>CM062931.1:31788892-36788892 GCA_031878705.1 Tapirus indicus | reverse complement strand
AGAAGCGTCAGCACACTGGACAGCTGAGGGAGTGAGGCTGTGAGGATGGGGGCTGCACAGATCGCTGGTGCCCAGATGTTGAGAGGCTGTGGGCACAGGAGGGTAAACTGACTGAGCAAATAAGTAAATATATTGGGGATAACGGGAGCTAACTTTCTCACTGTCAGAGAGGTGCTTTACACACGTGGGAAGAAGGAAGGCTAGAAAGGATCTTGAGGTTTGGGATTGGAATAGGAAGTATCGGTATGAACTCATGGTTTCAAAATATATTTGCATAAATACTGAAATAGTTGTGAATGTCTGTGTGGGGTGTATTATATATTATGTGCACGTGTATGCGTTGTATGTATATACAGTCGAAACATTTTTTTTACTAAGATATAATTGACACATAACATTATGTTAGTTTCAGGTATACAGCATAATGATTTGATATTTGCATATATTGTGAAATAATCACCACAATAAGTCTGGTTAACATCTGTCACCATACATAGTTACAAATTATTTTTCTTGTGATGAAACTTTTAATTAACATCTACTCTCATAGCAACTTTCCAATATACAATACAGTATTATTAGCTATAGTCACCATGCTGCACATTACATCCCCAGGACTTATTTATTTTATAGCTGGAAGTTTGTACTTTCTAACCTCCATCACCATTTTGCCCGCCCTCCAACCCCTGCCCCTGACAAGCATCAATCTGTTCTCTGTATCCAGGAGGTCAGGTTTGGTTTTTTCAGATTCCACATATAAGTGAGAGCATATTTCTCTGTCTGACTCATTTCACTTAGCATAATGCCCTCAAGGTCTATCTATGTTGTCATAAATGGCAAGATTTCCTTCTTTTTATGGCTGAATACTTTTCCAGTATATGTACCACAACTTTTTCCATTCATCCATCGATGGACACGTAGATTGCTTCCAAATTTTGGCTATTGTAAATAACGCTACAATGAACACAAGGGTGTGTAAATCTTTTTGAGTTAATGTTTTCATTTTCTTCAGACAAATACCCAGAAGTGGAATTGCTGGATCATATGGTAGTTCTATTTTTAGTCTTTTGAGGAACCTCCATACTGTTTTCCATAGTGGCTGTACCAGTTTACATTCCCACCAACAGCATACGAGGATTTCCTTTTCTCCACATCCTCGCCAACACTTGTTATTTCTTGTCTTTCTGATGATAGCCATTCTAACAGGTGTGGGGTGATACCTCACTGTGGTTTTGATCTGCGTTTCCTGATGATTAGCGATGTTGAGACACCTTTTGGCTGTCTGTATGGTTTCTTTGGAAAAAAGTCTATTCAGATCCTTTGCTCATTTTTGGTTTTGAGTTGTATGAGTTTCAATCCTCATTATTCACAGATTCCATATTTGCGAATTCGTCCACTTGCTAAAATGTATTTGCAACCCCAAAATAAACACTCATGGCACTTTCGAGGTCATTCACCGACATGCACAGAGCGGTGAAAAGTTTTATTTGCCCAGTGCATGTGTTCTCAGCTTCTTGTCTCAGCTCTCATACTGTAAATAAGCGTCCTTTTCACAGTCTATTTAGTGCCACATTTTTCTCATTTTTGCACTTTTGGTTGGTGATTTTGCTGTTTAAAACAGACCCCTAGTGTAGCATGGAAGTGCTGTCTAGTGTTCATAAGTGCAAGGAAGATTTGATGTGTCTGACGGAGAAAATACGCATTAGATAAGCTTTGTTCAGGCATGAGTTATAAGGCTGTTGGCTGGGAGTTCAATGTTAATGACTCAACAATATATATTAAATAAGGTGTCTTTAAACAGAAACACACATAAAACAAGGTTATGAATTGATCATTTGGTGAAAATGTTATGACCAGAGGCTCATAGGAACATACGCCTGTATTTCTCCCAAGAGCAATCGTTCAGTGTTCACCAATACAGTGTTGGTGGCAACTTTAGAAAGCATCACCACTGCGAATAATGAGAAGTGGCTACATAAACACATATGCCCTAGCTCTGTCTTTTGAGAGGGCCTAGAAGTAATGACCTCCCAATAATAAAAACCCATCAAGCACCCAGGTCTCGATTCTAAATACTATCCTCCACTAAAAGGAACCAGGGCTTCTTGTAGAAATGGCTGATTCCAGAGCTGGAGCAGAGAAAATACAGATGAGCCTGGAACATTTTATTGTGCCAGAAAGTAAAGAAATGCTGGAAGAATGATGGGGACATGTCAAAGGATACAAGGAACCAGCTTGAAGGGGGTCTGTCTGGCCCAGTATGGTACCATTTGAACACCATAATAAATAATTATAACAGATTTCAATCAATTAAGTAAAATAGAAATCCATGAGTCCTTTCTGATATAAACACATATACGGGGGAGAGAAGAAGGTTTTCCTTGTAGTAGAATGCCAGCTAATGAATGGTAGAAGGAATGCTGGAAATAGAAAAATTCTTATTTAGCAATCACCATAGTGGTGTTTGATTCAGACAGGAATTGTCAATGGATATTAAAGCTGGTGGGCAGAGGTTCAATGAGGCTCAAGATATTGGCATAATCTAATAATATCTGCCCACAAAATATGTATTAACTACAAAGGGGAGATGGTGACTATGTGGTGGAAGAGCCTGGCAGACACCATCTTGACCAAGGGATGAAAGCCTGGATTAATATCTGTGGTACTCCTGTCAAGAATGCCTGCATGGGGGCTGGCCCGGTGGCGCAGTGGTTAAGTTCGTGCATTCCGCTTCGGTGGCCCGGGGTTCACAGGTTCAGATCCTGGGCACGGACCTACGCACCACTCATCAAGCCATGCTGAGGCGGCGTCCCACATAGAGCAACTGGAAGGATGCACAACTATGACATACAACTATCTACTGGGGCTTTGGGGAGAAAAAAGCAAAAAAAAAACAAAAACAAAAAAGAATGCATGCCTGGCCTGGGGCTGGTCGAGAGAAAACATCAGATGAACCCAGTTTGAAGCTCCTCCTGCAGAATAAGAGGCCCGAACTCGCTAAGGCTGCTAAGAACACAAAAGGCAGGGAAAGATGGAGAAACGATTCCAGATTGAAAAAGATGGGATGAACCATGACAACTAAATACAACGCATGATCCTGGATTCCATCTCCGACCACGAAAGGAAAAAGACGTTGTGTAAACAGGCAACATTTGAACACGGTCCGTGGACTGAATGGTATTCTTGAACCAATGTCAGTTCCCTAATCTGGACAGCCGAAGAGTGATTCTTACAGGAGATTATTCTTGTATTTAGGGGTGATGGGCATCATGGCTGCAGGTTGCTCTTACATTCAGAAAAAGATTAATGGATGAATATAAAAAGAGAGAGGATGACAAAGCAAATGTGGTGAAATGTTGAAGAGCCTGGGTGAAGGGGATAAGGGAATTCTTAGTACTGTTTTTGCAACGTTTCTGTAAGTTTGAAATGATTTCAAAATAAATTATTAAAAAATAAAAGTGTACCCAAGTGCTTTGCAAACAGCAGAGAAGGTAAGGAGAGGAGAGTCGTTATGCGATTTTTTTAGAATGTGGAATTATTCGAGAGGGTGTGCTGTGCCTGGGGGGTGGGGGCGTGTTGCCATGGAGCGTGTGCTTATTTATTTTCCCTCCCCCACATTAACCCCTTCTCCCCCAGGGCAACAGGTGATGCAATCTGGGCTGTGGCAGGGAAGGGCCACACCTGAGCAAACAGTAAGTCTGGGCTCAGCTGGGATGAAGGCTGCACCGAAGTGTTTATGACTCTTCATGCCTTATCATCCCTTCCTGTCGCAACTGAGTGCTCCCCTGCCATCTGTTTATACAGACACTTATAAAACAACACGGCCTCGTGCCTTACTTGCTCATAGCCTTGGGAATATCGACACAGTGCTGCTGGCTGAACAACTAGCTTTCTGCTTCCCTGGCCAAGTATTCCCACCCCATATGGCCCTCTGTCTCAGACTGGAGGGGGTGCCAAGAACAGAGAGTAAGGAACCACCAACCCAAAGTCACCCAACAAGTCGTGGCAGGGTGGGGCTGACTGCAATTCAAGGCTATAGGTATTTATTATGGGCCTAAAATGAGAAAGGTAACAGTGGGCCTTGAACAGGCATTTCTTCAAACCCTGCTGTGCAGGAAACTTGCTATCAGGCACAGAGAGGCAGGAAAAAGAAAGGACACCATTGTACCACCACCATTGCCACCGTTATCACCACTATCAACATCATTGTTGTGGGCTGAGTTATATCCTCCCCAAAACGTTGAAGTCCTAACTCTCAGTACTCAGAATATGACCCTAATGGAAATATAGTCTTTGCAATTGATCAAGTTAAGATGAGGTCATTAGGATGGACCCTAATCCAATATGACTGGTGTCCTTATAAAAAAGGGAAAATTTGGATGCAAAGAGAGACACACACACCGGGAGAATGCTGTGTGAGCGTGAAAGCAGAGATCAAAGTAATGGGTCTACAAGCCGAAGAATGCCAAAGATTGCCAACAAACCACCAGAAGCAAGGAGAGGGACTTGGAACAGATTCTCCCTCACACTCTGAGAAGGAACCAACGTTGTCAACACTTGATCTCACACGTACATGTACCGTGAGACAAGAAATTTCTGTTGTTTAAACCACCCAGTTTGTGGTGCTTTGTTAGAGCAGCTCTAAGAAACTAATATAACCTCCATCACCAGCAGCAGCAGCACCACCACCATCTTCGCCATCTTCATCACCATCAGCGTCATTATCACCACCACTACCCCCATCACTACCATTGCCACAACCATCCCCACCACCACCATCATCACTGTCACCTAACCAACTTAGATAGAGCTCACCATATGCCATCACTGTTCTGAGCACTTTATTTATATGAACTCATCTAATCTTCACAACAACACTATGAAGTAGGTATTATTACTGTCCCCATTTTCCATAGAATATGAAACTAAAACTCAGAAAGGTTAAATCATCTTCCCAAGGCCACACAGCCAGAAAATGTCTGTGCATTGGCCTCGACGTTCCTCCAGGACTGCTTCTTTCCTCTCACCTCAACAGCCATCTTGCTCCCCAGCTGTCAGCCTGTGTGTACGTGTCCTGTGCTCATCTCGTTCTGCCAGAAGCCTGCTTTAATTGAGCAAATGCTTCAGCATTGTTCCCGTGCTTCTCAGTCCCTTAGGAACACACAGGAGCATGTGGGAATCATGCACTGGGGCAGTGCTATGCATGGAGTCCTGCCTCCAGGCCTGGTCCACTCTTTGCCCTTAGAGTGTTTATGTCCCCACAGACAAGACTGTCCCAGCCTTGATGCCAGCAACCATCCGCAGAGGTGTCAATCACCTTTGGATACAGTATTCACATACTGTGGATTATGATGAGTTTTTATTGCTCCGGTTGATAACCAAGGCATTAGCCAGGTACATAGTAATCGTGACTCAGGAGGAAATGAACCTGAGTTGTGTGCAGGTATTCCTAATGGCTATCAGAAAGGGCCCAGGGGGTGTTTGAATTTGCGCTGGCAATGAGAGCACACGGTTTTTCCCATTTCCCACTGTGCCTGGCAGTATTCTTAGCCCATCAAAATGCTTCCATCAATGTTTTTTTAATTGTTTTGGCACATTTCCAACCCAACCAGAGCCCCTAACCTTTTTTATTTATCAAATTTTACTTGTCCTTCTCCCATCCCTTCCCATCTTTATCTTAATACTTATTTCTTGTGGAAAGGGTAGGTGATGATCAGTTTCAAAAGCTCTAATAGTGTTCTCAGGTTTGGGCCTGCAGTTGATACTTTTATAGCCTATTGCCCAACTGTTCGCAGAACGTATAGCTGTTTGCAGAACCTGCAGGTGCTTGCAGACTGCAGGTGTTTACAGAGCTTGTCACTCTTTGCAAAGCTTGCGGCTGTCCATAGATCCCATAGCTGTTTGCAGAGCCTCTAGTTTGTGAATGTTGTAAAAAATTTTAAATCACCATTTAAAATTGGAATTGTTTTAAAATATGCATCTGTTTGCAGAACTTGAAGGTGTTTACAGAGACTGCAACTGTTTATGGAGTTCTTTGTTATTTGCAGATGCTGTCGTTGTTTGCAAAACTTGTTGAAGTTGATCAGTATGCCTGCTGGATGTTTGGCTTCTGCCTGGGCTTTTCTCTCTGAGATAACAATGGACTCATCTTATTAAAGCACAGACTGTGCATCCAGTGTGGTGCCAATCGATTCAAAGGATATGGAGTATAAAGAAAGGCCCCTGGAAGAAGAGGTTTTCCGTACAGTTGGGGAACAACCATGGAGCATACATGGACGGCCCTGAGAACAATCCACAAAGACGTACAGAGTTGGGAGGATGTGAGCTTCTACAGGATCAGCCCAACTGGTCTCCACATACATGTGGAACAGCACAGCTCAACTTTATGCAGACCCCTCCCATGCTGTACCCCATTCTCACCCCATGCCCACAGCCTTCAAGCTGCACCCCACCCTCTGCATCATACTAAATTACACAACTACCTCTGTCCTTCCCTACTCTCATTAAAACTCCTTTCTCTCAGGGTCCTGATCTCAGCTAACCCTCAAGGAGAAAAGAGAACAGATTTGCAACAAGTTCTTAGCCACTGGGAGGTGCTACCATAAAGGGACATTCACATTTTGAAATAAGAACTTTGGAGGCTGCCATACCTTCCCCCAATGGCATGCCCCTTGGTGGTGAGATCTGGGCACAATGGCAGGTAGCAAGCATGAACTGGGTGCATGGCAACCTGGGTGCCCAAGGAGAAGACTTGCCTTGCAGGTAAGCCCTACCTTCTGGCCACAGCTGTAGTCTGATTGAATCTTTGTTAATCGAATCCTCTTTTTCCAGTGACTCATATGCCCATTTCAGAGCAAGGATTCATCCGGAAGGAAAAGTGGCTCCAGTCGAGGCATGAGCTGAAGGACAATTCAGTGGGTCCCAGGCAGTGATTTTTACTGGACAGAAAGGTCTGCTTTCTCCGTGTTCCTATGTGTTTGTTTTCTTAAACTTCAGCTTGGACTCTGACTCAGTACATGTAATTGACGGCTGTTTCGGTTCCAGTCCTCGGTTCAGAGGCTGGTCCAGTTCTCCCCAGTTTCTGTCTCCCCCTGGCACAGCTTTCTCTCGGTGAAGATTCCTCTTTCTCTCCAAAAGCCACAGCTGCTAAGGGTTTGGTTTTCCAGCCCTGGAGCAGGAGCGAGGCAGTTTGATCCACTTGGGGGAAGACAACCACCATCTGGGTGCTGTGACCCCTGAATCTTTCCCTTCATATTCCTGAATTCCTGGTCCTTCCTCCCCAGTGCCCTCTGGGTTTCTTCACCCAGGTGTGCCGAGAGCACCTTACACGTAGAAAGCCCCAAGGTAAGCTCATTCTCTCTCCCCTCTGCTGTACTCTGCCTTACTTGCAAACCAGCCAGCTGTCCAGCTAAGATGAATTCTTTCTCTCTAGTCCTGATAATCCTGCCTCCAAGAGGTCCCTTACTCTCCACTTTCTGCTGACCGTGCGGCATCCCCATCTGACCCTAACCAGGGCAAGGCAGCGCCTCCCTCCTGCTGTCGCCAGCTCCCACCTCCAACCCAGACCCCAAGGATCAGCATTCAGTCAGTCCACAAGTATGTATGGAGCACCTACAGTGTGCCCATCATGAGGGACACCACAGAGAACAAGATAGACGCAGTCGTGCCTCAAGGAGCCTGTAGCCAGCAGGGTCTTTCTTTTAGTACTTGTCTGGAAAGAATGCTTCTCTGCTGTTTGTTTTTAAATATTCTTAATACACAAGCAAGAGGTGTTCATTGAGAAAGAGCTAGACAATGCACTGAAGCATAACCAAGAAAATAACAATCACTCTTATTTTATGGAGACATAATTGACATATAACATTGAGCAAGTTTAAGGGGTACAATGTGTTGATTTGATACATTTATATGTTGCAACATGATTACCACTGTAGCGTAGCTGACACCTCTATCATGTCACATAATTATCACTTGTGGCCAGAACCTTCAAGAGCTAGTCTCTTAGCAACTTTGTAAAAATCACTCTTAAACCTACCACTCTTCCCACCCCCTGCTACCCCTAAATGCCTCAAAAAAAAAAAAAAAACCATTGTTAACCTTTTGGTGTACAGTCATGCGTCACTTAATGTCACTTAATGACGGGGATATATTCTGAGAAATGCGTAGTTAGGCAATTTCATCATTGTGGAAACATCATAGAGGGTACTTACACAAACCTAGATGGTACAGCCTACTGCATACGTAGGCTATATGGCACTAGTCTTGTGGGACCACCATCGTATACGTGGTCTGCTGTTGACTGAAACGTTGTTATACAGCACATGATTGTGTTTCTTTCCAGACATTTTTCTTTTTCCTATTTGAATGTTTTAAAATACCACTGGCACCCCTTCTCATCTCGAATGTGTTTATTTATTCAGCAAACATTATTAAACACCACTATATGCCAGGCACCAGGCTAGGTGCTGGGGATACAGAGATGGACAATCTAGTGGAGGAGACAGACAGCAAGCAGAGAATCACGCACATCAATATGTGATTCTCAGCTGTGATGCTTCTCAGGAAGCCAGGGTGTAGGGAGGCATGAGTGAGTATGATTGGGCCACAAGCTCATCATGGGGACTTGCGGAGGTCAGAGGAGGCTTCTCCAAGGAAGAGTAGGGCTTGCCAAGGGGAGAGTGTTTGGGGAGGTAGAGACTGAACTCATGAACAGGGTGACATCCATTAGCTGTAGTGGGTACAGTGTCTGGGACCCACCATACTAAAAGGAACCCATGAAAATGTTTTGATTTCTTTTAAAATCAGAAGAAAAAAATGAACTTTTAGGTTGAAGAATATGTTTTAAACATAATATTCATGTACCGGTCTTTACAGTAATACATTTTTAAAATATAATTTATAGAGGAAGGGACACACAGAGACAAAAGTGCCCATGAAAGTCACAGTGTGGTCCTGGCGTGAAGGCCCACATGGCTGAAGCAGAGAGCGTGGACTGAGAAGATGGCGGGAGAGGCAGGCAGGGGTTGAATCTGGAGGCCACAGTAGCAATATAGGACTTTATCCATGAGCAATGGGAATACAGAGAAATGATAAGATTCTTGGAACACTTTATTTAATCTCTAAAAAGAAAATGTCTTTTTTTAAACCACAATACAATATTTGACCTTAAAAATATTAACATCTAGGAACAAATAATGATGATGGTTGTATAATACTGGGAAGGTACTTAATGCCACTGAATTGTACATTTAAAAATGGTTAAACTGGTAAATTTTATGTTATGTATATTTTACCACGATTTAAAAAAATAGAGGCAGTGGATAGCCACTGCGGGAAAAATTAACAATCATAGAATCTTAATATCATCAAATGTCCATTTGGTGTCCACATTTCCAGTTGTCTCATAAATGTTACAAATTGTTAAGCTGTTTTGATTTTGTTTTCGACTGTTGAATCAAGGGCCAAATAAGGTCTACACATGTAATGGATTGCTTTCTTAAGTCTCTTGTAATCTATAGGTTCTGTTCAATCTTTCTCCCTCCCTCCCGTCTTTTTTTTTTCCTTCTTACTTATTTTTTAAAGAAACCAAGTTGTTTGACCCACGTTTTGCTGACCGCATCCCTATGGTGCAGTTTAACCATCCCTCTGTCCCCTGTATTTCCCATGAATGGCAGGATCTATATTTCTCAGTGGCAGGTGGATCTAGAGACTTGATCAGATTCAAGTTCAATTTTTGGCAAGTCTGCTTCAGGGTGGTGTGGGGTACTCCCCACAGGGGGCAGGCAAAGTCTGCTCTGTCTCTCTTCTGGGGATCTTGGCAGCCACGGATGGTCACAGCCTAGGATGTTAGTCCAGCACGCGTCCACGGAGCTCTGGTTCCAGATGGAGAGGAGAGAGCAAGTTGGAGGCTCAGGTGGGCTCAGTGTCTTCCTGTTCATCCAGGGAAGGACTTGCTGGTGGAGGGAGGGGCAGCGGGGGGCCCTGGGCCCATTTCTCTCCACCACTGCTGAGCACTGACTGTTCTCACCCTCGGTGGGGAAACTCTCCTGTATATGAAGCCGCTTCTGGCAAGTGAAGACAACCCAGCTGGGCTTTCCTCGTGCCTTAGAGTTTCAGTTTTGAAATCAGCAGCAGAGCCAGCACCGCTGCACCCCAGAAGGTAAAAGCCTGGCTTTGGAGGGACACGGGACTGGGTGCTGGAGGAGTGAAGCTTGCTCGGCCCTGCCCTAAAGTGCTCAGAAGCCTCTGCCATCACACCAGCCCGGGGCCAAATCCTGGCTTCCCCATGCACCAGACTGGGCGAGTTACTTTCCCTCCCTGAACCCGGCTCCTCACGGGTAAACTGGAGACAATTACCAGGCTTACCTTAGAGGGTCATTGCGAGTGTAATGTGTATAAAGTGCTAAGGGCAGTGCCTGGCACCTGAGAGGCACACAGTGACGGTGACTCATCACGGCATTGCTTGTGACCTGTCCCTTCCTTGCCCTGACGGTAAGGCAGTAAGAGGGAAGGGGCTAGACCATTCCAGTGTGCTCACCTTCAGTAAGGTCCTTGAGCTAGACCCCAATCAATGGTTTTTCCAGACCAGGCCATCTTGGGTCCCTGTCAGGATAAGAGGATTGGGGTGGCTGGTATGGGGAGGGAGGGGCTTCATGTCCAGAGTCAGGGATTCTAGTCCCTTATGAATTAAATGAATAATGGTTCTGTGCTGTGAGCCCCATAATAAGGTATGGAGCCCCGGTGCCTGGTGAGCTATCGCCCAGAAACGCATGTCCCGGGACTCCAAGGCCACAGTCCCGTGTGTGCTCAAGTTGTGTTTACTGTCCAGCTCACTCTTGGACGTTGGCTCAGGACGCAGAACTTCCGGGACTCCTGGGTCCTCCTTCCCCTTGGCATCCTCTTCATTCTCCCTCCCCTCCCAGCCCCTCTCCACCAATCCTTAGACCCCTCTCCCATTTGGTGGACAAGTGGCCAGTTATCTCTGGGATCTTTATGTCCCTTGGGAGCAGCGACCCTGGGGCCAGATGAGGCAATTGTAGGCTTTAAACAGCAGGTCTGAACGAGGCCTTTTGGGGTTGTTTAGAGCAGCAGGGCATAAGGGAAGGGAGCCAGGCTGGGGGACAGGCTGGTGTGTGAGCCAAGTGTTCAGGCAGATAGAAGGCAAATTATCATGGGTGCCAAACTCCACAATGCAGCAGATCCCGGGAACAGCAGCATAAAGTAGCAGATCTCCAAAAACAGGGACAAGCTCCCAAATCATCAAGCTCTTAGTTCCTTAATATCTCCTGAGTCGTCCTTACCTCTCACCACCACCACTCCTCTCTTCCTTCTGACCCCCATTGTCTCACCCCTGGGCTATTGCCACCACTTCCTAAAGGACACAGCTGCCTGGGTGAACTCTCGAAAATGCTACGGTGATCAGGACACTTTGCTTAAAACCCTTCCAGGAAGAATGCTTCAATTTATTTTTATTTTACATACCCCTCAGGCTGGCTGGGGAAGCCTGTAGACTTCTCCCCAGTATAATGTTTTTACATGCATTAAATAAAGTGCACTGGATTATAAACACAACTGATTATATCAAAACACAATTATCAAAATATTTCTTAAAAATAAAAATTGTGTCTAGTAACATATGTGCTTTTTAATTAACGTGTTATGTTACAAGTTATAGCAATGGGTCTAATAACTGACATAATTTTGTAACAATATTTTGAGATATCTGCCACCATTTCCTTTTGATATTAAAAGAGCCATGATATCTGTTGGTGACAAAGTCTCAGGTGCTGCTAATGCTACTGTGATTCTTGTCGAGGATGATGCTAAATTTCACATAGAGGTTAGTGCAAATAAAGACGTAACATGTTTTTGCATCCAAGTTCATGGAGCCCCTGAATTCTACCCATGGACCTCTTGGTGAATTCAGGTAAAAACCTCTCCTCGTGGCACCCAAAACACACACACACACACACACACACACACACACACACACACACCCCACGTCCATGTGACTCAGACTCAGTCTGGCAGCTCCTCCCCCAGCGCAGGCCTTGCTGAGTCTCTTGTAGCTACTCAACTCACCTTCTTGCTGTCTGCCTTCATGACTTACACTAGTCCCCCCTTATCCGCGGTTTCACTTCCTGTGGTTTCCGTTACCCTCGGTCAACCACTGTCCCAAAATATCAAACGGAAAATTCCAGAAATAAACAGTTCATAAGTTTTAAATTGGGCGCTGTTCTGAGTAGCATGATGAAATCTCTCACCATCCTGCTCCATCCTGCCCAGGACGTGAATCATCCCTTTGTCCAGGTATCCATGCTGTACACACTACCTGCCTGTTAGTCACTTAGTAGCCCTCTTGGTTATCAGATCAACTGTCACGGTATCTGAGGGCTTGTGTTCAAGTCACCCTTATTTTACTTAATAATGGCCCCAAACTACAAGAGTAGTGGTTCTGGGAATTCAGATACACCTAAGAGAAATTATTATTGTTAATTTCTTACCATGCCTAATTTATAAATTAAACTTTATCATAGGTATGTATGTACAGGAAAAAATATAGTATATATAGGGTTCGGTACTATCCATGGTTTCAGGCATCCCCTGGGGGTCTTGGAACGCATCCCTGAAGATAAGGGCGGACTACTGTATCTCACACTGCTGACTCCACCCAGTCCACCTGGTGAACTCTGACCTAGTTTCCAAAATGACTATTAAGGTCAGCTCCTCTTTGAAGTCACTCAACTCTACCAGAGTTGACCCTCCTCCACCACCTTTGTGCTCCCCGGCCACCAACCCTGCATAGACTTTTACTGCCCCTTTTTCTCCGGGTCATTCAAAGGCCCTTTGGGACAAGGACAGTGCCATATTATGTTGTGTACCCAGTGCTTGGCATGGAGCCTGGTACATAATATTTGCTCAAAAAAACATTGAAGGAATGAATGAATGAATAAATAAGTGGATGAATATGAGGCATTGTAAACAGTGGCCCAAAGACACTGGCAGGTCAGTATGGTACTATCATCTCTACATGCAAAGAGCAATTGTTCCACTGACCATTTAGTCTTCTTATCTCCAAAGCCCCTATCTGCATTAAGGGTGACCAGCAAAGGAGCAAGCTGGAAGAGACCAGTGGGGACAGGCCACAATCTCCAAAAGAGATACCCCAGGCTATAGAGGAAGCTGCTCACCGCAGGACAAAGAGATAAGCGAGGTGTCCCCACAGGGCTGCCAGGCCCACAGTCAGCCCAACAATGAGTAGGGGAGCACCGGGGCCAGCAAGGCAAGGATTCTCAGCACAGAAGGAAACCAGGAGGCTTCAGGGGAGCTTGAGGAGGCTATAGGAAGGGACTGGTGACAAAAAGTGCTCAGGTCACTGAGGAGAGCTGTGGACTCTGGGCTTAGGTCTCCCTGAGCAAGGTACCTCTCTAACCCTCAGCTTCCTTATATGTAAAACAGGCTAATAATCCCCCATGGTGTCACAGCAACCATTAAATGAGATAATAATAATGACTAGATGCTTTATTTATCTGCATTATCTTATCTAGTGTTTATTAAATATCTAGCACATAGTGAACACTTAAAGAGCACCTTATTATTATTGCCCCAGGCAAATTTGTAAAGGCAGTCAAATTTGCCCAGGTGCCCTCCACCTTTTCCACTCATCTTTTTCCTCTTCTATTCTCCTCATCAACCAGCTCTGCTCAATCACCCAGAACCTCCCTGCCCAAGGAGCCTATAGCATCGTCCAGCCAGGAACAACCTTGGTGGGGGGTGAGAGTGGGGCATTCCTGCGAACCATCAAAACTTGCGTAAAAATTTCAGTGGGTTTTTGCATGGGTGCATTTTTCCAAAGAAATGTCCATAGATACTCAAGGTTGTGACCAAAATAAAAAAAAGGTTAAGATCCGCAGAAGTAAAGTGTTAGGGTCTTAATGCCATACTCTTTCCCTAGGTTTGAAAAGAGGTCTTAGGGAGAATGTTTAAGGCAAAGGAATGACTCTCAAATGGTGGAATTTCAGGGACCAATTACAGTCGGAGAGAAAAGTTTGGGAGTAGGTCCCATAACTCACGCCCTGTTGTGTTACTCTAAAAATGACCCAATCCAAGAAATAGCTTCAGGTGACCTCTGAACTGGTTAGAGTGGGGCCTCTCTTGTTACTGAGTTGTTTTTCTTGGCAGTAGAAATTTTAGATGTTGCTGCACAGCAATGAAGTTCTAATATTATCAGGTACCCTTTTTAAGGAAAAGACTTTGAAATGGCAATCGAGACCTATCTGAAATCTTCAAATACAAATAATTCAGGATCAGTGCTCAAGCTGTGCTCTTAACCTACAAGGACACGTTTCTCTAAAGCTTAACTGGCTTTCAGAGTGAAGGACATGTAGCTTCAATATTGGGAGTAACTGAAACCCCGCCAAGGCAACACTTATCTGACTTAATTATTGTCACTTAGTCACATCTGTCTCCTCAATGCCCAGCTAATTCTTGTAATGTCAAATACCTTCCACTGAATTTACAAATTCAATTTCACTACTTTTTCTTTTATTGTGTTTTTACCTTAAACCCTACACATAATATAAAATTTACCATCTTAACCATTTTTAAGTGGACAGCACAGTAGTATTAACTCTATGCACCCTGTTGCACAACAGATCGCTAGAACTTTTTCAGCTTACAAAACTGAAACTCTATACCTATCGAACAACTGTTCGTTCCCCATCCCCCCAGTCCCTGGCAACTTCCATTCTACTTTCTGTTTCTGAGAGTTTGACCACTTTGTCACTGAACCAGGTTCGTTTTGCTCACCATACGATTATGCCAATCGGTGAGACCAAGAGTTTGCAAAGAGAAAGGGTTTAGTCACAAGGCAGCCAAGCAAGGAGGCAGGAAAACCAATATCAAACCCGCCTCCCCAAAAAACGGGGATTAGGGATATTTACGGGATAAGGGAGCAGGGTGGTCTGAAGTGGGAATAGGTGATTGGAGGTGAGGAGCAGTGAGGTAATTGATGATCTGTGCAAGCGTAGTCAAGCTTCATGGCTCTTCATAGGGCTCATGTTCACAAAATAGCAACATTACCATGATCCAAGGGTGGAGTTTTTGTCTCCTTGACATCAAAGGGTCACTTACTAGGGTCATCTTTGCAGGCCTAGTTGATGAGTTGGTGGTCTCAACTGGCCTGAACTGGACAAGAAGTTGATTCTCAGTTCCTGAAAAAACTTAAGCACCCCACTCGTTACCACAGTGACCCAAGTGTCAGAGATGTTATCTATAGGGTGGGCTTTGGTAATGCATTATCTAACAACTTTTGCAAACAGACAACTGAGTATAATTAAAGCAAGTTGGCCCTTGGTTTCAACTTTAGACACCTAAGTGGAATCATGCAGTATTTGTCTTTTTTTTGTGACTAGTTTATGTCACTTAACATTATGTCCTCAAGTTCCAACCATGTGATAGCATATGACAGAATTTCCTTCTTTTTTAAGGCTGAATAATATTCCATTGTATGTATATACCATTTTCACTACTTTTTTTTTTACTACAACTTTATCGTTCTGTGATTTTATTTTGTTCTTCCTGATATAAAACATGAAGATAAACTTATCATGTACATAGAATTTACCACTCAGAAACCTTTCTTATTAAATAAGTAGAGGATTTATAGACACGAAAATTTAACAGATATTTTCCCCAGGTATGTAAGTGATCCATTAGGAACAGAGTAATCGGTAATCTTTCATAATGCAAGCTATTTTATAAGGCATTTAAAACGGTCTCTCTTTCAAATAATATGACAAGAACAAAAATGAAATTAAAACTTTTTGACCTTTTGAGTTGAGAGCTATAAAGCCTTTTTTAAGGAAACAATGTTTTTAAGTGATTGTGATGTTGAACCACTCTATTAATGGCTTTTTATATGCCCCCTTAGATCATACGTGAATTTCAGATGGGGACTATTCCCCTTGAAATTCTTAAACAGAATACAAACAGAAATATTCCTAAACAGAAATAAAACAAGTGTCTTAGCATAATGAAAGGATTATCAAACATTCATTTACCAAGAGGATAATCCCTTTACCTAACTGAACCAAGGAAGAAACAAAGGTGAGTGTGGATCCTTTTGTCACCAGGGTTTAGGATTGTAACCTTGGGGAACACCACGGCCAATTTCTCCTAGTGGGACCCGGGTAAGTCTAATGATCTGTTGCTCTCCAGGTGAACCTCAACTCCATTCTCAAAGCCATCAAAAGATGGCTCTGAAATGATTATCAGCCATAAGCTGATAAGGAAGTATAATAATAAAGCCATTGGAGTGGCATTATTTATCTGAGGTGTAAGAAAATACATACCCCGCCCCCTTGCCTACACCTACTTTTTCCTTCTCCATCCTTGAGGCTCGAGTTGTCTAGACATTCATTGCTTTCAGTACAGTTTATATTTCCAAAAGCCCCCACGGGCTGCGACGCAAAGAATGGGCATGGTTCCTGATCTCCAGCAGACACCATTGATCCAAACTTGTGGATGGGGCCAGGGAGGGTGGAGAGGGGCAGAGGAAGGGAGGAGAAGCACATTTAACGTGGAAGGAGACAAAGGAAAGAGAGGCAGGAACAGGGAGAATGGAGAGCTAGGTTAAGGGGTTTAGGAAAATTCAGGGAGGTAAGGAATAGGGCCACAAAAGGAGAGAGTGAGCATGAAATTGAAAGGGCAAGAAAGAAAGGAGTTGGGAAATGGAGAAATAGGCAAAGTGGAAAGATAGAGAAACTAGAAATTATTAAAACTTTGAATAAAAACCAATTCATCCCAAAGTATTCTGCAGTGTTTTTGTGAGACAGTGAAACTGAAATAGGAAGAGGCCCTTTATTTTCTTAGGAAGAGAACGCAGACCTGAGGTGGGAGAGGAATGGTAGAGAATTTTCCAGACAAAGAGAGAGCCTGTGGCCTCTCAAACTATCCCCACCCCACGCTGGATGAACTGTTCACACCACAGTCCCTGACTTTCTCCATCCAGAGAGGGGGGATCTGGACAGAGGCCTGGTCTCTGTACCGGCTGAGGGCTGGGGAGTGGGACTGCAGAGTTTGGTGCAGGGTGGGTAGGAGGTGGGCAGGGGTTAGAGAAGAGGGGTCTCTCTGGGGTGGGTGAGGGGCCTGGCTGGGGAGTGGGTGGTCTCCAGAGGGAGCCACCCCAAGGCTTGTTGAGGGGACTTGGCTCCTGGAAGGACACATACGTGGTGCCATAAGGAGAGAAACACAAACCCAGATCAGTTCTTCAGACCTGCATCCCTAGCCCCTCTGCTCCAGCCTCACTTGGAGATGCCACCAATTTCCCACCCGCCCCTCGCCCCCATGGGAAAAGAAAGGCCTTGGCCGGGGGACAGAGCACCGGGACTCGGCCCACTGCTGCACCTGCCCCCACAGAGGCCAGAGAGGGTCAGGGCCAGCCCTTGGTACACAGCGCTGGAGGGAGTGTGCCCCTCCAACTTCCGGCTGTTGCTGGTTGAGAGACTGAACAAACAAACCACCTGAGCTTCAGTTTCCTCACTGCAAAGTGGGTATAAGGACAGGCCCTGCTTATGATGCATGGGGAAGATGCAGTATTGCTGGGGTTTACAGACACTCAGTAAATGGTAGCCAAGTGAGGGAGAAATATCCTGGGTGTGTGTTTTTGACAAATTCATTTACCCCTTCATTGCACAAACGTTTGTTAAGTGTCTACTATGTAACAGCCACTGGGGATATATCGTTGAACAATCCAGACTCCCCACCCTCCTAGCTGAGCTCTTTGTGTGTTGGGAAGCATGGGGTGCAGAACAGAATAAACAAAAGAAATGAAGTTATTATAGCATATTAGAAGGAATTTAGTACTAGGAAGAAAACAAGGCCAGCAAGGGGGATGAGGAGTGTGCGTGGAGGGGGGTTCCAATTTTAAATAGGCTCCGGAATATGAAAGAGGTCAAGTGTTCCCTGCAGAGTTACAGCGCGGGGGACGGGAGCGGGTTGGAACAGTGTTGCCTCTGACGGCTCCTTCCGGATATGGGGGTCTCCCCAGGCCAGGTGAAAACGGGGCCAGAGGGAGTCGCGCCTTTGTGGCTAGATTAGTTCCTGACATCCTCTGATTTTCTACAGCTTCTCTAGTCCCCTTCTAGTCTCCTTTCCCCAGGATTACAAGGTGTGCGAGACAGAAAGAGACTGAGAATCAAGTTTTCTTGGCAGAAACATCAGTAAGTGAAAACTGAATTACAATGAAAATAACAATAGTAATGACTTCCTGACCTCAGTCATTAGGTACACACCCATTTTAGTTAATACACCAGCACTAATAACAAGCGCGATTCCCAGAGACCGCAACGCCCGGGACACCGCGGGGCGCGCAGCCTCCCCTGGCGGCGGGCCCCGGGAGCGGGAGCGCATAGAGCAGCTTCCTCGGGCCGGCACGCACCCGGCGGCGACTGTCGAGCCCGCTGCGGGGCCTGCGCGGGGCGGGGCCTCCACGGGGGCGGTGCTGGCGGGGGCGGGGCCCGACGCGGCCCCTCCCCCGAGGGGGTTCGGCGCGGGCCGGCAGCGCGCGCTGGGCGCTGGTTAAAGAGGCGCGCGGAGGCGGGAGCGGCGCATACTGCTGTGGCGCGCGGAGGGGTGGCCCACGTGTCTCCCCAGAGTGCGGCCCCGAGTTCACCCAGCTCCTTTCGCCCCGCGACCCAGGGCGCCCCCTTGGCCCCCTTGGTGTCCGCCCACCCTCGGCCCGCGTGAAAAGGGCCCCACACGGTTCCCCGCGCTCAGTGGGCCAACTTGGCGGAGCAACTTTGTGCGGGGAGCGGCGCCGGGGGGACGGGACACTGCGCATGCGGAGCTCCAAATTCAAACAGCTGTTTCCAGAGGCTGGAGGGCGGGTGGACCCGGAGCCGCTGGGGATAGGGGACGCTTTCTCAAGGAGGCGGCCGCTCCGGAGCCATGGTGGACCGGGGCCCTCTGCTCACTTCGGCCATCATCTTCTACCTGGCCATCGGGGCGGCGATCTTCGAGGTGATCGAGGAGCCGCACTGGAAAGAGGCCAAAAAAAACTACTATACACAGAAACTGCATCTACTCAAGGAGTTCCCGTGCCTGGGCCAGGAGGGCCTGGACAAGATCCTGGAGGTGAGCCGCCGCCGTACCCCTACATCCACCTGAAGCTGTTTGGAGCTGTAGGAGTGCGGAAGGGAAGCTTCTTAGCTTCGGACGACCCTCAGTCCCTGTGGGTGGTCCTGGGGTGACAGGAGAGGATGTCTCACTAGGGTCTGGCTGCTGGGATCTGTCGTTTACCCGTGGACACAGGAGTCATCCACGCGCGGCGACTTTTTGGAACCCAGTTTGTCCAGAGAAGAACTTAGGGTTGATCCCCAGGTGAACCAGGCCCCACGGGGTCTCGGTGTGGGTGTGCGGGTACCTCCCTCGTTGGAGGGAGGCTGTGGGGCGGATAAAGGCGTTTATCTTTCCTTGGAGACACTCCCGGGGCTCGGGAGCCTCGCCTGTGCCACCCCCTCGCGTCACCACCTCCCAGCTCGGGGGCCAGTGCCGCGCCCGTCCGGCTTTTCTTCGAGACCGTGAGCCCATCGGAGTTGCGGGACGGTCTCCTAGCACCAGGCTGAGCAAAGAACCCCGTTCCCCCAGGGCTCGGGAGGGTGTTCCGGGGCTCTGTCCGGCCTGAGCCCTCGGGCTGGGGCTGGTGGCTGGAATGTTCGGGACGCGCTCAGGCTTCCGGGAAGGCTTATCTCGCCGAGACACCCCTCAAGGGCTTGGAGTTAAACTTTGTGAAAGTAGCAGGTTGAGCAAAAGAACAAAACTCAGGGAGTCCCTTTTGGGGGGAAAAGGAGAGATTGTGCAGAATGGAAGGTGGTGGGGAGAGTTTCTTGTCCACATTGGTCTTGGGAGCCTCTTATCTTCTGGTTCATATGCCCTGTGGATGGCATTGACCTCCCTCCGATAAACTGTGGGGCTGACCTTGGACCAGTTTGAGAACCAAGGCCCTCTACTTCAGTTTCTCGAAGGCTCTTAGCCTCAACCATCCACCCTTCTTTGCCTGCACTAATGGTTTCCCCCCAGTGGACCTACCAGAGCCTGGGTAAAAGCTGATAGAGGCTCTAGATTGGGAGGTGGAGTAGGGGTAGATTGACTAAGGTGTTACGTTTCTCTTAGAGTGAAAGATGGCAGAGAGAAGGTTTGATGAGAAACAGCATTTAATCTACAGCAACCCCCCAATACTTTATAGCTGTCTAGTTGTCCTCATTTTTCTGGCCTCAGTTTCCCCATATCTAAAATGGGAATGAACATATCTTCATCTGTTTTTCATGCCCTGGACTGTTGGAAGGTAGAAAGCACTGGAAAACATGAAGATGTCTTGCCTTTGGTACCCCGTTTTTGTCCCCACATTGATGGACATTCACACAAAGAGCATATGGGTGCCCACCAGCAGCTGGGCAAGTCTTCTTGTCTTCTCAGGGGCCAGTGGAAGGGGAGGTTTAGGCCAGCAGGTTGGATGTTTGGTTTTAGTGGGGAGATTCTCCAGACCAAACTCACCCACCACTTCCTGTAGTGGGGGCGGTGGGAGGTGAGGTTGGTAGGGAGGATGAGCTTCAGAAGGTAGTTGGTGGGTTAGCTCCTCAGAGCAGGAGTTCTGGGATGAAGCACATGCCTTTGGATGGGTGTCTGCTCTGTGTGTGTGTGTGTGTTGGGGAGGGGTCACTTTATAATTTCCCTTGAGGAAACAATTCCTCTGGAGAACGAGTTGTTGTTTAGTTTCTTCCAGGGCTTTGTTTAGAGGGGGAAGGGGCAGGCGGGGATGATAAAGAATCGAGCTGCCCTCGAAGTGTTTCCCTCTTCGCTGCTCCTCCGCCACTGCAGGGGAAGGAAGGAAAGAATTCAAGGCTGAATGTGGGAAAATAAACTTCAAAACACAAGGAGAAGGGAAAAGGAGGGGTCGGGCTGAGGCAGCCGGGTGCAGCTGGTGGTAGTAGCTGTGGAAGTCGGACAGCTTTCTTAAGGTGTTTGAGCAAACAAAATGCCTCTTATTTTGAGGTCCTATTAAACCTGTCAATGATTACCACCCAAGAATGGGCAGGTAGCTTTTAGATAAAGGATTTGGCTTCAGGCCAGTCTGATTTGGAAATGATTATGGGCAGCTCTGCCCCATCCCCAGCCAAAAACTCTCAAACCATCTCCAACTGGACAAGTCCCCTCCCTTCATAGGAAAAACCCAAGAAATGAAAACGGACCAGTGGAAGCATTTTGCTAGCATCACTTTTAGTCTGCAGAAAATTCTGCCTGGCTCTGGTTTCTGATCTGTGACTTGGGGCACTGCCTCAGGCCTCAGGAAATTGGTTTAAGGAAAAATGAAAAGTCAAAAAGCTTCTTTCCTATCTGGCTGCTTCAGCATTTTCCACCTGAGGTTCTGTGTTTATTGGGTTTGTAATCCTAAAGGAGTCTGTCGCTAGGAATTCCTGGGGTGGGGGCAGGCTCATGGGAAGGGTCGTTGTAGGGGAGGGGGTGCAATCTGGGTTGGGGCTTTTCTTACACTGGAAATTGTGTGTGCTTTCAAATGCTTGAGAAAGGGAGTTAACCCACCTTTCTTTAGATCTTTGGATATAGTACCCAAGTCATCACGTGCTTCCTGTTCAAGCTGTGGTTGAACGGAGTTGAGTCGGAGGCTCACTTTCAAATGTTCAGTGTGCCACCGGCCCAGGATCACATGGTCGTCCTCCTTCCTGTCTTCAGAACGGTCTTGAATCCTTACTCTCAAGCGTGTTCCACCAGGTGTTGAGTGACCCGCGCCCCCAGCCTCTTCCTAAATTACAGATTCCCACAGGTGGAGTTAGCACTGACTGAGCGCCTTGTGTGTTGGGCATGGTGGGTGGTATCTGCATTTTATGAGAGGGCACAGGCTGGTTTTGCCATCTGGCTTGGCCATTTACCCAGCAAGCCCTTTAACTTTTCCTTTCTTCCCTCATCTGCAAAATGAGGGTCTGGTGAGGGTCAAGTAAAGTAGAGTGTTAGGCAAGATGTATATGGAGCAAGCACATCACTGTGGCTAGCATTTATTGTGCACACGTTGACCAAGGCAACTTGCCATGTGCTTTACCTGCATTAGTTTAGGTGCTCCTTACTGCAGCCTTATGTGTTCAGATGATGAAACGGAAGCACAGGGAAGGTAAAGTGGCCTTTGTGACACAGCAGGAGGGCACAGCCTGGCAGGAGAATGGGGCAGTCTGCCTCCAGAGCCTGCTCCTTGGAGGCCCTTGCCCTCCCTCTTGGGCATGTGAAGCTGTTGAAGGGATGGTCTGTAAGTGAGCTGAGTAAATTGGTTCAGCTGGACTCTGCTCTGCTGAGAAATTCTATTTTCTGTTTCCCCTAGAACAGGCATTGGCGTGCAGACTTCCCCCGTGTTCTGGCTGAGCGGGCACCTCCTCCGTTACTGAAATAAGCAGCAGTCCACCCCACCCCGGTCCTCCTATGGGAGCACAAAAACCAGAGGGTTAGGGTGAAGGGGAGGAATGAACTCCTCTCAGCCTTTACCCCCGGTGATCATGGACAGGAAGGATTTGAGAGCCCACCTAGCACCAGGGCTTTGAATAAGCATTTTACATACATTCTTATTTTAATTTAATCTTGAGGACCACCCGTTTTTATAGATGAGGACAATGAGGCTTGAAAAGACCATGTAACTTGCCCAGGATCATAGAGTGCAGGGTCGGGTTTCAAATCGAAGTGTGTCGTATTCCAGAGTACATGGGAATTAGTCAACAAGCATTTATTAAGTGCCCACTGTTTGCCAGGCACTGGGCAAAGTGCTGGGAGTTCAAAGACACAGCTGGGCTCAGATTGGCTGCTGGGGAGAAGGATAAATAAACCCACTGTGACAAGACGGTTCGTGAGGCCCCCACAGAGGTATTCGGGAGGGATTCTCAATGAGGGTTCCCAGGTCCAGCCTGGGAGATCAGGGAGGGCTCTCAGGAGGAGGTGACCTCAAGCCAGAGGGCGGTCTTGGAATTAGGAGGGTTTAGCAGGGAAAAGAAAGGGGAAGGGAGTGGGGTGTTGCTTCGTGCTGTGGTTTTTGGGGGTGCAGTAGGGGTCACCCCGGCCCTCCGCTGGGGCACCCATCCCTAACTCTAGGTTTTCCTGACTGCTGACATAACTGACCAGTTCCCAGAAGCCCCTTGGGTCCCGCTGGCCTCCCTGCTGCCTAAGCTCCAAACTGCATTATCCTATCTGGAGGTTTTCCATGTCTGCCAGACCTCTCTCCTTTCATTTTCTATACACGTTCCAGTCTACAGTAGTGAGGCTGACTCCAATTTTGAGGTTTTGACATCCTGTTGTTAACAGCAATCCTCCTAAAATTTGAAAAATATAACCATGGAATTATGTGGTAAAATTACATCTGACCAAAATGCTCAGAACAGGGCATGCTAATTGGATATTTTGGAGAATTGAGGGTTAACATGAAAACCTCTTCTGTTTCAAGCCTTGTTGGAAATTGTAAAGCGCGCTGGTCTGCTTAACTGCCTTTGTAAGTGAAGGGAACACAATAGATCTTTTGATTATCCAGGATCGAGGAGGCCTCCACGTCATTAGTTCAAACTTGAACTCTCACGGCTAGGACTGCAGAAGTGGAAAGTGGAGAAGTTGAGTTTCTGAGAGGAAATGGAAGCAGGAAGTCCCTTTCTAATGGCTCGTTTTCTTATTTATGTTCCGCTCAAAGGGCAGCCCCCCCCCCCCAAATTCTCAGATCGATACATCTGCCTTAGTTAACTGCTCTGGTTAGAGTTTTAACAGTTAAAGTGAATTTTTATTGAATCATTTTGAGAGTTTTACTGGAGCCCTTAGGAAGGTTATGGATGGATGGCACGGTAATAGAGACTTACTGAGAATAGAAATTAGCAAGTGTTGAAAGCGTCTAGTGGGGGTGGGGGAAGTCCTATAGGAGGGGGTACAAGGGAGGTGATGACTGTTGCTTCTAAGTATTTTTCTGCGGTTTTGCCATATTTATCGTCTGGCGTTTAAAAGAAACACAATCCTCCAGTTTTGGATGCTGTGCTTGGCTAGCTCTGACCTCAGGTCAAGGGCTTTCATCTTGAACTTGGCTGTTTGCTGTCAGATTGGGCTCAGCCTCTGAACTCTGTGTGTGGTTGGGGACGGGGGGTTAGGGAAGTATAAGGCTTTGGGGTGCAGAGGAGCCAGGCTCCTGAGACGGAACCCCCAAGAAAGTCTTTGTACAAATTGGAATGCTAGATCTGGTGGTGGGACAAGAACCGATTGGCCAGAACTGGGTGACCCAGAGAAGCCAGGTGACATGGGTGACTATAGGAAAGCATGTGAAATAGGTTCGCTTCCTTCTGATGTTGCTTTTAGGGAGTGGAGAAGGTAGAGGTGAATGTCTTTGGAGATTTCACTGAGAGTCCCCCTGGACTCTTGGGGTAAGGCAGAGGAGGCCTGACCTGTCCAGCCTCCCCAGGGCTGGGTTGACATGGACAGTGTGTGCTGCCTTCACCAGGGATCTTTCTCCTGGTGCCACTCGCCTCACCAGCTGCAGGCCCCTTGCTGTTGCTGAGAGTCACCGTCCAAGCAGTATCCGTGGTTATGGGGTGGCCTCGGAAGTCATGAATGTCACCCTTGAAGGCTGCTTAGGACAGCACTTGGCACATAGTGAGTGCTCATTGTGTTAGCTGCCACTGCCGCCCCTCCTAGATACCGCTACTATGCGAGGGGGCCGTCCACACACAAGTGTGGTTCACATGGAATCACGAAGACCTTCCTAGAGCAGAAGAAATGTCAACCGAAGTTTTTTTTTATTGTAGTAAAAAAACACATAAGAAAGTTTACCATCTTAACCGTTTTTAAGAGTACAGTTCAGGAGTGTTAAGTATATTCACATTGTTGTGAAACAGATCTCCAGAACTTCTTGATCTTGCAAAACAAATTCTATACCCATTAAACAACTCCCCTTTCCCTCCTCCTCCAGTCCCTGGTGACCACCATTCTACTTTCTGTTCTTGTGAATTTGACTGCTTTAGATACTTTATAAGTGGAATCATACAGCATTTGTCTTTTTGAGTAAAATGGTGCAGTCACTATGGAAAACAGTGTGAGGCTCCTCAGAAAATTAAAAATAGAACAAACTACTATGTGATCCAGCAGTCCCACCTCTGGGCATATAGCAACCAAATTTTTAAAGAGCTAGACAAAGAAGGGAGGCTGGTGGAGCTTTCTTGCCCACAGCCCTCAGGGAGGTGAAACTCCGTGATGGTCCTGGGCTGCGGCCACAGGGCAGAGAGGTGAGGGTCAGATGACGAAGCCCTCTGGGTTTAGCCAAGGAATTTGAACTCAGTAAATTTTTGCAATTTACAAGGAGGGGAGTGAACAGCATTTCAGAAAGTTTCATCTTCCTTCACAGCCGTTTGCAAGGTAAAAGTGGAATATTCTACTCAAAATTAATGGCATTTCTGTGTGCTGATCCCTTTACCACATGGCTGTTCTGATAAGGACGCCCCCTCCCTTTCTCCTTCTGATGTGATGGAGTGTGGGGTTTTCCAGCAAAGCCCACAGAGCTTACAGCCCCCCGAAAGAGCCCACCCACCGTCCCTCATACCCCAGCTTTCAGTCAGGGTAACCTCTCTTTTTCAGGTCTGGGTGCTGTCTCTGCCAAAGACATACTTATCCACCCCCAATTGGATGACCTTCCCAGATGGCACTTTAGTTGCCCCTTTATGTAAAAGTGGGGGTGCTGGGTTCCACCTCTAGGCTTTTTGTGAGGAGTTAATGCAGTCCCCAGACCTCAGAGACCTGGGCAAAGTGAGGGTGGGATCACAGAGGGGGCCCTCCCTGCTGGCTGTCATTTCTGTGTGTGCTGAAGCCTCAGAGACCAGAGGGGCCTTCAGCCCTCGAGTTCTGAGTCTAGCCCGGGACAGAAAACGGCCTCGGTGGTGAAATGAGGGGAAATACGGTCCTGGTGCTGAGTGATGGGTTGCAGATGGTAGAGGCTGGGGAGATGGACGAGGGTCACAGGGCCTCGGAGGATTCAGTTCCCGTTTCCTGAGGCCTGTAGAACCCCCTGGCCTGTGGGGGATCTGGCTCTGAGCAAAACACGGCCCCTGCCCTCAGGGAGCCCCTAATCTAGAGAAAGAAAGGTAGGGAGCTGTTAACCTGAGTGACATTGCTACGTGTTTCAAGTATATACCATGGAGATTAATGTCTGCTCCCGAATTTAAAGAAGGGGGAATTGGAGCTAGGATTGAAGGATGAGTGGTGTGAGTAGCAGCCCCTGCGAGCATTCTGCTGAATAGCTACTGTGCTAGGCATCGGGCTGGTTCTTTACCTCTGTCTCATTGAACCAGTCCTGTGGGTGACACGCTGTTCCCATTCAACAGGAAGGCAGAGGCCAGGGAGCATGCCTGGGTCAACCTGGCTAGCTAGAGGCTGAGATGTCCTCTACCTTGCTGACTCAGAGCCTTGGGTCTTGTCCGTGAGTGGAGGCAGAGCTGCGAGGTTGCGGTGCCCGGAGTGGGCTGGGAGTAGGAGTGCGGAAGGGGAGGTGCCAGCTGACAGTTACTGAGCACTTGCTTAGCCACAGGTTATATGAACTGTTTGCGCATCATCTCATGAATCCTCACCGCCGCCTTCTGCAGTAGGTACTCTTACCGCCACTGCCTCATGGTGGGAGCAACAGAATATGGACCACAGAGGTTCAATAACTTGCCTGAGGCTGTACAACTAGGAAGCGGAAGAACAGGGATTTGAACCCAGATGCCACACTCTGAACCATTCCACTCTATGTGAGGCTACATTGAAGGTGGAAAAAACAAGGAACAAAGGCCTAGAGGTGGGAAAGTGTGGGGCATGTGTGGTGTCTTCAGAGCCTTAGGGTACATGGAACGGCTTTCAGGATGCTTCCTTAGCTGTGTGACCTTGAGCAAAGGTCAGTCTCCTTATCTGTGAAATGCAATAATAGTGCAGCATCTCCCTCATGCCTGCAGAATCCACATAAACACACTAGACAGAGTGCCTGGCACATGCAACCGGTGACTCGCTATGTATTAGCGAGGTGCTGTTCCTGTCACCCACTTCAGGCCCACCATGTACTGAACTCCTAACCTGGAGGTGGAGACAAGGATGATAAAACCCACCAGATCTCTCCTAGTGAAGTCACCCATCATTTTCCATTTCCTGCAAATTTACCCATGACCCTCCCCCCAAAAGAGTTAATGGTCAGCATGTGAAGATATGGATGATTTACTTCTTCCCTATCAGCCAAGCCCTGCTCCCTGCTCCGGGGGGGAAAAGGGGCAAGGCTTTCTCTGCTCAGCCCTGGCTTGTCCCAGGCCTTGGTTAAACCTTTTCCCTTCTGGAGGATTCCTGGGTCTAGATGGACTCAGAGTTATGCCCTCCTTGGGGGCAGACAACACTCACCTCCCCTGTCAGAGGGCCCTTTGTAGTCAGGTCCCTTTGATTGGCTTTGAAATGTACATTCTATTTTTCCTCTCCTCCATCTAAATATTTGGGTTTCCTGCCAAAATATTTAGGCAGGATTGTGTACTTCTGGCTGTTGTCACCTCCCATGGCCCACTGTAATCTGGCTGCAACTGCTCAGCTGGGCCCCTCCTATGAGGGAGAGGTTTGCCCTCAAGGCCAGGAGAGAAGGCGAGTGGGGCCCTTGGTGGCAGGGCCAGCTTTGCTCGCTCCTGTAGCCTGGTGGCTGGCCCTGTGGACTGCCAGAGGCCTTCTTGGCCACACCAGGTGAGGAGTACACAGTTGAGCCCCTCTCTTTGTCTGTGTGGACCCGTGCTTGGGGCTGGGGCTGGGGCTGAGAGACCCATATCTGAACCGCTCTGTAGGGAATAGCTGATTCTAACCTGGGTACTGAGTCTCCCTACAGTCCTGGTCTGTGCTGTGTGACCCTGGCCAGACTTCGCCTCTCTGGACTCCACTTCCTTTGAGTAAATTCATCCATTCATTCCAGAAGGCTTGGAGCACCTGTTACATTAGGCCCAGCTAGACTGTAGGAGCCCTGCGTGGGTGAGGCCACATCTCCACACCCTTGGCCTTGTGCTCCCAGGTGTAGCCCACAAGACATGCTCAGTAAGTGTGTGGGTTTTAGTCGACCACTGACTTGCTCAGAACAGGTCTGCTGGGCCCTGGATGCCCAGTGGTCTACCTGGCTCTGAGAGGGAGTCCAAGAGCCATGTGGACCTGTGGGTTGGAAGACTGGTCAGTCAGGGGCAAGCCTCTTGCAAGGTCAAGGCGGTTACCTGGGTGAATTGAGCCAGGCCCAGACTCTGGCCCCTGGTCTCATAGGCTCCAGATCGAGGCTCCTCATAGGCGAGGACAGGGGGAGTGCCATTATCAAAATTTACCCCACCTCCCCCTTTACACCACATGAGGTGAGGCCATGTTGCCTAGTGGTTGAGACAGGCTCTCAAGTCACACTGCTTTTGCAAGCTGTGCGACCCTGAGCACACTGCTCCGTCAGAAAGCGGGAGTAATATTACCCGCCTCGTTGGGAGTGAAGATAGAAGGAAAAAATGCCTGTAAACTCACCGCAGCTTCCAGCTCCAAGTTAACCTTTAAGACCCGCTTATTGTTATCTTCTCTCTTTGAAGGACTTGACAGAGGAAACAGCTCTCCCTCTCTGGGTCTGTTTATCTCCAGGAACCCCCGTTTCTGCTCCCCCCGTCCCTTGTTTCAAACTCTTTCTAAACTCCTTTCCCCTGGGATTAACAAGGCCAGTCAGCGTGAGCGTGCTTGGCAGGTCCACCCTTCTTGCCAGGCCAGGTGCTGGGGGGGCCGTGGTTTTTGCTTTCAAGGAACTTGAGGCAGAGCAAATGCCCAGGCCTTCCTCCAGCAGGTATTTCCTGAGCACATACTATGTGCCCAGATCTGTTAGAGGCCTGCTGCAAGGAGAACGGCCCCATCCCTGCCTTTTGGGGAGTGTCTTCAGACCACGTACTGCGGAAACCAGCAGGGCAAGTGGACGTGCTGGGGGAGGGAAATGGCACCCCCCTGCCCCTTCCTTGTGGAAGCTGGTGTTTGATCTCTAGAGCCTTCTGAGGAGGAGCAGGAGGAAGGCCAGGCTGTTTGCAGGGGAGAAGGGCATGTCCCAGCCGATACCGCCCTTGGCATGACTGGAGCCTGCATTGGGCTTTTTCTACCCCGTGGCCCACCCTGCAGGGCACCCCCTCCACAGCTGCCCAAGGATGTTGGCCCCAGGGGATGGAGCAGGAGTGTTGCACAGTGCTGCCTGGGTGACTGCTAAGAAGCTTGCAGATACACAGGCTTTGCACGTTTGGAGCCCCACCCTTGGCCTTACCACAGGTCTCTGCACACCCGTTCATCTAGATGCCTTCCTGTGACCTCTGGGCCTGACTCTGTGAGGTCTGGCAGTGAGATGCCATCCCATTTGCTGGGTGGGAAAACCGAGGCCTGGTGAGGAGGCAGGACACCATCTCTAGAACCAAGCTCAGGTTACACTAGTTCTGCTTGCCCAGGTCCAGAGCCTCTCTTCACCCAGCCATCTGTCACCCCACCTCAAATTCCTTTTAAATGGCTTTTAAATCAAAACTTCGATGGTGTTTTTGGGTGCAGAGCACGTAGTCTCCTTACAGTAAACTGGCCTGCTGGATTTCCTAACCTGCCCAGCACACCCCTTCCTGTGATCTTGAGTACCAGCTTCCCCACCCACTGGTGAGTTTTTCTGGGAAAAGAGGTGAAAGGTGGAATTGTGGTGAAATTGTAGGCTCAGGAAGGAGGATGTTTTTCGGGGCCATGCAGAGCCTGGGGCAGAAATGATCTGATGCCTCCCCAGGGAGTTTCCCCATCACAGGACCCTGCTCCCCATGGGTTTGCGCCCAAGAAGCTGTTGCTGGCTGGTTTCTCCTGAGCCCACCTTGGAGGCTGGCAGGGGTGGCTGAGGCGGGGCGGAGGGTCAGGTGCTGGGCACCTCTCCTGGCAGCAGATCATAAAATGTGAGGCTGCAGGGAGCTTGGTGGTTATCTAACTGGCCTCCCTTTACAGCCCTGGAGCCAAGGCCCAGACCTTGGGAGGTTATGTAACTTTTCCAAGGTTACTGTGCTCACCAGGGGCGGGGGAAGTACAATAAAGGAGTAATTAGAGCTAAGTGGGGCAATTAGGGAAGGCTTCTTGGAAGCAGTGGCCATGGAGGCAGGTTGAAAGGTGATTGCCACATCTCGAAATAGTTCTCTTGGTCCCTGCCACAGCAGTTGGGGGTCCTGATAGAGTTAGATCAGGACCCCCAACTCAGAAAACCCTCCATGGCTTTTCCCTTAGAAGAAGGGCCAAGGTCCTTACAGTGGCCGAGTGACTTGGACTCTGCTCCCTGGGTAGTCGCCTCTTTCTCCTACCCTTGATCCCAGCTGGCCTCGGTCCAGACGGGAGGCCATCTCGTGAGGGCGGAGAGGCATTCTCAAACCTTGCACACTCCCAGCGAGGTTCAGCTTTTACCAAGAACTCGAGGTCTCAGTCCACTGAGAACATAAATTGCTCTGGGGGTGCTGGCAGAGGAGGCGTAGCAGCAGCCACATAACAGTAGTAACGGTCGCTGATGCCTGATGAAGGCAGGGCCACGCCACATCCCACCGACTCCCTAACAGTGGTAAGACAGGTGCTGTGGGAACCTCACTGTGCAGACAGGGCAACTGAGGCAGAGAGATGAAATAATTTAGTCAAGGTCGCACAGCAAGTTAGTGGCCTGAACCCAGGCCTTCTGAGTCCTGCACACCTCTCATCTAGACTCCACAGTGGCCTAACTTTGCGCCAGTCCCACCATCTTGTGTGGCTTCTAGCACTCCTTGGGCCTGGGTTTCTGCTTGGGCCCATTGGCTCCCAGCCGCCCAGAAGCGCTGGAGCATGCTTGCAGGCGTTCGCCAAGCACGGCTCTCTTCAGCATCGCAGGCTCCGACACCACTGTTTCCTGACCACATTGACATATAGGTTTTTGCTATTTTCAGTGTGAAAAGTTTGAAAGCAAGAAAACCTGGGTTATGTATATGGGTGCCACAGCTGAGAGTTGGGGCTATCAACTGTCCCTGCCCCCAGCCCCTTTCCCCCGTCATCCTTACAGACCTAACAGGCCCCTGACCCTTTACTGCAGGGTTTTTGGGTCAGGGGACCCAGAGACCGAGCCCTCAAGGAAGAATCAAGGAACTGGAGGGAGAGGTGCAATGGCCTCTTCACGGTGGGGCTCCTCTCTGCGTCCCCACGTCACCTGCCACCTTCCTGTCAGCTAAACCCACACTCGTGACATGTGCCCCATGTGGCTTCCGCAGGGTAACCCCTAGCAGGACTCTGATCTGCACCTTGGGAGGGAATAGTTTTAGTCGTGCCTTCCTCCTGGGGTGTAAGTGCCGCCCAGATCCTGCCTGCGTGGCCGGGGACAGAGATTGGCTATTTTGCAGCACGCTGAGGACTCCAGGGCGGACCCTTTATGGACTTGAATGTTTATTTTGGCTTGGGTGCCCCTTGTGTCTAGTGCAAGATTCTTGTTCCTGCCATGCCCCCAGGTGCGGGAAGGCACCTGTTCACAGACCCTCTGCAGGAGAAAGAACAGCAGCCCCATACCTTCCCCACAGCTCCTGTTCAAATAAAACTCTTGCCTCCCGGGTCGTGGAATGCATCCTGACAGTGTTAGCTTTGGAAGGGTGCCCTTCCCTCCTCAGCATCCCGGCCCCCTCTGGAGCAGCGGGTGGAAGAGCCGCCTCTCGCCGAGGAATAAGTGCTGAGTGGGCTAAGTGGAGCAGGCTGATGCGGTAGTGTCTTGTCAGCGTCCCCCAGGGAGCAGGAAAAGGGAGGGTGTCCTGATTATCAGCTTTTCAGCACCCCACCTCCCCCATCCCCCAGACTCTAGCTGCAGCCCTGAGATCTACTTATGAGTGGCCCAATGAGTTGGGGACTAGAAGACAGAGCTGGGTCCTGGGCTTGGCTTGGCCAACTTGCTATGTGACCAGGCCAGGTGACTGCCCATCTCTGAGCCAAGGACTTGCTTACTAAGGCCAACTAGACAGTTACTGAGCACCAGCTGTATGCCTAGTACTGGTTTAAGGGTTGTGGGTGTTATAAGTATTAGACATTATCCCTGCCTTTGAGGTTGGGGTGGGGCCATCCAGTGTATATGGATTATTAAGTAGGGATGGAAAAGTGGTAGAAAAGTTGCTGTAGGCTTGGCTGTCAGGGAAGGCTGCCCTGACCTTGGGCCTGGGGGTTGCCTTCCTTTGAACCCCATCACTCTTGACTCCCCCCATCAGAGCACATTGCACTGGGGGTTCTGCCTTGTCTGCCCTCCCCACCCCGCCACAGGCCCTCAGCTTGTGCCCCGTTGGCTTCCAGACCTAGCGCTGTGTGAGGGGGCAGTTACTAATGAACATCCTGAACCATGACGCTGTGTCTCTCTCTTCTGTGGCCTCCCTCCCACCAGCCCACGAACCCGGAGGCAGGTCCTCCTTTGCCTTTCAGACGGGCCCACCTCCAATCTGGAAAACTCCCGTCCCTAGCCCTCCCAGTGGGGCCCCTGCCTGGCCAGATTCTGCCCCTACCCAGCAAGCCCACTAGGACTGCCCCCACCCTTCTGCCCCTCGTGTGTGCAGAGCCCTCCTCATTGGGGACACTCTGTTCCCTGTTGGGACAGGTTGCCTGGCGAAGTGTGTCAGCATCTCCCTGCGTATGCATCTAGACCCAGGGCAGTTTCCCTGGGGCCGGGGCAGGTCAACTTTGGAGTCATAGGGGGCACTTTTGGGTTCTGTTCTAGAAGGTTCCACCAAGCCTGCATGGGATTCAGGGTTCACAGATCTTGATTTTGGCACACCCTCTTTTTTCAGAATGCCCCAGGGCAAAGAGCTGAATGTGGTCCAATGCCCCGTCTCCACCTGTGCTGTGTTGGGGTCATCGTGTACATGTCTTAAAATTTCCCCTTCCTGAAGCCAGTTTGCCGTCTGTGTACACACTCCTCCACACCTCTGCCCCACTGCTTTGCACATGCAGTTGAATCCTGGCTTGTCGAGTGACTTGGTGGGCTCTGGCCTGTGGAGTGGGAGACCCTCAGACAGACCGCAGCAGAGCCACCTGGTGCGCGAGCTGCCCAGGCCCTGGGGGTGGGGTGGTTTCCTGGTGCTTCAATTTGGTGTTTCTCAAAGTGGGTCTGAGCTCTGAGCCAGACTTCAAGTGACACAAAAACAAGACAGGGGGAAGCAGGGCGACTCAAGTCAGTGAGCATTTTCTGTTAACATTGAGTCATAGAAACTTGACGTAAAAACAGAAGGCAGGCTGTCCTGAGTGGGAGGCAGGATTGTCGATGCCTTTTTCTTTCTCTGCCTCCCCCGTTTTCTGAAATGCTGTTGTATTGCCTTTAAAAAAGAGAAATCGAATTTCCTTAAAGGGTAAGGTCTGTGCATATGTCATTAGCCACTTCCACACTGGCTGTTTTTAATGTACGAGGTACACAAAGCACAGATAAACGTGGTTGTAACAGAACATGCTCTGAAAACTGGTATCACTTCTGTAATTGCTAAACAGTGTGTTGTTGTTTTTAAATTTAGCTGCCAGGGTGGTGCTTTCTGGGCAGTAGTGCTGTTGAACACTTTGAGGGGAAGGGTCCCAAATTCTGGGGAAGCCAGGTGGGCCTTTGGTCTGCAGACCAAGAAGTTTAAGATTGGGCACCTGGGCTGACAGTCCCCGAGAAGAGAGTGTGGTTCCCCGGGAGAGGCCTGACAGAGCCATGGGAGCCCCAGTGGCTGTACCCAGTTTTGGAGTTAGTGTCCCCAGGAGGGAAGGGGTCCTCCAGAGGTCCATGGACAAGTCTAGTCTTGGCCTCTGTGTGCATCCAGCTCTTTCAAGTCCCATGGGGGCCCAAGAAGACCTTGCCCTGCCTTTCAGATTAACAACACAAGCACAGGCAAGGTTTGGGACAGCCCGGGGCCATGCATGTGATGTGATTCAGAGTCAGGAGCGTGCTGCGGCCCAGGGCTTGGGTGAACCCGAGGGTCCAGGGGAAGGCAGACCTTGCCTAGGGGAGGATTTGGGTAGGATGTGTTGTCCCGTGTTTGACTCTGCATCTGTATGGTCATCACCACCCACATGTCGCTGATTAATTTTAACACGATATTACTAATTATTGTGGCTGTTTAATTTTAAATTAAAATCAATAAAATTAAAATTTAGTTCCTCAGTCACACTGGCCGCATGGGACGGCTCAGATATAGAACATTCCATCAGCACAGAGTTCTGTTGGACAGTGTGAAGTATGGATAGGAATCTGTTGAGGTTTTGATTGGCACACCCGCTTCTCTCAGTGTCTAGTCAAATTCCATTCCTGCTCTAGGGTGAGAGGGGGGAGACCTGGCCTAGCAGCCTTGGACTGGGGAGGGTGATGGGCCGAGAACCGAAGGCAGGGGTTTTCCTGTCACACCCACCAGGAAACTTGCAAGCTCTTCTGAGGTGAGCACACCCACTGGTCCGATTTGCAGAAATCACGTGTTTTACAGAGGCCTTTTGGCTGCCTTGCCCTCTCAGTCCCGTCAGACTCAGATAAGTGTGTATTTGGCAGAAGGGTGATTCCTGGTGTCCCAAACCCAGCGTCCCTGGTCAGTGTTGGCTCCATTTGAGGTAGGACCAGGCAGTAGAAAGAGTCACTTTTCGTGGATCTCCAACTTGTCGCTCAGGGTCTCCAGCCCACTGCTAGGTCACTGGTTTAGCCCTCAGGGGGCCAGGTCAGCAGACTTGGTAAATGGACCTCCCTGGACCAGCCTGAGCAGTGGCCACCCCAGCTGCCACTCAGTGTGTTTGGTGGGACACTGAGCTCCGCAGGGGGACAGGATGCAGCCACGTGAGGAGCGGGTCTTGCTCCCTGGCCTGACCCTTGGGTGACTTGGAAACCTGGTGGCATTTGCTTTTCTGTCTTTGAGCTTCCTCTGGCCACACACAGTGCACAGGGAGAGCTGAAAGAAAGCCTACCCCCAGCAACACCGGATGCTTAGAAACTCGAGTTCATGAGTCAAGAGCATCTCTAGCTTTACCTGTGCACCAGCTGCACGCTCTGCACGTTCATGTCCATCAAGCCTTTGGGCCCGTAACCCTGAGAAATGACGAGGAGACAACGCTGTGAGGGCCTGTGCATCAGATGTCCCTCCCCTCTCCCAGGCAGACTGAGGGCCGCCAGAGCCTGGGTGGGCGTCAGGGGGTTAAGCAAGTTTTGAACATGCTCTTGCTTGAAATCACAGCCCTGGGGAAGGAGAGAGAGAGAGTGTGTGTCAAAGGCACGGTCTTGGTTTTTTCTGCCTCCTGCATTTCGCAACAGGGCTGTCTCAGAGTCAAGATTCTCCTCCTGTGCCATCAGGAGAGTTTCCATTTCCTGTCGCCCAGCTGTTTCTGGTCCTGTGCCCCAGGTTGGGGCGGGAGGTTTTTCCGAGCCCTGCACCACCCCTCACCTCAGCCTAGCCTCTGTGTGCTAGGAGGACTGGCTGTACTTTTCCATACCTTCAGCACAGAACGGTTCTATTTCTTCACCCTGGTCATGTCCACACGCCAGTCGGCTGGGGTGGGAGGTGGGCGGGGGACCGTCCCTGCAGGGTGGAAGAGGCAGAGGCGGCTGTGCCTGGTCTGCCCCTCTGTTTTTGTGACACACCTGGGCAGCAATGGCAGGGGTGGCACGTGGCCCAGGGAGAAGGGGCACCAGTTGCATGTATCAGGCACTTGCTCCTTTCCTACACTATTTGGGGATCCTCTTTGTATCCTATCCCTGTGATCTCCAAATGGGGGCCTTGGTGGGCCAGAGCCCCTAGTGCAACTGCTGAGGTGTGAGGCCTGTGTCTGACAGTCGGGGGCGTGGGGAGTCTGCACTTGAGGGCAAAACTCCTCTTGCATCTGGCTCAGTGATTTTGAGGTTGTCGAGCACCGTGGACTTGGCTCTTGTTTCTAATTGTGACTTGGTCTTCTGATCTGGGATCTGGGGGCCATTGAGGCAGAAGGCTCCCCCGCCCCACAAAGAGTACCATCCATCACAAAATGCTTGTGCCTGTTTGCTGGTCATTTCTGGTACAATTTATTCCAGAGAGGATGGAGGCCAGCTGGTGTCCGTCTCCAGCTGGAGACTGAACCAAAGGAAATGGGCTTGGACTGCAGCCGGAGAGATTTAGGTTAGAGTCAGACAATAAGGAAGGATTTTGTAACAGGTGGTTGGCCCTGAGGAGGATCCTGCAGGGGGCTTTGTGGAGAGGCATGGGGGTGGGATCATGCTTGGAGGCCGTGGGGCCAGGTTTGGGTGGGAAGGGGTGGTTGGTAATAAACAGCCAGGGAGGTCACCTCATAGGAGCAGAGAAACTTGGCTGCCCACCCTGTTAGTGCAGGATTCATCCCACTACCTAGTACCTCTCTGGGCTTTCTTATTTTAATTAGTGAAGAGGTTGACAGTTCAGCCATCTGGTCATCTTCAACAAATTACAATAAATGGATAGGCTTAATAATCCCTATCGTCAGAACCCCAGCCTTCAAGGATGGGCAGTTACTTATTACCCGGAGGAGCCGCCAGCGACAGGTGAAGGGAAAGGGCAAAGGAGGAAGAAGCAGGTGGAGAGGCTGGTTTCTTGAGGCCCCTGGGTGGGGGAGAGTTTGCCCGTGGTCTGGGGCATTCTGCGGGGCGAGAGGTGGGGGTGTCGGCCACAACCCTTCTCAAGGGTACAGGTGGAACCTGGAGGGATGAATATGGCAGGGGTGGGTGGCAGGTTTCGTCCCATGGAGGTGGGAGTCTGGGGGTGTCAGTGGGGGGAGCCTTGTCCTCAGAACTACTGCAAGAAACAGGGCTGGCAGCCACCAGGGCTCAGAGAGCTTTGTGGAACAAGGTGTCCCTCTGTCCCACTGCTGGGGTTGCAGTAAGTAGGCACACGCATGGGAAGACCTGCGGCCCTCAACCCTGACATCCCCCTGGGCCCTCACCCTCCCACCTGCCTCCTTCCTCTGGAATCCTCATGGTTCCAAAGTCTGTGTGCAGCTGACTCACCAGGGTAGGACCTCTGGGGGCTCTGGCCTTGCAGACAGTTGTGGGGGTGAGGGAGGGAAAAGGCACTCAGCAGAGAAACACGGAGCCATCAACCTGGGCTGCCTGCACCTGCCCACCTGATCCAGTGGAGCCAGAACCCACGTGAGAGACAACAGCGGCACCCACCTCTGTGCCCTGGGAGGAGTGGTTGGGGAAGGTATGCATCTTGGAGACTCAGTCATTCCTCTGGCAGATATTGAGTCCCCACGAGTGCCAGGCTCTGCTCTGGGAACAGGAGAGATGAAGTCTGCCCACAGAGCTCAGAGTCCATCTGGGGAAATAAACAGTGGGCCAGATAACAGATCCCTCATAGACTCACGTGGCAGTGAGGCCTGTCCCTGATCTTCCAGGCGGTGACAGCCAGGAAGGACGGCATTGCTGTCAACAGCTAGCCCAGCTCTCGCCCACAACTCTGGAGGCCCCGTGCAGTGGGCACAAACCCTCAGGACAGAGCTGACCTCCCCAGCACCCTCGTTCTTCACACATTCACTCTTCTGCCCAGTGCCCGTTTCCGGAGTGCACCCGGTAGGCCATGCATCATTGCACGCAATTTGGACCCCAACCCGGTGAAGCCTTGGTACCCCCACTTTCCAGATACGGAAAGTGAAGCTCAGAGAGGTGAGAGGACATGCCCCAGGTGACCTGCTGGTGGAGCCAGGATTTGAACTTGGACGTGTCTGCTCCAAAGCCTGGGCCTTTCCCCCTCAGCCCCCAAGGTGCTTGCGGAGGGTCCCAAGCCTGACGTTTGTGGTTTTGAAGTGGAGCAGCCATCCAGGCTGATGAGTAGAGCTGGGCCCCGGGGAAGAGCCAGGGGCAGCTGAGCTGATGATGAACCAGGTATCCCTCAGTCATCAGCCGGGGATGGGGAGATTGAGTCAGCAGTCCCTGTGACCTCCTTGGTGGTCTGCTTAAGGGCTGTTTTTAGAAGCCTTGAGTGGATGGTGACTTCTGTGTTTGTTCCTTCCACCCGGCTGCAGGGTTGGGGTAAACCTAAGGCATCTCCAGGAGCTGGGGGCGGGGAGCATAAGCATACACTCATCCTAAATACCAAGATTAGATCCGTGGGTGTGACTGCACAACCCTTTTACAGCTCTGTGTCACCTGTCAACCTGTGCCTGCCTGTCTACTGTCACCTTCCCTGCTCCAATTTGGTTGGCATTTCTCATTCCGGTCCCAGGATACAGTTGGATGGTCTGGTTGTTTGGTGGAAAGGGCCCTCAACTGAGACTCCGGGGCCTTCTGGCTGGTTCTTCTCTGTGCTTTGTCATCGGCTTGCTGTGTGACTTCTACCATGTCACTAGCCCTCTCTGATCAGTTTCCTCAGCTACAAAATGGGAATAGTAATATCCATTTTGCCTGCCTTCCCTACAAGGTCTTGAGTCTCAAATGAGATTAGGGCTAGAGGAGCTGTAGGTGTGAGAGGTGCTTGATGAATGTGGGGTTTTGGCAAGGAGGAGGTAGATGCTGACTCGATGCTCTCCTTAGCCTTGTTACAGAGGAGTTGAATGGGGCCCAGAGAGGTTTGCTGGCATGTCTGGAAAGGGCAAGCCAGGAGCCAAATGTTATGCAGGGACCTCTCAGTCGTTAGTGACCCCCCCACCCCTGTAGGGAAGGAGGGGGGCTGTTCTGTCTGCCTGGCATGTTTGAGGGGTCCTGGCTGAACAATTTCCTGCCCTCAAGTTGTTGACGCACTAGTTGGGAGTCATCTCTTGACATCAGTCAAAGCAGAAAGATGTCAGACACTCCCAGAATCTGGATTCTGGGGGCAGGGGAGGCGCCAGAGCATGAATCCAGGCCCCAGGCCGCAGCATCCTCGATAGGGAAGAGATACCAGTATAGGACCCTTGGCCGCACCCACCCGGATCAGGGCAGAGGTTGTGAATTCGAGGGTGGAGAAGCTGCAGGTAGATGAAGGATGTCCCTCTTGTCATTTAAGCCTCACTGGACGTCCCACCTGCCCTGAGTCCTTCAGAAGATGAGGCAGGGGGTGAATTTTGAGAACATGGCTCCAGAGGGTCATCTGGTGTGTGTGTTGGGGTGGGAGGGGCTCTATCCTCCTCCCTGGGCCAGCTCTCAGGCAGCGGTGCTGTGGGCCCAGGACCGGGCCCGAGAGGTCCCCTGTGTCTGCACGCACAGGGACTTCCAGTCCCACTTGTTAGCTCAGCCTTCCAGGTGCCTGAGAACGCTTGCTGACGTCCCATCCTGAGCTCAGACCCCACCAGCCCTTCGCTGTTTGCTTAGCCAAGCCTGCAGCCCTCCCAGGTCAGCCAGTCCCTGCAAAGCTCTGCCCTGGGCTCAGCTCTCACGGGAGGGGCCATCCCAGCCTGAGAACAATGGAGACACAGGGTCACCTGCCTTGTTTTCATTGTCCCTCCTGAGTGAGGACAGGGCTCCCGAGCCTGAGAAAGTCGGAAACCCAGAGGTTTCTGCTGAAAATGTGCTCACCTCTGGCATGGGCTTACCCCCGGTGAGCGTGAGACCCAGCCGTGCCTCTGGGCTCTGCTGAGGCTGCTGAGAGATGGCCCAGGAGGGCGTGCGAGGGGAAGCCCAAAGGGAGGACAGTCAGACATCCATGGCCTGCCTGCTGACTCCAGGGGCGGGGCTGATTCGGACCTTTCCCCTAACAAGGAGGGAGGATGGTTTGGGTCTAGGGCAGTCGTTTTGAAATTGTCTCTTTCTAACATTCGAGTCACCTGGGGCGGCTTTCAAGCATCCCAGCTCCCCATCCACGCCCCAGACCATTTCTGTCTGAATCTCTGGGGGTAGGACCGGGCATGCGGATTTTCCCCAGCTCCCCCAGATGATGTCTATGTGCAGTCCAGGTGAAGAGCAGTAGTATAGTGACCCCTAAAGTGTGCATTGAAGGTGGGGGTGGTGTACTGCTTTCCCCCTTGCCCAGTAAGATTGCCTGGGTTTGCTGTAGGCGTGACCGACACTGGGGGATTGTGTTTGGTACACGGCCCCACCCGAGGCACCGGGGGCATGCTCCAGCTGGCTGCTTCCTCCCTGGCTTGGGGGCAGGCAGCCCTGGCCAGCACCAGGCGTATTACTTAAAGGACCAAAGCGGAGAGCGTGCAGTGAGCGCCTCGTCCGTGCTGCGGTGGGATCTGGGCAACAAGGAAGGAGGTGTGAGTGAGGAGTGGGGCTGGCTCCCGACGTGGGCGGCCTGGCTTGCTGGGGGCTCGGATGGAGCTGGAGCTGGTCGCCAGTAGCTGAGTCCTGAGAATGAAAATGTATTTTCTCAAATGTGCTGTGGACTGGGGACTTGAGAGGGTCTGGGCCCAGAATTCATGGTTCTGGGCGGAGGCACATGAGAATTGTAGAGAGGTGTCACCTGCCCGGGCAGGGGGACCCTGGTGGTCATAGGCCAACCTCCTCATCTTCTGGAGAAGGACATGGGCAGAGATCAAGGGTTCCTGAGAATCTCAATGCGTGACGGGCAGAGCTGCACGGACCCTGGGTCTTCAGGCCCTGCACTGACATCCTAGCACGCCACCCACGTTGTCAACAATTGGTCCTTCCCTCTGTCTTCTAAAAACATTATAAATATTCTGTGTAGGTACTGGAGCAAATCTGAAATGCAGATCAACAAAAAAGAAATTAACAAAGTTCACTTTACGACAGCCCAGGTCCGGTCTTCACTGAGACTTGGTGTGGCCCTGCCCCCTCGGGTACCTGCACCTGCCCCACAGTCTCTGGGAGGACAGGGCCCGGGCGAGCTGGGCCTGCAGCTGGAGCAGGTATCAGGGTGGCACTCCTGGGCCCTAGCCAATACCCTGCTCATAATCTGGGCCTGCCCCCAACCACGCCCTGGTCACCTGGGCTGAGGCAAGCGGGCGGGGAGAATACCGAGGATTCCTTCTGCCTGCCCTCACATCCTCCCTCCTGGGACAGGGAGACGGAAGGCCTGAGCCCAGCGCCCACACCCACCCCTCCACTAAGGCAGCGAGTGGTTGCACATTAGAATCACCTTGCTAGCCGCCGGGGTCCAGGTCAACCATACAGAATACCTGTGCGTGGGGCCCAGGCGTAGCATTTATATAACCTCCCAGGTGGACCCATTGGGTAGCCTGGACTGAGAGCCACTGCCTCAGTGTCTCAGGTCCCTGAGCCTCAGTTTCCTCATCTGAAAACAATCCCAACACCCCTGCTGCACCCCCAATTCACCTTAAGGGAAGCTTGAGAGGTTGAATCAATCTGAGAGATGGAGAATGAAAGGGATGAAGATAATTGAGGGCTTAGCTAATAAAGCCTTCAATTCTGTAATTTGTCTTGGGAATAGGGAGTTAACAGGTGCTCACTGTCTCTCCAAGATACTTTTGATCTGCCAGCAGTCTCCAAAAGGACGATCAGATGCAGGACTAGCTGAGCAGCTGGACAGACAAGCTGTACCCACCCGCACCCACCCACCCCACTTCCCCTTTTCACACTGCTGCAGGGAGTTGGGGGGAGTCCCAATAAGTAGGATCTGGGGTCCTCTCCCTCCCTGTCCTTTATCTGTTCATAAGTTCATGGTGTTCAAGAATTTGAAAACCATTGTTCTTAACAAGCCCAAACTGCAAATATTTGCCTGAAAAGTGCCTGTGGTAGGTTTCCTCATCTCCACTTCTGTCTGTCCTGTTCAGAACCACCCCCCTCCCTGTGGGGCCTCGACCCCACCCTTGGCTGCCTGCTCTGAGGAAGTTCTTTGTTAGAGACTAGATGGACGTTCGGACAGACATGGACACACAGGGAGAGCCCAGCACAGAGACCAGGGAGTGGGCATTTAGCCTCATGAAGCTGGGGGCACCTGGGTGGGGAATGGGGACCAGGGTTCAGAGAAACTGCCACAGCCCTGGCCTGAGCCCCACGTGACAGGACAGTAGGGGGGCCAGCATGTGGCACTGTCCTCCCTGCAGGCTGCCTGCCTTGCTTGGCTGTGCAGGAAACTGGCCAGGGTGGCTGGGGGCCTCTGGGTGGCAGAGGTCAGGAGCGACGGGCCTTCTGAGGGACAGGGGCGGGACATCTTGGGCGTGCCTCTGTTTCCCCTGCCCTCTGCTGCCTTCAGGGAGAACTTAGCACACACACTTTGCCCCCCGAGTCCCGCCGACTCTGGCTCTCTGATGGCCCGGGAACATCTGCTGAGCTTCAGTTCTCCTGTACCCCCCTGAATTTTTTTGGTCCCGGAGGAAGTTAGAGAAGTCACCGAGGAAGCAAAGTGATTAGACTAAGAAAGGATAGTTTTCACTGTTCAAACAGGGAGATTGGGAAGAGGTGGCAGGTGTGAGGAAGCTTGGGAACAATGTCCCTTGTTGTCACCCAGGTGTGTCCTCCAGGGGCAGGGAGGGAAACCCCTCGCCCTTTGATTCAGCCCTTCGATTCAGGGGGCAAGTGGTCTTTCCCCCTGGGTGTCAAGTCCCGGCAGGGGCTGGTTTCATGCCAGGCATAACACTGATTACAGATATGTTGATTCATTGCTTACAATGTCCCAGGCACTTTTCATATGTTCAGACAGGTGTTAGTTTTGGCAGACAGAGAAACTGAGGCTGATGGGCTAAGTTCACCCAGAGACTTGGTGCTAGCAATTGAGAGACCCCCCCGCCTAGATTCACATCCAGGCCAGTCCCACGTTTCCATGAGCCTCTGCCCGGGAGAGGGCACGGGGCTGTGTTTGAGAGAGAGCCCTGCCACTCCCTAGATTCACAGCTCAGCCTGAGCCGAGAGGGGCTTGTAAGGATTCAGTGAGGAAAGTGCCAGGCTCATAGCAGTAAATGTTTCCACCAGTGTTGACTTGTATATTCCTTTTCCTGCTCTCCGCACATCCACTGTCCCCTAGGAGAGTTTCCGGAGGGCCCAGGCCTCCCCTTCCTGCAGGAAGGACAGTCCCTCCAGTCACCTCAGGGACTCTCCCAGCCCCACTGCCACTCACTCTGCCATCTGGACGAGGGGACTTTCATCTGCCTCCCTCACCTCACCCCTTCTCCAGCCCCTGCCCTCTCTGTTCTCACAGTCTAGTGACCACCATCCCCTGTGTGCCAGTTGGATGCTGGTGGTTTCAGCAGCTAGACATCCATCCCCTGACCCCACCAGTCCCCACTCTTGCTGGGGTCTGACTCTGCTTCCCACCCTCTGGCTGGATCAGGGTCTCCACCCTGTTGCTGATAGATTTAGTTAAAACCCTACTGCAGAATGATGCTGGGAAGGTGTTGAAGGAAGGACATTAGAGGATGAGTTAGTTGAGGCCAGAGAATATACCCTCATTCATTCAAGTTCATTTACTCACTCTTAACAATATTTGTCGAGCACCTGCTGTGTGCCGGGCAGTGTTCTGGGCTCTGGGAATACAGCGGTGGGAAAGGAGACAGATGAAAGCTCCTGCCCTCTTGGAACGGACCTTCTAGCAGAGTCTCTGCATTCCTGTGGATGTTTCCCTTGCAATTGCCTGGGAAGTTGTGTTCCCAAGACTCGGCTTCATTCCATGTAGCTAAGAAACCCGCCCTGCACCCCCACCCCCCTTCCCAAGCTATAGGTAGTGGGGGCGTTGAGCCAGGCTGCCAGGTTCACACCCCAGCCCCATCCCTAGCTGGGTGACCTTGGGCAAATTGCTTAATTAGCCCCTGTGCCTCATTTTCCTCACCTGTAAATGGGGGTACTAGTACCTACATTAGAGAGGTGTAAAGATTCAGTGGAGCTAAGTGATTTAAAGTGCTTTGAACTATGCCTGTCATGTAAGTGCTCAAATATCAGCTACTATTCAAATGTCAACTATTCTAATCTATGGAATAATGATTAATAAACCATGCCCCACCCACCTCACCAGGTGGCTGGAGGGCTCAGTAAGACGGATGACAAAGGTTCTTTCTGTCCTGCCAAGCACCGTGCACCCAGGGCGATTAGCCTTATTTCACCTTCTAGGCCAGAGGGACCAAGTGAGCTTCAATGGAATGAATTCAGGATGAATGCAGCCAGGGATGGTAAAGGACGTTCGGCTCGGGGACAACCAACAGTCTGGGTGCAGTGGAGGCCAGCATCAAGGAGGATCCTTAAGGTGCATCCTGCAGAGCAGGAAGGAGCTCCGTGATCCGCACATGATGCGGGAGCTGGAGGCAGGCTGGGGACCAGCTCTGTGGTGCCAAAGAGCTGCCATCCCCAGAGAGGCTGCCACCCTGACTTCAGGTTCCCCACTTGGCCCGATGAAGGGAAGGGCCCACCTCAGCCCCACCTGCCTGTGTCAGAAGGTGGGCTTTGTGTCCCAAGCCCTGGATGCGCCTTCCCTGGAACCGCCCACTTGTCAAGATGAATCTCTCCCGGAAGAGGAGGCCTGGCAGCTGCCTCTCTACCTGGGAAACCCCAGTCCCCAGGGGGAAGGAGCTGTCCGGGAACCCAGATTCCGTGGACACTGAGAGCCTGGGAGGGTGGGGTCAGGGCAGTGCTTGCCTGAAGCCAAGGCCAGGGCATGAATCTTGCCTTCTGGAGGCCTGGCTGGAAATGCTGAGCTCAGTCAGAGTGGACAGACTGGTTCTAGGGCACTGTTTTTTCAGCTGGTGTGAAGGGGTGGAAGTTTGCACTGGCCTCCTTCCTGTGGCCTTTGTGGGGAGCGGGGGGATGACAGCAGCTAAGACCCAGACGGGCCAGGTTCTCCTCCTGGCTTCCTCGCTTTTAGCAATTAGACCCTAGGCTACTTACTTAATCTCTCTAAGCTGTAAATCCTAATTTGCAAAATGGAAAAAATTATGGTATCTTCCCAGCAGGATTGTATCCTCGTTAAATGAGCTCAAGGCATGTGAAGCACTTAGCACAACACTTGGTGCGTGGTCAGTAAATCACAGCTGCATTATTAGGAGGTCCCATGGGAGCCCCATTCCGTCCCGTCGAGTTGGGCTGGGCCGTGTGCAGCATCCCCATCTCCTGTCACTCTCCAGGGTTATGTAGAAAATAAAAATAGTGTCTTGTGTGAATTTGGGAGCCAAGTTAAAGAATCCTGTGAGCGAACAGGGGCCACCTTCTCCCGAGAAACCTGTTTCCCTAACCCCAGGGACGGGATGCCGTGTCTAATGGGGTGTTGGCCTGGCTCCCCCCACACCTCTCCCCTTAACCCAGGGGTGACCTCAGTCCTGGGTCAGCTCCTCTGTTCTGGGGGACCTCCCCCTCAGCCTGTGTGATGCTGACCATAACCAGTGAGGCATCCCCCCAGAGAGCCACAGTGGCACATTGAGGGAACAGGGAGCAGGTACCCCACGTTTGCATCTGGACCTAGCTTTCCTCACCTGTCGAGTGATGTCTGGCAGGACCAGGGGAACAGCCAGGTAGGTAATAGATAGAAAAGCCCCAGCCAGGGGTGTCTGAGACCCTGCAGCACTAAAACCCTACTTCCCTCCCCAGGATTGGGATGGAGCCAAGCTGATTCCCAGGCCAGCTGCTTGGGACCTGTGGGAGGAGAGAAGGCAACAACAAGGGATGCTGGGGGCACCCAGAGGCAGGTCAAGCAGTGAAGGGAGGAAGGTGGGGGCCATGCTGACTTGCAGCTCGTCTAGAACCTGGCCCAGTTCTGCCACTTAACCTCTCTCAGCCTCAGTTTCCTGACCTGACCAGTGGGCACAACTCCTGCCACTGGATTGTTGTAAGGGTTAGTGGTGCTTCTAGCCCTGGGGGAGGTTGGGGCCCTTCAGAATGCCCCCTTGGCCTGCCCCTCTCTGGGTGACCGTGAAGAGATGATGGAGGTCATAGGGAAAGCGCGTGGGGCCATGGCTCCCTGATAACCCAGGGCCAGAGGCTGAGGCTGTGGCTGTGCCCCAAAGGGCATACCATCGGCGGGGTAAAGGGCAGGAAGCCCAACTTCTCTGCCTCGAAGCTCCCAGCCATAATGCCCTCTTCAGTTACGCTCTTTTGCCCACTCTTGGTTTGATGTCTCTTTCGCACATACTAAATGATTCCCAAACCACAGACTGCCTTGAGCAAGCCAGTGTTTCTCAGTGGGAGCAGTGTTGGCATAGTGGGTGGGGCTGTCCTGTAAAATGCAGGGCATTTAGGCTTTCTGGTCCCTGCCCACTTAATAATGCCAGCAGTACCCCCATCATCCACTAGAATAGATGTGTGGGAGGAGAGGGATTTTGTCCCTTCACTGCCTGTCCCTGGTGCCTGGAATAGTACGTGGCACATACAGTGCTTCCTGCTGAGGCAGCATTTCCGAACACTTCCAGAGGGTGCCACCACCCCAGTTGAGAACCCCTGTTCCAGTCACACCTTCAGCATCCCCGGTGTGCAGAGGTCACCCTTGGGCTAGACACTTTCCATTATTGGAAATGGATTGTTGCCAAGGGCAGCCCATTCTGAGGTAGCTCATTATCCAAAAAGCCACACCTGTCCCCTCTTGGACCTTGGCTTGTTTGTTAAGATATCTAAGATATCCTGTGAAGTCTGACACCAGAATAGAACAGAGTGCCCCAGGTATGGCCTGACCTTGTAGAGAACAATGGGCTGGTTACCTCCCAGCCCTGAATAGATAAGGTGTTGACACTGCCCCAGATTGTATTTACTTTTCTTTTGGCAGCAGCCTCATGTTTGTTGGTTTGTGGTCGGGTGAAACCCAAGGACTTTTCCCTTCAATCTATACTTATCTTTCGTAACCCAAAGTGTAAGACATGAAAATTTTAAAAGACAGTCATATCTTGTTAGTTTGGGCCCATTTTCCCAGGCCAGATGATTTTGAGTGCCAAAATGCCTTAGCAGTGTGTTAGCCATCTTCCTATCCCAGCCTTGTCCCCAGTTTTGCATCCTTTGCAGATTAGACTGGTTAGCCGTCTATGTCCTTACTGTGTTGTTGATTAAAATATTGAAGAGACCAGGCCTTTGGTGTGACTGTGGAGAGCTCATGGCGGGTTGATAATGATCACAACTTCTTGGGGGGGTTGATCTGCTTTTGAATGGACCCAAATTAATCCCAGCTTCCCCCTCCATTTCCCTGTCTTGTCCACATGAATATGTTTAAGCCCATCTGTTGAGCTGCCTTGCTGAAATCTAGATATACTGCATTCCACCAAACTTCAAGGCTTTGCAACCCCTTGGGAGAGGGAGATGCACTTAGCTGAGCATGACTTGTTCTTGGTGAACCTGTGCTAGCGTCTAGTGCCCACCCTTCCTCTTCTGAATGTGCCAGACATTCTGCTGTCCCCATTTAGAAGTCTGCAGGAGTTCAGGTTTGAGTTTCTAGAATCCACCCTTTCTGTTTGTGTGAGAATAGGGACAGCTTGTCTTCCGACATCTTTCTTGTTCCCCCGAGATTCCATGGGGATGACCAGAGGTGGCTCTCCGGTCACATCTTTCTCTGGTCAGTGGTGCCATTCTCACTTCAAGGTGTTCTCTTGTGCTTGTTTCGTCTGTCTTGGGCTGTGCTCTACCCTTTCCACTGCACGACTGATTTCTGAGATAACAAAGGCTGAGAAAGGGTTGCTGAGTGGCTCTGCTCTCTCTGCCATCTGTTTAACATTAACACACAGGGCATTGGTACTTCCTCATTCTCTTGCTTTGAACATAGATTTAATTTTTTTAGAAAACCTCTTGGATGGACCCTCATGTTTGTTTTAGCGCCCCTGTTGGCCTAGTCGTATCTAAATGTCCTGGTACTTTCGTGGGTAAGTGGCCTGGCCAGCTAGACAACCAGCTCTCTGAGGGCAGGGTTGAAGGCAGCCATCCCGCCTTTCCACTTGGCTGCTGCACGGCCTGCAGAGAGATGCTCTGGAAATGCTGTGAGGAAGCAGGGCGGCGAGTGGTGTGGTTTGATGGCCTGTCAGATGGGCATGTCATCATGGAAAATTCTTTATAGAGTCTGCAGATCCGTTTACATGGGCCCTTGATGCTGCTGCAAACTGCACATTCCTTCAGAATAACCCACCCTTTCTCTGTTTTCCCACCAAACTTCAGACACACAGCGGGTGGGTTAGAACTGTGGTTTTTCTGTCTCCCTCCTGCTTCCATCCCTTACTCCTCTTTCTTCCCTTGGTCCTAGGCTTGATTTTTATAGGGAATTTGGCTGAGTTCCTGGTCTCTGGGCTGGATGGCCCATCCTGGGGCCCTCCTTGGGGGTAGGGCCAGAATCTCAGATTTAGAGTAATCCCAGACCCTCCTTGTGAGCCTTCATCAGGGGTCCTGGCCCTGCCATTGTTGGTGGGGTGAATAGTGGCAGAACTGAAGGATGGGGTAGAGGCAGGGTCTGGTCAGGTGGAAATAGGTTTGGCAGTGTTCCTGGATGAAATAAGGCCTCTCCTGGGGTCTCTGAGTGGACTTCCTCAGGTGGCCTGTCACCTGCTGCCCACAGTGGCTGGGAGCTCTATGGGGACTCTTAGCACGATTTTGAGTCACCCTGAAATGTACACATCATCTTATGATGATCTGTCCTGGCCCGGACTTTGAAATTGCTCAGCCCAGGGCAGAGAGAGGAAGGGGTTCAGAGAAGGGAGGGAAGGGGGAGCCTGTGCGGGGAGAGGATAGAGGTCCAGGGATGGGGAAAAGGAGGCCAGCTGATTTGTACACCCTCAGAGGACAGATCCAAGAGGGCACTGAGCTGACCTTAGCAGGTATCCTGACAGTGGGGTGAAGGGTGTACAGGGGTCCCTCCCAGGCCAACTCTGAGCAGTGGAACACTCTCTGTGGAGGGCTGAGTGTGGCGGAGGGGTCCTCATATGTGTCTGCATCACATCTGCCCTCTTTGAGAGGCAGAATAATCTAGTGCAGTGGTTCTCAAAGTGTGGTCCTGGACCAGTAGCATCAGTGTCACCAGGGAACTTGTTGAAATGCAAATTCTTGGACTCCTTCCCAGACCACTAAATCAGAAACTCTGGGGATGGGGCCCAGCAGTGTGTATTTTACCAGCTGTCCAGGTATTCTGGTGTGTGCTAGCAAGTTTGAGAAGCATTGGCTCAGTGAGATGATGAACTTTGGAGCCAAATTGCCTAGGTTCATATTCTTATCAGCTGTGCAACCTTGGGCAAATCACTTAAGCAATCTGATCCTCTATAAAATGTTTCATCATCTGTAAAATGGAGACAGTAACTACCACTTTGTGATTGTGATGATTAAATGAGAATGCTTATAAAGAGTTTAATAGAGTGCTGTCCCTTAGAAAACATCTGTAAGTCTGGCCTCCTCTCTGACCTCCATCGTCTGTCCCTCTTAGGTGGTATCTGATGCTGCAGGACAGGGTGTGGCCATCACAGGAAACCAGACCTTCAACAACTGGAACTGGCCCAATGCAATGATTTTTGCAGCCACGGTCATCACTACCATCGGTAAGTCTTCTGAGGTCTTCTGGACATGCACTTCCATGCCCTTGCCCCTGGACCCTTATAGAAGTCCAGCTCTGGTCACATGGCCTCGTTGGTGGTAAAATCAAGCCAGTTGCTGTCTCTTCTTTGGACACTTTCCTAGGGATTTAGTAAATGCTTGGTGACTGGCCATGCCTGGGAGAATGTCTTCCAGAAGTCCTGACCTGGGCTCTTGGAGCAGAAACGACACAGCCTGATAGCCAGAACCATGCAGAAGGTTGAACAGGTTGCTCACTGCACAAATCCAGCCTGTGCTTGCTCACCAAGCTGAGTGGCTATTCTGCTTACCTATGGCTGCACAACCAGCGACCCCAGAAGTTAGTGGCTAAAAACAGAACTTATTATTATCTTTCGCCATTCTGTGGTTTGACTGGGTTCAGCTGGTCGGTTCTTGCTTGCGGTCTCAAATGCAGTGGCAGTCATGGTGGCTGGGGCTGGAGTCATCTGAAAGCCCAGCTGGGGACGTCCACGATGGCTTCTTCCATCACATGTTTGATAGTTGATGCTGGCTGTTGGCTGGGAGCTCAGCTGGGGATGAAAACACAATGGCTTGGGCATCTCACAGCACGGCAGCTGGGTTCCAAGAGGGAAAATTCCCAAAGTGAGCTTTTCAAGAGACCAAGGGGAGAAGCAGCAAGGCCTCTTAGACCTGGCCTACCCAGCGTCACTTCCGCTGCATTCTATGGTCAGGCAAGTCAGTAAAGCCCAGATTCAGAGGGAGGGGAATCAGACTCCAGCTTGACGTGAGCAGCAGCATGCTTGCACGAGAAGGCGAGGGATTAAGAATGGCCGTTTTTGGAGACCATCCACCACGGTGCCTCTGGGGTGTCAACACAGAGAGAGTGTCTGTTTCTGATTTGCACACTGGCGCCATATGGACTAGTGGATGACTTGCTAATGGTGGAGGCTTAGTCCACCTTCAGGGAGCTCCCGTCTGAGGGAGGAGACGTAGTGCTACTAGTGATCGTGATGATAGTGTGATCAAGGGAAATTTCATTTAAGTCCTGATATGAGATTGATATCAATTGATCTTAGAGAATGGGCCTCCCTCAAGCTGGGAGGCGGTGTGTGTGATGGAGGCAGGGGTCACTCTGAGGTTGGGTCCCCACTGTGGCTCAGTTCTTGACCTCACTTTTCTTCCTCCTCAGGCTATGGCAACGTGGCCCCCAAGACCCCTGCTGGGCGCCTCTTCTGTGTCTTCTATGGTCTCTTCGGGGTGCCGCTTTGCCTGACGTGGATCAGTGCCCTGGGCAAATTCTTCGGAGGACGTGCCAAGAGGCTGGGCCAGTTCCTCACCAAGAGAGGCGTGAGCCTGGTGCGTCCCCAACCCTAGGTGCTGGGCAGAGGCGGGGGGACCCTGGCAGGTGATGGGAGGGTGGGAAGGATCCAAGAATTCGACAGAGGTGCTAGGACGGAGGGCAAGAGGGCAGCTTCAGAGCTCCCTGCCCTTCTGGGTCAGGCTGGGGACATCGCTCCTCCCTCCTTCCCTGGGCGGTGAGCGGCCTCCCCTCTGGCCGCCTCCCTGGCCCTCTGGGTGCCCCTGCTGGGTTTCCCCAGTCTCCACCATTGTCTGACCTGGTCTCCCCACCACCCCATCAGCGGAAGGCGCAGATCACGTGCACAGCCATCTTCATTGTGTGGGGTGTCCTGGTCCACCTGGTGATCCCTCCCTTTGTGTTCATGGTGACCGAGGAGTGGGACTACATCGAAGGCCTCTACTACTCCTTCATCACCATCTCCACCATCGGCTTTGGCGACTTCGTGGCCGGTGAGTTCTGCCCTTCTCCCCTTGCCTCCACCTCTCCACCTTCTCTTTCTCTGCTTCTCCCGTCTCAATTCAGCTGACCTTTTTTGGGGGCCCCTGTAGGTGTTCAGTGTCCTGGGCACTTACCCTACCCAGTGGGTCCTTACCCCACCCTGCCAGGTACAAGAAGAAGCTAAGGCACAGAGTGACTGCAGAAGACTCTGCTCTCTAGTCCCCTTTCTTGGAACATGGCTTTTCCCTGTTTTCTCTTTGTGTTTAATGTCTGACCTCTTCTCCCTCTGTTCTCCCCCATCTCCTGAGCACTGTCGGCTGGCGATAGGGCCTTCCCCCTACAGGGTCTATGCCAGGGCCCCTCCTTGTCACAGAGCTGCCTTCCTTCCATCAGTCACAGGAGCTGAGGGAGCTGCCTGGAGGCTTGGCTCAGAGGGCCGAAACTTCGCTCTGCTCTTGCAACAGGCAGCTTTAAGACAAGAGAGGCCTTCCCCCCAGCTGCCCTGCCCCCTTGGCCGACACTCCCTCTCACTCCTCCCTGCCTGATCCAGGCAGGCCGTGAAATTCTTTGGCCACTTTGTCCAGCCCCAGCCACTCACATCCTTGTGCCTGTGGCCTGCGCAGCATCTTGGTTCTTAATCTTCTGGACACCCCGTTTGGCAACATTAACCCAGCGTTTGTTCCCTCCATGCCTGCTGCCCTGCCCAATTGACCTCGACCTCTGCTACAGGGGCCTGTGGTCTTCCCCCTCCCCCTTCCTAGGGGGCATGGGTAGGTCACTAGCTTTCTGCCCCATTGTAAGTGGAGACTCGGAATGCTGGGAGGAGGCGGCTGAGTGGGTGAGAGAAACAGGAAAGAGGTCTGAACACTCCACTGACCCTGGCAGATCTGGGCCTTCTGTCTTGGGAGATAAATTTAGAGAGGCACAACACTGCCATTGTCTAAGGGACCCTGAGCCAGCTAAGGATAAGCCTTTGTATTGGGGAAGTACAGCAGTGTATTTAATCATACTTTCTCAGCTGCAACAAGACACCAAACCTCGGCCTCAGTTTCCTCACCTGTCAAATCGGTTTAATAAAAAAGAAATTACACCTACCTGTCAGGGTGGTAGAAAATCAGATGTGTCCTGAGGGTTGGGCCCAGCTATAACAGCATGTGTCCTGGTTGTCATCATACCTTGCTTATGACCAAGAGCCCTGAGCAAGATTGACAGCATCCCCAAACAGCACCTCCCGTCTGCAGGGGAAGACACAGCCCCTGTCTTCGGGGAAGCTTGAATCTGATGAGGGAGGTATAGCCCTTGCCCTGAGGGAGGCCCACTCTGGAGGAAGCCCCTTCCTCCAGTGCCTTTTCCAAGTTACTCCCAGTTAGGAGGCAGTGGGGACAGGATACAGAAGACAGATCCATAGGCCCAGAGGTGTAAAGTTAAACAAGAAATCTCAGATAATCCTGGAGTATAGCAGAGCAGTCAGAGCTGTGTGGGTTGGCCCAGGAGGGCTCCCTGGAGCAGGTGTCAGGAGCCTGGCCTCGGAGGAGGGGGGAGGTGAAATGGGTAGAGCCCCCCAGCCATGGGAAGAGCTAGTGTGAGGAGGCAGGCCAGACCTCACTGAAGGAGAATCGAGGCTATCCAGAATACTTCCTGCCGGACCAGTGCTCACGGACCTCTCGGCCTAACCACTAGCCTCATTCATATTGAACCAGTGAGTCCATCCCCGTCCGTGAGGATGCCAGCCACCCTCTCAATTAACTTCCATCCTGATTTTAACTGAACTATGACATGTACACCAACAAAGTGCACAGAGCAGCCGGGTGTAGATGTAGGTGAATGATTGAAAGGCAGACGTTCGTGAACTATTTCCTGCCCTGTGTGTTGGCCCCATTACAGCCTCCCCGCAGCCCCTCCCCTTGAACCTCCCTCACCCCAGGGGACCACTCTCCTGACCTTTGACAGCTGAGGCAACTGAGGCTCAGGCAGGCTGGGGACTGGGATAGGCACGTGAGTGATTGGGCCAAGACCCTTCAGCACGATGGGGTAGTCCTCCTTTCTCGGTGTGTCCGCTTCTGTGTTCTAGCACTGTGCCCACCCTTAGACAACACAGCTTTGGCCTCTGCATGTTCCCAGGTCCCTGCTGACCCTCTCCTGACCCTCTGGGCTCCCTGTCTTGTCCTCAGGTGTGAACCCCAGCGCCAACTACCACGCCCTGTACCGCTACTTTGTGGAGCTGTGGATCTACCTGGGGCTGGCCTGGCTGTCCCTCTTTGTCAACTGGAAGGTGAGCATGTTTGTGGAGGTCCACAAGGCCATCAAGAAGCGGCGGCGGCGGCGGAAGGAGTCCTTCGAGAGCTCCCCACACTCCAGAAAGGCTCTGCAGATGGCAGGGAGCACAGGGTCCAAGGACGTCAACATCTTCAGCTTTCTGTCCAAAAAGCAGGAGACCTACAACGACCTCATCAAGCAGATCGGGAAGAAGGCGATGAATACGAGCGGGGGTGGGGAGAGGGTCCCAGGACCCGGGCCGCAGGGGGCTGGGCTGCCAGCCCTCCCCACCTCCCTGGCCCCCCTGGTGGTCTACTCCAAGAACCGGGTGCCCAGCTTGGAAGAGGTGACTCAGACACTAAGGAGCAAAGGCCATGTGTCGCGGCCCCTCGGCGAGGAGGCAGGGGCAGGGCCCCCCGAGGACGGCTCCCCCACCCCCGAGGTATTCATCAACCAGCTGGACCGCATCAGCGAGGAGGGCGAGCCGTGGGACGCGCAGGACTACCACCCGCTCATCTTCCAGAACGCCAACATCACCTTTGTGAACGAGGAGGCCAGCCTCACGGACGAGGAGACGTCCAAGTCCTCGCTGGAGGACAACCTGGCCGGGGAGGAGAGGCCCCAGGAGGGGGCCAAGGCTGAGGTGCCCCTGAAGCTGGGCGAGCTCCCCTCGTCGGACGAGTCCACCTTCACCAGCACCGAGTCGGAGCTGTCTGTGCCTTACGAGCAGCTTATGAACGAGTACAATAAAGCAGACTGCTCCAGAGGCACGTGAGACAGGGCCGCTCCCCACTCTGCCTTCCATGGCTTCTGTCCCCCTCATCCTGGGGCATCCTATGATGGCTGGGACCCCTGGCCCCTGGAGGGGGGCGAGGGCGGCCCTGGGACTGGGAGTGGGGGGCCAGGGGCCTTCCTCACCTTGCATCCCCTCCAGCTAGACGCTCCCGATCAAACATGGCCCGCGCCCAGGACAGGGCCTCTGTTCTCCAGCTGAACAGGCACCCTGGCAATGGGAGGCGTCTGTCCTGAGCACGGCTGGTGTATTTTTGATGGTTCAAAGACATGTGCGGACCGGCAGGACTGACCCCGAGGATCCCTGCCCCTGCATGGGTTTTCGCCCAGTCATTTGGTTGAGAAAGTCACACGGTTCTCTTAGGCCAGGGGCCTCGGCCATTTGAGTTCACCAGTATTAATGAGCTCCTTCTGTGTGGCCGGCACTGAGATAGGCGTTTCAGAGAGAGGGGGAGGGCAGTGTGAGACCTGGGCCTGCCTCTGCAGGAGGTACAGCGGTGGCATCCGGGGCAGTAGCAGGGCCCCGCCTGGGGCACATTTGTCACCATCCCTGCATCTCACCTGTCTGCCTGTCAGGCCTCTACCGCAAACCTCAGTAGGGAAGAGGGAGCCTGGCGGGAGGGAGAGGAGATGACAGGGTGGGTGGGCAGGTGCTGAAACACTCTGGATACGCAGACCCAGAGCAAGCCCTGAGTGTGGCCCAGGGTCTCAGTCCTTCTTGTTGATTTCCTGGGACCAGCCCAGAGCCCAGTTCCCTGTCTCAGGCACCCTTTGGCCAAGCAATGATAGACGAAGGCTTTCTGCCTCCCTGGAAGTGGTGGGAGGAAGAGGGTCAGAGGCCATGGCCACTGAGGCCGGGGCTCCTGGAGCTGGTAGACAGGGAGCTGCAGGAGCACGCTCAGCTCTGGCCCCCTCTGCCCCTACCATCCCCGCTGTCCTCATGCCCCCAGCCTCCCCGCTCTCCTGCCTCCACCGTCCCCACGGTCCTCATGCCCTGCGCCCAGAACAAGGACCTCACTGCTCCCCAGGTTGCTCTTGGCTCACAAGCGGGGAATGGCCAAATATGTGAATCAACCTCCTCCCTCCAGCCACTGCTGGTCGTGTGGGGGCGGGGGGGAGGATTTTTGATGGGAGGTAATGTGAAACTGTACGCAGACTGTTTCTGGTGAGGGGCTGGCAAAACTTGCTGTGCCTGAGTTCTGAGTTCTTGGGTTCTCCATGACTCGCACCCTAGGGCCAGTCCACTCTGTCCTGCATGTTTTGTTTGTTATTTTTTTACATAAACTGCTGTTTTTATGTACCTGGCGTCTGTTGGCTTCAGAGCCAGAGGGGAGAAAAGGTGACAGAGTCCCAAGGATTGGGATATTCGGTGTTCACCCTCCTACCCCCAACTCAGTTGGGCCTTTCTCGGTGACCTCAGCCGGGGTCATGATGTCAAGAGTCCCCATGCAGAGTGGGGGAGGGGCACTGCTCAGCAGGTGAGCAGAGTCGGGGAGGGGCATCGGTCGCAGGCGACTGATGCTGGGCAGGAGGTGAGCGATCACCCTCCACCCAGACACCCTTTCTGCCTCTCAGCCCGCTCCCCAATTCTGTGAGGCCAAATCGGGCCAGAACCCCACCTACTCCCCAACATGTGAAGACGGTGATGGGCGTGTGTATCCGCTCCCCGACTCATCCTGTAACCGAGCGGCGTCCTGGCCCCGCGGCGGGGTGAGAGGAGTGGCCTTCTGTCTTTCCGTGAAACGCTTCAATGCGCTCATCTTAGTTTCCTCACTCCACCTTGCTGGGGTGTCGCTGGCTGTCCTGGAATCGTACACACTGTATGTACATAGTGGCAAGGATGTCAAATGTAATTTATTTTAACATTTTTACAATAAAACATGAGATGGACATGTCAGCCTGGTGTGTGCTGTGGAGGTCGGGGGGAGGGTGCTGGGAGGGCAAGGTGCGGGGACCATCTGGGAGGATCAGGCAGGGAGGACTGGGGACAGCCTGAGGGTCAAGAGGAGAATTGAGATGATCTGGAAGGGAGAGAAAAATGAAAGTGGCGAGGAGGTGGAGGAGGGGCGGGCCACCTAAGATGAGGTGGTCTGGATAGGCTTCTTGGAGGTGACAGTAAACAGGTCCGAATGAGGATAGGGGAGGAGCACTGCAGAAGGGGGTCTAAGAACCAGGAAGGAGTCAGGAGCCAGGAGAGAGAGGTCGGGAGCAATCATGGCAAACTCATGTCGCCAGTCTGCCAGGCACTATTTGACATGCTTTAAACTCATTATAGTTGAATGAACTCATTTGATCTTGCAACAGCCCTGAGGGGGTATTACATCCCCATTTTATAGGCAAGGAAACAGACACAGTGACTTGTGCAAGATCTCAATAGGTGCTGAGCCTGGATTCAAACCCACGCAGCCCTGCTCCCAGGTCTGTTCCCACAGCCACGACGAGATGAGAGAGATAGCCCGTGCATTTGTGGCACATCTGATGTCCCCTGCAAGGGGTCCTGTGTCCATGAAGGTGGACCAGAGAACTCTGGGGAAGACCAAGCCTTCTGAGCTCAAGCGGTGGGCGCCACGGACGAGCAAGTCAAAGAAGGATCAACCAGGCTCAGCTGGGCCTGTCTGCATCATTGGAAGGGAGGATTCGTCAGGCTGCGTGGTCTCAACTGTTGAGATCGGCCTCTTCTGTGTCAATTTCAGGGCCCCCCTTCCCAACACCACACAAGACATTAGTTAAAATTTTTTTTTTTTTTTTTGTGGGGAAGACCAGCCCTGAGCTAACATCTGTTGCCAATCCTCCCCTTTTTGCTGAGGAAGACTGGCCCTGGGCTAACATCCGTGCCCATCTTCCTCCACTTTATATGGGACGCCACCACGGCATGGCTGACAGGCAGTGCGTCGGCGGGCGCCCGGGATCCGAACTCGCGAACCCCGGGCTGCCAAGCGCGGACTAAACTGCTGCGCCACCGGGCGGCCCCCTAGACATTAGTTAAAATTTTGAGCCTTTGGAAAAATGTAAAGTTCTTTTTTAAGGAGTGAGTCACGTTTTTCAGGAGGGCGTGGATGTGTTTACAAAGGACTATATGTGTTTAATATACCAACCGATTCTGTAACTACTTGATTCCATCCCTCCCTCTGCCAAAACATCTCTCCACCTCTCTCTCTCTCAGACACACACACACACACACAGGTCCAAGCTTCTCTGGTTTTGCCTTAGCCCCTTTCAGCCTCAAGGTAACAAACAATTCATCACACTAAGCACTGTCTTTCTTTGGCCCCTGACCATTTCACAAAGCCCTTTGACAAACAGGGCTCAGAGCACCCCCGTGGCACAGGTTATTTGGCCTCATTTTCAGTTAAGGAGATGAAGCTTCCAAGACTTGACTTTCCTGGGGCACAGCTTCGCAGAATTGTGCTCACAGGTGATGAAGCGCAATTGGAAGATGGGGATGGAGGTGTGGTCTTGGGCCCCTGCGGCCAAGATTAGTCAGGAGCTCTCTGAGTGAAAGTTCTGGGGACAGCAGCTGGAGCAGAGGGTGGGACACACGAGGCCCCAAGTTCCTGAGGGATCGAGAACAGAGGAGGGGGTTCCAATCGGAGGGGGTGGGGCAGGGTGAGACCTCAGCTCACTGGGTCACTGTGCCCAGAGCTCTTAGTGGGGAGGGATGGGAGGTGAAGCGGTGGTCTGGCAGTTGAGGGAGAGGACCCTGGCAGGGAAATCCCGCTGTTGACGCCAGGTTCATAACCCAGGTCAGGGAGACCTGGATAAGTGACACCCACAGGCCCACGGGGGCCATCGTCCAACCCCCAGAGGCCATGGGGCTCTGAGCGGAGGCTCCCACTCCCACGGGCACGTTCCCAGCAGCCCCCCAGCCCCTGGCCGTCCCCAGCTACCTCCCAGAAGCCTTCCTGCCCTGCAAGTGAACTGGCAGTCTGCTCTCCACCATCACCACCTGGACTCGCCATTCATTTGTTCAGCTGATGTTCACTGAGCACCTACTATGTCCCAGGCCCTGCTCTGGGCACTTGGAAAACAACAGTGGACAGAAATCCCTGCTTTCATGGGGCTTACGGTCTGGTTCCCTTTGCTCTCATTTCTGGCTATTTTCTGGTGTTTATGTCCTGTCCATATCCCTCAAGACTCTTTTAATCTTGTCTCTTCTATCTTTATGCCTTTGAATCCTCACCACAGGTATTATTATTAACCCCATTTTACAAATGTGGAAATTGAGGCAAATAGAGGATTTTTCCCAAATTCAAACTATTAAGTGGCAGCAAAACAGATTCCCTGCCTTGCATTCCCATTCCTCACTCTACCCTCCGGAAGTTCCTAATCTGATGGAGGAGGCACCCTCAGAAAGCCCACTGTCTGATGGAGATAGTTCCTACCCTCAAAGAGTCTGCAATCCGAGGGTGAGAGGAGCATAGAAATAGAAGACAGGCACCAACCCTGTGTCCCGGCTGGGCCTCTGACCCACCAGGTGATGCTGGAGGAGTCACTTGGCTCCATGCCAGGACTGATAAAAAGAAATCAGGGTGTTTGGGTTTCTCCCTCTGACTGGAAAGGGCACGTCAAGATTACCCTCAGCTGCGATTGCAGGAAAGCTTTCTGGAGCCTGGGGCAGAGTGAGGGGGAAGGAGGAGGCAGGCTGGGCTGCGCTGCCCTGGATGGGGTCTCTGGGAATGGCTGCCCTTCCGAGGGGCCCCTGAGGTTTGGGCTCAGCCCTGCCTATCAGCTCTCCACCCCTGAAATAGCAGGTCCCCAATTTCCAGATTCATACACAACTGGTCCAGGAACCGGATGCCAGTTTGTGAATTGCAGGATGTTTCTGGAACAGTGAGAGCACCTCCCTAAATCTCTGCCCCTTCTCTCCATCCTGGCCACCACCCAGGCCACTACGGCCCCGTGCCGGAGTTTGAACAGATATTTGTTGAATGAACGAATGAGCCCCCTCAGCTGGTCTTCTGGCCTCTAATACAGACCCCTTTCCACTGGGCGTCACTGCAACCAGCAGGATGTATCCTGAACTCAAATCTGACCCCTTTATCTCCTGCTCTAAACTCCTTCAGGGCCCCCATTGCTCTTCCTGGTGCCACCTCTCTCTCTCCAGCCTCATCTTCCACCACCTCCACCTTCTTTCTGGGCTCCAGTGAAGTTTCTCAAATGAGCCAGGCCTCCCCGTGCCCATGCCCTCTCCTCTGCCCTGGATGCTCTTCCTCTCTCCTGGCTGAGTCCTAAAACCCGTTGGGGTTCAAGGCTTCCCAGAGCTTCTCTGGGAAGAGTTCCACAATTACCTGTCCTCCCTCCTGAGTCAGACGTCCGTCCCCTGTGCCCAGAGCACCTCCCTCGGCAAGCCAGGCTGCTTCGATGCTGTTCAAGTTGCCTGCCTCCTGATTTCACATCTGCCCCCTGACTGGAGCCCCGGAGAGAGCAGGGAGTGGCTTGTTCACCTTTGGATCCCTACCACAGGGCTGGGCACAGAAAAGGGCTCAGCTTTTCAGTGTTTACTGGATGGAGGGTGAATGAACCAGAGTCCTGGACCCTCCCATTCGTAATTCAGTCTCTCTCTTCCCGGGACAGAGGCCAAATTAGGAGACAAGGGTTGTTCCACGAGGGCGAGTCCCAGCAAGCCTGGTGGATGATCTTGAGGGACCTTGTCGCAGGCTGCGGTGGCCTGATGAGTCACCTAATTGTGCCAAGTCACCCGAATCTGGCAAGCAGAACAGGGACACAGCACCCCTTATCTCTCCACACCCCAGGATGCACCTCTATCTGCACACCCTTTTCTGTTTCCCCACACCTCTCTGTTCTCACCTCTCATCATCCCCAAGGCAGCTGCAATCATCCCTCACTGATGACTGGGGGGCTGGCCTCCCACCCCAGCAGCCCCCAAGTTCCCCTGCCCACAGTGACCCCTCATCTCAGTTCCCAGCTGCTCAGTATACAAAGCCCTTTCACATCCATTCCTGTGGGATTGCTCAACAGCCATGGGAGCCAGGTGCAATATTTTATAGCTCAGTTTAAGGGGCTTTTTCCCAATGAGGAAACTGAGTGTCTTGGTTTGGTTTCCCAGGAGAGCAAGGCCTAAAACCAGAACTGGGAGATGGTTGGAGGAAGTAGCAGAAAGGGAGGGGACAGAAAGATGGGGAAAGAGAAAGAAGCAATGAAAGGGCATTGTTGAGTTGTTGAGCTGGTCCCACTGTGGGCAACTGGGGCTCAATCCTGCTGGGGATCCCCTGAAGAACCTGTTGAATACGCCCCAGAATTGTCCCTCTGAAGGACAGCATTTATCCACCAATTCCCACACTCACTGGTCAGGGATGGCCCCAGGGGCATTAATCCCCACCTTCCACCCATGCGGGCTGGATGTGGCCAACTATTGTTCAAAGATGGCCAGGACAACGTCTCCCATCCCACAGTCTCATCACAAAGTGACCGTGGCACTCAGGGGAACAAAAGGTGGAGTCATGCCTCTTGCATGTGGGCTGGCCCTGGACTGTTTTGATCAATAGAATACAGCAGAAGTGACCTTCTGTGATTTCTGAACCCACGTGTTAACAGGCCTGGCGGCTTTTCTTTTGCGCTCTTGAGGAAACCAGCTGCGGTATAAGAAACCCAAGCACCTTGAGACCCATGCTATGAAGAAGCCAACTAGCCCAGTGGAGAAGCCCCAGGGAGAGAGACTCCGCCCAGCCAAGGTGCCATCTTGGACATTCCAGCCCCAGCTGGGGCCACGTGAAGCAGAGTCCAGCCATCCCCCAAACTGCAGAATCACGACAAATAAATGATTGGTGTTGTTTTAAGCCTTTAAGTTTTGGAGTGATTCGTTACACAGCAATAGATAATGGGAACCCCAGCTGGGCTGGCCCCAAGCTAAGTGACCATCTGCCAGGCTTTGGAGAAAGCTCTGAAGTGGAAAAGCAGAGAGGCACCAAGGGGCACCAAGGAGGTGCTCAGGAGCTGCTCGGGTAGCATGTATGGGACTGTCCACATGTCAGCAGCGCTGAAGTCCAAAGAAGCCGAGGGATTGGGACGTGGGGCACAGACAGTGTCTACTACCCTGAGGCTGAAACTTTGATGTCTTGAAGGTAGAAAGCTTTGATCTTGCACAAGGAAAAGAGCCCCTGGTAATGAGCTAGAAGACCTGATGGCCTTTGGTCTCAACTCGGCCACTTCAAAGTCCCTTCTACTTTGGGGTCTCTAGTTCTCCCAGCACTGGGAGGCCTGGGGTCTGCTACCAACTAGCCGGGTGACCTAACTAGCCACATCTGCCAGCACGGGATCCTTACTTCATACAGGCACTGAGCAGGATACTTTATGCCCATGATCTCATTTAATCCCCACAACAATATGAGGTCAGTAGTAGTATCCCTATTTGGAAGCTGAGGTTCAGAGTGGTTATGTAATTTTCCCAAAGTCACACAGTTAGAAGCAGAGCCTGGGTTCTAACCTGAGAACCAAGAGTCTGTGCTGGTAACTACCATATAAGCCTGCTCCAGGGCGAGGGTGCCCAGAGAGGGTGCCCTGGCTGTGACTCCCAGCCACTCCTCATCTGCAAGACCAGTGAGGGGAACCAATGGGTGGATCCCAGCTCTGCCGCGACTACCCAAGAATCAACAGGGGATTCCTGGGCTGTGCCTCGGGAGCTTTTGACTCAGCAGGTCTGGGATAAAATCCAGAAATACCCAGGATCTGGAAATCCCTGGCTGGAGAGCTCAGAGGTCAGGTCCCTTCTGTGTTTCTGACATCTCCTGCCCGTCCACCCCACCTGTGTTTTCATTCTGCATTGAAATCTGTGTTTACCTGCAGTTAGGTGAAACTTCCTCCTGCATCTCTGATCCCTTCACCTGTGGCTCTGGCCAGCTGAGCTGCTCTGTTTGGGGTGTTGACATCACACTCTATTCAATTCCAATGACCTGCATTTGCTGAGTCTCTGTTGGTGACTGAGGAGAAGGGAAAATGAGGAATAATCACCGACCAGGTGGTCAGGCCCTCTGCCTCTCTATCCGCTCAGATTCCCGCCCTCAATAGTTCACTCCGGGGGAAAAGTTCTGACCCAGTGGTCTGGAGCCCGTTCATACCAGCTCATGAGAGCCAATGGTTAAAGTTTCAGAAACGTTACAAGCTGATTGTATTGAAAATTAAATTATACAAAACATAGAATTACATTGTATTAAGAACAAAGATAATAAATACTCAAAATTCATTTCCTAATTACTTGTTAATATTATTCATGCTTTTGAGGTTATTTACATCTCTGTAGATGTACAGTGGAAATTTTATATAATGGTATGCTACTGTGTTTCTCTTCCCAACGTCACATTTTGTGACATTATGTTGGTACATTAAAATCAGCCATAATGGGAGTATTTACACTACAGAAATGGGCAAACACTACAAATTAGGGCTCTTCCCTCCCCAGAGAGCCAGAGGTTAAACATTTACCAGCACGACATTGCACTGACCTCCTTCTGGACTGACTGTGCAGACTGGGTGGGGTGGAGGGCAGTTAGGTTTTGCCCACCTCGGAAAGGAGCAAGCAGCGTCTGGGTTTCAGGGGGAACATAATTCGTCAAGTGTTGCTTGTACTCCCTTGGGCCCCTCAGACCATTGCTGACTAGGGGTGAGGATTCAAGGCCCATGGGAGCTGACCATGAAGGTGATGGGTGGGCAGGTTACACGTGTCCCCACCCCCCGTATGTGCACGGAAGTTCTTGGGTCATGCTCCAAGCTGGAGGCAGAAAGGGGAACACAGGCCTCGTGTAGAAGGCACATTTGCCTTCAGCTGGTGTTCTCAGACTGCCCAAAGCCCAGTCCAGGAGCTGCCTTGCACTCTGCCAAACTGCACTGTGGCTTCAGCCAAGTCCTCCTTCCCTGGGTGTTCTTATAATTAAAGGGGAGACCCTCTTGGCAAACACGAGATCTGGCAACTGGACTAGGACTATGGGGTGCATTGGGATCCAGACTAAGGCTGCAAGGATGGTATTGTTGAGCAAAGACACACAGGATCCTATGCCTGATGTAAGCCATCACAGGAGAGAGTCTAAGACCTTCCAGAAATTCCCCGTCCCCAGTGCAGGGGAGGAGGGGACTCCACACAGGATGTCCAGGGCCCCAGTCAGAAGTGGATGCTGCAGAGGTCCATGCCCCTCAGCCCCACCCAGAATCCTCCCAGCAGCTGTCTGGAGTGAGCCAGCCATCGTATGGCCCACCCGTCAGGGCAGGCATTGTCCTGCAGGCCACCAGACATGCTCTGGGCTTGTGAGCCGTGTGTGGTACTGTCCCTCTAACAACTACAACTTTTTATTGACCACTTGCTTTGTGACACACTCTGTGCTGGGCACTTTACAAGGAGACTCAGGAAAAGTCTCTTTCTTTGTTCTCTTCCTCTCTCATACTCTGTGTGTGTCGGTGGTAGGAGGTGGAAGGGTCACATAGGGTCAAATGGAGGATTCTTAATGACCCCCTCAGAACTGCAGTGTGTTAGTCCAGGTTCTCCAAGAAGCAGATGCCACGGGTGGATTAAACAGGAAAGGATTGTATTGGGGAAAGCACTTGTGAGAAGCTGGGAGCACCATCTGACCACAATGCAAGTCCAATCCCGATTAACTGAGAGGGAAGGGAGGTTAAGTGGAAGCATCCTAGACTGCCATGCCATCCCTGCATGAAGGCTCAGGCGACTCCCTGGTCTCCTGGGAATGGACCTACCTTGGTATTCTGCTCTCCTGAGTCACTGGCTGAAACAGCCATGGTCTGGGCACAAACTTGGCAACGGATTTCAGAGGCAGTAGTTGGCGATCTTTGGTTAATTATGCTCCTTGTAGTTGGAGGTCTGCAGGGTGCAATTTCATAGCTGCCACCACAGTTATGGGGGAGCAGAAAGGATGCTCACATAGAAGAAGTCAGACAGTAGAGAGAGAGCAGAGTAGATGCACAGAGAAAGGCAGAAGAGCTTGTGTGTATAAGGGGGTGTGTGTGTGTGAGTCTGTGTGTGCATGCAACATGAAGTCAGAGAGAAAGTGGGAGAGGGACCGAGGGAAACAGAAAGAAAGACGCAGGCAGAGAGAAAGAATGAAGAATGGACACCACAGAGAAGACACCTTCCAGCTCCCAGCTTCCAGGACTCTCTGCAGGGAGATGCTGGTCCACCCTCTGGACTTCTTTGAGATCGCTAGCTGAATCCTGACCACACACTCTTCTTTCCTTGAGCCACCTAAAGTGGTCTCTGGTTTTTGCCATGGAAAGAGCCCTCACTATACTATCCCCAGTTCTCAACCCCAAAGACCCTGACCTGCCATCCCAGGAGAGGCACCCCAAGACATTAATTAATAAGTCATTTCTTCATGCCCTTCCTCCACTGGGTGGCCTGGTTCTACACTAACCTTCTAGAAAGATTCTTTTAGCAGTCCCTGCCCCTCCCAGGTTTCTTTCTCTGCTCTTCTCTACCTGGCGGGTAACTTCCCATTTATGGCTGCTGGCTTGTTCTCTAGATGTTTCATGGGTATCTGTTCCATTTTCCCACTGAGAGGGTAAGATGGGACTGTTCTTGGGATGCCTCAAATTCCAGGCTCAGCCTTCTCCTGGTTGCTTGACCTTGGACAAGGCATTTAACATGTCTGGGCCTCTGTTTCTTCATAGAAAAACTAGAGAACATAACCTACCTCAAAAGTTAGCATGCACGGCATGTGACATTACTCCACATTACTATCCATAGGGGCAGTAGGTACATTATTGCCATTCCTTTCACCCTAGGAAATGCTTAACAATGACTCATCAAAATTCCAGGGAGAACTGTGGCTGGACAGCTGTCATTTTCCAGGTCAGACCCTGACAATTTACTGCCCTGTCTCTGCTGCTCCCTCAGGGAGACCTTAGGCAGCCATATACCTGGGATTTACCTGACATTAGGCCTCACATGAATAATTCTTTACATTCATCTAGTGTTTTCCCATCCTTTGTCTTTCTTCCTTTTCCCAACAACCTAGTTAAAAAGAACTATGTATTCCTGCATTACAGGTGAAAATCTGGTGGTTCATTGACTTGCTTGAGGTCACAGAGCTGTTGAGGGGAGGATGTGGTTCTGGCCTTCAGACCCTCAAGATCTCTGCTACAGGGTAGCCCTCCAGCCTCCAGGCCCCCACAGTGGCCGTAAGTGCCAAGAGAGGATCTCCAAAGAACCACTCTGAGATTTCTCCTTAACTGGCAATACCCCTCCCTCCAGTGTCTTTCTGCCCCTGGTTCTGAGCAAACCCTTTATTTTGGTCCCACAGGAGCTCCCCAGTACCCCCCCAAAGCCCACCTCTCAACTCAGAAGAGAATGCTACAACTGAAGGGAATTCATTCCTTCAAGGAGAATCTATTGAGCACCTATTGCAAGCCAAGTACCATTTTAGCCATTGACTATCAGTGATAATCTGATGATTAGACTTTAATCCAATGGTTCCCAACCCTGGCTGCATGTTAGAATCACTGGGGTCTTTTCAAAGTATGTCACCCAGATCCTACTCCAACCAATGAAATCAGAGTCTTTGTGGCATTAGGGGACTTAGGCCAGCTACCAGAATTTTATTTAAAAGCTTCCTAGGTGATTATAATGTTCTCCCAGGGTTGAGAACCTCCAATCTCATTGAAACATAGCCCCCCTCATGTCACAGAGGAGGAAACTAAGACCGATAGAGGGGCAGTGCCTTGCCCAAAGGCACAAATGTGAGCCTGGTTCCTCCACCTTCAAACTCCCAATGCCCTTTCTGAAGTTACCTGGTAAATATTTGCCGAAGGCATCCATGGATGAATGTGAAGTGGGAGGGAGAGAAAGGTGGTGAGTGTAATAGACACATTTGAGATGCTTTTCCTATCCACAGTCCTTCCTGAGGACGGGACATCCTAGGTAGCCAACCATGTGACCCACCTTGGCAAAGCTGATTGGACTAGGAGAGGAAACCTGGACCAAGATGGACCAATGAGATCACCCAGCTAGGCATGTGAAATTAGGATATTGGGAGACTGAGACAGTGAGTTGTGGGGAGCTGAGCCTGAGGCCATGGAGACTTGGGATTGGTGGCAGGCATTTGGGGTCATATGTGAGCCAGTGAGTAGGGAGAGGAAGAGGAGTGCAGAGAGAAGTAGGAGGATAGAGCAGACATATAATGAGACAGGCAGAGACACGGCACTGGGCAGACCTTGTTTCCCCTGAGAGCTATATACCCTTACATTGAACCTCACCTTCTATAACTAATGGGTTCCTTGACATTCAAAGGGCTTTGACCAATATAGGCACAGGGAACAGCCTGTGCAAAAGCCTACAGGCACCAAAGACCCTTGTGTGCCCCTCACTTTGCCCCCAACCCCCAACAGTGTCCCACTGAGGCACTGAGTTCCTGTCATTCAAAGTGCTCAGGCAAAGGATCGGTGTCCACTTCTTGGAGATGTTGGCAAGTTGATCTCATAGGTCCTGCTCAACCTCAACCACGTGATTCTGAATTTCCACAATGGGCAGGCAGAGGAGTATTTTAAGATTGCTTTTTCTCCTTCTCATGTCCCATGCCTGACACTTGGTCCCTGGCAAGGAAACCTGTACCCCTGGGGATGGGAGTGGGGCACACAGTAAACAAAGAGCAGAAGAAAGTTCCTTCTGTCCCCACCCCCCCACATCAGCACACACATCCCCATGGTGAGAGAGTGGCAGGGGTGTGGAAACAATGGGAGCCTATGAGTCATGGGGGGAGGCAGGATAACATTTCTCCAAAAAGGCTCCCTCCAGCCATGTCCGGAGCTGTTGACGTAGACAGCTGCCAGGCAGTGACACCTGGAATGATCCCCAGTTCTGAGCAGTCACTTGCCCTGCCCTGCATGACCTGGGTTTTCTTTTTATCTTTTAATTCAACTTTTATTTTTAGCAAAGTGATATATATATATATATATATATATATATATATAAATACTTTCAAAAAATCAAATAATATTACATGGACTGTAACGGAAAACAGCAATTGCCTGCCTCACCCTTCCCCATCCCCAGTCCCCAGAGGCAACTTCTTTTAGACTTTCCAGCTGTTTCTTCCTATTTTTCTTCCACTTCTCTAAATAACATATAGCTATTTCTTACCAATTATTATCTTTGTTAACATACTTAGTTAGTATAGACTATAAGAGATGAAGATTAACTCCATTCCACCCCCAACACACACATTTCTTTCCCTACCCTCCCAATATAGTTAGATCTCAATTTATGGTTAGATCTCAACTTGGTGCTTACATTATTATGACTATGTAAATATTACATGAGTCAGCCCTGGAGGTCTAGTGGTTAAGATTCAACCCAGGTTCGTTTCCGGGTCAGGAAACCACACCACCCATCTGTCAGTTGTCATACTGTGGCAGCTCCATGTTACTGAAAGCTATGCCACTGGTATTTCATATACCAGCAGTGTCACCCACAGTGGACAGGTTTCAGTGGAGCTTCCAGACTAGACAGACTAGGAAGAAGGACCTGGTCACCCACTTCCAAACAATTGGCCATGAAAACCCTATGACTAGCAGCATAACATTGTGTAATATAGAGCCGGGAGATGAGAGGACAGTGCAAAAAGTCAGGCAGGGTTCCACTCTGCTGTACACAGGGTCACTAGGAGTCAGAATTGACTTGACGGCATTAACGACAACAAAAATATTAAGTAGTGTACTTGGATAGACTTTCTTTCTTGCATGACATTTTGTTTTCCATGTTTTTGTTTGCTTAAATTTGTATGTTCTTGTCCCCAATTAATTCCCAAACTCCCTGCTACCATTGTAAAACTCCTCTCAGAAGAATAATCTATCAGTCCAATTTGTTTTTTCCTGGTGAATTGCTTTCAGAGCCAAACATCCTTCTGCTCCTGGCTGGATGGTTGCTCTCTAGGCCTGCTACATAGCTAGCATCCTAAAGTGTCCCTTCACCATTGAGCAAGAATGCCACCCTTTGCCTCCTTCCTACATTGGAGCCCCTGTTTTCTGAATCCAATGCCTTCTATCTGTCTTTGTTTACTTCCTTGTTTGATGGAGCACTTCCTTTGATAGCTTTCTCTGAAATGGTGCAAGGGAGGTAAAATTTTTGAGATCTTGTGTGTCTAAACATATCTTTAGTTTACCTTCAGCTTGATTGACAATTTGGCTGGGTATCTAATTCTAGGTTGGAAATTTTTTTCCTTCAGAATTGTGAGAGTTTTTTCCCTTTGTCTTCTAGCTTCCTGTGTGGTTGTGAAGTTCAGGGATATTCTAATTCCTGGGACTTTATATGTGACCTGTTTCTCTCTCTCTCTCTCTGGAAACTTTTTAGAATCTCTTTATTTCTCAGTGCATTTGTTGGTGTATTTTTCCATTCCCTGTGCTGGGCCCTTAGGCTCCCCTTCCATCTAGAAGCTCATGCCCTCTGGCTCCTTTCTGTACTTATTATGTTCTATCCTTTTAAGTTAGGCCTCTTGGATTGGTCCTCTGATTTTCTAATCTTTGCTTTTTGTCTTCTTATCCTACTTTCAGGAGGATTTTCTAAACTTTATATTCAATCCTCCTATTGATTAAAAAAATTCTGCTTTATTTTCATTTTGTTTCTTTTTCTTCCTAACTTTTTAAGAAGATAATTGCAAATATACAGAAAAGTTGAAAAAATAGTATACTTCACATTCTTTTCCCTGCCATCTAGGTCAGTGCTGTTCAATAGAAATCTAATGTGAGCCACAAGCATAATTTTAAACTTTCTAGTAGCCACATTAAAAAGGTAAAAAGAAACAGATAAAACTAACTTTAATATTTTATTTATTTCAAAATATCATTTCTACATGCAATCAACATAAAAATTATTAATAAGATATTTTACATTCCTTTTTTTGTACTAAGTTTTTGAAATCCAGTGTATATTTTATATTCATAGCATATCTCAATTCAGATGATGTCAAGAGCTTAGTAACCACATGTAGCTAGCAGCTACTGTATTAGATAGTGCAGGACTAGATTGAACAATTATTATATATCTATCTATGAACTGCCTGTACATTTTGACAGAATGACTTGAAGGAAATTTGTAGACCATACTATACTTGATTTTTAAATATGTTATCCTGTAGATCCTAAAATTAAGGACATTCTGCTACACCATCACACCACCATTATCACAGCTAAGAAAATTAACAATAATTCCCTACTATCTTTAGTATCCTGTCCATATTCAAATTTCCTCAATTGTGTCCAAATTTTCTTTTATAACTAGTCTAAGTGAACTGAGATCCTATCTAGTTACATTTGGTTGTTAGGTCTCTTTAGTCTTTTTAAAATCTATAATCCTACAACATTGACATTTTAAGGGTCTGGCCAAGTTGTCTTGCAGAATGTCCTACATTCTGGATTTGTCTGACTGTTTCCTCATAATGTCATTTAATTCTTTCCTCTACCCTCTCTGCTTACTGGAGACTGGAAGTTAGATCACGGTTAGATTCAGGTTAAATATTTTTAGCAAAGATACTACATAGGTTGCTATCATATTTTTAATTTTCAAGAGCTATTTCTTATTCTGTGAATGTTACTTTTTTATAGCATCCTATTGTTGTTTCAAAGGTTGCAGTATTTTTTTTATCTCTGAGAATATTATCTCAAAGAGACAAAAAAGATTCTGCTTTCTGCATCATCTCTGAGTTATGTTTCGTTCTTATTTTGTTTCTCTTTTCTATAGAGACACCTTGCTTCCAACACCCGGTGATCCTTGGTTGCCTATTCATATTTCAGACTGAGGGTCTGAGTATATGAGCTGAGCTTGTGCCTAGTGGACTTGGTTTCACTGAGAAACCCCTAATGTTAGTATCTATAGGACTTTTGGGCCAATTTCCCTAGAGAGAATTCCCAGAATTTCCTGAGGGATATAAACCTGTAATGTTCTGATGCTGAGTGGGGAGGAACTCACGCAAACTTAACCATTTGGTGTTCAGACTTGCACTGAATTCCCTACTTCAGCTGTGTAAACCTCTCTGTTGGTAAGTCAGCCCATTGGCTGCTAGCAGTGCAAGAAGTGGGAGGGGATCTGGGGCCTCCTCAGTCCCACCCTGCACCTCCCTTTCAGAAGGATCTGGTGATTCCAAGTGCTGAGACATTTAAGGCCCCCACAGCTCAAAGCAGCCTGCTTCTTCCTGCCATCCTGCCCTCCCTCCCATCCCTGGCAGTTACGATGCAGCTTCTGCCAGGCTAAGTAACCGTCCATCTCTTTTCAGCTTCCAGGATTTTGCTGACTACTCTACAGCTTCACTCTTCCTGTCCTTGTGGGCTATACCTTATCATGTTCATCTTAGTGGGGTTTTAGGAAAGAGCAGAGATAAAAAGCAATCAGCCCTCCATGCTCTCTCTTCAGCAGTGGCCCATTCTCTAGAGGTGAAAATTGAGGCTTAGAGAAACTTTAAGGAAATCCCACATCCAAATTTGAACCCCACTAAGAAAGCAACATGGCCAGAGACCTGAGAGAAGCTTGACCCCTAAAAGCTCTGTGGCCTGACTTCTGGGGAGTGGGGATGCCGGGACCTCAATTTTGACCACAACACTAGAGTTCTGAGATGGCCCCTTTGCCCCAAGCCAGCTCCCATATGGCCCCATTACATCTCCAGACTCCAGCACAATCCTTGGGGTCTGACCACCTGCTTGCCCTCCCCTGCCTTCTAGGACCTGGCCCTCCCTCTCTCTCTTTGAACTTGCTTCTCTCTTTTGCTCTTTTTATTTCTTTTCTCTTTTTATCTCATTTTCTCACTCTCAGTATCTCTTCTTCCTGCTTTTTTCTTTCTCCACCTGTTTCTTTTCCTTTTCCCCCATCATTCCTTCCTCTCCCCTCCCACCCCCAGCCCTGACTTCTTCCTTTGGTAAATCACAACCTTTTCAATCTATACCAATGGTTCTTAACCACAGCTGATTTCCCCTGCTCCCCCCACAAAACATCTGGCAAGTGGGGAGGGGGTTGGTGCTACTGACACCTAATGGGTAGAGACTGGGATGCTGCTAAACATCCTGCAATGCACAGGGCAGCCCCCATGACAAAGACTTATCCAGCCCCAAATGTCAACAGTGCTGAGGTTAAGAAACCCTGCTCTCCTGTAACCCCTACTTCACACATTCTCCCTGTCCCTCTCAGAGAAACCAAGAGTGCAGAGCAGAGGCCCAGAGAGGAGGGCACTGTCAGCAGCCGGCTGTGATGAGCATCCTAAACAGGGGGCAGGACGCAGCCTCGGGAATCTGCTGGTATTGGTTTTGGCCTTCTCAGGGCCAGACAGTCTTGGGCGAAAGTGCTCCTTAGCCACTCCAGCTGCTGCTGCCAGCTGTGTACCTGGCTGTGAGACCACCCTCAGTCCTGGCTCAGGAGCAGGTAATGAAAACACAGCCACCCCAGACTGGCCTCTCCTGCTACTGTGAAAGTGGAAGGAATGGCCTCTGACAGGTGTAAGCAGTAGAAACCTACTTATTCCCGAGCCTGTCCTACCAGCCCCCCAGAAACCCTCCTAGAACTCAGTGTGTAATGTGATGGGGGCCAGACCAGGGCCGGCCGCCTTCCATGACTGTAACCCTACACTACCAATGCCTCCACAGCTGCATCACCTTCCTGAAGTTGGTATGAATGGGGGTGGGTTGTGGGGCAGGATGGAGCCTGGCCCTGATGAACTCGGTGAAGGAGGCTAGGGCTGCTCAAGGCCAAGAGGAGAATCCAGGGGAGACCTGCCTGGGTGCCCTGCCTCCAACTCTACCTTCAGACTCTGGGTCACCTCCTGTCGCCCCCCATTATTCACTCTCCCATTATTGCATAGTAATAGAATTTTTGACTGGGAACATGGCTGCCTAGCTCAAGACTACATTTCCCAGACTCTCTTGCAGCTAGGTGTGGCCACACAGCTAAGTTCTGGCCAATGAGATATGAACAGAAGTGCCGGGTGCAACATCTGGATTGTGCCTTTAAAAGGAAGAAGGGTGCAAATGTGATGGCAGGAGCTGGAGCATCCATTTTGGACCATATGAAACTACGTGTTGAGGGTGGCAGAGCAACAAAGTAGAAGACACCTAGCTCTCTACCACCATTGAACTACCATACCAACTCTGTACCATCTACTGAGAATTTTACATGATAGAGATGTGAAATTATTTCTTGTCTAAGCCACTATATTTCGGGATCTCTTTTTAATAGCAACCTAACATGTGTCCTAACTAAAATAACTCCTCAGGGAAGTCTTACATGAGTTACTCCCAGCCTAGGCAAAGTAGATGTCACTTTTTGCACCCCTAACACTTTTCAGACGAGAAACCCATGACCCAAGGTCACATTCACAGTTAATTTATGATGGAGCTGAGGCTTGAAGCCAGGTTCAAAGCATTGGCCTGGGTGAAGCTCAGGTTCTATCCATTTCTGACCTTCTAGAATTCTCTGAAACCTATTAATCAACGGGTGGGACAGGCACCAGGGAACTCTGGCTTAGGGGAGACTTTTATTCTCAGTCTCATCTGATCCAGTGTGTTTTCCACTCTCCGCCCTCCGGCCACACTGATCTTTAGTTCTTCAAACGAGCCATGCTCCATCTTACCTCAGGGCCTCTGCATCTGCTGTTCCCTCTGCCTGGAATATGCCTCTCTCCTCTTTTCACCAAGGTAACTTCTTCAAATGCAGCTCAAGAGATGCTTCTTCAGGAATGCCTTATCTGTCATCAGCCCCACTAGCCTGAAAACTCCAAGAGGGCAGAGACCACGTCTGTTTTTTGCTTATTATTGTATCTCTAATGCCTAGCATGATGCTGCAACAAATAATTGTGAAATGAATGAATGAATCCATCCGGGAGACCAGAGGCGTAGCCACACCTGGGGGCTGGGAAGTGGCTGGACTGACCTTGCACCATGCCTTCCAGACTCAAGAGCGGAGTCAACGAAGAGGGATGTTGTCATCCATGTCTCACCCATGGAGACAGCCTCATCCAGGGTCCAGGAAGCCGCTGGAGAAATGCGTCCAGAACTGGAATATGTAAATGGATAACCAGGCTCTGATTCAGTAGGTCTGGGTTGGACCCAAGATTCAGCATTTCTAAGAAGCTTCCATGTCGCGCTGCTGCTCATGAGTCACGCTTGGATTAGCAAGGCCCTAGGGGGCCTCAGAGACCTTCCAGGAGTTTATCTGTCCATACGTCCACTCTGTCTGTCTCTGCATGGGGCCCCAGAGCCTGGCCCCTTGTCCAGGGAGGCAGATCCTTTGTCCTTTCAGCCTCCCAGGACAGCATCCAAGATCAAGGTCCAGTCTGTTCACCCCAGAGGCGCCACGCCACAAACCTGGCAACTGCTCCCTGAGTGTCCTGTCCCTGCCGCCAGCTCCCACCCCTTCCCTCTGCAGGCCAATTCTCCATCTTGGCATTGGCAGCTGCTGTGACACCCTTGGACCAGAGCCACCCCCTTAACTCTGTTTTGCCAGGGTTAACTGATTTGAAACACAAAGGCTGGCGTGTGTGTTTGTGTGTGTGTGTGTTTAGGAAGGTTGTATCAGAAAAGTGAACATAACCTTGTCCGCAGGGGTCCCCTTTTTGTATGGTGTGTGTATGTGTGTGTCTGTCTGTCCGTGGGTCCTTAGGTGTTGATGTCTAGGTGTGCAGGCCTGGCCCTCTGACCCTAGTGTGGTGCTGGAGTATGCGTGGCATGAGGAGGGAAAGGCAGGCAGGAAGGGCTGGGGTACCAACGGCTTCATCCCTGGGCCTCTCCTTTCGTCTTCACTGAATAAACATCTTGTTCGTCCACCAGACAGTAGCCCTAGGGCTCACACTCCTCCTCCTGGCCCCCAGGGCTCAGGACTGGCCAGAGCTGCACAGGAAGTCTGGCTGCACCAAAAGCCAGCATGGGAAATGCCCAGGCGGGGAGGCGCCATGCCGGGCCTGGGCTGGAACCAGGCAGTGCCGAGGCCAGACATACGGTACCTTCATCAAGCTGTGCCTCAGAAAGCAGCCTCCTCCCCACACCACCGCACCTCCCTGGTGCCACCGAGAGCACAATGGGGCCATTTCAGAGCAAAATCTGTCTTCCCAGGAGGAGTTCCCGGTCTCAGCTGGGAAGGCTCTGGAGTCCCGGGGAAAATGGAACTCAAGCTCCAGTGCCCATCTTCTTCTTGGCCAGGGTCTGCTGTGACAAAGTGGAGAACAAGGACCCAGCAGCCTCACCATCCAAATCCCCCCTATCAGAGGCAACTAGTGAAGGCAAGGGCAGCTTCAAAAGAGAGTGAGCTTCTCGTCCCTGGAGATGTGACCTGTCACTGGGGGATGGCAATCTTGCCACTTTGAGCTTCTGTGGTTATAGATGTCAAATTCTTCATCCCTCTGCCTCCAGACTGGCTGAACTGCAAGGAAGACAATCAGTCCTGAGTTTAAAGAGTCCTAGAAAAGTTGACTTCACAGCTCTCTGCATCCCCAGATCACTCACGACTTCCTTTCCTCCATCTGTCACTTGGACAGTGTTAATTCCAGGGCATAGCCTCTAGTTTCCAGGTTTATGGAAGAATTGGAATGGCCTTTTTCTTGAGACAGAAAGTGACTAAGGTCATGCAAGAGACAGAGGGGTGTTTTCCAAATATTATTGGAATTGAACCCCATTCAGAGTCCCTTCCTGCCCACCCCTTGTCCCTTCCCAGCATGGAGGCCCAAATAAGGGCAATGGGACCCATCCCTGGAAGATGCCAAGGACTGCTCTCTCTCCCCTGGGCTCTGGGAGTCAAGACAGGTGTGCGTGCGTGCGTGTGTGTGTGTGTGTGTGTGTGTGTAGCGGGGGCAGGGGTGATTCTCTGCTTCTTGGCCTGGTCTCCCATGGGGAGCTTGGACAGCTCTCACCCCACCCTGTCCCTCTGATGTCCTCAGTCACTAAACATGCCCCTAGTCCTTTCAAGTCCTGCTTCCTTAGCAGCCAGACCATGTATCAGGGCATGTGAGACTGGGAGGCAACAGCTCCAAGGGAGTGGGGCTAACAACCCCTCCCGGTGAGCACGGAGGACGCATCCACTTGTGAGGGCTCAGAGGGCACAGCGGGATTCAAGGCCACTGAGTTCAGGTTAGGTCTGGAGCCTCACTCCTGGCAACTCAATCTCAAGATCCTCCCTGACTCATCACTGAGTTTGGGGCTCCACAGTCCTTGGAGTTTGGACTGTGTTCTTGGCATTTATTGAGATTTGGTCTTGAGTGTTTTTAAGACTTCTTCTGAATGTCTGCACATGTGTGCATGTGTGTGTTTCTGCATGTATACATACATGAGAGAGAAAGATGCAGAGAAACAGAAAGGAATAGAGGCAGAGAGACAGGGGCAGGGAGACAGAGGGATATCCTATCAGAGACCCTTGGAGACCAGAAAATGTGTCTCTGCCCTCAGACTATGTCTCTCAGCAGGGCTGTGTCTCCCCTCAGACTGGGGCTCCCTGAGGACAGGGCTGTGTCCCCCTCAGACTGGGCTCCCTGAGGACGGGGCCGTGTCTCCCTCAGACTGGGGCTCCCTGAGGACAGGGCTGTGTCTCCCCTCAGACTGGGCTCCCTGAGGACAGGGCTGTGTCCCCCTCAGACTGGGCTCCCTGAGGACGGGGCTGTGTCCCCCTCAGACTGGGGCTCCCTGAGGACAGGGCTGTGTCTCCCCTCAGACTGGGCTCCCTGAGGACAGGGCTGTGTCCCCCTCAGACTGGGCTCCCTGAGGACAGGGCTGTGTCTCCCTCAGACTGGGCTCCCTGAGGACAGGGCTGTGTCCCCCTCAGACTGGGCTCCCTGAGGACAGGGCTGTGTCTCCCTCAGACTGGGCTCCCTGAGGACAGGGCTGTGTCCCCCTCAGACTGGGCTCCCTGAGGACAGGGCTGTGTCTCCCTCAGACTGGGCTCCCTGAGGACAGGGCTGTGTCCCCCTCAGACTGGGCTCCCTGAGGACAGGGCTGTGTCCCCCTCAGACTGGGCTCCCTGAGGACAGGGCTGTGTCTCCCTCAGACTGGGCTCCCTGAGGACGGGGCCGTGTCTCCCTCAGACTGGGGCTCCCTGAGGACAGGGCTGTGTCTCCCTCAGACTGGGCTCCCTGAGGACAGGGCTGTGTCCCCCTCAGACTGGGCTCCCTGAGGACAGGGCTGTGTCTCCCTCAGACTGGGCTCCCTGAGGACAGGGCTGTGTCTCCCTCAGACTGGGCTCCCTGAGGACAGGGCTGTGTCCCCCTCAGACTGGGCTCCCTGAGGACAGGGCTGTGTCCCCCTCAGACTGGGCTCCCTGAGGACAGGGCTGTGTCTCCCTCAGACTGGGCTCCCTGAGGACGGGGCCGTGTCTCCCTCAGACTGGGGCTCCCTGAGGACAGGGCTGTGTCTCCCCTCAGACTGGGGCTCCCTGAGGACAGGGCTGTGTCTCCCCTCAGACTGGGCTCCCTGAGGACAGGGCTGTGTCCCCCTCAGACTGGGCTCCCTGAGGACAGGGCTGTGTCCCCCTCAGACTGGGCTCCCTGAGGACAGGGCTGTGTCTCCCTCAGACTGGGCTCCCTGAGGACAGGGCTGTGTCCCCCTCAGACTGGGCTCCCTGAGGACAGGGCTGTGTCCCCCTCAGACTGGGCTCCCTGAGGACAGGGCTGTGTCCCGCTCAGACTGAGGTCCCTGAGGGCGGGGCTGTGTCCCCCTCAGACTGGGGTCCCTGAGGGCGGGGCCGTGTCTCCCTCAGACTGGGCTCCCTGGGAAGCTGCTCTACCTGGGAATGAGGATCCACAAGTCCTCCCTTTATGTGTGTACCATCAGTGTGTGAAGAGTCCTCTTTTCCTCGGTCTTCAGAGGCTTCTGTGGAAACCCCCCGAGAATGCACTCTGTTTCTGGGCTGGAGTTTAGGGACATCCAGCCTGGGGGTCCTCATTGAGAGAGACGATTTGGATGGACTTGTAGCTGCCCAAGTGGGGCAGGGGTGTAGCTGGGCAGCAGCCCTGTCGGCTGATTCCTGCCCCTTCCCTCCTGTTCCTTCACTCTTCCCCTCCCTCTGCTGTGGGGCAGAGAGAGTGGGAGTCTGAGATCTGCAGCCCAAGGCAGTCCCTGACAGAGAAGTCCTTCTCCTGGGGGGTCAACAACCCAAACCACAGGCGCCAGTGAGGGGCCAAGGGGCAGCCTGCTCCGGGCTTGGCACAGTGGACCTCTGGCTTCCTCCCTTCCTGTCCAGCCCCACGTGAATAGCCCTCTCAGTGTTCATGCCTTGACCCTGTGTGGATCCAGAAGGGCAGCCCCTTCTTGCTTGTTGTGATGCCTCCTTGGAGGAGAAAGAGGAGATGGATCCAGGAACCAGGAAAGATACAGAAGAGAGGGAGAAGGGGTACAAAGAAAACAGCACAAATCAAGACAAGGGTGGCATATAGGCACAGCAGCTATAAAATTAGATGAGGTAGGGGTGGGATTTTATTCATCCATCTTGCTATTTTTGCTTTGTCACAGAACAAACAGAACTCCCACTAGCATTTAAGCTTCTTGAAGGCTGAGATCTTTGTTTTGTTCACTGCTGTATCCCATGTATCTAGATGCCTGGCTCATAGTAGGTGCTCAATTAATGTTTGCTGAATGAGTGACAGATTTTCAACTGGTATGGTTTCATGGACTTTTGGACTCCTCTATCACGTGTCTGACAGTTACACGAGTTTCCTCTGCTCTCCACCCCCACCACTCACACACCCGATATGCCCATGGGGGGCCATGTGGGGTGGGCCTGCTGGGCAGGAGACCTGGGTTCCAGGTTGACTCTGCTCCTCTTGAGGTTGGTGATCAAGTAAGTCTCTGCCCTGGGTCTCAGTTTTTCCATCTGTGAAATGAGGAGAATGGATTCGTTTAGTGGTTTGCAAAGACTTCTCCTCTCCCCCCTCAAACCAGTGGAGCCCTTTCTTCAAAAGAAGTCTTAAGAAAAAGCTCAAAATCCAAAATAGCTGATACTACAGGGTCTCTAAAGGAAGAGGGAAGAGAAGGGTTGGACTCCAGCCCACTCCCTCTCCCCACCCTTCTCCTCACAGATTCCCTGGAGCCCCTCTAGGGATCCGATAAGCCCTGCTGAGCCCAGTTTGAGAAGCCCTGGATGGGCTGCTCTCTCCAGAGGAAGCGGAGAGAAGGAGGAAGCACAAAAGGGTGGAGCAGACCCTCTCTGCCCACGGTGCCCAGGGAGAAGCAGAGGGCGTGGCCAGTGTGGAGTTCAGTCCCCAGGGAGGCCGGACTGGAGGGCCCCAGTGATTTTGAGTTGGGGCTGAATGTGGGTGTTTGTGGTGGAACGGGGGCTCTTCCAGCATCAAGCCCAGCCCCAGCTCAGGAAACACTGGAACAACCAATCTGAGTCAAAGTTGTGTACCCTGACAGCTGACGAGCCTCTCCGTGGAGGAGGGGGCTCTGGGAAGGGCCCTGGCAGCAAAGAGCTCTGAAAATGTCCTGGGAGCAGAGCTCCCTCCCCACCTCTGCAGACCTCAAGCTCTGACCTGCCAGCAGATCATCACACTGGCGCCACTGCCCCCTTGTGGTCATACCAACAGCAAAGCTCAAGCTTGTGTCCCTATGATGCTCAAAGCGCCTGAGGGATGAAGACCTCCTAGAAGCCAGACTTTCCCTGACTGGGGTCAGGACTGGGGAACTCGGGTATCTCTGCCTCTGGCTTCACTTTCTCCCTCAGGCTTTCAAAACAGAAACCACCAGACACCAAAGCCATGCGGTGTGTGTACTTAGCTCCAGCCTGGTAGTCTAGAGAATGGGAGCTTGAATACTGCTGCCTCCAACACACTGTGTGTCCTGGATAAGGCAGATAACCTCTCTGAGCCTCCACATCCTCATTTATAAAATGAGTTCCTGTCCTGCCAGCCTCAGGAGCTGTTCTGAGGGCTGTGAAACACCCTTTGCATAAAGCCCCAGGCATTCACAGAGGGTCCAGAACATAGCATCACTGTCAAGAGGGGAGCAGAAAGGGTGGGGTTGGAAGGACTAGACTGGAGAAAGCAGCTCTGGGGAATTTGCAGGGGAAAGGAAAGAGAGAAGGAAGAACTCAGCCAGGGTGACCCCAGAGACAGGCCCCCAGGATTCCTCACCCCTTGCCTTTAAGAAACTCATTTTGTCTGCAGAGTGTCTCATCCCCCTGCAATTGGCCTGTCCCTCAGTCCCCTGCTGGTGAGCCTCACGCTGACCCTGTGGCAGGACACCGTAGTGGGGCATCAGAGCCCTCATGTTTGCTGAACAATCAGTGCACAGGGACCATTGTGTTTATTCTCCCCAGCCCCGAGGCACATAGAACAAGGACCACCTTTCCTCCAGCTTCCAATCATTTTCTCATTTCTGTCTGAGACCTCACCTTTAACGTTCCCATTTCTAGTAACAGTCTTTCATGACAGTCTAGGCTTTTTCTACCACACATGTTCAAACTCTTCCAGTCTCTACCCTTTATCCAGTTTCAAAGCTACTTCCACATTTCAGGTGTTTATTACAGCAGCACCCCAGGCCCCGGAGAAGCTAGGAGAGAGGCGTGAACAGATTCTCCCTCAGAAGGCACCCCTGCCGACACCTCGATCTCAGGCTTCTGGCCTCCAGAACTGTGAGACAATAAGTTTCTGTTGCCTTAAGCCACCCAGTTTGTGGTTACTGTGTTGCAGAGGCCCTAGCAAACGAACACACACCATTTCACCCTCTCTTAGCTACTAGTTCTGCTCCTGCCCCCGCCCTCTTCTTCAGTCTCTCCAGCTGGCCCCATTTACTCCTGGGACGTCCATCCTTGCAGCCCTGCAATGTCCTAAATCAGATTTTCAGTCCCCTCGCAGTCCCATGGTCGGGTCCCTACCGCTCTCTTGACAGTAATTGTCATAGCTCACATTTCCTGCCCTTATTATGTGCCAGGCTTGGGGATGGATGATTGACCTGCATTCTCTCGTTGAATCCTCAGATGAGATAAGTGCCAACATTATCCCAATTTCCCAGAGGAAACTGAGGTTCAGAGAGGCTAAGTAACTTGCCAAAGTCACGAAGCTGGAATACGCCTCCAGGTTTGTGTCAGGTAGAAAGTCCGGGTTCAGAACTATTACACTCTCTGGCTTTCCACACTGTCCTGCCTCTCTTGGAGTTATCATTTCCACCTGGATAGCCCGAGGTCTCCTCAAGTACATAGTGTCTAGAGCAAGCTTGATGGTATCCCCCACCCCACTCCACTATACACGCATACGGCAGCACCTCCTGCCACTTCCTGTAATGGCCTCAGAATCACCTGGGCTGGAGACTGGGCTTCCCCTCAGCCCTGCTCCGATGTCTCCCAAGGTTTGGAAGAGACTGGGGCCACTTCTCTTTGAGATCTCAGTATTTTTTTAAATTAAAACATTTTCTTTATTGATTGGGTTTTTAAAACTTAAATACAGTAGTATTCACTTCTTTGGTGTACAGTTTTATGAATTTAACACATGCCTAGATTATTTTTATTGAGGTATAATTGACATACGACATTATATAAGTTTCAAGTGTACAACATAATGATTTGATATTTGTATATATTGTTAAATGATGACCACAATAAGTCTAGTTAACATTCGTCACCACGCAGTTACAAAATCATTTTCTCTTGTGATGAGAACTTTTAAGATCTATCTCTTAGCAACTTTCAAATATACAATACAATATTATTAACTATAGTCACCATGCTGTATGTTATATCCCCAGGACTTATTTATTTTATAACTGGAAGTTTGTACCTTTTGGTCCCCTTCACCTATTTGCCCACCCTCCACCCCGTACCTTTGGCAGCCACCAATCTGTTCTTTGTATCTATGAATCCATTTTGTTGTTGTTGTTTTTGTGTCTTTTTTAGGTTCCACATATAGGTGAGATCACGTGGTGTTTTTCTTTCTCTAACTTATTTCACTTAGCATAATGCCCTCAAGTTGTCGCAAATGGCAAGATTTCCTTCTTTTTTATGACTTAATAATATTCCATTGTGTATATATACCACAACTTCTTTATTCATTCATCCATTGGCGGACACTTAGGTTGTTTCCCTATCTTGGCTATTGTAAATAATGCTGAAATGAGCACAGAGGTGCATAGATCTTTTCTAGTTAGTGTTTTTGTTTCCTATAGAAAATACCCAGAAGCAGAATTGCTGGATCATATGGTAGTTCTATTTTTAATTTTTTGAGGAAAATCCATGCTGTTTTCCATAGTGACTGCACAAATTTACATTCCTACCAACAGTGCAAAAGGGTTCCCTTTTCCCCACCTCCTCACCAATGCTTGTTATTTCTTGTCTTTTTGATAATAGCCATCCTAACAGGTGTGAGGTGATATCTCATTGTGGTTTTGATTTGCATTTCTCTGATGATTAGTGATGTCGAGCACCTTTTCATGTACCTGCTGCCCATCTGTATGTTTTCTTTGGAAAAATGTCTACTCAGATCCTCTGCCAACTTTTTAATTGGATTGTTTGGTTTTTTGCTATTGAGTTATATGAGTTCTTTACATATTTTGGATATTAACTCCTTATCAGATAAAATATTCACAAATATTTTCTCCCATTTGTAGGTTGCCTTTTCATTTTGTTGATGGCTTCCTTTGCTGTGCAGAAGCTTTTCAGTTGATGTATTCCCACTTTTTTTTTTTTCTTTTGTTGCCTTTGCTTTTGGTGGCAAATCCAAAAAATCATCACCAAGATCAATGTTAAGGAGATTGCCACCTACATTTTCTTCTAGGAGTTTTATAGTTTCAGGTCTTATGTTCAAGTCTTTAATCCATTCTGAGTTAATTTTAGTGTATGGTGTAAAATAGTGGTCTAGTCTCATTCATTTGCATGTGGCTGTCAGGTTTCCTAACACCATTTATTAAAGAGATTGTCTTTTCCCCCATTGTATATTCTTCACTCTTTTGTGGTAAATTAATTGACCATATATATGTGGGTTTATTTCTGGGCTCTCTATTCTGTTCTATGGATCTATGTGCCTATTTTTACACCAATTCCATTCTATTTTGATTACTATAGCTTTGTAATATAGTTTGAAATCAGGAAGCATAACACCTCCAGCTTTTGTTGTTCTTTCTCAAGAAGAACAAGAAAGAATTGCTTTGGCTATTTGGGGTCTTTTGTGCTTCCATACAAATTTTAGGATTGTTTCTTCTATTTTTGTGAAAAATACCATTGGAATTTTGATAGGGATTGCACTGAATCTGTAGATTGCTTTGGGCAGTATGGACATTTTAACAATATTAATTCTTCCAATCTATGAACATGGAATATATTTCCATTTATCTGTGTTTTCTTCAGTTTCTTTCATCAATGTCTTATAATTTTCAGAGTACAGGTTTTTCACCTCCTTGGTTAAATTTCTTCCTAGGTGTTTTATTCTTTTTGATGCAATTGTAAATGGGATTGTTTTCTTAATTTCTCTTTCTGATGGTTTGTTATTAGTATATAGAAACACAACAGATTGTTGTATATTGATTTTGTATCCTGCAACTTTACTGAATTCATTTATTAGTTCTAACAGTTTTTTGGTGGAGTCTTAGGGTTTTCTATATATAATATGTCATCTACAAACAGTAACAGTTTTACTTCTTCCTTTCTAGTTTGAATGCCTTTCATTTCTTTTTCTTGCCTAATTGCTCTGGTTAGGACTTTCAATAGTATGTTGAATAAAAGTGGCGAGAGTGGGCACCCTTGTCTTATTCCTGATCTTAGAGGAAAAGGTTTCAGCTTTTCACTGTTGAGTGTGATGTTAGCTGTGGGCTTGTCATTTACGAGCTTTACTATGCTGAGGTATGTTCCCTGTATACTCACTTTGTTGAGAGTTTTTATCATAAATGGATGTTGAATTTTGTCAAATGCTTTTTCTGCACCCATTGAGATGATCATATGAATGTCCATGTTCTTGTAACCATCACCACAAACAGTATACAGAACAATTTCAATACCCTAAAGGATGTTAACCTCTGGAAACCACTGATCTGCTTTCTGCCCTGTATGAGTTTCTTGTGGCTGCCACACGTCTTGTGGTTATCACAAACTTGGGGGCATAAAACAACAGAAATGTATTCTTCCACAGTTCTGGAGGCCAGAAGTCCAAAATCAGTATCACTGGGCCGCAATCAAGGTGTTGGCAGGGCTGCATTCCTTCTGAAAGCTCTAGGGGAGAATCTGCTCCTTGCTTCTTCAAGCTTCTGATGGCTGTCAGCATTCCTCATTTGTGGCCGCATTGATCCAATCTTCCAGGCCAGCATCATCAAATCTCTCTCTGTTCCATCTTCATATTGCCTTTTCCTCTGTGTGAAACCTCCTTCTGCATCCCTCTTATAAGGACACTTATGATTGCATTGAGGGCCCATTTGGATAATCCAGGATCATCACCCGCACTCAAAAACCTTAACTTAATCACATCTGCAAAATACGTTTTTGCTAGATGAGTTAATATTCACAGATTCCAGGGATTAGGATGTGGCTACCTTTTGGGAGGGCCATAGCTGAACCCATGACATGTCCCTAACCTTTTTCAGAAGGTCATATAAATAGAATCATGTAATCTTTTGAGACCGGCTTCTATCACTTAGCATGATGCCTTTGAGATCCATCCAATTCATTGCATTCATCAATAGTTCATTCTTTTTTATTGATGAGTAGTATTCCATTGTATAGATGTACCATAGTTTGTTTATCCATTCACTAGTTGAAGAACATTTGGATTATGTCCAATTTGGGTGATTATGAATTGTGCTGCCATAAACATTTGTGGACAGGTTTTTGTATGAACATATATTTTTGTTTCTCTAGAGTAAATATCTAGGAACAGGACTGCTAGGTTGTGTGGTAAGTGTACGTATAACTGTAAGAAACTGACAAACCATTTCCCAGAGTCACTGTACCATTTGGCATTACCACCAGCAATGCAGGAGGGTTCCAGTTGCTCCACATCCTTGCCAGTACTTTGTATTTTCAGTATTTAAAAAAATTTTTAACCATTTTAATAGGTATAAAATTATATATCATTATGGTTTTAATTTTGTATTCCCCTAATGATGAAAAATGTTGAGCACCTTTTCATACGTGTTTGCTATCTGTATATCTTCTTTGGTGAACGTTTGCTCAACCTTTTTATTTTTTTAAATTAGGTTGTTTGTTTTCTTATTGAGTTTTGAGGGTTCTTCATATATTCTAGATACAAGTCCTTTGTCAGATATATGATTGACAAATATTTTCTCCCATTCTGCGGCTTGAATTTTCATTTTCCTTACTGTGTCCTTACCAGAGCAAAAGTTTTGTATTTCAATGAAGTTAAATTTATCTTCTTTTTCTTTTATGAGTCATACTTTTGGTGTCAGATCTAAGAACTTTTCGCCAAACTCAAAGTCACAAAGATTTTCTCTGATTTTTTAATAAGAATTTTATTGCTTTACATTTTATATTTGGGTCCATGATTCATTTTAGGTTAATTTTTGTATATGGTGTGAAGTATAGGTTAGGGCTCATTTTTTTTTAAATATATGGAGATCCAGTTGTCCCAGCATCATTTGTTGAAACTGTGCCACTGACTTGCCTTTACACCTTTGTCAAAAGTCAATTGATTATGTTTATCTGAGTCTGTTTCTGGACTCTCTATTTTGCTCCATTGAGCTATATGTCTCTTCTTTCCCCAAAACCACATTATCTTGATTATTGAAGTTTGTAGTAAGTCTTAAAATCAGGTAGTGCAAATCGTTCGATTTTGATGTTCTGCTTCAAAATTGTTTTGCATATTCAAGTTTCTTTACTTTTCCATATAATTTTTGGGACCAGCTTGTCTATATATGTCTATATATAGGCTGTTCATGTGTGTCTTTGTAATTGTATATTCAAATTCATTTGGACGTAACATCAAATGTTTACATTTGATACTCCTTTGAATGCACATCTTGGCCCAGCACTTCGTCTCCCTACAGGCCCCGGGTCACTCCTCTGGCCCTTCCACATGCAGTCACCAGGTTCTGTTAACCCATTCTTCCGTTAACCGTCTCACTTGAGTCCACCCTTCATCATCACTGTCAAGGGTGTTGCATGAGAGGGTTCAGCCCCCTTATGATCTCACCCCTGAATGGGTGTAGTGGGTTCCTATGGTCCCTACTCAGCCCACGCTGCCCTTTCTGCATCTTGCTGAAGTCTTCTTTACCTGGAACCCTTCACTGGATCCCCTTTTCCTCCTGAACCAAGTCCAGATTCTGTAGGTTGACATTCATGGTCCCTTCAGTCTGTCTGTTCCCCACCTCCCAGTCTTCTCTCTTTCTCCACCCTTGTGACACTGTCTCCCTAGTCACACTGGGAGGACTGAGTGGAATGTAAAGACATAGGAGTAGTCACCTTCTCCTGTGAAGGCCTTGGGGTTTCCTACCTGGCTGTCCTTCTACTGGCTATTCCTTCTGCCCACAGTGCCCCCTCCCCCACAAATCCTCTCTAATTGTTCATATCCCACCGACTGGTAGAGTCAACCAATGTTACTTATTGAGCAATTTACTAAAGATGCCCTGGCGGATGGAAACACATCGCTGTCCTGCAGGACGTGATACATACACAAGAAGCTGAAAAGTTAGGAAATTTATGCTAAATGCCAGATCGTAAGGACTTGGGAATTCAGAGAAGGTAAGACAAACACTTTGAGAGATAATCAGAGAAAGGTTCCTTCAAGGCCTAAGCCAAACTCATCTTCCTCATGGAAACAGCCCTACCTCCCAGCAGCCTAAAGAACGGTTATGTGTTTGTGTGTTAAATGTGATGGGCAGGGGGCATCCAGGAACAGTACCTCTAGTTTATGAAGAGAGCTTAGGGAACTCCTTGGTAACGGGTAATACTTCTCCGTCTGTATAATAGTTAGCTGGTTTAATAAGTAATTCTTGTTTTGTTATTCAGAGAAAAGAGACTACCTCATCTCAGTGTTTAGGAAATTGAGGAGAAAAAAATACCAGGCATAGCCCACGCAGTTTTTGTGAAATTAAAGGAAAGGTATATGGGTACTCACTACCTGATTCTAGAAGGGAAAATGGCTGAAAGAGTTGCAGCAATGAAAATCTAGCTCCACAATGGCCAGTTATTGCTGCAGAAAGTAAAAAGAGTGGAATGTAAAGACACTGATGTATCTTCTTTATCTTTGCACCTCCAATACCTAGACCAGCAGTAGGCACTTGGAAGGCAAGTATTTGGCTCTCTGTATTTGTTCTTGAGTTATCAAAAAAGTTGAATGGAAAATTATTGATTTGATTTTGGAACCCAGAAATATGTACACACAGGCTTACTGGGAATAAGAACCATGTTACTGCAGCACTGCCACCTTGTGGCAGCATTCACAAATTACAGGCTAAACTTCCATGAAGACCTAACTTCTTGAATGTTGAACTGTCTCTTACAAAGATTGTGCTAGGGCTTCTCTGCCAGTTTTTCCCCTTCACCCAGGTCTCAGCTAGCAAGGCCCCCATTAATGCTTCTAAGGGGGGGCCATTTCCAAGCTGCTCCTCATAATGCAATTGAGACCTTCGAACCCGTTAAAACACAAAATGGACAGCATGAGGTCTTATTATTTAAGCTTCTAAGGTCCTCTCCAAAATGACTTCCTCCAGGCTCTAAAACAGGTGTTTTTAACTTGGGATCCAATGATGGGCTTCAGGGGATACATGAATCCTTTGAAATTGTTTGTCAAAGTGCGCGAGCATGTGCATATGTGCATCTTTTCTGAGAAGGTGGTCCATTTCCTTTGACCAGATTATCAAAGGGATCTATGACTCCAAAAAGATTACAAATTCCCTGTTCTGGGGTGACACAGGCCAAGCTGACTCTTAAAAGGAGGACAGGGACTTGTCTCAATAAATGAGACAGAGAAACAGAAGTCATTATTGAACTTCTGAACATAATGAGAGATTTGATCTCTCTCCCTCGTCTCTGCTTCTCTGCTCTTGACACACCCCCCCCCCGGCCCCTCCTCTCTATCCTCCCATGGGGAGTAAGGAGGGAATTCAAACTTCACTTGCAGATGAGTGACCATCTGTCCTTCCAAAGGTTTATGGAGGAAAGGAAGAATTTTATAGCCTCCTGGGGAGATAGATTAATCCAAATTAGCTCAAGGCAAAGGAATCAGGCTATTCAAGATAACACCGTTTTGAAAAACAACCCCCTTATTTGTCTCCAGATCAGGTGCCTGAGCTCTGCATAGGAAGTTGACAAATGATTTAGTTATGTCTTCTGTGTGGGAAAGCGCCAGCTTTTATCTCTGTGATTGCTTCTTTATTTGGCAACTCACAAACTTATCTATTTTCCCTAATATAATTGCCCAGCCCCTCTCTGCAGCTCGCAGTAATGTCAGTGGGGCTATCTTTCCATTTTCCTCTGGAGTTTAATATTGTTTAAGCAAACTAATTGGACTCTATTTCACTTGGCTTTATTTTCCTGTGCCAGACTCAGCAATTGGCTGCTTGGGTTTTATTTGTTTTGTTCCTTCACAAAGTGTCACTTGTGAAGTTCCCAAGGATGTTGGTATTGCTCCTTCCACCTCCCCCTTCCCTTCTTTCCTTATGTAAACATTTCTCTTCCTCCCATACTGGGACAGGCACGGCTGTAGATGAGGTGGGATTACAGAGGTAAATAAGGCTCAGGCCCCGTCCTCAGGGACAAATTTTGCACCTCCCTAGCCAGAGCTACCAGTGAGAACCATGAAGGTTGTTCACTGTACCAAGGTGCCTGGCTAAGGAGCCAACAGAGGCTGAAATCCAGCTGCCACTCTGCTTGCCAAGCCATGCACCCTGGAGCAAAGCTGTGTCCAAGGGAGGAAGGGAAGCCTTTTCTTGTTTGCAAAAAGGTACCATATGGCCAGAGGCTGCCCATCTCCTAGTATGTAGTCGTTATTTACCAGAATGAAGTTATGTTAACATCCTAGACATCCAATTAGAAGTCTAGAAACCCAGGGTTGGTCAGAACATTCAGGACCTTCTCCTCTCTAGGCCTCGGTTTCCTCATCTGTATAATGAGGGTGTCGGATTCAAAGATCTGTGGGGGCCCTTTCAGTTTGGACATCCTAACTGTTACTTATCAAATTTGACTGAAGTGGTTCCACCCACCCACTCATCCATCTACCCATTTCATCCATTTCAAGAATATGGGCATCCGGGGGAGGGATGCAGTTAGGCCATTGTAGGAAAGAGATGCGACCTGGTGAGACCTTTTCCAGCAAAGTGTACTTTTGTTATCGCACAAAATTGGGGTCCCCCTACCTGATGCACATAAAAAAAATAGCCAATTATTATGGCACCAGCTTTTGGAAAAAGAAAACAGCTTTATTGCTAAATAGGTGTTCAAGGAGACAGGCATATGCTCTCAGATCTGTCTCCCTGATCCAGGGCTTGGGGCAAAATTTATGGGGTGAAGGGCAGGTGGTCTGAAGTGTGGAGATAGATGACTGGAGGTAAGGAGAAGTGAGGTAATTGATGATCTGTGCAAGCTTAGTCAAGCTTCATGGCTCTTCATAGAATACATGTTCACAAAATGGTGGTGTTAGCATGATCTGAGGATAGAGTTCAGCCCGTGGACATCAAAAGTGTCACTTATTGGGCAGTTGCACAAGCCCAGTTGATGGGTTGGTGGTCTCAACCAGCCTGAACTGGACAAGGAGTCATTTCTCAGTTCCTGAAAAACCACTCCTAATTACTCTGCTAAGACAGGGTGGGGAGGATGGGGGAGTGGCCACTTGAACTGGTCCTAGAGGGCCCACTTCCATGATCTCTGAGGACACATGTCTGCCTTTGACAAAGATCCTTTTCCTCCCATCTGAGAGTCAGGGTATTTACATGTCGTACCCCAGAGAGCAGCCATCATGTCATTAGAGATGCAATCAATACAATCTGTGCTGCAGCCAGCCGTGCAGTGCCAAGAGGCTGGAGCACGTGTGGGCCGATCCACCCACTGCCTTGACATGAAATATTACTACAGCCATAAAGTCTAATGAACTTCTCCCTCCCAGCCCCCGACCCTGTGAGGGGTGGTAGGTGTTTTTACAGTCAAAGCACGTGCAGCCCAAATGGGAGGCAACAATTATAAATATTGGATCAATTTGACCTTGGGGGCCTGGGGAGGGCACAGAGCCACAGCCAAGCATTAAAACACAGAGAGTGTAGGTGGAGTGCTGAGGCAGGAAGTGAGAGATGGCTCTGCTGGGCAGAGGGGGCCCCATCCTGGGTACAGAGCAGGCAGGCGGGGGCTTTCCGCTTCTTCAGAACCCTGTGCTTTCACCTGCCTGATTTATTTTCTCTTTTAGACCCAGCCCTCTGCCAAAGAGGATTTGCAATGGTTAGCAAGAAAGACACCTAAAAGTAAACTTAAAATGAACCGGGAAGTTTTAAAGCCTCGCTGTAGGTCATCATTCATTCATTCATTGGTTTACTTGTTAGATGACAATTCACTGTGTCACACCCAGCACCGTGCTGGGTACTCTGATTCATCTGGTCCTTGTCATTTAGGAATTTACAAGGTACTTGAAGATTGAGATGTACATTAGGAAACTGCGGGAACTAGGTGTCCAGGTGTAGGGACTCAGGATGGGCTAAGAGTGAAAAGACCTGGCTTCTAGTCCTCACTCTGCTGCTTCTGACTTAGGGGACCACAGGCCCTCGATTTCCTCAGCTGTAAAATGGGTGGTGGGACGAGGTCAGTGGTTTTTAAACGTCAGTGGGCATTACCATTCTCTAGGGAACTTGTTAAAACTGCCAGTGCTTGAGATTCCCAGAGATTCTCCTTTCAAGTATCTGCAGTGGAGGCTGGAATCTGTCCTTCAACAGTCCCCTGACCTCCACCCCAAGGAATTCTGATGTCAGGGTCCCTGGACATATTTTGAAAAACTCTGGGTCAAATACTCTAAATAAAGGTTATTTTTCTAAAAAAAAATTTCAGTAGTTCAGCGGTAGTCAGAGGGTAATTGGATGGGCAAATGAAAGAGTCAGGGAGCTCAGAGATGGGCGAATTCAGGGTGTGGGGTGGGCAGGATCTGGTGGCTCCCTCGAGGAGCCAAGGCTCACACTTCCTCTTGCAAGATGTGTGAGGCCTCGTTGTGTCTGTGGTTTGGTCTTTAAGTCCCTGAGGAGAGGAGCAGTGCGTTTCAGCTACTGGTGTCTCCTCAAGAAGCAGGTACACAGTGAGCAGTTAACACGTGTTCTGGGATTGTTACTTGGATGCACCAATGGAGTCATCTCCTACTGTTAGGATGGGAGCAGTTTTTTGGAATTTGGGAAAGAAAAAGTATTTAAACGTATTATATTTTCATAGCATTTAAGAACATTTATCAGTTACCCAAACTACAGGAACTAAAACTAAACCAGGGACGCAACAGGATAAAGCCGAAGAGGTGATCCTTAATTGCATAAATAAAATTTTTTCGTCCACTACAAAACTCAGAGTTGACTTGCTTGGTCAGTCTAAGGCAAAAAAGCAAAAGAAAAGAACTTTTAAAACGGTAAGTACAAGTCCAATATTCAATGTAAATGCATATTTTGCTTTGAAGCACAGGAAATGTTTAAAAAGTTCCATTCAGTGACTCAGGCTGAAGGTCCAAGAGAAGGATTGTCCTGTGTGTGACACCAAAGGCAAGTATGTGCAAGGAGCAGTGCATACACTAAAATGTGGAGGCCAGTCCTTGGATGGCAATGACAGCATGAGCAGTAAATGGGAACCAGAGGCAATGTATGATTTTACTCCAAGAAACCAAGGATCTAGAAGATGGATACCCATGAAATACCTGAAGGATCTTTATTCCTGGTGACAGTCTAGGCATCTTCTTCTGGTCTGGAAGAGCAGGCCCATTAGAAATCTGAGAAGGAGAATGAGTGGAGGCCCCTAAGGTGACCACAGGTTAGGTCCAATCACCCAGGGCCGTGGCATCCTCATTGGTGAGATCATGCTGGCACTCCTGGGATAGCCTCAACTATGTCATCCTTCATGGTTGAACGAGAGAGGCTTCCAGAACTGGGTAAAGGCTGATTGACAGTCACAAATTCCCTCTACATCCAGCTCGTAAAGAGAAAAGAATTCACTCAGGCAAGTAAATCACAATTTGGGAGATAGAGTCAGGGCTGGCTTCATGGGCATGCAACTTGTGCAGCTGAACAGGGCCCGGCGCTCAGACAGGCCCCATGCTTGGTTTAACGTTCTACTCTTGCCATCTTGAAATTCTTAATAATTTTCTCTTTGAACTCGTGTTTTGGCTTCATGAGCACAGAATTCTGGTGGGTCCACAATGTGTAGGAGTTGAGTGAGACAAGGTATAAAGCAGGTGCAAAGTAAGCAGTGTGTTATGACTGAGTAAGCAGGGCTGCTGACAGCCGAGAGAGGCCACACTTTCCATTAGAACCAGAACTTGCTTCGAAAGCAGAAAGAAGGCAGTGGCATTTAAAGAAATATAAATGACCTAGGAACTCTATCCAATCCTTTTTCACTTGTGCTACTTCCCTGAATTCTCTAACCACTGACACTGAAAAGGATGACACAGAAGGAAAGGGAGACAGGGTAACTCAATAGCTCCTTCTCCCTCGGGCCTTCCTTACCTATCAGGAAGCCAAAGGTCAAGAGTGTTGGTAGAACATGCATGAGCCAAGAAGCGAAACTGAAAGAGTTCAGTTAGTTTTGTGCAGCATTTCCACTGTTCTGGTAAGAACTGAATACATATACATGTATAAGCTACAAAATGAGAATTATGTAATTTTGGTGATTCTGCATATGAGATAAATGCTCTTATAATTGTTTTTAAAACTGCCATAGGATAATATAAAGATGAACGGTAAAATTCATGCTAATAGTAAAAAAAAAAAAAAAGTTTTTCTTTGCTTAGATTGACATTAAATAAAAAACACCATGCCAAGTCAAGAGACCCCAGAAGAAATGAAAGAGCTATGTATTTTAGCACTTTTAATGGCATATTTTCCTGCCTTTTGATCAAGAGACCTGGATTTTCATTTTGTACTGAACCCAGCAAATTAAGTAATTGGCCCTTGGTAGATGCCACCTCCAGTCCTAGCAGGTGGGCCCAGAGAGCAGTCTGGGCTCAGAAGCCCCTCTGTATAGGATTTGATGAGCACGTCTTCCTGAAGTTATAGTCATTGGTGTTTGAAGCACTGGTGTCTTGGTTTTACTTGTATTAATTTCTGTTCCTAGCTGGTAGCTTGACTCTTCTCTCCAAAAAGAGCTCTTTCTGCAGCACCAGCCATGCACCTCCTGTCATGGACTTTCTAACCAAAAAGAGCAATTTAGGTTTCATTACATCTCATCCCTCCCTTCCCCCCATAATTCATCCTCATTTAAATTCTGTGCTTATAAGCTTCCACTTCCTCTCAACCGAGGGCACTCGCTCTCCTCTTCCCATTCATTCTCCTGCAGAGCCATGCCTCTCTGCCTGTCTGGGTCATTAAGAACTTGGGCTTCGGCTGCAAGGCTGTGCATCCATTTTCCAAGTGAGCTTTGATGGAGTGCTGTGTCCAAGGGTCGGTGTCCAACGTCTTTGTGTTTCCAGATTATGCCTGGCTGACACCTCATCGCTCAGTTTGGATTGGAAAGGGGCTCTGCTTTTTTCAACCATTCTTCGCTTCATCCATGAGGTAGCTGTTGTCTGTCTTCTCTGACTTTTTATCTTCTCATCCTGGTCATCGGGTGTTTCAGCAGCCCAGCACAATTATTCAAAATGAGAGTTTCGTCCTCTTTGTGCAATAGAGCTTCTTCTAGGACTTTCTGAGATTTCTGATAGGATTTTATTTATTTACTGAACTCAGTATGGATGAAATTCCATTCCAATTTTCTCCTTCTCAAGCAATTATAGTTTCATGCCAGCTTAAGTCTGGAATTCTTTTTCTTGAATTTAATAGTGTACAGCATCATCTTCACTTTATTTAGATTATCTTTATTATGAATTCTTTTCCCCCTCTGGAAGTATTATAAAACTACTAGTAAAAATAGAATTTTTTTCCCATAGGATTCCAGCTGTTCAATGAATTCTTCATATTCTGGTCCTTCTCAGTTCCCCAAACAGCAAGCACATTTCCTGTGCATTTGAATTATTTCTTCAAGTCATCTGACTATATCTTTAAGGCCAGACACTTCCTTAAGGAGGTGGGTTTTTTGGGTCTTGATTTCTCTAAAAGATAATCTTGCTGCCTTGATATGCTGTTCTTAATTGGATAACTTTTTATTTTGGAAACTTTAACACCTACAGAAAAATTGAGAGATTAGTGTAATGAACATCCCATATACTCCTCACCAGGATTCACTAATTGTTAACACTTTGCCATATTTTCATTTTCTTTATGTATGATACATACTTTCTTTGCTGAATAATTTGGAAGCAAATCACAGATATGACGCTGTATCCCTAAATATTTCAGCATGAATCCCCAATAAACAAGGACATTTTCCTACATAACCATAATACCATGCTCACATCTCAGAAAATTAACAATAATCTCAAAACCTAAAATACAACCCATATTAAAATTTCCTTATTTGTCCCAAAAATGAATCTGACAACTTTTCAATCATTTTTTAAAAAATTCTGCCAAGATCATTTTAAACTACTGAGCAATCTGTTGTTCGATCACTTGGTATCTTCTGCTCTTTACGGGAAGGAGTATTTCCCCCCAAAGAAACTGGCAAATGCACACTCCCAGGAAGGCAGTAAAAATTCCATATTCCCAGGGCACGTTATAAAAATTCAGCCCGCCCTAAATTCCTTAGGCAGAGTGGTCAGTGGCATCTCAGTATATCAACTTAGGAATTCTTTTTTTTTTTTGTAAGGAAGACAAGCCCTGAGCTAACATCCGTTGCTAATTCTCCTCTTTTTGCTGAGGAAGACTGGCCCTGAGCTAACATCGTGCCCATCTTCCTCCACTTTATATGGGACGCCGCCACGGCATGGCTGACGAGCAGTGCGTCCGCGGGTGCCCGGGATCCGAACCCGCGAACCCTGGGCTGCCAAGCGCGAACTAAACCGCTGCGCCACCGGGCGGCCCCCTCAACTTAGGAATTCTTAATCTCCACTGTTGTCAGACATGGTTGTTTTTCTGCGTTGACTTCTTAGCCATATTCTGAGGCACTGCTGCTTCCAAGCTCATGTACAATTAAGTTCCCAGACTCTTCCAACATATGTAAATCCTTTTCAGGCCTTTCCAATCTAATGGTGGACTCAATTTCTCTACCGGGCGATGTTCCTAGTGTAATTCCTTGCTTGCTTCCATTCTGAGTATCATTTGGATTGAAGTTGGTCTTCCAGTAGTTTCTTCAGGAAAATTTCATAAGAACAATCTTTCCTAAATTCTTCCATGTTCAAAAGTGTTTGATTTTATATGTTTAAAATAAAAAGCTGGGTATAAAAATTTTTAGATCACACTTCTTTCCCTTGAGGAATTTTTAGGATTTGCTCCACTGCCTTCCAGCACTGAGTGTTGACTTAGAGACACTTGAAGCTGGTGAGTCACTTACCTTGGTTTCTTGCCTGGCTGCCCAAAAGAATGTTTACCTCTGAAGTCCAATAATTTTGCTAGGATATGTCTTGACGATGAGAATCCTTGTTAATGTTTTCTGGAATCATCTGTCCCTCTTCAATAGCTAGATTCAAGTCTTTTTTGGTTTCTGAAAAGTTCTGATGAATCGCATCTTTAAGTATTTGTTCTATTACATGATTTCTGGTTTTTTCTTTAGGGCTACCATTTTTTTGTATATTGTATTTCCTTGGCTTTTCTTGCCCTTTTCTTCTTCTTTTTTTTTTTTGGTAGTATTTTGAATTTTTATTGAGGTATACTTATATACAAGAAACATATTTGTTTGCAATTTGATAGGGAAGTTTTAACATGTGTATATACACCCATGAAACCATTGCCACAATCAAATTGTGAACATATTCATCACCCCAAAAAGTTTCCCTGTACGCCTTATAATCCTCTCCCTATGTTAGTTCCCACCCCTCCCCCATTCCCATGTATCACTGATCTGCTTTCTGTCACTTTAGATTAGTTTTCATTTTTCTAAAATTCTATATAAATGGTATCACACAGTATATACTCTTTTTTTGGTCTGGCTTTTTACTCAGTATAATTACTGAGATTCATCCATGTTGTTGCATGTATCAGTAGAGGTGGTAAGAGCAGATATCCTGCCTTGTTGGTTTTTTTTTTTTTTTTGCTGGGGAAGATTCACCCTGAGCTAACATCTGTTGCCAATCTTCCTCTATTTTGTATGTGGGTTGCTGCCACAGCATGGCCGCTGATGAGTGGTGTAAGTCCGTGCCCAGGAATCAAACCCAGGCCAGTGAAGTGGAGCATGCCGAACTTAACCACTAGGCCACCAGGCTGACCCCTATCCTTGCCTCTTTCTTGATTTTAAGTTGGAGCTTTTCATCTGCTCCTTCAGGTGGTTCTCTCCCCCTGCCCCCCACCACCGCACCCCCCCGGCCTCCTCTGGTAGTTTCCTCACATGCATGCACCTATTAGAATTCAGCTAAAGCCTCAAGAAGGCCCACTGGAGGTCTCTGGGGCTCAGAAGCTCCCTTTTTCTGTAACACTCTCTTCTCTCTGATATTAGTCCCTGAAAACTCTAGTCCCCTTAGCTTCTCAGGTCTTCTAGCTCCTTCTACTGAACTGAGAGATCACCAGGCTCTGACTGGGTTTTTCCTTCTCTGTGCTGTGATCTACAAACTCTCTAAGCAGTAACCTGGGACAACGGTAGGGCTCACCTCATTTATTTCCCACCTCTCGGGGATCACTGAACGTCACTGAATGACATCCAATAGTTTGAACATCATTGCTTTAAGTATTTGTCTTCTTTTTCACTTTTTTTTTTTTTTTCAGGCAGAGGGTAAATCTAGTCCCTGTTACTCCACCCTGTTCAGAAGCAGAAGTCATCATTGTATAGACTTTTGATGAATAAACTCTGAGTGAGGGGTGTTTTTCCTCCATTTGATACTTGTAGGAGTTCATGCAGGAAGTCAGGTTCCAAACCAGCAAGAATTTTCCTTATAACCCAGGAATGTAAGTTTGAGTCTTTACTTCTCTTCAGACAATCGATACAGACAGCCAAAGGCCTGGTACTGAAGTAAAACCCCTCCTCTCCCCACTCTCACACTCACACTTGCTTACAAAGTGACTGCGTGATTCCTCATACCACCCCTTCTTCTTCCTTCTTGGGACCAAACTAGATGCCGGGAAGCTCTGCTTCCGGGTCTGGCACCCAGTTCTCACTCTTGTAAGTAAAGGATTTAGGTTGTGAAACTTAAGGCATGCCCCTCAGCTTGGATTAGTGGACTTTGCAGACTCTCTGGGACCTGCAGCCTCTACATTCTCTCCTCTTCCCTCCCTTGCTCCTCATCTCTTTCTACATCTTTTTTGGCACTCATTCCACCTATTTAGAGTTTTGACTTTCTTACAGTTTTAACAAAGAGAGAGTTTGAATTTCTGTTTCGTATTCTCTTTGTTGCTTTCTGGGTGATTTCCAGAGAAGAACAGGGAAACATGAACTTGACGCCATCATCTTCAAACTGGAAGTCAGAGACCATGCAGTCATTTTTTGTTTTGTTTTGTTTTGTTTTTTTGTGGGGAAGACCAGCCCTGAGCTAACATCCGTCGCCAATCCTCCCCTTTTTGCTGAGGAAGACTGGCCGTGGGCTAACATCTGTGCCCATCTTCCTCTACTTTACATGGGACGCCGCCACGGCGTGGCTGACAGGCAGTGACGTCAGCGGGCGCCCGGGATCCGAACTCGCGAACCCCGGGCTGCCAAGCGCGGACTAAACCGCTGCGCCACCGGGCGGCCCCCATGCAGTCATTTTTAATATAATTTTTGCATCTTCACTAAGCCTGACACAGTCTCTGACTCCCAATAGGTAGTCAAGAAATGTTTGAAGAATGACTATCAAACAGATACAGCAATCCCCCCCTAACCTGGGTTTACATACTGAGGCAGACCATTGCCTCCTCTCCACCTGAGACGTCCCGGAATGCACAGACATTTTTCCCCCACTGAGTCTGGAGCTACCTCCAGCACTGATAGAGCCGATGGAAATCTAAGAACATGAGGCTGTCTGAAGTCTGTCTTCCAAGAGTGTGGCTTTTGAGTTGGACAAACCTGAGTTTGAAACTCAGCTATAACATTTACTATTTGTTGGACCTTGTATTCATTGGGGTTCTCCAGAGAAACAGAACCAATAGGAGGGATATAGTTAGCTGCAGATAGATAAAGATATAGATACTATCTATTTATTTTTCTATCTAACTATATCCATCCTCTATTTATCTATCTACCTACCTAGAGAGAGAGATTTTAAGGAGTTGGCTCATGTGATTGTGGGGGCTGTCCAAAATCTTCAGGGGAGGTCAGCAGGCTGGAAGTTCTGGCAGGAGTCGATGTTGCAGTCTTGAGTCCGAAAGCAGTATGGAGGCAGAATTCCTTCTTCTTGGTATGTGTCGGGGAGAAGACGGACCTCAGTCTTTTCTCTTCGGCCTTCAACTGATTGGAGGAGGCCCACCCACATTATGGAGGGTAATCAGCTTTACTCAAGGTCTATTGATCTAAATGTTAATCATATCTAAAAAATACCTTCACAGCAACACCTAGACTGTGTTTGACTAAACAACTGGGCACCATAGCCAGCCAAGGTGATACATAAAATTAACCATTACAGACCTTGAGGAATTTATTCAATCTCACTGACCCTCAGTTTTCTCATCTGTAAAATGGGGCTATTATTATACCTTCCTAAGGGGACTGTTGTGAAAATCAAAGTCGATAAATATGTAAACCACTTAACATAGCATCTGGCTAATTGTAGGCACTTAACAAACGAGAGTGACTCTTGTTTTGTCTAGCAGATATGCCTGATATGACCTCCTGGAATCCAATCCACTTTCTTCCAGGTCCCCTGACCTCCTGTCTGTATTATAAGCGCTGGAAGTTTCAAAATCTACTTTGCTGAGATAAACTCAGGCAAGAGCTGGAAGGAGGAAGTAAGCAAGACTGGGCAGATGTGCTTGTAGCTGTCAGAGGCTAAGTTCCAGTTATTGGTCACCAGCTTCATGGGTTCACACTGTGGTGACAGCAGCAGCAGCAACAGCAGTTTCCTGCCCTCTGGCCTGCAGCTGTGGAGGTGTGACCTTGAACCATTAGGCTTCAAGCGGCCCCTGACTTCTATTCCTCCTATAATCACCTAACTGCCTGTATCAAGTCTAGTTGCTTTGGGCTTGAAGAACCTAGAGTGGTTTCTGTTTCCCGCCCTGAATCCTGACTGCTACAGAAGCCTGCACTGAAGGGCACCTTATGATGCTCCTCTCTGCATCCTGGAGGCTCTCCAGGCTGGCACTCTACCCACCAGGGCCAGGAGGTTTCCCTGGATCCTCCTCAGCAGGCCCCGTCGGAGAGAGAAAGGCTCCGTGATGGTGGAAGAGACAGGGGACGCATCGGTACACAGGGCATTTTACTAACCGCACTGGTGCCCTTGCTCTGGATTAAGATCTCAGTGTCGAATGGACAGTTCCATTAACTGGAATCTTCCATTAACATGGCGTTCTGCCTCTGGATGTCGCTCGGCCCAGGGCTGGACATCTGTCTCTCAGCAGCCAGATTTATTGCATTGTAATATTTATAGCCATAAACACCTGGGCGGATTTAAAGGAACATCTCCTTCAAACAAAACAGAACAAAACAAAACCACGTTTCCCAAAGGAGGACATGGATCACAACTCTTCGTCATGGAGTAGCAAGTGGCCTCTTATCCTCCCCTGCCCCACTCCTGACCGCAGCCCAGTTTCAGGAGGGTGACATGAAAGAGTAATTTATAAAACAACCCCTGGCACTGCTGGGTGAGAACCCTAGACACGCTGGTGGACTGGTGGGTGCTGACTTCACAATGAGCTCAAAGTTGAGGGTTGAGAAAACAGGAGAGACAGATGGGTTGGGAACAATGAAGACAGACAGGCTGTGACTGCTGAGGGCAGGAATGGCTTACGGAGGGGAAGCACTTCCTTACGCTTTGTAGTGACAATTTTGGACAGCCCCCACAATCACATGAGCCAACTCCTTAAAATCTCTCTCTCTAGGTAGGTAGATAGATAAATAGAGGATGGATATAGTTAGATAGAAAAATAAATAGATAGTATCTATATCTTTATCTATCTGCAGCTAACTATATCCCTCCTATTGGTTCTGTTTCTCTGGAGAACCCCAGAGAACCTTTATCAAGGGCCTACTGTGTCCATTTCACATATGATCTTATTTAATCCTCACAACAATCCCATGAGTTAGGATTATTAATGCCATTTTACTTGTGAGAAAACTGAGGTTTAGAGAGATTAAGAGACTTCCTCCAGGACCCTGGTGGAAGCATGATCCAAATTTAGAAAGCCTGAGCCCAGAGCCAGGTTTATAAGCAGTGTGCTCTACCTTTCACTCCGAGGATGATGAGAGGTGTTATACCAAAGAAGGGGATCGAACCAGTTTGGAAAATAACCAGTTTTAAAAATTCTGGGTTAATCAAAGTGAAATAGTTGGATGTTTTGTCTGTTTGTTTTTGCTGCAGGACTTCTCAGAGCCTTTAACATGCTAATATCACTGATGGAAGGATACAGCCATTGAGAGATAGCTGGAAGAAAGAAGAAACGGTCTTGTTTTCACACAGCATTCATAGATAGATAGATACAATTGAAATTACCTAAAAAAATATTCTACATCCAATTCCAGACAACCGAAGTGGAGAGAAATTTGTGTGTCGAGCAGTGGACAGCTTTTTAGTGTAGGCAAGAACAAATATGTACATACGGTGAATCGACCACAAACTGGGAAGAGAAATTTCCACTGAAGTGATCTTCATTAGGTGAGTCACGCCAAAGCATTTGTAATTGGTGTTTATTTTTATTTTCTATCCTTATGATAGAAACATCTGCTGTTGGTTATACTGCTGCAGACAGAGCTGGCTACATAATTTGCAGGGCCCAATGCAAAATGAAAATTCAGGGCTCCTTGTTCAAAAAGAGGAAAAAAGTATCATTAAATGTACAAAAATGGCTTTTTCATTTCTTCTGAGGTCTCTCAACTGGTCACAGTGTTGTTTTGTTTGTTATATAAAGTCCTTCTAAGTAAAGAAAAATTAAGGTTTTCAATTATCAGCATGAATTTTACTGTTCTGCTTTATATTGTGCAATGCTAGTTTTCAATGCAGACTAGTAAACCAAGAGCAGGCCCTTCTGAGCTCAGGACTCTGGTGACTGCAGAGGCCGCATGCCCGCGAAGCCAGCCCTGGCTGCAGAACAGGGAGAAACACGACTTTAGTTTCACATTTTTCAAGCATCTGATTTTATGCACTTCAGACAGCACTATCAGGTTTCTGACATTTACAGTGTTTCTCCTTATGGCATATTTTTGACAGATAGAGTCCACCTTTGAAAGACTATAATGACCGCTTCATTAGAGAGAGAGAGAGGAGTCAGCAAGAAAAATGTTTCCCTTGCACTTCTTGAAGCTGTAAATGTCACTGCTCATTGTAAGGAAATGTTCCAGGGCCAGGACTGATAAACCAATCAGGCGACCTCAGGTGAAGGCATTTCATAAACATGTTTGAAACCTGCCTGGCAGCTTTAGAGCTGAATGGACTGTGGGAGGCTAGAGGCTGAGGGATGATTTCCTCGGGAGAGAGGGAAAGAACAAAAGCCACCACTCTTCCAACTAGGAAGGGCAAGGGAACCGGACATTACTGGGAGACCCCTTTTCTTTCTAGAGGCTGCAATGGAACAGAGTTAAGACTACTTGTCTGCCTTTTCCTCCTCTGCCTTCCCTGCCACGTGGGATTTGGTGCAAGTGTGTTGATGCTTTATGCCTCACATAGAACTAACGTTCAGACCCACTGGTGCCTCTTCTTTGTTCGCCCATAAAACTAGCACTTATGATCCTCATAACAACTTTATGAGGTTTATGTTATCCTCCCCATTTTCCTGGTGAATAAACTGAGACTTCAAAGGATGATGTGATTGACAGAGGTCACGCAGCCAGAATGGGCTTCCCAGAGCCTGGAGGCCAGGGCTGGCTGGCTCCAAAGGGCACCCTTGCCTCAATATTTCTCTGCCTCTGGGCATCATCCTGAGCCCTGGCTTTCTGAAGTCAGGTATTGCTTAGGCATCACAGCCTTGGCTGCAGGCCTCACGGGGTTGAGGATTTTACTAAATACCAAATGCACGCACGCACACACACACATACACACACACATAAACATAGTGTATAGTCTAAAGAGAAATCTTTAAAATCTAAGCATCCCTTTGAATATCCTTCATGCCTTCATGGTAGTAAATCTTTACCTCTAAAAGTATATCTGATTTTTGGAAATGGAAGAAAATCTTTTGGAGCCTGTGATATTGTGATTTATAATGAGAAATATATATTTGGTCTTCGTTCCCAGTCTCTGACACAGGGCTCTTAAACCGTTGTAAATTCCTAAGTGATAAAAGCACTGGGAGCATATTTTCTTCTAATAAGGAGGCTCTGTATGGGCTCCTGGGTGGCTCCTGATGGGGGCTGGTCACCAGAAAGACCAAGCCATGCTTAGGAGCTTGGAATTTTCAGCACCTCCTCCCACTTCTCTAGAGAGGGGAGAGGGGCTGGAAATGGAGTTAACAACTGATCATGGCTATGTGACGAAAACTCCATAAAATCCCAATAATATGGGGTTTGGAGAGCTTCCAGGTAGGTGAACACATCCACGTACTGGGAGGGTGATGCACCACAACTCCACAGGGACAGAAACTCCGGCGCTCAGGACCCTTCCAGACCTCGCCCTGTGTACCATTTCATCTGGCTGTTCATCTGTATCCTTTATCATATCCTTTAATGAACTGGTAAACATAAGTAAATGTTTTCCTGAGTTCTGTGAGCCACACTAGCAAATTAATTGAACCCGAGGAGGGGGTCATGGGAACCTTCAATCTATAGCCAAGTCAGACAGGAGCTGTGGGACCTACTACTCATGATTGGCGTCTGAAGTGGAGGGCAGTCTCATGGGACTGAGCCCTTAAACTGTGGGATCTGATGCAATCTCCAGGTGGATAGTGTTAGAATTGAGTTAAATTGTAGGACACCCAGCTGGTGTCACAGAGAATTGCTTGGTGGGGGAAAACCTCCACACATTTGGTGACCAGAAGTGTCAGAAGTGAAGTGTTCTGTGTGAAAGTAAAAGAGAAAGACACAGGGGGAGAAAGACTTAGGTTTTTCCAATACAGAGCCTGATAGTTGAGTGGGCTGCAAATTTATTTAGTGGATAAAGGGATAAAGTGGGTAATCAGGATGGGGAAGGAATGACAGAATGAAGGTATGTATATGTGGATGTATTAATGTATTTTACTGCCTACCCGGAGCCAAGCACCCTGCCTGGTACTGCAGTCCTAGCCCTGAGCTTGTCTATGGCCATGCTACAAGGTGAATATCATTATCCCCATTTTCTGGGGAAGGAAACGAAGGTCAAAAGAGATAAAATGACGATCCTCTGCTGGTTAGTGGCAAAACTGGAACTGGAATCTAATTTGCCTTAAAAGAATGAGAGCTTTTTTTTGGTCAAAAAAGAAAAGAAAGAAGAAACTCATGGCTATAAAGCAGTGAGATGATTTTCTAATTTGGCTCCAAGAACTGGCTCTGCAGATAATTTTAAACCAATAAATCTGAAAATGTTTTGAGGAATGGCAGCATCATTAGAATAAGAATAAAGTTCCCAAGGAGACCAGGATGATGGAAACAAATATTTGGCTGCTTCTGCATTATTTTTAAGTCTGAGAATTTCCTAGTCACACCTTGGATACCGTTTTTTAGAACCCATGATCTTGGTACTCGAACAAACTCCAGAGACCTTGTTCAGCATCCTCATTCCAGGGAGGTGAAACTCGGCTCCAGAGACGGGGAGTAACTCGTTCAAGTTCACATGGTGAATCTGTGCCAGAGCCTTGACTAAAACCCAGGGAGGTGCTTACAATGCAGTGCTGTTTCCCCACAGCACATGTTTCTTCCCCACTGTTCCCATCCCTCACTGGTATATCTTCCTAACAACAACAGTAAACATTTTTTTAAAGAGAACTTTCTATGTGTCAGACATTTAAAGTGCATTATCTTATTAAGCCTTCAAGGGAACCTTATAGGTGAGAAGTAGCATTCCCATTTCACAGATAACAAAGCCAAGGCGCAGAGAAATTAAATAACAGGGCCAAGTTACAGAGCTAGGAAACAGAGGCCCCAGATTTGAACCCAGGTCTGCCCACCTCCAGGTCCCACGCGTTTCACAACACCCAACACTGCCTCCTTTTGTCTGAGCTCCTTCTGCCTCTTCCTCTTGTGTCCCTTAGGGGCCCAGGATAAGGCACATTTCACTTAAACCTACCCTCCCACCAGCTAGTCACTTCCCTTCTTTTCGTGTTTATCAACACAAATAGCCTGTCTGCCTGGCATGTTTGTTTTGTTGGAGGCCTGCCTTATTCCCTGGGAACCCTAAGGAACAATGAGTTGTTGCCCAGGCCCTCCGGGGCCCCGCCCCCATCCTGGACTGCTTCCTCAACTTCCCCTGCTCACGCTGGCCCCCAGCAGAGACTGCGTGGAGGCGCCTCCAGCTTGTCTACAAAGTGCGTCAATCACTTGTTTACTTGCTTTTCCTGCCTGGCCCTGGGGGTTCCGCTGGCTATTTCTTCTCTCTGGAGGTTCCCCTGAGGTGAGCTTTGATCTTCAGAGGCAAACGGGCAACAGGAAGATGATGAGAGATGCTAGGAGTCTTGTCAGCATCTGACTAACTCTCTGAAAAAACAAGAAATCCCTCTCTGAAAGCAACTCGAGGATGCTGGTGAGAACGGTCCATCCCTGCCAGTGCCTGGACGCAGGTCTTTCTTTTTTCTGGGACAGAGTTGGAAAAAGAGTAAAAAATTCCACACGCCAGAAACAAATTCCCCCAGGCCTTGCTATACTTAGTTAGCAGTATAATTCATTGTATAATAAACCAGTGTACCTTTCCACAAAAAGCCACAGCTGCAGACCCCCCATTGGAGGAAGCTGTTTTTAGATGAGTATCTTCCCTTGGACAAGGCTGCTCACAGAAACAATCCACTGCGCGGTCTGACTTGAGAGCTGACATGGGAACTTCTCTGGAATACTGCCTGAAATACCACCCCATTAGAGAGCTACTTCTTTGGGCTTCCGAGGGCTTTTTGGTGCTCAAAATCCATATTAACATGAAAATGTACCACCGGGCAGGGACACCTAGATATTAAAGTATCAATCAGGGTCCCAGCAGGAAATGAAACGGACACTCAACAGGGTTTAACTGAAGAAAATCTAATACAGGACGATTTATGGGGGGTGGAGGGGTGGGATTAAGGGAACAATAAGGGATGTGATGTGAGGCAGGGAGAGAGACGGGAAGAAATACCCTTGACCTCTCTCTCCTTCCTATCCTCCATTCTCTTGACAGTGCCTGCCATTGGCAGAACCCAGCTAAAAGGCAAAGAACAGAGGAGCCTGGTGATGTAGTCCATAGAAGTCAGCCTCTGGGGCATAGAGCAAGGTGGTCAGGGCGAGAGTGGATCAGAGGGGCCGAGGGAGAATACACAGCCCCCCACCCCCTGCTCACTACAGTGTCAGGGGAGTTGCTTTTTTACGCAGAATTCCTTTTTTATGCAGAGCTGTCTTTCTTGGAATCCAGGTTATTACAACAGGATTCTAAATGCTGTGAAACCAGTTTACTAAACTGGGCTGAAAAACCTCAGCATTCGGTATTTCATTGTTCTTCCTGCTGCCTCTTGATTAGGGCTGTTCTTATGTCCCTTTTCACATTTTTCTCTGTTCAAGGTCCAGAGAGGGCATATGAACATATGATTTCATTACTTGAAAGGGTGGCTTTGCTGGCTATGTATATTTTTACTGTGACGGGTATTATAGGTATAGAAGAGTATTTTAAATATATGTAGAGTTGAAAATACAGTACACTTAACACCTATGTACTTGCCACAAAAATTAAGCAATAGAACATTAGCCAGTACCTTAGAAGTTCTCCAAATGCCCCTCTCTAAATAAAACCTCCAACCTCCTCCCCAGAGGCAAACACTATCTTGACTTTTGTGGTAATCATTCTCTTGATTCTCTTTATAGTTTTACCACCTAGGTATATATTCCTAAACAATGTGTATGGAGTAGAAGCATGAATCTAGATAAGAATGAGAGGGCAGTGTTGCCCCTGTTTGATGAAGGTGTCCAGGAGAGAGAGAAACTACACAGAGTCTCTGGGTCAGTCTGGTTTCAGTTTCTCCAAGAGTTTGCAATAGTTCCTTCTGGGGAAGGAGGTGGACAGGCCATGAGAGGGTCTTGGGAAGCACAGGGCTCACCAGAGCTGGGAATCTGATAAGGCTGTAGTGGGGGCCAGGCACTGCGTATCCAGAAGAAATATGGCCCAGAGGGTGGGTTGCTCCTGATTTTCTGCTTCACCACAGCCTACCTTCAGCTTCTGAAGTAGATCAAAGTAAAGCACTTCTGTGGGGCAAAAGGAGCATCCTCAGCTGATCCAGAAAATAGGCCACAGCAGGAAAAGCAGCAACCTCATCAGAAATGATTAAGGCAAGTCAAGAACAGATCATCTCAGCCAGACTCACCCAGGAATTCTGTCTTCAGGTCAAAAAAAAAAAAAAAAAAAAAGGATCAATAGCAGTGGGGATCTTGGTGATAACAGCTCTCAACATCAACAAATCTATCTTTTGAGGCCCTCTCTTCTCATCTGGACTGGTTGTCCTCTATGCCTGGTACACAGCTGTTAATCTGAGACCACCATTTACCATACTGTTAATAATAGTAAATTACCATTTACCAGGGACAAAGAGACCAACCCCTAATCCTAGCTGTGTACGGTTTCTTTTAACATTCCATTCTAGAGAAGCAGTTTAGAACCCCAAGGAACTCCCAGCCATTGTTCTGCTGAGTCCCCAGTAGAATGTGACTGCTATGGAGCTCTCCAGGGTACTGAAGAGCTCCCAGTACCCCCTCTCCAGTGTTGGAGTTTGTGTTTCCTGTATGAAATGTCTTACTCTTTCTTGGCTTACTATCTCTTTTTTGTGGAGTATATACTCTAGTAAGTCCCTGAGGAATGGTGCATGGGGAGAGAAATTTGTTGAGACTGTACAGGTCTAGAAATGTTTCTATTCTATAGTACTTAATTTATAATTGGGCTGGGTATAGAACTCCAGATGGTAGTTAATTTTTCTGTCAGTATTTTGAAGGCATTTCCCCATTGTCTTGCTTCAAGTATTACTGTCGAGAAATCTAAAGCCATTCTGATTCCAGATTCTTGGTGTGTGTGTGTGCATGTGTGTGTGTGTGTGTGTGTATAGTTATATACTTATATTTATAAAATATATGTTTTTCCTCTGATAGCTTGTAGAATTTTTTATTTGCCCTCACTGATCTGATTTTTCACAATGATGTATGTGCCTTGTGAGTTTCTTTCTTTCATTCATTAGGTTGGGCACTTTGTGGGTCCTTTCCATCTGTTCTGGGAAATTTCTTGCATTATCTGTAAGAGAATTTCCTACTCATCCCCATTTTCTCTGTTGTCCCTTATTACAGCTGCCATTATTCTAATGTGGCACATTTATGATGATCTTCTCTTCCTTTTAATGTTTTCTCCTATTTTCCTTCTCTATATGTTTGCTTTTGGGGGGAGGGGAGTGATATGAAATTTCCTAAATATTATCTTTCTACCCTGTTAGAGTTCTTCAAGTCTCCTATCATGTTCCCCATTTTTAAGGGTTCCTTGGATGTTCTTTTTTTTTTATAGCATCCTGTTCTTGTTTCATGGAAGTTCTTCTTTTGTTTCCCAAAGTATATTAATATTAGAATTTATCTGGGAAATTTTCTCTCCCTGCATAGTTTTTGTTTCCTTCAAATTGATTTTTTTTCTGTTTGTTTGTTTGTTTATCTCTAGTTCCAATATTAGAGCATTTCTTTAGATGTAAAACTTGGCTGTATGCTCATGAAAATGAATTGGAAGGTAAAAAATCCTTCCTTCCCCAGGGTGTGGGGCCTGACAACTTTGGGCTTCAGAGTAAAGTAATCTAGCTCAGCTGTTTGTTAGGAGAACACCATATTCTTTAGGCATTTGCTTTTCAGTGGTCAGATAACCCAGGGAATGGTCTTCCAGTATCCTTCCACAAGGGTAAAGGTCTAGATGCTAATGTACTGGGAGCCAAGTGTGGAAATAATCATACTCAGAGTTAGTCCTATTTCAGAACTCCATTCCTAATGAAGGCCTCAAGAATGGGAAATGGGAAGAGCACTATCAGTTTATGCCTACAAAACCTGGTGCCACCTGTTATACACCAGGCTTGCCTTTGCTGTACTAGAAAACTGAGCATTCAAGTGATGGGACAGGAAATAGCAACAAGCATTTGCTGAGTGTCTCTCTTATTTAAGCAACATGGTAGTACATGCATGTGCTTGAGCTCATTTAATATCCACAAGAGCCTGCATGGTAGGCATTGGGGAATTATTGAAGGTTTGTCCTTTTTTTATTTTGCAGTTGAGTAAACACAGGCCAGTGAAGATTAAATTAACTAACCCAAGGTCAGACAGCTATTAAGTGGCTGTTAGGATTCACACCCCAGTCCTTTGATTCCAAAGCTCTTTTAAATGTTTTCTGAGTAAAGAAATACATGCTATTATAGACATCTTAGAAATATGTAAAATTCCAAATAAAAAATTTTTAAACGTAAGGCCACTAAAACACTGTGCAATATTATTTCATAGGGACACATCATAATTTATCATTTATTTGACTGTCTCCCAGTTTGAACCATTTAAGTTGGGAAACCTATTCTCTTTCTACTACATAGCATCAGCCAAGGGCAGCCGGCATGGGCAGGAGTCAGGGTCAGGGAGGAGCACAGTTCTAGGTAGAGAGCTGCTGATTAAAGGCAGTTCAGAGGGATATGGTTCAGTACCCTGGAGAGCTCCACAGAAGTCACACTGCTGGGAACTCAGCAGAACAATGGCTGGGTTCTTTAGAGTTCTAAACCGCTTCTCAGGAATGGAATATTAAAAGAAACCATACACAGCTAGGATTGAGGGGTGGTCTCTTTGTCCCTGAGGGATTCAACCTCACCACTCCCCAGTTCAAAGACCTTTTGGGAGTAGATCATTATTCCTACCACTATGCCTTTTCTCAGCCAGTCCCCTCAGCTGGGAATGCCTGGCGAATTTCTACTCATCTTTTCATTTTCCATTTAATCATTGACTTCTCCAAAAAGCTTTCTGAGCTCCCTCTGCATTTCCCCTCAAAGATTTCCCCCTTCCTTACTCTGCATCTCTCTTGGTCATTATATATGCCACACTAGATTATAATTGTCTGTTTGTCCTCTTAACTAGACTATGAGCTCCTTGAGGGCAGGGACTGAGTCTGTTATCCTTGCTCTTAGTAAGTACTCAATAAGTGATATTAAATATTTCATAAATGAGTGCATTTTATGGAGGCAGTATGAAGCTTTGAAGGTGATTCTCAACAACTTTGTCCCCAAAGGACATTTGGCAATGTCTGGAAATAATTTTTGTTGTTGCAACTCAGGGAGGTGGGTGCTAATGGCATATAGTAGGTAGAGATGAGGGATGCTCTCAACGTCCTACAATGCTCAGGACAGCCCCACAACAAAGAATTATCTGGCCCCAAATGTTATTTGTGCTGAGGTTGGGAAACCTTGCTTTAGAATAATGAAATGGATTTAATCAAACTCTTCTTTAATCAATTTAAGAGTTCTCAGAGAGCAGTGAGTCTAACTGGCTCATTTTACAGATGAGGAAACTGAGGTAGTTGGTTGTAGCATCAGGGCAAGAACTTGTACCATGGCACCCTTCCTATACACTTGCACTTGTATAACATTGTTTTTCAGCCATCCAGTACCCTGAGTGGTGTAGGAATAGAATGTTTTTCTTAATGTACATTATCCTGGGTTCATCAATGAGGTTCAGGGGACAAGGAAGAGACTGTTCAAATTGGAGAAAACATTTTGGAGTCACACACAGGCACAGCTAGCGTCTTCCCCCTGCCCCCACATTGGGATCTCTTTTCTGGAAAAATATGCCCCAAATCTAGGGCTGAGTGAAAAGAAAGAGTTCTCTCAAAGGCTCATTTCTGAACAATCCAATCTGGTCTGGGAAATGAGAGATTAGTATGTGGAAGAGTGAATTATTTTAAGCCACTCTGCATTAGAACCAATTAAAGCTCTGAAGGGCCCAGCCTGCCACAGGAGAATTCACTCAAATTGCTACAGACCAAGGGGATCCAGTATAATTTTCCTCCTATCAGCAAATAATAGCATCTGGGGAGATGAACTCAATCGCCAAGGGAAGCTTTGAACCAAATGTGATGGTTATCTCCCTCTTTGAACCAAATGCGATGGTTATCTCCCCAGAATGCTCCTGATCCCAAAGAGTGCCCCCACCATACCTCTCATGAGCCAAACATGCCATTTTCCCAGCAGTAATCATGTGTCTGGACTTCTCCCATTCAGCTCTGTTGACTTAGAAGAGCCAAGTGATTCATTCAGGCACAGTACACAGTGAATCAGCAGAGGAAGGAAATGTAGCAAAAAGGAATCTGTGTGGCATCTTGAATAAAAGTGCCTTCCAATAAATTTGGTAAATTGTCTTCAAGGGAATCAGCTGAATGTGTTAATCATTTACTGTATTTCATAACTGTCTGGTGCATATGTGATTAGCTGGAAATGATATTTGTGGGTCCACTGAGGCTCTGAAATGATGCAAAGTGGAAGCCAGTTTCTGTAGAAGGAGCTCAACTTTCCTTGCTAAAGTTTGCCTGGGAGAATCCAAGGCTGTTCCTGTTTTGGTTGCTACTGGTAATGAGAACGTGAAGGGGGGTGGGGACAGAAAAGGATAATAGGCAGCAGGTCCCAACAAGGAAATGCTGTCTCTCCACCTCTATTCCTTGTCTTCTTCCTCTCCTTTGTCCCTACTCCTCCCCCCCTACACACACACCATGGGGAGAAGTAGTTTAGTAACTCAGAATTTGGACTCAGGTGGATCTAGGTTTGAATCCTAGGACTGCTCCTTTTCTGAGTCTCAGATCCTTCACCCATAAATTGGGACTACTAATGCTAATATCCCCAGCTTGTCAAAGGGGTTTACATAAGATGATGTATACAAACCACATGGTTCATGAAGGCACTAAATAAATGTTCTACTATCACCATGGGCTCATCCTGCCTGGGTAATTTTCTAAGACAGAAAGCTTGGTCCACGGGATTACTGAGACGGGAACCATGGGATATGGGTGGTCAAATATAAGGAAAAAAATCTCTATCAGGGGTCCACTTGAAGTTTTGAGGTCTAATGATTTTCCAAACCTCTTTACAAGATGTAAAATTGTTGCATTAGTGGTTAACCAAACTTTTGAATTGCTCACCTCTGTATTTAAGTTTCTATAAAATGGATTTGTCACTGAGCAGGCTTGGAGAAGGCCCAAATTTTTTAGGACGTTGCAATAACCCTGGGCTTAGAGTTCAGAGAGAACATCAAACAAGAATCACCCTGCCATGGGTCCAAAGAAAGAAAAATCCTTCCACCATGAAAGAAAAAGGAGTTCAATCGGTGAATCTGCAGTTAGAGTAAATACAGGGTGGTTATAGGTCTCCTAAGTGCAAAGGTGTCCACAGCCAGCTCTTCATCAGAATCACTGGGAGAACTTTACAAAATATATAGATTCCTGAGCCCCATCCTGGAGATTCAAGGGCCATGGAGGGGCTTAGGATCCTTGTTATTAAAGTGCCAAGGTGATTCTGATGATCAGTCAGGTTTGGAAACAGCTCAGAAGGTGCATAGCTTAGGCCCACAGGCTCCTGCTTTAGAAGTGATTCACTGAGTATTAGGTTCTGTACTCCATTTCCCTTTGTAAAGATCTGACCCATTTCTCTCCAAAATGATGTAAGAAAGATTTAGGAGGGTCTTAAGAGGTGCTTGGAGCTGATTCCCACTTCATGGCAGTGATTTTGGAGTATGTGCCTGAGAAATGGCACTATCTGACAATGAAGGTTACTGTCATAATCAGATGTATCTTTGACATTCAAGTCCTGCACAATGAGACCCAACCTTCATGATCTCATCTCCCACCACTCCCCACCAGGCACTCAAAGTGTCTCCCAATATACTTTGAGCTTTTCTAATTTTTTTCACATCTTCCTCCCCAATCTGCAACGAGCTCAGCTCCACTAATAGGGGTAAAATGACCTGGTGCCTAAGAGGCTGGCTTTGGAATTAAGGCAGGCTGGAAATCTGGTGTGGTTGTGAGCCAACCTGCACTATGTTGGTCAATACCCTAGGGATGGCAGAGCAACAAGATAGAAGGAGCCTGGGTCACTGCCCAGTGGCACTCTCAAGTAATGACTAGAAGGAAAACATAAACTTCTGTCTTCTTCAAGCCACTATTACTTTTGGTCTTTATTCAAAAATCTTAAGCTATATCCTAATAACTAGTAAACCAACCGCTGTAATACAGGTGATAAGGGTTGCTACAGAGGATGCACTTGGTGCTGAGAGATCATATCCGAGGGAATGAAACGTTACCTGGGGAGCAAGGACTAAGAGCTTCCTAGAGGAGATAGTTAAGTCAAGTATGTAAGATGAGTGGCACTTAGAGAGATGAGTAAGGGAGGAAAGAATGCCCCCAGATAAAAAGAAAACGTGTGGGCAAAGGTACAGAGACAGGAGACAACATGGATGTTTGGGAAATTCTACATAGCTAAAGAGAAGGGTTTGAATGGCCAGTGGGAAGTAATGAGGCTGGGGCTTGGGAGTGGGTTTTGTGTGGGAAAAGAAGAGGGTGTGGTGATGTGAGGAAAACTCTAATCAGAGAATCCTTCACCCTGGAATCTCTCCATGTCATTAGCATCTCCTAATGAGAGAGGAGACTGAAAGCCAAAGATAAGTGCTAATGGTTTCCTGCCTACTATTAGCTTCCTAATGGAGATCCCAGATTCACAGAAGGGCTCAGTCCATTGTCCCTAATAGCTGGATTTCTTGTGAGGCAGACAGGAATCCCCAATGGCTCCTACAAACAGACCGTGGGAGGCTGGCTGATTGATAGGCCTATCAATACAACCTCAAAGCGACCTCAAAGTGAGGTCAATGGTTGTGTAAATCTAATCCAAGCCTATTAAGGTAATAGGAGGAAGAGGTTTAATTTGGTTCAAACAAGCACTTGAGAATGATAGGAGTCAGAGGAGAAGGAAGGAGCACAAGTCATATGTCAGTTTTTTGATATATAAACAATTTCAATTCAACCATCTCAGATGAATAATATCTTTCTTAATCTAAAAAGCTACCAAGGTACCAATTCTCCATATGCATTCCAATTTCTCTGGGTTAGGAAGATCTTCTTTTCCTCCCTGTTTCTCCCAGGGCTTTGGTGACTCACTGAGTTTGGACCATGCTGGTTTCATATTCTCTTAACTGCCCATGTCAACTAAGGGTCTACAATGAGCCAGGTACCACTAGGCACTCCCCATCAGCTCACCTCCTCCTGATATCTTCCTGTGAGGTATTATCCCCATTGACAGATGAAGAAACAGAGGGACAAGTGCCTGCCCAAAGCAAAACAAAAGTTAGAAACTGGGAGGGCATAAAGCTATCAGTTGACTTCTCTGCAGAAACCTTACAGGCTAGAAGAGAGTGGCATGATATATTTAAAGTGCTAAAAGAAAAAAACCTACAGCCAAGAATACTCTACCTAGCAAGGTTATCATTCAGAATGGAAGGAGAGATAAAGAGTTTCCCAGACAAGCAAAAATTAAACGAGTTTATCACCAAGAAACCAGTCCTATAGGAAATGCTATAAAGGGACTTATTTAAGGGGGAAAGAGAAGACCACAAATAGGAAAAAATTATCTATTTCCATGACAAGATGGTAACGGATACAAACACACAAAAAAGAGGATAGATATGATATCAAAAACATAAAATGTGGGAGGAGCAGAGTAAAAGAGTAGAGCTTCCAGATAGAGGTCAAACTAAAGAGACCATCGACTCAATATAGATTGCTATATACATAGGCTATTATATATGAACCTCATGGTAATCACAAACCAGAAACCTATAATAAATACAAAAAACTAAGCAAAAGGAACCCAAACTTAATACCAAAGAAAGCCATCAAACCACAGGGGAAGAGAGCAAGAGAAGAAGAAAGGAACAGAGAAGAACTATTAAAAACACCAAGAAAAAAAGTTTAAAAATGGCAGTAAGTGCATACATATCAATAGCTACTTTAAATGTCAATGGACTAAATGCCCCAGTCTAAAGGCACAGGGTGGCTGACTGGATAAAAAAACAAGATCCATATATATGTTGCATACAAGAGACACACTTCATACCTAAAGATACTCACAAACTGAAAGTGAAGGGATGGAAAAAGATACTCCATGCAAATAGCAATGAAAAGAAAGCTGGGGTAGCAATACTCATATCAGACAAAGTAGACCCTAAAACAAAAACTGTAACAAGAGACAAAGAAGGGCACTACATAATGATCGAGGGAACAATCCAACAAGAGGATATAACACTTGTAAATATCTATGCATCCAACATAGGAGCACCTAAATATATAAAGCAATTATTAACAGACATAGAAGGAGAAATAGACAGTAACATAATAATAGTAGGGGAATTTAACACTCCACTTACACCAATGGATGGATCATCCAAACAGAAGATCAATATGGAAACACTGGTCTTAGATGACACACTAGACCAGCTTGACTTAGTAGATATATACAGAACATTCCATCCAAAAACCAAACAATATACATTCTTTTCAAATGCACATGGAACGTTCTCCAGGACTGATCACATATTAGGCCACAAAACAAGTCTCCATAAATTTAAGAAGATTGAAATAATACCAAGTATCTTTTCTGACCACAAGGGTATGAAACTAGAAATCAACTATAGGAAGAAAATCAGAAAAGCCACAAATATGTGGAGATTAAACAAAATGCTACTGAACAATGATTAGGTCAATGGAGAAATCAAAAAATACCTGGAGACAAATGAAAATGAAAATATGACATGCCAGAATTTATGGGATACAGCAAAAGCTGTTCTAAGAGGGAAGTTTATAGCAACACAAGTTTATCTCAACAAACAAGAAAAATCTTAAATAAACAATCTAACAGTGCACCTAAAGGAACTGGAAAAAGAACAAAGCCCAAAATCAGTAGAAGGAGGGAAATAATAAAAATCAGAGCAGAAATAAAGGAAATAGAGACTTAAAAATAGAAAAAAAAATCAATAATACCAAGAGCTGGTTCTTTGAAAAGATATAAAATTGACAAACGTTTAGCTAGACTCACCAAGAAAAAAAGAGAGAAGTAAAATCAGAAATGAAAGAGGAGAAATTACAATGGACAACTCAGAAATACAAAAGATTATAAGAGACTACTACAAAAAGCTATATGTCAACAAATTGGGCAATCTAGAAGAAATGGATAAATTCTTAGAATCATACAACCTTCTAAAACTGAATCGAGAAGAAACAGAGAATTTGAATAGACCAATCACCAGTAAGGAGATTGAAATAGTAATCAAAAAACTCCCAAAACTAAAAGTCCAGGACCAGAGGGCTTCTCTGGTGAATTCGATCAAACATTCAAAGGAGACTTAATACCTATCCTTCTCAAACTCTTGCAAAAAATTGAAGAGGAGGGGAAGCTTCCTAACTCATTCTATGAAGCCAACATTACCCTGATACCAAAACCAGACAAGGACAACACAAAAAAAGAAAATTACAGGCCAATATCACTGATGAGCATCAATGCAAAAATCCTCAACAAAATACTAGCAAATCAAATACAACAATACATTAAAAAGATTATACACCATGATCAAGTGGCATTCATTCCAGGGATGCAGGGATGGTTCAACATCTGCAAATCAATCAACGTTATACACCACATTAATACGATTAAGAATAAAAATCACATGATCATCTCAATAGATGCAGAGAAAGCATTTGACAAGATACAGCACCCATTTACGATAAAAACTTTGAATAAAATGGGTATAGAAGGAAAGTACCTCATCATAATAAAGTCCATATATGATAAACCCACAGCTAATATCATCCTCAATAGTGAAAAACTGAAAGCTATCCCTCTAAGAACAGGAACCAGACAAGGATGCCCACTTTCACCACTCCTATTTAACAGAGTATTAGAAGTCCTGGCTAGAGCAATCAGGCAAGAAAAAGAAACAAAAGGGATCCAAATTGGAAAAGAAGAAGTGAAACTGTCACTATTTGCAGACAACATGATTTTATATATAGAAAACCCTAAATAGTCCACAAAAAAACTTCTAGAAATAATAAATGAATATGGTAAAGTTGCAGGATACAAAATCAACATACAAAAGTCAGTTGCATTTCTTTACACTAATAATAAAGTAGCAGAAAGAGAAATTAAGACTACAATCCCATTTACAATTGCAATAAAAAGAATAAAATACCTAGGAATAAACTTAATCAAAGAGGTAAAAGATGCGTGCACTGAAAACTATAAAACATTGTTGAAAGAAACTGAAGAAGGCACAAAGAAATGGAAAGATATTCCATGCTCTTGGATTGGAAGAATTAACACAGTTAAAATGTCCATACTTCTCAAAGCAATCTATTGATTCAATGCAATCCCTATCAAAGTTCCAACATTTTTCACAGAAATAGACCAAAGAATCCTAAAATTTATATGGAACAACAAAAGACCCCGAATAGCTAAAGGAATACTGAGAAAAAAGAACAAAGCTGGAGGAATCACATTCCCTGATTTCAAAATATACTACAAAGCTATAGCAACCAAAACAGCACGGTACTGGCACAAAAATAGACACACAGATCAAAGGAATAGAATTGAGAGCCCAGAAATAAACCCATACATCTATGGACAGAAAATTTTTGACAAGGGAGCCAAGAACATACAATGGAGAAAGGAAAGTTTCTTCAACAAATGGTTGGGGAAACTGGACAGCCACATGCAAAAAAATGAAGGTAGACCATTATCTTACACCACACACAAAAATTAACTAAAAATGGATTAAAAACTTGAATGTAAGACCTGAAACCATGAAACTTCTAGAAGAAAACATAGGCAGTACGCTCTTTGACATCGGTCTTAGTAACATATTTTCAAGTACCGTGTCTGACTGGGCAAGGGAAACAATAGAAAAAATAAACAAATGTGACTACATCAAACTAAAAAGCTTCTGCACAGCAAAGGAAACCATCAACAAAACGAAAAGACAGTCTAACAATTGGGAGAAGATATTTGCAAACCATACATCTGATAAGGGGCTAATCTCCAAAATATATAAAGAACTCATACATCTCAACAACAACAAAAACTAACAACCCAGTTAAAAAATAGGCTAAAGACCTGAATAGACATTTCTCCAAAGAAGATATACAGATGGCCAACAGGCACATGAAAAGATGCTCAACGTTATCAACTATCAGGGAAATGCACATCAAAACTACAATGAGATATCACCTCATGCCTGTCACAATGGCTATAATTAACAAGACAGGAAACAAGAAGTATTGGAGAGGATGTGGAGAAAAAGGAACTCTCATGCACTGCTGATGGGAGTGCAAAATGATGCAGCAACTATGGAAAACAGTATGGAGATTCCTCAAAAAATTAAGAATAGAACTACCACACTACCCGCTATTCCACTGCTGGGTATTTATCCAGAGAACCTGAAAACACCAATACATAAAGATACATGCACCCCTGTGTTCACTGTAGCATTGTTCACAATAGCCAAGACTTGGAAGCAACCTAAGTGCCCACCAAGGGACGAACAGATAAAGAAGATGTGGTGTATATACACAACGTAATATTGTAACTCAGCCATAAGAAACGATGAAATCCAGCCATTTGTGACAACATGGATGGACATTGAGGGTATTATCCTAAGCGAAAGAAGTCAGAGGGAGAAGGTCAAAAAATGTATGATTTCACTCATAAGTAGAAGATAAAAACAACAACAAACAAACACACAGAGACAGAGATTGGATTGGTGGTTACCAGAGGGGAAGAGGGAGGGAGGAGGGCAAAAGGGATGATTAGGCACATGTGTGTGGTGATGGATTGTAATTAGTATTTGGGTGGTGAACATGATGTAATCCATGCAGAAACAGAAGTACAATGATGTACACCTGAAATTTATACAACGTTATAAATCAATGTTACCGCAATTAAAATAAATAAATAAAATAAACCATCAAAAAAAAAAAAAGAAGCTGGGGGGGCAGTTTGTTTGTTTTACTTTGACAGCTCAATGGATTCTCACAGTGATTACTCATGGAACCACCATCTGAGACAGAACTTTGTTAACATCCCTCCCACTGCAAATCACTACCTCTTCCTCCCTCCACACCTCTCTTAAGCCTCTTCTGGTTCCAAACTTCTGCTGTCTCCCCTATTCCATATCACCTCCTTCAGCCTTTCTCTTTATAGTAAAGGAAATGGAACAACAAAGGGAATGAGGGGCTTTCCTATGATTTCATAGATAATGTCCAAGCTGAGACTTGAACCCATGTGTTCAAAGTCCTCTGTCCTTGGTTGATTTCCTCCTCTCAGCTTTCCTAAGTCCTTTTCATCTTTCAAGGCTAATCAAATGCCATGCTCCTCCATGGAGCCTTTGAGGCCACTCCTACTCTCACTGATCTTGAGGTATGTTCTGCCTGGTAAGTTCCTACCTGTCTGTTCCACTGATAGCACACTTAGCAGATAGTGTCTGGCATTATTTAGCACTTTACATTCTTGTTTCAACTTCCCCATGAGTTTGTAAGTTTTTTAGGGGCCAGGGATCACAACTTAAACCTGTTCGTATTCACAGAACCTTGAAAATGGTCTACACAGAGAAGGAGGTAGAACAGTGGATTCCTGGGCTCAGGAGTCAGACTCAGGTTCAAATCCTGGCCCTGCTGTGTAACATCAAATTACTTAATCTCTGCCCAAGTGCCTTTCTGAAGGGTTGTTGAGAAAATTAAAGCACATAATAGTTTTCAAGCATGTAGCACAATGCCTGGCACACATTAAACACTCCACAAAGGTCAACTATTATTGGAACCCAAGAAGAATTTGTTGTTGATACTGAATTACTCAACTGGTCCTCAAGGTTAAAAAAAATTTTTTTTTAAAGAACAACTCATAAAATCTCCTTTCCATAGGATACAAGTCTAGAAAAGTAACACACAAGTTGGAAGGAGGCCGACTGTTGGGTAGGAATCGCCTCACTTCCCCTCCATAAAGTCCACCTTACTACAGAAGCAATAATGGTTCCCCAGTGTGCAGAGGACTGAAATGACTAACAGCTGAGCAGGCGACAACCAAGCAGAGTCAGGGCCCTGACGGTGTTCCTGCTGCTAAGTCACACAGAAGGGGCCAGCTTTCCCTTCAAGCCTCGGCAGCAGCTAATGCTGTTAGAATGAAAAATGGCTCCATTTGGGCCCCAAACCCTGGTGTTCAGGCAAGACTCTAGAAGGTCAATGGCTGGAGTGAGATGCAAGGGCTGAAGCGGGAATTCCCAGGGAAGAGGCTGAGCAGCTGATTTTGTCAAGAATCAGGAAATATACTACGCTGGATGCGTGTGCATACATATTAGTGAAACAGCCCATTTCTTCAAAGGATTTTAAAGGGCAAAAGCTTGCCTTCCTTCTAACTTTATTCCCATACATAACTGTGGAGAAGCAAGCTCATCTGAAACACACAACGCCTATTGCTTTCTTTATGTGCATTCTCAACTTGCAAAGAGATTCTTCTCCAAATACTTTCAGAAAATTTTGAGAGTTTTGGGATGGAATTTACATATAGATTACCTTTGCCGTAATTCCGTGGGCTTTGTCTGATCATCTGTCCTGCAAGCCACAGGAGGCATTTCTCCGAGCATCAGAGCTAAGCATAATAGAACTCAAAACAAAGCAACACAAGGCAAGTCAGGTGGATGGAAAACTATCACACCCTGAGAGCTTGGAATCTAAAGGAGCTAAGGAGATGGAGAAGAGGGTAATGAGGAAACTTCAGATAACGGGATCAGGTAGGACTGACTAGGAAAGACAGCAGAGATTGCTGGGCTCTTTTGGAACACGAGATCCCTGTCATTGAGGGGGACACAAAAAGGCAAAGCTCAAACCAGTAGTAGCTGTCAGGCAAAAGCAGATGTGACCAAGCCAAGAGCAGGTGGGGGCAAGGGGTCATATGGCAATACTTTCCAATGCCAATGCAAAAGATAGTACTCTAAAGAAATGAGCTATTACCAGACATATTTATAGTCTACAGCAATGCCCAGGAATTATATAACTTCATCAGCTTTCCTTCTCTGGCCTCAGTTTCCCCACATTTAAATCTGAAGTCTCACTACTCCCCAGGCTGAGTTCATGACCCTCCTCTGCTCCCTCAGACCTCTGTGTGTAATTTTCTATTAATGAGTCTGCCTCCCCAACTAGACCTTAAACCCCTAAGGGCTGGGACTGTATTTCATTCCTTTCTGCATCCTCAAAGCCTGTCACAGGGCTTGACATATAGAAGGTGTTCAATCAACATTTGCTGACTGAATGGTCTCTAAAGTCCTTGGAGGACAGAATCATAGACTCAGTTGTTCTGATTCTGTCCTCCACAAAGCCCAACATAAAGTGAGGGTCAAAACATCTCCCCAGAAGTTGTCCTGAACAGGCTGCTTCAGCTGAAGCACTGTGGCCTCCCCTTCCCTTCCTTTCTCCTTCCTTACTGTCTTTATTCTCATATCCAAATATCATTTTCCTTGGACTGTCGCAGTCTAAAGCTCAGTTTTGCTTCCTTCAACCTTCAAGACAGGGGTCTTATAAAGGTGAAACACCAACACGCCCTCTAGTTTACTTCCCTTTCTGCAAGCAAGTGCACAGGCCTGGCTTACGTCTTGCATAGATCTTACCTTAGATTCTTTTGGAAGAAGACCCTGAGGTAAGGATTTGAATGGAAGAGGTTTACTGGGGACATGATTCCAGGGAGCACTGAGAGTGGAACAGGGAAGTGAGACAGGAAAGGGAAGAAAGGTGATAGACAATGCTTTAATGAGCAGGCACCACACTGGGCAACTAAGGCTCATTCCTCCTGAAGACCCCTGGGAGACTCTGTGTATGAGGCAAGCCCCATGATGAGTGAGGGAGCCGGTGTATTTATCCACCAACTGCCATCCAAAATTGGCTGAAGGCTATTTGAGGGGTGGGGGCTATGCCACTGCTAGTCTGCCTTATTGAACACACTCCTGCAGCCAGAAAAAGCCCTCAGAAACAAGCTTGCAGAAACAAGCCATCAGCATGTAAGCAATAGTGAGATCTGAGAGGATATGGGCAGTGGCACCATTCTTAGCCTGATGCCCCAAAGTCTTCCATTCTCTCCTCCCAGTTTGCTCTCCTTGGATTAAACATAAAGTTCCTCAGTTGGAAGAGATTTGGTAATCATCTAGGTTAACCAAATCCCTCTCCAGTTCAGAAATCCCCTCTATTACATTCCTGACAAGTGGCTAGTCAACCTCTGCTTGAATACTGCTAGTGTCAGGGAACTCACTGCTATGAAAGGTAGCCCATGCTGATGTTGCTAAGAATCTTACAAGACACAGGACAGCTCACACAACAACGAATCATTTGGCTCCATATGTCTAAAGTACCAAGACTGAGAAACACTGCTCTAGAAACATCATCATCCAGCTCACTCTCCTCTGGATACTCTATGGCTTGTCACATAAAGCAAAGTGCTCAGAACTTGACATGTGGTACCTGCAGGGACAGGACCAAAGAGAGCATGAGAGGATGGGGGTCCTCACTCACTATGACAACGGGATTGACTGTAGCAGCTGAAGCATCCACCACCTATGCCCCCTCCTCCCCAGTCTGCAGGCAGGGAAAAGCTCCAAGTCCTGCTGAAACAATGATTAAGAAACAAAACACAAATGCAAATCTAGAAGGAAGCAGAGTTCTCTCTAAGCATCTTCACAACCCTTTAATCATGACAAACTGAATGAAATTCATTTATCTTTTTTACCCTAAAGACACAATTGTAGATCTTCTCTATCAAATTTTTGTCACCTGAAAATAACACAAACTGCCTTTTATATTTTCATCCAGGCCACTCCTAAAAACATCAGACAGGACAAACTGATGTTGTCCATTTCTTAACACTTTTTGGGGAAGGCTGTGTTGACCAGCTATGAATCCACTTATTTGTAGCTTACATTTATTTTTCTGATCTAAGAAAACATCAGGTCTAGAAGGTATTGCTGCTAAGTCCTATCAAACATTCAAGAAATAGTTAATTCCTATTTTATTCAAACTGTTCTAGAAAATGAGGGGAAAAGATGAAGGCACACTTCAGCTTCTAAAAACCCAAACCTTTTAAGTACAGTACATGAAAAGAAAATTCTAGGAAAATCTCATTAATGAACACAGATGCAAAATTCCTTTAAAAATTTCCAAACCGAATCTAGCTTTGAATTTTATATTTTATAAAGTGACTGAGTTTTGTTTATTCCAGGAATGTAGGATGGTTTAACAGAAAATCTATTAATGTAACTCACTACATTAATAGACTGAAGAGGTGGGAAGGAGTCAGGAAGGGACCACGGGCACACAGAGAAATGTTCTTTTTCTTTAGTAGCTTTTTCTGCGTAATAAAAAACCACAAAATTTCTGTAATATAAAAAAGGCATTTATTTTTCATGTATCTTGGGGTAAGCTGGGGTCAGCTATTTCAGACTGGGCTCAGCTAGGCAGCTCAACTTTTAACTGGAGGTCTGTGGGTCAGGTGGGTGACTATATCCATGTGACTCTCCTTCTTGGACCAGCTGGCTGGCTGTTGCAAGTTCATCTCATGGCAGTGCAGAGTATTAAGAGGGCACACTCAACAGAACAAACGCACTTCAAGCCCCTGCTTGCATAATGTCAGCCATCATCCCATTGGCCAAAGCAACTTGCATGGCCGAGTTCAAAGTCAAGGAATGGGGAAGTATACTCTGCCTTTTATGGCATGGATACAAGGAGTGAGGAACTGAGGCCAAAGACTTAATATATCACAAGGCATGTGGGTATTTTATTACTTATAACTTACAAACGTGATATATATGTACACACATTACATGTAGGCGTATATGTATGTGTGTATGTTTATATATAATTTGGTATCTACAAAGTATTTTATAATAAAAGTTAAATTCACACACTGACTACACTTTGGGACCCTTCTTATTTACTAGTCTCGTAATCTTATCCAAAAAGGAAATGAAGTTAGTTTGGCAGAAGTCGCTCCTCATGATCATCTCTTTCATCTTTACTTTTTCCTATTCTTTCAACTCTTCCAAAAAGGATTTAAGAGCTTTACAAAAGACTGAGACAAAATAAATTTATAATAAATCAGAAAACAAAGCAAAGGGAAAATAAGGTCACCAAAGCAAGATGGAGCTGGAATGACATTAGCACTTGGCTGTATTTTCTCTGTTTGCTCTCAATCCTCTTTCCATTCTTCTCTACCTGTTCTACGCTCCTTTAAGGGCTCCCCTGTCTCGAGCTTCTCCTATAGCTACAGGTCTCACTGGGTTCTGATGACCGCTCTGTCCTCTTGCTGCTTGAGGCCTAGAGGCTGGTAATGCTTCCCGTGAACCATCCCTTGCTGGCTCCCTTAATCCTACCACATCTTTGTAACTAACTCCTTCAGGAAACTCTCCCTACTTAACCCTTTTGAAGGTGCCATGTTCCCTGCCATGGACCCTGATTGCAACAGCCCACAAATCACAGGCCTTAAATCTAAATGCCTACTAGAAGGAGACCATAAATACAGCTCTGAGGTCTCAGTGTGATTATCAAGTGGGAAACACAATCAATAAAAGCATCTCTAGTCCCTCAAGAGAAGCAGACCTACTCCTGACACCAAGATGGGCAAGAAATTTTCTCTGTGGTTTCTCAAGAAGAGGTCATTGTGGTATAATGATCTCATTCTCTTCTGTTTTACAAACCATCTCTAATTATTCAGGGCTCACTCCTCAAATATCTTCTTAGCCACATTCACTCTCTAGTTGATCTCATCCAGTTTCATGGCTTTAAACATCATACACATGCTGATGACTCCCAGTAGGTATCCCTAGTCCTGACTTTTCCCTGAATTCCAGTTTTCACTAACCAGTTGCCTACACTGGGTATCCAACAGGCATCTCAAACTCTTGCCATGTCCAAAACAAAACTCTCCGTGTTTATTCCATAACCCTCTCTTCCAGGTCTGCCCCCATTTTAGTAGAGGGCCCCAGCATCATTCACTCGGTGGCTCAGGGTGTTGGGCGGGGGCAGGCAGAAATCTGTCATCCTTGACTCCTTTTTCTCACATTCCACATTCAATCCATCTGCACATCATGCTGGCTCAGATCTCAAAATATATTCAGAATCGGACCATTGCTCACCACCTCCACCACCACCACTCTAGCCCAAACAGCCAGTCTCTCTTATACTACTATATTTGCTCTTAACTGGTTTCCCTCCTAACTTGCACTCTTCCAGGGCAGTGCTTCATCTGCCCTGCTTTATCTGAAGCAGCCAGTGCAATCCTTTAAAAATCTGTCATATCATGTCACCTTCTACTCAAAATCCTCCAATCACCTACCCTCACACCCAAATGCAGTATAAAGACTTCACCATGGCCTATAAGGCCTTAGGTGATCTGGCCCCAGGATACCTGTGCATCTTTATTTTCTACCATTCTTCCCCCTCCCCCCACCCTCCAGTAGCTCAAGCATACTACTTGAGGTCTCAGGACCTTTGCACTTGCTGTTTCCTCCAACTGAAACACTCTTCTGCAGATATCCACATGCCTCACTCACCCATTTCATTTAGGTCTCTGCTCCAATGGCAACTCCTGAGAGACGTCTTCATTGGTCATTAGCTCTAAAGAGCCTCATCATTCCTATTCCTTACTTTACTTTTCTTCATGGCACTAAATAGTACCTGACATTACATTAAACATAAACATGTAGTTATGCATTTGTCTCTTTCCATTTAGAATGTAAGTGCTAAGAAAAGAGGAGTTTATTTCATTCACTCCAGCATCTCCAGTGACAGGTACAATACTTGACACATAGCAGGCTCTGGATAAATATTTGTTAAATGAATGAAAGACTCCATTCTAGTCTGTCTAGTTTCTTGACTCAAACTCACCAAGATCCAAGAAATATGTCTCAATTATGTGAGTTGCACTTAGCTAGATGCTTAGAGCTTTAAAAACCTATCCAACAGTCCCTGACCTGAACTGTGACCTTTTGGAAGAGTAGTTAGGAGAGGGCACAAGGGAGCCCTCAGGGTAATAGAAATGTTCTTTATCCGGGTAGTAGTTATACAGCTGCGTACATAAGCACAAGCCTACTGAGCAGTACACTTAAGATGTATTTTAAGTTTCACTCCAATAAAAGCTTTTTTGTTTTTAAGTTTCTGATCTATCTAGACACATCAACAGGTAGTTTTCATTGTGGCTAGAGCGATGATCGAGGTCTGCACGGCCTGCCTGCCAGGTGAGCAGTGAGGAAGCCACCCTCCAAGGCCCAGACTGGCAAATCCGTTGGAAGGGATAGGAGAGGCTGTACCCTGTCTTCCTTCTGACACCAGAACCTCCCAGAGATCAAGGGCCTTCTTCAGTGCCCCGGGCCCACCTTCTCAACCTGGCGCCCAATATAAGCGCTCCACTGCTCAAGATTGTTCCACCTGTTGGGAGCAGATTTCTGAAGTGAAATGTAGCACGGCAGAGCTTCCCTCAGTGGAGCCCGGAGCAAGAGACGAACAATGGGGCAGTCTTTACGCCTTAGATTCTTAATCCTATAGCGCGAAGAGGTGGACACCGCGTCCACGCGCGTTTGGAGGGGACTATTGGCGGTACAACGGCTCCGGGAACGTCACAAACCCGGCGCACTCGGAGCGCCGGACCTCCCAGCGCGCACGCGCAGCACAGAGCCTTCGCTACGCAGGCGCACTGCGGCCCAGCGCCAGGCAAAGCGGAGGGCCGGTGACCGCGGGCGGGCGCGCGCTCCCGGGCGCACGGGGAGCGAGGCGCGCGCCATGGAACAGCGGTTAGCGGAGTTCCGAGCGGCCCGCAAACGGGCCGGGCTGGCGGCCGAACCCAGCACTTCGAGGCAGAGCGCACAAACCTCGGGAGAGAAGACGGAAGCAGCTGCGACTCCACAGGCAGCCTCGGGCTGGCTAAAACGGTTTCTGGTGTGGAAACCGAGGCCTGCGAGTGCCCAGGCCCAGCCCAGCCGCGCTCAGGTGAGAAGAGGGAGGCCTCGGCCCCGGGACCTGGCTTCCGCGCCTCGGTCGTGGTCCCCTGGAAACTTCGGCTGAGGCCCCGCCCACCACGTGACGGCCCTCAAGCCACGCCTCCTCTGGTTCCCCGTGAGGCCTCTGCTGGCGCCTCCCGCCTGCTCAGGGGCGGGGCTTCGCGTATCCTGTCCCACGTGTCAGCACTGATACGTGGCTTTGACGTTTTCTTTGCGGTCTGCCACCCACGCATCTCCTGTTTCCAGGCGGAAAGCGAAGGTGTAAGGTCCTGGAAGAAAGCACCCCTGCTCTTGAGTGATTCACAGCGAGTTGAGTTATCGCTGTGACGCCCTGTGGCTTTGGGAAAGCTCCACAACAGTGCAGAGCCACGGCCCTCTGCTAATGGAGGGTAAAAGGTCTAATTGGATACTGATAAAAAGTGGCAGTAATTAAGGCTTCATTTGATTTCGCACCTGGGCCACATGCAGCCAGTAGCCCAAAGAGCCTGTGCTTTAGAAATGGCATTTGAATACAAAACTTGCACAAGTGTGTTAGCTGTATCTGCCACTGGTGGCACGTGCCTGCTGTGCATCGCTATTGAACTGGAGCTTATTCAAGTCAATAGGAATGTTCAAGGCGAAATCAGTATTTAGATTAGTATGATAGCCTTTTCACCCTTTAATTCTTTGGTAATCTCTTATTTTGCAGATGAACTTCATTCACACCTCTTCCTATCTTCATTTAGTTTTCACTCAAGTAAAGTAACCAAGTGACTTGCATGTGAGATTGGAGTATCTATGTGGGAATACAGGACAAAGATTAGGGGAAAATCGGTGCTTTGAGACAATCTGTGACAAGGCCTTTGTAACTTGTAAATTTAATAAGAGCCAGAAATTCCTTTTGAAGATTAAAAGGTACTGGAGCAGAAGTGTGCTTTACTCCTCTTAAAGTTATTTCTCTTAAGTTTATTTATTATCGCACGACATCCGGTTTTAGGGAATTTTTTTAAATCAAGGAGAACTTATTGTTGCTCAGTTTTGATTAGGTATTATTCTCCATGACACGCAAGGTTCCAACTGACTTGCAGAAAGAGAGTGCAGCAGGGTTCAAACAGTCCATTTCCTCGCATGCAGTTTGTCTCAGGATAACTTTATTGTCGATTAGAACTCAGCACAATAATTGCTTAAGATTTTAGAATCCACTTCCCCTACCCTTTTTCCTCGCCGCAGTTAAAAATACAATGTCTGACCCACACAATGAGTTTTCGACTGTATGTCTCATTTCCAAAGGAATATGAGATCATTGAGTTGGACCCAGAGAAGCTGAACTCAGAGAAAACTTCCATTATTAAAAACCCAAAAGCTGGTAGCCTGACAAAAGGATGCGAGGAAATGCTGGACCTCCAGTTGGTTCCCAGGAATCACTCTGTTTTTCATAAGGGACTCTGTCTTAAGCTCATTTTCATTGACTCAGTTATCATTCCTAGGTTTGCACTGGTGTGAAAATTCTCATTAAATTGGGTATTTTTTCTAATTTACAATCCATCTCTACCTAATAATTTTGGTGGCTTGTCAGAGATTTCTTTAGCCTTCTATTTGTAATTGCTTCTTTTCAGGAGTCATCAATAAGGAAGCATCCACATTCTCCTTCCTCCACTCTCAGGTTTAGCTTGGAGAAAAGCAGTCCTCCAAATAAAATATTTCTTTCTGTGACAAGCTTCTACTGCATTAGGACACAAATGCTTGTAACTTTTTTTAATCCTCCAGAAACACCCCCGTCTCCCTCCCCAGGTGTATCCCACACCAGTCCCCAGTGCACCATCTAGCCCCAAGGTCCACTGCCTGCACTCACCCTGCAACTCCTCACCTCCAGCCCTTGGCTCAGGTTGGCCCACTGCTCAAATTCTCTCCTTCTTTAGAGTCACCTGGCTGAGCACAGCCTTTGCATCACCACTCAAATCCAGGAGACATCTTTTAATTTCTTCCTTTCCCTAACCATCATTTGTTCATTCAGCAAAATCCTTTCATGCTCCTACAATGTTCCAGCTACTGTCCTAAATCCAGGGAGACAGTTTAATAAAGACAGATAAAGCCCTGCTGTCACAGAACTTGCATATTTGAATTTGAAGAGGCGGGAGACAGCAGACAATAAACAGAAGAGCAGAATGATGAATGCTATGAAAGGGGAAGAAAATAGGGTACTGTGATAGTGAATTGGGGGGGGGTGTTGCAGAGTGCTACCTTTAATTGGATGGGCAGGGAGGACCTCACTGAGGAGGTGACATTTCATAAGAAGGAGCCACTCTTGCAGAAACCTGGGGATAAGGCCAAGGGCACATGTGATGATGTTTTTACTGAGGTTTGTGGGAAAAGAGGGAGCCAGCCGGGTGACATGAGGGGAAGGAGGCATTCCTCTCAGAGGGAACCACAAGTGCAAAGGCCCTGAGGTGGGAAGCAGCTTGGTATTTGAGGAATGGAACTATCTTCCCTAACTATGCCTATATGTGCTGTGACAACCACAACACTTCCACACACAGCTTTTCTAGCAGAAGGTACACTGGTACCAAAACCAATGCCAAAGGAATTTCCACATCCCGCCTCTCCCTTGTTTGTTCTCTATGCCAGTTCATTTACCTCCCCTTCCTCCACCCCATCTCCTTCTAGCTCTCTAACTCTTCCCCTTGCCATCCCCCATAAAGACCCCTAATTAAGTAGAAAGGGCTTTGGAGGGAGACCATCCTAGGATCCTAGACCAACCTCATCTCTGCCCATCACTAGCTGTGTGACTTTAGAAGTTACTTAATGTCTCAGTGTTTCCTTATCAGTAAATTGGGAATAATAATGCCTGCCTCCTGGATTACAGGAGCTCACGCATCTTGAAGGCACTCAATAAGTGGTGGCCATAGCATTATTCTTTTTATACTCCCTCAATAATAAAATAAACTCAGTTTACTGTGAATTTCAAGTTGTACACATTCATAATGTATTCTCTTTCCCTCAGTCCATCATTTCTCTCTGACTTCTGTGTCACCACAGAACTGGCCCTCTCTTGCTAGGCCTCCTGCATGAGCTACTAGCAATTTCCCTGCTTCTGCTCTTGTAGCCCATTCTCTCCCTGACAGCCAGAGTAGTCTTAAATATCAATCGGATTGTATTAGTGCCCTGCTAAGACCTTCAGTGATTTCCCTACTGTGCATGCTGGTCCAATCTGAAAGGGGCATTTATTTATTTAATAAATGTGTGTGTGGAGGGGGTGTTGCTGATGATATGTTAAGGGCCTTTCCAATCTAATTAAAAGGTAATAATTACAATGTTGATGCTAAAAAAGGAGGTTCTAATAAAATAGAATTTCTGAAGCAACATAAGTCGGATGACATATTTTTTATCAAGACCAAATAATATTTGTGGTCCCCTTTTAAATTATCATGTGAAGAATAGGGGATATAACCAAAGAAATGAACCAAAAGCTCTGCCATGTATTGAGAACCTATGTGTGGGGTGCTGCCTTTGGCTCTGGAGACACCAAAAGATAATAAATGGCAGTCCATGGCCTTGTGGTAACAGTCTAGGGACACATGTGACCTATATGAAAAGAGAGACACTTCGATGCTGAATAGTTTGGTACTTAATGAGGAAGAGTACCAGTTAATGCTCCAGGAGGCAGTGGGGGTGCCCTCCTTGATGGCCAAGGAGGTCAGGGCATGCACAGTTCACCGATCGTGCTTGCCTGGAAGGAAGGCAAGGAGCTGGGGAATGGAGAGGACACAGAGGCTATTCCAGGCCACAGCCGGGCAATGGCTTTGGGTAGTAAGACCAGTTAAACTGGAGTAGAAGTTCCATTTATAGAGCAATAGATTGTGGATTGTGTTCTACAGGAAAATTTTAGACTGTTGTTTGGCAAACTGCAAGTCATGACCCATTAGTGGGTGGTGAGATCAATTTAGAAGATCCAGTCCTCTGTTAAAAATAAATTTTAAAAAATAGAAAAGAAAATGAGAGCTTCCTATATAGTGAAGGTATTTGTTGATTTGTGAAACTTTTTCTTTCTGTTACATATATATGCTGAGTCGCAGTACAAAATGTATTTTTTATTGTGGATCATAGCCAAAAAAGTTAGGAAAATACTGGACTACAGATCAAGCTCCCCAAAGCTACCTAAGTACCTGTGTCTCCCATTAGCACCCAGGGCAGGGGCCTGTGTACTGGCATTTCTATCTGCTGAATAAATGGAAAGCCTTGCATTCCAGCCCAAGGAGGTTAAATTGTAACCTGTAGGCAATAAAAATTTGGTGAAGGTTTGTGAGCAGGGGAGGTTGATGGGTGTTTTAGGAGGTTCATTTAGCAGCTGTACATAGGATGGTTTGGGGAGGGAAGAGACAGGAGGCGGGGAGTCCAGTTAGGAAACACTGCCTGGGTCTGGGGGTATAGGGTGGTTACAAAGGATGGAGAAGTTGTGGCTATAACAGTGATTTTTTTTTTTAATATGTGGAAGGGATTTTTGTTTCCTGTTTCTGATATAGTCTTCATTTTAGAATCATGTCACTCACAAAAATTTAGCTCATCTCATCAAATCAGCAAACATGTATTGATTCTGTGTGCAAAGCATATGCGTTGCATGATCAGTTACTGAGGAGCTTCTGTATGGGGCACAAATTAGCTCTTGTTAGCAGCAGACGAATCTGAGGAAATGTCTCCACAAATGGGAATCCATCTGAATACTGTAAGGTTTTTGTTGGGTCACATCTCACTAAGTGCTGGTCAGTTTTGATTCAGGCAGAGCAGGGCACATGAGCTTGGAGATGATTGTTTTAGAGAGCAGAGCAAGAAAATAGAAATCAATGAGCCAGAAGCCTTCCCAAAGCAATGAGAGCTGCCTCCCCAGCTTGGTTTTGATTCTTTCAGCCCCGTGACCATTTATTCTTACTTGTGTTTGTTTGTGTATCCTAGGAAGCAGCTCAGCCTGGGAGCAGCACATCACAGCCACCACGGAATACAGCCATTCCTCCGCCCCCGCCACGGGACCAGTCTTTCCTGACCAACATCACCTTGTTGAAGGTTCTTCTCTGGTTGGTGCTGCTGGGACTGTTTGTGGAACTGGAATTTGGCCTGGCTTATTTTGTCCTGTCCTTGTTCTACTGGATGTATGTTGGGACGCGAGGCCCTGGAGAGAAGAAGGAGGGAGAGAAGAGCGCCTACTCTGTTTTCAACCCGGGCTGCGAGGCCATCCAGGGCACCCTGACTGCTGAGCAGTTTGAGCGCGAGCTACAGTTTAGACCCCTGGAGGGGAGATAGGACCAAGCTCTGCTGTCATACGCTGGCCTCCGCGTGGTCCTCTTAGCTCCAGGGCGTGGACTTGTGGGTTTGATTTCAGGTGCCCAAGACTAAGGACAGCTTGTGGGTTAGCTCTATGACCACGCAATTGTACATTCTTTCCCTGATCTGCTGCTGCAATTTTATCTTTGAACTTCTCTTTGGTTTTGGTGAAACTCCCAGAAAGACACTCACTGTGGGTCTAATGCAATTTATAAAAATTACATACTCAATAAAGGAGACCTGTGTGTCTCATTATTTGAGAGAGGTGATTTTAGAGCACAGGAAGGCACTGGGGAGATACCTGTTTGAAGTCATGGTCGGGTACATCAGGACTATGTATTCAAAGTGAATGTTCCCTTTAAGTCTTTTCATATTTATAGCATTTTTTTTTCCCTAAAAAGTTTAAGTTGCAAGTTTTGGTTTTGGTTTTTTTTCTTCCTGCTTTAAGTCTTGCTTCTTCAGTCATTAATGGTGTTGAAAAATAAAATATCTTTAAAACATTTACTTTTCAGAAACAGATCCCCATTGCCCATCACCATCTTCCACTCTCCTCAGTTATTCTGCCCCGACTCAGTGAAGGAAGAGAAGAGAAGACAAAGTCCTGAGTGACAGGTGTGGGGAGGGATTTCACAAAGTCAATATCGGTAGATTTGATATGTGGTTATCAATGATAAATTCAACAAGAAAAAATTCTTGAGCTCTGGAGAGCTCTGGAGGTGGAACTCCATACTTATGACTGCTTGGGTTGTTTCTTGTATTCTAGGGGCTTTAGGGTGAGCAGTCCCTTCGCCTGTGGGCCTCTGGTGAGAAATGAGGTAAATAGTGGTCATCAGGTATGCTTTCACTGTTCCTCCTCTTCCAGGGCAAAGGTGGAGTTTGGGTTCATTAAAATTGGGCAAAGCAAACTGTTAAATACTTTTTTTATGGATCACACTAGTGAGTAAGAGGACTCTAGTTTTAAAGCAATAGTTTTTTCCAAACTTAAGATTTTAAGAAATTAATGATTCCTCAGTAGATTTTCAACTTCAGAATTTAGTTATTAATTCTTATATTATGAAAGTAACTTTAATATTTATGAGATGTTATTAAGTAATGAAGGCCTATTAATTCTTCTTTTATTCTTGCCTGATTTACTTATTATAGCAAAATCTTCACTCAGTTTAATTTAACTTTTATTCATTGGATGCCAACACTCTGCTAGGCACTTGAGATATGATAATGACAAAAGCAGACATATTCTCAGTTCTCCAAGCATACAGTATAGCTGGGAGTGGGGTGGTGGACAAAATAAAACAAGCAATTCCAATAATAGAGTGAGGCACGTTTCAGTTATAGGAGGAGGGCAGAAGGATGCTCTCATTAATCACATTTGTGGCCAACCAACCCCCTGTGCTTCAGCCCCTGTGGAAAATTCTTCTGATAAGCATTGCTTCTGTCTCCAGCCCTTTGCTGATGGGAGTTTGTCCCTCAGAGTCATCCAATTGAACAGAAGATCCCTTTAGTTCATAAAGAAGTCTTTTCTTCCTTGACTTCTGTCTGAACTGGACCTGTAGAAAGTATGGGAAACAGATGACTCCCTATTAAACATGCAAGTTTTGATAGTATTTAAGATACATGATTTTGTTTCCTGATTTGTTTTCTGAAGGCTTCCTTCATCTCCCTGATATTTAACTTGAGCTTTCCCATTTCATAAAAGTCAAATACAAGAAAGAAATATCCCTGCTCAAAGATTCACTGCGATGCCCACGGCAGTAAGCATTGTTCTAGGAAAGAATTACTTTGCATTTTAAAAACGTGTGATTCAAGGGGGCCGCCCGGTGGCGCAGCGGTTTAGTCTGCGCTTGGCAGCGCGGGGTTTGCGAGTTCGGATCCCGAGCGCCCGCAGACGCACTGCCTGTTAGCCATGCCGTGGTGGCGCCCCATATAAAGTGGAGGAAGATGGGCACAGATGTTAGCTCAGGGCCAGTCTTCCTCAGCAAAAAGGGGAGGATTGGCAACAGATGTTAGCTCAGGGCTGGTCTTCCCCACAAAAAAAAAAAAAAACGTGTGATTCAAACTTGCACCTAAAACAAAGTGCCTGTAACTCTGAATTAGGAACGTTTGATCCAGTTAGTAATCCCAGCAAAGTAGAGACTTCCCTTTAGCATAGAAGAGACTCAACTTATGAGTGGACCTCACTGGCGTTCTTTGAAAATGTAGCTGTTTATAATGAAGTGGAGCCTGGATTGCCTTAAACCCATCTTCCACAGGATCTTCCATGAACAATTTGTCTCCTCTGCTTGCTCACCTCTTCCCAAAGGTTGCATGTAATGACAGCGTTAACTTCTAGGAGAAGGAGGATGTGAACCAATTAAATGCCTGGTGGGGAGGAGAGGAAGGGACAGTATGTATTTGCTGTTCTTATCAGACCATTAAGCTTCAGGTGCAGTCTTGATTTCCTGAATTTAGAAAGGCCTATTGATCTCAGAATTTCCACTCAGGGCCTGACCATTAGCCTAGCAAGCATCTTCCATTAAAGGCTGCTTCTGTCATCAGGAACTTGAAATCCCAGAGATGCATTCAGTCCCTATGATAGCTGTGTGCACAGTGAGGTCGTTTCTGTCCAAGTCTTACGAGAAAATTGGCTTTTGCTTTTATTTACATTATTTCATCTTGCCTATTCACAGGGACTGTTAAATGAGCCTCTACTTGGAGAGCTGGAAGGGACCCCAAAATGCCATCAAATGTGTCCATCCTGCCTCGGGCAGGGCTGCATTTATTTCTGACTACATTTTTTTCTCCTAGTGACCCCTAAAGAAGAACGATCCAGGTGCAAGATTCAGGCACTTCTTAGGAAGCTCTTTACTGAAAGAACTTGAACCACCCGCCACCAACACCTAGGTTATTTCTTCTTCTTCTAATCTCATTGGACCGGAGCATCCTCCAGGCTGGTAAACCATTGCTCAGTTCTTAGTCCTCTCTGTTATTCAGGCTAAATCATCTGAGTTATACTTCTAGGACAATCACTTTCAAGCTAGCCCTGACCTGTTCTGAGGGTTCCAGGTCTGGGCAGGGGTGATTGTCCCAGTTGGTGGGTGCAATGACCTTTCTCAAAAGCTCTGGAGTTTTACCAGTGATGAGTTAGACATGTATATTTTGTGCTATTAGGATTGTGCTCTGAGTCCGGGAGATCTTCCACATTTGCCTTTTGACTGATCTGTGCTTTAAGATTAGGCTCACAAGTTCTGTGCTTAAAAAAAAAAAAAAGTGAGGAGGTTACACAATTGGCAGAACCAGTGATCCTCAGTTGGACAGAAGAAAGTAAAATTCTAACTATTTGTTTTCATTTCCTGCCACTCATACTGTTAACCTATTCCAGCAAATAGTTGTAGGCACACCAGACTTGGCCCTGCTGGAGACACATAATGAACCTGGGGCGTCTGAGTCCACTGAAGAGCCAGGATGCCGGGTGGGGCTGGGATGCCATGGAGCATCTTGCCACCAGGGGGTAGCATAGAGCTGCCACTGTACATCGTGGGTCCCTTCACATCACACTGGGTAATTTATGTCATGTGGGAAACCCACTGGGATGTTTATCTGAACCATTTGTGTTGCTTTTTCAAGCGTTCTTTTCACTCTGAGATTCTCAGAGGAAAGGGCTTGTGAGAGGTCCTGGGAAAGGCATCAAAAGCTACCAGAAATGATTTATACTCATATTTTTAAATAAAACAACCACCCCTCTCTGGACTTAGCAGGCAGTGTGGCAGTTTAGGGGGTTAGCACTGTGCCGTCCACATCTGAGCTTTGTGTGGGGGGAGACTAGGAACTTACACAGCTGGCAGAGAAACTTGATCCCTAAGCAAAGAAAATAAAATTGGAACTGTATGCTCTGGTTTCTGTCATACATACTTTATTTCACAACATTGGAGCATTAGGCTAAAGACATGGATCTCACTCTCAAAAAGCAGAGAGAGAAGACAAGGCGAGTGCACAAAGAACCACATTTTAAGGCATATAACATAATACAGATGTTTATAAAGGGATAAGTAGTGTGTGTTTGGGGAGGAGTTGTCAGAAGGAGAGATCACTCTTAAATCTAAATTTTATACTACATAGGATTGTCACTTTTATATGAAAAATACAAGTTTCCTTAACAAGTCCTAGATGAACGTTTTGAAAAGTGTAGTCTGTGGAGCACCTGCGTTGGAAACTCCTGGGGGTAATGTTAAAATGCAGTTTCCAGGGCCCCACCCAGACCCACTGACTCAGAATGTCTAGGGGTAGGACTCCGAGAATCTGCATTTTAACAACCTCCCTGGGGTAATCTCCAGCTCACTAAAGATCAAGAGCCACTGATATAAATCACAAATGTTAAATTAGGAAGAAAACAGTATATATTAGATCCAAGCAAAGAAAGATGGGTGTGTATTTTAAAAGGGGGCAACAAGGTTTGCCAGTTTTCAAACTATTCATTCAGAACATCAAAGCCAGAGAAAAAGAAACACAAAGATGGCTTTAAAACAATGAGGAACAAACTCCAAAGGTTGTACAGTCATTAAAGGTGCTTTATTTCTGAAGTTTTCTTTAAAAACAGTTATTATAAAAAGAAGCACATGCTCATTTTAGAACATTTTGGAACAATAGGAAAGAATAAAGTATTTTGTTTTTGTGCTCGTATGCATATATTTCAGAATTTGGGAGGTACATAGGATATGTAGTTACAGAGTATCCCTCCCAGCATCGTGTTTGTTTTTTCTCAAGCCCACAAATGACAGCATACTCTACACACTGTGCTGCCCTTTCCTTTCTTTTTTCTGGTTTAGATTTTTGTTTTATCTATATGCAGTTGAAGTTTTCATGTGAGAGAATGACATGATCCAGTTTTCATTTTTAAAAGATCACATGGGCTCTCATGTGAAGAGTGGATTTTCTGTGTTGTTTATTCGTCCATCAGTCTGTCCATCCACCCACCTGTCCATCCATCCACTTATTTATGGAGCACCTAATCTTTTTTTTTCCATTGGTGAAAATGTTTACATACTTTCTATTCAACCATCTTTTAAGATTTTGTTAACAGATACTGACATTGCAAAATTATTGGCTTAAGAAGTATATTTATATATCTACTTCTGATGTTAAAGTGGAAGATTTTAATTTGGGGAAATCAGTAATACTAATGATCATGATAATTAAAAACTAAATCAGAATATCCTAAAAGTCAACACAACAAAAATTACAAATATTTTAGGAGAGGAACCAAATAAAATCTGTAACCATTTGTTTCTAGAACAAATACACTCACGTATTGATCAGTTTAACAGTTTTGGGTAGCATTTTACTGAATAAATATTTTTTACAAAATTCATTCTTTCATCAATGAAAGAATTAGAATCCATAAACATGACCAAACGAGGCATAACAACCTGCTAACCTGCTTTTTCAACTTATATGAATCTGTTATATCTTTCCCTATCTGTCTGTCCATCTTCACCCATTTATCTGTCTGTCTTTGGGTTTGAGTCATAATTTCTTATGAAGAGAATCAAAAACCTAACATAGTATCTACCGTGGACTTTGGCGGAGCACCTCATCTTTGCCAGGCCTGGTGCTGGGCTCTGAGCATATAGGGATAATGCAGACAAGGTCCTTTTTCTCAAGGAGCTCACAGTCAAGTGATGGAGGTAGCCAATAATCAGTTGCAGTACAGTGTGGTAAGCGTGGTAAGCGCTATGTGACTTCTAAACGAGGGCCAGAGCATAGAAAAAGGATATCAAAACACAGGGTCAGGGAGGGCTTCCTGGAGGCGGTGACATTGTGCTGAGTTTGAAGGAGCATCAAGTACTCCCCAGGGAAGAAGGCAGGTGCAAGGAGGTAGCATTTCAGTCACAGGAAACCGCTTGGGAAAAGGTGAATAATTATGAAGGAGAATAGCATACTTGGGAAAAGTGATCTATTCTGAGGACTTCTAGTATTTCTTCCAACTAGTTGTTACATATATATATATGAAAGCTATTGATTTTGGTATATTAATTTGGTACCAGTTCTTACCCTTTACTGAATTCTCTTACTAATTATAATGGTTTTTCAGTTGATTCTCCTGGATTTTCCACATAGATAATTTTTTTTCAAATAATGTAAAATTTAGCTCTTTTTCCAATTTTTATACCTCTTATTTTTTCGCTTTGTCTAATTACATTGGCTAGAACATCCAGAAACATGTTGTCAGAATAATAGTCAATAACATCTTTGTCTTGTTCTTGACTTAGTATTTTCCCATTAAGCATGATACTGGCTTTGGGGTAAGTGGATGGATAGATAGACAGACATGTATCTTCTGGAATTATTCATCTGCACTTATGCTATTAGAAGGTTTTTTTTTCCCTTAAATTCAGAATGGATGTTGAATTTCACAAAATCTCTTTCAGTGTAGTGGAGATTGATTACATCATTTTTCTCTTTGATCCATTAATGTAATCAATTATGTTATAGATTTACTTGTATTGAACCATCCTTTTATTCCTGGAATAAATGATCTTTGATCATAATATACTATTTTCTTAATGTGCTGGTAGGTTCTGTTTGTTTTCATGAGATTATAGTAGTTTGGGGGTATTTTTTCAGATTTTGGAATATATAAAAGCATATTTTTAGGTCTCCATTACAGATTGTCGCCTTTTATCATCATAAGAAGCCATCTTTGTTTTCCTTATTGCTCTTTACCCTGAATTCATCCTCATCTGATATTAAGATCGAAGCCCTGCTTACTTCTTGTTTGCATTGGCCAAGTATGCCTCTGTCCACCCTTTGGTTTTCAGTCTGTCATTTTTATTAGGTCTGTTGCTTGTATATAAAGAACATTTGGATTTTGCTTTATAATCCATTATGGGAAATTTTTTTTAATAGGTGAGTTTATCTCATTTATATTTTTGAAGTCTTGATTATCTCATCACATTTTATGTTATGCTTTCTGTTTATATTGCTTCTTTTACCATATGGTCTCTGCTTTTTGTTTTGTTTCCTTTTGTATGTGTGTTTCTTTTGATAATTTGGAAAACTTAAATGTCTGTTCCAAAGTTTTTTTTTAAGTTTATATTAATTACTTAATCCTTCATATTTTAGGCAGTATTTAATATCCTCTGAAAAATGAATGTAATAAATTTGTATTTCCTCCTTCTCCCTACTTCTCTCCATTCCTCAATACTCATTCTATTGACTGATTGATTAATTGATTGACTTTACATTTTTAAATATAATTTAACCTATTACTTGATTCATTAGCTTTAAGTTACATATTTTTATGTGTGGCTATGAAAGATGAGGAAATCAACATATCTACACTGCTTTACACACCTCCTATCCCTTTTCCTTTCCTCATTTTATTAGTTATATCATTACTCTATTGCGAAGGTTTATAATATCTACATTCTGTTCTTTAATCATAATTTCTATGTTTGTTTTAGCCTTAGTCCTACCTATAATTGATTTTTTTCACTTCATAAACTATTAATATATTCTCATGTTATTCTTCTACGATATCGTTTTTAACAGTGCATAATATTTCTGTATGGATAAATGCACCATTACTTATTTAGCCAATCCCCTCTTATTGAGCACTTTACGTTGTATCCAGTGTTCACTAGTATGAATAGTATAAACCAGGCTAACCTCTTTGAAACTTAAAACTCTAAATTTCCAGCCCTTGGAAAAGAGTAATCAGAGGACAATTCCTAGCAGGACAGTGGTCTCAAACTTTAGTGACCATTCACATCTCCTGGGGGTCTTGTTAACATGCAGATTCTGCTTCCACAGGTCTGGGCCAGGGCCTGAGAGTCTGCATTTCAGACAAGCTCCCAGGTGATGCTGATGCTGCTTTGAGTAGCAAGATCTTTGAATACATTTGTGTCTGTGGAATTTTGCTTGAATGAAAAAAATGCTGGACAACAGTCTGTAGCAGTGGTGCTCATTGTGTCCTGTGATACATTTTAAAATATTAGGTTTCTGTCAAAGTAATTTGTAACAAATCATTATTATTTGTGAATGTTCATTTTGCAATTTTATTAGTGCACCTGCTAGGTTACCCTTATGCTGTAAATCTCCTCACTTGCCTGGGCCTATCGTGGATGTGTCCATGGGAGCCTATCAGATGGCACATTTCTGTCAAATGGGAAAAAAGATTGAGAACGTGGGGACCAGCAATAAAGCAGAGTTCAGAGTCAGTGAAAAGAAGTCTTTGAACCCCAATTTGTAAATGATATCTGCATTCCTAACCCTTGGAGACCTGTCTTCCATTTGGTGGGTGGGTGGTTGTTTAAGTGGTCTTATCCTACCAGGCCCTAAGTGATCTGGCCCTTGCCTGCCTCTCCCAGTTACATTCACCTCCTTCATGTTCATCCTACACAGGGGTTTGGCACACTTATTTGGTAAAGGGCCAGACAGTAAACAGCTTCATTGACCATACTGTCTCTGTCATGACTACTCAACTTTGCCATTGTAGAGCAAAAGCAGCCACAGGCAATATGTGAACAAAGGAGTATGCCAATAAAACTTTATTTATAAAACCAGGCGGTGGGCCATAGTTTGCTGACCCCTGCTCTAACACACCAAATAAGCTTCTACTTTAGGGTCCTCGCACCATTTGTTCCTTTGCTTAAAACTCATTTCCCCTAGATGGCCCAAGGATTTGTTCCCTTACTCCATTCAGGTCTCTCAGATGTCATGTCATCTGAAAGGCCTTCCCTGACCACTCAGTATAGAATAGCACCGTTCCGCCATATCTCCATGTCCTTTTTTGCCTCTCTCCTATGATAAATACTTCAGTTAGTTACGTTACTAATAATATTTATGATATTTTGACAATTCCTAGAGAAAAGTATATGTGTTTATAGGCAGAGTATTGTTTATACATGTAGCAATTCATTTACAGTGGATCATCTCTACAGACAGACATAGATTTATTATGCAGAGTTTGTTTTAATCATATTCCTTTTAATGACTTTTCCTCTGAAATTTAGAATGAGTTTGGCAGTGCCAAACATATCATATGATGAAATGGCATAGGGTGGTATGAAAGAATTGCTTTGTTCTAGATCCTCATCAGTGAAAAATTAATGTCTTTGGTGATTCTGGCTCTTATTATGGATTATACCAGGTTCTGCCCCTATATGTAATTTTCAAAGAACTATTTATGGAAAGAGAAGAATTTCCTATACAATTTGCATGTTTCCTAAAAGCAGAGGAAGTCTCATGGCCTAATGAAAGGCTGATCAATGCAGGGTGAGTAGGGGAACGGGGAGAGACATTTCTTGAGGAAAGATGATCAAATATGAAATTCATGTGCAGACATGGTAGCTTTGGAGGATCCAGCCCCAAGGAGGAGAGAGAGGTCGGGTTCTGAAGAGTCCACACAGGGTGTCCATGACCTTGCTGCTGTAGCCTTTGGAAGTCTACTTGAGTGCATCATTTTCAGTGCAGCTGAAGGAAGTTTCTCCATGTGGGCAGCTGGTGCAGAAGGTATGTGCCCTTATGGAAATGACTCCAATTTGGGGATTCACTGAGGTTCAGGTGGCTTGGCATACTCTCAGGGGGTCTGCACCATGGATGAAGAACATCTGAAGAGTTGTTGCATTTTTAATGTGAGGAGTGACGCCAGTGAAGGAGTCCCGGGGCAAAGGACCCCTCCTGCTAGAAGAGGGTCTCTATCTGAGAAGCAGGCAGAGTTCAAGACCAGGAGAAGGTGAGAGAACTGTGGTTGTAGCTGATGCCAAGACTCCATGGATGTGGCATCTTTCCTGGACTTGTGGCCCCATCATGCTTTGGTTGGCAGGCTTTATGATCCTCACCAATTTCTTAAAAAATGTTTGTTCGTAAATACCTTATGTGAAGTGTGGTGTTATGGATGTTTTTCTTGATTGCTAAGAATATTCCAATACAGTATAATTCCTAATGTAACATGATTCTTTTATATAATATGAGTGTACATAAGATGGCTTTTCATCTGTACTTTTAACTGTACCTTTCCAAATGATGCTGTTGGAAGGACATTTGTTTAACTTAACCAGAGTGAGATGTCCTTACTCTGGTGTGTGTCTCCTGCATTTTGGTTCTCTAGTCTCCACTTCCCACACCAGGATTTGAAAGATGAAAGAGCTTGAGGGTGGTTTCATTGTAAAGTGGCATGTAATTGGTGGTTACCAGTGGGGTTCAATAAAACTGTAAATTCAATTTCCTAGGAACTTTGAAGGTTCTAAAGCTTTCTGGAGGGCAAAATATTTGGTGGTAAAACACCGGTCAGAAATGTACATGCATGGTTATAGACTGTTGAAGATTGTACCTAAAAGCTAAAGTAACTGTAGCCTTTTTGTTGCAGCTATTAAATTTGTGTAGTTATGTTTCCAAGTCCTGAACTGTGTTTCTAATCCCACCTTAGGTCATTGGAACTGAGAAGTCTTCTGTAAACATTGTTTATTATTTCAAGTCCTTGCTCTTTCACCCTAGAGATATGGAAAGTTAAAAAACAATTGCTTGCCAATCCCCTCCAGGTGTTACCAGCCCGCTTCAGCCCTAGAGCAGTCCATCTCGGCATGGGACTGCTCAGTGTTTATAATACTCGGCTATTGATTTTATTCTCCAAGGTTGTAACACACATAAGTTCTGAGGTCTGTTGGTCCTGCGTGAGGGGGAGCCACAGTAATCCATTCTAACACCGGTGCCTGGTATCAGTGGGAAAAAAATTTTTACATTTGTTGGATTTACTCTTGGCTGTGGGTCTTTTTCTTTCTAAAATCATTATGTTAGTTAAAATGAGCCTTTGTAGCAAAGAAAATCATCTGTCACAGCTTGGGATTGGAGAACTCTACAGGGAAGGAGCTCAGATTTATAGAAGAAGGAGTTAATAACATTGACTAGAGATGGGGCTCCTCACTTGGCTCCCTATAGTTGCCACTAGTAATTCTTGTTCTTTTTCCCACCTCTGCAATTTCCTCTCTTTTACTACAGCTCTTTTTCACATTTAAACAGTCTGCTGGCTTTTTCTTTTCTTTTCTTATGTTCTGGCCTCTTCATCATCTCTTTCCCACCTACCCTTCCCACCTTTGGGGACATATAATTTCTTCTCCTTCCTTGTCCCAGTACTGGGTCTATTTTTCCATCTTCTCCAACTATCTGGCTACATTTTTATCTATTCCAGTTTGTACTGCTGGTTTTTTTTCCCCCACTATTTCTGATAAGGGAGACCACACTGTTTTCAGTATTTCTCTTTATTGTGCACGTGTGTGGGGGGGGGGAGAGAGGGAGAGGGAGAGGGAGATAGGGAGGGACGGAGGAGGGAGATTGAAAGACACTGAACTGCAGGTGTTTATGGCACAGGCTTTTGAGAGGATAGTGAGAGAAGATTTTGTTGGTGGGCAGATTCCCAACTCTTGGGAATGCTGATACACATGGCATATGAGTGAGATCCTTCGCAAGTTCTATGTGGAACTCAGTTATCCCCATCTGTGTGGCATCAGTCACTGGAATTTGGCTCTGTATTGCATGTCAACATGGATGAGCCTGGAGGCCAAGAATTCTCATTTATTTCCTCCATGGCTGGGCCTCCACAGAGCAGGGCAGCTCCCCTTACTCTTTTCTCTGGGCCGAGGTTAAGCCCTATTAAGCCAAAGTGCACCTGCTTTTCCTGAGATGGTATCTATCTGACTTACACACCCTACAAATACGGTGGTCATTCGTTTGGGCAGGTGTTTTCCTGAGGGTGGGGAAGGGAGAAAAAGCTCTGAGCTCCATCTTGCTCCTGCTGAGTGGAAGAGTAAAGACACAGAGAGGTGAGAATATCAATAGTGGAGTGAATGAAGTCGAAAGCAAGATTGGTGCAGACAAACCGAAATGCAGATATTCTATCTGCAGATATCAAGAGTTGGCTATACTTGTAGTTTGCTCTCAGAGTAAGAATTATTATGTTTGAAAGGAATAATTCCCACAGTTTGTCTAAAAAAGAGATATGTTTAAGAGACCTTCAGATAAGTAGATTGATCTTCAAACAGGGGTAACTGAAATGGTGGAGGGATGGGGGAGAATCTGCAAATCCCCTGCTCTTCTATAAAAGTAAGTTGCAAATCCAGAGAGCGAGCGATCATTTAAATTGGAGAAAAGTCCATTTTCTGAAGATGCATCTCTAAACAGCAGCTCCATTCAAATTCTGTGGCTGCTTTTGCAAACAAGGCTCGTGCTTTTATGGCATTTAAAAAAAATGGATTTAATGGACTGAGTTCATTTAGACAGGGGAGATCAAATGAATGAGTGGAATTAGAATACACATCCATTTGGCCGTCAGTCATTGTTTAAGCCACTCAACCACCCAACTTCTCTAATTAAATGACACCGCAGTCCCCATATAAAGCCTGCGATGGATAAATTAGTACTTGGTAAGTGCTTTGAAGATGAAAATCACGATATGAGTAATGAGCAAGGATTTTTTTTTCCTTGGCTGGAAATGGCATCTTTTCTGTTTTCCCCCTGCACCGTGAGTCACCTAGGTTGACACTGCAGAAAACCTCCTCTCTCAAAGGAAGAACAAGAGAGACACAGTAATGACAGGCTTTTATTTGACTTACAAGGCTAATTAGGAAAGAGCCTGAATCCATTCACATCTGTACAAGGAATTACATACCACACACATTTGCTACCTATAGACACAGGTCATATTTTACAAGAATTTATACATTAAGAAATCGTATGGAAATTATCTTGTTTAAACATTCATGGAGAGCAAACATCCCCCAAGAGCACAGAAGATAGAAATTCAGCCTTATTTCTCCCGAGAGCCTGGTTCACCTCTCTCGGCGCATTTAAAGCTCTGTGTTGAACCCCCTCCAAAACCAACAGGATGTTGCGATTTATCTGCTTCGAGGATGTGATGATTATTTCTAACGGGAGGGGCTTAGAAGAACTGCAGATTTGGAAGTAAAGTGTGAACCATTTGGCAAGATCCAGCTCTGTCTGTCCGGGGTGAATCTTGCCCCTTCCTGGCTCCTCCCACTGGCTCCTCTGTGAGAAGCCAAGAATCTAACTTAGATGTTCCAAACTTTGCCAGGAGCTCTTTTCTCACCACATCCATTCTCATTTATATATGGTTTTCTCCTCCTGGATTGCTTTGACACGGTGATAATTAGTCATGCTAATTGTCTAGGTTGACTAATCACTGATAGTTTGGACAGGCCCCATCAGAAAGGTTGCATAACCCAATGTAAGTTAGGATCCAAGCTGCTGGCTGCAGTGCTCCTCCCTATGCCAGAACGTGGAATGTGGTGCATCACAGTCAGCCCTGGCAGCGCCTCTCTCAGTTGCACCCCTAAATTGGTCACAGCTGAGAGGACGGCATTCACAGCATGGCTGGCAGGGTCACCTCTTACAGAGGCAGCAGGGGAAGGAGTGTGGGAAAGCTCATTGCAGGGATGGGTGGGTGTGAGGGGGTAGCGTGGGGGTGGGGAGGAGGTTGGATGCATCGGGGGAAAATGCACCAGTGCTGGATGAGGTCCTGAAAAACTGGCTAAAATGGTCGAAGAGGAGAAAACTCTCCCCTCTGATAAGATTCAAATATAGGCAAAGTCCAAGAGACTCTGAGGAGTTAAGGGAAAACAATTATGCTTATCTGCTTCCTGCCAATCTGGATCCATTGACAGAGCAGGAGTAATTATAGATACTGCAGACACACTGTGGCATTAATTGTTCAAAAATTATACTGCTTAACAATGCTTCCTGCCGGAGCCCTCTGCACGGGGCCGGGAAGCCGGGTACCACTGTAGGGGCATGGTGATGTTGTTTGCAGAAGTTTCTAACAGTGGGCTATTTTCTTTCCCAAGAAACCTCACTCCAGCCACGAAAGGAAAAAAAGTTTGAGTTGATACTAATTTGGATTCTGTTGAATATTTAGCATGTCATTCACATAGCTGTCTTAGCAGAATAAGCCGACATATTTTATTTGAGGGTTTTTATAGTTTGCCTCATAGAAGCCAAAAGCAGGGTCAGCACTGTAGATTAGAATCAATTCAGTGGAGGGAAAATAAACTTTTGGAATATATTTTGCTTTCCCTGAGCACGTCGCAGGCATTAGCAATAATGGGAGCCCTGTCTGCGCATGGAGAGGAAGCATCTACCACTCATGCTCCCATCCGTCTTCGCCCTGGATTGTGCGGTCCCGTGACCTTCACAGTGGGTGGGATGATTCTGGATTCATCATCTCCTAACTTTATAAGGCTACGCACAGGACAAAACACACACACACATTCAGACACACACACAGTGTTCTCTCCTTGTGGAAGAAAGAGACAGGGGAGGGAATGGGGACAGAAGCTGCTGAAACATGGCCCACACCAATCAGGTGACCAAGCCTCTCAGAGCATGAATGTGAACTGACTCTTTCTATTTGTCCTTCGTGGTGGCAGTGCCGTCTTTGCTAGGCTAAAGTGCCCAGTTTGCTAGTCTTCTCCAACTTCAGGAGGTACTAGAGAAGCAAACGGGAGATTGAAGACCTTTTTTAAGGTGTTTTTTTAGTCCACTCTGTGCGGCAATCAGTACAGCTTCTCAAACAAGCACAGATGCATCAGAAAACAGTAAGCCAACCCATTAAAAGAGCGCTAGATTTGCTGTCCGATATGGCTCATTTGCTGTTTCTATGCATACGTGTGCTCTTATGCATTTCACTTCTTAATTTTCAGACAAGGATGAATGAGGTACTAGAGCGGAGACAGTACAGCACACCCTCCCTGTTTCTCAGTAGAAATCACTGAGGAGATGGCACCTTCACCATCCGGCATGTCCACCTTTGCTGCTGTGTCTCCTCTTAACAGAAACTCCAGATAACACTGCCAACTTTTACTTAGAGTATCTTGAATGGTCATTTATATTTTTCACTTATTCTTTCCAGAGGCCTCACTGGACTGGGAGGTGGGAGTTGGCCTGGGTCCTAGCCCAGCTCAGCCACCATCTAGCCCTGTGACCTTGGGCAAGCTACCTCTGCAAGGCCGCCTCCTCATTTCTCTAGATCAGGGCAGGAGAGATCAAGGTCCTTCCCTGCTCTGAGTCTCCAAGAACTCCACTGGTGTGAGCTTCAGCATGAACTGCATCGAGGCAACTGAAAATCACACCTGCAATCTGGAGAGTCACTTTGAAGGGAAGGCAACTTTGCAATGTAAGTGGTTTGTTTCAGTTCTGCGATTTAGCTGCTCCAAAGACTGAAAATGGCAAGGACAAGTGGACAGGATTTAAGCTCCTAAGCAATTCGAGGGCGCTGGCCAGAGTGCTGAACCCAGTCTCCATTACGGCAGTCATCAGACCTTGCTGGCTGCACGGCTCACACACACAGCACCCACACCCTTCTGGTCAGCAGTAGTACCCCCAGGACAGAGGCAGACAAGAGTGTTCTTAGCAAGCTCCACACTTAACGGCATCAGACATATAAACAGCTAGTGGAATTTAGGGGTACATTGCACTCGATAGTTCCCAGACCTATTAGAACTATATTTAGCTTAGGAGAGTTTGGGAATAGCTTGGAAGGAGTGCACTGCCATTCAAATGAATATTAATAGTGCAGACCTTGGAGTAAAGAAAATATTTCTTCAGTTCAGTATCTGGTATGTATTCATGAAGGAAGAAGTTCCTCAGGGTTAAAAGATTTGGGGTATGGGGGTGTGATGAGCCTTCTGAAATCAGGAATCACCAGTACCAACTGGGAAAAGAACTCTACTTAGAGTTTAAACCAAATTGTCTGAGCTTCTCAGGTGCCTAACCAAACACTTCTCCCCAAAATCCCTCCCCTCAACAATTTATTTCTCACAGATTGTATCAATCTGTCTCTTTCTTGCTGTGTGGTGTATTAATGATTCTCAAAATCTTCCAGTTTATCCAAAACTGAGATACTTGCACCAGAGCTGTACCCCCCATCAACCCGCCAGTGCTTGTCTCCCCGCCTCCCCACTCTAAAGAGAAAGCCTAATGAGTGATGTCTATTGGGAAGTTTGCCCTTATTCTGGGGACGCAGGAAAGTCCCCATCCCCCACCTCTCTACATTTTCTCAGGCAAGGAGGCAGTCTGCACAATTCCTTTCTCTAGCCTGAGGTTCAACTTCATTATTAACATAGACACAACACTTCACTGAAGCTGAAGTATAAGAAATTTTCTGCTTGATGTGTTTTATGCCCCATTATTGTTTTCCTGCACATCACATGCCTCTCTGAGGGGCACAGGAGAATGTGTCTGGTGCAAGGCTTTGGGGAGGGTCCCCATCACTTAAAAAGGAGAAGGAGGGAGAGATGAACTCATAAAGGAATTCATCCAAAGCCTCTCCCTCTGCCCTCCCGGGTGGGCGGGACTCCCAAGAGTTCTCTCCTGCTCCAGAAACTTTCTTTGCATCCATGAACTCAATTGCTAGCCTCCCTGGGATGGCGGTTCCCCTTTTGTCTGGGTCTCTGCAGTGCTGCTATGTGTCTGCTTTCTCCTCATGGCTGAGGCAGGATTGATAGGTTTTCCCTGTCTAGCCTCTCTGCTGCTCATTATTTATGGGATGAGACTGGAGGCAGGGCAAACATTAACAGCTCAAAGTATGGATGAGTCAAATCAATTACTACCCCACTCCCCCAAACAACATCACCACCACCACAGTGATTTAGTTCTTGTTTCCAGCAGGTGGGAGAAATCAGAATTGCACGTTTGCTCATACAGACTATTCACAGCAATAAGAAAATATAAATAAAGTGTATACAAACTCCCAAGTAGGGGAATTTCAAAGGGAAGAAACCAAGGGAGGGGAAGTCTGCCTCCCTGGTAACAATGGCAGCTGGTAGCTTCCCCGGAAGAGTTGCTTCTTGGTCACATGCCCTAAAGTTAGAGGGCACACCCAAACTCCCACGCAAGATACATAATCTCTTCACAAATAAAAAGCGTTTCCATGGGAGGTGGAGGCAAAGCTCTCTCAGCCCTCTGGTTCCAGTGGCAGGTAATCTACACCCCTGGTGCAGACATTCCTAAAGTTCCATAGAAGAACTCTAGGATTCTTGAGCATCTCTGGAATAGAATTCAGAGCTCACATCGCAGGGCTGGGCTCCTCAGCGGTGGGCTTGCCCTGGTTCTCTGGGCATGGCGGGAGGAGGCACCAAAGCCAGTTAAATATCCAGGGGAGAAGTGGGCACCAGCAAAGGAAACCTTCAGGTACCTTCTCAATGTTCATTCTCAACACCACCCACAGCCATTTCTAGAAATAGCTGCTGGTGGTGGCCCAAACAAAGCCCCCAAAGAGAAGCTGGGTGACTAGATGAGGGGCCAAGATGAGGGAAAGAAGCAACACAGACACGTGAACAGCATCCCTTAATGAGTAGGCAGATGGGGTAGTGGTGGTAACCTCAACTGGAGGCACGTGGAGTTGGCCCCTGTAACCTAAGCTCTGTGTTTGGCTGAGGTTATACCAGCCTCTTTCAGAACCACCTCCTCTTACAAGCCCCAGTCCCACTAATAAGTCATTGACCTTGAGTTTGAGTCCGGGGCTGATTTGCTGCTCTGTCTGGGGAACCCCAGGGGCCTTCTGGCTTAACGGGAAGAAATCCTCCTCATTTTAGCAGCAATCGTTTTTCCTCTCCTCCCGCCACTGTGATCCAATTAGCAGGCTGCCTCTCCTCGGAGAAAATGTGTCCACACGTCCCGGGAGGCACTGCCCATTTGCCTGTCTGATGGGTTTGGAAAGGGAAAGCAGGGATGTGTGCCCTCCCTTCCCCAGCCCCAGAGGGTCTCTCCCACCCGGGATGGCCACCCAGCCAGCAGCGAGACCACAGGGAGGGCGCGTGCTGGAGTCTTAGCTGCAGGATGTCTGGTATGTGGCTGCATACACACCGCTACCCACTGTGCCTCCACTGCTCAGGCTGCTGGTGGGACACTTGAGGGGCTTCATGCTGCTGTCCCTCTGGATGTGCAAGTGCTCAAGCCGCCAGCGCTCCCAGCTCTTCCGAAACTCCATCTGGACCTTCCGTGGGAAAAGGAGGGAAACAAAAGCCATCATGCAAACCAACTGCCCACAAAATGGCCCCGTTATTACATTAGTAGAGAAGGGAAAAAATCCACTGCGTTATATTAAGAGACACAAGTCAAGGCCCTCGGGCGCCTAAATTAATATCCCAATAAAATTATTTATTGTTGTCTCCTATTTTCCGCCTCCCCTCAGGAGAGAGATGGGCTTGATGATCTAATTGGCCTCTTTCATCTCTAAACTCTGTGGCTCAGCTAAGTACCTTTTACAATCCATCATGTATTATTTAACGGAAGAGAACAAGAGCAAGAGAGGAACGACAGCAGGAGAGAAATGCAGGAAGATGGGAGAGAGGAGAGAGGCCCTGACTTTAGAGCGTACTCCCCCGATTTCAGCTTGGACAACTGAGAAGAGGGACAGCATGCCCCTAACCCTCAGGGTGCCCACACCAGACTCTTCTAAACTCCTCGAGGGCCTTTGGCCCCAGTGCCTTGTGGGGAGGAAGGAGGATAGGAGGGAATGAGGCTGAGACTAGTAGCAGCAGTGAGGAGGGGGTGGCGGACAAGGGCTTCTCAGCCTGGATTTGAACTAATCTCATGTAGGAACGAGTCCCGACCCATGGCGGGTGCAGCCAGGTGAGGTCAGTCAACCAGAATCCCTGCTGTGCTGGGCTCAGACCTCCCATCAGGAAAAGCCTTCTCAAGAGGGCTGATGCTTGGGGACCAGGTTGTTGGGGCAGAAAGATACAAATCCAAGTAACACTGCAGAGCCCCAATCAGTTGAGGGCTTGTGGCAATGCCATGGCTCCTTGTGATGGCCCATGGTCCTGGTGCCCCAGAGGGAGCTGCTGGGACCTACCCATCTAGCCTGAAGGGGTCTAGAGTGCTCTTCTGAGGGATGTTCCCATAAGTTTGCTTTCCATAACTTCTCTGATGTCTTCTATCCTTGCCCCCAGGCCTCCCAAAGCCAGAATGTCTGGAGCCTGGGCTCTCCCTCTCAGGCCCCAGCCACCAGGAGGGCCAGCTGCTGGCAGCTATAGATAAGCGGCTCATTGCCAATGCCCCCATCAGTCCCTGTGCAAACACCCCTCTTCTCCTCCTGCAAGGGCTGTTATTCATCTAGCTGAGCCCAACAAGATGCCTGGTGTGGCCACATGCCACCCCTTAAAAGAACTTTTTCAGCACTGAGTGGAACTGAGATGGCCCAAGCCTGCCTGCCAGGATGGGCCCAGTTTCCTGGACAGTGTCACAAAGCCCAGCTTGGGTGCAGGAGGGAGGCTGAGCAGACACCACCTATGGCCACCCTGCTCTGTGTGTGGAGGGTTTGCTAGTAACTGGGATGGGGACCCCCGAGGAGACTGATGGTGGCCTCTCTCGTGCAGCAGCAGGAAGGCCAATCTTGTCCCACAGCCCTTACCTTGGGGGAGGGAGAGAAATCGTAAACTGAGGCACATCCATGGGAAGCCACAGGGACTGAAGAGGTTTCACAGATACCAGCAGGAAATCGGACAGGCCAGGACTTTTCAGAGCGCTGACACTGGTGTCCCCTTCTGCCTCCATCTCCCTTGGCACTTTTTCTGAACCTCCACCAGGGCCCCATAATGACAACTGTCATTGAAAACCATCTTTTACTGGGACCTTACTATATGCCCAGCATGTTCCACAGACTCTTCTAGTTGACCTTCACAGCAACGCTGTAAAGTAGCTCCAATTATTACTCCTCGCTGAAAGGTGAGGAAACCGAGGTGCAGAGTCTTTAAGCATTTCTCCTGGTCTCAGGCAGGATCTGAACCTAGATCTGGGCTGACTCCAGAGGCAGTCTCCTAACCACCAGCCCTGCCTGCAGTGGCTCTTTAGGTCATGGTTGTTTCTGGCTGCATCTCCTCCCCACTCAGAAGGAGTGCCTTGAGGGCCGGACCACATCTTCCCAGCTCAGTGCCCAGCATCCAGCAGGTATTAATAAGTGTTTTTTAAATGAGCTGAATGAATGAACAAGTAACTAGGTGAGCATCTGATGTTGGGTTCCTACTGAGTTATTACAATGAAACAACGAAGGCAATAACATGCATCCTAGACCCCCATCCTAGCATCAGCTCAGTGCACTTCCTCATGCACTAAGTTTATGCTCATTCCTCCCTCCTAGGTCCTCTCTGGCCAGGCACTAAGCCAGGCTCTGGGATTTGGGATGAACTGGTAAAGCTCATTCACCTGCATTTATGCTTGGGGAGAGAGGCAGAGTGATGGCCCCAGGTTACACAGCTGGGTGGTGGCAGAACTGGGACCAGCACTCAGGCCCCTGATCAAGAGCCATGGTGAGAGGATGCGGCCACAGCGAAACCACCCGCCGGCCTCCCCTCCCCTGTGCCCAGTCCCCACCCACCGGTAGCTAGTGCGGGCCTTGGCAGCCACGCAGGACCAATGTCCGGGGCATCTTTTCTCCTCTGGTCATAAGTACCTGGCATTGCCATGGCAACCCTGGGTCTGGAGAAAAGCTCTTATGGACAGGGGCATCAGCCCAGGAGCCATATGTGTTTTTGTGGCCCGGTGATGATGACATGTCTGTCCTTGTGCCTGGAGGAGCCAGGGCACAAGGCGTCTCTGGGAGGGTTTAGAGGAACTGGGCGGTGCACTAAAACAAGGCAGGCTCTGCGGGCCCTCTGAGAGGGGTCTCCTGGATCCCACGGCAGGAGATTGGGAGAGCCTGAGAGGAAAAGCCAGCTGGGAATCTGGTGATTCAGGGTCAAGTTATTTGCCAAGGGCAGAGCAAGGAAGTGTGCCCATCCCTCCCTTTTCAGAAAGCTTGGCCATCTTGAGGGGCAGGTGAGGGAGGAGGTGATGGGGTGACTGGGCTTTGAGGAATGGAATCAGGAGAAGAGACTGAGCCAGGGTCCAGGGGAGACTCTCCGCAGAAGTAGTGGCAAAGCCACACGCATGTGTGTGTAAGTGGGGGGTGTGGTGAGTGTGTGCTGCCAGCATGGCTTTGGGGAAAGAAGAGGGAGAAGCAGGAAACAGGGGAGATGAGGGGCTGAGAAGGTGAGAAGGTGCAGAAGTGGGCCTCATTCCCTCCTCACCGGCCTCTGCTCCCCAGTGCACACAGGGAGACCTGCCACCCTGCCACCGTGCCCTGGAAAATAAAGCTGCAGAGCTTAGCACCAGGCAGCACATCTCCCCTCTGGCTGAGAACCATTCCTGAAGGGAATGCTACCCCACCCCACAGAGCTGTGGTTCCTCGCATTTCAGCACGTGCTTCAGTTCTTTAGGAAGTCCTTTATGAGGACTCAGATGTGGGGAAGAACCAAGGCTGGGACATCTTGCTGCTTCCCGCAGATCAAGGGCCTGTAGGACAACGCCCGTCGGAGTGTCCTCTACAGTCGCCTTCCCTCCTTCCCTGTTCCACCCCACCTGAGCCTGGCCAGCCCTCTGAGACCTGCCCAGGGGAACGGCTAGAACTCATTTATGAGCTACCCTCTGCCTGACACTGCCTCCACTTCCCAGCCCAGCAGCCCTGAGGCATTAGTGGGGACTCCCCCCTCAACTACTAGCTCTACCACCTTCTAGCTGTTGAACTGGGGCTATTCACTTCATTTTGCTGAGCCTTGATTTCCTTTTCTGTAAAGTGGGGATAACATCCTGGGGCTAGGATTGGACTGGATTTAATAAAACACCTGAGCACCTTATAAACAATAAGCGCTCAGAAGATGTTTCCCTCCTTCTAGAGATCTGAAGTCCACATGCTCTGAGCATTTTGTAGACAAAGAAGCTGAGGTTTAGAGTGGGTATGTGACTTGTCCAAAGTCACACAGCTCATGAAGTGATGGGGCCTGGATCGGAGCAGAGATCCGACGCCAGAGCCCACATCCTTGCATCTTTCCTGCTACACCGTGCTGCTTCTTTGAGCCATTCCACAGCTCTCTGAAATACCGAGTTCCTCATCCACTGCTCCCCCATGTCCCCCACACCCACACCAAAAGTAACATTTGTATTAATGTGCTGACTCTTAAGATCTCTGAGCTCCTGGATCTCAGACTCAGTGACACAGAAGCCACACAAAGAATGGTGGGTCTTTCAGGAGCAGTGTTCTTGGGTCACCTGAGCCCCAGCCCCACTGATGTAAACTCTCACCTGGGCTGGAATGGAGTTAACCAAGTCCTTGGTTTCCTCCCAGACTGTGGGGTGGGGGGGTTGCACTCTCTTCCCTGCTGGGGGTTAATCCTCTTGCAGATAATTCCCCAGGTGGCCCTGCTGCTGCCTCTACAACTATTGTTTTCCCTCTGGAGGGAATCGGGGGGAAAGGGTGCTGGAATTGTGGGGGGAGGGTTCTATGGCATTTGGGACATGCAGTTTGATGTCTTGGGGTTGCTCCTGCTCTGCTCCAGGCAGAGCTGGGTACCTTGGAGTAAGGGGCCTTCCCCAGGCACCCACAGACACAGACAGCCCCTCCTCCTCGGAGCTGACCTTGTCAGAGAGGGGAGGGTTGTGGTCCTGCAGAGTCTGCAGGAGAGGGTGTGGGGGTCAGCAAGAACCCCCTTCTCCCACCAGAGCAACTAGAAAGCCACCGAGGAGCTCATCCTCTTTTCCACGGTGGACCGAGGTCTGGCCTGCATACACAAAGATGGGGCGCTTTCTTCTTTCAATCAGAATTAATTTGAGTCCTAGCTCTGCCACTGTTTCCAGACCAAACCTGGGGCACGTTTCTTACTCTCTTTAATCTTCAATGTTCTCGTGTGTGAAAAATGGGAATACTGAAACCAGAATCTTACCAGGGATTTTCTGGGGGTCAGACAGTGACAATTAAATAAGATAGTGATGATTAAAGCCCAAAGTATGTGACTTGGGCATGTCACCACTTGGGTGGTGACCTTATAACAGTCACCACCACCTATTCACTCAGGACCTCCCTAACATGAGGCCAGGTTTTCCCCAAGTTCACATACCATTGGGGTATGCCTACACGAATGCACATGTGCATGTGTGTGAAAGAGAGAGAGAGAGAGAGAGAGAGAGAGACCCAAGCACAGAAAACAGAATACATGGACAAGATGCCTCCTCAACTCTAGTGTCTTAGTGGGGTGAGTAGGGGGTTTCAGCTGAAAGGATCAATGTGAGTCCCCATTGCACAGCTCCAGAGCAACTAATGGTAGCAGCCCATTGGGAGCCCCATGTCCCTCCTCAGGCCTTACCTCATTGTTGACAAAGCAGTACAAGATGGCCACCATCAGCCCCTGGAAACAGAGTCATATCAGCAGGGAGGAAGCAGGAGGCAGGTATCCTGCAGGCAGGCCCTAGTCTGAAGCTCCTTGGGCCTCTAGCCCCAACATCCTCCTCCTCAGATTGGGCAACCCAGGCAGACCCAGAGATGGGGGCACTGGGTTCCTTCTCCTTTCCTTTCTGGAGCAGCAAGAAGCCCCTTGCTCAGATACTGCAGAAGCTCTTCAACCACCCTCTCCTCGAGGCCTGACCTGAGAAAGTACACTGCCTCTGATCGGGGGGCAATTTTCCTGCCCCAGCCCCATTTGTTCACTCACCCAATGCTCCAGAACTGTGATCTATATGTATGTGTGTGTGCACATGTGTGTAAGTATACATGCATGGGCCAAGATGCTCATGGCAATCCCATAAGCCTCCTGAGGGGCTGGACCAATTTCTTATATTTCTACACCCCCCATTGAAACTTGCACCCCCTCAGCATCATCTAACACTAGTGGAGAGGATGAATTCTTGGCTTTGGAAACTATGTGGCCTGGCAAATCTTGTTTTAACATCTCTGAGCCTCAGTTTCCTCCTCTGTAAAATGGGGGTAATCCTGCACACGTCCTGCAATTCTGTGAGGATTAAATGCACAATGTGGTGTGAAGCACCTGGCAGGGTGCCTGCCACCCAGGAGCAGCCCAGTAGTTGGCAGTTGCAATGCCAGATGCATGCCCACAGCTACATCCAGGAAGGCTTCTTGCCCAATGTGCTTATAGAGAAGACTGGCCTGGGTGTCAGGACACCTGGGGCTTCTAGCTCTGGCTCTGCTCCAACCATGTAACTTTGGGCAAGAGCCACTTCCCCCCCAGGCCTCAGGCTGCCCATCTGCATGGTGCAGGCTGGTCTCTGCCCCAACTCTCCCCTGGACTTCGCAAGTGTGGGCTAGAAAGTCACCTGGAAGGAGGTGAAGGAGAGCTCTGTGAACAGCTTGATGAAGCGCAGTGTCCCCCGGGCATGCTCGTCCATCACGAAGGCAAAGACGATCTCATGGGTCCCCAGCAGGGGGATGAGCGTCAGTGTGGACTTGGCAAGTCTGGGGGGTGAGATAGAGATGTCCTTCTGGACCTCTCCCACGGACTCTTCTCCCCTTTCTGTGCCCCCAACCCCCACAACGTCCTGGCATCTGGGTCACGGACACCCTCCCACCCCAAATACCCCGGGACAGGCTGCCTGGAGGGGAGGAAATAGAGATCAAGACCCCCCAGAAGCCCAGGAGCTACTCAGGTGCAGAGGTGAGGGCAGGCTTGGGGCCCCAGGCCGGGCTGGGTGGAAGAAGAAGGTCATGTAGGGTTTCAAGCTCAGCACCCCAGGATTTCTGTCTCTGCTGGAAGGAAGGGCTGAGGGGTCCAAGAAAACCAGCTCAGTTACATCACCTGCACTTGATGTCTGTCTTGCACATAAGATTGGCTTTCAGTTTGGACACCACAATGCAGATGACCCGGACAAAGATAATGAAGTTCACCTGCAGGACCGATGGGCAGGTGGCTGGAGGACCTCTCAAGACTTCTCCTCTCCCCCGTCCTTCCCCCAGCACTACCCCAGGCCCACCGCAACTCCCACTCCCGACCCACCCCGTCACTCACCCCGATGGCAAAGAGAATGGGCAGCCGGATAATGAGCCAGTAATTCATGTTTGAGTTCCTGGTCCAGCAGCTGGGGAGGGGAGACAGACACACACAGGCCCCCAGCTCACAGTGCAGGTACAGGAGCACACAGTACACATGGGCGTGCAAAGTGACACACACAGAGCCCCACAAACACCACCACCAGGAGATACCCGACAACCAATCCCACAGACCCATGCAGAGCCCTTCAAGCCACACACACACACACACACACACACACACACACACACACACACACAAAGTCCTAAATACACGGTCCCACACAGAGAGATATGCACGGCCCCTTCATGAACCTATGAACGTGGTCATGTGTGTACTCAGCGTCATACATAAAATAACATTTCACTCACAGTTATTACAGAAAAACCTGCAAGGGGGCCCCAAGTACCCCACAGACCCAGTACCATTTGTCATCATACAATCCCGGGGAGGGGGAGGGAGGGTGTATTAGAGAACTAAATTCGTAAATTAAGCTCCTGGTCCCTCAGTTTATCCTCCCAACAGGTAGGAGCTGCATACCCCAGGAGCCAAAGAATCCCATGGGGTTTGAGGATGGGGACCTCAGCACACCCACCCCTTGAAGCAGGACACTCACCCCTCATCCTCATAGAGGTACTTGACAATGCCCCAGGGGATAACAAACAGCAGGGGAACACCTAAGAGGAGAGAGGGAAAGAGAAAGAGGGCAGAGGGGCTGGCAGGCCAGAGCCACCACCATGTACACCGAGAGGCCTCTCCTTAACCCAGGCCTCTCCCACCTTCAGCCCCTCTCCTTGCCTGGCCCCAAACCAAGCTTTCTAGTAGGTAAGGAACTAGGCTGGTCCGGGTGTATGGAAGAACGGAGAAGGCAGGAACCAACCCTCCCCTGCACCCAACTCCCCTGCCTCAGTTCCTTAGAGAGAGGCCCCACCACACTGTGGCTGTGTGACACTCCTCGCCAGTCTGCCCCCTTCCATGGGCCAAACACACTGTCAGGGCTTGCCCCCAGGGCCTTGGCTGAGACACAAGGATGCAGACACCCAAGTAGCAGAGGGACAGGGCCACGGAGTGGGAGGGCATGCTGGATGAGTTGGGAACAGGCCAACTCTGATGCCTTTTCCCCCCCGCCACCCTCCCGCCTGAGCCCACATGCCCATCTCAATCTACTCCTTCAGGCCCTGGAAGCCCCTCCAGCCATCTGTTCCCTCCCCACATGCACCTGCAAGTGGCTGTGCAGAAGCGTGGAGCAGAGACAGGAGCTCTACCCTTGATGTCAACAGCCCAACCAACTGTGCACAGTGGCCCACGATAACAACAGCTACAACACTTTCCACTTGGCTGAGACTTGACTGGTGTGGTAGGCAGCCTCTAGGCTGGTCCCCAACCATCCCAGCCTCCTGGCATTCACACCCTAGTGTAGTCCACATTGTATCAGGATTGGTCTGTGTGACCAATAATGTACGGCAGAAGTGATGGCATGTCACTTCTGAGATTAGGTTATAAGAGACTGTCTTAAAAAGTTATGAAAGGCTGGTCTTGGGCTCTCTCTCTCAATCTGATCACCCACTGTCAATCTGAGTGAGTTCAGAAGTGGATTTTCCAACCCCAGCTAAGCCTTGAGATGACAGCAACCCTGGCCAACATCTTGACTGCATCTCCGTTAGCGATCCTGAGCCAGAGGCATGCAGCTAACCAGATTCCTGACCGTAGAAACTGAGCAATAATACTTGTTGCTTTAAGCAGCTCAGTTGTGGGGTCATTTGTTACGCAGCAATAGGTAACTAATACAAATGGTCTCCAGTTCCTCGAGGGTAGAGCCTCATTCATCTTCAGAGCCTCAGTGCTCAGCTCAACCTAGGAGCTCAATATGTGTTTGCGGACTTAAAATTAGGTTGTCCGTCCTCACATGCCAGATGGAGATGGATCAGGAGCTCAGAAGAGTACAGGTGGGACTAGAACGCAGGGCTCACACCCATGCCAACCACCCTCAATGGCTTCCTGCACCAACTCTCTCCATGCCTGTCTCCATCACTGCCTCTCTCAGGGTTGGAGATGTAGATGTCCAATACAGGTAAGGGTGTGCATATTAAGGTGCATGGACACAGATGTGTGTGTGTAGTGGTGGGGGTCCATGCATATGCATGGGTGGCTTTAGGGTGTCTCTCCCCGGAAGGAGCCCATTTCCAGGGAAGAACCCACTTCATAGCCTTTGCTGTCACCATATCCTCAACACATGAATGTCAACTCAACAGCAGCTACTGAGCAGCTCGAATGCCTGGAGCTACTGTGCTTGACAGCGCAGACAGGGATGGAGGAAGCCAAGAAGCTCACAGCTGACCAGCATTCTTCATCAGAGATCTCTCTCCTTGGCCATTTATTTTTACATAAACCAGACCTTTCAACATCCATGATGCTTTAGTAACAGGCCTTCATGAGACTGGACAAGGGACAAACAACCTCCAAAGGCCCCAGCACATAGTGCAGAGCCTGCCACATAGAAGATGCTCACTGAGAATGGAATAAATGAATGAATGAATGAATGATAAATGAGTCAATATATCAGTGAGAGAAGGGAAGCTCTCCAGGAAAGAACATGCCAATTCCCTGAGCCACACACCTGTAGAGAAACCTCCTTCTTGGGCATCCCCAGCCACCTGCTGTCGTTTGTCTCTGAGACCCCATTCCCACGAGTGAGTTTGGGGAGCTCACTTGTGTTATCAGCCAGACCTGGTGAAATTCATTCATTACCAGCATCTCCTTAACAAAACCTTTTTTAAAATGCAAGCACAGCTCTGCCACATGCAAACATTACACACTCCCTGCTGGCTTCATCTTTCTCCCATTTAGAAAAGTAACAAGACAGGCTGGAGAAAAAAGCTCGAATTAAGACACACAGAACTGGCTCCGAAAAGTAATGATTCCCTCATCCATCACTTGCCTCCCACCTCTGCAGCCTTCTTGTGGTGGGTTATGAGGGCACCCAGCCACCCCTGGACCACAGCAGAAGCTGACATGCCCCTTGGGGACCCCCCCCCAACTGTGTCAGAGTGCTAATTTTAATTCTTCTGCTTGCACGTGAAGTGAAAAGTTGTTTCTCAAGCATCCCAACTTGGGCCAGGCCTCCTGGTATTACAACGGAGCTCTTGGCTCTCTGCGAATCTCTCTGTCTGTCCTTCTGTCTTTGTCCCTCTGTCTCTCTCTGTATCTCCCCATCACAATTCCTCAAGAAGAGGATGTTCTGATTTGGAAGGGAGGTCCCCCAGGTCCTGCCCTTGTGCCCCCTCAGACTCTGAGCTCTGAGCTGGGGCATGAGGTGGTGGAAAAGGACTGGCACCACTTCCCCACTTCCTACTCAGAGACCTCCAGGGCACCATGCAGCCCCACTAACCCTCCACCAACCACCCCCACTCCTCTGCACACATGACACATCCCTTTGATTGTTCCTGCCTTCAGGTCGCTATGGTGATGGGCACTATCAGTGTTGATCCTATTTCCCAGAATGGACAGACACCCTGAGGACAGCCTTCCCAGAGCTCCCCTTGATGGTCTAAGCCCGCCCCCACCGCTAGTTAGCTGTAGGGCTCTCCACCTGCCCACTGCCTATTTGACTGCCCTAGCAGGGTGAAGAGGCCTGGGAGGGAAGAAAGGCCAAGCAGCAGGGGGCTGGACCCTGGCAGAGGAGGGAGGAAGGGTGAAAGCAGGGAGCCGTGTGCAGAGGCCAGGCCCACCTGTGCAGAGGCCTGAGCTTACTCAGCTGGGCCCTCAGAGATGCAGCGCAGGCCAGAGAACTTTGCATGACAGGCAGCAGGAATCAGGAGGCCTGGTTCCAATGCCTGCTCTGCCTGCAAGGCCCTGCGCCGCCCTAAGACACCAATCACATTAAGGCCCCTTGAGAGCTACTCTTCTCCAATGGGGAGGAACTCTTCTACAGGTGGCCAAGGAGCACCAGCAAAAATGAATGAAGCGCAAGGACGGGGGCAGAGAGGCTGATAGGGCCCGAGAAAGCAGAGAGCCAGGGGGGCTGGGCAACCTGGGCCGGGAACAGCCCTGCAAAGGCTCAGGGGCAGGAGCAGTATGGGAGGGGAACATTGAGGGATGATCATGGCTATGACTGAGGTGGGAAGTCCCTGGAGATCAGGGGTCAGCAGTAGTCAGAGCAGCCTGAGGCAGGCGAATGAAGGAATGAGAGGAGTGAACGAACGAGTGGCAAGCTCAAAGTGGAGGGTGGGGTCCTGTGGTGTGTGGCAGGGACACCGGCAGAATAGGGAGGGCCAGAGGACAGAGCCTGGGCTCCATCCCAGGTGGGTGCCGGTGGGCCCCTCCAGAGTAAGCGCTGTTGTACCTGTCTCCCCCGCTAGTGGGGTGGGGGGCAGCTGCTGCTGGTGGGTGTCCCAGCCTCTGCCCCATCCCACCCTTGTTCTCATTGGACTCCCACATGGCGAGAGGCAGAAGCACAACCAGAAATGTTCCAGCAAAAAAAAAGACACAATGGTTCTCGGCAAACTTTTTTGGCTAGAACATTTCCAGCTGGGCTCCAGGCACATCCTCAGTCCACCCTTTCCTCAGCTGGCTTCCGGCCGACCCACCCTGCCTTGCTCAGCTCTCCTCTGAGCCCTCCTCTTCATCATCATGTGACAGAGCCATAGCCCCTCAGCCCCTCACTCCCAGTGACCCCCACCCTGAGGCCCAGGACTCTCCATTTCCCTCAGGGCCTGGGCTACCCAGGACTGGGTGTGGGGCTTTAATCCCAAAGGGGTATTTGAGGACAGTACCATGACTGCCAGTGGTGTTGGGGTGTATTTGGCCAGACAGGGTGGAGGCCTCTGCTTCCATTAAGGAAAAAGGGTTGTACAAAGGAGGGAGGATAACCGTAACCCCCTACAGTGCCTTGACAGCCCCATCAGCAGTGAGTCCTGTGCCCAGGAGGGGGTTATCCCATGGGACCTGCCCCTTGGCCCAGCAGTTGGTTCTGAGTAACAAGTTGGCCTCTTGGGGGTAGCCTGAAGGCAGCAGTTCAAAGAGGGGTCAGGGTCTCCCACCCCCCATGCCACAGGTCGAGGATGGGGGATGGTGAGATGAATGACAGTAGACCTTACCCCAGCCTATGCTCAGATAGAGCCTGAAGATGCGCTGCTCGGAGAGGACTGAGAAGGCCAGCAGCGTGTACAGGTACACACCCTCCACCAGGAGCCAGTAGTAATTGGCCGCCACGCAGTACTGCATGAGCAGGAACACCAGGCGGCAGCCCAGAGAGTTCTGGGGGCAGAGGAAAGGTCCCCAGGGGACAACAGCTCTGCCCCCTGCCTCTTTCAACCTCCCTCCCCATCCTGCCCCAGCTGCTGTCTTGCCTTGGTGAATGCAGGATGAAAGAGCACACACCTTCTCACCAGGGCTAGTGCTAAGAAGTTGACCTGCTTTAGCTCATTGAATCCTCACTATCTTGGGTAGAAGAAACTATTATCCCATACAGATGAGAAAACTGAAGCTTGGAGAAGTTAAATGACTTGCCCAAAACTATCCAGCTAGTAAGTGACAGAGCTGGGATTCAAACCCAGGTCTGTCTCCAAAGACCACTCCTCTGTGTCAGACTGACAATTCTCTAAGGGCAGAGGCAGTGTCTCCCTCCTTAGACTGGGACTCCCCAGAGTGGATGGCCTCTCCCATCAGACTGGAGCCTCTCCAGGGTGGACAGACTCTCCCATCAGATTGGAGGCTCCCTGAGGACCAGGCCTAGGCAGCTCTTGCCTTTCTTTGTGCCAGGCCTGGGTGGGTGGGGGAAGCCAGGTTTCACTGGCCATCCACCCCTCCTCCAGCCCTTCCTGGACACACACAGACCTGGTAGGAGAGGAGCCCATCCCACTGGTGCTGCTGCGGGGCCGTGTTGTACATCCACTTGAGGACCGCGTCCTTGATGAAGACGGACAGTGCTCGGAGGATGAAGGATGCAAACAGGTTCAGGTGGATGTAGTTCCGGGTGCAGTGCAGGTGTCTGTGGGACAAAGCAGGGCCCTTCCCTGGCAAGATGGCCAACAGTTCTGCCCCACAACCCCCCAGCTCTCAGGCTAACATACACCTTGGGTATGTTTCTGGCTCTGGGACTGTGCTCCTGTCTTCCTTCCTCTGAGAATGCCCTTCTTCCCCATAACCTTGAAAATCCTCCAGGTCCAACTCAAGTTCTGCCTCTTCATGAAGGCTTCAGCTGTGCAGTAACTACCGTCCCCTCCCCTCCACATTCTATCCTTCCCTCTAAGGCATCTTCTTTTCTACAAAATCATGCAAAACCCAAGTTGTTTATATATGAGGACCACTTTCCCTAGTGGAGACTTTGCTTTGCTTCTTGATGACAGGCACCATGTCTTGCATGCCTCTGGGCTGCCTTACAGAGGCAGATGGGCTAAGCATACAGTAGAAATTCAAAAAGTATTGGATACAGTTTCAATATCCTCTCATGTAAATGCATAGGAAACTAGAAATACGAGGACATTTTTTAACCTGATAAAGGCTATCTACCCAAACTGGGAGCAAACATCATTCTTAACTGAGAAACTTTAAAAGTATTCCCTTTAAAATCAGGAACAAAATAAGGATCATCTAGCCTTAAGAAGCTGTCATCACTCCATTCAACATTGTACTACAGATCCTAGTCTCTGTAATAAGGCAAGAAAAAAAATGTATAAGAACTAGAAATAAAGAAACAAAATTATCATTATTTGTGGATGATAGATATCTTCATAGAAAATCCATGAGAATTGACACACAAATCATTAAAACTAATAAGAGAGCTCAGCAAGTTTGCTGATATGTATGTATATACACAAGAGCAACAAACAACTAAAAAGTAAATTTAAAAACTCATTTATAATATTTTTAGTTGGCTACCTATAAATAAGCTTAACAGAAGATGAGCAAGATCTCTATGGAAAATACAATAAAACTTGCTTAAGATCATTAGAGAGAAATGGAAGCTACACCATGTTCATGTATAGAAAGACTATCTTGAACGTCTCAACTCTCCCCACATTAATTGATAAAGTCAATATAGCTACAACAAAAATTCCAACAGTGTTGTTGTGTTTTTTTCATGCAACTTTTAAAACTTATAAAGAGCCAAGGGCCAATAATAGTCCAGACACTCCTAAAGAACCACAAATCAGGAGCCCTGCTATAAAAGAACCAAGATTTTTAATGAATCTACAGTAGTTAAGGCACTACGGTATTGGTAAAGGAACAAATAAATAGACCAACAGACAAGAATACAGATGACAGAAACCAACCCAGGCACAGATGACACTTGCTGCATGGCAGAGCAGGCTCTGCAAACCGAGGAGGAAAGGATGGGCTATCAGTAAATGGTCCTGAAGCAATTAACTATATGTACATACGGAAAAATGAAATTAAACTTTATTTTTACCAAAGACAAAAATAAATTCCAGGTGCATCAACGATCCATAAGGGATGAGCAAAACTGATGACCCTAGATTAAAGAAAGATATCTTAAAGACCATAAAGAAATTTGGTCTTTGAAAAAAAAATTATCAATTATCAACTGACAAAATTTTTATCACTTGAAAACATTTATTGATAAATTTCATCAATAAAAACAGATAAATTAATATATTTGATTCCATTAAAATTAAGGACTTCTGTGCATAAAAGTCACCATAGAGTGAAAAAATAAACTGCAGACTAAGAGAGGATATATCCTGGATTAGTATCCAGAATATATAATGAATGCCTAAAATAAAAAAGAAAGAGCCAAATAAAAAGTAAGCAAAGAATATGAACAAGCAAGTCACAGAATAAAACATAAAAAAAAAATGCTTAATCTCTCTAGGAATCAGGATATGCAAATTATAATCATAATGAGATATTTCACACATTTTAGATTAGTTAACAATTAGATCTGAAAATACTAAATATTGGTGAGGATGTTAAGCAAAGGGAACTCTAATTTATTACTGGTGACAGGACGAACTGGTATGACCACTTTGAATGGCAACTTAACACCTAATAAATTTGCAAAAGCACGAGGTATTCAGACTAGGCCATTCTACTAGGAGGTATTTGCCCTGGGAAAACGCACCAGGGGTCATAGGTGAGAAGTTCACTGTAGCAAGGTTAATAATTCAGAAAAGAAAAAAAAGAAACACCTAAAATGTCCATTAAAAGGTTAACAAATAAACTGTGATATATCAGACAATGGAGTACAGAGTGACAGTTAAAATGAATGAAACAGAACTACCTGTATCAACGTTAATGAATCTCACAAAAACATAATGTCAGGCCAAAAATAACATTACAGAAGAATATGTACGACACGCCAATAAAAATACGCAAACCCCATGCTATATATTTTTGCAGATACTTACAAATGTGGTAAAAGTATATAGAGATGCTTGGGAATTATAAGCAGCCCCCTTGGGGGTTCCCTCTGGTGGGGGGAGCAGGGAGGGTTACCCCAGTAAACATAACTGTGTGGTAGGCTTTAGTTCTTAGGCTGGATGGTGTGTGCACAGATGATCATAACATCAGCCACTGTATTTTCAGGTCTCTGAAATACTTCATAATAAAAGAGGAGAGTGTTCATTGAGTGAATGCATTTACTGAGCACTGACTGTGTGCCCAGCACTGACTATGCCAGGTGCCATGGGGACAACAGGAGGAATGCCGCCGCTCCTGTTCCGGCTGGCTGGTGTCCTGAGCTCCTGTCCTTGAATCCAGAGGTGGGCCACCTCTGCCAAGTACAGAGGGAGTAGGAAGAACCTGGTCCTCAGGAAGGGACGGCTCATCTAGATTAGACTCAGGGAAGAACTTTTCCATAGGGGCTGACAAGCTCTATGGAGAGCAGAATCTCTACACCCCTGAGATCTTGTCTAAAATCATACTGAACTCCTGGTTATTTAAGTTACAACGCTCACTGGAGAGGACTTCTCCTAATCCTACCATCCCCTGTTAAGGCTTGGGGTGTGTGCTTTGTGTATGCATGTGTGGTGTTTATTTTCCCTTTTTTGCAGTATTACATGCACGCATTTACACTGCAGAGAGTCGACTAAGTATACATTCTTGTATCCTGTGTTTCCAATCTCTGAATCTCTGACATGGGCTCTCTGGAGATCTCTTAAGAGAAGGACCCACAGCTCTGTTGCTTTGGTTTGGTGTCCCTGTCTTCCATTTGGGAACACAGCAGGGAGTTAGGATGAAGCAGGCCCCTCGAGGGCCCCGGGTCCCCTTACCTGAAGCCAAGGAGGATGGCCGAGGCGATGACCAGAGCGGAGAAGGAAAGTGCGTAGCCCACCGTGTAGATGAAGTAAAGCGACAGGAGCTGCTTCTCCGGGAAGCTCTGTGTGCATAGGGGGGATGCAGTGTACATGGGGCAGCCCCCAATGCTCTTCTCCCACATCCTCCTTTCCCATGAGATGGCAGCCTGACTTGGGGTCCCACTGGGGATCCCGGAACATAAGAAAGAGAATAACCTATGGCGATGGTCCTCGGATATCTAGGGTCCTGTTCCAAGGCCAGAGAGGTGAACACACACCACCTTTGCCCGAAAAGCATGGTTTGCAAAGCCCCCAGAGACAGGGGAATGGGTGAGATGGCCACAGACCAGCCCACCAGATGCTCTGGCTCCCTGCTGCAGTGAAGGTGGGACCCTGCAACCCCTCGCTGGCTCAAAGTCCCCATCTTCAACTCACTCTCTCCCCTCCCTTGGAGTCATCACATTCAGACAGGTTCCTCCAGGGCAGGCTGGAGTTGTCCACATGCAGCCACAGGCCATCAGCTGTGCAGAATCGGTACACGTGTCCCTGCAGCACTGAGGCGGAGAGACGCAGGAGCTGAGCCTCGAACCAATGCCACATGCCCCTCATTCCTCCCCACCTTGGGGGTCACCCCTGCTCCCCGTGAACTGACCCCTAGGATTTAGCAACACCTTTTCCCCTCTACACACACACACACACACACACACACACACACACACACACACACACACACTCGGGCCTTCCTCCCCTGCCACATGCTTGTTTGGTCTAGGGACAAGAAGGGGTCACAAAGGTGAGGGCCACCCAGCCACACCCTCAGCCTTCCCTCTTGGCCAAGAGGGATGCAGTTTGATGAATCCATGCCTTTGAGATGAGACTGCTCTAACCCATCTCCATGTCCCTGCCTGAAGCCTCAAATCACACTACTGACAAGGTCTGGTGCTGACCAGCAGTGGTCCCAACAACCCCACAGCCACCCCTGCGAGTTCTGATTCTCAGGACTCAGCACCTGCCTCCCTGAAACTCTCCTCCAGCAGAGCAGACCCTGAGAACAAAGTAGCACAGAACTCCCGAGAGAAAGGAAGAGACACATCCCTGTCCTCAGGGAGACACAGCCCTGCCCTCAGGGAGCCCCAGTCTGAGGGGAGACATGGCCCTGCCCTCAGGGAGCCCCAGTCTGAGGGAGACACAGTCCCACCCTTAAGAAGTCCTGATCTGGGGGCCTGCCCTGTGGCCTAGTGGTTAAGTTCGGTGCGCTCTGCTTCAGAGGCCCATGTTCAGTTCCCGGCCACGGACCTACACCACTCATCGGGACCATGCTGTGGCAGCGACCCACATATAGAATAGAGGAAGACTGGCCCGGATGTTAGCTCCAGGTGAATCTTCCACAGCAAAAAAAAAAAAAAGAAGTCCTAATCTGATGAAGGAGACACAGTCCTAGTCTCAAAGACCACCTGATTTAAAAGTCAATGGTAGAGACACAGCCCTTGAAGACCCTCCATTCAAAATGGAGGAAGATTCAGCCCCTCCCTCAAGTAGCTTCAAGTAGTTGGAGATGGAGACTGCACTTGGAGACCTCCCAGTCTGAGAGGGGAGAAAGATCCAGCCCCTGTCCTCAGGGAGCTGCAGTCTGAAGCAGGAAGGAAGTACAGTCCCTGGATTCAGGGAATCAAGACTCTCACAGGAAAAAAAAAAAAAAATTGCTCAGAAAGGAAGAGCATAAACGCAAACCAAGAGAGATCAAACAGACCCAGCAGAGCCAGGGGTGGGATGTGCCCATTCACATCATGTCTGGGCATCTGGGCACTGAGGCAGTCCCCCTGCCATGCCTCACTGTCCACCTTCCTAGAGAGGTGGGTGGCTTGTGGTCCCAGGTTTGCTGTAAGGCCACAAGAGGGGGTAAGGGGCCTACTTGCATCTGGGGGGAAATGCCTCATTACCTCTGGGCAGGAGAATGTTGAGTCTGACTGCAGGGTCAGGAAACCCCCGGGGAGGAAAACAGGGAGGGAGATTCAGCACAGGGGGATCTAGGAGAGAAACTGGAACCAAAAACAAATTTTAGAAGATTTTAAAATTCTATAAGATTAAAAGATTTTAAAGACCAGCTTCCCCAGCTGCGGGAGGAAGGCACTGTGAGGGAGGAAGGGAGAACGGAGGAGCCACTGAGCCCCGGTTGGCAGTGGCTGGTCAGAAGCCTCCAGGTGGAGAGGTAGCAGGAAGAACCATGTCTGTGGAAGAAGCTCATTAATATGCGGCGTGATGGGTGCGTTGCCAGCCCCAGGGCCCTCCTGCCAAGGGCCCAGGAGAGATGCAGCCATCTGGAACGGGGCTCTATTTTACAGTTCACACACCGTCCATCCACCACTGTTGTTATGCACATGGAGGTCTTGACTTCGGGATCCCATGACAGCCCTCTTCCTGCACTGTCAGGCACCCTCAGGGCCTGTCGGTGGGACTCTTGTTCTTACTTAACTCTAACTCAGCTCTTCTCCTTTCTCCCACTCCCTTTCAGAAACAAACCCTGAACCAGGTCCCTCTTCAGGAGACAAAAACTGTCTGGTACTACAGTGGAGCAAATCAGCTTGCCGCATCACCACTTCTAGAGGAATCTGCATTTTAAGAGACTAGACGTAGAGAAACAAAAACCTGAAAATGTAATGGCGAAACTTCCGGCAGTGGGAAGAGCTGTGTCCCAACAGCCCCGTGATGCATTTACGAACGAACTCAGACGAAGGACAAAAGACAGGGAAGGAGAGGCATGTGGCCTGATTTTAGCAACTTGATGGGCTCCTCTCAGGCCCCCAAATGCCAATCGTATCTGCTGCGTGGATGCCTGGAGTTCTTCACCAGGGGTCCAGTCCTCTGATATGAGGACAAACCAGCCTTTGGTGGTAGATAACCCTGGAGCAGTGATGGGGTTCTGGGCTGACTCAGTGACAAGTGAGACTGATGCCAGAGCCTTCCCTGGCAGCCTGTTTTGATGGGAGGATGCAGGGAGAAAAGAGAAGGCAGAGGGGCCGGGGAAGGCAGAGGACAAGGCAATGGGGCACAAACCATCGAACTACCCATTTACCCAGGACTCAGCCCACAGGTGTGTGACTCTAATAACACCCACTTGCCACACCTGGCATAGGGCCTGGCATACAGTAGGCACTCACAATTGCTGGTTTCCTCCCTACATACCCCTTACACACCCTCTCTGCAGGCTGCACATGCACAGAATCGGTTTTTGAACACCTGCTGTACACCTGACACCTCTGAACATCACAACCACCTTACAAGGTAGGCACAGTTAATCCCATTTTGCAGATGAAGAAACTGAGCTTCTGAGAGGCCAAGTGACTTGCCCAAGATCATCCAGCCAAGAAGTAGCAGAGTCAGGATTCAAACTTCCAGCTCTTTGCCTCCAGAGGCTAAACATCAGCAGCCAAATTTGCTGCTAACAGTCAACAATGGCCATGTGCCATTTCTCCCCTGCCCTTCCTCTGGGCTTGGATTTGCTAGCATTCAGTGTCCTCCCAGCAGGTCCTCTTGCCAGTGCAGACCCCTGGTGGCCTGCACCGTTCCTCTGTTTAGGACCAGCTGGGAGGACGGGGAGGCGGTGTGTGCACAGATGCATGTGGTACTGCCACAGTGTCACGGCATCACTTTGTGCCTGAAAAGCTCAGCGAGCCTATGTGAGTGCGTCTGCCAATTATCTTCATCAGCAGCCAATATTAAAAGCCAGGGCTGGTTCCTGGCCGGGCCTGTGGTCCCCAGACTCCAGTCTTGGCTGGAGGCGGGGTGGGTCCGGGCACAGCCCTGAGTTATCAGCCCAGCTTTATCTGGCCTAGGAGCTGCTGGTAAATCACAGCCAGAGGCTTGGCTCTGGTTTTGTCAACACCAGGAGGCAGCCAGCTGCATGCCAGGAGGCCCAGGGATATTTCATTAAGGCAGACCCTGGTGCTGGAAATAAAACCCCCAATTAAACACGTCCCCTCCCGGAAACTGCAGCGGCGCCTGTAATCAAGCTAACAGCCGCCCTTCCACGTGGATGCGGGCACTCGGGGCTGTGGAGAGCTGCTCATGAATCCATTAGCTCCCGCACCCTGGTAACCACCGCGGCCAGCGAAGACTCCTGGGCCCCATCGTACAGACCGGGAAGCTGGGACTCAGAGAGAGTAGTCACAGGCCCTCCTCAAAGGAGTGGAGTGAGGGTTGAAGACAGGGCCCAAAATGAAGGCATCAGCTTGGCAGGGGCGGGGTGGTGAGGGATAGAGCCTGACATCATGACCTAGGAGAAGGAGCTGAGGTCTCAACTACAGACTCAAGTTCAAATCCTGGTTCTGCCCTCAGTCTGCTATGGGACCTTAGGCAGCCCTCCCCGGGTCTCAGTTTCCTCATCTATAAAATGGGAACCATAATGACTTCACAGGTCTTTGGTGTGATGACGAGGAGATGAAGTATGTGCAGCGCCTGGTGCACAGGAGGCCTTCAAAACATGGTCACAACAGAAGCCCTGCTGCTGCCCCCACCCCCACCTCTCAACAGGGCACTCCTTCCCTGAGGCTGGGGCTGGAGCCTAGGACATGACCTCAGCCAGAACTCCTCCAGGGCCAAGCTCGGGCCTTGGTCTCCCTGTGGCAACGCTGGCCTGCCGCAAAAGCTCCTGGGCTCAACATTACTCAAGGGAGGCACCTGTCAGAGTTTCCAAGAATTGTGAGTTATGGGCTATTTTAAAAGCGTTTTATGACTCTCATATAATTAGAACTAAGCTAACAAAACAGGTAGAGATCAGGAGGGGGTGCAGCTAATGAGACCAGAATGACTTGTGACAAGCAGATCAGCTGTTTGCGGGTAAACGCCCTGCTAGAGGCCCTCACGCGGCAGCAGGCTCTCTGAAGCCTCTCCAGCCTTCTGGTGCACAGAGAATCTTGTGGACACCAGCCATCTCCTTTAACACCTGCCTTCCTGGACTCATCTGCTCCTGCCCTCTCTGCACCATCCGGAATCCCAAATTCTGCATTAGAGGGGTCCGAGCACGAGGGCTTGGCTGGCTCCCCTGGGACACTGTGCAGCTTTGAGGCCTGAGGCCCGGCCCCATCTCTAAGGAGGGGCCTGCATGGCCTTCCTCCCTGGAGGGCCCTCCCTCCCCCTTCTCCATCTGCCTGTTCTTTCAGGCCTGGCCCCGATGTCACCTCTCTCTGGAAGCCTTCCTGACGCCACACCCCAGGCAGAAGAGGTGGCTCTGACCTCCCTCAGCACCACTTCCTAGGCCACTGAGCTGACCTCTTCAGCCCCATGGTGAAGGGTCACCCCTCCTTCCACCCAACACACACACTCACATACCCCTAGCTCCTGACACACCTAACTCAGTGTCCACTTATTGTTTTGAACTTAATTCTTTTTCTAGTTGCTCATTCCTCTGCCATGCTCTGCACCCCAGAAGGCTGACCCCTGTGGACAGCGTCACTTGGGCTCCCCACCCTCTCCTGGGTTTGGCCAGTGGGAGGCACTGGCAGAAAGTAGCAGGGTGGAAGGAGAGAGAGGCTGGGGTATTTCTCTCTTACTCCCTTCCTGCCTTGATTCTGAGGTTCTGGCAGCTGGCTTTGCCCCTCTGTGGCTACAGCTGTGCTGAGTGGGCTCTCTATCACCATGACCTCCAGCTCTCCTGGGGGCGCCATAGCCCCGTTCCTGCCCCTCAGGTCTCGGGACGCTAAAGCTTCCCACTGCTGTGCTCCTTGGTACTTTATACACCTTACCGGCCCCTTAACCTGACCAGCCCCTGTAAGTAGCCCCTCCATTAAAATGTCTTCAAATTCCCAGCTAAGTGTGTTTTCTGCCAGGACCCTGCCTGAGACACCCACCTTCCTTCTCCCCACCCCTAACTCACACTATGAAGTTTCTCCATAGGCTACTCCCTTGATCAACTCAAGAAAGCTCCAGAACTCCAGAAGAAAGCTCCTGCTCCCACTTGCCCTGGGTGGGGGTCAGAGAAACCCCAGTGCCAGCCTTTGCTGAGGAGACAGTCAGGACAGGCCACAGACAGCAATTATACTGCAGGAGCCTGTGGTGGGTGGCTCTGTGGGTCCCTAACTTAGGGAGATGGGAGTGGGAGGCAGAGTCGGTAATTCCGGGTGTCAGAAAGGAGTGAATTAGCCTGATAAGTTGGGGGAGGGGGGCGGAGGCTGGCAGGGGGCCCGTGCAGTGGCTGTTATCTTCATAGAGAAAGCAATAAAACCGTGTTCGCTCATAAACGGGCACCACCAGGACCTATTTCCTGCTCAAATAAAATTAAAGGTGATGGATGGAGCCGCAAGCAGCAGGCAGAGCTGGGGGCAGCTTAGTGCTGAGTGATGGGCCTTGTCCTGCGCCTGGCTCCCTGGGGTCTAGAGACCCAGTCCAGGCTGGCCAAGCAGGCAGTCCCAAACCTTGGGAGGCAGGGAAAGCGTGTATACTGCAAGAGGTGGGAGAGGTATGTAGGGTAGTTGGAAAAAATTAACAGCTACCATTTTTCAAGGACCTGCAATCCTCCCAACACTCCCATCACCTGGCTTTATCCCATCTCCCAGATGAGCAAGCTGAGGCACAGAGAGGTCTGGGAACTTGCTCAGGTTCACACAGCCACTCAGAACATCGGCAAGGAGAACGATTAGATTGCAGGACTCAACTTTTTCATCTATAGGGAGAGGGCAGTCAGCTCATTGCCCTCCCTAAGGGTGTGCCCAGCCAGCAGGGGCCCGGGCCACTCATCTTTCTCCATGCCCAGGGCCACACGCACAGGAATGTACACATATGCACACACACGCACACATGAACACTTAAGGAAGTCTGGTGTAGCAATTAAACACACTGACTAAAGCAGACTCCTTGACTGATTCCTAGGTCTGCTACTTACTAGATATGTGAGCTTGGAAAAGTCACTTAGCATCTCAATGCCTCAGTTTTCTCCTCTGTAAAATGGGAGGATAATGAGAGTACTTGCCCCATAGGGTTGTGGTGAGGATTAAATGAGTAGATGTACGTTAAGTGCTTACAATGGGCCACAGAAGGGCTGCGTGAAGGGCCACTGACCCCGCGGTATCTTACCCAGGGGCCGCCTCTTTCCAGGGCCAGGCTCTCCCTGTGCACCTTGGGGTGAGGCAGGTGTACCGGGAGGGCAGAGAAGAAAAAAGCCTCCCTAGGAGTCCTAGCTCAGCTTCCTCTGACCTCAGTCCTGCATTCTAGATGAAGCTCATGCCAGGCCCTGCCAGGGGCCGCCTCCTCCACGAGGACTGCTGGCTTCCCATAGTGCAATATCGCTCTGACACTTGCTTCTGGGCTGGTTTCTGCTTGGTCTCAGGCCCCTTCAAGGCACAATGGTCAAGAGCACAGGCTGGGTTCAAATCCTGGCTCTGCCATTTACCATGTCAGCTGGAGTGAGTAACTTAAACTTCCTGGGGCCTCGGTTTCCTCATCTGTACAAGCATAACCACGTGGCAGTTGTAATGATTAAATGAAAACCCCACTTTTAGGACAGGACTTGGCATATAGCAGGTACTCAGTAAACATTAGCTGTTATTATTATTATGAAAGAGTGTCTTTTCTCCCCTTATTGAAACTGCGAGCTCCTTCAGGCAAAGGGGCTTTCTCCTGTGAGCCTCCCTGGGGCCTGGGATAGATGGGGGCTGTGGTTCTCTTACTCCAACGACCTTCTCACCTACCCAGTCACTCCTTTCCCAGCGCAGGGCGTCCCCTGCAGGCAGGAGTGAGCTGGGGAGGGCCTGAGGGACAAGCCCACCAACACCCTGATCACTGCTCCCATCTGGGTTCATCTGACCAGTGAACCCCTGAAGAGTCAGGAGGTGGCTAGGGGGCAGCTACAAAGTCACATCATACATACTGACACTACACACACATACGTCATACATACATACAACACACATTCATACATCATGCACACATCACACACATACATCAGAGCAATGACACCTCTGGGTAAGCTCCCCTCACACCCCCAGGACCTGTTCCCACCTGGCTCCTTTCCTGACTACTGGACCGGAGCGGGGCTCACACTTCTCTCTTGTCAGACCTCACACTCCCTCCCCGCACCCATCTGCCAGCACAGGCCTCAGACCCAGGTTACACCCCATACCCCCCACTCCCATTCCACAATAAAAGACAGGCAGACTGCCCTTAGGAGGCCTAAGAACCTTCTGGGATGGAGAGGGCTGTGTCTCAGTGGAAAGAAAGCAGCACCCCCCACCCCCCACTCCACCCCCCACCCCAGGCCTCCTGGACACGGAGGGAAGGATGGTCTGTGGTGGGGAGGGGACTCACCACTGCTGGCCCAGGGCAGGTACCAGGGGCAGCTGACGTTCACGAGGGAGCCCGGCAGCCCGTCTGGCCAGCAGGCATACTCATCAAAGGTCCGGTTGCAGAACAGGCCTGGTGCAGGGGGAACAGTCTCTGAGTCCTGGCCAGGCCATAGCACTTCCCCTCCCCTCCCCACTGCGGGGCTGGCAGGGCAGAAACCTCTGCTGTGTGCTTACTATACACCAAGCACTTTCCCTACCTGGCAGGTGCCCAGCAAGGGGACTCAGCCACTTATCAGGAGTGGTAACTTCAGCAAGTTACTTAATGTCTGTTTCCTCATCTGTAAAATGGGATAATCCCAAGCTCACAGGGCTTTGTGGGCATAAATAGTGTATGTTACGTAGCTACCTGAGCATAGTTAGTGCCCCATACATGATCCCTGGAGGTCTGCTGTCAATTTATACATCACAGATGAGGGGAAATGAAGCCCACGGGCCTCAAATCGCCTTCCTGCGGTCACTGCGTTATGATTGCAGGGTCAGGATTTGAACCCAGGCCTATCTGGCTCCAATCCTGTACTCTTTAAACCACCCCACAAACTCCCCCAAAACATTTATCCCTATAAATATGTAGGTTGGGGCTCCAGCCCCTGCCCAGGCCGGCAAGTGCTCAGGAGGACACAGAATAGAAAGGCCAGGTCCCTGCTCCTGAAGGGCCCAGCTGGGGGTGAGGGGGAATAAGGCAACAATGAGACAGCACCCCAAGGCTGACTGCAGAGCCAGTGGGCAAGAGCCAAAAGACCACAGAATTCCCTGGGGAAGATTTATGGAGGAGGTGGTACTCATGCCGGACTTTGAACATCCTGCGAATTTTCGGTAGGTGGAAAGGGGGCAGGAAGGCATTCAAGTGAGGGAACAGAAGGGACAAAGGGATGGAAGCACAGGGCAGATGTAGCATCCTAGAGGGACAAATGATGCCCAATCTCGGGGGCCTTCAAAGCCCCCGGGAGTTGGTTGGGTGAGGGTCCCACCTGGACTCACCGGTGGCTGGGGGCGGAGTCTCAGTCAGGAAGCGCTGGCATTGGCGTCGGTATTCCCACCATTTCTGCAGTGTCTCTGAGAAGGATACAGTGGCACCCTGGAAGGAGGACAGAAATGAGGGCCCCTTGGGTCCAGCCAGCCCTTGTCTACCCCCCCCCCTCCGCCATTTGGTTTCTTGATCTCCAGGGGACCTTAGAGCCCCAAACTCCCCCAGGCACTGGCCATCTCTGAAAGTGAAAGAGAACAAGCACCACTACAGTGGGGCTCCAGGTGGACGTTTTGATGTCTTTATCCCTCCCAGGGGAGCAATGCACAGCTTGATGTATAAATGTCCACTGAATGGATGCTGCTGGGGGTGAGTGGGTGAAGGGGGAGGGGAGAGTGTGTGTCTCATTCATGGTTTCATCTGACCTCACCTAGAAGAGAGAATTCCTGAGGGCCCACTGGCTTCATTATTGCCACGGGCTCCTTTCCAGTGCCCAGCCAGCCTGCCTATGAGGTTGTGGCACTTTTCTCAACTAGAAGGGGACGTGCAGACCCAAAGTGGGAGAGGGACTCACTCAAGGTCACACAGCACCCCAAGGAGCAGAGCTAAGGCTAGGACCCAGAGTGCCCCAGATCAGTGCCTGTGATGGAGTATTGGAGAGTCGGGGGTGTGGTGGGATTCAGTGCTACAGAGCCTGGTAACACTACACCATTAGCACCCCCTGAAAAATACAACCATGTTACCTGGGAGGACAACACAACCCCCCAGTGTCCCCTTCTAACATAACAACACAGATCAAATGTTCGGCCCAGCTTCTATCAATTGGAGAAGGAGGAGTCCTCAGAACATGGGGTGAAGGGGTCAGGAAAGTTCCAGAACACAGAGATCAGGCCTGCAATGAAAGAGGTCCCCCTATCTATGAGTAGGGAGATATGAACCTCAATTTTCAGATAAGGTAACAGAACTGGCTCTTTAGCACAGAGACCCAAACAGACGCACCCAAGTGAGACTTGTCCCTTCCGAACATTTTTGTGCACTTCCTTTAGATATGTCTTGGGACTGTGTTTCTTTTTTATTTGTATTTTTTCCTGAACAGACTAAAGATTATAAATATTCCTCATTTAGAGGCTGCAGATGCTGAAATGACCAGGGAGCCCCTTGTATAAAATTAAGGCCGTATACATAATTTAAAACAAAATTTCACTTTTTGAAATCACAAAAATATACAAGTGAGTTGAAATTAAAATAGCTTTGTTCTGGAAGCTTGCACCTTTGACTGGCGGTGCCCTAAGCACATGCTGGATCTGGTTTCTGGGTAATCCTGCCCCAGTTTAAGCAGAGTCCTGGTTTACAAGACACCTCCCATAAAGACACAGGTTGTCATGTGCTCCTCCCTGGCCATATAGGAAGCCTCAGGGAGAGGACCAAGCCTGCTTGTGCCCCTGCCACATTATTGGAGTAAGTGTGCTGAGGCCACAGGTGGGCCTACCTGAAGGACGGAGCTTTTCTGGGAGCAAAGGTCAAGTGTATTTGTTTAAAATATGAATAAATGAATAAAAGAAGAAGGAATCAAACACAACAACAGCAAAGGCAGTGTCATGAGTTTAGTTACAACGGAGGGCTGGGCATAGTTTTTACTAGAGCCAGTCCTGGGGCATCAAACCCCCACCCCCAACCCTTTTTCCTTCTCCTCCCTGCCCCTAAACACAGGAGCTGCTGGTGGTGGGAGGGCAGAGAGACCAGGAAGAAAGCCCCCTGATCTCTTTGTAGGAGGAGAGCAGGCAGGAAGCAAGGTCACTGCTGGAAACTGGAGCAGAAGGTGTGTCTGGGGCAGGGAGTGGGGACAAGGAAGCCAGTGGAAACCAGAAGTCTTGGGTGGGGGGTTGGGGTGGGATTAAGGCTAAGGACAGCACCATGAAGGCCAGCCTGGCCACCAACACCCCAAAGAACTGCAAGACAGAGGGAGCCCTGTCACCTGCTCTGAGTAGAGCTTCAAACACGAAACTATCTTCAGACTGGGGCTCCCTGAGGACAGGGCTGTGTCCCCCTCAGACTGGGGTCCCTGAGGACAGGGCTGTGTCCCCCTCAGACCGGGGTCCCTGAGGACAGGGCTGTGTCTCCCCTCAGACTGGGGCTCCCTGAGGGCAGGGCTGTGTCTCCCCCCTCAGGCAGAGCTTCCTGACAACAGCGGTCCTCTGCCTTCTTCCTGCCCCAGCTCAGGGTCTCCAAATACTGCTCACCCCCACCCCCAACACACACAGCACAAACTACCCAGACCTCTGGCCTCTCCTCACCTGGTGTTTATGGAAACCACAGCTATGCCAGGCTCGGGGGGCAGAGGGGTGGAGGAGGTTGCCGGGACATGGGGAACACAAAGATGAAGACAGAGCCCTGGCCTGAGAGAGTCCTCAGACTACTTGAGGGTGAGGTGGGGGTCAGAAGCTTTGCAGGACCTAACAGAGAAGGCCGTGGGTGAAAGTGCTTGGGGAGTGGTTGGGGCAGGGCTCAGTGTAGATGGAGAGCCCTGGGGGACCTTGGGGACTGAGCTGGGGGTGAAGCTGGAGTGGGCAGGGGAGAGACTGGACTGGCAAGGGTGCAGGGTGGGCATTTAAGCAGGAGGGCCCAGCAAGGACAAAGGTGACGAGGTGGGGACATCGATGCTCCAGCGAGCAGAGGAAAGCCTTGAACTCATGTTCAGGGGGATTTTCTGGGCCAGGGAGAGAGCGGCGGGCAGGACCTGGGACAGATGTGTGGCTCTGGTCTGGGACAAGGCTGGAGGTCACCCAGTGCAGCAGTGCCCACGTGCCCAGGTGAAACAGGGGAGGGTGAACAGCCGTGGCTTTGGGCTCAGATCTGGGCCTCATCCTGGCTCCCCCATAGATTAAGGTTGTGACCTTGTGTAAGAGCTTTAACTTCTAGCCTCAGTTCTCACATGTGCCAAACGGGAATATTAATAGTCCCTCCCCTCCAGGATTGTTGTGAGGATTAAGTGAGTTAATGCCTAGAACAGCCCCTGGCACACAGAAAATGCACAGTCAATGGCAGCCGTTCTCATGATTTCTGCTGGCGGAGTGGGCCACAGGGCAGCCTGGCTTCCTGGGGAATCTGGGCCCCTCCCCTCCCTCACTTCTAGGATCAACAGACTCCCAGAAAGAGGAAAGAAATAGATTTTCATGCCCAGGGACCAATCATTCCGCTCAACTTGTGACATCTTCCGGCAGCAACCATAACCAGTGGCAAAGCCAAGTGGGGACACTCGGGACTCCTTGCCCATGGGCAGGGAACTGTGAGGAGGGGCAAGGCCCTGTCCACCAACCCCTGCCCCATTTCATCCTCCTGTGACATTTGTCCCTGCTGCAAGCTTGCTGAGGTGGAGCTGGGGGTAATGGGTGGTGGGGAGGACACAGTGGCAGATGCCCCCCTGCCCCTCACTGGGCAACAGAGCTGGCCCAGAGAACAGGGCAGCTGTGGGGGACCTAAGGGGCCAGGCTGAGGGCAGGTCGGCAGTTTTTAGAATTGGGACTTGCCAGGCTTCATGGGATCTCTCTGAGGGAGATGGAGGCAAATGGGGACAATGCCCGGGGTAGAGCTTACCATAAGGAGGGGGCAGATTCAGGAGTTTGGGGAGGAAGCAGGAGGTGAGAAAGAAGACACCAGGAGAGAGTGGTGTGCAGAAGAGAGAGCACTGGACAGAGAGTCACAAGTCCTTGGTTTAAATCCCAGCTCTGTCTGTATGTGCGACTGATGGGACACATTTTAATCTTTCGGGGCCTCAGTTTCCTCATCTGTAAAATGGGCATATCATTCTTCTCAAAGAGTTACTGTACAGATCCAGCAAGATAAACTAGGTGAAAATCTTCATGAATTATCAAGCTCTGTACAAGTGGGCAGTGTTAGAAGAAGGAAGAGAAGAATGTAGATGGAGTGGTCACTCTCTAGACCTTGGCCTCCTGGCCCACTGAGGTGGAAAAAATGGAAGAGGGCATCCCAAAAGGAGAAAGAGGGCTCCAAAGACAACTCCTAGGACCTCCCAACTTGGTGCAGCCCTTCATCTTCCCCAGCAGCTCCTCCCAGGAGCACTAGCCTCCTTCCCCTCTGCCCCCCTCCCAGAGCTCAAACCATTACCACTGGCCCTGGAGCCCTGGAGGGGTGGGGTGGCCGGATCCCTGGTTCTTCGACTTCATTTTTTTTTTCTTCAGGGCTTTAGATATCCGAGCAGAAGGGCAGGGCAAGGAAACTGTACACACATTCCCACATGTAAGAACCCTCACATGGGTACACCGTTCACACACATTATTACACATGCCATCCAGCACATTCTTACATACTGACACACTGACACAGAGCCTCTCTCACACACACAAACACACAGACTGCCAGACACACACTCACACGCTGAGACATTGCCCCCCAATGCGCACGCACAAACACAGATCCCGTGACTGACATATACTCAGCTCACACTGTCACACACATACATCCAGAGAAAGAGCCACACATTCTGTCACAAGCACACTCTCACCCACACATGGACACATACTGGCAGACACTTGTTCACACACTAAGACATCACACACACACACACACAGACCTTCTCAGAGACACAGTATCTCACACGGGGGCACAAACACATGTACACTGTCAGACACACAATTACATGCTGAGATGTTTCACACAAGTGACTCCACACCGGCAGATTGTCACACACAGGGTCACGTACAAATACAGAGAAACGGGGGCTCACACAGCCCACACCCATCTCCCTATGGTCTATCTCTCTCTACCCCTCTCTCTCTCTCTCTGTCTCTCTGTCACACATGCACAGGAACCTGCCCAGGGGCAGGCTGCAGCTAAGGAAGGGCCTGTTTTTCCTCAGAATGAGGCATCCGAGGGCAGGATGTGGTTTCTTGGTTGCTCCTGCCGGGACCCCACCCAGGGTCCATGTCCTGGAGGGAGCCCAACCCACAACAAAGTCCATACGGAAGGCTTCCCACTCTGGCCTCCATCCACCCTTCACCAGAGTGCAGAGGCACGGGGCGACCAAAGGCCCCTCTCCAAGCCCTGTTCTGCAGCCCAGGGGAGGCTTCCAGATTCCCAAGGGACTACAGCTGCCACTTCAGGGCGCCAGTGTCTCAGTCCTCTCCATAACGCCATGTGGTAGAGCTTGTGATCCCTATTTACAGATGAGGAAATTGAGGCTCAAGACGGTCTTGGGTGTCCTACCCAAGATCACCAGCTACTAGCAGACCCGATATTTGAACCCAGTTTTGTCTGCTTCTAATTTGGGGTGTCAAAGGCTTGCCCGTCTCCTCAGTACACCAGCTCCCTCACAGGATTCTTGGGGGAGGAATAGAGGAATAGAGGAGGAGGGTGGTCCCTCCCAGCAACAATGAAGGAGTGGCCTGTGTCCCCTTCTTCAGAGGTCAGTTCAGCCGTCTCCCTGCCTGCTGGGAACTGGCTCCAGCCTGGCCAGCCCTGACGGTGGACAGCTCACGCTGCATTCTTCCTTCAGTCCCTTCTGGGTGAGCGGGGATTAGGCACCAGCCCAGCCCTGCACCCCTTTCTCCTCTCTGTTCCTGAACTGCTGGGTCACCTTACACAGAGAACTCTCTTTTTCTGAGCTTTTGTCCTCCTATCAGTGACATGGAGGGAGTAACTCCAGTCTCGCTACCTCATGAACATAAACTAGAATGCAAAATTCACCATTTTTTTAGAGTCTGATACATGGACATGAAGCTGTGTCACAGTTATTGCAGTCTAACCTCAAAGCCCCTGTTGCTCAGGTCTCTGCGGCAGCCAGGGGTGTTCAGTGCCCCCAAACAAGAGCATCCCCTGAAGCTCCATCCTCCCTGCTCAGAGCCTATCTCCCCCTGCTGCCCTGCTCTGTCACCCCAGGCCTGTCACGGCCCCAGGGTATTCAGCTTCTGCCTCAGGCCCAGGGCTGAGAAACAAGGGGGATAGAAGAAAGGGCAGGTTAAAGAAGCCTGACTCCTCTGCGAAAGAGAACTCTGGAGAGAAGATAGGCAGCTTCCAGAACCTTTGCACTTCCCTTTCCTGTCTTCCCTTAATCCAAACCAGGTCTGCAAACCTGGCCTGCAGCAGGGTGGGACCAGGTAGCAGAGCCTTCCACCTCCACCCCATCCCAGCCTGGAGGAGGAGGTAAAGGTGACAGAGAAGCACCTATGGGTCTGCAGTGCTGGTTCTCGAAAGATCCCAACTACACCAGGGAAGCCGAGGCCTGGCTGGGGCGTTGGGGGAAGGTGCCATGGCAGAGAGGGTGTCTCCTGCGACTAGGGGCAGTAGCTGGGCCGGGCGACAGGGAGAGGGAGAGAATGGGTCTAGAAAAGAATTTGGGGGCTGCAAATGGGCTGGCACCTTAGCTGGGAGGCACATCTGTCCACATCTGGATTCTCAGTCAGGGGTAGCCTCGGCCCTCACCAAGGCAACGGCCCCTCTTCCTGCCTCCTACCTGTGCTGGGACAAATTTCAAGGCCTGCACAGGCCCACTGCCCAAAGTCCCAGTTCTTTAGGTTCAGAGGTAGGAGTGGGAGGCAATGGGACATGACAGTTCACTGACACAGGACAGTCCACTCCAGCCTGGCCTCTTCTCTGCCCAAGCATCTCACAGCATCTTTGGACAACTCCCCTCTCCAAAACAGACTGACCACAGCCCCCAGGCCAGGACCACAGAGGGGACTGCAGGGGGCTGCCACCTGTGGTCTGCTGTCTGGTGGCACCCAGGAGGCCAGAGTGCCTCTGCGTGTCCCAGTATGTGCTCTGGTGTGTGCTGTCAACCTGGGGGGGTCAGAATGGCGGTCAGGTGAGTGTGTGAAGGCGGCCTGGCTGCTTCCAGAGGACCAGGGCGCCTCCTGCGTGTTTGCTGCAGGGGCTGGGGTGGGGGGGCACTCAAGTTCCATCTGGGAGGTCACGGGGAAGGACAACAAGCTGCCACCGCAGGGGCTATGAGTCAAAGGCTGTGCTGGGGGGCTGAGGAGGAGGGAATGGAGCTGGGTGTCCACCCCCCGGCCCTCTTCGCCCTCCCAGAGCCGTCTCAGGGTCTTTGACCAACGGGGCGGGTTGACGGGGTAGGCACCGCGGGGGAGGGGTCCGTGGCGTAGTGGAAGAGGTGAGGTCGGGCAGGAGGCGAGTCCCGGGCTGTGCCGGGGCCACAGACACAGGTTTACGGGGAGAGGGAGTTGGGAAAGTGGTCTGAGGAGAAAGATGCGGCACAGAAGTCCGCGGAGGGCGGCCGCGGGGCAGCTGATGCCCGGTAGAGGGGCCCAGGCGGCGAGGAAGCGGGCGCCTCGCCGGCGCTGGGAGAGTTGCCCGCCGTCCAAGCCCCCACCGCGGCCACCAAGCCCAGGACGCCCAACTCTCCAATGTCTACTCCCCCCGAGGCTTTCGGGTCCCTCCGCGGTCGCGGAGTTTCGCTCAAGTCCCGGCCGCCCCTGCCAGGACACTGCGCCTGCAGCCCACAGCGCCACCTGCCTCCCCCCTTCCCCGGGGTCCGCGGGGCTCACCTGGGGGCGGGGGCCGGCCCTGCCCACCGCCCCGAGCAGCAGGAGCGCGAGGCGAAGCGGGCCGGGGGCGCCGGCCATGGCGGGGCGCTCAGCACTGGGCCATCGCTGCCACCTGCGGAACCGCGCGCGGCGACTAATCCCGGGCGGGTGGCGGGCGGCGGGCGCCGGGGGAGGAGCCGGCGCGGGGCCGCCCCGCCCGCGGGAGGGGCCGGGCGGGGTCCCGGGTCTTCCTACCCGGCCGTCGGAGGCCCCTGGGCCGCCCCGACGCGCGCTCAGCCCGTCCCGGGCAGGGAGGTGCGGGCCCCGCGCTCCGGGCGGGCGCCGCGCGGGCTTAGGAAGCGCAGGAGCCGGGCCGCCAGCTCTGAGCGCCGCCGGGGCGCTCGGCCCGCCCCCCACCCCCGCACTCTGAACCTCCTCCCAGGTTCCCGCGGCTAAGGGAAGCCAATCCAGTCCCACCTACTCAGGGTACTCCAAAGGAAACTGAGGCCGGAGGAGCGCATGGGACTTGTCCAAGGTCACACTGCCCGTCAGACCCCTCCCGGAAAGTGTAACCCCAGGAACTGGGAGTGACTAGTAAGAAAGATCCACCTCGCGGGTTTACCCCTTTCCCAAGTCCTCTCCTGGTTCCAGGGCTCTGTCCGGAAGGCAGCCTTGGGACAGCCAAGGTTGGGGGCAGGAGTGGGGAGACAACGACAAATGGGTCAATGGAGCCCAGGGGGCGGGAGGGTCCCCCACTCCGGCAGCCCCCACAGCCCTTGCTCTGAATCACTGGGCTCATAGGACCCATGTGCCCGTATGATGCTGTGTGTCCATGCTGTTCCCTGTGCCTCCTGTATCTTTGTCTCCCTGCTTTGTGGGGACTCTCTGTATTTTTCCTGCCTTTGTATCCACTCACACCCCCAAACAGTGTGGGGCAGGGAGTGGGGGCCATCCTCAGGTTCCCTTACTGCAGCCAGGCTGTGGCAGAGTGTGCCGAGAGGACAATGATTTTATTTTCCCTGATGCCCTTGAGGAGTAGGGGTGGAAAAAGGGGATTACCCGCCAGTCGAAAAAACTTTGATGTCACTGTGGGAAGGGGGTCGGCAGTACCACTCAGCCCTGGAAGCGCCCAGGGGCAGGTCTGGACCATCCCAAAGGGAAAGGGGATCTGTGAGAGCAGCTGTTCCTCAGGGACAAAACAAAACTTCTCAAAGCCCTGAGAGAGGTTTGTGGGAGGGGGGCGGGGCGGAGGTGGAAGGAGACAGCCAGCAGGAGGACTCCACTACCTGGGAGTCATTTATTCCCTCCCCTTCCCAGAAGTCAGTCTATGGTCACCTTCCCTGTGCCAGTGAGGTTTAGCTTATTCAGCTGCTTGTGACAGAAAACCCCAGATAACAGTGGCATAACCAAGGGCTCTTTCATGTGAAGCAAGGCCAGAGGTTCAACCCAGGGCTGCAGCCGAGTGGTAGCTCCCTAATCATTAGGGTCTCTGGTTCTTCTAGGTTCCACCATTCTCTTGGCCCAAGTCTTCCACCAAATGATCCAAGGTGGGTGCTCCAGCTTGGGCCATGATATCCAAATTCCACCCAGCAGGAAGGAGGAAAAGGAAGAAGGCGGGTGCACCTTCACCATAAGGATACATCCTAAAAGTGGCAGTCGTCAATTCCACAACTGGTCAGAACTTAGACACGTAGGTGCTTACTTCTAGCTTAAAGGAGGCTGGGGAAAGTACCCTTTATTCCAGGCAATCACTGGCAAGGTTAAATATTGGTACTTTTATTATTCTAGAAGAAGGCAAAATATATGGATAGAGATATAGATATAGGGAAACAACTTGCAGGTTCTGCTATACCAGGGTTGGGGGGCTAGGGAGAGGAGAGAGGAAGATAAGAGGCTAGAGAAAGTATTCAGACAGAACTGGTCCTTTACCATGAATTTATCAACCTCCAAATTATATTTATTCAATAAATATCTATTAAACACCTGCTATGTGCCAGACACTGAACTAGGTCCTGGGGATAAAGTGGTGATGCTGTCCCTGTCCTCAGGAAGATTATATTCTAATGCAGGAGAGAGACATTAAACAAACAATCATTGGAGCCATTTATATTACAATTACACTCCTGATCAGCACTGTTGTGATAAGCAGATGCTGTTGAAGTCCCACCCTCAGTACTTAAAAGACCACTTTCTCTCAGCCAGGGGGCTGTCTCTGACTGGTAGGAGATTTTTGTGTCCAGCCAGGGCAGGGTAGGCACCCCTAGGAGCACCTCTCAAGCATGGATGGACAGGAGTGGGTGAATAAACACCCCAGCTCTGGGCCGACCCGATGCCTAGCGGTTAAGTTCGCACCTTCCGCTTCAGCAGCCAGGGGTTCGCAGGTTCAGATCCTGGGCACGGACCTACTCACCGCTCATCAAGCCATGCTGAGGCAGCGTCCCATATAGAAGAACTACAACTCTGCAACTATGATATACAACTATGTACTGGGGCTTTGGGGAGAAAAAAGAAAAAGAGGAAGATTGGCAACAGATGTTAGCGCGGGGCCAATCTTCCTCAACAACAAAAAAAATACCCCAGTTCCTCACCCCTTGGATCAGACAACTCAGTGGTGGGTACCAGTCTCCCAGAGGTCCCAGTGTGGTGGGGCCCCAGCCCTCCACAGCAGTGACCTGCTCAGTAATGCTCCCAGTCTTGGCTTCCTTCCCTGGCCTGTCTTACTTTCCAACAGTAGGGGACTAGTACTTCCCGGGGGCACTTCCCAAATAAAAATAAACTACTTGTCCTTAAATCTTGGCCTCGGGGTCTGCTTCTGGAAGAGCCCAGCTGAAGTCAGTGGGCATATGAAAGTATCCAGGGATGGAGGCTGGCCCCCTGAGCCAGACACATTTGGGTAGCAGATTATTCAACTTCTCCTCTTAACTCCTGGGGGTCCAAGCCTCTGAGTTTGCTCTGATGCTACCTCTCATCTCAGCACATACCGCCCTGGGTTATTACTGTTTCCCTCTCTTTAGATCAAGGCTCTGAGAGGGCCAACGTGCCGTATTTCAGCCCTGGCCTTGTAAGTGCCCAGCGTTCACAGACCCTCCTGGTTCAGTCTCTGGGTATGATGGAGGATACTGGGTGCTGTGCCCTGGTGCTTCCGTGGATGTGCCCTGCAGCTGCTGGAAGTTTGTGTATTGGACTTTGGGGAGGATTTGTCTCCCCAGCTTGGAGGGTTTCAGAGTTTCAGAGTAGGTCCAAGGTCTGATTCCTTTTTTTTTTTTTTTTTTAACAACTTAACTCCTCTCCCTCCCTCCTTCCTTATCCGGTATCCTCGAGGATTAGCTTTCTCAAACACTTATCTGACCTTGTACTTGAGTCCATCCATCAGCTCCCCATCACCCAGGACCAAGTCCTCAAAACCCATTAGTGTCTAAGGCTTCTGCTTGGACTACCCCCAGCTTGTCTCCCAGCTAGACCTCTTGAAATTGCTTCCTCCCACCTCTTTGGCACACTCGGTCCCACCTGTCTGAAGTGTCCTCACCCACCTCGCCTACCTGAGCTCCTCATGCTTCAGGACCCAGCTCAGACAGGCCTCTCTCTAAGAAACCTCTCCTCACCCCTGCCCCTCAATGCCCCTTCGAGGCAGCCCGGGTGGTCTTGTCAGCACCAAGAGCTTTGGAAGGCTCCCCGAAACATGGTTCTTCTCCAGGATTCCCCAACCTCTGCCCACCCTCAGAGACTCAGGGAAGGAGTCACCCCCACCTGGAAGCTTTCCATGATCTCCACCCCCCCCAATCCCTTAGAGCCCCAGTCCCTTGTGCTTACGGCCATCTAGGCACTTTGTAACCCTCTTGAATGTCTGCTGGTGAGTTTCTTAGTTAGGCCACAGACTCTGAGCCCTGCGAGGGCCGGGGTCTTGTTTTACTCATCTCTACGCCCCCTGTACCCAGCGCAGTGCTTGGCACCTACTAGGTAGTCCGTGACTCTTATTTAAAACAACAAATGGAATGAATTGAAGCACTTAACCGTGTTCTGTCACTGTCCTTATTATGATGTCCCCACATTGGACTGTGAGCTCCTTGAGGGAAGGGATGTGTCCTTGTTCATCTCTGGACATCCAACATCGGCACAGGCCCAGTACATGGTGCTCAATAACATTGGTTGCAATTGAAATGCGCCGATCCAAGTGTCCAATGAGGTGTCTGGAATGTTGAAGGTGCTCAAAAACTTAACAGGAGAAGGATGAGCTGGGAGAGGACAGATTATATACTGGGGAGTACAGTCCTCTCCTCTCCCCACGCTGTTATCAGGACCCCTCACTCAGGCCCTGCTACGGTCTGAATGTTTGTGCCCTCCCCCCCCTACTGCCGCAAATTCACATGTTGAAATCCTAACCTCTGAGGGAGTGATATTTGGAGGTCGGGCCTTTGGGAGGTGACTAGGTCATGATCATAGAGTCCTCATAAATGGCATTGGTGTCCTTATAAAAGAGCCCCCAGAGAACTCCCTCCCGCCATCCACCATGTGAGGACACAGAGAGAAAATGGCCACAGATGAACCAGGAAGCAGGCTGTCACCAGACACCAAATCTGTTGGTGCCGTGATCTCAGACTTCCAGCCTCCAGAACTGTGAGAAATAAATGTTGGTTGTTTATGAGCCACCAAGTCTATGATATTTTGTTACAGCAGTCCAAAGGGACTAAGACAGGCCCCCTAGAAGAGAGGGCAGGACGAGCTCACGAAGGACAGAGATTTGAAAGGGTGGAATACCATTTGCTAAACTAATAATAACCATGAACAAAAACAACAGCTACCACTTACTGAGCCCCTACTCTGAGCCAGGTGCTGCTGAATGCTCAGTGTGCCCCGATCTCCTCAAGCGTTATGAGAAAGTACTATTATACCCATTTTACGGATGAGGAGACCGAGGCTCAGGGATGAAAAGCGAGATACTCACCAAGCAGTGCTGGCATTCATCCCAGGTCCATTTGCCTCCAAAGTTGGTGCAGCAGCTCCCAAAGAGCAGCTGGATCAGTGCAGTGCGGAGGGTACAGGCTCCAGCTCTGCCAGCCTGTTTCAGGGGCACCTCCCCTGTGGCTCCTTCCTCCGCAGCCCAGAGCCCCGGGTCCTGCTCCTTACCCTCATGCCTGAAGCTTCTCCTGTGGCCCTAAAGCGGGGTACCCTCGGCTTCCGCTAAGAAAACTTGGCTTTCAGATCTTCTTCAGAAATGGGAATGGGAGCAACTGATGCATGCGCCTGAGGAAAAGATGCTGCAAGTCCCTGTGTCTGTGGGGACAGCCCCGAGAGCAGGCCACCAACCCCCTCCTTCGTCCCTGGCTGAGAAAAACCCTCTCCTTAGTAGGAAGACCTGGCCAGTGGGCAGGACACAATCTCTCCCTTGGTGGGAGGTGGAGAGGGAGGGAGGGGGAGGCAGAGAGAACAGAGGCAGAGAGAAGAGAGGAAGGGAATGGTGGGGAGAGGAGAAGAACTGCTAAAAAGGGCAGATGTCTCTTGCATATATAATTCAGTTTCTTTCCAAGCTCCAAGTTCCTAAGAAACTTGTTTATTTTCCAAAGCTCAAGACCATATCCCTCTTCAGGGGGACCAGATAAGGAAAGTACCAACTTCTTTTAGCCTAATATAAACACACGTGCACACACACACCCCTACGCACAGATCTTAGAGTCTGTCAGTCTCAGGTTCAAATCCAGGGAACATCCCTGAGCCTCGGTCTCACAATCTGTAAAATGGGGGTAATAATAAAAGCCACCATTTACTGAGCACTTGCCTTGAACCAGTCGCTGTTCCAGGAGCCGTGTGAGGGTCACTTCATTCATTGCTCACCATCGCCCTCACCCTAGTCCTCATCAGTAGAGTCTGAAGACTTGCTGCTGGGAGAAGGCAGAGACCACAGGAGTAGGCCCGGGAACCTGCCCTCTGCAGGAGCCAGGAGAACCTGGATGCCAGCAGCTCCCAGGGGAGAAAGAATATGTCATGAATGATCCCCCTGTGGGCCAGAGCTCCACTCCTCCACCTCCTGATTCTCTTCTTGGACCCTGCCCTCTGTCCCCCGACCCAGCGCTTCCAGGAGCAACCCTGGGTTGTGAAGTGAGATCACTTTTATCTGCGTTTTACAAATGAGGACTCTGAAGCACAGAGCAGTGAAGTAACTTACCCAAAATGGCTCAAGAGAGCCTGGATGCAAAGCCACCCAAACCCCACACGCTCACTGCAGAAGCCACATTCACGCCCTGGTACGATTGTTTGACGATCAGAAGCAGCACTTGCCCAGAACCTGGCACAAATAAGTCCTCAGTTAATGGCAGCGTTAACACCGCTATTATTCCCCATGGCCCTCCATCTTCCCGGCTGCCGTTGCACCAGCTGTGCCAGGTCTCAGCAAGGCAGCAGGTATGGCTGCTAATGCCCAGGGGTCCAGCTCAGTACATCCCTTCCTGGCCCATGTCTAGGGGAGGGAGGAGCACAGCTGGATCAAAGAGGCCCCTCCCCTGTGCGGTGCCACTATCGCTGCCCCCCACTCACCAATCCAGCTGAGTTTCCCAGGTGCTGGGCCCTGTCCAGCTCCGGGCAGTCAGCTGGGGAGGATTTACAGCCTCTTGAGCTACAGTGATTATTGCTCCCTCGGGTGGATGCAGCACACCGTATTTCCAAAGTGTCACAGCATCGTTTTCAAAACTGACTCCTTTGTTGAGAGAGAAGTCAGTGGGATCACTCCCACTTCCCAGGGAGGAAAACTGAGTCCCACAAGAGTCAGGGGATTAGCTTGAGGTCACTTAGCAAGGTGTTGGCAGGGTTGGTGCACCTCTAGACAAGGAAGAGAAGAAAATGGGGTGAGAACAGCAGAGTTCCTCTCTCTCCTTCACATGGGGACTCTGACCAGAAATGATGGGAGCCCCCTCCATCTCCCCTGGGAGGGATTGGTGTCAGCAGTGGGGAGAAGGTAAGAGAAAATCCAGGGAAGGAAGGGAGTCCTAGGAGAAGGGCTTGGTAAGAGGTAGAACCAGGAAGGGTGGCAGGTGTTGCCCTGAGAGCCACCTGTTTTCTTCTTTTTGACAAGATTGTGTGGCAGAGCTGGCTGAACTGCTCCCCAAATCTGGGCATGTGGCATGTGTTAGTTTCCTGGGGCTACCATAACAAACTACCACAAACTAGATGGCTTAAACAACAGAGATTTATTGACTCACAGTTCTGGAAGGCTGGAGGTCCGAAATCAAGGTGTTGGCAGGGTTGGTTCCTTCTGAGGACTGAGGAGAGTCTGTTCCAGGCCTTTCTCCTAGCTTCTGGTGGCCTTGGGCATTCCTTGGCTTGTAGGTGGCATTTTCCCTGTGCCTTCACATTGTCTACCCTCTGTGCATGTCTTTCTGCATCCAAATTTCTCTTTTGCGTAAGGATGCCAGTCATATTGGATTAATGACCTTATTTTAACTTGATTACGTCTGAAAAGACCCCATTTCCAAACAAGGTCACTTTCTAAGGTACTAAGAATTAGGACTTCAAAATATCTTTTTGAGAGGGGACATAATTCAACCCATAACACCCTGAGACCACATTTCCCAGTCTTCCTTGATGTTTAGCGTGGCCACTGGAATGTGGAGGAAAGTGGTATAAGCTATCTCCTGGCGTGGCCCATAAAACCTCCCACACAATCCTCCACACTCTCTCCTCCTCCATCTGCCAGCTGGACACAGATGATCCAGTGGAGAGCTCCAAGGCCCCAGGGAACTGTGGAACCACAAGACAGAAGGAGCTTCGGTCCCTGAATGGCTGTGTGGAGCAGAATTTCCTGCTGACCTCCATTGAATTTTATCGTGTTAAGTCACTGAGATTCAGACGCTGTTTGTATCTGCAGTTAGCCTACCCTGACAAACACAGCTGGCATGTGCCCCTGAGCTGGTCTGGAGGCAGGGAAAATTAGTCCAAGCAGAGGGCTTCTGAAGGTCCCCTCTTTTTTTTCTTTCTTTCTTTTTTTTTTTTGGTGAGGAAGATGAGCCCTGAGCTAACATCCATTGCCAATCCTCCTCTTTTTGCTGAGGTAGATTGGCCCTGGGCTAACATCCATGCCCATCTTCCTCTACTTTATATGTAGGATGCCTGCCACAGCATGGCTTGATAAGCAGTGCATAGGTCCATGCCCAGGATCCGAACCTGCAAAACCTGGGCCACTGAAGCAGAGCACGCGTACTTAACCACTACACCACAGGACTGGCCCCTGAAGGCCCCCTCTCTGTAGCTGCAATTAGGTGAATGGGCTTCCTCACTCTGGGCCCATCTCCTCTTCTGCTGCTCCCCTCACCTTGGTCAGTGGATGGCAGCATCAGAGAGGGGATTCTGAGTCTGTGTGGCTGTGGCTCCCAGGCTTGGGGCACAGATCTATTTGTTCTTATCCATCTGGCTCCTCTCTATCCCTCACCCTGGCTGTCCCCACCTGTCTGCCTTTTTCTCTGGAGAGAAGGTGGGGGGTCAGGGAGGGGTGGAGAGCCCACACTGTCCCTTCACAGAATTAAAGCTCTATAGGGAAAAAGGAAACGTGCCAAATTCCACAGGTTTGGAAATCAAATAAAAAGGAAACATCACACAGGCCTTCTCATTGTAGCCTTTCAGCGCCTCCGTCATGGCTGAGAAACCCACTGTGACCGAAATGAGAAATGAAATCGACATTAACTTGAGCCTAAAATAAGAGGTGTCCTCAGACCGACATGCTAACCGGCCCACCGGCAAGCAGCAGAGGGAACTGTGGGGCCCCAGAAGTTCTCTCTGAAAAGAGAGCCAGGAGCCAGGATCACCTCCAGGGCTGAATCAAGGTCACCGTAAAGACTCGTCAGAGTCCCCCAGGGGGAGAAGGATGAGCACGTGGGGGAGGCAAGACCTCCCAGCAACGGCCTGACTCTCGTCCAGGAGCCTTCTGGATCTCTCTCACTGACACACGCAGGCTGGACAAAATCTTCTCCCTCAGTTCCATATAAAAGGAACGTGGTAACCCACTCACTTCCTTCTCCTAAATAGTAGAAAACAAGCGCAAAATGGAAAATCTGAAAGTTTCTGGGCTGACTCCTCCCAGCAACCTGCACCACGGCAGCTTGGTTCTTTGGATTGTTGGCTCGGTGGTCATCCCTAACCACCTGGGACCTCATGGGTCACACCCAGGATCTGGTTTGAAGCAGCTGCAGCCATCTAGGACCGACCCTGCAGATGTCTCCTACACCTCCACAGGATCACAGCCCAGAAGTTTCCACTCTTGTTTGTGGTCATTTCTCTCAGTCCCATCTGGCTCGTGACATGGTGACACTTCAGAATTCGAGACTGGCCTATGGCTGGGGGAAGCTCAGAATCTCCCTCTGTTGTTGGAGTCTGACCTCTAGACTTGGCCTCAAGTGGACCTGCAGCTTTGCCCGGCAGGTGACATTTTCCGAGGACTCAGTCTATTTCATTCTTTCTCCTCACAAGGCCAGCTCAAGGGTCACTTCCTGCCCTGTTCTGAAAGCCCTCGTTCCCAACGCATTCAGCGATGCTCTGGTTTCTGGCTCATTTGCCAAACGGGATGGCAAACAAAGCTGATGAACCTACCCAGCACCTAATGGCTCAGGTGTCCAATCCCCCACCACCCAGGTGCTCTCAGGGGGAGCTCCTCTGGGCAGTGGGCTCACAGAATTAATTCCAAGCATGGCAGTTTTGCCATATGAGAATGCACAAACACTTCTCCGAGACAAACGCTGATGCCACTGGCACTGCTGGAGGGGCTGGAGGCCCCAGAGGTCCTGGAATGGGAGGCTGGGGAGGCTTTGGCAGCAGCAGCCAGGGCTGGAGTCTCAGCTGTGGTCAACGCCAGGGCTGAGGGTCCAGAGCTCATGGAGGCAAATCGAGGACAAGGAGTGTGTCCCCATCATCATGCCAGGTCACTGGGTCCAGGACATGAAGATCAAATCCCCGGAGATTATCACTTTCCCTCTTCCCATCAAGGAATTTGAGATCATTGACTTTTTTCTGGGGATGTCCCTCTAGGACAAGGTTCTGAAGATCATGCTTGTACAACAGCAGACCTAGGTTGGCCAGCAGACCAGGTTCAAGGTAATTGTAGCTATCGGGGACTACAGTGGTCACGTCAGTCTGGATGTCACGTGGCCCAAGGAGGTCCCCACTGCCACCCGCAGGGCCTTCATCATGGCCGTGCTTTCCATCATCCTGTTGCAGTGGGGGAGAGATGTCGGCAAGCCCCACACCATGACACAACACTGCGGCTCTGTGCTAATGTGCCTCATCCCTGCCCCCTGACATTGTCTTGGCCCCTATGCCCAGGAAGCTACTCCTGATGGCAGGTGTTTGCCAGCTCTACCAGCTTTGTCAAGGCCACTTCAGAGTCACGTTCAAGACTCATAGCTCTGACCCCTGGAAAGAGACTGTTCCCCAAGTCTCCCTGTTACAAATTCACTGACCCACATCAGAGTATCCAGAGGGTGCCACCACGTGGTGCTTTTATATAAGAAAAATCAGTGAATTAAACCCGAAGGCAAAGCAAAACAAAAATCCCACACATATGGTACGGGACGGTCCTAAGGAGCAAGTTCTCTTGCAGACTCCCTACCACCGCCTGGTTTAGGGGAAAGGCCCTGCTCCGGGCGTGGGAAGACCTGGGCTCTCACCTAGCTCTTCTGCTATTTTCCTTTGTCCCCTAAAGCAGATCACCTCCACTTTCCATCTGTATTGACTGCTTACAGGATTGTTGTGAAAATGAAACGAGATAATGCATGAGAAAGAGCTTTGGAAACTGCAACACCTAGATACAGGGGAACTTCACGGTCAGACCCCCAGTGTTCTTGGCCCCCACGGTCGCATGTTCACAGGCTTTCCTCCCAGCTCCCCTCCTTGTGTGTCCTGCGATGCAGCCAGCCCGAATTTGTCGTTGTGGTTTAAACTGCCTTCGTCCACCTCTGGCCTTTGTTCCTGCTGTGCACTCCTCCTACAATGCTCTTCTTCCCTATTTCCTGTGGTCAAATCCCCTTCATCCTTCATGCTCAGCTTAAATACCACTTCCTCCAAGGACCTTGCCCTCCCATAAGAGTCGAGTCTCTCCTCTGCGCTCCCATGCCACTTCGTCTTTAGCACAATGACCACTCTCTGACTTACACTGTGACTATTTGTGTGCAGAGTTTGTATTCTCTGCTATAGCACATGCCTGAGGGCGGGATCCCTCTGGCATCTCACCTGAGCGTTAGCCTGGAGCTTGTGCACCAAAGGCGCCGGGCACCATCATGTTGAGTTGCAATGAATCGGAAAGGACCTCAAGAGGTAATCAATGTCTTCGGGGCCTGGAGGCAGAAGATGAGCCACCAGGCTCCAGGGAGCAGGTCTATAAACATCTTTTGACAGAAAAACCCAACTTCAAAGCCTAGCAATTTTAGATTATATTTGCATTGGAGGCTTTTAAAATAGCAAAACTTTAGATTTATGTCTCCGTGAACAGATGTGGAAGGAAAAATCAATTCCTCATAGGATTGGCTTATTTGTTTTTTATCGCAGTGCTAAATATTATGCACCAAGTGACAAATTAATACATAAATTGACCTGGAGACATAGACACCAACTCCACTCTACAAGAACAGAGTCAGATTCTCGTGGCTGGATGTGGCAGATGTCTGCAGTTATGTGTCAGTCACGTTGGAGTTTCCCAAAAAGATGCTGGAGGTGAAGACAACTCTAAAAGAGCCCAGACTTTTCCCCAGAAGAGGGGAAATGCCTACACACTTCTTTTCGGGGAACGCGTGGTATGGAAGGTTGGTGCCAGCTTGCCACTGGCTTCGGAGCCTTTCCTGTTAGAAGGATATCAGGAGAAAGGCTTGGCAGCACCCTGGCCCCTTCCCACCCCTGCCTTCCTCCTGGACGAGTGGAAGAGAATGGAGAAACATCGAAGACCGGCCCTGACAGCATTGCCTTCTGGGGCTGGCGGGGGCCTGCCCTCCCCAACTGACCACCTGCTGTCCCTTGGCATGGCTCCAGGAGTGAGTAATGTGAGCAAACGAAGCAAACGTGAGCACGACCTTCCTCCTGCAGGCATCAGTGTCCGTGCCCTCTGAGGAACCTGGAGGGCAGAGCGGGCAGGTGGGCGTGAGAGGCAAGGGCAGGGCCAGAGAAGGAGATTCGTCTGCTCATCCCCTGGGCCTGTTGTCCCACGGCCCAGGATTCCGTGGGCAGGGGAGGGATCTGAGGGGAATGTGGGATCTGGGAGCCACCAGGGAATACCACAGCCAACTGCTGGCAGCCAAGGACTGGCTTGGGCTTCCAGAGAAAGCAGACCAGGCAGAAAGAGCAAGTCTATTCTCTAAAAAAATTCCATAAACATGGAAAAAAACTAAAACTGACTGCTTTCCCCAGGAGAAGGGATGACACATAATAGACAAAGCTTCTGACGTGGTCTAACGAAACGCCAGTTGGTTCTTAGCTCTGGAGAGACAGAGAGAGACTAAAGAGTATTTTCTATTTGTCTGGCAACCTCTCATTCAGGTTCTTATCATGATGGACACCGGATGTCCTTTGGGGGGACAATAGAAGAGGAACAATAGAAAGGGGGAGGATTTGCATAATCAGGAAGGGATACATGGAAACCGCAAATGACAGATGGGTGTCCTTATCCCCTCAGACACAGGTTGAAGTCCCAGATCACATGTCTGAGGAGGCTGGAGTTCCAGTGACAGAAATACCCATGAATTTGTCAGTTGGGAGACTGGAAAAGAGCCCCCACATTCATAAACACCATCTTGAAGCAGCTGTGAAGGTGCCAGGAAATTAGAGGCTCAGGCATCGAGAGGAGTGTCTGCACCAGGTCAAATGAGGATTTTGCCTGGAAATAGAGAGGAGGTGCTTTAATTAATCAGCCACTGCCTGAGTAAGAACGAGAGAGAGAGGCTTCTGTCAGGAAAGGCAGGGAACTGCCAGCGCAACACATATGTGAAGCGAAAAGGAATTTCCCTGCTCCCCAGGACACCTGTTCAATTAAAACTGTTTATAAAGAAACAACTGTGACACTGTCGCCCTGCCACATCCTACGTTCCCAAGGAGGGTGATTTCGCAAGCCCCAGAGGATGGAAGCAACTGAACCTTTCCCTCTCTTGCTCTTTTGGGGGAGAATGCAGCAGTTAGGGTAATGTACTATAAACCAACAGCTTCCAAGGAATTGGTATTGATTCAGGGTAGACAAGGAACATTTTCATTTCTTGAGCATTACTCCAAAGTATTTATATTCATCTCAGAAGGGTGTATGTAAATCAAGACTGGAGTGTTCAAAGAACATGGTTCCTTTCTGCAGTCAAAGCCAAATACTGGAAGACAGAAGCAATGCAGGTGACTAACAACTTTTTTCCATGTACTCAAGGTACAAAAGTCATTTTTTTGAAGGCAAAATGTAGCTCTACCCTTCAAAAATTCTTAGGGAATTTACAGCTCTGAGAAAAATAGCAATTAAGAAGGGATGCTTTCATATTTCACTTGTTTTTGTGTTTTGGGGTCTTTTCAAAATCTTTCCTGTCACTCTGCTCAATCTGGGAGCCCCCTCAGGCAGGGACCCCCTTGTCCCCAGCCACTCAAAAGGGACAAAGCTCACACCTCCCTCAGGTCTCTTTCCCACCACTTCGGGAAGTCGGGAAAGCTCTCTGCATTTCGGGGATGTGGAGTCTGTGTGCAGATGCCAGAATATTCTCCCTGAAGTTGTTAAGATCCTCTGAGGAGACCATAAAGAGAAAGTAAGGGAAAACGTGTTCAGACTTATTTTTAAATCAAAGGAAGTGGAGGAAGAGGATGAGAGGAGAAAAGGGAAAGAGCGTGGAGGAAGAAAGGCAGTGTTGTGGATGCTCTGCGCTCCCCAGAACCCCTCCCCTCAGGTCTCAGGCTCCCCCAGCTGCCAGGAGGTTGGCTTGGGATTGCCTTACAGCTGTCCAGCCCCCTGGGCCCCCTGACCCCATGTGGGGCCCCCTGCAGAGCCATCCCCACTCAGCAGCTGTTGTGGTGGGGGACAGCTGTGGCTGAGGCCTTTGCTGTGACTGCATTGAAGCCCAACATCTCCCTCCGCCCGGTCCCACCTCCTTCACCTCTCATGGGTGCTGTTCCCAGAAAACCTGCACATAGATCTCTGTCTCAGAGTCTGTTTCCAGAGAACTTGACGTAAGATGGGGAAAGGGGCAAAATTTTTAGAGTTTTAATGGGTGGACAATTTTTACCAAATATAGAAAAGGCTCATAAACCAATGTCTATACAACCCTGGATAATGTTTGGTGGATTCCTCTTCCATTCAGTAGTAGGCATGTTTCTGGATTTATGCTGTATGTCCTAATTATTCCTAGAGGGTTGTCCTGTGACATTTTTATATCTAAAGCAGGATCATTTTTAAAAACCTTAAAAAAATTGGAGATTCTATTAGACACTAGGATTGAGTCACTGAGCTACTTTAACAGTAAGTGGCTTTTTGGCTTTTTAAATGGAAAGGATCTGCATAGTTCTCTAATTTTTAAAAAAATTATTTATTGAGGTTACATTGTTTTATAACTGCATATATTTCAGGTGCACATCATTATATTTCAGTTTCTGTATAGACTGCATCACGCTCACCACTAAAGTTTAGCTTCCATCCTTCACCATACATGTTTGCCCCTTTATCCCTTTTGCCCTCCGCCCACCCCCTTCCCCTATGGTAACCATCAATCTATTCTTCTTAGCTATGTGTGTGTTTGTTTATCTTCCACATATGAGGGAATCATACAATATTTGTCTTTCTCTGTCTGACTTATTTCACTTAACATAATACCCTCAAGGTCCATCCATATTGTCACAAATGGCATGATTTTGTTTTTTTTTTTTAATGGCTGAGTAGTATTCTATTGTATATACAGATATATAAACCATATCTTCTTTATTCATCTGTTGATGGGCACTTGGGTTGCTTCCAAGTCTTGGCTATTGTGAATAATGCTGCAATGAACATAGGTGTGCATACATCTTTTCTAATTAGTGTTTTCATGTTCTTTCAATAAATACCCAGAAGTGGAATAGCTGCTGGATCATATGATATTTCTATTTCTGATTTTTTGAGGAATCTCCATACTGTTTTGCATAGTGGCTGCACCAGTTTGCATTCCTACCAACAGTGAATGAGGGTTCCCTTTTCTCCAGATCCTCTCCAACACTTGTTATTTTTTGTCTTTTTAGCAATAGCCATTCTAATGGGCGTGAGGTGATATCTCACTGTAGTTTTGATTTGCATTTCCCTAATAATTAGTGATGTTGAAAAAACATCTTTTCATGTGCTTGTTGGCCATCTGTATATCTTCTTTGGAGAAAAGTCTGTTCAGATCCTCTGCCCATTTTTTGATTGGGTTGTTTGTTTTTTTGTTGTTGAGATGTATAATTTCTTATATATTTTGGAAATTAACTCCTTATTGGATATATGATTTGCGAATATTTTCTCCCAGTTGGTGGGTTGTCTTTTCATTTTGTTGATGGTTTCCTTTGCTGTGCAGACCCTTTTTGGTTTGATGTAGTCCCATTTATTTATTTTTTCTTTTGTTTCCCTTGCCTGAGGAGATGTGATATTCAAAAAGATACTGCTAAGACCAATGTCTACAGAATACTGCCTATGTTTTCTTCTAGGATTTTTATGGTTTCAGGTCTCACATTCAAGTCTTTAGTCCATTTCGAGTTAATTTTTGTGTATTGCATAAGATAATGGTCTACTTTCACTCTTTTGCCTGTGGCTGTCCACTTTTCCCAACACCATTTATTGAAGAGACTTTCCTTTCTCCAGTGTATGTTCTTGGCTCCTTTGTTAAACCTTAGCTGTCCACAGACATGTGGTTTTATTACTGGGTTCTCAGTTCTGTTCCATTCATCTGTGTGTCTGTTTTTCTGCAGGTACCATGCTGTTTTAATATTATAGCTTTATAGTATATTTTGAATTCAGCACATATGATACCTACTGCTTTGTTTTTTTTATTTCAAGATTGCTTTGGCCCCTAATTTTTCTCTCCATTTAAGATAGTAAATTACTTTTTTTGCTCTCTTTTATTGTTTGCTGAATTGTGTTCTTTAAAATAACATCTTAGTTACTTTTTCTTCTTTTGCATATGGACAGGGAAGCTGCCCAGGAGGGGGCCTGTGTCCCAGGACTAGATCTGTGCCTTCTCACTTGGAGTCTAGAGCTAATTTCTCCAGCTTCTTCCAGTTAACAATGCACCTGCTGGTCTAGAATTTTCAAGAGAGCCCAGAAACAGCATGTTAAGTGAACTACTAATTCCCTTCAAAATTCCTGAATTTTAAATGTACCTTTGTTTGCACGCCACACAAATCCTATTTGCCTGACAGTCTCTCTTCCATGCGTATTATCCGTTCCTTCCAGATAATGAAAGCTGCTCAAATTAACACGTCAGAGAAACAAAGATGTACTATTTTCTAGGCACAATTATGAATTTTAGAAGTTTATGCCATTAGACTCTAGCTTTTTAAAAAGTCCCATACTGCCTTGCAAAGGTCATCAGAGCATGGGCTGGAAGTTTTCAGCCTGGGTTTAAATCCCAGCTCTGTCACGTACTAGCTGTGAGAACTTGGGCAAGTTATTCAGCTTCACTGTGCCTCAGTTTCCTCATCTATGAAATGGAGATGACAGTATCAGTACTGACTTACAGGGTTAGTATAACGATTAGATAAATCAATCCATGTCAAGTGCTCAGACCAGTGTCTAGCACACAATCACACTATGCTGTTAAGCCACAGACCTCATCGTGAGCAATGGTGAGCACCCAAATCTTTGACTCTTTCTTCAGAGACTCTGGCAGTTATTTGTAAGCACTTAGCTAGGAAAACAGCTCTTGGACCCAAATTGTAATGAGAGAAGAAACATCCAACTAGACTCTCCACGCCATAAATTGCTTTGTCCTTCGATCCTTCCCTCTTATTATTCATCTCATCAACTTGGTTTCTGAATCCCCAAATTTTACCTCCATACCATCTTTCAAATGTCTTGCTTTACTTCCATTCTAATTGTCTTCTGTCTAGTTCCAACCTTCATTTCCTCCTGTTGGGTCTACAGCAATAGCCTCCTAACTGACCTACTCAGTTCCATTCCTTCAGCAGCCCAGAACCATCAGTGGTTCCCCACTGTCCTTCCGTGGTATTCCCAACATGGCCCCCACCTGACATTTCCTCCTTCCCCGTCATTTGCCTACATTTGCCAGTCGAGTTACTTGCGGTTCATTCATTCATCCAGTTAACACTTATTGGGGTGCCAAAAAGCCAGACTCTGCTTTCAAGAAGCTTGCTATAGAGCAGGGAGACAGATGTTATTAATTCTTAGGACTAAAATTGCTAAATTCAGTTGCAAACAAAATGCAGAAGGAACAATAACTCCTACCTGGGAAAAGGGTGAGGGGATCATGGAAGTCCTCACAGAGGACAAAGAAAGGACCAAGTGGTGTAGGCAGAACTTTTCTTTACAGCTTTACTGAGGTATAATTGAAGTATAATGAACTGCACACATTTAAAGCATACAATTTGGTATGTTCTGACACTTGTGAAACCATCACCACAGTCAAGAGAATCAACACTTTTATCACGCCCCAAAGTTTCTTCCCACTCCTTTGCAATGTCTTTCTCCTGCCCCCCTCCCTCTGCCGGGCCAGGCAACTACTGATCTGCTCTCTGTCACTATAAATTAGTTTGCATTTTCTAGAATTTTATATATATATGGGATCATACATTATGCACTCTTTTTTGTCTGGCTTCTTTCAGTCAGCATAATTATTTTGAGATTCATCCATGTTGTAGTGGATATCAATAGTTGTTCCTTTTCATTGCTGAGTAGTATTCTATAGAATGGGTGCACCATAATTTGTGCATCTACTCGGGTATGGATGGACATCTGAGTTGTTTCCAGTTGTGGACTATTACAAATAAAGCTTCTGTGAACACTCATGTGTTGTCTTTGTATGCACAGTGCTTTTATTTCTCTTGGGTAAATATCTAGGAGTGAAATGCCCAAGTCTTATGGTAGCTGGTTCAGTTAACTCCTATGGGGTGCAATAAGTTTAACTTTTAAGGAACTTTTAAGAAACTGTCCAACTGTTCGCCACAATGTTGTACTGTTTTACATTGCCTCCAACAGTGTATGAAAGTTTCAGTTGTTCTATCAGGGAGAGTTTTCCTTGACAAGGAAACATAAGGATGAAGGTATGTGTGATGTTCAGGGAACATAAAATAATCCTAACTGAGCAAGTAGAGTGATGGTGGGCCACAAGGCAGAGATTTTATTTTAGGCCAGCTCATGGAGTGCTTTGGCATTTGGTGTGTACATTCCAGGTGATGGAAACTCACTAAAGTCTGTTGAGGGGGTGACATGGTCTGGCCTCTGTCTCTGGATGTTCTGTGCAGTTTCCCATCTTTATACTGTTCTCTCTCATGCTGTTCCCTTCCTTAGAATACACCCATCTCCTGCCTTGGTACCAACTAATGAAAGACCAAGAACCAACTGAAATGCTGTCTCCAAGTTCATCCCTCACCCTTGAGTTTCTTTAACCATTGTTTCATAATTCGCCCATGGCCCTGAGTCACACTCACATTACCGGTGAGTCCCCTATTCATCTGAGGTCTCTGACAGCAGAGGGTGGGGCTTGTTCACGCAACATCACCCATAAGACCAACCCCTTTTAGAAGATGCATCTTTAGACACTTCCCTTTTGGTCCTATTTTTATGCAAAGCCTAAACTAAAGTAACATTTCAAATCAGCGAAGGTATAAATCTCTTTGCTCATTTTGCTGAGACCTAAATGAGACTATGTGGACTGATTCCAAGGAGGAAAAAAGAAGTTACTTTGCCTCCCTCCCAGCTTCAGTTGGCTTAACCATCTTGTCCCCGATCCTTTGCTCTTTTATGCTCACCAGGTCTCCCTCACTCAAGTGTGGCAAATTATGTAATTAGCGAAAGAGCAACAATTTTGCCGAGAAAATGGTTATGTGTTTGTGGAAGTTCAATAGCTCAAAATGTCTAGGAAACCATTTAATGGGCCTAGAGAAAGAAAGAAAGCAGAACTGGGCCCCAGCCAGTTCTGCAAAACTAGGGCTAGCTGAGAAGCATCCACCATAAAGAAGACCACTTTGAGGCACTGCTTGGGTACCAGGTTCCCATCCCTGAGGGGGCCTCTGCACCCATCTCTCTCTTCTCTGTGTTGACACTGAGCAAAATAATCAGTAACAGTGAAAAAGTTCCCTGGAAATGGTGTGTGGCTTTAAACAGTCTGATCTATACCCTTGTTAGACTCACATCTTTTCCATCCTTCTCCAAATTTTCCATAAGACATTTGTTGTTAGAGAACAGTGAACCTAATTGTTATCCTCTGAAAACTTACCATGATATCCGGGTGTTTAGACTGTGCCGTTTGCCTTCAATCATTTCAATGACTGGACAGGAACATGAATAAAATGTGTGTGTGGGTGATTTGGGGACCTGCAGTTTGGTTGCTATAATGTGTTTCACTTCCTCTGTGCCCACCCAGAACAGCAGGTGCTTCCAAATTCTAGCCTCAGTTCAGAAGGACATCCTTTCCAGAGAATGCCATCCTTTCCTTAAATGTGTATTGACCGAGGGAAATACCAGAACGCTTGGGCCATGGGCTTGGTTACTTCAGTTTTTAAACTGCCCTGGAAAGCTTTGACATTGAGTCAATATCAGGAGCACACCAGAGGCCACTACTACAAGTTGCATTTTGTTACATATTTTCTACCTTTGGAAAGTGCGCTAGACTATGGAGGAATTTTCCCTGGGGTCTTCCCTGGACACCTCCCCTGGGCTATTGCTCGCCCATCTCATTTTGTTTATCACTGGCCTCTCTGATCAGGGCGACAGAAGGATGAGACAGGAGCAAGACAACTTGAAATGCTCCCTTGCTTCAGAACAGACAGAGGGAATGCAGTCTGAGCTTAGCTGGGGGCGGGCAAGAGGAGTCTAGATGGGAAGACCAGTAGAGATGCTTCTTCACTATCCTGAAGCTGTATGAGCATTCAATATAGGACCTCATTTGTTTTGTTAAATTGACAATTTCCTTCAGCAGGAAATAAAGGTTCATACTGAGTTTCAGACTAGCTACAGAGTAAGAAATAGCTTCACTTTTTAAAGACTTTGCTTTTTAAGGCATTCAGCATGGAACCTAATTTCATTTCATGGTGTTTGTTTTTCCTTCTCCATTTGCTGCCTAGAAATGTGTGCTTCATTATCTCCTGCAGAGTTGGGGTTGGGGGGAGCTGGAGACCCAGAGTTTTCTGGGCCTCAAAAACTCTTAAAAATAAAATAAAATAATATTAAATAAAATTAAAATAAGTGACAAGAGCAGCCATCCCAAATACTTCACACCACACTGCCGTGACTCCTAAGGGGTACTGGCTGGACCCCTCCAGTTTCCATTTCACAAGCACGGAGAGAAGACCAAATGCAAACATTAGCACAGACATGGGTAGATTTTATTCCAGGGAAAAGTGGTTGTTATCTGAGAGAAAAGTTTGCATCTACTAGGCTCCTTTTAAGATGCAACAAATTAATACTTTGTTTTAGTTTTTTTTTTTAATTCAAACCTTCCAAAGTGTTCTAACGGGAGGATAGGATTTGATCTAAAAAATTAATTAGAATAGAATATGATTTCCTGGGATATGAAGCATTACTTTAGAATTGTCTTTTTGAATATTGATATGAGGGAAAACCCACACACACAGGCAATTGTAGAACATCAACTTTTTAATTTAGAAAGAATAATCCAGCAATTATCAGGGAGAAAAGACGCACATCACTGAGTCTCTTGATAGCATTGGCTGTCTATGTGGCCCCTGGTGCCCTCAGCACGTGGAAATGAACTCATTTGATGTCACACAAAAGGGCTACCCCTCTCAGGATCCAGTGATCTGGGGACAAGACTGTTCGCAAATACACTACGGTGATGAAGGTTAAGTCAGTTCGCCTTGGTTTCTTGTAAATAGGACACACATACAGCTTGGGGTCCTTGGGCGCGGTGGAATTAATGGCAAAGATGTGCAGCACGGGCAGCTGTGTGAAGAGCACCTTGGGGGTGGATTCCGTGAGCTTCCCATTCCGTCTGTCCCAGGCTGCTCCATCCATATAGAGCCCATAGATATACACGCCTTCCTGGAAGAGTCAAACATAAGGTAACATGATTTTTAAAAAATTAGGTGCTGTGAGATGGGCATCCATTACTGTAATAAATGTTATAGGTTTGGAAGGAAAACATACACCAGTTTTAAAATACTTCCAAGAGAAGAAAACACCACTGGGCACACTGCATTAGTGAAATATTGAGGCCAATTTTCCCCTGGGCCATATCTTGAGGCTATGAGCTCTGTAGAAATGTTCCTGTGACTGGTTGTTTTAGCATGGGGGTGGCCTGCCTGGGACAACGGATTTAGCCAGCAGTGCCAAATCACCTCTGCAGGGAGACAAAAGTCTCTGAGAGGTCTGGTCTGAGTTGGTGTAGGGTGGGAGCACGAAACAGGATTTGGAGCTGGGTGCCACGCGGGATCTCAGCCTGCGCTGGCCAAGCCAACCTGTGGCTCTTAACTTCATCTCAGTCATAGGATGAAGTGAGATTTGTGCAGCCAGGCCTGACTAGCAGGAGAGCCAGAGCGCCTCCAGAGGCCAGGTGTGGTAGAGCAGGAGAGAGTGCGACAGGCAAGGAGGGGAGGGTTGGTTCAGCAGTGGCTGACCTTCATCCCATGTCTCTCTTTCACACAACAGGACCTGCCCTCGAGGTCCTCACCATTAAATCAGGAGACAAGACACACACAGAGAAAAGATTTTAAAAGACATGAATCAAATACCAGCACACACTTGTTAGAGGGCTGCCTGGTGAACAGCACTGAGGTTAAGTGCAGTGACTTCTGAAGTGAAAGGCTACTGTGGGCTGGAGTGCTCAGGGGTCTTTGTGGAGGAGATGGCCTTGAATCGGGCCTTGAATGTTGGGCTGCATTTGGAAAGAGAGAGGAAAGAGGGTGGGCTTCCCAGGCAGGAGCAATACGACAAAGAAAGGCAGGATGGGTGGGAAAGCCCCAAAGTTTCCTCCCGCTCCTTTGCAATGTCTTTCTCCTCTAACAAGCATTTTATTTAGCAGAGGGTTCAATGGTTATAAAATAAGTTAGGACTTGACCTTGGAAGAGTCTAGATGCCAAACTGAAGAGTTTGAACTTTATCTTGTAGGCAGTGGGGAGCCACAGAACATGTGTTCATTAAGAAAAGAAAGGCTAAAGGGAATCGCAGGGGAGACTCCAATAATCACAGAAGCTCATAAGACATATTTATGTAGAAGATGGTGACCATGTTTCCATTTCCAGTGAGGATAGGGTAAGGGGAAATAAATGTAGATTATAATAAAAGAGTGAGATTAGTTCCAAAGTGTTTCCTGGAATCCTCTCATGTGGGCTAACAGTATGAGGACCATATTTTTTTAACCAAAACCTTAAGTACATTGTTTGACAGGAAAACCATGGGCAATCCTAGAAAATCAAAACACATGATTACCACCATTAAGTCAGTGGATGACAATTACTACATGAACAATACAACCACTTAGGTACCATCTAACAGTAAATTGTATCCCCTCTAGGCCCCTTTCAATCGCAGAACTTTACAAAGTCAAAGTTGGAAGGTATAGTGAATTGTACAGTGTCTTCCAAAAATCCATGTCCACCTAGAACCTGAGAATGTGACTATTTGGAAATAGGGCCTTAGCAAATGTAAATAGTTAAGGTCATACTGTATTAGGGTGGGCCCGAAATCCAATATGACTGGTGTTCTTAAAAGAAGAGGAGAGGACACACTGAGATATACATAAGGAAGAAGGCCATGTGACAATGGAGGCAGAGATTGGAGGGATGCAGCTACAAGTCAAGGAATGCCAAGGATTGCCAGCTACTACCAGAAGCTAAGAGAGAGACGTGGAACAGATTCTCCCTCAGAGCCCTCAGAAGAAACCAACCCTGCCAATACCTTGATTTCAGATTTCTGGCCTCCTGAACTCTGAGAACATAAATTTCTGTTTTAAGCCACCCAGTTTGTGACAGTTTGTTACAGTACCTTAGGAAACTAATACAGATCTTGGTACCAGGAAACAAGCTGCTGTTTCAACAAATACCTAAAAATGTGGAGGTGACTTTGGAATTGCATAATGGGAAGAAGCTGGAAGAGTTTTAAGGCTCATGATAGAAGAAGCTAGGTTGCCTTGAATCTAGAGATTGTTGATGGTGCTATCTCTGATGGAAATAAGGACCATGCTATTGGAAACTGGAGGAAAGGCACGCCTTGCTATAAAGTGCCAGAAAGGGTCAGAACTTGGAAATCATCTGGTCCAGCCCCCTTATTTGACAATTGAGGGAATGAAAATCAGAGAAAGGGAAAAGGGGATGAAGATTTATTGAGTGTCTATGTGGGGTCCGGCACCAAGCCTAAATGATCCCATTTAATTCTCACAACCATCTTTAGAGGTTGAGTATCATCCTCATTCTATAGACGAAGAAATTGAGGCTCAACAAAGTTAAAGAACTTGCCTGAGTTCACAGAGCAGACAAGTGTCCAAGCAGTGGTTCCCAATGGCGACTGCTTATCTCTGGAGCCCTGGCTTTCTTCCAGCCAGGCGTCCTTCCACCCAGGGTGCTAGTGGGGGACACTGCTGGAACTGGCCCCAGAGCTCAGGACTGCTAGTCCTGTTCATCTCTACTGCCCTTGACACTCATCAGTTCTGTGAGTAGCCCACAGCCGTAGCTGGAGACGTGTGCAAAATCCTCTTTAGCAAACACAAGTGTAACTTGTAATTATAAAGAAATGCAGTCTGGGGAGTTCCCAGTGCTTGTCATTAATTTCAACTCCAGCAAATGGAGGAGGCGTTGGCATTGAGGTCTCCCGGTTACAACCAAGGAAACCCTGGCTGCAAAGCCAATGAACTTAACTGAGGCACTCACAGGCCAGTTTTAAGCAGAACTTCAACTTTTAGCCCCGGCTCCAGAACTGCCCCTGCTATTGCCCAGGGGTGCCTACCACAGGGGGTGACGTGATCTCCTCCTTGGTCTGCCGCAGCACCTCGTTGTGGATGGTCACGGAGTCCAGGGCCCAGCCTTTGTGGGCACGGGTCACTTCTTGCCTCATTGCTGTGAGGAAGCCTTAAAAAGAAAAAAAAGAAAGAAATGATTTTGATGCCTTGATGCAGTCCACTTGAGAAACAGGAAGGGAGCAGTGCTAATGTTACTTGCTTATCCATCTCCAAATGCGTGCCCATCCAAGAGGAGCTGAGATCTAACCTCCGAGGGGACATTTCTTTCAGTGTTTTGTTTCTATGGGGACCTGCGATGAGCTAAACATTTCTCACCAGCTGACAGCAGGAACGCAGCACCCATTCTGTTTCAGACAGATCCTTGGTTTGAAATTTTCCTGGGATTTCAACCACACCAGTCTTACAAGGGTTGTAATCCAGTCCTAGCTCACAGTCACTGTTTGAAGATACAATATCCAGGCATAAGACCGGAATGGTAAAATATTCTGAGACCAGCATTCCAATTAAAATTTGAATCAAACCATTATCAAGTTTCTATTTGCTTATAATGGAACAATTTCATTTAGTCTAAGGAAATAAGGCATAATGCCCAAATAGAAAACCCGACTTTCAATTTGATCGAACAAAGCAATCACACCGGAAAGGAGAGCTACATGTTTTAATGTGCATAATACAGTTATTTTAAGACAATATACAGTTCTGTATATTGTAGACTTTCTTTAAACTTGATATTTGCAAACCATGCCATTCAATTCAGTAAGGGAAGTCTTTCTTGGAGAGTAGCATTTGATGTTAGAAACTATACCCAAAACTTCAAAATGGACTTCAAAACCTTAGGAAAATTTATCTGGGACCTATATGTTACATTTTGGCTTTCATGTTAACATTAAAAATTATGAAGCTCTTTACTCATAATCATGAGTATATTTTGGAAGGTGTATGGCCCTGCTACTCCTAGTGAGATCTGAGAACTATTATGCACAAACCAACACATAAGTGATAATATTTTATCAAGCTTGGGAGCAGAGGGAAGAGAAGAAGTTGCAAGGCACTGAGTTAATAGCCCTTGGAGTTAGAAGGAAAGAATAGACCCCTAGCCTGACTTAATAAGGGAGTCAAGTTCTTCCCACTCCCAAGTCTCTCCCTGGTTACTACATTAGACACTTGGGGAGGGCACGCATTCATTCATTCATTCACTCATCCATTTGTTAAATCTCTCGGGAGTGGCCACCAGGTACCAGGCACTGCTCTAGGTGGGATGACCACAAAGATGAAAAGGCCATCCATGGACCCTGTATTCAAGGAGCTCAGTTTAGAGGGAACGTGGAGAGAGGCAGGACATATAACACAATGTCGTTGTGAGCAAAGGTGTGAACAAAGTGAACCACTTGGGAAGACAGCCCAAGGAAGACTAAATTCAGAAAATGAAATTGAAGGTGACTCTTGAAAACTACTTAGGAGTTTGCCAGATAGGACAATTCCAGTCAGAGGAATAGCATGTGTAAAGGCGTGGAGGTCTAGGCTAAAGGTGAGGTGATGATGGCAGACAAGGTTAGAACAAAGGTAGAGGCAGGACTTTTCAGGGTCAGAGCTTGGACTTGATTTTGTGGATGGTGAGAAGTCACTGAATGTCTAGAGTAGGCAAATGATTTGGTCGTATTTGCATCATATAAGGCTTACTCAGAGGGCTCACTAAAACAGGATTTGGGGTGCTAAAGAAGAACCCTTTCATTAATCCAAAAGAAAAGCTGGCCAATCAACCAGAGTAACTAATTGAAGGACTTTTATGGGTGATTCTTATAAAGACTATACTTTCACGAAACTGAGAGTGCCTGGTAGGAAGGAATGATTTTATGAGACAGAGTTAATTACAGGGGACAGGAAACATAGTGGAAGTTTGCCCAAAAGCAACTGCTGGTCAATGCCCATTCTATGTGTGGAGTCACTTGAGGTGATTTGATCAGAATGTGATTTTGTTGACTTCCATTTTAAATACTGGGGATCCCATACTTCAGTAGTAAAACAAACATTTTGTGTGTCTGCCAGCTAGTGGTATATATGACCACAATAATAAAATCCAATTTTCCCTTCTAAGTCACTCCATGGAAATATCATTTTCATCATTAAGTGTGCACCCATGTGGTGTATTAGACACCGTGTATCCAAGTAGAGTACTTATAATTAAATTGACCCTATTTTATGATATTTTAAAATTCATCACTGATCTATGAATCTACAAGGTCATAATGCACAAGACATGAATCCTGGTCTTAACCATCCACCTGCACAAGTTGAAAATTTGAATTTTTCTGTAACATTTTAAGTTCCAACTAAATTGCAAATTTAACCTCACTGCATATGGCACTCAGGACAATAAGCGGGATTCTCTCTTATGTAACACACCTGCTTCAAAGACTTCAGTCATTGTCAGAGAGCTCCGAAAAACTCTAGTGCAATTAAGGAGAGACCATCTCCTATCTTCTCCCTAATGGGGAATATGCATGTTGTTGTCTAGATGGCTTCAACAATAAGCCTCCTAATGTTTAGAAAGCACTCTTAGTATGCCAGTGGATAGAATCTAGGATACACATGACCTTGAGCTACTAAGAAAGGAAAATCTTAAATAAATACATTGGAGGCTTGAGACTGGAGAGGAGGGAACTGTTCCATGGCCATTCTCACACAGAGAACATGGAGAAGACATGTATTTTTTTCAAGTCTTGATAGTTTTGTTTTGGCTTACCTAAAAGGAAGAACATGATCTTGCAGAATTCAAATTGTAGTGAATCCACTGATTTGTTCAATATTGAATTTAAAAAATGAACGACCATCTTTCTTGTAGACTGATATGAAGTCTAACGGAAACAAAATCTGTGTTTTCTGAAGCCTATATAATCTTAAAAGACTATTGATGTATTTTCCTTTATAAAAGCTTGAAAAGCACTACTTTTGTCTTGGCAGCAATTTATTTTTAATAATTCTTAAAGCAAATTTCAATCATCAGTGGTGGAAAAGTGATTCATACATTCATATGTTTGACTCTGAAGTCAGAAACAAAAAGTTAGGGAAAGTCTTCAACAATAATAACCTTCTGTTCTTCATGAGATTTAACCACCCACATGAAAATGGGTGATTTGACTATTCAAACATCTGAGTTACATGTGGTCTAAATGAGGTGCTTTAAAAAAACTGTTTACCTTCAAACTCATACAGCATAATGAATTCTTAGAACACTTGTCAAGCTTGTTCTTTTAAAAAAAATTCACCTTTAAGCTAGGATTATACTTTGGAAACTCAGGTCTAAAGTAATGCTTGTTATGTCTTAATTCCTATAATAGTAGTAATCCAACACTTCAGCAAACTAATTACTGTTGTTTGACTTGTGCAATCAGTTGGCTTAAAGAAAGCTGTAGATGCTTTAAGTATCATTTCAAACAAGGCCTTAGAAAAGATGAAAGAAATAACTAATCAGGAAGGTTCCTTTTCTTGATTTTATAAGGAGTTGGTTGCTATTCTGGTTGCTATTAATGATGGTCCTATAGTCAATGGTGGTTTTTCTCTTTAATAAATGAACCAGTCCTTATGTAATGGGCCTTAGGTTTTGCAGTACTTCCTGTCTTATCAGTTACTAAGCCTCCCAATAGCATCTTTGAAGATGAGGAGAAATGATGTTCCTGCCATGAGTTTATGACAGGCAGTTTTTCCCCCAAATGAGAAGCAAATGGAGTTCATTGGTAAGTTAAATAAAAGGTCAGAAATCATTAAACAAAGACAGTGTTGATCCACCCAGTTGAATAAAAATGCACTGGGCACCTTTCCTGTTGCTTTTCTAGATGCTGTAAAGGCAGGGGTCATAAACTTGGCTGAAAATTAAAAATGCCTTTAAAACTCCTGATTCCCAGGCCACAGCCCAGATCAATAAAATGAGACTCTCTCAAGGTGGAACCCAGGCATCAGTATTGATTTAAGGCAGGGCTTCTCAAACTTGAATGTTTGTAGGAATCACTTGGGGAAGGAACTCTACTAAAATGCAGGTTCTGATTCAGTAGGTAGGTCAAGAGTGGGGCCCGAGATTTTGCTTTTTGTATCAAGCTCCCAGGTGATGCTGATGCATCTGGCTGGTGGACCAGATCCTTGGGTAGCAAAGGTCTGAGGCCAAGGTTCTTCACACATTAGAAAGACCAAGACAGCTTTTAAGAAAATGAATTGTATATACTCTAGAGGCCTCGTCCCCAGAGGTTTGGTATAATTGGTCTGGGGCCCCAAGCATTTGTATGTATTAAAAGCTTCCCAGGCAATTGGACTGTGCAGGTAGGACTGAGAATCACTGCTCTGTAAAAAGATCTGCACGACAGGCCATTGACAGGGCAATGACCCACATTTGTTTTAAGAACAAATTTGACAAGTGGGAAGAGAAAGGCCTCATGGTACAAGCAAAATATTAGGAAGGCTGTCAGCAGTATGAGCTGACTCTCTCCAGAGTCCCCTGAGATGCACGTGTTCTCTGAAATGTCATTAATGCAGGACGCGGTTGGCTCTGGCAAAACATTGAGTACAAGTGGGAGACTGGGCTAATTCTCTTGGCCAGGCTGGGATCAACTAAACCCATCATGTCTCTCATGACAAAATGTGGGCTACTTTATGCTTCCTTTCCCTTGACCCAACCTCTCACCTCTCCCTTCCCTCCCAAACCTTTCCACTGTTCCCTCCAGAGTGGTTCTGAGGTCAACAAACTCTTCAATATTTTCCACTTCTTCACAGAACATTCTTTCCATCTTCTTACTCTTAGTGGAACCTGGCTCAATTCTGAAGGCACTGCCCTTCCCGATTGTTCCTACACCCTTTATGAGAGTCTTTCCTGCTTTGACAACCACACCCTCTGGCCACATGCCCCTTCTGTCATTGTCTCTGCCAAATACCCATCTGCCCTCATTCCCTGAGCATCCTGCCATCATCCAGGTCTCTTCAGTATCCCATTCAGCATCTTGACCTCTCAGTTCCTTGACTTCATCATTTCTGAAGACATTCTCCTCAACTCCACCTCCTCTTTTCTTCACTTTCTTTCCTATTTAGTCTAGATCCATCCTTCTCATCACTTGCCCAGCAAAACCCCAAGCCTGGATGAATCCAAATGTTTCCATTCTTACACCTATTCCAGGCTGCTGAGCAATACTGACACCAACACACAGTTGCCACCGTGGTTAACCATCACCAGCCTCGACTGGATTCTCAAAGCCACTTAGCAACACTTCCCTGTCCCCTCATTAGTCCTCTTTCTTGAACTTCTGCCACTTAAATCTCTCCTCCAACACCCTCTTGCTCTTGAGGTCACTTCATCTCATTCTTCAAAGAGAAAATAGAAAGCATCAGATGGGAACTCCCTTAACTTCTTGCCACCAAACCTATAAACTTACTTGCACCTACACTCACTCCTTTATTATTCTTGTTATAATGGGTGAGGTGTCCCTCCACCGGCCTGGAGTGCATCTCTCCACTTGGAAGTCATCCCTCCTGCCTCTTTGACCCCTCTCTGGTATCTTTGGTTTCCTCCCCCACCGCCTTTCTCACGCGTGCGTGCATGGACTTCTTACCACCAGTATTTGAATAGGCTCAAGCCTCTCCTATCATTAAAAGAAGAAGAAAGAAAATCCTCTCTTCTTACAACTACTCCTCCAATTTTCTTCTCCTCTTAAAGCCAAATTTCTTGAGAGAATTATCCATATTGTCCATACTCACCCTCTGTCTCCATTTCCTGGTCTCTCACTCTCCCACCCTGAAATCTGACTCCTCCACCTCCCCACCCACTCTGCTGAAACTTCTTCTGCCAACAGTCTCCTTGCTGACCATTTTTGGCCATATCTTACCTGATCTCTGGCAGCATCTGTCACTACTTCCTACCCTCCCCTCTGTCTTCCATGACACTATGCTCTTCTGGTTTCCCTCTTCCAAGCTGTTTGGACATGAGGGGACCATTCACAAGGGGCAGAAAATCTGGAGGACAGTGATACACAAGCAAATATAGCAGAATCCTGATGAGAATGGTTTGGGAGAAAGATGACCACTGATGAGGTTCTCAAGAGGATGGAATATTCTATATAGGCAGTTGGAAGTGAAGAATCAGAATTTTACACTGGGACTTTAGATGAGTCAGTCATAGGCAGAGATGAATAGCTACATCTGTGAGAATGGTGAGGTCATCAATGAAGGGGCCTGGGCCAAGGGCAGGACTTGCCTGAGAAGAGCCCACAAGAAGCAGCCCTCTGAGAGGTAGGAGGAGAGCCAAGGAGGGTAATGCACAGAAGCCAAGGTATGAAAGAGTTTCCAGAATCGGCATCCTAGCATAGTCAAGGGGAATGAAGTTGGCAGGAAGGCCACTAGATTTGGTGACCTTGGAGAGAGTAGTTTTAGTGCAGTGATGACATTGGCCACATTACAAGGGACTAGGTGGTGGATGAGGAAGGTACCATGTGCAGAGACTGGAATTATAAGGGATGTGGTTGTGACTGAAGCCAGTGCCTCTAAGGCCCTCAGACACAAAGGCAAGGAGGACGGGTTGTTATTCACTCTGGAGGCATTTCCAGGGTGTCCACGGTCCTGTCGTTCTGTGATTTGGGGCCAGGCAAGGTGGGTGCTATCACCCAGATTGAGGTTTAGAACCCCGAACTCCCTTCACCTGGATTCCCTCAGACATTAGGGGCAGCTCTGGTTTGGCAAACAGTAGCTCTGGGGCATGCTTAGGACTGTTACTAGATTAGAGGAACTCCCCCAGTCCCTTCCAGTCCTAGAGGTCTGCTAGCCCGTGGTGCGCTCTTCCACCCAACAAACATCGGGCTTTTACAACTCTCCTCAAGACAAGCATGCACAGATCGCTGTTAGCTGATGACGTTGCCCTGAAGACAAACACCCAGGCAAGAGGTTGTAGATGATTTTTACGGTAACAAAAGATAACACGACAACATTTATCCATCTCCTTGCTTTGGCAAAATCCCCTCTAGCTGAAATCTTGATTTGTATTAGTGAATAATAAGTTGTCGCTAGTATCTGCTACAATAGACTGGCGTGGCGCGTCAAGACGCTGAGAAAAAAAACAGAAGAACTAGAGTTCGGCATCCAGATGGCATCAAGCTCCAGACTGAATTAAACATTAGAAAATGATGACATTGCAGGGTTCAATCCAATCTAGAGGTGAGAGACCTGGAAGCACGTTGAGCATCCGCTCCGTTTCGTTAGCAGCACCTGTGAGTCATAGCGAACGTCAAATGGCAGGGCATGACCATCAGTTAAGAGGCTCTGAAAGGCAGTCAACACCCTGGCTTGAAGTCAGGCTCATTATAACTCCTAGTCTTTGGGTTTAAACATACCCCTGCCTATCACACACACACACACACACACGCTCTCACAAACCCGAATCTAAATCGTGTGTACACCACGCTCTGAAAAGGTGCACCTGTGGGAACAAGAGATCAAATAAATCCTTTGAGAACCCTGAGAAGCACAATCTTAAACAATATATGAATATGTGTACCAATGACTGCTGGGAAAACCCACTGGAGCGCAGAGGTTCTCCTGGGCCTGAGGCAAATGCATGAACTGTCAAAAGCTGCGCCACTGAACAAATATAGGGTCATGGGTACGGAGAGCGGGACCATTTTAATAATCAAATCTAGTCGCCACATGGTTGAGCTCGTCAACTGCTACAGAAGTGATTGCGAAGGGAGCTGAAAATACCAGATTAGCTCCACGGTGGTTGCTTCAGCCTCTTCAAACATGACCAGCGAAATACCAGGCCACCATAAGGTGACAGAGCAGCGCTACACACAGCATGAGCTCAGACACAGACCGAGGGGCAAACGAGGACCTGGCAGCAGCGTGGACCTCAAAGTCACGGAGGCCTAAGGAGCAGTCGCCAGAGGCATGATGGGAAACACACATCAGACAGTATCAGATGCCACATTATATTTAAGAACACAAAATAAATGGTCATATGTGAATAAAACATTTTCAAATGTTTTATAGTCTAGGTGATTTTCACTATACATATTTGTGTTGAAACTATGACCTCTTCGCAAACTGAATTGTATTTTACTTAAACGTGTGTGGTTTTTTTAATTTAAAAAATTACTTAAATGTTTTGAGCCAAAGAAAGAAATTATTTCATCAAAGGGTCTGGGTTAGAAGACACAAAACCCAGGAGTTATATTCATGTTGAGAAAGCAATTGTTGATGTCAAATAGGGGCCAGAGAGGTTTCCAAATGGAACGGACTTTATCTGCTTACGGACCGCCTGTGGACATGCATGGGGTAGCTGTAATCTTTATGTTTTCCAGATTTGACCAGGTGATATGGAACAGAAAGTAATTTCTCTCTCATGTCAAGAGAAGGAAAAGGAAGCAGAGAAGTGATTGGTGTGCAGGGAAAGTTGACCTCCACTCTTCTGTGCCATAAACAGAAAGCAATCATAGATGCAGGGGGGCGTTGTCTGTGTGCTTGTACGTAAAGGATAGGATGCTGCATAAGTTCAGGGCTTTCCATGCCATGGAGAGCTAGGAGAGAAAAAATCAAAGTTTAACTTGAAAACAGAAATGAAGAAAAGAGAAAGAATTAGTATTATTAACAAGTAAAGACCAGTAAGAAAACTGAAAGATCCATCTGTATTTGTAATTTTTAAAATATTGTTCTTGTTTGTAACATTTCTTAACAAATAGTAACGAATAAAGATTAGTTGATATTAATACTTTGCTATGTTCTTTATTATAAAAAAGCAATCCCTGTGCTGTGATACATGACTTAGTCATCTGTGTCTATGGACAGCCAGGGATGAACCATCCCTACTTCCTTGCTTTCTGAATATCAAAAATACACGTAATCACCTCATGGTTTTTAAAATCACTGGTCCTTGCCCTTCTCCCAAACTCCAAGTCTGCCTACACACTTCTCCACCTGGGTGTCCTACCAGCCCTAGCTGACAAGTCAGCGCTCCCTGCCCTTCCTCCCAACCTGCCCCGCTTCCAGTGTTCCTGTCTCATACCTTGCCCTCAGCCTCAGCCATTGCCACTCCTTTGCTCTCTCAGAGATGCCCATTTAATCACTCCATCAACTCCGTCCCCTCCTCGGCACCTGATCAAGGCCGTCCCAGGCTCTCTCTGGGCCTGGTAAGAGTCTCATTGCTCTGGGCTTCCATATTCCAGTGTACCCTCTACCTTCTCCTGGGATTGTCTTCTGATCTTTGGTGACTTCCCATTGCCTTTGTGGCACAGCCAAAACTCCCCCGGAAGACTTCATGCTCCAGCCTCACTCCCCACCAGCCCTGCTCCTGCTTCCTGAGCTCTGGCCACACTGGTCTCCTTTTTCCCCGGGACATGCCTTGTTTTCGCTCAGACTGCTGCCTGGAATGCCCCTTTCTCAAGTCCCTGCCTCTGCAAACCCTACTCATGCTTCCTATGTAAAGCTCTTCTCAGCCCTGACTCACGGGATTCCTCCCCCACTGCCCTCTGTATTAGTGTGGCACTTCGTTCTCACCCGGGTGGAGCACTTATCACATTACACTGAAGTTGTTGATGTGTCTGTCCTACCAACCGGATTACGGGCTCCCTTAGGGCAGGAATCAGGTCTCAAATCTCCCTCTGTTGAAAGCACCTAGCAGAGGGGCTGGCAAATGGAAGGTGGTTCAACAATCCTAATTAAGTTAAATGCTATTTCTTCAGGCTCGCAAGTCAGGAATTACCTGGTGACAACTTACTCAAATTGAGGGCTGGTAAGGAGGAACAAGACTCATAAGTAGACACACAAAATCTGAGAACCACAATAAAAAAATGTCCTCCCCAAATTCAATGGAAATTCTGGGAGAAAAATAGATCAGTGAAATCTGGGGGCTGTTCTTTACTAATCTAAAGCCTATTGATATAATAATATACTATGTATAATTTGGTAAGCTCATAAAAGACACTATGGTTAGTATTTTAAATTTAGAAAATGTTAAGGCATCTGAAAATGCACAAAGTGAATGAACGTATGTATACAGAGGACAATTAAATATATACTTTTAAGGTATGCTATTTATTGACACATTATTTACACGAGGAAAAGTGCATAAATCATTAAGTGTACACCTCGATGAATTTTTGCCAAGGGAATACAGCCAAGCAACCAATATCCAGATCAAGAAACAGAACATTACCAGACCCCCAGAAGCCCCCTTGTACCCTTGTGCCATCACTGCCCTCTCCCTCAAGGGCAACCACAATCCTGACTTTTAACACCCTGGATCTGTTTTGCCTGTTTTGATTCTTTGTATAAATAGAATCATACAGTATACATACATTATACATACAATGTATACAGTACACATGCATTGCAATGTGTTCTGTTTGTTTGCCTTCAGTTAATATTATTTTATGAGATGCGACCATATTCCTGCCATATTCCTGCGAGTAGCAACAATATTTCCTAAATTTGTAAGCATGAATGCTTCTTAAATTGTATCACTAGTGGGACAATAAGGTGCTGAACTCTAAGGAATCCAACATCTCTTCAATTTGGCCAAGAATTACTTGAAGTAAAACTATCCATAGTGTAGTAAGCAAAAAGTTGTCGTGTTTCTGAACTTGATAAACTCTATGATATCCAGTCAGTAACTTACTCAGTAAATATTTCTAGAATGAAGGAATAAATGCAGTGGAATCACAAAGCACTTCTTCAGGGGGAAAAAAACTGAGGGAGGACAGACTATAGAAGTTAACTGAAGAAAACTTTTGCTACATGATCATTTTTGAAATCAGTCTAATTGTCTGAAATCTAGGAACAATTTTTGCATATTTTGGTGCTTCATTTTTGTCATTTTCATAAACAATTAAAAACTAAGGTTTAAGCAAAACTTTTTTACTATTTCACATATCCGAACCACAGACTGATGGCTTGCTGAAGTGGGTGAGAAGAAAAACAGAAGTCTTTGCCACTATACTGTGGAAGCAATATGGTAGAAAGAATTTTAGATTGAATTTGTAAAAACAAATACAGAAGGATGCTCTGTGGTCTCCAAACTTTGAAAGCGTATGTCCAGCACTCAGCAAGGTACGCACCTCTACACTGTTTTATATAATATACATTTATCACACAGTGCTACTTACAACTATCCACATCTTCCAAGTTGGCCCACTCTCCTATGAGCACATACCTTGGGGATTAAAGAAACCAGTCATCCAAAACACATTGGGCCTCCCTTCAAATATCCAAGTAGAAAACTGAGCATTCCTTTCCAAAAGTTCAGTAAACCAGAAGCCCAGTGTGGATGAATCCCAGGACACTCTTTTCCAGATCTGAGGTATACGAGCATCATACATGTTGTCAAGGGCATCTCTCAAGTTCTGAAAAAGACAAAGTGAAAATATGAGAATAAGAAAAATCAACAAAAGAGGGAAATGACTACTGAGATAATAACAGCTTACCTCACTCATGATGATTGTTCCTTCAATGGCCAATTTTAGATCACTCAGGCTATTGCGAAGTATTGAGATGACTTTTTGCATTCTGTCAATTTCTTGTCTAAGAAATATATTCATTGAATTAAGATGTCCCATCTTTATCAAACGAGCTTTCACCTAAAAAAAGGATACAATGAGAGAAATTTTTCTGTCACTTCTCTTCCAATGACTTCTCTTTTCTCTAAAACTCTTTTTCTTCCTCTAGGTGTATCTCTACCAGCCCAAGTGAACTCTAAAATCTCTCTCTCAGAACCAAACTTGCCATTAAATTCCCCATTTTCTGGGCTTCAAAAACTACTGTTCTACTAAAGTGATTCTTATTTCCTACTGATTGTGCTTAGTTGATAACTGGAAATGTACTTTAAAAAGTTGAAAGAAAATTGTACCTTTTTCCCTTTCAAATGATTAAGTACTAAGTGTCAGTTAAATATTCTATTGCAATCTAACCTTTATAAGAGTTCAGTTTGGAATATTTTTTTCATAATGCTTGCAGAGTCGTTATTAGAAATGTCACAAAGTTAATACTGTAGAGCCAAAATCTTTACAGAACAGTTGCCAATAAATATGATTGGCTGCAGTTTCCTAAGATCATTGTTTCCTTGGCTAGGGCGACTAAAGAGAGCCTTTCCTAATCTAATCAATGGAAATATTTGACTTTGTGGGACACCCATTAAGCACGTGTCATTTGTTTCTTTTGGTATATCATTTTATTGACCATTTTGAAGAGATCAATATAAAAGCCTCTGGTTGTGGGAACAATAAAATACAACAAATCATTGGAAAATAAGCTGATACATATACACAATTCAATTTAGTGACATATGCCCAAGAAAAGATTGACTACAAATACTGGAAAGAATTCATAAAGAGACTTGAACTTTCTGCTGGCCACAATCAAAGAGATGCCAGAATAGGAGGGGTAAGGATAAATGCATAGAGTGGGAGAGAATTTAGTGATGGACCAGTCCAGAGAATCATCAGCAACCCAGTAAACTGTGGGATTCTCTGCTGGAGATGCCCACTGACCCTTGCTAAATCATGGAATGTGAGAGATGGACAAGCTTCAGAGTCATCTGGACCATCCTCCTCACTTTACAGAACAGGTTTTCTGCCATGGCATAGAAGTGCCCTGCTCAGCCATGGATGCCTCTGCCTTACTTCAGTTGTAAAGCACTTCCAGTAAGCAAGGGATGAAGAGGGGAAGCATAAACTCAGAGGGAAGCCATGATGTCAAACTGAACAGCCTGGACAGGACTACCTGTGCCGATAAAGCAAGTAATATTGCAATCCCAGTCAGATACGCCAGTGGAGGTCCTAACCTGGTCTGCCATACCAACCTTAAGGTGCCATACAGGTATTCTTCTAAATTCCTGGTTCTAGAACTTACATTTTTGCAGGCTCCGCTGCCCCGTTCTCATCTCAAGCCCTTTAGCCTGCAGTGGCTGAACAGCATATATATCATCTCCTTTAAATCATGACTACTCTGTGGAATTCACACTTAAGGAAAAGGGAAATTATAGAAATACTTTTGCAACACCCACAGGTGGGAAATTAACCCCAGGTATTGGCTACAATGTCAAATCAATAGCTTAGGTACCTTTCAAATCGCCTTGAAAGCCCCAAATTGCCTTGCCCTACTTAGGGTTTTAAAAGAGAAACTTCACTTGTAATAGAGACATGCTTAGGAAAAACTTGGACTCCAGAAAATCCAATTTTAGTACTGACTTTATTTTAAGTATCATTACCGTTCTAGCCTAAAATTATCTTTCTATTAATAAAAATGAAAGATTTGCTGTAGTCTTCTGTAAGATGTTCATTATGTTTCTGGGACCAGGTAGTCTCTTTGACAGTAATGTGGCTCCGTTTTTACTATGGAAGTCAATATTATCATTACAGTCCAATTTACAAAATTCACTTTACAGCCACATTTTCCAGAACACATCTCTTCTATAAAATAAAGGACACTAACAAGTAGGTGATCTTGGAAGAGGAAGCAGTTTCAGACGTCTCTTAGTACGAGCTCCCTCCCATATAGCAATCCATTTAATGACATTGCTCACACTCAGTTCCTGCTAGGAGAGTGCCAGAACAAAGATCTTAGTGAAGGGGCCCCGACCAACCCTGGATAGCTCAAATTATCCCAAGGTCTTAAAACCCTCCTCTGGTAATACCAACCTGTGGTCTAGTCACACAGAGTAAGTTTTATCTCACTCTCACATGCCATTTTTTAAAATCTTTGAAGACAAGTATTATGCCTCATTTGTCTTCTGAAGATAATTTATGATGAACCATTGAAAGTATGAACTTACAATATTTATTCAGTAAACAAAAATTTCTCCCCCTACTATAATTATCTCTACATGAAGCCTTTGATTTCAGTATCTTGGCCAAATGTCCTGCTACCCATCTACACAATGGGAACAAAAATTGTTTTAGGAGGTAAGAAAACGTTCTTCATTGTTGGGGTGCTCACAAAGGTGGGAGGCCTGTAGCCCAGGCAGCCTAGGGGCTCCCAGCTGACAAGCGTATTTTTCTCAGATGCGGAGGATGCAGGACAAGTCAGACACAAGACGATAGTTATATCCACATTAGGACACCAGCCTCTCACTTTTTGGTTGAAGAGCTAAACTTGACTCAGCCCAGGTGAAGCTCTGACCACCAGCAGTGAAGGACAGAGGAACGGGAGCAAGAAAGCCCTGGATGGCCAGAGGACACAACCCTGTCTTCTTGCATGAAGAAGGAGGCCAAGTTGGAGAAAGTTGGAGGACCTCTCACAGAACTTTCAGTTCATCCAGAAATGTTACCACAATTACAGATTTAATTAGATCGGTAGCTCTCAAAGTGTGGTGTGGGACCCCCGAAGGCCCCCGAGATCCTTTCAGGGGGTCCGCAAGGTTATATTTTTTTCATAGTAATGCTAAGACATTATTTGATCTTTTTACTCTTCTTCTCTCAGGAGTGTACAGTGGAGTTTTCCAGAGGCTACGGGACGTGTGATATCAAAACAGATTTGACTGCAGAAGCAGGTATGAGAATCCAGCTGTCTTCTATTAAACCAGATATTAAAGAGATTTGCAAAAATGTAAAACAATCCCACTCTTCTCAAGGAATTTTTTTGTCTTGGAAAATACATTTATTTTTCTATTAAAGATGTTATTTGTGTTAACATGTAACAGTTTTATTACTGTTATTTTACAACAACTTAATAAATATTTTTGAAATCTCTCAGTTTAAATTTCTAATACATTGAATAGCAGTAGTTATAACCCACATCAACAAAAGCTATTTGGGATCCTCAATCATTTTGTAAAGGGGCCTTGAAATAAAAAATTTGAAAAAGAAAAAAACTGATTTAGATTCACAAGCAAACACCCGGGAGGTTCAAGAAGTAGAAAATTAATGCCATCCAAACTGGGGAGTGAATTCGTTTACATGATTTGCTTTCCTATTACATGGCTGAGAGGACTGAGAGAATGAAAAGTACGGAGGACAGGAGGCAAAAACAAAGGGTAAGTGTAAAGAATGGACAGAGCCAGCTTGGGTAAAAGGATTAGGGAGAGGTTTCCAGCTCAGGGGACCCAAAGACAGAGAAATCCAAAGAGGGAAAAGGACACAGAAAAGGCGATTGAAAAAGAAAGTGGGATAGAAAGGAAATGGAGAAAAGTGTCAGAAAAAAAGGCAGATCATCATTTGCAAGATGTTTGAGAAAGAAGGACGAGAAGACCAAAATGTAAAAAGAAAGAGCTGAAAAGGAAGAAGGAATGAGCAGAGAGAAGAAGGCACTGCCACATACTGTGCCAGGACGGTGCTCAGCTTTGTGGAACCCAAGACAGCCCCGTCCACAGAAGGGAGAAGGGCGTGGCTCACCTCATGAGGAACATAGTCAGGAGGCAGTTTGCTCAGCATGTCTTCAGACAATCTATAAACAATGGCTTCCCGGGTCTCTCCCACGCCACCTCCACTCTCTTTGGGTTGAATGTTGGTAATTGTTTCAAGAACAGCAGAAGCAGTGTTACTCTGATACCTGATCAAAAGAGTGAACTGTTCAGAAGGTAGCAGGGAAAGGCACCTTCAGAGATAATTATCAAAGCTAAAATGAAATGATGAATCACTTCAATCAAATCCAGGCAAAAAAAAAAAAGGAAACTTTTTACCATCAACCATCAGGAATGAAAAACTAGAGATCCATTCTACTGCCTCCCAAAGGGACATCTCAAGAACATCGCAGAAATGGAAAGCTCTCCATCTTCAGGGAAAGAGATTCCACAAACATCCTTGATAACCCAAAGCAGTGCTATCCGGTCTTGCTTGTAGGTAACCTAAACACCTCATGCTGGACGATGAGCCCACCTCCCTTTATTCTCCTCGGCTTGTGGACTGGTCATAAGAATCTACCATTATATGACAATTTGTTAGATCAAAAAGCACCACTCATATTTCCTCACTGAATTATAAATTATTAAAATTTCTTTGGTCTTTTCTGTTTTGTTTTCTCACTTTCCCACTTGTTTTATGATTTCCAATATGACCTATTGGCAGCCATCTGCTCCACCTGTCTAAACGCAGCCCCCCGTCTTTAAAATCCATATACTCGATACCAATTTACTATGCACCAGGCACTGAGCTAGTGCTAGGATATCGTGGTGAAGGGGACCTGCCTTGGTCCCTTTCTCTAGTGGAAGAGGGAGACATTAGTCAATACCATTGTAATAAGTGCTGTGAAGAAAAAGATCAGGATGTTTAAGAGAGTATAGTCTGTCTGTCTCTCTCTCGCTCTCACTCTCACTCTCTAGCTCTCTTTTGGATCAACCAGATGCTCTGAACTGCATGAATTTAGTTTTTGTACTGAAGTTGCTGGGCTGACCAGCAGTCTGGACACACAGATGGTGTGTGTGAGTAGGTGAGTGTGTGTGTGTGTGTGTGTGTCTGTGTGTGTGTGTGTGTGTTGGAGACAATTTACACTAGAAGATCAGGGAAGGTATCTCTTACAATGCCATGTCTAAGCTGAGACCTGCAGGATGAGAAGTCAGCCAGGCCAAGTAAGGTGGGGTAGGAGGTAAGAAAGGACATTCAGATAAGAAGTAAGACCTGGAGGTGAGAAGGACTTCAGTGCATTTGAGGAACAGAGACCAGGACAGTGAGGCTGGAGCCAATGCCGGGAGGAGAGATGAGGACGGAGGTGAAACAAGGGCCAGACCATGCAGGGTCATGTGGGTTACTTTAAGGATTCTGAATGTTACCCCAAAGGCAATACGCAACCACCGAGGACTTCCAGAGCAGGGGTGTGGCACAACCAGATGTAAATTTTTCTGTCTTTTCTGAACTCCTAATTTCCCACCTATAAACATCACACAATTAGATTGTTTTGAGTTACTATTTTGTTTCGTTTGTAAATATTTTCTCTTGTCCAGATGTAAACCACATTTATATCTCTTTTCATATGTGTCAGATACAAATCTAAAAGGAATTCAACAAATGTTTGAGATTAGTGATTTGTTTTTCTGTTTTATTTCCTTGGACATAAAATAAGTCTCTGTAATATGCTCTACGTATTAAAATTTTAAATGTGCCTACCTTTTCCTCTAGAAATTCTACACTTAGAATTCATCCTAAAGAGAGAATCAGGCATTTCCATTTCTGGACAATATCGTTCAATTGTTACTCTGAACAACTCTCCTGGAAATAACTAAAAATGCTAGATAAGATATGAAAAACAACTTTTTAAATACACTACTGAACTGGCAAGAAACTAAGAAACCCTCAGGGTCGAACAAAATATAGAGTGAAAGCTGGAATCTAGAGAGCTAAGCCAGAAATATCCCTGGGGGCATCAACTCACCCCTGGTGTTCTTGAGTTTCCATTTGGATGGTACAATGAGGCAACAGGGAAGCCCTGTACTCAGGTGGAACGTCTAACAGGTAACTCCCACATAAATTTGGAACCCCATAGGGCTACACACTCAGTGTAAGGGTAAACTAGAAATAACCCACCTGTCAGATGGGGATGGTGGGAAAATTGTTCTATCTAGCTTGGCATTGGGTGGGAAAAAATCCTTCCTGAGAATTCTTAATTCACCAGGTTTGTGATATTAATTAACATTCATTCATATTACCTGTGTGATTTGAAAAACCTCAAGCCAAAAGTTTATTTTAAGGTGGTCCCAGGAAATCCCAGGTGGCACCTGGTGAAAGCAAACACAAATCTCCCCTGGAACAATATGCCTTCAACCCAGGTCTCAAAACATCCAACAGTTAATTTCCAATAGACATGAGCTCACAGTCAAAACTCAAAAAAAAAAAAAAAAAAAAAAACCCACAAGGCACTGTGAGCAAAAGCCAGCGGAAACAACAGAAAGCAGAACCAGACCTGCAAAGATCTCAGATAGTGAATTTTCAGATGCACATTATAACGTATGTTTTTACTATATTGAAGAACAAAAAAAGGTGATTGAAAATATAACTGTGAAACAAGAAACTGTAAACATGAATAGCATATTTGAAAAAAGGCCAAGTAGAAATTCTGTAAATGAAAAATAATTACAATTTAAAGCCTGCATTAGTTTTTATTTCTGCTGTAACAAGTTACAGTCATGTGCCACATAATGATGTTGCAGTCAATGACAGGTCACATATGACGGTGGTCCCATAAGATTAGTACCATAAAGCCTAGGCGTGTAGTAGGCTATACTACCTAGGTTTGTGTAAATACATTCTATGATGTTTGTACAATGAAATCATCTAATGACACATTTCTCAGAACATATCCCCATCATTAAGCAATGCATCACTGTACCACAAAATCAGTGCCTTAACACAAATATATTATCTTACAGTTCTGTAGTCAAGTCTGATGTAGGTTTCACTGGGCTAAAATCAAGGTGTCAGCAAGGCTGGGTTCCCTTCTATAGGCTGTTGGGGAAGATCCATTTTCTTGCTCATCTGAGTTGTTGGCAAAATTCACCTTCCTGCAGTTGTAGGACTGAGGTCCCCAATTCCTTGCTGCCTCTCAGGTGAGGGCCCTTCTCAGCTTCTAGAGGCCATCTGCATTCCTTGGCTCATGGCTCCCTTCGTACATCTTCAAAGCTGGCAATGGCAGGTCAAGTTCCTCTCTTGCTTTGAATCTTTCCTCCTTCTTCCATTTCATCTCTCTGACCCACCCTTCTGTCTTCCTCTCCCACTTTTAAGAGTTCATGTGATTAAATTGGGCCTACTTGGATAATCTAGGATAACATCCCCATCTCAAGGTCCTTAACCCTAATAACACCTGTAAAGTCCTTTTTGTCACATAAGGTAACATATTTACAGGTTCTGGGGATTAGGATGTGGACATCTTTGGGGCATCCATTATTCTGCCTGCTATAACAGTTAACAATAGGTTAAACAGCAGATTAGATATAGCTAAAGAAAGAATCAGAAGACTGGAAAATAGATCTGAAGACATTATCTAGAATGCTGCAGAGGGGAAAATAAATGGGAAATATGAAAGAGAGGTTAAGAGACTCTAGAGTGATAAGCTCTAACATATATTACAGAAAAGTTTCAGAAAGATAGAAGAGGCAGAATGAAAAAGAGATAATAGCTAATGAAATAATGACTGAGAATTGATAAAAGACTTGAATTCTCAAGTTCAAGAAACTCAATGCATCCTAAATAGGATAAACAAACAAATAAATAAACAGAAATCCATATGTAGACATATCACAATGAAACTGTTGAACACTAAAAACAAAGAGAATATCTTAAAAGTGGTCAGAGAGAAAAAGAGATCATCTAGAAAGAAATGACAATTAGACTTGACAGCCAATTCCTCAATAGCAGCAATGGAAGCCAGAAGAAGATAGAACACCGTATTCCATGTGCTAGGAAAAAATAACTACAAACCTAGAATTGTATACCAAGCAAAATTATCTTTCATGAATAAGTGCAAGACAAAAGATTTGAATAGAATTTCACCAAAGAAGCTATATTAATGGTCAATAGCACATGAAAAGATGCTCAATCTCATTATTTACTAGGAAAATGCACTTTAAAACCACTATGAGATACCACTTCACACCTATAAGAATGGTTATAATCAAAAAACAGACAAAAACAAGTGTTGGCAAGGATGTGGAGAAACTTGAGCCCTCATACGTTGCTGGAGGGTATTATAAAATGGTGCAGCCACTTTGGAAAGCAATTTAACCATACGACCCAATAATTATATTTCTAGTTATCTATTCAAAAGAAATGAAAAGACACATCCACAAAGACTTGTCTGTGAATGTTCATAATAGCATTATTCCTGAAAGCCACAAAGTGGAAACTACCCAGATGTCCATCAACTGGTGAATGGATATACAAAATGTGGTATATTCATATATTAGAATATTATTTGGCCATAAAAAGCAATGGAGTACTGATAGACATTACAACATGGATGAACTTCAAAAACATTATGCTAAGTGAAAGAATCCATACACAAAAGGCCACATAGTATATGATTCCAGTCTCAGGAAATGTCCAGAAAAGGTGAATCTATAGAGACAGAAAGTAGATTAATAGTGGCCTGAGGCTGGGGGTAGGAGTGGGAATTAATTACAAATGAGCACAAAGATTCTTTTGAGGGTGACAGAAATGTTCTAAAATTGGATTGTGGTGATGGTTGTACAACTCTGAAAATTTTCTAAAAATCATTGAAGTCTACTTAAAATGAATTAACTTACGGTAGGCAAATTATACCTCAATAAAGCTGTTTTTCAAAAAAAGGAGGGCAAAATAAGGCATTTTCAACAAACAAGAGTTTACCATCAACAGGCTGTCACTGAAGGAAATTCTAAAGGATATACTTTAGAAAGGAAGATAATTGTTCTGATAGAAGGTTTGAGGTGTAGAAAAGAATTGGTCAATGCATGGGAAAATCTAAATGTGGGGTTAAAAAAAATGAGGTAAAATTAAAATACTGAAATGCCAGGAGGGGAGTGACTGTAGTTAAAGTTACCTAAAAGTTTTTGGCTGAGAGGAGGGTAAAGATGTTCATTTTAGGCATGATTAAAAATGGATGTTAAAATTTGTAGGGTAACCAGTAAAAAGAGCAGAAACAGAATATATAACTTCCAAACTAGCCAAAGGGGAAAAATAGAATGAGACAAACTCCTTTTCAGCAAAAAGTCAAAAAGGAAGAAGAAGAAAAGAAACAAAACATAGAAATAGTGTGCAAAAAAATCAACATTCTATGCTTATTCTTTATATTTTATACACATGTTATAAATACTCTTGCATTTATTCAACATTTAATAAATCAGTTTTAAAAAGAAATAATCAGACAAGTGTACACAGATGTATGTACAAACTGTTTATGATAGTATTCGTAATAATAAATCCCGGCAAAGCTCTATAAGAATCTATACAGCCACTAAAAATGGTGATGTAGCTATACATTCATTGTTAAGAGGAGGTTACTGAATTGAGATTATTGATTAAATAGCATGGTACAAAAACCATATGGTATGACCTAATTTTTTGTTGACAACATTGTGCATATAAGCATAGAAAAAATCTAGAAGGGTATTTTGAGTGTGAGATTTTTGTACAATGAGCTTTTACTGTAATTACTACTTTCTGCTTTCTATTTCCTATCTTGTTTGTTTTTCTCAATGAGAAGGGATGACTTTTATAATAAAGAGTATTAAAACCATTTCCATTTTGAAAAATAGAGAAAAAATAAGCTCCCAGATACAAAGCCCGGGGCAAGTGTCAAGACCTCCACAGAGATGAGTCACTGACAAATGTTTTAGGTTCACTGAATCACATCTTACGAATCCCTAGTAATCTTTATGCCCCACCAGAAAGGCCCCCTTCTGCCTTTTCTCACAGCACAGGGAACGAGAGGATTACACCTTTCTCTTTCTTTATCTTTAGGTGTGAATTAAACAATCTTTTGTGCAAATTGCTCCACTAACTGCAAAATCCTAAGGAGCTACTGCTGAAGTTATCCAGGCTTCTTTGCTTATGAAAAAGCTGCATTTTTTGGGAACAGAGGGAATTCTATTCAGCTGGCCTTTAATTCATGTAGGAAACCAGCTGAAGAATGGAGGAGATGCTTCTGTCTTCAGCATTTTTATTTGATTAGCAGGTAGAATGTCACATCTGGACCCAAACCTGTGTGTCCAAACAAGTGCATGCTTTTCCAAAAGTCGTGGCTGAAGCAAATGCACCTACCACTGTGCTTTACATGCCGGACCTTCAGTCAGATACAGCGACTATGAGGGGCCTGTGTCAGACCTAGTAAATGTTGGTAACCCAACCAGAGCTGGGGTATTAACTCCACATTACCTTTAAACATAGGAATTTCACAATAAGGGCCAATAAGGTAAAAGCTAATTTTTAACAAATGAAAATTGAATTGGTACAAATGTATATATAGTTTTAAACTTATTTTTTATTATTTTTTTGTAAGTAACCCATCTTTAGATGTTGGGGTTTTAGAATATTCCAAAAGATGCTTATTTAAAAAGTTGAAAGATGAACACATCAAACACATACACAATTGGACTTATGAATAGAAAGCAAAACATCATAGTAAAATGACAGAAAAGGCACTTGCAGCCAATTGCTGAATTTTGAAGTATGGCATTATCCCAGTTTTAAAAAGTCATATAGAGGATAAGGAAAATACAAATGACTCCAAGGGGAAAGATCCTATGAAAATAGTTGATGGGACAACAAAATGAAGTTATTAAGAGTCAAGGATCCACGTGTTATTATATAACATTGTTCAGAAATTTAAATTTCTATGTGATTCATATTACTCCATTATCTCATCCGAGCAGTGGATACAGTAAAGACAGACTATGTGGATGAATTGCTGTGTTAAAGATGTAGGTGTCACTGTCACTGACATCGTATGGAGAGCCGTGAAATATAAGGCAAGTCTGGGTAACATTGAATCTCTGACTTTATTGTGAACTCCATGGGCGCACATTTCCATAGACTCATAGGGCTCTCTGATTCTCAAGTCAAACAAATCCCAACCGAACTCATTGTTTAACTTCTCCCGTCTCCCTCACCTGAACTGTTCCTTGTCCCTGGAATGTCTTCGTGCAGTGTCTTCCCTCAGCTGCCCGACCCAGAAACCCAGAAACCGGTTTACCGGTCCTATTTCCAAGTCATGTCTAGCAGCCATCAAGAAATTTCCAGCATCTTCATCCCCACTGCCTTCAGAACTGCCCCAAACTCTTTCTCATGACACCCAAAATCTTCAAAACTCAGTCTCTGCCTTCGTCATCAGCCTCACCGTTAGGTAACCCCTCTCTTCAAGCCGCTCCCCCACCATGCTCTTGGCACATTGGACTTGGTTCCCCTAAATATACCACACATTTTTACATCTTCATGCCCCTCCTTGGATTGTTCCTTCGTGTATGTGCCCTAACCTATGTCTTTTTTCACTGAGCTACCATGTTTAATTTTAATTTTTTAATTGTACGTATTTAAGTTATACAACTTGATGACTTGATATACATATACATCCTTACCGCCATCATCTTCCTCTTTCCTTGCACCCTGTCCTTCTTGCCCCCTGGTGCTGCAGTCACTTCCTCCCCATTCCTTCTCTAAGCTGAGAACTCCTGCGCATCCTTTAAGGCACAACTCAGATGTGGTCTGTCTCAGTAGCTTCCTTGGATCCCCAAGTTGGAATTTATTACTCCCTTGCCTTTGTTCTCATAGCAATGTATAAATACCTCTTGATTTTAGAGATTATCACATTGTAATGCATAACTATTTGTCGTTTGTCTCTTCTCCCTGATAGCTGATGAGCTCCAGGGACAAAGACTGTGTCTTACTACTCTTTGTATCCCCAAGCTGGCTAGAGAGTATGTTCTCAATAAATATTTGTTTATTGAATTGAGGCCAATTGGCTTGGATTTTATTAAACCTCAAATATAAAGGAGAGCAATTCTCCAATATTTAAAGGGCATGAAAATTTAATTATTTGTTCTTTCTTATGGTAAAATTATAGTATATTATCATTACTATTTGTCTATTTCCTGGAAACTTTCCACATACAAAGGGAAACATATATACATAAATTTATATGCCCCTCAAAATACAGGAGAGTCAGAGAGATATAATTTGAGAGTGAAGGAAAACTATTTTTATTGTTACATTTAAACACAGATTTTGAAAGTTTAAAAAGAAGAAAACCATGGTAAATTTCCATCCAGACGAAGAAAATCAGAGTTTATTCTTTCTACCTGTTCTAGCTACAAATAAAAAAGGGGAAAGACCCCATATCTGGGATTCTCAGGCACTCTCTCAGCCCACCTCCAGTTTGAATTCTCTTTGGAAACATGCTCTGCGCCAGTGACTGGGTGCCAACAGCACACACCACTGCCGGCCTGACTGTCCTGCTCCTGGCCAGCGCTGGCCGCCTTCACCAGCGCTCCAGGGAGGGGCCCATAGAGCTGCTGCTGCTGCTGCGAGATCTCATCTGAAAAACCACTTTCATGGTGGGTGATTTTATTTTTTTATGAGGTGATCTGAAAACAGTCCTCGAGACATGGATGTGGGGAAGAAGCCCTGACAAGCTGACCCATTTTCATCAGAGCTGGACCAGCTCTCCAGATTATCTCCCCACCACACATTTCATCAGGCACAGAATGCCAGGGCTGTAGAACTGACATTTCTTTTTTCACGATGTGATTTTATATTTGCAAAGATAGGAAAGGCAGAAGCCTAGATACCTAGCTATAATGGAGAACTGTGAATATCTCTATACACCTCAAAAGCCCAAGGGCTTTCGGGAAAACAGTCCCCATAAACGCTCTGAGATGAAGAACAAGAACTATAATGTTCCATGAGCTTCGGTGCCAAGTTACTTCCAGAAGAAAATTTCTCTTTGGAGTACATATGAGAAGAAACTCATACTTGTCTTATAGCTTGGTGGTTTGGGGAGTCATCTAAGTTATCCCTGTTGGGTGGTAGAGTCAGAGTCGTGGATAATAAAAATGCAAAACAACTGAAAAATAGAACTGTCTATAAAATAAACAATCATTTAATGAGATATTAGTGCACGACCATATCCAACTCAGCCTAGATTTATATACGTTTGCACATGAACTATCAATGAGCGTAAATTTTTTAAAAAATCTAAAATTCAAAAGTGTCAGCTAATACTAAAAGGAATATAATTACATTCATCCTGCATAGAAATGAATATAAAAGTTGTAATAAGGCATTTGATAAATTTCAGAAGGTAGAAAAATATGCATAACTGCTAATGAGAAAAAGAGTGAAAATAAATAACTGTTTTTGACATTGAGATGGTTGAATGTGCAGAGTCTTTGGTACCTTGTAAATCTAGATAATAACATGTGAATAAACTATGCATTTTTATGGTTCCTGTCACCAAGGTATCTAAGCTCATGGGGGAGATTTTACTTATTTTAAAGCATTTATTCAGCTGGATTTCCCCCGTCTACTTCAGGGATTCTGCATTCTTAAGCAAGGACCAAGGAGAAAAACTCATGGTCCCCTTTCCCACATCTCCCTCTTCTCTCAGATTTATGGATGCTAACTGCAGAGCACAGATTCCGATAGGAAGGGACATAGAGTTCTCCACCATGGCCCAATCACAGCCCGTGAGCCTATCTGGAAGCAAGAGTACTATTGAACTGGGTGGACAGTCAGATAAATTAGTAAGGATTCCTCTAGCTGGGGACATTCTCACGGATTTAGCCAGTGTATCTTAGAGAGTCCGCCCCCTCCCGTGGCTTCAGCTGTTACTCTGCGCAAACGCACTCACGCCTCTCACCTGGGCTCCAGTCCGTTTCTCACCCCACTCAGATACATCCCTCTGTCTTTCCCAACTCAGCATGCCCCCAAAACGACTCTAACTCCTCCTCAAACACACTCCTGTTCCCAACTCCTCCATCATCCCAGCTCCCAGGCCAGAAATGACAGGGGAACATTTGACTACTTCTTTCATTTCACACAGAACTTGGAGAGTTACATCCTGCTGGAGCGAGAAGGGTGTATTCGTGAGAAGGAGACCAGGGGTAGGTTTTAGGCGGGAAGCTTCGTCCGTTATTGCTTACTGCCTCCTGGTGGCTGCTGGGGGAACAGCGAGGGGTTGGAGCACAGCCCTCCAAGAAGGCGGGCTCCATAGCCAGAAGTGTGAGGCTAGGATTCCAGTCACCAGATACTTCAGAGCCCAGAGGAAAGAAGAAACAAAACTAAGACAAAGCTCACCCAGAGACAGAAAATAACCAAAAGCAGGGCTGCAGAACAGAGCCTATGCCTGAGCAAGAGCCAGAAAAGAGCCAGGGTCCCTGGGAACGGGAGAGCAAGGGTGGATGGGGAAGACCCTAGGACAGACCAAGTGGGAAGTTCAGAATGAAGAGAGATCAGAAGAGGAGGGCCACAGGTCTTACAGGCTGGCAGTTGTCTCTAGCAGGAATAATCCTCCGTTTGAGGCAGAGGTCCAGGGCTTTTTACTTGACCTTACTTGGTGTGGGGAGAGATTGCAAGATCCTGACACTCTATTTTGGGAAAAGACAGTTTATGGCATCTGCAGCATGCCCGCCAGCGACGGCATATGAGCCTCTGGACAGAGTTGTGAAGAGAGACTTGCCAAAAGACAAAAAGCCTCTCCATACCCTCTCCGTCCCATCATCATCCCTAATCTCAGCCTGCGTCATCACACACAGGGTCTCCAAAATGGTTCATTAGTCCAAATAGCCCTTAAATATATAAAAATGTGCTCAATTTCACTCAAAATAAGAGAAACTAAACTAAAACTATGCTGAGATGCCATGTCTCACTTGTCATATTGGTGGAAATGCAGAAACTTCACCAACACTTTGTTGATGAGACTGTGGAGAAACAGGCACTCTCATATTGCTGGTGAGAGTGCAAAATAGCACAGCCCTGTGTAAGGGCATTTGGCAATATCCACTAATCCTTGATCTAGCAATCCTGCCCATAGCAATTTACCCTGAAAATACATCTCCAACAATATGAGAAACCATAAGCATAAGATTATTAGCTGAGGAATTATTTGGGATAGCAAAATACTGGAAACAATCTAAATACCCACCCATAGGAGAATGGATGAATAAACCATGATACATATACACAATGGAGTAGCATGCAGCTGGAAAAAACAATGAGAAAGATATCTATGGACTGACATGGGGTGATTTATAGGATGCATTGTTAAGCGAAAAGAGCAAGACACAAAATGAAATATATATTATGGCAACCCTGTAGAAGAAAGAAATGGTAATAAGAATACATATGCATGTATGTATATATTATGTATGCATGTATGTTTGAGCAAAAAGAAACACAGAGAAGATAAACCAGAAACTAATGCATTTGATTGCCCATCAAGGAAGGGGAAATGGGTTGGAGACTAAGAACATCTTATTAACTAGTAGTGACTTTCACACCATGTTCATGTTTCACATACTTGAAACAATCAACAAAGATGGAAAAAACCTTAAAATGTAGCGCAAACAGAAATAAATGTACCTTTATATCAACTGATGGCATAACCACACAGAAAAAACAATCTGAGTGACCTCTGAACACAGTACTCTGCACACCCTCAGTGGGATATATTCTAAGGACAAAAAGAACTGCAAAGAATCTTGATCTCCAGTCAGTATGTTTGTTGTCGGTAGTGGTATTGGTGTAGTCGTTCAGAGCAAATGAGTAAATATATTGAAGTTGCTGGGAACCAGAGTTCTCGCTGTGGGAGAAAGGAGATATCAGTGTGGAATGAGGGAAGGCAACGAAGAGCCCCGAGGTGTACAACTGGAATTGGAGTTATTAGTCTTAGCTCATGATATTTTAAAAAATAGATATTTCCTAGCTCTGTCCACTGAGAGGGCCTACAAGCACACACACACACAGAAATAGATGTGGTTATACAGAGATATATAAATATACAGAGATATAAATATAGAAAAAGGAAAAGCAAATGGAACAAAATGTTAACGACTGGTGAACCTAGGGGAAGGGTACGTGGTGTTCACCATACTTGCAGCTTTTCTGAGGGTTTGTAATAGTTCAAAATAAGAAGTCAAGGGAAAGAAACAAAGAGTTCATCCGTATCACTGCCTCCATCCTGATGACATTTTAGTTGCTCTTCTCTGGACTTTTTCTAGCTCTGGTTTCTCTTTCTTGAGAGCTGGTAACCAGAACTGCCCACAGTAATCCAGGCACAGGAACGCCATTCCCGTAAGCTGGGGTGAGATGCTTTCACCCTTGTTTTATATGCTCCTTGGTAGGATTCTGGAGCACCTGACAGGATCAGATTCTCTAGGAACCAGCCATCATGACCCCTCGGGCTCTTTCCAAGGATGGAATCCAAGTCCAGAGCCCTCACATGTGAACCACATCAACTGCAAATTTGTAAGTACATTAAGACTTATTCACCATTTTTCTGCCCACTCACATGAACTCTTGAGACCTTTCTATAGATCATCTCCATTGATTTAGATTCTTCACAACCTAGAAGAATCTGGTATCACTGACTCATTCAACAGATATTCCCTGAGCACCAGGCACTGTTTAGCACCAGGGTTACAGCAGCAAAAAGAGAGAAAAGTTTCAGACTTACTTTTAATGATGGTAGATAGATAATAGCAAATAAATGAATAAACATAGAGTATGTCAGTTGGTGTACAATTTACAGAAAAAAGCAGGCAAGGGGGATAGAGTCTGGGATGGGGTTGGAGAGAAGCCTACAATTTTTAAGTAAGGCAGCCAGGGAAGGGGTTACTGAAAAAGTGACATTTAACCAAAGACCGGAAAAGGTGAAAAGATGAGCCACAATGATATCTGGGGGGAAGGACGTTCCAGGAAGTGCAAGTATCCTGTGGTGGGAGCCATCTGGCCAGTCTGAGGAACAGGAAGCTGGCAGGAGCTGGACCTGAGGGGGCGGGAGTGAGAGAGAGGGCAGAAGGAGACCAGGCCAAGATGGGGGGCAGAGGGTAATGGTATTATTGGGCCTGTAGATCACCTGAAGGTCACTGTCGGCCTTTGACCTTGACTTGGAGTGAGACAGGAGCCTTAAGAGGGTTCTCTTAAACAGAGGAATGACGTGGTCTGGCCAATGTTTGTAAAGTCTCAGCTAAAGCAAAACTCTTTCTTTGTGCTTTCTCTTTTCAGATGATGTTGAAGTTGATTCTCAAATGGATCTCTAAGGAATCTTTTTTATTTCTTCACTTCTTTCCTGTGTCCAGCTAACTTAACGGCAGCCTCTTCCAATAACAGCTAGAGCTGCCACCAAAGAGCATCACAGTGCTGCCATGGGGTCTGAAAGGAGTGTTAGTCCTTCATGGGTCTTTGAAGATGAAGAGCCGCATGGGAGAGATTAGGGGGTATGGAGAAGCTAGAATCAATGTGGGTGACACAGACATCAGGAGGCCAAGCCTGGTGCAAGGGGCAAGGTGCATGTTCAGAGGGGGAGAGACCATGCAATGGGAGCAAACTGGGACTCTGGGGAAGCCTGGCAAGGGCAGAGGACCAGAAAGAGAGAAACATCCATGTCCCATTGTAGAGCTGTTAAAACCACAGCAGCAAGTGAGTGACAAGGAGAGAGGCACCCCACACTCCTCAGTCATTACAGCTTAGAATCTGCAGGAGGAGTCTTGGTTTCTTGCATTTCCTGAAACCACTCTCCTGGACATAACCTTTGTGCTATTTCATCCATGGGCCAAAGGCAATGACCACCCAGAGGACAGTCTCGGCTGGGGCTTCCTGGAGCCTTCTCTGTGGAGCTGGGTGGTCTTTTCAGGTAGGGATCTCTGGAGAGATGAGGGGTGAGACTTCATTCAAAGGACAGGTCCGAGAAGGGGCTTGGGACATGGATGCATTTCTTATCTCTTCACTCCACCTCCTGACTCAGTGACTGGAGCAGGGACCTCACACTGAGCTGAGACTTCCAGCCTTTCCTCCTGGGCTCTGTATGTGCGTCCTGTTCTCCTGTGCTCGCTGCACTGTGCCTACCGTGGGCAGTTAGTGGCAGAAGGATGGAGGTGGGCAAGTAAGGGGAGAGAGACCATAAAAGAGAGGATCTAGCAGAAATACAATTCTTCATCCTCCTCTCTCTACCCTCCTGGCCCTTTTAGATTCTGTTTATGACCATTATTCTTCATAGATTTTTTGAGGTCAGAGGCAAGGAGCTGGGAGACCACTGTCCTATCAATGGAGAGCATCAATACTAATAACACCAACTGCTTTTATGACATAACAGAGGAGAGATAGTCAATGCATAAATTAGAGCTTTAACGTTGTCATAAACTCTGGAGCATCAGGATTCAGTGAGGGGAGAGCAGGCCAAGAGATGACAAAGTTGTAATTAGGAGACAGGAAGCGACACTATTTTTCACAGTAAATGAAAAGAAGGGAGAGGAAAGAGATTAAGAGAGAAAATAAAATGCATAGTCTTTGCCAGGCTGAGTTACAAATGACCCCTTCAAATGAAAAAATGCCAAGAACTTACGTGATGTCGGCATTAGGGTGAAGCCCAAAGACTTCGGGGTTATCCAGGGATGGCAATGACTGGATGTATTCAAAATACTGGTCCAAAGTTTTGCAGGAGGGGATTTTATATCCGGTGTAAAAACAGAAGGATGGTTCAAACATCTTCTCACTGAACCAGACCTACATGGGAGAGAAAATAAAACTGATGAACATCTAAATGAAAACTGCCACGATAAAGGAAGAAAGGTCGCCTTATTTCCATTTTAATAGTTTTTTATATTGGGTTTTGAAAGGACCCTAACAAAACGACTGATAGAATAATCAGCACATATATGAAGTAAAGAGAAAGGCCACAACACAAAAACAATGAAGCCCGAGCCTCTGCTTAACACCAAAGAAAATACTTGCTAAGAGTGAAGAGGAGCGAGTCAGCCTTGCAAGCCCACTCTGCTTGATCCCGCTTTTGAAGAGAAGTGGGTACACTGCGGAGTAGATGAGGCAGTAACCACACACATGAGGGACCATCTGGACTATCTGGGCATTTTCATTGCCTCTATTCTCCCGCAAATGGGCTCATGCCCGGGGGCTATGCTTGTGCCCAGTCTGGTTCACAGCCGTGCTGGGCATCGCACAAGGCCAGGAAAACTTACAAATGTCTCCCTTCCCATCCTGAGCCGGGAGCTCCCTCTGTTAATTAAGATATGTCCCTGGCCACGAGAAGAAAATGTCTTATTGTCCAACTGTCTTATTGTTCTCCTAAGGACATCCTTTTCTCATTCCTTATGAATTGATTATCTGCAATGTAACAGCGAGAGAACAAATATATACTTGGTGTGAAGAGAGACTTATTCTGAAGAGGAAAAAAAAATAATGCTGAATAATGAGCCAGATTTGAGGCAATGACTCCATTGTCTAACAGAGCAACTTTCCAATAGGGAGGGACATAGTGGGAAGACAGGAGGAGCAGAAAAGCAGGCAGGATGTTTGAATCACTCAGAGGACTCGATGTGAAAAGAGATGGGGACTTTGATTGGTCATACTTTCTCTAGTATCTTCCCTCCGCATCCTTCTCCCTGCTCTTTTTAGGTCCACTGATTGCTCTGAAATACTCTGTGCACCAGTTCTCTCTTCTGCTTTACTTGCTGCAGTTCTATCTTATTCAACTTCTGTGTACAAGGCACTGAGCTTAGAATGGGAACAGAATGCAAAGATGAGACACACAGTCCTTTCCTTTAAGGACCTTGTGACTAACGGAGGGATAAGCCAATTACACAATAACCACAATACAAAGTGCACTAAGGTAAAAGTCAGAGGAAATAAAAATAAGCAAAGTACTAAGGAGGCTTAAAGCAGGAAGAAAGAATAGCCAGGTGGACATCAGGTAAAGCTTTATCTGGGAGGTGATTTTGGAGATAAGCCTTGAAGGATAGGTTTTGACACAGGAACTTGTGACTGGGGAGACCATACAAGCAAAAGCATAGAATAACTGGTGCAAAAATTTGAAGCAGGTTGGGGAAATGATGAAATCTAGGGTAAACACAATGTAGCGGTAAGAGAGAGGACAGGAAAGGTGAAGTGAGGTCGTATTATGGATGACTATGGATGCCAGGGTGAGGACTGGTGCTTAATTTAAGAAAATGAGGAGCAGTTGAAAGTTAAAGAGAACAGTGCTGTGATCATGGCCATTATTTAGAAAGATCAGGTTTTTAGTGATGTGGATGACTAGGGAGGTGAAGGCCAAGGGGTCTTTAGCACACAGACAACAAATGACCACACTGAGTTCTGTACTGACAGATGACATGTATCTATAAAAGTAAAATGAAGTTCCTTCTTGTTTTTCCATTACTTTATTTATAAGCACACAAACAGCTGGATTCACAAACGTAGCTGAGTTTCACCAAATTTGGAAGACACTTTGGCGTACAGTTAAAATACAGAATATGAAGTCTACATGAAATTACTTTGGGAGACAGTACCTGACAGAGATAAGAAGTTACCTTACAAAGATAAGCAATCATCTTCCAAGGACAATCAACAAGGTTCTACAATTGTTGGTTTTAGGGGCGACACACCATAAGATGCTGAGAACAGAGCAAACAGAGGTTCAAAGATAAGACCCAAATTGAAAGTGATAGGGACAGAGGATCCAATCTGAAGGCGCTGATATACAGCTGAACCAATTCTCACTAGGGCAACTCTGGGTACCACGGTTGGGTAAAGGGGCAGCAATAGAAGGTAAGACTGAGGCTGAGATTGACTTAAGACAAGGGGAAGGCAGGATGTAGATTCCATGGGTGCTTGTCTGCAGCCTTCTTCCAGAGGGTTTCTGCTGCCAGGTTCATAAGGTAACCTTGTGTCCTTAGAGCTAGACACCCAAACTCACCTCTCTGGTTATTGAGTGGTCATCTGGAAGACGTCCAAGCTAGACAGAGGAGTGAGTGAGGGGGAGGAACCGGTGAGACAGGAGGTTGGAAAGAGTGGAGGATGCAGTGCAGATTCAGCAGGTATAAGGGGGTGGGGCGGCCCCATGGTCAGAGAGTCAGAACCACTGAAGGTGGAGCAATTCTAAGTCCTGAGAGAGAGAGAGAACAAGTCTGGGGAAGCTGCCCAGGGGGAAAAGAATGGAAAAATAGTAGGATGAACTTTTCATTTAGGGCACTAATTGCTGAGATCAGAGTTCAAAGAAGCCAGAATCAGTGAAATCAGGGAGAAACATAACCCAGGTGGGGAGGGACCGGCTGTCACTCAGAAGCAGCCAATGAACCGGGGCCTGGATAAGGACTCTGTGCTTCCAGACCAGAAGGTCTGCGTGCCTGAGACTATTGTCCCAGGTGGGCTTCCCCCAGGCCAGGCTCAGGCCCAGAGGATGGAGAATTCTAGGCTTCTGAGAGGGAGTTTGGGGTCAGCTGACTAGTCTTCTATTGCTCTGAATGCTGGGGTGCAGAGAAGAAGTAGAAGAGGAGGAAATATGGGTTAGGAAAGAGGGAGGAATTACCCAGGCAGAGGTTTTGAAGGTGGAGCGTCTGAGCGACCGACACTTCTTCCTTTCCCTCCCTTTGCCACGCCTCAGCAGTCTACCTTGAGGTCACCATTAACCACAAGCAGCTTTCAACTGTGACCCAGAAAGCCTGCTCTGGTTCTGACATGGAGAGCAAAGAGGCCTCTTAGAAATCCCTTCACTTTACCAGCAAACCGCAGTGTCCCTGCCACCTTTGGGTAACGTAGTTTCAGTAAAACGCAAACTGACTAAGAGAGGTGGCTAATCGGGACTTTTCTTGAACTCTACTTTTTAGAAAAAGAGTCAAAGCATTTTTTTTTAAAGCTGATATAAAGTGTTGGGAAAAAGTATACCTAATTTTCAGGTTGTGCTCTGGGGGTCAGTAAAAATTCAATCCAATCTACTCTGTCTTAGACAACAATAACCCTGAGCACATAAAACTCAGTCTGCTGAGATTCAATTATGATCATCATCATCAAAGAACAGGTGTTGAGTGTATCCTACGTGCTAGGGAGAAGGGATACAGAGACCTAGAAGACTTGTTTCTTATTCAATGGGCTTACAGTCTAGTGGGGGAGGCAGAACACATGCATTAGAATCCCATATTCCCTCTCTCACTCTCCAAGGCAACTATTCACACCTTTTATTCTCTCTTCAAATGTCCCAAACTTGCTCTGCCCTCCCCTTAGCTGATGACCTGCATCCCCTCAGCCAGTGATGCTTCTTATTTCACTCTGAACATAGACACAGTCAGAAGGAAACAACCTCATCTTCTGTCACCAAATCTACCAGTCTCTGCATCCATGTCCCTCCCGTCATAAGGAATGGGCTGACCTCCTTCTATCAGGAGGGGAGGAAGGCAATATAAGGATGGTGTGTAAAACAACCAGTACACATATTGGTAAATCTAAATCAGCACTGGTGGTAAAAATCACCATAATGAGTAGTAGGGGTGGGGATAAATGAGGTGGAACCAAAATGGTCCACAATGGTGATATGGAAGATGCATGTCAGAAGGGCTCAAGAGTTAGAGCCTATGAGGTATGGTTAGATCTTAACTTAAGTAATGTAAGGATTAGAAACAGAATATATAATTTTCAAACTAGTAGAGAGAAATAAAAACACTCTTTTTAAAAAGCAGAAAAGAAGCAAAAAAAAAAGCATAGCTAATGAAAACCACAAAATTAGATGGTGGAAATAAGACAAAACAGCAGTAATCACAACAACGGTAAAATGATTAATTTGCCTGTTAAAATACAAAGACCCTCAGATTGGGGATTAAAAATTCCAGCTATTTGTTATTTATAAGAGATAAATCTAAAACATAACAACACAGAAAAGTTGAAATAAAAGGGACAGAAAAAGATACGCCAGGTATATTAAGATTTATAATCATTAAAAGACTAAAAAGAGTGCAAAGGCAAGGTTCAGGGTGGGAAAAGATATTTGCAATCACATAATGAACAAAGAATTTATGTCCAGAATATGCAAAAAGCTCCTATAAACCGATTTTTTAAAAGGACAGACAACCCAGAGAAAGAGAGGCGAGAGTGTACAAGCAAGTCACAAAGGAGAAAATAAAAATAGCCAATACATAAGTGAGGGTGCTTAAGTCTGTTAGTATTCAGAGAAATAAAAATTAAAACCAAAATGAGATACCATTATATACTCGCCAGAATGGCTAACATTAAAGAGACCCATAATGCCCAGTGTTGGTGAGGATGTGGTGAAATTGGGCATTTCATTCTTTTGCTGCATGTATACATTGGAACAATCACTTTGGAAACCAGACTCACAAGACCAATTAAAATGGAAAGTATACAAACTCTATAACCTAACAATTCCATTCCTAATAGAAAAACATATCCATGTGCACCAAGAAATTTGTACAAGAATGTTCACAGCAGCATTATTTATAAAAGCTCCAAATGGAAATGCTCCTAATTTCCACCAATGGAATACTATACAGCAATGAAAATGAGTAAATTACTGCTACATGCTGCAACGTGGATGAATCTCAAAGTATCACATGGAGAAAAAGAAGCCAGACACAAAAGAAGACACACTCTATGACCCCATTTACATAAAATTCAAAAACAGGTAAAACTAAACTACATTATTAAGGAGTACATACTTTGCTGGTAAAAGTATAGTGAGAAAGAAATGGTTTCTATAAGTCAGAATTGTGGTAACACTGAGGGAATAAGAAGTTGTGATGGAGAAGGGGCTGGGAATGTTCTATGTCTGCTTGAAGAAATTTATTAAGCCATATGTTTATGTTTTGCATATTTTTCGTACTGTGCTATATTTCATATTTTTAAAAAGTAGGTTAAATTTTTAAAAAATCTATCAGGCAAATAACAAGTAAAGGCCAATTCCCTTCTTCATCTTCCTTGACCTCTTCCAGTTGACCATTTGTTCTTTCTTGATACATTAAAGTACTCAGGACCTTGTCCTTAGCTTTTTTTTTTTTTTTTCTTTTCTTTCGCTACGCTTTCTTCTTAGATGATGATCTCATCTAATGTTTTGACTTTAAATGCCCTCTATATGCTAACAAATTCCAAAACTTTTTCTTTAGCCCTGAGCTCTTTCCTGAGCTCCAGACCTGTATATCCCACTGCCTTGTTTATCTTCATTCATTCTCTTATTCAACAAATATTTATTGAGCACTCCTGTGTCCTAGGTTCTGTTCCAGGTGCTGGGAATTTGGCAGTGATGCAATCAGGCAAAGTCCCCGCCCTTATGGAACTTACAGGCTTAGACAACTCCATTTGAGAGTCTTAGTGGGCATCTCAAAAGTTACATGATCAAAACAGAACTCCTGATTTCCACCCCAGCCAACATAACTCCTTCCTTCTGCAGTCCTTCCCCTTCTCTGTAAATAGTCCCATTCTCTATCCAGTCGGTTAGGTCAAAACCAGGAGTGATCCTAGACACCCCTCTTCTTTCAGCACCAGCATTCTGCTGGTAGTATCTGCACAATACATCCAAAATTTAACCACTTCTCACAGTCTCCAGTGCTAAAACTCCAATTTTAGGGACTTTTACAATTATTCTAACACAAAGTATACTTACTAAGACATCTTTTTTTCACCTTTGAACCTCAGATACAGAGGAGAGTTTAATCATATTCCTTTATTTCATTATTCTCATATGTCTAGGCACCTTTTATTTTAGTTTCTCCCCATTCAGCCCTGGCATCCACTCCCAGTCTCCTGCCCTCTGAGGGCATCTATCTAAATGTACTTGATATATGTCCTTGTGAAATACACATGTATTACTCGATAGGTCTCATCTTATTTTTTTAAGCTCTGCCTTCAACACTTAGTTTTTAAGATCTTTGCATGATGTCACATGGATCATTTCTTCTAAGTGCTGCATTGCATTCTATGATAGGAGTCTACAACATTTAACTCATCTGTTTCCCCGTGACAGACTCCGAGGCTGCCTTCAACTTCCCACCACCACAAACAATGCTCTCAATACTATCTTTGCACATCGCCATGGATCTGTCTGAGAACTTCTCTGGAAAATATACTCAGGAGTGGGATTCTGGTTCAGATGGTAGTCAAATCACACACTTGATAGGACTAAGTGCCTCCAGATTGCACCCTAGAAAGGTGAGCAGTAGTATTCCATTGTGTTCATCCACTACTTCTCATCTATTCTCTTAGCATTCTTAGGGATTTGTAGTGGATGCTGTGATGCACCACCAGATCCTTCTTCAGGATCCAGGCACTCGCTCCCCCAGCTGTCTGGAGTATTGGCTACTGAGGGCTCACAGCATAGTCCCTCCCCAGGAATTGCCCTGATAGAAGGGAGCCACTTCAACCAAGTCATGTCCTGGGGTTAGTGGGGAGCTGCAAACAGATCTCCATCTCAGAGTCTGTTTCCAGAGAATCCAACCTATGATGATCACCTTCAGCTCTGCACACAATATAGCCATGAACACTTTTATTCATATCCATTTGTGGACTTTTTTTTTCTGGTGAGGAAGATTGACCCTGAGTAACATCTGTTACCAATCTTCCTGTTTTTGCTTGAGGAAGATCGTCCCTGAACTAACATCTGTGCCAATCTTCCTCCATTTTGTATGTGGGATGCCACCAAAGCACGGCTTGATAAGCAGCATGTAGGTCTGCACCTGTGAACCCTGGGCCACTGAAGCGGAGAGCGCAAACCTAACCACTACTCCACCAGGCCGGCCCCCATTTGTGAACTTTTTCTAGAAATGTTCTGGGATGTACCTACCCGGGATACAGAATTTTAGTAAGTTTTGCCCAATTGCATTCCAGGAGGTCTGTATCGGTTTATCCTCCAGCAGCCGGGTTCCTGAGTCCATACATCCTTACCCACACTTATCATCATCCACCTTTCTCCACTTTGAGAAAAACTTGCAAAAATAAGTAAGGGTTGAAAGAAAAATCAGTTTTCTGGTCAACCTCCAGTTTACCAAAATACCCCCAAAGCTTATGCTTTGTTGTTGAGGTTTTAATTTTGTTAAGGGGAAGAAAACCATTAAAACAGAGAATTACCAATATAGAGCCTAATATAAAGAATTCAAACAACTGTAAGATACTCACATATCTGATTTTTTTTCCCACTTAGGTAATGTTTATTGCTTCTTTAACAAGTAAAAATTTTAGGAAGAGTTTAAGTCTGATAGATGCAGTTATACTATTCATTCTTGATGTAAAAGCCATAATTGCTAAGGAATAATTTTCTCTAGAAAATGTTTTCCAAAGTGATATGCGTGGATTTTACTGAGCATAGAGAACAAAAAAAATGAACACTTCATCAATTTCTAATTGTCTGTCCTAATGGAAGAGATGAGAAAACTCAAATTATGGTTAATTCTCTAGTCACTTATTTTGGGGCTTGAAATTTCCATAAGACTTGCACTCAGAGGAAGAGGCCGAGAAATCACGTCCAGTGTTTTCATGGAGGAGGAGGGGAGAGACCCTGGATAAGAGTAGCACATGCATACAAGAGAAGATTCACAGACCACTGACAGCTGACCACTGTTCTGCTCTGGACCACAAGTAGATTGCTAGTTAGTTTGGTTTTGGTTTTGGTTTGGTTTTGTTGGCTGATTCTTTCCAGCAGCTCTGCTATACACTTTTTTCCCCTTTAAGTTTGGCTTACCTATTACCAACAAAAAATATTCTTATTTAAAAGGAAAATGCAATGAAACGTGTCCCCATGCTTTTTTTCCTAAATTGACTTACTCTTGCAAAGCAATTAAGTAGACGTTTATCGAAGTCATCTGTCACTCTGCCACCATATTGTACTTCTCCAATCATGTACCGAACCGTACTCCATGATACACCCTTTATTAAAAATAAAAAAAGAATTATTCGTCGTCAATCCAAGTGAATAATTCTAAACATTTCAGGTCTTTCCCTAGAGGAAAGGTCTGGAAAAGGAAGAACTAGCTAGATTGCATTTAAAATTACTCTTTATCTTATATTAATGACTCTTTTGCTATTACATGACTGGAACTGCTATGGTTTGTTCACCAAAGGAAAATCTACAGTACTAAGCATTGGTGCATATACTGCTCACTGATTACTTAAAATAGGGAAAAAACAACAATTTGTCACTCTGTGCATGTAATTACCTATAATACTCATTATAGTAATGCCAAGCTGTTAGAGAAGAAAAAAGTCATGCTTAGTGAAGAAAGGAGAAAAATCAAGTAATCAACGCTTTAAAATGATTTCTTGGTAATGTATTTTCTGAATAGGTATGAGAACAACTAGAAAATTCTTCATTCACAAGATTTTTCTACAATGCAATCCTTCGCTGTCTCATGCTGTGAGCTGTAACTACATTAAAGTATTTATTAATTTCCATAGCAAACTTATACCAGCAGTACATATCAGATACTAATAGTTTTTTTATTAAAAAAAAACTCTCTAATATATTTGGGGTAGGAGAAGTAAGGATGCTTGATTTTTATTTACTTTCTGTCAAAGTTTTATTTTTCAGCTTCGTTGCCCTCCAAAACAACTATTTCAAGGTAACTCTTATTTGTATATACCAAAGTGATAAATAATCACAGAATATGAGCCCATATGATATAATTTTTCATCAAAATTTCATACTCAATATTCCTTTGTAATCTCAAGGAAAAATGATGGTTTGATGCTAGATTCCCCACCTGCCCAGATAAAAATTCATCACGGCTCATCCTCACCATACTGATGCCACAGTATCTATAATCATCTTCAAGATCTACTGTGAGAAGGAAGAAAGGGAGAGACAGTAGGAAACTGGTATATATTGAGCCCTTATATTATGCACACACATATAAAATTGTGCTTTCACAAATGCTAACTCATTTATTCCTCACAAAAACCACGGCCATTTTATAGATGAGGAAACAGGCTCTGAGAGGCTCCTGAACTTGCTCAAGATCATAGAAAAAACAGATTTCTAACCCTTTATTACACACGTGTGAAAGGACAACTGGGTTTGCGTTCTTCGCTCCGGGACCTTGAGGAAGTCCCTCATTCTCTTGTCTGTCACCTCATCCATAAAATGGGGATAATAGTAATGCCTTCTGTATCTACCTCACAGCGTTGGGAAAATAAAAATGAGATTCTGCCTACGTGAGCACTGTGAAAACTGTGAGGTGCCATACAACGATCAGTGACCATTACGAGAAATTATTGCTGTTTATAAGCATAAGCTTAAATACCTGTTAAGATATGACTTAAGGTGAAAAAGAACTTTCACAGGGGCTGGGAGATAACATTTTCACTCCGAAGAGGCATGAAAGGAGAAACGTTTGATTTAAGGCATACATCCTCTTGAAGTGCACTGTGGCACTTGGGTGTGATACGACAAAGGCTGTGGTGTTTCTCAACGCACTGATTTCATCATGAGTGGTTTGCCTCTGTTGTGCATGTACACAGGAGAGAGACAGGGTTGGGGGACACAAGTACGAGATAGAGAGTCCGAATGCACTCTATGGGCAGTAGGGGTGTGAGAGAAACGGCTGGACCAGTGAACAGCTGAATGGAACAAGTAGTCCCTTTTCGAGGAGGTGGGGGACCTGAGCAGGTTCACTGTACGTCACAGACTGAAAATGTCTGTAGAATCTTAGTTTAAGGACAGCAATACAAATAGAAAAAGGAAAAAATTTCACTCACTTTTTTAATATCGCATTCATCAAGGTGATTCTGAATAAACTGAACACTGGCTGTAAAGTCAGCAGAGTTGAATTCATAGGGAATATTCCATCCTAAGGGACCAAATTTGCGTCGCTCCTTAAAAACACCAACGAACAGTAAATATTGAGTAAGATTTTAAAATTGTATGCAGCTGATTCTTTTTTCTATTATTATGAAAACATAAAGTACAGTAAAATTAAGGCATGATATCAAAACAAGTTGGTGTCATAAAAGAGCAGTATATAATTCTGGATGTATTAACCATTAGAAATATTGTTCCATGGCTCTACAGCTCGATGCTTTACAAGAACAAATTTCCAAGTATTTGCCATATTGGAGTTCTTGGGTTTAAAAAAAAAGTCTAGGTCTCAACTGCCAACTCAAAAAAGAAACGTAGTGGGTGCTCAAGAAATATCTGTTGAATGAATTCATTTATTCTACATTGGACTCTTGAAAGTTTCCAGTGTTAAATGTAAGGGTTTGGACTTTTGTGTTTCAGGATGAATGACTTCAGCACTCAAGAAGAGCATTTAGACTCCCTGTCAGTCTCACTGTGTAATTTTGCAATTTCTGATTTGAAAACTGAAAATTTCTATTGTAAAACGTGACACACCTGTCATAAAACTTTCACATTGCCTTCATTTGTCCTCTCCTATGAAGCAGTGACTAACATTCTGAATTGCCAAATCACCCATAAATAATCAAACTGGCCTCAGATCAAATGATTCAATTGCCTTGATATTCTGGAGACCATTTTAATGGTATGTAAGTGTTAGAACTGATCATTCCAGGCCCTGATCACCTAGCAAACCATATAGATTAATTCAAGTGTTACCATTCCATCAGCGTTTCCTGCCCCAGCACACAATCAGTCTCTAAGGAAAGTCCAATTATTTTGGGGGATTAGCTCGCAGGCCTTTGACCCTAGTGCCTGAGGTGAGGACCTATGTGGAGTGTAGAATCCCGATACATCTATGGGAAGATGTAATCCTACTTCTCCAAACATCACAGAGTGTACTTACACAAACCTAGATGATATAGCCTACTACACACCTAGGTTATATGGTACTAGTCTTACTGGACCACCGTATATGTGGTCTGTCGTGACCACAATGTCATTATGTGGCACATGATTGCACTAACTTTTCCTTCCTTTTCTGCCTTCCTCAACCCAACACACACACATTGTTGTCACAAGCCATTCCAACAATTCTTACTGCAGATGCTCCATGCTTTAGGTCCTGAATAATACCACTATTTAAAGGAATCTAAATGAATTTTAATTTGGACAAGTTCATGGACAGGTCAGAGAAGAAATTCAGAAAGCGAGAAGGTTTAATTACTGATTTTTAGGATATGATTTTTAAATATTAGGTACCGTGAAAATTTATTTGAGTATAGATGTTCTGGCCCTGGAAGTTCAGACTGAGGGCAAACAAATAACTCTTAACAATGTAAACTACTACCATTACCTCCAGACCTGTACTTTAGGTTATGTTGTCAGGTGTTAGACGTTTGCATGGTGTGACTCCCACCCCCACCCCTTAGCGAATAAGATCAAAGGTGGACAACCAGCCCAGGAAGAGCCAACTAGATTCCTTCTCCCAGGAATTTAGATTTAGGGTTAAGAATTGCTCTTGGAGTTATCGTAATCAGAGCTTAAACTAGGGAGACTTGTAAACACAGGAGCCGTGAAGCACCATCTTCCACCTTGAACAGAGAAAGTGAGAAGGAGCAGAGGTGTGGCCTCCTCCCAAGTGCAAGAGGGGGGAGCCTCGGCTCTTAAAGATGTCAGCTTCCCTTGATGGCTTTCTGCTTCCTGGTCTCAGCATTCAGGTTGCCTTGATTTGTTTTCTAGTAGTATCATGTTGAAATATGTGGTACTGTAACCAGATTTTAAGCCTTGACAGTGAAAAACATGTCTCCCATTTTTGTCTCCTCTTTTGCAACTGCACCTTGGGGAAAGGATCATGGTTGTCTAATAAACATTAGTTGACTATTGTCAGACTGAAAGGCACTCTCTCTCACCTTCTGTGGGAGTCAATTCAGAGTTTGACACAGGGTTTTTAATTTCTTGAGTGGATCCCAGAAACACTGAGGTGAGCTACCTCCAGGTTACTGTAGGAGGAAGGGTGGGTTGGGAGGGTCTATGGGACATAATATGAAAAGGCACTCAGCTAACCCTTGAGTCTCTGGAATTTCTTCCATTTTGGGGACTTAAAAGAGAAGAATACTAACCACTTATAGGTGAACTGCAAATGTTTTCCAATTTTTTAAAAAAGAGAATCAACTCTACAATAGTTTTACCTATGTTGACTTAATCTTTAAATGTTACTGTTCAATTAGAAGACTGAATGAAGAATAATTCTTTCTTTCCAATTACTGAAGCTGCTTAAATTGGCTCTGTAGAAACACTCCCATTTATATGCACTGAGCAATTGCAATGCAGTTGCTCCTTAAAATGTGATCTTTGAAAATTGCCCCAGTGCTGAGATTTGCTTCATTTTATGTTATTTAGTATCAATTTTCATTTAAAGCATTCACTGTTCAGGTTGGTTCACTAAAGTCATAGACTGTTTAGCATATCTTGGGGGAAGAAAGACAAAATCTTGGTGGGTATCTTTTCTTTCACAAATGAAGTCATTTCACTTTCTTGCTACTTTTTTTTTGGACTCACTAATCTCTCTAAATGGCAATAAAGAAAAAAACCCTGAATTATCACCTTGGATTACTATCAGGAACGACTCAAACCATTGGGAACTCATTTGGAAATTCAAAAGCAGGGGACTTTGCTAGAATTTGGAATACTGAATCTCTTTAGACCAATTAGTATTCTTGAAACTGTGAAATGAGTCCTACACGATACAATAGAAAAATATTAAAAATCAGCGTATTGTCAAAAAGTTTTAATTTAGTTGAGAAAATAAGACTTAGCAATAAGGAAAGGACAATGTGATAGTGAGCATAATTAACTGTCAAAAAAGCCTGAAGAAGATATTCAATCAGAGGCTTCTGGGAAGAATGAAACTGAAGCTGGTCTTTGAAAAGAAGGGAGGAAAGACTTCTGGGCTTGGTGAAGGCCATGAGCAAAGACAGAAATGCAAAACTCATGATTCATCCAGAAGGAGTTTGCAGGTAGATGGTTCTGCTGAAGCAGAGGGCAACCTCTGGTGAGTAGCTGGAACCACATGCTCATGTGATGACTCAGGGATGGCATGTAGATAGACTGAATGTCAGGATAGAGAGTTAAAACCCGACTCAACGGAAGGGAGTTACTATCCATTATTGAGCTGAAGAGTGACGGTTCCAGGAAGACTGGTCTAGTCCTTACTGAATTTAATGAATACAGTTTTTTTCTTTTTATTCCAAAGAATATGCAAAACACAGAACTATTATTGAAATATGGAAAACTCGGAATCCTCCTTAAAACTCTGAAGAAAAGTTGCTCAATGGAGTCATTATTTTAATGATGTCAAAGCTATATCCAATTTTATGGTAGATTCTACCTCAGCCCAATGATCCTACCTCCCACAGCCCAGTGCAGAATCACTTCAGTCTCATCTTCAAAATAAGCCTCTCTTTGGAGCATCGTATCCTTTTTATTTAATAACTGGAGCTAACATAAAATGAAAAATACAGCCCATACTAGACAATATAAGGGAAACTTTAATAGGTAAAAATAATTAACAGAAATGGCCCCAACCACTGGGAAACACTATAGAGCAAAGCGTAAAAGATCTTTTTTAAAACCTGTATCATATTATTATAATTATTCTGAAGACATTTAAATTAAGAACTTAATAATCATGCCTCCTCAAAGCAAGAAATTTATATACACTAATAAACTTGAAGGGAGTGTTTGTCAAGGCTCAAACTTGAGAAAGAAAACAAAATGTGGGAGAAGGAAACATTTTTCTGAATAAAGAACTGCTAACCGTGGAATGCCCTGGCTGCTATTGATACGGCCATCTTTATTTAATATTTAAATTATTTTTAAAAGCCATGATAAGGGGCCGGCCCGGTGGCGCAGCGGTTTAGTCCGCGCTTGGCAGCCCGGGGTTCGCTGGTTCAGATCCCGGCGCCCGCCAACGCACTGCCTGTCAGCCATGCCGTGGCGGCGTCCCATATAAAGTGGAGGAAGATGGGCACGGATGTTAGCCCAGGGCCAGTCTTCCTCAGCAAAAAGAGGAGGATTAGCAACAGATGTTAGCTCAGGGCTGGTCTTCCTCACCACAAAAAAAAAAAAAAGCCATGATAAAATTTCCAAGTTTGCAACTGCCACTGCAGGCCCTGAGAGCTCCTAATCAATAACTTGAGTGAAAAACCTCACAGAGTTGTATGTAAGTTGTTAGAAAAGTCCTAAATGTGGTCCTCAATGCGGACAAGCCAAGGTGATGGGGAGAAAAATTCCAAACCATGAAAAGGATGTAAAAATGACTAAAGACTCCTCCCTTAAGGGCAGTGGCTGTTTGGCAGTTATTCTCAATTGTCATTGCGTATTAGAATCACTTGGGAAGTTTTTAAAAGGACTTAGCACCCCACCCCACCATCTCCTCTCAGGGATTCTGGGGCCCAGGCAATGGGTACATTGGGTAATGGTACATTGACCATTAATAGGAAAAAACCAAAACACATTACTCTCACCTTCTGCAGGAAGTGTTGAGAGGAGACTACAGACGTAATTATTAAGTTTCAAAAGACCAAGACTTTGGAGGAAGATATATGTAAAATTAAAACCCTGAAGGGTGAATGTGGGCTCGCTTTGAAACCCAGAATAGTGTTACACTGGAGTTTCTGGGAAACCGTAGAGAGACAACACTGAGGCCAGAGGGAAGCTTTTCCCTTGGGAGTCATCTTTAAGAGGATTCGGAAATGTTCTCAAGGAGTAGTGGCCAAATGGAGCCGAGGCATGCACGAGGGTGCTGAGAATGCGAGGCTCCCACGGGGAGGGCCGGAGGGCTGGCTGGCAAAGGCAGAGTCATCACCCAACTGCAGTAAGAGCAGCCACTGCTGCAGTAACTTCCTGGCCTACGTGGATGGTAAGTTTCTGAAGGAGAGGGGAGGGAGGCTAGGGGGAGTTGAGGGCAAGAAGAGCTCAGTGCGGAATTGGCTCGTGCATCCATGCAAGTTCTCCCGGCAGCACCCAGGGCACCCTCCTACTGGGTAAGCCTGCTCCCTCCTCATCGACAAAACAAACCACACTTTCCATCACTCTTCTACCCAAGAAAAGTGTCCTTGACTAGCCAAATCTACTTCTTATAGGAGAGGAGGGGTGCTCATTTTTTCTCTGTCACAATGAGTAGGGTCCACACAACATATGATCCCCTTGAGCAGGGGTGGGTTGATGGCATGATGCCAAACCACAACTTAGTAAGAAAAACTACATTGGGGGATGCACAACTCTCACATTTTACCACTAGGTTCTGCATTCTGTGTGATGGACTCCAGCATGAACCCCTCCCCAGCTCTGAAGCTTCAGATTATATGACATGAACCAATTCCCTGTTCTTTTTTTTTCAATCTCTTCAAGGACAAAAGTATATACATCATGTTTGTATAAAGCAAGGGATATCTAGGTTAATTTGGAGGAATCAATTAATCAATTAACAAATCAGACATTTGGTTATGACGTCTGACACTAGAGAAATATAAGTTACAATCTATCCAAATCCAGAACAGTGTTTCCTATCGCAGTTGTATCTCAAACTCTAATGTGCCCAGGAGTCACTTGGGCGTCTTATTACAGTGCAGATTCTGATTCAGCAGGTCTGAAGTGGGGCCTCAGATTCATCTCTTGCAAGCTCCCAAGTGATGCGGATGCTGCTGGCCCAGGACCACAAGCCCCTAAAGAATTCTGAATTTTTCTACTAAGCTGGCTCTCTCCTAACCAAGTAAAAGAAAATATTTAGGCAATATCACAGAAAATATTTCTGAAACTGATGAAAACGGAACAGAGGGAAATACGCTTGAACTATCTATACTTCCTGCATTGTCACAGAACTGGGTAACAGAATTTTAGAAATGTAAAAAATGTTGAAAGATCACCTCCTTCTGCCTCTAAATGCAGAGATGGGGAAACAGAGGCCCCGAGAGAGACAGAACTGGATGAACCTCACACAGCTAATGGATTCCACAGCAAGTCTAAAGCCCAGGCCTTTGACTCTCAATCAAGTGCTCTTTCTAGCACACGGTGACAGGATTTTAAGAGATACTCAACCCTCAGCTTCACGGCCCTAACAGTGGAGATTTTTTTCTGTTTTAACCCAAATACATGTCTTGTTAAGTGCAGGCACTTTAGCCCGATGACTAGACCATTGTTCTGTTGTTCTTCTGTTTAGCACTTAGATAATGGCCACTAGAAACACAGGTTGCCACAAGGACCATATGGAAAACACCCCCAATCGTCTCCCCGTGATAAGAACGGTGGAAGAGTTGAATCATCACTACTGGGAACAGAATCATAAAATATATTATTTGTGAATTGGGAATTAAATAGCACAGTTACAGCAATATTTGTATTAGAGTGTGATAAGGTCTAGCAAAGCGAACAATTCCCAGATAAGAATGTATGAAATAGACTTCAGTGACTTGAAAGCTGTAATTTACAATCCAAAGGCCACAGTGGGACTTAGTAAAAATAACCACCCACAAAGCCTTTAACCTGATTTTAACTCTCTCCAGGTTGGGGGACAGATAAACACCAGCTGTCCCTTCTACACAGCATTCTCTGTTGGGCAACATGGAATCTGGTAAAGTGGTAGAGACAGTGAACCTGAGGGTAAATATGCCCAGTATTTTCTGGGGTGAGCACCAAATTCCCCTCCACCTCTGGGCAGGCCGGGGAGAGAGGAGGTGAAGCTCTGAGCACCACTGTGCACAGCTAAAGCATGACTCCTGGGACAAGCCAGTTGATTCGTTTTGTCCTCACTCCAGCTCAGGGAAAGAAAACACGTAGGAAGGGGTTAAAGCAGCCTCTTCACCTCTCTGTGAAATCAAGGCGTGAATCCCCTACATTCAAATCACACAGTTTCCAAATAAAGAACAACATAGAAAATCCAAACATAGAACAAAACCATAACAAAATGAAAACATCCCATAGACAAGTTGCTGGGTAGCCATAAAATAATTAAATTACTATATAAGTAATCAGAGAGCAAAAGCAAATAGCAAACAAAGACAGGTGACCACTGTTACTTCTCCTCCCAATGCCACCACCACTTTCACCAGTGGGGAGGAGGGTCAAAACGTATTTAGGTCCAAGGCAGGCAGTGTGGGGCTTGACTCCTAGATCTACCTCCTACGAAGTGAACTTAACCTCTCTGAGACTCAATTTCCTCATTTCTCAAATGGTGATGGTCCTACCTTGAAATGTTAGTATGACATGAGATGGCGTATATAACATTCCTGGTCAGCATAGGCACTTTCAAAACCAAGCTGCGATCGTAACAATCCATTTGTTCATCCCCCAAGTATTTACTGAGCTCCGGCAATGTCCCAGATTGTGGCGGGGCTGATTCAGCAGTTATAAAAAGACAAAGTCTTTGCCCTCCAGAGTCTTACATTCTAATGGCCAGGGTGGGGGTGGAGCAGGAGGACACATTAAGTACATCAACAAATATATACTGAGCCAGGTGGGGAGAAGCGCTATGAGGGGGTAAAAAAGCAGAGCAAGGAGAGCAGACAGTGCAGCAGAGAGGAAACATACCATTAGCATCCCGTAAACATGCAGATTGCTCTCAAAAGTTACCTGCACAGTGGAGTGTAAAAACGCGACTGTGTAAAGCATCGGCTTCCACATGGGTAAATTACTGACATCCAGAAGATCTTGATTAATTCCTGCAAATGTTCTCTTCAAACCTGCACGTACACCTTGGGGTGGCTCATTAGTGAATTTGAGAGAAGTCTGTTGTAAAAAGCAAATAGTTTTGTTTCTATAAATTATTGTAAAGGATGAAATAGAAATTACAATAATACATCAGACAACAATATGTTTATGGTGCACAAAATGTGGGCTGAAATTCAGCACTGCGTAAACTAATGACATTGATCAGAGCTGAAACATAATAAATTAGTACTGAGTCTTATAACGCTTCCGTAGAACTATTTGCTATATAATCTGGATGATTCTAGTCAAGATTTTGACAGTTATAGTATAAGATTTGGCAGTGCAGACTCTACTAGACCAAAAAGCCCTGTTGTGTTTCCATCTTTCAATAATGCCAGCTATGCTATCTTTATTCGTATAACTCTCAAGGAAAAGACACTTATAGTAACAAACCTGAAGCAATGTAATTGGAAATCGATCATGGGGCTCGGTAGTTATCCATACTCGGAAAGAATCATCACTGGCTTCAGTGGTAGTTAATGTCTCCAGTAATTCTTCCATGAATTCTAGGCCAAGGTGACAATTTTGCAGTAATACCCAGCCACCCTATATTCAAAAATGATATCATATTAATTTCTTGTAACCTTTTAATGATGTTAATAAAACAAATATACAAACAATTTTTTAAGCCTCATTAGAACATGTGAATACTCTGTTTTGAGCACATGATTTTAATAAAATTATTATATGTCAATACTATCATTTCTTCAACTACTCGTAAAGCTGATTATTTGGAATCAAGTGGATTCAAAATGATTGTATTCTGCCACCCTTGGTTCAGAAGGGAACGGAAATTAAAACTTGAAGTCAGACTTGTGTAAGTACAGTGTGTGCACCATCTAATGGTGGGAATGGGTATTCTGGAATTTGTTACAAATTGTCCTGCGTAAGGTAAATCAGAACTGACTCACCCCAAAACCAAGTCATCCATAGTTAGAAAGAGAGATGCACATTATCTCATAAAAGTTGGAGACAAAACATTTGGTGACATTTGCTACCATAATACTAAACCTTATTCTCTGTCATCACTCTTCCCATAAATTCCTGAAACCACAAAATATTAAGCACTATCTAAATACTTGATAAAACTACCTTTAACAATACAAATCACGTAACCATCACTGCTCTATGAGAACATAATTTATGAACCAGACATTTTGATATCCTTATGGAATGGGATCAGACCAATACAGCTACAAAATATTAAGCACAATACATATATATAGTAAGGCTTGTGTATTGTGCCTTCTATCGCAAGAGAAAATACAACTCAGACTGGCTTAAACAGCAAAGATGTGTTGTTCTAGACAACTGGGGTGACCAGAGGAAGGTGGATTTCACAGTTTGTGTCATTGTGGATCCAGTTACTTTCCGATTCCCCGCTCTGCATTCTACAAGGTCAGCTTTATCCTACATCCTGATGTCCCTCAAGTGGCAATGTGGCTGCACCTGTTCATGAGGGGTTTTTTTTTTCTGATAATACTATTATTATCAATACTTATCCCAGCTTGAGAAACAGAACATGCAAGTTATAGAAGCTAGTATTTCAAAGAAGGTTAACGTGAATGCATTATTTAAATTAAAAAGTTTCTCACTCATGGAAACTAAAGATATTATTTAAGGCCCAAAGTTAAACTGTCAAGTCACTCAATAGAGCGAATCATTTGATCTGGGTAAAAATAATTATATATAATTGCTTTGATATATATAAATTAAATATAATATATTATTGAATTTAATTAAGTGATAAAGACTAAGGCTTAGGGCACTTAAGAATTAATGACTAGCTTGAAAATTTGATGACCCAAGCAGAGTTTTAGCCCATTAACCCTCTCTAGTCATTAATTCCCAGGGAAAAGCTGGACCAAAGTTGCTATGGACATTATAAGATCAAAAGCTTAAAAATAAACCAAGATCTTATTTTATTTTTATAAATGGCACAATTCTTATTATAGCTGAAATTGCCATTTACCAGGCATTTCTAGAAAATTAATGTCCTGTGTATTTATTAGGTGTGATGGAAAATACTTCTCAACATTCCATCCAGCTTGCAATTTTCAATAAAAACCACTATCAATACTTAAACACAATTGTCCTCAAATATTTCTTATTTGCCTGAAACTATTCATTAACAAAAAATGAAAGTCTGACTTTAACCAAAAATTGAAATGTAACTGTCTCAATCTGTCACTTCTTAAGCACAATCTATTAACATTGATCATGAAATTCCAAGACGGCTAGAGCTGCATCCTTAGTAACCAGAAAGTGTATCTGCCAAATTGTCAAAAAAATATTTAGTGAAAATAAAATGGAGCATATACAATAGAAAATGGAAGAAGCTTTTTACAGGGACGTCAGGAGCAAACTAGTTTGAGGTTTAAAATTCACAGGTAATCAAAGGTTGTCTACACATACATAAACAAAAATGGAAAATAATGATTGAGCAGCACAAGCATCACTGTAGTGGTCGTAGGTAGACGTGATGGCTGGAGTGATAACAGCAAGGATGCTGCATTTGGAGTAGGTGTCCCTTGCTACAGACCTGCTGCATTGACATCTGAATCAGCTTTCGAGCATGTACTTCTTGTCCTTGCCCCATTGAGATAGTTCTGCATTCTGTAACACAGGAGAAGGATCTATGATAAAACGTAACAGCATTGGGACAAAGATTAATTTCTGCATGGTCACAGCCTCCCTCCACAGCTTCTAAGAAGGAGACTTTGTTATTCAAATGGGTCTAGCCTTTGGTTGTGTTGATGGGAGAAATGAGTGGAACGGACAGTGGAGGAACCACCTGGAAAGATGAGGGCAAGGAGATGAAAGGCACAAGGTTGATCTTTTAGAGTTTTGGGGCCTTTGGAGATGAGAAGAAAGATTGATGATGGGAGAGGCAGCTACACTATTATCATAAGTATTTGGAGGAAAAGAGGATTTTTTAATTCTGTTGCATGTTTTGATCAGAAGTCTCCTTTGGTATTTTACAAATGCTGTAGTAAAGATTTAATGGGCTTTTTATTCTTTTAGGATGACGGGCTGGCAGCGTCTCTGTTTGTCTGTTTTGGTTTTGTTTGCACATTGGTCCGTTTTCTGAGAGGGAATGTGAGGTAGCTCAGCCCTGGGAGGGCTACATTCAAGGGCAACTGCTCCTCAGGTTACCACCACCTTGGGACTGAGTGTGAAGAGAAAGTGGAGACCGCTCCAAGATCTGGAGTGTGATTATAATTCAGGAGACAATACGCTATTCGGGCTCATTAGTGAATTTGATGTTGTAGGCAGAGAACCACACATGCCCTAACATTTACCGTATTAGTCTATGAATCATGATTATGAAAATGGAATTGGAAATTAACTTTTAATCAAGCCTTTGCGGATCCAGACTTTCTTGAGTTTAAGAGTCATGATCTCAGCCCAGGCAAAGGGGGTCAGTGGAGACATTGTGAACCAGTGTATGCTTTTGCCCTGCTCTACTGGATGAGTCTGAATCTTCAGAAAAATAGACCACTGTGGTTGGGCAAACAATGAGGCTGATTTGGGAACTGCTGGTAGAGGCTACAAAGGACTGGAGAAATCCATGGGGTGTGGAGGGAAATATGTCAGGAACCAGAGAAGAAGTTGTCAGGATACACCATAAAAATGGCACTGGGTGTTTAATGGCCAGAGATTCCATTAGGGTTTACAAAGTGCAACACTAGGGATTATTCAAGGACTCAGGGCCACAGAAAGAAACTTTGCAAGGGGCGCCTGAGAGAGGATGGAAGTGGACTGCTTGGAGGACCAGGAATTGCAATAGGCCAAGGGTTACTGAACAAAGCTGGATTTTCCCACCAAAGCCCCCATGAATCTCTCCTGCTCAAGGGGATCCACGCACTGCTCCCAGGGGCATCTGAGAAGAATCCACGCAACCTATCAAAGGAGAAGAAAGGGAAGGTGGGACTTGAATGGGAAGAGCCTCCGGATCATACAAAGGGATACTAAGCCCCTTGTATTTCGACAGAATTCACATCAATAGGTCAATGGGGGAAGGTCTGACAAAAAGTAATAACAAGTGAGTGCGAGCCACAGTCTATCTCCTCTCACTTTCCAAACTCTTCTGAAATACACCTTCTCAGCGGAAGAACTGGCTTTTGTTCAGGTGGCTATGAGCCTGAGTTTCTTCTACTGACCCAGGTAAGGGGTCAAGAGGAGAATTAGCACCATCCCTTCGAAACATGCCCAGGACCTGACCACTTCTCGACATCCCCACTTTTATTCCCCTCGTCCACGTCACCACCACCCTTGCCTGGATTCTTGCAACAGCCTCCTCACGGTGACCTCACTCCCACTCTTGTCCCCTATTAGCTATTCTTCCCACAGCAGACAGAGGGATTCTGTCTGGCCCTAAATCAGATTATGTCACCTCTGCTCAGAACCATCAATGTTCTCTCATCTCATTCAGAGCAAAATCCAAGTTCTGATCCAAAGTTCTTACCTATAGCCGTTCAGGCCCTACACAATTGGCCCCCACTGCCACCGCCCTCTAAACACACACACACACACACACCCCTCTTCTTATCTCACCATTCTCCCCATCATTCATTCACTTTTCTCCAGCCACACTGGCCTCCTCCCCAGGCACACTCCAGCCTCCTAGCTCTTCTCTCTGCCTGAAATCTGTTTCCTCGAAAGCCGCACTGACCCACTTCCTTCACATCTCAGGTCTCCCTCACCTTCTCAACAAGGCCTTCCCTGACCATCCTATCTGAAACAGCACCCCTACTCCCATCGCTCTGCCCCTTACCCTGCTTATTTTTTAGCATATTATATACTCGCTTGTTTATCAATTATTGTCTATTTTGCCCCCACACTAGAATGTCAGCTCCACGAGAGAAGGAACTTAGATCACGGTGTCTTACCCAGCACCTAGACAGTGCATGGCACTCAGTAGATGCTCAATAAATATTTTTATTTTTATTTTTTTGCTGAGGAAGATTGGCCCTGGGCTAACATCCATGATCATCTTCCTCTACTTTATATGTGGGACACCTGCCACAGCATGGCTTGATAAGTGGTGCGTAGGTCTGTGCCCAGGATCCAAACCTGCAAACCCCGGGCTGCCAAAGCAGAGTGCAGGAACTTAACCACTATGCCACTGGGTCAGTTCCTCAATACATATTTTTAAACTTTTAAAATTGAGATATAATTCACATATCATAAAACCTACCCTTTTAAAGTGTACAATTCAAAAATTTTTAGTATATTCATAGAGTTGTAGAACCATCACTACTATCTAATTTCAGAAAATTTTTATCAACCCCAAAATAAGCCCTACACCCATTAGCACTCACTCACCATCACCATCTCCCACCCCAGCAACCACCAATATACTTTCTGTCTCTGTTTTGGACTCCGGACATTTCATACAAATGGAATCATACAATATGTGATCTTTTGTGTCTGTCTCCTTTTCCTTAGCACAACGTTCAAGATTCATCCATGTTGTAATATGGATCACAACTTCATTCCTTTTTATGACTGAGTAATAGTCCATTGTATATATATATATATATATACCACATGGTGTTTATCCATTCATCAGCTGATGGACATTTGCGTTGTTCCCACTTTTCGGCTACTATGAATAATGCTGCTATGAACATTCACGTGTAAGTCTTCGTGTGGACATGTTTTCAATTCTCTTGGGTACATACTTAGGAGTAGAATTGCTGGTCATTTGTAACTCTATGTTTAACTTTTTGAGGAACTGCCAGACTGTTTTCCAAAGCAGCTGCACCATTTTACAGTCCCATCAGCAATGTATAAAGGTTCCAATTTTTCCACATCCTCGCCAACACTTGCTGGAGTTCATCTTTTTCATTATGGCCATCTTAGTGGGAATGAAGTAGTACCTAATTGTAGTTTGATTTGCATTTCCCTAATGACTAATGATGGTGAGAATTGTTTCATGTGCTTATTGGCCATTTGTATATCTTCTTTGGAAAAATGTCCATTCAAATTCTTTACTTATGTTTAAGTTGGGTTATTTGACTTTTTATTGTTGAGTTGTAAGATTTCCTTGTATATTCTGGATACCAGATCCTTATTAGATGTATGATTTACAATTATTTTCTCTCATTTCGTAGGTTGTCTTTTTCACTTTCTTGATGGTGTCCTTTGAACACATAAGTTTTGAATTTTGATGAAGTCCAATTTATCTATTTTCTCTTTTGTTGCTTATGTTTTTGGTGTCATATCTAGAAAACTACTGCCTAATCCAAGGTCACAAAAATTTACTCCTATGTGTTCTTCTTAGAGTTTTATAGTTTTAGCTGTTACATTTATGTCTCTGACTAATTTTCACTGAATATTTGTTTATGGTGGAATACAAAGGTGTAACTCCATTCTTTTGAAAGGGGATATCAATCTTTCTAGCATCATTTGTTGAAAGACAGTCCTTTCTCCCATGGAACAGTCTGGCACCCTTGTTGAAAATCAATTGACCATATATGTAAGGGATTATTTCTGGACCCTCAATTCTATTCCATTGATAAATATGTCTGTCTTTATGCCAGTACCATACTGTCTTGATTACTGTAGCTTTGTAGTAAGTTTTGAAATCGGGAAGTGTGGGTCTTACTTTTCAAGATTGTTTGGCTATTCTGGGTCCCATGTATTTCCATATGAATTTTAGGATCAGCTTGTCAATTTCCACACACAAAAAAAAAGGCAACTGGGATTTTGATAGAGGTTGCATTAAATCTGTAGATCAATTTGGAGAGTATGGTCATCTTACCAATATTAAGTCTTCCAGTCCATGAACATGGGATGTCTTTCCATCTGTTTGGGTCTTCCTTAATTTTTTTCAACTATGTTTTGTGGTTTTCATTGTACAAGTCTTCCACATCTTTGTTAAATTTATTCCTAGGTATTTTTTTAAGATATTGTAAATGGAATTGCATTTATAATTTCAATTTTGGATTTTTCTTGCTAGTGTGTAGAAAAACAATAGATTTTAATCTATTGATCTTGCATCCTGCAATCTTGTTGAACTTGTTTGTTAGCTCTAATAGTTTTTGGTGGGCTCCTTAGGGTCTTTTACATACGAAACCATGTCATCTACAAATAGAGATGGTTTTACTTCTTTTTCAGTGTGGATGCCTTTTATTTCTTCTTTGAGTCTGGTCGCCCTGTCTAGAGTCCAATAGAGTTCCGAATAGAAGTGGTGAACGCAGACATCCTTGTCTTGCTCCCGATCTTCAGGGAAAGCATGCACTATTAAGCATGATGTCAGCTGTGGGTTTTTTTGCAGGTGGTCTTTATCAGGTTCAAGAAGTTCTCTTTTATTCCTAGTTTGTTGAGTGTTCTCATCAGGAGGGAGTATTGGATTTTTTCAATGCATTTTCTGCAACTATTGAGATAATCATGTGGGTTTTTTGTCCTTTATTCTATTCATATGGCATATTATATTCATTAACTTTCATATGTTTAACCAACCTTGCATTCGTGGGATAAATCCATTTGGTCATGGTGTATAACCCTTCTTGTAGGGTGCTGGATTTGGTTTGATAGTATTTTGTTGAGAATTTTTGCTTCTACATTCATAAGAGATATTGGTTTTCTTGTGATGTTTTGTCTAGATTTGGTATCAGGGTAATATTGGTCTAATAGAATAAGTTGGGAAGTGTTCCCTCTTTTAATTTTTGGAAAAGTTTGAGAAGATTTGGTGTTATTCTTTAAACATTTAATAGAATTCACCAGCGAAGGCTTCTGGTCTTGGTATTTCCTTTGTGTTAAGTTTTTTGATTACTAGATCAATCTCTTTACTTCTCACCCATCTATTCAGATTTTCTATTTCTTCTTGAGTTGGTTTCAGTAGTTGTCTCTCTCTAATAATTTTTCCATTTCATCTAGGTTATCTAATTTGTTGGCATAATTGTCCATGGTATTCCCTCTTGATCTTTTCTATTTTTGCCAGGTCAATAGTGATGTCCCTTCTTTCATTCCCGATTTCAGTAATTTTAATCTTCTCTCCTTTATTCTTAGTCAGTCAAGATAAAGTTTTGCCAATTTTGTTGTTCTTTTCAAAGAAGTTACTTTTGGTTTGTTGATTCTCTATTATTTTTCCATTCTCTATTTCATTTTTTTCCATTCAAATGTTTACTATTTCCTTCCTATCACTTGCTTTGGGTTTATTTAGCTCTTCTTTTCCTAGTTTCTTAAGGTGAAAGTTTAAGTTATTGATTTGTAATCTTCCTTCATTTTTAACATAAGTCAATAAATATTTAATAAATTTTCTTAATAGTCTGGAAAGACTAGATTGATTGACATTGGAAAAGTGAGGAAGCTTTGCAATTGAGGAGGGAAAGGGTCCCAAAGGACAGAAGCCAGTGAGATAAGAGGCAGTGCAGGATGAACTTCTAGAGAGGGTGGGGAAAGCTGCCAGGACATCACAAAGGGGACTTTCAAGAGAAGGATGGATGCTGAGGGTGTTGTAGAAAGTGTTGTTGCAGGTAATGCACCATAACTACTCTTTGGTGGTTTGAGGTTTTGTTTTTACTTTTTTGTATTTGACAGACTTTAGTAAGATTTCAACTGCCTTTCCAAAATTAGGCCTGTGTCTCTTTCACTTTTTCCTCTTTCTTCTTTTTTAACTTTTTATTTCTAATTAAGTAATATATGCTTATAGTGAGATCCTTGGAAAATACAAGAGAGTACAAAGAAGAAAATGAAAATCACTAATATCCCTCCCTAGAGATCTTAATTCTGATTTTTTTAATATGCACAATCCACAGTCACTTACTCTCATTTCAAAATTCAAAACACTCCGAAAACTAAAAGTTTTGCCACAAAATCATTTTGGTGCAAAACCTGACCTGAATGGACATGAGGCTATTTATAGTCTTTATTTATCCCTATCTTTCTTGAATAGTAATACTTTTGTATGCAGTATATTATATAATGTATGAAATATTTCTTTTCTAAAAGCTGGAAAATTCTGATTTCTGAAACATATCTGTCTCCAAGGGTTTTGAATAAAGGATTATAGACCTATTTAAATTAAAAATTATACATATGTATGTATGTGTTATATATACATACACTCATACATGTTATTTTATATCTGAATTTCTTATCAGTATGTTGTGAGCATTTTACTATCATTAAGTATTACTGGAGAACAGTTTTTAATGGTGGCACAGTGTTCCATCATTGTGATGCATCCTTGTTCATTCAACCACTACCCTTTTGTATATTTAAGACATTTTCCATCTTTCAATATTATAAACAGCACTAGATTAAACATCTTTGTATATAAGTCTTGATGTGTGCCTCTCATTATGTTCTTATGAGAAATTCATACATGTAAAATACTTGGGACAAAGCATACAAACATTTTAAAGATTTGTGATATATACAAAAAAGGCCTGCCAGTGTCTCCAGCTGCAATGGAATGCTGTAATTCCCATCCACACTTTTCTCCTTTGTGCTCAGTTTTATGGTGCTTTTGACATACAGAAGTTTTAAAACTTCATCCAGTCAAACTACCCATCGTGTCCCTCTGGTCTTTGGACTCTGATATTATGATTAAGAAAATCTTAGCCACCCCAATAGTATGTAACTGTTCAATATATTATTTTACAGCTTAATTTAAACCATTTAAAACCTTAATCAACCTAGAATTTGCTTTGGAGTTTAATGTGAGGTAAACTTCTTACTTTTTTCAAAAGTTAACCTGCTATCCAAACACTGTTTATTGACTAATCCATTTTTCCTCCCCTGATTTGAAATGTGAGTCTTATATAGACTAAGCTATTATGTATACTAGAGTCTAATGTGGGGCCTTTCATTTTGCTCCATTGATCTGTTTATGTGCTCTGAGCCAGTTCTACACTGATTAAATTATTGGCCATTTGATAAAGTTTTAAAAATCTGGTGGTGCTGGTTCCCCATTATTCTTTCTCCTTTTCAACCCATCTTGGTTATTCTTGTCCATTGTTCCAGATGATCTAAGATCTCTCTACTATCCAATTAAAAAAAAATACTGTTGGGATTTCAATTAAACTAGCATTCAATTTATAGATTAATTTAGAGACTATTGACATCTTTACCGTATTGAATCTTTACACTGGGAATATAGTTTAACTCTCTGTTTATTCTGTCCCACTTTTATGACTCTAAGAAAGTTTTATGGTTTTCTTCTAATAAGCATTTTTTAAATTATTTGTTTTATTTTTATTGCTATAGCGAATGGGATTTTTACATTTTATTTTACAAGAATGCACCATTGATTTTTTAAATATATTTATTTTCTGACCAGCTACCTTACTGAACTATCCTGTTAAATCGAATAGTTTTTCAGTTGATTCATCCATTTTTTCAGTTAGACAATTACACTGTCCGAGATTTTTGTCCCTCCTTTCCAGTAGTTATATCTTTTATTTATGATTCTTACATCAGCTATATCTTCCACAACAACACTAAATAATAGTGGTGACAGCAGCCATCTTTATCTTCCTCCCGACTTTAATGGGCATGTCTCTAGCTGTTCACCAGTGAGTATGATGTTTGAAGCTCATATTCACTATCATGTTCATAAAATATTCTTCTATTTCAACTTTTTAAAAGTCAAATACAAATAATGCCTTTTTAGCATCTATCAAGGTAATAAAAAGGTAGCTTAAGGAAAAGTCTGTCACTTATTGTTGTGATGAGATTTCTTAATATTGTATCTTTCTTATATTTGCCCATGCATTCCTACTTGGTCAAGGCATGTTATTATCATTTTTTCACGTTATTTTTTTAAGGTTACACCGAATTCTTTTTGTTTGCACTTTAGTTAAGATCCTTACATTCATATTGATAAGTAGGATCAATCTGTGGTTTTCTTTCTTTTATGCAGTTACTATATTCGTCTGTTTGTGATAACAGGATAATGCTATTCCCCTAAATAAAGAGGAAAATGTATCTTTTTTTTTCTACGTCTGGAATGGAACATAGCAAGTGAAAGTTTTAAAGGACTTATCAAAAAAATCATCCAAGGCCAGAGCCTTTGCTGAGGTAATAATTTTAAAACTTCTAATTTTTCTCCTCTTGATTATTGGTCTATTCAGGTTTTTCTACCTTTTCTGAGCAAATTTTGTAAATTTGTATTCTTCCACAAACTTGTCAATTTTAATGAGATTTTTAAAGTTTATTATGATAATTATATACCATTCTCTTGTTATTTAAACTGATTCATCTGTAAACATTGTTATACCCATTTTCTCATTCCTACTTTTGTGTAATTGTGGGTTGGTATTTTATTTGTTTGTTCTCATATTGATTTGCAAACCCATCCTTCCTCTGGGACCCCTTTCTCCCTCCCAGGCTCCTAGAAGTGTTCTTATGTTAAATCCATCTGTTTTCTCCCCCGTGCCCAGGCACCCAGTGCTTTTATGCAGAATTTATCTGCTCCAAACCTCTCACTGCAGAACGTGACAGGCACCAGACAGTATCCACAGTGAGAAGTTTTCCTTCTCCTCTTTTCCTACCAAAACTTATTTGATTTGGTCCCATACCTCAAGTTGCTGTCAGGCAACTAGTTAATTCAACCAACAAACTCAATGAGAGGGAACGAAAGAGAAAGACCACTGAAGTGGGATTCAAAAGCCCTGAGACAAATTCTGAATCAGATCTGTCACCAATTAACTCTCTGGCCTTATCTCCAGACCCAAGTTTCCCCAGCTGTAAAATAAGGTAGTTGGTTTTCAAGATTTCCAGAGTCCTATTCACCTTGAGCATTCTTTGATTATCTATTACCCAGTTATACAAATAAAATATTTCTGGTGAGACTAGAATAATATTCTGTTAACATAATAGTTTCATTTTCACAGCTATTTGGGGGATTTTTAACCCACAGCAGTGAACAGCATGAGAATTCTTAACATTCCTAAAAATGATTTAGCAGAGTTCTTTATAAAATTCACTGGGTCCTTTAGTGTCACAACCAAATCTACTTTGTTTCAGTACCCTAACAAAGTAACCAATAGAAGCTTGAACAATTGGAATTAGAAAAAATAAAGTAGTAGCAAGAAATGAAATGCACTGAATGGCCAAGCAAAGAGTATGATAACATGTAATAACACTAAAAATGATGGCACACTTCTAGCTTTATGTGTTTATTTAATGTCATTGTTATAATTTCTCCCAAAGGAGACGTTGCTTCTCTTAATTCTGTTCTTAAACCCTTGTTCTAGACAACTGCATTACTCTGAGGTAGCATTTGAAATGGTAACTCTAGTGGAACACGCCCTTCTTCTAAGAATGTATCCCCTTCTAAGAAATGTCCCCCACTCTAGCTCTATGTGGCTCCTGCTACGAGCTCATCTCCACAGCAACAGTTCAATGATTGGCCCAGAAAGGAGCAGATGACCAATGAATTTCTTCCCTGGATATTTGGACTTGGGACCAAGAGAATACGAGGAGTTTCCCTGGAAGTGTTAAACTTAAACATGTAAGCAGTGCAGCCCATGAGCCACCAGAGGCCATGAGTTCTGTCACATGGAGATTGGTTTGTGGCAAGATAAGAAAAAGGAGCTTGCATGCAGAGAGAAGTAGGGCATAGAAGCAGCTGGACAAAGATCCATAGAGGAATAGATCTGAGAGAGATTTGCAAATTACAAGGCTACGAGACACACACCACTCTTAGACTGATGGAGATGACTGGCATGCTGCAGTAATACCAGCGCAAAACAGCCTACTTTAAAGGTGGTTAATGAGACTTAACCATGAGCAATTGCCAAAGGAACAGGGGAGCTCTTTGCATTGGGTATTAGTGTTCAGACAGAAGAAAGTGAACATTCAAACATGGATCTATACAGAACATAGAACTGTGTGGGGACAATGAACAGAGCAAAATCAAGATGAGAAAAGAGGGAGTGAACATAGACCATGCTACCATAAGCTAATGGTTTACAGTAACTTCTTAGCACAGAGGGACGTAACAAATACTTGGAGATGGCTGAATTGATTTTATATCATGTTTATGTTAACAATATAAAAAACTTAATATAAGTTTTATTTCATAGGGTAGGTTTAGTGATCCATAATCAATAACTTTTATAATCTTTATAAAGACATGAATGAATTAACCCTACAAGGTATAGTTATAGAGATCTGAACCTGGACAATCCCAAATGGCAATTCTAACAACATTCAGATTTTCAGAGTATGAAGAGCAGATAAATAGCTCTCCCATAAACAGCCAGCCTCTAAGAGGATGGCTCAATCCTGTCAAGATGAGCTCTGCATCATGCAGGTCCTTGTCCTTTAGTCCTGCTGACTCAGTCACTGCCCTCACAACCTATGTGTTTATAACCCCATGCCCTGCCTGGAATAACTTTCCTTCTATCTCCTGCCATCCCATCTGGTAAAATTTTATCTATTTTTTAAGATCTTACTCAAAATATCATCAGTGTGATGCTTTCCGCTATACCCCATGCAGTCTGAGTAGCTCTGGATCTTGTAATCAGGCATGTCTACATAACTCTGTTACAGCAGTTGTCACATTGTATTCAATTATGTGTTTACATGTCTGTCTTTCCCAGCTATGTTGTACTCATCTCTGTACTCCCTGAATCTAGCACACTGCCTGTACTACATGGTTACTGAATGAAAGCATGAATGAACGAATCTCTAATTACCATGCATTACAATAATGGTTATAGTTTTTCAATTTGTGATGGAACAGACTTTGTTGTAATTTTATACAGACATGGCAATAAGATTTACTCCTGTATGTTCATTCTTGCTAGTCTGCTATCCATGAAGTATGGTCATCTGCTTACAACTTAAAAAAACAAACAGTATATGGTCGATGAGTGTGTTCCCCTCTGCACAAAGATATCTATATCACACCCTCACTCTAGAAGATCTGAAAAGAGAGGAAAGAGGAAGTAGTTTAACATTTTTTCTAACTCAGTTTTACAGATATATTTCTAAGAGTCAGTTATGAATTATGAAAGGCAAAATTTGAGACAAAATTATGGAGGTTTTGCTAAATTTCACAGATTGCTGATCATACCCAGCTTCAGTTTCTTGGCCAACGCATCAATTTGAATTGTGGGATCGGATCCCATGGACAGGAAACATATCAGAGGTGTTCGTGTATCACTTTCTTCCCAAGTTTTCTCCAGATTTAAGATAACTGGTTCTGTGTATTTATCCTCCAAAGAATCTGCAATATATTTTCTTGCTTGAAAAACAGTACGATCTGGGCACCAAGATCTAGAAATGAATATGAGTTAAAGGAAAAAATTCAGTGTATTCACTTTTTATTCTATGGAATTCTAAGCACGTAAATAACATATTTAATCACCAAAGGAAAAAAACGTTAGTTCTCCCTTAAGCAGATCTGGGTAAGAGGGATGGCAAGGTTTTCTATCCCTGGATGAGTGCAAATTTAATCATGTAGTTTGGTGCTAGGCATTGACAAGGAGTAGGGCAGAGCCAGCAACAACGTGGTCTGTTGCCAGTCTGGAAGGGAACTTAGAAGTCATCTGATCCAAGTGTCTCATTTTCAGAAGCAGCAGGAACTAGTCTGAAGCTTTAATTAGTTTTTTTGTTTGTTTTGTGTGTGTGTGTGCGTGTGAGGAAGATTAGCCCTGAGCTAACATCCATTGCCAATCCTCCTCTTTTTACTGAGGAAGATTGGCCCTGAGCTAACATCTGTGCCCATCTTCCTCCACTCTATATGGGATGCCGCCACGGCATGGCTGACAAGTGGTGCATTTGTCCACACCCGGGATCTGAACCTGTGAAACCCAGGGCCACGGAAGCGGAGCACGAACTTAACTGCTATGCCACGGGGCCAGCCCCTAACTAGTTTTTTTTTAAAGACATCGATGTTATCCCAAGTAACTGAGGCGACAGCCTTCAAGTAAGCAAGTCCTCATTCAAACTAACACACAGGAGCACATTCATTCTTTGACAAAGATTTATCAAGTACCGACTACACTTCAGGCCCTGCTCTGGGTGCTGGGGACTCAGCAGGGACACAGGGATGGGTGGTGTCCTCTGCCAGCTCCGGTACACAATGGGGGCTGGCCTGCTGCACACTCTGAAGGTCTGCAGTCTTCAGGGGGAGAATTTATGTGTCAAAGTGTCAAAAGTAAAGGTTGACCAGCAAGCATTGATTTAATACCATCTGTGTAGCCTACACTGTCGTAGATTCTAAACACAGCCACACATTACACCAATGTCATTTGACATGTGATATTTTAGATCACAGACAAGCTCTACAGATTCTTATTTGCTAGTAGATTACACTATTCATTTGACATAGATTCAATTTAAAAATGATGGATGAGATACACCTATTCCAATAAAAACAAGTAGCCCTTTCATACTCTGTCGATCATGAGTCACCATTGCTGACTGCTCTGATCACTCTCAAAGAGTGACAACATCCAGGAAACAACTTTGTCTAAGAAATGCACGCTCAGGTGTATAACATTCGGAAGACAAAAACTACTCCAAAATAATTCCACATCTTTTTGTTATTCTTTTGGTGGCCTCATTTTCCCCCAACTCCACCCTCCTACCTTTCCCACTAATCACACACACACACACACACACACACACACACACACACACACACTGATCTTCCGATATAGAAGCCTTCTATGAGCTACTGGATACTGAGAAAACATGAAAAGTGAGAGGGAAAAGAAAAGAAAAGGAAGAATGTTCTTCTATAACAATTTCAAATTTTTGCTTCCATTTTAATAGCCAAAACAGCAATTTTACATTTCAATAGTATACTATTCTTGGTTTTTTCCTCAGATGAAATTGAATTTCAGCTTATAAATTAATTGCCATATAACTCTATGAGGTCTATTTTTTTTAAAGAAGTAAATTCAACAAGAAATGATTCACTCAGAGGTAAATGAACAAAGTGAACAATAAGAGCGTATTTTTCTTTTTTTTTTTTCTAAAAGCACTATCACTAATATGTTGTCAAGATATACCATTCCCTGCACCCTCACCATTTTATTTGCTTGTCAGGAAACTAAAGAATTGCCATCCAGAACTGCAATAGAAGCACATACATTTCTTAGAATAACCACTGGCATGTAGTGAAGTAAGTTCCCTGAGGTGAGATCTGTAGTTTAATATAATGAGTGATGCTTCTGGGTCAGATAACACCTATTCTCACCTGATCAGTAAAAGTTTGCGGCAGGTATCCAGTGAATCGTTATATCCATCCGGAATAATTTCTTCCTCTGGAGCATCTTTATCAAACCAGCTTTTCCATCCTTTCTCATTACGAGATATCTAAAATAAACAAGCCAATTAGCAAGCCACAGGAATGTATGCAATTGGAATATATTGGAGAGGATTCAGAAAAACTTCTTGAAGAACAGATAATTTTTCAAGATAACTATACAGTTGACACTTTTCTTCAGAATCAATGACTCAAATAACATGCACATTACTCTTCCCTTTCAGCTTTTCCACTGCTTTTCTATGTTATTCACTAAATCTAGGACCTTGTATCAATTACACAAAATGATCAGGCAGGAAAACACATAGGCCAGGGTTTCTCAATCTCAGCACCTTTGGCATTTGGGGCCAGATTATTTTTTGTTGAGGGGCTGTCTTGTGCATCGTAGGATGTTTAGCAGCAACCCTGGCCTCCACCCACTAGATGCCAGTAGCACCCCTCCTCCCAATTTGTGACAGTCAAAAATGTCTCCAGACATTGTCAGATGCTCTCTGGGGGGTAGCACAAACTTGCCCGTGGTTGAGAACCACTGATATAGACCATTCGGATAACCAAACCTCTAAACGTTGACATCTGCTTAAAATCATGATGGATGACAAAATTAAAACTTAATTTTCCTGGTGTTCCTCCACCTTGAGACCTTAAACCTAAGAATGGAAGAAATGTCTCCAAGAGCTGGTCTCAAAAATACCTGCTCTTTCAGAAGCAGGGCGAGAACTGCAGGATTTCAGAGGCATTGAAAGGTGGTTCCTGAAGCCCAAGGACTGTCAAAACTCATTACAAAAACTGTAGCTTGGTCAGCCTAGTGCTGCTCCCGAGCAACAATCAGGCGGGATGATTTAGACAGTGTTTGTGGGCATGGTTTAGAAGCCATGGTAAGCCCTGATAACAAACAGCAAATGCTTACACGGAAGATATTATGTGCCAGACCCAAGGACTGTATTTTTACCTCTGTTATCCCCACTTTTTACTGAGGCGTAGAGAGGTTCAATAACTGCCCAAAGTCTACATCAGGCAAACAAGTCATCGTACAGGATGCAGACAGGGTGCGAATTAGTAACAAAACAATTGCTCTGTAACTCAGTTGCTCCGACTTTGTCCCTGGGACAGTAAAGGATGGAGAAGGATTTCTGAAATGTTTCACAACAGCCATCTTTCCCCTGAAGATTGCAAGGCTCTCCCTGTTTGATTGCTCCCAAAGAATCTGCCGGGCATACGCCTGGGAGGGCCTGGGTGCAGCCTAACCTCGCTGCACTGATACCTGCGTGCTGCCACCCACAGCGCCCCCTGCAGGCCTCCCCACACTGGTGGCTAGAGAGAAGGCAAAAGAAGGGAGTGTTTATTCCCAGCCTGCGGGCCTTCCATCTGCTAATTTTGACTCTACCACAGTAGAGCTTCCGGGTGAGCTGCATCTGTGATGGGCAATGGGATAATGTCCAGGCTCTTAGCCGCCCACCTCCATTTCCCAGTCCTTTTTCCGGCCCTCCATGTTGGCAAAACCACTTCCAGGTATTAAACGGTTTGGTCCGGGATGCCAAGGCAGGGCAGTTGCTGCGTGAGGCTATTTTTGTTTCAATTCCTGACACCCACTCAGCTGGGAGGTTGATCTCCTTCTACTTCCTCCCTCCCTTCAACAGACAGGCCAAACCGATGGCCACCCGAGGAGGTGTCCCCAGTGAACTTCTGCAACTTTCCTGAGAAAGACTCTTCCCCTCACTCTGGCCCATCCAATGGTGTAAAAGGAGTTGGAAAGAAATAACTCATGATGTCAGGGAAAGACCATGAAGTCAAATTACAACTTTGCCATTTATTGGCTATGTGGCCTTGAGTAAGTACTTAACCTCTTTGAATCTCAGTTTTCTCATCTGTAAAGCAGGGTCAATGATACTTCCTTGCACAGTCATTGTTGTTGCAAAGTGCTTATCCCATAGTTAGCAGTAGTAGCTACCAGATTCTACACCACGGGTACTTAAAATCCAACTGACAGAGGCAAATGATAAAGCACATCCCTTTATCAATACAGCCCGTCAACGGAGGGCACCGGTTTTGAGTGATTTTTCCAGTGGTTCTTGAAGGTCTCCCTTATGCAGTCTCTGACCAGACTCAGACCTCCCTTTTTTTTTTTTTCAAAGTATTTGTTTGGGCCTGGGGAACTCATCTATGGCTGTACTACAAAACAAAGCTTACTGTCCACCACACATGGAATCCAGGGACTTTATCTCATTGACTCTGACCTAACCATGACTGAATGGGTAAGGAGTATACAAAATGTTCCAGAAACACCACTAAACAGACACACCTAGCGTAAGCTGGGTAGGGGGTGGGTGGGTGTGGAGAGGAGGGCATCGCATAATGACAGTCTATCTGTCACCCCATTTGTTCGTCGCCAGCAACTGCAAAAAAGATGATGATCAGCATTTGACACTGGGAAAATGCAGGCCCTCATCAGGGACAGGCAGCTGTGACCAACAGACCCCCATAATAAACAACTATCTTTATTCTGAATTGCATAATTGTTTTCCAGGGAGAGCTGAATCAACAACTAATCCTCAGTAACCAATTTACATTTTCAAATAAGAAAAACAACAGTAAATCAGAACCTGTCTCACCATTTTCACCACTATACTTCACCATTTTGTATATTCACCATTAAAATGATTGATCTTTTTGTGTGTGTGTGTGAGGAAGATTAGCCCTGAGCTAACATCCATTGCCAATCCTCCTCTTTTTGCTGAGGAAGACTGGCCCTGGGCTAACATCCGTGCCCATCTTCCTCTACTTTACACGGGACGCCGCCACAGCATGGCTTGACAAGCGGTGCATCGGTCCACTCCTGGGATTCGAACCTGCAAACCCCAGGCCACCAGAGGTGGAGCACGTGAACTTAACTGCTACACACTGGGCCGGCCCCTAAAATGATTTATTTTTTTAAAAGGATCTCAACCTCTTAATTTGCCTCAAATTTGTACAAACTATTTAATCACAGGGGGAAGTAAAAATGTAAAAACATCAATAGTCTACCATAAAAAGGTCCACCCACTGGTTCTGATTCTGACAGCAACTCAAGCAGGTTTATAAATGACCCGTGCTCACTACCCAGAAGGAAAAGGCAGTCATCTGCACCTGTGAAAAGATTCCTTCTGATACCCCTCGGTCCAAAATCTCCCCCAGAGAGCCACAACACCTTAAAGCTACACTATTGTGTTGCCTCCTTTGGGTGAAGGAATTGCCACCAGGAGGCCCCAATTAAAATGGCCCGGGGTGTTTGGGTTTATAGATCTGTACTTTTATCTAGCCCTTTATTACCTGGTTCATAATCTCTGCAAATTGCGGAAGTTTACTCAGCTCCACAAGATTCAGCCAGGTCATATCAAGGATCCAGCGAAATGGTTTGGGAGGGCAGGCTTTCAGATCCAGGGCTGCTCCCCCTGGGGAAAGGCATCAGTGGGAATCAGTTCAGCCTGTGCTCCATTTTTAGAAATTTATTTTCCAAATAATAGAAACACAATAACCGTATTACAGAAAAAAACTGGAAAATAATCACATTATAGAAAATGGTGTTATCTTTTTTTTTTTTTTGGTACATTTCCTTCAAGTTGTAGTGTTTTATTTACTGATTAATGTCATCTTATAAAATACAGATGGCAACCCCTTGTCATTTTTCCCTGCAAAGAATTTTTCTCAGGTGGTTACAGTTGTTTGCTTCTTCTATCGTCTTTTTAACAACCTGAAATTTACAATTTTGATATCAAGAAATAGATTGATCTTTTCCCGTGTGATTTAAAAAATCACTTCTTTGTCATCACTCCTCCAGAAGTTATTCAATACTATTTTTCACCAGGTCAGAAAGAAGGATAGACAGATAGATGGAAGGAGGAAGGGAAAGAGGGAGGAAGGGATATAATACATCTGTGGGTTTTTAAGGGAGTAACTGATGTTCAAATCATTTATTCACTCATTTATTCAACAAATATTTATTGAGCACTCTCTATGTCTCTGGCATATTCCAGGCACGGGGGATAAAGCAGAGAAGACCAAACAGGGCCCCTGCTCTCCTGGAGTCTAGTGGAGAATGTGAGTTATGGCAGTGGATCACATTCTGAAGCAAATCACAAGTCAAATGAGCATACCCAACGTGACAGTCTTCCACCAAGACACATGATTATATTTACAATTTCAAAATACTTCTATTGCATGTCTTTAGTAATGTTTTAACACAATAATCCCAGCTCTGTTGTTTAATCCAGATGTATCCAAAACAGTGCTTCTTGAACTTTTAATTCTGATAATCCTCCTGAAGAACTCATCAAATCCCTCCACTTCACATATCAACCCTTGAGCAAAAATGTATGCAATCACTAGCTGTTATTTTAACATTAACTCTCTCTGTTTTGGAAGGCTCAGGTCCAGTGCAACCTGGAAGGCAAGAGCAGACTCTCTAAGCTGGCTTTTTGTCCCTGGTTTACAACAAAAGAGAGATGATATCTTTCTAAAATAACCAGGCAGGAAAAACAGGTACATCAATTACTCTATAACGCAGGATTGCCCGGGGTATCTATTTCATTTTTCAAAGTGTTCTGACACTCTCAGTTGAAGAAGAAAGTCAAGGGCACCTTCCAAATATTGCAGAAAACAAGTAGGAATTGATACAAAGGGACAGTCACTCTTGGGAAATTAAACATTTCGGCTTTGATAAATATCTTTCTTCTTTCCCCAAGTATTGAGTTCAAAATGATAAAAAATATCAGTGATCTAAGGGCCATGTTTGTTAACTTTGTAAAAAACATTAAAAAAAAAGTCATACCATCTTTTAAAAAATAATTTGGTCAAAATGTAAGCCAGTTCAAACCTAATACAAAGTGTACAACAAACCAGTTTGGGGTTTGTTTTTTGAAAAAAAACAAAACACCTCTTTTACTGCTTCACCGATTGTACTTTTGTCAATCAACCGACCATACAATCCCAAATTAATCTTCCTAAAGGACTGCTCTGTCCATGCTACTTCCCTGCTCATAAAACATTCGATGGCTCCCTATTGCCAACTAAATTAAATCCAAACTCCTCTCATTGGCTCTCCTGGCCCTGTATAATCTGGTTTTCCCTGACTTAATGTCCAGTTTTATGATGTGGGCTAACAGATGTTGCTCTCAACACAACCCAGATGGGCAGCCTTCTTTATTTTTCTGTGACAAATCTAATCCTCCTCATAAATCAAATCCTCCTCCCTACCGTGTTGCTGTATTGCTCGGTCTCCTCTGATTTAGATACTTTTGGTCAAAGAATCCAGTCTCTTTCTGGTTTGGCTGGGTTTGCCGGGTGGGGAGAGGCGAGGCGGGTGGGATTCTGTCTTGATAAGGAGCATGCCTCAGATCTGCATGCTGCCTTCTGGTCTCCACTTGTCTCAGTCACAGGCTGGGATCCCTGTACTGCAACCTCTGAGCTACGACAAATCCTGTCTGCCCTATAGGCACATTGGGCTGCTATCCACAGAGACTGGTCCTTTGTCTCCAATTACAAAGTCCCCAGCCCTGCAGCTTCTAGGTTTGATCCCCAGGCCGCTGCTGCGCCCCAGCCCTCTCAACACTTCCACGTCCACACTCCTGCTTGCCAAACCTCGGGCTTGTCGATCTAGCCACTCCCCGCTACCAATGCCGCAATGCAGCTTCCGTGTGGGTTGTGGCTCTGGGCAGACGCAGGGGTATCTTCTACCTGGATGTTCTCGGGCACCCTCCTCTACCCACCCGAGGTTCTGCCTCAAGAAACAGGGAAAGACAAGGATTTTTGCATCTGACCTCCTTCTACCTCTGACTCCCTTGTCCTTCCCATGACCAAGGGGCCAGGTTTCCCATTTTTTTCTACATAATGTCTGTCTCCTTCCCAGGGGCCATACTGACAAATGGGATTCAAGAAGCAGAGCCAGCTCACAGATAAGGAAAGATTCAAAAGTACACTTCCCATCCCACTTACATTCCACACATAGAAAGCTTTCTTGAGTGGTGAAGCCCACCGTGCTCCCTCTGCTTCCCACATGCTTCCATGTCTCCCCTCCCTGCTGCCCAGCGCCCCAAACACTGAGGATGTGGCCCCAAGTCCAAGTGAGAGCTTCAAGATGACTGAAATGAGTCAAAGTAGCTTTCCAGATTTGGTAAATTCAGGCTCACTTTAGTTAAATGTCACAGAGACCACAAGCCCGGGCGTCTGAGCCCTCCTCTGTAGAGCCTGCCTGCCTCTCCCAGGCGGTACTTATCATTTCCCCTCTGGGCTCCGACAGCCTATCGTACATGGAGGTCCCAGGTGATGGCTCTCTGAGATCGCACAGCTAGTCAGTGGTAGAGCCCAGTTCATTTCCCCGGTTTCTAGTCCAGCTCAGGCTTTACTGTACCAAACCGCCTTACTCCTGCATACACTTTAAGACACCAACTTCTCCGGGTGTATTAGATCTGAGAAAAAATGTGAACCAGAAGACAGATTCTGATTTCCTTTGAACTACAAGACACAAAAAGTCAAAGAAGATATTTCAGAGATTATGCAGAATTATTTGCAAAGTTTCTACAACAGCAATCTAACCTGGACCTGAGGAAGAAATTAACCGAAGTAGAGAAAGAAGAATGATAGAGTACTAAGAAGTTATCGTTTACTGCCCGTTTATTATAATTTGAATGTTGAGGATAAAAGAGCATCACATCCTATCACCTTGTGGTATGCATTTGGAAACACTCCACATTGTCTCCTAGATGGTCTCTTTCATTCCCACGGCTCTATTTGGTGTTTCTAGGCCCAGCTTTGCAGCTGTCTGACTTCTAAATTGTCTGGCCTGTCCTTACTAACCATCTGCTGGCTATCTCAGATTTAACATGTCTGTGTAGTCATCAGAACTGTTCAAAAACATTCAGATTCCCTTCTTCCACACCCATGGGGGCACTGCCTTTCCCTGCTCTCTCTGAAATTAGATGTAGCCATGTGTCTTTCTCTGGCTGATGAACTATGAGCACAAGTGACATGTGTTACTTGTGGGGTAACTTTTAAGAGTCTGCACACAATTTGCCACATCCCATCCCTCTGCCATAGTAATTATGGAAACCATTTGGATTACTGGGTGACCACGACCACCATGTCGGAGAGAGAGTGAATGAGAAGTACACCCTTGTTGTGTTAAGTCATTGAAATTTTGAGATTGCTTTTCTGGTCACAAAACCTGGTCTATCCTGATTGAAACTAGGTCCCGAAATCACAGTCATCATAACCCCACTCTGATGTGCCTCAAACTAGCTTCTCTTCCAGCCAACCTCACCAGGAATCTCCACAGACACCCGAAATCTTAGACTCATTTCTGACCCCTCTCTTGGCTCTTACATCTAATCTGTTGCCATTTTACTCCCACGACCTCTCACATCTTTTCTTCTTTTATGTTCCCACTGTCTCTACCCTCGGTTAGGAATACATTACGTGTGGTTGGGAAGATTATAACAGACTCCCTTGAACCTCTTTTCTCTAATCCTATACATGTCTGCCAGAGTAACCTTCCTAAAGGACAATAAAAGGTTCCTAAAGGACCACATCGTCACCTTATACAACTCCTGTTCCTACCAGATCAAGAAAATCCTTCCTCTAGGAGTCAAGACTCAGTAATTTACATTTCTCTACATTCCACTCATTTCTGTTCTCATGCTGGGCTGTCTCAGCATGGAATGTTTTCTTCATTTCTACCTGTCCTTCAGGGTCTATTTCATATGCCACTTTCTTCTTTTAGGGGAGGGGGCAGCCAGAAAAATGATTCATTAAACTATACACAAACTATAAACTAAACTATAAACTATGTACATAGAGCAAAAAACATGAGGAACAGATTGGAACATTTTTCCCATGTATCAAATAATCTGAAAAGTTCATAGCTTAACCTGCAATGGTATATTTTCCAAGGAGCTTTTATTGATCTCACCAACCACACGCAACCTGTCCCTCTTTTTAGAGGTAACACTTTTTTGTTAGGTCTCTTATAACACTTAGGTCATTCCGCCTTGTTTTGCAGTTATTTTTTAAATTATCTTTATCCCCCTGATGAGACTGTTATTTCTTTTACAGCAATGTCTGGTTTATCCTTGTATCTGAAACACTAGCATGGTGGGTTTGCAAAGTATGTGCTCAATAAATACCTGTTTAGCTGAATTGAATGAAAATACCATTTTCTGGTATATTTCTGTTGTCCTCTTTATATACTTTTAACATGGAGATAAGCAATGAATAGGATTAACTTCAAAGTGTGCCTTTGAACAAGCGTGCCTTTTTTACAGTCTTGAAAGTCATTATACTCCCTCACTTAAGGAATTGCTCTCTTGCAATAGAAAGCTCGTCACCAGCATCACTTTCCCTCCTTGCGGCATTTGGGTCTCCCAGTCATGGGCAACAATGATCAAACTTTATATATAACTGAAAATCAGAGTTAACACAGACCTGGAATAAGTCATCTTCAGGAACCAGAGCACAATGAAAGGAAATCAGAAAAAAGGAAAGGAGGTATAAATAAAGCACTTCACTTTCGTTAGAACATAATTCCTCTATTGTGTTATACGGTACATCAAAGAGCATCTCAAAAGAAATATCCCTTACATATCACATCCATTTCCGAACCCTTCACCTTTAATGAGAGCCTGAAACTCTCTGTGCTTCACGGTTCCTCGCTGAAGATCGATCTTCAAGGTCATGAGGAGTACAAAGAGGAATTTGTGGTTTTCGTACAGGCCTCTGACAGAGTATGTGAAAACTTCATATGTCAGATACTCGATAATATTTGTAATTCTCTTCTGAGGTAGTGGAGACTTCTCAGATCTGCAATATATTTTAAAAATAAAATAAATAAATAAAAAGCCGTGTCTAAGAGAGTAGGAATACAAACCAAAATTTTGAGCGACTGCTCCCGGGAGAAGGGAGTGAGGCCCCACCTGGCCATAGACTGGTCAAATAATTTCAAGAACTGGGCCAGCGAGGTCTGGTACATGATGTTGACCATGCTCATCTCAGTGATGAGAAAGTAGAGGATGCTTCCGCGGGTGGCCGCAGGCCGGAACTCCTCCTGGGCCATGTTAATCTTGATCTCCGTTTCTGCAGCCACGTGTAGCTTTTCACTTACTTCAGCCGCTGTGTGCTTGGTAGTTCGGAGCACACCGATGAGAGATTCGTCATCTACCAAGGAACCTAAAAACCAAACAGGAAAACCGTAGAACGCAAGATGGGAAAGGCGCCAAGGGAGATGCATCACTTCTGAAATCATCCCGCTAATTTTCAACTCTGCTCCTCCAAAGCCCAAAGAGCAGAATCTTAAGACACCGAAAGGCTTCTAGTCCAAATACTGTCTGATGCCTGAATGCTTCTAAACATTCCTGAGGACGGTTTAGCCCCCACTCTGCCTGAAAATCTGCAGAAGGCAATTCTCAAGGCAGCCCGCGTGGCTGGTCTTCAAATGTGTCAAGACAAAATCATGTCTCCATCCACTGCCAGTGGTTTCAGCTGTTCCTTCTGTGACACGGCCTTCACCTCCATTATCAGCCTGATGGTTCCCCTGAAAGTGCCACGAGCTTGTCCATCCAGCTTGTGTGAGCTGACCCCAATGTTACACACCAGCCTTCAGGTGAACAGCACACTCTCCACTCCTCCTGCTTGAGGACAACAGTCCTTGCCACCGAGAACTCTGAGCCCTCTATGTCTCTTAACAAGAGTAAACTGGGGGATAGTGGAAGTGTCTTGCCAGGAAGAAAAATCCTAATTGAATTTTTAGTTTTACCATTCGTTACTGATTTTAATAGAAATAACACATCTATGACAATAAATTCAGTTTTAAGTTACAGAAAGACACTTTGGACATGCTGAGCTAGTGGTCATGATATCTGCAAATGGCAGCGCTCTGGCCTACCCTAGAATTCTAGACGGCAGATGAGTGCTACGGGAAGGCGCTGAGTTACTCTGATGGGCATGCTAGGTCTACTATGGAAGACCAAATTGCGATTAACCTCACAGGAAAGAGATCTCAATCCAGCACACTCTTGGCTGGATCAGGGGAGGAGCCCTCAGCTCTCCTTGCTAATATTTAGAATGCCCAGGGGTATCCAAATGGCTGGGAGAAGTCACTGGACCAAGAGACAGAACGTCACCAGCATAAGCTGTGCAATTAAGGCATATAAAAGGACTTTTCCCTGTGGTCACCTTCAAAGTGCTGCTAGAGACTGTTGCAAGAGTAATGCGGAATGTACTTTTCGGAGGTTAAGATTTTTTTTTTAATCCAAGGATTATAGCGCTGTTGGGAAGTATTCATTACCAGACTGCTAATAAATGGCAGAATTTAGGTTGCTGTAATTTGCCTACTATAGAACAATATAGTGTTTGTTGATTTTATTTTCTTTGGACGAAATATTTTTATATATTCAGAAAGAGTACATCCCCAAATCAGGGTGTGGTACGAGGACCTGACTGTCCAGAGGACAACCTAGCCCTGACCTCTGAGTAGGAGGTTAAGTCAAGTCAAGCAGAGAGTGAGCTGGGCATTGGATGATCAAGTGCCTTGACACAGATTACACACATCATAACCCATTGTGCTAACTGCATCTTAATGCCAAATGGAAGAATCAATCTAAAAAAAGAAAAATAGATTGAGCACATTAGTTTCCTTTGGGCAAGCAAATTAGCCTATTATGAGTTACCTAGCTGTATTGGGAGCCCTTATTTTTCTCAGGAGAGAGCAATTATATCAAGAAAACTGTGTTATTTTCAAATGCTCAGACTCTGTTTGCTAATTCAAAAATCAGATTCTCTGCCCTCCCTCTTTAATGTCTAGATGGAAATTGCCTCGCTTGTTTTTGCATTGATAACTCAACTATTGCCTAACATCTGTAATCATGAGGGCATTGAAAAGAGGGTACAAGAAAGCCTTATTCAGAATCCATTATTTGATTATTTCTTAATAACACAATACCTTTTGTGGCACTTAATTTGTAGAGGAGGTTATCTTCAAGTTCTTTCATCTTCCTCTTATTAAAAGTCACATCTTCCAAAAGTTTAACCCTTTCAGACTCTAACTCCTGTTAAGAAACAAAAAATAACGTCAGAACTGTAATTACCAGTTATAACGGCAAATCCAATTTACTAGTCTTTATTATCAATTTTTGAAAGTTTAAACCAAAGTGCCTTTCAATTGACAGAAGAAATTACTATCATTAGTCAAATCTATCTATCTGTATTTTTGTTACTCTGGACAACTTTTCAAAATTATGCCCACGAGCATTAAGTTTCCATAGCATTTACACTGGCATGCACAAGATAGCCCTGCTAAAATAATTTTGCCCGATTATCCCCAGCTCTAAGCTTACTAAAATTAGAGCGTCCCATTCTCTTGGCCCTTTTCCCATGCTGCCTCTGTGAGAAACGCAAACTTTATTTGCAGTCAGAAGTGGTAAAAACAAAGAGGCATTAATATCAAGGTTATCAATGTGAGCTCTTGGCTTGTGATCTGCCTCTAGGAACACCAGGTACCTGGTTTGGCATAGCCAGTTGCTAATACAAATCCATGTTCCATTGTTTTGCATCTCCTTCTGTCAGAGGAGCTAAATTAGATGTTTGGAAGGTACATCTTCTTCTACATAAATGATGTATTTTTTAAGTTATATTTTGAAAAAACTTCAAGCTTTCAGGAAAGTTGCAAGACTGGCACAACAAACTTTCATATACCTTTCACCTAGATTCACCAAATAACATTTTTCTTTATCATTATCTCTTTATATATAAAACTTATTATTATTATTATTGCTGAACCATTTGCAGATGTCATGATCCTTTACCCCTAAAAACTTGAGCAAATCTCCTAACAACCAGGACATTCTCTTACACAACCATAGTGCAATTTTCAAATTTAGGAAATTTAACATGGATATAATACTCTTGCTAAATATGGATTAAATTGCAATTATCTCAGTAGCATTCTTTATAGCAATTTTTCTTCTAATCTTATACAGAATCACATACTGTACTTAGAATTATGTTAAAGGAAGGTGTTTTTAAACTACTTATTTGAGAAAGTTTCTTGAAAAACTGCTTCAGAAACTCCACCACTTTGAGAAAGTCTTCTTGAACCAATTCATCAATCAAAAGGCACAGCACAGCATGCTCCGGTACATCTACTGTGGCTCACATCACAACCTGTGTTTAGATTATGTCCCTCCGATTAGATCCTGTGCATCTAGAGGGTAGAAACTTGTCCTGTTCATTCTTGTCTTTTTGACAGCACTTATCTTGAGGCTTTGCAGAGAAGGGACTAAACCCAATAAATATTTGTTAAATTGAAGTGTGCTGAATTTAGTTCAACAACTTTATTTTACATCAGGGGAAACTGAGGACCCAGAAATATTAACTCCAAATAACATCCCAGTATAATATGCACAGCTAGTTACTGACAGAGACACTAATACCCTTCTTCTCTAACTCCAAGAATAGCGTTCACTGCCATTGTACGATCGGATTTGCAGTATTTGATGGGGTGGTGATGAAGATCGTGGCTTTATTTGCAGGGGAATAGCTAACGAGTTGTTTACATTAAAATCATCACCCCTGGGTGGCAGTGTAGGAATAGGTGGACAAAATGAAATCATTTTAGCTTCCTTTCCAGCATGACATGGAAAAACAAGCATCATGGTAGAGTGGCCACTTGTGAGTTTTACAGCATGACCTATAAAGCTTATTTGGAGGCACTGGCAGGGTGGAAAGTCCATGTGCTCTTAGAGTTTAAGACCCTATTCTCTCTGGTCTCCATCTGTTCATCTGCCCAATAGGGGTGAAAAAGCAGGATTGTTAGGAAGGTTAAACATCATGGTCAGCATGTCCCCCTGCAGATTAAATGTGTATTTTGTTTTTTCCAGCAAGGTTGGCGTGAGCATCTTAGCACATCTCTTGAAGAGGAAGCTAAGGCCTAGAAGAGAGGGTGTGGGGCATTCTGGGGACATGGAGTGTAGCTTACCTTAGGCAGTGGAGGGGCCTGCCTTACAGAAGTTAGTGCAGCCTACATGGGGGATCTGGATCAGAGAGGAATCATCTCAGAACAGACCAACTGTACCAGTTAGACCATGAAAGAAGGATTAATTTTCAACAGCTGACACCACGTGGCCTAAGAGGTGACGGAGGGGCCCATGCTCTCTGCCTGGCTGTGGAAGTGGGACAGACTCCCTTTCTGGATTGCACAAGCACAGGGCTGCTTGTTGGAAACTAAGATCAAACAGCTAACAAGAGTGGAAGCTGGAACCACGCCCCTTTCACTCCACCAGACTGGCTGCCTTTCAAGGGCTGCCCCAAGCTAACCACGTCTATTAACATGGAAGGATTTTACTTCTCATTTTACTGCATCTCTCTATTTCTTTGGTGTCATTTATCTTTCCCTTTTTGAATGTCTTTCTTCTGTATTTGCAGCCAACTATTCATATCTCTTCCTTTTCCTCCTTCTCTTAAGTCTTCTTCAGCCATTCTTTTTCTCACCCTCCAATTTTATGCGTCTCTGGTCTTATTTCTAACCTTGCCTTTCCTTGAACCCTTAATACTAAGATTAATTATATTCAAGCAAATATACTTGCTCAGATATTACACAAATATATTTTATATATGCAAATATATATATTTTATGCATAATATTTAATGTTTTCTAAGTTTTATCTTAAAAATTAGTTTAATCTTGTATCAGTTTCTTAAAATCTTCTAGTTTTAAGTTATTTTGTTTTATTAGAACCCTCAATTATACTTAATTAATTTCCCTGCTTTGTTGCAAATTTCATTTAATTAGAATAAAAGTATGACTCCCTATATCATTAGGTTATTAGATTGCAGTAGTTGAAACTACTACAGTGGCAATTATACTCATTCAGAGAAATTTCTTTTTCTCCAAGATCATTATTTTATTGAATTTTTCAGGTATACCGAAAACCATCCAACCATAGGAGTATAGATATGACAGTCAACATACCCAAAGGTTTAAAGACAGAAGTAGAAAGGGTAGTGTGACTAGTGTGTGTGTGTACACATGCAGGTGCAGGTGCACATTTGAGGTTGAAGGAGAAGTGAGTTAGTTACAAGATTTCTTGACAGGACTTGAGATCGCAAAACAAATATTTATGTTAACAAAGGCAAATATTATTTGCTTCATTTTTTCCTTTTCCATACACTTAACAATTTCCCAGTACATTTTAAACATTTATTATAAGTAGATGTTCTTTACCTTGAGAAATTATTACCTGTTTCTCTGTTAGAATTACTCTCCTTAGTAACTGATTCTCAAGTCCTTTCATCGTAACGGTAAAATCAATGACTGATGTTTTAGCATTGATCTCAGGGGTAAAGGCAGGGTTTGGTAACTTTGTTGTAATATAAAGTTTAAATGTATCCATGATATCACATTCCTTATCACCGACTTTCACCTACATCAATTCAAATGTAAAATTAAAAACAGCTTAAAGACAGGACAAAAACTTTGGGTTCAATTTAGCAAAGAATTTACCAAAGGTCAGTGCTATGAAATTTGAATGAATTGCAAAGGAAAGATGTAAAATTTGAATCACTGATCTTAAATAATAAAGCCTATTTCTTTAGAATCATTTCAACTTGTGGTCCCGCATGAAGATGTTTTTAGCCATGAGCCACCAAGCAAATTAAATGAAAAATTTATGCAAAACAAATGTTGAATAAAGGAAAACTTAAACACATCTAAGACTTGACTGTTTTTTTCCTGCTTGAGGAAATTGTTTTCTACCATGGAAATCTGTCGTGTTTATAGAAAGTGTTATTTCGTTTTGCATTTCACAATCATATCTGAAGCATATTTGACAACAGAAAGGGTTAATGAAATTTTCAAAGAAAAAATTGCTAACTTTTTTTCAGAAAGAGAACATTTATCTTAAACACTACAACTTGCAGGATAATAAAAAACCTGGTTTTGCTATCTAAAAATCAGGTGGAAATTACAATATTTTTAAATGACTTAAATTTTTAATTAGTCTTAATCCTACATGTGATTGAAAATGAACACAGCTAAGGCACTCCCACATTCTCGGGCATGATGCCTTCACATTGCAGATAAGAAACTGGGATCTTTTAAAAGACCTTCAGGAATGGAGATCCTGCAACCTCCCTTAGCATGTTAAATACAGCATGTAAAAGAATTCACATTATGAAGGAAATTTTTCTAAATAAATCTATCTGCATTCAATGAGAAAATTTGCATTCTTATTCACCGAAATTCATAAGTTGTCCAAAGAGAGAAAACAATCAGAAATGCTGTCATTTATCAAGAAATAAAACCAAAGAAGCCTAAAGGTAGAGAAGGACACCAATTTAAAAAGAAACACATACACGGAAAACAATTCGTGTCATCTCCAAACGATCTGACAGTTTCCATAGCTTCCAGCAAAGTCCCTGAGTTTAGACTGAGAGTTAATAAAGAGAGAAATGAATAAATCAATGTCCATAGACTTTATTAAAATGCCATTTTCTCTAGTGAGGAAATGCAGGTTTTATTGTATAGATGTATACAAAGCTTGCAAAACCAATTTTCTCAGAGCTGCTAAAATATATATATTTTGCATGTAACACTAATATATTGTTATTATGACCAGACAATGTCTTTCCTTAATATGTTATTTAGTTTCAGCTAAATGGCTACTCTTACCAAGATAGTGCTCTCCACCTATATTTTTCATATACTGTTTACAAAAAAAGGAAACACTGAATATGAGTTTGGAAATAATTTTTTTCCAGTGTACTAAATGCTACCACCACCTGAAGGAAAATGCCTTTACTTCTATGCTCAAAAAGATAAGTAGATGTCATCATTGGTCTTTTCTTTTGCATTCTTTTGTCAATGCAAATAATCCATAGCCAATCTATAAATCAAAATTGGGGTGAGTTTAATTAAGAGCCAAATTTGAGGACCATATAGCCCGGGGCCTTCCTTCCTCAAGGAAGGAAGGGCACCAAAGAAGTGGGGTGCACAGAGTGGTTATATACTGTCAGAGAGCATATATCTCATATGATTGGAATGTCCTTTTTACAATAGTCACAAGATTGCCCTGTCAGCACAGCCATTGATGGGCACAGCAGGTAACAGGTCTGTTGTCTTGAATTGGGTGGTCACAGGATGAGTACAGCAATCAAATCCTAGCCTAGGGAGAAATGCTTATCTTTAAGGAAATGCCAGTGTGGGGGAAGCTGCATCCTTATCTTAAGGGCATTTGTTCTTGTCTCTGGGACACGGTAAATGCTCAAAGCAGATATACAATGCATGTTCAAAGGACAGTCAGGCACTTTTGGAAAAACAAGGTCAGGCCAAATTAGTTTTATACCAAATGGCTTCCTCATATACTCCAATATAGCCTATTGCTTGCCATTTTAATTATCACTTTTCTTTTCTTTCTTTTTTTCTTTTTTTTTTAACAAGCTCACCTTGAAAGTGGTGCCTGACTTAATGAAATTCTTTTCTAATACATTATCCAGGGCTGGATCCAGCTCTTCACGAATGTCCTCGATGAGAAGGGGTCGGCCCAAGGAAAGGCTGTCCTCCAAGTGTGTGCGGAAATATTTATGGTTCAGAGATGTTACCTAAAAGTAAAGAGTTCATTGCTACATAAATGTTACAAAGAATTCACCTAGTCCTAAGTGGAAACCAAGAGATTTGTTGGACAGTGACTAAGAATCTTAAGGGCTATATAGGAAGCCTTACTTATAAATATAAAAGTAACAAACAAAAATTAATTTTCAACACTTGGTAGGTCATGCTTTTGTGGAAGCCTGAGATGTGTAATGGGGTCTCTCTGATCAAAAGAGGAGACTTGAGTGGCATTCCTGAGATGGAATGTCACAGCTCTGCTCCTACAGTTGGAGAGAAGTAATCAAGGATTAATCCTTTTAAATTTACATAGCCACAGTCACTCAGAGAAAGCAAAGTAACTTGCATATTTGTGATATTCATTTATCTTCTCAGCACAGAGAAGAATATGCTCTCAGCACTAAGAGACAAATAAGTGATAAAAAAAAAATAAGCACAGAAACGTCAGAAATGGTATATTAAGTCAAACCAAGGGTCCATCCATGTATTCTGTCTCTAACTGTGGCACAACAGAAGAATATGACAGATACTTCCCATAAAATCAATCTAATAAACTATACATTCACTTTTTATATTTTTACATTTTTTAAAAAATTAGAATTCTGAATGCCTGGCGGGGTCCCCGTTTTTAGATCTATGTTGGTTATTAGTTAAAATAGACACACTGGGCTGGTTGATCTTTGCTTGAGCCAACTGACTTTGAACTTCTATGACCCCTCCGCCTGCCCGACTGTGAGGATTCCCTAAGGTTCAGTCCTCAAGTCTCTGTCTCCTTATACTCTCCTCTGAATCCAGCTACTGCCTTTATGCTACCGTGAGTGCTGATCTTAAGACCCAAGGAAGATCCTCTGGGACAGCAGGTGACTAGGAGAGTGGAATTAAAAAACATTATCTCTCAGTTGCTATGAAAAAAAAGATGTGGAATTAAAAAATTAAATAAGTCTATCCCTATCTTGTTTTGGTTAAAAAGGAAATAACTAAAACAAAATCCAGAGGAATTGTTCCTCTGGATAGATAGCTTTATTTACACAAATGGTGCACTGTGAAAGGCCTTACTATGAGTTGATAAGGTAAATGAATCTAAATAAAGAGCTTTAACCAGCTTATTAAACAACATGAAAAAAGGCCCCAATAAGGCTAAATGTAATCATCCTGCTCTACTTCCCAAAGAGTAAACTCTATTTTTGTGATTTTCTTCCTAAATGTGATGGTTAATTTTATGTGTCAACTTGACTGGGCTAAAGGATGCCCAGAGAGCTGGCAAACATTATTTCAGGGTATGTCTGTGAGGCTGTTTCCAGAGAGATTAGCATTTGAATAGGTAGACTGAGTAGAGAAGATGCCCTCGCTGATTTGGGTGGGCATCATCCAATCTGTTGAGGTCCTGAATTGAATAAAAAGGTGGAGGAAGGGCAAATTTGCACTCTGCTTGAGCTGTGACATCATCTTCTCCTGCCCTTGGACATCAGCTCTTGGTTCTTGGCCTTCAGACTCGGACTGGGACTTAAACCATTGGCTTCTCTGGTTCTCAGACTTTCAGGGTTTGGACTGGAAATACACCAGCAGCTTTTCTGGACCTCCAGCTTGTAAACAGCAGATTGTGGGACTTCTCACCTTCCATTATCCCATGAGCTAATCCCTCATAATAAATCTCTTTCTATATATCTATGTTTATACACAGATATCCTATTAGTTCTGTTTCTCTGGAGAAGCCTGACATACGCCAAGTAAAGAAATAATTTCCAAACTGTCAATTTATTTAAGATTACCTTTAATCATCTTCAGTGTCTTTTATAAACTAGAAATAATATCTTGGAGTCATAATTTCAGGTTTAATTCCCTTTGTTTTTCTTGTGTAGAAACACTTTATGGTAACCACCACCAGAGCCTAGGTCATCTGCACAGAGACTCAGGTGCTGGGTCTTTACGAGGTGGTCAGGGAATTCTTTATAGGGAAACTTGGTGAATATCCTGGAGATGGCATTGGAGGTGGCCTTGGCAAAGCTACCAAGATGGAGTGCAGCCCTGGACATATGAAACATGTCTTGTTTTTCATTTATAAAGTGTCTCATTTTTCATTTTGTTTTCCTTCCCAAGTAAAGAAATAATAATTTTGTTTCCATTTATGTGTGTCTGTGTGTGTGCTTAGTCACATATTCAGAAAAATAATGTCTTCTGAGTAGGGAGAATATAGTTCAGTCTGCTTACATCCCAGCAGTTGATGGTTTTTAAAATAAAGAATTATTTCTGGGCTATTTCTATTACTTCCTCAAGAAGGTTCCTGGGACTGGGTTGCACCAGGAAGGACATTACTGAAGGCTGTCAATGAGTTTTAACGCTGAAATGGAGAGACAAAGATATGATCGGGATAAATAAGATTAAGATGAGCAGGGAGATCAACAGCCAGGCAAAACGAGAGGAGTGGAGCGGGGGACAGTTCTAGTTGAGCTGGATCCAGGAAACTAGGTTCCGGAGCAGGAGTGCTTGGCATACTCCACTTGCGCCCTCCCGTGAATGAACTTCCTGAGGTGGAACATCTCAGGGTGTTCCTCAGCACTAGGCGGTGTCCACTTGCCAACGAAGCTCTGACCTCAGAAGGAAATCTTCCAACACTTCACCATTGAATATGGTGTTTGTTGCAGGCTTTTGTAAATCCTCTATCTGATTAAGGAAGAGCCCTCCTATTCTTAGTTTGCTGGAAGTTTTATCACTAATGAGTGTTGAATTTTACCAAGTGCCTTTTTTCTGCATTTATCAAGATGATCACATGATTTTTCTTTTTCTCCCCCATAATGATGATTAATCTGATTACACACACTTTGGTTAATTCATTTAAATTCAATAAATACCAGAATTCCTACTCTATTTAAGAGCTGTGTAGAAAATATAAAGATGGTATAAAATCATAAACCCGGCCAGCAAGAAGTTTATGGTATAGTAGAGATAAAAAACAAATGTGCAAAGAACAATAATTCAAGACAGACTCTAAGTTCACAACAGAAATACAGACAAGACATTGTGAGGATTCAGGGCAGACTATATTAAGTGGAGATACAGACAAGTCTTAATGAAGGTAGCGTTGGATGTGGACTTGGAAGAATGTTTAAGACTTTTATCGGGGATGTAAGTGAGGTGGGCACTAGAGTGGAGAAGATATTCTGATTAGTAGAAATAGTACAAGAAAAATAAGGATCCAGGAGACTTAGAACTGGGAGCAATGTCTAAGAAACAGTGAATAGTCCATATTGATAGCTGAATTGAAATATCAATGGTAACAAGATCCCCAAGGGAGCCAGGAATGTTGGACTCCTGCCTTTGTCTACCCCACCTTAAAGTTACACCTCCTTAGGCTCTGACTCCAATACTGGACTCTGGTATGCTATGTAGTACCAAGTACTGAGCTAGTGGCCTTAACTGTGCAAATGGCCTTAAACTGAGGGATCACAAGTTCTAGTTTTGTTGCTTTCTTATAAGTCCAAACCCAAGGCCCAGAATAAAAGCCACATCCAACATTGGCAAAGTAATAGAGTCAGGAAAATGGACGGAGAGAAGGAGAATGAGATTTAGAGAGAGCACAAAAGAGAAAATAATCAGAGCCTTTGCACCGAATCACTTGTTTTAAAGCTCACGGGTGTAAATTAGCAAATTATCATAGAGATGACAACTTTTCTGACTGGCAGATTCAACTGAAATTTTGGGGAAATTCATGACTTCAAGATTACTTTCCTATGCACCCAATGGCACATACCTGCAAGTCATTTTCTTTTTCCTTTGATTTAATCCAAGTTTTGCCTTGAGTTTGTGGATCTATGAGGAGTGGGTATCTGGTGGCCTTTGTCACAATAATGCCATTCTGAATTGAGAGGTCATCTCCTGGTAATCCCTGCAGCCCCCACTCGCCAATCTGAATAACAGGAAAGGATATGGCCATTCAGTGGAGAACAAGAATGCTTTTGTTAGTAATTAAAAGTACTACAATATAAAAGAAGTTAAAATTTGACATTTTTTTCCATTGAGACCATGCAACAGGTACCTATAAAAAAAAAACCCAAATTTGTAAATGTGAACCAACAACATTAAATTAAAAAATATATATATATCATCTAGTAAATCCTTTCTCTAATAAACCAAGACTAGGTTTAGTCCTTTACGTTGTATTTTCACACTAATGAGGAAATATTGTAAATTGATTGCATATTAAACCTGATTTGGGAATTTTGAAGCATGTTACTGAACATTCAGAGAACAGAGGGCTTAAAATATGGTGCCACTGGGTGGGTGATGGGATCCAGACTGGCCGGAGTGAGTGGAGATAATGAATATAAGGAGATGTCAGAGAAGATAAGCCTCTAGGGATAAATCTTTAAAACTTCCCCTTCCTACGCAAATCCAAACTACAATGAGATATCACCTCACGCCCATCAGAATGGCCATAATTAACAAGACAGGAAACAAGTGTTGGAGAGGATGTGGAGAGAAGGGAACTCTCATACACTGCTGGTGGGAGTACAAACTGGTGCAGCCACTATGGAAAACAGTATGGAGATTCCTCAAAAAAGTAAGAATAGAGCTACCATATGATCCAGCTGTTCCACTGCTGGGTATTTATCTAAAGAACATGAAAACACCAATACGTAAAGATGCATGCGCCCCTGTGTTCATTGCAGCACTGTTCACAATAGCCAAGACTTGGAAGCAACCTAAGTGCCCATCAAGGGACGACTGGATAAAGAAGATGTGTATATACACAATGGAATACTGTAACTCAGCCATAAGAAACGATGAAATCCAGCCATTTGTGACAACATGGATGGACATTGAGGATATCATGCTAAGCAAAATAAGTCAGAGGGAGAAGGTCAAAAACTGTAAATAGAAGATAAAAATAACAACAAACAAACGCATACAGACAGCGATTGGACTGGCAGTTACCAGAGGAGAAGTGGGGAGGGAGGAGGGTGAAAGGGATGATTAGGCACATGTGTGTGGTCATGGACTGTAATTAGTATTTGGGTGGTGAACATGATGTAATCTACGCAGAAATAGAAGTATAATGATGTACACCTGAAATTTATACAATGTTATAAACCAATGTTACTGCAATTAAAAAGAAATTTTAAAAAAAGAACTTAATGAGAAGAAAACATAAACAAAGAGGAAATTGTAAAAAAAAAAAAAAGGAAACTGCTGTAGGTCAGTGACTTAGAAAATGTGTGATAAAAAAATCAATGCGTTTGTTTTTAAAAGCTGTCTTTAACATCTGTTACTTCATAATTTTACATGGACCTTTTAAATAGTCCATCTCCTAAAAATGTGAGAGTACAAAAACTTTAGAGTTGAATATGTAGCTCTTACATTAAAAGTTAACTCAGTGAAATAAGTCAGACAGGGAAAGACAAATACTGTATGATCTCACTTACATGTGGATTCTAAAGAAAAAATCAACTCAGAAAAAGAGATCAGATTTGTGATTGCCAGAGGCTAGGGGCTGGGGTGTGGGAGAATTGGATGAAGGTGGTCAAAAGGTACAAACTTCCAGTTATAAGATAAATAAGTACTGGGGATGTAATGTACAAGACGATGTCTATAGTAACAATGCCATACAGTATATTTGAAAGTCACTAAGAGAGTAGATTCTAAAAGTTCTCATCACAAGGAAAAAGAAATTTTTTGTAACTATATGAGGTCATGGGTGTTAACTAAACTGATTATGGTAATCACTTCACAATATATACAGATATCAAGTCATTATGCTGTACACCCTAAATGTACACAGTGTTGTGTGTCAATCATACCTCAATAAAACTGAAAGGAAAATAAATAAACACTTTCAAAAACTAAAAAGTAAAACTTCCCCTTCCTGCCATTTGGTTCTGCTTACATGGTGAGCCGGGGACTGCGTAGCTGGAGGCAGAAAAACTCGGAGAGGTGAGATATTATATTGGCAGGAGCTCATCAATGACAATTTTAAAAATATACTTTCTTTCCAAATTAAAAGGGAATTTCCAGCCTGCCTCCACAGGGTCAATAAAATCACCCACGATCCAACAAACCAACCAGCCTCAACCTTTGTCAAATTATCCCAGCATCTCCAAAGGCTGTAATTAATAAAGAATATCCTGGCCCACTTTGCCTCACCAGTGCCCAGTGCGTCTCCAATACATTATCTAGTCCCTGTAAGGCTAGTTGAACATTGTTTGAATTGGGAAAGATTATTTTTTAACTTTGAAATACAGATAACATGAAATTAATAGCATGGCATCCCTAAGGAACAGCATCTGGGGAGCATATTACAAATCAGAAAGCAGCTCCTGAATACGACTTGCCTGGAAAACATTTAATACCACAAGAGCTCTGCAAGATATACTGAAAATTGACAGTGGCATCAAATTCCCAGCAAAAAAGGCTAGTGTCATAGGGCACGTTATTACTCAGTGATACCAGAACGTGCTATTGTGTTATGCTATTGGACATTAAAAAAAGATGGTTCAATGATCAAAAGAAGGTTAATGCTCGTACTTATGGCTTAGCTAATGTCTACATTTACCTAAAATGTTTGCAAGAGAGAATGATTTAATAGGACAGTATAAATAATGAAGGTTGTAAGAAGAGCTCAGTATTAGCATGCCTATAATTCAGGAATGATTGTTTAGTTCATAGCAATGTAATTGGTATTCATTTGAAAGCTAGATTTCTTAAAATGCAAAGAAACTTTTATACCAGAAAGAAAATTCTTTTTTGTAACGCTTTAGCATTTTCAAAACAATCTTTCCAATTAAAGGAAAAAAGAAAAAACTAGGTGTACCTTGATTTCTTAGTAAGTAAGAAATAAAATGAGGCTGCCATTCAAATAATAGTGTAAGGAAAGTAACACTTACTGTTGGAGGATCCACCAACATTGAAATAAGATTCAGATTTTCAGTGAAAGGAATCTTCCGTGCTCTCAACTCGATCTCCCATTGATCCTTAAGCAAATAGTTCCTAAATATCTGGTTGAAAGGGCCAAGATAGGAAAGGAATCCCGTGCACAGCAGAATATCACCTACGAGTCTAAGGGAAGACACAAAGTGAGTCACCTAACACACATTAAGCTCTGCCATTAAGGAGTCTAGAGGCCATGGTATGGTTTGGTTTCCTTACCAGGAGAAATCCTTCTTTGCTCCCTGCTTAACACTTGGTGGCCAGACATGGAGAGACCATGCGAAAAGGAGCCCCCAAACCCAGAAGGGGGTAGGAGTGGCCACTTTTGGGGTAGGTCAGGGAGCAAGAGTGAAGGCTCTTTCCTGAAGCCTACAGGTCCAGAGCCTTGACTCCCAGAGGACAAAAGTATCCTTTTCCCTCCCATGCCCTGGTCCTATGCAGATTCAGTCTTGGTCAGACTATTTTCTTCTTCTTTTTTGTTTTTTTGCCATCCTCCCGCTCCTCTTTTTAAGTTTTCTGAGGACACCACTAGACACCAGCAAGTGATACCCTTGCATTTAGAACAAATCATTGATCCACACTTTCAAAACCACCGAGGTGAAGAGTATAGAAAAGCAAGTATCTAGATTGTTCTGGCAGATCTAAACCATATCAGAAGCACTCTTGTACTGAAAACTCACATTGGTGAACCGAAATTGAGATTAAAAGTGTTTCACAAAATTTTCTGCCCTCTCTGTTTCCTGAGAGTGCGTGACTTAAGCTGTACGCGCTTTCTTAGATGATGGGATTCAGAGATGGGTAAATGGAAATGAAGGAGAAAAGCACTTCAGGGAAATGGACTTTATGTTCCCTAACGTCATAGAGAGGTGGCCTTTGGGGTGATGACTAAGGAGAGTGATTATAACAAAACCCAGAATTTATACCTATTAATCTGAGCTTTGAATTCTTTACTTTGCTGAGTCCATCGGACTTTTTCTCCACTCAGTCCATCGATGAGGGTGGAAGCTGCCTGCATCTTTTTCCGGCACATATCAGCATCATTAAGCAAATCCTACATTCATAAAGGGAGAATGTCTCAAGGAACTTTTTAAATTGCTTAATCAAACATCCATTATATTCATATGTAAAAATACATGAAGGAATTTCTTAATGTGCAAAATAAATATAATTTAAAAATATGGTGTGATTGAAACTTTTATTTTATATTAAATTCTCATAATTCATTCGTGATATAGTTATTTTATCTTACAAAATTGCAAGAAAAGCCATTTTGTAAGAGAAAATCCAAATCACATAACTTAAAATAGTATTTCTATTAAATATTTTCAAAACATAATCAAAGCAATAAAATCAAGTCATTTTAAGTCTTGGATTTAACAATAATTCTGAGTTCTTTGCAGTTTACAGAGTATTTTTTCCCAGGAAAAAAATTCTACATGACAGTGATGTGCTGCAGCCAGCTTGTATCAGCTCACAAGAGCCAACTGTTAAATTTTCAGAAAATTTGTGAGCTGGTGTTAAACACAGCCATTATTAAAAGTTAAAGTATATAAACTTTTTATTAAACAAATTATATTAAAGCAAAGGTAATAAATAATCTGAACTTATCTTCTTCCTAATTATTTACTACATTTTTGTATTATCTATACCCTTGAGGTTATTTAAGCCCACTGTATCTGCATGGGGGAAATAGTTATAATGGTGTGATGCTGCCCATCTTTTTCCAAATCTGCATTCAGTGTCGTCACATTGATAGCTTAAAATTGACAGTGGTGGGAGTACCTCGACCACAGAAATCAGCAAACACTGCAAATCAAGGCTTTCTCCCCCGTCCCTGCCCCGCTCAAGCCGACAGCTGAACATTTACCACATTTACCAGACCACCATTGCTTACAACCTATCCCATGAGGTTGTATTAGGATTCCCATTTGACAGATGAAGTTAGATCACTTGCCCCCGGTTGCATAATTGATAAGCACCTGAGCTGGATCCCAAACCCAGTTTTCTAACTCCAAAGTCAGAACACTTTGGGTATGACATCACAGCTTACTCTTATAGAAAATGATTATTAAAAACACAAAAAAGAACTTGGAGTGTTGAAGATCCAAAATAAGTAGACAAAGCCAGTGAGTAAGGGCATTCAGATAAATATTTTTTCATCATAAATATTACCTAATTTCTAAATACGACACATACTTGTGTAAAATTTCAGTACATCATTTTAGCAATTTTGTGTATTTAATCTTACCATTTTCTCATTCATGGCTGCATCAAATTTTGCTTGTACTTTGTCCAGCTCGGCTTGTTTCTCATCAAGCATTTCCTGCGCCTTCCCCAGTTCAGCATTGGCAACTGCCAAACGGCCCTCTTGCTTGGCCAAGTTAGCCTTGAAAGGAAGAAGAGGTGATTGGTGTAGAGTCGTATTAGCACTGCAAAACATTCCCAATTTGAACTGGTAAAAAACAACATCAATTACATAATTTTTTCCCTACTTGGTATCTGGAGGTCATCTCTTTCAGTGTTTTCAGCTGGGGAAGCAGAAGGTCTTGAAGAGATTTCATTAAAGTTCTTTTTTCTTTTAATTATTAATGTTCAATATGGAAAATGCAGTCATATATAGGAAGGAGAACAAAAATTACCCATGATTTTACCCAGAGATAGTCTGTATAGTGTTAAGAAGTTGATGACTGGCATTCTGATTTTTTTTCACTTAATGTAGCATAATCATTTCCCCACATCCTTAAATACTTTTTCATGAACATTGGTTATATAGCTGCATAATATCTCACAATTTGGATGCACCGTAATTTACTTAACCTTTTCCCTACTTTTAAACATTTCTTTTTCCCTCCCCATTTTTAATTATTATAAATAATGCTGTGATAAATACTATTGGGTATGTAAACGTTTTGGATCATTTCCCTGGTAAAGATTTTTTGAAGTGAAATTACTATAACAGTAGTTTTCCATCTTTTCCTAAATCCTACAGCATGGTAATTATGTTTCTGGTAAATTCAAAATAATTTATCAGTAAAGTAATATAGCTCTAAAGCCTTCTGGGATAGAATTTCCTTGATAACTTTCTCATTTTCTTTCTCAATATTTGGGTTTTTAAATTTAGCCCTTTTTCCTAGGAAATTTTCAATTCATTTAGATTTTGTAATGTATTTACATATAACTGTGTAAAATTTGCTTTTTAATTATTTAAATCTACACATCTGTGACTATATGGATTTATCTTTCTACTTTCATTTGTTCTTGTATATTTTCTTCTTGATTAGATTTCCAAGAACATTTCTCTTATATATATTTTTTTTGCAAAGCACCAATTCTTTAATTCTGCTACTTTTCTCTTCTCTAATTTTTAATATTACTTTTATTAGCTCTATTCCACTTTCCTTAAACTGTGTGTGGGGGGGGGTGTGGGTGTGGGTGCTTGTAAATGAGTATGTACTGGAGTGTTTAGTTTCTTTGATTCATTTAAGAGCTAAGAATGTAGCGTTTTGACCACATCACAAAAGCTTTGGTAACTAGTTCTAATCATTTTCTAAAGAGAAGTGACTGGCTTTTTTTTTAATGTAAACTTTCTAATTTTATTGCTTATAATCAGAGAACGAAGCCTCAGCAATTTTTGCTTTGGGGAACTGAATCAAGGTCTTTTAGAATTGAATAAGGTAAATTTTTATAAATGTTTCTTGGATGTTAGAAATAATTTCATATTCTTTGTTCTTACTGAAGAAAGTTCAATGTAGCTATTCAACCTTAAAAATAATATAGTGTAAAATCTCTATATAATTATTAATTTATGCCTACTTGGGACTGGCTATATAATTTGCAGGACCCAGTGCAAAAGAAAAATGCAAGGCCCCTTGTTAAAAAATTATGAAGAACTTCAAGAGGGTGACAGCAGAGCATTAAGACAAGCCTGGGCTCTTCTAAACGTGGGGTCCTATGTGCACAGTTGTATGCCCATAAAGCTGGCCTCTGCCTACCTGATCTCTTGTAGACTGATGATATGTGCCACGATCTCAAATCACAATATTATTTTTATTATTCTCCACTTAAAATATTAATGGATTTTGCTTTATGTAATTTGATGCTATTTTATTTATTGCATAAAGCATTACTACAATTAAGTCTCACCATGGATCGTAATTTTTATCAATAAAAAATAACTGCTCTTAAAAGTGGTTTTTTTTTTCTTGAATTCTACATTTACAGTAACACTTAATTTCTTTTTCTTTGGGTGTATTTGCTATATTTTCTCACCACTTTCCTTTGTTAAAACTTTCTTATTTTCAATTTAGTCTCTATTTTTCTCAAAGTTACCTATGCACAGAGTTTAAAGAGAAAGCCATTTCTATTAGGCTTATTATGAAAAGCAGTGACCCCGTGCCCACCTACTCACAATTTTTCATTCCACAGAGAAACCACTTTCAACTCTCTTAGCGTTATGGGGTTGTGGGTGGGGGGCAGTGAGTAGTGTGTGTGTGGGTGGTATATTTGATGAATTCTTTGCATTCCTAAGAATGTCTATTTCCTCAGTCATGAAGGACAATCTGGCCCAGTATAGATGACGTGTGTGTGTGTGTATTTACCCCTCAGTACTTAAACTGCATCGTTAAGAATGTCTTTTTGTTCCCTCATATATGAAGGGCAGCTTGGCCAGTTATTGAATTCTTGAACCTCAGCGATTTCTTCCTCAATATTCTGCATATGTTTTTCCATTATTTTCCAGTATTTAGGATCGTGGGAAGTCTGCGACATGCTGATTGCTCTTCTTTTATAAGCAAACTTTTTAATTCTGTTTGCTTCTTAGATGCATATATGATTTTCTTTCTGTCTTTGAAATTTAAAACATTCCTAGGTGTTGATTCTAATTTTCATAATTTTGTTGGGAATATAGTAATTAAATTCAGTCTCCAAACCTAATCTCCAAACTTTGAAGATACAGCCAGTTTTCTTTTATAATAGCTTAATTATTATTCCCAATAAATTAATTTCCTGTTTAACAAGTTGGTTTCGGTTTCTCGTCTGCGAAGTCAAGAAACATGAAACAGACATAAAAAGAATGAGAAGTCGTGAGAGGACATACAGAAAGAGAAAAATTTGATAACAGGGACATCTACCTTTATTAGTTGAAATTATGCTTTGTCTTCTAATAATGGTAATACTAATGATTGATTTTATTAAACATTGATTTACTGGGAGAAGGAGGAAAATTTTTACCTTCAGAGGCAACACTTCTCTATTGACACCATAAAATGTTGCCATAGCAAGTGTCCAAGACAGCAGTCCAGCCACATTCCCACAGACTTTTTTGGCACTTTCAAAAGAGTAATCATCCATATTAAAATATGGCTGTAGTAACTCAACAGTCTCTTCATTTATAGTGTCCTTGGGGAACTGCTGAAGGCTCCACAGGAATCCCGTTGCACTCATCAACTGAAAAATAGCATTACCACCTGTGAGTTCTGAAAGAAACTAAATACTTTATTCTTGAGTTAGTACGGACTTCTAAATTGAATTTTTTCAAAGAAGCAACAGTTGCTGTGCTCTAAATATACAAATCAAGACTACGGCAGTAGTCAACCTACATCTGTAAACTGCAAATTGTCTTCCCATTTCCACAGTGAAAGAGTAGAAAAGAAAAGCTATGTAAGTTTCATGGCCAGTGAGCGCCTCTAAATGCCACCAATCACACAAGCACCCTTTTGGAAACTGGGTTGGGTTGACATCAAGACTGTGCCAACACTAGCCACTGGTTCTGGACAGATTTTATAAAAAGAAAACATGCAGCTTTAAAATCTTTCCCTACTTACATTTTGGGAGATGCTGTTTAAGATAAACTACTCGAGACACAATAATCAATTATTATCTGCCAACTTGTCTGGTCTACGTTAGTGTCCCGGGATGAGGATGCCTGATGCGCTTCATAGGACTTACAAAGGTAGATTTTACTTACCTTTAATGACTCTCCCCATGATGGCTTGCAGCAAGGTTTTTCCGGATCCATAGTAACAGGGTCAATTTTCTTTTGAAATAGCAACAGAACACAGTCCATGATTCTCATAATAAGATGTGGGGGCTTCGCAAGTTTCCTGACTGTGGCAATATCGTTTGGTTTGATAGTCTATATTTGGGGTGAGGAATCAAAACAATTTTTTGAGTAGTATTCATAGTCATAGGGAAATCTATGCTTTTATTTATTTATTTATTTGTTTATTTTTTGGTGAGGAAGATTAGCCCTGAGCTAACATCCGTGCCCATCTTCCTCTACTTTATATGTGGGATGCTGCCACAGCACGGCTTGATAAGTAGTGCATAGGTCTGCACCCAGGATCCGAACCTGCAAACCTCGGGCTGCTAAAGCAGAGCATATGACCTTAACCACTACACCACCAGGCCAGCCACGGAAATCTAATACTTTTAAATAGTTAAAGTAGAAAACTTTAAAATATATTTTCTCCCCAATCCCTGACAATTATTTCCTCAAGGGTTTGCATTCCTTTGCATAATGACTCTTTCATTGTTATTCTGGGATTTCTGCTTGTTTGTTTTTGTTCTTTTTTCCTCTTTTGCCCTCAACTAATTGCTTTAGAATATCATTACCATTCATTGTCCACCACCCCAGACCCCTGTTAGCAACTAGCTTCATTGATGGGTAACATTTAGAGAACTTGCATCTTCAAAGCACAGAGTCTACATTATGTCTGGATATTAAAAGAGGAGCAAGGCCTAACTTCAGTCTTCCTTTTGAAGGCAGTCCTGTCTATGCAAGGGGAAGAAATCTGAAGGACACAAGAGAAGTTATTATAACATTTGGCTCATAAAAATGCTTTTGAAAGTTTCTATTTGTAAGCTGGACTTGGAATAAGACATTCCCTGACATTCAAGGCAAGAAGGACTGGGACATCATAGGATCAATAAAATCTCCTAAGACTCATTTGGTCCAGTGATCTCTCTCTCTTATATGTTATCATGCGACTCGTAAAGGGAGTGGGGATGGAGAATGTGTCCTGGTCATTGTCACGATTTTATTAAATGACTATCATGAATCTATTCATTCAACAACTACAGGTATTCTCTCACATAAAACAAAAAACAAACAAAGCCCTGTTCTCATTCATAATCTTCCAAGGAAGAGAGAGAAAACACAACTACCCTAAACTAGCATTATCTGCCATATTAGAAGCATAGGGGTGCTAGGAAAATAAAGAAGAGCCAGAAGAACTGAAAACTTTCTGGAAGGGGTGAGGTCTGAGCCTGGTCTTGAAGAATGACTCTTGTTAGGCAATAAAGGCTAGGAAAAGCATTCCTGGCAGAGGGAGAGACATATTTAAACAGACCATGATTCTTCCAGAAGCCTATAGGTGTTTCTGCATGGCTGCATCATTTTGTGTGTAGGGACAGAATGATAAGATAAAAAGTTCAATGGGTAGACAGGAGCCAAGTTATCAGCAGCAGCACTAATATTTACTGAGTACTTTCTATGTGCCCAGCACACTGTATTCATTACTTTTAATGCTGACATTGACCCTTCAAGGATCAATGAGGAATTATAATTCCCATGGAGATCTAAGAAAGTTAAGTCAATTTACTCCAGATCATATATCTAGGAAGTGGTGGTCATGGGAGGCAAATGCAGATCTCCTCTGGAACTGTGCCCCTCCCGCCTCACAACTGTGGATGCCTCACTTGGGACTTTACCTAAGAGCAACGGGAACCACAAGGTGATTTTAAAAGGGCACATGATATAATCTGGACAGGATGCTGGAGGAACTGTGCAAGTTCTGTATATAATCTGAATCCCTTATGCTATATGTTAGGTCATTAATCACTAGCATTATTTCTCGGTTCTCGTGGAAGGCTGATTTATGAAATGAAAATAAGGTGTGGGAAGTGAAGACTTTAAAAAATTAGAACTTAGAAAATTTAAGGGAAACATTTGTTTCCAGACTCAGAGATTATAAATCATATTAAGAATTCAATTCAGTTATCTGATTACAAAAATTCCACTGTTATTTCATGTCCTGAATCATGGCGCCTGCTAGGCCTTGTGTTGGGAGGGATAACAATGCACTGCTCACATTCAGGGCCGCTTCTGCTTCTTCCAGTGCAGGTTTAGCTGCCTCGAGTTTAGTCTCAGCTTTTACTTTTTCACTATCAATTTCATCCACAATTTTTTGGGCTTTGTCTTTTACCTCCTGCACTTCATTTTTCACTTTGGCTGAAGCCTGAGCACTTACTGTGACTTCTGCTAAGACCTGTTAAGTTGAAGAAACACAGGAGAGCAAATAGAAACCTTTTGAGCAAAATTTACAGATCTGAGTAATGAAAGAATTTTATTCAATATAATATAAAACATGAATAGGAGCAAATTTATTCCCCATAGAAGTCGTCTGTATTTCAAGCAGTATTAATGTAACTCCTTGGAGCAGTTCCTCAGTCTTCTATTTCCTAAGCTTTCCTCAGGCTTAGAATACATAAATAAATATTTAAGCTTTCAGAAAAATGGTATTTCCACTCTACAGAATTTCTAGAAAATTAAAACAATTCAAGTAAGTGTAATAGAATAAGGTCAGAAACCATATTAAGCCTCATATGACAACAATAAAAATGGCTCTTGTTTGTTGAATGCTTACCATATAGTGCCGCCCCTATGCTATCTCACTCAGTCCAGTAACTGGCTAAGGGTCAAGATTTAAATATCTATTCTTAATGGACTCTCAGTGAGTGGAAGCTGAAAGTAATCTGAGACTGGGGGGTGGTATATAAAGGAGCAACACACATTTGCCCCCATCACCCTGGGAGGAGTATCTTTTTTTTTTTTTACTCCACCAACTCTTCCTCTTATCCTTTTCCCTCCTCCACACAAACTTCAGATGGGACTTGGGCTATTCTAGAAAACTAGAGCATATAGGGACCTTAACAAGAAGACCAATATAACTCATAGTCTAGCAGAAATTTCATAAACAGATGAGAGAGGGGAAGAGAGACAGAGAAGAGAAGAAAGAACAGTCTTAGACCAGGTAGAGGATTAATAGTTTAGGTATGTCTTGGGATAACTTAAACAAAAATATCTAATGGTCTTTGCGAACATTATCTTACCAGAAATAGTCTGTAGATTTGTACTCTGTTTACTTTTTAATAACCCTTATAAAAAATAATTTTTTAATATGAAAAAATATTCTCACCCCCCATGATAAAATAAACGCCAACTCACTTCATCTGCTTTTACAGAAGCCACTGCCAATTCCTTCTCCTTTACCGCAAGATCCTGAGAGAGTTTTGCAACGGATTCACTTGCCTCCATGAGCTTATCAAGACCTTTACAAACACACACATAAGCACTTTTGCTGAGCATATGAATATCCCTTCATCAAATACTTATTCAACATGTACTACTTACAAGGCACTGTATAAGTACTACAGCAAACACAAGATAATTATCTATGGACAAACACTTTAAAAATACACCTGTCTTGGGAGCAACAATACTGACCATATTTCTGCGAGTTTCAGCAGGGGGTGAAGAAAATAGCTCTGACAGAAGAACATCATCTAGCTACATTCAAGGGAAAGTCACAATGCCATACCGAGTAAGATTAATTTAGTCAGGAAACTTATTTGACAAATTAATGCTCTCCTTGGCTTTGCAAACAGTTTGTAACTAGCACTTTTTGCCTTTGAATCATATTACAGCTGAGATGGAAAATGAGACAGAAAATATATTAACATTTTGATGGTTCTCTTTGCTATAAAAATAACAATAATTGCTAAAATGCATGCAACGGGCTCTGTGACTTTCAGTACTGTAGAGAGCAAAATAACTGGTTAACTGAATTTTTCACATTCCAGCTGGGTTCTAGACAGTGGTGTGTTGGTGAATGTTTAGCATCTGGGTCTCTTAAGGGGAAGGGGGAGCACTCATTTGTATGTTTTCCAATTCTCATGATGTAAATACTCCCAACATGGCTGATTTCGAGCTATCAAGAGATTCTCAGTAGCATACCATTATATAACACTTCCACCATGCAGACAGAAGAGAAATAAATAACCTCAAGAGCATTAATAATAGTAAAATAGAGTAAAAATAACTAAGAAGTGATGTTTTGAGTATTTATTGCCTTCTAATTTAATTGTAAGTTTATATGATTTAATATTTAATAAAGGCTATATTTAACAACCAGATCATAAAATTCCTAAAAATGTAACAATTAACTCTCATGTGCCAGTACAAGTAGCTTCAGCACACCATGATTCTAGCACATTCTATAGAAAAGCTGCAAGAAGGTGAGCCTCAAGAAAAACAGAAGAAGACTTCTTTCAGTGTTTCTATCATCACTGTAACTTCATAGACCTTGGAGCTCAGTTACGCTACATGACCAAGTTTTGTGTAGAAGTAAAAAGAAAGCACTAAGCCGTTTTGGATTGTTTGGGCCAAATGCTTTCTGGACACACAATCTGTTCCAGTTTATACTTTCCCTATGTATATTACATACACTGGACACAGAAAATCATTGCTCAGGTAAACTCTCTCTTCTTTTTTTATTTGTTTTCGTTTCTATTTTGCCTTTTTTTTGTTAGAAATTTGACAAGCAAAGTTTATACAAATCAAGGCAAATTGTAAAGACATCAAAAACTGAAATTGTGGTCAGTTGCCAAGAGCTGGCTTTTCCCCGTCCGCAGAGACTATGGTGACTCACTGCCCAACAGGGTAGACCCAGAGTTGAAAGAGCTGGAGAAATGGTTTTAGAGAGGAAACAGGCCATCTCTGTTTAGATTTTCTTCTGCCCAGAGTTTCCTGACAGGTCAAAAGACCCTTAAGAGTATTCTTTAAAATAATCTATTACTAACAATAAAGTCAGTATTTTGTTTTCAAGCACAACAATACCCGCCAATCAAAATCTTGGGATCCCTAACAAACAAGCCCTAAAAAGACAAGATTTCATTCTGCTTACCAATATTCATACGTTCAGCTTGTTCATTAATATATTTCACCTTTTCAGCATAAATGTTTTTATAACCATTTATAAAAGAGAGATAAGACTTGGGAGTCACGTGCGCTCTCCGGCGGTATCTGAAAGTGGAACACAAAAATGATCTTCACCTCTATCATTCTGGTGTACTTTCATAAAATGTCAGTACAGATGTCTTCTCGCTGTGAAATCAGTGTAATTCCAGAGAGTGAGTCACTAGCAGGAAGTCAGGAATTGTGAATGGTTTCCCTAGAGGTGAAGTGGGAAGAACACTAAATCTCTAACTGACGTTTTGATCTTTTAGAGGATTTTGACTCGACTCTTATCTCCGCTCTGGGCTTATTTCCTCATCTGGAAAACTGAGAAAAGAATCACGGCCCTACACCTCCCAGAATTTTGTGAAGATCAAAAAATAAAATAGCATATGTAAACAGACTTTGTAAACTTCAAGGTTCTATACAAATATTAGGGATAAGTGGTTGAAATGAATTTGCACTAAGATCTATTTTCATTCAACTGATATTTGTTACACACCTCTTCACCGCTAGAAACCCAGCAGGGTGGGCTCATAAGGTGAAAACCAGCCTCTCCCCTGATTCACTGGATCGCCCTTGAAAGCAAGGCAGCCACACTTGATTCAAACATTCAACTCACTATGGGCTTTAATATAGTAATTATATTTAACAATAGAAATAAATAAAAGGAATAATTTTATACAGGAGAAACAAGTCAAAGATGAGCTCTTCACATACCATAAAATTATTTTACCTTTTATATTAATTTTTCACTTTTAGAGGTCTGAAGATTTTTAACATTTAAAAAAATGTTTAAGGACTTGGGCAAATATGTGACTATCAATAGAGCATTATATAAACATTACAGTCAGAATAAACTTCTGCAATCTAAGACGATATGAAAAATTTGGAAAATACACCAATATTTTCAAAAATAGAGACATGGGTTTTTGTAGCTGTACAAAGGTACAAAATTTCTCTCCACAGATGATGGTAGCAGGTGGAGTTCAAGTGAAGTAAAAAGAAAATCTTCCTACCAGTAAGAATTAATACATGTGGATTCACCAAGAGCATCTGGAAGATTATCTAGAATTATTTAAGAGGGTGGTCCAGGTATGGTTTTAAGTAAAGAAAAGGGTCCAGGATAAACAAACATTTGTGAGATAAGGACTCCCTGGAAAAATCAATGAAAGTATTACCCAGACTCTCTATGCAGAAAAATAGGCATAGTCTTTCTAGGAGGTTCTACACCCCCTGGAGCTCATCCATGAACCCTAAGGGAGGAGCCCACTGTTCCAGAGATCCATGTTGGTCCACCTTTATTCACATCTGTCAGTTGTACACAGTGACTATCATGCTTTGGATAGAAATTCTGTATTTTTGAACTGTCAACACCAGCTTTCACATAATGAATACCATTGCTGCTTTTAGGGAATGGACTCTTCTGCAGTCAATTAAAATTTTGCTTCATAATTATTTGGCATAAAAACATTGATAAGACTAAGTGATGCAAATACAAAACCTAAATGTTCCCTTAACATAAGGCAATAATGAAACTTTAAAACAGTGTACTTCTTTAATCGACATAAATAATGCATTTGAATAAGAAACTAATTTTAAATAGTTTGTAATGGATTAGTTAAGTCATTTTCAAAAGAAAAATTAAGCAAATGAAATAAAGTGATTCATTAAGCACCTGTTACTTTGAGGCCTGGAGGGAAAAGAGGTACTTAAGTATGGACACTAGTTAATTTTTAAATCTCCTTCATTTATCATCTTTGCAATACATAATCACTAGAAAATCAAAGCAAGAAAAATCTAAGTACAGCTGGGCCTTCGTGCTCAATCAATATGAAGGGTCTTTTACTGGATGTTACATTTAATTCCTCTTTGGGGTGAACTTCGTAGTTCTGCAGTTATCATGCTCATGTAATATCACTTACCTTTGGAAATAATTTTCACAGCTCTCTGAAACCATGTCATGGAAGAGGCCCATTGTTTCTACAACTTGTCTTTTTGTGTCACTAGAGCAGACAATACTATAGCCTGAAAGGAAATAGGAGGCCACAGCGATCAGAGCCTCCTTCGGCCAGCGACTGAACCAGTCCATAGTGCACCCCGATATCAAGCCAGGAAATTTCAAAGAACGGGCACGGAACTTCTCACCAACCTATTGACAGCAAAGTCAAAAAGTATTAGACACACAGAGGGATTGTAAGTCAGCTAGAGAGAGGTTTATGTATTCTGAGCCAACAGTGTGACATCACAAATCAAAAAAAATCTTCTTGGGCTGCATTAATATATAAATTAAGTGCCCAGATGAAGGGAGGTAATATTTCCACACTCTTCCCTGGCCTAAGACTACATCTGTTTCATTCTAGGAGCTCCCTTTTAAGAGGAAACTGACAAAGTAGAAGTCTTCCAATGAGAGATGACCAGGACAGTGAAAGGCCTGGACACTAAAACAGGTGACAACAGCAGAAGGAATAGGAGGTGTTTGGTGTAAAAAGGAAACAACTTAGAGAGTCTGCAAAAACTTTCTCCAAATATCTGAAGAGCTGTATGTGGGAGAGGCACTGGGTTCATTTTATAGAATTAAAGAAGAATCACAGGGGGAAAGACAGAGAGACAAAATTCAGTTGATGTAAAGAAGACCTTTCTCACTATTAGACTAACTACAATTTAAGCAGGTTGTCTGGTTAGTTAGTGAGATCCCCAGAGCAGAGCTGCCCAGTAGGACTTTTTGTGATGATGAAAATGTTCTACATAAGTGTTTTCCAATATGGTAGCCACTAGCCACACACAGCTATTGAGCACTTGAAATGAAGCTAGTGGGACTAAGGAAATGGATTTTTATTTTTACTTAATTTTAATTAATCAAAATTTAAATGGCCATACATGGCTAATGGCTACTATATTGGATAGCATGGTGAACTAGAAATATTCAAACCTACATTAGGGACATTCTAGATAGTATGTCTATATTGGAGGTAGAGCTGAATAAGGTTATATCACCAATATATTCAATATCCAATATATTATAATTCAAATAATCTATGTCTCTAGTTAATTCATGAAAGTTGTAGGCTATACAATAATTTCCAAGAAGATGAATATTTTAAATTATCACACTTTGGTAAGAGATTTTGGTCAGTGCAGACTGGTGATAGTATAGTGTTAATTTTAATTCAATGTTAACAGATGTTAGTTTCTGAGCAAATCATCTCATCAGAGAAGGTAAACTATCTAACTACATTAAAATAAGTAACTCCTCCTACATAGATATAAATAAAATAAAACCTCACTGGAGAAAAGCAGAGAACAACATGCAAGTTCCTCCTTGACCTTGAGATGAAGTACTCATACAGATTATCAAAGGTTGGAGGATGGCGAGGCAGCTCCCTTTTCATCACCGATATCAGACCTTGGGTGATTTCATCCATCTCATCTCGTGCAAACAAATTGGAGATCTTTGAGGAATAGACAAGAAAGTATTCTGTATTTTAAGAGTTCCCCACAGCCAATTCACTGCCAAAGTCTGGTCCTTTTTTTTCCCCTGCATGTCATCTTTTTTCATATTTTCTTTCTGCACCTCCATGGTCAAATGCCCGGTTTGCCACAGATTACTAAGAGTGCAACTTTTTATTGAGCAGCTTAATCAGGAGCAAATTATGTTTCCCCTTGCTCAAATAGCTATCACCAAAAAGCTATCTCCTCTACCATTCCAACCATCTCTTTAAATGTCCAGTGATGCCCTCTGCTCTGACTCACAGTCTCAACTCTTGCTCCAAGGTAGGTAACCAGCTCCTGCACCAGTAAGCATCAATGTACATCATTGTGAAGGGAAGAGTTAACATAGCAGGTCTGACCTAGAGAAGGGCGTGCTTGCAGGGCGGGCTGGCCATTGGCTGGCATCTGAGAACTTGGCTTTTGGACTGTCTCCTCCATTACTAATTGATTCTGTGCAAACATGGGGATATATGGTGAACATCTGCTTTCCTTCTGGGAGTCTGGGATTTTGGCAGCTGTGGCTAGGCAGGGAGTAACTACATGACCAGCCCCCAGTTAAACCGTTGGATTCTGAATCTCAAACAGTCTTCCCTCAACAGAAACACGATGCATGTGTTACTGCATTTCACTATTAGAGGAAAAGCACATTCTGTATGGCTCCTTTGGTAAGAACATAGGAAGCCTGCACATGGATTTCTCCAGACTCTACCTGAGGTGTCTTTTTCTTTACTGACCAGCTGTGAATCCTAACTATGGTGCTGCAATAAATCTTAGCCATGAGTACAACTATATGCTAAGTCCCATGAGTCCTTCTAATGAAGTACCAATCATGTGGGTGGTCGCGGAAGTGCTAATGCAAGTAGTATCAGAAGTGGTGACACAAACATCTACTTACAGTAGTGGAACTCTTTTAACCATTCTATACTCTTGAGTATTAGATGACAGATAGATAGATAGATAGATAGATAGATAACTTTGCTTCTCCTAAAATAAATTATAGGATCAAATTAAAGGTTGAAGAAACAAATAAGGAACCATATTTAAAATTGAAGAAAGCATACAAAACATCTGGAGGTGGGCATTAATTTCACAGGAAATTCAAAAAATCTGCTAAATCTCATATGCTAATCATGTCTAAAATGAAAAACGTGCTAAATGGCCTCATTTTTGAAGGGTTGCTGCTTTTTCTATTCAAATTTACCTTTTAAAAATATAAGATTTTTCTCTACTTTGAGACTTACCTCCCCCGAAGACAGCAGGTTGTTAAGATATTCCAGAAATGCCTCATCTTTTATTTCATTGTCAGTAAAGATGAAAGTGATGCCTTTTCCATCAGCACCAGCAACTTTGTACAAACCTTTTAAGTCGTCTGTTAGATTATTCACACTATATGATCTAAAAATGGAAGTAGTAGGAAATTTAAAATTAAAAACATACATATAATCATAATTTATCTCAAAACACAATATAACCCACGATAATTAGAGCATAATCTGCACCTGCTCCAATAGATATTAAATAACAGTGACTGCTAGAAAACAGAGATTAGAGCTGAATAGCTACATGTTACGACTCAAAACAAATATGTTTTACTTTACTTGAGAGGTGAGAAATGGTGAATTTACCAGAAGTGACTCATGTAGAAAAACTGCGAATAGGGAAATGAACTTTTATTCCCTGCAATCCAAGAGTCCTCACCAACAGATTTTGCCCAAGTGAGTATATGTGTAATACCTAAAACTAATCTGAAATTGGGATGACTTTGGATTTGTAAGAAAGTCAAGATAAATTATAAATAAAATTAGTGATAAATTATATATAATGGTAATTTTGCACATCTCACTAAGTGGCTAGATTCAGAGAAAGCCTACAGAAAAAGATGCATTATGCAATGTGATATCAATAATACAGGTGTTACAATTACGTGGTTACAGATGATGAAAAGAGAAGCTCTTGGTCTTGGGCTATCTGTTTACTCTGTTCCCTACTAAATGCATGTACTTCCAGAGGTGATGTGATGTGGAAAAATCAAGCAGATATTTTCTGAAGTGTTGTATATGAATCCTCATGAGTAAGTGGATGACAAGGACTATAAAGAAACCCTCTCTTGAAGGAGGTTTTACAGTGCAAGTAATAACATAATAAGTAATAAGCCATAGAGTCTAATGAAAAGACTATGGGCATTGGAACCAGAAGGACCTGGGTTCAAACCCCCTTCTGCAGATTTAGAAAAGTTCCTTCACATTTCTCAGCTTCTGTTAACTCATCTGTAAAAGGAAGATAATATCTATTTGTAAAGGTTGTTGTGGGCATTAGAAAGGACGTAGCTTAAGTGCACTTAAATGAATAAATAGCTCATTTTTAAACTAGGAGCAACGGCTGTCCCGTTCAGAGTGGCACTACAGTAAAAGTCTTGTAGACCTCGACAAAAGGAACCCCCATCAAAAAAAGAACATAGGTCTCTTTCAAAATAATTCCCAAGGGGGAAATTCATTAAAAAGAGAAATTGGCAAGACGGTTTGCTGAGACGTAGCTGCACCTACATCTGCATCTGTGTCATGAGAGGAACACAGCCCATATCCTTCCTGCAGCGGTGGTGTGGCCTGATGCTGTCGGAGTAACCCTCTCACTCACTGGCCAGTCTCTGAATCAACCAGGCAATGAAGTCACATAGCCATTTTAGCTGATTTTTTCTTTTTAATTAAACTGATCATTATGTCTTGCTTTTGTGATATACAGGCACAGTCACAACACACCTCTCTCTACATCCTGACCTCTCTTGCTTCTTTCTCTTATAGCTAAGCTTCTTGAGTTCCTAAATTTGTTATCTTGGCTTCTTCACTTCCTTAATTCAACGTGGCATCTACACCCATTCATTCCACTGGAAGTTTGGTCATGCTGACTGTTAGTTACCACTTAACTTAATCAACATTTTCAGGCTAATTCTCTACCTCCCTGGTTTCTGGAAACCACTCTAGATTTCCTCCTCTCTGCTTGCCTCTCATTCTCACTCCTCATTGCAAGCCCCCTTTCTCTATGTTGGGAGACCCCAGAGTTCTTTCCTCAGCCACATTTTCTTCTCACTCTGCACCCTATTCATGCTCACTAATTTAAAGATGTTCTCTCCACTGAAACTTCTATACTTATATCTCCAGAACCCTCTCCCGAACTCCACTTCCATAAGTGTAACTACCTATGGAAACTGTGTTCTGCAGACATCTCATACTCAACATACACTGAACTAAATTCTCATTTTACTCTTTTAAAACTGGTCATTTATTCATTTGTTTAAACTTTTTTTCTTTTGCTGAAGATTTGCCCTGAGCTAACATCTGTTGTCAATCTTCCTCTTTTTTCACTTGAGGAAGATCAGCCCTGAGCTAATATCTGTGCCAATCCTCCTCTACTTTGTATGGGGGTTGCCACCACAGCATGGCTGATGAGTGGTGTAGGTCCACACCTGGGATCCAAACCCACGAACCCGTGTCACATAGCAGAGCACATCAAACTTAGCCTCTATGCCTTGGGGCAAGCCCCCAAACATACTTTTATAGTGTTGATTAAAAGTAACCACTTTATAGTAATGGTACACAAGACAAAGGTTACAATGGTCCATCCTCAGGGAGCTTACAGCATAGTGAAGGAGACAGAAATGTGAACCAGCACATTTTTAATGCAATGTGATAAATACCACTAGAGAAACTAGGGTGTCATCCTAGACTCTTTCTTCTTTCCTGTTCTTCACCCCATATCCAATCAGTTGCTATCAATCCTACCTACTTTAAACTGTCCCCACTGACTCCTCCTCTCTAGTCCCTCTTACCCTGCTGTTTTAAAATGTACCTAGGATTTGTTTTAATCAGGCATGGTAAAAAATGCAGGCATGGAAAAGATTGCCATGAAGGAGAAAATTTATACTCACAGATCCCTAGAAATAGGTGGGGGCATGCCATGCCACATAGGGCTACATGGAGAAGCACTAGGGTCAGTCAGGAAGCAGAAGGAGTGAGGGGAAAGCATGGCCAACAGCCTTTATTGTGGTCTCCTTGAGGAAGGCAAAGGCAGGCAGGCTAAGCAGATTTAGGATTGGCTAGTCTGAATAATTTCAGCAGGTTCTGGGGCATAGATACTGTCCCTGGTTGACTGGTATTTGTCTCTGGGGTGATTAGGGCAGAGGAATATTGCTCCCTGGAGTGTAAAGCCAGATAGAGGCAGGTGGTTCGGAGTATGAGCTCTGGATTGGTTGGTTTACATATGAAAGGCATGCTCCTGGGCTGGTCATTAGCTATCTCTAAGAACTGACTAGCCCTGGGGGGATGGGGGGACAAGTCTTCCCACTAAGCAAGGCCCCAGATGCCAGAGCATCAAGAATACAGAAAATAAGAAAATATAGTTAACACACCTGCCTTAATTTAAGCCTCTGTCATTCCTGACTACAATGAGTGCAACAATAACTACCCCAGGATCAGAAACTCAGGCAGTAATGCCAATGAGTAAAGCAGGGCTGGTGGGTGTCTAGAAAACTGGAGGACTGCATGTCCCATCTCAGGAAGCAGCTGTTGCTCAGCTCCAGCCACCTGGGAATGTAGGCCCAATGTTGCCAGACCTTCCAATTATTTCAAGAGAAGTCAGAAACACGTGTGTTTGTTTTTTATGTGAACTCTCCCAATTTTTAAATGTTGACAACTAATTAAATTTAATTTAATTAATTTCTAGATATTTGATGGTTTATGTTTTTAAAATGCTCCTATAAATTGGATCTTGTTAAATTTTTATCTATTTGGCAGCAGAATGGTATATGTGTGTGTGTGTGTTAATTGAAAAAGTGATCTAAAATGTATATGGAAATACAAAGGGCCAAATATTCAAGATAATCTTGAAGAAAAACAACAGAGTTGTTCAAGACATATTAAAAAGCTACAGTAATTAAAATAGTGAGTAACGGTGCAGATAGATAAATAAACCAGTGGAATAGACTATAGTCACATATATGATCAGTCGATTTACAGGGAAAAAATGACTCTGTGATGTGGCAGGAAAAGGATGACCTCTCAATAACAGAACTGAATTAATTGGATACCTATATTAAAAAAAATAATCTTAACTCCTACCTCAGACTTTAGAAAAAAATAAATTCTAGATGAGTTATGGTTCTAAATATAAAAACAGGAAATTTTATTTGTAAATGTGTAGGAAATCACAGGAGAATATCTTCATGAACTTGGGGTAAACAAAGATTTTTTTTTTTGACAGAATACAAAGAGCACTAAAATAAAGGGAAAAAAATGAAAACTTAAGCTTCATTAAAATTAAGATCCACTGAGTGAAAAGGCAAGCCAATGACTGGGAGAAGGTATTGGCAATACACACTCTGACAAAAAAAATTATATCCAAAATACATAAAGAACTCCTAAAAGCCAATAAAAGAAAGAATCATACCCCAACTGAAAACAAAATTGGCAAAGGATTTAAACAGATATTTCACAAAAGAGGCTGTCCAAATGGCCAATAAGAGATGAAAATGTGTTCAACATTATTAGCCATCTGGGAATTGTAAACTAAAGCCACAGTGATATACCACTGCACACCCAGCAGAATTGCTAAAATGAAAAAGATTCACAATGCTAAAGGCAGGCAAGGATGTGGAGGAATCAAAACTCTCATGAACTGCTGGTGGAAGTGTAAGCAGGTAGAACCACTTTGGAAAACGACTCCACAAATCTACTAGAGCTGCATATATGCCTACTCCATATCCAGCAATTCTATCTCTAAGAGTATACTTAGACATATACGAGAATATTCGTAGTAGCTCTATTTGCCAAAAAAAAAAAACCCTCCGCAAATGTTTATCAACAGTACAATGGATAAACAAATTGTGGCAATACATGTGATAAAGTGGAAGCTTATACAGCAGTAAGGATAAACAAGGTCCTGTACACGCAGCATCATGGATGGATCTCACATACCTAGTGCAAGCAACAGAAACTGGATACAAAAAAGTCAAGCTTGTGTGCATCGATTGATATAAAGTCCAAAAATAGGCAAAACTAATCAATGGGCTTAGAAGTCAGAATATGGTTACCCTTGGGAGGATAATGACCAGGACAGGACATGAGGGGTACTTCTGGGGTTTTCTTCATCTGTGCACTAGCTACATATGTGTACTTACATCGTGATGGCCATGATTTGTGTACATTTCCTCATATATGTTACACTTCAAGGAAAAGTTTACTTAAAAAAGAAATATACCAAATTGTGTTTTTTTAAAGCAAACATTTTACTCCAGAGAAATTAACTCCAGAAAAACATATTACCATGTTCTATTTTATTTTACCTGGTTAATGTTATCTGGAATATTTGATATCCAGCTATAAAAGAGGCCAATCTCGAAAGGCTTTGTTTTCCTGAACCACCAACACCCACCAGCAATGCATTTCCACACGATGTTCGAATTATTCGTGAAATCTGTTTTGAAATAAAACAGCATTTATTCGAAAATCGGATTCAACTGTTTACATTTTCTTGCACTAAATGGGTCCAAGGTTTGACCGTATGCTTCTAGGCTACATTAGACTCTTTAATGGCTTATCTCAGAATTTTAAAAATTAAAGTTTCAGATTGACTTATTTGATTTAAATTCTTTCCTTGCCTGTTTATATTTACACCATGAAAAAGAGTACAAGTTGGCTCTCCTATTTCCTATTTCAATACTATCCTCTGTGTGTGTGTAATTTTATTATTTTTAGACTCAATGGATGGTGGAGATGCTCTTTTCAATCTGCAGAAAGAAGTTTAGAATTGTTTGCATATTATCCATCAGCTTAACACACTGTATTATGTAGACACCCAGCTCTACGGCGAACACTACCTCTATCATATCTCTGCCAATGAAAAATTTTAAAAGTACCAAAACTCTACTTACAATGGGCACAGGGAGGCTTTGGAGAAAAAGACACAGGGAAACAGCCTTTAGTTTTATGTTGCTTTTCTATGGTTGATGTCCTCAGTGAGGACAAGCCTCCGATGGTGGTTCAAATCTCACACAGGCCAAGTGAAGACGTCGCTAAAAAGTCGTCTTTTACATTAATGTCACGGATTAGGAAGAAAGTCTAGATGGATCACTAAATTCATTATCACCACTAAAAAGAATTTTTTTAATGCAGGTTTTACAGGTGGCAGATCAGTAACACCACCTTGATATGTATTAATTCTATCAATCATTATATTTTTTTTTTGAGGAAGATTGGCCCTGTGCTAACATCTGTTGCCAATCTTCCTCTTTTTCTTTTTTCTCTCCAAAGCCCCAGTACATAGTTGTGTATCACAGTTGTAGAGTTGTAGCTCTTCTATTTGGGACGCCGCCTCATGGCTTGATGAGCAGTGAGTAGGTCCGCGCCCAGGATCCGAACCAGCAAACCCTGGGCCACTGAAGCGGAGTGCGCGAACTTAACTGCTATGCCACTGGGCTGGCCCCGTCTATCATTATATTTTTAATATATTAATCACTTATGTGGTTTTGCACCTAGAGCAGGGTCCCAGGCCCCCAAGATCTAGTCACAGTGGGTGCTTAATAATTACTTGCTGAATGGATGAATGTGAAACAGCCCTAGAGCATTTGGAAATTCACCAACTTTGCAGAAGACAACTTGATGATAAATACAGAATTCACGGCCTCTTCTTTATTAAACCTCCCTACTCCATGTTTCGACTTCCTGGAGAAACTCCTTTTTGATCTACAAATTATATAAGTAAACAAATCCCTTCTGCAACCTTTCAGACTTGGATCAGACCATGCTCCTTTTGGGTGCTGCCTCCAATTGGTTTCTATTTTTTCACCAGTCCTGTACACCCACCCCACCCCTTCCCTATCAATTTGCCGATGATCTGTAAGTCAATCATGAAATTGACATTTTTTTTAACCATCAACTCTTCTTCCCGGGGGAACAGGATCCCTATTGTATCAAAATATAATTTGAGGAGGGCATATTTCTTCACAGGGTTCTCCAACTTACTTTCTAGGAAGGTAAAACTCTGACTCAGGGAGTCAAAAGCTGTGACACAAAATCCATCAATTTGCCCTTGAAAAACTTTTGCTGTCACGTAGGTGGATTCACAGAAGGGGTTTCTGATTTAGCCTTTGTTTTCTAAGACAGTGAACTGATCCAACCTATGGACACTCTTCTATACACTGCCTGATACTACATATTTACTCTCTTACAAAGTTTTTCTGTGAAATTTGCTAAGCTTTTACACAATTGATTTATATCAGTAAATAGTCAATAGTTAGAACCTTTATAAGATGAGTCATTGCATCTTTAAAAAACACCAAATCAAGAGATGTTCCTCTAATGATTTCATTGAATTGTCTTTGGTAAAACTGGAGTTTTTCAGACAGAAAGTCAAAGGATGGGACCTACAGGTGGGGAGAGAGAGAGAAAAATAATATTTAAGATCCAAATATTTATGAAAGTCACAGTTGTAAAGAGACTCAAAAGTAATTCTAAAAAACTGTTTTAAAAACCTAATGGATTTCCAAAGATTTCTCACGGATTAGTCTACTTTCAGTTACTTCCATTTTCAGAGGCCTGAAATCTAACTGCTTTAGTGGGTTTCCAGTCTGATATCATTCCTGACCTTTCCCTTCAAGGACACCAGCACCAACGCCTATCCACGGTAATTAATGTTGGAATATAACAAATATTTTTCTCAGTTTTATTTGCTTTTTAATATTGTTTATGGATTCTAAACAATATACAGAAGTTTTACATTGTTTATGTAGTCAAATTGTTCTGAAGGAAACACTCACATATTTGTTTTGCAAATTGTTTCTCCCCATTTAATTCTTTGATCTACGTGCACTTCAGAATTACTTTATGTGACCCTGTTCAAAAAAATCCCTTCGTTTCAAACTTGATTAAACCTATACATTATTTTAGGAAGAATAATGTGTTGCTATTTAATCAAGTAAAGTTCTACCAGGTTTATTCCTAGATATTTTACATATTTGTTGCTGTTGAATGAAATACTTTTCTGTTGTATTTTCTATCTTTTGATTGTTGGCAAGAGTTGGCAAGCTTTTAATGTAAAGGGCAAGAAAGTAAATATTTTAGGCTTTGTGGCTCATATGGTTTCTGTCACAATTCAATGCCACTGTTGTGGTGCAAAAGCAGCCACAGACGACCTATACAGGAATGGGCCTGGCTGTGTTCCAACACAACTTCACTTATGGACACTGAAATTTGAACTCCATGTAATTTTCACACATCACACAATATTATTCTTCTTTTGATTTTTTTTTCCATCCATCTAAAAATGCAAAAACCCTTCTTAGCTCACAAAACGAACGAAAACCAGGCAATAGGCTGGGTTTGGCCCATCGACTGTAATTTGCCAACCTCTGGTATAGAGCATAGCTATTGAGTTTTATATTTATATCATACTTGGCTATCTTACTGAACTCTTAGTAGTTAAAACAGACTTTAAGTTCTCTTGGATTTTATTAAGAGATAATCATATCATCTGCAAATAATGATATTTTTGGTTTTTCCTGTCTTCTAATTAGATCTATTTTCTTTTTGTCATTTTATTGCAGTGCTTAGAACTTTCAAAGAAATGTTAAATAAGAGTGATAGTTGTAGACATACTTGTCTTATGCCTGACTTTAATGGGATTGCTGCTAAATTTCATTGAAAGAAATATTTTACTTGGTGTATGATGACACGAATCACAACATATAACTAACATAGAAGCGACTATAACACCACGGTGGGACTCCAGCGCAGGGAGAAATATCTAGTTGGGTGATTGATCCAAAAAAACTCTTTTTAAAGATGAAAATAAGTACCAATTCATAGATTTTGGGGACTTCAAATGTAGTGTCTTCAGGTTCATCACCGGTTGGTTCGGGCATCTCACGGAGAAAATCTACAAAGTATGGTTCAGGAAGGATATATGACACCACATCTGAGCCAATATTTTCTTCAATTGCACGAACAAGATGTGCATTAAACCACTGCTCATCTTCAGGAGTTATAAATCTGAAATAAAAATACAGTAGTAAAAATGCAAAATATGAAGGCATCTTTCTTAACTGAACATGGTTTCAACCTTCCTCCACCTCCTCTCAGCCCCCATCCTGCACCTCCGTTTCCTCAGACAGGGAAACAATATGTTCTGCCTTCTGACAAGAAGGACATAACTCCACCCGAGAGAGTATAATGTTGACAGTATTACTTATAGAAAAGACTGACAAAGAGTCTCTCCTTGACCAAACTTAGTCAGGCTCCTCTGAATCCTCTTCCCAACTAGGCCACGACTTTTGGACTTCTGTGTCCTTCTTTGCATCATCCAGTTTTAGCAAGAATCTTGTCAAGTCAGTTTAGTCCGAAAGCCCCACTCCCATATCTGATCACCCTCAATATCTGATCAAACTCCTCATTCCCTACTATCCCCCAAGTAATATCTGATCACCCTGGCCTGCTTTCAGCAAGAATCCTACTAGGTCAGTTTAGCCAGAAAACTCCCTTACCCCTGCTATTTCCTCTTAGTAATTTTCCATCCATCAACCTCCCCCATCCTGTTTCTTGGCTATAAATTCCCACTTTTTCCTTGCTATATTCGGAGCTAAGCCCTATTTCTCTCCCCTAATGCAAAACCCCATTGCAGTAGCCCCTATACCTATCACGATAGTTCTGAGGAAATTCTGTGCCTTATCATTTTAACAAGTGTCACAAATAATTTTTTTTCTTTAACAATACAGATGAGTCACTTAGGTGAAGTCAAAGTTCCCTAAAATTTGCAGTAAGAATGCAGAAGTGACGGTCAGTAGTGGGCATGCATTCTCTTTCTGGGTTTGTGGGCACACAGTGCGTGAAGGTCCTTTTCAGACTTACAATATCAGGGGGGAAGAAAGGAAATAGGGGGACTAACATTTGACGAGTACCACCTACGTCTGAGACACCATGGCAGGCCCTTTACAACTTTGTAAGACCGGCATTACCATCCATATTTATAGAGGAGGAAACTGAGTCTCAGAGTGATGATCGGGCTTATGTACCAGATTTCTCCACGCAAAACCTACACAGAGCTCACATTTTTTAGCAAATGTACATAACTACAATTTGCCTCTGAATGTTATCAACTCTCTGACAATGAGGTGATTTAAAAAGACGTCCTGCTGAAATAATACTCAAATAAATTAGTAGAGCATTTTTTAAGGCAACCAGCAGGTGGGAAATGACATCAGTGCTTCACAAGGCCCAGAGCAAATTAAGACAACACTCCTTACTCGAGGTATTTGAGTAGATAATACAAGAATTAATCTAGTAGTGTAAACTTCTTATTTAGAACATTTAAAATGCTGTAATATACACCTGTCTGCAATTACTCTGTTGCACTCGTGTTTGAAAAGTGAGAGAAGAACCGACACTGAGTTACACTCCTCGGCTTTTATGGTTAACATTCCTTGCCAAATTCTGGAAAGGTCTCGAAGATTGAAAATGTAATGAAATTTAGAAGGAGTTGGTAGCATCTTCACCTAGAGATGAAAAAAAAAATGTGATAATTTCACTTCACTTTACAGATAAAACTGAAACTAGAGCTGCTTTTAGAACTACTTTATTTCACAAATCCTATTTTAAACAAAATAGGCTGAGGAAATAACCCAAGATTAAGATGACATTTTTCTCACAGCACTGATGGAAAAACTACATCATAAATAAACCAACATAGAATTTAAAAGACCATAAGCCCTTGCATAGGACGGATTCATGAATAATGTGCTAGACGCAGATTCCAATGCCTGCTCTGCTATCATTAGTGGGCTTAGAATAAGTCACTTTCCCCTGAATTCTTAAAAACTATGTGAGTCCTGGGAATAAGAATTCCTAATCATTATTAACCTTATTAGTGCATATATGGGGGATATATGTCATAACAAAAAACTGAAAGTGAGCTGGTTGTCCAGCAGTTAAGACCAATGAATGTTCACCTCTAAAGCCAATAATGACTGTCTTCTACAGATTGCTTGATTAAGGTCCTTAACATGTCTGAATTCCCACAAATATATTTGTATGTCATAATCTAGACTTCACTGTGGGGATCCAGACTCAGTCAACATGCTTTCGTATACCCGTGTATCCACAATAAATTGGCAGGCAAGTCTGACATGCAGTTGTAAGTACAGGGTGGTTTTTCTGGGTTTTGTTTGTTTGAACACTAATTTGCTTATTATTTCTACCAACTTCTAGAATCCAAATAGGCAAAGATATAACAATAACACATTCTTATACTGAGAGAAACCAGCTAAAGAATAAATGCGAGGCGTACCAGGTGTGGGAAGCATTGCTGGCCACATAGAAAGATTGTAACCAATATCATTAGCATCATTTTAAAGTGAAAACAATAATAATTCTGGAGATACAAGGCAAACTCTCCACATGATTATTTCAGGAAAGCAAATGCTTTCTTTAGTACCTATTCATGGAATATGCCCTTTCTATATTGAAAAAGTACCCTATTGAGTTTGTAGAGTAATTTTTACAGCCTAATTCACAGTGCACGTTAAAACAGCAGGTAGCAAGGGAAGATAGAATGAAGAGAAGTGTTATTTTACCAATCACCTTTCAATTTCCCTCTTTGCCCAGTTCCACTTCAAGCCAAAATATTTATTCTACTCCCCAAAATGTAAAATATACACTTATATCACAAATATGCAAAATAAGGGATAAGGCTACGTGAACATTGCTTTTTTTTCCCTTTGCTATAAAAGACCGCAGCTATGTGGCAGCCATTGGCAACTGAAGCAATCATTAAAGAGAATTACATAAATTCCTTTCTTTCCCTCTTCTTCTCATTTATTAGACTTCTTTCTTTCTCTTCTACGATTTCCCTTTAATTTTTGTCAACTTCTTTCTTTCCTCATCTGCTCGTGCTTTAAAGTTATGCAAACTAATATAAAGGTGAAGTGATATACTAGGCGTGAGTGGATTAAAAGTGCTTTGTGAAGAAGCGAGATTTGAAGATATAAAGAAGCTGCTTATTTGGGAGTGGGGTGAGGAGGAGGATTCCCTCACTTCTCTGACTATCTTCGAGCACCTTCCACTGCCCTTAAGAAGATACCATGGTAAATAGGACAGTTAAATCTGCTGCCATCAGTGGGCTTCCATTCTAATGGAGGAGCCTGACAATAAATAGGAAACAAAATTATTGATAAACAAACAAATAGACAAATAATAATGATAAAAGTCATGGTTAGAAGAAATAAAGTAGGATCAGGAACCAGATAATGCCTGGGATGGGGCCATGGACAGTTATTTCAGAGAAAATGATCTGAGAAAGCCTCTCTGAAGGTAAGAATGATGAGAATGAGTCAAATTAAGTACAATGGCCCAGGTGCATGAAAAACTTAAGGTGTTCAAGGAGGAGTGAGCAGGGCAGCATAGCTGGAGCACAGTGATGGAAGGGAAGAGAGGTATGCATGGGCCAGCTCTCGTTGAGTTTCACAGACCGGAGCAAGGCGACGGGTTTCACTACAAGCGTAACTGGGAATCTACTGGTGGTCTTAAGAAGAAGTAACGATCTCTGATTTACTTTTTTAAAAAGCACTTTAGGACTGTGTAAAGAGCAGACTCTAGGAGGACAAGAAGAAAGCAAGGAGATTGGTTAGGAAGTTCCCTGAATGGTCCAGAGGGCAGGTGATGGAAGCATCTATCAGGGTGGTCACAGTGAGATGGCCATCAGTGCTCAGCTTTGGGGTGTATTTTGAAACCACGGTTACTGAGACTCACTGATGGATTGGATGCAGAGGATGAGAGAGACAAATCAAGGATGGTGCCCAGCCTGAGAAGGAGCATAATTGGTGTTGCTGTTATATAAGATGCAAAAGTCTGAGGGAGGATCATATTTAAGGACAATTAAGAGTTCATTTTGGGACCAGCCTGGTGGCGCAGCTATTTAGTTCGCACTTTGGCAGCCTAGGGTTCGTGGGTTTGGATCCCAGGCGCCTGCCGACGCACTGCTTGTCAGCCATGCCGTGGCGGCGTCCCATATAAAGTAGAGGAAGATGGGCACAGATGTTAGCCCAGGGCCAGTCTTCCTCAGCAAAAAGAGGAGGATTGGTGACAGATGTTAGCTCAGGGCTGGTCTTCCTCACACACAAAAAAGAGTTCTGTTTGGACATGTTAATTTTGACATGGCTATTAGACATCAAAACGGTGATGTCTACAAAGCAGTTAGAAATAAGTCTGGAGCCAAGCAGAGAGGCCTGGGATGGAGGTGTGGATTTTGAAGTCATAAGCACAGAGATGTGTTTAAAGCCTTGAAGCTGGAGGAGACTACCTGGGTAAAGAATGGAGATAGAGAAGAGTTCCTGGCATGGAGATAAGGTGCACTCCAGTACTCAGAGGTGGGGAAGAAGAGGGAGTTTAAAAAGGCAGCCAGTGAGGTAGGAAGAAAACCAAGAGCATGTGGCCCCTAAGAAGCCAAGTGAAGAAAGTGCTTAGAGGGATCACTTATGTCAAATGCTGCTAAAAAGTCAAGTAGGAGGAAGAAGAAATCAACCTTTGGATTTGGCAAAATTGAGGTCTTTGGTGAACTTGATGAGAGCAGTGGAAATGAAAGCTTGTGCAAAATGGGCTAAAGAGGTAAAGAAAGGTGAGGAACTGAAGCCAGTAAGCATGCCTATAACAAAAGAAGCTTTGATGGAAAGACACCAGAAAGACCAAAGCTTTTTGGGAAAATATGTATATAAGCATGTTAAATTGAACAACAGCCCCACTGGAAAACAGATGGATATCACCACAGAAAATTCTCTCAGACGCTCAGACCTTGCCATTCATTTTGGAGCTTCTTTAAGAGAGGCAGAACAGCATGTGCAAAGACCCTGTGTTGGCAAGGAGCAGGCCCATGAAAGGAAATGACCACTACAGGAGGTTTCACAGAAGAGAGTTTCATGAGAAACACCCGATTTCTCTTCTGATAATTCTGTATCTAGAATTACCCCGGTCCATCCAGGAATCTGAAAGGCTGACACACTCCAGATTTCCCTACGACATAAACTTCTGCCCACATGTATATACTGGCCTAAAGAATGTATAGTGAACTATGACAACTAATCCTTATCTCCTGTGCCAGTTTTTGGTAAATACATCAACCTTTTCTTTATCTCAGACCCACACTTAACTGCCTCTTCATGAGTTTGCCTTAAGCCATCTGGTGACAGCTACAGGTCTGCTGAGCTTTCCTCAGGGCACTGACTTGTGTATTAAAACTATATTGTTATGTAACTATTTTGCTACGTACACTTCCATCCATTTACTAACTCACGTTCCACCTCAGAGAAACACACAAGTTAGACTTTAAGTCTTGGTTAGCTAAGAATATCTGGAAATCTGTGTATTCACCCAGTCAGTAAACATTTGAGTGTATGACATGGTTTGGTTTGGGGGAGACAGACATACAATTACAAATCAGAGTAAAATTGAAAAGCAGTGTTCTCATTTCAGCAAAATTCTGCTTTATCTTGGATGTCATGTCTGGTTTATAGTAATATCTCATACATATGGAAAGCATCATTCAGTCAGAATATTTGTTCCCTGGAAGGAAAAGGTGTCGTAAATCTATCTGAGCACCTAATTTGTCTTTTCCAAAAAAACACTCCCACAAATGATGTGATGATAACTTCACAAGCCACGAGGTGAGAACCAGGCTGAATAACAGTTGACTTTTTTTTTTTTTATTACTGACAGCAGATAATTCTGTACCTTAGTCCATTGCCACAGCACTCTGCCCACTGAAACTAAATTCGCAATCATCTCGCATATTTCAGGTTTGAACTTCCTGCAAGGATCAAAGTATCCACAGCCAATAATTCCTGAAAAATAAACAAGATTGAAGGTACAAGCTTATTAAAAGATTATAAGGTACATGTTTATCCCTGTGAACAAATTATTACAAGACTGATGAGGTGACGTCAAGAATTTCTCTTAAGGAATCAGCTAAGACTGGAAGTCAACAGTGGGTCCTGCGAAGCTTAGTATGCAGTGATAAGCATTTTATATGTGTTAACTCATTTAATCCTCCCAACATCCTATAAGAAAGAATCCGAGGTAGATATTATTATTCTTATTCCCATTTTATAATATGAGTTTAATAACTTGCCCAAGGTCACACAGTTTGCGTGTAGGCGAATCTGAGATTTGAACCCAGGTAGCCCGGCTCCAGAGCCTGCAAAACAGCACTCACCCTGAAGCATATGAGAGCTGGAAAAGAACTCAGAGACTACTTCCTCATCTTACAGATAAGGAGACCAGGCCCAGACAGATAAAGCAAATTGTTCAAGGTCATACAGATTGACTGTTGAGAGAATTGGAATCGGGACCTACATCTCCTGACCTACAGTCAGTCAACACTCTGGTCTGGGCTGGTCATGTAATGGTTTCTAGGAAAAACCCAGCACAGTGAGAGTCTGACAGAATCGCCCCCAGGAAGGACTGGGTTGTAGGTTTATAGATGATTCTTAAAGTTTCAATATGTTTTTGGTTTTAACTGCAGAAATAGATGTACCCCACTTTGCTCCAGTGGGACTATTATGTTGAGTAATACGTTCCGTTCTAAGCATGGAATTTTCAGAGGAATACGAATATGAATATCTGCTCAGAGGCACACAGCAGGTTTATGAAGGGTGGAGCAGCTAAAGAAACTGGGTTTCATTCACACAGACCGAAGAAGAGTAGCCTGGAGGGAACATGAAATTGTCCTCCAAAGTCACGGTTGGTTGTGCTAGGTGCCTGTAAAGGCCTTTTTGCTTCTTGAAATCCTGTGATTCTAGATCTCCAACTCCCTGTAGGACAAATGTGTTATATAAGGAGCACGGGATCTGGAATCAGAAAACAGGGTTAGCACCACACCTCTGCCATGCACTAACTAAATGGCCTGGATTGGGCAGTTACGTCACTTCCCTGAGCCACAGTTTCCGGTTTGTGTCCATATTTAATTTTCAATATTAACCATATCGAAGACTATATAAAATAGTTTAACAAATAAGCAAACACTCATTTACAGACCACTAGACTGAGAAATACAACATCGCCCCAGTACATTAGAAGCCCCCGTGTGTCCATCCCCGTCCATAGCCCCTTCCCTCCTCCAGATGTAGCCACTACTCTGACTTGGTGAGAATCAGTAACTCACTTTTCTTTACAGCTTTACCACTTATGTTTTTAAACTTTGACCTTTTTTTAACTTTAATTTTTGAAATTTAATTTAGTGGAATCGTGTTATATATTCTTCTGTGACTTGCTTCTTTCGCTCAACATTATATTTCTGGGCTTCACTCACAGTGAAGCTTGTAGCTGTGTTCCCTCATATTCACTGTTGCACAGCATTATTCGATTTTACTGTCAATAAATAATTGGATATTTCAAGGTTTTGGCTATCATGAACACTGTTCTATGAACATTCTTGTGTTAAGTCTCCTGATGCACATGTGCAAAATCAACTACAGATGGATTAAGGACTTAAATATGGAAGGCAAAATTATATAATGTTTGGAAGAAAATACAGGAGAATATCTGTATGACCTCTGAGTAGGAAAGATCTTCTTAAATGAGACTCAGAAAGCACAAACCATAAAGGAAAAAAATGATAAATTGGTAGATGCCTAGAAGTGGAACTGCTGTGGGTGTGCACATGTTCTACTTTACCAGCAATAATAGGCTGGTAGCAATTGGCACGCTCACCAGTAGGGGATGAGAGTCCCAGGTGCTTCACATTCTGACCAGTGCCTGATTTTGTCAGAATTTTTCATTTTTGCAAATCCAGTGGGTGTAAAATAGTATTTCCTTGGTGTTTTAAATTTACATTTTCCTGAAAACTGATGTTTATCATCTTTACATTTGTTTATTGGTCATTTGGTTTCCTCTTCTTAACATGCCTGGTTTTTTGCCCATTTTCACATTAGGTTGTTTGCTTTTCTCTGATTGATTCATAGGATTTCTTTAAATATTCAGAATACTAACTATTTTGCTTTGTTATATGTGTTGAAATTTTTTTCTTCCAATTTGGGGCTTGTCTTTTCACTCTTTTAATGTTGCTTTTTAGATGAACAGAAGTTCTTAATTTTAATCTAATCAAATTTATCATTTTTTTCCTTTACGGTTTGTGTTTTCTGAGTCTCATTTAAGAAGGTCTTTCCTACCCAGTGGTCATTTAGATATTTTCCTACAAACATTTTATAGCTTTGCCTTCTACACTTAGGTCTTTAATCCATATGTATTGATTTTATGCTTAGTGTGAGATAGGGGTCCAATTTCAGTTATTTTCCCATAAAAATTACTTAATATCCTAGCACTACCTGTTGAAAGTCTGCCCTTTCCCTTCTGATCTACTGTACTTGCTATGTCAAATAAGTAATGTCTTTCTTTATATGCATGAGTCATTTTCTCTTGTATGTCTTCATGTACATAATTTTTTTTCTTTTTTTTTTTGGTGAGGAAGATTCACTCTGAGCTAACATCTGTGCCAATCTTCCTCTATTTTGTACGTGGGTTGCCACCACAGCATGGCTTGATGAGTGGTGCGTAGGTCTGCGCCAGGGATCTGAACCCGCGAACCTGGGCCACAGAAGCAGAGCACACTGGACCTAACCACTACACCATGGGGCTGCCCCTTCATGTACATAATTTTTGATGATACAGTTTATATGAGCCTAAATTTGGTGTCAAAAATCCCATTTTAATTAACATATCAAAGTGCTACATTTGACTTAGTATATTATATTGTTCATCATTCATTATCCCAAATTTCTCTTATTAACCATGTCAAGAAAACCAAAACACAAAGGTTTCCCTACCTCCAAAGCCAACCTTCAACAAGGCTATTTCTAAATATTCCTAAGTCTTAGAGTAGGCTATAAACATGAGTTTTCTTAGGTTTTAGTCCCTCTTTCCTAGTACTTAGCTCTCCATTTCAGATACTTAACCCTGCTTCAGACAGAACCTTTTAATCTCTTGAATAAAGTTTTGCATGGTTTATATTTATTATGTAACAATAAAAAAATTAAATACCAAGAATAGTCATACCAAAAATTTTGTCTATTGAAGCATTTGAAGGCAATGTGCAATTAAACACTGTAAACTGTCTTTTTAAACGTTGTGGGATATCATTCCGACCACCTCCAGGGTGAATCATTGCTGCTATGAGCTGCACATCAACAATAGTAGTGAAGTCTCCAGGCTTATCCAGGCTATACATTCCTTCCATTTCCATCATTTGTCGCACAATCTCATTAGTTATCTGAAATTTTATATAGTAATATTTTAGTAACATATCACTATCACATTCCTCCATAGCCCCTACAAAATAGTACCATGAGACTAGAAGAACATATTCGACTCTTATCAGTGAAATGTTTGTGAATGTCGACAATCACCTTCAAGGCAATTTGACTTAAATGATGCCACTCACGAACTTTAAACCATAAGTTAAACATGCTTGGTGCAAGTCTAATGTGTTCTTCACCACACTGATAAAACTAATTTCCAAACAAATGTAGATAAGTGAGTTATGGAATATTTGATACAATTACAATAGTACCCAGAGTTACAAATTTTACCAAAGACATCCTTCACACTCAATATTCAACACTTCAAAATACTTTAAATCAGAATATGGGATGGTTTTACTCCTGAGCTTTCAATATTATATTCCTGAATGTTTTAGTTTAGATTTCATGTCCTTATCATACCTTCTCTGCAGCCTCTAATACTGCTAACACTCCTCCCTTATTGGAAATTTTTCCTCTGTTGATTTCCGAGGCTCAATTCTTTCCAACTTCATCTTGTGACTCTGGATTGCTTCCCAAGCCAGTCTTGCTCCACTCATCCCACACGTGTAACTGTTTTACAGAGTTCCAACCTCGGCCCTTTTCTTTTCTCACTATTTCAGAGGATGCCATCTCAACCCTACACCCAAAGAATCTCAACTCAATAACTCTAGCTTCAGATGCCCTTCTTTTTTTTTTTTTTTTTTTTTTGTGAGGAAGACCAGCGCTGAGCTAACATCCGTTGTTAATCCTCCTCTTTTTGCTGAGGAAGACTGGCCCTGGGCTAACATCCGTGCCCATCTTCCTCTACTCTATATGGGATGCTGCCACAGCATGGCTGACAAGCAGTGCGTCCGCAGGCGCCCAGGATCCGAACCCATGAACCCTGGGCTGCCAAGCGTGAACTAAACCACTGTGCCACTGGGCCGGCCCCTCATATGCCCTTCTAAGCTCCATGCCTGTATATCCAAATTTCTATTGGGCATCTCCAAGTGGATGATAGACAAGCACCTCAAAAATGACACTCTTTCACTCAACTAACATTTAATAAATGACTACTGTGTTTTCGGCTCTACTGTAGCATAGATAAAAATCCCTGTCTTGATGGAGCATACATTCTAGTGGTGAGAGACAAAATATACACATGTATAGTTGTATGTATACATGTATGTAAATAAAATGGTATATTATAAGTTTTTTGGGGAAAATAAAGCAGAGAAAGGAAATAGGCAGTGCTCAGGGGTGCAACTGAATATGGAGAGCAGAAGAGGCTTCACCTCATATGACATATAAGCAAAGACTTGAAGGAGGTGAGAAAGCAAACCATTTAGATATTCAACGGAAGAGCATTCCAAGTGAAAGAAACAACATATGTAGAGGCTCTGAGCAAACATTATACCCAGTGCGTACAAGGATCAGCAAACATGGTTGAAGCAGAATCATGGGGAGATGAGATCAAACAGGGTAGGGTCTTTGGGCCATGGTGAGGAATCTGGCATTTATATTCTACAAGTCTCATGGGAAAGTTTTGAACAGAGGAGTGTTTCATGATCTGACCCATGTTTTAATTGGTTGCTGATTTGAGAATAGACTGAGAGGGGTGAGGGAAACAGGCAGACAAGGAAGAGGCATTTGTAATGATTGAGAAGAGAAATGGCTTGCCCCAGGTGTTAGCAATGGAGATGATGAGTAGTGGTCAAATCTTGGATATAGTTTGAAGATAGAGCCAACATGATTCCCTGGCAGATTGAATGTGGAATTGCTATTTCTTGAGATGGAGAACACTTTTGGAGGAGCAGGTTTAGGGAGTAACAGGAATTTGGACATGGTAATTTTGAGATCCAAGTAGACATCCCTAATTGAATAAATGAGTCTGAAATTCAGCAGCTTTTCATCTTATAGAAGATATCTAAATATGCCTCCACTCTCCTCACCTTTTAGGAACTGCTGAGAGGTCTATCTTCCTTGGAGCCCTGCTGAATGGGAGACAAAAACAGAAAAAAAGGGGCCAGCCTGGTGGCATAGTGGCTAAATTTGCACACTCTGCTTCCGCAGCCCAGAGTTTGCAGGTTCGGATCCCGGGCGCAGACCAATGCACCACTTGTCAAGCCATGTGGTGGTGGCATGCCATATAAAGTAGAGGAAGATGGGCACGGATGTTAGCCCAGGGCCAATCTTCCTCAGCAGAAAGAGGAGGATTGGCAATGGATGTTAGCTCAGGGCTAGTCTTCCTCACGAAAAAAGAAAAAAAGAGAATAGAAGCCTTCCCTGGGAGGTTGTAGACTCAGAATGACACTTGCATAGATTTGCACCCCGGGAATGCATAGCCTAAGTGGGCCAGAGACACTCAAATCTTAACCTTGCTTTGAGATGATCTGAATAAGCTCCTGAGGATCTGGCAGAAGAAACTCAAAACCTGTCTGGATGAGGGCACATACATCCTGGGCTTCAAGAAACAGCCACAGGTAATTTTTCAAGGGCAAAGACATAGCAAGAAGTCAAAGACACATACAGAAAAGAAGACAGTTTGAACATGAACAAGAACAAGAACTATTAAAACCATAAAGAGCAGAAACAGACCCACATAGACTTCACACGCTGGAATTAACAGACACAGACTTTAAAACAACTATGCTCAACATGTTTAAAGAAATAGACAACAAATTTGAAAATATATGCAAGGAATGGGAAATTATAAAAAATGACAACATATTTGAAAGAAAAAAGAATGAAATGGTAACTGAAATTAGAACTCTGATAATTTGACAGTAGATTAGACAAAGCAGAGAAGAAATTAGTAAAGTGGAAGACAGAGAGGGGGAAATTACCTAGAACATAAGCGCAGGAGAGATAAAAAGTTGGAATGTACAGAAGAGATTACAGAAACATAGAGGGCACAGAAGAAAGTCTAATATACATTAGAGTCTGAGAAAAGAGGAAAGAAAGTGAGGCAGAAGCAATATTTGAAGAGATACGAACTGGGAATTTTCTAGAAATGATGAAAGACACCAAACCACAGATTCGTGAATCCCAAGCAAATAAATACAAATAAATCTATACCAAGGAACATCATTAAAAAGAGAAAATTATAGGAAAGTAAGGCAAAGAGAAAGTGTTAAAAGCAGCAAGTGAAAAAAGGCAGATTAACTTCAGAGGTGCAAAGATTGTTAGTTGACTTCTCAACAGCAACAAGGAAAACAGAAAGCAGACATAACATATTGGATGTGATGAAAGAAAATAAGTGTCAACCTAGATTTTTACATCCTGCAACAACATCTTTCAAATAAAGAAGATGAAATAAAGACATGTGCAGACAAACAGAAATTAAGAATTAGTCATTAAAAAACCTTCTCTAGGGGCCGCCCGGTGGCGCAGCGGTTTAGTCCGCGCTTGGCAGCCCGGGGTTCGCGAGTTCGGATCCCGGGCGCCCGCCGACGCACTGCCTGTCAGCCATGCCGTGGCGGCGTCCCATATAAAGTAGAGGAAGATGGGCACGATGTTAGCCCAGGGCCAGTCTTCCTCCTCAGCAAAAAGGGGAAGATTGGCAACGGATGTTAGCTCAGGGCTGGTCTTCCCCACAAAAAAAAAAAAAAAACAAAACCTTCTCTAAGGGAAATTCTAAAACCAGAAGGAACATGATACCAGATGGAAGGCCTAAGAAGCAAGAATGAATAAAGAGCAAAGAAAGTGGTAAATGTGTGGGTAATGCAAATGAAGAATGAATATATAAAATGGCAAAAATAATGTCTCATGGGAGTTCTTTTTAAAAAGAGAGAGAGAGACTTAAAATATAAGCCAACAATAAAATGACGCCAGGAGAAAGATAAAAGAAATTAAAGTGTTCAAAGGTTATTGGATATACAAAATGGGAATAAAAGGTTTGATTATCTTTATTTTTGATTATATGTGTATGTGGGATGTACTGTCTACAGTTAGGTAACAGGTGGAACATAGAAACTGAGTACAGTATACAGAGAGTAAATAAACAAAGGAAAGAAATCAACTTCCTCGGAAAATTGGAAGAAAACTGCAACACATCTATGCTCAGCCGAAGGCGAGGAAATGGAGGTGTCAGATGCCTGGGAAAAAGGAGGCATGAAATAGTCATCTCACAGAGCAGGAGCCTGAAGGGAAATGTAGCACAGGGATGGACAGGACAAAGATATAAAACATGAGACGTGCAGTAGAACTGGTGGGCAGCATTAGGAGCTCAGTTGAGGTCCATGATCATAATTTTAAAGTGATGCCATGATTGTGTGTGTTTCTCCAGCCAAGTTTAGCTGGATAGGTACGGGTGGGTGGAGAGCAGGCACAGAGTTTTAATGAGGCTTTAACGTGGTTAAGGCTTTCACAGATGAGTGGAGAGTGTATGCTACGGTGATTATAATGATGGATCATGGAATTTTAGCCGGGAAAGGAAGTGAGGAAATGGGGATAGTTTCATGATGGTAGGAACAATGGATGGTAGCTCCATTTGGAGTTCTGTTAGCAGAAGGAATGTGCTACGGAGAGTGGACATGATGATGAGAGAATAAAATGCATGAAATTGAGATAATGAAGGGGTCACGGTTATTGATAATGACAAGGTGTAGGGTATGACTGCATGAATGAATAATTCAAACTGGGTGGAAGACACGGTCATTGGAAGGAGGCAAGGTGAAGGAACTAAGAGGCCAAGATGACGTATGTACATATTGACATCACTGAGAATTATGACAAGCAGGACCAGCTGCATAATTTGTGGGGCCCAAGGCAAAATGAAAACGCAAGGCTCCTTGTTCAAAAATTATTATTAAGAATTTCAAGACGGCGACAGCAGAGCATTGAACCATGTGCAGGACCCTTTGAAATGAGAGCCCCTGTGTGACAGCACAGTTCACACAACCATGAAGCTGGCCCTGGGGACAGGGACACTACTGGAGAGGTAACAGTGATCCAGGAACTGAAATCTTCGGGGAAAGCAGGGGTGTGATCTGCGGCTCTGGGACGATGGCAACAACAAGGGGAGTGTGAGGTCAGACTGAAAGGATTTCAGGGAGTAGGAAACAAGAAGCAAGGAGGACATCTCCCTCACCTCCAGGCCCAGGGCTTCCACTTGAGAAGTCTGCAGGGAAGGCAGCATCCTGGGTTTCCATTAGAGCAAGGAGGTGAAGGGAAAGTTCAGAGAAGAAGTTGAGTTTACAGGGAACTTTGTGGATGAACTGTGGCTTCCAGGGGCATGCCGAAAGGTTTCAGGAGTCAGGAGAGTAGGAGACGGGGTCAGAGGAGGGCCATGCAGAGCTGTCTAGGGATTAGTCTCAGGATGAGCCAGCACCTGGGAGTCCTGACCTCCTGGGGGTGTCCAAGGTGAGCAGGGGTAAAGGGTGGGATGGATGGGTCCTGGCGCACTCCAGGTGGATGGTGTTGGTGAGGTGGTGGACGGCCTTGGGAAGGAGGTGCTGGGGTTCCCACCAGGAGCATGCAGAATTCTGGCAGCTTCATTGAGGCTCTCTAATGGGGAGTGACCCTGCAGTTGAAAGGTCATCACAACTAGGACAGTGGTGGGTGGCAGAGGTAAAAAAAAAAAACTGTTTTCTACTCTCAGGTACTCCTCGGAGAGAGCATGTAGAGTAAGCAGTAAGAGAGATAGGATAAAACCCTAGAAAGGAAGAGAGGAGCCAGACAGGACCCTGAAATCAAGCAGCCAGAGACAGGAGGGCATTATCGCAGAAAAGTGTATAGGATTTCAAGAAGGGAGAAAGTCAGCTATAACTGAGAAGTCAAAAATGACTGAGAGGGGCCGGCCCCACTGCATAGTGGTTAAGTTCGGCATGTACTGCTTCAGTGGCCCAGCTTGAGGGTTTGGATCCTGGGCACAGCCCTACACCACTCGTCAGCCACACTGTGGCGGTGACCCATATATAAAGTAGAGGAAGATTGGCACAGATGTTAGCTCAGGGACAATCTTCCTCAAGCAAAAAAAAAAAAACAAGGAAGATTGGCAACAGACGTTAGATCAGGGCTAATCTTCCTCAGCAAAAAAAAAAAAAAGACAGAATTGTTACTAGGCTTCATAAGATGAAGGTTATTGATCTCTTTATATGTAACTAAAAATACTGATTAAATATCATCTATTGGAGATATTTCAGTCATACCTGATCTCCCCACTCATTAATCACAGGCATATTAATATCATCAATAAAGACCGTCATTTTTCTGCCTCCTGGTGGCCCATACGTGCTTCCCATTCGCTTATCCACGTAGCTTTCAATTGTTCTCTAGAGAAAAGGAAATGGTTTGTCTGATGCATTAGATTTCAATCCATATTACTAAAAATGATGAGCATGGTTTTCAAATAGAATGGAATTTACTTATTTATTCAATACATATAAATATAATTATTAAAATATATTTCGTGAAATTTTTCAAAAGAAGTAATTTGAATGCTAACCATTAATTTATATGAAAAGAGAGACACTGAGAAGTTCAGCGTCAGCCTCAATGTTAGCTCTAAATATGCAATTTGGATTTGGCTTCAATCTCAGCCTGAATGCCAACTGCAGCATCATTTCTTTTGATATATATGCATGTGTGTGTGTGTATATATATATATATATATATATATACACATATACATATAAATATATGTAAATGTTTTATATGCATACACATTTTATTGTAACAATCACTTAAAATATTTAATATGTTGATTACTATAGCATATGATGAGTTTTACCTGAAACATCATTGGTTCTGTGGCAGATGAAAAGTTCAGACTTTTGGATAACTGTACTTCAGGATCATATTTTTTCAAATAGGCCTTAACCATTACCGTTTTTGCTGTTCCCTGTTCTCCTGTGAGCAAAACAGCCTGCAATCATAGGATAACCATGTTGAAAGGTGTTGTAACACATTTAGTTTTAAAGATCTTATGCTTCCACTATTCTTTCATTCTATACATTAATGCAATTAATTTTAATTACTTTTTAGAATTATACTTACATTAAAATAAATCCTAGTTGAATTAAATATTTAAACATAAAACATATGCTATAACAGTGCTGGAAGAAAATATGGGTGAATATTTGCATGACCATGGGAGTATGGAAGGACTTGGTAAGCAGACACCCACTTTCCACAGCAAGCTGGGAGTATGCAATTCAGGGAATATTGAGTTAAGTGTATCCCAGGACCTGGGCTTCATTTGCCAAACATGTTTCCCTCAAATGACACTACTTCCAGCCCCTTGTGCTGGGATTTAATTTTTCTATCTGTAGTGTGTGAAAAGGGGTGTTTCCGACATGGTTTGCAATCACCTAAGAAAGTATCAAACTTACTTTATGTTGTTTTGCAATGGTGTCTATCAAAAAATTTGTTCTAACATTGTCAACATTTGGAACCAAAATTGATGAATATTCTGGGATACTGTCAGTTGGATAATAATATGGCTGAAGTTTCTTATTCCAGTGTTCCCAATCACCTATAAAATAAGCAAAAGTTGATTTTAATAAAACTGCATTCTTCAAAAGTCATCTCGGAATACAAAAATGCAAGTGCTATAGACAATCAACAGAATCATATAAGTATTTAAAACATTTTCCTAAAAGGCGTAAATGTATCTCCTTCTCTAAAGTATGTGGCATTTGATAATTTAAATTTGTTTTGCCTCTTTACAAAGTCAGTTTTTAAATTGCTAAATCATTCATCTAGAGAGATCTGGCCTGAAATGGAATTAGAATCAGCTAGTGGTAAAACCAATGACATGTTTAGTATATAGTAGGAAAGCCACATGGACTGAAAGCATGGGAAAGACCAAAAAAGGAATAACTGATTACTGGACGTAGGATGTTTGCCACAAGAAATGGGAAAAACAAATCTGGCCCTAAAACTAGTGTAATAGAGTACCCAGACTCCTGACTGATACTAACTATTAATTTACTGACTGATATTATCATTATAATAATTATTATTACCACATTTCATCAATTCTAAGAAAAAAATTTTGTTTTTTTACAGGGAATTTTGTGGATGAACTGCAGCTTCTCCAGAATTTAGCATTTTAGCATCTCTGAAATGTGCCTTACAATCTGTGATGGCTTACAATCGCTGTTGGCTAGGCAAACTCGGTCAGAGATATTCATATTGCTGCCATTTAAATTCAATTACTTGCATTGTTGCTACTGCACTGTTAAGTTTAACTGCTATTTTAAATGTCTTCAAAAAGATTATACTATGATTCGGGATTGTTGTGCCAAAAAAGTTATTGTGTGTGTGCACAGAATGCATGGAAGCAGAGCAGAAGAGCACACATTTGATAGTAGCAAAGCAAATATTCCTCATTGGAGGAATAACCTCAATTTCAAGTTTCCTTGCAAAAGATCAACTCATATGGTAAATGTACATTTAACTTTTAAGAAACTGCCACACTGTTTTCCAAAGTGGCTGTATCACTGTGTAGTGTATGAGAGTTCCAGCTGATCCACATCCTCGTCTATATTGGTGTTATTAATCTTTTTAATTTTAGCCATGCTAGTGGCTGTGTAATGATACCCCATTGTAGTTTTAATTTGCATTTCCCTGGTGACCAATGATGTTGAATATCCTTTCATGTGCTTTTTTCACCATTCATGTATCTTCTTTGGTGAAGCATCTATTTAAATTTATTGCCCATTTTTAAAAAATTTGGATTGGGGGAGCGGCCCAGTGGCGTAGCAGTTAAGTTCACGCACTCCACTTTGGTGGCCCGGGGTTCGCAGGTTCGGCGCAGACTGACGCACTGCTTGTCAAACCATGCTGTGGCGGTGTCCCACATAAAGTAGAGGAAGATGGGCCGGATGTTAGCCCAGGGCCAATCTTCCTCAGCAAAAAAGAGGAGGATTGGCAATAGAGGTTAGCTCGTGGCTAGTCTTCCTCACACACACACAAAAATTTGGATTGGCTGTCTTGTTATTATTGAATTGCAAGAGTTCTTCATGTATTCTGGATAAAATTCTTTTATCAGTTATATATTTTTCAAATATTTCTTCCACTCTGTGACCAGACTTTTTATTTTCTTAACAGTGACTTTTAAATAGCAAAAGATCTTAATTTTGATAAAGTCCAGTTTATCAATTTTTTCTTTTACGGTTTGGACTTTTTTGATCCTGTCTAAGAAATCTTTGCTTAACCCGATGACACAAATATTCTTTGTTTTCTTCTAGAGTTTATAGTTTTAGCTTTTATGTTTAGGTTTATGATCTATTTTGAGTTCATTATTAAGATGAATTTTGTGGATAGTGTGAGGTAAGAGTCAAAGCTCTTTTTTTTTTTTTTTTTTAACATTTGGCTAATCTATTGTTCCAGCACCACTGGCTGAAAAGCCAATCCTCTCCTCCACCGAATTACCTTGACATCTTTGTCAAAAATCAACTGACCATGCATGTGTGGGTCTATTTCTGAGCTCTGCTACTCCATGGATCTACATATGTATCCTTATACCAATACTACACTGCACTGCTTACTGCAGCTTTACTGGAAGCATTGAAATTAGGTCATGTGAGTGCTCCAACTTTGTCTTTTAAAAATTGATTTGGTTCTTCTAGGTTCTTTGCATTTCCATATAATTTTAGAATTCATTTCTAAGTGTCAACAAAAAAAGCTTATTGAGATTTTCACTGTGATGCACTGAATCTGTTGATCAATTTGGAGACCAATAACATCTTAACAACGATGAGTTTGCTGATCCATAAATGTGATTTGTCTCTCCATTTATTTAGGGCTTCTTTAATTTCCCTTAGCACAGTTTTGTGGTTTTCAGTATACAGCTCTTACAATATTTTGTTAAATTTATCCCTAAAGAGTTTAACTTTTAGATGCTATTTTACATGGTATTTTAAAATCTCAATTTCCAGTCGTTAGTTGTGCACATATAAAAACAGCATATTATTATATATTATTCGTTCATCCTGTGACCTTGCTAAATTCATTTACTAGTTCTAATAACTTTTTTGAGGATTCTACGGATGGTCATATCATCGGCAAATAAAGAGAGTTTTACTGGTTATTTTCCAATTTGTAGGTATTTTATTTATTTATCAGTTTGTCTGTTTGTTTACTACCTTCTTGCTGGCTAGAACCTCAAGTACAATGTTGAATAGAAGTGACTAGAAAGAACATCCTTGTACTATTCCTGATCTTCGTGAGGAAGTGTTCAGTCTTTCACTGTGAAGTATAGTGTTAGCTTTTTTGTAGATGACCTTCATCAGAAGGAAAAAGTTCCTAGTCCTAGTTCACTGAGAGTTTCATCTTGAAAGGATGTTAAATTGTGTCAAATGCTTTTGCTGCATCTATTTGGACTGTGTGGTTTGTTTGGTTTTTAGTCTGTTAATACGGTGAATTACATTGATTGGGTTTTGAATATTAATTCAACCTTCCATTCCTAGAATAAATGCCCACTTTGACTTAATATACTATCTTTTTTATATACTATTGGATTTAATTTGTTAAAATTTTATTAAGAAATTTATGTCAGGGACAGCCCAGGGGCGTAGCAGTTAAGTTCGTGCGCTCTGCTTCAGTGGCCTGGGGTTCACAGGTTCGGATCCCAGATGCAGATCCACACACCGCTCATCAAGCCATGCTGTGGCGGCATCCCACATACCAGAGGAAGATGGGCTCAGACGTTAGCTCAGGGCCAGTCTTCCTCAGCAAAAAAAAAAGAAATTTATGTCAATGTTCCTGAGGAATAGTAATCTATAGTTTCCTTTTCTTGTAATGTCTTCCTCTGGTTTTGGTACCAGGATAATACTATCATAAAATGGGCTGGGAAGTGTTTCTTCTTTACACATTTTATATATTTTGGAAGAATTTATGTAGCATTGGTATTATTTCTTCCGTAAGTATTTGGTAGAATTCACCAGTGAAGTCATCTGGGCCTGGAGTTTTCCTTGTGGGAAGGTTTGTAACTACAAATTCAATTTTTTTTACTAGCTATGGGGATATTTAGGATATCTATTTCTTCTTGATGAGGTTTGGTAGTTTGTATCTTTCAAGGAATTTGTTCATTTCCTCTACATTGTCAAATTTATTTTCATAACATTGTTTCTAATACTCATTCTTATTTTTAATGTCTGTAGGATCTGAAGTGATGTTTCCTCTTTCATTCTGGACAATGGTAATTTATGTCTTTTTTTCCTTGATATCTCTAATAAGAGATTTATCAAATTTATTGATCTTTTCAAAGAACCATCTTTTGGTTGGCTCTGGATTCTAAAAGAATTCCTATCTAGATTTAAGGATGCATTTAACTGTTAGTTTGCATTTTGAGTTAGAGCTCCCTTTTATCATTCCACATCTTTAATACATCTAATCACTTGCTGTAGAATTATTGGTCATTCTGGTTAAAGATGGCCAGCTGAAAAATTCGTTTACCTCAATCTCTTTATAAAGGCCCTTTAAAACACAAACTTTCACTTAATCCCCATTTTCAGGATGATTCTCATACCTTCAAAGGAGCCCAGTGTCCCCCAAGTCTAGGCAACCCTGTGTTTTACAATCTCCAAACAATAATTCTTCAGTCTTTGGCTGCTGTGAGATAGGTACAGTTGTTGAGCAGCATGGCTCTGGAAAGACGACCTGGAGGTCTGATTCTTAAATAGACTTACAAGCAGCCCTCTGGTCTTCACCTCCACCTTCGCCCCAGTTCCCAGCGCCTGAGCCCTTTGAAAGCTCTGTGATGTACACAACATTGCTTCTCAACTCTTCCCACTGCCAGTTTAGGGTTTCCCTTTGCCCAGTGTGCTGAATCAATTGCCACTTACCTTTCTGCTTTCTTGCTTTCAAAATGTTATTATTGCTGTCTACTCTCCTGTTCCATTTATGCTTTTGATTTATGCATTAAAACAAAAAAAAAATACCTTTGCTATCTTGGTGTTTTAGGAAGAATCAGACATAAATACAGCTTTTAGGAGGCATGTTTTTTCTTCTCTGGAACTTAGAAGAATGGGGAGCTAGGCTCTGGATAAAGGCACCGTGCTCAAGGGCAATTCTTTTAGGAAGAGGTGAGCTGGGCCATCCCACACACAGGAGGCGGGGGGCTGAGGTGACAGCACTGGACCTCGCCGAAGCTGCTACATGTAAGTAGGACACCATCTGCTTGGTTCATTCTCTACTTATTCTGACATTTCCAACAGGGAAGTTGTGGGACTGCCCTGTTATGTGCATTACCAGGCTTCGCATCATGAAGAATCTGTGTTCTCTACACTGCTGCTTTTGCTCCTCAAGCATTAGAAAGAAGGCGATGTAAGAGGTATTGCTAGCTTATTTATGGCATATTTCACTTAGGCCATTCCAAAAGGAGAAGTCAAGAGTCTCTATACCAGTTTCTGGCACAGACAATATGGAAAATTCTACTATTCTTTGTATATACGCCCTTTAAAAATGGTATTAGCAATTATGTTATTCATAATTGGTTCAATATTTCCCCATAGAAGAGTTTACAGAAATTTATATTTTTCCCATTTAAAAGAAACATCATTTCATTTCAGGTATAAGTCACCGTGCTTACCGTAATCAGTAACATAAAACTCATACATGGTTTGATTCGTGCCTTTAGGTACTTCTGGTAAGTCCAACTTGCTTTCGTGATTTCGCAAAAAGGCTTCAAGCTTGTCTCTGCTTTCCAGTTCCAGAAGGGCTCCTAAACTCCACATCAGGCCAAACACAAATAATTTATGCAGATGTTCGACACATGAAATACCACCTTCTTCTTTGGAGGGAATTAAACCTTCCAGAAGATTGAGAGACTGAAAATATTAAAATACAATAAAATTAATTTTTGTATTTAAATTTCTTAATAAAAATGTTTAAATGATAATACATTTAAAAGGAGGGAAAGAGAGAAGAAAACAAATATACCTCCAGATATTGCTTGATCACTGTCCTACAGCCAACAGTGTTTAGGAGAAAGTCCATCCTGCTCTAAACGGGCTGCCTGCTCTAGCAGAAAGGATGCTAACTTGGGAGTCTGGGGGTGTGGCTTCTACTCCCAGCTCATGTCACTAACCTCTCTGAGTCTCAGTTTCCTGATCCGAAGAGCAAAAGGCCTAGACTAGACGTTTTCTAAGATAGCTTCTGGTTCTAAAGTTTGGCTGCTCCACATTTTCTAGATCCAAGATTTTATCTCTTTTTAACATTTTGCATGCTTCATCAAACTGTGGCCCCAGGGGCCAGCCACTTGTCTGGCAAAGTTTTACTGAAACACAGTCACACTCATTCAGCTATGCACTGTGCCTGGCTGCTTTTGCCCTACAACAGCAGAGTCGAGCGGCTGAGACAGAGAGTTATGCAAAGCCTAAAATATTTACTATCTGCCCTTTAAGAAGTGTGCCAACCCCCATACGGCATCAGAATGAAATGTATCTACAGTAAGACACCCTCAGTCTTTAAAAACAAAATTATTTCAAGATAAAAATTTCACTCATATTATGCATTTTAAAGTAATTACTAAATAATTCATGGATTTGGGCCTTATGTATTATTTCTAACCTACCCACCCTCATTGACTGACATCCCTTACACTAAGAGAGATCAAAGCACTAGAATGGATAATGAGAGACCACCTATAGACTAGAATCAGGAGAGCCTTTAAAAATCTCTGATTAATTCTGTTTTTTCCAAAGACGAATAAGGAAAACTGAGTATGAAAAAAAAATGCTACCAACCACTCAGAGAATTGTTTAAAGGTTTTCCCATCTGGTATATACTAAACTTGCAAAGCCAAGATTGCCATCCAAGTTCTCCTGATGGCCACCAGCTCCTTTCTGTACTTTTCTGTAGAACTGCCAGCTTTCTTTATTTTGTCTACTCTCCTTATTGAATGCACTAAGCTTGACAGTGGGAAAGACAGTTCATTCCTGTTCCCCTGACAACACCCCTCTGGGAAGTGAAAATAATACAGAGACAGCAGTAAGAGCATTAATGAGATCTTTAATAGAAATCTAACTTCTCAGAGGTTTCACAGCCACATCGTAAAAAGATTTCTGCGGACTACATGAATTTTCTATTTCAGATGCCTCTAAACTGCAACTAAGTGGAAAAAAAATCTCAAGTCTAAGCAGTGAAGACACAAAAAAATCTTACCTGCACAATATAGTTGCACTCTAAGAGCTGCATTTTGGGATTGAGGTTTAGTTTCATAAATGTATATATGTCTTCAAATATTTTATCATACAGAGCTAGGAACACAGACGCCTCCTGTGCCGTGCGCTTCTTCAACCACGCCTGCAGCAAAGACACAGAACCTGTGTTTATTGACAGTGAAACATGAAAGACGCTGAGCATGCTTCTGTGGGTCTCTCGTCCCCACCTGTAATATCGGCCTCCAGCTGAGAGCAGAGCTGCTGATGTAGACCATGCCCATCCTAGAAACCGTGGCCGGAGAGGCATTCTCAATATTGTGGACTTCGAACAAAAGCTTACAACTCGGGGCCATGGGGATGCGGTCTCCATTAGCTAACGTGAGAGTTTTATTGTCGTCCAACACAGAATTTAAGTTCTCGATCCAAATGGCATCTACAGGGCCATCTAAAATCAGGAAAATGTTTTCACCTGCAAATAATTGAAACAGAAAATTAAACAGTTGTGTTATTCATAAACTGGCAGGAAAAAAATAATCACAAAGGAGAGTTTACGTGTACCTTTTTTAGCTTTTAATGTTTTTCTCCACAGGGTAGAAAAAATCCCATCTGTCCAGTCATTGGTGGCAGTGTCCAGTCTGCCGAACATCTGCGGTGCAGTAATAGCTTTTGGATTCATTCGCATCTCTCTGTGCGGCCTCCCGCATTCTGTCAATGCTTTCATCAGGATTGTTATAACAGTTGTCTTCCCGGAGCCACTGGGCCCAAGAGTCATCAAGCCATGGCGTACCAGCGATGTCTCGTACAACTAGGCAATGAGACAATCAATTGGAAAATGTAACTTACGAGTCCCTTGCTGACATTCATTGAAGTAGTGGGCTGATATTTAAAAAGCTTTCAATAAGCACTTCATTCAAGGAACTAGTTCACTATTTAAAAGATGAGAAAACATAAAAAGACATTTTTTGGTTTACTAGATGTGGATAGCAAATTAGCACCACATTATAAAATGATATGAGTGATAAAGTAATGACGATATGGAACTTGAATTACATCTTGGAAATAACAGATTCAGGATTTAGATTTTGCTTCTCAAACTACCATTCCTTGTGATTTGGGTTTGCTGATACAGAAGCAATTGTGCCACTTTCTCTGCATGCAATGTGAGGATATTGCCCCCTAGTGGTGAAAAGCAGCAACACAAACCGTCATGGTGAAGATGCCAGTTACACATCCGCTTTCTGGTTCCCCAGAAGCACGGCTTGAGATGAGGATTCCTGTGCAAGTGATTTATTCAGGGAATGCTCCCAGGAGAAGCTGATAAGGGAGTGGGGGAAGTGGGACAGGAATAGGAGATGCCAAGCGAAGTGTGATTGAGGACAAAATTCTGTAGAGGGCAGACTTAAGACTGGTCCTACAAGGCACTCTGGAAAGTAAGTTACAACTCAGTGTCTGTTCCACCTGGAGGCAGGGAAGCTTGACCTTCCTACTCCATCACCCATCAGTCCTTAAGTAAAGAGAGATTGGTTTGGGGGTGGGCGGGAAATAAATTCCCAGGCATGGCACTGCCTGCAATTTGTGCCTGCCAACCACGTGGCTTCCATCCTCCCGAAGGGAGTGGTGAATGTGGGTATGAGAGTCACACAGAAGCTGGGGAAGGGGCACAGAGAAATGGTAAAAGAGACTCGAGGAGACATACCAGAATGTGGACAGTGTCTATTATAACATCCAGTCTATTGTTTTCTTAAATATAAGAAGTCAACAGCCTTACAGCTGATCAAAGGTAGAATTTGAGTTATTCTCCTAACATTTTAGATAGAAATTTATTACTACTGTAACTGATAGTGTAAAAGCAACAGAGGCTCTAGCTGTGACATTATTTTAGAGAGTGATGGTACTGATGTTAAAAAGAACACAAGGGGGGGGGCCGCCCGGTGGCGCAGCGGTTTAGTCCACGCTTGGCAGCCCAGGGTTCGCAGGTTCGGATCCCGGGCGCCCGCCGAGGAACTGCCTGTCAGCCATGCCGTGGCGGCGTCCCATATAAAGTAGAGGAAAGACGGGCATAGTTGTTAGCCCAGGGCCAGTCTCCCTCAGCAAAAAGAGGAGGATTGGCGACAGATGTTAGCTCAGGGCTGGTCTTCCTCACAAAAAAAAAAAAAAAAGAACACAAGGGGCTGGCCCGGTGGAAGAGTGGTTAAGTTCACGTGCTCTGCTTCGGCGGCCCGGGGTTCACAGGTTCGGATCCTGGACGCAGACTTACACACCACTCATCGAACCATGCTGTGGTGGCATCCCATATACAAAAAATAGAGGGAGATGTGCACAGATGTTAGCCCAGGGCTCATCTTCCTCAGCAAAAAGAGGAGGATTGGCAACAGATGTTAGCTTAGGGCCAATCTTCCTCACCAAAAAAAAAAAAAACCCCACAATATTCTAGTCCCTACATATTGAGATGACTAGGATTTTAGTACTCAGTATACTGTATGCATATTATATATAAAATGATGCTTTCCCAGAAATTAAAAAAAATCAATGGTTTCCAATACATGGATGATGAAAAATACTTAAACTTTTAAATATTTCCTTGTAAGATTTGGATATGTCTCATATACTTGCACTTCTTATAATCTGGCAAGAACAATAAGTTAAAATAAGAATTGTTATTTTTCAAATGCAGTTTTTAACATTCTCCACAATTTCAGTTCCTTCGTTTTCCAAAAGCCCTGGAAAATACCCCAAGGCATCGAGCTCATAGAGATTTAATCCTGTATCTCTGCTACGACTTCTTGACTCTGCTGATAAAGTGGTTGGGTGGTCGTCACAAGGATGAAACGTGATGGACAGAAAGACACCAAGAGACATAGGCAAAAGATTCAAGTCTTAGTGTGGACATGAACGTGTCCACACACGAAGCAGGAGCAAAGTAACACTGCCAGATTCCTTGGGCTCCATGCCCCACGAAGGCACCCAGCCATGGGCAATACTGTCAAATCAGCACAAGAAGCCAGCTGGGTCATTCCATCTCCCTGGGTTTTTATAACCTACTATCCCCTCCTAAACATTCTTGAGATTCTGGTTACCACCCAACCTTCTCAACAGGTATAAGTAACCTCAGTCAATTACTGCTTGTTTACTATGAGGCAGGGTAAATCCATACCATCCCTCTAGGACCAACACATGCCCCTCAGGACTCTTCTTGCAATGATGTATTTCAATTTAGTTTCAACATTCACATCAAGTGAGACCAATATCATGAGTTCTCCTCCTCTTCTCAATCTTTAACAACACACATTTATTGTCATACTGATAATAGATTAAAATTTCTTTACCTGAACAAGTTTGAGATTCCAGGGAGGATGGTTAATCAAACCTTCTATCTGCACCTGGTTGGCTACTGCAGCTTGTAGTTCCACATAAGTGTTACTATCAAGTTGTAATCCAGGAAACAGGTCATTGATTAAACTGAGGAACAGGGGTTCATCTTCATCAACCTAAGACAGCATAAATTAAGTTTACTCATTCAATCAACAAATATTTATCAACCAGCTAGGAACCACTTAGCACTTATCATTTCATGCCCAGAGAATCATTTATTACTCTCCTAACCAGACTTGTATCCTCTAGTACTTTCTCCCGAACACCACAACTGAATCCACATTACCAGTAGCATTGCACCCAAGTTCCTTGGCATTCAACATCTTCTACAGTCTACTGCTCCAAGGTTTGGTCTCGTTACTTAATCTCTTCTCACAGACAGGCATACACATCAGCTTTAAAAACATGCAATTAATAGTCCCAACCCCATGGGAAGAGAATATTAACACTGCATTTAAATAAGGAAAATATCCATAGCCTTGCACGACTGGCTTATCCAACACTGGCTGGAAAACAGTCAGAGCAGAGTTCTGCCTTTCTTATAAATACTAGGTTTGAGTAAACTGACTAATCCTTATTCACCACATCTTTAATACCTAGATCATTCCATTCCCAACTGCTGACCCCTTCTGATCTCTCCTTATTCTCTGGGGCTCCCCTCAGGCTTTCTGGAATTCTTGTCTAGGAGTTTCAAGAATACTATTATCTAAGGGAGGCAGCGAAGGATACTGGAAGGAGCAGAGGATTTGGCATCAGAAAGTCTCGTAGGTTTTTATTCTGGCCTCTCTACTGTGACTGTGGATGAGCTCTCCAAACTCTGAGTCTCTGTCCCCACGCAAGTAAAACGGCGATGAGAACACCAGCCATCCATGTCCCACGGCGTTGCCGTGAGACTCAAACAAGACGATAACACAAAAAGGCTTTGCAACGGTAACGAACTACACAGGCGTTAATTGTTAGTTTTTGTAACTAGAATGTGAGCTTCCTAAGAACCATTCCTCCCTCAGCCTTGTACTCCCAGGGCACGGACACAAGGCGCAGCAGATAGAAGCCCTTGAATAAATACCACAGGAACCTGTCCATCAGCCAGTTCAGAACAGCCTGGCTAGAACTGTGACAAGCAAGAAAGCAGTGAAATAATTATTATAACCTCCACGGCAAATTTTTAATGCATTTTTGGAAAACAGAAATGGCACTGATATTTTGGGAGAGACATAGCTGTGATAAGCTGGTCATATACAGAGAAAGCAAAAAGTTCTCATGGTTCCCTGTGAATCCAGGTTTTCATGTTTAGAATTTGTGTTACATTATGAATAATGATAGAGGACTGGACTAAAATTCCAGGGCTGAACGCTGTTTTACAGCACACAGCTGATAAGAGGATGCATTTCAGGCTATGTTGGTCATATAAGGCCATGGGGTTTTTGGCCTTCTTCTGGAAGCACAGTGTTAGCTTTGTACACCTATTGTCCCTGCAATTATTAATGCTCACAGGGTAATATGAGCCAACCCCCCACTTGTCAGCTGAGTAGAAAAGAAACCAAGTCAAAATCCTGAAAGAGAAGTGAATTCAGAGAAAAAAGGTACCAATTTAGAAAGGTTCATATCTCTTAGTCCTCTCATGACAGTGCTTAATTCACTATCTTCTGGTCTGGCTCTTTTTTGAGATCCAAGTGTCCTCAACACAGATAGAATATTTCTCAACCCAAAGTCATAATGAACCTAAAATGAGAAAAGAGAGAAATAAAAGATTATTTAATTGAAAAACTCTGAAATGTAGACCCACTATATGCATATAGGTAGATAGTCTGATACTTATATACTACAGTTTAGGAATGACTGAGCTGCAGAGTTTTATTAACTCAATTCTCCCACCTTTCCTTTGACTGAGAAATGATTTTTCCATTGGAAAGATCAAGCTATATGATACAGTGTTCACACTTTAAATATCTTTTGAAAACAACACAGTCTGAGAGGCAAACAGATTTAAAATGCATAACTGACAGGCTATATACTATGTGATTCTATTTATATAACATTCTTGAAATAATGAAACCATAGAGATGGAAAAAAGATTAGTGGCTGCAAGGGGTTAGGGATTGGGGAGAGAAATGGGTGTGGCTATAAAGGAATAGCACAAGGAACCATGTGGTCATAACCAGTTCTGTATGTTGATTGTGGTGACAGTTACACGAATCTACACATGACATAACTGCATAAAACCACACACACACACATACACACGAGTGCATATACAATTGGTGACATCTTAATAAACTCTGTGGATTGTACTAATGTCAATTTTCTGGTTTTCTTATTGTACTATAGTTATAAGATGTCAACACTGCAGGAAGCAGGGTGAAGAATACACAAAGACCTCCTGTATATTTCTTTGCAACTTCCTGTGGATCTATAATTATTTCATAATAAAAAGGTTGTAAAAATACATAACCAATAGATCATATTAATTATAAAAATATTTTAGAAAAGAGTCAATGAGATTTTTTTTTAACTCACTGATTAGCATTTATCAAGGTAAAATTGCAAAGTAAAAAAATCAACTTCTATAGGTAGGGGAAAAATAAATATAAAAAGTTACCTGCTTAGTAAGTTGCTCTTCACAGAGTTTGTAAAGAACATAAAACTTTTGAGCCAAGATAACATTTTCAAGAAAACCGCAGCTTGCAAGTTTAACTCGCATAATGATCTGAAAATTAATACAGTGAGATTTTTCAATCATTGTAGTGAAAACAGGTAAAGAACATAAATTACATTAGGCTTTTAAATTCTGGTGCCCACCTGTCTATCAGGAACCATCATAGCAACAGTTCTAAATTGAATTTTTAAGTTTTCTGGTAGTTCCTGGCGCCCAGCATATCCAGGGTTCTAAAAGTTAAATTTAATATTTAATTATTGATATAATTTTCATTTCATGAATACAAATACATTTCACATCCCTAGTTCAGATTCTAAGGCCGTATTGAAAAACATTAGATTCATAAAATATCGCTCTTTTCTCAAAAATGTGTATTGGACTATCGATATTTATTAATTAATTTTTGCTACAAAGTGGTGTGTGTGTGTGTGTGTGAGACGGCTTTCCTCGGGCAAAAAGAGGAGGATTGGCAACACATGGTAGCTCAGGGCTACTCAAAAAAAAAAATCATTCGCTAAATGAGAATAGCTCATGATCTCTGGATAGTCATTGACCCACTAATGTATGCTTTTCTTCACTTATGTCTATAACAATTAAACAAATCAAATTGCATTTAAAGACTACGTTCTCACCATTGTTAAGAAGATTCCAAATTCTGGATTTAAATCCACACAATCACCATCAGAAAAAATGAACTGTTTTTTTCTCTCTTTTCTTGCTGTCAGAACGATATAAATTTGCTGGGCTGCCACTGATAACACAGGCAATTCAATTCTGTTAAATTCATCAAAACAGCCCCAAGAACCTGACTGTGCAAGACCTGGTATGAAAAACAGTCAATTGGAAAAGTTATAGTTTATAATATACCTTCTTGATAGCCATTATTTCTCCAAAGTGCTCCCAAACAATTATATATTGAAACATCACTTATATGAAGTTTCATATTTGGCTGTTTATAATGACATATTTAATTCCAGTGGTAAAGATAGGTTTAATTATTTGTACATCTTCACCAAAACAATGAAAATAGTACACTGCTAAAATGAAATTGTAGCCATGACATTACACCCAGAGATGCTGAAGGATGATAAAATTTGATTCAGACTGGAAGTGCCACGTCCAGTGGGGATGGGGATGGAAGGACCCATAACGTTTTGGGGAAACTGACGAAATAAGGGATGCCCCGTTTGGGTCAGATCCCTCTGTTCCTTTTTTGTTGCGATGAGGTAGAAATGTCAGGATGGGTGAGACAGAGAATGACCAGAGGGATTTTTATTTATTCCGTATAAAACCCAGCACAAAGAAACACCTGGATATCAAGAACATTGCTCCTGTCTAATCTCTAAGGATGAAAACTTTCATTATCTTCAGCTGTAAAAAATGCTCTTCTTTCATTACCGCCCCCGCCCCTTCCAGTTTTTCTTCTCTCTCCTTTGGGAATTTCCATTACACGGATGTTGACACTGATTTATCTATCCCTATGACCCTTAAGTTTTTCTGTCAAACTTTCCATTTCTTTTTTCAATGTATTCTCTGGGCTAGATATTCCAACTCAAGAGAGATGTGGGGTTTTTTCAGATTATTTAATTGAGGAGCTTTTTTTTAATTTACATTTTCAATTTCTGGTTATTCCTACTGTTATTTTTTTCATAGCAGCCTGTTTTTCTCTAATTGGTTGTATGTGATAAATTCTTGAGTGTCTCTGAAGCTATTAATTTTATTTACTTTTGAGTTTTCTTCTGTTGTCTCTACTAATCAGTTCAGTGGTCAGTAGGTCTCTTTGCTGTTTGGGGTGCCTCCCTGACTTATTCAAATATTTTATGAGAATTTATCTCTGTATATGTGTCTCCTCATCCCAAATACAAATCCTTGTTTGCAGGATGCATGTCTCTCTCTGGGGAGAGAGAGAGTGGGAGGGTGGGAGAGGTGGAGAGCTCCCCCTCTGGTCTGGGGCCTGCCCTCTGACAAGGTGTCTGACCCGGTGCGTTGCTTGTCTCTCTGGCACAAGTCCTCATCTGGTGTCAGGACTCCCACTTCAGAGAGCTATGTACCGCTTTCATATGGAGGAAACATATGAATATAGAGACAGCCACTTCTCTTTTTCTCTGCCTTCTGCTATAATTTTGCCATTCTGGGGATTACTTTGTACTCTAGTCTGCTTCTTTCAACCATCCCCAACCCTCAAGCCAGCAGTGATCCAGAGAAGAACTCTCCTCTTTGATTAGAAAATGATTCTCGGGATTCAAAAATGTGTCAACAGACAGGCAATTAGAAAGAATGATATAATGAATACCCATGTACTCACCTATCAAATTTTAACAATTTACTTCAGATTTCATCCTAAAGAATAAAATACTAGAACTACAGTTCAAGTCCACGTGTGTCTCTCTGGGATCCGCACTCCCTCCTTCTTCAGAGGTAAACTCTATCATGAATTTGATGCCAATGTTTCCTGTGCATGCTGTTCAACTACTGCTCTTATGCACGTGTTCACGACCCCATATACTTTGCTTGTTCAAAATTTGTGTGTATCTATTTATATATCTATCTATAAAATACTGTACATACCCTCTTGAAATTTGACTTATTTGCTCAATATTATTTTTCTGAGTTTTATCTATGCTGATAACATAGATCTAATTCACTATTTTAAAATGCTCTATGGTACAGTATTCCATTGCATAAATACACCAGTTTGAAAATTCATTCTACTCTCAATGGATTTTTGAGTTGTTCCTAATAATTTGTTATAACAATGTATCGGTCTTGCTCATATCTTCTTGCAATATGTGTGAGGAGGGGAAATGCTGGGTCAGAGACTATGTGCATCTTCACATTTACCACCTGTTGCCAAGCTGTTCTCTGAAGAGCTCTACCAATTTATACACACAAAAGGCATACTAAGAGTTACAATTTCTACACATCCTTACCAAGAGTGGTTTTGTCAGACTTTTCCATTCTTGCCAATTGGCAGGAGTAAGAACCGTAACCCATTATTGTTCTGTGTTTCTCAATGATTTGAAGAAAATCTTTTTTAATGCTGGATATTAATCTTTTGTCAGCCATACATGTTAAAATATCTTCTCCCAGTCTGTAGCTTATGTTTTTTTTTCTCCTTCTTAATGGAGAAATATCACAAAAAGACTGTGTAATTATATATTTAAATATACACTGTAAGATGTATATACATTATATATATATAATTCCAACAGCCAGGAAATTAAAGGTAGGAGCTGGATGTGCAATCTCGTGGTATCTATTACAGGGATAGTCTCATATCGCATTGAAAGGAAGGGCTGGATGAGGGAACTCACGATATTTAATACAAGGAAGCCCCAGTGTACTTCTCCCCAACTATATCCCCTTTCTTCCCTCCCAGAGGGAGGGACTGCTCAGCTGAACTTTGTGCTTTTATTTTCTTTTTTTACTATGTATACACATCTAAATAATACATATTTTTAGTTTTACTTATCTTTGACTTTTAAATAAACTTAATTATACTATATGTATTTTTTGTGATACTTGCTTCTTTCACTCTAAATTATATCTGAGTCTGCTTTACATCACGCATCTTGTTGTAGTTAATCGTTTTTACCACTATATAGCAGTGTTATACAGAATTTCATATATATGTTACATTTTTTTATTTATATAAAATACACAAATTATATGTTCATAATTTATGTATTTAGGTATCCTGTCCACCACAGAGGACACTCGAGTTGTTTCCAGTTGTTGTCTGTAATAGGCAATGCTGCCGTGAACATTTCCACACAGGCCCACACTCCATAAGTGCAGTTTATCTGAATATATACCAGGAGGTGGGAGAACTGAGAATACATATGTATGCTTTTTTTTCCAAACAAGTTTCACACTCCAACCAGTAGCGGATGATTATTTCTGTTGCTCTACACCTTGCCAATGGTCAAAAATGTCACACAAACTTTTGTTAACCTGGCGTGTACAAAATGGAATCTCTTTATAATAGGCAAGTCTTTGATTGCTGGTCATTTGGCTTTCTTCATTTGTGAAATGCCTGCTCAAGATTTTTCCTCATTTTCCTATTGGGTTATCTTTTTCTCATTGATTCATAGGAATTATTCATATATTTTGGATGCTAATCCTTTGTAGGTAATATATGTTGCTAATGCCTTTTCCAAATTTCTGGCATGGCCTTTCTCTCTCTTTTTAGTATCAATTGATGAACAGAAGTTTTTAACTCAGGGTAGGCAATGTATCAGTATTTTCTTTATGGTTTGTGATTTTGTATTAAAAATCCCTTTCTAGGGGCTGGCCCAGTGGCGTAGTGGTTAAATTCATGCACTCCGCTAAGGAGGTCGGGGATTTGCAGGTTCGGATCTCAGGTGTGGACCTACACACTGCTCATCAAGCCATGCTGTGGCAGGCGTCCCACATATAAAGTAGAGGAAGATGGGCACGGATGTTAGCCCAGGGCCAATCTTCCTCAGCAAAAAGAGGAGGATTAGCAACGGATGTCAGCTCAGGGTTAATCTTCCTAAAAAAAAATCCCTTTCTACTCCAAAAACAAAGATATTTTCCTTTATTACCTTCTAAAAACCATATAGTTTTGCCTACTATATTTAGGTATTTAATTCCCAGAATTGATTTTTATATATGATGTAGGCATCCAATTTTTATGTATGCAGGAATCCAATTTTCCTTATTAAATATTAATCATCTATTGTCCCCAAACAATTTATTGTAAAGTCTCTCTCTTCATCACTGATTTCCAATACCACCTTTGCCATATGCCAAGTGTCCCTGGCCTATTTCTGCATCTCTATTATATTCCACCGGTCTATGTACCAATCCGTGCACCGATACCACACTCTCAAAATTATGTTATAAATGATATCTTTCTGAAATCTTCATTTTCTGTTTTTTGTAGTTTATCTGTAGTTATTATCAAAATAAAATTTATTTTGGGTGTTGACTTCATATTCTAGTAAACTTGCTAAATTCTGTTTTTCTATAGATTTGTTGAATTTTCTTCACAGTCTACCATATCATTGGTAAATGATGAAATGTTACATTTATTCATTCCAATTTTTGTTGTTGTTGTTCTTGTTGTTCCTTACTGCACAGGGTAGGATCTAGAATACAATGCTGAATAGAAGTAATAATAATGGGAATCCTTGTCTTATACCTTATCTCATAAAGAATGCTTTAAGTTTTCAACAGTAGGGTGTTTGCTGTGGATGTCCGTTGTCAAGCAAGCCATGTGGATGGATATCTGGGGAAGAATCTAAAGAAGGGCAAGTATAAGGGATCTGAGGAGGGAGGTGCTTCAAATGTTTGAGAAACATCAGAAAGGTCAATATGGTCGTAGTAGAGAGAGTGAGGGGAACAGTATTAGCAGATGGGGTCAAAAGGTCAGAGCAAAACAATGGGGATGGGGGAAGGAATGAGTGTGATTGTACAAGACAATAGAGGACCATCGTAAGGATTTCAGCTTTTACTCTGAGTAAAGCCACTAGACAGCTTTCAGTAGAAGAGTGTCATGATCTGACTTACATGGAGAGGTATCACTGCGGTGCTGTTTTGAGACTAGAGGGAGGGGACAAGGGTAAACAGAGGGAAACCAACTAGGAGGCTTACTGGAATAGCACAGGTGAGAGAAGATGATTGACTTGAACCAGGATGACAGCAGTGGGGCTAAGAGGTGGTCAGATTGGGGATGTATTTTGAAGGTAGAGCTAATAGTGTTTGCTGACAGTTTGGGTGAGTATGACAGAAAAGAGAGGAGTAAAGGATAAGTCAAAGATTTGTCTGAGTGGCTATTTAGTGCGATGGGGAAGGCTGAGGTAGGAGTAGATACAGGGAGGGGAGATTAAAAGTTTAGTTTTGGATATAATGAATTTAAACCTATTAGATGTTTCAGTGGAGATGTCAGGTGGTAGATATCAGTTGTATATACGAATCCAGAGTTTCAAGGAGAAGTCCAAGTAGAGATACAAATTTGATCACACAGACAGTACTTAAAGTTTGGGTCTGCATAAGATCACCAAGAGAATGCATGTAGATAGAAAGGAGAAGACCACCAAGGACTGAGTTCTAAGGGTGAAGTGCTCTCTATTCTTTTTTTCTCTTTCTATCTGAAACCTTTCAGGATTTTCTCAAAATTCCCCATCTGCTGATAGCCCACCTTCTTGTTTTCCAGTGTTGTTATGTTTTTTTAAAAATCTTTCATTTCAGTGGGATTTAATGCAGGAAGGAAAGTCACATGTGTCATTGGTTTGCTATCTTAGCTCCTCAACCACTGTTTCAGGCAACAATAAATTGATTCCATTTTCAAAATCCAGTCTACCTTCAACTCTTGGACTATAATGCCAGCAATAGTATTGAACCATACAAAATTGATGCTATTCAGCCATTTTTGACCCAGAAAAATACATCAACTTATACTAAGTTTGGTTATGTGGAATAATTCAACATTAGATTTATATCAGAAAGTAACACTAAAGGGCAATAAAAATAAATTAATCAAAAATAACTTAACAGTGTTTGACACTTGCCTTTAAAAATCCTTCCTAGCCCTCGGAAATCCATTTGATCTGAGCAGTTAAACACGACCACATACTTTCCCAAACATCTTCCCATGTCTTTGGTCGTTTCTGTTTTGCCAGTGCCTGCAGGTCCTGCTGGAGCACCTCCCATGTTCATTCCCAAAGCCTGTGCCAAAGTGATATAGCATCTGCAAATGGGAATGATATAAAGCATTGTAAATATGGGATAACACCTGTCACAGCAAAGCACAAGCAAAAGTCCAGTATCATCGGAATGGGCCTGTTTATTTTAGAGTTTGAGCAGCCCACATATAGGAAACGGGCAACCAAACAGGCTGGAGTACTTGGCATTCATTAGAAGTAGTACAGTGATTGCAAAAATTTCTTGGTACAAACTTCTCAACTCCTCAACCCTGACTTAAAGCCTTCAGGCCTTCCTTCCATTGTGGTCAGGGTAAATCCTAAGTCAGAGAACCAAATAAGCAGTGGTGTACTGTCAGATGTTTAACAACCAGCTCTCCAGGGAAAAAACTAAATCTGATTTTGCCAATTTCAGTGGTAGAAATACTTCCACCAAGACCAATGACAAGCCACCAATGTGATATCACAAAATTGGGGAGAGATGTGTGTAGTTGGCTCTCGCAAGCTGGTATGAGCCAACTCCAGCACACTATTGCAAATAAATCATTTTACTATGAAATGTTTCACTCACTTAGATGTATAAAAGAATAATATAATGAATCTCCTTGTATCCATGATCCAACTTCAGTTATATTTGTTTCAGATCTAAGTAAAACTTAGCAAAGCTTAGTGAGACATGAAGCTTTTCGATGTAAACATCGACAGAAGAGAAAACACATTGACAAATTTATGCTGCAATGACACTTGGCATATAAAAGGAGGTTGGATGAATCAAGAGGAGGCTAAAGATGTAATTTGACTGTGTCATAATTTCACCTGGAAGCAGCCCTATTTAAAGTAATGGCAGAATTAATTGTTCTATGACCCAATTTAAGGCAATGCTACAAACATTTCTTGAGTGAATTCCATGCACAGCATATGGAACTGGGTGTTGTGGGATACATAAAGATGAAAAAGACCTAGTTCTTATTTAGTTTCATATACTGGAAAGAACTGTGAGGGGATCTGCCATTGACTGATGGTTCAGCCTGGCCAAGAAACTTCCCTTCAGGTATCAATTTCCACATTTGAAAAACCAGGAGACTAAATTAGACAATCTCCAAGGCCCTTCCCCCTTTGCAATTCTAATGACTTCTTTTATGGTTCTAGAGATATTTTCCTATCTTGCAACCTAAAATTCATTACTAAATTACTCATAGTCAACACTCTAGCTTGCTTTTAGTCTTTTATCTTTTTCCACTTCATAAAAATTTAATGTACATCTACGTTTAAGTAATAACTATGGTTATTTCATTGTTAGACTGACTTTGATGAGCTAGCATAGATCTAACACGACAGCATTATGCTTTCTTTTTTCAAATGCAATTTTAAAACAATTTTAAGCATGTTCTTTAATTACAAAATGGAATAACAAAAACTGAGTTTTCTACCTATCTGTTAATGGAGTGATAACAAGACGATCAGTGCATCCCAGAAATTCATTTTGGTAAATAAAATCAACATCTGTAATAGACACCACAGTTTGATCCACATCTTCCTTAAAATAAAATCTACTCTGTTTTAGCCATTCAAAATCAGTCGCTGATTTGATATGCATTTTTACCTAAAAACATGAAATACAAAGAGATTACATACTGAATTGCAGTAGCATAAAAGACAAGCATATGGGCAGTTATCATTCACTCATCCATGAACTGATCCTCATTCATTTAACACATATTATTGAGCCCCGCCTTGAATCTGACACTGCTGGGTAAACAAAGACAGACATAGTTCTTGCCTTCTGGAGCTGACAGAAAAGGACAAGAGATAAACAGATAAACAAGTAATTGCAATAAAGCATGAAAAGAAATTCAGAGTTCATGAAAATATGCAGCAAGAGGACCTAACCTAGCCTAGGGGGTCTGAGAGGGGTACTCAGAGAACGAAACATCTAAACTAAAACCTGGATAAATAGTAGAAATTAGTCAGGGAAATAAAACAAAAGGGGTGATGGAGGTGTGGGAGGGCAAAGTGTTCTAGGCAAAGACCCAGAAGATCTGATTGGCATGTTGAAGAAACTGAAAGAAGTTCAGCACAACTGAGGCATCAGGACTCTGGAGAAAGAGGAAGAGTTGAGGTTTCACTGGGCATGGGAAAAGGGTTGGATATTGTTCTCATAGCAATGGGAAGCCACTGAAGGGATTAAGCAGGTAGATGCATGGTCATATATGCACACATGCCTTCTACACCAGCAGTATGGCCAAACCAATCAACCTGCCTGGTCACCAGCGTATACCTACAGGGCAAGAGGTACTGGGCTCCCACTGCAGTGGATGCAAGAGATAGAAACTAGGCAAGCATGTTTAGGAAGAACACCCTACGACAACCACATTCTGGGGTGCTACATGACTTTCCATTGGCAAACTCGGAAAAACCCCTGTCCTGCCCACTCAGGGGAGTCAACATAGGAAAGTGGCAAATGGCCCCCTTCGCTGCTCTTAAACCCAGTGGCCCACTTCCAGGTCATTCAGCTGACACTAAAAAATGGACCTCTGGCAACTGTGCAATGTTCAGACCTCCATCTAATCAAGTCTCCATGCTATTTTCAGTCTTGCTTTTGTTGTTGTTGTTGCATTGTCTACTATCTTGCTTCCCCCTCCAGTTAAGAATTCTGGCTTCCCTCCTAAAGCACAATTTGTATTCATCACCCTAAGAGAACTACTTTCAGGTAACATAATCCATTGCCATCCCCAGGGACTCTGCTAACACAGGACCCACAGCCACCGAGAGTTGGCTACTGTATATCAGGCTGTTCTAAGCATTATACATGGAAAAGAAAATGCAAATATGCTGGCCATGAGATCTCATTTTGGTTGAGATGCAAACTGACCACGAGTTCAATAGTGATTAAGACAAAAACAAAACAATTTCATGGTTTTAATTGTGTACAGGTTTTTTTTTTTTAATCCATTCTGTATATAAAGTAAAGCTTTGCTCAGCACTTAAATTTAAAAGAAATTTCTTCCATGGGACTTCAGCTTTAACAGTCAGTGAGCAAGGTATAGACAACATCCTCAATAGTATGCTTTTAGCAGATACAGTAATGGATTCCATAGGAGTTTCTTGAGGTGGGCTTCAATGAAAGCCAAAGTATAACAGTAGTTGCAATGCAGTGAAAGCAAATCTATAGAAGGTCAAAGAAATATGGTCTAAGTATGCAGCTTCCTGATGATTAGCCTGATCTAGAGACAAATCCTAGAGCAGTGTTTCTTCACCTGGGAATCTTGTTGACATGCAGATTCTGATTCAACTGGTGATGGGGGAGACGAGCAAGGGGAAAAAGCTGGAGATTTTGCTTTTCTAACAAGCTCCCTTGAGATGCCAATGCAACTGGCTGGCATACAATACTGGCTGGCATACAAGGATCTAGATCCCGGAGGAATAAATGCATGTCCTTGAGTCTTCAATAAATATAACTTATCTGATCAGAACTTTTGACACAGGTTTGAAACAGGTAGCCTGTGACCATATTCTCTAAAAAAGGGCCCCAAGTTGCATGCATTATACGTCTCTGATAAAGAAAAGAGATATCTTTAAGACGAATCAAATCAAATAAAATAAAGCAATGGTAGTGAAATACAAAGATAGTCAAATGGTGGTATTTCAAAACCTGCTGGGGCCCCTACCCTATAATAGATAACTGCTGCTTTAGAAGAACTTGCTCTTGCTCAAGGCCACTGGCTAGAGTTCTATTTCCAAAGGGAATTCAAATACCACCCCTCTTACTCACACCCTACAGAACCTTGCCCAAATCAAGCCCATGATGCTCTGTTGAATACTATCAATTGAACAAACAGCCATGAGAGTTCTCTGAAGCTTGATTCTATTTGATCTGGACTTCTGCTTTCCTAATTGGTCCATCATAACTCATGACCAATCCACCTAAATTATATCATGTCCCTGCTTATTTAGTTTAATGTAACAGTTAGTTCACATCACGTCAGTTGGTTCCAGACTTTCAGATGCCGAATGTGAATGTACATATATGGTTGTTTAAACCACCAAATATAGATATTTGTAGACATGATATATACGGAGACAGTTGTGAAAAAGGACCAAGTAGATGGAAGGTTCATATAAGTTAGGATTTATGTATAATACTTAATTGCTCATTATTAGGAGCACTAAATTATTAATTAGTACATTAAATTACTTTAAATTAAGACAAAAATACTTTACCAAGTCATCAAAAATATCTCTCTGATGCACATGGATGGTAATTAGAGTTTCAAACTTCACTCTATCAAACTTGCTTAGGTCATGTGTTGTCTGACTAATTAGAGTATTCAGAATATCCAAAAATTTCTGATTGGTCACTTGCATGATTTTCCTGTCATCTTTTGCATTATTTAAAGCCTCTTCCGAATCATGTGTCCACAACATCTGAATTCCCAGAAGCCCAACCTACAAATCCAGCAGACAAATAAGTTTGCCAAATATTTAAAGAATATCTGCAACAAAATTTGGGGGTCACTTATTCACATGAAGGCGTTCAGGGTTTTACTCATTTGAACTAAAAAAGAGACATGCATTTCTCCACTCCCAAAAGGGGAAAAAAATTTAAAGTTCTAACTGTTGATATTTAATGATTTCAATGTAGGTAGATAAATAATAATTAAAACAATGGCCACCATTGATGGAGCTATATGTGTGTTATAGAAGATGCTTAGAAAATTTTTCTATAGAGGGCCTAAGACCACTAGATACCTCCATGAGAGATTTTTCTTTCTCAAGAAAAGCATGTGGGGGGCCGGCCCAGTGGCGCAGCGGTTTAGTTCGTGCTTGGCAGCCCAGAGTTCGCCGGTTCGGATCCCAGGCGCCCGCCGCCGCACTGCTTGTCAGCCATGCTGTGGCGGCGTCCCATATAAAGTAGAGGAAGATGGGCACGGATGTTAGCCCAGGGCCAGTCTTCCTCAGCAAAAAGAGGAAGATGAGCAACGGATGTTAGCTCAGGGCTGGTCTTCCTCACAACAAAAAAAGAAAAAGAAAAGCATGTGGAATTAATAGACTGTTGTATATTTTTCTTTAGCAAGTTTTCCAAAGGTCTCTTTGCATCTTCTATAAAAGGTATGCTGCCTGTCTCCTTTCCTGATCTCACACTCTCTCTAATATCCATATCTTTATCTACATCTACTTCTCCGTCTACATGTTTATCTAAAGGAGAGACAGAAAACAAGGAGAGAAGCTTGTCCTTTGTCTCCTGACGAAGACATAGGGAAATTGTGAGTGAATGTCACCTTACCTACAATTTCTGCCCCAGAAAAGGGAGTACAAGTGGTCAGAACCTGCCCCCTCTACCTCCCTGCTGCAACAGCTGTCCCTTTGGGCACTTTTGCTCATCCCCAGAGTCAAGCAACAGATCCAAGATCATCTGGACCAAAAAGGAGCCCCACGCGTGGCAGAGGCCTGAAAGCAGTGTGCGTGGTATGTGGATACTGCGGGGCGTGGCACTGGATGCCGATGAAGCAGGAATAAACTCCTCTGCTTCTCTCCGCCTCCTCAGGAACTTCCACGTTTGTCCTGCTAGAGCAGTGGCCAACCCTGGGGTCTGCAGGTGAAGATAAATGAAAGCATCTGGCTGAGGTGAGCAACCGGATGTAGAGGAAATAGTAGCTGGTGTCAGGAAGTTCCCCATAAGTAAGCTGACTCTGAAGTGTTTATACCGATTTAAAGACCAACAGCCCCACAGACCCTGAAAAATCACTGCATAGTGGTACACTCTAAAAACTAATCTTTCAAGTGACTATCCTGAGTCACCGAGAAAAGTTTAAATTACGTTTTTTAGTCGGTTTAAGAAGGCAGGGGACTTAATGGTGAAAACTGAAGGACATTGAAATAAAAAACAAAATAAGAATGCTCCTGCTCACCAACAGTATTTGACATCTGTAATAAGCATATTAAAAAATATTGGAAGGGAATACACTAAAATATTAACAGTCATCATTTCCGGGTGGTAGAAATATGAGACATTTTTATTTTCACCTTTATATTTTTCAAACTTTTCCAAATTTTTGCAAGGATCCATTGCATTCATAATCTTAAAAATGGATTTTAGAAAAAAGCAGAGATGAAATTTTAAACAATTCTAGATAAAAGGTTAAATTAACATTGTAGTGGGCAAATTTCAATTATTTGGAAAAATAGCTCTAAAGAGTAATAAATATATATATTCATGCAATATATATTCTCTATATAGTCATTCAATATATACATTACTTTTTAAAGTAATTTTTCCAAATAACTGAAATTTGCCCACTACAATAGTAAGATTTTTATCTAAAATTGTTTAAAATTTCACTTCTCTGTGTATATGTATGTATACACACTAAAGAAAATCCCGAACGCTAGTCAACTTTCCTGCTATATCTTGTTCAACTTCACCATTACTTTGAACTTGCTCTTCAACTTTTCCACCTTTAATGCTGAATCCTCTGTGTAATCTAGACTGAGCCCCTCCTTCGGAACATGCAGGGTGAGCAAGCTTTCCTGGGAGAGTGTAAGTATGTTGATTTAGTCTAAGGAGCTGTTTTCTCAGCTTATCAAATTAAGTACTTTATAAAGCTTTACCATAAAGGTAATAATGCTAATAAAAATATTAAAGTTTGCCAAAGATATTATACAATATAGAATATTGTATTATACAATATAAAAAATTACAGTATTAAAATACTCTCTCCAACAAAGGTTGATTCTACATCTGTACTTATGTCGTTGAATAAATAATTTCATATCACTTCGGCTGTCTCCACTGTATGTGCAGTAATTTAGAATTTGGAGTGTGGGCTGGGAGGAGCAGTTGGAGATGAAATATAGCTTGGGCAAACACTGCCTATATTTTCCTTGGATACCTCTTGCCTTTTATCCAGCACTATCTCTGACCTGGATCACAAATCATCACTTTTCATTTATCTTGGCTGAAAATTTAATAAAACTGTTGGCTCTTCACTTTCTATATCCAGTTTTAACAATGCTTAGCACATTACAATGCACTTCTAAGAGCCATGGGACGTGAGAGCTGTTCAAGGGGACACCTGCACCAATCCCAGCCTCCTCAAGGTCTTCTCTCTAAAAAGTCAGTTGCATGAGAAGACCTCCTTCAACAGATTGTGCCAGTTGTTAATTACTTGAAGGGAAAATAAAAGGTAAGATGGATTTCTTTTAAGAAAAGATACGCTCATTCTTTTTATATATGCCCATATCTCTATCTGTATTTATATCTATCTATGTATGGATATATAGAGATAGATGTCTTTTATATAGATAGGTGTCTTTTATATATAAGATGAAATTTTCCATTAGTGGTTTTGGTCTCAGTGTATCTCCCTAATGATGGGATAATAGTAGCAAGTCCTCTTCTGGGGAATGGGATGGGTTGGCCTAGAATGGCGTAGATGGACAAGCAGGTGGTTGGGAGCTGAGGGTGGGTAGGCCTCCCTAACTGGTTCAAAGCTACAACACCTCCATACCATCAGGCCAACTGCCTCCTGTGTATCCACCCCCCTCATTCCCATTATTCAAACATTGTGCATTCTCACCTGTGCTGGAAAGTGATTGAGGAAAGGTAAGAGTTGAAATCCTGAATCACTGATTTGATAGTAGGCAGATCTAATTATATTATGTAATGAGGACATCTGCATTTTTAACAATTCCAGAAGCCAAATTTCTACAGGACCTTTGGCCATAACAGGAGTATCCAACTAAAAAATATATTACAAATATATTACAAATGGATAATAATTTGGTAGTTTTACAAATGTCACACACAACTGGATACATCATAGTACCTCAATGCAAAGCAAATGATACTACATAAAACATTTAAAACATGAGGGAAAACAACTAATACTATAAGTGGAAGGAACTATAAAGATCACTTGGTCTAAAACTCTCATTTTCTAGATGATGAGTGTCGGAGAAGTTAAATGAGTTATTCAGACTGGTTTGTAACAAAGCCAGGGCTATAGAACTAGAAGCCAAGTCCACCTCCCCTCCCTCTTTTTCATAAGAGAATTGCATTCCCCTCAACCTAAACTTTTAAAGAAATCCTAATAACAAAATTTTAAACAAGTCAAATTACAATAATTTTTTCTCCTTCTCTTGATACGACGGCCAGGATACGATCGTACTCTTTTGCATGAAACGTCACCTCATTTATGTTATCAGATACTGCAGGGAGATGTGGCTGTAAGAAGCACAAGACAGAGCATAAATATCACACATGAGGCTAAACACAAAAGCCATTGAGATGTTTTACAAAGCCTTACTATTTTTTATCTTTGTAAACGTTAAAAACTTACTTCCTTGTCACCCCCGCCCCCCAAAAAAAGACATCTTTAACCCTTGACTGATTTGGAGGCTCACTTTTTAAAATCCAGCCCTAGAGAATGTTTCCTCTAAATCCTGCAAATGCCCCTCTTATGCTATGGAGATTGGAGTAACAACTGTCGCCTTCCTCCAGATGGAGACTGAACCATATGGTCCCTGCCCTCTTTCCTCCCGGAGACAGCTCAGTCCTGCCCTCCCTCTTGGCTCTATCTCTGCCTGACACAGCTTTAATTCCCTCCCCTCCTTCCTCATCCCTGCAACTCCCTGGAAACCAACAAGGAAGATATTATTAGCTGTTTCCCAGATTCCCAAACCAGAAACAGCCCTAGGATGTGTTTCAGTGCCTCCCCCACCCAGTTCTCTATAGTTTTTCTCCTTTTTCTGGAAGTATTGCCCTTGGAAAAGGCTAAAAGCATTTGAGAAGCATTCTGGATGGAAAAAAAAGGACAAATCCAAGCCACAATCCTTATTTGATCTAAGAATATTTAGATTAAAATACTCATAATAATGAATTATATTTAGTGAGCACAAACTGTGTGCCAGATGCCTTTCAATGCACTGTGTCATGTCATCCCTATGACAATTCTATGACATGGGAACCATTAATATTCTGGTTTTACAGATGAGGAAACTGAGGTACAGGAAAATTGAGAAGCTGGCCAAAGTCACCCAGCTGGTGAGTTGCATAATCAGTGACTCTTGCCTCAGGTTGATAGGCTCTGAATACACAGAAAATAGGACATTTTATGATCAACATAATTTTTAATACTCTTCTTTCCTGCCTATACTTTTATGACATTGACTTCATTTTTAATACTGATTATGTATGCTGTGGAAAAAAAACTATTTAGGTAATAGATATTTAGGTTATACCTGTATGGTGTGGGAATCACTGGCTTGTCCAAGAATTTCCAGGAGAACTGGATCAGATACAAAGAAGAATCTTGGAAATAGCAATCGCTTCTTCTCCAAATACCTTTAAATAAAGTCACATTACCAAATGATTTTTTCTGAATCATTAATTTTTGGGTTTTTCAGCCAAGACACAATCAGTAACATCTTCAAAAAGATAACAGCAAACACCATAGTCATTTCCCATTTTCCTCTGAAATGTTTGGTTAGAACCAAAGTCCATGCTCCACCATTGATGGCACTTGGGAAAACAAGTGGAAACAAGAAAAGGATTCACGGCAAGCCTGCCATCATCTGTTGTCTTCTTTCTCATTAAGAGCCCTCCTGTGACTTTTCTAAGAGTATTGTAAATCTCACGGCTTAAACCCAGGGTGAACACATAATTTATCTCCAAACATGGATATTTTGAGAGTGAAATGGGGTACAACTAACCACTAAGCCAAGACATAGGCATAAACTTGGACAAACCAGGATATATCATTATCCTATTTCAAATAGAAATTAAGAATAAACTGCCTTTTAAGAAAATTATCCGTGAATATGTCCGGTTAATTGTTCTCTTAGTGCACATCTCTACTCCATGCCTGTGGTGGGTTGAATGGTAGCCTCCCAAAAGATATGTCTACGTCCTATTCCCTGAAATCTGTGAATGTGGGCTTATTTGGAAAAAAGATCTTTGCAGATGTATTGAAGTTAAGGATCTCAAGAAGAGATAATCCTGGGTTATCCAGATGAGCCTTAAATCCAATGACAAGTATCCTCGTAAGAGATGCACAGGAAGAAGAAGAAGAGGAGAAGGGAAGACAGAAATAGACATTGGAGTTATGTAGCCACAAGCCAAGAAACTCCTAGAGCCACCAGAAGCTGGAAGAGGCAAGGAAAGATTCTCCCTTAGAGTCTTCAGAATGTGCTGACACTTTGATGTCAGACCTCTGGCCTCCAGAACTGTGAGAAAATAAATCTCTGTTGTTTTAAGCCACCAGTTTACGACAATTTGTTACAGCAGCCCTACAAAACTAATACAATGCCTTAACTCACCCACTCCTAAGCTGAAGGTTTCTTTTCTTGCAGAAAAATTAAATTTATTTGAAATGTTAAATTCCTATTGCCATTTCAACCATCACTACCAAACCAGAAATGCAGTCAATACTATTAACTTGTTTGGGGTAAGACCCCGTTACATATAAAGGGATAGGTAATTTGAAAATTAAACTCTTACCCTGTAAGTGACTTCTGACATACTTCCAACTGTTCGTGTAAATGAGGTAGAAGTTGCCCCATGGTTTCATCTCCAACACAGCAACTAATCACATTGGGATTCTCATGAGCTCGCTGCATTATCTTCATCCACGACTTGTCAATATTCTGAAAACGTTTTGCTTCCTAAAAAAAAATCCATAGTTAGTAAAAATTAGCATTTGCATAGTTGAATAAAGCAGTCTTCACTTTGGAATGTCTTATAGTTCTTCAAATGAGCCCCCATTAGTCTCACACTATATAATCTAAAGGAGAAATTATTTTCCATCTGAATTAACTCTGAACAACGAAAATCCAAAGTCATAAAACTTCTTATTGAAATACTGCTTTATCACAATGGGGTTTATCGCTTATTTGTTTTCTCCCATTTAATACATTTTTCAAAGTGCCACATGATTAATTTGCAGAGCTATCAACTTAAAGCTGACATCTAGGCTTTCAGCACCCCAGGTGTTTGGGTTTGATGAGCAAACTGAAGAAGCAAGAAAGTAATTGGATCTCAGGATCCTTGGAATAATTACAGCTCAACAGCACCCCAGGAAAAAGAAAAAGAAAAAACAATAAAAACCCAAAACAAAGTGTCATTTACATTTTTGCAAATAAAAATTTCCTCTATACTATGGATGATATTAAGCTTTGTATTCAGTTGCAAAAAATGCCCCTAGAAATCGGCATAATAGTGCCTCTTTTAAAACTTTTATGTGCATTTTTTAATGCAACTTTCTGATTAAAAAAGAAAACATTTCTGCTTAAAAAACATGTGTTACAAAGGGAAAGTAGTCATTTTCAAAATCTTTTTATCCTTGATTTTTAATCGATAGAGATCCTGTAGGTATGGAAATTCAGGAAGAGCAGGTTTAATTTTATAAGAGGAAAGTTACCTTCATAGAATAAAGCTATTAGTAAGTTACTGGCATTTATTGAAAGGGCCCTCTTACAGCTGTTTTAAAGACTTGTTTACAGGCTTCTAAGGCTGTTTCCCTGACCCATCGTATGTTTTTGATCTACTGTTAGTCGACTTACTAATAGTTAACTTGTGCTTACAAAATACAGATCAATTTTAATTCTACTCTCAGAGGAATGTTATAAGGTTAATTTTCAGAAGAGAGGAACTACTGTAATTTAATAGTACCATATTTGAATGTACCTCACATCTTCAGAGAACCTGGAAATACGTGAGTTTCTTCTTTCTATTAATGTAAGTCAAAGGTCAGCACTGTTTTTTCAACTTTTTTTGGAAAGGGCCAGATGGTAAGTATTTTAGGCTCTGCAGGCCATATGGTCCCTGTTACTCAAAATGACTCAACACTGCTGTTGTAATACAAAAGCAGCCATACACAGAACGTAAATGAATGGACATGGTTGAGTTTCAATAAAACTTTATTTACAAAAACAGGCGAGTGGGCCATAGTTTGCCAACCCCTGGTGTAAATAATCAAGATATGACCATATGTCTTTGTGAAGGCTTTTATAAAGACATAGACAACACATACCAAATTATTCTATCACTAGTTACAAAAACCATATTTACCTGAGGTAGCTGTTTGGCAATATCTCCACCTACAAAGACAGCTTCAAGATAAACCCAAAGGTTCTGAACTACTAACCATTCTTCAATTATATCTGAGGAAGTGGACAATTTATACACCCAATTCTGGATATTTTTTTTAAATGGAGCATTATATCTAAAAAGTAAGAATGGAAAAATATTATATTTTAAGGAAGATTCAGAAAATGGTATGGCCTAACAAAAGTAAATTACAGGAGAAACATTCCCTTGCAAATGAACATGTTTTTCTAAAAGGCAATTCCTAATAAATTTCATACAGCTAAAGAAATTTTTGCTTTTTTATGAATAAAACTCATATAATTATAGTGATTTCACTTATTTTTTCCATGTATCAGTCATATACTAGGAAAATGGGCTAAATTTTAGGCCAGAGACGTCCAGCAAAGGAATTGGGCTGGTTGCTTCTGGGAATAAAGGGAAAAGAAGGAATAAGATGGTTTTCCAAGACTTCTGTGAACTAAATCCAGGCGGGGACTGCCTATGAGAATAACACACAGGACACTGTTACCAGTCTGTGGAACTATTACCACAACGCCAGGGTCAAGCTTGAGCTCTGATGTCCACTTATAGATGTGCTCTTCCCACTCACAGACTGCTAATTCCACCAGGCACTGTGCCTAGATTCTGCAGTGTTAGAGATCCAGGATAGCTACCCCAAAATAGCATGGTTCCTGTTTTCTCATCATCAGGGCTAGCTGTAGTGTTCATGAGAATATAAGGTGTCCAGAATCTGGGCACAACTAAGAAAGACAAGAAATAGAGTGGATGCCATGGAGGAAGTGATTGGAAGGTACTGGGTAAAGACCCAATCCCTACAGTTGGATTAAGCAGCTGACTTCAGTTTGTGGCAATGGCAAGTAGTTTTGATGTGATGTAGAAGCATTTCCTGGTGAGTGGCACTTGTTGACTAGGGTCTTAAAACTTTTCTTGATCCAGGACAAGGTGACTTGAAGGTGCTCACATATCGAATGGGGTTCTTCTGGGTAGAGTCTGATGCCTGAGTACAACCCATAACTTCTCTGAAAGCCTATGTTAACACTGGAAATATAAAGGGAGTTGTACGAAAATTGCCCCAAAGAGGCAGATGAATTGTTTAGGTAGTAAGAGGCATTTTTCTCAACACCCAATTTATACTAGCCTAGAGCTGAAAGGCAGTCAATATGCCAAAAGCATTTTCAAAATCAAGACATGCAGACTCTGACTGAGTCCTGTTTCCTAAAGCTGCACTAGAGATCTGAGTCACCTTCAGACTGGTTCAATAGTCCAGTGATGGACAGGGTGCCTCATTTAGGCCACAGTGGACCCAGCACAGGTTCACCACTTTTCACCGTAAAAAATGCAAGGGTGTAAGTGCTAAGCCCCTAATGGTATATTCCTTTCATGTCTTGCCAGTACACTGTTCCCAGGCCATTGGGTAAATAATTGAGCAGGTTTAAAAGAGGGCAATGATGACAAATCAGAGGAATGAAAAAGAAAGAAGAAAAAATGGAAAGGTCATCTCAGTGGGGAGCCACGATGTTCAGGAGATAAGCTGTCAATCTGGGGGAGATAATTATGATGGGGCCCACCAGGAAAAATAAGAAGGGGAGGCAAGTATCACAAAAGAAGAAATGGAGGCCATGATCATTAGGGAAAATAGGTAGTTCATGTAAGGTCAGGTAAGAGTTAGCACTTTAGGTCAGAATCTTGTGTTATGCCACAGCTGCAAAACTGGGCTTTTACCCAGTATTATATAACCCTCAATACCAATTAAAATTTTCCCCCCCAAATTGTAAAATTACCTGTTGCTTAGTAAGGAACCTAAGACCATTAAACTATCCTCCATTAAGGTGATAATTTCCGCCGATTCAGTTCCTTTGAGCAGGAGCTCTCCTTTTCCCTTAAATGCTGCAAAGCTCAGGTTCTGGTTGGTCCAATTCTCAACCACCTGAGCCAGCTTGGCTTCAATATCCTTCTCTTTAATGGCAGATATGCAAATATCCTTCAGAGGGAAATAAACGAATATGTCATGATATTTTCAACTGCAAATTAAGTGCATTGTAAAATCATAGAATTTTTTAGCTTGAGCCTACAAGTCATTTGGTCATTTTACGGCCAAGAAAACCGAGGCTCAAAATCATTGTGCTGCCAGTTCAAACCAGAACCTTCTGACACTCTGACTACTAATTATTTTTCTGTGCCATATCCATGAGATAATGGAACTTAAATCATTATGTTTCTTGATTATATTATTAATTGGAGTTTTTCAGCCAAAATGGAGATAATCACAGCTGCTCTTTCCCAGTGGCTTTGCTATGAGAAGCAAATGAGAATACACGTGAGACTTCTGAATTCTTGAACATATAAACATTGCTACATTCCTGCCAGTTCTGGCCCTAATATCAATATCTCATTTGCTGAAAAACGCAATTCTATTTTTTTCTTATGGGTTTTCCTGTTTTTCTGAGAATCCTCGATGTGACAGTCTCATAAGGGAAAATAAAAGTGAGGTATTATCCCCACTGTTCCTCAATTTATTTTCATACTTAGAATCACAGAATCTCAGAGATGGGAAAGAATTAGAAGGTGTAAGGTATTTCCATGAATAATTATTATACAAATTAGTGTGTGATAAATGTTGTAAGAGTGGTGTGAAATGTTGTGAGTTCTGAGGAGGGAGAAACGATTTCTGCCTGCAGTCAGGAGGAAAGGCTTCACTGAGGAGGGAGCATCTGAGAACAAGTGGGATTCCAACAGAGGGAGGGAAAGGATATTCTATAGGGAGGGAAAAGTCATCCTTTAGTGGCAGTGAATCCAGTAACAGTAGGACTCCAGCTTGGCTAATAGCAGAGCACGTTGGGCAGAGCAAATGGGATGTTCTGGGGTAGACAGTACTAAGAATCTGTTTTGGCGTACAAATAATTAATAACTGAATCCTAGAATTCCTTGGAATTGTAAAACGAAGTTTTCAAAGCACAGCTATGAGTGACTATATTCTTGAGTGTAAAAACCTACTCATAAGAATGAGATGGTCACCAACGTTTTTTAACTTTGTTTCCTTCAACAGTATTTGAATGACATTTATAAACAGGAGAAAAAAATGCTTTGAAAACAAAACTTTTGGTGCCCATATGTTGTTAAAAAGAGTCAGAGGATATTGGTACCACTCATGTAAACAGTAATCTTTACTATACATATTAAAGATTTTGTTCTAATTATCTTTAAACTAAATAGGGTATAGGGCATTGCTCCAGTCTCTGATGCACATCCAGTAAAACAAAAGACTGTCAGGGACCAAGACCAGATGTCTGCCCCACCCAGAGGCCAGCCTCTATATAACTGGCCTGTAGTCTTTGTTCTGTAAGATGGTTCTTCCAGACATTAGCCAGCCATTTTCCCCCTTGCTAGCAAGCTGTAATAAAACCCTTTCTCTCCTACCACCTCGCCTCTCCACTATAGGCATGTCTTGCAGCAGGCAGATGACCCCCCCCCCACCAGGTGGTAACAGGGAGAGGTAGAAAACTCAAAACCATATATATGGGAGATTTCTGGCCACATGGTGCAGTTCCTCACCTCCAAAAACATAGAATAATGGATAAAATACAAAAAAAGAGAAAATAAAAAACAAACAGAGCCAGGCTTAAAAACAAAATAAACATCTCCGTGAACCAGAAATGGAAAAGATATGCAAACCAGTGGGCAGAGCTGAAGCCCAGGCCTGAGGGCTCTGGTGAGTGTGGGTCAATTCCTTGGTTCCTGTGGGATAGAGGAGACTGAAAGTGGTCTATATGAGAGGGAGCATCGGGGTAGGGTCCAAATCCCTCCACTGTGGAAAGAGGCTGCCTCTAGCTGCCATCTGGGCATCTAGATTAAATGAAGCTATGGACCTGGGGGGTGGGGTGACACGGACCCAGCTCCACCACCAGGACCTGAAACAGGTCAGCTCTGCCTGGATCTGCTTCACCATAGCAGAATAGGGATGTAAACTGCTATTGTTAACACCTGGCTCTGGACTTGGGGATAAGAGGAGATGGGAGTTTAGGGGGAAGAAACCACAAAACCACTAGACAAGGAAGACTAAGAATCAGAAGGAGAGAAAAAAATTTTAGAAATATAAAAGTCACATTTTTTAAAGGCTGCCATTCAAAATGAGTCCCCTCAAAAATAAAAATTACAAAACCCATGAAAAAAATCTAACACTCAGAGGGATAGCCAACATAAAATACAACCAGAGTAAAAACTCAGTCCAGGTAAAACTAATTTTAGAAAGCAATCTGAAAAAAAATCTTTAACTATGTTTAATCTGGGGGTGTTGAAGTATGGGAGGTATAGATGAAATAATATTGGCCATGAGTTGATAACTGTTGAAGCAAGAGGATCTCTACTTTTGTTTGAAATTTTCCATAATAAAAAATTTTTAAATAGTGATGCTTAGGATGCTCAAAGAGAAAAATGAAGAACTCTATAGATTTGAGATTTATAGGTTTGAGAATATACGAAATAATAGAGAATATATATTGATTTAAAAATCTATAGACCTAAGAATCTATAAAAAGGACAGAAAAAAAGAAACAAATGGAGAAATGAGAAAAGAACAGGTGGCTGCAAAAGAAAAAGAACCAAGCTCCAGTTCAAGATGGCAACATTGGAGGATCCTGAATTCACTTCTGATACCAGCTCAACACAAGGTTGACATAAGGGAAGCCATATTGTAGAAAAAAACCCTACTGTAACTTTGAATGACCTCTGATGAACTAACCCAGACATGCTCTGTAGATTTTATGGCCTCTCCCAGCTGCTATAAGTTGATAACTGTGTTCTTTTGAGTTTCTTAGGAATGTGATGACCCCCGGGCAGAGAGTCTATGCTGATAGCCATCATCAATGACAACTGAAAGATCAGGGTATAGAGTGTTGCTCCAGTCCCTGATGCATATCCAGTAAAACAAAAGACTGTCAAGAACTAAGACTAGATGACTGCTTCTACCCTGAGACTAGATATCTGCCTCCACCTGGAGACCAGATGGATGCCCCCACCCTGAAACCAGATATCTGCCTCCACTTGGAGACTAGCCCCCTATATAATGGGCCTATAGTCTTTGTTCTGTAAGATGGTTCTTTTGGACATTACGGCCATCTTCCCCCTTGCTAGCAAACTGTAATAAACTGCCCTTTTTCTGCCACCATCTTGCCTCTTGACGATTGGCTTTTGTCTCATGGCGAGCAGATCATGCCCTTTGTGCGTTAACACCTCCTCCCACGGGCACACCAAATCTACAGCTCCATAACAGTTTCCTCTGAGAGAAATCCAAAAACTAACAAACGTGTAGAAGCAACTCCTACACATCCAGCAAATGAGAAAAAATCCACATTTTAACTGGTAGAAGAAAACGAGATACAATCTCATCATAAATCCCACTCCTGGTATGGGGACCCACAATCCAGAAGGAGCCCACAAACCCAAGCTTCTCCCTGAAGAATGAAGTGTTTGAACTCCACATCTAGTACCCCAACTTTTAAGACCTACACCTGAGAGATGAGCCTTCAAAACACCTAGTTTTGAAAGTCAACAGGGCTTGTGTCCACCAGACCCACTAGGCTATAGCAAACTGGGAAATAGTTCTTAAAGGGCTCTGTGCAGACTCATCTGGCTACACCCCAGGGCACAGCAGAGGTAGCAGACTGAAAAGCACCCAGTCTTTCTGTGAAAGTGGCCTATTTGCTTATCTCAAAGCTTTGGCCTGAGGGGCAGGCATCTAATTTAACACACAACTAGAGACCTACTGAAATACTCTCCAAAGACAGAGGCTGGTGGGCATCATCATTGTGCGCTCCCTCTGCCTCACTCTAGGTCATCAGTATCTCCCGGAAAGGAGCTTGTGCACATGTCTGGTGTCCTGGTTTTTGCAGCTGCCACTCAGGGGAAACCTCTTGATTGCCTGGCTCTAGTGGCAAGTGGGGCTTATATTTGAGGGTCCCACAAGACTGTAACAAAAAGAGAAAGAGTTTTTAACTGGCTACTCCCAGGGCACAGCAAAGAGGCAGCAGACTGAAATGCCCAGTCTTTCTGTGAAAGAGGGCTATTAGCTTATCTTCATGACTGTGACCTGAGGGGCAGGCTTCTAATTAAACACACATCTATGGGCCAACTGTATTCCTCTCCAGAGACCTTGGAGGGCAGGTGCTATCTTTGTACTCTCCTCTGCCATGCTGCAGAGCACTGGTGTCTCCAGGAAAGGAGCTTGCATACACAACTGGTGCCCAACTTTTGTTGCTGCCACTCAGAGGACATGTTCCTTGATAGCCTGACTTTGGAGGCCAGTGGGGCTTGTGTTCATGGGTTCAACAAGATGGTAGCAAACGAAGAAACAGTTCTTAACTGACTATCACCCCAGGGTTCAGCACAGAGGGAGCAGACAGAAATGCCCATCTCTCAGTGTTTCCCACCCCACCCAAAGAGGTACATTTGCATACTTTAAAAGCTGCTGCTTGATGGTCTGGCTTCCAATCAGTCTGAATCTATGTGCTGACTGAGATCCTCCACTTTGGGACACTGACAGGTCTTGGCACACCCTCAACTATTTACCAAGAATAAAGTAGACTGCTTGGACAATCACAAAGATTTCAGAGATAACCAAGAGCTAGAACAGGATTGAATGATAAAAAGCTAAAGGAGTTCATCACCACTAGATGGGCCTTACAAGAAATGTTAAAGGGTCTTCTTTAAGCTGAAATAAAAGAGCACTAGTAGTAACAGGAAAATAAATGAAAATATAAATCTCACTGGTAAAGGTAAATATATAATAAAATTCAAAGTAACCTAATGTTGTAAAGGCAGTTGGTTAATCACTTATAAAGCTAGTATGAAGGTGACAAGATAAAAGTAGTAAAAATAACTATAACTACAATAATTTGTCAATGAATACACAAGATAAAAAGATGTAAATTATGACATCAGAAACAAAACATGGTGGGAAGAACAGAAATGTAGAGCTTTAGAATGCATTTGAACTTTAGTGTTATTAATATAAAATAGGCTGTTACAAATCTAACTGTTATATGTAAGCCTCATGGTAACCACAAAACAAAAACCTATAGTAGATACACAAAAGATAAACAGAAGGGAATCTAAGCCTACCACTACAGAAAATCATCAAATAACAAAGAGAGCAAGAGAAGAAGAAAGGAACAAAGGAATTACAAAACAGCCAGAAAATAAAATGACAATGAGTACATACCTATCAATAATTACTTTAAATGTAAATGGACTAAATTCACCAATCAAAAGACAGAAAGTGGCTGAATGGGTAAAAAACAAGACCCATCTACAGGCTGCCTACAAGAGACTCACTTCAAATGTAGGACACACTCAGATAGAAAGTGAAGGGATGGAAAAAGATATTACATGCAAATGGAAATTAAAAGAAAGCTGAGGTAACTATACTTATAACCACAATGAGCCATCACCTCATACCTGTTAGAATGTCTATCATCACAAAGACAAGAAATAACAAATGTTGGCAAGGATGTGGAGAAAAGGGAACCCTTGCATACTGTTGGTGGGAGTGTAAATTGGTGCAGCCACTATGGAAAACAGTATGGAGGTTCCTCAAAAAAATGATCCAGTAATTCTACTTCTGGGTATTTATCTGAAGAAAACAAAATACTAACTCAAAAAGATATATGCACCTCTGTGGTCATTGTAGCATTATTTACAATAGCCAAGACATGGAAACAACCTAAGTGCCCATCAATGGATGAATGGATAAAAAAGATGTGATATGTATGTATGTGTGTAAATATATATATATATATTTATATGTGTGTGTGTGTGTGTGTATATATATATATATACAGTGCAATATTACTCAGCCATAAGAAAGAAGGAAATCCTGTCATTTGTAACAACGTGGATGGACCTTGAGGGCATTATGCTAACTGAAATGTCAGACAGAGAAAGACAAATACTGAATGATCTCACTTATATGTGGAATCTAAAAAAGAAAAAAACAATAAAGCCCAGAACATAGATAAGGAGAACAGATTAGTAGTTGCCAGAGGAGGGGTTGGGTGGTGAAATGGGTGAAGGTGGTCAAAACGTACAAACTTCCAGTTATAAAATAAATAAGTCCTGGAGATTTAATATACAGCATGGTGACTACAGTTTAATACTGTATTGTAAATATATAAGTTGCTAAGAGAGTAGATCTTAAATTTCTCATCACAAGAAGAAAAATTTGTAACTATGTGTGGTCACGGATGTTAACTAGACATGTTGAGCTAATTATTTCATAATATATACATACATGCAAACACTACACATTAAAAAAAGAACAAATTAAAAATCTTGCAAAGTAAAAATATGATAATTTTATATTTAATAGATGAGTAGGAAAAAGTATAGAATTAGAAATTTGGAAAATGTTGTGAGGAATTCACCAAGAACATAATATAGAAGTAAACAGATTTTTAAAAATAAAAGTATAGTTAAAGGACAAGGAGAATAGATTGAGGAGCTCGAAAACTAACATATTTCAAATAATCATATTATCTCCTTGAGTTACAGCATTATTTTGCAAAACCAAGGGATGTTCAGGATCATTCCAAATTTTGAGGGTGCATTATATAGGGCAATTAGTACACCTTTGAATAAAATGTCTGCTGGTACAATTTTCAGAAAAGAAAAAGGAGACATTTTTTAATGGACCATTAATAAGACGTTATAATCTTATGTACCTCAATGTCATCCTTATTTTTAAGGAGAGGTGCTTCCATAATATTTCTAAGACAAAAAGAATCAGATTCCACATCAAATGGGGTTTTAGTTAACTCGGAGATTCGGTCCCAGTGTCTCTGTTTCATTGCCTTATTGGTCATCATTTCTAGTAGAGGACATGACTCACTGAAATCATCAATTCTTTTTTTCAGATCCAAAAAAGCTTGCCAATCTTTAAGCCCTTTTGGAAGTTTACGACATCTTTCAGAAAAAAAAGAAAAAATTATTTCATCTACACATTTCTTTGAAGAAAATGTTATGTATATACAGCAATATATCAGAGGACAAATTTGTTGGTGAAATACCTATGGGATCCTAAGAAGATAGGCAATATAAAAAGGTAAGCTTAATTCAATTGAAACTCACCTGTTTTGAAATTCCTGAAGTTCTGCATTAATTTTTTCAATGTCTACATCTCCCCAAAGTATTTCATAATAACCACTAATATTGCCCATTACAGTATCATACAGTCCATACAGCTTCTGCAGCAAGTTGAGTTCCTTTCTGGGAAACCAAATAATTAAGTCAATATAAAATGTATATTTTAAAAATAAATTCCATTACTGGATAGGCAGAATTCATCCAATCAAAGATTTCCTACATTATGTGTATAATGTCTTACAGACACCAACATGCATATAACCCTGTCGGTTTCCAAAGACTACTAAAGTTCCATCAATTAGGTCCAGTTTACAGCTTTCAAGTATTCCAAATCATACTGTGACTTGACATTAACAAATAGTTTGATTATTATTACCATACCAATCATTGCAAACAATGTGAACAAAACTTGATAACAAGACTAAAGATAAGGCTAAGGTTTCATTTGATGTTTTTCTTTCAAATGCAAGCTAGATTTTTATGAGAATGTCTGCCTTTAAGTATAACTTTAAATACCATTTTCCTACAAAAAGCTTTCCCTCATGTGCCCAAATAAAGTTATATCCAAAATAAGAATAAAAGGAAGGATTCCAAGTCCAAGTAAGGGAAAATTCCTTTATTGCATAAAACGCCAAAAATTGACCACTCAGCAAAGTTTGTGGATTCTCCCAGGAATTCCTCAATTCTTAGCACATCGTGAGGGTTCACTGGATCCAATTTAAGTTTTGAGTTTATTTCTTGAGTAGTTCTTACTACTTGTAAGGATTGATATTCACAACTTTTATTATTTATTATAGATAAGACAGAGACCAAAACTAAAATTTGCTTATGTTTTTAGTGAAGTAAAACTCATTCTATCTTGCAATTACCATATGGGTGCACTGGATCCTTTTATAAATCTAAGACACATTCTGGAATCTTGGTTATCTTGTTCTCCCAGTTCTTGTTTGATTTTGCTGATTCACCATCCTAGGAATTATTTCATTGTTAATGATTGATTATTCCCAACTATGCTAAAAATGACTAAAATAATAAGAAAAGAGAAGAATGATGAAATCTATAAGGATGAGGCAATAGTGAAAAAAATAATTACTCTTGCACCATCCTTTAGGTTTCTTATTGTGTTGCCCAAAGTATTGCATTATCTTTCAAGAAAGTAGAAAAAAAGAACCCTGGAGACAATATTTTGGTAGTCTTTTGATTTTTGTTTATTTGGCTTTCACTTAATACAGTTAAGAATTCAGGGGGCCGGCCCGGTGGCGCAGCGGTTTAGTTCGCGCTTGGCAGCCCAGGGTTCGCGAGTTCGGATCCCGGGCGCCCGCGGATGCACTGCTGGTCAGCCATGCTGTGGTGGCGTCCCATATAAAGTAGAGGAAGATGGGCACGATGTTAGCCCAGGGCCAGTCTTCCTCAGCAAAAAGAGGAGGATTGGCGACGGATGTTAGCTCAGGGGTGGTCTTCCTCACAAAAAAAAAAAAAAAAAATTCAGAATTTTTCATTTTCTACCTAAAACAGTAAAGAGAAGAAAACTGACAAAGGAAGGTGCTTCCCAAGTATTAAACAGAAAAGAGAGAGAAAGCAGCACTCTAGATGGTAATTTTGATAGTGAAACTGATTGTGTAAGTGAACTCTCAGACTATGAGTCTTTAGATTGTGATAACCTAGATGAATTTTATTAAACTCAATAATTTATGAGTGAACGATATATTTCAATAGAGGCCAGGGCTTCACCATCTAATAGTTTGCAACAAGATCCTAGACCATCCAATTTTGTAAAAAAAAGATAAGTGACAGTGTTCTTTCATTATTTATGATGTCTGCATAGGTTTTATTTGATACATTCCGCAAGTAGATAAATGTTGAAGGTGGATGTGTATGCAAAGGAAATAGACGGTGCAGAAATGAAAAAATTCATTGAATTGATCATTCAAATCTAAAAGTAAAGATTTTTGTATTTACAGTGCAAAGAAGATGGTAATTCTCTCTTCAGCAAAATGAGTGTCAAAGTTTTCCACAGCCTTGAGTTTTAGCAATGCAAGTGCAAGAAAAATCAGAAGGATTGATAAGCTATTGGAGTTGGATCTGATATCTGGAATCAGTGTTTACCGGATGGGTACACACCAGGTTCATGCACGACAGCTGATGGGGAGTTGGGTTGCATTTAAAACTTGGTCTCCACTTCATGTATATATATCTTCAAACCAGGATATTATGGAGTGAAAGTTTGGGTTTTCTCTGATTAAATTCTTATTAATTTTCTAATAAAATTGCTTTTCACCATGCCTGTACTCTTACTTCTGTAAATTATTCACAAATCACTTAAAAATATTTTAAAAAATAATAAAAAGGGTCCAATGGTCCAGACGGTAAATGAGGATGATTATTTTTTCCAGAATACTGAGAGTTAAAATAAAACATTGAGTTTCAGACTGAGTGTACAAAAGAATTAACAAGAGAGTTTATTAAAATGCAGATTTCCTAGGACTCAGTTCCAGAGATTCTGATTCAGTAAGTCGGCAGACATCTGCAATTCTAACACATCTGGTCACTGGGTTAAGCTTGGCAAACGACTACTTTAGAAGAAGAATACAAACCATCTACCCTAAGTAGCTGAAGCATTAATTTATCTTCAGACAATTTCATGTCTATTTTGCCATGATTTTCATGCTATGACTTCAAAAGAAGTCAACATAAAGTTCTATTCTAAAGCCAAGATCCTAATAAGCTAATACCGCTGTTTTAATTCTGCCTTTGAGGAAAACTATATTTAAAATTCTATTAAAATATACTTGTTTAAATCCTAGATCCACTGCTTAAAATCAATTGTTACTGTTTGAAATCAATTAAGTTCCTTGGCCTTCAATCTCAATGAATTCTATGTCTACCTAGTGGGGAAGAGCACGTAGCATAAATGCAGTAAAAAGGGATGGAGGATGGCTATTCCTCTAAATAAGCAAAGTTGTCCAAAATTGCTGTGCTTCTGAACCATCATGAACACTAACCAAAAATAGTGAAAATAAAAAAATAAAGCACAGGCTAAATACAGGCCGTGAAGCTCCAGAATTTTTGCAACGTGTTTTCTACTCCTAGAATATATTGCTTTTGTATGTGGAGATTGTCTCCAATGGGTCAGGAATAGCCAGGAATAAGGGGAATATTTAGGAGTGTTCCAAGGAAGGCTCTTCTTTGCATGATAAAAGATTTAATGATGGATGACATGATTCTTCTAATGGACAGTATTTAATTATCTGCATGTCACACTTACACAATTTCTAAACTTGCCTGGTTTTGTGTAAAATCTCATAGTCAGTCACAGGCAATCCAAAAAGTTGTTCACCAGATGAATACGTAACAAATTTCCTCCACAGATCATCAAAATTGGCCTATAAAAAGGTTTTTAAATTGTAGTAAAATATAATTAAATCAGACCCCATTAAAGTATAATTTATGATAATTGGAATAAAAGCTATATTGAGGTTTATTTAATAATATCTATGAAACAAGGATTTGTGAAGCAAATTTATACTTATATCGAGCTATCAGAGGAAAAGTTAAGTACTTAGGAAAATCAATTTTCAAGCATTCTGAAAGTATCCATTTTACATAAAATTATTTCTTTCCTAAATTAAGTGGTCCCCAGAAGACCTATATTTCAAGTTCCCATAAATACACCTGAAAGCAATAAAACTGCATTTTTAAAAATCTATAATTTCTGCTTTCGCTAATTTAAATTGGTCAACTCTCCTACAGGGTTCCAACGAGTGAAGTGTTAGTATAATCCATTCAACCCTGTTCTCTCTGCAAGCAATAATATAAAATGAAGGATTCTATTTTAACACCATTTGAAATAATTCTAACAATTTAAATCAGCAAAGTTAACGCACACGTCTTTGGAACTGGTATTTGAATCCCCTCCACTTACAATGCTAAGTATTAACACTGTTTAAAGCACAAAAGCAAATAGAAATAATCCACCTGTGACAAGATACGTGTGCTCTACGTAAATGGTACAACATATCAATAAGGATCCTAAATTCCCAGGCCTGGAAAATATCTGGCATCAGACCTCACAACGCTCAGATAGTCATATAGATCTGACAGATACATTGGCATATTTTACAGGAGCCAAATCAGGACCATGTGACGACATTGGGGGAACTCTACTGAACTCTTAGTTCCTACAGGGCAAGGGCCATATTTTGGATTTTTTATGTTCCTTGGTGGCTAGTGTAGTGGTTACTCAATAAACTTACTGAATGAAGAGTTCATGGGACTATGTGAACACCAGGAAAGCAGAAACGAAAACTTCAAAGTTAACATACATTCAAATAATGACGTTTAAAATCTTGTTAATGTAGTGAAGACTAGTGATGGATGCCAATCACTCACTCCTTTTTCCATTCAAGTCCCTAATAATATAAAAAGACCTACAGCACCAGTGGTGTAGTGATTAAGTTCGCGAGCTCGCTGCAGCCACCCAGGGTTTGCGGGTTCAGATCCTGGGCTTGGACCTGGACATCATTTATCAGGCCATGCTGTGGCAGCATCCCACATAAAGGAGAGGAAGATGGGCACGGATGTTAGCACAGGGCCAGTCTTCCTCAGCAAAAAGAGGAGTATTGGCACCTGTTTTTAAAGAGAGATGGGCCTGCAAATCTGACTCCGTCACATATCCAGCCAGATGCATGGCAAACATCCTGCTCAGCTCACACCCCTAGGCATAGGCAGAACAGAAGGTGCAAGAAGGCAAGAGATGGGCCCTATATTGTCTTTTCAATGAAGTGAGTACAACCCTGGTAAAAGGGTGGCACATTAATGTCACAGCTGCTGACCAATAAATTGTCAACTCCATTTAACAGGGAAAAACAAGGAAGTTGGTCTACCTTCAAAATATAGCCAGGCTCCAACCACTTCTCATCAACTCCAACACCACCACTTTGGTCCAAATTACTATCACCTCTCAACTGGATTACTGCAACAGCCTCCTAATTAGTCTCCCTGCTTCTACCCTTCACTGTCAATAATCTATGCTCAACACAGTAGCCAGGACAATCCATTGAAAACACAAGTAAGGTCAAGTCACTCTTCTCAGAGTCAAAGCCAGTGCCCTTCCAGGGGCTGGCAAGGCTTCTACAGTCTGTCCTCTCCTTACTTCTCTGGCTTTATCGCTATTTCTCTCTCCTTGCTCATTCTGCTTTAGCCATACCGACCTCCTTGATGATTCCCGGGTCTTTGCACTTGCTCTTCCCACGCCTAGAAAACCGCTCCTCCAGATACCCACCCGGCTCATTCCCTCACTCCTCTAGGTCTCTACTCAAATGTCCCCTTCCCAAGGAGGCCTTCTTTGGAGACTCTATTTTAAATTGTACCTCCACTTCACATACACACAGCCTGGAACTCTATGCCCTTCCCTGCTTTATTTCTTTCCTTGGCACTTATCACTATTCAATGTTACTATTCCATTATTCATCTTGCTTTTATCACTGAGGGGTTCCTCTTGGCTCAGCTGGAAGCCACCAGGTGAGCAGGTCAGTCTTAGTCTTGGCTCCTCCAGAGAGGCAAGCCAGGCCTTTCCCTGGGACCCTGGGTCCAAACCTGAGGACTTTAGCAAAGGATCAGAGCATCCAACCAGGGTCCAGCATAAAGTTCTGGCAAGCGTGATGGGGGAAGCTGGTTTTAGTTCAAGAGTGACCATCACAGTTCTGGCGAGAGAAGAACCCTGACAACAACAAGGGACTAGACTTTTTGTCTGAGGACATCATACATAAGCGAAAGCCTTGTGCCTGCTGCATCCCATGAAAACTCTTGCCAGCACACGCAAGAGCTACTAGGCTAGACCCACCCTCCCTGAAGCCAGGCGGCAGAGACGTTGGGCTCTGTGACAGATGATTTCATCTACTTTGCACAAGTTTATTCCACTAGAAACCAGCTGCAATTCCTGCTCGTTCCAATGATCCTGGAGAAATATTTTTCTCATCAGGGTATGGATTTTCTATTTTAAAACACTCAAATCAAGGAATATTCCAGTTGGGTATGCTGGAAAAAGCCAGAACTACCCCTACCACTCTCAGGAGAACCTGCAACTTGAGAGATTGCATCCAACTTGATTGAACCTTTTTGGCAAAAGGGTGCATGGAACCAGCCTGAACCATCCGTGGAAAATACATATAACGCAACAAGAACAAGATTACTGATCCCACTCCTCCTTTATTCTCTTTGGGGTGAAAAACCCAATTATCAAGTGATGTGAAGTAACTTCTGACATAAGTAGAGGGATATTTAGAAATACCCACACAGTATGTGGCAAAACTCAGGTATACTACAGAAAGCCTTCGTATGGCTTCATTTGCTGCAAAATTTGGGTATTCCTAGTAAAGAAGAAAACACTGCTTTTTGGACAGCAGCTCTGTATCTCCCGGTGGGATGACCATGAAGCTGCCTGAGTATAGATGCAGGCAGAAATTGGGGCCAGGTGAAGAAAAGAGAAAAGTGAGAGCTAAATAGGGGTGCAGAACAGACAGATTTTTATTGTTGATACTTTAAGAAGGAAAGACAAACAGTTTTTAAAATTCTGATTGGGAATATTTAGTAAAGATGAAGAGCTTAAAAGTAATAGAGAGATAAGGGTCATACTAGGAAGAGACAAGGGAGGCAGTACAGAGCACCCCCCCCCCCCCGGACAAGGAGGGGTCACGTCTCTCTGAAATTTATATCACAGACCCAAAATTTTCTCTGTAAATTTGGAGACAAGGTCCTCTGTTCAAACAAACCCCAAAACTACTCCTTCTCCCATACTTGTCCTTCAGCAAAATAGTTCCACCTTCATCTATTTGCCCAAGCTGGAAACCTTGACCTTTTCCCCTCAACCCAGGCTCCAAGCCTGTCAAGTCGATACCTTTAATAAACTCATGACTTATCCAGTTTTCTTCATTCCAACTGTACTTGCTTGGTCTCAATCTTTATAAATTCTTGCTTGTTTTACTGAAACTGCCATCCGTCTGACCATCCTCCCTCCAAACCATTCTCCACACTAATGCCAGAGAAATCTTTTAAAAACATGACTATTTTAAAAATTCAAATCCGATCATACTCCCTGTTTAAAGCCCTCGAGTCCTCATCAGGATAGGTTACGAGCTCTTTATTGTAGCCTCCAAGGCCCTCCATTAGTGATCTCTGCCCACTCTGCTGCCCCATCCTTCATCACTATCTTCCTTGCACACTGCACCCCCCATTATACTCCTTACATCTCCCTAAATCTCCCTACTTATCTCCTCATTGCTGGGCCTTTGTGTGAGCCACAAATTTTGCCTAACTTGTTTTTCCTCCTTCTTCCCCTGGCTAACTCTCATTAGTCCTTCGTGACACAGCTTAGATGCCTCCTCTTCCAGGAAGCCTTCTCTGTCTGCCTCACCAGCCTCCATCTGGGTTGGGAGCTCCTTACATATGTTTCCATAATACGAGTTCTCATACTTACACCATAGTGTCCACCACACAGTTTTGTGATTATCTATCTAGCTCTCTGTCTCCCTACCAGATTTTAGCAGCTTAGAAGTAAGAACCATTTCTTAATCATCTTTCCATCCATTTTTTTTAATGACTAAGAATGCAGGTGGGATAGGGGACATAAAGAGAACATGAACATATAGTACAGCCACTGTAGAAACAGGATAGAGAACAGAAACAAATAACAGAATTGCCTGAAGCTCCTGAGGGGCTACTTTACATAGGAATCCATGAATCTGCAAAACATTAATTCAAATGGGTGTGCAATTTTTCTCCAGATGTGCTCAGCAATCTGAGTGTAAAAAAAGATGGTGAAAGGTTGGCCTGATCCAATATGTATTGTATGGTCTGAGGTAGGACAAAGGAGCTGAGAAGTTTAAAGTGATGTATACAGAAGGAAAAAAAAAAATGGAAACGACCTAAGTACCTATCAATGGATGAATAGATAAAGAAGATGTGGGGTGTATATACAATGGAATACTACTCAGCCATAAAAGAAGATGAATCTTGCCATTTACAACAACATGGATGGGCCTTGAGGGTATAAAGCTAAGTGAAATGTGTCAGACAGAGAGAGGCAAATATCATATTATTTCAATCATATGTGGAAGATAAAAAACAACAACAACAACAAACACATAGACACAGAATAGACTGGTGGTTACCAGAGGGGAAGTGGGGAGAGAAGAGGGCAAAAGGGGTAAAGGGAACATTGGTACAGTAACAGATGGCAACTAGACTTTTGGTGGTGAACATAACGTAATCTACAGAGAAGTCAAAATATAATGAGTACACCTGAAATTTATATAATGCTATAAACCAATGTTACCTCAATAAAAATTAATTAAATTTAAAAATGGATACAGATGGAAGACAGGGAAACCATTTATCAATATTTAAATTCCTATTTTAATACATTTTATTATTCTATGAATTTTTATCACTTTATATACAAATAAGATGCTTGGAACTAGAAGAAGGTATACCCTTAAATTCAAAATTAAAGTCTTATTCTCTAAAAATACAGAGAGATATTTTGGGGAGAAGAGCATGGAGGAACACAAGAAAAGGAATCAATTACATTATTTATTGTACTCTAGTACAATTAAAATCTATATGCACTTTAAACATTAACTTTTCCATTGTAAGGTAAAACATAAATCTTTCCCTAAAATCATTTTAAAGAATAACAACACATTGTCAATGTAACCAAAAAATATATAAGTAAATGTAGTTTTACCTGAAATATCTGTAGCCTGTTGCTAGCTTCTTGGGGTGGTATATTTGGAACCATGGGTCCTTCCTGTAATGAATTTTAATTCTTAATCATATATATATATATATATATATATATATATATATATATCCGTTTATTGGGCTTATCTATTATTTCCTTTTAAATAAATAAACATTTTTAATTTAAATGGTCTAATTTTGTCCTGTACATGAAGTTTTCATTTATTTTTTGTAAAAGCTTTATTGAAATATGTCACTTATTATACAATCCCTCATTTAAAATGTACAACTCAAAGGTTTTTAGTATATTCACAGAGTTGTGTAACCATGACCACAATAAGTTTTAGAACATTTGCATCACTCTAACTTCTATTCATTTTTAAAGGACCTTGACATAGCTAATAAAAAATGTGACAAAATTATATCCTGTATGAAGTTTGTACCACTAGAGCTCTGTTTCATTTATGATTATAAACGATGATGCTGTGGTTGTTGATATAGAGTTCTGAGAATAGCCTCCTTTCACTAATTGTTCAGCCCAATATGGAAATAGAGACACACATGGTTGACTACTTGGAAGAAGCACAAGGCATCTCTGGCAGCCATGAGCCACAAAATAGCTGCCAAAAAGACTTCAGATGGTCTGTACAGTCATGAATATTATGGACACACAAAATAATACACCAGATTCCCAGTATAATAGAACGATACAGCAATCAAATGTTGACTAACCCAACTAAGAGATAAGTCAATAATAATAAGAGATAATCCAAAAAAGAGATGTTTAGTACGTGTAAAAAAAAAGTCTTATGTAAGTAGCACCAAGGGCTTAAATTATCTTATAAATCCAGATCCACTGTGACCACTAAAAGAAAGTAGAATAGTTTAGGGGAATATATCCAACTTCTGAGTTTAACTCCAAAGAGGTCGACCACAATAACCATTATACCAGATTGAATAGTCTGTGGGACTGACCCAGCATGACATTTATTACTTATTTTCAGTGATCCTTTCGGTTGTCTACGAATCAGTGAAAAAAAAATATCAGTTGCATGATACCTTGGTATTAGGGCATTTCTAGTTTCTTACAGCCTTCCAGCAACTGTACTACATTTTCAACTATGAGAATTCTGGCCCTGAGAAAAGACAAACCAAATCCTTTGATCCTTCCACCATCTCCAAAGTTGTTGCTCCTTTAACAGTTAAATCTCCTTTCTTTCTCTATAAAAGATGCTTAAAGCCCTAGCTATTCCCTTTTTTGGATAGCTGCAAATATAGCCTCTTATATACGAGGTACAAATCACAGTGTATTTCTCAGGGTTCATCACTTTCATCTCATATAAACATACTCCAGAACATTTTAACACACAGCATGAAAATACGTAAATTACCGTCTCGTATGCTTCCGCGAAGTTCATTACATCCTCACGAAAAACTTCCACAGACTCAAGTAGATTACTTTTAAACTTTGGCTGCACTTGAACTAGTTCATCTTGTACAGAAACCTAGAATAAAAAAGAATACTCAACGTGACAGTGAAAGTAATGTATTGAAATGAAAACTATAATTCTATTCCAGCAAGTTTATTATCCCACAGATGTCCTGTATGAACAAAGATGTCTCTGCAATGTTGTTCGTAAAAAAATCCCACAGAAATAAACAACTCAAATGCACAAACAAAGACTCAAATCGTTCTAGTTAGTGAACCAAGGGGCAAAGCTATCTTCTCTAACTGCAGTTAGGAAAAAGGTTTCTGACTGACCTAGCTCAGGCCACCACTGTGGCCAGGGAAACAGTTATTGCTATAGGCCGGTGTGGGTCACGTGCTGTCTTTGGGCCCAGGCCAAGGGCTGGGATTAGCAATCTCTAGTAGATTCACATGGTTGCAGTGGTTGGAGCAGTTCTCTAAAAAAAACTGATATTAGTCTAGGTGGAAAAGAAAATAGCAAATGACCTCCAAAATGGTCTTCAAAGGTTCTGCTTAAACCTTCAATTATAATAGCTGGCACATAATTCATGCTTACCATCTGCCAGTATCTTTACATATGTTAGCTCTTTTAATCCTCACAACAACGCCATGTGGTAAATACTAATATTATATGTGTTTACAGGTGAGAAAACTGAGGCTAAGAGAGAATAGGGTAACTTCTTCAAGGTCCTAGCACCAGTATGAGGTAAGGTCAAGATTCAAAACCTGCCAGTGTGGTTCCAGGGTCCCTGCTCTTAACTGCTCTCAGCAATAGCATCTACCTTGGTTGGAACATATACTACTTTAAGCTTAGTGCTGACTGTAGTATAGAATTGTCTATCTCTATTAAAGGATGGGTCAGCGGGTTTAATGCTAACAGTTGAAGAGCTAAAAGATCAACTCGCGTGAATTTTTTCCATTGAACAATAATGGAAAGTTGGGCTTCACTAAATCTCAAGGGAAGGTTCCCCATTTCCTTCCTAAGACTTACTTTCCTGACTAACCAGCAAGCATTTTTCAAAACAAGCAATTAGTCAATATTTAACATGAATATAAATAAATACAAGTATTAAAAAGGTATTTTATATACATTACCTCAAGTGAGTCTCATAACCATATATTAAAAAATTCCTAAAATATTCTTAAAAGACCACATGAAGAAATTGAGAAACAAAGGTTATTAACTTGCATAAGATCACCCAGTTGGCTGATGGCAGAGATGGAGTCACAAGTCATGACCCTAATTTCAGCTCTGTGTCCTTGCTACTATGCTTTGCTTCAATCTCAGTGACAAATCTTTCCATAAATAAGAAATTTTAAGCCAATGTTAATTTAATTAGTATTCCATAAAAATTTTCCATATAATTAAAGAATCTGAACCTTCCCTTGGAGTTCACTTTAATGTCTAACTTGTGGTGTGTAAATATTTACCAACTTCAAAAATGCTTAGAGAGAAATTTGTAGCTATAAATGCAGACATTAAGAGAAAAAAAGATCTCAAATCAGTAATCTAAGCATCCACCTGAACAAACTAGGCAAAGAACAAACTAAACTCAAAACAAGCAGAAAGAAGGAAATAATAAAAAATAAAGCACAAATAAATGATATAGAGAATACAAAAACAATAGAAAAAATCAGCAAACCAAAAGTTTCTTCTTTGAAAAGATCAACAAAATTGATAAACCTTTACCTAGACTAACCAAGAATAAAGGGGAAAAGACTCAAATTACTAAAAGTGGGAATAAAAGAGGGGACATCGCTACACCTGACATAAATAAAAAGGATTATAAGCACACAATCAACAGAGTGAATAGGCAACCTATACAATGGGAGAAAATATTTGCAAATCATATATCTGATAAGGAATTAATATCCAGAATATATAAAGAACTCCTACAACTCAACAACAAAAAAACCAATTTAAAAATAGACAAAGGACTTGAATAGACATTTCTTAAAAGAAGATATACAAATGACCAACAAGCATATGAAAAGATGCTCAACATCACTTATCATTAGGGATATGCAAGTCAAAACCACAATGAGATACCACCTCACCCATTAGGATGCCTACTCTCAAGGAAACAGAAAATAACAAGTGTTGGCGAGAATGTGGAGAAATTGGAACCCTTGTGCAGTATTGGTGGGAATGTAAAATGGTGCAGCCTCAATGGGAAACAGTATGGTGGTCCTAAAAAGTTTAAAAATAGGATTACTATATGATCCAGCAATTCTATTCCTGGGTATATATCCAAAAGAATTGAAAGCAGGGTCTCAAAGAGATATTTGTACACCCATGTTCATAGCAGCATTATTCACAATAGCCAAAAGGTGGAAGCAACCAAGGTGTCCATTGATGGATGAATGAATAAACAAAATGTGATATATGCATATAATGGATTATTCAGCGTTGAAAAGGAAGGAAATTCTAACACATGCTACAACACAGGTGAACCTTGAAGACATTATGCTAACTGAAATAAGCCAGTCACAAAAAGACAGATATTGTATGATTCCACTTATATAAGGCAATTAGAGTAGTCAAATTCATAGAGACAGAAAGTAGAATGGTGGTTGTCAGGGGCTGGGGGAAGGGAGAAATGAGGAGTTGTTTAATGGGGATAGAGTTTCAGTTTTGTAAGACAAAACAGTTCTGGAGAGTGGCTGCACAAAAATTTGAATACACTTACCACTACTGAACAGTACACTTAAAAATGATTAAGATGGTAAACTTTATGTTATGTGTATTTTACCACAATTAAAAAAAAAACACTACAAACCTAGTAATCAAGTATGGTACAGGCATGGGGTAGACATATGTATCAACAGAATAGAATTGAGAGTTCAGAAATAAACCCTCACATTTGTGGGTAATTTTCAACAAGGGTTCCAAGACAATTCGTTGGTGAAAGGATAGTCTTTTCAACATATGGCGCTGAGACAACTGGATACCCACATGCTTTTGCATGAAGTTGGACCGCTAACTCACACCATATACAAAAATTAACTAAAAATGTATCAGACATCTAAGTATAAGGGCTAAAATTATAAAACTCTCATAAGAAAACATAGTAGTAAATCTTCATGACCCTAGATTAGTCAATGATTTCCTAGACATGATACTCAAAACACAAGTAACAAAGGAAAAAACAGACAAATTGGACTTCATCAAAATTAAAAACTTTCGTGCTTCAAAGGACACCATGAAGAAGGTGAAAACCCACAGAATGAGAGAAAACATTTGGAAGTCCTTTGATAAGGGACTTGTATCCAGAATATACAAAGAATTCCTGCACCTCAAAAATAAAGAGACAAATAACCCAACTATAAAAACAAGCAAAGTGGGGCCGGCCGAGTGGTGTAGCAGTTAAGTTCATGCCCTCCGCTTCGGCTGCCCGAGGTTTACAAGTTCGGATCCAGGGCACAGACCAACACACCACTTGTCAAGCCATGCTGTGGTGGCAACCCACATACAAAATAGAGGGACACTGGCACGGATGTTTGCTCAGAAAGAATCTTCCTCAAACAAAAGGAGGAGGATTGGCAATGAATATTAGCTCAGTGCGAATCTTCCTCAGCAAAAAAATAATAATAATAATAAATAAAATTTTATGAATTGTAATGGTAAATTTTATGGTATGTGGATGATATCTCAATAAAGCTATTAAAATTATATATTAAGCTTTTTAAAAGTATGATATATATTGTTTTATGAAGATAATAAAAAATAAGAATTAAATTTATACTTACAGCTTTACTCTGCAATTTGTTGAAAGAATACCTCAAGGTATCAACTGCTTCTGATTCTTCTTTAGTTACTTCAACTTCAAATCTGTTTAAAATAGCATAGGCTTCCTGTGGAGTGGGGGTGGAGTTGAGAAATGTCACAATGAAAGCACCTGCCAAATCATTTAGATGCCTTCTAGAAACACATTCCTGTGTCTTAGAAGACAGTGTATTCTAGAAAAGTAATTCCCAAAATTAAATGTGTATATAAAGCACCTCTAGATTCTCATGGACACCAGATATTGACTCTAGATCCTAGGCCCTGAAATCTGCATGTAATAAGTGCCTAGGTGATTCTGATGGAGACAGAGGCAGATCACACTGAGATACTATTCTAGAAAATACTATGCTAGAAAATATGCCCAGAATCATTTTCTGCCTCCCTCTCCTCTTATACATGAGGATGTGGAAGAGCCTCCAAAGAAAAGAAACTTGAATCATCAAAGGCGATGGACTAGCAATTGGCTTTACCAAAAAAATTTATGCTGAAGAATCAAGCTTTGACAGTCAGGAAAAAATAAGATAATTTTTTAAATCTTGAGGAACAAGCGGTCAGCATCCAAAATTCCCAAACACTAAGATTTAAAGAAGCAGTAAATGTATGAAGTTCATTAGCTACCAAAGAGGAGAAATAAATTCTAAATGGGTTCAAGAAAGCATACAATAGTCATGAGCATTGGGTACCAAGAGGAGGCAGTGTGCCAATTCCCCAGGTAATACATGTAATAAAGGAGTGCTTTGTCTACAGAGAACTTAAAAATGAGTCATGAAATAAATTGAGTCTCATTTTTATTATCACCATGAGCCAGAAATTTTAAATAATATTAGTTATAAAGCCCTTGTGGCCTCCCCAGTGGTGTCCACATCCTAATCTCCAGAACCTGCGAGTGTGTTCTTACCCGGCAAAACAGACTTTGCAGATGTCATTAAGTTAAAGAGTTTGAGATGGATCAACTGGATGGGCCCATTGTAATCAGAAAGGTCCAGATAAGGGATAGAGCAGGAGAATCAGAGTCAGAGAAGATGTGGCGACAGAAGCAGGGGAGGGGTGATGCCATTGCTAGAAGCAGGCCATGAACAGGGAATGCAGGCAGGCTCTAGACGCTGGAGAAGACAAGGAATGGACTCTTCCCTAGAGCCCCCAGAAAAAACACAGCCCTGCTGACATCTTTATTTTAGCCCCGTATGACCCATTTTCAGATTTCTGATCTCTAGAACTATAAGACAATAAATTAGTATTGTTTTAAGACAAAAGTTTATGGTAATTTGTTACAGGAGCAATAGGAAACTAATACAGCACTCTTCCCTAAAAACATGTGTGTTGATCTAAATTCCAACAGTTCACTGTTGAGCCTAAGTGGGCATCTCCCACCATGCTGCCCACTACATCACTGGTCATGAGTGAGACCTATAACTGGTTTCTGAGGAAACCAAAGATATTTGGGGAACTTTCTTAACATGCTGGGATTGACATGAGAGAGGGAAACCACTCCTTTCTGTAAAATGTTGGTGCCAGCATAAAAAAACTGAAGAATGTCCGGACCAGCACAGCATTGCTAACATATTAATATTCTTTTGTATACTGTTCACTGTTGATGATGGTCAAAATCCCTCCAAGGACATCAACATCAGAAAGGGGAAAGAGGCAGACATATGAAGAAATATGTTAACAGAATCACTTTTTTTAGTGTGTATCTACTTTTTAAAAAATGGCATTTTGAGAAAGAAAAATGCAATCGTTTCTTACTTCAATTGGTCCCAAGGTCATGTCCATTTGAATTTCATTATCACGGATACAAGACAAGGCTTCCATTGCAAATCTGACATCATCCAAATCACGAATAGGTCTAGATAACTTTTTCAAGTATTCATTGATAAATGCTATCATGTCTGACATTTTCTTTTTGTATTCTTCATTCAGATATCGACAGAGTAACATCTTCCATGCCTTAGCCTCAATTGACAAGGCCAATTTCATGGGCTCTGGTGAAGACAAGAAAAGATCAAAATAGAATACAATTGACATTCTGAAAATATTCACTTTATGTGTAATCTGAGCATCTATAACTGCACTGTTTAATCTGATAGTCACAAGCCACTTGTGACTATTGAGCACTTGAAATGTAGTTAGTCTGAATTAAATGTGCTATAAAGGTCACTAGATTTTGAAGTCTTAATTTCAATCCCCATGGAGTATGTAAAGCTGTGCATTAGAAGGACACTAAAAACTATGGAGAAGAATTTCTAAAATTAGATCTAGCACCATCCAATGTGAACCTTGCTCTGTTTCTGGACATCCCATTAGCAGCCCTCCTTCATTCCCCCATTTTCTTCTAGGTTACACCACACAATGGAGTGTAACCTATTGTTTTGTCTGCCAAACTCTGCTGGTTTTCTTGTTATTCCATTCCCTACCTTACCCATTTGGTGAGAGAATATGTATAACCTGACCCTCATCCCTGGGCCTAGCTAATTGTCCCAGGTCAACCCCGACTGTCTATGGACCAATCAGAATCCTTTCTTGAGAGTTTGGAATGAGACTTGAGGGGGGGCCATGTAGTCTGGTAAGCAGAAAAAGTCATGCACAGAGGGAAGAAGAAATAGGAGGCAGAGAGAAAGGATTTCCTCAGCTTCCTATACCGTCTCTGGTTCTGGTCCATTCATTTTTTTCTTTTAAAGATAGCTATTTCTTTTTTTCTATTTTAAGCCTTTTTTTTTTTTAGGAAGATTGGCCCTGTGCTAACATCTGTTGCCAATCCTCCTCTTTTTTTCTTCTTTCCAAAGCCCCAGTAGATGGTTGGATGTCATGGTTGTACATCCTTCTAGTTGTTCTATGTGGAACGCTGCCTCAGCATGGCTTGATGAGCCATGAGTAGGTCCGTGCCCAGGATCCAAACTGGTGAACCCCAGGCCACCAAAGCTGAACACGCGAACTTAACCACTTTGCCACCGGGCCGGCCCCTATTCTTAAGGCCCAGTTACATCTTTGACTCCAGGATACACCTTTTTTCCCTTAATGTAGCTCAAATAGGTTTCTGTACCTTGAAAACAAAAGAGCTCTAACTAGTCAACTCTACCTCATCAAACCCTGTCCATTCTTCTTTTGTCCTCTCGGCACCCCTACACACCCCAGGCCAGCCAAGCTTGGAACATGACTGCTCCCCTCCCAACTTCCAACAGGTAAACTGAGAGGACTAGGGAGCTGAGGAAAGTGTAGCCTGAGAAGACACACAGCAGCCAGCTTGTTGATTGAGGCTGTGAGATCCTATCTCATGAGGTCCAGGCCTCCTGGACCTCTTTTCTCCTTTCCTCAGGCCCCAAGGATTCAGCCCACCTTCCCCTATCTTTATAACTGTTGTCACCTATTCCATGTTTTAATTTCCTCTCTCTAAAATCAAGCACCCAGCCTGCTATAACACTGTGCTAAAGTAGTGTTATATATATATATCCTCTGAAAATAAAATCTCACAAACTCAGACCAAGACTGTAATCATGGCAATATGTAGCCACCACAGCCAGTTTTAAACCCAAACAATAGATCAACCCACCTTAGTTCACGTATCTTTACAAGCCAATCAGTGTCAGCGCCTCCCTTGTGAAAGTCAACCAATCAGGAGGGACATACTCAATAAGCCCACCTCTTAGTGTCAACCAATCAACAACAGTTTCACCTGAGCAAGCATCCTCTTATAGATGATGTTAACCTATTTATGCCCACAATCCTTGGGACTCCATGCTGCCCAGACACCCAAATGAGACCAGCAGTCTGCTCTGCTGGGAACACCGTGCCTGACCAGCATAGCTCTCCCTTACTATAGTAAGCCATAGGATCAGATTGATCTTTCTATTTCAGACATTAAGTGGTTGTCTTATCATCTTTTGATACTCTAGTCCCAAATGGATTAACTCCTCAGGAGACCACAAACTGTCTTGACTCCTATCTCATGCACACAACCCCCTCCTCGCAGTAACCTGAAAAAGAGTTACTTTTTAGACTGCCAATTGAGGAACTGTGTAGTGTATTAAGCCACCTTGGTATAATACTATATATGAACAAAATATATAACATATATATGAACAATATTGATGGTTCAGAAATATTTAATTTTTGTAATATTGTACCAATGTAGTTTAATAACTGCTTTCTAAATAAAGTAACATTTCATGTGAAAATACAGATACTTTACATAATAAATATTTTTTAAATACCTGTATGCAATTCAAGTGCTCCTACAACAATAACAGGCTTCAACTCATCAATCTCCTGTTCAAAAGTAGCATAGTGTAGAATTTCTGATCTGATTTCAGTCAGAGAGGGGTTGTTAGCCAAAAACTCCTGTAGTAAGGAAACAATCAATGTTTTCTTTAGCTTTTTGACAGTATAAGAGCTACAGTTATAATAGTTAAATTAGAAAATTGCATTTGCTTATATACTTTTCCACTTGTATGTGCTATCAGAACTGTGGCTCTGTAAAGAAAGGGATGAACTGGTAGTACTGGGAAGAGGAGGTTACGTGAGGGAATTTCAGTCTATCGGGAATGATTATGTGGAGCTCTAAAGCTTCCTTGAGTCTGTAACCAAAACTACAGCTGAATCTATGTAAGTGGGACACACCCTTGAATACCTGCCCTCTGGACGTGTCTGTAACATAATTGGTACTCAATTGTTTAAGAGAATTAAATGGAATCTGCCTGCGTCTCATTATCATCCATTGCTTAGAGTGTCAATGTGAGGATTACACAAGATAGAAGGTGCTAGGTGCTTGGCATTTAAAGGGTCTTGGCCTCTGCTCATGAGTTCCCGTCATTACCACTGATATTTTCCTGGTCCTCCTGCAAGAGTTAGACAAACAATTCAACCCCAAACTGCATCACACATAGCAGAAATACACCTTCACTTTCACGTCTCGGTCCTCAGTCCAGAGCGTCTTGTACTTTTGAAAGTCCTGCAAGGCCTCATGAGCCACCTTTCTGAGAGAATTCACAGAGGAAGAAAGGAGAAGGACCAGCTTGGAAATATCTTTGTGCTCGGCTACACCTGGATAAAAATTCTTCAGCTTCCTTGCAGGAATAATTTCTTCAAAAGATCCTGAAAACAGATATTTTTATATACAGATAACTTCCATATTCAACTTTAAATATTATCAATTTTAAAATTCATAGACTTTTTTCAAGCTGTATTTTCTTCAAGACTCTCCCTCCAAGCAATTAAGAGCAATTCTCTTGCTATCTTCACTTATTAAACTATTGTGTCAGATGTTGAGATCTAGATTTTTTTTAATGTGGGAAAACTGTGTTATTCAGAGGAGAGAACTGAAAGACACTGATTAACCCCCCCCCCAAATTTTTAAAAGTCCTCCAAAGGAAGGTCAAAAGAGTTGAAATTGCTACCCTACAGGTGGTTAAAGGAGAGGCACCACATTTATCACCCAAATGACCTTAAGCCAGTTATTTAATCTTCACAGAAATACTTGTGAGAATTAAATGAGACAACATATGTTTGTCTTCAGCTCAGCATCTGGTATATAGAAATCATGCAATCACTATTCACCACCACTATAAACTTCTCTCTCCAAAATCTGATCCTGTCATATATACATGTACATGTACAATATAATATAGACTATAATAGTGTTACAGAATATAGAACAGTGGGTATGTAATTTAATATCTAAGTTTTTCCCATATGGATAAAAGTCCCTAGCACCATTTATTAAATAGTACATTTTTTTCCCCACTGATTTGTAAGTCCACCTGTGTCATATATCTAATAATCATATATATGAGTGTTTCTGTGCCTTCTGTCCTATTCATGATCTATTTTCTATTCATTGATCTTTAAAAGCCTAGTTGGCTTTATAACACCGCTTGCTATTTGACAGGGAAGAGCCCCCTACCTTGTTTTACTTCATCAATTTTGGGGGCTGTTTTTGGCTCTTTGCACTTCCATATAGTTTTACAATAAAACTGACAAATTATAGGAAAAAAATATGTTGTGATTTCACTGGAATTGTAGTGAATTTGTAAATTAACCAAAGAATTGACTTCTTCACTATGTAGATTTATTCCTGTCTTCCATTGTGTCATTCAGTAATAATCGTTTTCTCCAAAAATGCTGTGTAAATATATTCTTACATTTACTTATTATGCACTTTAATGTTTTGTGGCTATTGAAAAATCTGTTTTTTCTATCATATTTTTTCCAGATTTATTGTGATATAATTGACATATAATTCTGTTACATTTTAATTGAATTGTTGGCCATTATAGAAATACTCTTTATTTTTGTATCTTGGTCTTTACAAATAAACATTACTGAACTTATTAGTTATAAAATTTGTTTCTAGATTCCTTGGATTTTATATGCATGACCTTTAAGTAAGGACAATCTTAGTCTTCCTTTCCAATTACTATTCTCATTTTTTATTGTCTGATTTCATAGTGAGGATTTCCAGTAAAATATTGAATAAAAGTGATAATAGCAGGCTTCCCTGTTTATTCTTCATTTTAATGGGAAAGAAATGCTTCTAAATTTTTCCGCAGAGACCATAATTTTCAGAAAATCCCTCATATTCCTAGTTTGCCAAGAGGATGTGTGTGGGTGAGTGAAATATATCATATATACAGAAGCATATATAAAAAAACATTTGTCAAAGAAGAATAAGAAGTGTATAAAACATATATTAAGGAATTCCAATGTACTCAGCACTCGGCTTAAGAAGAGAATGCTGCCAAGATATTAGTAGCCCTCTCAAGACCTCTTTCCAATCACATTCCCTCCCTTACTCCCAGAGGAAACCACTATCCTGAATTTTCTTTGAAGATAAACTTCAAGATAAACCAATGTGCTTATCTCTAAACAACATATGGCTTAATTTTTAAAAAACTGAGCAGTAAGCACAACCCTATCTGTAAAAGAAAGAAACATTAATTGCCCATACTAGATTAAGGCTCCGAGGAGAACAGAGTCTCTGGGTCCAGTCTTCAGCTTTCCTACAAGTTTACAAAATCCCTTTGTGGGGAAGACATGGGGTAGGATCATAAGTGAGTCCTATACAGAAAATATAGGTCTCATGATAATGAGCGCATCTGGCAGGGCTGTGTTTATGAGCCAAGTAATGGATGTCCAGCAGGAATACAGCCAGGGCATTGGGTTATTCTGTATTTTCCTAGATCACAGTTACTTCCTTCCAGTTCTCAGTAACAAGTCAAAGCAGAACACTTTGTGAAATGAGTTTCCTCAGCTGACCTACGGCAATCAGAGCAGAGCAGCAACTCCATCAGCACATGGTGAAACTAGGCAAGCACAGCCAAGAACGTGGACCAGGCTCACCCAGGCATTCAGTGCAACAGCATCAGGCATCTTCACGAGGGCAGCCAAAGCTTGTCCTTTTCTGGAGTCACACTGGTGGCCCTCTATGCTTAGAATACAATCATCATTGTGTAATCATCCTCATCATTCACCTGGGAATCCCCTCCACCTCTGGGCTGTGTTTTATTCCTGTTTCCAATAGCCCATGTCATCTTTTTTTTTTTTTTTTCTTGCTTTACTTTCTCATTTTGGAAGAGCACAACCTTTAATAACTTTGTGGATAAAGGTGCTTTGAGGGTAAATTTTTTAAGATGTTGCAAGTCTGAAAATGTCTGTATTCTACCATCATACTTGGTTGATTATTTGGCAAAGAATAGAATCCTTACTTGCAAGGTTGTTGATAAGTCCAAAGGTTCTTGCAAAGGTTTTTAATTCTACATTTAGCTATAATAACAGAAAGACATGTGGAATGAACTAGGAAAAGAATAATGGCAAACATTGGACTAAAAGCCAGACAACTGGATTCTAGTTCTCTTATCTGGATTCATTCCCAGCCCTGTCACTAAGTTTGTGACTTTGGACAAATTATTTACCCTCCCTGAAAAAAGGATAGAATAAATATTTATTTTGCCAGCTATTTTATATATATACATAGACCCATCCACATTCTTTTTTCCCAGACTCCTTTGCCTCTGATTTGCCAGTGTTGCTCCTTCTAGGTCCTGAACAACCAGTTCAGCCATTGGTCACTGCCTAAGAGTCCATATATATCTCTGCTTCAGATAGTTTTTCCCTCCTTCAAAAGGATATACTGCTTGAAGCTCTGCTCACTGGGGGAAATTCCTCCTCTCACTGTCCTTTAGGGCCACTCCTGAGTAAGCTGTAGTGCAGTAGAAGTCCATTTTCAACTCACGCCTACATATAAAGATAAACAACTCATCATAGACAAGGCCTGAGATTTTTCATCCTCCATCAGGTTGTTGTAGGGAACACCCATGAGACCATAGTTCTAAGCTGAGAGAGCAGAGCTGGTGCAACACAGAAAGGTGGCACTGGGGTCTGGGCCACCTGCTCATATAACTCATATAGTATCTTGTTTTTAATTTGTGTTTTCCCGATTATCAGTAGAGGCAGTATTATTCCAGAAAAAAAGTTTGCTTTTTTTTTCCACATGTAAATAAGATCTTGTGATATTCCTCTTTCTGTATCTGGCTTATTTCACTTAGCATAATGTCCTTCAGGGTCATCCATGTTGTCACAAATGATAGGATTTCATGCTTTTTTAAGGCTGAATAATACTCCATTGTAAAAAAGTCAAACTCATAGTAGCAGAGAGTAGAATGGCAGTTACCAGAGGCTGGCGGATGGGGGAAAGAGGGAGATATTGATCAAAGGGTACAAACTTTCAGTTATAAGATGAATAAATTCTGGAAACCTAATGTACAGCAGGGTGACTATAGCTAATAATAATGTATTGTATACTTGAAATTTGCTAAGATAGTAGATCTCGAGTGATGGATATGTTAATTACTTTGATTGTGGTAACCATTTCCCAATGTATAAATATGTCAAAACATCATGTTGTACATCTTAAATACATACAACTTTTTGTCAAAAATAAATTTAAAAATTTTTAATATGGCAGAAGAGCAAAGAAAAAGAAAAGAACAGTTTGGTTTTCTATACAACAGTGTCCGAAAATGTCGTGGAATTTTGAGTCAGTGTCATATCACACTCATAATTACTTAAGGGAATAGCTTATATACACTTTATATACAAGGAGCCCATGACCCAGATTTTCTAAGCACCATGTTCTAGCAAACTAAATTTATCAGACCAAATACAATGCTGAAAGTAGAAGTAGAACTAAGGCTTACTATAATTTTTAACTTTGAATCTAAGATTATGATAGTAGAACAGTGATAAAAATCCTTGTTCACCCATGACCAAAATCTGGAAAGAAATATCTGTATATTATGTTTAATATGGAAGAAGGAGAACACTGGGTTTTTTTGCAAATGCAAAGTTTAACAAATAAATATATAAAAATGACTTTTAAACATATATATATGCTGTCATACCCAGGAAGAATCAGAAGGACATTTACTAATTGTAATTATTCTAAGATTCTATTGATGTGAGATTTGATTTAACATCTTACTCTCTTCCTTCTTCAGCGGTTTTCCCGTGCTTAAATGGGTCAGGTCAGTAGTGGTACGGGAGGAACTGGTAATGACAGGCTTCATGTAATGGGCCTGCTGTTGCCCCCAGTGAGCCACTCCTCTGCTGACCTCCAGGGTTAACTGGATCATACGGTTAATGGCTTGTTGAATGTCATCCAAACTAGGAACCATTACCTGTGGGAAGAAGAAACAAGATCTTGGGACTGCCGGTGCACACAATCCATCCCTCTGATTCTCACCACCCTCATTTCCCACTGAGTGGGGAAAGCCTCAGCTGGCCCACTGGAAGGCTGCTTTAAGGAGTGGAATGTTAGAGGAGGGCAGGCTGCAGACTTTCTCTGTCCTGAAGTATTCTCATTCCATCAATTCCTGGGGACAAAAAGGTCAAACACAGTACTTGCCATCCTCTCCCTGTGAGGGTGGCTAGATGCAGCCCAAAATTATGGAGTACATGTTGGATGTTGATGAAGCGAAATAACTGAAGAAGATACACTGCCAAGATTCTGACCTCAGTTCCTTGAAATATGTCAAATAAGCAAAGAAGTTGTCCTTTAGGAGGCCAGACTGTGTGGATGTGGTGTTAGGTGAGTCATAGATTGTTCCTGTCTGGCCTTATCTCTTGACCCATCACAGAATGCACCTCAGTCATTCTGTGTGGCTTGGAGTTCCAGATGCCAGTGAGCAGCTGGGGTGGTGGTAGAGACAAGTTCCATGAGAAAGCACAAGAGATCCATGGTGCTCAGGGAATAGGCTCTTTCCCTCTATTCTGCCATCCTTAGTGGGTTGCCTCACGGTCATGTGTTTGGGGTAGGGATTTGGACTTCTGAGATGGTCTTATGTAGACAATTTAATGTCTAAAGTAAGAAAAAGCATGAAGACTTTTAGAGCACTTGCTAACTGATGGCTGAACAGATGCTTAACTCAACTCTTACACCAACCTTCAATACGCCATGAGCTATGCAAAGCAATTTTTTTATAATAGATATAAATAACATTTTGATTTTTGTTAAATACTGAGGTGAAGTAAGAAAACACATAGGACCAACAGGTTACTATAAGTGAAAGTTCAGTTCTAATGCTACACTTCTTAAAGACATTACCAAAATATCATTGTATTAACTTGAACATTTAATAATACTTACCACATTAGGAATTGCAAGATGAACTTCAGCTTTTATAAAGGAAATAACATCTTCTGACCACTTCCGTCCATAATGGCTGTAATAAGATGGACATTTAGCTGATAAACATTAACCTAAAATTTCATAAATAGCTTATTATGCTACAACTTTGAATCCTAAAAATAAAGACCATTTTCAATATACCAAATTACATGAAGAGAATGTTATTTATGATAGAACCATAAATCTCAGAGAACGAAGAAAACACAATGATTTCATATTCTTAGAAGTAAAATGTCCATCATACACATTTCCTAGTGTTTTAATGTTGCTCTCTCTCAGTAATAACCATTTCATAGTGTTTTCTACAAGCACTCCTTTTTTCCCAGCCCTATAACAGACGCCAGACAAGATCACCCACAAAAAGCATATACCTTCATATACTTTTTTATATATACTTTCTGCAAGATTAAACAGGAGGTTTTTGGTCAAAGCCTTCCAAAAGCTGCCTTTTTAAACAATATCATTCATGCTCAAACAGAAATACAGACACACAGATACATGAGTGAAAGTAAAGAAGGACACACATCAGAGCTGCAAATTATGTTGGTTACCGCCCTCTGCCTTGACCTCCATCCCCATCTCAGAGAAAATTATGTAAAGGTAAACCTTCCATAGCAAGAAACACTGCCATTACTGAAAAGCTAAACTTCCGTTTATAAATACAAGCAGATGGGGGGGAAATCACAAGAAACATAAGCCTCCACAGTTTAAAGTGGAGACCCAACTTTAGCACTCAGGATCAATGGTTCTGAGATAGATGTATTATTGCAACAAACTCTTTGAACTAAAAGCATGCAAACAAACAAAGAAAAAAAACCTCTAATTCATAGTCTTACTGTGAAATTCAAGATGTAGCAATAGAGGAAGTGTAGACTGTACTAAAAAGGGCACAATCTGAAAACAAGAAAGCGTTTCTTTTCTTTTTTTTTTTTTGTGAGGAAGATTAGCCTTGAGCTAACATCTGTTGCCAATCCTTCTCTTCTTGTTGAGGAAGATTGGCCCTGGGCTAACATCTGTGCCCATCTTCCTCTACTTTATATGGGACACTGCCACAGCATGGCTTGACAAGTGGTGAGTAGGTCCGCGTGCTGGATCCGAACCTGCAAACCCTGGGCCACCAAAGCAGAGCGCGTGAACTTAACTGCTACACCACGGGGCCAGCCCCAAGAAAGCATTTCTTAAAGTATAAACAAACAGATGAAATAATAGAGGCAGTGACCAGCATATTAGTTCACTCAGTAACTTATTTGACAAACTAGAGGAGTAACTTAAAGAATTCTTCAAAATTTCAGATGCAAGAGTGACATCAGCATCATGGTGGAGTGAGTTGTTTCCTTTGTCTCTTCCCTCCAAGTTACAACTAAATGGACATCCAGTAGCCAACAGAGGATTCCCTGCACAGCACAATAGGATTCCTGGGAGAGCCATGCATCTGTACATCTGAAGGTGGGTGGGCTGGACCCCTAGGAAGCAGTGGAACTATGGGAGCACCCCCCACCCCCACCCAGCAGCAGCAATCCAGGTCACAGATCCTCACACAGCAGGCAGCACAACTGTGAGTGGAGGTGAGTGCAGCCTGGTCCATGCATGAATGCTCTCTGCCAAGTGGCAGCAGCCTGGTTCATGCAAAAGTGCCCCACCAAGCAGCTGCAGCCCAGCCTGCATGAATGCAGAGCAACCAACTGGCACAACTACAAGCAGATGGGGCAGGAGCAGAAAACACAGTCCGTCCTCCTCCACAATGGTGGCAGGTGGAATCTGCAGCCAGAAGCAACAGGAACCATAGCAGGACCAGTGACTCAGCCCCTGGGGGTGGCAACACTGACACCAGCTCCACCAGCAGCAGGGGCCATATACAAGTCCCTGGGTCCCCAGGCTCCCACCAGTGACAGTGACACCTGTGAACCCAGCACCCCTGCCAGTGGTGAAACCAGCACCCCAAGACAACCCAGGAACAGCAGCACAGGTGGTGCATGGGACAGCAGCATCCGAGCCTGCAGAGAGCCAATGGAGGAACACGAGACCCAAGTGACCAGAACCAAAGTAACAAAAGCTGTACCCAAATAAGAAAAGGTGATTACTGCTACAAATGTGCCAGCAAAGGATCAATTCATCAAACACCATGAAGAACTACAGTAACACTGCAGAACAGAAGGAAAATGACAACCCTCCAGAAACCAAACCTGAAGTCACAGAAGACTACAATCTAACAGAGAATTCAAAATAGACATCATAAAGAAACTCAATGAGTTACAAGAAAAATCAGAAAGACAGTTCAGGAACAAAATTAATGAACAGAAGGAATAGTTCACCAAAGAGATTGAAGCTTAAAAAAAAAAAAAACAAAAAACAAACAGAAATTCTGGATATGTATCCCAGAGGGAGAAGGGTAGGAGAAAGGAGCAGAGAGCTTGCTCAAAGAAATAATAGCTGACAACTTCCCAAACCTGAGGAAGGAACTGGACATACAAGTACATGAAGTCAATAGAACTCCTAATTCCATCAGTGCAAAAAGACCTTCTCCAAGGCATATAATATTAAATCTGTCAAAAGCCAATGACAAAAAAAAAAATATTAAGGGCAGCAAGAGAGAAGAAAATAACCTACAAAGGAACCCCCATCAGGCTTTCAGTGGATTTCTCAGCAGAAACTTTACAGGTTTAGGAGAGAATGGAATGCTATATTCAAAATTCCAAAAGACAAAAACTATCAGCCAAGAATACTCTATCCAGGGAAATTATCCTTCAGATATGAAAGAGAAATAAAATCTTTCCCAGATAAACAAAAGCTGAGGGAGTTCATCACCACTAGGCCTGCTTTACAAGAAATGATGAAGGGAGCCCTCCTACCTGAAACAAAAAGGCAAAGTTTTACAAATCTTTGAGCAAGGAGATAAACAGACAGACAAAATCAGAAAATTGCAGCTATCAGAATAGGTTAGCAAACACTTAATTATAACATAAAGGAAACATAAAAGGAAAGAAAGCATCAAAAATAACTATAAACACTTCAATTTGTCACAAACTCACAACACAAAAAAGAATAATTTGTGACAACAAAAACACAGAAGGGGAAGAGGAAAGGGATGGAACTTGCTTAGGGCAATGGAGATAAGAGGTTATCAGGAAATGGATTATCTCATCTCTGAGATCTTTTATACAAACCTCATGGCAACCACAATACAAAAAAATCAGAACAGAGTCACAAATCATAAAATTTCAGATGCAAAATACAAAGAGAAATTACTTACAGAAAAGGTAAGAGAGAGGATAAAGGTAAGTAATGTTTACCAAATGCTTAATGTATGCCAGGTGCTTTACCTAACACTTTCCATGAAATAACACATTTTATCTTCACATTAACTCTGTGAGGCAGATCCTGTGATTATTTCCATTTTGTAGATGAGGAAGCCAAGGCAGGAAGTAACTTACAAAGGGTCACTCAGCTCTTAGGCACCTTACTGCCTATAGCCAGCATGTGAACCCTACATAAGGTAAATTAAAGCATCACCCTTCTCTAACTCAAGAATAGACTTGTTTTTTCATCTTGAAAAGATTCTCTGTGTGCCCGACAGGAATAATGGGAAGAAGTGACCTACAGCTAAACATATAATTTGTGAATTACAGGAATAAAGGGGGAAATTCTGTAGGCATCAAAACAACAGATTGTTACTTGGAAGAGAAAATCAGATTAGCAGCAGAACTCTCATCTGAAAACGGAAACAAAAGAAGCCAGTGAACAGTATTTGCAGAGGGTGAGAGAGAGATTGTGACCCAAGCCGACCAAATTAGCACTCATGTGTGAGAGTAAGAGAAAGACATTGTAGACAAGGGAGGAGTTTGAAGTATTATACTCGTGAATGCCTCTTCAAAAATCACTTCAGTACTGCAGGATTTGTAAATCAACATGGCAGAGTGAGTTCAGACCTCAGAAATGCCTTTTTGTGCCCAATATATCACAATCTTGGATATAATATAAAGAAAGCTTACATAAAAGATAAGCATCTGAATGGATCAGACACACAAAAACTATCTGGCCAGAGTTCTGGTCAGGAAATAGGCGGTGACAGTGGGTGGTTGGCCCCTGTGGACTATGGGGCCCGACTACAGGACTGTGGGACTGAAAGTATTTCATGGGAGATGGAACCTCAGTCAGGCTTGCTACCTGAAGCCAGAAACTAAAGTGATGCTTCCCCACTTGTAATGAGAGGGAAAAAACAATATAAAGTCCATCAACCTACTGCCTACAGCTTCAGCTTTTCCAGAAGATGTAGGCCTGGGGTGACAGAAGCAAATCCACAGCATCCCCAGGAAGTGACTAAGCTCAGCCACTTCTCTGCTCCCAACTGAGCATGTCAAATCCCAGTATTTCTTCAGAGGGCAGTAACTGTGAACAAATAAGACCTGGTTCTGTGCTCACGGTTCCAAGGGTCATGTGGAGGCAAAAGTGAAACTCCTAGATAGAGAGGGAAGGAGAAAGAAACAGAGAAAAATGAAAAAAACCTCTCGCTCAAAGAGGGCCTACAAACTAAAATCCCAATATGCATGAATTAGTCTAACAGGAAGAAAGAGGACTGAAGAAATCAATAATTGGAATAGAAACTTGCTCCAGATAAAATTCAACATATAGAACTATGACAAACTCTAAATAGGGATATTGCGAATGTTCAAAGAGATAAATGAAGGCTATCCTCCATAAAATAATAATAAAGAAATTGCTACACTAAAAAGGCAGAACTGATACAATATCTGGAGGATAAGAAAAAGTATTAATTGAAATACTTAAGATGCAATAGATGAGATCACTTTTAGACTAGATACAGAGATACTCACCAATAATGTAGTCCAGAAAGGCAAAAAGACAAACTTTATGACAGAGTAGTTAGGAGACAGAGAGATGGAGTGAGAGGCCCCAACATTTGAGATGACCACATGTCCAGTGTGCCCAGGACAGTTCCAGGTTAAGTCTGTCCTGGCACTTCATCTGGAAAGCGCCTCTTCACTCAAAAGAATGTCCTAGTTGGAACAATAAATTATGTGATCGATCTATTCAACATTCAGCTACTAGGAGTTCCATAGGAAGACAATGAAGGGAACATCCTAGAAGCAATACCTGAAGAAGAAATTGCTGAGGATTTTCCAGGATTAAGGAACAATATAAACCCTCAAATAGAAAGTGCACTCTGAGAACAAAGCAGCACTAAACAAAGACAAATCCACACAGGGAAAGAAAACTGCAGAATACCAAGGAAAAACAACATCCCCCGGTTAGATCACTGCAGGCTTCTCATCAGCAACAACGTAGATCGGAACAAAACAAAGAAATACTCTCAAAATGCTAAGAGACAAATGAAAATTTTTTATCCAGCCAAACTGTCATGACAATATGAGGACAAAAAAAGCCATTTTTTCAGACTCAAAATGAATAAGGGAGTTTACCCCTCACATACCCTCACTAAGGCACCAGTAGGATATAAGAAATACACAAGAATCTGAAAATTCTTTTTAAATATGCCAGTAAATGAATGATTTTTGAGTGTTCAAAAAAAGGTAAGACTAAAATATCAAACAGCAATGATAAGGTTGGTACAGTTCAGTGAGTAAAGCATGCCAAGGCCCTGTAGTCAGAAATAAGATAGAAAACTGAAAAACTATAGGCAGTAGTTTTAAAAAACTGGAGCAAAATATGTGTATTCTAAATTTAAGGGTAACCACTAAAGAACTAAAGCATAGAAAAGAGAATAAAAGGGAAAAATTATCCACCCCAAAGATAACAGAGATAATGAAATGAATCAAAGAGAAAGGATAGTAAGAAGAAAACACAAAATAAAAATTATAATTAACTGTAACTATATTAAAAATCATAATAAATGTAAACAGATTAAACTCTATTAAAAGACAGAGATAATCAGATTGAATAAAAATAATCAGATTTGTAACTGTGTGAGGTGATAGATGTTAACTAAACTTACTGTGGTAATCATTTCACAATATACATATATACCCAATCATTATGTTGTACACCTTTAACAAATACAGTGTTATGTGTCAATTATATCTCAATAAAACTGGGGAAAAAAGTTTCATAAGATGTTAGGTTACCAATTCCCTACAGGAAGAAAAAGTTCTTAAAATGAAACATATCGAGTTTATATTTGAAATGTATAATAGAAGAAATTAAATACATAAATAAATAATCAGGTATATGATGGTTTCAAGAGGTAGAGCAAAAAAAAAAAAAAACTACACAGAAAAGCTCAAATGAAGGGATAGAAAAAGATATACCAAAAAAAGATGGGAAAGTAAAATTAATGACAGACTAAAAAGAATTTGAGGAATCAGGATTAATATGGATAAATAGGCTGATGAAATAAAAATAAAAGAAACAATGCTGTAAGCAGATTTAAGTACTATAACTTTGCATGCACCTAACAACATAGCCTAAAAAATACATAAAAAAAGAACTGACCAAAATAGAAGGAAAATTTGACAAGTTCACAATCATATTGGGATATTTTAACAGTGCAATTAAATTAAAATTCAGCAATGAATAGTTAAAGGAATAAATCTAACAAAAATGTGCAAGACCTTTACACAGAGAATTATGAAACCTCATTGAAAAATGTTAAAGAAGAGTTGAATAAATGGAGAGGTAATCCATGATTTTGGGTGGTAATTCTTTCCAAATTTATCTATAGAGTCCATATAATTTAAATAACCTTCCCAAAAGAAAAATTAATTTTCAACAACTTTTGATTGGTTAACTATTTAACCATATGGAAAAAAATATACTGATCTCCTACCTCACACTAAATACAAAAATCAATAACGTGGATTAAATTCCTCAATGTAAAAGATAAAACTATAACACTTTCAGAAGTCATTTGAAGTAGGTAAAGATTTCTTTTAAAAGACTTAAAAATCACAAATCACTAGGAGAAGATTGATAAATCTGAGTATTTTAAAGAAAATATTGAATATTTTTAAACTCAGCAAAGGATACCATAAAGAGAATGAAAAGAGATGGCACCACTGAGGGAAGATATTTGCTACATTATTATCAACAAAGTAATACATTAAGAACACCCATGTATTAATCCAATCCAAGAGAAAAACAGGCAAGAAAGAAAGAAAGAGAAGAAAAAAAGGACACAAATTTTAAGGAAGAGAAAGAACAAATGGCTCATAAACATGAAAATACGTTCAAGCTCATCAGTAACCAGGAAAATGGAAATTTAAATCCCAGTGAGATGCATTTCACACCCCCTGTGCTGGCAAGAATTGTTTAATTGAGCAACAGCAACTGTGTGCAATGATGAGGAGCCACGGGCACTCATGCGGGGCATTTTCTGATAAAGTGGGACACACACATGCCCCATGGCCCAGCCACTCCACTCTTAGCCAGCGCAGCAGGAGACAGGTACAAGAATGCTCACAGAGGCTTTATTCACAGTAGCCCAAACTGAAAACAACCCAAATGACCATCACTAGTAGAACAGATCAACAGACTGTGCATACTCCAACTATACAGAAGTGAAAAGAAACAATATCAACCCAGATGAATCCCCAAAATGATACTGAACACAGTTCAAATACAGGCAAAATTAAAAGATGCATCGATTAGGGATACAAACACGTGGTAAACTGTAAGGAAAGCCAAGACAACAATAAACATCAAGGTCAGCATGGTGGTTACCTTTGGGTGAGCAGAGAGACGACCAGGAAGGGGACTGGTAGTGTTCAGTGTTCTGTATGTTGCCCTGGGTGCTAGGAACATGGCTGTTCATTTGATCACTGTTCTTGTAGGATTACACGTATGTTTTCATACAGACTTTTCAAGAATGGTATATTTTAAATTTTACAATTTTTTAAATTAGCAAATTAATAAAAATAAGAGGTGTTATTAGCATTAGGTTATGATAGTTAGTATTACCAGACATATTTAGCATTTTTTCAACTTGCCTTGCAACAAATATTCTTCTTTTCATTGTGTCCAAAGACAACCGTGTAGCCTTTTGAAGACTGTCTAGTAATTGATGAGAGAAAAAAGCATAGACTTCTTTACATTCCTGTAATAAGAAATCATATTAAATTTAGTAAAAAAAAAAAATCTCTAACACTCCCAAAGCAATAATATTAGAAATGACATGTGAAAGATGAAAAATAACTATACAATTTCAATTATATTGTAGCAATAAATTCATTGTTTACTAAATTACTTGTTTATTTTTTAAACAAGAAGCAGTATATGAAAAATGTGCTTTCATAAATACCCTAGCAAACCATAAGAACTTACTCAAAAGACAAAATTCAAAAACAGTTTATTCAAAATAATCCTGGTTTGCTCAACACTCAATAATTCACTCAACAAAACTGAAGCACTTATTAAGTGTGGTGCACTTCTCAATGCTTATGGGTGGGGGCACAAGAGAATATTTAGTCTCCATCCTCAAAAAGCTCAGCTTGGTGGATAAACATATTTTAATATGCACAATACCAAAATATATGGGATGAAATACGGGTTTGTCCCTCTGTCCAAGCCCTTCTTTCCCTCCAGAGGAGAAGTAGCCAAGTTTATTGGTCAGAACGTAGGACAAATATTGAGCCTGGGTAGGGATCTGGGCACCATGTCTTGCTTACACAGTGAGTCACACATCCAGGGCCAGGCTCTGGCCTTGGTGTTTCTCTCCACTCTACACCCTGTCCCTCTGAGGCTGGGAGGGTGACTCAGGTTGAGCTGGGTCAGAAGGGAGGGTTATCAGGCATGAACAAAGAAAAAGATGGTCAGGTTCGTCAATTACCAGCCTGAAGCACAGGCATGACATAATCAAATATTTACGTTAGCTAGACCATTCTGGCAGCAGTGTGGAAGATGGACTCAAGAAGCAGGGGCTATTTAGGAGGTGACTGCACTAATGCAGCTCCAGGTGATCCCCCAATTCAAGAGACGCTGAGGGTATTCTGTCTTGCTCTAAGGACCCCAGCCAGTGTCAAAAGGAATGCAATTGGAAGAGAAGGACTGCTGACATGGGAATACACTTCCTCTCTCCAGCTGACCCCGAAGATTGATAATGGCCACCTGGTGTGTGGTACTGAGAAGAAATCTACGGCTAAAACCTAGACTCAGCAGGAAAGTGTTTCTGGATCAATTGGTGACATCATCCTTGAGCAAGAAGGTGAAAGTGGAACAAATGTGTGCTATTTATTTCCAAAACTGGATTAGAGCATGTGGTAGTGTAAAAGTGTGTAAAATAGAGAAAGAATGAAAGGAAGATGAGTATGAGGGATTAAAAGAAAACTGACAGGAGCAGCAGAAAGCAGGAATGAGTATAAATGTGGGAGTGGCATTCAGAAGTGATGCATGACTGGAAGCAAGAGGCCGAAGAAGGAGAAAGAAACTCCATACCTCCTTCTCAGCCTTCTTTCTCAACACAATGGGAAAATCTGCCCACCAGGCTTTCTCCTGGGAGAGAGTCCACAGCCCATCTGCAGTGCGAGGGAAAAATGGAGATCCCTGGGCCCCAAGTAATTCGAAATCTGGGCTTGCAATATAGGTAACTCTACTAAACGATAACAGAGAACAAAGTTCTCCACTCAGAGTCAAATGGATGGGTACTATGATCCCAGAAGTATGACATTTACTATATAAGAAAAACTAATTCTGGTTGCAGAACTGCCTGGAATAAGCACCCTTTAGGGTTATCTACAATCCCATGAGTCATAAGTCCGTGAAATTGTATGAGGTTGTTTCACGATAAATATACCTTTTTAAATTCATCTTCTTTATCGTTAACATCAACCTCAGGCACAGTATTAGTCTCATAATCAGTGCCTTCACCCTCTTCTGTTTCACTTCCAAAAACAACGTGTTTCCTCTGTTCTGTAGAGAAAAGGCAAAACAAAAATATAACTTTTGTGTGTGTGTGTGAGGAAGACCAACCCTGAGCTAACATCCATCGCCAATCCTCTTTTTGCTGAGGAAGACTGGCCCTGGGCTAACATCCGTGCCCATCTTCCTCTACTTTATACGGGACGCCGCCACAGCGTGGCTGACGAGCAGTGCATCTGCGGGCGCCCGGGATCCGAACCTGCGAACCCTGGACTGCCAAGCGCGGACTAAACCGCTGCACCACCAGGCAGCCCCCAAAAATATAACTTTTAATGTTGAACATTTGGCATATTCTATATGGCCAAATCTTCTTAGAAAACCCCTTCTTAAGTTCTTAATTTAAAAATTTAAAATTTGTTCCCATAGAAATCATCCTTGAATTCAATTTAAATCACCCGTCTCAACAGAATTGTCATTCTACTAAGAAATATACTCTTTAAATACACTCATCTTAGTATCTAAAACTAAGAAACACTTTAAGAGGGTTTTACATATTATCTTTCTAAAATATGTTTACCTTTTGAGTTTTCCAACTTAATGAGCCGATATTTTCATGTTTTTGACACTTCTGACAAAAACTAATTTAACGAAGTGGAAAAACTCTGAGAGAAAGAAGACATGCTGTGGATACTTATTGAAGCTCAGGGTTTCTCAGCCTCAGCACTTGTTGACATTCTTGGCTGGTGGGGACTGTCCTGTGCATCGCAGGACGGTCAGCAGTATCCCTGGCCTCTACCCTAGATGCCAGTAGCACCACCCAAAATGTGTCACCAAAATGTGACAACCAAAAATGTCTCCAGACATTTAGAACGCAGTGCAAAAAAAAAGAAGAAGAAGAAGAAGAAGAGAGGGAGTTAACATAACAGGACTGAGACCACCATCCATAGAAAGGCCTGCTTGCAAGGCTGGCATCTGGGAACTTGGAGTTCAGGATTCCCACCATTCTCTAAGTGATAAAAAAAGAAGGGCTCACTGTGCCTAAATAGTTTGTGCAAATGATGTGGTGTGTGCTGAACATCTGCTTTCCTTCTTGGAGCCTGGAATTTTGGTACCTGCTAAGCAAAAGGTGCCTATTTGAGAACATATATCTGTGACTCTTGCAACGCAAACATCATAACTAGCAAAATTACCTGGTAACTGTTTTGCTGTTTTCCCACTGTACTTAACTTCATAAATAGTCTCGAATATTGATATAAGTTCTCTGACAGCTTCTTCCACATGCCTACTTTTGTGGTTTAGAATCTCAGCCCATTCTTTTGTGTATGTCTATTAAGTAAAGAAACGACTATTAATTTCCAGATACTTAAAAAATACTGTGAAAATTATTAATACGATCTTAATTTATAAAACTGTAATGCCACTTGAAAATAACTAGAGACTGTTACCAACAATGTAAAGTTTCAGCCCTAAAACGGTCAATGGCTAAAGGCACAGCTGCTAAGGCCCAAGCAAAGAAAAGGAGGAGAAAGAAGAAAAATTTCAAGTCTGTGGTCTTTATTTGAGTCAATCACGCATAGACATCTACATTCACACTTATATGGTGGAAAGAAAGAAGGCTGAAGGAGTAGAGAGATGATGATGTCAAAAGTTGAAAATGAAAAGTGGTTTCAGAAAAGGACAATCCAAAGTGTTGTTTTGAGATTCAAACGAGATAAGGTTTTTAACTGAGCATGGTGTTGTATGCCAAGCGTCAAATTAAGAACTTTATGTGTGTTAACTCATTTAATTAAATGACAATTCCTCGAGATAGGTACTACTATTGTCTCCATTTCACAGACAAGAAAACTGAGGCTTAGAAAGAATCAGAAATTTGTCCCAGGTCACCCAGTGGGTGACAAAAATAGGGGTTGCAACCAGCTCTGTCTGATTCTAAAAGCCTGTGCTTTGCCTTTCTGACCTTTTCTAACAGTCAGCAAAGGCTTTAGCAAGAAGTTGAGAACTAGTTAAACTGAGAAAAGAAAACTGGCTTATAAAATTGAATAGGTCTTTTGTCGAGTCCACAATGTCCACACATTTTAGGAAAGAGAAAAGTAAATAGGAGCAGCCAGTTGGGCCTCCAAAACCACTTCTGTGGAGGAACCCAAGCTTGTCCATGAAGACCTCTCTCCAGACAGGCCTTGGGAGGTCCCACATTCCCTGCGTACCGCCCTCATGTGGTCCTTCTTGGCTACCGGATTGAGAGAGAGACTTCTGAGTTTGTTGCTCCCATTTATACCACCTCATCTGTATCTGAACCCATCTTCATCTTTTCTCAGTCTGAGGGGAAATGGTGCTCCTCCTCCCACCAGAAGATATTCTCTGATCCTCCCCACCCCCACTTCCAACTCTTCCACCTTGCTCCATCATTCATTCATTCCATCCTTTCTAACTTATTCAACACAGTGTCAAACATTGGAACAACAATGGTGGCTGAGAGCCACTTCAGTCTAGCAGCGGAAACAAGCGTTCAGCAAGTGGACACTTCCAGCTGATTGTGGCAGATTGGACGCGTGTGCTTACATACACCGCCACCCCACCCCACCCCTGCTTGCTTTGAAATCCCCCAAGAAAGGAACTAGACGCTACTAGTGAAATGTGACAGACTGAACACACATGTTTATCTTGGCACTCCCCTGCTATCTCCGGAAACTTCGACAGATAACATAAAGTAATCTTTTAAAAAGAACACGCCCACAAGAATAAATGGGAGGATGCCATATAAATTCCTCTGTATGTTTCCAATACTGTATAATAATAAAGTTAATGGGATTCAACAGTTGGTGCTGGGACAACTGAATATCCACTTGCAAAAGAATGAAATTGGATCCTTTCCTTAGATCATACATAAAAACTAACTCAAAATGAATCATAGACCTAAACGTAAGAGCTAAAATTCTAAAACTCATAAAAGAAAATACAGGCAGAAATCTTCATGATCTTGGATAAGGCAAAGTTTTCTTAGATATGACACCAAAAGCAGAGCAACAAAAGAAAAAGAAGATAAACTGGACATCATCAAAATTAAAAACTTTTGGGCTTCAAAGGACACCATCAAAAAAGTGAAAAGACAACCCACAAAATGGAAGAAAAAATTAGCAAATCATATATCTGATAAGGGACTAGTATCTAAAACATACAAAGAACATTACAACTCAAAAGTAAAAAGACAACCCAATTTTATTTTTTTTTTAATTTTATCATTTATTTACTTTTGTGTGTGTGAGGAAGACCAGCCCTGAGCTGACATCCATCACCAATCCTCCTCTTTTTGCTGAGGAAGACTGGCCCTGGGCTAACATCCGTGCCCATCTTCTTCTACTTTATATGGGATGCCGCCACAGCATGGCTGACAAGCAGTGCGGCGGCAGGTGCCCGGGATCTGAACCCGCAAACCCCGGGCTGCCAAGCGCGAACTAACCCGCTGTGCCACCGGGCCGGCCCCATGAGACAACCCAATTTTAAAATGAGCAAAGGATCTGAGTAGACATTTCTGAAGAAATGTACACAAAAGGTTAATAATAATAAGCACATGAAAACATGTTCAACATCTCTATCCGTTAGGGAAATGCAGATGAAAACCACAATGAGATCTCACTTCACACCCACAAGGAAGGCTATAATCAAAAGGACAAACGGTAAGTATTGGCAAGGATGTAGAGAAACTGGAATCCTCATACACTGCTGGTGGGAATTTAAAATAATGCAGCCATTTTGGGAAACAGTCTGACAGCTCTTCAAAAGGTTAAACATGGAGTTAACATATGACCCAGCAATTCCACTTCTAGGTATACATCCACGAGAAATGAAAACATGTCCTCATGAAATTTGTACATTTATGTTCACAGCAGCATTATTCATAATGGCCAAAAAGTGGAAACAAGCCAAATGTTCATCAACTGATGAATGGATAACAAAAATGTGGTATATTCATACAACACATTATTACTCAGGAATAAAAAGAAATGAAGTACTGATACTGAATGAACTTTGAAAACACTGTGCTAAGTGAAAAGCACCACTCACAAAATACCACATATTATATTATTTGATTTGTATGAAATGTCCAGAATAGGCAAATCTATAGAGACAGAAAACAAATTAACAGTTGTCCGAGGCTGGGAGGGTTGAGAAGAAATGGGGAATGACTGCTAACGAATATGGGATTTCTTTTGGGGTGATGAAATGTTCCAAAATTGTGGTGATGGTTGCATAACTTTGTGAATATACTAAAACCATTGGGTTGTACACTTTAAATGGGTAAATTGTATTGTATATGAATTATATCTCAATAAAGTTGTTTAAAAAGTAATAATTAGTGCCAGAAATAATTTGAGCTGGGAATTGGGAAAAGAAAATAGACACAGGAAATGAGAGATGGGAGAGTGAAGGAAGCATGAGTGAGAATTTGGAGAAGTGTGGTTGAAGTGAATGAGAAGACAAGGGAGATGTGGGAAGGTTTTTGTTTGTTGGCAAGGAAAAGATGAGAGCATATTAGACCTGGTGCCTGGTCTAGACCCCCTGCTGGTGGGAGGGGTCCAGCGGAGAGAACAAAGTTGAAGATATAGAAGAGAGGAAGGAAGACTGGTGGAGTAAGGTTGCCAGGAAGGCAAGAAGGCATGGGATCTAGAGTCCATTTGGAAGTCCTAGATTTTGAAAAGAGGTAGGAATTTTTCCCATGGAACCAGAAGGAAGGAAAAGATGAATACAGAAGAAGTTAACAATATACCAAGAGCTCTGATCGTGGAAAGTATTTACAGGACTTTAATTTAGAAAACTATAAATAATCCCTGCAAATGTGTCAATGCCATCTTGCAGACACTCCAGCTGCTGATTATTCTCCATTTTCCCCCTGCCAACCCACTCTCTGTTCTTCTCTGCCTTGCTCTGTGTAGAGGGAAACTGGCTCCTGAGGCTACCTTATTCTCTGATTTCCATTTGGTTTGACCCAATGGGAAGCACCAGCAGAAGCTGGGAGAGCTGGAGGAGAGAAAGGGTGGGGTGTTCCCTTCCCACTCCCTCCTTGCTTGGAGGCCGCATCTCTGGTAGAGGCTGTCTCTTCACAAATTCGCCTCCTACACGATGAGCCCTTCCACATGGCTCCAGCTTCTACTGGGCTCTGAAAGCACTATTTCCTCCCCTGATCCCTTCAGCCCTGGTGGTGGTGATGATTTCCCACCACTGGGACTTCTGAGGTGTCTCACCTTGCTGGGATCTTCACTAGTACTGTCCCATAAACAATATCCCCAACTCCACCCTAGTGCCTAAACCCTGATCAAAGAACACTTGCAAAAAAACATATTTGATCCTTGCTGACTTGGATCATCCCAAATAAGCATGACAACTCACACTGCCCTAAATGCCAGAAATAAGAAACTTTTAGATGTACACATTCCACTGCAGAGAAATTTCCTGTGTCAGCTGCCAACCCAGGGGCCCAGGCACTTCTTTGTTCAACAAGAGGCACAATAACGCCACTGCAAAAACTGCCTCTATACCATGTCACTACCAGTTGAGACCACACAAAATAAGCATCCTTTCCTGATAAGGACCCCATTTCTTCTTGGGAAGACTAACTAGTCCTTGAAGATTAGGGCTATCCTCACAACTCAGTAAAGAGAAGACTGAAATATTAAGGGGCAGTCCAGGGACAGACTGGAAGACAGTCAACTGATTTTCTGGAGGTATTTTCCTCTTTTTTTAAATTGAGATATAATTCATATACCACAAAATTTACCCTTGTAAAGTGTACAAGTCATTGGTTTTTAGTATATTCACAGAGTTGTGCAACCATCACCACTATCTAATTGCAGAACATTTTCATCACCCTAACAAGCATCCCCATACCCATTAGCAGTCACTCTCCATTCCCCCATCTCCACAGCCCTGGTAACCACTAATCTACTTTCTGTTTCAATGGAGCCAAGTTGATTTTGTTGACATAATTTTTAATACCCTTTCATGTATTTACCAGTGTTTTCCTATCATAACTTGGATCATAACAGTTCCCCTATTTTCTATTCCATTTGTATATCTACTGACATACAGATATGTCGATCAGGGTCCAGTCAGGAAAACAGATGCCACACCAGCTATTTTAACAGTAACTGCAGGAAGCAGCTACCATCCCTGGGGCATGGGGGAGCACAGGGAGGAGGGTGGAGTTATTAGAATCTGGAGCTGGGAAGTGAGGCAGCTGCTCAGAGAAGCTCAGAGAAGGACCTCATGGTGCTGGTACATCTGAGAGGCACATGAGGCTGGTACTGGAAGGGCTGGAAAAAGCAAGGGCCTGGGACTCGCTGCTGCTGCCAGGATGAAGAGTTGTTGCCTGTGTGACAGCGTCAGGAACAAGAGGCAAAGGGGAAAGAGCAAGTCCCTGCTCTCTCCTCCACCCTCCTTCTAGCACACTGTTGGCAAAGCCTAAAAGGGAGCCGGCTGGCCAAGGATAAATGCAGTTTGCAGTCCCAGCCCCAGCATCATAGAGCAGAAGGTCCAATCTGAAGCTGGCAGACAACAGCTTTTTAATAATTAACATAACCCGTCCTAAAACCATGTTTAGATGCTCCAAGCCAAGGAACACTGCCCTGATTGCAAATAGCCCTGGTTCCTAAACATGGTCTGTAACCACTGGTTGGCCCAAAGTAAACTCATCTTTCAAAAACTCATGTTATGTATGGCATGTTTCCAAAACTGATTTCTGCCCAGAGTGTTACCTGACTTGCCCTGTCATTACAAATCTTATTCTGCTTTCACTATAATGGCCCACCTGATGATAGGTTTGTGGGAAGGCAGCCCACATGTTACTAGAACTTAGATCCCTCTGGTACAAGTGACTGGAGCATACTGATTGGCAAAGGCACTCAAAATTCTGCCTCTTGTATCTTGACTTACGGTATTGAGAGTTATCACTCATCTAATAATAACAGCTTCTTCTGTTGTGCCATCAGTGCAAACACCACATTCTACTCTGTCACCCTTAATCTATCCCAGTTTCCTTTGTTTGTGTGATCTGTTACTCTTTCTATGCATATAAAAGTTTTTTGTTGGTGTGTTCAAAGTAAATTCTCTCTGGTAGTGTGAATTTCTCCCCGCTGAGCAGTTGATAGTGTCAGAACAGTTATAGGTACATATCAATAGAAGATGGTTTTCATTGTAAAGGGGACAAAAAGAAAGAAACCAACACAGGAATTTCCCTGCTCCTTTGTATTCTGTTTGTTTATAAGTAACACCTGATATGAAGTGCATATAGTCAGATTCTAGGATGAGTGAGAAGAAAATGACAGGCGGGAAAATACTCCTCACCCCAGGGCAGGAAACAGGAGACTTCTTTGGAAAACTTCAAAAGAAGTCTGTACTGAAAAAAGACCAGTACAGCATTCAAAGGGCTTTCCCTCCTAGAATAATATGAAATCCAGGAAATAGAGCAGATAGAGAGAGTCCCAGGTTAACAATTTTGTAACTGACCTGGAGAATAATCAACCCAGGTTGAAACAGGGATTCAGAGGAATCTCAGGGGAGGTCTCTTGAGGGAAGAAAAAGGGGACTCTCATATAATAGTGTATTTGAAAGAAAATGTGCAAAGAAAGGAAATTAGAAACTCCAGTAAAAATTAAAAGTTGTATGAGAAAATATATATTGTATGTACATTACGTGGTTCTGCACTGACTAATATTTATATAGGCATTTATTATGTGTTGCTATTTACAGTTACTGTTTAACTAAAAATAATTTTATAACTATATTGAGAGGACAAGGGAGGAGTGGTAGAGGATGGGGTCAAAGAGCTAAATGCTCACTTATTAAAGGAGGAAGAAAATAATGTGCAAATTTGCCAACTCAAGAAATACTACCCCAGTACATTACTTAGAGATACAGAAACAATACTAAAAGAAATAGCTAAAAGTTAAAAATGAGTGCCTTTCCTAGCACCCAGACTGTGATCTCCAAATACCATTTTCCACTGGTAACACTGAAATGAATGAGGGCTGCCTGGAGAAATGGGTGATCCCAGATCTGGGGCAGGAAACGCACAAGATGAACCTAAGATATCCTGTAGTTCAAGGACTACTGGAGTCACATTAAAAACAGAAGCCAGCCAGAAAGATTCCACTGGACAAAGATGGGAAAATTTAAATATAAAAAAGAATAACGACTGCAATGGACTGACTCCTTCAAGTATATAATAATCCATAAATTCCTAATGATATTTAAACAACTTAAAACTCAATGGTCACTGCATAAGTTGCTAGTGAGCCAACTCATTATTCCGAAAACTGGTATATAAAAGGAAAATGGAAGCGCTGAACCTGACTTTTCTGTATAAATGCTATTTCAGAGTAACCAACCAGTAAATGAGGGAAATTTCTTCTTTATAGAAATATTTTATCCATAAATGCTAAAATTAGAATATCAACATTTTGCAACCTCCAATAAAATAATGACTCTAGGCAACGATAATCAAGGGCTGCTAAAATCTTTAGGTGGAACTTTGGGTGAAAGGTTGGTGGGAGACTTTATAATGATGGATAAAGATGACTGTACCCTGAGCCCACTGATCAATCTTACCATCACTAAAAGGGAAACAACCTGATATTATGTGTCTCCTGATGTAATGCAACAGGAAATGCATAGTGTCACCTGTGAGCTAGTCTGTCAGAAAAAGAAAAGAAATTGAACTTCAACTAAGTCAAGCCTTTAGATCCAATTAAAATTTACAAGAAATTCAAGGGATAGAGCAATATGTTAACATTTTAAATCACATTACTAGGATGCAATCAGCAAAATCTAGAACATGGAAAATTGTACAGGGCAAATGATCCCATTTCTTCAACAAATAAAGAGCATTAAAAGAAGGAAGGTGGCAAAGGACTTGAATAGACATTTCTCCAAAGAAAATATACAAATGGCCAATAAGCACATGAAAAGAGCTCAACATCAGTAGTCATTAGGAAAACGCAAATCCAAACCACAATGAGATACCACTTCACACCCATTAGGATAGCTATTATGAAAATTTTTTTTAATTTTAAAAACGGAAAATAACAAGTGTCAGCAAGCACGTGCAAAAATCGGAAACTTCATGCATTGCTGATGGGAATGTAAAAGGTGCAGCCACTGTGGAAAAAAGTTTGGTGTTTCCTCAAAAAGTTAACCATAGAATTACCATATGATCCAGCAATTCCACTCTAGGTATATACCCAAAGGAATTGAAAGTGGGACTCAGATAATTACACACTAATATTCATAGTAGCGCTATTCACAATAGCTAAAAGGTGGGAAGAATTCAAATATCCATCAATAGATGAATGGATAAACAGAATGTGCCATATGTATATAATAAAACATTACTCAGCCATAAAAAGGAATGAAATTCAGATACATGCTACAACATAGATGAACCTTGAAAACATATGCTAAGTGAAATAAGCAAGACACAAAAGGACAAATATTGTATGATTCCACTTACATGAGGTACCTAGAACAGGCAAAATCACACAAACAGAAAGTAGAACAGAGGTTACCAGGAGCTGGGGGAAGGGAGGAATGGGGAACTACTATTTAATGGATACAGGGTTTCTGTTTGGAATGATGAAAATGTTCTGGAAATAGATATTGGTGATGGTTACACAACATTGTGAATGTACTTAATGCTACTGACCATACACTTTAAAATGGTAAGTTTTATGTTGCATATATTTTACCAGAATAAAAAAGTTGCAAGCGAAAAAACAGGAGGGATGATAAAAAAAGAAACTTAAGAGACGTATCAACCAAATGCAGTGTGTGAACCTGTTTGGCTCCTAATTCAAACAGACCAACTTTAAAATTATGGTTTCTATGAAAGCTAAATAAATGCATAACCTATGATCCAGCAATTTCACTTCTGCATATATACCCACCAAAAGAAGTGCTGGTCCTGAAAAAACATATACAAGAATGCTCAGTGTATTATCAAAAGCTATAAACTATCCAAATGCCCTCAGCAGTAGAATGGGTAAATTGTAATAAATTCATACAATGGAATACTATATAGTAATGAGAATGAAAGAACTACTGTTTCACACAACTACATGGATGAATCTCACAGACCTAACACTGAACAAAACAAGCCAGACATAAAGAACATACGCTGCATGCCTCCATTTATATGAAGCTCAAAAACAGACAGAACTAATATACAATGATAGAAGTCACAACGGTGATTATTCTGGGGGTGTTTATTGCCTGGAATAGAGCACGAGGGAATCATTTGTGGTGAAGGAAGTGTTCTATATCTTGATCTTGGAGACGGTTACAAGGGTGTGTCATATGTAAACATTCTTTGAATGGTGCACTTATGATTTGCACACTTTGCTGTATACACAATATATCTCAATAAAAAAGAAAAAGACATGGGCCTAAAATGAAAAGTAAGGTGCCCCCAACCTCCAGTTACTGTCTCTCACGAGAGGATGGGCCACACCAGTGGTAGTGATAGTGAGCTGTGGTGGTGGTGGTGGCAGCCAGGGTGGCGGTAGCCATGTTAGAAGAAAAAGTAAACTGAAGCCACAGCTTCTGTGGGGACTTGTTTTCCATAACCAAATAAGGCTATGGATGCCTCACAAGGGTAGGAGCCTGGAACTGAAATCTCCCAGCCCCTGGCCCCATATAACATCAGGCAAGTCAATGGCTATGGTCTCATGGAAAGTGAGCTATCTTGGTTGAGGCTGGAGGTTGGAGGGACAAATTCTCCCTTGGGAAGTTACAACCACTAGCTTACCCTCACACAGGTTTAGGACTTGCATTTATACTACCTCATAGTTTGGGAAATTCTACCCTCTCAGAAACTAACAAAGTTGTCCCGAGTTGGTAAAACTCCTAGGTACCACACAGGAGCAAAGAAAAATGGACAGGTTCTCAAACAAATGGACATGTGTGATTTAGTTCACAACCTAAAATACTAAAAACATGAAGAAACAAGCCACCCGGATCAAGAGTTGGCAGAAACAGCAAAGAGCAGAATTAAACCCTCCAATTTCTTCAGATAATGGAATTGTTATAAATATTTTTTAAATGTCTAAATAAAAAATAGAATCAAAAACATGAGAAAGGAACAAGATTATATAAAAAGACCAAATATATTTGAAAAAAATAATAACTTCTAGAAATAGATAAGTAAATTCAGGGAAATAGAAAACATGAAGTAAGAGGGTAGAGAATAAAAGTATATCCAAAATATATTGACAGTTAAAATAAATGTAAATAGACTAAAATTACCACTTTAGAAAAAAACATATTTTTCAGAGTACGTTAAAAACAAAATCCAACCAAATTTTCTTTATAAGAGAAAATCTAAAATAGGAGAACCAGAAAGTTTGAAAATAACAGAACAGAAAAAGATATATCTGGAAAATAATAACCTAAAAAAGCTGGTGTAACTACATTAATATCAAACAAAATTGACTTAAAGGATAAAAAGCTTAATAATGATAAAAGGAACAAACAGCCAGGAAGATATAATCATTTTAAATTTGTATGCTTTGAGAACAGGATGTTAAAATGGGTCATTTAGTGTTGTCTCCATCACAGCCAAGGCCCCAGTACTGAGAACAAATGATTTTAAGATCCTACACATTACAAAGAAGGCAGTCCTTAAAAGGTAGCAGGAGAGGCAACCCTCAGACCATTGCCCACCTTGAGGTTATAGAAGGAAAGCTTGATCATTGGTAAAGATTTGGTAGAAATAAGCGTAGGGAACTTCAAAAGAACTACTCAGAGACTTTGACCCTTGTCCCCTAGAGTTTGGGGATAGAGGGGCTGACCCATGCCTAAGTAGTCCTGAGGCAAGAGGCTGGCTGGCAACTCTAAGCCCTAAAGGCAAGAAGAGGTGTCCTGAGAAGAAGCAGCTAAATTTCCACAGAAAGAGGAGCAAAGGCACCTGTTTCCCATGGGCCAGGCTGGATCCCTTGAGATGGAGCCACTCTTGATTGCCTTGAAAAGGACACTAGCAAGGGGACCCAAACCAACACAGTAGGTGTAGCTGAAGCACAAAATAGGGAAGAAAGAAAAAAGAGTTCAGTTCAAGACATAAAGTGAGTCCTTTTGAGAGAGATTGTGTTATGTGCCAGGCCTCAAAAATGATTAGACAGAGTTCCTATCTTTGCGTTTTCGAGCCAACGGAGGATAAATAAGTATTCAAATAATTCCAATATAATGTGATGCTGAGGAGGTTAGGTTTTATCCTGTAGGGACTGGATGCCACTGCTATTGAAGGATTGAAGCTGGGTAGTTTCACAATCGGATTTGGTGTCAATGTGAAGGATGAATATGATGGGGCCAAATATGGAGGCAGAGACTGGCTGGATCACAATATCGATTGCTAAACTCAAAATGAGCCTTAGGGGCCTGACCTAAGAAAGGAGTAGTACCTATGGAAAAGAAGAGGCAATTCAAGCAAAATCTGAGTAAGAGGCAGAAGCTGGCTAAGCCTTAAGAATGACCAGATTTAGGAAGTGGGAGTAAGGAGAGAAGTCCAGATGACTCCCAGATTTTTAGGAGTCTTAAAAGGGAAAGCATGTGGTAGTTAAAACCATGAGAATAGATCATATTGCCCTGGGAGCATGCACAGAGGAAGAAGACCAGGGAACTCCAGCAGGAGGCTGAGGACATTAGTAAGGTAATGTCTAGGATATGGCCATGGGCTTGAGCTGTTGAAGGATGTCCAAAAAACGCTAGAATGTCTAAATGCTACTGACACAGATTTCTACTTTTAGATTGTAAACTCACATTTCAGGTTTATGAGCTAGAATTTCTATGACTAAAATAGAATATATAAATCATACCTCATTGAGCGTCAACATATCTTCTACTTTGGTAGCACCACTTTCAGGCAGGGAAATTAACACGGTTTTGGCTATCTCCTTTAGAACTGTATCAATTTGCATTTCACACAAGTCACTGATCTACCAACAAAGAAAAAATGTGGAAGAAAAGTCTTCTTTCATCCAAAATGTACTTGAGTTATCAGTTAATTTAGAGGGCTATATCTGGAAACTTGCATCCTAAGCCAAGCATAATTTGGTGGAAATTTTAGGAGTACATCTGCAAAGAAAGCTTGACATGGTACTAAAGTTCCATTGAGCAGCAACGTGTGCCATAATCTCATATGTGTTATCTCTTTGTATCCTCATTCCAGCTCATGAATCATTACTATCCCAGTTTCACAGCTAAAGAAACCAAGGCTCAGAGAAGAAAAGTAATCTGGGGAGGAACACATAGCTAGTAAAAGGCAGACAATCATACCTAGGTTTATCTGAAGCCTGAGCCTCTGAGTTTTGTCTCTTATACCATGCTGCCACCACAAACAGACTAGCACATCTAAAAAGATATGCATGTTCTATGCAGCCAACATCAGAAATCAATAGACAGTCTCCAATTAGATGACTGCCTCATCTAATTAACATTAGATGCATTAATATTAATACTTAAGCACGCCATTCTGCCATCTTCCACAGTCTACAATTATCCTATTTTCTAAACTACATTGTGGAGTTGAACCATCATTTTGACATATTAAAGGCAAGGCAATTCAGAGACAAAAACAAGGCAATCCTAAATGAAAAGGCCCCAAAGCAGTTAAAGAAACACAAAGCACTATTTTTTTAACTTAATGGATGTACTTTTAGTTAAAAGTCATACCCTTTACCCAGCCTTCATAGATAATCAAACTATTAATCATAGCCTGAGTATTAACGTATGCAGTTTTAAAAAATTTATTTATCATACCTTCTTTAAAAGTTGATTGAACATATCCAAAACTGAGTCAACTTCTTGAAAGAAGCTTTCTAGTGTTAAAGATGACCATGTTAATATTGTGAGCCCTTGTCGCAAGACAGATTCCACCTAGAAAAAGAAAAAAACATAACAGTTTCCATTATTAACAGGAGCATCTGCATTTATTTTAAAAAGGCTTTCTTTTACTACCTGCAAATATTATAGGTTGTATTTCCTCAATTATATTTCCCCTCCATTTTACCTAGGAAAGGTGACTTTTTGTTTTTAATCATCTTTGGCTGTCCATGAAGCAATCATGGATTCTCAGAAAGTGCTCATTATCTAGATTTAGTTGTTTTTCAAAGGCAACAAAACTTAGACAAGAAATCATTCTGTAGGAAAAACAGAGCCATAAAGCTGAACTGGAAAGATAAAGGGTCTAGGCAAGAATAGAGGTTTTAAAATCCATAATCTATAGAACCGGAATCCAATTTTAAACAACAGGGAAATCAACATGAATCTTCAGCATTACCAACCTTTTTCATTTTGGGGGTCATCAGATTGACAAACACAGATGGCACTTCCTGACATAACTCATCATAATACTGCAGAAGACCCTGTTAGAAGTCAAAATGGCATGTTTTACTTGAATTTATTTTAAACAACAGTCCTATTTTGATTCATACCAGGAAGGTTTCATTATACCTGTTTCCTCATTGTCCTGCTAAGACAGAGGCTGTTCATTTAAATTGACTAACTTACTATAAATTAGCTGAGCATCTCCTTTAAACAGCGAGTCAATGGAGCTTTCTACATGTGCACTCTTCATATTTATTCTTTAATTGTCTTTCTACATTTATGCTATTTTAAACAGCTTGGACAATTATCTTTCCATGATGTCTGTCATTATACATTTTCCCCCTTGCTGTTCCTTGTCTCCTCACATATTAAAGCATACTTATCACTGATGCCACATTTGTTTTCTTGAATCAAAATAAATGTACACATAATCAGAATTAATAGGTTTTTCTATTTTCTTTTAGATGTTTTTTAGAGATGAACCATGATGATCAATTGTTGACCCTTTTGTAATTTATTGCACTATGTGATGGGAGATGTGGATTCAAATTAATTCTTCCCCAAATTAATAATATTAAACTGTTTCAATATTTACTTAATAGCTTCAAAGTTATTAATTCCTTTCCTCCTTTTCTGTTACTTTTCCGTAGTTGAACTTTTATGTATACTTGACACTTGGCAAAGCACTTTGACTTTCATAATATCATTCAACACTACCTAAAATCCTGTAAAATGCAATGCAAGTGATATTAACTTCAATTTAAAACAGTACTTTGACACTCAATCCTCAGTCCTCCAAAGTCACAACTTATTAGTGCTGTCGAGTCAGTTCTGACCCCTAGCAACCAGGGTACAGTGGAGTGGAACCCTGCCCAGTCTTTTTGCACCATTCTCTCACCTTCTGGCACTATATCGGACAATGTTCTGCTGCTATTCATAGGGTTTTCATGGCCAATTTTTTCAGAAGTGGGTGGCCAGGTCCTTCTTCCTCATCTGAAACCTGTCCACCATGGGTGACCCTGCTGGTATGTGAAATACTGATGGGATAGCTTTCAGCATCACAGCAACATGCAGCTGCCACAGTATGACAAGTGACAGATAGATGGCATGGTTCCCTGACCGGAAGACGAACCTGGGCAGCAGTGGTGAGAGCACCAAATCTTAACCACTGGACCACTAGGGCTAAAGTCAGCAATTTTGATACTGAAGCCAAAGTTTCCGCAATGCCAATGCTCTTCTGAGTTTTTTGTATACATATAACAAGTACTATTTTGGTAAGAGCTAAAACTATTAAAGTCTTAGAAGAAAGTATACGCATCAATCTTCGTGATCTTAGATTAGGCAAAGATTTCTTAGACATGGCACTAAAAACACAAGGGACAAAAGAAAAGTACATAAATTGGACTTCATCAAAATTTAAAATGTTTGTGTTTCAAAGGACACTATCAAGAAAATGAAAAGACAACCCACAGAACAGGAGAAGATATTTGCAAATCATATATACAATAAGGGATTTGTATCCAGAATGGATGAAGAATTCCTGCAACTCAATAATAAAGAGACAAATAACTCAATTTAAAAATGGGCGAAGGATTTGAATAGACACTCTTCCAAAGATCTACAAATGGCCAATATGCACATGAAAAGATGCTCAACATCATTTGCATGGGGAAAATGCAAATCAAAACCACACCGAAATACCACTTCACATCCAAATTATATTCAAATGAAAAAGACAGGGGGCCGCCTGGTGGCGCAGCGGTTTAGTTCGCGCTTGGCAGCCCGGGGTTCGCAAGTTCGGATCCCGGGCTCCCGCAGACGAACTGCCTGTCAGCCATGCCGTGGTGGCGTCCCATATAAAGTGGAGGAAGATGGGCACGGATGTTAGCCCAGGGCCAGTCTTCCTCAGCAAAAAAAAGGGGAGGATTGGCAACGGATGTTAGCTCAGGGCTGGTCTTCCCCACAAAAAAAAAAAAAAAAAAAGACAGATAATAACAAGTGTTAGAGAGGATGTGGAGAAAAGGAAACCCTGGTGCACTGTTGGTGGGAATGTAAATTGGTGCAGCCACTATGGAAAACAGTATGGAGATTCCTCAAAAAATTAAAAATAGAACTACCATATGATCCAGCAATCCCACTTCTGGATATATGTTCAGAAGAAATGAAATCGAGATTTTGAAGAGATATCTACACACCCACATTCATTGCATCATTATTCATAGTAGCCAAGATATGGAAACAACCTAAGTGTCTGTCAATGGATGAATGGGTAAAGAAGATATGATATATACACACAATGGAATATTATTCAGCCATGAGAAAGAAGGCCATCCTGCCATTTGCAACAACATGGATGGACCTTGAGGGTGTTAAGCTAAGTGAAATAAATGAGACAGAGAAAGACAAATACTGTATGATCTCACTTATATGCGGAATCTAAAAAAGCCAAACTCAAAAAGGGAGAGTAGAAAAGTGGTTGCCAGGGGCTGGGAGGTGAGGGATGTAGGGAGAGGTTGGTAAAAGGGTACAAACTTTCAGCTATAAGATGAACAAGGTCTGAGAATCTAATGTATAACATGGTGACCATAGTTGATAACACTATTGTATAAATGAAATTTGCTAAGAGAGTAGAACTTAAATGTTCTCACCAAAATATACACATAAATATGTGAGGTGATGGATGTGTTAATTAACTAGAGGGGAGGAATCCTTTCACAATGTGTATGTATATCAAATCATCATGATGTACACTTTAAATATCTTACAATTTTATTTGTCAATAAAGCTGAAAAAAATAAAAAGAATCAACATAGTAACAAATTTCCCTCAGTGCTATGTCAGCACAACTGCAGTGATATATTTTGCTTTTATAAAAAAAAAAAAAACTCCTTCAAAAATAATTAGAAAATATAATCTATCTTACCTGCAAACGCAATTTGTCTGCTTTTAATTTACTTTCCAATTTTAGCAATCTCTTTGCCTGTTCTGGTACATCCAGCTTCATTTTTATCATGCACTTAGTTTCTCGAACAACTTCCAAAATTTTGGGATCAAAATTAACCAGCAACTTCCCTGTTTCTGGATGTCGCACAAAAAGTGTGGCTTGTAAAGCTGCAAATAAATAATTGTTGACATTACTTATTCTAGATTTCTTTCTGCTTCCAGCCCTGTTTACATGCCTGTCTTCCCCACTGGATTACTGACTTCTTAAGAGCAGAACAACAGTTTTGGATATCCCAGGTGCTAAAGCACAGTATCTGACAAATGGTCATCACTCAAAACTTAGATAAATGAATGCAGTGTCTGCAAAGCCATAAACCAGATCCAGAGAGAGAAAAACGGACCAAGAATGGATAGTCTTTGTGCTATGAACTGCAACACTTTTCTGAGTGAGTCTAAGAGAGCTGTATTATGATGTTAGTTTATTTTTATGAGCTGTGATTTAACCCCTGGGAGAGAACTAGAAGATGTGCACTACTACAAAATATGACAGACCTCAGAGATTTCAAACCCTTTTCCATGCCCAACCCCCAAACTGGCTTTTTTAAGGAGGTTTATCTGAATTAAATCTCCATCCTGAATTTCTGATAACTGGCTCAATATCAGTAAGAAATATTTATTAAACACCATTGAGTGTGAACTCTCAGAATGTAGAAGAGGATTTTTTTACACTACATGTGAACTACTACATGAACACCATTCATTTTCAGTTATGCTTTTTAGTATGAATTAAAATATATAATCCCAAACAATTTGTGCTGAGTACCCTTGGATTATTTGTTAACCTAACATGAGTTTCTTCTAAAGTCATAATAATAACACACTTATAGCTAGCTTGACTTACATCTTATATTAACAAACACTACTAACATGAGAATTTCATGTGCATCTTCCAAGCCTCACATTACTTCACAGAATGTGGCTGCATCGAATTTCTAGTAAAATAAAATAATCTGTTTATCCCTTTGAATTTAGTTGACTTTCAGCCATCAGATAAAATTTGTCTCACTACGGTTCTTAATGATGCTAGCTTCATGAAGATTTCAACTAAAAAATTCACCCATTCCATTTGGAATCTTTTAAAAATTTGGCTAGAAATCATTTATTCTCCCAAGTAAATTCCAAAATAACCTTTGAACATTCATTTAATAAAATCTGTCTTCCTTAAGGCTCTAGTGAGTGCTCTTGAAAGGACAAAATGGCCAACAAGACCACTAAGAACAATGACAGCCAGGAAGTCTGCTCCAGGAGTGAGTGAACATTTCATTCCAGGTGACTCATCATCAGAGAAACCTTATAGAGCAACCAGCTAAAAGAGGCCAACAGTAGGTCCCCAATTACTATTCCAAGCTCCCATATAGTTAAACACAGTCACATCAATATAACAGCAAGAAGCTTCCCTGAGCATTTCCACTAGCCTGTGTTCATATGAAAGGCAGATATGAATCCTGGCTCTGCCACTTCCTAACTGTGTGATCTTGGGCAAGTCACTTACCCTCTTAGTACCTTGGTTTCCTCATCTGTAAAATGAGGATAACAGTTGGGGTTATCCACAACATGGGGTTGCCATGTGGATTAAAGGAAGTGGTACATGTGAAGTGTTTAGACAAAGCCTGGCATATGGTAAGCACTATACAAATGTTAGCTATGACTGCTATTGAAAGGACATAAAGGTGAAAGTACAGAAAGGGTATCCTTAGAATGTGTAGAAAAGATAAGACAGATCTATAAACCAACAAGTGTCATGAGAAAGAACTGCAGATAAAGTGTAAGGAGGACTTTGGAGGAGGAAGACATTATTATCTGCTAGGAAGAATAAGGAAGGGCCTTATGGAACAGGGGATAATGCCAGCATGGATGGATGATGGCTTAGAACCATCCATCCCCCACCTCACACTTAACTCTGCCCAACACCTTGCACCCCTCAGAGGTACTTAGACACAGCCCTAATACTCTTAACTTACTGGAGCTCAAATAGAAATTAAATTCAGTTATAGAAAAAGAAAGGGAGGGAGGAAGAAAAGAGGGAGGAAAGAAAAGGAGAGAAGGAGGGAGGGAGAGAGGGAGGATGGAAGACAAGCAATCTGCAATTCTTTCTCCCCTGATTGGGACGGAGATTTGAATCTATAACATGATAAAACCAAATATGAAAACTTTCCTCGATCTATGGAGAAATATCTATAAAGAGTTTTGACATTTACTTTTAAATACTGTTTTTCAGAGGAAAGTCATAATCTAAGTATATCACGGCAAGTTTTGTTTATAAAATCAGAATATTATTAACTACTGTAAAAAAAATAAATAGTGTATCATCTCCAACTCTAAATTTTTAACCATCACAAGATTATATAAAAGGAATGTGAAAAATTGTCAAGAACCATGAACCCATTCAAAATCACCTAACATCCCATGTGTCACATTATTGCATGGTCTTATACACACCGTACTGTAACTGTGAGACCTCTCTGACCCAGGCTGTGTGATAGACCACCTCGAATTCCACCAGAACATAGGAAATTTTGTTATACTGACGAATGACAGCTTTACCTTCCAAACTTGATAAAATTTCTGAGTTTTTCTGTTTTTTAAGGGAAAAAAGAAAGATTTGTGTTTAAAAGATTGCTGATTATTTTGATCCCCAAATCATAAAGCTGTTTATATTTAAAATGACATCAAATAATTATGCTATCAATTTAGATTTTGCCTCAGAGTAAAACAGAGATGAGGAAGGCCATACAAGCTAGAGATGGAAGTAGGGAAACATTATCAGCAGAAAGGAAAAATTGGAAAAGGAAATAAAGGATTTAAAAGAGAATTCTCTAGCCCTAAGCTAGCCAGAGGCATTGAGAGTCTCTTCAATTCTCTATTCCCTCCCCAGTTATCTGGACAAGATAAAATGGACTGATTTTCCTTGAACTGTGGATATCAGGGGAAATTCCTAAACTCCAGCACTAAAAAATGTAACTATATGTCAAAGAACAAAAACCAAATTTCTTTGTATAAAAATTGAAAGTTTTATGTTTTGAGCCACATATGTCAAAACAGGGCAATCTCTGCTCTGCCACTGCAGAGTCAATAAGCAGTCGTGTCCCCATCCTGGCCTCTTTACCAAGGCCAAGGTTTTAATTTTTTTTTTTTTTAACATTGAGAACAACAAAATAAATGATAGCAGTGAAACAGAAACAACAAAAATGGAATATTTAATAATGCTTAAATAATAAAACTACTTGCAAGACTATTGTTTGGTAGTTATTTTGTTCTATATTTAGGCATAACACAACACCAAGCAAACCAACTCTGCTTTGCTACTCTGTCTCAAAACAAAAGAGAAGACAAACTAGCAATTTCAGAATGCCAACAGAGCCTAAGAGTATCCTGGTGTTTGTCAGAAAACTAATAATCTTAGGGACACAGAGAATGAATGTACTCTATTATCCTCTGCTCTAAGTCTCCATTCTCCACACAGGAATATAGTCTCTGCGTGTATCTTCACCTTCATTAATATATATCCGTGACCCATCTGTCCCCATAGAGCAGTGAGTTTCAGCACTAGGCTTGTACTTTGTTTTCAATGCAATCATCATTTTAAAAGCCTTTATAAAGTGTCCTGCATTATTAAAAGTCATAAAGTTATAAGATTCACCCCCTAAGAGATAACTGTAATAAAATGGCTTATCTACCAAACATTAAAGAATTGGCTTAGCTTCTCTCAAGCATATTTATGAACTAAACTTTCTTTGCCCAGTAAAAGAATTAGCTCTAACTACCTTCTTGGACACAGATATTATAGGATAAAATATATTTCTTCTCTTAAAAGCCATCATAACCGACAAATTGTAAATTTAACTATTGGCTTACAAAGAAATAGTTGATGGGTTCACTTATCCGGCGATAGAGCTGCCTCACCCAAAGTATTTTTCCTGCTATAGGGGGCATGTTGCGAGCAAGAGGGGGGTCATCTTTTTGAGAATGATAAAGCTGCAATTAAAGATCTGGTATTAATGTTTGAAATTCAATACAATGGAAAAGGCAAAAAATATACAGCTAATTTGTATTGATGTTTTACCATTATTCACGTTTTATACAAGGGAGTAGTCAATAAATATGTAAATGCATTTCAGAGATGATAAGGTGAGGCTCAGAAACTATGATGTTTACAATATATGACATGTAATTATCTCTTAACCCTTATTTCCCATTACATGTATATTGTTTTTCTGCCTTTCATCACAAATTTTAAGGAGGTATTCAAAAGAAGAAACACATAGCTACATTATATCTGTCATAATATTCTCCAGAGCCCATATTTCTGTATACAAAAATATTAACTTAAATGGGCTTTCTTATACACTCATAAATGCTGTTTGAAAAGACAGTTCTTAAGAGCAAAGGAGTGTAAATCTGGCTGTCCAGCGACACAATGTCAGCACCCTCCCACATATAAAGAGGAGGATCAAAGCTACTGAGCAGTGAAAGGATGGCTCCGAAACGCTTGGCACAAGACAATGCTGGCAAATGCTTTCAGAATATTTCTCTTTTTGTACTAAAGTACCATTCTATTTATAAACATGATACTTGCCTTCTTAGTAGCTTCAAGTTCAGCCACATAACACTGAAGAATTCGCTCAATTGTGTGGTTTATTTCTATTTGAAGACAGGGAATATTCAGCTTCTGGAATCTAAAAGTAATTGAAGCTGAATAATTAAAAAGTAAATGAGAAACACACGTAAGAATTGCTGCAGTCCTAAAATCTGTTCATTCATTCCATGAATATTCACACCAGGCCTCACGCATTGTCCTAGGATACGGTGATGAACAAGACAGGTGTGGTCCCAGCCATCCTAGAGCCTACAGTTATCTCACAGAAAAGGTAGACATCAATCAAGAGTTACATAAATAATTATTTAAATTACAAGGGTGCCAGAAATGTACACAACAGGGGAACCTGGTCAAGTCTGGGGAGTCAAGAAAGACTTACCTGAGAAAGTGACATTTAAAATGAGATGGAAAAGATGAGTGGGGAGTTGGCTTAGCAAAGACAGAGGGGAGCTCACTGACTAGCCCTCTCCCAATATTAATGCTCACATAATTCCAAATAGCCATAATCAGAATAATGATTTTGTCAGCCAAATATCACTTCCACTTAGAGACTAAATGATGCACAGGAAGTATTAGAACCACAACGTTCTGATAATAAAATGAATTGACACCAGCATACTAAAAGTAAAAAGAAAGAGACAGAGAGAAATCGCCAAGAAAATGGTACCTGCCATCTGTCTGTACAATACTGTCACTTGTCAATATAATTTTATGTCTGTTTTGACTCTTATGATGGTCTCCCGAGGTTAGGTCTCAGGAGACATGATCCATCATTATAGAGATGTGGAACTATGGCAAAACCAGATCCAAATCCAGATCCCCTGGCTCTCAGGGGAGAGTTCCCAAAGGATCCCTAACATGGGTCGTGAGCCCTTCCTGAGCTGGAAGGAAATGGCCTCTAGTCCAGCTTGTCCCTCTAATCCAGGCTTTCCCGCCCTTTAGGTGAGCACGCTGTCAGGAATGGGGGGAAAGGAAGCTGCAGGGACACTCAGGAGGGAAAATGAAAAGTTTGGGGGTCTACTACTCTTAGATAATTTCACTTTTAATAATAACTTCAGTATGCAGAATTAAAATATTATTTGTTCCCTTTCTAATAACAGCTATGAAATTAATCTCAAATATTCTTATATAGCTGGGGGGGGAACATGAAATAATTTCATTTTCTTACTGAAAGATTTTCTGCTACAAAAAAAAAAGCAGTGAAAAAATCGTACTATATTTTAAGTTTTTACCAGTCTACTTAATGATAATTGAAAGATTAATGCTTATAAGTTTTAAAGTTTACATAGGAGAGATTTCCAAGAACATCTTATCTGAAATTGTATTTTCAGATATGAAGTTATCCCACCAGAATCTGTACTACTTAATGCATTATAAATACCTTTGAAGCAACTGAAGAGCCTGCTGGGAAGATAAGATTTTTCCAAAAGTACTGTTCATAAATGCCTGTATTTGTACCTAAAATAAAATATCAACACATAAATGATTTGGGGCATTAAGGATGAGATTAGTTTTGTTTAACAAGAATTAACGATTTTCCTACAGAAACAAAATACCCTTAAACACACCTACCATCTAAGCATCTAGAACTGCACTGTCCACTACAGCGGCCACAGGTCACATGTGGCTACTGAGCCCTTGAAATGTCACTACTACTTGGAAGTGAGATGTACTGTGAGTATGAAAAACACACTTAGATTTCAAAGACTTAGTACAAAAAAAAGAATGCAAAATATCTCAATGATTTTTATATTGATGACATGTTAAAATGATGGTATCTTGAATACGTTGGGTTGAATAAAGTATATTATTAAAATTAATTTCACCTGCTTCTTTTAACTGTTATTCATGTGGCCACTGGAAAATTAAAATTACTTATGTGGTTTGCATTTGCCACTCACTATTTATGGGATACTACTGACCTAAAGAATTTACGGAAGGAGGGAATGTCCCTTACCAAGCATATTTCTTTGGGATTTAGAATTTCTAAGCACATTGGGAGAACAATGTAATGACACTATAGACACCTAGGGTCAACAAGCGTCATTTTCCAACACTGCTGCTCTTGGAAACTTCTTTGCCAGTGCTAAGGAGAGACAAAAAGCAGAAAATATTCTTCTGAGACTCCCACAGCCCTAGCAGTGAACTCCAAATTCCTGGTACCTAACCGATAGAACTGAAGCACTCTTTGCAAATTACTTCCACTTACAGATTGTATTGGTATGGTCTACCTAATATATACCACACCCACTAATCAACACTGGAAAAGGAAGGAAAATTAAAACACTGATACTTCTTTTTAAAAATTAAAAAGTTAGTATGCTCTCTAAATTTACTGAAAGCTAAAATTTGTATCTAAGACCACAGTAAAGCCTTTATAACATATAATCTTTATTAATAAATTATAAAAATAAGTATTAAATTAAAAAAAAAAGCTCCCAAAGCATTTTGGAAGCAAACTCTACTCTGCCCAAATAGCCAAACACTAAAAGTAATAAATAAAATATATATCAATATCAGAGTCTAATTTTCAAAAGCTGAAAGGAAATCTATGCCATAAAGAAGTGTTACTGATAGAATTTTAGATCTTTCTTATTTATATTGCCCAGATTACATGTAAGGTCGTTTTTAAAGAATCTTTAAAAAATAAGTGAAAAAATATATATAATTTTCCTCACCTTCATGGCAAGAATTTCAGACTCAGGAAGTAGACAGAGTGTATTCTTGTCCCTCCCTGTGTTTCCAGGACATTCTGCCACAGAAGAGACTATTCGCTGGGGCTAAACTTGGGTTTATAGTAGTTTTCAGTAAGAGAGTAACTGAGGTCATATAAGTTCCAAAGGTGAGAGAGAAATATGTTACAGTCTCACCTGACATACTTTTCAACTACACTTCATCCCTCTGGGGTCCCTTAAGCTATGACACACAGGATGAGAGTCTCTTCAGAGCTGTCCTCTAAACTGCAGATAGAATGTGGCCTTAAAGTGCAGGGCTGGTGGGGGATCGGTGCTCCATCTTCCTAATCTGTCCTCAAATCTTTCCAGATTTAAAACAAAGACTAAGGATTACAAATGTTCTCTTAGACTGGAAAAATGACATTGGCTCCTTGGCACAACAAAAATCGAATACAAATTTTAATGAAGACTAAAAATAAACCCTCACTACAATAGCCCTTTGGGCTTCTGGTTATTCACTGACATCTTTTATTGAATATACTCATTTTTCATTTAAAAAACAGAAAACATTTTGTGACTAGATAAAAAATTATTCACACTGGCAAATATTTTTATCAATTTTCAAGAGTAACTTATAATAAATAGTCAATATGTGAATTCCAATACTATTGATTATATTTCAGCTTTACTAAGGTAAAAGTATGTATAATTACTTACCTCTAAACCATTGATTTTTGCCATGAACTCTAAGAAATCTGTGTCAAATTCTGTCCTTCTTGGATCCAGAATGTCATACTGCTTTTTCTTAACCCCTTGATAAATATTTTTGAATTTTATTGCCATAATATCTATTCCCTCTATTGTAGAATTACTCAAGGCTGAATACGTTTGCACAATAGTTATCATTTCTGTAATCTTAAAGAGAAAAGTGTTTTTTATTTTAAAAATGAGAAATTAGCACCTTTCCAAAAAATAAGCTCTTACTGAATCATTGATTAAAAAAACAAACCAATAAACAAGACCTAGAATCATTTACCTAAAACCAATCAGAAGAGAAAAAATGAAAGACAAATCGCTGTCCCAATCATTACCACTCTTAGGCAATTCAAGACAGATGATGTTCTGTCATATCCAGAGAGAGTTTACAATCTTTCTCAGAATTTGATCACTTTGTCTTTCAAGAGGGGGAAAATTTTTTTTAGTAAAAGCCCTTGCAGATGTCTAAATAGCTTCATCCTTTTGTTCTTGAGAATTTTCTAAAAGTCATTTCACTGGATCACTGGATTCAAAAGTTTTAGCCTTCTTCTTGGCCCTCACTATTGGTCTGACAGGCAACACTAGCTTAAATTAACATCAGTTCTCCCTTTGCACCTGCATTCAGATAAAGGAAAGGTCCCAGAATCCTGAAGGATGACTGCAGTCAATTCTGACCCCTTAAGAGTCCTGGGAAACCCTCATAATGAACTTTATTTCAGAAATGGCTGCCTCCATCTCAATGTACCAATACCACCTACTTCACCAAAGAAAATCTTTCATGTCTACAGGATACTCAGTTCCTTAATCTTCATCAGTGATTCCCCATTTTGATTCCTGCTTTAGAGAACAATGCCCAAAGCTCTCCGGGGGCGGCCCATTTGTCCAATGGCCAAATGGAATAAACTTGTTTTCAAGGGAGTCCTCCGAACACCACACACAAAAAATGAAGAGAACATTACTGGTCCTCCTAATACAGCCAGCAGAATTCACATAAGACCCTGTGCATGTCAACCCAGAATGAGCATTTTCAGAGTAACTGTCACTTTTACGCCACTATTTCTGTACCGTTCCAAAAACCCACTGTCATCCTAGAAGCCAACCCAAGCCTGGAGGAAACATGGGCCACCTGGAATTTACCTGAAATTTACAGCATGCTATAAATGGTCTACACAAACATGAGAAATATCTGAGTCTCCTCCTAACACACACATTCCATTCACTTTAAAAAACAAAAACAAACAAAAATAAACTTTAAAAAATAAAAACAATTATTCTAACTTGCTAAGACTCTGCCCTTTTACCCCTTACCTTACCACCTGGCCCCCAATGGCCAGAGACTGGGATGAAATTCCTGTCACTAACAGGTTCTCTATTTTGTCCATGGGTGAATGAGGGGTCATCAAGAGGCAGAGACAGCAGTCAGTCCCATGCTTGGCCCTTTAAACTTAGCCAGCACATCCCCCATCCCCGTGCCATGTAGCAGCAACATAAAAGCCATGGTAATCAACCATGACCTTGGTTTTGCTTGTTTGTCCTGATCTTGGCTTTTTCACCAGCTCTCTATCAACTTTTGACCCCTCAGTATTGACAACCAACTTATAATCTCTTCTCCACTCACCAACCTTGGCATCGTTTCCAGTTCTCAACTTGCTATGATTCCTTCATCTCAGTGACACCATGAGTATAGTCCCTACCCCATCTACCAGGTCCAGTTCCTTAAATCTCCCCACAGCAATACCAGCTTCCCATCCCTTCTCTTCTCTCCCACAAATGTTCAGGTTGAGAAGAAAACAAAACTAAAGACAGCTCTGGGAAATAACCAATATTAACCAAAATTTACACGGCAGGAAGAGGAAGAAGAAACAAAGGATATTGTACACACTTAATTCTGGCTCTTTAGGACAAACTAACACAATGTACCATCGACTCTCCACCTACCAAAAAAAGTGCATTTCAGGCACCCTAAGTTGACACACTAGAACCTTCTCACTTGTTCCTTAAAGGTCCCCAACATCTCTGCCAACTCTGAGGTCTTAGTTCTCCAACCCCAATTTCAGTCCTGTTTGTCCTTCGACTTGGCACTTGTTCATCCTGACATTTGAATCGCAACTTTCCCTAATAGGCTCTGACTTACCTTGCCCTTCTGACTCGTCTTTTCAACTATTTAAAAGTTCATGGGGGTAGCCCAACAGTGGTCCCTACTGTGCCCCACTCTTTAGGGGAAGTCCATCCAGTCAGCCCAGTAATTGCCTCTAGAGGATTATGCAAAATCCTGGCCACACTTCAGGGTAAGTTTTATGGCCCCATCTTCGAGAATCTGAACACCAATATCCACCATTACACCTGGGAGAGATGGCAGTCAGCCAAGAGATTCTTAGCCCAGGGGAGTTGGGATAATCTAGTAATCAGGATGCACTTCAAGTAGAGCCTCTAGGGGTTGCTGCATTAGCTCTGGTTGCTGAGCTCTTGTGGCATGAAGTTGTATTCTTAAGACCAGAGGCAGGGCTTTTCCAGAGGTAGGGCAAGGGGAGTAGCTAATGCAGCTGGCCATTACCACCCACTCCCTCCAGCATCAGGAATGCTTCAGCTGCTATTTCACAGATCTATGTCCATTATGCCCAGCAATAGACCTGCCACCAAAGATCTTTACTGCCAATGGGCTAAATATTAAAGTCGAGCCCTGAAACTCTACCAAATGTAAAACTGCACCCAAGTTGGAAAAGATCCTGGCTTCTGGAAAAATTAAGGATAACCAGGACCCACCCTCTAGTAGATTCAGAAACATTAAGCACATTTGTGGAACAGGTCCTGACCAATGAGGCCTACTTTTTAATTTAACACATGCCAATATCCTTCTGCCAGCCCTGGTGGTCTAATGGTTACGATTTGATGTTCTCATCTCCATGACCTGGGTTCATTTCCCAGTCAGGGAAACACACCACCAGTCTGTCAGTTGTCATACTGTGGTGACTGTGTGTTGCTGTGATGCTGAAAGCTATGCTTCCAGTATTTCAAACACCAGCAGGGTCACCCATGGTGGACAGGCTTCAGCGGAGCTTCTAGACTAAGACAGACTAGGAAGAAGAACCTGGCGACCCACTTCCAAAAAAATTGGCCATGAATAACAGCAGAGAATTGTCGGATATAGTGCCGAAAGGTGAGAGGATGGTGTAAAAATAACAGGCAGGGGTTCTGTTCTGCTGTCCACAGGGTCGCTAGGAGTCGGAATCCATTCCGCAGGCACTAATGACAACAACAAAGATCTTTCTAGCTGGACATTTGCCCCCAAAAAATCGCTATTGTCCACAAAACAGCCTTATACATCACTTTCCTAGATACAGCACCACAAGCACAAGCAACAAAAGAAAAACTTGATAAATTGGACTTCACCAAAATTAAAAACTATTGTGGTGCTGGGAAAATTGGACAGCAACATGCAAAAGAATGAAAGTAGACCATCTCCTATCGCCATATACAAAAATCAATTCAAAATGGATCAAAGACCTGAAACTATAAAACTCCTGGAAGAAAATATAGGCAGTACACTAATTGAGATTGGACATAAAGGGATCCTTTCAGATTCCATGTCTACCCAGACAAGGGAAACAAAAGAAAAAATAAACAAGTGGGACCTCATCAGACTAAAGAGCTTCTACAAGGCAAATGAAACCAGGATCAAAATGAATAAACAACCCACCAGCTGGGAGAAAATATTTGCAAATCGTTTGTCCGACAAGGGATTAATCTCAGTAATATATAAAGATCTCATACAACTGATCAACAAAAAAACAAACAACCCGATCAAAAAATGGGCAGAGGATATGAACAGACACTTTTCCAAGGAAGAGATACAGATGGCCAATAGACACATGAAAAGATGTTCAACATCACTAATCATCAGGGAAATGCAAATCAAAACTACACTAAGATATCACCTTACACCGGTTAGAATGGCTATAATCACAAAGACAAATAACAACAAATGCTGGAGAGGTTGTGGAGAAACGGGGACCCTCATTCACTGCTGGTGGGAATGCAAACTGGTGCAGCCTCTATGGAAAACAGTATGGAGAGTTCTCAAAAAATTAAAAATAGAACTACCGTATGATCCAGCAATCCCACTCTTGGGCATCTACCCAATGGCCATGAAATCAACCATCACAAGAGGCGTATGCACCCCTATGTTCATTGCAGCATTATTCACTATAGCCAAGAAGTGGAAGCAACCCAGGTGTCCCTCAACTGATGATTGGTTAAAGAAGATGTGGTATATACATACAATGGAATACTACTCAGCCATAAGAAAAGACACAATTGTCCCATTTGCAACAACATGGAAGGACCTAGAGGGTATTATGTTAAGTGAAATAAGCCAGAGAGAGAAGGACAGACACTGCATGAACTCACTCATATATGGAATATAAGTGAACACACGGACAGAGAGAACTGATTGGTGGTTACCAAGGGGAAGGGGGGTGGGGGGGCACAAGGGGTGAAGGGTTACATCCACAAGGTGACGGACAAACAAAAATGTACAACTAAAACCCCACAGTGTTATAAACTATTAAGACATCAATAAAAAAAAATGGTAAAAAAAAAAAAAAAAAACTATTGGGGCCAGCCCAGTGGTGTAGTGGTTAGGTTTGTGTGCTCTACTTTGGCAGCCCGGGGTTCATGGGTTTGGATCCAGGGTGCAGACCTGCACACAGCTCATCAAGCCATGCTGTGGAGACATCCCACATACAAAATAGAGGAAGATTGGCATAGATGTTAGCTCAGGGACAATCTTCCTCAAACAAGAAGGGGAGGATTGGCAGCAGATGTTAGCTCAAGGCCAATCTTTCTCACTAAAAAAAAAAAAATGAAAACCTACCATGCTTCAAAGAACACCATCAAGAAAGTGAAAAGATAACCCACAGAATGGGAGAAAATATTTGAAAATCCTATCTGATAAGAAACTTATACCCAGAATATGTAAAGAACTCTGATAACTCAACAATAAAAATACAAATAACTAAATATAAAATATGCAAAGGGTTTGAATAGAAATTTCTCCAAAGAAGAAATACAAATGGACAAGAAGCACTTGAAAAGATGCTCAACACTATTAGTCTTCAGGGAAATGCAAGTCAAAACCACAATCCGATACCACTTCACAACCACTGGGATGGCTAAAATTCAAAAAGATATAATAACAAGCATTGACAAGGATGTGGAGAAACTAGAACTCTCATACATCACTTACGAGAACGTAAAATGATGCCACTACTTTAGAAAACAGTTTGGCAGTGACTATACGACCCAGCAATTCCACTCTTATACATATACTGAAGAGAAATGACAACATATGTCCACACAAAAATGTGTACACAAATGTTCATAGCAGCGTTATTCATAATAGCCTAAAAGTGGAAACAACCCAAATGTCCATCAACTAATGAATGGAAAAAATAACAGTGGTATATCCACACAATAGAATAGTATTCAGCAGTAAAAAAGAATGCTACAACATGGATGAACCTTGAAAACATTATGCTAAGTGCAAGAAGCCAGTCACAAAAGCCCACATATTATATGATTCCATTTATATGAAATGCCCAGAATAGGCAAATCTATAGAAACAGAAAGTAGATTAGTGGTTGCTTAGGGCTAGGTAGAGCAGAGAATGGGGTACAACTGCTAATGAATACAGGGTTTCTTTTAAGGGAAATGAAATGTTCCAAAATTAGATTGTGGCACAATTTTGTGAATATATTAGAAAATACTGACTTGTACACTTTAAATGAGTGAATTGTATGGTATGCGAATTATATCTCAACAAAGCTGCTAAAGAAACAAACAAAAACAGCCCCATAGAAGTATGTATAAAGGACCCACTCAGTAACATATTCTCTTCATCACCCATACTTTCCCATCCTGGCTGGATCGGAGGTTACAAATAAAAAATAGTCTTCTGGACAAGTCTAGGAAATGCCCTTCGACCTGTGTAATGTCCTCACCAATTTCCAACAAATGATGAGCAGCCTCCTAAATACTACCAGGACCTAGGGAGCTGGCAAAATGGTGGAGGCATGCGGAGCGTGGTACCTAGATGATATCGTATAGACTGACTCCAAAAAACCTCTGGTAGGGGCTGCTCTATATCCCCTGAAAAAATATCACTCCTCCCCAGCTAGTCCTAATAAATGAATCAAAGGTGCAGAAGTTTCTAACCCACGTCTTTCCCACAAAGACTTCACAATGTTCATGTACACACCATATATACCAGCCTAGAAAGAGAAGGGGCCCACACATCCAGATAGGACACAAGTACTGGGTTCTGCTAGGTATTGCAGGCATTTCATGTCACACTTTTTCTCACACTCTTTCCCGAATACAATGGTTAAGAGCAGAGGCTTTTAAGCTCAAGTTCCATAGGTGGAGGCAAAATTGAGGTCTGAGAGAGGTGAAAGTTTGCAATAGTTTTTGTGTGACTGGCAGAAGACAGTAATCAGGCATAAAAAAATAAGTTATAATAAAATGCAGTGATCAGTGAGTAATGTTGGACGGAGATCAATAGTGAGAGGAGATCTGGAACAATAATTCTCAACAGCACTACATAAACTAGGAAATAACCAGAAAGGTGTGGTGGGGGGTGGGAACTGTGCCTACATAATGCTCACCTTCTCCAGTCTTTTGCAGAAAGCTTCAAATTTTCCAAATATATACATTTCTGAAACCTCAAAAGATTTTTCTCCTGAGGATTCTAAAATTTGTTTCCTTGTTTTGTGAAAAGATGTCTGATATTCCTTGAATAGAAAAATGCAATCCTATAAGAGAATTAAAAGAAGGGAGAGAGAGGGTAGTGAGACATTTGTTCAGGAGTCAAAAATTCAAAAATTCTATCTTCACACAGAACTGATCACACCAGCCCCTGAATAGGGGCTGTTGCTGTTAATAATAAAAATTTAAGTTCTCTGCCTGCATATTGAAAGGCCTGTGAAAATCAATAAAGTTTTTTAAAATTTACAATATATTTTCATCTTTTTCATTCTCATTATTTTCCCTTCACTCTTACCCTTATCAAAGTATGACATATACTATTTATTTTCATGACTAATTAGAACTCCCAGGGGGCCAGAAATTATCTATCAATTCTATCTTTTATCAATTATATGTCTTATTCAGTTGGCATCTTTTAATCAGCATGCTTTACATACAAGTATACAAAACATTAAGACTGTGCAATTCTAGTTTATCATCCAACCATCATTTTTCCACAAGGAGATCATTAAGTCTTTAATGAGTGCATTGCTGAAATCCTAATATTTGACTACAGCTATACCAATGGCCAGTTCAACAGGCTAATGAACCTAAAAGAAATTAAAAAGAGGACATTGTCACTAGGGACCAGTAGGAATTCACATGTCAAGCTAACATTTCCTAAAAAACAAATTAGCTTAAAAAATAATGTTAAACTTTTTCAAAGCCACCAACGGCCAGTCGAGTCTTTATCATAATGTCATCTTCCTGGGTCTGACTTCCTGGTTCCAGTTCCCTCTTCACCATATAAGGACCTTTGTGACTACATTGGGTACACTTGGATAATCCAGGATAGTCTTCCCATCCCAAGGTCAGCTGATTAGCAACCTTAATTCCATCTGCAATCTTTATTCCCTCTTGACATTTAATATAACATATTCACAGGTTCCAGGGATTAGGATGCAGACATCTTTGAGAAGTGATTCGTCTGCCTACCTCAGCCTCAAATCAGAATTTCTGTGAGTGTGACTCAGGAACCTAGATTTTTAACAAGTTCCCCTGGTGATTCCTATAAACATTCAGATTTGTGAATAACTGGTCTCATACCTACTCTAACTATGATACATCTTCCCTCCTGTATCTCCATCTCCAAAACAACATCATTACTCTCTTCAAGGTCACTGATTGTTTTTCGTTTATTCAACAAAAGTTTATCAGTGCCTACCACGTGTTAGGAACTCCTTGAGATGCTAGGAGTACAGATAAGATCCCTACCCCCATGGAATATACCATCTAGTAGGAATTACTTTATATTACTCCCTCTTCACCAACCAATTCCTTCATGTTGGACAGATAAGGTCCTGAATAACAATTCTTCTCATTGCTTCCTCCAACTTATCTGAAAATTATTCCTAAAAATTGTACAATAAAAGTTTTCTGGAAAAAATTTCAGATATAATAGAAATCAGGTTAAACTAGAATTCAGAAAACCAAGCTTCCATTTCTAATTCAATCAGTATACGGCTAGTGACTTCAAGGATATTAAAAGAATTATGAGACTAAATTACTAAATTCTATGCTAAGAGTTCTGGTTCCTGCCAACCGGCCAATTTTGGGGGAATGACTTCTGACTCTCACCCCCAAAATTAACCCTGGAGAAACTATAGAGGGAAACATGGAATCCAGCAAATAACAGTAGCAACAACAACAGAAGTGAGAAACTCCTAGGAGGGTGATGGATCATTTTGAATCTGAGGATGGAGTAAGCAAGAGTGATTAAGAAAACAATGAGAGAGAAGATAATATTATTAATGAATAAGGGGACATATTACATAATAAGGCAAAGATTAGTAAGAGAATATTATCAACATTATGCCAATAAATTACAAATTTTAGACAAATTGAAGAAATTTCTCAAAAATATAAACTTACCAAAAGTGACTCAAGAAGAAATAGAAAGAATAGTCAAATAACTAGTTTTTTTTTTAAATGAAGCAATAATGTATTTGTAAAGCATATATGTAAGGGATCACTATCCGGAATAAATAAAGAACTCCTACAACTCAATAAAAACAGAACAAACAACCCAGTTCAAAAATGAGTCAAGGATTTGAATAGACATTTATCCAAAGAAGATATACAAATGGCCAATAAACATGTGAAAAGATGCTCAACCGTCACTAGTCGTTAGGGAAATGCAAATCAAAACACAATCAGATACCACTTCACATGCATTAGGATACCTTTTATTTAAAAAAAAAAGAAAAGAAAATAACAAGCATTGACAAGGATGTGGAGAAATTGGAACTCTTGCATATTGCTGGTGAGAATGTGAAATGGAACAGCTGCTATGGAAAACAGTTTGGTGATTCCTCAAAAAGTTAAACATAGAATTACCATATGATCCAGCAATTCCACTTTTAGGTATACACCCAAAAGAACTAAAAAACAGAGACTCAAAACGATCACTGCACAGCAATGTTCACAGCAGCATTATTCACAGTAGTCAAAAGGTAGTAACAACCCAAATGTCTACCAACAGATGAATGGATAAACAAAACGTGGCATATCCACACAATGGAATCCTTAGCCATAAAAAGGAATGAAATTCTGATACATGCGACAACATGCATGAACCTTGAAAACATTACGCTAAGTGAAATAAGCCAGACACAAAAGGACAAATACTGTATGATTCCACTTATATGAAGTACCTAGAACAGACAAATCCATGGAGACAGAAGGTAGAACAGAGATTACCAGAGGCTGGGGAGGAGGGAATAAGGAGTTATTGTTTAATGGGCACAGGTTTCAGATTGAGATGATGAAAAATTTCTGGAAATGGATCGTGGTGATGGTTGCACAATATTGTGAATGTACTTAACACCACTGAACCAGACATTTAAAAATGGCTAAAATCGTAAGCTTTATGTAATGCATATTTTACCACAATTTAAAATTTTCAATTATAAGAAAAGGAAGCAATAATTTCAAAATCTTCTCACAGAAAACGTCAAGCCCAGGTGACTCCTCAGAGGAGTTCTATCAGACTTTTTTTTGTATAGTATTTTCAGTTTTATTTTTAAAATGCATGCACAACAAAGACTATCATTAAGTCATTTCATGCTTCTAGTTGCATTCGGCACTTGTTCTTGAGCATCTTTCTTTGCTTTCACCATCTCAACAAGTTCCTCATGTCATTTCAGGTAGTCCTTTTTGGTCCTGCCACATACTGTTTCTGCTATTTTTTTCTCCATCTTTCAGGTGTATTTACTGGATACATTTTCAAAGCTTGTTCCAAAAGCTTCTGTTCTTCTGTTGTCCAAGAGGTGAAATCTATGCAGGGACTTGGAAATTGCTCTGAAGGTGTTGTATCGTTGGCTTGAGGCTCTACTCCATATAGGACGTCATCTTTTTGATGAGGGTCAAGTTTCTGGAGACTGTTCTTTGCCAGTAAAATCTTTGGCAGTTCCCTTGACTCCAGAAGGAGAATGTGTGTTCATGTAATTGGCAATAACTTCCCATCTTGAATTTGTTCAGCAAGGAAGAAGCTTACAGCTTTAATTGGTAATTGCAGATCAATTCTCCTCTGACCAACGTCCACCTTTTTCTCTGCATTCTTCGATACTTATCGCATACAAGCCTCAACTTTCTCCTTCTCTTTTCTAATTTGCTCATTGATTTCTTCTATCAGTTTACCAAAGTAGCCCTTCCTACTTCTTTTGTAGATGATGTGTTTTATTTAAGGACTGTAAGCTTTTTCACTTCTTCCATCATTTTCACCTGCCCCATCTCATTACCAGAAAAGTGATTCCAGGTCTTCCAATGAATTTCAAAGTTTTTGCCTTTCCCTTTTTTTATGGAGATATAATTAATTGCCCTATAACATTATATTAATTTCAGGTGTACAACATAATGATTCGATATTGCCTTTCCCTTTTAATGGCTTTTTTTCTGGATATCTTTTTCCTCCTTTGCCAATAATGCTTGTTGTCTAACTTCCTCCTCTTTCTCCTTAGCTGTCCAAGCAGCATCTCTGTTTTTCTTTAGCTTCTTGCTCTTTCTGTTTTCCTTCTGCTTTAGTTTTCTTCTCTGCTTCTTTTTTGGCTTTTTCTTTTTCTTTGAATTTTTTTTATCCTCGCATCACTGCTATATGCATTATCAACTGATGTTCTTACTCAGTTCATTTCGTCTTTTTTCCTTTGTGCCCTTGTTGCTCTGTTCTGCTTTTCAATCTCTCTCCTCTCATCATGACATTCTGCTTTCTTTCTCTTCATTTAAACAAGAAAATTCTCTCCAAGAATAGAAATTATACCAGAAGGAATAAAATGCCTCTACATCTTCAAATGATCAACTCATATCACCAAGTTTAGGAACCTTTTTTTTCCCCACTGTCTGGAATTCCTTTCAAACACCTGGAAAAATGCTTCAAAGAAATTGTCCTTTGCTTCACTTTTAGAAGGAACTGAGTTATCAAAAGCAAGATCTACACTGTTAAATTCTCCTTTTTTCACTGGACAGGACATTTCATAAGCTTTAGTTATGCAAGTGAAGTAGTAATTATCTCCTTTTATTGCTTCATAGCTGCTTTCAGTTTTAAAACACTGCTTTATGAGCTGCGTTGGTCTGTCTCTGTGTAACTTTGTATCTTATATGGCCAAGTTCAAGAACCACATAATGATTCTGGTTCTTCCAATCTTAGGAGTCAAGTGTTTTCAGCATGAGAAACTATCCTAACTGTAATTCTTCAACTAGTTTCCTCTGACAACTCTTTCTTATCCTCCAATTCCAGAGGTCAGTGCATGGTAATGGCAGTGCTGGGGGCCAGCCCTGTGAGCACAGCCGTTCACGTCAGGGGTGAAGGGCACTGAGTATCTTTTCTGGCTCTACCTCCCAGTCCCAGCCTCACGTTTTGGCTCTACAAAACCTAGGAACGAGTACATGAAGACAGGCAACAATCACATCCTGATGGAGCCTTCCTCGTGTGGTCATTTCTTTCAGACTTTCAAAAAACAGATCACTTAAATTTTCTACAAACTTTTCCAGAGAAAAGAAAAGGGGGGAATACTTCTTTCCTCCTTCTCCCCGACTCGTTCTAAGACTCTAGTCTGACCAAGATAGTATGAGAAAGGAAAATTCCCGGCTATCTCCCTCATGAATATAGTTGTAAAAAATTTTAAACAAAATTGTAGCAAACAGAATTTGAGTGTTCAGAAAAAGATAATGACACCATGACCAAGTTGAGTTTATCCTAGGGATATCAGGATAGTTCCATTTTAGAAAACCTAAAAATGTTATCCATCACATTAACAGATGGAGGAGGAAAATCTTATAAGTATTTCAATAAATATGTGCAGAAAAAATTTTTTTTAAATCCATTCGTAACTTGAAAAAATATCTTCTAGTACTAAAATTAAGAATAGGATTTCCTGGGGCCGACCCCGTGGTGCAGTGGTTTGGTTCGCGCTTGGCAGCCCGGGGTTCGCAGGTTCGGATCCCGGGCGCCCGCCGACGCACTGCTTGTCAGCCATGCTGTGGCGGCGTCCCATATAAAGTAGAGGAAGATGGGCACGGATGTTAGCCCAGGGCCAGTCTTCCTCAGCAAAAAGAGGAGGATTAGCAACGGATGTTAGCTCAGGGCTGGTCTTCCTCGCCAAAAAAAAAAAAAAGAATAGGATTTCCTTAATCTAATCAAAGATATATTTAAAACCTATGAAAGCATTAGACTGAATGGGGAAATGTTAGAAACATTCTCTTCCAAAAGAAGATCAAAATCAGATGCCAACTATCACCAAGTCTATTAATGGTGTATGGCGGTCCTAGGCAATGCAAAAAGCCAAGAAAATGAAACTAACAGAGGCTCGAGTCAGAGGTGGGGCCAGGGGATATGAAATGACACGCAAGAGGTGTCTGATACAGGCAGCCATGGAGAAGATGAGGATTAAATTATGCCCTAAAAGGGGCACTAAATACAAAGAGAAGTAGACAATCTTAATGAAGTTCTTTTTATATGCATATGCTACTCTCTACAACGTTTTTTCAAAGTTAACATGTTTTGTGAACGAACAAAGTAAACAAAATTGGGCCAGATGGTGAAAGCTTCACTTTATGAAAATAAAAATACTTATACAAACCTGAATTTTCTTTAGTACGACTGGTGTTTCCTGATCCCATACATGGTTAATTCCTCCATCAGTAATATATGCTTTACATGCTGTCACCATTTGATTTGTGACCTAGAATAAATATAAGTACAAAATAACTATAGGCTAAGAGAGAAATAAAATTTAAGTTTTTTTAAATCACAAGAATAAAAATATGAAAAATAGTAAACTTATGGAATGAATTAATCATCGAATATAAAAAACAAAGAAATATACATGCCAGTCAAAACAAAGAAAACCCAAAGTCACATTTACCTACTGCATTTAAGTCAATGCCACTGGGGCCATAAATTTCAAAGTCAACTATATTTTCCACTTGTCTATTTCTCCTCTAATTAGGCCTTGATCCAGCCCAAGTGTGATTCTTCACCATCCTTCAACATGCGAACTAAATATAAAGTTAACCACCTCTCACATCCCCCAAAACAGTGAAGAAAAAAAAACAAGATAGCTATTTAAATCGTCAAGAGGTTAGATCAAGAGAGCAGGCTGTCACACAGAAATTTTGGAGAATTCCTAAAATATGGAAAGTACACGAGATCAAATCTACAGGGGAAAAAAAAAAAAAGACTAGAGAAAGCCAGAACCCAGTTCTGGAGAAGGGAACTGTGAAGTGGAATGGTTAGGGGAAATTTTCAAGATGGGAGACAATGTGAGGCGACCCTCAATTGTGACCCTGCACACTGAATTTGGAGCAACTTGCACAGCAGGCAACAGTGACATATGCTGAAAAGACAAAGCCATGAGTATGGACCACAGTCTTGGAGAGGTGTGGCCGTGCCCCAGATAGCTACCACACCCCAAGAGGACATAGAGAAAAAACTATTCACATTCGCCTCCCAACAGTAAGTCACAGCCCTCCCCGACAGGAGACAGACTACAATAAACAGAATAGGAAGGCAAATTAGGAAGGCAAATACAGAGATGGGCAGACAACCATGAATCATCACTCGACTGAAGAAAACAAACATGGTTACAGAGGCATTAAACTCAACAAAGAAGAAATACAGAAAAGATATACGTAAAATCTTTTAAAGTAGTTTTTGTTAACTAAATTAATTCATGAGAAATATATGAGAGGATTTTACATCATGAAAAGAAAACAACTAGAGAACTTGGAATTTGAAATTTTTATTGTCAAAATAAAGGAATTCTGTGGACGAACTGACCAACAATTGGCCGTAAATGAAGCGCAAATAAGTGAGCTGAAAGGGGAAAGGACAAAGATGGAGCAAGAAAGAAAACATTAGGAGAAATGGAAGTTAGATTTAAGGGGAGAGAATAAATTGAACAGGTGTGTAGGGAATAATCAAAGAGAAAAGAGGAAAATTTCCCAGGAATGAAGAGAGTCTAAGGTCTTCGGATTAAAACAACCTAGCAAGTATAGAACAAAATAAATGTAAAAAGAACCACATCACTTTGAAATTGTAGAAGTTCAAGCCTAAAGGAAAAAACCCTAAAATCTTCCTGGGAGAATAAAACAGGTTTCCTACAAAGGAAAAACAATCCAATTAACATCAAATTTCTCATCAGTGATAGTGGATAGTACAAAACAATATCTTCAAAATTCCAGGAGAAAATTATATTGAACTTAGAATCGCAGTCAAACCAATATTTGAGTGGTAGGACAAAACAAAGCTATTTTCAGACATGCAGGAATTCAGGAAGTTCACCACACACGGACCCTCTCTGAAAGAGCTACTTGAGAATTTTTTCAGCAAAAGCAATAGTGAATCCAAGACAGAGGAAGATATGGAAATCACAAAACAGAGGTGATCGAAGAAACGAGCAACACTGAGATTTTTAGTCTGAATACTTGTTGATTCATAATGTCGAAAAAATATTAACAATAATATGGAACTAGAAATCTCAATGTGAGACATATACAGCAAGGAGAAAGACAAGCAACAGAAGAATCCTAAGGTTCTGCATTCCTTTAGGACATAGATAATGATTTAATTTACCCTTTGAATAAAAAAAGTTGAAATGTGACTGTTACTTTGTGTATTTATGTTCTGCTTGAATCATTTACAAAGAAATTCTATTCATGTGTTTCTTGAATGATTTTTCATATTATTTAAGGTAATTAACCATACAGCACTACACAGGAAAATTTTACAGAAAGCACAGTGCTGGCGGGAGTGGCTAAAGAAGCATTGTTAATGGTGGACACAACTCTTAGCTCTTAAGCAAAACTATCTGGAATGAATACACTAGAAAATCACCAGCTACATTTAAACAAAAAGGCTGAGGGCTTACCTCTAGCAAGAATAAAGGTACCCCTTCAATTAGGTGCACCTGATTCCAGTCAACGCCTTTCTTTTCTTGTCCACTGGAACCACCAAAATCTAGAACTCTGAGAGGCACCCACACTTCCCATTTCCCCTCTCTGACTCAGAGGGAAAGCACTGTTAACTTTTTCATGTGGTCACATGTGTGATTCCTTCCCTCGGAAACTTACCTTGATAAACAATGAGGTCATTCTCTCTGAGGTATTATAATATCTTGACACACTGTGAATCATTCTGATGGCATTAATCAAATTTTGTATTCCATGTGCCATGGAAACCTAAAATTGAAATATATTAAGTGAATTCTGTCATATCTTTATAGTTTTAATAGCCAATATCTTATAATATTCAAAACTCCAAACATACATAAAATAGTATAACATTTTAATCTTAAAGTCAAATTTTACTAAATGCAACATGGTCTCCTAGACTGGATCCTGGAACAGAGAGAAGGACATGGTTTTGACAGATGTACCAACGTAATGCAAGATATTAAAAGGAGAAACTGAGTGAAGAGAATTCTGTACTATCGTTGCAACTTTTCTGTATCTAAACTTAAAAGTTAATTTAAAAATAAAAGCTTGGGGGCCAGCCTGGTGGCGTAGTGGTGAAGTTCACCTGCTCCATTTTGGCGGCCTGGGGTTTGCAGGTTCAGATCTGGGCGCGGACCTATGCACCACTCATAGAGCCATGCTGTGGCAGGCGTCCCACATATAAAATCGAAGATGGGCACAGATGTTAGCTCAGGGCTGTGCCCATCTTCCTCAGGAAAAAGAGGAGGATTGGCAGCAGATGTTAGCTCAGGGCTAGTCTTCCTTACCAAAAAAATAATAAAATAAAAATAAAATTTTAGAGGTGAAAGTGATTTTGAAGATTACTCATTGAAGCTGCCCTTTTTAAAGATGAAGAAATTGATACCTTGAGGTATAAAGTGACTTACTTATGGTCAGAAAGCTAGTTAAAAGCGAAGACCAGACCAGAACTCATTTTCACTTAATTCAATTCGTCTTTCAGCAAACCTACTAAGTGCCACTAGGTTCTGAGGATATTGGGAGAAATTCAGGTATAAGGAATCTATTGTGGAGGAGGTTACAGCAGACTGGAAGGGATGCACACAAATGAGACAAGTAGAACAGTGCAGAGCAACCAAGATACAAAACAATCGCTAATGTACACTGAATGCTTACCATGGTCCAAGCACTAGGCTAAGTGCTTCACATATTATCTTAATTTATGCTGGACATTTAAGGTAGTTTGATTTCATCAGATCTAAAACATCGCTAATTATAAGATTGCACCATTTCTTTATGTGCTACCGAGAAAGGGAAAAAAAAGGCCAAGATGGGGAGTCTAACTCCCACATAAAACTAAGCTGCCAATGGGCTACACCCGCTCTGTGAAGGTAAGCATGAAATAAATGAGCCATGGAGAAACAGGAACAAAACTTATCTGTCCCAATCCTGCTCGTAGGGGAGGGAGGGAAAATAAACTCCCCTGAAAATTTGCATCACCAGCTCACTCACTGCAGTCTGAATTCACACCAATGGTACTAAAAACAAACAAAACAGACACTGGCCCTCACGGAGAGAACTAATGATTTAAGATGGTGTCAAGTCACATCCACAATGACTCATAAAACTCGATTGATCGTAAGGTGTACTCTGAGTATAGAGATGTTAAAATGTGAAAAAAAAAGTGTGTCTTAGGACCTATAAAATAAAGTATTATGATTATTCTCATTTTGCAAATGAGTAAATAGAGAGGTAGGGAAGCTAGTGCCTTGTCCAAGGTCCCACAGCTGTAACATAACCATAGTTACGTGCCTGAGATTTTGACAGTCCGCTTTTAACCATGATGTAAATCACGATGGAAGGACAGATAACGTCAATGGCATTCCCGCCCTCAAGGAGCTTGCTTTTTAATTACTAGGACAATATAAAATGTATAAAGAGATTTTTTTAATGGTGATGGAATAAATAAAACCAGGGAGAACAACTACTGATTAGTGTACTATTTGTCCTAGATATGAAGTGTAACGATGACATAATTAAATCAATTTTATGTGGCTTATGGAAATTGACATCGTTAATTTGTAGTTAACCTTGTATGTCAGAATTCATATTATATGTGTTATCTGTAGATCAAAAAAGATTCTAATAAAAATATGCCTAGAAGGAGTTCCTTCCACCCTCAATAAGGCAAGTCTACAAAGTACCCCTAACACCAATGAAGAAGGTTCAGGAATAGTGTCAAACAGGTCCACCAGGAAAAGGCTATTTACCCAAATTTTAATCATCATTATTTATAATAGTAGTTCCTTGAGTATGCAGTTCTTCCGTATCTACACATAGTGTTCAGACATTTTATATGTAAAATATACAATAGTAGATATGCCTAAAGCACAATACCAAGATGATAAAAAGAAACATTAAACATAAAATTCATAAAATTTCTCAATGAGAAATGGAAGCATGAGTCCTCTGCACTTTTTCCTGCTCAAATAACAGTTACAAATTAAACAGCAATTGCTGGTTGCTTTTAATGAGAAAAAAGAAAATGAGAAAAAATGAATTTTTGAAACTATAGAAATAGTGGGTGATGAGGCGGAAGCAATTATATGACTCAATACTATTAGTAATTCTTTAATTTCAAAAGATAATGTTTGAAACTGTCCTACATCAGAGACTATAAAAAGCTCAATAACAGCAAAATATTACTACTAATAATAAGGTACATCCATGGCCAGAGCAATTGAACAAAGTTTTTTAAATAACTAGCATGAAAAAAACACCAGAACTAAAAGATTTGAAAATTATATGAATTTAAACGTCTTTTGAACCAAGAAGTTGAAACTAGTATACCTTATAACAATAAAAAGCATTTTATCTTTCTTTCAAGTTGACTTTTTATAATGGAAAGCTTTAAATACATAGGAAAGTACAGAGAATATAATGAACACCTATACCCATTACTAGATTTGACAAATGTTAACATTTTGCTCTATTCACTTCATCTATTATTTTCTACAACAAGAGCTACTCGCACGTACGTAGTCCTTCTCAAGTAGGCTTTAGGTATATGTGTATTTAATATTTGCATCTTCAACTCTTGTGAGTAACCCGAAATGCTTGTGACATGTGATAATTCTAACTTTTCTTAGACACAAATTTTAAATGCACATGTTGTAAAGCTGGGGAATCAAATCATTGAGCTACTGAGTGAGCCAAGCAATGGCCATATTTCTCTATCACCATACAATTTGGTTTTCTTTACTCATGGTCATACACATAAACACCTAAAAAGTGATATAAAATGTTCTTATGTGAAACAAACTTTAAAAGTTCCCAATAGCAGCCCAGTTGCTGGTGCTAGGGGTAGAAGTAAACAGAGAGTAAAGTTTTAAAAAGACAAAATTCTTTGCAAACAACAAGATTTAAATAAATTAAAATCCATCATCTTATCATGGAATCGATTAAAAGACTATTTCTGAAAAGTCTTCCTATCCTTTCTCATGTTGCTTCCTGATGGATGATGGATTCCCACATGGCAGGAAGAATTGCACCTTCCCAGGACTCTCAATCCCACATCTTTCCCTTCCCACACAAATTAAACTCCTTGGCTACCAATGCCCTCTTGGGATGAGTATAAACTGCCCCTATATGTCCCTCTGCTCCAAATCTAAGTGATATGGGATACAGACTCTTCCCCCTTCCCTGCCTCTAGGATGAAAGTAGCATTTGCCCCAAAAATGTTTGGTCGACCAAGCCATATGGCCAATATGGTGCCATGTATGTGGAGGATTTGACTATTTCTTCAAAAATTAGAATGGAGAATGCTGAACATGTGTATCAGACAATAATATAAATTACTTTGAGGGCATTTTAACTTAGAGAATACCTTGAAGAAGCGGCATAGTTAAGTGGGAAAAAATACAACCCATAATGCCAAAGAGTGCTGGATTCAAATTCGGTCCCATCACTTATAAATTGTAGAAGTGCTCAAACTCGGTCTCCTAATCTTTAAAATGAGGATTGTTTGCAAACAGAATGAAAATGTATGGAAAGTATGTAGTATAATGCCTACAATAAAAGGCCAGAGGTTCTCAAGACTGTGGACATCTTTAAAAATACAACTCTCTGGGCAAATTTCCTGCCTAAAAGTGATCCACAAAAGAGGAAACACCCAGTCAAAACCGGGAAACACTGCCTTAAGTTCTCAATAAATACTAGTTCCCTTGACTTCCCTCTATCTGAAGAAAGGATAGCTTTCTTTAATTTCCATATATTATAGGAAATATTATCAAATGCCAGATAATTTATGGATCAAAATTAAAACAAACTTTAGAAAAATAAAAGCAAGTGGTAGTGCTAATATGTTGTTCAAAGGAGCTCTATAGAAGTATTATGAGAAAAGTAAACTAGAAACTGGAAGATGGGTCCTGTCCTGCATCACGGACTACCTGAGTAATGCTGGCAAAGTCACTATGCCATGATGAGTTTTGGTTTCCTAATCTGTAAACTGGGAAATATCTACCACAGTAGACAGCCTCTAAGATGGCCCCCCAGAATGCTCACTCTCATGGTATTCATATCCTTCTATAATCCCCTTCCCCTGTGTGTGCACTGGCCTTCCTGGCTTGCTTTTAAAGAACAGAATACAACAGAAGTGATGGGATGTCACTTGCGAGATTATTTACAAAAAGATGGTGGCTTCCAACTTGGGCACTCTCTCTTCTATTTTTTTTTAAGTCAATATTACTTTATTTAGATCAATTTCCTTGGCCATCAAATGTTTTTTTAAAAAACAATAGGGTTAGTTAACACCTCTATCACCTCACATAATTACCATTTTTGTGTGTGAGAACATTTGAGATTTACTGTTTTATCAACTTTCAAATATATAATACAGTATTGTTAACTATAGTCACCATTAGATCTCCCCAAATTATTCAACTTATCATGACTAATGATGTTGAGCACCTTTTCATGTACCTATTGGCTATGTGTATATCTTCTTTGGAGAAGTATCTATTCAGTTCCTCTGCCCATTTTTATTGGATTGTTTGTTTTTTTGCTATTGAGTTGTATGCGTTCCTTATATACTTTAGATATTAACCTCTTACCAGATATGTGGTTTGCAAATATTTTCTCCCATTCCTTAGGTTGCCTTTTCATTTTGTTGATTGTTTCTTTTGCTGTGGAGAAGCTTTTCAGTTTGATGTAATCCCACTTGTTTATTTTTGCTTTTGTTGCTTGTGCTTTTGGTGTCATGTCCAAAAAATCACTGCCAAGATCAGCGTCAAGAAGCTTTTTCCCTATGTTTTCTTCCAGATGTTTTAGAGTTTCAGGTCTCACATTTAAGCCTTTAATCCCTTTTGAGTTAATTTTTGTGAGTGGTATAAGATGGGAGTTCAATTTCATTCTTCTACATGTGATTATCCAGTTTTCCCAACACCATTTATTAAAAAGACTAACCTTTCCCCATTGAGTATTCTTGGCTCTCTTGTCAAATCGTAGTTGGCGATATATATGAGGGTTTATTTCCAGGCCCTCGATTCTGTTCCATTGGTCTATGTATCTGTTTTTTATGCCAGTACCATATTGTTTTGATTATCAAAGCTGTGCAGTATAGTTTAAAATCAGTAAGAGTGATGCCTCCACCTTTGTTCTTCTTTCTAAGGATTCCTTTGGCTATTGGGGTCTTTTGTGGTTCCATATAAATTTTAGGTTGTGAAAAATTTTTAATTTTAGGTTTTAAAAATTTCACAATTTTATGATTGTCAAAAATTCCATTGGAATTTTAATAGGGATTGCATTCAGTCTATAGATGGTTTTGTGTAATATGGACATTTTAATAATATTCATTCTTCCAATCCACAAACATGGGATATCTTTCCATTTATTTGTGTCTTCTTCAATTTCTTTCATCAAAATCTTATAGTTTTCAGTGTATAGATCTTTCACCTCATTGGCTAAATTATTCCTATTTTATAGGTTTTGATGCTATTGTAAGTAGAATAATTTTCTTTATTTATTATTCAGATATTTTGTTGCTAGTGTATAGAAATTCAACTGATTTCTATACACTGATTTTATATCCTGCAACTTCACTGAATTCATTGGTTAGTTCTAATAATTTTTTGGTGGCATCTTTAGGGTTTTCTATATATAATCTCGTGTCATCTGCAGAGACAATTTTACTTCTTCATTTCCAATTTGGATGCCTTTTATTTCTTTTTCTTGCCTAATTGCTTTGGCTAGGACTTCCAGTACTATGTTGAATAGGAGTGTTGAGAACAGCCACCCTGTCTTGTTCCTGATCTTAAAGGAAAAGCTTTCAACTATTCACCATTATGATACTAGCTGTGGGTTTGTCATATATGACCTTTATTATGCTGAGGTATGTTCCTTCTATACCCAATTCATTGACAGTTTTTATCATGAAAGGATATTTTATTTTGTCAAATGCTTTTTCTGCATCTATTGAAATGATCGTATGATTTTTATCTTTCATTCTAGCAATGTGGTGTGTCATATTTATTCATCTGCATATGTTGAACCAACTTTGCATCCCAGGAATAAATTCCAGTTGATCATGGTGAATGATTCTTTTAATGTGCAGTTGAATTTGATTTGCTAGTACTTTGTTGAGAATTTCTGCATATGTATTCAACAGGGATATTGACCTATAGTTTTCTTTTCTTGTAGTGTCCGTATCTGGCTTTGGTATCAGAATAATGCTGGTTGGGCACTCTCTCTTGCCTCACTCTTGACTCATTCACCCTACAGAAAGTGAGCTCCCTGTGGAGAGGCCCATATTTTGTGGGACAGAGGCCTGCCAACAACCATGTGAGTGAGCTTAGAAGTGAACCTTCCACCAGTCAGCCTCCCTTTTGGATGACACTACATCCCCAACTAACACCTTATCGCAACCTCATGAGATACCTTGAAGCACTCAGCTAAGCTGTGCCTGGATTCCCGACCTACAGAAACTGTGACATAATAAATGCCTATTGTTACAAGGAACTCAGTTCTGGGGTAATTTGTTATGCAGCAATGGATAACTAATACATTTGTCTTGCTCAATTCACAAAAGAGATTATACTTATAATTATGCTATATATTTAAATGTGGGTTAAAATAATAAATATAGTTTATAATTCATTATAGATAAATAATAGGAAATATATCTTATAAATAACTTTTCTGCAGTATAAGATTATCCCAATACATACATATTAAAGCTATTTTAAAATGCACTAATATTTTAAACTACACTTTAAAAAGCATACTTACTAGGTCATAGTTATAGAGAGGTTGACATACTTTTTCTAGAGTGTACAAATATCTGACATTATCCTTTGATTCATTTGCTGTGTCAGTGATTCTTGCATCTAAATCACGCCAATTCTAAGAAAAAAAATGTGTAAGAATTCCATGACACATCCAAATATATCAGTGTGCTAAAGTTTAATCAAGAAATTCAAGCTATCTTTCCTAATCACACATATACTAAGAGAGTAAAAATTTAAATGATTAATATATTTTTTCTTATATTATTTAAGACAAAGTTATTATGAACAACTTACATGAAAGTTCATTCCATTTGTAATTAACATCCTGTCTGTAGATTTAAACCAGACATATTTCTACCTGGAGTGACTTTTTTAGGTTGGTTATTTGTGACATTACATTACTCTGGGTCTTCAGGAATGGGTCAGGTTATTAAAATAGATTATTGTTCCAAGAAAATATTCCTGTCAGCCAAGTGATCTTTTCATATCCAGCAAGAATGTGCAGAGATGCTCAGGGTCCAGGGTGGATTGCCACACCCAACATATATAACAACTGATTTATAGCCATAGTAATAAAGAACTCCTAGAATCAGTAACAAATAATATCTGATTTTTTTTAATGGGGGAAAGCTATAAACAGAAAATTCGCAGGAAAAGAAATGCAAATAGCCAATAAAGTTTAAAAGACACACAAATTCACTATTAAAAAGGAAAAGACAAAATACAATAAGCCATTTTCCACATGTCAGATTGGCCAAAAAGAAAGATTTTTTTAACTCATAATAAGTATCGACAAAGTTGTGGAGTATACCCTAGGGAAATACTTTCATGTATGCATATAAAAGCTTCAACTGCAGCAATGTGTGTGAACATATAGAAAAGGAGCAATTTTCCTCAAAAAGTTAAACATAGAGTAGTTACCATTTGACCCAGAAATTCCACTCCTAGGTATATACCCAAGAAAAATGACAACATATGTCCACACAGAAACTTGTACAAGAATGTTCATAGCAGCATCATTCATAATAGCCAAAAAGTGGAAAAACCAAATGTCCAGAAAGTGATAACAAAATGTGATATTATCAATACAATGGAATATTATTCAGCCATGAAAAGGAATGAAGTACCGTTCCATGCTATAACAAAGATAAACCTTGAAAACATTATGCTAAGTGAAAGAGCCAGTAACAAAAGACCTCATATTATATGATTCCATTTATATGAAATGTCCAAAATAGGCAAATCTATAGAGATAAAAAATAAATTGGTGGTTACTTAGGTCTGGGCTGAGGGAAGAAGAACAGGTAGAGATGGAAGGTGATAGCTAAAGGGTACAGGTTTTCTTTTTGAGGTGATGAAAATGTTCTAAAATTGACTGTGGTGATGGTTGCATTGAATATACCAAAACCCACTAAATTGTACACTTTAAATGGGAGAAATGAATAGTAAGTGAATTATATCTCAAGTGTGTTTTTAAAAAAATGAAACAATTTGACTGTCTAAAAACAGGAAAATAATTAGATAAAACCTGGTAACGTTAACATTTTGGAAAACTACACAGCTTGATCTGACAGGCATAACTGCAAGATATGCTATCGTGAGGAGAGAGAGTTGAAGAACAATACAGTATGACACTATTTATGTAACAAAAAAATTAGAAACAAAACTATGTAATTTCATATGCACTTAGCATACTTGTATATAAATGCCACAGAAGATATATTTTAAAAAACAATCATATAGAAAACTGTGGTTGTCTCTATGTGCTCATTATTCAGGAACAGGAATTATAGGGTGGTAGGGTGTGTAATTAAGAGAGACTTGTTTTATCTGTGCTGTCTAAATCTTTTATTTAAAAAAAGTATTCATGCATTATTTGTATTGTATATATTTTTTTCAGAGGAAAAATAAAAAAAAAGAAAGGAGGGGCAGGCCCTGTGGTGTAGTGGTTAAGTTCAGTGAGTTCTGCTTCAGGAGGGTTTGCAGGTTTGGACCGACACCACTCATCAGCCATGACCCACATGGCAGCGACCCACATATAAAGTAGAGGAAGACTGGCATGGATGTCAGCCCAGGGCTAATCTTCCTCAAGCAAAAAGTGAGGAAGATTGGCAACAGATGTTAGCTCAAGGCTAATCTTCCTCAGCAAAAAGGGAGGGAGGAAGGAAGGGAGGAAGGGAGGAAGAGAAGGGAAGGAAAGGGAAGGGAAGGGGAGGGGAGGGGAGGGGAGGGAAGAGAAGGAAAGTGAGGAAGATTGGCAACAGATGTTAGCTCAAGGCTAATCTTCCTCAGCAAAAAGGGAGGGAGGGAGGAAGGGAGGCGGGGAGGAAGGGAGGAAGGGAGGGAAGAGGGAAGAGGGAAGAGGGAAGGGAAGGGAAGGGAAGGAACCAAGAATCAAGCCAATCTTGGAAAGAATCAAGCCAAGTTGTTAGTAAAGATGATCTTTAGGAAAGGGGTAGAATAGTGATAATGAGATGTATGATGAGAGGGCATTTTTGCTTTTGACTTTCTATGTAGTTCTTTACTTCAAAAAGCCTCTATTGATTTACAATTTCAAAAACAATTTTTAAATAAGTGGCAATCATCCCATAGTAGTACTGTCAAAATTGGTGCATGAAATGCAGAGAAATAAATCTTCATTTCTGTACTTCCTTTTCCTCTTCTGGAAATAATTGTGGAAAACAAGAAAGCCTTACTCAAGTTTAACTCTTCTAATGTTCTAGCTGGCATATGATGCAAAGAAGGAGTTCAAGAAGGATAATTTTCCAGTTGGTTGTTCTGAAATATACTAAACTTTAAAACAAAGGTCTTTTACCTTTAACAGTTTGGAATGTGCAACATTAAGCACATTTATGACAGCCTTACAACTTGGCCCTTTAATCTGTTCAATGATATAATTGAATTTGGCTGACATGCGTTTCCAGTGTTCCAGTTCTGTGAGTGGACCTGAGTCATCAGCTTCTTTTCTCATCTGTTCACTCTCAATAAGTACCTGTAATCAAAAAAATCCACAGAACGTAGAAACATCACTTTCTTCTTTGTTAAAACCTCATTATTTTTATCTTTTCAAAGGAAGCTAAAAGTATAAATAAGATTCAATATTGAACAATGTTAAAAACTCTTAGCAAACTAGGAGTACAAGGGAACTTCTTTAACATAATAAATAGTATCTACCAAAAATCTACAGCAAACATCATACTCAAAGATGAAATTTTAGAAAATATCACTTTAAAAGCAAGGACCAGTTTGTCACTATTACCATGCACTTCTATCCAACCTGGTAATGGAGGTCCCAGAACAAGATAAGTAAAGCAAACAAAAGATAAAAGAATTGAAAATGAAAAAACAAAAATGGCATAATCACAAATGATATGGTTGGTCACATTTAAAAAATTCAAGAATACCTGAAGACAAACTTTCACAATTAATAAAAGTAAACAATTCAGTAAGTTTGCTGGATATATACTTAAATATTAGTAGCACTTCTTTACAAGGCATCTAACAATCTGAAAATGTAACTCTAAAAGGATAGCATTTGCTATAACAAATAATAACAATGATAAGATATCTAGAGATTAACAAAAGACATGCAAAATCTTTTTGGAGAAAATTAGAAAACTTACTTTCAGCACACAGAAGAAGACATAAATAAATGGAAAGATACACCATGTTCATGGATAGAAAAGTTCAACAATATAAAGATGTCCATTTTCTCTAAATTAATGTATACATTCAATGAAATTCCAATCAAAATCTCAACAGAGTTTTTCATGATACTTGATAAATTAGTCTCAAAATTAATTTGGAAGAATAATTAACCAGAAATAATCAATGCAATTTTAAAGAAAAATACAGAAAGGGACTTGCCATACCAAATGTTGATTTAGTAAATAGCTACAGAAATTAAAGCAGCATGGTATGAATACAAAAAACAAATAAGTAGACCAGTGGGATAGACAAAGGGGTCTATAAACCTGATATATTACAGAGGCAATGTTACAAATTTGATGGAAAGAGTGGACTATTAAACAAACAGTTCTGGGACAATTGGCTAACTATACGAAAATAGACAAAATTAGACTTCTACCTCACATTATACACATACACAAAAATAATTCCAGATGGAGTAAAAACCTAACTGTGAAAAATAAAATGGTAAAGCTTTTAAAGAAAAATATAGGAGACAGGGGTAAAACAATAAAGAAAAGCATGGAGTTGAATATCATAATTGTCAAGAAAGTGGTTACTACTAGGGGGAAGAAATGGAAGTTAAAACTGGCAAGAGGAATGCAGGGGGACTGTAAAGTGCTGGTACTATTCTATTTTTTAACTTGTGCAAAGGTTACACAGGTCTTCATTTTGCAATAATTTGTTTCTTTTACTGTATTCATTTTTGTATATTTCACTATTTAAGATAAATAATTTAGGAGAATATCTTCATAACACTTGAGTAAGAAAGTGTTTCCTAAATAAAATACAAAAAGCACAAATTTTCTAGTCACTGAAGGTAGCTAAATTGAGGCTGGATTAGCATTTCTAACTAATATATTTACATTAAAATGTAAAACTTTGACATGACTAAAGACACTATACCAAATGAAAATGCAGGACACAATGGAAACCAACAAAGGATTAACATCCAGATATTATTTAAACTCCACCAATTCAGTAGGATATCATCAAGCAATCTGAAAGAAAACTAGGTAAAGGATATGAACAGGCAATTCAACAAAGAGGAAACCTGAACAGCCATTAAATATGCTCAGCCTCAATACCATTCAGGGTAATGCAAAATAAATCAAGATACCACTTCACAACCAACATACTGACAATGATTAAAAATCTGGCAATCCCAAGTGTAATGAAAGATTTGAAGAAATGGGAACTCTCATGTGCTTCTGTAAAAAAACATATTAATATAACCACTATTTAGAGGGCTTCGTGATACCCTCTTAATAAAAGATCCATATACTGCTACTCTCAGCAGTTCCGAGAAACTCTTGAACATGTGCAAAGGAGACCTGAACAAAGACATTCATTGAAAAAAATATTATTGTTTTGTAACAGTAAAAAAAAAAGCAGAAACAACCATCTTTCTGAGGGAATGGATGAATAAACTTCTCTACTTCCTTAAACAGAGGATACTAGACACAATTTAAATGTCTGAAAATCTATACAATAAACCGATTTCTTCATAGAGGAATACAGCCAGTGGTAAGTGAATTAATTAAATTTACTCGTACCAACATGGAAGAGAATGTTAAGTGAGAAAAAAAAAGCTGTAAAAGGATGTTTAATGGTATTATACCGTTTATGTAAAGATTTTTAACACAAATACGTAGTTTGTATTTATATATGTACTTTATTTATGTATAATATAAAACTTATAAATATGCAAATGCAACAAAAATGTAAAACTTTGGAGGGAGTGAGAGGAGACAATAACACCAGAACAGTGGTCATATAGGAGGAGGAGAGGAAAGGGTTGGAAGCTTTAGTGAAAATAAAAGATCTGAAGCAAATATGGCAAATGGTTGCTATCTGTTTAATCTGTGGTAGCTACAGGGGTGTTATATTATTTTCTGTACTTTTTTATGTTTATAACTTTTCATAACTTAAATTGCAATAGAATTTTTAAGAACACAAATGAGGTAAAATATATAGTTGATTTTTCAGACCTATGAAGGTTCTATCTTTAATCTATGAAGTGCTTTTAATTTTCACCGTGGTTTATGGAACTCTTTTCCAACCTTATTACAAGCTTCTTCAACTCCTTAAATAGAAGATACTAGACATGATTTAAACTTCTCCTAGATGGCTGAAAGTCTATATAATTTAAATCACTTTTGATGTTTAATTCCTGTTACATCATCACTCATCGATGGTAATTCAGCCTCAAACTAGATACTTCCATTTTCAGGGGGGAAAAGTACTGTGAGAAAGCTATTCCTGATTTCAAAGTAAAATCTCTCTCCTTATAAGGATCACACTCTCCCTGGTCTTACTTTTGCCTTCTAGGGTCATACAGTGCAAGTTTAATTTCACTGAAATCCCATCAAATATTTGAAGATATAATGTCACTCCTAAATCCTCTTTTTTCCCAAGTCAAACATCTCCATGTACTTCCCTTGAATGGTGGGGGGGATCAGAATTAGCCACCTCAAGATGTGTCTCTCTCTACCTTGCTCTGAAGGACATTTGACTTTCCCCCTCCCAACTGTCTAAAGGAATTTGGGATGGGCCCAAGGACAGTCATCACCATGGATAACTCTGGGTATCAATAAACCAGGAGGGTCTTTGCTACACCCATTCCTATCAAAGTTCTGTGTACCAAACATTTACATTTGTAAGGAAAATCTCCAGTTGTAAAGATATCTCCTTCCCTGTAGGGGGAAGAGAGGTGGATGACCTCATCTCTAGAAACTGGTCAGTGTGGAAGGAGAGGCCTTAAATCTGCATAATAACTTAATTGTGCTTTTCTTGTAATCCCTCGAGGCTGACACTCCCAACTCCTCCCCAAAAATCCTCGTTTGTCTATATAAGAGGAGAATCTCCACCATTTTGTCAAGAGACACTCCCTGGTCTCTCCCACGTACATGTTTTATAAAGCTTTGTTTGATTTTCTCCTGCTATTCGGCCTCATGTCAATTTAATTTGTAGCCCAGCCAGAAAGGACCCAGAGTGGGTAAAGAATGCTCTTTCTCCCCATCAATGGCATTGTTCATATCCTTGAACTATTTTTCTCTGAATTGCCTATTTCTTAATGATTTATAGAAGTTCTTCACATATCATGGATACTAACTCTTTAGTATATATGCTGATAATATTTTCTCCCAGAGGGTCATTTATCTTTTAACTTTGTTTGTGGTGGTTTTTGCCATATGGAAGTTAGGAATTTTTTTTTTTTAATGTAGTCAGATTTGTCAGTAACTTCTTTCATGGCTTCTGGGTTTTGCATCTTGCTTAAGAAGACATTAACATTGTTCTACATTATGTTCTGGTGGGCAATTACCCACTTCAGTTACCCAGTGACATCTGGAAGCAAATTCTGTGGCCAGCATTCCAGGCCTTGGTGGCGTTTCCAAAGTCCTCCAATTTTCCACTCTAACTGCACCTCCCTCCTTCCAACACAGTTCTAAGAGAGGCAAAATCAGAAATGCTTTCCTCTAACTCTTGCTTGGTCAAGATTTTTCTCCCTTAGTCCTCATTTAACTGAAGATTTTCTTCTCTAGTTCCACTGTCTTGTGCTCATGAACTAGAGATCTGTTCCTAGAAAGAGGATCCTAGGGTCCTCTTTCAGCTTAAGGAAATTAGATATCATCTGATTTTTGGCAGTGTTTATAGTATAAGTTGGCACCTCTCAGAATGTTGACATACACCCCATTCCTATGACTGCATTTCTTACTTCCAGAGAAAATTATTTGGCCAGAGAGTTGCAGACTTGCCACTGTGGTACTGATACGAAGGAGCCTCATTTGAACCTCTTTGTCAACACAGACAATTCTGTTGATCAACCAAGAGCTATTTATCTAGTGTCTAGCACTGTGGCTATAGTCTCTCTGTTGTGTCCCTTCCTCTCTCTCTTATGAAGAGTATAAACAATAAACAAAGTATTTAGATAAATGCTGGCTATTCCTGATTCTTCATTATTTCATTCTCAACCCATATTGTTACGGTTTCCTCCTTAAACCGAGAAATATCTTAAAATCGATTTTAAGTGGCCCATAGAGAACAATGATTTGGCACTAGAGTCAAGAATAGGCTGAGTTTCACAATAGGATCTGGAAGACCCCTCTTCCCTTTACTCTTAGGGACAAAATGCAATGACCAGGACACAGATGAGAACTACAACTCACATCTGATGAAATTACTTGAGTCAGCTCACCTGTTCGATCTGTTTGTACCATATCATCAACACATCCTCTAGCTGACGGACAGTGTCTGAATTGTTAGCTGCAACTGTCACTTCTTCAAAGGTATGCAGTTTGGAAAAATCAACATTGTCTACCTTCTTTAACTTAACTGTTCCCTCAATACTTATTGTAGCACCTACAAGGGAAAAAATAATATTGAGAAGATGTGTTTAATATTAATGTGTTAAATGTCAATGTATGGTTTCAAGCTCTAATTACTAAAATGCTAAAGTTCTAATACTTTATAGAAATATAATATAATTCTAATGATTAGATTATGACTTGATTTAATAAAATTGTATATTTTAACATGACAATTATGTATTTTTAAAAGTTCATAATAAAGTATATATTTTTAAATATGATGAAAATTTTCACAAATAATATAGAAAGAGAATCCTCCTGCTACAATGGAAAATCAGAAAGAAAACATATCTTATTCCTGCAAAGATCCCTGGAAAGAAAGGTTCTAATGATTTGGTATCTTCCCTCTCCGTCTCATGACTATTTTGATTAACATCTTCTTTCAAGATGGAAATTTTTTCTCTAATGCTTATTTTTAATAACTTATCTTACAGTTAATTTACTCATCTTTAGTAATTCATTAAACATTAAATTTTATACTTACCATCTAAAAATGAAAGATATCTATTGACAGTTTCAGTGAAAATGTGTTTTTCAGATTCTCCTTGCTTGGATTGGTTTAAAGCACCCCAATTATTTGTTGCAAGAATAGCTGGTAGAAATATATTTGCCAGCATATTCCTAATTCCAATTAGGAGTCCTTCTGAGGCATCCAGAACAGTAAATAGTACATCCTGAAAGGGTGGTGTTCAAATGTTATTTTATATGCAGATCCCACTAAAGAAGTGCAAATCATAACCTGTTTTACATTACAATAAGCACAGACAACATATTTTATAAACTATTAGGAAAACAAGTGATTGTTAATATTAGAGTGCTAAAATCCACAAATGTATATTCTGCCCCAATTTTAACCATTCACATGCGTGCTCATCCCTGGTGCTTTGATTTCGGCATAGGGGAGGAGATATGGCCTGGAGCCTATACAACATGAGGGGAATGAAACAGCCTCCTACCTAAAGAAAATTCTCAGCTGAAAGTTGTCCTGTCTGTGAAAAAGGATCCAGAAAAACTCTGTCAGTCCAGGGAAAGAGCAATGAAACTAGCCTCTGCCCAGAATTTTGGATGGAAAAAATGTTGGTCAAAGGGTACAAACTTTCAGTTATGAGATGAATAAGTTTGGGGGATCTACCGCACAACATGGTGATTATAGTTAACAATACAGTATTATATACTTGAAAGCTGCTAAGAGAGTAGATCTTAAAGTTCATCGCCAAAAAAAAGAAATGGTAATTATGTAAGGTGATGGAGGTGTTAGCTAATGCTACGGTGGTAACCATTTTGCAATATATAAATATATTAAATCAACTGATTGTAAACCTTAAACTTACACACTGTTATATGTCAATTATATCTCAATAAAACTGGAAAAAAGGTTAACTATATATTTGAAAAAAAAATGTAAACATACCTCCTGAATATTTTTAATATTTATAGCAACATCATTGTGACAGCGAACAAAAAATATACACAGTCCTTTTAGTTTCTCTGGGGCTGCGCTGTCTATATACAATCTCATCATTTTTGCCCCTTTTGCTGCTCCAGCAATAGTTCGACCACATTCTGGAAACAAAAGTCAAGAACTTGGCATATGATCACATAACCGATCAAACCTGATAAATTACTGTGGAAGTTTTCAATGTGATTGAGGAATAAATTTTTTTGTCTACAAAAAGATGTCAACAATTGCCAGTCTTAAATTACAGTCTCCTCTGGTGCCTTTCCCTGACTTCTGCACTCTGCCCCTTTTGGCCTGGCCTCCAGCAGGGCTTTCGCACAGACTATTCTCGTATCCCATCCCCAACCCTTTGCCTACCTAATTCTTACTTATCTCTCAGATCTCAGCTGAAATACCACATCTCCTGGAAGCCTTCACTGACTCCCTCAAGAAGCTCCAGTCCTCTACTAAATAAATACACTCATAGCACCCAACTTATATTAAATCCTTCCTTGAACTAATTTCAGTGAAAATTAATGACTTAATTATAAATCTTTCTTTAATTTTAAAAAATTATTAAAATATGAGAATTCTGTTAGATGGTTGCAATATTAATATGCAAAAATCAAGAGGCTTCCTATTTACAACAATAGCCAATTTAAAATATGATAAAAGAAATGTTTAAATCCCCATCCCCAAACCACAAAAATGCTTTGTCTCTAGCCTTTCTTCTTTTGGGTTGGGGAATTCCTCCCGTCCTGTGATTTTGGACGACACCCATCTCAGAGCCCAACAGGAGTGGGCATGTGAAAACTAGACTAATTAGACATAATATACATAATATAACTATGTTATTATGAGAGAAAAATAGACCCCCTATTTGTTTAAGACATTATTAGGATTTCTATTACTTACAGCTGAACATATTCCTGGCTAATAGATCCATCAACTGGAGAACAGTTTCTAAAAATCACAGTGCAGCTATACTATGGAATACTGTACAGCATTTCTTAAATGAGGTAGATCTATATGTAATGACATAGGAAACATCTAGGCTATACTACCAAGCACAAAAAGCAAGTCAAGAATAAAATATATGATCACATTTTAAAAATGATAATAAGCATTTACACGTTAGCACATGCATACAAGAAAGATATGAAGAGGAATATTTACCAAGTTGATAAATGTACTATTTTGTAGGTAGCAAAAATAATGATTAAAAATATGTCTACCCTTTCTCTGGAAATTCCCCTCCTGAGAATTCTTCCTAAAAAGTCTTCCTAATCCACATAGAATTAGCTTCAATGATATTCACTGAGGCATTGTTTAAAGGAGCAAAAGGCGTAAACAACCTAAATTTTAATAATAGGAGATAAGTTTTTTAAAATAATAGTTGCATTAGCCTAATGAAATAAAATGCAACTCTTTAAAATTTAATCATAGAAATGTATCTAGTAGCATGGAGAAAATATTATCATCAAATTTTAAAAGCCATCATAGAATGATAGGTAGAGTTAGATCCCATTCTTGTAATATACAGACATACTAGATATAGAGATATATAGATATACATACAACTATATAAATACAAATATGTATATACACACTGTACATATATATATCTCACTCTCTCTCTCCCTCTCTCTCTCTGTCTCTCTCTCTATATATACACATATATACACCAAAGAATTTACAGAGGGATATTCATCAAGGAGTTAACAGTGCTTATTCCAAGTGAGCGGGAATGTGGGTGGTTTTTATTTTTCTCTAATTATAGAGATTTTCTTATATTTCTATAGTTTTCAGTTCTTGTTTTAATTTTAGTGAATTATGAAAATATAGACCGTACAATAATGCCACAGGATAAGAATTGTGAGAGACAGGAAATCCATAGAGCGGAGCTGGTCACTAATTATGAGTTTACATATTTTGTTGGGGCAGAAAGACACATACATCGAACAATTAGATGAAAATAGAACATAATCAAGTGCTATATTTTACAATGCAAACTTTAAATGAGACAGGAGTTTGGAGGAGAGTGATGGATGTGGTTTGGAACACTCTCGGAGGGCTCTCTAGAAAAGAGAATGCATGAGGTGATCTGGAAGAGGGGTAGGATTTGACTGGGTGGAGAGAAGAAAGGCATTCTAAGTGAGTCAGGAGGGTGGAAAAAATGGCATAGAAATGATTCTGGTATGTACAGAAAACAGTGAAGAATTCGGCTTAAAGGAAGCAGCAAATTCACGTCTGGAAGAACAGATCAGACTAAACAAGTACTGTGTATCCAGGTTATGATGGGCCTTAGTGGATAAATGAGGGATGTGTACTCAATCCAATAACCGGCAGCACAATAAAAGATTTACTCGGCAGGAATAAGCAGTGTGAACTTCAGAAAGGAAATCTGGTAACAGATACTGGTTTTCAATCTGTAATACAGGGCAGGCACGAGACATGAGCCTAGCTAACGGCCGTAGAGGAGGAAAGTGAGAAAGAACCAATAGGGAGGACACACTGAAGGTAAAATCCACAGGACGTAGAAGATAAGTAGCCTAAGACCAAAGGATGGCCCATGCACCTAGTTATTAAGACAAAGGTTTAATAACCTGGTAAAATGTTAATTATTTCAAGAATAATATGAACAGTGCGGGAAGCCAGATACTGCAGCCTACAGCTGCAGCAGACGCAACATGCTGACCCAGGACTACAGGGAGCAGCTGCTGAGCTCTCGGGGGGTTTCCTGACAATTTCTAGTCATCCGAAAACATCCACCTATTTCAGGAAAAATGCAATCAAATTCTAGTGAAAATGTGCATTCCCCAGGAGAGGGCAATGATTTCTATAAGATGTTTTCTCCTTAAATCATTATAGTAATGCCTGAAATATATATTTGGGCTGAAAATGTATTGTTTTTAGGACACTGTATTTTCCACATGAAAGCGTCTGGTAATTTTTTTTTTTATAAATGTGGGATTGTCTACGTATAAGAGAAAAGATATGCTGCACATTCTAATGTTTAACATTCATTAACTAACAGCTAGCACATTACCCTCGTAAAACATCCTTACCTAGACCAGGTACATCTCCTTCCTGGTACAGAAATTTCAACGTCTTACAACCATCTTTCATAAAAAAATTAGCAAATGCTTCCAGCTGTTAAATAAAAGAGAAAATGATGATCAATAAAATGACTAGGGAACTACATAAAATGAACGAAGCGCTGTGCCAGGCACTTTACAGAACTTAATCTTCATCATTTTGTAAATTAAAAAAGAAAATGAGGCTCAAAGAGTTTATTTAAGATACACAGTGACAGGTACGGCAGAGGCAAGATTAGAATCTATTCTGAATATCACAATACCAAATGCAAAGAATTCTTGTTTTTTAGACATACTGTACTCCTGAGACCAGCAAGAGTGAATGTTATCACGGGCCAAAATCATGACTGCGGATTAAAAATTCACTTATAATACGTAACATTTTACAAATAGTTCATTTGAGCTTCACCACAACATTGCACTAGGTAAAGCAGCATTGTTATGGCCCTCTTGCAGAAGAGAAAACTAAAGTTAAATGGAATTTGGGTGAAGGACCCAAAAGCACACAACCACATGTACAGAGCCTGGACCTGGATGAGCCCTGGGCCTCCAGATCTGTGCTGTTTCCACAGAACCATACCGCTGTTGCCTTGACTTTGGAAAACACTGTCAGCTAAGCCAGGAAAGCAATGTCTGGGACTGTCTTGAGCAGTACAGAATGAAAGGAATAGCAAAACGGGAAGCAGCAGAAGCAGGAATGTCAATGTGGTGAAAACCTGAGCATTGGTCAGGGTCCTGGCAAGAAAAGGAGTCCCATCAAAGGGGTTTTTGAAGAGACTTTACAGCAAAGAAGCTACTTCTAGGGCCAGCCCAGTGGTGTAGTGGTTAAGTTTGCACGCTCCGCTGCAGTGGCCCAGGGTTTCACAGGTTCAGATCCTGGGCACGGACCTACACACCACTCATCAAGCCATGCTGTGGCAGGTGTCCCACATAAAGTAGAGGAAGATGGGCACAGATGTTAGCTCAGGGCCGGTCTTCCTCAGCAAAAAGAGAGGGATTGGCAGCAGATGTTAGCTAAGGGCTAATCTTCCTCACACACACAAAAAAAGAAGCTACTTCTAGAGGCCAGAAAAGGGTTAAGAGAAGCTGTGGCACCAGCAGCAACAACAGGACTAGCAGTGAAGGACAGCCAATACCACCCCAAGGCCTGGAAGGGTGGGAATAGGAGAGAACGGTATAGCTGGAAACAAGCTGAGAACTGGAGCTGTGGGAGAGGGGATGCTCGGGAGGAGTTGTAGTTATGAGAGGACACGACCAAGACCAGAAACAAGGCCAAGTGGGAAGAACTTAGACTTCTCTCCCCTTCCACCCTCCAGTCTCCTGCTGGTGCCTCCCAGTAGCTGAGCCACACGGAAGCCAGAGAGCAAGGGAGTCCAGAGGATGGATTCAAGAGAGTTCCACCTTCCAGGCCACAGAGCAGGGTGGAGAAGAGTGGATAATGGATCTGAAGGCAAAGAAAACAACCATCACACCCTCTGTTGTCCACCCTTTGGTGGTGCCTTTAATGAGCTGCTTTCGCTCTGAACTGCACAAACTGCACACTAGGCTTCACACAAAAGGAAAACTTTTCCATATACCCAGTTTCCTAAACCACCACACCAAACCATGCCACCCCTTGCTCCTTGTTCCATCTTTTTACTCACTTGTCCACCAGTCTTGATGCCAGTTTACTATGTGTCCTTGCCTTATCCCCTCAACCAAATAAGCACTCTAATCTCTCCCAAATTTTGACATTATTTTCCCTGCTGGCTGTATTATCTTCCCTCCACTGTGGCTCTGCAATTCACAAATAACTCTTAAGGAAACACCTTTCCTGGCTTGATTCTTCCCTTAAGACCCAGATTTCCTTTCTTGAAGCCTAAGCAGTGTCTGGTCTGGTCCATGACAGCCTTTTGTAGTAGGAAGAATCTAAAGGAAGAATCTAACCACCTAGACCCAAAGTCCGAGACATACCCCAGGAATGACAAATGGACGGTTCTGCAAGCATATGGCACTCCCACTTCCTGGCCAGTATGCTAGTCGATGAGAAAGACTTCCTCCAAGTAGAGAACGCCAGCCCAGAAAGCCAGTTGGCAAATATTTAAGGGTGAGATTACCAGTTCTGCAGGAACCCATCTCCCCAACTTAGTCCTAGCAGCCGTCTGCCTCTGAAGGCACAGGCAAGACTCAACGTCTATGCCTAAACTCTTCGCAGAGCTGCTGGGATTCCAACTGTAGGGTTAGCCAAATTTATGGCCTAGCAATTTTCAGGTGAAACAAGGTTGAGCACCTATCTGGTTTCCTCCCTAACCCAGTGCAGGAACGGTCCTCGGGACAGGCCTGAAGCCTGGGTCTACAGAGAAACACTCTCTTAGAAATAGGCCTTTCCTTCATCTCATAGTCATCTGCTCAGGGATACGTATAGGGTTGTTTTGCACCATTTTCTTCTACTTGGAAAATAGGCAGACACATAACCAGAGTCACCAGAGAAGCCAAAATAGTCAGTAGGGAAGGGAGGCCAGGAGAGTATTAAGACAAACAACAAAAAAATACAAACAAACAAAAACAACTTGAGAATGGCAAAGAGAATCCTCTCGCTATATGGGTGATATCATCCATGGCCAAGACAGGCTACAGAATTTCATTTTACAGAAATGAAAGTACAGGACCACTTGTTAAAAAATTATTAAAAATTTCAAGATGGCCACAGGAGCTGATTAAACCAAGTGCAGGGCCCTTCAGCACAGGAGCCTATTCGACTACACAGCCCACATGCCCATGAAGCCATCCTTGACCACACCTATACATTCCCGCAAGGAACTCTGGTGACCCGGGAAAGCATACCCTACTTCCAGTTGCTGGCTGTGGCATCTCTTGTTTTATGGACACACCTCTATGCATTTTTCTATCCTTTGCCATTAAAATAGCTCAGAGCTATTGCTCTCTCTCCACCAATCACATTCCCATCTCAACGTAGCACACTAAGGGAGAAGGAAAATGAGCAATCCCATTCATACTGTCTGCTGACTGCCAGTTCTAAACTTTTATAAGGGTCCTGGAAGAAATGAAGGGAAGACAACTTCCCAGGACTTGCCAATACCTTGCATCAAGGAAGGGAGAGGCTCTTTTAGGAACCATGCCATAGAATCTTGGCTTCTAGAGCAAGCTAAAGAGTCTTGCCTAAGTTCACTGGTCCCTGTAAAAGCAGGGGGTATGTTTGGTGATGACAACCTCACCAAACACGGCCCCCAACCCAACTCTTTCACCAGTGTATTCAGTGGGACAATCAGCTCATCACCAGCTCACTGGTCTTACTGGGGCTCCCGTCCAGTCCACTCCTAGAGTTGATAAAAAGCTAAGTAACTAGTAGTGTTTTTATTGAAAATTAATTTAGAGTCAAAGCTATTAGGAAGGAAGCTATGACGCTGCTTCTGGGAGCTACTACAAAAGTCAAAGCTTATCATATGTTACTATAATTAGGGTGACCATATGAATTCATCAACCAAAACTGGGGCCCTTTTAGGAGTGAAAGGAGGGACTGTTAATAATCATACCAGGAAGGTAGGCATAATTCAGACTGCCTCTGGCACGCTACGACATATGCTGTTTCCCACTATATTCACGCAATAGTCACTGTTCCCTAGCTCATATTCATGTAGTTTGTTTTTCTATCTAAATAATCTGCATACGTAATTCACATAACCTGTACTTTTAAAATATTACTCTACCTGTGCTTGACTATCTCTCTAACTTCTCAAGTCATTTCGAGTTAGAATCTTAGCCAAATTCTAGCTGCTAACTCTTCTCTTTCCTTCCTCCACAATAATAGACCTAACTAGAAATATCATTCAACTGGCTATAATTATATAAAATAAAACTTCTCTACTCAGTAAAATTCCAACCTTCTCTTTCTAAATGTTTTGTTGTTCATGACAATAATGCCACTTTCTTAAATCGATCACTTCTCAAAGAGCAATTAAAAAATAACAGTAAGACCTTAAACTTACAGATGGGCAATCCAAAATTAATTCTTCAACAGTTACTAAGTCCAGGCCAAGGTTTTCAGATAGAATTTCAAATATATATTTGTATAAAGGGTCAATTTTCAGTTTTCGGCTTTCCCTTGCATCTCTAAATCTTGCCTAAAGAAAGAAAAACACGTGTAAAAATTGTAATTATGAAGAAAACCCACCAAAATACTTCATTTGAAATAAAAGTGACACACATAAAAAATCTTATTATAAGCAAAACCTGTTTCTCTTTTAATGTTTCCTGTAGATTTGGAATGCCACTCATGCTTCGGCGATATTTGGATGATCTATGGGAAGACTGAGAGAGCATTTCAGAAAGTGCTGATTGAACCATTCGGGGTGCAGGCTTAGGTCGAACTCTACGTGGATCCGGCTCATCATCGTCTGGAAGAATTATCCTTTCATCAGAAGGAATGAGATTCAGATAATCACTTGCAGAAGGCGAAGGATCTTTTTTGGAAAGAGAGACATCATCTTCTTCAGAGGCTGCCTCTCCTGGAGGGGGCGGGGACTTTTCGCCCGAAGGAGGAGGAGCCTCGTCTCCCAGATCCGGAGGGCCAATATCTTCTGAGAGAGGGGCTGTCTCTTCCGAAGACGGAGGAGCTTCCTCTTCCGGAGCAGGTGGGCCAACTTGTCCAGCGCTCATGTTATCCGCTCTTTCCTCCTGCAGAGCACTTTAAACTTCAAAACCTGGAATTATAAAATGTTTTCTTTCAAAACTGCACAGTAAGTTGAGTATTAGTGTTAATTTATTCCTCCCCTTGAAGCTAGACAGGTAGCAAAATCATTAATTTCTTCCTTACTCTATTATCTAAAGAAGCTAAGTTTATAGGGCTAGAGAAATTATTTTTTTTTTAAGGGACAGCACACACACACACACACACACACACACACACACACACACACACACCTAGGGACTTCTTCAAACTCTAGGTGCTACTCCTGATTATATGACCCTAGGGGACTGCGACTCCACACACATCCCTGTCATAGTAACCACTGCAACTGATGGGAGTGTGCCTGTCTTCAGTATGCAAGGGCTGAAAGAAGATTGACAGCCACTGTACTAGAGGACCAACTGGTGATCACTGCCAAGATACTGAGCCGTCCAAGAGTACAAGCAAAGAACTACACAAACTGAAATATTCCTTGCTTGAAGGAACTCTGTGATCCAATACAACTCACCAATCAGACACTCAGCTGTCCAGACATCTATCTCATCTATATGAGCATAAAAGCATAAAACAACCTCTTAACAGCCATAAGACTATCCCAACGCCAAACATAAAATTCATGCTAAAATGTGATTGTGACTATTTATTGAAGCAATGGTATCATATAAAGTATAAATCTGACCTACCCAATTAGAAAAGCTCTAATTATAAAGGAGTGTGGAAGTTATCATGAGTGCATAACCAGGAAAATTAGGGGACACAAATGGAACAGGAGCAAATGTCAGTTACAGAAAAAAATCATATTATAGGACAATAATCAAGCCTCCATCAAAATAAGTAAGTTTTCAGGATATGGCTAAGATCCAGAAACCAGAATAATAGTAGATACTTGAAGAACAAAATGATAAATCCCAAAGCAGATAATTCAAAAGAAGAGGACAGAGAAAGAGTCTTTCTAGTGAGAAATTCTGAGGACACTGGAGCAGCCATGGGCTAAGATGGTGTTTCTTATGGAGGGACACCAACAGCCCTCCATAAGACACAGAGACAGCCTATAACCTGTACCGCACAGTTGCCCTCTCCAGGTTTTCCAAAGAACCCATAATCGGCTGAAATTGTTTTCTTTGGCATCCTAACTTGGCCTACTCAGGAACAGAAATACCCAGACCGACCTATCTTTTAGCTGCCAGCTAACCAGTTTACCCACTCACCCCAAGATGTGGAAACAAGAACCACTGTTCCCAAACCGTCTACAGGGTTTTTTTTTTGTCATCCCTCTCTCTTCTCTCTTTTATAAATCCCGGGTTTTGTCTTTGTTCCTTGGTGACAACTAATGTCTATCTTCTTCACACGTAAGTAAATATGCTTGTAAAATAACTAATTAAACGTCGCTGAGTTATTATTGGATACAACAAAGATCTACAGTACCCAGGAGTTGTGTGTGTATTACATTCTCACACTTGAAATTGGCCTAGAGGAGTTGGTCATGCTATCTGTAATAACTCAAGAACAAGTATGATGATACATATTAGTGAAGTTATATCAACTGTCTGTCACTCTGCTCAGATTTATGCTTTTGAATTCCGCAAAACAATATGCTTTACTCAGTAAGAGAATCATGCCTTCTCTTAAAGGATATTGATAGGCATGATTGTTTGGGTTCTGAAACCAAAGCAATATTTACTTTAATTTCAATATAATGGTAAAACACATGTACTGATTGAGCTCAGTAGGACTGGAGAGCTTCTCTGTAGGCAACTAGTGCTCTTTCTAGAGCCACACAGTTATTTAAGCCACTATAGAGCCACTATCATCTAAGCCATCAAGGAAAGGTTTAAATTGAATCCTGATATTTTGTTTAAGAAATCAGGGAAGTATGCAATAAATCTTAATGAGTTTTCCATCTAAAAATGGCTACTATTTTTTAAGTGTTGGCACAGATTAAATTTTCAGAAAATGTTGCTATCCAACACAATTCATTCCCTGAGGATTCCAGATAGTTGAGATTCATGACACACAATTTCAGAACTAAGAAAAAAACCTTAGAAATCATCTAGTTCAACTCTCCCTTTTGACTGATAATGAAACTAAGATCCAGAGAAGTTACAGGTCTTACCCAATTACACAGCCAAGAATGATCTTTTTAAACTTCAGACCATATCACATCACTGCCCTATTTAAAGTCCTCCTCTAGGTGCCAAATACAAACTCTTGAGTGCTCCAGGGCTTTCCTGACTCGGTTCCAACCTCTCTCTCCAGTTTCTTCTATCGCCTTTGCAGTCTGTGCTGCGTGGAGTCACAACAGCTTTGGCATTTCCTAAAACAAGCACCGTTCTCTCACCTCTAGGCATTGGCAAACAGCTCACAGCCTAACGAGGGAGGCACAGACACCGACAAACACTTACAGTTTCATTGGAACCAGCCAAAGTGTGCACAAGAACCTGTAGTATCAGAGGAGAAAGTGCGGGAGGGAAATCTCTGAGGAGGAGCTGTCATTTAAGACAAGTCTTGGTAGGATACATACAAGTTCCATGGAGAAGATTGGGGAAGTACTATTAATTGCCAACAATTAAATGCCAGATTCTGTGCTTGGTAATATATATAACTGTGCTTGATAAAAATATATATACACACACACATATATACAGAATATAAATAATATATTAATATTCTATATATTTAATATTCAACATATGTATTATCTATAGTCAACATATATACTTTTTTGAGCATTTTTCATAACAGTAATAAACCTAATGTATTTCAACCTTTCAACATTTATGTTCTGCTAAGATGATGAGTTTCATTATTTTAAAAATAAATGGCCGGTTGGAGGACTCACACCTACCAATGCCAAAATTTACTACGGGCTACAGTAATGAAGACAATGTGGTACTGGCATAAGGACAGACATATAGACCAATGAAATAGATTTGAGAAGCTAGAGATAAACTCATACATTTATGGTAAATTGATTTTTCACAAGGGTGCCAAGATAGTTCAATTGGGAAATAACGGTCTTTTCAACAAATGGTAACTGGGACAACTGGAAAAGCATGTGGATACACATGTAAGAGAATGAATTTGGATCTCTATCTCACACCACATACAAAAATTAACTCAAAATGGATCAAAGACCTAAATGTAAGAGCAATAACTATAAAACTTTTAAAAGGAAACATAAGTAAAAATCTGTGTGACGTTGGATTAGGCAGAGTTACCCAAATCTTGGATTGGGAATGGTTTTTTAGATATGACACCAAAAGACACAAGCAATCAAAGAAAAAAATAAATAAACTTCATCAAAATTAAAAACTTTTATGCATCAAAGACACTATCAAGAAAGTGAAAAGATGGACCACAGAATGGGAGAAAATATTTGCAAATCATATATTTGATAAGGATTTAGTATTCAGAATATATAAAGAACTCTTACAACTCAACAATGAAAAGACAAATAACCCAATTTAAAATGGGCAAAATAGATATTTCCAAAAGAAGATACACAAATGACCAAAAGCACATGAAAAGATGTTCAACATCATTAGCCATTGGGGAAATGCAAATCAAAACCACAATAAGATAGCACTTTACACTCACTAGGATGGCTATAATTTTTTTTTTAAGCAATAAAAAGTGTTGGCAAGGATGTGCCAGGACATAAGTGGTAAGGACCTAAGCGTTGGCAATTAAATCTTCATACATTGCTGGTGGGAATGTAAAATAGCCTCTGTGGAAAACGGTCTGGCAGTTTCTCAAAAAGCTAAACGCAGAATTACCATATGACCCAGTAATTTCACTCCTAGGTGGAATTCTACTAGCAATTCCACCCAAGAGAATTGATGACATATGTTCACACAAAAATTTGTACACAAATGTTCATAGCAGCATTATTCATAATAGCCAAAAAGTGAAAACAATCCAAATGTCCAAATAGGTGATGAATGGATAAACAAAATGTGGCATATCCATATAATGGAAAATTATTCAGTCATAAGAAGGAATGAAGGACTGTCACATGCTACAACTTGGATAAACCTTGAAAACATCACACTAAGTGAAAGAAGTCAGACACAAAAGACCACATATTGTATGACTCTATTTATATAAAATGTTTAGAAAAGGTACATCCATAGAGACAGAAAGTAGATTAGTGGTTGCCAGGGGATAGGGGGAAGAATGGGGCCTAACTGCTCATAGTCATGGGTTTCTTTTTTGGGTGATGGAAATGTTCTGGAATTAGATAGTGGTTATGGTTGGACAACACAGCAAATATAATCAAAACTATTGAAGTGTACACTTTAACGTGGTGAATTTTATGTTATGTGAAGATCTCAATTTTAAAATGTTATTTAAAAAAAAAGAAAAGAAAACATGGTGAACACTGCAGTAAGGAAATGACCAATTTATTGGCAGTCTATCAGGAGGTTTTAGTGTGGAAAACTTCCCCTCAAACCTACTGGGGAAAAAAGGCATTTTGAAACTAAATAAGAGAGAAAGGTAAAAAAAGATACAATCAGTTTAGGCACTGAGGAGCTATTAACCATCTGTAGGCATCAGTTTCCCCCTTTGTTCAAATAGCTATTTGTAGTCTTGCAAAGAAAGGATATTAAAATCTAAAAACGCTTAAGTTAGTCCTGAACACCACCAGTTCAGTTAAACAGTCTCTATGGTTACTAAGGTCAGGCTGAATCCACAGGCTTAGAGAAGGGAAACTGAAAGCAAGTAAAAAGGAAAGGGAAAAAGAAAAGAAGGAAGGAAAGCTGGGAGGAAGACAGAGAGTAGGAGAAGAAAAAAAATGAAGGCTTGTCCCTCTGTCTCTGCCTCTGTGACAGTCACAGCCGCCATATTACTTGCCCAGGGCTGTGACAGTCACCCTGCGAGACAGAGCACAAGACATGACTCTTGTCCTCAAGGATTCACAGTCTTATTGGGGAGATAAAGTAATTTTCACGAATCAGTCAAGAGTGTAAAATTGTGGCGTTCTATCGGAAAAAGAGTTTAGAGAAGGAAGAACTTAGTGTGGACAAAACAGACAAAGAGGATTTCATGGACATAAGTTGGCCTTGAAGGATAAGTAGGATTCAATAAGAAGCAGAGGGAAGAAATCTAGAGAAGTAAAGAGGAAAAGCCATGAAGAGGTCAAAAAGGGGAGAATTCAGTTGGAAAAAGAAAGTTTAGAATTATGCCATATCATACTTATTCCTCCAAAAGACCACAAATAGCAAGGATTCAGAATCCGTTGAAATAAATAAATAATAAAATGTGGTTTTTATACAAGTACAGATTCTTAATGTTAACATGTCAGGGAATAGTCTCAATTCTACTTGGTTGCTTTTTGGCCAGCACTCCTAGGTAGTTTCTGAAAATCTCCTAATCAAGAATTTATTAATTTTATAATAAAGTACACTGAAAGAGGTCATTATGAGTTACTCTGCTCATATGGTAATCTAATAAACATAATCTGTAGCCTTAATTCAGGTAAACATATTTAAATATAACGTACATATACTTTCCACCTCTATGTATATCTTCATGTATCTGTTTCCTTAGGATTTATGTAAAGCTGTTTGAGAAAAAAAAAAAAAACAGCATTTAATTCCTGAAACTGATTACAATACTCCTCACAGAATACATGATCTATGTAAAGAGTTCAATTTGTGCTCTATTAGTTGAGCGCTGACGTATATATTTCAAGCCAAGAACAGGATAAGCTCTTATTTTGTGAACATAAAGAGTCTTTACGGTTAGTAGTCTGTGAACACTGAATATAAGGAAACTGATAGCCAGGTATTAATCACTATTGTGACCAAGAAACAAATAAATTCTAAATAATTTGTTATGGCTTAAAAAATTTTAAATAAATCATATATTTAAAACTCTCTAAATAAATAAATAACCATTGCCATTTTAGAGAGATTTTGCTTAGGGAAGTTGTAGAATTCTTTCTCTAACAAAATAATTTGAGATACATTTTCTACATAGTTTTCAAATGTCAAATCGTACTTGGTATGTAATGAACTCTAAACATTAAAATATCAGCTTACCACTTCCAAAGAGTGATGCAATTATTTAATTTTAAGTTAGAAAATGCCTACAGCTACTTTATACAGACGAATTCCTGGAAATTGTAGCAATACATTGAATAGATTACATAGTTAAAATGGAAAAATCTTAGCAAATATAAATGAACTTACTATATATACACAATATATGTGTGTGTATGTGCATATACATACACACAAGGTTGGTTGTTCACCATAACATGCTTATAATAGCAAACACAAGCAAGAAAACAAACGCTCCCTGGAAAGAACCAAAATATCCCTTAATAAAGGACCCATTAATTGTACTGTAGTACCCTGTTCAATCAAATTTTAATGCAGATATTAATGATAAAAAGAATGAGGTAGAGCTGTACATACAGATATAAAAAGATCTCCAGGACATATTGTTACACAGAAAGAAAAAAGCAAGGTAACAGTACATTGCATAATGAGACAAAGTGTATAAATTTTTTAAAGTGTACACATGCATATATATTGTATTTCATCTATTCTAAGATGCACACTTTAAAAAGGTTTAATTGGTAGCATTTTTTTCTTTCCTTGCATTTTTTTCTTCATGCACTTACATACATTATGCAATTTGCACATATGTAATTACACAAAATTACAATCAGTAATAGTTTAGATTTGATAAAACACATTGAAATCTTTCTAGGGAAGATACACAACACATTATTAACAATGATCACCTTGAGTGAGAAAGCCTGGAGGAGGGAAGTAGAGGAAGAACTGGACTCTTCAATTTTATAACTTTCTGTATGGTTCTTTAAGAAATATAATCATGTACATATTTTACTTGTATTATATGTGTGTATCTCATATATAATAACATACAATATGTGTTTATATTTTTTCCCCTATATATCTTAGGACTCAAAATTTAGAACATAAAATTCCCTATGAATTTTAGGATTTCACAAGATTACTTCTGCAGTGAAGAGGCAGGTCCTCACTCCAGGTATCCACACTTTGCTGGCCATAAGAGCACAGAGTGAATGTGGGATAAACACTCTGTCTTCTCCCTCCCCTCCTCCCCGGACGACTTGCTGCCACATGCAATCATTCTAAATTCCCACCACTCCTTCTCCTTAAGCTCAATTTTGGAGGTTCATTGGACGCCCACAAAGTCGTCCCTAGTCATTTTCAGGAGCAATAGGACATTGGACTCCTCCGGTTGTAGAATACAGAAGTAAGTGAGCAAGTTGCACACCTTGATGCTAAGTGTACAGCCACTTCAACCACATGCCTTTCGCTTGTGCCCATTTCTGAAACCCTATCCTTTCCTGCATTAGTACATTGGTGATTATTGAGGGTCTTCTGCGAGCTTGGCTGCTGTGGCTACAGATAAAACTAAGAAGCCTCTCCAAAGCAAAACGCACAATTGCGGAGACAGACTTTTAAACACACTCAGGGTTGGTCAACGTCAAGAAAAGGTGAATTAACAAAGGGCTGAGAGAGACTGGCAGGAAAAGAAACTTCTGGGAAAAAACGACAGAAAATTACATTTGAGTGGGGTCTGAAGAAGAGCTGTCATGAGAGGATGGGAGAGAGGAGTAGTCTAAGCAGAAGGTGGGGTTAGTGGGGTGCAAAAGCAAGAAGGCAGGGAAAGGCACAGCTGGCTGCGGAAAAGTGGTAAATTCATTGATGAGACTTTCGGGGTGTAGGGAAGTGAGGAGGCGAGAGGAGCAGAAAATAAGCCTGGAGGGATAGGCATTTTGTCTTTTTCTTTTGAATTCTTAAAAGGAGCCGTGGGGTGTGAAGTCGCTTCGAGGTCCAGTGAAGAGAGCGGGATTCACAAAGGGCAGTGACTCAGCTGGGGGTTTGTAGCAGGGTTTTAATGGGCCTGGTTGGAAGGATTGGCTGGGGGTGGGACTTAATTTTAGCAAGGACTCCCGTCCCCCAAAAGGGAGCAAAGGAGGCCCGGCCTCATTGGGCCAGGAGAGCCGCCGCCCCGCGCTCGGAGCCCCGCGCTGACCACGCCCTCACCTGCCCCGCCGCCCGCAGCTCACCCAGGCCGGCGGGGGCGCCGCGCTGCCCGGGGGCGGTTCCTGGCTCCGCGGCCACCGAGGCCCGGCCGTTGGGAGTCGAGACCGGTTTGTTCCCGGGCGCCCCGCGCGGGCTCCGCAGGGCGCTGCTCCCCGCGGGGTGCGGGCTTCGGGCTGCGTGGCGTCGGCTGGACGGGCACGGGCTCCCCCCACCTCCTGCTTCTGTCCCCTTCCCCCACCCCCACCCCAGGGCACTTACGCGCGGGGACACTCACTCTACCAGCCAGAGAAGTGAAACATTGTTTAGGGCTCCCCGGGCCACTGAAGGAGCAGCTACCTAGACACGGAAATTTGGGGGTGGGGGCCTGGAGGATTCCAAGCTGTGCTTTGACGGGATTGGCATGGAAATGCATAAATATATAAAATAACCTTTTCTATGACCTTTACATTTTCTGAAGTTACTTAGTGTTTTGCTTGAAAACATTAAATGTTTTCTGTTGAATTCGTTTGCTCAGAAACCTATGACTGGTAAGATAGAGAATAGACAGACTCTGAAGAAAAACTGACTTCTTTTCAAAGCCCACCCCTCTCCCCTTTCCAGGACATTTCTGCTTTTCCTGTAACTCCCTGACGTGGTGTGAGGTGCCCATTTTTAATTGTGTTAAAGTCAACCTTTGAACGTAGAGCAGATTGATCTAAAATGAGGATTGGAAGATCTGCCAACTGAAAAATAATAAACAATGAATATAAAAATTACATGCAGGGCCCGGCCCCAGCTAAGTGGTTCAAGTTCAGCACACTCCCCTTCAGTGGCCCCCGGTTCACAGGTTCGGATCCCAGGTGCAGACCTACTCCACTCACTAGCCATGCTATGGTGGTGCCCACATATAAAGTAGGGGAAGATTGGCACAGTTGTTAGCTTCGGGCTAATCTTCCTCAAGCAAAAAAAAAAAAAAAGATGAGGAAGATTGGCAATGGATGTTAGCTCAGGGCAAATCTTCTTCAGCAAAAAAAATAATAAATAAATAACAAGCAAAGTTTAATAAACTCTGGTCCACTCATATTAAGAAGTACCGGGGGCCAGTCCAGTGGCCTGGTGGTTAAGTTCTGCGGCTCAGCTTCAGCAGCCAGGGTTTGGTTCCCCAGAGCGAACCTACACCACCTATCTAGGGCCATGCTGTGGTGGAGACTCACAAACAAAATAGAGGAAGATTGGCTCAAATGTTAGCTCAAGGCGAATCTTCCTCAAGCAAAAAGAGGAAGATTGGCAATGGATGTTAGCTCAGGGTGAATCTTCCTCACGAAAAAAAAAACACCATGCAGCAATCATACCGTATGAGGTTATGGAGTGACGCAGTCCCTGTGGGCCCACAGGCCCCTGCACATCTTGCTGAGTTTGCCAAACTGCAAGACCTATCTGTCCTCTGACCCTGAGCCGTTTCCTCAGCTAGTGTGTAAGCAATTAAGTAGGTCACAGCAACCGTGGTGTGACTAAGGAGAAACTGCTAGCTTCCCAGGGGAGGGGGACTCCTTGTTTACTGCTTGCCACAAAAGACGCTGAGCTCTTAGCCCTGGATTCCTCAGCTGCCTCACGATCCACTTCTGCATCTGGGCCCATCCTGTTGCCCAGTGAGGCTTGTGGGCAGAACCAGCCTCCCATGTGATACGCCTGCTGTTTGTTGGGCTGTGAGTAATAACGGTCTCTCTCTGGTCCATTTTTGTCTCATCTTCTAGTTTTGAAACTTATGGCGGGATTAATCCTTGCCGTCTTCCCAGTCAGAGGTATATCTGTATATTCCGATGTAATAAGAAAACAAATTATAGAATATCATATCGTTTAAAGAACCTTAAATATATCCATATGCCTTAACCTACAAATTCCTCTTTTGAAAATATATTCTGAAGAAATAATAGTAAATATGGACAGAGCTTTTGTTCTAAAGATTAGGTTTGTAGCACCGTGATCCATGCAATAGTTTCGTTTACTCCGGCGGAAAACTAGGTTCTTTGAATGCTGCCAAATGATACTGTCAACTGAAATAAAGAGGCTGGGTGAAGGTTAATTAAAGGAGTCTATTTGATAATCAAGACGAGGACGGGAAACACTCCAACAGAGTATTCTGAGGAACTGCTCCGAGGTGTGTGAGGTTAAGTGCAGCTTGTATCCCTTTTACAAAACAGTGTACATGCAGGGAAGAGGAAAAAAACTTACAACTAGATTTCATATATGTCAAAAAAGGGATAGGGTACATCTGGTTTTTCTCTAGATTATACTTTAAAGGTAACATAAACAAGAATTCCTTGGTTATACATCAAATAAGTTCAGAGATGCTGATGTTATCTACATGCAGAGGGAGGCAAGGGCCAGGGTCATTATTTATTCCCTCAATCTCCAAGAAATGCAGCTGTGGACGTAGGAGCTAGATACCCTTTATCTTTTCCTGTTGCTGATTTCTCCAGCTGGCGTCTTCAGTCATGAGATACAGGGTTGCAAGGTCATTTTGACACAGGCTGAAGTTGGCCTGCATGGCTGCTTCCCAGTACAGCATGGATTTTGATTGTACTGACTTAAAACTTATGCAGTTGGCTTGCTAGATTCGCCTGTTAGACCAGGGAGAGGGGTCCCAAAAATCTGTCCACAATAGCAATCCTGAGGATGCCTGAGATATGAGGAGAGTACACCTTCCACTGAGTTCTCTTCAGGCATAATAGAAAGAAAACATTATGTAGTATGTCACACGTATGAAACATTCAGTGGTTAGATTGCGCAAGACCCTAAGAATTAAATATCCCTGAAAATACAATGAGAGAATGTATATAAAAGCACTTAGCACAGTCGTACATGGTAATGGCTTAATCAACGCTAGTTGTTATTAGTAGTAGTAGTAGTACTAGTCTATGAAGAAAAGAAAAAAAATACTAAAGTGGTAACGGGACCTGAGTTTTAGTCCTGGGACTGCTCATTAACTCAACTAATTAGCTGTGACTCTCAGATTGTGAAACTGCTCTAGTCCTGGGTATTCTCATTTGTAAAATAAAATGTGGGAGATGAGATGATATCTAAATTCCCTTCCTGTTCCAAAAATCTATAACTCCATAATGAGTTTGGTTTCAAGCCTCATCAACTGATAGAAAGATGATGCTATTGACAGAAATAAAAATGTCAAGACAACCAACTGGAAATGTCCAGATGTTGTAGGGAATGTGTAATTAAAGTACACAGATTATCAATATTTGTTATGTTATCATTGTCCTAACATAGCCACATGATCATATTATCAAATAACAATTTAAGTAGCCAGCCATTCAAGTAAAATATGTATAAATATTGAATAACTATCCACAGTTCATTCTCTCGAGGTTTCTTCCAGGATTATTGGTTTATGGCTGAAACAGCACATTTATACCGTGTTTAATTGTCCATTCTTTGGTAAAAAAAAGAAAAAGACTGCTAATGCAGAAATCTAAAACACCTGACAATAGGAACTTAGGCAACTAATAAAATGATGTTCACTAAGGAAAATTAACTTAATAATAAAAATGTTTTAAATATACCCTGGGTAGATTTCCTAATTTTAATTTTACTAACAAAAAGGAAAAAACATATATATGCCCCTTATAGTGGGTTGAATTGTGCCCCCCCCAAAGTATGTCCAAGTCTTAACTCCTGGTACCTGTGAATGTGACCTTATTTGGAAATAGGGTCTTTGCAGATGTAGTTCTGGATCTCAAAGTGAGACCATCCTGGACCTACAGTCGGCCCTCAGTGCTCTGACTGGTGTCTTTAGAAGAGAAAGAGGAGAGCGATTTCAGACACAGGGAAGAAGGCCATATGAAGACCACGGCAGAGATTGGGGTTATGCTGCCATAAACCAAGGAATGCTGGGAGCCACCAAAAGCTGGAGGAGGCAAGGAAGGATTCTCCCTGTGGACAGATTTTTGGGACCCCTCTCCCTGGTCTAACAGGCGAATCTAGCAAGCCAACTGCATAAGTTTTAAGTCAGTACAATCAAAATTCATGCTGTACTGGGAAGCAGCCATGCAGGCCATCTTCAGCCTGTGTCAAAATGACCTTGCAACCCCATATCTCATGACTGAAGACACCAGCTGGAGAAAGCAGCAACAGGGAAAGATAAAAGGTATCCAGCTCCTTTATCCACAGCTGCACTTCTTGGAGATTAAGGGAAGAGGTAACGACTCTGGTCCTTGCCTCCCTCCACACCTAGATAGCATCAGTACTCCAAGCCTTGTCTGATGTATAACCAAGAAGCTCTTGTTTATATTATCTTTAAAGTATATGAATACTAGATGTATAGGCACTTTCCTGCACATACGCTGCTTTGTTAAAAAGTATAAAAGCTGTTTGGAGCAGTTCCTCAGAATACTCTGTTGGACCGTTTCCTGAGATTCTAATTCCTCACCTCAATTATCAAATAGACTCCTTTAATTAACCTTTACCCAGACTATTTCAGCTGACATCCCCTAGAGCCTTTGGAGGGAGTATTAAGATATACAGAGAGGTATAGGGGGCCGCCTGGTGGCGCAGCGGTTTAGTCCGTGCTTGGCAGCCCAGGGTTCGCGAGTTCGGATCCCAGGCGCCCGTCGACCCACTGCCTGTCAGCCATGCCATGGTGACATCCCATATAAAGTGGAGGAAGATGGGCACGGATGTTAGCCCAGGGCCAATCTTCCTCAGCAAAAAGGGGAAGATTGGCAACAGATGTTAGCTCAGGGCTGGTCTTCCCCACAAAAAAAAAAAAAGATATATAGAGAGGTATAAAGAATAATATAACAACTATCCATTTATTCAACATCCAGCTTACATTATGAAACAATGTTAAAACATTTAAATCCCCAGTATATCCCTCCCCCATCGCTTCTTCCACTGCCCCTTAGAGGAAATCATGTTCCTGAACTTGGAGTTGTTTATTCCCAGGCACTTCCTGATCCCATTAGTAGATGTGTATTTAGCCCTAAGCAATACATTATATTGTTGCACAGCTTAAAACTTTGCAAAAATGGATTCTTTTGCAACTTTTAATGATTTCATTTCTATTTGTGAAATTTATCCATGTTAGAATATGTTCCTCTGATTCATGCATTTTCACTTATGTATAGTCTTCCACTGTATGAAGATAACACAATCTATTTTCTTGCTCTTGGACATTTAGGCTTTATTAATTTTTTTTTCTATTCAAGCCATGTCTCTTATACTTAGAGTGTAAGTATAAGATAATAATCCCCTAGGATATATACTTGGCCGTAGATCCTGGGATATACTATCTTGAACTTCACTAGATACTGTCAAATTATTTTCCATAGTGTTTATAATAATTTAGGTTTACACCAGCAAATGTATATGAATTTCAGCTGTTCCACATTCACATCAAAACTTGATACTGACATTGGGGCCGCCCGGTGGCGCAGCGGTTTAGTCTGCGCTTGGCAGCCCGAGGTTCGTGAGTTCGGATCCCGGGCGCCCGCCGACGCATTGCCTGGCAGCCATGCTGTGGCGGCGTCCCATATAAAGTGGAGGAAGATGGGCACGATGTTAGCTCAGGGCCAGTCTTCCTCAGCAAAAAGGGGAGGATTGGCAACAGATGTTAGCTCAGGGCTTGCCTTCCCCACAAAAAAAAAAAAAAAAAAAACTTGATACTGACAGACTTTTAATTTTTAAATTAATCTGAAGGGCATGAAAGGAACCTCATTTTTATATTAAATTGCATTTCCTTGTTTACCAGTGAGTTGGAGCATTTTTTCATATGCCTATTAGGTATTTGTGTTTCCTCTTTTGCAAACTGCCTGTTTTTCTCTTTTGTCTTTTTTTTCTATTGAGTTGTTTATCTTTTTCTCATTGATTTGTAAGAGTTTTTTACATACTGTGGATACTGATTGTTTGCCGGCTGTGTGTGTTGCCCATATCTTCTCCCACTCTGTGGTTTGTCTTTTTACCTTTTTATAGTGTATTTTAGCTAAGATACTTTTTTGTTTTATATTTTGTGCTTTTACATCTCATTAAGAAATTCCTACCATGAATTCATAAAGACCTTCTCTGATATTTTATTCTTCATGTTTTTAAGTTTTGTCTTTTCACATTTGTATCTTTAACACACTTGGACTTCTGTATTTCTTTATGGTATGAAATAGAGAAATCTTTTTTTTTTCATATAGATAAACTGGCGTCCTAGCACCATCCATTGAAAAATTCATTCTTTCCCCACTGATCTTCCACACTAGCTCTGATCTATATCAAGTTTTCGTGTGTGTGTATGTGTATTTGTTATATATTGCTGCACAACAAATTACCCCAAAACTTAGCAGCTAAAAACAACAAACATTTATTATTTCATAGTATCTGTGGGTTGGGAATCTGGGAATGGTCTAGCTGGGTAGTTCTGCCTCAAGGTCTCTCACAAGGTCAAAATCAAGGGATCAACCAAGGCAGCAGTCATTTCAAATCTCTACCGGGAGAGGACCCACTTCCAAGCCTGCTCATGCGGCTGTTGGCAGGCCTCAGGTCCTCACTAGCTGTTGATGAGAGACATCAGTTCCTTGCCACATGAGTCTCTCCAAAGTGTTGCTCACAACGTGACAGCTTGTTTACCCTGTAAGTGAGAGATTGGAGAAGAAGAAAGTGAGAGAGAGCTCCTGACAAGAATCACAGTCGTTATATAATCTAATCTCAGAAGTGATATCCCATTACTTCTGCCATATTCTATTCCTTAGAAGTGAGTCACTAAATCCATACTCAAGGAGAGGGGATAACACAAGAGCCTAAATACCAGGAGGTGGGGATCATTAGGGCCATCTTAGAGCTGCCTACCACACTTTGCAATTATTGGTGTATACCAGTGCTATGACCACGCTGTCTTACTGTAGCTTTATACTAAGTCTTGTTATCTGGAAGGATAGGTTCCCCTACTTATTTATTCTTCAAATGCCTATTTGGGACTCTAAACATAGACTCTAGAATCAGTTTATTCAGTTCAGTGAAAAACCCTTCAGAATTTTTATCAGAATTGCATTACATTAATGAATTAATTTGTAAATGAATCAATATTTTAGGATATTGAATCTTCCTATCCATTTATATGGCTTATCTCTCACATATTCTGGGAAGTTCACCAGAGGGACTAGAGGGGGAAAAAATACAACAGTTTGGAATGTCTTTTCAATAAAATATCTCAGACAAATTTCTTTTGTCTGGGCTTCCTATGCAAAAATTTAGTGGTAATGCACAGCATATGGAAGGTTTGTGTATTGCCTCAATTCCTGGGTTTTGCACCTTTAAGGTCTATCTCCATGTTGAAGTTCTGTAGTTCCAATACACTGAGTTTTGATGAAATATCCCTCAATAAGTCAGTACCAGGTATGCACAAAACTTCTGTTGAAATTCTTATCCCACCCACCTTTTTGCAGTGGACGTCTACGGTTTAGTTTACCCAGCAACTCTCTCTTCTTACAAGAAAGTATCTCTCTTCTTTTGGGGAACTGCTTTTCCTCCCATTCCAACCAAGTGGTTCTAATCCAGGTTGCCAATCATACTGCCTGACCACAGGAGTAAGCACAGGTCCTAGTCTAGGCCAGTCATAGCTCCTCCCTGAATTTTATCAAATTGAAATTCAAGGAAGAAGTTCACTCCCTCTCTGGCGAGAGGCTGAGAAGCTGAGAGCTCCAAGTTTCTAGAGCAAATATGTCTGACAAAATGAAGCTGAGACAAAGAAAGAAACTGAGATGCGAGATGGAGACATCTTGGTGGTGGCCAGGTGACTGGTGCTAGACGCCTGGCGCCAGATGTATCCCTACCCTGCCCTGCTTCAGTTTGATTAGGTGAGCCAATAAACTCCCATTTTACCCAACCCCTTGCAACCAAAATTTCTGACACCCATCTATCTTGTTGCTAATTTACACAGACTCTCCTATTCACTTAAAAACTCGGTCAAATCTCATTCCTCATTCATTAACATAAAGTCCTTTTATAAATTATGTTTATACCAATCATGATCATCTAGTGTTTTAACAACAGGAAGTATTTATTGAGCATCTACTATGTGCCAGTCATTAGAGAACACAGTGATGACTTCATCTTCCAATGAACACAATTAAAGTATGTGCCTTAGCAAAATTAACGTAAAACACACTGCAAGTCACGGACATTTGGATCATAAGTGGTGAAACCATGATTTTAATCTCATTTGATCATCACCAATACCCTGCAGGGAAGCTCAGAGAGAGGTTAGTAATTACTCCAAGCTTCTAGAGCGAATAAATAGTGGAACCAACACTTGAACCCAAGTGTTTTACTAAGTCAGAATAGTTTTAGTTGTCCTGTGTTGCTTAAACTGAGAAAACAAAGACATTTAGATCCTTATAATTTAAAAAGAATAACTCCCAATTCTCTTTCCATCAGATTCCGGTTTCCTACCAAGTCGAGGCCTGATGTACGGGTGGTTACTGAATTTTAACAGTTAAACAGAAACAAAATTTGGTCACCAGGCAACACAGAAAAACCATGCTTTCCAGTCAGCAGGATTTTTTCCCTCAAGCGTGCCTCTCGTGCCCAAGGCACCTTGGGAGTTGTAGTCTTGAGACATAGAGCCCTGTGGTGGGGCGCCACTCACTGGGACCCAATCAGCAGAGAGCCAACTTGCTCTCCGCGCAGCGATTGGCTGGAAGTCAGGGGCTGCCCGCCCCGCGGCGCCGTCGAGAGGCAAGGTAGCCCGGCGGCCGGGCCCGGTGGAGAGTGCGTGGCTGCTGCGTTCCCGGGGAGCAGACGGTGATACTGCAGTGCGGCCATGGCAGACCCGCAGCCCACGTCCAGCGGCCTCACCGACGAGGCCGCCCTCAGTTGCTGCTCCGACCCGGACCCCAGCACCAAGGTGGGCGCAGAACCTAATTCTCTCGCGTCAGGGCCCCTCCTGGCGCGGCAGGGGCCCCCGGAGGGAGCAGATCCCCGGACTCAGCCGGCCTGGCCCGGGCTGGATTCGAACCCCCTCCGGCTACCGCTGCAGCTCCGCCGGCCTGGGGAGTTGGCAGGGAAGAGAGCTAGTGGTGTCCAATGGGGGATCCGTGAGAGGATCCATTTCTTCACACTGTGACCCCACTTGAATTAACTTGTTTATTCTGGGACGGTAACTGGAGGCCACGGCTAACCCAGGGTCAGATCCCTTGTCAGTGGTGTGCGTGTTCCCAGGTCAATAGCCATGGCCGAAAAAAGAGCAGTTTCAGAACTCCCAGTCCAGGTTCCAAGGTCCCTATCCATGCCGGCCCCTCCTGGCCTGGATCATTTTTCTGTGACTGCCCTGGCTCCAGGCTTAACTACTCCAAACTGATTTGATCGCTCCAAATTTAACCGCGCCCAGAATTTCGCTTTTGCCTGGTTTTTACGCTTCCTCACGGCCACACTTCTACCCTCCCTGTGCCTGGTGGCCCCCAGGAGAGATGACAGAATCATGGAGTTTAGATCCTAGGGGAATCTTAGAAATTACTTCGCCGACCCTCTCATTGCAACTGAGACCCCGTGAGAGGAAAGACATGTTGCATATGACGGCTTTCATCCCTCCAGGTTGCTTAACATGTCTCTACTAAGAATCAGTGTAACTCACTCAGGTGTGGTGCCTCCGTGCTTTGTCAAGATGAGACACGACAGCCACTGGGGTGGGGGTGGGGGTTATTCCAGTGTACGCATCAAAATGCCTTTGTATTTGTTCCTTAGACTGGGGAATTTCTAAATTACTTGAAGATTGAATATGTGCTTTATGCGACCTCTAGAGGGGTCGATGACTTTGGTCTCTTTGCCTTCAGGGAGAAGAGTCAGACACCTCTAATTGCTAAAGCCTTTGACTAGCACCTGGTTCTTAGCTTAGGAAAAAATGTTAGTCACTGCAAAATTAAGAGGGAATAAATAAATAAATATGTATTTCCTCTCACACTCATCTCACTTATGTTCCCTCTAATAGTAATACCGAATTATTTCACATAGTATAAGTTGAGTCATTCAGTATAAATTAATTTCCTAGATAACTGGGGATTTTATGTACTGGGCAATTAAAAAAAAACGATTTCAGGGAGATCTTTATAAAATATATTAAATTTGCTTCCTTGCATTCTTAATTCACACTCCACAGTCTAAATTTCTCTTGGTGATTTGGAGTAATTATTTTTTTGAGATCAGTAATTTTTGGCTCTTAAAGTACCATGTGGGGGACGTAAAATGGAATATAATAGCAGCTGGTATATATTGAGTATGCCAGGCCCTGGGTGGTTGTTTTAAGTACAATATTTAATTTAATCCTCACAACAATGCTATGAGGAGGGCATAATTATTATCTCCATTTTACAAATGAGGAGACTCTGGCACAGAGGGGTTGAGTAACTTGCCTAGGGAGGAGCCCACACTCCCAGTGCCCCCACCCTATTCTGCTTCTAGAGTACTGACTGCAGCAGTAATTTTGGAACTTGACATGAAGGAAAGTAAAAAACATAAATGAATTAAATTCAGTCTGATCGCTGATCACCTGCTGTATGTAAAGAATGTGGTACATTTGGGGGATACTGAGATGAACAAGATGATGTCCCCTCACCAAACACACACCATCTCTAACATAAGATGGAACTGGAATTAATGTGCTATTGAAATTACAAAGCACGCTGGGAGCACAGGAGGTAGAGATTTTCAGAGGTAGCATTTGCGGTATGGTGTATGCACAGGGTATTTGGAGTCTGAAGACCTGCATTTGAATCCCCAGTTCTGTCATTGGCTGCAGTGATCTTAGCAGGGCACTTGGGCTGAGTTTGTAAAAGCAGCAAAAAGAAGTGTTAGAGGATAAAATTGTATCCATGTTCTCTAACTATGAAAAGTGATACCATTCAAGGTTGTATTTCAGCTGTGGGGATCAGGGAGTGCATCAAGCAGAAGGTGGGGGTGGGCCCATGCCTTGAAAGATGGATGGAATTCCAACACCCAAGGGAGACGGAGTTACATGGGAGGGCAGTCTAGATGGAGGAACCATCTGAGCAAAAATGTGGTGAGATGGCAGGAAGATGCAGTTCGAGGAATGTTTTGGAGAGGTGAGCTATGTGTTTTGGGGTGAAGTTCAGGTTATCTAAGCAGTGGAGCAGTGGTGGAGAAGACTGGAATGGTAGGTTGGAACCAGATCATGGAAAAGGTTTGAATGTCACATCTAAGGAAGTTGGATTTTATACAGGTAGTGGGGAACCACTCAGAGTTTCGAAGCATTCTATAGAGTAGATTGGAGGGATCTAAGCCTGGAGGTGATAAGGATACCTAAAAGGCTCTTCCAGAAGGTGAGATAAGTGATGAGGGCCTGGTTTGGAAAGGAGAGCAGCGGTGGTAGAAAGTCAACTTGCTTGTTGATCATTTGCATCTTTGTCATAAAGGCAGACCAAAGAATGTACAGCTGCACCACATCCTGGGCAGTCTTACTTGGCTAGCTTTCTTCATAAAGCCAAATACTCCTTTTCCCAAAGGGCAATCTCCTGAAATTCATTCTTTTTACTGTCTCTATCAGTGTCCTTTGAAACAATAATTTGGAGTCCCATCCCATCTGAGTGGTAGATGATGGGGTCAGGGAAAACTTTCAGTGTTGGTGACACTTAAGCTGAGTTTTACCAAATACAAAGGGGGTAGCCAGGTAGAGTTGGGTGCAGGGATAGGGGTAAGAAAGAATGGAAAGGAGGAAGGGAGGACAATGGCCAGATGGATGAATGACTGTTCTAGGCAGAGAGAGTCATAATATATATAAAAGCACAATGACGTCAGAGAATGGATGCAGGGAGGAATACAATGAGACTGAAGTCATAGGCAGTGGGAGTCGAGGGGAAGGTACATAAACAATCATTGGGTTGCTCAGAGAAAATAGGAGCACTCCCCTTATGTTCATTTGTTTTTCTTACTCTGTAAAGATTTCTATTTGGTAAATTTATAATATATGTTTTATTAGTATATTTGTACATGTATATAATTAAAATAAATATACATTTATTGGGAGTGCATGCTTTTTTTTTTAACTGATAAGTGTATGAAATAAAAAATGTTTGAGATGACCAGTTAGGGGAGTGGTGACAGACAATGAAGTTAGAGAAGTATGCAGCAACCATACAGGCTTGCTTTTGGGACTTACTCCTAAAAGCTCTGAGGCATCACTGAAGGATTGATTTTTAACCCAGAAATGATAGGTTTGGGTTTTCATTGTAGGAAAATCACTCTGGATTGCATATGGGTAAGCCTTCAAGAAGCAGAGAGACCAGAGAGGCTATGACAATCATCCAGGCAGGAAGTAGTGAGGACATGAACCAAGGTAGTGATCCTTAGAAAGGAAAGGAGAAAGATTCCAGAGGGATTTAAGCATTCATGTTGATAGGACACTTGGATTGGATTACAGAGGAGAGAAGAGGGAGGAGTTGAGGAAGACTCCAGATGTCTGACTTGGGCTAACAGGGGATTCTAGGGGCATTTCCCGTTGGGAATATAGGAGGAGTGTTTATGTGGGCTGTGATGAATTTGATATTTTGACCCAGGTGGAAATGATAAGTAGGCTGATGGAGATGTAAGTCCAGAGCTGAGGTTAGAGGTATGGGCTGGGGAATGCAGATTTGGGAATCAAAAGCAATAGTTGGTAGTGGAAACTCTAGGGTGTTTTTTGTAATAATAACAGCAAGAACAATAATAAGCAAAGTAGCTTGCTCTGGACCAGGCACTATGCTAAGCACTTTCATGCTTTATCCCATTTACTTTTCAGCTCAACCCTAGGAGCTGAGAACTATAATTATCCCCATTCTAAAGATGTGAAAACTGAGGTTCAAGAACAGTAATGATTTACTCAAGGTAACAGTGGTAGAGCCAGCATTTGAACCATAGTGCCTCTGAAGAATTATTTCTCTCGCACTTGTGTGTTTTTTCTCCCTTTGCATGAGATTTGAAAGGCCTCATGATTCTGAGAGCTTCTAGGATTTTCCTGTTACTCTTATCTATTCTAAGAGTAGTCTGGCAGGTGTGTTCACTTATATCACAGGTAACTTTTAAATTTAAAAAATTTTCCTTTTTGTGTCCTAGCTATTTCTGTCTCCCTTATCTATAAGGTAAGTGTACTTGAAGTCTGTTACTGACTGTTGAGTTATAGAGTGGGAAGGAAAGAACCACAGGAAACCAACTTAGATAAGATAGAATAAATGTAAAGGGAATGGCTGAATTATTTTCTAGAACAGTTTGTCACATTCTAACATAGGTTGAGTCGGGGAAGTAATACTCGAAGGAAGAAGATAGCAAAGAAAAGAAAATATCACACCATATTGTACATAAACCATGTGTTCCAGCTGTCACATAGTAAAACAATCTTGTTCCCTTCAGATATGCTTGTATTTCCAAAATGATCTTTTACTGATGGCACTTGGGATTTTAAAAAGTCAGGAAAAAACAAAACTTTATCCATTTTTGTTTTATAGGAGATATGCTTAGGGGTAAAGCATTAAGCCTTTTCTCCTTTGGTGAGAATCTGACCTTTGGTTAACTCTGACTCTGTTTCCCAGAAAACAATTAAAAATGGTGTTTGTTACTTGGCAGTAATGCTCATGGTAAAAATAACTTGATTGTTAAATTGCATCTGGAGAGGGAGAATTATAAATACCTAATAGGAAGCCATGGCTTTGGGCTCCCCTGAATGCAGTAATCTTATAACTGTCCCTTGTAGAGCTTCTAGAAGCTATGCCTATGGAGTTGCTAATAGAGATATTGGCTCCTGTGGTACATAGGGCTTCTACACCAGAGTGATTCCCACTCCTACCCCCTCCTACTTCTCCCTGCACCTGAGCGGTATAGATTCCTTTAGGGACTCCTGCCGAAGAGGAACACCTCATGCTGCTCTGTTGGCAAGCTGCATTTTCCTGACTGGTATCCTGTTGGCCTGTGGTTGTCTTGTGAGTCTGAATGTTTAGTTGAGCCTTAAGAAGACTCCCTGCTGGGGATGATGCAACACCTTTGAAAATTCACTGGGAGAGTTGATGGAGTCCAAAGGGAGTTGGCCTCACTGTTATTAAGGCCAAAACACACACTTTAGGCCAAAGAAATTTAAACATTTCTGAAAATTTGGCTAATGCGAGTTTGAAACTTCTCTTTTCTGAAGACTGAAGGTGATAGAGGCAATGGAGATTTTGATTTTGAGTAAGATATAAGATCTTACAAAGCTCCTTAGTAACAGTTCTAGAGAAATGAATGTCTTCATTACTAGAAAGAGATTTGAGAGGTAGAAAGCACAAAGTCAAGCAACTTTTTTGCCATGGTTGTGGCTTTTTGACAAGTTTTGATTTATTCTAAAAGTAGACATATAGTGACCAAACATATCCCATTGTTGAGGGCAATTGTATAAAATCCATTTGGAGACTTCTGGGAAGATGGAGTGCACATACTTTTCCCTATTTCTCCTACTTAAGTACAGCTAAAAACTCTAGACCTTATATGTAAGACAAACACGGGAAGACTCTGAAAAGTGGAGAGAAGAAAGCAGGTTGGCTAGGGATCTCGAGACCCTAGGAACAACATGGTGGTGAGTTTCCTGGGTTTTCTTTTTGTCTCATATAGCTCAGACTTGGAGCTCAAGAAGTAGCAACGTGGAAATGCCAATGGATGCAGACAAAGCCCATTGAAAGTCTGCTCTCTCTAGCCACGGGACCAGGAAATAGGCAGTATTTCCTGACAAAACAGAAAACTTTTAGACAATAATTGTTCTGCTACAACCAAACATGGCAGAAAAAACTGGCCACAGCCCCACCTATGCCAACAAAGTTGGAGCAGAGAGCCTAATCTTCCACCCACCAGGCTGCTATGAGGTGCCCAACCTCTCCTGCCAGGGTGGTAGCAGAGAAGCCTGAGTAGGGAACCACAACTTAATCTTGCCAAGTAATAACAAGCTTTCCCCCCTTGCTGTATCAGTAGAGAAAGATGGGAAACCTGAAATTCCACCCCAACCCAGCAATAGAAATATTTTAATATAATTATAAATGGGAGAGAGTAAAGGTATGTAAAGAGTGGTAAAATTTCTACATTTCACTCAAACTGATAAAATGATGACACCAAGTGACTGTGATAAGATACTATACATATTGGAACACCTACAGCAACCACTAAAAAAAGCTATACAAAGAGTACATGGAAAAATACTATAGAGAAATCAAAATGGAATTATAAAAAAATGTTCCAGTGACCCACAGGAAGGCAAAGAAAAAAAAGAACAAACAGAAAACAAAACAAAAATAAAATGGCCAACATAAGCCCTAATATTTCAATCATTAACACCAATTAAGATGGAGATTGGCAGAATAGATTTAAAAATATGCCCCAACTTATCTATATATGAGGTGATGGATGATAACTAAACTTATTGTGGTAATCTTTTCACAACTTATGCAAGTTGAGTCATTATTGCTGTACACCTTAAACTTGTACAGTAATGTATGTCAATTATATCTCAATAAAACTGAAAGAAAAAAATAAAAATATATCCCAACTTTATGCTGTCTACATGAAACTCACTTCAAATATAATGATAGAGGCAAGTTAAAAGTAAAAGGGTGGAAAAAGATGTATTAGGCAAACAATCAAAAGAAAGCAGGAGTGGCTAAATAGCATACCTTGGAGGTTTGGTTGCAGACCACCACAATAAAGCGAATATCACAATAAAGCAAGTCACATGAGTTTTTTGGTTTCCCAGTGCATATAAAAGTTATGTTTACACTATACTGTAGTCTATTAAGTGTGCAATAGCATTATGTCTAAAAAACAATATACATACCTTTATTAAAAAATATCTTATTGCTAAAAATTGTTAACCATCATCTGAGCCTTCAGCAAGTTGTAATCTTTTTGCTGGTGGAGGGTTTGTAAAAAATGCAGTATCTGCAGAGTGCAATACATTGAAGTCCAATAGAGTGAGGTATGCCTGTATTCATACCAAATAAAGTAGATGCCAGAGCAAAGAAAATTATCATAGATAGAGAAGTACATTATATAATGATAAAAGGGTCAGTTAACCAAGAAGATATAGCATTCCTAAATGTGTGTGCACCAAACAACATAACTGCAAAAATGTGTGAAGCAAAAACTGATATAATGGAAAGGAGAAATAGACAAATCCACGGTTATATTTGGAGACTTCAATACTCCTCTCTCAATAATTGACAGAACTAGACAGAAAATTAGCAAGGATATAGACAAATTCAACACCCTCAACAAGCAAGATCTAATTAACATTTACAGGACATGCCACCCAATAATGACAGAATACACATTTTTTTTTCAAATGCCCAGAACATATACCATGATAGACCATGTCTTGGGCCCTAAAACCAATTTCAACAAATTTAAAATAATTGACATCATACAGAGTATGTTCTCTGACCACGGTAGAATCAAACTAGAAATCAGTAGCCAAAACATAGCAGGAAAATCTCCAAACACTTGGAAACTAAATAACACATTTCTAAATAATCCATGGATCAAGAGGAAGTCTCAAGGAAAATTTAAAAAAATTGAACTGAATGAGAATGAAAAAAAGAATCTCAGTTAAAACAGTGCTAGAAGGGAAATTTATAGCACTAAATGCATACATTAGAAAAGAGGAAAAGTCTCAAATCAGTAATTTAAGTTCCCTCCTCGAGAACCTAGAAAAAGAAGAGGAAAATAACCCAAAGGAAACAGAAGGAAGGAAATAATAAAGAGCAGAGATCAATGAAATTGAAAACAAAACAGAGGAAATCAAAGAAACAGAGTTGGTTCTTTGAAAAAACCGATAGAATTGACAAACTTGTAGCACGACTGACATAAAAAGAGAGAAGACATAAATTACCAATATCAGGAAAAAAATAGGGGATACCACTACAGGCTCTGCAGACATCAGAAAGATAAAGGAATACTAAAAACAACTCTATATACATAAATTTGGCAACTTACATGAAGTGAACCAATTCCTTGAAAAACACAAACTACCATAACTTACACAGTATGATATAAATAATTTGAATAGCTCTATAACGTAGGAAATCAAATTCATAGTTAATAATCTTCCGAAAAAGATACCTCCAGGCCCAGATGATTTCACTGGAGAATTCTTCCAGACAGAAGAATTAACATCAATTCTACACAATTCCGTCAAGAAAATTGGAGAGAACCCTTCCCATTTTATAAAGCTAGTAGTACCCTGATACTAAAACCAGAAGAAGACACTAAAAAATAAGAAAACTACAGACCAATATCCCTCATGAATATCAATGGAAAAATCCTTGACAAAATATTAGCAAATAGAATTCAGCAATATATAAAAGGAATTACACACCATGACCAAGTGGGGTTTATTCCAGGTATGCAAGGCTGGTTCAGTATTCACAAATCAATCAAAGTAATCCACCACTTGGGAGGCTAAAGAAGAAAAATCACATGATCATATCAATTGATGCAGAAAAAGCATTTGACAAAATTGAACACCATGATTAAAAACATTTTTTTTCAGAAAAAATAAGAAGGGGAACTTTGTCAACTTGATAAAGAGCATCTCTAAAAAACTTTCAGCTAACATGCTTAATGGTGATGCTTTCTCCTTAGTTTGGGGAACAAGGCAAAGATGTCTGTTCTCACTACTCTTATTCAACATAGTGCTGGGAGTTCTAGCCAGTGCAATAAGGCAAGAAAAGGAAATAACGGTCATACAGATTGGAAAGAAGAAATAAAACTGTCCCTTTTTGCAGATAACATGATTGTCTACACAGGAAATCCTAAAGAATCTACAAAAAATTCTTGCGGAACTAAGAAGTTCAGCAAGGTCACAGGATACGAGATAAACATAACAGAAATCAACTGTATTTCTGTATTCTGTATCAAAGAACACATGAGCACCAAGATTAAAAATACAGTGCCATTTACAATTGCTCAACAAAATTAAATACTTAGGTATAAATCTTAAACATGTACAGGACTTGTATGCTGAAAATTACACAGTGCTAATAAATCATGGAAGATCTAAATAAATGGAGAGATATACTGTGTTCGTGATTGGAAGACAAACCATAGTAAAGATGTCAATTCTCCACAAATTGATATACATGTTTAACACAATCCCTATCAAACCTTTTTTTAGATGTAGGCAAGATTATTCTAAAATTCATATGGAAGGCGAAGAAACTAGAATAACTCAATTTTGAAAAGAATAAAGTGGAAGGAATCAGTCTACCTGATTTTAAGACTTACTGTATAGCTACAGTAACCACTGCTCTTGGCATTAGCAGAGAAATAGACACAAATCAGTGGAACAGAATAGAGAACCCAGAAATAGACCCACACAAATATATCCAACAGATTTTTGACAAAGATGCAAAAGCAGTTCAATGGAGAAAGGATAGATAGCCTTTTCAACAAATGGTGCTGGAGCAATTGGACATCCATAGGTAAAAAATGAAGCTTTACTTAAGTCTCACATCTTATACAAAAAAATCCATTTAGAGGTGCTCAAAGAGACCTTGACCCTTTGGGTCACGTCCCTGCCCCACCTTTATAGTTTCGTCAAGATTATATTGTAGTCACGGAGGACATGTACTAGAAACATCCTTGATTGTATCTTTAAAGTTTTTTCACAGTAGTTTTGAGTTAATTAAATTTGGAGAATGACCGCTAAAAGCCTGATTATTTCTATCATTCTTCCTTTTTATAAGGCAAAGGAGCAAATCTTTGTTACCTAGTAGCCATCCCAGAAAAGCCAAAGATAGTTTAGGCATAAAAGACATCTCATTTTTATTGTTCCGAATTTAGAGCATGATAAGAGAAAGACAAAGTTAAGAATTGTCTGATAAGATAAGACATGAACATAAGTCTTACTTTTTAACCACAAGATACATTTATTTTAAACAATATTTTAGAACCATAGCAATAAACAGTAATTTTTAGGAACTTTTTAAGAAAGGGACTTTTTCTTAAGGTCATTCAGGTGTTTACCAGAAGTACAGAGAGTTAACAATCTTTTGGTGATAAAAAGAAAACTGTTATCTGAGCATAGAACAATTTGATCATTTTATAAAAAGCAAATCCTGCTTGGTTTATTTTTGTTTTGTTTTTTGGTGAGGAAGATTGGCCCTAGGCTAACAACATACATGCCCATCTTCCTCTACTTCTTATGGGACATCGCCATAGCATGGCTTGACAAGCAGTGTGTCAGTCCGCAGCTGGGATCCGAACCTGTGAATCCCGGGCCGCTGAAGTGGAGCGTGCAAACTTAACCACTGTGCCAGCCCCAATCTTCCTCTATTTGCTTGAGGAAAATTGTCCCTGAGGTAACATCTGTGCCAGTCTTCCTCTACATTGTACATGGGACGCCACCACAGCATGACTTGAGAAGCAGTGTGTAGGTCCATGCCCAGGATCCGAACTCACAAACCCTGGGCCACCGAAGTGGAGCACACAAACTTAACCACTACACCACTGGGCCGGCCCCCTGCTTGTTTTTTATATTGTCCGAATAACACTTTTGCAGTAAAGGATTTATAAGCCTGTTTTTTAATGAATAAATCCACTAAAATTGAATATAGCTTTAATTTTTTTATATGTATAGACTTTTTTTTTTTAAAGGTTAAAAATGGTATTAGATTTTATGTTACATCTATACATTTACTTGGAAATAATTCATCTGTTCATCATATTGAGTCTTCTCAATCAGAAAAACGGTTTATCTTTCCATTTTTTTCTTAACTATCTTTTTCCAGCTTTATTGAGGTATAATTGACATATAACATTGTGTAAGTTTAGGGTGTACAATGTGATGATTTGATGTATGTATATATTGTGAAATGAATATCACAATAAGGTTAGTTAATGCATCCATTAGTTACCTTTTCTGTGTGTATGTGGTGACAACTTTAAGATCTACTCTCTTAGTAACTCTCAAGTATGCAATACCATATTTTTAACTACATATAGACTTCTTAGAGTAAATTCTAATATTCTTTTATATGTATTTATTTAGACAGCTATAATACATAGCTATGTTAATAGATAAAATTAAAGACTTTAACATTACTTCTAAGCTTCAATATTAAATAAAACAATGTATACATATATGTATTCTGCTTTTTAAATTTAATATATTTGTGTGCATGTCTCCATGCTGTTTAATATACTTCTAGAGCAGCACTTTAAATGTCTTCATAATATTCTACTATGCCTTTGTCATAAATGATCTAACTATTCCTTTGTTGTTAGAGGCAGTTTAGCCAAGGTGGTTAAAAACAAGGACTTTAGAACCAAACTGCTTGGGCTGGAATTTTTTCTCTACCAGTTACTCTCTCAGCAGTAGAATGGGGATGGTAATAATACAAATCTCATAGGGTTGTTGTGAAGATTAAATGAGTTAATCTCTGTAAGTCACTTAGAACAGTATCTGGCACATAGTTATTGTGTAAGTGTTGGGATGAATTTCTTTGTACATAAATCTTTGTCAGAGTTTCTAATTATTTCCTTAGATTTTTATAAGGGGAACATCTAGGTTAAAGAGTATGAACTCTTAAAGACTCTTGAGATCCAAATTGCTTTCCAGAAAGACTGCAGGATAGGTATAGGAAAGGCTAGGGATAGGGATAGGAATAGGGATAGGATAGGCAGTGTTGTTGAACTTGTTTTACAATACTTGGCACAGCATCTACAGCAAAAAAAAAAAAGAAAGAAAGAAATTCTATGCCTAAGGTACATGGATTTGAGTGTAGCCTTTATAGACTGCACAAAAGTAATAATAACGCCCTTTGTAGTCTAGCAGTATTAATGTTGGTACTAGAAAGATGTTGAAGAGACGAAACATGAATGTGACCAGTGTATCACTGGTGGAATGGTAAACTGGGTCATTACAGAATAGATTTTAAGTGGTAGTTTTTAGATTTTATACTTTTTTTTAACTGAAGAAGAGACCAGTAATGTTGGATGCAGCTTGATTGGAAAGAAAAATCTAGTGAAAGTTCATTTACTCATTCAGCAAATATTTATTGGGTACTCTGTGGCCTATTCTGTTCTGAGATACATCGGTGAACAGAACAAACATCCCTGCCCTTCTGGAGCTTGTATTCTACTAGGGGAAGAAAAACAATAAAAGATATATATAGTAAATAGCATATTAAAAAGTGACAGGTGCTATGGAAAAAGAACATGAAAAAAAAACAGGATGAGGTAAGGGGATTGAAGTAGAGAGTAACAATTTTAAATAAAGTCGTCAGGTATGGCCTTCTTGAGAGGATGACATTGAGCAAAGAATTTAAAAGATTAGGAGAAGTGCTCTGGGGAAAGAGCATTCCAGCAGGGGAACTGTCAGTGCAAAGGTCTTAAGGCTGGAACACTGCGGACAAGTTCAGTGAACTCTGCTGAAGACCACAGTGGAGCTGAGTGAGTCGGCAAGAGGAGAGGTCAGAGAGGCAACGGGGGCCAGTCATAGTGGGCCATTGTGAGGACTTTGGGTTTCACTCTGAGTGAAATGGGGAGCCTTCTCAGGGTTTTTGAGCAGAACACTGGCGTGATCTCAGTTAACTTTTTTTTTTTTTTTTTTTGTGGGGAAGACCAGCCCTGAGCTAACATCTGTCGCCAATCCTCCTCTTTTTGCTGAGGAAGACTGGCCCTGGGCTAACATCCGTGCCCATCTTCCTCCACTTTATATGGGACGCCGCCACGGCATGGCTGACAGGCAGTGCGTCGGCGGGCGCCCGGGATCCGAAATCACGAACCCCGGGCTGCCAAGCACGGACTAAACCGCTGCGCCACCGGGCGGCCCCTCAGTTAACTTTTTAAAGGATCTCTGACTGAGAATAGATTGTAGGGGGCAAGGTGAGAGAGAGGAATACCAGCCAGTCTGGGTGGGAGGTAGAATCGCTGGATCAGGGTGCCAGCAGGGGATGCGGTGAGAAGTGTAGAGTCAAAAATATAGGGAAATTAGCTGGAGGCTGTGTGTTCAAGAAAGGAGAATTTCGCTGATAGAACTGGCAACTAATGGTGAGGAAGGAGACTAAAAACTCATTTAAAAAGTAAAATAAAAACAGGAGTTCCAGGGACAATCTCAATATAGGGACAAGTAGTACTAAATGTTCCAGTAGGGCCTGTATTACATTGTAAGACAATAATTAGTGTTTATAGAAATGTCCTTGAGTCATCAAAGTAAGGTTAAATTCTGTACAATATTAAAGCAGATAAGTAGATAGCTGAGGTTTTCTTTATGCAGTTGTAACTAACATTTTCAGATAGTTTTAGTCATTTGAAAAACCTGTGTATAGATCGACCCTAACTCACGAAAGTTATGGACTTACATTGAGATGTGTTAGTTTTCTATTGCTAGTAAGTGGCTTAAAACAACACAAATTGATTACCTCTTGGTTCTGTAGGTTAGAAGTCTGACATGGGTCTCACTGGGCTGAAATCAAGGTATTGTCAGGGCTGCATTCCTTACTGGAGGCCCTGGGGGGACATCCGTTTCCAAACTCGTTCAGGTCATTGGCTGAATTCAGTTCCTCAGTTGTAGGACTGAGGTCCCGGTTTCTTTGCTGCTGTCAGCTGGGGCCTGTCCTTAACTCCTCTCACCTGTGCCCTACACCTCCAAGCCAGCAATGGCACAGTGAACCCTTCTCACACTTGGAGTCCCCCTGACTCCCTCTTCTGCCACACTTCTACTGCCTTCTCTTGCCGTATCTCTCTGTCTCTGTGCCTTCAAATTCTCACATCATTACGTTGAACACACCTGGATAATCCAGAATAATCTTCCTATTTTAAAGTCCTCTGATTAGTAACGTCAGTTTCATCTGCAGAGTTCCTCAGAGCAGTATCTGTTTGATAGAATAACCAGGAACATCTTCAGAATTTAGTCCTTGCCTGCAACTCCTTCCAGGGACTGCAGTGCATTGGCTATGCACCAAGTCTGGTGTGAGGAGGGCAGCTGTCCCCCATGAGGCCTGCCAGGTCAGCCTTTGTAATTGCCTATGGTCTGGCCTGAAAGATCACACGTAGGATTTTGGCCTAGAGCTTGAGGGCCTCCTCAAGCAAATGCTGTAACTGATAGAGAAGCAGCAGTCACCCATAGTACCAGGAGACGGGAATATTTGCTGTTGTTGTAGTGTTCTTGAAGACCGTACCTTAAAAACCACCCCTTGTTTTAATCTGCTTAAATAAGAATATGAAGTGGAATTTTATTTTGACCTCACTTCATCACAGTCACAGAATGACTTTGTAGCTGTTTTTGCTATTATGTTCAACAGGAGAAAACCAAGTCTGGTTGTGAATGCCATGTCAGTGTCTCATGTCAGGAGCTGCTCTTCTTTTCAGCTGCTTCCTGGAACTGAGACCTTTAGGAGTGTAGCATGTCACTGAGAAAAGCAATCCAAATATTCTAGAAACATGTAACTTCAGAGCCAACTGCCTTATATGTGATTATAAGCTGTAAATGAAGAATAAAGTATCATTTCCTAATGATGCTGAATGAATGACATATATCTGAATTTTATATGATAGGAGTTATAGTGGGGAAATATCTGTGTGACTGCAAAGGGAGAATTCACAATTTTCAGGCCGGTTTTATCAAGTCCATGCATATAACAGGAATAAAAATCTGTTAGGAATTAGTTAATGTAGTTAAGATTCATGGTCTGGAAGGTACCTGTGACAGAAGGAGACCTGAACTTAGAATCAGGGGGCTGGGGCAATTAATTTAATCACCCTGAGTTTGTTTCTCATCTATAAAATGGGGATGTTAATACCTATAGATAGTAATACCTCATAGTTATTGTACCTAACGATGTCAAACCCCTAGACAAAGTATTAATGCTAATAATCTTAACTCCATGAATTAATATTCTCTCTACCCTTTTATCAATCAAGTCAATAAATAAATAAATTACCAATAAGTGGTTCTGGAAGGATGTTTATTCAGTCATTCAACAAATTTTACAGTGATTGAACTCTTTATTTGTAACATCAATGTCATAGTTTAGTCACCCAAAAGCAGACTGGAAATAAGAGTTTGGTTGTAAGTATTTTTTTTGGGAGGTTGTCAAAGAAAGCTCGTGAAGTGGGGAAGGGAGGCAATAAAAGGTGTGTAAGAATGGATTACCACTAGGGACAACTGGGCTTCAGTCCCGCTGGGAAGCCTCTGAGAGGCTGTGTGAAATGTCCTAGAATTGTCCCACTAAGGGGCAAGGAAGCCAGGTTTTTTACCCACTATTGGTTGACGGTCATTCCTGGGGTATAAACTGCTGGGCACTTTGGACATGCCCCATACAGGGGCCTGCTCTTGTGACCAGAAAACACTCTTGGGCAGAGAGCCGTAGGAAATTGTAGGTGGTAGGTATGGGAACTGTTTACAGGTGATTTCCATGGTAGGCTGAGGGGACAAAGTTGCTTTCTTCTGAAACATTGTGTTATAATGGTGGACTGTTTGTATCTTGTTACAGAAAGCACAATTAATGTTAGTAACAAATGGTAAAAGTTAAAGGTGTTTAATATATACCATTTCTCCTTAGGATTTTCTGTTCCAGCAGACCATGCTGCGCATTAAGGATCCCAAGAAGTCATTGGATTTTTATACTAGAATTCTTGGAATGACGTAAGTAAACTACTTATTGGCACCTGTAATGTTTAAATATGTAGCTTTGCAAATATAGAGAATGTTTTCAGATGCATTTAAAAAATGGATTAAAGTTGGCTTCAAAAGTCACAAAAGTCCTAGGGGCTGGCCTGGTGGCATAGTGGTTAAGTTCACGCACTCCGCTTCAGTGGCCCGGAGTTCGCAGGTTCAGCTCCCAGGCGTGGACCTGTGCACTGCTCATCAAGCCATGCTGTGGCAGCGTCCCATATACAAAATAGAGGAAGATGGGCACAGATGTTAGCTCAGGGCTAATCTTCCATGCACACAAAAAAAGTCACAAAAGTCCTTTTGGCCAAGAGTCTGGGATTAGGCTTGACTGGTCAGGGCTTCTGTCAGGTTCCTCTCCTCTGACATGGTCTTAGCAGTATCTTTTTGAATATCATGTCTCCTCAGGCAAGGGAAACAAAAGAAAAAATAAACAAACAGGACTACATCAAACTAAAAATTTTCTCGCATCAAAGGAAACCATCAACAAAACGAAAAGACAGCCTACCAATTGGGAGAAGATATTTGCAAATCATATACCCGATAGGGGTTAATATCCAAAATATATAAAGAACTCATACAACTCAACAACAAAAAAACAAACTACCCAATTGAAAAATGGGCAGAGGATCTGAACAGATGTTTTTCCAAAGCACATATACAGGTGGCCAACAAACACATGAAAAGATGTTGAGCATCACTAATGATTAGGGAAATGCAAATCAAAACCACAATGAGATATTACCTCACGCCCATCAGAATGGCTATAATTAACAAGACAGGAAATAAGTGTTGGAGAGGATGTGGGGAAAAGGGAACCCCCATACACTGCTGGTGGGAAGGTAAACTAGGGCAGCCGTTATGTAAAATAGTATGGAGATTTCTCAAAACACTAAAAATAGAACTACCATATGATCCAGCTATTCCACTTCTGGGTATTTATTCCGAGTACACAAAAACACTAATTTGAAAAGATATATGCACCCCTTGTTCATTGCAGCATTATTCACAATAGTCAAGACTTGGAAACAACCTAAGTGTCCATCAATAGATGAGTGGATAAAGATGTGGTGTACACACACACACAATGAAATACTACTCAGGCATAAAAAAAGATGAAATCTTGCCATTTGCAACAACTTGGATGGACCTTGAGAGTATTATGCTAAGCAAAATAAGTCAGACAGAGAAAGGCAAATACCGTATGATTTCACTAATGTGGAAGATAACAACAACAAACAAAATACAGATACAGAGAATATATTGGTGGTTAACAGAGGGGAAGGGGGGAGGGGCGGGGGTGGGCGAAAGGGATAAAAGGGCACCTTTGTATGGTGATGGATGGCAACTAGACTTTAGGTGGTGAACATGATGTAGTCTATACAGAAGTCAAAATATAGTAATGTACACCTGAAATTTATGTAATGTTTTAAACCAGTGTTACTTCAATTAAAAAAAAGATCCCTCTCCTCTATCCCAGCCAGGCTCACTGAGCAACAAGACCCCAATAGGTGCATTTTCTCTGACTCTCTTCTCTCCCAGAGCTGCTAATTAAATCCTTAATGTGTCCTGACACTTTTAATGTTATGGCCACATTTAGCCTTTTTATTTTTCTTGATTTGTTTCCCTAAATAACATGAGGGGTTTTTGATAATATAAAGAATAAAATGATCTTTAATGTACTGCCTAGATAACCTCCACTGACATTGAGAAAAATTCAAATGGAAATGTTTGTTTAGAAAATCTAACCAATTAAGAAAATAGAAAATGAAAAGTGATAGCCTCCCTCTCCCAGACCTTCTCCCCAAAGATTACTGCTATTAACAGTTTCTTGTAATTCTTTCCAGAAGAAGTAGTTTTGCATATATCTATGGCATATTTAAAGGATAGAATGAAAACAAATGTATTGAACAGCTGCTATTTGCCAGGGTCTTTACATGTTATTTCATTCAGTCTTCATGAGGTAGCTTATGAGGTAGCTTACATCCCCATTTTACAGATGAAGGAAGAAACCAAAGCTCAAAGACATCAAGTTACTGGCCCACATCCCACAGCGGGCATGTGGCAGAGCTGGAATTTGAATACCTGTCTGATTGACTCCAGTGTTGACCTTGTTTTTAAACAGCCCCCACAGAGGGTGCAACTTGACATTGTACTGAAAGATGTGCTCAGCTGAGAAAAGCAAGTGCAGCAGGTTCATGTGCTCCAGTAGATCTGATTTGTGATAAGTGAAAGCATAAATCTCAGTGGGCCAAGGCATATTACATAGCAGTGATAATTAAAAGATTTGGAACAGAATTCTAGAAACTTTCCATTTGCTGTGCTTCAACCATTCACTCTTACTGATTATGAACAAGGTCATCTTTGAGCATTTAATCCTCAATGATCTAAAGAAAATTGTGTTGTACACATCCTCATTCTACCCTACTCCTTACAAAATAATCTTATATTCTTTAAACTCGCTTTATAAGCCATAACTTCAATTATCTTTTTTAAAATCTCAAGATTAGCAATTCATTCACTCTTTCTCTCATATCAGTCTCTCCTTTTCCGCTGGCTTTTTTCCCCTCAACCTACAAAAAAGCTTAAGTCTTCTCTATTCTAGGATAATTCTTGTCCTCTGCTCTTGTCTTCCTTCCTGTCGTCACCGACCATCTATAGACCACACTTGCTATTTTACTTACTCACCTCCCATTCTCTGCCAGTCCAGGGCAGTCCAGCTTCTGCTGCCCCAAGCTGCTGAAACTTCCCCCACAGGACCTTTCCGTATCTAGTGACCTGTTCTCAGTCGTAATCCTGTTTGACCTTTCTGCAGTATTTGATACTGTTAACCACTTTATTGTTGACATTCATGTCTTCTGTGATATTAATTTGCCCTTCCTTCTCTCTTACCATGTATCCTCAGTTTCTTTTCCTAGCATAGGAAGAGGCATAGTAAGAACTCAATAAATTTATTTTATTTAACTGAATGCCATATATCTGAAAGAACAATAAGGTAATGCATTGTATTTTTCACTAAAAATAAAATTTTCTTTTGAAGATACTTTTGCCATTTATAAACAAGTATTACAATTCTAGCTAAATTTCATTATATTTGAAGAATTGATGAATTACAAAAGTTTGCTTTTTAAAAAAGTTTTATTTCATTGATATTTACAGATGAATAGGTATTTTTAATGGGATTTTTTCATTGATTGGGTGATGAAAAGGAACCCTGCTTTTCCTATTTAAATAGCCTCACTACATATAGCTCTTATTCTTAGTAGAACTTGAATATTGATCGTTGATTGTTGAAATCAACTTGAATGTTGATTTTAGTATGAATCAACTTTTCCTGTTATTAATTGATTCAGACTTGTTGTTTAATTTCAGGCTACTCCAAAAATTAGATTTTCCCACTATGAAATTTTCACTCTTTTTCTTGGCTTATGAGGATAAAAATGACATCCCAAAAGATAAAGATGAAAAAGCAGCGTGGGTATTCTCCAGAAAAGCTACACTTGAACTGACACAGTGAGTATGAGTTTTTATCTTTTTATATATTCTGCATTTTTTTAAAGCTCGTTTTTTTAAATTTTTTCCCTTACTTACCAGCTTAATTCAAACCTAATCACTTTGCATTTGTAACAATATGTTTGATTGTTTTTCATGGATCTTTTGGTCTTTGTATTGTTCTTGGCATAAGTAGGGCAAGTGAGATCATTTGGCTTTTAGATAGAGAATATAAGACTGAAATGGCAAGATATTTGCCAAACTGTAGCTAACGAATGTTTAGATACTACAACTAAGGTCTTCATAAATGTTGAAATAGGAATTCCCTTTCTTTTTTATTCTTTATGTTGTTTCTGTGCACTCTTCAGCAACTAACAAAAGAGTGCTTGTTTCAGGGTGTGTCATTTAGGGTGTGTGATGAGTCTTGGCTCCAACAATAGCTCTGGGACCCTGAACAGATTCTTTCACCTCCTTAAGTGGTAGTCTCATGTGTAAGAGGGAGACTCAGATCTAGCCCATGGAGCTGTTTTGAGGATTTAGTGAAATATAAAGTACTTAGCACAATAAATGATAGTTGCTATTATCATCATTATTGTTCTTATTCAGATGCCTGGTTTTACCGTCTCCTTAATCGACTTAAAAGCCCGTTTGCCCTATAAGTTGTTGAAAGCTTAATATTTACAGTAGCAGAGATTAGACTAAGTATATTAAGTAGCATATATACATGGTAAGATTTCAAAGACAGATTGTTGCAACTTTCTTTTCAGAATATCTGTTCTACGGGTCACTTGTAATTATGTTTTCCCTCCTTTTGTAGCAATTGGGGCACTGAAGATGATGAGACCCAGAGTTACCACAGTGGCAATTCAGACCCTCGAGGATTTGGTATGTTTGTCTATTTGTATATAATGTTTATAGATTTGTGTGATTTTGTATTGTGTACCTATGTATGATTTTAATAAATCTAAGCCAATAAGTATAATCAGTTTATTAGGAGTATGGTTATTTTTATTTTCCACCAATAATTTTATTTAGGAGTTGTTTAATTTTATAGTCTCAGTCTTAACTTTACATTTACTGTCTCACAATGATTTTACTTTTCAGTCTCAGTATTATATTTCCAGTACACTTTTTAATTTAAAAAAACAAAAGCAAAAACTATGGTTAATAATAATCCCTATTTCTGCTAGCATGCACTTCTGCCTTGATTTAAAATCTCTCAATCAAGATGACAGGATTACAGGCCTAAATTGGCTGCTATATAGTCAAGGTCAACAATAAGCCTATTGAATCTGAGTAAATGATTACTGTTTTTTTGATGTAGGTTATTCTTAACAGATTGAACTATATATGAGCCAATATCAGGCTTATTTTAAATAATTTATAATTCAGAGCAACTAATTAATTTATTTTACCCAGCCAGTTAGACTTAGATTCTTGTTCGTTAACATACAGTATTATAGGTTTTGAACCTACTCGATTCAGTCTGTTTTCGGGTGCTTTATGTTTTGAAATAAACTGGTTTTGGAAGCCATTTGTAGCACTTGAAGACCCCATTATAATTATTTCTTCCTTCTCTCTGCCTTATTTGGGGGGTGATCACCTAAGGTCACATTGGAATTGCTGTTCCTGATGTACGTGCTGCTTGTAAAAGGTTTGAAGAATTGGGAGTCAAATTTGTAAAGAAACCTGATGATGGTGAGTCTGCTACTTGTTTTCTTCAGGCCTGTTTAGTTATGTACATTTATAAGCACCCATAGAGGGTACTGTTGTAGTAAAACCCTTTTGGTTGCAAGTAACTTTGAGGAAGTCTACTTCAAGCAGCTTAAGGAAAGAAGGGAAATTACTGAAAGACTACCTGGGTATCTTAGGGAACTGGAAGTCAGCAACTAGGGTGGCTTCACTAGGGACTAGACACAGGATCTGGAGACCCATCAAAGACTTAGGCTCCCTCCCACCCTTCAACCCTGCCACATTCTCTCATTGGCCACCAGCTTTCACTATCTCAGGTGTATCTAGCCATCCAAAAATAAGTTCTTTAAAGTGTGTTTTACCTGCTATTAATGTAACTACACCAAATCTCTTCAGTTAATAATTGCCTAGGATTTCTTTTTCATCCTTTTACAACTTTTGCATGGCCTTATGTTTTAGGTATGTTTCTTGAAATAGTATATAACTGGATTTTGTTGGATTTACCTGTATTACAATTATTTTACTTAGATCTGTTTCTGCCATCATAATTTATTTCAATTTTCATGTGAAACATTTCATTGTTTCATTTTAATCCTTTGTTTTCTTTTTTCAGTTAAAAGATTTGATATCCAAATATCCTCCTCAGTAAGAAAAGACCTTGCTCCCCTTTACCCCCATCATGTTACTATTACCCAGACTGAGATATTATTTTCCCTTTCTCTTTGGCATTGGCTTTTTTTTTTTTTAAGGCAATAAATATATCAAGGTGTTTGATCACCTTTTCTCCATATATCTCTTGCAGCATCTTTTGGATTTTTCTGTCCCTTTATTAAGTACCTTAACCAAAACTGTTTCAAAGGATTTGTGAGGCAGAACTTTTGAGGCTTTGTAGGGCTGAGAGCCATGCTTTTATATATAAATGACAGTTGTGTTGAATATAAAATCTTAGGTTTATTTTCCTTCAATTTTGAAAACACAACTCCATTGTCCTATTTTTTTCCATCCACTGTTGCTGTTGAAAAATCTGCCATCTAATTCTTTGGTCCTTTGTGTATGATCTTCTGTTTTGTTCTGGAAGCGTTTTATGCTTATTTCTTTGTCCTTGCCTTCTTTCTGGGGTATTTCCTCAAACTGGCATACCAATTAGCTAATTTTTCCTCAGATGTAGCTGTCTGATAGTCATCTTTTGTGTTTTCATCTCTTGTGTTATTATCTTCACCTATTCTAATTTAGATCCCTAATTTTTGCGTGGTTCCTTTAACATTTTCTTGTTCTTGTTTCATATTGATTATACTTGATATTCCTCATCACTTTTGCATGTTATAATAGTTCTCGGTCCATTGGTCTAATATTTATTCTTCTGTTTGAATCTATAATCCATTGTTTTATGGTTATGTTCCTTAAATTTTTGTTATTTTGGTCTCAGAGGTTTTTTTTTTTTTTTTTTACTGCAACTATTAGCTGTTCTAATCCATCAGGCAGTGTGAATGGGGGGGAAGGCCAGACCTCAGTCCTTAACAACCCAAATGATCTTAGGAAGACGGGCTGGGCAGAGATCTCTAGGCATCTCTAAATGAGAGTTAATCACTGCACATTCTGCAGAGCAGCTCTTCAGGTCAGATCTTCCCCCCTTGTCCCTCATGGAGGAGCAGTGTTAGTAGAGACACTTCTGAGATTGTCCTTCCCTGACCCTGGTTGTGTGGAGAGTGAAGGCTGGGGGAGATCAGTGGGTTCCCACCTGTTTTTCTCAGTTCCTCACAGGCACAAGGCTTCTGCACTGCCCTTATTTACTCCCGAGGACATCTGAACCAATAGTTTGAACCCCCCATAGTGTGTGTGTTGGGGGTCGGTGCTGATGCTCAGAGTACTGGGAGGAGTAAGAGCCAAACTAACAAAAGTTCTCTTTATTCTCCCACTGCCATGGACTGCCTTCTGGTCCAGCCCAAAAGTACCCCTTTCCACACAGACCAGGTTAAAACAGTCACCCATCCCATCCCCACCATTCCTCTCGCCAACCATCACCCCAGAGGTTTCTTACCTTCCCCCCCCCCCCCATTTTCCCTCTGTTCCTCTGGGGTTGATCTTGGGGAAAGGAACCAGAGATAGGAGTCAAACTAATTCAGCACTTTGGTCCCAAAATAAATTTCTGAGGTCACATTTTTCCATTTAAGCAGGCAGCTCTACTACTAGACCTACTAGCCTTTCAATCCCAGATATGAATTCCTGGGAGAAAGAATCTGATTGGCAGAGCTTGGGTTACTTAGAATAGTATTTAAAGGGTTCATATGACCCAAGTATCTGGGTCTTTTGGCTGTAAGCCATACTACCTGCTCCCTTGAGCACCTCCCTATTTTCTTTTTTCCTCTTTAAAATAGGACAATTTATGTGACTCCTTAACTGGTAGCATGAAGTGATATGGTGAAGGTGAAGTGAATACCTGATACCTAAAAGATGCAGTCAGTCCCACAGTTTATTTCAGGAGAGTTCGTTTCCAGCTATGTGTAGAACATAGAATATTAGTCATTCTGAAAAACATGCATTTGGGCAACACTGACAACAGAATTTTTTAAAGTTAAAACTATAAACAAAATAATGTACTTCATTAAAATGCAAATTAAAATCGAATTAATAAAAAATATACTTTAAATTTTTAAGTTTCTTTTTTGGTCTTTTCAATAATGAAAATCATTTTATTTTACAGGTAAAATGAAAGGCCTGGCATTCATTCAAGATCCTGATGGCTACTGGATTGAAATTTTGAATCCTAACAACATGGCAATTATTATTTAGTTCTGTGAGAATACTGTTTTGAGATTTCAGTGAAGACATTGTGGGAGGTAAAAAAAAGGATACAGTGTGATTCAAAATATTCAGATAACAGAAGCATCCAGAACTGATGGATCATTGTCCCAATTCAAATTACTTTTAAGTCAATTTCCCTTTCCTATTTCAGCTGTTTTTCACCTAACTGTTCAGTCATTCTAGTTTTAAAGTAGTGCTTTGTCTTATGTCCTTGAATGTAATTGTATAACTTTACTTTTTTAGGTAATAATTAGAACAATTCCCTGCAGAAGCTGCATTTGCCTTCTATCTCCTAAATATGACTTCTCTACAAGTCTGCCTTTGAATCATCATTTTCAAAAAAAAAAACATTTAAAATGTTCTTGTTGTGGTTACCTTCCGGGGTTTCAGTTCCTCAGAAATAACTTTTCACAATAGAAAGTAAAGAACACTGAACAAAAATGAAACTTCATGTGTACTTCAAATAGTATAAAGTGTTTATTTCACAAAAGAGAAGGTACTCTTGGGAGCAATTCAGAATCATGCTGACAAGGATGCTGATTAAAAAAACTTAATTTCTTCTTATTTACAAAGTATTTTCAAAGTTCAAAGACTAACCTCTTTATTTTGGAATGGGGAGGAGGATGGGAATATTATTTACCGAGTATGCTGACACTGGAGTAGGCTGTCACTTACTTTATCTCATTTAATCCTCGCAACTATCCTGTAAGAAAGCAAGCCTAGACATGTACAATAACTTGAATGAACTGAAGGCAACATAAATAGGCTCAAGTGCTCAAGATCTTATCGTCATTTTTGGTATTTAAACTGTACCTCAAACATTAGCACCTCACAATACCTCCTCCACTAGCCTCCCGTTGTGAAGACCTTAGTGAGTTTGAGCATTGTCCTCTCAGCTCTCGGGCCTGAGTACCACTGTGAGGGGAGAAGCAGTGGAGGAAGTCTGTAGCACACACTGCTCTGGGATGCCCAGTTGTTCCTGCGTAAGTGGTGCTTGTTACTTGTGAAGAGCCCCTACCTCAAGGCCTTCCAGGTGCCGTGATCATTTAGGGTAAATTATGTTCAGTGATGACATAACTTAGTTATGAAAAATCAGCTCAGTGGTCTTCCCTGCCATGATTGACATTTGATGGGTTTTAAAAAACCAAACTGATTTTGAAAATCTCTTACGGCCCAGAGAATAAGAACATGCAGTTTGTGGTTCAACTACATTTAGATTTTCTGTACACTCGAGTGGAAGACCTTTGGGTAGGCCTTGCAGACTGTGCTTATACTGCTAGAAGCACTTTCCATTTCCGTTTAGGATGGAATGGATTCATGAGAGCAATTCAGACAAATAGCTGTACTCACAGACTGAAATAAAATTTTAAATAAGACTGTTTAATTTGTAAACTTCCGTCCAGCATGTTCTTTCTTAAAAACAAATAAGCCTGCCCTCTGGGAGTACTGCAACGATTTGAAGGGGCTTGCAGGCTCATTCTGAACTGGGAATAGTTGTAATTCTGTACACCCTGCAAAGCAGATAATTTCTATGGATAAGGAAGTATGGGAAAGGTGGGAAGAAGAAAGTTAATAAGGAATAAAGGATTGTGATAGAAAAAGTGCAAAGAAGAAAGGCCAAATATCAAAAGGTGAGTTGTGGGAACCAATAATGACCAGTTTCACATGTTGGGTACTAGAATTATCAAATGGGAGGGTTATTAGATTCATAAATTAAGTCACTTAAACCTTATATCCACGAAAAGAAGCCTTCTCTTCTTGCTAAGTAAAATTTGCCAAAAGATGGCCCTTGCTTATTCCTGAAATTCATCCCTTTATGCGTTGAAAAAATACATATTGTATCACCAGGCTTTGCTAGGGATTAGGACAATTCACTTACCTCTAAATTACCTTACCTGAGAAGTGGTGATATAAAAGGGTGAAGTAGAACACAAGAAATTTTCTTGTTTTCCACAATTGGACAGCAACACTGTGTAGCTTACTGTCAATGTAAAATAAATCACTCTTCCATGAGCCCTACACAGCTAAGCCTGGGACTTGGTTATAGTACAGGTGGTTTGAATTAGGAGTTGATGGCTGAGAGAATCATTTATGGCTTGCCTACACAGCATTCTGACCAGGACTGTGTACAGCGTCTATAAACATTCCTTAGCAACACAACTGCTTGTGAAGAGGGTTATATCAGTAAGCATGCTTGCTGCTGGGGATAAGAAAAGACCCAACTCTCTCAGATGTAACAAGCACTTGAGAGCTTCTGGAATGGGTTGATAATGGTTCAGAGATATCAAGAACCCTGCTTTCGTTCCTTCTTCCCCACTTGTCATTATCAATGTTTTATTTTTGGGCTAATCACATTCATGACCAAAGATGCCTACAGTGATACCAGGTGTCATGTATAAACCAACAATGTCCAGGGAAAGAAAACAACCTTTTGTTCCTTGTGTGTCTTTAATGAGTATAAAACCATTCCCAAAGCTCCTCAGCAGAATTGCCCTCATGTCTCGCCCGGAACTGGGTCACTTGCCTGTCTCTAATCACTGGCGAAGGGAATGAGACTACTCTGACTTAGATGGATCATATTTCCCCAGGTTGCCTGCATGAGGGTGGGCACTGGATCAAAACCAAGGCTGCCGGAATGGAGGAGCAAATAAGGGCTTCTGAGTAGTCAGAAACAGAAACTGCAGCCGGGTGAAATTAAATGTTGAGAACCTCGTTGGTGCAGGGTGCTGTCAGAAATCATAAGACGTTTCCTGCCCTCAGAGAGCTTGGTCTAAAATTGTGGTTCTCAACCATATCAGAGTTAGCAGACTCTTTTTATTATAACATGGGAACATTTACAACATCTATCACACTCATTATCCTAAAATGAAATTCATATGTGGCTTACCTATATACACAATTTCAAAGAGTCAGTTCAATGCCTTTATTGTAATATGAAGGAGAAATGAAATCAGTTTGTAATAAAGTATGTATTTCAATATGTAAATACCCAGATCCTACTACACTGAAAACAATGAAGTAGTCAGGTGCTTGCTTTTAAGTATGGAAGAAGTAAAACTTCAGTAGAGTACAGTTAACACTATTTGATGTTTTAAAATAAAGACTGAATTTATGATTCATGAAGAGCTATAATGTTAACAGTTTTAAATGCATACTGATAACAGGTGTGTTTTACTGGTCACTCAAAGAACATGAATATTACTGTTGGAAACATTTTCCAAAATGCTCATCCTTGCTGAAGTTTTGACTAAAAGAATAATATTCCTTCTGTTTATAGGATAGCTTTGTCCCTACTGAATATTGAAATTATATATACAAATAAGTAAAATAGAAGTTCTAGGCTTAGATAATAAAAAGCAGGCTTTACAAATTTTTTGAAAATATAATCGACATATAACATTGTGTAAGTTTAAGGTGTACAATGTGTTGATTAGATATATATATTGCAATATGATTACCATTGTAGGGTTAGCTAACACCTCTATCACATCACATAATTATCATTTCTTTTTTGTGGTGGGAACAATTAAGATCTAGTCTCAGCAACTTTGAAGTTTATAATACAGTATTGTCTATAATCACTATGCTGTACATTATATCTCCAGGACTTATTTATTTACTAGTTATAAGTTTGGACTTTACAACGCTTTAAAAAATTTTAGAATAGTTTTAGATTTAAAGAAATGTTGCAAAGATAGTACAGAGGGTTCCCATATACCCCATAGCCAGTTTCCCTTATTTTTAAAATCTTACATTAGTATAGTACTGTTTCCAGAATCTGCATGAATATGACACCTGTAAATGGACTGGAGATGAGAGAGTGAGGAATTAATAAGTGAATTTAGCAAGATTGCTGGATATAAACTCAATATACAAAAATCTATTGTGTTTCAATAAAATAGCAATAAACAATTAGAAAATGAATTTTTAAATGATTTTATTTTAAATAGCATCTAAAACATCAAATACCTAGGAATAAATCTAACAGGATATGCAAGACCTCTATAAACTATAGAACTATGAAACTTTAATGACAGAAATTAAAGAAGACTTAAATAAATGGAGGGATATACCATTTTTATAAATGGGAAGAATCTATAACAAGACATAAATTCTCCTTAAATTGATCTTTAGATTTGATGAAATCCGAAACGCACAGAAGGATTTTTATGGAAATTGACAAGCTGATTCTGAAATGTATATGGAAATGCAAAGGGCCAAGATAGCAAAAGTGATTAAGCAAAATTGGATAACTTTCTGTACTAGATGTCAAGATTTCTTATAATGCTACAATAATTAAGTCAGTGTGGTGTTGGTATAATGATAGACAAACAGATCAAAGGAAAAGAATAGAAAGTCCAGAAACAGATCCTCATGTAATGGATACTTGATTTATGACAAAGGTAGCACTGTAGAGCAGTAGGTAAAGGACAATGTTGTAGGTAGGTTCCCAGGAAACAGATTTGGAAACAGAGATCCACATACAGATGGCTTATTTGGGAGTATGTTCAGGAACAATGCCTATAAGGAAGCGAAAAAAGCACAACTGGGCAGGAGAGGCTTAAGTGTCATGCAGTAGCAACAGAGGCCTCAGCCAAGTCCATGAGGAGCTCTGAAGCTGGATTGGTCTTTTAGAGATGTCGCAGATTGAGGCCTGGCCTTTGCACCCCTACACTGACCAATCATTGGATGCACGCTGCCCCCAAGAAGGGAATCTAACCTTGGGTAAGGCAGCTCCCTTCTGCTAAGGAAAATTACTGGGGAGAGACAGTTGTGAGCTATCCAGTAGTTGGAGGAATGAGTATCTTGGTCCTGAAACAGGGATCTGGGCAGTGCACCTCAGCAATATAGTCCACCCCTTGTACACTTGGATCCACTTACTTTACATAATAAGTTTAATCCATTTAGGAACCATTCCTTTAGGATTCCAGTTGGTTCTTTTCCTGGTTCCTGGAGAAACTTATAAGAAAAAGGTTAAGTGTAACCAACTACTCTCCCCACCACTGTGGCTGGTCTTGTGACCACAACTGACAGTCATTATCTTTTTCCTCTACTGCCATTCTAGACTCCCTTCATCCTTGGCTAGCACATCTGCTAGTGCAGGTGACTAACCTCATGGAGTGACCCAGACTGTCATCCCTGAGGGATCTGAGCCCATGGACACCATGTGCTTTTCAGACCAGCCAGGGTTGCTACACTTGTCCATTTACCATCAAAACTGGGCATGAGAATACCAGCAGGCACCCAAGTGGATCACATGGGTGCTTAGCATAGTCCTAGTTGTCCCCATTGTGCAGCAGCAACCCTACTTCTTCCTAGTGATGAGGGTCATTACTCCTGCCAGAATGGTGATTAATGAACCCCCCCACAAAGCAATCTACAGATTCAAGGAAATTCCTATCAAAATCCCAATGACTTTTTTGTTCACAGAAATAAAAAAAATTCATACTAAAATTCATATGGAATCTCAAGGGACCCCAAATAACCAAAACAGTCCTGAAAAAGAATTAAGACAGAGGACTCACTCTTTCTGATTTCAAAACTTACTACAAATCTACAGTAATCAAAATAGTATTGGCATAAAGACAGACATATAGACCAATGGAATAGAACAGAGCTTAGAAACAAACCCTCACATATATGTTCAAATGACTTTTGATAAGGATACCAAGACCATTTAAGGGAGAAATGACACTGTTTTCAACAAATGGTGCTCGGAAAACTGGATATCCACATACTAAAGAATGAAGTTGGACCTTTACCCTACACCATATACAAAAATTAATCCAAAATGGATCAAAGACCTAAACGTAAAAGCTAAAAATATAAAACTTTTAGAAGAAAACATAGGGGAAAAGCTTCATGACATTGGATTTGGCAATGATTTCTTGGAAATGATACCAAAATCACCAGCAACAAAAGAAAAAAATAGATAAATTGAACTTCATCAGAATTTAAAACTTTTGCATCAAAGGATACTATCAACAGAATAGGAAAAAATACTTGCAAATCATGTATCTGGTAAGTTAATATCAAGAATATATAAAGAATTCCTACAACTCAACAGCAATAAAACAACCCAGTTAAAAAATGAGCAAAGGAGTTGAATATACATTTCTCCAAAGAAGATATTCAGATGGCCCATAAGCACATGAAAAAATGCTCAATATCACTAACCACTAGGGAAATGCAAATCAAAACCACAATGAGATATAATTTCCACCCATCACAATGGCTATTATAAAAAAAAAAAAACCCAAACAGAAAAAAGCAAGTGAAGACGTGAAGAAACTGGAACCCTTGCACATTGCTGGTAGGAATATAAAATAGTGCAGCTGCTGTAGAAAACAGTATGGCAGTTCCTCAAAAAATTACACACAGAATTACCATATATATGATCCAGCAATTCCACTTCTGGGTATTTACCCAAAAGAATTGAAAGCAGAGACTCAAACTGATATTTGTACACCAATGTTTGTAGCAGCATTATTCAGAATAGCCAAAAGGTGGAAACAACCCAAATGTCCATTGATGACTGGATAAACAAAATGTGATATGTACATACAATGGAATCTTACTTGCCTTAAAAAGGAATGAAGTCCTGACATGTGCTACAACATGGATGAGCCTTGAAGACGTTATGCTAATGATATAAGCCAGACAAAAAGACAAATATTGTGATTCCACTTATATAAGAAAGCTAGAGTAGTCAAATTCAGAGACAGAAAGAATGGTGGTTTTCGTGGGCTGGAGGGAGGAGGAAGTGGGGAGTTATTGTTTAATAGGTACAGAATTTCAGTCTGATAACATAAAAAAGTTCCGGAGATGGATGGTGGTGATGGTTTCACAACAATGTTAATGCCATGAACTGTATACTTAAAAATGTTTAAAATCGGAAAGTTTTGTGTATTTTACCACAACAAAAGAAAGTAATGGGACTCACATTGTGTCCCTTGATGAAAGTGTTACCCTTTGGGGAAGAAGGACCTCTAGACAAGCAGAACCTAGAGTTGTGGGGATAGGAAACACAAATGCTCCAAATGGATAACTGGGAGCAATGGTGATGAGAGGCGCTGCTCATATTTCTCCCCTTGGTAATACCTGTTAATACCCATAAAATACCTGTTGGGAGTACAGCACTAATAATGATAATCGATTTAGTGTATACAATGTGTCCTGGCAGATGGCATCTCATCATTGCAGGGTATCATCTCCAAGCTGGCACCTCAGCTCCACCTTCAAAAGACCATTTCACCCCTCTCTCAGACCAGCAGCTTCTGGGTGGTGCAGTATGTGACAGGTCCAGTGGGTCCCATCATCACGTGCCCACTACTACGCCTTCTTTGCTGTAAAATGGGCCCGTTGGGCTGCCATCACCATGAGAAGAATATGTTCCAGGGAGTTACTGCCCTTCCAGCCTGGATCCCAGAATGGCACACAAGGAGCAGAGCCATCCCACAGCCTGAAGCAGAGTGACCTTAGCTGATATGCATGAGCAAGAAATAAATGCTTATTGTATGCCACTGACATTTTGTGGCTGTTTGTTACACAGCATTTTTGTGACAATTACTGAATGGCATACTTCAATATCCTTCCCCCCAAATTTCTTAGTTTATCTTGTTCTTTTTTCTAACTTCTTAAGTGGAATGATTGCTTATTGATAATATTCTTAAATCTCAAAAGTGCATTTTAAAATATTATTTTTTCCTCAGAACTGTTCGGTCACATATCACAGCTTTTGCTATGTAGGCTCTCATTGTTATTCTTTTATAATTTTTTTGTAATTTTAGTTTTAATTCCTTTTTAACTCAAGAAGATAAATTTTATTCTGCTATCCTTTTAATGTTAATTGTAGTTTACTGCCTTGTGGCTAGTCAATGTGAACTGTATCATTTCTTCTTTTTGAAATGTACTGTAATTTTCTTTGTGCACAAGCATATGCTTGATTTTTGTGAATGTTCCTTGGAAAAGAACAGTATGAATCTTCTGTTATGGGATACTGAGTTCTATTTAAAACCATTAGATCAAGGTTGCTGAGAGTTTAAAATCCTCCAGCCACTGCTATCCCCTCCCACTCCCTCTTCTCCTTTTCCTCTTCTTCTCTTTCTTATCATTATCATTATTTGTCTATTCAGTGCACCAAATTCTAAGAAACATATATTAAAGTGCCCTAATAAAATCGTAGTTTTATGAAAATCTCCTTGTATTTTTAAAAAATTTTTGCCTTATATAGTTTGCTACTATAGTGTTTGATACACAAAGGTTTATAACAGTTAGATCTTCATTTATTGTGCTTTGATTATATAAAATATCCTTTTTTTTCCTGTGTAATGCCATTGGCCTTGAATTCCATTAAACTGGAAATTAATATTGCCACCTCTGCTTTCTTTTTGTTTGCATTTGTCTGAAATTTTTGCCTGCTTCTAAAAATTTTCTACTTTATTATTTTAGCAAGTCAAACAAAGTTAACAGTTTCCCTCTCCTTCCCCAATCACATCCATCTTGAAGAAGCTTATGTTAAAAAGCTGGCATATAGCTACCCTTCAACATCACTCTCTAAGTTCATAAATAAATATAAACATGTTGTAGGCTGAATAATGGCCCCCCAAAATATCCAGATCCTAGTCTCTGGAGCTTGTGAATGTTACCTTATGTGGAAAAAGGGTTACTGTACATGTGATTAAGTTAGGGATCTTGAGATGAGGAAGTTATCCTGGATTATCTGGGTGGATCCTAAATGCAATCATAAGTCTCCATCTAAGAAGAAGACAGAGGGAGATTTGACACAGAAGAGGAAAAGATGATGTGACATCAATGACGGTAGAGATTGGAGTGATGTGGCCACAAGCCAAGGAATGTTGTCAGCCACCAGAAGCTGGAAAAGACAAGGAACAGATTCTCTTCTAATGATTCTGGAGAGAGTGTGGCTCTACCTACACCTTGATTTCAGCTCAGTGACACTGATTTTGGACTTGTGGCCTCCAGAAGTCTAGAACAAATGTGTGTTGTTTTAAGCCATGAACTTTCTTCTGCTGTAATTTGTTACAGCAGCAATAGAAAGCTAATATATATATGTATAAGTCAAAATTTCCCTTTTATATATATTTTTTTATGATTTTTTTATTGATGTCTTAGTTTATAACACTGTGGGGTTTTAGTTGTACATTTTTGTTTGTCCGTCACCTTGTGAATGTAACCCTTCACCCCTTGTGCCCCCCCAACCCCCTTCCCCTTGGTAACCACCAATCAGTTCTCTCTGTCCGTGTGTTCACTTATATTCCATATATGAGTGAGTTCATGCAGTGTCTGTCCTTCTCTCTCTGGCTTATTTCACTTAACATAATACCCTCTAGGTCCCTCCATGTTGTTGCAAATGGGACAATTGTGTCTTTTCTTATGGCTGAGTAGTATTCCATTGTATGTATATACCACATCTTCTTTAACCAATCTTCAGTTGAGGGACACTTGGGTTGCTTCCACTTCTTGGCTATAGTGAATGCTACTGCAGTGAACATAGGGGTGCATACGCCTCTTGTGATGGTTGATTTCATGGCCATTGGGTAGATGTCCAAGAGTGGGATTGCTGGATCATACGGTAGTTCTATTTTTAATTTTTTGAGGACTCTCCATACTGTTTTCCATAGAGGCTGCGCCAGTTTGCATTCCCACCAGCAGTGAATGAGGGTCCCCGTTTCTCCACAACCTCTCCAGCATTTGTTGTTTTTTGTGTTGGTGATTATAGCCATTCTAACCGGTGTAAGGTGATATCTCAGTGTAGTTTTGATTTGCATTTCCCTGATGATTAGTGATGTTGAACATCTTTTCATGTGTCTATTGGTCATCTGTATCTCTTCCTTGGAAAAATGTCTGTTCATATCCTCTGCCCATTTTTTGATCGGGTTGTTTGTTTTTTTGTTGCTCAGTTGTATGAGATCTTTGTATATTACTGAGATTAATCCCTTGTCAGACAAACGATTTGCAAATATTTTCTCCCAGCTGGTGGGTTGTTCATTCATTTTGATCCTGGTTTCATTTGCCTTGTAGAAGCTCTTTAGTCTGATGAGGTCCCACTTGTTTATTTTTTCTTTTGTTTCCCTTGTCTGGGTAGACATGGAATCTGAAAGGATCCCTTTATGTCCAATCTCAATTAGTGTACTGCCTATATTTTCTTCCAGGAGTTTTATAGTTTCAGGTCTCACTTTCAGGTCTTTGATCCATTTTGAATTGATTTTTGTATATGGCGATAGGAGATGGTCTACTTTCATTCTTTTGCATGTTGCTGTCCAATTTTCCCAGCACCATTTATTGAAGAGACTTCCCTCTCTCCATTGTATGTTCTTTGCTCCTTTGTCGAAGATTAGCTGTCCATAGGTGTGTGGTTTTATTTCTGGGCTTTCAATTCTGTTCCATTGATCTGTGTGTCTATTCTTGTACCAGTACCATGCTGTTTTGATTACTGTAGCTTTATAGTATATTTTGAAATCAGGGATTGTGATGCCTCCAGCTTTGTTCTTTTTTTTCAGAATTGCTTTAGTTATTCGGGCTCTTTTGTTGCCCCATACGAATTTCAGTAGTTTTTGTTCTATTACCGTGAAGAATGACATTGGGATTGCATTGAATCTGTAGATTGCTTTAGGTAGAATGGACATTTTAACTATATTTATTCTTCCAATCCATGTGCATGGAATATTTTTCCATTTCTTTATGTGTTCCTCGATTTCTTTCAATAGTGTCTTATAGTTTTCATTGTATAGGTCTTTGACCTCCTTGGTTAAATTTATTCCCAGATATTTTATTCTCTTTGTTGCAATTGTAAATGGGATTGTCTTTTTGAGTTCTCTTTCTGTTTTTTCATCGTTAGTGTATAGAAATGCAATTGATTTTTGTAAGTTGATTTTATACCCTGCCACTTTACTGTAGTTGTTGATTGTTTCTAGTAGCTTTCCGATGGAATTTTGGGGTTTTCTATGTATAGGATCATGTCGTCTGCAAATAGTGAGAGTTTCACTTCTTCATTGCCTATTTGGAGTCCTTTTATTCCTTTTTCTTGCCTAATTGCTCTGGCCAGAACTTCCAGTACTATGTTGAATAAGAGCGGTGAGAGTGGGCACCCTTGTCTTGTTCCTGTCCTCAAAGGAATGGCTTTCAGTTTTTCCCCGTTGAGTAGGATGTTTGCTGTAGGTTTGTCATATATGGCCCTTATTATGTTGAGGTACTTTCCTTCTATACCCATTTTGTTGAGAGTTTTTATCATAAATGGATGCTGGATCTTGTCGAATGCCTTCTCTGCATCGATTGAGATGATCATGTGGTTTTTATTCTTCATTTTGTTAATGTGGTGTATCACGTTGATTGATTTGCGGATGTTGAACCATCCCTGTGTCCCTGGTATAAATCCCACTTGATCGTGGTGTATGATCTTTTTGATGTATTGCTGTATTCGGTTTGCCAATATTTTGTTGAGGATTTTTGCGTCTAGGTTCATCAGCGATATTGGCCTGTAGTTTTCCTTCCTTGTTTTGTCCTTGTCTGGCTTTGGTATCAGCATGATGTCGGCCTCATAGAATGTGTTGGGAAGTATTCCGTCTTCCTCTATTTTTTGGAATAGTTTGAGAAGGATAGGTGCTAAATCTTCTTTGAACGTTTGATAAAATTCTCCAGGGAAGCCATCTGGTCCTGGGCTTTTATTTTTTGGGAGGTTTTTGATTACTGTTTCAATCTCTTTACTTGTGATTGGTCTGTTCAGATTCTCTATTTCTTCTTGATTCAGTTTTGGGAGGTTGTACGCGTCCAAGAATTTGTCCATTTCCTCTAGGTTGTCCAATTTGTTGGCGTAAAGTTTTTCATAGTATTCCCTAATAATCCCTTGTATTTCTGTGGTGTCTGTTGTAATTTCTCCTCTTTCATTTCTAATTTTATTTATTTGAGTCTTCTCCCTTTTTTTCTTAGTGAGTCTGGCTAAGGGTTTGTCAATTTTATTTATCTTCTCAAAGAACCAGTTCTTTGTTTCATTGATCCTTTCTACTGTTTTTTTGGTTTCAATTTCATTTATTTCTGCTCTGAATTTTATTATTTCCCTCCTTCTGCTGATTCGGGGCTTTGTCTGTTCTTCTTTTTCCAACTCTGTTAGGTGCAATTTAAGGTTATTTATTTGGGATTTTTCTTGTTTGTTAAGGTGAGCTTGTATTGCTATGAATTTCCCTCTCAGGACTGCTTTTGCTGCATCCCATATGAGTTGGTATGGTGTAGTTTCCTTTTCATTTGTCTCCAGATAGCTTTTGATTTCTCCTTTAATTTCATCAACGACCCATTGGTTGTTCAGTAGCATGTTGTTTAGTCTCCACATCTTTGTCTCTTTCCTAGTTTTTTCCTTGCAGTTGATTTCTAGTTTCACAGCATTATGATCAGAAAAGATGCTTGTAATGATTTCAATCTTCTTAAATTTATAGAGGTTTGTCTTGTTTCCTAATATATGGTCTATCCTTGAGAATGTTCCATGTGCACTTGAGAAGAATGTGTACTCTGCTTTTTTTGGGTGGAGTGCTCTGTATATATCTATTAAATCCATTGCGTCTAGTTTTTCGTTTAAGTCCATTATTTCCTTATTGACTTTTTTGTCTGGATGATCTATCTATTGATGTAAGGGGGGTGTTAAGATCCCCTACTATTATTGTGTTATTGTTAATATCTCCTTTAAGGTTTTTTAGCAGTTGTTTTATGTACTTTGGTGCTCCTGTGTTGGGTGCATAGATATTTATAAGTGTTATGTCTTCTTGGTGAAGTATCCCTTTTATCATTATATATTGCCCTTCTTTGTCTCTCATTACCTTTTTTATCTTGAAGTCTACTTTGTCTGATACAAGTATGGCTACTCCTGCTTTCTTTTGTTTGCCATTAGCTTGGAGTATTGTTTTCCATCCTTTTATTTTGAGTCTGTGTTTGTCTTTAGAGCTGAGATGTGTTTCCTGGAGGCAGCAGATTGTTGGATCTTGGTTTTTAATCCATCCTGCCACTCTGTGTCTTTTGATTGGAGAATTCAATCCATTTACATTTAGAGTGATTATTGATATATGAGGGTTTAATGTTGCTATTTTATTGTTCATCTTCTAGTTCTTTTGCATTTCCTTTGTTTCTTGTCCCTTGTGTTTCGGACTGCAAGTTCAATTTGGTATTTCTGCATGCTCATTCTCTTGGTTTTCTCTTTATTTGTCATGTGTGGTTCTCTTCTGGTTGTTTGTTTAGTGGTTACCATGCGGTTTATATAAGCGATCTCCTGGATAAGAAAGTACAATTTCAGATGCCTCCTTTTTCCTGAGGCTGGGTCAGTTCAATCCCTTACCTCTTCCCCTCCTTATTTGTTATCTCTTTATTCCAGATTGTGTCATGAATGTGTGTTTCCAGTGATGAGCTTGAATTAATTTTTGATGTTTTCCAACTGTATTTTGTTCTGGTTTAGTCTCCTTGCTTTTCTCCTTGTTGAAATCTTTGTATCCCCTTTCTCCTTTGTTTTTTTTCAGGCCTAAGGGCCTTCTTGAGCATTTCTTGTAGTGGGGGTCTTGTGGTGACGAACTCTCTTAGCTTTTGTTTATCAGGGAGAGTTATTATTTCTCCATCGTATTTGAAGGATATTTTTGCTGGATAAAGTATTCTCGGCTGAAGGTTTTTGTCTTTCATGATTTTGAATATATCATTCCAGTCTCTCCTAGCCTGTAGAGTTTCTGTCAAGAAATCAGCTGAGAGCCTGATGGGGTTTCCTTTGTATGTTATTTTGTTTTTTTGTTTAGCTGCCTTCAATATTATTTCCTTGTCACGGGTATTCTTCAAGTTTGCTACTATGTGGCGAGATGATTTTTTATTCCTGTTTATATATTTAGGTGATCTATTGATTTCATTCACTGTTATTTCCCTCTTGTTCCCTAGGTTGGGGAAGTTCTCAGCTATTATTTCTTTGAACAAACTCTCTGCTCCTTTTTCTCTTTCTTCTCCTTCTGGAATACCTATTATCCTTATGTTGCTTTTTCTCATTGAGTCTGATATTTCTTGAAGAATTTCTTCATTTCTTTTTAGTCTTAGCTCTCTCTCCTCCTCTACCAGGAGCATTTCTGCGTGGCTACCCTCAATAGTGCTAATTCGTTCCTCCATATTTTCAGTTCTGCTCTTTAAAGACTCCATTTTTTCCACTATCTCGTTGATTTTGTTTTTCATCTCCAATAATTCTGATTGGTTTTTCTTTAGGGTTTCAATCTCTTTTGTGACATAATCCCTGAATTTGTTGATTTGTTTCTGTGTGTTCTCTTGTATTTCGTTGAGCTTGTTTATGATAGCTATTTTGAATTCTCTGTCATTCAGGTTATCAAATTCTGTGCCTTCAGGGTTGGTTTCTGGGTGTTTGTCATTTTCCTTTTGGTCTGTAGCCCTGACATATTTTCGCAAGGATCCGACGGGGACGGCTTTATTTTTACCCCTCATGATTAAAGTTAGTCCTGCAGTTTCCCCCTGCTGCCACATATCGCGAGCGGTTTGCTCTGAGGCAGCTGCAGCCCCCAGAGGGATTATGCTGAAACGCCGGGTGTGTGGGGGGAGGGGTCCTCTCTTTCTCCTGCTTGACCCGGGGGTTTCCTTTCTGGCTCTCTTAGGGTGTTTGCTACACCCCCTAAGCAGTCCGTCGTCGCTTCCCAGTGGGGATCTTGCGACAGTCTGTGAGAGCACCTGGATGGCGCTAGTTTTCCCCACTGTGGGCCGCCCCTCCCCCCTCTGTCTGCGAACCGCGCTGTTTTTGCCGATCGATTGGGGAGGGGGAGTACAACCTCCTACCTCTCCTCCCGTCCTCCTGGGCTTCCCACGCCTCCACTGTCTGATGTATGGCAGCAGGGGTTTCTCAGAAGTCCTTCGTAGTGTTTCATTGAGCTCTGTTGGAATGTGAATGATGTTTTCATTGTGTCGTAGCGGGCAGAGATTCAGAGGGAATCTCACTCCGCCATGATGCTGACGTCACTCTCCTTTTATATTTTTTTTACAAATGTGGCATCATGCTCTTCTAGTGCTCTGCAACTAGCCTTTTTTCTTCTTAATAATGTATCAATTACATCATTACAGGTCAACATCTATAGATCCCATTCTTTTTAACAGCCAAATAATATTCCATAGTATGGATATTTCATAATTCATTTAACCATTCCTCTATGGATGAATGGTCTACTTGTTTCCAGTTTCCTATTGCAAATAGTGCTGCAGTGAACATCTCTCTGTGTGTGTGTGTTTTACATGTTGGCATTTTTTGAGGGGAGGGGACAATAGCCTTTTATGAGGATCTATAGGTAAGCACATTTTAAATTTTCATAGATGCTGTCAGATTATTTTTCAGGAAGGTTGTAACAACTCCCATTACGATCTGTTTGAATTTCCCTCAGTACAAGTGAACTTGAGCATCTTTTCATATTTTTTGGCAATTTGCATTTTCTATCATATGCAATGCTTGTTTAGTTTCTTTGCTCATTTTTTCTTTGGATTATTTGCCTTAACTTTTTCTGTCATAGGTGTTAGAAATATTTCTCTGGTCTTTCACTTAGTTTTTGATTTTACTCCCCTTCCATGACATTGGGACAGAATTCTCCCAATTCTTGCCCTCTCCCATCTAAAGAAGACTGAGAATCTAAAATACCCTCCTTTCTATGCCCAAATCAAGAAATCCCACCTGCCAGTTCCTCTAATATAGTTATTTTGGAACAGATATTTCTCATTCTGAATCCACCATTGCCTGCCTGTTGGCTCTCAATGGCTTCATCTGCACAGATGCCGAAAGAATACACATAGTATCAGTTAGTATAGGCTAGGTTATGCTGTGGTAACAAATGACCCCCAAAATCTCAGTGGCTTACAACAAAGGTTTATTTCTCCCTCACACTACATGTCCACTGATTGTCTCAGCTACAGCTAATGACACAGTCTTTATCTAGAATATTGTTGATCATTTCGGCAAAGGGACAGAGAGCATAAAAAGCTTCAGGTGTGACTGACACACACTGGTTTTGCTCACATTTCACTGGCCAAAGTTAGTCACACATGGTCATGCTTGAGTTCATTAGAGCAAGGAAATGAAATTCTTTACAATATAAGTCACTGAATATCTATGAAGAGTTATCAGTCTATGATACACACACTCATATGGTGCAGGCAATGGAAAAAATTGCAAGTCATATAGGGGTATTCAATGGCTCGAAGGAAGTAAACCAAGACAAAAAAACAAAACAAAGCAGGCAACTCCTGGTGTCAGCAGATCAAATGGCTTCTCCCAGAGCTGCTTTTATCCTTCTACTGAGGTACACAAGGATCAACTTCCTGGGGCCCTTCAGGCAGCCACTGAACTGTACATTCTTCTCTCCAGGTTCAGACAGAGGCAGGACTCCTCCGAGGCTGCTGGCTCCCTAGTGTTTCTCTGGCATAGTAACATCAGTGCACAGATCTGTCCCCATGACTGTATCATAATGCCCTATATCATCCTCTCAAGAAAGAACCTGAAACCTCAGATAAGATCCCTTTCAGGATCAAGCCTCTCTCTAGAAGACAGAGGTAGTTAAGGATGTTTGTCCAGAAAACAACTCTAACTCAACATTCTGTTCTTGGCCATTTCATTTTGGCTTCTTTCTCCAAGCCAAGAATTCTTCTGAAAGCTCATGCTAATCCTCCACATCTCTGCCATCCACCACTCTACCACGTGTTTCTGGAGGTCTCATCTCTCTCACAGCATGACTGCCACATTTCCTTCACCATCACTCGGGTAATCATTAGTGCTGCTCACTGATATCCGGTTCCCCTCTCTTTCTGGACAGAGTAGGATACACTTCCTGGCTCCCTTGAGGTTGGTTCTTTGATTAGTTCTGGCATGAACTGTGAGTAGAAGTGGTGTCTGCCACTTCTGGGTTAGAGAATTTGCTAGTGTGTTCCAGAGTTCTCTCTTTTCCTTCTGGAAAAAGTCATTGATATTTTGGTGTTATTTTTTTACTGTTGCATAGCCTAGCCTATCTTGACTGAAACTATCCCATAACTTTTTCAGGTATTTAAAATACACAAGACAAATTGACAACTTAAATTAATATTTGATAAGTCTTTAGACACATAATGGGTACAAAATGCTCCATAACTCTCAAGTTATGAGAGTAATACAAATATAGTCCCAGGATTCTTACTTCTCTAAATTAAATTTAAATTGGCTCAAGCACCTGGATGCCATTTAGGCAGGAAGTTCAGAATCACTCTATTGGGCTATTCCCACTCACCCTATGTTGATTTTTCTCAATGTAGTTTACACATCTTCTATATTACAATCACCTAGGGTATTTGTTAAAAACAAGACTCCATTGTACCCCTCAAATCAGAATCTTGGGCAGTGGTACTCAACATGCCCCCAAGTCACTCTTACCACACTTTACACATGATCTTTCTTAGTCTGATATTACCTTGCCCCACCTTGTCTGATTCCCATATGACTTCCAGACCAGCATTATCCAATAGAAACTTCTACAATGATAGAAACATTCTATACATGTACTGTCCTACACAGTAGCCACTAGTCACATGTGGCTATTGAGCTCTTGATATGTGACTAGTGTGACTGAGGAAATGAATTTTTAATTCAATTTAATTTAATTTAAATAGCCACATGTGGCTAGAGGCTACCATATTGGACAGCGCGGTTCTAGACTGTCAGTCCTTGAGAGCAAGAACTCTGTCTTCAATCTCTGTATCCCCTCTGTGCCTGCCAGAGTAACCCAGTAAATAAAAACTGAAATAGGAAATAGGCCTGCATTATTTCCAGTTTTTGAGGTTCCTGGTATACTAAGAAAAGAAGAAATGCCAAAACAAGATTACAAAAACTGTTTTCTGGACAAACGTTTTAAATGTTCACCTTACATTTACAAAGCAGCTTTATTGTGCTATTCTCAAGATAATTACAAGATTAAAACATTAAATCATATTCACATTGGTGTCTGATGACAATGCCTAATAGTCATGGGGTACTCAATTAGCTTTCTACCTTTGATTTAGCAAAGATAAAAGAGGTATTAAGGCAATGATGAATCCTGCCTAGGATCTTTCTATGTACCTTCTGTTAAAGTGTATATGTGTGAATATACATACCAGTGAATACAAATCAGATCACTAATACATGAGGTAGAAAGGAGTTTAAAGCACAGAATGTGATTTAGATTAGATACAGGGAAGCTAATTTTGCAAATTCTGGCCTAGAAGAAGAATGTACTGAGAAAGGTTGTGAGAAAGTTATTTGACTGGAGAATATGGGACTTGAAGTTTCCCACTTATGCTTAGCAACCATTACTTTACCTACCTATCTCCCTCAGAAGAGAAGAAGCAAACTTAAAAGAATAACATTCTTTAGATTTGCAGTAACTTTAAAACTTCTTTGAAAATAAGTCACTGTTCTGGCTCTATTTAGCCAATGTAAACCCCGGAGTCCTTATAAACAAGACACTCTTATCAGCATGGAAGAGTGCATAACTTTTAACTCTTACCTGAAGTGACAGCAAGGGATCATGTTTAAGGTGGTCACCATTAAACATATTTATCATTCATTCCCTAGCTTTTCCATAATCAACTTGAGGTGACTAGTGCAATTATAGAAGGTAGAAAATTATAAATAAATCTGAGCAAGAGAAAACCCAAATTTAAACAGAGGGTTAGGACCAGAGAACAAATTAGAATGCAGATATGCAGGCCACAGGTTCCTATGCAGCATTAAAGCTGACCTAAAATTTGACTCAGAGTTTCATGACAGCCAAAGTGAAAAGGGAAACACATCCAGTTACATAATGTACTTGTCTGTAAGGAAGACACATCTGTTACCCAAGGGTAGCCAAGCATTTCGTGACAGTTGGCTCTGAAAGAAAATTCTCCCTTGAGATTTTCCGTAGGGAACATAGAATGACCGAGTGCACAACAGCTCTAAGGTAAATGTACTAGTGGGTTCTGTGGAGTTGAATCCCTTAATGGGATTCGATATTCAAAAGATAAGTCAGTGAAACACTCCTGGTGGGGGGTAAGGAAGGTTTCTGTGTGTATGAACTCAGGGCAATACAGTCAGGTATGCAGTTTTCTGACGGACCAGCTAATATGCTGTGGCTGACTAAAGGTAGATACATACTGTTTAGAATTCAGTAATCTGAGTAGCAGATGGTAGGTGGTTGACAGCCTCTTGTGAAGAGTGAGTCATACCATTGAGATTCTCACCTAAATAGGAACATTTCTCTCTACATGGTGGTGGACAGAGGGAGTACCTGCAGGCAATTCAGGATTTTCCTTCAAAAACAACTCTTTGTATAAGAAATATTAATAAGAAATTGAAAATAAGAAAAATTAAGTGTTCAAGCCTGTAAAATTCTATCCAATGGAGCAGAGGGTCTGCAAACTCACAGACAAATCATGTATTTATTTTTGCAAAGTTCACATTAGTTACCAATATTTAGAGATCAACAGATTTCAAATCTGGCAACCCCAGATGCTCATACCACCGCTTGGCAACAATCTCATGGGCTGTGTGTAGAGCACTTACCCACTCTTTAGGCATTTGAATACCTTGTCGGAGAATGAAGAATTTGATTGAAAATTTTTCAAAGAAGAAATTATCAGTTGCTCACTCTGGCTATAGAAAAAATCTGAATAATGCTCCCATGAAATGTACGGCTTTTAGCAAAATGACTGGCCAAGAAATCCAACTGTAAGAATTACTTGCAAAACATACCCTTAAGTAAAGAAATGAATCTGGTATTTAGTTACTGGATCTAAGCAATTAAATTTGAGGACATGTACCAAAATAATTATTTTAGTTTTAGAACAGGTGATCTTTATCCATTCTTTCTGACAAATGGTAAACCACAAAATCAAATGTACATTAAAGTTCATTATAATAAAATATCATCAGCATTAAGGAAGATAATGGACTTTCTTATCTCTAAAGCAAGGTAGCATATGTACAAATGAACCAAAAGTGGTTTCAAATTATTTAGATACAGGTTAAAAACAAGCAGGGCCACAACTTGCCTGTTTTATGCTGCTTAAATCTGTCTGAACACCAGTTCTATTGATCTGGACTTTCAAGGTCATATAGGAGTGCTGGTTTTACACGAACTAGGGTTCTATATTGAACTCATGGAATTTAATCTTCTTGTCCACAGAGTCAAAGCCTGAGAAATCATTCAAAGCTGCAAACATTCTTTTAAAAATAAAGTTTACCTTTACAATTATAAAATAAATGTACACTATCAACAATTTAGAAAATAAAGAAGAGTTCAGGTTATTTTTCCCCCAACTTTTTATTTTGAGGAATTTCAAACCAACAGAATACAGATATGCAAGCCAAGGGTCCTCCCAGTTACTAATGCTGAGCCACAAATTTACTCAGAGCTTCTTGGCAGTCAAAGCGAAAGGAGAAAACGGCCAGTTATATAATTCGCACTGCCTGTAAGGAGAAAACATATCATACTCAAGGGTAGCCAAGTGTTTCATGGCATTTGGCTGAGAGAAAATTCTCTTGTGTTCATTTAATAAGGAATACAAAGCCCTATCACACACAACCACCACCCTACAGCAACTGCATTGGTGAGTTCTGTAAACTAGGTGGTCCAGAATCCCCCAGTGTTAGCAGAGGGTGCGTGGTAAGAAGGCAGCAGCCTGGGATTTAAGAGGATGGACTCGACAGCCTAGCTACCTGGGTTTGAATCCTGGCTCCATCACTTATCAATTGTGTGACCTTGAGTAAATTAGTTAAATTTCTATGCCTTAGTTTCCTGACTCATCAAGTATTGTGATTAATAGTATCAGCTACCTTAAGGGCTGTTCTGAGGCTTAAATGAGTTAATGTCCATAACATACCTAAAACAGTACCTGACACATAGGTAGCATCATCATTATTACAGTAAAAGCTAAAATAAAGGGGTGCACCATGATGTAATAGTACAGAAGAAGGGGACTTAAACCCACTAAGGGTCTGAGGGTAGGTTTCCTGGAAAGAAGATGCCTGCCTGGGTCTAAATCTTGGTCTACTACTTAACTGCTGATAGTATAACCTTGGCCACATTACTTAAACTTTGTATCCCCACCCGCTAAAACCAAGATATAATATCATCTTTCACAAACATCAAAGCTGATGTTTGTGAAATTAAATAAGATAATATATGAGGATTAGATGAGCAAATGTAACAGAGCATGGCATGTATAACAAATAAATGTTTCCTCTTGGATCTGGTGGAAAAGTAAATAAACTACTCTTGCATTCAATTTTCATGTGTCCATTTTGTCCAATTAAACAGTGTACTTAGTTTAGAAGTAGTTGTACATAAATATTCATTCAGATCACAAGAAAACTACCTAGAAGAAATGGTAAATAATCAGCATTGGCTTAGCACAACTCTCAATTTTCGTTTTTTTTTTTCATCACAATGGAAATGTCTTGGTATAGTTATGACCATTTTTGAGGCACATTGTGCCCACCTGTGGGAGTAGGTAGATATAATACTTTGATTTCCATTAGGCACAAGTGCTCCCTCATCTGTATCACTTTATTCAGCCCTCATTTCACTTTATACAGAATTCTATTACAGCATGTAGTTCTTATGTTATAGCTCCAGTTCATTCAATTTATACTCCCTTACTTCATTTAAAATGAACTATGGTAACTAGTTACATACTTAAGTGTTCTCTCTCTCCTCAAACTAAAACTTTCTTGAATAACTGTATCATACCTATAGTATCTGGACAGAAGCTAGCACAAAACATACCAACTCTCAGTGTTTCGTGAAATGATCTGAGTAGGAATTTGAAGTGTGCTGTTATAAACAAATGAGTCTAATATAAAGTTGGGATATTCTGGGAATTTATGTGAAAATCATAGACTCAGCCTGTTTCTCTTCTTTGGTAAATGAGAAAACTGAAGTCTGAAATAGTTAAGCGATTTGCCCAAGGTTATCTAGCTAGTTAATGGCCAGAACCAAGACTAGAATCTCAAACTCCCATCGACCATACCAGAGGCCAATCCACTATACTGACTTGCCTTTCAGACCCCAGTCATTTGGTGTCTATCTCTACTACATCACTAAAGCTGCTATTGTTGGTCACCAATCACTTGTGTGTGCTAAATCCAGTCAATGCTTTTCAGCCCTTGACACACTTGACCAATCTGTGGTCTCTGACTCTGCTGATCCCCTCTCCATCCTGCAATTTTTTCCTACCTTGGCTTCAGATGCATTATTCTCACCTAGTTCTTTTACCTCTCTGGCCATTCTTCCTCAGACTTTGTGGGCTTCTGTTCATCTGCCACTCTCTTTTAAAGTTAGTCCTTCCCAGGGCTCCATCCTTGGTCTTCTTTATTGTTTATTTTCTCCCTGATTGACCTCATCCATGCCTAGGACCTAAATTACCAATTATAAGTTAATGTCCTCCAAATCTATTTTATTTTAACTCAACTTCTCTCTTCATTCATAGACCTCTGTAATTCGACTGCTTATTGGATATTTCCCTCTGGATGTGAAGGTTCCCTCCATCAAGTCACAGTCACATTGCAGTAATCTTTGAGGGAGCCTAATAAATTATACCCTCCTTTTCCAGATAAAGGAGAATGCAGCAGAAGACCAACTATCATCTTTACTACTGACTGTATTAGTTTCCTATTGCTGTTGTAACAAATTACCACAAACTCAGTGGCTGAAAATAACACAAATTTATTATCTTACAGTTCTGGAGACCAGAAATCCTAAAATCAAGGCATTGGCAAGGCTGTGTTCTTTCTGGGGGGCTCTACGGAAGAATCAATTTCCTTGCCTTTTCCAGCTTCTAGAGGCTGCCTGCATTCCCTGGCTCCATCTTCAAAGCTAGCAGCGCAGATTCTTCAATTCTCTCTGACCTCTGCATCCATCATCATATCTCCTTCTCTGACCTGACCCTCCTGCCTCCAGGCCAGCAGTATAATCCAAGATAATCTCCCCATCTCAAGATCCTTAACTTAATCACATCTGCAAAGTTCTTTCTGCCATGTAAGGTAATGTATTCACAGGTTCTGGAGATTATGACACAAACATCTTTGAGGGGCCATTATTCTGTATACTACAACCGACAAAGGTGGTATTGGATATTACCTGTGGACAGAGGTCTTCCTAATGCTAAACTCTGGAATTAAATAGATTTACTGCACCAGGCACCCTCAACCCCATCCCCAGGTTCTGCTCCTGGGGAAGCAGAGAAGAACACCAGTACAGGTCACTGAAGGCAGCTTTCTGTTAAGAGAAAAAAATGGGAAAGTCTACACATGTCCAGGTTCTCCTTTTAAATTCACCAATCAGAAAGTCACTGCTCTAGCAAGGAGTCAGCTGGGGGCAGAAGTGGTGAGAGGCTAGGAGTATTAATGGATGTCACTCCATATGGAAAGAGTCATCTTGAGTGGAGAATAAGTGTTTCCCCAACAAACATATCCATATTTGAACTCATCATCATATGGGACAAATCTGATCACCCTCCTAGGACTGTCACCACCACTATCTAGTAACTTAGATCAGAAACTTGTGGATAATCCAACTCATCTTTCTTTGCATCCTGCTAAGTGTTTCCACTATCTATCCAAGAATGCATACTAGAAACCTGGCCTACTCATTTACCCCACTCAGTGCAGTCATTTCTACCACCTTAACAGCACTCTCATCTATGCCTTCCTCCACGTTCCCACTGCCAATGCCTTAGTTAAGGCTCTTATCACTTCTTATCTGGAGTACAGCACTGGCCTCAAAACTGGTCTCCCTGCCTCAAGCCTCGCTCTTCCTGTCCATTTTCACTTCCATACCTTTACTCATGAAGCTTCCTCTGCCTGGAATTAACTTTCCAGTTACTCTCTCAAACCCCCACACCCGGTTGAGTGTGCCCCAGCGTCAAGCAGAATTGACTATCCAACATCAGCCAGGATCAGACTTGAACCTAGGTTGCTCTGACTCCAAAATCCATGCTCTTAACTGCTCTTGCTCAACTGCCTTCTCTTATAATAAAGATATGTTAAAGACTAATGGGCTTTGAACTTTACAAAGCACTTTGCATACATTATTTCCTTTCAGCCTCCTTTAACGCTCCAATGTAGGCAGTTGGGTACTGTTATTACCTCCATTTATAAAATGAGGAAACTGAGAGTCAGGGGAATTCAAGGCTCGGGCCATCATACCCTGCTGCCGGGTTAACGAGTGTCACTTCAGCAGTCTTCCACCTTAACCGCGCACTCAGCCCCTTCTGGTCCCACTCCTCGGAGAACCTTCCTGCACCTCGCACAAGTAGCCGACGGGGTCCGCGCCAGTCTGCCTGAGGCCACTGCTCTCTCCACCACCTGCGCCCTGCAACCCCGCTGGCGGCGACCACGGCGGGGACCTTCCTCTCCGCAGTGACGCGACCGGTGACGCCACATAGTGACGTGGGATGACGTGTTTACCCGCAGCCAGGTGCCGGCGGGGCAGCCACACCCTGGAGCCCCCTGCTCAGGAGGGCAGCGGGTCCGGCGGGTGGGGAAAAGCCGCAAACCGGCCTGAGGCGACCTCTGGGCCGTAAACCATCGGATCCCGCGGGCCCGCCGCCGATCGGTTGCTGAGTGACGCCAGCGCGCAGAGGCGCGTGCGCGGCCACGGAGGTGTGCGTGAGAGCGGACGCGCGCCGCGGCGGCGGCGGCGAGGACGGCGGCGACGGCAGCGGCCGAGGGGGCGGTGGCGGTGAGGGGGGTGCGGAGCGGCCGGAAGAGGCGTCTGTGCCGGCTGCTGGGCCGCAGAGGACCATCGTTGGGGTGAGTACCGGGGCCTCGCAGGGCAAGTGGGGCCCGGCCGCACCTGCTGCGCGGGCCCGGGGCGCGGGGATGCGCGCCCCCACCGTACCCGCGCGCGCCGCTCCACGCCCCTCTGCCGCTTTTTCCGGGGGCGGGGAAGGAGCCGGGACGGGGGCTGACGAGGGTCAGTTCCCGGACGCGGGCGCTCTGGGGACTCTGTAGTCGTGGAAGGTGTAGTGGGAAGTCGGTGTCTGGGGGCCCCCACACGGAGGAGTCGGAATCAGAAGCTCGGATTCCCAGAGCAGCCTCGCATCCTGCCTGAGACCGAGAGGACCTGGAACCGGGGCCGCTGGGGTTGGGGTTCGGAAAGTTGGGCACTGCTTGGGCTTTCATCGCCCCTGCCCTGGCCGGGCTCCGAGGAGGAGCCGGTTGTTATGGAGAGAGTTGTGAATCAGTGCCTGCGTGCGGCGTCAGACACACCCACGACCCAGGGAAGGCGATCTGTCAGTGTAGATGGGGGCGGCCAACCTGTTGCCTAGAGTTTCCGTCTTCACGTGTATGTGCACGTGCTTAATGCACGCATAAAACATTGTCTACCCTAGGCACTGTATCACATTGTTGCTACAGATTTTGTGGCCAAGGGGCGGATATCCATTCCCAGTTCTTCCTCATAGTCTGAAACCAGCTGTTTTATTTCCCAGAACCATGTTCTGTCATTATTAAGGCCAAGGACATATGGAGGCACTTTGTTTTCCTTAAAAGTAGTACAGATTTGCTATTTGCTAGGCAGAAAATACAGATTCTGTTCAACATGTAGACTAGTGGACAAGTCTGACTGTAAGGGTGCAGCGAATCATCAGCCCTGTGTTCTCCTTACTGCGCTGGAGTCCCGCATGGGTAGATATGTGGTGGTTGTCCTCGCGAGAAATGAGTAGTGGAGGTAGGAAAGAAGTCAGTCTTTCCTGGTTGTTGATTAAGGCAGTGCCTAGTACCGGTAGAAAGAGAGGCGATACTGAAATTTAATCATGATTTGTGCAAGAAAATAACTTCTGACTTTTCATTCAGCTCTAAAATTCTGTGATTCAGTTTCATAACTGAGGATCTGTAAAGTACGATGCCTGAGATTCTTACCTCTTAGAACCAGCAATAACCTTGCTCTGTAACACTTAGAGTACTCGAAATTCATTGTCTTTTGCTCTCTGGACTATAATAGCTTTTAGGACAAGAATCATGTCTGTTTTCTTCAAGGTGGTGTCTCCAGCACCTAAAAAGTGCCTGCTGCAGAGGAGGCATGCAATAGATATTTGTTGTACTTATATCACACGGTGTGTAAATGGTGTATCAATGGATAGCAAGCATTTAGTTCAGTCCTTCAAGTAGTTAATACCTGTGCCCCCTCTGCCCAGTATTATGCTAGATGTGGGAGGAGGATTGGGGGGATTACAAATAACATAGCAGACCTGGCTTTTTTCCTTTAAAAACAAACAGTCCAGCTAGGAAAATAAAGCACATGTATATAAAATAATTATGAAACCAAAGGAACAAGTGCTATATGAGGTGCTATTCTTTAAATGCGGTAGAAATTTAGAAAAGATAAGACTTGTGGTGGGCTGCGTTAGTGAACTCTTTGGAAGAGGTAGATTTGATCTGGTCTTTGAAAGAAGTGTGAAATTTGAATTAGAGAAGTGATAAGAAATAATATGTTGAGAGAAGAGTGTGAATTTGGTCATTTACGTGTCTGGTGAGTGGAGCAGAAGGTCTCTGATAGGTGAGTATTGGAGAAAGAGGTTTAGCAGGTTGGGAAGGGAAAATGTTAAGACTAAGGCTGGCTTATCAGCATCCCACTGATAAGATATAGCCTGCTTGCTGGGTGGGGTGGGAGTTGTGGTACTCAGAGTAGCCTTAGACAAAAATAAGTGTTATCCTTACTTAAAATTAAAGGATATTATAGTTGTACCAGGATCAGGTTGTTGTATACTTCTCATTTCAATTACTAATTTGTATAAATGCCTCACTAATGTGCATGTATCATATATTTAGCCAGCAGCCCATGTCCCCATTTCTAAAATCTACTTGATGTGCTTGGGCCATTTCACTGGAAATTTACTGAAATGATGAACCCAAAGCATTTATCCAGCCACTGTCAGTGACACAGTTTTGTTTGGGATTATCTCTTATAGTGGCCTATGAGGTTTGTAGTTACTGCTGATTCTGTAAAAAATACAAATAATGTTAGCTGGGAAAGGATTCTGTTTGAAGAAGGATGCTCAAAAAGATTTGAGAAAATTAAAGATGCTGCTGCTGAAATTGGAATCTTCGGTCTTTATAATATCTTTTGTTGTTATGTGAAAATTCTTTTGAGTGGTGCGTAGACCTGAAGTTGAATTACTGACCTAAGATGTGTAAAGTTGCAACACCAAATGTTGCATTATTTAACAACTCAGCAAATATTTATTGGGTGCTGGCTATGGCTAGGCACTGTGTTGGGTGCTGGGAAGACAAACAATAAGACGCAGTATACCCCCTGGGATACTCAGTGTTCATCAGAGGAGACAAACTATTAACCATGGTGTGATAAGAGTTCATCACTTTTGGAATGAATAAAATGCTAAGGGAGTAGGTCACTTTGGGGGAAAAAATGAATAGAGTCAGAGAAAGCTTTCAAGACGAGAGGATGGAACTTAGCCTTGAAGGTTAAGTAGAATTTTGCCACGTGTAAAAGAGTAAACAAGCATTCCAGGCAGAGGGGAGAGCATAAGCACAGTTGGCAAAGATTAAAATTGAATGGGACTTTTGGAAAACCTTGAGTTGTTTCTTGTAGGCTTGTTGTATGGCAGAAGTGATGAGACAGGAAGGGTATGGTTGGAGCCAAATTATGAGGGGGTCTTCCGTTCCATTCTAAAAAGCCTAGCCCTTGTACCCCCAGCCCCGTGTTGGCGATGGAGAGCCTTGGCAGATAGAATAATCAGATCAGAAAGTTAACTGGCAGTTCATATGCAGAATTGCATTAGAGTGGAGAGGCAGGGAGACCAGTTAGGCTGTAGGTGAGAGATGCTGGGAGCCTGAAGAGGGACAGTGGGAATGGATGGATTGTAGAGCTATTTTAGATGTCAAAATCTCTAAATGTTATGACCAGCTAGAGGTGAGAGAGTATGAGAAGTCAAAGTGGGCACGTCTAGCTTGAGTAACTGGTGATTATGATGACATTAAATTAGAAAATGCAGGAGGAACAGATTTGCAGTGGAGAGAAGAAATGATGACGTGTTAATTTTAAGGTCCCTGTATGGAGTTTAGAGAGATCCACTAGGTAATTGGAAGTTCTACTCCAGCGTTTATGAGAGTTTAGAAATAGTTGTAACATAAGTGACAGCCTCCAAGACTATGGAAGTAGTACCATTCTCGGAGTTAGTATAGTAGTTAACACCATGGACTTTGGAGTCAGGAAAACTCAAAGTCAAATCTCTGTTATGCCAATTGTTGATTGGGTTGGGTGACCTTGGGCGAGTTATTTAACATCCCTAAGCCTAAATTTCTTCTGAAAAGTGGGGTTAATAATACTTTAAAGAGTTGTTGTGGAGAATAAGTAAGATAATATGTGCAGAATGATTAGCACAATACCTAGCTTGTAAATGCTTAATAAATGACAGCTGTTGCTCTTAGTAGTAGTAATAGTTACACTTATAGAGATAGTAGGAGAAGATATAACTACCCAGGAAAGTGGAGAGTGAAAACTGGAAAGGACAAGGAATGGAACTTTTAGAAATCAAGACTAGATCAAACATCGTCTGGGCATGCATCAGAAATACCTGGAGGCTTTGGTAAAACACAGATTTCTGAACCCCACCCCCATAGTTTCTGATTCAGTAGGTCTGAGGGGTGCTTGAGAATGTGCGTTTTGAACAAGTTTTCAGATGATGCTGATGCTTCTATTCCCAGGACCACGCTTTGAGAACTACTGGCATAGAGGGTGGATGAAAGAAGAGGAACCAGCCCAGAGACTAACAGAGATTGAGGTTGATGGAGAACCAGGAGAGAGTTTAGAAAGATAAGGAAATAAAGCCTGCAGACTCTCTAGATCCACCATCTGCTTTCTGATTCCAGAGACCTCATCTCATTCTTATTTCTGTCTTCTCCAGAATTTGGTATAATACTTGGCACATAGCGTTGTTTGAATGAACCTTTGAAGCTTCTTAATACTGTCTTTGTGCATGATTGCATGTACTTCACACAGAGATTCCATTCATCCTCTTGTATCTCTGCTGAGTCACAGAGAAGGTACTATTTCTAATTTTACACACACACACACACACACACACACACACACACACACGGGCGCGCACACGAGAACTACAGAAAATTTCTTTCAAATAGCTGATGCATAGCTAGGTGCTTTGACTTTGTGTTAGATGTCCTCCCCCCTTTTATAGTTTTATTTATTTATTTTTATTTTATTTTATTGAAGTATAGTTTACATACAATATTATATTAGTTTCAGGGTACAACATAGTGATTCGACATTTATATACATTACAAAATGATCGCCACGGCAAGTCTAGTAACCATCTGTCACCATACAAAGTTATTACAGTGTTACTGACTATATTCCCTGTGCTGTACCCCTGTGATTTATTCGTTTTATAACTGGAAGTTTGTACCTCTTAAACCCCTACACCTATTCTGCCCATACCCTATGCTCTTCCCTCCCTCCCTTTTTTAATGTCAGAGAGTCCAATTTGCAAAATAATTGTCAATAAGAAGTGTTAGGATTACAATCTCTGTCTTGTATTAGGCACTTGGTGGGTTTATAAGGTAAGCAAATAATATACTCCCCGTCCCTGAGATGTTTACAATAGGATGGGCAAAATGGGCAAAACCCAAAGGAAAGGAACAGGAGGAGATACAATCACAGAAATTGGATGGAGAGGAACCTGAATATAAGAACTTATTCTTGTTTGCTGATATACTTTGGGTCTACGTGTCTCGTATACCGAGGACTTTTGGCACATGGCACAAATGTTAGTTCTAATCTCTGATTAAAAGTTATAAGGGAGTTCCAGTGTATAAGGAAATCAAACAGTAGTTGGGCAAAGGTATAAGCACATTGTGAAGAGATTTCAGGAGTTCAGTTGTAGCATCCTGACTGACTACTTAGCTACTCACCATGCTTCCTAGGCTGTTGTTCTCTCTCATTTGTTCTTTCTGCTAACTTAAGTGTTTACTATGTGCCAGAAACTGTGCAAAGTGCTGGGCATAGAGAACTGGTGATTGCTCTGGGCATCTAACACTGGCTTTAGTTAGGAAGTACTGTGTGAATGAGTGTGCACACATCTTGTCGGGGGAAGATCTGATGCCTGAATTTTATAATCTTAACAATATACTGATATAAGCAGACATCAAGGACTTGAAGTTAAATTCATTCAGTCTTATGTGTGCTAGAAGCCATGAAAAAATACAGAGATAAATTTTTTTAAGCCGTCAAAGAATATATGATTTGGTAGAAGAGAAAAAATATATTTACAGTGCTACATAGCATATGATAAGTGCTATATAAACATTGATCACCAACTAGGTTCTCCAGTGCTTGGTGAGTGCCTGAGTGTTCAGTTTTGATTTCAACTCATGAACTATTATAACGTTCCAGAAATTACACCTTGTCATAAATCCACATTAATCTCCTGGGCTGCCTTTTGCCTCTTTATATAATACAAAAAAATATTCTGGCAGCCTGTGTCCTTGTTTTCCTACTGTTTATTGAGTAGCTGCATTATGCTAGGCTTTTTCTATATCTCATTTAATCCTGTTAATAACAACCTTGTAAATTGGATATTATCTCCATTTTACTAATAAGGCAACTGAGATTTAGAATGGGGAGAACTGTTTGCCTGCCGTTTGTGGTCCATGAGGTGGGACAGGTCTTCAGCCCCAGGCTTGGACTCCAGAGCCAGTGCTCTTCATGTCAGCTGCTAGCTGACCCTAGCCTGCAAGTGTCCAGATGAAGAAATCCAATCTTGTGTCTGCTGATTTGGGAAAAGTTATTGGAGTAAGTTAGAGTTTTAATAACTGCCTGAATGATTGAAGACAATTTGATAATATTGTTAGGGATGAAAGGGAAAAGGAGGGGGATATTTAAAGGCCCCAATGCTATTCTCCTGTAAAGACATGATATATTTGACCCCAAATTTTTTAGTTGACTGATAAGAGATTTTACATAAACATTCAGATTTCCCACTTCTCTATGTATAGATGCAAAATCTTCTAGAGGAGCAACTGTATTTTTCCAAGCCAGTGACTTTTAAAGTAAATTCAGAACTCCTTTTTTATCACATAGTGAGGAATATCTTGCTTGTCACCCCAAACAATGTGTACTTGAGATTTCCCAGCTAATCTCTCTTTTCTCCACACCCCTTATTGCTCCCATCCACCCAAGTGTTTATTTTTTAATCTATTTACAAATTAAATGCTTGTCTGTATATTCTGTTTATGGTTTAATATTCTTATTCTGATTTGATTTATCCCTTTTGGGTCCTATTTTATGCATTCCTGAATTATCAACTGTAATTATCTTTGTAAAGCATAGTTAATTTCACAATAAATATTTCTATGAAATTATAATTTGTACAAATAGATAAATATCAAACCTTGTATTAGTTATCTATTGCTGTGTAACAAATTACCCCCAGACTTAGCAACTTAAAGCAACAGACATTTCTTATCTAACAATTTCCTTGGGTCAGGAATTCACTTGTAGCTTAGGTGGCTGGTTCTGACTCAGAGTCCCTGATGAGTTGTGGTCAGGCTGTTGACCACTGCTGCAGCAGTCATCTGAAGGCTTGAGTGGGGCTGGAGGATCTGCTTCTGAATGGCTGTTGGCAAGAGGCCTTAGGTCTTTCATAGACCTGTTTTAAGTGTCCTCACACCATGTTAGTTGGCTTCACTCAGAGCAAGTGGTGCAAGAGAGAGCAAGGAGGAAATCATATCCCTAATATGTCCTATCTTGAATGCACACACGGCCACTTCTGCTATAATTCTGTTTGTTATAAATGAGTCGCTAAGTCCAGCTCATACTCAAGAGAAGGCAATTAGGCTCCACCTTTTTTGGGGGGATGGTCAAAGAATTTGTAGACAAATTTTAAAACAACTGTAAATCATTTGTTATATGAAGCCATTTCCTCAGCTGAAATTGATTGTGTTGTAGCCTATGCTGTAATTTTTCTGACTTGTATATTCACAGTGTTTTCTGGAAATGCTGTGAAGAAAAGGTAGTGGTTTTTAAAATCTAAAGCAAGTTTTCATAAATTACACATTTTTTGGTGATTTCTTGAAGTTTTGCATCTATCTCAGTTTCAGTTCTGCTTTCATTTTTATCCTATTATGCATTTATTCTTGTATAATTTCATTTACACTTATTTCATAGTTTCTATAATTTATCTTAAATAGAACCAAACATTTCTAAGTAAAATTAATTTACCTTTCAAACTTATAGAAGAAAAGTACTTGTTTAAACGGTGTCTGAAGGCATGCATTTCAGCTTCCATATAGCAGGATGACTTTGGGTTATTGTGGCTTAGATGAGTTTGTTAACTTACATTAAAGTCTTTTGGGTACTTTAGAAACTCTTCTTTTTGAGTAAGGTCCTAACGTAGATTCATTTTATTCTAAGTCTCATTCTTTAGAAGGTGTATATAGAACATAATTGGTTTAGTCGGGGAATCTTTTCAGAACACATCACAGTTAGGTTTATATTTTGGCACTTCATTTCTTTAGATGTTAGCCAAATCTTGACTTTACCACCCCTACCTCCAAGTATCAATTACCTGCTTACTTTTTCGTGTGAGTTTTTATTTTAACCTAATTTTAGACAGAAAAGAATTCTCATATAACCTTCAGTACATTCCCCCAAATGTTAACATTTTACCACATTTGTTTTATCCTTTTTTCTCTCTTTCCATATATATTTTTTTCCCTAACTGTTCAAGTGTAAGTTGCAGATATAATGCCCTTTTACCTCAACCCTTCCACATGCATTTCCTGAAAAAAAAAAAGAAATATTCTCTTACTACCTTCTAATCATCAAAATCAGAAAATTAGTATTAATACAATACTATTATCTAATCTACAGGCTTTGTGGTCCCAATTGGCTCACCCGTGAATACCCATCATAGCAACAACAAAACCCAACACGCAAAAACAAAACAAAAAACCACTGATGCAGCGCCTTCAGTTTTTTTTTCCTTTGATTTCCTTTATCTGGAATAGTTTCTCAATGCTTGTCTTTGTGACAGTGACATTTTTGAAGAGTGTGGGCCAGTTTTTTGTCTTGTTTTTAAATAGAATGTCTCATTTGAGGTTTTTCTTTTGTTTCCTCATGATTAGCTTCATGTTAATGCATTTTGGGCAGGAATACCACAGATACGATGTTGTGTCTTCCTCAGTGCATCATTTCAGGAGGCCAGTGATGTTGATGTGTCCCGTTACCTTTGATGTTAACTTTGATCATTTAGTTAAGATGATTATGCTTAGTTTCTCCACTGTAAGGTTACTATTTTTCCTTTGTAAGTAATGTGTCTTCTGGGGAAATAACTTTGAGATATGTAAATATCCTGTTACTTCTCAAACTTTCACCCACTAGTTTTAGCATCCATTGATGATTCTTTCCTGAATCAGTTTTACCAAATGAATATTTTCTAATTCCCTCATTCCTTCTACATTTATTAGTTGACTTCCCCCCATTAATTAATTAATATCACTGTGAACTCACAGATTCCTATATTATTGAATGGATTACAGTTTTTTACTATCATTATTTCTTTTACTCAAATTGTCCCATATTCAACCAATGGAAGCCCTTTCAAGCTGGCTTCTGTCTTTTTGACATTTCCCCTTTCAGCACTTCCTTATTTTCTGGTACAAAAAGATAGTCCAGTTTCATCTTGTCTTTTCCCTGCCCGGGAATCAGCTGCAAAGAACCCTTAATGGAAAATTGTATCTAGAATTCGAAATCTTAGTGCTGGGTGTGCTCACAGCTATTCCAGTGTCATTCCTTCTAGGCCCTCTTAGCAAACAGAAGGGTGGGTGTGTGAGATGTATGTATGTATGTATGTGTGTGTACCCCCCCACATCTGTATCTATTTTTGTGTATCTCTATCTGTATTAAACCCATGAGTTCACACTGACACTTCCAATTCCACTCCTACACCACATGATTTTTCTACTCATCCCCTTTTCATATTTGTAACTCCCTTCTCCAACAGTAAGAACCTGGTTCTCCTTATTGACCCCATATTATTTGTACACTCCTAATGTACCTAGAAAGTAGGTTCAAAATTGCTAACCTGTGCCTCTGTGAAAATTAAATCCACTAACTAGAGTTCAGTATTTGTTTAACATAACTTTAAAAAATTAGCCTGAAGGCATATAGTGCAAATACTTTGTTCAAAACTTACATGGGTTATGTAACCCCTTCAGTGTGGTTTCATTTGAAATACAGTTTGGTTCCTTTGATTCTCTGAATTTCATATTACCCTCTTGCATCTCCATCCTTGTTAATTTTATTTACTGTCCTTTTTTGAGTATGTACAACATTAACGTGGTTGCGAAAGTCAAAAAGGCATTCTCAGGTAAGTTTCAGCCTCATTCCTTCTGTTCTTTCCACCTACCCAGCCCCCTGTAGACAATCTATTCATTGTTTCTAGTTATCCTTCCTATGCTTCTTTTTGCATAAATAACCAAATATATGTATGTTTTCTTATTTTCCCTTCTTACACAAAAGGTGCAATAGATATTCTTTTGCATTTTGCTTTTTCACAGTAAACAGTATATCCTGGAAACCAACCCCACACAGTTCATGGAGAGCTTGTTCTTTTTTACAGCTGCATAAAATTCCTTTGTGGGGAGGTCACATGCATTTTATGGGGTTTCTTATATTTACTTAGTACTTTTAGAGCACTTTCCTCTTGTTGCCTGATTCCATTCATGCTTCCCTCTACCTTTCCCATTTAGGTTAGGTGCCTCTCTTAAGCTTCCTTACTCACACTCTCCAAGCTATAGATTAATTTTTTTTTTCTTTTCTTTTTTTTTTTGTGGGGAAGACCAGCCCTAAGCTAACATCCATTCCCAATCCTCCCCTTTTTGCTGAGGAAGACCGGCCCTGGGCTAACATCTGTGCCCATCTTCCTCCACTTTATATGGGACGCCGCCACGGCATGGCTGACAGGCAGTGCGTCGGCGGGCGCCCGGGATCCGAACTCGCGAACCCTGGGCTGCCAAGCGCGGACTAAACCGCTGCGCCACCAGGCGGCCCCTATAGATTAGTTTTTTATCAGATTGAACTTGCTTTTCCTCCCCTTCAATTCCTTATCCTGGTGAATGGTATGCTTTTCATCTAAGCTGAAAACCTGAATGTCCTGAACTCCTTCTTTCTTGCACCTCACATTCTATCTGTACATCATCCCTCATATCCGTTTTCTCCTCTCCATTCCTGCTGCTTTTACCCTCGTTGAAATCCTAGTTTCTCACCTGCGTTATTTCATTAGAATCCTTAACTGTAGAGCAGTGGTTCTCGGACAGCACTCAAGTCACCTGGGAACTTGTTCGAAATGGAAATTCTTTCTGAGGCCTCTAGATCTCCTGAATCAGAAACTCTGGGGCTGGGGCCTGACAGTCTGTGTTTTGCCACACCCTCCAGGTCGTTCTGATACATCTAAAGTTTGAGAACCATGGACATAGAGTTTGTAAAATTTTAGGAGCTTTTAAAGAAATTAGTAGATGCCAAAGTGGAGAAATAAAGAAGCAAGCTGTGAAAAGCAGGAACAATTGAACCAAGCTGACCCAGGCACAAGGTGCCTCATTTGTTTCCCTCCTGGTCTTCTTTTTTGTCCTGCAGGGCCCATAGTCTTCGGCCGGGGATCCTAGAACCCACACTGATGCTTTCTCCTTCCTGGGTTCCAGCTTGCATAGAGAATGTCTTTATATTTTTAAACTTTTGTTTCCCTTGTTGAATGTAACACACATAGGGAAAGGTACATGGACCCAAATGTTCAGCTTAATGAATTATTTTAAAGTAACATCCAAGTTATCACCACTCGGGTTGAGAAATAAAACACTGCCAGTACCCAGAAGCCCATCAGGTTACCCTTCCCAGTCACAACCTCTCTCCTAAAAGTAACCACAGTCCTGACTTTTATAGAATTACTGCCTTGCTTTTTTTTAAAGTTTTATCCCCTAAATACACACTTTAAATACTTATAGGTTACATGACCTGTTTTTGAACTTTATATAAATGGAATCTTTTATGTGTATTCTTAGTGTTTTGCTTTTTTAGCTTAATATTACATTTGTGAGATTTATCCACCTTGTTGCATACAGTTAATTTTGTCCATTTTCACTGCTATGTAGTATTCCATTTCATGGAATTTCTATTTATAAATCTTTCTATTTATTTTTGAGCCTTTATATTAACAGCATGAGCATCACTTATATCAAGCCTGCTAATACTCGAGCTATACTCTTCAGTACTTAGCTAAAGTCCTAGAGATAGAAGGCAGCTTAATAAAGAAATCCTCTTTGTAACATCTCAGCTAATATCAACTCATTACTTTTTTTAAAAAAAATTACTTTTTAAGGAGGTAATATATGAACATGGTACAACATTCAAAAATACAAGAGGGTATAGAGTGGAAAGTAAGTCTTTCTCATCCTTACCCCACAGACATCCAATTCCTCCTTCTGGAAGCAGCCACTGTTACCATTAATTCATTAACTTATTCAACACGTTTTTATTGAGTGCCTCTTAAATTCCAGGCACTGTTCTAGTGTTTGAGGATGGAGGGGTGAACAAAATAGGCAAAGATCTGCTTTCATTCATGGAGGCTTCCATTCCACTAGGGGTGATTAAAAGTAATGAAGTTTCTTCTGTATCTTTTCAGAAATATTCTATGTGTATATGGCATATTCTCACATTTATTCTTTTTTTTGTGTGTGAGGAAGACCATCCCTGAGCTAACATCCGTTGCTAATCTTCCTCTTTTTGCTGAGAAAGACTGGCCCTGGGCTAACATCCATGCACATCTTCCTCTACTTTATATGGGACGCCGCCACAGCATGGCTGACAAGCAGTGCGTCAGCAGGTGCCCGGGATCCGAACCGGCGAACCCTGGGCTGCCGAGCGTGAACTAAACCGCTGCGCCACTGGGCCGGCCCCTCTCACGTTTATCCTTAAACACAATGTCACCTGCCATACTTACTGTACTGCATCTTGCTTTTTTTCTCATTATATCTTGGAGGCTATTCCATATTAGTGCATGAAAAGGCTTCCTCGTTCTCTTTAGCAGCTGCATGATATTCCATTGTATGGATGTTGGGAAAAATTGTGAAAGACTGAAATGGGCACAAAAGATTGCTAAGTGTCCTATCTAGTGCACTCTTCCAGATTATCTGTACTTTTCATTGTCTTTGAGCTATTTTATAACTGTAAGCTGTAGAAAAATGATAGTAGTGCAGATGATTCTTGTCCATAGAAACACAAATGGATTTTGTCCAGTGTAATGCAACTGAATGTTGTCCTGGGGATATTGAGCAGTTTTGCATCTATTTATAAAGCAGTTTCAGCATTCCAGATAGCCTATATATATGTATGTGTGTTCTTTGACTTCTTTGAACCCATTATAATATCTTACTGAATGCTTCATTAACTAATGAGTTAAATAAAATCTTTGACATGTTTTGTGTTTGTATCATGATTTTACTTTTTTTAAAAAGTTACCTTTTAACAGATATATTATCACAAGTCCCTTTCTGATGGACATTTCATTTCTTTATAAAGCCGCTCACACCAGTTTTAATCACTAGAAAAATCTGTGTTATCATGAAGCAGTACTTTGTGATGCTTTGCGAAGGAAAATAATGGATATCAAAATAAAGTTTTGATAATTCTTCCATCAAGTATTGTGACCTAGTCCCTGCCCTCAAGGAGTTTATAATCTATGAAGTTTATAGTTTACGAAGAGTAGCAGGGATATTGGGTAATTTACTCAGAGAGAGCTAAGTTTAGGTTCCCCTAAGGGTGGGAAAGAACTGCATGAACTTGCTTTCCTCACAGCATCTGCTTTTCTTCGTAGGCCCCCGGTCTGTGCGAGCTGAAGTAGAACTGGACATCTCTTTCTTTGGGAAGCTGGGTGCCAGTGTTCTTGTTTTTAATGCCAGCGATAGAACTAGTCAAGTCTTGGGGACTCAAGTCCCATGGCTCCAGTTACCAGCACAGCGATTTATCTGTTCTTACAGATGGTGTCATTAGCAAGAGAATATAATAGAGTCACATAGTTGAGGTGGGTGTGGGGTTAGTGGTTATATTCTAAAGTCAGGACAAAATGTAAAAATCAAATACTAGTCAAAGTTTTCATTAGAAGATCCTTTAGTACCTGCCAAGTGCCATGTCATGTTTTTCTTAATACAGGCATGTCCCAAAATAAGCTAATATGGATTGTGAGAATTTAGTTTTACTAGAAATTTTATTTGACACCCTGATTTGGCTTATCAGCACCTCACCTCATGAGTGCCACCCTTGCTAGGCGTTTGCTGGCCCGCCTCAAAAGCACCACTAGGAACATCTGAGGCTGTCTTTGCAGTTATGTAATTGGTGGTTTGGTCAAGTTCTCTCCGATACTTAGTTTGCTGTTCTGTAGAAGTGATAATCTTGTGTGCATTTGCATTGTCTTCATTGATTTCTTGTCTCTCTACTTTTCTGTCACCTCTCCATTAAAGGTTTTATCACCTAAACATCAACATTTGTACATTTTGTTAACTACTGAAGTAATTGTTTACCATTTATTTCAGTGGTTATTAGATTCTTTTGAAGTGGGGAGAGTTTTTAAAGGAAGGGTAATTCCCCTAAGGCGGGATAACTCTATTCTACCACCCTTTTACCTCTCTGTTGTCAGTGTTTCTCTAGAGCCTTCAATTAATTCTTTGCTGCCTCCGCTTATTTGTCAGTGATTGAGAAACTTCTAAAATCACTCGTACCTTTTGTTTCAGACTTGATTACAGCAAGGAGCATATGGTCGTTGAGTGGAGTGGTGGGGAGCTTCCACTATTTCTAACTCCTCCTTCCATATAAGTAGTTGAATTCGTGTACTTAAATTTGAGTATGATGTGACTCTTATGATAAGAATTGACCTAATTCAGATGGAATTGGGGAGGAGATTCCCTGGCAGCTTCCCTTTCATCCATGCAAACATGTGTTGACCTCCTACTAGGTTATATTAATTGCTGTGGGTACAAAGGAGAATAATTTATGTTCTCTGCCCACAAAGAACTTGTAATATAGTGGGGGAGGTAGATTTAAAGCTAGATGTTTGTAATATAAACTGGTAAGTGCCGTGATAGAAATATATCCAGAAGACTATTAGCTTAGAATTTATATGTCATGAATACAGCTGTCTGTGAGTACTTCTGAGGAGACACCTTAATAAACTCTGATGTTCAGAGAAAGCTTCTTGATAAAGGTGACACCTCACTAAGCCTAAAGAATAAGACCTTACCTGTGCAGAGGGTGAAGGGAATATGTATTTTTGGCAGAGAGATGGCAAAGTGTCTCAGGGTAAGTGGTTACTAAGTTTGGTGTCGCTGAAGCATAAAGTGAGAGGCAGGGCATCCTTAGGAGGCTAGAGTGGTAAGCAAGGGTCAATTCAAGGAGGGCTGTGTATGCCCTCTCTGTGACCTTGTATACTAATCCAATGACCATAATACGGTCATTATGATTGTATTAATAATATGATCACTAATAACTACCATTTGTTAAGCACTTACTATATGCCAGAAACTGTATTAAGTGCTTTATAGTTATTATTTCATTTAATCCTCTGGGACATTCACAAGTGAAAATGTGGAGGTGCAGAGAAGTTGAGTAACTTGTTCAGGGCCATGTCTACTGAGTGCAGAGAGTGGATTCCAAAGTGCAGAGGTCTGTCTGACTCCAGAACCTTTTAATTGGAGAATCATTACAAAAGCCTGATTATATCTTCTCTATAAGATTTAATCTATATATTTTATCTTTAGATAGATGATTCTGCAAGTTGAATGGAGATGGAATTGAGGGGGACAAAATGGGAGGCAGGGAGATAGTTGAGAAGCTGTTGAAGTAGTCCAGGTGAGAGGTGATTGAAACCTGAACTAGAATAGAAGTTATTAGATAGGCATAGGAGATGAATTGGAGGAATATCAAGGAGGTGAAATTAGAAGATCTGACTAATTATTAGAGGGAGAGGAAGGAGTCATGGGAGACTTACAGGTTTCTAGCATGGATTACTGTGTGATGATACCATATATTAAGATAAAAGACACTGGAGGAAGATATGCATTAAGAGAAGATTAGTTCGGTGTTGAGTATGTGGATTTGAGGTGCCAGTGGGGACAGGCAGTGGAATCATATTGCAGGCATATGAATCTGTACATATGAATCTGAAATTCAGAGGAGAGGTCTGGTCTAGAGATAGAGATTTGGAAATTAGTAGGTGGCAGTTGAAACCAGGAGGATAGATAAATAAACTCACCAGGAAGGCATAGCCCTAGAGAAGGACTCTTAAGGAGACGGTAGTGAAAGAAGAGACACGTAGAAGAAAAAGAGGAACCAGGAGAGGAGAGTGTCACAGAGACTAAAGGAGTAGAGTTTCAAGAAGGGCATGTTGAAGAGTGTCACACGCTGTAGAGAGATCCAGGAAGGTAAGGATGGAAAAGCGAATCTTGGGTATTCCAGTTAAGAGGTCATTGATGACCTTCTAAGAGTGGTTTCAGTGAAGTGGTGGGCTGATTGTGAGACTTCAGGGATTTAGGAGTGATTTGGAGGTTAGAAAGAGGAGGCCAAGGGTATAGATAATCTTATGAAAAGTTTGAATAAAAACTGGAAAAGGGATTAGAAAGCATGTATGAAGTATAAGGTTGAACAACTGGCTCTAAAGTCTGTGTACTCTCAACCTTGGGGAAGCTGGTTTGGGCTCAGTCCAACAAGTTGAAAGTTCTTGAAACCTTTGGGAAGTATGGACTAAACTTCTGAGAGTTGGGGTCAGCTGCTTCGTCTGTGGCCTCCCAGTGAGTCCTTCTATTCCCGGATGAACTATAATTTGCTCTAATTTGTTGTCAATACAATATATGTCAGAAAATTATCACCAGAGTGAATCATCCTAAATGTTATTTTGGCGGAAAAAAGAAAGAAAGAAAGTGATGGAGGAGATTGGTGGAGGAAAACCTAGGAAGGAAAAGAATGTTATGGAGTGGCTGTTAAGTGTCAGGCACTGTACTATGTCCTTAATGTGTTTTATATTATTTTATTGCATCCTCATAGCCACCCTATCAGGGGTGGGGTTATCCCATTTTCTAAATGGGGAAATTGAGATCTTATAGCCTTCTCTCTCCTTGTCTTCTCCCAGGTTCTGCAGCTGATGACTGTGACCTGGGCAAGTCTCTCAGTTTCCTCATCTGTAAAAAGCTGTGGTTATGATCCCTAAGTCTTTTCCAGCTCTAGGAATCTGAATATTTATTAACAGTGTTGCTGTTTGGGCATGAAAAAAAGGCTACTCAGGGAATTTCCCCCCTCTCAGTGAATTAATAACTTAATAGTAACACTGTCAGGTTGTCTGGACTAAAGAATTTATTTTCCCATCACAAAGTGAGTACTCATTATGTATGTGGCCTTAGAAGGCTACTGTAAAATAAATCAAGTAAATAGGCTTGGTGACAGGCTCTCTATCAATTGTTACTAGCCCTGGGCACATGGGCAAATAGCTACCTGCAAGATTGTGTGATACTTTTAAAGTGTGTTATAGGTTAAGTGCTAAGTATTTTTATTAATTTAGGAAGTACTTTTGGCATGTGGCCTTTGAAAATTACATTATTATATTATCATAAATCTTGATTAAGGCAACAAAATGTATTTACTATGGCCAGCTTCACAGCTGGGGTGAAATATTTTATAGCATGTATAATGAGCCACTAGATGATGGTGATTCTCTGTTCACATCTGAAAAATGAGAGTTGGGAAATGAATTAGAAGCTTTAAAGGTCTATTTAATTGTGAAAATTAATTTCAAGGAACAGTATCATGTGCCCAGTGAGTACTTAATAATTGAAGAGGAGGAGGGAAAAAAGGAAATTATGAAGCTTTCAAACCTTCTTAAGTCCATTTTCGAAAAAGGTTAGAATAAAAATATAATGCTAATGTGACTGTCAAAGACATGCTTTACAACGTGATGTATTAAGAATCAAAATTAGCAAATACTAGGCATTTTAAGATTAAATATTCTTCCAATTTGGAGCCAGTGTGTTCTAGGTACACTGATCCTGGCAAGCAGAGGTTCTCAATGGATATGGAATTGCCTCTCATAGGGCATTATGAAAATTTATAGGGGCAATTTTGTTTTCTAATGTTGCTGAGATGCATATTATTTTATTACAAATTATTTTCTTTTGATTTTTCCTTTATAGCTAATGTATTTTTTTAAGTGTTTATTAGTAGGTTCTAAATCTCTGAATTTTATTACAGAACAGTAGGGGGCATCACAAGGCATTTGTTATAAAAAGTGGGCATTGGGTCTGATAGGGTTGATGGCTACTGTATTAGTTTTCTCTTGGTGCCTAACGATGTGTCACAAACTTACAGTTTAAAATAAGAGCCGTTTATTATCTCACATTTCTGGAGGTCAGAAGTCCAGGCATGATATAGCTGTATTTTTTGCTCAGGGCCTCACCAGGCTGAAATCAACGTGTCTGCAGTGGCTGTGATCTCATCTGAGGCTCAGGGTCCTCCACCAAGCTCATTGGTTGTTGGCGGAATTCGATTCCTTGCGATCATATGACTGAGGTCCTCATTTTCTTGCTGGCTGTCAGCTGGGGGTCACTCTCAGCTCCTAGAGGCCACCCTTAGGCTGTAACTACATGGATGGCTTACAACATGGCAACTTACTTCTTCAAAGCCAGCAGGAGAATCTCTCCAATCAGCTATAACAGAGTCTCCTATAAGGTAGCCTAATCACATGAGTGACTATCCTATATTCACTGGTACCGGCCATGTGCAAGGGGAGGGGATTATACAGGATGCGTATACTAGGTGGTGGAAATTGTGGGAGCCGTCTTAGAATTTTGCCTACCACTGCCACTAGTATCAGATCTTCATACCTGTATCCTTTATCTATGTGAGTGCAGTTGAGTTATTTGAAACAGGACCACACTAGCTACTTGAAGCATTCATATAGGCATTGAGTACCTACTGTGTCCTAAGTACTTTTCTAGGCACTGAGATGAACAGGGCAGAGTCCTTGATCCCATGGAGGTTATCTTCTAGTGATTAGTGCAGTGAAGAAAATAAAATGGAGTAGACGGTTAGACGTGGGGTGGGGGTGGGTGTTCTTTTAGGTAGGGTGGTCAGGGAGTGGAGACCTGAACAGTGAGTAGCCAGTAGTGTGGACTCTGGGAACAAAACATTCTGGCAGAGGGAAGGTAATTATAAGGACCCTGAATCAGGGCTAAGCTTGTCTGTGTTTAAGGAACTGTAAGGCCAGTGTGGCTGGAGCAGAATGTGCGAGGAGGGAGAGGGGTAGGAGGATGAGTTCTGGGAGGTGGTTGGGTGACAGCTCATGCAGAGCCCTGTAGGCCCTGGTAGAGGGTATGATTTTTTTTTTACCATTTTTTTTTATTGATGTCTTAATAGTTAATTACACTGTGGGGTTTTAGTTGTACATTTTTGTTTGTCCGTCACCTTGTGGATGTAACCCTTCACCCCTTGTGCATGATTTTTACTTAAAGTGACATAGGAAGGCGTTGAAGGATTTTAAACAATGGAGTGACTGATCTGTTTTACATTTTTTTTTATTGATGTCTTAATAGTTTATAACACTGTGCGGTTTTAGTTGTACATTTTTGTTTGTCCGTCACCTTGTGGATGTAACCCTTCACCCCTTGTGCCCACCCCCCATCCCCCTTCCCCTTGGTAACCACCAATCAGTTCTCTGTCCGTGTGTTCACTTATATTCCATATATGAGTGAGTTCATGCAGTGTCTGTCCTTCTCTCTCTGGCTTATTTCACTTAACATAATACCCTCTAGGTCCTTCCATGTTGTTGCAAATGGGACAATTGTGTCTTTTCTTATGGCTGAGTAGTATTCCATTGTATGTATATACCACATCTTCTTTAACCAATCATCAGTCGAGGGACACTTGGGTTGCTTCCACTTCTTGGCTATAGTGAATGCTACTGCAGTGAACATAGGGGTGCATACGCCTCTTGTGATGGTTGATTTCATGGCCATTGGGTAGATGCCCAAGAGTGGGATTGCTGGATCATACGGTAGTTCTGTTTTTAATTTTTTGAGGACTCTCCATACTGTTTTCCATAGAGGCTGCACCAGTTTGCATTCCCACCAGCAGTGAAAGAGGGTCCCCGTTTCTCCACAACCTCTCCAGCATTTGTTGTTATTTGTCTTTGTGATTATAGCCATTCTAACCGGTGTAAGGTGATATCTTAGTGTAGTTTTGATTTGCATTTCCCTGATGATTAGTGATGTTGAACATCTTTTCATGTGTCTATTGGCCATCTGTATCTCTTCCTTGGAAAAGTGTCTGTTCATATCCTCTGCCCATTTTTTGATCGGGTTGTCTGTTTTTTTGTTGCTCAGTTGTATGAGATCTTTATATAGTACTGAGATTAATCCCTTGTTGGACAAGCGATTTGCAAATATTTTCTCCCAGCTGGTGGGTTGTTTATTCATTTTGATCCTGGTTTCATTTGCCTTGTAGAAGCTCTTTAGTCTGATGAGGTCCCACTTGTTTATTTTTTCTTTTGTTTCCCTTGTCCGGGTAGACATGGAATCTGAAAGGATCCCTTTATGTCCAATCTCAATTAGTGTGCTGCCTATATTTTCTTCCAGGAGTTTTATAGTTTCAGGTCTCACTTTCAGGTCTTTGATCCATTTTGAATTGATTTTTGTATATGGCGATAGGAAATGGTCTACTTTCATTCTTTGCATGTTGCTGTCCAGTTTTCCCAGCACCATTTATTGAAGAGACTTCCCTGTCTCCATTGTATGTTCTTTGCTCCTTTGTCAAAGATTAGCTGTCCATAGGTGTGTGGTTTTATTTCTGGGCTTTCCATTGATCTGTGTGTCTATTCTTGTACCAGTACCATGCTGTTTTGATTACTGTAGCTTTACAGTATATTTTGAAATCAGGGATTGTGATGCCTCCAGCTTTGTTCTTTTTTTTCAGAATTGCTTTAGCTATTTGGGCTCTTTTGTTGCCCCATACGAATTTCAGTAGTTTTTGTTCTATTACCGTGAAGAATGACATTGGGATTCTGATTGGGATTGCATTGAATCTGTAGATTGCTTTAGGTAGAATGGTCATTTTAACTATATTTATTCTTCCAATCCATGTGCATGGACTATTTTTCCATTTCTTTATGCCTTCCTTGATTTCTTTCAATAGTGTCTTATAGTTTTCATTGTATAGGTCTTTTACCTCCTTGGTTAAATTTATTCCCAGATATTTTATTCTTTTTGTTGCAATTGTAAATGGGATTGTCTTTTTGAGTTCTCTTTCTGTTGGTTCATCGTTAGTGTATAGAAATGCAATTGAGTTTTGTAAGTTGATTTTATACCCTGCCACTTTACTGTAGTTGTTGATTATTTCTAGTAGTTTTCCGATGGAATTTTTTGGGTTTTCTATGTATAAGATCATGTCATCTGCAAGTAGTGAGAGTTTCACTTCTTCATTGCCTATTTGGAGTCCTTTTATTCCTTTTTCTTGCCTAATTGCTCTGGCCAGAACTTCCAGTACTATGTTGAATAAGAGCGGTGAGAGTGGGCACCCTTGTCTTGTTCCTGTCCTCAAAGGAATGGCTTTCAGTTTTTCCCCGTTGAGTAGGATGTTTCCTGTAGGTTTGTCATATATGGCCCTTATTTTTAAAAGATTTGTGCTGAGAAATGGCCTCTAAGGTGGGGGAAAGATACAAAAAGATGAATTCTGTGAAGGAAATGAATACAGTTATATGAGTGCAGATGATGAGGGACCTTGCCTAGACTGAGGTCAAGGAAGGCTGCCTGAGGAAATGGCACCTGAGTCACACCTGGAGGATGGAGGGTGAAAAGAGGAAGGGTGGTCCCAGCAAGGGAACGACTTATGCCAAGGCTCTGTGGCCTTAATGGAGCTTGTCAAGTGCCAGAGAAGCTTAGGGGAAATGACTGTGGAGTTAGATAGGAGCCAGATTCTACCAGCCTTGAAGGCCTAGTTAAATGTTTTTCCTGTTCTTTCACGTTAAGAGCCTTGGGAAGCCACTGAAGGGTTTTAAGTGAAGGTGCGTGTTATAGAGGGAGAGGTTGAGGGCATGGTTCATAAGCAGTTTTATAATTTGACAGACTCAGTCTGGCTGCTGTGTGGAGGATGGTTTGGATTGGAAGCAGGGAGGTGGGTTAGGAGCTAATTGATGGTCCAAGTGAGACACAAGGGTGGCATGGCCTAGAATGGTAGCATGGAAGTTGCTAAGAAGTAAATCAATTTGTGAGTTCATTTAGGAGGTAAAATCAAAAGATTTGCTGATGGATTAGGTGTAGGAAATGAGGTTGAGGGAGGTGTCATTCTGGTTCCTACGACTGGATTCACTGAGCTGGGGATACTGCATGAGGACAAGCTTTTTTTAGTGGGAGAGAGGATGTAGAGGTATGAAGTGAGTTTTGAGGTAAGTTTGAGGTAACCAAGTGGAGATATAAAGTAGGAGAGGATGCAGGGGTCTGGGATTTAGAGAAGACTGTATGGTCTTTTTTGGTTATTTTTGAGGACTTAAATATGCCAGACACTGTATTAGGTTCTGAGGATGTAGAGATGAGTAAGACATTCATTCAGTCTTTGTTGAATGCATGCGGACTGTGTGTCGTGGTTATCGCCCTCTGGGAGTTTACTTACCAACAAGACAAGTCAGTAACAAAATCTCTGTATGGTATATTGGGTGCAGTGATAGAGGGAAGCAGAAGCTGATTCTAGAGCATATAAAGGGGGCACCTGACCTAGATTGGCAACATCAGTGAAGGTTCTTTTTGTAGGGCGTGAAGCCTGTTCTGAGTCTTGAAAGAGGAGGCAGAGTTAGCCAGACAAGGGGAATATAAGAAGTGCTGGTAGTAAAAGCCTTGGGCGTGTGAGAGAAGATGATGACATCTCAGAGAAGCCAGCAGCTCCAAATCCCTGGCTTTCCTGGTAGGCTGGACAAGTGGGAAGGCAATGTCTGTGCTGAAGTTGGATGTTTTTATGGTGGTGGTGGTGGTTGTGATGAGGGGAGAAGAGTATTTGTGGCTGGAAGGAACTTCAGAGAACATTTAACTCTTTCTTCTCATTGACAAATGAGGTTACCAGTAGCCCAAGAGGAGAGCTGACTTGCAGATACCTTGTCAGCAAGTCCATGTCTCCCCAGGCCAGGCTTCTTTAGCCTTTTACAGGAGCGGCAGTGCCCTTTGTGTATTTCCACGTTCTCTCTGACATATTTATGTGGAAAGAGAATGTCCTGGAAACCCCCAGATGCTGCCATTCAGTAAAGCAGGTCTCCATATGGGCTGTGTCTTTGAAGCTGATGCCAGCCTAGAGTTAGTTTTTCACTTGTGTGGCAAGGTGGACCTGTTCCTTAATGGGTCTACCCCTTTGAATTTAAACAGAGCATTCTCTCTGGACTGCCTGTATTTGTACTCTCCCTCCATCTTTCTTTCTACCCACTTGTGTCTTTGTCCTTTTCTTGATCATGTACTGGTAGCGAATAAGAATAATAGTATAGTTGTAGTAGCAGTGAGAATAGTGGTAGATATTTTTTTGAGTATTTATGATGTGCCAGGCACCATAGTAATTGCTTTACTTTACCTCCTTTAATTCTACCAACAGCCCTCTGAGGTAGCATTTTATTATTGCCACATTTTACAGAAGAGAAAATGGAGGCTTAGAAAGAGGTTACATAGCAGTAAATGGTGGTGCCAAGGTTTGAACTCAGGCAGTGTGACTTTGGATACTCTTTACTGCCTTTCCTAAGACAATCTCTAAAGCAGTGCTGTCCAATAGAAATATAATGTGAGCTACAGATGCCAGCCATGTTTGTAATTCAAAATTTTCTAGTAGCTACGCTGAAAGAAAAAAAACTAGGTACAATGAATTTAAAAATATTTTTTATTAAGCCCAGTGTATCTAAAATATTATTATGTCAACATCTAGTCAATGTGAAAAAATAAATGAGATATTTTACTAAGTCTTTGACATACAATGTGTATTTTACTCTTACAGTACATCTCAGTTTGGACTAGCCACATATCAAGTGCACAATGGCCACCTGTGGTGAGTGGCTGCCGTTTTGGTCAGTGCAGCTCCAAAGGGACAGGAGAGTGGGTGAAAAGTTCTGACCATCTTCTACTGCTTAGCAGAGAGAGCAAAAACCCTGCTGAAAATCGGCAGATGAAGGAACTGAAAGGGGAGAAGGCAGAGTAGTAATTCCTGGGTCTGACCCAGTGAGAAGTGGTGAGTGGAGAAGGGTTTTCTCTCCTATTGCCCTGAAGGTAGTGGGTATCTTTTTTCTTCCCAAATTGAGACTCAGCATTTTCCCATATTGTTACTCATCCTGATTAGTTTCCATACTGTCCTGTTCCTTAAGGAATTTTGGGAATAAATAGGCTTTTGTGGTTGGCCACTAGATATTATAATATTATTTCTATGGAAAAGACTTAAGAATTCTAAGGCTTATAAATCACTTGTGTTTAGAATGTCATCATTTGTTAATTGTGGAGGAGGTGAGATTGAAGAGGAGATTGTAGTGATCATTTGCTTTATGAGCTCTATGGTACAGCTGTTCCAGCCCAAGGAGAAGAGTAACTTCTTAGTTCACACGTATGAGTCATGCTCATCACCTGTTCCTTTCTTCTCCCTGTCGGTAGGCTCATAATAAGCCTTCGGCCTATTATTTGTTGAGTTGAATATTAGCTGAGAAGCAAATATCCCTAGAACTGAGCTATTTGAATTGTTTCCATCATGAACTTCCATTCTTAAACGCTTGCTTCCTGTGGGTCCTACCCCTTATAAAAAGCAACACAGGCTTATCCTAACAAACTGAATAACACAGAAGTGTAAAAGGAATGGACAGCCCTATCCTTTCTCTGTTCTGAAAATGCAAACCTGTGCACTGCCTAAAAGCACATCAACGGGACTTTAATATATTTGTGAATGGAAAAACAGAATAGTGCTATATCAGAGATTTTTAAGGGGATGTTGACTCTTAGGATTATGCTTTTGTTAATGTTTATGTACATTCCATTGAAGTATTTATAGAACGTACAGTTGAAAAAATCATAAATCATCAGAGACTTGGAGAACACCAGGAAAGGTGCTGCATAATAATTAAGTAGTTTTGTGAGTTTAAAAATATTTGAAATATATGAAAAACATTATGCAAAGTGTGATTCGGGAGTATAACCTTGGTTAGTAAAGTGGAAATTAGGAAACCAAATGCTTGCTGAATATTAGGGGGAGGGAGAATTTCTTCATGAAAATATTTGATTATAACTAGTTGAGAGATATTTCTAAGATGAGCACATATATTTTTACTCCTGAGAATCAATTCCTGAGAATGACATGGAGTCCCACATTTATATCTACAACCTATGCTTAAATCATTTCATTTCAATGCAATATTTATTTATTGAATGCTGTGCTTGTAGGACACCAGGGAGAAAACCTGGTCACTGCTCTCCAGGAATCTGTGTTTTGACTCATTTTTAGCTAATTCTTAAAAATCTGTTTTTTACTAAATTTCTTTCCACATCAGTGTTTGCTCAGTTCTCCTCACATTGCTTCTCAGTAAAGTACAGAAAGTCAGAGATTATCTATATCAGTGTTTTCATCCTTTCCTTAAAAAAAACCCTGGGGCCAGCCTGGTAGTGTAGTGGTTAAGTTCAGCATGCTCCGCTTTGGCCGCCTGGGTTTGTGGATTTGGATCCTGGGTGCAGACCTACCCCACTCATCAAGCCATGCTGTGGCAGTGACCTACACACAGAATAGAGGAAGATGGGCACAAATGTTTGCTCAGGGCCAATCTTCCTCACCAAAAAAAACCAAAAAACACCTTCTTTTGATAAACATAAATAGCTCATCATCTTTTTTGTTTTGACTTTTTAAAATTTCTTGAAATATCATTTATATAAAAGATAAACTGATTCTTGTTTTAAAAGAAGGAAATAGGCTGGCCTGGCGGCATAGTGGTTAAGTTCACGTGCTCCGCTTTGGCAGCCTGGGGTTCATGGGTTTGGATCCCAGGCACAGACCTGCACACCACTCAACAAGCCATGCTGTGGTGGTGTCCTACATAAAAAAAAAATTAAACAAAACGAAACAAAAAATATATATATGGAAGATTGGTGACAGATGTTAGCTGGGGGCCAATCTTCCTCACCAAAAAAAATAAAAAAAACCCAAAAGAAACACTTCAGAAGTACATTGAGTTTACACATAAAACTTCCTATTCCTTCCCTTTCGTCCCCTTACTCCACTCCCCTCCCTGAATGTTACTGCTAACAGTGCAATGTGTGTCCTTGCAGTCCTTTTCCCATCTATATGTTTACTTAATTGGTTAAGGAGGTATTTAAGTGCCTTCTTAAATATAACATGCACACGTATATATTTTTTCATAAATGGATCCTATTGTACTGAGGCCTGCTCTTTTCACTTATTGTGTTTTGAAGCTCGGGTCAGAACATTCAGATCTATTCCATTCTTATTACTGGCTGCATTGTCAGGACACATTATAATTTATTTTCCACTTGCCATATTGACGGACATTTAGTCCCCTAGCTTTTTGCTGTTACAAGCAATGCTGAATTAATAACCTTATATAATCCTAGAAGTACAATTGCAGGGTTATAGGAAATGTATATTTAAAAATTTGACGGATTCCGCCAAACTGAACTCCAAAAAGCTGAACCAGTTTATAGTTCCAACAGTATATAAGAGCACTGTTTGCTACATATATATGATTTAGTTATAGTGTTTTAGAACTTGAAGGGACCACGGAATGTAGCCTAACCCCTTCCACCCTTTTTCCAAGGTAGAGACTGAGTCTCTTGAAATGATTTGCCCAGATCTTACCCAGCAGAACCCTGAGTACTTCCCAGTCTCTGATTTGTGTTCCCTTGGGGGCATCTTAGTTTAGATACATTTTATACTGCAAGGTTCTACCATACTGTTTATCTGTTTCTGTCTCTTCTGTTTTTACTCAGAACAAACTTCCTTTTCAGTCTCACATTTTCTCATAGTGCCCAAGACTCCTGCCCTTGCCACCCTGTCTGCATGGAACATCTTTCATTTAATATCCTTAAAAAGCTGCCTTCTTGCATTATTTAAAACCCATCTTATCCGCAGGGCGTGTGGGTTACTTTAGATTTACCCGTGGGTGCACTGCAGCAAAGGAAGTGTTTTATGAGTTGTTTCCTCATCAGCAGCTGACCCCACCCTGTTGGCCAAGTAAAGCATAAGCTTCTTTGTTTATAAACTCGGGGACGGAAATAGACTGTCTATTACAGCATTCCTGCTACATTTGATCATTTTATGTTTGTCAGATAATGTGAGGCCATTTCAATTAAATGAAATCCAACTTAACATTAAAATTTATTAATCATAGTTTATTTTTTCACTTAGAAATGACCTTCAGAAAGTATTCTGCTTGAAAAATATAAATAGATTCTCCTCCTCATGTGTCAATATATTTATTCCTAAGGTGCCTGCATTGTAGGCTTGTTTCTGGTATAAAGGCGTGGTCCTAGTATCTTTTCTTGATGGGCTATGAGAATTTGTGTCAGTGACATCCCAAGTTGGTGCTGTAGCTGAACTGGTCACATATCAAGATTATGACTTTAGGTAAAGAATCAGCTGATGAAATTCTAAGGAACAGAGATCAGCCTTGATGCATATTTTGATCATGACAAAAAACATAGAATTCAATATTAGATGTGAATTAAATTTGGTCCATGAATGTTGTTCAAAAGTGAGGATAGCAGTGTAATCATAAGCTCATCAATTATTCAGCAGCAGCTTGAGGATATTAGTGCACAGAATACAGAAGACCCATCCACTACCCTTGTTCTAAAACAGAAGGAAAAAAAACATACATTATTCTCTTTATGGGTTTTATTCTCCTACAGTGTAAGTGAAGTTTATATGTGCACCAGAAGAGGGTGAAGGCAGGCCACATATTTGCTTATTCATGGGGATTTGTGGAAAATTTGGGGTAGATTAAGTTTGGAACATGAAAAGGTGACAGTTTTACGGGAAAAGTCTGTTTTCCTAATCTTAAGAGACATAGACTTTTGAAACTTTTTGCCTAAGTTTTTTTGTTCCTAAAATGAAAGCTATTTGCTTGGCATGTGCTGTTCATGCCCTTATTCTTACATACACACTATAGATTTGGATTTGGCTGTAGATTTGGATCAGTGTCTGTTGTTTGGACGGTAACTCCCAGACTACATGAGGATAATTATCTCTGAGTTTTATTCTCTTTTTTTCTTTTTCATTGCAGTAGAGAATGGTATGTTGGAGAAATAAAGACAATGCTTATAAAACTGAAGGGAAGAGATTATATAGGGAAAAAACTAAAGGAAGACTAGTATAATTTGTGAACATTTCCTTTAGATTATGTTCTGGAATGTTCTAGATTATGTTCTAAACTTATCAATCAAGATTTTAGGTGGACTAATTTCTCATAGTTGATCTTTTTTTTATTTCACAATTTCACAGAAAATAGCCAAGATATCAGGGTTTAACAGACTGCCTCAAAGTATGCACAGTAGAACATTTTTATAACCTCTACAAATGAAAAGCCAATTTCCTTTACACAGACAATAATGCAAATATTCACAGTAGCTTTGCTGCAAAGAAATTAAATTGTTGCAATTGATGAGTCCACTGCTTTAATGGGGAGTTCATGCTATAATAACCTTTATTAATTAGGAAAATATCATATAATTTAAATCTAGGCAAGAATATTACAGACTTGTAAGTTGCCACTGAAGAAATTAAACAGAAATGCCTTGTCCTGCATTTTCAAATATTATTACAACTAATAACCTCTGCACTCATCATGACTTTTTCAGTGTTTTTTGGCTCCAGGTGCATATATTTTTCTGTTCCCAGCATACAGTTCATGCAATTTTCAATGCAATTGGAACGAGTAAGGCTGAGAACTCAAAAAAGGATAGTTCTGTAAACTCTGAGATCTGTAAGTGATAGCCACTTCTTAGAGTTGCAGTCTGTGACTTGTCGTTCCCAAAAGACACCCATCTTATAGAGGGTTGCCTTATAGGGAGTTACACAGTGGAACAGATGAGCTGAGAGACTGAGGGAAGGTTGATGGCTGGATGACGTAAGTCTTTGGTTAAACATTCAGAATTTAGGTTAATAAAATCTGATAAGTTTTTGTACCTTATCCCTTTCTGAAGCACAAGCTCTAGAAGGTACTTTGTAGGGAAGAAAGAAGCAGCAGCAAGCTTCAGTATTTGGGGAAACTTTAAAACATAATAGAATGAAGCTCACTTGGGTCATTTGATATTTATTTTATTCTAGAATACCTGATTTGAATGCTTTTGTTTGTTTGCAAGTATTTGGGAAAGATTGTTTTAATTAGAGCTTGGATCTAGAGAAACTGAAGAAGGCTCGAACTGAATAGAAAATAAAAGTAATACTGCAAGTTATGAATTGGGCTGTTTTTGCCTTGGGAGTCTTAGATATTTTGTGATTGAATAATAGAGTAGCTTCTCCCAGCCAGCACAGAATTAGATATCATTGCCAAACTGAGCCAGGAGCATTGCCTAGTCTAGGACAACACTTCTCGAAAGACGGCCCAAGGCCACTGGTGGACCCTGATCAAAAAATATTGGCAAATGTCAGGCTATCTCATAGTTTTTCATTTATATATATCTTTTGGCAACTTACTACTAACTAATCAAGTGGAGCATTAAGGGTATGCAAAATGTGGCATTCATGAGTCCACATTAGCATAATACTAGAGCTAAAAGATTCTGATTTAGTATTCTACTAAGAAGTCTGGCTGCTATGCAATCTGTATCAACATTGCAAAGCTCCTAGTACACGTAAGAACTTGCATGCATAAGTTAGAGTTATTTTACATTTTTGGAAAGATACATATCATCAGTGTTTGTTGAGTTGATTGTACTTGCAGTTGTTCCTATTCTTGTTTTTTTATTATAAATTACTGTTTAGCCTTATCATTATCAATTTAATTTGTTATAGGTTGTTCAGTTAACCCTGTAGTGTATATTGATGCATATTTATATTAACAATATTCTTAGTCTGTAATTTTTCAATAACTAGAATTTAACTACATTGCAGTTAAAATAGGAATTATTCTGCCTATATGAGTAAAGCAGATATATACGTAATCTCCAAAAGTTGGCTTGGAAAATGACACTTCATTCTTATCACCCATGGCGTATTTTACCTGGTCTGAATAAGGGTGTGTTAAAAAAGTTTGAGACTTGCTGGTATGAGGAACTAGTTGGCAGGTCTAGGAGTCAGAGTTAGAATCATATCTAGTTTCTTCCATATCACTACAGCATAGCTCTTATAAGTTCAGGACCTTGAAAGACCTTGCTTTGAATAAACTATTTATTGTCTGTGTCCTTGGACAAGTTGCCTGATCTTGTCTGTGTATCAATTTCCTATCTGTAGAATAGGATAAAAAAACAGTACCTACCTAATCCAGTTCTTTGAATATTACATAAAATGTGTGTATAAAATGCTTAGGTCTCTGCCTGGCTTATAGTAAGTCCTCAATAAATAGTAACCATTATTATTAGATGAGAAGTACTTTCTGTGTCCCTACTGCAAAATGGTTAATTTGCTACTAGACTGTAATTTTGTTTTAAGCTTCTTTTTGGGTTAAAACATTCAACTAATATTTGCTTATTCAACATATGTTTTAAAGCCTTTTGTATGGAGGTTCATTGTTAATAATAGTGTATGTTTCAAATGATCTTCATGATTATTTCAAATTTGGGGTCACTTTTTTGTTGAAATATATTTGAAATATAACATTGTAAATTTAAGGTGTACAACATGTTAATATGATACATTTATATACTGTAATATGATTGCCATTGTAACAATAATTAGCACCTCTATCATACTATGTAATTATCATTTCTTTTTAGTGGTTGGAATAATTAAGTTCTAGTCTCTTAGCAAGTTTTGTGATTATTATACAATATTGTTGTCTGTATTCATTTTACTGTGTGTTAGATCTCTAGGACTTACTGGGGAGTCTCCTTCTTTTACAATCTGATTACTAAGAGTAGAGTTGTCATAATGGCCATTTTCATGTTGTTTGTGTTGGCCGTGTTACATTATCTTCAGTCAGTGGGTTCCTTGCAGGAACCGTTTTTAATCCACTTGTCATTTTGTGAGCACTAATTTGGAAATTCACATAAGCAGATACAGGTAAACCTGATACTTGCCTTGAACAAATGAGGTACTACCTTCAGCCCTGCCTCTTTGTGGCATTCCCACTCTTCTCTCAAGACGCCTATTTATCTTGTGAGACAAGTGACTGTTTTTGACATGCGGATCATGAGAGGGAGGCAGTGTCCTTCCACATATTAAATATTACTAAAGATTAATTTTTTTCTCATTTTTCTAGGTTAATACATATGAATATAAGTTTTAAGGTTTTCTTCCCAAATTTGTATGATTTTATTGCACTTCTATTGCACTTACATAGGATGTAAGCACCCTATTTTGGAGAGCAAGTAGCCAATTATCAGAATAGGAACTTATTCTGATACAAGAGTACAACAGATAGTTTTCTGAGTTCCTGTTCATTTAATATTCTGTTTAACATAGTTGTAGTTGTTTTGCTGTAGTACTTATGGAAAATAGCTGTATTTGACTTTCTAAAAATCATAAAATCATGGCTTGCTAGTTCTAGAATTTACGTTGTCTTCTGGTCCTACCTTGCTCAGTAGACAGTGAGTTCTTCAAAAGTAGTGACTTTATCTTTTACTAATCTTTGTGTTTCTGTCACCTAGCACCGGACCTGTATGATACAGAAAGCTCCATACATCTTTTATCAAATGAATTATATACAGACTCAGAAACTAGTTTGTCCTTTGACAAAGATGTGGAGAATCAATGTGGTAATTGGTAAATGGAGTTATATGTATTCTCAATAAGATAATCTTGTCAAATGTTTTGTTATGATACAGTTCTTTAGTGTTTCAAGCTGAGCATATCTATAAACATTTATTTACAAACGTATAAAATCATAGAGTGACAAGAATTTGGAGATGGACTGGACACTGGAAACCATTTAATCTTTTCCAGAGAAAGACATTTCAGGGATCCTGAGAATAGAAAATGCCCATGAACTCCAGTCATGTTTCTCACTGTCGCACTTTACTGCCTGGGTGATATTACCCTCCTACAGGGTTTAGAATTGCATTTGCAAAATATCACAATCAAGGTTATATCTACCAGTATGGTCAGTCTACACCTGTTTATTCAAACTTTTGGATGACAAGGTTAGAGTATATATCAAAACAAGTGAGGTATCCTTCCCATGAGAAAGCAGAATGTGATTTTTTGAGTGTTTAAGATGCAGACAGGACATCATTTATCTCCCCAAGCGATATTAATTTAAAGTTTAAGGAGTACTACTTCAAATTACACACCACATGGGTACCAAGAGCAGAAAGAAATTGCTAAACCATATGCTTGTAAATGCCATCTCTTTCCTCAAGAGAAAAATCATTTATATTTTGCAATTAAAGAGCAGAAGGTCTTTTTTCCCATAAAGGCCTTTCAGTCAGGAAATATGCGGGGTGGAGAGGGCTTCCCAGGGGACATTTATATAGCATTCAAGGACTCATTGGCATCTCCACCTGGTGGCACTTTGCTCCTTGTCTATTTCCTGAGACTCTGGAGAATAAACTTTAATTCTAAAAATGTGGTAAGCGCTTGTTAAAGAAAAATTTGTCAACAGTTCTGCTAGAAGTGAGCTTTAGAAATTGATGTTTAGGTCGACTTGGTTTTTTCAGACTCCTGAAAGGCAGTTATAACATTACAACATTATGAATACATATGGTACTCTCTCTCACTTTTTTGGTGGACATTGTTTATTATTTTGGTTAGAAAAAATGGGTGTGGGTTTCTTACTGTGTAATAAACAGTCAGTAACCCTGAGAATTTTGGTCCTGCTGCTTTAGCCATTTATTTGATTTTTGATGCATTTGAATTCATGAACGTTAACCAACCACAAAAAACAGTGTAGTTTCTATGCCACCAGCCCTGGTTAAATAAATCCATATGAAGTCCCGGAAGCCTCAACTAATAATTGTATGTAGTATCATGAACGATACCGTGTCCTGGTTGATGTATTCCTGCCCTTTCTTAGAGTCGGTCCCTGTTCCCCCTGCCTTCGTGCTCTTCTCCTTCCTCCCACCTGGAAGGAACAGCTTGAGTGAATAGATTACCCTTGCCCTATCCTGCGAACATCAGCAGGTTTAGACTCTGGGACTGTCATCAGCACCAAATCTCAGAGCATTTTGTTTGCATCCGAGAAAATCTGCCTTGTCTCGAAAAAGTCATACTGAAAATCTCTAAGGTGAAGATCTTTAGTTGGGATGTATCAGACAGAGTGTTCTAGTAGGCCATGCTACCCAGGTATCTGATATTCATTACTTTTTGCCTATCTTAGTGTAATGAACTTTTTGTCCTTGCCTTCAAGTTGTTAATTAATTTTTATCTGTGGAGATAATATATAGTCCCTCTGCTTACGCTTCTGTCTTAGTCACTAAATCAGGTACTACTGGATGTAGCAAATTAAAACACTTGCCGTCTCATACACAAACTAATTTATTTTGTAATTTTAGTAGCCAAAGTTATTGAAACATTTGTGTGTAGTTTTATTACAAATAAGACATGCTTGTCATAAAAATTTTAAACATTACAGAAATATGTAATGCACTATGTAAAATTTTTCCCACAACCCTGATCCATTGGCTTAACCCTTGTTATCAATTTGCTGTTTGCTTTTTATTTATTTAACAAAATAAAATTGTACTATAATACTGTTTTGCAGCTTGCCTTTTTGCATGTAAATACATATGTTGAGGATTTTTTTCAGTTTCAGGAGTATCTAACTTTATTATTTTTAAATCATTGTATAATATTCCATTGTATGGACTTAACCGCTATTCGTTTATCCAGTTCCCTTTAAATGGGCATTTAAGTTTTTTCCAATTTTTTGCTGTTACAGAAAGTGCTGAAGTTGACGTCCTTATGTATTTAATTTTGTGCTCTTTTGTGAATATCCAGCTTACTTTTTTCAAAATGGCTAGCCAACATCTTTTATTGAAAAAAAATCCATATTTTCTCCTACTGAATTAAAATGCCACATTTATATATATACCGAATTCCTATGTATACTTGGGTTTATTTCTGGACTAGTATGTTCTAATGATCTGTCTCTCTAATATAACATTGTTTTAATTGCTTTAATTTATGATTTGCTTTCCTATCCAGTAAGCTGGCCCCCTCTCATTGCTCTTCTTTTTCAGAATGTACCAAATCACATATTTATTCTTCCAGATGAACTCCTTTACTCCAATTTACTTTAAAAACTCTGTTACAGTTCTGATCAGAATTGCTTTTAATTCCTGTATTAGTTAGAACTGTGTCTCAAAGCTTAAAAAAGCCTCTTGATAAATATAAAATTCTCACTTCTCTTTCTCAATTTTCTATTATGTGTGCCCATTTGTCAATTGTTTTTAAACTGTGTATCCCTACCAAGAATGTTTTGTGGAATTTTGCTTTCTGTTACTAAAGCTTTGTTTTTGTTCACAATATAAAGTACAATAAAATATCAAATATGCTTTTTTCACCTATTTCACAGATTTAGAGATAATTGGTCTCTTTACAACATTGGATCTTTCTATCTCCAAACAATGTATGTCCCTTCATTTATGTTTCTTCAATCCCTCAGTAGAGTTTTATAATTTCCTTTACATGTTCTATGAGTTTCCACCTAGGTATTGCATGTGTTTTGCAGTTATAAATTGCAAATCTTTTTCCTTATATTTTCTAGCTGATTGGTTTTGATATGGAATGATACTATATATTTTCATGTAATAATTTTATGTGGGCACCTTAGTGAACCCCCCTTATTTTCTCTCATATTTTTTCAGTTGATTTCTTATGGATTTTTCATATAGGCAATCAGATTATCTGCAAATAGTGATTATCTTGCCTCTTTGTTTCCTAATCCTTTTGCCTTTAACTTGATTTTCTTAATTGTGTTTGTTCCTGAAAAATGTTAATAGTGACAAAAGTAGACATCCTTGTTTTATTTCCGAACTTTCTAGGAATGTTTCTTGTGTTTTATTATTAATTAGATGCTTAAATCTGTGACAGTTAGGTTGTGTATGTGTGTATCAAGTTAAGGAAGTATCATTTTATTTCTATTCAATTAAAACTTTTTTCTATAAACTTATTAATGATAGTTTAAAAAGGTATTTTAGGGGCCGGCCTAGCAGTTAAGTTCGCGTGTTCTCCTTCGGCGGCCCCAGGTTTGCCGGTTTGGATCCTGGGCATGGACCTACTCGCCACTCATCAAGCATGCTGAGGCAGTGTCCCATATAGAGGAGCTACAACTCTACGACTATGATACACAACTATGTACTGGGGCTTTGGGGAGAAAAAAGGAAAAATAGGAAGATTGGCAACAGATGCTAGCACAGGGCCAGTCTTCCTCAAAAAATGGTATTTTAGCTTTTCTTGAGCTAATTATTTGATTTTTTTCTCCTTTGACCTTTTAATTTGATGACTTGATTATTTTTCCTAATATTCATCTGTCCTTCTTGGAATTGACCCACTTTGTCATGAATCCTTCTGCTTAATTCTGTTTTGCAATAGTTTACATAGAGTTTTTTTCATTTATGCTGGTCTTTGAGAATGTGGGTGTGGTCACATCTTGGTGTCAGGATTATATTGGCTTCATAAGAAGAAGCAGAAAACTGAACTTCTTCCCATATGCGCAGGAATGGTTTAGATAACATTGGAATTATCTGATCCTTGAAGTTTTGAAGAAACCTGTCCATAAAACTGTTTGGATCTGGCAGATTGGGAGGTCAGGGGTCAAGAATACATTTGGGCAGGGGAGGGGGGTAGGTTATATTCTTAGTATCCCTTTCTCTTATCCAATCTAGGATTAAAGAAGCATATCAGATAGGTTTTTAGACTCCTTGTTTTCAGTGCTTTTGGTAACATTATTAGATCCCCTGGTTGTTTCTGGAGCTATACAGAAAAGAGTTAACATAGCATGACTGAACTGCTATCTTTAGAAAGGCCTGCCTGCAAGATGGCCCGTGTCTAGCATCTGGGAACTTAGATTATAGAAGATTTCCTGCCATTAATTGATAAGAGTGGCTCACTTAAACTGTTTGTACAAACATTATGCTTTATGTTGAACACAGCTTTCATTCTGGGAGTCTGGACTTTGGATACATGCCAGGCAAGTGCCTACACAAACAGCCCCCCTTAAACACCCTGGGCATTGAGTCTCTAACAAGCTTCCTGGTTGGCAACATTTAACAAGTTGCTGTCACAGCTTGCTGGGGGAATTAAGCACATCCAGTGTAACTCCACCAGCCCGGGTGCTCTAGTGGTTAAGATTCTCGCTCTCACCGCGGCAGCCGGGGTTTGTTCCCTTGTCAGGAAACCACACCACCTGTCTGCCAGTTGTCATGCTATGGTGGCTGAGTGTTGTTGTGATGCTGAAAGCTACGCCACCAGGATTTCAAATACCAGCAGTGTCACCCATGGTGGACAGGTTTCACTGGAGCTTCCAGACTAGACAGACTAGGAAGAAGGACCTGGCCACCCACTTCCAAAAAATTGCCCATGAAAACCCTATGAATAGCAGCAGAGCATTGTCTGATACAGCGCTGGAAGGCAAGAGGATGGCGCAAAAAGATGGGGCAGGGTTTTGCTCTGCTCTACACAGGGTCACTTGGAGTCAGAATTGACTTGACGGACGGCACTAACAACAAGAAAATGCAACTCCATTGGGAGAGGACCCTTTGGAAACTTAGGTCTGGTTTCCCCCAGACCTTGCCCCATGTGCTTTTTCAAAACCTTTGCTGATTTTGATTTGTATTCTCTTGCTGTAATAAATCACAGCCGTGAGTACAACCATATGCTGAGTCGCGCAAGAGAGTCCATTTCACATGACGGGCCAAAACAGTGATATTAAAAGACAGTGGCAGAGTAATATAATATAACTTAAAAAAAAACTACTATAACCATGTCATTAGAACTGTGGAAACAATCTCATGGAAGTTAGAAAATTTGTCAAAGGTCACATATGTTGTTAGTGGCAGAATAGTTTTTAAAGCTTAAGGAACAATTCAATAAACAGTTTTACTCCATGAACTTTAAAAAGTGTTTTTCCAATTTTATTTAACAAATTAAAATTGGTGGTTTAAAAGTTAACTTTATTGATATGTGGTTTCCAAAACATGCTTTTTAAAATGCAAGTGGGTGGACCCAAACTGTCACTTTATAGATCGGCCTAGGGCATCGGGAGAAAATATTTTCTGCATACAAACTGTGGTATTGGTAGCTTTGTTAGCACCATTTCCCTCTTTGCAATAAGATTCAAAATGGAATCATGTCCTAAGTGAATTTTCTAAACTTCTTGTTTGTATATTTGTGCACGTAAGGGATGTGAACCTAGAACAACAGAGTCCAAATCAGTGGCTCTTTTCCAGACTGCTCATTAGAATCATTTTAGAATAGTGATTCCACACATTCCAGACCAGTAAATCAGAATCTTGATGGGTAGGGCTCAAGCATCTTATTTTCTTTTTTTAAGCTCCCATGTTATTCTAACATGTGGCAAGCTCATTGAGAATCACTGGTCTAATTAAAATTATTTCTAAATGCCAATAAAAATTGTGTTTATTCCATACTAAGTGGCTGTTTTCTATACCTGTTAATATTCGCTTTATGTCTCCAGTTGGAAAAGCATAATTAAAATGTAAATTTAGGGGGCCGGCCAGGTGGCATAGTGGTTAAGTTCATGCACCCTGCTTCAGCGGCCTGGGGTTCGCGGGTTCGGATCCTGGGTGCAGACTTACGCACCACTTAGCAGGCGGTAGGGTCCCATATAAAGTAGAGGAAGACAGGCACAGATGTTAGCCCAGGGCCAGTCTTCCTCAGCAAAAAAAAGGAGGATTGGCAGTGGATGTTAGCTCAGGGCTAATCTTCCTCACAAAAGAAAAAAAGTAAATTTAGCAAAATGAAATGTTTGTATCAAGTACAGATCTGGAGAACCTATTAATATAGATATTTATATGTATAATATTGATATTTATTATGTATCAGTTGAACAATTACAGATTTACCTTTGAGCTAGTTAACTAGAAATCAGTCATTGTCCATCAAGAGTCATTTAGTAAACCATTTGAGTCTTACTCATGACCCGGATAAAATTTTAAGAATATTATACTGGGGAATATACACTGGGTATATACATTGCATCCTTTCAGCCAGGGAAACTCTCTGTTTTGTTTAGAGTCATGCACCATCATTGAAATACTGGACAGTGATGTGAGAGTTTGTATTGAAGAGGAATGGCATTTTGAAGTTAGGTACCAGTAGCTTTCAGAATTTCATGACTGACATAGGAAATTACTGTGTTATTTTGAACAATCAATTGGGTAACCTAGCCAGAAAACAAAACAGTCTGACCGTTTGTCTAGAGTACAGTCAACCCTTAATCATATGTTAGAGTAGGGATTGGCAAACTGTAGTCTGAGTTTTAAATCTGGTCCTTTTCTGTAAATAGTTTTATTGGAACATAGCCAGGCTCATTCATTTACTTATTGTCTATGGCTGCTTTTAGGCTCCAACGACAGAGTTGAATAGTTGTGACAGAGACCTATAGCCTGCAAAGCCTAAAATATTTACTAATCTGACCCTTTGCAGAAAGTTTGTTAACTCCTCTGTTAGACTGCTGTATCACACATTAGATGATTGAATCACACATGATTTGCTGATACTCCTAAATAGCTCCTCTTAAGCTCAGTTTGGTCTTTTATTCACAGGTGGTTGGAGATGATTCCGTTTTTAGGGTTTATGTATGCTGCTAGCCCTCTGATGCTCCTACTATAGGGCCAGAAGCTTGTTTACTAATGGGGTGGGGAGGGAGTCTCCTTGCCTAATTCACCCTCCATGTTCATCTACATCATGTTCCTTGCTGTTGCTCCCTCTGTTGGGGGTGGGCATGGAGTAGCAGGTAACTGGAGAACCTGGACCATGAGGATCTTCCACTGCAGTCTCTGGGGATAAACACCATTTTTCATACACCTTGGTAATAATGGACCTGGATGTCGAAGTTTAAATGTTAGGAATGGCTTAACCTTTAATACTGGTCCAAGTGGAGAGTTCAAGAAGGTGTGGAAGTCTAGTGGAGAGAGCATATCTGGCTCAATTCCCCTAGTCTCTGGTGCAACCGAGGGGTAGCTGCTCACCTTTGAGCTGTCAGCCACATCTCCACCTCAGGTACCTGATTGCTGGTGAAGGCTCTCATCTACTTGCTGGGTTACTTACACCTGAAAAAGCAGTACTGCAAATACAGTAGAGATTTAAGAATATAAACATTTTTAGTTTTTGAAGACTGTAACTCCCCTTTCTAACGTGTAAAGCTGTTAATCATGTTAAGCTCTTTAATTTTCAGTTACATTTGTGAAAGGCATTGCATACAAAAGCAAGGAAGTGCCTGTAAATAAGATTAAATGTAATGATGTTCTGGCAAACACAAGCAACCTGATCATCAGAACTGCAAGTTTGGACTGGAAGTTACCATTTTGAATAAAATATTGGGATTATTCTTTTTTTTGAAGGGGGTTAGGATGCTTACTATAAACTTTCATTAATAAGTGTCAGGTTATTTTTGTGACTCCAGAAGATTACAATTTTTTATAAAATATTTAAGATGGTTTCAGACCAAAACCTCTGAAATTATTTGGAATCAGATGATTTAGTTTATTCTGTTTGTGATTTAGGTCTAGATCTGTGCCCAAATGACTTTTCTACTGGGTTTAGTTCGTTATACCCAACCTTTAAAAATATATCTATGCTAAAAGAGGAGTTCTGGTTGTTGATTTTCCTTTTCCAGGGGTACCGAGAAGTAAGGGACCTGTATTTGGGTGCAGTTTTCTAGATTGTGATGGCTCCAAGTGCTGTTAGTATTTGAAGACTAGCAGTTTTGCTTTTTTTAAAGTATTTAAAATTTTTACTTAGCTATGTTTATGGTATATGATTTTCTAAGTGTACTCTCCTGCCACTAACTCTCATCCCTTTTTTTTGGTTATAGATCAGTGACTATCATCTCTTCTACAAGATGAGTAACAGCCACCCTCTTCGCCCCTTTACTGCAGTGGGGGAAATTGATCATGTGCACATTTTGTCTGAACATATTGGTGCCTTGTTGATTGGGGAAGAATATGGCGACGTCACATTTGTTGTGGAAAAGAAACGTTTCCCTGCCCACAGGGTAATTTTAGCAGCGAGGTGCCAATATTTTCGGTAAGTGTGTAAAACTTTTTGAAGATTCAAGTCACTTATAGAAAGCACTGGTATTTTCTACTCCAAGAAAAATATGTAACAAAGCATAACAATAAATTCTAGCAGTCCTTCAATTCAACATCTATAAGAATTTCATCTTAGTAGACTTTTTGTTATTTTTTGAAAATCCCCGTTTCCTTCAGGAGCTGTCTTAGAATTAAAGGGTTAGAAGGCTTCCCAGGCTAGACTGTACCTGATCAACCGTTTTTTAGGGTCTCAAGACTATTTCTCAGGCTGAGTCTTTGTTGCCTTCACCTTCTCCTTACAGTTGATGACTAATGGAACTTAGACTGACTTATTGGCAGATGGGCTTCTGGTTGTGTGGTAGACTGACCTTTGGACTTGCTAATGAGCATGTACACCTCTTAGTTTCAGACTACTGAGGTCCAGGATGTGTAGGTAACCCAGCAGATCTGTCTCTAAGACATGCAGTTTGACAACCCTAAATTAAAGGAAACTTAAGTATTTGCTGAGGCTAAGTTTCATAGTTATATTAGAACTAAAACTAAACAAAATATTTGTGTATTAATTAATGTAAAATTCCCACTTATACTTATATGAAGCTATTGTTTTTTACTCAAACCCTTAATTTCCAGGGTTATAAATGTTAAACTGAGCTCTAATTACTCCAGATTTTACCTAATGTTAGTTAAAATGGACTCATCACTGAATTATTGACTGATAGTTTATTCTTGATAAATCCATAGAGTACATATCCATAAAATCATGGATTTTCCAGGGAAACTTGATCTAAAAATTGAGATGCCAGTGGCTTAGAGAAAATTGCAGTTACCTTTTAGTGAAAACCGCAGTCTGGTGTTTACAATTAGAATTAACAGAGACAGCAACACAGCAATACCTAGAGTCCACACAGTGTAGTGAAGTGTGTCTCTGGGAAATATTTACTGTTCAGCTAGAACTCTTACAGTACTTTATAAACATTTTTAGAACGTTCTATCTTGTATATATAAAATGCCACTGTAGTGAAGCTAGGAGCTTAGAAAAGAGAGGAGTCTGTTAAGAGTTCTAACTGCCACTCTCCTGTTCCCCTTACAGTGGTCACCGCTACCAAGGCAGCTAGCCCTGAACTGGTCATTATCTGTTACCAGCCTCTGTCCTCTGCATGCTTTTCCTTTTTTGTTTCTTTCCCTTTTCTTACTTTTGGTCCACTCATTACTATTAAAGTGTTTTTTAAGAGTGCATTCTTTATTAAGTCAGAACTTTTCAGTCTTATGTTTAATATTTGTTAATATTGTATACCTTACCCTTTTGCACAAATAATTGGAGACAACTGTATGTGGGTATCTTTTAGGTGATCAGTATATTCTTAAAAGAAACTTAATGCTTTTAGAAATTTGAAAATCATATTGAGTGAATGGAATGTACTCCCCTCACTTACTGACCTTGTTCTTGGTGTGTCTTTGTGGATATTCAACCTTTATGATATCTAATGGTTCACTAGGCTAAACTCAGAGTTATTATCAATTCTATCTTAGACAGATTTTCATTGCTGACACTGTCCATGTGCAAAGGAAAGTTAGCTGTCAGCAGTCAGGAGAGGCCTTCCTAAGTGTTGTCATAGAGCCTATCAATTCCAGATAAAGACAAGCTAACTGTACAGGAGGGAACTTTCCACAAGTTGGGTGTTCATCAAAACCGTTCTTAAAGCATTGAGAATCCAGATAAATACCATGGATCACATTGGACTGGGAGTAGATCTTGGCAAGATCTTAAAGTCGTGGTTGGATGCTCTCTGAGTTAATGAGAACCTTCAAGGGTGTTTTAAGCAGAGTATAACCTAGTGAAGACGTATGCTCAGAATATTGGGAATCTTTCCTGGATGGTTTCATCTGTTTCCCTGAGACAAGCAAGAATGCCAGGTTCTGGGGGAGGGTGGGAGGAGTTCCAGGCAGGTCTGGAGGAAACCCTTGAAATGCTAGTCCTGCTCTGAGACTCTTAGGAACAGTGGGAATCTTTTTTTCCTCCTTACTCTCTTGCTCTCAGTTTTGCACGTTTTCTTTATCACTCTTTACTCTTCCTTTTCTGCACTCCTTTCTTCTCCTCTGGCTGCCCTTCCTTCCTGATAGATTGGAGGTTTAATTGGCTCATATTATTCCTGCTAGAGTAATAGAGGTAGAAATTCAAATTCATTACCTGACTGGATTGTCTAGTTCTCATTTTTTTAGATGAGCAGATAAGCAATAATGTGTGGATTTTTTTTAATCTGAAAAATACTCAAAGACAGAAATCATCGATAATCTCACCAATTTAATTTTTAATTTATAAACTAACAAATGAAAGTCCTTCCCTCCCACCCGTCTAATCCTATTCCCCAGAGACAACCACTAATAGTTCAATATGAATTTCCCCTGATTTTGCTCAATATAGATAGATATATCTATATAGATGCCTATGTGCATACACATATAAGTACGTGGTATACACTTTTTTCCATGCAACGCATAAGGATCTTCAACTTGACTTACTCACCTACTAGATCCTGGATATCTTTCCAAAACAGTATATATTGATCTCCCTTGATCTTTCTAATGGCTGCATAAAGTGTGTATATCAGTTTTTTCAACTATGTTCCTGTTGAAGGACTTTTTTTTTCCAATGGTTCCATTGTTTCAGTATATATTCTTATGCATTTATCTTTACCTTGCTGAATTTTTTCTCTAGAATTGAGTCCTAAAAGTGAGATTATTGAGTTGAAGGGTATGCACATTTTAGATTTGAATAGATATTACTTAAATTACTTTCCAAAAAGGGGTCTCCGTATATACTCTGAAAGCAGTGCCTGAGAAAACCTGTTTTTCCATTGCTTTTGCAGCACTAAATATTTATAGGCTTTTTAATTTCTGCCAGTCTGACAAGGGAGAATGGTATCTGATTGTGTGTAATTGTTTTTATCTGATTATATCTTTTCCTCTCAAGTTTTACTTTTTAAACTGCCTTATTGACCTTTAACATGTTTATATTGATTTCACTGTTCCTCTCAAAAGAGCACTTCCATCTTTCTATTTAATGAATGTCTATTATGTATCTTGAGCTCTCAGGATATTTCATTAGTCCAGTTGTTTATAGAATTAATTCAAAATAGTTTTTAAATCATTTCTTTTACTTTCTTTAGAGAACTATTTAAAATAACTGCATTTCTTCATATGCACTGAATCTTTGTCATCAAATTTATTTTAGTATAATGTTGGTAACCGTTATTTCATAATTTTGTAGCAAATCTTGTTTGAGGTTTTCTTCATGCCTTTCTTCTCTGATGTGCAGAGCATTACTGTATGGTGGAATGCGAGAATCTCAGCCTGAAGCAGAAATCCCTCTCCAAGACACCACTGCAGAAGCATTTACAATGCTACTTAAATACATCTACACTGGGCGGGCGACGCTGACAGATGAGAAGGAGGAGGTGCTGCTGGACTTTTTGAGCCTGGCTCATAAATATGGATTTCCAGAGCTGGAGGATTCTACCTCTGAGTATCTCTGCACCATACTTAACATTCAGAATGTCTGTATGACTTTTGATGTTGCCAGTCTCTACTCACTTCCCAAGTTAACTTGCATGTGCTGCATGTTTATGGACAGAAATGCTCAGGAGGTGCTCTCAAGCGAAGGCTTCCTTTCCCTTTCTAAGGTGTGTCACTGTCTACAAGTAATTTACAGGCAGGCATGCATTGTTTTATTTATATCTGTACAGTAGAAATATAGCAATTCACTAAAAATAAATAAAAATCATCAGTGTGAAAGAGGTTGTCTATCTAGTCACCTGCCTCTGGCTACTGAGACTCTGGAGAGGCAGATTGCTTCTGTTTTCTTCTGTGGTTCTTCTGGTAAATTCTACGTGCAAAACAGACTCTGCTGCTGGGTGGTAGTTCTCAACGTGTTGACAGTCAGATAGGCTCCTTTGTGGTGTTGCCTACTATTTTTTGGTTTTGTATTTCTCTGACAGAGAATTCAACTAATAATTCCTTATTTTGAGAGGGAAAATTCATAAAGGAGATCTGATGCATTATTGAATGTCTTTAAGTCACTGGCTTTTTTTTTTGCTGACTCAAAATTCACTATTATACGGTATAAATGCGTGTTTTGCACTGTAATAGCTAGAGTAAAACCATTTTGCTCAAATCTTTCTCTGAACCCTAGTGGTTGTCTCTCCTTTCCTTTTCTGTGTACCTCCTAAGACCTGAATATTTCAAATGAGAAAACCTATTTGAAAAGCTACCTATTTGAAAAGCTACCTATCTTGGTTTGAGTGTAAACTATGATTTTTATTATCCTACTTAATTTTTAGAGTCAGGGGTCTTTGAGGGTTACACCAATGTTGCTGGACGTCAGTCTGGAAATCTGAAAACCAAAAATATGGTAGTGCAGTAATACTCTGGAACAAAAGATTTTGAGTTTTAAATGCCAGATGTATCTTACTAATTTATAAATGTAAATTCTCCTGAAGAACCTGTATGGAGTGACAGCCCCTCATGTTGCCTCTTTTCTTCTTGTTTTATTAAAGATGGGGGCAGATGTGTTGGAAAGACTAGATGTTTGATGTAGTGGTACAAGATGCCTACGGCTATTCGCACAGCCATAATGGACAAGAAAGTATATGGCCCAAAGAATAAGGGAAGAAGATGGTCAAAAAGAGTTAATTGTTTAAATATTAGTGATACTTGCAGTTCTGTAAGGTTTTACTGATTGATCATGCTCATGGTTTAGCTCCATAAAAACTCAAATTTTTCCTTTTTGTCCTTTTCAGACAGCACTTTTAAACATCGTATTAAGAGATTCATTTGCAGCTCCCGAAAAAGATATTTTCCTAGCCTTGTTAAACTGGTGTAAGCACAATTCAAAGGAGAATCATGCTGAAATCATGCAGGCTGTGCGCTTACCTCTGATGAGCCTCACTGAACTTCTGAATGTTGTGAGACCTTCGGGACTGTTGTCTCCTGATGCCATTCTAGATGCTATTAAAGTTCGATCCGAGAGCCGGGATATGGACCTGAATTATAGAGGCATGCTCAGTAAGTACCCATCTGTCCCAATCTCACCAAGAAGTTTTGTTTGCATCTTATGTCAGTCTCAGCTACAAAACTATAGTTCAGGTATACATGGTATGTGTGGGTCTAAGAACATACAGCTCTGCTTCCTATGGAACGCCTTTCCCTGTCATTCTGTTAATTCCTCCTGAGATTGCCTAGCCTCTGTAGACCCCAAAATAGGTATTTCTTGCCATTCCTGGACAAATTTCTTCAGCTGCTCCCTAAAATGTCAGAAATAGATGCTTTCCTGAAAAACTTCTCATGCTAAGACCTTTCCTCCCTTCCTACATCAGATCAATACTGAGTACATGCTGTGTGCTTGTTATTATTTTAGGTACCATGAACATGGAGATTCTAAATAACAATAATAATAGCTAACACTTATGTAGCATTTCCAACACTAATATGGTGATTTTTCTTATTAATAAAAATTGTAACAATTAACACTTATAAAGTGTTCGTTTGTATTAGTAACAGTCCTACATGATCATTTAATTCTCACAACAACCCTTTGAGGTCGGTACCATTATGGGTCCATTTTACAAGTAGGAAAGTGAAGCATAGCAAGGTTAAGTTACTTGCCCAAGGTCACACAGAAGGACGCGGAGCTGAGTCAGACCTGGGTAGTTAGGCTCCAGATACTGCAAAATTCACTGCTAAACTATGCTGCATAAGTGCCAGATATAGTCTCTGCCTTTGATCCTTTTACTTTCATTGTGGAAATAAGACATACTCCCATGAAAGGTTAAATGCAACAGTGCTCAAGAAGCATACGTCCTGTGAACTTCAGAAGAGGGTGTGGCTTGGAATGATTGAGGGAGATTTCAGGGAGGTTCTGAAGCTTGAGGTGAGCCTTGGCATTTGATTTGAATGGCATCAGGGTGGGGTGCATTTCGGATGGGACGACTGGGGAGGTAAATAGAGGATAGAGTATTTGAAGGACCTTGAACAGAAGACTTGCCTAGAGTAGAAGGTTTTTGTTGATTAATAACAAAGAAAATCTGTAAAGGTCAGCTCAGGCAAAATCATGGAAGTCCTTGAAACTAGATTGGGATTTTGCTTATGCATGGTGAGAAGATGATTTTAAAGAGGGGGAGAAGCATGTGGACAGTTGTGGTTTTGAAAGATTGATCCATGGTGCTGGACTTGATGATTTGGAATAGGGGAAAACTAGATTCAGGGAGATCAGTGAGGAGGGTATTTAACTTGTGCACAATTGATACAACCTTCAACTGGGTGGCAGGGAAAATGGAAAATAATGGATGTATAGAGGAGATACTATTTTAAAAAATTAGATCTTAGTGATTCAAGGGATTTAAATTTGAGGATTAAGTTTAGGAGGAAGTTATTTTATCAAATCCAAGAAACCAGAAATTCTGAGGCACCATTGTTTTATGTACCACTAAGAAAGGAAACAATGTTACCAATTAAACCATGACACACTAACGTGTCTGTATACCAATTTCAGAAATGTTAAAATTTGAAGAAATGTGTCTTAGAAGTAGTGAAATGTAATAGTTCTTTGAAGAAGATGCTGAGCTTGTTTTTAGACTTACTGAATTTGAGGGTTTCCAGGACATCTAAGTTCTAAGTTCTGTCTCATATTAGTCGTTTCCCTGAGTGGTCTTTTCCTTGACCACGGCTTCAGACACTCTCTTGAAATACTGATTGATTTTAATAGGTGTCTATAGCCTGGACTTCTCTCCTGACTCATCGGATTTAGATTTCTTTTCATTGGGCATAGAAGAAAAAGCATAGGTTTTAGAACCAGACAAATTTGACTTCAAATCTTGAATTAGTCACTTATTAGTTAAATGACCTGGTATTAAATTAAATAAGGAATTTTACCTTTAATTTTATATCTCCTAGTATTGTTATGAGAGTTAAGTGAAATAATGTGTGCAGATAATATGTGTAAGCTCAATATAGGAAACCATTATTTTTTATTTTATTTTATTTTATTTTTTGAGGAAGATTGGCCCTGTGCTAATGTCTGTTGCCAATCTTCCTCTTTTTCTTTTTTCTCCCCAAAGCCCCAGTACATAGTTATATATCATAGTTGTAGAGTTGTAGCTCTTCTATGTGGAACGCTGCCTCAGCATGGCTTGATGAGCAGTGAGTAGGTCCACGCCCAGGATCTGAACTGGTGAACCCCAGGCCACTGAAGTGGGACATAGGAACTTAACCGCTACGCCACCAGGCTGGCCCTGTAAACCATTGTTATATTATCGTTATTTGTGTTCTTCTTCATCTCTGTATATTTGTGTAGAAATTATCACATTGTTTTAAACATTTTTATTTAGTTGTCTTTGGTCCTTGAAGGCAGAGATGATCTTTGTAAGGCCCATTGATCTTTATGTCCTCAACATTTTACACACTGAATAGCATATAGCAGACACTTGGTGAGTGAATGCAAGGAGAAATGTCTAATAGCAGTGGAAGCGCATTACTGGTGTTTAGGAAGCAGTCAAAGCTGGTGATAAAAGAGTTGAAATCTGGGCTAGAGTATAGAGAAGGAAAGTAAAGATCAAAGTCTGGGACTTGGAGAAGACCTATAGCCAGGGGGCTGAAGGTAGAGAAGGAAGAATTCGAGAGGTAGGAGAAAACTGGGATAGGGTTACAGAAGCCAACAAAGGAGAGAGCTTTTGTGTGCAGAGGATGGTCCATGGTATCTAGTGATGCTGGGAGGTCAGAAGGAATGAGAATCAAGAGAAAACTTTTGGATATAAATTGTGGTGAGTTGGTAAGTAGTCTGGATAGAAGCTTGGCTAAACAAGGAATTAGGCCATGAGGTTGAAAAGACAGGAAATACATCTGATGTGTGAATTGAAGTGAAAAGTAGTAGAGAAATAGTATGGTAGCTAGAGGGATCAGGTCGGGAGAGGTCTGGGAAGAGATTGGAGATGCTAAAGAATGGTACCAGCAGAGGGTCAGCCTTGGATAAAATGTGGGAGGTTGGAAGGGGGAGAGGTAACAAGATGAGTAATATAATTATAGCCTTTCTAAATCCTCATTATTGGATCCTTGTATATAAGCGCTGTTTGTCCCCTTGTCATAGTTTTGATTTGAGGTGCTGGTAGGGCCCTGTAACTGGACTTGTTATAGTGATAGGCTTGGGACATTGCTAAGGAGTGGGGAGATGCTGTGGTCATTTCACATAGTTATTAGTAGCTTGGAATTCATCAGCTGGTCAGTGTAGGTGTCAGACCTGGGTTGTTATAATCCCATGAAATTACTGTGAAAGGGAGTAATCCATTAGTTGAGGTACACTTAGTTCTGGAATGATATACTCGCTGTAATTATTGCTCATAAATGTTAAATTCTTCATTTTGGAATAATTCAGTGGGAGCTCAGGGAAGAGATTATATAAATGTTTGGGAATCTTTTATCTAACTTCTAAACTTGAGAAATGATTAAATAGCAGTCTGTTTTTCTGACTTTTTAATTATGTGAATAGTAAAATCAATAATATAAATACCAAGCAAACATATCACTTTCTTACCAGATCCTAAAAAGTAGGTTAGTTATTTTCTGAGTAAATGTTATCCAAACATTCATATCATTTTCTTTTATCAAATTTCTTCACTGTTAGGAGAAAAAGGGCCTAAGTTTCAGAACTGGAAAGATAGTTCTGCTTATTTTGAAATTATTGACCAAATTTGTTTCTTTGTTCTTCCCTGGGTGTAAGTTCTTTGTCTTTGAGGACTTTTCATGATATGTGGAGAAGTTCTGTCTCAGGACTAGGGGCACAGATACTAATGCTTTTTCTTTGGATTCATTAATATTGGTTACTGGAAGGTTTGCATACCCTGAGGCTCTTTACCAAATTACAGTGATTCCTTCCTCCCCTTAAAAAAAAAGAGGATCCAAAGGGTGTTTTTAACTAACCAGTGACGGTTAGTCTTTCTGGGAACGTAGTTTAGACTAGTTTTGCATATATATAATGATGAGCATTTTTCTGTACACTTGAGGAAAGGGCATTAACTTTTTATGACGTTATTTTTTTTCCTTAGAGTATTTGAACTTCATGTACTCAGACAATTCCCTTAATGTTTAGTTTTGTCTTAGCTGTGGAGATATTTCTGCCTTGAAAGTTAGTGCTTTTTCTATTCAGGCTGAATTATACTTTGTTTTGTGTGTCTCAGGTTTTAGACTTTGGGAAAGAGAACAGTAATTTCTTGTTTCTTTGTGTTTATAGCAGGAGCATATCACAACTTCCATCCTCAAGGTTTCTTTATTGAATAAAAGTTAAATTATTGGTTAATATATAAATATGTGTGTGTATTTAAATCTGTGCTGTAGGTACAGGGTACCCTGTACCTATTCCCATAGTTTCCAGTAACTCAGACCGAGGGAGCTCACCTCTGTGATATTATAATTGTTGCTTTTCTTGCCTGGACTCCTACTAGACTGAGCTTCTTGAGGACTGTCAAGTATGTCTTTTTACCTGTATTTTCCAGCATCTAGCACAGTGCCTGAATCTAGATTTTTGAAAATGGGTGACTGAGTGAATCCATCGCTTGCTTCTAAACTAGAATTTAAAATTTATCTCACCTGCCACATAAAAACAGTAATAGCAGCAATGAACCCTTAACACTTTTAAAACTCTTTGACTTCTGTTACTATTTGTCTTCCCAACTATAGGTTATAGTATCTTCACCTGTAAACTAGGGGGTCACAAGTCACCTCTACTGAGTATTCCTCTGTGGAGGCATTTCGTGTCTGCTATGCACTCTTGTCTCCACTGGACGTGAGCTGCTGGAGGGCTGTGTCCAGCACAGTGACCAGCACATAGAAGGCAGCTTAGGAGTTTTTTCTTCTTTAAATAAATAGGGTGAAGGTCCCATTCAGCTCTTATATGTTTCATTCTGTGATCTTTATAAGTAACTTGCCTAAAGTTAGCAAGTGATACTGATGCCCACACTGGAAACAAAGTGCTGACCTGATTCACATGACTAGTGCTCTTTGATAGAGTCTCCTACCTGGGTTATTTTCTGTTTCTGTGTTGTGGGTGTTTGAGTACCAGTACCATCAGATATGGAGAGGAGGCCTGCAGAGAATGGAGATAACAGGAAAGTTAAGTAAGACAGGAGTTGTCATGAAAGTCATTGGTAATGGCATACTTGTTGGTGGGAGCATCCGTATATCTTCAGGGAAGTCGGGTTGGGGAGTAGAGGATGATTTAGGGGACAGAATGGGTAAAGAGATTGCAGTGGGTAGAGAGTTAAGTGTGGATCCAAATGATCCATCAGGGTGAACAACCATCTTAGCCTAGCTGTAATAGAGCGTTCAATAAAGGGTGATTAAAAACATAAAGCAGTTAAAGAAAACCACCAGATGACCAACCCAGCACCACTAAGGGTCAGGCACTGTGTGGTGGGGGCAGGTCCTGCTCCATTTCTTCTTAGTTTTTCTTACTAATAATTGGCTGCTTCTGCCCAGCCGGTGGAATATCTAAAGCTTAATTTTTTTTCTTAATGTTTGTAAAATGCATCAAAAATTATGAATGTAAAGAAAACTATTATTGTTATCTACTATCTTGTTTAATCCTTACCACCCTATATTTTTTGAGAGCCCTTTTCTCTACTGATAGACAAATATAGGCAGTAAGAATATTTATGGTTACATTTGTTATATTATGACTTGAATTTTCTTATGATCACTTTTCCTCTTAAATTCATCATTTAACTATAGATTTTGCAAAAAAAAAAAAAAATACTTGGAGTTGTGTTTTTATCCTGTGAGATACTCAGATTGTAGTTACCATGAAGGAATTTCCACCTGTGTAAATGTTCCCTGTTTTGAAGTAAAAGATACTTTCAGGAAATCTGTATCAAGAACAGTTAGAAAAGTTCTCAAGTACTCTTGAAATAAATTTCAAAAGAAGACAGACTTGTGGTAAAAATTTCATTTCCATTTTAGACTTTTAGTTACGGTCCCTTGGAACTCTTGTGCCTAGTTTGTTATTCCTAACTTGATAAATTTTAGAGATGAAGAAGCTTGTATTTAGAGAAAATCAAAGCATAGCAGCAGTTTCTAAATCTGGAAGCTTGATTATTCCCTTTTTTTGGCTTGGTCTTGATAAGTGGTGTCAGAGCTGGAGGAGATGGTCCCAGTGGTCAGCAACAACAGACTTTGGACTGCCACATTCTATACCCAGCAATCAGGGAAGAAATGTTTGTTTTTATCAAGTAGTTACACATCACTGATACCTGTCAAGCACAAATTTGAAGCTTTTGTTTGCTTGCTTGCTTTATAAGTGCTTCATCTCTAGATTGGAGGCCTCAGGAGGGCAGGGCCTATCTCTGTCTAGTTCACTTGAGGTATTCCCAGTGCTTCACATGGTACCTAGTACAGAATGAGTGCTCAGTACATGTTTCTTGAGTTATTGAATGCTTTATACTTATCAAGTACATTAGCATATATTATTTGTGGTATAGTCTTTGCAGTAACCCTATGAGTGCGTCGGGCAAAGTATTATTATTAGATGAGTAAACAGATTCAGAGAGACTGAGAGGCTTCATTCAGGGTAGTGGATGGTAGAGCCTGAGTCTCAGACTTAGGTTTTCTCGCCTTAAGTCCAGCTTTTTTGTTTGTTTGTTTGTTTTTTCACTATCTCAGACTGTTTCTTTCCTCTGGGACTTAGGTAACCTTAGAAGGCAGAGTTAGAAAGGGGGAAAGTATGGTTTTCCTATCAGAAACCCTTCTTCAGGGAGGTGGCAGAGCAGGGTCCCTGGAGACAGACAGCCTAGGTTTTAATCGCAGCTCTGCTACTTGCTGGCTGTATGACCTTGGGCAACAAAGTCCCTTTAATGTTTCTCTGCTCCCACTTCCCCATCTGCGAATGGATGTAACAGTAGTACTACACTCAAAGGATTATTATGAGGAATAGGTTAAAGGAATTAATAAAGTTTCTTAAATAAATGAAAAATATGTATGAGCTAATAGAACTTAGAAAGTTATAAACCTATAGCACTTCAGCTTCCGGTGGTAAGAAGTTGAGCATGACTAGCTTTTGTTTTTTTTCTGAGTTTCCTTAGTCTTTTGCAAGTTAACTAAACCCACTCCATCCCCCATTTACAGCAGCATGTATTGTCATCTTCTGAAGCCATTCTCTTTACCTGTCTTCGTTTGAAATTTTTTTTTTTAATTCACATTTTCCAAGAAATCTGCAATGATGAATTACTTACCTCCTTTCCCTAAGAGCCTAATTATAGCTCACACTTCCTGCTATTCAAATCACATAGCCAAGATGCATATGTACTGTGAGAATTCAATATTTATTTACAGTCTGTAAACTTGCTTAGTTCTCTTATTATTGTGTGCTTTTTTGTTTGTTTGTTTGTTTTTTGTGGGGAAGACCAGCCCTGAGCTAACATCTGTTGCCAATCTTCCCCTTTTTGCTGAGGAAGACTGGCCCTGGGCTAACATCTGTGCCCATCTTCCTCCACTTTATATGGGACGCCGCCACGGCGTGGCTGACAGGCAGTGCGTCGGCGGGCGCCCGGGATCCGAACTCGCGAACCCCGGGCTGCCAAGTGCAGACTAAACCGCTGCGCCACCGGGCGGCCCCAAATTGTGTGCTTTTTAATATATGTTTCATAATAATAATGGCAGTCTTTTTTTTAAAGCTTACTATGTGCTTTGCAAACATCATCTCCTTTAATTCTTAAAACAAACAAACAAAAACACCTGGGAGATAGATATTACCCTGTTGAGAAATTGAAGTTCAGAGAGGGTAACTTTCAAGTGATACACCTGGTTAAAGGTGGTGCCACTATTTAAACTCTGACTTTGAAGTTCAAGCTCTTAACATCTGTTTGATGCCACCTCTTGTCTTTCCATGGAGAGTGTCAGTTTTAGAATGTTAGTACCTGGACGACAGGTTCCAGATCGGTGAATCAGACTTTGCATAGAGGACCTCAGAGTCCCAGGAACATTTGACACTTAATAAAACTAGTGTTGGGGAAGGGAGGGAGTTTAATTATAACCATAATATTGATTTTGATGATAGACTGTCTGAATTTTCATTTTTAAAAATACTCAAGTGAAATAAAAATATATCTTCTTTTAAACATATTCTTGTTTTTTGGCTAGATGAATTGATTCAGCACGTCCATGTATGACCAACAGCTCTGCTGTATTGGAGCCTTTCTTTTTCTGTTGTTTTATCAGATGTCTGACCTGTCTGCTTTGCTATTATATGTTGTGCTCAGTACAGAAGGCAGGTACAGGTCATCTTACATACTATTTTTTTCTAGTAGATATTAAATTAAAGAGACTAATAGGGTAAACTCAGCAGAGCTGATTTGTTTGTCCTAGTACATGTTTTCTCTGGTATTATCAATTTTTTCTTAATAACATTAGTCCTAGGCACTTTGTGGCTGTGATGGTGTCATTAAATTTAAACTGTGGGTGGTACCTTAAGCCTCATTTCACATCTCCTAGCTCCATAGACTTGTCTCTACCATTTTTAAATTAGATGCACATACTAGAATCAACTAGAAGTCTAGAATTTAATTTTTTTCCCCAAATATAGAATAATTTAATAAGTAACCATTAACCTTGCTTTTTCTGTTTTTAACTGTAGTACCAGAAGAAAACATTGCAACTATGAAGTATGGAGCCCAGGTTGTAAAAGGGGAGCTGAAGTCTGCTTTATTAGATGGAGATACTCAGAATTATGATTTAGATCATGGATTTTCTAGGCACCCAATTGATGATGACTGCCGCTCTGGCATCGAGATTAAGCTAGGTCAGCCATCCATTATCAATCACATACGGATACTCCTGTGGGACCGGGATAGCCGGTAAGTCATTAGCGTGACTGGGAGAGAAACTGACATTGTGTTTGATTGAGATGGCCTAACTTTGTGGTCATCTACTTTGGTTTTACAGATTTGATGGTTTGTTTCTTTGCGATCACTCTGCTATTTCTCTTGAAATTTAGTTCTGAGGGAAGAGTTAAAGAGTATGTTCCTTTAAAAAAATAACATTCTTGGCTTTTTTTCTGCTTATAAAAAGAATAAATATGTGTTTATGGTGGAAAACGTAGAATATCTAGAAAAGCACAAAGAAGAGAATAAAAATTGCTAGTAATCTCACCACCAATTAATCTTTATGTATATCTAACCGGTGTATTTTTGTTTATGCATAGTCACGCATACACACACAAAACAGAAACCTGTAAAACCATACGTAGTTTTACAAAATAAAGACTAGATGTGTAAAAAGTTAACTTCACTTTCTAATTATTACATTATGGACGTTCTACCCTTTTAAAAAATTCCTCTAAAAATGTTAGTTTTAATGATTGTCTGGTATTCCACCATATGGATTACCATTATTTATTTACTTGATTCCTTACTTTGGGATATTATAACAACTTTTTAAATGTATTTTATCCTATGGATGAAGGAAAAAAATGTCTTTTAGTTTGTGGATAAATATCATCTTCAAAACCAAAGAAATTTGTGAAAAAAGATTGGTAAGCTCCAGCCTAGGAACCCACCCAATTTTGCAGTGGCTTCAAGATTCTGCCTTCCTTCTAGACACTCTGATACTTTCACCCACTGTGGTTTCTGGGGTCCAGCCATGATGGCAGAAGGACCAGAGCAGTATGAGTGACCGAGAACTGAGCTGTCTCTCTCCCTGCTGCTTATCATTAACCTAAACTCCACCTACCCAGAAACTGGCACTCAGAGTCTGTTAGGCTCTGCTCCTGCCTCTTTGAGTCTCGGGATGAAGGGCTGAATAGTAATGATGATGATACCCTGCAAATATTGCAGATTAGTTAGTTTCTCTTGTTAGCACCACTGGCCACCACCCTTGCCTTTTAGGCCATTTGAGCCAAGTATTACGGAAGCTTTATGAAGTGAAATGGGAGTCAGCATTTCCCAAGTGCATGGGGTTCAAGGTCCCCAAGTTATCTCTATCTATTTCTTTTTTATTAAGAATGTATTTCCTTACCGTATGATCCAGCAATACCACTCTTGGGCATCTACCCAATGGACATGAAATCAACCATCACAAGAGGCATATGCACCCCTATGTTCCTTGCAGCATTATTCACTATAGCCAAGAAGTGGAAGCAACCCAAGTGTCCCTCAACTGAAGATTGGTTAAAGAAGATGTGGTATATACATACAATGGAATACTACTCAGCCATAAGAAAAGACACAATTGTCCCATTTGCAACAACATGGAGGGACCTAGAGGGTATTATGTTAAGTTAAATAAGCCAGAGAGAGAAGGACAGACACTGCATGAACTCACTCATATATGGAATATAAGTGAACACACGGACAGAGAGAACTGATTGGTGGTTACCAAGGGGAAGGGGGGTGGGGGGGCACAAGGGGTGAAGGGTTACATCCACAAGGTGATGGACAAACAAAAATGTACAACTAAAACCCCACAGTGTTATAAACTAAGACATCAATAAAAAAAAAAAAAAGAATGTATTTCTTGATCTGTATCTTGATGGATAGAATATGATGTTTAGTTGGCAAAATGGAGCTAATTTACTTTTCCTTTTTAGTCTCTGATTAATAATAATGGTGTTATAATAATAACAATAATACTTGTATAGCACTTTCATATGGTAGGCATTGTTCTAAAAGCTTTATATATCGTCACTCAATTAATAATGAAATTAGTATAAAAATAATAAAAGAAAAGGTTAGTGTTTGAAACTGAAAGTAGTTATCATCATTTCCATGATGTTAAATATTTATAGGCCACTTTGTTTTAGTATGTGTGTTACATTCACGGGGGACGTGACTTTACCACATAAGAGTTCTTTTCTCACAGGAGTCGTTATCATTCTAAGCAAAGGTGAAAAATTCAGAATCTTAAGCCAAAAAGATTCTGACATGTGTTGTAAAATTATATCCTGCATTACTGATAACCCAGAGAGGTTCAGTAAAAGGTTATAACCAGTATGAGGCTGAGCAATAAAATGAATGGGAGTGAGAGGACAGCAGAAAATGAGGGGGTGACACAAAATAAGCTGACCTTTTCTGGTCACAACTGTTGGTTGCAGGTTGACATTTATGATCACCTAAATCTTCCAAGATTGTTCCTGTTGATATTACAGTACAAGTAATAACTGCGCCTCAAATTTAAATTTGGCTTTTGACAGGGCAGTATAGATTTGTTCAGTGTGGGTCCAGCATGTAATGGTCCAGGGTAGCTGACTAGGGGAGGACAATAGGCTATTTTCATTACTGCCAGGGTGTTAGCTGGCAAATTTTAAGTTGTTCCCGAAAGAAACACGTATTATCTCTTCACCCGTGTCATTTATTTTTTTGTAGGCTGTATGTGTGCGTGTGAGATGGTAGGAGACTGGGAGAGAGCAGGAGATAAGCTGGCCTCTGTGAGGAACCATTCCGAGTTGGCTGTCCTCCTGAGAGAGTAGGGCTGAGCACACAGGCCAGGAAGGGTGGAGGGAGAAGGCACACCTCCTACTTCCGTATTTTCTCTCCTCTCTCCGTCATGGATTTATTAATCTGCTAATATGGTATGAGCAAGGCATCCTGCCCTATTTGAAAAGGAACAAACGTCTTACATGCTGATAACGTGCCAAGCACTGTGCTAGACCCTGGATATATGAAGATAAATATGGCACGGTCCTTGTTCTTAAGCAGCTTGTGATCTCGTAAGGCAGACAGACATGCTGAGAGATCAGTCCAGTACATTGTGGTGAATGCTACAATGGAGAGATCTCTGCAGATTTCATCATTATCAGAATTTGATTGTTATGCAGAAAATGTAATTCATGAATAGTGTATTTTTTGTACCTTTTAATGTTTTATGAAAGGATAACTTTGTATTGTTCTTTCAATGTGATGCTTTTTTCCTTTTGATTCATAGGTCTTATTCATACTTTATTGAAGTATCCATGGATGAACTTGATTGGATCAGAGTGATAGATCATTCACAATATCTTTGTCGTTCTTGGCAAAAGTTATATTTTCCAGCCCGTGTCTGCAGGTTAGTTCTCATGGCTAATAAATGATTTTGATGTTTATTTTGAGAAACAGACTACATTTTTCTGTCTTATGGAAGAAGAGTTTTTCGGGGTATCAGCTACCAAACGCATCCCAACTGAAAAACAGGGAAACTATGGAAAATTAAGCATCTTAATATTTAGAGTGTACTGTGGAAGTGTTTATCCCAGGTGTTTTGTACTGTATTTGTGTAGTAGACATGTAAATGAATAAGAAGGGACAGGGATTACTGAGAAGTGGAAATGCTTTCTAAACTCCATCCTGTACCTTGAAAGCAGAGTTATTGTTTGGGGGTATGTTCTTCCCACAAAAGCCAGGAGTGGTATTTCTGGAGGCTTCCCTAGCAGTCCTCAGAGCCAGGAGGAGATTTTTGGATGCCAGTGTGCGTGTTCTGAATATCTATGTTCTTTTTCTAGGTCAGTGGACATCAAAGGTGTTTGACAGAGTGGGGGTTTCTCATGGGGTTGCATTTGGGGCAAGGGAGGCTGAGACTGTGTGGCTCCAGGCTCATACCCTCCCTTCAACCAGAGCACCTTAGCTTTTATTGTTGTTATGTATTGTAGCCCCATGTAAATTTGTTTTTAAAAAGTATTGATAAGCTGCTTTTCTAATATTTCATATTCTTCCTTTCGGTATAAGCCATCTTTTAAATTTTCTGAAATTCTGCAAAACCTGTGTGAATAATGAGTTTGGGAGTTCGGAAAGGTGGTTAAATTTAGGCCCTCAAAATTCTGTTGTATTTCTTCTATTGTAATTTTCCCCTTGGAAATTGCCCTCGGATATTCTTTACCTGAAAGTCAAAAGATCAAAGACAGAAAATGATTGGTTCCTTTAGTCATGTGTAGCAGGAAGAAAAGGGAAGGGATATGGTGGATGTAAACCAGGGAGAATGTGGAGCTGGCCCCTCACCCACTCCTCTCCCCTTCCCACCCTCACCTGTGACCCATTCTGACCTCCCATTGTGGTTGAGTTGGAGCAGATGGAGATGCCCCACAGCACTTACTCTCTTGGTCAGAAGACACCCTTATACTTATTAAACTCATGATCTAACAGCATCAGGCTGAATTCTTACCTCCGCTGCAGGAACTCCACAAAACCTTTCAGCCTCTGGTACAGTAAAGAATGTTGCCTACATTTTTTTTTATTATGGGTATGACCGGACACAATATTGTTACCCCAGGATTCTCTTGTGTGAAAATGAAGAAAATCAATTTCATTTCCCCAAAGAGGGACTAAAGTGTCTCAGGTCTGGCAGTTGCTCTTTTATCAGAGGAGTTTTGAATGGATTAAAATGAGAGGGACAAGAAATTGAGTGAGGATTCTGTGTCTCAGAGTTGCCTAGGGATACTTTGTGAGTGACAGAGGGGCCCCAACATGGAGGAGGAGATTGAGTCTGCATCGACTCAGGTTATTACAGTTGTATCAGATTAAAAAATAGGCAGCATAACAACTGAAGTGTCTGATGTGGACCGAAGGGCTGTGTGTTTGTATTTAATTTGAAACAGTAGGGACATGCCTCCTAGAAGAAATCATCGTGTATATAATACCAGCCATGACAGAGTCTGTGTGCTTTACCCGCCTGAAAACTCCCTCTGTGTGGAGGGAGACGTGTGCCCTCAGTCATGATCTCCAAATTTTAGAAAATATACTTACCCTTTTCTATTAATGGGCATTGTTTATACTCCCCTTTCCTTGTTTTGTCTCTCCTGTGTGGCGTTGCCTTTGTTATGTAGCTTTTGTGTGTTGTAGAGCCTAGCTGTATTCATGACGGTGGTTTTTGTCTTAGTACAGCCAGCTTCCAACTCTGGCTGAGAAAAACTGAGCAAAGGTGATGTTAGAGATAATGATAGCAAGAAAAGGAAGGAGTTTTGATATCCATATTAGTAAAAACAAAATTTTTTAATATTTATAACCACTTTAACTTATTATGTTAATTACTACATTCTTTTGTAAACTCTGCCTTTTGTAATAGGTTGGAATTTTGGTAGTATTTAAAAATGAACCTAAGAATAAGCCCCTATTGATTATCCAAGGCCCCTGTCTTTCTTTTCTTAACAATCATTTATTGACTACCTAAACAATGTTCTAAGTGAACTTCTTCCAGGAACTTCACTGGGCACATATAAATTCTTTATTTTCTTAGCACGTAAGTGTTCAGTTTGCATTGTGATAGTTAATTTGCACATTTATATGTCAGGTTTGTTGTTCAGTGTCCTTTGCATGTTTGTCTTGCCTCTGATACTAAAATTACAAGCTCTTGGAAGCAAGGAGTATGGATTCTAATCTTTTATTATTCTTGCACAGTACTCAGGCTATGACCTCGTATGCAGTAGGTACTCTATAAATGTTAGCACAGGTTTCGTGGGGTTAAGGCACTGACTAGATAATGAAGAGAGAGTGATTCCACATTAATATGTATATATATTCATCGGTACTTTTTATCCATGCATTTGTTAAAATGTATATCAGTGCTGGAAAACTCTCTGGAGTGGTAAATGGTTCTGTACTGTTTGGAAAGGTTACTTTCTGTTTTTTCTTCAAGAAACTGAATTTTGAGGGTAATCCTGAAGGACATGCATGTCATGTGTTTATGAAAGATTACGTCAAATATATTCACAGAAAAAGAGAGACTCTTAGAATTGGGGAGTGTGAGATTTTCCAGCCCTCTCTCTGAGTCTAGGCTGAACTGCTTGTAAATCAGCATTGTGTAGTAGAAAAACCATGGGCTGCCAAATTAGATAGAGCTCTTCTCAAGTCCTGGTTTCATCTAATACTGAGGTTCTGATTTTATAGTCGAGTTGTGCCTCTCCAAGCCCTTGTTTCTACAGTAAAAAAACAGGAATCACAACACCCTTCATGGGGTCTGCTGTGGAGGATTAGATGACATGGCATATAGATGAGTACTGAGCACAGTGCCTGGCCCAAAGGAGAAGCTCGGTAAAGAGTTTTTATTTATTTATTTTTTATTTTTTTAAATTGTTTATATTATTTTTTTCTAATTTCTGAGACTCTCAACTGGTATTTGACCTTCAGAGAAAGAGAGCCATCCCTGCCACCCTTTTGGCTGTGGTGGCTCTCCCTGAGGAAACTGTTCCCTGAGGGCCTAGTCTTCTCAGCACTTTTCCATATTACCAGTCCATACATAGCAATCCAAAACATGCCTTAAACAATTCTCTTTGTCTTAATAACTTGCCCATTTGTGTGTTTCCAGCAGTTTTTATATTTTTTGGTTTCGGTAAAGCATTTTTTTATTGTGGCAAAATATATATAAAATTAAATTTGTCGTGTATATATCTTGTGGAATGTAATTCAGTCAGCATTTCACTTCCCCAACATAAAGGACATTATCTTGTGGCAATAAGGATAATGTCAGGCTTCAAAGCCAGAGCGATCGTTCTAACTGTAGTAGTGAATGGAGGGAAATGATCTGCTCTGTCTTTCTGGGTCCTTTTTAGGAATGCATTGTGGGTTAAGTGGGGACTGCTCTGTGTAGCCAAAAGCTTAGACTGATAACTCCTCCCCAGCCCCCAAGTAGGGATGGAGAAAAGTGACATCAATTTTAGTACAGTCTTTCATATGCACTCAGAACCATGTTATGTCTTATCATCTTTCTCTTTCTCAGGAAAAGGCAATTTCTGCTTTAGCCATAAATTCTCCCACCTTCAAATTGTCTCCTTGGCTATCTAGTAAGCGCTCTTCAAGTCCTTCCACAGCTTTCTTAGGTGTTGGAGCCTAGGACTGAACAAAAAACACTACTAAGGAGTGGCAAATATTGAGTGCCCTTGGGGTGTTTTAAAAAAATTTCTGGCTATTTCTCGACACAGTGCTGGTAATTTGGCAGCCATATAATGTTGCTGAAATATGAGAAGACTTAAAAACATGGGTGTGAGTGGGTAGAGGTAGATTTCAGAGCTTGTATGTGGCTGGTAGCTGGAATTACAAAAGTGTCCTTGGTGTAAAACTTGGGAGCTGAGGGAAAGAAAGGAATAGAGGGCCTAAAAGCAAAGTTCTCAAAGAGGCACCTTTTGAGAGAGGGAAGAAAAGAGTAGATGGCAGATGTGTTGATTGCAGGGGCTGGTCAGAGAGATTAGAGGAGAAGCGGGAGGAGCACCATTTAATGAAGACAAGGCCAGAAAGGATGTGGAGAAGGGTGTGGCTTGATAATTTAGAACATGGCACAGGAGGTCTGAACTCAGTTAACACAAGACTAGGCTTCTTTCTTTCCCTTTGTTTTTAATTATCACAATAGAAATGCTTTTTTTAATGACATTTTCATCATAAAATTATAATGTACATATTTTAAATATTCACAAGCCTTGCCCTCTGGAAAGGTGGTACCCAGTTTTTGTCAATAGCACATAAAAATGCCCCTTTCTCCTAACCCTCACCAACACAGGCATTGTCAACATTTTGCCAATGTGATTTATGATGTATAAAAAATGTCTTATTTTAACAAGGGTTTCTTTTATCATCAGTGAAGTAGCATGTCTTTTAATACTGACCATTTGTTATTTCTCATTTGTGAAAACTCTGTTTTTGTTTTCTATATATTTTTCTTCTGGGGTGATCATCTTTTTCTTTTTGGCTTGTGAGAACTTTATATTGGTATATCGATATATACACATAGATATACATGCATAAAATGTCATATGTATGTGTAAATATACATATGGTTGTACATATGTGTGTATATATATATATATATATATATGATGTTATCCTTTTGCCTGTCATGTATTATGCAATTTGTTATTAGTTTTTTGTGTTTTATTGGTACTTTTTGCCATATAGAATTTCAATTTTTTAAAAAATGTAATCAAATCTGCCAGGGTTTTTTTTTTTTTATGATTTCTGGCGATCTGGTATCATGTTTAGACAGATGTTCCTTACTCCAACATTAAAGAATATTATTTTTATATATTTTTCTACTAGTTATTTTTAAATTAGATTATCTAAATATTTAATCTAACCAAAATGTTTTTTGTGTATATTTTCAGGTAGGGATAGTCTGTTGACTAAGACCATATATTTAATAATTGTTCCTTACCACATTCGTGTGAACGACCATATTTATCATGTGCTGAATTCTGGCATATACTTTGCTCTGTTCCATTGATTTCTTTGACTATTGCTGAAAAAGTTTCAATTACTGTAGTTTCCCTTCTTTCCTTTTTTTCTTTTCTTAGAATGAGAAATTATAATGTGCCAAACGTGTCATGGAAAAAAGAAAGGGTGTTAGAGAGCATCCGCCGGCCTGTGTTCTGGTCTCAGTGGTCACATTAGAGGCCATTAAATAAAGATAAACATCTCGCTAGAATGGTTCTACTTTCACTTACAATGAGAAATTTAGGCATCCTTCACCAGCTAAGGAAATAAATAAATTCTTCCTTTATTCACCGGTTTATTCATTCCTCACTCACTCGTTCCACAAATAAGCTCCCACTTTGTGCTGCACATCATACTTGATGCTGAGGCCATGACACTGAGGGAGACTGCCAGGGTTTCTGCTCTCACGGAATTTGGGGAAAACAGATATTAACACACAAATAATAAGAGCACATCAGGTAATCATAATTGTTGTGAAGATGGTACTGTGATAGTGACTGGGGTCAAGGGGCTCTGGAGCGTGGTTATTTTAAATAGGAGTCAGGGAAGGCCTGAGGGGACAGGTGGGTGTTTTAAGCTGAGAAGGGAGTGATATTCTTTGGTCATTGTTTTAGATATTCAGGCTTTCTTTGGTGTACATTGAATGTTATTCAGGAGTAACTAGTCTACTGTAGGAGGCCTCATTAGATGAATACTAAAACGGTACTGGTTTTTGGTATAAGGCACTTTAATCTCTTTTATTGCTGCCATACATGGAAGGTCCCGCCTCATCCCTGCCATCATTAGATGCAGCGTAATTTTTTTTTACCTGTCTTCATTAGATTATAGTACCTACACAATGGTATATATTTACAAGATATCTCATAAAACAAATGAGAAGATAAACACTGCTATTTATGGAAGCATTCTTTCCCTCCCATATTAATGTTGTACAAAAGCACGTATGTTTCTTTCTTTTCTCTTTTGTTCTCCTCCTACCCCCCTAACTGGGCATTGATATTTACTTTCAAAGGCGGGCACTTTTACATTCTTCAGTGATTCATCAGGATGCTTTAGAATTGTAGCTAGAATTATGCTGAGACTTGACTTTGTTTATATGATTGGCATCTTCAGAATTCAAGAAATGCCGTCTTCAGATGTAAAGGAAAAAGGGATAGCTTCACTTGTAAAAAGTAATCATCTTCGTTTGTACTTAGTCTGACTTGTACCTCTGCCTACAACTTTGATATCATAATGGAACTAACAGAGCAATGCTGCATACAGAGCAACATTTTCCTCTGAGAATGCAAAGCAAAGTGTAGCCACATGGTGTCACTGAATCATAACAGTTTTACTTGGTGCCAAAGAGAGGTTGAAATTGCTTTTTTTTAATAAAGCCATATTTAAATATAAATTATTTTGAAGTCTGTGATTTGTGAAATAACATGTGAAACTATTTGTACTATTTAAGTCTTTCTGCTCATGTGGAGCATTAAGTGTGGCCAAAGTCCATAGACGTATGTTCAAGTGCTCGCCGGCTCCTGACTCATCATCTGCGGAGTGTAGCAGATATGTGGGCTTCTGTAGTACAGTTATTCAGTTCCATACAAACAAATTTTTAAAAAATCTTCCTTTGAAATTTTGAAATAAACAGAAGAATAACTCAAAGGAGATAGAAGCATTAAATATTTATAAGGAGTCAGAGAGCAGAAGAAAGGAGGAATGAGGAAAAGAGAGAGTTACAGGACCTCGGGGGAGACAGGAAGGGAACAGTCTAACATTTATTGAGCATCTGCTATGGGCCAGACACATTGTTACCCTATATGATTCCCACAATGGCTCTATGAGAGAAATACCACTAACTACCTTAATTTTACAAATGAGGAAGTTGAGCCTTGAGAAGCTAAATTTGTTGGTCTGTTTGATTGCACGTTCACATCACAGTCATACATTGCCTCTGCAGGATAGAAGGTAAAGAAATAACTCCACTTTAGAGTAGGAAGAGACCTGGAGCCTGAAGAGGCTCTTGCTGCCTCTTTGGCAGGAGCAGTTTCCAGGAATGCTGAAAGACAGGGTCCGGGTGGCCACACTCTGCTTGTGCTGGTCACAGCCACCCAGACTACAACGGTACTGATGAGGAGGCAGGGAGGGAGGATGAACAATTGGGGAAGTTTTCTCTTTTAAAATGCTCCAAAGGGAGTGTAGCAATCCTTTATCTAGGTATGTTTTGTCAGTTTGTCAATAGAGCTTTGAATTTTCCTGCCCCTTAGTTCCCATAAGATCATTTTTGACTTTATTATTAGAGCGAACCTGATGTTCTTAACTCCTGATTTATTTTGCTTCAGCTGTATTTAGAAATAAATTTCATAAATTATGGAATTTCTCTCCGTAAGATCTCTTCACATCTTGAATTGCTTTTTTCTTTTCCTTTTTTTTTTAAGTTAAGGAATTTTCTATTATTTTCACCCAGAGTCCTCTTATTAGGAAAAAAATCCAGTGTTTTATATTCAGTAAGACCTTTGAGACATGGCTGTTTGTGCTTAAGTTATTCAGTCGAATCCAGGCTTTTTTGTCTTATTTTATTTTGTTTAAAGGATAATAACATGTTGAGCTGCTTTTGTGTGTAGTGGAGAAATTGGAACATGAGAAAATAGAACAGGGTTGGCCTTTTCCTTTGCATTTTATTTTATAATTTTAGAATATAAATTAGTGTCTTTTAATAAGAGATGAGATGATAATAGCACTAATGACCTGTTATTATTACCACAAACAGTCATTGTCTGTTTTTCATTCTGGAAGGGCAAGAACTATTTTTGGTGGTGCTAACAGTTGCTTCCCAAGTGGTTAGGTCCAGATTAAGTTCAGATAGCGCCTTCCTAGTTGATCATCAAACATCCTTTTTCTCATGCTTTCCTTCTCCTCGATACTACTCTGTTACGTATAGGATTTATTTATTTAGACATTCATTCAACAAACATTTACTGAACCCCTTCTATACTGTGGGCATTTAGTTTAGGTGCCAGGCATAAAAGGATAAACAAGACATGGTTGCTGCTTTCAAGAATTTCATGATATAATAGGAGTGACAATCTTCTAAAGACTGATAAAGTAAAATATGATAGGTGCGATAATAAAGATATATGTAGAGTTTGCAGAAGCATTGTTGTGGGGATCCTGCTGAAGAAAGGATTTGAACTGAGTCTTAAAGGACCAAGGGATTGAGCAGGCAAAGTAAAGGAGAAAGGATGTTTTGTGTATGCCAGATACTTGCCAAAGGCAGAGTCTGAATTGGACTTGGCCAAATGTAAACTCTGCTTAAAGCTCTCCATCATTGTGTCCTTCTGCTTCTCTAGCATTAAAAATTCCCTGTTTTGTCTCACCAGTCAAACTCATCTATTTACCATCTACCCATACCTCTTACCTACGTCCCTAAGCTCAGACACTGTATAAGAATGGCAGTCCTTCTCTCTTTATGTGACCTTCTATAACTGTTTCAGGCATCTGGGACTTGGTTTTAGTTGAAGTTATATTTTTTTAAAACTTCTTTCAACAAGGATAGAAGACTGTGAAGAACTGTAAATTAGATTAATTTTCACAAATAATATTTAAAGAATAGTAAAAATTCCCAAGAAGTGAAGAAAAAGTCCCTGTTTTGGAACCAGGATTTGAGTCAATGTGTCTTTTGCTTAGAAAAATACTACATTTTCATAGGTACTTCTTTGTTGGGTACATGCTGCATGTAAGGAAATTAGCGTTAGTTTGTCGGTTTTCCTGTTCAAGATCTTCTTTTGGAATCCGTTTTGGTACTGCCCCTCTCCAAACGCTTATTTATGGAAGTTGGGAAATCCTGAACCAGGAAGCCAGGTACTGAACTGTTGGGCATGGGACTGTGGATTTATCAAGTAGAAAGCAAAGAAGGAATAGAATACAAAGCCATCTGGGACTCTAGGCTCCTTAATATGAGCCAAGGGCCTCCAGCATAGGGAACCAGAAACAAAGGTGAGCTATGGAACTGGGAACAGGAACCTAGGAATTAATGGAAATGGTGGGGAAGAGTTTCCAGGACCTCCAACACAGCTCCTGGAGTGACTAAGAAAATGATAGTAGAGTAAAGCTTCACTGACTTTGCTTATTGGAAGATGCAGAAGAAGGAAGGACAGCTAGATCTTAGAGGTCAAAAAAAAACTTGGACACAGATTTATATGTGAATTACAAAGTCATTTTCCAATCCTGTTTACTTTAGAAATGGTAATCTAAAGAAGGTATTGGTTAAGTAGTTAAAAATTCTCTCAGTTAGACCTATGTATATTCAAATTTCACCCCACACTGCCTAGCATTGATTGCTCTGACCTTTCATAGCATTTATAGCTTGAATCACCCAGTTTAGCCATTAATTACATAATATATCTTGTATGCCTCTCTAATTATTTTGTGGTTCCTGGACCTTGCTGTATATTCCTTTGGTAGTAGTTGCTCATCAGATATCTTGTTGAATCTCTTTAGTCCTCTAACATCCCTGAATGCAGGTGCCTGGATACTAATCGATTTTTCTGGAAAAATCCTTTTAACACTGCTATTTTCTTTTCCAGTGTTAGAAGGAGATACTAGGAAACAAGAAGATTTTACAATATTTCTTTCCACAGAAAGTATGCTTAAAGAGGACTGTGCAAGTCCCAGGGTAAATAAAATCATCAGAGCTTTCTCAGTGATCATTATAAACGCTGCAAGTCCCTAGATCAGGGTGCTTTCTGCGGATACAAGGTTAGCTCAGGGGAGAGTGGACCAGAAGTGAAACCAGATTGCTTGTCAGCTGCCAGAAATTCTGGGCAGAGTGCCAGACTTGGTTCACCTTCTGAATTCATCTCCTAGTATGAAAATAGAGGGCTCGATCCCTGCGAGGAATGGTGGTAGCGTGAATGCTTGGGCCTCCTTCAGCCCAGAGTACTTCACTGATGCGAAGAAAGGTGGGGAAACTGACCAGTGTGGACTGGTGGCTTTGACCTCATTTAAGAGCTGTAATATTTTCTTTAGCAGCCTTAATTCATTATGTTTCAAGTCATAATTTCATAAGTTAATAATTGTTCTTCCAAATAATGTGGGTCATATATACACATGAATATGTTCTGCCTGATAGGAAGCTGTAGGTTTAATTTCTAATAGTCATAGAAATTCTGTGCACATTATGAAGCTATTAGGATGTAACAGCTGTTTTAGTTCATTTCACCCTGCAAAAGAAATGTGATGCTGACTAAAATGATCAGTAATTATGTATTTTGAAAGCTAAACCTCCAGTTATAGAAAGACCTAATTTACACATTAGATACTGATAAAACTACAGTATGCTATGAGTTTCAAAGTTAGTGTTATCTCCTGCATAAGACTATGAAAGAGAATCTGTGCCAAAAGACATTTTTCCATCTTTGAAATCCTCTTTTGCATTGCCTATTGTAATTTTGAAGTTGCAAATCAACAGTAATGAAGAACTGCTTGATATTTTTCTAAAGAAAAAAAATTAGAAGCAATGTTAAGAGGGAGTAGGATTTAGAAGGATTTTATTTTATCTCTGTTGATCAGTGCCTGCCATCTGCCTTCCGTTTAATGTTGTAGAAGCATGCATGCGTTTCCCAGTTCTGAACAGATGATGTGCATGGTTTGTTGAGATATATGTGTATTCTGGATGTGTGTGTGTATATATACCTATGGTGCTTAAAGTCACACTTGAAGTGTAAAACAGATAATGAGTCTCCATTTTGAGCTATTTTGCATATTTAGCTCTTGTACACAAAAGACTACAATGACAGTGATTTTCTCTTCTACTTTAGAATCAGCACCAACCAGCTGTCAACAAATATTTTGATTAAACACTTTTCTTTATTGGGAAACTTTGGGGCACATTCTTTGTATAAACATATTGTTTTCTTTGATTTCAAGGGACATATTTTCAGTATGATTCATGGATGCATCACGCTGGTAAGCTGTCATGCACAAAAATATATTTTTCTCTGTAAACTTCCTTTTTACCATTGATTTCTCTAGGGCAAAAATATGGCTCAGAACAGAATATTCCAACTCAGGATATTTGCCTGAAATAAAGGTGGTAAATAAATGTATAAGCCTGCTTTAGGTAAACTGAAAAATTTAGAGTAGATTCATAAACTGGACTTTCCCAGGAGATTTTTAAAGAAGATTTAACAGTTTCTCTAATACATTTAAAATATAATTTGAATACAGAAATTCTGTTAATATTTTGACATATATTCATCTAGTCTTTCTTCTGTGGTAACCATACATAAACATTTAATTGACAAAAATGGTATCATGTGGTACATACTATTTTGAAACCTTGCACGTATGTATTTATATTCATTTTGGCTGTCATTCCATGTCAGTACTTAAATATCTGCTTTATCCTTTTTAACAATAGCACAGTATTCTAAATGTACTGTTATTTACCTAACTAGTCCCCTGTTGAGGGACTTTTAGGATGTTTCTTTCCAGTTTTACTATTATTGAACAGTGTAGTCTTTGTACACTTATCTGATTATTTTTTCACATAAGCAGTGTCAAAGGATATGATCACCTTAAAATATGAAATATATTGGTAAATGCCATCTAAAAGCATTGTACCAATTTATTTTCACCATATACAGGGTTGGAGCTGAAAAAGGAGATCTGGGTTGGAAATAGAAATTTGAATTGTTGTCTCAGAGGATGGTATTTGAAGCCATGAGAGTTGATTGGATTCAAAAGAGATAGAATGTAGTAGAGCATATAAGGAGAAGAAAAGAGGACCTAGAACTGAGTCTGAGGTGCTCCAGAACTTGATCAAGTAGAAGAAGAGAAACTAATAAAGGAAGTGGGGAAGGAGCAGCCAGCAAGAGAAGGACAAGCAGGAAAATGTGATTTAAAGAAGGAGGGGCAGGTAAACAATGCCAGATGTTTCTACAGGATCAAATAGATGAGGAATGAAAAGTATCCATTGGCCTTGGTAACACAGTTCACCTTAGTAACAGTTTTACTGACCTGGTAGGGGTAGAAGCCAGATTAGAGTAGGTTAAAGAAATAAATCTATAATTTACAATAAAATTAAAAATGCACATACCAGTTGAGGCAGCAATCCCCCTTTTGGTAAAATTCATTCCAAGGAAATATGTATGTAAGGGTGCTTATTGCAGCGTTGTTTGTAGCATCAAAGTGTAAACTACCAAAATGCCCATCAATAAGGGAATTCATTAAAATTAAAAAGAACTAATTATGTCCATATGAATTGACCTAGAAGGATTTCCATAAAAATTGTTAGATGATAAACACCTGATGCAGATAGTATGTTAATTATGATGCTTCTTTTTTCTTTTCTTTTTTTTTTTGTGAGGAAGACTAGCCCTGAGCTAACATTTGTTGCCAATCCTCCTCTTTTTTTTTTGCTGAAGAAGACTGGCCCTGGGCTAACATCTGTGCCCATCTTTCTCTACTTTATATGGGATGCCGCCACAGTATGGCTTGACAAGCGGTGCGTCTGTCCGCGCCTGGGTCGGGATCTGAACCTGCGAACCCTGGGTCACTGAAGCGGAGCACATGAACTTAACCGCTACGTCACCGGGCCGGCCCCTTGATGCTTCTTTTTTCAGCAAACAACCTTATATATGTATAGAAATGTTTGTATGGATTTATATGAGCAGAGAGAATGGTATGGAAAGATACATATCAAACTTTAATATTGTTTCCTTCAGGGCAATGCAGGTGGCGTAAGGAAAGTAGATAGGATACAATTTTTATTTATCTTTTGTTATACTTGCTATAACATCATTTTTTAAATTAAAAAAGGAGTTGAACTTTATTTTAAAAAGCTCTGGGTGTTGAGGAAATGGAGAAAGAAAAAATGGATAACTTTTGAGAAACTTTGCTGTGAAAGTGAAGAAAGATACAGGATGGAAGCCAGAAGGAGATGTGCTTTTTAAAGATGAAGGTACTAAAGCATTTTTAAATGCTGATTAAAAAGATCCAAGAGAGAGACATCGAAGACGGAAAGAGAAAGATAGCCAGCGGAATGAGAGACACCTTTGTTTTGTGTAAGAGGGGGGAAGAAAGAGAGGACAAATCTGGTTCCAGACTGCAAGTGCCAGTGTGATGGCTTTATTTCCGTCAGGATGTATGCATCAAAATCATCAGCTGAGAGTGAGAGGGAAGTTGGAGGTTTGAGTAGAGTGGAGAAACACTTGTTGCAGACAGTGGGAGAGTAGGATTACTAGGGAAACTCTGTAGCATGCCAGGCAGGGTTGGCTGTCTGTTTGAGATTGTTAAGCATGTCTGCCAATAGTGATCTGCCTTGTTGTGAGGTTTTCTCTGGTGAAATTCAGTTGCTCATATTAAGTTTCAGAGAAATAAGTGGTTGAGAGGTGGGTGGGAGTTTGGCTAATCCAGTGTAATAGAAGGTGGGAGGGGCAGGAAAGTGGAGAGCATTTCCAAAGACTCAACAAGAAAAGTCTAGAGATAATTGCTGCTGGGACAATAATAATAACTGCTCACATCCAGGCACTGTTTTCTAGTTTCTGTTTTTGTTTTATGTTGACAGCACTGCCTTGACCACCACTACCATTTTTAAATGCATGTAAAGAACAGCTCTTTTGACCTATTAACTATGAACAAGATGTAGCTATTTTCTGGCTTTCTTATAATTCTTGAAAAGAGATCCTGGGGCTTATCTTTAAGTATAAAACTTATATAAACCTATGTGTGTGGGAAGAAAGCAAACTAAGAAAAAGTAGTAGGTTTATGAAACTGAGAATACGGTCCAGATGGTGCTCATTGCCATTGCCCACATCATACCTAGAAGGATGGTGCAGTGTTTACAGACTTTTCGATCGCTTGGTCAATTGAGAGATTATTTTGAACACTGTCATTGAACAGTACTCATTATTTGACTGTTATTTCATTGGTTTTATCAGTTTGTTATTTATATTGTCATCTTAGAGAATATATGACCAGTAGATATGACATCTTTGGAACAGACCTTAGGAATGTGTTTTATTGCTGTCATAATGTGTTTTAAAATATACCCCACAGAGTCTGGGTCTGAAGGACTGACTCACATGTTGATCTTTGGAGGTTTTGGGTTTGCTTTTTTTCAAATACAAATTGTTGATGTCTTATTTTAAAAATGACATTATTTGTGGAGTGTCAGTAATAAGGATGGATGCCTTCTGAGTACTAGGTGCTTTTACATAAATTATTTTTTTCAGTTCTTGAAACAATTCTTGGAGATAGGTTTGATTATTCTCATTTTACAGAGACTCAGAAAGGTTAAGTACTTTGCCCAAGATCTCAAAACCGGGAAGGTCTAGGATTCTAACCCAGATATGTCTAGCTTCAAAGACAATTTATTCAGTGTCACTGAGAGAGAACCCATTCACATATCTGAATAACTTCTTTCCTCTTATTTGTAAGGCTTAGCAGATACGTGTTTGGGTTTGGGACCTCACTGATTTTTGGAAGCTTTGTTTATGATACTGGCTTTACCAGGGAATTCTGACAAAGTCCACATAATGATATCCTAACACCTTGTTTTTATAGATAGGAAGAGCCTCATCCGAGACTTTTGGAGGCTTCTATACTGTCATAATGCCTGGGGGAAGGAGGAAAGTTATTGCTTATTAGCTAAGATATGGTTTATAGCACAGATGATGCCCCAGATTTTCCAGACACTTTAAGTATTGCATTCGGTCTTACCTGGGACCTACGCATTATTGTCCAACTATTGTAATTCACAAATGAAGAAAGTGAGACTTAGAGAGCGTAATGAACTTAAAATCACACAGTTAGAACACAACATCTGGGATTGAAGCCCAGGTCTGTCTGACTCTAAAACACACAGTGCTGTCTTTTCCATCTCTGTTTATCATCTTGTGGCATTGTCTTTGCTTTTTTGTGAGGCTTCAAAAATAGAAAAATTTGTTTTATTCTGGACTTCAGGATTCTGAAGTAGTGGCTTTTCCTGCAGGGTGATCAAAACACGCACGTACACTTGATAGGACAAGGATAATATCCATATGCTACATATTTTTTAATCTTCTAAAAGCACTTAGTACCCTCAATAGGTCCAGATTCTGGCAGCTGCCAGATATACCTTTAGATACTTAAATTAATAAGTCAAGATTTTAATTTTGCTGCTATGGTTAATAAATGGTGCCAGATTAAAATCATTTCCATTATCAAAGAGTGAGATGCATACTAGGTATCATTTTACTCAGTCTGTTTATACTATGATGATGGGGCATGCAGACAAGCAATAGTAAAAGCTAGAATGTTAGGATGTGCTTCTGGGATGTGCTTCTAGTTTCCTGAGAAACTTTTCTGGATCCCAAAGACAGAAGCATTTCTGTGATGACTGTGGCCTTTCATATATGGGTGCCCTTGTTATCTGAATATTCATTATCTCGTGCCTTGCAGTCGCAAAGGTTACATTGAGAAACAGAAGTCATCATAATATAAAAATGTTCGCTGATGAACTGTCCACGTGTAAAATTAGTTCCCACTCAAACATTCATCCCTGATGAATACTATCCCTGCTCATCCTGTTAGTTACAATGTTTCACTGATTGTTGGGAAGATGTGAAATCATTGTACTCAATTACAGAGTCAAATGGCAGATTTTGCAAAAATACAGGAAATAAAGATTAAATGAAAGAAAAAATGATGTTGAAGAACTGCCAGACTTGCATGCAAAGCCATTGGCAAATGAAATTCTGGCAGTGTTAGACCAGTGAATGACCAAAGAAGAAGAAAATCTACCGAAATAATGACATGTTAGGCATTTCAGGCTATTAAAAATTAAGGGAAATTTGGTGATGTCCAGGTATTTTTGGAAGAATTTCTCTCACTATAACTGTGCTGGGAAAGTTAGTCAGGAAATATCACAAAGACTATACCAAAAGGTATCTAACCATTGTCTTCTACTACTGCTGCTACTACTACTACTACTACTACTACTACTACTACTACTACTACTACTATTATTTTGGTTAGCACATAGTTGCATTTATTATTTAAATTTTGTTAAATAGAAGATAAAATACACTTATATTTGATCTTTCAATTTTTCAACTTAATGAAACTGGTTTTTTCCACATTCACTATGAAATTCTGGTGCCTGTTTTAAGTGAACTGATTTTAAATGTCCCTTTTCAGATAACTGCTGTCCTCAAATAATCAGAAGCTCTTGTAATGGCGTATATAGTTGTGTGTATGTAGCTGTATGTCATTCCTCTCCACTTATGCTAGTAATGAGCAGCAGCAGCAGACACTGGTGTGGTGAGGTGGCGATTCGGGTGACTCATCCTGAGTAAAATTGTCTTTTAACCAGTGAGGCAAAGAAACAGAAGCTTGATGAGCAATAGTCCTTTCTAGAAGAATGGCTAACCAGCAGATTATACTTCTATCTTGGAGAAAGGATTTCAGGCCACTCATTAAATCAAAAGGCATTGCATAAATAAAGATTTCCAGTTTGGGGGTGATTGAGAGGAATGCAGTAGTGTTGTTTTTGAAGTCTTTGTTTCTGTTCAGTAGCATTGCCCATAGCTTTACTGTGACTCAGACTCCAAGATGAATACATTTTGGAGCTTCCTAATCCATTTGAAAAGAAAAACATGTTTGTAACTTTACCAGCCTTAATTTGGCCCACTGGTAGACTTGGCAGGCTCAGCTGAAACAGCAAGAGTGGAGTCTGATGTATCCTGCTGGCTGCTTTCACTACAGCCAAGGTTCTGGATGCCCATTATTTCTGGAGATGACGTTCCTTTTCAGATTTTTTTTTTGGGTCTTGGAGTCTGTGGAATACCCCAAGGTAGTGGCGGTGTCACAGAATTCAATATTTTCTGGGTTTTGAAATATGTGTAAAGAACATATATCAGTTGAAACTATAATGCATAGTTGATTTTCTGGTAACTTCCAACAATGTGCAAGCCCTATTCTAAGCAAAATCAGAAGATTGGTTTTTTGAGACCTGCAAAGTAATGTATACCTTACAGCCATTCTCCAAATAGAGCTCATTCATTATGACCCCCATTTACATTTATGCTTCCCTTGAACTTAGGCCAGAATATTTATCTGGCAATTTAAGTAGCAACACGTTAGTTAAGTGTTTGATTTCAAGTAGCTGGCATTTCAATTTATTTTTCTTTTATTGGAAAAGTTCATCCCTTTGAGAGGGTTGAATTAGTCATTGTGTGGTTTAGATAAGTGCCTTGATCTAGGGACAAAACATTTGCAGGATTTGTGGAGCTGTCTATAGTACCTGTATGAGGGACACATCATGAATCTCTTAATAGTTGTGAGATTGCTTTTCACTGAAAAGTATGACATGTGTGATTGGCTCCTTCTCCTCCATTTTATGGCAAATCATGTAGCTCATATATCATGCTAACCATAAATATTAATTTATATTTGTCCAAGGATTTTACTCTGAGATTCACCTTCTTAGAGCTGAAATGGTTCAATACCATATAGTTTCTTTTTATTGGTATGATTCAGAATGTATTTTCATCAAACTATACCTCTATTTGTTGTAGGAAGAAAACAGGTAAATACATTGATAGATGTACTTCAGTTTTTTCTTTTTAACCTCCATCCAATTAGCTAATATGTATAAATCTCTTAGATTGGGTGATGTAGAAAATTTAAAAATGTAGGTTTTGAAGCAATAGTTCCTGCAGGGCAGGTTTTAGCTATCTTTTTGTCCCACATATACTTTGCATTATGTCACATATATGTAAAATTTCAGAAAATGTGTCAAAGTGAAGTTATCTGTAACTATGGTGTTTTATGTTATATTATTGAACTACAGAAACACATTCTTTGGTTGTAATTACATTTAGCAGACTGAATAATTGATGGTTTCTTACTCCTGGTCCAGTGCTTGGCCCAGAGCTGGCATTCAATGACTGTTTCTTGACTTAGCTAATTAGTTAATTGATTGATTTGGGGGATAATTTAGTCTGATGACTAAATGAGATTTAAGAACAGTCATGTAATCTTTATTATAATGATGTGTTTTAATAAAATTGCAAGAACAGAAATTGGAAAAAATTTCCTTTGTAGTGACTTTACAGTTTTTATAAGGGTATGAAATATTTTCAAAAACATAATTTATTTTTTTCTTATATTTACTATTTAAACCTCTCTCAAGTTTTGCTTTTTTTATTATTCTTTCCCTTGAAGCTCATAGGTAATAATACTCCTACTTAGATCTCTTTGTGTTTAAATGAGACTTCAAGAGCCTAGTTTATATATATATAACCCAGGGGTCACTTGGAGTCTTCCAGTTCATTCAGTCTAAGTAAGAGTGCCTCAAACCCCCAATTCCGTGGTTGTGGAAAGTCCAAAACTTCTCTTAGGATATCTGAGAAATCCCAAGACTTATTTCATTACAGCTCTTCTGCCTCTGGTCTCCTTTATCCTCACGTGCTAAACTTGTGCTGTGTCGTTTTGCCCCAGCTATGAAACTCAACACAGCTTCCAGTTCCTCCAGAAGAGTTCTCTTCAACAGAAGCATTAGTGACCAATGTAGACTTTTCTGAGGCTTTCACTGGGAGAGATAGGAAAGGTTTACCATTATTCATCCCGTTATTATTCCTTATAAAATCTGTATAAGACGTTATTTTTCATTTACTCATTGAAAAAATATTTAATGTCAGGGGGCCGCCCGGTGGCGCAGCGGTTTAGTCCGCGCTTGGCAGCCCGGGGTTCGCGAGTTCAGATCCCGGACGCCTGCCGACGCACTGCCTGTCAGCCATGCCGTGGCAGCGTCCGATATAAAGTGGAGGAAGATGGGCACGGATGTTAGCCCAGGGCCAGTCTTCCGCAGCAAAAAGGGGAGGATTGGCAACAGATGTTAGCTCAGGGCTGGTCTTCCCCACAAAAAAAAAAAAAGAAAAATATTTAATGTCAGGCACTGTGCTGGGCACTGGGTAGTCAGGGATGAGCAAAAAGTAGACAAGTCCCCATTTTCATGGAGCTTATAGACCAGTAGGAAAGCCAGGTAATTAAGCAGACACACAGATTGATGTAAAATTCTAACTGTGATAAGTACTGTGAAAAAGAAGTGCACAGTACATTTAATGGAGAGCTTGGACCTTACTAGGGGTAGGGGTGGGTGAAGATTAAAAGGAATTATCTGGCCAAGGAGGGCATGGGGGTGGAGGAGTGAGAGGCAAAGGCAAGTTTTTAGAGTCTTCCCCACAACTGCTATTTGTATTTCCCTCTTCAACACTTCTATCTCTCAGTGGCCAATCTTGTTGGCTGCCTTCTCCTCCAAGATTTTCCCTTAGAACTTCCAAGTTCTTCTTCCTCTACTAGGCAGAGCAGTTCTGCTATCTCCAGGTCCTATCCAAAAGTGAATTAATTAATTTTTATAAAACACTCCATGTTCCTGCCAAGATTTTATCCCTAAATCAAGGGAGCTATTCTAAAGCACACATTGGCAGGATCATTCATTCATTTTTCCATTCATTCATTCAACAAATATTTATTGGGCACTTGTTCTCTGCAGTTGACCTTGTAGGAGCTGGGGATAGAATCCTCAAAGAATTTACATTCCAGTTGGGGGAGCACTCAGTTAAACCTCCTTACAAGACAGTTGAGCTTATGAAAAGCCACAATATTTTTTTGTGAGTTATGAAACAGTTACATGTATATCATAGATGCATCAGAATGAAACATAACCAAAAACTGTGACTTTTAAACTAAAATAAAATGAAAAATTTTGAAAGTTGCATATGGTTTAATTTTCCATACTATCAAATCACCAAATTAAGTACTATGTAAATATTTTTAAATTTATTTATTATACAAATATAGTTATTTTAAAGTAGAGTTGCCTGTTGTTGTTGTTCCATCATTTCTGCCCAACTGAATTCTACAGGAAATAATGTCAGATATGTGGGTGATGTTTGTCATAATTGGAAGCATTTTTTACATTCCTGTTTTCTCTGAGTATATATGTTAGTAAATTCTCATTTTGTTTGGTATTATATATTTTTAAAGACAGGTAGGCTGTATTAAAATCTTTAACTGTCTTTAACCCAAAGACATGCTTCCTTGGTAAGACCAGTGCGCTTTTCTAGAGGGATCATTTGGTGTGAGTAGTGGGGAGGGGCAACCCTCTGGAGCAGAAAAATTGATACAAGAAGACTAAGCCAGTAAACAGTATGTTTTGTTGAATATCTTCCATGTGCCCAGTATTAAGAACAGTCTAGAAATCCACTGGACCCAGAACTTCCTCTTCCCAGTGGCTTGGTTTTAGATCCTTTAAGTTGTGTCATTTAGCTAGATTACTAATGGGAAGTCTTGCCATTATATCTGTTTATTCAAGGATGGAAGGATTATTATCTGTTGGCTTTTATGCCAGGCAGAATCCTGTATTGTCTAGAATCTTTTTTGTGTGTGTATGAGGAAGACTAGACCCAAGCGCACATTCGTTGCCAATCCTCGTTTTCTTTTCTTTTTGCTGAGGAAGATTGGCCCTGGGCTAACATCTGTGCCCATCTTCCTCTACTTTGTATGGGCCACCACCACAGCATGGCTTGACACGCAGTGTGTCTGTCCGCGCCCGGGATCTGAGCCTGTGAACCCCGGGCTGCCGAAGCGGAGCACGTGAACTTAACCGCTACGCCACCGGACCAGCCCTTAGAATGTTCTAAAAAGACTTTTTGCCCTTGGTCTTCTAGAGGGGATATGTCTCCCATCCTCAACTAATGTTAGGAACTGAGGCGTAAGGTCTATCTAGTTTTATCTTTTCCAACACTCAAAATATCAGCCTTAAAGATGGTAGAATTCAAGTAAAGCTGGCAGAGGTGACAGCTTTTTTCTTGGATCTGTTTCAGGGACCAGCCTGCCCCCTCCAAATCTATTCAGTATTGGGTGAAAATTATAGGCCGCTCACCACTGTCGTTTTCTTTCAGATTGACAGACCATGGTGTGGTGATCCTGTTTGTCTTTTGCCCCCTTCATTTTCTTCACACTTAGTGTCTGGTGCCTTTTTCTAATGTGTTAACACATATGCTATTCTAAGCAGTTAGAGTCCAGGACATTGGCTATATTTACCAGTGAGTAAGCTTGGTGGATATTAAGGAATCATACCGCCAAAGTCTTCTGTCTTTCATTTCCTTTATCTTTGAGACTGGGCTGGCCTTGCCATCTTGTTCTCTCTCGAGGGTTTCCTGCCTACATGAGGTCATTCTGCCATCCCTTTCTCTTTCTGGACTGCCTTTATACTTCCTCCTTCCATATAGTCAGTGTGGTAAGTTGAACCAGAACACTTCATGTAACCCAGGCATTCATTCCATGGTCATCTCATTCTTGGTCTCTGTACATAAGCCTGCATGTGCTGGACACTGCTCCAGGCTCCTGTACTTGTGGTTGGCCTGAAGATGGGAGAATCCCAAAATAGATAGAATGGGACTTAAGGAAATATAGAGGCCCTTAATTGCATCTTGATCCTAAGCCAAATGCTCTAATCCAGCATTTCTAGATTCCTGCTTTGTAGTAATTAGATGCTGTACCAACTAATGATAGAGTGATACTTTGATTTTCACCCAGCTTTTGATTTTTTTTAATGTACTAAATATATATGGAGAGAATGGTAAATGGCAGAGCAGGAATTCCTGTGTCTTCAGCCACAACACCATCAGAACTCCAAATAATTTTCTTTGTTATTTCTAACATTTCTAAAATTATTTTCTTTGTTATTTCTAAATTAGTTTGTTATTCCCCAGTGTAAAACCTTTCGATGGTTCCTCCTTGTCTATACCATGGAATCCAAGATCCTTAGCACAAAGGCAATATAGTGTAATGGTTAAGAGTGCAGTTCTAGACTTAGTGTGCCTGGCTTTAAATTTGCCTTTCATTTATTAGCTGAGCGACTTTGGCCAATCACTTAAGCTCTCTGTCCTCAGTTTGCACACCTGTAAGATGGAGATAATAATACTGGCTTCTTTGTGAGAGAAGGATTGCTATGACATTTAAATTGCTTAAAAACAGTGTGAAAAAGTTAGAACAACGCCTGGCACATAGAAAATGTTTAGTAAGTGTTAGACCTCTGCATTCTTTTTTAGTCTCACTTCCTGCTGAAATCTTAAGCCAACAAAGTCAAACTGCTTATAGATTCCAAATGTATACTATACTAGTTCATTATTCTGTATCTTTAAACATGATATACCCTTTGTCCAGAATGAACCTTCACCTGTGAAAATTCCCCAGACTAGTCTGAACAACATGAGTACTGTCAGCATTAAGGATTCGGCAAAGTACAGATTGCACAAAAGATTGCATGCCTGTCTTCATGGAGATTCTGCTCTAATGGGGAGAGACAGACAATAAAAAATATAAATAAGTAAAGCAGGGAAGAGGGACTAGGATGTTTATGGGATGGGCTTTGCAACTTCAAATAGGCAAGGCCTCATTTTAAAGGTGACATCTGAGTAACGACCTGAAGATTAGAGAACAAGCCAATGTAAGCAGAGTGTTCCAGGCTGAAGGAACAGCAACTGGCCCTGATATGGGAACATGCCTGGTGTGCTCTACAAATGGTAAGGTGGCCACTAGAGCTGGAGCAGAAGGGAAAGTTGTAAAAGATAGTGGCAGAGAGGAAAGGGACCAGATTATGTGGGGCTTAGTTGAGTGACATGGGGAGCCACTGGAGGGTGTTGAGCAGAGGAATCATGTGATCTGATGCTTCTAACTGCTGGGTAGAGGATAGACTGGAGAGGGGCAGAAATAGACACAGTCTAGCAGGAATAATTTAGGCAGAAGATGGTGGTGGCTTGGATGAGGGTAGAAGCAGTGGAGGTAGGGAAAATGCTTTAGCTTCCAATGTATTTTGAAGATAGAGCTAGTGGCATTGGCCAGTAGATTTGATATGGGATAAGAAAGAAAGAAAAGAATCAAGGATGACACCAAGGCTCTTGGCCTGAACAACTGAAAGGATGGAATTGTGGTAAACTGTTACAAAGAGAACGGTGAAGAATAGGTTTTAGAGTAGCTCAGTTTGAACATTTTAGATTTGAGATACTTTTTAGATGTCCAGGTGGAGATGTTGAAGAGGCATTTGAATTATCTATCTAAAGTCCAAGGGAGAAGTCTGGGATGGATATGTAAATTTAGGAGTTATCAGCATGTGATGGGTCCTAAACCTGTGAGACTGGATGAGATTCCCAGTGTCAGAAGGTTGAGGACAGAGGAAGGATCCAGCACACAAGACCAAGAAGAAGCTGCTGGTGAGGCAGGAGCAAAGTCATGCCAGGATCATTTCTAGGGGGCCAAGGAATGGAGTGGCCAGCTATGTTGTGCTCCTGAGAGGACAAAGACTAATGATTGATGATTGGATTTGCCCTCGTGAAGGAGTTTTAGATGAGTGGTGGGATGAAAGCCTGATCAGAGTAGGTTTAAAAGAGAAGAGAGGAATTGGGAACAGCATATACAGACAGTGGTTTTGAGAAACTTAACTGTGAAAGAAAGAAAAGAGGTAGGGCAGTGGTTTGCTACTTTCTGGAGGCTTAGCTACAGTCACTTCACTTCTAGTAGCACCTCTCTGGAAAAAGTTATTTTTGCAGAAACCTAATTATTACCATTAAGACTTTTTTCCTCTCCTGACAGCTGTCATTTTGGGTTGTTTCCCTCCTTTACTCTGACAGTGCTTAAGTTAGGACTTACTGAAATCTTGCTTTCTTTCTGATCCTCAAATAGGACGCAGAAATACTGAGCCAGCCTCTGTTTGGGGACGAAGATACTGTCCTCCAAAGCAGGTTAACAGGAGTGTTAGTTTGGAGACATGACATTTCCTAAGACTTGGAGCAATCCCATGTGCACAGAGAAGGATAGCTAATAGTTACTGAGTGCTTCCTCTGTGCCAGCACAGTCTGAGTGTTTTACATCATTATCCATTTAACTATAATAGCTACTTGGGGTGATAGAGCTTCATAAAGAAAATCTTGCAGGTAAATAACTGGGATTTGTGACAACCCTCTTAGCATTGTGTTTTATCTTACCAACTTTGATAGCTCATTAGAATGCCCAAAGATGTTTTATGAATGTCTGTGAAGTGCCAGGCACATTTATGGAACTGGGGACAGAGGTATTAAAAGGAGTCACTTTGTGGGTTACTTTTTAAAAATATTATGATCTTCTCATTAAGAAGATAACCTTCATTTTTTTTTGAACTGAGAGGCTAGATTTTGGGGAAAACATCCCAGTCCCATGAAGATCCTCCAAAAAGGTCTTAAATCCTGAGAATTTACAGGTCCCCTTTACCCATGGGTTCTGTTGTCCCTTTCTGCAGTTACTGCTTTTTCCTGGTGCTTTTTCTATACTGTCTGTCTGGCCATAGCCACTTCTTTATGGATTTATTGCTCATCTTTTTACCTGCTATCTTTAGAGGAATACTATGTCAAACTTTTATCCCTTCCATCATGTTACAACAATTTATTTATTTATTTATTTGTGAGGAAGACCAGCCCTGAGCTAACGTCCGTTGCCAATCCTCCTCTTTTTGCTGAGGAAGACTGGCCCTGGGCTAACATCCATGCCCATCTTCCTCTACTTTATATGGGACGCCGCCACAGCATGGCTGACAAGCAGTGCGTCAGCCGGCGCCCGGGATCTGAACCCACGAACCCCGGGCTGCCAAGCACGAACTAAACCGCTGCGCCACTGGGCCGGCCCCATGTTACAACAATTAAAAGGTAGATTGTGCTCCTGGCCTAAACATGTTGGCAATTACCCTTAACAATATTTGAATCATAGTGTGGTTTTCAGGTAAACATCTTAGTATACTGTTTTCTTTTTATGTATGGTCCTCGCTTCATTACTCATTTACATATCTCTAGGGAAAGATAAATGCCTGAATTGGGCAAAAAAGAAATTTTGCTTTCAGATTGCTCTATTCTTTTTTTTTAAGGCGCCATCTAGGAATGCACTATTTTAAAATTTTGAACTTGGTAGGCACATTTTCATTTTAAAAGAAGAGGGAAAATTGCTTGTAAAAATGTGTTGGCAAAACCTGAAAAGAAAGCTCTAAAAAAAGAACTCTAGCCTGACAAGAGAACAGGAAGAAATGATTACTGATGATTTCAATTTTCAGTAAATTACAAAGCATACGTAATAGGCTTCGAAGAGAGATGATTCCTATGGCATACTTCATGCTGCCTTCACAGATAAGTGTGTAAATGAAAGGGAAATGAATTGTTTCAGCCTGGCAAATCTATACTATTTTAGTGGAGTGAAAATGAGTGAAATTGAAATAATTCTATCACTCCTTACTGAAAGTAAAACATATAAATGTTTTTGATGTGTTTCTAGAGAATAGTGTACTTGTAGATTTGCTGCAAAGAAACATAATACTGAATCAGAGGTAACTAAATAAGTATCAAAAATAAGAATATAATAGTGTTTTGTATAATTTACACTGCAAAATTGGAAGTACTACTTTGTGGCTAGGAATAATTTTTTAAAACTCCTTAGAACTTAGCAAATTTTTCACAATGGGAGAAAAACTTCATTCATGTATTCATTTAACAAATATTTATTGAAAGCCTACAGTTTGCCAGATAATATTATTAATAAAACAGAAAAAGTCCCTGCCATTCAGGAGCTTATAATCTAGAGGAGGAAACAGATAATAAACAGTCACATAGGTAATTGTGTCATTTCACTTATCGTATCATAAGGGCTGTGAAGGAAGAGGTCCTCCCTGAGGGCATGATGTGTAAGCTGAAACTTGAGGAATGATGAGGAGGTAACCAGGTAAAGGGGAGGGGGAAAGGGTTCAAAGAACTGGGAGACGCAGAGAGTCAGGCAGTGTGAGAGCAAATGAACACGAGCAGAGAGGTATAAAGTGAAGCTGGGGTAGTGGGCTGCAGACAGCTCTCATAGGGCCTTGAAGGTCATGCTGTGGATTTTGAACTTCATTCTGAGAGCAAGGAGAAGCTATTAAAGGATTTTTAGCAGGCTTGCATTTTTAGAAGATCACCATGGACAAAGCACTAGAATAGACATTTCTCCAAAGAAGATGCACAAATGGCCAGTAGACACACGAAAAGATGCTCAACATCATTAGTGATTAGGGAAATGCAAATCAAAACCACAGTGAGATAACACGTCACACCTAGGTAGGATGGCCATTATCAAAAACAAACAAACAAAAATGGAAAATAGCAAGTGTTGACAAGGATATGGAGAAATTGGAACTTTTGTGCATTGCTGGTGGGAATATAAAATGGTGCAGCTGCCATGGAAAACAGTTTGGCAGTTCCTCAAGAAGTTAAGCATAAAAAATTTTTTGCTTGGGGCCGGCCTGGTGGCATAGCGGTTAAGTTCACACACTCTGCTTCGGCGGCCCAGGGTTCGCAGGTTCGGATCCTGGGCGCGGACAGACCCACCACTTGTCAAGCCATGTTGTGGCAGCGTCCCATATAGAGGAAGAGGGGCATGGATGTTAGCCCAGAGCCAGCCTTCCTCAGCAAAAAAGAGGAGGATTGGCAACAGATGTTAGCTCAGGGCTAGTCTTCCTCACAAAAAAAAAATTTTTTTTGCTTAAGAACTTTTGTTTAAAAATATGTATAAAAAGTTAAACATATAAACAATAAAATGTTAAACCATATGATCCACCAATTCTCCTCCTAAGTATATACCCAAAGGAAGTGAAAGCAGAGACTCAAATAAAAACTTGTACACTAATGTTCATAGCAGCATTATTCACAATAGCTAAAAGGTGGAGACAACCCAAGTGTCCATCAACAGATGAATGGGTAAACAAAATATAGTCTATACATACAATGGGATATTGTTAAGCCTTAAGAAGGAGTGAAATTCTGATACATGTTGCAACATGGATGAACTTTGGAAACAGGTTTTGAAGGTAGTAATAACAAACATGATAATAAGTGGATGTGAAAAATGAAGGAGACAGTGGGAGAGGGAGGCCTCTTTCCTGAAATAGAGAAATCTGGGGAGAGGCATATTGTGGGCACAGGAAGACAGAATTTAGTATTGAGACTTTTTAGGTTTGACATGCCTGTGAGTCATCCAAATGGAGATTTCCAGAGGGAATTGGATACAAAGAACTTGTGCATGGAAAACAGGTCTTGATTGAGAGACAAATTGGGAGTTACTGACGTATAGTTGAGCCGAAAGCAATGAGAGTAGATGAGCTCAGCTACGGTTAAGGATTGAGAGAGAGTAGAGAAGAGGGCAGCCTTAGAGTCATTACTGTATTCTCTTGATAACCATCTCTGCTCTCCCTCCTTATATTCTCTCCCTATGTAAACTTAAGGGTTAGTTAAATTTATGTTTCCTACTTGAGAAAATCAATGCTGCTTTTATCTTTTTAGTAAATGTGACAATGATCCTAGGAACCTCAGGAATTCTATCTTATAAGGAGGAGCTACTCATATACAACTAGAAGAAATGGCTGGTTTTATATTAAACTTGCTAGAAACAGAGGAAAAAGGCAGGGCTTTGGCTAATTCTGAGTAGAAATTTCAGGGTGCAGGTCAATCCCAGAATGAAAATTTTATAGTTGGCCTCTGTGTCCATACTCCACTTAGAAAATTCCTTCCTGTTGGAATTCTTCCCTCCTCATTGTCCTTCCTCCCGCCTTCCTCAAATATTTGAGTATCTACTGTATGCAAAGCATTGTTTAAGCATAGATAACATAATAGTGAAAAAAAAAAAAACTAAAAAACCAAAAGACATGAAACTTATTGTATATTTTCAGTAATGATATAGGTTCAAACATTCTATTATTTTGACATCCATTTTGTGATTTTTCATGCTTTTTATGTGGGAGTGGGTAGTGTGAGAGGCCTAAAAATAAAAGAATAAATATGAATAATATGCATTTCACTTTAGGAGTCTTTCACATGAGACTACCAAAAGCATGGTTGTTAAGTTTCTATTTACCATTTCACCTTTGTCCAACATCAGGACAGCTATTGCGTTTTCTTGACTTGCCGTCCTTCTGATCAAGCTGTGAATGTATGTGAAAGAGAGGGACCCTGCTCAGCCCAAACCACGTGAGGGCTGTGCTGTGTGCAGAGTACCGCCCCTCTAGCATTTGGCATCTCAGAACCCAGCAGGAGATACATCACAGCTCTGCTTTGCTTTGGAGTTCAATTCGGAGTAGTGATTTTACTTTTTAAAAATTTATACTTAAACCTTTAGGTATCTTAACACTTGCTTCCAGTGAGGCACCACTGAAGCTCTCCTGCTAGTTGGCCCAAGTCTTTGGTGTCCAGAGATAGCAGTGTTTTCTTGAGATAGACTTTTTATTTTATAAATCTTTATAAAGTTGGCCCTTCAGGCTGACCTTCAGGTATAAGACATAATGCTTTTGTTTAGTGCTTAAAAAAAGAACAAAAAGTAAATCTGAACAGAGCCAAGCTTTTCTTTTTGTTAGAATTTTGTATCTGCTTTTATACCATATGAGCACCCGGAGGCATCTTAAGATGGACATGATTTTATAAATCTTAAATAAAATATAAGTGCTTTATAGGCTGGGGATTTGCAAGTGTGTAACATGCTGTAAGTCAGTGAATCTGTTTTAATACAATAAGGTTTGTTGTAATACAAACCAATTTATCAAAAATATGGCTCATGGGTTACTAGCCCAATCCATAAAATGGGCCCCACTGTGGAGCATTTTGTATTAATTTATCGTACCTCCACCACATGTATTATTACATAGCGCTTCTTAAAAGCCAGAGATTTCTTAGGCACTGAGCAAAACCAGATGATGGAACTTGACCCAGGCCAAAAAGTTGTTTGATGCACTGGCACAGGAGCAAGGTAGAGGAGGGAAAGCCCTGCTCGTCTCTGTGCCTCCTTTTGGGTGCCTGTGCCCCTACTGTCCTATTGATTCCTAAACTATTTCAGTCTCGTTTTCAGATTTGGAGTACAGACAGCAACACTCAGGATCCACATGTCCTATTCATTATAGGTATTAATGAAGAACCTTCACTTTTAAGAGGAAAGCACTAATAACATCAACATCCCTGCCCTTCATTCTGTGAGAAACCTTTGAGCCTGGCACTCCAACCACCAAGGGATTTCTAGAAGTATTTATTTCCCTTAGCTTGTGAAATCTTAATATAGCACAAATGTTTTGTTTAGTTGCATCGCTGAGTCTGATTTCATGTAGAGTCTCATACAGAATCATGTTTTAAAATATCTTATGTTTAATAACTGAAGTCAAATCTAATTTATCTCTTAAAAATTGCTCTGCTTTCCATTTTATTTGTGGTGAATTTTTATACCCACATTGAATTGGTCCAACTGACAGTTATGTTCCCATCATTTGGCTTGTACCCAGGGAATGCAAGTCATTTTTCACATTATCCCAAAAAAAAAGATAATCAAATAAATCTCTTCAAAAAATTAATAGACATTTCAAAGCCAACTAGAAGTGATTTGCAGATTGTTTTCGATCATCTGTGCTTCTGCCTTCAGTTAACATAAATAATCAAAAGTTGGCTGTGGCACAGTGTAGCTCTTGAATGGAACATTGGTCATCTGCTTATAAATACTTTCAAGACCAGCCATCTGTCCTAAAGGATTCAGGCACCAGAGCCTCAGATTCTTCACTTCTACCCATCTTGGGAATTAGTGTTAACCCTGAGTTCCTTTGGTTAGAGAAATAATACATTTAAATAAGGCTGATGTTGGTAATATTTGTTTGAACTAAGATACAAGCATTAATTAATATTACACTAGTTGTTGATGGTAATTGTTGATATTAGTTAAATGTGGTACAAGTGATTAAAAATTTGGTAAACAAAGAGCTGTAGACTTAGTAAATCTAGATTAAAAAACTGATGTAGATCACAATTTTGGGTATCGAAGTTACTCCTGCTTATATATAAGAAACGTTAAAAGAATGTTATGTAGATAACATCTGTCACTCCTAAAATGTACTTGGATTTCAGAGTTAAAATCACAATGAATACTTTTATTGTTTCTTCCACTCCCATTGGCTTTTTATTGTTAGTATTGACAATGCATATGCTCCTCAGAAACCCCTTAATTTCCCCAAAGTAATTTGTAGTTTTCTCATTGTCGGCGCTTAATACTATGGACTCAACCGTTACTTTTTATCTTAAGAAACTAATGAATTCCTAGGCACCAAGCCTGTAGGAATAGATTCATACTAGGTGACTTTCTCTGTCAAACTGGTACCTCAGTACTATGAATTTGCAAAGATTGGTTGTGGGTTCTAATAGCATTTCTCATGTTTAATTTTATCAATGGCTGTATCAGTGAGGGTACAGATTAAGCTATTGCATCAAAGAGACCCAGTGACTTTGATAAAAATAGAAGGTTCTTTTTCTCTCACTGAACAGTCTAGGGCCAATAGGCAGGCTCTCCCTCACGACCCCAGACTGGCAAGGTGGCTCTGCCATCCTTTAGGTGTGACTTCCCTGATTCCTCTGGTGGACTCCATGACAGCAGAGGAGCACATGCCCAGTGTATTAAGACCAAGGCTTGGAAGTGTTATTCATCACTTCTACTCTCATTCTGTTGGTGAGAACTTAGCTACTGGCCACACCTAGCAGCAAGGGAAGCTGGGAAATGTAGTCTCAGTTGGGTAACCATGTGCCAGCTAAAATTTGCTGAAGAGGGGAGAACAAGTTTTAAAGGTCTGCCACTCTGTCTTATATCTAATGTTTTCTTTGTTCATAACATAAAATTCAGTGTCATGTGTTAGCACATGGTAGCTAAAATAAAGCACTTTCCTTAACTCTCCCCCATCTCCACCTCTCAAAAAGAAATAAAAATGAAAGAGATATGTTTGCCCTTGTGTTAAAATGGAAGATTAACCTGATACATTAGATCTGCCAAATCAGCAGAAATTGATAGAATTGCTCTTTGCCCTGCAGGAGTCTTTGATAATCTGTGTGTATTACATATCCAAAAAAATATGTCAGTCAGAAGGGCTGTTGGCCACTTGTGGAAGGATAATAAAAGGAAATTCACTGAGATAAATTCCAAGAGAGCATAGCCACTTGAGAGGCTCTTCATAGGGGAGTGGTTGTTTCTAGTCCCAATAGTAAGGATATTGTAGTCTGGTGCGTTTGTTCGTTTGAATCCTAACTCTCTTTTTGGAAGTACAGACTCATCGAGCCGCCTTCCTGATTCCCATGCAGTTTTCCATACACAGAGAAAATGTGCCAACCTTGCAATCTATAAATATTTCTGATTTCTAGGAGAGTGATTTCTCATGATTAAAAAAAAGTAGTTGTAAATAGTAGTGATGTAGTCCCTCCTTCTCTTGGAAATTAGTTTCTGATTCTGATTTTGACTTCTATTGAAGTGGCTTAAATACAGGGATGGAATGTGCTGATCATGCCAGCATGTATTCTTTCATCCATGTGACAAAATATTTTTTATTGTAAATTAATAAACCATTCTAGTGCCTACTTCAGTCTTAATTGAATTTTACTAAGGGTGAGTCCCATCTCTAAGGCTTGATGACCTGGAGACTGACAAGATAGCCAGATTTAGCTGGCTTTCCCTTGTTTGATACTCTGACCCTCTCCAGATAGAGAGACAGGGAAGAAGGATGGGGATGAATTGTTCTGACCTCTTGTGACTCATGTCTTCATCGTGAGTCTTGAAAAACTTAGCTACAGGGCAGAGACTACCTCTTTGTGGTTTTATTTTATAATGTTTATCAAGTAAGAGTGGTTTAAGAAATAACTGAAATTTTTGCCTAAATACTGCCAAAATGAATATCAGCTATGCCAAAACTAAAACTAGTTTCTGAATGGATGAAACTAAATAACCCTATGTTATTTAGTCAGTGTATATATTTTTCAGTAGACTCATAATGTTGGATTTACTGGAATACAGTTCTGCATAAAAATCGTGTTCTACAGGGGACAACTTAGATAATTTTGTGGTCAAGGTAGCTAATCCATTTATTAAATAAGCATCGATCTAAGTCTTGCTATGTGCTCACTGTTCTAATAATAATCCATTTCTCTACTTTCAGGTAAGACTACTCAATTTTTCATAGGCATTTTTTATTCTTAGGGATCCTAAGGAGAAGAGAAATTCCTCAGCCTATCTTACAACATTTCATAATATATAAACACTAAAAAGTTTTTTCCTGATATTCCATATTTATGGTTATGTTCTATCATCTGGACATGGAAACTCAGCCAATAACCAGCTTTCTTTTAATAAACCTTCTGTACTTAGAATAAAACTTCTAAACTGCTGATTTGGCAGATCTAATGTATCAGGTTAATCTTCCATTTTAACACAGATTTTAAAATTTTGGCTAGTTACTCTTATTTCTATCTCTTTCTTTTATTTTTTATTTAATAAATCTATAAACTAATATTTATTGATAGTGATTAGTAACTGGAGAAATCTTAGTAGTGAAGGTTCACCTCTTACTTTCTAAGTAATTAGTCTAGTTGGGGAGAAAAGGCATAAGTATATCGTGTCACCTCCTAATAATTGAAGAGATATCTCAGAACAGCTTATTAACAAATAAACAGTATAGCCAAAAGTGCTAAAGAATTCCAGATAGGCAGCAGAGCACAACAGTTTAAGAACACAAACTTTGGACCTACACAGTCAGGGTGTGAATCGTGGGTCTGCTGCTCACAAGCTATACGTCTGGACAGTGCTTAGCTTTTCTGTGCCTCAGTTTCCCTGTCAAATAACATGACAATAATACCCACCTTACAGCATTATTGTGAGATTTAAATTAAATTAGTTAATATATGTAAAGTGCTTAGAACAGTGCCTGATACATAGTAAGCATGATGTAATAATAATAATAAGAGTAAAAAACACTCTAGATCAAAATGCTGTTGAAGGATTGTGTGGTAGATTAAGCTGAGCCTTGAAGGACAGATAGAATTTTGATAATCTTAGAGAGGAGAGGCCTGTTCAGGCAAGGCATAGAGATTACAGGATGTGTAGAGGGCACTGAATGGACTGGTTTGGTTGGGACAAAGTTGTCTGAAACGTGAGGATTTGAATGCTGAGCAGAAAGGAAGACTCAGGCTCAACTCTCAGAGACTTTCAATGTTATTGTCAGGAGTTTGGATTTAATCTTTGTAGGGGGTAGGGTACAAGCATTATTTTAATTTTGATATGAGGTAGTTTGCTAGATTGGTAGAGACAGGTGGTGAGAGTGGTGGCAGATGACATTATAACCATGGCACAGGCCTGAACTGGGATGGGTGTAGTAAAAATGGAGAGGAAGACATCTGCAAGAGGCATTATCATGGAAAATAGAAAGGATTTGCTTGCCTTTATTTTTTGAGCAGTTTTCTCCTGCCTCATATGTGCTCTCCCCTCATTTGTTATCTTTAATGAACTACAAAGGGAAAATCAGAATAGGGAGCAGTCTGTGGATAGAATATCAAATTTGTCAGACATGCTTAGATTGAAAGGCAATTGGAAATGAAGGACTGAAACTCAGGAGAGTAGTCAAGGCTGGAGTTAAAAATATGGCAGTCATCTCCTTAGAGCTAATATTGAAGCCATGGGAAAAGTCAAAATCTTCAAGAGAGAGGAGAGGAAGAGCTCGGCCTACTCCTTGAGGAACATCTGGTTTAAGAGAATGTGACAAAGCAGCGAAAGAATTGGGAGAAAACCAAGATGATGTTAGCAATTTACATTAAAGAAGAGTGTTTGCAGGGGCCGCCCGGTGGCGCAGCGGTTTAGTTCACGGTTTGGCAGCCCGGGGTTCGTGGGTTCGGATCCCAGTCACGGGCTGACGAACTGCTCGTCAGCCATGCTGTGGCGGCGTCCCATATAAAGTAGAGGAAGATGGGCACGCATGTTAGCTCAGGGCCAGTCTTCCTCAGCAAAAAAGAGGAGGATTGGCAACGGATGTTAGCTCAGGGCTGGTCTTCCTCACACACGAAAAAAGAGTGTTTGCAGACAGAGTGCATGGTCAGCAGTGTCAGAGGCGCAGAACAAACAGAAGGAGGCCTAAAATAGTTATTGGATCTGGCAACAAGGAGGCCGTTAGTAATCTTGGTAAGTGAAGTTCTGGTAGAGTACAGGAAACCATATTGGGGACTTTTATTTGACAAGTATGGACGTGAAAGGAAGAAGAAACATAGGATGGCTCTAGTAGGTTCAAATTAAGATTTTTTTCAAAAACTGGTAGATGTGTACATTTTCAGGGAGAGAGAGAGAAGCCAGTAGAGGGTGAGAGATTAAAGATGGGGGAAGGAGGTGGAATGAACTGTCAAGGAACTAGAGCAGATGGGAAGGATAAGGTGGAGCCTGTGAGCTTAGCTTCAGAAAGGAGGAGGCCCACACTCTTGGGCGATGGCATCTTGTGCCTGGGACAGTGCTGGGCACCTAGCAGGTATTTGGAAACAGTATATAAAGGCGTAGCTAAAAGGAAGAAGGCAGGCTAGGTGTAAAAACAGATATTCAGAAATAGAGAGGAGGTGAAAATGGGTGAGTTCATAATGCCTGATGAGTTAAATTCTGTTATTAAGATAGGAAACAAGATCATCAGACAAAGTGTTCACGAAGATGATGATGACGATGGTTAACACTGCTATATGTTGAGCACCATTCTAAGTGTTTTACCTGTATTATCTCATTTATTTCTCAAACCTATAAGATAAGTAATATTTTCCCATTTAGTATATGGAGAAATTAAGGCGAGAAAGATTAACTGATTTGCCCCAAACCATACATTTACTAAGGGCATAGTGGGGATTTGAACCAAGATAGTCTGAGTCCACAGGTCATGATCTGAACCAGTGGGCTACCACTTCCCAGGCCTTGGGGAATGAATGGAAGATTTCAAACATTCATGAACATTTAGAACACTTATGGTGGGAATGGTGCCTGGGAAGCAAGCCATAAGATACATTTTTTAAAAACTTCAATAGCAGTGAATTTCTTAAAAAGGACCTCTTTTTTGGTTATTCTGAAAGTAATATATGCTTACTGAGGAAAACTTACAGAATAAAGAAAAGCATACCTTTGAACAAAATAATCCAAACCCCGAGATAACTAATATTGACAATTTTGTATATTTTCATGTAACTTTTTTCTAAGTTTATTTTTTCTTTTTACAAAATTGTATCATAATTGTGTGTGTGTATGCACACGTATATGTAGTTTTATATATAGTTTTGTGGGATTTTCATTTAAAATTTTACCATAAAAATTCCACCATTTCTCTTTTGTTGAACAATTGGGTCATTTCTGTATTTTGTTCTTATAGATAATGCTATGGTGCCCATCTTTCTTTCTCTACAGTTCTTATTATTACCTTAGGCTAGTATATTAGTCAGGACTCCTAGGTTTGTAAGTGATAGGAACCCACCTTAAACTAGCTTAGGTGAAAACAGAACTTGGCTTAGATAACTGTGAAATGGCAGGAATGCAGCTGGGCCTCAAGGGTAGCTGGAGCCAGGGACAACTCAGACACCTTAAAACCCCCCACTCCTTGTTCCTGGTTTTTTCTGCATGTTCGTTATTTGAAACCACTTCTCTCCATACCCTGGGAAGCATGACCACAGATTGCTCCTGGGCCGTAGCTCACAGCATTGCTAGCAGAGTGGGACTGCAGCTTGCTTTTTCCCAAAAAGTCTTATGAAATTTTTTAAACAAAAAGCTTTACCATACAAGTATGTTGCTATACTTGCTTTATCAGAAATCTATCCATCAGTGCATCTGCTATCCATCAGTGCATCTTTTAAAAATACATTTCACAGTAAATTGTAGACATCAGTACACTTCCCCTTTCAACATGCATATAAGTAACTTTAAGTTCAATTTTTTTTTGCATTTTTTCTTTTGATGTAAAATTTACATACAAAGAAATGCACAAATCTTAAGTTTACATTCACTGACTTTTGACAAATCTATACACTTGTGTAACTCAAACCCTTATGAGACTCACTTTTTATGATCCTAAGATTAAAAAAATCCCAGGAAATTGCTCTGACTAGCCCATTTTGGGTCTGGTGCCCAACCTTGAGCTCAAAGACCAAGGGAAGTAGCATTTCCCACACGCAAGAGGATGCTGGACAGATAGAACTATAGATATCTGCAGAAGAGAGCTTCCTGGAAGTTGAATTGCACTAATTGAATTTAGACAGCATGCCTTTATGCTGTGCAAAAAGAGTGTGTACTGGTTTCATCTCCTTTAGAAAGCCGCTGCTAATGTCCCAGATTAATGCTTTCTTTATTCTATGTACCTGTGCTTCATCATTTTTTCTTTAACTGATATATCATGTATTTTGTATGTCTTTAAAAAAAATAGATTGTAAACTCTTGAGGGCAAAGACCAGTTCTTTTCAAATCTAACTTTATCCCTTGTATATGGCATGTGATAGTAGGAACTCAAATTCTTCTCCAACAAGCCAGATCCTTTAAACATCAGTGAAGGTGCTTTTAGCTGCAAGTAAAAGGAGATCCTGACTCAAAGAGGCTTAAATAATGAGGTATATTTCCTTATGTAAAAGTTCAGAGATTGGTTGGCCAGCTTCAGGGTTGGTTAATTTGTGGCTTAATGAAGTTGTCAAGGACCTAGTCTTTTTCTGCCTTTAGACTCTGCCATCATTGCTCTGTCAGTTTTATCCTCAGACTGTATCGTTTCATGGTCATAGATGGCTGTTGCAGGTTCAGGCATCACATCCAGATGCAATAATATCTCTTCCTAAGAAACCTTTTCCAGAAGCCCTCCAGCAGACCTCCCTATGTAGTTGGCTAGAACTACTTCAAATTATCAACCCCAGATCCTTCACTGGTGAAGATAATGGAACCATGGTGATTTCTGATCAAGATGCACCCCTGGATAGGGCATCCCTCCCCTTTTCACATGACAGAGGAGTGGACACTGATACAATCAGGAGTCTGCTAGTAAGAAAGAAAGAACAGTGTTTAGGCAACAGATAGCGCCCGTTACACGGCATTCCTTAATGAAAATGCCTGATCTTGTCCTCTGAAGTTGGTAGTAGTGGGGCACATTGAAGAAATTCTATATTTGACTCTTGTTGAGGCCTGAATGCTTTCTCAGTTGGTGACATTTGATACTGGATTGGCCCTGGTCTTTTAGGTTTTAGGTGCTTAATGTGTTTTGTACTTCTTACTAGGATTTGTCAGTGTTCGACTCTTACTGTGTTTTAAAAGTGTGCATTTTGGGGCTGGCCTGATGCCATAGTGGTTAAGTTCGCACACTCTGCTTCAGCGGCTTGGGGTTCGCAGGTTCAGATCCCGGGCGTAGACCTACGCACTGCTTATCAAACCTTGTTGTGGTGGCATCCCACATATAAAATAGAGGAAGATGGGCACAGATGTTAGCTCAGGGCCAATCTTCATCAGGAAAAAGACGAGGATTGGCAACGGAGGTTAGCTCAGGGCTAATCTTCCTCACCAAAAAAAAAAAAGCATTTTAATTGTTTCCTTTTAATTTCATTTGGAATTAATTCCTTTAAGCCTAATGTCTAAGCCTGGGTTCCCTGGAAAACAGAGCCTGAGGCAAGGGTTAAAGTATTGAAGCTTTCTTTGAGAAGTGCAGGTCCAGGTCTATAAGAATAAGGGCAAAAGGAAGAGAAGCAGGGAAAGATGCAAAGAAACTGACTTGCTGTAGTGTAGGCCAGCTCTTGCTTCACCACAAGCTGTGAAGAGACATAGCAGGTCACTCAGCAGGCATGTTCACTTGCCAACAGGATTTCTCTGAAAAGGTTACAAAGAGGAACTATACTTGGAGTAGTACTTGGAAAAGAGAAGGAAAGGAAGAATTTGTCTGCCTGGTTTCCTCCTGTCTCCTGTTCGTAGTTGACGGAAGTTTATCCAGTAAGGAGCTAATTCCTCTGCACTCCCAAGCTGCATCATCCAGCCCTGCGTGGCTGCTCAGGATGCTGGATCCCATGCCCTGCAGTGCGGTATGTCTCAGTGCACCAACTGAGAGAGAGGAAGAGAGACAGTCAGACAGACACGGAGGTGGTGGCAGGTATCTGAGCAGGTACACAGGTTTGTGTCCCAGTACACCTAAGAAGGTTGAGTTGAACTTTTTTGCCATAGCATTGCTTTGGTATTTCATTACTTGGAAACATATTAGTTTCAGAAAGTAAGCCAGAGACTGCTTTTGCTATCCAAAGCTATAAAGTTTAAGATAATCACCGTATGAAATGTTTTACTTTTCTCTGGTCTGGGAATCTTATAAGAAGTGTCGGCAGTGTGCCAGAGCTCACAAATCATGTTGGTTGTCATGAATCTAGGTCAACATCGACTTATTCATAGTCATCCCAAAATATGACTGAAGCTGAGTGGAGTGGCTCTGGGCACCCTTAGATTGTTCAGTCTTTCCAAGTTTATCAAGATTGATGGGTTTTTTTGGAGCTCCAGACACTTGGAAATCCTCTGAGTATTGGCTTTGAATTCTGAAAGTTCTTATAAGGCCAGCTTCTTTTCAAAAAGAGCAATTTTTGCTTTTTATTCAGAGTGCAGAGAGAAAATTGTGTTGAATTGGTGGCAGAAGAGGCGCAATGTGATGGAATGAAGGAAAGAATGTCCTTTCTGGGTTGGTTTGGTCTTTGCATTCCTGATATGTTTCTTCCATTTTCTTGGGTTAAGATCTCTATGTTTTTTTCCATTAGTGTGCTTTACTCAGATCACTATGACTGCTTAATAGGTATTACAGAGTAATGGTAGCTGTTTTTGTGTAGGAGATTAAAGGATGAGCTTGTCAGAGACGAATGTTAATTGGGTTCATCTAATAAGCCTGAGGAAACTTCCTGCTTCTGTGTCGTCGTAGGAACTGAGGCAGAGCATTTGGACATTCCCGGCATTTTGCTAGCTGAGCGCTCTTGACCCGTTCTAAATCGTCTACAGTGGGTGGCACTGGCATGACACTGGGGCCATGTAGCCCTTTGAGCTGCATTAAAAGCATGGGAATTCCTTGCCAGTCCTTGGTTTGTGCTAGCCAGATTTTTGAAAGTGTTCTGAAAGGGTCTGTGTTCTTTCACCAGGCTTTAGCATCTGGACTTTACCTAGGGACTTAAAGTCACATTAGGTCTGTAAGTGTTAAAACACAGAGTTCTGCATGTATCTGGTTAGTTGACTCTCTTCTTCCTATTTTTAAAGATTAATGGAGTGACTGAATGTTATTTATTTTATTTAAGATAACCTTGAGAATAAAAAGCCCCCTCCCATTTTCTAGTCCGATGACGATGATTGCCTTTCTCTTCGATTCCTCTTGGACACTTCTTACCTGCCTTGAGGTGTGAGGCTGCTTATAGGGCTGATATAAGGTGAGCTATTTTCTCCTTTTTGAGGCTGTACTTATGAGCTAGAATCATAAAAATTCAAGAATTGTGCCAAATGTTCTTTTGTTGATGACTATGATTTAGTCTGTTATGTAACTGTAATGTATAATTTACACATCCTGAAGATCATCAGTCTCTATGCAGAGTGACTATATTTAACCCTCACTTGTTTGGAAAAAGAGAACATTACCAATTATCTTTGAAACTATATTTGTGAGACAATGCACATTGATCCACCCTCTGTCTCCATTTTTAATCTTTGGTGTGTTAAGTAGTACTTTATGATTTGTTCTGTGCTTTTCATGTATAAAGGCTTAGAGGAGAAAGAGCTTGGTAGCTGGTGACTATATCTTGAGGATTCCATTGCTTATATTGTCTAAACCAAGAACGAGGACATGATATCCCTGTCATCTCTATTAATATGCAGGTCTAGAGAGAACAGAAGGGTAAATTTCTTTCCACTATTATCTTTTAGTTGCAGAAGCGGAGTATATATTGAAATATTTAATGGTGAACAATTCTACACTCAGTAATAAGAAAATAATACTTCCTTTTTCTATATTTTGATGCCACTGGTGCCTATGTCATTTGAAGAGTTTTTAAGGAAAAAAATGGTTAGTGTTGGTTTTCTTTTATCTTAACCTTTGTAAATTAAGTCTAGTTTTAAGTTCAAATTCCATTAGGTGTCTTTTAAACAAATTCGCTTATTTACCACCCAACATTTTGCCTCATTGCCCTGCCGCAGGCTCTGTTTATGTGAAGTGTCATGATGTAAGAGGAAATGTTGACTGTTCACATAGGACTGTGTTCCCTTAAGAAAGAAAGCCTTGAATAGAAGAATGATGTTCTCATTAAATCAGCTCTTTAAGAGTAGGTGGGAGGAATTGCTATCGATCTAATGGATTTAATAGTTCATATACAAAGTCTGTGGAATAGAAGTAATATTCTGCTGCTGAGTAACTGTAGATTAATCCATCTTCAGAAAGAATTCTGGAAGCATCTGTAAAACTGGAAAATTACTTTTTCTTTCCTTTTTTCAGGCACAACTGGACTAAATGTATTTCCCAAAGACTTTAGAATTAAATTATATCCACATAAGTAGGTCTACTAAAAATTATATGAAAAATTGAAGTAAAATCATAAAATATAAATGCAAGGTTCTTTTTGGCTGCATTTACTCTGGTGCCAATTTGTTTGGAAGGGCTGCAGTGTTGAAGGGTAACCAGAGGTCACTTGTAGAAATTCTTTCTTTGTTAGGTGGTTCTCTAATAACTAGTGGTGGTCTATTTTAGTTCAGTTGAATGAAGTAGTCCTTTTAAGGCGGGTGGTGAAGTCAGACATTTAAGCTTCTTTTCAAGTTCTCCCTTTGACCCCTTCAAAACCTTCTTTTATTCCATTCACTGAAAGCACATCACCAAGCCCTCCTTCTTTGTCGGAAAAGTCCAGCCATTTCCTTTCCCCTTCCTGCCCTCACCTTTAATGAGTGATTGCTTCTGTGAAGACATGGGGACTCCCAGGACATGTGAGAATTTTGATGGACATGAGTGACATTCTATGGATGGAAATGAGGTGGGCCTTATTCATGTTTCATTCTCATATAAACTACACATTCCATTCATGTTTTACACCTGCAAGATAGTCAGTTTGGGTAGTGTAAACTATTTGAAGGTTCTCAAGGAAATAAAAAGTAAAATAATAATAATAACAAGAATAATATTAACAACTACAACTCTGTTTATCAGAAATGAAAAACTGCAGAAGGAATTGGGACTTTTGATAAATTTACAACTAAAAGAAGAATAGACCCATATTAGGAATAACAGCAGTACCATGTGTTTCTTTAGAGCATTGCAGTCTATAAATCACTCTTCAGCTGAGTTTATGTGGCCTTATATGATAGCAGGGGGGTGGATTGGTTGGACTCCTATGGTTTCTTTAGCCTTAAGATCTCTGGATCTAAATCTTCACACCAGCAATTTTAATTGGCATCGTTGCTGCATTGTATTATTAGACTGCTTCAATAGTCAGATAGTCTGCTATTGGTGGCAGCTGTTCTTCACGTTCAATCCTTTCCCTCTTCTGCTTCTACTCATCACTGTCACTTTCCAGTCGGAAAACTAGAGCATATGTAGCCATCTTTATTTACTTTTGTTCTATGCTAGCATTTGCCTTCTACTAAATGAGGCTGTTCTTTATGAGACAGCTGGCAATTTGTTTCTACGTCAAGGCTCATATACTGCATTTCTGAACTTGGGATATGTTAGTAAGGCTTCAAAAATAAAAATATCACCTGAATGAGCACCACACTGGTGCTGGTGAGCTACAGACACCCGCCCCCCCCCCCCACCAAAAGCCACCACCTGAATGTGTCTAGTTGATGGCACTGGTACTTCTGTTTGTCTGCCCCATCTCTCCTACTAGTTTCACAATCAGTAGTAGACTGTGAGAATGGCTATAGATAGATAGTGTGTCTGTATTTCTTCATATTAATCTCTTTCTGCAAATCAGAATCATTCCTTGGGTTCATTTTTATGAGCAGTACTCCTAATTTGTTTTTAACATCAGTCCAAGGAGCATTTTACCCTCTTCCATTTACCTTGGGGTTGTTGAAGGCATCATGGAACTTTTAAACCAAGATGGGAGCACTTCTTAAAACATGCTTTTATTAAATCAACCTTATAAGAAAAATTCTGTAAGTCGGGTAAACTCCAAGGTTCCCTGGGCTCTAATGGGGTTCATGGATAGCATTGGGTTAAGGATGGGGCACCATGAATTCCTCAGAATTTTACTTGGACTATATGGTCCAATCCAGTCAAGAACCACTGTACGTGTTAATATAGCTCTTTGACTGCATCCTTGTTATATGTTTGTTTATTTGGGTGCTTTTAGACTATACATATTTTCAAATCTTGTTATTTTTACATTACATGTATCATAATGTTAAACTGCAGCATTAGCATACGAGGAAATACTTAAGTCTCAACCACAAAATTCTATCAATGTAGTAGTTAGTTAAACATATTTATGTAAAGAATAGTTTATAATGATATGAGTTCATTTTTTAAATCCACCCCTTTAGAGTTAAAAACTCACTTCTTAAGGGTGATGAAGATATTTCCTGAAATTTATGGAACTATTGATAAGTGCCTCTAAGAGGATTATTTGTTCATTTGGTTTTTTGTGAAGGGTCAGGCATAGTAGTTTACCTCCTAGCAACACATCTGCTCTGTTATAGAAGCAGATTCTGTAAAGATTCTACAGAGCGTGTTATGTAAAGTTATTAAAGAAGAATTCATTTCAGTTCAGTAAGCAAGTTCCCACCCTTTGTTTGGCACTGGAGAGACAGTGGAGAATGAGCCCATATCCCTATTCTTAAACAGCTCACAGTTTACTGGAAGAGTGAGTTTTATGTGGGTCATCTCAATTGATGACAATTGACAGTCACCATATGGTGTTGCTGTGCACACGTTCCATGGGGTCACTCCACAATTAAACAGGTGATGTGAACCATACCATCCCTCTCCTCCTGTAAAACTTAGTGGTAGTTTTTCATTGCCCTGTGGATCAAACTCAGAATCCCCACTCTGAGCCTTGAAAAGAGCCCAGACCATTTCATTTACCTTTCCTGTACTTGCACACATCTAAGGTTAAGTCTTTCCCAGAATTGCACCTTATGCCCTTCCTGTCATTTATCCAAGCAAGTCTTTACTCTTCCATGTGAAACTTTTCCCAATGTGAAAAAGTAGGTGGTTTCCTTTCATACTTTGAAGTGTGCATAATGAATATGTAGTTAATCATTGTAATTCAAACGAGATTCAAATACACTAAATGTATTTACAAAATACTATGGCAGAAGAACACAGGGGAGCAAATGATTAATTATTTCTGGGGAATTCAGAGAATGTTTTATAAAGAAGATAATATTTACCTAGGTCTTCAAGGATGGGTAGAAGTTTTCCAGGCAGGAAGGTTATTTTGGGCAGAGGGAATCATATACATGAAAAGTTATGGCATCATGAAAGAACATGACATGTTTTGGGAACGTGGCTGGACTGTATGGTGTGCACGTTTGTTTGGTGGTGCTGGTGCTGGGAGATAATGCCACCAATAGAATTTGTATGATAAGCTCTGAAATGCAAAAGCTAAGCCCATGTGGTTCTTTTGGAACCACATTACCAGCTGGTTTATGAACTTGATAAATGTTTTTTTGATGAAACATGAGGCTAAGAGTAGCTAGCTCTTTGATCAGGGAGGAAAATGTGAGTACCTCTTTAAGAACCATATTCATTCATCATTCATCAGGCATTCATTCAACAAATATATACTGAGGCTGCTGCGCTCAGAGCAACAAGGGAGATATAAAGATGTTTCTGCCCTGTTTGTGCAATGCCTCTTCCCCAAATTCAGGGTTTTATTAGATTTTTCTTTTGAGAAGTGTTAATTCTATGCCGTTTTATTACGTTTTATGCATGCTTGCTACTAAAGCACTGTATAGTTATTGCTCTCTCTGAAAGGTTCAGAACCATTTTAACCCACTCCATTGCTTTATTTTAGGAGTTCTCACTCTTCATTTTGAGGAGTGTACAGGTGCTCAAATGGCTGGCATTTTTCTACCTATTGTGACTTTCTAGCCAGTATTTATAAGGTCAAGAAGGCAGAGCATTCAGTGTTATAGATGTGAAAGCTGATTTGTACTGAATGTTTTAGGCCTAACATATCTTAGCTGTCATTCTTTACTTACAGTTGATGCAAAGAGAATATAGTTTAACTGTAGCATAGAAAAACTGAATAACCCTGAAAGCAGAACGGAAACTTTATTCTTAAAGATTGCACCCCTGGTAATATGTCCTTTTACACATGTGTTTGAAGAACATTCAAACCCATTCTTGAGGATTTTCTTTTCTTTTGGTGGGGAAGATTAGCCTTGAGCTAACATCTGTTGCCAATCCTCCTCTTTTTGCTGAGGAAGACTGGCCCTGGGTTAACATCCGTGCCCATCTTCCTCTGCTTTATATGGGATACTGCCACAGCATGGCTTGACAAGCGGTGCGTCAGTCCGTGCCCAGGATCCGAACCTGTGAACCCTGGGCCGCCAAAGCGGAGCACGTGAACTTAACCACTACCCCACCAGGCTGGCCCTTGAGGATTATTTTAAATTCATTCATCCCTTTTCTTCCTTCTACCCACTATCCCATTCTCTTTTTTCCTTCATCATATATTTATTAACTTGCATGTCTCAGCACTCTGCTGGGTATTGGGTTAAAACAGGAAACATCATGCTCCTTGTCCTCAGGGAGGGTACAGCATTTATTCTCAACCCTGGCTGTACATTAGCTATACATGTAAGCCTTAAAAAAGGACAGATGGTGGGGTCCCTGCCCTGGAGATTCTGATTCAGTGGTTCTGAGGTGGATAGGTCGGATTACTGACAAGGTAATAGGCAATTGCAATTCTCTGAAGTGGGGCTATAGGATAATTAGTACCAGGGAGGATCACCTAGCCTAGTCTTGGAAGGTCAGGGTTGGTGGAGGGGTGAGAAGGGTATGGGTTCACAGTGGAAGGCAAAAGCCTGTCTTAGGCTTTTGGTTATAACATATGGACTGCAAGAAGAGAAAGCATGGGAGATTGGTAGTTTATTGTAGTTGGAACATAGAAGAGGAGGAAAGGAGTAGTGAGAGATGAGACTGGAGAGAGAAGCAGGGTCCACATCATTCAGGGCTTTGTCAGCCAGGCTAAGAAATTTGACTGTTATCCTGAAGATGATTGGAGCTGTTGATGAGTTTTAAGTAGTAAAGTGATAGAAAGTTTGTTATGTTGTCATATAATCACTCTTGCTGCTCTGTGGAGAATGGCTTTGAGGGAGATGAGAATAAAATTTGAAGACTTTTGCAGAAGTCTATGCAAGAAATGCCAGTGGCTTGAATCAAGGTAGTGGCAGTGGAGATACGGAGAAGTGGACAATTTAAAGAAATATTTAGTTGTTAAAATATATTGACCTTGGTCAAAAGTAGATGTGTTGGGGGTGGGGATAAGAGACATCAGTATGTCAAAGTCTAGGTTCTTGGCTTGGGGTCATAGGATGGATGGAGGTACCATTCACTAAGATGGGAATATAGGAGAAGGAGCAGATTTGGCAGGGAAAGGTGATGAATTCAGTTTAAACATATTGCATTTGAGGTGCCAGTTGGACATCCAAGTAGAGATGTCAACTGGGCATTTAGGCAAATGGTCTGAAGCATGGGAGTAGGATCTGGGCTAAAGATAAAGATTTGGGAGACATTTGCATATAGATAGTAACTGAAACTATATGAATGCATGAAATGATTCAGTGTGATAAGAGAGAGGAAAAGGTCTGGATTAGAAGCCTTAGGAATACCAACATTAGGGAAAGGAGGAGAAAACAGGGAACCTTAGAAGGATATTGAGAAGAAATGGCAAAGGTAGGAGGACCATCAAGAGGGTGAATTGTCATATAAGCAAGAGAATTTTTTCAGAAGGAAGGAGTGGTCAGCAGGGTTAAATGTCGTAAAGAGGTCAGTAAGGAATTTCCATTTGCTTTAACAAGAATGTTCTGTTAGAAGAAAGAACAGTTGCATGGCATGTAGAGAAGTGGGTTGAAGAGTGTGAGGTAAAATAATCATGTGTAATATCAAATCATCATGTTATACACCTTGAACTAATACAATGTTATATGTCAATTATATCTCAATAAAACTAGAAAAAATAATCATGAGTAGACAATTGTTTCAAGAAGTTAGACAACAGAGATGGGATGGGCGGATGATAACTGGAGGCAGAGAGGTTGAAGGAGAATTGTTGAGATTGGAGAAATTGGATCATTCTGTTGATTCCCTCCTGGAGTGATCGTCCATTAAAGGCCCTCTGTGAGCCAGACTCTGTGCTCCATGCTGAGACCGGATCCTGGTTCTCATGGATCTTAATTCTAGTGGAATAGCTACTTAATAACAAACGAAAATAATTAGAAGCACTGTGAAGGAAATAAGCAGGATACTGTGGCTGAGAATAACTGTCAGGACCTACTTAAGTTAGTGTGGTCAAGAAAGGCCTCTTTGAGGAGGTGTCATTTTAAACTGAGATCTGAAGGATAAGAAGGAGACAGTGTATAAAGAGCCTAGAAGAGTATTTCGTGCAGAGAGAGCATTAAATGCCTTGGTCCTGGGATGGGAAGGAGCTTGGTGTATTCCAGAAGTCGTCAGGAGAAGAAGGTTTTTGTGGCCACAGTGAGATGAGCTGGGAGAGTAGTATGAGTTGGGTCGTGGATGCATGGTATTAATTTGTGTTTTATTCAAGAACAGTGGGAAGCCATTGGAAGATTTTAAGCAGAATAGCGCAATCTGATTTAAGTTCTTAAAAAGTCACAATAGCTGTTTTTTGGAGACTGGATTACAAATGGAGGTAGGACAAGAATGGAAGCAGGGAGATCAGTTAGTGGTTACTGAGATTAGGGTGGAGGTAGGGAGAAGAGGAGGGCCAGTGAAATATATTGTGAAGGTAGAATCAACAGGATTTGGCTGATTGTCTGAGGGGTCAAGGGACAGGGAAGAGGGAGCACTTTGATGTCTGGTTAGTATCTGTATAAATGGTGATACAATTTATTGAGGGGGGAAAACTGAGAGGGCCCCAGATTGTTAGTGTGAGTTGGGTCTGGGAGGACATGCAGAATTAAGAGTTCTCATTTTATACATGCTAAAATTCAGTGCATGAGAGAGATTTTTACTCAGCTGTTGAATGTAGATAGAGGAAAGGTTTGGTCTATAGATAGATATTTAAAATTTGTTGGTATATAGATGTGTTTCAAGCCATGAGAATGGATCAGTTGAGAAGAGGGTGTGGGGCTAAGCCCAGAGGCATGCCAGAATTTAGAAGTCAGAAAGAGGAGACAGAGCTTGCGAAAAAAGTTGAGAAAGTAGCTAATGAAGTAGGGCGAAACTCGGGATAAGGTGGTATCATGACAGCTGAGAGAGGAGTGTTTCAGGAATGAAGGGAATAAGCAACTCTGTTGAATCTATTAGCATCAGAAAAGTGGCCATGGATTTGGCATCATCTAGATGAATGGTTACCATTGCAAAAGCATGTTCAGTGTTGTGGTGGGGACAGAGATGAGTGAAAACAAGTGAGGAGGTAGAGCTATACCAGTTGTGCTAGATCTATTAGAATAGATATAATTCATTCTTTTAAGGGCTGTGTGATGGTCCATGGTATGGTTCTACCATAATTTCTTCAACCTTTCACTATTGATGACCATTTGATTTGTTTTCATTTTTCCATTGCAAATAAGGCTGTAATAAACATTCTCTCCCCACCCCTGTGTGTGTGTGTGTGTGTGTGTGTGTGTGTGTGTCCATGTTTGCACACTGGTATATTTGTATAGGAGAGATACTAGGGATGGGCTTACTGGGTCGTAGGATATATGTATTTTATGTAATTTTAGCTGGTATTGCTAATTAATTTCCCAAAAGGCTATAAAAATTCACATTTTCACTAGCAGTTTATGAGAGATTGATGATACAGGGAATGGGGGTCTAATTGAAGATGCAAAATCCTTGAATAGGTAAGAGGAGATGGGGTCTAAAGTACATGTGAAGGGACTGGGCTTTGATAGGCTTTCTCCATTGTAATGAGGTAGGAAGGAGAAGATTTTTAGATGCCTGTAGTTTTGTATTTTTGGTACTAGTAACATGAGGAAGTTCTATAGTCTCAGTGAAATAAAATATGAAATCATCAGTTGCAAAAGAGGAACTTGGAAAGCTCAAAGTATGAAATCGTTTCTAGAAAGTCTGAGGGAGTTTATAATAAGACTGCTGACCCATGATGAATTTAAAATGAAGTCTGATTGTGAGGTTTTTCTCTAGTTGTATACTCTTACTTAGGTTTGTGCTCAGAGAAAGTGGATACTTGGGGTCGTCTAGGGCTGGAGTTTGCCAGGCAAGTGTGATGGAGACAGAGGGACAAGGGAAGTAAGGGTACTCTGCAAGGGAATGACTATACCTAGACCATAAAATGTAAGCTGAGCAAAAGGAGACAGAAAGGAGTTGTGAGATTGTGCCAGGATCAGTGGGTTAGAAGATTCAATGAAAGGGAAGAATTTTTAGTCATGGCAAATGAACAGGAAGGATGGGAAGGGGTGTTGGAACGTGTAATGTTTGAATTTAGAATTTTGGCATGGGTGTGGGTTTCTGTTGACCAAGTCAAGGAGTTGTCCATGGGATTGGGTCATTGAGGTATAGTGGAAGAAGGGTCCCTGAAAGAGGATATCAAAGACCTGGGAGGCCAAGATATTGTTTGCATAGTGTACATTCTTGTTGACATACAAATGACAGGAGTGGGAGTGTAGGGGAAGTGAGCCAGGAGTACAAGCTTTCAGTTGGGTGGAATGAGTTTACAGTTGGTAGAAAATGGTGACAACAGGAGTGGGAGGGGCTTGAGCTTTGAAAGAACAGGGAGATTTGCAGGCAGAATGGGAAGAGGCAGGTTGGGAGTAGTAATGGGGAACAAGGATAGTTGCCTCCCTTGCCTCTTGGCCCTGGGATTTATGGGGTATTGAGAGAAAAAATTAGTCACCTCTTGAGAGGGCTTCTGGGGAAGATGTTTAAATGCTGGTGATAAGGAATCAAAAGTGAGGGAGAGGTTGGGAAGGGAGAGGTTGGGAAGGGAGAGATTGGAGAGCAGATGTTCCTGAGAATGGAGAACAGATGGGTTGTAGAGTCTTAGTGGAGACGTCAGCCTTGGCCTCCCCATAGAGGGTTGTGGGTGTGAGATGAGTGGACCAGACACTGGTGCTCCTCTCTCTGCTCTGCAGAAGGCGGCACGAACCGCTGCTGAGGGTAGGGCTATAGGGATTGGATAGGAGATGTGAGAGGAGCAGAGGAGGTTTGAAATAGCAGCTGTGGAGAATGGAAAAGTGGAAGTGACACAAAGAAGGATCGTCAGGAGTTGGTCAGGGCTCAGCTGAGATTGGAGATTATGAGTTAGGCACAAACTTTTCTCTACCCTCCCTTCCCATTACATATGTAATGTCTATTTTCTCCTATTCCCACCAAACTGACTTAATTGCTTTCTCATCTGTGTTTCCATAATATCAAACGCCTACTTTTATGTCTATTATCACATTGTGCTACAGTGATTTACCTGTTTTCCCTTGTAGATTGTGAGTTCCTAGACAGTAAGACTTATGTCTTGTTTACCTTCTCGTCAGGATCACCTAGAATAGCGATTGGATCATAGCAGGCGCTCAGTTAATGTTCACTGAATTGAATCGAATTACACAAGGATGGTCATTTTATATTTCTAGTGGTTCTTTTCCTTCATTGATCTGACACCGTATATTCTAAACAACTGCCTCGTTTCTCAGGGCACAGTATGCTTCATAAGAGTAAGCCATCCTATTTCCATGGGTGCAAGAGCAAGACCTGTGCAGAAGATTAAGATATCCCACTTGTCTCTACAGGTTTGGCGTGAATTTATTTGCCTTCAGAAATTCTTTCAGGAGAATCTTTGTTTGCCTTGCTGTTGACCTTACCATTTGACCATAGGACATTCTTTGAGAATATAGTGAATGGCCATATTCTTCTGAGTGAATGGTGCTGTGCTAGCATGCCTTCCCTTCAGAGTGAATGGTGCTGTGCTATGTGATTTGAAAGCTGTGGGAGGCTCAATATGGAGGAGAGAGTTTTTCTTACAAAAAGAACCCAATAAGCAAAATTAAAAAGTCACCTTGCTTCCGAAATGTTGGAAATATTGTACTGACGTGAAGATCATACAACCATGGAAAATTATTTATTTGCCCATTAATGTGCTCATATTGTTTTGTGGATAAGAAAATGAAGGTACATTAAGTATTATTCATATTCCATGTCAGTAGCCACAACTTTGGTAGGAGGCTTCCTTAGGTTCCCTCTAAGGTAGAATTATAGAATCTCATGTCAGAAGAGACCATGGGGAGCAGCTGGTCCAGCCACCTGATACAGTATTTTAATCCCCTCTTCAGCACCCCCACCAGGTAGGTGTCCAGCATCTGCTTGTATACCTCTTGAGATGGGCAGGTTTCCTGAGAACAGAAACCAGATTCCACACTGACACCAGGACATTGCTCTCTCTGTAACAGTAGTTCTTAAACTTTTGTTCCCAGGGCCCTTCATACTCTTAAAAAGTATTGAGGACCTCAAAGAGCTTTTGTTTATGCAGGGTATATCTATCAATATTTATTTATTAGTTAATTTAAAAATGCAATAATAAACCCATTACATGTCAATATAAACAACATTTTTAATGAAAAATAACTATTTTCTAAAACAAATAAATTTAGTGAGGAAAGTGGCCTTGCAGATCTCCTTAATAGCTGGTATAATAAATGGAAGAGAGCTGCTCTCATATCTGTTTCTCATTCAGTCTCTTGTGATATCACAGATCATGTAGCCTCTGGAAAGCTCAGCTGTACATACATGGGAGGCAAATAACTTCTTAGAATTAAGAAGCATTGACCTCATGGACTTCCTGAAAGGGTCTCAGGGACCCCTAGGAGTCCCCAGACCATACTTTGAGAACTGCTGCTGTCTAGTACACAGACATGGGACAAATAGAAGTAAACTGTTAGGGACTGGAATGAAAGTAAAAATAGATACAAAAGGGACCAAGAAAAATGTACTCACACCTGTGGTCAACAAATATTGTGTGCCTGCTGTGTGCCTGAATGTAAAAGCACTGAAGATTCTAACATGTCACCTGTTCCCTGTCATCTTCAATGTCAAGACTCACTTTGACTTCAGAAAATATTTCAGGATTGTAAATTAGCTGTTTTACTTACAGCATCCATTAATTGAGAAAATGGCAAAAAGCTACTGTGAATTTAGTTATGGTTTTTAATAAATTTCTATTTTAATCATCACAACAGTATCTGTGGAAATTAGAAAATGAATACTGTGTCTCTGTTTTTATACATTATACAGTTGGTCTGCAGGCAGTGCTTGGTGTCCATGGGGATGTGCAGATAACTCTGTGCCTGGCCTGTGTAGCTGCCCCCACCACATGTGATCCATAGGTTGGAAACCATGGTTCTGGGTGTGATTTTTCTTTTTCCCCTCAGAAATCATTCATCAGTTCTTGTCACCAGCGTTAAAGGTGTTGAGTGATAGAGTTGTTTTGATGCCATTATGACTTGGTGCCTCAATTAAGATGACTGGGTGTCATAAGGAAAAGCCAGAGACAGATAAATGCGTGTGCTTCTGGGGCTTCCGGTTCTCTTCACTTGGCCTTTTCCTGCCAAGAGCCATGGGTGGGCACTTGCAGATTGTGCATGTCTCCCCTGCCATGTGAGATGTTGTTGAGAGCTAATGGAAGAGAGTTGTGTTGAGAGAGTTAATACTGAGTTAGAGAAAAGTCACAGTGTGGTAATAGTGCAAGGGGAGGAGTGAGAAATTAAATGGTATCTTTTTAGAAGTCTGCCTTATTGCAGTCTGCATTGCTCCTTGGGGATTTTTCTACTGAGTACAAGAAAATCAGCAAGCACTTCTTGAAAAACCCAGATGAAATTACTGCCATAAATTTTTATTTTTTTTTTCATGGTATAAAACCCTTAATTTAGATGGGGAGGGTTTATTACCAGTGTTTTCTTGGCATGGCTAAGTTCAATTAATTTCAGATGACAAGCTCACCCCCTCCTTGCCTTTTTCCTTTTTTTTTTTTTTTTCCAATATGTGGAAAGTACAATTTGTTATTGGTTTGCCTTTGGCTCTGGAGACCTCATTAAGGGCCTGAGAAAGGGATTCTATCTCTCTTTCTTTGACACCTTTCTGTTTTCTGCAGGATTCAGACCATTTGCATCGTCACATGGAAAGTATGTATGGTGTGTGTGAGGGGAAGGTTAGCAGATAAAACTGGTGGTGTTTAGACCTATTAAATATTGATTTGAAATGACTATTGCAAGTTAAGAAATTGTTACCACAGTGTTCACCTAAGATAGGGAGCTCAGCTTAAGATGAAGTCCCTGAAAAGAGTCTGGGCACATTTAAACAGGAAAACTTATTTAGTTGTTCTGACAGTTCATATGTAACATACCTGGTCGTTTGAAAGCAGGAACAAGATGTCAGCAGAATATTGTATTTACTCAAACGCCTAACACAAAGCATGCTGCACCTTCAAGTTCTTCTCCCTATCAGAATACTGTGAGTATATCTTGCAAACAAGGGAGATAATCTATGGTGTTTTGTTTTGTTTTTCTCTGCATGGTAATACAGAATCTATTGTAGTGTGAATACAAGGAGTCACAGGAGATTCATTACTGTTTGTGAAGTGTACTGTCTGTGTCTTTCGGCGTGTGATTCTTTATTTTACTTACAAAGCAGATATAAAAATTAGAATTGAGATGATAGAGAATATATATTGCATAAATAAGCAATTCAAACAAAAGTTTTACCATTATAACAAATAAATACCCTGCTTCAGAGGTTGGAGATTAGAATCCCATCACATTAAATGCTTGACAATTAATTAGCTATTGTCTATAAAGTTCCCAAGACGACAGGTTACTTAAATACTGTTATTAGGAGTAGCTGGGTTGTAATAATAAGGTTCAAGTGCCATTGGCAACAATGAGCGGATTTTAAAAATAAAGATAAATGTGTGTGATCATAGTCAAAGTGATTTGTGTGCTGAATGCAGAGCGGGGATCCCTGTGTGCGGTGTTTTCTGAGACCGCAGTGTGGAATGTGCAGCACTTGGCACTGTGTTCCAAGGAGGATGGGACAAACGTGCTTAATTTGTTAATATTTTTTCTTTGCTTTTTGTGTTTTGCTTAACCCTTGTCAAAATAGCGTTCACGTAGCAAAATTAAAGAGAAAATAAGAAAGCTGACAGAAAGTAGGCTCTGCAGAAGGCCCAATGTGAAAGATGAACCTCTAGCAGTTGCTGACAGGCATTGTTTAGACAGATATGCTAGATCATTCATTAGAGTGCTTTAAAAAAAAATATGGTACATAACTGGTATGGAGAAAAACATGTAGGGAGTTAACTTGGTTGTACAGGTTTTTGTTCAACCTGTTTTTGTAGAGGTTTTGTTTTTGTGGAATTTATATCCTTAGGGCCCCATCCGGTTTGGATGTAATTTTGTGAGAAAATCAACATGGAACCAAGAACTGGCCCAGTATCAATAATGGGGGTAAATTACTAAAGGAGATGATACACACAAATCCTTATTATGGAGAGTGAAGCTTACAAGAGGAATGGTGTGGGGCTTCTTGATTTTAGACAAAGAATTTTAAAAGTGGATGGTTTGCAGAAACAGTAGTGCTCATGAGCTATTTCATATCCCCCTTACATTACCCATCCTCTGTTGCTGTCAGGTTTGGGCCGTGTGACTAGCTCAGGCCAATGGGCTCTGAGTGGAAAGGGTGCATGGCACTTCCTGGCCAAGGCATTTAAAAGCCAGCGTGTCCCTTCCAACCCTTTCTGGGTTATTTCCTGCTCTGTATTTTTTAGTACAGAACAAAATAGAACCATGTACACATTTTTGAAATATATATGTGCCTCTAAATAATGACAGAAATTCATCTTATGTTACATATACCTGTGTAGCACAATCTGCAGTTTAGAAGTGTGCATAGCGTTCTCCATGAATATGGAATGTGGACGACAGACTAGTTCTAGTGTTGTGACTGGTCCTTGATACCTCATATGAGTCCTGGAAAAAACTGGGATAGGTTGAATTTGGTTTTAGATATTATAGACAGGTGCCTTAGGCAGCAAAATTCATACAGTAAACCACTTTCATAAACCATCAGATTTCTGTCTCTGATACTTTGTTGACAATCACTCAAATATTGATCTTATTAAAGATTTTTATTAATACGAAAGTAACTTTATAGTTAGTGTTTCTGTAAAGCCAACAAAATTTTTAAAAAAGCAGTGTTGAGACTAAGGGGCACCTACCTCATCCTTAAATCCCTTTGTCTTCAGCATACCTAATGCATGCTATTCTCGTTGGATGCCTCTTTCTATGAACCTGGCTGTTGCCACCTCGCTTGGTTGCTTGCAGTTTGACTCTAGCCAAGCTTGTTTAATTAAGACTTGAAAAAATACCTTCAGCCCTGCCTGGGACTTGAGAGAATAGCCAGATCTGAAGCTTTTGCTTGCTGTAATGGTTGCTCAGCTAGTTGGTTGGAGTTTTATAGCAACAAGGTTTGGAAGTCCTCTAGTACGTGATGATTTTCATTGTAATAGGTCTAGTTGTAAGGAGTAGTCATCTGTATTGATAATAGTTCTTTCTTACCAAATACTTCATTCTTTTCCTCTTCTCTAAGCTCTCCTTTCCTCCCCTGTCCTCCCTTTTTCTCTCTCTCTCTGTTTCTTCTCATATAATGAACTGAGAAACTTGAAGAAAGGAACCCCATACTGCTGCCAGGTGTGGGGTCCAGGAATCCTGATCATTTTGAAGAAGTAGCTGGTTCTAAGTCTTTGCTTAAGAAATATCTTACTGAATGTAGCATCTTTAGTGATGGGTGAAATGATGAAAGAGGGATGCAATTTGAGGAAAAAAAAAAAAAAGAAAGGAAAACCATGTTCTTGGACTACATTAGAGAATATAAATCACAAATCAATATAAAGTTCAGATAATACTTTATCCAGAAATTCTATGTGACAGCAATGGGAGGTGGGAAAATTTCCCTCCATGTGTACATTTTGAGAAATACAGTGTTTTTATTTGGTACAGTTGCATATTCATTTCTACCAGACTGCATCTTAAAAGGATTGGACTTTTATAGATTGTATGAATATTCAGAGAGTCACCAAAACCAATTCTGTCTGTCCTTTACCTTATGCATCTAGACCCATCTGTCATTTGCTTGCTAGATGGTCCTAGCTCTGTATTGTGAGGCTTCCCTTTTGAGAAAAAGATAATTCCCATGTGGATGTGGGAGACAAGCTGGTACCTTTGCTGCCCTGGTTGAAAGTTTCTGCTCTCAGGGTGGATCTTGGAGTGTGTGTGTCTGTGTTGCCAGGCCCTGCCCGCTTTTAGGATCTGGCATCAACTCTCTTAAGCTTTTAGGGCATTGTTTAGGACACTGACGCAGCAAGGGAAGGCATAATGGCTGTTGCCACTAGTAAGTCATCAGGGTACTTGGCAAGCTGGCAAAAGCTAGAAGCCTTATCCATTTGCATTTTAATTGGCTTGACCATTAGCCTAAAGCTCGGATTTTAAAAATTGTCCCTTGAGCCCTTTCTCCCTTTTACCCTCTCATTTTCCTGAAGCTGATTTGCATCTTTAAGAAAAATGTGTTCCTCAACATTTTAAAACTCATGCCCTTTTTGATAAGCTCAGAAATCTTACACTTCCTTTAATATTATTTAAAATATCCATTAAAAAGTAATAATTGTAACAAAAGAATCAAGGCAATGGCAGTCTTAGAAGGATACCTTTTTTACTTCAGTCCTGTGAGATCAGTGTGAAAGTGGCGTCTGCTTGCCACAAGCGTTCTTCCTGTTCTTGCTAGTGACAGCACAGCATAGGTCACTTTCACATCAAACCTGTTCAGCTGCTTTGTTTTCATGGTCACACAGGGCAGAGAGCCTGCTTTGCAAATATCCTCTATTTTATTATAAATATTCTCAAAATGCATGTTCAGATTACACATGCACCCATCTTCCCCAGAAAAGATTGTGATATGACTCCCATACCATCTCCCGCCACCTCACTGCTTTAAATACTCAACTATGAAGAGAGAAACAGATGAAAGTAATTAAGATGGGATAAGTAAGACCTTCTTATTCATGAGCACATCGTGTCTCTCAGCCACCATCCCCAAGGGGCTGTCATTGCTCCTCCTGTTCACTGTCCTAACCGCCTCCAGATCTACCTGCATGGTCAGTTGAGCCCTGTGCTCCAGTCTTACTTTGACGAGAGTAAGCCAGTATCACTGATTCCTGTCACAGTAATAATTCTGCTGGATAGAGACTTGTGGTGCCTTAAATAATAAGATAATGTATAGAAATGCTTGGTGCAACGAGGAGCATATGAAGCACAGAACAAATGCTAGTTCTGTTCCCTTTCCTTCCCTTCCCAAAATTCAGTGTTTTTGCTTCCAGAATCATCTTTGTGTCTTCTTATATATGATAGTAAAGGAGGACAGGATTTTCACAGATGAAATTCTAAATGGGTTTTATTGATTCATCCATGTGACTTCTATCTCCCAACTCTGTTCCAGTCTTCCTTGTGGGGAGATTAGTTCTTCTGCATTCTTTCAGTGGGTGACAGTGGATAGAAGAAAACTAGTCTTCTTTGAGGATCTCCTGTGTGAGTGCAGGCCCTAGGCCGAGTATTTTACTTGCATCATTAGACTGAACCTCACAACATTCCCATGAGATGGGAACGATTTATCTCCATTTCATAGATGAGGAAACTAAGGCACAGAGATGTTATTTGCCTAAGTAGCTTGCAGTGGGGGAGTCAAATCTAAACCCAAAGCCATTTATTTCTCTTGACGTTATGCAGTGTTGCTTCATTGGTTCCAGTGAAATGAATGATCCTTTCAAAAACATGTTCAAACTTTTCTGGTTTTGGGGTAGGCAGAAGAAGAAAAAATATTTAATTAGATAATCATTATTATTCTTTTGAAAATAATTACTTTATTCTACCTAGTAACTGTTTGCTATAGAGGTGGGACAATGTTTTCATACCTTGTGGTTATAGGAGTAGAAAACCAAGAATATTATAATCATTTAACTATTTTCAATTGTTATTGTAAGTAGAATTATGATCCCTTTTCATATGAGGAAGTCAATGTATTTTCAAGAATAGAACTATTGTAGATTGGCCTAAGGGAGTTTTTTTGGTAACCTGTAAGGGTAAATAACTTGCCCTACCTCTTTGGAATAATATTTGGAGCTCTTAACTTTGGATCCATTTTAATAGGAGTCCTAATGATGAAAAATAATGTCCATGCAATGAATCTTTTATACTGTTGTTACAACAGAAATGTTCACATAGAGAAAAAAATGAATAAAAGACATTTCTATAATTTTGAACTTGCCCATAGGTACTCATTATATTGTATAACAGGCAAAATAGAGTTCCACAATTTTTATAATCTCACTCTAGAGTTTAGATTTTAACACATAAAGATTAGTTAATACCACTCTAGTGCTGGCATCTCAGCCATTATTCTAGGCTTATAGAAAATAATTCACTCATCCTTGCAACTGTGTCTGTCCATGTAAGGTTTTGTTTTGTTTTACTTTGATTTCTGTTTTACTTTCCAGAACATTTCTTAGGAACAAATTAGATTTGAATAAAAATCTTAAATTTGGTGAAGGAAATTTAGAAATGGAAATATGGTCCGATATTGAAAATATGTGCTGAGATAAACCATTGTATTAAAAAAAAAAGGAGGTAAGGTTGTATTATCACCATTCAAAATGAAAGGATTAGCTACTGAACTTTGGCCTTTGGAAATTGCCTTTTGAGCCTTTGACCACTGGAGGGCGCTGTGCTACTGGAAACCATTTATTCAAGTCAGAAGTCATCAAATCTCTTCATTTGTTCGTCTCACTAAAAAAATAAAGGATTTATATTCTTGTAATGCCAAATCAGTTCATACTTAACATTCAGCCTTTAGCTGTAGAAACTTGTTTGAATGACAGTAATGGCTTTATTTCAAGTTATTTAAATGTTTAATGCTGTGTAATTTACTCAAATGTGTATAATCCTTTATTTAACTAGATGAAAATAATATACTGTAACATTGTTTTTAGCATTAATTAATGTGACTAATTGAAGTTAAAAACACTAAAACCAATTTTCCTGTGGTTGCATGATCAGACTGGAAAGCATTTTCCCTCTGGCCCAGGCTAATCAGTTCAGTGCTTGTCCCCGCTCAGTCCTGCTCTCTGCCCCACACCTCTCCCTGCTATTCCACCCTCTCTCTGCTCTTTCCATAGTTAATTTGATTTCAGGATACCGACAACCACAGTTGGTAGCAAACTGATTAACTGTAGATCATTTTCCCTCCAAAAACTTGTCTTTGCAATGCATTATGATAGGAGCTTTCTAACGTTATTTTGTTATTCCAAAATGAATATAGTCATGATTGAAATCACTAAATTACCATAAGCACTCAAAAAGAGGGAGGAAAGATGGAAGTACGTGTTGACATCACTAGTCCTGGCAGTCAGGGAGAACTCATTTTTAGCAGGAAATGGTGGAACCTCAGTATTCCTGCCTGAAGACCCCATCAACACAGCTATTGTTGCCACTGACTCTCAGTAATAACAAAAAACAAAACCAGAAGCCCCTGCTGTGTACAAAGCTTTAGTCTGGTCTCGGAAATCAGATGAGTATAAGTCAAAACCAGGTAACACCTTTCTGGCAGCTTGCTTACACTGCTGTGATGTGTTATATTAAAACTGCCCATTACAGCTCTCTGTTTGTAGGCATAAATAATTCTTTCTCCTTAAGCATTGTTCCTCCAGGATGCCGGAGAAAGGAACATTCTCACCCAATGTAATTGTTGATAAATATCCTTTATTCAAAGTAGTTGTTAGGTCACAGCATGCTTTGTTATTATTCTAAACTCTATGGAAGTTTTGTCCATAACCTGGACAATTTTTAAGGGTAAAAAATGCAGAAGTATCTCATTATTTTTAGATTCGACTCTAGATTAGAATTGTTTTTGGTTTCAGAAAAACACCTATAAACAATATTTGTCAACTCCTTCTCATAGTATTTTATATCATCATGTAATCCTTTATATGCAGTGGCACTATTTTATTTTGGGAATAAAATCTTAAATTGAAAGCTTAAATTTAATTTCATGAGCAAAATCAATCTTATTATTTAGCACATTGGCTCTGGTTTATTTGTTTATCAACAGTTTTAAAAAGAATTTATATGGTATTTGTGCCACACCATAATTTTCCTTATCATAATTTTGAAGATTATATGTGTGTGTATTTTATATATATACACATATGTATAAAATATATATATATATGTTTTAAACATTGTGTTTTAGTTGCCTCATTCTTCTCTTTTGAATCTACAAATGACAAGAATGCCCAGCACTTTATAAAGAGCCTTTCCTTCCATTTGATCCTTACAAACACTGTATTAGAAGTAGATATAAATATCCCCATTTTATAGTAAAGGGAACGGAGCTATCAGAACGTTAAAATTAGTTTTCCAAGATCACAGCAATAGCATGGCATAAAGCTGGGGCCGAGCTCAGTGTCCTGCTCTTTCCTCCACCATACTCCCTCCTTTGAGGGCTGCTGGGAACCCTGAAGGGAGGCTGTGGACAGAGATCCCAGGAGAGGCCTGTGCGGGGAGGCCAGCCTTTGTTTCCCTGTGTGTTCTAGACTTGCTTAGGCTGCTCTGTGTGTCAATATTCTCGTCTCTAAAATGGGATCTGGTTAGTCTTTTTCCAGTTTTGTCCAAAACAGAGTAAACAATAATGAAGTTTTAATTTATTGAGAATTTTGAGCCTGGGGGTAAAAAGCTATTTACAATGTAGTCTTTACCTTCTGTGTTTTTAGAAGAGGGAAGTGGCTCTTTTCATGTTCTTTACATGAAAGACAATAAACAAGCTTGAAAAGGAAAGTACTGGAAGTAAACAGATGGATGAGGCATCCTCCATCATTGAAACACAGGGAAGTATCTCTTTAATTATTCTTAATAAACCTCATTGGGCGAGGTGGAGGACTCAGGATTTGTTTTCCTTCCTTCATTGCTTCCTAGCTTTGCAGTTTCTTCTCACTTGAGAATGAGGTCCCTTATTTTTTAATGTACTTATTGGTGTGTGATAATAGATCGGCTGATTTCTTTAAGAGATGCAACATTATCAAGTGTTTGACTGCTAAGATTAAATTAAACCATAAATTAGGACATAACATTTCCTAAAGACATTTTATGTTTTAATCAGTGCTAAGGTGAAAAGATAAATAACTACTAAAGTAGCCATAAAGTGAAGAAAGCGAAGAGGTGTTATTACTTAATATTATGCAAGAAAAAATAAATACTAGTTAGTTAGTTACCAAATAACGGTAAGGGCATTAATGTGATCTCTTGTGGTCTTGTGTAACCTAGACTCGGGACTGGTTGGTACTACTGTTATTTAACCAGCGCTTTGTTATTCTCGCCAGCATCATAGTACTTCCGAGCGTGTATTATTTTTCACAATGTTGTATTTGCACGTACTTCACATTCATTTCTGCCACAACCCTGCCAGCCTGTTCTTGAGACCGTTCCTTCTCCTGTACTTGAGTGTCACTGTCTTGTGTCTCTTCGTCTCTGTGGTCTAATTCATGCGTGCCCTCAGAGAGCTCTCTCTCAGCATGATTCTCATAGTACCTTTTCCCTTTCACATCAGACTTGCACCACTTTTTCTCATCCAAGTCCCTTTTGGGGTTTTTTTGTTGTTGTTCTGGCTTTTATGCCCATATCCAACATTCACAGTCCCCTGACTGACTCAGAGGAAACCACAGTGAGGTTACCTGGTGCCTTCTCAGGGAACAATCTATACACTAGTGTCGAGCTCTCTTTCAGCTCTGGTTCTCTCTGCCTTTGACCCTACAGATCATGCTGACTCACTTGAAATGAATTTCTATAACCTACATTTTGAAAGGACTACAGGTTCTTTCCTGTCAGACACTCCCTTTTACCATCTCTCATCTTCTTCATTCTTCTCATTGACAGGTGTCTCTGGGGTGTGGATTCTAACTAGCCTGCAACATCTAGTACCGAGTTACCTTCTTTCACGTGTAAAATGAGAATGAGCCTTGGAACTGGACGTGTCTTTTGAGATTTTTAGTGTCCATGACTCTCGTTTTATAGGTGAGGTATATGGTGCCAGGAGAAACTGTGGGATTTGCCTAAGGACTTGCAGCAAGCAAGCAGCAAACCCAGGACTAGCGTCCTAGCTCCCTGACTCTTACAGTAGTGTTTCCACTACACATTCCTTGCATTTGGCCACCATTGAGCAGAACCTCTGCAGGCTGTGCAGATTTGAAGGACTTACTCTGTCTGGCTGCTTTTTAAAGACTAACCAGTAGATGATTAGCCAGCTCCAGCAGTTCATCCCTTATATGGCCCCACATCTACATTGGGCTGTTACTGATCTCTATCAGAATCACAAAGAACAAAAGCAGGGGATTTGACTAGACAGAAATGCTACATTTCTGAATTTCAAAACAACAAGTTTAAAAAGACGAAATTAAAAGGCAAATGGCAGAATGGGAAAAATATAAAATATATGAAAGAAAAAAAGGTTAAAATCTTTACTGTTTGGCTCTTAAAAAGAATAAGATGGGTCCGACCTGGTGGCATAGTGGTTAAGTTCGTGCACTCCACTTCAGCGGCCTGGAGTTTGTGGGTTCGGGTTCTGGGCATGGACCCACACACCACTCATCAAGCCATGCTGTGCCAAGCCAAGATTGGCACAGATGTTAGCTCAGGGACAGTCTTCCTCACCAAAAAAAAAAAAAGAAGATCAACACCCCAGAAGAAAAATGGGAACAGGACATGTGACAGTGGGAATAGACAATCACAAAAGGAACATATAAATAAATGCCCGTGTGAAGAAAAGACCAACCTCATTGTGAAGCAAAGAGAAACCATTTTGTGGTTATCAGATGGGAAAATATTTTGAGTTGTGTTCATAGTCACATTGGTGAGGACGAGGTAAAACATCTTCTCATACGTGCTAGACCTGGAAGGATTAATTAATTACAGAAATTATGATACATATATACAGTGGAATTACAAACCATGAAAAATATTTTAGAATTTTATATGACACAGAAATGCTCACAAGTTGACTTGTAACAAGTCAAGTGGAAAAAAAGATACTAAAATAAACAGTATTCTATTTTTTTTAAATGACGTATGTGTATATGCATTTTTTTAAAGCTGTAAGGAAATACACCAAATGGTAAAAGTGTTTCTCATTGAATGGAGGGATTATGAATGATTATTCCTTTTAGATTTTTTATGTTTTCTAAATTTTCTGTAATGAAGGTGTACTACTTTTAAAATGAAAAAAGAAAGAGATTAAACATTTTTTATAAGAGGAATTTGGGACCTCACCTTTGGATCACACATTCTTTGCAGAGCTGCTGGTTCTTGTCTGACCTTTTAAAAAGCTGTCTCCCGCTCCTCAGTTTGCGGGGCATGTCTCTGTAGTAAGGGAAAGGCCACAGGGCACAATGAGAATAGACCCGGCCCAGGAGCCAGATGTCCCGCTGTGCTGTGCATGCACATGTGGCCTGAAGAAGGCACTGCCCCTCCCCTGGGGGGTTTCTTCACTTACGGAGTGACAGTGTTGGTTCTTAGTTTCTGTGAGACCCCTTACAGCTCTAAACTCGGATCATTCTGATTTTTCCCCAAGCTCTTCAGCCCTCTCCTTTCCTTTTTATGTCACCTTATATCATCTCATTGATCCTAGGTTGCGAGGCCAGACCTCTGTAAAATCTGACTCTGGGAAGTTTTGTTGTCCATGGTAAACAAACACACGAACAACCAACCATAGATACTTTCTAAAACCTGCAGGGAGTCACTTTTTCTAGGCAGGTATTTTATTCTGTATTACAGTTATTTTATACTTTTTGCATTTTTAAGTTCTAGACCAGGGGTCAGCAAACTTTTTTGGTAAAGGGCCAGATAGTAAATATTTTAGGCTTTCTGGGCCACGCAGAGTCTCTGTTGTATGTTCTTCTTTTAAACAACTCTTTTAAAAGATGTAAAATTCATTCTTAGCTTGCAGGCCGTAATTTCCTGACCTCTGTTCAAAACCTTAGAGGAACAAGAAATTATTTTGTCATACCTGGTGGTACTTGCCAACTTGTTTTTCTTTTCCCATATTTCTAAGACAGGTCTTCAGACTATAAATAAAGTAATCCTTCAGGATGACAGAATAGACTTTATATAATGAATAACCAAAAGTGCATTATTTTTCCCAGTTCATCAAATGTCTGTATAGCTAAAAGCTCAAAGATAGATTCTGCATAATAAGACTGTTTTAAGTTGTTCTTTAAACTATTCCTGAAAATATGTTAGAATCCTGGATTTGGGTAAAGAGTTAAAAAGTTGACCCTCATACTTTCAACAGGGCTACATCCAGTGCTTTAAACTCTCTCCTCTGAACTTTGTGGTTAAGAGCACAGATGTTACAATCAAATGGACCTGGGTTTGGTTCCAACTTCGTCAGTTATCAGCTGTGTGGCCTTTTCAAATTGATTAGCTGTGCTAGATCTTAGTCTCCTCATCTCTAAAATGAGGACAACAGTAGTCTGTATCTCAAAGACTTGCTGCAAGTGTCGAAGGAGATCAGGCTTGTAACACAGTCTTGGCACATACGAGACACTCAGTTGATATAGGATTATCGTTACCCCTTTTTGTTTTAAAAGAATATTCAGAGTTCTTCCTCAGGAGCTAATTATAATCTCAAATAGTGCTCAATTCCAGGAAGTGTTTTCATAACTCTACCCCACATCTCATCTGCTCTAGAACTTAAACCCAGTCTACTGAATCTGTGGTCCATTCCTTTTTATTTAATCCTCTTTCAACATAAAAAAAAAACCTAGTAATGGCCCCCTAAAAACACTTCTCATTAATTTTAGTTCTGTTAACCTTTTGTCCTAAGTCTGATTTCCCTGTGCACTAGTTATTTTTCTGTTTCAACTTCACCCTTCCTGTGCCCTTCTGCAGTTGAAGAGCAAAGAGCTGAACACAGTATCCTAAATAAGGATTTCATCGTCATTTCCCTCATCCGTTCAGTGGGTATTTACAGAACCACTGCGGTGTACTAAACACTATGCCTGGAGCTGGACATGCAGCAGTGAACGAGACCAAGTCCCTGCCCTTGTGCAGCCTACGTTCTAGCAGAAGAGTAGACAAAATGAGACGTGAAGAGATAAACATGACACTGGCTGGTAGTGTTTTGAAGAAATTGGAATGGGGTAATGAGCTAGCAGGTGACTGAGTTTGGGGAAGGGGCACTTGAGCAGGATGATCAGGAAGGCCTCTCTGAGGAAATCAGTTGAGCTGAGACTTGAATTATCAGAAGTTGGCCATGGAGAGAGCTAAGAGAAGATGTTCTAGGCTAGTGAACAGCAAGGGTAAAGGCTGTGAAGTGGGAACTAGGTTGGGGTGTTTGAGGAACAGAAAGAAGGCTGTGTATGTCTGAAATCTGGAGGGAGATAGTCTTCAGGGTGTTGGGAGAAGGTATGGCTAGAAATGAGGGCAGAGGGGTAGGCAGGCACCAGGAAGTACAGGGCCTTGGTAGTATGGAAATATTCTAAGGATGATGGGAAGTGATTGGAGGGTTTAAGTCAGAGGAAGAAATAACTTGGTCTATATTTTTGAAAGGTCACTCTGGCTACTCTGAGAATGGACTGTAAGGAAGACAGGAAGTTAGGGAGGCAAGGAAAAGTGAATAGAGAAAACTGGGAAGGAGCTGCCAGTGAGGCAGGAAGAACCAAGGAGAGAATTTTCATGGAAACCTAAAGAAGACAGTCTTTCAATTTGGGCAGAGGGGAGATGGGAGGGGCAATAGATGCTGCACAAGACAAATAAGAACAGAAAATTGACTGGATCTGGCACGGTGGAGCTTATTGGTGACCTAGCTAAGAGCCAATTCAGTGGAGTTGTGGGAGGAGAGAATGGAGGGTGGAGAATAGGGATAACAATAAATGTAGAAGATGAAAGGAGTATCACTGGGAAGAGAAGCAGAGAAATGGCACAGAGGCTGGCGAGGGACTCAAGGTCAAGGGAGGGTGATATTAAGGTACGTTTGTATTCGAATTGGAATAATCCCACAGGAAGGAAGGATTTGATAAGGCAGGATGCAGGAGAGTAGATCTTTGCAGGTGCCAAGTCTCTAAATATGAGAGAGGGGCTGGGACCTCGAGCTCAAGTGGAAGATTGGCTTTAGGTAGGGATGGAGTTACTTCTTCCCTGTGACAGAAGGAAAGGCAGAGTATGTAGAATGGATGTGCGTGGGTAGATTGAATGAGGCAAAAATGGAGGCATTACCTTCGTGTTCACAGTGCTTGCCTTTTGCTGGATCTCTGTGGTATGTTATGGTCCTCTAGATCTTTTTGTGCTGTTGTGCTGATTTATTTGTGCAATATATTTTTTTCTACCTCTCCAGGCCATGTATCTCACATACAGATCTGTCTACATTTCTGTCTCTCCCACTAAACTGGCATCTCTTCAACGAGAGTGGTTATCTTTGTATCTCCAGACACAGCTCAGTGTTTGGCAAGAATGGAGTTGAAGGAATGACAGCTACATCAGTACAAAGGACTCATGGAACAGCCACACAAACATGCGATGGGAAGGAAAGTAATTTGAGATGAATAAAATTAAGTGTTTATGTTACTTAGAAGAATTAATGTGATTTCTTTTTTTTTTTAAGTTGAATGAATTGTTACTGATTACCAGAGCTTAGAAGTAGCTGAGGGTGAAAAAAGGACAACCTCAGTACCCCTGAAAGAAGGTGGGATTATAACAGCCCCTTGAGGAGGGATGCTGTAGTGTCTGGCATACTATGGTGGGAAGCACAGCTCTAGGTTCAGGAGACAGTGAGACCCAGATGTACATGGGAAAAGCAAATCCCAGAGTGATAGGCTTGCTTGTGGGGGTCTCAGAATAGCAAGGGAACCCATGTGTTTAGCACAAGAGTAAATGGTAAAGAGATATGACCTCAGCAAATTTGTGCCAAAATGAATGAGAACAACTTCATAGAAGGTTTCAGTTTAGCACAGGTAGCTCTTTCCCAAACACTTTCTACTTGGCTTGGGGGAAAAAAACACAAAACAAAATAGTTAACTTTCTCTTTTGACATTATGCAGCACATCCTAAATGAAACATGACTTTCTGAGTTACAAGCTGCCCCTGGCAAAGAGGCCAGTTGTAAGAGCATAATCTCACTGTGTGTCCTGAGATTAATGTTCCATGGGCGCTCCAGATTTGTGTGACGTCCCGTAAGTTATATCCAACCCAACTGTTCTTTTTAACCGCCTGCATTAAGTATCATGAAATGAGTTGCCCTGAAAGGAACCATCTGAATAAAGAAGCTTTTATGCCTTTATTCCTCCTTACTGCATGACCCCAGGTCACCACTGTTGATATTGGGAGCTTTCTCTCCCACTTTTCACTCTCTTGCCTATAATGGATGGGAGGTGTCCACTCCAGCCTGGCTTTCTCTCTCTCAGCTGCCAGGTGCTGGCAAATGGTGCTGCCATCCCCTTGTTGGGGACAGAGGCAGGCCTGGCCTCTCCATCGTGTTTCTCCCCTTCCCAGAGTTCTTTGAGATACCAACTGAAGAAAGGTCACAATCAGAGCTGCCCACCCCACAGAGTTCATTTTCTCCAGACTCATTAAAATGCTGCCTTCATCTTTTCCCTGGATTTTTCCCTTTCAAAACACTTTCCGATGTGCAACCTCATTTTATTTTACATTAAGCTGACAACCTAACATCTCATCAAGTATCAACTGGGAATACAGTTCTGCCCTCACTGTGCTGTGCCATCTTGCCAAATCTTTCACACCTTGGGAAAGTATCTGTGAATGTTCTTGAATCTTCCAGATTCCGTGCCTTTCTTTTTCTCTTTTCTTTCCCTTTCATGTCATTAGGGGACCCCTTGTGTTGGAATTAAATCTTCCTATTTTGCCTTTCCTTACTCAGTGGGATTTTACTCCAGGGGCCCATGGCTTCTGTCTTCATTTCCTTTTACCTGACAGAAGCTGATACTAGTGGAAGGGCATTTTTTTTAGTCTAAACATAAGGCTACTGCCATAAAGGAAGAGAATTTTTACACTGCTGAAGGTGCCCAGGTGTTAGCTTACTTCCCCAGGAGGATTTTGAACAAACTTGGATTTGGAAGTGAAGGTTCTTGTTGTGGGGTATGTTGATTGAGCAGTAATGGCAACATGAGTGGCCTAGTCACACTGATGTGGTCCAGAAAGGGAGTGTTACCTTGTACAGCAGTGATTTAAGCCTAGACCTGGATTTTAAAATGTTGGAAAATTTTAAAGAAATGGGATTTTTTCCTCCAAAGATTTTAATAACTTTGCCATTGTACTGTTAATTCAATCACTGCCTCACATTTGTCACGTAACCAGTTTATGTTTTCACTAACATGAAGGGCAATATTCTTTTTACGCTTTCTTCTTTTTATCTTTCCATTGTCTCCCTTCTACACTGTGGATTATCAGATAAACTTAAGTGGGAACGTCGAGGCTAGGTTCACCAGAGTGTGGGTAACGCTGAGAGAGTGAGAAGCGGGGATCGGGGCGGGGCTGGATGTGTTGTGTGTCTGAACTCTAGTCACTTTGATGTCCTCCACACTGGGCCCCTGTTGGCTTCTACTTGCCTTTTATTGCATATTTGTAAACTATCTTATAGCCAGAACAAAGCCCAGGGAAATCTACTCTTACGGTTTTGATCGTATTCTTTCAGTTTTCATGTGATAACAACATAGTTTAGGGAGAACTTTTCGAAGTTTTTGAGAACTCCTGAGACTCTTATTCTGTCCTCACCTGCAGCCAAGATAATTGAAGCATTGTCAGTCTATTTCAGGTGCACTTCTTTAGGTAGAATGTGGAATTTGGGACGTTCAAATAGACCAAAGGGACATAGCTTGTAGCTCTTCTTGGAGCTATAATTCTGGTTCTGTGTATGATGAAAACGAAATAGAATTTTAGTCCACAAGACATACCAAGGCAACTTAGTCATTATACAGGAGCAGCTTCTTTTGTAATTTCCAAAGTCTGATTTTTAGTCTGGTGATTGTTGATTCCCTTTTTCAAGGAGAACAAGATTCCTCACCCTTCCCTGCTTTTGCTGAAATAGATTCAGAGTTTGAAGGTAAGTGAAGTAGGGCAGAACCCATCCAGAAGCCAAGAACCCATGTTTCTTCCCTTCTTCAGTCTTCTGTTTTGTCTGCCTATCTACATTTCCTCTCAGTGAAGAGAGACCAGAGATGATCCTCTAAGGAGATTATGGGAGGAAACAGTCAGATTCAATGATGTAGAAAGGGGAGAAAGTGGTTATAAATGAATGATGAGATTTGGCGCCATCCTCACTGCCAGCCTTGTAATTCTCTTAAAAAAAAAATGGGAGACAGGATAGAGATAGTCAGACCCTACTAATAGACTATTTATCAAGCATTCACTTGTCTGGAGATGCCTAAAAGACCAGTAAATGGAGGTGTCAGATGATATATGTAGGTAAATTAATATGATATTCAAATCAATAAAGTAAAAACAAAATGTTTTAGAGATGGTGAGGCTCTTGAAAGCATAGTACTCACAAATATATAACCTTCCTCTGCACACGGCTCCCTCTGTCACACATGTACACACGAGCAGTGACTGGTGGTAGACTTGAATCTCTGATCCCTCCCTAGGCAGCACCTGAGGGAACAGCACACGACCACATGCTGCTTCCTCTTAGGCACCTGCACATACTTCTGTCTCACCTAATCCTGCACAGCATCCCTGTGCGGCAGGGGTATTCTCATTTTTCCAGATGAAGAAATTGAAGTTTAGAGAGATCACAACATTTAAAAAAAGAAAAAGTGGTGGGACCAGATTTCAAAACCAGGTCTGCCTTCCAAAGACCTTGAGTGGATTCTTTCTGCTAAGCCGTGCTGCCTCATCAGAAAACCGACATCTTTACTTGATGTGTTTGTAGCATCTTTGCTGGATTAGAGTCAAATTAGTGATTCTTAAATGACTCCAGGATAAGAGGACCTCCTGTCGAGGCTTTACAGAAAACAAATATGCCCAGTTAGTATTGCTTTCATTTTCACTTTCTCAACTATAATCAGCATTGATTCTTTCTTATTCCCTGATAGCATTAAGTTATGATAACATTAGGGTGACAGAAAATAAAATCGGCAAATATAGATACTGCTTAGTAGATCAGTAAAATGTGAGAATTGGCAACAAAGTAGGTCTTATCTAAAAAGTATGGACATAAATACAAAGCACAGACTTGAAAAGCATTTCAGATAAAGATAACATGCTAAACAAGTTTTTCTTAGGTGTAAAGGAAAATACAATCTTGATTCTGAGCATCTTATTATAGGCATGATTTTGCTTCTGGCCTGTCCTGTAGACGAGAATTTGCTCTTATAAAAGAAGCCGTGTCTATTCAATTTTATTCAGACCTGACATCTAGCGCATACTAGGTACTAGGTAAAGCTTATGTTATGGACTGAATGTTTGTGTCTTCCTAAAATTCATATGTTGAAGCCATAACCCCCAATGTGGTGGTGTTTGGAGGAGGGACCTTTGGATGTAATTAGATTTAGGTGAGGTCGTGAGGGCGAGTGCCCCACGATGGGATTAGAAGAGAGACCAGAGTTCTGTCTCTGCACCATGTGAGGACACAGCAAGAAGGCAGCCATGTGCAAGCCAGGAAGAGGGCTCTCACCAGGAACCAGATCAACTGGCACCTTGATCGTAGACCTCCTGGTCTCCAGAATTGTGAGAAATAAATGTCGTTAGTTTAAGGTACCCAGTCTATGGTGTTTTGTTATGGCTGCTGAGCTGACTTAAGACAGGCTAGTTGAAATGAATCGATCTCACTCTCTAATAAAATGTTGCCACCTTTCAGCTACTTCATTTTGCTTCTCTTCCTTTTACCCCTGAATTGCTCTACTCTCCTCTAATTTTGACTGTCATCCCCGGTGATTAGAGAAAGCAAGCACAGATTAAGGTTTCTCTTTTCCTTTCTCCAACTTCTGCCTCAGTGGAGTTCATGCCATTTCAGGAGCTCTGCCGTTTTAGGAAAGACATCTGTCTTTGTTGTGCATCCCTGGTCCTCAGCCCTTATTAATCATCTTCAAAACCCCACCCATCCCAGGTGTCATCTCACTTAAGCCTGGACATCGTTGGCAGGACCCTTCACAGTGTTGTTGCTGTCCCCACTGCCTCTGCATATTTTAAAAATCAGTTAACAAAAATTTCTGTTTAAAAACTCCAAGGGAAAATTAGGTAGAGTAATAACATTTTCATATGATTATTTGCCATGTTGGCATTGAGGCAGAGAAATCTGTTAGAAAAACTGTTTGCTCTTTTCCCATGTGTCCACATTGAATAATATAGAGCTGGATATGCTGTCTCTATTCTGAAGCTGTCATGTGTTATAATAACTGGGTTGACACTTATTATCTTTTTTAATGCAAAGAGGAAATTGTCAGAGTTCGCAACAGTAAAATAGATCCTTTGTTATTTGTATTATTTTCTCTTTAAAGTATTTTTTACTGTCTTTGCTTTGATAAAACTGAAGTTTATCTGGTAAAAGACAGTGGCATGACATGAAATGCCAGAATTTGGACAGTATCAGAGCAGAGCAGGATTCAAATGAATCATTAATTGGTATTTTTTAGAACCAATGTTTATAAGCAAAGCTGTCAACTCAGATCACAGCCTAACCTCATAGGATCTTGGTGCTTTATCAGAATAATTATTCATCAGTGACTTTAACATATCTTCCTGGGGTGATTAAAAGCATCCTTTCCATGCCAGTTCGTAAGCACATACCACACGTTCTGGCTTCACTCAGGCCTGTGTGCATTCATCGAAGGGGTGTCAGGAGGGAAGATGTACCTTCACGGGTACACTGAATTATACTTTTAATTTTATATCCCTGGGAGGAATTCGTGATCAGATTATTCTGGTCTTTGTGCTGTGCTGCCTTGAAAACAGTTTCTAAAGTGCCTGATGGTTAAGCTTAAAAACTACTTGCAATGAAACTTTGATATTCAGCATTTGAATTAAACCGGGTGAAAATGCAATGGCAATCCCACACTGTTTTTCACCAGCCTATCAAATGGACATTCAAGAAATTGAGTGGACATTTCCAAACTTGCTTGCCAGTTTACATTCCTTGAAGAGTTAGAGAGAAGGGCTCTTGGAGTTTGCTGCCATAGAAGAGAATGGGAATAAGACCACTGAATCTGAGCCATTGCGTTTCCAGGCTTGGCTCTGCCACTGCCCCTGCCCCTGCCTTTCCCAGGGACCCACAGAGAGTCTCTCTGTACTTTTAGAGCTCAGTGTTCTCCTTCATTAATTTCAGCAGTTGAGCTAGACCCCATCTCAGGTCTCTTCCCTGCTCTAACCATCTGCGATTCAAAGTGGGAAGTATGGCAGCAGCTTTTGGCTAAAAAGCAGCAGAGACCTGGGAGATCACGGCCATGCTATCTTCTGAGAGCCAGATAGTGGCCCCTGTATGGAATAACTTCATTCTGAACAATCAACAAATATTAAATGCCTAAATGGAAGATGCTGCACTTGGTGCTATGGGGCACGATGGAAAAACAAAAACAGAGTCAATTTGACAGAGAAGTGAGAACTAAAGGCACAGACAAGAAATCGATGAGTCAAGGCAGCATATGTTGTCAGATGAGTGCTTTGTGTAGTAAATGTTGAGAGCAGGAATTGAGATACTAAGGGAGGCCCTCTCAGACTCAGAGCTGCAGAGCAGGAGTACACCATGTGCAGGCAATGGTAGAAGCAGGTCCATGGGAAACAGAATCACAGACTTTTCCTTTTTTTTAATAGTTTGTTTTTGTTTTTGTTTGGTGAGGAAGATTGGCCCTGAGCTAACATCCATTGCTAGTCCTCCTCTTTTTTTGCTTGAGGAAGATGGTCCCTGAGCTAACATCTGCACCAGTCTTCCTACACTCCGCATATGGGGCACCACCACAGCATGGCTTGACGAGCAGTGGGTAGGTCTGCACCTGGGATCTGAACCCACGAACCCCGGGCTGCTGAAGCGGAGCTCGCAAACTTAACCACTGGGCCACCAAGCTGGCCCCAAGAATCAAAGACCTTTGAGCAAAGATGGGAGGGTGATACGGAGCCAGGCTAAAGTTTTTTCCTTTGCAGTGTAACCATTGCTGGGATAGTTTTCTGAGAACAAAAATATTGCTATTGTAAAAAATTTGGAAACTAGAAAAACATTAAGAAAGTAAAAGTCACCATAACCTCACAATCCATAGATCACTACTTTGATCTTTGATCTATTTCTTTTTGGTCGTGTGTGCGTGTGTGTGTGTGTGTGTGTGTTTTAAAAATGAACTTCATATTATATATGTTTTATATATTTTTTTCATTTAATGTTGTATTACTTTTCCCCATATTGTTCAATGCCTCTTGAAAACTTGTTTTAGGACTATATATTATTTTATTATATAGAGGTATCGTAATTGGATTTTTTCTATATTGAAGCACATATAAATTGTTTCTGCTATGATAGTTTAAATAATGCTTAAGTGATGAATATTCTTGTATATAAATTTTTGCTTATTATATGTAAATTATCTGATTATTTGAGATTTCAAAAAATTATACTTCTACTTTCACATAGAATTTAATGTGGCAACTGAGGAGTTTGAATTTTAAATTGCAGATAACCATCTCTTTTTTTTTTTGCTGAGGAAGATTCACCCTAAGCTAACATCTGTTGCCAGTCTTCCTCTTTTTGCTTGAGGAAGATTTGCCCTGAGCTAACATCTGTGCCAGTCTTCCTCTATTTTGTATGTGGGTGCCTGCCACAGCATGGCCGCCAATGAGTGGTATAGTTCTGTGCCTGGGATCTGAACCTGGGCCACCAAAGCGGAGCATGCTGAACTTAACCACTGGGCCACAGGGCTGGCCCCCTGTCTAAATTTTTTTTTATCATGATTGACTAAAAGTTTGACTCCAGAAAACAAATGTAATTGTGTCTTAGAAAGAGACTAGGGGATGCCTCTATCCTGGGACAGGTAGGAGTATCATGAAAGAAGAGTGTAAGAACTGATGCTGATATCTATTTATTGTTTAATTCCTTTATATGAACCAGGAGCTGTGCCAAATCCTGGGAATGAGGGGATGGCTTGGATTAGTTTGTCATTGTCAGCTCTCTGTAGAACTACTGCTGTGGTCTCTTAACTAGTTTTCCTGTTTATACTCTTGCTCACCTCTGTTTTCCACCTAGCAGCTACAGAGTTCTTTTTAAGACATAGATCATGCACATACCCTTTAGGCTTCCCATTATACCTGGGATAAAATCCAATGCCTTAATGTGGCTGCTGTACTGCCCACATTACCTCTAGCCTTACTGGTCTCTTTTGCATTTTCTAAAATGTGCTGAGCACTTCTCTACCCTAGGGTTTTCCCACATGTTGCCTCTCTTCCTAGCATACTCTTCCCCATCTTCCCTAGCTACCTCATACTTACCCTTTAGTTGCAGCTCTACTTTCACTACCTGAGAGAATCCTTTTTGAGTACCACCACCCCTTATCATAATTAAGTCCTGTTGTAGAACCCAGGTCTTTTCTTTAAAGCACTCACCACAATTTGTAATGGTACCTTTATTTGTGCATTTATTTAACGTGTGACTCCTCCACTAGATTGTAAGCTCCATGAGGGCGGGGACCATGACTCTCTTGTTCACTTTTACCCAGTACCTGTCACCATCCTTGTCATATGGTAAAGGTGAAAGAATGAATGAAAGATGAATAAGGTAGACATAGTGCTAGTCTTAGAGTTTATAATCTTACTGACCTTCCATATTGGCTTTGAGGGTGAGAAAAGAGGAGGAAGCAGAAATCATGAATGCAAGGATTTCAATTTATGTGGTGGGTAGGATAAAGATGTCATTGACAGAATTGGTTAGGCTAAGTTAAATTAGGAGAGAATTGGTGAATCCAGTTGTAGGTGTGTGAAATTTAAGGATGAAAGTGGGATAAGTGGGATAATCCATTGGAAAAGTCCAGCACACCAACACCAGTCTATTGCCTTAATCCAAACCTATTGTTCATTTTTTATTTTGGGATATTCATGAATCAGAGCTCTTTTTTTTTTTTTTTTTTTTGAGGCCCTGAAGCCTTTTTTTAAAAGAATATTGCATTTATCCTTCTAAATTGCAGATGAGGAAATAGAATAAAGCCATCATTTTAGTCTCAGTTGAAGACATGGCAGTCTGCCATCTCCATTATTGAGGCCCTGACATATCCTCATTCTGTTTGGAGGAGAAAAAAAGTTGGAACTTTCCTCCTTCCTCCCTACCCCAGCCATTACCATCAACTCCCACTTCAATTATTTTGGAAAAATGTCTAAATTACAAATTTGGGGAGCTTCTGTAGTGTTTCATATACTGCTTGGGATCCAACCATAGTACTAGGCTTGTGATAATTAGATTTTGAATACAGTGTTTAAAGTCTTGGTATTTTACAGAATTGCAAAGATAAATTTAAATTGGAAGCTGATTTTTCTCAAGAAATAATAGAAGTATTCTTTGCCCTGTGTAATATGAGTAATGCAAGAATGGACTTGATTATGACTTGAGCAGGATTATAGATCTTAGAAAGCCAAACCTAGAGATAAGCTCATCTGTTCACATTATAGACCTAGCATATTTTTTGAAAATAAGAACCAACACCCCATCTCATGTAGGTATCTTTTGGCCTTGTGTCTATAGAAGTTATAAAATTTATCTCTGGACTACTTGGTTATTTTTTACTTGTTATCAAGATTGAGGCTACCTTTCAGATGTTAGGTATAATCTGGAGATTATACATAATTTTTTTAAAGTTGTTTAAAAGACCAAGACGTTTTCTCTTGCTACCTGGGCACCTTTCTATGACAGTGCCCAGCTCTCCTTTTCAGTATCCGACTCAGCCTGACACAGTGGCACTTGCTGCTTAACGCTCTGTAAAATGTTATTTAAATATTTCTAACTTATTGTTTCATGCTGGGTTTTATGGAACATAAATTTCTATTTAGGCTACTAATTTACAGTAGAAGTTTGTTACTAATATCACTGCAGGCTCCATCCATCTAAAAATATTGCTCATAACCTACGCTAAAAATATGTTATATATTTGCACTGTATGTAAACAGTGTTGTGTTTTATTAGTGTGCAGAGCTTTGTCTGTGGAAATGTTGGTATTGCCGCATATATTTAGCGGGGATAGGAACTCAAGTATGGTGGAAAGGCTACAGAAAAGTGAAATCCCTACAGGATGGGATTTATTGAATTTTCAGAGCACTTTGCAGAAAATCTACATCGAGTACCTACATTTTCTACAAAGACAAAGTAGAATCTTCCAGAAGCTCTGTTATTTCATTGTCTCCATATTTCTTAGTGGTTTATAGAGGAGTGAAACTGCAAATATATTCATCTCAAAAGAGGCAGTCATTATTGCTTTAATGACCATTTTTTTACCTTCAAAAATTATTTATTAAATGGACAAGAAATACTGTAAGTTCGATATTCTTTCTGGTAGTGAAGAAACATAATTCCAAGGAATGACATTTTGTTTTCTTTCTCTAAGTGTCCTTGAGCTGGAGGAGATGATTTAGGGGGTGGAAGGTTTAAGACTTTCAAAGAGTTTCTTTGAATTGTTTCGAGTGACCCTCAGTTACTACGAGTCATTTAGACTGGTTACCTGAAAGTAATCAGTTCTAAGCTCTAATCCTGTTCTTCACTAGTAAAAATGAGGGAAAGAAAGTAGATTCATTATGACTGAATCCTAGTTATAAGAGTTTTGTTCCTGACATCCTGATGGGTCTGATTCCCTGGGTGAGGCAGCCCTTGCGCTGACCTCATCTTCTTCCCTTTGGTAGCAGCGTAGCCACTGGGCATCACCTGGTGAACCCAAAGTTGGTACTTGTAGACTAGTTGAAAAGATGATTGTGTCTCAAAAACCAACTGATTTAAGTGGCCAATTAAGCCACCTAGAGGTGAACTTTTACCACCTTTCAAGGGTGTGATGAGATTTGATAGCCAGGTTCATAAATGGAAAATCTTACAGCTTGTTTAAAATACATTTGCAAACATTTAATGCCCCTAAAGTAGTTGATACTGTGGTAAGATGCTTACCATCCTGTGTTTGTATGGTTCCCCAGAGCTCCAAAAGCCATCATCTGTGATGATGATTTTTTACAAACAACTCCCAAAGAGTTTTAATATAGCAAATGAATCTTGGAAAACTGCTGTCTTTCTAATTTGCCATTTCTTTCAATGCATGTTAAAGAAGAAGCAGTGAATCATATAATTAAATGTGATTTTTAAGGCCTCTGAGGTGGCACTTGCTAGTTGATACTCACTGGCATTTTGCTTGGCCTGTTGGACTGAGGCAGGAGGTCTTCCAAAGCTCATCTCTTCTGAAGACAAACTAAGTGTGAAGGATGCTTTATTAGCAGCGTGCTGCTCGTCGTGCCTTTACATGGCCCTTGCTCTCATGCTTTCATCACTTCACTCTACCTAGGCACAAACTCCACCAACTCTTCTCTTGTTAGTCATCTTTTGCTTAGAAGCTTCAAAAATGTTCACATGAAAATGATAAGCATTTTTAAAAAGTGACCAGGAGATCATTAAGAAAAAAATGGGATAGGGTCTCAGTAGTAAAGGTTTTCCAAAAAGGGTCTTTTTTCTGAGTTTGTGATAAAATGAGTAGTTCCTAACCAGCATTTATATCCACAGACAAGGCATTGCCTGCAACTCCCTGAGCTATAATCCACCCTACCTTCAACCTGTGTTTTCATTTTCAAGACCAAGACATGCTTTGGCTAGATGGAAATCCTGTGGCCAGGACCATGGTTGCCCTCCCATGTAAGCTTGGCATCTCATCTAACCTTAGGCCTGTGCTGAGCAGGATGATAAATGTGAAAATTGGACTGCATTTCATGGCCAGGATCTTCACTTTGTCATTTTCTTTCCTCTCGTGGTTATTTCTTCTGTTCTTACAGAAAGGAAAACAAAGCCCATTTAACAACTGCAAAGCACACAGTCTGCAGAAGCCTTAAAGATTACTGCCAACAAAACTTATTTATGTCTTTAATAAGGAATTGAAATTTACCACTCACTAGATCAGTTTTCCCTCTCTCTTCTTTCTCTCTGGAAATCGTTGGTATTGGGTGAAACAGTTTGGTCTACAGGATATTAAATTCATGTCTTTTGATTTCTGAGGAAATATTTTATAGTGTTTCCGCCAGTAATAAAATTTTGAGATAATTCTAAATTCTGGTATACATGGACAGTTTTGAGTTAAATATTAAATAATTTTGTATGACTTCCAAGTGTCTGAAGACTGAAAGAAACATGTAGTGAATGCAGGTGGATATGAAAGTTTATTGAAAGGGCAAAGATGTGGCTATGGAATATAGGTGATATATTTCAAGGTGAAAATTGAGTGGTCATTTGTAGAATCGGTATTAAAATCACTCAGATGAAACGATCATGTTCCTGTGTAACGGTCTTCTGATGGAGTCTTTCTTAAGAGACAAGGAGGTTACGATGCCACAATCAGGCAGGGTATTTTAAGAGTGGGCTTTGTAATAATTCCTGATCTTCCTTTTCCATACTCTTTAGGATACATGGTCAAGCAGGTCTCAGAGACTTGATTTGGAGATGAGGGGTCTGGAAGCACTGTTGAAAGTCAGTGGAGTGTGCTTTTGCCTCATTCAGAATATTTACTTGTTGGCCACTCATCCAACATTTCTGAATAGGCTTTTTTTTCCGTTTTTGGATGCAACTTTAGATTTCTTACAAACATACAAACAAGAATAGTAGGCTTGACAAATTGGTATTTTATTACTTTATTTAGGAATGGAATTCTTTTTTTTTTTTATCCTTGATAATCTTCTGAGTCCCAAATCCATCCTCGGGATTTCTCCTGCATAGTCAGCCATAGTTAAATATTTTGGATGGTTATTAGGAAAGTAAGGCTAAGAGAAGTTTTGCTCAGAGAAAGCTAGTCCAATAACCTTTGAGGAGGAATATGGAAGCTATATTTCTACCTATAAATACTCTTTAATTAAAGTTTTACATACCGAAGTTGTGATATTCATTCATTGGCCATTCTCCAAATGTTTGAGTATCTTCTCTGGGCCCACAGTGGTATATTGCACATAGTAGAGGGTTCGGTCTCTTTTGAGTTGAATTTTGAAATACTATCCTAGGCAACCTAGAGAGTTACAGAGGAGAATAAAGCATGATTCCTACCTCCAAGGGGCTTACAATTTGATAGTGCAAAATAACTCTAATAAAAATAGTATGTGTTAAGTAAAATAACAGAAGGACAAAATGCTGTAGGAGTCTAGAGGAAGGAAACCAATATTTGCAGGGGTAATCAGGGAAGGCTTCCTAAAAAATATTTATACTAGGCCCTCTGTCTGAAAAATCTTGGGCATCTTTCAAGGCCTAATATAAACATCTTTTAGGAAGCCTTCCCTGATTATCCCTGTAGTGCACTTGCCGTTTCCTAAATATATCCTTTCCCATCCCCTGTAACTCTTTAAATGGAGGAGGATGGAAAGTGAAGATACAGGAGTTAAAGATGATCAAGTTGTTAAGCTTGGGTAATTTAGCAAAATCGTGGAGCCAGAAGAGAGAGAAGTCAAGAGGAGAGTGGAGAAAGCTTTTTTGATGAGTTGATGAATCTCTTGGACATGTTGAAACTGAAGTGTCAGCAAGATATCAAAGTGGCTTTGTTCGGCGGGCAGGTGAAAATGTGGAGTGGTGTTGCGTAGGGTAGATGAAGGTTTTCGGTTGACCCTGCACAAGCTGAAGCTATGGATGTGGATGGAAGAAATTACCTAGCAAGTTCTTGTAACTGTGACTTTCTGTTACCTAAGTTAAACTATCCCTAGTATTCTTGATTGATGTCTAAGTTGGTATTATGGCCTGATATTCTGTTGGTAGAGTGGAGATAATTTCTGTGATTTCTATGTAGGATTTATAAGTGAGGTATTTGTATACAGAGATGCTAGTAGTTAGAGCTGCATAAATTCAGGAACAGATAAATAGATTTATGTTTGTCCTTGTGAAAGTGACAGGCTTTTCTTCCCTAGGTCTAGGAGAAGAAACCTTGAGGAAAAAGAAGGGCCTGACAGTTTCTGGATACTAAAGCTGAGGGGGACGAAAATAGAATGAGATCCTTTTCCATAGCATTCCATCTCTGTGGGTTTGGGAAACTATCTTAATAACTTTTTCTAATTCTGTAATCCCTTTTTATTTTCTTAAAGTCAAGACCACAAATAGGAAAAGCTGTCATTTGCATTTTGGTTTAATCAACTCTCTCATTAGCATATTCTACCATAAGTGTTCCCTGATTTTTTGACGGAAGTATACTAGATTCTGTATGTATGTTTGGTTATGCACAGATTTGTCACCGTTGTTGTTGTTGAATTTTGGTGTATTTTTTTTTCGATAATATAGCTCACTTTGGGTGTAAGGAGTGTTCCAGATTTCAAGAATTTTCTAGTTTCTTTAAAATATGATTAAAAAATGCCAGATTTTTAAATGAGTGGCAGGTATTTCTTTTTAGCTCTTTCATTCAGTGTGACCTTTCTTTTAGGTCTTAGCACTGCCCTACCACACACCCACACCTTTGGCTTTTCTACCTTGATTTTTCTGTTTTTAAAATATTGAACTATTTACAGATAAAGTACATACCCCAATTAAAATGTTTTATCCATTTTTATAACTTAATTGTACCCATAGAAAAATATTTTGAAATTTTAGTTCAAAACCCCAAACAAACCAACAAAAACAAACCAAAAATTCACTTTGCCTTCTTCCATAAGCAAAAGGAAGTGTGGAGCTCAGAGTTTCAGTCAACTTGGAAGAGGTTGACATCACTACACATTCTACAGACATTAAAAGAATAATAAGAGAACATTATAAACAATTTTGTGCTAATAAATTAGACAACTTGGATGAAATGGACAAATTTGTTGAAAGATAAAAACTACCTAAGTCACTCAGGAAGAAATAAATAACTGGAATAGCCATATATCTATTAAAGAAATTAAAATTTACAGCTAAAAACCTTCCCACAAAGAAACACTAGGCCCAAGTGGCTTTAGACTCATGAATTCTACCACACATTTCAGAAAGAAATGACAGGGATTCTACACAAACTGTTCTACAAAAATTGGAACAGAAGGGAATATTTCCCAATTCATTCTGTGAGGTCCTAATACCAAAACTGACAATGCTATTACATAAACAAAAAGAAAACTACAAACCAATATCTAGTTTTCCCTCATGGAACACAGATAAAAAATTCTTAACATTTTAGCAAATTGAATCTAACAATCCATAAAAAGGACAGTACCCTCATAATCAGGTAAGGTTTGTCCCAGGAATGCAAGGCTAGTTTAACATTCAGAAATCAATTACAGTCATGGGTCACTTATCAATGGAGATATATTTTGAGAAATGCATTGTGGTAGGTGATTTTCTCATTGTGCAAATATCATAGAGTGTACTTACACAAACCTCGATGGCATAGCCTCCTGCACACCTAGGCTATATGGTACTAGTCTTATGGGATCACTGTGGTATATGCAGGCCCATTGTTGACTGAAATGTTATACAGAGCATGACTGTAAATGTAATTCACCATATTAGCAAACTAAAATGGAAAAGTCACATGATCATTTCAATAGAGGCAGAAAAAGAATTTTATTAAATCCAACATCCATTCCTAATATTCTTGGCAAATAGGAATAGAAGGGAACTTTCTCACACTGGTGAAGGGCTTCTATGAAAAGCCTGCAGCTATCATAATACTTAATGGTGAAAGACTGAATGAACATCATGAACAAATCAGGGATGTCCGCTGTCATCACTCCCATGTAGCATTGTAGTAGAAGTTCTAGCTAGTGCAATAATGTAAGGAAGAGAAATGAAAGGTATTCGACTGGAAAGAAGGAAGTAAAACTATTTTTATTCTCAGATAATATCATCATCTATATAGAAAATCCAATGGAATCTACATAAAAGCTAATAAAACTAAGTTAGTTTAGCAAGGGTGCAGGATACAAGATCATTGTACAAAAATTAATTGTATTTCTGTATAATATCTATAAACAATTGGCAATAAAAATATTTTAAAACAATACCATTTACCATAGCATCAAAAAATTTGAAATGCTTAGAGGAAAAATTTGACAGAAGATATGCAAGACACTGAAAACTACAAAACAATGCCAAAAGAAATTAAAGACCTAAGTAAACAGAGAGATATACTGTCATTCACCACATAACATTTCCATCAAAGACAGACCACATATGCAACAGTGGTTCCCTAAGATTAGTACTATATAGCGTAGGTGTGCAGTAGGCTCTACCATCTAAGTTTGTGTAAGTATATTCCGTGATGTTCATATAACGACAAAATCGCCTAACTATGCATTTCTCAGAACGATTCCCCATTGTTAAGCAATGCATGACTGTACTGTGTTTATGGGTCAGAAGATTCAATATTGTTAGAATGTCATTTCTCAAATTGATCAGTAGATTCAACACAATCCCAGTTAAAATCCCAGCAGGCACTTCTGAAGAAATTCTAAAATTCATATGGAAATGTAAAGAAGCTAGATTATCAAAACAGCTTTGAGAAAGAGGAACAAAATTGAAGACCTAACACTACTTGATTTTAAGACATTACAAATCAAGATAGTATGGTATTGGTGTAAAAGTTAGATAGATCAAGTGGGATAGAAGGGAAAGTCTGGAAGTAGACTTAGATAATTATGGAGAACTTCTTTTCTTTTTTTTGGTGAAGAAGATTGGCCCTAAGCTAACCTCTGTTGCCAATCTTACTCTTTTTTGTTTGAGGAAGATTGTCCCTGAGCTAACATCTGTGCCAGTCTTCCTCTATTTTGTATGTGGGACGCCACCACAGCATGGCTTGATGAGCAGTGCATAGGTCTGCGCCCAGGATCTGAACCCAGGAGCCCCAGGCTGCCGAAGTGGAGCATGTGAACTTCACCACTACACCACCAGGCTAGCCCCTGGACAACTTGCTCTCAGCAGAGGTGGAAAGGCAATTCAATGGAGAAAGGAAAGTCTTTTCAACAAATGATGTTGGAACAAATGGATATCCATATGCAAAAAAAATGAACTTCTATTCATATCTTGTACAGTAGATAAAAATTAATTCAAAGGATCATTGATGTAAATGTAAAAACCTAAAATTAGAAAACTTCTAGAAGAAAACATGAGAGAAAACCTTTATGACCTTGGCTTAGGCAAAGGCTTTTTAGATTCAACACCAAAACCATGATTCATTAAAAAAATGGCTGAATTAGACTTTATCAAATATAAAAATTTTGGCATCTCTAAAGACACTGTTAAGTCAATGAAAAGATGAACCACAACTGGGGGAAAATAATCGCAAATCATATATCTGATGAAGAACTAGCATTCAGAATATATAAAGAATCCTTATAACTGAATAATTAAAAAAACAAAAACCCAAGAGTAAAAGGGCAAAAGATTTCAGCAGATAGTTCACCAAAGAGGATATATGAATGGCAAATAAGCACATGAAAAAATGCTCACTATCATTAGTCATTGCAGATTAAAACCAAAATGAGATACCACTACTAAAATTGGCTCAAATTAAAAAGACTGACCATACCAAGTATTGGTGAAGATGTAAAGGAACTGTAACTCTCATTCTCTGCTACTCTGCTAGTGGAATGTAAAATGGTATAACCACACTGGAAAACAGTTTGGCAATTCCTAAATTGGCAATTTCCTAAAGTGTTAAATATGCACCTACCATATGATTCAGCCATTCTACAACTAGGTATTTACTCAAGAAAAATGAAAGCATGTATCCATACAAAGACTTACACAGAGATGTTCACTACAGCTTCATTTGTAATATCAAAAACTGGAAACAACCCTTTTATCCATTAACAGATAAATGGAGAAATAAATTGTGATGCATCCATGCGATAGAATACTATTCAGCAATAAAAAAGAATGAACTACTGATACATATAATAACATGGGTGAACCTCAAAATAATTATGTTGAGTGTGTTAAAAGATAAACAGGTATATTAAATTTTTGAAGAGTTTATTTGAGCAAACATAGATTCCAGTTGGGCAGCACCAAACCAGAAGTGGTTAGGAGTGGTCCACCAATAAGAACTAGGGGCAAAGTTTTTATAGAGGGGACATAGAAACAAAGCAAGGAAATTATTTGATTGGCTATAGCTTAAGCGTTGCATTATTTGGGAAAGCCTGGTTGGCTGTTTGTAGTTGGTTGTTCTTAACTTTGAGTCATTTACAGGAATTAACTCTGGCTTAGGTTTTGTTTTGATTACATAGGCTACCAAGATGTTAGAGCCATTTCCTTGTTTGATTACTTCAACCAGTGAAGTAAGCCAAACAAAAAAGAGTACATACTGTATAATTCCATTTATATAAAATTTTAGAAAATTAAAAATAATCTGTAGTGTCAGAAAGCACTCCAGACTGGGAACAGGGGTGGGTGGGGAGTGGGAGATACGGAGGGAAGGATTACAAAGGGGCCCAAGGAAACTTTTGGGGGCAATGGAAATGTTCATTATCTTGATTATAGTGATGGTTTCATATGTCAAAAATTATCAGCTTGTGCACTTCAAATATATGCAGTTTGTTTCGTTAAACCTCAATAAAGCTGTTAAAAGCAAGCGAAACTACTTTCCTTTCCTGTAAGAAGGGAATGGAATTTTGAAGCTCAGAATTTTTACCAACCTGGAAGGGATTTTTAGAACTCACGTGTGGATCCAGCTTGCCTGAGGTACTCCTGGTGGAGACATCGAGGTGTGTGGCTGTAAAACCCCAGAGGGAACAGAGTGAGGCTGACAGTCCTAGTCAGGGTTAGGGAAGTGATTTCCTAACGCACAAGATTTAATTACTGTTATAGTTAGGTGACAAAAATTAAAGATTTCATCAGTTATGAAGTCATCCAGCTTAAAAAAAAAAGCCCTGACTGAAATAATTAGTAACAAATTCCAAGAGTTGGCTGAGTGTCTATATGGTATATGAAGAAACATTTCCTTTTGTTTATTATAAATTCACTAGCTATTAGTTTAAGTGTCCCATTGTTCTTATATTACACTAGTAAATTCTTTTTTGTTTTCTCTTGGAAGGAGAAATAAATATGCGACTGCAGTGTGCATAATGATGTTCAGACTAATGTTGTTACTAACCAAAAAACAAATAGCAATGTGTTGTCAGCTTCCTGGGTAGAAATGACATAAGGGGCAGACTGATTTTATCATTTCTCAGATCCGACTGTTTGATGATTGCTGTGATATTACTAAGTTGGAAGGGAAGAAAACAAAACTTAAATACGCAGAGAAACTTATGTAGAAATAAAATTGTTTGCATTTTCTTACTGTATAAAGTTTCAATGCAGACCCTTGGAAGTTTAGTGTTCTAGTGAGAAGTCTGTTAACTTGTGTTAAAAGTGTAAGCAAACCGATTATCTCTCTGAAGTGATTATATTAGCATTGACTCTCCACTCTATTAAATAGGCTGTTTTGGTAGGATTTTTAGTTGGTATCTGTATCATAAGCTGGCTTGAGATGATCCCCTAAAGATGATGAAACAAATGAGACAACACAAAGCCGTAACTCTGTCCGTGGAATGCTGCAAACCACGATATGGAAACCAATTCAGGAGGTAACGGTAGGAAATAAAATGGCTCTTTTAAAATCAAAGACTGCATGCTGACCTCTACTTTAAAAGAATTAGTCATTGCAAATAATTATATTTGCAAATTAAATATATGTTTCTGCAGCGTGAAAAGTGTTCTTTCACCAAAGTTAGTCTGTGACTTACGTCCTCCAGATTATCCATAATTATGAATGTGATTTTCAACTGTGAAGGTATATTAATAAGGATAGGCTCAGCTGTGTTGAACAATAACAAAATCAAAATCTCAGTAACTTGGGATAACAAGTCTTTTTTGCTGACATTACACATGTACCATAGGTCAGAGATGCTGTTTCATGTAGTCTCTCAGGCACTGACGCTGATGGAAGCTCCACCATCTTCTAGCTGTACCATCAGGGACATGTGGCCTCCTTGGTCACTGCAGAAGGGGAAGGGAGAGTTGGAGGGTCACGTGCTAGCCTTTTTCAGCGTGAAAGTGATATATTCTTTCACTCACAGCACGTCGGCCAGAACCAGTAATATGGCTCCACCTAACTGCAGGGTAGCTGGAGAATTGTCGGGGAGCCCATGGATATTCTTTGCTATAGAGGGATGGTCAGATTTTCACATAACATGAACTCTACTCTGCCTGGCACCTTTGAAATAATACTGTTAATAGAAAGTTTAATGTTAAATGATTAAAGTATCCAACTGGTAAAGATGCTTGTAAAATGGCCTTTTTATGTTACACTTAAATTCGTTGTGTATTCTCATTTGTTAATAAGGAGGGGAGAGGGAGAAGAGAATCAATATATTCTTTATTTTACCATTATTCATATAAATAGTAAATTGCCAGTTTCCATTTTCCAAACAATCAAAATGTCCTTGCTTCTGACCACAAAGTGAGATTTTTGTGTTGTGTGTTTGTATAGAAATATGTGGCTACAGTGAAAACTCAAAATATATTTTGAAAACAGCTAGAGTGATTTCAGGTATCTTTGATTAGGAGTTTCTCCTGTTAGAAATCTCTCCATCCCAGTTCTTGCTGAGTTATGATGTTGCTTTTCCCTCCAATAAAACTAAACCATTAAGGAAGAGAATCTTATATCATGATAGAATTATCCCGAGCTTTTATTTAGGTTATTTCCTAAGTCTTTTGGGGAGACAAATCAACTGTGGAAGCAATCTAGGGTAGCAGTGACAGGGACTGTTGAAGTCCCTTTGCGTTCCTAGGATCGCCAGGGAGATTATTTATATCAGAACATCAAATCCAAAGATATTCAGTCTCAATTTAGCCCAGTCATCTGACCTATTAACTTGTAAAGTTTAATAAAGGGAAAGAACTCATTATTTTGCAGGTAGAAAACTAAAAAGTATTAGAAAAGAGAATCCTCATAAAAGTTCTAGTTGAAAACCAACTTCTTTTACTTGCAAACAAATATTTTAATCTGCTGTTTTGAAGAGCCCCATTTTGCTTCAGATACTAGTGCCCGTCATGGATACTGCAAAATCTGGCACTTGAAGCTTCCACTCTGGGACTATAGTTTGCTTAGAGCTGCTCATCTTTACCACTCCAGTACACCTTGGACATCCTGATGTCATCTTCTCTGACATATTATGCCCATGAGAGTTCCACAAGCACTATTAAATATCAGGCGTCAAGATTTGTTAAATACAGATATGAAAAAGACATAATCCGTGCAGTTGAAGAACCTACAGGCCAATTGGGAGAGAGAGACATATAAACTGATATTTCAGTATAATGTTGGAATGCTTAAAGGCTTTATCCTGAACTCCCCTCTTTTTTCTTCCTATACTCTCCTTTCTTATACATGTATATGCTTGTAGCTCTCAAATTTATCTCTCTGGTCCAGGCCTCTCCATTGTGCTCCAGCTATTGACTTCTTCATCTTCATCTCATGCCTCTTTCTGCCTTCCTCATAGAGCTCCAGCCATGATGGCCTACCTTTTTTTCCTTGAACTTGCCAAGCTCTTTCCCACCAAAGGGCATTCGCATTGTTCTTCTCTCTGCCTGTCTGTTCTCTTTGGCTTATTATATTTGGATCTCAGCTCAAATGTCACCACCTCAGCCTTTCATGATAACCCTATCTTTACCATATAACTTTATTTGTTTCCTTCAAAGTGATTATTATAATGCCCTGCCAGAAAACTTAGTGAAAGGCTGTGACAAACTGTCTGAGCCAGAGGAATGACAAATAAAACAGCTGATATTTGAGAAGATATGTAAAAAAGACTACAAGGGGGAGAAAATATTTGCAAGTCGTATATATGGCACAGGACTTGTATCCAGAATATATAATGAACACTCAAAACTCAACAATAAGAAAACAGGCAACCCAATATTTTTTAAAGGGAAAAGATTTAATAGGTGTTTCATCAAAGAAGATATCCTGATGGCAAATAAGTACATGAAAAGATGCTCAACATCATTAGTCATTGAGAAAATGCAAATTAAAACCACAATATGATAACAAAACCACAGTAAGATATCACATCACACCTATTAGAGTGGCTTTAAAAAAATAACAGCCAAAAAAGCTGACAATTCCAGATCCTGGCGAGGATGGTTAAATCATGGAATTCTCCTTCGTTGCTGAGAGCAATGCAAAATGGTACAGCCACTTTGGAAAACAGTTTGACTGTTCCTTATAAATTTTAACATATATCTACATATTACCCAGCCTTCCACACAAAAACCTGAATAACAGTGTTTATAGCAACATTATTAATAATTTAAAAAACTGGATATAACCCAAATACCCCTTCCATTGGTGAATGAGTAAACAAATTGTGGTATATCCGTACTATAGACTACTACTTGGCAGTAAAAACGGACAGGTTACTGAGAGATGCAACAGCATGGATAAATCTCATGTGTATTATGCTGAGTTAAAGAAGCAGGATTCAAAAGGCTACATACTGTCTAACTCCATTCATATATCGTTCCATTACAAGCAGAGCTATAGCAATGGAAACAGATCAGTGGTTGCCAGGATAATTGGTTGGGGAAGGGTTTCACTGAGAGAGCATGAGGGCATGTTTTGGGTGATGGAACTATTCTGTGATTGTGGTGGTGATGGTTTTTTAAATTCATAAAACAATACACCAAAAAGGGTGAATTTAACTGTCTGTTAATTTTAAAATAAACTTAAAACAAAAACAAAAAGATTATGGGCATTACTGTGTAAGTATTGGGTAAACCTTAATTTTGGTTGTTTGTTTCATCATGCTGGTTGTTGTACTGCCAAGCCAACAAAATTCAGTTTTTATCTTCTTTCCAGAAAAGAGGTATCTGGTGACAGGAAGTGTTGGTTTCCCTCAAGCAGCCCACATGACAATGGCATTCTTTAAGCTGATAATGCTGTATTGATTCTTCTCATTTTTTATTAGAGTTGGTTAAATGAATGAGATTTTTATTTCCTTGTCATGAATTTGCATTATTATTTCCAGTAGTTAATTTTATAGTAATGATGCTTTTTAAAACTGCTTATGGAAAGATATTTTTTAAACTTGCATTTTCCTAAGAAAGAGATGATTTTTTTCAGTGCTTTATGACCTAACATGCCATATGTGAACTTTAAACTCTTTAACCTCAAAAGTAATTAGACTAAGAACTTAGGTACATAATACATTGTTTCCCCCAATTTTTAATACTTTGTGCTCTTCTATAATAAAACAGCTGTGTCCACTAGAGGATATGAACATTGAGTTAACATTTATCAGACAGTGTTTTGTACGCTAACTTCATTATATTTTGTCGCAATCCATTGTGCAAATGTTAGGTTAATTACTTGAAACCCAGGCCTACTTGCCTGAAGAATTTCCATTTTGAAGTACATCAGAGTCATTATTCACTGCACCTTTTGATCTCCTTTGAAAAACTTCCCAGCATTTATTTTTCTATTATCTCCCTCAACAAAAGGAAACCACTTTTTGTCCTGCCGTTGTGTGACCTGGTGTGTATAGCTCTGTTTCATGAGTCTATAGGATACAATGTTGGATTTGGAATGCATTCTCAACATTCCTGCACCATTTGAAATTTATCCCATTTTCTGGTGTCTTCTCTTTCCAAAAAGCAACTTGATTTATTTATGTAACAGTTATTGCAGTTGTAGCATTTTAATTCCCTCTATCATATTCTCTCTCCATTTGGGATGATATGCAATGTGCAGGGGGACGTGTGATGTTCCAGCAGATGCCGTGAGAGAATATTGAAGAGTCAAGTAGGGAACGTTGCTCATACAGAATCTATCCAGTTATCAGGCTGTCCTCGGTCACAGGGTGGTACGTAGCTGCATCCTCATCTCTAGCATAGCATTTCTTTTAAAACTTGTCATTTAAAACCTATAAAAGCAAATATTTAAAAGCACTCTGGATGTTTACCTTGTTGAGCCTTACTGTTGATTTGTTGTTTTATGGAATGCTGTAGAGGGGTCCATTGTTAATCATATCCTAACCCTATAAAATATGTAACAAGCTGCTGATGACAGCAGACAGAGAACAGAGTTCTATTTGAATTCATGCAAATTTAGAGGTTTCTCAGAAAGCCATTTTTAAAGTATAAGCCACATTTTGAAAATAAAACAAAGAATAACGCCTTGGAGTAGAAATCTGTAATGAAACCCATAATAGCTGAAAGAGTATAATAAATTCTGCGGGAGAGCTTTCCATTTTCTGTTCCTTTTCGAATTCTAATACTAAACTCTATTAGTAGTCAGTATAAAATAATGAGACATGAAGCCCTGCTGGTGTAAAACTATTACTAATCTGTTACTTTGCATAAATTTTCACTCCAACAATTGTCTGTGATCTTCTTATGAAGGACCTGTTATACGCTTTCCAGCTAAACAGATGAGACCTATTAACTAGCTCCTTGGACTGAATGGTCTTGGAATTTGCAGGCATTGCACTATTTACAAGTTGGGTAAAAGAAAGAGATTGTGTGCAAGGAACACAAAGGTATTTACTTCAATCAGAGATCAATGTTCTTATGTGAATATGTGAATTGAAGTCCTTTTCATTAGTTTTAGTGTCACATTAAGGAAAAGCAGAAAGGCATTTTTACTATTTTAAAAATAGGTATATTCTAAAGTGGTCATCTTCTACATCTTCCTTCTATGTCAGTCCTTCTACATCTAGGTCATATTGTTGTTTTTCTTTTAATAATTATAACACACTCTGATCTTGCCCTTATCTTTCCTATTTCAGTTCATGTTGTTTCTTGGGTTACACAGACTTATAATTTAAGTCAGCCTTGATTCTTTTTCTCTTACTTCGTATGTTTAAGCAGTTGCCAAGTTCTGTTGATTCATCTTTCATAATTTTTCTCATATCCATCTCTTTTTTCCGTTCCCATTGCCAGCATCCTAGTGCAGGCCATTATGGACTCATGCCTAAATTATTACATCTTTAATTGGTTTCCCAACCTCCAGTTAATTCCTTTTCAATCCATCCTGCATATTACCACTAGACTTATCTTACTAAAACATGGCTTTTCTTACACTTACCAATTTGAGAGTTTGGAAATAATTGCAAAAATAATTGAAGCTGTTAATGTTATTAAGAGACAGTATAGTGGTATTGTGGCTTTGGAACCAAATAATAAGTAATCCTTACTATAGTAAGGATTACTAAATAATCTAATACTAAAGTAATCCTTTAGTAATGGTATGACCTTAGGGACTGAGTTACTTGTCCTTTTTGGGCTTCAAGTTCTTCAACTGAAAACAGGAAAAATAATACCATGGTTATTATGAATAGTAACCACAATATGTAAAGTACTTAGCTTAGTGGGCTCAATTAATGATAGTTATTATTAGTAGAAGTATTGTTGCTGGTATTGTTATCTTTAGGACAAAATGGAGAAAGGAAACAGAGATTAGAAGATGGAACCAGGGGTGATGCCCTCAATTAGAAGGCATAAGGGAAAAGAGCCCTTCTGCATTGTCAGATGCTTCTGAAACAATGAGGATTTAAAACATTTGTATTTCTTATAATGTTCACATTTTTTATATATCTAGGTCTCCTCTCCTCAAATAGACTATAGTCTGTAACTTTTCAGATATATGAACTAAGACTTTGCAAACGCAAGGATCAAAGGCCGTTGGTTTTGGTGATTAGGAAATTAATGCTGCCTTTCCAGATTACAGTTTCCTATACAGCAATAGGTGCCAGATAGGACCAGAAAAGAGAGATGGATGTAAGAGAAATTATCAAAGATGAATCAAGAGAACTTCGCAGCAAATGCCAGGAGTAAATTGTGATAGAAAAGTGGAGGCAGAGAGTGGTAGACCTTTTATCCAACAAGTTTAGAGTGAAAAGAAGGAATGGAATAGCACACTGGCTGTAAGAGGCAACAGGGATAAGGGGAGGCTTTCCCCCCACGGGCTGGTGACAAAGTATTTAGGAGACAGGAAGGAACCCATGCTGAGGATCAGTGTGGAAGCAATGACCTCCAAGAGTTGGAAGGGCTAATGATACTGTTTTCACATGACACTTGGGTTGCTCTTGAGCACTGTTGCTGTCTTCATGTATGCTCACCATCCCTGTATCATAGAAGAAGTGGAGCCTGCTACTCTTTTGCCTCTCTTCTGCAACTCACGATCATTCTAATCTTTGAGAAATCTCGAAATGTTTGCCATTTGCAAGGCTAGTGGGAGTTCTGAGAATTAGTGGTGGGTACTAGGTGAGACAACTGTTTGTAAAAATGCTGTATTGCCTAAAAACCCAGAAAGAAAATGGCTGTTTCTCATCAGTTAGTTTGATTCAAGGTTTATCAGAGCTTCTGGTCTGTTTGAGCACCATGCTACGACTGCAGTGATTAGAGATGAGCACCTGCCTTCACAGAGCTTATACTTAAGTAAGCACAAAATATCCACAATATAACACATTCATTCATTCAGCAAATATTTGTTAAATTTATGTTTAAAATACAGTGTGTCCCAACTTCTATGCTAGGTAATAAGGATACAATGGGGAATGAGACACAGACCTTTCCCTCAAAGTATTTACAATATATACATATGTATTATTAACTCTATTTTGTAGTAACAGGTTCCACTGGTGTGGTACAAAGTAGGGATATAGTTTAGAGTAATCAGGGATGACATGTGGTTGGAAAATCAGAAATCATTTATCATTCGTTTAAGCTGAATCTTAAAGGGGTGGATAGGCTTTCGATAGACAAAGAGAAGGAGTTGGTGAAATTTCAATGAGGGTGTTTTTTGACAGAGACAAACAACAAAAAATGATCAAAGCAGGAAAACTATTTGGACAGCCCGAATGATATTGGAGGATAGGTGTTGGACGAAGCTTCAAAGGTCACCTAGGCTAGTTCTCAATTGTGAGTGTATGTGAGAATCAGCTGGAGAGCTTGTTAAAATGCAGATTCCCAGGCACTTCTCCCTTCTGAGTCATGAAACCTGGAGAGTAGTCCAGGAACTTGCATTATTTTCTGAATTCCTATTATTTTCTGTTTAATAAGCACATCAGGTGATCCTAGTTCAGTTTGTCCTTGAAATACACTTAGAGAAACACTGACCTGGTCCCAAACACTCAATCAGTGCTTAAACCCCTTTCTAAGCATCTCTGCTAAGTGGTTGTCTACCCTTTGCATGAACTGGGACTCTGTCTTCTGAGGCAGCCTATTCTGTCTTTGAATAGCTCTGCTAAGAAAGCTTTTCCTTTTATTGAGCTGAAATTTCTGTCTATTCTCTCTGTTGATTCTAGCTCGCCCCCCTTGAGGCCACAGAAAACAATAACAGGCTTTTTCCCATGTGAGAGCCCTTCATGTATTAGAAGCCTCTCTTCTGTAGGCTGAACACTTCCAGGCCCTCGTTGGTTTGGTTTTGAGTCCTTTCCCTGTCCTGGACGCTTTCCTCTGAGTGCATTCCAGTTTTCTGTGACCTTTGTAAGCGTAGCACCCAGAAATAACCATTATTACTACATGGTCTCTGAGTGTGAGTGAACAGTACCCAGATGGGCCATGTGGTTTTGTCAATTATTTCCTCATATGGTCCTCATAAATATTGTAATAGAAACATGAGGACAAAGGGTTGATTGGTATAACCTTTATTAAGAGTTTATATGCCACCCACAAAAGAAAGGGACTGGAAGTGGTTTGTGTGCTTGGTACTTGTCAGCTACTAAAGTTGGGAATGAAATAGAATGAGAGAGAATACTGCCCTTAATTTTACTGTACATCTTGGCTGATAAAAATATGCATCTCTCATCTCCTTCTTCCCTCTTATGGCTTTCTTTCTTGCCTCCCCTTCCCTTTTTTTTTCATTTCCTTTCCTGTTCTTATATGTTAAGAATTTTGCATGTGTCAGGTTAGAGAGGTTATCTGTGCTTTCCTCTCATTCCAGCTACTTTCAGGTAGAGCAAAATGTAATACAAGCCTGGAGAATTTGGGTGTTGGAGGAGGGGCTTCAGTGGTGGGGAGAGAACAAAGTCAGCCATTTCCATCCCTCTTCTCCCTCCGTGAGGCCCTTGACACACCCTGATTACTATAGGAAGTTCTTTGGCTTGGGCTCTGGGGTTAAGTTAACCAGAGCTGCAGCTGAACAAGGTGAATTTAAATCATAGATTGCCTTTTGGAGAGTTATGTAAGTGTAGGTCTCTAGGTCTGCTTTGAGGCTATTGAACCAGGACTGAAGAATGTTCACCTGTCTTCCCTCAGCCTTCCTTCTCCTGTGGATACAATTTTAACTCAGTTTTTGCCTCCCACCAACTTCTTTGAATTTACCCCCAGAAAAGCTTAAATACCAATGATTTCAAGATGGGGTGTTTTTCCAACATGGCAAACTAGATCATATGCCTTATTCTAATAAAGAGGCTGGTGGGTAAGGAAAAGGTGAGGGAGAGGTACAGTGTTTTTTTCCTTTTCCTGAGAAAGCAACTGTAATAATTTTTCTTGTTTTGTAATCTTACTTATTCAGAAAAGATGTCTAGTAATTAGTTCTTTTGTGTCAAAGTTCAGTATGACTGGACAAAATCTGTACTCCAATAGCCTTGAATTTTTCCATTTTCTTGCCCTTTAGCAACATTGCTAAATTTGTTGGTAACTATTAGAGCTCTTGTTTCTTCTCCTGCTGATATTTTTCTTCTAGAATAAGGATGCGAGTAAGCTTTACATGAGCTCAATCACAGTTCCAAATATTACTAATGTTTTAGGGTTTTTTTGGCTGTGCTGAGTTATTTGCAACATCTTTTGCTGGTTGCTTGTTATACCAGGTGGTTGGAAAATCCCTTGAGTGTCTTCCTATCTTCTGATCCCAAAATTGACAGTCAAATTGTAACAAATTGCTATCTACACTGACCTAAATTCTCTAATTGTTAGGTCATGCATACTTCCATGAGTGTTAATAAAGCAGCAGGATTTTCCTGAGTCTTTCCTCTACTGCAGCATTTTGTCTCAGTACTAGTCAACTTTTATAGAGCTTGGTATACTTTCATTTGCTTTAAAAAAAAAAATACAGTTAAGTACTCTTGGCAAAAATCTGAGCAATGACAGTTCTTTTGATGAGTTATAAAATTGCCATTAATAAAGAAGAAAAGTATGAATTACACAGGGAAGACTTAGTGTTGTTGACTTTTTTTTTAAGCCAAGGATTTTTTAAGGATCATTCAGGCTTTCTAATTAGCCAGGTGCACAGGAATTTTGCCTGCCCTGGTTTACTTTGTCTAGATTTGTGTGCAGAATTTGACTGAAGATTTTGCAGTATGTGTTGGAGAGATTGATTCCACTCTGCCTAGGCAGTTAGTGTAGGGCAGTGAGCATTTGCTTTGGCGTCAGACAGACCTGGGTTCAAGTTCAGCTGTATAACCTTGGGTAGGCTACTTCTCCAAGCCTCAGTTTCCTTATTTATAAAATATGGTTAATACTAGATCCTACCTCATAGAGTCCAGGATTCAGTGAAATCCTCAATGTAACGATGTACTCAGAGCCTGGCATAAAGTTAGCACTCAATAAATGTCAGGTATCAATGATGAACAAGAGTGTTCCATGAACAGAGTCCACCTCTCTGTCTAGTGATGGAGATAGACACTAATAATCCTGGTAAGAGTAGTTGTTTAATTATAATTACCTCTGCAACATGGGTAAAGTACAGGGTGCATTTAAAGAGGCTGCTTTTCTGTGGTCAGTCCCTTGTGATGGTTACACTGACTGAATGTGCTGGGTCTTCAGCTAGGCAGATACCTTTCTGCAGAAAGGGAGTGAATCCCCAGTTACCTGAGCCATGTGGGTGGAGTCCTCACCACTCAGGTATCTTGCTTTTTGTTTTGCTATAATGTTTTACCCTTGGCTTCAGTGAGAACTTTTCTGGAAGAACCAGCAAAGCCTCTGTCAGGGGGCAGAGGAATTGCCTTACTGATATTTGATATACTCTTTCAACTACCATCTAGATTGTGAGCTTCTAGAACTGAGTTTTTGAATTTTTTTTCTCTTCAACAGTGCTTGGCATGGTGTTCCATATATAAGCTCTCAGTAAATTTTTTTAGCCAAGAGAAGCATGTGGTCTTTTGTTCCTCCTGACATACCTATCTTGCCAGATTATGTGGTAACAGTGTCAATACAAATGTCTCCTGGGATTGTAAATTCCATACATTCATTTTAAGATCTGCTGATGTTGTTTTTTATTTCAATATATAGTCATTCACACATTTTTCTTTTTCTGTTCAAGTGTCTGCATTTAATGAAGAAACTGTGATAATATAGATAACTCAAAAAGAAGATTTTTAAAAATGTCTATTTTAAAAATTTTTTTATAGAGAGATAGAATCTCCAATATTATTTGACTGTATAATGCTTCAGAGTAATCAAATGATAATGCTAGAAAAAAAGACTTGAAGGAGGGCCTTGCTGGATCACACCAACTCACTGTCAGGCTAACATATCTTACTTTAAGTTTATACCTACTGGTTGGTCAATATCTTTCCTGGTAGACTGACTTCTTTTAACCTTTTATTAGACTCTTCAGCTTGACTACTGGACAAATATGGGGGCAGTCAACAGAAAAGGAGTTAGGACCAAAGAATCCTGTCTGGGTTTCTTCTCCTATGGATCATTTAAGAAAGTAATAGCCTGCAGATATTATTGTATCAGTCAGAATAGGTGGGGTTATACTATAGTAACAAACAACTCCAAAATCTTAGTGGTTTGTTTCTGACTCATATAACAGATTCATTGAGAGTTGGCAGGGAGTTTTGTTCACTGTAGTCACTCAGGGACCCAGACTGACAGAGACTACATCTCAGTACATGCTTCCATGATCACAGAGGTAGGGGAAAGAGAGTTCTGGAGGGTTGCACTCCAGCAGTTAAATCTTCCAGACTCAGGTCACTTCCACTGACAACTCACAGGGCCCCACCCAGTCACAGAGGAATAGGAAATTCAGTCTTCCATGTGCATAGAAGGGGAGGAAAACTGGGTGTAGATATCATTGGGTAGAAATAATGACTGCAGTTATAAATAAGTTAATGAATCTTTTTTAGTTAGTGAAAAGTTACCTTTTGTGTGTGTATGTTGGGGTTGAGAGGTTAGTTTTTTAGCACTATGTTTGATAACCCAGACTGTTTCCATAAAGCTATTTTAACATTTAATTTGTGGGATACACATAATATAAAATGTAGTAATAGTTACAGTAGTTAACACTAACATAGTGCTTACTGTGTATCAAATCCTATTCTAAGCATTTTACATATTTTAGTTCATTTAATCCTTAAAACAACCCTATGAAAAAGGTATTATTTTTATCCCCATTTTATAGATGTTTAACTTGAAGCACAGAGAGGTTAAGTAAGAAGCCCAAAGTTGCATGACCAGTAAGTAACAAAGCCAGGATTTTAACACGAGTAATCTGGCTTCAGAGTCCAAGCTTTTAACCACTAGGATATATAGTACTTTAAAATTTTCATAGTAGACCATTTTCCTCAGAAAATTGATTTCTTAAATAATTATTTTCTATACTGTAATGGAGACTCCTAAGGCTAGAAGAGGAGAATTGAGATATTGGCAGGGGGCTGGACTAGGTGACCAAGAAATTTCCTTCCAGCCATATGATTCTATTATGATTCTGGAGTAAACTCAAAAAATATTTATTGAGTGTTCCAAGTACTGTGCCGGGCTCTGGGAACTTACCATAGTGAATAAGACAGACATGGTCCCTGTTTTCACAGAGTTTTTTCCCTGTGGAATAGATAGCCATTGAAGGAAAGCACAGAAAGTCCAATGGAGGCATATAGGCAGGGGATTTGATGTTCTCTAAGAGGGTTAGGGAAGGCTCCTTGTCACTGGAGCTGAGGCAGACAAGGAGGGGAGAAGGGGATGTACAAAGAAGCCCAACACTGAGGAGCAAGTGCCCATGTGAGGAAGTAGGAGAGGTCTGCTATGAACAGAGCACAGAGACCAAAGGCAGGGGTGTCACATGGATACAGGCCTGTAAACACAGGAAACCATTAGGCAAGGAAATGACATAACCAGATTTGTATGTTTAAAAACCGGTCTTGAGGTATGGAATGGGTTAAATGGAAACAGGAGTGGGTCGAGGAGACCAATGAGACTGTTATAGTAATTTTCATGGGTGATTCTAGATAGGGGCCTAGGGTGGTAGGAGATGTAAATAGAGTTGAGAACTTTAGAAGCAAGCTAGTTTAGGATTTGATGATAAATTGGATGTGTATGGGAGTCAGAGGTGGTAATGAGAGGGAGGAAGAGAGATTAAGGCCAATTTCCTGATTTCTGGCTTTAGCAGCTCAGTGCTTGCTACTCTCTACAATGAGAGAGAATGGTGGAGAAGCCTTTGGAGGGGAAGATGAGAAGGTAACACTGCATACCCCTATAGCAGAAAACAGGAGTGAAAATGCCAAGATAAGGGGAGAGTGAGACAGTGACGGGGTGTGCATTGTGAAATGAACGTAAAAACACATGCCAGAAACACAAGTGAACAGCTCGGCATTGACACATGTCTAGGTAATGAGACGTGGAAAGGTTGGGCCAGGGAAAACCACATTGTCATCCCTTCACATGGACACAGGACCAACCTAGACTAATCTAAAGTGTTTTGTGTATTTACTGTTCTGTTCCTAGAGGGCATATGTCTGTAATATCAGGGTTTCAGTTTTTGTTGATATTCCACACAGAAGCCTGAATCTATTTTTCTCTGGTTAAGTTAGTATAGAAATATTGTCCAGTCTTGATGGGGAAAGTGTTCATGTGGCCCTTTGTGTCACAAGGTCATATCACCACAGTCCATTTGCCTGATAAGTAAATATTAGCTTGACGTGCGAAAGCAGAAATCGGAATGATTCTCTCCAGCTTGAGTTCCTTACAATGTTTTGAGGTTTTTTTTTTTTTTAAGCCTTAATACTTATGTATTCAGTATCACAAGTGAGACTATTCTACATTACTCCCTCCAACTTTCCTTCTTCATAGGAAAAGGGCATCTGTTGCTGAGCAGAGCAGATAGGGTAAAGCTTCTGATGGCATCATATTAGCATGGATATCTTCTTCCTCTCTAGGTACTCTGTCTTTTGTTTGTATTTTATATGTAGTTATGGCAAGATTCTGTCATTATGTGAAATCAGGTCTATTACAGACTAAATCTTGTCCTCACAAAATCCTGCTTCCCACCACCAGCATTATGAACTGCCATGATTTTGCTTTATATATATATATATATTTGTTATATATATTTCTGTACATACTAGTACTGGGGAGCCATTCTTTCTTGCCATGGTTTTGCCTGGGCCCTTAAAATAGGAACTTTTGCCCTCTCTGAGGAGTTTTGGGGAGGAAAGCTTCCTGCTTTAGAAAGTGACTCTGGAACCAGACTGTCTTGGTTCTCCCAGCCCTGTGCATTCTAGCTGTGTAACTTTGGGCTGTATAACGGTATGACTTTAGCTTGTGTTTGTGCCATATGTAAAACTGGACTGTTGATAACATCTCCTTCACAGGTTGTTGTCAGGAATAATGAGGTAGTGTATGTAAAGCACTTAGAATAGCATCTGGCATGTAGTAAAAACTCAAGTGTTAGCTATTATGGCCTTCCCTGTATCCCCCAGGATTGCCTCTCTGTAACTCTCTATGACATCTAATGTAGGATTCTGTATTCATAAACCTCCTGCAACCTCCCTTCCCCCTAAAAAATTGTGGGAATTAGTAAAGAAATGGGGAGGGGCTCAGTACACCCAAAGGAACCACGAGCACCCAAGAGAAATGAAAACCAGCCTCTAAACTGGCCCCTTTTGAGCTGTGGGCAGCGCCACAGCTGGTGGCGCTGGTTGGGTCACCCACCGCTCTGTGCTCCCCAGGAGGTTTCTCTTTTACCTTAGTGTTAGCTTTGACTTCTAGAGAATAGTGGTTTTTACCCTTGGGGTTGTAATTCTCCTTATTGTCTTCATAGGCAATCCCCCTACTTCTCTACTTCTCCACAGGGTGTTTCTGGGAATAATAAGATAAAATAGATCAAAATTTTTCTATAGGAAAAATGTAAGTCTAAATTACTTTGCTAACTTAGAACTCAGTATCAAAAAAAATCTAGATTTGGCCAATGCTAAATTGGAAGAGCAAAGACACGTCAAGTAAAACATCTTTAGGCCATTAAAATTGCTGAAAGTCATATGATTTTAAGGTTGCAAAGGACTTAACAAATGATCTAGGCTAACCCACTCATTTTAGAGATAATCAAAGGGGCCTAGAGATGCTAAGAATTTCTAAAATGTATGCAGCAAGTTAAAAGAAGAACCAGGACTGGAACCCAGATCTCCTGGCTCTCTAATCAATAGTCTATCTACAATATCACATCATCTCTCCTTTAAATGTTTAATTGGTATATGTGGCACAGAAGACCCTAATGTGCTATAGACATTCAACACACTAAAAATATGTCTATTGTGCCATCAATTTGACATTAACCTAAAAGTAGTATGTTAGCTATAATACACACTAAACATTTCTTTACCGCTGATGTAGCTTGCCTTTTTAGAATTTGGAAGGGACTTGATGGGAGGAATTTAGTTAGCTTGTCTGAGAATGTTTGACATTTGCCAGAAATATTAAGAAAGTTGTGCAGAAGTTGTCCTAGTCTCTCTTAAACCTATTCCAAAGAGGCTTCCCCTCATACTACCCCCTCAACCTGCCCTTGTCAAGGTTCACCAGTTGTTTCCACAATGCTGAGCCCATGGGTCTGTTCTGAGACCTTGTGCTCTTTCACTATCAGCAGCGTTAGGTTCAATCGATCACACCCTGCTCCTTGAAACACTTCGTTTACCTGACTCCAGGACACCACTGTCCCCTGGTTTTCCTTCTACCTCACTGGCTGCTCCTACTTGGTGTGTGTCTCCAGTTCCTCCTTATGTCCCTGACCTCTAAAACTGAAGTGCCCTGGACTCCGTCCATGGCCCTCTTTTCTTCTCTCTTTATACTCATGCTCACACTCGGTGATTTCATCCAGGCTCAAGGGCTTTGAACGATTTCTAGGCTGAAGACTCCCAAATTTATGTATCCAGCCCAGACTTCTCTCTTGAACTCCAGACTTGTAAATTCAGCTGCTTACTTGACATCTTTACTTGAATGTCTAATAAACATCTGAAACATAACATAAACAAAATCACACTCCTGATCTCGCTTCTAAAATCCCCCTCCTCCTGCAGTCTTCCATAGTTTGGTAAGTAGCAACTCCATCCTTTGGCACAGGCCAGAAATCTTGGCATCATCTAGTCTGTCAGTAAGTTCTCTTAGTTCTACCTTGAAAATATTTCCAGAACGTGATCTTTTCTCACCATCTCAACTGCCCCCACCCCCTTTCAACACCTGCCGCCTGTCACCTGCTGGGTTGTTAACAATAGCCCAGTAACTAAGCTTTACTCTTGCTCCCTGGAGTCTTTTCTCAACCCAGCAGCCAAATTGATCCTTTTGAAATGTCAGATCATGTCACTGCTCTTAACGCCCCTAGCCTTGTCTACAGTGATTTTCCATCTCACCCTAATTAAAAGCCACACTCCTTACGGTAGCCCACAAGGCCCCACGTTATCTGGTGCCTCATTACATCCTGGACTTTCTTTTTTACTACTCTTTTTCCTGTTTTCTTCACTGCAGCTACACTGACCTCCTTGTTGTTCCTTGAACACACAAGGCATAGTCTTGCCTCAGGACCTTTGACCTTGCTGTTACCTCTGTTGGAAGCTTTTTCCTCCAGATATCTGCGTGGCTCTTTCCTCAACCTTCTTCAGGTCTTCGGTCATATGTCATTTTCTTAGTAAGACCTCCTGTGGCTACCCTGTTTTAAAAATTGCCAAACACTTAGCCTCCTTCACTGTTTTATTTTTCTCCATTTTATTGATGACCACATACCGTATATATTTCACTAATTTATTTTGTCTTATTTAATTTGTTTATTGTCTCTTTCTTCCCCACTAAAATGAAGCTCGTCAGGACCTAGAACTGTACCTGGCATAGTAGGTGCTCAATAAACATACTTGAAAGATTGAAAGAATGAACTCTCACTCTTCCTTTGTAGTTTTTAGAGGAAAGAATCTGTTCATTTAGTTGAGGCCTGAATGACCAAAAGGTTTATTTTGCAGGAGAGTTTATCTTTGAAAATACTGTCTTACTGGTAGTACATGGGAGGATGTTTTGTGTGGTGCTTTTTACTTATTCCCTTCCGAACTCGTGCCCCGCCTGTCACTCCCATAGCCCTGCCAGAAGAAATGGAGTTACCTACTTGCCATCTGTTAGCTCCCAGTGTGTACCTTGCATAGTGATCATCATCTCCCCACTTCAACTGTTGTTTCTCTGCTACCCAAGCTTATATTGAGGGTCCAAAGTACGTGAAAGGAGTTTTCTTATGTACTAGATTGCCATGTAGCTCTAAAACAGTAGTAGCATTCTTAAAGCCATGTCCTTTCTATAAATGTTTCAGAACTTCATAGGCAGCTCTATCGATGTATGTGAAGATGTCCTTCCTCCCTTCTCTCCCCAGAGGTCACTGGGCTTTGGAGCCGGGTTGGGGTCAGGGAAAATGTTTAGATTAGAATTCTAGTTACAGCACTCATCCAGCTCTGTGACCTTGAAAAGGTTGCTTGAAATATCAGACTGGTTCTGACATGTCACCCTTCAACACAGGTTATTTCTCTTTGCCTTTTCTGCTTCCTTTTCCCTTTTCTCTTCCCATCTCCCACTCAGAGAAAGACTTGATTGCTGGATTTTCAAACCTTAAGCACAGAGATCCACATTTCAACGTTGTCCCCTGCTTTAAAATGATATTCTAGGTTAATCTTGCACATTTTGGTATGATCTTTCCCCCTTAATTATTATTAATGAAACCATCTTCTCTATATGAACTGTGTACTGAGCAGATAAGGCTAGAATCTCCACTTTACCAGCATTGCAAAGTAAGACAGATATGTCTTGGATATGAGATTAAAGATGACTGCATCAGGAAACATGTGGAAAGGATATTACAGCTTTCACAGTCCTTCTCAAGATGTCATTCTTTTTCAAAAAGATAACAATAAACCCGGAAAAAGACAGATAGTATTTTCACACTTCTTTTCAGTGAGTGGAGGTAAAAATTAATAATAATGGGAAAAGAACACAAATCCAGATAAGGTATTTGCATCTTCCTATATTTCTTCTTCCTCAAGCTGTGGAAGGTGACAAATCCTGCAGCTGATAAATCTCAGAGCCATGGGGCCCAGGGGCAAGATACTAACTAAGACCCCCTTCCCCTTTGTAAGGAGTTGCCGGTTGCTGTCACCCTCCGATGGCTACCCTAGGGCAGTGGGACACATCCCAGGACACTTGGTCATTAATGTCCCTGTTCTCCCTCTATCTTTGTGTCACCTTGACCTTTCAATCTTAAAACATATACATGTGGTCTTAGTTGACTTTGCATTTATGTATTTGTACTCCTTGAACCTTGGATTTATTGTAATTTGTATTAATACATTAGTATATTATACATTATCACCAACCCAGCCGTTTTTGGTACCATGTTTGATTCTACATCTTTAGGAGGACAAGAGACAGTGACTTGGGTTAGGTATCACAGGAAATCAGGGGAAAAGCTGGATGCTTGAAGAGTGGTGCACACATACATACTCCTATGACTACAACTATCATCATTGTAGACTTGTAATTTATAGCACTTATATTTACAGATTCTGAGAGGGGCTCGCTCTGTGACTTGAATAATGCCAACAGCTGGCTCAGATGCATAGGGATTTTGGTTCTTGCTGAGGGAAAAACTCAGGGCTAGGGAGCACAGCATCCAAACCTGTCCTGCTCTTTTTTTGTTTAATGAAAAACTCCATGAATGAGAATGTTAACATATATCCAAATTAGAATTTGGGTGGCTATTATTGCTTCATTGGTTTCATTTATAGAAGATTCTGTAGCCTTTCCTTGCAGCATTAGATAATTAAGTATTTGGAGGGAAGTGCGTGGAGATTGGGATTTAAGATGGGAAATTGCAATCTGTCTTTTTGAATGTTCTTCATTCTACTGCTTCCATTAGCTATGGGCAGGAATCTTGAACTCTTAGCCTCATGTTTTATCTTTAGTAAAATGGTACCTCCTATTTATCTACTTATCAGTACTAGGCAGAGATTCTGTATAACTTTCAGTTTCAATATACTTTTAAGAGATTTATGGCATTTAATGATTTTGCTCCAAATTGTTAACTTTATACCCAGAATGTTAATATTGAACATTACTTTAGATCTGTGGTTATACCAGAACACTCTTATACCTCAACGAATTATTAGAAAGATAGCAATCTATGGGATACTTCTAAAAGTTATTTTTGTTTTTTAGTGTGTTCTAGATTTTTTTAAGAACAGATCTTTAATCATTTTTTCTCTAAGATCAAATTTAATAGTCTTCTATGTCTCATGCTTGTGAAAGGCTGAAAGAAAAACTGTATACAACATGAGTCGGTAGCAGTTTTTCTGGGCTAACAATGAGCCAAAGGAACGCATCTCCTTAGCTATGACAAAATAAGTCAAATGTGTATTAAGCATTGTATAGACTTCTAGAACTTTGGGGAAACAGAATAAAAGCATACTTCCTATTCCCTGAAAGTTTCTACACGGAGAGATACAGATATTGCCCCTATATCCTTATCTATATAGATATATACACCCATCTATGTCCTTATCTATATCTATATGTTGATATCTATGGATATCAATATATGTGTTATCTATATATCTCTCTCTCTATATCTATACACACACACATACAAACATACATGAAACAACTAAAACAAAATTTAATGTGTAATCACAGACTTTCTAAATGCAGACTGCTACTGGGGAGAAAGCATAAGAGAAAGCTATTTGAATTTTGATGCACTCATTCAACAAATGTTGATTGGGTGCCAGACACTCACTGTTTTGGTCACTGAGGATACAGCAGTGAACCCAACAGATATGGTCCCTGTTGTTATGGAGCTTACATTTTATGGTGAAAGAAAGAAAGTCAGTAAACAACTAAACATGGCAGTCTCATATAATGAATGCTAGAAGGAAATAAAACATGGTAGAGGAATGGGAAACTTTGACTTGGGTGGTCAGAGAAAATAAAATTTGAGTTAAAGCTTAAATCACAGGAAGGAATCAAGTAAGTAAAAAAAAATCTCAGGGGGAAGCATTCCAGGCAGAAGGAGTACTCTGGAAAAGCTGCAAGGTTAGGATGAGCTTGGTGTATTCAAGGACCAGAAGGAAGGCCGTGTGGCAAGAGGGAGGTGGTAGTAGGTGAAGCCGGAGATGTGGCAAGGTGCCTGATCATAATAGGGAGTTGGAGTTGTATTCTAAGTGAGATGGGATGCCATTGGAAGATTTTAAGCAACTTCTTAAAAATGTTTTACTCTAGTATACAAGACAAGAGTAGAAGCAAAGAGACCATGGCCTAGAGGAGAAGTGATGGGAGTTGGGCCTTGGGTGCTAGTAGTGGAAATAGAGAGCTATGGTCAGATTCAGGATATATTCAGAATTTGTTGCTAGAGTAGATACAGAGAGGAAGGAGATAAATTTTGGTTTCAGTAAGTGAATGCGTGATGGTGAGGGGGATCGTGGGGAGGAGAGAGTTTGAGGAGTGGGAATCAAGAGTTTTGTTTTAGCCATGTTAATTTTGAAGTACATGGTTCTGACATTTACTAGCTGGGGAATATTGAATGAGTTGTTTCGATGTCCTCATCTGTAAAATGGGGGATAGTAATAGCACATGTGCCATTTGGTTGATGTGAAAATTAAATGAATTAATACCCCTGAAGTGCTTAAAACAAGATTGGACACATATTAACTTCTCAGTAAATGGTATCTATTGCTGTTGCTACTGTTGTTGATATTATTATAAATAATAGTAATGGTATATATCCAGCTGAGATGTTGAATAGGCAATACGATGTATAAGTCTGGAGCTCAGGGCGGAAGTAAAGACTGGAGATAAACTTCTATAGTTATCAGCATAGAGGTGGATACGTAAAATCATGGGACTCGATGAGATTGCCTGTGGAGAGAGAAGAGAAGAGAAGCTAAATGAAGCGAGACAGAAGAGAAAAGAAGAGAAATGAAGGAGGGCAAGAATTGAGGAATGGAGCCCTCCAGTATGTAGAGGTCAAGAAGAAGAGACAGAGTCAGCAAAGAAGAACTGAGAAGGAGCTGTCAAAAGACAGGAGAGAAACCTGAGGGTGTGGCATCATAGAAGCAATGGAAAATGTTAAAAGACAAAAGTTGACTATATCAAATGATGCTGAAAGTAAAGTAAGCGTAAAAAGGAGGACAGACCTGACCACTGGAATTGACAAAGGGCAAATTGATGGAAACCTTGACAGCCATTTCAGTGGAGAGGTGAGAATGAAATCCCTATTGGAGTGGCTGGAGAGAAAGGGGAGTTAAGAAATAGGGCAGTAACTAGAGAAGGGATGGAGGTTAGGAGATGACTCGGGAAGGTTATTTTAATATGAGAGTATTAAAACACGTTTGTATGCTAATTGGAATGATTCAGTAGAGAGGGAGAATTTTATGCCATGAGAGAAAGGGAATAATTATAAGAACAAAGTCCTTGAGTAGTCAAGAAAGGATATGATCCAAGAGATGCTGAAGGAGAACAGAGATAGCTCTTCCATTGTAAATGGAGGCAAGGCAGAGTATGGACATGGCCAGAAGTAAGATGGTGGATTTGGGGGTGGATGGTGGTAATTTTTGTTTAATTGCATACCTTTTAAAATGAAGTATAAGGTGGAGTCATTAGACAGTAAGACAGAGGGAGGAGGACTTGACGTATTCACAATGAGTTGAGGATCTAGACAAATACTATAGACAACAAAAATCCATTTTAAAAAATTTCAAAGCTCCATTCTGAACAATAATGAAAAAATAATGAAGGGATAGTCCTCACATAGCAAAGATGATCTGATATTATTTGCTACCAATGATAAAACAAGTATTAAACTCCTATCTTACTTCCATTTTATTCAATAAGGAGTTTGGCCTTCAAACAGGAAAGGAAAAAACAAACATAGTTGAGAAGGAGTTGAAGCCCAGGGTGGGTAAGAGAGTCAAAGGAAGAGCAAAGAAGCATCTGCTGCTTTAGGTTAGTTCTAATCTCTAGGTGCTGTTAAATTACATCTCAGGGGGTGCAGAGAACTTTTAGATCTGATTTTGGAATTTTCATTCACCATGATTTCTAGCCAGAAAGCTAATACTACAGGTGATTTTTTTTTTTCCCTAAAAGGAGAAATTCCATATACAAATAACAGTAGGCCTGATTTTTATCCCTGGCAAAATTCTAGAACTAGCAATTAACATGATGGTTTATGAACATTTAGGGAAAAATACACAGTTCTAGTATCCAATTTGAGTTGTCTAAAAATAAGTCATTCCCAAATAAATGAATTTTCTTTTAGAGTTTTGTTGGAGAATCAGGGCATTGCCGTAGATGCAGTGTACCTTGATTTCAGCGAAGTGTTTGATGGAGTTTATGACATTTTTTTAGATAAGAGGAAGGATAAGCTAACATTTAAGTCCCTATGTGTACAGGGCACTGGATAAGATGGTGAAATTACATTCAGAGTGTTGATTCCTTAATCAGTGACCCCCGTAAGGTCTCTAGTGGAGCATCACAGAATTCTGTTCTTTGCTCTGTCCTGACTTACGGTCTTCAGAAACCTATGAAAACATAACAGGCGCATGGAGAGAACTAATGCGGTAGATGACAGAGTCAAATGAAGAAATCATTTCAATGACTGGAGAAGCTGTATTATTGAACAGTCATTCGGGAACCATTCATTAGTTCATTCATTGTTGGTATTTATTGAGAGTTTTGTGTCAAATACTCTTTGTGGTGTCGGGAAAACAAAGAGAAATGAGTCATGGTTCCAGCCTTCAAGGACCTTATAATGTGCTAAAAGAATGCATAAATAGAGCAGTTTTTAACTTAGAGGAGTGTACAAAGGTCTTTTGGGCCTAAGGAAGGGAATGGTCAATTCAACCAGGGTGCTGTTCCATGTAATGCTGCCTTTTCTTTCAAGTGCCCAACTCCTGCAGAGAGTCATCTCTTCAAGCTCCTCTGCCCCTTTTTAAAAAATCCTCTATGAAGCCCGTCTTGATGTTTAAATTTCAGGGATGTATCTCATTAATCTTTGCAGCCCCATCTTTTCTGCCCCACCCTCACCCCCACCACCCTCAACAAAGCACCCTTCCTAGAACCTCTAACCTTGAGAGTAACTGTTCTTTGTTCTTCATACCTTTGAAGGGACCTAGTTACCTCTTTTTATGCATAGGTAGAAAAATACCTCCACTTATGCAAATGTTGAACATTAACACTTCCTAGTGCCCAGGAGCAATGTTCCCGCAAACATTACACTGTTCTGGAGTAACAAACTATGAAGGTTAAGCATACAGGAACAGTTTAGTCTTGTAATCAAATAAAACTTACTCTAGTTAACGCGAAACACGTAATAATGTACCTTATCATTATTGTGCTGCATTGTAATTAGTCAAATAGAGAATGGTTGACCTAAGAATGCAATTAGCATTTCTTTTATACTTGAAAGGAAATCTTTTTTCATCTTCTCTTCTTTGTGTTAGTTCTCTGTTACCTATAATTATCTTTACTGTTGACAGTTCTTCTTGAGACCAGTATAATCTAATCATTTTTGTGCATTCATAAACACACACACAAATACTTAGACACCCAGGTTAGAAAAAACAAAACTCTAGTACTTCCAGCTGCCGGGATTCCCTCCTCTCCCTTCCAGGGAGGTGTCTTTTCTGTGCTTGGTTAATGCCTGCTGTATATGATTGCTCTTACTCCCTGGTGTGGACTTTTCTGAACTCCAGCTGTACACTGCAGTCATTTGATAGCTTGCACAAAATCCCAATGCCTAGATCCCACCTCACCGAGAGTCTGACTAAATTGGTCTGAGATGGGCCTGCCATCAGCTTTTTTTTTTAAACTCCTCAGGTAATTTTAATATGCAGCTGGGGCTGAGCATCACTGGCCCTAAAGGGACAGAGGTACGGTGGTTTCTTGATGTGTCCCAGGAGGGTCAGTGTGAGCCTTGTGATCCTGCTGTAGAGGGCGAGGAGGTCATGCCAACCTGGGATATAGGATGCAGAGGGTAGAGAGACTTCACCTGGAAATCTGGGGAGACCAGGAATTGAAGCTTCATTTCAGGCATTTAAGGGAGTGTCGAAGGCTGGATGGTTCTGTCTCCTAGTCCAGACATTGTACCACATCAGACATTCATCATTATTTCCTGCAACACTTAGGAATAGGCTTGTAGCAGCTCTAGACAACCCCTCTTCTCCCCCTGGAGGTCCATCCTGACCCTCCTTTTTATAAATGACCAAGAATTATATCAGATTTAGCTCCTGGGCCATTAAATACAGTGTGATTGCAGGGGGCAACCTGGAACTTTCTCTCCCATTCCTCCACCTTGGATTTGCCTTTCACATAGACTCTTAGAGCTTGAAAGGAGCTTGAAGGATGATAAGTCATCCTTTTTGTTTTTAGATGAGACATTGAAACCTGTAGAAGTTAAATGTATTGCCTAATGTCACGCTAATGTTGTAAGTGTTAGAACTAAAATGAAAACCCACTTTTGGCCACAAGTTCATTGTTTCTTCTATCACATCATACAATCTTCTAGTATATTCTTCTGAATATTTCTGGTAGAGAATATCTCTATATTTTGAAGATAGATTAACTTTTGGAAACTTTCTTAACTCATTCAGATTCAAGCCTAGTAGGGTGGTCCATAATTGACAGAAAATTTACATTGAGCTGAAGCATTGTCATTGAGCCAATTGTTGGGCAATATCACATTTTTTCTGTATTGCAGAGAATTTCTCAATTACTTCAGAATTTCTTCCTTATAAACTGAACATGACCTTGTGAATGAATTTTGAGTGGATTATGCCATCTGCTTGCCGATGCCTGAAGTTCCTTTAAAGGAGACAAAGATTTTCATTCCACAATTAGAAGTAAAAGCCTTAAGATGCAAATGCCTCTGAGATATAACCCATTGAAACTCACTCACTCATTCACAAGTCAATCAGTGAATATAAAAATAATACTAGTGGCCATCACTTATTTAGTTCCTGTTAGGTACCTAGCTCCTAGATGCTTTGCATACTCATCTCTAGTAACTCATAAAAAAGTTAAATGTCATTATTATTTCTGTTTTACAGTTAAGGAAACCAAGCTTCTGAAAGGTCAGTACTTGTCCAAGGTCATGCAGCCAGTGAACATGGCATGGACCCTGTCAGGAACTATTTAAAAATATCATTTATTCATCTTGAATGAATAGGCCAACAGGTATAGATTAAAATTTAAGATTCCAAAAACATTCTTTTAACCCATTTTGTTATCTGATTTATCATTTTTATTGTATGATTTAACTACAGAATTCCAATACTTACTTTTATTGTAAGTATCCAATACTTACTTACTTTGACCTGATAGATTTCAAGTTTTGTTAACCATTTTGACTCTCTTTAATTGTTCAAATAAAAATGAGTTTATTTATAATGACCTGTTTGACATTAGAGTGTGTGTCCTTTGGTCATTTTATGATAATTTATAAAGGAGTTAATGGATTTTGATAAAATCACTTAAAGCCCTAAAGGATATCAAGGCATACCTATCCCTGGAAAACTCTGTGTAAAATAATTGGATGGGCAAATCATGACATCTGAGAAAGGTTTTCAGATGGGGATATTCTCAGTGATCATCTTGAATGAATTTTGTTTTTTACAGAAAATCTACTCTTAGAATGTTAAATCCCTGTTCCACAGGAGAGAGTGCCACATCCTTATTTCGTTGAGAACATTGGTTCTTATCTCCATCAGGCCCAACATTCCCTTTTTATAAGAAATATTATGTAATGCCCCTTGCCATTCTGAAATAAAATTCGTAGAAAATATATAACCTACCTGCAAAAAATAAATTTAAGAAAAATCAATATAGCCCCAACTGGTTTTTTGGTGGAATTTAATAGGCTGATTCTAAAATTTATAAAGTATAAAGGGTCAAAAATAACGCCTAAGAAGGAGAAAAATAGGGTGAGAGAACTAGCTTTACTGTCAAGACTTAGGAAGGGACACATGAGGGGCTTCTGAGGTGCAGAGTACGGGTTCATTTTACAACTATTTGCTAAGTTGTACCTGTGTACTTTATCCATTTTTTTATGTTGGTTGTATCACAATGAAAAGGGGGTTTGAGTAAATGAATATTTTGCTCTTGCTGTGGCATAAAGAAATGAAAAGAAAGGATTAGACTGGAATTTAAAAATGCTCCTAAGATTTCCAGAATGCCTCCTAGAGTGATACCACCCTCATTGAAAACCTCTGATTTAGAAAATTAACTTGACAGGGAGGTTTTACGACTGTATTTGAAGGCACTGGTTTTTTTTAACCAGTTAAAGAGTTCTTTCTTAATTATCCCCAGTCCCTCACACTGCATTCTAGGCCCATTATTGCTGATCCTTAATGAAACAGAGAGCAACTGATCATTATTTTTAGAGGCAGAAGTGTATTTTTGGCCAAGCCTTTTGTATTTCATATTTATACTCCCCATTTCATTTCCTCTCCTCCTCTCCCCTCCCCTTGATTCTTTTGCTTTATGGATGTACCTTGTGCTTGTCGTTAATGAACTTATTTATTCCATTGACAATTTAGCTTTGGTCAGAACTTGGAGTGTCTGACTAATGCCTTACTGTTTGGTGTCATCTCAGAATTCGGCAGAGTCTGCTTCTCATCCATTTATCTGGTCATAGATGCAAATGTTAAACATATAGCATTGTTTGACTGGCATATTACTATGAACCACTTCAATTCTTTGCTCCATGAGCCTTTATCCTGAGGCTGACATAAAGAAACAGATATCTTTGAGATGGGCTGTCCCGTCTATGATGCAGCCTAGGACATATATATATGTACAAAGGAAATTGTTAAAAGATAAGAATAAAATTTAAAACCAAAACATATGTTCAAAAACAAATGAATAAAATAATCTTGCCTTCTAAAACTGTAAATGTTTTCTAAAACATTTTTATTATTAAATATATTTTAAGACATTATAAAAAAGGAAATAAAAATCTTAAAAGCTTCATCCAATCTTACCACTAACATTTTAATTTTTTTACCTTATTCAACAGTTATAAGGTCTTTTTAAAATTTTGTGCTTTTCTTTTTCTTATAGAACATTATTTTTTAAGCCTTTTCCATGTAGCCAGCACAGGTACCAATTTTAATGGCTGCATGGTATTCTATCTTTTTGATAAAATCCTACTGCTGACCTTTTGGTAGTCTTGGATTTGACAAGTCACAAGCATTCGCAAAAGTCCATGATCCAGGAATTTTATCGAGGCACAAGTTTGGGTCACTGCTGGTGTTGCTCTATAGGTACCAGATGAATTTCTTAGCTAGTGAGTGAGCAGAGTCCCTGCCCAACATAGCATTGGGGTGCCGCCTTGTTTTCTACTAGTCCTCGTGGGCACAGTAACCCTTATAAAGTGAGTAAAGAAAAATACCCTCATAGAGTCATGTAAGTTCCTGGATACTGTCACCATAGTAATGATGCAGAATAGTGTTCATTTTAGTGGCAAAATTGATAGTATTAGTCTTATAAATAGTTGTAGTTTTCTACTTATAGAATAATTAAAGGCTTAAAAGGATTACTTTTCTTTCCAGTTTTATTTTTTTGTCAGGGAAATGAGATGTTGTCAGTCAGTGGTTTTTCGGAATTTGTAGATTTATGAGTATCTTGGGATAAGTCAGTTTTGACTATTTCAAGTCTAGTGTAATTTATTTATTTTCCCTTGTTGTTGAGCATGTAGTTTGTGGAGAAAGAAGTCTGTTTTGAGCACCATAAAAAGTGTTAAAATGTTTTCTCTTAATATTTCTAAGCCACTGTTTTAGTCTTTCACAATGAGTATTTTTCTCTTCTTTCTGGACTAGATCATACTCTGATTCTTTTAATCACCATCAATTTGAAATTTCAGACCAAGTAAAAGGGACTGATCAGAGGGTCTCATAAATGGGATGTCCAAACATTTCTGAATAAAAGCATTACCTTTTTTTTGGTAACACCTCTACTGAGATATAATTCACATATCATACAATTCACCCATTTAAAGTGTACAATTCAGTGATTTTAAGTATATTCACAGAGTTGTGCGACCATCACCACAATTAATTTTAGAACATTTTCTTTGCCCCAAAAAGGAACTCCATGCCTTTAGCTATCACTCTCCCTATATCCCCATCCCTCCCAACCTTAGGCAACCACTAATCTTTTGTCTCTATAGATTTGCCTCTTCTGAATATTTCATATAAATGGAATCATAAAATACGTGGTATTTTGTGGTTGACTTCTTTCACTTAGCATAATGTTTTCAAGGTTCAGCCATGTTGTAGCATGATACATATTCTAAGTACTTCATTCCTTTTTTATGGATGACTAATATTCCATTGTACACATATGCCACATTTTCTTTATGCATTCATCATTTGAAAGTAGGATTCTTCAAGAGCTTGAAATCTCTGACCCTAGAACTGATGGGGCTTACTTGGTAATAGGAATGGATATGGGAAGTTCTGCCCATAACCAGCTTCCAAAAAGGATAATCAGCAAATGGAAATGGTGTCCTGACTCTTTTCTACAGCCCTTCTTAGAAAAAGAGACTGCAGGCAAAAATTAAATCTACTCATAACCTCCCCGAAACAGAATCCCCTTGGGGCATCAAGATGGTGGGAAGGGAAGCAGAGAACGCAGGGCTATATCGCTTTGGAATTCAGCCATGTGTAATCTCAGTAGATCTTAAGTAAAGAGACAGGAATGCCATCTAAAAATATGAAATACATACTAAAAGAGTAAACTAGCAGTATTCCTAAATAAAAGGTAAGTTCCATGCTTGAAATTCATCTCACTGATTTTCCTTAAATGCAAACACATAGCTCTTTTGTAAGAATGGGCTTAGTGATCTCTGGGCTACCTTGCTTACGAACAGTGGTTATCATATTCACATCTTCTAGTCCAGGCATTCTCATCCAGGGGGATATTGCTCCATAGGGGTGAAAATTGGCTCTTGAGGTCAAAAAGATCTTATTCTTTTTATGTATAAAGCACAGATATACATACAGTACATAAGGAAATATATAGTTGTGCTACTAAAATCTCATGGCAGGGGGCAATTAGGAAAAAAAAATCTAAAAAAGTTTCTTAGGGCTCTGGCCCGGTGGCATAGTAGTTAAGTTCTCGCATGCTGCTTCGGCAGCCTGGGGTTCGTGGGTTCATATTCCCAGGCATGGAACTGTGTACTGCTTATCAAGCCATGCTATGGCGGCATCCCACATACAAAATAGAGGAAGATGGACACAGATGTTAGCTCAGGGCCAGTCTTCCTCACCAAAAGAAAAAAAAAACTTCCTTAGAGGGGACAATAATGAAAAACATGTTGAGAAATACTGCCATGAGGAAGAAAATCATTACTCTGGAGGGACCAGGGAAATTTCAGGCTCCATTTGGGGATTTTCCTAAGGATCTCCTATAACAACCAAGAAACTCACTGGCTCACCCACTCCACTCATACACATGCACACTCTCTCCTCCTCCCCATCTCTCTCATCCCTCTTTTTAGAGGTGGGGGTAGGAGGTGTTGGGAGTGGTAAAGACAGGAGAAGAGAAAAGGACCAGGATACACTTGGGTAGAAAAGTCCAGACTATCTGATTTGTAAATGGACAGTCTGATACACAGTTAGTCCAATTTCTGCATTTGGGTCTTAACACATTTATATGGTAGTTGTTCAACCCTAAACATATTTCTCCCTACACTTAGAGTTAGAAAGAGTGATTTTGTATAATTTATTTCCCTTGGAAGGCTCATCTCATACCAACACTTTGTTTCATCAAGATCCTTTATATTTTTCCCTTAAGTTTTCAATGCAGTTACATCTGACTCTTTATGGGCCATAAGCAAAGACATAAATGATAATAGAAAAAAACATTCTTCAATTATAGCAGGCAAGAGTTCTAGGGTACATTGTTCAGCTGCTTTCTTTTCCCATGGTAAAAAGTTGATAAATGAATTTTAAAAGGTTTTCCTTTTTTTTCATTTCCCCTTTGGGAAAAAAGTAAGCTGTGATGATCAGTTACCTAAGACAAATGTTACTCATATTATGGGAAAATGAAAAAGTCAACTAAAACTAATACTCGTATACTTATTTGTTTATTCAACAAATGTTTGAATACCAGTTATTTGTCAAACTTTATTAGGTACTGGGGCACAGAAGTGAATAAGACAAAGTCTCACCCTCAAAGAGATTACATTCTAGGCAGAGGAAGTAGATGAAAAAACAATCAACCCTTACATCTCAGTGAGGTGTATGCAGCAATAGAGTGTCCCAGGCAGTGTAAGAGTCCAGAGGGGCACCTGACTCAGTCAGGTGGGGCTAACGCAAGCACTACCGCATGGGAGCTACCCCTGCAGATAGATGAGGTGCTTGAGCAAGGGCCAGAACCTGGCTGACGTAGCAGAGTGACAGGATGAGAGAACAGAGCTCCCAAGTCTGGGGCAAACCAGTTATTTTGGTACCCTTTCTAGAAATATCCTTTAATTGTACTAGAGATGTTGAGGGCTATAGAGGAAAAGGGCTGCGCCCTCTGGTGACTGTGTCCCAGATTGCACAGCCTCCCCAGCCATGCTCTGTTGTTTGAAGGCATAGACCTTTCTTAGATGACAATTCATCTGTGCCACTCAAGAATGCCCCCTTGGATCTTTAACCCATCCCCACCTTCCACACATCCCAGTGTTTTCCTTCAACCGCATACAGTGCTTGGTACTTTGGAATTCTGTTCAGTGTAGTTTTCCTCCATCTCTTTACATTTCTAGCAATGTTTAGTCCCCAGCAATGTTTTAATGCTCCATTTGGCCAATCTGTATTCTGGTAGGGCTTTATAGGCTCTACTAGGGTGTTTGAACTTGTTTCTGAAGTCGTTGAGGAACCATTTGAAGAAATATGATTAGGGGAGGGATGCTTTTTTTTGAGGACTCCTTTGGCAGACAGCAAGTATCAATGAATAGGAATGTAGTTGGGTGAGAGTGCCAAACTAAAGACAGAAAACCAGTAGGAAACTCTGATCATAGTCTAGACAAAATGGGATGAGGTTGTGGCAGTGGGGATGAAGAAGAGGAATTGGATTTGAAAGTTATTGAGGTGATAGATCCAGCAATGCTTAGGGAGTAATTGACTAGAAGTAGAGGGTAGCTCTGCAGCCTCTGCCTTGGGTGTTGGATTAGTTTCCTATTGCTGCTGTAACAAGTTACCACAAACTTAGTGGCTCAAAACAGCACAAACTTGTCTTACAGTTCTGGAAGTCAGAAGTCTGAAATGGATCTCACTGGGATAAAATCAAGGTGGCACCAGTGCTGTGTTCCCTTGTGGAGGCTCTAGGGGAGAAACCTTTTTTTTTTTGCCTTTTTCCAGATTCTAAAGGCTGCCCACATTCCTTGACTCATGATCCCCTTCCATCTTCAAAGCCAGCAATGAATGGCTGGTTGATTCTTTCTCATACTGCATTCCTTTGACTCTGGATCTCTGCCTTCCTCTTCCATATTTAAAGACCTTTGTGATTACATTGGGCCCACCCAGATAATCCAGAATAATCTCTCCATCTCAAGATTGGTTGATTAGCAACTTTAATCCCTCTTTTCCAGTAACCTAATCTATTCACAGGTTCTGGGGATTAGGACATGAACATCTTTAGGAGGGGGGCATTGTTCTGCCTTCCACAAGTGCCTGTGTAGATAGTGATGCCAGTGCTATATTGGAAAGGAAAACGCTTGGGGTGGGAGCATTAAGTTGATGATTTCTGTTTTAGATATTTGGGGTTTAAAGTGCCTGTGAAACCTTCCAGGAGAAATGTCCAGTAGGCAGTTGGAAGTGTGGGTCTGGAGCTTAGTAATTATTAATATGGGTATTCTTAGTTTCAGGATAGTAGCTGAAGTTATGATTATGGATGCGATTGCCTAGGACGGCTATATAGAGTAAAAACAAGAGAAGCCCAGATGGGACTCTTGGATAACACCTGTGTTTAAGGGACAAAATAGAGGAAGAGAACCTTGTGTAAAAGAGAAAGATGCTGATGCAGAGCATAGGAAGAGGCAGGAAGAATAAAAGGAAAGAATGGTGTCACAGAAGAATGCACAGCAGTTAGCAGGACTGAAAAATATCTAAACAGGTTCAGTGGAGTGGTGGGGGCAGAAGACCAATAGCAGCACGCTGAGGAGTAAATGGGAAGAAGGACAGTGGAGATTGATGTGAAGGAAAGAAAAGGGAAAGGGCAGTAACCAGAGGGAGGATATAGATTTGAGAAAAGTTTTTTTTTTTTAATAATAAATAGTTGGGATAAAATGATGAATTCAGATCAGCAGGGTCCTGTGACTTGCATCCTCTATTAAAGAATAAGTAAAATTTATTGGTAGAGCCACTATTAGCTGTTAGCTGTTACTTTTGAGATGCCCTGGAACACAAAAGACAGCTGTAAAATAGAGAATAGCTTCTGGATGACCCTGGTAATTACAGATGTCTTCCTATTCCAGATAGCAGGGAAGATATTACAACATATCATCAAACAATCCACTTAAAATAAGCACCTTGACAAACACGAGGCACTGAATAGCAATGATTGTGTTTTTGCAAATGGCCAATTTTTTGTCAGTTGTTAAGTCTCCTTCAGTGATAGGCAGGCCATGAATAAAAAAAGATAATAAATGTAACACCTAAACTTTGGGGAAACTTTTGAAGGTACTATGTATTGTATGTATGTTAAATGTGCACATAGCTGACATAGTAGCTACAATAACAATCTGTATTAGTTGTTTCGTCTGGTAAGTTTATCTATGTGCCAGGCATTGTGCAGGACACTTTACATATATCAGATCATTCAGTCTTCATGACAGTCCCATCAAGTAGATACTATATTATTATTCCCATCTTATTCATGGAGAACTTCTCCAAGTTCGCTAGGACAGAAGGGCTGAATTAGGCATCAAAGGAGCTGGCTTCCAATCTGAGCTCTGTTTAATAATAATAAAAAAAAGGTAGTTTTGTGACTGTGGGCAGGTTCCAGCATGGGATGGTATACTACTCCTTTTCTTTTCTTTTTTTCAAAGAATGAGATCCTAGGACGATGACATGTAAAACTAAGATATCACACTGTGCATCAGTCATATCACATTGTTAGAAAATTATGTCCCTTTTTGATCTTTGTATTTTGACAAGTGATGAGTAACTGACTGGTCTAGAGAAGAACAACCGAAATGATTAATTGGTTAAAAAGTAAGCCCCCTGAATAAGATTTAAAATAGAGCTTACAAACTGGTGGTTAACAGTGGCATTTTTGTTTGGCCTATACAGTGTAAAGAAATCTGAATTGGATGTTAGCTTTTAAAAATTGGAGAATTTCACATAAAGAATCCAAGTCACCAGCTGCTCTTAAAAAATAGGAAACTTTGTCAACACCAATCCGCATTCCCCCTTGGCTACAGTGAGTGTAAGTGTATGCTCTCCAGTATGCCCTCATCCTCCACGCGTGCCACCCACATGGACATTTCAGTTTGCCCTTCCTAAGTTTAAGCCTTGTGGCTGGAGAGGAGTCTAACTTTGAGAAAGAATGCTTTTTAAAAGAGGGATGATTTTGTCCTTCCTGAAGGAATAGTTAAGAAGAAGAAAAGGAATGTAGGAAAAAGGGAGTGGAGGGAGGGTTAAGGAGGGAAGGAAGAAACTTAATTAGAAACAAAAGAAGAGTTTGGTAGGAAGAAAGGATTTCCTAAGGGTTGGGCAATTGGTAGCAGGGCCATACCTTGAACATTTCCAATGCGCACCACTTTATATAGCCCATGCAAAAGTCGCCCCTTGGGGTTGTACATACCCATCATATACAACTGTATGCAGTGGCTAGTTGGGGATTTCTAAGGCAGTTTACAAAATTTCCAACAATGAAATTTTTATATAGCCCCAGTTGCCACTGGTTTCATGGTGACAGTACGCTGTCACAGAGTAGTAAGACCTCATCCTCTCCCTGAAATGTCCCCTCAAATGCAGTTCCTACCTGCAGTGTATAAGAGGACCTGTTTCCACACAACCTTGCCAAATGAGTATGTTTCTTAAACTTTTGGAAATCTAGTTGATGAGAGATCTTTATTTCTTGATCATATTTTCATGTTTTGGAGATGCTTGGCAATTCTGTGAACTCTGCTCAGTTCTCTCTCCCAGTTTTCTACACAAGTTTTAGTCCTTATTTTTAGGAGTTCTTTATATACTAGGAATACAAATCTGTGTGTGTGATAGGAGTTGCAGATGTTTGTTCTCAATTTGTTATTTGTACCTTTGTTTTGCCTATGAAGTTTTATTTTTACTATGTAGAATTTTGTTTGTTTTTTATGTAGACAGATTTATTAGTCTTCTTCCTTTATGATTCTGGATTTTTAGTCACTTAGGAAACATTTCTCCACTCCCAGAATGTAGAGGAATTTACCCATTTTTTTCCCTAGTACTTAATGTTTTTTTCATTTTATATTTAAATCTCTGATTCATTAGGAATTTATCCTCGTGTATGGTGTGAAGACTGTTAACCCAACACTCCTTATTAAAAAGAAAAATCTTTTCCAACCCTTGATCTGAGATGTTGCCTCTATTGTATACTATGCATATATTTTCATATGCAGTTTGGTTCCATATCTTGAATTTTCTGCTCCATTCCATTGAGCTTTGTATCCATGTGCTGATATCATATTATTTCAATTATGAACGCTTTATAATATGTTTTAGTATCTACTCTTCTTTTTCAAGTTTTCCTGACTGTTCTTGCTTGATTGCCCTTCCAAATTAGCCTTAAAATCAACTTGTCAATTTCCAGGGGAAGGGGGAGGGGGCGCTGATGGTATTTTTATTGGGATATTATTAAGTTAAGAATTAAAGAGTAGCAATATCCATGATTTTGAATCTTTCTCTCTAAGAACATGGTATGTCTTTCCATTTGTTCAAGTCTACTTTTATGCCATGTTCTTTCTTACACATTGTTGCCCCTCACTTTGGGCCAGGTTGAATCTGAAGAACTTAGCTGGCCAACACTTAGAATGTGGACAGGAGGTCTCAAAAGAGAGGGAGGTTGGGTTGGATATATATGCTGGGAACCATTTTCGTTAATCATGTATGATTTTGTTACCTCCCAAAAAGGAGGTTCCTCTGCCTGCCACAAGATGTGCCAATAGTCAAGAGGCAAGGAGGTAGGAGAGAAAGGGTTTATTTTTATTACAGCTTGCTAGCAAGAGGGAAGATGGCTGATTAATGTCTGAAAGAACCATCTTCCAGAACAAAGACTACAGGCCAGTTATATGGGGGAGCTGGTCTCTGGGTGGGGGAGGCATCTGATCTCCGGTGGAGGCAGATATCTAGTCTCAGGGTGGGGCATCCATCTGTTCTTAATTTCTGATAGTCTTTTGTTTTACTGGATATGCATCAGAGACTGGAGAAATGCCTTGTACCCAGATTTTTCAGTTGTCGTTGATGATAGCTATCAGCATAGACTCTCTGTTCATGGGTCATCGCATTCCTAAGGAACTCAAAAGAACAAAGTTATCATCTTATCACAGCTGGGGAGGTACATGCACAAGCAGGGGTCATAAAATCTGCAGAGCAATTAGATCTCCTGGAGGGTGCATATCCAGCTGGGCTGGTTAGTCAGAGGTCATTCAAGGTTACAGTAGGGTTTCTTTTTCTACAATATGGCTTCCCTTATGTCAGCCTTGTCTTGAGCCAGTATCAATTCCATGAAATGACATTTTCACTGTTGCATCTTTAAGTTAGTCAGTGGATAATAGTCTTTAAAGAACTTCCTCATTGAAGACATTTAATTCATAGTAGATATATGACCATGTAATATTTTAATATTTTCTTATCAATGAAAGAAATATTTTACAACTGTCTGTTTTTAAATCCTGTGTAGCACAATTTTTCAGTTTCATGGAATTAAAAAAATTAAGTTTTTGAGACTGCTTCATTGACTAAATTTTTGTTTCTAATTCCAAGATAAAAAAGTAAATGTTTTGGACTTTATCAACTGTACAAAAATATTCACATAAAAACCCTTGATATTTTTTAAATCATCAATTTCTCAGAGCAGAGAAAATGACAATGTTTTTTAATAAAAACTCGTTGATGTGCTATAGCCCAGAAAATGTAATAGTTTAGCTTCAGAGCTTAATAATTATGGAATTGGGTTCACCGTAAGGAGATGACTAGATGAATTAGTTTGAGTTATGCCTTGCTTTTTGTTTTATACTCAGGAAATCACACTCACATACAACCACCCATAAAGTCACCTATTCTAGAGATAGCCCTTTCAAGAAATTCTTAAACAGAAAAGTAAGCAGGAGTTATGAGCATCTGTTTTTCTGTATTTTAAAAATATTTTTTAAGATTAAAAATAAGAATTTTTAAAAAATGCTGGCTACTCTATCTTATGCATTATCTTCCGTTTCAAAACTAGTTAACATCTATTGAACCTTTATAGAACATCTCAGGAAAGTTATGCCATGGTTTTGCAGATTAAGCTTGCTTAAGGAATTAAGGTAATTCACTTAACATTATAGGCCATCAGAATTTTCTCTGTTGGATAGTTGTCTAGGTATCTATTTTTTTCTAGCACCAGTACCTGCAGTAGTACCTGGAGCAATAGAATTTCATATCACTTTCTCTCGTGATACTTGCTTTGGGCTGTGTGTGTGCTGAGAATGGGTGGGGTGACTGGGGGGGAGGGTGTAAAAGTGCTCCTACCTTTAACCTTAGTTTCAGAGAAAGAGTGGTAGAGACAAAAGTAATTTGTAAGTCCTGTTGTCAGTAAGACTTAGGAAATAATAAAACCTGTTTCCTCTTCTTTGCATACGCCTCTGTTTTCTTTATGAAGTCTATATAGAAGCTGTTTTCTTTGGAGTATTTATATCTTGTATGTTAAATGGTTTTTCAGGGATTTTCCTTGTTAAGCCAATATGCAGACATAGTTACCCTCATGACTATATCTCTTGACACAGGGCTAAGGTGTGAATGTAGTGGTCTTAGAATTATTTCAACCCAAGCAGAAGAAAAACAAACTTTGGTGGGCCCATCTCCCTATTAACATTACAAAGCTTTGGATTCTTCAATCTTCAATGCATTTAACCTTTGGGCATTAGAATAAGTGGGCAAAAGGAATAGGGAATGTGAGAACATTAAAAAAAATTGGAAAATATATAGGATATTGCATTGTCTCTCAGATTACGTCACGACTTTCAACAAAACAGAGCAGAGCACCATGGCAGGGACCGCCTTCAGAGACACAGATTCCTAGGTGGCAATGATTGAAATTGGCTACTATTCCTGTCTATGGGGCCACTGCAGGGAAGCATATTCACTTACTACTTAGATGCCATAATTTTAAATCATGGTCTTCAAGTGTGAATAAGTACAAAAGCTTACTTTTATGTTATACGTTAGCTGTTTTGTTGGGACTCTTTCTGGGGGAAGAAATCAGTTATCTTCAATAAGAAAGCAGAACGCAGCTTTCCTTTGATCATACATCTGGTCATACATCAGAGTGGGCCCATTCAGGTCCCTGAATGCAGGGATTCTTGAATTGATCCAGATGAGTAAGCAAGCATCATGGATATTGTTAGTCTTATTGAATCCAGTTTTGATAATCATTTGCATAGTTTTTTCAAGGTTTCCTATTGATTATCTTTGTGGCCATGAACATAGGAAAACATTGTGAAAATACTCTGGGAAAATGAAATATTATTTTGCTTTTTGTTGAAAACAATTCCTTGAGTGATTGTATCTTACATATTTCTTCACATTTAACCACTCAACCTATCTCCCTTTTTCTAAATTAGAACTGAAGTCTAGCACATTGAGAAAATGACTTTAAGTGCATGACTGGAATTCTTCAAAACCCCAGCCAGGCTACTCAAGGGGATGCTGCAGATTGCGCACAGAAAGCACTGTGGCTGGTCTCCTCCTCGTCCTGATTCATGCACAGCCATGCTTGCGCACAGGCATCAGAAAGGGTAAACATACCTGATAATTAATTGGTCTTGAACATAAAATTTCAAAGAACCAGAATTCAAAATTGATCCCCACCAAAAGCTTCCTCTCTTATTGCTCAGAAATGATCTTTCAATTTGGGCTCATTCTGAAAGTTGCCATTTGAATTGGACTGGGAACAAATGTTGAAATTGACTGAAAACAACTCATTGCTTAATCTATGGCAATTTTGTTTTATTATGTGATCAACAGATGTGTTGCAAGTTGGATTCAAAATGAAAATAAAAGTTTAAACAGTTAAAGTGTGGTCATCAAATAATTTTCCAGACCTGTCAGAAAATAAAATGAAAATCTGTGAGAAATACTCAGGTGCAACACAGATTTTTATTCTGTTCTTTGTTCACTCCTATTTCTGCCTCCTTGATTATGTTTGTGTTTATCTACAAAAGGCAGTCAGGTAGCAGGAACAGAACAAGGAATTTGGACTCTGAAGACTTTATTTCTGGACCTGGCTCTGCCACTTAGCTGTGTGAATCCTTCTCAGACTGGTCACTGAACTTCTTTGAGCAGGGTGATGGGTACCTCTCCTACCTTCCTCAACAGGTGATTATTACACTTGATCTTAGCCAAAAGGCCAAGAAGCAATCAACAGGTGATTATTGATTTCAGATGATATGACGCTTTTAGAAACTTTCATTTCCCCCAGTGCCATTCCTCTTAACGAGATCACACATCCAAGGTCAGTCCTTTAATCATCTGACATTGTTTTTGAGAGTAGGGGTATCAGAAGATTGTTTTCCCAATCCTTCTACCACTGAACTCTGTGGAATTGGGAATGCCGAGTCCTTACTATTTAATTCCCTAATCTAAAAGGCCTTTATAGAAAATTTAATTCCCTAATCTAAGAGGCCTTTCCAAGCGCCATTTCTGACAAGAAACTTAATGGAATGGTAATGGATGTATATTCCTATACACTGTGATGTGGGACTTGCTTAAACTTGCTGATAGTCAGTAGAATTTGGAGATTTTTTTAAATCAATCCTCAGGCTGTAGATCAAAATTTCAACAGTACTTACAGCTTCCAAAGAATTTTGCCTTTGGCCTGTGCTGATGCCCCTATCTTTTTTCCGGGACTCTAAAATATTAGAGCTGTATTGGAGCCAATGATTTGTAAGGTGCTAGATTACCGTCCCACATAGTTACAAAGAATTTCTTTCCTTGTCCTCCCCTGCCCTTTACCAGAGGATCTATGAACACCTGTTGGATCTAAGCTCAAATTCTGGGTTAAAAGGCCTAAAAGTTAGCCCACTTGAAGGGTAGCATACTAATCATCTCTCTCCTGGTCCCATGGCCCTCTGACATTCTCCCCACTATTGTGAGCTCTGAAACCCCCGTACTTCACCACCGTTCCCCAACATCTCCACCAAGCTCCTCCTCCCCCAGAAGCTTTTTAAGAATTTGATTTGTAACTGTTCCACACATGTGACATGTAGAATTAGTCTAAATGCTGAATTGTTTAGCATCTTAAAGATCACTAGAATATTTGTGACTATAATATGGAAACTCAAGTAGCTTTATGACTACTTTTCCTGATTGCACTTACTTCTATTTATTTGAGGATATTTGGTTTTTAGAAAGTATAGAACAAATTTGGGTAAAATAATTTGAAGGTGCAGTCACAAAACAAAATATTATTTGCACTGGGAATGCAACACTGTGTTTTCTTTTTTTTTTCAACAGGACCAATAAAATGATTAATATGGGTTTTTGCAGGAGCTTATTTCTCATTACAACTTCAAAATTAGACCATAGACTAAGCTTCTGAATTTGAATCCAATTTTTCAGACTTCTAACAAGTTTTTATGTGCTGATGTGGGGTTGCTGTTTTTAGGTCATGGTGATTTGGCTTTTCTAGAAGCTATTCTTTTTCTGCCTGACTGACAGGAATCATTAGTCTCCATGGCAAGAAACCAGAAGTTGGCAGGAGACCTACAACGACTGTCCAGTTGGGTTTATTTTTTTAACTGTTGTGCCAATTTCCAAATTATCTTCAGTTATAGGGCATCTGTTTTCTTAAAAAGGTTCAAAGCGGGTGATACACATGTAGTGACAGCCCTGTCCAGGTCAGTTGTGAGGGGACAGGCCCTTCCTCAAAGACTTTCTATGTGGCACTCTGGACAGAAGCCAGAGATCCACAGTACCTTCCTCGAATTGCGCAAGTCACAGACACAACCATCAGGCAATTTTGTGTTTGTTCCTGAAACTCTCCCATTGTGACTTTGATTCCTTCTGATTGTTTAGAGGTAGGAATCTGACAAGGATCGCTTTGTAAGGATTGACAATAAGCAGTAAAGGCCTCAGTGATTATAGCAATATTTCCTGCCTCAGCTGCTTCCCAGTATGAATTTTAGAATACTGAAAAAGAAAGGGCCGGGGCTCTAATCTGAAGAGATTTCTGAGTTTGCCTCTTTTCTGAGGGAATTAATTGAGGTGGAAAGTGTTTCAAGTGAGGGCCACTCTGGAGCCGAGCTCTCCCTTCTCACCTGGAGTTAAACGGTCCCGCTTTATCCCCTGCTTGCTGGCAAGGGCCAGTTTGATAATAACCAGCCCAGAATGAAACACATCTGTTTATTCTCCCTGATCTACTGGTAACAACTCGAAATGCCTTTGCTTGTTTGAGCTTTGCCCTCCCCAGAATCGTGGTGTTTGTTTTGAATTTGTTTTTTGGCAGAATGAGCCCCAAGGCAGGCTCAGGGATATATGTTTAGTAGTGTGGGGTTCTGTTTTCTTTTTTATTGACTTCTTTGGGCTGAAGCTTTCAGTTTTTAAATGTCTGACTCTTCTCCCATTGTCCTAGCTGTGCTGTCAGTAATGAATGCATCCTCTATTTTGGAACTGTGCTGGATAAAGTGCAAATTTGTCTATCCTGTTTCTTTATCTAATGAGTTTACCCAACTGGGCCTACTGTTTTAAAATGTTAAAGACCCACAAAAATTGTTCCATGTTAAATGAAGAGTACTTGTTCTCCAAGACTGCTGAGGGGAGAAAAATGGGCTAGTGCTCTAAAGGAATAGATTTATATTTGCTACATTTTTTAAAAATTATTTTTTTATTGAGACATAATTCATGTACCATAAATCCACCATTTTAAAGTGTACAATTAGGTAGTTTTTAGTATATTCAGAAAATTGTGTAACCATCACCACTATCTAAAGTAACAGTTCTATCACCCCCAAAACAAACCCCATACCCATAAACAGTCACTTCCTGTTACACCCTCCCCCCAACTTCTGGCAACCATTAATCTACTTTTATATCTCTATGGATTTGCCTATTCTGGACATGTTATAGAAATTGAATCATACAATATGTGGCCTTTTGTGTCTGACTTCTTTTACTTAAAATAATGTTTTCAAGGTTCATCTGTGTTGTACCCTGTTTCAGTTCTTCATTATTGTTTATGGCTGAATAATGTTCCATTGTGTGGAATACAATATTTTGTTTATCCATTCATCAGTTTTTGGATATTTGGATTGTTTTCATCCTTTGGCTATTATAAATAATGCTACTATAAACATTTATATACAGCTTTTTGTGTGCACATATGTTTTCAGTTTTCTTGAGCATATACTTAGGAGTGGAACTTCTGGGTCATATGCTAACTCTATGTTTAACTTTTTGAGGAACGTACAGACTGTTTTTCACAGCTGCACCATTTTACATTCCCACCATCAGCATGTGATGGTTCTGATTTCTCAACATCCTCACCAACACTTGTTATCAGAATTTTTGATTATCGACATCCTAGTGGGTGTGAAATGGCATCACATTGTGGTTTGATTTGCATTTACCTGATCACTAATGATGTTGAGCATCTTTTCATGTGCTTATTGAGTATTTGTATATCTTCTTTGGAGAAATGTCTTACACATATCCTTTGCCCATTTTTAAATTGAGTTATTTGTTCTTTGTTTATTTGTCCATTGTTTAATTAGGTTATTTGTCTTTTTACTGTTGAGTTTTAAGAGTTCTTTGTATGTTCTGTATGCTAGACCCTTATCAGATATACAATTTGGAAATATTTTTCTCCCATTCTGTATGTAGGTTGTCTTTTTGCTTTCTTGATAATGTCCTTTGAGGCACAAAAGTTTTAGTTTTGAAGTCCAATTTATATATTTTTTATTGGGTTGCTTGTGCTTTAGGTTTCATGTCTAAGAAACTATTGCCTAATCCAAGGTCATGAAGATGTACGCCTATGTTTTTTTCTAAGAGATTTATAGTTATAGCTCTTATGTTTAGGTCTTTGATCCATTTTGGGTTAATTTTTATATGTGGTGTGTGATAGGAGTCTAAATTCTTTCTTTTGCATGTGAATATCAATTTGTCCCAGCACCATTTGTTGGAAAGATTATATTTTTTCCCACATTGAATTGTCTTGGCACCCTTGTCAAAAATCAGTCTATGGCCAGCTCCAGTGGCCTAGAGGTTAAGTTCAGCACACTCCACTTCAGCGGCCCGAGTTTGGTTCCCAGGCACAGACTTAAACCACTCATCAGTGCCGTGCTGTGGTGGTGGCCCACATACAAAATAGAGGAAGATTGGCAACAGATGTTAGCTCAGGGCAAATCTTCCTCATCAAAAAAAAAAAAAAAGAAATCAGTTGATCATAGATGAGTGGGTTTATTTCTGGGCTCTGAATTCTATTGCATTGGTATATATGTCTACCCTTATGCCAGTATCACACTATCTTGATTACTATGGTTTTGTAGTAAGTTTTGAAATCGGGAAGTGTTAGTCCTTCAACTTTTTTCCCCCAAGATTATTTTGGCTATTTTGGGTCCTTTCCATATGAATTTTAGGATTAGGTTGTCAATTTCTACAAAGAAGGCAGCTGGGATTTTGAAAGAGATTGCACTGAATCTATATATTGTTTTGGGGAGTATTGTCATCTTAACGATAGTAAATATTTCATTCCATGAACACAGGATGTCTTTCCATTTATTTAGGTCTTCTTTAATTTCTTTAAACAATATTTTGTAGTTTTCAGTGTACACATCTTTTACTTTTATTAAATTTGTTCATAACAGGGCCAGCCCAGTGGTGTAGCGGTTAAGTTCTCGTGCTCGACTTCGGCGGCCCAGGGTTTGCCAGTTTGGATCCTGGGCGCGGACCGATGCACCACTCATCAAGCCATGCTGAGGTGGCATCTCACATAGAGCAACTAGAAGGATACACAGCTATGACATACAACTATCTACTGGGGCTTTGGGGAGAAAAAAAGCATTAAAAAAAAGGAGGAAGATTGGCAAAAGATGTTAGCTCAGGGCCAATCTTCCTTAAAAAAAATAATAAATAAATAAAAGCTGCCTGTCAAATGAAACATTCTAAAAAAAATTATTCATAACTATTTTATTGTTTTTGATGCTATTGTAAATGGAATTGTGTTCTTATGTTCGCTTTCATATGTTTCATTGCTCACATATAGAAATGCAGCTGAGTTTTGTATGTTAATTATATTAGCTACTTTTAAAAATATATTCTTGTTATAATTTCAAGTATATTGGAACCAATTGATAAAGCCAGTCGTACTCTTTGGGATTCTTTTAAAGGTGAGTATATGCATAGCTAACATTTATTGGCACTTATGTGTCATGCACTAAGCTATGTATGTTACATTGAATTATTCTCATTTAATGCTAACCTCTATCTCCATTTTACAATGAGAAATCTTTGCCCATAGTCCTCCTGTCAATAAATAAGTAGCAGAGCTGGGACTTGAACCCAGATCTCTCATCCCCAAACCTGTCTTCTTAACCTCTTGACCATATTGCCTTTGAGGAACAATTCATAATAGTTCTGCCCTGGAAGCCAGGCAATAGATTAAGTAACATGGAAATATTTTCCAGGTCTCTAATCCGTGTTTCTTATGAGGATTGATCATGTTACTTTTGTACAATGGTGATTTTCTCCCTCCTTTGGGAAATTTTAATTTCAGAGAGATCCTTAAGCAGAAACATGTGAGCCATTATAGAGCCTGGAGACAGAAGGTTTTCTCAACAGGCAGGAGATGATTAAGTAGCAGTAGAGAAGATAAGATAGGGGATGGCTTTGAGAGACATTTTGAAAGTAGAATCAAGAAACCAGTTATATATGGGGAATGAAAAAGAAAAAGAAATGAAAGGTGACTGAGGTTTTTAGCTTTAATGACTGAATAAACGATGATGGCATTGGCTGGAAAGTAGATTAGTTAGGTGGGAGAGGATAGTGGGTTCATTGAGGCAGTAGAGGGAAGTTGGTGATGTAAAGTTTGAAATCTTATTAGAGTGTAGTGCAGTAGAAAGATGACCTGATTCATATTCTAGTTCATCACTTACTACAAGTTATTTAATTTACGTAGTCAACAAATATGTTGCTGATTGTTTAATGGTAAATAAAACAGAGGTGGTCCCTGTCTTCATGGGGCTTACACTCTATTGAAGGAGTCAGACATAGTCAACACAAAGTGTATAAAAAGCAATTGTGATACATACTGTGGAGGGAAAGAACAGGATGCTATGAGAGAGTAATATGAGGTCCTGATCCAGAAAGGGGGTCAGGAAGGAGGTGACTCAAGCGCTGTGACCTGCCTCAAGTATGGTAGGAATTAGCTCGGCTTAAAGTGAGAAAGAAACCTTCCAGGCAGAAGGAATAGTAGATATCTATCTCACAGGATTCTGGTGAGGATTAAATAAGTAATATACTGAGGATTCCTAGACTGAGACTGGGTCTGTCACAAAGTAGATGCTTTAAAAAAACTTTTTTAAAGGTGGTTGCAATGAACATGAATACTTTTATAATCAGAAAACCAAATACACCTTTGTTTAAAAGTAGCTGAAGCTTTGGGAGACATTGAATTAGCCTTGGAGAGTGTATTTGCTGAAACAAAAGAGGATCTGGGATCATATCCTAGGGAGTGACCATTGAGGTAAATCAAAAAGGAAGAGGGTGCAAAAGAGCCTGAGAAGGAATGTTCAGACAGGCAGTAGAAGACAGGGGAGAGTGTTACAAAAGGTGGAGGGAGGGAAGGCTTTTGAGAAGAAAAGATGGTTAATCATGCTAAATGCTCCTAAGGCTGTCAAGTGGGATAAAGACTGAAAAGAGGTCATGGGGTTGGCCTTCAGGAAGACATTGGATCACCCTTAGGATCAGTTTTAGGTAGAGCAAGAAAAGAAAAGGGCAAATTGAGAAGCTAAGTCTGAAATGAAGTAGAAGGAGTGTGTATGAACTATGAGTTCAAGAAGTTTGATAAGAAAAGGAAGCTTAGGGGGTGGTTGCTTACAGAGTGAATAGGGTGAAAACAGGTGTGCTGCTTAAGGATCTGGTCTAAGAGGAAGTGGCTAGTGGAGAGAGAGCTGTGAAGATACTGGAGAAAAGGAATAACTGACAGGGCAGATGGAGGAAGGAATTGGTGAAGGAAGCAGGACAGGGTGGGGTCAGGAAGAACACAAGTGAAGAAGTATGCGTTAGTTAGAAAGGAAGAGTGACAGGAAAGGGGGAAAAAAGTGAGAAGAAGGAGAGTTGGAAGACACCATGTCTCATGGCCTCCCTTTTCCCCGTGAAGTAGGAGGCAGGTCACCTCTGAGAGTGAATGGGGCAGGGGTTGAGTAAGAGTGCTTTGGGAGTGAGGTAATGGTTTAGCATGGTCCCCATAATGAAGAGAAACCTATAGGAAAAAGGAATTGCTGAACAACTCTAATGGCCTTGCAAAATTTGGTATAACTAGAAAGTATGGTAATATGTTTTTTCTCACATGGTATTAATTCACATTTGTGTAATACACTATAATTTACACAGTGCTTTTACATATCCTGTCTTATTCTGTCCTCCAATAACACTATGAGACAGACAGATGCCTAGATGCATTGATTATCACACCTTCATTTGTCTTTTCTTCTTTCTCCTTTTTCTTACAGAGAAGGTAGTCGATCATTGTACAAGTAATTATTATCTACTGTGTGCCAGGCACTGTGGATTCAATGGCAATGAAATAGACACAGTGCTGCTCTCACCAAAATTAAAGTCTTCTTGGGGAAGTAGACAAGTAAACAACCAATTACAATGCAAGTGTGATAAGTATTAAAATGAGGGAAATATATGGTTTTATGAGATCACATAGTAAGGGTACTATATCAGCTGGAATTAGGTTCATTTGCATGTAACAGAAAACCCAAGATAACAGTGGCTTAAGCACACAAGAGTGTATCCTCATGTAAAAGAAGGTTGAATATAGGTGTTCTAGGACTGATGACTCCATGAAAAAAACATGAAGAAGCAGATTCCTTTTATTTTTCTGTTCTGCCATCATGAGTACTAGCTTCTATTTTCAAGATTGCCTCCTTGTCCAAGATGGCTGTGGGAACTCCAGCTAACATGACAAAATTCCAGACAGCAGGAAGAAGGGAAGAAGTGCAAAAGAGTGTATTTCTCAGCTGAGTCAGCAACTTTTAAGGAACCTTTCTGGTTGTTTTCCACAAACTTCCTTCTTACATCTCTTTGGTTAGAACATAGTCAAACGGCTACTCCTAGCTAGCCACAAGGGAGTTTGAGAAATGTAGCTTTTATTCAAGGGCAGCTATGTGCTCAACTTGATAAAATAATTAAGGTTGTTTTACTAAGGAAGAAGAAGAGAATAGACTCTGGGGTAGGCAATTCACAGTCTCTGCCGTAGATAACCAAACCCATCTAAGGTGAACATATGTAGAGAATTAAAATTATTTACTAGCTCACCAGTAACCTCATTTTACTGACAAGTAAACTGACTTCCTGGAAGGTAGTAAGTTGACACAGTTCACAGAATAAGTAGGTAGCATAGCAGAAACTAAGTCTTCATACTCCCAAATCCAGCATTCTTTCTCTTTTACCATTGCTTTTCATGTGATTATATGCGTATAGTACTTGTAGTTCAACTAATAGACAAATTTAAGATTTAGAACTTTACTTCCAAATATTCTAAATATTCTAAATCTAGGTAGTATTAAATGCATTATATTAAAGTCTAGAAAGATTAAGAAGTCAGTGGGATTTAGATGTGGTCCACTGAAAAGCTTTTTATAATGGATTTAATTTAGTTTTTGTTCAGAAACTCATTTGGCTTTTGAGACACAGTCATTTCTCAGTGTTCTGCAAAGTGTTTGCAAATTCTTCCCACCATAGGGCCTGCTATTATATCATAAGGAACACTGGTGAAGGCTGAACACCATTAATTTTGAAAACAAACGTTTTCCTAGTAAAAACAAATATTTCTCCATCTTAGTGTTGTGAAGTATATTTCATCTTAGAAAACCCATGATGAAATGAAAGTAGTGTGATGACAAAAGACTGAACTGAGGAGCAGGGAGTATGTGACTTTGGGCAAGTCACTTCTTCTAGCCATAAAATAAAATAATTACTTTTTAAAAAATGAGTATGAGAATAAATTAAGAAAAAAAATGGTAAATGCTTAGACTTATACATTTGAATTAAGCAGATAATGTTAATCTGTCTTTCAGCCATTAGCTTAATTTTCTTCTCCTTCATTGTCATAATGTGTTTGGGGATTTCCTTCTTTTCCTGACCTGTTTGCCTGTGAGGGGAGGATAAATGTGCTATGGAATCATTAAGAGCTGAAGAGCAGGTGGATAGAAGATGGTGAAAGGGCCTGGATGAGTGCTCTGCTGGGTAATCAGCCTGTGACCTACATTGTCGCTTTTTAGTTTGAGTTGTTCAATGACAGCCCTCAAAAGGGTATTTACTTCCCTTTTCCTAGGTATTTTGCCTGAATATGTGATATGCTACTGCAAAGTGAACATTGTTTCCTTGGTATGCCCTCAGATTCCTAACATGCAGGCCTGCCATGCATATTATTACCTGAGAAAGCATAAATGAGAGAGGAGGCTGGGGAAGTAGAGAGGGAAAAGAGAGAAAGACTTGCAAAACTGGCAAGTACAGTTTTATACTTTTCAGTATAAAACAAGTACAGTTTTATACGTTTCTCACCAAACTTTTAACAGTAGACTGTTTAGATTTTAAGACCTAGAGAAGTCATGGTCCAGTGGTTTACAAATTGTGTTCCATGGAACCCAGTGATATGTTAGGGCCAAGTGGATGGGGGCTCCTTGGAGTTAGAAACATGTACCTTGAAGAATGTTATAAAGATCAAATGAGGTCACGTTACTCCTCTACTTAAAACTTTTCAGGGCTCCTCTTTGCCTGTGAAATAAAGTTCAAGGTCCTTAGCTTAAAATACAAAGCCCTTTCATGATTTGCCCACTCTGTGCCCACATGGTTTCTCCTGTTCCATTCCTCATACTTTATATTCTAATAGTACCAGACTCCTGCTGCTTTCCTGAACTTGTCAGGCTTTTGACAACTCTCTGCATTTGCACTTGATGTTTCTTCTACATAGAATGCTCTTTCTCTCTTTGTCCAGCATTCTGCCTCGCTCCCATCTCGGTTATCCCCAGACTTAAATAGCCACCCAACCCTATCCCATCACTCACTGTCCTTTGATCCTGCTCTATTTCTGGTATAATATCCATCACTATCGAGAACAATATGCTTACATATTGTATTGTTTGTGTTCTCTGCTCTCCTCACTCTGCGTACTCTCCCCAGGCAATCTCATGGGCTCATGTGGCATCAGTCAATAAAAAATCTTCATCTCCTGTCTAGGTCTCTCTCCTGCACTTTCAGCCAGCACACTGAAATGGCCACTGCAGAGCTTCATTAGAGTGATGCCCAGCACCTCAGATTCACAACAGAATGCCTCAAGTTAACTAATCCTACCCTCCAACATGTTCCTCTTCCTATGTTCCCATCCCACTGAAAGACACCCAGTTGCCCCATGCAGAAAGCTGGGCATCATCCTTCATTCCTCCCTCTTCCACATCCAATCATTTCACTTTTGGCAATTCTTTCTCCTGAAATTCCTTTCCAGTCTGTCTTCTTTTCTGCATCTCCATTGCAACAACTAGCTGCCCCTTTTTTGGCCCCTGAATTATTTACTGTATCATTCCAGGTCCTCTACAACATTGCTGTCAGATAGAAAGGTATATTGTTTTTAATTTTCTAGTAGCCACATTAAAAAAGGTAAAAATAACAAGTGCAATTAATTTTTATAAAGTATTTTATTTAAACCAATATATCCAAAATATCAATTTAACCTGTAATCACTATTTAAAATTATTATTTATTTTTAAACTATTTAGGTGTGATTAACATAAGCTGTATGCATTTACTGTATACAACTCGATGAATTTGGAGATAAGTATATACCCATGAAACCACAGTCTATGCCATAAAGATATCATCACTTCCAAAAGTTTCCTACTGCCCTCTTTATTGATGATGATGATGATAAGAATACTTAACATAAGATCTACCCCTGTAGCAAATATTTAAGTGTAACAATAACAGTATTGTTAACTAGAGGCACTATGTTGTACAGTAGATCTCTAGGTCTTATTCATCTTGCACAACTGAAATTTTGTACCCCTTGACTAATACCTCCCTGTTGCCCCCTCTCCCTGCCCCTGGCAACTACCATTCTATTCTCTGCTTCTATGAGTTTGAGTATTTTAGATAAGTCACATAAGTGATATCATATAGTGTTTGTCCTTCTGTGTCTGGCTTATTTCACTTAGCATAATATCCTCTTAAGTTCATCCATGTTGTCACAAATGGCAGGATTTTCTTTTTTTTTTTAAGGCTGAATAATATTCCATTGTTTATATATACCACATTTTCCAATATGAAAACTTATTAATGAGGTATTTTAAATTCTCTTTTTTGAAATACTAAGTCTTCAAAAATTAGTGTGTATTTTACACTTACAGCACATCTCAATTTTTTTTTTTTTTTTTGTGGGGAAGACTAGCCCTGAGCTAACATCTGTTGCCAATCCTCCCCTTTTTGCTGAGGAAGACTGGCCCTGGGCTAACATCCGTGTCCATCTTCCTCCATTTTTTTTTTTTTTTATATGGGACACCGCCACAGCATGGCTGACAGGCAGTGCGTCTGCGGGCGCCCGGGATCCGAACTCACGAACCCTGGGCTGCAAAGCGCTGACTAAACCGCTGCGCCACCGGGCGGCCCCAAGCACACCTCAATTTTGATTGGCCACATTTATACCTCTACATAGGCAACTATTGTTAGTGGCTACTTTATTCAATGTCACAGCTATAAAATATAGAGCCTGAAGCAAGGATTAAAGTGCTGACATTTTCTTTGGTAGGTTCCAGCCCAGAGTACTAAGGGTAAAGGAAAAAATGGTGAGAGTAAATGTCAGATAAGAAAAATGTGATGCAGTGCATTACCATGCTGTCCACCACTTCACATCCACTGCAAAGACACACAGCAGGTTGTTCAGCAGACATAATTCCCTCCCATCTTCTTTTGCATTGATCAGGGTTCACCCCATGGGAAGCTAACTTCTCTGCACTTCCTCCAATCCTTTGACAGCTGTTCAGAAAGCAGTATGAGGTTTTATCCAAATCCGCAAGTGAAGGATGACTCAGCATGGGTTAAAGAGAAAGTTGGAGGAGGTTGAGAGCCTCTTAAGAGTCAACACTAGGTTTGCATCCAATACAGTGACTGAGCTTTTTGACTTTGGTTTTGTCTCTCTCCAGTACATTTTCCAAAGTGTAGTCGGGTGCTCTTGCTAAATGCAAACCTGACTGTATCACTTCCCTATTTGAAAACCTCCAGTAACTCCCCATTGTTTTCAGGATAAAGTCCAACACCCGTTTTGTTCAAAGTTGCACTTATCTGGCCCTGCTTACGTTTCTAGCTTCTGGTCTCAGGCACCTCCCTCCCATCTTGAATACTGAGTGAGTTGCTTACCTATCGCTGGGTAACAGATTACCCCAAACATAGTGACTTAAAACAACAATAAGCATTTGTTATCTCACAGTTTATATCGGGTAGGAATTTGAGACTAGCTTAGCTGGGTGGTTCTAGCTTGAGGTCTCTTATGGGATTGTAGTCAAGATGTCAGCCAGGGCTGCAGTCATCTGAAGGCTTAACGGATTCACTTTTAAAGGTGACCACTTAGATAGCTGGCAGGTTGACACTGGCTGTTGGCAGAGGCCTTTGTTCCTCTCCATATTGGTGTCTTCAGAGGGCTGTTAGAGTGTCCTTACAGCTTGGTGGCTGACTTCCATCAAAGAAAGTGATTCAAGAGAGAGCAAAGCAGAAGCTGCAAAGCAGAAGCCACAATGTTTTGTTTTGTTTTTTAACCTAGCCTTGAAAGTCACACATCATCGTTTTCTTAGTATCCTGTTGGTTACAAAGATCAGCTCTGTTGGTATGGGAGGGAACTACACAGAAGACAGCCACTGGGGGCCATATTGGAGGGTGGCTGCCACTGAATGATGCATCTATAGAATTTCTTTAAGTCCTTCTAACATGCCCTGACTTGTCTGAGCATGCTCACATACTGTTCTTGCTTACCACAAAAGAATTTTCTCTTCCCCTTGTTTGCCTTTCTGACTACTGTTTATCCTTCACCAATGGCATCCTTATTCCATGCTGTCAGAGTTCCCTGTCTTTCTCCTGTCATATCACTTACTTTATCATAGTTGCTTGTTTCCTGGCCTGTTTTCCCCATTAGGCTCTGAGTTCATGAGGGCAGAGCATGTCTTTCTGGTTCATCATTGTATCCCCAGTGCCCAGCCCAGTGCTTGGCAACGCATTGCATGTTCTCATTAAATAGTTGTTGGTTGGAAAAATGAAGGAAAGGATGGATGAATGATTTACTAGACATCTTGTTTCTTCTACGAGACTCTGAACTCCTAGAAAACAGTACCTATCTTTTCATTTCTGTATCTCCAGAGTATAACATGGTGCCCAGGAGATAACAGGCCCCTAATAAGTATCCTTTTCTCTTTCTTTCTCTGTCCCCCTATTCTTTTCAATGGAATCATGATTTTTGAGAGACTCAACACCTCAATGGGTCTATAATTAGTGGTAAATCTGATTATTTACAAAAATTCACCTCTTGATCATTTCTTATTTCCATTATTGCTGATATTCCCCTCTAAGTCAATATTGTAATAAAATTTCAGTTTTAAGATTATGGTTTTAATAACCATAGCAGTGTTCATTCAGGATTAAGTGGGTACCTTCAACGTGGAATGTGTTTTATGAATGGTGAATAAATTTAACATTTATCAGTGCTTTTTACTGAGTAACTGTGATGAAGCTTCAGATTGTATGAGAAGTGAATAGTTTTTCTTAGATCTTGATTCTGTTAACACAAGGAGTTGCTGACATGTTAAGTTGAAATAAATTGTTTCTTTTTCTGGATTTGAAATTTAGGAGAAAACTGACCTACTACTGTGGCATTTGATTGTTTTTAAGGCCAATTCTCTTCAGCTACCCTGCTAGCTATGTGGAAAGGCATCAAGTGAAGGGAGGCTTATTGTCAACAGTGTTGGCCCTGCCTCCTCCCCTCAGAATGTGCAGAACCAAGGGTCAATTACAAGAACCCACCGGGGTGGAAGCAATTATCCAGTAAATAAAATGCGGCTATGTGTTCCTGTCACTCTTTTCATTTCCTTTAAAAATCATTGTCTTATTTTATATTTTTCTTTATTTCTATACTTTATAAGTTAATTCTATATTTGTTTTTTGCTTTTTCATTTCCAAATTTCCTACTAAACATTCATTAAAAGGGCATGAGATTTGGAATTGAACAGAACTGCATTCAAATTCTTACTGGCTATGTGTCCTTGGACAAGTTACTTTATGTCTCTGAATCTTATTTTTTTTGTGTGTAAGATGAGGATAGAAATGATCCCTTCATAAGATTGACATCAAACTCAACACGATATCATACATCAAGTGCCTGTGTGGTCTTTGGCATTTAGTAGATGTTCAGTCAAGATTGAGTAATACCCCCCTTCCCTAGGCTGGTTCGACTAGCTTGAAGCAGTGCTTAGCAGTGTGTCATGGTGATCAGAGGCATGTTGCCCCAGGAATAAGTGACTCATCAATTCTGACAGAGAGGTAGTTCCCTAGACCATCTGACAAAACTCTAGTCTGCTTTCTCCCTTCGTTTGCTTCCCAACCAACAAAAGTAGTGCAATCTGAATAAATTGTGCTTTTCCTGTGTGTGTTTTCTTTTCTCTCCTTTTTTGTATTCCCTTTCCGTCTCTAACCTTATTTTCCTCTCCTTCTCTTTGGTGATGATTGATATTTTTAGATCCCTGCTTACTTCTACTTGCTGGTATCACCAGGACTAGTTCCTCACCCTGCCTGCCTTTACCCTGCCGTAGAATCTGGACTCTGGGACATGCCACAGAATCTGGACTCTGGGAGAAGGACCTTCCTCCTAGGAAGACTTTTGCTCCTAAGACTCATAGTGGGATGAGCCACTCAGGGCTTTACTTGGTGCCCTGACAGGAAGTGGTTGTTTGGATGACGTGTCCTTCTTTTTCTCCATATGATCTTCAGAGAGATCAGTCTGGGGAGAATGTGGTGGGCCCCACAAATAACTATCTAGGGTATCCAAATCTTGAGTTGAGTGGCCCGTTAAAACAGATCGTGTCAAAAGTGATGAATAGTTTTTGTGGATTTTGAGCAAGTTGCCAATCGACCAGCTACTGTTTAATGAGAGAGAGGCACTGTAAGAGGAACAAAAGCCCAGCTGCCTATTTGGGAGCCACCTGCCTTTTCTCTTTACTTCATTTTCTTGCTAATGAAGGAACCAATTGGTTTTGAGCGATCAATGCTGACCTATTAGGATCAGACATTGTTTTGGCATTGCCAAGGCAATTAAATTCAGCAGGGTGAGGATTAGAGAGAGAAAGGCTGTGAAAAAAGAGAAACAAGAGACTTTTTATTCAGAAACAACCACTCTGATGTTAGAGCTATAAAAAGGATTAGTTGAAAAAGAATTAATCATTAGAGCATTTTCTTTCTTGGTAAAATAATCAGAAGATTTGTTGACATTAGTTCTTAGATTTAGGGAGATAGGAAGCTCTGCTTCGCCCGTCTGACTTAAGGTACAAACCTTTATTATTGCTGTCACTTTTTAAAGCTGTCACTCATCCGAAAAGCCTTCTCTAAGAGACTGTATCGTGTAATAGGTACTGTGACCTATATGGGCTAGGTTTTCCAAAGCAGCTCTGATTTTAAATAGTCTGGCCCCCTCATCATTCCATTAACAGTTGATGTGATTCAGAAATTGTTAATCAGTCTATCACTGAAGACTTGATGGAGAGCATAGTATATAAAACCCTTACAAGTAGGGTTCATGAGCTAATCATCTTGACACACACACCCCTCCACCTAATTCTTTCAGCCAAGCATGGTGCCTTCCACTTAGATGCTCAGTAAATATTTGAGTGAGCTGACTGACAAACTGACTGACTGAATGAATAAAAGATTGGGCCTTTAAAAACGGGTAGAATTTAAAGGCTTGGTATTCCAGAGTTAGGGAAAGAGCAGGAACAAGCATCTAAAAGCAGGAATGAGTAGAGTAAGTTAGGGAGACCATAGGTCCTTTCTAGAATGAAGGCATCTACTAAAGCAGGAATTCTCAGACTTTTAGATTTCACAAATCTGTGCAATTTCCAAAAGTAATTTTGCTAAGTTGAAATTTTGACTGTCACTCTTGTTCCATAATACCAAACTATAGAGTGGATATAATTTTGTTTAAAAATAGGGCAGTTCTTTAAATTGCTTATATTTTAAAAATTCTGTGTAGTTCTTTCTGTTCTGTACTAAAGAGAGCTGTGTACACAGACACAGGCAATGGCCTTTGATGTCTTGGTCCTTGTACAGTGCCTCCCTCAGAGTTGTCATGAAGGTTACCTTTCATGGACTGCTGATGGTGTGCCCAGGAAGTGACTAAAGCATTGCTGCTGCCACCTCTTTGCAATGAGAGTGGAGCCATACATCAGCTTAAGCAGTGGTGACAGTGAGGGTGACTCTCTGCATGTTCCTCAGAGTTGTGTAATGTCCTTGATTTGGAAGTGGTGTCTAGATGCCTACATCTGGTTGATCTTTGCTTCCCCAATGGTTTCCCATGCTTTTTGGCTTGATTTATATGTCATCTATGGGTGTTCCTTTTGTCTGATCCATGAAGAGCTAAATGTCTTGAATAGGAGCTACTATTTTTACTTCAGAATGCTCTCTGGGGTTTTCATTGGATAACTGCCCCTGAAATTGCCAGAGAACTTTATGCCAGTGGTCTCACAACTTTTTTGATCGTGTACATCATTAGTAAAAAAAAAAAAAATTGCATGTGAAAAGATGATCAACTTCATTAGTCATCGAGGAAATGCAAATCAAAACTACAGTGAGGGGCTGGCCCGGTGGTGTAGTAGTTAAGTTCGCACGCTCTGCTTTGGCGGCCCGGGGTTCTCAGGTTCGGATCCTGGGTGCGGACCTAAGCACCGCTTATCCAGCCAGGCTGTGGCAGGTGTCCCACATAGAAAGTAGAGGAAGATGGGCACGGATGTTAGCCCAGGGCCAATCTTCCTCAGCAAAAAAAGAGGAGATTGGCAACAGATGTTAGCTCAGGGCTAATCTTCCTCACAAAAACAAACAAACAAAAAAACCCACAGTGAGACACCACTTTGTGCCCAGGAGATTGGCTAGAATCAAAAAGTCTGATAACAACAAGTGTTGGCAAGTATGTAGCGAAATTGAAACCTTCTTAAACTGCTGGTGGCAATGTATAAATGATGCAGCCACTTTGAAAACAGTCTGACAGTTCCTCAAAAAGTTAAATATAGAGTTATCACTTGACCCAGCAATTCCACTTTTAGTTGTATACCCAAGAGAAACGATAACATATGTCTGCGTGAAAACTTGAACATGAATGTTCATAGCAGCATTATTCACAATAGCCAAGAGGTGGAAAAAACCCAAATGTCCATCAATAGGTGAGTGGATAAACAAAATGTGATGTAGCTATGCAGTGGAATATTATGGAGCCATTAAAAGGAATGAGGTACTGATATATGCTACAAGATGGATAAACCTTGAAAACGTCATGCTAAGTGAAAGAAGCCAGTCATAAAAGGTCACACATCATATTATTCCATTTATATGAAATGTCCAGAATAGGCAAATCTCTAGAGATAGAAAGTAGATTAGTGGCTCCTTAGGGCTGGGGAGTGGGGGACTAGAGAAGTTGATAGCTAAAGGATACAGGGTTGCTTTCTGAGGTGATGAAAATATTCTAAAATTGATTGTAATGATGATTTTACACCTCTGTAAATATACTATTAACTATTGAATTGTATACTTTAAATGGGTGAATTGTATGGTATGTGAATTATATCTTACTAAAGCTGTTACAAAAAAGATTTTCAAGTGGGCATCCCTGATATATTTATTCATTTACAAATTATTTACATGTACTTCTATACAATTACAGTGTATAATATATACAGTATATATATTACATTATAAAACATACAAAAACACTGACATTTTAAAAATATACAGTAAAAGTAATGGTAATTTAAATTCTAATATTTTCTTTTTGTAACTAATGAATCAGAATCTTACAATCTCCTGGAGTACATGCACCCCACTTTGGAACTACATGATAGAGATTAATGTGTGTGAGCCTGTGTAGGAATGCTAGGTTTCCCAAGTCCAAAGAGCCTGATAGGATCATACTGTGAAAATCTCTGGAGTGTCGCTACCTCTCAGGGAGAATGAAAGCCTTCTGTGTCCTTATAGCCCAGCACACTCAGATATGTGATGACACCAGCAGAGAGGTATTTCCAATCACTTCATTGTACCATCAGAAAGAAGTTTGAGTGGCATATGATGACAATCAATGATGCCCTATAACCTCATATTTCATAATTACTACTAGAATATATTCAATATGTATGTAGGACTCTTCAGAGAGAGAAAGGAAAAATCCTATTCCCAACTGAATGACATAAAGCTGTATTTTTATTAAGAGCTTTGACTGACAGTATAAATCATAAATCACCAGCGTGAAGCTTGAGGCACCAGAAGCTGGAAGGAAAACATAACCTGTAAAATGTACCATTCTGGCATAGTTTAATATTCATAGGGCCCAGAATTTTAAAGCTATCATATACTAAATTAAGGCATCTAATTTTTTTATTCAATATTTTCTTTTTGCCAGTGAGTTAGTCTTCTTGATCCTTTGTGCCATTTCTTTATCATATCATAATAGTAATCAATTTGGGTATTTCCATATTTGAGTGATTGGTTCTTGAAAAAGGTGGTGAGTAATTAGTGCATATTTTTTCATTAAATTTTTGTATACTATGAAGTCACTCTAAAGGACAGTCAGTTGTGAGTGAATATGAACACCCAACATCTATCACAGGGCTGTAAGTGTAGGGCAGGTGTTTAATACATGTGTATTGGTGGTGATAGTGATGGTGAGGGGTTAAAAGGAGAGTATTTTGAAATTCCCTGGCTCTGTCTGAAATGTACAAAGAACATGGTATTGCATTTGCTTGTTTTTTGGTGCAGTAATGTATCATTAACAATTTATTGTGGTGTATCAAGCCATGAAACAAACCACATCTTGAGCATATTTCTCTGGCAGACAAAGGTGCAGATTTTATATATTGAGTTAAAGGAAATGAAACTTTCCCAGCAAGGGTAAGCAGAAAGAAATTTGGCTCTAGATATAATATATATCTTTAAAATGTGATGAAAATCAGTTAAAAAGATTTTTTATTAAATCCTCACCACTATTAATTAATCTCTATACTATAAATTATCACAGATTTCTTGCCAGTTAAAAGATCAAGTGGTGAGTTTGGTATATTACATAGTTCTAAAAATAAATTATTGTACTATTGTCACTTTTCTGCTTTGTTTAAAAATCTTTGTTAGTATAAAACCTGTGGTCTAACACAACTCAGATTTCCCTCTTGAGAAAGGACGAGACAATGCATCATAAAACACAATTTATGTAACCCCTTTAAAAATGTAGCTTTTATCATGACATTTTAATATTTCAGAAGTCATGAAGGTTAAATTTTAAGTTCCAGTTTAAATGATTCTTGGGGTTTTGATATTAGTATTTATTAGAAACAGAGACATTTCAAGGTTAAAGTTTAGAAACAAAATAGGTGTTTTTATACATAAACAAAAAACTACCGGCCAAAGAATTGATGGGGACTGCCATTTTCAACACACTTCATTTGAAAAGGACCATATCGAATCTCTAAGCACACTAAATTCAGTTGGTATTTTCCCTCTTAGTCAATATGAACTCTAGTAATATGGTGCAGAGACAGGAAAAAACTCATACACCATGTGCAGAAAATACACAAATAGCTCATTGTGCCAAATCATCTTTGTTCCCTTCTCCTCGGTGAAAAACATAAAGCTGTAAAACAAATCATTGTAAAAGGCTAGGTAGACTGTAATCCTAACAGCTAATACAGGTACTAAGTTATACCATCTTCCTTTTTTCTTCTTAGAAAGCAAAACAGAACAGCCCTTAATGTTGGAGAACTGATGCTGCTGTCATTATACAAATCGAATGGGAGAGGGACCCTAGTTACCAACAACACGATCTGGCTTCAGCCAATTAAACTGTGAACCTTAAAGCTGTTTCACTAAAGCAGACGTTTTGTCAGGGCAGTTATACTAGAAACATTTTCTTGGCACAAAGTGCACATCTGAACATTTAAATCCAAATATGCTAACAGATGTCTCTTGAGCAAGAGTATCATAAAACCAGATTTCACTTGAGTGAGGAAAATACTTTTTCCATCATTCCATATTTTTCACTTGGAGATTACATTTCACTTTAGACGATAGCATTATGGACTGTGATTAGAAAGGGTATCTGAGAAGGTAGAATTGGTACATCCTATCAGTGTGAGGTGAGCACATGCATTTCAAATCAAAGTGATGCTACCTAGTTCTGAGAACATGGAATGCTAATGAAACAGACCATTATTTTTCTCTCTTGGTTTTCAGGCCTCTTCGCCACAAATGTCTGACACATTGTGAATTTGCTCTTCTCCTTTATGATTCTGCATGAATGTGTTTGGCATCAGGGCAAGTCCTTTTCCCAAGAACTTAGTGGAACAGCTTATCTGTTTGGCTGATTTCTCCCCTGGGTACAGATGGAACAGAATGAATGATACACTTTTAGAAGGTTTCTCCCAAATCCATATGTTGTATCTTGTGGACATTATTCATAATCTCTGTCACACTGACCAGATACGGACTGCTGAATAATGCATATTAGAGACATGATCCCTTCATGTGGCTTTTGTCTTATAATTCTAGATTTAATATAATCTCTCCTTACAGCAAACAAATATGTAAAGATTTCATTCGGAAACATAATAGTAGTTGAAAAAGAAATGTGATTTAACTTCAAGTTCCTAGTAAGGTGAATGTCCAAGGTAAATTCTTAAATGCTTCATTGTTCATTCTATCAAGTACCTTTCTTACTATATAATATAGAATGCCACTTTACAGTTACTTTGGATACATAGTTTGGCCAAATGGAAAATTGAGACCAAAAACATCACCAACATAGAATGGACTTTTGGCAAATAAGAATAAATCTGAAAATGTATCCCAAATATAAATATCATTATAATTTTATTACATTTTAGTAGTCAGAAGTTTAAAATTTGGCCTAATAATGTAGGATCCTTTGATCCTGTGAACACTGTATTGGGTGATAATAGACACTTTCAACTGAAGTCTGAGGAAAGAGCAAGATATTTGGGGACAACCCATTTTTCTCTAATTTTGTATTCTTTTTTTTTTTTTTTGGTAAGGAAGACCAGCCTGAGCTGACATCCGTTGCCAATCCTCCTCTTTTTGCTGAGGAAGACTGGCCCTGGGCTAACATCCATGCCTATCTTCCTCTACTTTATATGGGATGCCACAGCATGGCTGACAAGCAGTGTGTCCGCAGGCTCCCGGGATCCGAACCCACGAATCCTGGGCTGCCAAAGCCAAGTGGGCTGCCAAACCACTGTACCACCAGGCCAGCCCCCTCTAATTCTGTATTCTTTTCTTCCTTCTTTTGATATTTATTCCACTTAAATTGAAGATATTTTATCATGTATCTTATTTTAGAATCTTCCCTCTTAGGAAATTTTGAGGTGGCAAAGTTGACATCTACCTTAAATTTATTCTTACATGACATGAAGATTTCTCAAACTTTCTTGAAACTCATATCCTATGTGGAATAAAGTTACGAAAATGAAATAATTAGAGGTTTTTTGCTTAAGGTTATGAAAGAGAGTTTACAAAATAATATTATAAAGTTTAGAATTATGATATTATTTAATCTCTAATAGTTGCCCTGGTATTTTTCAAAATTTTATAGGGATATTTTGATTCAAAAAGCATATAATATTCCTCTTAAAAATATCTAGCAAATCTACTATTTCTTAATATTTGCAATATTAATATATCTCATTTATTTGACCATTCTGGTTTTTAATAATTAACTTTGTACATAAAATAATTTTCATCCAATAATCATTATTACTGTAGCATTTTACTCTTGCAATAATAGATGTGAATTCAAACTTCAGCTGATTAAGATTTCAATATCAAAAGTACAGAAGTAGCTTTTCACAGAAGTAGTTTTCCACTGAGCCCTATGATGCCAGCCTGCGATGCTAGTTGCATCTAGCATGCTTACCTTTATTTGAAAGTGAATAATCAGATATTAACTATAAATCCAAATGGCATATCTTGTTCATGTTACTTTGGTGATTATGTTAATTAGATTTTACAGCAACCTATATGTCACATGATCATTGATCATGAATACATTCAGATGCCAGAAAATGACACTAAAGCAAACCTTAGGCTTTTAATACCCTTCCAAAGGCTAAGGTTGAAGCCAAATAGCAGATAGCTGAGGTCAAAACTAAAAGAATCCTGAGCATTTAGGTTTGATATGGAGCAAGTGTATTTTTCGGTTATGTTCCATGCAGGGTGAGACAAAATTCCCCGTGAAGCGTGGCGGTCTTCTGTACTAGGAATGTTTTTCTGTTGAATTGGCCACCATATTCAAGCATCATCTTCTTGCAACATTTGAAGTTGTTCAGGAGTTACCAAATATACCTCTATCAAACTGTTTTCCAGTCTTCTGGGGCCTGAAAACACTGTTATTTCCCTTATCAGTTATGTGACTGTTAGGCAACATTAGTTGTGAAGACCTTCTAATATGTATCTTTTGGAGATGGGTTATTCCAGTTTGTAAATGCTAACTGATCTAACTTCTGTATGAGCTAAGCAGGCCTTTGCTGGTAGGGTGCATTTTGCAAATCTAAAAGAACCATTTGCCAAAGGCCTAGGCTCAGAGGAAAGATAAAAAGGAATTTATATCTGACAGCAATCTTTGTCTTTTTTAATACCATTTTATTGAATTCTTCATAAGGTGAAAACTACTCAGTGAGTCTAAAGATATACAGATTAGGCCTGGAGAATCAAGCACATTTGATGTTATAGCAGAGGAGCAGTAAAACTTTATATAATGCAGTGTACTTTATTTTTATATAGCCTAATTCACAGTATCACAAGACACTTTACAGAAAGAATCAATTACAAGCTTAAAAGAAAAAGGAAACTTTTAAGGAGAGTTTTAAGGACAGAATATACTCTGATTTTGCATTTATCTTGCAACTGAGTCAGAGTCACTGTGCCTTATGTGCCGCCATTAAAATTAGGCTTCAGGTTTTCCACTGAGCCCTATGATGCCAGCCTGCCAAGAGAGGATATTGTCTGACTGAGGAGGGTGCCATGTTCCCGGGCAGCTCACCAGTCATCCAGTACAAAAGATATTATCTCTGCTACAGCCCGCCCACTCAGTCATCCTTGGATTTGGGCAAAATTCGACCCAAAGACCATGCCCATATTTATCTTCTTAGTTCTCAATCCAGGCCTTCAGTTGGACACCAACGTCTTTGCCATTGTCTCCATTGTACCTTCTGATTTTATTCCGGTCATTCTACTATCATTAATTGAATGTTATGTGTGCACAAGTGTGTGTGTGAAATTTTTTTTTTTTTTTGGCTCAACATTTGATAGATTTGTAAAATTGATTTTTGAAAAAATTTTTAAAAACGTTTTTAAACTAAGACTACCCCCTTAAATTTTTCTTAAAAACCTTATTACCTGGACTTTAAAATTTTTGTGAAATATACCATACAGACAAAAGAGTGCATATATTGTTAATGTACAGTTTAAATAATGAGTTTTAATAAAATGAAGACACATTACTCATGACTAAGTTTGAGATCAAACATTACCAGTACTTTTGGCATCTTTACAATATTGGGTCTTCCTATCCATGAACATGTCTCTCCCCATTTATTTTGGTTTTCTTTACTGTCATTCAATGAGATGTTATAATTTTCTCCACATCTTGCATATCTTTTGTTAGGTTTATTCCTAGTTGTAACATATTTTTGTTGCTACTGTATACAGTATCTTTTAATTTTAATATATTCTGCAGATTTATTACAAAATGTGTAGAAATGCAACTGACTTTTGGATTTTGATCTTGCATCTGGCAATCTGATAAACTCTATTTATCATAATTATTTATAGATTCTTTGGGGTTTTTTAACATGGATAGTAATTTCTTCCTGTTTGGGTTTTTCCCCCCTTTCTTTCTCTTACTCTGAGGCTTGCAGGAAAATATTGAAAAGGAGGACCGATGGTGGTCATCTTCCTCATATTTGTTGTTTTTAAATGTTAAAGGGACTGCTTCTATTTTACCATTAAAAAAGACATTTGCTAATAGGATTTAATGCCTTTTTCAGGTTAAGGAAATTGCCGTATATTTCTGGCTTGCTAAGAGTTTTGAAAATTTTTGAATAGTGGTTGAATTTTATCAAATGCTTTTTCTGGAAATATTGCAATGATCATATGGTTTTTCTCATTTAAAGTTAATAAAACGAATTTATATTGTAAGATTTTCTAACGTTGGACACACCTGGCATTCCTGGAATAAACCAAATTTGGTCATGATTAATTACCTTTCATACATCATTGGATTTGGTTAGCCAAATTTTGTTTAGTTTTGCATTTGTATTTATGAGTCAGGTCAACTAGAATTTTCTTGTACTTTCCTTGTCTGATTTTGTTTTCAAGTTTTATCAGCGTCGTAAAATGTGCTCTGGAGTATTGCCTCTTTTTCCTTCCCCTGAAAGAATTTGTATAATATTAAAATTGTCTGTGTCTTGAATGTTTGGTAGAACTCACCTGTATAACCTTCTGGGCCTCATGGGAAGACTATTAGCAATTAATTAAATATCTTAATGTTTTAAGGCCACTTTGGTTTTCTATTTCTTGTCGAGTCAGTTTTAGTAATTCATATTTTTCTAGGAATTTGTCTATTTCAACTAGGTTTTCAAATTTATTGACTTAAAGTTATTCATAATCTCTATAGCATATGTAATTATATTCTCTTTCTCATGCCTAATATTGTTTATTTGTCCCTTTTCTCTGTTATTCTTGATCCATCTTGTTGGAATTTTGTTAATTAACCTTTTCAAAGAACCAACTTTGGTTTTTTTGATTTTCTGTATTGTATCATTGTTTTCTATTTCAGTATTTTCTGCTCCTATCCTTATTATTTCTTCTTCTACTTTCTACTGCTGTTGTTTTTCTAACAATTAAGCAATAATAACAACAAATTGATTGCACATCTAATTCAGTAATTTTCAGTCTTTCTTATTTCCTGATATAAGCATTTTAAACTATAGATTTCCCACCAAGGACCACATTAGTTAGTGCCTACAAATTTGTGTGTGTGTGTGTGTGTGTGTGTGTGTGTGTGTGTGTGTGTGGAAGGTTGGCCTTGAGCTTACATCTGTTGCCAATCTTCCTCTTTTTGCTTGAGGAAGATTGTTGCTGAGCTAACATGTATGCCAGTTTTCCTATTTTGTATGTGGGATGCTGCTGCAGCATGGCTTGATGAGCGGTGTGTAGGTCTGCGCCTGGGATCCGAACCCGTGAACCCCGGGCTACCGAAGCGGAGCGTGCAAACTTAACCACTACACCACCAGGCTGGCCCCCTACAAGTTTTAAAGTCTTTGTCTATAAGTCCAATGCCTGGGCTTCCTCTTGGATAGTTCCTATCAATTTCTTTTTTATTTTTCTGCGAATAGACCGTACTTTCTTGTTGTTTTGCATGTCTTATAATTTTTTTCTTGAAAACTGTACATTCTGAATATTATAATAACGTGACAACTCTGAAGATCAGATTCTCTCCCATTCCCAGGATTTGTTGTTGCTGCTTGTTATGGGTTGTTGTTTACTTGTTAATGACTTTTTTAAACTACTTTTTTAAAAAATGTATCTTTTTGTGTGTGTGGCCATTGTAGTCTGTGTTCCATTTTCTTAGTGGTCAGCTAGTGGGGTTTTTTTCCAGTTTTATTGACATAATTGACATACGTCACTTTATAAATTTAAGCTGTACAGCATTATGCTTTGACTTACATATTTTGTGAAATGATTACTGCAGTAAATTTAGTTAGCATCCATCATCTCATATAGATACAATAAAAAGAATAAGGGAAAAAAAGTTTTTTTCCTTGTAATAAGAGCTCTTAGGATTTACTCTCTTAACTTTCATATATATCATACAGCAGTGTTAAGTATAGTCATCATGTTGTACATTATATCCCAGTATTTATCTTATAGCTGGAAGTTTGTACCACCTTCCTCCAACTCCCCGCCCCCCCCCCGCCCATCTCTGGTAGCCACAAATCTGATCCTTTTTTTTTTTTTTTTTTTTGAGATTCCATGACATAAGGGAGATCATACAGTATTTTTCTGACTTATTTCACTTAGCATAATGTCCTCAAAGTCCATCCATGTTGTCACAGTTGGCCTGTTTTCCTCATTTTTTATGGGCTGAATAATATTCTATTGTGTGTGTGTGTACACCACAACTTCTTTATCTGTTCATTGATGGACACTTAGGTTGTTTCCCTGTGTCTGGGCTATTGTAAATACTGCTGCTATGAACATGGGGGTGCAGATATCTTTTCGAGTTTGTGTTTTCATTTCCTTTGGATATATTCCCAGAAGTGGAATTGCTGGATCATATGGTGGTTCTATTTTTAATTTTTTGAGGAGTCTTCACTGTTTTCCATAATGGCTGTGCCAGTTTACAATCCCACCAACAGTGTACAAGGTTCACTTTTCTCCACATCCGCACCAGCATTTGTTATCTCTTTTCTTTTTGACAATGAGGTCAGACCTCACTGTGGCTTTGATTTGCTTCTCCCTAATGAGTAGTGATGTTGAGCTCCGCTAGTGTTTTGACAGTTTCTTTAAACACTTAGAGTCAAAAAAGAGAAAAAAAGAAACTTCTCCTAGATTGGCTCTGTGTTGAGGCACTGCTTCAGCACTTAGCCAGGCTGTTTACAACCTTACCTTAGCCTTTGCTTCTTGTTTGCACAGAGCCTGAAGGCCAGCCAGGGATGTAAGCTTAGGGGCCTCTCAGGTCTTTCTGAGCATGCACCCAGCCTTTGGAATGACCGTTGCCTTTCTGATCCCCTGTATATGCAAGAGGTTTTATTTATTTATTTATTTATTTATTGGAGGAAGATTAGCCCTTAGTTAACATCCATTGCTAATCCCCCTCTTTTTTGCTGAGGAAGATTGGCCCTGAGGTAACATCTGTGCCCATCTTCCTCTACTTTATGTGGGACGCCTGCCACAGCATGGCTTCATGAGCGGTGAGGAGGTCCGCACCCGGGATCTGAACCTGCAAATCCTGGGCTGCCGCAGTGGAGCACATGAACTTAACCACTACGCCACCACGCAGGCCCCTGCAAGAGCTTTTAAAAGTCCCCCCTGTATCTCCTTCTCTGACTTCTTCCTTCTCAGGCTTCTCAGTCTATCATTTGTCCCAACTGTTGTCCCTTACTCCAGGCTGTAGTGGCCAATATTTGTGCCTTTAAATGCTTTTGGTAAAAGCCACTTAGGAAGCCACCTGAGCCCTGGGAATGTTCCAAGTTGGGCAAAAGAAAGGCAAAGACTTGCGCCATTCCTTAAGGGCACCACCTGATAGGTTGCAACCCACAATCACAATCCTTCCGGAACAAGGTCCTTATTGCTCTCTCTGGCACTAGAAACCTGCACCAGGAGTGTGAGCTGCCGTCCTCATGGCTGTTGCCAGTCTGAGGTGTGGGGACGGTCAGTGGGCAATCTGAACCATCACAGCACTCTCTCACTGCGGCAGCTTCTTTTCTTCACCAGGCCTTCCCTTGGTTGTCGTAAGTTTTTGACTAGATTTCAGAGTTCTGCGAAAGTTGATTCTGACAGTTTCTGCCGGTTCATTAGTTGATTTTGTGAAGAAATGGAACCCTGGAGTTTCTTGCACCACCATTTTCAGTGATGTCGCCTCACAAGATTTAGTAAGTGTTATTTTCATTATTGTTCTTATCTGAATATTTTCTAATTTCCGTTACTTATTTTTTCTTTGAGCCATGGATTATTTAGAAATATATTTAGCTTACAAGTATACATGGTTCTTTTCAGTTATTTTTAAGAGGTGTGCGTGTGTGGGTGTGTGTGTAACTGTTTTCCAGTTAATTGACTGTGGTCAGAGAATGTGACCTGTGTGATAATGATCCTTTAAAATTTGTTGATGCTTCCCTAGAATGTAGTCTTTTTTTCTTTTGTAAATAAATATCTTTCGTATACTTGAAAAGAATGTGAATTTTACAGTTATTGAGAACATTATTCTCTTTATGTACATGTTATTTTAATTGTATTGGTATATTTTTTCTGACTTCTTGTCTGGTTGATTTATCAATTGCTGAGAGAGAGCTGTTAAAATTTTCCAATGATAATGGATTTGTCAGTTTCTCATAGTTTGTCACTTTTTGCTTCATATATTTTGAAGCTATGTTATTAGATACATTCACATTTAGAATTGTTAAAGATTTCTGGTAAAATGAAACTTTTATCAATATGTAGTTACTCTCTTTCTTAAGTAGTGCTTTTCATTTTCATGTTTATTTTGTCTGATATTATTTTAACTTTTGCATTTATACCTGATCTTTTTCCATTCCTTTAGTTTCAGGCTTCCTTTGTGCTGATGTTTTATGTTTCTTGTAAACAGCATATCATTGGATTTAAACATTTTTTTTTGTTTCGCTATCTTGTCTTTTAAACTACAGAATTTAGTCCACGTACATTGATTGTGATTCCTAATAATTTCAATCTATTTCTACCGTATCATTTTTGCTTTCTATTTGTTCAATAATTTTTCTTTTAGATTTCTTCTTTTATCCTTTTTTGCCTTCTTTTATGCTGACTTTTGTTATTGTTGTTGTTATTTGTTTGTTCTGGTTCCCCCCCCACTAGTTTGGAAATTATGCATTCCGTTTCCATTTTAGTAGTTATATTAGATTTTGGAAATTTAAACATGCATTTTTAACTTACTAGCCTAAAATAAATCTGTATCTTTACCATCCTCTTAGAATCTATAAGGACCTTAGAATACATTTATTTCCCATCATCCCCAATCTGGCCTATATACTATTCTTCACCAGAATTTTATGTGTACTTTGATTTTTTTTTTTTTTTTTTTTTTGGTGAGGAAGATTAGCCCTGAGCTAACATCTGTGCCCATCTTCCTCTACTTTATATGGGACACTGCCACAGCATGACTTGACAAGCAATGTGTCAATCCACGCCCAGGATCCAAACTGGCAAAACCTGGGGCACCGAAGCAGAGTGCACGAACTTAACCACTGCACCTCCAGGTCGGCCCCTGTACTTCGATTTTTTTAATCCCACAAATGTGACATATTATTATTGTTTTGCCTAGTCTATATGTGTTTAGCATTATCCACAAATATTTTATATTCTTGACTCACTGTTTCTTCTTGCATCTCAAATCTTTCTTCTGGGATTATTTTCCTTCTTTCTGAAATACGTTGTTTGGAATTTCCTTTAATAAGAGTCTCTTGGTAATGAATTCTTGTCGTTTTCCTTTGTCTGAAAATTATTTTGAAATTCTGAAAATTCTGTCTTTATTGCATCCTTGAAAATATTTTAATTTGGTATATGTTTACAATTATCTTTTTATTTTAATCAAAGCAATACACGCATATGGTTTTAAAAGTTAAATAGCACTAAAAAGCATATATAACAAATACAGCAGTTCCCACATGCATTCATCCTTGTTCAGTATAGACTCCATCTCTAAAGGTAATGATTCCACTCTTTCAGCTTTTTCTTCGGGCATTTACACATACCTATAATTTTCTATATGGTGCATATTTCTTCTGATTAATCAATTCTAGTCATTTTCTGTTAACTTTCTGTTAAGGTTATAGATGAAGGTTTTGCTCCCTTATACACTGCCATCGCCTATTATTTCGTCCCCCATCTTCCCAATGTACTTATATTAAAATTTGTAGTTAAAGTATTTTTTTACTGTTGTCATGAAAATATTAGTCACACCCGAGCATATGTAATATGATTGTTTCCTTTCTTACTTTTTTGTTTTTGCTAGAGTTTTTAGTAGCTATTGATGATTTTTTTCACACCTTCCAGTAGCCTCTAAATACAGTTTTCTTCAAGCACTCTCTCAGTTTCTTTTTTTTTTCCTTATAGATATTATTCCTGGAGACCTCTATTCTTCTCCCGTTGCTCTCTAAGTCTTATACACAGCTATTATTCTGGGCTCTCCTTTATTGTTATCCTTGGAATTCTCTTTGCCTTTCTCCTGAATTGGGTTCCCTATTTCTTTGATTCCCTATCTCCCATTTCTTGGTTCACTCCCTTGTTTTAGTTAAGTACATCCTCCAGAAGTTTTGTCAGATTAGAAAGATTATAGAGGCCAAAGTGATGGAATCCTTTGAAATTCTTGTCTTTGAGGTGCACTGCTCTGATCATTCAGACTGGTTGCCCTCTGTTCTTGGGGCACAGTGGTCATCTCTCTTCACCATCATCCTGGAGATTCCCATTGGTTCGCTTCTTTGTTGGATCTCCTGTTTGCTGTATCCTGTGATTTGGAATATACCCTCATTTTGGTAAAGGATACCCTTCAGTAGTTTTCTGAGAAAGATTCATGGGAAGTAAGCTTTATGAGACCCTACATGTATGGAAATGTCTTTATTTTACCCTCACCCTTGCTTGACAGTTGGGCTATGTGTAAAATTCTGGGTTGGAAATTATTTTCCTTCAGAAGTTTAAAGGCATTTTCCTATTGCAGTCTAGCTTCAGTGATCTTGAGATATCTGAAGCTGTTCTGATGCCTGATCTTTTGTATGTGACCTGTTGTTTTTTGGGGTTTTTTTTCTCTCTCTCTCTCTTTCTGGAAGTTTGTAAGCCCTTCTCTTTATCGCTAACATTTCAAACTTTCACAGTGATGTGCTTAGGCTAGTTGCATTTTTGTCATTGTTCTTAGCCCTTTAAACATGAAAACCCACATCCTTCAATTTTACACATTTTCTTCTACCATTTTCTCTGATGTCTCTTTCTGAAATTTCTGTTATTTGAATGTTGGCCTTCCTGGGCGAGTCTTCTAATTTTCTTATCTTCCTCTCCTATTTACCTTTTTTGTGTGTTTTTGTTTTTGTCTTTCATCTATACATTCTGGGATATTTCATCTTAATTTTCTGACTTTTATTTTGATTTTTTAAATTTCTGCTATCCTGTTTTTAATTTTTAAAAACTCAGTTTTGCTCTTAAGTAATTATCTTAAGGTTTTCTTTAGTTTCTGTTAATTCCAAATTGCTTTTTTTCTGTTTATTTGTTTTTGCCTCTCTCTTCTGTTTTAGAGGTTTTCCTCATATGTCCTCTTTCCTCATATGTCAAGAAACCCTTGATTTCCCTCTTGTTATTAACAGTGGAAGGCTGAAAAACTGATTGGAAGCTTTGAATATGTCTTTGAACTTCATTGTAGGGCAATGGTTCTTAACCATGGTTGAACATCAGAATCACCTAGGAAGCTTTTAAAAATCCCAACTCCTAGCTCCTCCGTTAGTCCCCCTCCAAGACTAATTAAATGAGACTCTCTTGGGAGTGGAACCCAAGCATCACTATTTTTCAAAGCTTCCAGGGTGATACCAATAAGCAGCCAATTTGAGTGAGCTATTTTTTATGGAATCCCAGGTGTTTTAAAGGATTTCAGAGGGATCGAACTTTCAGTCAATGTTTATTTTTCTCATAGCTCTTTGATATTATTACAGTCTTCCATTATTGTTGTATAGAAGTCAGCTGCCAGTCTTATGGTCTAATAAGCCTGTGCACATTTCTCTGGCTGTTTTTCAGATGTACATTTTGGTTTTGATGTTCTTCATTTTCACTACCGTGTTTAGGTGTAGATTTCTCTTTATCCTACTTGGAATTCTTTGGGGTTTCTTTATCTGAGGATTAGTGTCTTTTAGTAGTCTGGAAAATGCTCATCTAATACTTCATTTAATAGTGCCTCTCATTCTTTATATTTGTTCTCTCTAGAATCTTGATTAGATTAGATGTATATTAGGCTTCCTCAGTCTGTTCTTCTTTCTTTCTTTATCTTTCTCTTATATTTTTCATTTCTTTGTGTTTCTGTACAGCATTCTGTGTAATTTCTTTAGCTCTATATTCTATTTTATTAATTCTCTTCAACTGTCTTTGATTTTCTGGTTAACTCATTCATTAGATTTATATTTAAATTATATATTTTTATTTTTCTAAGTACCATGTGGCTTTTCTCAAATATGCTTTGTCAACTTCGATAGTCTTGTGTTGCATTATCATTCTTTCAATCTCCTCTTTCTTTAAGTATATTAAGCATGTTCATTTATATTCTGTATCTGATAATTCTAGTATCTACAGAATTTGGTAGTCTGATTATGATTTGTTGTTTCTGCTGATTCTCATCTCATTCATGCTTCTTTCCTCTTGTTTTTAGTGATTCTTTTATTGTGGGCTCATATTCCTTGGAATTTTTTTGTGGGAATTATTTGAGACCTGCATGTAAGTGTGTTCCTACCTGTATGACTTAGTTAGCTTCTCTCTGGTGCCTAAGGGCAGACTACCAAGCAAAAATCATTTAAAACTTAATTTTTAATATCAGGTTTTTCAGGCTGCCCTGGTAGTACAGATTCTGGCCTGAAACCTGAATGAGAGTGAACTTGTGCTTAGGAATTTTCAGATGGATTTTTTTCCTTTTCATATGTATATTTTATATACATATATATTTTTGTTGTTGTTGTTGTTCCACTAAGAGTCAAGATCCAGTTAAACAAGGCTGTCCTTTTACAAGACAGATTTCTTTCTTCTTTTCTTCTTTCTTCCTTCTTCCCTTCCCGCCTTTCTTCCTTTCTTCCTTCCCCACTAAAAGTATCATCCTTCACAAGTCTGGGCTTTTGTGCAGGGTCTCTGGTTCAACATCTCACCCTGTGCAGACTCCAGGCTTTGTCTCCTTCTCCCATGTACACACATGGTCTGTTAAAATCCAGACTGCTATCAGGGATCAGCAGGTGACTTCAGGGTAGGGTGATCATATATCTTGCTATGCCTGGGAAAGTATGAGTTTGTTACAGCTTAATTATTTATACTCAGAAATGTCCTGGTTTGGGCAATAAATTATATGGTCACAGTACCACAGGGCAAACACCACTTCTAAGACTTGTTCGTCCCTGGGGAATGGTTCTTTTTCAAAGATTCTTGCTTTTAGTAATTCCCTGTACTTTATTGTGTGTTTAACCATACTTTTAAAAGAATTAAAAGATATGTTTTACCCATTATTTTTAGATATGCTTCATGAGGAGGGGTTTCTTTACACACATAATCAGCTGTGTTGCTAGAAATGGAAGTCCTGCCTATATCTTTTAAAAGATCTTTTCCAAGAATGAATCTAAAGGTTTCTTTTTTAGGAAAGAACTTACTGTATTCCTTCCATATACTACCCTATAGATTATATAACATTTCATAGGTTAGAAAAATTAGTAATTATTAAAATGGAAAAAATGTACTATGTGGAAAATTAATGTTTTAGGTACACATGATTATAAAAAAAAAAAGAGAGGAAAATTTTAACAATTAACCTTCTCAAATATTGTAACTGGAAATTCCCCGGAAAGTCCAGAAGCATTAAAGTGAGTGAAAGATAGTTGTGAGTAAATCTAATAGAAGTGTGTGCATGCATGCATGTGTGTATGTGTACTTGTTCTTAATTTTTTTGAATCCAAGAATGACATACACAGTCAACTGAGAAACAAAAACCCAAAGTAGAGGTTAAATCTTGTTCCTCATCTTTAGGCAATAGATTGCTGTGGCCCCAGCTGTAACAGCTGTGTGCTGTCACTGGTTTCTGATACTCTTAAAAGGTGCCATAATAAATAATGTCTGTCCGTTCATCCCAAATAGAGAAGACGATTTCATTCCCTTATGAGTAATTGTTTCCAATGGAAACATTGGTCCTAGCCTGACGTGGCTTCTTCTGTGAAGAATGTGTTAGGCAGCAGTATGTAGTTATATACTCAATTGCATCTTCCACAAAAGGGTATGAAATCATTATGTAAAGTGTTTACTTTTTATTTATCTGCATATCAAAATAGACTTGTAACAAGTTTAACCAAAAATTTATGTACTTTCTGAAAAGAATAAGATGGTTGTAAAAGAAGTATAGTAGGTTCAAGTAAGTGAACCTGATGAAACATTGGAGACCTCATCCATCAACTCAAGAAATACATTTAGATAAGCCCAGCTTTGCTGAAGAAACTTACCTCTGCCTTGGAGAGTAGCCTTTAGTACAAGGCAGGTGGGAGGGGTGGGTTTCACCAAGTAGGATAATGCACTTAAAGGAAATTATGACACAGTATATTCAGATGGCAGTCATTGTAATTCTAATTATTCAGTCCATTCAGAGTACTGGAGAGCTTTTTATGATTATAGCCACTCCAAGAAGGACAAATATAAGGTAGTAAGCATACAGAGCTATTGAATACTCAGAGTGCATGGACTAGGTAAAAATGAATGATATCAAAATACATCAGCTTATCTCCAATTTTCTTTGTACACAATTGCAATAAAATCTGATGTGCGTTGCAGGGTGTTAGGAGATTTCTTAGTGGTTAATGATTTACATAATGATTTCCCTTTTATCAGAGAGTTAACACAGCTCTTGTTTCTGGATTTAGAATATTTTTTTTTATTACAGGCTTCATTCTGTTCAGCTTAAATGTCTGTCTGCATACATACCTTCATCATTTGAGTTGTGTGTATTTTATACATTATCCTCCATACATGGTATTTATATTATATAGATTGTGGGAAAGTTCTGACATTGAGGATAAATTTTCCTTCCCTTAATTTCATTCCTGTTTCTCCTCAATTCCCTGTTTTCTACCGCACTAACAAATATTACCAAAAAAAATTCTTCATCCTTGGAAAATACCCTTCAACATTATTTATAGAGAGCAGGTCCCTATTTAGTCAGCCCTTAAGCAAACTATATGTGCTTAACTCCTTGCAGTCTTTCTGCTTGAGTGTTCCCTCTGAGCTTTTCTTCACATGCATTGCTTTCCCTAAATTTTCTTCACTTTGTGTAACATCTTACTTTTTTTTGTTGTTTAAAAAAGAACTTTTCCATTGTGGCTTCCCATGTTCATTAAGCAGCAAGGAATAATTTGGAGTTTGCATTTTGCACAAGAATCTTGGGTATGCTTTCTAGTTGTATTGAACAAGGCATATAAGATTGCAGTTGGTTTTAGTTTCTTGTCATAGTTACCCCTACACATTTCTTTTGGTTGGCTCAAGGTTAATTCCTTTGGGAAAGTTTTAGCTAAGTCCAAATTTACATTTTTAGTTTAGTAACAAACTGATGTACAAAACATACTGTTTGTATTTTATGCACTTCTTTTTTTTTCTTCTTGGTGAGGAAGATTAACCATGAGCTAACGTCCTTTGCCAGTCCTCTTTTTGCTGAGGAAGATTGGCCCTGGGCTGACATCCATGCCCATCTTCCTCTACTTCATATGGGATGCCGCCACAGCAAGGCTTGACAAGTGATGCATTGTCGGTCCACGCCCAGGATCCAAACCTGTGAACCTTGGGCCGCTGAAGCAGAACGTGCGAACTTAACTGCTACGCCACCAGGCCAGCCCCCATACTACTTCTATTTTAAAAGAACTAGAATTGCTCAGTGTACAGTGTGTGTGTGTGTGTGTGTGTGTCCGTGTGTCCGTGTCCCCATCCCTAGCAACTCAAGCATGGCTGAATTTTCCAACAGACCCTTTCCCACAGACCTTGTCTTCCTTGAAGAAATCTGTTTAATAATTCAAATGGTTAAATTCCTCTGAGCAAGAAAAGGTCTGATATTGTTGCCAGAGTTCAAATATCTGGTCACACTTCATGCTGTGGTTAGCAGTGATAGACAACAGTATGGAACATGTTGTTTCCAGCCTCAGCTCTCTGACTTCAGGTGCTTGCCGACTTGGCACCCTCTGTAGTAATGGATGCAGTGATTAGCATTTGGTACTGCTTGAACTTGCCTAGAGGATGTAAGCACTTTCAGGGCACAGACTTTCTAAGTTACACTAAAACTTCTTAATGCCAACTCCTAGCACAATAGCATGTATCTTATGATGCTCAGTAAATATTTGATGCTAATAAAAACCAGAATACTAGCAATTCACTTGTCCAAATAAGCCTTTCCACAGTTCCTGTTGAACGTGATTTTAACCAAATTTATGTTTCATTATTATATTGATTGTCAGTGCTTTGCATTCTGAGAAAGAGCTCATGTGAACAACTCTACAGCATTTTTTCTGTTAACTTTCCTGGTACTTATCTAGTCCTGGCACATCTCGCCTCCTGACTTCTGCTTCAATGCTGGTTTTATCAAGGGACTTAGAATTCCATAGATGGAAGGAATATTGAGAAGGATTCAGTCCATAGTCCTGCCTTAAAGCAGGAAAGTATGAAAGACAACTGTAGGCCTCTTCTTCCCCCTCAAATCTCCAGAGTGATGGCTATCACATCTCAGCTGCTCCTGGAGGCTGCCTCGTGGTTTTTGGACATTGTGTTCCAAATATCACTAAAATGTCGCTGCTAACTCTGAATCCCTTTCCTTGTCACCACAGTCAGGGGAAAAAAGCCAATGACACTTTTCTAAGACACGGTAGGTGTATCCATAGGTCTGTCAGCGCTTTCAGGGCCACATAAAGGGTATTGATTTCATGCTGCTTTCTATGCAGAGTTAGTTCTGTCTGTAGGTCTCGTGTGTGTGTGTGTGTGTGTGTGTGTGTGTGTGTGTGTGTGTATTGGAGGAGTAGTATCTGTCTGCTTGCATGCACCACTTTTTTTCAAATAACTTGTTTTAAATTGAAACATTGCATTAATTAGTTTGTTCATTCTGGTGATTATGCTAAAAATGAGAAGTCTCAGGGAGACAGGTGTTTTATTAGGATGCAATAAGTTAAAATAATTTATTAGATTTTCAAATAACAATATTTATAATAATCTAGGTATTTCTGAGTATCAATAAATCTAGCTCTGAAATTTTCAAAATATAACTTTTCTGTGATAACTCCTCTTACCCTTATGTAGTTTGAGTGCTGATATTTAAAAAGCTTATTTTTCAGAAACGTGCTAGGCATTGAAGCAGAGTTAAATGTTGCTTACCTTGATATCCGTGTATTTCTTTTCCAGTTTTGATTTTTAATATTAACTTTTAAACCTGAATGTTAAACCAATATTAACAAATTTGTATGTACCTCCCAACACTAAATATAGCAGAATGCTTTCCTGAAGTGCATATTTTATCGTCTCATTAAAAAGGAAACTATCACAATAAGTTTCCTTCAACACAAATTGGGTATTTAAGTAATATATTAATAATGTGGGAAATACAAAGATGACTTAATCATGATTCCTATATTCAGTAAACTTAAAACCTATTAAACAAGGTCCAAAGCTTCATCAGGAATTTTTCTAAATTCTGGATTATTTTCAGTGGTGTCCAGGGAATATCTGGAACCAGCAAAATGCTGCATTTTACTCTTGATTTCTTGTGGCTGTGCAGCTTCCTGAGGAGAGTAGCCAGCAAGAACCAACGCCATGGCTCTTGTCAAATGATGGCCCGTACCTTCTGGGTGCTGGTTACCACACAGGTAGCCAGAGCCCCTTAAGCTGCAGGAAAGCTAATAGAAGGACCTAATTCTAACCTTCCCCCAAAGATAAAGAAATGCAGACACATACATAGGCAAGGCATACAGAGAAACTTAGAGGGGTGGTGGCGAAAAACATGGAGAAAGAAACAGGTGGAGAAGGACGTCCAGCTTAGATTTTTCATGGAATCTGCTATGCTTTTTTATGGCAAGTGTAAGATGCTGTGGGCTAGAAGGGAAGACGTTTAGATGTATCACAGGTAGAAAGTGATAGAAATCATGTCAGGTTTGGGAAAATTGTTAGAAGGAAGACTGGAAAGAGGCTCATGTGGTGTGAGTGGAGGGTACAGAGGGAAAAACCAGGAGTTTGAACAGCCCGTCTAGGACTTTCTAGCACCAGATAGGTGGGCCATGGTCTTAATGCTGAAAGTGTTGAGAATGTATCCTCTAAAAAAGAAAAATAAACACAGAAGATGATAAATTTGTTTTTCCTGGAAATATGGATAAGGGTTTTATTCTGTTCTGCTTCATACTTTAAAGTGTTCTTTTTTTTTTCCTTGAAGATCTGTAGATTGATAGAGCAGGCTTTTCTTCTAGCTGCTGTAGCACTGTGTTTGATTTTTAGAAAATGGGTTATGTCAGTCTGCACCAACCCACTAAAACCCCAGCTCACCGCTGCAGAAATAGCCTGAGGAAGTGACAAATTAGTGTTCCTCATCAAACTGTGATTAGGCTTAACTCCTTTTAATAACGAGTGTGACTCCACGTGGGAAGAGAATAAACTGGCAGTTTATACAAAGATATAATTTCCCAGGGATTTTTGGTGATATTTAAATTTTAATTACTTTAGATTTAGGGTTCTGAGTGAGCCGAAGATATGGCTAAAGATTCTGTCGATCAAGGCCCAGAGACACTTGTCTCATTGTTGACACATGTGGCTGATGGCCCAGGAGATGCTGAATTGTGTGCATTACATTTTCCCGTGGGAGCCTCGGGGGAGGACATCTAATTGAACCTACTTCTTTCACACTGAGGTGTTGTGATTTGTTGTTGTTAGTCTGTGCGTAAAATTGTCTTGTTTTATTTGTGTAAACTATATATACATCTCCCCTTCAGTTTTATAAAAATTAGAAATAGACATTAAGGCCATAAAAGGTACAAGAATTTTTAGATTTTATTAATTTTCCCAATTGTAGTCACAGGTTAGATACTGATATAACAGTTTGGAGACATGAAAGATCAGCGACGTCATACTTATTGGATTCACTGTGTGTGCATTCTTTGTTTTGTGAGCTAACCTTGTTTACATTATTTTCAATGTGCTGGTGTGCAGATTACAGAGAGATTGGGGAGCTGAGAGATTTAGTATTTACAGAAGGTGGACAGGAGAGTCTATTGCTTTAGGAAAACACACCGCTCAGAGTAGCAGCCTGTCTGACATTAATGAATCATGGCAATGGCAGTGACCTTGAGAAGTCATCCATCTCATTCACCCCGTGCTTCTGCACAGGTCTGTGTCTCACAAACATCCCTGGGCAGAACAGGCCTGTCTGTCACGTGCTGGGTGAGATCCTTGGAAGGAGAGCCTATAGTCTCCCCCAGTCCTCTTGGCCAGTGATCATCTGGTAATCCTGAGTCATCTTAGCATCCATCACAGTCACACTGAGCTGATTTTATTCATTGCTCTTTGATTACTGGAACACTTTCAGAGTTTAAATTTCTCTGTCTTTTGGAGAGAAAGCCAAAGTTAAACTCCAGCAAAATAAAAAGTCTCATCTGTGCACAATACACAGAATGGTAAATTGTCCCAGGTGGACTGGATCGCCTTTCAGTAAACTAATACTGTGGAGATCCATTAAAGCCATGGGGGGCTGCCAAGTACTCACATCCTAGACTCATCAACTTGTTTTTTTGCTGACCACTCAGTCAGTCAGCAAGAGCAATGCAATAAGGCCTGGATGATAAACATGGTTCTGTTGCGGAGACAAAATGGATCACAGCAGAGAAGAAAAAATGTTTCAGATGAGAAAAATAAATGCCAGGAGAAAGGTCCTTTTAGATTAGAGAAGTCCTTTCAGATCCAAGAGAGTCTCGTTTCCCATATGGAAAAAAATGTCCCACACCAGGCCCTTAGCCTCTGACACCTGAAAATCTATAGAACATCTGGAGGGAAACCCTTGACTCTGTGGCATGTTAGGGGTGAATTTCAGTACTTGCTTAATAGAGTAGAAACATTTGTTGCAATAAAATGCAGATCTGCTGTTAGTATGAATTTATTGTGGTGCTATAGCATCTTTATTATTTCCTATAAAATACAATCTGATTTAAAAATAACTGGTCTTATGACACTTACAAGGTTGAATCTGATGGGATGTCCATTGTGGATGAATAGCCCTGTAAATAATTTATGTCTTTTGTTGCTTGTGTGTGGATTCTCTTAGACCTACAGTAATTAGCAATAAGTTCTGGAGTAAACTAGAGAGTTGAAAGTACCAGAAAGTCATGTAGGTTAGTGAGTTCTATTGATTCTTTAAAATAATTCTATAGTAATGACTATGGGAAAGAAGCCAGTGTTTTTCCAAGTCTGATTAATAGCTGGTTTAATTCATAAGCCTTAAAGCCCAAAGCAAAGATTCATTTGTTTTCAATTCTATTTTATGTGTTTTGGAGCATTGAAGCTTGGATAGTTTATTTAAATGAGGTACATTTATGACTTTTAATATGATTGCTCTCCCATTTACACACAAAGTAATATATTATATTCAAAGAGGCAGAATGAGTGAGTAGTACTGGCTGTGAAACACAAGAAGGAGATCTGGATTCCATACTGGATGTCAGTTCTCTACTAACACTGACATAATCAAGTCCCTAATATTGCAAGGAATAGAAATCTACTAAGACTGGCTGAAACAAACTGGGAATTTACAGTCAGGGTACAGGGATAGCTGATGGAACCAAGGAAGGAAGTGTGGTCAAGCTTCATTAGAGACCAGAGCAGAGACTGGAAAGTGGTTGTGAGCTGTTGTTACTTTTGTTGTCCTTCATGGCTGTACACTCTCCTGTCTCTCACCACTGCTTCTGTCTGCAGACAGACTTTCTCTTCTTCAGTGAGGATATGTGGCCAACCATGGTTGCCTTCATTTCAGATTTATATTACTTCTCAATTCAAGAAATACCAACCAGTTAGCTAGAACACTGATTCCTAATTCCAAATTCCTGGAAATTGAATCTGATTGGCCCAGCTTAGTCAGGTGACCAAAGAGGTATGGCCAAGAGGACGGGGTAGTCCTGCACCAAAAGGGCACTAGGACTAAAGCTCCAGTTTTGCCTAAGATGTTTCTTGTTACTCCTCTTTCCTTACCTCCCCCTCTTCTTCTGTGAGCATTACAAACATTTTTAGAGCATTTCCTTCACAAGGTGCAGAAGGGAGGAAAAGATACTGAAGATGTTTCAGGCGGAGGAAATGGCAGGAATGTGAAGCTACACAAAGTGCTGAGTGAGCTGCATGTAGTTGATACTCATAGCGCATCAAGTGGGGAGTGGGAATGGCATGAAAATGAGACTTGAGCACATGATTTGGAGAGTTTCTTAGGAATCCAGGACTTTATCTTGAAGGCCATGTGTGTGTGTGTTTGTCTGTCCTGTCCCTACGTAACCCCCTCCCCGTACCCGCCCCCCCCCCAGGAGTTGGTCATTGAAGGATTTTAAGCAGAAACCGACAGTTAGATTTTCCATTCTCAGAAGTTTACTTGGGCAGAAGTTTGAAGAATGGATTGGATGAAGAAGGGTAAGAGTAGAGACGGAGACAGCATTTGAGTGTCTTAGGTGGGAGATGAGGGCCTGAACTAGGGCCAAGTAGTGAACGAGAGGGACAAATTTGAGAAATATTAAGGAAGCACAGTGGGCAAGACTTGTTGATTGAATGGCCATGAAGTTAGGAGAAAGGAATCAGAGAATCCAAATTTCTACCTGGGAAACTGGAGAGATAGAGTGGCATGAACTGAGTTGGAATCCAGAATTAGGTTTGAGTGGAAGATGACGGGTTCAGAACTGGACAATTGAGTTTGAAGTATCTGTGGGAGATCTAAATAGATAATTCTAGCAGCCTAAGCACCTGAGTCTGAAACTTGAAGATCAGTTCTCAAGGTATGACTTGGGATTGAAGAATACTCAGATGGTAGTTAGAGGGATAAGAATATATGCGATCACCCCAGGAGAGCATACAGAGCAGGGATGCTTAGCCTCGGGTCCACGTGTAGGCTCCAGAGGTTCTAATGAATGCTCTGATTGTGTATAAAATTTTATACATATGTATTGTTGCGGGGAGGCAGTGAGGTAAAGGTCTATAGCTTTCATCAGATTCTCAAAGGGGTCCATGAATCAAAAATGGTTAAGGAGCTTTGGTGTAGAGCATGCATTCTGAAAGGGGGCAATATTTCCCCCGAAGGGGGCAGAAATTGGTTCTTAGGGGGCAAGAAAATCTTCCTTTTTTATGTATAAGGTGCAGATATCTATACAGTACATAAACAGATATACAGTACATCTGTGGTATTAAATTTTCATAGGGGCGGTTGGAAAGAAAATGTCTTAAAAGGCTCCTTAGAGAAGTGATCATGAACAGAAGGGTACAAAACATGGTGTGGAGTAAGAGGAGCAGTGGGTTCTCATTTGTTTTACTCTCAGTGTCTAAAAGCTGAGAACAAAAAGAATCTGTAATTTTTATTGCTGACAGCGGTGTTGCTATACCACACATTTTCCTCCTTTCTATTATTGCGTCACCACTACCACCACCACACACACATCCAATATATACCTTCTGAGAAGCTATATTACAGTGAGCTAAGTTTAAAGGAAATAAAGGAAAAACACTGGATTTTCCAGGAAGGAGTCTTTTTTGCCACTTCTGGTGGAACACTTGTTCAAGATGATGCACATAATAACTGTTATGAATTCATATCTAGAGTTAGAAGCACATTTTAAAACCAGTCTTTCACATTAATAGATACATCGACTTACCTGTCTGCTAACTGAGAAAGAAAGCACCCTTTGTGGTCTGGGGTTGCTAGAAGCTTCCAAGAATTATACTCCCTTTTCTCTACTTCCTCTTCTAGAGCTAATAATTTTCTCCACTGAATATCTGTTGAGCCCTCACTGTGTACATGACACCAGATCTAAATGTTGACTAGCTTTACAGAATTCAAAGAAGACCTAGTACCCTCTTTGAGGAACTTGTCTTCCCCCCCAAAAGTAAAAGCACCAGTTCATTTCAGGGGCAAGCCATTGCTGCGGTGAAATTGTCAGAAATCATGCTCTGAGTCCCTTCTTCTCAAGAAAACCTAAGTCACTATAAAGTGTCAAGAGGCTGCCACTTCACTGTGTAATGTATTATGTATATTTCTAATCTTAGTTCTTTTATCAATTGCTTATGAAAAAACATGGTCAAATTAACCAAATTTCACTAATCTTCCCATTCTTTTATTTGATGTAAATTATTGGCCACCCTTGGGGCCAGAGCTGAGAGCAGCAGGTTTTGGAAGGGGAAAGCAAGATCAGCAGATTTCTGGCCACTGTGGTTCATTAAGTCAGAAATCATTTATCTGCATTAACTCTTGTTCAAAAGTGTTCACATTTTTAAACGTATGTGGGTGAGGGTTTTCGTAGGGTAAGTGTCCACTTTGTGCACTTCAAGAAAAACCACTTGGCCCTTTGAACCGGTATTCATCTTGAAGCCTTATTACTGAAAATGGAGCTATTATCAGGCCTTCACAATCAGGGCACTGAGAGCATGCAATGTGTGCTTGCCTTACCTAAGCAAGGACCAAATGCAGCAAAATTGTGATAGCAACACTATGCAAATGCTAAAAGAAACTGACATTTATCATTAGAAGGAAGGATCGTTCTTCTTTCCGTTCCTAGTGAACGGTCATAAAGCTGAAAGTCCTTTTTATTCTTTCACAAAGGCCCCATACACTAGACCACCATTACATTAATCATTCTTCAACTTTCTTTCGTGGGATCAGTCACAACTGTGTACTTGAAGCTATTTGGGAGCATTTCAATGTTGAGCAACTTCCAAAATATTTTAAGTAAGTCTTTTGATTTTAATTCATAAGCCAGTAATTCTGTTTTGTTCAGGGCAGGCCAGGCCTCTGTTGTACATATACTCTGGTTCTGCCCTGTAATGAAGGGTACAGTATATACGTGCTTTGTATGACATGCTTTCGGGACAGCTTTCCTTTTCGGACCCTGCTTTTTGTGTCAGCTGACTGGCACCCGCAGTGCTGGGGAAATGGAGTGGTTCCTTGGTGACTCTAGATAGCTGTCAGAATTAATCTGTAGACAGGAAAAGATTTCCTTGAAAAGGAACTGGAGGAAACTGCCAAGCATGCTTGCACATCATCCTAAGGATACACTTACTGCCACGATGGAGGCAAGGAAGGGGGTGGTTATTCTGCAAATTACAATTGTGAGCCTCTTTTCTTGACAAGTGAAAATCAGATTCAGTGGGTTTTAAAAAAATATTTAACTTGTAAGTTTTTTACAGGTTGATAAGTCAAGCCTGTTCACTTATGAAGCAGGTCATTCTCTTCTTTTAGTTCTGGAGAAGTAAAGCTAGCATTTTATCACCCTTAAGCACTAGAGAGCCAGGTATCTTAAGGAAGCAAAGATGAGAGCCAAAGTTTAATGCAATCTCCTCCTTTGAGTGAGAGAGATCCAGTTAACATGGAAACAAAAACCTCTATTTTCTGTGGTTTCTTCTGAACCTTGTTTCTGAAAACCAGTAGTTGTCTAATTTGTGAGCAATCTTTCCTTCCATTTTTTAAAAGCAGAAATTATTTTCTAATAATTTTTCTACAAATCATTCATTAAGGAGCACACAGAAATATTACTTATGGGTTGACGTGGCCTTGAGGGATTGTATTATCGGTTGTAGTAGCCTGTTACTCTTGCTAATACGTATATCATGATCACAAGTGTGTCAGATTTTTACTCCTTGTTTTAGTTCAGTTCTTATAACTATGCAGATTAGCCCCCAGGGCCATGGCCTGGCACTTACAGACAAACACAAGTATAAGTTAAAAAAGAAAAAAGGAACCTATGATTCAACAGCCTTCACTGTTCTATGCTGTCCAAGCAGTTATAATGTACTGAAACATGGCCTTGATATTCAACCTGGCTCAAAGCACAGCTTTTTACTTCCCAGCTTGTGAGCTTGAGCAAGTTAGTTAAACACTGTGATTGTGCCTCAGTTTACCCATCTCTAAAATGGGGATAGTGATAGTGCCTACCTCATAAGTTATGAGAATTTGATGAGATAAGATGGGTAAAGTGCTTAGTGTAGTGCCTGGCACAGACTCAGTGTTCAATAAGTGTTAACTGCTTTTTTTTCCTCTTGCCATAATATTATAATGTTGGCATTATGCGCCGTTCGACCTTAGCCTCGACGTTATAAATGTTACAGTTTAGCACAGTCCTGGAAACACCTATCGAGGCTGGATTGCTTAGTCTCCCTCAAGTACTTTGGGATTTCTGTTGTCATAGGATTCAGTTTTCCTAGGGCTTGATTCATTTACACAAAACTGGTACCTTACTGAATGATTCTGAGGAATCTCTGAGAGAAGTCTTAGAGCAGAGAGAATCCATCACCTCTCAAGATCCACAGGACCTTGTCTTATTCATCAGCCTATTTGGCTTAGTTTTTCTGCAGTCCGTGATATGTCAATATTTTCATTTTATCCTGTTAGAAGAGCTGAAAAAGAGTAAGGTTAAAGGATTTGCTCTAGGTTTAACTTGGGTTTGGTAGCAGAACTAGGCATGAAACCATTTTGACTGCTCTTCGTGGATGTGATTTATTACATAAAGTCATTCCACAGCTAAGATAACATAGGTGCCATGTCACATTAGCTGCCAAGGTCAGCCAAGGAACAGTGAAAAGTTTTTTATCTCGTGGATTGAATTGCTTAAATGTTAATTCTAAACATTTTACCATAAATATTTAAAGCAAATAACCAATTTCCACTAAATCATAAAGCACAACTCTTGTTAGTCTGAAAGCATTTGCATGGAAAATTACACATCACTTTAATGTATTTTCTGTCTGCTTTTGTGTCCATATAAAAATAACAAACCACAGATGCATGATGACATCATCATTACTGAACCAAAGAAGGAAGAAAAGGAAATCATTTTGTGAGTTGAAGATTTAAACTATTCCCTCTCAGGTCATCAATGCTTTTCTTAATATTTTTAGGAGGGAGTTCCTGTGTGTGTAGACAGCTGCAAGATCAAGGACAGTTGACACTCATTCCTGCAAAACGAGTCCAAAATTTAAACACAGTGTCCTCCAAATGTCCCTTGGCACCAATGAATGTGATATTTTTTTAATGCTAGATTAGGTTCTCTAGTTCATCCCACTCAGCTCCATTGCATTTTCTCTAATGTGTCCAATTGTAAATAATTTGAGTGATGGGCCTTCCCTCTTTTACCTGGCCAGTGTAACCCCAGAATGCCCAGGATTCACAAGGCCTTATTCCCTTGGTAGATCTGAGAAATGGGTAGCAGAGCTCACAAGGTTTTAATTGCTGCCTAACGGGCTATAGCAACCTGAGCATTTTATTAAGAAGGCATTTAAAATTAGCATTATTATTCCAGAAGATGCTTTCACACTGCAGTAAAAATCATGCTGAGACAATGTCTGATATGCAACCTAATTTCACCATTTTCTTAATTTCTTCCCATTACTCTTAGTAATATACCTCTCAAGCCATTTTATATTCTTCTCTTTGTACTTCTCTGATTACATAAATAATTGTATCTCCTTCCTTCCTGTTTTTCCCAGTTATATTTGCCCAGAGTATTCATGATAAGCATAATCCTGCCAACAGAATTGGAGTGCATTACATGCAGACTTTTCAGAATTAGAGTAACTTTTTAAAAAGTAGACGTTCATGAATCCCATAGAAGTAAGCAATATACGCTTTCTCATAGCAATAATCAGGATAGTTTTGATTTTTTAAATTTTACTTTCATCTTCTTCTCTTACATCATTCAGTTCTGTCATTTCCAGGCCACTCTCTCCTATTACTGATACTCCCATGAGTGAAAGCCGGATTTCAATATCATCTTTCTGGAGAGGAATTTTTATCTCTCCTCTGTGATGATATTTGAGCAACTCTGCCATCATACCATGGTTATTTAATTCTATTGTATTTATAAGCAATTCTCCAACCTGCTGACGGTTGTCACTTAGAAACCTTACTGGTATTTTTCCTTTCTTCTGCTATACTCATCAAATCCTGCCACTTTATTCCTGCAACTGTGCACTGTCCCACCAGTATTATGGCTACCTTATAAAAAGAAGTTTGAAAAAAGAAATACTGTCTAATTAAGACATATATACCAAAACATAAGCATATACTTTCATACTCTATAATACCACTAGAAAATCTTTGTCCTCTGCTGTTTGGAAGTAAGAAGTAATTTCATGTAAATATTACTTGCTTTGATGAATTTTAACAATCTTAAAATTCTTATATTCTTAAATGCAGTTCTTGTAATGATTACCTTTTGTTTATCCACTTTGATTCATTCATTTAGCAAACATTTGAGGGCATTCACTGCACTCATTTGGACATGGATACTGTACTGGGTGCTTTGAAAAAGAAAATGAATAGGAAAAGGTCTCTGTTTTCAGAAAGATTAGAGTCCAGTAAGGGAGGCCGAAAAATGAACACTTAACTATCATACAGTGTGAGAGACACTCTAATAGAAGTTATGTGAGCACTGATAAGGGAGAAATTAATGCTTTGGGATAAATTAGTATTCATGGGAGACCACACAAAGTGTGTGCCATCTGAGCTGGGCTTTCCAGGAGAAATAAGGGTTCACTAAGGGAGTAAGGAGAGACAGGTATGCCCAGGAGCAGAAACCACATGAGGAAGGCATAGACAGCTGAAGTACATTGAGGAATGACCCGTGATTCAAACAAGGTGTATGACAGAAGTAGCTAGTAATGGAGCCAGAAAAATAAGTGGAGGTATGCTGAAAAAGTGGAGCAGCGGTCCTGTAATCCAGAGGAGCATTAGGCCCAAAGTAATTAATCTTTGCCTTTGAAATATGTGTTTTTATTTACGTATGACTATAGGTGTTTATTATGATTTAGACTAATGGTTCCTACTCCTAGGTATACATTAGAATCTCTGCCTCATTCCAATTAAATTAGAATCTCTAAGAGTGCCATCCATATATATTTTAAGCTCCCCAGGTGATTCTGATGGGCACCCAGGGTTGAGAACCACTGATCCAGACCCCCTCAACACTTGAACAGGTTAGAGGAGGCACCCAGGGAGACCCCGATTCATTAAAACTGGAAAGAACCACTCCACCTTTAGACCTGGTAGGAAGCAGCAACCTCTGCCTCTCCATCTGAGCTCTTTCCCTTGCAGCATTTAAACTTGCTCAAATCACTTCCACTTGCTAATGAATAAAACAGATCACTCTAGCCATCTAGAGTTCAAAAACAGATCACTCTAGCCATCTAGAGTTCTTGTTCTTCTCTTCATAGCCACGCCCTGTGCTTCCAATTTTATTTCTGCTCCAGCCCAGTACATTTTAGACTCCAGTCCCACTGCACTGCCCACAGTCTTCCCAGCCTTCCAAGGTGTCGAATTCCTAGACTTTGCATGTGCTACCCTTCTCCCTGGATTTTCCTTCCCCACACATTTTTTCCTGGCATCATCCACTCATCTTTTAGTCCTCAGCGGTCACTGGGAAGCCTTCTCTTCCCAGGCTGGATTAGGTGCCATTCCTAGTGCTGCTATGCTATTTTGTGTAGAATTTGTATAGTAACATTTATTAATATACATTTTAATTACCTGTATGCATTAAAACAGTAGGCCTTTTAGGAATTGACTGACTTACATTTGTTTCCATATCTAGTGCCTAACAGTGCCCAGTATATATATACAGTGATATAGATATAGATATAGATATAGATAGTTAAGTGACTAAACCAAAACTGAATTACTCTTTCTGGTATCTTTCTCAAATTGGTATTTCACACTTAATATGAACTGGGGAAACTTCTTTAATTTAGCCTGTAAAGTTTTTAAAGCATAACATATAATCATCCATTCATATTTATTTTGTAAATTGGCAGCATTACCAGTTGTCTCTGGTGTTTGTCAAAGAACTTTTTTTAAAAGGTGGGATCTTGTGGGATTTAACTAGTGATTTTTTTAAAAATATTTTTGCTAGCCATTCAATGAAAATAGACGACCAGCAGTTCATTCTGTTTGGGAATTAAGAGATACCAAATGATTAAAATCGACAGATAGTGCCCCAACCTCCAATTCCCAGTCCTCTCTCCCCACCAAAGAACGTCTTAAGCCAATAGTTTGAACACCCTCCGTAGGAAACCTGCTCATAAATAGAAAAATCGGCTAGTTTGACTTTCCCCTCCTTTCCTTCCTCCTCCTCCCTGCTAATGAGCAGTGAAATGGCCTAATGACTGGGGCCAGAGGGAGCGGGGACCAGAGAAGAAAGCCTGAATAATCCACACACTGAATTGTCAGCCTCTGCGTAATTGAGTTTTCTTTGGCTTCCTTCTTTTCAGAGTTCAACGTTTCAAAGTTATTGAGGGATGCCTGCTTCTCCAGGCACTGAGATGAGCCATGTTTTCAGTGTCTGCCGTGATCGTTTTGATTCAGTTGTGTGGGCTAGGAGGATTGTGCTTCTGACAGGGACTCCAGAAAGGAAGCTGGGAGAACTCTGGATGACACAGTTCCCCTTTCCACTGAGAGTCAAGCACAGAATGGCCTTTTAATGCCCTTGTCTGCTAAACTGTGCACGATATAGGCTGAAGAGTGTTTGTGTGGCAGGAGCGGCCCTGAAAGATAAGGAAGATGCTAAGCGGAATATGAATGCAGCCCAGCTTCACATAAGCCCCGGAAGGGGGAATAGCTGTTGGTGGCGTAGGGTGAACATCTATCCTGGTTTGCCTGAGACTGAATGGTTTCATGGGCTATCAGACTTTCAGCACTAAAACCAGCACAGTCCTGGGCAAACCTGGATGGTGGGTCATTCTGTGTGCTTTCCTTAGCTTAACAAAAAGTTCACAGTCAGTTGGAAATCATTTTCCTATTGTCTTCAAATCCTGTCTGAATCATTGAATGAAAAACAAAAAACTTGAGAATTTCCTTGGACTCCCTGGAGTAAGCAGTAAAATTGAATGGACCTTGTTGAAAGCTTTCTTCCTGCTCCACCTGCGTCTGGCTTTCCACTTGTCTGATTTAGAATCCTTGGCCGCCCTGCTCCCCCACGCCTGTGAGGTATTTCTTTGTTCCTCCTCCCCCTCTCCTTTTGCTGCTGCTGCAATGACTCCAAGGATTAAAGAGGATATACAGTATGTACTTTCTCCTACTTTGGCACTCACTTCCCGTGGCTCTGCTTAGATGCAGCTGGCTGAACTGGGGGCATTAGGAAGTCTCCAGGCGACCCACAGCTGAATCTATCAGGTCCCCTGCAGCAGCTGTTATCTGAACCAACTGGGTCGCGCCCCGACAGCAGCAAAGGAAGGGTGCAGTGCGAATGTGCAGGAAGAACACCAGACAAGCCTGTCTCTGCTCCAAAGAGTCTAAATCACCCCATCTGCATATGGAGCATGGTGATTGTTCTGGAGAGAGTGGGAAAGGGAGGAGATGGTGTTTTTCCACAGTTATCAAGATAAACACAGCAGCCAGTGCTGTCTGTGCAGCTGTTTCAGTGTGAGGATGAGCTGAATTACTTTTTTTTACTCAGTGGGAATTAACACCCCCCACACACACTTTTAGAGAGGGAGACTGTGGCTAACAAAATCACTCAGTGATTTGAATCTTTCTGCAGAATGGTGATAATTTATGGGATTGTCTGGTCATATCCCTGTTTGGACATTTAATTAGTGAAAAACCAGTCCAGAAGATAAAATAGCTTAATAATCAGAGAGAACCATTTGAAGACCTGGTAGAAGGAATGGGACAAGGAAGGGGTTGGAGGAGCAGCAACAAGGTGAAAATGTTATTTCAAGACAAGAAGGAATAAAGAGTTGTAGCCCTCAGGCTGAAGACATGGAAGGAAATGAAGAGGAATGGTTATTATCTCCTGTATTATTGTCCTAAGTACCAGACAGTTTTAGAGGTTGTACCCTTTTGGCCATAGCAGCTTGGAAGACCCAAGGTCTCAGACTCAATGAGTAAGTCCAGCAAAGATCCTTGATTGAACCCTTATCCTTATAGGAATAACCACAGGCATGGACATACTCTTGTGAAAAATAGTTAAGGTTTCAGGTAGTGATGGCAGAATGAACACATATCGATTCCCACGCCCTTCAGAACAAAATCCCACTAAAATGACAGTAAAGGGATTTTTTTTTTTTGGTGTTAACCTACAAGGATAAATAAAATGTGAAGATGAGGTGAAAACATGGAAGAGGAAGCTGTAAAGCAGATGAACAAGTGGTAAATGATTTAACAGGCTCAAGAAAACTGAATCCTAAGCCACTGAATCCTCAAAGACTTAGGAATTAGAGGCACCAGGCACTTCTGAAGTTGCAGTGAACGAGGTAGGTCAGAAAGGGCTAAAATGAAGAGGATTGGCTAACTATGTGTTTATGAAACAATTAAGAGCTCTAGATGGTCTCCCCCACTTCACAAAACTTTACTTCTCCCCCACTCTGATGGAAAACTGAAAATTTATTCTTTTTTTTCTAGCTTTGTTGAGATATAATTGACATATTGTGTAAGTTTAACATGATGATGTGTAACATGATGATTTGATACACTTATATATTGTGAAATGATTACCACAATAGGGTTCAATACCTCACATAATTCCTTTTTTGTGTGTGTGATGAGAACGTTTAAGATCTACTCTCTTAGCAACTTTCAAGTGTATAATACAGTTTTGTTAACTGTAGTCACTATGCTGTATATTAGATCTCCCAAACTTATTCATCTTATACCGGAAGTTTGTACCTATTGACTAACATCTCCTCATTTCTCCCACCTCCCAGACCCTGGCAACACCATTCTATCCATTTCTATGAGTTAGGCTTTTTTAGATTCCATATATAAGTGAGATCATACCACATTTATCTTTCTCTGTCTGACTTTGGAAATTTATTCTTTGATGAGGGTAAAACAGAGGGTCTCTAACCCAGAAAAATACCATGCACAGTTCAGAAAGGTCATACTGTGGGAAGATAAAGTGCCCATATGCTGAGACTCCCCTCCCACACACACAGACAAATACCTCTGCCCTTTTTTACCACTCAGTTTCTGGAACTTGGAGAGTCAGGGCCATATATTCCATGCAGAGGATTGGAAAAGTCTTCTGGTAATCTGACCAGCCCAAGAGGGAAGAGCTAAAGAATCTGAAAGTAGGGTTTTCCTGATAGTTGAGCCACTCAGGCAACTTATATTCTCTGAATTTCCTATTGTATGTCTAGGTTCCTTCCTGACAACCTTCTTGACACCCAGACATCTGAGGAAACTAATATGAAACATAAAGACCAAAATAAACAGGGGGAAAAAAAAAACCTATATAGGGAGATGAAAATTTTAAAAAAATCATTGCTATCTTCAGAGAGATTAAAGTAAATATGGCAATCTTAACCAGAAAGATACCATTAAAAAGGAACATTCAAAGAATAAGGAATACAGTTGGAAATTTAAAATGTTAAAGCAGAAATGAAAAACTTGGTAGATAGCACAGATGATAAAATTGAGGAACTCCCAGAAAGTAGAACAGAATGACAAAAAGATGGCAAATAGAGAAAGTATAAAAGTGCAGGTAAAGTTAAGGAGGTCCACTGTCCAAAACTAAGAGTTTCATAAGGAGAGATTGGAAAAAATCCAGGGGAAGAAGTCAATAACAATAATTCAAGAAAACTTACCAAAACTGCAGTACATGGGTTTCCAGATCATAAGGGTCTCTGAGCGCCCATCCCAGTGGAAGAAAACAGACCCACACCAAGGCACATCATCATGAAATTTCAGAATCCTAGGGATGTAGAGAAAAGCTACATGCTTCCAGAGCAAGACATTGTTTTTTTAAAAAAGAAGAAAAAGAAAGAGAGAAACCAGGTCAGGTATCCTAATGACTTCTTAATACCAAAACTGCAAGCTTGACAGGCAGTAGAATAAGACCTTCAAAGTTCTGAAGGAAAACTATTTTCAACTTAAAATTCTATACCCAGCCAAACTACCAAATATGAAGGTAGACTAAAGGTATGTTCAGACAGACAAAGCCTCAAAATTTTACCTCCCAGATTCATTTCTCAGAAAGCTATTGGGGGTGCTCGCCACCAAAGACCAAGAAAGAAGATAGCATTAGATACAGGATAGGGCAATTTAGCACAGGAGAGATGAAAGAAATTTCTAGAGTGATGGTGAAGACAGATCCCAGGATGACAGCTTGCATCAGACTTAGAGGGCAACCAGACTTGACTGAACTGGCCAGAAGGCCTAGAATGACTTTTTCAAGAAGAAGCCACTGCTGGAAATACCTGATGTGTCAGAATGTTTTGAGAGGAGCTTTAATTCAAGTAAAGGAGAGTTGGGAGAGGAGGTGAATTAGTGTTGAGCACATACAAAACTAAGCAAAACAAAAATCAATTTTTAACTCTAGAAGGGAAAAAATTTCACATGAAAGTATTCCATATATTAATTGTGAGTCATGTTTACATAGTCATAATGTCCACACTGAATATTGATTCAACCAAAGTTACAATGCAGTCTAAATTGGAGGGATGGAAGGGGGTGCACGTGGAGAGGGAAAAGCTAAATACTTGTCTTCCATTGTAGTAGATTGGTAGATAAAGCTTAAAACCAAAAAATTAAGAGCATGATAATTACAGATGTGAAATTAATCCTAAAATAATCCACTAAAACGGGTTAAAACGGTTCCCTCTGGGGAGGGGAGAAAATGGAGCATTGGGGGAGTGTTTTTCATAATAAACCTTATAGGCTATTGACTTTTTAAACTATGTATGTGTAAACTTTATTTTTAAAATGTAAGAGTAGAAAAAGAAATAGTGAAGCCAGTTATGATTTGTTTTATTTTAATAAGGAGTCCAAACACCACAGCAGTAGCAGTGACTATTAGTAATATAATAGAATCTTCTTGTTTATTAAAAAATAAATCCTCTCTTACAAAGTACACATTTTACTTTATGTGCATTCCTCTCATAAGTTTTTCTTTCCTTGAATTTCTGAAACAAGTGTAAGGATTGACATTTTCTTTCTGATCACTGGCTTAGCACTAATGCTGTACCAGTAAAGTCTAGGTCATGAATGGTTGAACTCTCAAGAAGCTTTGGGGAGAGGAAAAAAAAATCCTTGCCAAACTACTCCACTTCCCAACCTGCTTGCTAATCCAGCAAAAATATGGATTGGGAACAGGCTTCAAAATTGAACTTCAACAGTACATAGGACTCCTAACACAAAAGATTGAGTGTGGGGAAATGTCTTTTAAAATGATTGGGCAGACTGTTCAAGTTGAACCTGTCCCGTGTTTGCTCAGCCCCCACTATAAGCTGCAGACTCTGTAGACCAGAGATAGTGCCACTTGGAGCATCTTGGTATTTTCTCTTCTCTTTTGCTTGTGTTAAAGGTCTAACACATTGACAGATTTTAGCAGCAAAATCTCTTATACCAGTAGTGCTGAAATTAGTAATCCTGCATGCTATTTGGAAACTAGAGTACAGGCTTCTACAGTGAAATCAGTCACGCACTTCGAGCTTTAACAATTCCTGAGATAGTCCATTATACATATCCATACCAGTTTTGGCACCCAGGACAAAAATACTTCTCTCGCTCTCCTGTTATCGTTTGCATTTCCTGTGCTGCTGGGTGATGAGCATTCTACTCAAGTTTTCAGTAGTAGTATTTTTATTTACTTGTTATGCCGATGCTTATGTTATGTGCTAAGTAAATCTCTGGATCTTTTTTTCTGATCTGTTCTCTAGGTAAATGTCCAGAATTTCCCAAAGGGCAAAGGAGGGTCCCTGAAATTTTCTGTGAGCGTGGAAGCAGTCAGAGGATAGTAGATGGCAAGATGGGACTTTTATGGGTTGGGTTTGTTTTCCCCAAATACATTTCAGTTGGTTCTCTGAGGAGCTATTATTACCTGGAACACAGGTTTCTTTACGTGGCTTGTAAAGAATACAGAGGGTTTGAGGGACGTATGTTCTGTTGAACTTTGAAATCTCCGGCCTGATTGTATGAGTGTGTGGGGTGTGGGTTTTCCATGAAAGGAAATAATGCATGCAAAAGCTCGCACATGGGATGTGTTCAGAAGTTGGTGGCTTTTATTTTAATTCCAGTGCTAGTGTCTCAGGGGTCTGGAGTGAGGATTTGTGATTTCTTTACCTCGTGCGCTCTCTCTATTACCGTCTTGGCTTTGACGCTCAGTTTTCACTTCTGTTATTCTGACCATCTTGGACAACGCCTGTCTCACCTCTCAGTGTGCCAAATGTTTACATTCTTAGAAAGATTCTTAGATTTTTCTTTAGAGAGAGGCAAGTTCTTTTTTCTTCTGTTTGCCTCTCTTCCTTCTCTGTTTAACCTTCTACTTTAAAAGGAAAACAAAGAGGGTGGGCTCCTCCAGGCCTTAAAATTTTAAGTTACAGTAAATGGCATATACTCACCATAGTGTTAGGTTAAAAAAAAGAGAAATTTTCCTTACCCACCATGATCCTAAAGCAGGCTTGCTGCAGGTCACAGTCACCAAATGAGTTCTTCCAGATTCATAGGGAAACTAACAAATTTAATTTTCTTCTGCTGTTTCTCTAGTGCACAATTCCATTACACTCATTTGTCTACATTCGTGGAAATGTATAGCCTGTTGGATAAACTGAAAAAGATAATGCAGCCATTTTAAAGATAAAACTAGTGAAAATTCTCTCCCCCACCTCCAGCGTCTTGGGCTAGGGGAAAAGTTAATGAAAAAATGCAAATGTTGAACTTTTGGTAATTTAGTTCCATTTCTTAAAATATACTTTGTGTTGGTTTCAAATGTATTATTGAGTAATAAAATTAGTTAACAGTATTCCCACATGGGGATTTGTTCACATTAGCACGTAACAGAGACAGAAGAAGGGGTTGGTTTATTCATATTCATGCTCTCTCTCCCTCTCCCCTGCCCCTCCCTTCATCCCCTTCTCTTTTTCTCCCCCTTCCACCCCCCCCTTATTCATTTTTCATTTTATATCCTCCACTTCTCATTTTGTCTATTAATCTCTTGAAAATTACAATCTGAAAAAAAGCAAAGATAAAAAGAAAAATAAACCATGAAATAAATAAGACATTTCTTCTGATGAAATTCAAATCAGTTCCTCTTTCCCAATTCTAAGAACCCTACTTAATTAGATTTTTGCCTATATCCTGCTAAATGTCTATAATAGGCGTGCTATGTCTACACCGCAGACTCCTTTACACTATATCCATGTTCTCAGGCAGAGCTAGTTGTGCCTTCCCATTTGACCCTTTATTCCTGCAGGGAGAGGTTTTATAGCTGTTTAGCCTTCCAATTGAGCAAGTTTGTCTATAAAGTTCTGTGTTAAACAGATCACCTACCAACCAGTGGATAATTACTTGATTTTTTTATTCTTTGTCTCCTGACCTGAAATGTAAATTCCATGGGGAAGAGATTTTCTCTGTAGTGTTCAATCCCATAACCTAGCACCCACCAACAGTAGCTGGCACATAGTATGTAAATACTCAGTTAATATTTGTTGGGTAAATCAGTGATCATTGTGTGTGTGTGTGAAAGAGAGGATTATTTTCCTTTCAGCCATGTTTGTTTCATTTTGGTCTTTGAAGCAAGAGTAGTTCAGAGGGAAGGCTTTTAAAGTTCATGTTGCTAAATTTGGCATTCTAAGGTTAGGCTACCATGTGTGAATAGGTAAGAAGCTCTTCTGTCTTTATCCTCACCACTATCAATGTGGAGCTGAGACTGGGAGAAATTAAGGAATTTGCCCCATATTTTATATCTAATGCATTATGAAGCTCTGACTAGAACTTAGGTTTTTCTTTCTTTTGACTTAGTTCTGTCAAAAGTCATACGTTTTGATGGTTTTAGTCTTGCCTTCTAAACTACACTATAAACTTCCCCAGATGAAGGTTTATGTCCTGTTTATGTCTGTTTATGTCTGGTCCATTCCTCACAGTGCTTAGCACAATTTCTTGTACCTAGTAGGTGTTTATTAAATCTTGATTAATAGCAGATTTACCCAGTATACCTGCAAGAGCTATTGACTGGTAAATGTGCAAGCAGGAAATGTAAATGAATTAAATTTTACATATTATATATATCATTTTCATATGATTTAGGTAAATATTATAATTAAGTTCTTTTTGTGATATTAATTTCAAATATAGTGTCATAAGTTGAAGGCATATTATTATGGCAGGTTTTAGGTTCTCCATATTTGGGGTGGGGTGAAAAGCCTACTGTTCAAAATTCACATTTCCCTCAAATAAAAAACAATACTTAAATATTTATCTCTAATGTTGAAATGACTATCTATTTTGGTAGCACAGAGTTATGATATGTTAGTAATTATTTACCCATCTTATCCCCTCTGCATACTTGGTTCAATATAGCATCAATTTTCTCTGAAAAACAAGATGACTTCTTGTTTTGTTTGCCCTTCAGGTTGACTAGTGGAGGTGCTGGAAGCTGACTGCTCCCTCTGCAGGACTAATGGTCAGACCACATCAGGGCTGCTCTCTCAGAGGTAGCCTCTGCTTAGGCTAACTCTGGACACAGAGTGTTTAACCTTTCAGTAATTCTTCCTCTCCCAAATAAGCAAATGATGCTGGAACCCTTTACTGAAGTCAGTAGAGGAGAATCTATAGCTCCACAGATCAGCCGGGAGAAGGTTTTCTAAGAGTAACAAATCTTTTCTGTTGCAACATGCTTTTTCTAGAAGCTTTTTGTCGTTCTGGCAGTAAACTGTTTTCCACTTGCTGCCTTAGCAACAAGACCTGAAGTCACTTCCCCCTCCAGTCTGTGGTTTGATTATAAGAGCACTAACATTGTACCCAGAACTAGAAGAAAATATCACACTGGGAAACCCACAGACATTACCTGCTTCCTGGGTTAGAGAATTATTTATGTACATTGTTAGTATCTATTTGAAAGGAAAGGGCAAATAGGAAATCTTGGAAATGGTGAATCCAAACCCCACATGGTCCCCAGTCCCTAGTAAATGCTGTAGCTAAAGTTCTTGTCAGGTGACTGCCTCTGGCCACATCAAAGAATAGTTTTTTTTTTTCTCAGAATTCTCTATGGCTACCTCGGAGGAAGAGCCAAAATGTTAAGGATCCTTTCTTGCACACCAGTCTTAGGCTAACTCTAGTTTTCTCAAGAATCTTTGTTTAACCCAAGAATATGAAGTTCAATTTGAAAATAAAACTTTATTTACCAAAGAATAAAATTATGATGGATTTTGGCTTTAGTTGATCCCTCAAGAGCTCATTTAAATATGTCTTACTGAATTCAATTTTATCTTGTAGTAGAACCTGCTCAGTACAGAAGTTAGGTGATCACATAACTAGAGGCAAAGGTTAAGGATTAACTAGAACCACAAATAGGCTTGTGGTCCACCTGAACTACAGAATACCAAGGGGTTTAAAGTGGGAATGTACAAGTTGCTGTTTTTCTGTATTTTCTTTTGTTAAAGATATATTATATGTGACTTAGTAATTAAATCTGGTAGCATCCTGACAAAAAATGATGGAAAGATAGGTTAAAAATAGAAATTTGTACATTCACTTCCCAGAACAGGCAGGGAATGCAATGAAATCCCCAAAGCAAAATTTCTCTATATTTCTCAGTATTATGATGTCTCTCTGTAAGGAAATGCTGGTTTTTTTAAATAAATTCAAACTTCCAGAGTTTATACAAAAAGGAAACTTTTCTGTTTCTTTTCACATTTTCCCCAAATAGAAAACAACACCTAAATATTTATCTCTAATTGTTAGGAGGACTATCTATTTTGGTAACACTGGGTTATGATATGTTAGTAACTGTTTACCCATCTTATCTCTTCTGACACTTGGTTCAGTATAACACTGACTATCCCATTCTGTGGGTATGGGTAGCTGGACCAAATATGGGCAAAAGATTCTTCCCTTGCTTCCACATGCATAGCTGAGTCAGGTTAAGAACACTTTAAATAGACTTTTCTAAAGACTAGGGGCTTAAAGCAGGAAATACCATTGAACCAGGTAATCTGCATTTGGAATGTAGCTTCTTTTTCTGGCCCGTAGTGCCTATAGTGCGGTGCCCTAAGAGGAAGGACAAGACCTTGCCTGTGTTCTTGAAGCCTGCCCTTGGCCTGCCTCCTCATGGAGGCACCATTTTAACATCCACAGTCAGGAATACTCTCCCAGACAACCAGCATTCGAAACCAAGAAATTCTGCATCCAACAATCTACTCTTTGAATTTCTATTTAATGATATCCTACTCTGCCAAGCGCTGCATTAGACACTTTAAATACTTATCTCATTTAAATATCCTATAAGGTTTGTGTTATTGGCCTCATTTTATAGAGAAGGAAACTAAGGTTCAAAAAACATTTAAAGCATTTTTTCCCCAAAGTGACAGAGTTAATTAAGTGATGGGACTGGGCTGCAAACCTGGTTCTGTTGGACTCTCAGGCACGTTCTTCAAAACTCTATAGTGCCTTTCAATTTTAGAGTGCTATCCTTGGAGGTTTTAGGTTTCATTTTATTAAAGAAGACAGAATCTCTTTTCACCCGCAATATTATAGCTGCTAGAAACTTATGCGTTGACACATCCTGTTCTGAACTGTGTTCAGGATCCAGTCTTTGTCAGTGGCTAGAAGACAGCTAACATAGGGAGGAGGAGAATATTGGAAACAGTCTGTTACACTAGGGCTCATGTGGACAGCATTCATCCTCATCAGAAATGGCCAATCTGTTGCATATCTGCCTTCCTCAGCACTGTTTAAGTTTTAATTATCATCCAACTGTCTGAGCTGCTGTTGAGGACCTCAGAGAGAACAAAGGAGAGCTGTTATATTTTTCAGCAGTGCTCCTCTCTGCACACTGATGAAGTCGCTAGCTGCCACTGCCCTTATTATCAGATTAAATCGGAGTCTGGCTGGGCATTGGAGAGAAGATGATGAAAAGAAAAAAAAATTAATCTTAAGCTTACCTCTTATTCAAAATCTTTTGTGACAGAGAAAATGTGGTATTGACTTCTCCTGTTTAGGTGTTATGACCCAGAAACAAGTTTTGCTTTGTTTTTCAAAAAAAGTACAAAAAGAGAGAAAGGACTCTCTCTCATCCCCAGCCCCTGGATTTTCAATAGCTTGGGTGGTAATAACTTCTCTTCTACCTTGGGAATGCTCCATTGTGAGCCCCGTTAAGGAAATCTGCTCATGATCTAGGATGGTACCTGTACTACGTCCCTCTCCCTTCTAGGCATTGCTCATGGGTCAGGGCACTCCTTCCCCTGAGCTGGACAGGGCCTGAGTTCTTCATGTAGAGCTCCAGGCTGCCCTACCAGTCACTGAGGTTGGGGGATTGGTTGAAGCCAATTTGCTAATTCTAGTCGAGATCTTTAGTAAAGGACAGAGTTCTGTGCTAAACAACTCCTTGCTGCAGAAAAGGAGCATGGCTTCTTTCTTGTGACTTTGTTACCATTTCTTTAAATGTGTATTTGAATAAGGACCTTATGCCATTTTTGTAAATTATGCTATAATTCTATGGAGACTTAGAAAGTATTGTAGACCTAGAATAATTAAACGTGTTATGAGCATTACGTATAACAGGCTAATCAAGAAATGTGATATACAGTGGTGAATTGCTAATTTGACCTCAGGATTATGCAGCAGAGATAACATTATCTTCATTTGTATAGAACTTTTTATCTGGAGGCATCTCTCAGTGCTTTTCGAACCATATATATTATCTTGTTTGTTATCACAAACACTATCATTAAGGCTGTAAAATGTATTCCAGTACAATTTTTTATTTTCAGTTTCTTATAATTGGGGGACGAGGGAGGGGAAGGTTGCATATTTTCTCCCATTCCTGATATTTGCACCAGGGTAAAATTTGGGAAATGACTATTATCTAAACTTGGAGAGCCTGGTTCCATATAATGTTTTAAAAAGAAAGGGAGGGAACATTGCTGCCTCCCCTTAGGTCAGACCAGACTATTAACTTTAAGAACTGCCAATGGGGAAAGGCCTTATTAGTCACTTTCCGGCTCCTCTACTCTGTACAGTATTAGGAGAGCTGACTCTCCTTTGGAAGACTCTCAACCTAGGGAACAGGAAAATGATCTGATCAAATTCCACCAAACCACATTCCCTCCATTCCCTCCAAGGTTGCAGACAGCAGCACTCAGGCTGTCACGACCATGTGCGGTTGAAAATGCTATGCTGGTTGAGTTCCTGTGGGTTTAAGGAAATGGACAAAATTAGATTCAGGCCAAGGTGCCAGGCTTAACACACCCCTTCCCTTCCAGAAAGCACAGAGAGATTGTCACCGCCAGCAGTAAAGGCCAACACAATCTGTTCTGCCCAGACCATTAAGAATTTACTTTAAATGAACCCTACCGCCCACCCAAACCCAATAAAATCAGCACCTTCTGTCTGCCTTGAGGGCTCGAGAGAACAGATCAGGGCCAACCTTCTGCTTGCCCAGAGGGTTTGGTGAGTGCTGCAGTTGCCCTGACTCTCTGCACAGGAAGAGTGGTGTCTTCCTGCAGTGGGTATGGGCACACTGAACAGCCAGTCAAGGGGATAGCATTTACATTGGTTATGAAGATGAGTGATCAACTCATGTCAAGGGGCAGATGGCTAAATGAGGTACACGGGAATGCCATGAGATTCAGGCTTGAAGAAACAGAAGAGAAAATAGCCCATGATATAAAAACCCCAGATATAGTCTTAATGTGGATTTTTTCAATCGGCATTTACATTATACAGTTAAATGAGAGTGATGAGAAATGTAAAGAAATTACTGGATTAGGGAACAGCGATTAACTCAGAAGTAAAATTACATCATCTAAGTCGAAGGTTGTTTTACACAGTAGGAGGATATTACTAAAACCTTGCCCAGTCCGTCATCTCCTCATTGAAATCTGTTTAATATGCCCCATCCTTCAGAGTGCATAGTTCATAATTTTGGAGAGCATTATCAGTCACTTTAGTTATCTTTCCTGGTTCTTCCTTTGAATTCCAATAAGACGGTTTGTGTCACATTCCCTGTGGAATTGTGTGACACTCAGAAGAGTGAGTTTGTCTGTTCATTAACCTGTGAACTGTCAGTCCCTTTGGAGAGTGAAAGGAGCAAGTTGCTCCAAGGTTAATGCTTGTTTGTGGGAGGTAAAGCCTCCAGGGAGACAGAGGGGTGAAAAGGCCGAGCTGCTCAAGACCTGCCCTGTGAAACTCTGCACTGTGCGCAGATGCCAGATCCGTGTGACCAGGATGGAGGCTCCAGAGCAGGCTGGGTCACCCCTGCAGATCATTTCCTCTGGTCAAGAGAAGGCTTCCCAGCAGTCAAGTGGGGGGCTGGAGTAAGTATATAGGGTTAACTTCCTAACAAGGATTTAGGAGCAATATTAAAGTACAAGAAACTGAGTGGTTTTCAGTAGTTTCTGTGGATTTTTCTTTTAAACAAGAAAGCAATATTGATTTCATGCATCTGTCTCCAACGGATGAAATCTTTCATTGAGTTGGAAAGCACTGGATTTTGCGTGTGTTTGTGCACCTGTGCGCAAGCACATTCCTAACCACAAGGCAAGGTTAGAAGCTGTTTGTTATTCTCCAGCATAAGTGTTCATGGACATATAATTGTACTGACATGCAGGGGTTGAGCTGAACAGTACCTGGTTTGATTTTCTAGGTAAATCAAATCTAAGTTCTATTTAATTCTCCAGAAAGTGGTATCTCCCTAATTTTGCTATAATTCTTCTAGGCTGAGTTGGAGCTAGCCCTGAGGAACAGGTACAGGGTCTGAAGTCAAGTTCAAAGTCTTTAGTCTATGCCCTGGTACACTTTATGTTTACATATTGTATCTTATTCTGTTATCTTTGGACTGGTTATGATGGAAGCTCGTTTTCTTCAACAAATTTCTTTTTCTTTTTACCCTCAGGTATATTCGAATAGTTGGGACTCACAACACAGTGAACAAGATTTTTCACATTGTGGCTTTTGAATGTATGTTTACAAACAAAACCTTCACTCTCGAGAAGGGACTGTTAGGTAAGTATTACAATTACCTTTTTCGTAAATCTACTTAAATATTTTATCTTCAAATATTTTGATATTCTATTAACTCGTCTTAATCTACCTCTTAATCAGTTTTGACTAAGAACTGGTTGATTTGAATGCCTTATGGCTGAGTGACATAGGGGAGGGCTTATATCTTTAGAAGTCATCAAAATAATAAGTCCAGTAAACTTAAAAGAATGTAAATATGGTACTAGTAGTTAAGAATTGGAAACGCTCTAGTGATTCATTCAGATTTGCTATGTGTGGAATGCTTATGATCGTCAGGCAAAGCCTTTCATACCAAAAGCTTTTCTATATTTAATGGTAGGTAAGATCAGGGAGGAAGTCTGTATGATATTGATCTAATGCTCATACTTTCCAAGGCTATGCAGGTATTTTGACCTTTGATTTGATATGAATGGTCTGCTCAGCTATGAGAGTATCTTCTTTTCATGGACACTTCAGTCCATATCTGTCCTGTTCTCCAAGTTCACCTCAAGAAAATGCCTGCATATAATTTAAATAAGACTAGAGTAACTGAATTGTCATTGTGAAAGTCAGGTTATCGTGTGGAAAATACTGCCTGACAGATCTTTCAAAAGTGTATTTTTAATCTTGTTTTCCTTGTTTGCTTGGTTGTTTTCTGTTGTTTCGATTTAGGTCATATTTAGTCTGGCAATGTGTACAGTCCACCTTAGATCTTGACATTCTAGATATCATGAGTGGCTTTTCCCATCCAGACTGGTAGTTCCTTTTTCCCATGCCCACAGGTTTTTACTCACCTCCTGCAAAGATCATAATTTCGCTTACTAGATCCTTGAATCTGTGCCTTTACTGCATCTTCCTTTGAAAAGAGACTCTGTATGTTCAGGTAGGGGGGATAAGATGCCCCTGCGTTGGTGTACCTAAAATAGGATAATTTGCCTTTGCAAAGGGACTCATTTCTCCTCTCCTTCTCAAGTCCTCTCCATGCTGGGACACGCACCATATTGATACATGTCCTAAAAACATGGTGATGGCTAGAGTGGGAAAGATAAGTATAACTTGCAAATATTTACTAATTCTTTGGATGGTCATAAGTCTAAATTTTCCTAACACCTGCTGTTTCCTAAACATAATCCTTTACTTGGGGAAATTTAGGAGAATAATATTAATAAAGTAGCAGGAGTAGAAATTATTCCAGTGTATAGAGAACTTTTAGAGCTCAACTAAAATAAATTAATTGGTTTTAACTTTGTTATGGGTATAGTTTTTAATATTAAATATAAATGTTAATAATTTTTGTGACTTTTAAATAATTTGAAAGTTAACAGTGCTGAAGCATTGCCTGATATTATCAAGGCTCGTGATTTGGTGGACTGTATGGAATTTTGGTGTTGGAGGGTGGCAGGAAGGGCACTCCTTTCACCTGCTGCCCAGGTTCTTTTATAGACTGTAGGCCTCACTGTGTATGTGATTGTGTAGTTAGGGGAGTCCTCACTGAGAAGGACCTTAGAAACCAAACCACCTCATAGTCATAAGATGCAGCATTTGACTCTTCATTTCAGCCCGGTGCATTGCATTTTTGAACATGCTGCATAGAAGGCACTACCTACTTAAATCAGCCCCCCATCCTTATTGGAGGAAGAACAGGTTTGTGGACACTGTAGTTATCAAAGAAACAAGCCTATTTAGCATGAGAGACCATTACAGGAATGAAACTCAGGGTCAGTTGTAGTGAGGGATGCTGTTGTTGGTCTGCATGTTCCATCGAAACTGAACTAGTCAGCATTATCAGAAGCCATGTTAGTCTCAGGCCTGTTGGGGGATGAAGGAAGATTGCAGAGATGCAAGAAGTGTTTTTGGTGTCTGGTCAAACACTTTTCTTCAGGCCCTTTTCTATGATGCTCACGAGTTTGACTGCAAAGGGCACTGCAATCGTCTGCCTGTCATCGTCCCTCAACCGAGTGGGAGGAGTGGTGCAGGTAGGCAGATCTGTGCGTGCACTTGCCGGCAGATAGCCTGCAGTGGGATTCCCTTTGGCCCTTCTACCATCTTCACAGCTCAAAGCTGCCCCATGCTGGGCAGACACAGAGGTGATCTGAGTCGTGAGGGAGTACAGGGGGATTTCATTATCCTTTGTCTAACATGACAGTTCTGCTTAGTTGAAAGGAGTGTTTGAAATAGTAATGGCCAGGTTTCCATGTTGATACTCTCACATGTCTTTTGGCTGCAAACAGGCCTTAGCCAGTCACCCTACAGGGACCTCCAAGAAAGGATGGTCCTCTAGTGGGAGCACAGTGTATGTCAGAATCACCTGGAGTTATTTTTCAACTGTAGCTGCTTACTACTTACTCATTCCTAGATCCTGTGAAATATGCACTCCTCCTTTGAGAACCACTGATATAAACTCCAGATTTCGATGGGGGGAAAAAAAGTAAAACAACTAAAATAATGTCATCATGAATAACTAATAGGGTATCAAACCCTACTTTTATGTTTTGAGATTCAGAACTTCTTTCACGGTTCCTGATCTTTGTTTTGTGGTTCAGGCTATTCTCATTAGAGTAGTACTCTTCTTGTAGGCCTTAAAAATTACCTCAAAAATATTTTTATTGTTTTTTAAAATCAGATTTTAATGTTATTACTTACAACCTGTAATGATGCCAGGAAAAACCTAAATAAAAATAACTGCATCAGCTTTATAAGATTTTAGTCTCCTTGTTCCACGAAAGGGTTTCTTTCCCATTTTTGTTGACAGCTCTTCATTCTTTATGCTGCTTCACTTGTACAGATTCATGGGGAAGCTTTGGAACCCTGCGGGTTTATGTGTCCACAGGAATGGCCCCAGCTCGGCCACACTGACCACACTGGGCTTCAGACTCCACCCACGCTTCTCCCACCTCACCTGCTGCTGCCCTTCTCACCTGGTGCTGCTTCTGGATCGTGCTGGGATGTATTCTCGCCTGGGTCAGGCTGAGTCAGCCTGTGATGACTGTCTCCTCTTTGTGGGGAGGGTTTGGAGGAAACACGGATCTCTCTTACCAGTGAGACGTGGAAGGAGTAATTAGAATAGATGTGACTGTCATTTTATAAGCATCCAACTTCCTAAAGAATGTGTTTGCTCTGCCTGGGCACTCCACTTTATGATATGTACATGGCATTTGCCAAGTCCTTTTACTTTTTCATACTAATTGCCAAATCTTCCTTTTCCTTTAATCTTGTGTTTAAGTTCACTTCTTTGAATACCCTGCTAGTTATTCAGATAGAGAGAATAGTACCCATTACTCAGCTTAAACAACTATCAACTCACAAAAAAACCTAGCTTTACTTATATTCTACCTACTTCCTCCCCAGTAGATTTTTTTTTTGTGGGGAAGACCAGCCCTGAGCTAACATCCGTCGCCAATCCTCCCCTTTTTGCTGAGGAAGACTGGCCCTGGGCTAACATCCGTGCCCATCTTCCTCCACTTTATATGGGACGCCACCACGGCATGGCTGACAGACAGTGCGTCGGCGGGCGCCTGGGATCCGAACCAGCGAACCCCGGGCTGCCAAGCGCGGACTAAACCACTGCGCCACCGGGCGGCCCCTCCAGTAGATTATTTTGAAGCCAATCCCAGACATTTTATCATTTTATCCATAAATAGTTCAATATGTTTCTTTAAAACTCAGGCCTTATTTTTGTAGCCATAATCACAATATAATAGCCCAAAATTGAACCGTAATTCCTTTTGAGTATTAAATATCCAATCAGTGTTCAAATTTCCCTAATTGGATCAAAGTCTGGAGTGAGTTTATGTGTTTTTTGCACATTGTTTAAATCAGAATTTAGGTAAGACCCATACTATCAGTAAATAGTTGTTGTGACTCTCAAATCTCTACATCTATAGGTTTCCTTCTATATGTCTGTCTCTGTCTTTCTTTGTTTCCCCTATATCTCTAATTACAATTTATTTTTTGAAAAAGCTAGGTTTTTGTCCTGTAGAGTTTCTAAGAGGCTGAATTTTGGTGATTGAATCCTCATGGTAACATTTAATATGTTCCTCTGTCCTATTTCTTGTAACTTGGTCATTAGAGAGAGGCTTAATCTGATTCAAGTTCTATTCTTTTGTAAGACTGCTCTGTTAGTGGTGGTATATGTGTATCAAGAAGCACAGAAAATCTGGTTGTCTCTCTTTTTTTAGATATTCACATCCATTCACGATCATTTCCTAGACTCATTATTTCATAATTTGGGATTGCAAAATGGTTATATTCTATCATTCCTTCTTCATTTAGTAGCTAGAAAGAGAAAACTTTCCTCGACACTCATTTGGTAATCCTGAGATGCAGTTTGCCCAGGAAAAGAAGGATGTTATATTCTTTCTTTTTATTTACCAGTTTTCAAATTAAAGAGGTGGTTACCTAGCATTCTCCAAAAGTGATCAGTGAAGTTTGTGGGGTTTTTTTTTTTTTTTTGGCGGGGGTGGTGGGAGTATGTATTATTTTGAATTTATGAGATTAAACAAATTGGACGTCTTTTTAATCTCTTGCAGCTATTATTATCGATATTCAAATTGTCCCCATCTTTAGCCTCTTCATATTGGCTCTTGAGTCCCTCTGACATGACCTCAGTTGTCCTCAATAGTTCCTTGATTTCTGGCATGACAAGATGTACCAGGTTCATCTTGTACATTTCTTGCCCCTCATCCAGAATCAGCCATTTCTTCAAGAAGCCCTGGTTCCATTTAGTGGGAAATGATATTTGGAAACCTCAGTCTAAGCACTATAGATGATCCTTGCTACTGGATTGTGCACTATTTCTAGGCCTTTTCAGTGGACAGAACTAGGAAATATGCTCATATATTTATTTATATATCATATATTTATCAGGTAAAATATATATCATGAGTGCATGCTGACACTTCTAATTAAAATTCAATCACACAGTTTTTGTTTAACCTTTGATCTTTAGTCTCCTTTTTTCCATCCTGAAAATCTTGGTTACCAGTGATGCAGCACAATAATTCATTTGCTTTATCCTCAGTATGTACAAAATAGTCTTAGAATTACAGTACCAATACCACCATGTACCATGTAGTATAAGATTTTTGAGATTATTTTTGGGGTCCTTAGGGTTTATTCCACTAGAGATGTACAGTAAAATTACTGTGTTTTAAAGTCACTTAAGAATAATTCTGTGTGGTCATGCCACTATTTCAGTATACAGTTAGATTCATTTGTTGCATTTTGCTTTCAATGTTTAGGCCTTTACAAAAAATTTTTAGGCAAAAATTTAAAAATTTTTTGCCTTTAAAAAATTTTTGTTTTATAACTAGGTAAAATATATACATGGTTCCAAATCAAATCTATGAAAGCTGTATTTAGAGGAATTAAACTTCTATTCCTGTTCACTCTACTCCTATCTCTTTTTCCCCTCTAGTTTTCAAGTTATCCTTCTATTTAAAAAAATGGAAAATAAGTAACTATATGTATGTTATATTTTGTATCCTCCCCCAACATTCTTAAATAATTAGTAGCATACTATATGCTATACATACTTTCTTTCTTCACCTTGCTTTTTTGTACTTAACACTTATCCTAGAGCGAGCTACAGAGAAAGGTATTATTCATTCCTTTTTATAGCTGCATGGTACTCATTAGTGTAGATATACTGTAGTTTATTCAACCAGTTCTCTGTTGATGAACATTTGAGTTGTTTTCAGTCTTCTGCTGCTACAAATTGTGCTATTCCTCTATGCATAAGTCCTTTCCTATTTTCACGAATATATCTTTGGGTTAGATTCCTAGAAGAGGGGTTACATGGTCAAAGGGTCAATGCATGTATAATTTTGCCAGATAATGCCAAATTCACCTTTATAAGTATTGTGTCATCTTTAAATTCTTATTGGCAATGTATGATAGTGACTGTTTCCCTACAGCCTTGCCAGTGGAACATATTGTCAAACTTCTGGATTTTTGCCAGTTTGATAGATGAGAAATGGTATCTCAGTGCAGTTTTAACTGCATTTCTCTTATGAGAAAAATGGAGCATCTTTTCATATGTTGAAGGGCCATTTGCATTTCTTTTTTCTTTTTAAAATAGCTCTTCCTCTTCTTATGAGTCTTGTAGATGAGTAGAGAATATGCTTTTAGTAAGACTTGGGGGAGCAGTAAGCACCTTACACTGATATTAGAGTGTGATATTTGGCATTCCTGGAGCCTGGTTTCCCTTCTTAAGGTCTCCTGGTTCTTCTGGAAAACATAAGTTCTCATAAGTCCCTCTCCATCCTTATCCCTGGCTCTACCTTTGCATAAGAGATAGTAGTTACTAGAGCATGGAACTCTAGACTCAAAATTCAAGGCTCTTTAACCTTTTCAGAGAATGAGAAGAAGCTTCCATTACCAACTTTAGGCCATTAAGTGTCTACCTCTGTGCGTGCCAGTATGGATCCACGAAGACTGGTGGCTTTTTGTTCTAGTTTCTTGGTACTAACTGATGTAGGGCAACCAAAATAGGCAGAATAAGCACAGGAACTCTGTGTTGCTGAAGTTCTGGGAACACTCACTACTGCTGCCACCATGGAATTGGGCTGTCTGAATGGAAACACTGGAGCCCATATTCATTTGCTACTTTGCCACCTGCAGTATCACCAGAAGCAGATAGAAAAGAAATGTTCTCTTTCTTTCTCCCATTTTCAGTCTCTCACCAGTTTCTTCTATTGACAGAACTTCACCAAAAACCCAAGCTGGCGAGTTGACAAAGGCACCAGCAGAGTGTGGAGAAAGGTTGAATATTTAGTTGAGCTATGAAGGAACCCAGCATATTTTCTTGCCTAGTAAGATAAGGCTTCATGAAAAATGGTATTTTGAGCTAGACCTTGAAGAATTCAGTAAACAATATAGAGTATTATGCAAGTGCTAATTTACATAGCAACAAAATGGCTAACACTGATTTCCCCTTGGAAGAGCTGAAGGCAGAAAATAGAAATAAGTGGTCTGTAGTTGCTACTGTCATTTAAAAGTATTTTGAAATTGTAACAGTATGTTTAGAATTCCGTAAAATTCCTGGGAAAGTAAACAGAGTTGGGAATCTGTGCTGTGAAGGACTTTTGGCATCCATGGAACTAGAGATAGGCTTCTGTGCTTTACAACTGTGTTTCAAAAATAGGTGTCCTCTGGAGCAGAAACAGAGATTTGGGCGTGGGGTAGTTCACTAGGGAGTGAAGATGTTAGAATGTAGCAAAGAAGCAAACTTGTTGGAATAGCACAGGGGCCCTGCAGACCTTAATGCAGATAGTTTTCTAAAATGGCACTAATGAGTCTGGACTAGTCTAGACCAAGTGGCTATGCTTTTCTCAGCCTATTTCTCTAACCAGATATTAAGGCAGTTCTAACTGTCAATGAAGCTTAACTTGTTTATCTACTGTAAGTTACTTGCCATTAAACAGACATTTATTAAGAGACTGCCAAGTGTATCTTAGGCACTGGGGATAGAAAGATACACAGGTGTAGTTTCTGCCTTGGAGGATCATATGAGCTAATGGAAGAGAAAGACACTTAAATAGAAGGTGACAACACAGTAAGATAAGTCGTGTATTGGGAGATTTCAGCGGGTGCTATAGGAGCACTGGAACAGGGGCACCTAACCTGAGTTGGGGGATGGTGTCAGGGGACACCTCCCAAAGGAGGACTTCCTCCAATCCTTAAGGAGAGGAAGAAGGTGGAGTATCAGGAGGAGTCACACAAAAGGCTTATTTGTCTCAGACCCACTCCAAAGCCAGTGCCCCCTTCCAGTGGACCACCTTGCATCTGGTGGGGGTGTAGGGTAGGAGTTAGAGTTATTTGTAGTCTCTCATCCTTCCCCTGGAGAAGATTAAGTGTTATTTTCTCACAAGATTTTAGAGTTTTACGAAAATTCAGATGAAGTAAATACCCCACAATAATGCATACAGAAGATAATACAGTTTGTTTGTTTGCTTCCTACCCTGGGGAGCCTGTATTCTCAAACAAGAATGGGCTACAATTCTTATGTGGAGGAGGGGTGGGGGTTGATTAGAGAGGGACTTCCTCAGTCATTTAGGAGTCTCCATTCACAGTTTGACAAACTGTGTTCATTTGTGTACAGTTAAGTTTCATTATCCTTTTATTTTTCTTCTTTGAGAATAGAGAGAGCCTGAAAAGTTTTTATTGCTCTTATTTTAGAGGATTTACTCCTACATTTTACAGGACAGAATTTTTTGGGCATTACTTATATATCCCCTCGTTATAAGAGGATATGGCAGGGTGTATGTGTATGTGTCCAGGTAAATGTAAATGTGCACAATTTGTTTTTAAATGGGACGTCTTGGGGCATATATCCAACATTATACAACAATATCACTTTCTCGCAAACCGTGTTTCGCGCTCAAACCGACGTTATGAATAGCCGGATTGTTGAATGGGTAAGATGTTTCTCTGACACTGACTGTGAAAGATATTCTGGTGGTCAAGGGGACATAAAATCTAATTTGTTGGCCTACTCCCTAACCCAGTACCCAAATCCTCCATACTAAAACCTGGTAGGTAATTTTTTAATTTATTCTTTTAAGTAGCTATTACAAAGATATATTCTTATCCCCCACTTTGTGTTAAAAAAGGTAGCACATATTCACATATATCTTTTTTCAGTTAACGTTTCTTAAAGATCTTTCCTTACCAGTACATATAGAACTTTCTCATACTTTTTTACATTTGTGCAGTAATCCATTGAGTGGAGGTGCTGCTATTCATTTAACCAGTCCCCTTGGATAGACAAGTGAGTGTTTCCAGTCTTTTAATATCAATAACAATTCTGTAATGAACCATTTTATAAATAGTGAAGTTTAATCAGAGGCAGTTCCCATAAAGCCTAAAACAAAAAAACTAACCCCCAGGGCTGGCTACATAATTTGCAGGGCACAGTGCAAAATGGAAGTGTGGGACCCTTTGTTCAAAGAGCAGGAAAAAAGTGCTGTTAAAGGTACTTTAAAAAAAAACTTTTTTCTTTCTCTTGTAGTCTCTTGACTTGGCATGGTGTTTTATTTGCTGTTTAATGTCATTCTAAATAAAGAAAAATTAAACTTCTAAATTATTAGCATGAATTTTTATCATTCATCTTTATATTGTGCAATGGTGGTTTTAAATGCAAATATAAGAGCATTTATCTTATATGCAGAATCACTAAAATTACACAATTCACATTTGGTAACTCATATATGTGTATGTATTTAGCTCTTACCAGAACAGTGGAAATTCTGCTCAAAACTAAATTGTTTTTATTTCACTTCTTAATTTATGCACATTCTACAAAAACTCTCTGCTATTGGCTTACTCAGTGAGCTTCCTTAGTAAGGACGAACTGAAGGGAAAAGGAACCATGAGTTGCCCTATCTTTCTCTTTCTTGCTGTGTCGTTATTTTCAGCATCAGTGTTTGGCTGATGTAGGGAAGTCACAAACGATGGAGTTCCTTGATCATTAGTGCTTCTTGGAACCCTGTTGCCTCCTTTCTCCACTTGAGGCAGGTTCTGGTTGGAAGGGACAGTGTGGCCTCTCCAGGCTGTCAACAGCCCTGCTTACTCAGTCACAGTCATGGCACGCTTGCCTTGTCTCGGCTTTGAGTCTCAGCTCCCACATGTTGTGGGTCTGTTGGAATTCTGTGCTTGTGAGGCATCATGAACGCTGTACACAAACTGGGGCAGCGGGGAATTGTGGACCTGCATGTGTTGTTTATCTCCTCTGTTCACAGGCTTGCTCCGTGGCCTCATCAGACTTTACTTAAAAAACATAAGTTCAAAGATGAGATTATTAAGAATTTTAAGACAGGCGACAGTAGAGCATTAAACTAAGTGTGGATCCTTTCTGAGTGCAACCCTCTCTGAAAGCACAGGTTGCATGCCCATGAAGCTGCCCTGATCACCACTTCTATTTAACTTTGCTCTGGAAGTTTGGGGGTTCGGCGGGGCAGAGAGAGGATGGGAGGGAGGGGTAGAACAAGAAATAAGTGTCTTGAATATTGGGGGAAGATGGACCAGATATTATTATTTGCAGATGTGATATGATAAATATACCCAAGGAAATGTACTGCAAAATTACTAGAACTAATAAAAACTCGAAGAAATGTAGCCAGACATGATAATATATTACAAAAATCAGGTTTTCTCAAATATCCCCAATAACCAGTTAGAAAGTATAATGGGGTAAGAAATTCCATTCATAATGGCAATAAAACTATAAGATACCTAGTAACAATCCATGAGCTATACTTCTCTTTATACCTGGTCCATCCCTAGCCATATTACCAAGGATCACCCATTCCTGAACCACCTTATGCCATTAGAGTTGGGATAAGGGTCAGGAACAAAGATGGGAGGCAGAAGGATGATGTGAGCTCATAAATAGTGTGGGTACGAGGTGAGCATGCCAGGGATATCTGCTGGAATTTTTCACCTTTTTTTCCCCCTAAAAACAACAGATACCTACTAGGAATAAAGTTAATAAATCCACAGGTTCTAATGTAAAGACACTATAAATCTTTAAGAAACACTGAATAATGTAAGACATATTCCTGGATGGGAAAATTTAATAAAGATGTTGGTTCTTCCCACCTTAATCTACCAGTTTAATGCAGGACTACTCAGGATCCCAATTGTGCTTTTTAAAAAATACTTTGACTAAGTTCTTCAAAAAATTTTTCCAAGAGAATAAATAAATGGAAATCCCTTCCCCCCAAAAATGAAAAAAAAAAAATGAAATGAGAGGTCTAGTACCACCAGGTATTAAAATTAGTACTACATACTGAAGTAGTATGGCATTAATGCAAGAACTGGTATATAAATTAAGCAGTCATCCAAACTCTAAGTTAGATCCCAGTGTATGTAGGAATATAGTGCAAGATAAAGATGACATTTCATATCAGTTGAGAATAGTAAGGTCGTTTAACAAATGGTGCTGCAACAGTTGACAGTTGAAAATACTTACGCGAGATTCTTTCCTCATACTATATACCAAAATAGTTTCCTAGAGATTCTTTCCTCATACTATATACCAAAATAGTTTCCTAAGAGTTAGATTTTACGATATTACTCCAAAACAACTGTAGAGAACTGTTAATAAGTATTTGTCTGATCTCAAGGTGAGGAACTACTTCCTCAGCATTAAAGCAAAGGTAGGAACCATAAACAGAATTCAAAAGTGTTTGACAAACTGGGAAAAAATAATTGCAACATTCATGACAATGAGTAATTGTCTTTAATATATATGAAGTACTTTCAAATAAGTAAGAAAAAAACATGAATCCCCAATAAGAAATGTGTACAAACAGCAATTTATTAAAAAGAAAAAGAAACATAATAGTCAATAAACTTGAAAGAGTTTGTCCTCACTAATAATGAAAAAAGTGCAAATTGAAACAAGATACTATTTTGACCTGTTTTATTGGCAAATATTTTTAATTTAAAATTTTTCATTTACCTGAGTAATACAACAATTATTTCTCAGCAAAAATCAAACAATACAGAAGTACGTACATTAAAATATTTCTGCGTTTTAACTTGCATTAGCCTAGTTATTACTAAAATTGAGTATCTTTTTATGTTTCTTGGCCATGTCTGATTTTTTTTTATGAATTACATCTTTATATTCTTTGTCAACTTTTTTTGATTGCTTGTGTTTTTATTATTCATTTGTAAATTATGGATATTCATTGTTTGTCTTGTATATATGTTGCAAATATCTTCTCCCAGACTGTTAGTTACTTTTTTACTTTGTTTATAATGTCTTTGTTGTACAGAAGTTTTTTATTTTGATTTAGTCATATCAGTCAGTCATTTCTTTTCTTGCTTCTGGATTTTGTAACTTGCTTAGAAACTCCTTCCTTAGCCCAAAATATAAAAATAAGCTCCTCTGTAGTAGTTGTCAGTGGTTAGTTGTTTTGTTGTTATTTTGTGTGTTTTTAGCATTTAGCCCTTTAATCCACTTAAATATTATTTTGTTTGGTGTGAGGTAAGGGTTTACCTTTTGTTTCTAAAATATGTGACCAATTGTTTTGAAATCCTTTATTGATTATTTCATCCTTTCCCTCATTGATTGAAAATAGCAAATATCATGAATCTGTATATCTATTCTAGATTCTGTGTCATATCATTTAAATAACTATAGCTTTATAATATATTTTGCTATCTAGTGCAAATCCACACTCATAACTATTCTTTTCCTAAATTTTCTAGGCTGTTCTTTCAAATTTTCTTTTCCAGTCAACTCAAAAATCAGCTTGTCAAATTTCATTTTAAAATCCTGTTGGCAAAGATGTTTTAAATGAAAATACTTAGTATGGGTGAGACTGTCATGAAATGGGCAATGTCATATACTGCTGAGATATGTATGGTACAAGTTTTCTAGAAGGCAGTTTGGCAATATGTATTAAGAGTCTTTAAAAATACCCCTTGATCTACTACTTCTACCTTTAGTAATTTATTCTAAGGAAATATTCAGGAAGAGCATTTCTTCTACATAAATGTTCAGTGCAGTGTTATTTATGATAACCAAAAAAGAGGAAAGACTACAAATGTCCAACAATAGGGGCATAATGAAATAAATTATGGCACTTTCATACATCAAAGTTTCTGGATAGCCATTCATAACAGAGGGAAATGCTCATAATATAATGTAAAATAAAAGAAGATAGAATACCATCTTTATTGGCCAGATTGATGCCAATTATTTTTAAATTGAAGATAATATATATATTTTTATATATGCACATATTAATTTGCTAGGGTTACCATTAAAAAATACCATAGAACTGGGTGGCTTAAACAACAGGAATTTATTTTCTTGCAGTTCTGTACATTGAAAGTCTGAGATCAAGGTGTCAGCAGGTTTGGTTTCTCCTGAGGCTTCTCTCCTTGGCATGCAGATGGCCGTCTTCTCACTGTGTCCTCACGTGGCTTTTTCTCCATGCATTCCTATCCCTGATGTCTCCTCCTCTTCTTACAAGGGCACCAGTTGTTTGGATTAGGGCCCTATCCTTAAGACCTCATTTAATCTTAATTACCTCTTAAAGGCCCTATCTCCAAATACAGTCACATTCTGAGGGACTAGGAGTTACTGCTTCAACATATGAGTTTGGAGGGGACATAATGCAGTCTGTAACAGTGCTTGAAAAAAGACTATGAGGAAGGACATCAAATGTTAACAGTGGTTTTCTGGATGGTGGGATTACAGGTGATTTTGGGGTTTTTTATTTTATTTTTTTGCATTTACATATTTTCTTCAGTGAATATGTATTACTTTTATAATCAGAAAAATATTATTGTTTCTTTTTCAAATAAAGCTATTTGCACGTTGCCTATCTTAAATGAGAGACAGGCAGGGTGGGCAGGGCCAGCAATAGTGCCCTCCATGCACCTCAGCACCCCATGTGCTCCCAAATATAACCCACTAAATTAAGAAAAGTCCTATTTCTGGATTAGGTAGGGGAATTTCTTCATGAAGTACAGTGATTCACCTGATGATTCTGTTGAGTAAACCAAGAGTCCTTGAGAATCTAGATGGAAGATGCCAAACAAAAAAGAGTATATACTGTATGATTCCATTTATACATGCAAACTAATATATACTAGCAGAAAGCAGACCCACAGTTCTCTGGGGGTGGGGAAGGAATTTCAGAGGGGTGGGAAGGAACTTTTGAGGCCGATGGAAAGGTTTGTTATCTTGATTGTGCTAATAGTTTCATGGTGTGTACATATGTCTAACTCATCAAATTGTATGTTTTAAATATGTGCAGTTGATTATGTGTCAATGATATTGCAAGAAAGATGTTTAAAAGTGGGAAAAGGGAACTGGAAAGGAAGATTCCAATAGCCTTTGGGCATTACAGTATTATTTACTAAATAGTGATGTGAGGGCTTGGTTTCGTGAATCAAATGAGATCTTTAGGAGGCTATTGGAACAGACTGTTGTATGGAATGTTAAGGGAGGGGCCTCTAAACCTGAAGGCCATTTCCTGCCTCATAATTCAGTGTTACAAGGCTTGGGTGTGTCACTGACTTGAGTGTAATTAAGTGATTGTATGATAGTGGATGCCTGGTAGGTAAACCAGTCTGGGACGCAGCAACCTTTCTGAATTTATTGGCTGGTTAATATTGTGAAGATGAGCATATTTCTTTTATAGCTAGCTGCATTCGATACTTATCTTTTTAAAGACAGGAATCGGTACAGTGCTACAAGAGAGAAATGTGCTTAAAAATCACAACGTTACCTGTGGTAAAATTATCATAAAAACTAGTACTCGAGCAGGGAATTACTTCAATTCTGCCCTCATAATGACAGGAAATGGTCGTGGGTGAAGTTGTTTTCCATGAAGCTGTGATGAAATCAACTAAAATGCTAATAAAGTGAAGTATAAAAGTGAGGGACTCAAGTGAGATGTAAAAGTGCAGAAGGTGTTAGAATGTTCGAATTAGAATCTTCAGGAAATGATTCTGTAAAATATTAAATATGAATTGATTGAGTTCTCAGTTCATAACTCAGCAGTGCAGGCAGGTCTCGTGGCTGTGGGGGTTGGACTCCCCACGCACACACCCACCGCCATCCTGACTGGGCAGCTACTATTTTGCTAATGGTCAGAGAATCTGCAAGACAGAGAAATAGGCTTTGGTGTCAAAAGATAGTTTAGGAAAGGGCTTAGAGCCCTATTTCCTTCTCCTTCCTTGCTCAAAACCAAGGAGCTAGTCGCCCCAGGAGCATTATTATATGTTTTTCCATTGATCCTTTGATGAATTAATGTTCAGTAGATGCTTGTTATAAAAAATTAGAAGCTCTCCTCAGTAAAACCTCAATGAGCTGTGGAAGGACACTAAAATATGTCATCAGAGATATTTTTTATATTATAGAAATAACATATTAATACTACATTCCAAATGTCAAATCTATTCCCTCCTTGCCACCACTGCTGCTACCACCCTAGTGCAAGTCATCACCATCTCTCCTGGGCTGTTGTCATGCCTGTCAGCTTAGGAGTGTCCCCACATCCTCTCTAGTCTTTCTCAGTGTTCTCCACACTCCAGCCAGAGTGATCTTATCGGAACACTCCTTTGCTCAAAATCACTCAGAAGCTTTTAGGGTGAAGTTCAAAATCTTCTCGGCCCTCAGGCCATGCATCATCTGGTGCCTGAGTATTTGCTTCCTCTTATTTAAGTCCCTCTTGTGCTTTCTACCTTCATCCCACACGCCTTCTTTCCATTCCTAGAACGCACCATGCATTCTCTGACCACGAGAGCCTTTGCACTTGCCATTCACTCTGGAATGCCCCTTACACTTGACTCCTTCTTAGCCTCACCTCATCACACCGCACTCTCTTACTCTTGGTAACCTCTAATGATCCTTTAAACTTCAGCTTAAATGTCACTTCTTGAGAAAAGTTTTGCCTGACTCCCTACCCCCAGTTTAGGTCAAGTTTCTTTGTATCATGCTAATAGATTTGGGTTTTTTCCCTTCAAAGCACCTAGTTTCATTTGTAACTACACATTTATTCACGTGGTTCGATGTGAATCCTTTTATTATGGACTGCTATATTCCCAGTATGTGGAATCCTGATACTCAAAAAATATTTACTGGATGGATGGATGGATGGAATGATGTGTTGCATTCTGAGGACCAGAGGATCAACCCAGATTCTGGTTCCCACTCTGCTGCTGATTTGCTGTGTAATAAATAAGACGCAATCTCTCTGAGCATTGGATTTCTCAGCTATAAAATGAAAAAACTAACCTAATGATCTGTTTTTTGTTTTTACATAAGTATCCCTAGGTGTCGATAATTGCATTAATCATATACCTCAGGTCATAATATATCATCCTAAGTGGTCCAAGTAAGGCCTTCTCTTTTATTTATATTTCCTCTTCTTTGAACCCCACTCCTGTTCCCCTCCCCTTATGACACCATCTCTAGTATATTTGATTGTGTCCTTAATATGCACATGTATTTGTAAAATCTATAATGTTGGGGGCATTTCTACATGTGTTCTAACTTTCAGAAAGGTTTTTATGCTATAAATCTTATTCTTTTTCATACATTTCTCACCCAATATTATGCTTTTAAGACCTACACATCATTGCTTCTTAATGTTACTTAGTATTCCATCATAATAATTATAAATATATTATTAGCAAATTTATATCGTCCTTACTATTTGCCAGACACTGTTCTAAGCATTTTACATAAAATCGTTTAACCCTCACAACAGTCTTGTAAGGTAGGTACTGTTATTCTACCTGTTTTATTCATTCATTCCCCTGGTGATGGATATCTAGTTTGCCTCCAGTGCCCTGCTCTCAAAAACAATGAATTTCCCTGTATCTATCTCCTTTGCACCTATGTGAGAATTTCTCTGGTACCTGTATCCAAAAGTATGATGTTTTTTCTTTAATCCACTGAAATTATAGATGTTCTGATGATGACCCAGACTTGCGTTCCCAGGATAAGTGCTACTTGGACATGATGTGTGTTCTAAATAATTATTGAATTTGATTGGCTAATACTTACTATAGAATTTTTACACCTGTCTTCATAAATAAAATGTACCTATAAATTTCTTTTCTTGATCTGTCTGTAAGTCATTTTACAACCTAAGTTATATTAAAATGACTTGAGCAGCTTTCCCTCTTTTTCTGTTTTCTGGATCAATATGTAATAAGATATAAATTATCTATTCCTTGAATGACATGGTCCTCAAGGTTTTTTTCTAACTATAAATTTGATGACTTGATGAGCTCCTGTAACTGTGACATTCTTACCAGTGCTTCACTGGTTGTGTGGATTCACCAAGCAGATTCACATGGATCCAAGACCTCAGAGACGTCAGAGGGGGTTAACCTGCTAGGTTCTTTGAGCCTAACAACAAAAAGATTGCCAGAAGGGGTGGTTTTGTCAAGATTGGAATAGTGGGTAGCAGAGGTAGGGGATTTGGTCTCTGCAAATTTGGCAGGTGATAGGAAAGAAATTCTCATGCTGGTGTGTAGTTTCATGATGGAGAGATTTTGGGGTAGAAACACGGTGTTGGTGTCAGTCCCTAGCAGCTTTAGAGAACTAAACTGCTTCTGTAAGCTTTGTATCGTGGTTTTCTGAATCTCACTCTCAGAGCTGAAATGAAATCAGAACAGGGGACACTGCTATTCAGACATCTTCCATTCTTCTTAGGACATATTACTTTAAACCATAATAGTAATTTTCATATCATGTTATTTTTATTTCTCATTTGGCTGAGAACACAGTGCGCGCAGAGAAGATTATTCGTCAGATAGTGACTACCTGGCACACACAGTCCATATAATGGCCGTTAAGCTAAGATCCAGTGACTGACAAATAAGCTATAAAATCTAAAAGGCAGGATTTCTTGTGGTAGAAGGGTTATAAATAATTTTATGTCTTTACATATGTGACATTTTGTATAATAAACAATTAACTGCCTGCTTTTGACATTTGAATGTTAATGTGAAGAGAGTTATAAAACAGACTGTAAACATCACCTCCCAAAGTGAAGTGTAAACAGCCATCAGCCTCTGGGAGGGGAAGACCTAATGGTTCCTCGCAGTGCACTCTGTACCTTTTTACTGCCAGTTTGGGTTTCATTGTCTTTGATAAACAAGATAATTGATATAAATGAATGTGATCCTGTAAAATGGTTCCCCAATTGCAGATTTTCATGCTGGAGGTATAATTTTCCTTATGGCACATTACTGTTCATCTTTAAATGGGTAGATTGGTTAATCTGCCTTCCACAAGAAGACATTAGTTGAGTCGCTCCCTATCAGAGCCAATAAAAACATTGGGTTAACCAGGGCACAGGAAGAAATGACTAATGGTCACATTAATGAGCAAGAGCATGTGGATTTTTGAGTGGGAGGTTTAGAGTTGGGAATGCAAGAAATATCTTGGAGATAAGGAGATGCAGTCCTCCTCAGGAAGAGGACAAAGGCAGCGTGTGCTGAAAAGGGAGGTCGTGCTGCTCGGCTTTCCTCTCTTCTTCACAAGCCCCAGCTCCTACCACTTAGAGTGCTGGTTTTGCTGCACTGACTGACTGACAGGCTGAAGATCTTAAACAAGGAAGCCCTAATGTGCTTTCTCCCTCTTATTTGATGAAAAAGGACTAGGGCTTTGCAAAACTACCATTTTGTCCCATAAATTAATACTTGGCGTTCTTGATCCTCTGTTGGAGGGCTCTCTTTAGGAAATGTCAAGGGCCAAGCAAGCAGAAGAGCATGTTAAGTTTGCACCCAGTTGGGAAATCTGGGGTAAGATCGTTGGCAGTCTGCTTTGAAGAATCCATTTCTCTTTATGCATAAAGTACAAGGAAGAATGAATGAAAAAGAAAGTGGGCCAGCACTTAGAAGACTGTATAAAATGGCGTATCCATGACTTCTCGTAGGGGAATGTTGTACCAACTTATCACTCCGAATCATCGTGGTTTAAAAAAGTAATAATTAATAATCATTTACTTGTCTAGGGCCTTCCAATATTTAGTTTTAAAAACTAATTTAAACTCATGGCAAGGAAAACAGTGGTGAAATGAGGTTTCTCCCAGGACAGTTCTCTTTGGCAGTGTTATCACATAGTCTTTCAAAGATCCAGCATGCTAAGGGTAGTTTGCTGTCCAGTTTAATGTCATCTCTTCACCAAACGGATGGGCTGCCTCCCTCCTCCTTACCACTCTTGAAAGGTTAGCCTTTCTTCAGAATAGTACAGGTTTTTCCAGCAACATCTGTCAGCTTGGCAATGAGCACACCCTAAGGAAATTATGAACATTTGAAGACCATCTAAATACTGTAGGGAACCTTTCCTCTCCCTCTTCCTCTCGTCTCTCCCTGCTCCCCCTCCTGGCTTCCAAGAAGAGTGGGGCAGGCACGTGCTGTTTACCACTGTTGGTCTCACTGATAAATTGTAAGCCCATTTGTATCTGTGATTTTTTTTAATGTGTTTTGATTTGCTCAGTAAATTGTGATAGCTCATGAAACCTCAAAGCAGTAACTGTCCTAGAAGGCAGGCTGTGGGTAGACCCCTTTGTTTAATGAAAAGAGATCCCTAGCCACTATAGTGTTAGCGCAAAGAGGCTTCTTTGGTCTAATGGCTCGGATGATCATGATCCGATTCATTAGGTCAGAAATTGCTGTCCCCAGCAAATATTGACCAGGAGGAACTGCTTTCTTGGTTATTCTGAAACTGCTAGCTGCATATTACACTATCAGGTGCTAACTTTTTTTGCAGGTCAGTAGAATTGTTATTGGTTCTTCCTTCCCTTGCCCCCTCTGCCTTTACAATTACAGGGTGGCTCATGGGAATAAAAATCTCCCCTCTTGTGTAATATCCAGATTTCTGAAATGTTGGTCCCACCTACCCATTCCACATGGAGAAAAACCTCGCTCCTCGTGGCTGGGGAAGTACCAAGCCTGGCTCTTGTATTTCTCTGAAGATTTCAAGATGCTTTTGTAAATATCATCTAATTTATTTGTCAAAATTCATAAGAAGGTAGAGAGAAGAAGGAATTTTTCTCTTTATAGGTAAATAAACTGAGTCATGAGGCAATTAAATGGCCTCCTTGAGATTGCCTAGGAAACTGTTTGCAGAACTGAGGTTAGTGCTTTGGGTGCCTGCATTGCCTTGTCCAGTGGACATTAGAGCTGAAGGTGGGTCCAGGAAAGCAGCCATTTCCCCTCTCAGAATTAAAGTATGTAGACATGACATAAAGAGAGCTAGCACTCAGAAATAAGATACTTCCTAATAGGCAGGTCTGAAAATATTTATAATAAAGTTCCATTTAAAAATACTTGCATCCATTTTTCATTTCCCAAGGCACTAAGTGTAAACCATTAAAAGAATGATTAATTGAAAATAGTAGTAAAGGCTCTTTTTAAATTACCTTGTATTGTATTTTAGACAAGACTTCTTTCATCATGCATTATAAGTCTACTGGAAAATATAGCATGATTCTGTTTCCTCCACTTTGGCCTCCAGAAGGTAGTATAAATTGTGTTTTGCTGAGGTTTTTTTCTGATAACTGCTTTACTTAGAAGCATGAGTAGAGTTGTTCCTGGTCACTTGGAAGACTCTGACTGCCAGTCTTTGAAGCTGGGTAACCATATTCCCCCAGGGACCCCAAGTTCACCCGTTGGGAGGCATCACCTCAGTCTCACCCAGGGGATGCTCAGCTTCCCGACAGCCCTGGGCTGGTCCCTCAGGCTAGAACTGGGAGAGTGTCCAGAAGTCAGGTTTTCCCTCAGGCATCCTGGGTGATTTGATTACAGAGTCTCAGTTCTGAGAGCCCAATATTCAGAAGTTAAGACTCACCTTTACCTGCATATTTCTTCTAACTTCCAGTCTTGTTCTTTTGAGATTCTCAGAGATCCCTTCCCTCTCACATCTCTCAATCCAGGATGGTTTGTGGGAGCTAAGACATGTGAGAATTTGGCGTCATCTCCAACCTTTTCTCGCTGCCTCCAAAAGCTGTGGCAGGAACGTTCTGCCAAAGCTGAACTGTAAGAGCATACTTGTCTGATTGGGGCATTTTCTGTACAATTTCCAGGGCTTCACTTAATGTTTGAACATCGATACTACTTTTAGTAAAAACTCAAATTTTATAGTCGTTGATGCATTTTAAAGAAATATCATTCAAGATCTTAAGACTCAAATTATCCATGATCCCAGAATCAATCTGACTTAAAATTGTTGAAGTTTGAACCAGATGCAAACTCCAGCTTAAAATTAAAAAAAGAAAAGAAAAGCTACTACTGTTACCGAACCAGGCTTGTTTTGCCTGCCACACGGTATGCCAATCACCAAGATGGCAAGTTTGCAGCAGAAAGGATTTAATTCACAAGGCAGCCAAGTGAGGAGACAAGAGAACAAATCTCATATCTGCCTCCCCGAAAGTGGGGATTAGGGATATTTATGGGATGGAGGAGCAGGGTGGTCTGAAGTGTGGGAATAGGTGATTGGAGGTAAGGAGAAGTGAGGTAATTGATGATCTGTGCAAGCGTAGTCAAGCTTCATGACTCTTCATAGGACTCGTGTTCACAAAATGGTGGCATTAGCATGATCTGACGGTGGAGTTTTCAGCCCCCTAACATCAAAGGGTCATCTGTCAGGCATTTGCATAGGCCCAGTTGGTGAGTCAGTGGTCTTAACTGGCCTGAACTGGACAAGAAGTCGACTAAAAACAACTTAAGCACCACGGTTACCTTCAGTACCATGTTACCATGGTGACCCAAGCATCTGATTTATCTATAGAGTGGGCTTTAGTTGTGCATTATCTAACTACTTTTGCAAACAGACAACTAACTGAGTATAGTTAAAGCAAGCTGGCCCTTGGTTTCATGACTTTATTAAAGGGATAGTTTAAAAAACAACACAATACAACAATGCAAACTCCAGCTTAAAATTAAAAAAAGAAAAGAAAAGCTACACAAACCACCACTTCTTTTGTGGAGCTTTTAAAAACCTTTTGCACATCCTTTGTTCTATGCTCAACATGAATGAGCATAGTCCCCAAGCCATGGTGACATCTCTGATCCTGAGTCACAGAATTGTTGTGGCCTGACAAGACCTTTCAACCAGTAGCATGGAACAAAAATAGCTGTTGATTTCAACATCTTTTAGGACATAAAGAAAAATAAATCCACATGAAACTCTTATGATACTACTCATAGAAAAAGATGCCCTTTACATTATAACTTTTTAATTTTTTTGAGAAAAAGTTTCCAAAACTTACAAAACCAGTTTCAGTGACTCTTCATGTGTTAGGTATTTTTCCCCCATATCATCTTAAATAACTTGTCCTGATGTAGGGGGCAAATGTAGAGTCTCTTTCTCTGACAGATTATGTCCAGAGAGAAGAAAAAAATCACCACAATGAGATACTGCCTATTAGTTCAAACTCGGAGTTGAGTGTTTGGGATATCTTTTTTCTTACACCTGGAAATGCCTTTGTCCTAAATTCCAAGACCTCACCTACAGAGTGAACCCCTCTCTGATACACTGCAGTTGGTTACTGCTGTTAAACATCTGATGCTTGATTCTTTAAGGTCTTTTCAAATTGAAGATTTTCACAGCTAAAACCTGCAGCATTCAAATTACCCGTAAGAGAGTAAACCTCTTAAACAGTTAGTTCTGGAATGGGCCTTTCCTTCCAAGGCCCCCTCGTGAGGAGAGAGAATTCACTGATTCTGGTGAACTTGTACTTTTTTGAGATCCACTGGCCTCGCCCCACCTTACCTTTGCCCCTGGGGATAACCCCTCTGATTTGTCACCTTTATCTTCCAGAAAGCTGCCTTTTCCTCTGAAATGTTTGGAGCTATAGCTTCATAAAGTTTGGGTATGTTTGGGGGAGGGCAGGCGAGTTGGGGGGGGCACCTTTGAAGTTTGGAAAAGTGTCACCTCTTCCTTTCACCAGGTAAATGGAGGTCCAGCATGACTGTCAGACCCTTTTAATCTCAAGGTATGGTGTGATTTGAGCAACCTTGGTCAGTGTGATTTGGGCAACCGTGGTGATGTCATAATTGGAGCTAGAACAGGAATGATGAGAGCACTGAGAGTAATACTAATTAAAACAGATGAAAAGGAGAAGCAAAGAAAAAAGGAAAAGAGGTGAAGAGGAATGGTGCTCCAGCATTCAAAGGCATGGTCTGTTTCTTCCCCTGGGCTTCCCCTGCAGGTACCACAATGACTGAATCCTTTGGAATTGCGTTGGGAAGCAGCTCTCTCACAGAGCTGGACCTGGGGGGAAATTTGGGGAAGGAAAGTGTAGATGTTGTATGTCATACGTAATCGATGGTTTTTCTTTGGTGATGTGATGTAATACATGATTGAAAGTGATTTTTTTTAACTTGGTAGATAAAAGTGGGAATTAATGTAACTTAGTGCCAGTGTTGTAGAGCACATTTTTGTAGCTTTTTGATAGTTTCAAGAAAGATGGGCTTGTGTTTTAATTAGCTATTGTTCTTTTACAGCTGTTCAGACGTACAGGATATTTTTTCCTTTAGAATAACTTGACAGAAGGTTGGATTGCAGTTGTGTTGTAAGCTTGCTGATCAGCAACAGTTCTTATATAGGCCTGGGGTTAGGCCCCTAGGGTGAGTCCCCCTTTAAAAAAAATGTAGGTCTGTAGGGGAACATCTGGGTGTGACCTTAAGCTAATAGCCTTAGTTGTCTTTTTGAAGGAAATACTTTGTATCTCTGTGAAAATCTTGGCAATAGAGAAGAATCTACTCCGAGACTATTAAGCACTTGTTTGTTTGCTACTTGAACCACTGTGCTGTTAGAAAACAGTTTGTAATAAAAACAGCCAGGGAAACGTTGAATGAAGCCCAACACAAGCACAGTTTTTGAAGATGACAGTCCTCTGTAAGTGCTAAATGCTATTTCATTTTTAAAAATCTGCTTCAAGTGGGGTTTTTTCTCCCACCTCTCAAAGGTGATCTCTGGAGGTGGTTAAATAACATGTCAGTCTTATCTTTAAATATGGCTGGTACAGGTGGCCCTCAGGTCATGTCCTAGTGAAGTAATACTGCCTTTTAAAAAATTTATTGCTCCTGAATTAAATTTACTGGCAATCTGTTGGCCACTCCTGGTGCTGCGTAAGAACGGAGAACAGTAAAATTGTTTCCAGATCACTTTTTCTGCAGCTCCCTACAGTCTGAGTCATCCCAATATTCATAGACTTGCAGACTGTATACAGTTTGTTAACATGCAACTTTTGCATTCAGAAGCAGCAAATTAAATTTGTCTGAGCAGAATTGCTGTGTGCGCGGAGGGGGAAAAGTAATTTGTGCCCAGGCTGTTCCCCTTTGCCTTTTGCTCATAGCACAGGCTATTGTGATAGGTATGTAGCTGAAGGATAGCAAAGGAAAAGCAGAAAGAGACAGACACAAGATGCTGGATTTTGGCAGTATGGTTTTGTAAACAAAGTGACACAAATTGGGGCAGAAATTCCAGTGGGACAGAGGAGGAAACTGGAAGGCTGGCAGTACAGCACAAAGCTGAGTCCCATCCAGATGGTGTTTTTAATAAATTTATCAGACGCATATGAAAGACGGTAATGAACATTCAAATGGGGAGTGGCCTGGCCCCTACGGGAAGGAAAACAGTATGGCACCTTCTGTGCGTTGCAGTCAGTTAGAATCTGTCTCTAATTTTCCCTAGTAAGAAAGACCACAGAACTTATTCAGACCATTGGGTAATTATTAGGCAGTCCAACTAGGCAAGTTGAGGTTTATGTTTGTAGGAAGAAGAATTAATAACAATTACTTCCTGCTGGAATGGAGGAAGTGGCCGATAGGTGTTAGTAAACCCAGCGGTGACATTTAGGACAAACCTCTTCTGTGAGAACTCCTATAGTGTGACTAAAGCAGAATGCTCTCCCCTCAGACATAAAAAAGCTTTTATATTCTTTAAAAGCCACATTGTTGTATACATTCCTCCTCTCCCTCCTGCTCTCCGCAAAATGGTTTCTCCATCAGAAAATATTTTAGTCTACCATGAGTGACCAAACTTTCTGTATGTGGGATAAACTTTGAGGAGAGGAGGAGCTGGGAGAGCTGAGGGTGTATGTAGTGCTTATGTAGCAGCTTTTCTGCAGTGGGCATATTTGTTTTCTTTTTAATGTTCAGGTCAGGACTGAGAGATTGATCAGTACTTTACCTTTCTAAGAAAACTTTTACTGAGAAAGCAACTTTTTTTCTGCTTTATTCAGTTACTCAAATTTTCTAGCTTTGGGTCTGGAACTATGTTAAGCAAGGTTAAGTGCCATCCTTTTCTAGCTCTGATTCGTTCATTCAGCAAATATTTATTTAACCCCTGCTATATGCTTAGGCACTGTTTCTTGGCAGTTGGGAATACAGCAGTGAAAAAAAGAAACAAAATTTCCTGCCCTAAGAAACTCACGTTCTAAATCTCCAATTTTGGGGTTAGATCAGATTGAATTACTGATTTGAATATTAAAAATTAGCACAGTGCTGGAATGATGGTCTCATCTTAGTTGTTTACAGAAGATCATCATCCACTGGCTTTGTGCCCAGATCCCTGTCCTTCTCTTCTTTCCACTTGTTGGCATCATTTGGTCATTATACTATTAATTTGACTCATTATCAAAAAATAGGTGTGAGAATTAAGAGAAGCGATAACCTTTTGATTTCGTACCTTATGAAGTAGATACAGTTGCTTATCAAGTTGCTAGTAGAGTTCTAGCAAAAGCTATTTCTTGAAAGGAATTTGGGACTTGGGTAGATTTCACTAATATAGTCCATCTCTGTGTGTATATGTTGAGATGTGTCTGTGTTGGACACCCTTGTAGATCCAGACTTTGACTAATAACCTTTAATGAATAATTATGCCAAGATCAAAGTAGAAATCATGCTTTGCTATTCTCCAGCTCATACATATAGGATTCATTGTTAAGAAGGCAAAATTCTTTAATGTAGCATATGTGTTAGACCACCTCAAGATTCCGGCGGGTCAGAGAGTGATATTCCTGTGACAGTTTTGCTTAGAGAAAATGTTAGAGAATGAAAGAATCTTCTGTAATAAACCCATTTATAAATATGTCTATAGAAAAGGAATTCTGAGTGTTTATCCCAGCCGTATTTACCAAAGAGCTTGAAACCATATCAGTAATGATTTTGTGATAGTCTCTGGTGCTGCTGCACTAATTGACCACTAGTTAAAACCAGATTAGCTAGGGATAAAATTGTGAAGCAGTAAGGTAGGGTAGGTGGAAATTGACAAACTCAGGGAGAGTCAACAAAGACAACTGGTAGGACCTAGTGGATGCTGCAGAGGATACCAGTGTTCAAAATAGTCATAAAAGGTTTTATCCTTCAGAGTCTTGCCATCTTTCTGGCTTTCATAAAAACAGTGCTAAAATGTATGAAACTTAAAAAACAACTAATATTCCATATATGCAAAAGAACATATATGTAAACTTTGGAGAGCAGGAACACGCATATGCTCACCACCCACCTGAAGAAATAGAACACTCCCAAACCTTTAAAGCCCTTGTGCGTCCCTCCCCTAGTTGAATCTCCACTATCTGCCTATCCAGAGATAACCATTCATCTGAATTTTAGTGTTTACTGTTCCCTAGCTTTCCTTTCTAATTTCACCACATGGGTGTGTATCACTAAACAATAGAAGTAGAATCGTACTCTATTTTTCTGTGACTTGCTTTTCTTAACCAACTTTTTTTTGAGAGATTGACTGTTGTTGATACACATAGCTCTAGTTCATTTATTTTTAGTACTGTGTAGTTTTTATTTACTAGTGAAATTTTAATAACTCAGTGGACAGGTTAGATAGATTAGACATGCCTAAAGATTATTAGTGAACACAAATAATAATTTTAAGAAATTACCCAGAATCCTTAAAAAAGAAGTAAAGAGAAAAAAAATGAAAGGAAGGTTAAGAAACATGGAGGATGGGATGAAAAGTTCCAAAAGAGGTCTAATAGGAATTCTAGAAGAAGAAGAAAAATAAAATGAGGGAGAATCAATACTCAAAGAAATAATGGCCAAAAATTTCCAGACTTGATAAAAGCCATAAATGCTCATATTCAGTCCTGAGCAGGATAAATTTAATCTACATCTAAATACAACATAATAAAACTGCACAATATCATAACCAAAGAGAAAACCTTAAAGTAAACTGTAGGGAAAAAACAATTACAACAGTTAGAGGGATAGCAGACATACAGTAGAAGCCAGAAGACTACGAAATAATATCTTCAAAGTGCTGCGGAAAAACAACTTTTAACTTAGAGTTGTATATCCAATTAAACTATTTTTCAAGAGTGGTGGCAAAATATACTTTCAAACAAAGACTTTGCTGAATACTAATGGATGTGTCTTAGAAAGAAGGAAGTTGAACCAAGAAGAAAGGAGACTATAAAAAAAGTAATGGTGAATAAATTGGTAAATGTGGATAAATAAGCTTTGACTATATGAAATAATAATAATGACGACTGATTTAGAGAGTATAAAACAAGTTGGAACTAAAAGGTTAGATAACAAAACAAATAAGCCAGGAGGCAAGTGATGTGTATTAAAAGGTGTTAAGGTCTTTTATATTGTTTCAGAGAAGGGAATATGTGATTTTTAATTTTAAGCATTGTTAAGTCTGGTATGCATATCTAAAATTTAACAAAAGAACAGAAATAGAATATATAACTTCCAAACCAAATCAGGAGAGATAGCATATTTCCCCTGGTGGGGGAAATAAAAGAAACTCTCAATCCATCAGAAAACAGGAACAGAGTGGACAGAGAGGTGGGAGAAGCAGCAAAGAAAAAACTTATAGGAAGTAAAAGCGAGTCCAAATATGTTAGTAAAAACAATTATTGTAAGTCACATAAATTATTGTAAGCCAGTTGAAGACAAAGAACATTGATTTTTTTTAAATCTAGTTTTATGTTATTACTAGAGACCAGAAAAATAGAAAGTGGAGTGATACTAAGGAAATAGTAGCCAAAATAAAGGTGCTAGTTATTTGACATCAGACAATGTAGATTTCAGGGCAAAAGCATTATTAGGGATAAAGAATGACACTACATAATGATGAAAAGTTTACTCCACCAATAAGATATAATTCTAAAATGATATTTGTGAAGTGATATTGTCTCAAAATATATAAAGCAAAAATTGACAGAAATTACAAGGAGAAATTGACAAATCTGTAATCATGGTGGGAGATTTTAACAAACCTCTCCCAGTAATTCGTAAGCACATTAGTGATTTGAACAACAGTTAATAAGTTTGATACAGTAGATATATATAGAACCATACATCTCCCAAATTAGAGAATACACATTCTCCTCAGGCACACATAAAATATTAATAAGAATTAATCATGTACCAGGCCACAAAGCAAATCTCAAGAAATTCTACAAAGTCAATATCATACACTTTTTTATCCACATAGCAATGTAATTAAAAATCAATAACAAAACGATCACTTGAAAAGTTGTATTTGGAAAGTTAAAAACATACTTCTGAATAATTTGTGGGTCAAAGAAAAAATCATAATACAAATTAGAAAATATTTAGAAGCGATCAACTTTGAAAACACTATATATCAGACAATCCCAAATTGAGGGACATTCTACACCATGCCTTGACCAGTACCCCTTAGAACACCATATATCAAAACTTAAGGATAAAGGTAAGGCAGGACTTAGAGGTAAAATATTAGCTTTATATGCATTTATTTTAAAAAAAAGGAAGAATTAGCGAGTTAAGTATTCACTTCAAGTAGTTAGGAAAAAAAATAGAATAATTCCAAAGGAGTAGAAGGAAGAAAGAATAAAAAGAAGAGCAGAATTTAGTGAAGTAGGAAATAAAGAAAAGAATCAGCAAAACCAAAAGTTGGTTTTTTGAAAACACTAATAAAGTAGACAAACCTATATAGGACTGATCAAGAAAAGAAAGAAAAAGTACAAATAAAAATATTTGAAATGAAAAAGAGAACATACTGTGAAAAATTTTATGCCAGTATATTTGAAAACTTAAACAAAATGAAAATTTTTCCTAAAAGGGTCAAGTTATTCTTATAACTACAAGACTAGGCAGATCAGTGAAACATGGTACAGATCTTAAAAAGAGACGCGAATATATGTGAAAACTTTATATGTGACTAAAGTAACAAGTTAGCGGGGGAAAGTGTTCATTAAAAGGTGCTGGGGAAATTGACTAACCTTATGCATAAAAGATGAAAGGAGATCCCTAGTTCACAACATCCCCAAAATAAATCCTAAATAGATTAAAGGACCAAAGGTAAAAAGCAAAATTTGAGAACTTTTAGAAGAAAATATAGGTAAACATCTTTATGAATTCAGGGTGGGAAAGAGTTTACAAACAAGAAAAGAAAAGCACAAACCATAAAGGAAAAGATTAAATATTTCAACTCAATACACTAACCAACAAAGGATTGGCATCCTACAAGTCAGTTAGAAAGACAATGGAAAAATAGACAAAAGATAAAGATAGATGGTTTATAGAAGAGAGATGGAGAATGATTCCAGAGGAAGAAAAAGAGAAATAAATCTTCAGCTTCATCTAACGAAAAACTAAAACCACATTGAGATATCATCACACACTCATCTATCTGACATTACCAAGAGTGGATGAGGATGTCGAATAATGAGTTGAGAGTAAGTTTTTACAACCACTTTGGTGAATAATTTGGCAATATCCAGCAAGTTCAAGGTAACTCATAGCCATCAGTGTAATTCCATATTCATATATATGTATAAATCTTATGTATTCCTTCAAGAAACTCTTACCTATGTACACAAGAAGACACCTTTGCAATTGCAAAGGAAACGATGTTAATAATCCAAATGTCCCTTAGTAGAAGACTAGATACAGTTGGCCCTCCGTATCCTCAGATTTTGCATCCACAGATTCAGCCAACCTCGGATTGAAAGGCCTACAGTGGTTGCTTCTGTACTATACATGTACAGACTTTTTTTCTTGTCATTATTCCCTAAAAAGCACAGTATAACAACTATTTACATAGCATTTACATTGTATTAGGTAGTATAAGTAACCTAGAGATGATTTAAAGTATGCGAGAGGATGTGCATAGATTATATGCAAATATTATGCCATTTTTTATAAGGGACTTGAATATCCATGGATTTTGGTATCCGAGGGGAGTTCTGGAACCAATTCCTGCATGGCTACCAAGGGACAACTGTATATAAATTTTGTTATATTTATCCATTGAAATATTGTAGGTACTTTACACAAATGAACTAGATTTATCTGTGTATTGAATGTTCCTTCATCCTGATTTAATGCTTGTGGTAAATGTTAATATTGTTCACCATACATTCCTTTTCTTCTCCTGAGCACACAGCAGGGTTGTACTTTCCTACCCTCTTTGAAGTTAGGTAAGGCCCTGTGACTTGCCTTAGTCAACCAAATGTAAGCAAAGTGATGTGTGTTACTTTTGGGGAAGAGTTCTAAAAGCCAATACCCAACTCACTCTCTTCTCACTGCTGCTGTGATTGAGGAAGCACATATCAATCCAAAGCCTCTGTCACTTGGGTCCCTGAGTGATACAATGAGCAGGGCCACTTTGCTGATTGTCATTGAATAAATAGGGTGAGCGAAAAATAGACATGTGGTATGTTAAGCAACTGGGAGAAAGAGGGCTGTCTGTTACCACAGCCTAAGCTACCTACAGTATTATTTTATGTCTCAGCTCAATTTACTGTGCATCTTGTGCCACTTCCTTAAGTTCTCTTCCAAATTATAGACTACTTCCCCTTTTCCATGAGATAGAGGTACCATGACTTAGCCTCTAAATATGGTCCTTCATCTCTGTCTCTTTCCAAAGTCATGGGGAGCTTCTCTCTAAGCTCCTTCTCTGCCAGGTAACTGTCCTTACAGGTTATTTCACCAGTGTTTTTACTTATTGCTTTGGAGTTAAGATTCATAGTCAAGGGATTTTACCACCAGAAAATCCATCCTCTCTCCCTTTCTCCTTCCCTTCCTCTCTTATTTATCTGTGGATGGCTGTCCTCGTCTGCAGAGAGCAAAGCAATTAGTGAAGGTGTATGAGATGAGGGCTCAAGTACAGGCATGCCCAACTTGGAAAAATAAATGCATTGTGTAGAAGATACATGTAAGATTATTTACTCCACATCATTATAAAGCTAGAAATGTTTTGGCATGGTGGTAGCACTGCTCACCCTCTCTCTTTTCAGAGAGCATAATGTTATACTGAAAAGTACAGTGTATATCTAATGAGAAAATGTCTTTTTTTTCCCCAGTCTATTTTAAGATTATATGTAAAGTAAGCTATAAATCTTGAATGTAAGAAGCTAGGGTTAATTGTAGGTTTGGGTTGGATAACTTAAATGTCTGAAGGAAGCCCCAGCACTAGTAAATGCATAGAAAAGGTCCCAGGGGACTTAAAAGGCCTCACCTTTTATCATTCTCTTCTCAGTGTGTGGAGAATCTACGTCATTTTTGGACAGCTATCATTTTGTGGAAGCCCTTGACTTTTATAAATGAACAGGTTGATATGGATTTGGAGTATAGAGAGAGACTCTGAATCAAAACAGAGCTAGTGTTTCAAAATACAGCAGTTCATGAACAAAGAGAAGAGCATACATGTTGAAATAGCAGAATGTGTAGAATAATAAACAAACAAAAAAGGGAAGTGAACCCTGGCTGAGGGCAGTATGTATTCTGAAAAGGCATTGGTACCATGTCCTGGATCACTTTGCTGCTTTATGAATTCTAGAACACTGAATCTACATATATAGTGGTTTTTTAAACAAATTTATTAAGTGTAATAAGTATATACAGTTGAGAGAATACTAATAAAACAAGTGTTTATGTACCCACTACCCAGCTTAAGAACAGAACAGGACCAGTACTTTAAAGCCCCTGCAAGATTTTGTCTTGGAAATGAAATCAATAAATGTTTGCACCCATTGTTGAACCTCCCTCCAAGATTTCATCTCCCCCGTCCCCAGACAAATTATCCTGAATTTTGTATAATAATTCTCTGGATTTCCTTTTCAGTTTTACCCTTATGAATGTCCCTAAACAAAGTATATTTTTAGTTTTGCCTTTTTTTTAACTTTGTGTAAATGAACTCATACTTTGTGTTTTTCTGTGCTTTGCTTTTTTTCACTCAACATTATGTGTTTTGATTCATCTATTTGTATATAGCTGTAGTTCATTAATCTGAATTACTCTGTAGTTTCCCATTGTAGTAATATTTCACAATGTCTTCATCCATTCTGTATTTTGTGGGGTATCATGTTTGTCTATAATAAAATACTGTAGGGTTAATTGCTACATGTGGTTTGGTTTGATCCAACCTTAGGTTCAAGTTTTGTTTTTTTTTAAAGCGATTTGGCATGCAAAATGGGTTCATATCTTGAGATAATCAAGATATTCTAATTTCCCTTTTATCATTGATTTGAGATAGTAATTAATTTTGTTCATAGCACACTATTGGGGTATGTTTGGCTTCTCTTATCTTGATGCTGAATCTTGTGTTGGATTCACAGTTCCCATGGAGAATGTTGCAACAATTGCTGATTGTGCCAGTGTGATTGAAGGAGTCAGTCGGAGCCGAAATGCCCTGCTGAATGGGGACACCAAGAATTATGATTGGGATTCTGGCTATACGTGTCATCAGTTAGGAAGTGGTGCGATTGTGGTTCAGCTATCACAGCCATACATGATTGGGTCGATACGGTAAGAAGATTCCTTTTCATTCATTGCCTTTAAAATGGAAGACACATTTGCAAATCGTGTTTTGGAACAGTCATGATCCCAGTAACTTCAGTGAAGACACTCTTCTGTTCTTTGCTCTAAATACCAAGGAGGGGATGAAGGAGACGGGGGAGTACAGGGTGCTTGTTTGGATTTTCTGGCAGGGAGATGCGCCAGAATTAGACTTGGGGAGGGACTAGATTAGAGGCTTCTCCCTGGGTATGGCTTACCTCCTTCTCAAGTCGCAGTTTGTATTGGGTAGGGACTTAACAGATATTGTCAAGAGAGTTGATATAGAATCAAAAATCATTTTCAGCCTTAATAAATGACTTTACATATGAACCAAACAGGTCTGAATATGAGACCTGGTTCTAAAAGATCTTCTCAATGATCTTTGTGGCTGGGTTTTTGGTTGTTGTTTTCATTTTTTTGTTTTGTTTTAAGAAGAGAACTTTAACCCAATATTGCTTGATTTATAGGATCATACAATTTTAAAACATGAGACTGGTGACATCCCCTAGAAGATACACTTTTAGTTCAAGAATGCCATCTGGATCTTGAATAGGCTGCCTTTTTTTTAAAGTTCTAAGAAGGTGTCTGAAAGACTAATGTTATATACATATATATATATTTATTTATTTATATTTAACATTAGAAAAGATATTTTACATTATATCTTAGCCTGCCAGGGTTATAGATGTTGGCAGGACATGGCTGCCTTTCCCCCATCATGCTTCACCACATTTGCTTTGTTGTTTCCTAGTCTCATTTTAAAGTCAGTATGTATAAAGAGAAATAGCACCAAAAAATAAGGTAGTAGGATTCTAATAGGCAAAGGTTTATTAATGTTTAGGCTAATAATCATAGAGGTTATTGCTGCTTGCCAATTCTAGGGGGCACCCTAATAAGTGATACTGGATTTCTTGGAGAATTCAGACTGTTGATTTCTCCATTTAAATTGTTAACCCATTTTCATAAAGGGCCACATAAAGGCACCATAGGCAACAAATCACAGACAGAGAAGCCTTGAGTTCATACTGCAGACCAGACAACTCACTTTGTGCTTAGGATGGGGAAAGAGACAAGCCACAATCAGTCTGGACAAGCTACTGGTAGAAATAAACTTCCGTCACATAGCAAACAACACCCCCTCCTTCCTTTTTCTCAGCTGCATACATTAACTAAAGTAATCATAAGCCATATTTAATAAACCATTCTAGAATTTTTGTCATAGATGGTGTGAAACTTATCTGAATATTTCCCATTACAGTCTGTTCTTCTTCATTTTAAAAATCTGGGAAACAGTTGTCCTTCTCCTGTCACTGACACTCCTTATAGTCTCCACAATTTCTTAAAGATTACCAGTCGTGTCTCTGAGATTACATCTGCAATTTCTTTCAGCAGGCTTGGGGTGTAACTCAAGCCAAGAGACTTGAAATCATTTAAATTGACTAGATACTCTCTTTCTTTCACTTCACCTATTTGGAGCTTCAATTTTCTCTTTATTATGTTTGTTCTGCCATTTCTAATTTGAGGACCGGTCTTCTTGCCAATGAAGATGGAAGCAAACTGGCAGCTTAGTAGCTCTACCCACTTTCTTTTAATGTTCCCTGTATTCTCTCTGCTTACCTAGTTACCTCACACCACCCCACCCCCACCTAACAATGTTCCATGTGCATCTCAAACCAATATGTCAGAAGTGGAATTCCATTATCCTCCCCTTCCCCTGCTCAAGTCGCCTAACACTGATTTCCCCATCTCATCCAGTGGCACCATTAACTGTCTATTGACTGAGGCAAAAACGTGAGAATTTTCCTAAATTTCTTCTTCTCCCTCTCCTCCTCCCTCAACCAGTCGGCTGTAAAGTTCTGTCAGTACCAGCTCCTACATATCTCACAAATCCTTCCCCTCTTCTCCATCCCCACTGCCATTACCATAGTTGCACCTTTGTAGTTTCTCTTCTCTGCCTGGTCTTCCAGACTTCTATCTGGCCCTTCCTTCCCCACCTGCATCCATCTCCCACACTGTTACCACAAATCCCATGTGGTCACGCCCCTTCCGAAGAGGATTCATGGCTACTCTTTGCCTTCAGGAGAAAGTTCAGACAAAGGCATTAAAGAACCATCTGACTTGCTTCTGTCTATACAGGCCTGTCTCCTGCTTCTCCACTCACCCCTACCCATACTCTGTCTCAGCCTGTCCAGCTACTTGCAGTTTTGCAGGTGTGTGTCACCCCTCTCTTACCCCAGTGCCTTCGACCGTTTGAACATGCCGTTCTCACTGCTGTGTCTTTCACTACCTTCTCATCACCCCATTTTTACCTGACTCGTGTTCCCCGTTCAAGACTATACTCCTTTGGGAATGCCTCTCTAACTTTCCATCATCTCCTGGGCTGATTTAGATATCCCTCTTCAGTGATCCCATACCTTCTGTATGTAATTCCTGCTGGACCATTTGTCATATTTGTATTATATTTGTTTACTTGCTGCCTCCTCCTAGCCTCACCTGATATATAAAGCCTGTGGCAACTCAGAACAAGCATCCTTTGACAGATTGAATGTGCAGATGAGGTAGTCTGTCAAGATAAAGGAAATGGTAGTAGGTACGGTAGGAGATCTAGAATTTTAGATCTAGTAGGGACCTCATGAGGTCATTGACAAGGTGACATCTCAGAGAGAGAAATAAACAGGCTCTTCGTGTGGCAAGGCCACCTTGGCCTCTAACTCTACCTAAAGAATCAGAGATGTTGAATCTGACTTCAGAAAAAGGGGCTTTAGGCAAGAGAGAGCAGTGCCCATTTGGTTTTCTTTAAATGTGGAATGAAAATGGTTCCCCCAAACAATTTTTCTTTTCCTGACTCGGAGGGGAAATGATGAGCATGAGCACAACCAAAGGCAGAATTGTATATCTCAGCGCAGTGTGAAGCCTCCAACTTCTTTAAGCCCAGCTATTGTTTTTGTGGTAAGAAAATCCATGCAATTGAAGTCCTGTGTAACTGGCTGAGCGCTCAAAGAGACACGTCTCTGTGAAACGAACATTATGTTGTCAGGAACTGCATTTGCCTCTTCTGTGACATTATTAAGAAGAAAGGGAGAGGGATTTCTTAACCACCAATGCCTGTGGACGATGCTGGATATCTTGGCAGGCCGTGGTTAGCAGCAGCTGATGTGCCAGATAGACGTTTATTGATAGGAAACTAGATCAGTGGCAGCTCTTCATGGGGATGGGTAATTGACCAATGACATGTTGATTAGTCAGTGACATTTGACCCACAGCTTCTATTGCTGTGATGACTGACTTGCTTTCCTAGTCACTGTATCCAAAGAAGCCCAGTGATTCTGAATCAACACCTGGAGGGAGAGCGTTACAGAGCGAGACACTAACACTTTCCCCGTCTCAGAGGCAGGAGATGTGGCAATCTGGGAATCTCTGGGCCCAATCACAAGGGACACTGGCTTTACAAATGCAGATTCTTTGTGGGTGGTGACTACAAGGACAAAAGTCTCAAACATGAGTTATCTTGATCACTGCAGTCTTTATTCCTAAGAAAGGACATAATTATTTTGTGGATAAAGATTTCTTTTGTTTGTCTGTTTACATCCACAGAAACCATTTTTCCTTTCCTGAGAGTTTACCCTGTGACTGGGTAGGCAAGCAGAGCCTTCCTTCTTGACAGACAATGTTTGTACCTAACCACAGTCAGCTGGAGCCTAATCCTGCTGGTGTGTCTGGTACCAGTACCCTTGTGGTATCCTGGAGAGACTGATCTTGAAACGTGACCTCTGACCATCTCCCCCTCCCGTCATTTTCTTTCATTCATTCAACAAACATTTATTGAGCCTTTTTCTGTATGCCAGGCACTGTTCTAAGCACTGGGGGTACTGCAGTGAATAAAGGAAACAAACATCAGTGCTCTCAGAGAACCACGTTCTTGCGGGGAGGATAAACAATGAACAACACTATTTGTAACGTCAGATATTTCAAAGTGCTGTGGAACAATCCGGGGGGAGGACTAGGGTATGGAGACAGGGCAGCTTGAGATTGCGTGGTCAGAGAAGGCCTCGCCGTGCAGAGCCTGAAGGATGGGAAGAGCAAGCCATTTGGGGATCTGGGGGGCGAGCATCAGAGGCAGAGTGCCAAGGCCCCCGGGGCAGCATGTCTGGCAGGTTGCAGGAGCAGCAAGGAGGCCAGTGTGGCTGAGGCAGAGTGAGGGAGGGGAGACAAGGTGAGGGGGTAACTTGGAGAGGTGACAGCCCTGAGAAGTTTCGTTGCTGTTTCTATATTCAGTCACCATCTCCCAAAGCCATCCCACCCAGCCCCCATCCCAGTGTTTGGTTAGCACCGTGAGAGGGGAGTTTTCTTTGCTGAGGAGAGGAGGGGCAGGGCTGAAGAGCCAGCATGCCTTTAAAAGCCACCTTCTCTGCTCCTGACCTGCCTTTATCCAACCAGCTCCTGGAAGAGAAACAGCAGGAGGCGTCCTAGTCCTTGCAGTTTCACAGGAAACTTTCTCCCCATCTTGTGCATTTCTTTCTCTTTCCCAAGAGCTAGAGCAGGCTGTATAACTGGAAAATAAAGGAGTTTGTCTTTGTTGTTGCTAGGTTTACAGGCACAGAAAAAGTTATTCATTTTATTTAAGAGAAAAAGAGAAATTGCCTGAAATGTGCCTTAAAAGTGGGTAACGGAGTAGTAATTATATCATTTTCATGCCATTTTAAAAACATTAAAATTTAAATAACAGGAAATCTTCAGAGGCCTGACCACATAAAAAGACCAGGGTAGAGTCATAGTAACTAACCAAATCTACCTAATGTCTTAGTTTATAGCCCCTCTGTCACCTTAGTTTAAGACTTATTATCTTTCTGCTGATCATGATATCCTTTTCAATGTTTTCAGGCTAGTATGAGAAATCACATATGCTATGCATTAAGTATGCCTATCACCCAGTCTTTTTCAGCTAATAAATGATAGCACTTTGTTGAAACCCTAATTATAAGATAGTCAGTTAAATTAATAATTTTTACATTAGCTTGAAAATGATGCTTTTGTAATTGATATGTGCAGTACTGTAAGTAAAATCCCCATAATACTGTAACAAACCTAATTGTAAGTAAGTAAGCTGTCCAAAGATGAAACGGTGCAGATAGATGCAGCTAAATAAACCCACAGTCTCTCTGGGTGTTGTGAGGATTAAGGAGTTAATGACACAAAAATATTTTGAGTTCCTCGGTTGGAAAATGTTATATGAATATAATATGTTAGGACAAGATGGGTCTAGCCCAAAGTATGTTCTTGATGGGTATTCATAATCTCTTTAATCTGGGGATGAGGCTCTTTTTATTTTTTTTGTAGGGAAAAAAAAGACAGTTCTATGACTTAACAAAAGTTAATCTGGTACAGAATGTCTGAACCACAAATCAGTTTATGTCTTACAGTTATTAAACATAGATAAAACGAAGCAATAGCAAGCAGATCCTTTAAAAAAAATAAATAAGGTATGCCACTGTGGTTCTTATTCATCCTGGAATATTTTTCTTTCTCTGTGAGGTGTCAAGTCCATGCCCAGTTCAGGTGTCCTTTCACTATTGTGTGGCTACAGCCAACTCTAGATTATCTATTCAGTTTGTAAGTTACTGAGACCCCTTTTTGACTGCTATTTTTCCTTCTTCCTACTGCTTACCACCCTGCCAAGCTATTGCTCATCCACTTCCCTCCAAAGGATAGGCACAGAAAAGAAAAAGGAGAGGAATCACATAGCATTCAATTTTGTTTCCTATTTAATAGCTCCAAATGAAGGCTTAATCGATAAGGGTGGGGAGAGGAATTGAAGCTAATGACTCAAATGATGTTTTATAATTATTTAAGTATTTTCTACATCTGTGCTGCCCTCAGTCTCTCATAGGACCACAGATAATCTCAAGTTGAAGATTGTGATTTTGTAGTATTGAGATGGGGTCTTTGCACCGATTTCCACGTGACTAGTACAGTACCCTGTGCTGTGCTGTGGGTACTCAGTAAACACTCCTTGACTGAACTGACAACAGAGTGTGTTAGTGCAGCTAAAGGGAGTTCCATCTATCAACTAAATTGGACATCATATTTGCTCAGTGTGTCTGATCTCAGTGTATGTGAGGAAACTGCTATAGATTTGGCATCTCCAGCAAAAGACTGAGATTAAGCTCTGGTATTAGGTACTGACATTAGCACAGGTAAGGATGCTTGCTCTCACATTTCATGCTGCTGCCATTTCATTCTGTCTGAGGGCTGCACAGGCAAGTGCTACATTTATTTACATTAGTACAGCCTTCTTTGCAACCCAGAGAGCTAGAAATTTCCGTTTTATAGTCTAAAGAATACAACAAACATCTAAATATATGACTCCTCTGGCTTGGATTAAGATTGCCTATAACTCTAGTCAAAATTGGAAAGATATTTTACAAAATTTGCTTCATATCAGTCATGCTGAGCGTCCTCTGTCACAGCCCTGAACCAGGGAATTCTTCCTTGTCTCGCTGATCCATGATTTATTTACCAAGTGTTGTTTCTCTCAGCCTATCTGCATCACACTAAAGTCTTCTCTTATCACCCTCAGACCTCTAGTTCCCAGAAAAATTGTTGAATAAAAGATTATATCTGTGGTTCCCAGTAGATGCGGAAGTCTGAACTGTGTGAACACATAAGGAACCAGAAATCCTGGAGCCTGGAAACAGATAGCAGTTTGGGGGCATGGTAAATATGCCTCAGCCGGTTTCATCCTAGAGGTATTTCAAGACCAGAAAATATTGCTATGGCAACGAAATTGCATGTTAAAAATACAGTAGGGGCACTAGAATTCAGATGTTCTTTGAAAAAGCAGAAAAGGTTAAATGCCCCCCAAAAATGTGTGTGTGTGTTTGATTTACCTCATGTCAACCATTTGTCTCCCTTGAGTGATTAGAGAACTTGGCAACTAGTCATCATAAAATATAGCTGGATATGTGAAAAGAAAAATCCTTTTAGTTTTCATGATTAACTCATCAAGAAGACATTTTTACAGAGGATATCAACTCCATTTGACCCAATATTTCATGCACAAATGTATGTGTAGTAATTATCCAGAATTGTTATTTAAGACCTCTCTAAAACAAATAATCACTTCATCAATAGTGCTTTAAACAGTTAAAAACTAGAATCATTCACCTTGAAAGAGCAAATGAATGAAAAACATAAACCTCCTTCTTCTGTGGTTTGACTTTGGCAGATGTTTACACGCTGCCACCCTCGGGATAGGCCACACAGGGTCACGGAAATGAGCCTGTTCTCAGGAGGGCTAACAGAAGGGTGGGACTTCCAGCAAATTGACAGAAATTTCTACAGGTTTAATATGTCAAGTTGCTTGAATATATCTTTTGATAAAAGCTATTTTATCAAAGCTATTATTTGAATAAAGCTATTCTGAAAACTGATGAAGGGCCACAGTCATTTAAAGTTCATCCTTAAATTAATCCACAGCAGTAATCTACTTTTGAAAACCTTCAATTCCCCAGGCACCCTTAAAACAGAGATTTTTTTTTTCCCTAGGAGCCCAATTTTGTCACCTTGTTAAGATGCTTTTGGTGCATCTTGGTAGCACCTGATGTCAGTGTATCTCTTTTTTAAGCTTAGCCCTTTGTAAACTGTTAACCATAGAGGCACTTGGCCAAAACATTCTTGTATCTCTAGTTAAGAACAAGCAGAAGCACTGAGATCAAGAAAAACTCTTCCACTTCCCCTTCTTGCTTCTCCTTCTGTCCACCTCCATTCTGCATCCTTCTCCTAGGAAAAATGATTATGATGACAGGCTGGTTGGTGCCCCTCAAGGACTCCTTTCAGCAACTTTGCAGGACACTCAGAGGCTTAGCTCCAGCTGAGGAATCATTATTTTTCTGCTGTGTTGCCTCTTTCAACAATGTATCAGATTTAGTATAAAAAGTATTGGTTACATAGATAAATGCAGAGTATGCTTTTACTTCTCACTAGATTTTCTTTCCTTGTGCCCTTAAGACCTAATGGTAAGGATCCTCTTCCTTCCTGTTACCTTATAATGTCTGAAACCATGTCTGTCTGATTATGACATTACCAGCCTTGCCACACTATCCTTTTACTGTAACTGAACACCAGTCAAAGCTGTTTAGATTTCCCATACAGTTTAATGTTTAGAAGTGGCTAATGGTCCTTTTCATTGCCATGTCTTACAGTAGCTCTGGAGCTTCAACTGCTTCACTGTCTCCATGCAGGAAATGAAGAAACCAAAGTATAATTTGAGTTCTTTCTCTTTCTTTCCACCATGAACATGGCAATGTAACTGGTGCTAAAACTCGAGCTTGGAAGATTCCCTTTTGTTGCACAGTCCTACAGAGCCTCCTATGGCCTTAAAAAGAAAATTAGGGAGGGCATCTGCATCTTCAGGTCAACCCACTCTTGCTTTCCTAAGGTGGTAAATTATAGAAACTGTTAAATGGTGTGGCTAAGACTTGACAACATTTATTTGTATTACTAGCACTCATTTGCTCCAAAAGAGCTTGCATTTGGGTTACATTTGGCTGCAAATAACAAAGAACCTAATTAAGAAAGACTTTTAAAATGTTGGGTTTTTGAAAATTTTTGTTTTGTTTTGCTTTTGTTTGTTTTAGTCTCACGTAAGAAAAAGTCCACAAGTGGGTGACTGCTAGTATTGGTTCTGCAATTCAGTGAGCTCTTCCATTTTCTTGTTCTTTTCCATGTGTATGTTTGCCTCAGAGAAACCAGACAGCTGCTACAGCTTTAACTCCCATGTCTGCGTTTAGGCAGGAGGAAGGAGAAGGGCAAAGGGGTACAAGGGTCAAGAGCCCTGCCAGCCAAGTCTGTCCCTTTTTATTAGGAAAAGCCAAATCTTTGTTTGAAGCCCCACCTGCCCAACTTGCACTTCGCTATTGGGTAGAACTGTCATATCGTCAGCCCTAGCAAGGTTGGAAAGAAGTTGAGGGTCATGGTAAGGAGTTGGCTCATCCAGTCAACAACTCTGCCACAGAACCCGACCTCCTGCTTGACATTTCACATCTACTTTGGAATTTTTATAAATCTCCATATTTCATGTGTTCTGTTTATTTTTTAAAAACAGTTTATTGAGATATAATTCATATACCATACAATTTACCCATTAAAGTGTACAGTTCAGTAGGGGATTTTTTCGCTTATTTTTTAAAGATGCCGTTTAATCCCTCAGCTTCTGGGTGTATCCAAAACAGTAACTATAATAATTATATTTTATATTATTCTCAGCTTCAAAAATGTTCTGTAAATAAAAATCCTATATCTACTTTCTGGGTAATTCTTATCTAAAACGAGAAGCCTTACTGATTATATATGTTTGATTTTTTTATTCATAAAATTTACTTCTTGAAAAAAATGAAGTTTCTGTTACAAACTGTTACCTGGCATTGAATTTACTGGTTTTCTGTAGCTGGTGTTCATGCTTTAGCAGCACAGTGGTAGTGGATGCACCTAATGAAATTTGGGAGGCAGGTCAAGATCCCAGGCACCTTCTGATTGATCAAAAGGAGAATAAATTTTATTTGGTGTGGTTTTACTCTAGCTAAGTATATTTTATTATATCTGAATTCTCGTTAAAATTGGCAATCCATATGGAATCTGTTAACCAGACAGATTTGATTAACCAAAGCACCTGTTTACCTAACCACATTATAGAGAGTTGACTTCTCTTCTTTACATATAAAATTCTCATATCAGAAGCTTCACTGCATATCCATGTTATTTTATAGTGGCAGATTATTATGTCAAAGACCTGCTAGAAATAACATTTTTAGTCTTTAAGATCTGGAGTTAATACAATCATACCCATCTGCCCTAGAACGAAATGATACGTTAAAAGACCTCTGACTTTCAAAGGGGATACTGGACAACAACTGTCATACCACCTGTCATACCAGTCTTTTCTCCCTCTAATCCTCGGAATGGAATGTTTTGTTTGTAGGATTACAGTGAGTGTTTCTGGCTTTTGGAACATTTGAAATGAGAACTACAGTCATTGGGGGGGTGATAATAGCTAGACCACAATTTTAGATATTGGGAGAAGAAATTCAAATACCTCTACTTTTTCCTCCAGCATTTCTTTGTACCCTCTCCTATTCCCACCTTCACTCCTCACCAAAATGGTGGTCATGGTCAAGGCATTTAGTTCCTTTCCAGGGAAGATGCTGATCAGATTGGTGAGTTTACAGGACTACATGGGCCACAGTTCCATGGAATCACTTCTTGTGTCCCATTGGGCCCTAAATGACATGGGCCAGGACCAATTCTGCTAGAAAGAGGCCTTGCCTTCTCTCTTTGTTCCTACCTCTCTCCCATCTCTCCTCTCTTCTGTCCTCACAATAGAGTGGTAAGCAGATGCATCCTTTTCTCTCCTTGGGCATTTTTATTTCCTCTTTTATCTCTTAGGGTAGCCAAGGTAATGTTACTGCCTCAGCCCAGGGACAGCTCAGTGCTAGGCAGCAGGAGACAATGATCTCTCCTGTACTCACTCTGTTTCTGTGGTACTAGAATGTGTATTGGGTTGATCCTTCCTTAAATTGTAGTGGTAAGAACAAATTTTGGGTGTTGAAAAAGGGACAGAGTAGGCCTGTTAGCTTGCTTTGGTTGAAGCTGTTCAGGCATAACCAGCTTGGGAATAGGGAGTGCTCCACGTCCTATGCCTTTTACATTAGAGTTTTGGGCCAAAAATTCTACTGGCAATGGAGTGTCCCTTTTTTTCTCACTTTATGGGACTTTTCTTGGCATATACTTACCTCAAGAACCTTGTCGTGGTTGTGGTCTAGGATAAGAAGTCTTGTTCCTAAGTCTCTTAGGCATATACTGTTTAGTTGTCCACTGATGTCTAATGCAAACCCTTGTCAATTCTTTCCTTGATATCTAACCTTCTATATTCATTTCTTCCATGAGGTTAAAAAAATAATAAGGCATCCATAATCAAATAGTGTCTTTATTAGGAAGTTCATAGTAGGCCTATTAGAAAAAACATTATCTACAGAGAATTGTTTGAGAATTGGTGGTAACCAGATACATAATATTTTGTTGGTAATAGCCTTCTTGATAGAATAGGTAAATGGCTTTGTCATGATTGTGTTCACTATAGTGAGATTTTAACCTATATATCTTAGACTCAGAGAAAAAGTAGAGAATTCATGGAAATTAGTTGAAACGGTTTGGGAAGAACATGTTAAACAGAGTCATCCATTTAAAATTTATTTTATTAAAGATTCCAAATGATTAGTTCTTTAAAACACCAAGCACTATAAGGTTTTTATTGTTCTGTGGTCATAGACTGCCCTGGTCAGCTGTCTTGTAAGTTGCTTTTTATTATCACAGTAGACAGAGCTGGAGAGATAGCAAGGGGATAGATCCATACAAAGGCATTTTCTCCTGGTGACCAGCAAACAACTCAGTACTGTCTACCTATTCGGTGTGGTTTAGTCTGTGGTGTCATCTTCCTCTGTAACTGATATAGTATATTATTTTACTGCTGTTATATTAACTGCCTTTTCAATGACTATATTAACTTTTTTTTTGTATTGTTTATTGACTTGAAACATCTCTGACTTCTTCAACCTACCCGACTACTTCCATGCCCTTTAGTAGGGATCTGGAGGGTGGTGGTCAGTGACTATCCTGTTTGCACAGGTCTTCAGTTTGAGAATGGAGCTCCTGGGCACTTCATCAGTTTAGGGAATAGGAAGGGTTTGGGAATGATTTTTAGGTTTTCATTTTTAATTGGAGCTTTTTTTTGTTGGTCCCATTTCCTTTCTTGTTCTTTCACTCTTAGGAGAGATACCAGAAATGCGGGGTGAAAGGCAAGCCAAGAATTGTCAGTCACTTGTCACAGTGACAAAGATGGGATTAGGACTATAGCAGAATCCAAAAATTCCATGTGGAATTTGCTACATGAAAATCTGTTGAAACACTTTAAACAGAAGAAAGAGATTTTAGACATTTCTAGGCTAAGCTCAGCCTTAGTTTAAACCATACCTTTATTTCCTGCCTTGGTGCCATAACTCTTTACTGCTCAGTAGGAACAGCTTTAATTTTCTGTCTTTTCCTGGCATCAGCAAACATTTTCTGTAAAGGACCAGGTAGTAGATATTTTAGACTTTGTAAACCATAGTCTCTGTCACAACTGCTCAACTCTGCCAAGTGGGTATGGCTGTGTTCCAATAAAACTTTATTTACAAAAACAGCCAGCCATGGGACATAGTTTACCAATGCTTAATCTATTCAGCTCCTTTCCTCAGTAACAGCTCTGGTCCATATAGTGAATGCGAAGAATTAGGGAAATCCATTTGCATTTATGGTTTCAAAAATGTGAATAATAATACTTATAAGCCTGTTATTAAAAGATATGAATATTGATATCAACATGTAATTTGGGGATAAGATACACACCACGACCCAGTGGTTTTTCCTGCTGTGTTTTGTCGGGGATGAGCCTGGGGGGCTGCCACAGGGAGGGGCCAACAGAAAGCCTGGCAGATGAGACTTCAGCCCCAACTGTGACCTTAGTAGAGCAGTTCTACTTTTATCCTTTATGGATATTGAGATTCTTCCCAGAAGTTGTTTGTAAAAGGGGTTCTGCTACTAAAGAACATTTTTGAAAATATTGGTTTACATTTTTTGCAATTAGTATAATACCTTTTTATAGTGGATATTTTATAAGTACCAAAGTATTTATCATGTATTATTTTGTAATTAAGAGAAGAAAAAAGATTAAAAGGAGCCACAAATTATCTAAATTAAAATCCATCTCCCTCTCTTCCCCTAAATTCCACCCCACCATTTAACAGATTGTAAATCTGAGAGGATAAGGTTGCAAGACAGAGATCGAGTTGGGACTCCTGTCCCCTGTCTCATGCCACTGCGACTAGTCATACCACATTGCCTTGGAATGTCCTTATGTCCCTCAGAGGCTGTAGGAAAGTTAGTGGAGCCCTTCACGGTCCAAATAGGCTGAGGAGATAACTTGGCCCTGAATGTCACGGACGCCACACTGTTTTCTTCGTACCTGTTTATGCTCCTTCTTCCTGTGAGCTGCTAGGAAGCCCCAAGCTCCTGAATGCCCCAAGCTATTAGGGTACAAACTGTGCTTAAAGCCTGGGGATGTCTCCCAGCCCCTGACACCTAAACAATGATTGTCTGAAGAGTGGTGGTTACGACAGTCTCACGTATGACTCAGACAGGCTGCCTTAACCAGGTCCCCTTCTGCATCTCAGCATGAATCTCAATATTGACTCTTGGGGATTCAGTGCCAGAATGGGACTGAATGAGAAATCTGAGATCTCACCACCTTGGGCATGATTCCTTCCCTGGCTTGTGAGAGTTCTTAGTCTTTTCTGTCTACACCTTTCTGAATGTGAGTCAGGGCAGTGATATAGAGGGGTGTGTGTGTGTGTGTGTACACATTGGGTGCCTGCATAGTACCAGGACTGTGTTCTCAGGATGCCCAGGTAGATCCTATCAGCCAAAATAAGAAGAAAGGAAAAAGTGGTCCAGCAGATAGGGTTATGGGGCATAGGGGAGATAAATGTTTATTCTTCTTGATGAGGAAGGATAAGCCAGATGAACAAAAGAAACAATTTGATTCACAGAGTGCAGTATTCTAGTGAAGCCTCGTGCTGTGCTTGAGTCAAAGAGGCAAAGTCTAGCTGCAGCAGGGCCTTAGACAGATGTGAGTGATTTATTCATCTCTGCCTCCTTCACTCAGATTTTCTTCTTTCAGCCATCCAGTATCCATCAACGGAAAGCCCAATTTCTGTACAGGAGTTTACCCTGGTAGCTTGCCTGGAATACATTTTGAAGGATTAGTGTACATGGCATGGAGACTGGCCCCTGTGCCTGATACACTCTGGTGAATATTCATGTCGGCACCTGGGAGGGTTATTTCTAAAAAGGCAGCTCGTGCAGAATACATTCTAAAGAAGGAGTGTTTTTCTCTTGTCTGACGATCCTTATACCAAACCAATGTGGGAGGGAGGGGGAAGCTACTCTGCAATTCTGGTGAGTATTTATGAGATAGAAACGGCATCCTCACATCTTCTGCAGCAGTCGGGAGAACCATGACCCCTCCCCATTCAGAGCCTTTCCCTGAGCCTCTCACTCTGGGGAAAACAGTATAGGTGATTCCAGAAGAAAAACGGCAACTGCCCATTTAGCCTTTGGTCCTGTAACCCACAGCAGTTTGATTTAATTACCACTGTTTAGCAGTTAGAAAAGTCAGAGTTATTAATGTTCAGCTGAAAACATTTGAATTAAAACTTATGATCCCAGCTTTGAAGACCTGGATCAAGAAAACTGTACTGAGTGGCCAGTGATCAAAAGAATTCCACTGAAAAACATAATTAGCCATTTTTCCCTCTAGTCGTTATAAAAAATTACACGAAAATCTTGCTTTTTTTCTTGCTTCTTGCTATTCTTCAAAAGATTTATCACATAGTTACATATTAAACTGATTAATTATCTTTTGTTTGTAAGAAGTTATCATAGTTAGGATCCTCACTTTTATATACTGGTGGAGAAAATGTTACTATTATTATTCTCACTAATGTTGTCTTTATTTTAATGGCAAGTCGTGCACCACGTGGAAGATTATGATTTGTCAGACACCTCAGACTTCAAATAGAATAATGTACTTACTCTAAATGTTTTAATTTTATAGCACTTGCAACTTATTACAGTTTTATTTTTCTGTTTTAGAGGGTAGTTGTTTTCATGTGAAAGCCTTCACAGAAGAATTTCATGAAGGCAATTCATTAGAAAAGGGACTTAAAGGGAGGAAATTTAGATCAGGTAAATATGAGAGAGTATGTATGAGCATATCACTGTACAGGACCTAACAGAATAAATATGAGATTTGGGAAAGTGATGGGAGGAAGGCAATAACTTAGTAGAGAGAGAACCTGAAGGAGGAATGAGCAACAGCTGGTACAGGTGTTACAGCTGAAGGAGGATAAGGGTCTGAATTGGATGGGCAAGTGTTTTAAAATCATTTTCAGCAAGAGCTCAGGACTTTGTAGATTGTGCCCTGTGGGGAAAAGAAGATGATTCAAAGCTAAAGCAAAGGTTGAAACCCATATCTGATTTGGGTGAAAAGGTCAGGCTGATAAGAAAGAGAGAGAGAGAGATGTAGGAAAATAGTACTGGCTGTGTTAAGAGAAACCAGAGAAGAGATTTAGTGAGAATAAAAATAAAGAGATATATGACGAATAGAAAGAGTTTTGCTATGTAGTTCATCCCTGCTGGACTGTTCTCTTGCCTACAATATTCAGAGTCAAGCCTTCCCACCTTGTTTTCCCCTTCCTTTCTCTCCCTTTGTCACCAGGTTGAGAGAGTACAAAGATCTGCCTGTAGCTAAATTGTGAAGTCTCCCACAGACACGGATTCCTATGAAAACTTGACCCAAGGGAATAGAAAGGAGCTGTGGAGCTTATTAAATTTCTCTTTGGCTCTGCTTCTTGGTGCTTTGTAGGCTGTGTGCATGTGGGCACATATTAGCATGTGGTCAGAGGAGGGGCAGGAGAATAAACTCAAGAGATAACATAGCAGGCAGAGTTAATATATTTCATAAATTATCTCTTAAGTGAGACTCTCCAAAATGGTGTGGGGGTGAAGGACTGGCTGGGGGGTGTTTTCAGATTGAAATGTAATTCAGTGTATGGAGTGTTAAAAGATGCTGTACTGGGATGAGCTACCTGGGTTTTGTGAAAATGATGATTTATCTGTAGTTCCCTTTCCTCTTTCCATCATCCTCTCCTGTCCTGCCCGCCATGTCTCCTTCAGTTCAACTCAGTAGAGCTTGTAATGTGCTGGGGACCATAAGGAATACCAAGACCACTAGCCATGCACAGTCCCTGCACTCTAGAAGCCTGGTCAGAGTGGTTCCTCCTGACTGGACTTGGTCCTGAAAGCTGAAAGGAGGGGTCTTTGGATAGTGTTATGCAGGGAACTTGGAGCCAGGTGATACTTTACTCCCCTACCTGTTGGATGAAGACTGACACTGGCACCGTTTTATTCCACAGGAGTTGTAAAAGTAAGGAAACATCTAAGGAGTAAAATCCCTAACAGTCAGATGGTAGATTAGTGAGTTCTGAGCTCATTAACATGCCTGTCCCTTCTTCTCACCCCACTAATAATTTCATAGAATTGGGGACAGAGTACAGAAAAGCTCACACAAATGCATACTGCCTTCAGCTATTAACAGAAGAAACCGATTCTGGCCTTTTTAAATCACAACAGCCCCTAATAGCCTCCCTCGCAAATGAAGCTGAAAGTGAGCTGGACTTGATACCTAGCAAGCTAAGTCCTGTGGTCTGGGCAGAACCTCTCCATTTCTACCTTTTACGTATCCTTTTCCGATCCTGCTGATGAGCCAGAAATCGGGTCAATCTCGCTAATTGTGTAGACGCGTCATGATGAGGAAGCTGCTGAGATCAAGGAAGACGGCCTTGCTACAGAGGGAAATTGATGATGCCAAATTTAAACACAGGGAAAGATCTGTAAAAGCTGCATACCTGCTTAGTGTGTCACTGCCGAAAAGGTCTCTAACATAATGAGACTTCACCTTGTAAAATATAACAAGACCATTTGAAATGGTTCCCAATATTTTTGATGCCAAAATCTTGCTTAAGGAAGGGGCTGTATTGGAAAGAGTCACCTTGAAAAATAGGAGAAAACTGCTTTTCTTCTCAAGGGCTTTGGCTTGGATGAAATTTTCTCGTATATCCACATTGAAAGCATAAAAATGAAAGAATTTTCATCAAATTGGACCGTGTAGTATGAAATCTAGACTATAAGCCTAGGCCAAAACTTATTTATTAATAAAGGGTTTGCCAAGTGATTGAATAATCTGTAAAAGATTGCTTGGGCAATATTTAGCCCCAGTAAGAAAATTGATGGAGTAACTTAGAAAAATAGATTTGCATTGAAAGCAGCAAATGTGCTGATTATAATTGTTTTTTTCCCAAATGTGATAATGTATGCAAAAACATTTTGAAACCAGTGAGTTCTGTGTGAATGTGAAGTGGGATTATGATTAGTTGTTCCCCATTCATTCCACACTCAGTATTCATTGAAGGTTGCAGCTGTGTCCATGCTATTTAGTAGTGTGGTGTTACCTTTTTGTTATCACCTAAAACTTGAAGTTGAAAACTTAATCCCTCCAAGAAATGATGGTCTCAATTAGCAGTTAAAAGTTGGTAGTTTTGTATTGTCTCAAACTTTTGGAAAGTTTTGTCCTGTCCAGTTATCCATATAGCCATATCCTGCAGGCATATTCTCCATTGACCTTCCTCTACTTTCATAAAATTTACCTGGATTATACTGTATTGAATGTAAATTTTGATGGGAGTGAAAGCCCCTCCTCTTATTCCCCCCTTTCTCGGTGAGCCAGCCTACACGGTGGAGCCCAAGTGTATACTTTTGTCATCTCCTCACTTTTTTTCATCCTGGGGCTTCAGTGACTAAAACCAAAAACTACATACGCCAGACAAGCAAGAGCTTGCACTTGTCTTTTCCCTCGCCAGCTGCAAAGGAATATTGTTAGCCAGTGCCATTATTACTTCCTCTCTTAGAGAAAGCACCCGCTATGTCCGAGATGAGAGATTAAGCGATATCAGACAGTACATGAACTCTCTGATGTCCTGTGACTAACATATTTCCCAAGATCCCATTCCATCTGGCGAGCAACCTGTATCCCTCCTCCTGCTGTTAGAAGGCCGGTGTTTCCTTGGCCCTGAAAGGTTGTGGCCCACTTAGAGGCAGGGCCCCCATGGTGGCAGCTGCCCGGGAGTTCTCACGTCTGGAATCTGCAGGGCAGCCACCTGGTCCACTTCACACTCTTTTGATGAAACACTGTTACTTGGTTCCAGTCTCCTGCTGAGAATCTTGTTTTGGCCTTGCAGTCCTCCAGCAACTCTGCTCAGCTTGACCTTGCTCTCCACCTGAGGAGAAAGCTGCACAGTCAAACCCTGTGACAGCCAACGCTAAGGATCCCTCTCATGTTTGGGAAAATCCCAGTTTCTCACCAGTAAAGTTGTTCCTCTGAAGCTGTATTAATTCCTTCCGGCAGCTGTTACAGGCTCCCTCCTGCCTCTCAATAGCAGAGAGTAGAATAGAGTCTTTAACATGATGTTTGTCTTTCTGCTTCTCATTCAGAAGAGTGAGAACTAGACTCTGCTGACTGAGATGAAGGCACTGCAGTTTCCCTTTGTGACCACACTTCTTACCTCCCTCCCTCACCTTCATGTCTATTGCATCTGTTCTTTTGCTCCATGACCTCCAGTCCCTCTCTATTCTGAAAGTTTGTCAGCCCCCTCTGACCCCACTTAACTCCTCAGCAGCCTAGAAGTGATAAATACTCTTAACTGGCCCTTCTTTTCTCTGGCCCTGAACTATGTCCTCCTTGTCACTGTCGACCCTGCTTTCTTCTCTCCTGCTCCCTCAGTGCTGCTGCTAGAGAGAATTATAAACTCTGCTGATTGTTCCATCTTTGCAAGGCCCCTTCTCTGCAGCTCAGCCGGCCCCACAGAACCTATTCCAAAGCCTGTGTTGCCTTCCCACCCCACACTGCAGTCCTACCACTCTCAGCTCTACAAAGACTCTTTTTCATACTTGGGTAAAAAGATTGCCATCCAAAATGAGCTTCCTCTCCATCCTGTTCTTCACCTCCTTGTCTCTCTGGTCCATCTTCATCATCAGAACACCTGCTCTTTGTTGAGTACCTTTTCTGTCTCGTGTACTCTGTTAGGAGTTTGTCTTAGGCCCTTTTAGTTCCAAGCTGCAGAAACCAGGTAAAGATGGCTTAAGCCATAAATGGTGAGTTTATTAAAATGATTGGAAGATTCTCATGGAACACTAGGGCATACACTCTGGTGTCCCCCATAGGAACTAAAATCAGATGTTGAAATTCTGCCAGGAGCCCAGACAACCCTCCCTTGGCCATACTATCTTGTCTTCTTTGCTTCTCACTGCAGATGACTCTTTTTGCTCTTTGTGCCTCTGATGAAAGAGGGTCACCCCAGAAGGCCTGCATTTTCATCATCTCATTTTAAGTTGTCAACTTAAAATAGCAGTCAAATTTGTTTTTTTATCTCAAAATGAGTTTATTTGGGAATAGCGAAAAGAATTACAATTTGGGATATGCATACTATGGCACACCATAGGCAAATCCACATAACAAAGGAGGGGAGCTGCATTTATAGAGAAGGAGGGGGAGTACAGACAGGCTGTTTGAAAGGAAAGTCTGTTGGGGAAGGTAGCAGTTCAGGGCAGCAATGGCTTCTCATTTGTCTGGGCTGTTGCTGGATGGGGAGAGAAGTCTTCCTTCAGGAGCAAACTAGTTTTACTTCCTGTCCAAGGTGCAAGTGTCCCTCTCTTCCTGTTTGGTGTAATTGATGATTTGTGATAGGGCATGAGAGCTTCTCCTACAGGCCTTCCCTACTCCAATTTAGTTAAGGTTTCTTTTATTAATTTCCATAAAATGAAAAGGGCCAATTAAGCTAGAATCTCACAAAATTCTACATTTTGGAGAGACGAAATCTGACTGGCCCAGCATGGGTCATGTGTCTTGCTAGAATGCAGTCAAGTCTACAAACCCAGCTCAGAGCCCTGCATGTCCACCTCACAGTTAAGCCAGAAACAGTTCTCAACGAGAGGAATTACTGTGTAATAGACAGATATGCCAAAAACAAAAAACCCCACCTCTATTGCATATGCTGTTGTAGAGAATTATAAAATGTTAGAACTGGAAGAGCCCTTAGAAACCATCAAATCTAGACCTTTAATTTCAGAAGAGATGAAACTGAAGTACAAGTAAGTTAAGTGATTTACCTAATGTCACTTAGTCAATACTCCGTAAATATTTGTTGAATTGTTGAATGGAAGACAGTTACTTCTAAAGAACTTAATTTCTGAAGATCTTTAACACAGAATAGTCTGTACAAATTTTTAAGGTCAGAAGTATCTTTGATTTTGACTGAGAAATGAGAAATGGATTTGATGATATAAATTATTATTATGTATATTACTAATATCCTGGCAGTGATCTTCCCTTAGTTGTTGGTTTTCATTCCAAATGAGAAAACTCTGCAACAGCAGTAACTGTGGCCCTCTGCCTTCTGGTGAAGTCTCCCGCAAACGATGGACATTTAGAAACAGGCAAAACAGACACTTGCTGCTCGTCTGAAAGACACCAGTTCAGTGGAGAAGCTGTTGATCTCAGCTGTGAGACCTCAGCCATTGTTCACAATCTGGCACAGAATTACTCCCTTAAGAAGGGATGAAAAAAATGCCATTCAGCACAACATAGTTTGTCATCGCATGCATAATGCAGACTTTCCAATTAGAATGCTACAATTTGGAAACTTTCTTCACAGACTGATGAGAGAGCAATTATTTTAAAGAAGGGAAAGCTCAGTCCACTGGGTTTGCCTTAAGTCACTTCTGACTCAAGCCGCAAAGACAAGAGTTTTGAAAACATATTCGCTATTGAATTTTGTATCAAAACACCAGCAAGAAGAGCAATTAGTTGCTGTAAACTGAACCCCAGTAATCAATGGTATGCAGCCAGCCAGAGCATTTATGGAAGATGTAAGCAAAATCACATCTGCTAATCAATTAAAAAAAGCCCAGCACTTCACTGCTTTTAAGGGAAACTCTACAGTGAGAATAAGGGAAGATGGAAGAGACCACATTTAATTACATCAGGTATTTCATGCAGCGCTCATTAGGTAGAGAGGTTTGTGGCAGCAGCTAAACACAGACCCAATCTGCACCAATAGATTCTGGCCAGAGGCCTCCTTTATTCAGCCCCTTTTGAAAATGGCTTCTGGTGTACTGGTGGAGATGTGTAGATGTAGCAGGTATGTCTGAGGAGCTCCTGTCAGTTAAAGTCAGAGGGAGCATGTCTGTCCTGGGCTAGCTCGCTGGGCAAACATTCCCCAGCAGATTACAAACCAGAAACATCTCTGTTGTTGCAGGTGCAAAGACATAGGAACAGACTTTGCTGGCAGGGAAAGAAGTGAAGGGAGTTGGTGGGTTTTTCAGTTGTGCCTTATTAGAATAGAATTCCTCTCTATGGAAAAAAAGAAATTGAGCCAGTTTTCCCTTGAGTGTTCTTAGGCTGGGCTTGCTTTTCTCAAGTAAATCAACAAAGGGATTTTTATTGCTGGCTAAGCCTATATTCCAGGCAAATATGCATCCTGGCATATTTAAGAATTAGAATCTCTTTTAAAAACTCCAAAGTATAGGTGAGTCTGAGCCCTAGTCTTGATAACCTGGGATCCATCAGTGTCCCTTTTCCACTCAGAAGTCACCATGACCCCACATTTCAAGCCCCCGGGGACTCTTAATAGAGGAATACAGAGGAGATGTCTTAACCAGTATATGCATTTGGCTGCTGTTCAGAAAAAAAGAATTTAGGCCAGGAGAAATTGCTGAGATCAAGATCGATAGACTAGGCTAATAAAAATTTATATCTTCAGCATGCAAATTATGATAGGCAGTGTATTTATATCTTTTAAATATAGAGGGCATCTTGTAAGTCATTAACAAAAGGATAAATATAAGTAGAAAATGGGTAAAATGTTCAAGTTCAGTGATAAGTAAAAAGCTACAAATTAATGAGATGTATTTCATCTATCTAATTGGCAGTATATTTAAAAATAATACACAATATTGGTGATGATGCCCAGAAACAGGCATTTGTTAGGCACTGCTGGTAGTGTGAGTATAAATTGGTACAGACTTTTGTTTGGGGAGAGGGAGCGGTGTGCAGCTATTTTGTAATATATATCAAGGCCTCACGTGCCTGCTCCAGGAGTTTCACATATAGAAACTTTAAAAGGCAATAATCATAGATTTAGCTTAAGACTGTTCATCACAGAGTTTTCTTAACAGTACAATATTATCACCTACCTAAGTGTTCAATAATTAGAGACTGATTAAATAAATTAAGGGACATCCATACAGTGAAATTTTGTGAAACCAGTACATATGATGAGGAAGAATATTTGATGATACAAAAAAGGTATTCATAATAGATCATTAAGCAAAAGAAGCAAGTTACAATTTGTACCACGTGTATGTGTTTACAAAATTACTGGAATTACAGGTGATTTTAAAATAATTTTAAATTAATACATTATAAAATAATTTTTTAATTATAATTCACCCTGAAACAAATTGGAGGACTTTATAGAATAAGCTACTAGACACAATATGCACAACTTTAAAAGTTCTTTTAATATGCTGTCACTCCAAGAATCTCTACTAGAGCATTTATGATAGTCATAATTGGTATTCCTCTTTGTCTTCTCCTTATCCCATATCCTCGGGGCAGTCTTTTTCGATGAAATATTTCAAGATCTGGTTAGATCTATCCCCAAAGGGACAGATTATTTTCATCTGGATACACTGGTAGAAACACTAACTCTTGTTATCCAGAAGGATAGGGATTATGAGAAACCTGGCTCTCCATGAATAATCCAAAATCCCATAGGGAAAATAGCCTCAAGATTGACTCCCGAAAAGCCTCTTACCAAGTCTGGTAAGTAAAGACAATGATTAACTAATTTGAAGTTTTTTTCCTGGTTTTAATCTATTCTGGCAGAGTTATGAATTTCAGCCCAGAACATGTATGAAACATACACTTGAACAGAGCCCACATGTTCAGAGTAGAATTTTTTAAAAAGAGAAAAATCAGGGATCTTTTTAGGCTTGTAATCATTCTGAGAGCCAGACAAACATAGAAGCAAAAACTACACTTTTAAGTTACTCAGCATAAATATAAATCAACATAGGCTAGCAGCATAAAAGTGCTGGGAGACTAGAGTAATATTCTAGGAAATGACTAATGAGGGAAATGATTCCCTTTCTTATCAGGCAAGCTGGTATAATGTAAGAGCAGAGTTATGGAACACGTCAAAACAATAGGGTGGAATCCTGCCTGATTCACTCAGAGTACTCTGAGAGATTAAATACTCAGGTGAATTAAAGGGAATCAGTAGATGTAATCTGTTTATGCTTTCTAAAAGCTGCAGACTGACTCCACCTTCTCCCATCATACTTTTGTTTGAGGATTCACTTTCTTTCTCCAGTTCTGGAAGTGTGGTGGGACAAAGGAGACAGGTGGGAGGGATAGAGTAGACATAGATGCCCTCATGCCTGCAGCCTAAGGAAACAGCCAGTTAGAACATTCACAGCATTCTTGCGTTTTTCACTTTATTCAGGTTATTACTTTGGGACTGTGACGATCGAAGCTATAGCTACTACGTTGAGGTTTCCACCAACCAGCAACAGTGGACCATGGTAGCCGACAGAACTAAAGTCTCCTGCAAGTAAGTTACATCGTTTCAGGAATTTATTCCAATTTAAAGGTTTGTCCAATGAATTCAGAAGGTTCCAATGAAGATTCATGGAATCACCAAATTATATTCTTATTTGGAGGTAGAAAATATTCCTATGATCCTTTACTTCTGTTTTGACTATGAAGTACTTAGATGAGAATTTACTTTATATGACCAAACAAGCTTTCCTTATTTTGTGATTTGAACTTGACTTTTGAAAATGGCCTGTACCTAAGCAGAGAAGAGAAAGATACTTTCCATATGCAATCCTCTGTTGGGTCCTACCCCTACATCCCACACAACCCCTTTAAGACTTCTTTCTTCCTTAGAGAATTTTGCTGATGCAGTACACACTTTAGTAGTTATTCTGAGATTCTATCCTATTCCCCACCCTCATATCATTCTCAGGGTTAGCTTTAAATATTTACCTCATCTCCAAGTTAGCTACACTGTTACCTAAACTAAGGAAGGCTTATACCTTAGGTCGCTGTAGGTGAACAGAGGCATTTCATGCATATGGGATTGGGGCTCTTTTTGAGCTTACCTGGTTATGAAGGAAGCGAGGAGGAAGGATTCTGTGGGTTCTGACCAGCCTAGAATCATGCCTAGAATGAATATTTATATGTATATATACCCATGCGACTACCATTCAGATCAAAATTAGCACATTTCCAGTATCCTAGAAGGTCTCTCATACTTTTTCCCAGCCATTACTCGAAAAGACCTCAGTGCCTTTTTGTGTAGAGCCAGAGTCACTGGGAGGCAAGATAAAGCAAATAGCTGAGATTTCTTTTTGTTTTTTAATTGAGATATGATTCACAGACCATAAAATTCACCCTTTTAAATTGTACAATTCGGTGGGTTTTAGTATATTCAGAGTTGTGCAGCCATCACTACTATCTAATGTTCCAAAACATTTTCATCACTCCAAAAAGAAACCTCCTACCCATTAGCAGTCTCCTCATTTCCCTCCAGCTCCCACAGCCCCAGCACCTGATAATCTACTTTCTGTCTTTATGTATTTGCATATTCTGGACATTTCATATAGATGGAATCATATAGTATGTGATCTTTTGTGCCTGGTTTCTTTCACTTAGTATTATGTTTTCAAGGTTCATTCATGTTGTAGCATGTATCAGTACTTTATTCCTTTCTATTACTGAATAATATTCCTTCAGATGGAAATATGTATATCATATTTTGTTTATCTATTCATCAGTTGATGAACATTTGAATTGTTTACACTTTTTGGCTATTATGAATATTGCTACTATGAACATTCCTTACAAGTTTTTGCATGAACAATCTTTCCAATTCTCTTGGATATATACCTAGGATTAGAATTGCTGGGTCTTATGGTAACTCTAAGTGTAAGTTTTTGGGGAACTGCCAAACTTTTCCAAAGCAGCTGCACCATTTTGCATTCCCACCAGCAGTGTATGAGGGTTCCAGTTTCTCCACATTCTTGCCAGTACTTGTTATTGTCTATTTTTTCTTCATAGCCATCCTAATGGGAATGAAGTGACATCTCATTGTGGTTTTGATTTGCATTTTCCTGATGGCTAATGATGTCGAACATCTTTTCATGTACTTATTTGGCCAAGGTTTTGTAATTGCAGTAATGATGGCTTCTTTGATGCAATGTCTGACACTCTCACCATTATTATTGTAGTAATTATCATATAGTATGTTTATATTGATTAGGGTAACACTTGCTACTATAACAAATAGTGGTTTCAACATTTCAGTGGCTTAACACAATAGTTTATTTCCTAGTCATATAACAGTCAGTATGGATGTTCCTGGTTGTCAAGAGGCTTCTCTCCACAGGTGATTGAGGAACCCAGGTGTCTTCCTTCTTGTGGTTCTGCCTCTTTTCTAGGGCCTCATCAACATCATCTGCATCTAGCTGGCAGATGGGGAGAGAACAGAGAGAAGGCGTACCTGGTTCTGAACAACCTTGGCCTGGGTGGGTGAACATCCCTCCCATTTGCATTCCATTGGTGAGAACTAGTCAGTTGCACACTGGATGCTAGTAGGACTGGGAAATGTAGTCAGTTCCTGGCTGGGCAGCCACTTCTCAGTGGAGCACAAATCTTGTAGCCACTCTGCCATAGCATAAGAAAACTAACAATTTTTTAGTAACTAGTATTCCATTACCTTCATGTATTTTATCTCCTTTTGTCCTGAATACAAAACACCTTGTGGGATATTGTCCACATTTTTATAAAAGAAAATGAAGGGCTCTTTCCACTGTACTGCACTGCCTCCTAGTACCCCAAATCATTACTAAAGAGGGCTAAACCAAGCTAGATGATGAAAACTGGGAAATGAAGTGATTAACTTATTTCCAAGCTCCCAGAATCCTTTTTATGCAATAGGAAGGCCTTCAAGGCCAATGAACAACCACCCATTTATCTTTCCAGAGTCATTGCTTATTGGGTATACAGCTCACAGGCCCGACCCTCTCCTCCCTAGTCTTTGACACATCTCACTGGCTACCATCACCCGTCTCTTCTGTCATTTTATGTGTTATTAATTGGATTCCTCATCTCTTTCTTTTATGTCCTCCTATTGAAGGTGTTATACAATGGTAGATTTTTAACAAGAACTGGTTGACTAACTACTGATCAGGTACATATCATAATGATTTTATATTTATTTAAATGGGTATTTTTCTTGATTCGAAGACCCGCTCACTCATTAGATCTCCCATCAGGTCAACATCATTTTTTCCTCTTCTTTATTTTTTGTTTCCATTAGTTGGGGATTTAAATAATTTGTATGTTTTTAAGTTTGTACATTAGCACCTAGATGCTACAGCAGTGTTTTACAAACTAATAAATAATGATAGATTAGAAGAACAAGAGTAGTAGCAAGAAGGCCAAGTGCCTGTTAACCCTCTAAGAGTCAGTGGAGCCAAAGGTTACAATTTTCTTTCTATAGGCCTAACCTGAATCGCTTGTGTCTCTCATTTTTGAGGTAGGTCTTACGAAATATAATAGCAGATGATAAAAGAGGAAGGCTTTTCCTTTTTAAACGAATATACTCCAGAGAAGTTCTCAAGAGAGGACTTCAAGAATTATAGCCTGTTTTTTATTAAAATGAAGTATGTGAGTCATGTTATAAATGAAATTCTATAGAATCTTTAATCTGCCTCTTGATAGCATTCTACCTAGTCAAGAAGTCAGAGGACTTTTGCTATCCTCTGAAAAATTCCTAGGGAGTGAGATTCTCCAGTGTCCCCCTATACGTCCCTGCTCCTGGGGCGGGATATTTTCCTTTATTGGTATCTTAAGTCCTTTCTGCTACAGTTGGAGCTTTCTTTGTTTTGCCTTCAGGATAAAGGCTTATTTTCTATCATAGATAACCCTGTTTTTGTATTGACTGATTTGGGGTTTTTTCAAGCTTATTGAAATATAATCGATATATAACATTGTATAAGTTTAGGGTATACGACATAATGATTTGATATATGTTTATATTGCAAAATGATTACCACATAAGTTTAGTTAATATCCATCACTTCACCTAGTTACAATTTTTTTCTTGTGATAATAACTCTTAAGATCTACTCTCCTAGGAAATTCCAAATATACAATACAGTATTGTTAACTATAATTACCATGCTGTACATTACATTCCCAGAACTTATTTATCTTATAACTGGAAATTTGTACCTTTTGACCACCTTCACCCATTTCCCCCCTCCCCACCCCACTACCTCTGGCAACCACCAATCTGTTCTGTTTCTATAAGTTCGGGAGTTTTTTAGATTTCACATGTAAGTGAGATCATACAGTATTTGTCTTTCTCTGACTTATTTCACTTACCATAATGCCCTCAAGGTTTATCTATGTTGTCACAAATGTAGTGACTGATTTTATAAAATTACTTTTTACCACTCTTTTTTAACATAATCTAATCCTGTACCATTTAACCAGATTTCAAATGACTTTGCTTTCCAATCATTGATTCCTTTTCTCTACTGTCCTCTAAATTGTTGAACCCTAAATCTGTGTCAATACAGCAAGATCTTAACATCCGTTTTTCCATTAAAAACATGCACATGGAAAATTAAACAATACAAAAAGATGTACGTGAAAAGTAAAATTTTACCTTCCCATCTTCTGTTCCATTCCTCAGAAGTAACTACTTTTGACTATGTTTTTTAGTTTTTGTAACTTCCTAACTATAAATAATATTTTTATATCTCTGTTTATTGGTTTATCAACTTTACTAACTTCTTCTTATAAAAAAAATGAGGAATTTAGCTCACTTGGCCACTCCTCGTTTTTTGTTAGTTACGTTTTTCTTTTTAGTTCTGCTATTACTTACCTTTTAAAATTAAACAATATACTTAAACTTCTATGTTTTGATCCATTAACTGCAGACAATATTTCTTGATTCTTTACAGTGTTAATGAAGAAATTACCATCTCTGTATTTCCTTCTCTCTCTCCCCATCTTCTGTTAGCTGTCTCACCACATTAACATTGTAAAGATTTATGATACTTATTTTCTGTTCTGTAACTTATAGTTAAATCTTCCATGTGTTAGTTATAAATTGATCCTAAAAAGGGAAAATTACTAGGAACTAATTATAATATTATAATTATGTAAACATTGTTCACTACAGATTTAGTAATTCCTTGGATCTATGCTAAGGGAAATATTATTCTATGTCACTAAACTTGTGCCCCTCTTGGAAGAATTGTACTGTGTTCAGATCAAATAGATTTGATTTTCTTACTCAGAATTATTCCACAAATAAAAATAAAGAGCTTCTTATTAGCCAGCTTTTTGTTTTCCCAGAGTTCCTAATTGCTTCTTTTTCCTGTTACAGAAGCTCCTGAGGCATTCTGCTGTTCATTGGTTAATTTTGAACAGACTGCTTCAAAGGCCTACTCTACAGCTGTGATCCTAAAATTTCTTTTTCTTTTCTATCTAAGTTGGTTCCACTATTTCTTATATATTTTTTTCTCTTTGTAGAATGTGGGTAAACAAAACTCTTCTTCCTTTCCAAAGTCAGTGAGATGCTGACCTTGGGCCCAGTTACCTTTCTAGATCTGTTCCCCTGAATACTTGATAGAAGTGGAATGTCAGCTGTGTTATTAGGCAACGTTGCTTGTGATGAAAATTACCCCTGATTGGTAAATTGCATCTGGCCTGGGAGGCCTGTAAACATCCAGTTGGAAGCCATGCTGTGGGCTTCCTGAGTGCGATGACTTGTGACTGGGCACCTCCCTCATGCAAATTCTGGGATCTGTGTTTATGGAGTGATTATAAGAGATACTGGCTTCGATTTGGAATATAAGACTTCTAAGCCAGAGTGGCTCCACACCTGCCCAGTGTGAGTCTTGTACACTCTCACCTGAGCTGTCACCTGCATGCCAACAGGAATGGCTCCAGTACAATTGTGTAGACTGCTACCAGGACTCCCACCTAGGAGAAATACCTGCTGCTACACTAGTGGCATGCTTTGTTTTCCATTCTCTCTCCTGGGGGAATCTGAAGCCAAATTTGACTTGATTGGGTCTTAGTTGAGAAGATCCCTCATGGACGTTGCACAGAGTAAATCTATAGGTAATTTTTTTCAAAAAGAGAATGTGGAAAACAAATTTTCAGAATTCTTGCATGCCTGAATTATAGTTTGACTGGGTATAGAATTCAGTTCCTTCAGAATTTTGAAAGCTTACATTTATTGCCATCTAGCATCTAATGTTGCTGAAGAGAAATGATATCAATCTGATTCGTATTCTTTGTAATAATCTATTTTTCCCGATAGTAGCCTTTAGGATCTTCTCCTCATCCTTGGAGATCTTAAATTTCATGATGATATGGCTGGATATGGGTCGTTTTTCATCCATCCTGCTCAGTTTGCTTCAATATGGATATCTGCCAGTTCCCCTCAAATTTATGGGTAATATTTCATCCACCTACCATTTTCTAGAAATTCACCAAAATCGTGACTTGCTAATATCCTTCCCTACAGTTTGCAACACCTTTATGAATGTATTCCCTTTGTATTTCTTTGATGTCACCTCACTGGTTTCCAGGAAGAGAGAAAGGTAAATGTGCCTCCAGTGTCAGCCATCTTGAACCTAAATTCCCAAAAGCTCTACTGTGTGGGCTATTGATACTCCTCGGGGATCCCAGATATGTTTCCTTTCCTTCTTTGTGCCTGGCTGCATTTCTCCCATGTTATGTAGCTGTCTTGTTTCCTCCCAGCATGTACTCCTTAGCATATTGACCTCATTCATGTTCATTTTTTAGCCATTTCTTCACTTTTTCATGGTTCCGTTAACTAATAATTCCATCTGCCAAAGTGGTAGTGATCTCAGCCATTATCTGTCCAAGACTATGCCCTTGGCAAACATTTTGGCAGATGTAGATGATTAGATATAAAGAATTGGGTAATACTGAAAATTTTGTTTTTCCACTTGAGAATTCTGTGGTCATAATCTAGACCTACGAAATATTTCTATCTTTTAGCTTAATTTTCTCACAGACTCTCACAGCATATCTGCCTACCAGATAAACTGTTCAGATTCCCTTGTGAGTAAGTTTTCATCTCCAACCTAAGTGTTCATTAAAAATCATGTTGTAAAGAGTTTTTAATAACTTAAGAAAATACTTACATAATAATATTTTTTTAAAGCAGAGCACAAAATTATAGAAGTATTATTACAAGTAGGGAGAAAAATTGTGGAAGAAGAAAGCCAGAAGGAAATATGCCAAAATGTTAATAATGGTTGCCTTTGTATATTAGGATTATGGAAATTATTTCTAGTTTTCTAGATTTTTGACCAATTTACATGTATTTCTTTTAAAATCAAAAAGAAAACTTTATTTGAAAAAGATTTTTTTTCTTGCTGCAGCCATAAATGTTTTATCGATGTTTGTCCTTGCCATTATTTGAGTAGCATATGCTGGCAGGGCGGCATGGTTTATTCGCTGCCAGCAATAAATTAAAGAAATTAAATAAGTGCTGTACACAGCAATATCCTAGTAGCTTTTCAGAACCTTGAAGCCACTTACCCCAAGCACAAGTTGTGCTTCCCTGAAAAAGACACCTGAGCTGCATTCTCCTTATGCTTCTCCCAGGGCCTCTTAAAGCCCAGGTCTCCAAGAGTACTTTCTCCAAGAGAAACCCATTTCTACCTGGGTTTCCTCTCTCAGAGGGGCCTGGCCTACTTGAGACCTTGGACAGGCAATTTCCACAGCATCCTAACTTTAGCAAGTTTCTCCCCTGTGCCTTCCCTGAGAACCACTTCAACAGCCCCTGTGGGATCAGCTCATCTGCTCCCTGGTCTTCAGCATGATGATCTTCATATCTGAGAGGCAGTGCATCCCCCTTGCTGAATATGCTGTCATTTAGTCCTGGGGAAGGGCAACAGTCTGTTCTGAGCTGTTTCTGTAGCTGGTGCTGTTTATTCACTAGGAATCTTAGAACAGGAGTCATGTTTCTTTTTCTAAGTGCTGCAGTGGTTGAGGACAATGGGACAAATTAAAGGTGGAGAGTTACAGCCTCAGTGCGCTCTTCCAAAGTGTAGCAAGATTGAAAAATGGGACATTTAAACCTAGACTATTTACCTTGCCTGCGATTTTCTGCATCATCTTTCCCATTGTTAGTGATAAAGTTGAGAAGGCTTTCTTTCCGCCAGCTTTGTTTCTTAGCCTGACACTCAACAAAACGAGAATCTTGGGTTAGTTCCAGGAGGTCACTGTGAACCATGTGACCTGGGGGTTGTGTGTAGAGAGCTTGGGGTCACTAATGTGATGCAATAGAAAGAAAGTAGGTTTTAAAGGAGGAAATGTCTTCACCATTGAGACTGCTGATGAGAAGAAGTTCATGTTTCGTGTCAAGTTTTAGTTTCCAGGATGGGATTGCAGCTCTTGGCTGTTACATGGGTCCTGTATTGAAATATTACTATTTCTTGCGAGTCGCTGCTGTGGTAACAGATGGGCTGCTCTCCTCAGATCCCTTCCCTGCAAGGATGGAGGAGTATGCTTGCTTCTGCTTGAAGTGTGAGTCAATTAATGGGCTCTGGTTGTGTAATTGTCACCTTTAAAATGCTAGGTGGAGATTTTATTTTTCTCCTTTCATACTTAATTCCATTTTTCTACACAACATTTGACAGTACTGAAAAAAGCCAGTCATGTTCTTTCCTGTGTTTTTTTTTCTAAAGGGCAAACATTGGGTGTTAATTTTGTCAAGAGTTTTAGAACTTGAACGATAAAGAAACATGTACCTGTAAGAGGAAGAGCAAGAAATGAAAAAATAACAGAATTCAGATAAAACACACAGACACACACACACACAGGGTAAGTCTGATACTAGGCAGACCCCTGTGTTAATAATGAGATATCAGAGTCTGCCCTGTAGAAGGCATCTATCTGGTAGACAGACTTGGAGACCTATTAATTGAACTATTGTTTATGGCATTATGAAGTATCTTGAGTAGATGAATATTTTGGAATAGAAAACATCAATAGGGAGTCAGTGACTCATACCTGCCCATCTAGAGAATGGATTTATCTTTTCTACTGCAGAAAGTTTTTATGCAAAAATTTACCCATATGTTGGAAGCCATGTGGAAAGTAAATTTTAATGCTAAGTAAGTGAACTGAATTCTAAATTTAGATCTATCAGCAGGTTCTGTGGACCACCAGTCAAGAGGCTCCTCCCCACCCATAACATTTGGCAGGTGAAGGAGCTGGAAGGAAATGAAGTCCCCTTGGATAGCACATGATCAGAAGGGAGAAGCTGAGAGCTCTTTTCCCTCTTTCTTGCTTAACCCAGGAGCTGTTATTCTGTGAGCATAATAATGTTTTCTATCCCTGTTATAAAAAAAGTGAAGCATACCTCAGTGAGCTATGTGAGCACACTTAAAATAAACATGGTCAAAAAGATTTTTCTTTTATTATGGAAATAATTTTCATATGAATATTATATTCCAAATGACAAAAATCAACCAAGACCGCACTAGTCCAGCTGCCATCATCTCTCTCCTCTCTACCCCACTCTACTAACTGCCCCCCACACACATTCTCTCTGTACCCTCCCTCAAGTTTGCTTTACTTGCTGTAGCCAGAGTGGCATTTTTCAAGCAAAACTCTGATATTATACCTGCTTAGAACATTTAATTGGCTTCCCATTGCTTTCTGAATAAAGACCAGAATTCTTCCCATGGCCTAGAGTGCCTACCCATTCTGGCCCCGTCCTGCCTCTCCAGACTCATGCTGCAAGTATTATCTCCCTGTGCTCTCTGTGTTCACATCACCCTGGCTTCATCTCACATCCTATCATGCGTCATGCTCTGTCCTCCCACAGAGCCTTTGCACATGCCATGGCTCTATCTGGAGCCCACACCCCTGCCCTTTGTCTGGCTGACCCCCATTATCCTTTGTTCTCAGCTCAAAGGCCACTTTTTCAGGAAAGTCTGCCCTGACAACCCATTGCTCAATCAGATCACTTTGTTATTCCCTCTCATAGAACCAAGCTACTTTCCTTCACAGCTGATATTGCAGTTTGCAATGACCCATTCCTTCGTGTGGTTATTAAATTAAATCACAGGGTTGTTCTTCCCCACTAGAATGTAAGCCCCATCAGAGGAGGGATGTGGTCTGTTTTACTCACTCTTATCCATGGTAGCCTAGCAAGGACCTAGCACTTGTACTGTTGTCTGAATGAATGAATGGATGACTGCTACCACTCTGTCTCCAATCATGTGCATACATGTTGGTTTCATTTGTCCTGCTACTATCTGAAGCTGTTGTCATCACAGGGCTTAATCAGGAAGTCTGTCCATCCCAGCTCAGATGCTGTCCTATGGAGCAAGGAAGAGTTTGTGGGAGAGAATAAAAATGCTCATTGCCCCTGATAATGTAGTCCTTATAGACTAGGAATGTGTCTTCCCAACTTCTCTTTATTAATCCACTATTGATCTATCATCCTTGATTCATTTACAGCCTTACTTTACAGATTCAGTCATTGCCAGAGGTTCAGTTTTCTCTGGTCGCCACATCTATCATTGCCCCTCAAGTTAATGACTTGGATCCCCCAGTAACAGTTTATCACTTGAGATTGGTTACTGGCTGGAAGACCATTACCTTTATTTTTAACCACTCTTAGAGAGAGTAAAGTTTTTCTTTATGGAGGGGCCAAGTGCTTTAAAAAGTGTTTGCCAGCTGTGCCCCTTTCACTTTGGAAATTGATTTGATTTAAAATCCCAAGTTTGTCAGGTTAATATGTTTCAATTGTTTCTCTGGATTTTCAGAGTAAAAGATTAAAAAAAAAACAAAACTGGCCTTAATCTCTGGAGAGGAACTTTAAACCACTTGCCAAAACATTCCATGTACCTCTCCCAGCAGGGTAGAGTCTGTCTAACAGAACAGACCTCGCTCTGGAATTCTGGAGCTCTGGATCCTTCTCATGGTTACAGGATGACTACAGAAGGTCCAGCCGCAGCACTGTCTAGAGAGATGCTCGGGAGGCACCCCTTACCATGACCAAGCCTTAATTAACCCCTTCCCTGAGATAGGCACTGCTGATAAAGCCATGCAGGCTGCCCCTCAATGGGCCTCTAGGCAGAGTCACAGAACCCTAACGTAGCAAGCAAACTGAGCATACAGAGACACCAGAATAACAGTTGTCATAGAAGCCCGTTTATAAAGACAAATGGTCAGCATGCGCATCTGCAGAAAAGGAAAATAGAGCCTATCGGTTAGTCAGTGAACAAAGGCAACAGGAAGGAAAGCCTGTGTAGTTTTGATCATATCTTCTTAAAGTGACCTGTCTCAATTTGTCTCTGGGTCCTAACAGAACTGCTGTCTTGGTAATCATGCCATGATTACTACTGACTCAGCTCTATCCCACGGTACTAAGAGGTTCATGTCTTCTTCCTAGATTGAAAAAAAAAAAAGTGTTCCTATGAGTTCAGGGGTCCAGCACGCACATAGAATCAATTTTTAGAGCTAAAAGGGCACTCTTCCTTGACGACCTGATTTATTCTTTTGCCGTCAGCTGTCTCTTCCATTCATATTTTCCATTAAATGTTGGCCCCTTCTAGAATGGGTTCTCAAACTCAGCTTGTTTTCAAACTAAACTCATTGCTGTCTTTCCCCATAAAGCAGCTCTTCTCCTTTAATGTTCTGCTTGTGTTGGTGGCAACCCCCTTCTCCTGGGCATCTCTTACACCTTGACTCTTTCCTCTTCCTTCCCTCCACAGCCAGTCAGGTACCGTATCTTTTCTTTTTTACCCTTTCTTCCTTTATTTCTATCCTATTGCCTAGTTCTTAATTCAGGCCTTCAGACCTTCCTCCCAGAGTATTATAGTATCTTCTAATGAATTACTCTCAGTCTATACTCCAGTTGCGTCTGTTTCTATTTGAGTGTCTGGAACACTGTTGCTGGGTTGGTCTCACTGTGATTCCTTACTCCCCTGTATAGGTGTCTCCAGTGGTCTACTGAGAAAAGCCTCAGATCCTTGCCTGGGTCATCTTCTCTCTCTACATGATCAGCTTTTCCCAAACATCTTGTTTTCAAATATTCTGCCCCACTGTTAGACGTCATGTCCAGATTTCAAATATATAATTACCATATCTCTCTAACTCTCACCAAACTTTCTAACCCTTATCTCTTTAATTATCTCCTTACAAGTATCCTACTTTCCTTTTAGTCTGGCCCAATTTCTATTGCCAAACGAGTCCATGCTTTAGATCAGCTAATTGTCTGTATTTCCACTGGCTGATCTTCAAGTCTCTACCCTTCCCAAGACCAGCCAAAAATGCTCTGTGAGTTCTTCTTTGATCTTTCTCCTCCCAAACACAAGTAACTGCTCCATTATCTGAATGCTCACAATAATTTGTTTACATATAACTTGATAACATTCACTTTTTCTTGGGTCTGTTTCAGAGAAGGGAGGAAATAAGGGGCTAGGCTGGGAGGAAGTTTCCTTTTTAAAAACCTAGCTATTTTTCAGGGTACACCGGGACTTACCCTCTTGGAAGTATAGGGCCAAATTTTCCCAGAGTAGCCTCTAGTTAGGAGGTCTGTGATCAAATGCACGGCCCAACCAACTCTGATTCAGTCTAGATTTGTTGAGTGACCCTAGTGGGTAGAGGCTACATTGTGAGGGAAAGTCCTCAGGAGACAGAAAGACATTTCTGCCCCGCAGGAACTTCCAGGACATTTGGGAACCATCACACACACACACACAAAGTGTAAAACACAAACGGATCCTATAATCATCAAATATTGTAACTGAAAGTACCTTGGGAATCATAGTCCAAGTCTCTCATTTTACAGACGAGAATCTGAGACAGAAGGCACAAGTGCCTTTCCCAAATTCTCATCTAATGGAAGGGTCCAGATTAAAACCCAGAGCTCCTGATTCTGAGTCTTTTTTTCCCAGAATTTTGCATGGCCTATAAGATCATAGTAAAAAACAGACATATAAGGGTTATAAGAATATAGACATGATCGGAAAAGGGCAAGGAGTTACAGAGGTTTTTCTGAAAAGATATATTTTGAGCCTGGTTACCTTACTGCTGGCCCACATTATAGCTGGAAAAACTGGTAATTTCCCAACCAAAGGACCCTGTGAACTTCACATTTTAAAAAAAATGTATAAGTCAGAAATAGACTCACCTTCCAGAAGGTATGATGAAGACTGCAGATTACAAAGAAATTCACTTATATTTTCATATGATTTCCTACCTTGCTATCACTACTACTTCCTCCACAGAATATTAATTTGTCCAGCCTATTAGCTGTATCATAATTCATACTTTAGAAATTGGTTTTAAAAGTATAGTATCTACACCAGTGGTCAAGTCCAGATTACCTAGGGCTTCATTATCCAGGTTGAGGAATCTATTAGCCTCTGATTTTCTTCCCTTTTCCTTCCTATTGCCGACTTAAAAAAAAAAATCGTTACACTGTTCATTAGGCCATTTATTAGACTGTTTCCTTCTACCGAAAGAGACTTGCATGTGTGTTTTTTTCCTCTGTTTTAAGCCAAGATCCATAAAACATATTTTCCCTACAGCTGACGTCTTCTTTTCACGATCCCTTGAAATGGAATGTAAGTGAATTTCACCATGGTGTTGTAAATTATGTACTGAGTATCAGTAATAAACATTTCTTACAAAGTTTTAAAGTGTAGTTTCAGAGTGGTGATCATCTGGAATTGCACACATTTACCAGCTGCTTTGGAGGGAATTAGTGAGGGTTTTCTGCTCATACACTTTTCACCTCTGTATCCAAATTTATACAACAGTATGGAGCACACGTAATAAACCTAAACCGAGCAAAAGAATGTTAGTACTCTTAGTGATGTGGCTTAGCAGTCTTGACCTGGAAGGGGAGGTGAGTAGTCGTCTTGTTCGCCTTCTGCCTCCAGGCAGAGCTGCACATTAAACTGTCCCAGAGAGCTCGTGATTTTCCCCTCGTGAAGAAGGCTGGATAATACCCCTTGCTCCCTCATCTCCGCTTCTTAGAGCCTTTAGTGTAAGTTTCCTACGCGGGGGTGATGCTCAGGCAAAGGAGGGCAGCACAGGTTGGCACTGCTGCTACTAGATGAAAGTAACTTGTTTATATTGTTCTTTTTTTCCCTTCCTAATTCTCTAGGGAGTTACCGAATTCTCTGTAGGATTTGGCAGTGGATGTATAGGCTTAACAGAAATTCTGACTGCTGGAGCTTTAAAATGTGTAGTCTTTTCTCTAGGGTATGCTGGGGGTGGGGGAGGAGGGGCTTTCAGAAGCTTGTTTGTTCACATTTCTGAATCTTCTCAATTCATTTTTGCTGATTAAAATCCAAAGCTAGACTAATCTAATATTGAGATCACAGGTTTAAACCAACAAGAGAATGTGATTCCAAAGTTCATGTTCTCACAGCACCACTGAGGCCCTCGTATCGCAGCCTCTGCCTGTTTGTAGGCAGATTGATTGAAAGCCTCTGGTGCACACAGATGTGGTTATGTTGTCCTGTGAGGACAGCAAGCCCCAACAATACTAAGTAGTGTAATAATCAAGTTTTTAGTAAGACGTGGCATGTACTGTGATCTACAATTACAAATGCACTCATTTTTTTGATTTCTAGTCTTATTTTCAACTGTATACCTTCACATTGCATTAATATCATATTCTTACATTAATACTAATTAACTTTATAAATTTCTCAGGAGATGAGAGGGGAATACAGGGCACAGTCTTCTAAGCTTTTCATGTTTGGGGATGGAACATTGATAATCTCAGGCACTATTTTCTCCTTTGCCACTTCCTTAATTAAGACTATCATTCAACTAATATTGAATCATTGCCCTGCTAAAACCCCCAATTTGTGGGGCATGGGCCTATGATAACTCAAAAATCTGCTATTTATCCATCCATTAACTTGGCAGACTTATTTTGAGCCACTACTCTGGGTCAGGCACTGGGCTGGGCTCTTCCTTCCTCTCGTGGGCTCATTAGTTAAGCTGTCCCAGTCGGCTCAGGACCAGTAGGAACTGAGAGGCCTTGATCCAAATGTGAATAGAGGCATTTGTGGATTCTGACACATCTAGATAGACCACATCTTCTGTGAGGGAATCAGAAGGGATAATGTTTACGGGAACAAGCAGCGTGAAAGTGAGCTTGGCCTTGCTGGAGAAAGAAAGCACTCCTTCTCCCTTCAGCCTGCTGGAGGGAAGTGCAAGTGTGCCTTTGAGCACAGATCTTCCCAGAGATGGCAGGGCTGCAGGGCACACTCCGCCAATCCACTTCTTTGTTACCTTTGTATTGGAAACAATAGCCTGAGCCAGAGGGAGGCTCAGCACGTTGAGACGCCTGTGCCAGTGCTCGGGCTGCCCTCTCTGATGATAAGATAAGTGTGATGTTCAGTTTGTAATGAGCACTTGCCGTTTCTGTAAACTGTGTAATGCCACATAATAAGCAGTAATTTTCCACTTATCCTTGATAACAGGAGGTTTCTGCTTGGCTTTTAGTGATAGCCAAAATGTGGGTGGTTTTTTCTCCCTCACCAATATGATGAATTTTCAGAGCCATCTTTTTTTCACAATATAGATTGAAAAGTTGTTTTTCAAGTGTGTCCAAAATGTGTAATGGCGAATCTTGCCTTTAAAAAGTCAAAGTCAAAGAAAATGATTCTGAAGTAGCCATTTATAATAAAATGACTATATATATTCTTAAGCTCATTTTAGCTGTCTCCTGGCTGTGCTTTTTCTCAGGGGATTAGTAGCTTGAAGCTTAGCCCAATAGCTTGGATGATAAAACTGCCAAGTCTCGACTTATTGTTTTAAATTTCCTATAAGAGATTGTATCTTGAGTATAAAGTGAACTTGCCCTAGATGACTTGGTGCCCTTCCCTGGGATAGGAAGAGGGCCATTATGCTGTGTACTCTTCTCCCCTGAGTCACACACTGTCAAGATTGGATGGGGTTCTTGCTCTGATTTTTTTTTTAAATCATTGGGAAATAAGTTTAGTAAAGAAACAGATGCAAGCTTTACATTGTAACTCTCCCCACTTCCATTTAAAGTCATCTCTTGACTTTCCCTTGATGCTTAGAACACCATAAAATTCAGTGTTTTTCTGTAGTAAATTAAGATTGCTTTTTCATCAGACTGTCTTCTCCCATCCTGAGATATGGCTTGCATTATCTATTCATTCATTCTCTGTAGGCCTCTTGGTAACCACTTACCCCTATCAGATGGCTTGAGCAAGTCCAGCAGCTGTTGATTTTGTGATATCAGAGAAGTCTTATGAATCATGTTGATGGGAGCCCTGGTTCTCCCATGATCACTGGACACTGCCGTTTATCTGTCACGGAGCTGGTCTTCTGCAGATTTCTTGCCTGGCACTTCGATGTGTCTGACTTGCTAAAACCAGGATATCAGTGAATGGTGGCAACAAAGATGTAGAAGTGACTGGAGCTGACCTCACATTTAAAAGATGATTGTGCTTTTTTGGCACAAAAGGTTGGATTTGTTCATCAGAGTGATAGATTGATCCTCTCTGTGCACAGAGCTCTATGTGGGGTTATGCAGAAAAGAGAAGATAGACCACTTGCCTGTAGTCTAGTTCGAAAACAACATACACATCAAAAAAGACTGTCCTATCAGCTGACTCTTGCCAAGTGTCACCTAAAAAGCAAACTGGACTCGAATGATTGCCTCCTGTGTCTGCTTAAAAATTCATCCAAATCAGAGAAGTACTAGTATGCAGTTTGTGAAGACAGTTTTCTAGAACGAAAAAGCAAGCAAGTCACACCTTTATGAAGTTCGTTTGCTGATCAGTGAGGTGTGGGAGAAGTGTGTGCCTGGGCGGAGACCAGGCTTCCTGTGGACCCCAGCATTTACAGTGTTGCTCAGAGAAAGTGCTTCTCATTCATTTGGCCCATCCATAGCCCTTTGTTTCCCAGATCCGAATCCAGATGCTCCATCTCCATGGCTCTGGGGTTTCGGGAGCTATTGTTTTTGTTTTCTTCCTCCCGCAGGGCTTTCCACTGAAATGGCTACTCTGCATGTGGAACTGAATTGACTCTGCACATGAAATGCACTGACCCAGGTGGAGGCAGATTTTTAATCAAATACCAATAGAACAACTTATTTTCTACTGAAATCTCTGGCGTCCTAGTATCACTGGTGCCCACATTTTGCAGTTGTTTACTGGGATTTGATTTCTAGCCCAGCACGTTGTCTCTGGGGTTTATTTAGATCAGTTTAATTAAATTAGGATTTATAATTCTTGTGATCCTTTTACTTAGGAACTTTACGTGGAGACCCACCCCCTCTACAGATAGGACATTGTGTGTTGGCAGACAATCGTGATCAAAATGAGAGTCTTTCCTTCAAAGCAGAAGTGGTTTGCCCTACATTTATTTTGGATGTTACTGTTTAGCTTCTTTTAGGATGTTGAGTATTTGGATTTCAGGTTTGGGGATAGCTTTCCAAGTTGTTTGAAATGATATCACAGACCAGTGTTCTCCTTTAGAAATGTATAGGTCAGATGATTTGTTAATTTTACTTCGATGAAAAGTAAAGTAAGGGGAGGAAAAGCTATGGAAAACTCAGGACTGTATTTTCAAAGAGAGGACCTAAAATTTGTACTAGTTTACCAACTCCTGGTCTCCATCCTGTGTGGAAAGAGGGGCTGAGGAGGAAAAGCACATGGCAGAGAGTGGGGGCAGGGGGGAGGGTGTGGGGAAGCAGTGTAAGAGCTGTTGTCATCCTTATTACTTCTTAAATGAGGCGCTCCTTTCCTTTAATAAGAACATCTAACATGTTTTCTTGAGAAATGAGGGCTCTGGCTATGAAGAGATCCAGGGTCTCAGGTTCCAGGTTCTGAAGTCTTGTCGCCTGCAGCAGTTATGCCAAGTGATGAGACCTGTCCTTCTTACCTCAGACCAGGGGTCTTTCAGTGTCATTTTGCCCAAGGGGTCTGTGGACAGCACTGTATTTCAGTATCATTGGTTTCCCTGTGTGTTTTGTGTTACGAGTTTGAAATCATTCTGAGAAGGGGTTCATAGGCTTCGCCAGACTTCCAGAGATCCATGGCCCAAAAAAGGAAGAGCTAAGGGTCAAATGAATACTCATGTATGAAAACCTTTGGATAAAGCAGATATTTCGACAAAAATAGGACGTGTTGGTTATGGACATCTCTGTTATTGTGTTATTCCTGATCTCTACTCTTTATTCTCCTCGTGTTTTCCTGATTACCTGATTTCTGGTTGATTTCCTGTGACCTTTTCCATCTGGCATGCACTTCAGGTCTGGGACCATTTGCTGCTAAGATGAGCGTGTCAGGCTCATCTTTGTCACTGATCTCTCCATCTTAAACCTTGAAAGTGGTGACCCCACTTATTATGCTTCAGCCAGTGATGCTGTGAATCAGATGAAGTTCATGATAAAACCCGAGCCCTCCCTGCCAGGCTCAGATTTCAGAATCTTTTCTCTCTCTGCAGCTGGGTTGGTACATCGGTCCTGAAGGTTCTAAATGATCAGGGCTGGGGAAAAGTGGCCAGCCCTTGGCTTTGCTTTAGCCCTTCCTCCAACCCTCCAGGCCTGCCTGCCTTCTTTCAGGACTCCCTTGTTACTGACAGGAAGGCTATGCAGACCTTTATCCATTCATTCAACCCATTTTCATGAAGTACCTACCATGAGGTCAGTACTATGCCAGGCAAAAATATGCCTGACCGCAAGACTCCAGAGCCCATGGGAGTGGGGTGACGCTTGCACTATGACTGTCCCAGGTGACTGCCAGGAGTATAAAGTGCAGGCTCCTGGGGTGAGCAGTTTGCTCTGCATCTAGTGCATCCCAGGCACTTGGCTGGTGGCGGGTTCAGAGCCCCACCCCCATGGAAAGTACAGGCTATTGGGTACAATAATGTGTGCATGGATGAAAGTGAAAATCTATGTTGGAATTGTTTGTGTTTAATGTAAAATTATTTCAATCTCAGCCTTTATATTAGTGATTTTATTCTTGAAATAATTACCAGTAACTTGCCACCAGAAAGAAAAGTGTGCAGTACAGCAACATTAACTGCACATAAATGAAGTAAAACAGGCAAAATAAAAATCCCTGGACTAGAAATCAGGAGGCCTGGCTCCTAGCCATGGTTCTGCAGTTGACTAACCAAGCGTCCTTGGGCAAGTCCTTTCCTCTCCCTGTACCTCTGTGTCCATATCTGTAAAACACATTCCTAAAACAAGGCTTAGAGCTAGGCTCCGAGGGCTGTTTTTATTAAAATAGTACAGTTTTCCATTATATTGTGAATAAAAATGTGAAATAGTTATATAAAACATGAAATACAATGGATTTACCTCTAAAGCTAATTTCTGGTGTTTACATACCATAGTTCTAAAGTCCTAGGACTATGTGTTGGCTGGACAGATATACAGACACCAATATACATGTATGCTATACATATAAAATATATATGTGAGCTTTTAACTCTTACCTATGAGGTGTAAGCAACCCCTGCAGCTGCTTGTCTCTGTCTTCTAGCCCCTTGAAACCATCATTAACTGTCATGTATGGGTCCACACAGTTGCAAGGAGCTTCACCTCTGGAGAAAAGCTTGCAACCTCAGATATTTTTGTTGGAAAGTGAAAAAAATTAAAAACAAACTGAAATATATTAAATACCTTGAGCTTCCTGGGGATGAAGGCTGTAAGATATATAGTTAAATTATACTTGAAAGAAATATAGTCATGTAGAACAACAAATAGAGGTGCTGAAGCACAAGGTTAGATGAGTTTGTGTTGAAAGAAAGGTCAGGAAGTTGGCCTTTTCCTTCTAAAATCACTAAGTACATACCTCATAGCTGGAAGCCGTTTCCTAGTGAAATATTAACATCCATTAGATGGTGGATGTGCATTAAAAATGTCTTAACATTTGTATTTTTAGCATGGACACAGTGGTATCAGTTAAAATAATTAGCCCTTGCCTGTAATCTAAAAGCCTTATCTCTTTACTCTTACTTTTTTAGAAGGCAGATGTTTTAAAACTGATTTGAAAATCAAATTTGCCCTTCAGTGATTTCATTTGGAAGAAACATAGAAGTAAACATTATAAAGAGGGCTTTTCGGTACATTATGCATGCAAATGTGGCAGCCGAATTCAGGTTCACAAGTGGAGGTGGATGACTGTTCTGGCTGAGAAAGGTTGAGTTGTTTAAATGAATACAAAGGTCATCGGCCCTCAGAGTGTGCTCTTCTGTCATTTAGTAGCAGGGCTATTGCTTCATGTTAAACTCTACCTGCCAAAAGGGGGGAATTGAAAGGCTCCGGCAGACAAAGTGAGGCTGCATGACTAGTGCAGTGGCTGCGTTTCAACAGTCCATGGAGCGCTTTTATGGAGCCCTTGCTCTCTTCCTAGTCCTGTGCTGGATGCAAAAGTATGGACTTAAGGAGGTTTGTGCTCTTTCCAGAATACCCCACTGCTGGTGTTGAGAATTGGGAAGCTGTGGTCACGGAAATCAAATATGTGCCGCAAACACTGTCTTTGATATATTTACGGGTTTGTCTCATACCCCTCGAGGGTCAGGGACCATGTCTTCAAATTACCAGAACTCAGCACAGAGCCTGACATGTGGTAGAAGTGATTCATGAGCAAATGAATGAATGAGCGTATGAATGAATGAGCGGTTATATTTTGGGGCAATTTGGTTGTTTCAGTGGAATTGTAACACAGATTTGTCAGACTTATAGTGAATTAGGTAAAGGTTATCACTATGGAAGAGCAGAAAATGAGATTTAAGCTAATCCAAACCAAATTCTTGATCTCTGTTCTGAAGATCAAAAACTTGAGCTCTCCTACAGGTCTGGAGAGAAGAGGTCTCCCCCCCAAGGAAATGACCACTCCGCCTAAAATGTGAATTAAAAACTCAGTTGGATGACCTCAATAAAATAATTAAAAAAAAAAAAACTCAGTTGGCTCTGCTCCTCAGTGGGTGGATTCAGGAAGGGGATGGTCCCCAGGGTGAGCAGAGCATCCCCTGGGAAGGGCTTGCTGGAATGGGCGGGGCATAGCCCGAGCTGTAGGAGGAAGCCTGCTCTCTCCATGTAATAATAATCCATGATCCAGAGAGACTCATTTAAAAAGGCCTCTTTATATGAACTGCAGCTCGAAAGTCCAATGACAGTCAGGAACCTTCTGGAAAGAGCTTTATGCTACGCTACATCTCTCTTGTATCTTTTACCTCTTTTCTGTTTAAGAATCTTTATCTCAGTTTTCTTGAGGAATGTGAAGAAAACTTTTGAGGGCTGTTCTCCTTTAGTTTCCACCCTCTTTTCCTACTAGGAGGATTCAGATTGGGAGAGAGGGAGACCTGTTCTATTTGGAGCTCATATTCCCTCGCTACTTGCTCCTTTTAGCATACTCGTCAGCATCTGCAGACAAGACTGCCATCGCCTTTGGTTTTGAACTGCTGCTGATGGCTCCCAGAGTTTTTTTGAATACATCTAGCTGAAACTGTTTATGTATCTCTAGTCATTGAAAATTATAAAAGGGGCTTCTCTCAACAAATATCTGAGCACCCACTGTACAGAATCGGCACTACCTTAATACTCAATGCCGTGTTTCCTGAGTCAGGTTGAGAATTCACTGAACTCTTCCCTGCATCCTGGAAAGTGGGTTTCCTACATCTTAGGCCTCCCTAGGAAGCTCTTGGGAGGCAAGACTCTCAGCAGCCTATTAACAACAAACAAACAAGTCAGATTTCACAAAAACAGTAAGCTTCTCTGGTTTCCTTAAGAGGTTAGTCTTTCAGTGAATAACAAAGATATGGTACATATACACAATGGAATATTATTCAACCTTGAGAAAGGAGGATATCCTGCCATTTGCAACAACATGGATGGACCTTGAGCACATTATGCTAAGCAAGATAAGTCAGACAAAAACAAGTACTGTATGATATCATTCATATGTGGAATCTAAGAAAAGTTAAACCTGTAGAAAAACAGAGAGTAAAATGGTGGTTACCAGAGGATGGGGTGGGAGTATAAGATCAATGATGTTTAAGGGTACAAACTTGTAACGAGTAGTAAATAAGCCATAGAGATCTGACGCACAGTGTAATGAATATAGACAATAATATTGTACTGTCATTATGTGATGTGACAAATATCACTACAACAGTCATATTTCAATATATAAATGTATCAAAGTAACACACTGTAAACTTTAAACTTACACATTGTTACGTGTCAGTTTTATTGAATCAAAAATTGCTAAAAAAAAGAAGAGAACTCAGTTACTCAGGAAAGAAAAAGGGGTGAGGTGTGGGAGAGGTTGGGGTATACCTGCCAGTTACACGGCTGACTGATCTGTTAGGAAGTAGAGACTATTCCAGCCCCACTAATGTGTCTTTGTATCTCTCAGAGGCTGGGATGTGTAGAGAGATGGTGACGGAAAATATCTCATTGGTTTCCTTTAGGATTGAGGCCCTTTGGTAGACATGAGCCAAGAAAGCTAGCACCAGTGTTGTCCATTTTACCCCTGCCCGTGAAGGGAACCTTCATCACCAAGGGACAGTGGCAGCCTGTGGGGCTCTGTACTTCCAGAGAGGAGATGGGGAAACCTCCATGGCCAGCTTCACATGATGACCCACATTGTCTTCTAACAAGAAGCCCTGAGTGGGCTGTCTCACAGGCCCCTCAGAGTCAACTCACCCTAACCTCCTTCTCCCCACACATAAGCCAATGCCTTTTTCTGTATTCACATCCATTTATTCCTCTAACCTAGAAACATCTAAACATACTCAGCTCATTTCTCTCAATTTTCTAAGTCGATTCTGTTTGCTTGCCTCCTCTCATTGACTCTCAGCTGGTCTCTCCTCAACCTCTCCCTCCACCTCCAGTCTCTCTTCCATTCTGCCTCTGAAGTTATCATTATAAAACAGAGCTATCATACCACCACTTGCCCACAATCCTAATGCCTCAGCCTGACATGCAAAATCTTACAGCCTGACTCCAAACTTCATATCCACTTCATCTCCTCTTGCTTCCGTATATACCCTCTGCTTTCACTGTTGGGGGCTACTACTGGTTATCTGGACATAGTCTGTGTTTTCTCATCTTTGTGAAATTTCCATATAGTAACACCACTGCCTGGAATGCTGGTCTTTATTGCCCATCCCCACCCCCTGCCCCATCTCTGACTGGTGAATTGTAGGTCATCCTTTATGCCCAGCTCAATGTTACCTCCTCTGTGAATCCCGTTCTGACCCCTCCAGACTAAACTTGAAATAACTAGAATCCCCAACTCAGGCTAAATATGGAAAAGACCTTTTCTGCTCTTATTGATCAGTCCTGAAACTGGACTCACAGACTTGGCAAGGGAGGGGAGGATTTCAGGCCTGATTAAATGATGAAACCACTTAAAGGGTTCAAGAGAAAGCATTTGAATTGTACCTCTCTTCTCTGGTGATGAGGGAGGAACTGAATCTGGTTTATTCGTTACTACTTTCCTGTCAGTTGGTAGAAGCTCAGTAATGTTAATGTGCATGAAAGATCCAGAAGACCATCTGTTTCCTAATCTAGAACTTAAAGGTCACACCTGGAACTTGAGGAACTCATGGATAACATAGCCATTAAAAAGAAACTATGGGACCCAGGAACTCCACTCCCAGGTATATAACCAAGAAAAATGAAAACATATGTCCACTTAAAAACTTGTACATGAGTGTTCGTAGCAGCATTAGTCATAATAGCCCCAAACTGGAAACAATTCAAATGTCTGTCAGCTGATGAATGGATAAACAAAATGTGGTATATCCATGGAATATTATTTGGCAATAAAAAGGAATGAAGTACTAATCCACGCTACAACGTGGATGAACTTTGAAAACATTTTGCCATGTGAAAGAAGCCAGTCCCCGAAGACCATATATTGTATGCTCCATGTATATACAATGTCCAGAGTAGGCAAATCCATAGAAACAGAAAGTAGGTTATTGGTTTCCTGGGGCTGGGGATGTTGGGAAGAATGAGGAATGAGAGTTTAAAGGGTAAGGCGTTTCTTTTAGGAGTGGTGAAATGTTCTAAAATTGATTGTGGTGTCGGTTGCAGTTCTGTGAACAGACTAAAAACCATTGAATTGTACACTTTAAAGGGGTGAATTTTATAGTATGTGAATTACATCACAATAAAGAAAAAAGAGTCTGTGGGACATTTCCAGACCAGGGCTGAAACTACCCTTACCAGGACTCTCCACGTCAGGGACCAGGGACAGCTCTGTGCAGTAGGAAGACCCTTATTTGTCCTGTTTTAACATGAATACTCCAGATTACAGACCCCCTCCAGCTTTCCAGCTCACAGAAGGACCACCTTGCTATTGGTGGGGTTATTAGTTGAAGGAGGCTAGACTAAAACTCAACAGAGAAACATAACTTTTCTCTCCACTGCATTTTCTTTGCCTTTTCCCTGCAATTCCTTTGAGAAGGAAGAAGAGAGGTGTGGGTAAGAGATTCACTTTCCCTTCTCTTCTTGCCCCACCTCTCCTTATTTCTCATGGCTCTCTCTCTAAAAATGCATCGCTGGACCAGGAATTACTGCTTTAATGCATTTTTAATGTACATATTCAAATTCAGAGATTTTATTCTGGGTCTTTGGGTGAGAGGAGGGCAAAACACAGACCAGAGGACCCTGCTGTCATAGTAAAAAGAGTGGTCCTATCTTCCTCACATGTGGTGGGGCCACAGCAGACCACTGGGAGCCAGTGCAGGCCTCAGAAGGGTCAGTGGCATTGGGGTTGATGAGCTGCCAGGCTCTTGATAGGCCATTTCAGCCCCTTTTACAGCCCACTTTATGTGTTGGCCACTAGGTCAACAGTATGAGTTCTTACTATAAATAGTCTTATACTGGCATTGTAATGGGATTCTAAGTCAATAAAATTCAAATTTTGAAATCAGCATGATCTTCGCCCCTCATGTTATCCTGGAATAAGTATATATAAATGCAGGAATTAGAGACATTTACATGAACCTGACCTGATTGAGCAATAGCCCTCATAAATGGCTCTTTTGATGTGAAAACAATCTAATCCTGTAACCACAGAGCTACATGTAACATGTTAATTCTGCACCGACATCATAGAGGTCTCTCATAGTGCATGGTTTTTAAGTAGCATGTCGGTATTATGCCCTATGATGCATTTTTACTACCAATTATTGTCTGACCTAACTCACTGCTGGTAATTCAATTTGATTCTTTGATGGCATCATAAAATATTGATAACAAAGTAAATAATAATAATGCTGTAAGAATGGAACCAAGAACCATTTTTATTAATGCAAGTGAAGTCAAAGCAAATATATTTGATTCTCCTGATTTCATAGTTCTCATTATTATTCATTCATTCAACAAATAAACAAATTGAGCACCTATTAAACGTTAGGCACTGAACAAGGCAGACAGAATTTCTGCTTTCATCAAGTTTACATCCTAGTAGGGGGAAACAAGCAATAAATAACAGATCAATAAGAAAGTTTCAACTACTGATAAATGCTATGAAGAAAATGGAAAAAGGTAGTAGGTATTCAGTGACGAGGCTGTGGTCGGCAAGAAGCTGCTTGAGGTAGAAAGGGCTCTCTGAGATAAGTGATACAGAAGCCAAGCTTACAAAGGCTTGGGGAAAGAGAATTTCAGGAAGAGTTAAGGCCGTGAAGAGGAAATGAACTTGGTTGGTATGCAGAACAGAAGGATGACGAGTGCAGCTGAAACTTTGTGAAGAAGTCAGAGAGTGGTACAAGGTGAGATAGAGAGGCCAGTAGATCTCAGATCACATATGACCTTTAGGTCTGAGTGAGGAGTGTGAATTTTATCCTAAGAGCAATGGGGAGTTATTGTAGAGTTTTAAGCAAAGGAATGGTATGAACTAATTTCTGCTTTTTAAAGATCACTCTGGTTGCTGTGCGGAGAATGAATTGGAGGGAGGTAAATGTGGAACTGAGAGACTAGTAAGGAGGCTGTTGCTATAACCCAGATAAGAGATGACAGAGTCTTAAACTAGGGTGATTACATTGGAGATGGTGAGAAATGGTTGGCTGTGGAGAACATATTGCTGATGGACTGGACTAGAAGCTGGGGTGGAGATGGGGAAGAGGAGAGAAAGAGGTCTTGATATGTACCTTCTGGCTGTGTCCTTGGTCCTGGACATTTCAGCATTTTGCCGCTTTTATCAGTGCCCTGAAAGAAGATAGAAGGCATGCTTCTTGGGTTTCTAGATGAGACAAAACTAGGAGGGATGACTGCTGGGATAGATGACAGACGTGAGATTCAAAATGATCTCTCCAGCCTCTAATGTGAGACCAAACCAACAGGATGGGATTTAATGGGGATAAATGTGATGCCCTCCACTTAGGTTCAGAAAATCAATTGTACAAGTACAATATGGGGGCAGTCAAGCTTGAGAGAAGTTTATGTGAAAAAGAGCTGTGGTTTTTAGTTGGCCACAAACTCAGTCTGAGGTAATCATTAGGATGAGGCTGCTACAAACCTTCGGCAGTCAGTCCACCGTGGCTGCATAGTGTCCATATGCCTGTGCAACCTTCCTATTGTGCTCTGTGTTGGTCAGGACACAGGTGCCCATGCTTATTAACAAGGTACGCGGAAGATGACCAGGTGATGAGAGTTCAGGAAGCTGTTTCATGGGGGATCAACTGAAGGAACTAGGGATAAAACAGGACCCAGGTAAGACAAGACCAAGGGAGCTGTGAGGTCGTGATAATTATCTTTAAATGTGTGTCTTTTGTGGAAAAAAAGACCCTAATTCCGTTAACCCCACAGATTGGCACTAAATTTTTTTATTCATACCTTCAACACACATTTGATGAGCATCTACTCTGTGCCAGTTACTATTTTTCTAAAAAGTCCCTAAACTTATGGCGCTCATTTATGGTCCAGAGAGACAGATGTGTAAAGAAGTGCGATAGAGTATTCCAGACGCCACCACAGAAATATTATTCATCGAGTACAGTGGGGACACGGTGAAGGGAGTGACCGTTCTACCTGAGAAGGGTTGAGAAAGGTCTCTTGATGAAAGCACCACTTGTGCTGAACCTTAAAAGATGAGTGGTTGCTGGCTGGGGCACCATCTAGGGTGGGGAAGGGCATTTTGATGTGCTTCAGGCAGAAGGATCAGTGTGTGCAAAAGCATGAGGTATGAAATAGCTTGCTGCGTTTGGGTAACTAAGCATGGTTTGGCATGACTAGACAGCGGAGTGGGAGGTCCAGGGACTGCCCATTCTTGGTTCGAGGGTGAGGAGGATTTGCCCAACAGTGTGCCCTGGGCTGCCCCTGAAGTATAGCGTGCCAGTGGGGAGTGAGCTGGAGAGAAGGCTGGAGGGACAAACTGGGACCAGACTGTGGAAATCCCTGGATGCCATGTCAGGGAGTTTAACCCTATTCTTTAGGCAGAAGAGAGGAGTGATAAAGCTGTGCTTGATCCAGGCAGATTGTTCTTACAACAACAAGTAGAATGAATTGGTAGTATGACAGATTGGAGACAGGAAAACCAGGGGGTAGCAGTTAGAGATGAGATGAAATGAGAGTCCAACCTAGAGCAATAGCAATTGGAACAGAAAGTGTTCCGGGTGAGAAGCTCAACTGGGGTGGCCCCATTTAGGGAGGGCAGGAGAAACTCTATAATTCTGTGCTCTAGTGCCCGGGGGCAGACAGTGGGGCAGAGTTGGGGCAACCAGTCAGCAGGCTGCACAGCCGAGGGCCAAATGGTCAGAGGCAGAAGGGCTTTGTCTGAGGAAAGTACCATGCATCATTCTAAAAGTGCTAATTGCAACAGAACGCACTGTTCTGGAGTCTGTCTGCTAATCAGACATGAGGTGCCTGAGTTCTCAGCGTGGAAAGACTGCCAGACCCATGCTGCCTTCTCCATTACTTTCTCGCTCAGCGCCGTCAGCAAGGGAGCTGCAAGCACAAAGGAAAGTGATCCCTTGTTTTTTCATGGACATGGATCTGTGACCTTCTGCAGATGTCTTCATGGCCTCTTCTGAAGCACTCTCGAACCTATTCCTCAGCCAGCTAACTCATCCTGCCAGCCCTGCTGTCTCGGCCACCTTCTGCTGTTGGATCACTTTCCTTCCCTCCTGCCCCATCAGAGCAGAGGGGACAAGGATAGTGGGTCTGGGGCTCTGTAGCATTCAGCCAGACCTCATTGTGTGGCTCTTTGGTCCCCAGCTATTTTTGAGAGGCTCATTGTTTAGGCCTTTAAGAATCTTTGGACTAGAAATCTGAGGCATTTGAAGCCAGAAAGTAGAATATAAGATGTGAACCACATAATAAATGTGTGTCCTTAAAATAACATTAAGTGGCAGCACTAATGACTACAGCCAGGACTTCAAAGCACAAACCCCAAAAGTGGTCTCATTTGGAGAGAAATCAGAATCCCAGAATTATCTGAAAACTTGAAGAAAGAAATATCTGACTGCCTCCCCAGACGATGTTCTGCGTCTCCTTGCAGGGCAGCATTTGGTTTCCCTGTTAAGTGACTTTGCACTGGGGGAGACTTGAGGCACATGTTGGGTGAGAAAGCCACTCCAGGACACGCTTGTTAAGTGGTAACCCTCACACTGCCCAAACCTCTGCTTGTTTCAGCTGTAAAATTCTGGGTCAAACTGTGGTTATAAAGTCGATTGCTTCCAAAGCAACCCTGCCGTCTTTCGGTCTTTGTTTTATTCAGGGCTGCTCTGTCAGCTGTAGGCTTGCCTTTGATGGGCCACAGCAGTGTTTTTCATGTCTAACTAGTGTTTTAATGTTTGTGAGAGACTGTGGTTAATTGGATCCCCATGGTACCACAAATGGCTTTAGAAGCTTCTTATGTCAGGAGAGGTAATTCTGTGACTGTGTGTGTGCATGCATGCATGTGTACACATGGGCCCCCACACCTGAGCAAGCACCATGAGATTTAAGTGGTTTTTGGCCCAGATTTCATGTTTGAGAGTTTTTAATACTTGTTTTTTCCCAAGTCAAAATCTTGGCATCACCCCTAGATTCTTAACCTTTCTCTTCTCACACTCTTTTTTTGTGTGTGTTGTTCTGGGGCCAGTTGGAGCTGCCCAGCCAGATGCATGTTGATCATGTCTAATCCACACTCACAGATCTGTTATGAACCACCACCATCTTGCTGTGTGCCACCCAGTCCCCATTTACTGACCTCCCTCTGGCAGGGTTGCAGAAGCAGCAAGTCCCTCCCACACTCTCATCTCTGTAGTGCTCTGCTCAGTTACTGTGAAAGCTTCCAAGTGCCTGCCTCTTGCTCTGTCTTGAGAAGTGTGGCCACAGGCCTTATGCATAGGTCACTATGCTTTGAATTGTGCAGTCCGACCACCTAGATAGGAATCAGTATTGTATCAGTTCACCACAAGAGAGAGGGTTTCACACTCCCTTCCCCTCTCTGAAACCTGAGGTGACCCATTCCTAGTAACCTGAACAAACCTAACTAACATTCATATGGATGGAGCAGAGAGACTGCGAGAGGGCACATTAGGGCAGGTGGTTTGTTTTTGTTTTTTGTGCCAGGAAAGATTCGCCCTGAGCTAACATCTGTTGCCAGTCTTTCTCTCTCTCTTTTTTCCCTACCCAAAGCTCCAGTACATGGTTGTATATGCTAGTTGTGAGTCCTTCTAGTTCCTCTATGTGAGCCGCCACCACATTGTGGCTACTGACAGATGAGTAGTGTGATTCGCACCCAGGAACTGAACCCAGGCTGCCAAAGTGGAGCGTGCTGAACTTTAACTACTAGGCCATCAGGGCTGGCTCAGGGAAAATGTTTTTATAAGGGAACAGGCAGGGCACAGGAATAGCTAAGTACCTTGGGGCAAGACAGGCTAGTGTGCCTTAGGACTAGGGACACCTGGGAAGTAGAGAAGCTAATCACCTCTGGCCTTTGGCCTCATATTCTGCCCCAGCCAATGGACTATGCTCCCTCATTGAGCACTAGTATTGTTAGTCTTCTCTTTTTATGTATGTGTCATATCTGCCTCTAATGAATTGGTGTGCGTGGAGGTCATCTCTAAGTGGTAACACTCCACACAAATTTGAGATATCATTAGATCTCTTCAACTAGATCATAAGCTCCTTGCAGCCCAAGCTTGTCCCTGATGCTTCTTTGCACTCTCATAGGTAGTCCCTAATCTCCACTCTTTGCCTGACTGGTTAAGTGACCATTTCCAGCCAAGCTACAGTTGGCCTCATCTCCTCTTCTCTCTCATAGTACTGTGTCATTTTCCTTCATAACACCTGTCACAATTTATAATTTTATGTTATTTGTAATTTACTTGTTAATGTATGTCTTTCCTATTAGGCTTTGAGTTACATGAAAATAGCGACCCTGTCTTCTTTGTTCATATCTACTCCCAGCACCCATATAATATCTGGCACGTATTAATATTTTTTGAGTTACTAAAGGAATGGTTTCCGAGGAGGACATTAGCAAGTTTAGGGGCAGAGAATGTCTCTCTTCTCCTAGATCTTGCCAGCTGGGGAAGTCCTGGGTCTTTACCTTCAGGTTCTGCTGAGCTGGCTTCCTAGCGTACCCTGAGTATTTTTCCTCTTCCCATTACCTCTGAATTTGACTGCTGGTGACTTGATTCAAATGAATCTCAGAGCCTCTAGGACACATCACTGGGTAAGAGGTGGCAGCTACCTTAGCTGATTTGTTCTTGGTCCGTTTGTCCATGGTGTTGTGGGGGAAGAAGGAATGGATGGCTTTGAGGCTCCAGATGCAAAGAAGTGAGTAAGTGGACTTCTGACCAAGCATGTAGGGATGAATGCAGAGGCTGCCGTGTGGGACACCCACAAAGAAAGCATGCTCCTTCATATCTTCCTGTCCATGGTGATAATATGTGCCCACCCCATAGGGGAGCTCATTAAGATGTACGGTTGGGGCTGGCCCTGTGGCCTAGTGGTTAAGTTTGGCGCACTACATTTCAGTGGCCCAGGTTTGGTTCCCAGGAGCAGACCTGCACCACTTGTCAGCAGCCATGCTGTGGCAGTGACCCACATACAAAATAGAGGAAGATTGGCACAGATGTTAGCTCAGGGTGAATCTTCCTCAAGCAAAAAGAGGAAGATTGGCTACGGGTGTTAGCTCAGGGCGAATCTTCGTCAGCAAAAAAAAAAACCATATACCAGCAAGAATTCAATCAGAAGTTAGTTACCTTAAACTAAATGTGACTCTCTGACCCACATTTATGGATTTACCCTAATTAGATTGTAGAATTGCAGCATCACACTTCATTATTACCTTGAAATTACAATTTCATTCTGAATGACCAAACCTTGTAAGCAATATAAGCACCATCTGACACACATACTCTGAAACAAGGTCCATGTTAAGCTGCAGGTTTGTAATGGGTGATATTTGGATAACTCTGGTTAAATATATAAATCATGAAAATCAGAAATGAAAAAAAGTCAGCTCTATATTTGAACCAACTATGTACTGGTCTTTATTCTCTCTCCTGCAGATCTTGGTCTTACACAAGCTTTTTATGTTACATTTCTACCTTTCTTTCATGGCACTTCCTTACCCCTGTTCAGACCTTCCGGTAGACAGAGCTTCTCCATTTCTACTGTTGACACACTGAGGGTACTTTGGCTGGTAATCTCAAAAAGTCTTTGTGTGAGGTTTGTAAGTATTTTCATCCATCAGTGGTTTTGCCCCAAGGATCCTCTTCCCCCACTCCCCGGCAGTGGCACTGGATTCTGACAATCCTTTTCTTTCTCATCATTGTGAGATGGCCCTCGTCCAGAAGTATGCTCGTGGCCATATCCAAGATTAGGAATATTGCTCAGAGGCCGGGGACTTGCCAACTGAGGCAGCCAGACAGATAAATCCAAGAAAAGGCACAACAGCATAGAAAAGGAGGTTGTATAGGCTATGAGACTCAAATAAATCTTATTACTGAATTATCCATACCTCAGAATTGTAAAGAATTCCCAGCCACTTCAAAACACTGTAGGAAGAAGTAAGACCAAGACAGGGATTTCCAAAGCAAGAAAAGAAATTGGGAAAGTTTGGGGAAGATGTTGGGGCTGGGTGTAACCAATTTTTAAAAAAAGAAAGAAAGAAAAATAACACAGGGAAAAAGAGGAAAATGTTTAACTGAAATGGTACAATTCAGCAGGAGTGTGACAGGGTAAGGGCAGACCTGTGATGGGTGAGGAATTGGGTAGGAAGGAAGGTGACTGAATATCTAAGTTCAGAATTCCTGTACAGGGATACTTTCCCATGTTTAGAAGGGTGATTATTTGGCATATGTATAGTTTAGTGGGATCAACTGTGAGAATGCTGTTAAATTGTTTGTTGGATAATCTACAGATCTTCCCCCAAACTCAGGATTAGAACTTCATTTCTGCTGGCTTGCCCACATCAGATCTATTTAAAAAAATAAAGGTAAAGAAGAAGTAAAGAAAGCAGTGTGGGAAAGCTAGAATGGGATGCCAAAAAGAACATGTAAGGCCACACACCTGCTTACGTGTGTGTAACACATCTAGCTATAAATGTATGTTTTTACAGGTCTGTCTGTCTCCTTTACATTTGATGTACGTGGGTGTTCCTGTGTGAGACAGAGATGAGTGTTATCAGTTCTCCAGCTGGAACCTTTACACATTCATGGGGCTCCCACAGGATTATATACTGCATCTCATTCTGTCCATTATTAAAATCAGGGTTCTTTTGTTAAGTGAATAAACTAAATTATCAGTGCTAATTTAGTCCTTTTCCCTTCATCAGTGCGATTTTTAAGCGTTTTTTAAATACTTTTAAGCATTGTATTTGAGTGGCTAAAGCCTTGTTTTTTAAGACAAATCTTACATTTCATTGTCAAATGTATCAGATTCATGATAAGTGCTTAGACCAGTCTTTTACCTTCTCTGAGCTTCATTTCTTCTGCTGAACAATGAATAATTATTCCAGCTCCTCCCTACACTGTAGGGAGATCTGGAAGGTAGATGGGATCATATCTCTGACAGCATTGCCTGGTCTTCAGAGGAATTTGCAGTATTGTTATGAAGGCATTATTATTGTTCTCTTCCATCCAAATTGCACCCCACGTAATGTTTGTGGCACCCACAGTCTAGCTGGGCTTTCACTGGCAAAATGATTTAAATGCAGAGGCTCATCATGGGCTGTGCTCAGGGTTCACTGCGACATTCTGTGGGCAGGAACTTAGGGGAGCCCTTGGCCTGCATGTCTGTGCATCGGGGCAGTGGATGTCTGAGACTGAGGCGAAGATGGTGGCCAGGGCTTCCTGGACGGAGGCTTCTGGACCGGAGGTGCTGGGTGATTACAAGAAGGCAGGTGCTGATTTACCTGTTTGCCAGTTTATTTTCTTTTGGGAGGCAGTGTTTCAATTTACTGCATTCCTTGGAGGTTTGACATATCAATTAGATGTTATCGACAGTAATAGAGGGGCAGTTGCTGTAAATGTGAAGTTTTTACTGGTGGGCCATGAAATGACACCCCAAGGGACTGTAGCAGAGTGGCATGATAAATATCATGTTACCTGCACTCGGGCAGAGGGACTGATTAATAGGGGAGGATGATTCTATCTCCTGCACTAAAATGTTATTTATTCATTTGCTGTCAATCAAACCTTCTGTTCTAATTGGCTAAAAGGTTAAATCATCAAGATCTGCTCATAAACCAAGTTAAGGTAGGAAGAAAAGCAGCATTAAATCATAATCAGTAGCTTGTTTATTTTCTTCATTATTGCATCCGTGTGACCTTGGAGAGCCTTTCTCTACCCTCTGGTTACAGTAGCAGCCCTGAGCGGGGGACTCACATGCATGGGTGGAGGTTGCTGGAAAGGAGGCGATGTTTGCCCTGCCCAGTGGTGTAGCCGGAATCTGAAGAAGGCAGTGGTAGAGCACAGAGCAACGTTGCCTCAGCATAACTAGACCATGGCTACTCTTTCTGCTGCATTTTCAATACGTGGCTCTTATATTGTGCGACATTTGTAAAAGGAAGAATTATTTTCGAAAAGACAAATATATTTCCACACTAACAGTTTTATAAAGATGTCAGTGCATAAGTATAGGCATTATTAAATCACATTTTAAAGGCAGGCTTCTCGTTGTGATAAATCTGCATTATCAAGTCTTATTTCTAAAATAAATCATACCGTGTAAAACTTTATGAGAGTTGAGTAAAAGATCCCTTGTTGGCCAGTACAAGTGTATGTTGTCAAACCATGCAGAAAGGATAACTTCAAATCCCAGGGAAAATGCTGATAGGGTTACACCCCTTTCTTAGATGCAGTATTTCAAGTACAAGCTACTTTTGGGTGGTAAGGAGCTTTTCTCACTGCCAAAGTAGCTTATTCAAAGACGGCCAAGAGTAAACTCCCATTCAATGGATCTTTCTACTCAGCTTGGCAGTGGAGAACACAGCTTGCTCTTCAGTGGGGCTGGTAAAGGTCAGTATCTCAGAACCACAATGCTGAGGAAGGCGGGGCCTGCCCTGAGGGCCATGCTCACCCTTTAGGATACTTTCCTCACCAGTGTACCACCCACCGAGGCACGCTTGGCTTCATGCTCACTTGCTCCCACCTCTGCCGCCACCAGCCCAGAGAGGCAGACGCTGCAACCCAAGAAGTGGACTGCTCTTCCATTATCTTGATGTTTAACAAATTCACGTCCGTGGTTGTTTATTTGAGTATTTTAAGCACAGACAGCCATGTCAACTCATGAATCTGATATGCCAATTACCATATTAAATACCATTGATATACCATATTAAAAATAAATTAGCCAAAGAGGGTCTAATTATCAGCTCTTTGGACAGCGTCTCTGAGATGACCGGGGTATCTTGAATGCCTTCCTCGGTGTTTGAAATTATTTGTATTTGTGTATGTATTTTAGGTCATCTTTGTGGAAAGGTTTAACAGTTGTTTATTGGTGGCTAGTATGGCAAAAATGGCCAACATTATCTGCTTTTTCATCCTTTAGTGACTGCTGAGTTAATTTTACCATAGAAACACACACCCATCTCAAGACCACTTGGCCTTATTTATCCTTAGTGATTAACAGAACTCTGCAGTTGTGTTGTTCCACAGCCAGATCGCATGTGAGAAGCATGACCATCAGACTCCTGGATGGTCTGACAAAATCGGAACATTTCAAGTCAGAGAATTAATCAGAAAGATGAAAGTGAAGAAGCTAGACTTAGGTGGCTAATTTAGTCAGGAGAGAGTATTTGGTCTAAAGAAGAGAGAGTGCTAAGGTCCTTATCCTCCTTCTGAAGGAACAGACTGAGCAGCACTTGTCTGTGTGTTGCTTCTTACTAAACCCAAAGAGTTAGTGAGTCCTCAGTAGCTGTCATTTTTACCAAACCTGGTGCACAGTCTGGGTGGGCACTTAGAAAAAACTGTATGAGAGAGAGTGGTCTATTTAGAAAGTCACACTCAACAAATGGATTGTTTTTCCCCAATCAGATAAAGTGTCATATATAATTAGAAATTAAATTTCATATATATAGAAATTAAATGTCATATATAAGTAGTCAGTACATTTTTGTACCTGAGAAATAGACAATCTGTTGACCACTGAGATTTGAGAATAAAGAAAATTAATTCAAGATGATCATTGTTTCCTTTATGAAGTTGCCCACTTATAGCTTCAGTGTGGGCATGTGGGCTTCTGTCCATACTACACACATTCAGCCTAAGGATTAGAGCCCAGGCAGTTGGTGGTAGATATTCCAAACCAGGAAAATCAGGACCTGGACATGGGCCCAACCTACTGGGATGGAACAGAATATTTAGGAAGGTCTGTGCAGTAGGAGGGGGTAAAAGTCAGGATAAGCAATCCTAGGGGAAGTCTGGCAGGTCCAGGGGGTTGTTCTGGACAATAGCACAGCCTAGAAGCTGGCACTTAGGGAATGTTCCAGGCAAGTGGCAGGGACCCAACCTTGGAAACTGGGGTTCAGAATCAGACTGTAGCCCTAGGAGGGCTGGAAAGGTTATGGCAGGACCTTAGGACTTTAGCGAGTCAAGGGGATTGGGTAGAGCAGGGGTCAGGGCCAAATTCGGCCTGCAGACTGTTTTTGTATGGCTTCTAGACTAAGAATGGGCTTTACATTTTTAAAGTGTTATAAAAAATAAAGAAGACTATGTGACAGGGAACTGTGTGGCCTAAAATATTTATTATCTGGCCCCTTACAGTAAAAGTTTGCCAACCCCGGGGATAGACATAGATTTGAGTATGGAATAATTGCTGGAACCAGAGGTATGACATGCTTGTTGAATGACCAGGAATGAGGTGAGAGCCAGTTCCTAGGCCCCAAATGCAGGAGAGGAGGAGACAGAGCAGGGCTCACCTAAGCGCCGAGTGACTTCCTACATTTCCCCTCACTGAGGGCAAGATTGAACCAGCGCCTGGGAGGAGTCTGCAGGTAAGGGAGGGTCAGGTGAGTCCTGCAGCAGGGAGGAAATCTCTCAAGGACACAGGTGGTCTGGCAGCAGAGGGATACCTGACAATCATCGTGACAGTGTACAGAGTGCTCTCCCAGCCTCTGCTCATTTGACTTTTCATAACTACCTGCAGGGTAGATATTCTCCAGGTGTGATGGGAGAGACTCCAGAGATCAAGTGATTTACCAAGGACATGCAGCTAGTGAGGCACAGAACCTGGGCCAAAACCCGGATCCTGTGACTCCTGGCTGGTGGACTTCCTGCTGCAGCACAGCTCCTCTCCCTTGGCAGTAATCCTTGGCCAGCAAACCTCCCCACCCGACCACGATACCTCTGGAGTACTTTTGAAAGCTGGATTTTGACTCTTCCTGCCCACAGTATCACCTCCATCTCAGTCCCTAACCCTCACTGCCGCTAAAATTATCTTCCTAAGTCTTCCTGATTCCCTTACTCTAAAACCACCTATGATTTTTCCCACTTGCTGCCTTCTACCTGCTGGAGCATAAGCTTGTCCTCTTTGTTATAGAATAGACCAGTGGGTCTCAAAGTGTGGTCCCCAAGCCTTCAGCATCCCCTGGGAACGTGTTAGAAACACAAATTCTTAGGCTCCACCCCGGACCTACTGAATGAAAAACTGGGAGTGGGGGCTGACAGTTTGTGTTTAACACTCCCTCCAGGCGATGCTGATGAGCTCAGATATGAGACCCCCTGGAACAGCGCGTCAGAATCACTTGTGGATGCACATCTCCTCCCCACCCGTGGGAAGCCTGGAACTAGAGTATCACCTGTGTTCTCTTTAGAAGGTGGTTGCGTGTTCTTCACTGACTATGAAGGTGTTACTGACAGCGACAGCACAGGTCGTTGTATGTTGGTTCTGTTATAAGAACCAGTGAGAATTTAACTGTCATGGCAAATTCTTCAGATGCTGTCACCAGCTGCTAAGCACTCCTGTACTGGGGGGGAATAATAGAGTTTAGGAGTATGGGACACAAACCTGCTACTATACATGCAGAAACACCACTTATCCACAGACCCAGGCTTGGGAGTCCCAACATCTAGATCTTCACTGGGAACCTATGTTTCCCAAATGCTACATTTCTGTAGAATGCATACCAGTGCATCTAACTAGACTTCTTCACCACGTAAGGGGGCCTAGACGAGGACTCCCAGAAGTGTTCTCCAGAGCCTGGACCCAAATCCACGTGCTAACCAGGGCATTTTGACCCAAAGTTGGGAGTCATGATCTTTCCCAGAAAGGTTATAAAATTGAAGATAAGAAAAGGAAAATCATAAAAACAAAAAATAGGTATCCCAAAGGTGCAGCCATTGCCCAGGCACATGCTCTGAGTAAACAAACTGCACAGTGTCACAGGTGCATTCTTAATTTCATGTGGTTCCCCTTCATGATGTTTTGTCACATCCAGAAGAAATGGTTCCAGAAGGACATTTGTCATCTTTAGTTGTGGAATGGGGTGGTGATCCTTCACACAGAGTGAGGGGTGAAAAATACAGATATCCTCCCCAAAGCCTTCAGGGTGATATGGAGGGGCCTTCTCCTTGGGCAGTATTTAGGCAAGGGATGGAATTGTTATTAGTGTCAGTGGAGTTAGGTTTTTGTTGTTGTTGTTGTTAATCTCTAGTTTAAAGGCTTCTCAGTACAGAGTTTCAGATCTAGAGTTCTGCTGACTTGATGGAAAAACAAAAAAATAGCTGAATGACAAAATAGCTGAAATTTCATCCATTGCTCACGCATCTCACATCCCACAGCCCTCAGGACTGCCCAGCAGGACACCAGTGTGATCCTGATGGGGGCAGAGCCATAACAAAGGGGAAAGATGAGTAAGTCATCTAGCAACTTTCAGAAAATGTACTTTGTGCTTTCACACACTTGGTTGAACTTTTCAAAAATATTGACTAAACAACTTGCCAGCTGTGATTACCAACAGCTCTATTTGACAGTCTTTGACAGAAAGCCAATGGGCATGTGCAACGTCATCTAGCACAAACAGGGCCTTCATTAGCAGCTGTGGAGGGATGAGTGCTCTCCTGGACCCGGAGGAACGATTCCTGTCCCCTAGTGGTGTTCACTCGAGCATCAGTAAACTGTTTGCTTAGCGAACCCAGGGGCAGACATGAAGCCTGCCTGTACATCTCCATCACTCGGAGGGTTTTTTATGTTCCGATCTTCAGGAACACAAATAATGTTCTTTCTAAGCCGCTCCAAAATACAAGTGATAGAAAATATCATGGAAAAGGTGAGTTGCCAGACAGTAAGCCCTCATGACCGAGAGCTTATTCATAAAATGATGACAAATTTATTGCACACATTCACTGCTGGCTTTCTGAGATTAATAGCTGATCTATCTACTGTTAAAGGCTGACAATAGAATCAGAAAGAGTTACTGGTCAGTTTTCTCAGCCATCCCCTTCACCCAGCAACCTTTCTCCCCAAGAAATAATACAGAAAAATAAGCTGATTTAGCTTCATCAACAGTCTTACAGTACTTTATTGCAGGATATTTCCATGTGCCAAGGATAACTTTTAACCTCGTTGAATGCAATTTGACTTCTTGGCATCCGCCTTCAACTCTGCAAAACCCTCAGGGCAGGGGACTAGCACCGTGAGTAACTTGGGGTAGACTGAAACGCAACCTGAAAAGAAGCCATATTTTTTGTGCATGTCTCATGGTTGCTTGTTTACTATGAAGTAGTAAAGAAGTCATTGTTGGATGTCTTAGCCTTGGGGGCATGAACAAAATCCAAAGCAGGTGTTAAGAAATGCAGTGCGTCAAATCTTGGGTGTGCAAATGCACACGTGCACAAAGCCTAGGTTCACAAAATATGGGAAGGAAATCTCTGAGGTTGCTGGCCTGGGGGAATCAGGGATCGTCACAAAGAGCGAGATGCCTGCTGTGCATCCTCCTTCTCCCTGATTTTGGTCCCATGGCTAATTAAACTGCTCTGATGATACCCTGTGGCCTGCCGTACCTCCAGCCTCTCTCCTTGCCCAGCTAAATCCCCCTGCCTGTCTTGGCATCTGATTTTTGTGTCATAAATTATCTGAATTATTTAATTTATGTACTTAACACGTGCCCTGGTTGTCTCCTGTCCTGTTTTGTTGTCCACCCTGCTCTGTGAGTTCACAGGGAGCCAGCGGCTGCCTCTTTCCCTCCTGTACTATGGCAGCCTGGCTGAAGGTGCTGCGATGGGCAGAGCAAGGTCGTCGGGGAGGTTCATTCTCCCCTGCATGTAGGCCAGCATACAGCAGGCATCCAGGGAAGGGGTCAGAGTGACTTGGAACCAGCCCGTGGAGAGCCAGGGGCCTGCGAGAGAACACACACCTCTTAGAAGTCTTAAGAGAAGTCTAGGACAACAAAGACTGGACCCAGAAAGTCATTGACACCAACTTGAAGGGGTGGTGGTGATTTGTTTTCTCAAGAAAGTGTTTGAAAAGAGGGAGAACTGATTTAAGTTCAACTTTTTTTATTGACAGAAAATGTCCCAGAAGAAAGATTGTTACATGCACCATGCTGCCTTACATCGGCTTGCAGGTCGTTCACTGTCTTGTTTTAATTGTGTTGAATTTGGCAGTTTATGCAGATTCTGAAAAGGGCCTTCATGGGGCCTGCCACGAACACTTGTCACCTTCTCATTACAGAACTCGTAGTCAGAGATTCCGGTGCGTTAAATGGCTGTAGGCTAATCTTGGGCGCTTCTGTGCTAAGAGCAATAGTTTTCATCATAGAGAAACATTTTTCTGTACTCTGGAGATTTTTAAAGCTCTCCCAGTGCCCCCAATTTCTTATGTGTTTAGCTGCAAATATCAGGCCCTTAATGGCTGGAGAGGGAGAGTCTATTTTTAAGTTTTCTTACTGAAGATCTCCCTGGTGTTAGGTGCTGAACGAATTTGGCATGTCATCAGATCTGGAATACCCGCAGGGGCTTAGTGTAATTTTTAGGTATGAAATTGGTCAGGTTTGATTCAGAGAATGTCTGGCGGTCCTTCAGGAGGGCCACTGGCTTACTTAGCTGTGTGCACTGTGGTGGGTTTCTGAGGTCAGAGCCAGGTTTTGTTCTACACAGGCTTTTGGCGTGAATTTCCATAAAAGCAGCCTTTTTTTTTTAACCTGAAATTCAGGAGGTATTTAGTCCTCATTGTGTTCTGAATCCTTTTGGTATTTAAAACACTAGGAAATGAAATTGCCAAATTCTTAACATTTGAAAATTGGCTCCCGCCCATGCCTAGCCCTCACATTTCGAGCATGCGTCTCGGAGGGAGGGTGCTTCTGAGGGAGAAATGAAGGTGGCATTGTACCACCACATGGATCCAGGGAGGAGGTGGCACTCTCCTTGGAGACAATAGCCCCTTCAGAGCGAGCGTGCTCTCCTCACAGGCTGAAAGGAGCCACTCACGTCATTAAATTAATAATACTGTTGAGTATTGTGCTTGCTGGGGACAGGGAATCCTCTGGGGAACAGCAAACCGAATCTGCCCTCTCCCCCTCCAGCCTCTGGGCTGCCTGCTGGCAGAAAGTGTGGCCGAGCTGCCAGCTCTTCCATTGCCATTCAGTGGAGACTTAGACCCAGGTGGTTGCTATATTTCAGGCAAATTTTAGCAAAATTCCCAAGTGCCTGGGCTAGACACTGAGAGATCAAAAGTGGAAACATTCCTAGTGATCATGGAGCAAATTAAGGTACTTGGAGTGTGCAGGGCCATGAGGGAGGAGAGGTGAGTCCTCCCTCTCCCCTTCTCACGCCCCCACCCCCCACACACATGGGCCTGGCCTAAAGTAGCCTATTCTGTTCCGGATAGGAACCTCACAACTTATGAAACCACGCCCCAGATTGGCCCTTTAGCATGGACATACCCAGTGCTGGGTCCAGATCATTCTCCCCAGCTGCCATCACTGAGAAAGGTGAACGACCAGCCCGGAACCTGTGCCATAGTTGGAGAGCTCTTGCTCTGAAAGGGTTTTGTCGAGGCTCTTCCGCTTTCCTCACCTCCCAGGGAGGGCCATGCCTGTGTTCCCCTTTAACATCGCCAGGGACTGGACTCCACAACCTCTCCTGGTCACCACGATGAGTGGTTTCTGATTTCTCTGGTGGGCCAAGAGTTACTGCTCAGTTGCCAGAATTGGCAAGTTGCTGATTTCCTTTCTGCACGTCAGCAGTAGTGGGCCCAGTCACATCAGAAGGGTCAGTTGGTGAACTCAACACAGTGATGGCAAAATGTTTTTCTGCACTACTCTGTCTTGCTCCTGAAGTCTGGTCCAAGTGTTTATCTCCAGGGATAGCTAGGAATTCTGGCCTCCCAAACAAGTGGCAGCAAGAGTCCCTTTATTTGTCAACTCCACAAACACACCCCTGTCCAACCTCTTCTAGCCTGTCCCTTGTCAGGGCAGGGACTGCTGGTGGTATTTATTCTTCAGAGGGGAAAAAAAGATTTTTGTCTCTGACGTGGAGCTAGAACCATATGAGCAAAGAATTTTGTCTGAAGAAGATGAATAACTGATAATTGGCTAATGGATAATCCTTCAGTATCAGACAAGGTTTAGCCAAAGTGAATTTTTTGTACAAAATCCATATTTATTGGAGCCTTCGAGAACTCCAAGGAAATGAACAGAACCTGGAGAACTGGGGGTGAGGCCCTTCCATCTCTGCCCTGTGTCTTGTGAATTGGTTTGATGAAGTTCTTTCAGGCTCTAGATCTCTAATCTCTGGGCAACACTGTCCTGGATAGTAGCTATTTCTGAACCCATTTCTTATTCCGTTATTTGTTTAAAAATCTTCTTAGAGGAGTGAACTTTGCAACATAAAATCTTTGTACCTAAAAAGCTCAGCTCTATTGGCCAGCTTTACCAGAACAGCTAATGGACAAAGGCTCCTGAAGAATGCTTTGTGTCCTGAGGGGAGGGGAGTTATTAGGCCCAGGAACTCAGATGGCGTGTGACCCAGCTGGTGTCTGGGAGGGTCTGTAGGGACTCATGACGCTGTGTTGCAGTAGGCTTAAGACGCACTCTCCCTTGGAAGAGCCCCAGGTTTCTCTCTCATACCTGATGGTCTCTTAGAGGAGGCAGATAATAGGCAAGGGTAAAGGTCATTAATTATAAGATCCAAGTGTGACAGAAACTCTATTAGAAAGAACACATCTCTTCAAAAGACATACCAGACACTTAGAACTGTTTCAACAGAGTTTAAATTTGCGGGGGAAACCATTAAACCTTGTAAGAAAGAATTGCCAGACCAAGAGGGTGCTTTATAGACACTAATTTGATTGACTAGGCCTCCCGTTTCCACACCACACAAAAGCTCTTGCCCAGAAGCAAACGTGCATGTGTGCGGGTGCACACACACACACCCCAACACACCAACTACCACCACTAGTTGTGTACAAACATGAATACAGAAGCAGGAAGAAACATGAATTTTCTTCTTTTCTGTGTGATACTCAAAACCATTGCGTTTGTAGCACAACTGCTGCAAGAGAGAGAAAAGCACTTGGCCTCAGTCTGTTTATGTGTTTGAGCCGAGAAAGCGATTTTTGTTGCAAGGAGCTCTAAGTGAGACAGACAGAGTCAGAGAATAAGAGAGAGAGAGATAATTATCTAAATTATGTTCGTGCTGTTATCGAAGACGAATATAGTTAAAATGTAATTAAATATGACGGGCTAGCAGGATGTAAGCCAAGCTTTGGAATGCTAATCATCAATTACTCCATCCCCGCAGGGGAATCAAAGCACGCTGTACAGCAGAGAGTGGGAGCAGGGCCTGGGGATGGGGCACCGAGTGAGATGTAGATTACGACAGCCCCTCTCTCCTCGTCTCCCCTGCACACTCACTCAAACACTCCACGAATGTCCCTGGGACACATACCTTTCCCTAGCTGCCGCAGGGTTAGAAGCTCTCAGCTCATACGAGGAGCTGGAGGGAGGGTCCTGACCTTCTCTTTGAGAGGAAACCTCCCTAAAAGGGAAAATTATGCTATGAGCAGGGAAAATAAAACCCAAGACCGGCTCATGTTAAAGACGTAAATGCGAGTATATTCACCAGAGAGAGGCCTGAAGTTCCCCTCAGTCAGAAAGGTAAGATGCCAACCTAGGTCCAGAAATCCCAGGGGTGGGAGGAAGCTGGGGAGGGCTCATCTGGACTATAATTAGGACAGAAGAGGACATATGTCCATCCCACCAAGCTGCTCGCCACCAACCATCCCCAGCCCGAGGAAGGGCTCCACCTTGGGTGTACATTGAAAGCACCCGAGGAGTTTAAACGACTCCTGCAGGGCCCACTGCCAAGGTTTCTGAGTTTTAATTGGTCTAGGGCGTGGCCTGGGAGCTGGAATGCTTAGAAGCTCCACAGAATTACCTTGTACTAACCATAGTCAAGGGGACGGCAGGCAGCAGTGACTGAAGACTATATCAGCTGTTACATCCTCCCACGAACCTCAGTTGTACTTGTCTCGAGGCCAAGAAGAGAACAGTGTAAGAAGATAGATTTTTTTTTTTTTACTAAAACATAATCTGTGTATCAGTTCTGATGCTAGATCCCCAAAGAATTTTGAGGTTGTGCAATTTAATTCCTGTACAATAGTTAGAAACTTAATTCATTCCATTTGAACACTGCCTGAGCTCTCTCTAAGGCTTGGGTAGAAACCTGGCCACCTCCTTGGCCAGGTGGGTGATAGGAGTGAGCAAAGCAGCCAAGGCAGACCAGGGAGTGATGGAGACCACCTAGGGGTGGAGTGAAAGAGGACCCTAGGATGCCAGATCTTCTGGTTGTCAAGAGAAACCAGAAATTTATATTTTTACATGAAATCTCCCAATTTTTAAGTGGCGGCTAACTCAAGTTTTTAAAAATACTCATAAACCAGCAAAATATGTTGATGAGCCTCACATGTGCGACCTCTGCTCTCAGTAAGCATTTGGCTGATCAGTGTGTGACTAAATGATCACTAATCCCCATGGCTCCTGACAGTCTGTTTTCCAGCCCCCTCAGGTCTGCAGTCAGGTTAGACAAACTTGACACTGTTTTCCGTAAGCCTGGCACATGGAGGGCTCTCAATAAATACTTGTTGAATGGATAGACAGACAGGGTAAATGAAGTGAGCCCAGAATTCCCTGTAAGACAGCTATAAAATCCCATTAAGCATTGTGCCAAGACAATGGACCTTATTCCCAGGTGCCAGGTTAGACAGCAAGACCTGTGCCGAGGCCTCACTTGAGACTGGCCTCAGAGATCTGGGCACAGGGAGCTCTCCGGGAGGGTTGAACAGGATCTGGGCTGACTCCACCTCTTTGCTCTATAGGAACCCTGTCTGCTCTGCCTTTGGGGCAAATGAGGGGGTCCCAGGATGTGTCATGCTGGGAGCCAGTGGGAAAGACATGCAGGGCCCAGTTTAAGGGCTCTGACAACTCAGGAATTTCCACTTCAGCCAGTGTTGTGGAAGATGCGCTCTCCCTCATGTGCCCAGTGCACAGCACATCTTTAGATCCGATTAAAGAGGTGAGTGTGGTCCTTTGTCCATCGGACAAGGCAGACGGTAAGAACAGCATGCTCCGAGGGATGGCAGGCAGCTGTGGGGTCAGCAAGAGAGGTTCGCTCATAAAGAACTGTCAGAGGGGTCTTCAGGCCAGTCTGGAGGCTCACTCAAGGCCTTTAATACCTGTCATGTCTCAATGCCACGCAGCTCGGAGAGGGCGCCGCCATCACCGCATAAGCTCAGTTGATAAGGGACAGCCTTTATTATTTCCACCCATTTCGAGAATCTTTCCAAAGGTTCCTGTTTGCCCTCCAGCCCTGCTCCCAAAGGTTGTAAATAAATCTGTTCCCCACATATCTTTTCCATTCCTTGTCACCACAGGCTTCGCTCCCTTTCTTGGCTCTGCTTTTTGTTTTTAACTTTTGAATTTTTTAAATTTTATTGAAGTTGTACATGTACCTAGTTATAAAAGTCAAATAGAAGCACAAGGCTTATAACAAAAAGCAGCAGTCCCCGGCCCGCCTCCCCGGAGGCAGCTGCTTCCGCTTTTTTCCTTAAAAAAAAGTTAATATTTTGAAAAGATAATACAGGTGAAGAAAATACATTTAATATGGTTTAAAATTTTTAAACCGTAGACAGTAAAATGTCTCCCCCCACCTCTCCCTCCAGAGATGATAGTTTGTGCATAAACAAATGTGTGTATTTTCCCTGGTTTTTTAGTACAAATTTTTCTATACCTTGGAGATCTCTAGAATTCCTCCCTCCCTCCCTCTCTCCCTCTCCCCTTCCCTCTCCTTCCAGCTGTGTGGTCTTTCATCGGTAGGGATAGAGATGTACCATTCTTTACTTAACCAGTCCCTAGTGATGAGCTTTTGGGTCGTTTTTATTCTCTTGCTGTTCAAACAACGCTGCACACAGTCCACTCCTGCTGTGTTCCCGGCTCTGAGCATCTCATAAGCTAAGCGGTGTAAGAGGAGTTGCTGGCCCGAGGGCTATGTACATTTAAAGCGTTGCTGGTTGGGGTACGTCCCTCCACACGTCTTCCAGCCGTGTGTGAAAGTGCCTGTGTCCCCCACTTGTCCATTAACAAAGTGATCACACTTTTAGATTTGAGGCAAATATGTTCGTTTCTTTTAGACCTTTCTTTGGGTCTCTACCTTCATGTTTCTGAACTCTATGTTTATTCTACTTCTTAATTCTGTTACCAGAATTATCTGTTGTCTTCCTACATTAAAGGATTTAGCTTCCTTACCCTTCCCCCTTGCAAGGAGACTTACACTCCTCCTCTCCCCATCCCCTCGTCTCTAGTTGGATCACAGTTTTTCTCTGTATCATTTATCGTGGCCATTAGCATGACTATGTAACTATAATTCAGAGCTAAGCCATGTATAATGCTATGATCACCTTTTTTTTATTCGTTTTTTTCTGGAGTTAAAAATTAGTTTTCTCTCTCTATATAAAACATATATCATTCATTAATTTTCTATAAAGTTATCACTCATTCTTTCCCCTAACTTTTGTCAGAGCAACAGACCCAAAGTCCTCAACCTGGTCTGACACGTCTGGTAAATCACGCTTATTTTCTCCTCTTGAGATGTCCCTGGACGCCCCCGCCTTCCCCCTCTGTCTGGCTGGTTGCTCTCTGGATTGCACAGCTTTCATTCTGGAATCTCCCTCCCATCATCCTAGGAATTCTCCTCGCCTCCATTCCCTGTCACATCCTCTGTTTTCTGGATCCCCTAACTTTCTTAGCCTTGGTTTAATCCTTTGTTTTGATGGAGCACACTTTTCTGGTAGTTTCTTGTGAATGCACTGAAGGTTAATTTTTTGAGATTTACGCCTGAATGAAAGAGTCTTTATTCTATCCTAATATGTGACTGGTAGTTTGGCTGGGAATAGTCCTCTGGCTGGGAACTAATTTTTCCCTCAGCATGTGGAACGAAGGGCTCCATTATCTTCTAACTCCCAGAGCTGCTTTTGGAAAGTTGCACGTGATTCTGACGTGAATCACAGAGTGCTTCCCTCAGAAGCATTTGGATCTTCTAAAGTTTCTCGATAATATGCTTTGGTGTGAGTGTTTTCTTGTTTATTGTAGTGGCTTCTTTAACTTGGAAACTTATGTCCTTCATATCTGGAAAAGTTTCTCGTGTTAACTTTGACAATTTTGTAGCTCATATCTTTTCTGCTCTTTTTTTCTGGAACGTCTACTAATTGGATAGTGGACCTCTTAGTTTGATCCTCTCATTCTCTTATCCTTTTTCTTCTATTTTCTATCTTTGTCATTTTGTTTGACATTCTGGGATATTTCCTCAATTTCAGCTTCTAACTATTTTGTTGAATTATTTATTTCAGCTTATAGGTTTTTTTTTTTTTTTTTGGTGAGGAAGAACAGCCCTGAGCTAACATCCGTTGCTAATCCTCCTCTTTTTGCTGAGGAAGACTGGCCCTGAGCTAACATCTATGCTCATCTTCCTCCACTTTATATGGGACGCCGCCACAGCATGGCTGACAAGCAGTGCGTCGGCGGGCGCCCGGGATCCGAACCAGCGAACCCCGGACTGCCAAGCGCGGACTAAACCGCTGCGCCACCGGGCCAGCCCCTCAGCTTATAGTTTTAATTTACAAGTGTGTTTTCTTGTTCTCTGAATACTCCTTTTCATATAGTTTTATTCTTATTTCAAGCATGTAATAATACTTTCTTTTGTCTTTCTGACAGCAATATAGGTTTTTTTCTGAAGTTTTATTCTGCTTGCTGAATTGTATCTACGTCCGTCCTCTTGAGTTATTTTTCTTTTCTATTTGCTTTTGGTCTCTGTCTTTCGCGTTAGAGTCTTTGGTGATCCTTGACTGGCTGTTCACCTTTAAACATCAGGGTCGAGAAAGCTATCCAGAAGCTTTTTGTGTGTGAATGGTTTTGTGAGCTTGAACTGAAGGTCATCAGACCGGGACTGTGTATTTCATTGGGAGACCCTGCCCGCTCATTCAGATCCAGCACACGGGCTCCTGCCTTCCCTTCTCCCTGGAACCTCTTCCAGATCTGCGTGGCCATTTCCTCCCTTCCTGTAGGTCTTAGCTCAGTTGTCACTTTGCCAGAGAGAACTTCCTTAAATATGTTATCTAAAGCAGTGTGCCCCTCTCCGTTGCTCACACTGCTTTATTTTTCTCCATAGCCTTTCTTTAACTCGGATAGATTTGTCTCTCTCCCACTAGAACGTAAGCTTCTTGAGGGCAGAGTCTAAAACAGGGCCTCCTCTGTAGTAAGCACTTGATAAACTTTTATGGAAGGAAGAACGGAGGGACAGAGAGAAGGAAGGTAGGTCAGTATCTCTAAGTCTCTTCTTGGGCTGGTGGGAGTCTCCAGAGGGATCTTCCAGTTAGGCCTGGATCACAGTACCCTGAAAGCCAACAGACGGAGGGCACTGGAAGTCTCACCACGTGGGATCTTCACCTCCACATAATCCCTCACTCTCAGCCCCCGCAGGATCCCACTCTCTGTGTGCCCGGTGCCCCCAGAATCAGACCCTCTCTGTTCAAGGACTCCAGAGTGAAGTCCTTGTCTCCTGCCAAGGCGGAGGGGGGCTCATCCCCTTGTGCAGGGAGAAGGAGAGGGCAGCTGGGGAGTCTACCTGCTGCGTTTACCTGCTTTCAGCCAGTGCTTTGGTTTAGCCCCCTGCACACCCCCATCTGCCGAGGTGGCTGGTGACTCAAGGACATGAGCCTTTCTAGGACATGAGCCTTTTTGTGTGTGGGGAATCAATTGTGTGCAGCCTTTTTCTGCAGGGGGAATCCGCTTTTTGACACAGATGGTAACATATCCTCATCTTTTCTGTGTTTTGTGCTTGTGTGTGTGTATTACAACACATATATTTGATATGAAACATTTATTAAATGTCCTTCCTGCCCTTTTAGTGGAGGGAGCAAAGATTAGCCCAGTGTTCAGTCTGCCACGCTTAACTGCCAGTCTGGCACTGGCCAGATGCTTTCTTGTCTCCGTCTCCCCGGCATTCACCAGGTCTGCTACAGAAAAATTCTGACATTTGCGTTCTCTTTATAGCATGGGCAGCAGAGTCACGTAATTTCCCAGAGCTGAAAAGACCAGGCACCCTTGGCGTAGGATCCACTAATCCCCGGAGAAGACAGGATGAGGCTTAGGTTGGAAAGCCCTTCTAGGCTGAGCCCTGCTGGCTTCCTTTCTCCCGTCGCCCTCAGGGCCCGTGCAGTGTTCTCATCACCCAGAGCCACTCACACAAGCCCTGCACTTACAGAGGCAGCTGCACACCCTCCCCCACCAGCCGCTCCCCTGTCCTCTGCTTGCTTCCCACGAAGACACAGTTGTCCCAAGCCAGCGGCGCCACCTGGCAAACCCACCCACTCTGAGGGACGAACTCCACCTTTCCCCTAATCTTTATATTTGCAGTTGAGTTGATTCCACCCCCGGTGAATTCTTTCTCACATAAACACAGACATGGTTTTAATCCCTTTCTTCTCCCTCTTTCTTTGTATTTATTTCAAGAACAGTTTAAAATACAGAAAAGAATAAAAACTAATATAACATTCACTCACATACTCATCCCCAGAATTGACTGTAGTTAATATTTTTCACATACACTTCAAGACTTTTTTATTTTAATCAAAGAAATGAAACATTCCAGTTAATGTTGAAGTCTCCTTTGTTCCCCACCAGCAATCCCATCCCTCACCCTCCCCTCAGAGACAAGCACTATTGTGAATTCGGTATATCTCTTTCTAGGATATTTAAAAACTGTTTTACAAGCATGTATGTGTTCATGAGTAGCACGTGTACAGTTTTGTGTGTGTGGTGCCACACTGTATCTGTCGTCCTATAACTTGCTTTTTAGTACAACCTCATGCGTTTTAGTTCTCTCCGTACTGGTCTGTATGGAGAGAGGAGCGCCTGCCGAGCCTCTGTTCTTCTTCAGTGTCCGTGTGTGAGTATAAAGAGGTGAGAGTCATAGCCCACAGTTCCTGGGCTTTTACCACGTGCTGAGCACTTTCTGTTTGCTCACTGAGTCCTCACAACCCTAAACGGTGAGTACCATACTGTCATCACCCCCATGTCACATGGGAAACTGAGGCTTCAGGGGACTGTCATTTGCCTGAGGTCGGCTTGTGATCCACTCGTGTGTGTGAACTCCAGCTTGGAGTCGCGACACCAGTGCATAAGTGAGGTGATATCAGGGACCCGGGTGACAGTGAACAGGCAGTACCCCACCTCTCAGTTATTGGAAAGTTCCTCGTTGTGCCGTTTGGTGGAAAGAACACAAACTAACAGTCGTTAAATCTGCCTTCTGTTGTTGACTTTACACCTGGTGGCCCTGGGATGTTGGCAGATCACTTGTCTTCTCTTTCTGCCTCAATGTCCTCACCTCTGAAATGGGATTCCAACAGGCCGCCTCCCTGCCTGCAGGTCACGTTGGGAACCAAGTGAGTAGATCATGGTGGTGAAGCACTTTGTAAACCACCCAGGGGTCTGCAGATGGGAGGCTTTTAGGAGGACAGGACTTGGCCCACTTTCTCACTCTCCTTGTCAGCAGATCACCTGCCATATTCAGCTACATCCCCATGATTTATGTGCATTATGGGATTTAATCCTCATTCCTCAAGCACCAGCTTTAAAGAGAGAGTTTTAAGCTTGTTTAATTACTACTATGGCAACAACATCATTTTTTTTCTTCCTTTTTTTGGCTTTGTATATACAGTATTTTAGCCTCATTATGGGCTAAATTGAGTTTTATGGGTGGGCCTGGCAACCCAATCAAAATTTATAGCTTTATTTCTGTGGAAAAATTGCCTCTAAGCTTCAGCAAACCAATTACAAGGGAAGTTTTGGAACACCACCAGTTTGTGAGTTGGGACCACTGTGCTGTTTGCATTGTTCTCTAATTAGTTCCTGCAAGGATAGCTGATGTCCCCGGAGAGATTATAAACTTCTTAAGGGCAAGCACTATAATCTTGCATGGATCCCCCATGACACCCAGCAGGTTCCAGGCTCAAGAGTGTAGTCAACAAATACTTGCTCAGTTCTTCCAAAGCCCAGCCACCATGCCTGTCTCCAAGAAATGGGTGCTGATGGGAGGGCCTTGGGTGCCCTGGTAATTTCTGCAGTAGTCACTAAATCATACACTATCAAACTTGAGCCCCAGGAAAGCAGTGGGTCTTGTCCAGGCTCATTTGGCTGAATGGTAATTATAGTAGTAATAAGAGCATCAGCTGTTTTTTTTAGCTCCTAGTATATGCCAGCTCTGTTCTAGATATTTTACATTTGTTAATATAGTTAATCTTCACAAAAAAAGTTTAGTTATTTTTATTATTCTCATTTTACAGATTAGGAGACTGAAGCCCAGAGACATTAAGCAGCTTGCCTAAGGTCACAGAGCTGGTAAAAGTACAAAACTGAGATTCAGACGGGCAGCCTGTCTCCAGAGCCCGTGCTGTCAGCCACTGTGCCGTACTACCTCTAGCCCACAAAAGGCCAGGATCAAAACCTGCGGACTTGACTGTCACCTCAGTGATCCTCTCTACTGGCAGTATTTTGCATAATACTATAGTGCTGGCATTTCACTTCCTATCATGTGATCTGTATTAATGCTGTGGGCAGTAGGCAGGATCGGTCCTTTTTTTTAATGCTTACTTATACATTTTACCAAATTCAAACAGTATAGAAAGGTACAAAAGTACAGTAAATATTTCTTGAAATTCTTCCATCCATAGCTAAGATCTTGATCAACATTTTGGCAAACCTTCTTATAGACATCTCTCTGTGAATGTATGTGTAGATACGTATTTACAGTTTCACATGATTGGGACCTCATTCTAGATGCGTTTCTGTAACCAGGGGAGTGGTATTGTTTGTGTCAGCATTGGACAAATGAGGAAACTACAGCATGATTTATCCGGTGGGGAGCCAGCAAGTGCCAGGATTGGGACTTCAGTCCTGTGTGGGGTTTTCTGGTTTGGGGGTAAGCTCTCCAAGCAAAGACCACATGTATTTTTTGACACCCGATGCTCCTGTTCAGACACTTCCTCCCAGACCCAGTCCTGGCTCTGAACTGAGTGGATGCCACGCCCTGGTGCTCTTCCTGGGAACGTTGACCACTGAAGAAGAGATTCAGGTTTCTTGGTGAGCAGGAATATCTCTACAGCTCTCAGTGAAGCCCCGTAGAAATGGCTGGCGAGCTTTTGGGTAGACTAAAAGATGGTGGCTATTCCCCGGCCCTGTGAAATCTCAGCTGAGGCAGCCTCCTCCTTCAGGGTTGCACAGCGATTGCAGATGTGGCTCAGATGTGACGATGACCGTTCCAGTGCCACCTTATTTCCCCATCGAGCAGCATTTAAATTTGTTTGAAGGAAGTTGAGGGGAAATGGAATCTGATATTTGGGGCGGGAGAGATATCTGCTCATTACATCATCCTAACCAACTTCCCTTCCTACTGATACTTTGGTCTTGGGGTTAGTATCCAGTTTTGCTGAAAATGAAATCATCCATTTAACTCTCAGTCTGTGTTAGTGAAAATGAACTCTAATGTGATTAGATATTAATGCAGTGTAATAGAGGCTTGGTATTAAATTGCGGCCTTCTGATGCTATTACTCCACACGTGCTCCCTCCTGCTCAGGCTGCTGCCCTGTCAGCCCTGCTTCCCCAAGCAGAAGTGGGGGCAGTGGTGCTGGAGCCCTGGGCCTACTGCGGAAGCCTGCGGAGCGGAGATGGCGAGAGGAGCAGCAGGGAGAGAAGGGACACCAGCTTTAGGCCCCGCTCTGCCCAGGGCCACTCACAGCCAGACCTCACTTCCTGCACTGCCTTGGGCCCCCACGACTTCGTTGTGGAGGGAGGAGGGCTTGGACACAGGAGGCCTGATTCTGGGCCTGCCTGCAGTCTGAGAGCCACAAGCATGTTGTTGAGGACCATGAACTTGCAGGTGTCAAGTTTTACCTTTACGTCCAGAGGCACTTGAAGATTTTTTTGGTAAGCACAGGGCTAGAAAGCTAAGAAGAACAAAATCTTTACCTCCTCCTCCACTCCCACCCCAATCCCTTTTGTGAAACTGACTGGAACCTAATACGTGTCACTGGCTGTTGTCACTTGTCCTAGTTCTATTTCCCTTTCCTGGAGGGGTGGTCTGAGAAACAGGCGGTGAGTATGTGCTATAGCTTCCTTCAGAGTGGGGATGGGATACTCCACACAGTGTGGACCCCTCGCTTCCCCTGCCCTACCGGAAGAAGGATGCAAGTCTGTCGGTAGTTACACGGCTTAGCTCAGAAGTGACAGCTAGCCCCGTGGGAGCCCTGGCCCAGTATTGAAGCCCCACAGGGCCTCCCTCGTAGGCCTGCTCTGGCCCACAGGCTGCATCCCCATCAGCAAACTCCCCAAGAGAGCCACGTGGGTCTCAGGGCAAAACAGTTGCCCACCAAGAAAATGGGCCAAAAACACAAGCTCTGGGGATGGTCAGATGGCATCACCCTCGTGTATGAGTAACAGCATTTTTACAAAGAGAGTGATTTTTCTTATGCTGTTTCAAGAAAACTGCTTTCAGAGGCACAGACTTTGCACACAGGATGGTAATGACTTTTTAATGACCTAAAGGGGCCTGGTGTCCAGGCAGCAGTGAATCAGTCTCAGTGGGAGGCTCATAGTGAGAGAGAAGATGGAACACCTGAAACCAAAGGGGGAATAACAAACCGCAAATACATCTATTTTCTTTGGAAGCGTTGCTTGGTAATTAGACAATTACGGGAAACAGCTTCCCAGCAGCTGGCATTTCCACGGTGTGAGCGGAGGAGGGATGGCAGCAACTGTGAACTCCTCACGTTTATTATAGAAAATATTATTGGAGTTTACAGTCGTGGGTGCCGGGCTCTCCTCTGGTGCATTCTGATGAGCTGTGAGCATTAACCATGAGCAGGCTCCTCCCAGGGTTTGTTTAGGGTCTGCTCAGCTGGGCTTTAAACGAGCTGGCCCAGCCCCTGCTGACTGATGAGGAATTACCTTTAAAATCTTGGGGCTACTTTTGACCCCCACAGAGACTGGCCGGTCCTGAGAATGAACCATTTCGGGGGATGCATTTGGAAGCAGGAAGGGGATGGGCAAGGCCTGTGGAGGAAGTGCCTCTTCTTCCCCAGGTGCCGTCACGTTCATGGGGGGTTCACGATGCAGTGAGTGACCCCGCTCCTCTAGCTTCTCTGGACGCAGAGCTGGGACTCTGCAGCCCTCCCCATGCCCTGCCCCGCCCAGCTCACATTCCTGCCCGATTCAAAACTGCCTCCCAGAGCCCTCCGGTGAAGTCACTGTGCCCACAAGGATGTGCCTCCCTCAGCCAACAGCCCTCTGGGGTGGGCCCATCGTGGCCCTGTTTCAGAGGAGGAAATGAATTTCACGGACTCCGCCAACCTGGATTGTTTGGCTGCACTCTTGTTACAGTGTGAACTCGGCCTGCGCTTTGTGCTGGTTCATGGAGAGCTTTGTGGGAATCCCAAGGCACATCACAGAAGGGTAGGAGCGCCTTCGTTGACAGAGTATAGCTCTCGGTGGGGGCACTGTGCACTTGCTCCCTCCCCTGGGCACACGTTAGGCAGAACCCTGTCCCTGACGCCCATCCCCCCTACAGCACAGAGGACAGGAGGCCCTCCCTGTCAGCCCGTCGTCTGGCACTGTTGGCAGGGGTGACTGTGCCGTCTAATCAGGCAAATGGTTGTGCTTTCTCTCACAGGTCCTGGCAGTCAGTAACTTTTGAAAGACAGCCTGCCTCCTTCATCCGAATTGTTGGAACACACAACACAGCAAATGAGGTAAGAGTCTCCTTTCATGAAAGACCCCGTGATATTTCATGATGTACAGGTAAATGCTGCATCCTGAGTTAAGTGGAACTGTTTGTTCTACCCGCTAATGGCCTGTTGTTCAGACAGCTTGGTGCAGAAGAAAGTCCTGCTCTTGCACAGTGGGGATATCATTGTCATTCTGGATGTCTCTTCACCAGCAAATGAAAGCCAACTCCTATGGCTTTGCTTACTCCTTCCAGCCTCTCTGCAGAGTCAACCACCACAGAGATCTTGAGAGGTCAAACGACCTGTCCTCAGAGTCCTCTGCCTTCCCAGACAACAGCTATTTCAAAGGTCCCTTGGCCCTCCGAGTGTGGCGTTTAAGGAACCCCAGCCCCCTGGGGTGGCCGTGGTGCACAGTTGCTGGTACTGTCTGTCTGTCTGCTCGGTCCTGTGCTGGGCTGCACATTAATGTTTATGAGCGAGCCTCTTCCATCCAGGCCGATTCCTCCCCTGGCACCCGGGCCTGGATCCCAGGGGCAAGCAGTCATTCCAGTGGACCATGCTGTTTGTAGATGTTCCTTCACCTTTGGATTTAACGAGGCAAGAGCGGGCGGGTTGTTTTCCTCCATTTTTGGTACCTGCAGTCAGGTGAGGTGCCTGGGCCTCAAACATTGCCATGCTTTGTTCTCTGGAACAGAAATGGCTCCGGAGAAATGCACCAGGTTCCTCTGGGTCAGAAAAGAGAAGACAGTGCCCGCAGTGAGTAGAGAAACCAGGACACTTAGGTATGAGGGAGGGCGCTATTAATTGCACTAGGACAGCAAAGGTAACCCAGGACTGAGCCAGGCCCTCCTGCACGTGGTCCCCTCAACAGTATGGATTCCCAGTGGGCTCACAGAGGCACCTCGGGATTCACTTCCACCATTTAAGGTGAGAAGAGCATTTGTTTCAGTTTTGAGTTTACAATAATCAATCCACAAGTTACTCACTTACCTCTTCTGGTCTTCCAGTGGGTGTTGAGTGGGCACTCGTGGTGACAGGTTGGTGTCTAGCAGATGGCCACGCTGTTGGCTGAGTCTGCTTATCACACTCTTGCTCTCGTATAGTCATGTGTGTTTGGTGGGACGACCGCTGGTGAAAGACAGGAATCATAGGAACAGGAAGGTTGAAACTTAAGCGGTAAATGAAAGGCATAGAAAGTGGAACAGTTCTGTAGTGTCACCTTAACATAATCTTTCTCAGATCTGTGCAGGACCAGCTTCCGGGTATGTGACCAGGGCATTTGCGTGAAGCTCCGCACCCAGAAGGGGGCTTTCTGCTTGGGGTTTAACGCTCTCAGCACCATCTTAAAATTCTTAGTGATTTTACCTTTGAATTTTTTTTTATAAGGGAAACCCCATGGGCAATGGAGCATGCACCAGGGGCCTGGAGCCTCGGCTCGCACGTGGGCCCGCCTCTGCCCCTTTGTTGCCTCCCCAGCATGGGTTCTCAGCCACCTACTCCCTGACCCCTGTTGTCTGGACCTGCCCAGCCCCCCCCCCCCCCCCCCCCCCCCCCCCCCGCTCAGCCTGCCCCACGACCACCAAGCCACTGCATTCCCACTGGGGCCTGGCACGTTTGCAGGGGGGGCTGGGGTCTGGTATGAATCCCAAGTGTGAGTCACAGGAAGGGGCCCCGGCTCCTGTGAGGGTCTGCCCTGGCCCGAGGAGTTTCCCTGTGCCCGAGGGAGTGCAACATTCAATAGCAAATGAAAACCTGTGACAGGTCAAAGGGAGACTGTGGGAGAAAAGAAAAAGCTTTTTTCCGGTTTTTTGAACAAGAGGCTCTACATCTGCATTTTGCACTAAGCCCTGCATGTTACACAACTGGCCCTGGATTCATGCACTATGTTCATCGAACCAAAATTCTCTAGAGCACGTCAAGGTGTTTCTGGTACTTCAAAAAGCATTTTAAAACGTGAAAATATTGTGATAATTTATATTCATTTTGCCTTTTTATTTATTTAGAATAAAAATGATAACCACCCACAATGTGTTTCTTGTAGAGAAGAGCTTGTAAACAGAAGCCTAAAACTTTCTCTCCTACCGCCTCATTTCAAAACAAACCTGACAATGACAAAAGTAAATCAAATGATATTTTTTTTAGCACAAAATTAAAGAATTCTAAACATCAGGTCATAAAAGCACTTTTTTCTTTTTTTGATGATGTAACAAAAGTAAATTTGAATCTACATTTTAATGTATATTGATCCCCAAATCAAACATCATATTTTTTAAATTTTGCCAATAAATCCCAGTTTTTCTTACCACTTAAACTTATGTTAAATTAATTAGGTGTGTATTATTTACTAAATTGGAAAACAATTTCAGTTTATCTGTACATATTGAGCTGAAATTAAATATTTTTCATTTGCAGTCACTTTTCTTATATAACATATCCAAACAATTTTAAAAGACCAGTTTTTTTCTTTAACTCCTAAATGGGACTCTGCAGTTGTGTGGGGGCAGAGAAGGCGGAGAAGCCCTGCAGTGAGTCTGCTCAGGGTCTTCTTCCAGCTCTCAGCCCAAGCCCACCACCTCGGTGACCAGACGAAGAATCCCCTGCAGATCTCGAAGATCGGAGTGCGAGATCTCCTCTCCCCGATGAATTTCTCAAAAACATCTGTGCAAGGAGCCCCAACCGCTTTGGACCAGCCAGTTTGAATGGGTTGACTAGTGGGTCACTAATTAACTGGTGATCTGTTGCATTTGGCTGATGAGCAACTTGCTCAGCTGCCTTATTGAGTCAGTTATTGATCAGGGGGAAAGCCTCAGTGTAGTGTTGCCAACTGGGAAGCATCTTAAATCATAAAATATGTAATGACCAGGATCATGAGGCAAGATCCATAAACTGTATCATTCTCAGAGCACATAAGAAGGCACAAAAAAGTGGAATTTCACTGGGCATCAAGAATATAGCAAACTCTTGAAGAGAACATTCTTTACTGCAGCATACTGGGTTCTAGGACATCATTTGGAAAAAGTAGCATCACCTGTCTTAGAGGACAGCGGGGATGCGTGTCAGTTGATGTGTCGAGGCTCAGAGGTATGAGGGACAGGTTGCGTTGAGGAAAGGGGCGTGACTGTGGTTGGTTCGGCAGGACTCCTGGGGGAGGCAGCCCTTGAGGAGAACCAGGTGGCACAAACTGCCAGGAAGGGAAGCTGGGGCCAAGTCGAGAAACCAGGATGACTGGGGGTGCAGGACAGCCCTGATCCCCAGAACTGTGCCATCAGAGTGTCAGGGTTGGGCGCCTCTTCCTCATAGTGGAGGGCAGGGTCCTCATTCTGTCACTGCTTGTTTGCCAGGTGACACCAGCAGCCTTCCTCTGTTCAGAGCCAGGACTTGTTTCCCTTTCGATACTGAACGTTCCAACCCAGAGACTGTTTTGTGCAGGTGCTGCCCCATCCAGAGAGGGATGGTCGGAGCAGGGGATGGTGGGGAAAGTGCAGCTTGGAGCCACCTATGACTTGAAGAGCATTCAGAAGAGATGCGATTGGTCTGTTTTGGCAAAAGGTGGAAAGGGGCCTGCACAGTGTGTCAGTGGCCAGAGCTGTGCAACTGTGGCAGTGGAAACTGCCCTGACCTCCGTCCCGGCTGCTGTGGGAATAGCAGAGCCTCCCGAGCTGCAACAGGGTGGGATTTCTCGCCCGATATAGGTGTGTGTCTGTCTTGCTGGCCAGGCCTTCCTGTGTGTGCGGCTCAGCCTCTGTCTGCTGCATGTTAATTCCCCCACTTCCCTCCGATCCTGCTCTCAGGCGGGCTGTGGAGCTTCAGATTTGCTGATCACCTGTTTTGGCACGCTTCTGATTTTCTGCAGCATTTCATCCCTCTCCTCTGGGAAGTGTATGTCTGCTGCTGGCATTTGTCTCTCATCATCCTTTGTGAGCACCACAGCAATGAATTCATTTAATTTTTTTAGCTACATTTATGACTTCTGTCAATAAATTCCCCTAATGCTTACCGTAAAGACTCCACTACTTCCTTCAGTGACCTGCTCCTTGTATACTTGGTGCCGTCCTTGTCATTTATCTTACCTTCTTAGAACATTTCCTTTCCTTTCCCACAGTGCATGTTTGTCATCCTCTGCTCCTCTGTCTGCTATCCCCTGTGCCTGGCGTGGTTCTCACATGTCTTGTGTTTCTCTCCTTTACCCTTGGATGCCTTTCCTGCACGTCCTCTTTCAGCCCACTCTGGGGCTTCCTTTGTCTTCCTCTCAAGCTCAGCACTAGATGGCAGACACACGTCAGTGTGTCTCAGCATGTCCCCTCCTGTCCTGCTCTCCTTCAGTTGTTCTCTTTCATCTGATTTGTCCCCAGTACCTGGAGCCATAAAGGTCCTTCTTGGCTATTTCCTCAGTCACTTTAGGGTGGTCTCAGTTGCCAACCCAGCAACCATGTGGCCATTCCACTGCGGTTGCCCACCTGCCTCAACTACTAATCGACTCTGAGCTACTCGGGCGGCCGACACTGCTCCCCTTTCTCTCTTGTCTGAAAAAGGGTAGAAACTGGGCCTCGTCAACACCACCAATGTCGTGGCGGATTTGAAGTCTCTCCCCAGTGACTGTGCCACCATGCCTCTCACAGACCCTTCATTTCTGTTTCATTAATTATCGCAGCGAAGTAACAAAGGCTCACTCCTGCATCCTTAAAGAGAGCAGATTGCATCCAAATGAGATCTGTTTGTGGAACATCAGTCAGTGTATTAAAAAAAATAGAAGTTATGCCTTTTTTTAATAGCTTTTATGAAAACCTGGGTTTGAGAGTGAGTTCTGGAGTGACTTCAGTAGGCAAACAGCTCAGGGGCACAAGCAGCCCCAGGGATTAAAAAGGACTATAGGAAAAACTGACTCTGAAATATAGAAAGACTGGGTTCCTGCTCACGAGAACCCACATGAAGGGCTTTGCCAAGTCAATAATAGAAACTGAGGATGCTATTGACAGTCTGTAGGCCCCTCTCAGGGTTCCGTTTTGCTTATTGAATTTGTGTAGCTGAGAAGAGAGGCTGTGTCATATTTATCTTTGTATCCCTGGCACCGAGCATGGGCCTGGCGTGTGTAAGCATAGAGTACCCATTGGCTGAATGAGCTAATGAATCATTCAGTCTGTCCATCCATTCTCTCCCTCTCCCCATCAGTCAGCCAAATAAAGAAAAAGATTTAGTGAAACAGCTTCTCATCATCGAGAGGCCATGGCATTCCAAGGCAGAGTTTCCATAGTCATACTGAGGAGTTTGTTAAACCAGAAACTTTTATCATTGGAAACGTATGTATGCCAGATACCTCAGTATCTCCTAGTTTAGGACCCTTATAATAATAATCATTATTATTATAAATTATAATAGCAGCTAGTATTTACTGAGCACTTCCTATATGCCAGCCCCTATTCCAAGCCCTTTATATTACATTATTTAATCCTAACATGTGAAGTAGGTTCTACTCTCATCACATTTTAAAAACAAGGAAACTCAATACCAAGTGTTGGCAAAGATGTAGAGCAACGGGCAGTTCTCCTCCAGTGCTGTGGGGGTGTAAACTGATACGGGCCTCTTGGAGAACAGGTGGCGTGATCTCCTAAAGTTGAATCTGTGCACGCCTGCCCTGTGACTAAGCGTTTCCACACCTACGTATCCTCTAAAGAAACTCTTAATACAAGTTCAGGATGCAAGAATGAGGATGCTCGGGGAAGTACTATTCATACCAGACCCAGACGGAACACCACCCAGTAGTCCATTCACAGAGAATGGAGAAGCAGAGTATAGTATGTCCAGGGGGCCGCAGTCCACGTGGATGAATGTCACGGCATCTCAGAGGAAAGAAGCCAGACACAAAAGAGTACATATAGTACAGTTACACTCATGTAAACATCAAAACCAGGCAAACCAAACTGTAACATTTAAGGATACATACACAGGTGGTAAAACTTTTTTTTTAAAAAAAGCAAAGGAATGATTTTTATTAAAGCCAGAATTGTGTTTTCCTTGAGGTGGGGAGGCTCGGATCAGAAAGGGCCACATGGAGGGACCATGAAGTCCTAGCGACTTTCCTGGATCTTGACCCCAGTAGGGTTTACGTGGCATTCACTGTATATTCAACAAGCTGTACATCTGTATTTCATGCACTTTTTAGTGCGTAGTTTTCACAATAAAAATGTTTTGTTTTAAGCAAAAAGGAAAAATTGATGAGCAAACTGAAGCTGAATAATGTTAAGTGATTTGCACAAGGTCACCCGCTGGTGAGTGCAGAGCCAGGATTTGAACCCAGCCAGCCTGGCCCATCCAGGCTGCTCCATCTCCCAGAAATGCGTGATAACCAGTAAAGCCGCAGAAATGAGCCCAGCCCTGCCCTGGCCCGGTTATCTGAGTCAGACATTAGTGAGCAGGTGGTTCCTGTGGGCACGTTTCGTGCACCAGCCCGTGCTGGGTCTAAGAGAGAAGCTGAGGCAGGGCCCTTCCTTAGGGGGATTGTAGCATCACTGCCTGATAGAAGTCAACCCACGTGGAGATCCCCTCAACTCTAGTGATATTGCGAACCACAGTCGGTGCTGCAGATAGTTAGGATGAAAGTCCAGTGGAGTGAACTGAAGTGGCGGCTGATGTGCATGGATGGAGGGGCTGGGTCCTGGGCAGGGGCGGTCTTCATCTATAAAATGGATCAAGTGATCCCAGCCCTTGGGACTGGGTAGACATGAATGAAACTGTGTTGGGGGGCTTTGGAGGGTGGGGGGTTACAGATCCCTCTGCACACCCGATGCTTGCCGTGTGCAGAGCAGTAATCGGCCCAAGAGCTTGTGGCAGGAGGGTCTGCATGAGCCAGCGCCAGCAGGGCAGAAAGTCTGCAAGTGTCTGCTTGAGCTGCCCTCCAGGACCACTCATCGTGGAGCCCAGAGTGAGGCAGAATTTATTTACAGGTTTCTGTCAGCCTGGTGAGTGGCTGTGGACTCCCAGTGCCATCCTCGTTCCCATAGCAACATGTGGCTCTAGTGAAGAAAAAAAAGCAAAAACAGGGAAACAGACTCTTTGAAAAAAAAAAGGAAAGCTCTTTCCTGGGCTGATGATAATTATTTCCCAGAGCCCCCACCAGGTCTGATCACGCCCTCTCTGGCTCCCAGGGGTTTCCCCTGCAGCATCCTCTAGAGGATGTCCTCTAAGCCCTGAAGGCGCACCTCAGAGCAGTGCTGTGCCGGCTCCCAAGGCCAGAATTCCTGGTGGATCAGCACCAGGACTGAAGCTAACATTCCTGGCGGCAGAGACTCGGAGAGATACGGAACAGAGGGAGTGGCGAGCTTCTCTCTCGGAGGGGCATGAGATGAGACCCAGTTCCAGCCCTCAAACTGCACTTCTGCCAGGGAGAGAGAACCCAGCCTAACAGGGGTTGCTCATGGCAGTGATGGGGAAGGGATGCACACAAATAAAACCTGCTCGGGATAGAAATAACCAAGACAAATCTAGGTTTCAGATGGCACCTGGATGCCCTGTGCAATGTATGCGAGGCTGAGGTGGCATTTGCAGGGGCAGGACTAGGTGTGGGCCAGAGAGAAGGTAAGCACAGGAGCAGCAGGGCCCAAGCACCAGTACAGGTAGGCCAGCCTGGCATCTGTGAGTTTGCATAATGGTCCTAGCAGAGGCTTTGCCTGGGTCCCCACTACACTGCAGTTACTGAGGGCAGAGACCGTGTCATGGTATCTTCGTGTCCCAGCACCCAGCCCAGTGTCCAGCCCACAGTAGCCCCTCCATAAATCAGGCCAGGGGCCAGGGCGCAAGGTTCTGAGGGAAATGAGCTCTCAGGAGTCACTTGTGACAACCTGGATCTGAGGACTGAGGGAGAACTGAAGGTCACACCAAGGCTATAACCCCCATGACCTTGGAGAATGGTGGGGCTTTGATGGTATGAGAAAGTCTGGAAGCATTAGTTGCAAGAAAATATAGCACAGGGTGGGAGGTGGTTAAAGGTGAGCCATTCAAACAAAAACGTGGACTTAAGGACTACATGTAGATAATGATCAAGGTTAGGTGCCTCAGAAGAGTCAGGCTAAGAAAGGGGTGTGGAGGGTCTAGAAGTAAGTGCTGAGAAAGAGCCACCATGCACGGGCCCGGAGATGGGGGGCGGTGGGGAATGCGCCGAGGAGAGAGGAGTCGGGGAGGAAGGGAGGGACCTCGTCGAGTGTGCTCCAGAGACCTCGGCACTGGTGCCAGCCTCACCCCCAGCCAGCGGTGTGACCCCCAGCAAGTCACTTCACCTCCCTGGCTCTCACGACACTTGTCTTTAAAATAAGGAGAGTGAAATAGATGGTAAAGGTTCCTTCCCAGCGAGACAGAAAAATATTGAATTTGTAGCATAATTATAAAAGAAGACCTTTACAGACATCTTTATTCTTAAATGTTTATTATGAAAGATTTTATTGGGAAAAGAGAGGGAAAATGACCCAACAGTGAGCATGTTATTGTTCCAAACACTCCATGATCCTCATGCCTGTTGTACTGGAGCAGCAATAATTCTGCACCAAACAACTAGCCTGGGAGAAGGTGCTGCCAGATCCGAGCAGGTGAGGCCTGGGAGCCGCCGAGCAGCAAGATAAATGGAGACACCCAGCTTGTGAGGGTTATCTCCACTGATGTCCCCTGCGGAGCCAGCAGTTAGGATTTAGGCCTGAAATCTCCATGCAGCTGGAGCCCGTCAGACAAAACAGACACAATCACCTGGATGAAGCAAAGAACTGACCAGGGCAGCTGGGGCCCCATGTGCCGGCCTTGGGGGAAGAGCGGGGCCGCAGCCAGGCTCTCCTGATGCCTGTCCAGCGGGGAGGGGGCCTTGATAAGGCCACATCTACCACGTTCTCCCTGGGAACTAGAACATCTCCCTTTTTTTTAGTTTCTTAGTTTTTCAAAAATAAAAAGATACTTCTCCCACTCCAGGGCCAAATTAATTAAGACGAGGGTGTGAATCGCTGTCCCGGGAACTCTGGTATGTGCACACGTAAGAAACAGCAGTGAGGACTTCCGGGGCTGCCTGGGGTAATATGTATTAGAAAGCCTCTTTTTTCCAGAACCTAGTTCCAGTTATTTGTGGGTGCCCTGGCCTATGTGAATATGGGAAAGTGACATTGGAAGGTTAAAAAGCTGTTGCCACATATAAGCAATATCAGCAAGGAACTTACTCTCATACCTAGTAGGAATAAATACTTGTGCAAAACTCTTTGGGTGTCCTGTCACCCCTAAGCAATACTGAAAACTTGTTGCTCACAATCTGGAAATGTCTCCCTATGAAATGGGTTCTTTAACTGAAAACAATGTTTTGGGCTATTTAGATGTATATATATATATATAAAACTTTGGTTTATAAAAAGCCATATTTAGTTGGAAACACTTGGTCTTCATTTTTAAAGAAACAAAATAAAACATCCCTACAGTCTATAGATGGACTTTTAACTTCTCCTGGGACGAGTGTAAGAAAGACATTAATTTTCACCCTCATCAGGATCAGTTAATGTTTATTGAATGCTGAGTGGATGTGTGATGCTGCCACACCAGACACTGTGAAAGAAAAATAGGAAGTCTTCAGGGTGGTATAATTCAGAAGCAGGTCTTTGTGTCTGACTTATGGGCAGGTGTCTATGGTATAAAGATGCGTCACCTTGTAAATGTAAGTTGAAAGCTTGGATCAGAAATCCTATTTGTATTGGTTGGCATGAAACCAGTCTGTGAAAATTACTCAGGAGAAACCAGAAAAGCAAGGTAGATCCATTGATCAACATTTATTAAATGTTCCTGATTTCTGCAACAGCTCATGGTGGACTCTTAGGCCAACTTGGGGAAAATTAGCAGAGGCTTCTCTGCTTTTAAAAACCTTGAAGATGCATCGAGCAAATCGTGCTGGGGGAATCCCTCTAATGAAAGGTGGCAGACAGCGGCCAGCCAAGGAATTAGTCTGATCATCAAGAAGGAGCCAGTATGTTGTGTACATCCTTTCCAGTGTTCACAGAAAAAAGAACACCCCACACTATCTCAAACATGTCGAGAATTACGGCTCCCAGAGAGGAAAGGCAAAGTGATAATAAACAGCAGCTACAAAAAAGGACACCCGGGTAGTGACTAAGGCTGTGTGGGATTTGTACACACGACTACATTCCAAATTAGCTGGCTCCTCTCGGGGGATAGATCCAGAGGCCACTGAAGCTGGCTCAGCGAAGGTGCCCCTTTGTGAGCAGCGGCAATCAAACAGGCTAATGGGATACACGATTGCCGAAAAGGGGAAGGGAAAATGATGCGACGGCTGTGGTAATGGTTTTGCATAAATCAGTAGTGCGACTCTGCCCTGTATGCCTGATTCACTTTTGGTCACAGCCCTTCCGAGGGGTGTTGCAATCTCGGGATGGATTGGAGAAAAGAAATTGAATCACAGCAGCTTTTGAGCAAAGAGAAACTCAGGACCTGGCTGTTCCACCCAGAGGGAGGCCTGGAGGTGCTGGATGGAAAGAGGAGCTTGGGGGTGTGGTGGGACAGTTGGCACATTTCCAGATGGCACCACCCTGTGGTAGTAGGGTCTACTGCAAGCCATCAGAGACCTCCTCCATTTCCCGTGTGACAAGAGCAGAGGCACCGCACCGCAGCCTCTCTTACCTTAAGCACCTCTGCAGGGGGCGGCAGGCAGCTTCGGGGCCCAGCCCTGACCACATGGCCACCAGTGAAGGAGGCAGTTACCCCATGACAGGTTCACTTTAAAACACCCCCCACTTCCAAGAACCGAGTCAGGAATGCCCACAGGCCCCTCTGGATGTGTTTCTTCAATGTGCACTTCCGAAGGTGCCCGACCTCAGGGAAGGAACCCCAGCCTTGCACAAGATGGCGGTGGTGAGGTGCACACACCATGATGGTTATTACGCATCTGCAGTGGTCTGGGACCTGGCTGGGCGTTGGCTTTGCACTGGTGCCATGTTACATCCAAGGCTAGTGGTCGGGTTATCAGCTGAGGTGACTGAGCCAGCACACTGTTCTACAGAGCGGGGAGCAGAGCCTCTCACCGTGTGACCCAAACCTTTATCTGGAAGCCCTCCCTTGGCCTCTCCTGCCACACCTCCTGCATATGTCACGCCCGTTCTGCCCTCTGCCTGGCACGTGGAGGCACCGTCCTTTCCTGACTTGCACCTGCCCTTAGCCTGCTCGCTCTCCCGCCCACGCCCACTGCACACTCCTCCTCTTCATTGTCTCTAGCCCTCACCCACTTTTCCATTTGTAAAACACCCTTTTTCACATAGAATCTTCACCACACAGTTTGTGGCTTATAAAATGAACTGTTCCCTGTGTGTTGCCTTGGAATCCGGCAGAGCCTGCTTATCTCTCTGAAGACGCTCAAGGAACCCGCATTAAAGTCAGTTGGTCCTTTAGTGACACCCTGGAGACTCCAGGGCCACAGACTGAAGCGTGGCCCTTGCTCCTCGTGTCTGGTCACTGCCCCCTGCCACAGCACTCCCACGCAGAGCTGCAGGGGAGCTCAGCCAGGCCACGAGCGGCTGGGGCTTCCGAGGGCTTCCAGTTTCCCCGCCGTAGGTGGAAGGGTCTCCCGTGAGCTCTGTGGTGTGGGGGGAGGAATGGTTATGATTTCTCGAGGAGGAACATCCACAGGAGAACACCAGAACAGCCGGCTGAGGTTGCTTCAGCATTGTGAGGTGTGTTGGAAAAACAACCGTTTGCATTATTACTGTAAAACAGGTTGATTAAATGGGTTAAAGACGGTTGTGCGGTTAACGCCACCCCGGTTAGAGAAGAGAGAGATTCAGGCTGGAAGTGGGAATGACAGCGGGGACAGGAGACAACAGCGGGAGTCAGGCCGGTGAACGTTTATGAAGTGCTCACTATGAACAGTGTCTTCCCACCAGCACAGTGCGGAGCAGAAAGCCACCCTGCCCCTCAGGATCGTGTCGTTTATGGGGACCCTTCCTTAGGTCAGGCACGTTCTGAAGAACCAGCCGTTAGTCAGAGCCCGGCCACACTGACATCTTTTTTAACTTTGTTTTTCAATCCAGGATTTTTATTGATTTGTTTGTTCCCTGAGCCGGAGAAAGACGACCCCGCCTTGCTCCTTGAGTCAGACGGGAACTGACAGACCCGAGGGCAGAGGCAGGAGGGAGGGGCCGGGCCTTGGGGCGGGGGGCGCCCTGAAGCCTTGCAGGGCTCGCCTGGAAATTAAGAGGACTGGAGAGACGCTCGCAAGAGTGAAAGGAGAGAAAACCCATTTAACACAAGATGGGGAGAGCTTGAGGAAAGGTAATAAGGAGCAAGACAAATGTAAGTCAATTCAGGGATTAGCATCAGCCGGGCTCTGAGGAGTAACCTCCAGAGACATCGACAGGGAGCGGGCGAGCGAGGATTACACCAGTAACCGGTGAAAGACGTGGTGGGGCAGGAGGAAGAGCTCCGGGTCAGACGGGGGAAGGTGCCGTAAAATGCAGCGTGTTCAGAACATCCGTCATTCAGAGAAGATGGAGACGTGGGGGTGGGGATGAAGTATGGCTCTGGGTCGTATTGAGAAAGAGAACAGGGTTTGTTCCCTTACCAGAAGCTCTAGGGAGAGGCCTGACTGAGAGTGCCGGCTGGGATGTGAGGAAGCACGGGTGTGCTCGACGGGGATGGCCCCAGCCACTGGGCAAAAGCCTGCCCTGGTGCAGCCCCCGACCCCCTTCCCGTGCTTGGAAAGGGAGGTGTTCATAAAGCAAGAGACTGTCGATAACCGCCAGAAGATGGTCCTGTCACTTCAGAAGCTTAAAAAAAGTTAGGCTGATGGAGAAGAGTAGATTAATAGTTGCCACTTAGATTTTTACATTTACTCCATGTTGCCCAGGTCAGAGCTGATGGCACACGGAGTTTTTAAAAAACGCCCTCCCATCCGGCTGTTGACAGGTAGGCACCTGCAGATGGACCCAAACAGGGATCTCTGATGTAAAAGGAAGGGAGGAAGGAAAGACAGGAAGAGGAAGGAGAGACCAGGGCTAACACGGGGCGGCTGCAGCCCTGAGGGCCCAGAGGAAGCACCATTGCCTGGCCTGAGCTTGCAGAGAGAAATCAGCTCACTCTGAGAGAAGGTCTCCACCCAAACGAAGAAGATAGAGGGGAAGATGCATGGCCTCCATTAGTCTTCATATTAGAGTTTGAAATGTGAAATTTGAAACAGTGATAGATAAATGAATTGAAGTGGGGATATGGAAAAAATAGTGATGCAGGAAGGTAAGCACGGAATTTATATTTTAAATATAATTTCACAGTTGGTGTTAACATTTAACTTCTCTGTGAACTTGATTCTACAGTAGAAGGGGGTGTGTGTGTGCACGTGTGCATGGTGTGGGGTGTGCTCGAGCTGTGGAAGATGTATAGCTCCCAGGAGGAGGCAGGGGCAGCCCCTGGTCATCGTCGTCGTTGTTGTCCCCCGTCCTCCCCCACCCAGCCCTGCAGTCTCCTCTCCTCCACTGAGCCCCTCCCTCAGGGAGAGCGGCAGGTGTCCAGCAGCCCTGCCCTGAGTCCCGGCCACTCCCAGGAGACCAGTGCCTTATGCTCTACAGTCCTTATCCAGAAACAGATTCACCGAACATGGGCAGATCCAAAGTTCAATGGCTCCTTTCCAGCCAGCAGTCCCCTACCCAAGGGGGCATGAGGGTTGCAGTTCTCCTGGGAGCACTGGGTGGCCAGGGGAGGGCCAGGAGAGTGTCTCACCCTCGTGGGCTCACAGTGTGGCCATGCCCCTGTGCCATCTGGCCTGCCATGGCTGTCCACACAGGCTCCAGGCACCCACCAGCCCTTTCCAGGCACATCACTACCAACCAGTTACATGCTTACAGTTGAGCCTCAGCATTTGCACCCAAGTTCAACAACAGCTTTACAACAAGTTGCATCATCTTACTCATCTAGGGCCTTTGCCTGGTTTATGAGGAGCCTGGAGACCAAAGGGAGAAAGCTTTGGGATAAGGTAGGGACGTTTGGAGAGCCCGGGTCCTACTAGGTGTTTGTCCAGGGTGCTCTGGTTTTAGCAGCTGGTCTTCTGCCCTCTGGTCCCCCAGTCCCTGGTGACTGAGTGGCTCCCCCAGCTTCAGTTCCTGTCACATCACCAGCCTACCACACCACTTTCTCTGAGACCCTCTTGCACCATCAGGCCGCTCAGGAGCTGGACTCACACCTACAGCCCATTCCAGCTGAGCTCCCGTCTGCGCCCTGCCACCAGCCTCACTGATCTTAGCTGCGACCTCTCACTGGGACCCACCACTGCCAGGACCCTCCTCAGGCCCCTCGGCCTCCCCAGTGAGCCTGTGTGGCCCCGCTTGTCCCCTGAGCTGCCCAAGCTCCGGCCTCCTGTGCCAGCTCATCTCAGCCTGAAGTTTGATCCCATTCCTCTATACTTCACTTCTGACAAGTGACCTCCTGCTCAAAGCTCTCCCCCCATCAAAGACGACAGCGTTGGCCCTGAGCTGATCGCACTCCCCCAGTGTCCTCCATCTCCAGGCCCCTGCCCCTCACTGCCAGATGAGTCTTCCCAAGCATCGTGTTACCACTTCTCCAGCGTGTACACTCCTGAGGCCGGGATCTCTGTTGCTGGATCTGCTGTACAGGCCGGCCCTGTGGGACGCGGCCAGTCAATGTTTATGGACAAGCAGGTCATGGAGTGTTCCTGCTCCTGAGCCCTCACGGCCCCGCTGCCGACGTCCCCCTCTCCTCAGGGTATGCTGCACAGAGCTTCTCCTTGGACACCACTGGGCTCTTTCCTCCCCAAGGTCTTCACCCTGGTTATTCCCCTTGCCTGGAACACTTCTAACCCCAAAATGTCCTCTCCTTCCCTCCAGGTCCTGCCTGTTAGCTTTTTAAATAATTCTATTAGGGCATAGAGTCTTCTACGTTCTCTGAGCAGTGGCCTTCAAACATCTGGTTTGCATATCCCCTAAAGGAGCTTTGGGGAAAAGTGTAATCCTGTGAACATTTTAAGGTAGACAAGTAAAATATTTCTTCATAAGTTTAAATACAAATATTTTTGTTAACATGAGACAGAAAAATAAACATTTTATAAGATGGAAGATGAGGACGTATTATTAGGAATACATATTTGATGACATGATTTGCTAAAATAGATTTTAACCAACTCATTGAATAAGGCACAGCAAATCTGAAAGTAATTGTGGAAAACTTTTATCCATGGGTTTTAGCCAGTGTATCTTGAAAGTGTTTTCATAATTCTGGAACAATTCCAGTTACATTTAAAAAGATTACATGAGTTGTACATACACTTCAGTTCTGAACTCAGAACATCTGAGTGAGGCCAAGCGTCACCCCCAGGGGCCTGGCAGGTGTCGGGCCCATGACTCCCGAAGGGTGCGTCCCCTCCAGGGCTCACGTGGGCATGAGGGAGTCTGTGCTCCAGGGCCTCAGACCCCAGCGAGGGCAGGCACGGGCTGTGCTTCCCTTCTGCGAGGTGGGGGAAGCTGTTGTGAAGTCTGTCATGCTCTCAGGAAGCTTTAGAAAATACAAAATTTGAAGATCTGGAAAGTGATTCCCTTAAAACCGCTGGCACGCTCCTTGGAAGGTAGACTTCGTAGCCCAGACTGAAGACCAGCACTGCAGAGGATGTAATTCCCCCTTCAAAGAGCTCAGGACAGGCCCAGAGAGCTGGAAGCCCAGAAGGATTTGGTTGGTAGAGGAGAGAGGATTCTCTGTGTGTGCACTGAGGAGGGTGTGGGTCGGGTCGGCATCCTTAAGGGCCTCCCTCTGACACCAAGTTCCTCTGCCTGCCCCTTCCCTTCCCCCCGCACGCCCAGCCCACACACCAGCAGTGACCTTCGGTTTTGTGCTGGCCAGGTCAGGCTCGCCACCCCAGCCACGCTGTGTCGTCTCACGGTCCGGGTTGAGGCTCACCCTCGTCTGCTGAGCTCTGTGGTGCGGTGCGATCTGCACAACAGTGGCCCAACTGAGCACAGTGCTTAGTGATGCTTCCGGAGGGACTCACTGGCGGAGAGACAAGCTTTCCCTGGCTCCAGGGGGTGGCCCACTCCTCCACATGAGGCCCGGGCATTTGTTCAGGTCGGCCTGAGCCATACTGGGTTGAAGTCTCCTCCCCAGCACTGCTGCCCAGCGGATAATTGCACATCGGGAGCTTGTTCCCTTCCAGGGGCACAGGGAGAGCGTGAGATGAAGAGGCTCGTTTGGACCCTTGGAGATAAGCCTGGGTCCTCCCCTAGGGTAATGCCCTGCTGACTGTTTTTTTATAACAACTTTATTAATATATAATTCACATACCATACAATTCACCCATTTAAAGTGTACAATTCACTGGGTTTTAGCATATTCACAGAGTTGTGCAACCATCACCACAATCAACCCCTCTTGACTTTTAACCCAACTGCCAAATGCAAGAATTAAATAATTAAAAAAGAAAAAAGAGCTTATGAGAAAATAACCAACAGTGGAGCAGTCCACCGAGACCGTCTTACAGGAAGCCCTGTCAAAGCTGTCTGCCACTTCAGACCATCCATCCATTTACCTTCGTCCTCACCGACGGAACCGTGTTTACCACCTTCTAGTTACTGACAGGCGTCCGCGCCAGGCGTTGGGGGACTGAGAGGGACTTCGTCTAACTCCCGTGTGGTGGCCCCCAAAGCTGGGCAGGACAGTGTCCCGACTCAAGGCCACTCTGGGTGGGACACTGACCGGCTCTCACGGGGTCTTTGCCTTCTCTCCCCAGGTGTTCCACTGTGTCCACTTTGAGTGTCCGGAGCAGCAGAGCAGCCAGAAGGAGGAAAACAGCGAAGAGTTGGGGACAGGGGACAGCAGCCTGGCCAGCCAGCAGCTCGACCCCCGCGCCCTGCAGGCCCCCAGCGGCAGCTCGCTGCCCTCTAGCCCAGGCTCCAATTCCCGCTCACCCGGCCGGCAGCACCAATAAAGGAGGCGCAGACGTGGAGGCGAGATCCGTGCCCCCGCAAGCAGGGGTCTTTACTTACTGCCCTCCCCCCGCCCGGGGAGGAGCAGAGCTGGCTGCAAAAGCGAACACAGAACAGGTTTTCTCCCGAGGACGGAAAGGGGCTGCACTGTTCTCCTCAATTTGTTCAAATCAGGCTGGTCTCCAGGGGGAGAAAATGGGTCTTCAGTCTTCCTCAAGCCCACCAGTTAACACCCTACCTCTCTAATCTAAGCCAGAAAAGGGAACAGAAGGGAGGAATAGACAGGCCCGTGTCGGAATACAAAACGGCACGTGAACACTCGAGTGGAAAAGTGTCTGTTCAGCCTCTGTTACCTGGAGGCCCCCTTGAGGAGATGGGTTTCGTAGAGCGTTTACTGTCATGGAGCACATTGCCCTGGCAACTAAATGATTTTTTATTTCTTTTAGTTCTTCTCCATTTGCTGAATCATAGGTGTTCCAGATCTTTTTGAAATGCTCAAACAGCAAATCACTTGTTTTAATCCCTTCTGACGCTCTAATTTTCCTTCTCTAGTTTGAAACAGTTAAGCGTGGGATACAGCCGAGAAATACTGCGCACATCTCCTAAATGAGGCCCAGATGCAGCTCAGCACAGCACCTGGACTGATGAGGAAAACCCTTTGAGGAAGTGCAACAAAATACACAATGAGCAAATCAACCCACGGACACTGGAGTTAATAATCACTCGAATTGCTGAGTTATTAACTTGTCATTCCTGCAATGTATCCAGCCTTTAAGCTTGGGAGGCTGACAAGGAAATAGTTATTATGCCACCTGCTAATTTAATGTTGAGAATTACATGTTTATAAATCTCTACCAACTTCGGTTGGGCTGAACCTGCCCGGGAACAGCCACAGGTTAGCTTAGCCGAGCTGTCAGTGTTGGGAATACGACACTGGGCCTTTGCCACAAGGTGCGGCTGATCAGTGGCTGCTGTTTCCCCCGGAGCACAGTACTCCACTGGGGAGAGAAAACAAGCGGTTCTAAGAAGCTTTTCTCCTAATCCTCATGCAAATGACCTCCTCTGACTGCAGTTGGGTCTGGCTCTGCTGTGTCTCACTTAGTAATTTCCATTCCAGTGCTGACTCCCTCTGTAACTTGATCAGATTCTTGTCGGCTTTGCTTATCTTCAGAGTTTTCTGTTGGCTGTTGGCTGGCTGTTGCAATCAGCTCCACGTGAGGCTCCCAAGCGTCCCTGGGTCCTCCAGACACAGGCTTGGGTCCTCTGCCTGCCCTGTGATCCCCCTTAGAAGGAGCAATGGGGCTTACGGGGGGTGGGGTTTATTTCTGGTCCTTTCTGGTGTCTTAAAGACACACTGGTTGTGGGTGTACAAAGAGCTAATGGGTCAACTAACTAAATGTTTTCTCCTCCTGTAACTTAGTTCGAGTGATTTTTCAATATTGGAATAATAGGGTTGCATCAAACTGCATGATTAAACCAGAAGGTTGTCTTCCTGTTTGTGCCCAGGCTGGGAAGGAGATAGTCCCGGGGAAGGAGAAGCCGCTGGGCCAGCAATTCTCCCCACGCCCTGGGGGCGCCAAGAGTCTCCCTCTGCCCCTCAGCTCTCCTCTCTGTCCATTTCCCCATCGTGTGGGGTGAGCAGAACCCCCCTGCTAAGGGTACCAGGCAGTTCACAATGGGAGGGAGCTCCTGTAACAAATGGCAGTGCACTCACTGCCAGATTGGGGGGCAGAAGGAGCCAGATACGTCAGAGCAAGGGAGGAGTTCAAATGTTTTGAAAGTATCATGTATTCAAGGGCTTATTTTTAAAACTTCGAGGTCACCTCCAGAGAGGAGCCCCCAGGCTTGGAGGCTGGCACTGCTGACCTGGGGAAGTGGGGAGTGGGCTGGGGAAGGATCTGGAAGAGTTGACCTAACCCTCTATCTCTAGACCTTTCAGTTTCTCTCCCCCACGCAGCACATGTCACAATTCCAGGCACAGGTAACTAAATGCCGGTCTGGCAGCTCAGCTTCAAGTGGCTTGCCTCCTACTTCCCATCTCCTGTGAATTTCTGATTTGGGGAGCTGGAAGGCTCTTGCTGTTTGCCTGGCTGGGCTAGGGCCTTCTGGAGGGGGCCTGGAGACCCCAGTCGAGTGTGTCACAGTAGACACGCCCAGGACGAGGCCTGGATCTCTAGGGAATGAGGGATGAGTGGGCAGCCAAGGAAAAGTCCCCAGGTGACTGGCGTTCTCCAGAGCCCTGGCTGGTCCCGAGGAGGACTTCTGCCCTGGAGCCAACAGGACCAAAATGGCCCCCAAACTTGAAGAGATGAATGGAGCTAAACGGGAGTGCAGATGATAGATGGGCTGGTGTGCAGCTGGAAGGATCCCCAGGCACCCAGGTCTTCACCCAGCAGAGGGTGGAGGCTGATTCTGCTGGGAGCTGTGGGTGTGAGGAAGGAGACTCGGCCAAAGCCAGAGGGGAGGACAGGGGCAGATGAGGGACTGTGGCTCCCCCACCCCAATGAGGATGCAGCCTGTGTGGTGTCTGGTTTGAGGAGGGGTCAGGTGAGGCCGGACCCTCGGCAGAGACGGACAGAGGGGTGCTTTATTGTGATGCTTCTTAATTACAAACTGTGAACCTTTGTGACCGCCACCCAGGTCAAGAACTAGAACAATGCAGAAACCCCCACCATTCACTTTAGATCATGTGTTTGGGGACAGTAAAAAGCAAATTTCACTGGGGCTTTTGGGGAAAGCCTCAAAGTCACCTTCTGGCAGCTCTGGAGGGTCGGCTGGGGCGTCACTGAGCACACCAGGCGGGGCGTGTGCCATGAGGAGCTGGCACCCCGGTCTCGGCCGTCTTAGAGGCGGAAGGTGCAGCTGAGCACTTGGGACTCAAAACAGGTGTAATAGTATAACACGGGCACACACCCGCGCGCGCGCGCACACACGTTTTCTCACATTCTCAGTGCTTTGTCTGTTTTTCTCTGATTTTAGTTAGAACCATGAGACCATGATGGATGTGGGACTCTTCTCAATTGTTCTTTAAATTGTCACTTTTTTAATCTTATTAAATGAAGTGTCAATTCCTGACAAATATATTAAAAGTGTTTTTCCTAGAAGAGTTGGGAAAAGAAATTATTTTCAGCAAGAGTGGGATGTGTTTGTTAGACTGATTCTTTGGCAAAAAAAAAATTTTTGAATTGTGCAAAAAATTGCTCAGTAGTTATGCTGTCGCCTCAACTGTCAAACTGCTGTGCAGACAGCGCCAATCCAGTCAACTTCACTTTTTTTTTAATTTAGAAGATAACAAAACTGTAATCACTTACTCTTTGTATAGACTCAGGGAAAAAAGGAGGGTAAAATCTGTGATAACAAGGAGAGCATCCTGTGTGTCGAGGCCACTTGGTCATATAGAGAGGGAGCATTCCCCATTGCGGGCTTCAGTTCAGAACCTCCCTTTGGACAGAGAAGAATGGTGTCAAAAGAGGAAAAGAAAATTAAACATGTCTCCTTCCAGGAGTTTTTCCTCGTTAGTGTTTGCTTTTCAGCGTTATTTTAACTCTGCTGTCGTGTCAGTGGCTGGTTCCTCTGGATGCTGCCCAGGTGGCCAGGGGAGCAGTCCAGGCAGGGCACCGTCAGTGGCTGTGGCTGCAGCAGGCACAGGCCATGCTCTGTTTATTTTGCAGCTGCAGCTATCGATTCTACATGTTTGTCCTGACAACAGCTCCAGCAGGAGTTCAGTGCTCATTAGTGGCCCTAGAAATTTAAAATGCAGTTCACCGTTCTGTACCACCGTGGTTTTTATTATTATAATATTAAATTAGAAGTCGTACTGGTGCCTGGTGTCCGCTCAGGAGTTTCTGGAAGAGGGGAAGGGACTGGTTTAGACAGCATGCAGGGCATCTAGGACATGCCTGTTTCTCCTCCTTGAAGTTGACCTGGTCATCCCTGGATACCAGCCATTCATTCTGTGGATAAGGTGGAAAAGGTGGCAAGAAGGGTTTGTTTGGAGGTAGACCGTCTCCCAATATACCCCAGCCTGGCCCCTCGCGGGGCTGTGGGAGGAGAGCGAGGACACGTGATTGCTGCTGGTTTCCATCAGCCTGGCTGAAGGGCCGTGGCCTCCTCCAGGGCCCAGAGTCCCACCTCTGCAGCCGTGGGGAGCTGCTCGGGTGACTGCATGCTCCCCCACCAAACACCCCACGTCCCTTCAGCCCCTGCTGGACTAATGCAGGCTGGGCCGGGCCCCAGCCCCATTGCAAAGGTGGGGGGGCAGGCACACAGAAGAGCCCCCACACACACACCTTGTTTGAAAATCACTGTTCTGTCTCTTTTTTAAATTACTCACTTAAAAAATATATGAAAGTAGTAATGCTTATGGAATCATGTTCCAACTTAGCAGAGGAGGCACGACTGCCCTCTCTCTCATCTGGCTCTCAGTCACTCCTGACCTGGACCTGGCCGTGCGTGTCCTCTGCCACTGACTCAAGACAGGCGGCAGTGCGCCCCATCCCCTGCCCCAGCCTGCCCTCCCACCAGTGCCCTGGCCTCTCCCAGCCAGAAGCTGGACTCTGAAAGGGGCCCTCCCACCCCATTGGGTTAGTTTCTTTCTTGTTTTTTTAAAGAACTGAATTATTCCCCCAGAGACCTCATGGCCTGAAGACTCACAATCATCCACTTGTAATTTATGATAAATGTCTCGAGCGTTTACCATTTGCATCCTGAGGAGTATTTATAGCCCTGAACCTGGGAGGGCAAGGAGGAGGAGGTTGGGAGCCATACACCTGTCTCCACTATTGTCTCCTGCTCGGTTGTCACTGTGGCTGGGGAAGCTGCAGAATGCCACCTCTGAGAGCCAGCGTACAGATGCTCCGTCCCACCTGGAGGCGGAAAGCCCCCAGCAGGAGGCCCTGAGCTCGGGCGCAAAGCGGGCAGCACTACCCTGAGCGGAAGGCATGAGGAAAGTGTGCAGGGGGGTCTGGGGGGCCTTCAGGGTGGGGATCTGGGCCCTCAGGCATGGGTTTCCAAGGACACCTTGGGAACACTGGTGACAATGACTGTTACGGTCCGTCTGTCACCAAATAGTGCCTGCCATGTGAACCCCAGAGGTTTGTAGCCTGGGAAGGTGAGCACTCCTGAGCAGCGCGTCCGGTAGACTGGACCAGCCTGTCCAAGGTCGCCATGCCCATCCCGGGGGGAGGTGGCCTCCACTTTCCACCCTGGGTGCAGGGGGCAGGCTGGTCCTCCCCGTGGCTGCTTCTACCACAGGTTCCCAGGTTTGTTCCCAGTCCACATCTCCTTCCACCTGGGGCCTGACGGGGCACCGCCCCAGCCCAGCTTCTACAGTGGTTGTTCCCAGAGACCTGCCCCACGCAGTGGGGTCTTGCTGGGCCCCCGTTCAGCAGCCCCCAGGGTCGATGGGGCAGGTCACTGACGGTAGATCCAAGAAGCTTGTAGGAGAGGATGGCAGGGAGCACAGTGCTGGCTGACCTGGGCCAGGCCTGCTCAGGCCTCAGACAACAGAGCCCCCAGGGCCTTGGGGGCTGAACTCTCCCAGCCGCCGTCCACCAGAGGGCAGCTGCAGTTCTTGACGCTCCCTTCCAGAAGTGACCTGAGAGGCGGTGCCCACTCAGGAACACCCAGGAATGTCCCCATCAGGCTCTCCCCAGCACTGAGGTCCCAAGGCCATCGTGCCCACCAGCACCTGGAAAAGCCAGAGGAGAGTGAAGCCTCAGGCTCAGCCTCTGGACTGGGGTGTGGGGAGGGGTGACAGCCTCAGGGTTGGTATGGGGCTTGGTCCATGAGCTACTCTTGCCTAACCTGCGTATATCCTGAATTCACCAGAGAGAGAATGTGGCCCACCTCTGTCTTTGAGGTTTCTGGGCCTGCAAATTTTGGTGGGTGCCTCTGGATGTAGGAGGGTGGGGGCCGTGCTGGGCCGGGGGGTGGAGAATGGCTCTTCTAACCCATCAGTAAAGGAAAACTGTCCAAAATGCTACAGAAGCCCAAAGGGCAGTGCTGCTGTTTGGAACATGTATTAATTTGTGGGCAGGATTTGGCTTCTTCCTCATTCTGCAGAGCAACCAAAGTGAGCAAATATACAAATTGTGTGTGTTTGAAACAACCCCTACATTCGTGTCTGTGAGACTGCCACTGTGGGTTTCCGTTTAGAAATAAAAGTGATGACTTCTCATGCCTACCTGTGTTCCTTGTCCCTCTCCACAGCCCCCCTGTAGCCCTTGCTTTCTCTGCCTCTGGGCAGGAGGCAAACAGTGAGCAAGCGCTGCCTCCTTCGGTCCCGACACAGCCCTCGGAAGTGGACTGTGTGTCCACCTGCCCACGTGTGGGGACAGCGAGACATGGAGTGGCTGACTTGTTCCAGAATGGTCAGAAAGAGGAATGTGGGCCCACGCTGTGACCACAGCTCTGCAGCGCTTGCTTGCCAGAGCGGAGGGGCCCTAAGAGCTCCTTTCCAGGCTCCTGTGCACTGGAGACCCCCCTGTCACACCCTCTCCACCCTAGATGGCCTACTCGATGCTATTTTTGGTGGGAAGAAACTTGTCACCTTGCACCCAGGTCCACTTCCCTTGTCATTTCTCAAGCTCTGAGCTCAATTCCACTGTCATGTTTTCCTTTCTCCCTCCTGTCCTACATACAAGCTCACAAGTATTAGACAGTGGGTGTCATGACCCTCAGCTTTCTCTTATTCAGCACCCTCTCCTTCACCTGTGGCCCCAGCATGATACGACGCCCATGAGTCTCCAGGCAACCCTGACAGTGCCAGAGGGCTCATGACTCACACGAACATGAGAATGTACTTGGCCACCTCAGGTCGTGCCTCATACTGAGCTCTCGTTACTTAAAACAGCTTGAATCAGGTAGGGGTGTGTTATCATTCCATGTAGTTTCTTTTCTGAACCTAAACTCAGGACTTGATATTTCTCTAACTTCACCTGGTGGTTTTAGTCTAGCCCTTGAGCCCAAAGTCAATGCCATTTCAAAACTTGATTTAGGCATCATCGTGTGAGCTAACCCTCCTAGCTTTGATCATCTAGAACTGACCACGTTTTCAACAATTCATTGATGTAAGTGTTGCACAAGACAAAACCAAATCCAGAGAGCACTGGGGTTCGTCATGCGGCTGCCTCATTCCCCTTGGGCTGCAAACACCACGCAGCCCGTCATGCTCATCATTCAGCACAGTGGGCTGAGCACCTGCTCAGGCTGTTTTCTGAAAAGTACTGGGATGGAGCAACAATTAAAGAGGACAAAAGAGACCAGTGTCCTGCCTTTGTGCCACTTACACTCCAAACAACAGACAACATACATGAGTGTAAATATGGCCCGTGCCCCGTGTGACCACATGGAGGAGAAGACAAGGAACCAACAAGCAGGGCCACAATAAGTGGCCCGGGGAAGCTCCCCAAGGCAGTGACTAGGCAAAGACTCTGAGGGAAGGGACCAAGACACAAGGTCTCTGGTGAGACCTTTCCAGGAGGAGGGAGTGCAAAGGGGAAGGCCCTGCTGTGCAGAGGGGCTGGCATGGCAGGGACTGACCAGGGGCAGGAGTGAGAGATGAGCTGAGTGGGACCAGATCCAGGGGGCAGTGGAGGCTTCTGGGTTGTTGGAGAACGCTGGGCTCTTCTCTGAGTGAGATGGGAGCCTGTGGAAAGTTCTGGGCAGAGGAGGGCCCTGATCTGACTCACACTTTAAGAGGCTCACTCTTGCTGCTGAGTGGAGAATTGCTGTCGGAGGAGAGGAAAATGGGGAGCACCTGAGGGGGGGCTGTTCAGCAATCCGGGGAGAGGTGGGCAGTGGAGGAGGTACGGTCTGTTGTGCAGGCAGGGCGGACAGGATCTGTGGATGGGATGTGGGAGATGAGAGGAAAAGCAGAGTCAAGGCCGGCTCCAAGTGGGTCAGTTCCCAATGTGCTGGGTTAGTCAGGGAGAAGGCTGGACTTCAGAAGGACCGGCTCAGCAAACACAAAACCTATCAAGTATTTAAGGAAAATGACACAAACTTCACGAGGTGGTCAAGTTCATACTAGTCTGTCTGTGATGGAAAAAGAACTATGTCTCACTTATCCCAGCCCCAAAGGTCACAACTTTTTTTCATACATCAACTAAGCAAGTCAGGGATAAAACTGTCTTAACACAGGGAGTCTCGGTTTGTGGGAAGTAGTCAAGATTTTATTTTATGGGGACCAGAACGAGTCAGGATAGCCCTGTTAATTTCAGTTTAGCTCAGGGTGTAAATTGCTTGGGTTTTTGTTTTCTGAGCCTGGTGTGGGCCGTGCTCAGTCATCCTTACAGCAAGGCAGAGTGTCAGGTTTTGTTTCTACAAGTTTGAGATGACTACAGAACAGTTCTCAGACTCTGTGGAGCATAAGAATTACCTGGGACCTTGATAAGATGCCACATCCACACCTGCCTCCATAGTACCGATTCACAGACTGGTGTGGCCCAGGGATCTGCACACTCAAGTGCCCCAGTGCTTCTGGTTCTGACAACCCACCCAGCCTTTGGAGGAACACTGAACTAGATGTGAGCAGCTGGGAGCCTGAGCCTGGAGTGGAGTACCAAGGTCTGGGCTGGGGGTCGAGCTGGGGGTCACCAGTGTTTATGGTATTTGGAACCAGGAGCCAGGAAGAGATCACCAAGCAGGGATGAGACAGGTTCCAGGCTGACCCCAGGGGCCCCCAGCAGGTAGAGCCTGGGGAGGTGGGAAAGGACACCAAAGGTGGCTGAGGGACAGGGAGAGCCTGTGCTTGGACTCCTGATGGTGACAGTGCACAGGGAGGGCAGATCAGTATGTCAAATGCGCTGAGGGCTCAAGTAAGAGGAGGGCTAAGGACTGACTGGGGATTTAGGGAGCATCTGATTCTGGTGGACTCTAGTTTTCCGGAATTGACCACCTCTGGTACACTCCCTGAGGCTGGTCGTGAGCTCATGTGTGGGTACCTGGGATCTCCACTTTCCTTTCTCAATGTTTATAATCCTTCTAACACTGCTCTTTCATTTTGCTGGGGATTGGAGGCAGACTTTAAGGATAGCCTTTGCCTGCCTCTACGAGTATTAGAATTTCTTCCATTGACAAGATTTCTCCACCAATGACCAAGAGTTATCTTGCAACATTCGTACCCAGGATACACTTGCCCAGGACTGAGAAGGATAAACTCTTCTGAAGTGGCTACAGATTTCACTGTCCCTTCATCTATCTGGGACCCCAAAACTTCCAGTATTTTCTATTTGTTTCATCTATTTAAATTTTAAAGATCTAAAGCCTTGGACTTTGAAATCAACATGGCAGACTGCTAGTTTGGAGGGCAATTTGGCAGTGTTGACTAAAATTTAACGTGCAAATGAGGTAAAATGAGCATACATTGTTGCCTTCCCCTCCCTCTCTAAATCACAGGTAATGACAGAAAAGACATATAGCTTGGGGGAAAAAAAAAAAACAGAATGGAAAATAAGGAGGGGATGCCAGAAACTTAGGAAATGGTGAAAGATAAGCAACAGAGGGATTGCCTAAAACCACGGTGGGCTTGATTTGACATTTGCATGTAGAACGCGATATACGACAAATGGAGGACACAATTCTCTTTGGATATACAGGAACGATTCATAAAATGGCCACGTCTCCACTGAGACAGCTCCACATGTTGCAAAGTCAAGGGAGATGCATAGCTCTTCCTCCCTGGGTCCTGCTCGCTGCTCTCTTTCTGTGGAGAAGCAGCATGGCTCAGGCAGATGTGTGCACCATGAGTGACGTCACCTCTCCAAGCCTCGGTTTTCTCATCTGTCAAGTGGAGCTAATGGTAACACTTCATAGGACTGTGAGGATTTCCTGGACCAGTACCTGGCAGGAAGCAAGTGTGTGATACATGCCAGCTGTTCTGATTATCTCTTAACATTACTCCAGTGGCCTAAGGCAGTAGCCCTTTCTATCTGCATTTCTCTTACTCCAGAAATAGTTCAAAAACCCCATTTCATCGTCAGGTACATTTCCTCTTTCCTGACCACTACAAACTCTAAAACGACAGGGTCCTTTGTCCTGAGATTCCAGCTCCTCCTCTGGTCAGTTTTACAGGGAGGAACAGCTCCTGTCTCGCACCCTCCAACTTCTTAGTGGTGGGCTGGGGTTACTGGACCCTCTGCCGGTGGTCTCTGTGCATCATGGGGTACAGCAGAAATATCGTCAATGCCTCACCTTGCTGTCAGGAGTGGCCGGGCCACCACATCCCTCCTGAGTCTCTGTCATTCCCCGCAGGCTTTGGGGCATCTGAGTAATGCTGTTTCCTGGGCCTCGTTGACTCAGCATTGTTGGTCAAGTTGTGTCCTTCTATTCCCACCAAAGGCCCACCCCCCCTGGGGTCTGTTACCCCAAACACCCTAAACCCCGGTGCCCTCCATCAGGTTCACCTGCTGGGGTTTCCCTACAACAGCTGCTCAAGGTCAGTGGTTTGCCCCAGGGCCCTGCCCACCCCCAAAGGGATCAAACCCTGGGGGGAGGTGCTCACGAGTGGTCTGTGTGGAACCCACCAGACACCCATGGAAGAAAACCACACTGCCGTTTGGGGTCAAGTCTGATGTTATCTGTCATATACTCTCGCCCAACTTCTACAGGCTCCAAAGGTTTAAAAGGAAAAAATGGGAAGACATTTTTGAGGAAATCCACCCAGTACCTTTTTAATCTGCAAACAGGTAAGAGGCTATCAGCTGGTGTACGCCAGTTTGAGAATTAGTGTTTCAAATGGTTCCTTTGTGCCTTCCTACCAGGGGGCAGGAGTGGTGCCGCATCAGAGCAGCGGCCTCACGCTGGCTGCATCTTGGAATCGTCTCAGAGTGCTGTAAAAACACCTGTGACCCAGCCCACCGTGGTATTCTGGTTGACCTGGTCTCGGGTGGATCCCAGCATGGGGATTTTTAAAAAATTTCCCCGGGTGATTCTAAAGGAGTCATGGCTGAGAGCCACCTGGTGAGTGTCTGGCATGGTGGAACCTTCCACATTCCCCAGCTGGGGAACAGGCCAGAGGGAGCGAGTCAGAGGTCTCCCAGACTGGGAAAGGCCGAGCTGGCCCAGAACTGTGTCCTGAATCCCAGTCCAGGGCTGCCTTCCCTGCCACAGGAGCTAAGTGGAAGGGCCATGAGGAATGGGAGGGATGGGTCCTCTGCTGAGGACCTCACTGAAGGTGCCAGAATCCACTGCCTCTTCAACACCTTCTGCTCCTCACCACCTTCAATGCCTCATTAAAACCCCAGGCTTTGAGTCCACCAGGATGGCTGTGGTCACCTTCTTGCCCCTTATCATCACCTTAGGCCCCCAGTGGGGTCCTCACCCCCAATCTAATCCTCCAACAGCTCCCCGGACCACTGTCCTCACCTGGCATAGCCACATTTGTGAGACGGCTCCACCCTCCACGACGCTGGCTGACAGCCCACCGAAACCCATGATGCTCAGGGGGCCGAGAGCTCCCTGCAGTCCTCTGACGTTTCCTGTTCCAGTCACATCGCTGTAGACCAACCACCCCAGAACTTGGGGACCTAAAACAACTTTTGTTCGCATATCTGCAATTTGGTCCAGGCTCTTCAGGGACACCCCATCTCTGCTCTACTTGGTGTCAGCTGGGTCCCTTCCAAGTCGTCTGAAGACTCGCTCACTCCCCACGCATCCGGTGTGTGCCCTGGGAAGACTGACAGCTGGGCTCCTGCACTTCTCTCTCTGTCTCAATCTGGGCTCTCCACATGGCAGCTTCAGGGTAGCCAGGCTTTTTTTTTTAAATTGGGATGAGAGTCACATAAGATCTACCATTTTAAATGAACAATTTGGTGGCATTTAATACATTTACAATGTTGTGCAAACAGTACCTCTATCCATGTTAAAAACACCCCAAAAGGAAACCCCTCACCCATGAAGCAGTCAGTTCTCATTCTCCTCTCCCCCACCCCTGGTGATGACTCATCTTCTTTCATTCTCTATGGATTTCCTATTCTGGACATTTCATTTAAATGGAATCATATAATATGTGGGCTTTTGTGACTGGCTTCTTTCACTCAGCATAATGTTTTTGAGGTTCACCCATACTACAGCATGTATCAGTACTTACTTTCTTTTTGTGCCTGAACTGTGCCTGAATACACCACATTTTGTTTATCCATTCATCCCTCGGTGGACACCTGGGCTGTGTCTACCTTTTGGCTGTTGTGAATAGAGCTGCTGTGAACACATGAGTACACAAGCTTGAGTCCCTGCTTTCAATTCTTTTGGGTGTATTCTGAGCAGAGGACTTAATTGCTGGGTCATACAGCAATTCTGTTTAACTTTTTGAGGAACCACCAAACCGTTTTCTACAGTGGCCACACCATTTTACGTTCCCACCAACGATGCTCGGGAGTTCCAATTTCTCCACATGCTTGTCAACACTTGTTATCTTCCACTGTTTGATCACCATCCTAGTGGATGCAACTAGCCAACTTCTCACGTTGGCTCTGGGCTTCTGAAGCACATGTCTCGAGAGAGAGCCATGGAAGTCTTATCATATGCCTTTTAGATCTAGCCAGGAGCCAGGAAGCATCACTTCTGCCATATGCTAGTCATTAGAAGCAAGTCACCAAGACCAGCCCATATTCAAGGGGAGGGGCTCCACTTTTTGATGGGAGGAGTGTCAAACAATTTAGGGACATGTTTTAAAATCAAGACATCTCCATGACATTTCTCATCCACTCTCAGACCAGTGCTACTCAGAGCGCTAGTCTGTGACAAGATAAGGAACTTACACCAGAAAATAAATCAGCACACTGCTTCCTTCATCAAGAGCCTGTCAGCTGATCTGTGCAGGTGCTTACCTACACAGCCGACTTACATTCAGACCCGAGCTCCTCATCTCAGCCTGCGGCACAGTGGAAGGACCTGTGGGCCCCTCTGAGTAGCACTATGAACCTAAGTGACCATTTCACACCCTCAACTCTCTCCCAGGTTTTATGGGGCCTGAAGTTTATACAATTTGGGGGCCCCTCTTTAAGAAAAATAAGAATATGACCACAAAACTAGGTTCAAAGATAAACATGAAGAATGAGGTATCACAACAAATTACACATTTTTAAAAGTTGACAAATACCTAAATATCAAAAAATCCAGAAACTCAACACGACAGTTTTAGAGACTGTGACACACCTCTCTAACACGGTAACACGCTGCATAAGGATGTTTCAGTCAATGACTGACCACATATACGATGGTGGTCCCATAAGATTAGTACCATATAGCCTAGGTGTGTAGTGGGCTGCACCATTTAGGTTTGTGTAAGTACACTCTATGATGTTCGCACAACAAGGAAATCACCTAACGATGCATTTCTCAGAATATATACCCGTTGTTAAGCAACGCACGACTGTTACTTACATCCTACATTGTTTGGCTGTGTACTCTTTGATCAGCCCTCCACAGGATAATGATTTCATAATATCGTGTAAGATATTATGAATATCTTTCCTCTAGCATGGTTGATAAAAATTTTTGAATTACTGATACTTTAGAAAAGTTTCTTTCATCTTTAAAACTCACATTGGCACAGACATAAATTTTCAGAACTGTTGTCAAATGTGGGGAGACTGTTATTAGGTTTCTTTCATGTATGAGCTGTAAGATTCCAGAACACATCAAGAATTCCTAAACTAATCTTTAATACTCTTTGCACTGAAAAAAGTATGGTGCATTTATAGTAGTACATGCTGCATTGCCAAGCATATTCCTGACAAGAGCAAACTTCTGTTTTGAGCAAGCATGGATGAGAATCGAGCCTTCCTCTTTCAAGTTCACAAATCCGATGACTAGAAGAATTTTCCACAGACTAGCTTCTGGCTCCATACATCTCGAGTCTTGTCTCCCGTCCATGACTCACCTACTCCCTGTGCCAAGTTCTGCAGGACACGTTCATATCGTGACAATCTTGGCCTGGCACCTTCAAGTCACGACATAGGGTGACGGGCAGAGTGGACAGTAGGAGTCTTCCCAGAAGCCATCCCTACTCCAGGATGATCATCAGTAACCCAACTAAACACCAAACTGACTGCAAACCACACAAATATATCCCACTGACTCCAAATTAAATATGTCCCCAACTTGAATTCCCTTTAGCCAGATCCCAAAAATGCTCATGTGGCCTCAGGACCACCCAAGAGAGGAGGAAGTGTGATGGAGGGAAAGTTGGAATGGAAAGAAGGACCAGTTTCAACCAACTGCAGTTAAAGTATCTTGCTCTTGCAATTTTTTAAAACCTTGGGAACATGTGAACCCGTTGCCAAGGCCCATTCCAGCACTTGGAAGGGGTCTCAGCATGTGAGGGGCCTCCAGTTAAAACTTCATTTTACTGTAACTCCACCTCAGCTCTCCATCAAACCTGATACTCCCTTATCCAACCTCAAATGCCCCTGATGACCCTGCTTCCTACTTCCATGAGGAAACAGAACAGAGAGAAGTGCCACAAGCTCCCACTGCCACTTCCACCCTCCTGCCTGTGCCTGCGTGCCCTGCCTCATCACAGGCACCACTCCAGACTTGTCCCCTCTCTCCTACATCATGTTTCTCTCTCTCTACTGGGTCATTCCATCAGCATAAAAACACACAGTAATTTCTCCCTATTTAAAAATAAACTCTCTTGCTCCCACACCTGCTCCACTGCTGCCCATTTCTTTGCTTCTATTACAGCAAAACTCCTTGAAAAGAAGGCTGCTGTAGCTAGGCTTCCCAGTTTCTCCTACTCAGTGACCAGTCCCCGGGACCTCCTCAGGCGGCCACTCCTTTCTCCTTGGAACAAATCAGGACTCCACTCTCTGTTGGTCTCTTCCTTCCTTGTTGGCAGCTTCTCGGTCTCCTTTGCAACTTCCTCCTTGTCTCTCTGGACCTCCTAATACTGAGATGTCCCTGACAAAAGCCTTGGTCCATCTCCTTTCCTCCACCTGTATTTACTCCCTCTCTCCCTCAGTGACCTCAGCCAGGCTGGTGACTTTAAGTACTAGCTCTATCCTGATGACTCAGAACTGCACATCTCCAGCCAGGACCTCTCCACTGAGCTCCAGAGCTGTATATCCAGGCGTCTCCTCCACATTTCCACATCCCACTAGATGTCTAGTCTACACCTCAGCTCAGTCTGCTCTGATCCAACCCCTAATCCTGCTCCTGCCCGAGTCCTTTAATAGCATCTCCGTCCCTCCAGTTGTTCAGGCCAAAATCATGAAGTCATCCACAACTTCTCCCTCTCTAACCCACATCCAATCTGTCAGTCACTCCTCATCTCCACCTTCAAAATAAGTCCAGAAACCGACTTCTCACCACCTCCCCTGCCACCTGAGCTCTGTGCCATCACCATCTGTTACCTGGATTATCAAGTAGCTTCCTCCCTGGCCTCCTGCTTCCTCCCTTGCTCCTTTCCAGGCTGGTCTCCTTAAAACCCAAGGCAGACCACGTCCCTTCACAGCTCAAACCCTCAATGTTCCCCACCTCAGAGAAAATCCCACAGGTCCTCCATTTCTTAAGCCACCCCTCCACCCTGCTTATTTTGTATTGCATAATATTTATCCCTTCTAATATTCTTTATACTTACCTTACTTTGTTCCCCCCTCCCAGCAATTCAAGCAGTATCTTTAGTCACCACTGTATCCCCAGGGCCTGGAATGGTGCCAGGCGTGTAGCAGGCATTGAATGAGGGCCACCACAGCCAGGGCTTAGGGCTGAAAGGTGCCCCTGATGGGGCTTGCAAGGTGTAAACGAAGAGCTTCCACTTTTCAGGCCTGTGTCCTGATCACTGCCCCTTCTCTTCTGGGCACTATGTCACACGAAGCAGATCCCTGTCCTCCTAGTCTGGGACTCCCTCCCCAACAGCGCCTCCTGCTGCCTGGTGGGCCTGGGCCTGAGACTCTAAAGACCACACCAATGCCCCCTCCCCAGAGGGTTGGCAAATTCTCACATCTGACCCTGTGGCTCTCCTGCTCCCAAAGCCTTCCACAGCCCTGGACCCCATCAAGTCCACACTCCTCCCTGCAACAGCTCAGGCACTTCCCACCTCCAGGAGGAGGGCACAAGGGGGCTGTCTGGAGGAGGTGGAGCAAGAGGGCTCTGGAACCACCCCTCAAGCCCAGCTTCCCATATCCATGAACCCAACAAGGTATTTTATCACCTGTCATTCATAACACACATCCCTGGTCTGGGAGCATCTCATTCACCACCAGCTTAATCACCAAAATCTGTGTGACTCACCCCCACCCAGAACCCAGCAGCTTCGTGTCCCCCTCTTCCTAGCCCAGTGCTCTCTCACACATCGTGAAGGTAACCCATCAGTTTTATCTTTCAGGCCATTTGCCAAAGCCTGCCTTGGCCCTGGCTGCAGGCCTGTGAGCAGGGCGGGAGAGCATCTCCAAGGGAGGAGCCTGGTCTGGAGCCCACCGGACCCACCGTCTTGCTCCTGGCTCACTATCCATCTCCACTTCCCTCCAGTAATTGATTGGAAACACCCTTATGTGTAAACCTGGGGAACAGAATTTAGGCCAAAGGAAAGGTGAAGTTATAGGAATCAGTCAGCAATCCCAGCCAGGTGTCTGGGGTGGTGGGTTGCGGGAACAGTGCACCACATGTAAGCTGGAACCTCCAGGCTGGCCTGGCTAGAATCAACCTTAGTTTCTCCTCAAAAGAAAGAGAAGTGCTCTATGAACTGGGGCAACTTGTCTCAAAGTATGCTGACTAAGAAAAGGTCCCATGGTAAAAATAAGTCATGCACTGCGCGTTGTGATGCACCAGTTGTCTGCATCTTCCAAAACATCTCTGACCAGGAAACCAGTATTCCACTTTGCATCGCTGGGTATCTGAACTCCCCAAAACCCACTTTTGGGGAGTGCTGGGACAGGCTGGTTTCTGAAGACTCAGCGTCCCAACATCCTGGTCCGTTTTGTCTTTTTCTGTGTGTGAAAAGGACTGTCCCTGAGCTAACATCTATCTGTGCCAATCTTCCTCTTTTTGCCTGAGGAACATTGTCCCTGAGCTAACATCTGTGCCAGTCTTCCTCTGTTTTGGTATGTGGGATGCCACCACAGCATGGCTTGATAAGCAGTGTACAGGTCCATCCATGCCCAGGACCTGAACCCGTGAAACCCGGGCCGTCAAAATGGAGCACGCAAACTTAACCATTATGCCACTGGGCCAGCCCCACTTTTGTCTTTTTTAATTTGAATTTTTTAAATCAACATTATACGTGTGTATTGTCATAGAAGTAGTACATATGATAAATATAATAAAGCTTACTGCATTCCCATCCTCCATCCCCAAAGAAAACCACTGAACTTTTAGCTTTTCCTTCTGCATTTACCTCCACAGTTCTAAATAACATGCTTATGTTGCTCTCTTGAATTTTCAATTTTAGACATTATTCGATGACCTCCTACCATGGACGATGGGAACTCAGCCCTCTTATATTCTACACATATACCCGCTCAGTCTCCTAATAGAGTTCCATCATTAATTTTTACCAGAGCAACATTCATCATTATTTGTATGTGTTTACATTATTTGTATGTAAATATCTATCACAGCTGAGTCATGTAGGGCCTATGGTTCCTCTTTCTTCCTATTTTTTGTTTGACATTAATAAATTGTCTATTTTTATTTGCTTAACTTTCTACCTCAGATTCACGTCCAGACCCTGTGGCAGATGTGTAAATCAAGTGTTGACACTCTCAGACTCATCAGACTCTCTCACAGGCCCGGTGTGGACAGGATGCTGTGGGCTCCCCAAGGCAGTCCCTTCACGGCACTGTCTTCTGTTTCCAGGACTCTACGCCTTTCTCCGCTCAGTCCTCTTTTCCTGGAGCCCTCCCTCAGTCAGCTTTGAGAATGGCTGAGCAGGAGGTAAACTTTTTGAAGCCCCTGCAGACGTTTCTTGGGTGTTTCTATTGCTCTGGTGCCTGTCTGGGGTCCTCCCTTCTCTGGAGCAAGAGAGGTCTCAGTTCCCCAAGTGTGTGGCTGACCAATGCCTTGATGACCACATCCCGCTCCCACCCAGGGCTTCCTGTTCCTCACTGCTGCCCACTGGGAAGCTCTCTTCTCTTTTCACCACGCCCTCTTGGTGTGGGCTCTTGCGGGCATAAACAAGGCCTCCCTGATCAATCAGCAGGTGCTGATGAGGAGGCACGAGGGGTGCACAGTCCCTCTGCTCCTCGCCAGGCATGGCATGTTCCAAGGCCACCAGACTCCTGTGCTCTTTGCCACCTGCCTCTCAGCCTCCACCATGCACTTCTGATTTCCTGAGGATTTCTTCATCATCTTCACAACTGTGTGGTCAATATTTCTGCCTTAAAGGTGGTGGGGATGGGTACCACTCCTCTGCCACACCCCCGCCAAAAAACATCTTAAGACGTATTAAGTGTATCCTCTACACCAGAGAGTTCACACAGCATATATATCATTCTGATTCTCCCTTCAGGAACATTCATCCTTCATCCTCCAGGCCCTTCTTTGGGTGGGGTTTGGGTCTCGGAGATGCTGCCCCCCTCTTCCCCAACCCAGGCAACAACCCTCAGGGCAGGTACTCATTTTTTTCCCATCTCCCCCAGATGTGTAACCTCCTCGTGCCAGTAAAGGCTTGGCTCAGCAGACACACCTTCACCCCCGTGCCAGGCCCCATGGCCTGCCAAAGCAGAACCACCCATAAGAAACCAGGGGAGCAGCTGTTTCGCCTGGACACTTACTGGACACATGATCCCCAGACAATGCAGACTCTCTGCACACAAGAGTCCCCCATCTCTTGTGGCCAGGGAGACTTTTTACTATTTTTCTGGTTATCCAGGTGGCACTTAGGAGAACCAGCGAAACAGAGAAATCCAAACTTTCATACGACTGGTTTAATTTTTTTCAGCAGGAGAAAAAAGAATAAAGTTACAAGATTCTTTTAATATTTTCACAATGTTAAAACTAAAACTGAGCTCTAGGCTATGTGTGTAAGTAAATCTAGAACACAAAAGGGTTAAATAAGATTTTCTCTTTTAAAGATACAAGAATTTAAGCTTTCCTTACATTTAACAAACTTCACAGAACAGATACTGCAGGGGAACAAGCCCTCCCACCCCCAGCTCCACCATCAGGAAGTGAACATGGGCTCCAAGCCCTGTGTGCCGCCGGGCTCCCCCAGAGAGCCTGCTTCCCATCGCTGCCATGGCAGCAACCGATGGGACCTGAGGAGGGCCAGAAGGGCGCGTGGGTGGCCTCTTCGAGATCGGAGCTTGGCAGGGGGCCTAGGTGGGGCCGCCTCACTGAGGATGGCCATGTACTGGCCAGAGGGCCGTGGCTTGACAACAGTGGTAAACGCGGGCAGACCTGGCCCCTCTGCCCTGGGCTGCCCTAGAGCAAGACACCGGTCTGGGTCCTGAAGCAAGAATTAAGGCTGGAGATTTTGCAGTGGATTCCACTCTGGTGGGGGTGGGCTGGGAGGAGGAGGTTGGGAAGAGCATGATTTCCTATTTCAGTACTTCAGATCAAAAAATATTTGTGGTTGCAGGTGTTTAGCTGTTAATTTGCAGACAGAGCTGAACATTGTTGTGGTATAAAAGGGAAAGTTGCTAGGTTCAACTATTCCAGTACCCTGTGAGGCAGACCCAAACTGCCCCTGTGGGAGCCTTCAACTCTCATTGACCTGGATCAGACGGGGGCCCTGGGCTACTCCCCGGGCTCAGGCTTTCAAGGGAATCTTAATCCTGTCTACTGACCCCACCCCCACCTGACTGGTGGTGATTTTTTAACAGAGGCAAATAGGCTCATCTCCACCTTTCCCCACCTGGCCTGAGCTACTGCAGCCACTGAACTCCTCTCTGCCCATGTGAAGAGGCACAGGGTGAGAAATACGCCCTCCACCCCCACCCGCCGGAGCAAATATCTGTCTCGGAGCTGGGCCACGGCCATGAACCACTGTTCTAGACAGGTCAAACCCGCATCCCTGTGACATATGCTGCCTGCCCTTACTAAACTGCTATGTGGTAGATGTGGACTTGTTATTCACAGACATGAGAGGCGAGACCACAGCATCATCCTCTGGGCCCCAAAAGGGAGAGGGGCTGAGCAGGCTCCTGCTGGAAAGGGCAGCAGCTTCCCCAGGTGCTCCCCAGCACTTCTACTGATTCCTGTTGGTTATGAAATGTCTTTTAAAAAACTCCCAATATAGAAATCTAGCTGCAGAGGCCAGTTTGTAGACCTCAACAGCGGCTGCTGTGCTGCAATTAGCCTTATTTGATCAATTGCCAGATCCCTGCACTTGGCAAATGGCAAACCAGAGCCAGTGGGGTCAGGGTGTGCCCCTGGTGGCTTCTCATGACCACGGGTCCTGTGTAGAAAAGGTGGGTCTCCTTCATGGACTAGTCTTGAGTGGAGCTAATTTTCAAAGTGAGGTTACTGTTTCTCTTCTCACATGATGAGAGAGTTTTTTCATAGCAAGTCAGATAAAAAATTTTCATGAGAACCTGCCCCCCACCCCCATTTCCAGCTCTGTGGGAGAGCAAGGCCACCACCCAGCCCAGCCACATGGCCAACCTCAGCAGCCTCCTGCGGCCCAGGCACGCGTGGCCATCAGGGATCCTGGCTACTGGGACTAAGGATAAGTGAAGAGGTGAAAGGCCGAACATTAACCAGAGTTTCTGGCAAAGCCATGTGCGTCGTGGGAACTTTAACACCAGCTTCTACTCCTCTTTTAACTCAGAGTCTCCGTCTGGAACACTTTCCGCTTAAGGCTTTTATAAGTTTGACTCCAGCAGTGACAGGTATGTGTTGTTTTAAATCCACTAGCCATGCTCAAAAAAAATATTCTTCATGTTTTAATTTTATACAATGGCTAGCAGGCACCTTAGTAACCAGCCAGAAATCAATTTCAACCACCATCAACCCCTAAACTACAGTACCAGGATGGCTGGCTAAAGAAAGGAAACGGACTGGCTGTAGTCTGACGCGTGCCCAGTACAAGGTGTCTGGCTGACTTTGTCCTAAATAAGGCTAACATTAGTGAACTAAGAACAGCGTCATGTGGTGGCCGTGCCTGGCCTTCAGGAGCACCCCTCCCCAATGCGCTGGCAGGAGCGCCCCACTTTCCGGTCCAGTTTCACCATTTTCATGATGGCTTCCTCTCGGCCGCGGCCCATGTGGTCAAATGTACAGTCATGCTGCTCAGGGAGGCGATGTAACATACAGAACACGTAACCTGCAGTAGCGGGAAGAAGCAGAGAAAACAGACTGTTAAGGTGGCCTCTAAATGCCCAAAAGTGGCCTCTAAATGCCCCTACTCTGGTCCAGAAGATGGGAGGGGCATCTCAATGAATGAAGGGGCCACAGCAGGGGCTCCTGCTGCTGAAGAGAGTTTATTACACATCCCCCCACCCTTTAACAAGAGGGCCGGCACTTCACATTCCAGAGCTCCTCCTCAAGTCAGTCTCCAAGGGGCATGACTCCTGCCAAGGGCGGCTGCTTCTGCATTCAGTGCTGTTCCGGCCTGGACCCTGAAGGTGGAAGCCCAAAGGCCACCGCTGCAGTGAGACACACCCCTTCCCTAGGAAATGAGTGGGCTCTCAGCCCATCTCCTCTCAGTCACTGCAGGTGGGAGAGCACAGAGCTGCTAGCCCAGCACTTCCCTGGCTTGGGCAAACTAATATCCACCACAGGACACTCACCATTTCTAGGAGGCAGAGAGGGAGCAGAAATGATTATGGCTTAAATTACATTCTACCTCCTGTACAGCTAAGACTTGTGGGGGGGGGGCGGTGATCAAACCCCAATCCACAAGTGAGCAAGCAATCTCAAAGGACAATGGATTATTTCAAATGCTGGGAAAGGTATTACATATAAACAGGGGAAAGAACAGAAATGTTGAGCTCTAGTCACCATCTCAAAGGAGCCTGATGCTTCTAACTCCACCTGGTAGGTTAGAGGTTGAGGTCCCCACACTCAGGGCTTCCCACTTGCTCTATCCTCTCATAAGTGGAGGAGGCTACAGGGCTGGTCCTCTCTTTCTGGAGCAGAGAAGTCCAAGGGAGACACTGGTGAGGCTGGTATAACAAAGGACTGAGGAGAGGCTGACAGAGGAGGGAGATGGTACAGGTGAAATCCCTCTCGGAATCATTGACAGGAGGCCCTCAGGGAGTCAGCAGAGAGACTCAGAAGACAAAGGGAACACAGGGCTGCATCAGGATGTGGCCCTTTCCCTCTCCCTTTCTGGTCAATTTCTAGGAATGCTGATGGGTGTATGGATGAGTGTAGGGGACAGACGTTGATGTCCTCTGGGTCTGTCTGGCCCACTCTTTCAGGGAGATGGGGAAGGAGAAGGTCTGGGCTGGGAGACCCCTACCAGTGTTGGCTGGCTCCTTGCCACCACCTCATCCCTTCAGTTTAACTGGACACACATCCAGGCCCACGGACCTAGACCAGGTCCACAGGACCAACTTGTAAGTGAATCTGAATCCTTTCCTAAACCTCCTTTCCCTGTGTACCTGGAGTAGGCATCTCACAGCAGCCCTGCCAGGCCAATGCTCTCTTCACTCATTCTTCAAGCAAATGGCATCTCTTCTCAGAGATTTCTTTCTTTTAAGTCCAGATCCCGACAGCCAGAGTGAATGGACAGCCATTCTTTGTAAACTGTGATTCATCCACCTCCCACATCCTCATTTGTTTTAGTTTCAGAGATGAGGGGTGGAGGCAGTGATTTTAGAAGACAAGCAGAAGTTGAAGCAAAGTCTGAGTGGCCAGGAAGGACAACAGTTTCAACAGCCTTAACTTTTAAGATTACGTTCACCCAGAGAATACTCCTTAGCTGACATGCACAGCCCTGCTCTGATGCCTTGCACTCATGCTGTGTATGGACACGTGCACACGGCTCAGGGGCTTGAGCAACCAGGCTGAGCCCGGACCATCCATTGTGTGAGAAAACACATTATTAACTGCTTCCCAGAGAGAGCAGGGCAATATGTTTGACTCTAAATTGGGACTGGGTTTAAGGAAAAGAACAAAGATGAAATTTTTGTCTCCCGAGAAGCTGAGCTCCCACTTGGTCCAAAAGCAAAGTTAAGATTAATGAGCTCATGTGTTATATTTACTGATAAGTTCATTACTCGAAGATATTGGATACCAGTTGTCTTTCTCCTAAAGGATTTCACAACAGAAGTATGGATGGCTTCAGTCTGCATCCTCCATCTAACAAGCACAATGATCTTTTTGGAGCAAAGCCCACCTGGTCAGGGAGAACCTGCAGCCAGGTTGGGGCTTGGGGTGGGGCACCAGCAGTATGGCAGCAGGAAGTGTCTGTAGACATTTTTGTCACCAAGTCCTGACATATTTCCATACCCACAGCATCTATAATAAGAGCAGGAGGACCCCTGCTGTCCCCTCCCTTCCCTTTCTCCAGGATATAAGGATGATGCAGGAGAAGGTCCCAGGGTCTCTTCTCTCCTTCTGATGAATGGAGCTGGCTGAATAAAAGTAGCAGGAAATGCAGTACCCCTGAAATTAAGTGGGCCTTGGCCCAGGCTAACACCTCATCAGTCAAAGGCAGACGGGTGGAGGGGAGCGGCTCCAGCCTTGCCCTCACTATGCCTCCCCAACTTTGCTCAGCATGCCTTCTGCCAGCTAGTAGACAGCCAACTTGGTGGATTGAGAGCCCTAGGGTCTGTCTGGAAAAGGGAACAGGGCATGACAACCACAGTCACTTCCCAATATCCTCTCTACCCATCCAAGGATTCTCCACCCAGCCAAAAATACCTGCTTTCTTTACCCAAGTTTTGTGTACCTCTGTTAGACACACCTTGACAATGCCTTTCATTTTTGAAAGTTGAGAACCACAGAACGGCAGCTAAATTTTGGGAGCGACGCTGATAACCATTAATATAGATGGAATTAAAATTCACTGGGGAAAATTTTGGAAGGCTAACTTCCCAAGTTGCTGCACTGACATTATTACACGGCATAAATTAAGCTCAATCCTTCTCCTGTCAGGATCACTCACCAAGAGGAAGTTACGTGCTGGAACTTGTCCCAGATGCTGAGTAGGTATTATCCACTGACAGCAGCCAATTGGCTAAATGCATTTTGATGTCAGTAGTAAGGAGTGGGCTGCACTGGATATGGGGGGTGGGGGATGGGGGAGGGTGGGAATGACTGGTAGGCGGGACGAATCTTTATCTTCTTCTCATGGCACCCGCAGATATGTTTCCAGAAACCACTGCAAGTGTCATGAGCTTTCAATTACTCTCTGATTGAATTCTGGAGACCAAGCTGGGTATGGAGAGAGATGACTTCAGGCTGCTGGGGAGGCTGATTGTTCTTAATTTCAGTGATGAACACAGTTTTAAAGCACAAGGGAATTTACAGCCTCTGTCCTGGCTAGGCCATCCTCCACACCATTCATTAGAAACCAATCGGGGCCTTTCCAGAGAAGGTCAAACAAGGCAGTGTTCAGAAGGAATGAAAGCACCAAGGACACTGACTGATCAGCTGAGCTGCAACACAGGCTTGGGTATTGTCACCCCAGGGTATTATGCAATTCTTTTCTTCCTGATTTTAAAAAGTTATATACCAAAATCAAATTCACTCTCTCATTCACATAAATACAATCCATATCTACACTCTCCTTATAGCCCCATAGTACAGCATCATATAATTTTAAAAATAATTTCAACATACTTTTGCTTACGAAAGCTATATACCATACAGTGCTTTGGAGGGATAGGGGTAGGAGAACATGATTAAAAGGATGCTGATCCCAAAAAGATAGGAAAACACCCACGGCAAAAGTTTTTGAAAATATGATCTGTTTGCTAAATGTGATTTAACCTCAGCCCTTGCCCCTATCTATGACTGGCTGTTCTGCTCCTTGGAGCCCAGGATTACTGGTTTTCCATGAAATACTGGCCTGGGGGAGTGAGCCAAAATGCTCATTTCCTTGCTTGCTGGCACTGGAGAGCAATTTGGGATGAGCCCTTGATTAAACAGGGAGGGTAAAGAAGCAACTCTCTAAGCACTCTGCTCCATGGCCCACCCTTCCACACCCCTCTCCGCCTGCCACTACCTGGCTTCTGACAGGCCATACTGGACATGGGAAGAGGGAGAGGAGGCACTAGTGAGGAGGCCTGACCGCAGCAAGTGATACCAGTCAGCCCCTTGCCCACTGGGCTGGAAGGTCTCCAAAGGATCTCCAGCAGCTACACGCTCAGTTTGAAAACATCTTCTTCAACTAAGTAAGCAGCATCAGGAGGGGAGGAAGAGGATGCCTGGCCAGACAGCCACAGTGGCTGAACCACTTGGGGCTCATCCCAGGGCCCCAAGCCTGTGGCTGTGAACAGCAAGAGATGGGGGACAGCAGGAGCTTCCTTGACTCTGTCACTATCAGAGACATAAGATTACTATGGCTTAAAGGAAAAAAAATACGATTCAACACCTACCTAACCCTCGGTCCTAAAAGGATCCCATGTGAATGAGAAACGCAGAAGGCAGCATTCAGGTCACTCACACTGAACAGAGAGGTCTGGAGAGGTTCTTCTGGGAAGGCAGGCATTCCAATGGAGGCCACTCATGGGTATAAATGAACATGTCTGGAATTGGCCTTCCTGACATAGACCCAGGGGCTGTGGCCCCAATGAGCCATATGCCATATAGACCTGAAGATGCCTAATACGCAATGGCCCTAAAAACACATTCCCAGCAGAAAATGAACTGAGGCTCATTCTTCCCAGACTCATCAAGGTCTGACACGCAGGTTTCTAAAAATGTTCATTTGGTGGAAATCATACTTCTCACCTGACCCTTCAGCTTTTAAAGCTAACATCTGAAAGTCATACAATTCATTAGATGCCTTCATCTACAGCTAAACCTCACCTCTGCTTACAGAAGGAGGAGTTGTGGGTATTTTGAGACTAAACACACATGATCAAGGACAATTTGCACAAATGCCATCATTAGGCAAAGATGACATAACACCCAACACTTGGCTCTACGTGCTGTGAAGTTGTAACAGTATTTCCTGTTTCACTCACTTGTTTACAAAAATCCCTGACAATCACTGGCCAAGAGGAATATTCAGAGGCCTCACCCAGGGCCCGGGCAAAAGGGTCTTGTGTTCTCTACTTCTCAGTAGCGCTGGCAGGCAGGGCCCTGAGGGCAGCTGAACCAGGTAACTGGCCTCATCTGCCAGTTCCCTTCCCTCCACTACTCCCCGCACCCACAGGCCATGGGGAATGGCTATTGTATTAGGACGTGGGGAAACTGGGTAGAGGAAGAGCTGGAGGGCCAAAGGCAGGAGCCCACCTCACATCCTGCAGGCAGTGCAGCCTCTACCCTGGGCGGAGGCCCTGGACCCCCAGGCCAGCACTTCCTCCAACCTCTAAGAACTGAGCAGGGGTTGGAACTGTCTTTTTTCCCCATGGAATTTCCTAAGGGAGACAAAGAAAGTGATGCCAAAATTCACATTTCAAGTCTGAGCCCCTGACATTTTCACTCAAGCCCTGCCAGACGGAAATGTTGCTTTTCGGCTTTATCTTGGAATAAAAAGCACCACTGGAAGTTCACAAAACTGGGCAGCTCCAGATACTTCTGGACTTTAATTAAATTATTTGTTTCTTGCAGATCCCCCCACTTGGAGGCTCCCCTAAAGTGGCCGTTTTAGTAAAGCCACAGACCAGGGCCTCAGCTCCAGCTGTTCAGGTGTTTTTACCTCACTTTCAAGAAATGTTTTACACTTCCTTGCTCATTTGAATTTCAAACTGTCAAAGGCTCAAGCAGAACCTAAAAATACTGACAAGCCTTGGGGAGCGAGGCACTGAAAACGATCCACTGGTGTGCAGCCTGAGGGGAGCAGTACGCATGTGCGTGCTGCCTGTGCACAGACACATCTGTCCTGGTGCGCCTGCCCACCAGCCCCCTCAGCCTGTGCTGGCTGCTGCCTGGCGATGAAGCCCAGGAAGGTGTGTCTAATTAGAAGGAAAATCAGAGACCGTTTCCACAGATGCACGCGGGCTCCCACAAACAGCCTACTCAAGACCTCCCAAAGATTCCTGAGAAATCTAGGTAAAGGACCCTCCAAATGTCAACTCATCAAAGTACCACTTGCCATCTAAAGTGTATATTTTTAAAAAGAACAACAAATATGCCTGACCCACGTGTCTGAAATGACCAAGCAAGCTCACTGGAAAAAAGAATCACATTTTTGGGGCCTGCCTGGTGGTGTAGTGGTTAAGTTCGCATGCTCTGCTTCAGCGGCCTGGGGTTCACAGGTTCTGATCCCGGGTGTGGACCTACCCACCCCTTATCAAGCCATGCTGTGGCGGCATCCCATATAAAGTAGAGGAAGATGGGCAGGGATGTTAGCCCAGGGCCACCCTTCCTCAGCAAAAAGAGGAGGATTGGCAACAGATGTTAGCTCAGGGCTAGTCTTCCTATCAAAAAAAAAAAAAAAGAATCACATTTTTCTAGCAACGTAAAAGTTTCTTAAAGCTCAGGACAGATAACTGACCTCATAGCTCATTTATAAGTGCATGCTGGGAACAGCAGGTGGCTACAGGAAAGCTTGTTAGAAAGCATTAGTCATTTATACTCCCACCAGCAGCAATCCCTGGATTACACCACATCCGCTAACCCAATGCCCAAGGCAGAATGTGTAGCACAGAAACGTACTCAAGGATCTTAATGCATTTTATTTCATCAGGCCCATGGTACAGGCAAAGCAGCTGCAGGTGTTTCAGGAATGGAATGTGTCTGCTTTACATTCTCCTCCATCCTTGGCTTTGCATGGCAGAGGGAAAAGCGTCACACTCCAAGAAACAGAACTGGATCCCACTCACTGAGGTGGCAGACACAGGGCTGGGCTGGACTGGGGGAGAGAACAAGCGTATGGACAGAAGTCAGCTGCCTAGGGTGCTGCAACCAAAGCCAGAGTGAATCACCAAGCTGGGCATCAGTCTGCTTGTGTTTTTCAAAGGGAAGGAAAACTTGCAATTTAGAAGAGCCACTCTACTCAACAATTTAATAAAAACCAATAAACCATACTGAGACAATTCTAAAACAGAAGCAATCATCTGTTTTCCCCTAAATCAATTAAAATATCAGTTAGATACAAGCTAAATGTTAGAACAAAAAGCAGTGTGATAGAAGGCAAAGATACAAGAGCCCTGTGCAATGAACTCCTAAGGCAGCTGTGTGCACTCAGCAAACAGCTCTAAGAGAGCAGTCAGCAGCAAAGGAAAATGAAACTGTGTCACAGTCCAGCTTAATGAAGCTCCTAAGAATTTGTACACATGTCATTTTAAAGGTATAAAAAATTCACCACTCTTGGTCTCATTTATTGTTGTCTCTCCAGACAGCCCCATTCTTGCAAAAACTCTAATGATCTCTTTCGTCTCATCTGTGGGGAATGTTTGCCCTGTCCCAGTAATGTCGCCTCCCATCACCCAACTCAGGCAGCCTCACTTTACCTGACATTCAGAAACAAGTCTTCCCACCCTTCATTCTTGCCTCCACTTAGGAAAAACCTATTCCTATTTTTGCTACTGTGGGTGGGAGGTGGGGGTGGGCTGGGACTGTGGGGGGCGGGTGCCTACACCATGAAGCACACTGTGCCATCAACTCTGACTTGTGAGAACCCTCCTCCAAGCAAGCCCTTTAACCCTGTCAGTGCATAAGAAGGGGGCTGGCTGCAAGCTCACATGCCAGGCTGCTTTCTCTAGAGATGAACATATATTTAAAAACTAAAAGAAAAAGGCTCAATGCAGTTTTTGCCACAGGAATAATGACTTGCTCTTTCAAACGGTATTTCATTTCAGTAGTTGAAAGCAGGCAGCATTAGTCTCTCAGTACCCGGGACAGTTTTCCGGATCTGAAAAACCCAAGAAGATGCCTGCGCTCTTGGCCTCCTCTTTGTCCCCCACCCTCCTCCAGCCTCTCTAGGGGCCTCGGGAGAATAGTGAGGTACTGGCAGGAAACTTCTGTTTTTTGGGTGATCTTGTCCTCCTCTCAACAGGCTCCTGATTTGTTTGGTCTTCTCTTTCAGTATTTCCTTGTCGTTTAAGTGTTTATCTTCTCAAACAGAGAAGTCTCCTACCAAACCAGCTCCAAAGCTGCAGTGGGGCAAGATAAATGGCTGCACCCATCCTACCCAAGAGCCGCAAGGACCTGGCCTGGGCCCGTGGGGGCAACTCAGTCACCAGGCTTCTAGCACATGGCTTACCAGGGAACTGTGGCCTGTTGAGCCACCTCTGTAAGCTAAACTGGCAAGAGCTAGTTCATCCAAGTCACAGAATGTCCAAGTGGCAATGCCTAAATGCCACACATCTCTCTCCACAACAACACCTGGAAAAGGAAGGGACATTCTCCCCATCTTTCTCTGCTGGCCTTTCATCCACATGCTGGGGGTGTAGGGGAGTACAAAGACAACAGACTGGAGTTGGGAGAGACCTACGGCTTAGTCTTACCCCTGCTGCTATGGCAAGTCCTTCAACAGGGGAATGCTCAAGTGCTCTTTCTGGATAATCCAGTGAGGAGCTTGTGCTTTGTAGCCCAAGTACTGGATTCGAGTTCCAGCTGCACTGCTTTGACAGTTGTGTGGCTGCGGGTAAACCATTTAACCTTTCAGAGCCTCTGTGTCGCCTATAAAATGGGATTGTTATGGGCATTAAAGTAGCTAGCGCATGGAAGCCCGCGGCACCAGCTCATGGAAGGTTGGCTGTTATGGGATGGCTCTTGCAGCTCTTGTCATCTCTCGCACCTTACACAGTACAACTAACACACCTGGCTTCAAGGCTGGGAGCCCTTCCTCCCCTGCTCCTTCCTCCCCCACCCACACTCTTTCTGCTCCTCCCTCCTTTACCTCTCCGTCTAGACTCTGGTTCCCTTCTCCTTTGAGAAACTGCTACTGACAAAGGAAAATGAACGTCGAAATCTTCCTCTGAACATGCGAGGCACAAGTTTCCTCTGTTGCTCTCCACAAACCTCTTTATACAGACTATAAATGCACGGTAAGTGACAAGCTCAGTAAAGACTTCTGTTGAAGGTATGCAAATTTTAGAGAAACCTGATTTAAATATATGAAGACTACACAGGGCAGGGTGGAAAGCACTCAGTGGTTAGGGACGCCATGAAAGGGATATGGAAACTTTCCAAGGACAGCAGAGAGCAGCTTCTCTGCTCCTGTGGGGGCTTCTCCACAGGTATGGTTGAGAATTCTGCAAGCCTCTCTCATAAGCAGAGGCAGAGCATATGCGTTTCCAAGTTTGGTCACGTACTGACCGTGCCTTGAAGAGCACCGTGTCTATTTCCCTGAGACTGTCTAGGAGCTGCATTGAAAGGACAAGCGAGAGAAAGGAATGGCCTGTAGACACTCTGCAAACAATCTGTTTTTACCCAAACTGTGCCAGTATCACGTGCACTTGTTTTATGTGCTTCTTTTAAGAACGAAAAGTCTCTCTCCATGCTTCTTGTTTTCACCACAATAACTCAAAAAGGTCATTCTGAGGAGCTCAAGAGTATAAGCATACTTTTCTCTATTTTCACAAAGTTTTAGCTTTAAAGTCACAAGTTCCTCAACATCTGGGGACCACTGTTACAACTGTTGGGGCGGGGGGCACAGAGAAGCTGGTTTCTTGACTCTCTGTGTTTAAAGTTAGTTTATTTAAACATACCTCCCCTGGAGGGAAAGAAGCCTACTCAGTGGCAGAATGTTTTAGCCACAGACATGAGTTCAAATTTGAAGTCAGACTATGGACTATACATAGTTAAACCCCCCACTGAATGGACAGCCCACCAGGATTCTACAGACTTCTTGCCCAGATGGGTGGGAGGAGCTGACTTCATAATCCAGTTCCAGTTCACTTGGGGAGTGGGTGGAGAGGGGGCTCAGATATGAGGACTTCAACAAATGGTTACAGTCTGGGTATAACAAACACCATGAATGAAGCCTGAACATTGTTAAATCCAAGGGCCCTTTTCAGTTCTCACTGACAGTATCTGGAACAGCTGACACTCCCAAGGGCTCTGTGACATACTCATTTTCTTGTTTTCCTTCTCTTCTCTGGTAGCTCCTCACCTAATGTCCTTTAAATATTAGAATTCTTCAGGGCTAGACCCACTTTTTGTCTGACCCTACACTCTCTCTCAAGGTTTAAAATTCTAGCATATAGACACTAACACCTCTGAAATTTATCTTTCTGCCCCAGACCTCTCCCTGGAGTCCCACGCCTCTCTATCCAATTATCTAGTTGGTATCTTGAATATCTCAGACTTAAGATGCCAAAATGGAACATTTGCTGCTTCTGCACAAACATGCTTCTCCTTCAGTGTTCCGCATTCTAAGAGAATGGGGCCACCATGCAGCCAGTGGCTCGTGACACAAACCTGGAGTCGTCATTGGCTTCTTCTTCATTCTTCACATTCCATTACTAAGGCCTGTGCATTCTATCTCCAAAAATCAAATCCATTCTCTTCTTTCCATCTCTACTGCCATCACCTAGTCAAAGCCACTAGTATCTCTTGCCGAGGCTCCTCTACGTGGTCGCCCACATCAAATCCATCCTCACAGCAGCCAAAGTGATTCCATACATCCCATCCCTATCTGTAACAACTGCGCTCTTTTATTGAAACCCTTGAATGGTTTCCCATGAATGACAATAAGCTCCACCCTCTTAGCATGCTCTCGGCCCCCCTGCCTCTTTCGCTGCCCTTGTGCCATTCACCCCCCTGTACTCTATGTTCTAGACACACTGACCTCCAACTAAATTCTTGCTTCTTCAGGCCTCAGTTTCAATAGCTCTTCCTCAGGAAGACCTTCCTAGATCCTCAGACTAGGCTAGGGCCCCATTATATGCTTTCATGGCATCTTAGACTTTTCCTTCAATCACTAGTCACAATTATAATTACAGGATCATTTGTGTAATTTTTTTCATTTAACTTGTTTCCCTGACTAGATTTCATGAAAGCAAGGACCATGCGTCTGTAATTTATCACACATCCCCTGTGCCTAGAATAGTGCTTGGTTCACTCAAAATACTTCGGTTGAGTGAATGAATGAGAGGTTAGTTACAAATAGACTGCATTCTCTGAACCTCAGGGGACAGGTAAAGGCCAGTCAAGAGCTCAAGTGGCCAAATTCAACATCCTTACCCTAACCTCTCAGCAGCATTTGTCTACTTTTCCCTCTTTCTTGAACTACTTACCCGTCTCATCTTCTGCGATATCACACTCCTGATTTTCTTCCCACCTCACTGGTTGCTGTTCCTTGGAATTCTTTACTGACTTCCCTTCTGAAAACCACCACAGAATGCAGTCCTCCTGCATTTTCTCCTCTTATATTCCCTCCTTTAAGTAATCTCATCCAGACCCACAGCTTTAAGAATAATCTAAATGTTGATGCCTCTTGAATTTACATTTCCATTCACAAATTCTTCCCCTAAACTCCAAACTCCTATATTCAATTGCCTACTTGACAAACACTTCCAACTAGATTGGCTAATAGGAATCTCAACTGTAACACGTTCAGAACAGAACTCTAATCCTGTTGACTCCTATTAATATATTAATATTAATATATTAATATTAGCTCATCGCCTAATCTTCCCTCCTCAGTAAATAGCACCATATCCACCCAGCTGCTCAAGCCAAACCCAGGACTCACTCTTGATTCCTCTCTTCCCCTTATTCCTCATACCAACTTTATTAGCAGTCTTACTGGATTCATCTCTAAATGATGTCCTGAATCCACCCTGCTTCTCTCCATCTCATGCAAAGGTCCTGTTGCGGGAATGAGTTCAGCATGCTGATGGAACAGAAAGGCAGCCAGCAGGGCTGGGATGCAATGAAGCCAAGCCTCCACCACAGCTTGCTAGAGCCCACAAAGAATCACCCTGCTTTTGCCTTTGCTGCCCTCCTAGCCTTCTCCTTCAGGGCAGCTTGAGGGGTTTCTTTTCTTTCTTTTTTTTTGGGGGGGGGGGAGTGGGGGGGGGAGTAGACCTGAGATGTACTTGTTTTACACTTGTTAATTAATTCTTCTTTGAACAGGTAATACATGAATATAATAGAAATTCCATTTGTATAAAATAATATTTGGCAAAAAATCAGTCTCCCATTCCATTCTCTGTTACCCTCCCCAGAGGCAAAGCAACCACCACTACCAGTCTTATGTATTCTTGAGAGACTATGCAAACATAGCATTTATGTTTATCTCCCAGAGGGATATTTTAAAAATGTAAACCAGATCATGTCATTCCTTTCCTTAAAACCCTTCAATGCCTTACCACTACTTGTAGAATAAAAATTCTAACTCCTTGCAAAGGCCTACTAGCCCCCATCTGGTCCCTGCCTGCCTCTCCACTCTCCTCGTGTACCACACCCCAACCACACTGGCTGCCTTTCTGGTCCTCAGACATGCCAAGTTTGTTCTGCCCCCAGGGCCCTTGTTGTTTTCTCTGTCTAAGACACTTTTCTCCTAGCTCTCTGAAGGGCTGGCTCTCCCAACTTTCATGTCTCAGCTCAGCTTTCACCCCCTCCCAGATGCTGGCCTCCCATCCCTGCTTGTAGCTCTCCCTTGCTCTCCTCATTCTCTGCCATTCTATTACATTATGGCACTTACCCCTATCAGAAAGTATCATGTTTATGTGTTGCCTTGTCTACTGCATCTCTCTCCCAAAGAATAAAAGTACCATGTGATCAGGGACTGTCAGTTTTATTCCCTGCTGTTCCTCTGGAATTCAACGAAGATCAGTACATCGAGTAAACTAACAAATAATTTGAGCCAACACTTGACTCATTAAAACTAGAAGAAAATTACTTCTAGCAGTAAAAGAATGTTATAAATGCTGGTGACTGTGTCCCTCACCCCACTCGTGGAGAGGATCGCCACCACACAGTCTACTTCCAATTACCCAGGTGAACAGGGGTACAGCAAGCACAATCTAAAAACTATTATTGTCTGAATTTGGGTATATTCCATTTTTTTGCAGTAGCAGGTTTACTTTCCTAATTATGCTTTTCTATTGCCATTATTAATATGAGCCTATATTCGCTGAGCTCACTCTGAGAGGCAAGCAGAAATGTCCAAGATGGCATTAGATGCTCTCCTGGAACTAAAACTGCTGTAAGTTATGATCACAAATGAGCTGAGTATAGATAATGAAGAACTGAACATAATCACACAGGTTCCCACTGACATTCACCTCCTACTCTACCCTGGTATTTTGGTCTATTACTCTGGATTCTGTGGAAAATTAATCCTCTTGTATCAATTCAATTCAAGGGAAGAGTAATTTAATTGATGTGAGAGTATTAACACAAACCTGGCCCTTTAATTTGTAAATCAGAACTTTTTCCCCATCCCCGGTGAGTCTGTACCACTCAGTGCATAGCTCTAGAGAGCACATGTCATCCTATGTATTAATCACAAGGATGCACGAACTCCATCGTGTGTTGACTCACAGCTTCCATCTCCCAGGGGCTACTGACATGGCTCAAGCAGAAGCATGTGTGAGTGTGTGGACAGCAATGGCCTGCTCCTGCACAGCAGATGTCTTTATAACCCTGTGAGGAAGAGGCCTGCTGAGCTCCTTGAGGCACAAACAAGCTGCGGCTAGACTAAGCCTCCTTCTTGACCCACAGGAAATGTCTTCAATGGCAGTAACCACTGCCTGCCACCTCCCACCCTACGGCCCAAAAACAACCCATCTCCTGCATCAAAAGCAATGTCTTGACTGATACTTAACAGAATATTTTGGCCAGAGGAAAGCATTTAACACCTGCAGGGTATACTTCCCTCTAGTTCCCCCGCAGCCCCAGAGTACTTTTCTGGGGGACTCATCGGAATAAATGAGGCAGGCCTGGCTGGCTGCTGTGGAAGAAAGCCATGGGGCAGAGTTCCCCACGGGCTAGTGTCATCTCTCTCCCAGTCATCCACCCAGGCATCATATATTTTAGCATGTACAACAGTTGGTGAGGCCCTGTGATCATGTACAAGGAGGTACCCAAAGAAAAGAGGGGGATTCTTTGTCATCCTCTCCTTCCAATTCTGTCCCAGGCACTATGTTGGGGTAGAGAATAAATTAGACATTATGGGCGGCTCTCTCTCAACTCCACAGGTAACAACAGAGAAAACGAACACCCTTCACATCTCAGGAGGGAGTAAGCAGTGCCACCCTCCCAAGCTCACACCACTCCTTGAGTAAATGGCAGTGGACTTCCCACACCCTCCCACATCTCCAGTTCTGCCCTTCTCCCATTTCCTTACATTTCTAATCCTTCTCTACTTTGTTTCCTTCCTCTTTCTCTCCAACATCTTTTTCTTTCCCTTTTCTTTTTTGTTTCTTAAGGTGACTCAGTAGCTATGGTTGCCTTAACTCCTGATGTGACAGTGTGGGGTGTTTTCTGGATTGCAGGCTCAAGGGCAGGCGAGTTCGGTGATGCTGCTAAGTACCCACCCCAAGCAGCTTCTATGCATGCACTTCGCATCTGTCTGTCAAGCCCACAGAAGATGTCATCCTTTCCTACTGTGTTCTGCCTAATCCTGAATAGGGATGAGAATAACATCTGTACAAACAAGAAGATGTGGAAAGGTGAGGAATTTTCTAGAGAAGCCAGTTGGTCCAATTATTTTAGGCACTTCTCCAGTGAATTATAGGGCTGACTCATTCATCTTTTTTAGTTTTTAGCCTCTGAACTTTGCTGCAATATTTCATGGTCAGTCTCAACTACCCAAATCTGCAGTGTGAGAGTTCCTCTTCCCATTAGCTAGGAGAGCGCCATCTTCCAGCACTTATTCTCTGCCTATCTCTGGTCTCTGGGCCTCATGCCCTTTGTGGGTCTGATCCCAGGGACCCAGGTCCCTAGCAGCATGACTTTGAATCTCAGAGATTGAACAGTTCTAGTGCCCCAGTTCTATTAACATCAGGCACTGTGTGAGAGCCAACCAGCCACGAACAGTGTGCATGGGGCTCTGGTTAGTGGGCAGATATATTGAGCTCTAAGGCAGCCTTCCAAAAGATGGCAGTGCCCCCCAAATGCAAGTTCTCGTTTTGTAACACAGGCTACAATATCAGCCAACATTGCAAAGCTTGTGTTGCGGTTTGTCACAGTCTTATTCAGGCTCACTGCCGGCAAGAAGAGAGTAAAACTTGAAGTGGTGAGGCTTTTCTTGGAGTCTGCATCTCCAGGGCCCAAGAGTTGAGGAGTAAGGGCTATCATGTGATCTTATCAGAATGTTGGTCTGCTTAGGTAAAAGCATTTTTCAGAAGCAGAAACAAACTCCATTGATATTGATCTCTTCAGAGGAAAGGTGCTATAGAAATCTCATCTAATAAATACAGGATTCAAGCTCCAGCGTTAGGCTGTCAGTCCAGCAAGGGAAAGAAGCTATCTGGCTCAAGGAGTCAAAAAGTATTTATTGGTCATCTGTGCACTGTTTACAGAGCTCTATTCTAGGGCCTGGGTGGAGGAGAAGGAAAAAAAAAAAAGGTCACTAGTTCCTGCCTTTAAAGACAGCTTGAGAGGAAAACAGCTGAAGGACACAAGTAGCAAAGCAAGAAATCAACTGCAAATAAAATCAATACAATCCTGCTATGTGTAATAAATCGGGGGCACTGAGGAGAGGTCAACCACATAAGGTATCCTGGAGGAGATAAGTTTTCAAGGAAAATGAGGACATGAATTAGCACTCAGGAGAAAATGGAATGTACACGTCAACAAGAATTAAGTGCCACTGTGTCTTATATTATCCAGGGAGTGGAGACAAAAAGGTGGCAATGCTGTGGACCCTGTCCTCCAGTAGCCTCTTGTCTGGATGGAGTGACAAGTGGTACGTGGAACACAACTGAAAACAGTGCAATGGGATGACTAATTAACACTGTCTCAAGTGGTTCTCATACAATAGGTCACATAATTTTTGCCATTCAATGTTCAATAAGAAGCATCTCTGAAATGGGCAAGTGCTAAGGACTGGGCTAAGCTCTATATGGCTGAAAGCATAGACAATTCATACTGCAGTCATCTCCTCACTGTTAAGGGCACCCCATGAGCCAGTGTGGGGACAAGAAAAGTGGTGGGATTCTGGGAGCTCAACAGACCTGGACTCAAATGCCAGGTGCCCCCTTAGTATTTTGAGTTACTTAACTTTAAAGCTTGAGTTTTTCAGCTCTGTAAAAATGGAGTACCATTTGTCCAACGATGCCTTTACAAGGGTCAAACAATATAATACAGGTGCAGACATCCAGTTATATAACAGATGCTCAATAAAGCTGTTCTCTTTTCCTTCACCCAGAGGATCACAACTGCAATGGCACAGGGTTCACTCATTCATTCAAATGTTTACTGGCATCACTGCACACCAGGAACTGCAGGAGGGGCTGAGAGCCACCAAAGAACACTGCCCTCCAGTGCTTATGGTCTGGGAGGAAGGACAAACATGTAGACAGACAATTTCATTATGTTCTGAGAAGTACAGCAACAGAGGCCAATCACAGACTCCACAGAAAAGAAGACTTTTGAGCAGTCTCAGAAGGAGATTAGCAGGCTGACAGTTTGTTTAAAAAAGACACCCAGATTTTGTGAGAGCCTCCGATGAGGAAACTGTGGAGACAAACACTCAGTCTGGCATTCCTGTACCTCACCCTGTCCTTGATGTGCCCATACCAGTTCTTCATTCCCTGTGAATAGACTTGCTACTGGAGGAACTAGGGTGCTGGAAAGTCAAAGCCACTGTGTTCAAATTCTGAGGAGTGGGCTTGCAGGAGAGAAAGATGGTTTGTGATAGGTCACTCCGGAGGGCAGTGAGGAGGAACGAGGACATGTTACACAAGGAGGCTGGTTTTAGTTCAATGGAGGAAGAAGAGCCTAGTCTAAGCTGCCTGGCAACAAGACGTGACACACTCCCTCCAGGCTGGAGATGTACACGGTGGCTGGATTACCTGCCAGGGCACTTCTGATGTAGTTTCTGCAGCATCAGTTCAGGGGGCTGGACTGGCACAAAATGCATAACTTCTAAGTTATTTAAGTGTTTGGACTGTACGTCAGAGAGGGACAGGTTGGTTGGGCAGGAATGAGAGATTGGTATGGCAACACACAGTAGGTGTGTGACCTGGTAGCCTCTGTGACCTCCAAAAAGTCCCTCTTATTCATGTGCAAGATGAATCACAGGTTTTATTTATGCAAATACACCCATCCCCAAAATTGAATATTTAATTAAACCACAAGCATATCAAATAATCTTAATTAGACCAAGTGAGTAATGCTACCCTATCTGATAGTATATAGTATATGTCTTGTCTGATTTTTCCCCCTTCTACCAATAAAACTCAAGGCAGATAAAAGTATGTAAAAATAAATAATGCTAAAGTTCTCTATCTAGACCTTATTCCTTAAGCTAAATATTCCATTGGGAAACCCTAAGGTTGCATAGAGTACCCTGGCTTCAAGAGTTTATATGGAGACTGGCCCACACATTTTCTCTCACCTGCTTGGGCCTGCCTTCAAATACTACTACAAAAGGGCTTTCCCCTAAAGATAACTAGCAGGCTTACCAGAACACCACATTTCTTTGACTTCTCATTTTTTTCTTGTACATTATTAGTCAACACTGACTGAGTCCCGACTATAGGCCACATACTCTAACAGGGGCTGCAGGGAAGCTACAGAACAACATGTGGTCCTGGCCCCTAAGGATTTTAGAATCTAGCAGGGGAGAGGAGACCAATGGAGGAAGGAGTGTGTTCAACTCAGAAGGCGTGTGTTTACTCAGATGTAAATCCTTAAGTGAAAGAGAATGAAGTTGACTAGATCTAAGATAAAACCTCTATGATACGGATCATCTAGTAATTCTATTTGATCTTAAATTACCTATACATTGCCAATGAAAAAATAAGCTATTAAGTGTATGGACAGTATATCAAACTTTGAGGTACGTTAGAATTACCTAAGCAACTGCATTTTCACCCCTCTATCCAGGGACTCTGAAGTGCTGGTATGAGGCCCACACTTTTTAAGTAATCCTGCTCAAGAGGTAACCACATAAGAATCTACTAGGAAGACTGAGAGTGACTAGTAGCAGATATTTGCATACAATATACTGAACACAAATTAGTTTTAACTGCACATATTAAAGACCCTTGAAAGGACATTTCTAAGCAAAATTTTGTGAATAATTTGTTATCAATTTGAAAGAAAAAAGCTTAAAAATTCTATTATTTTGACTAAATACTATTTTGGATGTCAGCATCATGGCGGAGTGAGATTCCCCCTTTGAATCTCTGCCCCCTAAGACACAACAAAAACATCATTCGCATACCAACAGAGGACAATCAAACACTACAAAGGACTTGTAAGAGACACACAATGCGGTACATGTGACGATGGGAGCCCAGGAAGCCCCAAAGGACTTGAGGAGAGGTAAGGAGATTTACTCCCCATCCCCATTCGATCAGCAAAGCCAGACAGCATGGCTCACAGAGAGCAGGGAGGGGCAGCCCTCTGAGGAAAAACTATCACCCTCCAGGTGCTCTCACAGACTGTCAAGAGATTCCCACCGGGAAGCAATGACAAACTTTTGTGGGGGTGCAGTCAACGTCCAAGCGCCCCAGGAGAGCAGACAGTAAAGGAAGAAAGCGCCCGCGACAGGCAGGCAAAAAAGAAAGCCCTTCCTCCCACACGCCCTGCACTTCAGCACAATCCCTCCAGGGACTGCAGCAGGCTCAGAACACACAGCTTGTGACCTCCACTCAGTGGCAGCAGGTGGAAATTACAGGACCAGATATTCTCAAGATGAGAAATAGCAAAGGAAAATCAGCTGGCTCTATGCAAAAGTATCTTAAAGTCTCCAAACCAAAAGGAAAATGACAAACACCCAGAAACCAACCCGGAAGGCACAGAAATCTATAACCTAAACAACAGAGAATTCAAAATAGCTATCATAAAAAAACTCAATGAATTACAAGAGAACTCAGAGAGACAATTTAATGAATTCAGGAATTTCTTCACAAAAGAGATTGAAACCATACAGAAAAACCAATCCGAAACATTGGAGATGAAAAACATAATGGACGAGATAAAGGAAAGCCTGGAATCTTTAAAGAGAAGAACTGACAATATGGAGGAAAGAATTAGCATTATCGAGTACAGCCATGCAGAAACACTCCAAATAAAGGAGAGAGAACTAAGACTAAAAAGAAATGAAGAAATTCTTCAAGAAATATCAGACTCAATTAGGAAAAGTAACATAAGGATAATAGGTATTCTAGAAGGAGAAGAAAGGAAAAAAGGAGCAGACAATTTGTTCAAAGAAATAATAGCTGAGAACTTCCCAAACCTGGGGAAAGAGATAGAAATAACAGTGAATGAAGTGAATAGATCACCTAAATATATAAACAGGAAAAGAAAAACTCCATGGCATATAGTAGCAAAGCTGGCAAAAGTTAATGACAAAGAAAAAATATTAAGGGCAGCTAAACAAAAAAAACAAAATAACATACAAAGGAAACCCCATCAGACTCTCAGCTGATTTCTCGACAGAAACTCTACAGGCTAGGTAGGAGAGACTGGAATGATATATTCAAAATCCTGAAAGACAAAAACCTTCAGCCAAGAATACTTTATCCAGTGAAAATATCCTTCAAATATGATGGAGAAATAATAACTCTCCCTGATAAACAAAAGTTAAGGGAGTTCATCACCACAAGACCCCCACTACAAGAAATGCTCAAGAAGGCCCTTGGACCTAAAAAAAACAAAAGAGAAAGGGGATGCAAAGTTTAGAGCAAGGAGAAAAACAAGGAGACTAAACCAGAAAAATTGCAGTTGGAAAACATCAAAAATGAATTTAAACTCATCACTGTAAACACACACTCACAACACAAGATGGAATAAGTAGTGACAACAAAAAATTAGAAAGGGATAAGGAAAGGGATCAAATCGACTTAGTCTAAGGAAACAAGAGGCATCAGAAAATGGACTATCTGATCCATGAGATTTTTTTTACACAAACCTCATGGTAACCACTAAACAAATAACCAGAATAGAGCCCCATATGACAAATAAAGAGAAAACTAAGAGAATCATCATTCAGAACTACCACACTAAATTGGCAGTCCAAACCACATGAGACAAGAAACAAAAGAAATGCAAAAGCACCAGAACATGAATGATAAAACAGCAACATTAAACCCCATATATCAATAATCACTCTAAATGTAAATGGATTGAATTCTCCAATCAAAAGACACAGAATGTCGGGATGGATTAAAAACCAAGATCCAACAATTTGCTGCCTCCAGGAAACACATCTCAGCTCTAAAGACAAACACAGACTCAAAGTAAAAGGATGGAAGATGATACTCCAAGCTAATGGCAAACAAAAGAAAGTAGGAATTGCCATACTTATATCAGACACAGTAGACTTCAAGATAAAAAAAGTAATGAGAGACAAAGAGGGGCCATATATAATGATAAAAGGGACACTTCACCAACAAGACATATCACTTATAAATATCTATGCAACCAACACAGGAGCACCAAAGTACATAAAACAACTAATAAAAAACCTAAAAGGAGATATTAACAACAACACAATAATAGTAGGGGATCTTAACACCCCCCTTACATCAATGGATAGATCATCCAGACAAAAAGTCAATAAGGAAATAATGGACTTAAACAAAAAACTAGACGAGATGGACTTAATAGATACATACAGAGCACTCCACCCAAAAACAGCAGATTACACATTCTTCTCAAGCGTGCATGGAATGTTCCCAAGGATAGACCATATATTAGGAAACAAGGCAAATCTCTATAAATTTAAGATTGAAATCACTATAAGCATCTTTTCTGATCATAATGCTATGAAACTAGAAATAAACTGCAAAAAAAAAAAACTGGGAAAGGGACAAAGATGTAGAGACTAAACAACATGCTACTGAACAACCATCGGATTGTTGATGAAATTAAAGGAGAAATCAAAAACTATCTGGAGACAAATGAAAATGAAACTACACCACACCAACTCATATGGGATGCAGTAAAAGCAGTCCTGAGAGGGAAATTCATAGCAATACAAGCCCACCTTAACAAACAAGAAAAATCCCAAATAAATAACCTAAACTACACCTAACAGAATTAGAAAAAGAAGAACAAACAAAGCCCTGAATTAGCAGAAGGAGAGAAATAATAAAAATCAGAGCAGAAGTAAATGAAATCGAAACCAAAAAAACAGTAGAAGGGATCAATGAAACAAAGAGCTGGTTCTTTGAGAAGATAAACAAAATTGACAAACCCTTAGCCAGACTCACTAAGAAAAAAAGGGAGAAGACTCAAATAAATAAAATTAGAAATGAAAGATGAGAAATTACAACAGATACCACAGAAATACAAAGGATTATTAGAGAATACTATGAAAAACTATATGCCAACAAATTGGACCACCTAGAAGAAATGGATAAAATCTTGGATACATACAACCTCCCAAAACTGAATCAAGAAGAAATAGAGAATCTGAATAGACCAATCACAAGTAAAGAGATTGGAACAGTAATCAAAAAACTCCCAAAAAATAGAAGTCCAAGACCAGATGGCTTCCCTGGAGAATTCTACCAAACATTCAAAGAAGATTTAATACCTATCCTTCTCAAACTATTCCAAAAGATAGAGGAAGATGGAATACTTCCTAACACATTCTATGAGGCCAACATCACCCTGATACCAAAGCCAGACAAGGACAAGACGAAGAAGGAAAACTACAGGCCAATATCACTGATGAACGCAGATGCAAAAATCCTCAACAAAATACTGGCAAACCGAATACAGCAATACATCAAAAAGATCATACACCATGATCAAGTGGGATTTATACCAGGGACACAGGGATGGTTCAACATCCACAAATCAATCAACGTGATACACCACATCAACAAAATGAAGAATAAAAACCACATGATCATCTCAATCGATGCAGAGAAGGCATTTGACAAGATCCAACATCCATTTATGATAAAAACTCTCAACAAAATGGGTATACAAGGAAAGTACCTCAACATAATAAGGGCCATATATGACACACCCACAGCCAACGTCATACTCAATGGGGAAAAACTGAAAGCCATTCCTCTGAAAACAGGAACAAGACAAGGGTGCACACTCTCACCGCTCTTATTCAACATAGTACTGGAGGTTTTGGCCAGAGCAATTAGGCAAGAAAAAGGAATAAGAGGAATCCAAACAGGCAACGAAGAAGTGAAATTCTACTTGCAGCTGACATGATCTTATACATAGAAAACCCTAAAAAATCCATTGGAAAACTACTAGAAATAATCAACAACTACAGCAAAGTGGCAGAGTATAAAATCAACTTGCAAAAATCAGTTGCATTTCTGTATGCCAATAATGAACTAACAGAAAGAGAACTCAGAAAGACAATCCCATTTACAACTGTAACAAAAAGAATAAAATATCTGGGGATAAATTTAACCAGGGAGGTGAAAGACCTCTACAATGAAAACTATAAGACACTATTGAAAAAAATTGACAATGACATAAAGAAATGGAAAAATATCCCATGCACATGGATTGGAAGAATAAACATAGTTAAAATGTCCATACTACCTAAAGCAATCTACAGATTCAATGCAATCCCAATCAGAATCCCAATGTGATTCTTCACAGAAATAGAACAAAAAATACTGGAATTCGGGGGCCGGCCTGGTGGCGCAGCGGTTTAGTCCGTGCTTGGCAGCCCGGGGTTCGCTGGTTCGGATCCCGGGCGCCCGCCGACGCACTGCCTGTCAGCCATGCCATGGCGGCGTCCCATATAAAGTGGAGGAAGACGGGCACGGATGTTAGCCCAGGGCCAGTCTTCCTCAGCAAAAAAAAGAGGAGGATTAGCAACGGATGTTAGCTCAGGGCTGGTCTTCCTCACCAAAAAAAAAATACTGGAATTCGTATGGGGCAACAGAAGACCCCGAATAGCTAAAGCAATCCTGACAAAAAGAACAAAGCTGGAGGGGCCGGCCCAGTGGCACAGCGGTCTAGTTCGCGCTTGGCAGCCCGGGGTTCGCCGGTTCGGATCCCGGGCGCCTGCCGATGCACTGCTTGTCAGCCATGCTGTGGCGGCATCCCATATGAAGTAGAGGAAGATGGGCATGGATGTTAGCCCAGGGCCAGTCTTCCTCAGCAAAAAGAGGAAGACTAGCAACGGATGTTAGCTCAGGGCTGGTCTTCCTCACACACACAAAAAAGAACAAAGATGGTGGCATCACAATCCCTGATTTCAAAATATACTATAGAGCTATAGTAATCAGAACAGCATGGTCTGGTACAAAAATAGACATACAGATCAATGGAACAGAATTGAAAGCCCAGAAATAAAACCACACACCTATGGACACCTAATCTTTGACAAAAGAGCAAACATACAATGGAGAAAGGGAAATCTCTTCAATAAATGGTGCTGGGATAATTGGACAGCCACATGCAAAAGAATGAAAGTAGACCATCTTCTATCGCCCTACACAAAAATCAACTCAAAATGGATTAAGGACCTGAAAATGAGACCTGAAACTATAAAACTCCTGGAAGAAAATATAGGCAGTACACTAATTGACATCAGTCATAAAGGGATCCTTTCAGATTCTGTGTCTACTCGGACAAGGGAAACAAAAGAAAAAATAAACAAGTGGGACCTCATCAGACTACAAAGCTTCTACAAGGCAAATGAAACCAGGATCAAAATGAATAGACAACCCACCAGTTGGGAGAAAATATTTGCAAATCATATATCTGACAAGGGAATAATCTCCATAATATATAAAGAACTCACACAACTGAACAACAAAAAAACAACCCGATCAAAAAATGGGCAGAGGATATGAACAGACATTTTTCCAAGGAAGATATACAGAAGGCCAAGAGACAGATGAAAAGATGTTCAACATCACTAATCATCAGGGAAATGCAAATCAAAACTAGGCTAAAATATCACCTGACACCCGTTAGAATGGCTATAATCACCAAGACAAAAACCAATAAATGTTGGAGAGGTTGTGGAGAAATGGGAACCCTAATTCACTGCTGGTGGGAAATGCAAACTGGTGCAGCCTCTATAGAAAACAGTATGGAGATTCCTCAAAAAATTAAAAATAGAAATACCTTATGATCCAGCAATCCCACTACTGGGCATCTACCCAATGGACATGAAATCAACCTTCCCAAGAGGCTTATGTACCCCTATGTTCATTGCAGCATTATTCACTATAGCCAAGAAGTGGAAGCAACCCAAGTGTCACTTGACTGATGAGTGGACAAAGAAGATGTGATATATATACACATACAGACACATACATACACAATGGAATACTACTCAGCCATAAAAAAGACAGAATTGTCCCATTTGCAACAACATGGATGGACCTAGAGGGTATTATGATGAGTGAAATAAGCCAGAGGGAGAAGGACCGACACTGCATGATTTCACTCATACGTGGAATATAAACGAACACACGGACAGAGAGAACTGGTTGGTGGTTACCAGGGGGAAGAGGGGTGGGAGGTGGGCACAAGGGGTGAAGGGAAGCATTCATATTGTGACGGACAAATAATAATGTACAACTAAAACCCCACAATGTTATAAACTATTAAGACGTCAATAAAAATTTTTTAAAAATACTGTTTTTACTACAACTGGTCTAATTTGATTACATTTTGCCACAAAGGGCCCATACAAGAGTCCCAAGTCTTCAGCAAGGTTTTAGAGGTTGAACTAAGAGGAGGTTAAAAGTGTCAGGTGTATTAATTTGGAGCAAAGACCAAGAAATCTTCTGGGTACTTCAGAAGAGAGAAGCTGGGGTCAGTGGAGACAACAGAGGTGTCCAGGGAGGGATGGGCATGAACATGTGATGAGGAGCTGTAGTTAGTGGGGGCTGAAACCCATGCTGATGGGAGGAGTGGGCACTGCTGTGAGCAGTCATTTTGGTCAGAAACTCTTCAGCAGTCTTTGAGTTTTAGATCAAAGGCTGCATGAAATACCAATATTTAGCACACAGGTATGATATGAGGATAGTGTCAACCTTTCTGGTCTCAGTTTCCTCATTAAGAAAAGGGGGTGGACTAAATGCTTGCTAAGGCTCCTTCTAATGCTGGTGGTATGTGATTCTATTATCTATCTACCCACAAATTTTTATGATTTTGTCTTGTGGTAAAAGCATTTAATTCAAACAAAGCATTTCCAAGCGTCTCTCAGTGTGGTTTGCTTTCATTACCTCAAGTGAGAATAACCCAGAATAGCATCTTGGGTGTCTGTTATGATATTGCTTTGAGAAAAGAGGAGTACTCTCAGGTCACAGACTTTCCCCACTATAACTAGACAGACACGGTACACATGACTATGAACAAAGGGAATATATGCTTCAGTTATAAACAGAAATGAATCCATGGGATGGCAAAACTCTTTAAAACACAGCTTTGCTGACCTTTTTTAGGCCATATGGTAGTTCACCAGGGGCTATATCATCCATTTTGGGAAAATGTATTTGAATATTTCCTATGTTTCCCTAGAATGTATTCAACAGCTACAACTATTAAAATTTATTGGGGTGAGGGGTGGAGGTGGGGGACAGCTATAAAAAACTCTACAGCTAAATCATACTTAATTGTAAAAGACTGAAGACTTTCTACCTAAGATCAAGAAAAAGGCAAGGAGGTCCATTCTCAACATATCTATTTAACATTATGCTAGAGATCCTAGTCATTGCAATAATGCAAGAAAAAAAAAACAGGCATACAGATTGGAAAAGAGTGAAACTACCTTTATTTGCAGATGACATGATCATGGATGTAGAAAATCCTAAGGAATCTAGAAGTAATAAGTGAATTTAGCAAGGTTGCAGAATAAAAAATCATACACAAAAACTGACTGTATTTCGAAGTGGCAGCAAAGAACAATCAGAAATAAAATTTAAAAATTCTATTCACAACCATCAAAAAATTAAAATACTTAGGAATAAATTTAACAAAAGATGTATACTGAAAAATTCAAAACATTGCTGAGAAATTAAAGAAGACTTAAATAAATGGAGAGATATATTCATGGGCTGGAATAGTGTTAGGATGGCAATTCCATAAATCTTTTAAAATTTGGGCAAAATATTTAAAGTATGAAGAGACTCTTCACAAAAGAAGATATATGAGTGGCCAAAAAGCATATGAAAAAGATGTTTAACATCACTGGTCATTAGAGAAATGCAAATTAATGTGCCACAGTGAGACAGTACCACACACCCACTAGAACAGCTAAAGTTAAAAAGAATGACAACACTAAATGTTGGCAAATTATGGAGAAACTGGAACCCTAATACACTGCTGATTGGATTTTCTTAAAATGTGAAATGTACACTGACCATTCAACCTGCCAATTCCACCTCTATGTATCTATCCAAAAGAAATTAAAACATATGTCTACAAAAAGACTTGTGCATGAATATTTACAGCAGCTCTATTCATAATATCCCCAAACTGGCAAAAACCCAAAGGTATGATAATTGGTTAAATGGACAAACAAATGTGATATTATCCATACAATGAAATACTATTTAACATTAAAGATGAGTGAACTACTGACATGTAACAACATGGATGAATCTCAAAAACAACATGCTATGTAGACACACAAGACTATATATATACCATATGAATCCACTGATATTAAAATTCTAGAAAAGGCAAAATTATACCAACAGAAAACAGATCAGTGGTTGCCTGGGGCTGGAGTAGGGGATTGTAGGGATTGACTGAAAAGGGGTACACGGGGAACTTTCTGGGGTGATGAAGTATTCTAAAATTTGAATTTGGTGATGGCTGCACAACTTTACTAAAACCCACTGAACTGTAAAATGGGTGAATTTTATGGTAAGTAAATTATATCTCAAACGATATGCTTGAAAAAAAACCCCACAGATACCTTGCTGGGCAAAGAATTAACTGAAACTGTTTACCCTTGGAACTAAAACAACAAACATCAATGATTCATTTCCTTTTGCAATAATCCATTTTTCCCCTCATAAAGAAGTATTCTAAGCAAAGTAACCTATCCAAATAGCTTTGATAAAGTTATTATTGTGCTGTTATTACCGGTAAGATTGGACTACAGAAGTAGTTGCAAATTTGCTATCCAGATGGAAAATATTTCGCTTCGTGGGACAAGGATCTCCCAGCTCACCTGTCAGTAGTGTATGAGATACAGGCTTTAGCAGATGTGCTCTGCACATTGTGTCTTTTAAAAGCTCGGTCTTTGGTGCTCCTTTGCTGGGGAGTGGAGCTCTTCATGCTTCTGATCTCTCTCTACACCCTTGTCAAAGGACATATGGCAGGGCTGGATCTCTGGGACAGTGCTGAATTAATGGGCTAAATACATGGAGTTAGTGTTCAGTAAAAACTTTGACTTGTTTTGCTTTAACACCTCAACTTGCAACTTATGGAGGAGCAGCAGGAGGACTAATCTGTTTGGTTTTAAACTAAAACTCTTACACATTAAAGATTAAATGGGGAATACAGATAGCAAAATCTTGTTTAGGTAAAAGTATAGTCCAAGTGAAAGGAAGAGAGTAGCAAAGTGAGAAAATTCTGTCAGAATCTGCCTCAAGATTTCCAATTACCCTTAGCTCTCACACATACAGTTAACTCCCATCAAAGAGGTTTTTGTTTTGGGGAGGGTGGGCAGGACATCTCTTTTCTCTTGAGCCACACAGCTTCTGTCTTAGAAGTACTGGAGAAACTATAGCCTTTCATTGCCAGACTCAGCATAAGAGACAGGAGCACCTAAAGGGTTGGGGGCGGGGGCTGGGTGGGTCTTGGTAACCACTCTCTCTCTATAACATATGGCAGAGCATCATGGACTTTCCACTCGATGGCAGTAATGATAACACCTTAACCAGCAAAATCAACTTGGTCACGATAAAGGACCTCAGGTGTGTCCCTGGATAGCAGGGTTTTCTGATAGATCCAGGCTAGAACTCTGTACACAGCATAAGGCCTTTTGTAAGAACATACTGCCTCACTTTCTTTTAGAGACATAGGACAGAATGCCAAATTCCCGAGGGGTTCAAATCACACTTGGACAAGGGTTTAAATAAAGGCACAGACATGTGGGCTTATTTGTGGATTTCTGATGCTGGTGAAATGGACTGGCCTGGTAATTTCGTGTCACCAACATGCTTCATAATCACCACTGCTCCTTGCCCTATCCTGGACCTTAGGATATCGCTCTTCATTCACTGAGCAGTCCCCTGTAATGGTGGGGATGGCTGTGACACATGCACATTCCTTTCCACTTAGTGAATCAGTTCACATTCTTCCTAGATCATTCCTCTAAAAAGACTCAACAGCCTCCTGGGCTTTCCTGTGTGCTTAATTTTTTAAAAAAGTCAAATTAGATCGTGTTGACCATATTCAAAATCACTGATAGCTTCTCAGTGCAAACCAACATCAAAACCCTACAGCCTGGAATCCAGATTCCAGAATCCCTTCCTTCCTTTTCTAGCAGTCTCTTGTCACTTGACCCCAAGGCTCCATCCAGCTGCACAGAGGTCACCTTCAGAACACCAGCTTTGTGTGTGTGTGTGAGGAAGACCAGCCCTGAGCTAACATCTGTTACCAATCCTCCTCTTTTTGCCAAGGAATACTGGCCCCTGGGCTAACATCCGTGCCCATCTTCCTCTACTTTATATGGGATGCTGCCACAGCATGGCTTGACAAGCAGTGCATCAGCCCGCACCCGGGATCCGAACCTGCGAACCCCAGGCCGCCAAAGCGGAGTGTGCAAACTTAACTGCTATGCCACCGGGCCGGCCCCCAGAACACCAGCTTTGTCCAAGCATTCCCTCTTGCCCCACATCTAAGTCCTACCATTCCTTTAAAGCACCAATTGTGGAAGCCTGTCCAGAGTCCTCCAGCTGGAATTAATCTCTCCTTCGCCATATTCCTATAACATACGGCTTGTACCTTCGTTAAAATTCTTAGGTAGGCTGCCCTGGATGCCAGTTATTTTATGCATGTGTCTGCCTTCCTTTCAGGCCCAGCAAATCCCTACTTTGAATGCATATTAAAATCACCTTGAGAATGCTTGGAAAAGTGGCTGATTCCAGGATGGGGTAAAGCTAAGTACAAGATGCATCCAGACACATCTTCTTATGCCCAGTTAATAAGGAAACGCTCAGGAGAAAAAAAAAAGACAGGGGGCATGTCACAAGGATATGGAAATCAGCTCGAAGGAACTTCAACTGGACAAATCTGGGACAATTTGAGACCAAAATAATTAAGTTAGCAATGAATTATAAACCACTGAAAAATATAAGAGCCCATGGGTCCCTACCAATAACAGATAAATAAATGAGTGAGGGGGGTTCTCACTTACAGAAGAACACTGAGTGCCAAACGGTAAATGTAGAAGGAGGACTGGAGTTAGAAAAATCATCATTTCACAACCATCATAGTAAACATTGGTGTCGGCAAAAATCATCCATGGATGCTAAATCTAGGAGACATTTTTGATGAGGAGCAGGTCATTTACATGGTCATAAAATGTCTTCCCACAAATTGCTTACTAGTTGCAAGGGCAAAAATAGTAACTATACACTGAGAAATTGGATAACACCCTGACTGGGTGAGTAAATCAAAATTAACATCAACAAACAGGGCTGATGGACATCTGTGCCTCCCAATGTAAAACTCTGAGGAGGACACATCACTTACATAGTATTCTGGCTAGGAATATGTAATCTGAATCTAATCACGAAGAAACATTACACAAACCCACAATGAAGAGTGTTCTATTAAAAAAAAAAGTGTGGGGGCAGGGTTGGGGAGACATGGTCTTAAAAAATGTCAGTATCATTAAAAACAAAGAAAGGCTGTGAAAACGTTCCAGGTTAAAAGAGTCTAAAGAGACATGACAACTAAATGCAATACCTGATCATGGACCGGATTCTGTACTGGAGGGGAAAAAATGCGGTTATAAAGGACATTATTGGGTCAACTGACAAAACTGGAATATGGATGAGAGATTTGATAAAAGTATCAGTATCAATTTACTGAAATTGATAACTGTGCTGCAATTATATAAAATAATACCCCTATTCTTAGGAAACATTCATTGAAGTTTATAGGGATAAAGGGGCCATGATCTTTGCAACTTACTCTCAAATGGTCCTGGAAAAAGCTTTTAATTTCCAAATAAAAACTTAAAAACAACACCTGGGGACTTTTTCTGATTTAATTGTTTAGAGTGAGGCCCAGGCACCGTATTTTTAAAAAGCTTCCCAGGACTGAGAACTGCCTAGAGCAGCACTTCTTAAAGCATGCTCCTCGGATCAGCGCATCAACATCACCCAGGCAAGAACTGATTAAATATGCACAGACCTACTGGATCAGAATCTCTGATGTTGGGCCCAGCAATCCTGTTTTAACACATCTTCCATGTGATTCTGATGCCCACTCAAGTTTGAAACCACTGAGCTAGACTATGAGCTCCTACATTCTATATTTCCAGCTTCTATGTTCCCCACAAAACCTAGCAAAATGCTTTGTGCGTAGTCCTATCTCAATAAATGCTTGCTGGATTTAGTTTGACAGTGAATGATAAGGCAAAAATGACCACTGAGGCACTTAGAGATGATAAACTACTCTAAAGGTCCCAGCTAAAGCATCACTCTGAGTTTCTAAAGTGAATTTAAAATTTATTTTGAAAGTAATAAAGGAAGTCAGATTACTCACGAGGTCAGTAAAAGCACCGTTGTCCCAAAAGGGAGCATATCAGCTTACAGATTGTTAAGTCACTGTCAACTGAAAATATGCAGTAACTCATGCAAGCTCTTAGACTAGTATTTAAAAATTAATTCTGTGTTTCTGGGATGCAATGCACAATGATTAAAAAGCCATGCGGTGTGTATCACGCAAGATCTGCTTAGAGAACACAGCATTCACGTGGCTGTCATGTGGCCCAGATTTAATGAGGATGGCCAGATTTCAGAAGAACATCCTCTAGGTGGCATTTGGAGAGACAAGATTCCTGTAATGAGAATGAGCTGATCAATTTGCCTACTGAGTAGAAAATGAAACAAATAAATCCATTTTTATGCAATTGTTTTCTATCTTGAGAAGTTAAACTGTTGAAGATACTCTAGGACGCAGGATATTATCCCAGCCTCACCACAGCGTGCCTTTTCTAATTGGCACACTGAAAGATTTCACAGGAACAGGGTGTTACTTAGGTACTGTTGATTTAAAGGTTCTCTAGTCACAGCAAGGCAGAGGAGAATTCATCTTCAAAATTCACCTCCTTATTGAAAGCCCATGGAGTGTCTTGGCAATTAACAATTCCTATCACCTCTAGCTGTTCCCTACATGAGAAGACTCAGAACTCGCCTTACAAATTGCTCTTTTGAAGATCAAAGGGAAGCTGAATGTGTCTGTGTGTGCTCTCGATGAGACTGTAATTTAATGGAATTTTTAGAGAAGGCTTGCTGGTAGTGTTTGGATGACAGCCCTGGGGCGGAGGATTCAGGGGAGCTTGGCCACTCTTCCCTTTGGAACATCTTCCCTGTCGTTAATTGGCACCTCATTAGAAATTAATGAAAATGACATCCTCTGTTCTTCCTGCTCTAGGCATCGAATGCTACAAAAAGGCCCATCACAATTCATAACACATTTAATTTATATAGCAATGGCTCTTAAGCATTATTTATGAGATGTGAATTTCTTGTCAGCAGTTAATAACTTGTACAGAGTAGAAGGGGAATAGAAAAAAAGATTGTGAATATATATATATAAAGATTTTCTGCAGTGGAGAAGTGTTATGTTTGAGTTCAAACTACCTTCCTGATCCCAAGTCTTCACTTTCAGTAGTAAATTACTCTTCCCTCCCCCGACCCTAAAACCTTTCAGGGCAGTTAAATGTCTCTCCACTCCACGCATCCTGAAGGAAACAACTACACAACTCACCCTTTCCTAGAGAGATCCAAGCAGACAGGCAAGAGGAACACAAGAGCTATTTGTCAAAGACATTCCCAGAGGTGTATGTTCCCATTGCTGTCCTTCATCTTTTAAATTGTGGCAGCAGACTCAGTCATTTTTCTGGGCACCTAAGTGTAATGCTCTCAGTGGGCCAAACTGAACTCCTAGCTCTCTCCAGGAAGGCTACATCTGGAGGGATTGCAGAAAGCTCAGGGCTTTCTTCCCCAAAAGAGAAATCAAATCTCTCTATAAGCAGACCCTCAGAATTGGGCACAAGCCAAGGGACTACATGTTACATCGTTTAAAAAGAATGCATGTCTGTGGCAAATCCAACAGGCACTTAGAAATCCAGCCTCCGGCCAGGGAGGTGAAGAGCACAGCAGAGTAATCTGCACTCAACAGACATAGTCAAGTAAGCTGGCTTCACTCAGGAGCACGTGAAGTGATCTAACATGCATTTCTAGATTCTTTTTTTCAGCTGGGTGCTTAAGACCTCAGGAAATTAGGCAGTTTGCATCAAAGCTGAAGGGTAAATTGGGAGACTTGGTTACAACACCTCTGGATCTCTCAGCACTAAATTGTGAATTCTCACTGCTTGCCTGACAAGGAGAGGAGGTATTAGCCACTGCCAGAGGCAAGACAGCACACTTGAAGGACCAACTGCTTGATCCACTGGGCAAATCCTGTGTAATACCCAGGATTCAGTTACTTTCAAGAAGGAAACAAGAATATAAGGTACAGGAAATTCCATGATTCTAATTTAGGAACAACCAAAGGCCTGTGTTATAAAAGCAATAGGCAAAATGGTCAGGTAGTCTTCACACACTGGTAAAAGACTAAACTACTGAAATCCCCCAATAGTTCACGTGAAGACCAAAGCAAGAATTTGCAGACTACAAGAGATTAGACAAACCTTTCAATATGGCCAACATTGGTTAGCCATTAGGCCCAAGTTTCCTTGGCTAACCATAGCAGTCCTTCCCTATCTCACCAAGAATTTACAATTACCTGGCAGGGTTGATCAAGACACAGCCTAAGAACAAGGTTCTGGGCTCACCTGGCCATGCCACATGCATGAACACAACTAAAGTCTGAAAACTCTGCCGATAGCCTCTCCTCCCACCCCTCATCCTACCTCCCTTCTTTATACTTTCACACAAACATTTAATAGGATAACTAAAGGCCAAGCTAAAAAGAAAAACTTGTCCACTAACACCTGGACTCCCCATTTCTGAAGCTGAATATAAGCTTTTGATCTTAAGAACCACACACCAGAATGTGCAACAAACAGATTCCTAGTCATGACAGGAACGGGAGTTCCAACTTAGTTTCCATGAGAAGCTGGTATTCCCTCCTTTCCTTCTCAGTTCCAACAGGGCAGATAATTGAGGGACAAGAGCAACAATAGCTATCTATTCAGAAGATGAAGGACTTGGAGTAACTGTAACTTTCTAACTGCTGAGAGATCATCTAGACCTGACTGCCAGCATCGGTACTGGTAAGATATCTATGGATATCCCAAAGGTGAAAGGAGGCTTCTAAAACTTAATCCTAAGGACAAAGGATATAGGATTTGCAGAGGCTAGAGCCAGGCCTCAAAGTCTGCCTGATGACACCTCTGTCCCACAGAACAAATTTATAATACTATGCTTTAAAATCAGGAAATAAAAACAGGGACAGGAAAACTGTAAGTTAGCTTAAATAATGCAGCTACACAATTTTGCTCCCATGTGACATGATGTATGTAGTCAAAGGGAGAGGAAGGACTAGTCCCAGTTTTGTTCCACTGTGGGTAGGCATAAAGTTTTTAAAAATACATCCCTGTGCAGCAATTCTAAGAGTTGGTATTACACTGGATAATATAGAAGGAAAGGTTACTTTAAAGCTATTCAAGGGGTTAATTGATGAATTACGGTTCAAACAAAATAATTTTCTAACCAAACTTTAATTTAAAAGGGATATGGGGGGAGAAATCTTCCATTTATTATACATAGTAAGAAGCTCATTCAAAATTAATTTAATGTCTGAATTTTATGGTACATATCCCAGAATTTCGCTGGTTCAGTTAATCTCTAAATAAGACGCCAATGAGAAGAAACCAGAGTAATACCCAGTGGGGAGAAGTTGAAAGCAGTAAGCAGTAACAATGCAACTTTAAAGAAATATGTGTCAGAGTAGTTAGGGATGTTTTTACCTTTTCTGTATGTGTGAGAGGAAATCAAGGGTATTTGAAAGTAAGAATCCTCTACTCCTGATTTCTCAAGCTCCAAACCCATAGCTTGCAGAGAGGTACTCAGAAGAAGGACTTCAGTCTCTTAGGAACAATTTCCAAGGCTATGTCAGGGTGTCAAGGACACAGTCTCCATCATGCCACTGGGGGAGATGCTTACCACAGCGGCACGATCCCAATTCCTGCTGCACCAGCTCCAGTTTGGTTTGGCACTGGAAGCACCGACGTCGACTCTTCTGTTTAGATCGGCTGGTTTCCTCGGGTCGTTCGGTATTCTCCAGTAGTCGTGGCCGTTTCACTGGCGAAGCCTCATTCTCAGACTGTGAATCTGACCAAAACAACACATTTGGGGGTCAGGGTTAGCACCTGGCCTGAAAAGCACCGCTGATTAATGTACTGCCAGGCATTCTTCTGACCAGGCTACTGCCCTTTTCCAGGAACTGGACCTGTGTAAGCAAGAGCCAGTTCTGACTGGCCTGGTTTATACTGCACAAACTGTGACAAGCACGTACCTTCAGGGTTGACTTCTAACAAGCTAGACCTGAGCCAGGAGAAGAGGGTGGGGGTGGCTCAACAAAAATCAATTCTATGTTCTTGTTTTTAAAAATAGCTGTCTCTATAAGGAGACCATTCAAGCTGGAAATGGGATCCTCTCTTTGTCTGTAACCTTTCTTTTGGCCCCGGCTGTTTACTGCTTGTATTGGTTATTTACCTCTTCTTAGATATCTGCTTGTCTTCAAGTAGACTGCAATTCTTCACAGAAGGGGTTCTGTCTAATATTTTCTTATATCACCATGCTTAGCACAATTCCATACCTAAAGCCAGTGTTTGATGGGTGATCCATCATCTTTTCTAGTAAAAATACTCATGTTTCTACTCCTAAACACACAAGAATCAGGTTCTAATATTGAAAACTATTCCAATTTCATTCAGAGTGAAGGGAGTATGCCTGCTTGTTCATAAGCAAGCCATCCCATGGCCTCCACCGTGGGGTGGGAGAGGCAGCACCTGGCATCACAGCTCTAGGGTTGGTGCCAAATTGGCAGGTGGAGGGAGGTGTAGTGTGTGATGACTTGTATTTTGTATAACCTTAAAAAAGTAACTAAAATGCAATGAAGTTCATGTGATAGGCAGGCTGTAAATAATTCTTGCTTTCAAAAAAAAGGCAGCACTTAGGGGCTCTGTACTCCTGGAAGTGCCACCACTGCATACTGAGGATGCACCTCTAGCCAAGGTTCCAAAGTGGTTTGTGCTAAACCACCTCTAGCAGGGAGTCTCCTAAACCATCTTGTTCAAAACAGACGCAGATCCCACCACTTCTCACCCCTCTACCACCACCACGCTGATCTAAGCCATCACCGTCTCATTCAGCCTAGTATAACAGTCTTTTAACTGGTCTCCCTACTCACCCCCTTACCCCTACAGTCTATTCTCCACACAGCAGCCAAGTGATCCTGTTAAAAATCAAGCTAGAATCACTTTACTTCCCTGCTCAAAACCCTCTAATAGCTCCCCTTCTCAGAGTAAAAGTTCAGATACTTACTATGATCCTCAAAAGGCCCTGCATGATTTGCCCTCCTCTCATCTCTCTCACCTCATCTCCTGCTGCTCTCTCTTTACTCCACCTACACCAGGCACCTTATTGTCTCCTATCTCAGGGCCTTTGCACTTCTGTTTCCTTTGTCTGAAACACTCTTCACCCAGATCTCACCTCTTTTAAGTGTTGGGAGTCACATTTTCAATGAAGTCTTCTTCCCTGATCACTCTTGTCCACTCCTTCTCTAGCACTTCCCCTCCTCCCTTTTATTCCTCCGTAGCACTTATCTTTTAACATCATCAGCCAGAAGAATGTAAACTCCTGGTGGACAGGAAGTTTCACCTGCTGTGCTCACTAATGTGCCCCCTATGCCTATAACTCAGTAAATGTTTCTTGAATGAATCAATCTTCTCCTAGGCAGTCCTGATTTTCTATTTGAAGTGGCTCCAGTGAGAAGCAGCAGACTATTGGATGTATTTCAGTGAAGGTTGTCTGTATGCCTTTCCCCAGCCTCCCTCTGTGTGAAGCAGCAGCTGCACTTCACTCGAGAGCAGTCACTGGCACCGAAAGTGATGATGCTAACCATCTGCTCACAGCCCCCCAGCTCACTGCGTTGTGCACTGACTTACAGAAGGCACACACCATTCTTAGCAATTGTAAACTTCATTTTTCATCTCATTTAGTTCTTCCAGTCCTACATGACATTTTCCCCCAATACGAACCAACTAAACAAGGCCTTTGATGAAAACAATTGAAAGCAAGTTCAGCCTATTTCCCAGCTCTGCTGAACGAAGCTGTCCAAACCCGGTCAGTGTGATGACTGAGGCTGCCACAGACATGCCAGGCCCCCTGCCCCATTCCCCTACAAGAGCAACAAGCAACAATCTAAATGTAAATCATTACAAAGCAGCCAGCCAAAAGGAATTCACCTTGTATGAGCCACACTGCTCTCTGGAGGTCCCTTTTCACAAACCAGCAATGGCACTATTTGTATTAATAACCCTATTTAGACACACCTTTTTTTTTTTTTTTTTGCTAACAAGAAGAGAAAATTCTAGAGTAAAAGCCTTAACAAAAAAATGGTGTTTGTTCTGAGACAAGGTCCTAAATTGGAGCACCCTTATAAGAAATTATCCCCCAATCCCGGGGGTAGGGTGGGGGAGGAGAGGGAGAAGGGTCCACACAAGAAAGGGAGGCAGTTGAAGTCTTTGCATTGTTACTATTGCTGTACCAATAATTATTAACAATTAATACTGTTAATATTGCAAATCCAGAGGGCCTTGACATGATGCCAGCACACCTCTAATGTAAGAGGACCACTCAGACCCTAAGCCTCTTTCATTCACACCACCATCTGACAGAACCGAGCGTGTGTCTGGAAATGCAGAGTTCACATTCAAAGCTATTTCCACGTGAGTCTGTCCCAAACTGTCAAACGTGCCATCTACTTTCATAGCACCCATCTCCATTTCTAAAGCAAACCTTTGCTACAAGGAGAAGACAATTTTTCTTTCAGTGTGGCAATGCTATCCATAGCTAATTATTTTCAAATAAGCAAGGCAGTGATATGTGAAGAAAATATTTTTTAATGTATGATTCCTAAGATTGGGAAATAGAATTCATATTTATATTATCATAATCATCATTAGTCATCACCAAGCAACCCACTTGATGAGACCCCCCCACCCCCTGCCCAAAATTAGGAGGCCTGTCCAGGCCTGATCTCTTTTCTTCTACTTTCCCACCTGTCTGACCAATAAGCATTCAATAACAATACTAAGGAATAAGTCTACATGGTCTCAGCTGAAATTTTCCTTTATCCATTTCACATTATATACTAAGACCGCTGAGTTGTTTGTTCTGGTAGGCAGGAGGCATAGGACAATTCTGAAATAATGGGTCCTAAGGGAGGTTTCTGATGCTGCCAACAGCTTCTGGCTGCGCTGCCTTCTGGCTGGCCATCCTAAAAGAACACCACTCAGCCCTAGTCAGTCCTCAGAGTCAGTGTCTCGGCATCTGCACACGTCTAAGACCAAAAGCATCCATCCATATATAGAAAGTCTGAGCCATGAGAAGTAGTCCTCAATGATTCTAAACCAACACAGATGAAATGTTTACCAGAATGTGTTATTTTTTTTAGAATCAAGGAACTGTTCCCAGACTTTAAGAGATCCATAACTTTTATGCTCTGGAATATGCCCACTTAACCTTCACTCAGTCGATGATCTATTAAATGGAAAGGAATCCTTGTGCCCTCTAGTGCTCCCTACCACAAAGACAGAGGGGAAATAAGCTCCTTAAACTGTTTACCACCCTTCACACACTGCCACCCAGGAAGGTGACTGTGTTATATATAACTTCTTGGTGAAGCAAACCATTCTTTGGCATTTTCTCACCAGTCAACTTAGTGTTTTAATTAGAAGCTAATGAAATAAATAGTAGTCTACAGGATCACCATCACATCTGCATAAGAAATTTACATCTCCTCTGCTAATTACTTAATGAAACTTTGTGCCACCGGGTGAGTTGCCTAAATAAGAGAAACAGATGTCCAGGGCAGGGATTCTAATTACATAATAATGAACTAAATAATTCAACTATTCAATTATAAATTTTATGTCAATTAAAAAAGGACTACCAGAACGAAAAGGTCCAAACATGGTCAACAATAAAGGAACCCTCACCTACTGTCCATATTTGAATAAATTCAACTTTGATCATTTACTTTTTGCTCAAAAACATAATTCTTGTTACCCTGAAGCATTTTTAATTTCCTCATCAATGACAGAAAGCACCTAACAGTCTACTTACATAATCTGAACTTGGGCAGTAAGGGTTAAACGTGGAGAGAAAGGTGAACAGAAATAACTCTCACATGCAGTTTTAACTGTCAGAGGAAACAAGTCCCTGCAAGGAGCATGCTCATTAGCAGCAGGAGGAGCTGTAGTGGCAAGCTAGAAATTGTTCCCACCCCAGGAGTTAAGAGTGACTTCTAATTAAGCTCCTTCATAAAGGGCCAACAAAGCACATTTTTTCCAGTATGCTTTTTCTTAAAGAGCATAATCTAGTCTGTATATACCCATGCAAGAGCCACCACACTCCTATGCCAGGTTCACAGTTCTTGATACTCACCAGACCCCCCTCCTCTGCCTATGTTTAATAGAATGAGAAAGATATCACATCAGGTCTTCTAGGCAAAGGAAAGTTTGATCTGATCAAGAATCATAATGTGATTAAACGAAAAAGGAATATCTTAAGAAAAAGTATTTTACCTATCAGCTTCCTAGGTTCGAAGGTAATTACTGCTTAATTTGTGACATAGAAACAAGTACAATGATTTTCAAAACATATAATCTTCTGAAAAGAGAAATTCTTCTAATTGTACTTTCCTAGCCAATCACAGAAAGTAGTGGTAAGACCTTCAATTTAGGAACACAGTTTAACTGGAAAGCTTGAATGGAGACAACAAACAGAGCTACTTCTTTTAAAATTCTTTTTTGCCTCTGACAGAAATTCACATTTGTTCCTTACTGTCACTGTTCTTGTCTTTATTACTCATGTTCTCTCCCGAAAATTTCCAAATAAATTGTCTCAGGCCTGTCAAAGTTGAATCTCAATCTCTCTTAATCTCCCGTCACTGTGCAGCTGGCAGCCTGCACACAGCCAGGGCTGCTAACCATAACTGTGGCCTTCTGACATCTCAGGCAGGCTCTTAGCCCTCTGTACGAGGCAACACCCACAATTTAGAATAGGAGAATGGGAGAAGCAAAGTGGCAACAAAGAAAAGGAAGCCTTCTATTTGCTTCACCCACACCTTCCCTCACTTCTAAGAAAGAAAGATGAATCTGTTTAATCTCAGGCTCTATGACAGCGTTTGAGGTACTCAATCAGTTTTTTTAGAACCTATCACAGTCTCTTGACAGATTGACATTTATGATCCCAACAGCCTGTGCAAACATCAGTAAGAGCAATAATTAATGAACCCTCACACATCACTGCTGTCTCTCCTTCGACCATTTAAACGGAGCTTAAGCTGCTAAAACCTCTGGCCATGAAAAACACCACACTCTCACGGGAAAAAACTGATAAAAGAGACTAAAAAAAAAAAATCTGTTTTATAGGTACTTTCTCTCTGTTTCTCCTCATGCTTTGCTTTTAGAGTGTATGGAGGAATTAGATTCATCCTCTCATGGCATTTTACACTGTGTGCCATGAAAGACTTCAGGAGAGAAAACTCCCTCATTATCCATTAACAGAATTTTTTCCACTTTGTTCGACTGGATTTCCCCCTTCTTGCTTATCTTCCTAATGGCCCCAGAACAGTTTTGCAACAACGCACCTGTTAAAAAGCTATTACACGGACAGAGAAAGAAGTTCAAGATTTTGGAAGAGGCTGATTATTAAAATTTTGTGAAGAATGCCAATTCTTTTGTGAAGAAGAATCATTTTTATTTGATATATGATATGGAGATGAATCTAGCTTGACATACACCTAGGAATGCCATGTCTCATATCAAAACACCATTTTAAAGGTCACTTGTTCGCAAACTGCCAGGAAGTACTATTCTTAAGCATTAATCTCTCTCTTCTCCTTCCATCTCCACCCCCATCCCTCCAGGTTATTTTCTCCGGCTCTCTCTTCTGCTATTAGAGATACCTGAGGGTGGTCTCCTTCTCTATCACAACCTCAAGACTTAAAGCAGACCTCTGACTCTTCCTCCCTGCCGGGAACAGAGGATTGGGAGACCTGGGGTGGCCGATCAGTGGAGCCAACTATACTGGGAGTGCCCCTGAACTTTTGGGGTCTCTGTCTTCTTCAGCAATCTCAAAAGACATAAGTCATCAAAAATCTTGTTGGAGGTAACCATGTGATTTTGGTCCTCATGATAGCAATGCAGAAGCTGCTTCTGTAGGGACTTTTTTGGATGGAAAAAAACTTAAAAGAGCAGCAGAACACATGGAAGTCATGAGTCATGATTTGTACCCTCTAGGAGATGAGTACCCACATTTCCCAAAGGCATGTTGTAAAGACTGGGATTAGCTTTCTCACTTCCGCATAAACCATCTTCCCCTCTGATTCCTGCTGGACAGGAAGCTGGCAGCTGATTCTGGTAGCACATCTTGACACCAGAAAAAAGCAATTATGAATTCATCAAAGGATCAAGTAGGAAAGGCTAATGGGCTGTGGAAAGAACAGCTCTCCATTAAATAAAAAAATCTTAAATAAAATCATGGCACTAGAGTCCAACAGCTCTGAAGGAAGGGGTTTCCGTCAACTTTTCTTTCTTTCTAATCTGTCTGCCTTTTCTTTCTCTTTCTTGCCTATTATACTGGCTAGGCTTTCCAGTATGATGTTGACTAGGAGTGTTGAGAGAGGACATCTTTGCCTTGTTCCCAACCTCAGAAGGTAAGTATTCAGCCTTCACCCAGCTTTTTATTTTGAAAAATTTCAAACATACAGAAAAGTTCAAAGAATAGGACAATAAACACCTGTGTGCACTTCATTCAGATTCAACAATTGTTAACGATCTATCACATTGCTTTATCTCTCCCTTCCATATTTATACTCTCTCCCCAAACCATATGAAAATAAGTTGCAAACATCAAAATACTTCATACACACACATCTAATAAGAGCATTTCCTTACCAAAATATCATACCTAAGAAAATTAAGAATAATGCCTAATGTCACCTAATATTCAGTCCATATGCAAATTATCTCCACTGTTTTCAAAGGCATGTCCAATCAAGTTTCATGTGTTACATTTGGATCTTATATCTGAGTCTCTTTCAATCTAGACCAGTTCACCCCTCAAACGTTCCTTCCTTCCTTCAAATGACATGGACTTTTTGAACAGTCTTGGTTAGTTTCCTGTGGAATGTACCACATCCTGGATTCCATCTATCTATCTATCTATCTATCTATCTATCATCTATCTATCTATCTAATCTATCTGTATCTATCTATCTATCAATCATCTATCTATCATCTATCTATCTATCATCTATCATCCATCAATCATCTATCTATCTATCTAACCTACCTACCTACCTACCTATTTTCAATGGCATTATTTAACATGTAAGGAAGTAGCTTTTTAATTGTACATCTCCTCTGCTCCATATTCAAAACCAGAAATTAAAACTTCCAGTAAGCACCTAACAAATCCACATGGTTGGAGGGTTGGCACAAGTAAGGGCAGGTGAAGCAAGGCAAGTATGTGTAATCAGCCCAGTTCCTATTGCACCTTGGCACTGGGAGGAGGAATGCTCTTCCTCTAACTGCCTCCACTGCACCCCTGCCACATACTGGACATCAAGATACAGTTCATCTGTGCCTTGGCAAGGAATGAGTGCTCAGGTGAACATTAGGAGATGAGCTAGCTAGTAGTGTTTTAGCCCATGATTTCTTATAGTCTGATGGCAATGCCTGTGACTGAAGTTGGTACCAGAAGGCCACAAGTCATTCCTTCAATTATCTCCTTTCCAATAGCTTCCTGGCTTTTTTCTGACTGCCTTCCCCTCCAGACTGACTCCACACTGTTGATAATTGTTGCTATAAGACAACTCTTCATTGCTAAATCACTGAAGTCACTAAAATTCTTCCTTATTTTAAACCTAAGGAAAAACTTCACTAGAATAAAAAGCATAAAGCAAAAGCCCAGGTTCATTTGTAAAAATAATCACAATCACATTAAGTATAATAATATTCTCAATTTATTTGATCTGTCTAATTTATTTAGGCCGCTAGATTAATGATCACTCTATTCAGGGTCCTGACAACAGTCAATACTTCATTAATTATTTCTCAAGCACCTACTGTGTGCCAGGCACTAGGCTTTTAATTGGCACATGAGAACTGCGTATGGCAGTGATCTCTCCCTTCAAGGAGGCCACAATACAGAAGGAAAGACAAATATACAAATAAACCTATAGCACAATAAGTGGCATATTAATATATGATCAGAATGCTATGAACATAAAACGTGGAAGTGATAAATTCTGTTGGGGGGACTGACTAAGATGTAGGAAGAGGGAAAGGTCAGAAAACCTACCTCTTGAACTTAAGAACTAAATAGCATATACGTAGACAGGTGATTTTAGTTCACATTTGTCATCTGCACATTCTTTTCTGTGAGGTTTGCTTTTCAGAATGCCATTTGTATATAAGTTGTTGCTCATCTACCTTCTACCGTCTTCTCTTTACCAAAAATCATTATCAACTAATAGACCACTTCAGTCTGGGGAGCAAAGGCACTTGGAGAATACCAGTTTGACGGGTTTTTAGGGAAATAAAGCTGTTATTTATTTTTCCATTCTCTTAGATCTCAACTGGTTCAACTTTTTTTCTGGGGGTTCACTAACATCTCCCTAAAATGTCAATGACCAGCTCACAGTTTTCCTTCTTATCATGTTTATTAACCTTAATACTAGTTTGTCTGTCTGCTCAGACACATACATGGCTTTAATTGCCAATTTTTCTCTATCTACTAGGAATCTTCCAAGCCCATTTTCTTTTTACTATTAAACAATTTATTTTCACATAATTGTAGGTCCACAAGTAGCTGTAATAAATAATACAGAAAAACTCCATGTACCCTCCCCCTTCACCTAGTTTTCCCCAGTGGTGACATCTTGCAAAACTCTAGTACAATATCACAACCAGAATATGGGTATTGATACAGTCAAGCTAGAGAACATTTCCATCACCACAAGGAACCCTCATGTTGCCCTTTTACAGCCATGCCTACTTTCCTCTCTCCCCCTTGCTCCCTGGCAACCCCTGGCAAACACTGATCTGTCCTCCATTTCTATAATTTTGTCATTTCAGGAATATCATATCTACAGACATATACATGGACATATAAATGAAATCATACAGTATGTAACCTTTTGTCCAAGATCATTTTTAAGGCCACTCATCACAGTAGGTCGATACAACAAAAGAGATTCCTTAAATTAAGCTTCAGTAATAATGGCAATAATAAGCACTAACACAAAAGCACTTACTCTGTACTAACACTTTCTAAATGCTTTTACATATATTATCATTTAGCTTTTATAACAAGGCTATGAGGTAGGTACCATTACTACTCACATTTTAAGGGATGAGGAAACTGAGGCATGGGTTAAGTGAATTGCCAAAGATCATACAGCTAGTAAGCAGAAGAGGTAGAATTTGAAACCAGGCAGCCTGGCCTAGAGTCCTTGCTCTTAACCACCATACTATCCTGTCTCCAATTGTTGTTACACTTCAAGACTCTACTTCTACTCTTCCATGAGAGTACCCTACCATGAAATTGAGTTTCTGCTACTTCCTATGTATACAAAGACCCAGCTGCCTCTGGGATGAGGATAGGGGGCAGATCCTGGACCAAGTATGGGAACAAAAACAAGCACTTCTTTCTGATCCACTTAGAATCTTCTTATCTAAATATCATGGTGCAATTTCTCTAAGAGACATCTCTGCTGAAGAACCCTACTTGTCCTCTGCTCTTAGAATACAACTTATAAGAAGACTTACCCCTCAGACCATTTTCTTCCCATTCCTACTAACCCTCTGGATTTCTGTGGTTTGTAGTTATAGTATTTAATTTATATAAAATCAGCTTTTTTTTTTTCTCTCACGTTATTTTTTTTTAAAAATCTGTGCACAAGTTTCTTTACTCATTATTTGCAGGATGATACAAGAAAGGCGTTTTTTTCCCCTAAAGCAAAAGAAAAGCCAATTATTTTTATTTAAAATTTTATTTCTTTTAATGGTCAGAAAAGGTTAAACATGTCTTCTCGCCTTTATATGGGCCACACAGGCAGAAGCCAAAGCTTCCTCTTCTCAACCACTCTGATAGCTTCCTACAGCTCATATACCAAGTCTCTTTAAAAAAGCACAGATGAGGGTGGGTAGCCCATAAACCACTCCCAGCTTTATCTAAAAAACTGCAGCCACCATCCCTGTTTGTTAAGTGTCATTCCTACTGCACCATTTACTTAAAAACTATCACCAGGAGCTAAATTCTATAGAGAGGTGGCTGGTCAGCAGAACCAATCAGATCAGCAATATAGCAGTCATCCTCTGTAGCTGGTACTGGCCTGGCATCAGTTCCTTGTTTTAGCTTCTCCATTAGCAAGACCTGCCCTGCCCGCCCAACTAAACCATATTACTTTCCCCCACAGATTTTTCAGTTACTCATTGTAACTAACAAATTACCCTCAATAGATAATCTTTCCCTTTTATAACCTGCTTGGGTATTTTAGAGTTCAACAACATTACAATGCATTGATTTTTTTAAAATATTACATTTATAGCATCAATCGAGTACAGAACAAGGTAGCACTATTAAGGTGAAACAAACAGAGAGAGAAGCAAGATTAAGAAACCAAAGAGAAAGATATATTTCTCAAAGGCCATACACACAAGTCCCCTAATTCTGTTCCTTCACCACAAATCACGATCTATGACAAACCACAAGGATTCTAAGACTCTTACAGCGCTAAGACTGGTCTTGAACTTCTTTTCCAGTATTTCCAGAAAACTAAGATCAGCCACAATTTCTTTTCATTATCCAAAGAAAGGGAAATTTGAGAGAATCCATTCAGTATCTATATATCCAGACTTATTTTCATATAACTGTGTATAAGACAGGCAATACTGTTTTCATTTAGTTTCCTAGAACATTCATTTAGAAGTTAAACTTCCTAAAAATATGGAATAAGTCTTGTACTTACTCTGTAATTACATGAAGCCTAAAGGTTTTCAAATTATGCCTTATAAACTTATACAACTGTTTTGACCGGCTGGGCAACACATGGACTATAGCCACTTCTTCCTGCTAAAGAAGAAGGAAGAAGCTGACTTATATTTGAAGAGGAGTGAAGGGAAGGGACAGGCTAGAAGTCTTGAAATAATGTTGTACCCCCCTAATCTTGGTCTCCAAAGAATGAATGACTCGCCCAGGGGTTAACCTGACCGGGTCTTGGGTCTTCTGCCAGGAAGACTGAAAACAAGTGTCCTTTACAGAAAAACACTGAGTATGGGGAGAGAGTGAGGAAACGGACAAGGAAGAATGAGAGACTAACTCAATTTTTCTGATTTTTCATTAAAAACATACAGACAAAAATTCAAATATTTCCATACATATCATTTTACCCCTACAAAGCTTAACTACCCTCCCTGTAGGTGTTTTTAATTTTCCAATTGCTTTGTCTGTCTGACTTATAATACAAGCCTCTAGGAGCAGGGGCAGAAGTGGCTATGTTCAGTACTCCACTGGTGGTCAACAACAAAATAATAATAACAACAATAATAATAATAAAGAATATCTCTATTAACAGGGGACAAGTTCCTAATGATGGTAATCTTGCAATGAGAGACTGTCACCCTGTGGGCTGTGCTCCAGGTTTAATGTAAGGGGAAAAAATGTTTGAACATTTATATTTTGCTATTTAAAAAAAACCAACATGAATGCATAACTAAGTAGATACTAAAATTAAATAGCTGATTTGTTTTTAAACTATTTTTGTTTCTAATTTAGCATCAGCTTAATTCAGTTCCTCTCTCTACCTATCACTTAGTTTCTTCCACCCAAGATCTAGTCTTTTGACTCATTACTCCCAGGGTAAACCCTCGAGCTTAAAAATAAATACTTCTGTGCCTCATTTTAACTCTTTCTGACGTAAGGCTAAATGAACCTAAAGTTAGAACTTAATATATGATGACAAAGAGTACCCAGAGAAAGCCTTGTCCTTTTTTTTTCCCCCTGAATGAGTACATTAGGCATTCATTACTCAGGGTTGTATCAGTGTTGATGTAGGTACTACCAAGTGTGTAGAGGGTTGAAGAAAGATGGCTTAAGAAAAATGGCCTATGAAAAAAAGAGGAATAATCCCTTTAGCAAAACGAGCTGCTGGAAAATCAGAGGCAAGGCATTTTGCATAAAATTACTATGAAAATTGTTTTTAGTCCAAATTTGAAACATGAAATGAGCAAGGACCTAACATTTTAACCTCAATTCAACTCTTCACTGCAAGAATTATTTATTTATCAAGACGTCCATGGTTTAGTATGAACAACCATAATAAAAAATCAACTGTAAACTGTAACAACGCTAACTTCTCAATTTTGAAAATTGTACTGTGGCTATGTAAGATAATACCTTGATTTTAGAAATTATACATTGAAGTTTGTGGGGTTTTTTGCGAGGAAGATTAGCCCTGAGCTAACATCTGTTGCCAATCCTCCTCTTTTTTGCTGAGGAAGACTGGCCCTGGGCTAACATCCGTGCCCATCTTCCTCTACTTTATATGGGACGCCGCCACAGCATGGCTTGATAAGCGGTGCATGGGTACACGCCCAGGATCTGAACCTGCGAACCCCGGGCTGCCCAAGTGGAGCACGAACTTAACCATTACACCACTGGGCCAGCCCCAAACTCTGAAGTTTTTAGTATAACAAAGGTCACTTACTTAAATGGTTAAGGATATGGATATAATACACACACAAACACAGGGTGGGGTGGGGTGGGGGGGTGGGGAGGGGTGGTTTGGTAGAGAAAGCCAGTGTTAAAATGTTAACATTTGGGGAATCGGCGGGGCAGGGGGGAGGTTGTACCTGAGAATTCCACATAATCTTCTTATAACTATTCTGTAAATATGAAATTATGTTAAAAAAAAAACAAAACTATATTCCAGAGTAACCACTTGGAGATGACTGGCTAGGGTGCCTGCTGAATTCTTTCCCAGAAATGATGACAGTGCTTAGGTCTGATGAGAAAGTGCACGACAAAATGGTTGTAGCAGGTAATCAACGGTAAGGTCAAAGCTCATGCTTCTCCAGGTTTGTAGTAAAGTCAACATTTATCTGTAAGTACACTTTAATGATTAGTCACAGACTTGTATATGTCTCTCTTTTAGTCTAAACTTCCTCCAACCCCAATAAGGACCCATTTTTAATTGCATCAATTACTGCAACTGCCATTCCAGGAAGGATGATGACCAAGACATCAAGATGTGATTTTTAAATGTCTAGAAATGGATCTATCAACAGGACACCAAAGAAAAACTCGATCTGAATCCTTGTCAGTTATATGAACTGTCAGTTAAAGCCAAGCTGGAAAACAGACTCTGCTGCAGCTAACACCTTCCATTCAAATCAGTACCAGACAAGTTCCCTCTCCCAACCCAACTTTCTTTTAAAAGCCATCCTGCATATCTGGACATATAATTCAAGTTGTAATGTAATAACATCTTTGAAGAAGAATTGTTCAACTTTCTCTAGAAAACAGAAGCAGCACCCAGTACATTTTTTCAAGAAAATATTGGCACACATTCAAGGTAAAAAAATCTTAAAAACTGTCTGCTGTATTCTCTTTCTTTATCCCTTGCTAAAGTAACAGAAATATCAACATAATCTGAGTTAAATGCCCTATTTTCTTGCTTATATATGTATACATTTTTAATAAGTTTTGAAAGGGTGGATAGATGTGGGAAATGCATAGCATGTAACTAATTCCCATGTCCACTGAGCTAATAGAGATGTGTTTGTTTAAAATTCTGAGTTGTGGTTCTCCTATTTGGGAACAGCTTTCCAAAACTCAGTGGGTGGATACTGGTAATGAAACAGAGAATTCAGAACGGTGGAGGGCATAAGGCCAAATAAGCTTTTATAGCAGAGTGTGTGTATGCACTAAAAACAATTATACACATGTAGTGGGAGGCTGGTTAACCGAGCCCACAGAGGCACTTGGCTGTTCAGATAACTAATCACAATATGAAGTCCTCCATGACAAAAATGCTTCCAAGGTGAAACTGTTATGATTTTTAATCATAAAGAAGTGAATTTATTGGCTAAAGTTCTTGCATGTTGTTGGTTTGGATGCAACACTCAGTCTTTTGATCAAGATTTTAACCACAAGAAAACTGTCAACCCTCTGTGGCTCCTAAATTGTGACTTGCCCCAGAAAAAAGAAGAGTTCTCAATTATAAGTATAAAAGCTTAGAGAGGAGCTCAGGAAATAAGAGTATTTATTTTTTTGGAAGGCAAGCTTGTGAAATCTCTGTAAGAATTACTTTCCACCAATACATACAGTAAAATTTTACTTTTAAAACAAGGCCTCGAAACAAAACAAAACAAATAGAACAAAAAAGAAGTTTGATTTTCTCAGTTCTGATGCCCAATTTTCTTAAGAAAGGGTTTTCTGGGCTTCCGGTCACTCAGAGCTCTCACCTGTTCAAACAAGGGCTGCTGACTGCTCTCCCTTCTTCCCTTGACTTCACTGACCTCCACTTCCTTATCATGTCTGCACTCTCCAGTCTGCTTGGCCTTGGGTCCTCATTACCAGTTTCTGACTCCATCTCTTTTTCCAACCAGACTAACTGAGTTGTGTGAGTTCTTTCTCACTTTTATCTACACTCTCTCAAGTTTCTCTTCACATTCCTTTCATTCAGATCATTAGGTACCTTCCGTCCACATCTCTGTTACCTACTGAGCATTTATCAGGAACTACGTTAGGTGCTTTAAATGCATTATCTCATTTCCCTCATAACAACTCTATGGTTAGTCTACTATTCTGCAGAGGAGAAAATCGAGGCTCATACAAAGATCTAACAATTCTTCCAGTTATGTGGTCGGTAAGGGGCACAGGAATGTGAACCCATGCAGTCTGCCCTTAGAGCCCACGTTCTAAACCACCAACCTCTATAATTCCTTTCCTTCAAGATTAGGGATTTTAACTTGGGTACATTCTCACCCCCTAGATTTCCTAAGAACCACAACAATCTATTGAGGCTACCCCTTCCTCTTGTCTTCCACCAATGATGAAATCAGAAAGCACAGTCCTAACTTTGTCCCAGATAACTTTTAGTTCAAGAGGACCAAACATATTTTCCTCTGACCCCTCCCCAGACCCAACTGAAATAAAAGCACAAATATAACATGAAGAAAGAACCCACTGCAATAAATATAATTGTGTATGTGCTTAATATAATCAACAAGAGATTTTAAACAAATCTCTAGATGTTAATAGAGATGGGACTGGGTTAAGGCTAAACTTGATGACTGCAGAGGTGGCAACCACTGCATGCAAAGAAAGTCTTAAAAGAAGCAGAATGAGAAGCAAAGCAGAAAGCAGGGGATCCACTGAAAGTGTATCTGTAGAAGAACTGTACCAATTTACACCTCCCACCCTTGGCAGCAGCCCACTTTTACCTGGCAAACATCTGGATAGCTCTTCTTTAAAGAAACTGAATGACCTGTCGGGGCAAAGCTGTTTCCATGGTTCCTCAGTCAAGTCCTCCTTCTCAATGTGAGAGTAGGCTCTCAACTTCCTCACAAGAAGTTCTGCCAGTTAACATCTCTACCTCACTCCATCCCACACAGAGCCCCCAGTAAAAATTCCCATTCAAGAAAGAGACATGGTAGAAACCCTTCCCACCCATCTAGGCCTTCTTTCTTAAAAGTCAACAGAAAACCAAGAATCACCCCGCAAATGAGGAGAACCAGAAACATGAAGGAAAAGACTAAGACAAATAACAAAACTGGCCTCAATCACAGATAACTCAGCAAACAGAAGAGCACAACAAGTAATCGCTAATTAGTATACTCAGAAGATACTACTAAATAATAATAATTATATTCATAAACAAGAACAGGATACTATGAAAAAGAAACCTTCAGAGAACAAGAACAAGCTTGTTGAAAGTATGACAGTTGAAATACAATCAAAAGAAGGGTTGGAAGATAGCCAATGGAAACACCCAGAACACAGAGGAGATGGAGACTACGAGAGAGAAGTTAAGAAAGATCACCAAAGATCACCAATCTGGCAGGTCCAACTTCTGTATGATGAGTCTCAAAAGAGAAGAGAACACTGGATTGGGGGAACAGCAAAGACAGTCCACAGCTGAAGGACATCAGTGTTCAGATCTTGTGGGTCTAGCAAGTATCCAGCATCTTGAATGGCGGAAAAAGGATGACCACTAGACACTTCATTATAAATTTAGAACACCAAGGATAAAAACATGATCCTAAGATCCTGTAAATCCCAGATATATTGCTTATAAAAATGAAAATCAGGGGCCAGCCCTGCAGTGTAGCGGTTAAGTCTAGTGCGTTCCACTTCAGCAGCCCGGGTTCATGGGTTTGGATCCCAGGCACGAACCTACACCACTCGTCAAGCCATGCTTAGCTTAGGACTAATTTGCCTCAAGCAAAAAAAAAAAAGGAAGATTGGCAACAGATGTTAGCTCAGACCGAATCTTCCTCACCAAAAAAAAAAAAAAAAGGGAAAATCAGTGGCATCTGACTTCTCAGTAATAACATGGAATGCTAGAAGACAAGGAAGCAATGATTTTCATCCAAGAATTCTATACTTTACTTTCCATCAAGCTGGGGGCAGAAAAGACATTTTCAGATATACAAGAACCCCAACACCCTGAGGAACTTATTTGGGGGTTGTATTCTGAAAAATTAGGGAATAAAAGAAAGAGAGAACAGTGAAGGGAAATTCTAGGGTGACACAGTAGGCTTAAAGAACATCTAGTACAGATTGGAGCAGAAAGATGGTGGGCTCCAGGAGGGAGGTACTTGTGTAAAAGGTGTAAATACAAGTTAGAAAAAAATATGGACATAAAACAGAATATTGTCAGAAAAAAGAAAGGCAATTATAAATGCCAAGAGAGAAACTCTATTAAAAAGTTACAGTCCAAACATACAGCAAACTAAAGTGTAACATGATTTTTGAGCACCTGACAAAACATAACAAAAAACCGATTTGGCTTTAATGTAAAAACATTCTCCTTCAATGGCCCAGGGACTGTGACATTAGACCCACAGAAAAAGAACTCTATTTCTAGCATACAACATGGGTGCCTGGCAAAGAACAACATTTACAGAGTTATAATAATGTAAATGTCATTTATTGGGTGTCAAAGTTTAGAAACCACCTATGGACATAACATGGATGATTTGCTTGTGGTTACAGGCCTGAATGTAAATAGTTAACAACTGTGACAATATAAAAAGTACAAGTGTAGCTGACAGGAGGTACAAGAAAGTATCTCTAATCTGAGTTACTAATATTTTCATTAAGAGATGGTGCTGAAAGTTGATAGATCAAGAAAGAGAAGAATGAAAACAAATAATATAAATACCAAACACTGAGATGAGGAGTAGTGTGAGCTAAATCTTCATATTTCACACCAGTTGACATCCCAAAAAGTAGAGATATAAGCATTTTTTTTCTTCCACCGTTAGAAAGGTAACCTACAGAATGAAACTACTAAAACAGAAACTGTCAAGAGAGAAAGGCTGATCAATTTTGTGAAGTGGGACTGTCTCTAGACTATCACTTTCCCTTATAAACTATTCTGTGTTATGATGTGCTACCATGTGTTACTTTTGTAAAAAGGAAACGTATAATTAAAAATCAAAGAAATGAGCACCACTTGTTCTTTGTTCTTTTCTTCTGGGCTAAATGTAGTAGCCAGAGAAAGTCTCATTTTGGCCCTCTGTAAATTTAAACTATTTAATGACGGTCTGGATTAGCTCCTACTTGGAAATCCTGTTGTCCCTGCTCAGTGCACAATAGTTCTCTCCTTAACCACCTCAGTTCTCTGCTGCTACTCAGCTGATGGTATTATCTATTTACTCAGAAAATGATGACCTTCTAGGATGAACTCCCTGGTTCATCTTGTCTCACCTGTCTATACATTAGAAGAGAAAATCTATTTATCTATACCTGTATCTCTTCCCTTAGAGTGTTGGAGGGAATTAATGCTTCTGGGTTTATGTGTCTCAAGATTTTTGCTTGTGTATTTCTTCTATTTCTCCTCTAATATTTTCTATTTCTTTCTCTTCCCAGGTACCTTCCCTTTGTATCTTAAGGGCAAATTATTCACCTATCTTAACCACCTCCACAACAAGAAATGCCTGACCCTGTTCCTCCCTCCAACCACCACTATTTATTGGTTTTTAATGGCTCCACTAACTCCTTAACTGAATGACCTCTCTGCTGCCTTTATTTCTTTGTTATCAAGCGCCTCTTTAATAACCTTCCATCAGGCTTCAGTTTCTTACCACATTACGCTAACTTCCTTCAGGTTTTCCAATGATTTTCTGTTAGCCACAGGCAACAGCTTTCCTTAGTCCTCATGTTTCCTGTCCCCTCTTCTCATGCATCTTTCATGATTCTGCATGAAGCTTTCTTGAGCTTCCTTAACTCTCTGGCTGCTGCTGCTGCGTGTGTGTGTGTGTGTGTGTGTGTGTGTGTGTGTGTGTGTGTGTGTGTGTGTGTGTGTGTGTGTGTGTGTGTGTGTGTGTGTGTGTGTGTGTGTGTGTGTGTGTGTGTGTGTGTGTGTGTGTGTGTAAGACCAGCCCTGAGCTAACATCTGTTTTCAATCCTCCTCTTTCTTGCTGAGGAAGACTGCCCCTGGGCTAACATCCATGCCTGTCTTCCTCTACTTTATATGGGACGCCGCCACCGCATGGCTTCACAAGCGGTGCATCTGTCTGCACCTGGGATCCGAACCTGCGAACCCCGGGCCGCCTAAGTGGAGCATGCGAACTCAACCGCTACGCCACCGGGCCGGCCCCTCTCTGGCTGCTTCTCTTTCCCAGCCCCCTAAGTACAGTCCTTGGCCCCTTGTTTGTCTGTATTCATTTCCTTACCCATTTATACACCTTTAGTTATTGCTTTCTAGATTGATGATTTCCAAACTACGCCTATATTCATAATTTTCTACAGGACTATCTATAACAACCTAAAATTTAGCTCATCAGAAACTGAAAATAGTTTTAACCAGTTTTTCTCCCTCCTCATTCCCTGCCATCTGTCACATCTTTCTTCCCTCAGTTCCCCAGGTTTACAACTTTGCAATTCTTTCTTCAGCCAACTCCAATCTGCCATCACATCCTGTTATTATTATTTTAAAACATGTTTCTCAGATTCATCTCTCTTCCTCCATTCCACTAGCCACTACCCACAGAACACTCTGAATAAATGGGATAAGCAGGAATTGATTTTTTGGTAAGTCAAATATTACTTTATATGCAAAAGGAAAAACTTACCCATATTACCCAGTGGCAAGACATTTTATAGACTGAAGGACTCTCCTAAACATTAATTCTTAGTTTATCTGGTTTTATTATTAAAATAATCATATATCAGGCTTCTTTAAAATGAGGTATACCTATGCATAACTTAAGGCATCAAAGAACTCCATAAAAAACTACAATTTCTCTAACAGCAGGAAGTCTCCTGATAGCTTACTTCTGAAGGTACTGCATAAAGAGGTGTATTCATTTAAAGGCACAAGGGACAAACAACTGAACTATCAGAATGCTCATAAACTTCTAGATCAAACTGGTAAGCCCTTTTCAAAGCATTCCTCTGTGGCTCTGCTACAGATTTCTCCTATCTCAAAGCTCTAATTACTATAATTTAGAGTTGGACAGAGCTGTATCTCAATTTTCCAAAGTATCAGGTGCTAATCAAAAGCACTGCCAATATCTGCAGTTTTCCATTCACTAGGAAACACAGTCCTACTCCCAGACTTTCCCTCCACATTCCAGTATCCCTTTATCACTCCTCCTGACTCTAAGGAACTAAATTCTAAGCATTTCACCAGGAAGATGATTCTTTAAAAGAAAAAGACCACATTAGTATTATATTTGCTCCTAATGATTAGCATAATTTATCCTCCCTGTCCTCACTTTTAAAAACAAACACTAGTATGTTTCTTGGTCTGTAAAGCTGGAATTAGTTGTATTTATGTTTCTGTACTTATTCTGTCTCTTTATGGTATAAGTGCCCAGGGGCAAGATGCATGCTTATCACTTCTTTTGCACGTTCCTACAGAATCTACTATAGGACTCTGTCACAATGGTCTTTTAATAAAGTACTGGACTGGCTGACTAACTAGTCTCTGCTGGTCCTATGTTCCATGTAAGCAACCACTTATGAAGGTGTGATCTATAACCATGACAGCAGGCAATACAATAAGATTACAGCTTTAATCGGCCATGATTATGAAATATTTCTGAAGCCTCTTCATGAGGAGGGTGCCTTAGAAGCAGACACAGGTATGAGGAATAAATGCCAGACCACCTGCTGGCAGGAGAGGCAATGGGACTGTCTCTTCAGATAGATGAGCAAGCAGGAAAACGGATAACACAACTTGTCTTGGAAGCAAGCAGCACGATGAGGCAGTAAAAACCCATCAGTATATATCATCCTATCATGGCCTAGTGTCATTCCCAGCCTCTATTAGCCCTCGCTGCATCAGCGCAAGTCCCAGACACTTTATCCTGTTTATAATTGCTGATGAGCAGTAATAAGGCCTCCATGCCTCAGCTCCGTCCGTTCCACTTCGGCACCCACCTATTAGGTAATAACTTTTATTTACAGCCTTGCTTGATGCGCTGTTCTATTAGTAGAGCCAAGAACTGAGTAGGGCAAAAAAAAGTCTCCTTAATGGGCAGTATCATTGCGAGGCTCAGATGATTTATAATGCAGCTTTGTGGCTGTTCTATCACGCTCCTTCTGGTAAGACTGCTTCAGGAAAGCTACATTTCTAACATACTGTCCTCTAACAGACACACACATGTTATGGAGCAGCACTTGAAAGGCATCCCCCAGATCCACCCCCCAAAAAACCCCAAAAGTTTCAAAGGAGGAGAGGGGTATTAAATTCCCTTGATATCCTTTTTAAATAGTGTTGGCTCAGGCATTTTGCCCCAGTGGAGCAATAGAATAGCTAATTAATGGAAATTCAGGGCTTTTCTCCTTGGTAAGAGTGCAAGCTATGATAAAATAAATGACCATAAAGGCAAAAAAAACACCAGTTGTAACTGCATTCAAGGATCCAAGCAAACTGAATTTGCACAAAGCATGTGGACCATGAGCAGCTCAACAACAAAGCCTAGGCTTCTCATACACACACACCCGAAACAGCAACAAGCCTCACTACACTTCCTTTTCCTTTTGATACTGGAGTGCATTTTTATCCTTCAAGTACAAGAATTGGTCTTGATGAGACTGGCACCCTGGCTTGATATTCACTTATATCAGCCTCTTCGCAGAGGGGGAGCCACTGCTTCTTATGAGTAAAACCCACACAAGGCCTCTGAAACAAGCCTCTGACTTCAAGTTCAGCAAACTTACACATTACATGTCTCGCTGGCCTGTAACACAAACGCAGCGATTGGTAGCAATGGCACCTAACTCTCACTGAGGGGTACAAGTGAAAAATGGTAAGTTCTCCCTAACCTTTTCTGAAATCTATACATTGTGTGAGGTGCTTTTAAACTGACATGCTATTATTTACATATTGAGTATCAAATCATCTAATTATATATGGTGCCTTGTGACCTCATTCTATTAATTTAAGCAACAACTCAGGCAAATTAAAGTTCTTACAGGAAAAAAAACACACACACAAGAAAAAGCATTTAGCAGGTTATTTCCTGAGTTATCCACTCAATGGCCAAAAATCACCTACTGTCAGTAAACAGCCACTATGGCATACCATGACAACCTGTGGGGTTTTTTTCCTATGGTAAAACACGGCACCTTTTAGATTAGAGGAATTTTTGCCAAATATTTGGTACTCATTTTGTCCCCCACCCCAGGAATCAAATGAACTCGTTCAGGACCCAAGATAAGTGCACAAGGTAAAACATTTTTTTAATACTTTTTTCCTTGCCGTGACAGATTTACTGTTTTGATCTTTCTTCAATGGTTACATTAAATGCTAATAAAAAATGAAAGGTTTATATCTTCCCTAATATTCTCCTGATGGGAACTTGCATATTACATAAGTAGGTCAAATTTCTAATTTTCTGTCTCAAATGCTGATACTGCAGACCTGAGGGAAAAGCTATACCTGAAGGACCAAAAAGAAAGAATGAAAAAGAACTGAATTACATAGTTGATCTCACACCCAAAGCCACCTTCCTTCAAAGCTCCAGAGTCCTTCCTAGAAGAGTCACCTACAATGTGTAATATTGACCAATACAGTTTGTAGTCACTGACTCAGCTCTCTAGGATTAAATGCACTGGTTGAAATGTTTCCATGAATATTGACTCTACTAGCAGATAAAACACACAACTGTAGGTATTTCTAAGATTTACAGGGCCACCTCTGATTTAACACTACCACCCTTTCGCTTCTGAATCATTTTAAAAGATCTTACATAAATGTCTTGGTAACATAACGACAATGAAACATTTCCCTTTAACTGGCTTCTGAACACTGACATGAAAAGTGTTTAGCACATCAATCTTCTCTCAACTCCCAGGTGAAAGGGGGTGTCTTCTCATCTTTGTAAGAACAGACAGTAATATCACGAAAGGGCTGCCTGAGAGAAGTGAATCAAGAAAAGGTTTAGGGGGGGAAGGGAAACAATGAACAATACAAGGCCATTTAGTTCACATCACTGTTCATCACACTGAAAGGAAAATAGGTGACCCCAAAAGATGAACATGTGCTTCCCTAAAGGAAAGGAAAGAAGAAAAACGAAAAGAAAATTAAAAAAAGCAGGTAAGGGATACACAATGAAAGTGAATTAACATGCTTATTATAGAGTGGAAAGATGATATTTTCTGGAAAAACTTGCCTTGATGTTTAATGGGATAGTTTCTAGTTCCATCTGCTTTCATCTCAGGCAATACTACAGACCCCTTATGGCCCCACAAATGGCTATTTTACTTGCTATTCTACTAATTATAATCACATTTTAACATACACATAGCATTTTAAAACCATCATTTTTCAAGTCTATCAGAGAGAATATTACTTACTCACTATACTTACTGGAAGAAGAGCAAAAGCGAATATAGATAATATAGTGGAGCAAAAGTCTGCTGACAGCACCTTCAAGTCCGTAAACTTGTCTATGACTTTTTTCTTATTTTAACATAAAAAAAAAAAGAGACCATAAAATGGAAAAACAGAATAAAGCCATATAAGAGTGGTGAACAAGGGAAGGAGCAATTTCCTTTTTTTCATATGCTAAAAAGTCTATCCCTTAATATATTCAACCTAGGGCCTAGAGGTAAGATTTGGTTAAGGCCCCACTTGGAAGAAGCAGGGTCCTTGGGTTAGTCACTGTGCAAGAATCCTGCTGGAGAGAGAATATCTTTCCAAGAAAATTTAAGACGAGACATTGTTCTATCCATCCATTGCGGCTTAAATTTTAAGGTTCATCAATAGTAAACTCCAATAAATGAAACACAAAATAACATTTCTTTTGCTGTAACTTTCTGCACATAAGTCTTAGGAAAAAAAAGTTTACATAACATATCTTTAAATAAGAAATCCTAAGAAAAGGCAACAAACTTGCCTCCTTTCCCACAAGGCACTTTAAACATAAAAATATGACCTTATGAAGATATTCACCTAAATATCCAAATATCTTCCGAATAAAGTTGTCCAAAGGAGATGACCACACCTCAGATGACAACACTTTGGCTTAAGGTACAACTTGATAATAAGAAAAGATGAAGGACAAAAGGGGATCTTCTGGTGGTTTGTTGCCAAGGAAAGCGAACTCCTTCCTTCACAATATGTTGTGAAAATTAACAAGGGAACATGTGTAAAACATTCTGAGCTCTTTGAAGAAACGTAAGCTCTCTCTAGTAATCTAAAGGTGTGATATGCTTTAACTCTCACATTCTAACCAAAAGCAACCTGGGACTTGGCAGCACTTTTCAGCTCTTTGCTGACTGTAGATATCCCAGAGCTCTACAAAGCCACACACACCCTCACTTAATTTTTCTCAGCTTCAATAACAAAATGATCATGATGCTGTTGGTTTTTTCCCATCTAAAGATTACATAGAATTTAACTGTTAATAGTTCTATGTGGCTAAGAGCCAGCATCTAAAGAAAAGCCTTTCCCACCTAGCTCACAAATACAAGCTCATCTTTCATTTGCCACTATTGCTACTTTTTGCAATCTGCTTCTTAGACTTCTTAGACTCAGGGTTAATGCAAAGCCATTTCTTACAAAGAGTTCCCTCTCTCATTTTGATGGTTGCAGACCAACCACTCTACACTGCTGTGCACCTCTCTAAACCACAATACCCTCTGATCAAACAGTAGTCACTTGAAACATAGAGACAGTAATCAAACACTCAGGCTTAACATTCAGGCCCTGACTTATTAAACCACATAATAAAGGGTCTAATGCTAACCTTTACATCTAGTTTTCAAAGTTCTAAAAAGAAAATGACCTGTTTACTGAAGAGGTCACTAACCATTTTTGAGTGTATACTCCTATCTATGTGGCCATGCACCTTTAATATGTATATATTTGTATGTATATTTGCTTGTTTTAAACCGTATGTATGGACTAATACATAATTATGAAATGAATCTGCAAAACAGAAATTTTAAAAGGCTGCGATAAAGAGCTTTTACTATTTTCTATCCATACCTCAAAGATTGTACATCATATATGCCCTTTTTCAGAGACCACTGACTTAAAGAACCACTTTATTCTAGCCTAAGTATCCTTTTTCTAACACACATCATTACTAAGCTGGAGGCTGCTTTAGGTCCAAACTTGTATGGATAGACTGGCAGGGAGAGGATCGGTAAGATCCAATTCAGAGGCTCTCACTCTACGACTCCTAAGAAATGCCACCACTGTAAGGTAAATATTTACTGATCATCTATGCCTGCGATCATCTAAGCCCTGTGCTCTGGAAGAACTATTGTTACTGTGCCCCTTATGGTAGAAGCACCAAAGAGCATGTGTTAGAGGCATGAGTCCTCTTGAAGAACCCAGACATAAAGAATACAAGACACTCCAGCAATATAACACTAATAATTGGTGATGCTAAGAAAAATGCTCAGAATCCCCACCATGGGCAACCTGCTGACTCCAGAACAGACTGAAAGATGGAGACAAAAACAGTCAACCTGTGGGTTCTCAAAGCAAATCATTTAATTTCCTCTAGAGCCTGAGGGGGCACAGACAGGCTTCTTGAAAAGAACTGCAGCAGACTGAACTTGATGGCCTTTAATGTCCATGCTGAGAAATCTCAACTTTCTTTCAGGCTTTTTAGGAGATGACCTGCACATTGCATTCATTTCCTTCCAAGCTAGAAATTCTCAATCTTTTTCTAGTTAAGAGTTACGTATTCACCTAAAAGAAGGCCTGGAAATGTGTGAATGAGAACTCAATGCCTTGTTTATCATTTCACTTATGGAGACCTAAAAATATTACCCTCAGTTCCTAGTTTCAGTGTCTAAGCTGAGCACAGGAGTCTCTTTCCTAAATCTCTGAGGATGACCCAATGTGCTCGAGGCTCACTCCTTGACTGCTACCTGAACACATGGGTAGTGCTAACAGTAAACCCTGCCCTGAGGACCAAGAACAGAAGGAAAGAAGAAACACTAAAGTACACTGTGTGTGTGAAGTGTTGGACCTGAAATTAAAGGGCTCTGAATGTTTTCAAGCTTCTGGCTGGAGTGGATAGGAAGCTGGCTCCTGACTTCCCACTGGCTAATCAGGACAGTCTGTCTCACTTGAGGGCACAGTTCTCTTCTATCTCAATCAGGAACCACCCAGTGGGGGCTGGGTCCTGGGCACAGGAGGCATGAGAGCATGCCAGGACTATCTTACATGGCTCTGCCTCAAAACTGATCATTTGGAACAGAAAAGTAAAATTAAATTCCTCAGAGTTCAATGTCTGAATGTTACTCTGGAACTGTGCAAGGACAGGCCTGTGTGAGGTTTAACATCAAAACTATGAGCATTTTAAAGGGGCTGAGGTTTCAGTATAAATTTGTACACAGAGTTTCTGATTTTTCTGTTGGGGAGTTAAAAGGACTTTTTAAGTTATGAAAAACACTTTGTGACCTTTAGAAAAACAGTATAATTACTTTGTCTTCTAAATATAAGCCTTAAGATATTTTAAATAGCAGGCCGCATTATTAGAAAAGGCAAATACTGTTTAAAAATAAATTAAGCTAGAGGCTAACGGAGCAATGTGCATTCTTATGACTGCTCTTTGGAGAGCTACAAGATTCATGACTTCATGTTTAATAAAAATGTCACAGAGGCACAAAACTTTTCTGGGACTCCATGCATCTGAGAAGAATGATTCCAGCACACCCCATGGCTTTAAGACAGATGAGAGAAAATAATTTTCTAAAACTCTTAGGACACTATAATAGTCAAGTTAAAACACTGATTATCTGTACTATGACTTCATTCACTCTATAGCCTCCATTATTTAAATAATGTTTTTTAGTAGGTCCAAGACTTAGACAAATGAGCCACACGCTAGAAACTGGGCAATGATCCACTGGGCATTTTCTGTATGTTTCATGCCTTAATATTCTTCAGACAGTAGGAAGTAGGTGAATTTTGACGTCCACCTTCTTGGTTCTAGCTGCCAGCATTAACTCAGTCAATCTGACTTCCAAGAGCACCACTCTGACCTCTGCTCACACTCTACTCCCAATACTAAGTACATAATAAATCACTTAACAATTGATGGAAGAAATTAGAGTACCCTGGCAAGGACACCACATTAAAACCAGTAGCTAATTTCTGTGAAGAATTCAGATAAGAATGAAGCCAGATAAGAATGATGTACGTACCTGTACCACAGGATCTTTTGGTTGGTGTGATTAACGAGACATGAGCTGTGTCTGTGCATGGCCCACCTAGAAATATAAAGGCAGGCACATCAGTCAGGACATATCTTCTACATGCCCATGGCTGCTATCTTGGATAAAAAGGCAGGGATCAACCTGCAAATATGCATAAAGAAGGGTAGTAGGAAAGATGGAGGTGGTAGTGGTAGGTCAACTCTAAGAATCTAATTTTAGTTCAGCAATTTAGTCTATAGATCCATATTCTTTTTACATTATAAATATTTTTCATAAAAAATAACTGAGCCTCACATAATGAGAGGAAATAAGCCATAAGTTTGGGGAGATCAGTTTTTCCACAGAGCACTAAGCAGGAGTACTCCCTCTTAGGTTGATCTCAGTGGTCACCCTACCTTTGAATTTATTGCAAAACTAGCCTTATTTTAAAGGGGAGAACTCCTTAAGAAACAACAAACTGCTTGTCAGAAGAAATAAAGATCATTTTAATATATAAAGAGAACATTACTGGTCAAGGAAGAAAATTCTAGTTTAATTATAAGAATATTATATGAAGAGGGCCTTCATGGAATCTTTGTGGGCCCAAGGATCTGATGGATAGGTGTAATTCAAGAGTATGTAAGAGATATAGTCAGTCAGTGTGGGTGAAGGCTTGAAAAGCAATAATTTCATTCTGCAGAATCAGGACCACCAACGAATTCTTAAATTGATATTGATATACACCCTGACACTCCCCACCAACCATCCCCTACCTTCTGAAATAGGAAGCTACTGTATAAACATGAAGACCAATGATTCTTGACATGCCCTGGGAGGGGCAGTGGTGATGATCAGAAAGGAAGAGAACACACAGGCAAATGTTACACATATATTTTGAAAGGGCTCCCTAAGTGACTATGACTAGCAAAGGGAAACATGGTTACTTGGCATAATCGTATGCCACTTATGACAAGACTTCACATCACTGAAGTTACTTACCAAAAAGGAAGGAAAGATGAAAGAGCCCTGAGACCTGTTCCTAGAGTTTATGCCACCAAGATCCAGGGTTTTAAGTACCTGGAGATCCCACCTAAGAAGCTCCTCATTAGTCCACTCTTTCCTAGACCAAGGTCATAACAGCAGCAAACTTTAGTGGGTGTAAGACGGCACAGACAGGACATAGGAAAAAGGAGGAAAAACCAAGTTAAGTGTGTTGTTAAAGTCAAAGAGCACTTAGTGAATACCTACTATGTGCCACCAAGGGTTAGTCTCATGCTTAGGGAGCTTATTATCTTGTTAGGAAGACAAAATTTGTGTACATAAATAAAGAACAATACATGACAGCAATAAAGAGCTGAATGGAAAATGATCAAGGGCCAAAGAATATGAAACAAGTAATAAATGCTAAATGTAATCAGGAAGAAGGATATTCATCATTGGCCAGCATCACCTGGAAATACTTCTCAAGAATTTGAAAATGAGGCAAGAAAAAATTGAAAGAAAGACCAAAAGAGCAGGTCATTTTAATTGAAAAAATTTTCTACAAACATCACATTCACCAGAGAAAGCTTAACATACTACAATTCCAAAGGTCCAAATGGGCAACTGTGGCATGAAAATAAGCAACATGGAGAGGCAATGAGCTGCAGGAAAACCTAATACAGACTTCACATCCTTGAGAACCTTCTGGGCACTGGCTTCTAAAGCTCCACAAAACACTATAGCTTCTGCTTCCACGTGAAGGTTTTGTTTTTGTTTTTTGTTTTTTGTTTTTTTGTGGGGATGACCAGCCCTGAGCTAACATCCGTTGCCAATCCTCCCCTTTTTGCTGAGGAAGACTGGCCCTGGGCTAACATCGTGCCCATCTTCCTCTACTTTATATGGGACGCCGCCACGGCATGGCTGACAGGCAGTGCGTCGGCGGGCGCCCGGGATCCGAACTCGCGAACCCCGGGCTGCCAAGCGCGGACTGAACCGCTGCGCCACCAGGCGGCCCCTTGTTTTTGTTTTTAATTGAAGCGTTCTTATTTCCAGGGAAATACAGGCTTTTATAAGAAGTCCTGCAACTACTCCCTATTTGCTGAGTAATCTTGGATAAGTGGTCCTCAGTTTCTTTAACAAAAAAATGGGGATAGTAAAATCACCCATAAACCACAGTGTTGATGAGATCATCTGCACAAAAAGACTTCACAAACTATAAAGCTTTATATTATGTATCATCACTTTTTCTTCCACCAGATTTTATGCTCCCAAGGGTCAAGACCCACTTCGTGGGTCTATGACTATGTGGACAGTGGGCATTTAACTGTGTCCATTAAGTGACCCACACAAGCTGCTTGACCGAATCAGGAGAATGATGTACATTTTTTAAAACCTTTTTTTATTGAGGTACAACATAAATAGAATAAAATACTAGAATGAAGTGCACAAATCTTAAATATATACCCTGAAAGGTTTTAACATGTATACACTTGTGTAATGACCATCAGATAAAAACATGAGAACATTTCCAGAATCCAGAAAGTTCAAGGGAGCATTTTAAAAATACAGATTCCCAGACCCTGACTCTTGAAATTTTGATGCAATAGGAAGAGATTAGTGTGCATTTTTAAACCAGCTGAGCACAATGTAAATATTAACAGCCCAGTTAGTTCCAATTTCTGATAACATTTTCTTTAACTCCCAGCTCGATATCTGGCCAAGGTCACTGAGTTCCCACAATCCTGTGAGCTGCACAGAGCACAAGGGTCAATAACGGCTTAACTACCAGAATACTTTTTTAAAAAGACATAAAATAATTCATCCAGCAAAATTATAAAAGAAGAGATGATTGGTCAAATCAAAACCCCTAAAGAAATTTGGCTAGGACTCATGAATTAACACTCCCATGTTTACAAATCCATTCTTTACCTCATCTGTAGGTTGAGAGTTCATCCTTTTTAAAATTCCTAACAAATGAATTTCTGTAGGTTTTGGCAAATACGCAAATAACTTTAAGGCTAGCTAGCATATCTCAACATGTATCATCATGAAAGTGTTCTCCAGAGAGCTTGTTAAACTAACAACCCAATCCAATGTATTCACTACATTACAGTAAAGTACAAATAGAACCATAGTTGAGCCAAAACAAATTGACAGCAAGAATAACTGGCAGTGATAATATATCCCAGCTTTGATAATTGGACAATATTATAAACAGAGAGTTTGGAATTAAGTTTGGTCAGGCAGACTATAACCTATGAAACTCTAAAATCCAGAATAGATGCATATGAGCACCGCACATATATTCTACACTAATTGTGCTGTCATACAAAATTCCTATACTCTCAAATAAAAGGAGTAGCCATGGGAGATTACACTATCTACCCTTACACAATTAATTCCAAATCAACCCTGTTAAAATGAATGCAGGAAATTAAGGGCCACTCAAGGGGAACCTTTTTAGGTTTTTGTCCACAACAATAAATATATAACATGGGTCCCATGTGGTTATAGCAAACAAAATAATTTTGAGAGTTGATGGTAAGGGTCAAAGTCAGAGCATGGAGCTGGCTTTTCTCTACTGAGCTTTCTAATGCCTGAGAGAGGGGCTGGCATATGGTCCCATAAATCATTGTAAACTCTGCTCCTGTTTTTGGCCTTTCCTCCTCTTCTTTCCAAACAGCAGCATGAACAGAGCTAATAATGAAGAGAAAGTTGAGGAAGCTCCTTTATGACTGGGCTCTACAGGTGAATGTACTGTGTGTGCCTGTGTGTGTGTGTTTGGTGGGATCAAGGGTGGGAAAATAAATCTATTTCTAAGCACAGAACAATTCACACCATTACCCTCTAGCCTATATTAGTGACAACTGAGTTTAGAACAATAAGTTTTGGGTTTTTAAATACTAACAAAAAATCATGAAGATCCTTGCTTAAAATGACAGGCTCTGGGGATTCTGAATCAGATGATATCAAGATTGACTAACCTGAACTAACTTTTAGCCAATTACCATGAGTGTTTTTGCTTTCTTTTGATAAAGCAAATTAAATATCTGATTTTTTCAAGTTTCTTCATTATCTGGAGATATTTAATAACAGACTATCATTTTTCATTTGATATTACATTCAGAGGACTTTTTCCTAAGTTTCAACAACTTAAGACTCTGGAGTTTGCAAGTAAATAATGTCTGTGGTAGCTTGTGGTTTGTGACCAGAAGTCTGAATACTCTATCTTGTCTTCTAGCGATGCTTCTATTCTTGTATTAAAGGTGTCATACATAATGCAGCACTATGGATTGCATTTGCAATTCCACATGAGAGCCATGAAATGAAATTCTTCAGCTGTATTCCCAACAACTAGAAATCTTTACAGCATTTGCAATAGGGTAGTAGATTTTCTTGGGGAAACAGTACTGATTCCAGACCTTATACAGTGGAAGACAGGGGTCAAATCTGCATACTAACTTCACTGTAACCTGCAAAACCAGACGGACTGAATAGAGGTATCCCACTAACTATCAACACTCACATTTCAAGCCAAAGTAGCAGAATTCTTAAATTTTCTTTTTCAGCGTCCTGTAGAGTTACTGAGCATGTCAAAAAACCCTGAGCTACCCATGTAGTAGCCAATTCCATAGACTGGTTGAAGATTATGACTCAAAGAGGAATAGAGAACACAGGTTTGGAGGGCAGCTGCATTTAGGCTGGCAATCATCTTAGACACTCAAAATCTAAGGCTGAGTAAATACAGAAAAATAGTATTTCTCCTTAACCTTGACAATAGAGATCGACAATCTACGCAGAAAGATTCTGTTAAAACAGCTGTGATGACTGGTTATTGTTGGCTCCTGGTTCCACTAGCCCTCACTGGCTGCAGTTATACCATGTGCTAAAACACATCAATTAGGAAAAATGAACTGTCAAGGAGTCAGTCAGCTAAAAATTGCCAGAAGCTCAATAATCAGACAAATATTCTACGATCAGCTCTTTCATGGTAACCGCAAAACATTAATATACAAAAATAGCCATTCCTTTTGCAGATTTATAACACTTCAATATTCTTGCTTAATTAACATGACATTTACATAACAGTATCTAATTAATTTCCAACTAAAGGCACTGTGGGCTAATTAGAAATGCATCATCCTTTTTTAACCAGCTTGTCAATTCCACTCTATCATAACCTGCACATTGTTTACCTTTACAGCATCTCACTTTTCCACATTCACTGTTCAAAAGGTAATTTCGGACAACAGATTCAAGAGCTACAATTCTCCCCCGTCTCTAGAGATCATAATATTTTAGAGAGTTTTTTGATGTGGCATCTCAAAAAAAAAAATTCTATGCAATGGAGATCGTGAAATAAACTCTACACTGTCTCCTGATGCGACCATATTAAGAATGTAAAATCATCTTTTAAACATATTCAAAGAATCTATGTTTCTTGAGCAGTAAAATATTCCTTCTTTAAAAGCCTTCAATGTACACATGGAGACGTAAAATAGTAGACGGTAATAAATGAATACCAGGGACAGATCAGAATGCACAAGAAAATAAATCATCTCGTCAGAAAAGAAAACCCTATCCTCCAACCTCGCCTTAAACCTGCAATTCATGAATTGTTTTAATCAGAAAGGACACACCTAGGGGCCGCCAGGTGGTACAGCGGTTTAGTCCGGGGTTGGCGGGTTCAATCCCGGGAGCCGGCCGACGCACTGCTTGTCAGCCATGCTGTGGCAGCATCCCATATAAAGTAGAGGAAGATGGGCACGGATGTTAGCCCAGGGCCAGTCTTCCTCAGCAAAAAGAGGAGGATTGGCAATGGATGTTAGCTCAGGGCTGGTCTTCCTCACAAAAAAAAATTAAAAAGAAAGGACGCACCTAATCTGTCTACATAACTGAGTTTGAAAAGCACCATTGATTAAAAACAAGGATACATAAAGATATAATGAGTGGGAATCTTAAATTTACAGAAAATCTTCAGCACAGATTAATAGCCCTCCCATTTCTCCAAATGAAACTTCCAAATTAAACCATTCACGAAGCTTGTTATAAAATCTAAGTGTTAATCTCTCAGTTAGAAATTCTAATCCTAACTCATTGCATGACCTCTCACACCATTTAGATCTAAGTCAGGGATTTATGAGAAGGGAATTTTCAAAGTGGGTTAGAAGCTGCTATTGGTAACTATCTATTTTGCTCATAAAGGGTTTCCCAACAAAATTTCATTACCATTCTACCTCCACCTCCCTAAACAATTATAGTGCTGGGCAGCTCCACAAATATTAGCGCACGTGTGTGTGTGTGCCTGTGAGTGTGTGTGTGTGTGTGTGTGCTTATTAGCCTATTTGCTCAATAGAAATAAAATTTAAAATTTTCCCACACCACTTTCCCCAGGGAACAATACTAGGAGCAAAATGAAATTAGGAATGCTTTCCATTTGCCCAGTACTGACGGACTCTTTTACAGCAGAGAGTGGACATCCCTACTGGGACCAGGGTATGTGTTTTGGAAGAAATGCTTTCTCCTGACTCAGCAATGGCCTTAATGGAACAAGCCTCAAAGGCAGGGGCAAAGTCTTACTCACCTTGGTAATCTAGCACATCAGGTGTTCAAAATATATTTTTCAGTATTGAATGAAAATGATCCAGGCCAAAAGCAATTACTGGACATACACAGCTATTCAGAAGGGAAATGGAACTATTAACAAATACAGTTGATTTTTACCATATTTACATGCTAATCTAGCGCAGCAGTTCTCAAACATTTTGGCCTTGGAACCTTTTTACACTTAAAAATCATTAAGGACACGAAAGAGCTTTTGTTTATTGATATTTACCTTATCTAAATTAAAACTGAAAAATTTAAAAATGTATCTTCACTTAAAATTCATAAAAATAATTACATGTCAACATAAAAACATTGTTTTATGAACAATAACTATACATTTTTAAAAAATAATGAGAGTGGCCGGGCTTAAAGGAAGACACCTGGATTTTCATATCTGCATCTACATTCAATCTGTTGCAATGTATTGTCTGTATGTAGCATACGAAGAAAAACCACCCTCATACAGCTATGTAGTTGGAAAAGGAAGGAGCCCATGGACACCCTTAATGGGTCTTGGGGACCTCTATAGGTCCTTGGACCGCACTTTGAGAACCACTGGTATAGAATAAAACAGTGAGCCTAAAAGTTAATATAATTTCCAATTTCTCTATACTTTCGTCACATGCCAATTGGCTTATTCTGGTCTTGCAAAGACCAATCGATGCACTAGTATAAATAATATAAAAGGTTTGTCTAATCCCAACAAAATGTTAATATTTAAGTAAATAAAGGCAAGGGATAGTGGAATAAACTCTACAGTCATAATTTCAACCCAGGACATTCTATTTCTACTACTTACGTAGGAAGAATAAAAACATGTTTCATGGAACCCTGAGTAAGCAGTTAAATTTGTTCAGTTTTAGTTTTTACGACACAATTTGTTATCTAAAACCCTTATGACCAAAACAGAGCTTCCCATATATTATACTGACAAACATCCACCACCAATACTCCAAAATGAGATAAAGTCCAACAGTAATTAACACTGAAATTCTAAGACAGCACCATCTTGGGGATCCAAAGTAGAACCTTTCTTTGAGAGGTCAAAATATCACCTGGCTAATAACGTCTGTTCTATTTTTAGACACTTTTGTTTGTCTCTGTGACAAAGCATATTTAGTATGGATATGAAATCAGGAGCTGTCACTTCTCCAATTTAGGCTTTTCAGTTCTGACTATTTACAGGCTTAACTAAGGCCCAACTCAAGATTTCTATATTTGCATTTTACCATCAACAAGAGCATGAATCTCATAACAATATTACTGGTGAAACCACTCAGCATTAGAAGAGCTTTTATTTTTTGACATAGTTCAGCTAGCAAGAGCGTTTTCATAAATCTTGGCTTGTATGAGCAACTGAAAGGCTACAATGCCTTCCTCAGAAAGGGAAGTGATTTGTGCATGTTCTTCATAAGAGGCTTCAGAGAAAATGGAAAAAGACATCTATTTAGGCCATAGGTATTGTTCTATGGACATTTAAAAAGAATTTTGAACTTAGGCGCCCTTCTTCCCTGACCCTTTGCTGAGCCTCTCCTATAGGGAGCTGTACCACAGCTGGCAATGTGTTCAGAGTGACACTGAATAGAAGGTATCTTAGTCCAACTTTCTTGTTTTATAGAAGTAAAACACTAGGTCTTACTAATAGGACCTCTCTTTGCAAATAATAGTTGAAAATGTCACATCTGAATTATGTAGAGAAGTATTTATATTGATATTTTGGAATTTAAAAATTCCTTTCCAAGGTGGCATCCTATTGTTTTTAGTAAATCTAAAGTAAAATGGGGGACCGGCCCAGTGGTGTAGCAGTTAAATTTGTGCGTTCCGCTTCGGCAACCTGGGGTTCGCAGGTTTGGATCCTGGGCACGAACCAACACACCACTTATCAAGCCATGCTGTGGCAGCATCCCATATAAAGCAGAGGAAGATGGGCACCGTTGTTAGCCCAGGGCCAATCCTCCTCAGCAAAAAGAGGAGAATTGGCAACGGATGTTAGCTCAGGGCTAATCTTCTTCCCCCCACCCCGCCCCAAAACAGTAAAATGGTTTATCAAGTAACAGAGCACATGAATACAAAACGTCAAGTTATATGTAGTCATTCTTTGGCATGGGCAGCTCTGAATTTTTGGAGAGAAGTTCACAAACACAATTAAAAAGCATATTCATGCAAGGTTAAAATAACTACTAACATTCAAACAAATGCCTCTATTATAATATGATTTTTTCAGACGAACACTTCTGTCATAATAAAGCTTAGATTTAGTTTAAAATCAGCACGGTGTAACCCATCACCTGTATCTACACAAAATAAAAACAATATGACAACTGCAAAAGGCTAAAGCTGTGTGAAGTGTGGTTGTTCTCTGTGACCTTTACTTTCACAGCAAAGTAGGGAGCATTTCATTTAATAAGAATATTCAAAAAAACCCTGCATTTGCAAAGAGGGGGGCAGGGATGATACTGCTTCAAAAGCTAGCCTGAATATCAATAACTGTATAATCTGATAGGTGCCTGAGGAAATTGGGAAACTAACCCTTCAGACTTCTTCAGAGATCCTTGAAAGTTTGAGTGTTTCAAGTTTGCTAGTCTTCTCTCTTGCCAAGGGGAATCTTGAAGGGGGAAATTCAAGTGATAAAAGAAATACCTATGAGCAAAAACTGTTATTTCACAACAGGCAGGTGGCTATTTGCACAGTTAAAAAAAAAAAAAAAAAAAAAAGACAGTTTCCCATTATTCTAAAAGCTCTGTTAAAAGAGATGAATTGTCACCACAAAATGGCAACTAAATTTCAAAATCTGGTAGGGAAACTACCTTTTTGAGTTGCTTCATCTTGGGGTTACTGAATGGCACAGAAAAGAATAAGTAGCTGTTCAAAATCAGGTTCAGGCAATGAGAAGCCTCTCTTTAATGTATCAAAACACGTGAAGTAGGTTTCCAAAAGTAAAAAAAATTAGAAAATTTTTCTAAATATTTAAATCAGTAAACATTTACTGAGTACTGCCTTGCCAAGCACTGTGCTGGGTGCTCTGGGGCAGAGCAAAGCAGCAAAAAATAAAGTTTCTGCTAATTTCGGGTTTAGCCTCTAAACTGGTACAGAGAGATGACATTCTCACGTCAAAGAGGTAACCAAGACAATATGTGATTAGATATTACAGTTAGGAAGTAGAGGAACTCCTTGGAGGAAGCAATCAGTGTGGATGAAATGGTTTTGAGGTGGGTTTCCAAGAGGATGAATAAAAATATAATATGAGTGCTATGCTGTTTTCTGGGGACAAAAGGATCTGGTTTGGTTCAGAGTTGAGCATTAGTGCTGGGAAGGGTAAACAAGTCAGGTACAATGAGGGTCCAGATTATGGGGGAGAATGTTTGATACAAGATTAAGAATCTGGATGACCAAATAGGTAGTTATGAGTCAATGAAAGAATTGTCTTTTCTGTTTAACATGGTATCAATGGGAGATTTTATCTGACAAGTTTACAGACTAGGGCAAGATTAGAAGCAAGAACAGTCTAAAGATTATGGCTGTAATCCTATGAAAACACAATAGTGGCAGTGACAACTTCCCAGACCTTTAATATTTCTTCACTGAACTAACTAGAGGATCATAAACAAAGACAATTAGGAAATAAATATAAACAATATCAGAGTAACTAAGAATAAGATTTAGTTTGTGTACTGAGTACAATACACACTGTAAAGTCAAAAGCACCTTTAATACAAGAAATTTTAAAAATAAGAACATTATTTATAATTTTATTCCCATAAATTTAGAAATCTAGTTGAAATGGTATAAAATTTAAATTAGCATTTTTAATCCAGTAGTATACTGAAAGAACTAGTAGAGTTTATTCAAGGAATGCAAAGATGGTTTAATACTGTAAATCTATCAAGAGATTACATATTAAAGAAGAAATATACATGATCATCTCAATAGATGCTAAAAAAGCATTTTATAAAATTAAACACTCGTCTCCGATTTTAAAAAAATTAGCAAGCTATAAATAGAAGAGTTTCCTTAACCTGAAACAATATCTACAAGAAACCTACAGCAAAAATATGATATTTGCAAAATATTACCAGAAGTAGTCTCATTAGAATTAGGAATGAGAAGAAAAATATATAAAAATGTAAAGAAGAAATTCTAGCAAGAAATGTATAAGGCTTATATTAAGAAAATAATATATCTTTCCTCAAGAATATCCAAGAAGGTTTGAATAAATGAAGACAAACAATATTCTTATATGAGAAGACCCAATAGTGTATTAAATGTCAATTATGCCCAAGTAAATCTATATATTCAATGTAATCCCAATCAAAATCAAGTTGCAATGTTTAAGAGAATTTGACAAGCTGACTATAAAATTCATCAGGAAGAGAAAATACAAAAGAATAGCCAAGAAAATTTAGAAGATAAACTAAAGGGGACTAGCTCTATCAGATATCATAACGTACCAAAAAGCTATATTCCAGTCTCAGGAATACAGAAGTAGACCAATGGAACAAAATAAAAGAGCCTAAAAACAGATCTATGTTTATACAATAATAATGGCATTTCAAACCAGGCCTATTTAATAAATGGTTTTGAGATAATCAGTTATCCATTTAGAAAAATAATAAAGGTAAATCCCTATATCTCATATCATATATAAGATAAATTCCAGATGGATTCAAGAGCTAAATACAGAAAAAGATAAACTATAAAAGTATTATAAATATATAAAAAATATTTTTATAACCCTGTGATGGAGAAAGTTTTCTAAGACACAAACCTAGAAGACAAAAAAAGACAACAGACTTGAACTTAAAATTTTGTAAATTTTCTAATGGAATAAAAGGCACCCAAATCAAAAATACCAGAAGAAAATATTTGCAAGATAGGTAACAAAGATTTATTATCCAGGATATATAAGGAGTTCCTACAAATCATAAGAAAAGGATGGCTAATAAAAAAATAAATAAGCAAAGAATATGTATTAGGCAAATCACTAGAGACATAAATAGCTAATAAACATATAAAGCAGTACTCAATCTCACTATCAGGAGATGTCAGGAGAATGCAAGTTAAAATGAGTTATTCTATTGCCTGCTGCTAAAAAAAAGAGAGGAACACTTATTGGTAAAAGTATGGGAAACACTCTCAAACACTATTCTTAGGACTATAAAGAGGTAATGTCATTTTGGAAATTACTTTGGCCATGTATAACAAAATTTAAAATATACATATTCTCTTCTTGTTAGTTCCTCTTCCATGTATTTATCATGGAAAAAGGACACATGCACCATCAGTCTCATACAAAAACGTTTACTTCACATGGCTTTTAGTAGTGAAATATTGGAAACAGCCTCAAGAGAAAAGGAGAAAAAAATAATAATATGGAATACTATGGAATAATAATATGGAATTAGGCAGATCTCAGTGTGCTGATCTGGAAAGATCTCTAGAACATACTGTTAAATAAAAAAACAAGTTACAAAACAATATGTATAGTATACTCTCATTTGCATAAAAATAAAGAAAACCTTATATGTATGTAAACATATATAACTGCATAAAAAAAGAATATATAACTCAAAATGAATAAACAGTGGTTATCTCCAGAAAGAGTAGGAATTTGGTGGGGCTGGGGTAGAGGTATTAAAGGAGTATTTTCACCTTCTATTCTATATAAACCTATATAGTCTTTGCTTTATTGTATACTTAAAAAATAGGATTAAAATTTAAGTAAAAGAAAAAAAGAAGCCAGCAAAGAGTAATTTAAAAATCATGGTTTTGCTTCAACTTCGTCTTTGACTACAAGTTAGAAGGTCAGATGACACTATTAAGTGCTTGAAGAAGTTCTGACCCAGCTAACATTATGGAATAGAAATAATTTCTATAAGAAAACACTGCTAAACTGCCAAGTCCCTCTGCATCTTGACAGAGATTAATTTAATGGTCCCATACATTGATTCCTGGTGACTTATAGCCTTTCAATTCAATCCTGCATATAACTGTACATTATCATACTGTACTGCAAAGTATCAATCTTTTTAGAACACAGCCCTAATAAAAGCAGCATGCTTTACAGAATGAGCTTCAGGATAAATAAATGCATGGAAAAAAAATACCTTTAAATTAAAATCAAAAGAGACATTTAAAGTTTGGGCATTCTTCATTATGGGAAAGAATCTTCCACTTTGAGACTATTATATATCAGAAAAGCTCCATCTGTTGTATAATTATCTCTGATAAACAGCCTGATGCTTCGAGCTTCATTAGAGAAAAGGGAAGAGAAAGACATACACAGAGAATTGTAAATAAATCTCCCCACCATATTTCACTTAAAACCAGCCCAGCAAGAAGTCATAAAATATTTTTTAATAGGTAATATTTTCTAAATGTTCTACTAGAATAAGCCAGCCTATTTGCCCAATATCTGGTCTTCTGAAGCAGGCATAGTCCGAAAAAGGGAAAACTAGTTTCATTTAGGGATTATTAGCAATTTAATTGGTAAAACAAACAAAAAGTTTAGTCACTTGGTGGCAAGGATATTAATTTTCCAGAGCACAGATAACGGCTTGTCAGACAGGAATGAAGACTAGTCACCAATGAAGCCCAATGCATGTTCAAAGATCCAAGGGCAGTCTAGCAACGACATCTGTTAAAATGCGCCACCATTTTATTTTTTAAATGCCTGGGGGAGCTAGGGTATCACCAGCAACCAGTTCCCAAGGCAACAATGGAAATCTCTTTGTTCAACCAAATTAATTTAACCACAGACAAAGAATGTTCTCAGATTTCTATTTTGGGAATCTCTGTCATATTAAAGGAAAATCCAGCCAGCACTTAGAAATGAAGTTTTAATCATTAAAAATCTTCACTAACATTCAGTTAGTATGGTTCTCACTTTTTCTGTATTTTCTTTTGGCTACAACAAAAGTATCTCTTGGGTAGACGCAGTAGAGAACAGAAAAAAGCTGGAGCATTATGGATGAAAAATGCCCAGAGCGGAGGTCTAGCCCTGTCATGTGACTCAAGGCAGGTCACCATGCAAACCTTTTTCTCATCTGTAGAATAGGAAGGAGAATATCTGCCCTGCCTGTGTTGCACACTGTCAGGATGATCCCAGGAAAATAATGTCTGTCAAAGTGCTTTGTACAACTGGGATTGGCAAACTTGACAGTGGTCCTATAAAAGGACCACTGAGTCTCTGTAGCAACTACCCAATTCTGCTGTTGAAGTGCAGAAGAGCCACAGACAATACATAAACAAATGAGCATGGCTGTGTTCCAATAAAGTTTTATTTATGAACATTAAAATTTGAATTTCATGTAATTTTCACATGTCACAAAATACCATTCTTTTTATTTTTTTCAGCCATTTAAAATCATTCTTAGCTTGTGGGCCATACAAAAAAAGGTGAAGGGCCAGATCTGGCCCAGGGCTGTCATTTGCCAACTCCTCTTGTAAACTATAGTTTTATATATGTGTTGGTTGCTGTTTATTTCTTAATATGTGCCTCTACAAATCTTAGAAGAGTGTTCTGTATGAAGTGGGCCCTCTGTAACTGCTAAATTAAATTAGAATATTTGAAAACAAACCCATTTCTTGCCTTTACTCTTCCCGAGCAGCAGGTGTCAGTTCTCTTCCTCTCCTGCCTAGAAAGAAACAGACCAGCCAACTCTGTGACACCTCAATTTCTATCCAATATGTAATAGGATTGAGGGGAAAAAAAGCAAACACAAAACCTTGGTAGGCATGCACATTCTAAGGCTCCCAAACAAGTCACAAGTAGGGATGCCCAGGCCTTTAAGAGCATGACAACAGGAAAGTCGATTTATAGGAGAGATAAAGAAAAGGGCATTTTTTCAATTTTTAAGCCCAATCTGGTAAGACTCCGACTTAAGTTGATCAGTCAACTGCCGTCATTTAAAAATAACAACAAAACAACAACTGGTTTCAGTGTTCTATCTACAACTGCCATTATTACCCTTTCTCTCTTCAGAAGTTGGGTCAAGAAATGTTAAGTAGAAATTACACATTATCACCTCTATGGAAATAGGGAGGACAGTAAATAGGTAGCAGCAAAAGCAGAAAGAAATGTTATTTTGTTCTTTTTGTTTGTGCAACAACACCTCCTCCTCTGTAGTTTACGTTTGCATGCAACGTCCTTTATACTATAAACCACTAGAGACAGGCAGCTATGGTGTGGTGCTGGAGAGCCAGGCTGGTCTGTGATCTTGGGCAAGATACTGAATCATCCTGTCCCTCCATTTCCACACCTGTAAAACAGATATGTTAACAGTACTCACATCTTACAGGGTAATTATGAAGATGAAGTAGGTTAATACAGATAAAGTATTTGGAACAGTGTCTGGTACTTGATGAGTACTCTAGTGTTGGTTGTTACCATTATTATAGCATTTAAATGCTGTGACAAGTCCTTTGGTTACTATTTGAATTTCATTTACTCTGTTTTTTGAAAATGTTTCTAATGGCTAAAGTTCCATGGACTCTTCTGCCAACACACACAGGATGAGAGAGGAAGAGACATATGTGTGTTCAGACAAAGAAATAGCACTTGGAGCTTTTGGATATGTTTTTTTGACCTTCAGTCAGGTGTTTTAAGAAATTCTTTTGGATAAAAATCTGTTCTGTTTCTCTGCCTTACACACCCTTGTCAATAGTTCTTACTCTATCTGCAGTCTTTTCAAAAAGCATTAATGTACCCAGACTCTCACCACCTGTCTGTTCATATATATATTCATTTAACCAATGTAAGTAATCCCCTACTGCCTCTTCCTCCATCTTCTTTCTCCTAGGTAGTTCACAGCTGAAGAAATCTGCAAGGTGTCAATGGATCAAGCTGTCTAATCTCACCTGGGTCTTCACTGCTCCTTGGCAATCACTTTAATTATCTCATGTTGACTTATAACACATCTGCCCTGACAGCTTTGACAGCTTTGACAAACCTTTCTTATTTTTCTCATCCCTATATCCTTCACCCACAAACCAGGCACATGTCTCCTCACTCTAGCATAGTTTTCTACCTAGGTGAGGTAGCAAAACCCACCTGAGAGTTTTTGTAAATGACATGCTTATTAACCACCACTCCTGCTACTGCCTCCCTTTCACCCCAAAATTCTTATGCACCTGTTTGGGAGAACAAGCCAGAATCTCAGGGAGAAGCACATATATTTAAAAAGGTGACCTCCTTATGAGTAGAGACCTAATCTTACTTATTTCTGTACCCAGCACTTAACCTAGTGCCTAACATATAGTAGGCTCTCAGCAAAGACTGCTAAATGAAGATACAAATCACTGAAATAGTTTATTAAATCAATCTCATGATCACCAAAATACATATGTCCAGTTTACAGTCTCTGCAGCATTTTTACAACATTAAGGCAATATGCTACAGTGGTTGAAAGCATATGCTCTGGAGCCAAATTAGTGGGTTAGAATGTGAGCTACACAGCGAAGCAGGAGCTCTGTAACTTTAGGCAGAAGTTATTGAACCCCTCTATGCTTCAACTTTCTCATCTGTAAAAAAGCATCTATCTCATAGGGTACTTTGAAAATTAAATATTAGTACATGTAAAGAGCTTAGAAGAGTGCTTAGAATACAGCCAACACTTTATAAATGGAAGCTAACGTTTTCATTATTATTATCAAAGCCCACACCATAAGGTGAAATTTGTTTCTTGGCTTTTGTGACTTTGCCCATTATCATCCTCCTCCTCTCTGACTTCTTCAGTTGCATCCTCTGTTTTGGTTTCACTCACTGCTTTTCTTTGCTCTCACCCCTGGCAACCTCATTTAACCCCTCAGGCTTCGCCTATCTTCTCCAAGCGGATGAAGCCGACTTTGACTTCTCTCTCCTGAGCTCCAGATCACACTGCCCAGTTGAACACAAGTCATCGTCATTATCTCTGATTAGCAAATCTCCTCATTTCCCCAGATCTGTGAAAACTCAAGGATTATAATAACAAGCCCGAAAAGAATTAGGAATTAAGATTAGCTTCAGAGAATTTAACTTGAAGATGAACACACCATGGTGTAAAGCAATGATGTCACCAGAAAGAGAATGGATCTGAAGCTAGTAGAATTAGACATCCTTAATCAGACTGAAGGTATTTACATATCAAAAGAAAAAACATGGCAGTCTACAGTGGCCTAGACTGGCAAGTTATGGAAACACAGGAAGTGTTGTGTCCTAGGGGCTCCACACTTTAGGGCAGGTCTAAGCCCAGGCAGAGGACAAGGAAACGGGTATGAAGATGGAACCTCGCACTAAATGCAAGACCTTTCCTATATGTCCTTAGAGTGCACCTGGCGATGAGCCTGACTCAATTAAAAGTTCACTTCACCTAACTCCACTTGTTCTGAGTCCATACTTTGCCACCTGCTATAAATCCGTTATGGGTTGGCTTCCCAAAAAGGTCTGCCTCCAGAGAAAATGTTTGTCACATGGATATATTCTTTTCAATTCCTGTTACAAGGATTTTTCATGATGAATTAATAAAGTAACTTTTGGTTATGATTTGAGTTTCCACATACCTTAATTACAGAGAGAGAAAGTGCTGATCTTGCCAACATGAATATTTCTATTCTCTGTGGCAGTTATATTTCACATTGTGAAATAACTGATCATAAGCATGGATTCTGAAGCCAAATGCCTGAATATGAATCCTGGTTCTGGTTATCTCCTATTTTGTGACTACAGGCAAATTACTTGATCTCTTTGTGCCTGTTTCTCTACCTACAGAATGGGGATAATGATAGTATCTACCTCACTGGCGTGTCATAAGGAATAAAATAGAAAAAATACAAAACATATAGAACAATGTCTTGCACATAAAGCGCTCAATAAACAGTAGCTATTGTTATCTCAATCTCACATGCATTGTGGCTGCTCAAGTTGGTTTGTTGTGGCCTGCTCCTGGTATGTGCTGATCCAATCAGATGTGGTTCTATCAGATGAGATCCTGACCAGCTCCAACCTTTCCTTTAGACAAGGAGGTCTTAACCTAAATGCCATAGTGAACTTTAAAAAAAATTTTATTCAAAATTGAGTATAAATGGATGGTTGTAGTGTGTATCTTTCTACCATAGCTTTCATCAGCTCCTCAAAAAGTACATGACCCTGAATAGATTTTTAAAAACAAAACAAAATCTATTGCCACTAACATTTTCATCTTTTTTTAATCCTCTTAAATGATTTCTACACCTTCCCCTGGGCCTCTATTCAATAAGTCACAATATTTAAAAAATTCTCTCTGCAATGTTTTTCTCATATAGTCCTTCCCATTTTCAATATTGCCAAGTTACCTCTCCAAAAAAACTGTAATAATATTACTTATTCTGCTCAAAAACATGACTACTGTCTAACATCCAAAAATCTTAGCTGAGTGAGTATTCAAGCCTCTATATCTTGGCCACAATCTACCTTTCCAGCCTTGTCCTCCACAAATGGCCCTAAAGGAGTCACTTGCCATTGCAGAACTCCATGCAGCTTCTTTCTTCCACAGCTCATTCTACTCTGTCTAGAATGTCTTTTCAACACCTCATGTCTGTCTTCAACACCACTTTCTCCAGTAAACCAACACCCTTCTTCAACAGTCACTGTCTTTAATACATAACAAAGACCATTAAAATGGATGAATACAACCATGTATCAGAGTTTCTCAACCTTGGCATTACTGACATGTCAGGCTGGATATTCCTCGTTGTGGAGGGCTGTACTATGCAGCATAGGATGTTTAACAGCGTGGGGGGGGGGGCGGGGGTGTGCAAAATTATTCCTGCTTGAAAACCACTAATAAAACAAATATATTTATTTTCCCCTGCTAAATAGTAAATTCTCTGAGGACAGGGACTATGGGCTTCTTTAATATTCTCAATTGTCCCTAGTACCATGGTTTATGATAGGTTTAGATAAACATTTTTTCTCTGCTAATCTTTCCAAAATTAGTAGAAAGAACATTCTAATCTACCATATTCCAAGGATTTCTAGGTATTCATTAAATTTGAAACACCAAACTTCAAGCTGTTAAGTAAAGCTTTTTAAAGGTAAAAACTGCTATGTCATAACATCCCTATAATTTTCAACAAATGCTGTCAGTTATAGTTGTGCCCTAAAGGAGAGAGTTACAGTATTATAAAGATTAAGTGGACAATGGACTTCCATATCACACATATGATAATAGTATTCCACCACTGAGGGCTTACAGAAGAGTAACAGAAACCATCTCCTCCTCTTTTCAAATACCCTATGTTCTATGAAGTATGTGGTGTTATTATCTCAGGTAATTGCCTAGAAACATTCAAGGCCTAGTTAGTAACAGAAGTAAGGTTTCAATCCAAGGTTCCTAAGTCAGGGGTAAATTCCCTACACCAGTGGTTCTCAACACTTGCTGCACATTAGAAACCCTCTGCAGAGCTAAAAAGACAGATTCCTGGGCTTCCCTCCAGACCAATTAAATTAGACTCAGGGAATGGTGCCGAAGATTAAAATTGTTTTAAAAATCCCTAGTGTATTCTGATTTGCAGCCAGGGCTGAGAACCACTGCCCCAGACTGGTTCAAAACCCCATGTACTTTAACAGTTAACATAAAAGGCTATCTTTTAAGAAGACCCCAAGCTCCACGGAACGGCTGAAACTTATTCTCTTAACTCGCTGACTTGGGCCTATATGTCAACACAATCTTGAATTAAAAGATCTGCTATCTTTTTTTCTGGGACAAGGCATTATCAAGAAGTTCATGATATAATTCTTGGGCTGCTTTCTCTACCACTTCACAGGATCTGGGCACTTACACTCCTCTTTACTTGGTGAAGTTACATTCAGTTCTGTCGGAAGCGGCTGCTGGCTGGGACTAAGAGTTGGCGTGGTTATCGAGGTATTGTTGTTGTCACTGGTGGTCTCTTCAGAAAACAAATCTGATTGGCTGTTACTTGTACTTGGAGCAGAATCATCGTCTGGTTGTTTCTTTTGAAAATCTAAAGAGAAAGAGTAAGAAAACCAGTTTAATTAAGGAGCTCACAATCTTCTTGGGTATTAGAAAACAATGAAAGTTAGTATAAAAATGAAATATAACAGCAGCAATAATAAAGACTAATTTGAGTGATTAAAAAATGGAAGTAAAATACTGGTCAAAAACATATAACACTAGGGGGCCGCCCGGTGGCACAGCGGTTTAGTCCGCGCTTGGCAGCCCGGGGTTCGCGAGTTCGGATCCCAGGCGCCCGCCGACGGACTGCCTGTCAGCCATGCCGTGGTGGCGTCCCATATAAAGTGGAGGAAGATGGGCACAGATGTTAGCCCAGGGCCAGTCTTCCTCAGCAAAAAGGGGAGGATTGGCAACAGATGTTAGCTCAGGGATGGTCTTCCCCACAAAAAAAAAAAAAAAAAAAAATGTAACACTAGTGGAGGGTAACAGGAGTTAAAGCTTTCCAAGGTCTTTATATTGTTCAGAAAAATAACAGACATACTCATGTTAACAAAAGACTTTACAAAGCCAAATGCATGTTAAAATTTTAAGGGTAATCAGTAGAAGGAAAAAAGGAATAAAGACAAGTTGTTCAAACCAACAGAAGACAAGTAAGAAGGGAAAAAAAAAAGCAGGGTAAATAGAAAACATATAATAAGATGTTAGAAATAAGTACAGATATATCAGTATTGGTAATAAATGTAAATAGACTAAACTTAGCAGTTAAAAGACAAAAAATTCAGATTGAATAAACAAAGTCCTATGCTATGCAGTTTACAACAGACATACTAGAAACAAACATGAGGATAAGGAAAATTTTAAAGTATGTAAAAACAATACCAGCAAATACACATGACTAAAAAGCCAGTAATAGCTACAGTATTGTCAGAAAACGTAAACTTTAAGACAAAAAGCATTATTAAAAGAGGATCATTATATAATAGTGGGGGGGGGGGGAGGATTTACCAGAAGATAAAACAATTCTAAACCTGTAGGCACCTAATAACAAAGCCTCAAAATATGTAAAGCAAAAGTGATTATATTTATGGGAAACAAACAAATTTACTACCATAATGGGAAAATTTTAATATACCTGTCTGAGACAAAATAATTAATAAAATTAGAGAAGATTAATAAGCATATATAGACTCACGTACCCAACAATTAGATAATCAATTATTTTCAAACGTGGAATATTTATAAAAACTGACTAAAACCTGGCTAAACCTTGACCACACATTAGGCTATAAAGCAAAAGCCTCAACAGATGCCAAAAAATTAGTAAGATACAGACATTATTAGCTGACCATAGAGCAATTAAGTTAAAAATTGATAAAAAGCTCTACATATCTGGAAAATTTAAAAATACACTTTAAACTCATGGATCAAATCAGAATTATAAAATTATAAAATGTTTATAATTAAGTGATAATGAAATTGTTACTTATCAATATCCAGTAAAGATAAAGATGCACATACATTACCTATACCATAGTTATTTCATTCCTAGGTATATGCCTGAGAGAAACTCAAGACACACGCACAAGGGGGTTAATTATATATTGTTTGTAATAGTAAAAAGTCAGAAACAACCTAAAGGTCCATAAACTATAATAAATTCAAATAATGGAATAATGTACATAGTGAAAACAAATAAGTATTGCCACATACATCAACATAAATGAATCTGAAAATCATTACGTTAATAAAAAAGCAAGTCACTAAGTAACACAGTAAGATTGTACTTACATAAACCTTAAAAACAGGTGAAACTCAAATAACATATTGTTTAGAAATATGTATGTTTAAATCATAAAAAAAAATTACCAAAATTCAGGACAGTGGTTACCTCTTAGAGGTTGAAGGAGGAGGATGTGAAGGTGAGACGTATGCGGAAATATTCAAAATTACAGGTAATGTCCACTGACAGAGAATAGATTCAAATGGTATATTCTGGTATACTCAGATATATTCATTGATATAATGGAATGCTCTATGGCAGTTAAAACAAATGAATAAAGCTACAAGTATAACAGAATAATCTTAAAAACAATGTTGAGAAAAAAAGCAAGCTACAGAAGGATTTTTACAGTATAACAATATTTATATAAAAATTTAAAATATGTAAAAATGCCATATATTGTTCATGGATAATTACAATATAAAAACATGAGTGGAAATGATACACCAAATTCAGGATAGTGGTTATCTCAGGTTGGGAGAGCAACAGGAGTCTTCAATTCTATTAGTAATTTTTTATTTCTTAAAGCTGGTGGTGGGTATATGACTGTTAAAATTATTATGTATAATGTCTATATATTTCATTTTAAAAAACTAATACTAGTCTATGAAATACAGATTATACTTTACTACATCAATTCAAAGAAAAAGAAGATCCTGACAACACCACATTACCTTATCTTTTGATCCACAGAGAAGCTGCTGCTATTATGCTCTATAACCTCATCAGAATCACTGTTTTGACATATTCTGACCATAAGAATAGTTAGCATTTACGTTGCATTTACCATGTGCCAGGCACTGAACTAAACGTTTCATGTATATAACTCATTTACTTTAATCCTCAGGACAACCCTAATAAGGGAGGTATAATTAACACGACTTTATTGATGAAGAAACTGAGGCTCAGAAAATTTAGGTAATTTGTTCCAAGTTAACAGCTAGTAAGCAGAAAGATCAGGATTTAAATACAGGTCCATAAGACACCAAAATTCCTGGTCTTCAATCACAACCACAAGGTATAGAATGGAGAGCACTAGACTCGTCCAAGGAAAAGGCCTATATGTCAAGTCTTCACCCATTTACAGCACCAAGGGTGAGTGCAACACATTTAGCCAAAGAATCACTAACCTGCTGTGCAAGCAGGGATCTAAAGCCTCTACTGCTTCTTCTCTGTGTATTTATTTCTCCTGGCCACTTTTTTATTCTTCAGTGTTTTGACATTTTAAAATGGCTTATTATCTCAATATTATTTATACAGCACCCTCAGAGAAAAAACATACTACATAAATGGAATAAAAATACTGCAATAATGACACTTCTTTTTTATGTCATGTCATTTCATTAGCTCTCTGATGTCAATAATCATTGTATTCCTCCGATAATTTATCTCTCCACCATCTAATTGGAAATGTTATAAGGCCCTAAAAGAACTGAAACTGGCGCAGCGGTTTAGTTCGCGCTTGGCAGCCTGGGGTTCGCGGGTTCGGATCCTGGGCGCCTGCCGACGCACTGCTTGTCAGCCATGCTGTGGCAGGGTCCCATATAAAGTGGAGGAAGATGGGCACGGATGTTAGCTCAGGGCCAGTCTTCCTCAGCAAAAAAAGAGGAAGATTAGCAAGGGATGTTAGCTCAGGGCTGGTCTTCCTCACACACACACACACACAATAAATAAATAAATAAAAGAACTGAAACTGAGTCATCATTGTAACACCTAGCACAACCCCCCATGCCTCCAGACAGACACACATTGACTCACTCACTCAAGCACAATAACCCTCTGAGGTTAAATGATGTTGGTGTCTAAAGACAATTACCAGGTTCCACCCACACAATCTCCAGCCCATGCTTGCCATGCTCTGGTACTTTTCTTTCAAAAAAGTTTTCTTTTGTGAATCTGCATCTGACACAATGTACCTTCTTTTAACCCATCCTCCCACAATGCCTTTTCTGCACCTCCACAGGGTGAAGGTGTGAAAAAAATCATCAGGCTAACAGTATTCATTACAACCCAAACTGGCTACACACAAGAGAACTACTAGAAGCTCTATACATTCTCTGCTTCAATTCAATGAAGAACCCAGGAATCACAGAATTTCACAACCAGAATTAACTGCAAAGATCCAGCTCAATCCTCTCATCATACAGATAAAGAAAATAAGAGCCAAGAAAGTTAAAGGAACTCACCAGAAATTCAGAGTTAATCCTAAGAGTTTTCTAACTCTTAGGCCAAAGTAAGCAGCTTGTACAATACAAAGAGCTTTAGAGTTGGACCAGGTTCAAATCCTGACTTTGCTATTTACTGGGCATATAGCTAAAGAAAACTGTTTAATCTTTTGGGGCCTTCTCTGTAAAATGAAGGGAGGGAGTTATTTTTCTCTCTCAGGATAACATGGATTAAATAAAATAATGTACATAAAGTATCTAACACATGGGTATTCAACAAATGACAGTCATTAAAAACAAAAGGTAGGGCCAGCCTAGTAGTTAAGTTCAGCTCACCCCACTTCAGCAGCCTGGGTTCAGCTCCCAGGCGCAGACCCACACCATGTGTCAGTGGCCATGCCGTAGTGGTGGCTGACTGGCAACGGATGTTAGCTCAGGGTGAATCTTCCTCAGCAAGAAATCAATCAATCAATAAATGAATAAAAGGTATTTTCCTACTTTAAAGAAAGGGCCACTGAGTTATCTCTTCCTTTTAGCCCTGATGCTTGCATCATAGTTCTTACTCTGTTTCTTTCTTTATCATTCAGCATCCAACTTGTGACTACTGACAAAAAAAAAACAGAAAGAAAAAAAAATCCTAGAAGTCTACTCCAAGCACCCAGGGGAGCAGATTTATATCACATGTAAAAAAGTAAACAACAAAATAGGCAGAGAAAGACTGCCTCTCGTCACTCTACTCTGGAAAGCAGTGCAGGAAAGGTACAGAAATAGTCACTTCATTTGACACAGTCAAGACTCGTTCACTTGTTGTTTTACAATTCTCATATAAATGGGAAAATGAGAAATCTCTAAGCTCATCCATCTCTATGAGAAAAAAAATTAGGAATAATTATCTATTTTTGTAAATTGGTAGAGTTAATGGTATCTCCAAAGGTGTAAACTTAATCTTAAACTGTGAGTCTGAGAGAGGTTTATGTGAATAAAGCTTTTCCAAAATAAACTGTTACTTGTAAAACCTGAGTAAAAACCTTTGAACTTAAAAGGGACTGCTGTTGAAAAGTGAACAGAAGCCAAGATCTTGGCAGCTTACCTATCATAAACTAGGGGGATAAACAGTTTCTCAACAAAGGTACTCTTGGAACTTGAAGTATCCAGAAATGGGATGTTTCCACAAGATAGAGAAAGTGACCAAATGGTACCAGCTGAGCCAAAATGGCCAGTGAAGTCCCTGGGGCTGGTTGTCTACATACTCACTGGACATATTTTTCTCCATTGTTTTCAGAAAGATTTTTCTCACAGGTCAATCTGCTTACTACAAAGTGTACCTCAAAAGACTGGGAGCGCCAGGGGCCGCCCGGTGGCGCAGCGGTTCAGTCCGCGCTTGGCAGCCCGGGGTTCGCGAGTTCGGGGTTCACGGGTTCGGATCCCGGGCGCCCGCTGACGCACTACCTGTCAGCCATGCCGTGGCGGCGTCCCATATAAAGTAGAGGGGGATGGGCACGGATGTTAGCCCAGGGCCAGTCTTCCTCAGCAAAAAGGGGAGGATTGGCGACGGATGTTAGCTCAGGGCTGGTCTTCCCCACACACACACAGAAAAAGACTGGGAGCGCCAAAAAAGCGCCTCCTTGCCCTGCTCTGCTTGTCATGGACTAGGTACCTTGAGAAACTCAAAGATGGGTTTAGAAGCAATTAACTGGTTTTCCAAGTTGTTTCTTTTCCTTTTTGTATGTTAAGGAGATGTAACCACCACCATCCTGAAACTGACCAAGCCTCTCCACCGAGACCTACGCCTATGACCTTTGCCTTACTTTTAATGCAAAGATCTCTCCAGGAGCTTAGGCCTCATTAGGAGAAAGCATGTTCTCCAACTGAGCCTGTGCAGGCAAATACCCGCCTCTCCCTTTTGAATATTCATAAAAGTTCCTGCTTCCCTTTGTTCAGGATGCCATGACTTTGGAAATGCTTCCTCACGGCCTCCTATTTGCTGCAAATACACTTCACTTTGTGAGACAACTTCCACGGGTGTAGAGTCTTATTTAACTCACCAGGAGGTGAGCCCCCTTGGTTTGGTAACATGCTGACAAGCCCATTCACCCAGGAAGCCTCACTGGAACTATCCCTTATCTAGTCATCACTCAGAACACAGATTTGATGTGTATATGACCAATTGTTTACCTCTCAGATGTACTACAGAGATTTGGCAAAATGCTTAGCTCACTTAAACTCCCACCTCACTTCCAGATTATGACAATTACTATGTCTTTTTGAATGATTTCTTCAAGGCAGAGAATACACAAAAGTGATTTGGAAAGGATTTCACTAAACTTTCTTTGAAAATAAATTGCCTTTTTTTAAACTCTCTTCGGTAACCTACTTCTTGCTCTTAGCAATATATCATGAATGTTTTTTCTTTGTCACACACAGATCTGTGTGATCACTAATGGGTACACAGAATGTCCATTTATAATACAGCAATTAAGCCAATTCACTATTGTTATAGATTTGCAGTTACCAACTTTTCACTATGATAAGCAAGATTTCATTAAACTTCCTTAGGTTATATGGCTAGAAGTAGATCAACTGGGCAAGAGAAGATGCACATTTTTAAAGAATTTCATACATATTGTCAAGTTCTCTTGGCACACCACCCTGTGATTTCCCACAACATAAGACTTACTATGGCGTATAAGAATCATCTGTTCACTTTTCCATCTCTCACTGAAGGCCCAGGACAAAAACAGTGCTCAATAAATGTTCACTGAATGAACAGGAAGCCAAATGTTTTCCTGTAGAAAGCCCATCACTGGATTACATTTAAATTTATCAATTGTTATTTTAAACCTTTCACAAATTGTTTTGTGTGCCTTTAAGGGCACTCCTAGCATCATCTGGGTTAGCATTTCTAGAAGACAAAGTGCTCAATATCTGTGAATTTCTATTTTCATAATCAATAAATGGAGATGAGAAATTCAACTGCATTTGTTCTAACTCACTCATTAAGTCTATGTGGCCACTAATAAGGCTTCTATATCATTACAGACACTAAAGCTGGGTATAAAGAAAATCAAACTGGAACTAAGAGTTAAGTGCTTATTATGAGCAAGGCACTGCCAGAGGCCTTATGTTCATTTTCTCATTTCATCATCAAAATAAACTCAGCAGTAGATTTCATCCCCACATTTCAGCAGAGGACAGTGGGGTATGGCAAGGTTGAGCAACCTGCCCCCTCCCAACAAGTGCTGAAATTAGGATTTGAGACCCAGGTTTACATGAGTCTAATGTCCACACTCTTCCCACTACAGCATGCATCATGCAGGTGTCACTTTTCAAGTTCCCACATTACCATTCCCAGTCTCCAAACACCATCTGACTCTATATCACAGATTATAACTCCGTGTTCCCACTGGAAGCTTTAACTTGGTATTTCACACCATAAAATGCTGCATATTTCAAGTAGCCAAAGTAAAATGGAAATGTTGCAAATAAAAATTCAATTTCAATATCTCAAGAGTTTGGTTCATGCTAGACATTGTATAAAAGTCTCCTTTAACAAAACAGGGTTCTTTTTCCTTCTTTATCCCTTCTCCCAATTTATGTCGATAATAGGCTACAGCCTCAATTCATAAGTATATTTCTAGATTTTTAAAGCTACACATTCCCAGCCCCAATTACAAACTTTAGATATCTTATTTTAAAAAGCTACAAAGCCATTAGCAGTAGCCAGCCTATTCATAAACCAGTTTTAGCCTTCTGATTAAATCTTAATAAAATTCTAGTAGCGAATGTTAACCTGCATTAACAGCCTCAGCAAAACCAACTGGTTTAAACAAGAATTAGCAAGAACCAAAGGACTGGTTACTATTAAAACTTTAAAATGCACTCACTTTGTATCCTAGAGCTTATGGGGAAAACTGTGATGCACTCAATGTGGCTGGGTTCATTTAAACTTCCTTTCATGAGTAATCTCTTCTAGCTTCTTTTTTTTTTTTTTTTTGGTGAGGAAGACCAGCCCTGAGCTAACATCCGTTGCTAATCCTCCTCTTTTTGCTGAGGAAGACTGGCCCTGGGCTAACATCCGTGCCCATCTTCCTCCACTTTATATGGGACGCCGCCACGGCGTGGCTGACAAGCAGTGCGTCGGCGGGCGCCCGGGATCCGAACCCACGAACCCTGGGCTGCCAAGCGCGGACGAAACCGCTGCGCCACCGGGCCGGCCCCTTTTCTAGCTTCTTTAAAAAACAAAAACAGAGACTTTCATCCTACCAGATTTCTCACCTATGCTCTCATGATGATTCCTTTTCTTTCAAAATCAGACTGTCTTCACTGATCTCAGAATAGACTGATCGATACTGTTTTGACACTGATTGATACTTTCAGACAACTTTAAAATACACACACCCCACATATATATATCCTATTAATGATAAATGACTCCTGTCCTGTGTTCCCTATCTATGCCCATAAGACAGACCTTGTCTTCTGCCCTTCTCCCCATCTCAGGGTATGGCACCAACATTCTCCTAGAGGCTGAAGTCAGAAGCCTGGGAATCGTCTCAGACTCTATATTCTCCCTCCCTGAATCCTACATCTCAAATATCACCATGTCTAGTCATTTACAACTCCTAAATATCTCTTGAATCCATCCACTTCTCCACTGCCACTCTAGTCTAAGTCATCATCATCTGTCAGATTCTTTCAATAGCATCTTAATTGATTTCTTGGCATCCTATCCTCTCTTGGCACACTCTAAACCATTCTCCACAAAACAAGAGTGATGTAAAAAATAAATTCTGATAAAGTTATTTTCCTCCCTAAACAGTTGAATGGCCTCCCATTCAGATGTTGGGTCTTTATAATGAGATCCAAAATCCTAAACATGGCTTAGAAGTCAGAAGTCTCTTCAAGAACTGGCTTCTGGCTATCTCTTCAGTCTCATCTTAAGCCACTCCTCCTCCTCTCCCTCCCCCTGCTTCAGCCGTTCTGGGGTCCTTTTGGTTTTTCAGACACTCCACGCTCTTTCTTAGCCTGGAGGACCTTGATCATGGCATGTGGGAGATTATTTTTCTTTATCCTGCTATTCACTTTGGTAACTCCTACTTAACATATGTACCTTAACATAAGCACCACTTCCTCAGCAAGACTCTTAAGATTATCCACAGAAGGCGCTTAATAAACATTTGTAGGGTGAATGAATGAATGTCTTATTCACTGAATACCCTAGCCCCTAGCAAAATGACTGCCACATAATACACAATATAGATTTGTTGAATTTAACTTATTTGATACTGGTGAACATATTAAGTTTAAAAATATTTTTTCTCTCAGACATTAATGGACTTCAAATTGCTATAAAATTTATTTATAGGAAGGATGCTTCTAGATATAATAGAAATATTAAGCACCCTTATCAATAAACAGATGTCTGAATTTTACAAACTATCCCTACACATATATAAATTTTCTTCCTTACTACTCACCACGGTAACTGGTTCTGATAGGACTCAAAGGGTATCTCAAATCCTGTTTGCTTAGATTCAGACCACAAAACTGCAAGCTTTTACATGAGAATAGAAATAACATTCGATTGGCTCCCAAAAGCATGTTTTCATATGCTTCTTGCAAAAATAGTCAACAAAAGAAAAAGAAGTTGACAGAGCTTACAAGGAAAACTCTAATCAGTAATTAAGCTTATTTTATAATCTGGTTTGTCACTGAAATTATACAGTCCCTAGATTGTTCACACCTACAGAGCCTACTCCTCAGAAGTGTGAACTAGCAAAGAAGTTATTTGGAGGAAGGCTTGTTTCTTATACAGCATTTATTGTGCAGACTATACAGTTTTCCCAGTAATAGTGTCTCATATTCATTTACAGGGCATAAATTAACATGTTAACATTACAGCAAATATCTAACAATCCATTAGTACTACAGTAACATGTACAAGAGACACATTTACCTCATTTTGGTCTAACCACAAAATGTGTCAATTTTTTAAAAAATTGAAAATACAGGGAAAAGTCTTCTGGATATTGTGACAATCCAGTTTCAACAAAATGAGCATTTGATGATATATGTGCATATATATATACATCGTACTCATACAGCTCAACCATCAAAATTACCAATAAGGCTAGGCATACTGTGGAAATATGAGGCAAAGCTGACAAAATAAAACAGGCAAATTAGAACCTAAAAACAAAACAAAAACCTCTAACCTATCTGTTTACAGCCAATCCTCAGTACCATTTAAAGACCTCCCCTCAAGCATTAGTCCTTGCTATCATTCATGAATCACTCCAATGGCACAAGTGGCATAACATAACTGCTAGAGAGGCTGGAGCCTAAAAAATATTTTTCAGTTCAGACTTAAGGTTTCCAAGCCCCATAAAGACTTCAATGACAACAGAACAGATTTGGGAATAAATTTTTAAAAAGTCAGGTTACTCCCTCTTCTTAGATAGCCGATTGTTTTACAATTGTATCCACACCAGACCTTCATTTCAGGAGAAGAGACATAACAAAAAAACCAAAAGCACCTCCCACTGGCACCTCCCTTTTTGGGAAGCGGGAGGTAAGCATGCTCAAGTTCCTGCCCACTAATACCTTTGCAACTAGATCCTCTTTGTCTTTGCCGCCTCCATCTACTGGGGCAGCTCTTGCTTTCAGTGAGCTTCTCCCACCCCTGATGCTTCATTTCCACTCAGTTCTCAGTCTCACCATCTCATATCTGGGTTACATACCACCAATCTTCAGTCCTCCTGCATTTAAGCCCTATTGCCAGGCTGACCATTGCATCTGTTTCAGGAAATTCAACTCAGAGTGGTAGTGTTAACTTTTGAGACACACTTTCCCTTAAGATAAAACTTGCAAAATGTTAAGCACAAATAATTATTTTTCAAACAATGCAATATGGTATATTTTAAGAATGTCAATTTCTTTCCCAAAGAATAACAGACCACACAATGATATAAACTGCTAACAGAAATTTTTTAAAAGGATGATGTGATGGGTTTATTAACATTTTCTTATTACAACTACTAAAGCATATCAAGGGAAGCATATCAGAGAAGACCATGATTTTCACAAGATCCAAAGATTAGGGCTAACTGACTAATTTTTATCCAATGAAGCCAAGGTAGCAAAAGAACATATAATGTTTGTATGATTCACAAGCCCCAAAAGGCATGTCTAATAGTAGGAAGAGTAAGTGTTCTTTCTGAAGAACTCTATGGATAGTTATGGAAAAGCAGTAGCATAATATAAGGGAACATGTCCTTCACATAAAGGCTGTCAACTAAAGACCTGAGAGATTTCTCCCCTCGTGAGAAAAGCTCGTGCACAGTTATCTACATACACTCTGTCACAGTATGCTGTTTAGGAGTACGGAATCAGACTGAGTTCAAAATATGGCTCAACCTCTTAACCACTGTGTGACCCTGGGCAAGTTATTTAACTTCTCCTGCTTCACTTTTCTCCTTCTCTAAAATGGGAATAATAATCATATCTATTTCATAAAGTTATTGTGTGGATTATGTTACATAATACATGTTAAAGTCTTAGAACAATGCCTGGCACATAGTAAGTCTCAAATTAACTATGATTTTTATTATTCCCCTTTTGCCTCTTTGCACACAATTGAAAAATTTGCTAACTTGAGACTGTGGCAATGAAAAATGAAAAATAATTTATTTGGTGCCAATAAATGATCAGATGGGAATTACACCTAACTCGGCTTTATTAACAATGTACATTAAAATAAGCCAATCCTGGGATTACAAACTCAAAAGTTTTCGTAGATGTTATAAATGTATAAAGTCAGCTGGCCTAAAACAACAGGGAGCAGTGGTTATTGTGGCTAATTGGCAAGTGGGAGCCTCACCTAAAGGCATGTGATTTCAAACTTAAAAATAAAAACCTCAAAATGTACCACATATTTGTGTCCTGCAAGCAATAGTTTAAGACTCCTGATTTAAATAGAGACAAAGTATTTATTATATAAAAGTTTTGTACACTGCATTATTAATTCTGCATCTTGGTAAAGAAATGATTCATTAGATTTATGTGAAATAGATATAAAGAGCAAATAGGAAAGTAGAGAGAGACAGTACAAAGAGAATCAGACAGACCTGTTTGAACCCTGGCTAAGTTCTCAGAAGCTGTGTGACAATAAGTTACTTAACCTATTTATAGTTGTTTCCTGATCTGCAAAAAATGTTTAAAAACCTATCCTCTATGATTGTTGTGAGGATAGGAGATAATGCAAGTATCTTTCACACAACAGAGGTGTTGAATAAATTTTTAAATGAATGTAAAAAAACTCATCTAGATCTAGAATAGAGACTTCTTAACCTAAAGTTCTTATATCAGCTTAGGCTAATTTATTCTGCAATAACAAATGACCCTAGAATCTAGAAGCTTTACAATAACAATAGTTGTGTTGTTTTTGCTCACATTATGCCTTCATTCCAGGAATCCAGAAGGAAAGTGTGGCCCTAACTGGAACACTACTGGTCTTGTGGCAGAAGGAAAAGAGAGAGAGAGAGAATTACAGCATGGCTTTTAAAGTTCTGTTCATATGTGGCATATGAACTTGTTCATTCACATTTTATTTGTTAAAAGATGTCACATGGCTGAGCCTGATAATGAGGACAGGGAAGCACAATCCTCCCACCGAAAGGGGCAGCAAATAAGTAGGAACAATAACACAATCTAGGGTTCATAACGTGTGCACAGAAAATTTTGCACATAATTCTGAGTTAATTGTATGAAATTATACACAATATTGGGTATGCATACAGGCCCATTTTCCCCCTCAGAAAACAGAACATAGATATTATATTCTGAAAGGTATCACAGACCAAAAGGGCCTAAAAGAAATCAGATTGGGTTTGAAAGAAGTCAGGTCTCAAACATATGGCCATTAGTAGTGATTTTACAATACTAGATCAATACAATAGTCTTAACTCCGATTTTCCCAGTTACTGATTACTGGACAATGGGCTGGGGAAACAATCTGAACTTTCTACCAGGCTGCATTAAATTTTATTACAGCAGTACCTCCCCTCCCCCGCTTATCTGCAGTTTTGCTCTTGGTTTCAGTTCCTTGTGGTCAACCTTGGTCCAAAATATTAAATGGAAAATTCCAGAAATAAACATTCATAAGCTTTAAATTCCAGGCCATTCTAAGCAGCCTGAAGAAATCTCACTCCACCCCGCCCCGGACATGAATCATCCCTTTGTCCAGCATGTCCAGGCTGTATGTGCTGCCCACCTATTAGTCACTTGGTAGCAGGTCTCAGTGGTCACGACTGTCAGTTATCAGAACGACTGTTGTATCGCAGTGCTTGTGTTCAAGTCACCCTTATTTCACTTAGTAATGGCCCCAGAGTGCAAGAGTAGTGACGTCGGCAATTTGGATATGCCAAAGAGAAGGCGTAAAGAGCTTCCTTTAAGTGAAAAGGTAGAAGTTCTTGACTTAATAAGGAAAGAAAAAAAATCATACGCTGTGGTTGCTAAGATCTACAGTAACTTTTATTACAGTATATTGCTATGATTGTTCTTTTATTATTAGTTATTGTTGTTAACCTCTTACTGGGCCTAATTTATAAATTAAACTTTATCATAGTTATGTATGTATAGAAAAAAACATAGTATATTTAGGGTTCAGTATTATCTGTAGTTTCAGGCATCTACTCGGGGTCTTGAAACATATCCCCTGCAGATAAGGGGAGACTACTCTATTACCTCCTGAAAATCTGAGTATATGAATTGAGTAAAACTGTATTAAGCTGATACTGGTTTATTGAAAATAAAGTCTTATCTGAAAAAACTGTGATTTCCAGGGAACTGAAAACCCTGTTCTTTATAAAATCCCAGATAGTATTTGACCCTGATTCAAAATTCTGTGTTTTAAATTAACGAGGCCAAGCTATGTTTATTTTATTTTACCTTCTTTTTTAATGACTGCAACTCAGGCTTGCTCCTGATTTTCAAATGGACAAAGCTACTAAATCAATGTATTAAAATATTTATACCTCCCTATCAAATAGAAAAAACAAGTTACTAGGAAGTCCTTCTTAGGAACCAACTGCCTTATACTAACTAAATAATCCAAACTGATTTTGTCTAAAAATCATTTAAGACAGGTGAAATTTAGCGTTAACTAACCCACTTAAAAATATTTTTTTCATTTGGGACTATGCTTTTTATTTCACTCACAAGCATGGATAAATGTGTTTTGAATGGGATAAGGAAGAGGAGGAAGTTATCATTCTAAAATTATCTTTCAAATATTTAACGGCATGTGGAATAGGCAAATTCCTCCTTTTAAGGTTATATTAGTACTAAACAAGTTAAGTGATAATGTTCTACGTATAGATTGTCTCTTACCCTTATTCTAGGTAGCACAACAAGAAGCCTTGTAAATCAAACTCTTTATAATTTCTTCTAATTTAGGCAATTAACTGGGCTTAGATCTTATATTAGTCTGAGAGATTGTGTTTGCCATTAATTCTGACCAATGAGAAAAAGGAAAATGAGATACTATATTTTAATTGTCACCACTGGTCCTCACCTTTCATAGAAAATGCCTTTGGCTTCTTATCAGGGATGTTATAAGAAATAGTCGTGTGAAACACACAATTTTTTGAAGGACTGTTATCAAGAACATTATTCACTACTCTTCTCACTATCCACTTTAGAGCACATGGATGTTGACCCTTGAACCGTTTGCATTTCCATTTTTGCTTTGAAGCTAGGAAGCTCAGATCCCAATCTACACTCTGTCTTTAATGATTATACAGATGTTTATGGTATGAATTTGTGTTCAAATTCCTTTTGTCTTCATCTCACTAATCAATCTGAATTTTACCTTTGTCCTGATTTCTTCATTTAAAAAGAAAAAGTTTATTGTACTATGTTATTATTATTTTTTTTTACTAAACTACCATTTTTTGGAAAGAACTAGTGATCATTAAATACAAATAAATACCCTAATCTCATTTTTATGTGAGGATTTCATAAAGATAAACTTTTGTAAATAATATGTTTATGTCTGCCATCTACATTTTAGTGAAAGCTACTAATAAAATCATAAGGGAGAAAAATTATTAGAAATGAGTACATCAAATTAGGAATAAAATTCTACATGAACTGCATTAGAATTTCTGTATCAGGAGACCACAGTTATGGATTTTCTTTTTTCATTTTACCTTTCAGGCCAAAGAATGCATGCAGAAGAAATATCAACTAAATAGAACCAAACAAGTTTTAAGGCAAGACATGCCAAATCTAAGTAATAGATCTAAAAATGTGAGGAGCTGAAAAGTAATGGACAAACAAAAATGAACAGAAGATGCTTAGGAAGCAAGGTACATTACCAAAGCAGTACAACAATTTCCTTTGCAGTTTACACTTCAATTGTCCAGCACAAATCATACAAACCTAAAAAGATCTGCTCTGAAAAGGAGTAATTACTTTTGCATCTTCAAATGTACTTTATCAAGAGCAAAAACATCTCCCCAACACAACCAGCCCCAAAGCTGCCATTTCATGAGAGTGATTTACCACTTCACTTGGCTCTGTATGTAACACTGTAGTGCAAACTCAAGGGAAAAGGCTAGCATGTCAAGGAAGACTGCAGCACATTCCCAATTTCTCTTTTAATATTGTGTTTATAAACTTGATTGATGTTAAATTCCGTTCATCTTTTTTCCTAAAAACTAAAACTGAGAGTGACAAGGAAAATTACATTCTCTTCAGCCAAGTTCTTGCTGAGGCGTTAGAGATGCTGGCATGCCTAGTCAAGAGTGAACTGTGGCTCCAGCACTCAGGAGCTCAAATTCTCCTCTAAGATGGCTAAAGGATGAGCTTTTGTTTCAATTTTATTCATTTCAGATTAGGAAAACATTACAGTTACAATCTTATTTGCAGAAATAACAGTTTCCCCACAAATCTTTAAAAAAGTAAGAGCACTGACTAGCCTTACCTTCAATCAAATTAAAATCCAGCAATTTTTTTTTAATTAGTCTTTTTCATTAACCATTTAGTCATGGCCAGAAATAAATATACCATAGGCAGTAATTAGTATATTGCTATGGATACAAAAAAAAGAAAAGAGTGCAGAGGGTCAGTTTAAAGGGGGAAAAATAGCAAAAGTGGCTTATACTATCACCGATTATAATTGGAGGGACAGATTAAAGACTTTGCACTAGATTTTTATTGGATTGGTTTTTGTTGAATTGGCTACAACTATCTACACAAGAGAAGCTGTTCTTTGTGACTAGTCCCATGACAGACCTTGTCCCAAAATCTATATTTTTCACTTTAAAATAATTTCACAGAATATACTCATGTAATTTTGGAGCTGTAAAGCTTTTAGAAATAATCTACTACAAGGTTTTTGATCTAAAAATTTCAAAGGTACCACCAGCATTTTAAAGAAATCAAATAGAACAGAAAATACTGGAGTGCACTGGAGATACTAAGGTTAAATTTTGCTTTATAAAATTTTTGACTTTGTTATATATATGTATTATGCAGATATATATGTTTATTTGATCACAATGTAAAATTTATTTCTTATTGTAGGATGTAATAAAAGAAGTTACAATAACAATGATCTAATACATCTTCATTTTATATATGAGGAAACCAAGGCATAGAAAAGGAAAGAAATTCACTTGTTCTGGGCATCTTAATCACCGGAGTAGGAGCTCAAATGAGAAACACAAAAACGTCTGATTCTAGAAGGTAAATGCACCCCATTATGGATGCTAATCCATAACTTCTCCAGGTAGCTTTCTGTTGCTAATATAAATTATATACTGTTAATCATCTATTCTTTAAAATACACCCTAAAAGTCTGGTTCAGTTATTCAGATAGTTGTGCACTATTAGTCCTGAATGGCACTGAAAGAAAAACCTTTCTTTATGTTTGTCTCCCTTTCTTGCAGACGTTTCTTGCAGTTGAAAGCTAGTAATGACAAAAATCTCCTTATGCTTCTTAAAAAGGAGCTCAAGGAATACACTGAATGTTTAAATGAGCATACTTTCTCTCTCCAAACTGACTACAGGTGTGACTTATTTAGTCCACACGTTATTTGAAACATGCGTACTTTTCAATCCAGCAATTCCACTTTAAGAAAAGGAAGCAACATGTACAAAAAGATGCATATATTTAAAAAATAATGGTGACATAACAAAAAGAAATCATCTTGAAGGGATTCACAGTGGCCAAATCTGGGACAATTTGAGCATTAAAAAAAAGATAGTAATGGATTTTAACTTATTGAATAAAACAAAGTCATGGGTTCATATTGATAAATTTAGAAATGAGAGAAGGGAAAGCTCTTTTGTTACAGTAGAAAGCAAACTAATAAATAGAAATGATGTGGTTAATAAAAATCATTTACGGATGCTAAAACTAGTGGGTGAAATTTTGATGAGGAACAGGATATTTATATAGTCTCAAAGCATCTCCCCACAAATTCCTTGCTAATTAGAAAGGAAACAGTAATTTTCTCATGGAGAGACCTGGGGATACCACTTTAATCACATGCCTCCTGATATGAGGCAATGAGGACACGTCACTTTCGCGATATTTTTCTCAAAAATGCGTAACTTGACTCTAATCATGAAGAACCATCAGACAAACACAAACTGAGGGACATTCTACAAAATAACTGACCTGTATTCCTCACTACTGTCGAGGTCAAGAAAAACAAAAACAAGCTGAGGGACAATTCCAGACTAAAGGAGACTAAACAGACATGACAACTAAATGCAATGAATTAGACTCTGATCCAGGGGAAAAAATAGCTATAAAGGGTATTGAGACAACTGACACAACTTGAATATGGTCTGTGGATTAGGTAAAAAAAATGATATCAATATTAAGATTTCCTGATTTTGGTCATTTTACTGTGGTGGTTATATAAGAGAATATCCTTGTTCTTAAAGAAATCCACACTGAAATATTTAAGGACAAAAAAGACACAATGTCTCCAATTTATGCTCAAACAGTTCAGGAAAAGATGCATGTTGTGTGTGTGTCCATACATAACATATACATAACTATAAAACAAATGAGGCCAAAGGTAAACAACTGCTGAATCTGCATAAAGGATATACGTAAATTCCTTGTATTATTTTTTACAGCTTTTAAATTTGAAATTGTATCAAAATAAAAAGTTTTAAGAAGGTGTGTACATGAAGCAACCCAAGTGTCCACTGATGAATGAATGGATAAACAAAATGTGGTAGATACACACATTGGAATATTATTATGTGGAATAATATTATGTGGAATATTATTCAGCCTTAAAAAGGAAGGGAATTCTGTCACATACTACAACATGGATGAACTTTGAGGACATTATGTTAAATGAAATAAGCCAGTCACAAAAAGACAAATAGTGTATGATTCCATTTATCTGAGGTACCTAGAGTAGTCAAATTCTCACACACAGAAAGTAGAATGGTGGTTTCCAGGGACTGTGGAAGAGGGGAAGACAGAGTTGCTGTTTAATGGGTACAAAGTTCAGTTTTGCAAGATAAAAAGACTTCTGGGGGGTTGGCTGCACAACGCAAATGTACTTAACATTAGTGAACTGTACACTTAAAAATGGTTAAGATGGTAAGTTTCACAGTATGTGAATTTTATCACAATTAAAAATTTTTAAATATGTATAATGAATTTCTTACATAGGGTATGTACAGAAGAACAGTCACTGCAATCTTTTCTGTAACACTGTTAACCAAAATGTCCTTTAAGAGGAGATAAGGCAGATCTATATGTACAGACATAGTGGGGAAAAAGTGAAAAATGTAGGCTTACAAAATATTATATTTAATACACTGTGTATAAAAATGAAGTTTTTTAGTTCTTTTATCCATTTCTCCCCCAAAAGTCTAATAGAGATGCACCAAAAATTTAGGAGTGGTAGTATCCAGGTGGTAGAATTAGGAAGGGGAATATTATTTTCTACACTTATGTCATGATTTGCCTTTTTCAAAAACAGTATGTATTTTTTAAAAATAGTGAAAACCAAACAGAGAACATGACAAATACCTGCATTCTCGACACCTATAATTAATTTTAATCTGTCTTATTTGCCGTGTGTGTGTGTGTGTAGACATTTTAAAAAGTATTATCAGGGGGCCAGCCCAGTGGTGGAGTGGTTAAGTTCACGCACTCTGCTTTGGCGGCCCAGGGTTCACAGGTTCGGATCCCGGGCACAGACCTATGCACCGCTTATCAAGCCATTCTGTGGCAGGCGTCCCACATATAAAGTAGAGGAAGATGGGCAGATGTTAATCCAGGGCCAGTCTCCCTCAGCAAAAAAAAAAAAGAGGATGGGCAATGGATGTTAGCTCAGAGTTAATCTTCCTCACCAAAAAAATAGTATTATCAGTAAAGTTGTGGTCCCCCCCTCCCTAATGCCATTCTGCTCTGCAGACATGACCATTATCATGGATTTGGAATGACTCCTTGCAGGTCATGTATTTACACTTGTATTTGCCATGCAATATAGAGTACAGGTTTTTAAATTCTACATAAATGTTACCGTATTGCATGTCTCATCCCATAAGTAGCTTTCCTCAATGTTAGTTTTTACATATATCCATGCCGACACATATACAGCTGTTTTTTTCATTTTAACTTCTAAGTACTACTCCATCTCAGGAATATATTATACTCCCCCTGAGGCAAATCCCTGGGAAAATTCTACAAATCTTTGACAAAGCTAGAATGAAAATGTGTATTGAAAGAGTTAAAGAGGAGAGAATGGCTGGCCAATTAGGCTCTTCCACATACATTCTGAAGCTGATTATGGGCAATTTTAACCTTCAAGTTGCCAGGAATCATTGACATCATACAAGCAAAACTCTGAGATTCTATATACCCTTAGATCTTCTCATTCTTCCCAAATAATCTTTAGTCTTGTAAGACTGCCCTTTGGTAAGGAAGCAAATTTTAAGAGGGATAAGACACTAACTTGTAGAAGCCAGACTTCACACCTTTTTAATTTTATTAACAAAATACAAGGAAACACTTAGAGAAAGAAACAACTGGCAAACTCCTTTAGGGCAGGGTTTCTCAATCTTGTGAAATTCTGAAACACTGATAATATAGTGATCCCAGATTGAGAAACTCCGATCTAGGTTTTATCTCCAATCTTATATACAAAACAAAACAAAAAACCCCAAACCTGTTCACTTTAAAGTCGGTGGTTTTACTTCTACCTTAAAGGCAAAACAGCCAGGACCCAGTTAGGCCAAGCAGGTAGGTTTCAGAGTATGATCCAACAGCTTCAAGAGATAGTGATCCCGCAAGCAGATAATATGGTAATAGATTCACCTCCTTTTTCAAACCTTGCTTTCAAACCTTTTGAAACCTTTGCATCTAGAACTACATCTAAACATCTGAGACTAATATTTGGCCAAGACAAATGACTATGAAGGTCTAATGACACTGAAAAGGTACATGTAACAATTCTGAATCTTCTAAGTTATGCCATGAGACCTATTTTTCCTTAAAAAAAAAAAATTAAAGCACTAGGTGGGGCGAAATGACTTTCAGCTGACATTTCCTGTATGAATATCTTTGGAGACCCTGCCTCAGAACACTTCCTAGAAGCCTAGGATGAACCTTGCCATTTTAAAATATCCCATTTTATAAATAATTTCTCTTGTACATTCTTTCCAAATCCAATTAAAATGGTACATTTGCTTGAGTTTTAGTTGGTAAGATTCATTTAAAGTTCACACATTTTAAAATATCTGTATGAAATAAAAAGTCATGAGCCCTTTCATAAAGAGCTAATGGACCAACATGCTAAGTAGAATCTCCTGTTTTGACTGCAAACAAAAGGCTGCACAGCATGTATCTCCTCTGCCTTTACCATACAGGAGAGAGCAAAATGTGTCATCAACAGGCTAGAGGGTAATAAAGCTACTTCTACTCTTAGAGTCCTCAATACAGCAATGGCAGAGAAAAAGACAGGATGGGATGCATGAGACCAGAGGACTCGGACCAGCTGATTAATCCTTGAAGCCCTGCCTGGCTGGGCTGCAGAGCAGCGCTGGAAGCCCCCCTTCCCAGTAAGCGGACACCCATGAAAAAGCAGAGTGTGGCCCTCCACTGTGCTTTTACTCTCTACCCTCTCTGTTTTTTGGCACTTGCTCATACCCTTCCAGACAACCCCCTCACAGACAATACATATTAAGATCACGTGAAAGAAAAGTCACTCCCTGTAAAAAAAGATTAAGGATGTGCAGTTTGGGCAACCAATCTTTTATTCACCCAATTTTGCAGTAAACATTCAGGAATACGCTGGGTTTATTATCAGTTACTTACACTTGGTGAACAGGCAGCCACCTGGCAGCCCCAGAAGAGCTGGGAGGGGGCATGGGAGCACAACCTATACACCTACCCCTCAGGAGAATGACAAAGGCAAGCCTGGACCCAAACAGTCCTCATCCTAATTAAGGAGTATTGGCAGCAACTGGGTGCCCTTGTCTGACCACTCTCCAGTGGAAGTGCTACTGTGCCCCCTGCTCTGGACATGCATAAGTTGTTTCCTAAAGGAAACATTAAAGCATATATGTTTTACCTATCAGCTGATGCCTTTCAATTAATTATATTACCAACATCACCTCATTGCATGGGCAACCTGGATCATGGAAAAATTTTTATCAAGAAGTTGTTATCAAACCCTTACCTCTAAAATGGTGATGAGTTGGTAGTCATAATGCTTGTTAAACAAGCACCATCACACTTCTTTTGAGAACCAAAAATCTGAACTATGGCATACTCTAAATTCTTCCTGGAGACAAGTGAATACTGGGTCATCTTAAAGGAAAATGTAAGTTATTATACTTATTTAAGGATGAAACTGTTTGACACAATTTATTCATGAAATCACAACACAGAGGAGAAAAAAAGATTTTCAAGTCTTCTTTATAATGCATTCCTGCATTATGGATATGCCTATCCTCTTTAATTAGCTAAAGAACCCCAACCAGGCTTATCCTGATCAGAATGTTACACCTCATGATTTGAAAAATTTGAGATAATACAGCAAAAAAACAGTGTTTACTGACATCCCAGGAGGTGAATTCCACTCAACTACCCTCGCCAGAAATTCTGTTCTGCTGAACCCCAGACAACTAGCTTGTGTCAGACATCAGGAAGACCACAACAGGAGGGCTACACCAAGACTTGGCTGTCACTCAGGTAAAACTAAAAACATTTTCTACTCATTTTCTGATAATTTATGCTGCATGTGCTTACCCATACACCTTACAACCCTTTGAGAGGTTCTAAGCTAGAAATAGCCATGGGATACCTATTCTCTGTTCCCTAAAAGACTGAGTAGCTCAAAGAAAACAATATATATATACTGGGTTAGCAGGATATCATATAGACTAGAGTTGAGATCCTGCTCCGTAAGCAAAAACCACATTATATTTTACACAAGCTCTGAAGCAACTTGGTGTTTTATAAAACAAGCCTAATTAAATGGGAAAAGTGCTGTCTGCCCAAGTAAGAAAAGTATGCATTATATAGAAAACGAACTCTGATTTTATAGTTTCTGGATATCCCATCAAGTAGTTTACCTTTTAAAATATATTCATACATTTAATGTTACATGTTCAAGTCTGCTTACCAACTTAGCTTCTGAAGTCTCTATTTCTATTTAGTTCACTTGTGTAATTTCTATCTATTGATATTCTCTATTTGATGAGTCATTGCAATCATACCTTCCTTTAAATATATCTATAATTACATAATTTTAAACATACTATAATTTGACATTTTTGTCTAAGTTCAACATCTGGGCTCCCTGAAAGGCAGTTTCTACTGCCTGCTTTTCTTCCTGTGTATGGTCACACTTTCCATTTTCTTTGCATGTCTTGTAACTTTTTGTTGAAAACTGGACATTTGAGATAATATATTGTCCCAACTCTGGTTACTTACTCTCCCCCTTTTGGGGGGCGGAAGGGGCGGGACTTGTTGTTTGGTTGTTTAGTGAGTTGGCTAGACCAATTCTGTGAAGTCTATTTACTCTACAGTGTGTCGTGTCTGATGTCCCTGCTCAGACTTCTTCCCTTGTTTTTACCTTTTAGCGTAGATTCCTAGGGGTCACCCCTGGGCCACCTAAAGCACTTACTGGTCAAAGGTTGTGCTTAAGCCTCCTTAGCCAGTTAGGTTTTCACCCTTTACTGTTGAATGTGTGTGTGGTTTGGAGACTGCTTTCACTTTTCAGGGAATGTGTGATTTTTGTCCTGCATTCATCCAGGGACTAGTAGCTTGGAGGTTCTTTCTCTGGTCACTATTCAGAGAGTGCAGCCATAGGCGTGCACAGTTTTCCACACCACCAGGGATGAATGTGGAATGTGATTTTATTTTCAAGCCTGGCTTTCCAGGAATCCCCCCTGGGTCAGAAAAAGTTATTGTTTAGTCAGTGTTTGTTCATAGGTTATACTTAAGCCCCCGAAGCCGCTAAGACTTCCACATTTTGCTAATGGATGTGAGTGTGGCTTGGGGAACGTTTTCAAGTCCACCCCACATCCTGCTCAAATTGTTCCTGAGTGGGTACATCCCAGTGCAAGCGCACAGCCTTCTAGATCCCAAGAAATGGCTATGATGCCAGGAGGACTCTTTTTCTTTGGTTTTGTTGAATTTCCAGTTAGTTTACCTTTTTGCTAGCTACCTTTTCCCTCTTAATTGTGCCATTGTTTTCAACAATGCCCTTAGGCATGAACTTCTCTAGATTTTCTTCCAAATGAAGTCAGTGTCTCCACCCCTCCCCAGCCTAACACGGAATACCTCTACCACTGCACAGGTGCTGAGGGTGACGAGAGCAATTCACTTCTCCCAGGGTGACACCCTGGTTCATCTTGACTTGTCCCTCCTGGCAGAGAACCTCTGCCCTATGTGCAAGACGGGGCAAGGGCAATCAGGTGTCCAGTACTTTAGCTTGTTATGTCTGGGGCAGTCCTTGCCTTACGAGTGGGAACTGGGGCAGGGAAGGAAGCCCGTCCTCTCAGCCACCCCTGTCCAGAACAGTGCTTCTGTAACACAGGGCTAGAGGCACATAAGAGATGCCAGCTGCCTGTCCTTCCTAGGGTGAAACTGTATCCCTAGACTCAGAGTTGTGGGAAGAGCGAGCTCTGTATTCTTGGCTGAACCTGACTGGAGTAGACCTTCTGTAACATGGAGCTGGGAGAGACAGTAGATGGGGAGCAGGTTGTGACTCAAATGCCACAGGCTCTCGCTGTTCTTCACAAAATTTTGCTGAATAAGTGTTTCTTCATTTGCTGTGTGCCCTGAGGACAATTTCCAGAGATTTAAAATTAAAAAAATAATAATTTTCACTAGATGGTTGTTTCACTGGGGAGAGGGTCTACCAACCTTCTTACACAGCCATTCCAGAAATTCTCACCCTGAACTATTTCTTGAAAATTAAAACATGGATATGAGATGACAGAATCTGCACCTTCCCTAGATTAGTGGTGTTTGCTCTGTTCTTGAATGACTCAACACTTTATACAACAGTTTATATTACAGAAAAAGAAAATGCAGAAATCTTTACAATAAGAATTATGTTAATAAGGAACTCTCACATACTAATGAAGCAACATAAATTTACTGTTTTATCTGTGCCTAAATGTAAATATTACTGAAAACTCAGAACGTGGGTACATTAGAAAACATACCATCCTCCCCCTTTTCAAGGATTATTTTTAGGGGTTTCAAAGGTAAAATACACCATCACTTAAATGCCAGACATACATGCCCAGCCATGTATCATCTTGGTTGCTTAGAAACCCTGAGGCATGGTCTGAATAAGCAAAAGTAGAGGAGCAGAAGGAAGAAACACTTTGTTAAAAAGAGGTGTAGAGAAAAATGCCTTAGCTATAATTACATATTTTGAAAATGAAACTGCAAAGTAAAGAAACATAATGGAAGGTTTAGGATGTCACATGTGAAGATGTCTTCTCAAGCAAAAGCACTGTAATTCCTACGGCTCTTGGGTTACATACTTCATCTCAGTTGTAGTTCACCAAAGAAAAACAACAACTTCAATGCATGTCTAAAATTTCCATAACCCCATGCATCAAAGTGTCAAAAAACCACCAAGAAAGAAAAGCTGACCTATATTTATGAACCCCAAAAGTCAATGTGAAATCAACTTTACATTAGGCTCAGGAGGTGTAAAAATAAATTTCCACTCTATTCTGACTATTTAATAGCATGAATCAGATGTAAGGCCAACTATCAATAACCCTGTATATTTAACAGTAAATTTCAAACCTGAATTTGTTAAAAAAGACAAAAGAAGTCCTATAAAGATGTAGTGTCTCTAATCACGTAAGGAAAACATTTACTTAGATTGGTTCTAGTTTATATTGTCTATGAAATATCCATCACAATTTATATTTGGCTATATCTAAGCAAAAAGTGATCTTTAATAATTAAATGAATTTAAATTCTATTTGTTGGTATTCACTCTGGATCATTATCCTCTCAGAAGATTTATGTGTGTCTGAGTTTAAGTACTCAACTTCCTCTAAAATAAAGCTTAACAAAAAAAATAATAAATTGCAAGAACAAGCAGCTAAAGGAAGAATTTCTCAAGCAAGAAAACAATGTTCCATTCTATTCCTTTTTAAAAGGAGAGGGATAAAATGATTTTTAAAGTTGCCAATAGTTATAGTTCCTGGATAGGAAAATTACTTTAGAAACCAATAAAACATATCATATAAAATTCAAAAATTCTTGGGCTTAAGTCTCTCTTACAGACTTTACGGTTCAATTGTTTGTGAGCTACAAACCTTGGGATGCTTACCCAATTTGCAAATGGTACTCATTTTCCTGGCTGAACAGAGATCAAATTAAAAGAAGGAAAGGACTCGCCACCCGAAAAGGCTAGTGGCCTCTCCTGCATGTTCTAAAGATCATCCAAGGGATCTCTATGCTTCTTTGTATTTAATAATAGTGTTGTCTCTGCACAACCTGATTTCCACTTAACATTTCTTAAAACACAACAAACTGTCTGAAATTCCTGAGAAAATGGACTATTCTAGATTCAACCTAATTCTAGGGCTAGGGAAGTTTTATTTAGGGTCCAATCTGACTTTCTGTTGAGTTAATACATGTAAGGCCGATAGAACAGTACCTAGTATACATAGTAAACCCAATAAATGGGACCTGCTATCCTCATCCTTATCCTGCAGACAACCTCCCCAACACAGAAGGCACCGAGGGCCTCATTTCTTATGACATTTACCGCCATTCTACTTCAGCTAACCATTCTCAAGGCAATAATCTGACCCTCAGGACCCCAAGCGGCCCATTTCAGACAATCTTAAACTCACCATCACATATTCTGACCATAATTTACTTTCCTTCCACAGTCTGTACTCCTTTCCTTTATTCCTACTATTCTTGCTTTTCTTCCCCAGCTCCTCTTAAGTGATCAAATTCTTGCCAGTCTTATGTCCTCATCCAACTCAGCCCAAATTCTTATGGTCCATTATTTGGACTACCGTCACCAATCCCTAACTCCCGTGCAGCCTTACCTTCTGCTCCACAGGCCCAGCAAACAAACCCCAACTCTAGACCAGTCCCATAACCTGCTCCTATTCTAGACTGCTGAGTTCTGCTAGAAAGATTTATGCAACTGGATGGACTAGGGCCACTTCAAGCCACCTAGCCCCACTTCAACTCTCCCTATTTGCTGATTCCTTACCATCAGCATGTAGACGTGCTAAAATCTGTTCCCATGATACATGCTGAAAAACTAACAAAAAAGCTCTCTTTTGATCCCTAACCCCATAGCTATCACTTTCTGTTTTTCTTTTCTCATGCAAGATTCTCAAGATAGAAAATCTAGATGACCTTAGGTTTGACAAGGACTTTTTAGATGCATCACCAAAAGCATGACTCATGAAAGAAAGACGGATAAATTGGACTTCATTAAAATTAAAAATCTCTGCTCTGTGAAAGACACCCTCAAGAGAATGAGAAGACAAACTACAGACTGGGAGAAAATATTTCCAAAAGGCATATCTGATAAAGGACTGTTACCCAAAATAAAGAACTTTTACAACTCAGTAAGAACACAAACAATCCGATTAAAAAATGGGTCAAGACTTTAACAGACACCTCCCCAAAGAAGATATATAGGTGGCAAATAAGCCTATGAAAAGATGCTCCACATCATACATCATCAGGGAAATGCAAATTAAAACAATGACAGACCACTACACATCTATTAGAATGGCCAAAATCGAAAACACTGAAAACACCAAATGCTCATGAGCATGTGGAGCAACAGGTACTCTCATTCATTGCTGGTGGAAATCCAAAACGGTACAGCCACTTTGGTCATTTCTTACAAAACTAAACACACTCTTACCATAAGATCAAGCAATCAAGCTCCTTGGTATTTACCCAAAGGAGCTGAAAACTTACATCCACACAAAAACCTGCAAACAGATGTATAAACTTTATAGCAGCTTTATTCATAATTGCCAAAACTTGGAAGCAATCAAGATGCCCTTCAGTAGGTGAATGGATAAACTGGTACATCCAGTACATCAATGTACAATGGAGTATTATTCAGCACTAAAAAGAAATGAACTATCAAGCCAGGAAAAGACATGGAGCAAACTGAAATGCATATCACTATGTGAAAGAAGCCAATTTGAAAGGTTACATACCGTATGATTCCAACTATATGACATTCTGGAAAAGGCAAAACTATGGAGACAGTAAAACAAATCAGAGTTTGCCAGGGGCTACAGGGAGGGAGGTTTGAACAGGAAGAACACGGGATTTTTAGGGCAGCAAAACTACTCTGTATGATACTCTAACAGTGGCTATGTATCATTATACATTTGTCCAAACCCACAGAATATACAATATCAAGAGTGAACCCTACGGACTTTGGGTGATAATGATATATCAGTGTAGGTTCATCAATTGTAACAAATATATCACTCTGGTTGGGGGGTGTTGATAATGGGAGAGGCTGTGGATGTGTGGGGCAGGGGGTATATGGGAAATCTCTGTACCTTCCACTCAATTTTGCTGTGGACTTAAAACTGCTCTAAAAAATAAACTCTATATATATTTTAAAAAGATTCTCAAGATATATCTTCTTGCTTGATTTAAGCTTAAGAAGAGGTGCACACAGCAGTAACATCAGAGGAAGTAATACCTACATGACAAGGATTAACAACTCAAAACCACCACCAGCACCTGTTCACTGACTAATTAATTATTAAGGGTCACATACAGTGGCTAGTGGCTTTACCCTATATTGAGGAATTAGGGGCTCACAGAGATTAAGTAATTTGTCTTAAGTCATACAGCTAATAAGAGGTGGAAACAAACAGGACATACCTCCAAAGAAAACAAATATGGATTGAAAGAAATAATAATACTGGGAAGCAGTTTCCTTAAAGCATTTATACAGTCCCCAGAGAGGTAAAATCCCTCAATGTGAGAAATTGGTTTGGTAACACTGGTGAGGAAAGGAGTGCCATGCTTAACTTAACAAGATTTGATTTTGAGTCAATCTAGCAATAAATATGAAGTTCTACTATTTTTCTTGAAGAATCCAAGATTCTACACTGTAATATGCCTTGTTAATTTAGTATTTACACTGTGATACAGTTTGAAGATTAAATCCACAGGTTCAACACAATTCATTATTGCATAATACTTTTTAAAAACTCTTTTTAGGGAGTAGTATTAAAACAGTCGTATTTATCAAATTAAATGTTTGAACGGTAAAATAATTACCATTCAGTAAACAAACAACAATTCTCATTGATAGTTCAATTTAATTCTTCTTTTAAAAAATGTCTAGGTCAACTTTTAAAAATGCCTACTCAAGTCACTCTATTTTGAGAACTATTCTTTAGAACTGATAGTTTTCCATATATCTGAAGCCTCTATGGGGGCGAGGACTCATTATCAGCTTTTGACACAGAATCTTTTTAATTTTTTTATTTTGGTTTTATTTAATATGAATTTTGAAACCACATTGGAAAAATAATCTTATTTTTACCTACTTTGGTCAAGAACCTTTAAAAAAACACTGCATATTTTTCAAGACAACTCAGCAGACACAAGATGTGCTCCCTCTGCTGGCTTTGCAGCAGATCTTTTTAAATGTTCCATACATCTTGAAGGGGAAATGCAAGATACTTTTTTTCTAAGAAAATAACCAGAGAAGGGTGGCACATCCCATTATAATGTATTGGCTGGCCTTTCAGCAAAGCAGATTCAGCAAGGGTCTATTAGACTAATCTCAATGGACTTTCCCCTTTCTTACTCTGTATGATTTTCTTATATTTTAACATCTTCATTTCTCATATGGGCTAGGGGGAAAAGGGGACGGTAAAAGCTTCACACAAGAGAAAGGGAAGGGACTAGTTTCTTTCACTAAATAAAAACACTGAAGCATGCACTTTGGCACATCTGAGTTCACACAAGAGTTGAAATTGAATGTAAAACATAACTGGTAAATTCAAATCTATTTTAAAAAGCTAAAGAAACCACTGCTTCAGTAAAAAGGCCAACTTTGTATTAACACTTTCTCAAATCCCAAAGGAGATGGAAGGTTAGAAAATCGATGTACAAGCTAAAAAATATGCTTTCATTAGAAGTTATATTTTTTAACTCCTAGAATTTATGTCATTTGCAAAATAAAATTTATCTTGAAACGGTAGCTAGAAGTAGGGTATTTAAACAAAAGCTCTAACTCTGCTTACCTTAAATATCTAAAGCTATTAATTTGTTAATTTGCCAAGCACCATTAGATGAATGTCATGAGAGTTGTTATAGAGATGTCCTGTGATTGACTGACTGAGCCATCCCTGAAAGGCTTCCAGAGAGAACACGAAAATCTACCTGCTTCTTGAATATCAGTAAAATAAAAGATGAAAGGATTTTCAACTCAAGGCACAGTTGCTAATTGTGCAATGAGTACAGTACATTACCACAGAAAACTGTGGATTGGCATGTAAAATTCAGTACAAATAGAGAAATGTGAGTAAATGGAAGGGTAAATAAGCCTTCCAGACAGAGGTGAATTACTGCTTTAAACTACTGGCTGTCACACACATGCTGTTCTAATTACCTGGTTAAAGCAGCCTGCATACCATTCCTGCAAGCCTCCTACAAATGACAAGCTTGGTCTCACAATGAGGTAAGGAGGGGGATATTACAATAAATACAAGTTCCATTAACTAGATCAAACAAGCAGCTGGTGGAATGACATAAACTCTAGCTAGAAAAGCATTGCAACCTGATTTACATGCAGAAAGGCAAAATTTCCACCTTTAAAAAAAAATGAAGATTAGCCAAGTTGGATTGGTATTTTCTAACCTATCCCTGAATTCTACATCCCTTCTCATTGTCGAGTTTATCATCATATGACATTTAGTTTCCATAAAGAATAAAGTAAAGCCAAGCTAAGTGCCTCCCCATCTTCTCACATTAGATATGAATGAGTTATTTCAAACTTAGATCTCAGGAATCTAGCTCTTGGATAAGGGTTTACTTGTAGCCATTTTGGCTAAATTGTTTAAATTTTTCAGTTAGCAGGTTTCCAAGTCTTTTTAATAAGCTTCTCATTACCTTTATACCACAAGGATACATCTTTCTGCCCACAAAGTAACTATAATATACCAGCCTTCGTATTAGCGTGATGGGGGACACCAAGGCTTAGGTCTTATACAGAGTAGCAACGTGAGCTCTGCACACCAAATTCAGTCACAAAACCAGGTCTGCTCTTTACTTCCTAATTTCTAGATTTGAATAGATAATAATAAATCAATTTAGAACATGCCTTTCAAATCAATCAAATGCTGATTATAAGCAAAGAAGTTTGCTAGGTTCTAAGTAAAATAAGACATGGCTCCTACTTTGCAGGTACAGTTGAGTTGAACAAAGTCCAGGGACTTCTTTGGGCTTTGCCTGGTCACTGTTCTCCTCCAGAGTTATTAGATAAGCAACTTCTCTCAGTTGTTCTTAATTCTAGCTTTTAAAAGAGATGCAAATATTTATCAAAAACCTTTTGAAAACAATCCAGACTTCTGCCTTCCCCAGAAGTTCCTCAGTACACTTTAAAGGAAACGGGTACTCAGAGTTTTGTTCTCTTTGGGGTAATGAGGTCCATGTCTCCTGATAACTTGCTATGTCACTTAAGGCCCCATGACCACTGAGCAGAGCTAAATGACATTTCTGATACAACTGTCTCAAAGACTTGACAGATGTTCTCCACAGGGTTATTTCTATTGGTGAAACTTGCAAACAGTTGATATGCTCAAAGAAAAAATGATTAAAGTATAGCAAGTGCACATAGACTGGATTATTATACCACCATTATGAACATTTTAAAAGATTATTATCTCTGCTATAAAATGAAATCGTTATTATAATTATTATATTGATTATATTACAATATGATCTATAACAGAATTATTAGCATTATCATATTAACATGGATAAATGCTCATGATATAGCAAAAAATGCAGGATACAAAACTAAAGTAGGATTCCAATTATGTAAAATATAAATGTATAACAAAGGAGATACATTAAAACATCTAGGCAGGAACTCTGTTGGGCAGTTAAGTGTTAGTTAGCTCAATTAACCAACAACCTTCTGAGGCAGTTATAATTATCTCCATTTACAGTTGGAAAAACAGAGGCTCATGGAAGTTAGGAAATTTGTTCAGAGTCAGAGAGGTAGAAAGTGCAAAGGATACGAGTACTCAAGTCTATTGGACTCCAAAGTCTGAGCATTTTCCTCTATAGACCAAAGAAAGATTCCAGAACTGAGACAGGTTTGCAACTAGATCTTGAACTGGGGATTGAACATGCTAAGGGGAGTTTGTTATTTCCAGAAGGGCAAGATGAGAAAAGGTAAGGCTGAGCATAGTGGGGTTGCTAGACAGAAGTTTACATTTGAGGCATAAAACACAGATCCTCTGAAGAACAGAACAGCAGTTGTAGAAGACGAACCTGAAACTGTATTAAGTATTGAGGCAGCTACTCAGGAGGTGAATAAAACTTGTAGTAAAATCCAAGAATATGATTACAGAGTAACTATGTATCATTTTAAGGAAAAAGACAGGGCACGAACAATGAAACAAACAGGTGGTAGCACCAAGAATGGAGAAGAAACAAAAAACATTATGTAGAGAAAAAACCAGCAACTTAGATATAGAAAAACCTGGGTTCTCTCCTGGCTATATAACCTCGAGGAAGACAGTTTTCTCCTTTGGTTGTATCCTTCATCTATCATATTCTTATTCAAATTATTATTTATACCTTATCTCAGATACCGCTAGAACCTTAGCAGGTTTTTAACTCCATTTATTGCCCTTCTTCCATTATGTTATTATTGTCATTCCTTTTGGTTCTACATCTATTTTAAACTCTGGAAGACACTGGAATTGTTAGTTTTCAAAGTCAATATTCATTTAAGTTAAGCCAGTTTTATTTCATCCCTTGTTGTTCATCTCCTCTACCAGCTTTTTTGACTGGCATTTTTTCCCTCTCTTACCTGAAAGGCTTTCTTTCTTTTTTTCAGTACTTCTTTTAATGCAGATCTGTGGGTTACAGACTCCCTTGGTTTTGTTTTCATGAAAACGCCTTCTCACCTTTATTTTGGAAAGATATTTTCCCTGTGTTTGAATTACAGTTTGATAATTATTTTCTTTCTGCCTTTTAAAAGATGCCATCCCACTGCCTTCTGGATTTTACTGTTTCTGTTGAATGATATGTTGATTTCAGTATTGCTTCATTAATGAAATGTGTCCTTTTCCCTGAATACTTTAGTTTTAAGCAGTTTTACTTTTGCTGTTACCCAATTCTCTGCGCTGCCACAGAGTCAGTTTTACTATGATAAGCACTGGTATAGATTTCTCTGTATTTAATGTTCTGATGACAGAGTCAAATGGAAATAACCCAGATTGGATCACAATGAGAAAGAAGCACAGACCAAAAAGAACAGAGCATTCAAGCGCAGTCAAACAGATAGTCTTACATATGTGTAACTGCAATACTAGAAGACAGAGAAAAGGGGGCAAAAATAATATTTGAGGAAATCATGGTTGAGAATTTTCCAAAATTAATGATACCAATCCCAGTCCAAGAAGTTCAGAAAACATGAAGCAAGATAAATTCCCCCCGACACATACACACATACATACACACACACCCCTAGGCATCTCCTATTCAAAGTGCCAAAAACCTAGGATAAAGATAAAATCTTAAAGACAACTAAAGGAAAAAAGACATGCTGAAGAGCAAGATAAGAATTACAGCAGACCCTCATATCTGAAACTATGGAAGCCAGAAGAAAATGGAGCAACATGTTTAAAGTGCTGAAAAAACAAACTGTCAATCCATCATTCTATACCCAGGGAAAATATATTTTAAATATTAAGGATGAATAAAGACCTTCTCAGATATACACACAAAAAAGCTCAAAGAATTTATTGCCAGCAGACCTATATGACAAGAAATGTTAAGGAAAGTTCTGTAGGCAGAAGAAATTTGATACTAGATAGAAACTTGGATCTTCACATAGCAATGAAGAGGGGAAGGGAGGAGGGCAGAGTGCAAAAGGGGTAATATGGCACATGTGTACAGTGATACATGGTAATTAGTCTTTGGTGAACATGATGTAGTCTAAATAGAAATCAAAATATAATGATGTACACCTGAAATTTCTATGTTATAAACCAATGTTACCTCAATTAAAAAAAATTTTTAATGAAGAACACTAAATGTAGAAAATTTTAAAGTAGATATAAATTTAATGCTTCCTTATTTGTATTTGCTCTGATGAGTGACTGTTTAAAGCAAAACAGCAGCAATGTATTATGTGTTTATAGCATATGTAAAAAGTAAGATATATAACAACTTACCCTCCTATTGGAAATGCATGAGGATTCCTGTTGCTCTACATCCTCAACAACACTTCATACTTTCTCTGATGATTAAAAGTTCTATTTTTTCATATGTTTCTTGACAAGTTGGATTATCTCCTTTTGTGACATGCCCAATTTTTGCCTATTTACCTGCAGATGTTTTTCTAAGGAGGGTGTCTTTTTTTATTAATATGTAGGTATTCTTTATGTATTCTAGATATGAGTCCTTACTTTAGTCATTGCCTGAGAGATTACAACCATAAGTGCTGTGTTGTTTCAGTAGTAGTAAACAGATCTAAATGAATAAGATAAGAAATCACAAGGAAGACATTTTATTACAGTCAATAAAGTGTTTTGTTTGTTGACATTTAGCATCAAAGAAACTGATAAAGTAGAAGTAAAGGCAAAAGGTAAAATCAGAATTGCTACCCTTCTGGAGATCCAGAAGCTGAAAATGTGTATAATCAGTTTATAGGATGAGTGTCAGCCTGGGCAACCTTAGATTAGCAGTCAGAAAGTGGGACATCCACCTGCAATAGTTTGTGGATACATCTTAATGGAGATATTTCAAAAAATAGTTTTAAAAACTGTAATGTTTAAAGATGAGTAAAGAAGCCTGATAGAACATTAATGGCTTCTTCTATAAACCCCAGTTTTCTCAATGTAGGTGTTTAGATAAAACCGAAATAGCTAGCCAGGCCCAAGACTGAAGATTTGGGTCCTATGTCCTATGTCCCAGTTCCTCCACTGGCTATTAAGTAAGGCTCAGTCAAGACAGTCAAGCAAAACAGATGCGTCTTATGATGAGAGTCAAAGTCAACCTCACTGAAAACACATCTAATCAGAGATCATTAAAACAATTACTGACAAGCAAAAAATAGAGCTTGATTGTGAGTGGGCTATTCTGCTCCATGCTTTCTTCATAAAGAAAGGAAAAAGCCAAGTCACCTAGTTAACACTCTATAATGGAATTCTGCATGGAATATATGAAATCTATCCATGATAAATCAGAAACCAGGCCAAGATTCCACAGCATTACTTCAAGGCAAGGTGAGGAGCTGCAATTTGTAATTCATTCACTGGCACATTAACACTGACCTTATTTTGTAGCCATACTGTTAAGGAAAGGTAAGTAGATTCTTTACTACCACAGTACCTTAGGTCACACAAACGTTAGTTGCAATGGGACATCACCTTCTGAACCTAATCAAACAGATCTGCAGTTGTCTGAGGAAATTAGCTGGGAAAAAAGACATCTTCAATAGACAATAAATACAAGCATCGAATATAGACTGTTGTATATTCAACTTGTAGTTTATTAAGGCTATCCAGAGATGAGATTTTGAAAAAGATAAAGTGAGAGAGGAATTTTTTTTTAACTGTAATACAATAGAAAAAAATTGGTCTAATATTTACCTAAAACTCTCAATAATATACCACACAAACATTTAGGTCCTAAAACCCTGCCCAAAATTTATAATGGAGGCTAGAGACCTTTGTTTTCTAATTCACATACACTGTTATAGTGTGAAAGTATGCCATATAACTATGTGCTCTTAAGTCTAAATTCAGTAGGAGGCGCAAACTACAGAACAGAGAAAGGGAAAGGAAGAGACTCAGCCTGCTCCTGGGCTTGATGGTATTTCTGAGATACTGGCTAAAGGGAAGCTTACATCCCTCTAAGAAATAAAGACCTGAAGACAATTTCCAAACATTCTGGTAGCAAATGTGCTCAAATGGAGTGACAACTTGGGGAGAGCACACCGTGCCCCGGGGAATGTTGGTTAACCACCTCCAAGCCTGAAAAGCAATGTTTCCCAGTCCCTGCAACAAGAGGTCTGCAAAATTACAGAGGAAACAGAAGCAGGCTCCAGAGCAGGGGCAGCTCAGATGACATCAGCTATGCTCCTACTGGACTGTAGCCGAGGGCTCCTTGAGATGTTTTGCTGAGTCGGAGTCTTCCACTCACCCTACCACACCCTCCTAAGATATCCAGATTGGTTTCAAAGCCTCTGCTGAGAGCATCAGCCTTTTGTACAAATATTAATATTTTATACCTCCCAAGGCAGCCAGCCGTGAACAACAGTTTTTCCTCAAATTTTGCTTTGATTCCTTGCTACTCTGTCTGAGCTACTGAAAGCTAGATAAGTTACACACACACCACTGGGTGTTTCAAGCCTTAGTACATTTATTAATATTTTATAGACTTAATTCCAAGGCAGCTAAACAATATATCCTATTAACAATGCTCTATTAAAAAAGAGGTACCTTTAGAAGGGCAAGCTGCTGCCTAAAATACATTTACAAAAGGAAAAATTAACCATGAAAAAAGGTATCTCCATATGCGACGCAAAGCTCCCTGGTTCCTTTGAGAAGGACCTTAAAGATTCCATGAAAATTCAGCGTGGGGTTTTTGAATTAAGGACTGAATGAGAACAAGAAGGGACTTGTTGTGTTTGAAGCATTTAAAGGAGCTGCTGAATTTATATTTAAGAGAAATATTTTAAAAGCAGGAGGTAGAAGGACATCGAAGAAAATCACTATAATCTACTCTCTTAACTAGCCCTTATCTTGAGGGACTAATAGAGGTTTGTAACCACATAACACCATTTTGCTTGTGCGCACTGTTCATTATCCATCATTAGAGCCCAAGTCCTTAGAGCCCTGTAGGCTCTCGAGGGTCTCTCTTCCTGGACTGGGGATTGGGCAAAATATTCATGAAATGGGATAGGAATTTACTTAGTTCCAAAAGAAAAAAGTCAGTAAATCAATTCCTTGTTTAGTAAACATTAATCAATTAAAAAACCTGAACCTGGAATTTCACTTATAAGAGAGAAAATTAGCTAATGTGCAGGCAGGAAATAAAATCAAATTTGCTTCCCAAATAGAGCACCTACACTTTGAGAGAGATACCTAGTTTTATACTACAACACACACACACATCTATATATATAAAATTAAGTTATTTTATTAAAATATACAGAGCCATAATACCTATCACACATGGTAGATGGGAGATGTCCACTGTTAGATTTAAAAAGCATGTTAAGCTCATCTAAAGAGAGATCCTAAAATAATACAAACAATAAATGCTTACAAAATGTGATCCATAACTTCAAGGCTGAGTAAGCATACTCTGAGTCCTTATATTGTTACCAAGCATTTCCTATGCCTTCTATGGATAAACAAAGCCCCTAAACACAGAGCTAAAACAGGGTGCAAAAGAAGTTGTTCTAGGACTTCGGATTGGACAAGCAGGATTCATAAAGCAAAATTATAAAAACAATGTATCAAGTACAAAATGATCCAGTGGTTAAGATTCAGCACTCTCACTGCTGAGGCCGGGGTTCACTTCCCAGTCAGGGAACCACCCCACCCTTCTGTCGGTTGTCATACTGTGACGGCTGCTGTTGCTGTGATGCTGAAAGCTATGCCACCAGTATTTCAAATGCCAGCAAGGTCACCAATGGAGGACAGGTTTCAGCTGAGCTTCCACACTAAGAGGACCTGGCCACCCACTTTTGAAAAATTGGCCATGAAAACCCTATGAATAGCAGTGGAGCATTGTCTGATATAGCACCAGAAGGTGGGAGGATGGCACAAAAAGACCAGGCAGGGTTCTGCTCTGCTGTCCACAGGGTCACTAGCAGTCAGAATCAACTACACCGCACTAACAACAACAAATAAATTGGAGATCTGAGCAGTTAGCGGACAGAGAGATTAAAAGGTTTCCTTTAAGAATGCGATTTTGAAGTGAATCTGGAAAAGGATTTGTCAATAATTTATAATTTAAATAATAGGTCCTGCCTTTTTGTAACAGCTTTATTGAAATGTAATTCACATACTATACAGTTCATCCATTTAAAGTATATACTACAATGGTTCATATTCACAGAGTTGGACAACATTCACTACAACCAATTTCAGAACATTTTCATCACCCCAAAAAGAAAGCTAAGTACCCATTAGTAGTGACCCCCATATCCCTCCAACCTCCCCTCTCATTCCCTCCCAGCCCTAGGCAACTACCAATCCACTTTCTATTTCTGTAGATTTGCCTATTCTAGACATTTCATATAAATGGAATCATACAATATATGGTCTATTGTGACTGACTTCTTTCACGTAGCATAATGTTTTCAAAGTTCATCCATGTTGTAGCATGGATCATTCCCTTTTATGTCTGAATGAAATATTCCTTATATGGGTTAGATTGGCTAAAAGATGAGTAAGCAAGTTGTCAGACCCATCTTCTCTTTTAAAGCTAATATTTTGTAGTCATAAATACCACTAATTCCACATCACTAAATATTTCTGAAGAACAAAACAGATAAAAAAGCATGAGTTCACAAGAACAATGCAATGACATTTTCACATATAGTATTTTTTAGTAATCTGGCCACAATATTAATTCAAGTTTCAAAAAATAAATAAAATCATTCAGAGAATTCTCTTCCTCACTTGACGGACATGACATGCCATTTTTCTTCCTTGACTTGGATATTTTGCCTACTAAAAAGGAGATGAAAATAAATCAGCACTTCTAATTAAGACGTCAAAGCATCATAATTAGGAAAAATGTATCCATGTGACCAAAGGAAGACCTCTGCCTCTCCTTAGTAATGTCCACTGCTAAAATATGGGACTTGTGAATTCTTGGAGGAAAAAAAATTTTTTTAATTTGCCATGTTTACAGCAACTTAATTAACACCCTTGAGTTCAAAAATAAAACTTATTTCTAAAGTAAAAGAATGTAATAAATGGGTCCAATATTAAAATGTACTAAACTGAACACTGAAATCTGAAAAGAGAATCTCTCAGACGATTATGTAACATGTGAACATGTGCCAGATATACTAAAAGATTCAACCAAAGCAGAAATAATGAACATATGTGTATTTTTTTATTGAGGTGAAATTCACCTAACATAAAATTAAATGTTTTAAAGTAAACAATTCAGTGGCATTTAGTACATTTATAATGTTGTGTGACCACCACCCTCTATTCAGTTCCAAGCCATTTTCACCACCCCCAAAGGAAACTCTGTCCCATTAAGCAGTTGCTCCCCATTCCTCCTCCCTGTTCCCCCTGGTAACCACCAATCTGAGTTTTGTCTCTAGGGATTTACTTATTTTGTATATTTCATACAAACAGAATCATACAACATGTGACCTTTTGTGTCTGGTTTCTTTCACTTAGCATAAATGTTTTTGAGGCTCATCCATGTTGTAGTGTGCATCTGTACTTCATTCCTTTCTTTGGCTGAATAATATTCCACTGTATGGATATGCCACAATTTGTTTATCCATTCATGCAATGAGAGACATACGGGCAGTTTCCACCTTTTAGCTATTGTGAATAGTGCTGCTATGAACAAGAATGTACAAGAACTTGTTTGAGTACCTGTTTTCAATTCTTTGGGGGGTATATACCCAGTAGTAGAACTGCTGGGTTGAATAATATATCTTTGAAGAAAAGGAATACTGAATATAAACAGTGATTTCTACAACTGTGATTTCTACAACAGTGATTTCAACATTATCATTAATCAGATTTTTTTTCCCTAATAATGGAATAGTTTAAACACCAATAGAAAGTATTAGAGACCAAACTGAGTAAGTAAGTAGAAATAACCAGTTAAATTACTTGAAATCTTTTGAAAAGCTATTTTTCCCTTGAATCATTCCTGATCCTTCCAGACAAGTAGTGACATTTTTCTTGTGGGTGTACAAAACTGCTCTTGGATTTGGACATTTTCTTCTTGCCAAAATGAAATGCTTCCTCCTTGCCTATGCCAAAAAGTCAGACTATAGGCAGCACATTCTGGATTTTTCTTTAGAAGAATTAGCTTTCAATTCTTCTTTTAAAATACAAAAAGTTACATGTTGTTATTAAAATGTCTTAATACCTCAATCAGACCAACTAATGTTCAATGAAAAAGGGAACGTCTACCTTAAAATGCATTTTAGACACACAATGCATCGCTCTCTCTCCAGAGAGGTTTTCAAAATAAAAACTATCAGAAAGATTAAACCCTCCTTACTTCAGAGCGTTTGGCTAGCTCAGCTCTGAAAGCCCCTCCTAGCCTTACAGATTTGTTGAAAGGTATTACCAATCACTTTTCCCCCTAGTAAATAACAAACTGAGAGTAAATAACAAAATCAAAGAGGATGGTACATTCTAGTAGCAAATTTGATTTTACTTATTTGCAAAGAATATATAGATTCTTTGTCTCTAAAGCTAAGCCCCTACCCCAACACATACCTGGCTCCCTAAGTTTACAAGGGAAAAAACTAGGCCAAGAAAACTTAAGAGTCACTGAGCTAGCTGGTGGCAGAATTATACCAGAATCCTATCTCCTGAATTCCAGTCTAAGGATGCTTCCATCAAGTTGTATTGTGCCCTGTAAGTTCAAAAGAATGAGAATCCTCAATTCAAATATTCTGAATGAGTAAAAATTATACATTTCACCTACCCGCTCTGAGATAAACTCTGACCAAATGGCAGAGGAACAGAAAAACACACTGACTAAAGGGCTCTGGGTTCAGACAAAAGTAGGTCTGAATCTCAGCCTTAATACTTAGGCAATATGTAACCTGACCAAGTCACAGAATTCTCTGGGCCTATTTCCTCATTTAAAAAAAAGAAATGGAAGGGGAGGATGTCGTAAGGATTAAATCAGAGAACTTTATAAACTTAATATAGTGCCTGGAACATAGCAAACTCTTAAATGGTAGCTGTCGTTATTAAAAGAACTGCAAAACAAAGAGATGACTTATTTCTGTTGCAGAGATTAGGTAGAAATAACTGCACTTATAAATACTACCTCCAAGAAGATGTAGAAATAGAACCAAACAACGTGGCTTTGCACTGACACTAAAATCATGATCAGGCTTCCTGTTGGTAAAATAAAAGGCATTTTCTTTCTTTCTTTTTTGTTTTATTTATTTTTTATGTGAGGAAGACCAGCCCTGAGCTAACATCCGTCACTAATTCTCCTCTTTTTGCTGAGGAAGACTGGCCCTGGGCTAACATCCGTGCCCATCTTCCTCTACTTTATATGGGATGCTGCCACAGCATGGCTGATCCAGCCACAGTGTGTCGGCTGGCGCCCAGGATCCAAACCCACGAACCCCGGCCTGCCAAAGCGCAAACTAAACAGCTGCACCACCAGGCGGCCCCTTTCTTTTTTGAAATCTTCTTGCCTACTTTGAAGAAAGAGAAAAACACAGTAGATGCTGATTTTAAAAAAACAGGCTATGGTTTATAGCAGAGCATTCAAATAACATGGGAGTCTAGTTAAAATGCAGATTCTGATGTAGTATTTGGTAGGTCTGAGGCAGGGTCTGAGATTCTGCACTTCTAACAAGCTCCCAGGCGATGAGGGTGCTGCTGGTTTGGAGATCATGTTTACAGGATACCACATTCAAACAATAACAACAAAAACCAACTTTTGGTTGGTTTATCCTGATACCAGATACTTGATTTCCAAATCACAGGATTAGAACGGTGTTGATAACAACCTAAGTCTGCTATGATATACAGATCTATATTTAAGATATGTATATGATATACAGATCTATATTTAAGATATGTATATGATATACAGATCTATATTTAAGTATTGATGGTTTCTTAAATACTCATCTAAGCCAGTCTTTCTCTGCCAGGGCACACACTGCTTCAAAATGGTGCTGGTACCAACCTCCCTGCCTCACACTGAAGGTCTCAGAAAACAGAGGCACTTGCAGCTGAATGGGGAAGCAGGGACTCTCTTGGGCAGCCCTCTGAGTCAGGGAATCCAGGGCTATAAAAGCAGCCCAACTCAATTTTCCCTTTAATAACACATGCATTAAAAGGAAAGGTATTGCCTCTACCACCACTAATTTTTCATCCATTCACCATTAGACAAGAGGAGAGATCATGGTACCACAACTTATCCAGGGAAAAGGGAAGAAGAAAACCATACCCACATCAACAGGAAGATAGAAGTGAGAACTTTTAATGATATATAAGGAAGGTGGTTTTTTTTCTAACCCCTTCTTCCAGGTTTCACCCTACTTTCTCTAGTGAATGAAAAATTCTAGTCCTTGGGGGTAAAACTGAAATCTAAACTTCCTTGGTTTAATCAAAGGAGAAAGAGCTAGCGAATCACTAATTCATATAAAGAAAATAAGCATTTATCTATGAAAAGCATGGTCCGTCCTTCCTCTCTGCCACCTCTCACCTCCACCTTTTTAAAAAGGGCACAGTAGCAGACTTAATGCCCACTGGCTTTCATAGACAAATCACTAATCTTCACATTACTTATCACTGCAGCTAGGATAATGTTTGCTCTAATCTAACAGATTTTCATTTCAAAACCAATTGTAAAGCTCAGCAGGGTGCTATATACAACTTTAATGAGAGCTTCTTACCCAAGACTCCTCCAATATGTGCTTGTTCAGAACTGTTGAATTTTACTGGTGGAGGTTGTTGAATGAAGCAAGGGAAAGGTTAACTAAGAAACAATTTAAAAACCGAAACTCACTTCCTTCTATATCTTTTCTATTCATATAAGTATAAAATACTAATAAACTGGACCCAACTGATAGGATTTAGGTTTACCTTCTGTGATACCTAAGCCAGCTCTATGTAACTCCTTTATGGACCCTTTTACATTGTATCCAATGGCTGCCTACAATTAATGCAGAGCAACGGAGTACCTAGGTAAACCTGCTGACAGCTGTTTAATGGGAAAGGTGGAAAGTAGTAGACTATCCTGGCAGTATGCTTAATGGATACACAAACACCACAGTCATCAGCATGAAGTGATTCTGGCAGAAAATTAACTTAGGGATACAAAACTCATTTGGTGTGAAGACCCACAGCAATCTGGACAATATCGGACTGTGTAATGGGGAAAGGGGCAAAATAAGATGTGTTTTCTAAACTACTCTTTAAGGAAAAAGCATTAAAATTTTTTTTTTCACATGCCACCATGTAGGCTTCTTGCTTTAACATATAAGCCTGCAGTTGCCTCCTCTTTGGAAAGCAAATGCTACTATTTAATTATAAATGATGCAATGGACAGAGTATGCCAGAGATCTATCTGTTAATACCAAAGTGTCACTAAAGCATAGTATTTTATGAGGTAATCTGGAACATGTTTCTATCATCAACTGATTCTACCTTTTTAATTTTACCCCATCAACTGTGACACGTCAGAGGAAGGAAGAAAACTAGCATGTGTTGGATTATAAATTGTGACACCCTGCTCTAAGAATATAACTAATATATACATCCTCTTCGAATTTTCATAACTACCCTAGAAGTAGGTACAATTATCCTTATTTTACATATGAGAAAACAGAAACTTAGATACTTAATCTGCCTACCTAAGAGAGCAGTTAGGTAATGGAACTATGATTTGAACATTAGTCTGTCTGGATCTACAGTCTATGCTATATAAGCCATTCTAATTAAACAGCAAAGGCTCTTATAAGAAAACCAAAAATAGTGTTTTGATATTAATGTTCAGGATGTCTTTTGTTGACAAAAATAAGGCTATTCAAACATAAAAAGCAAAACTAAAAAAGTATTAAAAGAAAACATGAAATTCTTTTTAATTGCAGAGGACAGCCTTTCAGTCTGACACAAAACCCAGAAGCCGTAAAAACTGATAAATTTGACATAAAAATTAAAAATTCATGCATTTCAACATGTCAAATGACAAATAACTGGGGAAAATACATGCAACATATAATACAGAAAAAGGACTAATTTCCTTAATACAGAAGGGTTCCCACAAATAAAAAAGAGACAGAAAGCCTAACAGAAAAAATGGACACAGGACATAAATACACAATTCACAGAAAAGAAATCTGAATCACTCTTTAAGTGTATGGGAAAATATCCAACCTCAGGATATATGAACTAAAACAAAATAAATTTATCATTAAAAAATCTATTAGATTGGCAAAGATCAAAAAGTTTGTTCTCTGCTACCAAAATGGACTAAGTCAAACACTGCAAGTGAAAGAATAAATTGTTGCAACCTCTATGGAAAGCAATTTAGCAATATCAAAATTAAAAGTGCACATACCTAATGACCAATCAATTCTACTTCTAGTAGCTCATCTTACAGATATAATCTCCCATGTGCAAAGTGCCCAAAGTACATAGATAATAACTGCAACGTTGTTTTAGTAAAAGCCTGGGGGCTGGGGGGAGGATCTAAATATACAACAACAGAAAACTGGTTAAATAAGTTACAGTATAATGTAAAACTATGCAGCCAAAAAAAAAAGAATGAGTCAACTTCAACTCTATTTGTATTGATATGAAATGACCTCCAGAACATGAGTGGAAAAAACAAGGTATAGAACATGTGAAAAGCAAAATGAGTATACATAAAGGGAGGCAAACTGTGTGGATGAAGGTCAGGAGAAAGACATTTACCCTTTTTGTGATGTACCCTCTTGTAACCTTTTTAAAAGTTTTGCAGAATGTGTACTTCCTTTTCAAAAAAAAATTAGTATTTACATTTAAAAAATGAAAAATATATGCTTTGAAAAGATAGTGAAAACAGAAAAACATATTGAGATAGCTTAATCGTAACCATTTATGATATGCTATAATATGTAATATTTTACTTTATTTCCAGCTTTATGGAGACATAATTGACATAAAACACTGTGCTAGTTTAAGGTGTACAATATGTTGATTTGATACATTTATATACTGCAAAATGATTACCATCATCACATCAGCTAACACCTCCATCTTGTCACATAATAACCATTTTCTGTGTGGTGAGAATTTTTAAGATCTACTCTCTTAGCAACATTCAAGTATATACCACAGTATTATTAACTATAATCACCATCCCGTACATTAGATTCCCCAGAACTTGTTACTCTTATAACTGGAAGTTTGTACCCTTTGACCAGTATCTCCCCATTTTTTCCACCCTCCAGCTCCTGGTAACCACCATTCTACCGTTTCTCTGAGTTTGGCTTTTTCGATTCCACATGTAAGTGATATCATTCACTATTTCTTTCTCTGTCTGACTGATTTCACCTAGCAAGATGTAATATTTTAATTTTCTTTGTATTTTACTTCAAAATGCAAACAACTAAAATATTATCTTTCTTCAGTAACATGAAGATATTAAAATAATACGTAATGTCAGCGGATCCCTTTTATAGTAAAGATTATGAACAAGGCTATGAACCATCTTATAGACTGTTATACTATGTTTTAATTATTTAGGAGACAGTTATAAGTGACATTACCTCACCCATCTTATTTTGAAAGCCACATATAAACATGTTAAATTCATATTCTATTGAGATAACTGGCTCTTCAGCTGTGATAGTCCACCAAGGACTGCAAAAGAGCTGACCGTAAAAGTCTGCGAAAGGTGGAGAAGCCGGGGGAGGAGGGGGGAGATAAAAACTTATAATTCGTTTTCCAGGAAACTAGGAAAAGCACACTTTTGAGAACAAAGGAATAGAGACTTAGGGGAAAGAGACAAAACTCAAAACCAGAAATCCAAGAATGCTGATGTGAATGTTCTTTTGTGATTTTTTTGAGACAATATAGTCAGTTAACACCTATTTCCATAAAGGAAACAGCACGGATGGTAAACAAAAAGGCCCGTATCTTTGGCTAGGAAAGTAAAAGATGAAGGAAGTTTCTCAGAAGAGAGACAGAAATGTATATCTAGAAATATATCGTTCTTTTTTTTTTTTTTTAAATGAGAGGAGGGGCATCCTTCTCCAGTGAGACACAAACACCATGTCTTCTCCTCCATCAACTTTTCAAGTATTAAATATAGAAATTCCAAAATGTATATTCGCTTTGAGAGCATCGTTTACTTCGCAGTTTAGTATTCACAAAATGAAAAGACAGGCTCTGCTAAAGTGCCTTCAGAAAAAATATGAACAGTGGTTTAGTGGAACTAAGGAGATCAAGCTTTCAGACTTTATTTTAAAAACACTGACCTACCGCAGGAATGCATGGCTCACTGGGCACACTAATAACCAGCTTCAAATACCAGCTGAAGTCACCGTGGAATGCAAACGCAGTGTGCTTCTAACTGAATGCCAAACAGTCCCTGCCCGGATCTCCCCACAGTGGATCTTCCTCCTCTGCTTTTTCCCAAAGCTTCCTGCCTCTGTGAATTGTGAATTACCTTTTGGGCTGGTGTTTCCAGAAGTGATCAATCCAGTGGGAGAAGCTAGATGAGGAAGTTGACTCATTTCCACCATATGGCTGGACTCAAAAAACCATTCCTTCACTCCCCTTGGCTTTGGGCACCTGCCACACACCCACAACTCTAAAATGCCTCTAATCCTCTCACTGACAGGTCCTTTAAAATGAAATCTTCTCAGACATCAATGTACTCCCATCCACCTCTCAATCCGAGGAATTGGACCAGAAGGCAAGCAATGCCAGGTTAGGAAAATTCAAGGCAGTTAAAAAAAGAAAAACTCAAGTTCTACCTTATTCCTTCTTCTACGCAGAGTAAGGAGGGATCCCCTGACGAGAGATGCCTGAGTTTGGCTTATGAATACAGTGTCAATGTTTCTAGAGATCCCTAAAGCCAGTTCTCAAAAGACAGTTAAGAAAACATACTAACAATACTCCTATACTGAAAATTTTTAAAAATCACCAAAAATATCATCTTCACAAAATGGATTTTTTTCAGTTCATGAAATACCATTTCATCTGTTATAACTGTTTTAATATATCCATACCTGTTTTTAGTCATAATTTTCACTGCACAAATCCATTAAGGATGGAGATTTCAGTTGTTGAAAAATTATAAGTAACTGACATTTTTAAGAACATTTCCTTTTAAAAAGCAACATTACCCAAGAGGAAAGCACGGTTACAAAGTTAACCTCAATGATCTTTCATAATTAAGTTTGTAGGTGGATCTCAGTACAGAAATATAACTCTAATATGGTCTCTAGACTTTGGCATGGATTTTTTATTTTAGAAACTTTAATTATACCAGTCATACAGAGAAAACAAGCAATACTGTATATATAACATACTGTCCCCACATCACCATGAATCTCTACTGAAGGATGGCTCCTTGAAACTAGAATTATTTAATCTAGGTGGTTAAAGGCTAAGTGTAACAGTCATATACTGAGTGCTTACCACCTGTCACATGCTTTTTTCTTTTTTAAATCTAGGTAGGTTTAAAAACCTTCTTTTTCTTTTTTTAAACCTACCTCCTATGTAGGTTTGATTGCTACTTCACAGATGAGCATACTAAAGCCCAAAGTCAGACAGCTAAGTAGATAAACTGGGATTCTAACCCAGATATATATTAGACTCCAAAACCTACGTTTGGAATCACTGCCTTTAGTCTCAGGGTTACAAGCAAGAAGTGGTATGCTGTTTGACATTACTACTGATGACTGAATTTGTGGCACCTTACAAACATACTACTCTGAATGTATCTAATCACATGATTTGTAAATATACAAAGTTGTAGAGAATAACATGATGAACTGCTATCGAGCTTTGTCTAATCTTAATATTTCACTATATTTGCTTCAGAGTCTTAAAAAGAAAGAAACCATTGCAGGTCAAGTTGAAGGTCTGTGTGTACTCCCTCCCCAATCTCATTCTTTTCTCTCTTTCCCGGAGGTAACTACTATCTTAAGTTTGGTTCAGGATTTGCATTCTAAGGCATGTTTTGATACTATTTCTATAAACAAGCATCTATAAAAAAGCATGATTTTTGCAAGTTTTCAAACTTTATATACTGGTATCATACATTCAGATGTATGTGTTCTTCTACTCAGTCATGTTTTTCAGATCTATTCCATACTGACAGCTGCACCATATTCCAGTATATGAACAAACTATAATCCATTCATTTGATACTGGACAGTGACCTCGTTTCTAATTTTTCCACTAATACAAACATTTCTTGTACCTGTTTCCTTTGCACAAGCATTACAGCAATTCCAGGGTACAGACTCAGAAGCAGAATTGCCAAAAGGAATGCTGCCTCTACCAAATATTGTCAAACTGCTCATGAATTTCAATTCATACTCCTACCAATAACAGGACCCACAATATCCTCACCAACACTTGGTACTGCCAGACATATTAATGTTAGCCAGTATGATGGGTGTGAAATCATCTCATTTTTGTTTTAATTTGTAACTCCCTGATTAGTAATGAGATTGAGCATGTTTGCATAATTACTAACCACAATTTAAAAAAAAACCAACAATAGCACAGAGTTAACTAATTAAGCATCAAGGGCATAGATGTAATATAAAATGGATATAATATAAGAGCAAATATTCAATGCTGAATTCTAGTTAATAAGACAAACAGTAAAATAAATACATCCCTTCCCCTGAGGTCTTAAATAAATTCTAAGTTTTCATCCATCAGTCTTAGTCATTGTACTGGCAAAAAGCAGGAGGGTAAATTAAATAATCAGATATCTCCTAACTAAAAATGTAATTTAGGGGCTGGCCCCGTGGCCTAGTGGTTAAGTTCGGTATGCTCCGCTTTGGTGGCCCGGGTTCAGTTCCTGAGTGCAGACCTATAACACTTGGTGGCGGCCATGCTGTGGCAGCGAGCCACATACAAAATAGAAGCAGATTCGCACAGATGTTAGCTCAGGGTGAATCTTCCTCAGCAAAAAAAATAAAGTTAATTTAAAATACGGTCAAACTCAAGGAAGCCAAGAACATACAATGGAGAAAGGAAAGTCTCTTCAATAAATGGTGTTGGGAAAACTGGACAGCCACACGCAAAAGAATGAAAGACCATTATCTTACAAGATACACAAAAATTAACTCAAAATGGATTAAAGACTTGAATGTTAACATCTGAAACCATAAAACTTCTAGAAGAAAATGTAGGCAGTATGCTCTTTGATAGTGGTCTTAGGAGCATCTTCTCAAGTACCGTGTCTCACCAGGCAAGGGAAACAAAAGAAAAAATAAACAAATGGGACTATATCAAACTAAAAAGCTTCTGCACAGCAAAGGAAACAATCAACAAAACGAAAAGACAACCTAACAATTGGGAGAAGATATTTGCAAACCATATATATGATAAGGGGTTAATATCCAAAATATATAAAGAACTCATACATCTCAACAACAAAGAAACAAACAACCCAATCAAAAAATGGGCAAAAGATCTGACAGACATTTTTCAAAGATATAAAGATATAAAGGCCAACAGGCACATGAAAAGAGGTTCAACATCACTAATTATTAGGGAAATGCAAATCAAAACTACAATGAGGTATCACCTCAAGCCCATCAGAATGGCTATAACTAACAAGACAAGAAATAAGTACTGGAGAGTATGTGAAGAAAGGGAACTCTCAGTCACTGCTGGTGGAAATGTAAACTGGTACAGTCACTGTGGAAAACAGTATGGAGATTCCTCAAAAAATTAAGAATAGAACTACCATATGATCCAGCTGTTCCATTTCTGGGTATTTATCCAAAGAACACGAAAACACGAATGAGTCAAGATACATGCAACCCTATGTTCGTTGCAGCATTATTCACAATAGTCAAGACCTGGAAGCAACCTAAGTGCCCAGCAATGGATGAATGGATAAAGATGTGGTATATATACACAATGCAATACTACTCAGCTAGAAAAAAAAAAAAAAAAAAGAAAAGAAATTTTGCCATTTGCGACAACATGGATGGACCTTGAGGGTATTATGCTAAGTGAAATAAGTCAGGCGGAGAAAGTCAAATACCATATGATCTCACTCGTAAGTAGAAGATAAAAACAACAACAACAACAAACACGCAGATACAGAGATCAGACTGGTGAGACGGGAAGAGGGGGGCAAGGGGGGAGGAAGGATGGCAAAAGTGGGCAAAAGGGTACATGTGTACCATGATGGATGATAATTAGTCTTTGTGTGGTGAACATGATGTAGTCTACACAGAAATCGAAACACAATGACGTACACCTGAAATGTATATAGTGTTATAAACCAATGTTACCTCAATAAAAAAAAAAAGGAAGAAAAGACAATCAAACCCTTCTGTGGGAAAATCACATAACTCCAAGTATGAATGAATGGATGGATGAATCAGACACAGCAACCAGCAAATTGCTTTGTGTTTAGAAACCTTAATAATTATTTTCTGAATTTGCAGAATTGTACCTGCATCAGCTTTAGGCACCTCAGAGGAAATAATATTTTGTGCCTATGAAACAGAAAAAAGAAAGGGAAGTGGGATGATGCTTAACTAAATACCATCTTCTCTGTATCCTAGAGAAAAAAAGGAAACGTCTTTTCTCTTTAGAAAATAGGGCCCCAGGAGGAAGAGACTTTCAGATAAATGATAATATGAATGAAAAGAGATGACCAAAGCCAAGAGGCACTCTGCCCACTCCAGTGTTGTTAAAAACTAAAAACAAAAATCTTTGTAAATATTTTACTAATTAAAGATCTGAATTAACAAACTCTTTTTTTTAACAGAACTTTTAGAAAGTTTTATAAACTTCTACAGACAAGTTACAAGACAAATACAAGGAACTCCCACCTATCCTTTACAAGATTCACCAATTGTTTACACTGCCTGATTTGCTTTATCATTCATTTTCTCCCTCTGAATATTTTTGGAACCATTTGAGAATAAACTGAACAAATATACAAAATACAAACAAAAAACGAAGTATCTCTTTAAACAGCAAATATCTGAATGTTAAGCCTGTTAGATATTTATAGGTCTTAAGCTATCAAAACCCTTTGTACCTGACTTGGGATATTTTCCCATAAAAAGCAAAAGTTAAATCTCATGAGTTTAACTTTAGTACCTATGCATTACAGGTTAAATAGGGCAGTGGTTCCGAAACTTTGCTTTGGATTGGAATCATGAGGGGATCTTTTAAAAATACTAATGCCTGGTTCCCATCCCAAATACTTTGATTTAATTGGTATGGGGTGCAACCGGGCACTGGGATTTTTTTAATTTCCCAGAGTTTTAAAATGTGCACCAAAGTTTTGAAGTCAGTTTTAGGGACAAGGCACCTACACACCATTTGAAATACTGGTTCTAGGAAAATATGTTACAGTTCCAAGCAACTGATGAAAACAAATAAGGAAAATACAATCAAACTGCAAACTCAGGCAGGCAGAAGCTCTCAATGTATGGTGTTAGGCAAGTACTGTGCTTTCTATGTGCTGTTCTGGGGCTGCAGGATATAAAAAGGTACAGCAAAGCTAGGAAATAGGCAACACACATAATAACCACAGCAGAAGACAATAAGTACTATATTAAAAATATTTTAAGACTAATAGGAACACATTATATTTACTTGAAGATTCATAGGAACAGTGAGTGGTCCAAAAAGAAAGTGACATTTGAAATAGTCATTAAAGGATGAAGAGGACTTTATTACGCAAGATTGAAGCAGAGTGAAAGAAAATTCTGGGAAACGACATCAGCAAGAACTCTGTGCCACAGAAATGTGAGAGAATGATCAGTGTGCCATTAAAACCCCAAATGGGGTTGAGTCAAATACAGGCCATAAATCTTGTATATAGGAATCAATGTAACTCCAATCTGTATTTTAAGGATTAGGGATGGTGTATTTAACAGTGCCTAGCACACAGAAGTAATCGGTAAGGGGAGCTTTCTTGCCTCTGAGTCTCCGTTTACATTTCTCTGGCTTAAAACAAACAATACAAAAAGTTAACTGAATAAAATTCAGAAAATACAGAAAAGCATAATTATGAAAATAAAGCCATCCATAACCACACTACCCAGATAACCAAGGTTGATATTTTAAGTAACTCCTTACTAAAGTTGTTCATCAGTCCAGATATTTTACTCTGTAATACAAAAAAGAATTCTACAGAAACAACGGCGAGCTCCTCAGCCATTATCCTGGCTAATATACACTAAAAGAGGATCAGCTAAAGTTGCAATATGGCCATAGCAGCCACTAGAGGGTGGCCAAGTCTGATGTATCCATCACCCTCCCCTACTTTCTCAAAGGCCCTTAATTGAAATTCAAGTTAAGATTTCTGAACTCTAACACCTCATTACATAAAGATTAAAAATTGGTTTCAAACAGAAAGGAGAGATTCCCTCAGGGCAATGAAGTGTTAACAGTTAGGATATCAAATCTGGCTGCTCAGATATTTTACCAAATGTCTCCCTCTACTTCTTGGGAACAAGATGCCATTTCTCCAATAGGGATGGGGATATTTGCATTACACAGACAGAATGCAGCAGCATTCCACTACTGCCTCTCCCCCTCACCCCCCTTAATATACTGAAGCATATTAGGCTAGAAATCTCAACTCTGAATATTACTAAAGAATTTGCCTCCAAGTACTATACATATTCCAATTATCAAATGTCAAAACATGAATACATCTTCTCTTTTATATTTTAAACTTTCATAGTATAGTTTCACCAAAAAAATAGGATGACTTAGGAAATATAGCTATGTATCTTCTAATTAACTGAGAAAAGGGTTAAAACCATTTTGAAGATTTACATGAGGTTTTATTTCCCCAGAATCCTAATTGATAAGGTACAATCACAAAGAATTATCCTAATGATACAGTATTTGATCTTATTTTAAGTATAACAGATTTCTAGACAACCGGAAAACCAATTAATATAAAATAATTGTGCTGCTTATTGTGGAGAATCAAATTATGTTCTGAGAACATAAAGGTTACAAAGCAAAATGGTAATGGAATCTGAGAAAAAACTCACAAAATTTCTTCCTATTTACTGCTTTTAACACAAGTGCCACGAAGTCCAGATCCACATCCATTAAAAACAAACCTTAAGGAAATGCAAATTAAAACCATAATGAGGTATCACCACACACTCACTGGAATGGCTAAAATTTGAAAAGATTGACAATACGAAGTGTTGACAAGGATGTGGAGCAACTGGAACTCTCATACATTACTGGTGAGAATGTAAAATGGTATAGCCACTTTGGAAAACAGCTTGGCAGTTTCTTATACAGTTAAGCATATACTTGCTATACTTTATTATATATATAATCCAGAAATGCCACTCTCATGTATTTATGTAAAAAAAATAAAAGCATATGTCAATACAAAGATCTATACTCAAATGTTCATAGCAGCTTAACTCAAAATAGTCCAAAACCGGAAGAACACAATGTCCATCAACTCAACAAACTGGTAAATCCATACAATGGAAAGCAATGAAAAGGAAAAAACTACTGAAACATGCAACAACATAAATGAGTCTCAAAGGTATTATCCTAAGTGAAAGAAGCCAGACACAAAAGACTAAATACTGTACACTTCCATTGATATGAATTTTTAGAAAAAGCAAAATGATAGTGACAGTAAGTAGGTCAGTAGTGGTTAGGGGCCATGGATGAAAGAAGAGTAAGACTACAGGGAAATATGAGGAAACTTTGTGGGGTGATGGACATGCTACACATATCACGATCATGGTGGTGGTTACACAACTGTATACATACGTCAAAACTCATCAAATTATACTCTTAAAATCAATGAGTTTTATTTAAAATTACATATCAAAAAAAGCTGATTTAAAATTTCATTTAAAACCTACAAAATAAACTGATTCTGACAGTTAATAATAGGTCAAGACTTAATAAATTAAACAGCAGAAGAATGAAAAGAGATGGTCAAAATGAAGGCACACATATAGGGAAATAATTTCTCTCCTTTGGATCTTTAAAGGACCCATTACGAATGTTTACAGGTTCCTACACATCAAGATCTACACATGCAAGACACGCACGTGTATAGGTGGTAATTACTTTACTACCCACAAGATGGAGAAGCATTCAGTCACTGTTACTTACCACATTAAGCCTGGAACACGTCTCCTTAATCACTGTTCTCACGTGGTCATCACTACTGGCCAACCACGGAACCCTCAGAAACAAGTCCAGCTTTCCCAAAAACTCTGCGTCCTAATCCTTAATAAAACACGAATGAGGTAATCCATTCATTCCATCTCTAGGGCCTGCCCTAATTACTGGGCAGAACAGCACAGCATGGGAAGCACCAAAATGACCAGCTTCCTACACCCTTATATTACAGTGTCTAAAACCTCCACCACTAGAGTCACTCGAGTTATTAAATGGTGCTCAAGAGGTCCACAACTATTGTACAAAATATGTGGTTAAGGACCCACATTAAGTATGATCAAATCAATATAGTTTATGGGTATAGAATTTCTTTTTGGTAAGATGAAATGTTCTAAAATTAGACTGTGGTGATGGCTGCAAAACTCTTGTGAATATACTAAAAACTACTGAATTGTAAACTTTAAATGGGTGAATTTTATGAAATGTAAATTATATCTCAATAAAGCTGTTTTTAAAAAAACCAACATAGTTTACCATGTCAGTTTAGATCTCAACACTGGAACCTGGAAATTTTTAATGCAGCATGAAGGCACCAGTTAATGACAGGGAAAAAGACAGGTGTCACAGGGAGCCTCAGTGACCACTGGAAGAGGAATGTGGAGGGGCAGAAAGGAGAGAGCATACATTGGCTCAGGGTTGGGAGAGTGAGCCTCAGGAAGGAATGCTAAAAGGATGCCTAAAGGCACTCCAGAGTTGGTCCGGAACACCTGTTGTCCTTAATATAAATGTGTTGCTTTTCTACAAACTATGATTAACACTGATGTTGTTTTTCTTATCCTCTTTCCAACTTCATGATTATCAAGTTTTATTTTTTTAATCACCTACTAAAGTATCTTAGCTAATTTACTTCATCTATGAAACTGCCCTGAACTATATAAAATTAGATGAACAATCACAGAATATTAAGAGACCTTAAATAACACATTGCCCACTTTCCTATTTTTACAGAAGAGGAAATTAATGCACAGAAAAAGTGACTTGCCCAAGGTTATCAGCTAAAAATGGAGTAAAGACTAGAACAGATTTCTAACCCAATGTTGATTTTATATACCAGCATAAAACATCTATCCTAGAAGTTCACAAAGGGTGTTATTTCTTAAAATCATGTACATATGTATAAAACTCTATACATATAGAAAATGTTTTCTTAATCTACCCCAAAAGAACTATAAAATAACCAAACATGATCACAGGCACATCCAATATACCAGTACTGTCACTCACACTCAATTCAATTGGTAAAGGAAGGTTTTGCTATCAAGTTGCTGAGTTTGACAGAATGGAGCAATAAACTGTAAGTTCATATTCTTTTCAGGGTTCTAAGACATTCACAAACTATTAGATATGTAAAGCATAGCCCTATGGGAACGTCTGTCTTCAAATGTGACCTTGCAATTAAGCATTTGCCAGCTATCTTTCATATTCTGCATACAAAGTATTTAGAGAAGAGTTCAGCTAAATTAAACTAAAACAGAAAAGTTGGAGCTTTTCACAATGTCATTACTACATTCCCACCGAAGCTCTAACAAAGGCATGAAAAGACTAACAGCTGCAGATAAAAGTAAAAGGCACACCACTGAACCTGAATTAATCTAATCAAAACGATGCTATTATATACAAACTTTCAAAATCCAGCTAAAGTTCTGTACAGAGGCTTTGGGCTCCAAGGCATCCTGTATTCTTCAGCCAGTTATCTGATAGAAATGAAACAAAGTAAACTCTTTTTCTCCACAATACCCTGCCCCCAAATATTCTCATTTCATCAGGAAGACCAAAACAAATGCTAAGATTTAAATTTCAGAGACGGTAACATAACTGTAACCTTTTGTTATTCTGGCAACTGATCACACACTGTAACTTAAACAGCAGTGACAACTACCAGTCATAACATCTGCTCTCTTAAAATGTGTCCAAATCAAAGCAAAGAGAGATCTCTATGTTGGTGTATGAATACAGTGGGATGGAGGAGACCTAATCTGGCCCAGGAATTTCTTAGGAAACCCCCTCTAAAAGTAGCTAAACCAAACCCACTTCCAAAACAAAATCTGGATGGGGTCTACACATCACAGGTCATGGAAGGGTCCTGCAAATCCAGAATACAGTTTTGGCAGGCTCTTGCAAATGAACGAATGTACAAGAGAGATTTGGAAGATCGCTTTGTCTCTCCTGATATAACTATTTTCAGATATTTACACAAGATTGCAGGGTGGGAGATAAACACTGGCTCTTTTATAACCTGGTATCCAGCAGTGTTCTGGAAGTTACTTACTGTTGAGGGAGAAAGAAAAGAAATCCACCACCAAAAGTGTAGGATGTTAGTGGGAAGTGAGGCCAAAAGCACTCATCCTTTGTCAAGATGTTATCTAAACCTCGTATTTTCTCCCCTTCCATACAAAAGTGCCTGGCATCAGAAATCACACACTCCTAGCGAAGTTTAGAATTTTTTTTTCTTTAAATTTGAATTTTATTTTACTATTTGATTAGTAATATATTCATTCACAGGGCTCAAAATTCAAAAGGCACAAAAAGGTATACAATGGAGACTCCCTTCTGCTCAGATCCTCCAATCATTCAGTTCCTCCACAAAAGGCAATTCAAGTACTTACTACTTACTGATAACACAGGCATAAAGGAATCAATTCTAGTACAGCAGTAAGAGAGCCAGTCTTTGAACAATATGCTTGCAGGTAAGCATCCTCAAGGAAATTCTTAATTAATTATAGCGGACTAAAAGCTCTGAACCCAACAGACAAGCATAAAGAAATGATTATATATTTAAATACCTTACTAGAAATTCCATTGTGATTCTTACAGATCACGTCACACTCAGCAGATCGAAACCTACGTGCTTCAACTGGCCTTTAAAAGTAAGCAATGGTTCTTTGCGTTAAGTCCTAGACAAAATCCTCAAGCAGCTTAGTACTGTCCTCAAGAAGCTTAAATTTAAGCTGTCTAAAAGTGAAACTATCTGTGGAGTAGATAAGAAGAAAGAAAAGAAGAGGGAGGGAGGGAAGGAAGAAAAGAGATAGGGGAAGGGGGAAACGGGAGGCAGGGAGGGAGGATCCAACTTTGTTTTCATTTTTATTTCAAAATTCCATTGCTTGTTAACTGTTTAGTCCAAAAATTGCAACATAAATTTCATGTTCCTCTATTTGCAATTTTACCTAGGTTTTCCTAAACACAGAAGTAGGCCCAAAAAGATAAACCTTAAAAACAGCTTCCAATTCCTTGAGATATACCAATTTATATCTAATTGATAAGCTAATTGTAAGTCACATTGTCATTAATATTGGTATCAAGGCCTCTCTATACTACATTTTTAGGCTAATCTTAGTCGCTATTTTTTGTGTGTGTGTGTGTGTGGGGAAGACCAGCCCTGAGCTAACATCTGTTCCAATCCTCCCCTTTTTGCTGAGGAAGACTGGCCCTGGGCTAACATCCGTGCCCATCTTCCTCTACTTTATATGGGACGCCGCTTCGGCATGGCTGACAGGCAGTGCGTCGGCGGGCGCCCGGGATCCGAACCCGCGAACCCCGGGCTGCCAAGCGTGGACTAAACCGCTGCGCCACCGGGCGGCCCCTTAGTCGCTATTTTAAACGGCCTATTTCCTCTAATAATCCTCATTTTGGAATACTACTCGTTAATTAGATAATGCAAAGGCTATGTGAAAATTACCTAATTGAAACCCCTGCTTTCAGACAGGTCCCCTAAATCAGTATCTAACTCTGCTATGCACATGAATCATCTGGGAATCTTGTTAAAATGCAGATTCTGATTCAGCAGGACTGGGTTGAGGCCTGAGCTTCTGCATTTCCAGCAGCTCCCAACTGATGCTAATGTAGCTATTTCCTGGATTATACGTTGAGTAGCAAGGCCCTAAATCATTCTTCAAGATTTCAAGGTATCCAATCTACAATCTCACGAGAATTCTATTTGTGAATAATTCAGTATGGCAATGTACACTACCCACCTTTGTGTGAACCTACTGAAATTGATTTGGGTTGCTTTCTCAGTTGTGTTCGAATTTTCTATGAGCCTCTCTAGCTGCTGAACCTAAAATTAATTAAAGTACAATTCTGCAGCAGTGCTGACATCGGGCAAGAATTTTGAGCTGCTATAGGCTAACATCAGGTTTTAATTTTAAACTGTTACATTATGGTTCAAGTTCATTATGATTACTTGATTAGTAATTCCTAAATCCTGGGCCATAGACTAGGTAATGAAATTTTTCGTTTAAATGAGTAAGAATAATAATCAATTTTTCATAAAGATAAATATATTCTACATTGTTACATATTATGTTTGTTATTATTTACTTTATTTGTAATAATATGTTGGTGATTTTCTCTTAAAATGTCCAACTGAATAAAATAAAAGTTGGCAATCCTATGTTGGTCACTTTCTCTCTTTTTAACTTTTTTTTTAACAACTTAATGCAATCCAAAGTCTGAGAACCACCAAATTCAAATAACTTCTTCATACCCCTCCCTTCTGTGGGAACTACGGGTGCTGTACTCTAAATAGGATGCATGTGTGACTGCAGAAGCAATTAGAACCACTTGTGGCATTTTTTAATCCTCCCTCCAATCCCCAAGTTGTGACTTTATTTATTAGTGGAACTGTGAGCTCTCAGGTGATTCTGGATGGGGGTTGGTGAATGTGAAGATATTTTAGACACACGAGATGAGGCAATTCCTAAGGTCCTTGGAACTTTGACAGCCTGTAACTTAAAGGAATCTACATCTTTGTTCCTCCCTCTTCTCTGAACAATCCAGAGCTGACAAAAACCATCACTCAAAAAAATATCATCATCTGCTCTGTAGGCTGAGCACAGGTCAGTATCATGCAGAAGTTTTGTTTTCTCCTGAGGAGAAGCATGTGGCTGTTTTGTACCCTGTGTTACTCATAACAGAAGAAGCTACATTTCAGCTGGGTGCAAGCAGGTTATTTTGCATTAATAACTTCGAATGAGGACAAAACACTCTGAACAGCAGAGTTCCTGATGAAAGCCAAATCTATGTTTAATTTAGAAAGGACAGCTTCTTAATTAGGCAAATTTCACATGTTCTGTATAAAAAAAGAAACAATTAAAATTATTTAGTGTGAAATTTCTCACCATCCCACATTCTATTACATTAAATGTAGAGTCACACAACAGTTGGTCAATTTAACTTACATCTTCTGTTATTAAACATTACCTCAGGTCCATTAAACCCACTTTCTCTCCCAACTCCTTCCCCCACAAAAGACTATAAATTGTATACTGTGTGTCATATTGGGAAGATGATGACCTTTCTCTGAGGCATGGTGCATGTTGACACTATCACTACAGGAAACTGAAGTAAAAGTAACCTATATTACATATCTTCAACATGAGACTCAGAGCTACACCTTGCAGGAGAGAGTTGTTGAAGCTAGCTGGCTCTGTCTTTATCTGATTTCATTTAGCACACCATGAAAAGCCTCTTCTGGTTCAACGATCGGTGATTACCTAATTAATAATTTTTTCAAAGGGATTTCAAAGGACCAGAATTATGGGCTTAATAAAAGTGCCAAATGTCCATATCTGTGCTCATGTCCCCTAACTGTACATTCAGTTTAGTGTAGACTGATAACACCCAAGTAGTCTACTTTACCTCAGACATAGAAAAGAACTATAAAACCACAGTAATATTCTGAATCCTATCCTGTTCTAGAAACCTGATCAAATTAAGATTTTTCAGCATAATATTCTCCTCGTGGCAAGTCACACATTATTAACTATGCAGAATGCAATAATTGTATAATAATTTAAAAGATTTTTTTTAAAAATCCATCATTATAAGAAAAGTGATTATTTGATTTAATGTGTTCAGATTCGTATATAACACTGTATAAATGGAAAGCTATTTGTCATAACTGGCAAAGGAAGCAAAATTACTCTGATTTCAATGGTGTTTTGAGAAAGGTAACTTCTGTCAACAGTGTTTTTCTACTTCTTACAATAAATAAGTCTGCCACATATGCTGAAAATATACATGATAATGACTTATTCAGAATCAAGTAAACTTCTTACTTAAGAAGTTTGGCCTTAAGAAACTTCTGCCATCAGAGCACAGAATACCAAAGAGGGTCAGATTTAATCAAACTGGTACTTGCCTATTAAAATTGAGAAAACACCTTTGACTTCAGTTACTTAGTTATAATAGTCCTTCCAGAAATCCATCTTAAATGCTTTAGTCTAAAAAGGAGATAAGGGTACAAAACCAGTTTTTACCCCCTTTCTTTCCTTTCCTTCTCTACTTCTTCCTTTTGGTGTCTCTTTTTTTTTTTTTTTTTTTTTTTTTTAGAGAAAGACCATGAGAAGTGCACATCTAATTTTAGGTCTAAAGGAAAAAAATACAATCAATATGGTGTGTAAAAAAAGTAACTGAATTGTTCAGGAGACTTGAGTCACAGTCCTGGATCTGCAACTTACTAGCTATGTGAGACAGATTCGAGTTTCATTAATTCTAAAATAAAAGAGTGTAGAAACTCGTTTCATAAATAATTTTAAATTATTGGATTGTTTTCCTTCCCAGTCAGAAAATGAGCTTGTGACAGTAGCATGGCCATGAATTCTTTAAATACTATTTTCAAAATGCTTTAATATACATCATATTTTATTTTCCCAAGAATTCTACAATACAAACAGAACAGGTAGTATTATTATCATTCTACATATAAACAGTCTCTCAGAGTGGTTAAATGATTTGCCCAAGAACCCCAAACAAGACCTCCTTCTACTACACTACATGATTCTGATCTAGAAGAGTTCTGTGCTTTAAGTATATTTTTGGCAATCAACTGTTAGTTCTTACTGGCAATGTAACAATACATACCTATACTCATTTTATATACTGGCACTATAAAGAAATTAGGGTTTGATTGCAAGAAATTATCCTTAGAAACTATCTGTCAATGTCTGTCATCTTTTGGTAAAGATATTAAACCCCATCTTTGAGACTTCAGTACTCTTCTTCAAAAAATGCTTAGATCTGTCCAGTGAGAGCAGATATATAGAATATGTCCATAATAGAACCCAAAATAAAACTATCCTATGTGGAGCTCCTGGGGGTTGAAATGGCAACTAAAGAAATTTATCAAAGATTCTCAGCAAATCTGCTGAGCAGACTCTCATTTTCGATTTTGCTCATACAAAAACTTCAAAGCCACTGCTCTTTCAGAAGCTGATTATCTCATTGAAGATTGTCTATCTCTTCTTGTTATAGGTTGAGCATTTCACTATTCATATATACCTCAACTAATTTGTGATGCCAAGAAGATCACCAATTTTCAGAGATGGAAGGGACCATAATGATTTTCTAGTTCAAGACCTGTATTTTATAGACTTTAGGTAAGCCCTGGCTGATTATTGACTGAGCCTCCCAAAAGAAATGTCACTCTATTTTCCAGTCTGACATACCTTTAACACATGATGCTGATCTGTTTTACAGCTAGACACGTAATGGAAGACACAAAAGTTTTAACTTTAAATGGTTAAAAATAAAGGTTGAGAATTATCTCTGGATCTCATTTTTCCATACCATCCCCATTTTACCACAACATCATGTGTAGTGCTAAAAAGTCAAGTTTGACCGTTATGAATTTATATGTTGTACATTCAAACATTCAAAATTTAGAAATTATAGGATCAAAAGTACAAATGAAAAATTTATTACATTTAGTATTATTCACTTCCATCTGAATGAACATCTACCTACTCTTTCAAAAACAGATTAAGTTTTTGTATTTACAATAGTGTGTTGCCTTTATTAGGACACTGCTGTCCTAAAGCAACCCGAACAAATGCCAAAAAAGAAAGGAAAAGGAAAAGAAAAGAAATCCCATAGAGGAAGAACAACGATCACATCTCCAAGGCAGGCAATATAATGCTAAGAGCTAATGTGTTGGAAATCAGATTCCTCCTTTGCTAAGATTCCACCAAATATCTACCAGAAATCAACTTCATAATACACAAAAGTTTTCTATTACCACAAGATCCCAAACTGACTATATCCAAGTTCTAGGATATTAAAATGAAGCCCCTGCCATAACCTCTCTCCATCTTCTATACCCAACTCGACATTAACCAAATTTTTACAACACAGTACTCCAAAATTCCTCCAAGGGACCACTGTACAATCTAGAAAGCTGACCCTGGAAGGCTGAATGATGAGTCTTGGTCATCCTTCACACTGACATAAAATGTAACAAAATTAACAAGGAAAGCTGAGAGGAAGAAAAAGTGAGTTGCCACTCAATACTAGAGCCCTAAAGAAAAAACAGAGTCTTTTCACTCAGAATACAGAAGATGATGGCTGGGTTACAGAGAACCACAGTAATAAACAGTGATTGACAGGTGCCCTGAAGGCAGAAGGAAAAGAGATACAAATAGGAACCTTAACGTTCTGCACAGCTTTTAACAGTACAAGTTTATTTACTCAAATTTCATTAATTCCCATTTATAAGCAAATACAATATAAAAGATGTTTTAATGATTATAAATTATGTTAAAATACAATGGTATAATTCAGAACTAGACTCTAAGCTTCCTGATGGTATCACCTTTGTACTCATGTCTTCATAGAGCTTGGCAAGTGTTTATTGTTGAACCAAGCCTAGTTTATATAACACATGGACACTTTACAGTATTATATTTTGTTATTTTAAAGAAAATCTATCTCTTTTGAGTACTCTATAATTCAGGCTTTTATATTAAATTAAACAAAACTTCTAGGGCTTCCTTTATTTAAAATGTTCACATTTGATCGTATTTTCACTGGTAAAAACATACACCCGGGGCCGCCAGGTGGCATAGCGGTTTTGTCCGCGCCTGGCAGCCCGGGGTTCGCCGGTTCGGATCCCAGGCGCCCGCCGATGCACTGCGTGTCAGCCACGCTGTGGCGGCGTCCCATATAAAGCAGAGGAAGATGGGCATGGATGTTAGCCCAGGGCCAGTCTTCCTCAGCAAAAAAGAGGAGGATTAGCAACGGATGTTAGCTCAGGGCTGGTCTTCCTCACACACACACACAAAAAATACACCCATCTGGTAATACAATAAATTAGCTCAATTTTTCCTTGTCTGGTAATTACAATCCTGGTCACAAAAGAGGAAAGGGTACTTTTTACTGAACAACCACTATGTACTACTTGCTAGGCACTGGGTCAGATATTCCAGCATCTCACCTTCAAGGATATTAAAATCAAGTTAATCAGTCAATATTTCCTTTTGATCATTGAGCAATTTGATCTTTGAGTTAGTCTTGTTTTCACATTAATATGTCAATGATTTCCACAGATAAAGAGAACTATCAGACACCCAGTAGAAGTGCACCCACTTTATATCAAATCTAAACCAAAAATTCAAAGCTGATAGATCTCGAGCCCTAAAATTACGAGTTTGCGAACTATTCTTATCTACATTTCAAATAATGGGAAAACTAAAACATAATAGCCAGAGAATCAAGAATAAAGGTAGCATATGATTGTTAAACTCTGCATTCACTTAATATGTCAATATTTAGACTGAAAGAAAAGGGGTGAGAAGAACTCAGGCCAACAGCCATAACTCATTTCTTTTGTGCTCAACTAGTTTTTATTCCCAGGGACAAAGAAGTCATCTTTACTTTTACTTCTCTGACCTCCTCTACAGAGCTCGCTGGGAGCTACAGGAATGTGCAAACACATGTTTATCCATGCTTTGAAAAAGGTTTTCCAAAACTAGATAAATCAGACATCTTGCTACACCGATTACATCGTACAAATTTAGGATAGTTTGTCATTTACCTAAGGCCACGGATGAATTACAAGCTAAAAAAGAACAAGTGCTAATATCAAGCCTACAATTTTATGGCACAAGAAGTAATGCTATACTCTCTAAAATCTAGAGCTCTGAATCTCTGGCCAAAAGCCCACTAAAAGATAAGATTCCAATACAGTTTATGTTGCTCTGCTCTGTGGAAAGATCCCAGGAACACAAAATAAATTGAGCAGGAAAGAACATCAGGATGGAGATCATTTGTAACAGAACACAGGCTGTCTCACAAGACACATCTGCATCCGCCCTTTAGTTCTCAGACCTAACCACAGTTTCACGGACACTCTGTACCTTCCAGAAGGTTGGACACTAATAGAAATGGACTCGTGAAGAGGATAACAGTGAACCAGTTTCAGAAATAACTGAACTTTGTTTCTAGGGGATTAAGGATATTATTCAACTTGGAAGTTGGTACTATCCTCTCCAGATCAAGAGAGTATGATTTATTTAAGCATAATTAATAAAGATGAGTCAGAATGCTTTCCATACAAAGGCTCAGAGTTTATTCTGGAGATTAAAAATTCTCCCTTGCAAAAAGATACACAGGCATTTCTGCATTTCTAAATTACCCTGCATTCTTCAACCTGTTCTCCTTTGAGTGTGATTAAAGCCAACTTTGAGCTTTACCAGTGCATGAGAGGAAGATTCAGTGTCTACAATTTTTTCATTTATGAATACTTCTACCAATATATAAAAAGAAAGAATTATTAAGTAAAGTAGAAGGTAAGCACAAGACCCAGAATCAGGATCTATGGACTTTTCACTCTTGCACAAACTTGTTTGGAGGGCATGGGAAAACCAGTTATTTTATTTCTCAATTTCAGAATTAGATGAAAAGAATTTATAACTAATTAATAGGAGCCACTTGGGTCTTGCAAGTGACAAATATGAGAATCAAGATAATTCTCATATTGGAACCTCTAGGATCATCACAGGAAGCTTTTCGATTTATTACCTGAATTTGCTTTTATTTAAAAAAAATTTTAATTCCATCAGAGGATAAGTATAATCAATTCTAGCTGTGTGCCACTCACAAGTTTTTCTAATAAATTTTATTTGTAGAACAGTTCTAGGTTTACAGAAAAGTTGCTAAGATGATATAGAGAGTTCCTATATATCCGGAACCCAACTTCCCCTATCATTAACATCTAACACTAGTATGGTATATTTGTTACAATTAATGAACCAATATTGATACACTATTAACTTAAGTCCACATTTCATTCAAATTTCCTTAGTTTTTACTAGTTCCTGTTTCTGTTCCAGGATCCTACATTACATTTAGTCATCATGTTTCCTTAGGTTCCTCTTAACTCTGACCATTTCTCGTTTTTGATGACCTTGGCAGTTCTGAAGAGTACTGGTCAGGTATTTTGTAGAACATCCATCAATTTGGGTTTGTCTGATGTTTTTCTCATAGTTAGACTGAGTTTATGGGTTTGGGGGATGAAGACCATAGAGGTAAAGGGCCATTCTCATCACATCATATCAAGGGTACATGTTACCAACATAAATTATCACTGCTGATGTTAATCTTGATCACCTAGCTGAGGGAGTGTTTGTCAGGTTTCTCCATTTTAAAGTTACTCTTTCCCAATTCTTCTGCACAGCAAATTTGTCTCTTCTCCCTCTTTTATTTATTTAATCAATCACTAACTATATCAGTATGGACTCGTGGACATTTTATACTTTTTAGTACTTTATTTATTGTGTTGCTCAAATTGTTCCAACTTTGGCCATTAGGAGCTCTTTCAGTTGGCCTGTATGTCCCTTTGACACGCTCCCATCATTGTGGGGTTTTTTTAAAGCACTTCCGTTACTTTCTGGCATTACAATATGCTCCATGCTCATCTTGGATATAACCTGCCCCAGTCCTAGAACTGGCTGTTTCTCTAAGAGCCCTGGTTCCTTTTATTGGATAACGGCAAGATTTGGGTGCTAGGTATGCTCACTGCTACTGAGATGTCATTGCTTCTAGGTCCTCTCAGTTGACAAGAGAAAGGAAACGTGTGTATACCAACCTGTGTGTACACATATCTATAAATATTTATGTAACCATCTGTATCTATAATAAGCTAAACATGAGTTCTTACAGATGTCTCCAACACATAGATCATTCTAACCTCTTCCTCCCTTGCTTATCTGTAAACTCCCACTCCAACAGTAAGAAGAAACCTGGCTTCAACCAGCCAGCCACTATCCATTTACTTAATTGTTCAATTCCAGTATCTAAGTATAGCAGTATCAGAATTGTTAACCTGTACCTTCATGGGAAACAACTTTATCAACTGGAGTCCACTACTTACGTGAAAGTCTTTTGCCTTTAGTCTTACAGACTCCACTTGTTTCCAAAACTACTTAGGTCAGCACCTTTCTCTCCTACCTCCTTCACTGAGCTTGTTTCATACATTTGTAATACAGGAAGTCTGTTTTGTCACATTCTGTCTTCCATCCTGGGATCTCCCAATTTTCTTTTCTTTCTTTCTTTTTTTTTTTTTTTTTCGGTGAGGAAGATTAGCCCTGGGCTAACATCTGTGCCCATCTTCCTCTACTTTGTATGTGGAATGCCTGCCACAGCATGGCTTGATAAGCAGTGCGTAGGTCCACACCCAGGATCCGAACCTGTCAACCCCAGCTGCAAAAGTGGAGCATGCAAACTTAACTGCTACGCCACCAGGCCAGCCCCATCCCAATTTTCTAAGTGATTTTTTAAAATTTGCATACATAGGTTCACCCCTTGTGCGGTAAGGTTCTATGTGTTTTGATAAAAGCATAGCGTCATGTACCCACCATTCTAGAATCATACAGAACAGTTTCATTGCCCTGAAACCTCCCCCATGTTTCACCTATTTAACCTACCCTCCCTCCTCCTAAACCCCAGGCAACCACTGATCTCTGTACCATCACTCTAGTTTTCCATTTTCCAAAACATCATATAATTGAAATCATATAGAATGTACCCTTTTCAGACAAGCTTCTTTCACTCAGCAATATGCATTTAAGCTTCATTCATGTCTTCTTATGGCTTGATAGCTCATTTCTTTTTATCGCTGAATAATATTCCATTGTGTGCATGTATCCCAGTTTGTTTATTCATTCACCTATGGAAGTATATCTTGGTTGCTTCCACATTTTGAAAATCATAATAAAGCTACTACAAACTTTCGTGTGCAGGTTTTTGTGTGGTTGAGGTTTCGATATAGCAGTTAACACCACCTCTTCTTCCTGAACAACCTTCCAATTCTGTTAACCATCCAGTGAGGCCATCAAAATTTCTTCCTACCAATTTTGTACATCTGCCCAAATAGCCTCAAGTTGTCTAGTATAATTTTCACTGCATATCTGCTAGCTACTCTTTTCAAAAGCTCACCCATGAATTTAACTCAATTGAATAAGCATTTACTAAGGGTCTACTATGTGCACTGTACTAGAATTCAAAGGATGAACGAAACAGTGGTCTTGGCCCTCAACAAGGGAAGTAAAGCACTTCACCTGGAGCATAAACCACCACAAGAGGGCTTCACAGTGTACCCAAGCTTGCCCCAACACTACCTCTCCCTACAATGGCTGTCTTAACCTCAAGTAGGAGCTAGCGTGCAGTTCCCCAGGGATATGAGTCTCTCCTCTTCTGCCACTATGCACCCGAACTGGCTAAATTCCTAGCTGCCTTGCAGGAATGACATAAACCCACATCATCATAGTCAACAGGTATTCCTGAGCCTTCTTCTATCACTACAATGCCATTCTTCCCTCCATCCCTATTTTCCTTATAAGGCTTGGAATCATATGCCAGTTACATTTCTGAAAATATAAAAACTAAAAGACCATGCCACAGAATTATAAAACTGAAATGCCACAGCACTTCTAATTTAATATTGCCTATATTTCTGCAATTCTTACTTTTCCCAATGGAAATAAGAAAACAGTATAAATAACTCAACCTCTTTCTATTGTTCATATACAAAATGACTAGATAATGCAAAATTACTTTATAAGGAATATAACATTTTATTCTGAAATTTTATTTCTCCCTACCTAATAAACATAAAGGTATTGCTGGCACAAACTAACATATGATGTTCAAGAGTATATTTGACCCACTGCTGGGAATTTATCTTATAAAAATAATTCAACAGAAAAAAAATATTCTATGTAGAAAAATAATCATTACTACATTATATATAACCAAGAAAAACGGAGAACAACGGGAACAATCCCAAAGTAGGATAAGCAAATGTGGATAAATAGGTCATGGCATAATATGTAACAATTCAAAATATTTGGGGGAAAAAAGTGAAATGTCCGGTACAATGACAAAGAAATAGTAGAATATAAGATCACAGATATATTTACACATTGCAAAGACATGCATATATATGGCGAGATTGAAAGGAAATATATAGAAAATGATTTAGGTAACGAACTTAACCACATTTTTCCTTAAATGTTTTCTTTTATAATAAAAGTTTGAAGAAAAAAAGTTAAGTTTATTTCTTTACTTTGGACTGAGTTCTGCAGGTTCTTCCAAATCATATTGAAGAGGAAAAGGGGTGGGGGGGGGGTGATAATTGAGCCCAAGAAATTAAAGGAGCTAAAACATCTCACTGCCTGGTTTGAATCCAGGCTCTGCCAGCTATCAGCTCTATAACTGTGGGAGTTACAAATCTCTGTGAGTTCCCCTACATAAAATTTACTCTTAAAGTTTTGTGATAAAAAAGAAATACGTGTATAACAAGTGTATGATAAACGTAAGTGGTTATTATTCTATTCATATATGTGTTGATCAGATAACAGTGTCGAAGAGAAATACTGTGAAGACTATCAATATAATCTTAAAGCAGCACATACTTCGTGTTGATCATTTGTCTGGTGTTGGCAAGACAACAACTTGTGAAATCTGCTCTTAAAATTTTTTCTGTAAGATAAGAGCCCCATCATTTAAAATTTTTTTTACTTAGAATAATTTATTTGATAGTATCCTGTAAAAAAATTACCTACTGACTTTTTGATATGTCAAACACATTTTTACTCGTTTTACTTGTTAGTTTTGGTTTACTTTTTGTACTCATTAAAAGGCTTTTTAAGAAATAAAATTTCATTCAAGGAAGGGGCTCTGCTTTACTTGTCTTTGTATTTCCCCAGCACCAGGCCACAGTACACAACATATATAGTCAACACTCAATAAATATTTATCAGTTAAATTCTTTAAACATTTTTTATTCTCACTGCAGAATTACATTACGCAACAATCTGGCTAAGGAACAGTTATCACTGAAGATTCCTAACGTAATTTTCCAAAAGGGAATTCCTATTTTAGTCTAGAACCTTTCATTAATAGAAACCCAGAAACGATATGCACAAGAAACCAACAGAATGGGGCTATCTAGAATTGACTGCATTAATACACACCCTGGGTTGCTAAAGGCAAATCAGGTTGAAAATTAAACGCTTGAAGAGAGTAAGTTCTCTTAAAACCCTTGCCCCTACAATTGCAAATGAGACTGACACTCAAGATAGAAGTTTCCCTCATCTTAAGAAAGCTGAGAGAACAATTCCTACTAAGGAGAAATTTCTCCTAAAAAGGAGAAAAAAATCTGGTTAACAGGATCTACCAAGAGTCAATAGCTGCCTTTCCGTCCTTCACACAGCACACTGCATCAGCAGAACTCATATCTTCACACAGGTGTCTCTAGCATTATGTCACCTTCCTATCTCTACCCTTGCCTTTTACTCTCTCATTCATTTCACCATCACATTCAAAGGAGCTGTTTGTTCAACTGCTACATCACTGCTAGCAACAAATGCAGTTAGAACCACTGGATCAGCTAGAGACAACATTCTAGAACACAATCATTAGGATCACCCCTCCTCTCTGAGATAGGAAAGTTCGGGACTGGTCACTACTATACACCATTCTACTTGAGGACCTGCCTGAAGTCTAGCTACTAAAGATAAATGCTAACAAGGCACAGAAAAGTACCTGCAAAAATCTGGCCCTACACTCTTGGTAAATCTTCACTGTTTCAAATTACTCTAGTGAGCCACAAGATGTAACAAACTGCTTAACCCAGCCTGATTTGTAACTAAGCAGTAATGCTTTATTGATGGAAACTGAAAGGCAGGAGTAACAAATCACATATTTAATATATAAAGGCATCTACATTGTATTTGATAAATATACCCATTGTATTTGATACCCTTAAGAAGTACAGAAGTATCCTACACCCTGCCAAGCACACCATGTCAAAACAATGAAAAATATTAAGACTCCAGCTCATAATTAGTCATTCCACTGCTGGGGGTGATGGCAGGCAATTTCTGTGGGAAAAGTAATGTCTGAGCTTGGAATAAGCAGTCGCTCTCTATCGAAGAAGTGGACACTTAACAACTCCTTCAGCCTGCTCATAAATATTCCCATTCACTCGGAGACAGACACCAGGTGGTCCACGTAATCTAACCGATTCTGAGTACAAGGCAATGTAAGAAAAATAAAATCAAAGAAAGAATAAGTGTTTTCTCATTTCCCTGGTCCACTATGGGGAAGTAAGCCACCTATCCTCTGAAGACACTTAAGGATTTTTCCTCCAGTGACTTTAATCTCTTTTTTCCATCTTTAGGATCATAACATTATAATTATTATATAATTATCCTTTTTTCTAACAGAAGCCAACATAGACACACAGCATAAACTTGTTCTTTGAACCACAAACACACAATTCTAGAAGTGAATGTAAAAATGCAAAAAGTTAGAAATCAAATTCTCTCACTGGTTCTACCACACACCCGGTTTTAAGTGGTAGTTCAGTAATGATTTATTTCTACTGGTGACATTCATTCTTTAAAGGAAGATTTCCGTACGTTTGCAAAAAATGAAAATATCAGTCAGCCCCAAAAAGTTCAGAATCACATGCTAAATAAATAAACTACTACTGTACTGTGCTTTGTAATGTAAATGTGCTTAAACCAATCATTACTATGTGACAATCTCAATTTGATTAAATTGAAGACAAGCTATTAAACATTCCAGAAAAGTTTCTTTCTTACTTTAAAAGTTAAATTCCTGAGCTTTGAAAGGAAACTGACAGATGTGCACCGACACTTTATTGTTATTAGTAACAATAAACAGCTCATGTTACCAATAATTTGGATAAAGAAATAGTCTCTCTAAAAATAAAATCATTTTTTAAAGATTAACAGAAATGAGCAAAGGCTGTATTTCTAGCTCTATGGTTCCATTATGCTTTGGGTCACAGGAGACAAAAAAGTGTCTTAGGCTAATAAATATCCAGCTTTTTTCCTAGATTGAATAGATACTTCTTGACCATATAAAATTTAATGTACAAGTGAACTTGGATCCCACAGATTACTTAGTAATTACAGATGGAAAATATGTGTACAATGAAGCAATCTAGTGGTCAGCAACTTAAGCAAGTGATCCAAGTTAGCTATTAGTACCAAGAGTAGCATAACCTGACTTTGTGGAACACCTGATGTGATGCAATAAGTAGTACATATAATCTATAAAGCATTCCTGCAAAACAAATGTTTAAGTTGAAATTAATCATAAGGAAACCAGTTAGATAATTCTGGAATGTTGGACATTGTATAAAACTTTAACTTTGACCAAGGCCATTCTTCAAAAAAAAAAAGTCCAGAAAAACAAAAAAATGGCAAAGAAACAATTGTAGATTAAAATAAAGAGACAGAATCAAATGCTTGAACCTTGACTGGATCCTGGATTAAAAATGAAATTTTAAAAATGCTATAAAAATATTTTGGGGATAATTAGGGAAATCTGAACAGAAACTGTGTATTAAATGTTATGGAACTGTTGATATTTTTCTTAGGTATGATAATGGTATTGTGGTAATGTAGAATAATATCCTTATTCTTAGGAAGCACATGCTGAAGGATGAAATGTCGGGATGTCTGCAACCTGCATGCAGCAAGGCAGCAAAGAAACAGAGCGAGAAGGAGGAGAGGGGAAGTCAATGTCACAAAATGCTAATAATTGGTTGGTCTAAGTGAAGGATATACAGATACTCAGTGTTCTTGTTTTTTAACTTTTCTGTAGGTTTGAACATTTTTTAACTATAAAGTTGAAAGAGAGGAAGAATGGGTGTTGGAGCTCCAATGTTTTCATCCACCTGCCAGTAGTGTCTTCGCTTACATCCCCAAACAACACCCAAATCATCATAACTTTTCTCTCAGCAGCAAAAGATGATAAATTAACTGCTGATGCATGAGGAGCAGCACAGATATAAAATTCTTTTTCTAAGCACAGGAAATGGCGCCTAGAAAAATAAACTCAGAAGAGAGCCCTTCAGGGGTGAGTGAATTTAAAAGCCTAGTCTAACAACACAGTTCCCAAACCTTAATTATATAAGTTAAAAGAAAAGCCCCAAACAATTTAAAGAAAGCCAGTCAGCAAGAGTAGTAAAATATTTTCAGAAAATGCAAATCATATTGCCCATTTATAAATTTAAAGGCTTTATCAAACATGATTTATCACTATGGGCAAGAAAATCTTAACATTTCATTTGTGTATCTTCAAATGGGTTAAGTGTGAAAAGAATGTGAATGAATATAAAAAGTTTAATAACCAGAAATCTTTTTTCTAGTAGGATTTCATTATGTTGCTTACAATATGTAAAAGCTAAAAGATTGAGAACAATCTTTAAAAAATACAAAACTCCAAAAGAAGATCCGTAAAAAATAAGAAAACCGTGCCATGCACATAGTGGGTACTCAAATATTTGCTAAAGTACACCATATACCTTTAAAACATGCTACTGTCCAGCAAAATAGGGGCATGTGAAAATTTTTTCCCTAATTAAGATTGCAACATTAGGGGCCAGCCCGGTGGCATAGCAGTTAAGTTCTCACACTCCACTTCAGCAGCCCGGGATTTGTGGGTTCAGATCCCGGGCAAGGACCGACGCACTGCTTGTCAAGCCATGCTGTGGTGGTGTCCCACATAAAGTAGAGGAAGATGAGCACAGATGTTAGCCCAGGGCCAATCTTCCTCAGCAGAAAAGAGGAGGATTGGCAACAAATGTTACCTCAGGGCTAATCTTTCTCACACACACAAAGATTGTAACACTGCAATAATCAGATGTATAGAGTATACTCTAGCAAAATTCTAACAAAAAGAACTGGCACAGCGGCTATTTAAAGAAGTATATTTACTCTATCAAAAACTAATCACAAGTCCCTAAGGGGCTCCTCCTTCACAAGAAAGACCCTCCACAGACACATACAAAGGAAATGAGTCAAGAGGCTGAGTACTAGAAACCAATGATAACACATGCTTTTAAGAATCAGCATTATTCCTTATACCTCTGGAGGTTTCCAAAGCCACTTTTCCAGTGAGAAATACTCAAGTCTGCAGAACTTACAAGAGACCTTTCAGAGAACACTGGGTTCTAACGTGGCACGACAGCCTTGGAGGAAACTGACTCCCAGGAATATAAACTGTTGTCTTTGACTGACCTCTTAAGAGACAGAAAAGCCTATATCCAGCTCAAGGACACCTGCCATGCCTGGGGTCATTCTTTCTCCATCCAGTAAAACAAACTTCACTTCCATGTCTATGATAATTAGACCAAGAATCAGTACCTGAAGCAAAGCTAAACATAATGGAGGTGGCCAAGAAGACGGGGTGAAGAGGAGTGCTAGTTAGACTGGCACTGTCTAAAACGGTTCTCATTGGCCTCATGCGGCTATTAAGCACTTGAAACTTGATTAGTCTAAATTGAGATGTCCTGTAAATATAAAGTACATGCCAAATTTCAAAGAGTTAATTTGAAGAAAAAAATGTAAAAAACCTCATTAATAATTTTATATTGATTATATATTGAAATAATATTTCACATATATTGGGTTAAATGATTAATTTCATCTTTTTTGTTTTGCTTACTTTTTTAAGAGGGCTACTAGAAATTTTAAAACTACATGCTGCTCATATTACATTCTTATTGAACAGAGATGCTCATATTACAGTCTTATGGGACAGCACTGATACTAGGACCAAAAAGAGAGCTCAATAAAAACAGCAGCAACTTATATTAGGGATATTTACCATGTTCAAGTAAGTGCTAACTATTTCAAACACAGTATTTCTTTTAGTCCTTACAGCAGCTCTAAGAAATACATACCCTTGTTCAAGGAAAGAAAACTGTGGCTTGGTGGAGAGTGGCGAAGAGAGGAGAGAGCGATAAAAACCTGCCCCAAATCACAAGAGCTAGTAAATACTGGAACAGGGATTTGAACCCAAACCTTCTGATTCCAGAGCTTAAGCCCTGAACCCCTAGGCCAGTAGTTCTCAAAGTGTTGTCCCAGGACCATCAGCATCATCTGAGAACTTGTTAGAAATCAAAATTCTCAGGCTGTACATCAGACCTAGAGAATTAAACTCTGGAGATGAGGCTTAGCAGTCTGTATTTTAACAAGCCCTCCAGAGATAATGCTGATTCAGCCCCGAAGTCTGAGAACTATTTCCCTGAGCTATACAGGTAACAGCCAATCAAACCCTCTCAAAGGAGATTAACAATGACAAGTCTGAGAAAAGGCAGTCCCCGTTACTGTAGCTTTTTGCTGAAGCTCTTCCAGAGACCTGCTCTATCTAGTAAGCACTGAGGCTCTGCAGTTGCATCCTGACTTTCCAGAGCATCCCTTCAACAAGCTCATCATCTAGGGCAGCATCTCATTTAACATCCAGATGGACTAAAGATTTGCAAATAAAATCACAAAAGTACTAACAAAAAATACATAGTTTTTTAATGATGTTAATGAAGGCCTAAGTATAAACCAAACCCTGACACTATGAAAGACTAATTCAACAACACAAGAAAAAAAATCCTGAATTACACACACAAAAAAAACCCATGAGCAAGGTTTAAATACAAAAGCAACTGGGGCAGGGTGATTTTTGCAACAAATATCACACAGGGCTAAATTCTTAATTCATAAAAAGGAAGCCTACAAATCAAAAGAAAAAGAACCACCCAAAAGAAAAATGCCTCTCCAAATTAACTAATTAAAATAGGTGGGTCACAATAAAAGAAATCCAAATACCTAATTTTATTCATAGCAAGAGAAATGAATATTAAAATATTTTTTTTCACTTTTCAGAGTGGCAAAGATCAAAGGGTTTGAAAACCTGTCTAAAGCTTCTAATATTCTTGCCCTACTCCCACACCTTCTGCAATTCAGTCTGTGGTAATTCTGTTTAGGAACTGCTCAGGCAAAAAATCTTATCACAATTGATATGATCTCTGTCTCTCTCGGCTTCACTCTCCCCCTTTCCTCCCTCCCCCACATCTGATTTGCTAGCAATCCTGCCAACTCCACCTTCAGAAAAGATGGCAAATTCAACGACTTTTCATCACCCTTACTGTCATCACTCTGATCCAAGCCACTGTGAACTCCCCCCTGGATTATTACAGTAACCTCCTAACTGCCCTTGCTCTTGTTCTCTATCATTTCTTAACACAAAGGAGTCGCCTTAGCTGCTAAAATGCACATCAGGTTATATCACCACTCTACTGGAAACTCTTCAGTGGGTTTTCATCTCATTCAGTCTTTACCATGATACACAAAAGCCCTTCCAGGATCTGATCCCCTTACCCCTTGACTTCCTCTCCTATTCACTTTTTGCTCTCTCTGATGCAGTCATACCGGCTCCCTTGCTGTTCTTAAACCTCAAGAACACTTCTGCCTCTGAATCTTTGCACTTGTGTTTCCTCTGCCTGGGAGGCTCACCTTCTAGATATCTACATGGCTAGCTCCCCCAAATCCTTCAGATTTTTATTTTAAAAGGCCTTCTCTGGTCACCCTATCTAAAATTTTACTCTCTGGCCCTGACACTTCATATACTGCTTTGAAGGCATCTCTTCATTGATTCACAGCATCCAATGGTGCTAACAAAGTCTGGCTATCTGATCCTCCTTAAGTAGTGAACCTGGTGTGAAATTTCTTTCAGGAGCATTTTTTAAGCTGTTGAGTTATGAAATTTTATCAGGTTGTATCCTGTATGGTGTCTTACCTCACTTATCTTATTATTTGGTGTGGGTCCATTGACTTTGAAGATTTCAGTCTTTGACACTGGAAATTTTCTTTCATTATTACTTTGACCCTCTTCCCATCTTTTTCTGCTTTCCCTTTTTGGAACTCCTGTTAGATAAAATTTCTGAGAGAAAATAATTTTGAATTTAGACCTTTACACACCCACTCAAATAGCATTCATACCAAAGAGCAAAATACTAACATTTTCCAACATAAATTTACCACACAGATATTTCTGATAACAATACCAGAGCATTTTCTCCAACAAAAAAGTGATTCTCAGTAGTAGGAAGATGTGAGATATAAGAAAGAGCTGTAAGCAAACAAAAAAGTTAAACTCATAGTTATGTCTAAAAAGATCACTATTTTTTTTGTTTGTTTTTTAACCAAGCAAATACCTAACTCCAAAAAAAAACCCCATGATTATCAAAAAAATTTAGGTGCCCTTATCCAATCTAACAGCATCTCAAACTTAACAGGTCCAAAACCCATCAAAACTGCTTCTGTGGCAGCCTTCTTCATCTCAGCAAAAGGCAATTCCATCCTTCCAGTTGCTTAGGCCAAATACCTTGGAGTCATCTTTGACTCTAACAAAAAGTTCTGTCAGATCTACCTTCAAAGTATATCCAAAATCCTAACAATCCCTCCCATCCCCATATGCCCTGGTCCACACCATCATGATCTCAAACTTGAATTACTGTAATAATCTTCTAAATAATTTTTCTGTGACCTCCTTTGTCCCCATAAAAGCCCAAATAACTCTCTTAAAATTAAGTCTGATCACATTACTTTTTTAATGTGATCAAACAAACTCTATTCTACAATGAATGACTTCCCACTGGATCCAGAGTAAAAGCTAAAGTTTTTACTAAACTCCACACTGACTTCCTCTCTCATCCAGAGTAAAAACTAAAGTTCTTACAAGGGCCTCAATGATTGAAGCCTCTTGATACTTCTGACTCCATCTTTCACCAGTCTCTTAGTCTTCCATTCTGCACTAGCTAACAGTGGCAACTTCATTGTTCCTGGAAGACATCTTGAACACTTTCCAGCCCTAGAGCCACTGCACTTGCTGTTACCTTTGCCTGGACACTCTTCTTCCAGGTAACCACATGGCTTGGTCTTTACCTACTGACCTCCCCTACATAAAATAGGAAACCTACACATTCACATACCCCTACCCCTAGCATCCCCTCTCCCTTTAATTCATCTTTTTTTCCCCATAGCACTCATCACCATCTGATGTACTAAATATTTAATATTTATCTCTCCTCCCACAAGAATGTAAGGTCCTTGAAGGTAGAGGCTTTAATAGTTTTCATTTTCTACTATATTCTCAGTGCTAGGATAGTGCCTAGTATACATTAGATGTTCAGTTAAATATTTATGGAATAAATAAAAACTAGGCACTTTAAAAGCATGCAAGCTTCTCACTGCTTTATTTCTGGAGCCTAAAAGAGTTTCTGATATAGAGCATACTCAGTAAATATTGGAGAGAGGGAGAGAAGGAAAAAGAGCTAACTATCTACGTTAAGGCCATATCCTTAAATGAGCAAAAGGAACAAGAGGAGTTGTTAGAAGAAATATGAGAACAAATCAATGTCAAATATTTATCTCAGAATGAGAGCTGGCTTCAAAGGAGACATGGAGCTAAGAAAAGCATTTAGGAAGAAGCATATTTTAATTTTGCAAAACAAAACCAAAAAACCCAGTAAGCTTATAGTTAGAAACTGTATTGAAAGAACATGAACAGCTTGAATTACACTGCGAAAATTATGCAGAATGTCAGGAACGGAGAGACAAAATAACAAAATGAATTTCAGAGCAGTAACATTTCTGGTAGGGGATGCCGGGATGGGAAAGAGTTTGCAACAGATATAGAAGATACCACAGCAAGGACAAAATTTGGCAGGAATAGAAAGTATAAAGGTCAAACTGGAGATACATATTGAGACCACGTATTTACACAGCTTACTGGGAAAGCATCATTAAAGTTCATACCCAGTGATACAGAAAGAATCCTATGTGCTTCTACGGTTATCAGGAAAAAGCATTAATCATACAGTCCAGAGGGGTAATAATGCAGCTGCGTGAAGGCAAAGATAATGTTACTATGGGAACCTTGCTTCTTTTTTCCAACTTACTGGCAAATTAATACTTTACTTCTAATGTAGCATTAAAAACTTTTACAAAAAAAATCTAACATACAGTATTTTCTCCCAACTCCAATAACCTTAACAACCAGTAGTTTTCAAAACATGCTCTATAAGGGCAAGAATACGCAAGTAATTAAAACAGTTCTAGACGTACCTGAGAAACTCACAATTTCTTCCCTGAAAATATCTATTAAAAGACATTACTTTAAAGAGGATGCTTCATTTTGAAGGCATGTCCAAGAGTAATAATACTTCCTTTTAAAGAAAGAGCAGTTGAGGGGCCGGCCCGGTGGCCTACTGGTTAAGTTCACGTGCTCCGCTTTGGTGGCCCGGGGTTCACAGTTTCAGATCCCAGGTGAGGATCTACGCACCACTTACCAAGCCATGCTGTGGCGGCATCCCTCTACATTAAGTAGAGGAAGATGGGCATGGGATGTTAGCCCAGGGCCACTCTTCCTCAGCAAAAAAGGAGAGGATTGGCAACAGATGTTAGCTCAGGGCTAATCTTCCTCACCAAAAAAAAAAAAAAAAAGAGCAGTCAGACCAAGCAAATCACGACCTAAGATCATTAGATCACGCCAGTTTCCAGTGAGAAGAGTTGGAATGTCACCTCACCTGTCCAGCTCTTGCTTCTCTCCTCTCAACAAAGTGCAAGTAAATGGTCTCAGAAGTTCTGCATCACAACAGTAATGTTTACACAGGGGTTAAGATTTAGATTCAGAAGTCTGAGGGCCAAGGTATTTAGAGTTTACAAAAATTCTGCAGGTGACTCTGAACTACTGTTTGAAAGCAGACAATTACTGCATTGAGAATGCTTGCAAATTTTTTAGATTTTATAGGTTTGGGTTTATAGTCCCAATACTACACACGAATATAGCTATCCTCATTTTTCTCAGAAAAATGCACTCCAGGATCCTATTTTAAATCTCTGTAAAGTGAATTCTGTTTTTTCTACTAATTTCCATTTGATTGTAAACTTTTTGGCAATAAAGTTACAATTAAAGGAATGCTAGATACTATTACTGGGAGGACTTCTAGAGCAAATTCAAAACTCTGAACCATTTTTTCAAAATCTGGAAATTAATTCCTCTGAACATCATCACCTGTAACCTCTGACTCCTCATATCACAGAAATAAATTTCTCTCATGCTTGCAGATTTGCTGGCTACTCACTTCAACTTTCCTCCCTTGTTCTGGGTATTTACAATATCTCCTAGAACTGGAGTTAAATTTGAAACTTTGCCAGCACGTACCAGACTCTGATTCAAAGTAAAACCCCTCTCCAATCTAAATAGTCTTGAATTTTTTTCAAGACCACTGGATCTTCAAGATAAATCACCGACCTACATTCAGGAATAAATTTTAAAACTGATAAAACATAGGTATCTGAATGAGATCATATGTTAATAATCTGGAACACTGAGTAAACATTCTGAAAATTTTTTTCACTGGCATAGTTATGACTTAGGTTTCTTAATAACATGTCGAGTATGAAACAAAGATTGACTTTAACCATATAATAAAGGAATAAACAACAAGGGAAGAAAATATCTTCCTTTCTGGTTAAGTATGGATGGTTAAACAATATAACATTCCCGCTTTCTTCAGAGATTCATCCCTTGCTCTAAACTTTCTTGGATGGAAAAATAAAAGTAAACAATTTGACAAACTGCTTTAAAAAAAAAAAGCTAAGTCAATATAAAGCTGGACAGACAGGACTCAGGATTTTTTACTAATTAAACACTTATTTTCATCCACTAAGCTAAGCATAAGAAACCTACAACTAGGGGCAAGCCACTACAAGTCATTTAAGGAAATGGGTGGAGTTATTTCCTCATTCCTCAAAGAAGGTACTTCTTATGTTCAGGCGGTACTGGTGGCAGCTTGGTAAACATAATTTTGGGTGCCTATAATTACATTCAACCACTGCTACCACCCCCAAATCTTTTTAAATCCTCTCCTAGGGAGTAGCTGATGAATCCCATCAGAGCTCAGTCACTTAAGGGTACAGGTTACAAACTCAAATGTCACTAAGCAAGTAACATAAGTGAGTCAAAAGAGCTAGCTTCAGAACAACAGGGAGTGGCGAGTCTGTGGCAAACTCAAGAATGCCTGTCAGCCTAAGGGGGCAACATCTACTCAACTCCAGCCAACTGGAGCCACACAGAAATTAAAAGAGAAAAATACTACATTTTGTAAGAGAAGACAAACACTCAACATTTATGTGAAATCTCCTCTAGTTTTAAAACACTGCAGGCCAAATCAAAAAGATCTGCAGACAATCTCTACTTTGCGTTTTCCATCAAAATACAAATGCTCCTGGAAGAGTCAGTTATCAACTTCAGTCTAGGGATAACAGCACAATGACTTTAGTACAGTAGGTACTCAATAAAGACTTGTTGGATGGATGGATAGATCTGAGAATACAAAATAATTCAGTTGTTAGAAGAACAAAAAGCAAATTTCACATAGCTTCACAATTTCACAGAGATCTGCCTCTTCCTGTCTTGTTTACCTCTTCTGTATCTTAATTCTCCTTCATCTGTTCTTTTTCCTTCCATAGGTGCTTGTGCTTTGCTCTGTTGGTGGTACAAACAATGTAAGTGGTAACACCAACCTCAACTTTACTGATGATTTTACTTTAAAAATTAAAGTGTTAGAATAAGGACTTAAATTCATTCTAAGATTTTGGGGGGACCAGGATTGTTATATTCATGTATCTTCCAACTACCACTTCCCATTCCTCACCCCATCTAAGTTCTTAATATATAACTATTTGTTAAACTGAGTTAATGGCATTACAAATACATCTCAAAAATTTTATTTTGCAAAAGGACTCCCTTGAGTATCACATTCCTCCAATGCCTCACATACACCTGGTGCTCAATAAATACTCGGTGCCTCACTTATAGATCTTTATTTACTAAGACAGAAGAAGTTGAGGGAAATAAAACTAAAGTACTGGAAGTCTTACACAACTGAACAATTACAAATGAAAAATCCCTTTTAAATTTTTTCAGACAATTTTCATACTCAACTTGTTGAGACTCAGTTTAAAAGAAAAGTACAACTGCTGCAGCAGCCCCATGAACACGTAATACGTACAGCAACGTCCTCTCTGAAAATTAACAGACCAAGTCCGAGGTTCTCATACTCTCAAAAGGGAGATACACTGACAGCAACTACAAGTGGCTCACTGTCTTAGGCTTAGTTGAACCTCGCCTTAACCTCTGGAAGGCAAGGCTTGCTTTCATAGGTTGGGGTTGCACTGGACACCTGGATGCTGGAATGTGGAAGTCCATCAGCCTTCAAAGGAAGTTTTAAACAAAACCTTGCTTTAAAAAGGTCAAAGTTTCTGCCAACTCACCATCATCAGTTTATCAGGGATAACATTGCTCTGTTCAAATTATGTTATCAAATACAACTGAAAGATTGCCAGAAAGTGAGATCCCCATACCCTATCATCAACTAAAGAGCCCATAAGGGAATGACTGGTGTTCAAAATTTTAGTTTGTTCTCTGATTCCAACTAGAGGAACGTGCAAGCTAAGATGCAACCTGATCCTCCTTTCCAACCCATTCCAACCCACTGGCAACTCACTTCTACTTTTCATATGTACAATGGGAGACCCAGACAGCTTTACCTTAAAGGCTCTTAACCCTCAGTTCATCAGACGCAATTTTAGTTTTCAGTTTCTTTTTCAGCAGCTCTAATTAATTACACGGATTGATATTTACTGGCCTTTACTCTTTCTTAGAGTCATTGAAAGAAATTTCATGCTCTATCTTGCAATTACGATATTGGTCCCCTGGACCTATTTTATAAATCTTAAGACACATTATGGAAGTCTAGTCACCTTATTTTTTCTGTATCTTGAAACATTGTGCCATTTCATCATCCTGGGAGTTATTTTATCATTACTTATCATTATTCACCAATTATACCCAACTATGCTTAAAAAAAACTACAATAATAAAAAAACCAGAAAACGATGGAATTGCCTACATTGAAGGATGACGCAACAGTGAATAAATCATATCCTTCAGTTTTCTCATTGCATTGTCCAAAATATCTGCATCATCTTTCAAGAAGGAATAAAAAAAGATGGGAGACACCATCTTTGTAGCCTTTTTAGCTTCCTATGAATACAGCTGAAAATTCAGAATTTTTCATTTTCTGCCCATGATGGCAAAGAGAAGAAAATTAACAGAGGAAGATGGTCCACAGTTATTACACAAATCAGATAAAAGCAGGGACAGAAAGCACTCTAGACTCTAAGAATATATTTCTAGAGATAAAAAGGAAATACGGTATTCTTATCCAGTTAATCATTTATCAGGAAGGACATTGTCACACAATACTTTGCAAAAAGAATATAGACCACCCCATTCTGCTAAAAGTACACATGGCAGTATTTTTCATTTTTTTATGATATTTGCATGCCAAAATTTACTTGATACAAAGAGGTTTGCTACATTTAAATTCTAATTAAAATTCCTAAAAGTTTGTCAGTATCCTTTTATTCTTCTATATATTATTTATAAAAATGACATAAAATATAAAGAATATGACTATCCATTGTACCCAGATGATAAATGATTATTATTTTTCCAACTTACCAGAGATTCAACATCAATTTTCCTTATCCTACCCCCTACACTCACCCTCTTGAAGGCAGCTACACTTCTTATTACATTTACAGATATAAAAATGTATATAAGCGGCTAAATTTTTATTACACAACTCATGTTGACTTTCTATAAAGAAAATTTTTTAATTATTCATATATTTTATATGTATTTATATAGTATATAAATATATATTTATTTTACAAAAATGAAATATTATAACTGTATTTCAGCTTGCTTTTCATTCAAAAATATAAATATTTTAAAGTAAATTAAAATTTACCTCTTAAATAATTACTGTAGGATTCCTCCTACAGTAGCAATTAGCATTCCAGATCACCTACCTAACCTTGATCAGAAATCATCAAAATACGCTGAGATCTCACTACAGAAATAACAGGCAGGAGACTCATATCTGCTTCCATATGGGTGAAACCAATAACTTAAAAAAAAAACCAGAACATTCAAAGAAAAGCGTCCTTTAGTCTTGAATTTGAAACAATAATAACAGCTCTCTTCTTATTCCTGAGTCCTGATTAGGCACTACCCTGATTTATAAGTGTTGACCTCATCATGTGATTTTTAAGTGCCCCTATTTTCTTGGAATAGAAGAAATATGTTATTCCTATGAACACAGTATATAACAGGATCCTCAGTCAGCCCAAATTCTTCTACCTACACATCTAATATCACCAGCATTTCTATCAGCTTTAGAATGGAAGCACTCGCCAGGTGTGGTTCCTCCAGGTTCAGGCCCCTGATTTTCTTACTTCTCGTTTCGTAAAATCTTATGCCCTTTAAATTTACCCCCTTCTCTTGCTATATTCTCCTGTGCCCTCAGAAGTATATTCCAATTATGCTTTTTTGTGCACAAGAACAAGTAGAAAGCAGAGAAATTCATGTTATAATTTTTTCAGGAGGATTCTACTTCACCAAGCAAGGTACTGCTTACCCTACAATTAATTTTAATATTGTAGCAGGGAAGATTTTTTTCCTTTATGTTTTAATCTGGGGACAAGAACAAATTCAGTAATAGAACGTCAACATTAATTTGAGGGAAGATGAAAAATGACTTAATAATACTGCAGCAGGATTAATATTGTATGATAGATCATGGAGCCATAAAACTCTTGACAAATCCATTTTTGTATCACTGTATATTCTTGCTAATAGGGCAGGGCACAACTGAAAGGCTGTTAATACCTGACTGCACAAATGCCGATCATATTGCACTGCAACAGGATGTATTTTGCAGGAGATGGGAGAAAAGACTTGTCCTCACCCACCTGCAGCTTGCATTTAAATGTAACATGGAGAAGAAGAAGGGCAGAGCCATTTCAAGGAGGAAATTAACCCTTCCTTGAAACCAAGTGGTACAATTGAGAACATGAGTTGATGGTTACCAGAAAATGTGCTTCCACTTCAAGATCCTCTAGCCGAGGAATTAAGAGCAGAAAATAGATCAGCAAATGACACAAGACAGATTTTACCCCAAACAGCTATCTAAACAAGGTGCCAAGCCAACAGACCAAATAGGGGAATCCTTGTTTGACACAAAAGAAGCTATCGGATCCTGAAACAAAAAAAGAAGCTATCACATCTTTTACACTAAAAGTAACTTCTGCTTCCAGCCAAGATGGACTAACAGGAACTGGATTTATCCTCCTGCCTGAAACCAAAAAACCCAGAAAAAAAATACATGAGACAACAGTTTTCAAGACTCTGGACATATGGGGAAAAAAGGACAGTGATTTCTGAGAGATGGGCAATAAAGGAGACAACCCTCTGACTGTCTATATTGCCTTGAAGAGAGTTTCCAGGCCATGGAACAAGGAAGAGAAAGCAAGGTGAAACCTTGCAGGTGCACTGGCTTCAGGGGCACGCAACCTGTGCAGCTGCAGCTCAGAAGGGAGCTATGCTTGGTTTAACGCTCTGCTGTTGCCATTTTGAAATTCTAAATTTTTGGACGAAGAATGTACATTTTCATTTTACAATGGACCTGCAAATTTTACAGCTGTTCCTACCCCACAGATGCCCTGAGCTGAGGAAATGAGCTGAGAGTCCTGCAAGACCAATGCAGCTAGAGTTCACAGGACAGAATAACAGAGTACACATCAGCACATGTATATAAGGAAAACTATCTGAGTGAGGTCAGGGAAAGAATCATCCAAAAGGATTAGGAGGATAGTACCTTGTCATGCACACAAGGCTGGGAATAGTGTCTGTTCTCAAAGGTCAGACAAAGAAAACTCACAGTTCAGTGGCAATGAGCAAAGTACTCAAGAAGATCTTGTCTTGCAAGTGGAGAGCAATTAACCCTAGACTGAGTACCACTCCAGATCCCCCTAAAAATAAACCATAAAAGCACAACTCCAAAAGATGAAATTATTTCCAAGTTAACTGCAGCCCAGAACAAAGCTCAAGATTTGTAGGTAGACAAAAATATCCAGCATCCAACAAGTAAAACTCACAACATCTGGCATCCTAACAGAGACTACCAGGTACACAGAGAAGTAGGAAAACACAACCCATAATAAGAATAATAATCATTAACAACTGCTATGGTCTGAATGTTTGTCTCCCACCCCAAATTCACATGCTGAAATCCTAACCCCAAGGGTGACAGTATTAGTCAGAAGGGCCTTTGGGAGGTGATTCGGTCCTGAGAGTAGAGCCCTCATCAACGGTATCAGTGCTTTTACAAAAGATTTTCCACAGAGCTACCTCGCCCCTTCCATCATGTGAAGATACAATGAGAAGTCTGTGATCAGGAAGGGAGCCCTCAGTCAACCATATTTGCACCTGATTTTGGACTTTCAGCCTCTAGAATTGAATAAATAAAACAAATGAGAAATAAATTTCTGTTGTTTATAAGCCATTCAGTCTGTGGTATTTTGCTATAGCAGCCTGAAAGGACTAAGCCAGCAACCAACTCAGAACTAACACAGATGTTAAAATTAGCAGATATGGACATTAAAACAACATAGCAGAATCTGTAGGCTGCTGCTAAAGCAATAGTTAGGTGGAAATTTATAGCATTAAACATCTTTGCTAAAAAAGAAGATCTTAAATCAATAAACTCAGCTTCCACCTTAAGAAACTAGAAAATAAAGAACAAATTAAGCTCAGTATGCAGAAGAAAGGAAATAATTAACATTAAAGTAAAAATCAAAAAAATAGAAAACAGAGAAAAGAAATGAAATCAAAAGCTGATTTTTTGAGACAACCAATAAACTGATAAACCTCCAGCCAGACTGACTAGGAAAAAAAAAAAGAGAAGACACCAATTACCAGTATCAGAAATGAGAGGTGTCATCATTACAGTTTTATAGATATTAAATGCAGAATGGAATATAATGAACAACTTTATACCATAAATACAAGTTGCATGAAATAGACAAAATCACAGACAAGCCATGAAGGCTCAAATCAAGAAGAAACAGATAATCTGAACTGCTCTGTATCTTTATTAAAAGTAACTGTGTTAAAAACCCTCCCACAAAGAAAACTCCACATACAGATGGCTTCACTGGTGAATTCTACCAAAAATTTAAGAAAGAAATAATATCAATTCTAAACAAACTCTAACAAACTGTTAGAGACACTTGAAGTGGATGTGATACTTCCCAACTCATTCTATGAGGTCAAAATTCACTCTGATGATAAAATAAGACAAACACATTACAAGATAACTACAGACTAATATCCATGATGAATATAGATGCAAAAATTCTAAATGAAATTTTATTGAATTGAAACCACATTATCCATTACAAGGATAATGCATCACGAAATGGGGCTTATCTCAAAAATAAAGGACTAGTTTAACATTTGAAAACCAATCAGTGTAATTAATTCACTAGATTAACAAACTAAAAGAGAAAAACCATACAATCATCTCAACAGACGCAGAAAAAGCATTTTACAAAATCCAGCATTCGTTCTGATAGAAACTCTCAGCAAACTAGGAATAAAAGGGAACTTTCTCAACCTAATAAAGAGTATCTATAGAAAACCTACAGCTAATCTCATACTTAATGGTAAAAGACCAAACACTTGTCCTCTTAGATCAGACATCTACTTTCCCCACTTCTACTCAACAGTACTGAAGGGCCTAGCTGGTGCAATCAGGCAAGAAAAAGAAATGAAAGGCATTTAGATTAGAGAAGTAATCTCCCTTTATTCACAGAAAACATGATTCTTTATGTAGAAACCCCAATGGAATCAACAATAAAGCTACTAGAATTAATACGTTAAGTAGTTTACCAAGGTGACAAAATACAAAATCAATATACAAACAATCAGGAATAGAAAAAATCTTAAGTACCATTTATAATACAAAGAATATTCAATGCTTAAGGATAAATCTGACAAACTATGTGAAAGACATATACAATAAGAACTACAAGATACTGCTGAGAAAACTTAAAGACCCAAGTAAAGGAAGAGAGACATCTTTTTTCTTTCTTTTTCTTTTTTGCTGAGGAAGATTTGTCCTGAGCTAACATCTGTTGCCAATATTCCTCTTTTTGTATGTGAGCAGCGACCACAGCCTGGCCACTGACAGATGAGTGGTGTAGGTCCACAGGCGGGAAGCAAACCCAGGCTACTGAAGTGGAGTGCACCAAACTTAACCACTAGGCCACCAGGACTGGCCCAGGACAGATTTATCTTGATCCTGGTTCAAAAGACTTAAAATGGTTAAAATGTCAATTCTCCCCAATTTGGTCTACAGATCCCCAGAAATCCTAATCTAAACTTACCAGGGTTTTTTTTTGTAGAAACTGACAAATATTCTAAAACTCATATTGAACCTAGAATAGCCAAAATAACGTTGAAAAAGAAGAAAAAAGTTGAAGAGTTAACACTACGTGATTTCAAGAATTATTATAAAGCTTCAGTAATCAAGAATGTGGTATTGACATAAAGAAAGACAAACAGATCAATGCAACAGAATACAGAGTCCAGAAAAAAAAACACACACACATATAAATGGACAACTTTTTTGATAAAGGCCCAAAGGAAATGCAGTGGAGAAAGAATAGCTTTTTACTGGTGTTGGAAAAAAAAAAAAAAGCTTGGATCCATACCTCATGCTATATATAAAAATTAATGAAAAATAAATCATAGCTCTAAATGTAAACTTAAAACTATAAAACTTCTTGAAGAAAATACAGGAAAAAATCTTTAAAAGCATAATCCATAATAAATGAATAAATGGAACTTCATCAAAATTAAAAACTGCTCTTTAAAAGTCATTGTTAAGAAAATAAAATGACAAGCCACAGAGCAGGAGAAAAGCTTTATGAAATATGTATCTGAAAAGGACTTGTATCCAGAATATATAAAGAATTCTCAAAACTCAGTAATAATAAAATGAATAATCCAAATTAAAAATCAGCAAACAATTTCAATAGACAGTTCACCAAAGATATATGGATTACAAATAAGCACATGAAAAGATGCTCAATGTCATTAGAGAAATGCAAATTATAACCACAATGATATACTAGTACACACCTATCAGAATGGCTAAAATTAACAAGACTGATTATACCAAGCGTTGGGGAGGACATGGAGGAACTAGACCTCCCATTCCCTGCTGGTGGGAGTATTAAATAGCATAACCACTTTGGAAAAGTTTGGCAGTTTCTTAACAAGTTAAACATACACTTATCATATGATCTAGCCATCCCATTCCTAGGAATTTGCCCAGAAGAAAAGGAATATAAGGAATAGATGTCCATATAAAGACTTGTAAGTGAATGTTTACGCAGCTTTACTTCTAACAGCCAAAACCTGGAAACAACCAAAATGTCCATCAACATATAAACGGAGAAGTAACTTGTAATATATCCACACAATAGAACACTACTTAGCAACTGAAAGGAATGAACTACTGATACAGGTAACAATATGGATGAATCCCAAAATAATTATGCTGAAAGAAGCCAGACACCGCCCCCTCCAAAAAAGTGTATATACCATATGACTCCATTTATATAAAAGTCTACAAAATGAAGAAAACTAATCCACAGTGACAGAAAGAACATCACTGGTTGCCTAAGATGAGGGTGGAGCAGGGGTGGAGGGAGAGATTCCTAAGGGGCAAGAGAAAACTTTTTTAGATGATGAATATCTTTACTATCTCAATTGTGGTGATAGTTTCATAGGTATACACATATGTCAAACATACCTCAATAAAGCTTTTTAAGAAATGTAAACATATTTCAAATATAACCCACATAAGCTAATTCAGACCACTATCCTGTCTCCATTAATAACACCTTCTCCTTTTTGTCTTCAGCATTTACAACACTACAGTAGCCACCCTATATCTGTCGTTTCGATTTCTGTAGTCTCAGTTTCCCGCAGTGAACCACGGTCTGAAAATATTAAATGGAAAATTCCAGAAATAAACAATTTGTAAGTTTTAAATTACACACAATTCTGAGTGGCATGATAAAACCTCAGGCCATGCTGTTCCATTCCACTCTGGACGTGAATTATCCCTTTGTCCAACATATCCACACTGTATGCACTACCCACCCACTAGTCACTTAGCAATGGTCTTGGTTATGAGATTGACAATTGTGGTATCGCAGTGCTTGTGTTCAAGTAACTCTTATTTGAGTTAATAATGGCCTCAAAGTGTGAGAGTAGTGATGCTGGCAATTTGGATATGCCAAAGAGAAGCTGTAAAGTGCTTCCTTTAAGTGAAAATGTGAAAGTTCTCAATAAGGAAACGGAAAAAAAAAATGCTGAGGTTGCTAAGTTCTACAGTAGGAATGAATCTTCTATCCATGAAACTGTGAAGAACAAAAAAGAAATTCGTGCTAGTTTTGTTGTCACACCTCAAATATGTATATATATATATAGGAAAAAACATAGCATATAGGGTTCCGTACTATCCGAAGTTTCAGGCACCCACTGGGGTTCTTAGAATGTACCTCCCCACACACAGATAAGGGGGAACTACTGTACCAGTAAAACAACTTCTGACTATTCAAACTAGAATAATGTCCTCCAAAATTACCCTCAGGTTTCTGCATTACAATTAGGATGCAGAATGAAATGTTTCAGTGAGTCCTTCCAGCAAGCTAATCTTCCTACAGCCTATTTATCTCAGCAGTGGATTAATCTGGGTTATGCATAGAGTAAGACTGCTTTGGCTAAGACCCTATTTATGAAAAGGCCAAATTAGCCTTTACTTCACAGTGCTTGCTAAGACTCACTTTTCTAATTCAGAGAATGAACCTGAGTGAGACAGTTATTTCTCTTCATTACTTATATTAATTTTAACTTCACAAAAATAGATTTCTTGCTGCTATAGTATAAGCAAGGAACCTGAGGCAGCTTAGAATGAAGCAGATGGAAATGTGAAGAGATAGCTCACCAGTTCACAGCTAACTGGCCAGTTTCTTGGAGCAACTATGCCTCACTTCATCCAATATGTGACCAGAAGTTATTTTTTTTGTACATTAAATTCTGTTTTCCCGTTGATTAACATAGTTTCACTTCCAGTTGACTTTCAATTGCTAATGTGAATAACTTAAGGTTAATAACAAACTTTAGAGGTGCTAGTTAGAGGAAGTTGTAAAGACCTACCTTGAAAAGCAAGAATAGTTTTGTAATGTAAAAAATTACTCCCAAATTTACCTACTATGAAATTTTGTAAAGCAAAGAATACTTGCAGGCAGAAAATTTTTCAAAGAAAATAAGTAATGAAGGTAAAGGTGACAACTATGGGAAGTAGCCAAAAGAAGAATTATTTGCTGTGAAAAGGCAAAAGCTGCTATTTTCACTTCCAAGCCCAGCAGTTTTAAGTAAAGCAAAAATTGATTATTTTCCTACAGATAACAGTCAATAAACTCTCAGGTCACTAGAATTGTCTCTCCGAGATAGAGAACTAATCTAACCTATTAATACAATATACTGACTACTGCATTGCTCATCTAAGATTACAGTAAATGCTTTACCAAGTAGATGAGAGAGAACATTTCAGAACTTCCCCAATGTAAAAACTGGGAATAATGGCAGACAGTCCTTAATTTATTTTATGGAAAAATCAAGAAGAATAACTCCAGGCAGTATTTAGATCTTCAGCTTCAAGAAAATCCCAATGGGATGGATCGCTTTCTTTCAGAACTTCTAGCTTAGGTACTCAACATAATGCTCCAGAACTGTGCAGTCTAATACAAAGTACATCAGCACAGAACTGTGCTATCACATGTGGCTATTTAAATTAAACAAAATGGAAAATTCAGTTCCTCACTCACACTAGCCACATTTCAAGTGCTCAATAACCACATGTGGCTAATGGCTACCATACTGGATAGCACAGATATAGAACATTTCCACCATCATAGAAATTTTTATTGAACAGCACTACTCCAGAGTGACCATGTTTAGAGTAAGATGGTGGTTCTCCTTCACAAACTCTTTATTGATTTAGGTATTTTCATAAACAATACAGTTTTATGAATCCATGCTTTTTAAAGTCCAGGTACTGAGGCCACCCATGAAATGAAATTAGCTTTAGACACCATCAACCTAGAATGCAGCACAGAAAATTTTTTTAATCCTATGAAGTTTCCTCTACCTTGGGTGTATTTAACAATGTGCAAAGTGCCATTAATAATCTATGGCACTCAAAGTTGTTCTGCCCCCTTTGGAACATTTGAAGGCTAACAGAGAAGAAAATCATGACAGCTTTACCAAATCAGCAACTCAGGAACTGAGAAACAGCAGTCAAACAATTAAAAGCAATGGATATAGCGACAGAAGATCTAATGACTTTGACAAATGAACTCAGGGGAGTGAAGTGCCAATGAAACTCAATAAGTGCAAAGTTTTTTCAAAATAAACTATCACTCTATTAATGGATATAAATGCTGGTAAACTACATGAATAATTCAGGTCCATTTTCATTTACGTGAAATCTTCTTTGAAGCCATACATTGTTGACTTCACAGCACCTGTCTTCCAGTTGACTGCTAACAAAACTACTCTATTCCCAGTTTGCAACCAACAGTGAAGATGAATATAATCTATCACTCACCTACCTCTTTTACTTAAACCCCTTCTACCAACATAAAATCCTGCGTCAATGTCATATATAATTTAATAAGGCCAAAAATCTTACAAAGGGAAGGAAGGGCATAAAGTATAGCACTGGTCTCAACTATCAATCGGCTAATAACATAATCCCATTCAAATAAAATAACAGCTATTGTGACACAAGAGTTATTCTTCGATGTTTCAAATCATACTCTGGTAAGTCCTAACTCTTTATAGATCTTCAAGACGAACATCCTCACAATTCCATATATACCTGCAAGGGTCCAAAAAGGCTAGGCAGCCACATCTGTTATATTCTAACAACATATTTAAAGTGCATCAGACATCTAGGGATGTATTTTCATTAACAGAAGAATCACTGATTAATTCTGAAGCCTTACAGAGGCAAGTATAGACTTTAAATGGCTGACAAAATAAAAAGACTGGTTTGATGAACTGATGCTCTAAGAGTGGTGTTTATTGTGCTGAACCCAGCTTTATGTGGGTCCTCTGAGTGCAGGTGGAAGAGCAGCTGGTGTGTAAGTCACTGTAAAAATACACTGAGTGAATTGTAACAGCTGGGTCTTACCAAGCCTAGTAAATAGCTAACAGCTTAAAAAATAGGAGAGAGGTTGTTTAACCTAGAGGAAGGAGGCAGGAGAACTCAATGCACACAACTAACTTTGGTCTTCCATTTTTTTTCCTTCCTCCCATGCACCCAAAATCATTTGGGGAATCCACTATTTAATAAGGACAAGAAATAGCTAGAGGAATTTCATACAAATGCAATATGAAACCTTCGTTTCAGCTATTAAGCCAGAGGAAAAATAATGCAAATATGGAAAGCAAACACTGTTGATTCAGAAAAACTCTTTAGGTAAATCTTAGAACTAAGTGTGAGGCTACTGACCAGAAAGAATCAAGAATAGATCAAGTCATTTTAGAAAAACTTGGCGACAAGAGGAAGTGTGCCCAAAACTTCATCCAGCTATGAGCAACAAATTTAGAATGTGTTCATCATGTTACTCAGAAGGCAGTCAAATCAACAAGTAGCAAGAGTAAAAATTTAATCTCAATTAGCGTGACACTTGGCCAACCCAGGACTCACTCCCTCAACAAAGATACACAGAACAGCATCTCTTTCATTTACAAAATGTGCTTGAGTGTCTACAAACGGAGGGCTGTGAATTAATTACAGTAATTAAGGGCTGGAGCACTAGATAGCTTAGAAAAAGTCACATAACCTAAGGCCTAGATTATGGTTCAACGATAACAAGAATTGCAAAAGTACTCTGCTCTATGTAAGGTATTTGATAGTGAGAGGAGTAGAGACTAAAAATTATATTCAAATGAAAGCTAAAGATATTCCTGACGCAGTCTGGATGGCATCAGTCAGATCTTTGTTAACAAACACCTTTATCAAAATCACAAACTACATCACCAATCCAAATTTTCAATGCAGATCATCATAGAAAGACTGGGAAGGAATGAATGAGAGTCCAAGAACAAGGCTTATCTAGTCTTTTTAATCACTGAGAGCTTCCACTCTAACTATCCCGATATTTGAGTCAAGACCTTGGACCTACAGTCCTGGTCCTCAGTGCTAGGTTACTAGGTAATTCTTGCCACAAAACCAAATTCTGCCAATATTCAGTCACCGCAATGGGCTGGAACCTTAGAATGCAAAATTTTTTGTGACTTCTAATTTTTACATTATTTCAAACTTTCAAAAACTACAAGAATAGTACAAGGAACTGCCATATACATTTTACCCAGATCCACCAACTGCTCACATTTTCTTGGCGTGGAAAATCTGATACATTTTGTATCTCTGACCTATATGTTTTTTCCTTCTGGAAATGACTTTACATTCTCACAAGTCCTCTAACTTCTTTCACTTTAATGATACTAAATCAATTCAATAACCACAGGGGATTTGATTGCTTCCTAAAGATAAACACTGAGCAAGAACTTACTAAGTAAGGTTCCCATCAAAGAAACAGTTTCCCTCAGATACTCAGGGAGTAAATAACTCCCAAATTACTGAATTGAGGGGGGGGGGGTCGGATTATGAATTAATCAGAGCAAATTTCAATAACTACTAGACCAATTTTGCCCCATATCTTGAGTTTTTCTGAGTAACTCATTACTCTACTACTGTATATTTGATTCACCAATATACCTTTCTCTTACTGAAAGACTCCAAATAACACATAGTTTAATTGCACTTAATTACATCTTTAAGAATTTTAGGGGTAGGATTTCATGATATCCCTAAATTACTGGATACTCTCTGGAGTGTTTCAAAAACAGGATCAGAATAAATTTTACCAGTTTGGTCTGATGAGAAAAAATGAGAAAGTATGTGGTCCTAGGAATGAACATACTCTAGGGCATTGGGCCACCTTGCTCACACACTGTCCCAGCTCTCCCTAAGAGATTTAAAACCTCCCTCTCGGTAACTGCTAGCCATCCTTCCTGCTTATTTTCCCCATGGAAGAGCACAGACCAAATATAACTATCACTCTACCCTCATATTAACACCCAGCTTCATGCCTCCTACTGATCCTGTCAGACTGTCTGCTTCTCCACCCTTCCAAGAAGTCTCTGCATCTAGTTTGCCCTAACCCAAATCTCCATCATGTTTGGCTTATTGAATGCATGATATTCTGCCAATGGTTAGGCCTAGCCCAATTAGTCCCTTCAGAGAAGACTGTTTTTTTTTCCATCCATTCTAAACTGTCTTGCCCATCCAGGAACCTACCTCATTCCACATCCTTTGCATAACAGTAAAACTTGCTTTTCTTTTTAATCTCTAATGAGACTTCTAGAGACAGCCCATTAAGCTCCAATTTCTTGTCAAAGGAACAATTCTAGTTCTGTGACAATTTGCAGAATACAAATTACTGACCCAGGCTAGGAAATGTCATTTCTCAGCTCTAATGTTCAATTCCTCCCACTTAGATATTTTAGTTGGTGCTCTCCTACCAGCAAGACAATCATTTTAGAGAACTCTTAATGCTGCAGTTTATATATAGTAGCAAAAACACCAAAATAAGAGGATTGAGACAGTATAATACAGTCATTATAAAAATTCATTTGGGAGCCCAAGTTGAGGGAAGATGGTATCCCACACTGAGAGAGGGAAAGTGGGGAAGTGTCTGGAACGGGGAGTCAGAGCCCAAGGAAGAACGGCAGGGCACCCATGCAGGGGAGGAGGTAGTGATAGAAATGGGAGATTGGTAACATACAGGTGACTGATCACCTAATAAATGTATTAAGGACAATGGAAGCCAGGTTTCTCACTGTAAGAGAAGGGCATTACAAAATAATAAAGAAAGAAAACGATAATGAATCCTGTGGTATTAGATTGGAATTGGAGTTACTATGAATTCATGATTTTCAGTATACTCAGATAAAGATGTAAATAAATATAGAGGTAAATGCGTAGCATCCACTGAGAGGGTCTGGGAGCAACAACACTCCAATAAGCAATAAGCACACTGATCACCCAGATCTTGGCTTCTGAATACTGTTTTCCACTAAAAAGAACCAAGGTTCCTTGGAGAAATGACTAATTCCAGAGCTAGAGCAGGGAAAGTACAAGATGAGCCTGACATACCATCTTGTGCCAGAAAGGAAGAAAATGCTCAAGAGCATCCTGTTAAGGGACATGTCAAAAAAGACACAGAAATCAGCCTGAAGTGGCTCTCACTGGCCAAATTTGGGACAATTTCGGCATCAAAGTACATAATGGTAGTAAAAGATTATAACCCTTTGAATAAAATAGGAAACCATGAGTCCATACAGACACAAATTTAATGAATAAATAAATAAATATTGTTGTGGAGATGAAGTATTTACATAGTTGTAAAGCACTTTCCCACAAAACATTTATTAATTACAAAAGTGAGAAGAGTAACCTTATAGTAATGAAGCCCAGCATATAACATCTCAATAAAGTAGTCAATGCGGTCATCATTAGTAATGGGTCAAACTGAAATTGTATGACTTGTGACAGGGTACAATGAGAACACCACTTATGTGATATTCCTCCAACAGTACATAACTTGAATCATGAGGAAATAACAGATAAAATCAAATCAAGAGACATTCTGCAAAACAACTGCCTTGTAATCTCCAAAACTGCCAAGTTCACGAAAGTCAAGAAAAGACTGAGGAGCTATTCCAGAAGGAAATAAAGAGACATTGTGGGGATATCTACTATAAAAGACATCATTGGGACAACTGGCAAACCTGAATGCAGTCTGAGGATTAGATAATAGCAACGTATCAATGTTAATTTTGTGATTTTGATCACTGTATTTTAGTTATGTAGGAAAATGTTTTTGTGTTTTGAAAATAAACACTAAAATATTTGGAAGTGATGGGGCATCAGGTTGGCAACTTACTCCCAAAGATTCCAGAAAAAAGTTACTTGTGATTTTTTTTTTAAAGGTGAAAAAAGGAAAAAACCCCACTCAGGAGTCTGGCAAACCTAGTCTTAAAATCAGGTTCAGCCACTTGCAAACTACAAGGCTTTAGACAAGTGGCTTAATCTCTCTAAATCTTGTTTGCTCATTTATTAACGGGGATCCATCTCACGATCTGTGGTGAGAATTAAGTGAGATATGTCTACAAAACACCTTAGCACAGTGCCTGGCACTCAGTATGTGCTCACTGACAGTTATACTTTCTCTGAAGATAAAATCCAATAATGCTTCATTTCCCCTAAAATACTTGAAAGAGAATACCCAATCCTGGCTGCATCCAACATTGTGCACTTTCGGTTGTCAAACACAGTTGCTATTTGTAAAACCTGTTGTTTGCAATTCTGTATCACAGATGCACTGTCTGTCACTGTCTTTGCATAGAAGGAAAACACAAATACCAAGCTCCCCTGTCTACGGTTCCCCATTTGTCCACAAGCACGCAGTCTGGTCTTAAGTTGTGCTTTAGGGGATCCTTAAGTTATTATTCTGACCACACTGCCCATGACTGCTTCACCTCAGCCCACAAGGCAGTAGTACTCAGCATCCTACTCTCTTACACTTAACAGAGATGATTTGTCCAGGACAATGCACACTTATCTGGACTACAGGGAGCAGAGTTTTCTTATTTTTAAACTGAAAAGCAACTAGGGAATTGCACAGCATAAAGGAAAACATTAACTCTATCACCCGGGAAGGGGTAGAATAACGATCATATAAGGAAGGCATTCCAGAAGCCTCAGATATCCCTCATACACTGTCCAGGTTAAGAAACGGATTTGAACTGCTACTTACTAAATGTTATACGAATGGTTCTGTTTTGTTCCCCAACTACACGTTAGTGCACATACATTCTGCCTTTTATGAGACTGTCCATACACACTAAGACAGCGCTCCTCAAAGTATGGTCCACGGACCAGTGCCACTCTGCAAAGTATTAATAGTCTACAATGAGATAAGTAGAGATATTGAGGGTAAGAATTTGGAAAATCTTATAATAATCTGACAGAAAAACTTTTAAACATAATAATATATTAATATAATAGGATAGGACTTATATATATATAAATTATATAAGTATAATATAAAACAGGACTTATATGTCTTTATTGTTGGTGATATTTTTATTCTAGTAATTCATTTTTATTATATTTTACAAAAATACTGGATTGTGACAGGTTGGGGGAAAAAAGAACTAATCTTTCACCACAGACAGTTTGAAAAGCAAGACACTAAGATTTTCATATCATACGTTTGTACACAATAAGCTAACATTTATTGAGAACCTACCACATGCCAGGTACTGTTTGCTTTACACACAATACCTTATTAATTCCTCACAGCAAGCTAAGTCCTATCTCTACCCTCATTTTCCAGATGAGAAAACTAAGGCACAGAGCACAACTTGGTACAACTTGCCCAAGTACCAGAGTAAACAGGTCTGACTTCTGAACTTAAACCCTTAATTACTAAGCCATAGAGTCTTGAAAACAATACAAAGTAGAAGAGAAAACAGTTAACTTAGAAATGATGGGAGAAAGAATTCTTGAATATATGATGGACCAGTTGGCATTCGTTGAACATGGGTATTTTGGCCTAGCCTCCATTGTGTGTAAAAGAGAGACAGTAATCCACTTAACCTACCCCAAGTAAAGGTAGAGTGGGTGGTCACAAGAATAAATACATCTCACAGGGATCCAACAGCAAGACCTACGTCACTGCCAGAAACCAAAGCTAGCTGTCTGTGGTCTCAGAGGCTGTGCAGTCATTGATATTATGCATGCTTCCCCTTTGCTCTCTCTGCCCAGGGCTTCCTCTGCTTCAACCTGCACACGACCAAAGATGGTCCAACCCAAGTATACTTGACCATGACCAGTTTAAATTTCCCTTTGCCTCTCTTAGAAGTTCACATTTCTCCCAAAAGCCACACAGGTCAGAGGTTAAGGGCTGGCTACCTCATGAATTGGCTCTAGGTAGTTTCACTGTAAATATCTTAGTTATGCAGTGAAAATGCTTGTGGCAAAGACGTTCATGGCATAATATTTTCACGGTGAAACTACCAGACACACATGAATCAGGCACCACTTGTGGTCCAGTAGCTTGGCATGGTGGTCAAGTGACACAGAACCTGGGTGAATCCATCTGTAATTGCTAGGTGTCAGGGTAAGACTATAAAGTCCATATTTCTTCTACCATACTACCTGATCTTTGAGAAGATCGTAGTAGTCTATACAACATCTACGGAAAGATTCGGACTCAGGGGTTTGTTTCATTTTCCAGGACTTGGGTAGGGGAGGATAGGAAAAAAACAAGGAATGGAACAGAGGAAAAAACAAAATTACAACAGAAAAAATAGGATATAGAAAGGCTTATAATATACGAAACACTGGCCCAACCCAAAAACAGTTGACAATACTCCCAGAAAGGTAGGATTAGTAAGGTAACAGACCTCATAACTGAGATCCTGAGAATTATATAGGAAAACAGGCAGTTATATATTCAGCTTATGTACCTTACGGTATTGACTAACCCTGTTGCAATATGGTAGAGTACTATATCCAAAAGAGAAAGATTTGATATTTAGATCAACAGAATAATGTTAAGTTCTAGGTTCAGAGGGAAAAGAGCAGAAAGGCAAAAAAAAAAAAGAAAGGACTTGGAAGAGAAGGCTTCCACATTCAGAAGCAGGCTATAAACCTTCACAGGAGAAGCTTTTGGTATTGTTGGTAAAGTAAGAGAAAAACCTAAGAACTAGAAACCAGCCATAACCTTAATTTTGAAAAAGTGGGGAGAGGGGCTTTCAGGACAGGTGATTGTCATTTAACACGGAGATCAGTAAAAACCTTGATAAGAGCAGTTTCTGTAGCTAGAATGAATCAACAAATAAGTGAATATGGCAGCCTTTTCCAAACTTCTAAATAAAGGGAAGGTATGCCCATGGGAAAGTAGTTCCAAGGTTCTGAGATAGTTGTTTGAATATCAGCAGTGTGTGTACACGCTAAAAGGATGTAACTCATGGACAGTGAGCAGCTCTGCAAAAGGGAGGAAGTTGCCATTCTCAGGCAAACCTCACTGATGGCACTCCTCATTACCTTCCACCCAGAGTGGAAGGTGTATATGAATGTGTGCTAGCAACAGAGACCTGAAATATTTGTTACACTAACCATTTGGCATTTAGGGATTTAACACTTGGGGTTTCAAGGTTCCCTAAATGTAACAAATTATTTTGTTAAGTAGGAATTTGAAATGTGTTGCAGGACAGCTGTGCAGGCATGAGTTACTTGGCTGATCAGTGAGCCTAAGCAGACCAGTTCAGTTTGGATTTACAGTTTTCATTTAATAACGGCTCTCAAGTAAGGCTCACAACAATTGTGAGAGGTAGGGTATTATCACCCACATTTTATAGCTAAGAAAACTACGAAAAAGATATGCTACACTGGTTTCTTAAAGGTATCAGAACACAGCTCCCACAAATTTCAAGGGTCTACTATACTACTGTTTCAAGGTCTACGCCTGGTCTCCTGAATTAAGACTTCAAGGTCTTTGAGAGGGACTATATACACACTTCTCCCTACCATGCTTAATGTACAGCAATAAACACAGCAGATATTCAAGAAAATTATCTTTTGAACAAATGCCATTTTATCTCCATATAGCACTTCTTTTCAAGTTTCAGAGGCCCTGATTATAAGGGTTCTCCTTAGAAGGAAACAGTTTAATTTAAACTGGAAGCCTGAAGAACTAGCCTCTCTTTGGTCTCAATTTAATTCTGGATCGGGAAGATAAAAGTTAACCCAATTTAAGGGAAAGATTTTCAAAGTACAGATATAAACAGGAAGCAGCTTCAGAAAATGCTTGTTTATACAAAGCAAGAATCACAAGGATAAGGTCTTTCAGTAAGGCCCAATAGTGTTCACATCAAATTCTTACATATTCAACTATTTATATTTATATATTTGACATATTATGTGGAATCATTACCATTTCTATCCATAATATGCATCCATATTATTCAAACTGACATCCTCTGAATGGTGAAAGACTGCAGATAAAATATCTCCACAGCCAAGAGAAAATAAATGGTTAACTGCTTAAAACTGTAGATATTTAAGTAAAAATCTATTTTAAACATTGTGTGTATATAACAGTAGCAGGACAGAATTTCCAGATTTGAAGCCATCTATATGATTCCAATGCTAACATGTCCATATTGATGAAGTCAGGCTAAATGCATTTGCAGGACACCATCACTACTATGGAGAAACTGTGCTGATAACATTAAAACATTTTCTGTTGCTGCATATTAATGTCACAGAGCTAGACTGACGTGATTTATGGACCACTGTATTGTGTTAGGCTAGGTTGCATCATGGTTAAAACTGCAGCACAAAAGCAAAGACCTACATTTAAGAGAATTCTGAATGTGAAATAGGCTGCCAAGAATACTGTATCTCAGTACTCACTATTCTATTTCTACCTCACTGAAGCCTACAAATGGGCACTGAACCTGAAGATGACTGGTGCTAAAACCTATGGCAGGATTTTGGTTCCTTTAGCCCTTTAACCATTTTTGTACATTAAGCTAAGACTCAGACTTCACTTTGCAGATACTTTTAAGAGGCCCAATCATCTTAAAGCTTGGAAAATCCATAAAGCAAACTTAGGAGAGAAATTTTACCATAATTATACCTACTTCTATAGATATTTACCTTTGTAAAATATGAGCAATGTAAACACAAGGTACATTTGCCTATCTAGGAGTCTTGAAAAGCCAGGCAAGGCTTCTTAAGAGTTATATGTGTGGAAGAAGAGCTGACATACATTCATCCTGAACTTTGCTGGTAGAACCATGTCAGTTCAATTTTTTTCTAAATAAAAATCAACTCAAGTGCTCAGTATCTTGGATCAAATATTTAGCTTACAGGATTAATCAGAGTGATGACAGAGGGAGAACATTATAAAAAATAATCTTATTTACAGATAATGATTGAGTAGACCTAAAGCAATTTTTCAAAAATCTTATTTTTATACTGAAAATTTACAGATCTAAATAAACATAAATAAGGAATAAAGAGGGGCCAGCCCGGTGGCACAGCAGTTTAGTTTCTGCTTTGACAGCCCGGGGTTTGCTGGTTCGGACCCCGGGCACCCGCCGACACACTGCTGGTCAGCCATGTCATGGTGGCATCCCACATAAAGTAGAGGAAGATGGGCACGGATGTTAGCCCAGGGCCAGTCTTCCTCAGCAAAAAAGAGGGGGACTAGCAATGGATGTTAGCTCAAGGCTGGTCTTCCTCACAATCAATCAATCAATAAGGAATAAAGACCAACACCAAAACAATATTTTATGGTTACTTTTCTGTCCACCGTCATATTATAAATTCTTTCCTTCAGGAAAAAAAAAAATCACAATTTAACTTTGCCTTCTATCACATTGATCTGGTACAATCTCCCTGATTTGTGTACAAGATTTTTAGACTAAATACAGTGAAGCAAATCATAGACAGTAAAAACCCTATACGCCACATATATAGCATATCTGAGTTTTCTCCAAAGGCATATGAATAAATTATTCCACTAGGAACATTTACAAGAGTCGTGCTGCTTTTCCTCATAATTTCAGTCTAGGTCTGTAATGCAGTTAACATGTGAAAGCAAATACAAGTTTCCTAGAACAGATCACATTTCCTTGACAACAACTAAAGGTAGAGTTCTACCACACTCCTTAGGTAGAAAGTAGCTGGCAACTCTATTTTCATTATATTTATTTTCTTTTTCCAGCTTTATTAAGGTATAATTGACAAAAATTTTACATCTTTAAGGTGTACAATGTGATGATTTGATACACGGATACACTGTGAAATGATTACCACAATCAAGCTAATTAACACATCATCTCACATAGTTGACATTTTTTTGTGTGTGGTGAGAACATTTAAGATCTACTCTCAGCAAGTTTCAAGTATATAACACAGTCTTGTGCTATATAACAACATTTTGGTCAACAAAAGAGCACATATACAATGATGGTCCCATAAGATTAATACCATACAGGCTAGGTGTGTAACAGGCTATACCATCTAGGTCTGTGTAAGTATACACTATGATGTTCGCACAGCAACATTTGCCTAATGACACATTTCTCAGAACATATCCCTGTTGTTAAGCGATGCATGACTGTACACTATTATTAACTATGGACACCACACTATACATTAGATACCCAGACTTAATTCATCTTATAACTGAAAGTTTGTACCCTTTGACCAATATCTCCCATTTCCCCCATCCCCCAGCACCTGGCAACCACCACTCTACTCTCTGCTTCTGTGAGTTTGACTTCTTTAGATTCTACATGTAAGTGAGATCATACACTATCTGTCTTTCTCTTTCTGGCTTATTTCACTTAGCATAATGTCCTACAGGTTCATCCATGTTGTTGCAAATGGCAGGTTTCCTTCTTTTCTATGATATGCGCATATCACATTTTCTTTATCTGTTCACCCACTGACGGACACTTAGGTTGTTTCCATATCTTAGCTATTGTCAATAATGCTTCAAAAACATGAGAGTGCAGGTATTTCTCCAAGATACTGATTTATTTCCTTTGGATACTTACCCAGTAGTGGAACTGCTGGATCGTATGGTGGTTCTAGAGGAACCTCCTTACTATTTTCCATCATGGCTGTTATGAATTTACATTCCCATCAACAGTGTACAAGGGTACCCTTTTCTCCACACCCTCACCAACACTTGTTATCTGTTGTCTTTTTGATAAGAGCCATCCTAACATGTGTAAGGTAGTACCTCATTGTGGTTTTGATTTGCAATGACCTGATAATTAGTGAAACTCAATACCTTTTCATATACCTGTTAGCCATCTGTATGGCTTCTTTTAAAATATTTATTCAGGTCCTTTGCCCAATTTAAATTGAGTTATTTGTTCTTTGGTTATTGAGTTGTATGAATTCATTATATATATTGGATATTAGCCCCTTATCAGATATATGATTTGCAAATATTTTCTCCCATTCTGTAGACTGCCTTTTCACGTTGTTGAAGGTTTCCTTTGCTACGCAGAGCTTTTTAGTTTAATGTAGTCCCACTTGTTATTTTCGCTTTCATTACCTGTGCTTTCGATGTCATATCCAAAAAACCACTGCCAAGACCAACATCAAGAAGCTTTTCCTCTATGTTTTCTACTAAGAGTTGTACAGTTTCAGGTCTTACAGTTAAGGATTTCACTCTATTTTACATTAATTTTTGTGTATTGTGTAAAATAAGGGTCCAATTTCATTCTTTTGCATGTGGTTGTCCAGTTTTCCCAACACAATTTATGGAAGAGACTATCCTTTCCCCATTGTATATTCTTGGCATCCTTGTCAAAGATTAGTTGACTATATATGCATGAGTTTATTTCTGGGCTCTTGATTCTGTTTCATTGGTCTATGTGTCTGTTTTTATGCTGATAACAGACTGTTTTGATTACTTTAGTTTCTAATCCAGTTTGAAATCAGAAAGTGTGATGCCTCCAGGTTTATTCTTCTTTCTCAAGATTGCTTTGGTTATTTGAGGTCTTTCGTAGTTTCATACAAATTTTAGGATTTTTTTCTGTGAAAAATGCTACTGAAATTTTGATAGGTATTGATTGCACTGAATCTGTAGATCGCTTTTGACAGTATGAACATTTTAACAATATTAATTCTTCCAATCAATGAAAACAGGTTATCTTTCCATTTATTTGTTTTCAATTTCTTTCATCAATGTCTTATAGTTTTCAGTTCTTATTTATTTTAAACCTATGCAGCAATTCTTCCACACCAGTTTCTAGTTTCAAGATACTAGAGCCAAATTATCTACTTAAATAAAAAAAAAAAATCTACCCTACCTTAGCATTGCTTACCAATATGTTTTATTACACTGTGTCTAATAAGAAATTTACATATACATGTATATATAGTATATATATGTATATGTGTGCATATACACACACACACACAGTGTACTAAGTGCCTTACAGATTTAATCCTTAAAAACCCCTGTAAATCAGGTTATCACCATCCTCACCAAGCAAAAGAGCAAACTGAGATTAAGAGAAATTTCAATCATTTGTCCAAGGTCATACAATGAATGAAAGGAGATCTGGAAGTCAATGAAAAAAATTTTGATGCCAAGTCCAGAGCATCTGACCAAGGATACAAAACATAGTGAAATGTTTCTACTAGAATTGGCAAGTGATGGAAAAATAATTCAGGTTCTTCCAGAAAAAAAAAACTCGTGTTTTTCCTGAAAGATGAGAAACTTGCTTAATATGTAACAGAAAGACTCTAAGACTGAATCATCCCAAACACAGTTAACAGTTCTGACCCCTCCAGAATGGAAAGGCAGCAAAGGAACAAGAGGCCAAGAAAACAAGTCAGGAAAGCCATGGTCATTTCAGTTTTCTGAAATGAGTACACTTTCCTTCATAGTATCCCTAAAAACTCAGAGTTGTACAGACAGCCACAGGCTTATTTAAAGGACCTCCACAAAGGGAAATTCCACAATCACCAGTCCACTCACAACAATCTTCACAATCATGAAGGACTGTCCATTCCCATATTACTTCCTCCTTCCTCCCCACTCTTTCTCTCTCATAATCTGGCTTCCATATCCACCACTTTTAACAAGACTACCTTAAATCAGAATTCTTGACTTGGATGCAGGTATCTCAATGAAGTTTATGAACTTGCTTAAAAATGTGTGTAAAACTATAGGCACACGTATGTACCTTTTTCTGAGACAAAAATCCACAGCTTTCATCAAATTTTCAACAGTCTGTGACTCAAAAAAAAATAACACTGCTATGTAAGGTCACAAATGACAACACTATTCATTAAATCTGATACTCATTACTCAGTTACTCATTTTTCTCTCTCTACCTCACTTGATACCATGTATTATCCAAATGTGAAATCCTAAAATACTTCCTTTCTAAAATCTGTATCACTGGTGTCATCTAGTGACTGGTGGTCACTACCCCTGTGAACTATGTCATTTACCTCCTTTTCTTCTTCCTCCCCCAAGAATCTGAGCACTCCTTTGTGCTTTCTACATTTACTTCCCTAAGTCAGTGGTTCTCAAAATGTGGTCTCCAGACCAGCAGCAGAAGCAGCATCACCTAGGAATTTGTTAGACAAGCAAATTAGTCCAGCCCCACCCCATACCCACTAAATCAGAAACTGGGGGGTGGGGCCCTGCAATATGTGTCTTATTGGTCTTCCAGGTGCATGTTCAAGTTTGAGAACTACAGCCCTAAGCACAATAAGCTTCAACTATTCATTTATTTTGTCTTTCAAATATTTAGTAAACACCAGCTGTGTGCAAGGACCTCATCTTAATATGGCAATTTTTCAAAATTGATTTTAGACCTTCCACACATTCTCAAATTCTGAGTTGCCTACGGAACATATACAGTTCCTGCATTACCTCAAATTGAGTCCAAAAGCCAAATACATCAACATCCCCCCACACACACATATACACAAAAACACAGGCAAGGAACACAAAATTTTCCTCTGTTCAGTGGCTGAAAGCTTACAGTCACATATATTTCTTCATATGAATCTCAACAAGGAGTCATGGATTCTTTTATCCCAATGTAATTTAGATTTACCTCTTGCTCTCCATTCCCATACCACCACACTGATCTGGGACTTTACCCTATCTGCTGCACAAGTATAACTCATAAATTCCCCAGAGTTAAGTGACAGAGCCAGGAAATAAACCCAGAGGCTCCTTGACCCCAGAGTTCAAGCTCTCATTCATTAAGCTATACTACTTCCTTGGAGGACAAAGAACTGACATCATTTAACTCCCTACTTAAGATCCTAAATGTCTTATAAAAGTTACTGAGTCACAGCTGAACTTCTTATTACTGTGACACTCACAGCCAACATAACCTATTTCACTGATGTGCCCACCATTCTCTTCCTATGATCCAACAATTAGCCTTTCTACTCTGGGGAACTTCAACTCTTCAGAAGCCCCAAAACAACGCATTTCTGCTTAGTACAGTAGGAATGAATGGCACACATATCAATAAAGCAAAGGTGTAAACTCAGAGGACAGCAGCAAGTCCCCCAAAGCAACCAGTCTTTGATTCATTTGAGATTATCTCTCAGAACTAAACAACAAATCCTTTAGCCTTTCCCACTAATTTTATAAATATTATTTAGAGAACTTCTGCTTCTAGCTAAGATGGAGAAAGAGGGACTGGATTTGCCTGCTCATCTGAAACAACCAAAAAATGGGCAAAATATATGAAACACTTTTCAAGACATTAGATATCAGACACAAAGGATGGACAGTGACAGGCAATTGGTAAGGTGGATTTATCCAAGGAAAGCCAGCAAACTCCCAGAATTGATACAGAACTCAGAGACCAAGACAGAGTTTGCAAGACAGAGTACTGGAGAAAAGAACACATAGGAGACTGCAGAGGGTCCCTTTTGAGTGTTTAGCTGAGTACTGATCAAGAGCACATGTGTGAGAAAAGAACCTGAGGCTAAGAATCACCCAAAAGGATTCGCCTGGTGCTCACAGGACCAGGAAAAGCGCCTGTTCCCACCAAACAGAGAAGTAAACTTCATAATTCATGAGAAACTGGGTTGAGTACACGAAAGTGTCTTGCCTCTATTGTGTAGAATAATTAGCGCTACATGGAGAATTGCTCCAGGGATGCCTAACAAATCTTAAAATCAAGATCACAAAAGATTGAAGTGTTTCCTAATAATTTAATGGCACCCCAGAATAAAGCATAGGAAAGTTTATAGTAATACACAAATATCCAACACCCAAAAAGGATACAATACAATATCTGCCATTGAATCAAAAGCTAATGAAGCATGTAAAGAAGCAGGAAAAAAAATGACTCAAAATGAGGAGAAAAATCAATCAATCAAAACTGATCAAGAACTGACAGATATTAGAATTGGCAGACAAGTCCATTAAAACATATGGAATAACTGTATTTTGTATGTTCAAAAAGTTAAGATAGGAGAGCCAGCCCTGATGGCCTACTGGTTAAAATTCGGCATGCTCTGCTTCAGAGGCCCAGGTTTGGTTCCCAGGCACGGAATCACACCACTTGTCTGTCAGTAGCCATGCTGTGGCAGTGTCTCACATAAAAGAACTCGAAGGACTTACAACTAGAACATACGTCAATGTAACTGGGGCTTTGGGGAGGAAAAAAAAAAAAAAGAGGAACATTAACAACAGATGTCAGCTCAGGGCGAATCATTCCCAGCATTAAAAAAAAAGGAACTTAAAAAATATATTTATATATACATATATATGCATATATACCTCCACAATGTTCTGTTGTTGTCTTTAAAAAAATAAAGGGGGGGGGGTGCAGCCCTGTGGCCTAGTGATTAAGTTCAGTGCACTCCACTTCAGCGGCCCAGGTTCTGTTCCCAGGCACGGACCTACACCACTCATTGGCAGCCATGCTGTGGCAGTGACCCACATACAAAATAGAAGAAGACTGGCACAGATGTTAGTTCAGGGAGAATCTTCCTCAAGCAAAAAGAGGAAGATTGGCAACAGACGGTAGCTCAGGGCAAATCTTCCTCAGCAAAAAAAAAAAGTTAAGATAGGAGACATGAAGATATAAAAGACCCAAACAGAACTTCTGGAGATGAAAACTGTAACGTCTGAGATGAAAAATAGACCGGATGGGATTAGCGGGATATTAGAAATTACAAAAAAAATTAGTGACTGTGAAGACATAATAATAGTAACTTTCTAAAACAAAAACAGAAAAACCAGAGAGGGAAAAAAGAATAAGAGTATCATTTAGCTGTGGGATAACTTCAAGTGACCTAATATATGTATAACTGGAATCCCCAAAAGGGGTTAGGGGTGTGAAAAAATATTTGAAGAAATAATGGCCAAAAGGTTTCCATATTTAATGAAGCTTATAAAACCACAGGTTCAAGAATCTCAATGAAGCCCAGGCATAAGAAACATATAAAATCACACCAAGGCATATCATAATCAAATTACTAAAAACCAGCCATAAAGAGAAACATCCTTAAAGCAGCTAGAGAAAAAAGACATTATATATAGAGGAACTAAATTGAGGATACCAGATTTCTCATCACAAACAATGCCAGTAACAAGACAGTGGAGCAACATCTTTGAAATACTTTAAAAAAGATAAAAAAAGCCACCTAGAATTTTAAACCCAGTGAAAATATCTTCAAAACAAAGACCAAATGAAGATTTTTTTCAAAGTTGTAAAAACTGAAAGAATTCATCACTAATAGACTCCCACCATAAGATATGTTAAAGGATATCCTTCAGACAAAATGAAAACAAAACCAGACAGAAATATAGATATATACAGAGAAATGTTAAAAGTAGCAGCAACAGTTATTACACTGCTACATATAAAACAGTTTTTCTTAAGTCTCTTTAAAAGACAACTGACTACTGAAACAAAAATACTAATAATGTAGTAAAAGTTTTATAAAATAAGCAAAAGTAAAATGTATGACAACAGCACAAAAGTAGAGAGGGAAGAAATGAAAGTATGCTATTATAAGGTTTTTACATTATAAATGAAGTAATATAATATCACTTAAATAAAGACTGTGAGAAGACAGACTGTACACGATACACACTAAAGTAAGCATTAAAATAAAAATAAGTCAACAAAGGGGATATAATAGAGTCATTTAAAATGTTCAATTAATCCAAAAGAAAAGCAAAGAATATATGGGATAAATAGGAAACAAGTAACAAACTGACCTTTAATAGATTAAATATGATAGATTTAAACCTAATCATACCAATAATCACAATAAATGTAAATGGTCTAAATACCCCAATTAAAAGGCAAACTGTCAGAGTTAATAAAGTAAGACCCAATTATATGCTTCCTGCAATAAATGCATTTTAAATGTAAAGACACAAATAGGTTAAAAGTAAATAATAGGAAAAGACATACTATGCTAACACTAACTGAAAGAAAGCTGGAGTGGCTAAATTAATCTCAAAGTAGATTTCAGAAAAATACTACTACCTAGGATAAAAACAGTCATTTCATAATGATAAATTCATAAATATGTAAAACTCCTAAGCATTTATGTACCTAGTAACAGAGCTTCAAAACACATGAAGCAAAATATGACAGAACTATATAAAAAAAGTAGAGAAATTCACATTTATAGTCAGATATTTTGTTATCCCTCTCTCAATAAATGATAGAACAAGTAGGCAAAAAAATCAGCAAAGACACAGTAGACTTGAACAACACTATTAATCAACTTGACCAAATTGACATTTATAGAACACACCACCCAACAAGAGCAGAATGCACATTCTTTTCAAGTGCACACAAAATATTTACCAAGACAGATGATATTTTGGGCTATAAAACAATTCTCAATGAGTATAAAAGAACTAAAAATCACACAGAATATATTTTCTGAATACAAAAGAATTAAAATAGAAATAACAAATATCTCGGCAAAATACCCAGGGAAGGAAAGAAGAAAAGGAAATACCATAGTATACTAAAATACCCCATAGATCATAATATTTATGTACTCATAATAATGTAAATAGTGAAGAATGATTTAACCATAAATTGCACTATAAATATATTCTGGGAGGAAGGGATAGGACATGATGGTATAAGAAAGCAAACATTTTATATATCCTAACAAAAAAAAGATCTAAAAGGGATCAATCAAAAAGTAGCAATATATGTACTTTAATCATAAATACAGAGAGTATAAATTTAGAAGAAACAGCATTAAGAACTGAAAGTAGCTGCTTCTGGGGAAAACTGGAGGGAGTAGGGAGGGGTAGGGCATTTTGTTACATGTAATATTTTGACTATTTATACAATGTGCATGTAGTACTTTGATAAAATAAATACTTTAAAAAGAGATTTTATCTACCTCATTTGATTTCTAGTGAGGGAGATATAACAATCCCCATTTTACAAATGAGTTAACTGACAGTCCAGGTTAAGTAGCTTGCCCAAAGTCAAAGCCACTACACTTTCTTTGATAATTATATACAACACTAACCATGGCATCATTTAAACAAATAATTAAAGGAGGAAAAAAGAAATTGTTTTCAGTTCTCATTTTTAGTTATTTTTGTAAATAAATTCTTTTTCTCCTCTACTGAAGATGACTCATTTATTGGTTACACAGAACAAGAAGGAATATTCACATTTAACCTTCTGTTAATAATGGATTTTTAAAAGAAATTTGAACAAAGATTGACTCTTGGCAAATACGGAAAACAAAATTGCATTCAAAATCCAAAATTAAACACTTCTTTAATCATTATTTTTAATTGTGGTAAAATACATGTAACATCAAATTTACCATCTCAACCATCTTTAAGTGACACTTCAGTGGCATTATGTGCAATCACACTGTTGTGCAATCATCACCACCACCCATCTCCAGAACTTTCCATCCTCCCCAACCTCCAGCCCCTGGCAACCACCGTTCTACTTTCTGTCTCAATGAATTTAACCACTCTAGATGGTCATATAAGCAGAATCGTAGTTAACTGACTGTCCTTTTGTGATTGGTTTACTTCACTTAACATAATTTCCTCAAGGTTCATCTGTGTTGTAGCAAAACTTTTTTAAACTAGTTTCCAAAGAGTAAAACCCAATTCCATGATAATGCTGTGAGAAATTAAAGCAGAAATGAATTTAAGAGTATGAAAATAAAGAAAACCTCATTTAAAATGGAGTCGAGAAGCCCTGTAGAGGAAGCTCTCATGCACTACCACTTGCTGTATCTTGGCAGACCATAACAGGGAGAAACGTCTTTTATACAATCCAGCAAGAAGAAGGAGGATTTTTCTCCTGGCCCAGCAACAACCCAGCCAATGGGAACCGCTGCAGTTCACCCAATGAGAAGTTGTCACCACCCGGAACTCACTCATTTTCCTCCAACAAACTTGCATTCAAAACCACCCCCTCCCAACTCCCTCCTTTCCTCTATAAAGGCAAGCTCCTCTCCTTTGTTCTCTAGACTTGCCTGTTTCACCATAACTTGCCTGTCCTGAATTGCAAGTCTCTGCCATTCCCAAATAAACTCATTTTGCTGGTAAAATAACTGGCTATTTTATTTTTAAGGTTGACGCAAGATACTAGTTAAGAAAAATTAATATTCCTCTCTCTTAACCACGATCAGGGCACAAAAGAATAAAAAGAGTAAGTCACAGTGTTAAACTACTGAGAAACGGTATCTTGGTACTTTATAATGTACATGAAGGAAGGAAAAAAAACCTACTTATGTTTTTGAAAAATCCAAACAATTCCTTTTCCCCTAAGGTTGCTACTCTTTTGTGTTGTGCAGCAAAGGTCTATCAGGAAGGGCTTCTGTAAATGCAGACCGGGTCTTTGTTTTCTATTTTAAGGGTGGGGCCACACAAAAGACAAGAGTACTAACAACGTCAGGTGCTTACAAAATACTGAGTCATGGTAAATATCTTATAAATCAGAAGCAAAATGGCCTCCATTCAGTCATACAGAACTCAAGTAGGAAATACATGAAACCTGACCTTTACAATATACTTCGAAAAGGTTCCCTTGGTTCCAGTTTAAAAAAAACAAGCTTCTTGTGTGCCTTTAATGTTCCCCTCCATTCTCTCACTCTGAATCTCTGCTCTGAATACCCCGCATTTATTTCCATTTAAAACTCAGAGGTCCCAGACAGCCTTTCAATGGAGCTGCTAAAGAGAAAAGCATACCAGTACTTTGGGATATCAAAACCATCACTGATACTAGGGTGTGGCTGGTTCTCTGAATTTTGATTTATGATGCAACTGGACTCACCCACAGAACTTTAACAAAGACTAACAGCCAGCAGTGCCTCAAGTGTCCAGGTGCCTGACAAGCACTTAAGCAAGAGCTATGCTATTCACACTCAGAATATTATCACCAAAAAAGAAAAAAGTCTGCTTAAAACAGTCAGATATTTTATATGCCAACTATATAAAAAAGTGTTTTAGGCAAGACATTCATTTTTGTTTTCTAAAGATTATACCACTTGGCATGTCCAAAAATAAGTGATTACCACTGCTAACTAAAATAAGACTGTCAGTGATGTTCCAATGCAAAATTTCCCATTGTCCAAAATTATCTGCTTCACTTGCTATTTTTCTAGATACTATGTAGTTTCCCCCAACCGCTCAAAAGACAAAGTATTAAGTATCCAGCGCTGCCATTACCTTAGTTCTTAAATTGCTACACAAGCTGTAAGTGGCACCACTCTCTGTGACACCCACTGCAGGTCAAAACACAAGACCTTAGTCATCCCTGAAGAAAAATGAATTTACTGCTTTTGACTTTTCTTTCAATGAAGACAAATTTTGGCTTGAGGGGAGCATATATAGTTTTTCCTCTTCTCTTTTTTAGGCACCTCCTCCTGCAGGGCCTTTTAAGAATTTTGAGAGAATTTTGTCTGGTTGGTGATATCTTACAAAAATCAGACTACTTGATAGAAGGACACTAAAAAAGTTCCATTCCCAGAAGGTATATATCTTAGGACATGAAACACTTTATCTTGGATTGGAAAAAAAAAAAAAAGAAGAAAAAGCTATAATAATAAGACTTTTGTCAAGTTCAGGAGGATTTCTTTAAGACACTAATGACGTAGAAAACATTTTTAGGACATTTTAATGATTCTCTAATTGCTATATGGGATAAAATCTCATATATAATGTATGCCTCATATTTAAGAAAATTTTTAAGGTGAAAAAATTGTAATCAATATATCTTAAGGGATACGTGTGTACATGCAAACATACACACACAGTTGTCAACTGTACCAATTCTGCTAAACAATGAAGAAACTTCAGTAGCTTTGCAAAACAATCAGCAAATGAATTAACAGATAGTAAACAGAAAAACGCATACAATTCCTTAAAAGTAGCCACAAACAAAAGTGTTGCCGGCCACTATGTTATACATTTCTTTCTAGTCCTCTCTCCAAGATTATTAACATAGTACAGTTACATTGGAAGGAGAAAGGAAACTGAGGTTGAAAGATACACACAAAAGATGAAAAAACAAGCCACTTTATTCCCACCACCTCAGTTTACTTTGAAACTCATTAGTTCAGTAGACATTTGGAATAAGCACCAGTGTTTGGGACAGGAAAGGCTCTAAGAGTCCTTCCAATCAAATATTCTATGATCATCATTTCCTAATATCACACAATTAATGGGATTCAACACTTCTAAACTTCCTAAAAACACTGTTACAAAACATTTATGATGTACACTGAATAAACAGGCATAGAAGAAATGAACAATCTGGCTTTCAGTTGCCATTGGAAGTCTAGGACCTGTGTCAGGAAGAGACTCTTCCTGACATTAATTTGTGCTTCAAGCATGAAGATTAACAGTTACTGGATTTTAAAACACATGAGTCAAAGAAAAACATCACTGTCACTTTACATAAAGCTGGCAAATTCAGTAATTTCTGAAGATGTTGACTATTTTCAAAGTTAACTACCTGTCCTGGCCTGCTAGTTCAGCCACAGGTTAGAACAGTGTTAAGTAGAAGGTAGCAGCAGATTTAAGCCTTATTATTTTTACTCAGAAAATTGTTCGAACTTTCATAGGACAGTGTTAGAAATGTGTAGGTTTAGTTTAATTTAGTCCAATTAAACTAGCTCCCTCTAGTACCAATCTCATTTTTCCAGAAACAATTGTTTTCAACAGGGTACACCTACATACTTTTTATTTAAATTATTCCATAGAAATGTATTCCTCTTGTACTCTCTTGCTTGTATAGGTTAATAAATGTTAAAATGTTCAAACTCATTATCAAGTCTTTATATGTTAACTTTCCTCTTGGCATCTTTATTTCAAAGCTTTTGACAAAGTCCTAGTTTCTCCTTCAGTGTAAGTCCTATGGAAAACAGAAAAAACATAAGCAACTTCATGCTTTCCTTATGCCAATGCCGAATTCTAGAGTTTATTTGATATATCAGCTAAAAACGGAACTTATTTTAGTGTAGATACAAATACAATACTGGAGCCAACTTATGAGGGGTCTATAGAGCAAATTAGTAAACTGTCAGCCTATGAAGATCTAGTCAAAGACATCTGTCCTTTAAATGTCTGATGAAGGTACTGCAAAAATTCCAAATAGTCTTAAGTCATGGATGGCTCAAAATTCTATTACCATCTGAAAATAAAATAATATCCACACACTATGGCAAAATCTTACATTCTTCCTTATAATTTTCAAGTATCTTTTGAGGGTTCACTATTACAATGAAAACTTGGCTTGTGATATTAGAAAAATAAAGAGGCTAATATAGCTATGGTTTTATATGCTCTCACCTTGCTAAACATGAATACTTCAAAATTCAGAAACTGCAGCAGCCATTGGTCAAATACTCTGGAATTTAGAGAATTTTGCTAATACATGTCTCAATCATGAAGAAAAAAGTAGATTTGAAATGACAAACTTAAATTTAGTCAGTCCATAAGGAAATTTACATAACCACATTCTATGGAGGTAAATTTTTACCACTTTCTCCCACAAAAATGCTAATCTTTAGTAATGGCTCTTCTTTGTGAATCAAAGAGTTAAAACCATCTCTTTTTATTCCCAAATGAATGTCAGTCCTACTCAGAGGTGCCATGTTTTATTTAAAACATACTCTTTCTCAGTAACCACTTTGTTCTAATTGGCAAGGCAAAGCCAGGTCCCTAAAGCACACAGCTCGTTACATTCAGTTTGGATTACAAAAACACACGATGAAACAAACTGCATCGAAATGTACAAATTAATGGCACAGGAATATGGGACATGGAGGTGGAATTAGATTGTAATGTGGAACAAAACCCACAGGGAGGCTGGGGAACAAATCACTAGTGTCTCTATAAACTACACAAGGTTTCCAAATGAGCAAACACACAAGGCAGAGGACAGGCTTTTCCATAACTCAACCAAATTGCTAAATATGGATGCAACAAAACAAGACTTTTTTTCAACACTATTATGCACACATAGAGAATGAGAATACCAACAATAAGGTTTAACAAATGAAACCTACAGGTCGCACTATCTAAATATGAAACTCACCTTTGCCTTTACACTGACAATGTGCAAACAGCCCTGCAATTAAATCACACCTCCAAACATTTTTTAAAAAAATCTTCTGTGAAGCTAAACACAGGAGACTAAACTAGAAATATATAGAAAATGCATTACACAAAAACACTCCCCCCAACCACATATGCACATCTTTTCCCAAATTAGTTACTCTGTGAAGCTTCCAGCACTGTTTCTCTTAATTTTCCCTGGAAATCTAAAGACAGATTCCAACTGAACTAAAAGAAAAGAAAACAGGAAAAGTGAATACCCCTAACCTACACACAAAGGCAAAACAATGCTACTGCTACATCCTCATAGGGTTTTTATAGTACAAGCCCATCTAAACCTACTACCTTCACTCCTATCAAAAACAAATAGTGGGAGAAGATTAGGACTGGAGTCTAAACATCTAAAATCAAATCTCAGTTCTCTGTTTTAAAATTTACTTAATCTTGGGAACATTATTTAATGCATTTGAGCTGCAGTTTCCTTACATGTAATATGGAGATACAAAAGCACCAAAGCTGTAAGGATCAAATGAGATAATATTGTGCAAAATGGTTTTATAATATTAAAGGGCGGCAGAAATCTTAGCTAATATTGCAATTGCTGTATCTCAGGATTTTATTGCCTTTTTAAAAGCATAGATATAATTGTCCATGCCCTTCTTCCATCTTATTTCACAAAGAGTAATTCTTGTTCCACTTCTACTTTAAGTATCTTTTTTTTGGCATTCCCCTTTTAAGATTATGTACCCTCGTTATTTTTCTTAGGTTAAGGTATTTTTTTCTTCTCTATATCCAATATTTAGTCTAAGAGTAAAATAAGAAATTTAAAACAAATCTTTAGTAATAGTTAAGACTGTTAGCATACAGTTACATCTACCTTACACACTAAGAACCAGCTGAGCAGTAGAGCTTTTAAATGATATAAAATTTTGTATCGTTAAAGATCATATTTTACTTTTATATTAATGGCCTGAAAATAATGCCCTATCATTTTACCCACCATCCCTACTGTGGACTAAGAGTTAAGTGCAAGGGGGTTATAACCAGGAAAAGTGTCAAAAAGCAACCTAACTGTAACCGTCTAATTCAAGCATAAAGTGACAGCCAGATCAAGAATTACTCTAAGTATCTGTCAAGACCACTGAAGCACAAAAAAAGTCTCATGGTGCTTTCCTGAGTTTATCTGATAAGTTACCCATATTCCTGCCAAGCCTAAAAGGAAGCCTATAAACCTAAATCTGATCATTCTGACTTAGTCTGCATTAGTCTACTAAGAACATGAAACATAGGAATATTAGCAGTTAATTCTTATAATTCTTTAATTCTTTTCATGTCATAGAGTGTTGCCTTATTACATGAAAAGGGCCAACTGCACCTAACCCAAGCATGTCTCTGAACTAGGGGTCCCCAAGCTTCTTTGATAGGTGTATACCATCAGAATAAAATTTGAGCACACACCTCTTACATGTCTATTTGTTTTAAAAAGAGTTATATACTCCTACAGAGAATAGAATGGTGCATCTCCTCTTCACCCCACCAAAAAAAAAAATTTACATGTATACATGTATCTCCACCTGGAACCTGTGAATGTGATCTTATTTGGAGAAAGGACCTTTGCAAATGTAATTAAGGATTTTAGGCTAAGATCATCCTACAGAAGGGTGGGCCCTAAATCCAACAACATTTGTCCTTGGAAATGACAGAAGAGGAAAAGACACACAGGAGAGAAGGCCATGTAAAGATGAAGGTAGAGACTGGAGTAATGTGTCTACAAGCCAAGGAATGCTAAGGATTGCTGGCAGCCACCAGAAGCTAGGAGAGGCTTGTAAAGGATTCTCTCTCAGAGCTTCCAGAAGGAACCAACCCTGCTTGCTGACACTTTGATTGCAGACTTCTGGCCTCCATAACTGTGAGAGACTAAACCTCTCTTCTTTTAAGCCACCAAGTTTTATGGCACCTCTAGGAAAGTAATACCAATAAGATTATGTACATTATAAAAATCAACACTATATAAAGGATGATAAAAATAAATATAAGTAGAAATTCTAACATTTTCTCTCTATGCCTCAATAGATAATCCTGTGCATCATTATGGAGACTACAGCTTTAGACCAACGTGGGCAGAAATAAAGCCAAATGACAGAACCACACTATCTTAAAAGACCCAATGACTATTAAATTTCTTCCATTTCTCCTAAAATACTGACAAATTTTCATAATTTTTCTATTTAAGGCCTAAAGGAAGCTACCTTTCTGCTACTTACAGCACTGAGCATTTTGTTTCCCATTAGTAATGCAACAATTATTTTTGATATAATTTCCATAACATCATCTTCAACACATTGCTTCATTTATCTTGATTAACATAATAATTAACCGCACAATTTAAGAATGCTTATTAGTGAGACAGTAAACTGCTATAGACTAAGGGGTCAGAAAGGGCTGCCAGAGTTGAGCTCTGCAAATCAGTTAAGGACCTGCTGCCCTTGTCTTGCTTCCACTTGAGAGCAAGGAAGCTACACCACAAAGAAGAGGGCTTCTAACAGAGAAACAGTCTTAACGTATTCGAGCAAGTGTTAAAAAAAAAACAGAGAAAACGTGAAGTTGCAATTGTGGTATAAAAACAGTAGCTGAAACAACTTATACATCCATCAACAGGGGACTAGACAAATTGGGGCATAGTATAATGAGGGTTGACCAATAATTTATCAACCAAACTGGGACACTCTGAGGAATACAAAGGGATGTTATTAATTTCAGTGGCACAAAAAGCATGAACTGAGACTGTTCCAGGTAAATCAGGACATTAATTATAATAGAATATCATAACAGTTAAAATGAACTACAGCTACATGTGTCAACATGATCTAAAAGCATTTAAGAAAAAGTTGTAGAATGGTGCAACATATCACTTACACATTTTTAAAATAGAATCATATACTGTTTATATAAATACCATTCATAATAAAAACTACAAATACAGGGATAAGAAGGACAGTGCTTGTCTCTGAGGTGGAATGAGAATGACTGGGGTAAAAGAAAACTACCTATGAGATTTTAGTTCCCTTTTAAAATATGTTACAAAGGAAAATAAAGGGACAAAATGTTAGTATTTGTTATTCTTGGCTGGCCTGTGGATGATTATTATATTACTCTCTATAATATTCTGAATTTCATGCAAATCAAAACTACACTAAGATATCACCTGATACCCGTTAGAATGGCTATAATCACCAAGACAAGAAACAACAAATGCTGGAGAGGTTGTGGAGAAACGGGAACCCTCATTCACTGTTGGTGGGAATGCAAACTGGTGCAGCCTCTATGGAAAACAGTATGGAGATGCCTCAAAAAATTAAAAATAGAAATACCTTATGATCCAGCAATCCCACTCTTGGGCATCTACCCAATGGACATGAAATCAACCATCACAAGAGGCTTATGCACCCCTATGTTCATTGCAGCATTATTCACTATAGCCAAGAAGTGGAAGCAACCCAAGTGTCTCTTGACTGATGATTGGTTAAAGAAGATGTGGTACATATATACAATGGAATACTACTCAGCCATAAGAAAAGACAGAATTGTCCCATTTGCAACAACATGGATGGACCTAGAGGGTATTATGATAAGTGAAATAAGCCAGAGAGAGAAGGACAGACACTGCATGAATTCACTTGTGGAATATAAATGAACACACGGACAGAGAGAACTGATTAGTGGTTACCAAGGAGAAGGGGGGTGGAGGGTGGGCACAAGGGGTGAAGGGATGCATCCACATGGTGATGGACCAATAATAATGTACAACTAAAATCCCACAATGTTATAAACTATTAAGACATCAATAAAAAAAATATTCTGAATTTCAGACACCCACACCAGACAGATACCCACCAATGGATACATAATAGTTGAGAGAATCCAATGAGCTGAACTGTCTCTTTTTAACAAATACATGACTAATGTGTGTGTTATACTTAAGAAATCTTTCTTGGACTTTCAGCTTTAAAGAAATCAAAGAGTATACAATGGTAATCAAGTCAGAAGAATTAAAAAGACAGAAATACTCTATTCAAATGCTTCATTTTAAGAGCAGCAGTTACCTTTCTTCTGGGAAATGGTGATTTGAAAAATCAAGGTATGACAAGCATACAGACTCCACTATCCTGCCCAAACCTCACCATGCTATAAAATGACTCACTAGAAGTGGGTAGTTTGTTTTATACTATTTTACTGATGGGTACAGGGTTTCCACAATTCCTAAAGGAAACATGCATAACAAGAAGTGCTTAAAATTTTCAAATTCTCTCTGTTCCTCAAAATTCAGCTGTAACCTACAATCCTTCCCTTTCAAAAGTAACTAGAGGGACCAGCCCAGCGGCATAGTGGTTAAGTTTACACGCTCCACTTCGGCAGCCTGGGGTTCACAGGTTCGGATCCCAGGGGTGGTCCTACACACCACTTATCAAGCCATACTGTGGCAGATGTCCCATATATAAAGTAGAGGAAGATAGGCATGGCATGTTAGCCCAGGGCCAATCTTCCTCAGCAAAAAGAGGAGGTTTGGCAACAGATGTTATCTCAGGGCTAATGGTCCTCATCAAAAAAGAAAAAAGTAAGAGGAATCAGGCCACTTCTATGCTCAACTTCTAACAAGGAATGGAAGCAAAAAAGAGATTAGAGTATAACTCCAAGCAGTAAGAGTTGCAAGTTCATGAGGAAATTTATTTGCTATGAAATGGGAATTTATTACCCTGTTCTGGAAATTACCATGAAACTCAAGTCACCTCAAAGAAAAATGTTCACATTTTGATTTACCTACCATTCTACCCTATAATCTAGCATTGCTGTATCACTTACCTTGGACGTCAACATTCAGATACCCTACACTACAAGCTACAGCCAACTTGATTTTGCTCATTCCAGAAAGAAGTTAACCACTTCTGGTGTCTATCAGATATAAATATAATATACTTTACTTTTTCAAAATTTATGATTTTTACAATTACATTAATAATAAAAGTCTGAACATAGAGACAAACAAAATCAAAATTAATTGAAATCCTTCCCAAATACTCCTAACTCTGGGACTACCAAAATTAAATTTTTCATGTACCTTCTTCCAGCTTTATCCCATACAACTACATACATATAAATTACATGTAGTCTAACTGAAAACAGGATACTACACATACTGCTTTGTCAGTATTATCAATCAGCATTTAACGAATGTCCCTAATGTTATTTCTAAAAGGGAAAAAAATTCCAAACAAACTAATGGCAGGTTAAGAGCATAAATTATGGAACTCTATTATTCAATAATCATTTTAGATTTAGACAGAAAATTTGACAGCAATGAACAAGCTTGGTAATTATCAGTTTGGATACAAAGTATGCAGCAACAAGGAAAATGAAATCCTGCTTTAACACTGGCTATCTCAATCCCTTCAAGTGTACCCAAAGTCCATTCTGAATTTAAAACAGTAACTGTATGACAATATCAAGAAATAATAAAAGTGAAAATGAAATTACTACACAGAATTAATAGTTTTCTCCCAGCTGACAAAGGCTAATAACAGAAATATGTTAACCATAACAATATTTTCTCCAAAGTTAAATATCAAAACCCAGCATCTAAGATTACTCATTTGAATAGGTACCTGAAAACAGATTCCTACAAAACTAAGTACACAGTTCTAGAGTCATACTAGAATGTTTCCTATACGACATGTATCGTTTTATTTATTGCAATATTGTTCACCAATAAAGAGGCCTAAGACACAAGATAACCATGAAACAAAGGTAAGCTTACTTAACTATTGTCCCACTAAGAAATATATCTATATTTGAAAAGTTACACTGACACTAATTTTCAGAAAATTAACTTCACCATTGGCTTTCAATTTAAGAGATGCTTTATCTGCATTTTTAATTAATGTTCAATTGACAAGAGACTCCTTACACTTTAGCTCTTCCAGTCTTGTCCTTTTCTGTAAACTGACATAGTAATGCACTAAAAGTATTCCTTTCTAAAGGAACCATTCTGTAAAAGGTTAAAAAAAAAAAAAAAAAACGAAGCTTCTCGCACTGTGAATAATCATCTCTCCCTTACTTATCTAATTTTATGTAAATCATAGAACAGCAAGTCTCTAAAAAAGTTAAGTCTTAAATGTAACAATATGTTCAAGTCATGTCTACAGTTTAAAAGAAACTGCTTACTTTGATTTCTCAATGAAGTACTTTTGTCATAGTCTATAAATAATAGACATTTTTGTGTTGGTTTTTAAGAGAAATTATTGAAAATTATTAAAAATTAAATACATACAGATGTCTAAAAGTCCACAGGACCAACTGGTTCTTTTTACACTGAACACACGTTATTTGTCTTCTGATAAGCATCTGCCATCAGTGCCACTCAAAGAATCTTCTGTCCCTTGGGACATTTCTTCAGGCTCACTCCCTTATAAAGTACAAAATGATCTACAGATTATAGCTCCTTTCTAATCACCACACTCCTTTGTCCTCCACAGCAAGTGTTTCTAAGGTTGGTAGAGATAATGCCACATTGCTGAAGGAGTTACTTCAGTCAATTCTTTAAAAATTTCTACCTTCCCCTCTTATCATTCTGTTTGGTGTTCCTGTCATCCACACTTTTATTTAGCAAAACCATTCTGTGAAAAGCACTGCTTTAATGATAGCTGGGTAGTACAGGAGGTCGTTGTGAATTAGGTATAAAATGTCCCTAAATATCAAGACCAATTAGTATTTAAGTATCATTTCTACCCTTGTAAGAGGCAGGACTACCCTTTAGATGCTATGCTTAACTTTTCAAAGATATTTTAACACAGCAGTAGGCAATCAGGCTTAGTTCATGTTTTCACACAGAAAATCACGTAATCCCAACTAGTCACAAACTCAGATGGACAAAGGTCACAAGAAATCAACTGGTTAACCCCCTGCCTAAAGACAGAAAGGAAATATGCCCTATTTTGCAAAGAAAATGAGATCTCAACTAACTCCGTGACTTTCCAATGAATTTCTGCAATTCAGTGGTTTTCAAACTTTTAAAACCATACCCACAGTAGTATATATTTACATCACAACGTATTACATGTTATTTTCATTTATATACGTAAGTTAAAGAAAGGTTTCAGAAACAATACTTATCCTTAATATTTGTGATGCACTCTGATTTTCTATTCTACCAATTTTTTAAAATGCTGATCATTACCCAACTGATTTCTCTACCCACTAAGGAAATCACAACACCCACAGTTTGAAAAACTGCAATAAGTGTTTCAACCAATACATGTTTATTCATCGTAATGTAACTATAAATACCATGTCATGAAATTGTGTTGCTTTCTATTATAGACATTCACTGCTTCTTTTAGTAAAGTCATACCAACAATATTCAAAGGTTTAACGAAAGAAAAGGATTGTATGACAGGCAGAATACCATCAGGGAGACAGAAGTCAAAACTAGACAAAAAAAGATCCTCAGCTTTACAAACTGGAAAGACCTGTAGCGAGATCAATTGATAACTTATGTTCAAGGTGCTTAAATGCCATCCTTTTCAACAGTTTAGACATTCTTTCCATAACTGCAAATAAACTGCAGATCTGTTAAGCAAATCCTTTAATGATATGATATGATATGATAATGATCCTTTAATGATAATATACAAATAATTAACACCCTCGACTGGGAAGAATAATATATCAACTCAAAGGTAGGAGAATCCTTACCCAAACTGCAGGTATTTCTCGCTTCTGCTCACAGAATAGTATTAGTCTTAAGAGAGATATACCCAAACTTCCAAACAAATGTACAGAATTGTCATTTGAGGATGAAAAATACAGAAAATGTGAAAAGGGGATTGATGGGGAAGATAGAAAAATAGCAAACACAGGAATGGAAAAAATATATAGTATGGTAAAATTAACTCTTGCTTGCTTGTGGGGTTTTTTTTTTTTTAGACTAAATAATAACCTCAGATAAAGAGAATCAAGAAGAGCACTTTAAATCCATTGTATCTCAGATCATGACACTAGAGTCAATCATTTCTTGGTGCTTCCCCAGAATACTTCCTTTAAATGTCCTAGTGATCCTGGCATAGAAAATCTTGGGTGAGAAGGCTCTTCAGGTCAAAGGCACTTTTAGGCTAAGAAAGAAGCATTACACATTTGTGGAAAAAACTCCAAGTGGTCTTAAATGATTTCAGCCAGGTCAAACCAGGGTTCAAGATAAGAGTTGTCAAAAAAATAAAAATAATATCCTCCCATTTCAAAGAGAGGAATTTTGGTTGAGCTGTGAGCCTTTAGGAAGTCAGGCTGGACACCCTTCTACATACACGCAAATGGCTGCCACAGGCTTCTTATTCTGTTAACAATACAGAAAAACACTATTATTTGGTATATAATTTACCAGCAACTAACAATTCAATGGATTTTTTAGTAACTCTCACTTTTCATATACCCATTTCCTTTCCCTTGTTATTCCCTTCCAATGACTTCAAACAGCCCAAGAATCTTTAATAAAGAAAAGGGAAAATATCTGAAGTGATAGTAGTCATGGGGAGGGGGGGCCCTCATCATTTGGCAGAATATTTCACCAGAGGCAAACAGTTATCAAAGTTAACTTTAAACTAGTACCCACAGTTTCTAACCTAGTACCCTACTATCTTAACAAGACTTTAAACATGTTTTTACAAATTTCATTCAATTTTTTTAACAAGTTATAATAAACTCACTTTTTCACCACACAGATTTACTTTGAAAAGGAATCTTGGAAAATCTCTAACCTAATGGTACACAATAGCTACTTTTTAAAGTGATTTTTCCTTCTTTTAAAAGTACATTGTATACTTTACAATGTACTTTTAAAAGAGTATTTAAAATCACAGTGGCTTTGGCCAAAATAACTTCAAGTTGTCTTGCACATCTCATGCCTCTGCTGCAGTGCATTTCTATACTCTATCTTCACACAGGAACAAAATCCACAAATGCTTCGATGACCTTTTTTCTTTTGAATTTCAAAAAGAACACCAAATGCTGCTTCAGCAAGCAGGATGTTATTAGTCATTTCTTTCAAATGATGTTGGGGAAATTAGCAGTGTGGGGGTAAAGACAAAGAGGAAAGAAGGAGAGAGTATTTTCTTTACACACTTGAAAATATCCTCAATATTTTTAAAAGCAAAAATGGCCAAGTTATGTAAACAGTAAACGGACGTAGATCACCAAAGAGACAATAAATAATTATAACCATAGGAAATTAAACTGCAACAAGTCCAAAGAAACACAAAGACCATGGCTAAACTGTCTTCACTGGTAATTGTTTAAAGTTTATGTTTAGTTAGGGACATGAGACAGTTTTCTGAGTATTTGATGTGAGTCACCTTACTCAAAGGTGCCTGGCCTTCTCGCAAAGCCACACTACTGAATTATAAAGGGGAGCTAGCACTACTTGGAGACAATCCAATATACATTTTATCTCAGTGCTACTTTCATCTTTACTATAAAGTTAAACTCTCATCAGGGAGGAAGCTTTTCTTCATATCTATAATTGTAGATATGCAGAGTAAGAAAAGCAAAATATATTCACTTAACATAGCAGAGATACTGTTAAACGCTGGATAAAAATCAAACTTACCAATATTTTTTCCTTTTAAAGACCTAAAGTAGCTGAGAAATTCCAAACTTTTAACAGATACAAACTGACAGCTTCCCCAACCCTCCCAACTCCTTCCCACCTATCCCCTACTTCAGGCATAAATATAAAGGTCTAAAGCTTACACTATGATTATTTCCTTGCCCAAACAGCACAATGAAAAGAAGATGAAAACTCACAGAGATTCTCTCCTTGATCAAACTCTAGCCAGGCTCTTCTGAGCCCTGTTCAACTAGGCCTCAACCATGGCCTATAAAACCAGACTCTCAACACAAATGATTTCGTCCACCCCATTCCCCCAACATTAAAAGATTTAAACAACACTAACACAGTTTCCAACAGCTCAAGGCCCCATCCCTAGGATAACTCTAGCCCCTCTTAAAGTGCCTAAGAAAGCTCAAAGCTGTTGCGATACTGTGATTTATAAGAAATATATATATTTGGCCATTCAGACAACTGAAATATACTTCTCAGATATATTTGGTCTTAATCCACAGTTCCTGGCTCACAGCTCCCAAAACCCTTGGAATTTACCCCCACCCAAAGAGGACCAGCCACAGGATCCAAGCATTGGAACTTTCAGTCCCACCCCCCGATTTCGGGGGGGGGGGTGCTTGAGGCTCAATTAATTGCCAATAGCCAATGACTTAGTCAATCATGACTACATAATGAAGCCTCCATAAAAACCCAAAAGGACAACTCATCGGCCCTTTTTCAGAGAACTACCATGTTAGGGAACCAGAATGCTTCCACGTGCCACTGTGCTAGGCCCCAAGTTCCATAAGGACAGAAGCTCCTTTGTTCAGGACATCACCCCATGTATCTCTTCATCCAGCTGTTGATTTGTATCCTTTAATACCCTTTGTAATAAATCAGTAATCTACTGAGTAAAATGGGTTTTCTTGAGTTCTGTGAGCCGTCCTAACAAATTGCCAAACCCAAGGAGGGGGTCGTGGCAACCTCTGATTTACAGCCGGTTGGTCAGAAGCACAAACAACCTCAGCTTGTGACTGGCATCTGAAGTAGAGGGAGGTCTTGCTGGACTGAGCCCTTTACCTGTGTAATCTCATTCTACCTCCAGGCAGACAGTGTCAGAACTGAGTTGAATTTCAGACACCCTGCCGGCTTCAAGAACTGCTTGTTGGTGTGTGGAAGCGGGCACGCGCACACACACACGTTGGAATTGGGTCCAGGAACCCCTTTGCAGCCGCCAAAAGAATTTAAGGTTTGTTCTAGCCAACACCCGAGTACAAGCCCCTGACCTCCCTATCTTAGAGCATTTACTGAAAAGGGTTACAACTGTGAATCCTTCCCCTGTCCCTTTGAGATGTATATATGTATCTCCTAAAACTCATGAGCGTCTTTCTTAAGCACGTGAAAGCCATTCCTTTAAAACATAATCATCAGAAAGATAGGGCCTCAGTCTCTCAGTCTCTGTAGGACAGAATCCTAACTTCTTAACTGTCAGCAGACAGACACAGCCGGCCTAATCATCATTTGCATTGATCAGTCCTTTGTAATTTTCACTTCCCTGACTCTACTGAGCCAAGCTAGCAACCCCTCCCTAACTCTCTCTTTAAAACGCCCAGTCACCTCTGTACAAACCGAAGTTCAGTTCACACTGGACCCCCTTCCCTATTGCAGCAGTGTATCACTGCTTAAAATCTGTCCTTATAACTTTAACTAGTGTTCACCTTTGTTTATCTTTGACAAAACGAAGTAACAAAGAAGGAGAGTTAAACATATCTCAATTAGTTACTTTATATAAGACCATTAGACATAAAGTTCTTTTAAAAAAAAAATGAAGGTTTCAACTGCATAAAGGAGTCATAATTCAAGGAGTCAACCAATAAGCATTTGGGGGCTGGAAAGGGTCCTTGGCAAACATTAAGCCCAAGCCCTTCATGTTACAAATGATGAATCTAAGGTCCAAAGAGATTAAGTAACTTACCCAAAGTGATTTCAATGAGAGATTGTATTAGAAAGGGCTATTTCAGCATGATTGTCTTCCTGACTCCAATGTGAAAATGTTCTTTCTCTTGTATTATCATTGGTAAAAAGCAACATTCACCATTAATCATTCAAGTCAAGATCAGAGATGTACATTAGTACCCTACTACAAGTTTTTACAATTCCACTGTATGCCAACAATTATACAGGAGGAAAGTTTGTTTGGTACAGGTACATATAAGACTTCCCTTCACTCGGGGAAGACTATTTCAATAGTCCTAAGCAAATATATGGAGCACCTTGGTAAGGAGAAACTGCTGTCACACACAAGCAAAGAAAACAAAACCCCATGCATAAACCCAAAGGAGGGCCAAATGATTGAGACAGTCTTAAAAACAACCAAAAGAAAAAGAAAAATAAATTTAAAAACCTTTTTTCTGCACTTACCAGCAAAGCATTTGGAACAGAGGTTCATAGTCTTGCTGGACCTGTGACAGAAAAAAAAGAAAGAGGAGCTAAAAATTCAGTATCACTCTAATCAAAACATAAAGACATTTGAGACATAGGCAAAGAATTTCCTGGCCAGGCAACTCAACTAAAATTAATGATAAGTTCCTAACCAGCCACCCCTCCCCCACAACAAAACAACAAAAATAAAACTTAACACTTTGTTATCTGTGAATTAGCCAATGCTTTATTTTTTGTGATTAGCAGCTTATGTAGCAGGCAAGTTCACAAATACTGTAATAGGCCCAGAAGATGACACAGGAGTCAATTTATCCCACATGATTACCACATTCCCTGTTCACACTGGAACATATACCACAAAGTTATCACTACAAACAACAAAAATTTAGTCTGTAAAACTTTCTCCTCATATACACACTCATTTACCTCCATAACATTACTTGAACTTTTATCTCATCTTCTTTTCCCTCATTCTAGTCCTATTTCAGATCCTGATCACATTATGACCTTGTTGTTTAAAATTCTTTCTTTAGATCTTCCCAGTCAAATTATTTTTCATGTCCCTTCATCTGTTAATAACAGCTACAATTCACTGAATACTTACTTGGATGCGCACTTAACATACATTATCTTATTAATCTTCCCAACATCCCTGAGATGGGTATTACCATATTGCTTTGCTTTTAAAATGCACTTTAAAAAAAATTACATTAACATTTCTACAACCAGGAAACATCATACAACTGGCTACAAGTGATGAACATTTAATGAGGAAATGTTCCCACCACCTCCTCCAAGGTGTTATTAGACTGAGGGGTCTTAGAAATCAAGGACATCCAGTCTCACCCCCATGTGAGACATGAGCAGCTTACTCAAGGTCACACAGCTGGGGAGCTGCAGAGGAAGTACCTGACCTCAGGTCTGAGCCAACTCCAAAGGCCATCCTTTGTTCACAACAAACTCATCCCTACAGCATTCTTCCAAAAAACTCCTAGAATACTCTATGTCGAGTAAGCTGACCTATTTACAGCCTCATTCCTCAGCAACTCCCTCCCAGTGTCTTGGTCTTTGCGCAGAGCTGCTCCTACACACGGAATAAGCCAACTTTCTTCTGCCCTCCTTAGTAAATTTTACAGTTAATGAAAGCCTCCCTCAGGAAGTATTCCCTGACAACTATGATTGTTTTCCAATGTACTGGAACCCAAGACCTAACAGTCAGTCATTGTCATAGGGTGGCAAAATTTGGGGGGAGGAGGGATTACTTCTCTTTCCCAAAGGAGACACTACGTTAACAGGTGGATTTTTTTGTAGAACTCTGCTTAACACAAAGACGTCAAAGGAAGTAAGGAAATTTAAGTATCAATAAATGAGTAAAAATGAATAAAGGGACAAAGATATGTATTAACAGTGGAATCTAACATTTATTACATGCCTACTATGCGGTAAGCATAATACCAGATGCCTTCAACCCCATTTTACCAAATAAGGAAACAAAGGCTCCAAGAGGGTATATAACTTGACAAAGGTTACAGAACAAGTAAGTGAATGAACCTGATCTGCCCAACTCCAAGGCCTGTGTTTTCACCAAGCCAAACAAGGCCTCTGCCCCCAGTACAGAAGCTGAGGGAGTTAGCACTCTGGTAGTTTGGGAGAATGGCCCCACAACTAAAGACTTAGATTTAATGTATAGTAATCAAGTCAGCTCCCTGAGAAAGTAAAGCCTTTCATCTGGAGGAAGCACAACCCCTGCCCTCCCCTAAATACACATACACACACAGGGAAGCAACCCAAGGCTGCCAGTCATTTCAGTTCCAACTTAAGGAAAAGCTGGGGATGAAGGAATTCCTGTGTTACTAGAACTCCCCCAAGGGAAGCAGGCTTCTTCCAGATGTGGTCACTATCTCTTATCCATGCAGTGCCACAGAGAGCCACAGGTAACTTGTTTATCACCTCTGATGCTCCCCCTTGTCCAGCAGGAATAATAGAAAGCCAGTAGAGAACAACTGAGAGCAGCTCAGCACCAAGTGTGCTGGTTTTAACACCTGTGTTTCACAAAGCTGGTAAGGAAAAAAAAAAATGGCAGAACAGCATTTTTCTCTGCATGCCTTTATCTCTCGTCAGATAGTTTACATATTTAAAATACCCAGTATACCTATATACTACCTGATAACATCCATTCCACTTTCTGAATAGGAATTTTTCAGCAGCATGGTTATCAGGTTATGAAAGAAATAATACAAATACTGATATCACTAATCAAAACAGAGAAGTCTGAAATGTGAAATAAACCAGATTTGGGCTACAGAAATAATGGCCACTGGTAATGCCAATTTGGATCACGCAGGTCAACAACACTGAACTCAAAAGAAATGGCAGAGGCTTCTGAGAACTTTGCTTCTTTCTCATGTTCAACATGTAAAACCTGAAGCTAACCATAGGCATACAATCACAGATTGCCCATGGAAAAGCAGTGTGATCAATTTGCAGGGTCCTGGGATAGACAAGAGAGTTCTCTACATGGCAGCAAACATGAAAGGTAAATATGATTCTCTTATGTCCCCATTGCTCCAAAGAAATTGCTCTTACTGAGATCTCCGATGGCTACCACGATTCTAAAACCAAGGTTTAATAGGCTGAATGATGGCCACCCAAAAATATCAAATCCTAATCCCTGGAATTTGTAATCCCTGAAATTTACCTTCTTTGGAAAAAAGGTCTTTGCAGATGAATTAAGTAAGGATTTTGAGCTTACCCTGTATTATCTGGGTGGGCCCTAAATGATATTACAAGTGTTTTTGTGAGAGGCAAAGGTAGTTTAGACAGACACAGAGGAGAAGACGACGTGAAGATGGAGGTAGAAACTGGAGGAACGTGGTCACAAACCCAAGAACGCTGAGGCAGCTAACCAGAAGCTGGAAGAGGCAAGGAATGGATTCTCCCCTAGAGCCCCCAGAGGGAAAGCAGCCCTGCCAGATTTTGGACTTCTAGCCTCCAGAACTTGAAGAGAATAAATTTCTGTTGTTTTAAGCCATTAAACTTGTGGTAATTTCTCACTGCAGCCTCAGAAAACTAATACACAGCTATGTATGTCTCTGATCTCATCTACTCCCTCTCTCAGCAGCATCTGACCAGACCCATCCTTCTTGAAACTCTCTCAACTTATGCCTTCTTGTCACTCGGGTCCTAGATCAAATCTACTCCCTCTCCCTCAGTTTTCCTCCCACCAAACTGCTCCCTTTTAGCCACCTTTGCTGGCTCCTCCTCCAGCATCAAGACCTTTATCTGGAGGTACCAAGACTCGGTCCTCATTACCTCTACTTCTCACTTACTGATTTCATGCAGTCCCATGGCTTTAAATACACAAATACACTAAAGACTCACAAATGTTCACCCTCATTCCAAACCTCTTCACCTTGCTTCAAAATCATATATCTAACTGCCTATTTGACATCTCAACATGTAGCTCAGACTCAACAATTCAAACTAGAACTCTCAATGTTCCCCCCAAACTTGCCTGACCCATTTTGTCCACCTTTATAAATGGCAAAATCATCTTCTCAATGGCTCAATTCAAAATCCTAGAAAACAACTTTGATTTCTCTCTTTCCCACAGTCTCTCATACACAATACTCAGCAAGATCCACCGGCTCTATTTCCAGATATACTTCAAATCTATCTACTTCTCTCTTTTGTCAATGTTTTTACTCTAGCCACCATTAACTTTCACCTGGGCCACTAAATGACCTTTTACTGATCTCATTCCCACTCTTTACCCTTTACAATGATTTTTCCACATAGCAGCCAGAATAATCTTTTAAAAACAAGTTAGATCATGCTATTTTCTTGCTTAATGCCATCCAACAATTTCCTATTGCATTTAGTATAAAATTCAAACTTCTTACCAAAGTCTCGAAGTCCCCTCATGATCTGGCTCCGCCTACCTCTGCTGTTCTTTTCTTACCATTTTGCCCCTCTCACTTATCACTTTCCAACCACAGTGGCCTTGTTTCTGTTCCTAGAATGTGCTGCAGAGCTCTTGTCCATGCTATTCCCTCTATTCTTAAATCATTGTAAGACTGGCACTTTCTTGTCACTCAGGTCCTGGTTCAAAACTCTTTAGTAGGCTTCACCTGACCACCCAATTTAAGTCAGTCCCTCTTCCTGTTTTGTTTTCTTCACAAAACCTCATTTTTTATTATATCACCATTGGCCTGTTTGCTTGTTAACCATCTTTCACCACTAGAAGATAAGTGTCATAAGAGCAAAGACCCTCTTGGTCACTCTTGTTTGGTACTTGACAGGCACCCAATAAATATGTGTTAAATGAAGAAATGAATCCTATCTTGAAGGCATGAACCATGAAAAATGTTAGTAGATTTTTAAAATGTATTTTGTAAAGGTCATTCAAACACCACCTAGAAGACAGGCATCCACAATTCCTGTAGCTGTCAGCCTGTCATCTCTCAGGAGCTCTGTCACACTGTGCTACCCACAACTTGTAGATAATGCCACCCTGTGTATCTGGCCATGATTTGTCACTCCGGAGATAACAAGTGGCAGATACTTTCAGAAGTTTCTTTCCAATGAGATGGAGTTGGAAAGAAACCAGCTTAAATTTATTTTCTTCTTTCAATAAATAATGTTTAATTATATTTTCTGGTTTTGAAAATACATGTCCCTTGCACAGACCTTAGAAAAAGAACAGAAGCATTTCAGCAAAAACTAAAAATCACTGATAATCCTACCCCCCCAAAAAAAGAATTGTTAACATTCTGAAATAATTCCTTTTTCTCTTATGGATAGATACATATAACTAAGAATTTATTATATTTAACCATATCGGTAAAGTTGTGTGTTCACTGTATGTTCACTGGTGTGCATATTCTTATGCTTTATAACATATATATATTATATATTTTCTTTTGCATATATCATATAGTTCATAAAGAAATGCATCATAAAAATATGTAAATTTCATTTTATATTTACATTTGCTATTTCCCATGTCATTAAATATTCTCCAAAAACATTTCTGTTGCTCTGTCATAGCCCATTACATGTTAATACTGTAATTATTTAGTCACTCTCTTACTGGTGTTTAATCTTTTCCCCAGATTTTTTCTATTATAAATACTGCTATAATAAACACTCTGGAGCATAAATTTTGGTCATAAGACTTAGAAAAACTTTCTTTAAAACTGATCCTGAGAAAGAGAATTACTAGATGACAAAGTACGATTTTGGTAAGTATTGCCAAATTACTTCCCAGAGAAGTTCCATCAACTTACACTCTCATCCAAAGCATCTGAAAGTACCTTTCTCATACACTCTCATCAACACTGAGAAGTCACGTTCAAACCTTTGCTTGATGGCAGATATGGTTATCCTGCTTTAATCATGTGTTTTCTTCTGAAATAAAAATTTTTCCCATTTTGAAGAATATTTTTTTAATGAAGAATAATAACCTTCCAGCTAACTCATCTTGAAGAACTAAAATAACATTCCTAATTTCTGAGAATTCTAGAAACATTTTATTTATAATATTTTCCTGACATCCATACAATACTACTATCTCTCGCCACCCAGGGAAACACACATGCCAGGTCTTCCCAAAAATATTTTACTATAAATGTGGATATAAAAAACCCTGTCACTATAACAGTATTCCTCAACAACAGGTTTTTTTGGTCCAACAATGAGGAAGAAACTGGGGCACAAAAAAAATAAAGAAGAGTTAAAATGAAAAGCAGCAGTATCAGCACCTAAATATGCCAAGCCCTTCCAGTCTTATGGTCCCTAAATTTCTTTAGGTTAGGCATGGATCATAAAACTAAAAAACTTTGACTACAAAGACATCGCCTTCTTAATGAAGAGAACCAATCTGTAAAAACCAATTAGTCGTATTTCCCAATTCAATCTTCTTTAATAATCCAGAGGAAGAAGGGGAGGAGAGGGAAAGGGTACAGTGGAGAGATGGAGGGGAGGAGGTGAAGGAAGATGAAGAAAAAACAAACCACAATGCCTCCTCCGCTCTAAAAATCATTCCAGTTGCCTCAGAGGTAAGATTAGATGATTCAAGACTAGTAACAATCTGCATGCCACCTCATACACTTAAAACCAGAAAGTCTAACTTCCTACGACAGCTAGGAAGCAGCAAACAGCTCTACTAAATCATCAGTCTTTGCTCACTCCAGGCAAACAAGAAAAAGGCCAGTTCAAACAGATGACATTCTAGCTGGCAATGACAAAGGAGGCTTTCAAAAGTGCATCCAGCCTGTCTGAACTGTTCCACATCACTCTAAATCATTCAGATGATGTCTGCAAAGTTTTCTTTTTAAGGGAATATTACAAAGGAAAAGATGGAGTTATTAATAAGGGGGATTAGTTTCTAGAATGTAGCAATATGGGTCGTGCTACTTTAAAAGCTAATTTCAATGTAACAATTTGGATTCCAGCTGGAGCACTGTAAGGAGCAGAGTCTTAACATTTCATACCCAAATTCAAGGACACAGCATATGCCTCTGGTTTTAATGTGTTTTAAGTCCCTGCATTAAAAAGATATAGAGAGGTAAAACAAGTCACATTATCATCTGTGGCCCTGTACACATTACTAAAAGCTCAGTCCAGCACCATCTTACAATTAAAATAAAATGAGGCATGGCCATCAATAAACTAAAAAAAGTTAAAAAGAGGAGAATAAAAATTAAAACATATAAAAGCCCTTGTAGAAAAGTAAGAGGAAAAAAATACAATGAACTAAATAAAAATGCCAAATTAATTCTTCCACGTAAGAGAAACTTAATGACACTACCAGCTCTAACACACAATGTATACAGCGGCTGCAGCTGTCTTAATATATATGCCCAAACATAAGGAAAGGTTTTCTTCCCTAAAATTATCCTTCAAAAAGAAGAAACTACTTTACAATTAAATCCTTACTTTTGAGGTAGGCACCAATAATTTTATACTAACAGGGGAGAAAGAAAAAGCTTCCAAAAAACCTGGAAGTGAAAGATCCAGGGGTGCAGTCATGCCCAGGGAAACAGCACATGGAATTTCAAAAGAGGAAGACAGTGTCAATGCAGTCAAACTCCCAGAGGCACCTATCCAGTCAATCTGTGAAAGGGGCGAGACAGTGAACTCTCATCACTGGGCAGAAACACTGAAGTCTGGAAGGACGTCAGACAACACTAGTGTTGGATGCTTTGTCAAGGTTGCTACACCAACAAGTTTTAAAAGGAAGTAAATTATAGTTTTATACACAGATTTAATACTTATTCCTGGAGTATGATCTCACAATTACAAGAAGGTAGCTGCCATTGAAAAAGGCTTTGAAGATCATTTAGAAGGGAATGCAATAATAGCCTCTGAATGTTAGGAAGATCACAAACAACACTATATGACGGCAACTCTCCTAAAGTTACATGAATGGATTCTTGTGGCTTTGGATAAACTTTCTAGTCAGAGCGACACTTATGGATTTTTAAAGTGCTCTATAGCAAACAACTTTTAAGGAAGTCAATTCACTGTAAAACTGTGGTCAATAACTAAACATGGTTTTAATAAAAAATGTTAAAGACATTTACATCTGTGAAGATGTGGAGAGTTCAAATAAATCTGTTTCATAAAAAGAGTGTGGAAAAAGTAATATTTTAAAATTTATATTAGGAAGATATACAAATACACATAATTTCATATAACCTGTGATCTTAAATAAGCATGTGCAGTTACATCTCTAAAGAATTTGAGATCTCCCCGTATTTTTTTTTACAACTGTAAGTAAATCCACAATTATCACAAAACAAAAAGTTAAAGATTTTTAAAATATGCATGTGCAATTAATATTTTAATTAGATATTTTACTATTTCATCTACACCCCTAAAAGTTTCTGTATTCAATTTGACCAAAACATTTCTTTTCCTTATTGAGATAATGGAGGATTGCCTTACACCTGGGTCTCTTCATTTGCAAATATATATATTTTAGGAAATTCAAATCCTGTGTTAGAATAAAACCAATGCTCAGCAGAATTCACTTTTGTAGTAGAGGAAACAGCAGCAAAAAAGACTAAATTCACTGCTGTCCAGCTACCTAAAGAAACTGTATACAAGTTGCTTATTAAATTTCTCACTTAAACTATTCCCATCCACTTTATAAAAATAGTTTTTAGAATTCTACAGCAATGGAGGGCACTTTCTGGAGTGATGAAAATGTTCTATATCTTCACCTGAGTGATGATTACATAGGAGTACACATCTGTCAAAATTCACTACATCATACACTTAAGATTGTGCATTACAGGTCAATAAAGTATTATTGGTACAAAAAATAAATTTTTAAAATTCTACAATACATTAGGTACTACTACTCACCCATTACAAAAGGCATTCTTCGTGTTGCTATGAAAACAATACAGATTTCTCAACCACTTGGTACGAGAGCAAAAATGTGAGAATTAAACTGAGAACAAAAAATTTAAGAGAGATAACAATGAAGTATTCTCTAGCCTTATTTTTCTCCTGACTAGCTATGCTGCCACAACAAATGGGTGGGGTAGAGAGGACACTATATTTATGGAGGTCAGAGTGTTTTTTTTCCTGAGTAATGGTCAACATAATTAAATGGCTATGAAACCTCTGTAATGGGTTAATAATTATACTTAAGAACCACTTCTTCCAAGGCAAAATACTGAGCTTTGCATTTTCCATCATCTTTTTGACCATCACTACATAAAAATTATTGAAAAATTATATATGCACCTGTCCTACCCAAGTGGCAAATATTCCTGCTTCATCCTGGTGAAGTGTGCATTTATCTAGCTTATTATTAAGATACTTTAGGCTTGCAAGCAGAGGCATTCACTTATCCATATTTATGGAAAATGAGATCAAACAGGATAATTTTAATGAAAGAAGAAAGGTAAATCTAAAGCATTATTATTAGATCTTCCTTTGTCAGAAAATGAGACATACACCTGAGAGACGATAGAGTTACAAAGGTTCAAACTACAAGGTTAAATAGGCTAGCAAGGGTAGCTGTACGGCTGAGTAAAAAAAGCACAAGGTACTTCTAGCAGCTGGAAAACATCCAAACAAAAAGACTTCTACAGGATGCAACATTTTCAGTTCGTGTCTTTCAGTTCATGAAACAGTTCATGTCTAATATGCAAGTACCAACCGAACATCTATAAATATGGAGGAGGAGAAAGCAATATCCAGCAATATACAAACACAACAAAAATTTAAATGTGCAGGTAATGTCACCGACAAAAATAAATGCCTTTTATACCTCAATAGCACCTTGCATTTGTTCAAATTCTAAACATTTACATATCAGTCTTCTAGGATATTCTCAAGGGTAGGTGAAAGAGAAGGGAATCACACCTACCTTGAATCTAGATGAGAAACGGCTGTAAGGTGATAGCAGAAAAGAAACTGCTCTCCTTATTCCCAGTCCAATGCTCATTGAAAAGGAAATAAGTTCAAAGTTCAAAATTTCCAATTCTTGACTATTTTAGTCATTCATCACAAAATAGAGGATTGACTAAAGTCTGCAAAAGACAATTCTCCACGTAATCATCAACGTGAGCATTTATAACACCCCAAAAGAAAAAGACAGAAGGAAACTCAGAGTACTTCTCTTCTGTCTCTGCCCCAATAAGACTTATCTAAAGTATTCCTGTTCTATAATCACCGTAGATTCCACTGCTTCTTTTTGTATCATATTTAATTGCCTCTCAACCCTCAAAATCATGAATTTCTAATGTCTTACTTTATAACCTTCCTACTGTTGTAAACACCTTTATAATCTGGTCATTGATGTAAAAACATAGGCTGCTTACAGGGGTAGTGCTAAGAGCAGTGACGAGAGGAAACAGCCTGGCTTGAATGTGTGACCTCAGATTTGGGTTTTCTCACCTACTAAAATGAAGTGGGTTGGGGCCGGCCCAGTAGCATAGTGGTTAAGTTTGCACGCTGTGCTGCAGCAGCCCAAGGTTTGCAGGTTTGGATCCCGGACGCGGACCTATGCACTGCTTATCAAGCCATGCTGTGGCGGCATCCCATATAATAAGTAGAGGAAGGTGGGCACAGATGTTAGCTCAGCACCAATCTTTCTCAGCAAAAAGAGGGAGATTGGCAGCAGATGTCAGCTAAGGACTAATCTTTCACACACAAAATATAAAAATTAAAATAAACATTAAAAAATAAAGTGGGTTACTCAGACCAGTGATCTCTAGCATTCTATGAGTCTATGATCACACAATAATATAACCATATATAATCTAATAAGAGAGCTACTAAACTCTCCATTATTTCTTGGCTAAATATTTACTAAAACCTTCTGATGGGGACTATTTCCTAATTTTTCAGTTTTGTCACTCTGGAAGCTTTTTCTGAGATCTTCCTTGAACGCTTACACTGTAACGATCTAATACTAAATATGGTGAAAGGATGGCCCTGTGATTTCTTTAAGTGTCATTCCAGTTATATGACTTGTTATCAACGGTTTTAAATGCAAAGGCATCACTGACTCTTATTTAACTGGTTTTCTTATCACCCTGAAATTCTTTGTACCACCACTGGTACAAACCCAATCCTACTCCTATACTGAACTTCCACAGCTGTTTACTTTCCTTAAGAAAATTATCTTGTCTTAATCCTGCTGAATGCCATACTATGTATATTCATCAACTTTTCTAACTATCAGATATTCTGAATTTTTTTTTTTTTTGCTGAGGAAGACTCATCCTGAGCTGACATCCACTGCCAATCCTCCTCTTTTCTTTTTTTTGCATGAGCCACCACCACAGCATGGCCACTGACAGACCAGTGGTGTAAGTCCACACCTGGGACCAGAACCCAGGTCACCAAAGCAGAGTGTGCCAAACTTAACCACTAGGCCACCAGGGCTGGCCTCAGATATTCTGAATTTTAATCCAGTTGTCCCCTGAGCCACCTATTGCACCCAATTTGATATTATTCACAAATAATGAGCATATTCTGCATGCCACCATCTAAGACTTCAGTGGAAATATTAAAAAGCTCAGTACTCATCTGACAGAATTCAACTTAAGAGTGCATGGCCTCCTCCCCAGTACTGAAGATTGGTGCTGAGCCATGGCTAATTGTTCTAGGAAGAGCTTGATAATCATGGGTCAGTCTACCTTCTCGGCCACAGAACTTGGCACCTTTGACAAACATATGCCACCTAAACCATCACAGGAAAAACAAGATGAAAGGCTGCAATCTGACAGAAAACAGACCCATAACAAATAACCTAGAGCACGTGCCCTAAGATGGTGAGTCTGCAGCAGCAGCATCTTCTCCAAAGAACATAGTACTGGTTTTCTTTGCGAGACTCCACTCAACTGGCTATATTCATCTATGCTCTTGAGACCTTCCATAAAACAGACTGACATGCTCACAGTTTGCCAAATGCTCTCCCAGTCAGCAGAGCTGTTTTCTAAAACAGAGGCTTATTTCCACTCCGATCAGTTCAGTTGAATGTTTACGAAGAACCAACTGTTTTTGTTCCCAAATCTGTCTATGCATTATAATTATGCCTATTTTACTTGTTGCTGTGATCATAGTTTACTTACTACCTACACCAGTAAGTACAAAAAGAAAGCATTATTTCTACGAAATTTATGTTGAATACTTGAATAGAGTAAAAGATATGTAGCTATTTTAAAAAAGGATGCTTTCAGATTAGGCATGAGTAAGATAATTTAAAGATTAAGGAACAAATCATGTAAATCTAAAGAGTGCCTGCAGATTGCTTTGCAAATGTCTTTAGATTCTCAGTCCACTTAATGAGACCAAAACTGGACATTAATTAATTAACACTTATTTAGGCACTTCTTTGCCAGTCATCAGCAAGATTAAATGAGTTAACCATTTTAAGTTAGAATATGTTTTACAATTACTAACTCATTGCTATCATTATCCACCTTTTATACATGGGGAAACTGAGGCACAGAGAAGTTAAGTAACTTGCCTAAGTTCACATTCTAGTAAGAGGCAAAGTGAGGGGTCCACCCCAGAAAGCCTAGTCCCAGAGTCATATTCCTACTATGTTAAGCTACCACAGATGATGTATTATTTCTGTGGCTTATACAAGAAAAAGCATATGGCTCTCGAATCAGTTGACTGATATGCAAAGAAAAGGTCTTAAGCCTACCACAAAAAAATACAAATTATATATATTTGCATTTTAAATTAAACTAAAACATCTAAGTTAATTTTTAGGATTCATGCTTTAACATATTTTTTTCACTTACCTATCTCATTAGAATAAGAGACTTGTATATATTTCCCATGGTGTGGGGCAAGCCAGTCACAATCCACAATGACAGAGTAAATGGCTTCACATTAATTATTGATATTGTTGACATACCATATTCTCTTTTCCCAGGAAACTAAGGAAAAGTGTTTACAGGCTTAAATGCAACATTCTGAGATTCTACCCATGATTAATCGGCACCATAATACTAGCACAATTTCAGGAATTCAGAGTGCAAAACAAGCAACTCTGCCAAAATCTTAAAAAAAAAAATGCAGAGAAAAAGAAGTAAACTATAAATAAAATTCTTAACATTCAGAAACAATTAAATCTGGTTTTTTGGATGAATTTGTTGATTTATAAGTGTATTTACTATAGAGAAAGTAAGTCTTCCTTCTTTCTGGATTCCATTAATTTCTCTATGATCTTGCTGAGCAGAGTGCTAAATTGCAATCAAATATCAAAAGCTACTTCTAAAACATAAAATCCATCCATCTCCACATCTTATATACTACCACAATAAATTCCTCTCTGAAACTAAGTACAAACTACAATATAACAAGTCAAGGAGACAACTGGAATATATTTATCCAAGCATAGAAACCTAAGGAAGACAATGCAAAATACCTTTTCAATTATACAGCTAATGAAGTTATTTTTAAAAGCATTCTATGCACCTCCCCTCCATGTAGTAATTACTTCAAGCGATGGATGCTGAAACCATCAGGAGAAGGGTTATTCAAGAATAAGACGACATATGGTCTCAAAGTCTCCTACAAATTACTTACTAAATACAAAAAGTCATACCTTTAGAATCTGGCACTCAATACCTTAACCAAGTGATCAAATTTAGCTACACAAGTAAGGAGACAACCTAACATTATGTTCATCCTGACACAAGTACATTTACATTTTAAAAGGAATTTAAGGTATGTTTATGATTCCATATTTTAACTCACTTTTTCACTTAATCACTGGTGTATAAAAAAGTACACAACCTCACCTACTAAGTATCCTTGCCAAAAACATTTAACTTAAATCAAGAGAAAGCAATAAGACATCTAAAATGTGGGATAACTAGCCTATATTCTTCTAAACCTCACTGACATGAAAAACAAAAAGAAGCAGAAGAACTATTCTAGATTAAAAGAATCTATAGAAATAACAACCAAATGCAATCCATACATCATTTTTAGATCCTGGATTAGAAAAAAAGGGGTAAAAAAAAAAAAGCTCTAGAAGACATTCTTGGAACTGGGGAAATTTCAATAAGTATATAAAATAGCTAACATTACGAAATCATTGCTAATATTTTTAAGTCTGATCATGATATTGTGATTATGTATGAGAATGTACGTCCTCGTTCTTAGGAGATTCATGCTGAAATACTTAAGAGGTAAACTGTTATGATATCTGCAAATGGTTCTGAAAAGGTATATTTATAGAAAGAGGTAAAAGACGGGGCAGCAAATGCTAACAATCAGTGAATCTAGGCAAAGAGTATACAGACATTCATTATAGTCGTTATCTCAATTTTCCTGTGGGGTTGAACTGTTTCAAAACAAAATGTTGAGGGAGGATGTCCACACAAGGACTTGTACATGAATGTTCATCATTCATAACAGCCAAAAACTAGACACAATCCAAATGCCCATCAACCAGTGAATGGATAAATAAAATGTGATATTATCCATAGAATGGACTACTATTTAGCAAAAAGAAACACACTATGGATACTTGCTACAACATGCATAAAACTCGAAAACAATCTCAGTGAAAGAAGCTAGTTTTCTTTCTACATATTATGATTCCATTTACATGAAATATCAAGAAAAGGCAAATCTATAGAAAAGGAAGCAGATCAGTGGCTACCTAGATGTGGGCACAGAAATTTACCAGGACTATTGCTGGTAAATTGGCAGTTCCTCAATAAGTTAAATACAGAATTACCATATGAACCAGAAATTCTACTCAGGTATAAACCCAAATGAACTGAAAACAATGGTTCAAACAAAAACTTGTATGTGCATGTTTGTGGCAGCACTATTCACAATCGCCAAAAGGTGAAAATAACTCAAATGTTCATCAACCAATGAACGGATAAACAAATTATGGTTTATAGCCATACAATGGATTATTATTCAGCCATAAAAATGAATGAAGTACTGATATGTGCTAGAACACAAATGAACCTTAAAAACATACAAAGTGAAAGAAGACAGATACAAAGGGCCACATGATGTATGATTCCATTCATATGAAGTATACAAAATAGGCAAATCGACAGAGACAGAAAGCAGATTAGTGGCTGCCAGGGGCTGGGGAGAGGGGGGAATAGGGAATGACTGCTTAATGCGTACAGGTCTCCTTTTGGGGTGATAAAATGTTCTGGAACTAGACAGTGGTGATGATTGTACAACATTGTGAATGCACTAAATGCCAGTGAGTTGTACACTTTAAAACGATTAAAATGATGAATTCTGTTATAGGTATTTTGCCACAATTAAAAAAACACCTCTGCCTGTGGGTATGCAGCATATTTAACTTGAATTTAATTATTATAATTTTTCTACTTTTGGCTTTTATGTATACCATAGAGCATATAACAGGTATACCATAATATCTGACATTTATTGAGCACTCACTACATGCAAGATACATGCTAGGCATTTTTGTGCATTCTCATCCTAAAAAACCTATAAGGTAGGTAGGTATTATTATCCCCATTTTACATATAAGAAATCAAGGCTCAGAGAAATGAGGCAACAACTCATAAGTTGTAGAGCTGGGATTCAAACCCTAACATTTCTAAGATAAGGCAGAACTCAATATGTGCAGAACTCAAACATAAAAGGAAGGGAATAAACTAAATTATTTCTAAGGCACCCTCCAGTAATACAACCCTACGAACATGCCACAGGAAAAAAGAAAATCATATCCTTCCCCAAACTGTCCTGATAGTAGCTTTCTGGTGAAATATATGGACAGAAAGTCAACACTAGTCCTAAAAGACCTTCAGTATGACATATGCTAGCATTTCTTTCCTTCCACTAGGGTAAGACCAAGACATTAATTATTTGCTGGTTATCGTTTCCAAAGAATGCAAAAGGTCCAAGGTAACTGCCACCACTCATTTCAAAGTAAATCATGAAGGGGGGAGCGGGGCGACAGATTGGCTGTACATAAGCACCCAAGGAAAGGCCATTTTTTAAAAATATAGATACCCAGACTCCACCTCAGATCTAATGATCAAAATCTCTGGGTTAATGCCCAAGAATCCTTACGTTTTCTTGAAAGCCCAGGTGGGCAGTCAAGTTTGGGAACTGCCACAGTCAAGTCAAAAAAAAAAATTTTTTTTAATCAAATATAACAGAAAAGCCTGGTCCAATTAGTATTGATTTTAGAGTACAGGAGTACAGACTTATTTATAACCTAGTTACGACGTCAGATCTTTTCACTTGTACACTTACATTTCAAAGGACTTGATTCTACCCAAAATACACTTGAATCTTTGTATTAATTCATGATACTCATATCAAATTGTACCTATAATGCCTTTAAGGAATCTTTTATGGATTAATTCTAGCTGCACATGCATATGGATTATGTATATTATGTATGTATATGCATGTGTATCTATACACACACACACGCACTATATTAGTAACCTTATACAACATTTAGCATGGTGCCTGACAATCTAGCCTCAAAGAGTTTTCAAATAAACACACAAATAAATCCAATAAATATTTACTGACACCCACATTATGTGCTAGGCACTGTGCTAGGTGCTATGAATATAGCCAAGAACAAGACATACTCTCACAACACTTATTAGCAGGGATATCAGTCATTAAGCAGGCTGCTATGGAAGTATCCACCTCTTTTCATCATTTTCCTTATTATACTTTTAGAGGTGAACATTCTGCTTCATCCTTCCCTGGGGCATTATAGGATTCTCACTTTGTCATTATCAATCCATTTAAACTCCAATTTTCATTTTACATGAGGAAAACGTACATCCAAGCAACGTTACTATCTCAGAGCAATTGGAAAAATCCCAGAATCCACATTTCCATTGGGCTGAGACTTTCCAATATGCCTAATAATGGTACTTTATGACCTAGAAGTTCCAATGAATTGGTAGTAAGAAAACACTGATCTGCTTCAGTGGCAATGTAATTGGAATGGTGATTAAATGCATCATGTTAAATTTACCCTAGGCCTTTTCCAGTGTGGCAAATATAAAATGAGCTATCAGCATCAGCAGAGCCTAAACCACTCTTTCCTTCTAAAATGATACTTCTCCTGCATGTCAAAGGTGATATGTTTGAGCTTCTCCATTAATAATTAGGTGGCATAACACGACAAACTCTATACACCCACACAGGATGTACACTGCCCAGCATAGTTTATTGTATTTAGCAACTTGGGACAACCTTACCTATGTCAGAGCAGTGCATTTGCACCACTATAGTTAATGGTCTGTCAGTATTTCCATTATAAAGCAATTTTTGAAGGTTTATTGCTCTGCTGAAGAATTTGCTCTGAGCTAAAATTTGGCATTCCAGAAAAGCAAAAACTGTAGCCCATAGTTGTTTATTCCCTTCCAAATAGGCCAAGTAGTTTGTTTTTTTAAAGTTAATCTGGCCCTTTATTTCAGAATTTCCTCATATAGCCCTTTGGGAATATCCACAGAACAAAAACCTCACACCTCACAAAGGGACTATTGTTTGGTAATAGAAGCTAAGAATCTGCAAGGTACAGAGCACAGATTACAACTTATTTAAGGAAAACAATTTTTAAAATGCAAGCATATTTTTGATGAACAAACTGAAAGTTTAAAAACTTTTTCATCAGTTTTACCTTGTTATATTAAATTATTCATGCTATTAGAGTACACTACCACTGATATTAAAATCAATGGATGACTTTGACATTCTCATCATTGTTAAACCTCCTTCAATCCTTCCTACTCAAGAACCGTAGCTACTACTGACCTAATACAAATTTTACCTACTCTCGATTCCCTCTTACCCTACTAATTAAAGGGAATAAGTGCTGGAAGTAAAAGCCAGGTAGCAAGAAAGGTTATACAGAAGATAGGAGAAGCTTTAAAGTCAATTTAGAAAATTCATAAAATGCTGAGCAGCCACTGAATGACAAAGGTCACAGAAAACAACTCGGGTAATCTAGAAGACTGGTACCTTAGTGATACAACAACAATTTGACTCAATCTCTGGAAACTGTTCTATTAGTCTGAAAGCTTGTCAGAATATTTCATGCAATAAAGAAGAAATTAACAATTCCAGTATTTTGGTTTCTTATTGCATCTAACTTGAAAGCTTACATATTTACATTTTAAATTAGGGGTTTTTCAATTATACAGCTAATTATAATTCTGAGACAACTCTACCCAATGAATAAAGGAGTTATAACATAAGAATGATTTTCTAAGCTTAAAAATTCTCATTATATACAAATAAAGACCGTCTAAAACTTTGGAGATTGGTGATCAAAGCAATCTTTTAAAAATGAACACTTTTTAGAAAAGTGTAAAGATTCATTCTAAATTATTACTGATACAGCTTAATATATTTCTCCAATATTCCAACTTTCTACTACTCTGAAGACAACTAGCTATAACTCTGAAATTATTAATATTTAAAACCATCTATGAAACTACTACTAGACAAAGTAATAACAGAACAATGTTTGTAAAATGTTTAGTAAATGGGATCCAATTCATGATTACAACTATTGGAAATGAATGCACCAGACAAGGAGTAGAAGGGTCTAACAAATATTAAAAGATAAAGGCAAAATTTTGTTTTATGATATTTATTGATGTTGCTATATTTTTTACAATGTACTTTATACTCAGATTCCAAATTAATCCCATACCTGTACCTCTGGCAGGCATTAACCATACTTTCCAAATTTACAAGTATAAAAGCTAAACTCAAAAAAAGTTAAGATTTACCACAGACAAAACAGAATATGGTCACGTGTCGTTTAACAACTGGGATTTGTTCTGAGAAATGCGTTGTTTTGCCATCATGTGAACATCATAAACTGTACTTAAGCAAACCTAGATGGTATAGCCTACTATACATCTAGGCTATACGGTACTCATCTTATGGCACCATCACTATATATGCAGTCTGTCACTGACCGAAACGTCCTTATGGGGTGCATGACTGTACTCAAGACTAACCCTCAACAGCACCAGTGTTACAAGTTAATTGGTTTGATATATAGAATCAGAGATCTAGGTAAGGAATCAAGTTACTTTTATCTTTTGCAATTTTGTTGAAGGCCCCAGCTAGAAGGTCCCTCCAGTTGTCAACCCAACACCTGTGAATCCCTCTGGCTTTTGTAAAAGAAACCTCAAGTCAGCCTGCAGTGGTGGTTCAGATGCCATAACAGAGAGGCAGCAACTCAGCATGGGGTGTTGGCCATCATACCTTCACTCAGCCTCACTGCTTTTATTCAAAGGATTGAAGCTTCTCTAAAAGGCTTAACCAAAACACACTGGAAGTTAGTTACTGATGATTCCATTTTCATGTTAGAAAGACAAACATAGCCTTGTTAATGATTTAAAATTACAGCAAAGGGTGTTACCAGATTTGATAGTAGCTTTCCATCTCCTACCCATTTGCCACTCAAAACTCCCTTCTTTTCTCAGGAAGTCCTTTTTTTAATATACTATTTGTAGGAAAGTACAATTAAAAAACCATTTACTATCATTTTTGAGTAACAAGGCCCTGACCACAGCGCAAAGGAACAGAATGAACTGAGGAAAGTAAGATAGCTCCCTGCTCCCTCACCTCCAACACCACTGTAACCTCTTTCAATAAAACTTAATCTTATAAATGCATCACGATAGAAAATTCAAAAGGCACTAATAAAGAGATTTAGCGAAAGTATGTCTCAATCCAACCCCTGTCTGCCCGACACCCAGTTCCCCCCTAATACAAGCAACCACTATTATCAGTTTCTGGCAGATCCTTCCCTGAGGCACATCCTATTTTAAAATACATCCCCTGTCCTCCAAACCTCAGCACTCCCTAGCTTGCCTGCATGCTTTATTTTTCTCTCTAGCATTGATCACCAACGGGCTTATCATTATATATTTATTATTTACTATTTTATATTTAATTACTTTATGCTTGCCCCACCCCCATCTGCAACAAGAATAAAAGCTCCATGAAGAACTCTGTTCACTGCTATAATTCCAGAGCATGGAACACTGTGTGGAACTTAATGAACCCTTGACAAGTATTTGTTGAATGACTTAATAACCTCATTACTACAAATACCAGTAACAAGCAAGTTATCTATTCTTTACAAAATACTAATGCTTTTGCAAAAAGGAAAAAAAACTACAGAAACAGTGCACTCTACCTAGGGAGCTAAATCAGTTTAAGAGTAACTAAAATTGCAAACACTCAATACTGCCCATTATTTGAGATTATACATTTTACACTGACTTTCTACATAAAGGGAAGTCTACTTAAACATCACTTGTAAGATTAGTTTCCACTCAGATTTTCTTGAAAATGAGATAAATGTCTTCTGCAAGTCTATCTAAGGAAGTAAAATTTTAAATGGTAATTTGCAATCTCAGGAGCACTGAAAAGGTAGTTTGCTTTGTAATTTTTGTAAATTTTTACAATGTATAAATACCTTATAAATAAAAACATTAAGAATAAGTATGGGAAGAAATCTTCACACATATTCAGGAAGACATATATTACAAGGTTTTCTGCAGCACTGTTTCAAACAGTTAAATAACTAAATAAATAGTAGTTAAAACAAAATGGGCAAGAACCTGAATGTCCACATTAAATAAAGTATGCTGTATCTAGTGAGTATAATATGAAGCTATCTAAAAGAATGATATAACTCTATACATGCTGATACAGAACAATCTCTAAGATACATCACAAGAAGCTGAACAGTATGTATAGCACATACTCAAACAGGTATCATTCAAATGTATAACTGTTAGGCACAGTATCACATGGAAGCACACTCTCCACCAAAAAAACCTAGTAAGAGGTTGCCACAGGGTAAAGGAACTGTGAATGGGGGTAAAAAGATTTACTTTTCACTGTAAACTATTTGAACCTGTTAGAATTTTTACCATATGAATATTATTTTTTCAAAATAGAGGGGGAAATTACAGAATACAATTGTAAAGAAACTTTATTTGAAATACGCAAAGATAATGGGAATCTCTGGTGTCTATTAGGCATAAGGGTTAAAATAGATCAATCTCATTTAAGTGGTGCTTATTTCAAGTATAAATTTACATACACAATTTAAATTCAAATATACATGTAAATTGGACAGATGAACAATACTTGTGCATCATGAAGTACTCATGCCACCTCAGAAAAATCACAACACAAAAATAAATAGTAACACAATGACATATCATTATAACCTCCATCAGAATAGCTAAATTTGAAAGAATGACAATAGCAAGCTAACATCACACACAATGGTGAAATATTGTGTGCTTTTCTCCTGATGTCAGGAAAAAGGCAAGGATGCACACACACTATCACCACATCTACTCAACATTATACTGGAGAGCCTAGCCAGTGAAATTAAGCAAGAAAAGCAAAATAAGCATCAAAAAGATTAGAAATGAAGAAGTAAACCTGTCATAATTCATACATGACATGACTGGATCCATAAAAATGTACAAAGGAAGCTATAAATATTAAAATTAGCAAGTGAATTTGGCAAGGTCTCTGACCATACGGTCAACATACGAAAACATTATTTCTACATTTGAAGGAACAAACAAGTAAATAATGAAATTTTAATCAGTAGTATTTACCACAGTACCAAAAAAATAAAATCAAACACCAAAATATAAATCCAAAAAATGTACAGGGCTGCTACACCAAAAATTATAAAACACTACTGAGAGAAACTGAAAAAGACTTCCATAAAAGGAGGTATATATACTATGCTCGCTGTTGGAAGTCTCAATATGATAAAGTGACAGTTCTCCCCAAACTGATATATAGATTCAACAGAATTTTAATCAAAACCCCAGCAGCTTCTTTTCAGTTGAAATTGACGGGCTGATTCTAAAATTTATATGGAATTGAGAAGAATGCAGAATAGCTAAGACAATCTTCAAGAACAACAAAGCTGGAGGACCTGCATTACCAAATATCAAAACTTATCCGAAAGTTACAGCAATAAACACATTACATCATTGGTGCAAAGACAGACAAACAGAGCAATGAAACAGAAGAACCCAGAAACAGACCCACACATATTTGGCCACCAGATTTAAGACAAGTCATCAGAGCAAATCACTGGGGGGAAATGATCTTTTCAATAGTGCTGGGTCAACTTGATATTTATATGGAAAAAATAAGCTTTGATTTTTATCTCACATAATACGCAAATGTGTACAGTAGACTCAAATGTGAAATGTAAAACAATTAAGTCAGAAGAATGAAACAAAGAGAGTCTTTATGACACTGGAACAGGCAGAGATTTAAACACATAGAACACTGATCACATAAAACATTGATAAACTGTACTTCATTAAAATTAAGAACTTCTGTTCATCAAAAGATAACACTAAGGAAATGAAAAAGTAAAACAGATTGGGAGAAGATAGCTGCAATACATATATATATGAAAGTGTGTGTGTGTATGTGTAAAATATACAAAGAACTCCTAAAAATCAATAAGACGATGATTGACATCCCAATTTAAATTGGCAAAACACTTGAATAGGCACTTAAAAAATGTCGACATCTATGTAGTCAATAAGGAAATGGAAAACTGCTCAACATCATTAGACATCAGAGAATGCAAACTAAAATCACAATATAATACCAATATACCCCCTACAGAATGGCTAAAATTAAAAAGACTGAAAATACCCAAATGTTGGGAAAGGTGTAGAACACTGGAATTCTAATACATGTTGCTGGGAAAGGAAACTGGGATAGCCACCGTGGAAAAAGCTAAGCATATATAACCTATGACTCACCAATTCTCTCCTGTATATACACTCGAGAGAAATGAGATTGTATTTCTACCAAGAGATACATAAAGCAATGTTCACAGCAGCGTAATTCCTTATAACAAAGACTGAAAATAACCCAAATGTTCATTCATAGGAAGAACAAATACATAAACTTCTATACTCACACAACAGAATGAGAACTAGTACCATAAGCAAACAGAGATGAACCTTTCAGACAAAATACCGAGGAACAGAAACCAAACACAAAGAAGAACCTATCATTCTAGTTATACGATGCTGAAAACAGGTAAAACTAAACCTGTGGTGACAGAAATCAAAATAGTGGTTACCAACAGAGACAGCTTTGACTAGTGGTGGGCAAAAAGGAGGCTAAAGAAGTGTTAGAAATGTTCTTTATCTTGGTCTAGCTGGTGATTTCGATGATATACAGACACAGATATAAATATAGATTTTTGAAAATTCATCAAGTTGTAAATTTAACATCATACACCTTACTATATGTCATACCTAAATTCAAAAAGAGGATATAGTATGAACAATATTATGGCAATAAGTTTAAAATGTAGATAAATTTCTAGGGATAAAAACTTACCCAAACCAAGAAGAATAAATAGAAAATTTAACTAATTCTATAACTAATAGAGAAAATAAATCTGTAAAATAAAGCTTCCAGTAAAGAAAACTTCAGGCTCAGATGGCATTACTGGTAATTTATACAGCGTTAAGAAATAAGTCAATCATAAACATAGAAGAGAATGGAAAGAGAAGGAACATTTGTCAGTTCCTTTGATGAGGCTAGCATAACCTTAATGGCAAAACTCAATAAACACATTACAGGTAAAAAAAAAATTACAGACTAGCCTCATTCATGAACACAGATGCAAAGAATGTAAATAAAATTTAGCAAACCAAAATGAACAATAAAAGAAAACACATAGCACAATGAAGTGGGTTTATTCTGGGAATCTAAGGTTGGTTTAACACCCAAACATCAATGTAATATGTATACCACATTAACAAAATAAAGGAGAAAAAGATATGAGCACCTCAAAAGATGAAGAAAAAGAACTGGATAAAAATTAATGTGCATCCATAATTTTTAAAAATTCATTTAAGAACAGAAGGGAACTTCCTGAATCAGAAAAAGGGTACTGTAAAAAAAGATTTTAAAGAAAGTCAACAGGGAACATCAAACTTAAGGCGAAAAGCTGAAAGCTTTCTGTTTCAGAACAGAAACAAAACAAGTATAACTGTCATCACAACCTTTATACATCTATTCAATGATATACAAGCAGCCCAGACAGTGCAGTAAAAAAAGAGAAAGAAATCAAAGGTACAAAAACTTACAACACAGAAATTAAACTAATTCATAGAGTAAATGACTATGTAAGCAGAAAATCCAAAGCCCCTATAAATTAGAATTAATAAGCGAATTGAACAAGGTTGCTTGATACAAAGTCAATATACAAAACCCTGCTGTACTTCTATACAACAGCATCTAATATATTTGGTGATATTAAGGCATTACTTAAGGCACTATCTAAAGGCATTATATAAAGCTAATTATTTTGTATGATAATGGTGTTAATGTGATGTCTAGAGGAAAAAAAAACTGTCCTGAGTTTTACAATACATTCTAAATTACTTTTGATGAAATGGTATGATGGCTAGAATTTGTTGCAAAATGACTGAAGGGGTATAAATTGAACAAAATTGAGCATAAGTTGTTAAGTGCTGGAGCTACATCATGGGTAGAAGGGTGATTTATAATACTATTCTTATTTTGTTTGCACTTACCCATAATAAAAAGCAAAACTATCAAGAGAATGAGAAGACAAGCCTCAGACTGGGAGAAAACATTTGCAAAAGACATATCTGATAAAGGACTTTTATTCAAAATATACAAAGAACTCAACATCATATGTCATTACGGAAATGCAAATTAAAGTGACAATGAGATACCATTAACAACTATTAGAATAGCTAAAATCCAAAAACTGACAACACCAAATGCCAGCAAGAATATGGAGCAACAGAAATTCTTCATTCATTACTGGTGGGAATGTAAAATGGTACAGCCACTTTGGAAGACAGTTTGGCAGTTTCTTATAAAATGAAACATACTCTTACCATACGATCCAGCAATTGTGCTCCTTGGTATTTATCCAAAGGAGTTGAAAACTTATTTCCACACAAAAACCTGCACACAGATCTTGATAACAGCTTTATTCATAACTGTCAAAACACAGAAGCAACCAAGATGTCTTTTGGTAGGTGAATGGATAAACTGTGGTACATCCAGACAATGGAATGATATTCAGTGCTAAAAAGAAATGAGCTATCAAGCCATGAAAAGACATGGAGGAACCTTAAATCCACCTTATTAAGTGAAAGAAGACAATCTGAAGAGGCTACATACTGCTTGACTCCAACTATATGACATTCTGGAAAAAGCAAAACTATGGAAACAGTAAACGGATTAGTAGTTCCCAGAGGTTAGGTGAGAGGGAGAAATGAACAGATGGAGCACAGAGGATTTTTAGAGCAGTGAAACTACTTCGTATGATACTTTAATAGCAGATACATGTCATCACACATGTGTCAAAAGCCACAGAATGAACGTACAACACCAAGAATGAATCCTAACTTAAACTATGGACTTAGAGTGATAATGATGTTTCAGTGCAGGTTCACCAATTGTAACAAATGTACCACTCTGCTGTAGGACGTCAATAGTGGGGGAGGCTATGCATAAGTGGGAGCAGGGAGCACATCTGACTCTCTGTACCTTCTGCTAAATTCTGCTATGAACCTAAAACTGTTCTAAAAAATAAAGTTGATTTAAAAAATAAAACAACAAAAGTTAAAATACACACACATTCCATTTACACAGCACCCAAAAAAAGTACCAAACACCTAATAAAAATCTATGACATATCCACAAGACCTCTATTCTGAAAACTATAAAATGTAATTGATAAAAATTCAAGAAACCCTAAATAAATGGAGAGAGATACCATGTTCATGGTTGAAAGATTCAGTAAAGAAGACAGTTCTTCCCAAATCTAAAATAATCAATGCAATCCCAAACAAAATTCCAATCAATTTTTGTAAGAAAACTGATAAGCCGATTCTAAAATCTATATGAAAACATAAATGACCAAAAATAGCCAAGGCAATCTTGAAGAAAAAGAAAGCTGGAAGGCTTACTCTATCAGATATCAAACTCTCTGTAAACTGTAAAACTACAATAACCAAACGGTTTGGTACTATAAGAAGTATAGACAAATAATATATTAGAATAGAAAATCCAGAACCAGACCACATGCATGGACATCTGATTTATAAGGAAGGTGGTAGGGCAGATCAGTGGAGAAAAGAGGGCTTTATCAGTAAATAAATGGGGTTGGCCCAATAAATATCTATAAGGAATAAAATGAACCTTGATCTCTACCTCACTTTATACATAGAAATTAATTCGAGGTGGATTACAGATCTAACTATGAAAGGCAAAACAACATAGCTCCTGAATGATAATATAAGAAAAATGTCTTTATGTGCTCTAAATAGACAAAGATTTTTTAGAAAACATAAAGTACTAACCATAAAGAATTACAACACTGAAATACATTAAAGTTAAAAATATCTCTTCTTTGAAACACACAACAGAGTAAAAAGGCAAACCACAGATTAAGAAAAACTATCTGAAGCACAAATAACTTAGTGCTAATATCCAGAATTTATAAGAACTCCTACAAATGAATGAGAAAAAAGATATATAAACCAAAAGAAAAAGGGGCGAGGGCCTTAAGCAACTACTTCACAAGAGAATGTTTTAAACATATGAAAAATGATGCAGTAATCAGGGCAGTATAAATTAAAACCACAATAAGATAATATGACACTATCAAGAGAATGGTCAATAGTAAAAAGAACCATAATACAAGTGTCAGCAAGAATGTGAAACAACCAGAACCCATATGTACAATTTTGGAAAATAGTTTGTCATCATCTATTAAAAAGAAACGTATGTCTTTGCACTCCTAGTTATATACCCAACAGAAACACACGCTCAGGTACACTACAAGATATGTAAACGAATGCTCACAGTAAACAACCCAAATGTCCAATGACAGTAAAATGGCTAAATATACAGGTACGGTCCTAGAATGGAATAGTACATAGAATGAAACAATGTGGATATATCTCCCAATATTGATCAAAGGAAGTCAGACTTGAGAGAAGGTATAAAGTGGGCTTCTGGGATGCAATGTTCTATTTTGTGTTCTGGGCCGTGGTTACACAAAAATCCAACTTGTGATAGTGCACTGAGATGTACACATCAGTAGTGTACAATTTTCTGTAAGATATATATTTAATTTCATACACAAAAAATGAAACAAGATGAAGACTTCCACTTTTGACCAAAAGAATAATGAGAACCAGATATACTCTCCCACCTCAAACAACAACAAAAATAAACAAAATACATAAAACAAAGGTTCTCAAGACACTGAACATCAGAAAATGAAGGTCAGTGATCACTGAGAGACAGTAAACAAAGTGAGCTTCCAATTTCTCCTTTTGACTGAAAAGAGAGAGTGTATCCAAGCCACAGCACAGGACATGAGAATCTAAGAGGGCCAAAGCAGCTCGAGTTTTCAGGACAGTTACAACAGAGGAGAGAGCTGCACACAGAACTCTGGAGAACTGCAGAGGGTCCTCCTTGAATATTTAGCTGAGTACTCATCAGTGTGTACATGTGAGGAAGAGAAAAGAACCACCAGAGAGGACTAGAGGGAACAATATCCACAGCTCAGGCAGGGCCTGGAATAGTGCCTGTTCCCATCAGTCAGAATGCAAAAGCTGATAATTCATAGCGTATCGGGTAGAGTGCTCAGAAAGGTTTTTGCCTCAGTAGTGGAGTAAATGAACCCTAGATTAAACACTGATCTGGTAAAGCCTAAAAAAGCTTAAAAGACATGAAACGATCAAACTCCTTCCAGGAAACTAAATGCATTCCCAAATAAAGCTCAAGAGTATTTATAAGAATACAAAAATATCCATCACCCAACAAGGTAAATTTCACAATGTCTGGTATATAATCAAAAATTAAAACAAGCAGGCAAAGAAACAGGAAAATATGACGGAGTAACAAAAAAAAAATCAAATCAATCAAACCAACCCAGAATTGATGCAGATAATAGAATCAGTAACCAAGGACGTTAAGATGATTATTATAACTGTATTCTATATGTTCAAAAAGTTAAGTAGAGACTTGGAAGATATAAAAAAAGAACCAAATTGAACTCCTAGAGATGTAAACTGCGTTGTCTTGAGATGTAAAACACACTGGATAGAATTAACATCAGAGTAGACATTACAGAAAAAAAGATAAAGGAATTTGAAGATCTAGCAATTATAAAAATTCACAATGAAAGAGGGAAAAAAATGAAGAAAGAAAAAACAAGGTATGAGGGAAAAAACTTCAAAAGGCTTAATACATCTGTAGCTGGAGTCAAAGAAAGGAAGGGTAGTAGGGAGACAAAAAATATACTTAAAGAAATAATAGCAGAAGCATTTTAAAATTTTATTACAACGATAAGCCCACTGATCCAAAAAGCTCAGTGAACCCAAGCTCAAAAAATATAAAGAAAACTACCAAGATATATCATAATAAAACTGCTTAAAACCAGTGACTACGACAAAATCTTAAAAGCAACCAGGAAAAACAGACAAACAGGAAAGAAGATAAGGATGACAGCAGATTTCCCACCGGAAACAATGAAAGCTCAAAGTGGAGCAATTTTATAGTAGTGGGGAAAAAAAACCAGTCAACCTAGAATTCTATACTCAGCAAAATGTATTTCAAAAATAAAGGAGAAATGGACCTTTTCAGACATACAAAAGCTGAAGGAATTCCACACCAGCAGACCTACACCACAAGAAACCTTAAAGTAAGTATTTCAAGGAGTAGGAAAATGATACCAAATGGAAATATGGACGTACACAAAGGAATGAAAAGCATGGAAACAGTGACTGTGAGAGTAAATAGACATTTTTCTAATTATTCCTATCTCTTTAAAAGAATTTTTAAAGCAAAAATAACAACATAGTATGGATTTTATAACATATGGAGAAGTACATAATAACAATAACACAAAGTTCAAGAATGAAAAACAAAAGGTCCTCACACCATACACAAAGTTGTATAACACTGCTTTAAGGTAGACTGTCATAAGATAAAGTAACCACTAAAATAACACAATAAAGAGTTATACCTAGATGACTTTTATCAAGCTGAGGAAGCTCCCCTCTATTCCTAGTTTATTGAGTGTTTTTAACATGAAAGAGTGTTGGATTTTATCAAATGCTTTTTCTAAGTCTATTGAGATGATCATGTGATTTCTGTTTTCTATTCTATTGATATGATATACTACATTAATTTCAGGTGTCAAACCAATATTACACTCCTGAGATAACCCCATTTGGTCATGGTGTATAATTGTTCTTATATGTTACTAGTATTTAGTTGAGGATTTTTATATTTTTGTATCCAGTCAAAAGAGATATGGTATGAAGATTTTTTATATCTTTGTCTGGTTTTGGTATCTGGGTAATAACAGCCTCATAAAAGTGAGTTAGGAAGTGCTCTTATTTTCTTTTTTTGAAGGGTTTCTGAAGAATTGGTATTAATTCTTTAATTTTTCTTTAATTCTTCTTTAGATAAGTATTTATCAATTTTCTTGATCTTTCAAAGAACTAGCTTTTGGTTTCATTGATTTCCTCTATTGTTTTCCTATTATCTATTTCATTAATTTCTGCGCCAATCTTTATTATTTCCTTCATTCTGTTTGCTTTAAGTTTAGTTTGCTCTTCTTTTCCCACTGTCTTAAGGGGTTAGGCTAGAGCACTGATTTGAGATCTTTCTTCTTTCCTAGTATAGGCATTTACAGCTATAAATTTCTCTGTAAGCACTACTTCAGCTGCATCCCACACATTTTAATATGTTGTATCCTCATTTTCATTCATCTCAAGTATTTTCTGAATTCCCTTTTGATTTCTTCTTTGACCTACGCTATTTAGGAGTAAGCTGTTTAATTTCCACATATTGGTATGTTTCCCAAATTACTTCCTGCTATTGATTTCTAATGTCATTCCATATAGTAGTAGAACATAATTTGTATTATTTCTATCCTTTTAAATTTACTGGGGTTTGTTTTACCACCTAACATATGGTCTATCCTGGAGAATGTCCTATGTGCACTTGAGAATAATGTATATTCTGTTGTTCAGTGAAGTATTCTATGGATGTCTGTTAGCTCTAGTTGCTTTACAGTGCTCTTCAAGTCTTCTATTTTCCTCATTTATCTTCGATCTAGTTGTTCTATACATTATTGAAAGTGAGGTTTTGAGGTCTTCAACTATTATTGTTGAATCATTTATTTCTCCCTTCCTTTCTGTCAGTTTTGTTTCATGTATTTTAGTGCTCTATTATGTGGAAATGTGGAAACAACCGAAATGCCCATCAACCGATGAACAGATAAACAAAATGTAGTATATCCATACAATGGAATATCTGGCCATAAAAAGGAAGCAAGCATCAATGCATGCTCCATCATGGATGAACCTTATAAACAGCATACTAAGTGAAAGAAGCCAGTCACAAAAGACCACATATTATATGATTCCATTTCTATGAAATGTCCAGAAGAGGGAAATGGATAGAAAAAGAAAGCAGACTGATTCCAGCAAAGCAATGCTCGTATGTGTTATCAGCTGAGACATGAATATAGAAAGAACTAAAATGATTCTTGCTATTATGAGTGGCTACATGTAGCAGCCACATGTATTTTTTTAAATTCCTGTTTTCATCCTATCTAAAAGCAAGAATTGAGTGCTAAATATAAGCAGTAACATAAACTACAATGCCTAGCTGTTCAAATGAACTATTATGAGAAGTACCCTACAGATGATGGATGGAACATGTCTTAACATGCCAAATCATTTCACTTTTCTAACACAGCTGCAAAAGTAATCAGAAAAAAAATCAAAATAAATCACGACTTAAAATATACACTGTGTAGCTTCTAAAACTGAAACATACATTTGAAGATAGCAAAAATATATATTATACAATAAAGGTTATATCAACAAACAAGAATACATTTTCTATTTTTTCAAGTCTGGCTGGTTATTGAATCATAGTTCAAATCAAATACACTCCAGCCAGCAGGCAAGTATTATATAGAAGCCATGCCCATTGGCAAATTTCAGACTCACGAAGAGGGGCCCATAGTCCAATATCAAGAACACTGGGTCTCAAGGGCATTTATTATTTTCCTCTCACCTTTCTATGCCTTTCTTAATTATAACACAAGAAATAAGTTATTAAACTCAACTCCTGAGACTCTCAGATTGACCTCTATTCTTGGTGTGGCAGATACTGTTGCTAACATACCCAGCCATTCCTCCTTCCACTTCACTCACAAAATCCCCATTTTCCTCTGGTGACCCCAGGCATAGTACCAAGGAAGAAATCAAGATTAGTCTCTGCTAGTATGGCATCCATTGTTCCTCTCTGCCAACAACTGATACAAACGTGGCTATGTGACTCAGTGCTGGTGAATGAGATGTAAACGGAAGTTTCTGGAGGTGGGTGGTGGCAGAGGAGTTACCGGGTAAATTAATTACCTAATAATATAGAAGACAGAGCGGAAGGAGAAGTCCCTTTTCCCCTTCTCCTTCCTTCCTGCTTCAGATGTCCTCATATGAAGGAGAATACTTGGAGTTGCTGTAGCCATTTTATAACTATAATGAGAAGAACAAGCAAATTGCAGAGCTGCTGAACCCACCCTGCAACCACAACTCCAGACTTCTTGTTAATGTCTGTGCAGTTTAAGCCGGTGCTACTCAAAGGGTGGTCCACGTACTGCTGCCAGTCTGCAAAGTGTGTGTTTCCTGTCCACAGTGAAATACGTATGGAAATTGAGAGCAAGTATTCAGAAACTTTATAGCAATTTTATATTCCCACATTTTGATTGTATTTTACAAAATATAACTCTGCAACGAACTGAAAATTAAGAACAAAAACAAAAATTGGTCCTTCACCACACAGTGGAAAAGCATTTGCTTAAGCCACTTTTAGTTGGGTATTAAGTCACCTGCAACCAAGGACTTAGCAACATCCAGGAGAAAGTAGTCTATACAAGTCCTCTTTTTGTCCTCATCCATTTTAAGAGCAACTTTTCTGCAAATAACAAAACATACCATGTAAAATTAAACAAAAATAGAAATGAGTGTGATCTGGAGAATAGTATTTTGGCCTCTCGTCTAATCATAAATTTCCAAGGATCCCAGAACACTGTGGAAAAGGGGAAAGGGAAGTCATGTAAGAAAATTCAATGCATATACAATCCAAGTGACATAAAAAAATTATGCTCTAAAAGAATAAAGCATAAATAATTGAAGCATTATGCATTCCTACTGATGCCGTAATTATGCAACTACATTGTAGATGTTAATTCTCTTTAGAATATAATATCTGACTTTATTAAACTAGTTCAGAACTCACTTGAGCTGATCCATTACAGTATCAGAGACTGAGCTATGTGACATTCAAATTTGCCAGTCTGGCTTTAAAGAAAGTTAAATAATGCACAATGGAAAACTATTTTTTAATCTATTCATTAAAATTTTTCTTCTAATCACAATCTGCAAAAGTTTTAGTCATACTCTGATATAGAGAAGCTGAAACACATATATAAAAAATTTATAGCTACAGACTTCAAAAAATAATTACCTGGAAGATGTAACACAATTAAGAAAAGACCTTAACTTACGGTTCCACCTTACGGTTTTTTCTTTTCTATTTAGTAAATTAGGAAAACGTATAGAAGAAGAGTCTATGAATGCCTTCTTATGGACAGTCAAAAATGATAGATGAAAACATACAAGTAGAAATCTCAACACAATGAAAAGCCTAAGTGCACCTGAAATAGCATGACTTCACAAATGTGTTTGCCAAGGCCATTTGTTTTTCAAAAGGCTACATACATTAATTACTCAAAGAATAATCCATATTCTGTAACCAGTAGCTAAAAGAGCTTGTCCCAAAATTGTGGGTGTAGTTAAAAAACATTTTAACCGCCTAATTAGATTAACTCTCATTGATTAAACAGTGAGCTACTAAACAAGGCAACCACATTTTTTGGGCAAAAATACATATATGGTATCCTTACGGAAGCTGCACCTAGCACCAGAGTTCTCCAATCCAAATAGATACAAAACTAAAATACAATTTTATATTCAAATTGCCTTAGACTTGAAATATGGCACAGACAAGATTCTTCTATCAGGGAGTATAATTAAGGTGGGTTTTTTCTTTTCATCACAAGTTCATGCCCAACACCAGAAGTTCCAATTTGGTTATGACTTTTCTCATAAAATACATTAAGGTTATTTAACTTGTTTAAAAGACAGATATTTCTTTTAATAATCCTAATACAAAGCAAATGCTTTAGTTGGTACAAAGTACTAATGATTTCTATTTTAAAGAAGAAAGTCATGGGGCTGGCCCGGTGGCGCAGTGGTTTAGTTTGCGCTTTGGCAGCCCGGGGTTTACAGGTTCCACTCCTGAGCGCCCGCCGAGGCACTGCTTGTCAGCCATGCCATGGCGGTGTCCCATATAAAGTAGAGGAAGATGGGCATGGATGTTAGCCCAGGGCCAGTCTTCCTCAGCAAAAAGAGGAGGATTGGCAATGGATGTTAGCTCAGAAGAAAGTCATGATGATTACATATTTAATACAAATTCTTATACACACCAAGAATAATTGTATTTCTTTTAAACTGAGAAGTAGCTCTGATGTACTTTTACAAGAGAATTACTTCCATTACTCTGCAATTTCACTGCTTTCAAATCTAAGAACAAAATTTATACCTAGAACAACATTTAAAAGTAAGTAAAAGCGGTTTGTTTCACCACATTATCACACTTCCTACTTCACTAAAACACTCTATGTTTTACAATTTTCACTGATTGAATAGTAAACTACCAGATTAAGGAATAGAACATGATGTACAACAAACAGCTTCTTGATTATAACATCCATAACATGTAATTCTTCCTTGTAGCATATACATGGATATTCACATGCACATAATATTAAGCAATCTTCTTAAGTTTTTAAGGTAATGGCTTTACTGAGAAACGGTGTGCTAAAGAGATCAATATGGAATCAAGGGTCCTTTCCATGCTATGACAATGGAAGATCTCCAATTAGAAATCACTAGTCCTGCCCAAACAATCTGTACTCTTAGGCGTCAGCCTTTCAAACCAACTAGGCCTGTGCTTTACCAGATCAAGCCTAAATTTCTAATTGTCCACACAAGAAAGTGAGGCCCAGAGATGCTTAAGCAACTTGTCTAATGTCACATTACTCCTCAACTAAAACCTATCATTGGTATCCTTATCATCTAGTTTGGTTGTAGTACTCAAGGCTGAATTCTGGCATATTCTTTGGACTTAAAACAGTTTTTCAGAGGCCGGCCTGGTGGCATAGCGGTTAAATTCGAGTGCTCCGCTTAGGCAGCCCGGGGTTCACCGGGGTCCTGGGCACGGACTGACGCACTGCTCATCAAGCCATGCTGAGGCGGCGTCCCACATAGAGCAACTACAAAGATGCACAACTATGACATACAACTATCTACTGGGGCTTTGGGGAGAAAAAAACAAAAAAGGAGGAAGATTGGCAACAGATGTTAGCTAAGGGCCAAACTTCCTCAAAAAAAAATTTTTTTTCAACATCCAGACAACTGAATATTGTTCATCACTAAAACAAAATGAGCTATCGAGCCATGAAAAGACATGGAATAACCTTAAATAAATAAAGGCTACATACTATATGATTACAACTATATGACATTCTGGAAAAGGCAAAACTATGGAGACAGCAAAAGGATCAGTGATTGCCAGGGGTTGGGGTGGAAGGAGGGATGAATAGGCAGAGCACAGAGGACTTTTAGGGCAATGAAAATACTCTATATGATATTATAATGCTGAATAGATGTTACATTTGTCCAAACCCATAGAAAGTACACCACCAAGAGTGAGCTCTAAAGTAAACTATGGACTTTGGATAATTATGATGTGTCAATGTAGGTTCATCAATTGTAACAAATGTACCAGTATGCTGAGTGATGTTGACAAAGGGGAGGTTATGCATGTGTAGGGGCAGGGGATATATACAAGAAATCTCTATACCTTCCTCTCAATTTTTCTATGAACCTAAAACTGCTCTAAAAAAATAAAGTCTTAAAAAAAAATGAAAACCAAAACATTTGCTCAGCTGCTTCTGCTCAGAATTAAGACTTTTTTCCCTTTTTTTTTTTTAAAAAACAAATAAACTGTATATCCAATTAATTGCTGTCATTTAAAGACATAATCTCAAGGAAGTTATTCTGAACCTTGGGGCCATTACTCAAAAACAATGTTAGAATTCTTCAAAATTGTCTTCAGATCTACATTTATAAACCATAAGAAAGAATTAACATATGTGAAGGCCAGCTACAAACCAGACACTGAGACTCTTTCTTTATCTCTCATACCAATCCTATAAGGTGGATATGCTCTTGGTTTTAGAAATGAGGAATCCAAGGTCAGACAAGTGCTGTGGCTACAAAGTCCCTGGACACACCACTGACTCCTTTCATTGTTCTATAGTCACCTCAACAGAGACCTTAAGTATTCTTCAACTTAATGATCATCAACCTTTTCTTCTTCCAATCTTGTCTCTAAAAAATTTGTTAGTCATTTCCCCCACCCAAAGACATATCCAAGCTCCAAGAAATGACTGGCCGGGGCCAGCCCGGTGGTGTACCAGTTAAGTTCGTACGCTCCGCTTCGGCAGCTCGGGGTTTTGCAGGTTCGGATCCCAGACATAGACAGACGCACCACTTGTCAAGCCATGCTGTGGCAGCGTCCCACATAAAGTGGAGGAAGATGGGCACAAATGTTAGCCCAGGGCCAGTCTTCCTCAGCAAAAAAAGAGGAGGATTGGCAGTTCAGGGCTAGTCTTCCTCAGAAAAGAATAAACAAAATTTTAAAAAAAAGAAGAAGAAAAGAAATGATTGGCCACCACAAAGAGTAGTCAGAGAAATGTTCTTCAGTCCCTGAAGACAGACCCAAGAAAGGGGCCCCCAAGACATTTTGAGCAATGAAGGCACTGTTGGAATAATTAAAGAAGCTCAAAGCAAGAGTTCTGAAAAACAATCATGCGAATGTCTGTTATAGAAGGCTTGTTAAAAACAAATATTTACTTGTGTCCCAGAAATGGAATTCAAAGGTAGAGGAAAAATAAAGAAGCAGTCAAAATTCCTTCCTAAAAACTCATATGTGGATTTGGAAACTACTACTACTGGCAAGAGCTGGAGTGGCTGAAGTATGATAAATGTTCTCTATGCAACAGAAGCCTGAGGAACCCACCGATAATTCTTTTTGTTCATTCACATCTCTCAGAAAAGTGCTCTGAATGACATCACTGCATACTTGAAGGACTCTACAATCTAATTTGCTTGTTGGTAATCTTGCCTTCCCATTTAACATTTAGGGTAGTAAATGATACAAATGAGAGACTTTCACAGGTATCTTGTTCTACAGCCTGAGGCCACACTGGAACCATATCCTCACAATAGCTCAAAGGACAGGCAATCTTACCTGATGCATTTTTCAATTTTGTGAATCAAGACATACTTCATTTTCAACGACCTGTAAAGCCCTGACTGGTTCCAAACAATATCAAAACCATACCAAACAACCTCCCACATTTATGTGATCAAGTTCAAAATTAATCTCCATTACAACAGCTATGCATATGCCAGAACTCTAGACATCTTTCTGTCTATACGAGTTCTTAAGGTCCTAGAGTTCTTAATGTCATTCAAGTTTTCTCCACAAAGGATGACTGTAACCTTCAGAAGCTCTAACTAAAGGTTCCCAGGCCCGGAAAATCTCCAGAACATCACGAACTACTTGGGTGGGTGGGGGAAGGGAAAGTACACAATAAAAGGGATATACTACTTAGTTATGCGGTAGATTTCTAAAGGCTTAGCTACTTAAAAACATTTGGAAACAAGACTCATTTGTAATCTATTTTCCACACTGTCAACAGCAAAAAAAAAAAAAAGAGAGAGAGAGAGACAGAGGGAAGGAGGGAGGGAGGGAGAAATTAGGAAGAACAGAAAAATCCAACTTTAATTCTCTTCACAGTGACAAATAATTCTACCGGTACGAGATAAAATTATCCTAGGATGCAGGCACCCTTCAGATGTGCCTTGTCTACTTCTTATATTATTTGTGACTCACCTTACTGATTCATTAACTAGAACTGTAAAATGTTTTAAATATAACCTAAATAGTGTTAGTGAAACATTAAGCAACCACTGGAATGTCCTGAGCAGCAGTAAATGTTTATGGGGAAAACACAAAAAAATTCCAAAGTCCCACAATGAACAAATATAAAAAGACACAATGGATTTCTGATTAGAAATACCAAAAGAACTGGCCAAATACTCCCTGTTCTTCATCTTTATATGCAGCCCAGCCAGGAACTGTGCTAATCTAGTCCTGGCCCTTATCTCAAAGGTCAAAAAGGAGGATAAAGACATAAACTCTCCATGCTAAACAAATGGGGGCAAGACAAAGACCAGTGAGATTGGTGTCTCTGGATTATACAAGAGTTATACTCATCTCTGCTTTCCTTCAGAGAAGTGTAGCAGCAGGGACTGACCCCTAGGACTGGAAAGCATACTTTCCAATGCAATCTTTCTTTAGAGCATTAGAGGCACCCTAGGTCTGGGAGCCCTAACCTTAACAAATATCCCATCCTTGGGCAAAGGAAGAAGGAAGAGAATAAGAGGGCTATATCATGCTTCCGGTTTGATCACTGCCCCCTAATAAAAAGAATCTGAAGAGCCTAAGATTAAGTGCTTAATCTGGCCACTCCATACTGGAAGAAGGTAAACAAGAAATCACTGCTGGTATAAACAGCTTGAAACATTTTTACCTAACTTAGCGTTGTTAACCCAAGGCCACTGTTGATTCTTTCTATTTCAGAAGAAGTTAGATTGCTTTAGTGACAGACACAAAGAATAATACTTTTGTTAACACTGGCCCTACAGTAAAATCCCCTCCCCCACATCCCCATGTCCAGGGACCTAACACACAACTGGCCTGTCATTGAAAAGCACCCTAATGTCACAGCTATCTTTGCACTAGCCATGCTTTAGAGAACATGGAAAATTCAACATTGGGCACATTTGCTGAAATATCACTGAAATTAAATTGCCTATTAGGAAGTGAAAAGAACAAAACCGTCCTGACACAGACCACTTGCTAAGCCCTGCACCCCAATGACCCAAAGTTTTCACCTGATTATACAGGGACCTTTTTGAAGTTATTGTACTTTTTAACCATATACTAACAACCAGAGGAATTATTTTTTTAAAACTACATTTGTTGAAATTCTAAATACAAACAGTCTTCAACTCCACTCCTGCCTCAACCCGCATCCCTGCAGTCCTTGCTCTCTTCCACACTGAATCTTTTCTTTCAAACCCTAAGGAGCCAGGAACAAAAATCTCTATGAAAGTTCCAAAGACTTAAAATTCTTGTTTTTACCCCTTAGTAGTCTATTGCTATGTTCAAAACCCTATATAGCAGGTACCTTTTTGCTAAGGAGATCTGAAAACAGCAAAGCCCCAGCAGCCCAGCTGTTTTCTTTTCTAATTAGTGAAACGGGAATGTGTGGAAAGATTAGATTTAGCCTTGCCCCAGAGCTAATAGCCTCCCCTCAGCAGCAATCCTATCTCTTGCTGGCCTAAGCAGAAAGATAGAACAGGCATTCAAATCTAGACCTGTTATCACTTTATAGGACATTAATAATGACCCTGACAGTCTGGCCAGATACCCACCAGCTCTTTAACTTAAAGGCCATAATAATCCCAGCCCTCCTTTGTAGACTATCTTTTATGACGCACTAGCATACAACAGTAGGGGATCTAATAATAAAATTTTCAAAACATATATAATGGAACAGTAATTTATGATCTATAACCATATAGCTTTTAAAAAAAATACTTTCCATTATTAAATATACCCTTCATGAAAAATGTTTATAGGGGCCGGCCCAGTGACGCAGCAGTTATGTTCATGCATTCTGCTTCGGCGGCCCAGGGTTCACCGGTTCGGATCCTGGGCGCAGACCTACTCATTGCTCATCAAGCCATGCTGAGGCGTTCCACATAGAATAACTGGAAGGACCTACAACTAGGATATACAACTATGTACTGGGAGCTTTGGGGAGAAAAAAGAAAAAAAAGAGGAAGAGTGGCAACAGATGTTGGCTCAGGGCCAATCTTCCTCAAACCAAAAAAAAAAAAAAAAAGTTTATAAAGCACAAAACACACCTGAAAAACTAAATTCTGAATAAATGATTTTAGACAGTATTTTCTCAAAACTTGTTATATAGACTTTTAAATTCCTTTTAAAAATTTTAGTTCAGAAGAGCTCTCTCATCCCCAAGGATTTTTCCAGCTTGATCTTCAATTCCAAGCGGCTCATTCAAGTTAACTCTGGAACATCTCTAAGTGAAAGATTCTCACTGAACTCCCTTAGCAAGTTATTCCATTGTCTGACTGACCTTACAGTCAGGTAAAATTTTAGCAGGAGATTAGAACATTTTTCTTTTTCCGTTCCACAACAAAGTAGTTTTTAGATCAAAAAGAACTGCTGCAGCATCTCTGCTGACACAATAGGATAAAGCAAAGAAGAAAAGTACTGGTTAATACTGGAGAGTTTATTTCTAAAGCTGTGAATATAGTTGTGAACTATGAAGCTTAAAGTAACATGGACAGCCAGAGTGTGTGGTTTTTATTGCTACATTTTTTAAATTAAATCCTTTAACGGCTATTTTGTCCATTCACCTTTCTTTTAATACCAAGAAAGGGGAAAAGAAAAACATTTCATGTTAGTAAATGGTTTATTGACCTAACTCTTACCTGAACAAAAATGACCCATATCTCACAACCTCTAAAAGTTTGTGGATTTTCTTAAGCTAAATATACAAAACATCACATGCAAAGATTTTGCTTTTAATCCTTAGAATACAGCCAGGCAGCCAGCACTAACGGTCTGTCCCCATGTACAGCCTACTACATAACGCCCTCAAGAAGTTCCAAACCAGGGGCCAGCCCAATGGCATAGCGGTTAAGTTCACATGCTCTGCTTCGGTGGCCCGGGGTTCACAGGTTCAGGGGCCGGGCACGGACTGACGTTCAGATCCCAGGCATGGACCAACACACCGCTTGTCAAGCCATGCTGTGGTGGCGTCCCATATAAAGTAGAGGAAGATGGGCACGGATGTTAGTCCAGGGTCAATATTCCTCAGCAAAAAGAGGAGGATTGGCAACAGATGTTAGCTCAGGCCTAATCTTCCTCACACACACATAAAAAAAGTTCCAAACCACTGTCTTTGGGCAATCCTGAAAATAATACAATATTTACTTCAGAATAAGTAAATATCAAATATGTCTGGTTCCAAGTGTTATTTAGTTTTGCATACCCAAACTCATATTCTAAAGGATCTATATAAGATGCAAGGTATCTTCTACCAAGAATGAATTTACTATCATCCATATTAAGATAAAAAGCATGTTCATTCATCCACTTCATTCAGCTATTTGAACACTCTTAAAATATGCACTAAACACAGGCAAAACAAAGTTTCAGACCCACACATCTAAGTACCTTTGATTATGCAGTTAATTCATTTAGTTGGGGTCTGGTACATGGATATACCTATATATTTGTTAGTTACACATAGAAAAAACTCCATTTCATAGCCACAAGAAATAATTACCCTTAGTATGCAAATCCATGAGTGTATCAAAGATAATAAAGAGGGTTTCAATCAACCCCCACCCCCACTTTTTAAAATCAATCCCACCACCCACACTCCCTAAAATAACCTCTTCTGCATTTGGAATGAAAATCAGAGGTGGAGAAAGCCCCGTTCTTGCTGGATCAAAGATCTATGAAGCATCCTACCACACACAAAGAAAATTTTGAGCAAAGTTGTCCCAGTCTGTTCTCTCTCAGCCATCCTAACCCACTCCCCGTTTTAATTCCTCCAAAGTGTTCCTTTGTTAGGAACACAAAGCCAGCACTTACACAGCTCACAGGGGTTTGAATGAAGAACAGTAAGTTTACTCAGGCTGGTAGTCAATCACACACAGGCTGCGCACAGAGGATTTCCTGCTGAAGTTCCTGACTCCAGTTGTGACCAACAAGCATGTCTGCTCCAGACACAAAAATGCTAAATCAAGCCAATCAAATTCTGTCTGTAGAATTAATTCAAAGGGCTGAGAAGGGGTTATCTGGAGCAGTTAGCTCTCCTGAAGCAAAAATGAGACACTCCTAGCTATTTAAGAACCTCATCAGGAACACTGGGGATTGAGTACTACCTATGTGAACGAAGCCAATTCCCCCTTTTACTTCTCATTCCATCCCTGTGATCACTGTCTTTTCCTTGCCACTCTGAGAAACCTGACCAACCAGATTAGTACTAATCCTTTCCAGAAACTAATTTCCAATCCTAACAGCTTGAAGTTGCTTCTTTTTCTCCCAGTTTCAAAAAAAAATCTACACAACCAGAAACCAAGGAAATAATCAATTTCCACAGTAATCTGAGGTTCATATTAAATATCTACAGAATAATAAATGAGAATGCTGCACTAAGGAATTTTTCTCCTCTACAAGCATGGGGAAAATACCAACGAAGCAATGCTTCCAAATGAGAAGTAGTATGATTTGTACATGCTCAGGATGAACAATAAAAACCACAACTTTATTTATTCCCATTGGAGAAATGATGACATATTATCAAGTATGTCTTTAAAAAATATACACTGTTGAACACCTATACAAAACCCCCAGCTCTCCTTTCACATGCATAAAGTGCTTGCATAAATATATAAACGTTAAAACCCAGGATCCATGTGTCACTCAAGGAAATGATTGCTGCAGGCACAGAATTAATTAAAACATTTCCAGAGTTTTCACAATGAAGCAGGAACACCTTCAAAGCAAAGGAATTTAATAAATATGCATAAAAATAACTAAACATCTAAAATAACTGATTTCAATAAGCCAATTTATATGTGTGTGTACTTTAATCTCAGAAACAAGGCTAAAAGATCAAACAATGACCATCCCATTCCAAGACAACAGGAACACAGCACTATATAAATAATATCCTCACATCAATATGTGCCTAAGAGGCCAACTGCTCTTTCTATCACACTCCAAAGTACCCTTTGCCTCTATGGTAAACAGTATAAGACAGACACCATAACTGACTTTTGTTCTTTATAGACCTTTAGGGGTTGATATGAAAGACCGACCAGAGATAAAATTAACTATCTCATTACCTCCTCAAAAGAAACACAGATCATTTTAACTACATGAACAAATGTAAGAACTGCTGCAAGGAAAACATATTCCAAAAATATAGCCTTTAATATACAACAGAGATAGGACCCTTCCTCTACTGTATTTTCTTCTATACCTTATCAGCACAATCGAGAAGTGTCTACTTTTAAATCTTTCTAAACTTACTTGTTTTGCTGTAATGCTGACAGAGATGTCTTCTCTTATCACTAACACGTAGGCAAGAGATTCTTTCACCTGTTCAGGAGCTACTAGTAAATCTCGTTAACAGCTTATTCCAAGAAATAATAAAGAGCAGTATATCTACTGAAATTGAAGGCAGAAACAAATCAGCATCCATAGGATTCTAAAAGTCGCCAGGGAAATGAAAACAAAACTTGGATAACTGGTAACTTGAACCGATTTCATTTCAGCTGTGCCTTCCCCATCAGTATATTAACTCAATTTAAAATAACCAATTTCCTTGATCTCCTGACTCACCTTTTCCTATTAGGTTACATAAGCTAAATGAGCAATTTTCTGAATTTTCAAGTAGTAAAAAACTTCCTTTCAAATGAAACCTTACAAACAACATGAATATAAAACTGAAAAGAAGTGTTTCAGGGTAAATATATTTTCTAAGTTCAAAAGTAAAGCCTTGGAGTGACGTCAGCATCATGGCGGAGTGAGATTCCCTCTTTGAATCTCTGCCCCCTACGACACAACGAAAACATCATTCACATTCCAACAGAGCTCAATCAAACACTACGAAGGACTTCTAAGAAACCCCTGCTGCCATACATCGGACGGTGGAGGCACAGGAAGCCCAAAAGGACGGGAGGAGAGGTAAGAAGTTGTACTCCCCCTCCCCAATCGATCGGCAAAGACAGTGCGGTTCACAGACAGAGGGGTGAGGGGCGGCCCACAGCGGGGAAAACTATGGCCATCCAGGTGCTCTCACAGACTGTCGCGAGATCCCCACTGGGAAGCAACGACGGACTGCTTAGGGGGTGTAGCAAACACCCTAAGAGAGCCAGAAAGGAAACCCCTGGGTCAAGCAGGAGAAAGAGAGGACCCCTCTTCCCACACACCTGGCATTTCAGCATAATCCCTCCGGGGGCTGCAGCTGCCTCAGAGCAAACCACTCGCGATCTCCATCTAGTGGCAGCAGGGGGAAACTGCAGGACCAAATTATCGTGAGGGGAAAAAATAAGGATGTCCCCGTCGGATCCTTGCGACAATTTGTCAGGGCTACAGACCAAAAGGAAAATGACAAACACCCAGAAACCAACCCTGAAGGCACAGAATTTGATAACCTGAATGACACAGAATTCAAAAGAGCTATCATAAACAAACTCAACGAAATACAAGAGAACACACAGAAACAAATCAACAAATTCAGGGATTATGTCACAAAAGAGATTGAAACCCTAAAGAAAAACCAATCAGAATTATTGGAGATGAAAAACAAAATCAACGAGATCGTGGAAAAAATGGAGTCTTTAAAGAGCAGAACTGACAATATGGAGGAACGAATTAGCACTATTGAGGATAGCCACGCAGAAATGCTCCTGATAGAGGAGGAGAGAGAGCTAAGACTAAAAAGAAATGAAGAAATTCTTCGAGAAATATCAGACTCAATGAGGAAAAGCAACATAAGGATAATAGGTATTCCAGAAGGAGAAGAAAGAGAAAAAGGAGCAGAGAGTTTGTTCAAAGAAATAATAGCTGAGAACTTCCCCAACCTAGGGAACGAGAGGGAAATAACAGTGAATGAAATCAATAGATCACCTAAATATATAAACAGGAATAAAAAATCATCTCGCCACATAGTAGCAAACTTGAAGAATACCCGTGACAAGGAAATAATATTGAAGGCAGCTAAACAAAAAAACAAAATAACATACAAAGGAAACCCCATCAGGCTCTCAGCTGACTTCTCGACAGAAACTCTACAGGCTAGGAGAGACTGGAATGATATATTCAAAATCATGAAAGACAAAAACCTTCAGCCGAGAATACTTTATCCAGCAAAAATATCCTTCAAATACGATGGAGAAACAATAACTCTCCCTGATAAACAAAAGCTAAGAGAGTTCGTCACCACAAGACCCCCGCTACAAGAAATGCTCAAGAAGGCCCTTAGGCCTGAAAAAAAACAAATGAGAAAGGGGATACAAAGATTTCAGCAAGGAGAAAAGCAAGGAGACTAAACCAGAACAAAATACAGTTAGAAAACATCAAAAATTAATTCAAGCTCATCACTGGAAACACACATTCATGACACAATCTGGAATAAAGAGATAATAAATAAGGAGGGGAAGAGGTAAGGGATTGAATCGACCCAGCCTCAGGAAAAAGGAGGCATCTGAAAATGTACTTTCTTATCCAGGAGATCGCTTATATAAACCTCACGGTAACCACTAAACAAACAACCAGAAGAGAACCACACATGACAAAGAAAGAGAAAACCAAGAGAATGAGCATGCAGAAATACCAAATTGAATTTGCAGTCCGAAACACAAGGGACAAGAAACGAAGGAAATGCAAAAGAACCAGAAGATGAACAATAAAATAGCAACATTAAACCCTCATATATCAATAATCACTCTAAATGTAAATAGATTGAATTCTCCAATCAAAAGACATAGAGTGGCAGGACGGATTAAAAACCAACAATCTGCTGCCTCCAGGAAACACATCTCAGCTCTAAAGACAAACACAGACTCAAAATAAAAGGATGGAAAATACTCCAAGCTAATGGCAAACAAAAGAAAGCAGGAGTAGCCATACTTATATCAGACAAAGTAGACTTCAAGATAAAAAAGGTAATGAGAGACAAAGAAGGGCAATATATAATGATAAAAGGGATACTTCACCAAGAAGACATAACACTTATAAATATCTATGCACCCAACACAGGAGCACCAAAGTACATAAAACAACTGCTAAAAAACCTTAAAGGAGATATTAACAATAACACAATAATAGTAGGGGATCTTAATACCCCCCTTACATCAATAGATAGATCATCCAGACAAAAAGTCAATAAGGAAATAATGGACTTAAACGAGAAACTAGACGCAATGGATTTAATAGATATATACAGAGCACTCCACCCAAAAAAAGCAGAGTACACATTCTTCTCAAGTGCACATGGAACATTCTCAAGGATAGACCATATATTAGGAAACAAGGCAAACCTCTATAAATTTAAGAAGATTGAAATCATTACAAGCATCTTTTCTGATCATAATGCTGTGAAACTAGAAATCAACTGCAAGGAAAAAACTAGGAAAGGGACAAAGATGTGGAGACTAAACAACATGCTACTGAACAACCAATGGGTCATTGATGAAATTAAAGGAGAAATCAAAAGCTATCTGGAGACAAATGAAAAGGAAAATACACCATACCAACTCATATGGGATGCAGCAAAAGCAGTCCTGAGAGGGAAATTCATAGCAATACAAGCTCACCTTAACAAACAAGAAAAATCCCAAATAAATAACCTTAAATTGCACCTAACAGAGTTGGAAAAAGAAGAACAGACAAAGCCCCGAATCAGCAGAAGGAGGGAAATAATAAAAATCAGAGCAGAAATAAATGAAATTGAAACCAAAAAAACAGTAGAAAGGATCAATGAAACAAAGAGCTGGTTCTTTGAGAAGATAAATAAAATTGACAAACCCTTAGCCAGACTCACTAAGAAAAAAAGGGAGAAGACTCAAATAAATAAAATTAGAAATGAAAGAGGAGAAATTACAACAGACACCACAGAAATACAAGGAATTATTAGGGAATACTATGAAAAACTTTACGCCAACAAATTGGACAACCTAAAGGAAATGGACAAATTCTTGGATGCGTACAACCTCCCAAAACTGAATCAAGAAGAAATAGAGAATCTGAACAGACCAATCACAAGTAAAGAGATTGAAACAGTAATCAAAAACCTCCCAAAAAATAAAAGCCCAGGACCAGATGGCTTCCCTGGAGAATTTTATCAAACGTTCAAAGAAGATTTAGCACCTATCCTTCTCAAACTATTCCAAAAAATAGAGGAAGATGGAATACTTCCCAACACATTCTATGAGGCCGACATCATGCTGATACCAAAGCCAGACAAGGACAATACAAAGAAGGAAAACTACAGTCCAATATCACTCATGAACATAGACGCAAAAATCCTCAACAAAATATTGGCAAACCGAATACAGCAATACATCAAAAAGATCATACACCACGATCAAGTGGGATTTATACCAGGGACACAGGGATGGTTCAACATCCGCAAATCAATCAACGTGATACACCACATTAACAAAATGAAGAATAAAAACCACATGATCATCTCAATCGATGCAGAGAAGGCATTCGACAAGATCCAGCATCCATTTATGATAAAAACTCTCAACAAAATGGGTATAGAAGGAAAGTACCTCAACATAATAAGGGCCATATATGACAAACCTACAGCAAACATCCTACTCAACGGGGAAAAACTGAAAGCCATTCCTTTGAGGACAGGAACAAGACAAGGGTGCCCACTCTCACCGCTCTTATTCAACATAGTACTGGAAGTTCTGGCCAGAGCAATTAGGCAAGAAAAAGGAATAAAAGGACTCCAAATAGGCAATGAAGAAGTGAAACTCTCACTATTTGCAGACGACATGATCCTATACATAGAAGACCCAAAAAATTCCATCGGAAAACTACTAGAAACAATCAACAACTACAGTAAAGTGGCAGGGTATAAAATCAACTTACAAAAATCAATTGCATTTCTATACACTAATGATGAAACAACAGAAAGAGAACTCAAAAAGACAATCCCATTTACAATTGCAACAAGAGAATAAAATATCTGGGAATAAATTTAACCAAGGAGGTCAAAGACCTATACAATGAAAACTATAAGACACTATTGAAAGAAATCGAGGAACACATAAAGAAATGGAAAAATATTCCATGCACATGGATTGGAAGAATAAATATAGTTAAAATGTCCATTCTACCTAAAGCAATCTACAGATTCAATGCAATCCCAATCAGAATCCCAATGTCATTCTTCACGGTAATAGAACAAAAACTACTGAAATTCGTATGGGGCAACAAAAGAGCCCGAATAGCTAAAGCAATTCTGAAAAAAAAGAACAAAGCTGGAGGCATCACAATCCCTGATTTCAAAATATACTATAAAGCTACAGTAATCAAAACAGCATGGGACTGGTACAAGAATAGACACACAGATCAATGGAACAGAATTGAAAGCCCAGAAATAAAACCACACACCTATGGACAGCTAATCTTCGACAAAGGAGCAAAGAACATACAATGGAGAGAGGGAATTCTCTTCAATAAATGGTGCTGGGAAAATTGGACAGCAACATGCAAAAGAATGAAAGTAGACCATCTCCTATCGCCATATACAAAAATCAATTCAAAATGGATCAAGGACCTGAAAGTGAGACCTGAAACTATAAAACTCCTGGAAGAAAATATAGGCAGTACACTAATTGAGATTGGACATAAAGGGATCCTTTCAGATTCCATGTCTACTCGGACAAGGGAAACAAAAGAAAAAATAAACAAGTGGGACCTCATCAGACTAAAGAGCTTCTACAAGGCAAATGAAACCAGGATCAAAATGAATAAACAACCCACCAGCTGGGAGAAAATATTTGCAAATCGTTTGTCCGACAAGGGATTAATCTCAGTAATATATAAAGATCTCATACAACTGAGCAACAAAAAAACAAACAACCCGATCAAAAAATGGGCAGAGGATATGAACAGACATTTTTCCAAGGAAGAGATACAGATGGACAATAGACACATGAAAAGATGTTCAACATCACTAATCATCAGGGAAATGCAAATCAAAACTACACTGAGATATCACCTTACACCGGTTAGAATGGCTATAATCACAAAGACAAATAACAACAAATGCTGCAGAGGTTGTGGAGAAACAGGGACCCTCATTCACTGCTGGTGGGAATGCAAACTGGTGCAGCCTCTATGGAAAACAGTATGGAGATGCCTCAAAAAATTAAAAATAGAAATACCATATGATCCAGCAATCCCACTCTTGGGCATCTACCCAATGGACGTGAAATCAACCATCACAAGAGGCGTATGCACCCCTATGTTCATTGCAGCATTATTCACTATAGCCAAGAAGTGGAAGCAACCCAAGTGTCCCTCAACTGATGATTGGTTAAAGATGTGGTATATACATACAATGGAATACTACTCAGCCATAAGAAAAGACACAATGTCCCCTTTGCAACAACATGGAAGGACCTAGACGGACAAACAAAAATGTACAACTAAAACCCCACAGTGTTATAAACTAAGACATCAATAAAAAAAAAAAAAAAAGTAAAGCCTTCACATATTATAAAGTCAAAGACTGAAAAAAATAAGGCTAATCTGATTAACACACACTGAAATCAAGGGTTAGAGATAAGAATCATATACAGAAATTAAATGCTATACAAACAAGAACTAATATACAGATGGCAAGCAAGAAAAATCCTGATTCACACATGTAAGTTGCTAATGATAACACTGATGTTTACTTTAAAAGGTCACCTCAGAGCCTTGGGATGCTCTTTAGATTAAACAGAGATGGCAAAAAAAAAAAAAAAATTTGAGATCTGCACAAAAATGACAATGTAATAGCAACAATTAATGCATTAGCATTAGCCAATGTATTAAAATTGAGTTTATTTCTAAAATAAAATTTCTAACAAATGTTTATGAAAGCCTTAAAAGCACCTCCACAGAACATCAAGCAACTATTTCAAATTACTGTTCCAAGCCACCTTCTACTACGTTACAACTCTGACCCACCTCCTAGGAACATCTCCAATTAGGCTGGCGAATGGGGAGTGGGGAGGAGATCTATTCTTTCTAAAATTAAAAATACAAAAACGGTTATTTGAACCTGAACTCTAAATATGTCTAAGACATAATCCTGTATACTCAGGTAAATCAGTATAAACTGTTGTCCCTATTCGGAAAGGAAACTGATGACTCTTCCTCCACTGAACCTGAAGAGTCCACAAGATTAGCCATCTTATTCAAAGATGCACCTAGACAAGACTTTTGGGCTAGTAAATCCTAAGGTATCATCTCTGCTCCAATCAGATAAGCCAAGGGCTGACAAAGTGCAGCCAGCTGGCCAACTCCGGCTCACCACCTGTTTTTTAATGACCCACAGCTAAGAATGATGTTATGGATTGAACTGTGTCCCCCCCACCAAAAACATATGTCGAAGTCCTAACCCCAATATCTCAGAATGTGCCCTTATTTGGATATAGAGTCTTTACAGAGGTAATCAAGTTAAAATGAGTCATTAGGGTGGGCCCTAATCCAATATGGCTGGCAAATTTGTACACAGAGATGGACACAGAGGGAAGATGATGTGAAGAGAGACAGAGAGGACAGCCATCCACAAGTCAAGGAGAGAGGCTTATGGATCCCTAAGGAGAAACCAACCCTGACAACACCTTGATTTCTGACTTCTAGCCTCCAAAACCCTGAGACTATAAATTTCTGTTGTTTACGCCACTCAGTTTGTGGTACTTTGTTACAGGAGCCCCAACAGATCAATACAAATGGTTTTTACATTTTCAAGTGGTTGGGGGGAAAACAAAACACACCAAGAATGTTATTTTGTAACATGTGAAAATTATATGAATTCACATTTCAGTGCTGATAAAGTTCTACCAGAACACAGTCACACTTATTCATTTATGTATTATCTATGACTGCTTTTGTGCTGCAAGACCAGAGTTGAGTAGCTACAACAGAGACTGTATGGCCTAAAATATTTACTGTCTAGTGCTTTTCAGAAAAGTTTCCCAATCTGAGAATAACTGTGTCACAAAGCATCACACCATATAGCATAGATGGACCTCAAGAGAGTCTTTCAGTTTTTCTTTCAGTTGCTGTTCAGTATCCAGCTCTTCTAAAAATTAGCTACATCACATCTACTTTCCAAGGCTACTATATGTAGATCAAATGAGTGATAAAATGCCTCATTAAACTACAAAATATATTAACATGGAAGTTACAAAATTCCACCCACACCAACATAAGGTGTTAACAAACAATTTTAAGGGCAACACCACACGTTTTCCTGGACCAAGAATCTGATAAGCCCACCAATGTTAGCAGAACTTATTTGACTGATAAAACCAGATAGAACACCTCATAAGACTGTCAATGATAGATCCAAGAATCATAACTACATAAATGACTCCACTAAAATCCAATAAGCCAAGGCAAGCAAGCAAACAAGTGTTACATAATAATTAAGGTTATGTTTACCTATTATTATCAAACTCCCAATTTATCAATCAAACACTAGGGGCTAGCACATGGAAAGAATGATAAACTGTGTTTGCAGTAACTCTTTGGTTCCAACTTCCTAAAAGCTAAAACCTCCTAATATTTGCCCATTCAGAAAAACAATTAGATACCACTGCTTTGGTCAATTGTTTGGCAGTATCTACTACAGCTGAACAAAAGAGTCATACCCTATGACCCAGTAATTCAATTACTTGATATATATCCAATAGAAATGCACACGTGTATAGCAAAAGATATGTAAAAGAATGTTCAAGCAGCACTTTTTTTGTAAAACAGGACCAAAACAGAAATAACCCAAATGCCCATTTACAGTAGAAGGGATAAATGAATTATAGTAAATTCACACAATGAAATACTTTTCAGCAATGAGAATGAAAAAACTCCTGCCACATATAACGTAGAATAATCTCACAAACATAAAGACAAACACTAGACAGAAAGCAAAATATATGACTGATATTATTTATACAAAGCTCTATAACAAGCAAAATTAATCTATGGCATGAGAAGGTAGAAGAGTGGCCACTTTGGAGAGGCAGGTGGGAGTAGTGACTGGGAAGGAATATGAAAGGGTCCTCTGAGGTGCTGGTAATGTTCTATTTCTCTCCCTAGGTTGTGTTCAATTTGTGATAGCATACTGGTGCACTGTACATGCATGTGTATGTGTATGATATATCATACTTCAGTAAAATGGTTAACCAAAAAATTAAGTTACACTTCCAGGAGCTGCTTCCTAAGACTACTGGAATTGGAACTTAATATGCTCTTATTGGACCAACGGTCTCAAAGATAACTACAAACTCTGGACAAAATATAAAAAGTAACCACCTGAAGGCACTGGAGAGCAATCAAAAACAGATAAGACTCTGTAGGGGAGTCACTAGAAAAAAGGAATAGCACTGAGGAAATTTTCTTTCTTTTTTTAAATTGGTTTTTGCCTGAAGGCAGGCCCAGTTAGGCATTGTTAGGTAATAGAATTTGGAGAGAAACTACACTGTTACTGGCATAAAGAACCAGAGGACAGAGTTCAGAGTGACCCCACCAGGTGGAAACTGAGGGCTGAAATCAAGGAAAGGAGAGAGCCACAAAGGGAGAGGTCCAAAGTCTACATGTAAACTTGGCCCTAAATCTCTGGCTGATCCCTGAAATACGCATGTGTGGGACAGACAGAATAAGACTAAAAACTGAATATGGATTTACACTGCTGACCATAGGGGAAAATGATTTGGTGTTTGAGCTCATTCTACTAAAACAAAATAAATCAATATTCTTTGGAGGTACATGACAGATCCAGAATCTCTATAACGAATTGTTCATAACGCCCAGGATGCAATTTCAAATTACTAGACATTCAAAGAAACAGGAAAATGTGACCCCTAGAAGAGAAAAGACAACCAATACTGACCAACACCAAGATAACCTGAATTAGTAGAGAATTTTTTAAACCATCTTTACCAAGGTTTTTCTAATTTTAACATCTTACATAACCCTCCCACAGCTACAGAAACCAGGAAATTAATTAATGATACAATACTATTAAGTAATCTACAAACCTTATGTGAATCCTGTCAATCAATCCATTAATACCTTTTTTCTGGCCCAACATCCAATTCAAGATCTCACAATGCATTTAGTTGTCATGTATTGTTAGTTTCCTCCAATCTAAGGTAGTTCCTCAGTCTTTCTTTGTAGATAAGAATCTTAAAAGCAGCTACTATAACCATGCTCAAGAATTAAAGAGGAAAATATGCTCACAACAAATAGGAAATCTCAGCAGAAAAACAGAAATAATTTAAAAGAACCAAATAGAATTTCTAAATTGAAAAATACAATATCCAAAATAAAAACATTCATTGGATGCAGACTAAAGATGGCAGAAGAGTCAGTATACTTGAAGAAAGATCTATAGCAACAATTATCCAATCTGAACAATAGAGTGGAAAAAAAAAACAGTAAGAAAACTGAACAGTCATATGTGGCACAACATCAAAGGTCTAAACTTATGTGTACTAGGTATAATTGGAGTTCTACAATCAGAAGTGAGAGAGAATGGAGCAGAAAAAATATTTTAAAAAATAATGGCTGAAATTTCCCAAATGGAGCATAAGGTAGAAATTTAAAGATTGTAGGAGCTCAGCGAACCACAAGCAGGACAAATACACAGAAAACACCAAAGCACATCACAGTCAAATTGCCAACAACCAAAAGTAAAGAGAAAATTAAAGACAGCCAAAGAAAACTGACAAATCACATATAAGAAAACAAGAATATGAGTTACTTCTGTCTTCTCATAAAAAATAATAGAGGTCAAAAGACAGTGGAAGGACATTTTAAGTGCTAAAAGAAAAAAATCTGACAACCCAGAATTCTATATTCAGCAGAAATATCCCTCAAGAATGAAGACAAAACAAAAATAATTTCAGAAAAACGCTAAGAGAATTCATCACCAGCAGACTTGCACTAGAAGAAATGTTAAAGGAAGTTCACTTAGCAGAATGCAAACGATACAAGATGGAAACTCCAATCTTCAGAAAGAAATGAAAAACACAGGAAATGGGAAGTATGTGGGTAAATATACAAGACTAACACCTTTAAACACATATAACTTTAATAAAAATTAAATGCACTTCTAATAACCAATGGGTCAAAGAAGAATTCACAAAAGAAATTAAAAATACTTTGAGATAAATGAAAATGAAAACCTAACATATCAAAACTTCTGGGATACAGCTAGAGCAGTTCTCAGAGGGAAATTGATAGCTGTAAAGGGCAACATTAAAAAAATGAAAAAGATCTCAAATCTATAACCTAATCTTTCACCTTAAGACACTAGATAAACATCAGCAAGTGAAACTACACCCAAAGCAAGCAGAAGGAAGGAAATAAAAAGATTAGAGCAAAAACCAATGAAGGAGAGAAAAGAAAAACAATAGAGAATTAGAGCAAAAACCAATGAAGGAGAGAAAAGAAAAACAATAGAGAAAAATCAACAAAATCAAAAAGAGGTTCCTTGAAAAAAAATTTTTTAATGCCAAACCTTTAGTTAAACTGACCAAGAAGAGAGAAGAATCGAATTATTAAAATCAGGAACGAAAGAGGGACATCATTACCCACTTTACAGAAATAAAATGGATTATAAAGGAATACTAATTTAGATAAACTTGATGCCAACAAATTAGGTAATTTAGATGAACTGGACAAATTCTTAGAAAGACACAAACTACCAAAACCAACTCAAGAAAAAACAGAAAATCTGAACATATTTTTACAATCTATCTTTTTAAGATAAAATTCTTTCCTACAAAGAAACACTAGGCCCAGATGGCTTCACTGGTGAACTCTACCAAACATTTAAAGAAGATTTAATACCAATTCTTCACAAACTTTTCCCAAAAAATAGAAGAGGAGGGAACACATCCCAACTCATGCTACAAGGCCAGTACCACACTGAGACCAAAACTAGATAAAGACATCACAACAAAAGAAAACTACAGCCCAGGATCCCTATGACTACAGACATAAAAATCTTCAACAAAATACTAGCAAACCAAATCCACCAAAAAAAGCATTATACACTATGACAAAGTGGGATGTATCCCAGGACAGCAAGGTTTAACACCTAAAACTCAACTAAAGTAGTATACCATATTAATAGACTAAAGGACAAAAATCATATGATCATCTCAATAGACAAAGAAAGAGCATCTGACAAAATCCAACACTCTTCCATGATCAAAATAGTCAACAAAGTAAAAGTAGAAGGGAACTTTCTCATTATGATAAAAGACATCTATAAAAAAACCCACAGCTAACATTGTCACCATTATGGGGCCAGGGGCTGGGGTAACATCATACTTAATGTTGAAGTACTGAATACTTTCTCCCTCAGATCAGGAATTGTGGTAGGATAAATAATGGTTCCCTAAAGATACTCATACCCTAATCCCCAGAACCTGTGAACATGTTACTTTACATGGCAAAAGGAAATTTGCAGATATAATTAAATTAAGGATCTTGAGATGAATGGATTTTCAGGGTAGGCCCAATGTAATCATAAGGGTCCTTATCAGCAAGAGGCAGGAGAACCCATAGACACAGAAAGCAACCTGAGGGCAGAAACAGAAGTTGGAGTAATGGACACACTTTGACAATGGAGGAAGGGGCCACAAGTCAAGGAGCTAAGACAGCCTCCAGAAGCTGAAAAACGCAAGGAAACAGATTCTTCCCTAGATACTCCAGAAGGAACCAGTCTTGCCAATACCTTGATTGTAGCCCCATAAAACTCATTCTAGACTTCTGACCTCCAGATGTATAGGAGAATAAATCTGTGTTGCTTGAAGTCTAAATTTGTGGTAATTCATTACAGCAGCAATAGGTAACTAATACAGGATCAAAACAAAGATGTCTACTCTCCTCACTTCAATTTTACATTGTACTAAGAGGGTCTAAACCAAGGCAATTAGGCAAAAAAAAGAAATGGTATCCAGATTGGAAAAGAAGTAGAACTACCTCTATTTGCAGATGACATGATCTTGCATATAGTAAATTCTAAGAAATCCACTAAAATACTATTAGAACTAATAAACAAGTTCAGCAAGGTTGCAAGACAAAATCAACATACAATAATTGTATTTCTATACACTAGCAATGAACAAGCTAAAAATGAAAATATGAACATAATTTAATTTACAATAGCATCAAAATAAAACAACTGGGTATAAATTTAATAAAAGAAGTGCAAAGTACGCTGAAACTATAAAACATCATTAAAAGAACTAAATAAATGGAAAGAAATCTCATGTTCAAGAATCGGAAGACTTTATTGTTAAGAGAGCAATGCTCTCCAAATTGATTTACTGATTCAGTGTAACACTCATGAAAATCTAGCTGGCTTGTTGAAGAAATTGACAAGCTGATCCTAAAATTTGTATAGAAATTCAAGGGACCCAGAATAGTCAAAACAATCTTGAAAAAAAAAAACAAAACTGGATTACTCACACCTCCTGATTTCAAAACATACTATAAAGCTACAGTGATTAAGATAGTTTAGTAGTGGCAGATAGATATATAGACCAATGAAACAGAACTGAGAATCCAAAAATAAACCCTCTCATTTATGGTCAATTAATCTTTGACTAGAGTGCCAAAACAATTCAATGGGGGAATGAATAGTCTTTTCAACAAATGGCACTGGGATAACTGGACATTCACATGTAAAAAATAAAGTTGGACCGCACCCCACACCATATACAAAAAAACCCCATGAAATCAATCAGAGAGCTAAAAATATAAAACTCTTAGAAGAAAACAGGTGTAAGTCCTCATGACCTGGGATTAAGTAACTGTTTCTTAGATACAACATCAAAAAGCACAAGCAACAAAGATAAATTAGACTACATCAAAATTTAAAACTTTTATGCTACATACTATCACAACCCACAGAATAAGAAAAAATATTTGGAAATCATATATCTGCTAGGGGAACTTATATATCCAGAATATATAAAGAACTCTTACAACTCAATAACAGGACAATCCAATTTAAAAATGGGTAAAGAATTTGAACAGACATTCCTCCAGAAAAGATAAACAAATGGCTAATAAGGCATATGAAAAGATGTTCAACATCATTAGTCATTACTAAAATGCAAATCAAAACCACGAGATACCATCACATACCTGTTAGGATGGCTATAATCATGAAGACATATAATAACAAGTGTTGGTGAGGATGTGAAGAAATTGGGACCATCATATATTGCTGGTTGGAATGAAAAATGGTGCAGGTGCTTCGGAAAACAGTTTGGCAGTTCTTCAAAAGGTTAAGCACAGAATTACCATACAACCAGCAATTCCACTCCTAGGTATATATTCAAAAGAAATGAAAACATATCCACACAAAAACTTGTATACAACTGTTCATAGCAGCATTACTTATAGGAGCAAAAAAATCAACTGATGTATGATAAATAAGACGTAGCATAATCACACAATGGAATACTATTCTGCAACAAAAAGGAATAAGCACTAATATATTAATGTTACAACAGGGATGAACCTTAAAAATATTTTATTAAGTAAAAGCAGCCAGGTGTAAAAGACCATATATTTTATGATTCCATATATATGAAATGTCCAGAATAGGCAAATCTACAGAGACAGAGACTACACTAGCGGTTGCTTAGAGTGAGGGCAGGGGGATGGGAGGAAATGAGGAGTGACTGTTAATGGGTATATAATTTCTTTTAGGGGTGACATTAATGCTCTAAAATTAGACTGTCGTGAGGGCTGTACAACCCTGTGAATATACTAAAAAACACTGCACTGTATACTTTAAATGGGCGAATTGTATTGTTTGTGAATTCTATCTCCAGAAAACTGTTAAAAGAAAACAAAAAGAGGTATAGCAAAAATGCCAATAAACTAAAGTGAAATCCTAAAAATGTTCAATTAACCCAAAAGAACCAGGAAAAATATGAAGAAAGGAACAAAAAAGAAGTGGGACAAATAAAACAAATATTAAAACAGCAGACCTAAATCCAACCATATCAATAATTACATTAAATTTTAATTGACTAAGCACTCCAATTAAAAGGCAGATATTGTCAGAATGAATTTTAAAAAACAAGAACCAAATGCATGCTGCCCAAAAGAGACATACTTCAAATACAAAGAATCAGAAAGGTTGGATGCAAAAAGACATACCAAGCAAGGAGTAAGAAGCTTAAGAAGGCTGGAGTGGCTATACACATATCAGAGGAAGAAGACTTTATTATCAGAGAGAAAGAGGGACATTTCATAATGATAAAAGGGTCAATTCATCAGGAAAAATGGCAGTAGTAAATGTATATGAGCCTAATATTAAGGCTTCAGAATACACCAAGCTAAAATTTCTAGAATTTTAGTGACTGACAAATCCACATAGTTGGTGATTTTAATACTCTTCTCTCAGCAATTGATGAGACTAGATTTACAAAATCAATAACAATATAAAAGGTCCAAAAACACTACCAATAACCTTGAACTAATTGACATTTATAGAACACTATACTCAACAACTGCAGAAAACAACATTCTTTTCACCAAGACCAGCACACTTCTAAATAACCTATGGATCCAAGAACAAAAATCACAAATGAAATTAGAAAATACTTTGAACTGAATCAAAAATAAAAATATAATACACCAAAATTTGTGGAAAACAGCTAAAGCAGTACTGAAAGAAAAATTTATGCCTTTAAATGTCAATATTTGAAAAGAAGAAGGATATAAAATGCCTGAGTCTGCCCCCAAGAAACTAGAAAAAGAGCAAATGAAACCCAAAGTAGAAGGAAGGAAATAAAAATAGGAGCAAAAATCAGTGTTAACAGAAAAAAAAAAAAAAAACAGAGAAACTGAATAAAGGAAAAAGTTGGGATTTTTTTAAAAAGATTAACAAAATTGATAAACACTTATTACCAATACCACAAATGAAACAGGCAATATCAGTACAGACCCTACATATATTAAATGAATAATAAATGAATAGAATGCACTTTACGCCAATAAATTCAACCACCTAGATGAAACAAACTGTGCGAGAAACACAACTTAAAACTGACATAACATGGACTAAAATATCCTAATAGCTCTAACTGTATTAGAGAAATTGAATTCCTCATCAAATGAATTCTCACAAAGAAAAACCACAGGTCCAAATGGTTTCACTGGCTAATTCTCTAAAACATTTAAGGAGTAACTAATGCCAGTTGAACACAAACTCTTCCAGAAAACAAAAGAAGAAACATTTACCAACTCACTTTGAGGCCAGCATAATCCTCAACGCAAAACCTGTCAAACAAAACTACTACTAATATTCTTCATAAGCATATATATGCAAAAATCCTTAACAATATACTATTATATTGTATATATTAACAACAAAATATTCCAATTAACAAATGGAATCCAGTAATATATAAAAAATATGATACATCATGACCAAGTGACGTTTATCCCAGCAATGTAGAGCTGTTTTTATCCCAGGAATGTAAAGCTGTTTTCACATTAAACAAATAACTCATCATCATCCACACTACAACATTGCAGAAGAGATCTCTTTATCACAAGTCTAATAATAGCCCCTCACTTTCTCAAAACTCTTCGGTGGCTCCCCATACCCACAAACAAGACAGAAACTTTAACACAGCATGGAAGGCTCCTTTCATAACTCCTTTCCCCTGCACAGCAGCTACATCTCTGGCTACCAACCTCCCGTATGCATCCCATATCCCACTATAACGGCCATGCCCTCTGCCTAAGATGTGCCACTCCCCTCCCTCCTTCCTTCCACTCATAAATTCCAAATCTCTACCTCAACTGAGTTCCTCTGAAAACTTTCCTGACTTTGTCAGGTTTATTTCATTTCTTCTCTCTACATTCCCACTGCATCTTTCATAACCCTCAATTACAACAGATATTACCATTATTTCTTTTTCTCACTATTGAACTATTACTCCTATAGCAGGGGCCAAATGTTTTTACCATATTTACAGACTAAAGGGAAAACTCATATGATCATTTCAATAGATGCAGAAAAATCATTTGACAAAAGTCAATACACATTTGTGAAGAAAAAAAGCTCTCAGCAAATTAAGAATTAAAAGAAATTTCTTCAATCTAATAAAGGCATCTAAGAAAAATCTACGACTAACACAATACTTAACTTCCAAGTAGCATTAACCTCAGTAACAATAAACAACATTTATGTTTGCTTATTTATCTCTCATTGGTCCTCACAACAACCTTGTTTAAAAAAAAAGGCAGGGAGCTATTATTGTCCCAACTGGTTCTGGGTCAGAAACATTATATCTTATATACCCAAGTAAGAAAGCCGGTACAATAATCCAGACTTCGACCTAAAGTATTTTTCCACTATAGTATGCTGTCTCTCATCTTCAGGCTCACGTCACAATGAACTAGTCCCTTCCACAAACCATACTTTGGTATCCTTATCAAAGACTGAGTGCTGGTCCCTGGTGTGGCAATTCTTCAAGTTTTCTAAAAATGCCACTGGTTTAGGTGATTATAATAAATAGTAAGATAATCAAACAGCTATAGTATTTCATTAGTTGATAAACAGGACAAGTAACACTAAAGTGGAATGAAAAATTTTTAAATCCACATTAACAAGAACTTCAAATGCCCTTTCCTCAAAATGGCTTTGCCCCACAGAGGAAAGGACACATCCATTGGTCTGTAATCTTTCCCTTTATAGGTCTAAAATGGAACAGATAACAGGTAATTCAGGGCCTTATTTGAATTTGTATCTCTAATCTGCTACCTGTCAAGGCCTTAACTGAGCAGCCGTTGGCTGGAAGCTAAAGACACAGCTCTTTAACAGAGAAACCAGAGTGACATGGCCACTTCTGAGTTTCTGTTTCCGATTCATATGAATTTTTCATGCAGGAAAATACGAATACTGTCTTAACATCTTTCCATCTGCGATACACCCACAGTCAGCAAGTTCCACAAAGAGGCTGGATTTGCTTCTTTACGGCACAACATGCACTTCACTTCCAAGTACACAAGGAAATCCAAGCATCTTCAAATAACCTGTTAACAGAACTACAAAAAGAGATAGGATTTTTCTTTAAACTAGCTTTGCCACCCAGCTGCCTCTAGACCAATTATTTCTATACATCGTCTTTTGTGTCTTTTTGTGTTCCCCAAAAGTGAACATTTGACTGAGTCATCATTTGTGTAGCACAAAACATTAAACAATTAAGATAAAATAAGCCTTCTCCACAATGGAGTTATCTTCTCTGTGAACATCCCAGGTCCTTATAAAGAAGTCCATATGTTTCATGATATCACAGTGCCCTTTATACGCAAGTTCCTAAAACACTCAGTGAATTTCTTATCTGACCTTACTACTGTTGAAAAGTCAGTGACCACAGAGGTATCTCTCCCTGACATTTATACTGTGATTGAAGTAAAAATAAGGACCTCTTTTCTTCAAGCGACACAAAAAATTCAAAGGTCACTGGATAATACACTACCAGGTAGAGTGCACCAGTATCTCAGAAACTTCTTTACTCAAAATATCTGCTTTCAACAATCTTTGGGAGTGTCCTATGACAACCACTGGGTGACTAAATTGTTAATCAAGTAGTCAGCAAAACAGTTTTATCATAACTACTTTACGAATAAGCCAATACTCAAACTTCTCTTTAATTCCAAGAAGAATTCAGAAATGTTTGGATAATGTCTTTAAAAATGCCCTTTTTAAATTTAATTCTTTTCTTATTAATTATCTAAGGAAAAAAGAAGGGTTATCAAGGTAATTTAGAATTCCCTCAAGTGTCACATCACGTAACAATGTTGAGCAAACTATAGACCAACACTCCTAACTTCATAATACCACCCTCGAGTCTAATTTCAGGAAGAAATTTAAAACGTTCAAAGAATGATAATCTCAACCAATCACCTTCTAACACAGTTTTTTTTTTTAACTCGTCTCTAGCTGAATAATTCCAAATCAACAACCTCACCATGAGCCTGGGGCTGGCAGAGCTGCTGCTATCTCAAGGTTAAAGTTAGGAGTTGCCACCTTAACAACAGGCAGGAGTTGCCAGAAGAGATGTGACATTGAGGCAGACAGACCAGAAATTAAGTAAAGCAGCCAGAGATTCAGGAAAACTGAAGGACGAAAGTCCCAGTCCCAGTTTCACAGTTTGAATAAAGAAGAAATTTTTGCACGCACCATTCTACCCCCAAATCTGCCTCTGGACCACATTCGCTGTGACCCACTCCTCTCCAATCCAGCTCTCCATTTCTAACGGCAATATCCTTCCCACCTGCTTCCTCAGCACCAATGAAGCTCGAAAAAACTGTCTTTTGTGTCCCTAGTCTTCAGTTGAACTCTGAGGCCAATTAACTTTCTCCACTCAAACTGCTCAAACCACATCCCCAACCAGTACGGTCCATTTCACATAAAATATGTTTAAAGATATAGCATACCAGATATTACAATGCATGTAAAATACATAGTTTCTAAATTTTCAGCAAAAAGGGAAATTCTTCAGTTAAAATAACAGCTAAGAAGGGGCCAGCCCAGTGGCACAGTGGTTAAGTTCAGAGTGCTCTGCTTCAGCAGCCCGGGTTCGTGGGTTTGGATCCTGGGCATGGACCTACACACACCACTCATCAAACCATGCTGAGGTGGCATCCCATGTACAAAACAGAAGAAGATGGGCACAGATGTTATCTCAGGGCCACTCTTCCTCAAGCAAAAAGAGAAAGAATGGTGACAGGTGTTAGCCCAGGGCCAATCTTCCCCACCAAAAAAAAAAAAAAGCTAAGAAAATGGTTAACTGCAATTACAGATATTACTTTATCTAAATTAAAAAAGCATAATTTCATAGAAAAAATTATATATATGAAAACACTGACAAGCCTTATTATATATATGTGTGTGTGTCTATAATTTTCTTGAATTGGTCTTCATACAAAAAGAGTGTTCAACTCTTGTGCATTGTTGGTGAGAATGTAAAGTGGTGCTGCTACTATGGAAAATAGTATGGAGGTTCCTCAAAAAATTAAAAATAGAACCACCATATGATCCAGAAATTTCACTTCTGGGTATTTATCCAAAGGAAACGCAATCACTATCTCGAAAAGAATCCACACCCTCATGTTCACTGCACCATTATTTACAATAGCCAAGAAATGGAAACAACCTAAGTGTCAATAAGTGGATGAATGGATACAGAAAATATGTTATACATATACAACGGAATATTCTTCAGCCATGAGAAAGAAGAAAATCCTGTCATTTGAACCAACATGGATGGACCTTGAAGGCATTATGCTAAGTGAAATAAGTCATTCAAAGAAAGACAAATACTGTATGATCTCACTTACACGGGAAATCTAGAAAACAAACAAACAAACTCATAGATACAGAGTAGACTGGTGGTTGCCAGAGGCAGAGGGTGGGAGGTGGGTGAAATAGGTGAAGGTGGTCAAAAGGTACAAACTTCCAGTTTAAGATAGATAAATCCTGGGGATGTAATGTATAGCATGACGACTACAGTTAACAATACCGTATCATATATTTGAAAGTTGCTAAGAAAGTAAATCTCAAAAGTTCTCATCACAAGAAAAAAAATGTATAACTATGTGTGGTGATGGATGGTAAACTTACTGTGGTAATCATTTCACAATATATACATAAATCATTGCGTTGTACACTTAAAAGTAATACAATGCTGTATGTCAATTATATCTCAATTTGTTTTTTAAAGTTGTTCAACAAAGACATAATACACTTGACAATCTGCTATATCCCCTCTCCTAACCATTCCTTATCATGTCCCATAGGGAAGAAGAATCTTGCATGAAATCTATAATCTTTCCCATGTACAATTATGGTAACTACTAACCAGTTCTCATATTTAATTAAGAAACCATCATTTTGAGTCCCTTAGATCTCCAGATAAGTGTGCAATTATGGGGAATGATGTCTGCTAAGAACATAAAGGGAAGCTGTCTATATATGTGAATGTAAAAAGAAATCATGGCGTTAGAGTCAGGCCTCAAAGCAAAAGCCCTATTTGATTAATTTTTTAATTTAAATTCAAAAGCAGAACTTTTAAATTATCACTAATCTTAAAATTGATTAAGGTATGTTTCATCAACTTCATAAACCTGGTAAACATTTATCCTTAAATGATCAGTTGGGAAAGAATAAGAGTCTCTACCTCAGTCCTTAGTAATCTAGAGAATCCACTGTCCTCATGAAGCTTAGTGTATATTAACAATCCAATTTATCCACCTGTTTTATTTTATTTTATTTTTTATTTATTTATTTTTTTTGTGAGGAAGACCAGCCCTGAGCTAACATCTGTTGCTAATCCTCCTCTTTTTGCTGAGGAAGACTGGCCCTGGGCTAACATCGTGCCCATCTTCCTCTACTTTATATGGGACGCCACCACAGCATGGCTGACAAGCAGTGCATCGGCAGGCTCCCGGGACCCGAACCCGCGAACCCCGGGCTGCCAAACGCGAACTAAACCGTTGTGCCACCGGGCCGGCCCCCTATCCACCCACTTTAGACAAAAACAATTTGACCTGACAGAATTCAGCAAATGGTCCAAATACCACTTGTCATGGACCGTTTGGTTTGTTTGTCTCCCAGAACAGATGGATGCCTAGCCCTAGTTAGGCAGTTATGGTAATTAAAGCCATGACTGCTTACCCATTTGAAAATATGTCTGAAATATCATGTTGGTTAAACTGGATGGAAAAATCTGTGAAAGCTAAAATTTTTCAACAATAACACCAAAACAGGTCATCATTAAAAAATCAAAGAAGTCAAAGTATAACTTAAAGAATAAAATTAAAATCACACAGAATTTTCTTTTGGCATTTCCTCTTTGAGAGCATTTAAAAAAAAAAAAAAGCACTCTGAGGTCAGATCCAGACTCAACAGGAAAGAATGTCATGGACCAATTACCTCATTTCCACCAGTGACATTGGTGGAGAAAGGACGTGCAGAACAGAACATATATAACATATTTTCTGTCCCTACTACCAAGAGTTCAATAAAATTTTAGCAAGCTCTAAAAACAGTGAAATGTTGGAATAAAGCTCCAGTTACCCAGACTTAATGTCTACTAACAAATATTTCTAAATAAATTTTGGAGTGTGAAAATCACACATCTACATGGCCGTATCCAACTCTCTCTTTCATTGCAGTCAGAGAAGCATAGGTGTCATCTGCACCCAGATATACACAGGATAAATCCTAGGACTTTCATAATTTGTATATGGAAATGCTAACAACAGTTTTAACCCCTATAAGTCTTATTCACCTATGAAATACAGAGTCACACCACACCAGAGGATTAATGTGAGGATTAACTCAAATAAGTGAGTAAAGCTCTTGGGACAGTGCTTTTCACAGTAGCCTAAATCAATTACACTAACATCCTCATACCTTTTTGTTATGTTGTTCCCTCTACCAGAAATGCCTGTCGTCCTCCTCCTCCCTTCTGCCCAGCTGAACTACATTTGTTCTTCAGTCTTTTTCAAGTCATTCTTGATGCCTGCCTTATCTATAACACCATGATGGCCTTCTTCATCTTCAGTATCCAACTGTTTACTGTCTGTGGCACTCATGATGCAATTTAATGAGACACTCCTCTGAATTTTACTTAACATTTCATTGGCATATAGCATAGCTCTCGAGCAGAGGAGAAGCTCCAAGACTTCACGGCAAATCATCTCATCCTTCTATGTCCATCTCAGCGCCTATCAGTGCTTTAAAGAAACTAAAACAACATTCAGTAAATAAATGCCACATGAATGCGTGACCAAAAAAGGCAGAGAAATTACAAGCTGCTCTGTTTGAAAAAAAAAAAAAATGGGTGAAAAAGGTAGCTGAAGAGGCTCTTTGGAAGACAGAAGAGTAAATTTATGATACACGCTATAACTAAAATCTAGTTTACCTTAAAAAAAAAAGCTAAATTAACATCCTCTGACTATTAAATACCACCACAAACAAGTTACAAAAAAGGAAAGACATAATGCAATCAATTCCTTACTCAAAATGACACCTCCTGTACAGTCACTTCTTCAGAGAATATAAAATTTGACAGATAGTCTCAGCTTAGAATTAGGATTCTTCTTTTCCCTAGTTCATTGTATTTCTAAAGAGTCAGCCAGCAGGGGGAGGCCAAATTCATTAACATTGTAGTCACAAGATACTTATGGCTAACAAATTTTTGAAATTAAGAAAATGTTTTTAAAATTAAACTTTTGAATATTAACCATAAAAAACACTGGAGCCCATGTGTTTATAAATTATAATATTTCATAATAATATTTCTACATCATATAATACTCCATAAAACTAACACTTCTTACCTCAAGTTCTTTTGTGATATACATTCAAAAAAATAAAATATAAACATAAATCCTTTTTAAAGGCAGAAAAACAAATCAATGTTGATCAAAATTCAAATGACAATGGAGAAAAGCTGCTACTTTCTAAATTGTTACCCAAACTGAAGTACATAGCCAGTCTCATAATCCCAGCAGCCACTCATCAATTGTTCATCCCAAAGCCTCACCTGCTGGTCTCCAGGCTGCTGCTATCATTACCTGCTCCAATAAGCAAACCCCATTTTCAGTCTGTGACCACAAGATTCATCAGAAAATAGTTAAGGTCTTAAAAATTATATATCTCTGAGATATATACGGATGCTACAATTTTAGCAGCAGCACAGTCTCTGCTGACAACTACAAATAAGCATGGCCACAAACGGTATGGGGAAAGCAGTGTACAACAGGGGGACCAACAATAGGAAATACTGAAGGTCAAGTTCAAATTGCCAAACACAGACTACTCAGGTAAAATTAAGCAAAAGTGAGTCATGATTGTGTCTTTAACAAAAAGCACTAAGACGGATAAAACCTAAATGTAACACCCAAATTTTCTCTATTCTGATTAAAAAGTACTTCTGATTAAAAAGTACATTACCATATTTGATCCTTACAACAACCCTTCTGAAAAGCAGGTAACATGCCTATTTTACAGTTAAGGGAATTGAGACATGGAGAGAACTGAGATATGGAGAGGTTATCTTATTCAAGGTAACAAAGCTAACAAGTAGTGGAGACAAGATGTTAACTTGGGCTTTCTGGCTTCAAAATCAAAGCTTTTTGCATGACAACATGATGTCTTCCTGAAGCAAGGGCTAGACCATGTGATTGGAAATCTTATTAGTGTATAGAAAAGGAACTGGTCAACACACAGACACAAAAATTTTTTTCAATAATAGATATATAAACAATTATATGCCAACAAATTGGACACCCTAGAAAATGGATAAATTCCTAGAAACATACAACCTACCAAAACTGAATCATGAAGAAATAGAAAATCTGAACAAACCCTTTACTAGTAAAGAGATTGAATCAGTAATCAAAAACCTCCCAACAAACAAAAGTCCAGGACCAGATGGCTGAATTAGTGAATTATACCAAACATTTAAGGAAGAATTAATACCAATCCTTCTCAAACTCCTCCAAAAAAACAGAAGAGGAAGGAACATTTCCAAACTCATTTTACAAGGCCAACCTGATACCAAAACCAGACAAGGACACACAAGAAAATTATAGACCAATATCCTTGATGAACATAGATACAAAAATCATCAACTAAATATGAGCAAATTGAATTCAACAATATATTAAAAGGATCATACACCATGATCAAGTGGGATTTATTTCAGGGATGCATGGATGGTTCAACATCTGCAAATCAATGTGATAAACCACAGTAACAAGATAAAGGATAAAAATCATATGATCATCTCAATAGATACAGAAAAAGCATTTGACATCCATTCATGATAAAAACTCTCAACAAACTGGGTATAGGGAGAATGTACCTCAACATAGTAAAGGACATATATGACAAGCCCACAACTAACATCATACTCAATGGTTAAAAGCTGAAAGCTTTTTCTTTAAGATCAGGAACAAGACAAGAATGTATGCTCTCACCACTTCTATTCAACATAGTACTGGAAGTCCTAGCCAGAACAATTACGCAAGAAAAAGAAATCAAGGGCGTCCAAATTGGAAAGGAAGAAGTAAAACTGTCTCTATTTGCATATGATATGATTATATATAGAAAACCCTAAAGACTTCACCAAAAAATTATTAGGACTAATAAACAAATTCACTAAAGTTGCATGATACAAAATCAATATACAAAAACCAGTTGCATTTCTATACACTAATAACAAATTATCAGAAAGAGAAATTAAGACAAGAATCCCATTGACAATTGCATCAAAAAGAATAAAATACCTAGGAATCAATTTAACCAAGGAGGTGAAAGATCTGTACCCTGAAAACTCTAAGACACTGATGAATGAAACTAAAGACAACACAAAAATAAATGAAAAGATATTGCGTAGTCATGGGATGGAAGAATATTGGTAAAATGTCCATTCTACCCAAAGCAATCTACAGATTCAATGCAATTCCTATCAAAAGTCCAACGGCATTTTTCACAGAACTAGAAAAAACAATCCTAAAATTTGTATGGAAGCACACAAGACCCTGAACAGCCAAAGCAATCCTGAGAAAGAACAACAAAGCTGGAGGCATCACAATTTCTGATTTCAAACTATATTGCAAAGCTATAGCAATCAAAACAGTATGGCATAAAAACAGACACATAGATCAACGGAACAGAATATAGTGCCCAGAAATAAACCCATGCATATATGGTCAATTAATTTACGACAAAGGAGCCAAAAATATACAATAGGGAAAGGATAGTCTCTTCAATAAATGGTGTTGGGAAAACTGGATATTCACATGCAAAAGAATGAAACCGGACCCCTATCTTACAGCATATACAAAAATCAACTCAAAATGGATTAAAGACTTGAACATAATACCTGAAAGCATAAAACTCCTAGAAGAAGAGATAGGGGATAAGCTCCTTGGCATCAGACTTGTCAATGATTTTCTGGATTTGACACCAAAAGCAAAGGCAACAAAAGCAAAAATAAGTGGGACTACATCAAACAAAAAAGCTTCTGCACAGCAACAGAAACCATCAACAAAATGAAAAGGCAACCTACAAATGGGAGAAAATACTTGCAAATAATATATCTGATAAAAGGTTAATATCCAAAATATATAAAGAACTCACACAACTCAATAGCCAATGGAAAAAAATCTGAATAAAAAATGTGCAGAGGAACTGAATAGCCATTTTTCCAAAGACGACACACAAATGGCCAATAGGTACATGAAAAGGTACCCAACGTCACTAATCATCACAGAAATGCAAATCAAAACCACAATGAGATACCAGCTCAGACCTGTTAGAATGGCTATCATCAAAAAGACAAGAGATAACAAGTGTTGGTGAGGACACAGAGAAAAGGGAACCCTGTGCACTGTTAGTGAGCATGTAAACTGGTGCAGCCACTATAAAAAACAGAATGGAGGTTCCTCAAAAAATTAAAAATACAGCTACCATATGATCCAGCAATCCCACTTCTGGGTATATACCCAAAAGAAATGAAAACAAGATATCAAAGGGATACCTGCATTCCCATGTTTACCAAAGCATTACTCACAATAGTCAAGATATGGAAAGAAACTAAGTGTCCATCAACGGATGAATAGATAAGGAAGACATGAGATATATATATACGAACATACACACACACACTGAAATATTATTCAGCCATGAGAAAGAAGGACATTCTGCCATTTGTGACAACACCGATGGACCTTGAGGGCATTACACTAAGTAAAATAATCCAGACAAACAAAAGCAAACACTTCATGGTGTCACTTATATATGGAATGTAAAAAAAAAAGAAGTCAAACGTATAGAAACAGAGCAGAAAAGTGGTTGCCAGGGGCTTGGGGGAGGTTGGTAAAAGAGTACAAAATAATAACAACAACAACAACAACAGATACATGAATAGAAGTCAGTGTGACATGCCCAATGCTGGCCCTGGTAGCATATCCATTTTTTCCAGTTCTTCCAGTCCAAAGAAATGACAGTGCAGTTACTGGTAAACTCAAAAATGATGTTTGCAGCAGAGCACTGTATACACAAAAGAGCTGATGAAGCATTAATAGCTCCTCAAAAAGTAAACACACATTGGTCTTCAAAGCACTACACAAAAGATTGTTCTAAAACAGTTTAACGTTTTATGCCTTTTCTTTACTTGGTTTAACAAACAGGTTTCAATCACACTCAAGAAATGCTAAATATACAGTATTAGAAAAGTTGGACATGCCACATACATGCCACTCAAGTTCAAATCAACAAATACAAATATATAACAGGACGTTATTTTATAATCAATGCTCCACTTTACAGTCATCTAAGTGGGAATGTAGGCTTTTCTTACATTATTTGCAAATTAAAATTTTTTAAGAAAAAACTACCCTCCACTAACAGAAGCGGTCCTCTTTAATGAGCCTAAATCCTCAACAAAGACAGATTTCAAAGCCATAATACTCCACCACAATCTACTCAAATGCTTAATCAAACCTTTGTGCACTTCATGTCTAACTCTTTCCACCACCACATCTTGGCATTCTGGTGAGAAGTCTTGAAAGGCCCTCAGTACCTACTGCAAATCATCTACAATTTACCATCCTCTCCCTAAGAAAAGTACCTCTCGAGAGGTTCTTCTGGCATGAACTTGCCTGTGTCTATCAGTAAAGATGACCCTGCTATTCTCATTATGCCAGATTAAACCAGGGATTGTTGCTCCAGCCTAGGGCAGCCATGGACTAACTGAACACCTAGGGTCAAACTTGGTCCAATAGGGGTAACTGCACATGGAATGGTGACAAATCCAACCAGACCCTCCTGTAAACACTAGGGCACAGAGAAGGCAGGTCACTAGGGTTTATGCAGCACTCCACGTGATTCTAAGCTCTCCATAAGGACTACTCCTTATTCGAGCCTAGAAAATATTAGAACCCTGAGTGAATGCTGAGTTAACAAGCAGACAATATCCTCTGCACACTCCACTCAATAAAGCCCCATTCCTGAAGGTCTCTTTCACACAACCTTAAAAAAGTCTGTCTAATACAACTGATCTACTTCACCAACACGTTCACACATCACACCCAAGACCTGGTCAGTGGACAGCCAAGCCTCCACACAAACCATTATGCTCCTCTGGCAGCAGGGACAGGTAAAGCTGAGGTTAGATCCTTCCCATTACCTAAAATTGTCTCTCATCACAATAATCCATAATAATCCTGAGATACTTGACAACTCATCTCCTTCAAGAAGACTCCAACTGATTCAAATGACATTGAATTTCTCCTTTACTCTGTGACACCTCAATAAACTTAGTTTGTTCTATAAATCACACATCATTTCAATAAGCTTTTCAGATTCAGTCCAACCTCGAGTAACACAGAAATTGCCTCACACTAAACATCTGAAATTTGCTGGGCCTCAATTTCCTTTTTTTAAATAGAAACCTTTATTCCCACATGGTTTGACCGCTATAATTTTTACAACTGTCACAGAATCCAAAGTAACTCCCTCAAGGCAATCTTCCAAAAAGCAGGATTTTAGATGGCTGCTATCAGAGGAGATCACCTAGAGATGGGAAAGGAGAAAAGGTAATTAACAAGTTTCCATATCATAACCTAGCAAGATCTCAAATGCCTCACTGCAGAACTATTATATTTCTCCTGTGAACCTCAAACTTCTAATATTTTGTCTCCTAAACTGCATTTATTACTAATTTATTGGCTTTAGTTTTTTTAGACCAAAACATACATAACTGCAGAAGCTTCTGATCAGCATAAACAACCATAATTAACTGACACAATTTTAGGCCAGCCCAGTCCTCACAAAAAAGAAAAAAGAGAAATAATTTTTGTTTAAACTTGACATTTTAACCTATGCAGTCTCATTAATATAGTAGTTAAGAAAAACTTTGGAATTAAACACACCTGTTATAATTCTGACTCTCTCATCTCCGGCAAGTAACTTAAATCTGAGTCTGTTTCCTCATCTATAAAATATTACTAATACCTATCTCATAGAGCTGCTAAGGCTGAAAGGAAACAATACATATAATACTCTTTGAACAGTACCTAGCAAATGAAAATGTTCACTAAATGTTTTAATCACTATTAACATTTCTCTAGGCTTTAAAATATATTAAAATAACCTAGGGACCTCCATTACCACCCTCCAAGAACCTCTAAGAAATAGAGGGACCTAAGGTTTTACAATCATATTCTAACAATGTCCTCCGCTACACTCTGAAATTAAATCAATACACTTTTTACCTGAATTCCTGCCTCCCTAAAGATGGCCCATTCAGAAAAATGTTTTATCTGTTGTTTTCTCTCTGCCTGGTGGACTTATAGTGGGTTAGCCCACTAAAAAAGAAAGGCAAAATCCTTATTTTTGTGTGTTTGAGTTTTCTATCTTGAACATGCATTATTTTTGTAATCAGAAAATACAATAGATATTATAAGATTAGTTTTTCCCCTCAATAATTTATTTTGGCAGTCAGAAATTCTTATGCAATCTACTTATTTATTCAAGTGCCTAATAAAATAGTTTAGATTCTTAGAGGTTTTACTTTAAATTTTCTTATTACTTCTTATACCTATTACATTGCTCATGAGCAAAGGCTTGGAAACAAAATGCATTTACTAAACCATATTATATAAGTAAATTTTATATATCAGCAGTTCCCTCTTAGAGTACAATCTGTTTGTAATTCAATTGTTCACAACTCATAACTCATTTTCCCTTAAAAACAATGCTGTTAGCTTGGTTAAAGTTCCTGGATTAACCCAAAAAGATTATGTGGCCATAGTATTACTGAATTCTAGTAATAAGAGTTATTAATCTAGGTTCTAAAATCCAGAGTCAAGCCATACAATAGCAAGAAACAGAAGTTTTAAAAGTCCAGTTTCTTTTTTGAAGCTCAGGAATAGCGCTTGACAAAATTTTAAAATTTTGACTGCCCTCTAGTTTGTGCCCACCTATTATGGAATCCCATCCAAGCCTGGTTTCCCACACTGCAATCTCACTCAGTCCTCTTCTCCCATCCATCCTGCCAGTGTAACTGATCACATTTAGGTATTAAATACAGAGTCATATGAATGAACCAACTCACACTGAACCCCTTAATTCTAACCTGGAGTATTTTTGGTCATATAAAATGAAGTGAAATATTTAGGCCACATCAAAATAGACATTAGCTACACAACGTTGGAAGCAATATGATCTCAATAAAATAATTTTTAAAAGACATTACTGACCTATAAGGGCACCAGTCACAATCAGCTTCTCACAACTCTTATCTTACTCTTCCATTACAAGTTTAGGAAATACACATAAGAACATGAGAAATTAAAGAACTATGATTATAGTTTAACACCAAATGCTAAGGGAACACAAAAATTATGTCTTAAGAGACATTATAAATATACGAGGAGGAGGCAGAAAGGCAATCCAGGAAGAGAGAAAATGAGAAGGCAAGAAGTTTGGAAAAAGCAAGACAGGTGCATGAGGTGATAAAAGACACCACACTGGGATAAAAGAGGAAAGAAACATGGTTTTGATCTGGAGGTATATGGGGGGCCAAGGAGAAAAAAGTCTTCAAGGTACAGTTTAAATTTGAATAGACAAAAAATGAATCACTGCCAGGTAATACTTTGTTGTGGAAAATGTACTACACATTGTAGGATCTTTAGCAGTATCCTTAGCTTCTCTCCACTTGATGCCATAGTACCTCTCTCCATCAAGCGGTAACAACTAAAAATATCTCCAGACACTTTCACATGTCCTCTAGGGGACAAATCCAACCTCCCCACACCCATGGAGAACCACTTACCCAGTTCAAACCCCTTTATGAGATAAAGAAACTAAGCCCCAGGAAAGTCACATACCTTGCTAAGGTCACACAGCCTAGTTTTGGTTTTACCAGAGCTAGAATTTAAGCCAAGCCAAGAAACGTGTTACATCAAGCTTTGTGATCTTCCTAAATCATGCTTAGAATGGCTTCTAATGATTCTTTAGAAGTTATCACAAAATTATTTTTGATCCCTAAACTGGACATTTTACCTGCAACATATACTGTATGTGCTATAATATCTTTCCATTGTTTCTGTACTGCTTTAAAGAATCAATCTGTAACCAAAAAAAACAAAACAAAACAAAAAATAAATTAAGCTATCAAAGGAACCCAAGCCCACAATGCGCAACTACATTAAAACATTTGCTGGTCAGCCATGAGCACCTGAGTGTTCGAAGAAGCCAATTTTTCCAAAGAGCTGAAAATCTGCCTTTGTAAGTATCAAGTATTTTTTTCCAGTTTTAACTCTGTTGGACAGATATCTTTACTTTTATATACTGCCTTGCCCTCTTAAGTGAGAATATCAAAGACAATTTAGACTCTTTTTAAGATTCAGGGTCATTATAAAATCCATTCATAATTGTATTATATAGCACTTTGAGATCCTCAGAGAATATTATAAGTAGAGAACAACAATTAAGTTTTATGTGACTCAAGGACAGTGTATGTGGAAAAAAGGGGGAGATTAAGTGAAACAGTACAGTTTGAAGCCAGACTAAGGAGTCTGAATTCTATCTCAAAGAGTAAGCACTCATCATGCTCTTTTGGTGGGTAAATGACATGAACAGGTCTGTTTTCCAAAGATCACAAATGAACAGAATGGAGGAGAGAAAGACTGGAATCCAGCAAGAAGCTCCATTCAGAGGTAATAGGTCAAGCAGGAGGCAGAGGCTTCCTGAACTAGGGTGGTAATGATGGCAAGGATGGAGAGACAAAATATAAGCTATAGCTAGAAGACCAACTTGGTGAATGATGGGTGGGAAACAGAGGGGGTATAAAGAGTCAAAGATGACACTGGCTTCTGGCCGGGTAGACAGAACTAAGACTGGGAAAACAATAAGAGAACGTCATTTCCAAGGAAAAAGATAATGAGCTAGATTTGGATTTTAAGGCCTAGCCTCATGACCTTAGTAACGTAGGCTTTACTTAAGCAAGTTAAGTTTCTACTAAATTTCATCCTCAGTAAGATGGGGAAAAATAAAACCCATCCAATTTGTTTGTGAAGATTAAATAAGACAGTAAAAGCACTTTGGAAAGAACCAGTCTAGTATAAGGAATGAATATTCCTCTTTTTTTTACTTCTATTTTTTTTTTGTACCACTAAGTACAATCTTCATTGAGTACCTTCATTTTCCTATCACAAATCTTTCCAATCACCATCCTAAATAATTCACACTACAGCCACCAATGGCTTCTTCCTGGCCATTTCTGTTCTATTGTCCTGGTTTTTTTATGTCACCACTATGTTTCACCTATGCTTTGACATCCTTTACAGCATGTTTCAGGAAAACCACACTAAGGACATTAATTGTGAAAATTTCCATTAACACATTTTTCATCTCTACATGTTTCTTCTACTCTGTCTTGTCTATGCTCTTTCCTACTACCCCAGTCCTACTTCAGACCTACATTGCTTCAATAGTCTCAGGGCCTCCAACAATTTCCCCGACGTTAAAAAAACAATTCACCCCACTCCTCCCCCACAAAAAAATCCTCCTGGCTGTGAAGGTCTGACTAGTCTGGTTAAAGAGGAGAATCACTGAGCTGAATGCGTGTTCCTTTTTGTGTTAAACCTCAGGACAGAAAAGTGGAGTAGGAAGTTGGAATACCATAACCCCTCCTTCCCAAAAGAATCTCCAAAGCTGACTCAGACTTTGTAAAGAAAATGAGGAGTTTTACAAAGAATAAGAAAGGATGAGTAGGAAAAAATGAGAAACCAAAATACAGAAAAATAGATGACTGCAACACATAATTCGCCACAGTTGGTTATACATTTTATTAGGCACGTTTCATGGCCTCTATGTACCTTCATGCCCTTCAATGAGTACTGCCCCCCGGAAAACTTCCTGTTTAGATGAGGGATGAACGTCAGACACCCCTGGTGAGAGAAGGAAATAAAAACACCCATATGTAGTCAGAGGTGAATCAATTAGATAATCCCTCTAGGGAACTTACTAAGGCTCTCAAAGTGTGACCCTCAGAGGAGCAGCATCGGCATCTACAACACTGGGGAACTTGCTAGAAATGCTAATTATTTGGCCCCATTCTAGGAATGGGGCCCAGCAATCTGTTTTTCAACAAGCCTTCCAGATAACTGTGATGCACCCTAAAGTTTGAGAATTACCAAGGGATAAACACTTGCCTATTATTAAGGTCCTTAGAGCCCCCCTGAATCCAGGTTTATTAGGAATACCATGGATCTTAATCTTGGATTAATGTGAGATTTCCCTGTATCCTTGAATACCTAGAATAGTGCCTGACACACAGAGCCTGACTAAATGTCTGTTGAATGAATGAGAGAATGGCCTTAAAATAAACTTCCCCCTTACTAAGTTAGTTATAATGGAACTGTTTCTTGTAACCAAAGTAATCTTAATTAAGCAATGTGTATGGGGAGTGGGGGCAGGGAACACACAAGATGGCCAGAGTCATTTGAAGCTAGTCCATAGGGCCTTAGAAAGAGCCAGGACACTGTTTTGAGAAGAAAAAGCTAAGAAACATACCCTGCCCAAAAGAAAAAGTGAAGGAATTTCAAAGGGTAAAATTCAGAATTTAACAACAGGGTCAAGGAAACTGTAGCTATAAGAAACTGGGATTTAACCTGTACAAGGTTCTGAGACCAAAGCAGAAAATTGTCATGCTTTTTCAAGGACCTAGGATGTTAATAAATAAAGACTTTGACCTCTGCCTCAACAAAGAGTGACAACAAAAGTCTATGTACCTAATAATTTACCTGATCTGTATATAATTTATACCTTAAGATTCCATCACACCATGGAAGTAATTTATGGCTTTCAACTCTGCAGTAGCAGACAGAACAGGGAAAGAACCATTAAACATAAGAGTAGCCAAACTAAATTCAGAGAGCTCTTAGAAGCAGATTCTACCTTCTTCCCTATCCCTTGTTGATATTCTGAATATTGAGAACAGAAACTTACTCCCAAATAGGCAAAAGAATAAAAAAAAAAAAAAAAAAAAAACTTTCTTGGGGGCAAGAGGGCTGCCTTTATTGTCAAATCCCTTAACTCCAATGCTCTGTATGTCACGGAAAGATTCTTCTTTCTCAATACTGTATTAATAATATTACAGTCCTTCAGTGGTTCCTAATGAGACCATCTTCCCAACTGTCTCATAAATTGTATTTAAACTACTCACTATGACCTTTTTTTTTTAAGGGAGGCATTATTCTACTTCTTAGACTATTTCCCACTATACCCCCAGTTATGCCCTGTGCTACATTAAGTAGCTGTATCGCCCAGTAGATACGTCACCCTCATGCAGACTACCTGAGGGCAGGGATGTGTTCTTGTGTCCCCAGTGCCTAGAACCATGTCGGGCACAAAGTAAACAGGAGAATATTTGTTGACTGATTGACTCCCACTCCCATACCCATTCCTGATCCCAGTTTTAGAAATATCTATTAATCTATCCTTTCTCAGATGGAAAACCTCACCTCTTCCAAAAAGCCTCTCCTGTCAGACCAAAGAGCTTCAACTGAAAGAAAACCATTGTGCTTCTGTTAACGCATATATACAACTACCACCGGCTATATGTTTCGATCATCTACGTTTTATACTTGTGTATCTCCCATTCTAGATAAGATACTCAAGGGCTAGAAGCAGACCTTACTGAAGTAGTAAACCTACTGGAGCTGTGCCCAGGGTGAAAGCAATGTTCTAATGATCTATTGCTCAACCTGTTGATTAGATACAACATCAGGCACTAGTGACAGCAGCAAGGGGGAGCGGACAAGAGCAGAGAGGAAGGGATATGGCAGAGAAAGAGACCACACCTAGATGAGACTACGAGAAAGGAAGGGAGAGGGTGGCAGAACCCACAAAGCCTCACTCATTCTCTCCTCAGGACCATCATCCCTCCCACAAGGCACTTAAATCAAGTTGTAAGTCCATCAGCTATCCTTCAGCACATTTTCCTGCTATTATCACAACTCTATTCCATCTTAAACATGGTCAAATTTTAAACAAAATCAAAATACTAATGGCACAAGCACAAACTATTAAACAAGGCAAATCACTTGGGCAAGATAGGTGTTTATAAATTACTTACCATCCCCCTCTCCCAAAGAAGGGGTGCGGGGAGAAAGACAGAAAGAAAAAAGAAATAGCACAAAGCAACTCTAAAAGGAGAACTCTGGCTCTAGGATGTGGTGCACCGGTACTCCCTGCCCCTCCCATCTCTCCCATCCTCCATCTTCACTCTAACTTTCTGGCCATCTGCTGCTACTGCTAAAGGGCAGTAGGAATGCAGAACCTGAGCTAATTCACCTCAACTTGCAAGGCAGTTTATTTTAATTATCCAAACACACAACACTATTGGCTGATATGCCTTAAGACTTCTGTCAAACCTTGGAGTTGATGTTTTATTTAAAGATCTACTTCTACAGGAAAACATGATGTTGAAGAACCTCACTTGTCAAAACTAGATCAAAGTTATAAAAGTTCCATACAAAATAGAAGTTTAAAGGAAGAAGTCGACAGCTTTCTCCTCAACAGTTCTCTTATCCCTATCTATAATTGTCTTCAGCTTCATATAATACAAACCTATCATCATTTAGGCAGAACACATCCCTCTCCTGTTTTTCTAAACAAGTCTTCATTGATAAACTCAGTCATTTTCTTAGCTAGACAGCTCCCTCTCCAGTTTAAAAGTTCCATGGCTAGTTTAAGTTAAGACAACTTGAGCAGTTCTATTTCTGCATTTCCTAATTTAAAATTTACCAGAGAAACAAGTTTTTGTGTGCGTGCATGTGTGTGTGAGGAAGATTAGTCCTGAGCTAACATCTGTTGCCAATCCTCCTCTTTTTGCTGAGGAAGACTGGCCCTGGGCTAACATCCATGCATATCTTCCTCTACTTTATACGTAGGTCCGCACCCAGAATCCGAATCTGCAAACCCAGGCCCACCCAAGTGGAGCACGCAAACTCAACCACTACACCACCAGGCTGGCCCCAAGAAACAAATTTTAACCAAAGCCAGAAAGAGGTTAGCAGAGAGTAATTTATGATGAGGCTACAGAAACAAAGGGAATATTCCACAGAGGCAGACTACTCAGTTTTCCCATTCAGTGCTGCAGCTCCAGGAGTCTAATGATTCTTCATTTATTCAAAAATAAAAATGATAATAAAATTCCCTGGTGTTGACAGCAGGTGATTTTTAACTTCACTGCTGCCTGACAGGCACCTACAGGCTTTACCTGGCCTCAATCTGTCGAGTTTGGAACTGCCAATTAGTAGCTTCTCAAAAGCAAATCTCAATGTAAGCCATTAAAAAAAGTGCTTTTCAAAGAGTCAAATACAACGGATTACTCAAACTCAGCACGTTAGAACAAAATAAAACCTGAGTGCCCAATCCAGGCTTCAACTGTCAAAGCCAAGTGACAAAGAACATCATTCCAGAACAAAGAAAGGATCAAATTCTCAAAACAGTTGTGATACACATACTCCCCAACTTAAATACAAAGAATGCTGCAGCAATCTAACAGGTATCTTCATCAGAAATCTTAGCCTCTCTCAATTGAGGTTCCACAGAGGAGAATTAAGCACTAATGCCCTCAGGTAAACATTGGCAAAGCTTTTCTGTAAATATTTCAGGTTTTTCAGACCACATGGTCTCTGTCACAACTACTCAGTTCTGCCACTGGAACTCAAAAGCAGCTGTCAACAGTTAAGTAAATAAATGAGTGTGACTGTTCCAATGAAACTATTTATGGACACTGAAATTTAAATTCCATATAATTTTCACAGAAATATTTTTTTCAATGATTTAAAACCATAAAACCAGTCTTATAAAAAAATTTTCTTACTTCTTTGACTAGATTTGGCTCTAGGCAGTAGTTCGCGAACCTATTCCCTAAGGCATCCTTTGTATGTAATATATTAACTTCTCTCCCATGCATCTAGAATGGTACTAATTATGTATCATAATACAGAAAATTGAGGAAACAGTCAAATCATTTGTGTGTCTGGAGTGCTCTGATTATCTAATAGAACACTCTGTCTAGTATGAAGCTAACTGATGCAATTTTATTAGCACTTGTTAACTTGGGCCAACAACATAACACAAGTTATTTTTTTTAAGTCTCAAAATATAAAAAGGAACTTTCACATCCAATATATTTCCAATGGATTACATAAATCAATGTTGCAATTAAATCTCTGGTTAATGTACTGCCAGAAATAAAAAATTCTTTCAGTACAGCCAAGATTTCAATTATTGTCTTTCAATCTATTTTGTATCTTCAGATATTGTTTCTTCTTAAAGCAGAACCTACCTGAATAAAAATCACGAGTGTAAATTACAGTATTACCTCAGACACTGACATACGAGATTTAAGTCCCAGCTCCACCTCTTTCTAAATGAGTGAGCTTGAGCAAGTTCCAGACTCTTTACTCAGCTGTTAAGGAAATGAAAGATCTGCAACCCTCCAGGAGTAGTCAAAAGTGTACAATTAAACTTAGATGAAAAAATCTTGTCGACTATATAGTGCTACAGAAATATCAGCTGCCGTTATTAGGTGCTTGATGGCTTTCTTCATGTTACCATTTTCCACTTTTTTTTATAACGCTCACCGGATTCTGCTAAGCCTCAGGTTTAGTGGAGTATTGTGCACCTAGGAGTATATTCCATTCAACACATTTAATTTAAGCAAAGCATAATGTTAGGCACTATGTAGGAAATAAAGATGACTGAGATGGTCTTGGCATTCAAATAGCTTACAATGAACTCAGGCGTATACACATGATAAGTCAGTGCTGTAAGAGAAACAAGTGAAAACCAACATGAATGCACTGTGGAATCAGAAATTTTTACAGATTATTTAAAAAGGGCCTGGGTATGTGATGAGAGACATACTGTAACAGAGGGAATTGCAAGAGCATTGGTACAGAGGTGAGAGAACACTCTGCATACCCCAGAAAGCAGGGCAGTTCAAGTTCTAAAACAAATTCCAAAAGGAGAGTTTCATTTTTAAAATCTAACCAGGAAAAGAAAAATCTTACTATCAGTCTTTAAACCTCTGAAAGTAAACATCCTGAAGGAGAAGTAAGGGCTCATTTTAAGGTAAAGAACTGGAAAAATTATGAACCATGCTGAATTCAATCCACTTCATCACCATTTCCCAAAGCACTTAGCAAACATCTAAGAGGATATGTTTAGAGGGGACTGAGCTACAGGGAAGGGACAAGTCTGGCCTAGTAGGTCTTTGAGGGAGTAGGGACTGACATTCTCAGCTCTCTTGATAACACATGCAATATATGAACCTGCTCCAAAAACCATTTTCTTAAATTCTGCAAGTTGTCACAGTTCTCAGTAGGAAAAAGCAATATAACAAGTTAGTTCTTAAAACAATAAGCTATGTAGGCTTCCTTGGAAGAAGAGGGGACTAGAAAAATCTGACATTCTTCTAGAGTTTTCTTATCTACATTATTAGAAACCTTTTCCATAACCAAATTTTATTCATGTTTACCCTTTTGCCAACAACAACAAAATACGTTTACCCTGGAGCTGTACCTGTGCATTGTAAACTTTAACCCAGAAGAAAATTTCTAAAAAAAAAAAAAAATAGAGTGTTAAGAAAGGTTTCTGTAATTCAGTTACCTCTCCCTCCTAAGACTGCCACTGCACCAGTCACCACCAGTGGAAGATTAAAGATGGCCCCAAACTCTTTGCTACTCCTCTCACTAAGAGATGGAGTCCAATCCCCTTTCCCTTGAATCTGGGCAAGCTCTGTAACTGTTTTGACCAGTAGAATAAGGCAGAGGTGATGCTATGTCAGTTTCCAGCTGAGCCCGTCAACTGTGAGAAATGATGATAAATTGTTTTTTAAGATCCTGGTTTTGGAGTGGTTTGCTAAAAAGAAACATAACTACAACAGCCACCAGATCACAGCTCCAGCTTTCAGGCCTTTCACCTCGCCAACAGCCAAAATGCTCCTTCACTTGTAAAAGGAAATAAAAACTCACAAGTTATAACTTTTGGGATATGTTTTGAACAGAATATGCTGTCAACTCTCAGAGCATTAAAAAAGATCAAAGTGTCCTAATTCCTCCTAAGAAAAGCAAACTGCCAAAAAATAAAGTCAGTTAAGTTCCAAAAGGAAAGATTATAAAAATCAAACTCCTGAGTGTGATGCATTTATTCTTTACACTAAAGAAAACCCTCTGGTCTAGAAGGTTAGATAGATCCCAAGAAGAAGTCATCTCCAGAAAGTAGTATTTGGGAAGGAGGGGAATAACAACCATCTTTATGCTTTACACACTTCTGAATTGCTTGAAATAAGCATGTAATACTTTCAAAATTTAAAAAAGATATTTCCTTTGAAAAACAGCAAACCACTGTAGCTCTAATAACTTTTAAATGCCTTTTTGGTACATTAAAAATGAAAGCAAATGCCATTCTTAGCTATGCTTTCATAGAATGAAGGATGGTGTCAGCCCCCAAATGGATACCTATTTTTAACAACGGGTAGAGCCTATGCTCTAACTTGTATCTCTCACCTCACCAGCCACACTCTTGCACAGTGTGGCACACCCAGTTAAGCACAGTGCCCAGCAAGGAGAGAAGGCCTGTGAGATTGCTTTGACTTCTTTCCTTCAAGCTTTGAAGGGTACTAGGTAAGAGGAAAATAGTTTCAGAAATTCCCCCTATGCCTCCAGCAACTCTGTACCAGGCCTCCTTGCAAATCATCTCCCATGGTCTTCTCCTCTCAAGGCCTCTGCCACACTCTCAACCCCAAGATAATTGGCAAGATGGTTGGATATGTATGAAAGAGAATGGCAGCAAATCAAATCAGAAAGACGCAGGGCAGAAAAGAAAAAGATATTCAAGGGAGGAATTATTTTCTAAGTTTTCAAAAACTATCCACATCTCTAGCCTCTTCTCTTTACACCAATTCCTTGCTCCTAAGAAATTCTACCAGGAGACAGATGAGGAAAAGATGAAATTCAGAACATTTCATTCTGCTTCTGGTTATTAATGTCAAGTAAAGTACTAAAGTGGAAAGGAAATAACCACAAGGAAAGCTACAAGGGTTTTAAATTATCACAGGGTTTCGTTTATGTTGTTCTTCCACACTTCTTTAAGTGTTGAGAACTCACTGTTACCTGTAAGCACTTCCAGGGGCCCTTCCCAACCCTCGGTTTATCAGATTTCCTAAAAGGATAGAAACAAAAGTTCAGCAAGTTCCAACTACCAACATTTCTTCCAAAATATCCTATGTTTTAGAGTCCTATGATCCTAGATTTAAATGTTTCCTTTACTGGGCCGGCCCGGTGGCGCAGCAGTTTAGTCCGCGCTTGGCAACCCGGGGTTCACGAGTTCGGATCCCGGGCGCCCGCCGACGCACTGCCTGTCAGCCATGCCGTGGCGGCGTCCCATATAAAGTGGAGGAAGATGGGCATGGATGTTAGCCCAGGGCCAGTCTTCCTCAGCAAAAAGAGGAGGATTAGCAATGGATGTTAGCTCAGGGCTGGTCTTCCTCACCAAAAAAAAAAATAAAATAAAAAAATAAATGTTTCCTTTACTAAGCCCTAATACTCCAATTTAGCTTCCATCCCTCATAGGAAAAATATAAATACACAAATCAAGATACAAAAGGAACTGATAAATCAGAAAGAGTTCTATAAAAACTAGACAAACACAGAAAAATATACAGTTTAGTAAATTTAGGAATAACACATAAAACAGATCAGTGAAAAATCAGCCTTGCTGAATACATTAATAATAAAGAACAACCTGAAGAGCAGGAGATGGAGGCGAGAGAATCATGGAGTTATCTTTAAAGCAGTATAATAGTATGCAAAGATAAGAAATTATTTTATTATACTCAGCATGAGTTAGACATCTATTAACTTTTGGGATATGTTCCAATCACTTTTAGGCTGGGAGAGGGGAAAGAAACTACAAGGATCCACGAATGGTAGAAAAATTATCAGAGGTTTGGAAATGTTCAAGGAACATGGGCTGTCTGATCTAGAAAAGAAAAGGAAAAGAGGTCTCATCTACCAATGATTTTTGGGTATATTAAACGTTTTTGAATGAGGAAAATGCTGAGTAATTGCAAAAACAGACTCAAATGTCAAGTCATGAAGACCATTAAACACTGGTCTCTGAACAGGAATACAGTGGACCACATAGTTCCCAAAACAAAACTGTCATATTAGCTCAGTACTGTCTTTGGCTTCAGGGTGACAGGCAGAATTTCACAAAATTGGATCCTCAAAAAATCACCTTAATAGTCAGGGCAGAGTAAGCTAAAGGCATTAAGATTTTAAAAATCAACCCCTAGTAGAAATCAATACATAATGGATGGGAAGGTTTGGAACTGAGTGCTCATGTGTGCTCACAGGTCTAGGGTATCTTCCAAACCACATCCAAAATCAAATCTAGGCAACTAGAAAAAGCAAGGCTGAAATATAAAGTTATCTAAGAAAATTACAATCTATTCTGTCCATTTCCTGATGCCAGGCAAGAATGTCTGCTGATCAGTGATTTTTGTATTATTATTGTTATCATTTAAAATTTAGGGTGCCTATAAACAGAACAAACAAAATAGTGGTATAATCATACAATGGAATAATACTATTTAAAAATATGCAATAATAAAAAAGAATGAACTATTGATACACACAACACTGATGAATATCAAAAACTTTGCACTGAGTCAAAGAAGCCTTAACACAAAAGAATACATACCATATGATTCCATGTACATGACTTTCAAAACAGGCAAAACTAATCTACAGGAGGGAAAAACTAGATCAGTAGTTGCCTGGGGAGGGAAAGAGACAGAAGGGAGGCAGACTGGGAAGGGACATGGGGGAACTTTTTAAAGTCTGAGTAACATAAAATATGGTGTAGTACAGCATAATATTGATCTTGATAGAGGTTTGGGTTACACAAGTATAGACATTTGTCAAAATTCATCAAACAGTATACATAAGAGTTGTATTTTTCACTGTATATAAATTGTACCTCAAAATAAAAAAACAAATGTTATAGTTAATAATAAACATGGTGAAGTATGTGGGGGTAAAATGCACTGTATCTGCAATTTACTTGGAAAATTAAAAAATAAGATGGATTAATACAGTCATGCACTGTCTAACGACGTTTCAGTCAACAGCAGACCACACATACGACAGTGGTCCCATAAGATTAGTACCATATAGCCGAGCTATAGTAAGCTATACCATCAAGGGTGTGTAAGCACACTCTATGATGTTCACACAGTGACAAAACTGCCTAACGACGCATTTCTCAGAACGTATCCTCATCATTGAGCAACACATGACTGTAGATGAACAGAGGAATAGAAAGCAAATAAAGCAAAATATTACAGAATCTAGGTGTTAGGTAAATGAGTGTACAATTCGTGTACAACTCTTTCAATTCTTCTGTTTTTCATGATAAATGAAATTTTTTTGTGTGAGGAAGATTGGCCCTAAGCTAACATCCATGCCCATCTCCCTCTATTTTATATGTGGGATGCCACCACAGCATGGCTTCACAAGCGGTGCATAGGTCCGCACCTGGGATCCGAACCTGCAAACCCCGGGCTGCCGAAGCAGAGCATGCAAACTTAATCACTACAACACCAGGCTGGCCCTGATAAATAAAAATTTTATCATGAAATTTTTCATGATAAAATGTTAGAGAAAAAAGGAAAATTAGGTATTAGAGAAACGGTCACTTTCCATTAAGCTATTACTCAGAATTAAGGGTCATCTGGAGCCTCTTCTTTGGAATAGGGACTATCATTACCCTCTTCCACTACTGCAGTAAAATATTTACTCGAGATCACCTAATTCCATCTATACTGATTCTTCTATCACCCAACAACTTTCTAATTTATTAATGTTTCTCAAGTGTCCTGAAATCACAAAAGGAATGCCCTGGACTGAGGCAAATGTATAAAGCATTATAGTCACAGACAAAGTATATCCTAAAAAGTTGGTTTTTTTTGTTTTTTTTGTTTTTTTTGTGAGGAAGACCAGCCCTGAGCTAACATCCGTTGCTAATCCTCCTCTTTTTGCTGAGGAAGACTGGCCCTGGGCTAACATCTGTGCCCATCTTCCTCTACTTTATATGGGACGCCGCCACAGCATGGCTGACAGGCAGTGTGTCGGGGGGCGCCTGGGATCCGAACCGGCAAACCCCGGGCTGCCAAGCATGGACGAAACCGCTACGCCACCGGGCGGCCCCAATCCTAAAAAGTTTTTAATCGATTGGTTCTATGCTTTATTAATATAATTAATCTTTGTTTTTATCTCTGATTTTTTCTAATCAACTGGTCCCGTACAAGTTTGATTAGCATAATCACCTCCCCAAGAGTCTCAGGAAACCTTCAATGAAAGAGTTTCTGGTTTTGGAAGCAAAGGACCAGCCTTTGGACAGCAATATCTCAAAAAAATTACACCAACCCTGTGAAGGCAGCTGTGCCTGAAGCAGCCAGCTGGTTTTCTCATCTGTAAAATTTGGATAGTATCTGTCCTGCCTACAACAGGCTTGTGAGGATAAATGAGACAACATACATGAAAACATTTTAAAAATAAAGTTCTGCACAAGTGTAATATATTATTATGGTTCCATAATGTTACTAACGACCTATTGAAACCACCTGTGTTACTGGACAAATAAGGGAAGAATTATTTAAACAGATTACTACCAAAAAGGAATAAGGTCACTTAAAAGAACTTTCCAGTACAAACACTTGATCCATAGTGATTAGTGTTGACTCATATGGGTATCTGTGTGAGTCAAGAACTACTCCCAATTTACCCAACAGGTCGTCTTGTTTCACCCATATTTGAGTACACAAATAGGGGAGACTGACATTGTTGAGTATAATGGCTGGTAGCATCCTTGTGGGAGTGCTACTAAATACCTCTTGCAAATCCAAGATTTGTAACACTACCAAGCAATTTAAAAGGCCCTAATTCAAGCAGCGATCATCAAGTAAATTATCTTGCCCATTTCAGACAGATCCCCAGGAAGTTCATCAGCAGCATCTAAGGGTTTATATCAAGACCTCTTTCTGATTTTGAAAATAAATTTCTGCTCAATCCCTACAGCTACTCAACAGATTCAGCACAATTTTAAGATTATTCACTCAAATGAAAAATAGTACCATACTTGAAGGCAGGGTCATCTGCAGAAAACTGAGACATACTTAAGACTACAATTTCTCTCCCTCTCTTTTTTAAAGGAATGAGTGAAGGGGAAAAATTAAGTTTCATTTAAAAGTTTCAATTTGAGTCTCAAATTCTAGGCTCAAAGTTTACAATAACCACACACTGTGTGCACAGAAGAAACACAAAGAAAAAGGAGCTGATCAAAGCTTATCCCAAGGCCTTCATCATTTGGTATTTACTGATTAGTCATAATGTGCTCCACATCATTATACATTACACAGCATACAAACATCTATCCTTTATACAATCCTATAATAACAGGAGTGTGGTAAGAAGCATGAAATGCATACTAATTCCTTTGGCTAATTTTTCAAAGGGTCAACAGGGCTCATCTTTGTCCCACAAGCAATTCAATTGTACAGAAAAATAAAAAACATGAAAATATTTAAACACTCGCTCTTCAACACAGCAATGGCCCACCTAAAACAAGATTTAATGAACCATGGACACAAGTTATCTTTCATATCAGAATCTAATACAAAATACCATCTAAAGCTATTTCTTGATTCAGCAGGGCTCCCACAAAACACACCTTTAAAAGCCAAGCCCAGCCAACGTCCTTGTAACAGTTGAGGGATAAAAATCTAAATCTCAATGTTTAAATGGAAGAAAGGATGGCATTCCACAGTGAATAGAATATTGCAAGTATTAAATAATGCAGTCCAGCTACCCGCTACTGCCTGCATATTATGAAAATATATTTAATTTTCTATTTAAAGGAAACACTACTATTTCCAAGTAGTTTAGAATGGAAGTGTAGCATAGTGGGAGGAATACAAGCTCTGAAGAGAGTCGGGCCACTGACTTGCTATGTAAAACCTTGGAAAACTGACTAAACCTCAGTTCCCTTCCCTTGCCTGTAAAACAGGAAACCACTATTCCACCAATCACACAGTTCCCACAAGGATTAGGAAAATAACACATATAAGTGATGGGCATCCAGTAAATGGTAGCAATTATTACTGCTTCCAGTACTAACGCATATTTGAGCTAATACTTACCAAAAAAAATTGAGGCAAAGAAGAAATTACAGAGGAAAAGAGAAAATACTCTGAGATGAAAACCACATACCAAAACTTATGGGATGCAGTTAAAGCAGTGCTTAGAGGAAAATTTATACCTGCAAATGTCTATATTAAAAATGAAAAATCCCAAATCAAACTAATCTTCTACCTTAAAACATAAGAAAAAGAGCAAACTAAACCTAAAGCAAGCAGAAGGAAGGCAATAATAAAGACTCAAGCAGAAAGCAATGATATAAAGAATAGAAAAACAACAGAGAAACAGAGAATTAGCAACAGAAAAACTATCCACAAAGAAAAGTCCAGACACAGATGGTTTCACTGATGGATTCTACCAAATATTTAAAGAAGAATTAATACCAATTCTTCACAAACTTTCCCCAAAAATTGGAAGAGGCGGGAACACATCCCAACTCAATCTGTAAGGCCAGTAAGAGAAGAGCTAAAACTGTAAAACTGACTCCAAAATCAAAGACATCACAACAAAAGAAAACTAGAGACCAAAATCTCCTATATAGATACAAAAATCCTCAATAAAATACTAGCATAACCAAATTCAGTAACAAACAAAAAGGATCATACACTAGACCAAGTAGGATTTATCACAGGAATGTAAGGTTGGTTTAGCATCTGAAAATCAACCAAAGTAATAGATCATACATTGACAGATTAAATGACAAAAACCACATGGCAATTTAAATAGATACAGAAAAAGCATTTGACCAAATCTAACACTCCTTCATTTAAAAAAAAAAAAAAAAGAAAAGAAAAGAACCTCAACAAACTAAGGATAGAAAGAACTTCAACCTGATAAAAGGCATTTACAGGAGCCAGCCCAGTGGTGTAGCAGTTAGGTTCATGTGCTCCACTTGGGCAGCCTGGGATTTGCAGGTTCAAATCCCAGGCGTGGGCCTATACACCACTCATCAAGCCATGCTGTGGCGGCATCCCACATACAAAATAAATAAAGACTGGCACAGGTGTTAGCTCAGGGACAATCTTCCTCAAGCAAAAAGAGGAAGACTGTCAAGAGATGTTAGCTCAGGGCCAATCTTCCTCACCAAAAAACAAAAAAGGCATTTACAAAAAAACTAACATCATTACCACAGCGAACTTCATTACTTAATGGTGAAAGACTGAAAGCTGTCTCTCTAAGAGCTGGAACAAGACAAGAATGTCTGCTCTCATTTCTACTCAATCTTGTATTCGAGGTTCTAGCCAGGGCAATTAAGCAAGAAAAAAATAAAACACATCCAGATTGTAAGAGAAGCAGTAAAATTATCCTTATTGGCAAATGACATGATCTTGTATACAAAAAATCCAAAGGAATTCACTAAAAACCTTTTGGAACTAGTAAGTTCAGCAAGGTTGAAGGATACAAGAACAACACACAAAAATCAATTGTATTTCTATACACTATCAATGACCAATCTGAAAATGAAATTAAGAAAATAATTCCACTTATATTATCAAAACAAATAAAATGGGTATAAATTTAACAAAAGAAGTGTGAGACTTGTACACTGAAAACTATAAAACATTGTTGAAAGAAATTGAAGACATAGATAAATGGAACAATATCCAATGTTCAAGGATAGGAAGACTAAATATTGTTAACATGGCAATACTCCCCAATTAACCTACAGATGCAATGCAATTCCTTTTCAAATTTCTAGCGAGCTTCTTGGCAGAAATTGACGAGCTGATCCTAAAATTTATATGGAAATGCAAAGGACCCAAAATAGCCAAAACAATCTTGATAAAGAACAAAATTGGAGGACTCACACTTCCTGATTTCAAAACTTAACTACTAAGTAAGTACTCAAGACGGTGACATAGATCAGTGGAATAAAACTGAGAATCCAGAAATAAACTCTTACATTTATGTTTAACTGATTTTTGAGAAAGCTGCCAAGACAATTCATTGGGGAAAGAAGAGTTTTTCAACAAATGGCATGGGGACAACTATATATCCACATGCAAAAGAATGAAGTTGGAACTCTTATCTCACACCATGTACAAAAATTAACTCAAAATGGATCATCGATTTAAATGTAAGAGAAGAGCTAAAACTGTAAGACCATTAGAAAAAATACAGTTATACATCTTCGTGATCTTGGATTAGACAACATCTTCTTAGGTATGACATCAAAAGCACAAGCAACCAAAAAAAAAAAGATAAACTGGACTTCATCAAAATTAAAAACTTGTGCTTCAAAGGACACAATCCCAAAAAATGTGAAAAAAACCTACAAAATGGAAGAAAATATTTGCAAATCATATATCTACTAAGGGACTAGTATCCAGGATATATACATATAGAGAACTATTACAACTTACTAATAAAAAGATATATAACCCAATTAAAGAATGGGCAAAGGATCTGAATAGCCATTTCTCAAAGGAATATATAAATGGCCAATAGGCACATGAAAAGATGCTCAACATCAATAATTAGCAAACACAAATCAAAACCACCATGAAATATCACTTCACAGCCAAGAGGATGGCTATAATCAAAAAGATGAACAAATACAAATGTTGACAAGGATGTGGAGAAACTGGAACCCTCATACATTGCTGCTGGAAATGAAAAATGATGCGGCTGCTCTGGAAAAGTCTGGCAGTTACTCAGAAAGTTAAACAGAGTTAGGACATGACCCAACAATTCCCCTCCTAGGTATATACCCAAGGGAACTGAAAACATGTATTCAAACAAAAACTTGTACACAAATGTTTCTAGTATTATTCATAATAGCCCAAAGCAGAAATAACTCAAATGTCTACCAACTGTTGAATGGATAAACAAAATGTGGTACATCCATACAATGGAATATTACTCAACCATAAAAAGAAATGAAGTGCTAATACATGCTACAGCGTGGAAACCTTAAAAACATGACACTAAGTAAAAGAAGCCAGACATAAAGGCCATATATTCTATGATTCTATTTATGTGAACTGCTCAGAATTGGCAAATCAATAAAAACAGAAAGTAGATTTGTGGTTGCCAGAGTGAGAAAGTGGAGTACTGCTAATAGGTACACAATTTCTTTTTGAGATGAAAATTTTCTGGAATTAGATGGCAGTGATGGTTGCACAACTTCCTGAATATACTAAAAATCACTAAATTGTACACTTTCAAAGGATGAATTTTATGGTGTGTGTATTGTGTCTCAATATAAATAAAATAAGCAAAAAAAAAAGATGCGGAACAAAGCAACTGAAACTTACTTTCTACACTCAATAATGTTTAGCATTAAGGCCATATCCAAAAATTTTCAATCCCCTTTCAAAACTTTTGAAAACAACAATCCCAAGGTTTCAGCTAAAACAAATAGCAGCAGCGGCTCTTCAAAGATACATCTAATTCTGAGCCAGAAACCCAAGTACCAATTTGCTAATCTTTCTGTATTAAAATACAGCAAGTTGTCTTTGTCTGCAGACCCAGCCACTACCCACATTACAGCCCAGGGCCCTCCTGTCTGTCACCATGCTATAAAGCAGCAGTGAGTCAAAATAGCTTCAACCTCACCCTCCTGGCCTGGGATATTTCTAAAATGAAGCAACAGCAAGTTGCCATTATACTTGAGACTATTAAACTGTATCGATATAATTTTAAGCAAATTTTAAAATGTATCTTTGTGTATACTTAACATTAACACATACTTTACATCAACATATTTACCATTAAGACAATGGTATACAACTGCACTTTAATAAGAGCTCATCTATAAATTCAAAGGGTCCAACTGTCCTTGATCCAGAGTTCAAATGCTGAAATGCTTAAAATTCCTTAAAGTCATAATATAGCAGTCATATAGCTAAATAAACTGAAGACTGTTTATAGAAAATAACATGCAGTAAAATAATATTTTCATAATATCTGAAAAATGCAATCTGACCTTAACTCTCAACCCCACAATGTGTGGACTAATATGCCTTTTCTTCTTCTGTCATACTGACACATACAACCCATAATCATGAATGAAACAGTATAAATCGGTATCAGCCAGAAGTCTACCCCCTCATCCTACTTCATATCTCACCTAATTTTTCCTAAATATATAATAAGTTTACTTTTAAGAAACAAATGTGATTGCCTCTCACATGATCAGTTCCTTTCTACTCCATCCCTATACCCTGGGGTGGGAGGGAGAGGCAGAGAATATTTAGTGTCTTCTCAGTGACATAGATGTACTTCAAAAAAAGACATAACACACAATTGGAAAGACTTCAGAAAAGACATTTGAATATTTACAGGGATGAAAGTCCAGACTAAATAACAGGGACTTCTTCCTAGAAAAACAAAAGCTGTGATAGGAGGAAGTACATCTATAAAATTAAGTAAAATATCAAGACAGATGAGATGAGTGCATTCTTGTCCACCAGAACCTACAGACTATAAGGACAAAGTACCTCTTTGAACCTAAACTGTTAGAAGTTCAAGTTTTGTTTTTTTAAAAATCTGAGGCAAAAATTTAAATAATTTTATTACTGAAAGAGAATTAATAGAAACCAAAATTATAGATTCAAAAAAAGTTTCTTAATTCATGATTTACGGATTCTTGGATCATTAACAGAAGTTGTTAATTTCTGGTACACATGGCACCTAATTATGGCAATTTTCCATAAAAGGTATCTTGGTACTATGCTGGGCCAGAACATTGCTGAGATGCACAATGTGACTAAAAAGGCATTATTTAAATTCTTCTAGCAATCATCATCTTACTTGACCACTCTCTGCAGGATGACCCTACTGCCACTTCCTCATTGAAGCGTCCCCTCTCATGATTTCAGTGACCCTACACTCACTTGATTTCTCCTATCTCTATCCATCCATCTCCAACCCAAATTCCTCATTACACTTGTGTTTCTGAGGGTTCCATCCTCAGCTATATTCTCACTCCAAACAACTGGATCTCAAGAGGAAAGTGACATACAGGGATAAAAATCAAGTGATAGAAGAAAAATTCTCAGATCCCACCTTGGACACACTAAATTGGAGCTGGGGGAGGCAGCAGTAATGTGTTTTTTAGAAAAAGCTACCAGGGACCAGCCCAGTGGCACAGTGGTTAAGTTCACGTGTTCCGCTTCAGTGGTCCGGGGTTTGCAGGTTTGAATCCCGGGCACAGACTGACACACCGCTCATCAAGCCATGCTGTGGCAGCATCCCACATACAAAAGAGAGGAAGATGGGCACAGATGCTAGCTCAGGGCCAACCTTCCTCAGCAAAAAGGGGGAGACTGGCAACAGATGTTAGCTCACGGCCAATCTTCCTCACCAAAAAAAAATTAATTAAACAAACATAAAAGAAAAAGAAAAAAAAAAAGAGAAGGCTACCATAGTGATTCTGACAACCCCATCCCCACTCCAGAGAGAACCACTGGTCAACAGCACCTCCTATGTGATCCTATCTGCTCCACTGGCTTCAGCTATGACCTATGCACTCATGTCACCCTAAATGGTATAGCCCTGGCTCACCCTCTCTCCTAAACTTTGGATGTCTAAGACATTTCCACATTTAGATGGTCTATGAGCCCTAAAATTCAACATACCTGACATCATTTTTGTAGCACAGTAATAATAATAATACCCCTCAAGAAGTGACTAGATAACCTGGTTAAATTAAATCTAGTATGTGCACTTACTGGAATACGGCACTGACATTTAAAAGAAGAAAAAATGTATATGCTGATTTGGAAAGAACTCTAAAATATAATTAAGTTAAAAAAGCAAGGTACAGAATAGTGTGCAAAATGCTACTACTTGTGTTAGAGAAAGGATACATGCAGTGTATGCACAGTAAACTTCTGGAGGGATACTCAAGAAACTTAACCATGATTCTCACTAGAAAGTGGAACTAAAGGTATGATGTAGGAGGGAGACATCCCTTTCACTGTATACCCATTTGTGTTGTTTGAATTTTTTAGTATATGAATACATTCCTTTTGTAATTTAAAAAAAGGGAAGTAAAAGACACTACAAAACTATATAGGTACATTTACATGCTATCTGAAAAAGGACTCGTGCCCAGAATGCATAAAGAACTCCTACAAATGAATAAGAAAAAAGCAGACAATCCAAAAGAAAAATAAGCAAAAGGTTTGATAGGCATCTCACAACAAAGTTTAGCCAGATGGCCAACAAAGAAAGGTACTCAATTTCATCAGTCATCAGGGAAATACACATTAAAACCACAATGCATTAACACTATACACAAGAAGAGAGAAGCAGTGAATATCAAGTATTGACGAAGATGTGGAATAATCAGAACTCTCATATACTGGGGGTGGGAATATAAACTGATACAACCACTTTAGAAAATTGGCAGTACTTACGAAATCTAAACATATATACATACACCTTATAACTCAAAGATTCTGGATACATACCCAAGAGAAATGAGTGCTTATGTCCACCAAAAGACACATGCAAGAATGTTCACAGCAGCATTATTCTTAATAACCCCAAACCAAAAAACTCCAAATAGTAGAATGGATAAATTACGCTATCATACAATGGAATACAACAAACCAATGAAAAATTACTACCTCTCTACACAAATGTAGATTAATCTCGTAGTCATAATGCTAAGGGACAGAGCCGAAACAAGAGTAAATACTATATGATTCTATTTACATAAAATTCAAAAACAGGCAAAACTAAACTATGGTGACAGAGGTCAGAACAGGTTGGGGGTAAGGCACAAGAGACTCCTGCCAGGGGGCTGGAAATGTACTAACTATATGTCAGTCTGGGTAGGTGGTAGTTATTCAACTGTACACGCGAAAAAAGTCAAGTTGTACAGAAAAATTCATCAAACTTAAGTGAATGAGAGAACAAGCAACAGAGAAAATATTTGCAAAAGATATATCTGATAATCAGAAGACTATTATCCAAAACATACAAAGAACTCTTAAAACACTAAGAAAACAAGCAAAAGACCTGAACAGACACCTCACCAAAGAAGATGTACAGGTGGCAAATAAGCATCTGAAAAGATGCTCAACATCATATGTCACTAGGGAATTGCAAATTAAAATGAGATACCACTACACGCCTATTAGAATGGCCAAAATCCAAAATGCTGCCAGCACTACATGCTGGTGAGGATGTGGAGCAACAGAAACTCTCATTCATTGCCTGTGGGAATGCAAAACGGTACAGCCACTTTGGAAAACAACTTGGCAATTCTTACAAAACTAAACACATGCTTATCATACAATCCAGCAATCACAATCCTTGGTATTCACCAAGTTGAAAACTTATGTCCACACAAAAACTGGAACATGAACGTTTATAGCAGCTTTATTCATAACTGCCAAAACTTGGAAGCAACCAAGATGTCCTACAGTAGGTGAATGGATAAACTGTGGCACATCTAGACAATGGAATATTATTCAGTGCTAAAGAGAAATGAGCTATCAAGCCATGAAAAGACATGGAGGAACCTTAAATGCATATTACTAAGTGAAAGAAGCCAATCCGAAAAGGCTACCAATCATATAACATTCTGGAAAAGGCTAAACTATGGAGACAGTAAAAAGATCAGTGATTGCTGGTGGGATATGAATAGGCGTAGCACAGAGAATTTTTAGGACAGTGAAACCATCCTGCATGATACTATAATGGTGGATACAAAATCCATAGAATGCACAACAGGAGTGAACCCTAACGTAAACTATGGACTTTGAGTGATAATGATGTCTCAATATAGGTTCATCGACAGTAACAAATTCTGGTAGGGGATGGTGACAGTGAGGGAGGCTGTGTGTCTGTGGGGACAGGGCATATAGAGGAACTCTGCACTTCCTGCTCAATTTTGCTGTGAATCTAAAACTTCTCTAAAAAACTTTGTTTTTTAATTCATCAAAATATATACTTAAACTGTGAGCAGTAAACTAAGTTATGCCTCAACAAAAATGTGGAAAAAAAGACCTAAGAAAAAAAATTTTAAGGTAATCTATGGCATTAGAAGTCAGTATAGTGATGATCCTTGAGGAAGAAGGGGCAGTGATTAGACGAGGATGGGGGGGTGGTGGCGCGGCTGGGAACGCTATTTCTTGATACATGTGCTGGTTACATTCACTTTGTGAAAATTCATTTCACTATACACTTAAGATTTATGCATTTTTCACTATGTATGTTATACTCCAATAAAAAGTTTACATTAAAAAAGATACAATTAAAGTACATTGACATGCTGTCCAATTCACCAAAAAATATACTCAACCTGTCTAAAACTAATCATCTCTTCCCTACAACCCACTCATCATCTTCTAGACAGAATCACTTCAACTTAAGAACTTCCAAAGTATAAACTTTCTTCTACCAAACAAAATTCTGCACACCACTGACAGATACCATTAGTTGCTTCTTCTAAAATTTCACTTTGGACTTAGGAATAAATGGATTCACAAACGACCTTTCAAAATCTAACCAGTTTATAAGCAGAACTTCTGTACCCACCGTATGTGACTAACACCATATTTCACCCAGTTGCCCATGTCAGAAATCTTGCTGCCTCTCTTCTCCTTTCCACACCCCCATCCCCGATCCAATCTGTCTCTGCTGTTATACTCAAGCCCACCTCTCCAGTCCTCTCTGCCCCAGTGCTATGGACTGAAATGTTTGTGACACACCCCCCCCCTCAAAATTAAGCTCTCCTACTAATGCATTCACTCAGGGTTGCTTTATCTAGGGTCCACAGAGCCCATAGTCCATGGATAAAAGTGTACTCGGATTTAAGTGGTTTCTTTCATAATCATAGCCATTTTATTTTATGCATTTATTCTGAGAACGGGTCCACGGGCTTCATCAAATTGCCAAAGGGATCCATGGCCCAAAAACATTTAAATGCTCTAACTGAACTCTGCTTCCATGCTTATAGCCTCCAATTCTCCTCTACACTGCCGCCAGAGTAACTTTCATTTAGATTCAGAATAACTCAATCTAAATATCATCTGTCATCCATGCTTAAAATCCTTAAATGGTCTCAACTGCTTCCAGGATGAAATCTGAACTCAATAGCACAGCAATCAAGTATGTTCATAACCAGCCCCTGCTCATCTGCCCAGCTTCATCTTGCCTCCTGCCATACACTGCAGCTAACATACTGAGTTGTATTTGCAATTCTCTGAACTCAGCATGCTTTCTCACTCCTCTCTGCCTTTGCACAAGCTGTTTGAACTGCCTGGAAAGCCCTTCCTCACAATCTTCACGTGGTTGACTCCTGCTCATCCGTCATACCCATCTTAAGCACCATCTCCTCGGAAGCCCTCCTGGCCATCCTCCACTCCCAGTCTCAATAAGATACCCCATTAGGGACTGGCTCAGTGGCGTAGCGGTTAAGTTGGCACTCCGCTTCGGTGGCCCAGGGTTCAGAGGTTTGGATCCCGGGCGTGGACCAAGGCACCACTTGTCAAGCCATGCTGTGGCAGGATCCCATATAAAGTAGAGGAAGATGGGCACGGATGTTAGCCCAGGGCTTATCTTCCTCACAAAAAAAAAGGCAATAAGATGCCCCGTGACTGCTCTCACAGCACTCTGTGATGATCTCCAAGAGCACTCTCTTCATGGCGTTTTGTCAGTTTATTAGTCTGCTTCCCCTTCTAGACTGAGCTTTCCTAGGGCAGAAGCCAGAGCAGGGCATATCACACCTAGCAGAGCTCAAGATACACGAGAGAGTGTTTAACAAATGCTTGCTGAACAAGGGATTGGCTCTGGAAAATACCCAAACTGGCCAAAGACTGGTCAGAAACCTCATCAACTAACTAGGTGGCACTGGTCTGGAGATTACCATAAATACAAATTGCCCAGTTGAGGCAAGATATTTCTGCACCTATTAATCTACCACTAATGCTCCTTTATTCAAGGCTGAGAAGTTAGCCCTTAATAAATGTAATTACCATGGTCAGGCACTGTGCCAAGGGCTTGACAGGCATTAGAGCTCACTAAACCTTAAAGCAACTCTAAGATATTCTTTTTTAAAGATAAAGAGGCAGAGAAAAACTGCCCAAAGTCAAGTAGGAAGTTTTAAACCAGGTTTTAAACCCAGGACTTTGATTCCAAAAACTATGCCTAACCAATGAGCTCTTTTCTGCAGATAAGAGATCAGCATGCCCTTTGTTCTTGGAGGTGTTTTGGAAGAGCCTGGGTTTGATGAGAGGGGACCCTTCATTAGCCTCTCAGCAAATGAGAAAGGTCGTATTCCCCAGGTGGTACTACTATTAAATTCTTTAAGATTTAATGTAACCTCTCCCATATGTAATAGTTGCAAAATCTCTTAAATGAGAAGGGCTTGTGAGAATTGTTTTTCCAAGAACAGAAGGTGGGTGAAACTTTGTGAAATCTCCACTAGACTCGGGGGTTGAAAAGGGAGAAGAAAAATCAGTCCCAAGGAATGGAGTTGGTCAGGACAATACTAGCAAAGGAAAGAAGCAGACTGAGTCTCCACGGCGTGTTGCAAAGAGACACCATGAAACACCATCCTTTAACTAGCTGAGAAGGTGCCTTTGGGCTTAGCAGATGAAAGAGCCCATGGAGTTCTAACAGATGGAACACCAATTTTGCTGGAAGCTGCTGCCGTCTCCACTAAACTTTACTTTGCAATGTGCACCACAGCTCTCATCCTATGATCTTTAGCACTTCTCTGTAAGACCCCAGGGGACTCACATTCTACACTTCAAGATAAGACAGAATGTTTTCTTGAATCCCCCCCACCACCTGCTCACACTAGTTCCTCTAGCCCTTACAGATGTGGACACCTCTCATATTTTGACTAGAAATTGGTGCTGGTGACCACAAAGCATCTTCATTCCTAATTACCATCACCCCACTTCCATCCATATTTCCCCATCCTCATCCTCCTTGCACTCCAGTATTCCCCTTGACCACATTCTGTGTCCTTACTCTTCCAACTCACCTCTGAATCTGGTATCTGATACATATCTGTCCACTGACTTTTCTGTACCCCAAGTTTAAACACAAAACCAACACAGTCCACTCTTCCCATCCCTAGCTCAATGAAAAACACACACGATGTAAGTATGTAATTTATCTACAATGAAAACTATTCAGGCAAACCTAGGAGGCTTTCAACTATGGGATTAGAATATCTAGCCACTGAACAGTTTAAAACCAAGAGTAATAAAATGTAGTCTTTAAGGACATGCACTTCCATATAACAGGTTTTACTATGATTATCATTTTCTAAATTAATCCATACTGATATTATTGAGATTATAAACCCCTAAAGAGACTCTAATATACACCATGCAATACTCCACACTTTCACTCAAGATTGCATCTTTATCATTAAAGTCACAGCAACTGTTCCTTGATTAGATCCTGCCCAATATGCACTGAAGAAAAAGACTGCCCTTACAAATAAAACGCACGGTTTGAACACATCTTGGAAGTGCTACAGTAAGGGGGGAGTGGGGGGGATAACGACATGGATGACAGGGAGAGCTAATTAACAGTGACCTATCAAGAGAAACAGGGAATACAGGCCTCAGAGATTACATGAACATGCCCCCCCAATCCACAAAAGAATAAAACAAAAGTTCCCCTAAGCAGGCATTTTTGTGGATCAATATCCAAGAACACTCCTTTATTTTTAAAGGTGGGTAGCACAGCTTTGTGTTATATTAAAAGGGAAAGGCAAACTAGATAAAACTGTATAAAGTCACACACTGTGAAGATTTTGTATACATGCCAAGTTTCATATACAAACACAGAATAACTTGAAAAACTTGGTTTTCTGGATTTCAGTGGCATCTGAAGAAGACCATCCACAAGCCCTCAGGCCAGAAACCAAAAATTCATAAATCTAGAAACAACTCACACTGAAATACACCACATCTTCTACCTCCAGTTTATTTTTTATTATTTCTTGCTGGTTAACACACTTCTGGCCAGTTTAAGAATGACTATATTATTCAACCTACTTTATGTCTCGTTCGTTATGTCAAAAAAAATCCTTTCAGGAGATAACTTTGCCAACACATCTACCCACATAAGGCACCCTAGAAATGGTTGAAAATTGAAAAATGATGACCTGAAATAGGCAGAGACTTTGAAAGCATAGACATGATCAGCAAAGCCATCCACCCAAACTGTGTTCAAACTCCTGCCCCCACTCTTCCAGTTCGGTACCATGTTCAGGAAGGCTACCAACTCAAGCATATAATAGAAAAGCCAATGCCTGGCCCAAGAACCTGACTGCAAGAAGAGTATTTGTGATGTTTTTGAATAGTCAGAATACTTCTTCCAGGATGTGTGGCTGAGAGCGTGATTATTTTATATTAATGCACTTCAACTTACCAGTGTATAAGAATCCAAGAAACAGATAAGACATCAACAGCTGTTACTCCACACCACTCCACTTTAGCAGAAAGAAATGAGAAAAGGCACTCCCCAAAAGGTCCCAAGTATGTCGCCAACCTCACTTTTTGCCCCCCAACCTCATTCTTTGCCCACCAACCTCACTCTTTGCGGGGTAATTACTGAGGCAGCAATGAGGCTAAATAAATAGTGCCTGCCCACCGAGAAACACAAAATGCTGTGGTGTGATATGGTCTGCCCCTACCCCACTCCCACCCCCACAGACCAGAGTGGTAGGTAGCAAGCTGCATCAGTGACCTCTCCCAGGACGTTCTTCTGTCCTAATACAAAATGGCACCTGCCTATGGTACAGAACAACTGGTACAGCTGAATGAACAGATGCAGTCAGCTAGTACTGCATCTTCTTTCCTACTGCATTCTTTCTTCTCCTGGTTAACAGCTGCAGCCACAACCTCAGATGTCCGGCACTGTCTACAGCTCTGTCCCCTGGCCTCAAGGATGACACGGCATTTTCACTTACCTTGTGCCATTCCCTCAGCCTGGTGTATCGCAGATTAGTTTGGTTTTGCCCACTGCTGCTGGATATTCCAATATACTCCACTTCCTCTGCATACAGGGACTTAAATCTACCAGAAAATCCAATGCACTTATCCTTAATCACATATCAAAAGCTGTCATATGAGATTTATATTTGTGAAAACAAATATTACTCCTCTACAAAAGTCACAGTCCAAGGTGAATAGCTTCAAAAATTCTCTCACTAAAGAGAAAAAAAATGGATTCTCTATTAGTCCAACACCTCCCTGTATAGGCCTCTGAGGTTGCCAGTTTAATACTGCTAAGAAAAGAGCCAAGATGATTGACTCAAAAGCTAACATGAAAAAAATGTTCAAATTATAAACTAACTTGTACTGAAATTTTAATTCCCAAAACTGATCAAAGGAGCACTTTCCAGTAATCTGGATTAACAACAGTATTGCTTCCCCCAATGGAAATAAAATATGTTAGAGCTGGAAAGAAACTGAGAGCTAAATCAGACAAGTCCCTCATTTTCAGAATATGAGAAAAGAGGGATCTGGAGAACTCACAAGAAAATAGGCTTGAATGTCAATTATAGCTCAATAAAACTGGCAAAAGAAAACAGGACAGAAAATCCTGGCTGCCTATCAGGTCAATTTTCTAGAAGAGCACTGTCCACCAGAACTTTCTGGGAGGATGAAGTGTTCTGTATCTGTGTTCTCCAATAGGGTAGCCACTAACCACTGCGCTAGTAAGTACCTCAAATGTAGCTAGTGTAACTGAAGAACTGAATTTTTAATTTTATTTAATTTTAATTAGTATGAATTTAAATTGCTACATGTAGCTAGTGGCTACAATTCTAGAATATGGTCTTAGATTCTGGTTACTTAAAACTTCAAATAAAGTTGCTTAACCTCTCTTCTGCATTTAACACATACTTATGTCTATCTAAATATCTCATTCAGCAACATAATCTTGTTACATAGGGACCCAGTCCAGAGCAGGATCAGCCTGTTTCTCAAAGTCCCTAACAGAACTGAGTGACATCAGTGTCATCCACCCAGTTGGAATGAAGGTCCTCTTTTGCAAAGCACTCTGACACAATGTTCCACAACACCCAACAGGCCGGAATCCAGATGATTTTTTTAAGTGTTTCATTAAAATTATACAAGTGTTGGGTTGCAACCAATCACTTCCTACACGTGGCTTTGTTGAGATACCAAATTAATCTTTCTTCAAAAAGAAAAAAGAATTTTTAACCTCAATCTTCATCTATTATTATTGTAGGATTTCAAACTTTGTATCAGTTTGCACAGACACAACGTCTTTACGACCTAATAAAAAATTCAAATTATATTAGTTCTCACCCTCTTAGTACTCTGCTCTCAGTAAATAACATTTAATACACTGGGGGGTTTTTTGTAAGGACTTTATTCATTTCAAAAGATTCTTAGCCCTCTGATTTTTCCAGCTGGGAAAAGGTTAACTTGTGAAAACTAATGTTAACTTCAATATCATTAAAGATTATGAAGAGATTTTTAATCAAAACTTTTCAGCACAACTCAAAATACTAAGTTCTCTTCTTTTCTGGGTGGGGAGAAGGGTGCTGAATGGGAAGGAGAAGGGTGAATGGGGAGAAGAGGTTAATATCAAAAGAGGCATATGTCCTATATCTTAACTGGATCTAACTCTAAAAAGCTACTGCCTCAAACCAATGTAAACAAAGACCATGTTTTCTTAAAAAAAAATTTATCTCCCAGTACTCCATCACATCAAAGGGGCAAATTTCGTATTTTCTGGATGCCCCGAGTATAATGAGGAAAAGGGAGCAAACAGATAAATGTCTTGACAGTGAATACTTTATTTAAATCATGTTGTATCTTCAGATGCACACAATACTCAAAGATGCAAACTAAAACTGCACAAACAAACTGTTTTGTTTTTAAGAGAATGTTTAAGGGGGGTTTATAATCAAAAGATAATTAGTAACATCACTGGAATGAACAGTCTACTGATTAACTAGTGATTCATGCTGTGTTCTCATGAACTTGAAAGCCCAGGTTAAGCTGGTTGAAGCATGGCAACATGTTCCAACTGGGAGACTGAGACTGAAGAATCAAAACGAGTGTGAGGGCCACACACTGCTGGAAGCCACGCACACTAGCCAGATGACTCACAAAGTGACAGAAACAGAGTTCCACATCAACTCCCAAAGCGTAGGCCCAGAGAAAATAAAAGAATAAAAGATAGATGATAGATAGATAGATAGATAGATAGACAGATTCTATTTAAGCTAACCAGTCAGTATCCTGTAATTGCCAAAAAAGTAAAATGGAATAAAACAAATCAAGTTACAGGTTCAATCGACTTTCTATTAGAAACCATTTCAGGAATGGAATTTATTTTGAAACTACTCTTGATCTCTGCCTAACCCCATCTTTATTTAAAATACATCATTACCTAACAGATCTAGCTGGTAAGTAAAATGCTTCAACAAAATAGATCACAAAAATAAAATACTAATAAAATCTATTTCCCTAAAGAAAACATATCTTGTAATATTTCTCTTATAACATGATTCATTAGAAAAAAGAGCTTTTTTCTTATCAAAACAATGAATAGTCTACCTAATAAATTCCATATTTAAATACTCCATTATTCCCTAAATACCAGACTGAACATTTATGTCTACTACGCTTTAAACTTACTTACGAAAGAAATAATATTTCCCAAAGTTTCCATAATATTACATTGTGATAGAGATTGTTTCCAATTGCAAAAGCAAAATATCAATAATTGGATTTTTATACTTAACAAGTACAATTAGGGGGAAAAAAGTCCATCTTTCCCCATCCTACCTAATTATCCTATTTATCAATAATACAGTCAGTATATTCTTATATATAAGACATTATTCTTCCTTTCTTTATAATATTTTAGGTCTGCTCTTTCAACAAATTTGAAAATATCTGTGAAGAATCTACATGCCTCAGTACATTTTAAACATCTAAACAGTGGAAAATGTAGCATCAATTAATACCACTTATATCTGTATAGTTTAAAAATGCTTTTGTGTATGTACACATTTTAGCTAAACAAAATGTACTAATTGTACTAAATGTACTGATGTAACTATTTCATTTCAGATTTGACAATTACAAACTTGTATGTTTTTTGCATGTTTACTAAATGCCTAAAATGAGCCAAGAAAATGTTCATATTTCACTAAAAGTTTTAAGTCCACGTCTCAGGGAAAAAACTATTTATGGTCATTAACCCTAAAAACATTGGGGGCCGCCTGGTGGCGCAGCGGTTTAGTCCGCGCTTGGCAGCCCGGGGTTCGCGAGTTCAGATCCCGGGCACCTGCCGACGCACTGCCTGTCAGCCATGCCGTGGCGGCGTCCCATATAAAGTAGAGGAAGATGGGCACGGATGTTAGCTCAGGGCCAGTCTTCCTCAGCAAAAAGGGGAGGATTGGCAACGGATGTTAGCTCAGGGCTGGTCTTCCCCACAAAAAAAAAAAAAAAAAACATTGTATGTATGTACTATACAAACAACTTCCAACTTTTACAAAGAGGTAAATCTTCAACAATTTCCAAGATAGCCAAGTTACCCAGTGGAGAGACGATCTCTTTATAAAATAGTAACAATTACCTGCACATAATACAACATAAACCAAGAGGGAGAGAACTAGAACTTCACACGTTCTAAGCACTAACACAATACGTTTGCATCTTATGCTCCTCTTGGCATTCTCCTTTCTAATTGCATTCCCCCCAAGAAAGACCTCAAAGCTCTCCTATTTAACCAAGCCCCACTGACTGGTGTCCTGACTAGACAATGCTGGGCAGCAAGTGCTACAGTCTAAGTCACTGGAGAAAAGAGCAATCCTAAAGGAACTGCCTTTAGTCTGCTGGTGCCAGAACATTCTGCTGAGAGACTCCTCTGTAAAGGGCTGGGTGTGGGCCCTGGCTAGCTGACTTTACAGACCTATGGCTTCCACAGATTGCAATGCTGACTCAAGTTTTTAGAGAACACACTCACCTTCATTTTCATGAATGGAAAAGACAAAACATACCTCCTGAATGGCTTTCACATCTATCTACTTCTCTCCATTGTCCCTGGCCACTATACCGGTGCAGGCCACCATCATCGCTGGCCTGGATTACTCTTCCTGACAAGTCTTCTGTACTTGGCCAACACCCTGCGTACATACATACACCACATTCATACAGACACACACACATACCCACACACCCAGGCCACTCTCAAGATCATTCAATAATCTTTCACATTAAAGTAAAGCATGTCACTACCAGCTCAAAGTTCTTCAGTAGCTCCCCAGTGGACTCAGGATAAAGTCCAAAGTCCTAAGCATTACCTATGGGGCCCTGTATCACCAACTGCTCTCACCATCTCAGTCTCATCTCTAGCCAATTCCCCTTCACAATCTACCCATGGACTTCAATGAACTTTCAGTTCATCAAATATGTAGTGCTCTCTCTCACATCCAGGCCTTCACCCATGCTATTCCTTCTGCCTGAAAGAAACACTCTTCTCCCTATCTATTTCCACTCTCTCCTACCCTTCCTGCAGGACTAGGCAGGCATCACGTTCTTCAGGCTACCCTCCTCTACTTCCACCTCAGTTAAGGTAGGTGTCCCTCCCACTGCACCCCGTACCAAGCCTAACACACTTTATTGTAACTGTCACTTTACTTCTCTATGCCCCCTGCTCTCAAAGGATGGGACCAGTGTCCCCTCGTCCACCATTATATCAGAGACACTCAAATACTTGCTGAATATAGTCTAAGTTAACTTATTGAACATAATATGAATGTAGCCCACGCAATAAGGGAAACATGTTCAAAGTTAGTTACGATATAATGGAAACTAGGCAGCAATTTCATTATACTTTGGTATAAAATGGAAACTACATAGGGGCCTACAAACACCTTTAGGAAAGGTTAAAACATCACATATTAAAAAGAACATTTTTCACCATAAAAAGTATTAGTTTTGTGTTCACTACTCCTGTTAAGCAAACTGCAGTTCATAAAAAGTGCCAGACTGAAAGTATCAAAAAAGATGCCCTGGTTGCTTACCAGTCATGTATGGCATCAGTGTAACTATTCCTCTCTGCTACTACCAAACTCTCATTACTCAGAACTCTGGTGACTAAAGGTAAAAGGCTATTCCATTTCCTTAGTTTCTAAGTCTTGCTGTAACTCTTTCAATAAGGGTTCCACTCATGATAATGGTCCCAAGGACACAAGCATGTTGCCAGGAAACAGACCTCTGATACATCCTGGGCATTAGTTGCCACTGGCAGCTACTTTCTTTGAGCCACATGTCTTCTTACAATGAGTTACAATCTAAGGCTTGTGACACCAGATTTTTCCAAGGCAGCAGACTGATGTCATAAACGTGATGATACCAAGCACTCTAAAGAGCTCACCAGCTCCATCCTAAACTCCCTATGTGCTAGGGGCAAGTTATCCACCCTCCCTAAGCCTCAGTTTACCCATCTATATATAAAGAAAGAATGGTTCCTACTTCATAAAATTCCTATGGGAATTAGACTGTCCATGAAAGCACTTAGCAGACAACCCAATAACTATATCATATCAAAAAGGGAAAACTATAAAACCTAAAACATTTTCATATCTTCAGAACTTTTGATAATGGCATAACTTACATTTGACTAATGTCTTTCTGGGAATTTTTTGAGAAAGAAAAGGCAGAAAGATGAGTAAATGAGAATCTATTTCTTTGTCAAAACCTTTGGATTTGACAATTCCCACAGAAATATACATTAAGATCCACTTTCTAATCTTTCTCTGCACTCCCAGAAGTCACAGCCTTAATTTGTACCTTAACCATTCCTAGGATCTGGGAGATGGAAAAGATAAAATACTTAAATACATCTTCCCAAGATGTCCTCACCAGAAATATCATTTCCTTACTGCCTCTATGCACTTCCAAATATACTAAGTCTTTGGAAAAATAAAACATAAAAAGGCCTCAATCACAAAAATTGGCCTTCAAAGTCTCCAGTTTTTTAACAAGAGAATTAGAGTCAGAAGGTCTGATGGAGGCACCTGTTAGGTAAAAGGGACGGGAATCCATGAAACTCAAAAGTGTTACAAGGAGAATTTAAACTGCAACTATAAGTGAAAAGTTGATTTTCCACCTCATAATTTTTCACTCGAACACAGGATGGCCAAGTAATATATGCTAGCCAATGTGAACATCTTTATCATTTAAAAAAAAAATGGAGAGAAGTGAATTTGAGCCAGTTGAGCAAATTGGCTCTCACGTTCCCAAGCCAAGCTGACTGGAGTTTTTTGTTGGGTTTTTTTTTTTTTTTTCCTGACAAAGAAATTTAACAGATCTTCTGAAACGTGTTTTAAATCAAGGTGAGACCTCAACAATCTTATACCTACGCCAGCCTGGTTCTGGACTCGATTGTTAAAAATGGGTGACGTGTGAACAGCTTCCTAAAAGCAAATGGGGCACTAGGATATAATTTAGGAAGTGATGATGCAAGTCTCTGGGGGACAGGGAGGATGGGAGGTGAAAAAGTCAGAGGAAATACTCTCCTGGTGCCTGGGCACCAACTCATACCAAGGGGGGAGGAAGGGCTGGCCCCCACATGCCAAGGGAAGGGGGCACCCAGCTCCACCCGGAGGTGCCAACGCCGCCCCCTCATCCCTCCCCGCTGCCCTGCCCCCCTCACCCGTGGCCCAGGCGGCCCCTGTTGGCCGAGCCTCAGCCAGGCGAGTCCCAGAGGGTGGCAGCACACCCCGGACAGGGCCTTCCCTGCCCACCTCAGCTCCCCACCCGGCGCCCCTCCCCGGGACGCGGCCCCTGCCCCCTCCCCGTAGGCCCGGCTTGGGCCCAGTCCCCAGGGTTCCGGCCTTCCCGGGACCCGAGGCCTGCCCGGCAGCCCCGGCGCCCGCGCCCCCGGCCCCCGCCCCCACCCGGCCGGGTACTTACCCCCAGAAGCCGCAGGGACAGCGAGGCGGCAGGCTGGGCGCTTTGCTGCGCTCGCTCCCGGCGTCTCCCATGGTGCTCGGCGGCGGCGGCGGAGCTCGGCGGCGGCGGCGGTGGCGGCGGCTGGGCCTCGGCCCCGCTCGGAGGAGGCGGCGGCGGCGGCAGGGGGCTCGGGGCGGGGGGAGGGGGAGGGAGCGGGCGCGCGGGCGGGCGCGAGTCCGGGGCTCCGAGCCGGGATTCCAGGCCGGTCAGCTGGAGGCGGGCCGCACCACTCGGCCTGCGGAGACGGGGGGGCCGGGGGAGGCGCGGCGAGGAGAGGGAGGGGAGCTGAGGAGGAGGGGCGTGCGGGTGAACCGAGGACCGCGGGGGAGGAGGGAAGACCCGGCGCCCAGGGCAGCTCCCACCGCCGCCCCTGGCCGGAGCGATGTCCCCTGCGGCGGCGCTGGCAAGGACCCGAGGCCCGCGCCGACTCTGGCGCGGCAGCGGCCCCTGTGAAGCCCCGCGCCCCGCTCGCTCCGTAACACTCTCCCCTCCCCCGGAGGCTGCGCTGACCGGACAATGGCCGCTCCGCCCCCTCCCCTCCTTGCGCGCCCCTCCCAAGGAGTCACAATGGTCTCGCCCGGGGGAGCCGCCACCGAAGCCCAGCAGCTGATCAGCTGGGATCCGGGCGTGCCACTTTGTTCAGCGCCTCAAAGGCAGAGTACACGGGTTGTGGGCAAAGCCGAGAGCGTTGGGCTATCACTTGGCGACGGGCCTCTGAGGCTTTCGTAGTCTTGGAACTTTTAAGATCTGAGGCAAACTTACCTTCCCCCTGTCTGAAGAAGGGGAGTAGGCTTCTGGGCATTCTGGGGCGCGTTGCCTCCCCCCAAACGTTAATGGTACGCCCCAAGCGAGAGGGGGAGGAGCAGATTAGTTGTTTAGGGTAAGTTGGGCCAGTCCCAGAGCGGCGGCCCAGCGCTGCGCATGCGCCCGGAGACCCTGTAACTGGGTACAGGGAGGGGTCAGGAGGGAGCAATCCAAACCCGGAAGTGGGTCTCGGTCTTCTCGGGACTGCAGGGGTCTTCAGCTGCCGGGAGGTCCTGAAACCCGCCGATCTCGGCCCTGGGTGATGCCAGGGAGTACGTCTCCACAAACTGCCAATCCCCTGGAAATCTCTCTTTCTTCCCAGTCCCCTCACGCCCACCCACTCTTCCAGTTCCCCCGGAAAGCTGGTTTCCTCTGGGCAGCAATGAACTTCTGGGAAATGTCCCTCGGCTCCCTCGACCCAGCAAGGGCAGGGCCGAGGAAGGGGAAGGTAATGTCTCCGTCAGATTCCGTGCTCCTCCCCCGTCGGTTCTCCCAGCCTGAGACACAAGTCCACTCCCTATGCCTAGGTTAGGGAACCCTCTCTTTCTAGAGTGGACATATTTGGTTTTTAGGGGGAGCTATGGCCAAGTGAGTGATAGAAATGGATGTGACCAAAGAAGTTTGAGTCACTAAAAAATGAGTCCTTTAGCGCTCCTTATCTTTGATCTTGAACTCCTTCTGAGCTCCAGCCAATCGTGAGCAGAAGACGATTGTTGATGACTAATTTGAACACGGAGGAAACCCTCCAGACCTCCTGGAGAGGTGGTCCACAGCTGAGGCCTTCTAAGTCCCTGCTACTTCCAGGAAGGCTTCCTGGCTCTTAGAAATAGCTGCTATGTACCCTCGACCCGCCGGGAATAAGAGAGCCTCAGAGAGTATTACCTAGATTGATTTTATCACCAAATGTTATGTTATTTCTGCATATACCATTCTGTTTGCGTATATACTCTGTGGACTTGTTAACATTCATATCGTTTCTCTTGGCCTCCAAAGAGCAAGGATTACATTTAGCTTAGCATCCTCCTAAAGATGATGATGAAGACAGTGATTGCAAAAATCAAGCCACTTAGAGGCAAAGCACCCCCAAATGTGAGTGCCGATTTATTTTGCGTAATATTTAGTTTCGACTTTGTGGATTTTCACAAGCCTTCAATAAATATTTCTGTCAGAAGTCCTTAGAATGGATGAAGCCGTACAGCACACCTAGCTCTCATCGGACTCATATTGCCCTTTAATCTTCATAAAATTGCCACATTCGTGAAAGACTTACAGTCTTTGAGTTTAACAAACTGAGATTAAGTGGGACTCTCTCTCTATTGGCATCTTGATGATTTTCTTTTATATATGGAAAAGGAAACCCTAAAACCAAAAGGAAAATTTAGTATAAAATGTGATTGTCATCTTACAAACTGTTTGCCTACCTGTCTGTTTGCCAGTTTTTCAATTTAACAAGCATTTATCAAGTACCACTCCAAGAACCAGCAGGGATTAATTAGTATCTATGAATCCCATATCCCAGGAGAAAGAACCTTATTGGTCTAGCTTATATCAGGTTGTCTATTTTTGGTACAGTGGCCTTTTGCCAGTGGAGCAGTATTAGTCAAGGCTCTTTGTTTTGTAATGCCAATATGGCTGTCAGAGGCCCATCCTTGTAGCCTGCAATTCTCAAAAAGGTTGGTTATGTTCTTGTCAATGTTTCCAAAAGGTGTATACCACAGACCAAAAAAAGTAAATTGCAGCCTGAAATTCAAAAGTATAAAGAACAATGGACATGATCAAGAATTTTCCAACAAACTAACTCCCACAAACTATTTCAGACCTAAATTTCAATGGCACTCCCTCAAAGAAGCCATCACTGACCCTCAGCCCCAATTAAAATTATGTTGCCCCAATTTTATCTTCTATGGCACCTTTTTCCTTGTAGCACCTCTCACAGTTTGTAATTAAATATTTATTTGTGTCTCTCCTTTCCAAAGATCATGTCTGTTTTGTTCACTGCTATATACACAATGCCCAGGGCACATTTGGTAGGCATTCAGTAAATATTTGTTGAATGAATAAAAAGGCATAATAATTTGTTAATCAATGCAAAACCAATATATGAATTGGCATCCTAATCAGACTATCCTGCGGGAATGTGACCTTCCCTAGAAGACACTGAAACTCACTGTGAGATTTTTTTGTCACACTGTAGTTGTATGAAATGAAACCCAGTGTTCATCTGCTTCCTCTTATGATGTTCCTGGCCAGCTAACTCTTCACTCTTCATTCCCAATGTTTCTTTCTGAAGAGCCCTTGAACCATTTTCTGTAACATGCCCACTTAGTTGGCAAAGCTTAGACAGGACATAAAATTTCAGGGCTTCATCAAATTAGGGGACCAAAGTGTGGGGGTAATTGGCAGAAGTGCTTTTGTCTTAATTGTCTTGACTATTTTCCTAGTGTGGATTATGTTTCAGATGAACCTGTGATGCGACTCTTGGGGGCAGTTTGCAATCACCATTGGCCCAAAAGGAGCCATCCGTGTGCTCAGTAGGGTCTAGTAAAGGATAATATTAATGCTTCAGCAGCTCTTGAAGTAGCAACTGAGGTTGTATGAGAAGATCCTGGTGTGACTAAGGGCAGAGGTGCACAGGGATTGCTTTCTTGGTAATACCAAGTCCAAAGACCTTAGCCCTGGAAGACACAACCAAAAAGGAGGAGCTTGTAGAGACTGAGAGAAGGCAGATGGTCCTCCAACTCTGATTCTAATCCTTACCCTACAACTCTTTCTAACTCCCACTTCAAACCCTTTCATCATTATAATTCATTCTCACCTGGTATTAGCCCCAATGTCCAATCCAGACTCTAGCCTCAATCTTATTCCTAATCCTAACATCATCTGTAAAATTTAATCCTAGATTTCAAACCTAATTCCAACCCTAATTCTATAAGCTTAACAAAGGCACCTTGCCTTGCCACTGAGTTATTTTCCCCAGTTCTTCTTTTTTCTGTCCCTTGACCCTGACCCATTCCTGGGAACAGAGACTCCTATAACACCCTGGACCTCTGGGGAGAATGGGAGCCAATTTCAATAATCCTACAAAAGAAAAGAGCCTTGGGCTGCCAAGAAAGAGAAAGTGGAGCATCTCACCTGCATAGGACTCAGAGACCCTGCCCAGTCACAACATGCCCTGTCGCCTAATTCAGGAGCTGCTCAGCCTCTGAAAGTCCAGAAAAGATGCAGTCTAAGTCACCTGTGTAGACTCAGAGCAGAAGACCTGAGACCCTCCTGCAAAATGATCGGGTTAGATTAGATGAGGCACTTTTAAACCGTGTTGTCAGAGCAAGAATTCTGGTTTCCGCTTTTCTCCCTCACTTGGGTTTGGTTTTCCAAAGAAAAAAAAAACACTTTTTTTTTTTTAAGTCACTGAACCAGACTCTCTCTAAGGTTCCTTCTGCCCCTCCAGTTTTCTGATGTACAGTTGATTTTTTAGTCACTTACAGTCCAGTTGGCATGGATAAACTTTCAGAGCCAAGGGAAAAGAAGAGCAACCAAGCATACCATCTCCAGCCCTTCTCAGGAAACTAAAAATAAATTAAATAAAATGAAGAGTGTGGTGGGGAAGAGAGGGGAGGAGAGGAGAAAATGTTGCCATTTCACGTCCTGTGTTCTCACGTTCGTGAAGCAATTGCTAATTTCCCTGCTGCTCACACCAATCTTGGTGTAAAATTTGATTTTACTGACTTTTAAATTTCTTTCCAAGAATGGAAATATTGTTTTTCCCAGAAATACTTGACCTTTGTGGGGAAAAAATTCAAATAATGAGAAAGCAAAAGTCTTCCCTAACACCACCCGCCAGAGATACCCTTTGTTAGCGGTTTGGTATGTAGCCCTCCAGGCTTTTCCTTTGTATATGGTTATATAAATGGGGTCATTCAGCACATAGAGACTCTAGCTGATTATTTTTAACTTAGAAGTATGTCATGGACATCTTCCATATCCATGCATATAGCTTTGCAGTATTGTCTTGTAGCTAAACGTATTAGGGTTCTCCGGAGATATATATATCCTATTGGTTAGGGTATATACAAAACCATATATATAAAGTATCATGACCTTTTGATCTACTTAAGTCTCTAACAGGTTGGAAGACAAGTCCTGCCCACATTGAGGAGGGCAGTCTGCTTTACTCAGTCTACTGATTCAAATGTTAATCTCATTCAGAAACACCCTCACAGATAAACCTAGAATGTTGAACCAGATATCTGGGCACGCCATGGCCCAATCAAACTGATATGACAAATTAACCATCACTCTAAAATTGTGAGCTCCAAAGTCGAGTCGCCTGAGTTCAAATGTGGCTTCTACCACCTACTAGCTCTGAGACTTCAGGGAAGTTACTGAGGCTGTCTGTGCCTCAGTTTCCTCATCTGTTACAGGAGGCATCTGTAATGGGCTGTGCCTAGTTTCTCTTTGGTGGTCCCGCTTCTCCTCCCAGGCCTTCACAAAGATGCACACACTAACTAGGTGTAGTCAGGGAGCCCTATCCTCTGGCCACAGGAATTCAGATTGGCTGAGGGACAGCCAGGGCCTCCCTGGGCAGACTATCTTTGCCTTCTGAGATCAAGTATCCTTAGGACCATGTAAACACAGGGCTATTGAAGGTCCTTCCCTGTGGAGCCAGGCTACCTGAGGATCGAGCCAACATAGAGGAAAGAAGAGAGATGGAGAGAAAGATTAAATCATCAAGACATTGTCTGAGTCCTTGAATCCAGCTAAGTCTGAACCAGAACCACCCTCTGGACTTTTCAGTTACATGAACCAATAAATTCCTTTTTTTTTTCCCTCCTAAACTAATTTGAGTTAGGTTTCGGTGTGTTTCAATAAGAAAAATCCTGACTATGTATAGTGGTATCTACCTATGTCATAGGTTTATTGTGAGGATGAAATTATATAATCCATAAGGAAATCTTAGCATAGTGTGTAGCATATACTACAGGCTCAATAAACACTCACTATTATTATTCATTTCTTTGTTAATGGCTGCTGACCACTCTACTGCATGGGTGAACCGTTTAATGTATCCCCTCTTGATTCATTTATCCTATCCTTCATTTGTTTATTCATTCAGCAGACACTTTGTGAGCACCTACTGTATGTTAGGCACTCTTTTAGGCATTAAGGATGCAGTGGTAAATGAAACAAAGTTCCCTACTCTAGTTGTGCTTATCCTCTACTGGTGGAGGCAGGCAATTAAAAAAAATTTAAATGTCTTGAAGGACAGTTAGGTCTAGCTTTCCACTTTTATAAAATATTTTACAATGAACATTTGCCTATTTGTCCTATTAATGTCTTGGAGAATTTTTTTAGAAAAAAGAATTGCAATACCATTTAACATTTGCTATATATAGTCAAACTTCCCTCCAGAAAGGTTGTACCAATTTATACTCCCTCCAACAGTGAATAAGAAGGCAGATTTCCCCACACTTCGGTAGCCTTGGGATATCATTACTTTTTTTAATTGTTGCCAATGTGAAAGGTAAAAAGTGGCACCTAATGGATGTTTTAATTTGCATTTTTTGGTTATTAATTAGGTCCAGGTTATTTTTATATCACATATATATGCCATTTGAATTTGGATTTATTTTTGTGTGCACTACCTGTGTAGGTCCTTTGTCCATTTTTCTACAAGGATTTTTTTCTTATTAGTTTAAGATATTAATATTGATATTAAGAGTATTAACCTTTCTTCATATGTACTACAAATGATTTCTCTGTCATCTGTCTCAACTGTATTGAGGCTTTTGATTTTCAAGAGTCTAAAATGCAGGGGAACTATGAGAATTGACTTTGGCTAATGGTTGAATTGCCAATATGGGCAACTTTTTTCTTAAAGCCTCTTGTTGCCACTTACGAACAAAAAAGAAAAGGAGAAAATTAAAGGGTTAAGGATAGGAAATTGCAGAAGATGGGGAGCAAGCACTGAGGGGAACACCATCCCCTTGGCCTGCACAACCCCACCTCATCTCAGGCAGGCTCAGCTCTGAGGCAAATGGCCAAGGCCTCCATGGGTCAGCCCAGCCCCTCAGGCTTGGTGCCAGCCCTGAGCTCCCTGGGGTGAATCATCCAGGACATATGTCTTAGCTTTCCCGATTTCCTGTCCAGAGGTGGAAAAGCAGCCAGAAGCTGTGGCCCTATAGCTCTGTCAGCCCCCAGGAACTAGCCTAAAGTTGCCCATCAAGTCCCTCGCTCAAGTTTGCAGAGTGAATGGCACCATGTGTGGCCAGGCTGGGCTCCAAGAACTGACCCAACGAGGAGAAGCAAGGATATTTGATGAAGGAGGAGTGGCTAGGAAAAAAGGGTTCACATTCATTGTTAGGATGAAATTAGAGAGGGAACCAGAGTTGGAGGGCTTGGGCTGGGGAGTCAGGAGTAGGCATTTAGAATGCCAAGCAGATCAGTGTCTCAGGGAAATGGTTATGGTTGAGGAAGATGTCCAGGATGGAGTTGAAAGGCTAAGGCTGCTGTCTTAGTGTGGATCTTCCACCAGAAGCTGCCCCTGCGACAAGAATTGGGAGCTGCCGAGAACACTTCTAGGGATGGCAAGGTAACCAATAAAGAGTGTGTCATCAAGCCAGCTCTCACTGGGAGTGACCAGAGCTCAGGCACTAGTCCCGTGAGGACTGTGCACAATCATGCCTTGAAGTTATCCCAGGTGAGGAATGGGCAGGCTGGGTATTTACATCCACTTCTGTTCATAGTTGACAGCTGCTCGCAGCACTTCAGCCTGCCTTTTGCTGGCAGAGCAACCTTCCCTCTTTCAGAGAAAGCCCTCAGGCAGAGAGGTACAGGGACTGGACATTGGAAATTAGTGGAATCACTCTGAAGTCTTAAGGCCTGAGGGATATGGATGGGGCACCTGCAGTGTCTGCTATAGCTGGGGAGAGTGTGTGTATGTAGATTTGGGGAGTGTAATATTTGGTAAAATTATGCAGGGGTTTCTTCCTGAGGCTGTGTTGCCTTCTGATTAGGAGTCAGGGAGCAGAATTAAGGTTACAATTGGGATTAGAGAATTAGCGTTCTTTTAGGGGCAATCAGAGAGGCTATTCATCCTGCCCAAAGTTACGCAGCTAGTAGGTGATGAGCTGGGGCAGGATGCAGCCTGGTCTGTGTTGCTCTAAAACCTGTCAAGAGGACAGAGTACAGGATGGCCTGGTGAAGGGAGGGAGGTATCCACAGGATCCCTGCCACCTGGGTTTCTTCCTCAGCAGCGAGGGAGTGGGGCTAGGAGGGGGCTGCACAGCTGCCATCTGTTCTCTTGGCTCCACTGCCTGGCAACTGCCTGCCCATGTCTGCTCTCTGCTCTGGAGGAGGACGCATTCCTCCACGGCCCATCGGGCAGGACGAGGAGCTGTGTCCCCGCCAGGGCTGCACCACATGATGGATTCAATGATTATGACTTTCTGGTGTGGGGGCTGCTCAGTCGGGTAGCAGACCCAATCCCATCTGGTGTATCTTTCTTGAAAGAGCTGCTGGAAGGAAAAAATCTGCATACTGCTTCTACTGGCAGGAATATGTGCGTGTACACAAAGGTACAGGTGTGTACACAGGTGTGAATCTGGGGGTGTGTGTGTGCACACACAGGTGTGGATGTGAACATTGGGAGTTCAAAACCATTGTGGTTCTATTTCCTTCTCAGAGATCATTTGGCGAATAAGTCATTGATAAATAATGGTGCTACCGTTTTTTGAGTACCTTCCACATACCAGTAACTGTGGCAGGTGCTTTAAACACATTGGTTATTGTGGTCAATATAAACCTTACAACTACCATGCAAGAGAAATTTTATCTTCTTCATCCTGTAGGTGAGGAAACCAAAGTTCTCAAGGCCGAATGAGCCTTGATATTTAATTTTCATCTTCTCCCTAATTTTCTCAGAAAATGAACAAACAAGCTACTGCTACCCACAACAATATAAACGAGCCACATAAAACTAATGTTGAGCAAAAGAAGTCAGACACGAAAGAACACCTATTACATGATTCCATTTATATAAGTTTCAAAATCTATGCTGTCAAGAGTTAGGAGAATGGTTACTCTTGCAGAGGGCAGGGAATGACTGGAAGGGGGCACTGGAGGGACTTCTGGGGGAGCTAGTAATAGGTAATATTTTATTTCTTGAGCTGGGTGCTGGTTACATGGATGCATTCAGTTTGTGCAAATTCATTAACTGTGTATGTATGACTTTTGCACTTTTCTGTATGAATGTTTCACCTCAATAAAAAGTTCAAAATGGAAAAAAAGTCTTGCCAGGGGCTATGGAGGATTAAGAGAAAGGAAGCACTGCAGAGCCTGCCTGTTGTGGGGGGGGGGGGGGGGGCGGTTCCTGTTCCAATCAAGTGACACAGGAACTCCTCAGGTAGCTCCCTGGCTGTGAAGTGGGGAGGGGTGTTGAGGTTAGTGGACTCCAAGCTGAGTGCTCCAGGGGGGCTGGCAAAAAGGAGTGAGAAGGGCCGAGGGGAGTTAAAGATGGTACCTAGTCTAAAGACCAAGACATGAGAGAAGCTTTCAAAGGTGGTTGATATGTAGTGACCAAGAGAAGATCATGGCCTTTGAAGCCCAACAGACCTGAGTTGACCTCCTGGCTCCATCTCTCTCGCACCTAGAGAGAGCTATTTATCCCCTCAGAGTCTTGGTTACCTCCCCTGTGCAATGGGTCACGGATACAAAGACTGCTGAGGATTAAATGACATGATATGGTTAAAACATTTGGCACAGAACATGGTACATGGTTGGCATTCAGCAAAGGTATGTTTGGAAGGTAGAAAAAAGGATGCCCTGGAAGCCGAGAGCCCCCTCAAATATCGGAGGGGCTGGCAGGTGTTAGATGCCTCCCACTCATTCTGGGCGGCTCTGGCTGGAACAAAGTGATTTATTATCCATGAGGTAGGACCTGGACTGTGATAGGCAGGAAGGAGTGAAGTCAGGGCTGGCAGCTGAGATGGACTGATCCATTCTGCCATGAAAGTCCCCCTGGGAAAGGTCCCAGAAAAAAGACCCAGGAAAAGGATCTAGGCTTAGGGCAGTGGGGAGAAGTTTCCAGATTGACATCCCAGCCAGAGAGGAACTTTTGGGGAGAGTAATCTGATTTAATGGGGGCTTACAAAACTGTGTGCTGTGGAGTGGGAGTTCTTCCCCTAGGAAGGTGGCTTCTACCCCTCAATTTTTTTCCACAAAATGCAGAGACTGATGGGATTTGTTCTAAAAACTGGTGAAGGGATCAAGTTTGGCCAGACTGAGAGAGCATCAGCCCTCTAAAGACACAGCTCACAGATGAGATACCTAAGGAAGAAGTTTCTAACTCATCTCCTAACTCAAATGTCAACCCCCCCAAGAAGCTTCATTCCCCAGTGTCTCGCTTAGAATTGTGCACTTTCTTTTTCATACTCCTGGAGCGTATTGTACACACTGCACGGCCTGTGAGACATTCTGCCTGGAGAAGGGAGAGATCCTTGCATCAGTCATTTTTCTGCTTATAACATAAAATCCAAACAATAGTGGTTTAAACACGACAGCAGTTTATTTCAGTTTCATTTAAGAGAAGTCCATTAAAAACTTGTGCTTCAAAAGTCATCATCAAAAAAATGAAAAGACAAGCCACAGACTGGGAGAAAATATTTGCAAATCATACGTTTGATAAAGAACCGGTATCCAAAATATATAAAGAATTCTTGAAACTCAATGATAAAAAGACAATTCAATTTAAAAATGGACAAAGGATGTGAATAGACATTTCACCAAAGAAGATATATGAATAGCTAATAGACACATGAAAAATGCTCAACATCATTAGTCATTAGGGAAATGCAAATCAAAACCACAATGAGATGCCACTTCACATCCACTAGAATGACTATAAGCAAAAAGACAGACAATAACAAGTCTTGGTGAGGACGTGGGAAAACTAGAACCCTCATATATTGCTGGTAGGAATGTAAATGGTACAACCACTTTGGAAAATAGTTTGGCAGTTTCTTAATAGATTAAACACGAGTTTACTGTACACCCCAGCAATTCTACTCCTACATATCTACCCACCAAGAGAAATGAAAATATATGTCCCTGCAAAGACTTGTAGACAAATTTTCATAGCAATATTATTTACAATAGCCAAAAGGTAGAAACAACCCAAATATTCCTTAACTGGTGAATGATATAGCCGTACATTGGAATTCGATTCAGCAATAAAAGGAAAGAAGCACTGATACATGCTACAACATTAATGAATGTCAGAAACATTATTCTCAGTGAAGGATGCAAAAGTCTGCATATTTTTGACTCCATTAACATGAAATGTCCAGAAAAGGCAAATCCATAAAGGCAGAAAGTGGATTTGTGGTTGCCAGGGGCTGGGTGGGCATGAGGGCAAATGGCACAAAGATTGTGGTGAGGTTGCACAGCTTTGTAACTTTATTAAGTTACTCCTGTTGTCCTTTAACTTTTGTTAGTTTTTGTTGAAATATAACATGCATACAAAAAAGTGAACAAACCTTAAATATACAGTTTGATTTACACACATACACGCACCCCTGCATAACCACCACCCAGATCAAGATAGTGAACATCTCTGACACCCCAGAAGTCTTGTCCTCACCAGTCCCCCACAAAAGTAACCGCCATTCTGTCTTCTGTCACCCTAGAGGAGTGTCGACTGCTCTTAGAACAACACTGCCCCAGAGCAGGCACTCAGTGGGTGTCACCCCCCTTTGTCTACTCTCATGTGGCTCTTGATGTTTGCCCTGGGCTCCTTGACCACTGTCTTCTTATTGCAACACTCTGCCCCACACTGGACACCACCCCTCTTTCTTCATCCCCTTGAAGTGCCGCTAACACATCATGACAGTGTTGATTTTTACTGAAGATCTGGCATCAATTGAGAGTAATTACAACAAAGGGCAGAAAGCAACGTCAAGTTCCTTGCTAGGCATCATGAGCCCTAGAACTGTATTGGCCGTTCTCTGGCATTGAGTGGGTCACTTCCAGGTCCCTTCTCCATCATGTGATTACCCACCCCTGTCACCAGTAAGGATCACAAACTCCAAATCCTACATGGGACAGGAAAGTCACATCCATGGGTGAAGTGCCCTGGGTATAAGGAGGGACAGTGATGAACTCCAGGGTACAGGCCCTGTGAAACAAGGGCAGCCACATTCAACTCTACTCCTGTTGCTAAGGCACGAGGAGGAGCGTGTTTTTAGTAAAAGTGGCCTGCGTTCTGCCAGTTTGCACTATCAGCTTCAGACCCTTCTGGCTTTTCTGGCTTTCCCCTGTTCCAGGCCTCCTACTTCCCCTACTTTGCTATGCAGAGCAATTCAGTTCCTCTTAGTCTGTGTCTCCCCATCCAGGCTGGGCCACAGTACCTCCTCTTTCCCACCAAAATCACGTATCAAGACTCCTTGAGGTGTTTTCCTAAATGCAAGAGCCATCTACTCAGGAGGTAGAAGAGACTGTATCAGCTTTTAAAAAATTGCACTTTTGTTTTTCCTGCTTTAGCCTCATTTTAAAGATGAAGAAACTGAGACCCAGAGAGGTTAAATAATTTGCCCTGAGCAAAAAACTGGTGAAACTGGAAGTTGAACCCTGACTTCAAAGTTCATGGAGGTGTCTTGTTCCTCTCTGTATCCCCAGGACTTAGCAAAGCATTGGAGCTCAATTAATGCATGTCGTTGTTGAATCGAATTAAAAGATGGATTTGCAGGAGGAGGGCATCCTAGGCCTGTGAGGAAAACTGGAGAGGAGAAAGGACAAATTGTTTAAGGAGTTGGTGGGGGGCAGTGAAGCGAGAGGGGGCTGGGCCCCTACCCTCTGGCTTCCGGGAGTGGGCTGCCGCCTCAGTGGTTCCTCTGCCTCCTGCCCAGCCTTCCAGGGAGACTAGTCCTCCGGGCAGAAGCTGCTGCCATCCTTCATCAAAGCCTGGCAGCCTGAGGAAACTCGGGGCCTATCCTGTAGGATACTTTCAATCAACTTCGGTTCGATTTATTCCCTTTAAATGACTGAAATGTAAATAAAATTAAATTAATGCTACTGTATTGGTCTCTGGTTAGGGCTGTAATGGACTGCAGTAATGCTGCCCCTGAGATCAGCCATGGAACGAGAAGCCCAGACAATAGCAGTGCGGCCAGCTTTGTGTCCCCTCACACAACCCCCACCCCATCCTCCCTGCTCTGGAAGGACAGACTACACTCTACAGGTTCATCTATTTTAGGGGGTGAGGAGAGTTCATGTCACTTCCACCCTTTCTTCTTCCACCTCAGACCAAGCCAATCCAGACCACCTAATTACTCTCCACAGATACCCCCATTCCCACTGCCCCCCATCACCCTCTCAAATTTTTGGAGCTGGAGAACAGGGCAGAAAGGCTTTTTCTTTGCCCATCAAGCCAAGAGCCACAATGGCTCCCTCACCAGGACTTGATCCCTGCGTCTACTCACCCTCCACAGAATGGGCTCCATTGCCCTAGATTGAGGTTTCTCAACTTCAGCACTATGGACTTTCTGGGCCTGGTAATTCTTTGTTGTCCTGTGCATCATAGGCTGTTTAACAGGATCCCTAGTGTCTACCCACCAGGTGCCAGTACCATCCACTTTCCCAGTTGTGACAACCAAACACGTCTCCAGATATTGCCAAAAGTCCCCAGTGTTGCAAAATCCCCTCTAGCTGGGAACCTCTGCCCTAGAGGAGGGACCGGAGAAAGGAGGCAGTGTGAGGGAGGGGTGGACTACAAAATCCTTAAGGGCACACGTGTCTTTTCACTCTCCACCAGTCTCCCAGTATAGTTTCTTAAAATATAGTTTCTTGTCCCAAAATAGTTTCTTAAAACATATTAACATTGTTCTGACATAAGTAATAAATGACCATCCAAACTTTGGACTAAACACCAGGAACGATACTTGCCCTCTTCCATCCAGAAGCCTTGTTCCGCCCTCTCCCAGTTTACCCAGCCCAGCCTCCAGGACTCCCCACCAAGAAACCAAGAAAGGGGGTTGCCTTTAGTATTTCTTCATTGGTAGAGATGCCCCAAGTGAAGGAGTTCTCAGTAGACTGGGATTCTCCAAGGAGGAAGACATTTCCAGGAGGGGATTCCTCAAAGAAGGAAATTCCAAATAGGAGGCGATTTTCCAATAGAAGGCGCCCAACACTTTTTGCAGACTAGGCTATTAGAATTCCTCCATATCTTCCTAGTACTTAACTGCCAGAGCCCCCAGGCAGGGAAGGTTGGGGGCTGGCAGAAAGCTCTCCCCAAGTGCTAGCCCCTTATGCCCCTGTTGGGAGGAAGCTGAGAAAGGAGAGGAGTATTATCTTCCAGGGTTCAGAGGTCCTGATAGCAAAGGAAATAGCAGTGAATTTGCCTTGGAAGAGGGGGGACGGGGCAAGTCCCCCCAGCCCTGTGCTCTTCCACCTCTCACTTTAGCCATCTCAATTGACAGAACCAAATGGTGGGAAAACAATCTGGGATTTTAACTCTATTTTTAAATGTCTTAAAGCTTTCACGTAGTCCTGAAGAAGGTCTCGCCAGAACAGTCTAACTTATATAGAGGAAATAAAGAAAATGAATTATAGTCACAGGACAAAGCCAGGAGCCTGGGAGGCTCTGACCTCCTACTGGATCCGTTATCACAAATAGAATTAAAATCCCACCTCCCACACTTGGATTTCAGCATATTCTGATTTGTGTGTACAAGTTCACTACAGTTCTACTTTTTGCCAAAGTCTGTTCCTGGCAGAATTTCTAATCTTTGAAAGTCAGTAAAAACCACAGTCCAAAAGCACGTTCATCACCTGGAGAATGTCCATCAACCAGCTCCGTGTTCGTAGGATGTTTATTTGGCCCACGGCTCCTGGGCTCACTAACTTACCAAAATGTGCTGATCTGGACCCAGCTGCATTTGTGCTAAGTCTTTTGAATTTTTTTTCTGCTAATTCGGTCATTCTAGGAGACCCTAATGCAGATGATAAAGAATCCACCACCAAGACAGAAGGTAAGCATTTCACACATCACCTCGGTCCATCAGCAGGCAGTGACTTCCAAGCACAGCCTCCGCCACTTCCAGGTACAGAGGAGCTGCTGTGATGGCTGCATGCTGTAGACACTGTGCACCGCCCTCTTGAGGACAGATGGAAGGGAGTGGGTGTAAAGTGCAGTGGGAAAGACTGAAGTGGCGCTGGCTCTCTGACTGGTCCACCTTCCCTACAGAATCCCTCCTTGTATTATCACGGCCCCTGGGCCTCTGCCTGCCCGCTCCCTCCTGCCGCAGCCCTCCCTGCGCTGTTCCCGTCTCCCAGCTCTGGATGGAGCCTCATTCTTAGGGGCCAGGGGCTGGGCCTGGCACACAAAGGGAATTTCATGGACCCTGTGTCTCCCTACCGCGTTCCAGGAGGCAGCTGGACTGTAAGGATTCCAGATCATTTCCCAGACCCTTCCTGGAGAGCTGAGGTTAAATCTATCTCTTTCTTTCCAAAGCCAGTTCAGGACAAATGGGATTAAGGGAGACTCTCTCTGCCCACCTGGGCCCTGCCCTCCAACCCTGTTTCCCCCAACCCAGGGTCCATGACCCCTAGCTTCTCTCCAATAGCCTCCTCCAGGATGAGCCATTAGCACATTATTGATGACACAGCGCTTGGTCACAGTGCCGGTTCCCCTTTTTGACTTTGATAGATGATGACTGATTGGAGAGGGAAGTGTGTGTGTCTGCGTGCATGCGTGTGTGTGTGCTAAACAGATGAGGGGAGGGGAGGCAGACAGACACAGAAACAGGACAGGAACAGGAGGCAGAATGAGAGGCCCAGATATGAAAATTGACTGAGGAAGACATAAAGAGGTGGGTTGAGAGAGGAAGAGAACCAAAAGGAGCTCTAACAGAGACCTGAGTGGATCCAGAGGAGCCAGAGGAGTTGAGTTTATTACCTCCCTGTGTCTCAGTTTCCTCATCCATAAAATGGGGACAATAATAGTAACTACCTTATAGTGTTATTGTGAGGATCAAATGAGTTAATATACCTACAGTGCTCAGAACAGTGCCTGGCTGTTTTATTTTGTTGAATATAAATCTTAGCCATTATTATCGCCATCACTAATGTTATTATCACGGTCACCTCTAGTTTCCGGCCCTGAAGCCCAGGACACATGGGAAGAAAGACAAGCCTCCTTTGGCTCCACCACCCCATTCTTCTCACTGCCTGTGTCCTTCTCACCAACCACACCCTCTGTCAACACTTCTCAGCACCACTCTCTATCTCTGGGGACACTTTTTTTCCTGAAAACTCCCAAAGTTCTCTCTCTCCTGTACTTCCTTACCAAATGGGACAAGCAGTTCTATTTATCTGAACTGTGTGTCTAAGAAAAATGGACACATTCGTTGTATAAACCAGGAGATAAGGCTGAACAGGCCGTTTGGATTCAGTGCTAGAGGGCTTTGAAGGCTAGGCTAGAGTTTGGGTTTTGTTCTGAAATAAATGGGGAGACTTGGATGACATTAGAGAAAGAGCATGGTGTGGTCTGGGGTAAGCATCCATAGGATTGGCTTTTAAGGACTATTGAGTACAGGGTAGTATTTTAAGCTTTTCTCAGTTATTTACATGTTTGTGAGTTTCAAATACTTTCATGGGAGCTGGTCTGATAGCAGAAAAGAGGAGAGAAGGAGTGAGGGTTTGGGCCAATTTGGCCTGGGGACAGTTGGCCCTGATGTAGGGGCTGATGTAGACCCCAAGTAGCCAGGGCCAGGCACTTTATCTCAGGCACTTTTCTGTGATTGAGAGAAAGGCACACACCCGAATCATGTCGTGCGTGCATGCGGGTCGGGGGCCAAGGCTCAAACACACACTTTGGGACACACAGTAGAATCTCCTTAGCATTGTAGGCTGAGGAAGTAGAGCACCATGATTACAAAAGCATAATCTGACACCATACTGCCTGAATTCAAATCCTGGCTTCCATGTGTGCAACCCTGACTGAGTGAACAAAGCACTCCATGCCTCAGTGTACTCATCTGTAAAGTGGGTGTGAGGACAGCACCTACCTCTTGGAGCTGTTTTGAGGAATAAATATTAATACACTTAAAATGCTTAGAACAGGACCTAGCAACAGAGTAAGTCCTCAATACAGCATGTCCTCCCATTACCATTATTATCCCATTATTATTAGTATTATCGTACCACTATTATTAATTGAAAGATACTGAATTGAGGATGAGGACACCTTGATCTTATTTTTGTCCCTGAGATTTCACCTTCTTATCTCCCACACTCATGTGGGGCTGTCCCCTCCTCCTTCCTTTCACAGGGGTGGTCTTCAGGGGCCAAGTTAGTTTACTATGGCCCTGCACACTGGCCCCTGGGATTGGATCAGGGATGGTATCTGCCCCAAGCTTTGACATTCGGAGGCTCTGCATAGGCATTTGAAATTGGGAGAAAGAAAGCTGTAGGGAGACTGAGTCAGACCCAACTTGAGGCTGGTCCTATAATCTAAGCTCATTTGGGGCAGAGACCTCATATGTTGGGGTCCAGCTGTGACAGTACCTGTGGATTCCACAAGGTACTCCCCTGTCTTTATAATAATAAATTTCTCCCTTCTTCCTTAAACTAGTTTCTGTTGCTTGCAACCAGAGTACTAACAAACACAGTCTTATATGTGTATATAATCTTATTCTCTGTGTGTGTAAGTATGTGTGTATATATGTTTGTGTTTATATATATACTCCCACTCCAAAACACAAACACATACACACACACATATACATTTCCCACTTCAGCCACCTGTCATTAATCAAGGTCAGGCCGGTACTCCAGCCCCTGTGGCCAAAAGATAGACAGCTCATGGCAGGCAAGGCCTTCATCTCTTGCAGCAGCTTCCTCCCACTTGGGCTCCAGTCCTAATGACTTCCTGAAGTTCCATAAATATGACTCATGCAGCCACACCTCCACGCCCTTGCACATTTGGTGTCCTCTACCAGAATGCCTTCCCTTTGGGCTAACTCCTCCAGTCTTGAGATTCAGCTCCAGGATCACCTCCTCCAGAAAGCCTTCCCTGGACCTACCCTTCTTCCCAGTCTGCACTTCTCCTTCTCTATCAGGAACTCCTTCTTTGTGCTACGGTGATCATTTCACCAACCGAGCTCTGGCCACACCGTGTCTGTTTACCCATCTGACTTCCCATGGACTGGCAGTCCCCTGAGGGTAGTGACTGCATCTTCTATTTCTGAATCTCCAGTGCCCAGTGTAGTGTCGGATGCACATGGGGTGCTCAGTGCTGTGCTGAATAAGTACAGACATTGGGGCGGGGGGTGTGGACAGATGTTTATTAGTATTTACTATGCATAATAGGCTCTTCTGTGTGTTAACTCCCTTGATCCGCCTCAGAGCAGCCTTCAAGGTAGACGTTGTTTTCTCCATTTTACAGATCATGAAATTGAAGCTTAGATGGTATATTGGTTAGGAATAGGTTCTTTTGCAAGTAGCAAAGACCCCCAGAGAGAAGCTTATTTCTTGCTTACGTGAAAGTCCAGAGGTGAGCTATCCAGGCTAATGGATGGCAGCTCTGCTGCACCAAGTTCTCGGGGCTTACTGCTCCACCATTCCTAGAGTGTGGCTGTTGTTATCATGGTCCAATATGGTGGCTAGAGCTCCAGCCATCACATGTTTGTTCCAGGTAGAAGATGTATAAAGAGAGAATGAAGAAGAGGGAAAGGATGCTTGACTTTTAGGGAAGGTTCCTCAAAGCTGCTGCATGACATTTCTGCTTATATCCCATTGGCCAGAACTTAGTCACATGGCCAACCAGGTACAAGGGAGGCTGGGAAATATTTTCTGGGTGGCCATGTGCTGAACTAAAATTTGGAGGTTCTGTCACTATGGAAGAAGAGAGGCAACACTAGCAGTCTTTGCAACAGAAAGGTTAAGTGATCTATCCAATGTCGCACAGTGAAGTTGCCAGAGCTGAAACTCAAGCCCATCCCTGTGAAACACCAGATCCGGTGTTCCTTTTAGTAAATCATGCTGCTTCCTGCTGGACAGCAAGGAGGACAGGACAAGGTGCTTACAAAATTTTAAGGTGGTAGAGCATGTTAGGGGTTGGAGATAAGGAGAGTTCTGAGAGAAAGATCAACACAAATATGTGCATTAAAACACAAGTTCTGAGTCAGCCCCACAGGGATGCACAACCTTCACATGAGAGGCTGGCAAATACCACTTGGCCGGAGCATCCTCTCAGAGAAGGAGCCAAGGCTCCCAGAAGGACTGAGGTCACTTCCTGGGTGACAGACTCAAAGGGCAGAGTCTTGTACCCCAAGCCCAGACAGGACCCCAGGGAGGATCTGGGAGGAGGCGAGGTTTCCTTATGATGGTCTGCAGCCCTCCAAGGTGGCCTGGTGCTGGACTATGGAGAGGGATTACCAACCACTAATAGGAAATTGCTGGATTTCACTGCTAGAATGAAGCCTCAATCACTTCTCGAGTAAAGGCTTGCAGGCTTAAGCCCTTTGGGATTGGACACAGTTCTGTTCTCCCAGGGGGACACTCCAGTCAAGGTGAGGCACTCTGGCACCAGCAGGGGTGAGCAGGAGGGGGCAAGGCAAGGGAGGATGCAGCCTCAGCCAGTGGAGGCAAAGATGTTCCGGCTGGAGCTGGCTGCGTGGGGAGTGGAAGCATGCTGAACGGCCTCTGAATGGTGAGGTTGGGTTCCAGCACGCTTGCATCCTCTTTCAAGCTCTCCAAACACCCTCTCCCTCCAAAAACCTCAATAGTGCTGTTTCCAGCTGAGTGACTTTGGGCAAGTCACTTCACATTGCCGAGCCTCAGTGTCTTCATCTATGTAATGGGCAAAAATACTATTTTGAGGTCAGAATAGAGGTTACCTACAGGGGTTATTGACTGGGATGAAGCATGAGGGAGCCTTCTGAGGCACTGGAAGTGCTCTTGATCTGGGTAGTGGTTATGCAGGCATACGTATATGTCAAGATTCGTCAAGCTGTTATGTGTACTTAAGGTTAGGGCGCTTTACTGCATGTGAGTTACAGCTCAATACAAAAGTAAAGAATCAGAAAAGATGCCCCTTGTTCCCAAGTCTATCCTGAAGGGTGGTTGTGAGGATTCACAGAGTGGGTGAAAGCAGAGCATTTCACACAGTCTGCCTGCCGCTAGCATGTTCTCTTGTTCCCTATTTGTGCCCTGATGGATTTGTAAGACATGATTTCAGAGAAAGTAGTTTCCCTAAGTCCTTCTGGGGAACAAAATGGGGAGTGTGATTAACTACATAAATCAACCAGGAAAACTTCCCTGACTTATCAAACTCCAGGCGTAAACCCAAATGACAAATGAGACATTCTGGTTTTAGGCAGGAGCAGTCTCATCATGCGAGGCACAGAGGGAGAAAGGGACTTGCCCAGGGTGACCAGCATGGAGGAGGTCCCAGAAGGTCTAGCACCCAGGCCCCCTGACTCCCAGCCCAGTGCTCTTCCCAGCGCAGGGATCGCCCAGATGGCCTGAATGCCAGGCCTGGCTTCCCCTCGCCCCCCTGTGGCCAGCCTGGGAACACTCGTGTTGCTAGGCTGCTGGGACTGTCTGTGCACAGATGGGCGAGACAGCGGCTGCCCCTCCTCTCTGGAACCCTCTGCACTTGTTACAATTCAGCCATGAGTCATCCTGAAGGATGAATGAGGTGCAGAACCAACCCCACCTCCTTGAGGTGGGGACAGGAATACCAGAACGGCTTCCCTGACTTGCAGCACATTCTTTGCAGACTTGCTTTCTGGGCCCTTACAGAGGGACAGAGACAGCAGTGTTATCTCCCAGGTGCCCTGGCTGACCTCTTGACCCAGCCAGCTCCGTGTTCAGACTCTAAAACCTGCATATTTAATGTGTCCCAGTGAGGATTCATTCACTGCCCATATGGTTCCCCTACCCTCCCTGAGGCACCTGCTCCCGATGCCTCTTTCTCCTCCCTACACCCCCTTCTCCCTCTCCCTAACATGCACTTTCTGACTCAACCTCATTTGGCCAAGAAACCCTTCCCGGTTGAGGTGAGAGCCTGCCAGGGACACCCTCTACCCTGCAGTCCCACCCAGTCAGTCTCTCCATCCCAATAAATCCCAATTGGTAGCCAGTCTAAAATAAGGCTTAAAAGCAATTTTGGAGTCTCCTTGTTCACTCCTCCACTCAGTCATTCAATAAGCATTTATTGAGCACTAACTGTATGCTAGGTATGACGCTAGTTACTGAGACCACAGAGACACAAAGCACGGTCACAGTCCCTTATCTGGCACTCAAAAATGTTCCTTTCCACTCTTTCTCCTTCCCTTTGAGGGCTCTGGTTCTGAATTTTTTCCTACTTACTAGCTGTGTGAACTTGAGCAAAAAATAAACAAGAAAAAAAATCATTATTGCAGATGCCAAGTACTATGTTAGCTGATTTACATCTGTTATTTAATTCTCCTGACAACCCTATGAGGTAAATATTTTTATTCCCATTTTTCTAGGTGAGGAAATAGAAGCTCAGACAACTTGGATAAACTTGTCCAAGACCACACAGCTAGCAGCTGGCAGAGCCGTGATTTGAACCCAGGTCGTTCAGCCTCCCCAAACCTCTGTTTCTTCATCTGTGAACTAGTATCTGTGCCGTGAGATCCATGCTGGACACACCCAAACAGGTTTTAGGAGCTTTTTCTGCTTTCCCCTGCCCCTCGGTTCTGGGTACAGATCTTGGCCAGGACCTCAGCTGTGCCAGGAGTGGCACAAAGACCCATGGCTGTATTTGGAGGTTTATGGGGTCTGTCCAGGGAGTGCTGAGGCTGCCTCTTCTCCCGCAGACACATCCACACTACGAAGTTGTAGTCATCTCACCCCAGCATGGTGCAGCCCAGTGGGAGGAAGTGGAAAGTGGTATATCATCGTTTATTTTAAAAGTCAAGTGTGTGTCTCAAAATAATGTTAATGGATTCATCAAAAGACAGATACAAGGGGATTCAGAGCAGCTTCATTCATAATAGCCAACAACTGGAAACAACACAAATATCCACCAAGGAGAAGTTGAACAAATAAATTGTGATTATTTATGTATTATATATATTTACGTTTAAACAATGAAATACTACTCAGCAATGAAAAAAGACTTCCTATAACCACATGCAACACCATGGATGAATCTCACAGATACAGTGTTGCGTGAAAGAAGCCAAGCACAAAAACATCACATACTGTATGATTCCTTTGATATGAAGTTTGAGAAGGGCAAAATTAATTTATGGCAATAGAAATCATAATAGTGGCTACCTTTGGAGGGGTTTTGACTGGGAGGAGGCATACACTTTTTGAGGTGCTGGAAATTTGGAAATGTTCTATATCTCAATCTAGGTGGCAGTTACATGAGTATATCCATGTATAATAATTAATTGAGCTGTATGCTTAAGTTTCTTGCACTTTACTGCATATATATTATACTTCAATTTAAAAAATAATATTCATGTCTCCCCAGAGTGTTCCCCCTGCCCCGGACACTCTCCCAAATTCCCTCAGCACACCCTCCCAGAGGACCACCTGAACAGAATGGATAATTGAAAGCTTTGGTTAAGGGAACGGGGTGTCTGGGCAGGTGGGGAGAATCAGGGGCTCTCTCAGCGGAGAGGGCACAAGGGCACCACTAGTCTCAGACTCCTGCCCATTGCTCTAGGAGAAGGGGGGTGCCCCTTGCCTTATCCATCCCTTAGGTCACCTTGAGGGGGTATTGCCCTTGGTTTGTGGGGTTGTACCCTGGGGTTCTCTCCTGACACACTAAGCAAACAGCACTGACGATCTGCAAATGCAAAGAAGATATATTTCTTTTTTTGTGTGAGGAAGACCAGCCCTGAGCTAACATCCGTTGCTAATCCTCCTCTTTTTCTGAGGAAGACTGGCCCTAGGCTAACATCTGTGCCCATCTTCCTCTACTTTATGTGGGACGCCGCCACGGCATGGCTGACAAGCAGTGCGTCGGCAGGCGCCCAGGATCTGAACCGGTGAACCCTGGGCTGCCAAGTGCTAACTAAACCGCTGCGCCACTGGGCCGGCCCCAAGATATATTTCTTTTAAGCAGAGACATGTTCAGAGCCCTTGCAGGGCTTTACCTCGTTTAAACCTCTGGGGTTTATTGGATTTCACTCCTGAGGAAAGAAGCCCTGGGAACTGAGGAGCTGGTCGAAGGTCTCCTGGTGAGTTAGTGGGGAGCTGGGTTGGAGCCCAGCCTTTTCTCTCCCTGCAGCTGGAGTAAGATGCTGGAGTTGGGGGGCTTGCTCCTGGGGGGGTCTTTCAGAAAGGGGTGGGGCTTCTCCCTTATCTGGTGAGAAAGCTGGCACCTCAGCGTGGGAACCTGCGTATGGGAAGGAGGATGTGTGGTGACTGGGCTGGTTGTGGGCTTGTGTGGGGCACGTTGAACACACAGACTTTCCCTCCACCACACCCCAAGGGAGAAGAGAGCTGGAAGCTTTCCTGCTTTTCTGTATCCATGACACCTCTTCCTCCCTACCCCTCCCCAGGCCTCTGGTGCTGCCCTGGGCGGTGCTGAACCATTTCAGTACAATTTGTGACACCGTTGGTTTTTGCTTCAAGAGGATATCCCGTGTTTATTGGCTGGTGGGAGAGCTGAGGGCGGAAGCTAAGGTCGGAGTGATGTGGGGTGAGAGGCAGCACCACACAGAGAGGAGGGCTGCCCACACTCTGATGTGGGGCCCTTCAGACCACACTCCTTGATTCTGGTTCAAAGAAAGAACACCTACAGTTCATCTACTGCGTGGGAAAGAGATGAATAGACACAAAACCTGCCTTCCAGCCAGCCCCGATGTACTGAAGATAGATGACAGAGAAACAGCTCAGCCCTTTCCTTCTGGGAAGTTCTCTCTATTGTCTGACTTTAATCCCTCCTATTAGAGTTTCCTCCCAGCCCTTTTCTTCTGTCAATGGAAATGAAGAAGCTGAAGAAGGTCAGTGGATCAGGGAAGCAAAGAGATGCTCACTCTAAGCCCCCCCTCCTTGCCTTTCCCCTGAGTTCCTGAGAAATCTCTCCTGGACCCTTCTCATTTAGGGAAGACCCACCTGCTTGCTTTCTGCACCAGCCCCTTTGGGTCCTTTTCTGCATCTGAGATGGTGCCTGGCACCACCTGGGTACCCCCACCAGGTGACCAGGCCCAGGGTCTGGACATCCCGGGAAGAGCAGGTGGCAGTGGCAGGTTGCTCCAACCAAACCGACGCATTCCACATTCCAGGGCTTCTGGGCCACCCGTTCAATTAGCAAATATTTCCCACTTAGTTTTACCTATGACTTTTTTTTACTGAATATGTCCCCAAATCCAAAAGCCACAAACTCCCTGGACTCCTGTCCCCAACCACCCAGTTCTTCTCCGAGACAACCAACTTCATCAGTTTCTCGAGTTTCCTTCTGAAAATATTATGTGCAGATCCATAAATACGTGTATATTGTGTTTTCTTCTGTTTTACACAAACACACACCGTGCTTTTCACAGGGTATTTTGGAGGTGGTTCCACATGAGTACATATCAAGCTTTCCTCATTTTTGTGCAGCTGCATCGTATTCCCCAGTATGAATTATAACATATGTACAGAGCACCTACTAAGTGCCAGGCACTAGGCAGCGGGGTTATACAGCGAACAAGCCAAAGTTCCTGCCCTCATGGGGTTTACAGTCAGGGAGACAAAGATCAAAACACAGGTAAGTACTTTTGCTGTATAATAAGTTTTGTAATGGGAGAACTATGTTTTAAAATAGAAAGCCAGGGGCGTGCCGGCAAAGGCTTCTGAAGGACATCTATAGTAAGACCGAGTGGGCATTAGCCAGATGGGGGTACGAGTGGGGAGGGAAGAGTTTTAAGCTAAGGGAACAACACGTGTCAGAGACAGACGTAAGACATTCTGGGCCCTTGGTGATTCAATACGGGGGTGGGGTGGGGAACGAGGCTGGTGAGGTCAGAGGGGCCCCCACGGCTTGCCTTGTCAGCCACGGAGGAGGGAAGACTTTAGACTTGATCCGTACAGGGGGGAGCAACGAAGGGATTCCAGTGTGACTGACATGCTGGGGCTTGTTTTGAAAAGATCCCGGTGGCTGCTGTGTGGAAGGAAGATGGATGGGATGAGGGGCTGTAGGAGCAGCAGAGAGGCCAGCTGGGTACTCCATCCACCAGGCCTGAGACCTTGCCATGCTCAGTAGCTCAGCAGCCCTCCCCTTGCCACTCCCCTCTCCCCTCCCCAATCCCTTCTCCAGACACCTTTTCCTACCTGGATGCTTTTATGCAGACTGCATGCCTTCCTGTCACCAAACTCTGCCATCCCTCATCCCTTTTCAAGTATGTCAGTGCTTTGTGCTGGTAATCACTCAATTATCTCCTTCTCCTCCTCCCTCCAACTTGCAGGGAGACCCCTCTTCTCAAGGGAACCACTCACTCTCTCCTGGTTGGTTATTCAGCCATTTCTTGGGGTCTGGGTTTCTCTGGTTCCCTGACTGATACCTGGGCCCAAGGATGCCCAAACTTGGTACCTCCCTATTAGACAGGAATTGGTGCCTCTCCCACTAGACAGGAATTGGGTTCCAAGTCTGGGGGCTCTCCCCTTTAGACTCCCCAGTCTCTATTGGATCCAGTTAGCCCTTTCTCAGAAGGCCCCGTGGGAACTTCCCACCCCTTGGTTATTCGCTCCCCTTCAGATCCATTTTCTGCCCTTCTCCACTTTGCTTGGTGCCCCAGAAGGCTAATCCCTACAACTGCATCTTTTGGACTCTCTGCTCTCTGGCTTCTAGTTGGGTTCGGCTGATGGGAGGCACTAGCAATAGATCTGAGAACAGAAGGAGAGAAAGCCCACCCCTCCCTCTCTTCCAGCCTGCAGTTTGGGCAGTGGCTGTGTTTCTCCACCAGGGCGTGGGCTGCAGCTCCTGTTGGATGGGCTGTCAGCTCCCACAGCTACAGCCCTTGCCAGCTCTCTCCCTTTCCCCCTTCAAGCCTGGGATGGTAACTAGCCTTGGGTGCTTCCTCAACTCTTATTAGTTTCCTTAAAGCTGCCCACACCTCTGTAAATAGTCCCTTCATTTATATGCCTTCAATTAAACCTTTGAGTAATCCCTGTGTTTCCTGCCAGGATTGATGGCTACATTCCTAAGTCCCCCACCCCATTGCTCTCCCTCCACCCTGTGCTGGGGGAGGAAGTTTTTGTCTCTCCCCTTGGGCATTGGTGGTTCCTCTCTTCCATCTTGAACAAGTTGCTGATGCTCCGTTTTCTGGCGGGTAGATGGGAATGATGGTCAGACTTCCTTCCCAGGGTGGTTGTAAGGATTCAGTGCGTCCTCACAAGTCATATGTCTAGCACAGTGTCTGGCATATTCTAGAACCTCCCTAAACATTGGGTTCCTTCCCCTTCGGGAATTGGCTTCCTCTCCACATCTGCCTCCACTTGACCCAGGGAGAGATTCCCTCTAAGAGAGGAGCCTGTACACCCAAGAGAGGGAGGGAGCTAGGGACTGGAGGGAGTGTTCTGATGAAAAATTCTGTCCCCAAACCATATGTGCAACTCCATTAACCTAGAGAGTGCCTCTCAATGCTTCGTTTGCCTTTTAAATAAAGAGCCGGGTGGGATGTGTTTGCGGAGGATCTGCTCATTACAGGAGGACCAGAAGAGGCTGCTTCCCTCCCCAGGCCCACACTGTTACCATTAGCACAGACTGGCCAGGCGCTGCTCTCACTCCATTAGCCTTCAGGAATAAAAAGAACGATTTCTTAAGTCAAGAATAATTATTTCAACCAGCTTTCCTCCTCAGCTTGCTGCTGCGCCGGCTGGACCGTGTGTGCTAGCTGACAAATTAATTTCTATTATTTATATTGGGCTAGAGAGGAGCCACATGCCTGGGGAATAGGGGGAGCAGGGGGAGGCTGGGAGAAGAGATGGGAGATGGAGATGGAGAGACAGGGACAGGGAAGTGGAGAGAGAAGAGCACAGGGGAAGGGCAGAGAGAGAGGGGGGGTCGCAAGTACAGAAACAGAAGAAAAGACAGTCAGGTGATCAGACGGCAAGAAGCAGAGGAGGATGAAGGAGCCAGAGGGAGGGCAGGCTGAGTGGGCTCCAGGCTTGGGAGGGCTGGGCGGGGGCCCTGGGAGTGTGGGCACTGACTCTGCTTCCTGCACCTGTGGGGGAGACTGGGTCTGGGCACACAAGCCTGCAGGATTCCGCCCCTCCAGAAAATCTGCCAGGGAGCCTGCCTCCAGGTCCTCCTCACCTGGGACATGCACCCGCATATCATCTAGCACTCAGGGCGAATGCTCAGCATGACCCATCAAAATGCACAGAGATGTCTCCCTCTCCTCCAGCCTCCCAGGCTCCTCCTGCCAGCCCCACGCCTCCTCCCGGGAGACTAAGAAAGTCTCACTGAAGTTATCCCACCCAAATCAGAACCACAGGAGGCTTGGAGGAAACATGCCCCTACCCACCCCACCTACCCGGCTCTCCTTCTTGTTCTTCCTTCTTCCTTTCCCTCTCTTCGTCCCTCCCACTTCCCCTTCCCCTCCTGAGATGGAGAGGGGCACTAGCCTGGAAATCACCTTCCCCTGGGGGAGGGATTAGGGGGCCACAGGATGCAGACACCCCCTCCCTCTATGCAAAGACTCAGGACCTCTGCCTCCAAAGGAAGAGTAGATCAGTCTGCCTCCCCACCCCCACTTCCTGCCAGGATGCAGAGCCAGAGTTTCCCTGGCTTCCTAAATCTTGGTCCTGTGTCTTTTCAAATGATGTATATTACACATTTGTTTATTCTTTCATTTTCTTTCTTTTCGATGGAGGAAAATCTTAAGAGAGCAGCTCAATGAGTTTTTACAAATGTACACACATACTCGCGTAACCACCAACCACTTAGATCAAGATAGAAAACATTTCCAGCTCTCCAGAAGCCCCCTTCATGCCACAATCCCAGCCTATGCCCACTCCACTCCCACCGCCTCGAGGTGACTCTTATCCTGACCTTCATCACCACAGATTAGTTTTGCCTGTTAATGAACTTCATGTAAACAGAATCATGGATTATGTACCCTTTTGTAACTGGCTTCTATTGCCCAACATGACGTTTGTGAGATTCATCCGTGTTGCCGTTTGTGGCAGTAACTCATTATTTTTCATTGCTGTACTCTATTGTATGAATATACCACAGTTCATTCAGCCATTTTCCTGTTGATAGACATCTGGGTTGTTTTCAGTTTTGGGCTATTATCAATCAAGTTCCATGAACATACTTAACGGCCTGCACATAAGAGCAGTGTAACCTTGGGCAAGGTACCTAACTTCTCTGAGCCCCAATTTCCTCATCCTTTTCTAAAATGAGAGGGAGGGAAGATATTCATCATCCTGAGAGGTAATCATGAGGATTAAATGAGATAACGTGCAAAGCCTCCAACACAGTGCCTGGCACATAGTAGGTGCTTAGTAAAAGCCATTTCCTCTATCTTGTTATCTGTCAGGAGCAGGGAAAGGCGGTTGCAGTATATGATTTCCAGCCTGGTACCCTGAGGTGAGAAAGCTATCTTAATAGCAACCACCGTCACAACAAAATAATAATAATGGCCCTGAGCACCATTTCCTGAGCACTCACATGGCAGACGCTGTGCTGTAGACTTTGACTGGCATTTCTGCCATCATCTGTGGCTGCTCCCTGAGACCCAGCTCTCTGTGACCTTTCAGGTTTCCTAGAGCAGGTACGATTCCCATTTTACAGATGTGGAAACTGAGTCTCAGAATAATTTAAAGGATTTGGTCCAAATCATTCATCCATTTGGGCTGAGAGTTAAGACATGTCTCTTTCACTTCTGTGCCTTCTTGCATCTGGTGGAGGGTCTGGCTCAGGATGGGTGCTCCTGCTTGTGGAATAAACAGAAAGTGAAGTCCATCCTGTGCTCAATCCTTCCTCCTGGGCAGCCTTTATCAGGGAAATACGGCTGCCACCTGCCACCCCACTCTCTGCGCATAATTTTTCCCGTAGAGAGGCCTCCTTTGCCTTAAACTGCCTTGCAACAAGCAATGGGGAGCTTTACAGCCAGTTTTGAAAGTGAGCTGGGTCACCTCATTTGCTCTTGCCCAGCATATGAGAGAAGCCCAGCATCCTGGGCTATTAGGAAACTCCCTAGGGTCGTCACATTTGGCCTCTGGCCTGGGGCTCAGTCCTAACCATGTCGGTGGCCTGCCTGCCCCACAAAGCCCTTAGAGAAGGGGCTGCCTTTCCCAATGCTGGGGGAGGAAGCAGGGGACACCTGAGGCTGGGGACACAGTGCTGGGAGGCTGGACACTCACTCCCGTCTGGCTTGCCCTACGGCCTGAGTGGCCTCAGGTAAGTGTCATGTCCTCTCTGGACCTTGCTTTCCTTGTCTAGGACAGGTCTGGATGAATCCAAATCCTTCCCAGCTGCAATGTGTACTTCAGAAGAGAGGCGGGGCATTTTCACTCCACTTAGAGAATTTGGTGACTGGGTGTGGGTGGGGAGGAGTGGAGGCTGCCGCAGTTCTGCTCAGGGCCTTGGGCCTTAGAGGCCCCATGAAGCTTTCTTCCCCTCCCGCAGCCATTCGGAGAAGGGGCTGCTAATTGCAAGGTGGAGGGCTGCTAATGAGCCGGCTGAGGACCTCAGAGACAGCTCTGATGGCACTAAAGGGCTTCCCTGAGTTTCCTTAAAAGCCCTGGTGGCAGTGAAGCCTCCATTAGTGGGAGGATTAATCACCAGACAGGTCTTGGGCACCCGCTTCCAAGGTGCCCCTAGCTGCCCCAGCTGCCCCTGCTGCTCCCTTTGGATTTAGAGATTCCCCGACCCATGACCTGCCCCGTCTGATCTCAAATGAGAGAGCAGGGCAGGGAGATTGGAGTCTGTGGGGCTGGGCCTGGTGGACATGGGAGACAGAGGGATGGGGGATGGAGACTTGAGAAACGGGCAGGGGGCCTCTAGGGAATGATTGCAGAGGTTTTGACAGACCCCAGGAGAATGCAAATGATATGTAAAATATGCAAGCCATTAGTGATTAGTTGTGGGTCAACAGCTTGGGTCCTTTGAGTAATACTAGTTGACACATCTGTGCTCTAAGCCTCTGAGGGGGCCCAGGGGAAGGTCAGGCGGTGTAGCCTTGGTGGGCCTGGACCAGGACCTTTGACCCCTCAGCTTGCCAGCCCTCCTGGGCACCTTGCCAGGTCAACCCCCCTGGGCAGTGAGGGATTCAGGCAGCCAGAGGCTCAGAAAAACCTCTGTTCACACTGCAAACTGCCCCATCCTCTGCAGACCTGGGACAGTCCTTAGCCCTGAGGTGGCCATGCCAGGCTCACCTGCTCCATCTCCCATCTCCTCCCCTCTGCTTTCATGGTGTGATTTCCCTTCTCTTCCCCTCCCCTTTGCCCTGCCCTTTCCCCTCCAGCCTCTCTGTCTGTCTGTCTCCCCTCTGTGCCTGGTCTCTTGATACCTCTGCCTCTTACTGCCCTCTCTCCACCTATTAGTTATTCCTGGTGACCTTTCCTCAGTGCTCTTGATGGAAAATTTACCAACTTCAATGCCCTTGTGCCTCAGTCCCTCAATTTGCACCTGCTTCTCACTTGATGAGTTCCGAGGGTCCAGCCAGCCCTGATGTAGGGCGGACCTGCTCCATCATCTCACTTCATCGAGAAAATCGGCAGCTTCCAGTCACGCCTGCCTCTGAGGGCAGCGCAGAAGGAGCCCTGAGAGGGCACATTGTCCATCCCCCTGTCTCCCGCCAGGCCATGATGGACATGCAGAGAGGCCTGTCCATGCTGGTGGAACCTAGGAGCGTTACACGGCCTTCTGCACCTAGATCTGCCCCCAGCACCTGTTTGAGGGGGAAAATTCTTCCCGGAATCTTTGCCATGGCAGGGAGAGAGAAGAGAATTAATCAGTATTTACCGAGTCCCTGCTGTGTGCCTGGCAGTGTCTAGGTCCTGTAAATGAAGTGGGGGGAGGGGGCAGTGGGCAGGATGTCTTCAGAGAAGCCACCTTCTAAAAGCCCCTTCCTCCATGTGCCCCACAAACAAGGGGAGGTGTGTAGGCCTGGTGGGCCTGAGGGAGCTCCCCCGCTGGGTCATTCTCTGGGAAGGTGAGAGCCCTGAAGCAGGGCTGTGAGGGAGACCCAGAAGACAGGGAGAGGAGCAACTGGCCTGACCTTCACCCCAGGGGAGGCAGCTGCAGGGGCCTGAGACCAGTGACCCCACAGTCTGACCCTCTGTAGTGGTGGATGTGGGTAGCAAGGGGGGACCAGGCAGTTCTGAGTAGAGGACGGCGGCGGGTGGCCCCCATAACATCCCCGTGCTGGCTCCTCCTCCATGTTCCTATGCTGGCTCCCTTGTGTCCTGACTCTTGGAGGATGAACTGAGGTTGGTATTGTCCTACTACTTGGAGCCAGACATGTTGTTGTTGGGGGTGGCAGTGGTGGTGTTTGTCCTTTATCTGGCCCAGGGAGCTTCACCTCTTCCCTGTGTCCTCCCTCGCTTTCCCTTCCTTTCCTGCAAGAGAGGCCAGGAGGTAAAGAGGAGGGAACTAGGAGAGCTGGGGCCCTGAGCTGTGATGACAGTTGGGACTCCCTGCATGAAGTTCCCTCATCTGCAGAATGGGGATTATCCTGCCCGCCTCCTGGGGTTGTGGTGAGAACCAGATGAGAATGTTTAAGGGCTCTTAAAAAGCTCTGCAAGGCTACAGTCTCCAGTGCATAGCCTCCCACGAGGATTGCTTTGCAGGCTCATGTAGATGTATAAGTTATAGTGTGCTTGTCAAACCTGCCCTTCTCCTTCTACACCCTTCTTCTCTGCATTCTGAGAACTCCATTACACACTGCCTCCACTGTCGGCCACTCCCCTTCCCCCCAACCTCTGGGACGGAGACCCCTGTTTCCCAGTCTTTTTCTCCCCTCCCACTCCAACCCCTCCCCCAGCAGTGTCCTTTGTGACATTGTTAGAGTGACTGAGAATCAGACCCCCACCTCCCAGGGGCCTCTAGGTGTGTGAGCAGCGTCAGCTTTCCAGTGCCCCCCCCCCCCCGCCGCGGTGGCCCAGACACTGCTGGCTGCCCCTGACCTTCAGGCAGTCCTAGGATCCTCTTTCATCTCTCCTATCTGCTCCCCCACCTCCAGCCTGAAGCCTCCCTACTTGCTGCCAGGCTGTAAGGCTGTCTGTCTGTGCAGCCCTGAGGGGGGATCAGGTGTGTCAGGGTTGGGGTTGGGCTCCCCCAACCCCAGGCCCCTGGGAAGAATTGAACAACTCCTTTTCCCTTCTCTGACTTGGCAACCTGAGCCCGCATCTCTCAAACTGGAGCAGAGAAATGCATAGCGGGGAAAGGGCCCGCAGAACTTGTCTGGATTCTGGGCAGCCTGAGGGCCAGGATGCTTTACTGGGCTGGGCCTGAGGCTGGAAGGGGTGGCAAAGAAGGAAAAAGAGATAGGGGCTGGATTAGGATGCCTCACTCAGCTCAGGCATAAAATTTAAGGGGCACCAAAAACTTAGTAATCAAGAGAATTTATATTTTCACAAAATATTTTTAAAAATCCAAATTAATGCAAAACAAAATCCATCATTGTTGTAGACAGAATAATACCCCCTCTTCCCACAAGAGGTCTGTGTCCTAAACTCCAGAACTTGTGAATATTAAGTTATATGGCAAAGGGGACTTAGGGTTGCAGATGGAATCAAGAGGTAATCAGCTGACCTTAAGATAGGGACATTATCCTGAATTGTCCCAATTCAGAGGGCATTTTTCAGGGGGAGGGTATGTTTTTCCTTTTTTAAATTAAAGGTCCCTTACTGGTCCTGCTTCCATGAGTGGCTGTGACCAGGGGAAAAGGGGAGGGGAAACACCCCCATCTTCAGTGGAACTTGGCGTCTTCAGGGCTCCAGCCTCGCTGAGGTTCTGGGGTGTGACTTGTCCAGCTTCTTGTTGGTATACTCCCTCCAACTTGTGGACTGAAAATGCTACTTTTTACAGTTAAAATCCATTACCACCCATCCATCAGCTTTCCAACTTCCAAAATGTTAATGGCATCTATCATCTGCTATCAACTCTTCTTCCATTCTCTTTCTTTTTGTGGGTTTTTACCTTAAAAAAATCTTTAATTTTCATTTAGTGGTATTTTAGGAAGGAAGAGAAATAAATGTGTACGTTCAATTACTTTGTTTAATCAGATGATTCATATTCTTAATTTTAATTATTTGAGTTTTGTTGCTATAAGAAAGGTCATGCACACTCCAGTTTGCCACAGGCCTCACCGACTCCCTGCAGTGACATACCTGGTCTGACTGGCATGTTTCCCACCTGGCTTCCTCCTGTAAGTGTCTACATTTGTTATCACTGCTTCAGGTAGCCTCAGAGATCAGAACTTCAGAGGACCACGGTGAAGGGCGGGTATTTGGCAAGACAACTTCTGTCTAATGTTCCCCACTTAAAAAATCCTGGCCAGTCCCAGTGGCCTAGTGGTTAAGTTGGGCGCACTCCACTTCAGTAGCCCAGGTTTGGTTCTCAGGCATGGACCTACACCACTCGCCTGTCAGTGGCCATCCTGTAGTGGCGGCTCACATACAATAAGAGGAAGATTGGCAACAGATGGTAGCTCAGGGAGAATCTTGCTCAGCAAAGAAAAAAAAAAAGAAAACCTGGAACTGGGCTGGAGAAGTAGAAAATATCAGAATTAGAAAATTGGGGCAGGAGAGGAGGGACTTAAGGATGGCTGATCTTGGCTTGGTTGAATTACTGATTCCTTGGTCATATAACCTACTGGCTGCTGTTCTTTTCCCCCACCTCAGTTTTCCCATTTGGCTAATAGGCACAATCATCTATGCCCAGGGGAGTGAGGTCGGCCTGTAGAGAGAAGACATAAGAAGCCTCAACAGAAGGAAAGCTGGGAGCTTTGCAAATTTCACCTTTATCTGTAGTGTTACATGTTGTCCTGATCGGCATTGAATTGTGTTGTTCAGCTCCATCTGCTCCTCCCCATTGGAACTAACTTCCTGGGCTCCGTTGCCTGGAACACTCTCTGTTGGAGGGATAGATCTTGACACTAAGAGTCAACAGTTTGGGAGTAGTGTTTTCAGAACTGGCACTTCCCAGCAGGGAGACCTGAATACCACACTCTGGGTTCCTCAGCAGTCCCCGCACCCATCTACCTCCAATATTGGAGGGTGTAGGGATCCTCCAGCCACTGAAGAGACAAAAAGCAGTGAGAGGAATTCTGGGAGGAGCTAGAGATGCAGGGGTGGTTGAGGTCAAGGCCTTAGCTCATGGCTCTGTGGTGGGGCTTTGATGAGGATGCTGAGCAGGTGCTGCGTGGGGGAAGGGGAAAGGAAGGTGGAACTGGTTACACTTCTCCAGTGAGGGCCAACAAAGCACTAGTGAAATAGCCAACCTCTCCTCCTCCCATCCCTCTCCTTCTCCCTAAAGTCCCGGGGGCCCCGGGCCAGAACTTCACACAGTACAGGAGTTCTGATCAGTGGAGGATGTTGGTTGGATTGAGTTGAATGGCTGCATCCCAACATTCTCCATCCTCCCAGGAGGCTGGGACCCAGGGGAACCAGTAATTCAGGCCACGACGGCTCTCTCCAAAGGGTCAGCCGGGAGCAGCCACTTCCTCACTAACCCCCAGGGCGAGTGCCCCATGGCGCTGGTCCTAGGCCAGGGGAGCCAAGGGGAAAAGCAGAACCCAACAGCCCCAAGGCCCTGCCACCTCCTCCTCTTCTCTCCTCCTCTCCCCTGCCCTTCCCTCTGCCATCCCCCAGGAAGCAGCAGACACAATCAGCAACTTTAATTTTTTTTTTAAATAAAAAGGCACTTTAGGGCTTTTACAGAAGAAGCTGAGGCTCATTAAGACACAAATTAAATCTTTGTGGGAATAGCCAGACTGCAGGTTCCCTGTGTGAGGAAGGACCCTCGCTGGTACAGCGACCCCCAGCCCCAGGCTTCCGTGGCCTTGGGCCCCACATCCCTCCCTCCTGCCCCCAGGATTAAAGTGCATCTTAGTGGTTGAAGGAAAATTAATTAGTCTTGGCATTAAGTAGGCTAGAGGGTAGGGCTAGAGTGGGGTAGGAGGAGAGAGAAAGAAGCAGGTGAGGGAGTCAAGGAGTGAGAGGAGGCACAGAGGAAGGGAAGGGGGGGCACTCTGCCAAACACTCTCCATATTGTTTTATTTATCTCTCTCACCAAGAGTAGGAGGGAACTACCATTGTTAGCCCCCATTTTACAGGTACGGAAAACTGACGTTCTGAGAAGTTTAGTGACATGACCAAGGTCATGCTGCTAATGGCAGCTGGGATTTGAATCTCCTTTTAGAGGAGAGGGGAGGAGAAAAGGGAGAAAGAGATGTACACACATATTTCCCCCTCCCTCTTTCCTCTCCACCCACCCCCAGAACATTTCTTTGCAGTCAGTTCAGGAGCCAGGAAGTCCTTCTAACTGTACTTTCCTGTGACTGGTCACTTTTGAGGGTCCCACAGAGAAGGTGTGCTCTCTTTGGGCCAGGGCATATATGGCACCCACGGATGAATGGGTGTGGGGGGGGACCGTTAGCCAGTCTACCCAATTAACCTGTTGGGAGCCCTGCCAGGCAGAGGGTTTTGTTCATTAGAATTTGGACAAAGGGGTAGAGGCGGGGACTGAGAAGGCCTTGGGCCTGGCAGGCTCAAGTGAGGGGGTTGGGAGCCAGTGGGGGAGAACAGTAGAGGGAGGGGTTGTCATAGAGGCTCTGGCTCCCTTGCCTTCCTCATACTTGTGGGGGTGCTGACCTGCCACTCATTCATTCACTCAACAAATATTTATTCAGCACCTGCTGTGCAGCTGGTGGGGGGCTAAGTGCTTCAGTTAGGGAGCAATAAGAATGAGAACAATGTCGTATTTCATCTTTCTATGAAGCATATTTTCCCCACAATTTTAACATTTCTGAAATCGGGATGCGTCTTACAAGCAGGGAATGTTGCAGTTATTTTCAGCAGTGTTTTATTTTTCTTAGAGCACATAAAGTCATGGTGCATCCAAACCATGACAGCTTAGATTTGATGAAGTTTGGTAATAGCTACGCATATAGTACTTCCTACCTGCCAGGCACTGTTCTAACTGCTCTCCATGTATTACACCTCAGGTCTTCCCAACCACCCCTAAAGTAAGAATTATTACTGTTCCCACTTTAGAGATGGGAAAACTGAGGCATAGAGAGGTGAATTCTCGTCTCCCCCTCAAGGAGTGCACAGCCTCGTGGGCTGCCTTGTCTACACCAATGCCAGGCTTGTAACCCCAGCAGAGCTGTGTGTGGGGCAACAAAGAGGTCCCCAGAGCAGGGAGCCCACCCCGGGAACCTCCCACCCAGAGCTGGCTGTGGGGGCCTCCCCTCTAGTTGAAGAAGCCTCCCTTCTCCCTACCCCACTCCCCTCTCCTACGTGTGTGGGGTACAGTGATTAATCACGGAAGCAGCTGTCATTCCTATCGGGTGAGTCCAGGCCACAGGGAAGGGGAGGATGTGTTGCAGAGTGGAGGTGCAGATAACTTGGTGCATGGGCAGGGAGCCACGGAGAACCTCAGAGAGCTGGAAATAGAGTGCCTTGTCGTTCCTGGCCCCTCCCCAGAGGAGACACATGGACATTTCTCAGGGTTTGCTTCTCTCTTTTTCCTGGTCTGACTCAGGCACCTGCTGATGGGGAAGGTTTACAGTAGGGAGGAGAAAAGGGAAAGAAGTTACGAGAAATCCTGCCCCATCCCCCCTTACTGTCCAGACTCCAAAGCAGTCCAAAAGCCAGGTTGGGAGGCAGAGGGCCAGAGGTGTCGCTGCCTCCCCTCCCCACTAAACCTGTGTCCCCAGGCGAATCTCTGTGCCTCTCTAGGCCTCAGTTTCTCTATCTGGACCTTGGGATTAATTCTCCACAAGAGACCCTGGATGGGGGGGTGCCTAAGAAACACCCATTCTCCAGGCCTTTGTTCCCCCTGTGTCTTCTCTTTCCTGACTACGCCCCCCCACCTCCATTCAGTCCGACTCCTCCCCCAGCCCGACTCTGCCAAGTGCTGGGAAATGAAGACCTCACCTGCCAAGAGGAGCTGGGAGGGGCACAGCGGGCCCTGCCAGCAGCCGGGAGCTGTCAGGCTGGCTGCCTTCTCTTGCTGGTGCTGGTGGTAATTAATTAATCAATCCATCCAGAGGCACACGGCAGTGTCTCTGGACTCAGCACGGTGGACAGAGACTGCAGCAACTCCAACTGGGTTAGGGCCTGGGAGGCCCTGCCAACCTTGGCCACATGGACCTTGTCTGAGAGGGGCTGGGGGGAGGTTGGGGGTCATCTTCCCAAGCCTGGTGTGTCCTATGCTTGTTCACTCATTCAACAAACACCATGGAGAGCCTGCTGTGTGTCTTGGGTCAGATTCCTTGAAAGCAGAGCCTGAGACAGGGATTCAGACATACATGGTTCATTAGGGGTGCTTGCTTTTCAGGAACCCCTTGTAGAGGAGAGAGCTATCTTAGTCTGCTGGAGCTGCTATAATAGAACACCGTAAGACTGGGTGGCTTAACCAACGGACATTTATTTCTCACCAATCTGGAGGCTGGGAAGTCCAAGATCAAGGTGCTACCAGATTTGGTTTCCAGTGAGGACTTTCTGCTTGGCTGGTGGACATTCACCTTCCCACTGTGTGCTCATATGCCCTCTCCTTGGTGCATGCGCATGGAGAGAGATCTCTCTCTTCCTCTTTTAATAAGGGCACCAATCTCATTATGAGGGCCCCACCCTCATGACTAATCTAAACCTCCCAAAGACTCCACTTCCAAACACCATCACACTGGGGATTGGGGCTTCAACATAGGAATTTGGGGGGGACACAAATATTCAGTCCATAGCAGGAGCTGAGCAAGGAGGTGGTCTCAGCTAATGTCTGGCCTTGGCCTGATCTGCAGAGGGCCCTGAAGCATAAACCACACTGCAGAATTGTCTCCCCCTTTGAGAGGAGGGCCAGCCCGTTTCACCTCCTCATCAATTCGTCATTGGCTGAAGGCTACGGGGAACGAGTAGGATAAGGTGCTTCCTATCATCCAGCAGAAGGTGATACTCCAGCAAAGGGGCAGCTGGGAGCCATTAGCAGCCAATATCCACAGCAGCTGAGGGGTGGTGCGCCTGCTCAGGTGCAGGGGATTTGGGCAAGGAATTAGCAGGTTCTACTACACCAGTGGTTCTCAAAGTGTCGTCTCTGGACCAGCAGTCTCAGCATCATTTGGGAGATGAAAATCGTCAAGCCTGGTGCCAGAGACCCTAACTCAGAAACTGTGGGAGTGGGGCCCAGCAAGCTCTGTTTTCACCAGCCCTTCTGGTAATTCTGCTGCCTGCTTACTTTGGGGAGCACTGAACTACAGGGTACACGGTAAGTGACGCAGTCACCATTCAGTGCTCGTGGGACTTAGAGTCCAGTACGGCCAGACCAGCAGGATGCACATGAGTCTTTTTGGGGACCCAAGTCTGTGGCTGGTAGCTCAGCTGGTTGAATTTTCCCAGCCGTGGTGAGACTCCCCACTATCCCCCCACAGACCTTCATCTTCACAGCCCTTCAGAGCCTAAGACCCTCTTCCTTATACCCGTTATACCATGCCCTTCCTTCATCACCCCACTACAGCGCCACTATAAGGGGACGGCATTCATATTCAACCAACATGTACTGAGTCTCTTCTGGGCTCTCTCTAATAAGCTGTTTTATTTGATCCCTCCCTGTTGTAGATATTAGCATCCTGGTTGTACAGCTGAGCAAACCATGGCTCAGAATAACTTGCTAAAGTGACACTGTTAATAAGGGGATGAGAACTTGGGCCTTTCAATTCCAAGCTCAGTGTGTATTCTGCTGTAAACAACTTTGGCAGAAATCAGAACAGTGGTTGCCTGGGGGTGGGAGTAGTGGTGGGATGGGGTACACAGGGGCCTTCTGTGGCACTGGAAGGGCCATATCTTGATTTGGGTGGTGGTGACACTCATAAATGCCTAGGTAAAATGTCACTGAGCTTTATACTTAAGATTTATGCATTTTATTTTGTGTAAATTGTACCTAATTTTAAATAATGCAAAAATAAAAGCCCTCAACAGTCACAAAAAGACAAAATACTATATGATTAAACTTATGTGAGATATCAGGAGTAGTCAAACTCACAGAAACAGAAAGTGGAATGGTGGTTCCCAGGGGCTGGGGGTGGGGGGAGAAGGAGAGTTGTTGGTTAACGGGTAGAGTTGCAGGTTTGCGAGATGAAAAAGTTCTAGAGATTGCTGGCACAATAATGTGAATATAGTTAACATTACCGAACTGTACTAAAAATGGTTAAGATGGTAAATTTTATATTATGTGTTGTATCACAATTAAAAAAATAAAACCCTCAAAATTTTGCTTTGAGATGTTCCATGGAGTCAAGAAGCACGAGAGGATAAATGGTTGCCCTTTAAGCATACTGACCAGGGATTGGCCTCCTGAATGAACTGCCTGCAACTTTGGAATCTTGAGGTCAGAGAAGGCAAGCCTTCCAGAGAAGGCAGGCATTGCCCCATCCTTCATTCAAAGTTGATTCTTGAACTCTCTCCTACAACTTCATTCATGTTGATTCTTGACTCTCTCCTAACATCCCTGCACAGGTTTCCAGCCTGTGCTTAAACGCCTTCTATGACAGGGCGCTCACTCCATCCACCTCAAAAGTAACGCAAGATAATGCTGGATTCTGAGAACAGGCAGATGCACACAGAGAAGAGTGTCTGTCCTTCTTTGCATAGCTCTATTAGAAAGTCTATTCTTGTATGAAGCCCAGATCTCTGCCCTTTTGTCCCTGCTCCAGGCCTTAGGGCCATGGAGAATGAGTGACACCTTGAACAGGACCACCCTATAGGGTACTGTTTTATTTTGGTTTTTGGTTTGTTTTTGGCTCCATACATTTCACACTTGATTTCTTCCCCACTATCCACATACTTCCCATGTCAGGCATACAGGGTACACTCATATGGACCCTGCCCCTTTGTGTCCTGTTGCCAAATGAGTCAGCACAGTGGATGGTAGGAATATTCCTGAATGTCATCCTGCACCAGGACAGATAGTAACAACACAGCCATAACATGGAAATGACTGTGGATGAAATAAACGTATCCACTAAACCCAACCTAAATGGGCTCCCTACTTAGTTTCCCCTGAGCTGGATCCCATAAATGCCCATGGCCACTCTGATACCACCCAACATGAGGCAAAGTGTTATGAAGGGGAAGTCAGAGTGGAAAGAGACAGGGATCTTAACTGATTAGGGTTCAAATATCTGTGTTTGAAAACTTTACAAAGCCACACGACCATGTGAATATTTTTGCCAACTCCCCTCCGAGGATCTTAGAAGGCATGCATTTAGGTGAGGGGCCCTGAAGCCAAAGCTACATCCACTCCATGGTGAATCCATCTCTGTCCATGGGCTGTGAGTCCCCAGAAGACAGGGGAGCCCTGCAGGTTTTTGAAGACCTGACCATCCTCACCCCCAGACTCCTCTTTTGCTGGTTAAATATGGCCAGTGGCTTTATGGTTCCTCAAAGACAGGTCCCTGGTTCCTGTCTGACCTGGTGGCATTTTGTCGACATCCCTTTAAAAGAATCTAGAACTGAGTGGCAGACTGCCGATGCTACCTGCCACAGCAGGACATCCAGGTCTGCACATCCACTGATTCCCTCACCATAGCCTTGGGGCCAGGGTGTCACAACCAGGCACTGCTCCATCCTTCATTCAAGGATTAATTTGGCAACTATTTCTCAGTGTTTCACCTGTGCCAGGCCCTGAGGTAGCCCCTAGGGATCCAGAGACGAAACAAGAGAGTCCCTGCCCTTGGGGAGCTTACGCCCTACACTCACAGAGCTGCAGCTGTAAAGTTATGACTCCGGCCCCATCCTGTTTCTGCGAAGTTAGCTTTTAGCCCCAGTCTCAGGGCCTTCCGCAGCTCCTTGACTCAATTTCATCTTATTAGATTTGCTCCACTTGGCCACTCTGCCAAAATCATTTTGGATCTTGCTTCTGTCACACCCTGGCCTCCCTCTCCCTCCCGGCTTCATGTCGTCCGTGAATGTGATAAGGCTGCCGGTTATGTCTTCACTGCAGTCCGGAATAACAGTGTTTGACTGCCCAGGACAAGGACAGAGCCCGGAGGCATTAGAAGTTTCCCTCCAGGTGGACATATATTCCTTAATGAGCACCCTTTTGGGACAGTGGTCCAATCCACCTAATTACACAGTCACCCAGCCGTATTTGTCCATCTTGTTCACGGAGACATCATAAGATGCCTTGTCACATTCCTCAGTGAAGTCCAGACACACCACATCTGACACAGTTTCCTTTCCGTCAGTCTAACAATCCTGTCAAGAAAAGAAGAGTGGATTCTGTTCTCCAGCCACTAACCCCGCACATTTTTTTAAACTTTTTACGGAAGCATGCATTCAGAAAATGCCCCAAATCATAAGTGTACAGCTCGATGACTTTTCACAAGTGGAACACCACCTTGTCAGGACCCAGATCAAGAAACGAAAAAATACCGGCCCCCCAAAGCCCCCTCTCTTCTCCTTCTAGTCACCTCCTCTTGCCAAGAGTAACCCTCTCGTGACTTCTAACATCATAGATTAGCTTCTCCCATTTTTGAACTTTGTATAAATGGAATCATAGAGGATGTGTTCTTTTGTATCTGGTTTCTTTTGCCCAACATTTTACGTGAGATTTGTCCATGGTGATGCAGCTGCAGATGTTCATTCTCATGGATGCATAATGTTCCACTATGGGGATATAGCACAATTTATTCATCTGTTCTTACCCTTGATGATTAGGGTTGCTTCCAGTTGGGGCGATTATGAGTAAAGCGGCTATGAACATTCTGTTATTTATAATTCGGTGCACATATGTACTTATATTTTGAATCTATCCCTAGGAGTAGAATCTCTAGGTCATGATGTATGTAGTTTGCAGATATTGCCAAACAGTTTCGGAAAGTAGTTGTACCATTTTATACTCCCACCAGAAATATGTGAATATCCTGACCAACATTTGGTATTGTCGATCTTTTCAATTTTATGCCTTCTGTGGGCATGAAGTGGTATCTCATCGAATTTGCATTTCCCTGTTGACTAATGATGTGGAACACCTTTTCACGTGCTTATTGGCCATTTGAATGGCCTCTTCTGTGAAGTGTCTGTTTAAATCTTTTGATCACGCTTCTATTGTGTTGTCTGCCTTTTTCTTATTGATTCATAGCGGTTTCTTTTCTCATATTCGGGATGTGCACTGACTCTCCTCTTAACCTCAGCCAATTATTTTTGCAGATGAGTGTATTTGATTCCAGGAGACAGCCGGGAGGGAATGAGTGTCCGTTAAGTGAGAAGCCACGTCACAGAGGGGCTGGTGATTCTAGCTGTCATTGTTCACAATCAGGCTGCCATGTTGCTCTTGAAAAGTGGTGAGGAGTGTGTGGAAGACAAAAGGATCACATGTTGAAGGGAACAGGGCAAAAGGGGCAACCCCAATAGCCTTGGTGGGGGACTTTGAGGTTCTTTGTCAGAGACCCTGAGCTCGGGCACTGGCCTCACCACTTCTGAATGTGCGATCTTGGGTAAGTCACCCATTGGATAAGTCACGGGCTACTCATAAGACCCATACCAGGCTCCTAGGAGGCACACAAATGTTAACTGTTACAATTATAATCAGGAGCTTACAAGCCATCTCATATTTTCATCCTAATAAAGCAAGGTGTGTGTTATCGTCTCCATTTTGCAGGTGAAGAGAGGTTAAGCGAATTTCCAAGTTCATGTGAGCTGTTAGTACAGAGCTGGGATTTGAACCCAGGTCTCTGTGGGTATGTTGCTGTCCAATGCATCTGACTGGACTGCCGTCCAGTTCATATATCTCCACTCTATTTCCAAAGACATTAGGAAAGCCCTTGTCCAACGCCTCCCTGGATTTTCTGGAGCAGGGACAAGAGGTCCTGAGCCCCTGGACACAGCTGCAGGGTGCGTTGGTCGTGCCAGGCCTGATGTGCTGGGAGGGGCTGAGGGGTGTGATTGGTGAGTCCAGGAGTGCTGAGCTGCAGAGCCACCAGGGCTGGGAGCTCCGCATCGGGACCTCTCCTGAGCCCCAGGCCAGGCTGCCCAGGATGGCCCCGGAGCTTTCTGTAATGAGACTGCCACATGGCTGGACAGAGACTTATGACTTCTGGTGGTTGCGCCACCTCCTCCCGCTTGTCCTCTCTGGTTATTTATCACATTTGTCCCTCTGGAGAAGCAGGGCCATTGCTTACACTGTCCAGAACAAGGAATACAATAAAGCCAGTTCTACAGGAGGTCCTGAGCCCTGTCCCCTTCATTGAGGGCAGGAGGGGGCAGAGGGACTCTCTTGGTAGGGGATGGGGCAAGGTGCTGGCTGCAAGGCCAGGCTGAGGCCAGCTTCCCAGGAGGTCTCCAGCAGCATTGCCAGAACCGCAGCAAGGGACGTCACTCACGCTGCCACGGCTAAGCTGGCACTAACAGGGTTACTAACAGCATCCCAACACCCACTCCTGGTACCACCCCTCCCCCCACCCTGGGGCAATGCCGCCACGGGTAAGACTAACACAGTCACTGGTGACATTGCCCTTGTGCTGCGGCAGCCAGTGTCACTGCCACCACCATCACCACCATTAACAGGAAGATAATTGCTAGCCTGGCTTTATTACCCACTTTAGCTTGCCTCAGAGAAACAAGGTAATCAGAAATGTTAGGGCTGTTTCTGCCTCTACTCCTGATTTCTGCCACCACAAGGGACCTCCATGGGTCCTGGAAGAAGTAGCATCCTCTTGTTTGGCTTCCCTGGTTCCATGGCGATAGAGTGGGGTGATGAGAGAAGCTTGGTTCTAGACAGACTTGACTTCGGACTCGTCTGTGCTGCTGACCAGATGAGAGGCCCGGAGCCAGTCACATGCTCCCCCATGCCTCAGGAGCCGTATCCCTAAGGTGGGGATAGTGAAATTCACCTCGCCTGGTTACGGTAGGGATAACAGAGCTAAGCATTCAGCACGTGGTAGGTGCTCAATGCACGGCACATAAAATGATTATCATAGTCATCATTATTCCAGGGTGAAACTGCTCTCCTAGACACCCGCTTCCCCAAATGGCAGCCTCCCTGCGTCTGCCCAGAGAATTTCCCGGACCCCTCCATCCTGCTCGCCCAGCCCAGGACAGTGACTTCTCTCTCCATCTCCCTCTGCCTGACCCAGTTTCTGTGAAAACCCAAGTTTCACACTGAGCAGAGACGGCAGAGTCACATCTCCAGGTCTCATCGTCCTATTAGGACAACATCAGTGTAAACATTAGTTATTCACAAACCCAATTACATTTTGATTGCTCTGACCCAACGGAGATTGGGGTTACTCTCGATCCACATTTATTTTTTGGCACAAGCTTCCTAAGGTGCAGGGAGAGGAAAACAACCTCCCTTCTCCTCCACGGTACTCAGGCAGGAATCTTCTCCCAGGTTCCCTAACTTCTACTCTTTCCCTGCTCCAGAACACAACTGTACCTGGGCATTCTGCCATTAAATTCTGAGTGGGGGGGGGGATGCTGGCCATGGAGAGAGGAGAGTCCAAAGGCATTTAGAGCAAAAGGAGACTCTCCACCAGGGAAGGGAGGGGGAGAGGACAGGAGGGGAAGTTGGAATGTCTTCACCCAGCCCGGAGACTGAGAGAGGTGCTGCCTGTATTGGGGGTAGGAGTGGCAGGATGACACCGTGTGCACACATTCTAGGCTGTGCCGTTACCTAACACGTTCCGATCTGAGCTCTGGATCTTCCCCCAAACCTGCTTCTCCCAATGTCGTCTCCATCTCAGTAAATCCACCCAGTTGCTCAGGCCAAAAACCTTGGAGTGGTCCATAATTCCTTTCTTTCTTTCACTACGATCCATTAGCAAATCCCATTGGCTCTATTTCAAAATATGTCCAGAATGTGCCTGTTTCTCACTACACCCACTCCTCCCACCCTGGTCCAAGCCATCACAGTCTCTTGCCTGGCTGACTCCACTAGTCCCCTAAGTGGTGTCCCCTTCCATCAAAGTCTATTCTCAACACAGCCACCAGAGTGACTCTTTGAAACGTGTGTCTGAACAAGTCACTTCACTACTCAAAATGCTGAAAGGAAAGGGTCTTCATTTCGCTCAGAGTAAAAGCCAAAGTCCTTCAAATGCCTGTGAGGCCCTAGCTGACCTGGCCTCCTGCATTCTCTCTGGCTTTGTGGCCGTTACTCTCCCCCTCACTCACTCTGCTCCAGCCACAGAGATGCCAGGCACAGCCCTGTCTCCGGCCTTTGCACTTGCTGTTTCCTGTGCCTGGGAAAATTTTCTCCCAGATAGCCACATGGCTTTGTCCCTCATCTTCAGACCTCTGCACAATGTCACCTTATCACTGACACCATCTCTATCTGTCGGGTCCCAGCGGAAAACAGACAGCACACTCAAATTCAGGTCCTTTGAGGAGAGCTTATAAAGGTGAGGGGAGCGTGTTTGGAAACTACAAGGAATAATGCAGGGCCCCTAGGCTATTAGTAGTGAGGGGCTGTCGCCATTCCAAGGCCAGATGACAGGGGCGGGGGGGGGGGAGGTTGGTTTGGAAGGAGACAGCTGTCTTAAAATTCAGGAGGCAAAAAGGACTGAGTGGAAAGGGCAACCTGAAAGGGGCTGAGGTCTTTGGTGGAGGGCAGCAGCCAGCCTAGGTACTGTCCCCCTTCCCTCTGATTTCCTGTGGGGATCTCGATTGGCCAGACTTAACAGAAGCCAGAGAGCAGGGGGCCGGGGAGATGCAGTCCACACGGGTCAGCCTCCCGGGGCACAGAACCGGGTGGAGAAGGGTGGGGAGTGGGTCTGGAGAGGCAAAGGAAAGATGGTCAGGTCATCACCCATGACTGCACTAGTTAAATCTCACTCCCAGCACCCTATCCCTCTTCCCTGCTTATTTTTCTGTATCCCACTTACCACCTTCTAAAATACCATATGCTTTTCGTTTGTCTTCACCTGTTGGATTGTAAGCTCCGTGAGGACAGAGATTTTGTTAGTTTTTGTCCACTGATGTATCCCCAATGCCTAGAACAGTGCCTGGCATATCACAGGTGCTCAATAAGTATGTGATGAAGGAGCGAATGAAAGAACAGAAGGGGGAAACAGTGGGGGAAGGCCAGGTGGGATCTAATAGGGCCCGAGATCCCTGGGTTTCACCCTGGAAATTGCCTTCTGTAATGGAGAAAGAATGCATTCGTTGTTTAAGTAATTGGTAGTAACTGATGGTAATTTCAAGTAATTAAACACTAATTAATTCAATGAGTCAGTAATGTATTTATTTATGGTATCTGTGTTTGTTCCCTTATAAATATTGGTATTACTTTTGTCAGGCAATTAAAATCCACTGGGGAAGTCACCGAGGTCCCCGGAGGTTACAGAAGCTTGGCCTGGCGTGGGCCAAGAGTGAGCGGTGAGACCAAGGTTGGCGCAGGCTGAGGCTGGATCTCACACAGGGAGGGAACGGGCAAAGCAGACCCCGGTAAGGGGCTTTGTGTGTGTTTGGCTGATGTTGGATTGTGACTGGGGATTGAGATGCTCAATCACAAAATCCTTTCCAACTTCTTGACTTCTTTTATTCCCTTCCCCAGCTCAGAAGTATTCTTCTGTGGGGACATTGAGTTTAGGAGGTCCTTCCCTGCCCTGACTTCTTTTCCAAGAGAACAGCAATGTCCTGAGCTCTTGGACTTCTGCCCTGGGCCCTGATCTCCTAGGCACGAGACCAGCTGATTCTGGGCTGGCAAGAAGATGGAGAAGGAGAGGAAAGGGGAGACCCCAGCTCCTAGGCGTCGAAGGACCCAGAGTAGGACCTGAAGGGCTGAGAGGAATTGTGCAGTTGTGGGGGGTGCCAGCAGAGAGCCTGAGTCCATAAAAGGCAAGTCTGAGGCTCTGGAGAGGTCTCGATGATGTTGGATCAGGCACACATAAGTATCCCGTCCCCACAGATGGACTGGCGTGGAAGGACACACAGCGATGGCACCCATTGAAGACACTGCCTCATCTTTCTAGATTCCCAGCCCACATTCCCCCAACACCCTCAAACTAGCCGTGTCAAGCCTTAGGCCAAAATGTAAAACTCCCTTCCCCCACCGTACTTTGCTTTTCAGATCTTCCGTGGCTAGTTGGCAAATTATACTTGTTACGGGTTAGAAAAATACCAAACGGGCATAGAGAAAGAAGTGTGGGCAGGGCTGGGTGTCTCAGAGGCTATAGTATGTAAGAGATCCCCTCTCTCTTCATGAGCCCTCCAGGACTGCTGTCCCCCTTCCCTGGACACCCTTTCCCCCTCCAAAGTGGACATGCGGAGGCATTAAGGCACAAGCTCTGGAGTCAGATGACATGGGGTCAGATTCTGGCTGGCTCTACTATTTCCTCACCATGTGATGTGTTGGGCAAATTACTTAACATCGCTCAGCCTCAGTTTTCTCATCTGTGAGATGGGGACAATACTAGTCCCTGTCCCGTAGAGCTGCTACGATGTTTAAATACACTTATGCACGTAAGGCACTTAGCCTAGGGAGCCTGGCAGGCGGGAAGTGCTTAATCTGCTTTAGTTATTAGAAGAACGAATTTAGGTTTCCAGCCACTTGTGACTCACTTTCTGCATTCCAGTTTGGCCTTATCTTTAACCTCAAAGAATCTCATATCCTTGTTGGGCCTCACCAGCCCTAAGAATTCTCCTTCCAAGGGCTCAAAGGAAAGAGACTCGTCCTTCCAGATCTGAAGTGAGCATCTTCTTTGCAGCAGACCTCTACTCCTGCCCCCTAAATGTTAGCACAAGATTGTCTTTCCTCTGCCCCTGCAGCCCAGCCTCTGGACCGGCCCCAGCGGTGGAGTGACCTCCAGCATCAGGTTTCTCACTGCGTCCGTGACTCACCACCTCGGCAGTCTTGCTCTCTTTCGCTGTTTCTGTCTCGCTGTCTCTCTGGCCTCTCTCATCTCCCCTCCTCGCTCTCCCTTTGTTCTCTGTTTGTCTCCCTTAATTAGCCTACTTTGAAAACCAAGTGTTTTTATTATATTTTATTTATTGAACGGCTGTATGTTTCCTGTTCTTAATTTAAAAGGCAGATCGATAAAATGCTTTATATTCTTTGCTTAAAACAAAATAGAGCTAAGTTAAGTTGTTCTTTGTTCATGTGGCTCTTTGTTGCTTATTTTTTTTTTATGGAAAGGGACGATTCCTCATCCCCATTCCCTTAACTGACAGGAACACTTAATTCACTCACTGGCTCATTCGTTCCGTTAATTATTCGGTAAACACATATTGAGCCCCAGCTGTGTGCCAAGCACTGTGCTGGATTCAGGGAACATATAGATCATACAAAGCAATGTTCCTGCCTACATGAGGGGAAACTTGTCTGGGCACTGATATGTGCCAGAAAATGTTAGAGGTGCTGTGTCAATATGTAATAGTGTGGATGTGGCACAAGGGAGGGGGTGGGAAAGACTTCCTGGGTAGGGGGCAAGTTGGGCTGAGAATTCAAAGATGAGTAGATATCTTGATTTGCAGAAGCAGACCCTAAAACAAGGAAAAGAGTGCAAGGAGTTAATCTGGGAGGATCCCAGGATGCACTAGTAAGGGAGAAGGGAAGAGAGACCTGGAAGGAGGGGAGTCAATACAAGGTACCTCAAGGAACAGGTTACCACTGTGGGCACCTCAGGCACCTCAGAGGTTCCCTCTGAGGACCTCTGGGGGACTGTGTAGAACACGTCTGAGTTGTCCTACCTGAGTGGTGAGGGGGCTGGGGTATTGATACTCCTGTCAACTCGTATCAATCATTGGTGAGGGCCTACCTGGGAGGCACTTATTCCTCCACACTCCTGGCCTGCTGCACAGATGGCAAAGTGGGCTCTGGTGGCCAGAGGGAGCCTTCAAGCAAAGAATGCAGATTCTGGCAGCTGGGAGTCAGGCTGGTGGGCACTGAAGTGGTAAGGACAAAGGAGCGTGGAGGAGGGCCGACATCATCTGCTATGGTAGGTGTCAGGGGAGGGGAAGGGCACACCAGAGAGGTGGAAAGTGTGAGCCAGGGCAAAGGGTGTGGTGACCCCAGGAGGCCACACCTAGTTTTAGATGGTTCCAAAATTCAAGTCCAGGAAGTCTAGCTTTGCATTGTCTGGGCCTTAGCCTCCTCATTTATGGAAAAGGAATTAAAAACACCTTCCCTACCCATCCAAGATGATTTGCACAGAACCCCCAACTTGGACCCTGCAGAGCAGAGCCCAATTCAGCCCTTTCCTTGAATTTCTCCGCCATACTTCCTGCCAGCCTCCGAGGCCCTGGATGTGCGAGGCTATTTATGATGCCCCATCGATATCTGTCTTGGTGGAGGAGCGTGGAGGGGACAGATGGAGCCTGGGGTCCTATCCATCAGTCACTGGCTGCAGTCTCTAAAGAGATTTTAATTGTGAGTTCAGATTTACTCCAGTCATCAGTAGTGCCCGCCTGCCTCTTTACCAGCAGAAAGCGGGGCCCGCAGGCCCACTGTGGTTTGCCAAATGGACGTCTTGTAGCAACGCTGAGGAAATATTTGCTGCAGTGAACAATGTGCTGGGCGGAAAGCAATCGCCCTAAATCGGCCCCTGACAGCCTGGCAGAGCTCCACTGGGGGCTCCTTCCACTATCCTTGCAGCTTTCTTTCCACAGCTGTACCCCTGCTACCTGCCCAGGGAACAAGGACGAGGGCCTCAAGCCTGAATTGGAGGGAAACTGAGGCAGGCAGCATGATGCCCCCTCTTCCGGGACATGTAGAAGAGGGGACAGTAGGAGAATGAGGTGGGGGAGGTGTCACGAGAGAGGGACCCCTGGGTTAGGAAGACCTGTACCAGGCCCACCCTGAGAAAAATTTACAGCAAATTTGAGCCCCATTTTCAGCTGAGGACACAGAAGCTCAGAGAAGTGGGAGGATAGCCTGAGATTGCACAGCAAGTTATGATGGAAGGGGCTGGAAATCTCGAGCTTTGGTCTTCTGGGTTTTTGCATAAGGTTTTGTCTTTGGATCCCTCAGCATCCCTTCCTGAACTCCCTTTCCTGTGTCTCAAGGCTTCTTCACTCCCTCTTCAGGGGACCAGGGCCCCTTCCCACGCTCTGGGGAAATGACCTGCTTCCAAGGACTTGTGCCTCTGACTGGGTTTAAGTGGTTCCTCTGCTAGAGGTGGCCAGAGTCATCTCTCCACCTGTGGGGTAAAACAACTTGTATCCTGATGAAAGGAGAAACTCCAGGGGAGAGGAGGAGGAGGGGAAGGAGGAGGGAAAGAAGAGATCCTTCCTATTCTGTGAAGTCACCCAAATAAGGGCCTTGTATTCTGCCCTTATGGCTCAGGACTGAGGAGCAGGTCTGGCCTAAGTGCACATTCCATTGACCCAAGCCTATATTTGCAGAATTTATGCAACAGAAAAAAGCAAAACCACTAGCCCACAAGAATCTTGTACTTGATATCTATTGCCACATTGCTGGTGATAGCAAAGAACTGGAAACCTGAATGTCCATTAATAGGAGAATGGTTAAATAAATCATGGTCTAATTTTGGAATATTATGCAACTATTAAAAAGGAGGTAGAGCTAATTGTTGACTTGGAAATTTGAGCATGAGAAAATCAAGTTGTGTAGTAATATGTGTGTTGGATTCCATTAAAAAAAAATCTGTGTATGTTTGTATTTTGGGGATGGGTGAAGAAAAGCACATGGAGAGGTCAGATTAGGATTAGTTTCAGTTGTGAATAACAAAAAAAGACCACAAACAACAGTGTTTTAAACAGGATAAAGTTTACTTCTCTCTCACTTAAAGTTCTGGAGGTTAGTGGTTCAGGGCTGGTATGGTTGTCCTACTCCATGAAGTCCTCCAGGTTCCTTCTATCCACCATGAGTGGCCTCTATTCCCAAGGTCACCTCATGGCCCAAGATGGCTGCATTAGTTTCAGCCATCACTTCAACATCCTAACCAACAGGAAGGAGGAAGACACCGAGAGTAGCATGCCCTCTTCCCTTAAAAGGTCACTTCCTCAAAGTCTCATATGTTAATTTTGGTTATATCTCATGTGGGTCCCAGAACCTAGTCCCACAACCATACCTAGCTGCAAAAGTAGCTGGGAAATGTAGTCTTCATTCCAGGTGGCCATGTGCCCAGCTACAAGTCTTTTAGGAAAAAGAGTATGGATATGAGGGACAACTGTCTCTGCCCAGGGGAAGGAAATAAACTGTATATTGATCACTTTAGGGAAGGGGTTTGGGAAGTGGCACAGAGAGTAGTCAAATATTAATTTTTTTTACATCCTGCACTTATTACTTCACCTATCTGAATTATTATTAAAAATGTATTACTGTACTTTGTTACTTTTGTAATTAAAAACCCCAGTAACATATTTGTTAAAAACCTCTCTGACGGCTCTTGTTATTCTAATATAAACTCTAAATCTCTTAGTATCACACTCAAAGCCCTCTGAAATCTGCCGGGCCCACACTTTGCAGCTTCCTCCCCTCTCCCTGCACTTTGCTACAGCCACACGTAACCTCCCATGTTTCCCCATAAACTCCCCGTCTCTGTGACTCTGCATATTCTGGTTCCTCTTCCTAAAATGCTCTTCCTCACGTCATCTTTACAGATGCCACTCAAAACTAATTTCCTAGGAGAAATCTTCCCTCCTTGCCCCGGGTGGTCACCCCTCTCTCCACGCCTCTGCTGCCTTCAGTCCTCTTTTAGAGCATGCACTGTGTCATCTGGGGGTTTACCTCTTCTGCATCCACTCTCCCCATTAGACCAGGGGCTCCTCAAGGGCAGGGACTGTCACTCATTTGTTCACATCCTCTGGCGTTCACGATAGCACCTGTTACAGAGTAGGCATTCAATCACTGTGCCTGCAGATGCTCCCTGCAGGCATTGTCTCATTCGATCTTCACATCAACCTGGGAGGTCAGTATCATCAGTCCCCATTCTACAAGAGTGGGTGGCAATACTGTGTAGTGGTTATAGACAAGAGCCAGGCAGACCTGGGTTCATGTAATAATACTTGGGTAAATTACTTAACTTTCAAAAGCCTCAGTTTCCCCATCTATAAATTGGAGCCCACGATCCAGGTCGGCATGCAGCAGGCACTCAATAAGTGGTAGAGATTATTGACTACCACAGGGCTGGGATCCTCTGTCTTCCTTCCTCTCTTTAGCCCTCCTCCAGTTGGGTGGTGTCATGCTGCCCACATCCCATGTCCAGGTCCCGGACCCGCCGTCAGGTCCAGGACAGGTCAGGTCAGCCCCAGCCCATCCTCCCACCAGCCCTGACATGGAAGCTGCAGGAACTAGGGGAGAAGGAGGAGGACAGAAGTTTGATGTCCCTTAGGTGATTACACTCTCTCTCCAGCACATTCTCCTGCAGCTCCTCCTAGAACTCAACGGTCTGGGCAGTGTCTTTGTCGCTGGCTCCAGTTCCCTTCTCTACCCACAGGACCTTGAGTCACTCTTCTGGGGATGGGGTGGGACACTAGGCAGATGCAGTTCCCTAGGACCTTGAAGAGAACAGGTGCTCGAGGTGGGGAGAGACCCTTACCCCACGACGCCCAGTGCCAGCCAATACCCTCTTTGGCAGCCAACCCCTACAGCCTCTGGCTGGGCAGCCCTCACCCCCATCCTTGGGCACCCATCCCCTGGGTCTCCCACCCCAGGAAGAGAAATCATTCTGAACTCTGGGGAAGGGATACAGAGGCTTCCCATGCAGAGGAGCAAGATTGTAGTCTAAGCCTGGGAACCCTGTAAATCCAGCTGGTAGATTTCTAACTGGCTTCCACACACACACACACACACACTCACACATGCATGCACACACACAGGCCAGCAGTGGCCTCCCTGGGGACACCACAGTTCACAGCTCCTCCCCAGAGTCCTGTGTAGTCAGAGGGCATCAAGCATCCCACTTTCTCCCCATAATTAGAGAACATGGGGAGAAAAATGGCTGCCCCTCCTTGTCCTCTGGCTTCTGCTATGTCCAGAATCAGTCTCATTCAATGACTCTTTCTGCACTGAGTCAAGTGGCAGTTAGAAAACTGCTGAACCAGGCTCCAACTTTGGTCACACACACACACATACCCCCACCCCAAACAAACATGAGTAGAAGCATTTGGGAGGCAGGAGGTCAGGGAATGAGCAGAGGATTCTGGAAGGACCCCCGATGCATCTCCACAGGTGGATGGTGGGCTCTGTGGCTGAGTGCTGGGAGGGCACGCTGGGGTTCATTCTCCTTTCTGAGAAGGGGAGGGCAGCCAGTGGGCAGAGGCAGGTGATCCTTTACAGGCTGACCAGGTGCCTTCTGGGTTCTGTGCTCTGAAGCCCTGGCTGCCACATCTCACCCTCTTTTGTCATATGTTTACCTGCTTCTGAGATTGTGTCTTAATGGCCAAGTCTTGACTATTCCTCCAGTCTCCTTCCTCAGACAGGCGGGGGTGGGGTAGAAACTTCAGCCTCCGGAAGGCCAGAACCTGTGTCCCCAGCGGATGGGGAACTCAGCAAAGGCTGGGAGAGGACAACTCCTCCTGTCACACTGGCCACTAATTCCCAGAGTCCTGCCTCCCCCATTAGACCAGGCACCTAGCTCTGGCCTCAGGGGCCACTTAGCTGGGGTGGGGTGGTTTGGGCAAGAGGAGGCAGAAGGAGACCTCTTGACCCTGCCCTCTGTTCCCACCCCAAATTGCCTCCTTCACCTTTCCCAGGTTGTGTTTACCTTGGCCTCCTCCCCCTGCCCTGTTCTCCCAGCCGATCTGATTGCTGTAATTAGTTAATCAGTAACTGGCATAATTTCCCCCTGATTAATGCAGGAATAATCACCCGCCAGGGCTGCCAGCAGTTTGCTTATCAGAGTCACTTTGAAACAGCTTTGAAAATGAACGATTGACACCTTCCTCGGGGTTAAAATTAGAGCCAGAGGAGGCCGCCCTCTGCCACGGGCGTCTGGGATGTGGGGAGGGGCCGGCAGGGGAGCCCCCACTCCCCTCCCTGTGCCCTGGCCTCTGAGGCCTGGGGTGGGGGGCAGGCATACCCTTGGGATGTGCGGTCCCACAGGTCTCTCGGCTCCCTGGACCCTGAGCGGTCAAGGTCATTGGGGCTGGTCCCGGTCTCACGCTGGCATTGGGCTCAGGGGCGCCCCAGGCAGCCCACCCCAGCTAGTGAGCGCCACGGTTCCCATGGCATCTGGCTCCAAAACATGCTGAATGGATGGAAGAGAGATGCTGTTCCTGCCCTCTGTGTGCCTGCTACATGGGGCTCCCAGGGACACAGGGCACACGTCCTCGCTCACATTGTTACAGCCCCGCGGTCCTTTCAAGGGCAGATGGCAGAGCTGGCAGGTGGAGACCAGGACCGGAGGCTTGTCCAGGAGTAGGAGGGATGGGCTGACGGGACAGAAAGAAGGGGCCAGCTCTGGGTAATAACAATAATAGTAGTACTCCTAGTAGCAGCAAAACCCGAAACCATGCCGACATTTACGGAGGATGGGGACTGCACTAGGTTCTATACAGACATTATCTCATTTAATCGTTATGACATAATGATAAACAATGAGCACGTACTGTGTGCCATTTCTGCTTCTTTATTTATTTATTTATTTATTTATTTTGTGGGGAAGACCAGCCCTGAGCTAACATCTGTTGCCAATCCTCCCCTTTTTGCTGAGGAAGACTGGCCCTGAGCTAACATCTGTGCCCATCTTCCTCCACTTTATGTGGGACGCCGCCACGGCACGGCTGACAGGCAGTGCGTCAGCGGGCGCCCGGGATCCGAACTCGCGAACCCTGGGCTGCCAAGCGTGGACTAAACCGCTGCGCCACCGGGCGGCCCCTGCTTCTTTATTTTTATAATTTTACTTTTAATTATGGAAATCGAAACACACACAAAGAGAGAATTGTAATAATGAGCTCCTATGTACTCAATGCCCAGTTTCTACAACCTATCAGTATTTTTCTAATTTTGTTGCATCTATTCCACCCTGTGTTTTTGAACTTGTTGTTCAAGCATTTTAAAACCAGTCCCAGACATTATATCATTTCACCTGTAACATGAGATGCAGATAATAAGAGCATCGTCCTCATAGGGGTGTTGAAGGATTTAATGAGATCGTGCATGCTCAAGTCTTAGGACACATATGCTCTCCGTAGATTTTGGTGAATATTATAGAAGTGAGGGAGTGTTAAAATCTTGTCTAAATCTGTAGGGTCTAGAGGAGAAGCAAGACAGAGTCAGGTGCTGGCACAGGGTTTGCTCAGACCGGTCTTGGGGGTGTGGGGCAGGAGAGGCTGGTGTGATTATTATTAACGTGTCCTGTGTGTGTGAGTCACCTATGGAGCTGAGAGTGGGGACTTCCTGAGTGACCACAGGGGATGTTGTGGCCTTAGAGCTGAGCTGTGGCCCCCGGGGTTCCATCTGGCTCATCAAGTTCACTCCTCTCTGTCCAGCTCTCCTGTAGTGGCTGGAAGAGCCAGGGAAGCACAGGAGGGAATCAGGGGCACTGGAGGATTAGTTCTACTTCTCTCAGAAGGGGGCGTCACTGCATCAAGTGAGGGGAACTCCAGGCGGTCCCTCGAGTACCTCTATGCGCTGGGGGGCTGGGGGTGCTCTGTTGTGGGATTTGCTCCCAGGTGCACCACTGGGTAATGAGGGATGTGGGGAAGACGCGGTGGAAGCCACTGTCCCTGGCCACTAGGAGCCCACAGCCTGGTGGGAACACAGTGAATTAAGCAACGATCTGCAGCGAGACACACACGGTGGCGTGTGATTGTCCCAATCAGTTCCCAGGCCTGGCCTGCTGAGGCCCTGACCTGAGTGCATGCATGTCCATGTGTGCACATGCGTGTGTGCATGCACGTGTGCCCACACGGCGACTCACACGCCTGCCTTGCAAATGCGCTGTCCTGTGCGCACACTGTCAAGAATGCCTGTTGCGGAGACGCTTTTGTCAGGGTGAGAAATAATAATGAGTTAATTTAGAAATATCTCCCTGTCAAATAGGTGAGACTGTATGACTAGCTGCATTAAAAAAAAGAATTCAAACTCCACAAAAGCATTAAAAAATGGACTTTATTTTTAAAGAATCAAGCTGTTTTCTGTGCTTGGGCAGCTGCCATTGGCCAGTTTGCAGAGAGGGTAGGTAAACAAGCTTGATGGATTAGGCATGGGAGGGGGTGTCTGTATTTCTGGAGGTGAGGCTGCGCCCCCCTCCCCCACCGTGGGGAGGTCCCACTTTCTGTGAGCAGGGTTTGCTCATTCCCTTTGCACAACACTGACACTTCGTATGCATCTCCTTCCTTCTTGAAACTCTCACTCCCTCCATTTTGCTCACCCTGAACTCCTTTGCTTCTCCTCCTACCTCTTCCGTGGCTCCTCCTCCTTCTCCTCCACTTGCTCCTCCCTCTGTCCTCCCCTTAAATGCAGGCAGCCCCTCTGAGACTCCACCCCCAGCAGAGTTCCGTGGGTTCCACGTGCCCCCTTGTGTGATCTCTTTCTCTCTCTTGTCTTCAACTCCTTTATTGCCACCAAGCAGACTCCCAAATAAATCCCTATGCCTTGTCCTGATTTTTCTCCAAGGTCACGGGCCGGCAGTCTCCCTTGTGTCCTGGACACTTCCACTAGGTTCTACTGCTGGAACCTCAAATTCAATTTGTCTATATCAATTTGTCCGAATCATCTTCTGCAAATTAGATTATCCTTCCGCAATCCCTAAACTCTCAACTGGCACCACCGCCCTTTCAGTCCCTTTATCCAGAAACTTGGGAGTCACACCCAGCCCTCAGCATAACCATGTGGATCCAGGGGGTTCCAGCCTAAATATCTCTTCCTTCCACCCGCTCCGCGCCATCCCCTGACCACCCTCCTGGCTGGAACCTCAGTCCTCTCACAGGGACTCTGCCTCTCCTCTTGTTCTATTTCCTGTCCACCTTCCAAACCTAACCAGGGTATAAAGTCTCGACTACTCCGGAAGGCACACGTGAACTCTCCGTGGTTGCTCCCAATCACCTCCTTGCACATCATCTCCCTGTATTCACTTCCCTCTCCCAGAACCCTTTGCCCAAGCATCACCCTGGCTGTGACAACTTTCCCAGAACTCACCAGGCACCTGCATACGTTTGTCTCTCGTCCAGAGAGGCCCTTCCCTGCCCCATCCCCGATTTCTCCCTATCCCATTCCTACTCACTTTATTAGTTAGCATTAGGTTCAGCTGCAAATAATAGCGACCCCAAAGAATAGTGACTTAAACAAGAGAGATGCTATTTCTCTTTCATGTAGAAGTCCACATGGAGTTCTGCTCCATAAAATCCTGAGGGACCCACTCATTCTAGTTTACTAATTTGTCATCCCTAGGGCATGGGTCCCATCCTCATGATCCAAGACAACAGCTAGAGCTCCAGCCATCACCTCTGTGTTCCAGGCAGCAAAGAGGGCAAAGGGCATGTGTGACTGCTTTTAAGGAAGCTTACCAGAGGTAACTCATTGCATTTCTACTTATGACTCATTGGCCGGCTGCAAGGGAGGATGGGAAATTTAGTCCTTTTTTTTTTATCATGTACCTGGCTAAAAATCCAGTTTGGGGTCTTACTACTAGAGAAGAAAGGGAGAGAGGATATTAGGGAACAACTAGAAGTCTCTGATGTCATCTGACAGAGACCCATTTAAATGCATCGCCCTTCAAGTGCCTTCTCAGAGCCCCAAATGGAATTAACCACTTCTCCTTGGGCCCTTGCCCACAGTACTTACCAAAAATTCTCTCTGCTGTCTCTTGCAGTCAGTTCTGGAGTTGGTCTTCCCTCCCAGACTGTGAGCCCCTGGAGGCAGGGGCAGCGTCTTCCATAACCTTGAGCCTCCTCACGGCCAGTTGCAAGTGGGGCAGAGAAGGTGCGTGGTGAGTATGTGTTGACCAAATTGAGCTCTTGAGCGTCTCAGGTCCTTCTTCCCTGGGGGCCGGGGGCGTGGCTTTGGAGGTGCCTGGTCGCTGTCAGGCTCGCAGCCTGGAGCTGGTGCCCCTGTGGACCTACTCCGTGGCTGTGGTTTGTTTGCTTTTATATAACAGCACTTTATTGAGGTATAACTTATAGACCTTCAAGTGCCCTAATCTTAAGTCTAAGTCAGTGACTTTTGACAAATGTACACACCCATGTAACCACCACTCAGAGCAAGAGGAGAACATTTCCAGCACCTCAGGTCATTTCCAGCCCTCCCTAGTAATAGCCCCTGCAGAGGTAAACAGTGTTCATGTTTTGCGTGTGGCTGTGGTTTTACTGATGCTCGTATTAACTTCAGCAATAACTGGCTGCTTGGTGACGGTGAAGAAAACAGGAGCCTGGGTTGGGCAGCCTCTGTCTCTCCAGCTCCAAGTCTTCTCCCACATCTCTCTGTGCCAATCACACTAGTCTTTAAGTTTCTTTAACTGACTCAGCTGTCTCTGGCCCCAGGGCCTTTGCACATGATGTTTCATATTCCTAGAGCACTCTTCCTCCACACATGACCTATCTGATTCCTGTTTGACCTTCAGGTCTCTGCTCAAACGTGAGGCTGTCCCTACCTCACTCAGACTAGGTTATACACTCCCACAGCACCTTGCACTTTTTCTATTGTAACAGTCATCACCCTTGTAACTCTTTAATTTCTTCTGTGGCAGATACACCCCAAGATGACCTCTCAATGAGTCACATCCTTGAGTGTGGTGGGACCTGCGATTTTCGTCTAGTCAATAGGCTATGTCAAGGGTTAGAGGAGTTTGTAGTCCCAAATCAATTGAATGTGAGTTAATCAAAAAGGAGATTATTCTGGTTTGGCTTTCCTTAATCAGGTTAAAGCCCTTAAAAAAGGGATTGGGGGCCTCCCTGAGGTCAGACACTCTCCTGCTGGACTCGAAGAAGCAAGTCACCTTGAGTTCCACCGCTACAAGGAAATTAATTTGGCCTGAGGGAGCTTGGAAGCAGATCTTTCTCCGGTCAAGCCTCTGATGAGATGCAGCCCAGCTGACCCCTGGACGTAGTCCTGTGGGAGTGTGAGCAGAGGGCTGAGATAAGCCAAGTCTGGACTCCTGACCCACAGGAACTGTGAGGTAAGAAATGTGTGTTTTAAGCTTCTAAATTCGTGGTAATTTGTTACACAGCAATAGATAACTAATACATCTGCCTTTACCTCTAGACTATGATCCTTAGGGGCAGGGACCTTGTCTCATTCTCTAGTGTGGCTACCCCTGTCCTCCAATCTAGAAGTTCCCAAACTGTCTTGGTTCACAGTATCCTTAATTTTCTTCATGATGTCCCTAGATCAAAAGAAATACTAATACTTCCATTTATTAAGTAGTTATAGCTAGACAACTTAGTATTTATGTCCTAATAACTTAGTAGCCATTTGAAAAAAATAACAAATTAAAAGAAAAAAATAACATTCTAATTTTATTCTTAACCACAATGACTTGCTTGCAGGATGTGTGTACCTGTTGGGCACTGCACAACTTCTCAAACCTTGGAATCAGATTGGAAACCACCACCCCCATGCTTGTTTCCTGTTCCACATTGATTTTCATGTGGATGAAAACCTGTCTCCACAAAGATATGACATGATTGAAAAGAATGTAGTGCAATCTCATGTTTAGTGAAATGTGAACTACCTCAAGCTAGTAGCCTGCGTGGTGTACAAGAGATTTTGCTGTGTTTTCTTTGAAAATTTAAAGTATCCCACAGTGCCCCTGTGAATTCACTGAGGTGTCCCAGGGCACCTTGACTCACAGTTTAGGAACCATGAACCTGATACATGGAAGGGACTCAACAAATAGTCATTAACTGAGTGACTGACTGCCTGGATGAAAGAATGAACTGTGGTGGGAGGGGGAGCCCAGAGAGGAACAGAAAGAGCTTTGGAGTGGAAAGGCCCCTTCCTCCGGCCCTAGCACAGTGGCTCTAGAGGGCTGTCAGAGTCCAAATGGGAAAGCAGATGCCACTCCAGATGTTTCAAACAGGAGGAACTTAATACAGGAATTGGTTATACAAGTGGTGGAAGAACGGAGAAGCCAAACGAGGGATGGTGAGGTGACTCAGAGATTAGTGCAGAGCAGGAACCTGCTATTAGTCTGCAAAGACAAGGGGAGGAGGGTGTCCCAGGCCCCGGGGAGCCACAGCAGGCCTGTCGGGCAGGAGCTGGAGTCATGAAGGAAATGCAGCAGCTGCTAAAGATGCCACCCAAGGCAGAGAGGGGACACAAATACCCTGGCTTTTGCCTTCTTCTCACCTTCCAATCTCTTACCAATGCCTCCCATTGGCCAAACCCAATGTCAGCTCAGGGCTAACCCGGCAGGACACCAGTTGGCATAGAGCCTGATAAGTGCAGTGTGCAGGGGTCAGCCCCTGCTGTAGGGAAGAGTGGGGGAAGGATGGATCTGAAAACAAGCCCAGGACCTGCTCAAGAGGGATTGAATGAAGTGGTTATGTATGGGACACAGACTGGGCCTGGAGGAGGGTCACTTCACTCAGGCCCTTAGCCTGGCTTGGGAACAAGCCAGCATCATTCTGAGAAGGGCCAGCCTGTCCAGGACTGGGCTAAAGTGGACGCCCTGTGTTCTCCCCGACACTGGGGAGGGCCCTCCTCGCAAACCTGGGCCTGAGACCACGCCCGGATTATGGACCTTTGAAGACAGACCTGCAGCCAACTGGCTGTGTGACTTGCATCTGCGTTCTGGTCTACTCACTGTAAAACAAGGACTTGGACAAGAAGACCTCGTGGGTTCCTCCCATCTTCGTCATCCTTTGATGCGTGGCTAAGTCAGACTTTGAAGGTGGAAGAAGTCCATGAAGTGCAGCTTTTAGGTGGGGAAATGGGTAGGTAAGAAGGTGGGGCCAGATTCCACCCATTTATCTAGGAAAGCAGGGGCTGGAGAGGGGTGACCAGCAGATTGTATGCATCTGAGCCTCATTGGTAGGATCTGGGGGAGTTGTCTTCTTCCTGGAGATATTGCCCAGGCTCAGGAGCTTTCTCTGGGGGGAGAAGAGGCCCAGAACAGTCTACCCCTTGGTCTCACCTCTTTGTTTTTCCCCATGCTCTTTGTTTCTTTTCCTGAGGAAGATTTTCCCTGAGCTAAAACTTATTGCCAATCTTCCTCTTTTTTTTGCTTGAGAAAGATTAGTCCTGAGCTAACATCTGTGCCAGTCTTCCTCTATTTTGTATGTGGGATGCTGCCACAGCATGGCTGATGAGTGGTGTAGGTCCGCGCCCGGGATCCAAACCCAAGAACCCCTGCTGCTGAAGTGGAGTGCAGGAACTTAACCACTACACCAAGGGGCTGGCCCCCTGGCCTTACCTCTTAAAGGGTGGAGGGAGCTTGGCGTCTGGAAGAGAGGATCACCTAACTCTACAGGCATCTGCAATGATCCCAGAGAGGGAAATAGAGCTTGGGAGACAGATTCAAGGGGCCCTGAAAAATTGGAACAGGGATGGGGAGGAGTTAACTGGACCAGAAGTTGTCAAATGACTCATAGACCTGGAGAAAGTCAGGACTGGAATACACCTGGCATATTACCTAGTCCAGTCCTGTCACTTTACCGATGAGGAAACTGAGCCCCAGAGAAGGAAAGTGACTTGTCCAAGACCCCTCAACTATCAACAGCCTCCTGACTGTCAGCCTGGTTCTTTTCTGAACTACAGCTCCCACAGCACACCCAGATCAAAACTGACTTGATCTGTTTCCCATTCTCTAAGAGCTCTTCTGGATTATCTGTTGCCCCAGAAGGTGAACTGAGCAGTGAATTTTCATTGAAATATGAGTTTAATATGTGGTCCTGCTAGGATGTCAGCCCCGTGAAGGCAGGGTGTTATCAGTTTTGTTCTTCATGCATCCCCAGCCCCTGGAATGGTGTCTGGCATGTTATAGAAGCTATCTCAAGGATCCCACTCTGAAAGCAGAGTCTGGTAGGGATGAGGTTCTAGACACAAACTTCAACCAACGGCAGGCATGTCAGGCTTTGGTTGGGGGGAGCTATTTATCCCCAAATCAGGAGGCTATGTTCCCCGTGCTCGTGACCCCCACCCCACTGACCCCCAGGGAGACTGTTCTATCCTTCCTCAGTCCCTCTCCCTCAATATTCTCATCTTAGAATTTCTCCAGCTGGATCTGCTATATCACAGTCTCTCCTTCTTCTTCACCCCACCTTCAAAGCATCTTGTGGAGCCCCATGCAGGAGCTTAGGAGAACAGTACATAAGACCCTCCCCTCCCTCTTGGCCCCAACCTGGCATCCCCCTCGGAGCTGTCTTTTCTGAAGACGTTATTTTCAAGCTCCAACCCCTCATTCTCAAATGCTCATTAGGCATCTCCTCACGGATGGTTGTTGTGGGTTGAATTGTGTCCCCTAAAAAGATATATTGGGGGTACATGTGAATGTGACCTTGTTTGGAAATAGGGTCTTTGCAGATGTAATCAATACTGGATTAGGATGGGTCCTAAATCCAATAACTGGTATCCTTATAAGAAGAGGGAAATTTGGACCAGACTTGTACATAGACACAGGGAGAAGGCCATGTGTCAGCAGAGGCAGAGATTGGAGCGACGTGTTTACAAGCCAAGGAACACCAAGGATTGCAGAAACACCTAGGATTGCAGGCAGACACCAGGAGCTGGAAGAGGCAAGGAGGGGTTCTCCTGGAGCCTTCAGAGGGAGCGTGGCTGACATCTTGATTTTGGACTTCTAGCTTTAGAACTATGAGAGAATAAGTTTCTGGTGTTTTTTTTTTAAAGTTTTTAATTGTTATTGATGTCTTAATAGTTTATAACATTGTGGGGTTTTTGTTGTACATTATTATTTGTCCATCATCATGTGGATGCATCCCTTCACCCCTTGTGTCCACCCCCGGTAACCAGCAACCAGTTCCCTCTGTCTGTGTGTTAGTTTATATTCCACACATGAGTGAAATCATCCGTGTTTGTCCTTCTCTCTTTGGCTAATTTCACTTAACATAATACCCTCTAGGTCCATCCATGTTGTTGCAAATGCAACAATTCTGTCTTTTTTATGGCTGAGGAGTATTCCATTGTATATATGTGCCACATCTTCTTTATCCAATCATCAGTCGAGGGACACTTGGGTTGCTTCCACTTCTTGGCTATAGTGAATAATGCTGCAATGAACATAGGGGTGCATAAGCCTCTTGGGAAGGTTGATTTCATGTCCATTGGGTAGATGTCCAATAGTGGGATTACTGGATCATAAGGTATTTCTATTTTTAATTTTTTGAGGAATCTCCATACTGTTTTCCACAGAGGCTGCACCAGTTTGCATTCCCACCAGCAGTGAATTAGGGTTCCCACTTCTCCACAACCTCTCCAACATTTGTTGTTTTTTGTCTTGGTGATTATAGCCATTCTAACGGGTGCAAGGTGATATCTTAGTGTAGTTTTGGTTTGCATTTCCCTGATGATTAATGATGTTAAACATCTTTTCATGTGTCTGTTGGCCATCTGTATATCTTCCTTGGAAAAATGTCTGTTCACATCCTCTGCCCATTTTTTGATCGTGTTGTTTGTTTTTCTGTTGTTCAGTTGTGTGAGTTCTTTATATATTATGGAGATTAACCCCTTGTCAGATATATTACTTGCAAATATTTTCTCCCAGCTGGTGGGTTGTCTATTCATTTTGATCCTGGTTTCATTTGCCTTGTAGAAGCTCTGTAGTCTGATGCAGTCCCATTTGCTTATTTTTTTTTCTGTTTCCCTTGTCCGAGTAGACATGGAATCCAAAAGGATCCCTTTATGACGGATGTCAATTAGTGTACTGCCTATATTTTCCTCCAGGAGTTTTATAGTTTCAGGTCTCACTTTCAGGTCCTTAATCCATTTTGAGTTGATTTTTGTGTAGGGCGATAGAAGATGGTCTACTTTCATTCTTTTGCATGTGGCTGTCCAATTTTCCCAGCACCATTTATTGAAGAGGCTTCCCTCTCTCCATTGTATGTTCTTTGCTCCTTTGTTGAAGATTAGCTGTCCATAGGTGTGTGGTTTTCTTTCTGGGCTTTCAAGATTCTGTTCTTTTAAGCTGTCCAAGTTTGTGGTAATTTGTTACAGTGGCCCTAGGAAACCAATAAATGGTCCACTGTTACTTCAAACTCAACACATCCAGAACAGAGATAATCACCTTCCTTCTCACTTGCAGGTACCCTTCACCCGGGCTTGAAAAGTCTGGACTCCATCTTGGTTCATTCATTGGCAAATCATTGCCAACTCTTGTTCTTTGTCCCACTTATCTGTCTTTCTTCTCCCTCTCCCCTGCCACTTTCTTAGTTTAGACCTTCATTCTGGACTCTTATAACCCCTGCTCCAATCCATTTCATGTAGGATTGAATAATTAATTTTCCATATAGCTATTGAGTGATACCGCACTGACTGCCCCCCAAAACCAAAACAAACAACCTTTGCAGGGGACCCTGCTGACAGCCCAGTGTGCTCATTCCCCAGCTGCTGTGAGAGTTGACTGATAATAACTCAACCATTTCTTCTTTGGTGAATTGCCCTTGGCATCTTTTCCAGAAGGCTATGTCCTTGCCACCAGGGGCAGCCCACAGCCAATGACTGACTGAGGCAGGGGTACAAAAGGCCAGCCCTGTTGCTTCAAAGCAGGGCTAAGTCTGTGGTGTGATTCATTCTCCAGAGCTCCCTGAGGGATCAGGCTGAAGCCAGACTCTAAGCAGAGATGACATCCTTGCTTAGCCCCTTCCCCTACCTTCCCCTGCTTCTCCTCCCCTCCTTTCTCCTGATATTTCCCTCGATATTCGCAACACTTGAATACCTGTCTTAGGCTCTGCTTTTAGGGATCCCACCTAAGATGCCCCTCAGTAGAGCAATGGAGACCCTTAGTAAAATCCACACTCCTTCACTTGGCGTTCAAGGCCCTCTATGATCAGACCCAGAGCACCCACTTTCCCACCTTGGCCCCCACGTCCCACTTTCCTTGCGCTGTGCTGGTACAGAGCATAGGAGATCATTGAACTGCACACTGAGTCGGCATATGTTCCTTCATTTCCCACCTCTGAGCCTTTTCTATGCTCTTCCTCCTGCTGGGCCTCCCTCCTCTGCCTCCCACATCCACGCATGCTGAAGCGCTACCCACACTTCAAATACTGCCTCCAGGAAGTTTTCCCTGCCCTCAAGCCAGAAGTCCCATTTCCCTCCTTTGACCTCCCAGAGCACTTCCTGTCTTTCTCTCAGGACATGAATCACTTTCTGGCAGTAATTGTAGGTTAACACCAAGTTAAATGGCACTATTTCTGTCTCAGTTGAGGCCCCAGCGTCAACAGGTGCCAACCAGTCGACATGCAAAGTGAGGTGCGAGACCACCCCAGCAGGACTTACGAAGGAGGTGGCGGAGAGCTGGAACTCCCTGCTGACCCTTCACCTCCACAGCATCGGTGAGGCTGGGAGGCCGAGGGAGCCGGAGGTTAGGAGGAGAGAGCTGTTGGTGAACTGAGCCTCATCTCCCCATATGTGGAGGGTGGGATATGGTGGCTGGGGTTAGGACTTGTGCCTGGGAAACCTAAAGGGTCAGGAGCTGCTCCTGGCCACCTGCTTTGACGGCAGATGAGCCAGCATTTGTAGGGGCAAAGGATGCTGTGAATTTCCCATGGAGCATCTGGGGACCAACTGGGATTGGCTTATATTCTTTCCAAAGGGGTGGACCAGCAGATGTCCAGCGATTGAGGGCAGATGAAATGACAGCCGGAGAGTGCCACACCCACGTCAGGGAACAATAGGTGAGAAAGCCCAGCAATGAGTTGGAGGGGGGGGGCGTCTCCAAAGAGCCCATGGAGGTCCCCACGAGAGGAAGTGGCAGCTTTGCACACGTGCTGAGCCCAGGGAGACCTCCGCTAGAGTATGTGACAGCACCAGGCAAGAAAACCCTTTTCTGCTCTGTACCTTCCCCCACCAAACTTGGAGGGGCAGAAGTGGCCCTGTGAGTGGGGGAAGGGAGAGGAGGCTCTATTGGGGAAAGAGAAGAGAAGCAAGTGAGACATGTCCCTCCCCTTCCCACAGCAGGGGGCTGGCAGAGTCAGGCCCACCTGGGGCAGGCAGCCAGGGAGATGCAAATGTTTATGGAGGTGCCTCTCTGGCAATAGGTAGACTGGACTTAAAAAAAGCAAACAAGCTTTATTATGGAAAATTTCAGACATGTCCCCACGTAAGGAGAATACTATAACGGACTCCTAGGACCATCGCTCAGCTTCAGCAGTTATCAGCGCACAGCCGGTCCTGTTTCATCTGCACTCCCACCCTTTTCCCTTCCCCTTAACGGACGGGACATTTTAATTATCAAATGAAAGATTTTTTTGTTACACAAGTCAATGAGAATTTTTTACTGCCTAAGCGTTGTTTTGGCTCTGTGTGGCCTTGGGATAGTTGTTTCCCCTCTCTGTGCCGTAGTCAGTGCAAAGTCTCCATCCCTGACCTTCTGACTTCGTGTAAGATGCTTGCCATGGAGGTGCTCTGGGAATGATCGCGTGCTGGGTGGACAGGAGATGGAGATGAGGACGATGATGGCTCCAGGATCAGAGAGGAAATGGGCGGTGCATGTGGTTGGAGTGCAATTGGCATGAGGGTGTGGCATTGGTGGTACGTGGGTGGAGTGTGGTGACAGGTAGTCATGTGCTGGTGTGTGGTTGGCATGTGTGTGGTATGTCGGTGGGAAGTTGGGTGCTGTGCGGTTGGCACGTAGACAGTGGCCGGGGAGTGGGGTGTGGGTGTCAGCTGGTTCTCTCCAGGCTCAGGGTGTGTAATGATTCATCTGATTTGCCCTCCCTGTGTCTCCCCTCCCGGCGGCCGACTGCATCTCATAAATACCAAGGTTCTTATCACATCAAGAATTCATAATCATCCCAAAATATTCAATGGGGATATGAAATATTTACACATGAGGCGCCAGATGATGAAATGAAACGAGTCTGTCCCCAGATCCCAGCAGAAACCTCTCTCCTGCAGGGACAGAAATGGGGCAACTTCATGGGTCCCCATCTCTCTTCCCAGAGCTCTGGGGCCCCCAGGGCACATACTGTGTGTCCTTGTTTGGTGGGGAGAAGCAGATCTCCAGACTCTTCCCTGCTCCCTGTGTGGGCATCCCTTCCCTAATCCTCCCCAGGTGAGAGGATGCCTCTGCTTGTCCGGGGGGTAGCTGAGGGGAAGGCAGGAAAACTGAGAGGGGCTTGTCCTATATCACAGGAACCCGGAATCGTGGAAATGGAAGCAATTGCAGAATTCATTCACCCTTTTCTCCAAGAAATGCTACAGGGATCCTCATTTATCTGCTTGCTTAACTCCAACAAAAAGGAGCTCATTACCCTCATTTAATAACTTTCTAACGATGAATTTCTAACTGATTGTTAGAAAGCTCTTCGTTGTATTGAAATTCCTGCAAACTCCATCTGCCAGTCCTCTTCATCCTGACAACACTTCACTCCCTCTGAGGGTCACCTTGTCCCTCCCCCCTGCCAGTCTGGGTCCTTAGTGTCTTGAGGCCCCCAGCCTTGCCAGCCGCCCTGGGATGCCCCAGAGCACAGATGGGCCCCAGAGCAGCCATAATGGCCTTGTCTGTTTAATTAGCATGCAATTAGCCTAATGCATATTTTAACATCACACCAGAGCTGCTCCTCAATCATCTGTAGCCGGGGACAGACAGACAGACAGTCAACCTGCAGAGCCAGGAGGAAGAAGCTCTTCTCAGCAACTTTTCAGGGGCACAGCACCCCCAGAGGGTTACAGAGCAGCCTGGAGGGCTATGCCATGTTAAAAGGCCCAAAGTCCTTTCCTCCAGCTTCCAGGGCAGGAAGATGATGCTCAAGCCTCAGTTTCCCCAGTTGCAGCTCTATCCCCACTTGGGCTAGCAGAATTGGCTGTGGTTTCCTGCTAGTAATGTCGACTCCTCAAGGATACTGTTTCCCCTACCAGGCTGGCAATCCCTTGAGGACAAGAACTCTGTCTTCTCTCTCTTCTCCTGTCTTTTCCTCACTCCACCTGGAATTCCCGGCTAAGAACTCTGACCCAGAATAGAAAGAGCGCTGGACTGGGAGTCACTGAATGCGTGCGTTATGTTGACCAAACTGTGTCTTCTGGCACAATCTGTCTTCTGCCAGAGTCTGTTTCCATCGTGGATTGAAGAGAACAGAGGCTTGCAAGCTAGATCAGTGTTCCATTTCAGCTTGATCACAGACTAGCTGAGTGACCTCAGGAAAGTGTCTTAACCTCTCTGAGCTTCCATTTTCTCAAATGCAAATGGATTATAATAACACCTCCCTTAAGGGGTTGGTGGGAGAAGTAAATGACTTAACACAGAGGCAGTACTTATAGATACTAAAGACGCAATGCTTTCTTCTCTCCCTCTCTCCCTCCCTCTTTTACTTCTGTCACAGACTGTCTTGAATTTACAGGCCCCTCTGTGGACTCTGGCCACTTTGCTGGTGGGGAAGTGAGACAGTAGACCCCTGGGGGACGAAAGAACCCTATTGTCCGTGCTGGGTGGAGCCTTGAGGGGGAGAGCGGGGTGGGGGTGGTGGTGGTACTCGGCCTTGGGTGGGTCAGGCAGGGCATTCCTGATTGACACGTCTTCCACGAGGATAAACTGGAATGTGACACTGTCACTGCCAGACCCTGAGCGGCAGAACACGGAGGAGCCTAAATATTTCATGGTCAAATTCATCAATAATGGAGACAGAGACTAAATTACATAACTGTCACCTTTCTGTTAAATAATATTTTCTGCAAGGGGCTGGGAGGGGGCCGTGGAGGCCTTTATTGCAAGTCATGAATGATTCAGGCCAGCAAATAAAAGGATCAGGAAGAGAAGGAGGGAGAGGGATTTTCTAGGGTCACCTCACTCATCCTCTGGGGACAGCTGGAGGGAATCTGAATGTGTGAGGGTCTTGGGAAGGGGGCTGGGTATACCTGCAGGAAGGCTTTGGGGTTTGGGACATGCCTTCCAGAGCAGGATAGGGTGATTAACGTGCTAACCTGAGTCTCACTGTCAGGCTGGTCCTTCTACATGGAGATGGACAGAAAGAAGCTCAGGGGCCGTGTCTCCCGTCAAATAGAGAGGTACTCTGAGCGCAGGCGCTTGTTTCTTCCGTCAGATCAAGGGCTTCCTGCGGGCAGCAGCTGTTTCTCCTCCGTCAGAGTTGAAGCCCTCGTAGGCAGAGCTGTGTCTCCCCCAGTGAAACTGGGGCTCCCGAGGTCAGGGCCTCTGCCTTCCTCAACAGAAAGCTCCCCGAGGGCAGGAGCGCCCTCTCTCCGGCAGACTTGGGAGCCCCCGAGGGCAGGAGCGCCCTCTCTCCGGCAGACTTGGGAGCCCCCGAGGGCAGAGGCTGTGCCTCTCCTACAGACCGGGGCTCCCCAAGGGCATGGGCATGATCTGGTGTCCGCCCTGATGTCAGATCAGGGGTTCGCAGACGGCAGGAATTCTGTACCCCCAATCAGAGTGGGACCCCTGTAGGCAGGAACTGTGCCTCCTCCATTAGACTGGGGTCTTCCTGAGGCCTTGGCCTATGGCTTCTCCTTCAGACTTGGGACCCCTGCGGGCAGAGGCAGTGTCTCCCTACTCAGACTGGATGCCCCTCGAGGGAGGCGCCTAAGTCCTCTTTCCTCACTTTCCTTGTTTGCTCAGCAGAAGAGGGAAGGGATGAGGCCAAGTGGCCTGGTGTCCTGGGGCCTCGGCAGCGGGCGGGCCCTCCCCTCCCCAGGAGGGAGCCCCAGTGAGTGTGTGTGCAAACTCACCCTGCACCGTCAGCCCTCCATGGGAAGGGTGAGGGTTGGGAGTGCTGTGCCCGCTAAGTGTATAATTACACAGTACTTGGGGTAATTTTCCTCTTCCTCAAGAAGCGCACGTTGGCCCTGATTTTCCTATCTGCAGATTGTAAGCTCGTAATTAGCAGCAAATTACCCACACAAGTGACAAATTTTTGTGCTTTCAAGTAAACAGACAAAATACCCACAGTTCATAAATTGCCTTTCGGTGCAGCAGGCACCTGGCTCCCGGCGATGCCCGGCCTGCCCACACGTGGCAGGGAAGCGGGGCAGAGAGCCGGCGTGAAGGCCGAGGCTGCAGTCGGAGGGATTAAGGGTAGACTGGCTTGCCTCTAGAATCAATCCTTCTCGTTCACTGACCAGCACCAGCAGATCGGATTCCTTCGTCCAGATCAGCTTCATGGTCCCTGACATGGGCTTGGAGCTCTAGGGTGGCAGCACCAGCCCTGAGGATAAGAAATAGGTCCCCATGTCCCCGTCTGTCACCCAGGAACTCATTGAAACCCATCCTGTGTCTACTGTCAGCCAGTATCACCTCTCTGGGTACCTCAGGCCTGCTGAGCACCACCTCTTGCCTGTGAACACAAATCTTTTTTTGTGCCATGGATGGATCTTTTGGAATTCGGCATTTAAGGAGGTAATTAAGGTTAAATGAGGACATAAGGGTGGGGCCCTAATCTGATAGGACTGGTGTCCTTATAAGAAGAGAAAGAGACACCAGATCTCTCTCTCCACGTGCACACAGACGAAAGGTCATGTGGGGACACAGTGAGGAGGCAGTCATCGGCAAGTCAGGAAGGGAGGCCTCACCAGGAATCAACGCTGCTGGCACCTTGATCTTGGGCTTCCAGCCTCCAGAACTGTGAGAAAACAAATTTCTGTTGTTAAACCACCCAGTCTGTGGATTTCTGTTATGGCAGCCCGAGCAGATTGACACACCAGGTAATTTCTCTGAGGCTGTTTCCTCACAGGGAAAACAGGGGTAACCGTTGAGCCTCCCACATGGGATTAGAAGGATTACGTGAGACAAGGTATGTAAACTTCTTACCAGCGTCCCTAGCACAGAGTAAGTTCAATTGCTATTACTAACATTTTAGGATTTGGGTGAGTGAGTTCTTACTCTCTTTGCTCTTCCTCTTCGTCTTCATTCATGCCATTCCCCATCACACTCCCACATTTGACAAACACTCATTTAATAAGATTCAATTCCCTGTGCTCCCCAATAGTCTTAAGCTCCCCAGTACCATCCACTAAGTATAATGCCCCTACCCTGCTGGAGAGGAGATGCCTCGCTACTGGAGGCAAATAGGCTCTAAAGTTACACACTCTGCCACCCTCTCTGATCTCAACATCTTCATCTTTAAAATGCAGTTAATAACACCTGCCTCGTCAGGCTGAGAAGGAGTGATATTTGCAAGACGCCTGGCCCAGGCGTCTGGTACCTGTGGGCACAAAGTAACAAGAGCTGTGATCAGTGATGTTGTCTCTGGTAACCTGTTACTTTGGTGGCCTCCAATGAAACACACCTCCATGCATCATGGATTTCTGTACTCTGCTCCCACATTGATCCTGGGTTGGCCTGACACCTGCCTTAACCGATAGAATATGGCAGGAGTGATGTTTGAGTCAATTCCTGCTGGAAAACTTACTCTTACTGGCTGGCAAGAGCTGATTGTTAAATTTTCAGGAATTTTATGAGTTGATTGACATCGAGTTGGTAGCTTGAAATTAGTCTTGGTGGAAGTATTTATGCCACAGAAATTAGCGAATACTACAAATCAGGGACCTTCCTTCCCTCCCTCCCACCCTCCTTTTCCTCTTTCCTTCCTTCCTTCCTCCTTCCCTTCCTTTTTCTTTTTTTGTTTCTTGTGAAGCCAGTTACCAGCACACCACTGCCTGGCAGCTTCCACTTTTGAACTCTCGTGAGCCCTGAACCACCACGTACGAAATTCAGATACCTTTCAGGAAAGACCGCCATGTGGAAAAGCCCCCTGGAGATGGAGAGGCCCTGCGATTACATGGAGGAGAACCAAGGAATCCAGATAAATGACCCAGTCAGCATCTCCTCTCCAGGAGGGTAGGGGCATTATACTTAGTGGATGGTATTGGGGAGCTTAAGACTATTGGGGAGCACAGGAAATTGAATCTTATTAAATGAGTGTTTGTCAAATGTGCGAGTGTGATGGGGAATGGCATGAATGAATCCAGCCAGCACCCAGCCTTTTGGGCCATCCCAGCTGAGGCATCGGACACGTGAATGAAGAGGCCGTGGACATTCCAGCCCCGGGAAACATCATCGCATGGATCAGAGATGAGCGGTCACTGCTGTAACCTGTCAATTCCTGACCCACAGAACTATGATCAAATAAAAGGTTTTCATTCTTTTTCTTTTTTTCTCCCCAAACCCTCAGTACATAGTTGTGTATCATAGTTGTAGAGTTGTAGGTCTTCTATGTGGGACGCCGCCTCAGCATGGCTTGATGAGCGGTGAGTAGGTCCGCGCCAAGGATCCAAACCTCAAACCCTGGGCAGCTGAAGCAGAACACACGAACTTAACCGCTAAGCCACCGGCCCCAAGGTTTGTTGTTTTAAACGGTTAAGTTTTGGGGTGCTTTGGGATGCATCACTAGATAGGACTGCTGTGGATCCCAAAACAAAGGGCCACCATCCCTTCATTATGTAGCTCCTCATTCCCTTGGGCATTACCTGGGTCCCAGGAAGCTCAGATCTCCTTACTCCAACAGAGGCGGCCTCACTTGCCCCTGAGCCAGCCTGACCTTCCAGGGATCCTGGAAGGCGTCCCCACTCACCCCCTCCCCCATCCCATAGAAGCAGACAGGGAGATGTGGAGTGAGAGATTCTGCTGGGGAGGCTGGTGCGGAGCTGAGAGAGGGATGGAACTCCCTCCCTTCCCTGTTGACATTTGGAAAGGACAAAATTAGGAGGAAGGTAAATGTTACTCTTCTCTTCTCCAGGGGACCAGGGAAGAAGGAGGCCAGCCCAGGGTTCTGATTGTTTGAAGTTTGGTGAGAGTGCTGGGGTACTGGGCATGAGGTCACTGCAGGCTGAGGGGGTCATTGCTGGTGAGCTTAGCATCCTGCAACAGAGGTTACCCGGGACTGGTGCAGGCCAAGACTGTCCTCTCCATCCCATTCCAGCGCCCCTGCGGCTGGGTAAATCCAGTGCTCCCAACCAGGGGTGATGCCACTGGTCTGTATAGCGTTTCCAAATTCCTGACAGCTACTAATTTGGGGGACTTGGGAATGAGAAATTGGAGTCCTGAGAATTCTTGGAAATTTCTGAAATCATAAATTATTCTGTATTTTCCATAACACCATATTTACATGTTTTAAACAATGAATGACTGTAAATAATAAACAGTGAATCATTTTTCTGTATTAGGGTTTTGCTAAAAGTTTCAAAGGTCTTTTGTTAAAAAAAGATATATTGTTAAATGCATGGTTTATTATTACTATGAACCAATATATTTTAAGAAGATTATATATTTCAATAACATACAAAATTGCTCCCTTCCTTATATAGACATTTGATAAGAGAAAACATTAAAATAAAGAAATATTAACACAAAGTTAGTGACAAATAAAAGTTATTAAAAAATTGAAAGATAACACAAGTATTTAATATTTAAAATTTTTCATTCTTTCTTTTTTTTGTGAGGAAGATTGGCCCTGAGCTAACATCTGCACCAATCTTCCTCTACCTTGTATGTGGGACGTCACCACAGCATGGCTTGATGAGCGGAGTGTATGTCTGCACCTGGGATCTAAACCCTCAAACCCCAGGCTGTCAAAGTGGAGTGTATGAACTTCACCACTATGCCACCGGGCTGGCCCCTAAATTTTCATTCTTAAACTGAAAAATTTTTTCTACTGAGGTCACATTGGTTTATAACATTATGTAAATTTCAGGTGTACAGCATTCTATTTTGGCTTCTGTATAGACTGCATCATTTTCACCACCAAAAGTCTAGTTTCCATCCATCACCATACATATGTGCCCCTTTATCCCTTTCATCCTCCCCCCGACTCCCTTCCCCTCTGGCAACCACTAATCTGTTCTCCATATCTGTGTGTGCTTGTTTTTTTATCTTCCACATATGAGTGAAATCATACAGTAATTGTCTTTCTGTCTGACTTATTTCGCTTAGCATAATACCCTCAAGGTCCATCCATGTTGTCGCTTAAAATGAATTTTTTAAGACACGCAAAGCATTAATTGATTTATCTGACAGTCTTGATCTTTGTTTTGCAAAGAATATTCCAGACATAAAAAAAAATCTTTTGTGTTGACATTGTTTGGATCATCAAGCAAATGTCGAAAAGCATCTTCACTTTGGGTGTTAGGACACATGTTGCTTCATATAAGCTCTTTTGTCTTTTAACAATAAAAATACTTTATTTGCTTACCTTGGTTTTCTTTTTACCATTGAAATTGATATTGCTTTTGACATTCAGATTTTAGATCAGTTTCTGAGAATTCCACAGCATTCCTATTTTCTTCTCTTTGCATTTCTTCCATAGCGAATATTCCAGCACTGGAAATGCCAGTGCCCATGACTGGATAGGGCTTGAAGAATGTCAAAATCAGATCCCAGTAAGGTTAACAGCACTACACATACAAAATTGCCAATTTAAAGGCTTGTTTTGCTTCCAAAACTTATTTCTTGGAATATCACTGATAGGATTTGTATAAAGTGTACTTTACATATAAACTTATTCACATTTCTTTTATTTGTAAGAATGACTCACCATTGGCAGCAGACAGGGCCTCACACATACACTAGTGTAGTGGCAACAGCTATAAGCAAGATTGATTAGATGGTGAGAGTCTTACCCACGAGCTCCTGGCCCAGTTCCCAGAGATGTCGATGTGAACCTTAGACTCCATGTGTCGGGGTTTCCAGCTCTTGCTTTCAACCTGACATCAGTTGATCCCTTCAAACCAGTAACATCTCTATGTTGATTAGGAAGCTTTAATTCTCGCAGGAGAGTTATAATACTTTTTCCCATTTTTCAGTTTTCTTGACTGACTTTTCTTAGGATTTTGGATCCAAGACAGAGAATTCCTGAGAAATGCTGGGAAGACATTACTGTGTTGTGACACTAGATCCACAGCATGGTTTAAGGGACGTGAGCTGGATCCAAGGAGGGTGAACGCTTGACTTGCCTGCCCCTGGATGGGATGCTGTTGCCCAAAGGTTGGAAAAGTCATGAAAGAGAGAGCTTGACTCTGGTAGAAAGACACCCAACCCCCTGGCTCCCCAGTTCCCTGCCTCCCCTGCTGAACTCTTACAAAGACACATTCCCTAGGGGCTTGTTTTCAGTTCTCCTCTCGTCTTTGTCTCTCTTGGGCACCCCACCCATGACCCTGGTTTCAATGCACTGATGAAACCCAAATTCGTGACCTCCCCCAATCTTCTACCTAAAGACCCATTTGCAAGTTTTTTGCTTCCTCTCCACATGACTTGGGACTTTGTGGGTTTAGAAGTCTGAATATCCAAGGTAGGAAAGCTTCCAGAAGGGAACAAAATGGTTCCATTGAAGTGGGAGGTGAGTTTGTCACCAGGCCCTTTTGGTTTCTCATGTAAAAAGGGGGATTATAGTGTTGGCTGGGGCAACTGACCCTAATTATCAATGGGAAACAACGGAGGCCAGGGAGGTGTGTGGGGCATCTCCTAGTACTTTAGGTCAAGTGGTAAAAGTTAATGGAAGACCATAGCAACCCAGACAACTCCACCAAAGGCTCAGCCTTCTCCAGACAGGAGACTAAGATTGCCCCACCAGATAAAGAACTCTGACCAGCTGAGGTACTTGCGAAGGGCAAATGGGACATGGGATGAAACGACACATACCAGTCATGGTCTTGTGATTAGATGCAAAAATTAAGAACTATAGTATCCACCCATATTGTACTTCTTGCTTTGTGATGGATATATTGATCTACTTTAACAAAATTTCTTTTTCTCTCCCATCCTCAGTCCCTATTATTTTTATACACATTTTTGATGGTTATATTTGCAATTTGTTGCATGGATTATAGAATACCAAGATAGGATCATGCTGGAATTAGAAGGAGAATGGACATCCCAGTTATGGTGTAATTACTGATACAAATTTGGGTTGTCTCCCTTTGGGGAAAAGGGTAAGTTTTCAGTTGCGAGGAATAATTAGATTACCTTAGGTGGAAGCAGGTTGTGGTGGTGGTGGTTGTTGAGGGTAAGTTTGAGAACAGGAGAAAGGTGGATGTTGATGTTGCTGTTGGGCAGCCAAGAGGTGGACTGTAGTGGACATCTACAGTCATTCTTCTTGGCTGCCTGGGGCCTTTAAACTTTCTTCCTTTATTTGAGACCTCTATCCCTTGTGTGTCTGACTTTCCCCTAAGTAGAAACCAGAGCCCACTTTCCCAGGATGCCTTGCACCAGGTATATAACTTAATAACTAACATTTATTGAGCACGTGGATTGTGTCAGACACTGTGTTAAGCACTTCTGCTATATCTCAATTCTCACAAGTACTTTATGTGTTAGGTACTATCATTAGCCTCATATTGGAGACAAGGAAACTGAGACTCAGAGATGTTAAGTAACTTGTTCAAGATCACACAGCTAACGAATGGTGGAGCTGAAATTAACAAGTAAATGGTGGACCTGGGGCCATCTGACTGCAGTGACTGTGCTTTTAATCATTTGCCTCCAGGCGGCACTGTGTTCGGTGGGAGAACACAGATGGCATCATAATTTTAATGTGTTAAGGGTTTACTCTAGGAGCATGGAGGGGGAGCACTCAGTGGAGATCCAGGAAGACTTCTGGGAAGAGATGTTGCCTGAACTGAGTCGTGAGGGATGTGTGGAACTGGTTAGACAAAGGGGGATGGGCAGGGCTCTCCAGACGGTGGGAACTGCATGTGCAAAGGGCCAGAGGAATGAACTGGTGTGACTGGGGTAGCCGTGTTGCAGTGTATGGTGAGGGGAGGAGCAGAAGGGAGGAAGGCAGGACCCAGATCCCCCAGAGTACAGGGTGCTAAGCTGAAGAGTCTGAACTTGATACTGGAAGCTGTGGAGAGCCACAGAGGGATTTTCAGTGGATTTGCCATTTGGAAATCTCTGGCAGAGGAGGAGGCTGGTGTGCAAGGTGTGTGGGCTGGAAGCAGGGAGCTCTCAGAGGCCTTTGCATAAGCCAGGTGAGAAATGAGCAGGGTCACAGTGAAGAGGCAACAGTGACGGGAAGAGAAAATGGACGGGGGGATGGATACGAGAGATGTGGAGGAGGGAGAATCTGCAGGACTTGAACGTGGATTTTAAGAGGAAAGGAAGAGCTCAGGGACCCAGGTGTCTGCCTGGGTGATGGGAAAAATGGTGAGCCAGTCACTGAGATAAGAGAGGAGGAAGAATGAGGTTGTAAGTTTTAAGCAGAATGGTGAGCAGCCTCAGGGAGCCCAGGGGCTGAAGATGCAGCTAATAACAACGAAAAATTACCAGGTGCTACAGCGCGCCAGGCCCTGTGCTAAGAGCCAACCTCACCAGGACGTGGCGAAAATTGAATGAGTTAATATACATAAGGAGTTTAGAATAGTCCCTCTCACAAAGTAAGCACTCTGGAAGAATTTGTTATTATTACGAGCCTTGTGTTATAGAAAGGAAACTGGGCATAGAGAGGTGAGGTAGCTTGCCCAAGGTCACGAGGACAAGAAGAGGCCGTCTGACTCCAGGGCGGTGACCCTGACCTCACACCATGCTGTCTGCAGGTCACAGAGCGTGGGTGGTGATCAGAGCTGGGGGGTGGATGAGCTCACACGGAGGAGTGTGAAAGGGATAAAAGCTGGGGCCAAGAGTGGAGGCCCAGGGAACACTGACGAGGCTGCCCCCAAAGACCCTCAGTCAACTGTGTGCCCTCAGGGTCCCTCTGATGCCTGTGCTGCACTGCACACACTGCTCACCCCTGGAGTGTTTTTAAGCAATATGTTCCCAGTATATTCCTATGTCCCACCCAACAACCTCTGCTTCAGTCGCTCTGGAGGAGTTGAGAGACCTTGAGAGACCCGGAGCTCACAGTGAACTCTTCCAGCCCAGGAACGGTGCTGAATGTCCCCGCTGAAAGGTGGGGACAAATGCAGTACCTCTTAAAGGGTATGGTGACAACTGAGACAATGCCGTACATGTACTCCATAAAGCTCAGTCATTGTTATTATTACTGGTGCTCATGTTTGCATCTCCAGGGTTTAGCACAGCGCCTGGGCGTCTGGGACTTAACAAATACCTGTGGAATAACTGTCTGAACCAGAACACCTTGGTTCTGGTTCTGGCTTTCCCTTGGGCAAGTCACTCAGAGCCTCAGTTTTCTCTTCTGCAGACTGGAGACACTAATCCCCACCTGGCAGGGTTCCCAGGATTAAATGAGAGAGTACAGGTCTGTATTTTGAGGACTAAGGATCGTTCTACAAATGCGGTGCACAGTCATGCTCTGTCTCCCCTCCCCGGAGGGGGTTGGTGACAGACCGGGGAAGGTGAGTGGGAGGCTGGCTTGAACTGGTGGGAAGCTCAGTTCCTTGTCAGACAAGTGGCGCAAGGTCGTCAGGATGGCTGGGAGGATGTGGGCCAGGCGTGGGCTGCCACTGGCTCACCAGGTCCAGGGGGGATGGTTGAGGCTAATGGACTGTGGCCTCCCCCATGCCCGTCCCAGCTCATGTCTAACGGTTTGGCATTCAACGGTGTTGTATCCTGGATGTACACTTGCCTCTGCACATGTGAGTGTATACGTGTCTGGGTGTGCACACTTGGGGGAGGCTCAGCGACCTCCCGGAGAAAGGAGGTGGCAAGTATGAAGTCTTCTTTAGGAAGCCTCCTCTTATGTGCGGTGGAGATAATTGGAGAACTTGGAGCATTTGGGTTCGTTTGGGGGTCTATCCTGATACCCGTAAGCCCAGCATGTGCACGTGCGTGTGTCTGGGCTGCTTCCCAGTGCCAGTGAGCCACATGTGGGGCAACGATGGGGCCGGTGGTGATGGGGAAGCCAGCCCGGTGGTTACAAACCATGACGTACACTGGTGGTAATGACGGTGGTGGTGTTGAGGGTGAGTTGGTGATGGCCTCTTGGCTGCCCCTTTCACACATTGTAGACGTTTTTCTGGTAGGTCACCTTTCCTTAGAAGGAATGGTGATGAGGAGGAGGTTGGGAGGAGGAAGAAGGATGAGAGGAGTCCTCATCTCTCAGTACCCAGTGTTCACCCAGCAGCCTCTCCCCGACAATCCAGCTCTTGCAATATCAATTTTTTTCTTCCAGAAAGCAGTTCACGTGTGCTGTGTGACTGTGGAGGTAACAGGTGGGAGCAACTCTGTACCATGGCATTTTTATCCAGGTGGAGTGAACACACTCTGCCCGGCCCTCCCTCTAGACCTTTGCTCTAACTGCCTCCACCACCCAGAACATTCTCCATTCAGGTTGACCTCTTACCTACTCTTGAAGGCTCAGCTCAAATGCACCCCTTTTATCAAGCCTTTCTAAGTCTCACACAATAGAATTAAATTCTCTGTTCTTGGAACTCTTAGGTAGCAAAGACAACTGTATGGTAGTTCTGTGTGTCTCTGAGGCCAACAAATCTGGGTGGGCTAATGTTACATCATAAATTGGGTCAATGTCCTTTCCTGTTTTAGACTGTAAGTTCCTGGGGTTCAGCAAGACACCAGGGCCTAGTACAGTGGTGTGTTGGTAAATGTTCAACAACTAGCTGTCTGGGGGAAAGGACCTGATTTGTAGCAATGCCAGTTTCCATGGTATAACTACTCCCACCATAGCTGACGTAAAGATACCAAGGGACCCCAAGAAGGTGCAGTTGAGAAGAAATGCACACAATCAGCTCTGTGAGCTGGCGTGAGCTGGTTCCAGTACACGAGTGCTGATTCATGTCTAAGGTCCATAAATGTTGACATCAGCTAGTGCCTGGCACGTAGTAGGCCCTCAATACATGTTTGAATGAATGAATCCATGAATAAATAGATGAATACATAAAGAAGTGGATGGATGAAGAGCTGGATGAGTGGGTGGAATTAAATCAGGCGGCTGGAGCAGTGGTGACTCGTGGCTGGCTTTGGGGGGGGGGGTGGGAGAACAGAAGAGGTTGTTCTGTGTTGGGCAGGGGCATTGGTGGCCAGCACCAGGCAGATCCAAGGTATCCCATTCCTCCACCCAGAGGGCCTTCGTGCTTCCCTCAATGCTGAGGCTGCTTTGCATTCTCTCATAAATAACCTGTAATGCCACTGAACGCGGCTTTCTTGTTGGGGCTTTTGTTTCTTCAGTCATGACAAAAGCCGCACTAATGAGTTATTGGAAAAACCAAGCCCTGCTCCAGGCTGGAGAGGCTGGGTGAGCACAGAGGGGGAGGCACGGAGGTGGCAGCTGAGGCGGGCCAGGAGGCTGAGATTCCCTGAGAACGCTTGCTAGCTCGAGAGAGAGGGAATTTAAAAAGCCCTAAAGGCTCCTGCATCTAGGGCTTTCCAGTTCACATAGTCTCAAGGAACCCTTCTCCATAACTCGGCTGGGAAGTGTCATTAACATCCCCCTGCTTCCAGGTGCTTCCAACTCAGGGCCTTTGTACCCACTATTCTCTCTGCCTGGAACACCCTTGCCCCCAGATATCCACTTGTCTCCCTCCCTCCCGTCACTCAGGTCCTTGATTGAACTGAACTCACCTCCTCAGAGAGACCATCCCTGACTACCCCATCTAAAGTGACACCACTCCCCTTCTCCACCCCCTTGTGCTACTTGAATTTTGTTTTCAAAGCACTCATCATGATCTGATGGCTCGGGTTGGATTTCCCCAGAAGCAGACCCAAGGCAAGGATTCGAGGGCAAATAGCATTTGTTGACTCCAGGAAATACCCAAGGAGAATGCGGAAGTGATAAGGGGAAGGGAAGGTAGCCAATAAAGGGTGCATTATTTATCCATTTACCACTGTGGGCAGCTGGAGCCTGAGCCTGCAGGAACTCTGGGAGCCAGTGTAGGACACACACTTCGGAGAAGGCCTGCCTGAGGGTGAGGGAGCCGGGGTATTTATGCACCAGCTCTGTGAGTTGTTGGCTCAGGGCTGATCCCAGGGAACTGGGGGTCGCTGGCCCTTCTGGCTGCTTTGTGGGCAGGCAAAGAAGGCCTGGGGCAAAGACATTTGAGTGCTGGCAATGAGAAGTCAGCCAGAGGGCACTGAAGTTAGTATGAGAGGATATGGGCTGAGCACCAACAGTGTCTACTAGAGCTGATATGACATAATTTTATCATCTATCTTTCCCACTAAAATGGAAGGGAGGAACTTTGTTGTGTTCACTGGCATATCCTCTGCCTGAAACAGTGCCTGGTAATCGTGACATAGCTGTTGAATGAGTGGATGCCCATTTTCCAGATAAAGATAGTGAGGCTCAGAGATGTGAAGGACAGTGCCCAAGATTAGCTTCATTCACAGCAGAAGTATTTACTGAGCATCTACTTCAGGCCCAGCACTTCAGTCTCTCTGACTCCAATTCCTTCACTCCCCCTAGTCACTGCCTCCTGCTGTGTCCCTCAGAGGGGGAGGTGGGACTTCCATGACTCCATTCCATACCCCCTGGCACATAAATGCTCCTCTGCCCTCCGTCTGACCTGGCAGTGAGAGGCCTAGAAGCCTTCAGGTGAGGTTCAGGCATGAGTTGTACAGCCAGGATCTATGCTGAGATGTTATTTTGTGTTTTCCCGTTTCACTTGGAATAATGACAGGCACTTCCCCTCCTCTACCCTAAGAAAGGAACCAAGGTCAGCGTCTAAGTCTGGGCTTTCTTGCCTCAAGGAGCTTGGGTTTTGTTGTCAAAGCATCAGGGACACCCCCACTCAGTTAGTTTTGGGAGGTGGAGGTCTCTTGGGGGGGACTGAAGAGAGAGTGGACTAGAGAAAGATGAGGAGAAGGGATCTGACCAGGAGGGAGAAGGGAAATGGGCCTCTCCAGCCCTGGAAGGGACAGAGATTTGGGGGCTTTGTGTCCCTCTGGCCTGCAGTGCCAGACCGGGGAATTTGTGGAGGTTGATGGTAAGTGCTAAGGCCCCAGAGGTCTCCAGGCCCCAATTGTGGTCACTGAGAGGGCTGCTGTGGAGAGCTCTCAGAGCCACTCCAGGGCCACGGGGCCTGGCGAGGCTTGGCCCAGGGTTCAGCAGCTAAGGCGACAGGAGTCAATTACCATGGCAACCACAAGGCCCGAGGCCTCTTTTCCTATGTCCCAGATCCTTCTATGACCCTGGAGTCTTCCCCAAACATAACTAAGGCTGATTTCTCAGCACTCTGGCAATTGGAGACTTGGGATCAGAATTTATTTGACTTGAAAAAATAAAACAGTGTGACATTTATTGCATGTGGATGTTGCTGAGTAAATTCAAACCCACTCCAGTGCAGAGGAACCTGAGGACAAGTGGATGAAGGGGACAGAGCTGAGAGGCACACACAGGCCTCCTGTCTGCTAGCAGGCCCGGCCAGGCAAAGCCAACCCCAGGTCAGGCCTCCTGGCTGCTTGGAGGGCCAAGGAGGCCACAGGGAAACACTGGAGGAACTTTATTTTTCTAAAAAATGTATTTGAAAATCACATTTATTTCTGATTGTAAAAATAACATATGCTGCTTGTAGAAAATTGGGGAGAAATAGAAACATATAAAGACAGAAATGCAAATCACCTATAATCCCATCGCCCACGATAATCATTAAAACGGTATTATCTGTCCTTCTCATCTTGATTCTATATACAGCAATGTACATAACTGAGACCATGCTAATATTATTTACATGATTTATATTCTATCTCTAGCAGACAACAGGTCCCCGAGTTCTGCACAGTGAAAGAACGAGGAACACACACACACAAACACTCCCACACAAACTCACACGTTACTTTGCACAGACAGTGGAGAATAGAGCAGGGGAAAGAACTTCAAACAGTAATAAGTCCGTACCCTGCTACTAAACAGCATCATGACCCTAAAGAAGTCACTTCACCCTCTCTGCGCCTCAGTTTCTTAATCTGTAAAATGGGGTTGATGAAAGCACATCGAACTACCTCCTAGCATTTTAGGGAGGGTCAAATGTGAAAGTCGTTCATCAGCTGTACAGGTATCTTTAGGCTGTGTGGCGGAGTAAAAAGAATTAGCAGTCCCGACTGTGGCGCTGAATTTGCTGTGGCTTTCAGTCAGTTCCTTAGTTTCTCTGGTCCTCAGCTACCTACGTAATTAAATGAACTATGATTCTTAATAAAAAAACTAAGTTTTAGAATGCTTATTACGTATCAGGCACTGTACCAAGCACTTCATATGCATTTTCTCATTTACTCCCCCTGACAGCCCCACGAGGTTGGCACTATTCTTATCACTGTTTTACAGATGAGGAAACTGAGACACAGAGAGGTTAAGTAAATAGCCCACAGTTGCTCAGCTAGTAAGTAGTGGAGCTGGGATTGAAATTAAGGAGTCCTGAGCACTGCTGTCAATAAAACTCCTATGATGATGGGAATGTTCTATATCTGCCTTGTCCAATACGGTAGCCCCTGGCCATGGGTGACTGCTGAGCACTTGAAACATGGCTGGTGTGACTGAGAAACTGAATTTTAAATTTTACTTTAAACTTAAATAGCTACTAGTAGCTAGTGGCTGTGTATTTAGCCAGCATAGCTCTAGGTTGTCAGCTTTTGGCCCCTCTTCTTTGTGAGAGGCCCACCAAGTAGTGGTGAAGAGCATAGACTATTGTCGCAGGAGCCACATTCTCTGATTTGAACACCAGCTTTGCCACTTACTAGCTGTGTGACCTTGGGTGAGTGACTGAACCTCTCTGTTCCTCAGTCCCCCTATCTCTAAAATGATGATAAAGCTACCTACCCCGTAGGGTGGTGCGGCCAGGCAATTTATGGTTATGCAGTTGTCCACACTGCTTCAGATAAGCCCTGGGTTAGGGGATGGAAAGGGCGAGAGGTGGGACTAGACTGTCCTCACCGGGCAGAGTGGAGGGTCCCTTAGGGTCCCCCTTCCACGAAGGGCCCGGGACGGTGGGTGTGGACGATCCCTGAAGAGAACCGGGAGAGCCAGATAATGAGACAAGTTAATCAAAAAGGCAGCAAGTTCCCAGGGCTGATGGTGTGTCCAGAACAGCAAGCGTGCGGGGCGGGGCCAGGAGTGACCCTGAGGGTGAGGGGCCAGAGAGCAGCTGGGGTCCAGAGAGGCTGGGGTTGTCTTGGGAAGAGAAGGATCAGGGGAAATGAGGTACAGGGTGGGACGACACCAGCTCGTCCCGGGTCGAGTCAGAGCAGGGGAGCTGCAGCTGGGCCACCACATTGCACACTGGGGGTGGGAGGCGGGCGCCGTTCCTGTCGTATTCTATGTGCATGGCGCCCCCTGGAGTTTATGCCTCGCAGAGGTCCTCTCCAGTGTGTGTGTGTGTGTGTGTGTGTGTGAGATTATTCTACTTCAGATTTCCTGCCTCCCCCCCAATTTACATGGATCAAAAAGGGGTGACGGCTAAAGGAAACAGAATTTGCTGGGGAGGTTGAACAGAAAGAGAGCAAGGAGAATCACGGGCTCTGTCCCTGGGCCCAGCCCTGGCCCCCTCCCCTCCCATGACCTCAGCTTCACCCCCTCCTTCCCTTCCCTCCTCTCCCCTCCCATCCCAGCCTGGCTTTTCAAGCTTGAGAACATTTGATCCTGCTTCCAAAGAGCCGCCCTGGAGTGAGAAAGACCAGCTCAGCGAAACTTGATGCCTTCCACTGGGTACTGGGGCCCTGGGGGCAGATGACAGAGGACAGAGCCACCCAGCCGGGCAGAGCCCCCACACTTCAAGAAACACCTGCCCCACACCTCCCCTCCTAGAAAGCATCCCCCTGCAGCTTGTTAACACAAGGATTTCCTAGAACCTTCCACCCCTCACTTACCTACTTCCCTTCCCTAAGAATTTGCTTCCCCTCCTCCTGTACATAACTCAAACATTTCTTCTTATAGATTCATTATTTCTATTTGTCCATAATCTACATCTTGTCTGGATAATTTGGCCTCCCTTATCCTGATAATTCAGACCTTTGTTAGTCAGTGGACTCCAACTCAGGTCATTGTACCGAGCAGACCATGGCTACCATGTGCTCAGCCTGCTCTAGGTGCTGTGAGTGATCCCAACAGGATTGGGACACCCACCTGCCCTTGAGCTCACAGCACACATGGAAACAGCACACAGCACAGGTGCTGCTCTAAGCTGGGGTGGGGGGTGACATCCACGACCGGGGTAGCGCTTGGGGTCTTTGGAGAAGAGCTGATCTCCACATGCTCTGCAGTCCCCTGAGCCAGATGGTCTCCCTGGGGAGGCCAGTGGAGTGAGGCAGGGATGGGGCTTCTTGCCAGGGTGAGGCTTGGCCCCAGAGAGGGTGGCTTCTCCTCCCTGTGGGCGCTGATGGCTGCATGTCAGCTTCACAGTCTCGCCTTCAAACAGGCATGGTTCCCAGAAGCCCAGAGGGACTTTCGCATGAGGAGAAAATACCCAAATAAAACACCAGGCTGCTTCCCTTGGGCTTCGTTGAAACTTGGAGGGCTGCAGGCCACCAGGCTTAAAGGGAAGGAAACAATCTTGCAATGAGAGCCAAGAAGTCGGAGCAACCAGCCCCATGCCTTCCTTGTTCCCGTCCCCTTAGCCCTAACCCATGTACTGAACACTTCAGTGCTGTTACAGTGTATCTATCTGCTCCTGGATCCACTTCCTGGCTCCATTTTTATACCAGGATCTATAACCCTACAGCAGCGGTCTCCCCATTCCCACTGGGGGCCCTGAGGGCAGGACTGTGTCCCCTCAGACTGGGGCTCCCTGACGACAGGGCTGTGTCTTTACTTGTTGGATGTCTCCAGCAGAGTGCCAGTATGATGTCGACACGATGCCTGGCTCAATAAATATTTGTTGAATTAACAAATAAATAGTCAAGAGAACCTGACTTTGCCAGCCCATTCACCCCCTTCCTAGACCAGCTCAGAGTGGGAAGACTGTGTGGTTTCCAAGCCAGTGTTAAAACCAAATTGCTTTTGATCCACTGAACCGTCAGCTCAAAAAAGTTAAACAAAGCCTCTCCTGTTTCAACATCAGTGTGGACAAAGGGAGACTGGGACAGCCCAGGGGACCCTCACTTGGGAAATGGTGGCGTCCAGATAGGGCTTGGACACAGCTCACATCTTTGGAGTCTGGCTGGGAGCAATCTTCGAGCCAGTCTAGGCACATCTGCTCATTGTGGAAATGAGACTCTGGAGCCCAGAGAGGGAAGATCACACAATGAGGCAGGACACCTCACAGTGGCCAGAAAGTGGGGAGGGACTCCTATCTCTTTGGTATCTCCACCCCAATCCTTCTAGAACTGGTATTTTCAGTAACTCACTGTTGAGCCGGTCAGCGAGTGTCTCTTTGCCTCAGTTTTCACATCTGTAAAATGAAGGCGGCCACATGTTTTAACTTACCTCACAGGGACATTTTAAGGGCCAAGAAGGATAGTGGGTGTGGAATTCCTTGGAAAGTTGAAATGTGAGGGCACCCTTGGTGATGGTTGTAAAGTACTTTACAAGAGAATCCAAATAAATGGGCCTTTCCACAGTGAGTGTGGTTCCCAGTCTCACCATCTAGCCCCGTCCATGTTCATTCGTCAATTCATAAGCTAAACATTTATTGAGCACCCACTGAGTGCCTGGCACTGTGCCAGGGGCTAGGGATACTGTGGCACGCCCTTCAATCAATTCCTCACACAGAGACAGAGCCAGCCTGCTAAATTAAAGTCAGATCCTGTCCCTCCTCTGTTCAAAACCCTGCCATGGCTCCCATCTTACTCAGTAAAGCCCAACATCCTACAATGACCCCAAGAGCCAAACGACCTGCCCCTTTAACCTCTCTGATCTCAGCTCCTACGACTCTCCCCTCACCTACTCAGCTACAGCCCAATCCCTCACCACTGCAGGCCCTTGGCACCTGCTGCCCCCCTCCCTGCAACGCTCCCCTCCCCCAGGTACTGGCACAGTTCCATCCCTCTCCTCTTTCAATGGGATCTCGACACCTCCTGTAACATTTCAGCCCTCACATTTCCTACTCCTCTTCCTAGCTTTAGTACTTTCCTTACTACCTAAATACTATTTTGTTTCCTTATTTACATAGTCTGTTGTCCGTCTCTTCCCTAGAACGTAACCTCCACGAGAGCAGGGGTTCTTGTCTGTTCACACTGAATCCTCAGGGCCTAGACCAGTGCCTGGCACACAGGAAGAGCCCATTAAATGTATGTTAAATCAATGAACGGCGACATGCAGACAAGGTCCCTGCTGTCACGAAGCCTGCATTCCGCTAGCAGAGGGCTGCCAGGGGTGTGGGATGAGGACGGAGTGGAGGGGGCTACAGACCCCAGGCTACAGAAGTCTCTGGGGCCCCTCTTCTCCAAGGGTGTCACTGTGGGATTACACGATCACTAGTCTTGAGCAGCACGATTGATAACAGGAGTTAACTGCTTACTAATTAGCAGCTGGAACCATTAATTGGCTATTTGTTAGAGCCGGAATTAATAAACCGGTCTTTCAGCGGGGTCATAACTCTCCCCGTTTCTCAGTGCCTCCCAGCCAGCCTTCCCCCACCTGACCAGAAAGTGTCTGCCCTGAGACTGAATCGATACCTGCCACTCTATGATTTTCAGAGACAATCTCCCTTTCCAGGCAATGACACCATCCCCACAAAGACTCTTCCTCTCTCTCTCCCTTTCTCCTCTTCCAGGCTCTGACTCGCTGGAGGCGAGCAAGAGAGTGGGGCTGGAGGAGATGGGGGAGCTTTCTAGTAACACACTCTCACAACAAAAGCCCGAAGCTGCCCTGCTTGGCGGAGGTCTGGGGCTCCTGATTCTCTGGCCCGTCACACACCCCCTCAGTCAGCAGCTGGTTCCTGAGACCTCCTGGACCCCAAGGGCTGGGCTCTCTCAGGGGCAAAAGAACGGGTGTTTTCTTAGCGCATCTTGGGTGGAACCAAGAGTTGGCAGCCGGGCGCTGGCCGCTGAACCTCCAGGCCGCCCGGCCTCAGTCCGCCTCAGGTCCGCTGGTCTAGCTCTCAGGCCCCAGCCCCCAACAGCCCAATTTGGGGCCCAGAGAATGGTTCTGTGTGTGTGAAGAGAAGAGGAGACACTTCTTGTGAAAACACGTCTCTTCAGTTTATAACAGTGGCAAAAAGCAAGGTCAAAGCTCCGTGGAGCTGCGTAAGTCACTAAATCCATGTTATTCCATGAGAACAGTCCTATCTCACACAGTTGTTATGAGGATTAAATAGTTAATACCCACGAAGGGCTTAGAGCAGTGCCTGGCGTGTGGTGTCAGCCATTATTATTATTACTCGCTTCTCTCAACCACTCTGTGAGACGGACCCTACTCACTTGATAGCAGAGGAAACGGGCCAGAGAGGCAGACAGAGTGCAGGCCTGATGGCTCCCAGGCCTAGTGCTCTTTTCCTTCTCCCCAGTCGCCTCCATTGTCAGACAAAGGGCTCTGTCAGAGGCAGCAGGGAGGGCACACTAGGGGGACGAGATGACTGAATTTACAGGCTGTCAAGGTATTTACACTGCATACAGTTAGCTGCAGAGTATTCACAAGCGGATCGCTACAGCAAATGTTCAATCCCAGCTGAGCTGGAATTCGGTCCTCTGCTCCCCCTCCCCCGGGCTCTCCCCCATCATGAGTCTTCTCTCTCCTCCAGGCCAGTGTAGGTGTTCAGAGACTGCAAACTCAAGGGAATGTCAGCTGAGTCAGTGGGGTTCCCTGCCCCTCAGTAATGCTCCCCAAAGCCAAAGAGGGGCAATTAACTGCTGTGTGGTGTTGGACTAGCTAGTCGAAAAATAGGAAGGCAGTGTCCCAAGACACGGATAAGTGCTCATTCAGCTCAGAATGGGCAAAGCCAGGGAGAGCTGGAATCACTGAGATCACCTGGAGAGCTTCCTGGAGGAGGTGAGGATTTCCAGGAATTTTTGAATAACAGAAAGAAGATGACAATAAAAGAAGCTACTCATGTTCACACCCTCAATTCGTGCCACTTCCTTTTCAGACTGGGTGGGGGAAGTGGGTGGGAAGAGGTCTGATAGGTCTGTATCTCTCTGGGGGGCAGAAAGAGGATTTTTCTCTTTGAGGTAATGGTTGGGGGGTGGGGAGTAGAAAGGTTGGCTGCATTGAGGGTGTCCTAGGTCTCGTGTATCTGGCCTATGATGGGCATCACTCATTCATTTAACAAATCTTCAGCTGGCATCTGCTGGATGCCCCGCACCAAGTTGTGTCTGGATTCCTTATTCAGCTTTGGACCCACAGGAAAGGAGAGAGAGAGAAGCCTGGAGGGAATGAAGGGGGGGCAGTCACGTGGAGGTGGGCTGGAGAAGAAGATTCTTCAGGTGTTCTCGGACTTCCTGAGAAGGACAGAAAGGGAGCTGAGGAGATGTCAGTTGATGGTATACCCCCATGCCACTTCGCCCTTCTCCAGACATCTCCCACCCCTGCCCTGGTGGTTACGGGGCACCTCCTGTGGGCGTCAGCCCCTGGAGGGTCAAGGGAGGAGGGACTCAGCAGGAGATGGGCCTGGCAAAGGGGTGGTTTATTATTTTTAAAATTTATGTTTTAGTTTATACACCGAAAAATTAACTCTTTTTTGGTGTGCAGTTCTTTGAGTTTTGACAAATGCATAGAGTCGTGGAACCACTATCACAGCCAAGATACTGAACAGTTCCAGGGGGTGGGGGAAGGAGGGTTTATAATCTCCCCCCTTGTTAGCTGCTGCGGTTGTCCGCGCTCCCACCGGCGCCCTAATACAATCCCTGTGCACACGCCGAGATAAATAACGGCGACAGGTGGAGCAGGTGAGATTAGCAGGACCTGGGTAGGGGGACGCGATCCGAGGCGCAGGCGAGGCCGCCCGCCTCGCTTCCCAGGCTACATCTCTCCTTGCCGGCGTTTGGGAGGAGCACCCTCTCCACTCCTGCTCCGAGAAGGCCGGATTGAATCAGCCGAGTCCCGGAGTGCCAGACCCTCGCAGCTGGAGCGGGCCCGAGCTTGGCTGCCGGAAGAGAGTGCGCCCCTGGGGCGCTTGGGGGCGCCTGAGGTCCTGAGGGGAGGCAGGATGGGGAGAGAGGCAAGCTGGGGAGAATGGGGGGGGTGGCCTGGGGGACCTCCGGCGGAGGGGTCCTGCGGACAGACCTTTTGGCAACCTGTGGGCAGAGGCAAGGGCAGGAGCTCTAAGCGCGCCCTCTCGGCCCCCGGCTCAGCCGGCTGCTCAGGCGGTGGCCCCCACGCCCTACGCTGGGAGAGGCGGAGGCGGCCTGGAAAGGGGCGGGGGCTCGGCCGGGGGCGGAGGGACTCCGGGGCCGCGCAGACAGCCCTGCAGACCCACAGCAGGCGGCCGGCTCGCGCGCCTGCAGGACCCCAAGAGCCGCCGGCGCCCCAGCCTTTCTCTCCGACCCCCGCTTCAGTCCCGCCCCCCAAAAGTACAAAACATTTACAAAGTGTGCAGTGCCCCGCAGGCTTGTGTCCCCGGGGCGAACGTCCGTGCTTGCCCCGCGAGCGTGCTGCGATCGGTGCACCCGGCTCGGGCAGCCAGTCTGGGTGTGCAAGGGCGGGCGAAGAGCGAGCGTGCGAGCGCGCGGCTGCAGAGCCCGCGCCGAAACCCACGTCCCTCCGCCACTGTCCTCGGGATAGATGGATCCATTTCTGCTTTCTGACATTTTCCTGCCGGGGGGTGGGGGGGCGGAGAGAGGGAGAGATGGGGGGAGGGGCAGAGAGAGACAGAGAAAAGAAAGCAGGCAGTCTGCTTCCCCCAGCCCTGTTTTGTTTTCTCTAATTGGTCCTGGGGGAGGCGAGGAAATTGGACAGAGGCTGGGCCGGGCGAGCTGGGCTGCCTTTAATTGGCTCCTTTTTTTAACTGGAGGGGAATCAAACAGGAGAGCGAGCGACAAAGGGTGGGAGAGCGAGAGACCGAACGCGGAGACGCGAGGAGGAGGGAGGAGGAAGGGAGGGAGGGAGGCGGGGGAGCGCGGAATGAAAAGCTCCGAGGGGGGAAAAAGCAGCACAGCGAAGCCCAAGTTGCCGAGCGAGAGGAGCGCTCCCGCGGCCCGGAGCCCAGCGGCCGCCGCGCCCCGGAGCCCGGCCCGGCCCCGCCCGCTCGGGGCCCCGCCGGCCGAGGCCGCGGGGCGGGGGCGGGGACGACCAACTTGGGGCGCGACGCAGCCCCGCTCTCCGGAGAGCGCCGAGCCTGGAAGCGCCACGGCCGCGGTCAGACGGCGGGAGCGGAGCGCGGCGAGCGGAGGCGGAGAGCGGCGCCCGCGCCGCAGCCCCGGCCTCGGCGAGAGCGCGAATATTTTTCAAACGACTCAAACTTTCCTCCTTTCCCCGCTTTCTGGGGTCTCTCTTGGCTGGAATTGCTCTCCTGATTCCCGCGGGGCGCCGGGGCGCGATTCCCCCCCGGGGTTCCTCGGTGGCTCGGCCAACTTCGCGGACCCGGGTACCCGTGGCTCTCGCCCGTCGGCCGAGCCCAGCCCGCGCTGCTCAGGAGAGCCGGGACCGGGGCTCCTTCGCCGCCGGGAGCGCGCCCAGCCCGGCCCCCCTGGGTCGGGCCGTTGAGCCCCCTGCACCCGCTGCAGGACTGGAGACAGCGGATTAACGCTAGCGGAGCACCGGCCTCCCCGGCCCCGCTCAGCGGAGGGGCGTCCTCTGGGCGGGGAAAAGACAAGTTTGTCAGTCGTCGGTGGCCTGTTGGATCCAAGCGCCGCCGCCGCCGCAGAGGGGTTCCTGGCGCCCAGCACCCAGAGCGGACAGCCCTGGGGACCCGGGGCGGTTCGGCCGCCGGGCTTCTCGGGCCGGGGCGCTGGCTGCTGCGCCGGGCGCGCCGAGGCACCCGGAGCCGGGCCAGCGCCCCCTGCGTCCCCACGCGGGCAGAGGCCCCGCCGGAGGAGAAAGCCGGGTCGCCGCCGCCGCCGCTTCCTCAGTCTCCTGGTTTCCGTCGCCGCCGCCGCCCCCTCCGTCGCCGCTGGGGGAAGGGGGAGACGCAAGGGGCATCGCGGGGCCCTGGCGGATGCGCCCCCCGCCGCCTCTCAGGCTGCGCCGCCTCGCGGGGATGAAGCACCGGCCGTGAAGATGGAGGTGACCTGCCTTCTACTTCTGGCGCTGCTCCCCTTCCACTGCCGGGGACAAGGAGTCTACGGTAAGACCCCGCTCCGGCTCCACGCTGGCTTAGCCACGCGCGGAAACTTTGCAAGAGGCGCAAAGTGCGCGCTGCCGGGGTTTGGTGGGGACCCCTGCTCCTACTCTGGAGTGGATGCCCGGGTCCCCGCCCTTTTTAGGGGGCGAGGAGATTGAGCTAGCTGCTTCGGAGCACGGAGACGGGTCGTAGGGTCTGGCGTGAAGCCGGGGATGCCAGGGGGAGGTAACCACTTTCCTAAGCCCTGCCAGGGGCAGGAGTGACTCCGCGAACCTTTGAGAGCGCCCAGTCGGCTCCGGAGACTCTGACAGACCCCGGACCGGGGGCTGAGGAAGCGACTTGCACCGAAACCTCGTCCTACCCTGACTCGGCTTCCGAGCGATGCATGATCCGGAGTTGCGCGCGGGTTGCGGGCGAGCTGGCTGCCAGCACCGCGGCCGGGCAGCGAGCTCGCCTTCCCGGCTCTCGCTGCGGCTTCGCTTCTTTTACTCGCTTCTTGACAGCCGGAGCGGATGTCAGCATCCCCTGGATAGGGCGAGTAAAACGCCGGCATCCCTCTTCGGACCTCTCCTGAGCCGGTTCTTCGTGTCCCGTGTTCCCAGCTACAAAACCCCAGCCCCACCTTCCTTCTTGCGCGCACACACAGACACACTCAGCCACCGTCCCCAGTAAACGCACACACGGCACGCAACCATCGGGCTACGTGTCCAAACTCTGCCTCCTGTCACGCAGCTTTGCTCCCGCGTCCCCACGCCTTTCTCTCCAGCGCCCAAGGGACTCTGGTTACCCCTTCTCACTTCTCTCCTGCGGGTTTTCCCGGGGAAAGGTCCTGAGAGAAGGCATTATCCGTTTAGGATCACCGGGGCTCACCCCTCTCGGGACCTCCCTCTGAGTTCTAGGAGCCGATGCCCTGACCCTGCAGCACTAAAAGTCAGTCTCTGGGCCCAGTGTCCTTTACTTAAAAGTCAGTCTCGGGTCCCAGTGTCCTTTGCCTTCCCCTGACTGCAGGGTGGTCTGTGGAAGTCACTTTTTCATGATGTGTATCTGAGGTTGGGAGGATTCTCTTTCCCTCTTTGGGCTAGAGGGCCTCATTATTCCCCTTTAGATTAGGGGACAGTTTGTTAGATGTGGGGGGCGGGGGGTTGCAAATGCATTGTTCCCCACCAGCTGCCAGCCTCAGGTGCAGATGCTAAATGCTTCCTTCTGGGGGTCCCCGGCCTGTCCCCCCATGCCTTGCAAGAGGGAGTGGTGTCCTGAGGGGTGTCTGGGAGGTGACATGCTTCTGGCCCTACACAGCTAGCTGGCTTGGGCTTAATTCCCTGGGGAGGCTGGCCCAGGCATCTGGCCAAACTCTGCTTCTTAATTAGTTTGTGTGTCTCTTACTGCCTGGCCCTTTACATAGGCCAGAAAAGGAAAGAAAGAGGAAGAATTCAGCAGGGACTGAGGGAGGCTGGGTTGTGGGGAGGAGGCCACTGAGCGGGTCCCAGAGGCCGTGGCCTCCTCAGGGCAGAGGAAGACACCAGGGTTTTGCGCTTTCTTCTTTCTCCTCAAGGTTTCCCTACAGCTTCACTGCCTCCTTAAGAGGTGGCCTAAGGAGGGATGCTGCTGAGGCCTTACCTCCTTCTACCACACCCCAGAGGCTCTGGAGAGTGATGGAGAGCCCTCCCTGTTTGCTGCTGTCCTCCACCCTGCCCCTCCCTCCGAGTGTCCTTGGGCAGATCTGGCAAGCCCATCTCCTGGTCATTCCTTTGCTCAGTCCCTTCCAGCTTCTCCAACCTTCTCCAGGGCTGCACGGGGCACATCTTGGGGAATATCCTCTGAGCCCAGCCTGGAAACCCTGGCAATGAGGGCAGGGGTGGGGGATAGGGGCAGTGGTCTCTGGGGACCCTGATTTCAGAGTACTTTGGAGCCAGTATTTAGTCATTGGCTTATCTGCCCCCTTTTCTTGGTATTTTCTTCCGTCTCTCATGTGCCTGGGTCCCAGCTGCTCTCACTCAGAGCAAATCCAGGTGAGCTGGGTGCACTGGGGCCAACCCCAGGCTCTTAGGCGACATTCTTTCCACCTGCCCTTTGAGACCGAGGCTCCAGGGGAAGCTGGGGCCTCAGAGGAATTGCAGGGTAGAAGGTCTTTATTGAGGTGGATGGAGAGAGAGGAAGACCTGGTGTGAGGAGGGTGGCAAGAGGCTGCCGAGTTCCTTGTGATGCTAGAAGCTTTGGCCAGAGACAACTGAAGGGAGAACCATTGTAGGACTTGATCTGGGTTAAGAAGTAATATGGAGAGCTAGTGCTTCTGCCCCCATTTTCCCCTATACCCAAAGGAGATGAAGCAGCTTGAGAAAGAGTAGAGTGTAGGAGTGAGGGATGGTCACTCATGTTCGTCATTGTACACCAGCACCCAGCATGGTGCCTGGCACCCAGCAGGAGCTTGGCATATGTTTGTTGCACAAATGAAGGGCCATGGTTGGGGGGAGATTGAGGAAATGCTTCTTGAAATTCTTTCTCCCCAAGAAGTGTTCTAGAATGGTCTCCAGCAGGGTAGGAGGGCACTCTTTGAGGGTCTTTGCTTAGGGAGAGTCACGGAGTCCTAGGCTAGCAGCTGCAGGGGACCTCAGGGAGGAAAAGAGAGAAGAGGCTGGAAGCCTAGTGCTGCCCTGGCATTGGGTGGGTAGGAAGGAGGCAGAAGGTTTTACTCAAGGCACAAGAGAAATAAGCATGCCCTGGGGAGGGAACCCCAGCCCCTTCCCCTCTGCCCCCAGGCCTGTGTGGCTGAGAGAGGGGCCGATCGACATGGAAGCTGAATTGAGGAGAGGGAGGAAGAGGAGGATGTGGAGGACAAATCTGGCTGGATCTGGCCCGGGCTGTGAGTCTCTGCTGAGGCTGGAAGGAGGCAGGTGCCTGGAGCCCTATGCCCGGCTTCCCGCTGAGGGTCCTCTTGCCGCCTCTGAGGTCCGCTGGCTGCAATAGGACTAGGGAGGTGCTCTCAGTCTGGCCAGGTGTTTTCTCTCTTCTTTGGGAGGCACAGATGCCACAGCAGCCGAGTACTAGACCAGATGGTCCATTTGGAGCTGCTCCCCTCTTCCCTCCCCGCCTCCCAATCTCCTGGGCCAGTTTGTTGTGCTCTGGGGTGGATCCTGTAATCCGGTTTCTGGCAGGCCAGGGGGGTGGGCTGGCCCCAGAAGCCTAGTTCTGGGGCACATGCAGTAGCCAGGTGATGGAAGAGGAGTATCCTATCCGTCAGAGAACACCCCTCCTCCACCCTAGCTTCCTTTCCTTCTCCCATAGCTACAGGACTTCCAGCCGGCGGCAGGTCGGTGGGATTCCTCCCCCTTACAAAACACAACACCCCTGGATTATTTAATATGCAGCAGTGGGAATTGACATTATCCTTAAGACAGGTTGTTTGCAACTTACTGGTAGAAGTCAAAATATTTCACTAAAGGTGTCATCAGAAACTACTATCCTATGCTAATTTTTGTGGGAACATGAAGACAGATGTTGAATAATTTGACAAGAGCAACATAGCTTACAGAATTATCACCAAGTCAGGTTTTTTTCCCTCCTTGAGGGGTGCGGAGAAGGAATTTCAGGAAGTGTGTCTCCCGGTGCCGTCTTCTGGGTGTTAATCTGGCACTCTTGGGATTTTTCACTAGAGTTTCTACCCCATGCCTTGAAACTGCCTGTCCGTAGCTGACTCTCCCGCTGGAGAAGGAAGGCTTCACATCAGAAACTCTGGTTCCCCTGGGACAAACGGAAGCTTCTAAATGCCCTCAAGAAGGTCCCTGCCTCTGTCCCTTCTTCCCTCTCATTTATGGAAACTGCATGAGGGAGAGAGAGGCCTTGTGTCCACAAATGCGGGCTGTTTTGTTTACTTTGCCAGCATTGTCTGCCCCTCTTTCCCAAACTGATGTTGGCCTCTGAGCCAGCCTGAGGGCTCCCAAAGCCCAGTGTCAGGCTGGAGAGCCCCCTTAGGGTCAAGATCTGCGTGATATCCCCTCCTACACTGCAGGCTGGGAATCTGAGCTTCCTGGCTGGGTGGGGGCTCTGGGGTGGGGGTGGTTAGAGAGGATTTTATTGGCCAGGAAAGCACCTTGAGGGGGCGGGGCTGGGGACATGCCGAGGGCCCAGTTGTAATTGGCCAGGCCTGGCTGTGAGCTGCTGGGGCCGAGGTGGCAAAGCCTCATTTAGAGCCTGGTATTAGCTCTGCTTTGTGGGAACATGGAGGGACGGGCGGGGGGCCCCGTAGGGAGAATGGAGGGAGCTAATCACAGCCGCCAAGGCCCAGCAAATGAATGATGTAGGAAATCAATACCTGGGGGCGGAAGTGGAAATCCGGGCAGTGGTAGCAGCCCCGGCTTCTCTGGCTGCCCAGGAGGCATGGGCGGGCCTGGGAGGAGTGAGACAGAGGCAGGAGTGTGGAGGACCCTCCTCTACCCCCACATGTTCTCCTCCTTTCCCTCCCCCCCAACTCCTGCATTTCATCTCCTTGTGGCTGGGTTCAGGGAAGGGACCTGGGCAGAAGCAGAAGCAGGGGACCTAGGAGATGAGACGTTGGGCCTCTCAGTCCTAGAAGAGCACTGCCCCGCCCCTACCTGCCTCTGGGCACCTGAGCCTGACTAGGCCCCAGGTGTGGGGCTGTGTGCCTGGGGACCCTGCCCTGTGCAGCTGCCACTGCCACTCCAGATGTGGCCAGCAGGGGGAGGGCTTGGCCACCACATTGCTTCTTGCCTTTCCTAGCTCCCTTGGCCTCCCGCCTCCCGCCTCCGGGTGGGATGAGAGTTATTCTAAGTCCTCAGCCTGGGCCCACGGGAGCTCCTTAGGGCCTTCTGAAGCTCTAGGCCTCCCTCCCCATGTACCCACCCCAATGTCCCAAGGCATTCGTCTGTGGCCAAAGCTACACTTCCTGCGCCCTAGGCTGGAGGAGAGCTCTATGGTGGGGCTCAGCTAGGTGGGCTCCTGCTCAGGCAGGGCTGTGTGCAGAGCAGGGGCTCCTTGCCCTGCAGAGCTGCCTCTTTGTGAACCTGGGGTGCAGCACCTCTTTTGCACCTTCCTCCCTATCATCAGAAGACCCTGCTTTGCAGGCATGCATCTACCAATGGCAGGTACCAGCTACGAAGGGCCCTTTGCATTGAAGTGCTGACACAGGAGCAAGAGCAATGTTTAACTCAAAGAAATGAATCTTTTCTTTAAACAGTGGAATCTCCCTTTTCCTCAGGTCTAGGAGTAACATGTGCTTTTGGCAAAACAATCAGAATAAAAGTATAAGGAAGAAAGTAAAACTCACTTGACATCCCATCGTGCATTCGGTGATGGTTCTTTCAGGCATCTTTATGTGCAAAGAGGAATGAACCTTTTAGGGAGAATCGTTGGTTATAACAAGAATTCCTTATAGGTGTATAAGTGCCATGTGCCTTACCAAGAATTCCATGCCTCTCCCTCCTTTGATTCCCAAAATGTTCTGAGAGGTCAGCACAGCGGGTCCTATTGTCCCCATTTAACAGATGAGGAAACTGAGGTTCCGAAAGTTTAAGTGACCTGCTCACGGTCACACAGATGGTAAGAAGTGGCTCCGAGACTCCATCTCAGTGGAGCTTCTGATTTGGGGGTAGGACAGCAGTGTGGTGTCCCCCTTACCATTCATTGAATGTTTACTGAGTACCCCCTTTGAGCAAGGCCCGGTTCTGAGCATTGACAAGGCTCCTGAGATGAATAAAATGGAGGTTCTGCCCTCAAGGAGAAGGGGAGGGGAATCACATACAAGATGGTGGTTCCTGGAAGATCTTGATAAATGCCATGTGGCAAGGGCAGATAAAGGGCCGTGGGAATTCGAAGGGGGAGAAAATTACTTCCAAGGCCTTGTGGAGGAGGGGGCATTTGAACTGGCCTTGGCAAATGAAGTAAGGGCTGAGAAGGGCAGCCCAGGCTGAGGGGTCATTGTGCAAAGGCACAGAGGATGAAGAGCCTGGGTGTGTGCGGGGGGTGGTGAGCCACTCAGCTGGGCTGAAAGGGAACAGTTAGGGTGGAAGCGTGAAGGAATCATAATAAAAATTGCTAATGTTTGCTGCCCAGACTGAGATACGAATGTGCACTGTCTCCTTAATCTTCACCGCACCCCTTGAGAGAGTCACTCATCAGCCCATTTTCTCGATGAGTAAACTGAGGGCTCAGAAACATGAAGTTTCTTGTCCAAGTGGCCGAGCTGGGCTTAAACCCAGATCTGCTGATTGCAAAGCCTGTGCTTGTGGGGAGTAGGCTGGCATGCTGGGTTTGGGAGAAGCTGTTGGGAGGGTCTTGACCAGGGAAATGGGGTGATACAGGCCGTATTTCTGGCCGGGGAGCCGTGTAGCTGCCTTTGAGGCGGCTAAGGTCAGGAGGAGGGCGACTGGTCAGGAGGTCCGGCAGTTGTCCGAGGAAGTCGTAGTAAGAACGTCATCCAGGGTGGTGGCTGTGAGAACAGACAGGAGGGAGTGGGCATAAGAACTGCAGTCGCTCAACAAACACTTGAGATATTTGGGGAGAGAAACAAGCTCTTGCTCTCCTAGAGTTTACATTCAAATTGAGGGAGAAAGGCAGTAAACAAGTCAATGAATAAGTGCATAGTATATCCTATGGTGATATGTTCTATGAAAAAGGGTAAAGTTGCTAAGGAGACAAGGTGTCGTAGACTGTGGTTCAAGATCATATACAGTGGTTGGGGGGCCTCCTTGAGTAGGCGCCACTGGAGCAGAGACCTGAAGATGCTGAGGGAGGAGGGAAGAAGCCCAGTGGATATCTGCAGGAAGTGTATTCCAGGCACAAGAATAGCCAGTGCAAAGGCCCTGGGGTAGGAGCATGCCTGGCTTGTTTAGCAACAATGAGGAGTCCAGTATGGCTGCAACAGAGTGAGTGATGGGGAGATGGGCTTAGAGAGTTAGTGGGGCCAGATTGTTTGTAGCCTTGAAGGCTGTGTAAGGACTTTGGCTTTTATTCTGAGTGAGGTAGGGAGCCATGGGAGGATTTTGAGCAGAGGAGGCACATCAATGGACAGCTTTTTAATAGAATCCTTCTGGCTGTCATGTAGAGAAGAGACTGTAGGGGGTTGGGTGTGGGGGGTGGGATCCACTTAGAGACTGTTGCAAAAGGCGAGAAACGAAACTGTACCATCATTAGGTACTAAAAGTGCTTCAGGAAGAGCTCAGGCAAGGAATAGGAGCTGGAAGCGGCTCTGAGATTTGGCATTGGAGGGCTTGGCACACAATGGCACTGGGGTAGAACAAGGGCCACAGGAAGTCAGACAGGTTTGGGACAGTGGAGTGAAGGAGTTAAGAGCCTGGACTTCTGGGTAGGAAGCCCCGGTCTGAACCCCAGCTCTGCCCTGTACCAGCTGTGACAGCCTGAGAAGCTGCATCCGCTTTCTAGGGCGTGGTCTCTCCGCTGTCAGATGGAGACAATGGTACCCACCCGCCGCGTTGGTCTGTGATAAGCAGGCACTGAGTCCCTGGGGAGCCCTGAGCGCTGTGCCCTGCCCTTGGCAAGGCCTCGATAAATAGTTCTGTTTTAATGACCGTGCCAGAGCAGTTTTGAACTTCATGGGATTCTGGAGTGGAATGTCTGGGAGAGATGTTGAGGGGCAGGTGGACGTGAGTGTTGGTGCTCAGGAGAGCGATCGTTCTGAAGAGGTAGATTTGCACATCTGAATTTATGTGCACAGGACGATGTGAGTTGAAACCATGAGGTGGAATAAAATTGTCAGGGGAGAGAGGAGACTGGGCTGAGACCAGTGCCCTGGGGATGGGAGGAGAAAGAGTGGACAGAGCAGGGGGCATCAGGGAGGTAGGAGGAGACCCAAGAGGGGACAGGGACCGGAAAGCCAGAGGAAGGGACGGAGTCCGTGGGCAGAAGGGCCGTCTGAGGTGGGGGAGGAGACAGAGTAAGGGCCATCTGGGGCCTGGAAGGCTGGTGGGGAGGCAGCTGTAGCACAGAGCAGGGCTCCTCAGGGGCCAGCAGGAGTCACGTGGGGATTTTGTGAAAACGCAGATTCTGATTCAGTGGTCTGGGGCTGGGCCGAGATTCTGCATTTCTAACAGGCTCCCGGTGATGCGGATGTTGCTGGCCCGTGGATGGCTCGTTGAATAGCAAGAACATTCAGGAAAGAGGATGGGACTCAAATGGGCAGCCTCGGGTTGGGGGGCCAGGTGGGCAGCTTGCGGCCTCGGAGGGACCTGGCCCAGGAGCCTCACCTCCCAGAGCCTCAGTTTCCCTATCTGGAAGCTCGTTCAGGCACGCCCACCCCTTGGGGTTACGGAGAAGCCGGAGAGTGATAGTGCTTTGTAAACTGACAGACCGTGGGGCCTCTGTTTCACGAGAGCAGAGCGGGTGGCAGGCAGATGGTAGGGAGCCCCGGGTGTGGGTGGCGTGTGGAAGCGGGAGGTGCAGGCTGCGCTTTTGAGAAATGCGGCAGGCCGGGGAGGGCCAGGTGGGCAGGTCCTCCTACCCAAGGCCGGCTTTATGCCTCTGGGAAGCTGGGGCTGCAGGGCTGTGTGACTTTGGTGTCGGGGGTGGTGACTTGGGCCGGCAGGAGGGCGCTGTTTGGCCGGCTTTGGAGATTCCACTCCAGGCTCTTCTTGGTTCCTTTCCAGTCCCAGACACTCCGAGAGAGACTGATTGTCTGGAGGGTTGGAAGCTGTGTGGAGAAGTGGTTCTCAGCCCTCGCGGCCTGTCAGAACCACCTGGAGAGTTCTTTCAACAACAGATGCCCGGCTCCGCCCCGGACCTCCTGATTCAGAAACTCTGCAGGTGGCCTCCAGGCAGCTGTGGTCGTAAGAGCTCTCCAGCTGATTCTCCAGCACAGCTGGTGTAGACAGTGCATCCAAATGAGTCAGGCCCAAACAGATGTCTTCTTCCCTCGGGCTTTCTGAGGGCATTTCTGGGTTTCCCAGGTCACTGACCAAGCTTTGTCTCAACCAAGCTCATGGGGACCCTGGGGTCTTTTTAAAAAACCACACTTATTATTTTTTAAATTATGAGCAGGGAGACTTCCTCTATTAACAATGCTAACTGGAAGGTCCAGGTCAGGAGCCTGGGAGACCGGCCCCTCTCTCAGCTGCTAACAGGGAATTTCCAGTCCTGAACCTAGAGAGACCGAAAGAAGCTGCCCCCAAAATGCTGTTTTCATTGATTTCCAGTAGGTAAATTCTGTTACCTTTTGAAAAGCGGCCCTATTGTCTTTTCTCTTCCCTGTTTGGTTTAGAATCAGTTGAAAATTTCAGAGCTGGACTGCATTGTAGCAATTCAGTGTAAACCAAGCAAATATTTAATGAGAACCTGCTAAGCGTCTGGAAGGATGGTGGGTGCTGTGGCTGCAGAGGTGAAGGGTGCCTGCCCCCAGGGAGCTTGCATGGGAGTGGGAGGATGCAGTCTCTTCCAACGCCCTCATTGAGGCTCAACTGGAGTGACTTGCCCGAGGCCCTATAGTTAGCAGGGAGTGGAGTCCGGATTTGGACTCCAGCCCGCCCAATGCCAGGTCTTGTGCCTGCCCACTGCACCACGTGTGAGGTTCCTGATGGCCAGATCTGGCCGTTTTTGTTCCCCAGCCTGTGCCCCTCGGCAGGCCTGCACCCGCTGAGACCAAGCGACTCCACTGCTGTTTGCTCAGTGTCTCTGGTCCTTCGTTGCTGGGAGGTTCTTCTCATTGTCTGACCTTATTTCAACTTGCTGTAACATGGCCTCTTATCAGAAAGATTCAGGAACTGAGGCCTCTGAGCTGAATTTGGGTGTCTCCTTGGCCCTGAGACCCTCCCTATGTGATTCTTCAGAAACTCTTAATGAAGGCACTTTTCCCATCTCTGAGAAGCATATGGGGAAGGTAGAGGTGGGGAGCGAGCTGAATTCTGGTGGCCTCATCTACCTGGGTTTGATTCTGGTGTTCCAGTAAAGTGCAGGGGGACCTTGTGAGGTTAGTTTACCTTCTAGCAAAATATGTAAGCCCACAAGGCAAGCTGAAGTTCTGTGTTGTGGCAAGATCTGGCTTTACTCTCCTTTCTGGAATAAGGCCACAGAGTAGACAGAGAAGGCCATAAGATGGGGCTCGAGAGTGTGGCAAGAAGTGAGCTCAGCTGCCAGCTAGTGGTCTTAAGTGACCCAGAGGCAGATCTTTGAGATTCAGTATAGGAAGAGACTGAGACCAGAGAAGGTAAGTGGCTTGTCAAGGTCACACAGCAATTAGGTGACAAGGCTGAAGTTAAAAGCCATCTCAAGAGACTCTACGGCGGGATCTTTCTCCTTCTCCCACATCACCTGTGGGCTCAGGAGAAGCCAGGACATGTCTGCATGGTATTTATAAGCTCATTTTATGCCCACGTCTCTATAATCTTCTCCTCACCCCTGTGAACCCTATTTCTTATTCCTGGGCCCCATTGCATCCGGACTACAGGATCTGGGGCTCGCTCTGGGTCCAGGACGCCTGGTGAGATGTTAGAAGCCCTTAATGGAAATGTCAGGGGGTCCTGGGAGACCCCCCTAGCGGGTGGAGGAGGTTGCTGCCTGTCTCCACCAGGTCCAGCATCTCTGTCACACCGTCTCAGTTCCACCCGAGAGTTATCAACAAGTTAGCCAGCAGAAACACGGCCACTGTTTCCAGAAGGTTGCTCTGGGAATACCCGCAACGCTCAAGCCTTTTCTGAGTGGCCCAGGTTGGTTGATCAGATGAGCTGGATCTTAAAGTGTTGGGATTCAGGCACGGAGGTCTCCAGGGAAGTAGGGTATTTGATGTTTGTGTGTGTGATTGTCAGGCCACATGAGGGCCGTGGGTTGGGGCCGTGTGGGAGATTTAATAGCGGACACCACGACGATCAGAATTGGCTTGGTCTCCTGGTCTTAGTTTGGGTTCCCCAGAAGACCCTGACATAAGGAGCCAAGGGCAGGTAGTTTATTTGAGAGGTGAGCCTGGGAAGCTCTGGTAGGGGAGTGGGGACCTGAGACAGGGAAGCAAAGGGGACAAGAAAAGGTGTGTTGTCAAGCCAGTCACTACCTTGCCGCTGGGGACCTCTGGGACACCGTGTGAAATGCACACGTCAGAGTTCTCCCACCATGGCAAGGGAGCTGGGCGTGTGTACGCTGGCTCCCATCTGTTGTTGGTTGAGGGCTGCTCCTGGGGGTGTTAACTTCCTGGTACTCGTAGCCCACTGTGCGCACAGGCGGTGTGAGCTCTAGCGGCCAGAGGCAGCCTGAGCCAGAGAGAAGCAGGTGCTGGCCCGTGTGCACTGAAGTGGTTCGGGAAGGGGATGTGAGTCGGGGGCACCGACAGCCTGTACTACATCCTGTCTAAGCCATCAGTCTTGCTTTTTCAGATCCAGCCTGTTTTGTTGAGCTCTTTGTTCTTAGGTCTTGTCTTCAGGGCTGCATGTATAAGCCCCAATTCCAGGCTGAAAACTCTCCCCTGCGGCCACCAGACCCGTGAGCTGCTCATTTACTTCCTTGGATTCTGTGACTAGAAGCCCAGCACGTCGATTTTCCCAGGACCGCCTTGACAGAATCCAGGCTCTCCCTGAAAGATTGAGGGGCCTCACATCTGGGGAGGGCGGAGTTGCAGATACACTGAGGACAAATTCAGTCTCTAGGGTCCTTTGGGCATTGCCATGAGAGGCACAATCATTAGCTCCCCACACGCTGAATTCAAAACTAAGAAAGAAGAGGCAACAATCTCTGAGACTACAAGATTGCCCCTTCCCTTCCGCAGGCGGGATTCTGTATAGGTAGTACACTCGACTGAATTCTGTCCACTTCCCTCTCCAGGAACCAAACCTTCTCCCATGGGCCATGACTGGGCTGGCCTGTACCCCTGAATGCCCCAGACCTTACGGCAGATCAGAATGGCACCTCCATCCTGTTGTGAATTTGTCTGTCTCTTCACTACCGAATGGGATCTGAGATTAATTAACTAATTACTCAAATATTTATTGAGCCCCATCTGTGTGCCAGACACTGTCTAGGTGCTGAGGATACAGCAGAGAGCAAATCAAAGAGATGATCTGGAATCACAGGTTTGTAGAGTCACAGAGCCGGGAGGGACCTTAGGGCAAATCTAATCATTTGTCAGAAAAGAAACCTGAGGCCGAGAGAGGGCAAGACAAGTCCTCAGGTCACACAGCAAATCGGGAGCCCAGCTTGGAATCATGGAAAGTCAGAGGTGCTGGGCTGAGGTCACGTGGCCCTAACCGCTCACTTTTTAGAGGCAGAAACCAGTAGCCAGAGGCAAAGGGTCTTGCCGAGGTAGTGGCACTGCCCTGCCTACTAGTGAACACACCCTTCTGTCCCACATCTCTCCCCTGAGCCAGATTGGGGCTCTAATTTAGTGAGGGGAGTGTGTATGCATGCGTGTGTATGTGTGTGTGGCTTAGTGTGGGCTAGGGTAGCAGGCAGGAGACATGAGTGGCTGATCAAGCCATCCCACCTCCTTCTGGGGTGTTCCGAGGCTGCAGTGAGCTCTCCCCCCCACCCCCGCTCCTCCATACAGCCATGGCCCCTGGCATTGCCCGCTGGCACAGTGGCCTCGGGAGATGCCGGGAGGAGCTCGGTGCAGTGGGATGCCCTGATGTGCCTGAAGCACCAACACCCCTGTCTGGCTTACTCTTTTTGCTTTCTGGGGAGTTGAGGGAGCAGGGGCTGTGAGGCTGTCCAGCGTGAGGGTGGGCTGCATCCCCCCTAGTCACCTCCCCCTCATTCTGTTGGAGCTGGGGCAGGTGTAGGGCTCCTTCAGGCTCCCCTGCAGAATTTAGAGTCAGGCTGAGGGGTGAAAGGAGGTGATTGAGTGGGGAGCCCTGGCTGCTGGTGGTTAGTGTGTGTGTGTGTGTGTGTGTGTGTGTGTGTGCGCATGCAGGTGCATGCATGCGTGCATGTACATCTGTGTATAGAGAACCATTGGCATGAGATAAAGTGCTCTAACTAGGTACCTCGACAGGAGCTGAAATATATTCCCCCTGTTCTCTACCCTGTGCATGTGCACCTTATCTGTATTTTTTCTGGGCATGCGTGTGCTAAAGGTGTGTATATGCGTGTGCAATGATGTTGCACACAAGAACATGTATATATGTGCAGGGGGCTGTGTGTCTGTCTGTAGGGGGACTGCAGACCTCTTTGGGGGCTTCTCTGAGTCCACCTTTATCCCCTCCAGGCAGCCCCTGGTCGCCCTTGCCTTGGTTCCCAGGCAGGGGGGCAGGGACGGGCATCCAACAGTCTGGGCTGTCAGCCCGGTGCTTGTGTCCAGCCTGAGTTGTGGCTGCCCCCTACCCCGCTTCCAGGAGGGGGGCAGGGGCAGGCCGAGGCTGGCCTGGAGCTCTTGGCTAATTTTCCCTGCCTCCATCGATCCAGCAGCTTCTCCAGAGTCTATTAGCAGTCGGCGAGTGAAAATATCCCCCATTGTGAGCCCTGACCTGAGACGGAGGAATCCATAGCAATTTGTTCAAACAGAGGAAAGCGTTTCCCTCTGATTTGTATTCCAATTTATTCCAGGCAGGAAGGGGGTCAGAGTGGGGGGGCAAACCCTGGCACGGCCAGAGCTGGGCCCAGGCCCGCCCCCTACAGCCCCCCATGCCAGCCAGGGTGGCAGCTGGTGCTCCCCATGGTTCCTGTGGGGGCTAAGGAGGAGAGGGTGGGCCCCAGCAGGGGGATGGGAAGAGAGGCCCGCCAGCCTTCCCAGCAGGCCCTGCTTGGCTGGAGAGCTCAGTTGTGGATTGGGTTTTCACAAAATACAAAGCCGCCCGCTTGGAGCCTCTCTCCCAGGCACTGGGGCCTGTGCCAGGCGTGTGCTCACCCGCTGCGCCTGTGCCAGGGTGGGGGCTGGGCTGGGTGCATGGACACAGTGGCCCCAGCTGGGCTGAGTGGCAGGGGCGCCTATTCTTCTCCCGAAGCCCCCAGCAGCCAGCCTAGTAGGAGCAGAGATGCTGAGGGTCAGAGGGGAGCTGGCACCTTGGAAAAGTTCCTGTGCAGGGCGGGGAGCCCCTCACCACGGGAGCCCTGAGCGCGTCTCCCTGACGCAGTGCTCATGCTGCGTGCCTGGTCTGAGCAAACTGGGGCTCGCTGGTGTCCTTACCAAGACGTCTCTTTGGAGTACCTACAATAGTGGCAGCTCTGGTTGACATTTATTAAGTACCTACTATTTGCCCGGCACGGGGCTAGCTGCCAAGTACCCAGTCCTGGCAGGGTCCAGTCTTCCTCTTGTGCCTCAGTTTCCTCGCCGATGCTCCCCCCACCCTTCCGCATACTTTTGTCACCTCCCTCACCCATCTCTGCTCAGTCTTTCTCACTTCCTTCTGCGAATCACTTCTCCCTTCCACCCAAGGGTGGCCCTGGCGACTAAGAGTCTCAGGACTGACACTCCTGTAGCCCACCCTTTTCCAGAGGGACCCTGCAAACAGGCTAACTCTCTTTCTTCCGGGTCACTTCCTTTGGCCCCACCTCGACCTCCCCTCCCCACCAGGGCCGGGCCTCTGCTGAGGTGGCGCCATAGCAAATGGAGAGGAGGATTCTGGGAAGGGTCAGCCAAGTGGTCCTGCAGCACCGCCCCCTTTCCTTCCCTCCTGCATCAGTGCCCCCAGGGAGGGCAGTAACTGGAGAAATTCTTCACACTGAGGTGTCAGTGACTAGCAGCTCTGAGGTCAGCTGTCGCACATGACTTGCCAGCCTCCATGACACCACCAAGCTCTAATTTCAGAAGCAGGCAACTAAATATAACAAAGTCGATGAATAATCATCTCTCACTTGGGTGGGAGTGTAGGGAGGCAGTGTGGCCAGAAGGATAGGAGCAGAGGCTTCTGAAACAGATCTGGGTTCAAGTTCTGCCTCAGCCACTCACTGTCTATGTGACCTTGGGCTGGTTGTGCTCTGTGCCTCGGTTTCCCCACATACAAGATGGTGGTAATAATAGCATCTTGCTCAGGGGGCTGTGCTGAACAGGAAGTGGGGAACTCGAAAGCCCTTCTTAGCCCGGTACCTGGCACATGGGGAGTAAAGGACTGTGGCTGTTCAGAGGAGGCCCTGCTGAGTGACTGATTCCAGCATCTGGGCCTGGCTCAGGAAGCTGGTGAGTCACAGAGGCTGCCACCAGGGAAGTGGCATGTGTGGCTCTGTGTTCAGACATGTGACACAATACTGGGGGAGAGAGGGAGTGAGCCTGAGACCCTGGCCCAGGAGAAAAGGTAACAGAATTCCAGCCCTCCTCCCATTTTCCTCTTGGGGAAGTTAATAGCGAGAATGTTCCCTTTGAGCTACTTTATAGTTTGGGAGACCAGTGTGTTTGCACCTAGCCCTTTACTGCCACCCACATCACTACCCATTCCCCACTTCTTTTCTCTCAAGAGGCAGCCCCTTTCCTCCCCCGTCCTCAGCCCCTAGGAGCCTCCTAATGTCAGAGACTTTTCTGTCCTTGGCTGTGACTGAACTCTGGTCCAATTGGCTTCCTGTATCCCCAAGTCCTCCACTTTTCTCCTCCAGCCTACTGGGTTGCAAGTCATTTACAAGTTGTTCAGAGGCTCAGCATTATGATCAGATCCTACAGTGCCTGCCACTGATGTGGCTTCTAAAATTGTAGCCAAAAAGGGAGAGAAACCCTTCAGTGATGGAGGAAAAAAATAATGAGACTACTTAAGCAGGGGGCAGGTATTGCATTTCCTGGTTTATAAATATACCTGATGCTAAAGAAAATATGTTCCCAAACTTTATCTTCCTAAATTGACTCTTGAAAAAAACGATTGTTCATCCTTTTCAGAGTTGTAACTTGCTTTCCCTCCCAGAGGTGTTCGCCTTTTGAAAGGGACACAGAAGGAGAATGAACAAGTGACTATTTAATATGCCGAGTGCTGATGAGTGTTACGAAAAACACACAGAGCAGGGAAAGGTATTGAGAGTGATGGGGTTGGGGGTGGGCAGCTGTCTTCGATAGGGTGGTCGGGGAAGGCTTCTCTCGGAGAGCTGAAGGAAGTGATGAAGCAAGCTCTGGAAATCGGGGGAAGAACAACCCAGCAGCGGGAGCTGCGTGTGCAAAGGCCCTGAGGTGGGAGTGGGCTTGGCCTGCTTAAAGAACAACAAAGAGAACAGTGTGGCTGCAGTGGGGAGAAGGGCAGTGCAACATAAGGTGAGAATGGGAGCAGATGACAGAGGGCATGGCAGGCTGTTGAAAAAGCATTGGCTTTGACTCCAAGTGAGGTGGGAGCCATGTAGGGTTTTGAGCAGGGGAGGGATGGGATCTGGCTTAATGTTGTCAAGGGATCCCTGTGGCTTCTTATGGAGAACAGACGGTACCAGGCAAGGGAGGAAGCAGGGTAGACCTATCAGGAGGCTGCGGTAATAATCCAGGCAGGAGATGGTGGTGGTGGCTAAGACTAGGGCGGTATCTCAGGGGTTGGATTCAGGATCAGTTTTGAAGGTCAAGCTGAGAGAGCTTGCTGGTGGATTGGGTGTAGGGTGTGGGAGGGGAGAAATCAGAGAGGAATCCCAGGTTTCTGGCTGACACTTAGCAGGGGACAGTGTATTTTCACTAATGGGGGTGGTGGTGAGGAATGGCTCTCAGGCCTTGGGGGTTGGGGGGCAGTAAGTGCTGTCCTCCTTGGGTCAGTGGTTGTGGAGAGAGGCATCAAGCTAATGAGGCCCTTACATCTCCCTGGTTTTTAAACCTCAGGGCTAATCCTTCCCCCTCCCCCTGAGCTGGGGGGAGGGCCTGGCCTGAACTACACAGAGGTGACTTTAAGAGGTTTCAAGCAGTCAGGTTGTGGCACCCGTAGTTCCACCCCACAGCTGGGGGAGATGATGCTGGGAACCCACAGTGGTCTGGGGTAGGGGATCAGAGTGCTGCCCGGTGGTAGTAGGCTCTCCAGCAACGCTGTCCTTCCCTCCCCTGCCCTTCTGTCCGGGGGTCTAAGGCTCCACCTGCTCTCAAGCTGCAAGATTGATTTTGCTTTCAGAGTTGTCATTGTTATTATTATCCACTTAAACAACTTCACAGGAAAACAAAAAGGAACCCAATGACTGTCGAACATTAACCATTCATCCTAAATTCCCCGCCCATACCTGTCAATATATTTTTACATAGCAGTAAACAGTGGTCCGTTCTGCTTTCTCTGCCGACTTGATCTCCTGCACACGTCTCCCAGTATTGACTGAGCCCTCAGACCTGTCACTTTAATGGCTGCAGGGCACCCCCTGCATCGATGCACTGGAGTTTGGTTACCATTTCTCCATTGCGGGGCGTTTGAGCAGGCACCAATTTCCCCTTCTTCTAAATGGCTCTGCTGTGAATATCCTATGTGAATTACTTTCTCCTTTTAAATTATTTCCTTGGGGCCTATTCCCCAAAGTGAGATTGCCTAATAGGTCATAGGATAGGAACAGTTTTATGGTTCTCATTTCGCACTGCCAGGTTGTGCTACAAAAAGTTTGAGCCAGCCTTGCGCATAGCCCAGCCACAATGGATTTTATCATTTTAATTTATTTTTACTGGTTTAAAAGGGTGCATTATGGCCTGCTTCTTAACTTCCAATTTTCACTTCCTGAAGCCATATTTGGGTCTTTCAGCACCTAATAAGACCTGATCTGTGCAGAACTTTACAGTTTACATGGCAGTTTCTGATGTGTCATCTCATTTAATAAGACGCTATGAGCCTAATATTATTGGCGTCTGTTTTATATGTGAAATGTGGGTTAGTCAGGTTTAGTGCTGTGGTGGAGCTTCCAGCCAGTTCTTGAAGGTTTATTTGGAAAGGACACCCACCCACCTGCCACCATCCCGTTCTTTCTGAGGGCCCAGTGTCCCCAGATGCCCATTACAGCCCATATCCAGTGTCTCAGCCCCGTTGTCTCCCCTCAGCTCCCACAGCCAGCCTGGGCCAGGCCCTAAGCTGTGCCCTCTGCTCCAGGTTGGGTCTCAGCTCCGTGGAGCTTGGAGGAAGCCACTTTTGGGCTTTTGGGTGAGGTGGGGCCTTGGGGGTTCTTTGCTTCACCAAAGCCACTGCCCCCTCCATTCCCTGGCCCAGGACTGGCCCAGGCTCTACGTTCTGCGTTGGGGGCCTGGACCTGGCAGTGTATCTCTGGTTCCACCCAGGATGGGTCTCATCCCTAGTGTTAGTCACTGGAGCCTCAGGCTCCTAGGGACAGGGTCACTCAGGGCACTGTTGGGCTCCACACTGGAAGCTGCAACTGTCAGACTAGGGGGACTTTCTCATGGCAAACACACCCCGGGGTATGAGTTTCGTTTTATTCCACCCCCTCCTAACTGTACTTCTAGAGTGTCTACTAGGCAGCATGCACTGTGCTTGGTGGATTCCATTCCATTCTTATTGTATTGAACACTCACAATAGGGAGCACTCTTACGCCCATTTTACAGTCAGAAAACTGAGGCTCTAGACTCAAGGGTTAAATGATTTGTCCCAGGCCACACAGCAATTACTGCAATAGCCTTGATGAGAACCCCATTCCCAGGGCTGTGTCTACTCCAGCCCTGCTCCTCCCCTGGGCTGGGGTTAATAGGTATGCTTTGGCCCTTGGGGGGCCTGGTCATATCTAGAGTCTGGGCCGCTGCGGGGGCCCAGGACCAAGTGAACTGCAGTGATGGGGTCCCCAGGACTGGCAGAGCTTGGTGGGTCTGGGTAGCTGGGACCCAGGCAGGAAAATTTTATATGAGTAACCCCGTGTCTATGGCCCCACATCCCTGGGCGAGGCAGGCTCAGGTCCTGGATTTCAGAAGCCATTCTCTGCCTTGGTGGGTGGCAGCCTCTCTCTCCCACCATCATCCTGTATGTTCTCTTGGGGAGATCTTTCCTTCCAGTGATTACCTCTTTCAGCCCACATTGACGTTCTGGTCTCTTGGGATTACGGCTCTTGGCATCTCCCCAAAGTGGACCTCCTCATTCACTTTCACATTTCCCTCTTGCAAGCCGTTGGAATAGGTTCCCAAAGGGTCCTGGGCTATGTTATCAAGTGAGCACCTGGAGACTAGTCGTTGTGCTTTGTATCCGATGTGCATGATCTCATTTAATCCTCACAACCCAGAAGTTATTTCCACTAGAGCCTGAGATGTAATATTACCTCCACTTTGCAGATGAAGAAACTGAGTCTTCAAGAGGTTAAAGAACTTGCCCAAGGTCACACAGTCATGAGGTGAGAGAGAGCCCCACCTCCTGCCCCTCATACCACACCCTCTGGGCAGCCCCCAGACTTTTGTTTACAACTTCTGATCAAGCAGCGCCCGGCTTGAGGCAGGTGCCTTTCTGCCCTCTTCCCTGGGTGTCCTGTGTTCACTGGTTAGAGCTGCCTAAGGACTCCTCATTGTGGAGAGTTCTGATCCTGGTGTTCTAGGGCCCCTCAGGGAGAAAGTCCCTTTATAGTTTCCCCCAGGGGACCTCAGAGTCCTCAGTTAAAGGGCTTTCCCAGTGCCCTGTCCGGACATCCCAGAGTTCCGTAAGTGGTGTGCAGACTAAAAGCCATTGATACACAGGCAGTGAAGATTCCAGGAACATGACCCGGCACTCTCCAAACCTGAGTGCCTTCTGATGAGGCCAGGATGTGGGTGCAGGGACTGGGGCGCAGATGGACTGGCCGCCACTTTCAGCAGAGAAGAGTTGTCAAGAGTGCCAGGCTCTGCCAGAAGTGTCAGGCTCTGCAAACAAACAGTATCAGCTCCTGCAGACGGTACCAGGCCCTGCAAACAGGAGCAGGCTCTCAGGCAGTATGAGGCCCTGCATCTGGCTCTGAGAGCAGAACCTGTTTTTATGCTCAGTCGTGGTGATAGGGTGGCAGCCCGTGCACTGATCTTTCAGCTGTGGCCGCTCTCCATATTCAGTCAGAGATTACACACACTCGGGCCGGGGAGAGATTTTTTGCGGCCAAAGGGGAGGTCGCTGAATATGGGTTTGGTTTTGATGGGCAAAAATGACCTTGCGGTGGAGAGCAGACTCGAATGTGGTCTGCAGCAAGGCGAGGGCAGAGCTTCTTCGTTGAGGAGGGCTATGCCTTCTGCGGCTCTGCGTCTCAGCGCTGAGGGCAAGACATTTCACACAACAGGTGCTCAGGAAATGTTACAGAATGAATCAATGAATCAATGGCACGTTAACAGGCAATTGTGTGTGCCCTCTGAAGGGCTGGGAGGCTAGGGAGCGAGAGGGAGGATGGGGAGGGAATCAGCTTGGACCGAGGTCCAGTGACCTGAGGGAATGACCAGAGGGGGACAGGGCAGAGTGTGTGTTGCTTCCCTTGAGATGATCAGCACGAACGTGAGGCCAGAGGAGATGGTGCAGGGTGGGTGGGACTGTTTCAAACTGGTTTTCCCAGCAAAGTGGAGCCTCCCCCAGACTCGGAGCACTCCTGAGAGGTCACCCGGCCCACCCCCCGCTGGTGGTGATCAGAGGACAGGCTTCAGCCAGCTCCACAGACCACCCAGGCTGCGGGGGGGCAGGGCAAGCCCCCGCTGCGGAGAGCACAGAAGGGCAGGGTTAATCTCCCCGCGAGGTCCATGTGCGAACGGCCTATGATCCGCGGGAGATGCGCAGCATCATCCCCGGCAGGAGGAGGCCCAGGCGGAGCCGGCCAGGCGCCCACCCCAAGAGCCTCCTCCCAGACCCCGGCCGCCATTCTCTGAACAGCTAATTAAAAGAGAAAAGCCTGTTAATATTTCAGCACTGTTAACTCCGGTAAATTATTAAGTGTCCATTTGCATTACATGCATACAGGGATCGATAAACATGTGTGTAACAGGAGCTGGGAGGGTGAGGGAGGGAGAGTTTCTAAGGATGCAGCACGGGACTGGCCCCACCAGCGACTCGGAGGCTACGTCCTGCTCCCTGAGCCCCGAGTCCTCAGCACTGTGCCAGGCACTTGGGAACTGGAAATGCACGGGGCTTAGCGCAAAAGCCAGAGGGCCAGACTCCAAACCAGCAGGGCATCTTTGGGCAACTTATTTAACCTTGATGAGCCTCAGCTTCCTCATCTGACAAATGGGAACAATAATAGGCTCGTTATGAGCAATAAATATGAAACACTCAATACAATGCTGGCACAGAGTAAACTGTTACTATTATATTATGTATGTATTTTATGTTATTATATTATGGGGGTCGGGGGAGACCTGAGATGTAACTCGAGCTCACAACAATCCCTCTCTGCTTCCTCTCTACGTCTCAGCAGGCCGTTATAGGCATTGTTCTCATCCTAGCTCTTCTAGACTGTGCGCTTCCTTAGCTCAGGGCCTAGGTGCCATAGCTCCCTGTACCCCCAACACCAAGCTCAGCACCTCACACTCACACTTTGTTGAATGACTGTCTGATGGAAGTCAGGACCAGAACACAGGTCCAGATTCCATAGTGCCTGGCCCAGAACACTCAGTGAAGCTTGTGGGAGGCGGTTAGGATAATGGGACTTGCTGTGCCATCCAGTAACTGGGCAGATAGACCAACTCCAGGTGGGGAAGTCTGCAGCTTCCCTTCTCCTTTGCTCTCCTTGCTCTCCCCTCACTCTGCTCTGTTTGGAAGTTCCCCAGCCTGCAGACACACATGTGTCCCCTGAAAGAGTCAGAAACAAGAAGCAGGACAACAGCCTGCTTGTCTATGACCTTTTTAGAAGCAGAGTGGGAGGGAAAACTGATGGGGCTTTAAATTAAGGTTTTCCCTTCATTTTGTTGTCTGCCTGCCTTATCTGGCTCTACATCCTACTGTGGCATCCTTGTGCATTTGACAGCACCCCCTACCCCTTGACTAGCAACCGAGGAGGAGATTCTCTTATGGGGAGTGGAGGTCCTTAATGAAATTCCCCTTCTAGTTCCAGTGAGAATTCTCTCCAGAAGCCCATTAGACAAGTTGGAATTTGCCTTCCCGTGAGTCCTTGCGAGTCTGTGGCTTCCTCACTGGGTCTGCTGGGTGCTGGCAGTCCCCACCCCCACCTACAATTTGGGGTGTTCACTTTTTGGGGAAGAAGGGAGTGAGCTGCTAGGCCACAAGCATTCTGCCAGGGACTCGCTATTACTGCCTTGGCTGTCCTTACAGTGCTGCCCCATGGGGGACATCTCTCATGCCACTTGGCTATTCTCAGCCAAGGGGCTGGGAGGGGCGCGTCACCTGACTCCACAGCTGTTAGTTTGTATTGAGCTTCCGATCAGCATTTCGCCACTTGTTTCACACACTTCTATCTCTCAAGATGTTAAGAGATACTCTGAAGAAAGGGCTTTATGGCCAAATACTTTTGAAAACTACAGGATTAAACCAAGTTACATGGGAATGTTTACTGCAGGACTTTTCTGAGCCTTTAATGACATACTCTTGTGTGCTGAGACTCTCTGAGAAGGAGAGGAAGATGCAGCATCCCTGTTTGGCAGTGGGCTATTGATGAACACTTTATGGCACACGGGTTGGGAGACACCGTTTTCCTTTCCCACGGAGGTTTGCTGATAGAGCTCAGGAGAGTGAAATAGGAAAAGTCGCATAGACCAGAGGCAGGGAAACATACTGGGTTCCCGAATCCTGGCCTATTTTCTATCCACCGATGTGGTGTCAGCAGAGATGATCACGTCCAGTGGTGCCTTTGAAATTCCCAGGGAGCTTCTTACAAATACAAACTCTGAGGCCTGCCCCCTGAAGAGTCAGGGCTGGTGGGTCCACATGGGCCTGGGAATCTGCATTGCAACAGGCCCCCCTGGTGACACAAGGCAGGGGTGGAGGACGGGATACTGAACTGAGTTCCAAGTTGGCAGGTGGAAGGCCCGGGTTCGAGTCCCAGCTCTGCTGCTGTCCTGTGTCAGTGAGTGACTTGAATGGGGGTTTTCCTCTTCCAGGCTTCAGCTTCCTTCTCTGCCAAAGGAGGCTAATGAGGACTTGCCCTTTCGGCCTCTCAGAACTGAGGCAAGGAGCTTAGAAATACACGGTGCACCCCAGAAATGTATCACCCACGTCATCTGTGGCAGAGGAACGCAGGATTATTTATAGAATAATACTGCTGGCTAACATGTTTAGGTGGCTTACTGTGTACCAGACACTGTCTTAAACACCCTACGTGAGTTTACTTGTTTATTCCTCACAACAACCCCATTTTACAAATGAGAAAACTAAGGCTTAAGTAACTTGCCGAAAGTCACCAAGTGACTTGCTGAGAGCTAAGTGTGCTGGTCTGGTAAGAGGGATGCTCAGAAAAGGGCTCCAGCCTTCTCCTCTGTTTTCCAGCCCCTCTGAAGCCCTGCACAGCCCTCAGCATGAATTTTGAACATATTCATGAAACAGCCCTACTGATTTAATGTCTGCTTGCAACGTCTCCACCCCTGGGATATAGAGGGGGCCACAGAGAGTGGTCTCCTGTCCCCGTCTCTTGCTCCTATTTAATCATCTCAGGAGCTGTCATTTATCTCAATAAATGTGCTCTCAAGAGCACATACTGTTTGGCCAGATGTTTTACATATATTGTATTAAACCCTCACTCTAGCCCTGGGGGACAGCATTATTGTCCCATTTTACAACTGAAGAGGCTGAGTCTCAGAGAGGTTAAGTGACTTGCCCAGTGTCACCGAACTAGTGGGTAGCAGAGCCAGGAATTAGTGCAGATTGTCTGCTCTTTCCACCTCTCTAAAGCAGATCTGTCCACTGCCCACTGTTCCTGGTCACATCCCCCTGCTTAGAGTCGTCTTAGCTCTTACCACACTCTGGAACCATCCCGTTCATGTCTGTTTCCTTGTTTGCTATCTGTGTCCCCAGCAATGCTCTTTCAGAGCTGGTCCTTGTTTGCTTTTCATGACAGTCTCTCCAGCACCCAGCACAGCGGCCTACTCGAAGCGTTTGTTGTCTGACAGACTGAATGAAGGGATTATGTCATGGTGCCTCTCGACACAGGCCCCGGCTGGGTTGTCTTTGGAATGAGAAGGTGCTGCTGCTGGCAGTGCCTTCCTGGCGTGTGTGGAGTGGGGGGCTGAGGTGAAGTGGGACAGAGCCCTTTGGAGGCCTGTGACTTGGTGGGGTCTCTGTTGGTTCAGGATCAGAAACACGGTGGTTCCAGCCATTCCGGGAGTGAGCAGGGCAGGGGAGGCTGACTCATGTTAACGAAACTCAACGGAGGGTGATGGGGGAATTGAAACGCCTTTGCTCCTAGCCAGTACTTGCTCTAGAAGGAAAATCTATACCTGGAAGGGGTCAGCCATGGGAAGTAGTTCATCAAGTAGGAGTCAGAGTAGAGGGAGTGGGTAATTGTAATGGTGAGTGTCATCACAGGAAACTGGAAAACCCCCATGGGCAATGTCATTAAAGAGGGGTGGGTGATCTTTTTTTAAATTGAAGTGTAATTTAGATACTGTAAAATCTTAAGCAAATAACTTGATGCATTTTTTGTTTGTTTTGTTTTGGTGAGGAAGATTAGCCCTGAGCTAACATCCGTTGCCAATCCTCCTCTTTTTTGCTGAGGAAGATTGACCCTGGGCTAGCATCCATGCCCATCTTCCTCTACTTTATATGGGACGCTGCCACAGGATGGCTTGACAAGTGGTGCGTTGGTCTGTGCCCAGGATCCGAACCTGAGAACCCTGGGCCACCAGAAGTGGAGCCCGCGAACTTAACTGCTATGCCACCTGGCTGGCCCCTTGATGCATTTTTACATGTACATCCACTCATATAACCACCACTCAGATTACTCCCCAGAAACTTCTCTTGTGCCCTTCCCAGTAAATAATCCCTCACCCCAACCCAAGGGCAATCACTGTTTCAATCTCTGTTACTGTAAGATTGGTTTTTCTAGTTTTGAATTTCAAATATATGAAATCATACACTATTTACTCTTTTCTGTTTGAGTTCTTTCACTCAAATTGTGCCTCTGAGATTCAGCAGTGTCACTGTGTCTATCAGTAGTTTTGTTTTGTTTTTACTTCTGTGTAATATTCTATTGTATGAATATACCAGAATTCATTTACCCATGCTACTCTTGATCGACATATGAGTTGTTTCTTGTTTTTAGATATAATGAATAAAGCTGCTATGAATATTTGTGGACCTATTGTTTGGTTGTTATAGGCACCCATTTCTATTGGGTACATACCCAGGAGTGGAATTGCTGCATTGTGGGGTATACATGAGTAGGTACTGCCAAAATGTCTTCCAAAGTGGTTCTATCATTTTAGAGTTGGATAGTCTTAATAGCTAATGTCATCAAAAGGAGTTGTATAATCTTAATGATGTCATCATCCGTGATGCCCACTCATAGTCCCCTCTCCATCGAGGAAATGCACCTGGCAGATGGCCAGAGGCCTTGTGTCTGCTGACTGGGCCCCATCTTTTCTGGCCTGTGCTGGCTGGGCCAGCTCTCCAGCTCTTTTTCAATATTCCTTATCAGTCACCAAAGCTTCTGTCATTACAATACTGCCTGGCTACAGGCAAGCCACAGTGTCCAAGATTACAGCTTATCTTCCATTGGAGCCTGTTAAATCAATGTCTTCCTTGTAGAGAGGCACCGCAGGTCTCTTGCAGACACCCACGCAGCCTCCTAGTCTTATCAGCAACTGGCATGTACATCACGCATTGGTGGGTTGTCTCCTGATGAGATTTCCTGAGGACCTTGGCCGCAGATAACTCTCTCTTCCACGTTATGGTGATGTTCATGCACTTTCATTGCAGAGGGTGACAGTTTCAGACCTACTCCCCAGATTCTAGGGTGCTTCTTGTGTAGGGACTATGCGTTGATTACAAAATTCACAGAAAGTGTGAGTTGAAAAAGACCTCAGAGGTCGTCTAACTCACTCCCCTCTTATAGGTGGGGAAACTGAGGCCCATGAGGTCTGACTTGCCCAAGGTCACACAGCTTGTCTCCTGACAACTAGCCTAGGTGCATTCCTCCATGGAAGCCACGCAGGCAGGATGGTCACCTGGTCACTCAGACTCTGGGTTGGGGGCAGCTGCCACTGTTTGCAGAACCTGCTGCTGTTTGCAGAGACTGTCAGTGTTAAACATGGCCCGTGTCATTCCTAATTGCTGCCTCACCTGCAGCCAGCCTGCCTCTGTGGATGAACCTGTGTCGTTAGTTCATGACTGCCCTGTCAGTGTTGGCTGGAGACACTCTTATGGTGCTACTTGTGGCAACTGGAGACCTCATTACGGTTCCACTAAGCACTTCTCATTGACCCAGGGTTATCATCATATCCACCCTTGTGAGTTCTCAGAGGTGGCAGCATTCTCTCCATTTTAGAGGTGAGAAAATGAAGGTCCAAAGATCGCTAGTGGTTTACTCCAAGTGATGTATAATATAGGACTCTGCCCTGTCAACCTGCATGAGACCCCCCTATTCTTTGAGGCCTGCTTCGAAAGCTGCCTCTTCCATAGAGCCTTCTGTGATTCTTCCTCCAGAAGATGGTGCTGTCTCTCTCCTCTGACCTCCTAGGACCTTCTGTACCTCTCCTACAATACCCAGCAACTTCACCATGGGATATTCTTGTGAATTCATTCATTCAGCATTCACTGAGCGCCTGCTATACTCAAAGCCTTGTGCTGGGAATACCAAGACGAAGCTCACGGTCTGGTAGGCAGAAAGACAAGAATCTGAATTTGCTAGACACACAGATAGATGCTTTGTTGTTGCACTGGGGGAGCAATGGATACAGAAGGAGGGAGGGCACAGGTCAATCATGGGATGCTTCCTGGAGGAAGTTACACATTTTATGTACAGCTTTTATCTCACCTACGTGCACCTTTTTAGGGCAAAGACTGTTTTCACCCCCTTGTGTCCCTTGTGCCCTGGATTAGCTCTCCCATCTCCACTCTCTCTGCCCTCAGCTGTGAGCAGACAGGTGTGAACTTGGGGGCCTTGTCTTCCTCCCAGGGCCCAAGCTTTGGTGGGCTGGAGGCTGGTTTGCCTTTAGGACAATGGGTCTAGACGCCGAGGGTGGGGCTGTGAACTTTTCCAGTTCAGTCATTTTCCCTTTGTGTCCCCCAGCTATGTCCTAGCTCTGGTCCCCCAGCCCTGGGCACTCTGAGAGAGGTCAGAGAAGAGCTGGTCTTTTGAGAGCTTCCTGGCCTCTCATGAGAACTTCTGTCCCTTGGAGAAGAGTCTGGTACAGGCTCAGGGAGCAATGAGGGACAAGCAGCAGGCCTCGGGTGAGGGGAATGTGCAGTCTGTAGGGTGGGGGGATATCTAGTTAGGCTCTCTAAAAGTAGAGCCTGGGATGGTTGGTGGGGTGGGGGAGGGGGCTTGCAGTCCAGGCAAGTGATTTGCTGAGAAAGTGCTCGCAGGAAAACTGTAAGGGGAAGCAGCCAGGCAAAAATGTGGTTCAGCTGACTCAGCCTCAGCCTGTTCCCAGGGGGGCTCTGGACTGTGGACAGCACCACAGTCATCCCTCCTTGAGGCAAGGGGGCTGGGTGCTTGCACAATGTCCATCAGTCACTGGGGTGTGTGTGTATTGGGAAAGAGCGTGACCTTCTAGGCATTTCTGGCCCAGGCAGGTCCCACTGGCCAAGGGCACTTCCCTGGGAAGGTGAGTTCCGTGCACCTAGCAGCTAACACCCACAGCAGCTGGGGGATGGAGGTACCTGCTGGACACGGGGAGCTGGGTGGAGGACCAGCAGCCTCCACGACAGGGGGCTGCTGAGACAATGATGCTCGCTGAGTGATAACCAGTCTGTACAGATTACAAAGCCCCTCACACTCATCAGCTCATTGAACAGCACAGATCTCTTGCAAGGGGGGGTGGGACGGGGAGGAACTGCCCCTTTCCTGGGTTCCTGACCCTTCTGCTTCTGGCCTGGGTCCCTGGGAGGATGCTTTCCTGAGCTCAAGGGGGTCAGGCCTCTGAGGAATGGCCTGGGGAGGTCTGGGCTGACCCCTCCCCCTAACACACTTGGGGGGAACTTGACCCCCTCTGGCCTTGATGCTTCTTGTCTAAATCTCCCGCCAGCTCCAGCCCAGGCTCAGATCGTACACGCCGGCCAGGCGTGCGTGGTGAAAGAGGACAACATCAGCGAACGTGTCTATACCATCCGGGAGGGGGACACCCTCGTGCTGCAGTGCCTTGTCACCGGGCACCCACGGCCCCAGGTAAGCCCCCACCCTGGCCTTGCGTGGGCCTCTCCTGCCCTCACCTTCTCACTCCCCGCCCCACTCTCGGATCAGAGCTTGAGAAGATGCAGCAGGAGCTGGGACGAGAGGTGGACAGTAGCAAGTCAACAGAAGACAGGAGACCGGGGCTGGGGAAATAGCTGGAAAATGAACTCTGTGGGGAAGGGCTGGAGGCTGTGGGCTTATTCACCTGAAAACATTGAGGGCTGAGGGGAAAAACTGAATGTCAGTTGTTCAGTTCAGCTCCGTTCCATATATCTGTTGGGCAGACACTTCCTCAGATGCACCTTCAGCCACCGTCTGAGGGTGGACCGTGTGCCAAGCACTATGCTGGGTACTTTCTCCAACGTTTTCTCTTTGGATCCTCACAACCCTGCTGGGAGGAAGGCATTAGGGCCTCCATTTTACAGCTGAGGAAATCGAGGCTCAGGGAGGTTGGGTAAACTCCCAGGGTCACACAGCTCTTGTGAGGATGGAGGCAGAATTTGAATCCAGGACCAGTGTTCTCTGTAGCTCAGCATGCTTCCTCCCAGTGTGTCCATCTTTGGGTTGGGGCTCCAGGAGTTACCAACAAAATCTAATACAGTCTCTACCTCAGGAGGCTTCAGGTAGGCCAGCCCCACACTCCTGAGGTTAAGAGACTCAAAACAATTAGAAAGCAACAGAAGATGAGTCTCTGGAAATGCCAGGTGACTTTGGTCCCCGACCAAGTGTATGGTTTAGGCAGGAGGTCTTGGCTGGTTATCCCTAAGAGCTGATGGGACAAGGCCGGAGGAGGTGGGCCAGAGGGATGGGTGGAATTCCCTGGTGAGCTGCTGTGACCTTTAAGAACAGCAGAAGAGATTTCAATTGGTTCCTAGGAAAGACAGTGAAATGTGAAATCCTTTTTTGGGGGGATGATTTTGGGAACAGGGACAGCTTTAATAGGTTTGGCCATGAGACAAGCAGATGGACAAGGAAACCCCTAAAGACTCTTTCAACCTGAAACTTATCACTCCTTGCTCCTCTCACGGTTTGTTTAGAAGTGAAAGCAATGCTGCTGGTCTTCAGGTTGGCATTTGTATCAGCTGTGACTATTAGGATGGTCCTCCCTAACGCCAGGGAGACAGCTGGGCCATCTCTCCCTAAGGCTGCACTGGCCATGTGTGTGTCCCCTTGAGCATTGCATGTATGAGTCATTTGGGGCTGTGGCTATGTGTAAACACACCTATTTTTCTATTTCCACCCATGGTTTCATTGCTCTTCCTGCTACCTAGGCCCAAACCCTTGGGCTCCTATTTGACTCTGTCCTATGTCTTCCCCACCTCTAGCCAGCATCTGAGGCCTCTCTCTTTTTTTGATGAGGAAGATTAGCCCTGAGCTAACCTCCGTTGCCAATCCTCCTCTTTTTGCTGAGGAAGATTGGTCCACGCCCATCTTCCTTTACTTTATATGTGGGACGCCTGCCACAGCATGGCTTGATAAGCGGTGTGTAGGTCTACACCCAGGATCCCAAACTGTGAACCTTGGGCCGTTGAAGCGGAGTGTGTAAACTTAACCATTACATCACGGGGCTAGCCCCTGAGGCCTTTCTTTTTATGTCTTTTGCATGGATCTTCTCTCTCTATTCCTCATTACCCCACTAGGTCAGACCTTCAGTCCTATCTCTCGGATCCTGCAGTAGACTGTAACTGGCCTCCCATTCTCCCACATCTCCTCTTTCAATCCATTCCTGTACCCTGCTCCCAGAATCATCATCTTCAAACCGGCTACATCATATCACTCCCCCGCTCAGAAACCTTCGATGGCTCCCCATTATCTACCAGACCTAGCCCCCACTTCCTTTCCTGCCTGATCTCCCACTGCCATCCTCCTCACACTCTATACTCCAGCTGAACTTGTCCAGGTACACCCTGTTCATTCCTGCTTCAGCCACTGCTGCTCACCTCTCCTGAAATGCCACCTACCTCCTTTTTTGCTCATTTTATTATAACAAATATTTACTGAGCATCACTGTGTGCCAAGCACTGTGATGGATCCTGAACATACAGCTACAGTTCCCACTGTCATGGAACATCCAGTCTAGTGGGGGAGCAGGGAAGTAGCATCTCATGGCCCACTTTGTGGTCAGGACAGGGGACTGCGTGGGCATGGACTTTCCCACTCCAAGTAAATAGCAAGAGAGAGGGAATCTCGAGGGCCCAAATGAAGAACGAATCTATAGCGATGGCAGTGAGCAGAAGTGGAAGAACCTGGTTCTTGGAGGGACCTGGACTGCATACTCATGTCAGGGTTAGTAGTATTAATACACACATGGGGGGTAGGAGTTGAGGCCACAGGTCCATCTATGTCTAGGAGCTTGAACTAGACTCTCTGCCTACAACTGGAAGCTCGACAAGGGTGGCACTACCTGTGAACGGGGACCAGAAGATCTCTGTCCCACAGCCCAGAGTCACAGCAGGAAGCAGACTGTGCTTCAGGGTGTGGGTACAAACAGAGTCACTTATGAGTGACCATAACCCTAAGCCTATCTGTGTCTTGCACTGTCCAAGTGGTGAGGAAGCCTTAAGCTGAGAAACTAATATAAAAACTGGTTGGAACCTGTGAACTCATGTATCTTGGGCATAGGCAGCCATAAATCTACACCACAGACAGGACTGTCAGGGCTAAGAGGGACTCCTATGGAAGGTCATTCCCACTGAATATAAACCTGTCGAGTAAAATTTTAAAACACATTTAAAAATACAGTGCCAGGAGAGCCAGTCCATAGACCCAAATAGTTGAACAATTTACATCTGAGGAAACAGACATAACAGAGCAATCTGAAAGGATCTTTAAAATAAATATGTTGAAAATGTTTAAAAAGATAATGGAAGGAATAGAATCCACAAGACAGGAGATTATACAACCTGATCAGTTAGATATGGAAAAAAGCAAATACACATCTTAGAAATAAAAATAATACAGTCTTTTGAAAAATTTGACCTCAATACCATAGAGATAGCTAAAGGGAAAATTAGTGAATTGGATGATAGGTCTGAGGAAATCAGCCACAATACAGTCTGGAGAAGATAAGGAGATGGAAAATGTGAAGAGGAAATTGGGAGACGTGGAGGATAGAGTGAGAAGCTACAACATGAACTTAGACGTTCTAGGACAGACTAGAGAAAACTGAGAGGAGGCAGTACTTAAAGAGATAAAGGCTGAGAATTTTGTAGAATTGAAGAAAGGTACGAACCTTCAGATGGATAAAACAAACCAAGTCCTAAGCAGTTTATAAACAAACCACATCTAGATAAATCATGGTAAAACTGCAAAATGTCAAGTGCAAAAAGAGAAAATATTTTCTTGGCCTTGTTCTCTCTCCAAAGCACCCTCTGATCTAAGAATGAATTGCCTGCAACTGCCTGTAGCCTTCCCCAAGTTTTGTAACCTCTAGTTTCATGAGGGTTGAAAGTGGGGAGGGGATGAAAGTGAGCAACAGTAAGGCCTGCAGTGGCCCCTCCCTGCATGAGAAGGTTACCCTTTCACCCACTTCTCCCCAGCCTTGTTGTTTCTATGGCCTGTGGCCTGACCTAGCCACCAGGATCAGGGGCCTTGCCCTGTCTCAGTAATAAGCAATCCTCCCCAGCGGTAAGATGGAAGCTTCCCTACCCCATCCTCCAGTCTTTAAGACTTAATAATCTGGAACTGATCTGTTTTCCTTAACCTCTGGTACTTTGAATAGTAGCTCCAGTTTCTGGTGTGATCCTTGATAGCTTCCCATAATCTAAGGCAATGTTAATAATAATAGAAGTTTGTTGAGTGACTAACATATCCCAGGAGCCACAATTAGGTGCTTTGCATACTTTGTTTCTAAACCTCACAGTGACTCTGCAAAGTGGGTATTATGCTGTATCATAATTAGAATTATGCTGTATAATAGTTAGAGTTATCTAGTGCTGTATATCAAATGCCCCAAAACTTGGGGGCTTAAAACAACAAACACTTATTGTCTCACAGTTCTGGTGTGTCAGGAATCTGGGAGCAGCTCAGCTGGTTCTGGCTCAGGGTCTCTCACCAGGCTGCAGTCATTTAGGACCGACTGGGGCTGGAGGATCCACTTCCAAGCTAACTCCCGTGGCTGTGGACCTGAGGCTTCTATTCCTCCCCTGTGGGCCTCTCCATAGGGCTGCTCATGACATGATAGCTGGCTTCGCTCAGAGCGAATGATCGGAGAAAGCAACCAAGATGGAAATCACAGTCTTTTGTAACCTGATCTTGAAGTGACAAGCCAGCACTCTTGTGGTATTCTATTGGTCACACAGACCATCCCTGGTACAAAGTGGGAGGGCACTACAGAAAGGTCTGAATACCAGGAGGCTGGCTCCCACGTAGACCTCTCACAGATGAGAAATCCGAAGCTGAGAGGAGTGACCTACCCAGAACCACTAAGCTAGTAAGTGGAATAATAGAAAAATTTTCACAAATTCGTAGTCTTCCAGGCACTAAGTGTGTACTCATTTAATCCTCCCAGTAACCCTAGGAGGGGGGTAATATTCTCCATTTTACAGATGAGGAAAGGAAGCCAGGAGAGGTGGGATAACTCGCCCACAAATCCATGCTCTTAACCACTGCACTATACTGCCTTATTTAAAGCCGCCATCTGACCCCAGATTCTCCAGGCTCTTCACTGAGGTGTCCTACTCCATCCGTGCATTCCCAAGAGCCTGTTTGCGTTAGTTTCCTAGGCCTGTCTATGCCCCCACGTGCACTCATTAAAAACTATGGGGGCAGCAGGGGAGGCGCAGTTGCACGGTCTTCAGCCCGGAGGCCCCCACCCTCTGCTGTGTCTGACTCTGCCCCGCCTGGCTGGCCCAGGTGCGGTGGACCAAGACGGCGGGCAGCGCGTCTGACAAGTTCCAGGAGACGTCAGTGTTCAACGAGACGCTGCGCATCGAGCGCATCGCGCGCACGCAGGGCGGCCGCTACTACTGCAAGGCCGAGAACGGCGTGGGCGTGCCCGCCATCAAGTCCATCCGCGTGGACGTGCAGTGTGAGTCGGCGCCCTCTTGGGGCGGCCCTCTTGGAGCGGACCCCGGGGGGCTCAGGATCGGAAGGAGGAGTGCGGGGCGGGGTTAGGGTGGAGAAGCCACACCTCCGTGGAGGAAGAGACCTTCTCTCTTCAGAACTAGACAGGCAAGTCTGCTCTTCCTCCAATGTGTCCCACCCGATGCCATTCACACATTTCCGTCTGTAATCCCGTATAAACCTTGCAACAGCCCTGTAAAGTGGTCAGAGAGGGCAGGAGAGGTTGGGTTACACCTATTCCACAGAGGAAGAAAGCGAGGTACCGGGGGCTTGTGATTTGCTCACCCATATAGATTTCTTGGTTTTGGTCCAGTTCCTGTGCCACCTCATGCCTTCGCTTTTGTCCCGGGGCAGCTCTGAAACGTCCCTCCCCTACCACCTGCAGGACCAAGCACCCTCGGTTCTTGCTGCTGGTTGAATAGGAAGCCCCCAGTCCCTACCTGCCCTCCATAGATATCCCCTGAACCCCAAGAGGCTATTTCCCTGCTTGCCACCCTCCTCTATGCCCATCCAGGCTGACCTAGGTACCCAGAAGCTGTGGGGCCAGGCCCAGGGGACTGTCTGGCACCATCTTAATGTCTACAGTGAACCTACCTATTAAATATGCTGCATGCCCCCAATGTGAGACCTGATAGAGTGGTGAGCAATGGAACCCCAGACCCTCTCTTCTGTCCACTCTCAGCCACCTGGGGGCCTACCAAACCCTGGGACTGAGGGTCATTTCTCAAGTTATCTGTGCTTCACCAGTGCCCCACCTCCATCCATGGTCTTGGTTATGACTTCTATCCAAGTAGGCTTTGGAAGGATGGAATAATGGGATATTAGAACATCCTTGTAAGGATGTTAGAATGTGGAATGTTGGTGCCTTTGGTTCACAACCCTGGCTGCACGTTAGAACGTCTGGGAGATCTTTAAAAAAAACAAAACAAAACACTGGTGCCTGGATCCCACGTCCAGAGATTCTGATGTAATTGATTGGAGGTGGGGCCCCAACATGGGGATTTTTTTCTTAAACTTTTTTTATTGAGGATTAACCTACATCCAACAGAGTGCACTAATCTTAAATGTACAGTTCAATGAATTCTTACATATGTATGTGCACGTGTAAACACCATCCGGTTCAAGAGCATTTCCAGGACCGCAGAAAGTGCCCTCATGCCCCCTCCCAGTCAATAATCTTGGAGGCAATCACTCTTCTGACTTCTGACACCATTAATGAGCTCTACCAGTCATCAACATTAAAAAGAAAATCTCCATGTGATTCTGTTGTGCAAACAGGGGCAAGAACCACCAATCTATTCCAATTTACCAGTGAGGAAACAACCCCAGAGAGAGAAGGGACTTAGGTCACACCACAAATTAAGAGCTAGCCTGAGATTTGAAGCAGGGTTTCCTGACGTCCGGTCTGCAGTTGCTTTCTCCATCCTATGATGGGAGGGTGAAGAGAGACACCCCCCATGCAGGTCCCTGGGGAGGGTCAGACGGGTGGAAGCCATCAAGTCCAGTCCCCTGCCTCTAACAGGCTGGTCAAATTTGCAGGGCTGGGAGAGCATCTGGCTCTCTAGAAGCATCCCTTGAGCGTGGCTTAGCTTTCCCTGAGGGCTGCCAGGAGCCCAAGCCCCCACGTTGGGGCCACCCAGCCTGACTCTACTGGGGCTGTGCCCTTGCAGACCTGGACGAGCCAGTGCTGACGGTGCACCAGACGGTGAGCGATGTGCGAGGCAACTTCTACCAGGAGAAGACGGTGTTCCTGCGCTGTACTGTCAACTCCAACCCGCCAGCCCGCTTCATCTGGAAGCGGGGCTCTGACACCCTGTCCCACAGCCAGGACAATGGGGTCGACATCTATGAGCCCCTCTACACCCAGGTCAGGATGGGCAGTAGCTGGCCTGGTCTTCTCGTGGCTCCACTCTTCTTCCTGCGCCTGACAAGGGAGGGGGTGTGGGGACTGACGCCTCACAACCTGGAGTTGCAGGGGCTGCCCTGACTCCAACAATTCTGTTCTGATGTCAGAAGCATGCATTCTGATTGGACAACTGGGGCAGATAAATTCGGGACAGAAAGGTCAGGGGGCAGTGGTGAGGACAGGAGAGTCCCCAAGACACCATGTCCTCCAGGAACATTGTTAGTTAGGAAAGGCACCCCCTAGAGGCAGGCATGTTATCCCTGCCCCCTGCTGGCTGGCAGAGTATTGGGAACCCAGGGGCAGGCACAGCAGAGAGATGACTCTACTTCCCATGGGTCCCCTATAGTCCCAGGAGATGGTGATGAAGCATTCTGCCAGGGAGGGCTTTCAGAGGTGGCTATCCTAGGTGGCTGTCAGAGCTCCACATGTGGCTATGGCCTGTGGGATTGTAAGAAAGATCAGGATTCCCTCTGTACCCTCCATTTCCCAGAGGGGGGAAACCGAGGCCTGGTCCTGGTCAGTGTGCACCAGGACAACCTCAGACACAGAGAAGCCCAGGGGATGGAGAGTACAGTGTCCACCCCAGGTTCAGGCTCCCAGGGGATAAGTGGTGTGGAGGTGGGGAAAGATAGGAATCAAAACAGGAATTGGCTTTAGCCTGGTGCTGGGTGGATGTGTGTGGGACCCCTGGAGACCCAAACAGGCCCCTCACCCCAGTGGTCCACTGCTGCCTAGGGGGAGACCAAGGTCCTGAAGCTGAAGAACCTGCGACCCCAGGACTACGCCAGCTACACCTGTCAGGTGTCTGTACGCAACGTGTGCGGCATCCCGGACAAGGCCATCACCTTCCGGCTCACCAACACCACGGGTACAGGCACTTCCCTGCCCATACCCCTTGCCCACCTGGGCTGACTCCCCAACCAGGAGGCAGTGCCCCACCCCACGCAGGACTCTAGGCACGTCACCGCTAGTGCGTCCCCTCCTCCCCTCTGCCTGCTCCCTGCCTTCTCTCCTCTCTTCTCCCTCAAGTCCTTCCCCAACCCTATCTCCCCCACATCCAGCCCTGCCTCACAGTCCCCTAAGACCCCACCTCCTTGTCCTCTTAGCACCACCAGCCCTGAAGCTGTCTGTGAACGAAACTCTGGTGGTGAACCCTGGGGAGAATGTGACGGTGCAGTGTCTGCTGACAGGCGGTGATCCCCTACCCCAGCTGCAGTGGTCCCATGGGCCGGGCCCGCTGCCACTGGGTGCTCTGGCCCAGGGTGGCACCCTCAGCATCCCTTCAGTGCAGGCCCGGGACTCTGGCTACTACAACTGCACAGCCACCAACAATGTGGGCAACCCCGCCAAGAAGACCGTCAACCTGCTGGTGCGATGTACGTGCCTCCAGAGGGGTGGGAGGGAACTTGGAAGACAGACAGGGTCCCTGTCCTCCAGGAGCTACCAATGAAATGGGAAAGGGACCTGTCTGCTTCCTTTTGGTACGTGAGAGATGCTGAAGAGGCATGTCCAGGTACTTTGATTTCCCTGCAATTCAGGTGTCTGCCAGCAGATGGTGGAACTAAAATTTGTGTAAAGTTATTTACAATTTATAATCTGCATTTCCAAATATAACCACAACAATCCAAGAAGTAGGAAGGGCTGGTGTTGATAACCTACATTTTTTTTTTTAGATTGGGAAACGGAGGCTGCAAAAAGCTAAATGTGTTACATTCCAGTCTTCAAGAGACATTTCCTGGCTTTCTTCCTGTACAATGATTTCTACACGATTAATGGAATTAAAGTGAAAATAACACACATTTCCACATACCTCATGAGTAAATCTTTATTAGCAAAGCATTTCAGGAGTGTGAAGATAATTACTAACTGTAAAAAGATACAAAACTTGGAATCAGATTAAAGAAGTACAAACACTTTCCTTACTAAACCTCAGCCTCAGTAGTTACCATTAGCTGCTTGGTATGATCTTGACTTTGCTACTCTGCTTTAAAGAGAAAACTTGAATTTCTTCTGCTTGTGCAGCTTTAGGTGATTGTTTGTTTATTTATTTTTAAAGATCCAGGCTTGTTTCTGGCTCTTAAGCACTTGAAAGTAAAGTACAGCTTCTGTCAAATTCAGTTGAGAGTCTTCTGATGAAATGGACTCTTTTTTGTTCATTTCTCATGGACCATCTCTGGCTCTTCTCACAAAGGAAGCTAGCTCTCTATGATTTTTTACTTAATCAGAGCCAGAAAGACACTACCCAGATTGTTGCTATGACTACTTTTTCCTTTGATGGTACTTTTCCCATCAGAAGTTTATTTTTCTCCACTTGATTTCATTTGGCCTGTAAAACCTGGGTTGATGAGATCACAATTTACATCAAATACTTATGGTCACCTCTTAGGGTGACATACAGCCTGCCAGCCCAGCCTGGTTTATGGTTGTTGTACCAGGGACCTGTCCAATTAGCACCCACTGTTAAGAATTCTGTCTAAGTCTTGGCTTACATCAAACGATATTCAGATTTTTAAAAGAGGCCAGACCCTTTTCTTTCTAACCTCTGTGTTTTTATGTAATTGGATGTAAAATGATTGTATTGGGCTTTTATTTTAAAAATTACACAAGCTTGTTGCAAAGAGTCAAACAGCACAAAAGGGTCAAATGTGCAAATTAAAATTTTCCCCCAATTCTCCTCAGCCCCATTCTCTAGATAGAAGCACTATTACATTCTAGCGCATCCTTCCAGAATTGTATTTTGCATATTCAAAGTTTAAGACAAGAATAAAGATAAAGCTGTGCAGTGGTTAAGAGTGCAGGCTCTGAGTCTGAATTCAAGGTTGGCTACTCCTTTGGGCAAGTTACTTGAACTGTCTGAGCCTCAGTTCCCCGCTTTGTGAAATCAGAGGGATAAAGTGCCCACTCAAAGACTGTGGGATGGGTTAAGTGAGTAACCCCTGTAAAGTGCTGAGAACATGGTGTATCTTCAGTCAGCAGTGCCTATAATGATTACTAAACCCACTTTTCTATGGTGAGCTTTTAAAAATGCATCTGTATGTCAGTTATTTCTCAATAAAACTGAAAAAAGAAAGCCAGTTCGAGGGGAGAAGCTGGATCTGGATGGGGGTGAGACATAGGCGCCTGGCTTTGGGCCAGCCCCAGCCACCCTTCCCTTCCCTTCCCATCCACCTGTAGCCATGAAGAATGCCACGTTCCAGATCACCCCAGATGTGATCAAAGAGAGTGAGAACATACAGCTGGGCCAGGACCTGAAGCTGTCATGCCATGTGGATGCAGTGCCCCAGGAGAAGGTGACCTACCAGTGGTTCAAGAATGGCAAGCCGGCACGCATGTCCAAGAGGCTGCTGGTGACCCGAAACGACCCTGAGCTGCCCGCCGTCACGAGCAGCCTCGAGCTCATTGACCTGCATTTCAGCGACTACGGCACCTACCTGTGTGTGGCGTCTTTCCCAGGGGCACCAGTGCCCGACCTGAGCGTCGAGGTCAACATCTCCTCTGAGACAGGTGGGCAGCTGGAGGGAGACTGGGGAGGTGTGAGGAAGCTGGAGAGGCCCACAGAGGGGTGGTGGGGGCAGCAGCTTGGGAAAGGGAGTCCAGATTGAGGACAACGTCATTTGTTCATGCTGTACACATTTATTAAGCACCTATTATATACCAGGCACTGTGCTAGGCACTGGGGTAGAGTGATGGGCACAATAGGCTCTGCCCTCATTGAACCAAGTAGGAAGGCAAACATTTTTCAGATAGTCTCACAAATAAATATATCCCTGTGAACTGTGATACCTGAGAGTCAGGAAAGAGTTTCCTAAGATAGAATGTTTGATCTGAGATCTGAGGGAGGGGCAGGATTTTACTAGGCAAAGGAGAACAAGGGAAGGTGGAAGAGAAAGGCAGGCCAAGGAATCAGCATGTGCAAAGGCACTGAGGCAGGAAAGTGCAGGGTCATTTGGAGAACTGAAGGAAGGAGAGTGTGACTGGGAGAATGGAGGGAGATGAGAGTGGAGAGGTCACAGAGGCCAGATTATGCAGGGGATTTGGCTCTTTATTCCAATAATAATAAATAACACTTATGGCTAACATTTATTGATGTTTACTGTATGTTCTGATGATTTTATATTTATCTCATTTGCTTTCATGATTTACCTAGTGGGGTAGATGGTTTATCTTCAATTTTTATAGGTGAAGAAACAGGCTCAGAGTGTAGCTTAGAGTTTAAGAAACTTAGCTAAGGTAACACACCAATAAGTGGTGGAGCTGGGATTCGAACCCAGGCAGTCTGACTTCAGAGCCTGCTTTCAGCCACCACTGAAGTGTTTACACTTTGAGAATGATAGAAGTTTGGAGGGGATGACTTTGGAGAGGGTCCCTAGAACTTCATCTCCAGCCCCCCACACCTTGCACTGAGGAGCTGGCTGACTGGCTAAGCCTCTTCAACTCTCTGGGCCTCAGTTTCCCCTCTGTGAGAGATTGAACCAGATGGCCTTGGAGGCCGCTCCCATCCTGACATCTGCACAGGGAGAGGCCAGGTGAGGCTGGAAGGATTAGAAAAGGCTTCTGGAAGGAGATGGACCTGAGCTGAGCTTTGGGATGGACCAGGCCTCCAGATTCCACAGATCTATTTTGCAAATCACTGAGTGCCAGGCCCTGGGTGAGGGAACCAGACACAAAGGCCACAGTCCTGTCATCAGAGCTCCCTGCCTAGCCAGGGAGACAGACCTGTTGGGAAAGGGGTGGGATAAGGCAGGAAATGGAAGCGCAGACCTTAGAAGTAGGACACAGGAGCTAAAGGCGGGGTCTGCAGAGGACACAAGAGAAGAAGTAGCAGGCTGGCTGGGACGCCAGGATTGGCTTCTCAGAGGAGCCAAATATGAGCATTTGCTAGGTGGGGGAACAGGCCCAGGAGAGAAGGGACGGGGAGCCCTCAAGGTGTATGAGAGTTGGCATATCCAGAGAGTGTGTTCCTTACAAGTGAATCCCACAGTTGGGACACAGGATGGGAGAGAGAAGATGAGGCTGGGTGGGGCAGAGGCTGGAGCACCAGGGCCTTGTTTGCAGAGCCAAGGAGTTTGAACTTTAACCTGAGGGCAGTGCGGCCTCAAAGCAGGGGACACAGCCCTTTACCTGTGCAGGTGCAGAAGGGTTGGAAGCTGGGATGTTTCAGAAACAGGGAAATCAGTGGGGCACAGGGTCATTTCCTCCATTTGGCTCAGAGGCTCGGTGCCTAGGGAATGGAACCTTTCTAAGGGCCTGTGGAAATAGTTCAGACCTGGAAAAATACATTAATTGGCTCCAAAATACAAAGAGAAGACTGCAAAAGGAAAGCCAATAAATGCATAAGTGTCTACAGAGTATAAATTATGGTAACTGGCTAACTGGACCACAGCATGCCTTGTAGAGTTATTTACAATCTATATTTAATGTAGGACATTTTAATTTGTTTGATGTGATGTGGGATGGGACCCATGGAAGTCTTTAAAAGACCATCCCTTTGGACGATGTGTTGAGCTGGATGAAGTCTGGCTGTGAATAACAGAAAAACCCTAAATACTAGTGGCTTAAATCAGCTAGATGTGTATTTCTTCTTCATATAAAAGTGAGCAGTCCAGGCTGGAATAGTGGCTCTGCTCCACCAAGTCCTCAGGGCCCCAGGCTCCATCTTGTCTTGCTATTCCATTATCCTTAGCTTGTGAGACCCACACCCACGATGGCAGTTCCCGCTGCAGCCATCAAGCTGCATTCCAGCCTGCAGGAAGGAGGAAGGGGGCACACCTCTCCCTTTAGAGACCCTTATTTTTCCGCACATCCCATTGGCCAGAATTGGTCACACGGCCACAGCTAACCATACTGCACACTGGGAGATGTAGTCTTTATTCCGTGCGTGTGCCCTGCTAAAACCCAGATATTCTATTACTTTAGAAAAAAGGGGCGGATGTTGGGGGACAGACTAGTGGTCTGTGATAACACTCTAGCAAAGAGAAGATGGAGGCTTTAACTAGAGCAGGGCCAGTGGGCAGGAGAGAGGGGATTGAGAGAGGAGATACTGTTTCAAAGGTGGAATCCCCAATGCGTAGTAAGGTTGGGCTAAGGGGAAAGAAGGAATAGGCCAGCAGGATTTCGGCTCTCTTTCTCAGTTGGGAGACCCCGAGGTAGAAACCCAGGAGGTGGAGAGGATTTGGGGAGGTGACTTCTGCTTTGGAGGTACTGAGGGGTCTGTGGGACATCTGGGATGGGGAAAGGAGGCTTGCACTAGTGGGAGAGAGGCAGAAGCCCCAGAGCAGAGGCGGGCAGTGGGGGAGCTCTAACCCCGCTCCTCCTTCTCCCCCACCCCCTGCAGTGCCGCCCACCATCAGCGTGCCCAAGAGTAGGGCCGTGGTGACCGTGCGCGAGGGCTCGCCCGCCGAGCTGCAGTGCGAGGTGCGGGGCAAGCCGCGGCCGCCGGTGCTCTGGTCCCGCATAGACAAGGAGGCTGCGCTGCTGCCCTCGGGGCTGCCCCTGGAGGAGACGCCGGACGGCAAGCTGCGGCTGGAGCGCGTGAGCCGCGACATGAGTGGGACCTACCGCTGCCAGACGGCTCGCTATAATGGCTTCAACGTGCGCCCCCGCGAGGCCCAGGTGCAGCTGAACGTGCAGTGTGAGTCCCACCGCTCCACCGGGACTACCTTCCCAGCTGTCCCTCCCGGTTCCCAGTCTGGCCTGCCCCCTCTTAACCCCTTCATTTACCCCAGTCCAACAAAAACCCTCCGCCTGCTGCTGATTCCCGTAAATCCTCCTTGACACCGCCGTGCTCTTTGACACGGGGGTCTGTGACTCTTGCCGCACTTCCGCCACCAAGTGTCCTCCCATCGCCATTCCCAGGGACCCAGTGAGCAAAGAAATAACTGATTTTGACAGGTGGGAATAGGAGTTTGAGGGAGGAAAGACATTCAATGGAACACACCGTGTCTGATAGTATAATGATGAGTTAACTCACCACGTGCCAAGCACTGTCCTAAAACGTTTTAATGAACTAACTTACTTAACCCTCCACAGCGCTGTGAATAGTGTCTCTTATTTCCCCGTTTTTACAAATAGGAAAACCGAGTCACAGAGAGGTTAAGTAACATGCGTAAGGTTTCACAGCTGGTTAGAGGCAGGGCTGGGACTTGAAACTAAACCATCTAGCTCCAGAGATCATGCTCCAAACCCCGACATTATGCTACTTTTCATTACTTGGGGGTTGAAGAAACATTTAAGTCATGAATAGAGGCCCAGCCTGGGAAGCGTGGCCGGAGGGAATGGCCGGAGGGAGTAGGTATCTACTGGTTGGGGAGGGATAAGCGTGACTATTGTATGAATGTGTTGCGGATGTGTATCTGCCTTGAGACCCTTCCACTCATGGGGCCGCTCCTCAGACCCCACTCGGTGGGGAGAGGCCTCCCTGACCGCTGCTCCCGCCCCCAGTCCCGCCGGAGGTGGAGCCCAGCTCCCAGGATGTGCGCCAGGCGCTGGGCCGGCCCGTGCTCCTGCGCTGCTCGCTGCTCCGAGGCAGCCCCCAGCGCATCGCCTCGGCCGTGTGGCGCTTCAAAGGGCAGCTGCTGCCTCCGCCGCCCGCCGTCCCCGTCGCTGCCGAGGCCCCCGACCACTCCGAGCTGCGCCTCGACGCCGTCACCCGCGACAGCAGTGGCAGTTACGAGTGCAGCGTCTCCAACGACGTGGGCTCAGCGGCCTGTTTCTTCCAGGTCTCGGGTGAGCGTCCCGTCGGTCCAGCCCCCACACCGTGCCCACCTGGGGCCAGGCTCCGACCCTGCAGGCGCCCGGCCTGGGCCCCGCCCCTTTCAAGCCCGCCTACACCAGGTTTCGGCCCCTGCCTTTCCAAGACCCGCCCATGCCTCCCGGGTCCAACCGTGACCTCCTCCGGCAGCCCCGCCGCCTCCACTCACGCTCACTCTAAGTCTAGGCCTTCCCCTTTCAAGGCCCGCTGATCTGTCCTAAGCCCCGCCCGCTTTAGCTCAGCCTCCTTCCTGGCCTCCTACAGCCACGCCCCCTTCAAGCCCCGCCTTCACCAGGCCAGGCTTTGCCCTTCTAGTCCCGCGAGCACCAGGTATGGGCAATTCCCTTTAAAAGCCCACCCACACCGCTCCTACGCCCCGCCTACAAGAGGTATAGGCTCCGCCCCTTCCAGCTTCGTCCAATCCCAGATCTCCGCTTCCAGCTGGTCCCTTGGCAGGCATCGCTTCGTCCCCTCCAGCCCCGCCCACACCAGGTTTAGACCCGCCCCCTCAAGCCCTGGGCACCGACTCAACTCAGCCCTCGCGTTTCCAGCCCCAGAGGCTGCAGGTGGGGACCCCGCTCTTTTCGTGACCGCAGGCCCAGTGTGAGGGGCCTGAGCTGTAGCTTAGAGGCGAGAAGAAGCCCTTCACCAGCTTCTCTGGAACGTCGTGGGTGGCGCTGGGCCAGCCAGCACACATTTCCTGGGCTGTCACCCTAGAGGTTCAGGCTCCTCGGTGCCCAGAAATCCCTCTCAACCCCATCTCTTCATCAAGTCATTCCCAGTGGGCTGTTTGGGGCTGCAGACGGGCGCGGGTGGGTCAGAAAGGGGTGGAGGTCAGGATGAGGGCCGAGGGGAACCGAGAGGGGCTGACGGGTTGCCGAACCCACCTTTCTCTTTCTCCCTTCCTGGAGAGCCGGTTCCCTGTCAGAATTGGTGGCAGTGACCCAGAGGAGAGCCCCAGGCGTGCCTGTCCCCCACTCCACCGCACCCCCAGCTCTCCCCACAGCGCCTGCCTGACTGGGGCACCTTTAGCTCTTGTTTGGATCTCCTGACTCAGCAGCCAGGGGCTAGGACCACAGGTCACTGGCCACCTCCCCGGCCCCTCCCCACCCCACCCAGCCCTGCCAGCCAGAGGCCCCTGTGACATTTCCCACCTCGTTCCCCCCTTCCCTGTTCTCCCACACTTTCCCTGTGTCCCCACCTTTTTGCCTCTCGCTATCCCTCTCCTCTCTCTTCCTTCTACCTCAATATCCTGACCCTTTTTCACGCCTTTTCCCCAATCCTCTTCCCGTGTCTTCTCTAATATCCCTTCTCTATGTCTTCCCAAATTTCTCTTTTCTCTGTCTTGTCCTTGGCCTTTCCTCTCTGTTCTTACCAATGCCATGTCTTGGAATTCCCAATCTCCCTTTTCTCCATCTTTTGTCTTCCCTCCTGCCCTGCCCTCATCCTCCCCAATCTCCTCTCCTCACAATATTCCCTTTCTCTTTGTCTCCCCCATACCCTCTCTCTGTTCCACGCCTTCCTCTTCTGTCTCCCTCTCCTGTGCCTCCTCTCTCTGTGTCTCTCGCCATCCCCCACCCTCCATGGCCCCATGCTCCCCTCCCCGCCCTCTCAGCCAAAGCCTACAGCCCGGAGTTTTACTTCGACACCCCCAACCCCACCCGCAGCCACAAGCTGTCCAAGAACTACTCCTACATGCTGCAGTGGACCCAGAGGGAGCCTGATGCTGTTGACCCTGTGCTCAACTACAGACTCAGTGTCCACCAGGTGGGCCAAGGGGGACAGGGGCCTGGGTGCAGTCTGACCCTGGGAATGCTCATCAAGCCAGGGGAAGGAGTTGGAGACAGGGCTTGAACACACTGACTCTTTTATAAACAACTCTTCAGACCCAGGGAGAAAGTGTTCTGGACACAGCAGCAGGAGCTAGGAGGCGCTAGGGACCTGTCCCCTCTGGACTCGTGCTCTGGGCATAGCCCTGAGAATTGGACAGGGGCCTGCTGGGTTCATACAGGCGGATGGGGTCAGAGCCACTTATAAAACATAGAATCTACTCTTGGGTCAGGAGCTGAAAGCCGGGGGGTCAGTCTCATCCACAGAGTTTCTAGAATGCAAGGCCACTGTGCTGGTCTCATGTCCAGTCTAATTTCATGTGGCTCTGCCCAGCCCAAGGGGCAGTTGGTGTGGAGGGTAAGAGTGTGGTTCTACAGCAGAATGCCTGGGCCGGAATCCAGCTCTGTGTGAGCTTGGGCAAGCTGCATCTGTTTGGCCTCAGTTTCCTTATTTGTAAAATAGGGGTAATTTTAATATTCCACCTTATAGGATTGTTCTGCTGAGGCTTACTGTGTTAATAATGGCAAACCCCTTTGAACAGTGCCCAGCACTCACTAACTGTTCAATGTGTGTTGCTTTCACTTATTATAAGACAGCCCTGGGAGGGAGGCGTGGAAGGGGTGATTGTCCTGTCTCACAGATGAGGAAGCTGAGGGCCAGGCTTCCTAGTCCTTTGCTCTTTCTGCTGCCCGATGCTGACCACCCCCCACCCCCAAGTCACACCAGGGCCTAGGCTGGTGCTCTGGTGGGGGGCGTGGCCTGCTGGGCATCTGGGAACTCGCTGTATCTGCAGTTGAATCAGCACAACGCCATGGTGAAGGCCATCCCAGTGCGGCGCGTGGAGAAGGGACAGCTGCTGGAGTATATCCTGACCGACCTCCGTGTGCCCCACAGCTATGAGGTCCGCCTCACACCCTACACCACCTTTGGGGCTGGTGACATGGCCTCCCGCATCATCCACTACACGGAGCGTAGGTGGTGGTGGGGGTGGGAAGGGTGGGTCCATCTTATGCCCAGGGAACCCTCTCTACCCTCCCCATATGGTTCCTGAGCTTGGGGCTCCCCACTGTGCAGTGTCCTACTCCGTCACTGCAGCCCAGGCCCCTCTGGCTCCCAGTCCTGGCTCTGGGGACCCTGTCCCCTGTCCCAAGCCCGGGCACCCTCTGCATAGTCCCACAACTCAGTTCTGACTGGTTTTCCTGCTTGCTTTCTCAGCTATCAACTCTCCCAACCTGTCAGGTGAGACACCCCCCCCCAAAATCCCCTTCTCTTTAGGGACACAAGGGCTCCCCTGGTGGGAGGAAGGGACCCCAAGAGATACCCAAAGAGAAAATGGGATGGAGACCAGCGACTGGAAGGAGAAGCAGAAAGGAGCAGGACTAGACTTGGAGATGTTTGTATCCAGGATATATTCTAGGGCTTAAAGGTGGGGTACCAGGGTGGAATAGGAGGGACATCTCTAACTCAGGGCCTTTCGTCCTCACTCAGCACCATTCACTGTCCCCAACAGAAAAATGGAAAGGCCAGGCTAATCCACATCCCCTGTTCCCTGGGGCAGGGATCCTTAATCTGAGATCCATGGACCCCCCCCAAAGGATCTGTGTGTAGAATTCAAGGAGTCGTGAACCTAGAACCTGGAAGGGTCTACAGTTACTTCATTACCTCTAACTTCTAGCTGAAATTTAACATCTCCTTCAATGAGGAATGTAGGCAGCTGACCACAGTAGTGTCATCACTGCCTGTGACTTTGCCATCAGGGGAAATCTAATGATCTCAGATCACCTTGAAGTTGTTGCAGTGGTCTCTAAATACCATTGACAGTCATTAGTACTTCAGAACTATGGTAGTTACTAGACCTAACACTAGATCTTGTGGTTTTATTAGATAATAAAGAAGCCCACTTATTATTACATCACACATTTTTTTTAGTGTTTTGACAACTGTGTTTCAATATAATTGATCTCCTTTGTAACCGTACGTATATCATTTTATGCATCTAAAGTCATTATTCTGAGACGAGGTCCTTAACTTCACTAGATGCCAGAAGGGTCTGTGGCACAAAAATGGTTAAGAAGTCCTGTTCCAGGAACAGATTTGTCAGGGGCCCCACCACCTGGTTTCTCAAGCCCTAGAATCCTGGACCCACTCACTTGGATGCTTGGAAGCTGCCTCAGGGGGAGCCAGGAGGGTGAAGCTGGACGAGAGGGCCTGAGGAGGCTGACCTCTTTGTCTCATCCCCACCCCCCACCCCAATGCAGACAACACCTGCCACTTTGAGGATGAGAAGATCTGTGGCTACACCCAGGACCTGACAGACAACTTTGACTGGACACGGCAGAATGCCCTTACCCAGAACCCCAAGCGCTCTCCCAACACCGGTCCCCCCACTGACATCAGTGGCACCCCGGAAGGTGAGAACATGGCCTGCTGCTAGGAATGGAGGACTGCTTCAGGGAAGGGTCTAGCCCCAGGGAGCCCCAGTCTGAAGGGAGACACAGTCTTGCTCTCGGGGAGCCCCAGTCTGAGGGGAGACACGGCCCTGTCCTCAGGGACCCCAGTCTGAGGGGAGACATGGCCCCGTCCTCAGGGAGCCCCAGTCTGAGGGGAGACACGGCCCTGTCCTCAGGGACCCCAGTCTGAGGGGAGACACGGCCCTGTCCTGAGAGGATCAGGAGGAAGAGGAACTGCAGTGGAGCTAAGAACTCCTGAACGCGGCCCAGACTCCTGTGCTGTGCGGCAGGGAGAACAGAGTGGGACGGGGTGAGGCACCTGGGATTCAGACAGCTGAGGCTAAGGTAGAGGAGGAATCAGGTGGAAAGAGGCCTGGTTGGGGTGAAGAGGAGCCTGTTGGCGCATCTCCCCCTTCCCTGCAGGCTACTACATGTTCATTGAGACGTCAAGGCCCCGGGAGCTGGGGGACCGTGCGCGGCTGGTGAGTCCCCTGTACAATGCCAGCGCCAAGTTTTACTGCGTCTCGTTCTTCTACCACATGTACGGGAAGCACATTGGTGAGTCGGGGGACCAGGTAGTCTGCCGGAGTGTGTGCTGGGGCTGGCAGTGGAGGGGTCCACAGGAGGCCGGGGACTGGCCCACGTGAGGCCTGGGCTTCCCAACTGGGCTGAGTCACAGATCCTTGTAGGGGTTGTGAGCAGAATCTGGGCAAGGCGGGAAGTCCAGAGCCAACTTGTCTGAGGTTTTGAGATGATCAAGCCTTCCTGGATCTGCAAAGAAAATGGCTCCAGCAGGAAGAGATGGAAGCCTTTGGAGGGGATAAAGAAGATGGCTAAGAGGTTGCATGTACTGAGTGCCTGCCAGGGGCCAGGTGACATCCTGGGTGCTCTGCATCTGTGGTCTCATTAACCCTCACAACCACCAGGTGAAGGATGATGTCTGTCTGACTCTCCCAAGTCCTAAACACAGGGTTGGAGGGGAGCTGCTTTGTGAGCAGTGAGAGGAAGTCTTGCTTCCTAAGTGTGGGCATGGCCCTAAGGAATGCCCTTTGGGAAGAGATGGCACTGGTAGGAGTGTCGCATGAATCAGTGAACTCATCAGGTCAGCCATTGCTTCCAGAGCCCCTGCTCGGTGCCAGGGACAAGCTGCTGCAGTGAACGGGATGGACAAGTTCCCTGTCCTCTTGGCACCTACAGTCAAGTGGGAGAAACAGATATTAAATAACTAATTGCACCAGATAGGATTTAGTGACCACCGTGACACATGTCTGCAGTGGAAGGACAGGGCTAAGATAGCTGGTAACAGGGAGACCTGACTAACTCTGGGAGCCTGGTTATGGAAGGCTCTGCTGAGGAAGTGACAATTTAAGAAATTCTTATTTATTTGTTTGTTTACATATTTATAGGAAAGGTTATGTATTTTGCTAGGTCAAAAGGTACAAAAGGTGCATAATGCAAGTCCCCCTCCATCCCAGTCCTCCTGCCACCTAAAGCCCCTCACCAGAGGCAAATTTCCAGAAATACTTTATGCATACAGAAACCACTACATATATATTCTGTTTCCCCCATTTTACACACACTGTTCTGTGCCTGGCTTTTCCCTCTGAACCGAACATCTCGGTGACATGCCTTATGAGGCCCCAGAAAGCTTCATTGTTTTCCTCAGCTGCACAGTAGAGGAAGGGACTTGAAGCAAGAGTAGACCTAAGGGCTCATTACAGAGAAGTCTCCGCAGCTAGAGTGATGGGTCAAGCTGAACTGATGAACTAGAATGGGGTGGGACGGAAGGTTCTGCATCCACTGGGGCCCCCAGACCATCCACACAAACCAGTTCACCTGTGGCTGGGTCTGAACTTCATGAGAAGTTTCCTGTGGAGTGAGGGGGTGGGTGACCAGGACTGCCCTGCCCTGCTCAGCTCTTTCATTTCCCTCTGGCTTCCCCAGCTGGAGTAACCAATTCAAACCACTTCTGGTTTGCCCCAGCCTGTCCCAGTTTTAACACCAAAGGTCCCACATCCCAGTCAAACCAAGGGCACTGGGGACCCAGCTGTGTCCAGCAGAACCCCAGGAGATCAGGTCTTATGAGGTGGCATGCAGAGAAAGCCCCAAGGGAGCAGTCTGTGTTCCAGAGCTTGCTCAGTGTCCCCAGGGGGTAGAACAAACACCAGTCAGTGAAAGCTTCCTGGAGGAGGCAGATTTGAATGCTACCTGAGGAAAACCTTGTAGGCATCAGATCTGCCCAGCATAAGAGTGGGCTGTCCTGTCCCTGGACAGAAGGACTGTCTGGCAGGGATGCTGTGGAGGGGACCCCTGTCCCAGATCATGTTGCTCCCCTGCTGTGTCCCATTCCATCACCATCTTCTCCAGGCCTCTTGTACCTGATCTGGTCCTGCCTGCTTCTCTGACCTCATTCTCTGCCGCTCTTCTGCTGCCCCTCTGCTCCAGGCAGCTGGAGCACACTGTTTTCCTCAAATACTGAGGCAGCTTCCTGCTTTAGCAGCCTTTGCTCATGATGTTCCCCTGGCCTGGAACGTTCTTCTCCTTCCCTCATTCAGGTCTCCTCAAAGAAGTCCCTGACAGCCCCGTCTAAAATACCCCTCTATCTCTTTCCCTGCATTATTTTCTTTATAGTGCTCACCACCAAGACAGTCTAAGCTCCAGGAGGGCAGGGTCTTTGTCTTATTCACAGATCTATCTCTAGTGCCTTGAACAGTGCCGGGCACTAGTGGTGCTCAGTTAGTTGAATGAATGAGTGAATGATAGATAGGGAGGTCTGGGCTTGATGAACCCTGAGGTAACTTCTCACCCTGAGAGTCTTTGAAAGTCTTTCCGTTCTGATCACAGTCATGGGAAGTTCTTCCTTCAGCGTTTTAATATTGAGAATGGATAGGAATTGGACAGAGACTTCCCTCAAGGAGTCAAATAGGGAGAGAAGATGTGAGTTCCCATAACTGCCACACCACAGAGCAGAGTGGTCTGGGCATGGGGAGCTGCAGGTTGAGGACTTAGAGTTCACAAGAAGGATAGGAGGCTCCCAGCTCAAGCCTGGGAAGACTTCTTGGAGGAGGTGACATTTCAGAGAGGCCTCAAAGCATGAGAAGGATTTGGCCAGGGGAACATGGTAGCGGAGGGCATCTCAAGCAGTGGGAATAGCCTGAGCAAAAGCCCAGAGGCTGGAAAACTGGAGTATGTCCAAGTTTGGCTTTGGAGGTGGTGAGGAAGATAGAGAAGAATGTAGTGAGCCCATCCTTAAGGGAAGTCGAAGGTTCTGACGTCTGTGAAAGGCTGTCGGGAAGCAGGGGAGATCTTGGAGCTGATGGGGGAAGAAATTCAATTTTTGTTTGGGCAGTGAAAATGTGGGGTTCCCTCATTAGGGTCCTTGGGGCAGGGTGGTGGAGAAGGAGGAAAAGGTATGGGGATTGAGGCTGGACCCCAGGGGGGATAGGAACAAGGGGATGATCTCCAGAAGCGGGAAGAGAGAGAGAGGTAGCTTTGGGGCTGGTGGGAAACCGGAGAGGCGTTGGGGCTTGGGCCCTGCCTAAGCCAGTGTGGCACCTCCTGGCCCACTGGATGCTGGTTGCAGCCCTCTCATGGCCCCATCAGCTGGTGAGGGTCCCCCATGTGGCTTGAACCTGTGGTGAGCTCCTCACCAGGCCTGGGTCTGCTGCTGGGGAGGGGGGTGTTTCTTGCTGTCCTGGTCCCTCTTCTCCCCTCCCCTCCCACCCCACCAGCTCTGGGCACCAGCTGTGCCCAGACCTTGTGTCTCGCCAGCTTTCCTTGGTCCAAGCCAACTCCTTTCCTCTCAGGCAGGTAACATTTGGTGGCACTTCCCCACTGGGGGTCTGTCGATCTGGTGTCACAGATGGTGTGGCTTTGTCTGTGGGCAGTGCCATGGAAATGACAGCCACCATGTGCCATTTATGAGTGATACCCCTTCCTTTGGAGCCAGGTCTTTCATGTCACCAGGGTCTCAAGGTGGGCTGGAAGAGCCAGCAGGGGTCATTGACATTGCCTGAGCTCTCTTAGCCAAGCCTTGAGCCCGTTCTTCTCTCTCAGTACCTCTCAGCACCTCCAGACTTCCAGGCCCCTGTGGCTATGTGCAAACAGGCTCAGCACCCACGGGCTAATGCCTCCAAAATTTCACTTTTGCTACTTTTACCACAGCTATGTAGCACATATACTGATATCCTTCTTTAAATCAACTCACTCTTTTTTTTCTTAGCTTTGTCCTAAGCATCAACATTAGAGAAATCATGGGTTTAAAGGGCTAGCTTTATTCATCTCTTAAAACATACATATAAGTATTAACATTTTTACTGAGGTATAATTGACATATGTCATATTAGTTTCAAGTGTACAACATAATGGTTCAATATTTGTATATATTGCGAAATGATCACAATAAATCTCGTAAACATCTGTCACCATACATAGTTACAGAATTTTTTTTCCCATGATGATAACTTTTACTCTTAGCAACTTTCAAATAGGCAATACAGTATTATTAACTATAATCACCATGCTGCATGTTACATCCCAAGGACTTATTTATTTTATAACTGGAAGTTTGTACTTTTTGACTCTCTTCACCCATTTTGCTCATCCCCCACACCCTGAGTATTAAAAATTTAAAGTCCGTTCCTGTACCTCCGGAAATCACGTATCAGGTACCAGCAGGGGTATGCATTGCGCGCTTTGGGAATCCTGCTCTGTGCTCAGACATAGGCCCCACGGCCGTGGGACAATTCCCCTGTCTAGAGGAGGAAGGATGGTGTGTGTGTGTGTGTGTGTGTGTGTGTGTGTGTATGTTTCAGGGATAGGGGGATTAGCTGATTAGAAAGGAAGGGAAGAAATGAAAGAAAATTTGCAAATTGTCCTGATGAACTGAAGCCCGGCTACTATCCTCTCTCTTTCCCACGTTGAGGTCCCCCCTGGGATAATGGGACAATGAATCAGTCAGGATGGAAGAAGGTCCCATCCAATGGGGACAGTGCTGTGGGCAGTGGTGGGAGAGGGGTCTTGGTGAATGTGGAAGGGTAAGGTGCCCTTGCCCAGACCTCACTGCTCCCCTGTCTTCACACTCACCACAGGCTCCCTCAACCTCCTGGTGCGGTCCCGGAACAAAGGGGCCCTGGACACGCATGCCTGGTCCCTTAGTGGCAATAAGGGCAATGTGTGGCAGCAGGCCCATGTGCCCATCAACCCCAGCGGGCCCTTCCAGGTGAGTCCACTAGGCCAGAGGCCCCTCCCAGGCTCTCCCAGTCCTTGAGCCGTTGCTCTGGCCAGGAAGCACTTAGGAAGGCCTCGTGCTTGTTCCTGGGAGCCAAGGAGGAAAGCAGGCAGGGTATGGGGGTGCTTCCAGGAAGACTGAGGGGAAGGAGTGGGGGCCTCTGGTGCAGAACCTCCCTAACCTCTACTCCCTGTGCTCTGACTCCACCCCAGATTATTTTTGAGGGGGTTCGAGGCTCAGGCTACCTGGGGGATATTGCCATAGATGACGTCACACTGAAGAAGGGAGAGTGTCCCCGGAAGCAGATGGATCCCAATAAAGGTGCAAGATGGGAAGGGGATCGGGGGGCCGAATCTGGGGGGGGGGGGGCTGTGGGTGGGTACCTGTCTGTGTTGGGGGAGGGTGTTTGTATCTGAGTGGGGGTTCAGAGTGGCTGGGTGACGGGATGTGTGTGTCCGTGACTGTGTGAACACTAGGACCCCACCCTGGCTCAGGCTATGGGGCGTGTGTAGGACAGTGAGAAGACCAGACCCTGCCCTCCTGTGAGCTTGCTGAGCTATTTACAGTACCAGAGCGCCTCCTGTGTCGATGTCTGTGTAGGTTTCTTGGTGTGCAGGTCCAGAGGTGAATGTGTGCCCCCCATCCCACGGTCAGGTGTTTGCAATAATAACAGCTTGAGTTTACTGAGCAATTACTATGTACCAGGCAAGGTACAAAAACCCGTGTATATGTGACTTCATTTAATCCTCACAGCAGTCTTCTGGGGCAGCTCTTACCATTAGACTCATTTTACAGATAAGGAAACCGAGTCCCACTGAGGTTGAGTAAATTGCTCCATATCTTAGCCACAGAGCTGGAATTTGGACCCCGGCAGGCTGAGTGAGCCCTCTACCTCACCACCTCACATTTGTGCTATGAGCATGTGTCTGTACATGGAGGGCAGTGTCTACCTTCAGACGTCCGGCGGGTTGAGTAGCAGCCTCCCACAGCCTGCCTGCCTGCTACGCCCTGGCCCTGCTAGGCTGATCGGAGCCCCGGCCTGTCTCCCTTCTCTCTCCCGTCGCAGTGGTGGTGATGCCAGGCAGTGGAGCCCCTCGCCAGCCCTGCCCGCAGCTCTGGGGGCCCATGGCCATCTTCCTCTTGGCGTTGCAGAGATGATGAGAACTGCATGGCCTCCCCCCGCCCCCGGCACACCAAAGTGTCCACATCGTACCAAAGACTGACCCCTGCCAGCCGGGGTGCCCAGGGGCAGCGCTGGCCCACCAGGGAGGGGGCCTGCGTTGGCTGCAAGGATGAGCAGAGAACAAGGACAGAGGCCTGGCGCTCAGGCCCTGGAGATGGTCATTCGACACACGCACACACTCACACACCCACACTCACACACACACAGATATATTAAAGCACAAGTTTCTATCTGACCTGCCAGCACCTTCTTTACTGCAGAGACAGGGGACTCGTCTGAATGGCATCTGCCACCCCAGGGACCTCAGCACCACGTAGGCCTTGTCCTGCCTGCACCTGTGGGTGTCTCTGCCCTTCTCCGTCCCTAACTCAAGGCTCAGCTCCAACCAGTGGCTTTACCAGAGGGAGCCAGAAGGGGAGCAGATGTGGGAGCCCTTGCCGGACTCTGGGACTCCCTGGGGTGGGGAGTCTAGATGGGGCTTTGTGAGCTCTGTGAATGTCCCCGTGTAGGGGACGACGAGGGAGGTGATGCACCTGCTGCATGCACCTCTGCTCCAGGGTGAGGGCTGGAAGGTGAAACCCCAGGTCACCCAGATCCCCTGACCTGTTCCTGGGATGTCATATTCCTCCCTCACCGTGCCCCCTCCCAGGGACCCAGCACAAGGTCTTGGGCCTGGGCAGTCTGAAGACTGACACCTTCCCCCCCGGCCCGCCCCACCCCGCAAGCAGCTGGATTCCTGAGCACAGTCCCCACCCTAGTCAGATGGCCTAACCTCAGCCCCCAGCTGTATCTCTGGGGAGCCAGGGGAGTAGTGGCAGGGCCATTATCTGGGGTGAGGCTTGACTTTGAGAGGGGCAGAGGAGAAGGTCTGCTTTCTTGATTTTACACCCCCATATTGGACACTGAATTTGGCAGTAGAGTGGAACCTCCTTTTCTTATATACTTGGCATGAAGGGATGCCCTGGATAGGAGTGGTGTGTAGGGGGTGCCCTGCCCCCTTCACTGCAGAGCACTCTCTAGTTGGCTGTTCCCTTCCCGCTCAGGGTCAGTGAAGGAGGAGAGGTTTGTAGAGCTGGGGGTGGGGAGTGGGGCAGTTGCTGGCCCCATATTTTCTGAGAGCTGAGCCTCGTGCCCCGAGCTGTGAAAGGGCTCCCTGTCCTTGGGTCCTGGGCTGGGAGCCTGAGATGGGCATGATGGGGTCTAGACCTCTCCTCCTAAACATCACCTCTGAGCCCCCCACCCAGCTGTCCATGGGAGAGAGGAGGCTCAGCCCCTTCCAGGATGACTCTTCATGCATGTGTGCATGTGGCCGTATGTCTGTGTGTGTGCATGTACATGTGTGCATGTGTGTGGGCCCATTTGTGTCTATGTAGCACTATGGGCACATCTCTGGGCAGGAGTGTGTGCAAACATGAGTTTGTGTGTGCAATGATACATACCTGTCTGTGAGGCTGGGTCTACACCCCATCTCTGTGAGTTCCTGTGTATATCAGCATGCGTGTCCATCTTCATGAGTGACGTGAATGTGGGGTGCTGGCCGAATATCCCACTTGCAGCCCTATCCTGTAGTCTCAGGCTGCCTGCCACCACCTGGATTTCCACCTTTCATCCCCTGTGGATGACAAGGAGCTTACAGATGACCCTATTGAAATGCGAGCGCCTTTGTCGGGGGGGTGTCACAGGGCTCCTCCTGGGGCATTCAGTGGGACAGCTGCAGAGAAGAGGCAGCACTGTGATGCCAGGAGGCAGGCAGGGGACCAAAGCAAACGCTGCCCATCTCAGCGCTCTGCCAGGCCTGTGTGATCATCATCACCAGCAGCTGGTGGGCGGCTGGGCCAGGGCTGGAGTGGGGCCTCCTGACACCCAACCAGCCTGGCTGCCTTCCTGGCGCAGCCAAGGCCTCTGTCCGAAATGAGTGGCTCCAGGTTCCCAGAATACGCTTCCATCATGCCTGCCGGGTATTCTTCCTTAATTGTCCCATCTGTGCAGGGTCTGTTGCCCCAACTAGACTGTGAGCTCCTCCTCTGAGCCTTCCAACCCTCTCCCCACCCCCTCCCACCCTCACGCCCAGCACAGGTGGGCCTGTTATGGAAATGGCTCAGTGGGCTTTGCCCAGTGGAATGGATTATATAAACCAGTGGTTCCCAGACTTGGTTGCCGAGTAGAACCACAGACGTTCCCTTAGAAAGCACTGATGCTTGGGTACCACCCCAGAGGTCCTGATTTAATTGGACTCGAGTGCAGCCTGGCACCAGAAAGGTTTGAAGGCGCCTCAGGAGAACCTGAGAGTGGGAACCACTGGCGTCTTGCCTGCCAGGTGCTTCCTCCGCGCCCTTGCTGCGGTGGGGGCTGGAGATCCAGAGATGAACAGCCCGGAGTGCTTCCTCCTTGGGGCTCCGTGGCACCCTATGCCTACTTCCCTCAGAGGACCTTTGAAGACATCTCTCCCCCGCCCTGGCTGCTCCATGAGGGGGACCCTGTCTCTCCTGTTCATCTCCACATCCGTACAGCCAGACGGAAAAGGTGCTTGGCGTGTGTCCCTTGAGCTGAACTGCGCGCACGCGGCCCCTGAGTTCCTGGTCTGTTTGGAGAGAGGGGACATGGTCACATGGACAAAGACTGCATGGCGGGGGAGTGACAGGGAGCACTGCCAGAGAGAGATCGCAGTGGGCCGGGGCAGCCCTGGTTTGAGGGGGGCTTGACCTGGGCTGACATGCTGTGCCTGAGGGAGATGCCGAGGTCCTTGGTCCTCGTGTGCGGATGGCTGAGGTTGGTGCGTGAGCCTGTGTGTGCTGGCAGGTCTGCAGGGGATGTGGGTGTCAGTGTGTGCCAACACTAACAGTGTGTGATGTGAGCACCTAGGGGTGTTCCAGTCTGTGTGTGTTTGTGTGTGCGTCAGGGGGTCTGCAAGGAATGAGTGTCTTTGTGTGTCCTTGGGTGACTTGGGCGTCAGTGCTTGTGTGTCTGTGCATGCCTGTGAGTCAGCACCTCTGTATCAGTGTTGCCTGTGCTGTGTGTCTTTGTGTGCCAGTGGGTGTCAGCGTCTGTGCATTGGTAGGTGGCCCACGAAGACCCCCAGCCCAGGGGAGACCAGGCTGGCTGGATCCAGTGCATCTCCCCAGTGGCAGTCTCGCCCTCTGGGTCAGGGTGGCTGAGGCATTTTGTGGCCTTAAAACAGGGAGTCTAGCCCTCAGGGTGTTGGGGTCCCTCCACTCCTGTCCCCTCCAAGTTGGTGTCTGGGGGAGAAAGGGACTCCTAGGGCTGGTGCTGTACAGGTAGGAGGGAGGAGTCTCAGCTTGGCTGTCCTGCCTTGGACCACAGACAGCCACCTGGGTGCCAAGCTAAGTCTGCAGACCAAGCCCCCTCCTCCCGGGATGCTCTTCTACCTTAACCCTCTCTGATGTAGCCCTGACACCTCTTTCCCATTCATTCTCCTTTCTCCCTGTGCTCTGTGAACACCCCTGGTGCAGGCTGTCAGTGCTGGGAAGGGCCTCAGAGGTCTAAACCCCTCACAGCGTAAATGAGGAAGGTGAAGCCCAGAGGGGGAAAGGGACTGGCCTGAGGTCACACAGCCAGTTGGGGAGGAACGAGCCTTGGAAGCCAGGTACTACAGCCCTGTGGGTGTCACACTGCTGGTCACTGCCCCTGGGGTCTCCTGCCAGGCAGCACTGAGGAGCTTGATCAAACTGCCCTGTCTCCCAGTGCTGGTAGAGATGTTACAGATGTTACTGGGGGCCCTGCACTGGGAGAAGTACCATCTCCTTGCCCTAAGTTCTGGCTTCTCATCCCGGGCCACCATCCCTCCCATCACAAATCAGGCCTGGGTGCCACGTGGAGGCTGCCTCCCTCTGCCCACACTGGCTGTAGCTGCTGCCCAGGTTCCCAGATAGAAGGGACTGGATTTCCCCTCACCTCCCCTGTCTTCACATGAGCCTGGGCTGGGAATGAAGGTCAGTGTGTCCTGATGTCATCCTGTTGACTTCCCAGGACCAGGAGGGCCGGAGGGGGTGTGAATATCCTTTGTGTTTTCCTCTCCCTGGATGGCTCAGGGGATGTGGGGCGTATTTCCAGGGTCTGTCCCCAGGAATGGGGTGGGTGAACCTGCTCTGGAGAGTCCCTATAGGGCCACTGGTTGAGGTTCTGGGTTCAGGGGAGCCCTCCTTGCTTCCAAAGGCAGGGTAGCACCCCCCTCTCTGTTGAGTCAGTACTGTGTGTGTGTGCCACGGTGTGTGTTAGGGTGTGTGTGTGTGTGTGTGAGGGAGTGTGCTGGCGCAGAAGGGCCACTCTTTCCTGGGGACCCCTTGACCCTTAGAGCTGGAAGGGACCTAAGAGACCATCTAATACAGTGCCCCCACAGTACAGGTGAGAAAGCTGAGGTCCAGAGAGATGGCACTTGCCCGCTGCCCCCCGCCCATGTCGCCTGCATTCATTTCCTGGGGGCCCTACTGGGAATTCCCTCCCTCCTGGCACCTCGCCCCCTCCCAGCCGCTCAAATAATCACCATCTCAACCCAACTCTGCTGCCCCTCTGCCCCAGCAGTCTCCAAGCATCCTTCCTGCCCCAGGATGGCCAGCTCACCAAGGCCTTTATCCCCAACCCAGGAGAAGGGGCAGGGGAAGGAGGGGACTGCTCCAGCCCAAGGCCTCAAAGACTTGGGAAAAAAGCCAAGCCCCCATGCCCAGGCCCTCCCCACCACCAAGGTAAAAGCACAACAGGAGACCCTCATTAATGGGTGAAAGGTATTGGGGTTGTTTTAGTCACACGACCCCGTCCTCACCCCTTTGCCTTGCTCTCTGTCTCCACCCCAGCCTCTGTCCCCCATTTGTCCCTCTTTCACCCCAAGCCCCCCAAATGTAACCTCTAGTCGCGGACACGGTTGTTTCAATCAATAAAGCTGCAGTGTTCTAGCGCTCTGAGTTGCTGTGTGCGTCAGCTGGCAGGTGGGTGGCGGGCCTGGAGGGGTGGGGTGAGCGGCTGGGGGCTCCTCTCAGGCCCCTGGGGGAAGCTCTCCTTCTCTTTGGCACCCGCTATCATGGATCCTGCTCTGCCACCCAGACAGTGGGGACCTGCGTCTTGGTCTCCAACCCAGTGAACTCGGGTGTCTTCGTTTATTTGTTCCTTCAAGTACTGGCCAAATCCTGCCTTCGTGGAAGCTCCTGTTTAGTGTGGGAGATGGACATTAGGCCAATAATGACACCAGGAAATGTATCATTTCAGATACAGGTAGGACTGTGAAGGAAAATTGGTGCTGTGACGGAAGGTAAGAGGAGGTTCTTATTTGGGTTGGGGCTTCAGAGAAGACTCCTCTAAAGAAGAGACGTTTAGGAGAGACTTAAGGGTGATTGGAGTTAGCCTACTGGGGCTCAGGGAGTCTTCCAAGCAGAGGGAACAGAATATAAAAGGTCTAGAGAGGTAAAAACAAAAACAGACTTAGAAGGCTCAAGGATGGGTAAGAAGGACAAAGAAGGAGGAATATATTTGGTCAACTTCCTGTACCAACTTCGCCCTTTCCCTTCTTAGACCCAACCCCACCATCCCTCCTACACACTCCTACTCTCCCCACCATTTCTGTGTTCCTGTCCTGGCCCAACAAACCCTACTCTGCACTCTGCTTGGGGCTGCCTCCCTTATTCACCACCAGTTAGCTGCCCACTCGCCCCAAAATCATTTTGTGCCAACCTTTCCCTTTTTCGCAGACTTCTCAGAGTCCTGGAATTTCAGAGCTGGAAGGTCCTTAAAGATCACTTATTTCAACCATCTACTCATATGTTTTCTTCAGGAGAAATAGTTTGCCAAGATCATGGGGGCAGGCAGTGATGAGGAAAATTCACTCTCCTGTGAATGTTCTTGAAGTGACCCCAAATCAAGGGCATGGGTGTCATGATGTGAACTACAGGGAGATCAGGGAAATGACAGGAAGAGGGTGTTTTGTGTTACTCAGTTACAATGACTCTGGTAGTTAGAGCAAGTAGTTTCATTTCCATGTTCCAGATGGGGAAAGTGAGGCTCAGAAAGGCGACAAGACCCCACCTTTATCAGCTCACACCTTGGGTAACTTCTTGCTGCCACTGCGGGATTTCTATTCTAAGAGCTCGAGACCCGCCACTGCTTTGGGGTGGCTCACTGGGTACTAGGAAGAGAGACTCACTCAAGCTCACTCGAGTGCAGGAGCATTATCATGAGGGGGACAGACACTCTCAGAAAGTTAAACACAGGAGCTGGACCAGGGATGGATCTCTTGAGCCAGATAGGTAATCTGGATTCAAGGTAGCTTTAGGAGTGTATGGTTGTTCACCTTGGCAGAGTAAACATGGCCGCAAATCCTCTGTAATTCTTCCCATAGAGACGGGGAGTCTAATTCCCTTCTCCTTGAAGCTGGATTGGTCTTAGTGACTGGTTTGGACAATTGAATGTGACATTCTGAGTTGAAGATGCCTTGCAGTTTCAGCTCAGGCCCCTTGGAACATTCTCTCTGGGAGCCCTGAACCACCATGTAGGATGCCCAGTTGCACCGAGACTGACATGCTGGAGAGGCTGTGTGAGGGGATGCAGTTGACTGTCCCAGCTGAGCCCAGACGTGGGAGTGAAGCCACCTTGGATCTTCCAGACCAGCCCATCCACCAGCTGAATGCCTCTGTCGATGCCACATGGAACAGAAGAATCACCCAGCCAAGCTCTGCCCAAATTCCTGACCCACAAAATCATGGGCTATAATAAAATAATTGTTGTTTTGAAACCCTGGGGTTGGGGTGGTTTGTTACAACAGTAAGAGATAACCAGCCTGGCATGAATCAGCCACTTTCCAGCATCCTCTTCTGTTTGCCCACGCAGTCCCTCTTCTGATTTGTGGTGTCTGCTCCTTCATGACTTCAGCCTTCTGGGCTTGTGACCACTCCATCTCCAACTCTCCCTCACGACCTTCCAGTGGCAGCTCCCAACATTCACTGACTCAGCCTCTCTAGAGAAAAGGCCCATTGGACTGGCCCACCATTTTGTGCCCAGTCACACATACATCACTGGGCAACCTGTTGATTGGCCACCCTTGGGTCAGGTGCCACCCCTGGTCCAATCAACTGGGTTGGAGGAAGAGGTCATGGATATAAAACATGGCTGCCTGGGAGCTGCTGCTTCTAGAGAGGCAGTGGGTGAGCCCACTTTGGAGGGACAGGGGGCTGGCAGGCACCATAAACATACCTCCTTGGTTCTTCTCTCTTTCACCCCTCCCCTAATGACTATCTGTTCCCAGAGGCACCATTGTGCAGTGTGTGCACCATGAAAGTGACCCCCTCTAAGGGCAGGTCCCAATGTAAACCATACAGGTAGGTCAGGTAACTTACAGACACAGAGTCTTGTGTTACTGACTTACGTTGATTCAGATATTTTTATTTTCATGTTTACAGGTGAGGAAACTGAGGCTCAGAAATGTACTGTGGTTACCCAAGCTCATAAAATTAGGAAGGGGAAGAACCTGGAGGGAAATCTAGATGTTTGCTTTGTGGTGTAGTGTGTGCTCACGTCAGCCAGATCCTCTGCTCTACTTCTGCCCCCGTGAGGTCATTCTGCTTTTCTCACCAGCTCATCCGCAGGGGCTGGGAGACGCAGGGCCCTTCCTTCTGCGGCCCTCCACGTCAGATGGAAATTGTCCCTGATTCTGACTTTCTATTTCTAGCTGTCTGACCTTTTTGCATATGTCCTTTGTGGAAAGCTACTATAACACCTTTTTAGAAAGAGGTTGGGTATAAATAAATCCAAGAAAAAGTCGAAACTCTTCTCCTTGAAGTCACCCCAACCCTGGTGGAGGTATCCCCCCACACTGCTTCTCGAATCCCGGACTCACAAATTCATCTTTCTGGGGCGTGCGGCCCCATCAGCGCCCAGCGTGTCTCCTGCTCTGAAGTCAACGTGGCAGACCCCCTGAATGCAAATCCTACCACTGAATCCATCACCCCGTCTCTTTAGCAGTTTTGGTCTTTAAAAATATTTTGAGCTTCCCATTTCTCTCAGAACCCCTGACGCCAGCCAAAGCTCAGTTGAGTGGACTCGGCACTTTGCAAGACCTACACAGCATCTGTCTACACATGCTGCCTTAAGTAGAACCCCGCTCTTGGTGCCCCCAAACCCCCAGAACCATCCACCAATTCCCTCTCATCTGCGAGGCAGTGAGAAGTAGAGTAAAAAACATGAGTCAGAGAGGCTGAGTGCCAAATGCCCACACAGTGGGAGTCGGCTGCCATTTAGAAATGTCCACAATATATTGTTGAGAGAGAAAGGCAGATTAGAAAAGAGCATGCCTATTACTATCCCTTTTTTTAATATAAAAATATCTGTGTGGATATGTGAGTGTGTGTATTTTTTTTAAGTCTAGAAGAATATTCACGGGGAGGTGAACAAGAGTTATCTCAGTGGTGAAATTTCAGAAGCTTCTGACTCACATCTTTAGACTTTTCTGTATTGTCTGAATATTTTTACATGAACATGTATTATTTTTAATAACCAGGAAAAAAATCTATTTTCTTGAGAAAAGAAAAGCCAGAAGTCATCAAGGCTTACAGATTAGAAATAAAGGTCACTTTCTGTGCTTAGCATTATTTTGATAACTATACATCACAAAGATTGGGAGAAGGCTTTGAACTTAGGCCTTGACATCTTTTCCTGCTGATTTATTCAAATAAAAATGCTCAGACAATTAGAAGAGGGGAAAGAGTTGGGTTGCGTTGGCCGCGGATGAGGAGGTGGGGATGTCAAGCCAAGTCTGGCATAAGAGAAATCCCTGGAGAATAACACTACTTCCAGCAACAAACACTGGCATTTGAGGTACGCCCAACCCTGTGCCTGTGTGAGTGTGCGCGTGTGCATGGGTGCTTGTGTGCATGTGCATGCTCTCTTTGGGACACCATGGCATTGGCAGCCCCTGTGGAGTGCTGGCATCTTCCTCCCTGTCATGAATGTGGGGCTGTTTAAGGAGCCCTCACTCCGGCTGAGGTGAGTGTGGGGTGAGGTGGGCAGGAGGGCTGGCCTGTGCAGCCCTGGGAGGGCCTGGAGGGGAGGAGGCCAGAACTGCAGGTGGGTCCTTCCCAGACTCTCCTCCACCCAGCAAGCACAAAGCCCCCTTGGAATCTCTCAGACCCTTGACTAGAAGCATCCAGACCTCTGCCGATCTCTGCTTCAAGATGAGGAAGAGAAAGTGTCCCAATTCCAGATTCCACCGGAGAGAGGGAGAGAGCGGGGCTGAGGGAGGTGGAAGAGGCAGAGACCGAGCCCAGAGAGTGGAAAGAGCACTGTGAGGAGTGCAGGGACGCCTGGACCCAAATCCTGGCTTGTGACCTCAAACAAGCCAGCCCCATCCTGGCCTCAGTTTCCCCATAAATTGAGGGGAAGGAGTGGGGAGGTTTGAACGTGAAGTTCTTCCAGCTCTGGGATTCAGTGAAATGAGAGGATGGGGTGTTCCTAAGCAATGCGGAGAAAGGGGGCCCCACAAAAGGGTAAACGGAAATTCCTGTGACATAGCCCTGTCTCTTTTTGTGGGACTGTCTGTCTGTCTCTGTCCCCCTCCCCAACCTGGGGACCCCGTTACCCAGGCCTAGGTGGAAGCTAGTCAGTCTGCTCCCCCTCCACATTCTCAGTCCCGGAAATGGACCCCATCCCCACCAAGAGGCGGGCAGGTGACAGGAACAGCAGTGAGATGGAGTCTTGGCGGGGCATGTCATGGGGCGTGGGCACAGAGCGGGACCGCAGCGGCTGAGCCTGGTGGGCGAGGGGGCGGCGGGCTGGAGGCTCCGGGCTCCGTGCCCAGGGGCGGGCAGTGGGCTGCGCACCAGCAGCACTGGTCTGGGAGCTAAGGATGAGCCGACCCCGCAGGGGTCTGGCTGAGTCCTGAGGCATAAGGTGGTGTGGATGTGAGGATTACAGGAGGCAGAGCCGAGGAGGAAAGACCGACAGTCTGCAGGGAGGATGACTGCAGGGTTGGGGAAGGCCGCAGCCTGGGTGTGAAGGGTGGCGGCTACCCGGATGGGGGGAAAGTCCTGCCCTCCATGGCTCCCTAGAGGCATCAGGAAAGCCCAGTCCAGCCTGGCTTTTCTGCTCAATAAACCCAGAAGCTTCCCTGCAGGTCACTGGCCAGCTCTGGACACTCTCTCCTGGAGTGAGGGGGGAGGTGGTGGGAAGTAGGGGCTACACCAGATCTCAGAGATGTCCCTTCACCCTGGGTCCAGAGATAGGGACAAGATGAAGTGCAGTGGGGGTGGAAAGTCCTCATTTCCCCTTCCCCTAAGCTGGGAATTTGAGGCCCTTTTCTTTGTCTGAAACTTGAGGAGCAGAGAAGGTTCTGGATGGATCAATCTCCCATCCCCATCAATCTACCACTCCCCAAAGGACCCTACTCCCCTGGGGACTCTGGAGGGAGGCATGTGCATCTTGGTGACTTCTGGCCTGTGGAGTGGTGATGGTGGGAGTGGGGTGTGAGGATCCAGGTCTTGTCCCTCAGTCCAGATCCCCAACCTCTGGTGACCAGGCCTGGCTGTGAGGAAGTGGTGCCCCCTCCTCCGCTGGGCTTGACTGCACCCTGCCTGCCCCAGGGCCCGCCTGGCACAGTGCCACACCTTTAGAGGCCTCCATCACCTCTTTTCTTGCCTCTTTCACCTATCTGTCACCATGGGAACAGCCTCCAGGGCTGGCGGAGGTGTCTGTTGCCTCCAGACCTGAGCAGGGCCCAGCCCCTCCTGGCTGGTGAGAACTGAGTCAGGTCAGAGATGTTGCCAAGGGTTTCAACACTGAAGGCAACCTCTGGCCACCTGCTCCAATGGCCGGCCAGAGTCCTCCCTACAACATCCCCCCAGCCCTGCTTGAACTGTGCCAGTGACCAGGAACTCAGCACTTTGCAGGCAGGTCACTCCCCATTGGCCATCCCAACCATCTGCATCCTGTGTGATGGTGGGGGGAAGGCCATGGAAGAATGGCGATGGGGGCTCCCAACATTCCAGAATGGGCTGGGGAACCCCAGGCTGCCCCCCTTGAGTCACTCCATAGAGGCCGTGGCCCTGCCTTGAGAAATAGTGTAATGCCCAGTGCAGGGTGGGGGTGGGGGGGAAAGACACTGGGGTCCCGGAGCCTGGGGTCTGGTCCAGGCTCTGCCGTGAACTTTCTTTTGTTTCTGTGTCTGGGCCTCCATCTTCCCACCAGCAAAATGGAAGGAGTTTGGATCAAATGACTTCCTTAGGGCCCCAAATCTCCGGCTTCCAGTGTTCTGTGTTTTATTTGCTATCAGGGCATAAGGAACCATCACTAATAGCCAAAATTGTTTTTTGTTTATATCTCTGGGTTAGCAGAGGATGGATTCCTGCAACACTCATTTAATCCGAGGGCCACTGCCCACCTCTGGGACCCAGCACCTTTACCTGTCCCCACAGGCCCTGTCCAGGTTCTTAAGCTTGACTGAGCCCTGCTCTCTTTTCCAGGAATTGCACCCTCTTCAGGCAAGGGTGGATTCCTCTTTCTCCTCCACTGCCCTGTCGCTCAAACCTGCCCAGCTTCCAGGTGCCCTCTCCATCCTGGATCCATCCATGGGTTCTAAGCCTACCTCCCTCACCACCCACCCTCACCCCAGGAACTCTGACCTCCTTCTTGCCTCTAAACCCCAGGAGAATCTCCATCCCTTTCCCTCCATTGTCTGCTTCTTTCTTTCTGGAACCTGCCCTGGGAGTTCTGGGGAGGACATAGTTGCATTTTTACCATACAGTGTTTGTTCATTCATTCACTCATTCATTCATTAACCCACTTAGTCACTGTGGCAGCCATTGTTGGTTACTAATGCCACAGTCACTCTCTTCTTTTTTGCCTCCCTCCCAGTATAGAGCTTAAAAAACTGAGGCACTCATTTCTCAGCCTCCCTTGCAGCTAGAGCTTGCCCACGTGACCCAGTTATGACGAATAAGATAGAAGAGGAAGTCTCCTGGGGGCTTTTGGGAAAGTTTTTCCTCCCTGTTGAAAGATGGAAACTCAGGAGAATAATCTTATCTCACCACCCTGGCCCTCGCCCTGCTTCCTGCCCCTGGGTATGACTGCGTGAGGTCAAGATGCCTGGAACAGCAGTAGCCACCTTGTGACCATGAGGCACCAAGCCCCAGGATAAAAACCAACACTCTAAAGATGGTGGAGCAAAAAGGTGGAATGAGCCTGGGGTCCTTGATAACCATTGAGCTGTTGAATCGTGCCTGAAATCACCCTCTCTACATTTCTCATTAGGTAAATAAATGTCATAACAATTAATGCTTTATAAAGGAAGTATGTTTTTTTGCTGTCACCATAACAGCAACAATTTAGACATTCACTCAATCAATCATTCACTTACTCATGAATTCAGCCATGCATGTATTCCCCTTCTTGCTGTATTGATTAGGATAGAGGTTCAGATGCTCTAACAAAGACCCCACATAACAGTGGCTAAATTAAATAGAAATTTCTTTCTTTCTCACATAACAGTCTAAGTGTAAGTAGTCAAGGGCTGGGATGGCAGCTCCAAGATTACAGGGACACAAGATACTTCTAGCTTGTTGCTTCACCAACCCTGGCGTGTTCTCTTGTCCATATGCTCCAAGATGTCCCCACCACATCACACTTCAGCTGGAGGGAAGGGGGAAAGGCAAGAGAGGGCCTGGTCCTCTCTTTTAAAGGTATGATCCGGAAGTTACGTACCCCACACTTCTGTTCACATCTCATTGGCCAGAACTCAGTTATATGGCCACTCCTAGCTACAAAGGAGGCTGGGAAATTCATGCTTAATTCTAGGTTGCTATGTGTCCAGCTATAAATTATATATATATATTTATATATATATATATATATTTTTTTTTACTGTAAAAGAGAGTGAGGACAGATATGGGGTACAATTGGCAGTCTTATTGATTTTTTCACTTATTCACTCATCAAACATGTATAAATACATACTGTGCAGAAAGCACTGTGCCAGGTGCCAAGGCCCCAGATTTTGGGCTGCTCATGATCTAGTGGGAGAATAAGGCAAATCTAGACATTCAAATCCAACAAGCCTTTGTGAGCACCTGCTCTGCCCGACATGCATCCAAACGGGAAAGCAAAGAGCACCAGGGACATTCCATTTGGTGGGCCATGAGTTGGCCCACCCACCCCCTCATGTCCCCTACCTTTACTAAGCCCAGGGATATGGGGAGAAGGGAGAACAGTGACAATGGCAAGTGAGAGCATGTCCCTCAGAACAAATCTTTGCTTAGAAAAAGCCTTCTTAGGTTCTAAGGAGAATCCTGCCTGCTGACATGTACACTCTCTCTTTGTTCTTGGGTGTGATGGGCATCAGTCCTGCATCTCCCCCAGACCCCCTTCTGATGCCTCTGAAGAAGGGCTGTCAGTCTCCCATCCTTCGCGTAGTCAGGTGGCTCCTGTCCTTTGGGAAGCAGAGAATCTGGTGGATGGTTCTCCCCCCATGCCTGGTACACAGCGAGTATGCCACAGGAGTTTGATAGATGGAAGAATGCAGAATCAAGGTGTGTGGTAGATTGTGTTTTCCAAAATTGGCCTCAGCAATACTTCTGGTCCTATGTTAGCTCTTCAGGAGCTGGCCACTCCTCATCGAAAGGTGGATCTACTTTCTTTCTTCTTGAAATTGGGCAAATTTGTGACTGCATCTGCCAATAGAATGAGATACAGCTCTGCCTGGGTCTCTCTCTCTCTCTCTCTCTCTCTCTGGTTGCTCACCTTGGGAACCCATCTCCATGCTGGAGGAAAGCACAGGCCACATGGACGGACCACATGTAGGTGTTCTGAATGGCAGCCTTAGATGAGGTCTCAGCCAATAGCCAACACCAGCCCCCAGACACGTGCAGGAATTAAGCTTCAGATCTTTCAGCCCCCTTCCTTCGAGCCACCCCAGCTAATGCTGGGTGGAACAGAGATGACCTGTCCCCACTAAACCCTGCCCAAATTGAAGATTCGTGAGCAAAAGAAATGTACTCATTGTTTTAAGCCACTAAGTTTTGGGGTGGTTTTCTACGCAGCAACAGATAACCAGAACAGCATGGTAGAGTTTAAATGGCCACAAACTCTTTGTACGTCCTCCTGTCAAGAGATGGAGTCTATTCCCAGCCCTGGAATCTGGGCTGGCTTTGACCAGCACAGCACAGCAGAGGTGATGTTGTGCAACTGCCAAGCCCAGGCCTCAAGGGCTTAGCAACTTCCACCCTCTCTTCCTTGCTGCCCAGAGACTGCCACGTGGAGGAGATAAGCTATCGTGCTAGAAGCTGGAGACACGAGGTCCAGCCAACAGCCAGCACTGACCTCCAGACATGAGTGACTTGATCTTAAACCATCCTGCCCCAGTCAAGCCACTGACTGCAGCCCCATGAGGGATCCCAGGCAAGAACCCAGCCCAAACTGCTGACCCCCAGGATTGGAAGTAAATAAAATGGTTCTTGTTTTAAGCCACTTAGTTTGTTGCACATCGATAGATAACTGATAATATCAGCTTCCTATTTCTGAAGCAACATATGAACCCAGAGGTATTTGGAGTGCCAAGTGCTGGGACAGGTGTGGGGACAGGTATAGGGGATGAGATTCTTGGCCCCGAGCGGCTGACTGCCTAGGTGAGTCACAGGGACAATCAAGCGTCACGCTGGAGGAGATTGTTAGCTGATAACCCAAGTCCATTCTCCCTCTGTCATGGTGGTGGGATTCGAGCCCAGCAGCACAGGGCTGCCCAGCTGCCCTTGTTCTCAGCCTTCCATGCATTAAGGTGTACCATGGGACTAAGCCAACCCCAATGGGATGTGGCAGGAAGTGATGGAGGCCACTCCAGGCCAGAGTCTATAGGACAGCGGGCTGTCTTCCCCACTAGGGGGATAGAAGCCAGGGTCTCTACACCACCTTTTGGAGGAGAGCTGCTCACCACCCAGGAACTCAGACTCCGTAAGGAAGTTATAATCCTCTTATTTGCACTCTGGATTCTCTGCTACAGGAGTTTAGTTTTACCCTATTTAGTACAGCCGGCCTCTCGTGCAAGGCAGCCCACAGTGGTCCATGTCTTGTCTCCAGATTGGAAGTTTGGGGCGGGGGCTGGGGGTTGTGGGGAGGTAGGTGGTGTTCCTTCCTGCTAGAACGTAAGCTCCATGAGAGCAGGGACTTTGTTCTTTGGGTCCACACTGGTGTCTCTGATCCAGTGCTGAAAACAGAGCACGACAGATAGCAGATGCTCATCAATAAGTATTTGCTGAATGGGTGAGTGAACCAGGGAAGAAGTAGTATATCCTCATAATTCTGGGGGCTCCCTGAGGACGGGGCTTATGTCTCCCCCCTCAGGCTGGGGCTCCCTGAGGACGGGGCTTATGTCTCCCCCCTCAGACTGGGGCCCCCTGAGGGCAGGGCTGTGTCTCCCTCAGACTGGGGCCCCCTGAGGGCAGGGCTGTGTCTCCCTCAGACTGGAGCTCCCTGAGGGCAGAGCTCCCTGTTCGCTGTACTTTCTCAGGGCCAGAGCAGTGTCTCTGGGCAGCTGAGGCCAATGCAGGGAAACACTCTGGGGTCTCCTTCCCTGCCTCCCAGGCCCCTGCGATATGGGCAGTGACTGTGGCGGGGCCGCAGATGGCATCCAGTGATGGCAGAGGGTGCTGAAGCACCCTTGGAATGAAGCTGAGCCTCGTTACAGCTTGTTTGAGAGAAGAGCCAATTAAGGAGGCAATTTTCCTTGAGCAGTCTGAAGAATGGAGTAAAACGATACCCAATCAGCAAGGAAGCCAGCAGCCAGCAGCCGTTCCCACCTTGGCTGGCCCCGTGGAGGCCCCTGCCGGCCCCCTGGCCTCCCAGGAGTGCCCCCAGCCACCTGGATGTGGCCAGTGGGTAGAGAGGGCAATGCGCCCACCTGAGGCCTCAGGGCTCAGAAGGTCATCATGCCCAGCCCCTCCCCCAAGCAGCCCCCCACTAACTTCACACACGATGGGTATAAACACTCCCGGCTTCTAAGGGCCTCCTGCTCATGGCATTGGGAAGTTCTTCTTGATCACTAATTACCCTCTTCGAGGCTGCAGCTTCTCTCCATTATATCCTTTGTGAGGAAAGAAAGCAGGAAGCTCCCTTAGGAGCAGCTCAGAGGGCCCCTCACCTCCCCTTCCCCATCCAGGAAGTCCTGTGCCTTCTGTCACCGGCAGCTGGAGGAAAGATGATTTCCTGGGAGTTCTGTGTTGGCCAAGACTGGATGGGGAGCAAATGACAGAAACCCGGCTTAAAAGATTGACCCAAGGCAAAAAAATAAATAAATAAATAAAGGGAGGGGGATTTATGGGAAAGATTCGCAATATCTCTCCTAACCACGTGAACGGAGGCTCAAGCAGGCAGGAGAGCCTTCGGGACAACTGGGACCCAGGACTCAAGTGCTGCCACAACTTTCTCTCCCTTTCCCTCTGGTCTCTACTCCTCTGCCCAGTAACCAGAGCCTCTCAGACCCCTCCTCCACACAGCGGGCACTATGGCTCTCCCTCCTGTCACAGCGTTTCCATCAGGAAGGAGCTGAACTTCTCCCAGCTCCAATTTGAAAAATCCCAGGGGAGAAGTCCAACTGGCCCAGCTTTGAGCCCGGGCTCACCCCTCAACTGATCATCTATGGCTAATGCAGGCGGGGGGGTGGCACATGATAAATGCCCTCCACTAGGATCACAGAGCTGGACCAGTGGAGTCAGTCCCCCAGGAGAAGGGGGATGGCAATCCCAGGAGGAGGGCAGGGCCCAGGAAGATCATATAATAGTTATCAATTATGGGGCACCACCGTCTCCTTTCTTCACTGTTGGTGCCTGACATCTTGTCAAATAGTTTATCTACCTCATCTCCTTTATTCCTTGAAACAAGCATAAGATAAATTTCTGTTACTATCATCTATGATATATGGATGAGGAAACTGAGGCTCAGAGAAGTTAAATAACTTGTCCCAGGTCACACAGCTGTTAAATGAGAGAGCCGGGACTTGAACTCAAAACTTTTGGTGACACAAGTCGGGGAGGAAGGGAGATACAATCCAGATGATGGGCTAAAGCTTGGACACATGAAATAGAACGCCTAATACCAGGTGGTCTGTGCCAAGTGTCCAAAGCAGAGTTTACTGAGATCTGAAGGGAGCCAGATCCAGGGGCAGAGTTGAGCAGCCTCCAGCAATCAGGGTAGACTTCCTAGAGGAGGTGGCATTTATGAGCATAGCAGGATGGTTTGGGTTGCTCCAGGGAGCTCACAGGCAAAGACGCACAGGTGCTGGCAGTTGGAAGTTGGGCTGGTACATTATAGTGGGTAAGGTGAGGGCTCATGGGGAGGGGGGCTCCACAGCATCTGCTTCAGTGGCCAAGTCAGAGGGCTGTGTGGCCCAGGTCAGAAAGGTGGGCTGCAGAGACCCTGTAAGCAGGGCTGGACTTCACCCTGCTGGCACTAGGACATGGTAGATTTTTAAATAGAGGTGCTAACAGGAGGGAAACAGCATTTCTGGAAGGTGGGTCTCAAATACTCAGCACAGCAACCCACAACTTGGGCTAAGGGGAGGAACAAAGCACTGGGAGTTGGGGTCTCTGCCTGCCCTGCACCCCGTCCCAAGGCAGCGTGGGGCTTAGATTTGGACCCAAGCCCTCTATCTAGCTGAGTCACCCTGGAGGAGCAGTGCCTGGCACAGTGCCAGGCACACAGTGGGTGCTCAGTAAGGAGGAGTAACTATTACCAGCCTAGGTGGGACCACACTGCCAGGACTCCTGTCAGCCTGGGATGTTCGATGCAGGCTGTGGGAGAGAACACTCTCGACTCCCCAGCACCAGCTGTAGGCCCCGCACTTGACCGCATCCTGGGGAAAGTGAGTCCTGAGAGCAGAGATTTGTCTGTTTGGGTCACGACTCCATCCCCACAGCCTACAACAGTGTCCTGCACAGAGTGGGGACTCACAACATAGCTGGTGAATCTGCAGGGTAGGCCTCACAGTCCCCATTTTACAAATGAGGAAACTGAGGCTCAGAGAATTAAAGGTCACACAGCTAGAAAATGAGGGAATCAGGCTATGCTGATTTCCCAAAGCCATTTTCTCTAGAGCAAACCCACCTGCCTCCCCGGGGGTGGGTGGTAGCCAGGCAGAGGAGGGGCGGGGGCTCTGCCTCCCCCATCGGACTCACTGATGCGAGGTCGGTTTCGCTCCCTCTCCTCCCTTGTTGGGCTAGGCTCAGGGCTGGAGCTCTTCAGACCCGGGTGGGGGCCAGAGGAGAGAGGGGCCCTGCAGAGGCCGCGGTGGCCCCCGGGCCCATGCCGGGCACCAGCCGCTTCCTGGGGAGTCTGAGGGAGGCGGCCTCAGCAGCAGGGGCAGCCTGCTAATTAGGACACGGTCTTTATGACTCACTATTCCGAGATGTCGTTTTCTAGACTTGGCGTTGGGGTGGGAGCAGAGAAGGCACACACGCAGTTGTTTTTAATTACATTTGGTTTGCTAATTTCTGATAGAAAATAAATATTTACCGGGAGCCATATTTCTTCATTTCACGCCGGCTGACTCCCGAGTTTATCGGGAGCCCAAAAAGGCACCTCCTGCGCACCTCCCGGCCCCCTGAGTCCCCACCCCCGCACTGGATCACACGCCCGACCCGGAGGAGGTGGGGGAAGGGAGAGAGACGGAGGAGAGGGAGAGGCAGAGGGAGGCCAGCCTGGCTTCTGTGGGCGGCAGGTCCCCTTTCAGGGGTGGACAGAGGACGTGGAGCAGCCCCTCCCTCCCGATGCTCAGGGGCTAGAGCACCGGCTAGGGGTCTGGAGGCCGGGCCGGGGGCCGCAGCTCAGTGCCAACCGCCGTGAGCACGCCCTCCCCTTCCTGGGCCTGTTTCTACCTATCAAGATGATCTCTAAGGACACTGCTGGCTTGACACCCTCACATGTGGAGATGGGTCTCCCCAAGGACTGGCCTTGGAGGGGGTGATGGGGATGGCAGGGAGCACTGAAAGGTCATCCTGTCCACTCCTTGACGTCCAGATGGGTCCGTGCAAGGGAGTGGGAGGGAGGGAGTGGAGAAGAGGAAGGGGAGAGGGAAAAGCTACGGGGCAGAGAGGCAGGAAGTGAGGGTGAATTCCCTGGGGGGGTGACAGGTGGCCCCCAGGAAGTAAGGACACCTGCCCTTCTCTCTGCTGAGGGTTGAGGTCTTGGGGTTTCCAGGGGACACATAAAAAGGAGGTGACTCCTGATGCTGGAAAGGGGAGAGGAAACTAGAGGCCCCTTAGTTGAGGGCTGGGGGCCGCAGCAGAGTGGAGAGTGAAGCAGGACAGAGTTTCTAAACCTCAGCACTGTGGACATTTTGGGACAATTGTTTGCTGTGAGGGGTTGTCCTGTGCGTTGTGTGTCTGGTCTCTACCCACCAGATGCCAGTAACATCCACCCCCCAGTGTGACAAACAAAAATGTCTCCAGACATTGTCAAATGTCTCTTGGAGTGTGGGGGTGGGGTGTGTGTGTGTGTGTGTGTGTGTGTGTGTGTGTGTGTGTGCAAACTTGCCCCTGATTGAGAAGCACTGTCTAGGATAACTTGGGGGACAGTGAGGAGGGAGGAGCCTCAGGATGACAGAGAAGAGCTTGTGGGGACTTTTGGACTCTGGGCTGTGGTGATGGGGCCCCCTGAGGAATGGGGAAGAGATAAGGAGATTTGAAGACTGGAGGATGGAAAGGCCCCTGCCCCAGCCTGGTTTCTAAATCCATGTTAAGCCATGATGGTGGTGGTTTTTTTTTTTTTTTTTTCCAATTACATTTCAATTTAGCTCAATTACTTTTCCATTATTGTTCAAGCGACTCATTTTTAATTGAAGCTGCTGGTTCTTATCTCTCTCATTCCCCCACATAGAAGAGGGGCGGGGGTAGGAGGGCTGGGGTTAGAGGAAGCCCAGGTTGGCAGTGGGCATCTTCAGCAGAAGGACCAAGGCCTTGAGGGGTGGGGTACACCCAGGAGCTCTCTGGGGTGCCCCATGGTGTCCAAATAAATCTGCAGGGGGAAAGGGAGAGCTACAATGAAGGAAAGCTATGATAGTGACACTTACCAAGCACCAGACATTGTTGTAGCTAAGACCAGTAAGTATGTACTATTATCATGCCCATTTTACAGTTGGGAAAACTAAGGCACAGGGAAGTCAAGGAACTTGCCCTGAGTCATACATCTGATAAGTAGTGGAACTGGGAGGCAATCCAGCCCTCTGTCTCTTGAGTTTGGGTGCTTAACCCCAGGCTATACTCTCTCCCTCACAATTATACCCACTGGCCCCCTCCCAGCCCCAGCCCCAGCCCCATCTCCCTGACACTCCCTCCCTCCCAAGCTCTGGGGCTCTGACTCAGTTCCCTCTAGGGTGTTTGACTTTCCATTTGTCTCTAATTCTTCCCCAGCTTTCAAGGCCTGGCCTTTCCAACCTCTTCCAGGAAGTCTTCCCTGATTGCCCCTGCCTTCGTGTACTCCCACAGCCCCAAGCTGCCCATCTACCCACCTATGTTACTAACTGCTATAGGGCTGGGGGGCAGGGGAGGCAGGGAACAGGGTGGAGCTGGGGGTTTGGAAAAGGCAATGATCTGGAGTTGGGCAGATCTGAGTTAAGCGAATTAAGTTACCTACAAGCTGTGTGATTTGGGCAAGTCACTGAAGCTCAGTGAACCTCCGTGTAAACTGGGTGTTACTAACACCCACCTCCTGGGGTGGGTGTTCTGAGGATTAAACGGAAGGAGATGAAGTCTGTAAAGCACCAACAAGGGGTAAGGGGCTTAAGCAGATAAGGGGTTTTCTCAGCCAACCCTTATGTTGACTCTGAGACACAGGTATGGCAGCGATTGATCTCTCCACTTCACAGAGCAACAGATGAGCCCCAGAGATGTGTTCAAATCCTGCAGGAAGGTGGAGCAGAGACTGGGCCTGGGATCCCCCTCTTAACCCTGAGTGTCACCAACCCTGTGACAGAGGAAACGAGGGACGAGTATAAACAGCTGTGAACTTTCCGAGCCCATGGGGTGAGGAGCTTGGGTCTTCACTCTTCCCCCTCCTTCCTTGTTGTGTCTGGGAGCCCAGTGAATTCACAGAGGGGCTGTCCCTGTGCCTCTGAGGGTGGGAGAGTGATAGAGGTGAGAGTAGGCAAGCCCCCTGCCATGCAATTGTGGAGTGTATGTGGTTTTCTCAGTTAAGAGAGATGGCTTCCACTAGAAGGAATAGAATATTAGATCCGAAGTGGCTTTAAATAGTTTTTCTCAAATAGCAAAAAGTCTGGAATTGGGTGGTTCCAGGGTTAGTCAATGACCCAGGCTCTTCACAGATCCCTCTGCTCTGCCACCTTCTGGGTGTACACAGTGTCCACCTCATGGTCACAAGATGGCTGCCAGAGCACTGCATCACAGCTTCCCAAGACAGCATCTGGAGCTGGAAGGAAGGAGAGAGAAGAAGGGAGCCTTCTTCATGCCCTTTCTCCTTTCACCAGGGAGAAGAGTCTTTCCCAGAAACTGTCCAGCAGATTTTCCCTATGTCTCATTGGCCAGAGCTGAGTCATACAGTTGCCCCTATCAGCAAGGGATTTTGGGAACGCCAGTCTCTGGCACCCTTACCCCAAGGCTGCACCCTTTGGGGCCCCAGCTTGATGTGGGGAGGGTCTCCTGGAAGATCCCCCCGCCTTGGTGGACCTTGACTTCTGTGCCCCTCATCGGAGTGTCCCCTGAACCGAAGCCCAAGGGAGTAGTGTCTGCAAATAACCTTGGGATAAGCAGCTTTGGTGCTTACCTCTCTGGTTATAAGCTTTTATCCCAAAATTAGCTTGGTATTCCCTGCTGACATTTTATCCTTTTTGAAGCTTTTAAGTTTATTTCTTAAAATATGTTTTGTTCAGTACTTTTTGTTGTTTTTAGAAGGAGGGTTGATCTGAAAGACCCAGCGCATCATTACCTGGAACGGGAACAGCAGTGTCTGGCAAAGAGGAATGGGGTGTCACACATGGCTTACACAGTGACTCATCACCCGAGGCTGGGCACACTGCTGAGCCCCAACAAAACCAGGGTTCTCTGAGAGAAGGGGGAGGGGAAATGGCTGCAACGTGGGCCATCAACAGCCAGCGCCACGGTAGTGATCATGATTGCTGAAACCACTGGGGAGGGGCACAGGGGACAGCTGGGGAGGCTTGCCTGTGAAATGGGCCTTTTTGCCAGTACTTCGAGATTTATTGACGTTTTGCTCCAACAAGCATTTATTTTTTTTATTTTGAGACAGTGACAGACTCATGGAAGAGTTGGAAGTATGGCACAAAGAACTATTTATTTTCTGAATCATTTGAGAATAAGGTGCAGGCCTAATGTCCTATCACCTCCAAATACTTGAGTGAGTATTTCCTATACACAAGGGCATTCTCCTGCATTACCAGAACACAACCATCAAAATCAAGAAATTAAAATTGATATATTACTACCCTCTGAGCCCCAGACCCCATTCAAGTTTTGACAACTGTCCCTATAATGTCTTTTATAGCAAACGTTTCAGTCCAGAATCACGTGTTGTCATGTCTCTGTCATGTGAGGCTTCCTTCACTCCAAAACAGTTCTTTGATCTTTCCTTGACTTTTATAACTTCAACATGTTTAAAGATCACAGGTCAGTTATTTTGTACCATATCCCTCAATTTCAGTTTGTCTGTTTCCTCATGATCATATTCAGTTATGCGTCTTTGGCAAGAATATCAAAGAAGTGATGCTGTGCTCTTATTGTGTCCTATCAGGTTTCAGTATGTACCATGTCTGATGATGTTCACTTTCAACAAACATTTTTTGAACATATGTATATAAGTCACTGCCTTTGATTTCTCAGTGTCCTGCAGCTTCTGTCCAGACCTGCATAAGTAAAACAAACTGAGGCCAAGGCAACCCTGTGCTAAACTGCATGTTTTGGGCAATTCCATGGTTTATTCATTCAGAGGAGAAAGCAATCAGGGAGGGCTTCAAGGAAGAGGTTGAGCATGGCTTCCAAAAATGGGGAGGATTTGGCAGGGACTGAAGGGAAGCATTCCAAGGTAGGAGGGAGATTCTCTGTAAAGGCTCAGAGCTGAGAAGAGTTGGGCATGTGTGACAGAGACAATGTTACGTATTCAACGAAGCTGTGTCATTTCTCTCTTGGGTACACAGAAAGACTACATTTCCCAGACTCCCTTGCAGTTCAGTTGGGCCATGTGACTGAGCTCTGGACAACAGAATATGGATAAACGTAATGAACACTGCTTTTAGGCTTCCCATAAATCCTTCTGCATGATCCTCCACACTCTCTCCTCCCCTTGCATGGTCACCTTGGAGACTGCAATTTGAAGATGGTGGTGGCACCAGATGGAGAGAGCCTGGGTCCCTGAATGACTGTGTGGGACAGAACTCTACCCCTCCCACTGCCAGTCACATCAGACTGTGACATGAGTGGGCAAGTAACCTTGGTTGTGATTAGCCGCTGCGATTTTGAGGTTATTTATCACAGCAGCTGGCATACCCTAACCAAGACCGTATGTGGTGGAGACATCAAGGAAACCGGTCTGGTTAGCACAGAGCCATGGGGAGACGTGAGACAAGATAAATCCAGGGTAGAGTGCAGTCTTAAATGTCAGGCTAATGAATTTGGAATTATTTTCAGTAGGAAATAGGGAGCCGCTTAAGGTTTATGAGTTAGGGAAAGACACAAAAAAAGTAGTGTTTAAAGGGGAGGCTTTTAGGATACCTTAGGTTTTGCAGTGAAAGAAGCAGGGAGGTCATTTAGAGGCTCTTAAAGTCATCCAGGTAAGGGGTGGTATTAAATACAGTTAAATTCAGATTGACAGAAAACCCCAAATAGCAGTCAGTGGCTTAATCAGGATGAACATTTGTTTCTGTCACATAAATGAAGTCTGAGAATGTCAGTCCAGAGTGCCCTGTCCTCATGCCCAGGCCCCCTCCACCTTGTTGCTCTGCCATCCTCAGTAGATGGCTTTGGTGTCACAGTCCAAGATAACTGCTTGAATGCCAGCAATGAGTCACATCCACTTTCTAGCCAGCAGGAAGAAGGAAGGGGCAAGAAGGGGACTGCAGCTCCCTTTAAGAACATCTCACAGAAGTTGCATGTACCAACTCTACCTACATTTTCATCACATATAACTGGAAAAGAGGGTGGAAAATTTATCTTTATTCTAGATGGCCCCAGGTGCCCAGCTAAAACTGGGAATATGAGGGGAATGGATTTAGGGGCATAATTAATCTCTGCCATGGGGGTGGTGGGACTAGGCTTCAGGGGTGGTGCTGAGTTTGGAGAAGCAAAGATCCAAGAATGATGAAGGACTGGAACAAATAGTCCTGGGTTCAAATCCCGGGTTCCTCATTTTACTAGTTATGTGATTTAGTCAAATTTCTTAACCTCAGATTTTTAATTAGTTAAAGAGGAATGATGCTACCTCCCCCATTAGGGGATTAAATGAGATATTAAACGTTAAATGTCTGGCACACAGAGGAAGCCCAGTAAGGGATAAACTAATTTAGCCTCTGGAAGACAAGAAAGGAGAAGTGGGGGAAGAGGGACCAAAGGGAGAGAATTAGATCTTAATGTCATTCGTTCCTTCACGCATCCACTCATCATCCCTTTATTGACGTGCCAGGTACGGTACTGGACTCTGGAGATAAGCAGGGGACAAGGCTCTGGTCCCTTAGAAGAAGTTAGAGACAGACAAGTAAACAGGCAGTTAAATCATGACCGATGGAAAGCCCTGCCCCATAGGCTCAGCCGGGTTTGCAGCTCTCTCTCCTCCGCGGAAGGGCGGTGGGAGCTCTCCAAGGTCCTGAGTTGGGTCCACCACTCCATCGCGGGCCCCTGCCAGCCATCAACGAGGGAGATGGAGTGTCATCAGTGGGGAGAGTTCCTCCCTTCTGTCTCAAGGTGGGATGGAGGAGGGGTGGAACTTTCCCTTTGAATACACAAGAGGGTTAGGAAGGGGCTGAATGGGAAAGGGGAGAAACCCCGGTGTTTGTATCAGTGTACGTTTGTGGCAGCTTGTGCCTTGGGGTGGTTGTTGGGTGAGTTTCTAGGCAACATGGTCCTTAGAAGCAGACTGACAAGGTGACTGCCATTGTGTTGGGGTTCCCTCATGGTGTAATTTCAGACATCAGCAAAAAGAGTTGGGTTTTTCCTCTTTTATAATAATTTAGGTTTTCATCCTGAGGAGATAAAGTAAGCATACCCCCACCTGGTCTCTCCCACTGCATGGAATGGCAAATCCTGAATTCATGGAGAAGCTGTCAGAGGATTCTGAAAAATAAGTGGTGGCAAGTGGATTAAGGAAGAATTAGAAGTTTCGCCTCTCTGGCATTGCCCATCCTGGACTCCAAGGCAGCCTGAAACTCAGAAGTGCACATTGGGTGCGGTCATAAAGAGTTCCATGAGAAGCTGTCTATTTCTGGAGTAAGGACTGAGAAAGGGGACCCCTATGAGCTATCGAGAGTAGGGAAACTCCCCTGTTGTTTTTCATTTTCCCCCTTTTTTCTGGCCCTAGCTCCCAGGCAATACTGTGTTGGCAGTGATAGTGGCTGCACAGTGATGGCAGATTTCATCAGCAGGCCAGGTACCTAAATCTGTGAAAGAAGGGAACTCTTATCTTTCACCAGAGTAGCTGTGATCCCAAGAGCATAGGGTGAATCCCCATTACTTTTTTCTTTCTCTTTGTCCTCCCACTACCTGGTCCTGGACACAGAGGTAGTAGTGGAAAGAATGTAGCAGAGTGGGGAAACTAAATCCCCAGATTTCTGGCTGGAGTTCTGGGAAGGGAGGCTCCAGGGATGTGGAAAGTGTCAGTGGATCATGGAGAAGAGGGAGCTCGAGAGAGTAATCCCATGAAGTTATGTGTGAATTCCCAGCCTCACCTCTGAGCTGTGTATGCGTGGACCTGATCCTAAACAGCTTATTACAGGTTTCAAGAACTGAGCTAGAGGGCAGATCACCACCCAGGTCCCAGACTGGCCACTGGGTGACACACACACATGGGACTGTCCCTCAAAGCACTGCAAGCACTTTGAAAACTAAACTGACATTGGAATCACAGCCCACAGAAGGAAGGTCAGAACTTGCAGCCTGAGTTCTGAAACCTTGGTTGATTACCTGCTAACAACAACACAAACAAAAGAAAACCAAAACACTGCTTAGGATTTAAACAAGACCCAAAATGTCTAGGATAAAATCCAAAATTACTTGGCATGTGAAGAACCAGGAAAATCTTAACTCACAAGGGAAAGAAAAGCAACAGATGCCAACTCCAAGATGACACAGATGGTGAATTATCAGACAAAGACTTTAAAGAGGCTATTATAACCGTACTTCAAGAAGTTAGGGTGAACACTCTTGAAATGAATGGAAAGGCAGAAAGTCTCAGCTAAGAAATAGAAAACATAAAGAAGAAAAGCCAAACAGAAATTTTAGAACTGAAAAATACAAGAACTGAATTAAAAATTCACTGGATGGGCTCAATAGCAGACTGAAAGCAGAGGAAAGACTGAATGAATTTGGATGATCAATAGTTATTTGATTTGAATAACAGACAGAAAAAAGATTTTAAAAAAAGATGAACAGAGATTCAGTGATCTGTGGGACAATACCAAAAGTTGAACATTTGTGTTAATAAATCTTTAAAAATCGAAATCAAAGTATGTATTCTGACCATCGTGAATTAAACTAGAAATGAATAACAGAAAGATAACTGGAAAATCTCCAAACATCTGGAAATTAAACAGCACACTTCTAAGTAATTCATGGATCAAAGAGGATATCTTAAAGGGAAAATATTTTGAAAGAAATAAAAATGAAAATAAAACATTAAAAATGTGTGGTATACAATTAAAGCAGTGCTTAGAGGAAAACTTATAATATTAAATGCTTATATTAAAAAAGAAGAAAGTTCTCAAATCAACCTTCTAAGGTTCTACCTTAAGAAACTAGAAAAAAAGTGAAAAATAAAGTCAAAGTAAGCAAAAGGAGTCAATAATAAAGATCAGAGCAGGAATCAATGAAATTGAAACCAGCAAACAATAGAGAAGAACCAATTAAACTAAAATCTTGTCCTTTGAAAAGATCGATAAAATTGAAAACCTATAACTAGACTGACAAAGAAAAAGAGAGAATAGGCACAAATTACCAATATCAGGAATGAAACAGGGAATGTTACTACCGACCCCACAGACACAAAAATAAGAGAATACTGCAAACAACTCTATCTACATAAATTTAGCCGCTTAGATCAAAGGTCAGCAAATTATGCGCCATGGACAAAATCAAGCCCACCACCTGTTTTTGTAGATAAAGTTTTACTGGAACACGACTGTACTGGTTTGAGTAGTGGCTCCCAAAATTCATGTTCAGCTAGAACCTCGGAATGTGACCTTATTTGAAAATAGGGTTTTTGCGAGAGTAATTAGTTAGGATGAGGTTGTACTGCATTGGGATGGGCCCTAAATCAAACGTGACTAGTGTCCTTATAAGAAGAGAAGTGGAGGATTTGGATACAGAGAGACACAGAGGGAAGAAGGCCATGTGAAGACTGAAATAGAGATGTGAGTTCTGCTGTCACCAGCCAAGGAATGCCTGGGGCTGGAAGAAGCTGGGAAGGATTCTTCCCTAGAGCCTTCTGAGGGAGCATGGCCCTGCCGACACCTTGATTTTGGACTCCTGGCCTCCTGAACTGTGAGAGAATAAATTTCTGTTGGTTTAAGCCACCAAGTTTCTAGTAATTTGTCATGGCAGCCCCAGGAAACTAACACAACAGCCACGCTCATTCATTTATATATTGTCTATGGCTGCTTTTACACCACAAAGACAAAGCAGAATAGCTGGAACAGAGACCGTATGACCCAAAAAGCCTACAACATTTTCTCTCTGTCCTTTTACAGAAGAAGTTTGATGACCCTTGACTTAGATGAAATAGACCAAGTCCTTAAAAGCTGCAAACTACCAAAATGCACCCAAGAAAAATAAATAACTAGAAAAATCTTGTGTGTATTAAAGAAATTAAATTCACAATTTAAAAACTTCCAAAAAAGAAATCTCCTGACCTGAATGATTTCTCTAACGAATTCTAACAGACATTTAAAGAAGAAACAATGCCTATTCTACACAATTTCTTCCAGAAAACAGAATAGAAAGGAAAACTTCCCGACTCATTTTACGAGGCTACCATTATCCTAATGCCAAACCAGATGAAGACGGTAGAAGAAAAGAAAACTACAGACCAATATGCCTCATAAACATAAATATTAGATACCAGTATCAAAACAAACTAGATACTGGAAAATTGAATACTGTGATACATATGAAAAAGAAAAACACACTATGACCAAGTGGAGTTTATCCCAGGAATGCTAGGCTGGTTCAGATTTCAAAAATCAATCAGTGTAATCCATCGTATTAACAGACCAAAGAAGAAAATCCACATGACCATATCAAACTGAGATAATAAATGTATGCAGTTTTAAGCTGCTGAGTTGTGATAACTTAATACTCAGCAATAGATAATTAATGCTAGCAACACAGTGGATGCCCCTTACTCCTCCTGTATTTCTTCCCCCACCCATCTCACATCCCAGAGAAAATACTTTGGTAACCACTAATCTGAACCACTACTCTAATACATTTCCTCTAAATGCATACACCTCCAAACCACACATGGTATAGTTTACACATTTTTAAAGTTTACATAAATGATAGCACATTGCATGCAATACTTTCATTACTTCTTCTTCTCTTACTATTGTACTGTGAGATTCCTCCATGTTATGTGTAGATATTGTTCATCCATCCTTACTTACTGCTATATAGGATTCCACTGTAGGATTATGCCACAATTTATTTAACTGTTCTTCTATTCATAGACATTTAATTTGTTTCCAATTTTTTTGCTTTTTCAGTGTTGCTGGGAACCGTCTTATACATGTCTCTGTGTGTAAATGTGTGGGAATTTCTCTAGGGAGGGGAAACACTTGGTCTAATCCTTGGATGTTAAGGATTCTTCTCTCCCAGAGTCCACGATAAAGTGGTCACAGTTTGAGCTGAGTGTGTGTGTGTGTTTATGAGGTTGGGCAGGAAAGTCAAAACATAACACCAGATGACAATCACTACCAGTCGCTGAGCCCTGTCTATGTCCTTGAGCACTTGAAGTACTTATCATAGAACGCTTCCATTGGAAGGGGATTTAAATGCTATTTGTCAGCTTTCTGGGAATCTCTGTCTCTCTTTCTACTCCTGCCTTGCCCATGTGGCTTCTTTCTCACTCACTCTCTCTTTCCAAATCCTGTAACTTTGTCAAGAGCTCAGGAGAAGGCATTAGGGAGCAGGAGGGGAGAGGAGAGGAGAGAGGAGAGAGAACCACTCCCCACCAGTCTCTGCCATGGGAGAGGGGTTGGGGTTGCTAATGAGACGGGCTGAAGAAAGCGTGTCGCACACTGGGAGAGAAAAGAAGAGGCGGACACAGAGAGAAAGGGGCATTTGGGTGGGGAAAAACATCCTCTTCCTCCGCAAAGCTCAGAAGCCCTTCTGTATGGACCAGCATTAGCCAAAGTGTATGTGGACATCACAGGTCCCCTAAGATGCCACGACACACTCACACTCACAACATGCACACACTCATACACACACACCCATATAAGCAAGCACAGCATGCACACAGACACATGTATGTAAAGACACACTCGTCCACACAGCCAAACACCTGTGCACACAGTGATACACATACAACACATATACACACCCCATGTGTGCACATGCACACACACTGTCACAGACTTTCTTTGTCAAATAAGATTGGGGAATGTTTTATCCCCCAGTCCTCCTTTATATATTCCTGGTGCACGTCAGAATATCAAAAGCAAAGGCTTCGAGAAGTTTGCATGAAAGAAACCCCCTTCCTTCTGTTTAGGAGCCTCCACTTGTTTCACATCATTTACTTCCTAATTGTGTCCTTTGTGCTGTCATTTGTTTTTCAACATAGAAATAGTTTGTAATTTTTTTTGTGAGGAAGACCAGCCCTGAGCTAACAGCCGTTGCCAATCCTCCTGTTTTTGCTGAGGAAGACTGGCCCTGGGCTAACATCCGTGCCCATCTTCCTCTACTTTATATGGGACGCCACCATGGCATGGCTGACAAGCAGTGCGTCGGCGCCGCCTGCGATCCGAACCCGTGAACCCCGGGCTGCTGGAGCACGAACTAAACCACTACACCACTGGGTCAGCCCCTGTATTTTTTTTTAATTAGGAAAATAATGCATGAAAAAATCCATTGCAAAAAAAAAGGCTAGATAATGCATTAAAGCACAAAAACAAAGTAAAAAGCACAGAGGGGAAACCACTGCTAGCATTTCAGAGTCTATCCTTCATTTTTTCTTATAAATGTATACATGCATTTCTCTTTTTCATAAAAGTTTCACAACTAGTTGTTTGATTTGATGATATACATTAAAAATCTCCTAACGATGGCACGGTATTCCATATTACGCGTGGTGGCAGGTTGTATTTTCCAAAGAAGGCTGCACCAGTATTTCCCATCTCACAAGCTCTTCTAGAACTCGCCACTCCCCCCATCAATAAGTGGAGTCTGACTCCCCTCCCCTGGAACCTGGACGACCTCTGTGACTCCCTTGACCACTAAACACTATGTGATTAGTCATAAAAATTCCGCCTTGTCCTCTTGGGATGCTGGCTCTTGGAACCCAGCCACCGTGCTGAGAGGAAGCCCGCGCGGTCATGAAGAGGCTCCTGCGGGGAGGAGCAGAGGCCCCAGGCTGCAGCCCCAGCTCAGCTCCCAGCTGGCAGCAGGTACCACCTTGCCAGCCATGTGAGGGAGTCGCTTTTAAGTGACTTGTCCAGCCCAAATGGAGCTGTGCCAGCTGGCGCCACATGGAGCACACAGCGGCCCTGCTGAGCCCCGCCCAAATCGCAGATATGTGGGAAAAATAAATTATTGCTGTTGTCTGAAGCCACTGTGTTTGGGGTGGTTTATTACACAGCAACAGGTAACTGGAACATGGATGTATCATGCTTTATGTAAACGTCACACGAGTTATGCACGTTTAGGCTGTTTCTGATCCTCCAGCATTGATGTCTAGCTTTCTCTTCAGTCTGTCCTCTCTCCTGGGTGGCTGCAGCCCCATTTTGTATATCTGAGATGCCCAGTACTAGGCCGAGTGCATACAGTAGGAACTCAGTATGTGCTTATTGCAGAGGCTGGTGAAGGGAAATGGAGGATCTTTTTTTTTTTATTTGTTTTTTTTTCCTCCCCAAAGCCCCAGTACATAGTTGTGTATCATAGTTGTAGCTCTTCTATATGGGATGCCACCTCAGCATGGCTTGATGAGCAGTGAGTAGGTCTGCGCCCAGGATCTGAACCAGTGAACCCCGGGCCGCCGAAGCGGAGCACACGAACTTAACCACTGCTCCACCGGGCTGGCCTCTGGAAATGGAGGATCTTATGGGGACCTGGGAGGGGACCTGACTTCCCACCTCTCTGCTCCTGGGACATAGCCTTTTGTCTGCTTCTGCCAGAGCACCTCTCTCACTGCACAGGTCACTGGCTCCCATGGGTCCCTGGGAAGCAGGCAAACATAACAGAGCTGGGGACAAAGGTAGCCTCAGGGGGCAACGGAGAGCATGAATGAAGGTGCCCCAGTCTTCCCCCATGGGAGCAGAAACAAACCTCTGAGCCCACAGACTCCCTCTGGAGCCTGGTCTCCTGGAGTGAGCTGAGGGCAGAGTGGTGCAGAACTAGGTTAGTGGTTTGGAGAGAGTGGTTTGGAGTTGCTGGCAATGATGCCCACAGGTCTGCTGGGGGGTAGGGATCATGGCCTCTCCACCAGGATGCACTCATCCCCCTACATGTGCCCCCCCCACACACACACACACCAGCCTCCTGCTGCCACAGGGAGGCTGGGGCACTTGAACTGGCCTGGGGGGGCGGGCAACGCTTCCCACCATCTGAGTCACTGTCCACATGGGTCTCCTGTGGCCAAGAGAAGGGCCTTCTCTGCCTGTCTGCCCTGTGCTGGGGCAGGGTCAGCTGAAGCGGCAGCTGGGTCAGGACTGGGTGGTAGGGAAGCTGGCCTCAGAGAAAGGCAGTCAGTCAGTCAGTGAGCATCTGAGAGGGAGGGAGCTGCAGGATCCTGGAAACACAGCCACTGCCTGGCAGACCACCTGCCTCTGGAATTCTGTGGGTTGGGGGATCTCCCTGCCACTCCAGAACCGGGCCCCACCCCTGGGCTCAGACTGCTGCTCCTTCCCTTCCACCCCAGATGAGAGTTACCTGTGGCCAGATGGAGAAATCCAGGAGCTTGCTTCATTACAATCTCTGAAGCCAGCTTCCAGAAACTTCTATCAGCAGAGTTGGGAGGGACCTTGAGACGATGGAACCCAGGGCTTTGCCTATTTGAATGTGCACATGAATCACCCAGATCCTTGTTAAAATTCAGATTCTGATCCAGTGAGTCTGGGGTGAGGCCCGAGATTCTGTATTTCTAACCAGCCCCGCATGATGCTGAGTCTGCTGTCAGTCAGCCCCTCTTTGAAGAGCAAAGCTCTAATCCACTGCTGAAAGCTCAGGGGCCCAGGGAGGCAAATGGATGGGCTCAAGGCCACAGAGACTCAGAACGTGGGCCCCAATCTGATGCACACTCTCCACAGAGCAGGCTGGGCACCACACTCCTCCCCAGCTGCCCACACCAAGGAAGAAATCCTGGGAGCCCCTGGGATGGCTGCCGAGCTGAGAATGCAGACAAGCACTTGCTGGAAGGGGTGGCACCAGCTGATGGTGGGAGACCCGCTGGGGCTGGGGAGCCCTTTCCCACCCCCAGAACAGGAGAGGCAGGTCTCTCTGCACACAGGACGCCATATCTGGGGCACCTGGTCTGGAGGGGGGAGGGGATGAAATAGCCTAGAGGTGGCCTCTCAGCTCCCGAAGCCCCTGTCCCATCCCAGTCTCAGCCCACCTGCTGCAGGCACACACCCACCCCCTCCCCACACACACACCCCTTCATAGAGAAATCACTTGGCAGCCCCCTTGTTGATGAGGGCAGTCTCCCACCTTTCACTCTTGACCCAGCCACACCGTCACAGTCTAAAACACCCGAGAAGTCCAGGTCCCAGGGCCGAGGAACAGCATCCAAACGGTTTCCTACTCCAAGTGCATTCAGGGGCTACCCAGCTCCTGTGACCTGGACAGAGGAGAGAATGTTGGGGAGCCTCCAGTCTGAGGGGGATGCACTATCCCTGCTTTCAGGGAGTCCCTGGCTTGAGGGGGGAGGCAGAGTCCCTACTTTCGGCGAGTCCCCAGTCCAAGGGAGGAGGCATGGCTCCTGCTCTCAGCCACGCCTAGTCTGAGGGGAGCTCCCAGTTTGGTTGGCTGTCAATTCTGCACAGCATAAGGACTGAAGATGCTAGGATACGAAAGAGCTCTGATTCTAGACCCAGGTCTATGGAGATAATTGTGGCATGTGACAAACCACCGATTTCTGCTTCTGCTGGGAATGGACTGAAATGGCAGGAGAACTGGAGGCAGACAGCAGGAAGGACTTCCCAACCATAAGAAATGAAGGTACCAGGATGGTGGGGTTTGGTGCAGGGAGGGATCTGCCCAAGTGGCAGGGTCTCTCCCCTGGTTGAGCATTTACCCCTTGGGCTCAGGTGCCATCCAGCATGGAGGCGGGGGTGGGCCAGGCCACCTTTCAAAACTGCTTTACTCTGAGGAAGCACTGTCCTTGAAAATGAACAGGACCTACAAGAACCCCTGCTCAGGTGTTCAGGAAAAGCAGAACTTCCCCCACTCCCCTGAACACTGCCACCCTCATCAACAGCACCCTAACTGAGAAGGCCCTCCTCCTTTCCTCCACCACCAGCAGCACAAGGGCCAGAACTCTGGCTGCCACCAGGAGGCCCAGGTTCAAGTCCTAGCTCTGCTTCTGTTTTGCTGTGTGACCCATGGCAAGTCAGTGAACCTCTCTGAGCCTCATCCATCACAGAGGATTGTTGTGGGGTTAAATGCCATGCTGTCGGTGAAAGCAGCTAGTAGGCTGTAAATTGTCACATAATCACTAGAGGCCATTACTAAAGTTTAATTATTATCATGTGCCTTACTGTGGTGGCAGTATCCTGGGTCCCCTGTCAGGGTGACGTGACAGCTGCCTGCCCTCTGGAGTTACAGAGTCTAAGGCAGGAACACCAGCCTTAATGCTTGGATTCCTCCTAATAGCCAAGGCCCATCTTCAGGAAGCCAGTTAGGACCCACTGGGCCCCACACCCACAAAATTCATGCAGCCTCTCCAGGTGGATCCTCGGGCCTGTGAAACCCGTGTCAATCCGCCTGTTCAGCCCCTTCCCTCAGGCCTCAGGAGCTGACAGCCCAGAACACTGAGCATTAGCTAGTCACTGTTCCACTTTCTAAAAAAACACAACTCTATTAAAATAACAGCGTGATTTAGTTAATTATTCTCCATAGCAAGTGGGTGAGTGTAGGAATACAATTCACCCAGCTCCCTGCTGCCTGATTGAGTTTCCTAAAATCCCACTTTGCACTTGTCACTGCATCCCCGCCCCCAAGAGCTTTCAATGGCTCCCAAGATTGCACAGGATAAAAGCCAAAACGCTAGGTGTGAGATTTTGGGACCTCCACCATCTGGACCCTCCCTACATCCCTGCCTCCCTGACAGGACAAACTAGGCTGTCTGTTCCCTGTCCTTGTCTCTGCCTCCTTCAACTGAGCCCCTTTAAGACTCTGGTCAAATTCAGTTTCCTCCATGAAGCCTTCTTTGATTGCTGTAGCCCAGAGTTTCTTGAAGTGGACTCACCATCGTATAGAATCACTTGAAATGTACAGAAGGCAGGGGGTTTAAAATGCTTATTCACGCGCCCCACCCTGGATCGACTGGACCAGACTCCTTGCGGGTAAGGGATGTCTGGGATTTTGCTCATTTAACAACCCCTACCTCCACCCCATCATGCTCCACTGTCCCAGCCCTTGGTCACAAGCTGTCCTGCTCTGAAATCCTGTAGTACTCGGACATGGACCTCTTGTCTAGACACATCCCATGCGGGAACATGATGGACTAGACATTCCAAAGGGCCCTCTGTCTATAAAACACTCAAATCCTTAATAAATTATATGTAATGACACGGGATTTGGGAGAAGTCAGGGGAATCTTCAGGACTGCCGTGAGGGAACATGCTGGTATCAGCTCCACAGTAGAGTAACTGCAGGGAAGGCTGACCTGACACTCCTGCTTTAAGCAGGGATGCAGGTGGCTGGTGTCCCCTGGATTCTAGCAAAAGCTATTGCAAATCCTCTCAGGAGGAAAACATTCCAACTTAGTCCCCCAGGATTCCCACAGATTAGGGTTAAGCTCCCAAAAATCTCACAATCAAAGTTCACCAAATGCTTATGAAAATGAGCCACCATGAGTGAGAGCCAGCAGAAGCCATAAGCAGTGGATGTGAATTCCCAAGGAGGTCAGATACTAAGATAATTAGACACTGGTTACAAAATAATTATGCATAAAATGTTTTTTAAAATTAAAAATAGAATGGCAGAGACAATCATGCAACAAAAGTCTGCAAAATGACAAGGAAGGTTTTGTAAAGGACTGAATACACCTCATAATAAAACAAACCCAATGGATGGGTCAAACAGGTGATTAGATGTAGCTGAAGAAAGAATTAGTGTAGAGGGGACTAGAGCTGAAGACTGCACTTTGATTGCAGCACAGCAAGTCAGGGAAATGAAATATGAGAGAGGGTTTGAAAGGTGTGGAAGACTGGAGTCTCAGAAGAAGAGAGGAAAAGGAGAAGAGAAAATATTTAAAACAATAATGGCTGGAAATTTCCTATTTTGATTTAAAATGTGGATTCAGAGAGACAGGAAGCACAATGAAAAGCAGGATAAACAAAAAGGGCCTCGTCTGGACCACCTGGCCAGCCTGCCTGAATTTTGTAGGTTTGGGGCTCAGTGGGTCCTAACCGGCTTCTTAAAGATGACCCTTGGCTATTAAGAGAAACTCATTGTGCAGAACATCAAACAGAAAGAGAAAATCCTAAAAGCAGCCAGAGAGAAAAGACAGATCTTGTCTCATGCCTCCTTATAAGGTCAGTTCATTAAGCAGATGAGCATGTCCAATCTCTCCAGCCAAATCAAAGGCCCTTAAGGCCCAAGCCTCTGTCATCTATGAGCGCTCAGCTGCATCAGTCACCACTGAGTCTCAGGTTTCCCACTGTTAAAAAGGTGGAGGGGCAGGTTGCAGTATGGCGGGAAAGTCAGGCAGGCCTGGGGTAAACTCTGGCTCTGCTGCTCACCGCCTGTGGTCATTTTTGTTTCCCTGGAGCGGATGCTCACACGTAGTCATTGGCTTGTGTGTTGTTGTTAAACTTAAAAAGAATGAAGGGTTAGACAACAAAACACCCATGTAAGGATTCCTACTTTTAAAAGATTGACTTAAGTACCCCTCTGTGCTCAGACCTTCCTCATACATTCTCCCGCGGAGCCCTTGCACCATCCCGGTAAAGTGGTCATCATTTGGGGAGGGAACCTGAGGGGACAAGGTACAAGGACATCACCCCTTGGGCTTGGGTCTACTTTTGCTGCTCTGTGCCAGGCTCCTCTCTTTTCATTTCCTCTCCTCTCCTCCATCCCCGACCCCCGCTCTCATTCTCTCCCTGACACCAGCATGCATTCGGAAGCACTTGATACATGTTCTTGAATATGTATGTCTATCCGCATTAAATATGGAGTGCTGGTTTGCCTGAGAACGTGTTTCTAATTTCCATAAATGCTATTGTGCTGTGGACCTTAATTCTGTTTCTTTCTTTCCCACTCAACACTACATTTCTAACGTCTATGCCCGTGTCTGTCTGCACCTCTAGCATACTGTTTTTCCTTGCAGCTTGGCATTCCACTTCACAGGTGAGGTCCCCGAGGCTCAGAGGGCCTACACGACCTTGCCCAAGGTCACAAAGCCAGTAAGGGGCTGGCCTTGGTCAGAACGGTCACAGTAGGCCACTCTCCCTTCCTAGATTCAGAAAAATATGTGACACAAAGATATGTTTACAAGATGTTCCCATCCCTCCATTTTTATGCAAATGCAACCATACTCTTCATAGTGTTCTACAGGTTAGTTTTGTCATTTCAGACTGTATCTTGGGGATTGTTCCACGTCAATACTGTAACAGCTTCTGCTTTCTTTATGGCCGCATAGTATTCCATTGTGTGGATGCACCATCATTTATTCAACTAGGGCCCTTCAGATGGACATTGTCCAATCTTTTGCTAAATAAATTGCTGCAGTGAACATCCGTGTGCACGTGTCATTTCTCATGTGGGGAAGTGGAGTGGATATTTTGATGCCCTGCTCAGACTCCTTTGGGACTGGGCACTCATTCCCCCAGCTGCTGGGAGCTCTGGCTGCTAACAGCTCACAGCAGCAAACCTCTTCGGGCACTGTCCTCCACTGACCCTCGCTGAGGGCTATGCCCCTCCCTGAGGCAAAAACAACCACTACCTGGTCCACAAGGGCCCCCTTGTCTCACTTTGGGATGTTCCTGCAGGGCCATCTTATCCCAGAGCTCCTGGGGCATCCGCATGGCAGTTCGACTCCTCCCTCAGCCCATGCTGCCTCCCTCACTCCCCTGCAGGTGTTGTTCCCAAGAACGTTCCCCTGTTAGCCTCCTGCATGCAAATCTCTGCCTCCGAGACTGTTTCCAGGGAGCCCAATCAAAGACAAGAAGTCTGTTTGTAGGATAAATGCCTAGGTGGGGAATTGAAGGACCAATGTGCTTGTATTTGGGTAGATTTCAACATATTTTCAAAGGACAGAACAAAAGAACATGTACACAGCTGGTGTGCAATCACTGTCCTGAATGGAGCCCTTCCACCTGACCCAGGTTAGAAGGCGCTTTTCTGCAGATGGTCACACAGGATCTTCCAGCGTCCCTATGTGGCAGGCAGGACAGACAATCCGACACTTCGCAGCTGGGGAGGCTGGGTGGGGAGGGGGCTGCTTGCCCAAGCTGGCACAGCTGGCACAGCAGAGGCGGGGTCATCCTGCTTTACTCCAGATGCAGGGATGCTGAGGTACTCGCCTCATCCGGGGACTGAAGGAAAAAGACCCATGACAGAGGGTGCAGCTGGGGGTGTGGGGAAGGCAGAGTTCCCGGGACCTCCTAGTTAGGGCCCTGCCCTTCTCTGGTGCCCCCGGACTGCCCCGTGGCCCAGCCCTCCCTCTTCTCACCTGACCTTCCCCTGCCTCTCAAACTGTCAGATGCCCAAGAGAAACTAATTCAGACTAACGTGAGAGCCATGTGCAATGTCTCCCAAAGCTACTCAAATGTCTGCCTGATGCTTAGACTGTACAAAAATAACCTTATGCACTAAAATCACCATGCTAACCATCTATAACAGCCTGACTTACATATTTGATATGTGCCCCAGCCTGGAATGGCCTTCCCATCTTCCTACTCTTCATCTTCATCCTCCGACCCTCACCCAGGCTCTGCCTCTTTTAGGAAGCCCTCCTCCATCTTCCCAGGCGTGTGCTCTCCCTCCCACAGACCCCAATAACCACTGCTGACACTCAGTGTTATGGGCTGAATTGTGTGCCCCCCAAATTCATATATTGAAGTCATAACCCCTAGCACCTCAGAATGTGACTTTATTTGGAAATAGGGTCGTTGCAGATATAACTAGTTAAGAAGAGGTCACAACGGAGTCGGATGAGCCCCTAAGCCAGCATGACTGTGTCCTTATAAAAAATGCCATGTGAAGAGAAAGAGACACATGCAGAGGGAAGAAGATGTGAAAACACCACCTACAAGGAAGGCCAAAGATTGCCAGCAACCCCCAGAAGCTGGGAGGGAGGCCTGGAGCAGATTCTCTCTCACAGCCCTCAGAGGGCACCTCGAGCTTGGACTTCCAGCCTCCAGGACTGTGGGAGACTAAACTTCGGTTGTTGAAGCGCCCCATCTGCGGTACTTTGTTACAGCACCCTGGGACGCTGAGCCACTCGCTGGGCTCTCGGTGCGCACAGGCCTGTACTCAGCTCCTCCAAGGATGAGCTAAGGCATTCCTGGGATGCTCCATGCTGGATGCTATTGCTTTTATTTATGTTTTGGGAAACTGAGGCTTAAAGCTGGTTAAGTGGTAGAGCCAAGATAGGGACTCAGGCCATGTGGCTCCAGAGGCGGTGTGTTTAACCACCAGCCTATATGTCCTTGTAGTAGGAATTAGTAGTAGTCGTATTGAAGAAAGACTCACAGTATAACTCCAGGCTCTGGACTGAGTGCTGATGACTCCCGCAGCACCAGAAGAGAGGAAGAAATCTTCCAGCAGCCTCAGGGGCTTGCCCAGGCTCCCTGTCAGCAAGAGGCAGGCCCAGGATTTGATCTATAGGGCCCTCTGTCTCTGATAGACAGACAACACATTGCAGCTCCGAGCCAGTGTGCACATCTGTGTCCCGGCATCGCTATGTGTGTCCTGACAGGGCCAGAGCTAGTCATCCTGGCCTCGGGGCCCCAGGGCCCAGCAGGGTGCTGAGCACACAGCAGGTGCTCCATAAATGTGGTGGGAAGAGTGAACCCGTGCGTGCCTCCGATGCAGCGGCTTCCTTGGGTCTCATAACAACATTTCATACACAACCCCAAATATCGACAGAATTCTCATCTCAGCCTGCTAAGTGCCTGCCTAATTTTCCACTCTATTGACAGACTCCGTTTTACTTAACTAGCCCCTATTGTGTAGCAATTGGATGGTTTCTCATCGCCTCCTAAACTAGGGGGAGGCGCCAGGGCCGCCCAGGCTGCGGTGGTGGTGCCTTCTGAGGGAGCTAGCCTGGGAAGAAGATTTCTGTGTCAGCTGGTGAGAGGCTTGGGGACAAGCCTGGACCATTCTGGGGGCATCACCCTGTCCCCAGTCACCCTCGAGTCCTGTCCTCAGTCCCTGCTCACCTTTGCTGACCCCTTCAAGGGAACAAAGGGCAGAGCTCCCACATGGCCTACACTCCACCCCCTCTCGTCCTGCTTGACCCCCACTCTCTCATCTTCTCCGTGTCTGACATCTTCCAACCGTTCTCCGAGACAGAATTCTGGAATTCTTCCAGTAAGAGTCACTGAGTGCCTACCTGGGGCCCAGGGCTGCTCCGGGTGCTGGAGATTCAGCCTTGAACAAGAGACGCAATGTCCTGCTCACGGAGCCGACATTCTAGAGCAGAGAGAGGGCCGAGAAACAGAGAGAGAAGTGCTACGTCAGGTGGTGGTGAGCACTGTGTAACTGGGGAGGGGCTGGCCATTGAAATGGGGTGATCCAGGAAGGGCTCTCTGAGATGAGCGGAGATCTACACGAAGAGAAGGAGTGAACCATGTGGACCTGTGGAGGAAGAACTTTCCAGGTCAAAGAACAGCAAATGCAAAGGTCCTGAGGCCGGAGACAATAGCATGTTCTGGAAACAGCTGGAAGGCCAGTGTGGCTGAAGTCTGTGAGGCAATGGTGGCCACATGGTGTGGGGCTTCTGGACCTTTCTTGAAGCTTTGGCTTTTACGCTGGGTGAGATGAGAGGGTTTGCACAGACGCGGGGTTTGAACTGGTTTATTTTAAAAGATCCCTCTGGCTGCTGTGTGGAGAGTAGACTGTAGGGGGAACGAGGTAGAAGCAGATGCCATAATCCAGGCAAGAGACAGTGGTGGCCGTGACCAGGGTGGTGGCAATGGAGCATTTGTACACACACACGCGTGCACACACACACACACACACACACACACTTGATCGTTCCGGATCTATTTTGAAATTAGGACTGACAGCGTTTTCAGATCTAGAAGGATCTTCAGAGATCATTTCCAGCCCCAATTTATAGACCACAAAACTGAGGCCCAGAGAGGGTCACGCACGCCATTGGGACCATAGACCTGGACTTGGGGCTCGGCACCCGGCTCCCCTGCTCTTGCCCCAACATCGCTCTCCGCCTCTTGGGATTTCATGGTGTGTCTCTTCCCTCTTTACCTCTCTTTTCCCAGCCCCTGTCTCTTGATCTCTGCGGATGCCTCCGCATTTATTTCTCTTCCAGTCAGGCCCAATTTGGAACATTAATTAGTGGTGAATTAGCAACGTAAATCCCAACAGTTGCTGTCGCCTGGTGCCCACAGGCTCTTGGAAGGGACCTTGCAAATCTGATCTTAATACCTCTCACCTCCTCTCCTAGGGCAATTACTTCTCACATCATTTGTCTGCGGAGGCTGTGGCCACCCCCTACCCTCCCAGCCCGGCTGAGGACAACAAGTTCATCTTTGTCAATTAATTATTGAACGGTTTATTTCGCACTGGGAGGTGATAAGAGAAGGGAAAGCCACATGTTGTGAAATCATCACCGTAATTATGCAGATGCTGCCGTGCGCCCAGCATCACACCACCACAGGTGCCAGTGGGGGTGGGGAGAGAATAAAGGACAGAGGCCCATTGGTGGGCAGGAGGCCTGACTGTGTGGCCTTGGGACAACTGCTGGGTCTCTCTGGATTGTGATCAACAGACATATCCATATTGAGCTTTCAGAATCCGTTTCCAAATGGGGAGAGGGATACAGGGAATTAAGCAGGGTCATAACCACGGGGGCAGGCCCCTGCTTCTTCATCTGGGGTGATCAGAATATGGGGAAGCTGAGACCATCCTTATAGTCCCTCCCATCTGAGCTGAGGAGCCCCACAGCATGCACAAAATATGGTTGCATGGTAGAGGGTCTTTGATACTCTAGCAAAAAACCCTTACAATGGCCAGCCCAGAGCATCTCTCCCCTGACCCCCATTACCTCTCACTTCATCTCTGACTGCTCTCCCCTTTGCTCACTCCACACCAGCTACACTGGCCTCCTTGCAAACACCAGGCACACCTCCACCCCAGCATGTGCTGTTCCTTCTGCTTGGAGAGCTCTTGCCTCAGAAATCTGTATGGCTCACTCTCACCTTCTGCAGGTTGTTATCAAACATCACCTTTCAGTAAGACCCTCCCTGAGCACCCTATTTAAAATTGCAACCCACCCCCCTCCCTGACACAAACATTCTCTATCTCTCTTCCTGCTTTAATTTTTTCCAGAGCATTTCATCACATTTGACATACGATGTGTTTTACTTATTTATTTGTTTATGCTCTCTCTCCAAAGTATGAGCTCCACAAGGGCTGGGGTTTGGGTCTGTTTCCTCCCTGTCCCCTCCCCTCATCTCCCCTCTGTGTCTGCAGCACTAGAAGGGGGCCTGGCCCAAAATAAGTGCAAAGGTAATCACTGTTGAATGAATGAATGAATGAGTGAATGAATGAATGAATGAATATTTGTGTGAGATGGGGCCTGGATGTGAAAAGGACAGGGGTGAGTTCCTTTTTGGGAAACAGACTAGCAAGGTCTTCTGTAGCACCAGGAATTTAGGAAGATTCTTGGTAGAGACGCGGGACCCTGGCCAGGGAGGAAAACTGCTGGAAAAGTCATTTTCAAAGCAAATGTTCCGGTTGATTTCATGTCTGCGCACATCTCCAGGCTGGCGTGTTTGACGCTGCCCTTCCATCCGTCACACGCAGAATGGTCCCTACCCCCGCTCTAAACTCTCCCCCAGGGAGGGGATGGGAACATGAGAAGCTGCGGACACTGTGATGAACACCCCAGCAAGAGTCCCCGCGCCTGTCTCCTTCTCTCCCCCAGGCTGTAATGGGGGGCATTGTGCTGGCGGCTGGGGGCTGGGCGGGGCATCTGCATCGTGTGTGAGGAGGGGGAGCTGGGGTCTGCAAGGGGAGGGGTCGCTGAGGAGCAGAGTGGGACAAGGAGTAGGGCTCTGCCCCACCAGGAAGAGATGGAGGGAGAGCAGGTGGGGAGAGAACGGAAATGCGGTGCCAGGAGGCGTGGGGTTAGGTAGGAAGGAGGCAGCCCTCGCTCCACTGACGGGGCGGGCGTGGGCCCCAGGGGCACCAGCTCTTCCAGGACCCTCTCGCCCCGAAGCTCAGCTCCTCGCCTCTCCGCAGAGCTATGCTGCCCTCCCCGCAGAAGCGAAGATGGTGATTTTTTAGAGCCAGTTTTCCCCCAAATCTCTGGAGATGCCAGAGCTGCTGTTTCCATGGAAACCTTCCCCACCAACCTCGAGGAGGAGGAGCTGGGCAGCCGCCCCCGCCCCCGCCGCCCCCACACCGCCCCTGCTCCAGCCTGCAGGGGGGCCCCAAGTTGAAAATAATCCCCCTCCCCCAGATTTCCCCGGCAGGGGCTGCGCTTCTTCGGGGAGTGGAAGGCAGCTGGTTCTGCCTCAGGTGCTCGGGCTGAGATGTGGGGACACTAACACCCAAGCGAGAGAGAAATGGGGCAGCTGGGGGGACATGATGGCTAGGACAGGCTCTATCTTTGGTCATCACCCCCCTGAAATGACTGGCCAAGGGGCCAGTCCCCAGGGAAGGCCCCGGGGACAGGATCCCTCCTTCTCAGGGAATCCCAAAGATCCCATTTCTCTCTGACCCCGTACATCCCTGGGGAGTTTCCTTCCCCAGAACCCAGTCCCACCGGAACTCGTCAGGGATCTCATTGCAAACTGTAAAAAAAAAATTTTTTTTAAATAAAGACAACTCTGTCCAATTCAAGTAGGAAAGAAATTTATTGGGAGGACACATCAGGTAGCTCCTTGAATTGATGCCGTCTGGCTGGAGAAGCAGGCTCGGAAAACCGGCCAGAAGCAAGAAAGGCTGGTGATGGGGGGCAGCCAGAGTCATGCCCAGAGACAGCTCAGCTAGGGCAGGGGACGCTGCTGTCTCTGGACACTGGACACCTATGGACACCAGCCTGTCTAGACACTGGCACACTGTGAACAATTTGTAATGGTCCCCACTTCTCCGTGTCACTCCCTCCAGGTCATGGTCCTGGGCAAAGGGACTGTATGAGGGAGCTGTTTGGGTCACTGAACTGTTCAGTTTCCTGATTGTGCTGGTGGTTACATGAATCTCTACGTGTGTTAAAATCTGTAGAACTGTACACCAAAAAAAATAAATCAATTTTACTGTATGCTAATGTAAAAAAGAAAATCCTGGGCAAAAACACCCTCTGGCCAAGACAGCTTGTGTGCCCATAGCCCAGCTGCTGGGGTTAGGGGAGGGGGCTTGTCTGCACCCCTTTGGCTTCCAGAATGGGTCAGGGCTCTGCCTCCCAGCCAGACTCACACATGGGGAGAGTCTGTGAAGACGGAGGGAGCCTGAGTTCTGGGTGGCCAGCAGATGGGCGGATGTCCACTTCCCCAGGCACTTGGGAGCTTCTAAGGGAATTCAGCCACCACGAAAGCCCCACTTCAGTCAGACTAGCAGCCCCTGAAGGAGGGAAGAGAGCAGGTTTCTGACCCGGCGGACACAGAACCCAGTTACCCATTTAAACAAGCACACACACCTCCCTCATGCAAATGCCAGAGCAAGTACACACTCAGGCTCCCATGTGTGTTTATAAAGCTCCCCAGTCACTAGTCTGATCAGCAGGAGACTTTGGCCCTGACTCACTGCATGACCATGGATAAACCCCTCTCCCCTCTGGGCTAAGCCCTCTCCTCTGCAGAGTGGGGAGCTTCTTGACGGCCGTCCGGCTCTGGCACGTGGAGCAAGGAGCCCGAGAATGAACAGAACTGCACATGGGAAGCCCGGGTTTCTGGTGTGACCCTGTTCTGCCACTGTCCTGGACTCTACCAGTGGGATGGAGAGAGGGACCCCATGTCACCAGGAAAGCCCCTGAGGTTCCACCTGAGAAGGAGCACTCTTATGCCAAAGGAAGAGGTTCTGGTGACAGGGGGGACTCTCCCCCCTCCAGCCAGTTGGAATGCAGCGCTGGGCCGCGCCTCTCCTATGAGCCAGTGCTCCCGTGTTTCTCTGGGAGCCTTGAGGGGTGTGTGTGTGTGTGTGTGTGTGTGTGTGCGTGCAGCGGCTTCCCCAGGCCTGGGCCCAAGGGAGGCTGTGTCCCCTGAGACCCAGCCCTCGAGGGCAGTGGAGGGTCTTTTTTGAGTTTAGGACAGCCCAGCACTGGGCCTCCCCCACTCCAACCCTCAGTATCTCAGGGAATCAGGGAGGGAGGAGCTAAAATCAAGGTGCCAGCCGGCTGCTTCCTTCCGGAGGCTCCAGGGGAGATGCCGTTCCTAGCCTCCTGCAGCTTCTGGAGGCTGCAGCATTCCTTGGCTCGCGGCCACATCACTCCAGTCCCTGCTTCCATCATCACATCTCTGACTCTCCTGCCTCTCTCTTTCATTTATGAGGACCCTTGTGATTACACTGGGCCCACCTGGATAACCCAGGATACTCTCCCTACTTCAAGATCCTTAATTTAATCACGGCTGCAAGATCTCTTCTGGCCAATACGGTAACATTCACGGGTTCCAGGATATGGAATTAAGGATTAGGATGTGGACATCTTGGGGGGCCATCATCCAGCCTGCCACCGGGGCTCCACAGAGAGGATCCTGCCTCAGGCGCTAGGCTGCGGGGCTCTCGAGGCAGGACGCCTGCCTTCGCTGGCTGCTGTTCCTGCCCTCCGGAGTTTGTGCAGGGTCACAAGCTGGCGTGGGCTCTGAGCCCCTGGAGTCATTCCCGGCTCTGCCGGGAATGGTGATCTGGGCAAGTCACTTAACCTCTCTGTGCCTCAGTGTGGTTATCTGTGAAATGGGGATAATAACACTCCCAGCCTCAGAGGGTTTTTTTGTGAGGATTCGGTGCACTAGTCCAGATGGGTGCAGAGAGACTCTCCGGGTGTGTTAATAAGAGCTGTGATTAGACGTCCAGTGCCCAGCACACGGTGAGCATGTTGGCTGCCATCGTTGTGATGAAAATTCCTATTCTCATGTGTCCGATGGGTCCAGCCCTGTGACAGTCACGTAGGAGCTACTGAATAAGGAGGGAACATTCTTGTCTTCAAGGAATTTACAATCTAATCAGGAAGACAAAGGCTTGTAGAAACATAGAACCATTTTTTTCTAGTTCTTTTCTAAATGTCTAAAAATTACATCTCAACTGTTTGTGCTATTCCAGTTTCTTCAGTATGCATCTGTGATAGTCATTAGTGCAATTAGCCAAGTTTCTCCAGCTCTCTGCCTTCTGGGCACGTGGGTGAGTTGCGCTTGCAAACTTCACTGCGGGTGGGTGGGTCCCGGGGTTGGTTCCAGCCAATGAGTTGTGAGCAGAAACGAAAGTGTCGCTTCTGGCCCGCGCACTGAATTGCTGGTGGGAGACCCTCCCGGATTCTGTCTTTCATAGCTTCTCTTTCAGCCTGATTCCCCGAGTGACGACGATGAACAGCAAGAGCAAGTGAGAATTCAGTTTGGTTGTTTTAAGCCCTTGCCATTTAGGAGTTACTCCTCACCTCAGCATAACCTGGCCTCTCCTGACGGATTCAGCAACTAAGCTGGTTTACGGAAAAAAACCCAACCGACACCATCACACCCTCACTGATGATTCCACGCTCAGTCATGAGCTCTGCACCAACAGACAGTTTACACAGCTGGAATCCAGGAAGAACATCCACTTTCATGTTCCACTTTTCCGGTTAATAGTTTCTCCCTACGTGTATGTATTTCAGTGAGAATTCAGGTTGGCTGTTAATGACAGAAAACCCAAATTAACAAAGATTTAAACACCCAAGGTTTCTCCAATCCCTCAAGTAAAAACCCTAGAGGTAGGCAGTCCGGGGCTGATACGGCAACCCCATGATAATGAGGGATCCAGGCTCTTTCTTATGTGTTACTCTGCCATTCTCAGCAGACGGCTTCCCTTCAGATGGCTCAAAATGGCTGCTGAGACTCAAACTCTCACATCTGCATTCCATCCCTCAGGAAGGAGAAAGGCACAGGGTGGGGGGAGGGAGGATGCTCCCTCTCCATAATGACATGTCACATATGATTGTTCTGTTTATATCCCATTGGCTAGAATTCGGTCACAAGGCCACATCTAGTTGAAAGGAGGTTGGGGAATGAAATATTTATTTTGGGCAGCCATGTACCCTGCCAACTTTTTTTTAAGGCAGAAAGAGAGACGGTTCCAGGGAGGCAGCTAGCGGTTGCTGCCACGGTTTTGGATGGTATTATCTCACACATAACTTTCATGGTGTAATGACCAGTTTGGGCCTTTTCTCATTTTTTTCACATTCCAGATAACCATATTAGTGCAAATTGCTTTTCTCCGTTTGTGTGATTTCCTTGAGATTTATCTCCAAATGTGCAATAACCCGCCGGGTTGAAGGGTGTGACTTGTTGGACTGGGCTCCCAAACGACAGAGCCATTGGGCATTTATGAGCCGATGCTCCTGTTTCCTCCCAGCCCAGTCAACATCGGCTTGTGACATTTTAATGTATTTTTACTGATTTAATAAGTGTATTGTCTAAGGATGTTTTCATTTTCTTGTCATTCTTTAGCAGCCAGCTGAGCTTTGGGCCTCTGCTGGTTTACAGTCTGATTTTCTCAAATAGCAACCATTTTTTCCCAACTGCAAGGGAAATTTAAAAGCCCATTTTAGAGCTGAGAAAACTGAGGCCCCGTGGCTGGAGTCACATGCCAGACTAGACCCCACTTCTGACTCCTATCCCAGTGCTCCCATGAAAAGAAACTGTTTCAGTAATAAAGCAGGAATGGGATGGATGCTGAGGTGCAGGGGAAAACCACTGAATGAGGAAGTGGCCTCCCTAGATGAGGTTTGTCCTGACTAATTAACTCCCACGGCTTTGTGCGAGCTGCTTCCTCTCTCTGGGCTTCAGTTTCCCCATAAACAGAGTAGAAGGGGTGGAACTGACCCCATCTAGGGTCGTTCCAGCTCTGGATGGAAAGTACAGTAATGAAAGCAGGCCATTTAGGAGGGGGTGTGGGGGTGAGGGGGGGGAGCACTGGCTCCTGGGGCCTGGGGAAGGCGAGGGGACCTCTGACAGGGGCAGGCTGGAGCGAGTCTGGTCACCGCCAGTGTGCGCTGCTTGGTCACCGTGTTCGTCTTGAGTCTGGAGTCTGGGCGGAGGGTCTATTTTGGACGTGCAGATCAAGACCGGCCCTGCCACGCCTTCCCTCGGCCCAGGGAGGGGGACGGGCGGGAGGGGATGTCTGAGCAGGAAGGGAGGCGCAGACAGGCCTGTTAGTGGGGGGTCTGGGGGGAGCCGGGAGTGAGAACCTGACCTGTTGTCCAGCTCCAGCCTCTGGTGACCTTCTCACAGGAGGAATGTTTCCCTGACGCTCCGGGTCACTGAGGCTGGAGGCCTTGGAAAGGTGACACCGGGAAGTCAGTGGGTGCTCATGAGACCCTGGCCTCCCTGGCCAACTTCTCCCCACTCTGATCCAGTTTACAAGACCCCCATCTGCCTAATTTCAATTGAATCCCCCACCCTGTAAGGTGAGGGCTGGTCTGACTCCCAATAGTACAGCTGAGGAAACTGAGGTGAGGGGGTTAAGTGACCCCACTTAGCACGAAGGGGCTGAACCTGGGCCCTCAGACCCGGCTGCTCTGCTTTCGGGCCCTGAGGGCTTCCACCGATGCCGTGGCTGCGGGGGGCCATGTGAACAGCAAACTTCATGCAAACACTTTGGAGGGACGGGGTGGGGGAGCGGGTCCAGGAGAGCTGGGGGCAGGGACAGAGGGGAGAACAGAAGGGCTGTGACTAGGAGAAGGGCAGGCGGACTGGAACGCTGACAAAGTGCCAGCCTAGGGAAACTGTGTGTGTGTGTGAGCATGTGTGAGTGTGTGCGTATGACTATGTGAGTGTGAGTGTGAAGGTGAGTGTGTGTGGCCGAGTGTTTTTTACTGAGCGGGTCCTAAGGGTCCAGGAGGTGGAGGATGAGGCCTAAGGGGTGGAGAGAACCAGGGCTCCTGCCTTTGACGTTAGGTGATGGGTGGTGACGGGTGCCATTTAAGGGGTGGATGAGAGGAAGGCAAGGGCTTAGGCAAAGCAAATCCTCACCCAAAGGGTCTCAGACACCAGCTGGGATTGAAAGAGGGGCAGTTCTGACCTGACTCCTGGAGGCCAGGTCAGGAGCCCAGCCCCAGATTGCGGAGAGGCCCGTGGCTAACTAGAAACCGAGGGTCTGAGCTGCAAGGGGCCCAGCGGGGATCACCGCTCCCCCTCCCCCAGCTCCTCCTCAGCCTCCTTTGCCACCTCTCCCCATCTCCAGGGCCTCTGAACATCGCAGTGCTGGGCTCATCGCTGACGCCCTTCTCTGCTCCGTCTACGCTCACTCCCTCGGTGGTCCCAGCCATTTCTGCTAGAAATGCCATCTGTTTGTCAATGACTCTTAAATGGATTGCCACTGCTCAGACCTCTTTCCCGAACTCCAGACTGACATGTGCGTCTGCCTACCCGACATGTCCACTGAGACGTCTAACGGGCATTTCAAACGGAGCCCTGCTCTCTCCTCCACAAATCTCGCGCACCCGGGCTCTCCCTACTCAGTCAGTGGCAAGAGCATCCTTCTCGATGCTCACAGCGAAAACTGTGGAGCCGTCCATGACTCCACTCAGTCTCTTACACCCCATCACTCAACCATCAGAGGATCCTATAGGCGCTACCCTCCACACCTGTCCAGAACCCACCCACTTCTCACACCTGCACTGCTGCCCCCGACCCCGGTCCAGCCCCCACCACCTCTGCCCTCGAGGACTGCAGAAGCTCCTCACTGGTCTCCTGGCCTCTGCCCTTGACCGCCTATGGTCTACTCTCAACACAACAGCTAGAGAGATTCTTTAAAAACATAGGTTAGGTCATGTCCCTCTGCTCAGAAGGGCTGCTCATGTCACTCTGAGTAAAAGTGCAGGGACAAGCCCTGTGCGTCTGGCCCCTCACTACCTCTCACTCTACATGCTGCCACTCTTTCCCTCGTTCACCCCACTCCAGCTGCCCTCACCTCCTGATGGTTCCTCAAGCACACAGGTGTGCTCCTACCTCAGGGCCTTTGCACTGGCAGTTCCTGTGCCTGGAAAGCTCTTCCCTAGACATCTGCAGAGCTCACTTCCTCACCTCCTTTGGTCTTTGCTCCAGTGTCATCCTCTATGACCCGATTTAACATTGTAACTGCATCTCAATCAAGAATTTCTCATCCCTCCTACGCTGCTTTATCCTTTATAGCACTCATACCCTTTAATGTACTGTATAGCATGATTATTTCTTTTATCCCTATCAGCTTTTCTCCACTAAATTCTGAGCTCCACGAGGGCAGGGGTATTTGTCCATTTTGTCCATGGATGTCTCCCCAGCACCTGGGTTGATACCTGGCACACAGTAGGTGCACAGGACATATTTCTTGAATGAATGGATGAATCTAGTCCAGCCCCTCATTTCACAGATGAGGAAACAAAGGCCCAGAGAAGGGGGCAGTGCCCCTGAAGTCACACAGAGAAAATCAGTGGCAGGACCTAAGACCAGACCAAACACCCCCAGTCTCACAGCCCTTGCTCCTTCTTCCCTCCAGGTTTGGTAAACTGAGTGTGGCAGACACTGATGGGGCCCCACCGAGATCTCCTCGGGTCCCTGTAACTGGGCTGTGTGTTCACCTCCAGCCTCAGGGTGCTTTACAGCTAATGTCTGGCACTGTGACCTTTTCCAGCAGTTTCCCTTGGGCTGTTGGAACCATCTCATCTGTGAGGAGAGCTGGAAGAGTCCGGAAGTTTGCATCCCTTTCCCTCCACACATATCCAGACAGCCTGTAGCCAGTGACAGGTGGGAAAGTAAGAAGACCAGCAACCTCTCCTTGAAGCTGAACAAACCCTGCGGTGTGATTACACTCCAGTTCCAGCAGGGCCTCGGGGAAAAATCCTGGGCTCTCTGAGCCCGGTTTCTCCTCCTGGAGAAGGGATGTAAATTATCTCTTCCTATGGAGCTGCTGGGAGGATTAAATGAGATACAATAGGAGAAGCACCTTGTGCAGAGGGCAGCACATAGTAGTTGTACAATAAATATGAGTTCCTCTCAGTCTCCCATTTGTGGTCTGTTTGTGACCCCACCTGCCTGTCTGGATGTAGTTTGGGCCCCAAGGTGCCGCCCCAGCAGCTGAGCAGATACTGCACAGCTTTGAGCGTGATGAAGTAGAAACTTGTCACTTCTTCAGGGAGTACTGGGGACGTAAAGGAGGGGCATCCCGAGGCTGTTGGGGCATCTCCCAAAGGGCAATAGGGTGAGGCCCAGGGTGAATAAGACTGTCTGGGAGGGAGCAAAACACACACACACACACACACCATGGGTTCCCACACTTTACCACCAGGCAAGGATACGTTGACAACCAATTCCAGATGGTGAAAACCGGCCCTCAGCTGGGCGGGCAGCCTGCCTTTGGTGACGTAATGGCACCAACAGTGGACAGTGGTGAGACCCAGGAGCCCCAGAAGCCGTGGAGGAGCTGAGGTCAAGGAGGGCTGGGTGACTGTGGGACCTTGGAGTTTCCTCCACTAGCCTCCACCTCCCTCCCACGTGCTGGATTGCTCCCAGGCTGACCCCCACTTTCTGCGCATCCCACCCCCTCGGGCACTGTGTGTGCAGCCTGTCCCCACAACCCCACTGCTGCCCTGTGTGTGTCCAGGCTTTCATTTGGGCCCAACCGCTCCCCAGGAGCAAGGGTCAAGTTGATCTTCCTTTCTTTTGGAGTATAAGTATAATGGATTATATTTTAGAGCTAAAATTTTATTACTCATCAGAGCCAACCCTCCCCTATATTTTGAAAACATGACAACAGAAGCATAGAGAGGAAAAGTGGCTTTCTTGGGATCCCCCAGTGAGTTAGTGGCAGAGCCAGAAGGAAGTCCCTGACACCATTCTATTTATTTTGCCCCCACAGAGACACTGTCATAAGCTGGGCAGATGAGGACAATGACAGAGACACGCCCCTCCTGCCTGTGTCAAGTCCTCCAACACAGCCTTTCGCAAGGTCCCACTACTGACAGATGGGCGGGAGTGTGGGCCAGGTAGAGCTGTCCTCCGTCCTGCTTATGGTTTCTATCAGTGGCTGAAGGAAACCCGAGGGAAGAGAAGAGACTGTTATAAAGTGCCTGCCATGTGTTAGGCACTGCACACATGCCAAGATATTAAAACTGAGTTTTCAATGGAGACACCAACATACAATAGAGGTGAAATCCCAAAGTCAGATCTTATATACAGAATCTGCCAAGGAAATGTTCAAGAACCAGTTTCATAACCTGTGGCACCCTCAGCCAAGTCCAGGACATACAAAGAGGACAGTTAGTAGAAAACAGGATTTGGTGAAGAGATTACTTTGGAGGGAGCTCTTGCTATGCTGTAGGCCCATCTCACACCCACTAGGAAGGCTGTAATCAAAAAGACAGAAAATAACAAGTGTTGGTGAGGATGTGGAGAAATTGGAACCCTCATACCCTACTGGTGCAAATGTAAAATGGTGCAGCTGCTGTGGAAAACAGTCTGGAAGCTCCTCAAAATGTTAGTTACCATTTGACAATGATTCTACTCCTATGTATAATTCCAAGAGAAATGAAAACATTTGTGCACACAAAAACCTGTACATGGGGGCCGGCCCGGTGGCGTAGTGGTTAAGTTCGTGCACTCCGCTTTGGTGACCTGCGGTTCACAGGTTCGGATCCCGGGCACCGACCTATGCACTGCTCATCAAGCCATGCTGTGGCGGCGTCCCATATATAAAGCAGAGGAAGATGGGCACAGATGTTAGCTCAGTAACAATCTTCCTCAAACAAAAAGAGGAGGATTGGCAACAGATGTTAGCTCAGGGCCAATCTTCCTCACCAAAAAAACAACCAACCAAAAAAAACCCTGTACATGAATATTCATAGCATCATTATTTACAATAGCCAACAAGTGGAAACAACCCAAATGTCTATCACCGATGAGTGGATAAAAATGTGGTATAGCCTTACAATGGAATATTATTCAGCCATAAAAAGGAATGAAATACTGATCCATGCTACAACATGGATGAATCTTGAAAACATTGTGCTGAGTGAAAGAAGCCAGCCACAAAAGTCAACATATTGTATGATTCCATTTATATGAAGTGTCCAGAGTAGGCAAATCCATAAAGACAGAAAGTAGATTCATAGTTGCCTAGGGTGGGGGATGAGGTGTAGGAAGGGCAATGGGAAGTGACCGCTAATGGGTACAGGGTTTCTTTTGGGGATGATGAAAGTGTTCTAAAGTTGATTGTGGTGATGGTTGCACAACTCTCTGAATATACTAAAAGCCATTGAATTGTACAATTTAAAAGGGTGAATTTTATGATGTGTGAATTATATATCAATAAAGCTGTCATTTAAAAAAAGTGACAGCGGAACCATCACTTACCCAAGAGGAAGCAGAAAAGTCATGGGCCTGCCAGTGTTGCCATCTGTATCAGGGCAGGATAACCCCCACCGAATAAATTTGACACGGTAACAGTAAGTTGCAGTGTTGGTTCATCACCCCACTTAGATACCCCCATCTTGTTTAAGGTGCTTGTCCAACCTGCCCAGGACTGAAAGCTGCCAGAATCCAGTTTTGAAAAGCCCTTGACAGGGTGAAATACAGGAAATGAAAAAGATTGGGAAAAAAGTAATCTTGTGTTTAATATCTGCATAAATTCAGAAGAGGCTGGGGTGTTAAGTTCAGCAGAAGTTTGTGTGAAAAAGACCTGGTTTTAGTTGACCGTAAGTTCAACAGCTGCTAACCATTTGATGTGACAGCCATAAAAGCTTGCTCCATCTTAGGTTACGTTAAAAGAAATAAAACCACTGGGTCAAAGGAGGTGATAGTCCCAATGTGGACAGAGCCCAGCTCACCTGCTGTGTTCTGTTCTGAGCATCACAGAAGAAGTGCACTGGCAAATGTTAACCAGTCCAAAAGAAAGTGGCCAGAAACAAAGAAGGCTGGAAACCATGTCAGAGGAGAACAACAAAAATATCTGAGAGTATTGACCCGGAACAGATGAGATACAGCCGGGAGCTACATAGCTATCACGTGGAAGGTTGAGTAGACTTTTGCTACACTGTTCTTTAGGGATGAGCAAGGGTCATGCGTGTAAGTTATACAAAGGTAGGTCGGGACGTAACATAAGGAACTAAACTAGTTCTCAAAATAGGCTGCCTCAAAAAGAAATGACACTAGCTAGAGTTTACTGAAAAGTAAGTGCAAGGCACTTACTTTATTTGCTTATATTGCATAGGTGATACATTTACGTGGCTCAAAAAGCAAAACAGTACAGGGGCCGGCCGGTGGTGCAGCGGTTTAGTTCGCGCTTGGCAGCCTGGGGTTCGTAGGTCTGGATGCTGGGCGCCCGCGGACGCACTGCTTGTCAGCCATGCCGTGGTGACGTCCCATATAAGTAGAGGAAGATGGGCACGGATGTTAGCCCAGGGCCAGTCTTCCTCAGCAAAAAGAGGAGGATTAGCAACGGATGTTAGCTCAGGGCTGGTCTTCCTCACACACAAAAAAAGCAAAACAGTACAGAAAGGCTTACAGTGAAAAGTCTTATTCCTAACCCAAGTTTCCCTCTCCACCTCCATCCTCATGCCTACAGGAACCACTTTTTACCCTTCCAAAGCTTCCATACGCAAACAAAAACACATATTCTTATCCCTTTACGCAAAAGGTCACCTATGATACACATGGCTTTGTCTTTGCTTCAGTCTGGATGGTTCCTATTGACCTGTTACGATCCTCTTTTCTGTTCTGTCTAATCTGATGTTAAACCCACATATCGAGTTGTTAATTTCAGTTGGTTTATTTTTCAGTTCTATAATATCCATTTGATTCTTTTTTATAGATTCTATTATCTGATGAAAGATTCCATTTTTAAATGTTTTTTCATCTTTTCTTCTGGTTTCTTGAACATATTAATCATAGCTATGTTAAAGTCCTGAATATCTAGATCACTTGTGAGTTTGTTTCTGTTGTCTATTTATTTCCCTCAAACTAGGCGATCTAGTCCTGTCTCTTGGCATGCCTGGTGATTTTTTACTTTCCTGAATGTTTTTTTACTGAATTGTGATTTTAAAAATTCACAGTATATCCTAAAGATATTTCCACTGATATATTGAAATTTGAAATTTCGTGTTTTTTCTAGATAGGCATTTTATAAACAGTATCTTTAAACCATACAGCAATTCTGTGAGGTGTGTATCTTGCCCAGAGAGACTCCCACAACTAAAACCCAGCAAGGATGGGATTCGTGTTCACGTGTGGGTGCTCCCCACGACCACCCATGAATGGCCATGGCTGGAGGGTCCGGGGGGTCCTGGAGGGCCAGCTGTTGTAGAGACAGTCCCAGCAGGCTCTGCTGGATTTGAGACCCACCAAGTTAGCTCAAGAATAAAGGGTCACATCAGTTAAGATCTCATGTGGCTGCAAGAACTGCGTGTTGGTCAAGATCTTAACGGGAAATAAGTAGCACACTCAAGTGGATAATGTGAGGATGGCTTATTTACAAAGGGATTAATGACAAAGGTGTGGGTGGGATAGAGGGAGACCACAAGGGAAAGTAAAGAAACCCAGAGGTGGCAGCAATGGAGCTGTCACCTCCCCAAAGCTCAAAGGGATGAGGGGAGAGAGAGGTTGCCTGAACCCAGAGAAGAGAGAGTCATGGAGAACATGCCACCTTGAGAGGAGCAGTGACCTTCAGCCAGCCCAAGGTGACCTTGCAGGTAGAGAGCCAGGGGAATAAATAACCCCAATGTCATTATTCTCCTTTCTGGTCTTTTGCCTCAATAGGGCTCTCTATTGGCCAAACACAATCAGAAGCCTCCTGAGGCAAAGGGGAGGATGGAGAAGAATCTAGAATGGATCTGGACAGGCAGGAAAATATCTGGCACAGATAAAATACACACACATGGGGCCGCCCGGTGGCGCAGCGGTTTAGTCCGCGCTTGGCAGCCCGGGGTTCACGAGTTCGGATCCCAGGCGCCCACGGACGCGCACTGCCTGTTAGCCATGCCGTGGCGGCGTCCCATATAAAGTGGAGGAAGATGGGCACGGATGTTAGCTCAGGGCCAGTCTTCCTCAGCAAAAAGGGGAAGATTGGCAACAGATGTTAGCTCAGGGCTGGTCTTCCCCACAAAAAAAAAAAAAAAAAAAATACACACACATACACCAGAGGCCTAAGCAATACAGACATTCAATTGTGTCGCATATAAGTCTGTTGGTGGGCAGTTCCAGTGTTGTTCAGTGGGTCAGTGACATCATTGAGGACCAGGCTCTCTATATCTTTTCACCCCATCATCCTCAGGATGATTGATTTTTTTGGCCTTAGGTTTGTTACCTCGTGGTCACAAGATGGCTTCCACAGCTCCAGGCATTACACCATTACTCAACTGCATTCAAGACAGGAAGAAAGGTCATGCTTCCTTACCTGTCTCCTTTGATCAGGGAGTAGAATCATTCACAAAAGGCTCCTTGTCCCCAGCAGACTTGACCTTGCATCTCCTTGGCCAGACCCGGGTCGCATGGCCACCCTTGAACCAATCACTAGTTAAGGTGGACAGGATGACTTTGGTTGGCTTACATCAACCATGTTTCATCTGCTGGGGCCAAAGATTGGGTCCACATACTTGAGCGTGTTGCCCCCCAACAAAATCAGGGTTCTACAGTCTAAGAAAGGAGAGATGGTGTCAGGAAGGTAATCAGCCATATCGGCCACAGGTTTTCTTACTTTCCCCGAGGAAGCTCCAGGCATCTCAGAGATGCTCAGGGAACTAGAACTTGCTGAGGTTCTGGATGGGCCACAGCTCCTCCAGGCAATCTCTCTGTACTGCATGGGCTCCTCTCTCCGGCCGGGCACTGCTTCTCTCTGCTCTGCCCTCCTCTCTCCAACAGATTCCTCTGCCTACTCGTGGCTTCATCTCCCCCAGACTTAAGCTTCTTCAGTCCCTCTCAGCCTGTTTCAGGGCAAAGCCCTACTTTAGCTGAGGCTGGGGGGTGGGGTCGTGGGTACAGACAGCACAAGGGCAGCATGGGCGTGGGGCAGGGGTACAGTGTCCCCTTTGAGGGGCCGTGCAGAGGTCAAGTGAGGGCAAATGAAGCTGGGGCAAAGCAATGGGATAGAATTTACTCTGATGTGAGTAAATGTACAATGGAACCAGGGTGTGTTCACGCACGTGAAAGAGGGTAACAGTGCAAAATTGAAATAAAAACTCCTGCCTGGTACCTATGTGGTGCCCTTTTAGGCTGACAGCTTGGGACAAGTGTCCCTTCCGTCCTCCCTTCTCCACACCTCTGGGACAGGCTCAGAAGCCATGCCTAGTTTGAGGGGCATTCTGGGGGGATAAGTGGATGTAGTTGGTGCCCGCCCAGATCCCCTTTGTCAGGCCTGTACATCCAGCCCCCCCCCCACCGCTAAGGGCTCACAGCACCCCCCTTTCCAGAGTATTACCCTCAGCCAACAGAGTGGCCTGGCCCAGATGTCTGGGAGGTTCTCTCCTCCCCACCCTGGGCTTCTCACTGCCAACACTGCCTGATGGAGGGGGTAATGAAAAGCCTGTCCCTTGCCCCAGGGGCCAGCTCTGCGGTGTCTGCGGTGCTGTCCACACTCCAGAGTCTCCTGTGGATCAGGCCTCGCCCTGGCCTGGCTCTTTCCCCTGGCCCAGCCTGCCCCTCCCCGCTTACTCCCACAGTAAGTGACCTGCAAAGAATTCCCATCTCAGGCTCCACTTGGAGGCAGAAGTTAGACAAGATATCTAAGGCCCATCCACACTGAGATTCAGGAGTGCTCCAAGGGCGAGAATAGGAACCCCATCTCCTCCATCTTCCTCCTCCTTCGATCTCTGCACAGAAATTCTTAGAGTGCCCACTATGTGCTACACACACTGCTGGGCTCTGTAAGAAGTTAAGAGGCACAAGACACAGCCTCTGATTTCAAAGGGTTTAAATTCTAATTAGTGAGGCAGGACATACCTGTAAAAAAAGGAAGCAGTCACAGCGAACAGCATATGCCACGGCCCAGTGGTTGGCCTGGGCAGACAAGAGTCCAGCAGGTGTGCAGAGAAGGGAGATGGTGCTGCAGTCAGGAAGGGCTCCCTGGAGGAGACGCCAGTCGGTTAAAACTCCCATAAGCGGGAAGGACGCCGGAGGAATGAGCGAGGGCTCAGGTGGCCCGATGCAAATGTCATTTGGCAAAGTAGAACTCTCTGCGGGGAACACAGAGGGGATAAGATGGGGGAGGCAGGTTGCTGCCTGGGGGTGGCAGAGGGACAGGATGGAGGATGAGACCAAATCTGGAGTGATTGGGGGAGGCTCAAATGGGGAAGTCCACTTGTCTTGTTCGGTGTCATCCCCACTTCCTCCCCTCGAAGCCTGGCACGGCGCTCAGCACAGAGCAGGTAGGTTGTAAGTGTTCGCTGAACGTGGGGGCCCCTCCTCCTCACCCTCTTCTCCTGATCCAGGCTCCTCCCAGCAGAAGCAGGGCTGTGGGGCGGGGGGGGGGGGCAATGGGGCTAGTCAATAGACCCTTCCAGGTCAGCGAGACGTGGTCCCCAGAGAATTGGGGAAAGAGAAGGCCCTCCCTTCCATCCCAGCAGGAATTTAATTAGGAGGGCTAATTAGTGGACCGGGAGTGAGAGATGGAGCACTGGCACCTGCGTGCGTGCACAAGCGTGCGAGCTGAGGATAATTTCAGGCTTATCTTCCGCAGGGAATGAAGCCGTGGGGAACCGGGCTGCTGTGGTCCGACAACAGCCTGGGCGCCTGCGCTGGGCTGGCTCCATCCCCTCACCAGGGACTCACAGACTGGGCCCCAGGGGTGTACGTGCACACCCACACATGCACACACACTCACAAACACACGCATCACACACACTCACACATGTGCTCACACATACACAGCACACACACACCACCTGTGCACGTACTCACACACGCACCTTCACACTCATCCACTCATGCAATTTATACACTGACACGCATACACGTTCACATGTAATTTGCATACGACCACATTATACACTTACACATGCATGCACATGCTCACAGTCACATACACGCACATTCACACGGTCTCACAATACACTCACATACACGTCCATACACTTGCACACACACATGCACACATTTCCCATGCACTCATACACATTCACACATACACACACACATATGCACTCATGTGGGAGGAGCAGTTTTGCCTTTCACGGCTCCACACCCAACCCTGATCCCTCTTAACTGTGCTAGAATGTTCTCAGCTGTGCCCCCGGGCCATTAGCAGAGCTGGCACCATGCACCACACAAACCCCAGCCCTATGCCCTCACACCCAGGCCCTCAGCAACGTTCTCTCCCACCCCTCAGCTTTTTCAAAAGGAAAAGAAACTTCTCAAAGCAGGGGCCACAGTCTTTCTTGCCCCCACAGCCTGCACGTCCCTATGTGAAGAAGTTCTCCCTCCCACCTCCCACCCATCCTCTGCAGAATCAGGCCAGTCCCGTTCTCCTGGACAGAGAAGGTTCTCGCCTGACAGCACAGCGCAGGTCCCAGAAGAGCCCGGGCCACACTCAGGGCCGTATTCCATGATGAGGGCGAGGGCATTGGGTCTGGGCTCCCAGAGTTCTAACCCAGCTCTGAGCAATCCTGGGCAAGTTACTAAACCTCTCTGAACCTCAGTCTCCTTGTCTGTAAATGAGGGCAACCACGGTTCCAGTTGTGTGAGGAGTGTGTGACATTATACGTGTAAAGTGCTTAGCACAGAGCGTGGCGCACAGTATGTGCTCCGTAAGTTTAACACTTATCGTCATGGGGGCCAAACCCAGCACCCAGGCTTCCCACTCCCCGACCAGGGCTCACACTTGCCCTCCGAGCCCAGCTCCCTCTTGCCTACCTTTCCTCTCTCAGAATAAGAAGACGGGTTATTAGTACAAATTTGATCAAAATGACACATGGATTAGCATGTATGCTGCAAAGTCTAATTCTGTTTGCTGTTCTAGGGGAGCATGCAATTATTACAGGAGCTGGGACAGAGTGTTTTTAATAACATTTCTTGTTAAGATTTAATTACAGGAAATTGTATTTTCTTAATCACTGAAAACTCAACTGGCTAGGAAAAGAATCGTGATAATTTTGTTTGCAGTTTATTAAATCCTTAGGATATTCTTTCTCTTACATTTGCTTTTATTATCTGCTGCTGCTAAGTGCTGTTTAACCCTTGGAGCCGTGAGGAGGGAGGCTGTGGGAGACCGTGCCCTGCCTCTCCCACCCCAGGCCCTCCGCTCCTGGTGAATGCGGATGCTAATAACCCACAGACCAAAGCAACTTAGGAAGCTGAGTTGTTTGGTTTCCTGTCCAGTGAAAACAACTGGTGTGTGGGGCTGGCCCAGTGGCATAGTGGTTAAGTTCACGTGCTCTGCTTTGGTGGGCTCGGAGTTCGCGGGTTTGGATCCCGGGCACGGACCTACACGCCGCTCACCAAGCCATGCTGTGGCGGTGTCCCATATACAAAGTAGAGGAAGATGGGCACAGATGTTAGCTCAAGGCCAATCTTCCTCACCAAAAAAAAGGAACAGGTGGGTTCTCCTTGTCTGAAGTTGGTGGGCTCAGAAACTGTCCTCAGAATATCTGGCCCTCACACTAGCCTCCCCTAGAAACCCAACACCAGGGTATCTCCCTGCCAAGAACCCTCGAGGAAGATTGCAAAAGTGACTTTGTTACCCACCTGCATTCAGAGGGGGTTCCTGACCACTCAGGAGGCCCAGGGCCTAGAAAAATGCCCCAAGGGTAAGACGGCTGCTGGAGGACCATGGGTGAGGCTCCATTCCTATATGTGGCCTTGTGTGAGGCCTCTCTCCTGCCAGATTTAGGGACTGGGGATACAGAAATGCGTATGACAGAGCCCTGCCCATGGTGTCCAGAGGGCCTCCTGCTTCCCTTTCTGCAGCTCCTGTGTGTGCGTGAGGGGATGCAGGGAGGCGAGGGGGCGGTGGAGAGAGGTCTACACTGAGGAAACAGGACGTGTGAAAACCAGAGGCACAAAGGAGCCGCGGTCTACCAGTTCCTCCAGGAAACCATGCTCAGGGGAAAAGAGGCAATATTATCAACAACATGAAGACTGGTGCTTATAAAACCAACGAGACACGCTGGTCCCACAGGGATTTGTGCTGCTGTGGTAGAGTAAGAATTCCTCAGCCAAAGGAAAGCATCTCCAACTGCAAAATCCTGTGATCCCAATGTATGTGTGTGGGGGCGGTCCTCTTGGCCTCGGTGACGGCTCTATCTCCATCTCTCCCCGACCCCATGACTCACCAAGCCTGGACCATCTCCACACAGATGCTGTGCTCACAGGCAGCCTTTCCTCCTGAGAACTCCACCCTTTCAGTCAGTAAGTCCCACTTGTGTCTAGCCTAGAGCCCTCCTGCCGCAAATCAAACCCATGTCCTCTTGATCTTTTGAGAGGTGGGAGAGAAGGACAATAAGCCAATGAGTGGAATTCCCAGCAGAACAGCCTCATCTGACACATCTCCAGGTCTTTCCACTCCCCTCTAAATTCTGAGCCCTAGCTCTCTTAACGACCCCCCAGTGGCCCCTTGTTCCCTCCACGTCCCTTTGGTGTCTTTGTTCTCTGGGGCTGGGGAAAGCAGGCCTGACAGCGTTAACCCCCGATGGCAGAGTGCAGGACATCAAAGAGGCCGCAAGAGAGGTGATGGATAATAGATGGCTGAAAGCATGAATGATACATATGCAGATAAATGATGGATAATGGGGCCCGCATGATGTATAGGCAGCCGCGCAAGGAATAGATGTGTAGATACATATAGATTGATGGAGAGAGACAGTTTCGGAGACAACAGACAGGAGCAACTGGAAGGACTGATCCAGGATTGGTGATAGATGCATTGACACTAGATAGGCAGGGAGATAAGAGGCAGGACCAGTACCTAGGGGACAAGACGGAAGGGATATACACAGAGAGGGACTTCCTGGGCACAGGAGACTAGAGAAAAGACAGTGGAACGGATGCACTCCCGGAGCCTTCCACTGACAGGCACTGCTGCTACCCGGCACCCATGGTCGGTCGCAGGATAGAGTGGGTGAGCTGAAGGAGCCTGGGCGCTTGGACAGGTGATGGATGTGCCAAGAAATGATGAATAGATGGGCGAGCCCGTTGATCAGGGCTCTCCTCCCTTCTCCCCTTGGCCTCCCTCCGCCCTGGACTGGGCTCCCAGGCCCCTGAGTGCTGCGCTGCTGGTGGCCGCACTGGGGCGCCCGCGGCCGGGGTACCCGCGCGGAATGGTGGGGAGGGGGATGCGAGCTGCAGCCGCGGGTCCGGCACTGGAGTTTGTTTCCATGACGGCCAGGCCCACGTGACCCTCCCCACTCCCCCCTCTCCTTCCCTTCATAAATAACGTCCCTGGTTGAAAACGCTCCCCAAGGAAGGGCAGGAGAAAGGCTTCTTGCTGGGCTGCTTCTTGCTGGAGCAAGTCTTTGAAGCCCGCCTGCCTACTGGAGCTGCCCGAGTCAGTTTGCTCCTTTTCCCTGTCACTCCCTCTGCTTATCCCTCTCGCCCTGTTTTAAATAGGTTCCCTCTCACTACCGCCCCCACCCGCCTCCTCCTCCCCCCAATCCTCAGGGTCTTCCCGACCCCAGCTTCTCTCCGGAGCCAGCTGGTATGGAGTGCAGAGACAGTGAGGGAAGCTATTGTTCTGGAAATGGCAAGGCAAACTCCTGGGAGAATGGGAGGGAGGGGGTGCTGGAGCAGATAAGACGCTCTATCAGCTGAAGTTAGGATGAAGTCTAGTTAGAATGAGGGGCCTGTCACAGCCTGAGTCCAGCTCCCCAGCATGCCCCCCCAAACACACAGATGGGGAATAGATGCATCCAGGATGGACAGGTGTGGATGGCCCTCCCTCCGCCCCAGCTCACACGCATCTCCAGCTTGGATGGTACGGAACTGCAGAGGAGCCATAAGCCCCAGTGGCCTCTGGGAAGGTTAGGGTCCTGGAGGTGGAGCTGTCACTGCTGGAACAAAAGACCCCTTGCCTAAACCCGTGGTTTGTGTCCACTGGCAGCCGGAAGCACAGACTCAAGCCTTCCAGAGGACACGAACTCTGCTGCCTCCCAGGCTTGCCTTCACAGTTCTTTTCGGCCACCGATTATTACTTTACCCCAGGGACCCTGGAAACAGAGAACCTTGCAGAACTTTCTGCAGAGAGGCCAGCCAGGGAGGCACAGAGATGTTATGTGACTAGCTGAGTGCACCACAGTCTGGAAGCTGCAGGGTTGTAGCCGCCATCAAACCCAGGGAATTCTCCACCCTGGAGAGTCCTAGGGAAAGCACAAGGAAGAAAGAATGTGAGACACGCCCAGCACATCTTCAAGGCGGGGGCACTTTTCAGGTACTGGTCTTCCCTTCACACAATGGCCGAGTCCCCACCCCTGCTTCACATACCCCCCCCTCCAGTTCATTGCCCTTGAGGTTAAAAAAAAAAAAATCTGGCTACTTTGCCTCTGCCTGGGGGAGGTGACACCAAAAGAGCCTTTAAGAAGCAGTGGGCATTGGCCAGCATTGGCCCGAGGTTGGAGGGGGCAGAGAGGGAATTCCAGGCAGAAAGGACAGCATGGCAAAGGCAGAGGGCAGTGGAGAGTGGGGGAGCAGAGGCAGCTCTGTGTTGCAGGGGTGAAGACGTGGCAGGAGCAGAAGAGATCTCAGGAGGAGGAGGCAGAGCTGAGATCACAGGTCTCATTCTCCCTGTAAGAAGCTCGCGGTAGGGAGCTGCTGAAGGGTTTGAGCAAAGGAGTTTTGAGCTCAGATCTGTGACGTGGGGGGTGGATTGGAGGCAGTGGGTATGGAGACTGGGAGGCCAATTAGGAGGCTACTGTGACAGTCCCGGGGGAGGGAAGTGATGGGGAACCACATCAGGTAATAAGGATTGCATTGGAAGGAGGAGTCAAGAAATATTCTGGAGGTCAAAGCATCAGGACCTGAGAGGATGGAGACAGAGTAAGCAAAATTGAAGTCAAGGCTGACTCCTGGGTGTCTGGCTTGCATGGGGCGAAGGTAGTGCCACCCTCTGAAGGGCCACATGGGAGGAAGAGCGGGCTTAGGAGAGATGTCCAGTTTGGGGCATGTTGAGTTTGAGCTACATGAGGGTGCCCAGACCGAATGTGCAGGGGGTAGTTGGGTATTCGCGCCTGAGCCCCATGGACCAGCAATGTTCGTGGAGGCTGAAATCCCAAGGGGGAGTAGAGGTGACAGCCTTGGGGAGAGAGAAGAGTAGGGGTCTAGGTCAGAAGGGGTGGAGGACTGTCAGAGAGACAGAAGGAAGTTGGTGGAGTGCTGTGATGAGTAGGGGGAAGAGGGCCTGGAGAAGGTGGGAGGGAGGGAGTGGTGCCAGGTCAGACCCAGCAGAATTCCCGTGAGAAAAACACTGAGGGTGCCCCGCTGACGTGGCACTGGGCATCTTATGCATAATCAGGGTCTAGCAGGAAACTCAGAGTACATTCAAACTGGGCAATTCAAAGAGAGTTTAATGAAGGTGGGGGCAAGGTGCAAAGGTGTGGGGAGGGTGTAGGGAAGCTAGCATGGGGTGGTGAAGCTACAGAGCCAGTAACAGGGGAGCCAGGCCCAAGGAGACCCAGACAGACAGCTGCATGGAGGGGCCACTGGGCAGGAGCCCCCTGCAGCTCCACAGGGAGCAAGTCAGGAGATTAAATACCTCAGCCTCACTCTCCTCCCTCCCTCCGTCTCCGGTGAGGTTCCCCACTGACGGGGCCCAACAGGAAGCTAGAGGGCAGGGAGCCCGGACCATGTAGCCCGCAGACTTCAGCCCTGGAGCCCACGCACTAACCACCAGGCTGCACAGCCTTTGAGCAAGCAGAGAAACACACTGACCTGTGTAACTAGTAAGACAGGGGTGGCACCGGGTCCAGGCCCCTCTTGTTCCTTTCTCTGAGCTCTGCTTCTCTCTGCCTGACCACCCATTTCTCCATGACAGGGGTGGCCCCACATCTAACCCCTTCCTGTGTCTATCACCCGAAGGGAGAAGACGCTCTTCCCTGCTGCTTCCAGCAAGAAAATCCCAGAGAAGGCATCTGAGTGGTCTGGCCCAGGTCACATGCCCATCTCAGTCACTCTGCCCAGGGTGGGGGACAGGAAAACCGTGCTGGGCAGTAGCCACCCAGGAGCACCCAGACAGGGCAGAGAGTGGCAGCTGCTAGGATGTGATGAGGAGGCAAGCTGGGACCAAGCTATGATTTTTGAATGAAACAGGAGGTGAGAAGGCAGCAGGGGGAAACTTTCCTTCTTTGCTTCCTGCTGGGCGTGTACCAAAAATACAGAGATTTGTGCTCGAACCCTCTCATAAACACACATGCTTGCAGATACGTAACTACTAATATAGCCAGGCACTGACACAAGCCCATACAAACATGCTTGCTCACTTCACACTCATGCACAGACACACACAGTCACCGACACGTATACTGTATCAGTCAGGATAGGAAGGTTATGCTTCCTTAACAAACAACTCCAAAATCTCAGTGCCTTAAAACCACAAAGACTTCATTCTTGCTCACTACCTGTCCATCACAGCCTCTGCTCATGGCAGTCACTCCAGGACCCTGGCTGATGGAGAAGCCATCAGCTCAAACCTTGCAGGTCACTGTGCCAGAGGGAGAGTAGACCTCTGAAGGGTCTGGCACTGGCGATTAAATCCTTCTGGCCAGAAGTGACACTTTCTCTTCTGTTCATTGGTCAGAGCTGGTCTTATGGCCCCACCCAAGGAAGCCGGAGACCTAGAACTTTTTAGCAAACAGCACTCTTGACTCCCATGACATAGCACAGGTGTGTGCTCATAGACACACACTCGCTGCTCTTCCCATATTTTATCCTTTTGTATCTTGGACTCCTAATAACTCCCTGTTCCCAGCAATCAGGGTCGAAAGTCCCCGGCCAGGAGTTAGAGGTCATGGAAACTTCCACTCTTTTTATTTCAGGCCCATCTGCTGTCCCCAGCTCTCCCTCTCACCTGGGCCCCCAACATCCATCTCCCTGCCATGCCCTCTCTTCTTCACCTCCCCTGCCCCAGTGTCTTCTCTTCTGCGTGGAGACAGAAAAGGGACACTGCATGTTTATGCAGCACTGTTTCACAATGACGCCTTACCACTTGCTTCAAGTCCTCTGCTCCCTCCCTTTCTTCTTTCTGTGATTGCCTGGAGAGCTTACTAAGTGTGAGCTAGTGGCACATCGAGAGGCAGGCTGCTACAGAGCTGGAGAGACAGGAGGTGAGGCCCAGAGGCCCTGGGGATGAAGGGAGAGCAGGCAGACGCAAAGCCCCCGAGAGGGCCTGAGATTCAGAGAAACGGACACAAACGGACAGAGGCAGAAGAGAGACGTAAAATGTGGCAGAGAGGGAAGCAGAGACAGCGAGCACAGAGGCAGATGAAAAGAGACGCAGATTGTCAGAGACAAAGAGATGACAGGAATCGGTGGAAACAGGGACACCGAGGCTGGGCAAGAGAGATGAATACAGAAACGGGCAAAGGGACAGGAAAGATTGTTGAGCTCCACGGTGGAAGTGAGGATGTGTCCAGAGGATGTGTCCAGGGTGAGACAGAGAGAGAGAGAGAGTGTGTGTGTGTGTGTGTGTGTGTGTGCCATATAGCTCTGGTTTTTAAGGCGTGTCATTGTTCATTGAAATTGACTCATGAAAGCAGGCGCTGAGATATCTTCAGAGATAGGGAGAAGATGTGGCCCTTTTCAAGCAAGTGGCCGGGGTTTGAGGCCAGGCGGCAAGCTCAGAGGACTGGCAGGGATTTCCTTGGAGGTTTCTAGAGCCGAGTGCTGGGCTCAGTAGCACTGGCTTTGTTGGTTGGAGGAGCCTGCAGGGTCTGAGCTGTGAAGATGTTCCCCACCTCTGCTGCCTGCTCCAGCTCTGGCTGGGCAAGATGGTCGCGGAGGGAATGCAGTCCCTGCTCTGTGCAGGGGTGGAGGGATCACAGGCTGCAAAGAGAGGCAGATTCCTGCCTTCGGGGAGCCCTGGGTCTGAGTAGAGATTTAAGCCTCATTCATTTCTTCATCAAATGATTATGGAACCCTACCCCGTGCCGGGCCCCGGAGACGGAGTGGAAGACAAAAGCCATGTGTTCCCTGCAAAAGTTTTAGTCTAATAGAGCAGGCAGACTCCAAACAAACTGCAGTTATACAATGACAAATGGGGTTAGATGCTACAAAGAAAAGAGTGGCATAAGTGACAGAATGATGGTGACAGGGGCTTCCTTAGACAGGGTGCTCAGGAAAGTCTCTCCAAGTGGGTGATATTGTGACTGAGACCTTCCTGACGAGGAGGAGCCAACCAGGAGGAAAAGCGGGGGTGGCACGGCAGGGGGAGTGGGGAAACAGGGCCCAAGTGGAGGGAACAGCCCCAGCAACCCAAGCATGGGCGCTACTCTAGGACCCAAGGAGGGCCAGTATGGCGGGAGTGATGAGCCGGGGGAGTGAGACCGGCCACATGAGCAGGACCCTGCAGGGCAAGCCCTCCTCAGAGGCCATCTTATTCTAAGGACAATGGGGAGAGACGTGAGTGGTATCCATCCATTCGTGTGCTGGCACCTACTCTGTCGGGCACTGAGCTAGGCGCTGGAATCCAGCTGAGATACTGGGATAGGAGCAAGGATTATGGAGCAGAGGAAACCAACACATCTCAGGATGTCACTCCTTGGCTTAGCTACCTTCAGTGGCTCCCACCCCCTTAGAAGAAAGTCCAGACTCCTTAGCAGGGCTGGCAAGGCCCTCCCCACCCTGTCCCCTGCTTCTTCCCTGTCTCCTCCCCTCCTGCCATTCCTCTGCCTCAGACTCAATGCCCCCTGCCTGGAACACCCTCCTCACGGCTCTCTCCCTCCAGCTGCCTAACTCCTAGCCATCCTTCAAGGCTCTGCTCAGGTCTCCCTCCTCCTGGTGAAGCTTTGGCTGAGCCTGGCTCCTCCCCAGTGAACCCGACCACGCCCCCTTCAGGCCCCACAGCACCAGGTGCTCGGGAACACCACTCCCTCGTCTGTCTGTGCGTCTGTCTCTGGATGGAGTCCTCGAGAGCAGGGCTGTGCCGGTCAGCTCAGAACTCCCAGGTGAATTACCCAGCTGTGGTCACTTGCTGATCAGAGGCAGAGCTCTTGGTCCAAAGGGCTTGTTCCAACTTCCACTCCCCAAGGTCCCCTCAAGACAATCGGAGCTGAGTGCTTGTCTGTGGGGAGAAGAGACCGGGCACCAGAGTCTGGGAGATTAGCCTAAGACATTTTTCAAGCCTTTGCCTCGCTGCGTCCGTGAAAGCAAGACGGGTCACCAGCAGCTCTACTGGAGCCATCCGAGAAAACTCGGCCAAGGTTCTCCCTCTGGTTGCATCTGCTCAGACCGGCACAGTCTGATCTGGAAATCCGGCTTCAATCTGTGCCGCCAGTGTTTCCGTCAGTACACAAAGAACACGGGCTTCATTAAGTTGGAAATAAGTGATCTTCCTTGAATGGATCGTGCCAGACATCTACCCGATGGCAGAAATGATGCTAGCTCTTTGTACATAAAATTTTTTAAATTAAAAAAATAGAAATACTTTTAGGCAATGAATGTGGGTCAAAGATCAGAAGAATGGGCAGGGTTGTGGTTTGGCAGCAGGGTGTCAGGGGTCTGAACTGGGAGATGGGGTGGGCTGAGTGGCAGGGGTGTGCTGAGGACTCTGGGTAATTGAGGCGGGACCCGGGGAGAAGGTCGGGGAGGGAAGATGCTGCCTACTCTGCTGTCAGGTGCGAATGACTCGGGGCAGCGTCGGGGAGGGCCAGCATGCAAGTCTGCCTAATCCCAGAAAAGTGAATCTGCCACAGAGCGATTTTTATCTAATTTGCCATCGTGTCCTCCAGGGACTTCATGTGTTGCCAGGGCAGAGGCAAGGAGAAGGCCCGTCCACCGGGAGATGGCCTCTCCAAGACTCCCGCTGTGCTCCTGTTTCAAGGAGGACTTAGGCCTCTATGCCGCAGCATCCCCTTGGGAGGACCTGGCGGTGAGCGGTGGTGGGCAGAGCTGAAAAGTTGGGGAGAGATGGAGAGAGGTCAGGAGAAGCAAGGCAGGGGCGAGGGGAGCCTGGGGAGAAGGAAGTATCACAGAAATGGTGGAAATTCACGAGGCCCCAGCCGGCCAGCACTGGGAGGCCACAGGAGAAGGGCCCATCGAGGGCCTCCACCTGTAAGATGGAAAGCTGGGTGACAGGGTTTAAAAACCAAGGCTAACTGCTCCATGGCTGTTGGTTCCTCTCTCCCTGAGCACTACTAGGGGGAAGGGGGATTTCTGAAGTCCAGCATAGTTTGGGTTCCCATAAACCAGTTCCCACAGGGCCATACACCTAAGCCAGATCCCTGGATGACCAGACCACCCTTGTCAGCATCAACTGAGGCTGGGACTGAGCTTGACACCTGGAAAGAAGTCCCCACTCTGCCCTGAGCCTGACAGCCAAGACAGCTCCATCCAGCCCCCACTGGATAGCAAGGCAACTGGGCCTTAAGTGAGGGGAAAGGCCCTGGGTCAGAGGGCCTGAATGGAGCTTTCTGGCCCACGGGGACGTGGCAGCCACAGGGAAGGAGACACAGACTCACTCGAGACCATGAGGTCCAGACAGAATGCCAAGGATAGGGACAGGCACTGGGTGTGGGGATCGGAGGCATAGAGGCAAAAAGAAGAGGCAGTGCTAGCTGCTGTAACAGGCAAACCCCCCCATCTCAGTGATCTGACCTATAAAAGTTCATTCCTCCCTTGGTCACTGTCCAACACAAGTGTCGCTCTTGGGGCAGCCTGCTGTGTGGCCAGTGAAGACCCAGGCTCCCTCCCTCTTGTGGCTCTGCCTTCCTTTAAGATCTCTGATTCCTCCTTGTTCAGCCAGCAGACAGGGTCAGACACCCAGTAAGGTGCACCCAACTCTTGATCCTTCTGTCTGGAAGTAGCATGCAACACTGCGCCCATTCCATTGGTGAGGACCAGAAACATGGCCCCACCTAGACGCACAGTGGTCTGAAGAAGGGGGTCCCTGGCTGGGCAGCTGCTTCTCAGCCAAAAGCTTCATGCCATGGAAAGAGGGTCCTGAATTTGCGGTGGACTGCTGGTCAGCTCTGCCTCCGTTACTAGCATTCCCTGGACATCTATTCTGGGCCAGGCCTTTTATAAAGTGTGATTCATTCTAGTCTTCATAACAACCCCCAAACACTCAAGACTGCTAGACCCACTTTCTACAAGGAGAAATGAAAGCTCAAGGAAGTTGAGAAGCTCAGCCCGAGGTGGTGAAGCCTGGGTTGAACTCGCATGTCCGTGGCATTTCCTTTTCCCAACTCACCAAGCTGATTCTCTAGAAAATGACAGAGATGGAGACAGACAAAGAGGAGGGAAGTAGGGGGGGTGGAGAAGAGTAACGGAAACAGACAAGGGAGAGAGGATGAGAGAGGCACACATAGAAAGAGAAAACCTGAGATTCCCACAGAGGGGAGCAGGTAGTGAAGGCAGACAGAAAGAGCTGGAAGGAGAACCCAGGAAGCGCCTGGTCCAGACAGGGAGGTCACTCCTCACACCCTCCCTCCTCCTCCTGCAACAATGAGCTGTTTTCACAGAGAAAGTGGGGCCAGGCCTCTCCCCTCCTCATGCCTCTCCCTGGCTTCTGGGCCAGCTAAGGCAGCCTCCCCTGTGTGCCCTCTCTGCTTGGCCTCGCCCCTTTGAGGGAGGGATCTGGCTCTGGCTGTCCCCCACAGGCCTGAATCCCAATCCTGCCTCTGCACTACTAGCACTGGATCTTGATGAGTTGAGGGCTCAGTGAAGATGTGGTGGGTGAAAGTGCTTTATAAACACCAACAAGAGACAGTCCTCGAGTGCCTGTTCTGAGGGGTTTGCCAGAAAGAGCAGCAACATGGGGAGCAGCCTGGGGACTGCGGGCGTCCTGCCCTGGACAGTGCGGGAGGGAGGGGAGGATGAAGTAAGGCATTGAGAGGCCGCTGTGTCTCCCAGCTGCACTAAGTCAGGAGCTGCGTTCCTGACCGGGAGGGTGACTCAGGAAATGAAGAGTGAAAGGGTTGCTAAAATGTTTTACTTCCCTGGCTGTGCCATCATCGTCGGAGTGGGGACCTTAATGAGGGGCCATGCATCACTTGACCCCTTCACCCCAGAGGATGGTACAGGGTGACTGCTCCCCCTGCAGGCCCCAGAACAACCTGCCACTGCATGGCTTATAAATGGTTACGGCCCAATGAAGAGCTCGCCCTCAAATGTCACTCACCCGGGAATTAAGGTGAAGACAGGCAGAGGGACCTGCCACCGGGCTGATGGGGTGGGGTCAGCCTCCTCGGGAAGGGCAGTCGGACACTAGGTCTGGGGTTAATGAAAAGTGCCCCCTGTCCCCCAGGGCGTCATTATCTCCAACAATGATCCCTGCTCCTGGGGGTGGGGTGGGGGCAGGGACAGACTTGAAAAGATGTCACTAGACAGGACTGGCTAGGAGTCTAGACCTGGCACCAAGCGCCTGGGGTCCTCAGCCTCACCTGCCTTCTCTCTCCCTGTCTCTCTCTGTCTCTGTCTCTCTATCTCTCTCTGTATCTCTGTGTCTTTCTTTCTTTGTCTCTGTCTCTCTCCCCCACTTTTTTTCTCTCCCCCTTCCTCTCCCTTTCCATTTCTCCCTCTCTCCCTCCCTCTCTCTCTCTCTCCTTCCCTTTTTTTTTCTCTCTCTCTCTCCCTGCCTCTCCCCCAGCCCTTCTCTCTAATCTCTTCCCTCACTCCAGCTGTCCGCATGGTTCACGGTTTCTCTTTGCCCCGTGGACCCTGAGGGCAGAATTGAGGAGGAATCTTGATGAGTCTGACCCAGGCCAGAGGGCACAGGTTGGGGGCACCATGCCAGAGGGAAGGGTCAGCTTTGCTTTCTAGCTCCACTTTCTAACTTTGGGGGCAAGGAGAGGTCAGCTTCCCACTTCTCCCTGGAGGCCCTTCTCTGGAAGAAGGTAGACCATAGCTTCGGGTCCCTCTCAGCTGCGACCCTTCACGCCTCTTCCCTCTGCCATAACCTTTTTTCCGTTGAGAAATAAATCTCATGTCCAGAAAAGGGCGTGCACAAATGTTGCATTTAACAAGCTATTTTAAAGCAAACGCCAGGGTAGCCACCACCTCAGGCAAGGACCGGAACACCGCCAGCGCCCAGCGACCCCGCGGACCCCTTCCCAATCCACTGCCCTCTCCCCCCACAGGGTCCTGGCCATCACGTCCTGCTTCTCTTTGGAGTTTGTGTGCTCCCTCAGCAATATGGTGTCGTTTCTGAACTTTACATAAATAGAATCATATGGTACGTATTCCTTTGTGTCTGGCTGCTTTCAGCCCACCTGGGGGTGTTTATGTGACTCATCTGTGTGGTTGGCATAGTCACAGTTCATTCATTCTCATTGTCATAGAGAAACTGTCATCATCTTCGGGCCGAAGCCCCACCACTATCTCCCCAGCCCAGGTCTCACCAGCTGCATCACCTTAGAGCTTCGGGCCGCCTGCATGGTGGGCACGTGGCTGGTCCTCCCGGCAGCCTGAGGCCTGGCCAGGCAGAGCCCTCTGCAACCTCGGCAGACAGGCTTGTCCAGATCACCCAGTGAGGGGTGCTAGGGCTGAACTGAACCCCAGTCTCTGGGCCACGCACCCAAGCTCTCACACCCTCCTGGGGGTGCTGCGTGCAAACAGGGAGCCTAGGGGGACTTTGGCACCCGTGGACAGAAGTTCTGATGATAGCATCCCAGGTACTGGTACCAGTAGCTGGGGAGAGAACTTGAAATAGCGTTGGTGCCTAATTGTTGCCTGTTGGATGTTTGTTGAATGAATGAATGACTGCCCTCCCAGGATCCCTCAAATCAGGCATCTAGGTGACCAATCCTTCCCTCCCTCCCAGCTGCCAAGCACACCAGCTCTGGCCCTGGCATCTCTTTCTGAAACTCTGCAGGCCAGCAGACCCCTCCCAAACGCGTAACCTCCCTCCTGCCTTCCCTCTGGGTGAGATTTACTGCTCTGCACTTGTTGACTGCCTGCTCCCGGGCCCAGGAAGGGACTATATGGACTGCTACCTGTCCCCCATTGCAGGTCTCCCATCCCCTCCTGCCTGGACATCCCCTCAGGTCTAACCTCTGTCCCCCTACCCCGACTTTGCTGCTTTGCTGGCTCTGATGAAGTTGGGAGAGAGGGGAGGTACAGCAAAAATAACACATGAACTGCACTTGCAAGACATTTTTCAATGTATAAAGCGCTTCCTAATACACTAATTAGAGCACATGGTTATTATCATCCTGTTCTAAGTATTTTACATTTTTAACTCATTTAACCCTCAGAACCACCTCTGCAGTGGGTACTATTTTTGTCTCCATTTGGTAGAGGAGGGAGCTGAGAAGTTAAGGAGCTTGTCCAAGGGAGAGTTGCCAGATAAAATACAGAATGAGCAGTTACATTTAAGTTTCAGATAAACAAGGAATTTTTTAAGGTATAAATATGTCCCAAATGTTGCATATTACATTCAGATGGGCGTCCTGTATCTTTGATTTGCTCAATCTGGCAACCCTAGTGCAAGGTCGCCCAGCAAGTAATGGTGGGTCCGCATTCAAACCCCAGCTCCCCTGCCCTCCGCTCCAACGGGATCGGCACTAGGGCCCTGGTGGCAGGCAAGAGAAGCAGATGGACTTGAGACTTCTTAGTAAGTCAGACCAGCAGGGCTAGGAACAGATTCACATGGAGGCTGAAGGAAGCCCAGGTTCTGGCTCCCAGAGAGAAGATTCAGAGAGGCTTCTTGCTGGAGATCACTCAGCCCAGAGGAGCAGAGGCTCAGGAGGCCAGGGCCAGGTCCCCGAGGGTGTCCAGGTCACCTGGGGGCCAGTGGCCACACCCTCTAATCCATTTCTCTACCGAGCCAGCAAGGGGGATGGCCTGGCCCTGCCTGGCTCAACCCCACGCACCCCAGTCCTTCTGGCTCTCCAACGGCCCCCATTTCCAGCTTAAAACCCATAAACAAACCACCTCACTGGACTGCCCGGGCCTGCCCTTTGCCCTCTGCCCCCACCCTACCCTCCCCCAGGGCTCATCGCCTTATTTAGATGTGATGTAGCCACGAGACTTTCCAACTGTGAAAATGAGCTGATGGCGCCCGAGGCTGCGAACGTGGATGTATGCTTTTATTTTGCACCAAATAACGCATTTAATTACTTCTTCGAGGGGAAGCCTGTTCGGCAGACAGCGGAGGCAATGCTAATAATAGCGCTTTGCACCGAGGGCCTCGAACGCAGAGGAAGAGCCATGAAAGGGTCCGGTTGCTGCTCCCGACAACTTGAAAGCTCCACAAACACGGCGCCTCCTTCCTCAAGAGCAGAGGGAATTGGGAAGAAAATGCTGTGGGTTTCCGCTTTTAACTCGCCGTTTTGATCCTTTCCAGCCACGAGAACGGAGGAGCCCTGGAGAGCCTGGGTGGGAGGTCGCCGTCTGTGGAAAGAGAGTGTGGAGCTGAGGGCCCCTTCCCCACCTCCTTCCGCCCCGCTCTCATGGGCAGGGCCGGAGGGAGCCCCCAACGTAAGGCCTGCCCTGGCCGAGGCGCAATTTTGTGCAAAGAGCGCCTAACCGCGAATGGGGAGAACCCGCTTTGCCGGTTTGAGCAGATTATGCTCCACATGCCGCCTCGTGTTGCTCCTCTGTGAAATGGGGCTCACGGAATAGTCCAGGTCCAGGGATGTTGCGAGGGTTAAATAAGGCACTGCATAGAAATGGGCTGAGAGCAGGGTCTGACACGCAAGAGCTCAATAAATTTAGCCATGACGACAATAACAATTATTATTATTTTCCGAACCACAAGGGGTTTAGACCCGCCCAGGGACCAAGGAGACAAGTGGGTGAAGAGACGAGGTGGGAGACTGCAGGGAGTGGGGCGGCCTGTGGCAAACTCCAGACAGCAACCGGTAAACACATGCAAATATAAATTTAAGAGAATACTGCAGGCCAAACAAAATGGGTGTGTGGGCTGCCCGCAGCTCTGGGACCACCTGTTTCAACGTGGCTGAGCTTTAGGGTCCCTTCTACAGTTAAGAATCTCTGTGATTTGGGTCCAGCCTCTACCACTCAAATGCAGACCTTGCAGGTGCCTTGGAGCTCAAGTCTGATGGTCCCCTTCACCCCTTTTACAGATGAGCAAACTGAGGCCCGGAGAGGGGACGTGCCTGGTGAGTGGCATCTGCGCTGGGACTCCAATCCCAGCTGTCTGTCACCGCACAGGATGCTTTCCCGCACATCCCTGGCTTGTGGCTTTGTGCTCTTGGGGAAGCCACCACACCTCTCCAGGCTCCACTTTTCCTTCCCTGTAGAATGAACGGCTTGCATCAGATGCCAAAGCCGTGTAGGGGAAGGAGGCAGAGAGGCCTGGGTCTAATCCCACCTGTGACCTGGGCAAGTGACATCTGCTGCCAGAGCAGTCCTCACCCTCCCACTGCCGTCACCATGGCCAACCCTCTCTAGGCCTCGCTGTTCATTCTAAGTTATTTTACTTGGACAAACAAATTTGTTCCTGATGACAACCCTGGGAGGTGAGTCCTGGTATTATCCCCAATTTATAGATGAAGCAACAGAGGCCCACAGAGGTCAAGTAACTTCCCCGAGGTCGTGCACCTCTTAGGGTTGTCACTGGGAAGGAGTCAACATCCACTGCGTAGCCCAGCGCCCCGCGCACTGTGGACTGGGCACTCACTAAGCATCGGTGCCCCCGCCCCAGTCTAGTCAGTACCTTCTAGGAGTCTGTCAACACAGCCAGGACTCCCAGGGGCCAGGAGCCCTTTTACAAACCATATGGCTATAGAATCAGTAGTGTTGTAGCCAGAGATTGGAAGAGCGGTCAGGGCCTCAGCTCCTAGAGCGGAGCTACTGAAAAGGAAAGAAACCACTCAGCTCGGCAGCGGAGGAGGGGAATGGGCCCAGCCTCCTAGACACCGGGCAAACACCAGGCGAGGGAGCTCCCCAACCAGCTCAATGTGTCTGCCGACCGCTGTAAAGACACGGCTTATTGGCACTGTGGTGACGCAAGAACTGAGGGGTGACAAACGACCTCTTCGGAGGGGATAAGGAGGCAGCTTTATCACTCAGCAAAGAGGGGTGCACAGAGCCGGAACGCCCATTCCGATGACGGGGACAGAGCCCTCCTCGGTGGCCTCAGGGCTGCGACCCTCCACCAACCTCTGGTCACAGGTGGGGAGATGAATCCAACTCAGCAGGGCCTTTGCTCCTCATCCTTGTCCTTCTGGGGAAGTGTCTACCCCCTCACCCCAACAGCAGAGGTCAGAATGAGTTTCCTGACCTTTGCCATCCTCCATCCTCGCCTATCCAGGCAGAACTGTTCCCACCTGCCTCTGTCTTTCCTGATGCTAGTGTTGACTGCCTGGGTTCAAATCCCAGCCCTGCCAGTTACCGGCTGTGTGACCTTTTACAAGTCACTTCACCTCTCTGCGCTTTGGGGTCATCATCTGTGAAATGGGTATAATAACAGATGCCACCTCATGGGATGGGTGTGGGGATTAAATGAGGCTTGTAAGCTGCTTAGACCAGTGTGTGACACTGAGTAAGCCCTCAGTAAATGTTTTTTTATTATTACTAAGACCAGTTAGGCCCTTACCATATTATATTATAATTTGATGATGAGTCTGTCTTCCCAACTAGACCATGGGCTCTGGACTTCTCATGTGTTCATAACGACCTCATGACGTAGTTATTATTGTCCCAATTTTGAAGATGATGACACTGAGCTCAGAGTGATTAACCAGCTGCCTGCCCCAAAGTCACACAGCTGGTAGCAGACAGGGATCAGGTCTCAAAAGTGGACTCTAGGGCCCTTACACTTTGTTCCCAGGGCCTCAGCCTGGGCGACCTCCAGGGGTTCCCAGTTCTGCTACCCCAATCTGTGGTTCTGTGCTGGCCTGTTGGGCAGTGAATAGTAAGATGCTACTCCAGATTCAGGCAGGAAATAGTTAAGGAAAAGTAGTCTCAGCTCCCGAGGACACAGAAGCCAGAGCCAGGTCTGCAGGCCTGGTCCAGCCAGCCCACACAGCTGCACCTGTGCTTCGGTTTCCTCCCTGAGGCTCCATCCTCCAGTGGAAACAGAGCCCTGCCTGGAACCCCTGCCTCTGAGCTTGGGTCCTGACCCTTTTTGCCCAGCTCTGCCCCCTGCTGCCCGTCTTGCTGTGTGGGGTGCCGGAGGCTGGAACGGATCTGAGCTGGGGAGGGCAGCTGCCACCACTCAGACGAGGAAACGTCAGCCCGAGCCCCTTCATCACCAGAGAGATGCTACTGCTGAGAGAGCATGCGCACACACAGATCCAGAGACACACACAGATACACAGAGGTAGATACACACAGGGTGACACACAGTGATACACACACAGACACACAAGCTCACACACACTCTCACAAGTGCCCACTCACTCCCCTGCAAAACTGTGTTGGAGAGGGAGAGCAAGAGGCCCACGTGGTGCTGCGGCAGGGATGCCTGGGGGCTCCTTGTCATTTGGTGGGATTCGGGTGAGCTGGAAAGTTCAACGCACAGGCCGCATTGCAGTGAGGGGAGGATGCGTTCCTCGAGTTTTCCTCAGTGGAAGTTCAGTGTGAGAGGATGAGAGGCCAGAGAATCTTAGGGTTAGCAGGACTGATCTCCCCCGACCAACACCCATCCAGACAAGTCTGTGACCTGACCCTTCCCCTCCCCCCGCAGAGGCTTCTGGTTTTAGTGGAATCAGATCCACCTAAGGAGCTAATTTAAAAATTCAGATTCCTGGGCCACCCCACCAGAGGTTATCATCTCCATTTGTCAGGTGTGGAAACTGAGGCCCAGAGAGGCTAGGTAACTTGCTCAGGACCACACAGCAGAGCAGGAATGTAAACTCCAGGGTCCAAGCTCTGAAGCACTGTCTAGGCTCTGTCACAGGCACCTGCAGACGTGGTGAGGGCATCTCAGGAGGCCACAACCCACCCCTTGGGGGAGGAAGACAGGCAGCAGGGGGCAGACCCAGGCAAAAAGGGTCAGGACCCCAAGCTCAGAGTCAGGGGTTCCGGGCAGGGCTCTGTTTCCACTGGAGGATGGAGACTCAGGGAGGAAACCGAAGCACAGGTGCAGCTGTGTGGGCTGGCTGGACCAGGCTGTAAGACAAGTGCCTAGTGGTCAAGGACACTGGCTCTGGAGTTACAGAGGCTGTGGGATCTTGGGTAAGTGACTTGGCCTCTCTGAACCTGTAGAAAAACCCAGATAACAACCGTCTCCGCCATAGAAGTCTATTGTGAGGATTAAGTGAGCTAATGCACATGTCCTAGCACCAAGGCGGGCTCAGGTGGGTGGCAGTTTATCCTCCTACAGGTCCAGCCATGGGTGACCGCCCTGACAGGGGCTGGGTACACAGCCCAGAAGCTGCCTGAGGAGGGCCGGTCCACTCCTGGCCCACCCTGGGCCACCTTGAAGCCAGCACGACTCACCTTCCTCTCTGGAGGGGAGCAGAAAGGAGGCCGACCCTGGCTCCAAATGCTGCTGAGTCGGAGCTGCTAAGAGAGTTTCTTGCGCCCCCGCCCCAACGCCGGGCTGCCATCTGTGCAGGGCCAGACAGACCTGCTAGTCTCAGAGGGCAGCTAATTTATAACCCACCCTGCTCCCCATTTACACTAAGCCAGAAGGGCCTCAAGCCCCAAACCCTCAGCCTGTCAGCAGGAGGAGGAGAGGGGAGCAGAATCGGGAACCAGTTCCAGCTTGAATGCCTTCCTTCCTGGGGAGGGTTAGTCACAGGGGTGTGGAGGTGAGGGCTGCTTCCCTCAACTCCATCTATCACAGCCTCGGTCTCACATCTACAGCTCGTTAATCCGAGCACTTTACTGAGAGGCAGAAGGGCGAGTCAGCGAGAGCAGGGGCTCTGCAGCCAAACTCAGTTTCCCTGGTCTCTCCCATGTATTCATGTCATAAAGCTTTGTTTGATTTTCTCCTGCTATTTGGTCTCATGTCGATTTAACTTATAGTCGAGCCAGGAAGGACCCAGAGCGGGTAGAGGATACTCTTTCTCACCTTCACACCCCTCAGACTGAGGTCCCTGAGGGCAGGGCCGTGTCTCCCTCAGACTGGGCTCCCTGAGGGCGGGGCCGTGTCTCCCCCTCAGACTGGGGCTCCCTGAGGGCGGGGCCGTGTCTCCCCCTCAGACTGGGGCTCCCTGAGGGCGGGGCCGTGTCTCCCTCAGACTGGGGCTCCCTGAGGGCAGGGCCGTGTCTCCCTCAGACTGGGGTCCCTGAGGGCAGGGCCGTGTCTCCCCCTCAGACTGGGCTCCCTGAGGGCGGGGCCGTGTCTCCCCCTCAGACTGGGGCTCCCTGAGGGCGGGGCCGTGTCTCCCTCAGACTGAGGTCCCTGAGGGCGGGGCCGTGTCTCCCTCAGACTGGGGCTCCCTGAGGGCGGGGCCGTGTCTCCCCTCAGACTGGGGCTCCCTGAGGGCGGGGCCGTGTCTCCCTCAGACTGGGGCTCCCTGAGGGCGGGGCCGTGTCTCCCTCAGACTGGGCTCCCTGAGGGCAGGGCCGTGTCTCCCTCAGACTGGGGCTCCCTGAGGGCGGGGCCGTGTCTCCCTCAGACTGGGGTCCCTGAGGGCAGGGCCGTGTCTCCCCCTCAGACTGGGCTCCCTGAGGGCGGGGCCGTGTCTCCCCCTCAGACTGGGGCTCCCTGAGGGCGGGGCCGTGTCTCCCCCTCAGACTGGGGCTCCCTGAGGGCGGGGCCGTGTCTCCCCCTCAGACTGGGGCTCCCTGAGGGCGGGGCCGTGTCTCCCCCTCAGACTGGGGCTCCCTGAGGGCGGGGCCGTGTCTCCCCCTCAGACTGGGGCTCCCTGAGGGCGGGGCCGTGTCTCCCCCTCAGACTGGGGCTCCCTGAGGGCGGGGCCGTGTCTCCCTCAGACTGAGGTCCCTGAGGGCGGGGCCGTGTCTCCCTCAGACTGGGGCTCCCTGAGGGCGGGGCCGTGTCTCCCCCTCAGACTGGGGCTCCCTGAGGGCGGGGCCGTGTCTCCCTCAGACTGAGGTCCCTGAGGGCGGGGCCGTGTCTCCCTCAGACTGGGGCTCCCTGAGGGCGGGGCCGTGTCTCCCCTCAGACTGGGGCTCCCTGAGGGCGGGGCCGTGTCTCCCTCAGACTGGGGCTCCCTGAGGGCAGGGCCGTGTCTCCCTCAGACTGGGGTCCCTGAGGGCGGGGCCGTGTCTCCCCCTCAGACTGGGCTCCCTGAGGGCGGGGCCGTGTCTCCCCCTCAGACTGGGGCTCCCTGAGGACAGGGCCGTGTCTCCCCTCAGACTGGGGCTCCCTGAGGGCGGGGCCGTGTCTCCCTCAGACTGGGGCTCCCTGAGGGCAGGGCCGTGTCTCCCTCAGACTGGGGTCCCTGAGGGCAGGGCCGTGTCTCCCCCTCAGACTGGGCTCCCTGAGGGCGGGGCCGTGTCTCCCCCTCAGACTGGGCTCCCTGAGGGCGGGGCCGTGTCTCCCCCTCAGACTGGGGCTCCCTGAGGGCGGGGCCGTGTCTCCCCCTCAGACTGGGGCTCCCTGAGGGCGGGGCCGTGTCTCCCTCAGACTGAGGTCCCTGAGGGCGGGGCCGTGTCTCCCTCAGACTGGGGCTCCCTGAGGGCGGGGCCGTGTCTCCCCTCAGACTGGGGCTCCCTGAGGGCGGGGCCGTGTCTCCCTCAGACTGAGGTCCCTGAGGGCGGGGCCGTGTCTCCCTCAGACTGGGGCTCCCTGAGGGCGGGGCCGTGTCTCCCTCAGACTGAGGTCCCTGAGGGCGGGGCCGTGTCTCCCCTCAGACTGGGGCTCCCTGAGGACGGGGACCGTGTCTCCCCTCAGACTGGGGCTCCCTGAGGACAGGGCTGTGTCTTCTTCCCAGATGTCACCTCACTTATCTCCTGGAACAAGACTTTGGCTTCATGGGTGCTCTGGCGACAAAAGGATGACTATTCTATTTACTCAAAAATTCCTTTCATCCCGTCTGGGTAGGTGGGCAGTGAAATAGAGAATTAAAGGTCCTGGCGGGAAGTGGAAAGACCTGGGGAGAGCCATGGAATCCATGTTTTGGGGTGGTGGCTGATGGAGTTCGTGTCAGGGACACACCCTCTTCCCTGGTCCTGCCCCAGCCCCAGCCAGCAGCTTTCACAGGCCTGTCCCTGGCTTCAGGGACAGGAGGAGCGTGGCTGGCTCCCCGATGGCCAGCCCTCTCTGGAGCCCCAGAGGAAAGCTCCCATGGTGGGGCCAGAAGGGCCATCTCTCCAGTGAACCACACGGTTTGCTTGAGTTTGAGTTGCTGTCCAACTGGTGTCTGCTGAATGAATGATCGCAAACATGCCGGCCAGTCATTCCCCCAACCTAGACGGCTCACCTCTACCAGCCTCCATCTTTCTAAATCCTCCAAGGCCAGCCCACGTTCCCGACCTGCCCAGGCACAGATTCTCTCCACTGTCTCTGACCCCTGTTGCACTCAAGCGTGGGCCTCGACTCCAGTCCTCAACCTTGGCACCCGTTGGACCCACCAGGGAAGTTTCCTAAAACACTGATGCCCGGGCGCCACCACCAGGGGTTCTGATTTAACTGGCTGGGGGTCGGGCAGCAGGGCGTTGACTCTGTTCAATTCCCCGGGTGATGCTAACATGCCGCAGAGGTTGGGAAGCAGACCAAGGGACCAGGCTGTGGTCTCCTGCAGAGGAAGGGGGGGAAGTCATTCACCTCTAAATCCCAGTGCCTAGCACCATGCCTGGCTCATAGTAGGTGCTCAGTAAATGTTTGTTAATAAATGACTGCATGACGGTGGGCTGGTCCCCTTCCTGGAGGTGCCTGAAGGTCAGCAGGACTGGGGTCGTCCTTCTTCTCCAGCAGGTGAGGCAGTGATTCACAGCTTATCTCTATTGACTGGCAGTCTGGGTTCAAATTTTGCCACCTCCTCAGCCTTGGGCAAGTGGAACCTCAGTTTCCTCATCTGTAAATGGGGCTAATAACAGCCCCTTCCTTGTGGAGTTGTTTGAGGGGCACGGAGAGCACAGCTGTAAGGTCTACACTTGGCTGTCTGTGTCACCTGGGTCCTGGCGGGAAGCAGACGGTTCATTCAGACTGCTGAGGAGAGTTTACCAAAGCGGTTGTCTGCAAAGATGTGGGGAGGGTTGAGGAAAGCAATGAGGGATGGTGCAGGACCCCAGGGCTGGCAGCACCCCTAGGACATGGGGGAAGGGGTCACGGAAACCTGGAGACAGCTGTGCTGTGGGAGAGGGGCCCGAGACAGGCACCACGAATGCTGAGGTGCCAAGACCCCCACCCCAACTCGCTCCCCTCCCCGCCATCTCCTGGTGGTGCCTCGTCTTGGACAACGCCAACCAGAGGAGGTCACAGGAGTTGGGGATGCAATCCACACAGATCAGCCTCCCTGGGGCGCAGAGCAGGGCGGAAGAGGGCGGAGAGTGGATCTGGAGGAGCAGGCGGAAGACACCCAGCACCTGACATATGGTAAATGCTGATTAAGTATTATTACTATTATTGCTGTGCATGTGGCCCGAGTGGACCATCTCGTGACGTCTGACCTTGAGGTTTGACAGTGTGGTATGCACGGGTCGGCTCTCTCAGCACAGCGGACGGCCTGGGGGCCTGGCCCAGCTCCTCAGCAGCTCCATCCGCACAGCAGGTGCCCGGGACACACGGGAGGGAGGAAGGACGGCGGGAAGGAAGGACAGCACATTTCCATGTTCAGCCATGGGCTTCGGCATGTTTGACAAGCCATCGAAACGGCTTTGGGATGGCAAGCTTCAGTAAAATGGAAGCACGGTGCTCCAGCATGCAGATGGGGCCACTTTACTACTTTTTAATTTGTTTACAGAAAGCCCATGTTTGGTGTACACCATCTTTGCAAATAGTAACAAATGGACATGTTTGCTGCCTCCAAAGAGGTGGTGTTCCTGGATAAATGGGCCAAGACTGTGTTTGAACACTGTGCTTGGTTACTCTTAATAGAATCTGACATGCTCTTCAAAATGTGTGGGAGGCTGGGGGCAGGGAGAACCGAAGGGTGGTGTGTGTGTGTGGTGTGTGTGTCTGTGTGGTGTGTATGCGGTGTATGTGTCTGTGTGGTGTGTGTGTGTGTGGTGTGTGTGTCTTTGGACGACTCATGCCCTCTGGACTCACTTTCTCGATCTACACGGTACGTGGCCTGGGCCAGGTGGTCTCCATGGCCTTTATAGGGCTCCTATCCCTGACTGTGTGATTTCTCTACCATCCTGGAAGCTACAAACCTCCTGAACCACCAGCTTCCCAATTCCCAAGGGAAGCCCCCATCACTTAAATGAAATAAAACCTATAAATTACCAAATACATTTTGAAAATGGGTCAAATTGAATGAAGAATACTTAATGGAGCATAACTATTCAAGTGGCAGTTCAAATACTTATCCTCTAGCCCCTTAAAGCAACAATTTTCATAAATCCGTCAGGACTCTCAAATCCCAGTTTTCACTCATTATTAGCTGTGCCATGTTGGGAAAGTTACCTAACCTCTCTGTGCCTCAGTTTCCTCATCTGTAAAGTGGGGGTAATAATGATACTCTCCCTATGGGGCTGTTGGGGAGATTAGATGAGTCAATTCTTGCAAACCATTCAGAACGTGTGGCACCAGCAAGTGCTCGGGAACTGTTACCTATAGTCATTATTATTATGGATGATTGTGGTATTTCTATTAAAGAGACAGGACTTAGGACAATCTGTTGCATACAGTTGCCCACTCAGCAGAATCTGTCCCATCCCGACCATGCCCAGGGAAGTGCCCTCGTCCCAAGTCACTGTCACATCCCCTGGTTTATTTTCCTTGTGGCACTCACCACGACCAAAATTCCCCTTTTTGTTTCTCTCTCCATTTGTTGTCTGTCTCTGCTCCTCGGTGTGGGCTCCTTGTGGGCACGAACCTTATCTGTCTTATTCACAGCTGTCTCCCCCACGCCTAGAATGGCATCTGGCTGGTTCTCCATAAATTCTTGTCCAGTGAATGCACATCTACATCCCCAGAGCATGCGGTGTAGGCAGACGTGGGGATGAACTCTGGAAACCGTTGGTCAAGGTCGGGCCCGTGTGGACACCACATACCTGTACTGTGTGTTTCATACACACACGTCCAACCTCTGCAGTCTCGGCGCCTGGGACTGTCCATTAACTGGATTTTCATTTTGACTTTTAGGATGAAGCAAGATCAGAGAAGAACAGGAAAAAGGAACGAAACAACATCCCATTCCTTGGGGTGAAGTCGCAGACTCAGCACCCGTAGGCCGTCCGCTGGGCCTCCCCTCTAGGGGTCCGGGGTGAGGTGACTTCTTGTCCTGGAAGTGGGCTCCCAGCCAGCGGAGGCTCCCTGGTGAGGAAGAGACACCCCTTTGGAGCTCAGGGATTTGCAGTTTAGGAAGGTCTCTGGGAGCCCTTGTCCCACCTCCTATCCCTTGTGAGAAGGGAAAGCCCGCATTCCCTCTGGGTGTCATGACCCCCTTTGATATTCACGGAAGCCAGGGGCAGACAGGACAAACAGACAGGACAGACTTGCCAGTCTTCCCACAGCCTCGCCGGGCTCTTTCTAATAACACCTGGCGGCTCCGCAGAAAGGAATATTAATTACCCTGCTGACTAAAGTAAGGAAAGGGGTGTGTGCATTTCAAATAAAATTTCAACTGCAAGGGAAATGAAACTAAAAGGAATGGGCTACTCTCGGTTAACCAGAATATTCTATTAACCAGGAACACATGCACACATCCCACGCCAACACTCCAGCTGGAAGCATACTCTAAAGATCACCCTGTTCGGTGCTCCTCGGGATTTAGGAAATTATGTTTTTTAATTGATCAGTCTAGCAAAGATTCAGGACTAGCACAATAAAAACAAAGAGCACACCTTTCCTGAGAAGCATTTAAAGGAATTCTGTTATTACAGTAATAATACCCCACACTTATCAGGTATGCACTTACTGTGCTCCAGGCACTGTTCTCAGCCCTTCAGGTCACAATCTTATAATATAGCATTTTCTCACTTTATAGAGGAGGAAACAGAGAGGTCAAGGAACATGCTTAAGGTCACACAGCTGGTAAGTGGCCAAGCCAGGATTCATATCCAAGTAGTCAGGCTCCTGAGCTTACGCTCTTCACGCTATATCCTGCTGTCTCTCCAATGGAAAAAAATCTCAGTAACTTTTAAAGTTAAAGTAAAGTAAAAAGATACAGCAATATTGGTAGGAATCCACTTTATTGACAAGGTTCTAAATCACAAAGATAATAGTAGTGAAAAATCGTGATTGTCCCACTGGGTGTAAACTTTCCTCGTAACAGCATTATCAGCGAGCGAGGCTGCAGCAGACAGCACGTCGCTTTGGCTGGCGGACGTGGCAGAAAGTGTGTTTGGGTCCCAGTTATGAACACCGTGAACCACCGTGATTACTTCTGCATCGCAGGAATGGCACAGTCATCTCTCCAATGTTCTCCTTTCAAATATAAAAAACCCGAAGCTCAGAGAGGTTAAGTGACTTGCCAGCGGTCACACAAGTTAGTGGGGGAACCTGACCTACTCAGTCCAGCGAGCACTGGTATACCATCTGCCACGTGACTGAGTTATGTTCTTTCCACGGAAGCCGGAGAAGAAGCGGGAGGCCAGCTTGTGGCAGGCCGACCTGTTAGCCAGCAGAAGGCTAGAACCAGCACCTTCCATCGCCCCAGCCCCAGCCCGGGGCTGTTTTCTGCCTAAGTGCAGCTGCCACTGTGGGGTAGGCACTTAGGGTTTTAGCCCTTGGTTCTTCTCAGGAGAGGAAAAAGGAAAAGCCAGGAGCCTGCTGATCCTTTCCTTTGGGGGCCAAGGAATCCCTTTCACCTCTCAGTAACTTCCAAATAGCCCTCTCCCTTCCACTAATTCTAGGAGAATGAAAATGGACTCCCACCTGCTTCTCCCACCACCATTCAAGCTAATTGCTTGGGGGGCGGCCAGGGACAGGTTCTGTGTGCCCGCGGGCTCCTCCTCACAGGCCCGGGGGAAATACTGCACTGGGTGAGGAGGAGGCCACCGTCCTGCAGGGGGACGTGAAGACAGAGGTCTCCAGCCAGGTGGGCAGGAAGTGGGGAGAGCAAACTAAGGGGTCCAGGAGCCCCTCGGAGGGTCTGCGCTGGAGCTCACGGGTGAGGCGACAGCGACTTATTTCAGCTAATTTCCTTCCCCTTGCTAGAACTGCAACTCCACAGGCTTCTCACAGCATATTTGTGTCTCTGGCGCTCTCAGCTCGCCTCCCCTCGGGGACCATAAGAGACGCCGAGGAAAGAAACAACACAGTCTTCCACAATTTCAAAGTCAGTTCCAGAGTTAATAATAAATTAAGAGCGGGGCGCGGGTGGAGGAGGACGAGATGTGGAGGCCACTCTGTGCCAGCGTGGACCCGCCCTGCAGAAACATCTTCTAGGAGTCAGGAGAAATAATGGGAACGCTGGGGTCTGAGATGCTGAGGCGGCTTCCCCAAGGTCACAAGCCCATTGGACCCTGGATCTTTGTGGTCCAGGATGGCCAGGTGGGGGAGGGGAGAATTGAAGAGCATTCTCTCCCACTTCTCTCCTTCTCTCTCGAGGGGAGATGGGGGCACCGGAGCAGACCCCAGCCCCTCTCAGAACACCTGGTGATCCCATACTCTCTGAGAACAGGCAAGACAGCTGTTTCGGAGAGAACTGGAAAATTCTATCCCTGGTAGACTTGGCTAAACCCACTCACCTCTGAGGACATCTCTAGACCAGCAGCCACGCCCACTGGAAATCCAACAGTTCCACATGCCTGTGTAATTCTGTTATTCATTTTTTTGGTCCCGGGAGGTCTGTCTCCCAGACTGGGCACTCCCTGAGGACCAGGGGCTCCGCCGTCAGGCTGGAGGCTCCATCAGTTCTTGTCAGAGCTGGGATCGAGAGGGGACTCAGAAGCAGCAATGTGCGGATGCTGGGCAGGCTTAGCCCCGAGGAGACGGGGTGGGGGGTAACAAGATGGCTGCCCTGAAATACTGGAGGGGCTGTCCTGCGAATCCTGTAGAATTCACTCGGGTGTGCTGCTCCCGAGAAGGAGAGCTAGAACTAAGAGGAGACGATACAGGAGACCGGACTTTGGTTCCAGAAAAGGATGAACTTTCTAAGAGAGTGGATGGGTGAGAAATAGTGAGTCTCCTACTACGAGAAGTGAAGCTTCTGGGGCGGGTGCCTAAAGACCAGGTGGCATCTGGACCTGGTGGCCTTCAAGAGGCATTCCAAACCCAAGAATCAGTCAGTGATGACGCATGCTCTGGTCTCACCCACCCCCACACCAGGGGCTGCTCCTCCTGATTACCCCAGGGAGGGGCCACAGGCAAATGGGCAGGAGGACACAGGGACCTAGCCACAGCCACGGAGGCCACTAAATAAATTACTCAGGCAAACAGCTACAACAGAGAAGGGCGAACACAGCCATGGCTGCTGCCGGCCTGGAGGAAGGTCCTGCTGCCTGCAGCCGAGCGGACAAGTAAATAGGAAAATAAATCTTCCTTGCTGACCAGGGTAGTGTTCGGGCCTGGCTACTGCAGGGGAGCGAGGCCTCCACTCACCCAGCGCACTGCAAGGGATCCTCATTTTTCACAAGGGAATCTGGGCCAGAGCGGGGGAGTGACTAGCCCACAGTCACACAGCTAGTGAGGGGCAGGGCTGGGCAAAGCCCTCACTTGCAAGCCAGTCTCTTTGTCCTGCCCTTGGCTGCCCCCACAGCACCATCTGCTCCTGCAGCAGCAGGGATTCCTTTTAAAAAATATGTTCATCTCAGGCAAGTCCCAAAGCGGGCAGAGATGATGTATCTGTTCTTTGCTGACCCAGGAAGAGCAGGCGGAAGGAGCTCCCAACGCTTCTGGGGGAGACCCAGAACGGTGTTACACACGGGTCTCCACGTTTCCTCCCCACGCCCATTCTCTCCAGGCAACTGGGAGGCACGGGCATTTGTCGTCCTTCACCTTCCTGTGCCCCTGTGCTTCCCTCCAGTAGCCAGCCCCCCCGCCCCCCCCCCCCCCCCTCGCACCTAGTTCCTCCAGCTGCCTGCTGGGCTGATAAACTGTTCCTCCAGCAGACAGTGAGATTCACAGTGTGCCCCCCCCACCCCGCCCCCTCCCTGGAGAATTTGCATTTTAAGTCAGTCTCTGCTGGAGGGGAAGGCTTAATCTGGAGTCCAGAACCTCGACATTAAGGGTTTTCAGGATGATGTAGAGAGATGTTGGGGGGTGGGGGTCAGAGATGCCTTCCCAGGGCTCCTCAGCTACTCCCTGATGGGAAGGGAAGCTGGGCTGCAGGAGGGAAACGCTATCTAGGAGGGGAGGCAGACAACAAGGAACCTGGGCACACTTCGGGGGGTTGGGGACACCAACTACAGGACCATCCCCAGCCAGGAGTGTCCTGCAGGGACCAAGTCCCTCTCCCTGTTTATTGGTAAATCCTGGAGAACAGGAAACTGGATTTCAACAGTAATCCACGTCTGGACAGACGAACCACCATGACCTACCGCAGACCATCCTCCTTCACTCCCCAAACAGACACCCCACCTCACCCACTTGGGTCCCTCCATCCGGCTCATTAACTGCACACAGTCTGAATGCCAAAGACTGGATGCTGTGATCTCTGGGGGTCCCTGGTGGAGGTTTCTGGCTCCATCAATCCCTGGGACCAGGAAAGGCAGAGCAGATTCTTTGTTGGGGACTCCGAGGGACACCGACCAGCCGGAACTTGTTCACAGGCTCCAGAGCGGGGCCAGGAGCACAGCCCTCCGCGCGTGTCCCCTCCCTCCCGCCCCTCCTCCCCGACCCAGGGCAATTTCCCCAGAAGTGTGCTCACGCTGTGAGCCTCGGAGCCAACTGACTGGATTTCAATCAGAAATCCATCTCCCTCAAGGACTGCTTTGGATAAAAGCAGAAGTAACCTGCAATCTAGATGTTGAAGCCAACCCATACTGGGGGAGCGGGAGAGAGGCCGCTGCCCGTCTCTGGCCCCCAGCCCCCAGGGCGGGTGAAACTAGGCGTCAGCTGCGACAGGTTCAGCTTCCAGGGACCTAGGGAAGGGGGTAGCCTGATCTCTCTCCCTCTCTGCCACCTGCTGGGACGGGTCAAATCGCCCAGCCAGGCCGAGGAGTTAATGGGCCAGGGTCTGGGAGCCAGCTGTGCGCTGTGGGCGCGCCTTCCGGCGGTTCCCGGGGCGCCCACGACAAGAGTTTCTATGGCCGGCTAAAGGGGACCGGGGTGTCCTTCAAAGCAGGAGGAGCCGCGAGCTCAGCGCTTCTCCCCACCCACCAACCCCCAACCTCATCACCAGCTGCCACTTCTGTCCCTCCTTCCCCTCCCGGCCTCTATTGTGGTCAGGAAAGGGTCACTCGGAGAGAGGGGGGCTGCTTCAGTCCTTTCCCGCCGAGACCCCGCACCCTGCGGGCGGGGGCGGGGCTGCAGGGACAGGAGGGACCCCGCGGAGCGCCGGCGGCTTTGGAGCGCCGCGCGGGCAGCCTCCCTGGTAAATAATGTACGCCTCCCGGTCCCGGCTGCAGCAGGTAGTGTATCAAAGCAATATCGCGCCGCGAATTGCAGTGTAATCGCCGTAATTTAGGGCCCCGTGGGTGAGCCGGTTTCGAAAAGGCTGCGCGCCCAGCCGGGCAAGGTGACTGGAGCGTCTGTGCCGGCTTTGACCTCTGGATTTCCTCCAACCTAAGTGAGGCTATAAAAAATTCAGAAGCCCAGGCTGTCTCCTAGCAAATGGGGTGTGGGCAGAGAGATTGTATTATCTACCCAGACCCAGCGAGACGGATGCCCGGCCGGGAGTAAAGCGATGTCGCTGTGCGCGCACAGCCAGACACGTTGGATGTCCTCGCGCTGCGCCCATTCTCTGCCAGGTGGCTGAGAGAGGCCCGGGTCGTGTGTCGGGGGCGCCCTGCCAGGAGCAACGAGATGTTTTCATTAGGACTTGGGCGGCCCCTGCCGCGGGCCCGCGGATCGGTCCCTCCCACGAGCTCCTCGGCAACCATCTTCTAGACCTTCCCAGGACCCTGCTGGGCCTTGGCCGCTCCTCCCCGCTGCGCTAGGAAGTCGTCGGAACATTAACATTCCTGCCCAGGTCCTCCTGAGGGGCCTGCTGCCCGCCTCCCCTCCCCCAGCCCTGCTGGGAAAGTCATTCTGGGGTGGAGAGATGATAACAGGAAGTGTATTTGCAGGCTTCCCTGGAACTTTTAGATGGGAGCCAGCTGGAATCGCGCGAACTGTGCTGTCCCTCTGCGCTCCACTCCTGGTGACCCAGAAGGTGAATAACCATGAGCTTCTCTCGGGAAAGACAAAGAAATGGGAAAACTTATCTGGGCCCTGCAGCCCTGTCACATTGCATTAGCAGAGAGCCTGGTGTCTGGCCCTGCCGGGTGCCAGAGGGGCTGTTTTGTGAGTCTTGAGAAGCACCCCATCCCCCATGCCTAATTGTCCCGACCCGGGAGTTCCTATTTCCTCCTCATCCCTCTCCCAATCATTTCATCTCTCAGTGAAGAGATGAGCCAGACAAGCTTTCCTGGACTGGCAATCTGCTGAGAGCCCCAGCCACATTCCACCCCCGGTAGTTTCTCTTTTGCCTGGGTGGTGAGCTTGGGAGCCAGCAGGTCCCATGGAAACCAGCAGTTCTGGTTAACAAGCCAGGGTGCATCCTTACAGCAGAGTGTTCTACAGCCTGCCGGCATGAAGGAGATTTACCCGTGTGTGGAAAGATGTCCAGGATATATTGTCGAACAGAATAAGCAAGTTGCAGAACAGCATGTAGAAAACAATCTCATTTGTTTTACATTTTAAATAAAGGCTATGTATACTCACATGCTTGCATATGCATAGAAAATGTCTGGGAAGATAAAAAGAGTGTTAACAGTGGCTGTTCCAAGGGATGAGGAGGAGAAAGGGACTTCAACCTCTCAAATTCTTGTACTGTTAAATTTGTTCAATAAATGATGGTATGACTTTCATAATTTCAACATAAATCTTTCCAAGAAAAGAAAAAGAAATCTTCTAGTTCAACCCCTTCATTTGAAACTGGGCCCAGAGAGAGAAAGGGACTTTCCCAGCTTGCACAGTGCTCACAGCCTGGCCTCAGTCACTGTCCTAGACTGTCCCCACACCAGGCTCCTTCTCAGGTACACAGCCCTGTCAGCCAGGTCAGTAGGCCCATGAGGGAATCAGGGACCCCCTTCCCAGAGCAGGAAGTATGACCTGATTTGATGGAGCAGTCATGATACCGGCTCAAAACAAGGTTGACATAAGGGAAGCCATATTGTAGAAAAGAAACGTATTGTAACCTTGAATGACCTCTGACTAACCAGCCCAGCTGGATCTGCTCCCTCCAGGAGAATCTAATCACTCGGTAGATTTTACGACCCCTCCTTGTGCGTGTACCTCCCAGCTGCGATAAGATGATAGCTTTGTTCTTTTGAGTTCCTTAGGAATGTGATGACCCTCGCACAGCCATCATCAAGGACAACGGAAAGATCTGGTGTGGCAACTCCCAGTCTGTAGTACCTGAGGGTCAACATTCCTAACCCCCTCCCCTGTAACCCACCGGCCTATGTGACTGCTGTAAGATTTTGTGCCCCCTTAAGATGGCTCTTTTGGACCTGAGTCGGCCATCTTCCCTCTTACTAGCAAACTGTAATAAATGCCCTTTCTTATCCACCATCTTGCCTCTTGACGATTGGCTTTTGTCTTGTGGCGAGCAGATCGTGCCCTTTGTGAGGTAACAGGCAGATAACAGCACAGGGAACCAAGGACACAGGTGGAGACAGATCTGGACACGTGGCTGGGTGGCCTGCACTTGCCCGTGGCCCTGCCCTCATCCAGCCCCCACAAGCCCAGTCTTCTGATACAGCTGGCTTCTCTTGGTCAAGCCTTAGCAGGGATGTGGACTGAAGGGTCATACCTAGGGTGACCAGCCACCCTGATTTGTCCAGAACTGAGAGGGTTCCCAGGACGCAGGACTTTCAGTGCTAAAATTGGGACAGTCTTGGGCAAACTGGGACACAGTCACCCTTGTCGTGCCAGCCATGCCTGCAGCAACTCACTGAGAGTTTGGCAAGGACACCCTTTGGCAACTCAAGGGTGAAAATTCTAGAAGGTTGTCTACGGCAAGGACAGCCAGCCCCTGCTCTGGCTTTTCTGAGAAGTATGAAACTGCGAGAGTTAATTTACGTCTTGTCAGTTGTGATTTCGCCTCAGTCCAAGTACACACACACACACACACACACACACACGCAAACACACACCCTCCTAGCCTCCCTTAGTCTATCTAGAGGCACGTCAGCCAGGGTCCAGCTGTACCACCCAGAGCCCCTGTGCCTCTTTGAGCAACATAATCCTCAAGAAATTCTAGAGCCTTTAATTACACACAGGATGCATTGCAATTTCTCATCTCTGCCTCCCCACCTCAGGAGACAAAAAGGAAATTTCACACCCTAGTGAGCCCAGCTCTTCTCGTCCGATTTGATGCCAGCCTGGGGTTAAAAAGCAGGGACAGGCGACGCACGCCTCCTCTGGGTCCTGATTCCTTTGCCGATTTTTAGATTCAAAGTGTGCCTCTTCGAGATCATTCTCTGATTTTGCCATGCCCGCCTTCCCAGCCAATGAATGGTGCCCCGGCTCTGCACTGCAGCACCCAGTGTTCTGCAGAACGCCACCTGCCACACCCCTCCCCACCCGCCTCTGGCCCCACCCGAGACTGGTAACCCAGAGGAAAAAAGGTTAAGGGGGTTGGGGGAAGTGTCAGAGAAGGAACGGGAGATCCGAGTTCAAGTTCTGGTTCTGTCACTAGCTAACTGTGTGACTTTGGACAAATTGCTTCCCCTCTCTGGTCTTCAGTTTTCTCATCCATAAAATGAGGGGGTTCACCTAGGTGGTCTCTAAGGTTCCTATAGACCTAATAAGCCAGACTTCCTCAGCTTACATCCTGGTTCCCCCTTCTAGCTGGATGAACTTGGGCAAGTACTTAACCTTTCTGTGTCTCAGTGTCTTCATCTACCTCACTGAGTTGTAGTAAGGATTAAGTGAGTTAATGTCTGTAAAGTGTTTAAAACAGTGTCAAGCACATGTTAAAGCACTTGTGTCAGAGATATTGGTGCCCCTGCTGTATGCCCTCCACACTCACTAGTCCCATGCATGGCTCTTGGACTGCCTCCAGCTCCAAGCACCCGAGTTTGTCTGCCTGACAGCTTTCTTTGATCCTCCCGCACACCCAGGCCTGCTCCCCCTGAGCTCCAGGCAGGCTGGACGTGCAAAGAGTCTAAGCACCCCAGAGCAGCCCTCACCGATGACGTAGGGAGCTGGCATATCGATACGCCAGCACCCCTGTCCTTCTTTGAGGTGACGGAGGCTTGTTCTCACAGTCTCCCGTAGTTCCAGCAGGACTGAGCCCACGATCCAGGGTGGTAACTGCTCGTTGACGCACCCTGTATTGGCTTTCCTCCTTTCCCTGTCTCGCTCGCCTGGTGCTTCCCAAGATCGCCCTCCACATAAATGCTTGCATTCGGATGCTCGCCTTGGTTATTACTCTGTGTATGGCGCTGTACAGACGTTTTCTTCATTCATTGCAACAATGCTGAGGTTGTTTGTGAGGTGATTGTGATCTGTCCTTGTTACAGATATGGAGACTGAGGCCCAAGGAGGTTAAGTGCCCTGCCCAGGATCACAGTAGGTAAGTGGCCCAGCTGGGATTTGAACCCAAGTGCGTCTGACCCCATCGGCTTTACATCTCCATCTGCCTCCCTCTTCTCCCTCTGAGAAGCTGAGTCCTGCTTCAGGGACAGACACCTCGTTCCTTCAGAGCTACAGCAGTAGGGAAAAGGGGTGCAGGGCCATCTATGAAATTTCCTCCCTGGCAGCCGCTGAGAGGCCACCTAAGGACTCCTTTTCCAATCACGCGGACGCCCACAGAGCCCGTGGGTGGTGCAGTCCTAGGCAGGGTAATCAGGCTCTTGGTGCCACAGCCATAGTTTAAGTGCAAACATGTGGGGCCCCTGGGGGAAAGCGGCCTCCCAATGTGCCGGGGATGGACGGAGCCGCTGCCTGCCCCGAGGGGGCGCTGTGCTTCCTGGCCCCCACCCGAGCCCCCCCTTGGCCTCCAGAATTGTGGGCTGATGGCAAGAGCAATGGGCCATATGTCTGGGCCTGGAGGAGCCCCCCTCACAGACGCCCCCCAGCAGAGGCCTCTCTACAGACTTAGGCTCATTGCAGTCCTTGACGTTTGAAGTCAGGTTTACACTTATCAATAGCTTCTCTATGCACATGGTCCCAGAGTCACAAGAGCCTTCCTCCCTTCTCTGTACCCTGCTTTCTCTCCCTGAAGACAACAGCCGCTGCTGCTGATTCCCTGTGAATCCTTCCCAGCTGGTCTACGGAGAGACAAGCACATAAATGTAAGCGTTACAGCACAGGACGTCTTGGAGATCTTTCCACATGAGCACGTAAGGAACTTCCTCGTTCCTCTCCATAGCTGTCTAGTATTCCGGCGAATTGATGTCCCATAATTGACTTAACCAGTCCCCATGGATGGATGTTTTGAGTTATTTCCAGTCTTTTGCTAACACAAACCTTATACATAGGTTATTTTGCACACGTGGAAGTGTATCTACAGGAAAAATAGCTAGAAATGCAATTGCTGGGACAAGGGATACGTGTATTTGTAATTCTGAAAGATGCTGCCAAAGATGGGGAATCATTTACACTCCCACCAGTCATGTGTCCTGCTGCGGGCCCACTGTGTCAGGCATGGATGTGCATTGTTCACTTTGGTCTCACAACAGCCCAGGGAGGGTGGCATTATTATTCTTGTCTGAAGGGAAAATTGAGAGAGATTCAATTTTGCCCAGGATGACCCAATAAACCTTTTATTGAGCATTTAATCACATGCCAGGCTCTGTGCTAAGTGCTTTACATTTATTTTCTTGTTTAACCCTCCCAATAACTATGAGGCAGGTACTCTTACCTTTGTCATTCATTTTACGAATGAACCAAGTGTTGGAGCTCAGAGAGGTTAAGAAGCTTTCCCAGCATCACACAGCCAGTAAGTGACAGAGAGATTTGAAATTTCTCAGTGCCGTTCCACAGCCTGGGCTGTAGCTGCTCCCAGGAGGTTCACCCTGACTCGCCCTGTTTACTGCCTTATGGTGTCTCCCCAACTCCTCTGGGCACCATGGGAGGTGCACAAGCAGAGTCCTCTCGAGACATTAGACATGTAATTGAAGAGCCAGAGACTGATAGAAGGTCAGAGCTGGAAAGGACCATGAAAACGCTTTTCAAAAGGGGGTCTCTGCCCCAGGTTGGAAATGTGAGGGGGTGGTTCTGGTTGCTTCAATGCCTCGAGGTGCTACTGGGATGCTAAACTGTCCTGCCTGCATGGGAGGGTCTCACACAACAAAGAATTATTCTCCCCAAGATGCCCACAGCGCCCTAGTGGGAAACTCCAGGACTGTTTCATTCTGCAGATGAAGAAATAGAGGGCAGGTCTGCTTGGGGCAGGGACGGGAGTACAGCTGGTGGGTCCACTCAGAGGCAAAGTCAGGACTGGAACTCGCTCTGCCGACCCCTGGAGCTGCACGGCACTCTCTGCCACACGCATTTGAAACAAAGAGAACCAGACCAAGCAGCTTGGTGTGTGTGTGTGGGGGGGGGCATTTATTAAGCGCCTGCTGCATACACATAATCATTTAAGTTCCATGATAACCCTGTTGTTTTATAGTCTCCTGCTAAAGCGGGGTGCTGGGAGTTGGAGAGCATGGGGGTAAGTAAGTGGAGGCAGATTTGGGGAGAAGCCTGAAACCCAAGCAGAGGGCTTTCCGTTGACTACGACATGGACTACAGTGAGGTAATGGGGCTGATTATAGTTTCTTGTACTAGGACATGACGTGATTAAATTTGTGTTTTAGGACTCTACCTCTGGTGGCAATGCTTTGCACATGCTGTTCCCTCTGCCTGGAGTGCCTTTCCCAGACTTGTATACCCCAAGAACTACAGCTGAAAGCTCTCCATGAAGCATTTCCTGACACTTGGGAGTTTGACCAGGTGCAGTCACACCCCTTTGTTAGATGGGGAACCCCCAGAGGCAGTGACTGGGTCTTACCTTTGTTTGCATCTCCAGACTCAGGTCCGATGTCAGGTACACAGTGGGAACTCCATAAATGCTTTTGGGATAAATGAATAAATGAATGAATGAATGGAGTGATGGAGACCTGACTGAGATAGTGGCAGCAGGAAGAAAAATGAAATGTGAAGTTGAAGGAGGATGGACAAGGCCTATTGACTAGTTAGATATAATAATAACAGCTTACACTTATATAGCACTTACTGTATACCAGACCCCATAGGGAGGTACTATTTTTTATCCCCTTTCAACAGATGAGGGCGCTGAGGCTCAGAGAGCTTACACAGCTAGTAAGTGCTTGAGGACACAGCTAGTAAGTGAGACAGCTGAGCTTCGGACCCAGACAGTCCAGCCCAGGGTCCATGCTCTTAACCTCTCGACTATTTTGTACAACTTACAAAGGCTGAAACAGGAGAGTCAAGTCAAAACCATTCATCCTGGGATAATGATGCTCAGAGGCCCCCGGTCTTCTGACCTCTAATCTGTTGCATTATCCCTGCCTGTTCGCCTCCCTCCCATTCATCACTTCCTTGAACATTCCGACAGGACCCATGCTTCAGTCCCTACAGAATGTGTGACCTGCACATAAAGGGCAGAGTCCTCTCCTTTTCGAGGCCCAAGGTGCAGAAGTGGGGGCTGGAGAGCATGTGGGAGTGCTGGCAGAAATCAGAGGCCCACCCCAGCGGCTTGTGGCCCACCCCAGCGGGCTCTGGGCCGACAGCCAGCCCAGCCTGTGGTGCCATCTCTCTGCTGCGTCTCCTCCCTCACCCAAGTCACACTCCACACGCTCAGATTCCTTTGTGGTGGGTGTTTTGATTAATTTTATTCTAATTAATTCAGTAATCTCAAGCTGTTTGCAAAATCTGCAGCGAACGCTGCTCTGTGATGGATCTGCAGAAGGGGCTGCAGACAAACACGGATTCATTTCTCCATTGGCGCTATATATATCTTACGGCTGGGAGAGGAGAGGGTGGGCTGGGGAAAGGAGCAGGAAGGCTGCCTGCCTGCTGGCTTTTCAATGTCATTTCCCAAATGCCCTCTGCTCACCCAGGCCGGGGCTTGCTGACTGCAGTTGGAGGACGGGCACCCCGAAGGCCCTCTTGCAGGCAGGTGGCCAGGCTTGGGGGTGGGGATGTGAGCCCCTCTTCCTTTTGGAGGAGCCGCAGGCAGCTTGCTTAGCCTCACCAACTTCAGCAACCTTGCCTATAAAATTGAGATGGAATGCCTGCCCTGGTCACCTTGTGGGCACTCAGAACCAGCTAGAGTGTGGGGACAGGCTTGGGAAACAGTAAAGACCTACAGAAACTCAGAAACTTAAAGTACTGCTGATGTCATGATTGGAGACGCAGTAGAGTGTGATGGTTAAGACTCAAACCAGATTTCCTGTCTCAACCTCTTACTCTCTGGGTATCTTGGAGAGGTTGATTCACCTCTTTGTACCTCAGTTTCTACATCTGTGAAATGGGGGTGAAAACAGCACCCACCTCATAGAGTTCTTATAAGGATTAAATGAACATGGGCCTTTAGAACAGTGCTTGGCCTGGAGTCAAGCACTATACAGAATAGCTATTATTATGGTTATTTTAGTCATCTTCGTCCCTTTAAAATCTTCCCAGTGCAACACAAAAGCCCAGTCATGCAGGAAGCCTTCTCTGATTAGCCATAACACACCTTGTGCTCCAGTCCCAGAGCACCCATCCTTCCCTTAGTTCTCTGAATGTGTTGAAGTCTTCATCCACATCTCTGTGTCCTCCTGGGGTGGCCCATTTTTTTCTTGCTCAGTGGAACACCCCAGATTACAGGGCCCATCTTGCCCTAAGTCTGTAACTCCTACCATGCTGGGATTAAGGGGGTTCAGCCCATGGCTATTCCAGATGTCCCACCCAAAGGGACTCAGAGGCAGCATGATGATTAGAAGGAAATTCATCTTACAGGTGGCTTTATTAAGTATACACAATGATTTTACTTAAAATCTAAATCAATATAGGAAAGTTTTTTAAAATTGAGGAAACGTCAGTTGTCTACGTGGGTGATGATTTTTCTTTTATGTGGAAGGGCATACGGAAATAGTGGAGACCCCTCTCAATATGCCCTTAGAGCCTGCACTTGTGCCGTGAAGAGGAAAACCAACCAACCAACCAGGTAATGGGATGGGGAGGGAGACAATGCTTTAGATGGGTGGTCAGGGAAGGCATCTCTGAGTTGGTGTCATTTGAGCCAAGTCCTGAGAAAGGAGAGGAAGCCCATTCTGTGACCATCTGGGCAGCGAGCACTCCAGATAGATGGCATAGCCGTGCAAAGGCCTTGAGGTGGGAATGAGCTTGGGGTGTTGGAAAAACTGATAGCAGTGGCTGAGGGGGACAGCAGGATAAGTCAAGTGGCAAGGCCACAGGGTCCAGACCAAAGGGCCTCATAGGCCATGGTAAGGAGCTGGATTGTATTCTAAATGTGCTGGGAGCCTTTGGAGGGTTTTAAGCAAGAAAGTGACCTGGTCTCATTTATGTTGTCAAAGGTCACTTTAGCTGCCTGTCTAGAATCTATGCATCCACCTGTTCGTTAACAATATTTACTTTGTACCCACTGTGTGCCAGTCCGTGCCAGGCACTAGCAGTTCAGAGTTGAGTAGGACATTACCTTCCCCTCCTGGAGCTCAGCACTGATGAGAAAACAAACATACAGATGCTTTAAAGGCGGGGTAGCAGGTGCCATGGCAGAGCCGTGTTCAGGGTTTGACTGTGGAGGAAAGGACTGGGTGCCTGGAATTGGGAACAGGAAAAGCTATTGGTTAGAGCAGGAGTTCTCCAAATTGAGTGGTGTCAGAATCCCCTGGAGAGCCCATTTAACACAGATTGCTGTTGCACACACACCCCCTCCCCACAGATTCTGATTCAGTAAATCTGAGTAGGGCCTGAGAATTTGCATTTTTAGAAAATTTCCAGGTGGTGCTGATGCTGCTGGTCCAGGGACTGCACTGTGAGAACCACCGGGTAGGAGGTGCTCAGTTTCTCTGGACCAAAGAGCTATTTTCAGGAATACATTTCAGCACTTGGGATGCCGGACAGCTCCCGCTGTCTCCCTTCAGTTTTTATCTTCTGTCCAGGCCTGAGACAAGGGGAGCCCCATTTCCCCACCAATTCCCTCCACCCACGTCCCCTTGGATTCCACTCAGACCTCACTCTCCGTCGCCTTCACTGATTCTTTTCAGGATGCAGAAGACCCCAGTCACCATTTCACCTGGCTTCCATCCAGCCAGCTGATAGCCTTCATCTCCGTCCTTCTCAAAACTATGCCCTGGGCTGGGGGAGTCCACATTCCCCAGGCTTCATCTGTATGTCACAGGCCCTGTTCATTTAACACCCCGGTGGTCAGATGTCTCCCCAGTCCCTCCTCTTCCTGCCCGCTGCCTTCCTCTGAGCCCTGAATGTCCCTTTCTCTCCTTGTCATATTTCCCCAGCCCCCTCCCCTCCTCACCCTTTTGCCCATCCCATTTATGCTAAATTTGGCAAGCTCTCCCAGGAAAACTTAAATTACCAGTGTTCCTAGTATCCTAGGCCTTTAGTTTCTCAAAGAGACAGGGCTGAGGTTTCCAACATCAATCAGAGCCCAAATTTCAAAATTTATAAAAATTCCCCAATTGGGGGTTTTCCCAACTATCCTTCAAGATCAGAACCTTCCTTAGATTTTCGGTGGGCAGCTGATCCAGTTCCCCTTTCCTCCACCAGGTGTAAACTTCCTGAGAACAAGGAGCTGGGCTACTCCACTCCGAGGTAATATGCTCAGCAGCGCCCAGCACCTAGTAAATACTCAGTAAACAGCCCCTTTATTATTACTATTATCGTGACTGCACTGTTGCTATTGTGACCTCCTCTCCCTCTGTCTTGCCCTGTGCTTGGCACATAGGGCCTCAACGACGTCTTCCCGGTAAACACGTTAACAGAAGGCAGAGCTGTCATTCTCACCTCGCTGGGCTCCCCTCCTACCACCTCATTCGCTTGTAACAGCTTCTCCCTCATTTGCCTTTTTTTTTTTCCTTAACTGCCGCTGTGTTCTGAGCTGGAGCATTTGAACGATTTTTGTGCAATAACGCCCCATTCCCAATTCCTAGATCTTGGAGGCCTGGGAGATTAGTGTCAGGAGATTTGGTGGGTAATGGGTTCTGGGCAGGAGGAAACGACCCCCTTTACAGAGATACAATTATAAAGGTTACACTTCTCTGGCTTCAGACACAGCCACAGACCTCGGGGAACCTGGCGTCAGTGCGGATGCTGCGTGGGGTCACATTAGATAGAATATTCTCCACTTGCTGTAAAGCTGTTGACAAATATATATGAAATGAGATGGTTTTCTTTTCCTTCTTCTTCTTTTTTTTCCTTTAGCCAAACACTGCAGGCCCTCGTGAGTCACAAAAGTTTTGAGATATTACTCAGGAATGTAGGAGGAAAACTCTATATTTCCCCCTGTCAAAGGTTTGGTTTTCTTATTTATTTACTAGCATGCCACTGGGTAAATTGAACCTTGAACAACATTAAAAGGAAATAAACATATCTCTCAGCTGCTCACGGACCTGGTACTCGCCAGGGAGCTGGGTTATCAACAAGCCTCCCCAGCCAGGGATAAAGTTGCAGCCTGGAGGTGGGTGGGGGTCCAGGGACCTGCAGTGAGGGACCTTCGGCTCTCCCTTCCAGGCGCGTCGGAGCTCCCTTCCCATCCACCAGCCTCCTAGACGACAACAGACAAACACCTGCCCTCAGTGCCCACAGCACCTCCGGGCAGTGGATTGACTCCCTTTTTATCCCCACCTTTCTGGTCTCTGTGCTTCTCACAACCAACTACACACACACACACACACACACACACACACCAGCAATGACAAACAAACCAGAACCGTAGGAGGAATGTCATCTCAGAGTCATATCTGCATGGTTGAAATCAGAGGGCAGGATGCCTGAGAGCATTCTCATGGCCTGTTTACAGTCACTGAGAATCGATACTTACTTTTGGGAAAGAAAAATATATATATACATATATACACACACATATACACACATATATATCTGTGGTGGATGGATCCCTCTCACCCTGAAAACCATGACGGATGAGTTTTGTTCGACCTCTATGCATTTTAAAGTAGCATTTAAACTCACTAAATTAGAATCTGGGTCGGTGGTGGCCCCCACCCAGCCCTGGCCCGGCCTCCTCTCTCCCTCGGCAGCAGGCAGCCAAGCGGGGCCTCATTCAGAATTCAATCTTGCCTGAGTGGTGTGACTGCTTCTCCTCTCTGCTCAGTTCCCCTGATGAGGAAAGCTGGGCCCTCTCCCCAGGGGGGCAAGCCTGGGCTAGGTGGGTTTGGAGGGGTGAAGACAGAGGCCCCACTGTCCTGTGGTCATCAGAGGCCCTGACCCCACCACAACTGTGACTCAAGGCTGATTGGGATCACGGCAAGCTGTCCACACAGACTCCAGGAATACAAAACCCATTCTGACACGCATTCTCCTGCTCAAGAACCTACAGTGGCTCCCAGTTACCCACAGCAACTCAGTTTCCTCTCGGTCAAAAACCACAGGCAAGGGCCTCCTGGGGCTTTAGGTTGAAGAGGACTCTGAGGCCCCACACGGCTCAGGGAGAATGTAGTGATTGCTTCTCAGCGTCTGCCGCGGGTGAGGGAGGAGAACTGGAGGCAGCCGTGCTGAAGGGCTGTCTTCCCTGGATTACAGAATTCAGTCCTGATACCTCTGCTGCTCCTTCAAACCTCTCCACTGTCTGGCCCCCTCCAGCATCATCGCCCACTCCTCTCCAACAAGGCCACCCCAGTCACACCCGGCTTCACACTGTACCTGGCATGTGCCACCTCAGTCCAGCCTCTGTGCCTTTACTCCCGCTGGGACCCCTACCCTCCTGCCATGTCTCCATCCTTCGTGTATGGGTTTAATTCCTACTAGGTCTTAAGTCCACCTCAGATCCTTCTCTCCCATTAGCTGCTTCAGTCACACTGGCTCTCAAGGCGCTCAGGGGCGTTACCGCATAGTGAAATATCTGAGTGTTGGACGTATTTCTTATTTCCAAGTGCTCATCTCTCCAGCTCGGTTGGAACCCCCCCCATCACCTCCAAATAAGAATCACATCTTAATTTCTTTTGCATCCCCCCAGCACTTCACACATTCCTTGCCAGGACCCAGCCTGGCCACAAGCACTTGCCAATTACGAGGCCTTCCACCGGGTAAACAGGTGCTCTGAGATCTCTGGGGTCTGAGACAGCAAACCTGTGAGGCTGAACCTGGAGTCAGAAGGGCCCGCCCTGGACCAGAGTCCCCAAGACCCAAGTTCCATCCCTGACTCACTGTGCAACGTGTGGCCTGGGCACAGCTCAACTAAATTTCTGGGCCTTAATGTGACCATCTGCAAAATGGGCAGCCACTTTCTGCCCCCCGCCCCCGCCCACCAGGCAAGGGGCAGAGTATCAATCTTCACCCTGCTACTGACTAGCCAGGAACTAGGCCTCCTTGAGCCCACGTCCTCCCCCTTCTCATGGGGACTAGGGTTCAGGAGGGTTTGTTCTCTGCTTTGATCCTGCTCCCTGAAGCACAGTAGAGGGCGACTGGTGGGAGAGATGTGAGCCCCAGCATCTTCTCTTTGTTTCCCTGCCTTCCTCCAGAGCTCTGCTACGTCCCCCCGCAGCCTCCCGGGCTAAGGGAGAGTTTGGGAAGACGGATGTGCTCTACAGAGCCCACAAGGTGGGGGGCAGCCCTCAGGCCTCCACTGGCTGAGTGCCTCTGAGGCCTGGAAGTCAGTCACAGGACCAGCTGAGGGAGGTGGGGAGGCTCAAGGCCCCACGGCCTCCCTGAGGAGCAGGGTCAAGTGGAGGGGGGCTGAGAAGACAGACGCCAGTTGGAGGGTCAAAGAGGGGTAGAGAGCAAAGGTCACCCAGGCCAGAGGGCCCTGGAGCTCTTAGTCACTCCCAGTCACATGCACACAGACTCTTCTTGACCCCACACAGGACCACAACCCTCTCCGTTCCCCCCAGACATGTAGACCACAGCTTCCCCACCCCGCCCTCCCCAATGTGGCCACCACAAATGGTGATTACAAAAATTACAGGAAAATGTCTGTGGCACAGCTAAGTGCAGAAAGCAGGACACAGCACAGTATGTGCAGGAAGAACACTGTAGTGTAAAAACGTCACACGGCCACGTCCAGTGAAGGCTAAGAGGACAGGCTCTGGAGCCAGGACACCTGGGTTTAGATCCCAGCTCTGTCTCTTCTAACCTGTGTGATGTTGGCAACTCACTTGACCTCTCTGTGCTCAGTTTCCTCATCTGTAAAACAGAGACGACTACTACGGGCACCCCTCCCAAGCGAGTCAATCTCCAGAAAGAACTTAGTATAGTGCTTCCTACCACTGGAGAAGCCCCTGGGATGTGAGTTCAGGAGGGTGCAGACTGCCTCTTATTCACTGCTGCATCCCTGCACCTAGAATAGCACCCGGCATGTAGGAGGCATCAACAAATATTTCTGAATGAGTGAATGCAGGAGGGGGAACACACAGATCAATCAGAGGCTGCCACACGCCCGCGCTGCTGGGGGAGGCAAACACACCCTGAGACTGTCTAGACGAGTCTGTCTTTCCCAAACACTGAACACTCATGTGTGCCCGGCAATGTGCTGTGGGGGGAGGGCCAGGGGCACAACTCAGGGATGGAGGAGGCCAGGGCCCTGGGGGAGAGGCTGCTGGTTGTCCCCATTCCATTCTCTTCTTCTTCCCTAGTCCTGGAAATTTGGGCGAGTCACATGGCCAAACAGCATAAAGACTACATTTCCTAGCCTCCCTTACAGCTAGACATAGCTGTGGGACTAAATTCTGACCAATAAAATGTAAAGGGAAGTGCCAAATGACAGTTTCTGGCACTGTCTTTAAGAGATAGCTGACACTCACTCTTCCTCCAGTTGACTGGAAAGTGGATGTAATGGCTGGAATTGGAGCAGCCATGTTGGACTGTGAGGGAACCTTGGTCATGGAATCCACCCATCACAGAGCAACAAGATAGTAGGAGCCCGGGTCCCAGAGGCCCATGTAGAGCAGAGGCACCATATGAGCCCTGAACTCCAGACTTTCAGGAGAGAAAGAAATAAAACTTTTAAGTCATATAGACCAATATTTGGGGATTTACTATTGTCTGCAGTCCATCTCAGTCCTGATACTGATTACATCACAGGAAGCTCACAGTCACCTCGAGGAAGGGAGGCACAAGGAAACAGATCAACTCGGCCAAGTGCGGTGGTAATGGCTGTGCACAGTGTACTGTGGGAAGAAGCACAGAGGAGGGGGAGGGGGAGGAAGAGATCTGAGAAGGCTTCCTGCAGAGAGTGACGCCTACATCAAGTCCCAAAGAATGGGGAGTTTTCAAGATGGTGGGAGTAGTGGGAGAGGGGTGAATGCGCTGTAACTGAGACACGTGCTGAGAGTTTGGGGAGTCTGCAGAGACAGAGAAATTTTGTCCTGAGGGACCAAGAAAGTTTTCCCACAGTGAAGGCAGCCAGACTACGATGAGAAGGACTTTGACAGGCCAGGGCTGGGAGGAAGGGCATTCCTGGCTGAGGAACAGCAAGTGCAAGGGCAACGAGGCCACGACAGAAGTGCAGGGATTGTCTGGTGCAGTGTGAGCAGAGAGCATGGGGGGGTGGGTAGGAACAATGAGTTACGAGTGTTTTCAACCCTGTATGGAGTAAAACTTGGAAGCTGTGTACAAGGTGCCTAGTGTTTTAAGTGTGTAACGTGTATAAACTCACTTAACCTCACAACAGCCCTATGGGGCACGTACTCTCAGAATCTTCTTTTGCAGATGCAGAAACAGGCACGGGGAGATGAAACCCCTCCCTCCAGGCAGCACGGCAGTGAAGGGCGGGGCTGGGATTGGAGTCTGGCCGGTGGGATTCCTCAGCCTGCGTGCTCCCCTGTGACCCTGACACTCTCGCAGGGTCGTGGGCTTCACGGAGAGTCCGCTCAGCCCTTCCCTCTGCCTGCCCTGACCCCCACCCCCGCGCACACCTGGCGTCCTCTGAGGCTGGCTTACAGCAATACCGGGAGATTTTGATCTTGGTCCTGAAGGGCAAGGGAAGAGAAGGGGCACCAGGGAGGCCCAGGGAAGTCCAGAGCTGCCAGAGAAAGGGAGCCCCAGATTTACTCAGACAGGGGCCTCCCTGCACTTTAGGGGTGAGACTTCCCTCAGGGAACGTCAGGTCTCTAATCTCATGTACGTGATAGGGAGATTACGACTATCTATATGTTAGTGCGTTTCTTACCTTATCTCATTTGTAACTCTCGCTTCAATACTACAAGGTCGACGCTCTTGCCCTCATTTTACGGACGAGACAAGGCACAGAGATGGTAAGTAACTTGCCTGAGGTGGCCCAGCTCATAAATGATAGAGCCGGGAATGGCCCCGGGTCTGTGTGACCCCCAGTCGCCTCTCTCTTACAAGTCCTCTGTCAGGGATCTTTATATCCATGACAGAATTCTGTTCAGATGCTGCTGCCTCCTCCCTCCCCGCCCTCCCCTCCCCCTCCCATTCTGCTACCACAATCTGTAGTCAACATATGCCTCGGAAAGGCGACAAAGCCACAGACGTCCTCAGAGGTTTTAAAAAAATGTAGTATTATCATACAAGAGCTCTGAGAGAATCGTTGCTAGAAACACCCCTTGCCTTACTCAGTCCTGGCACGTTCGGAAAAACCCGTCCTAAGACATGAATCTGAGTGCCTTCGGGCACCGAAGACCTTGGACTGGTTCTCTCCTCCATCCCCTGCCTCTGGGAAGGAGGCCTCTTAAATACCAGCTGAGCTGGAAGGGCCTCTCCCTAGGTGGAGGTGTGCGCTTCCCTCTCTCCGGCCACCAGTCTGTAATAACCTCTCCATGGGAAGAGGCCCAAAGCAGGAGTGCCACATTGCACAACTCCAGGGGGCGCCACTCCCTCAGAGCGCAGCAGACCTATGCCCTGGAGTTGCTGCAGTCAGCCAGCATCCTCACCACTGGCCTCAGCCCTCTAGTGCCCCACTGCCCAGCCTGTCAGTCCTTCTGGGCCTTCACGCTGGCACCAGGCCCGCCAGCTCCAGGCCTGTGGCATCTTAAGCCCAAACTTGAGTCTGACTGATGGCTGGATGCTGGGCGGCCCACATGTCTGGAGTTCTTCCCGGGAGAAGCCCCAAGCGCAGCCCAGTAAATCAATAAACAAATTAATAAGCAAATACTGCTGTCTGCTGAGCCGAACTGGGACTCCCGGGCAAACAGATTTCAAATCAACAACAGACGGCCACAGGGCATGCCGGGAACCAGGGCACCATTTCTGGGTGGAATTTTTCAAAGCCCCACTGCTCCCAGGACTAGAAACAAGGTTGGGGGCGGGGGCCAACAGGGAGCAGCAGGGGGACAGAGGCTGTTGTCAAGGAAAACACCTTCCGTCCTGAGCTTCATCTTTCATCCTCACTTGCTCCTGTCCGCCGTTTCTGCCCAGAGCAGGCTGGGTGCACAACTGGCAGGAGCTTTGATCTGGGTACCATAATTGATGATGTGGGTGACAAAGGAGCCTGAATCACACGAGGCACCAATTAAGGGAGTTGGCCCTTTAATGCTGACTCGTAGCTACACTGTGGTGGCAGCCAAGCTGCTTCTGTTCACTTCTCAGCGGGGTCCACAAAGGGATGAGCAGGGCCTGGCAGGTGGCAGGAGGCCAGGTGGATGCAGGCGCCTGTGGTAGGGGACTGACCTCGTGGACGCCACCTTGTCACCCCATTTGTGGGAGAGCTGGCAAGCAGGGCACCTGGGCCTGGGGAAGACCATGACTCCAACTCTGGGCATCCAGCATCGGGTCCTCTGGACAGGGAGATCCTGGCAAAACTCTCTGCACCAACACCCCCACCAGGCAGGCAGAGGCACCCCTCTGGAGTACCTGGGGGCCAGGCTCAGGATGCAAACAGAAATGACAGGCTGGCTGAAAATAGACTCAACCGGACCTCAGGGGAATCTCCAGCCAGGAGGCCTGAGGTGCCCTTTTCTGAAAGGGCCTCCTGACTGCCCACATCTTCTCTTTCGTGCTCACAAATGCCACCTATTTGTGAGTGGCGGGCGAGGCCACTGAAGCTGAATAATAAGGCAGAGCGAGTGTCTGCCTGGGGCGCTGGCCTCTGGGCTGTCTGCCAGGGCTGTCAGGCCGCCCAGACTTCAATACTGACAGAGTTAAGGGACAAGAAAACAGCTCTGGTAAAGACTTGGAAGCTGGGAGGGAAGTGACCTGTCTTGTGAGGCAACAGAGTTCAGTCTGCCCAGGGCCTTCTGAGGCAAGGCTGTCGCGAGGCCCGTGCCGGGGGCTCTCCCCCACTGGCTGGGCACTCACGGTGCCTGCAGTCAGCGAAGCCGGCCGTGTAAGCGCTGCCCTGTCTGGCTGCTCACCGCTCCTGCTGCTAATGAGACTAGGCTGGCCACTTCTCTTGGGGCTGTTGGGGAGGGGTCTTGTCAAGCTGCTAAGGCTCTGAGCAAGCACTCTTCAGAAAGGAGGGAAGATGCCAGCCCCAAACACCCCGGGGACTCTGGAGAATTCTGATCATGAAATGCATGTGCTGAGAAACCTCTGATGACCTGCCACTGGCCCACAGAACAATGTCAAAGCTCATGAACATCCCAACATCCTTCCGCTGATTCAATCATTGGGTGCCTGCTCTGTCCCAAGTACCTTTGAGGAAAGTGTCCAGGTGCTGACAGTGAGCAAGACAGATGCGGTTCCGACCCTCCCCGAGCTTGCAGGGAGGAGGGGAGCCTGGCTCTCAGATTCCAAAGGTGGGTGGGCAGCACACTCTCTAGAGGGAGGGTGGGACTTCAAGTGGGCCTGGAAGGCCAGAGAGGGTCTGGATGGGCCGGAGACAGAAGTGCAGTGCAGAGGGGGAGAGGGGGCTGGCAAAGGGCAGGGGTCAGACGCAGCCAGTCAGCCAGGGAGGGAGAAGAGGAGGCCGGCTTAGGCCGAGGGCGTCTGCAGACATAGACATAAACCTCTCCCTCTTCCAGGCTGGGCAGGAGGACAGAAGGCCCAGCCCAGGCCCTGCCTCCTGCCCCCCAGGCTACTCGCCCTTGGCGCTGCATATTAACTGCCACACCACTACCAAGCCAGCCCAGGCCTGGACTCAGGTCCCACACCAATCACCACGTGAGAGGAAGAGAGCAGGGATTTGGAGAAAATAAGAGAGAAAAAGAGATGAGCTTGGAGGGGACAGGCCTGCGGCTGCTTCCTTCCTGACCCCAGAGAAGCCAAGAGAAGCTGTATAGCTGTGAGTCAGAGCACATACCCTGGGGTAAATCCTAGCTCTACCCCTTACTAGCTGTGTGGACTTGGGTGAGTCACTTCCCCTCTCTGTGCCTCAGTTTCCTCATTTGTAAAATGAGGGTAAAAACAGTACCAATGTTCATAGGGTTGTTGTGCCGATTAAGCGAGTTCATGCACTTTGAGTGCCCTAAGCGGCTCCCAGCAGGTAGCAAGAGCCACGTGAGTGCGACTCATTATTCCTCTGAGAGAACAAGGTGGCCGGGCCTCCTCTGTGAGGAGGGTGCCCTGGGCTGGGCCACTTCAGCAGCGTGGGGACAGGGAGGAAAAAGAGAGAAGAGAAGAAAGGAAGCAGCAGACTGCTCCAGCCTCTCAGGTGAACGATGGAAGACAAGTGGGAACTGGCCGGGCCCAGACCTGTGCGTGCGTGTGTGTGTGTGTGCGTGTGTGAGGTTTACATACAGTCAAATGCACTAATCTTAAGTGTACAGCTTGATCAGTTTTTACCTCTGTGTACACTTGTGTAATCACCACACAGGTCAAGATAACGTTTCCATCACGCCAGAATGTTCCTTTAGGAATACTGGGCTTCAACAGTCTTCATCAAAGCAGAGAGCATGCACCCCGAGGGTACATGAAAGAATCTATTGGGGTGCCAGAAGAAACTAATAGAACTTCCACTTCTATCCACTTTATCACATCCTTTTCAATTCCCCTTTTTGTGTGTGCTTTATAATGTACATAATATATTAGCACAGTTGTGCGTGTTTAGAATTAATAAATAAACATACATTTGCTGGGGATACCAGCTGAATATCTCCTGCTTGTCCCCAGGCTCCCTGGCCCTCCTCCACCCCTGGCTCCATGCCCCGGGGTTTCTGGTCAGATTTGGCTGGGCTGGGAGGAGGAAGATGCAGTCCGGGAATTTACCCCACCGGCTCCCTCCCTGGGACCACCTCAGGCGGCTGTGTTCCTTTGCTGGGAAGCTCCTCACAGGTTGGCTCTCTCCTCCCCTCCCCTGTGGGTGGAGGGTGGTCACAGCCCCGCTTACTGCACTGTCCCTTGTGGTTCCTCTACACCCACACCTTCAGAGTCCTTTGTAAATAAACCTCCTTGGATTACCCTAATTTAAAGCAGACATCTGTTTCCTGCTGAGACCCTCCTCAAAAGTGTTTTACCCACAGGGGTGTATGATGGAAATATTTGGAGATCACAGTTTCCTGCACAGTGTGGTGCCCGTTGGTGGTTTGGTGCCTGGGAATCTGGACCCCTGAGGACAGTCTTCCTTTTCCCGGGGGAGGAGGAGAAGCAGCATTTTCCGCGTGGGCTCTCCCCTCCACGCTGGGAAGCGACAGGAACACCCACTGTGGCTCACCAGGGGCTCCTCCTTCCGCATGACTGACGCCAGGCCGTAGTGGTGGCCACGCCTTTCTGCTCCCGAGGCGCTCTCCCAGTGCCCATTTCCTGTTGGGGATTCAGTTCTTTCTCCAGTGGCTGCATTCATTCATTCGGGGTCCTGGGAGCAGCGTGATGGCAGCCCCACCCTGGATAACATGAGGATTTTGTTTACAAAGGTGTAGGCTGGGCTGAGGGAAACTGACAAGGGCTAGCAACAGTGGGTGGGAGCGGAGAGAACAGCAGTGTGGAGAGGGCAGCCGTGTGGAAGCCAACTGGAAGCCAACCCACGGTGACCATGCAGGGAGGGAGCTGGGGTATTACGTCCCCGGTCCTCACTCCCCTGTCTTCCTCCAAACCCCGCTGGAATCCGGAGAGCAAGGGAACTCTTGGATTCTCCAGAGGCCAGGGAGCAGGGTGTTGAAACATCACAACCCCGGGAGCAGGGAGCAGGGTGCTGAAGGGTGGGTCTCGGATCTGGAGGGACAAAGGGAAGGTTTCCTGCAGGCAGGAGAAACGACCTCTGCTCAGAAAGGCCTGGCCTCCACCCACAGGGCTCCTTGCCCCTCAGGCCCTCAGAGGTGACCACAGCCCAGCTCCACACAACCTTCCATCAGACATCAGGAGCAGGAGGACTCTCACCCCGAGGGGAGTGGGGAGAAATGGGAGGAGGCTGGAGGAGAGAGCTGGGGGATCCAGGCGCACGCGGGATGTGGGAGGAAGAAGTCTGAGCTTTCCCCACAGGCAGAGCAGTGTAGGCCGCTGGGCGGTGAGCCGGCTGACTCCAGGCCTGAGCCGGCACCCGCCTGGGAAGGGAATCCAGGAAGGAGGTGGAAGGAGGGGCACGCCCTCTCTCTGATTCCTTAGAACCTGAAAGAGAGGAGACGGGGGAGGGGAGGCCATAGATAAAAACGCTGGTGCCACCAGCAAGCCAGGTCGAAGAACTCCCCGAGCCTTTGTTCACTGCAAACAAACAGATCAGGTTCTACTTCCCCTCCGAGGCAGGGGGCTCTCGTGTGTATGGCGCCAAAGAGATGGGGAGAGGGGCGGAGGCGCTGGCAGAGAAGCGGGGGGGGGGGGGGGGGGGGGGGCGGGGGGGGGAGTTCTCTCCCAACCGCTCAGACCCACTCTGCTTCCTTCTAAACTGTGTAGCTCTAGGCAGGTTCCTGCATTTCTCTGGGCCGCAGTGTCCTCATCTGGAAAGTGGTGATAATAGCACCCACTTCCTGGGGTTCTTGGAGGAGTAAATGTGACAACACGTGTGAAAGCATATGTTCCCCACCAGAAGAAACGGAGGATGGTGGGCAAGTGCCATTTTATGGAATACTCAAAAGGAATACTCATTTCTAAATGTGTCTTGTTGAAATAACGGGACCTTTCCCTCCCCCACTAAGGGTTTACTGAATGTAAACGGCCTTGCGGGCTGCCCTGGAGCACGGAGGGGGATGGGGCCTGGCAGATGGGTTGGAGATCAAACAAACCCAGAAGTGAAACAACGTGAGGCCTCTGAGGGGAGCAGGACGGTTTCAGCGTATAGGAACCCCGAGAAGGGGGTAATTGGGCCGGAGAGGCAGGGAGTGTGGCTAAGCAGCGCTGGAGAGGTCAGAGTTCCAAGTGAGAGGAGCCTCCCCCATGAGGGAGGCAGGGCAGGGAGCTCCGTGTGGGCTGGGGTGAGCTGTCCGGAAGGGCCGGATACAGTCCCCGGAGTCCTTGCTCTCAAATACACCATTTGTCTTGATAACCACAGAGGAAGAGACCCTCCCCCAGGGGAGCCCCTCTAAGCCCTCGCCCCTCTTGCTGTCTTTCTGCTACCCCCTCTGAGCAGAGCCCCATCCCTGAGTCGGGCCAGCCATCTACTTTCATTCTCCAGGATGCTGAGATCAGCAAGAGAAAATGATACCTTCCTGTCAGTCCTGGAGTCCCTACAGAAAAATTCATTCATTCATCTGTTCAACAAATATTTATCGAACATCTACTATTTATATCCTCTATTCTAGGCCCAACTCTTTACTCCACACTGTCTAGAACTATCCATTCACACCCTTTGCCATGTGGAGTAGATGGAGAGTATATCCCCTCCCCACTAACTTTGGAGTTGGTCTAATGGAATTGAACAAACAAAATGCTAGAGAATGTGATGCAGTCAGAGGTTTGAAATGGTTTAGCTGGGCCTCTTGCAGTCCTGCCGTTTCCATGAGAAGAGCAAGCTCCCAGCAAGCTGTTATCTCATTGGCCTGAGCCCCTGAATGAGAGACACATGGAGCAGATGTGAACCTGAGCAGAATCACCCTAGCTAACCTGCAATCCTGTGACAAGAAGTAAATGTTTGTGGTTTAAGTCAGTGAGTTTGTTTAGGATTATTTTTTACACAGCATTATTGCAGCAGTAGCTGACTAATATAATGGACATTTGTTTCCAATTCTTTGCTATTGCAACAAAATACATGCTTGGTATATGTGAACTGGGGCACAAGAGCATCTTCAACTTTTCTAGTTAATGCTGATTTGTTTTTTAAAATTTTGTACCAATTTACACTCCACCAGCAGTGTATCTGAGCTTCCATGGCTCCACATCCTTGTCAACACTTGGTTTTGTCAGATGTCTGCTGATCTGACAGTGTGAAATTGCACTGCCTAACTCTTACTCATCTTTCCCTTTCTCTCAGCCTCCTTCCCTAACTCTCCAGTCTGAACTAGGTCCACATTCTCAACATATCCATAGCTCCTCAGGCTGGCCTCTCTCACAGTGCTGGTAATATAGCATTTATCTTTTAGCCTGTCAGCAAGCAGAGGGCCCCTGTCCCCCAGCCTCGGTATAGAGCTCAGCACAGAGTAGGCACTTAGTAAATAATTGTTGAACGAAGGTTTGATGAGAAACTTTAATCAGCCTGGTCAGCTTCTGCCCTGGGGGAGTGTATGAGCTGACACAACCAACTCATCACAGGTAAAATCCACACATCAAGGTGTGTAAAAGTTCAGAGACTGATTGCTTTTCATGTGGGTATCTGACTTGGGGTTTGAATGCTACTTGTTTTTATGCGAAAAATGTGATCAGATCCAGGTGGATCTCAGGGGACTAGCAGTAGCTAGAGAAGTGAGTGAAAGCTAAACCCTGGGAAGATCTGGGAATGTTTTGTGGGCAAATGCAATCTAAAAAAAGCAGGTTACTCACATAGTAAATAGCTAGCATTTGTCACACACCGTTCTAAGCCTTTTATACATATATAGAGCCATATAACCACCCAAGGGGAATAAATATCAGAGGAGGAAACCGAGAAAAGCGACTTGCCCAAAGTACCCAGCTGGTGAGTGAATGACCTGGATTGGTTTGAACTCAAGCAGTCTGGCTTCAGGGCCTGAACTTTTAATCACCATCCTCTGCTGCTGTTCTGGAAACCATCACACACACACACACACCCCCCCAAGGCAATTGCTTTAGAGATAAAGGACCTTGGCACCTCCCAGAGACCTCTTCCCTGAACATTGAGAACTCCACTGGATGGCATGGTTTTGTTTGGTCTATTATATCCAAGGTCATATCCAAAGGTCAGGGTTCTGGGAGATCCTTGGCAAGGGCATCTTTGCTGCAAGTCAGCGTGATGGAAAGAACACAGTCTGGGATTCAGGAGACTTAGGTTTTAATCCACGCTCAGCCACAGTCTTAGTTTAGGTTATTTTTGTTGCAAGAAGGAAAAAAATCATTAATAACTCGAAAAGTTCCTAAATGAAGAGGAAAGATGTATTGTAAGGGATGGGTGGTGCTGATAAGACACCCAAGGGTTGATCCAAGAACTGGACCATTGATAGGACCATGAATGCATTCTGTCCCTTTCTCTCCGGGCTAAGACCAGCATCTCATTCCAGGGATAAGTTCCTGGGAGATGAAATCTGATTAGCTCCAGCTTCAGTCAGGTGTTTTTCTCTGGTCCAGTCAGCTGTGAAGAGGAAGGTGAGATCATATAAACCTCAGGAAAGGGGGGCCACTGTGAGCTAGGCAGATATCTCTAGAAGGTGTCTAACAAAGTTACTAATTCACTGTAGACCATAGGAAAGCCATCTTCCTTCCTGGGACTCGGTTTTCTCATTTGTAAAATGAGAGATTTGAATTGTGTCTTGTTCACCATTGCATCCACTATGCCTGGCACATGGTAGATGTTTACCAAATGTTTGCTGAGTGAATGAATAGACTTGAGTGATCTCTATATTGCCTTCTGATTCTGATAATCTGTCTTCTAGAATTCTTCTATGTGAGACGTGTGGGTGCTGGGAGCTCACAGGGAGGAAGAAGAGGGAGAGGAGGGTGGACAGACATTTGTCACAGGTGCCCAGGGAAGCCAACTTGAGCAGTCTTTTCTCTGGGCTTCTTTCCAGTGCCAATCCTCTGTCCTCACCAAGCAGCCTCCAGGATGGAATTAGGCTTCTCCAATGAACTCTGTCCCTGAAGGCATAGTGCCCTTTATAAGCTGTTAAATTGGTCTCCTGACAATAGCTAGCACAGTGCCATTTGGTAAACGTGGTCCAAAGGAGAGGACCCTGGATTTGACTCCAATGTCTAGAATCCAGACTCTTCCAGATTTATGTGACCTAAGTGGGTCACTTAATCCCTCTGAACACCAGAGTCTTCATCGGCCAAACAGATTTGGGAATATTCGCTCTGCTTCATTCATAGGAGTGCTTGAGGGATATTGTGGATAAAATTATCCAAAATAATTGAGCTACATTTATGGTGTGCTAACTAGGTGCCAGGCACAGCATTATGTGCCCAAATAGATTATTTTATATAATCCTCACAAGAATTTTATGAGGTACCTACTATTATTATCCCCATTCTACAGATGAGGAAACTGAGGCCCAGAGAATAAGTAACTTGCCCAAGGCTACAGAGTTGATGAGCAACAGAGCCAGGTGCCACACTCTGAACTAAGCTCTGCTGCCTTTGTTTGTGGCCCCCCTGGAGACAGACACATGACAACGTGGTGGGAATTATTATTATTACTTCCTGGGGCCTCAGCCCCCTTGGATAAGCTAAACATTGAGGTTCCAGACTTATGGACCTAGAAGGCCAAAACTTGGACTCCAGAGAAGCAGAACTTCAGGGCTTATTCCCTCAGGAAAAATAAAAAACCACACAAAACACTCAGTGTAAAACCTATTCGAAATAAGAAATCTCTGGGCTTTAAGTAAAAGAAACCCAGCTCAAAATAGCTTACTCAGAAAGGGGGATTTGTTGGCCTCCATCCTGGGAGGGGCAGGGGTGGAGGTACTGGAACCCGAGCTCCAAACACCCACCGGGCACTCCCTCCCTCTGTCCGAGCTGCGGCTTTATGCTGCCTGCCTGCTCTCACACTCCACACGCGCCTCTTCTCACGGACGCAGCTACCCCCAGGACCAAGATCTCATCCCAACAATTCTGCAACCAGAGCTGAGCTAGGACTTCATTTCCCAGCTAGAGATTAAAAACCTCAGTGAAGGGGCCGGCCCCGTAGTGTAGTCGTTAAGTTCACGCGCTCCACTTCAGCGACCTGGGGCTCACAGGTTCGGATCTCAGGCGCGGAAGGACGCACCGCTTACCAAGCAATGCTGTGGTGGCATCCCACATATAAAGTAGAGGAAGACAGGCACAGATCTTAGCTCAGCGACAGCCTTCCTCAGCAAAAACAGGAGGATTGGCAACAGACGTTAGCTAAGGACCAATCTTCCTCACCAAAAAAAAAATAAAAAAAACCCCAAATCTCAGTGAAGAACTCCTACTGGCCCAGCTCAGGTCATGTGTCCTCCCTTCTGAACCAATCACTGTGGCCAGGAGCGTGTGGTTCTATGATTGGCTCCCCAGCTTGAGTCATATGCCACCCATGTGACCAGTGGGAATGGGTCTGTTTTTGAAAGGAGGGGTGCCGATATGGCAACACAGATATGGACTCTGGGGGAATGTCTGAAACCAGCAGTCACCCCCAATTCTGTCCTCTCCAGCTGGTGACTCCAACCTTGGTTTCCTCCTTCTCAATCCATATCGACTAATAAAAACCACCTAATGGGCTGTTAGTATCATATCCCTGTCTCCTTCAAAGGAGTTCAGGTGGTCTCCTACATAGATGGAGGAGTGGGCCTGTGCTCTTCTGCAAGCCACTTCATTCGCGGATACACCTCAGCTCCCTTGTCTGCAAAGTGCGGGTGATTGAGCCTGCCCGACTTTCCTTACAGAGCTGTGAAAGGATCCAACAGCTAATGGATGTGAAAATTGCTTTAGAAAGAACAAGTGCCATATTTACAAACCCAGGATGTACTTATTGTTTTATTTATGCTCCTTTCTGTTCCAAAAAAGGATTTGAGGTCGTTTACCAAAACGCACATAATACAGGGGGATAAAAATAGACAAAATGATAGAGCAAAGGGAAAACAAGGGTAGAAAAACAAAACAAAGCCAGGGAAAATGCTAGTACATGGAAACCTATGCTCAGAATCCATGAACAAGTTCAAATCTCAGCTTCCTCATGAACAAAAAGTGGGAAGCATGATCAGTTACCAAAGGTACAGTAGCCATAAGGTAAAAATATGTCAGCATGCTAGGAAAGGCCACATAGGTTATCTTGGCACTAATGTCTGAAAGGAATTTGTTCTCATCAAGAAGATATTATGGGATGGAGTGATCTCCATATTCAACAATGTTTAGATCCCTGTCCTTTTGTTTCCAAATGTCACCCGACATCTACTTCAGGGTCTCATGTGGATTCATCATCTATTTATGATTTGATTTAATTTAGCTAAAAGTACTGGATACTAACTAAGCAGCAAGCAGAAACATTTTTTCATCTATTTTGCTCTCTTCTTTTTATGGTAAAATGTGGTTGGGTGCACGGAGTGGTACATGAGTTCCCCAGCGAAGAATGGGACAAAAAAGTTCGAGCATCTTGGCTTAGCTGAAACATATAAAAATCACGAAGACAAAAAACTGATCCAAGCAGGCCATAAAGACACCGCTGCCTTTGCCTTAGAACTTGGGCTATAATCTGCTGTCCTGGAACAAAATTCAAACATAAATCAGCCTCCACTGTATTTTTAACCACCTACAAAATTCTTCATTTCCTGCCTGAAACGCTTCTGACGGTGAACAATTCCATTCTCCCTCACTCCTGCTCCGAGGTGCCCTCGGGGCAATGGTGGGGGTCCAGGTCTGGGCTCCACAGGTCAGGCAAGCCCAGGATGGGACAAGAGATAGAAGAATGGACCCAAGGGTGTCCATGACCAGTAAGCCACGGCTGTGGCTAGCCTATACAGTGCTTTTGTGCAAAGTTGAAAAGGGTGCCCCCTGTAGGCACAGGAAGCCCCTTGGGTTCCCACCTGTGGTACCTTCACCCTCATCTTCACCTAACCCAATCTCATCTATCCTCCAGGACCCACAGCCTCAACAGAGCCGCCCCCAATACCCACAGCATTCTCTCTCTTCTGAGCTCCTAATGCATCAACAGTAAGTACCAGACAGCTGGCATTTAATTATATGATGTCTGGAGTTCACTATTTCATGTTGTCACTCTGTCTCTCTAACTAGATTGAAGAGATCTTGAGGGTAATGATTGGTTCTTATTTTATATGTCTACCTTACAGCCAATGAGGGTGCCTTACATCTGGGCACTTTACAAATAACAAGGTCATTAAAAACAGTATTCTAGCATGTCTAAGCTGTCTAGTTCTCCCTGCTGTGCCCATTTCACAGACTTGGAAATGGAGAGACAAAGAGGAGGCTTGACCTGCCCAAGGTCATGCAGTGAGAACCTAGTCCAGGCAGGAATGAACCCGGTTCTCCTGTCTGCCAGTGCAGTGCTCTATTTCCCTTAAATGCTTGGCTCTATAACTCCCAAATAGCCAGTTCAGAACCACAGCTCACTGGAGAACAAAGACAGACAGACAGCCGGCCCACAGTAATCCATCTGCGTGTGGGCAGAATTTCCAGCACGAAGCCAGGCCGAGCTGCATTAGGCTCAGCAAACAGCCCCTGTGGGAATCAAAGCTGGTCTGTGTTTGTAATGCTGGGCCCACGAAACCCATGATTTGATGATGGTCTCAGCAGGAAAGAGAAGTAAAGAGGTGGAGAGAGCGTCTCCTCCTTATGGATAGACGCTTGTGTATGTTGGGTTTGCCTTTTGCAGTGAACTAGGCACCCTGGAAAACAGGAAACAATGCAAGTATTTGTTCCAAACTCCTAACAACAGATACTTTACGATAGTGTCAAAGCTGATAGAAACCAATATCAAAATAATAACAAAAAGAATGGCAACAATTGCTAAGTGAAATCCTATGATGAAAAGCTGGCAGCAAGCGCATCAGTTCTGCTGAGTCTCTCCTGGTCACTCACAAGCCACAGCACCCATCACTTAGCAATTCTCACAACGACCCTACAAGCCTGGCCCAACGAATTCGTTTTACAGACATGGAAAGCAGGGCTCAGCGAGCTTAAGTATCATGTGCCAATCACACCGCAGCTAAGTGACTGAGGTTGGAATCCAGGCCAGTCTCACTCCAAAAGCCCCTCCTTTCACTACAATCCTTGTAGGCTCTCATTCCAGCCCCATTTCAAGTATTTGTCCCACTATAAGAACCGTGGGACAAGGTTTGGTTTGGAAAATCTGAGGCTCTTCAGGGAGAAGGATGACAGCTTGCCCATTATTTCATGGGGGAATGGGGGAGAGAGACGAGGGACCGACATGAGGTGCACCCAGATCTCCATGGCTTTTTTTTGGTGCCAAACAAACGCAGAAGGAGCCACTTTGAAAAGAACACAGTGTTTTTCCTCCTCTTCTCACCTCCTCTGGGCCCGTGCCTTGTGATAATTGGGAAGCACAGAGTCTGGTTTTTCTGGGATTGGAACCAATGCTATGAAGAGTGTTCTGACAATAAATGCTGTCGATTGACAGTTGATGGACAATGTTCTTGAGTAAGTTCCTCCTGTGCTGGGTGTTAAACTGAGAACTGCACTAAACAACCGCTCAGCAGCTGCTTCCTGTTCAGACAGAATTTACTGCACGTTCCCTCTGTGGGCCTCAGTCAGGTGGCCAGGCAAGATGATATCTCAGGTCCCCTCCGGCTCCATCATTCAATGACTCTATCAAGAAGAGAACACAGATCTGAAAACATTTTTTTCCCCCAAACAATGAGTAGGGGTTATTAGTCACACACAGAAACACAGCCTCCAACGGAGAGATAACTGGTCCGAAAATAAGGAGCTTTGATTCTGGTCTCATACTCATAATTCCACTTTTGTGAATTTATCTTAAAGAAAGAATTTGGAAGGACAGAGCTATGTACACAAAGACGTTTGCTTTAGCATTATTTGGGGGTCATATCCAATGAAATAATGTCCTATACGAGAATGGGATGTATTCACTTGGTGGCATATACAGCCATCATAAATGATGATTTCAAATACATGAGAAAATGTCTATGACTGTGTTTTTCAAATTGCAGTTCAATATCCATTAATAGGTCATGAAATTAATTTAAAAGGTCTCCCACCGCCAATGTTTTTTTAATGAAATAGACTAGAATAGAAAATATCAGAGTGCATCATAGGTGGTAAAAGTGTTTATCAGGAAGCTTTGGTTTCGGTTATATGGGTAACTGGGCCATGATACAAAATAATATTTTTTATCAGGGAGTCACAGTCAAAACGTTTTGAAGAGCTGGGTCTACAGTGTGCTGTACAACAGGATTACAACAGGATGTGATGCTATGTCTGAGACCAAGCCTGGAAGGGAATACACAGAAACAAATACAGGAACTGCCTTAAGAGTGGTAGGATAAAGGATTCTGCTTTTCATTTATAAGTTTTCTGTGACGTTTGTAGGCTGTTCTCACAATAAAACAAGAAAAATGAGTAAGAACACAAGACAAAAAGGAATAACAACAGACGGTCATTATCAGATCCCAAAGGGCGAAGGGGCTCAAGGTGGGGCTTCCTGGAGGAGCAGTGCTTCAGGATGGGCCTTAAAGGTTGGACAGGATTTGAATGGGTGGGTGGGGATTGGCCTCAAACTGGGCAGGGTGGTCACTAAAAGGATGAAGGGCACAGAAGATGGGGTGGAAAAAAAACCTCTCAGCGCTGGAAACTGGCTTTGAATTAGTAAGGAAAGGGGCAGCCCCACCCATTGGGCGGGTCGTTGTTCCTCCCGGACCAATCCCCACCCCTAAACTGAAGCCTCAAACTAGAGGTTGCCCCTCATAAACATGGCCGCGCTAAGCTGGCCACGCCCCTCAACAAGATGGCGACCATCGGTAACCCCACCTCCCGCCACCTCGGCCGCCAATGAGGGAGAAGCACGAGTATTTGCGCGTGCGTGGTGCCACCAGTGGGCGCGTCCAATAATGACGGGGATCCCGGCAAGTAACATGACTAAAAAGAAGCGGGAGAATCTGGGCGTCGCTCTAGAGGTGAGGGGAGAAGTGGGGGGTGGGCCACATGGTTAGCTGCCTTCTCCCCGCGGAGGGGTTATGGGTCGGCCCGGCTGCAGGTTGGAGGAGGGACCGAGGGGAGAAGTGAGGGCGACGCGGGTTGGGAGAGGGACGCGAGGGTCGTGCGAGGGCCCGGTGTACCCGGAGGTGAGGGGCACGGTAGGGGACCCGAAGGTTGGAGAGCCGGAGGGAGCACCAGAGGTGGCAGCCGGAAGTGGCGGGGACTTCCAGAGGGGTAGAGACATGGAGGTGAAGGGGAGCCCCAAAGAGGGCGGGACACGGAAATAGGGAGGACCTGAGGGGAGACGTGTAAAGGAGGAGGACCCAAAAGGGGCGGTACTCGGAGGTGAGGGGGACCCCAAAGGGGCAGAGACCTGTAAATGAGGGGATCCCCACAGGTGAGGGAGCCCATACTGTTTAGGATGTTACTAGTGGCTTAAATCGTTTCCCTGAGATGGGAATTTTTTTCTTTGGTGTCCTGAAGCTCGTAGCTTGAAAATTGCTTTGGGAACCTGTGGGAATTTGTAGAGAAATCTGGAATGGTGATGTTCCCAAAGAGCTTAAAAATAGTTTACCGCATATGGAAGGGAAAGAAAATTGATGCATATGAACAACTGCTATATGCTACTTTATTTGCATTCTCAGTTAACCCTCACGACAAGCCTGTGAGACTCTTACAGATGAGGAAACTGAGGTTTCAAGTAGAGCCCAGGTTGAAGCGGAGGAGGAGCTGAGAATCCAGCACAGGGGATTTGCCTTGTGCGTCTAGTCTCCCGTGTTACAGTTCCCTTGGATCATACGGCAGAATAATCTTCTTGAATTTACTACCAGTTCAGTGGTTCTCAAACTTAAGAATCATTTGTAGAGCTTGTTAAAAATGGAGAGTTGGATTCTCCCCCACGCTGAGTAATTCAGTAGGACTTAGGAGTGCATTTTCAACTAGAATCTGCATTTTTATTATTATTTTTTTGCTGAGGAAGATTAGCTCTGAGCTAACATCTGTGCCAGTCTTCCTCTACTTTATGTGTGGGTTGCTGCCACGGTGTGGCTGAGGAGTGGTGTAGGTCGGCGCATGGGATCTGAACCGGTGAACCCGGGCTGTGGAAGAAGAATGCACCAAACTTAACCACTACGCTACAGGGCCGGCTCCAAGAATCTGCATTTTAACAAGCTACACACACCCGTGCTGATGCAGGAGGTTTTAGTACCATTCCTTGAGAAATATTGGCCTATTTGGAAGAAAAAAAGGTTTATGGAAGTGTGACTCACCGTCTCAAAATGTAGACGGTAAAACGAGATGGCAGTATGTAGTGAGAAGAGCATAGACTTTGTAGCCTGTATTACGATACGATCAGCTGCTATAACAGAGAAACCCAAAAATTCAGTGGCTTCAAGCACAGAAAAGTTTCTTTTCTAACAGGCTAGAGCAGGGATTGGCAGACGTTATCCGTAAAGGGTCAGATAGTAAATATTTTAGGCTTTGTAGGCCATATGGTCTCTGTTACATCTACGTTGCAGTTGGTCCTTGTTATTCATGGATTCTGTATTTGTGAATTTGCTTACTTGCTAAAATGTATTTGTAACCCCCAGATCAATACTCGCAACGCTTTTGCAGTAATTCACAGGCAAACTCAAAGCCGTGAAAATTTGACTCACCTGAGGCCCATGTGTCCGGCTAAGGTTGAACAAGGCGATGCCCTGCCTTCTTGTTTCAGCTCTCATACTGTAAACGTGTCCTTTTTGTGGTCTATTTAGTGCCACGTTTTCTGCATTTTTGTGCTTTTTTGGTGATTTTGCTGTTTAAAGTGGCCCTCAAGTATAGTGCTGAAGTACTATCTCGTTTTCCTAAGTGCAGGAAGGCCATACGTCCCTTACAGAGAAGATACGTGTTAGATAAAATTTGTTCAGGGATGAGTTATAGCGCTGTTGACTGTGAGTTCAATGTTAATGAGTCAACACAATACATTAAATAAGGTCTCTTTAAACAGAAACACGAAAAACAAGGTTTTGTATTGATCAGTTGATAAAAGTTTTGTGACCAGAGGCTCGCAGGAACCTAATCTGGTTCAGTATTTGCTAATTCATTGTTGGTGACAGCTTTATAGAACATGAGTACCACAAAGAAGGAGAATCAGCTATACTCAGATAGGCTATCTTAGCACAAAAGTAGACAGTTTGTAAGTTAATGGGTGTGGCTGTGTTCCAGTAAAACTTTATTTACAACAGGCAGTAGACTATATTTGGCCCATAGGTTTGCCTACCCCTGGTCTAGAGTACCAGGACTATCTGCCATATTCCTTCCATCTTGTGGCTCTGCCGTCCCCTAGGGCCTTATTGTCATGTCATGAATGAACCTAGGTCGCACCCCACTGATGTGTCCACTGTCAGGAAAAGAGAGAAAGTGGAGGAAGCACTCCCACTGTCTTAAGAGTCCTGGGCCCAAAGTGCCCACTTTCCATTGGCAAAGATATGAGCTAAGATGCGAGGCCTCACTGGAGGGGGGCGCTGGGAAACACATTCATTGGCTAGGAGGCCACATGCCCAGCTACAGCTGCGTTACTGTGGAAGAAGGGGCAGCGTGTTTTAGTGGATGGCCTGCAGTCCCCATCGCAGACTGCAACTTACCTCCCAGTGTGATTTTGAGGATTGAATGAGACGATATGTATAAAGTGCCCAGCATGTCCCTGGCTCCCAGTGCAAAATCAACGAACAGTGCTCATTCTTATTAGTAGCCTTTGTAGTTCTTTTGCAGCCTTCCATTGTGACTAAGTCAACCCTCTTGTTTAGATTTTAGTTTCCTCGTCTGTAACACAAAGGACTTGAACTTCACCAGGGGTTACAAGTTCACTGACTGTGGTCCAAATACAGATCACAGATGTCTTGTTTGGCTGACGTGGGTTTTAAAGGTGTTTTGAATTTGGTGGGGCATGTGCTCCCCTAGTGCCTTTACTGGTCACGTTCGCCCATTTTTTTTTACCCTATTGACACCAATATAGATATTTACATTTGCCTTCTTGGTGTCTACTTGAATATTCTAAGATTTGAGATCTGTAACTGTGTGTCTTAGAAAAAGCTTGGCATCTGGCTCTGTCCCTACCTTGTTCCTCCGTTGCCCCGAGCAGATGTGAGTATTGAATGTGCACTGACGCTCAGTAGCAGTAGATATTGTCCTCTTATTAAAAGTCGTGTGCTCAGAGCCAATGAAGTGGTGATTTAATCAAAAATGTTTGTTAATCTGACGAGTGCAATAAAACCCCCACAAGTGAGTGATCTCAGCCCCTGCAAACAGTTTCCACTTGTTGTAATGAAACAATTACCGAGCAGGCAGTACTCACCCCGAGGGCTGGCTCAGGCCAGCTGTACCAGGCAGTCACCTCCCAGGACAACCAAGCACTCATAGCCTTCTCCACTGGTGGCTTCTCTCAAGGCCTTTTTATCCAACTCGTTTGCCACCTTGTGAGATCTCAGAGTTGGAAAAAACTGGCTGTAAGTTTTAGCTTCAGAGTTAATTCTGAATAATGAGAGAATTACAATTCAGATGAGAAATCACCAGGTCTGGTACTGATTTTAATGTTGTGTGGGAGGAGGGAAAGATTGTATTTCAGTCTAAACTGATAGAAGGATTCTGGCTGAGGGAAAGGTTGCATTTCAGTCTAAACTGATAGGATTTTGACTGATGTAAAACCTGTTTATGTTTTGGGGTTTTTTTTTGCTAAGGAAGATTTGCCCTGAGCTAACATCGGTGCCAGTCCTCCTCTATTTTTCAGTATGTGGGCTGCCAGCACAGCATGGCTGCTAACAGAGCAGCGTAGGTCCACACCCGGGAACCAAACCTAGGTCACTGAAGCAAAGCAGGCTGAACTTAACCACGAGGCCACTGGAGCTGGCCCCTGTTTATGTTTTTTAATCTCTGATAGTAATGAGCTGTTACTTGGTCACTGTACTTTTCTTTCACAGCTGGCCCATTCAACTTGACGTCTTCAGATGTTTCAAAAGCCAGTTGGTTTTGGAGCCAGCCCAGTGGCTTAGTGGTTAAGTTCGCACACTCCACTCCGGCAGCCTGGAGTTCGCAGGTTCGGATCCTGGGTGCAGACCAACATGCCACTCATCAAGCCATGCTGTGGCAGCATCCCACATACACAATAGAGAAAGACGAGCACAGATGTTAGCTCAAGGCTAATCTTCCTCAACAAAAAGAGAAGGATTGGCAATGGATGTTAGCTCAGAGCCAGTCTTCCTCACACACAAAAAAAGCCAGTTGGTTTTAAATTAACAGATGTGCAGTGTCTTAGCTGACATCTTAAAGGGGATAACTTGGTTAGATCTGGTCCCTAGTACAAATCTATCCGTTTGGAAAGCTTTTGGCTATAAGTTACAGAAAACTGGTCTCAGTGACCTAAGCAAATAGGAGTATACTTATTTTCCCATGACAAGAAATTTGGAGGTAGGTGGCTACTGGCATTGGTTCTAAGACTCAGCTATGTCAGGGCTGGTATTGCTGCATTCTTGTAGCTATTTCCTCTTAGTCACAAGATAGCTGCCATGGTTCCAGTCATCATATCCAACTTTAAGTCAGGAAAAAGGAGAAAGAAACTACAACACTCTTTGTCCCTTTTATCAGCAAAGTATAAGCTTTCCCAGGAGTCTCCCAGCTGAACATCTCATTGGCCAGAACTGGGTCATGACCACCCCTAGCTGCAATGAGGCTGGAAAGCATCTGTTGAGCTTTTCTAACCTCTATAGTGGAGGCAGGCAAAGGAAGAGGGGTTGGGAATTGATGTTGTGTTGGCCATCTAATAGTATCTGCTATAAGGAATAAAAGTTAATGGGAGTCATTTAAAATTCTGGAATCCTTATCAGAAAAAGGGGCCAGGATCACTGATGATTAAGGAGAGGTGGTAGGTTGAGGGGAGGGAATGGCCTAGGCGGGATGAGCACCAGGAGGAAAGGACACTTGTAATTATTTGTTTAATATCAGTCACTGCTCTCAGCTCCCTGAGGGCAGGGAGCGGCAGCCGTGCTAAGTGTGGATGAAGACAGTCCCCTCCTGGAACAGGCTGTGCACAGCTGAGGGGAACTACCAATTTTCTGAGAAAAGGGAGAGAAGCAGCTTTAGTGGATCGTCAATAAATATTTACTGAATTGGCTTGAGTGGCTGGAGGAGGCACTTGAACCTTCGCCCTGGACGTCTGGGCCCAGCTGAGTGGTTGGCTGGTCATAGGTTAGGTGGCCACAGTGGAGCGGGCGATTGGATGCCACCTTGCTGGGGAGCCGCCCAGCCAGGAGGTGCGAGAAAGGCTCGCAGCATGCGGAGACTGTTCAAGGGCCACTGACCATTAAATGAGCCTCACCTGCTGTCAGGCGCAAGCGACAGGTCGCCATTGGGCAGGTGATTTCTCTCAGCAGCCTGCATCTGGCTCCGCTCCACTTGACGGGGGTCAGGAGACTAAAACCTCATTACCCAGCGCGGCTGGATGTCAGTGTGTGTGGAGTGGCTGTTTGCCAGCATCTTAATTAATGAATTCATAAGGCGCGGGGTGGATGCCAGTTCTTGAAAAGTGCTTTGAGCCTTTCAGCGATGAAGAAGCTTTTGCTAATTTATCAAAAAATATATATTAGGAGAAAGAAGAGAAAACAAACCCCAAACAACGTTCTGGCCCGGGGACAGCTGGAGGCTTCAGGCGAGGACGGATGTGGCTCTACTTGCAGAGCTGCTCAGCGCGCCAGCCTGTCTCGGAGCTCGCGTGGGCTTCAGCAGGGCCCCTTGTGTTCCTGACCTGGGGCGGGGGGTGACTCTCCAGAGAAATGACAAGCCCCTTGGCTCTCTCCTTTTCCTGAAAATTGTTCATTGATTGAAAACTGGGAAGATTTGCTGTCTTCATCTGCTCAGCCCGGGAGAGGAACTTCTCCTGGGGCCTGATGATTTGGGGAGCCATGGGCGGAGGGTTGTTTTCTACCCCCACAGAAAAACACCCTTTAAGCGGTGTCAGAGTAATCAGCCCTTTGGGGTTTGAGGCTGGTCATCTGGAAAAGCGAGGCCCGTGACCCCCCTGTGACTTGGCTGTGTGGCCTGAAGGACCCAGATGGAAAGCCCAGCGCTCTTGCCAGAGACCATCTGGACAGGCGCTCTGGCTTCTTACCCATTATAATAAATGTCCTGGGGCCTCCCTAATGTGTGAAAATGAGTGGGTTTCCAGAAATCCAGTTCCCAGGCTGCTGGGGCTGGAGATGAAACAGCTGACACCACTCTCTGGGCTGTGAATTAGCAAGTGAAAAGAAACATGTTGATACCCATTGGAGAAAGAAGGGCTTATCAGGCCCAGCTAGCCCACCTTTTTCCTTCTAGAAACTGGGTCTGTTTTGTGAATTTTGGAGGGTGCTTTGGTAGGTTAGGCAGTTTGGGGGAGGGTGCCTGGGATGTTTGTGAAGCTGGGAGAGGGAGGGTAATTGCCTTCACTGTGAGGACGGACACTCGGCTCCTGTGTCACTGTCTCCAAGCAGATGGATTTCAGTCAGGTTCTTCCCTCACAGAGAGTATCGGTCATGCGGACAGATCAAGCAAAGCCCTTGGACAGGATTATTCAGAGTAGAGAATCTGTTGAAGGCAGATCAACAAGCTTAGATGGGCTTCGACTGGGATAGGGAATGACTTAGTTCCACAGAACCCTTCTTTGTCATGAATGTTTTCATGAGGGATTTTGGAGAAAGAGCTTGAAGTGGTGGAAAGAGCATAAGCTCTGAAGCAGAAAACCCCAGATTCAGACCCAATTCTGCCTCCTCCCAATTATATGACCTTAGGCAGGGATCTTGCTCCTCTGTAAAACAGGGACAGTCCCTTCCCTGCAAAGTTGATGGAGACGTTGGGTAGCACACATGAAGCTGCCCACAGACCACCTAGTCCAGGGTATAGGAGTGGAGGTGGCACCCAGGAGCTAAGAGTGGCTCAGAGCTGGTGGTTCTCTGCTCTCTCTATGTGGGTGGTGGCTAATAGCACAGACTTGGACTGCCCAGCTCCCCCATGTACTGGCTGTGTGACCCTGGACAAATTACTTCATCTCCGTGGCCTGAGTTTCCTTATCTGCAAAATGTGGATACTGATGAGACTTCTCACCCTGTAGGGTTATGGTGAGCATTCTGTGAGTGAATCACTGTGAGGCGCTGAGAGCAGGGCCTGGTGTAGTGCATGCTCCAGGAGTGTTGGCTGCCACTGGGATTTTGTGGTCTAGTTTGGCATGGACTTTTGACCTTCAGAGGCTGCTTTGACTCATGCTGTGCCATCTGAACACATGAAACTCCGTGATTTGAGTTGGACTCAGATACCCCAACACTATGCTTTTTATTAGGTCTTGGTGCCCAGCAAGGACCTGGCTAGGCAGGTGGAGAATATGCCCCCTGACCGCTGCCTAACTCCTGAGGTTAACCCATTCCAGCAACTTCTGTCACTCGATGGGCAGAAGCTCCTGAGATCAAAGCCAGCAAGACTGGAAATGACTTCCTAAACCAGAAAGCAGAGAGGCCTGCGTGACCCAGAGGCAAGCCCTGCGTGTGCCTTCTGCCCTTGCCCGGAAGACAGTCTGGCCCTAGACAGTGGCTCCTTAGGGAGTGGGTGGAGAGCCACCTCCCAGGCTGTCAGGATGCTTGTGGGAGCACCATTCAGCCACCTTCAACAGGAGAACCTTCAGTGGGAGAGCGACACCCTGTGGCTCGCTCTTGTTGGCAGAATAAAAGCTGCAAGTGAGGCCTCCGCAGCAGCAGCCAAGACCTGGAACTGGCCCCTCATGGGGCTGACCTGACCAGTGTGCTGGGCAGTTATCTGTACGTGAGCTGGCACTCATATTCCCTGCCCCAAAAGAGGCCTCACTCGGGGCTTCAATTGCGGGAGGATCCATACTCCTGAAAAGATGCCTCATGGGGATTTCAGACGAATTTTACAGTTTCTCTTAACACAGTAGTTTTATGGCATATAGGACCCCAGGGAGACTTCCCTAAAGCTCCGAGAATAAGGTGTTATTCCCCAAGTCAGGTGGCAGAGGGGATTTTGCCTAGCTGGCTCAGGGCTGCTGATCTGCTAGCGGAGCACAGTGGAGCACACAGCACTCAGACCTGCATCTGAGGGCAGGGCCCTGGAGGAAGGCCACCGGAAGAGTCTCTGCCCCTGATGACTGGAAATGAAGAAGCCCTTTCTTCCCTTGGTACCTGGCAGCAGGAGCGATGGCCGTACTTAGCTGGGGTTAGGGCCTCTGCTGACCGTGACTTTCAGGCTGACTTCAGATCTTCACATTCTTCTGTAGGAAACGTCCCTACCTCTATTTGAGAATCCTTGGTCTCACACTTCTCTTCACGGAGCCTACTCCTCTGCCACTCTTGAAGCCACCCACCAGGCTCCGGTTCCCCAGTCTGTGCTCTGATAAGAAAGGCAGCAGGTCTCATCCTTACTTCAGTGGAATCCCTCCTGGGCCTTTCCTGCTAAAGTGTAGACTTCCCAGATCCCATCTCCAGGGCCTCTCCTGGGACTTTTAACTCCCTCCACTTGAGGGATGCTCCTTTGCACTCCCTACCTTATAAACCTCTTTTTCCCTCCTTTTCCTTCTCCCCTCTTCCCTTATGCTCTGCATCTTCCCTGTCTAGGCTCAGACCAGCAGTCCCCATGGGCAGCAGACTTTCCCATCAGGACACCCTGCATGCTCACCACCTACTTCTCAGTCGCCTGAACTGCTTGCACACAGGTTTACACAACACCTACCAGGTCCTCAGCTCTGTGCGAGGTGTCAGAGGGCACAGTTAGCTAACTTGTAGGGAGTTCACACCACCACCTTTCTGACTTCCTTGGGTCCCTTTGTAGCCTTGCTTCACCTGCTGACGGTCATCTCAGTGACTTAGACACAATGTTTTTACCCTGTATAAAAACAGATACTTGGTCTTGTGAGTATAAACGTAATGCAGTGACAATTCTTGATGTTATTGTACATCAGGGGCATCCACTCTCTGCCCCCTCACTGTGCCTGAATGAGTGCCTTGTCTCAGTCCCCACCTTGGCTGTTACCATTTGCCTGCGACAGTCGCAGCCAGCAGTGCTGCCCTCAACAGCTCCAGGAAAGTCCCAGCACCTGAGCCAGTCTCAGGCCGGCCATGTTCTGCCTGCCAACTGACCCTCTATCCCCTGTCGGGCAGGAGTCCTGGGAGCCTCCGTGGCCTCCAGAGTGTAACCTTCTCCCGCTGGTGTTGGTCCGATCTCTTTGATGCCTTAGTCCTAGGACTTTGCATTCCTGCTCCCAGCTTAGCTGGATCCCAGGCCCTGTAGGGCCATGGTGTGGGTGAATCCAGTCTCCAACTGCTAGGCTCTTACTGGTGACCAGACCACACCTGAGTCTGTTCTGCCCTTGGACACTGCTCTAGGCCTCTCATCCTCAGGTTCCATCAGGCCCAGCCTCTACAACTTGGCGCTGGTTCCAGACCAGCTTCATCCCTAGGCAGGATCATGAGGTTCCCAGCATGCTGTGTCCTGAGCCAGCTGGATGGGCTGGCCTGTAGAGGTGTTGCTGTTCTGATGGTCTATCCTGCAACCCCTCCTTCCCCCGCTGCCACTGAATCCCTCCATAGACTCAGGATGGCCATATCCAAGCCAGAAGGGCTCCCCTTCCCACCGCTGCCAGCCAACGACCAATGGCGATTTCTCTCCATCGCACACCCCCACTTCTATCTCCTCCTCTTACTCTCACCACAAATTAACTCAGTTTTCTTTTCATTCCCCAAAGATCCGGTGAAAACTTCCTCTGATAATAATGATAGCACTTACTCAACTCTTACTATGTGTGTTAGGCACTGTTGTAAGCATCTTACACGTATTGCCTCATATCATCCTCACAACAACTCTTTGAAATATGAAACATTATTATCTTTGTTTTCCACATGAAGAAACTGAGGCACAGAATTAAGGAAGTCACCTAGATATCTGCAAGGTGAGTACCTGATTATAGCCCACACTCCTTACTACCACACTTTTCAGGAACCACGACTTCAGGCTTCTGGGCACTTGGGCTCCCAACTGCTTGCCCAGATCTGACCCTTATGCTTCTAGAATCTTCTTGACATTTGTCTCCTTATTCTGGTATTAACCCCTATGTCATCTCTCTTGGTCCTGGCTATCTTGTCCTCCATTGCTTTTAGCCTGGTACAGAGAGAAAGCTAACCAAGGACTATATATTTGCACTGGGGAATCTGCAAAGTGCCTAATCCATGTGCATGTCATTGAGAGTTGACTGAAAATCCAACTTGGGGCTTCCTTTAAGGCCCACTTTCTGAGTCCTCTCCCCCATTTCTGGACCCATCTTGCTGAACCAGCTCCACTTTGTAGCCACCACTCCTGACCCCAGTCTCAACTAGATGCATCCTGACCGTCCCTTCCTGCCTTCTCTGCAGCCAGGAGGTCACCTGGAATCTGCACCCATTATTATAGCTGCTTGGAGCCGGCTTCTGCTTCAGCAGATGCTGCAGGGTGTTTGACTGCCAGCTGGGGTCACCTTCTGAGGATGGGTTTGTGACCTACTGAAGAGCCTCCTGACAGTCTCAGCCTCCCCTCACTCAGCCCACGTCAAACAGCTGGGTTATAAAGAAGGGGAACTTGCCATTTAGAAGGGAATCAGAGAGCGCTGTCAGCAGGACATAAATATTCATAGAGGGAGGTTAGAACTTGAGTCCCTAAAATCTTGATTTGTGTTCGTCCGTTTAAGCCTCATTAAAAAGTGGTAAATGAAAGTGGGGATATTCAGTGGAACTGCAGATAAATTGCACTTGTTCAGATAAAGGCCTCCGACTGCCAGCTCTGCAGGCCCTGCCCAGAGCACGACGGCAGACTGGCTTGGCTACTTGTGGTTTGCCAACCTCACTTTAAAGGTTTTGCTTAGCATGAGTTCCTGGCCTTGCTCTGGGCCAATTACCACTTGTTTGGGTACCCTGTAGCCTTCCAGAAGTGTTCAGGGATGGAAATCCCCAACTTGGTTCCTCCCCAGAATGACATGCAAACCAGGGCCTGGCCCAAAGGGTGACAGGGAGAAATCTAACCTAGGACTAAGACTTGCATTGGGTAATCCACAAAGCACATAATCTATGTGCATGTATAGTTACTTCTTATAGATTCTTCCAGCTTCTGTGGGCATGAGGGGAGTGTTTCAGACTGCAGTTGCTACATGAAGCCTAAATCTGTCCCCAGCCCCTTGGCCCCACACCCAACCCTACATTCCTCCATGGCTACAAACACAAAGACTGCAGCTGGCCAGGCCTTGTCGTGGCCACAAAGAGGAAAGTGATGGCCACCATGACTTCTAAGACAGGAGTGACAAAGTCAGGCATCCTTAGGGGCCAGGCAGTCACATACGTAAGTGGAATGAGCCAATCTGGGCAAGACTTGACCCCCAGGCTGCAAGTTTACACTATCTGCCGTAGGGGCTCCCAGAGTTTGGGAAGATGAGGTTTGGACATACATAACTGGGATGACATAGTGCGCACTCAGGCACATGTGAGAAGAACTAATTAATTTGCCAGGGGAAGGAGGTAGTACCCCTCCAGCCAAGGGCAGCAGAGAAGGCCTTATGGAGGAGGGAAAGCTTCAAGAATTAAATCTTTGTTTGGGACCCAGCATGGAATTCGGTACCCTGATTGTGGTTTCTGTACCATGAGATGGAAACAGCAAGTCTCAGGGTCCTGAGGGGCTGTGCTGTGTGTGTTGGGGGTGCTGCTGTGAAGGGTGGGCCACATGGTGGCCTGAAGCACCTGCTCCTCCTGCTTCAGCTCCACTAACGGTGGCATCAGGCTGTTGCTGTTCCCTGAGCCTGGCTCCCCAGTGCTCATTTCCCTACAGCACAGGTTCCAGGACAGCCTTTGGCCTCCCCAGGTACAGGCCCCAGCTCCTGGCTGGGACTGTTCCCAGGATAGCCCTCCCTTTGGTGCCCATTAGCAGATAAATGACACAATTAACCAGGCGATTAACTCAAGGCTCTGAAGTTGCTCCCTCCTACAGGGCCTTGCTTCCGGAGCTGGAGTTGGCAGTGGGCTGGGGCTGCAGGGAAGGGGATAGATGATGTGTCATTTGGGCTGGGCATTGGGACAAGGGAAAGTGGCTGACCCAGAAGTGGCCGAGATGGGTACTGGCCAGGGAGAGGGGCAAAAGGCCCAGAGACTTCAAGTGCAATTCTCCTGACATTAGCCCTAGAACACCTGCCTGGGACTCTGGGATTCGTACTTGGAATCATTGATTGCCATCCCTGCAGGGGCTACTCCAGAAGGGATTGGAGCAGAGAACTGGCTGAGACCCATAAGGAAAGGGGCACTCCACTCTGACTCCTCAGAAAAGTCATTCCATTTGGGGGTCCTGTTCTCCCATTTGTGAAATAAAGGTCATATTTGCTATCCCTCCCAGGGTCGTGGTGAGAATGAGTGAAGTCAGATGGAAAATCGAGCATTATGGGGACCCAAGGCACTATTCAGTCAGCTGCTGTGAAGGACACAGGGCCCTCTGAACCTTCCCACCCACAGAAATCTAGGCTCCCACCAGCAGGGCGGAGGTGTTAGCAGAGCAGGCCTGGAGAGGTGGCCGAATAGACAGATACGTGGAGACAGGTGGACAGACAGATGAACTTTCAAAGCCAAATGTGTGATACCAGGACCCAGACCTGGATGATCCAGTCCAGTATTTTACACATTTTCCCACAACTCAAATTATTTCCTGAGGAACACATCTCTGAAACTATAATCAAAACAAATGGGAAAACTGATACCTTTGACAACCATCCTTTCAGGAGCTCAGCTATTTTGCCCCACAAATTACAGCTACCTTGATGATGGGCAACATTTTTGCACAAGAACCATGTCAGAAAGAAACAGAAGTGTTTTTGAGCTTCTGTGTTTTTTTACACTCAGTAATTTTTATTGAGTCTCGTGGAAAAAATGTCTATTTTTACAACTTAGACTACTTGAAGATGAAGTGTGTCAATACAAAAAATACCTGTTTTTTGGCCCCCAGATGTCTAATCACCCGTCCCTCACGTGTGTGGGGTGCTTTGGGAAAGCGGAGCTTCCCCGCAGCATCTCGTTTCATTCTATGCAACACCTGTGTGGCAGGTGCCTGCATGTTCAGAGCTCTGGTTGCTCCTGTTGTGTGCTCCCACTGGGGCGTGTGCTGAGGAGACAGAGCTGACTGAGGACTGCTCCTGTCTGTCCCCAACCCATGCTTGGCCCGGAGGGTCAGGGCAGCTGTGAGAACCTGAGCAACACCCATGGCCATTCCCAGTGGCACCTAGGCTGCAACATGAGGTGGTAGAGGACAGCGAAACAACGATGCTGGGTGGAGGGGGCTGTCCAAGAAGCCTGCTAAAGGCTCCCTCCTCCCCATCCCAGTACCCTGGGAGGGATAGCAAATCTGACCTTTATTTCACAATAAAGGGAAATAAAAGTTTTGAAAATTGAAAGGCTCTGCTGCCCATCTCTATCTGCTGGGTGTACCGTATGTTTCAGATCGATGGGCTGGAGGAGAAGCTTTCGCAGTGTCGGAGAGACCTGGAGGTCGTGAACTCTAGGCTCCATGGGGCGGAGTTGAGCCCAGAGGCCAGGTAATGCTCCTGCCCCCCTCAACCTCCCCCAGGCCCTCATATCTCTCCTGGGGCCCTGGCGCTGTGCTTCCATCCCCCACTTCCTGCCCCCACTACTGGAGACCTGGGCCCTTGTCCAGCCTGCCCTGGTGTGCCAGCTGCCCCTCAGGTGGGAAGAAGGAAAAGGGCTTGAGCCATAAAACTCCTTGCCCCTCACAGGAGGTCTCTGGAGAAGGAGAAGAACAGCCTGATGAACAAAGCCTCCAACTATGGTAAGAAAGGGCCTTCCGTTCCCAGCCCCACTCCCTAGTCCCAGGGCCAGGAGGGGACAGATGCCTAGGGAGGTTCTTCAGGAGGGAGCCAGCCCCCAGGAGGATGCAGAAACCCACTGTAGGCCCGGCAGCCTGGAAGAAGAGCAGGTTTGTTCCTTTGTTCCAAGGGAGATGGAGAGGCCTGTGGGTCTGTTCTTCCCCTGTGGGATGAAGGGGTGTGGCTGTAGCCAGGTCCAGAAGAGACTCCCGCATGCACCCTGACTTGGGAGGTCTGCCCTCCCTGCCCCCTCCTCCCAAACCTCCACTCCCTCCCATGAAAACTCTGCAATGGGAGTTGGGGGGATGGGAGCCGCAGGGGCCAAGAGTGAAGGAGGATGAACCTCCCACTTGGGTGCAGGGTGCATTAAGGGCTGCTGTGGGTGGAGCAATGCTGCCACCTTCTGGGCACCAAGGTAGAGCCCAGGCAGGGCACGGAGCTGGAAGGAGGCTGCTGGGTCCACCCCCACCCCTACCAGCCTGGGAGGAAAAAGATCTGCAGAGGCTCCTCAGACTTGTCTGTTCTATTCTCGCAGAGGGGCCAGACTTGGCCAAGAATCAGCCCCAGAACAGTCTAGATGGGAGGAAACCCCCTAGAGGGACCAGTTTAAATCAGTAAACACACACATACCTACCTGGGCCACAGGCTCAGTCTGGCCTGCCCAGAGCTGGTTTGCAGGTATTTCCCCACTCCCTCACCCTGGTAGGGGTGGGACGTTAGTTCCCCCTCAAGCCCAGCAGTTTTCCCACAAAATTGCAGCATTGCCACTCAGTTTAGCCCTCACAGAGCACCAACCACCTGCGTGTCATACAAGGGGATGAATGGGTACAGTGCAGCTGCAGAATTGCAGGACTGGCTTCCTCTACGGTGAGCCCGACTACCTCATGGGCACAAATTGCCTCCTCTTAGCAACCTTAATTCCTGCTTAGCTGGGCATCCAGCAGAGGCAGGACTGGAAGCACTGGTGGTGTGGCCCCACGCTGCCCTCAGAGTTTCTAGTCGGCCAGATGAGACACCCTGGAAGGATAAGCATGACAGAGCCCACCCAGTGACAGGTCAGAGGACTCACCTGGTGATGCCACGCCACCACCTAGCTTGGCTTTCAGGTGTGGCCTTTTTGGTGATCCCCTCACATTCCATCCTCAACTGCATTTGAAGAGAAATGATTGAGCAGCATTGGGTGTTGGGACTTTTTGAGGTCAGGATCTGTAGCCAAAAGGTTGTGAGGATCTGGGCAGATCAAGGAGGACAGAGTCATTTTTCTGGGTGAGGAAGTGGCTGGGAAGGAACACCTTCGCCCTCAGCAGTGTGTGTACCCATTTGTGGGAAAGGGAGAGGCAGATGAGAGTAGCAGACAGGCCCAAACTACCTGTCTACCACCCTGTTTCCTCCCAGAGAAGGAGCTAAAGTTGCTTCGGCAGGAGAACCAGAAAAACATGCTGCTCTCTGTGGCCATCTTCATCCTTCTGACCCTCGTCTATGCCTACTGGACCATGTGAGCCTGAGATTGCTCCAGGCAGTGCACATTTCCCCTCAGCCGCCTGATCACAACCAAGCAGGCCCTTCAAGCCTTAAGAGGACCAAGGTACAGGGGCATTTCTCCACCACCCAGATGCTGGAGCAGGGCTTCCTGTCGGCCCAGCCCCTCTTGCCTCCTGGTCCTGCTATGGGGCCTGGGTCTCCAGAAGGACTTTGTGCTGGCTCCTCCCTTAGCCCAAGGGAAAGGCAATAAAGGACATCCAGGCTGCTCCTGTCTGCTGAGTAAATGTCATGGTCTGACTGCTGCTGGGGGGCAGTGGGGATGGCAATCAGGAATCAAGGAAGAAGAGATGTTCGAAAGAAAGCTCTTGGCTTAGAACTCAGAAGGAAGGGAGAAGGGGGGCTGTGAAGGTGAGCCCCCAGCTTAAGTGGGGAATAAGGAGGTGGCGAGAAGTACTTTCCAAGCCAAAACTATGCTGGGAGCCATGTTGAGGGATTGGGCATTGCTGGGGCCGAGAGGCAGATGTTGCACCACCTGTCCACCCCACCACCAAACACACTGTCTTGCCCTCCACTCAGTGCCACTGCCTATAATTATGGCAGAAAAAATGCAGCCTGTGCAACGAAGGGCAACTTGGGAACTTGAAGTGGTCCTGTGGCAGTCCCATGAGAGCGAGGAGTTAATTCATCTTCAAGAGGCAGGCAAGGGCTGGTGAGGCCTGACAGAACAAGTGGGCAGCAAGAGTCATTGTAATGACCAGGCAGACTTATGGTCACAGTGGCCAGTAAATTAGGCGGGGTTTGCAGGGAGAAGCATTAGGGGCAGGGCCGACCAGAGCAGGTGGCAGGAGCAGCAACTGTAGACATCACCTTCTGCAGCTGAGCACATCCCCAACTCCACTCCCAGCACAGGGGCCAGGAGGGTCTGGAGTGGAAGGCTGTGGCAAGGCAGAACAGAGTAGAGCAACCAAAAGGATGAAGGGCTTAGGGACCAAGATTATACCAATTAAACAAGTAAAAACCAGGAAAGGAATCGCCCTGGGAGCTAAGGCTGGGAAACATCAAGGAAGGACCCTCGGGGCCAGAGTCAAGGAGCCAAGTAAAGTGTAGGCAGGCGCCAGGGGAAAACCTGCACCAGAGTTGTGGAACTGGCAGAGAAACTCCAGCCTGGAGCAGATGGGGAGTCGCCATCAGCACCTACACATCCCCCACCCCTATGCAGCCTCAGTGCAGGCATGAAACGGAGGGGAGATTGCCCAGGGGTCAGCAAAATCATTTCTCCCTTTCTTCCCCCAGTCTAGTGACACTAATTGGTCTGACGCCTCAGTTATTTTAGTCACACTGATCCTGGATTGTCACAGTGCCACCACGGAGTAAGGTGTGTGATGTATGTAAGGGGGAAGGTACCTCTCTGTCCTGCTGGGCCGAAAGTTCATTCATTCCCTAGTCCCTACTTCTAACAGGAGCTGCGTAATTTCCTGACTCTGCCTTGGGTTCCCTCTCCAGCAGCAAGCAGCAGCCCTGGGAGCCCTGAGCTTGGACAAGCCTCTGATTAAACAAACCCTCTTTTCTCCCCTCTTCTTCGAGCAGAGCTTCCTCCCCTTCACCTCCAGCACAAGCTGTTTCATCCAAGCCAGTCCCACACCACAAAGCACTGAGGACAAACAGCAGCAGCCCCAGCACAGAGCCACAACAGGCATTAAAAATATGTTTATCTTTAATGATCCAGGATTCTGCAAGACACTGATATACCCAGAACTGGGTGGAAACACAGCATCTTAGTGGTGCTGCTGCCAACCTGGGGGGGGAAGGGCTGGATGCTGGCTGGAGACCCCTGAGATGGAGTCAATTCCAACCTCACAAGGAGCCTCAGTGCCCTGTCTCCATGGAAACCAGTGTAGCACTGGCATGGGGCCCTAGGGAGCCTGTATGAGCATCTCTGAGAGAGGTATTTCCCATTAAAAACAACCACAGGTGCCCTCCCCCACCCAAAGCTACTGCCCAGCTTCCCCTCTTCCCCCTCCGTCAAGATAGAGGAAATAGAGTGACCACAAAAGGACAAAAGTGACTGTACCTCCTACTGGGGAAGAAAAAACAAGGGGAGGGAGCAAGGTGGTTGTGGCAAACGGGGGTGCCATGATTGCCAGAGGGCTGGGTGCAACCCAACCCAGGAGGTACCCTGTTACAGTGGGGCCACTACTGCTGGCGCATAGAGAAAGGCAAGTCTTCAAGGCTGCTTCCTCCCCTTCTAGAACTGTGCAAGGTTTGGATCAAAAGGGGATGGGGCTCAGGAAGGCTCTACAATCCCAGGAGGCAGTCACATCCACTACCAAAGACAGCGCTACCTGCATCCCAACGTGGTATCATGGATGTGGGGCCCACACGCCTCCCTTCCCGGCCTGCGGGACTGTCAGAGGTCTGAGCTGGGAAGAACTCCAAGGAAGACAAGGACAAGGATGGGGGAAGGAGACAAGAAAATCTTCTCTAACTTGGCATCAAAACAGAGCAAGTTCAAAGAAACAAAACCTTGATTTGTATAGCAGCTGCTCCTGCCAGCTCACTACAGTGGGCTTCCACCCATCAGGGTTGGCCCAATAAAAAGTTGGGCAAAGCAGGGGCATGACTGCCCTCAGGGCAGTGCACGGAACTCAGAAAAGTGAGTCTACAGGATACAGGAGAGACTGGCAAAGCCAAAGCCCTGCTGCTCTCTGACACGTCCTCTGATGGCCCTACGTGCCCTGGGCCCTGACCTCAAACCCACCGTAGGAGGAGCGTCCTTCAGGCTGAGTCCTGGCAGGAGAGACAGTTCCCAGGCAGGACTCCGGGGAGAGAAGCCCAAAAAGTGTCCCAGAAGGAACGTGAGTGTCCTCTGAAGGGCGCCCACAGCTCTTCAGGGGAGATGGAGAGGAGACCATCCACCCCTCATGGCCAGGCTGCAGTGACTGTGCTCCCCAGTCCCTTTCCAGTATGGGGATGGAACCAGTACTGTGGACCCCAGGCAGAGCACCCTGACAGGGAACGACGGGGCATTCGGCAGGGGCAGGCGTCCCCAGGCTGTCAGGCGCTGTGTGTCTGGATGAAGGAGAGGACATCCTCCTTGGACAGCTTGTCCGGGTCCTGGGGCTTCTGGGAGTCATGTACACGGATGCCATCCCCCCACTCCCAGAAGAGCCGGCCATAGTAGCAGATGCTGGGGAGGAGAAAGGAGGTCAGAGGGCTGCACCCAGGTGGAGCAGGACCAAGAGATCACTACCCCACCCCTGGCAACTATGAATTAGGGGATGGGTGTTAGGATGCGGGGAGGGGAAGGTCTATCAGTGACTCCAGTTGAGCAGCCAAAAGGTACCCAGTGGGCCCCTCCTCCCTGCCTTCTAGAACCAGCTTTTCCCCACAAACAGCTGCTGCTGCTAATTGCATCCAACTGGATTCCTACAATTACTGATATTTCTGGTTTGTCTGTGCTGCTCTGATACAACAATATTAGTGTGGTGACAGAAACTAGTGTCAATGGCTAATTACAGGCACATTAGGGCTGCCAGCTGCTGTCAAAACCTATGACCAACAATCTGGCAAATGGACACCAGATCTTATGAGGGACAGCTAGTCCCTCATCAAGGGAGTGAGTCCCGAGGGGCAGGGCGGTGGGCCCTTAGTTTCTTCCCACCACCAGGCCAGTGCTGGAAGGTCATGTAAGCAGTGGCTCCTCCACGGAGCAGATGCCCTGCCTGGCGGGGGCCCTTCACACCCAGGACCCCCAACCATCACAGCAAGTCCTGACATCACTCCTCTCACTGAGCTTACTACCCAGGAAGGGGGCCACCATCCCCTCCCTTGTGGGGAGAAGCCCAGCCCATGCTCAGAGAAGTCCCTGCAGGAGTAGCAATCAATCTCAGGACCCGGAGTGTGCCCCAAAAGGGCTGGCTGGCATCCTGGCAGGAGTACCCTGGGGTGCTGAGGGGGCAGGTCTGGAGGAGGGCTACTTACTGAAATGGGGCAATGGAGTCTGCAGGGAGGTCAAAGGTAGAGATCTTGGTTTTCTTGTTGTAGAAGAACTTCCTCTTGAAGCTTTTGCTGAATCCCATAGTCCATGGCTCTGACAGGGGGAAGAGGAAAAGCCCAGAAAGGACAAAAAATCCCCATGAGGGATAGGTCAGGCCAACACAGGGGTGTGCCTTCCTCCACCCCTGTTCTTCTATTCCCCTCTCCCCCCAAAAAGCAGGCAGAGAACAGCCTGTGAAGATGCAGCCTTCATCACCAGCACAAAAGGGCTCCGGAAGGACGATTAAGATAATTACTTCTCAACAACCTTACCCCAGTCCTGCCAACCTACCACTAGGGCATCATCTCTGGGACCCTGGCAGAGGGAGCAGGACTCTGTTAGTCAGATGGCACTGAAGAAAAGGGATTCTATAGGGGATGCAAACGGCCAAGCTTGGCTTTCTGGATGTGCTGCTGCCCACTGAGAAAGCCCTTTTCCAACCATGAGGACACCACACATGCATATGTAAGTTGGGCTCCTCTCTTCCCAGCCCCAACCCAACCCCCAGGACCCACCAAAGTACAGAAAAGGCTCAGGGAACACAGTCCCTCCCAACATACACCTCAAAGAAATGCCAGCCTGGCTGCTACCCATCTTAGTAGGGAGCCCTGAGCTCTGCTCAGGCAGGGTCTGGGCCACTCATCCTGGCTGAGGGAGGGGAGACAGGGAACAATCACTCATCACCCACCATTCACTGTCCTGACGATGTAGAGGCCAGTGGGCACAAAGTGCCGGTCATCCCGCCCTGTGTAGCTGAGCTTCGGTGTGCCGCTGGAGCCCTTGATGATCTTCATTTCTAACCTGATTTCCCAAGCAGGCATGCAAACAGGAAGTGTGAGTGTGTGTGAGAGAGAGAGAAATCCCTAACACTAGCCTCTGGCTAATATTAAAATCACACCAACCACAGTATTTTATCTTGTTTTGACATAAGAAACTGAGGCAGAGATGTGAGTTGCTCCAGGCCCCAGCAAGTGAGTTAGTGCAGTACTGGGTTTAGAACTCGGGGTGTGCACTCCCAACCAAGCAATGGAGGCAGGGGAGTGACAGATACCCCTACTATGTTGCTGCTGTTTGGAGGGTTTCAGGTGAATAAGTAAGGGTAAGATCTGAGACCATGGGTGCTACTGGGTCAGTCCACCACCCACGGCATCACCATGGCCACTCAAGAGTTAACATGAGAGCACTGAGACCTGGCCCAGCCCCCGTGGCCAAAGCGGGCGCACACCCAGGATGAAACCCACAGATCTGAGCATCCCGCACACCGCTAAGAATGCGAGGAAGCAGTTATGCCCCCTCTACCCCTCCAGGCTCAATTTTTCTGTCAGCAACAGGAGCTGGGATTTATAGTATTTCAAGCAGCTTGCTGCTCTGCGCCTCGCAGGGACAATCGTAACTATTACAGCATCAATGAGCCTGTATTTCTGCCTGACACACACCCGCCCTGCTCCCCTCCTGACAGGGTGCTGAATCAGCTCTCAGCTGGGGGGCTCTTGGCTGCAGTGAAGCCACGCTGAGGCAAAGGAGGTGGGGGGTAGAGGCAGCCCACCAGGGCCATCTCACCACCCTACTCCCAACCCATCTCACAAAAAAATAGAGAATGAATCCTGGACACTGCTGCACCCCCACTCCAACTGCTCTCAAATCCTGAGCTACCCCTGTTGAGTCACTCACCTGACAAAAATCTTCTCCATCTCCTCCAGCCTGTACACCTCCTTCACCCTGTGGATAGAGGGATGGAGAGAGGACAAAGGCTTCCTGGAGGGACATTCCTGTCTGGGCAGCAGCTGGTAGGCAGGAGGCTGTGCCTATCCTAACCCTCTGCTTCGGGCCCCTGCACCACCCAACCCACCAAGAACTAGGACCTGGAGGGTGGACCCCCAGCCCATTGTACTGATGTCTTACAAAGACAAGCCCTAGGTTCCAGAGCTACCAGGCATCCCCTCGGACAATAACTATGGTTACAGAAGACGGGAGGGAGAGAGAAGAAGGTCTGGAAGACAAAGATGTCTCTGCCAGCATTCCCACTTGGGGTCGTCTTCACCATTACCAGAGGCCAGAACACCAAGGGCCAGGCTCTTGCCCAGCTCTGTCTACATGGATTTTAGGCCTTCCTGTAGCAGAGTTACTTCCAAATAGTCCTAATAGGCCAATTACCCTTGGGGGCGGGGGGACCCCTACTCAGGATGCAGGGCTCCTGTTTGATGCCCAGCCCTCCACCTTTGGAGGCCCTTGAATACGTTTTTGGAACTGCTACTAGGTAAGGTCCCCAGAGACCCAGCAACGAGACCACAGGCAACAGAGGCAGGGTCCCTGAAAGCTGCCTCTCAGGACCTGGCAGACAGGCTATTTTAAGGCACAGGAAGAAATTGCTTTTAGACTTTTAGAAGACATCTATAAAGTGCATTCTCACTACTGGATTTAATTTTAACTAAGTAAATTTATATTAAAGACAATAATAAAAATGATTTTGGTAAAGTATAAATAGACATCTCAGTCTCTAGTCCCATGAAGCCCCAAAGGCAATAACCTCAGACCTCAGCCCAGCCTGGAAAAGTCTGTTCTCCACCTGTCTGCTCCCAACTGTTATCCTCCTCTCCTCCCTCAGGGGCCTAGAACTCTCACACTACCTTTCATGGCAACAAACCCTGGCCTTCTTCCCAAGCCCCAAGGATCCCACTCCCTCAAACCATCCTCCTCTTTTTCACGTTCAAAAACTCCCATTCTCTCAGCACCCTTTTCTTAACCTGAAAAAAATGAAAAGGCCAGGTGATACGCTAATGATACTCAAGCGTGAATGTGTGACTCCCAAGGTGTGTTAGCACTCTCAGAAGCACGTGCATCTTAAATGAGTACGCCTTAACCCCTAGGAATGAATCTCTCCTATGGAGGTTCACCCACTGTGACAGGCAGGATGGGGAGATATTCTGGGATGAAGGAGCCGCCTACCTAGCACCCCCAAACAAATCACTCAAGGGCAGTCTTACCTCTAATGCCAACCTTGCCTGGTCCCCTCCACTGAGCCCTCCCATCCCCCACAAGACAGGGAAGCAGGCATTGGCTAGAAAGCAGCAATGAAGAAGGGGGATTTAGGAGAGAGAGACAATATGCTCACCTGATGGGATTCATGTCAGGCCGACTGGGCTTGGAAACGGCTTTCACAAATTTCTCAGCAAGCTGAATTCTACAATCCAAACAGAGTCTCTCAGAGGCAAGCAAGCGTGCTTTCACCAGCACCCCTGTCCCCAGGGAATATTTATGGCACCAGTGGGAGAACATGCCTGAATCTGCAGCAAAACTGCTCCAAGAGGCAGCACTCATATCTCCCAGGAAGCCCACCCTGCCCTTCTCCACTGACATCTTTATGCATATCCTCTCCCTCTCTCTGGATTCTGACCTCTAATTTCACTATATCTTAGTGGTTTTCCTGAAGTGTGCCTTCAGCTGTGCTCAATCACCTCCACTAGAACTTCAAGTATCATCTTTACTGTATATGTCTGCTCCATCACCCCAAACCACAGACACCACAGTACACCCATTCAGATGAACGAACTCAGGAGTGACAGCATCATGGCAGTGTAAGACGTCCCTCCTTTTTGTTCCCTCTTTTCTAGCAACTAATTAGGCATCCATCCACGAACAAAAGTGCCTCTGTGGGTGTTGTGGGATCCAGATGAACCAACTTAAATGGGACCACCCAAGCACAAGACATGTTCTTCAGAGGAGAAGACCCTCTCTCTCCCCATAAGGTCGCCCTCTCGCTCAACCTTAACACAAACATCACCTCTCATCTGAACAGCTGTGGCAAAATGGAGTGTACTGGTATCTATGATAGTCAAGGCCCAGGCTCTAGCAATCTCTGAAGTGCAAAACACCAATTTCTCACCCTGGTCTTGGAGCCAGCCAGTGGGTGGGAGAGGGCAATTCTAAGGAAGTCCTTAAGCAGAGAAGGCATGGGTGGAGGGCCGACCCGCGGAGGGCTGCTGCCATAGAGCTGCCCTGGTCCACCCTCCCTCCCTCCCCAGGGCCCAGGTCAGACCGCTGGTTAAAGTGCTGCTCCCGCACATCACTGCCATTCAGCACGAGGACATCGAGGATGTGGATCGCACTAATCTTCCGCTGGGCCTTCCCCTAGAAGGATAAGTACACTGCCCACCCTGCTAGGCATCGGCCTGGGGCCTACTCTGCCCACCATGCACGCTGGCCTCCATTCTACCTATAGCTGGGGGAAGGGAAGGACTTTAAACACAGGATACTTCTCTTACCTCTCTCAGCTGGTTCTCAGCACCAGATTGGCCCAGGCTTCTGAGCAGCCAGAGATTTGAGGTTTTGTATGATGAGCCCCCTTGAACCTCAAACCCAGTGAGGCTGCTACCACGGGGCTCCAGCCAGGGCCTGGCTTCCCACCCTTGCCAACTGTTCCACTGACTATTCTGAAAATCGTGTATGGCTATAATTCCCAAAGCTCATGGGAAATAACAAGTTGCTTCTTTCCTAAGGGATCCCTGGTCAAAACTAAATCAGTAGCTAAAAACCCAGTAGGCCCACCAGGACCCTCAATGCACAGACACGATCAAGGTCTCCTCCTACACATATAAAGACTATGGTCCTTCCTACCTGAATATACTGTGGCTTAGAGCAACTGCTCAAAGAGAAGGAATAATTACAAAGCCTTCTCCAGGCCCTAGGCCCTGTTAAGCACCACATGCAATGTAACCCAGTTAACTCAGGGAAAAAGGCCAGGCTCTGCTGTGCCCCAGTTCCCTAGCTGGCATGGCCAGAACACGTAAGCAGAACCACCTCTGACCTCCCCTTTCAGCTCGTGGACAATCTCCACAGAGAGTAGAGTGTCCCGGGGCAGCTCTGTCTTCAGGTCCAGCTTGACCCAGCGGTCTGACTGTCGGCCATCCCATGTGTAGATCTGGGACTTCTACGGGCAGAGAGAAAGGGCCTGGTCAGGCAGGCATGGAGATTCGGGGGTGAGAGGCTCAGTTCTCAAAAGGGCTTTCAGTTGGCAGCTACAGGCTGATGGGGCTGGAAAATGTCTAGGAGAGATTAGTCAATTATACTTCAGTGATAACGATAGTGCTGTACTCTACTGCCTTAGCGGAAGAGAAGTAGAGGTCTGGCTCGGTCCTGTTAGTTGGGAAAAAGCCCAGGGCACCATTCAAAAAGCCCAAGTCCATGATTAGTGGCCCTAAAGAAAGATCCAGTTTGGTGTATGTCTGAGGTGGGTTTGGTGAAGGGTCCAGAGAGCAGAGGGGGAGAGAGAAAGTAAAAAATGAAAAGATAAAAGTGTGAGAGGAGACAGAAAAAGTAAGTGAGGAAGAAGAGATAAAATTATATAGAAAGACAAGTCAGAGTGGAAAGAAAGCAATGATGACTTTACCCAATTAAATAAGATATAGAACTGCCAAAGCTTTCCCTCATTTTAGACTCCAAGGGCCCCAGAGTAAGGAAAGGTGGTATCTTTGCAAGACAAGGGATGACATGGGGTGGTGGGGGTGTTGCAAAGAAACAGCTGCATGGGCTCAAGCCAGATTAGCCAGCTGACCATCCTGCTAGCTTAGGAAACTCTACATCACAAGAAGCAGTGTTCCCTTTAGCAATGCAGAGATGAATAAGCAAATACACAAATAAATGAAAGTTGAATGAATGAATGAATGACACTTGGCTCACTCAGAGGAAGAAAGGAAGTGAAATTTCAAAGCTAGCATCAAAGTCCTAACTCCTTAGCGCCAAGAGAACACACACCGAGTGTGGCAGGCAGCTGTTCAGATTCCCACAGAGGGTGAGGTTCCACCACCCCAAGCTGGGTAGGAAGCCAGCTGCAGACTTACCCCCAGGCAGATAAGGAACTTCTGCTCACTGCCAGACACCATGCAGCGGTAGTCGAGCACTGGGCGGATCTTCTCCAGGGTTTTGGAGGTGAGCAACGTGGGCTTATAGCTGAAGATATCAATCTCAGTGCCCTGTAAAGCCAGGTCAGAGAAAACAGCTGGGTTGGGGGAAGGGACAGGCACTCAGTACTAGTACCTGAATGGGGGGTGGGGGCAGGCTGGGAAAGGCGAGGATAGGAAGTACTTGCTCTCTGAAACATGCCCCCGTGCCCCCTGCTCTACCTAACCATGCACTAACTGGTATCTAATTCCATCTGCTTGGAGTGTTCCTTTAGGACCTATTAGGAGAGGCTGGGAAAGGAAAGAACACCGAGTCCCCAAGTACAGATCGATTTAGCAGGGCTATAAGAAAATGTCACCTGAATATAAAAGCCACTTCTCCAATAACACTGAAGACAAGGACTCACCAGCAGTTGGTGTGAGAGCAGTTCTCTCTCCACCCCATTCAGAAAAATGTACACATGCTATTCTTTTGAGGCCATCTTGAACCTCATTCTCTAGTCCCTGACCCTACAAAACCAGCACAATGGCTCATGATCTGGGCCAGATTTATATGAAGCCCAGGGAAAAGCTGGAAGTCAGATGGTAGAAAAAAACAAGGCAGAAGAATTCCAAGGACCAGCTCAGCAGAAACAGGACAGGGAGCCTAGGGTTAGGCGGCCCCCACTGCAGAGCTCTCCTGGCAGCCTCTTGGCCCTCTGCCCAGCTTCCCTACCTAATATCATCCCACACTTCATGTCTCCCCTGCAGGCAAATATCAGGGGACCCTGAACTTGCCAGGGAGTAATAGCCAGCATCACCTTTGGGCAGCGGGAATGCTGAGCAGAACATATCTCAGGACAAGAATCTTCACGCAGCTAGATGGGCTCTCAGGGAACTCAACGCCCTACACCAAAGGTTCCCACCCATGCTGGCCTCAGCTCAGCTCTTCACAGCCCAGGTGGCGGATGCACAAGCCCTCTAGAGGCCAGGCATCAGGGGATCTCAGTGATACCTTTCACATCTAGAGTTAGGCCTCTCTAAAGTTTTATTTTCAGCAGATACCAAACTTACCTGGATTAGCTCGAAGAACTTAGATTTCGGGTCTGAGGAAGAAGGAGCAACTCGAGCCTGGTCTGGGATCTGAAACAGCAAAGAGCTTTGATTTTCAAATGCGCTTCTGATCAAGGCTGTGTGTGAATCTATGTAGGTGAGGGGACAGGTTCAAACTGGGGAAGAGGAAATGGCACGTAACAAAGGAGGCTAGAAAGAAGGGGATGGAGGTGGATAATTCAGTCACTGCTCCCTTTCAGGCCCTGTGGTAGCATACCCTAAAGCCCACTTCCTTTTCTCTGGGGCTCTCTGTGGTCAGTGTTGCCACACAGGGCCACCAGCAGCAAAATGAGGCCTGTTCACCCACCACTCTTGTCCTTTCTGACCCACTTGCAGGAGCAAACTGACAGTGAAAGGGCCAAGGAGATCATTCCCAACAATGCTGAGATGTCCAGCTCTGAAATCCTGTGAGGGTAGACAGACATTTTCATGCAGGGAGAGACCCTAAGGTGACAGGTTGGGAGTTCAATCCCATTCTTCTCTACAGCTTCCCTGTCCTGGAGCAACAATGGCCTGGGGAGACACTCACCCCCCAAAGTCGGAGGCACTCTTTCCGGATCTCTGCCTGCCGAGGCTCACTCAGGGTCCTGGGAAAAGAAGCCAGCAAGTGATTAAAACCTCCAAAAGGTACAAGGAGTGTGCCTCCTGTGCACCCCTCAGAACCCCAGAAAGGAAGCCTGCATTAATGAACACGTATGTGCACATGTGGAGACCATGTTGCCATTAGCCTAGAGTGCTTTTAACACTCACAAGGCTCTACCTCTTGAAGATGGGAGCTCAGATGCACACAAAATGGGATAACGTCCCGTTCCCACCACAAAGGGAAGGGAGAAGACTGCCCTCCTGACCACCCTGGATATCACATACCCTTCTTCCAATTACCCATCAGCACGTTCTGGCTCCTCCTCTGCTAATACAGGCCACATTAAATTCATCCCAGTGGATGTGACTATGCCCCAGAAAGAAAAACATATGCCCCATAGCTTATGTTTGCCCCCTACCAGAGGTTTTCCTTGAATAGTCCTACCTCTCCTCTCCTGATCACTCTTTATTCTGTGTCCCCTGAACATTATGTATTCTACTCATGCTATACCACTCCACACCCTCTGATGCACTGTCAGTAACTTTTCCTGGGTTACTCTTATCTGCCCAAAGACAATGTAAAGTGTTCGAGGGCAAGGTTCATGCCATATGCTTCTCTGGGATCCTTCACAGACCACAGCAGAGTATGAGATAAAAAAGTAGGCATTTTAAATGTTGAAATGAAATAAACAAAGAGCTCAGGAGGAGGAGCAAAATGAAAAGATCTTCCCTTGAAATAGATGAATTCTGGAAAGTAGGCAACACTCACGTGTCTTGAACAAAGGCATGGATTTTGGCCAGAGCTTTGATCTGCAGACTACAGTGGCTAGAAGAAAAAAAAATGATTTGCTTTCAGAAGGATTACCAAAAAAGACAACCCAAAGACATCAGGACAGGGAAATTTAGCTGGAGCAGTGGCCATCCATATTTAGGGGAGGGAGTGGAGAGTTGAAAGAGAACCCCCTTGACCACACCCCAAGGTCCCGTTACATGGGGCCTGCTGATGGTTGAGGGTAAAGCAGAAGAACTGAGGCCAATCCTCCAGACACTCAGATCACAAGTCCTGCTAAAATGAAGGTATTGATCTCATCCTTAAAAATTTGAAAGCAGTGGTGAACTGATCCTAAATAAACCAAGAATAAAGCCCAGACCCAGTTCGACTACAGACTTAACTGACTCAACCACCTATACTAACAGCTGCCCCTTCTACTCTTAGTCTCCACTGTTCTTTTACACACAGTGTCTGGTATTTAATAAAAAAGTATGAGATGTGATAAAGCAAGAAAACGTGACCCACTGACAAGAGGGAAAACAATCCAACAGAACAGGACCCAGAGGCGGTCCAAATATTGGAATTATCAGACAGGGCCTTTAAAATAACTGTAAAAAACATGTTAAAGGAGCTAGTGGAAAGGTGTACAAAATGCATAAAAAGATGGAGAATATCAGCAGAGATACAGAAACTATATTTTAAAAAAGCAAATAAAAATTCTAGAAATGAAAAATATGGTATTGGAGATAAAGAATGATTTTGATGGGCTTATCAGTCAGCAGACTGAACACAGAAGAGAGAAGAATCTGTGAACTTGAGGACTGACAGGTCAACAGAAATCCAAAGTAAACATAAAGAGAGAAAAAAGTGAAAAAAACCATAACAGAGCATCTGAGCTCCATGGGACAATAAAAAACAGTTTAACATAAATATAATGGGAGTCTCAGAAGCAGAGGAAAGAATAGGACAAAAATATTGACAAGATAATAGCCAAAGATGTTCCCAAGTTGATGAATGAAATCAATCCACAGATCCAAGGTCAGAGAACCCCAAGGAGAAACAATACAAAGAAAACCATATACAGTCATGCATCGCTTAATGACGGGGATACATTCTGAGAAATGCATCATTAGGCAATTCCGTCATTGTGTGAACATCATAGAGTGTACTTACACAAACCTAGATGGTATAGCCTATTACACACCTAGGCTATATCGTACTAATCTTAGGGGACCACTGCTGTATATGAGTCTGTCATTGGCCAAAATGTCGTTACGCGGCACATGACTGTATAAACACATCAGGGTCAGCATGCTGGAAACAAAAGATAAAGAGAAAATCTTGAAAGTAGTCAGAGGAAAAAGAACACATGACATACAGGGAAACAATGGCTGACTTCTCATCAGAAACAAGAAAGGCAGAGAACAATATTTCTAAAATACTGAAAGAAAAACACTGCCAACCTCAAATTCTATATCCCATGAAAACATCCTTCAAAGATGAAAGGGAAATAAATACACTTTCAAAAGACAAAAGCTGAAGGAATTAGTCTCCAGCAGACTTGCACTACAAAAATAGGTTAAAAGAAATTCTTTAGGCTGAAGGGAAATTATTCCAAATAGAAACCTGGTTCTGCAGAAAGGAATGAAGGAATGGATCAGTAAATATCAAGGACCTTTTAAAAAAATTAGATGTACATACATAGGTGTGTATATCTTTAAATCTCTTTAAAAGACTACAGACTGTTTAACATAAAAATAACAGCAATGTAAAGTAGCATTTATATAAAACAAGAACACAAAGGCAGGAGGACTGTAAATGCATATTTACTGTAGTAAGGTTCTTACATTGTTCATGAAGCAGAATACTTTTTGAAGGTAAACAATGATAAATTAAAGATGCGTAGTGTAATCTCTAGAGCAACAACTAAAACATAACACAAAAGGCATAAAAAAAGAAAAAAAACCAAGGAGCTAAAAAGGAACAAATACTGAATTTGTGCCCCCCAAAAAAGGAAGGAAGGAAGGAATAGAGAAACAAAGATAAACAGAAATCAAACCACCACGAGAGAGGATTTAAACCCAAACATATCAATAATTACATTCCACATAAATGTACTAAACACCCCAGTTAAAAGGCAGAGACTGTCACACTGGATAGAAAGGTAAGACCCAATCATATGCTATTTACAAAGAAAAGACAGGTTGAAAATAAAAGGACATAAAAAGATAAACCATGCAAATGCTAAGCAAAAGAAAGCTGATCAAAGTAGACTTCAAGACAAAGAATATTACTACAGATGAAGAAGGATATTTCATAATAACAAAATCCATTAAGAAGACAAAACAATCTTAAATGCGCATGTGCCTAATAACAAAGATCCCAAATATATGGAGTAAAAACTGACAAAACTAAAGAAATAGACAATCATAGTTGAAGACTTTAACAGCTCTCCTTTAACGATTGACAGAATAAGTATCAAAATATCACTTAAGATATAGAGGATCTGAAAAATACCATGAACCAACCTGACCACAGGACCAAAATCATACAGAGTATATTCTGAGTACAATAGGACTAAATCAAACAGATATCTTGAAAATCCCAAAATATCTGGACAACAAATACTACACATCTACATAATCCATGAATCAAAGAATAATAAAGGAAATTTAAAGAATATTTTGAACCATATTAATGAATAGATAGCATATCAAAATGTGGGAGATTCAGCTAAAGCAGTCCTTAAAGGAAAATTTATAGCATTTAAATACATATATATACATACATATGTACATATATACATACATATGTATTTAAATGCTATAAATAAGTAAATAAAAGAAAATTATTTCCTTTATTCTCCTTACTTTGGGCTTAACTTGCTCTTTTTTTTCTTCTTTTTCTAGCTCTTTTAGACCCCTTCTTTTAATATATATATTAATAAAGGGGTTATAAAGGGAGTAATAAAGGGAAATTTATAGCATTTAAATATATATATATTTAAACCAGACAAGAAAGAATACAGATTTAGAGACTAATATCCTTCATGAACACAGACACAAAAATTCTTAATAAAACATTAGTAAATCAAATATAGCAATATATAAGAGTGATATTCATGACCAACTGGTGTTTGTCCAAAAACACAAGATTTGTTTACCATTTAAAAAAATCACTCAGTGTAATTCATTGTATTAATGGAATAAAAAAAGAATATGATAATTTCTACAGATACAGAAAAAAGATTTGACATAATTAAATATCCATTCATGATAAAAACTCTCGGCAAACTGGGAATAGAAGAAAACTTTGTCAGTCTGATAAAGGGCATCTATAAAAAAACCTAACTATAGCTAAAACCTAAAACCTAACTAATAGCTAACATCATACTTAATGGTTAAACACTTTACTCTTAAAATCAAAAGCAAGGCAAGGATGTCTGCTCTCATCACTTCAATTCAACATCGTACTGGAGGAACTAGTCAGTGCAATAAGGCGAGAAGAAAAGAGAACTACCGTATGATCCAATAATTCCATTTCTGGGTATTTATCCAAAAGAACTGAAATCAGGATCTCAAAAAGATAGTAGCACCCCTATGTTCACTGCAGCACTATTCACAGTAGCCAAGATGTGGAAACAACCTAAATGTCCACTGACAGATAAATGATTAAACAAAATGTGGTATACACATACAATGGAATATTATTCAGATTAAAAATAAAAGAAATTCTGTACTATGTGACAACATGAATGAACCTTGAGGACATCATGCTAAGTGAAATAAGCCAGGCACAGAAAGGCAAATACTGCATGATTCTAATTATACAAGGTATCTAAAATAGTCAAATTCATAGAATCAAAGAGTGGAATGATGGTTGCCAGGGGCTGGAGGGAGAGGCACACGAGGAGTTACTCAAATCAATGAGCATAAACTTTCAGTTAAGCAAGACGAATAAGTTCAGGCGATCTGCTGTACAACATTGTACCTTTAGTCAACAATAGTGTATTGTACACTTAAAAATTTGTTAAGAGGGTAAATCTCACGTTAAGTGTTCTTCCTGTAACAAAATTTAAAAATTTAAATTATTTTTTTAAGGGCATACAAATTGAAAAGGAAAGAGTAAAACTGTTTATTTGCAAAAGACATGACTATGTATGTAAAAAATCTTAAGAAATCTACTAAACTACTAGAACTAAAAAGTAAATGAAGCATTCTCACAGAACACATAGTCAATATACAAAAACCAATTGTATTCCCATACACTAGCAATGAACAATTGGAAAATAAAATTTTAAAAATACCATTTACAATAGCATCCAAACCCATAAAATTCTTAAGGATAAATGTGACAAAAGATGTGTAAGACCGCTATACTGAAAACTTTAAAAAGATTGCTGAGAGACATTAAAGAACCTAAATACAATCATGCATCACTTAATGACGAGGATATGTTCTGCGAAATGCATCGTTAGACCATTTTGTCATTGTGTGATCATATAGTGTACTTACACAAACCTAGATGGGATAGCCTATGACACACCTAGGCTATACAGCACTAATCCTATGGGGCCACCTTTCTATATGTGGTCCATCGCTGACCGAAACATCGTTATGTGGTGTGTGACTGTATATGGATATTTTTTTGTTCATGGATGGGAAGATTCAATACTGTTAAGATGTCCATTCTCCCCAAATTGATTTATAAATTCAATGTAATCTCCATCAAAACTCCAACAGGCTTTTTGTAGAAACTGACAAGCTGATTCTAAAATTTACACGGAATTGCAAAAAACCTAAACTAGCCAAAACAATCTTGAAAAGGAAGAACAAAGCTGGAGAACACACACTACTTGACCTGAAGATGACTTTTTTTCAAGGTATAGTCATCAAGATAATAAGGCAAAGGACAGACAAACAGATTAATGGAACAGAACATAGTGCCCTGAGTAAAATCACACATATACAGTCAAATAATTTCCAACAAGGGTGCCAAAGCAATTAAATGGGAAAAGGAAAGTATCTTCAACAAATGGTGCTACAATATCTACAAGGAGAAAAAGAACTTTGACCCCTACATCACACCATACACAAAAATTAATTTCAGGTTGACTATAGACCTAAACACATTAAAACTATAAAACTTCTAGATGAAAACAGAATATTTTCATGACTTTAGCATATGCAAAGATTTTTAGAAAGAAAACAAAAATCACTAAGAAAAAGAAAAAAATTGATAAACTGGATTTCATCAGCAAAATTTTAAACTTCTAGGCATCCAAACTGAAAAGGAAGAAGTAAAATTATTTCAGTTCACAGATGACATGATCTTTTATGCAAAAAACACCTAAAGATTCCACAAAAAACTGTTATAATAATCAAATTCAGCCAACTTGAAGGATACAAAATCAACACACAAAAATCAATCACATTTCTATACACTAAAAATGAACAATCTGAAAAGGAAATTAAGAAAACAACTCCATTTACAACAGCATCAAAAAGAATAAAATACTTAGGAATAAATTAAATCAAGGAAGTGAAAGACTTGAACACTGAGAGCTACAAAACACTGCTGAAAGAAATAAGACATAAATAAATGGAAAGACATCTGTGTTCATGGATTGGAAGACTTAATATTGTTAACATGACAATACCACCCAAAGCAATCTACAGATTCAGTGCAATCCTATCAAAATCCCAACAGTAGTTTCTGCAGAAGTAGAAAAACCCATCCTAAAATTCATATGAAATTTCAAAGAACCTCAAATAGCCCAAACAATCTTGAAGAAAAATGAAGAAAAAAGCTGGAGGACTCATACTTCCTGACTTCAAAACTTCCTACAAAGCTACAGTAAAACAGTACAGTACTAGCATAAAGACAGACATATAGACCAATGGATAGAATAGAGAGCTCAGAAATAAATCCTCACATATATTATCAAATGATTTTCAACAAGGGTGCCAAGGCTATTTAATGAGGAAAGGACAGTCTTTTCAACAAATGGTGTTGGGAAAACCAGATATCTACATGCAAAAGAATGAAGTTGGACCCTTACTTTACACCATCAACAAAAATGAACTCAAAATGGAACAAAGACCTAAACATAAAAGCTAAAACTCTTAGAAGAAAACATATGGAAAAGCTTCATGACATGGGATTTAGCAATGATTTCTTGAAGATGACATCAAAAGCATAGGCAATAAAAGAAAAAATAAACTGGATTACAAAATTAAAAACTTCTGTGCATCAAAGTACATAATCATTACAGTGAAAAAACAACTCAGAATGGGAGAAAATATTTTCAAATCATGTATCTGATAAGAGACTAATACCTAGAATATATAAAGAACTCCTACAACTCAACAACAAAAAACAAACCAATTTAAAAATGAGCAAAGGACTTGAATAGATACTTCTTCAAAGAATAGATACAATGGCCAGGCCAATAAGCACATGAAAATATGCTCAATATCATTAGTCATTAGGAAAATGCAAATCAAAATTATCATGAGATACCACTTCACATCCATTAGGATGGCTATTATAAAATAAAAAAAAAGAAAACAAGCGTTGGTGGTTGCACACCAATATTCATAGCAGTATTATTCACAATAGCTAAAATGTGGAGACAACCCAAATGTTCATCAACAGATGAATGGATAAACAAAATGTGGTATGTACACATAATGGAATATTATTTAGCCTTAAAAAGGAATGAATGCTGACACATGCTACAATGTAATGAACCTTGAAAACACTATGCTAAGTGAAATAAGCCAGACACAAAAGGACAAATATTGTGTGATTCCACTTATATGAAGTACCTAGAATAAGCAAATTATTTATAGAGATAGAAAGTGTAATAGAGGTTACCAGGGGCTGGAGAAGGGAGGAATGGGGAGTTATTGTTTAATGGGTACAGAGTTTTTATTTTGGATGCTTAGAAAGTTCTAGAAATGTATAGTCGTGATGGTTGCACAACAATGTGAATGGACTTAATGCCACTGAATTATACATTTTAAAAATGGTTAAAATGGTTAAATTTTATGTTATGTATATTTTACCACAACAAAAAAAATGACTCAAAAAAATTTTAAACTTCTGCTTATCAAAAGACACCATTAAGAAAATGAATAGGTAAGTCACTGACTGGGGAAAATATTCACAACACACATATTTGATACTGGACTTGTATTCAGAATATATAAGTAATTCCTACAACTTAATAAAAGACAAATCAATTTTTTTAAATGGTCAAAAGACTTGAAGAGACACTTCATAAAAGAAAATATACAAAGAGCCAATAAATACATGAAAAGGGGTTCAGCATCATTAGTCATCACAGAGATGCAAATGAAAACCACAATGGTATAACATTACACCCCACCAAAATGGCTAAAATGAAAAAGACTAACAATACCAAATGTTAGCAAGGAGGTAGAGCAATCAGAACTCTCAGACTTTACTGGAGGGAGTATAAACTGGTACAAACACTTTAGAAAACCTTATGGCATTATTAAAAAGTTAAATACACATCTACCCTATGACCTAGAATTTCCACTCTTGAGTATTTATCTAAGAGAAATGAAAACATTTGTCCACCAAAAGCCCTGTACAAGAATGTTTTAGCAGCTTTATTCATAACAGCCACAAACTGGAAATATTACAAACGTCCAACAGAAGAGTAAATTATGGTATACCCATACAACTCAATACTACTCAGCAATAAAAAGGAAAAAACTAACACTATATGAAAGAATCTCAAAAACAAAGTGAAGAGAAAAAAAAAAGACACAAAAGTGTATATGTATGATTCCATTTATACAAAGTTCTAAACAGGCAAAACTAATCTATGGTAATAAAAATCAAAGGATTGGTTACTTCAGGGTTGACTAAGCAGCACAAAGAAATTTCCTGAGGAGACGGTAATTTTTTTTTCTTAATAAGGATGCAGCCTACATGGACATATGCATTTGTCAAAACTGACTGAAGTGCACATATAAGATCTCCATTTCACTTACATGATTATACCTCAATTTTTTTTTTAAAAAAAAGGAAACTGGTTATAGGGTTGCTTAAACATCCTGTGCTTTTGGGAACATTGAGAAGAAGTCCAGTTTTGCCATGCATCTACACACACTCGTAGCAGATGGCAGCATAGCTCAGCAAAACGAAGTCCAGAAACATTACAAAGCCCTGGCTTTCCTGATTATAGGCCTGTCCCTGGACCTGTTTCTTGTCTGTAACAAGCTGAAGCTTGGTATTTGCTCCACCTTGGTGCCTACATTACTATCAAGATGAGAGCTCATGTGGCAGTACTGTGGAAAGTTAAAATACTGCGAGATAATGGATTAGACAGATAAAGATTTCTTCTCCTTCTATGATTCTCTAGGGCCACCTATACCTTCAAACTTCTCTGGGAGACTTGGGTTTATATCCTTAGAAATGACCTTTCTAACACTAGTTTTGCCCCTTAAGAAAGCACTTCTACTGATTCATTGCTACTATACAACTCTCCAACTGACCTCAAAAAACTTTTCTCTAAGGCTTGCCCACTTAAGAGAACTGAGCCAACTGTTACAACTTTAAATTATTGCCACTAACAGAGAGGGGGACCAATTAAAGAAGGTTAAAAACAAAAAACAGTATTCAGATCACCCATCTGGGGAACTCAAAACGGCCAAAGCTTTGGTACCAGAAACTTCCAAAGCATGTTGTATACTTGCTTTCCAGCCATCTCCCGTCTCCAAACAGGGGACTTCCCAAGGCAACAACCATATTGGCCTTTTACAAACAGAAGCAATTAAGGGAAATTACTCCTGCCTCCAGGCACATAGGACAAGGCTGTTCTCTGTTGGGTTTCACTATCATATCAGGCTCCTGCGGGCAGGGCTATGCCAGCCAGGTACCCACTGGCCACGCCTGGGATTGGGCATGTGAGCAAGATGAGGATCCCCCAAGTACCCAAAGTCCCAGGGAGCCATAGCATCAGCAGACCAATCCCAGTTACCAATTTGTCAAGGCTGACAAAGTGATACCAAGAGCTAGTCATTTAGTCCTTCATTCTCTGTTCTACCGTGATACCCAGCAAAAGAACACCTGGTTTGCTTACCTCTCGTTGGACCGTATCATGTAGTCAGTAAATTCATGGTCTCCCTTGATCACCTCCAAGGGGACCACAAGGTTGACGTCGGAATCAGTGTTCCGAAGCTGGTTGAGTTTAATATTCACTGAGAATAGGTAATCCCGCACGTCATCTATGCCCACCTTCAGGCCCTTGCACACCACATACCTGGCAGGAGATACCCTGTTACTCCACTGACCAAGGGATTCCCCTCCCACTTCCCCCGAACCCCAACCCCTTGCTGAGTCATGAAGCTAAACAGTTTCCCCATTCAGCCTCAGGTCTATACACAAAGAACAGCACAGACTCTGTGCTGCAAAAGTTCACCTCAAATCTTTCCTTCATATGTTGTGTTGTATCTCTACTCTCTATGGCAGTGGCTCCCAACTGCCCTGTGCCAGACTGGCTGCAAGACCATCATCAAGGGAGTCTGTTAAATTACAGACTCTCAAGGGACAGGGCTCAGAAATCTGTTATTGGTCACCTTCTCCCTCCTGGCCAAGCCAAGGATCCCCCACATAAGTGTGGTGAATAAGGCTCGCAGAGGAGGCAGAGGCTGAACTGGCACATCACAGGATCGATAAGATTCAAGAATCCCTTGGCTCTAATCACTTCTTTAGAGTCAAAGATTTTAATGTAGCTTGAGCAGTCATGCAAGAGAGATGCACCAGGATTTGCTGTTCTGACATTTAGCCAACTAGTCTGATTAAAATGGAGAGGAAGGGGGCTAGCCCGGTGGCACAGCGCTTAAGTTTGCGCTTTGGCAGCCCAGGGTTCGTGGGTTCAGATCCCAGGCACCTGCCGACGCACTGCTTATCAGCCATGCTGTGGCGGCGTCCCATATAAAGTAGAGGAAGATGGGCACCGATGTTAACCCAAGGCCAGTATTCCTCAGCAAAAAAAAAAAGAGGAGGATTGGCAATGGATGTTTGCTCAGGGCTGGTCTTCTTCATCAAAAAAATAAATAAATAAAACGGAGAGGAAGGCCTCACCTCTCTGAGTTGGCAGGACGGCTGGTAATCGGCTTAAAGAGACATACTCGTTCAAAGCAGCAGTACAGCAGGTAGATGAGCCCCACGCTGAATGGTGTGAACAGGTCAAAAGTTTTACAGATGAAGTGGCCTCCTGGATTAGAAAGGAAACACCAGAAGAAGTCAGTGGGTTCTATTTCTGGGGGTGGGTAAGGTAGTCTCAGGAAGTAAATATGACAAAGTCAAGGGCCCAGCACCTGGGTCCTTAAAAGTCAGAGGCAATTTAAGGGGTCTCAGCTTTAGAGGAGACTCTGGGGATTCTATAGCCTCTTCTTCCTTAAATTTCTCATTCAGCCACCTGTCAGCTGATATAAATAGATTTTTTTTAACTCCCAAGCCAACCCCTATACATGCTCTTGTCCAGTAGGGCCACTAGTGGGTCCTGGGGTGGGGAGACAGCTGAGGAAGTGTCACCTGTCCGGACAACGGACAGCGCCATGAGGAACTGACAGAGCAGCAGCTGCTTGCTGAGGATCTCTTGCAGGTTCTCTTGCCCCTCCACTGAGAAACCCTGAAACAAGAGCACAAGGTTCGGGGTGGGAAAGAGAAATGATGAGGAATGAAAAGAGCCCTCCCTACCTCATCTTCACTGAGATTTCTTGAAGTGTTTTCATTGATCTCCACCATCTGCCTGATAAAGATACAGCTTGGTGTTTAAATTATTCTGGCAGAGTCACATGGCTCATTATGGATGAAGCCAGCACTAAGACACAGGCCTGACCACTGGACCAATGCTGTTTTCCTGCTCTATCACTCCGAGGGGATGGAACCAAATCTGCTTTTCCAAGGAGATGGTCCAAAAAATTTTAAAACTCATGTGGGAATCCAACAAAAGAGTAAGGTAGAACAGAGGCAAAATATTGGCTAGTCACAGGCCAACTACAAGACAGGAAACAGAATGCCCTGGTGAATCCAATGAGACCCAGGGAGTACGTGCAGTGTGAATACTCAGCCGCTGTGCTGACCACTGAAGAGGCCCCAGTCTGGCAACAGGAGAAAAGTTAGCATAACTCTGACAGACAGTAATCTCTCTTTCTCTACTGACCAAGGCTTTAATCACAAAACCCCTTTCCTGTCCCAAGAACACAGAGCCTCTCCCTCTAGCTGGCTATACCTGGAGTGGTCTCCCTCCCTGTGAGATCCCAGCAGGGAGCAGACAGCCAAACCCACATAAAAATCAAGGAGGCCAGGGGCTGGGAGAGGAGGAGAGGGGAGTTGTTTAATGGGTATAGAGTTTCAATGTTGCAAAATGAAAAGGTTGTGGACATGTTTCACAAGCATGTGAATATATTTAACACTAGTGAACTGGTTGAGATGGTAAATTCTATGTGTTTTTTTAATCACAATAATAAAAAAGTTAAAGGAGGCTGGTGTCCATTAAGCTGGCCCCAGCCAGACCAGGTCTCCCTGACTCTATCCTACAAAGGTGACAGCTCAACAACTCAGGATCAAAAATGTTTAGCAATGTCTTCCAGATTTACAGATGCTTCTCAAAATACATGCCTGTTTATGGGGTCAGTCAAAAAAAAAAAAAAAGTCCAGGTCACCAGTCCACATTGCCTAAGCAGAAAGACAACCTTGAGTTTGCCACTCTAGCTGCCACATTGCAAAGGCTGCCTCCCAAGCACTATCAGACTCCCACAGCCACTCAGCTGGAGCAGCCCCTCCCCCCCCTCCTCCAAGCCTGTCTATCTGTTGTTCCCTACTGTGCACCATGCTTTGGTGAGCCAGTGCATCTTCAAATCCTGTGCCAACATCCTGCACATTCCTTTACTTTTCCACATGGCTACTGCTTTAGAGGCCACCCAAGGAGCTCCAGAGGCTTTTCTCAACTCTAGTCATGTGACTCTGGAGGAATTGCCACATTCTCTATCCCTACTCAAGACTAAGTGGTGACTTACTCCAGAAAAGACAACCTACAGCGTAAGATACTGGGTGGGAAAGCTGCAGTGGGATCACCTCTGTGTCTCAAGCAGCTGCCCAAGGAACAAGGTTCCTTGAACATTCACTTTAGCCCAGTCACTGACAGAGCCTCCCATAGATTCCTTTGAGCTACTGCCTTTGGTTATGTGGTCACGTGCCAGCCCATCCAGAGGCTCAGGAGTGGCCACGTATAGACAGCCTCTGCCAGGAGCAGCACCCAGGTGACAAATGACGGATATGTTCTTCCCAGTCAGTACCCGGTCAGTTCATTTTAGTCATGGTCCTCCCGTCACCATGTCTCACAGCCAACCAAGGCCCTTTGAAGAAGTGAGCTGAGAAGACCCACTTGCTCCAATCAAAGGTGTCGACAATATCACAGCCTTTACAAAGTTATCATTGAAAATATGTACAAAAAGAATAAAAACATACATCCCTACTATCTGAATAGTGAGCTACTTACCTTCCAGGGCAGCTAAAGGACCAAATAAAACAAAAAAAGAATTCTCAAGGCTCTAACATAATAAATCCCTAAAGCATCATCCTACTGAGAGGTCACCTACCCCATCTGCCATCAGAAAGTGGACACCCTTGCGATCTGTGTTATCCAGGACAAAATTCCGAAAAGCAGTGATGTTCTCTGGGCGGGTAATGTCTCCATCTCCATCGACCCCACCCTCGCCTGGCAGGACACAAAATTCACAGTGAGCTCACGTGCCCTGTGCATCCCAGGAGCTGGGACGCGAGCTCTCTGGGAGAGTGAACACACGTACCAAGTGGGCCTTGACATCCAGGAGAAAAGCCCCTGTGAGGAGCAACTCACTGCAGGGCCCACACTGCAAGGCTGCCTTGCAGTGATGGACCAGGAGGCAAAAACAGGGCCTGCTGTAATAAACCAGAGTCCAAAGGAGTTGATCAGCCAAGACTCATTAACTGAAACTGAAACTGAAACTGAAAGCACCTACTACATTTAGGAACTAATATCAATTTTTTAATAAGAACTGTTATGAAAGGACTTAGGATTTGCTGCCAAATTGTGACGGTCAAGATAGAGTGGAGGGGACTGCTGCGGGGTTGTTGAGCTCTATTATCCAATGCATTCCACACCGGGCGCAAAGGGCTGGAGATGGGCTTGGGGTTGGTATTTGCTAATAACCCTGCCAGTTCTCAGTTGGAGATCACGCAGTTTCATTTCCTCCTGTCACCACAGGAGAAGAAAAGAGGAATTAATATGGCTTTGATGAGAGTTTGCCTAGTGGAGTGTTTAACCTGTATTCTGCAGGCCTGGGGTACAAAGGGACAGTCTAGAGGGAACCGAGACCTTCCTGACATAGACTGAGAACCCCAGGCTGAGAGACCTAGGAAAGAAAACATGGTAAGTGGATAATAACTGCTTCCGACCTGAAGTCCCCACAGAGGACTCTCCCTCATAGCCCCTGGTGTCCCTACCATAGTAGGGTTCGAAGAGCTCACTGGAGGCCGAGTAGAAGTCCTCCAGCTTGAAGTCGTTAGGACCCTTCAGAGTCATTCCAAAGCCTTTCGCATGCCACTTCTTCCTCCACAGCACATACTCCGAGAAGCCGCCTGGGCCTGCGCAAACATCAGCAAAGTACAGAAGCTCAGCTTCCCGGTCCTTCACAAGTGGTTTCTGCAAAGGCAAGTGGAGGACAGGGGAGGAAAGGAAAAAAGATGGCTCAGTGGGGAGCAGGAAGGAGAAAGCAGGAGGGTAAGATAAGACTTTCAGCAAGCATAATGCAGAGCTCCCGCCAGGGCCACAACACCCAGGAAATGTGTCCTCTGTGATCACTGCCCTCTGGAGATACCCATCCCCACCTCAAAACACCTCTGATGCCTTTCACACCACCAGGCCTAGTTCAGACTCCTAATAAAAACATCTTAATGGGCATCTGAGTGTGCATGTTTTTATTTCTCAGCATCTTTTCCTCACCATATCCTGCCTTACAAGAGTCCTACTGAGAATAGATGCTGTATTCTCCACGTTACAGACAGGGAAAAAGTAACCTGTTCACAGCCAGTCTGTAACAAAGCTAAATCAGAATCCAGTCGGCCTGATCACTGGACTCAGATCTTCCTGTCCAACCAAAGTCTGGGGCTCTAACATCACCTGCTCCCAGCCACAGGGCCTATCTTTCCAAACCATAGCCTCTGCTTCTCTTCTCCTCTTTCTCCTTGGCTCCCCCTTTTTTGCCCCATTAACTTTTTATTTTGGAATAATTTGAGATTTAAAGAAAAGTTGCAAAGACAGTCAGCCGTCATCCAGTTTCCAGTTTTGTTAACATCTTACATTGCCATTTGTCAAAACCAGAAACCAACACTGGTACACTACTATTAACTCCAGAACTGACTCAGATTTCACTAGAGCCCTTGTTCTGTTCCAGGATCCAATCCAAGATACCACACTGCATTTTGTCTCCTTCTTGCACTCCCTTCTTCTCCTGCCTTTGCCCCTCTGCTAGCCAGGGTCTGGGAAGGTACACAGCTGGGAGGTGACAAGGCAGAGAGGGAAGGAGACACCAGTATATAGCTTCCAGGCAGCCATCAGAGTCCCCCCAACCCCTTCAGGAATAACTAAATTACAAGAGTCATTTGAAGTTTTATTGGATTATAGTTTTGGCCACTTGAGTAGCTTTAACTCTCAACCTAAAATTTATGCTGAACCCAGCGCTGGCCCAGATTGTGTGTTTACGTTTCTCTCTTGTACACCTGGGCCCTAGATGGTGAATTCTACTTGTCCCGACCCTCCACAGCAGACAGGATGTACCAACTGCACTAGTGACAAGAGGTTGAGCTCTAGAGTGATGACTGCAGAGGACCCTGAGGAACACCCAGCAGGAAGGGGCTCAGGCAGCTCAGCTTTCCCTTTCTACAGGTTTGGCATGGCTGAGTGCTTGTCCAGAGGTCTGTAACTGCCAGATAAAGATCAGAAATCTTTAGGGGAAACAGTTATAAGAAAGAAATGAAGATACTAATGTTCACAATCCAGTCATTTTCTAGGTGACAGGGTCTTGCCTCTGATGATAGCTATCTAGCTTTATCAAAACAGTGAAAAAGTCTCTGAAGAAAGTGACTTTAGCTAAAAATAAACTTCATCATCCTGTGACAAGCCCACCCAGGCATGCTGGGATATATCAGTTCTTTCTCCCCTTTCCCACCACTCCACCCCAGCATTCTTTGTTCCCGAGCCATCAATTATTCATATTTTTGGATTATATTCATTTGCACACCAAAAAAAGACCTAGTGACATTTGCCGAGAACATTATGTAGCACTTTCCAGGCAGCACAGTGGGAATGAGGCAAGGGTCACAAGTTTAAGGCTGGCACATACTGGAAAGAGGGAAAACAATGTTTCTCACCACTGGCCATGCCCTAGCCCAGGCTCTAGCCTCTCTGGGTGAGCCACTGGCCCAAAGGAAGACTGAGGGAAGAAGAGGGATGAATCAATGAAAGTATTTCACTTCCCAAAAGAGGGCATAAATATGATTTCATTCTGTGATTTCCAGACATGTGGCCCCCACATGGCCATGGCCAGAAGGTCTTTTCATAGAAAGGACAGCTGGGGTTCTCACCTTTGCCACTTACTGGCTGGGCAGTCAAGGGCAAGCACACAATTTATGTCTTTAAGCTCGAGCTTCCTCAGCTGTAAATTGAGACTGATGTAGTTATTTCTCAAGGCTGTTGTAGGATTAAATAAAGTACCATATGTCAAAGATCTTTATAAACTGTAAAATACTAAACAAACGAAAGATGATACCATATTCAACTAGATCAATTTCCTGGGAGTCAAAACTCTTGTCCTTTTCCATCTTCTCTTTCCAGTGCCTGGTGCAGTACTCCACACTAGCGGACATTCTGTAAGTGCTGTCTAATTTCCTCTAAGACAAGACTGAAACTTAAAGATCTACATTCAGTGTTTGTCTCCTGTTACGCTTCACAGACAATGTTTTCTCACCTCAACAATATCCCCAGGCACATAAATCCCTCACGTAATTTATGGTTTATATGCTTCCATTTACCCAAAGAATCTAAATTCCCTTCTTTCCCTTGCCTCTTCCAATTGTTGTTTACAATTTCTTTATTTCCCTACCCTAGTCTTTTTCCTTTTACCACAACCTGCAGAACCAGAAACCCACTGAAAAATCTGAGTCCCTCCCCACCCACTTCCACCTCCAACCTCTCCACACTTCCCCAAGCTTCAAGTTCTCTATGCTCTTATTCTATAATTTGCCTGATCCAAGAGCAACTGAGACCCTAGCAAACCCGGGTGTGTATGTGGGGCTTCAGCCACTCCCCTCTCTGCTGGGGACTACTCTACAGTATCTCTGCTTGCCTGCTGGGCTCGGCTGTCACTCTGGTCCTCAGGAGAAAAGAGATGAAAAGAGAGAAGAAAACTCTAGGGGCTGGAGAGAAATCACTTTTTATAGTGGAGTGCAGAGAAACATCCCTGAAAGGGCAATTCTCCATGGCCACTAACAATCAATTCAGGTCAAGAAGCTGCCTTGAAGTGTTACAAACTCAGCTGCCTTTTCCTATGTAACTAACATCACCCTCCACCTGGATGGTACAACACTGGTGCCTGCTTCATTTTCACGACAGCAAAAGACAATAACCAGATATCAGCTGCTGGAGGTGTTTACATCCAAAAGACCACAATGACACTGTGACTTCCCATCAGCTTGACAGAGCTCCTCTGCCAGGCAAGGGTTTAAAGGAAATCATTTGGAACTCAGAAAATTAAATTAACATTGTATCAACCTAATTTTCTCAAAACACTAATTCCAAGAGCCCTTTTGTGCAAGCCTGCTGGTACTAGAAAATGAGGAAGGAGACCTGGCAGAGAGAAATGACTAAAGGCTGGAGGGGTTTACATGCCAGTGTTGCCAGTGTGGAGAAAGCAGTTAGGCAGGTGAAGCTGAAACATTAAAGAACTTGGAAAATAAGCTTCTTTAGTGGGTGAATAATCAGGGGGGCCTAGTGGAAGGAAGGTGAGTGAAGCAGAAACAGGTTTGGGAACAGCTGGCTCCTGGCCCCTTCACTGTCCAAGAGAACTAACTTTCTAGGATTGGGTAAAAACGCTTTGAAACCCTGAAGGGAATGCTAGAATGAAATTTCCTTTTTTCTTTCTCTATCATTATGGAGGGCCTGTGTTCAGAGAAATGACATGCAGTAGAGTAGAAAATCATTTTGCTCTACCACTTCTTGAGAAGGGCTAAAGCCAGATAATTACGATCTCACACAAAGAGCGTTCAGAGGTAGAAAGGGAAAGTGGCCACATCTGAAATCACAGATCTTAGAGCTGGAACAAATCTTAAGAGCCTTTTGGTTCTACTCCGGCCCTCTGGCAGGTTAGCAGGGCTAATTTCAGAGATGAGGCAACTGAGACCCAAAGAAGGTATGAACTTAAGTGACACTACATATGATGTGAGTGCTGCATTCTCTGTGTGCCCCACCCCCCCGCCAATGAACAACATAACCTAGATTTTGAGACATGAGACTGATTCTAAATAGACCAGTGAAAAGACCCAGATGCCCACCTTTCATTCAACACTCAACCATTTCCCAGAGCACTCCCCATTCATTCCAGAAACAGCACCCAAATCAGATAACGTGACAAGTTTCGATTTGGAAAATAAACTCACTACGTACTCACCCTTATACTCTACCTCATCTAGTAGGAAGGTAGCAGGCTAAAACTCCCTAGTGGCAACTGGCCTCCACATGCCAATGAGCACAGAAAGTCTTTATAAACATCCCAACCCTGCACCCTTACCAGTTCTCAAGTCCACTAGAATGCCCAGAACCTAAGCACCATGAGGGAAGGGATCACATCTATCTCATTCAAAATTATATTCCTTGTGCCTGGCACAAAGTTGGGGCTGGATAAACACATGTTTAATGAAAGCAGAAGGAGGGCCCATGCTCTACCTCACGGCCTCACCTCCCTGCTCCCTAGGCCTATAGATGCCACAGCTGCCGATTTTGCCCAGGAATGTCCCTTTGCCACTACTGCAAGCCCTGCCCACCTCCACATGGAGTGAGCAGCAGGATCTGCAGAGTTAGGGGCTAGGACTCTGGGCCTGAAGCCCTAGAGACAACTGTTTATTGGGGCACTTCTGGGACCACAGGTGGCACTATGGGATCTTATCTGAGGAGCTCAAAGCAAAATATATCTCTATCACAAAATACATCGCTATCACATAGCAAGAAAGCCAGCATTGCACAAATGGCAATTTCTGAGCCACTGATGCTTAAGCCCATTTAGCACTATGCATTCAGAAGCAGAATCTTGTTCTTACCCCATAAGAGTCCCGTGGATTTGTAAACATGCGATCAAACACAAAATCCATGTTAGCCATCTTCATTGCCGCCCTGCAACAAAGCAAGATAGAAAAGTGCAACTCAGTACCAGACATACGGAAAGCTGAGGCTCAAACGAAAAAGTGGAACAGTACATGTCAGGGGAGGGGAGGGAAATGTCAGCAAACCTATTTAGAAAGAAGACTCCTCGGATCATCTCATAAGGATTGGCCCGGGTCCGAGCTCGCCGCATCTCCTCCCCATCCAGGACATCAAACACGCTCTGCCCAGAGAGAATCAGAACCTCAAGGTGAGCGTCACCCTCCGGGATGGGACAGTGGTCCTGAGAGCTTGAGGAACCTGACTCACAGCCCTCTGAAGAGCTAGGCTCCTGCCGTGTCCCAGCTCTGAAATGATCAGATGTGTGACCCTAGACATGTTGTTCATTCACTCTGATCCTCAACTACCTTGCCTGCAAAATGGTAAAAAATAAAATGTAAACAGGTCCCTGGAACGTAGTAAGTGGTTAATAAAGGGCACCTGTGGTTATGCAAAGAGCTACTTTTTGGCATTGCTAATCCTCATAGCAAATCTGTTTCTCCACTCCAGCGGCAACTTCCCACAGGACCAGAGTTCTGATATTAAGGCTCACTCAAAAAGAGAGCAAACAAGACTAGGGTTTTCTGATGGCACCTACCACACAGTAGGGATCCCTTCTCCAATTTTCTCTCTGAAAAAAGAAAGCCTCACCTCGCCTGAGTTCCAGTCACCTTAAGGATATTCCAACCTTCTGCCTGCCAAAAAATAAGCTCTGTGAGCCTGGTCTGAGGCCTTGCTTCTTCTCTAACCCAATTCCTTCTCAGAGTTGCCTTGGCTCATTCTACCCCAGGCAATGCACTTCCTGACTCAAAATCAGGCCAAAAGATATCAAGGGGAGACTAACATTCACCCAGCATGTTAAAAGCTTCACACCCTCTTTTCATTTAATTCTCACAAAAGCCCTGGGAAGTATTTTCTCCCTGTTTTATAGATGAGGGAACTCAATTTCAGAGAAGCTAAAGCAACTAGCCCAAGGTCACATAGCAAAAAAGTTGCTAAACTAGGATTTGAATTCAGGTCTATCTGACGCTAGAGAATAGTTCCAAACCTTTCACTACACTGGGCCCCCTCAGGATTATAATGAATTGACCCACTGAAGCTAAGTGGATCCTTTCCTGGCTGCTGACCACAGGGATAGCACAACACTACAAGGTGGGACGGTCACCAGAAAAAAGCACACCTTGGAGAACTGTACCAAACTAAACATGCGATCTCCAGGAAAAATCTTAGCTAAATTTCATTCCCCCACAACTGAATCAAAGGAACTGAAAAAGCCCAGCACAGCCCCTCACACAAGGTTTTCAACTCCAGCTCTAGCCACAAGGCCTTACCTTACACTGCAACACACTGTGAAGCAGCTCTTCGCCACAAAACTCTGTTTCATCTTCAATAATCATCTTTCTCTACAGGGAGAAGAAAACAATAGATAATGACCACGTGCGACTTCATTTGGGGGGAATGAATGGAGAAACTAGGGTTCCAAGTGAGTAGAGCAAGAAGGGACTTGAGTTCCTCCCAAGGAACATCAATCCTTGAGCGGCAGGAAGGAGAAAATCCTCAATCCCTCTGGCTATCCTCCAGATGGCTCTGAGACGAAGCAGCCCCCTGGGTGCTCTGACTAGAACACCATATGGATACAAGACTCACAAATACTAGGGCTGAGAAAAGCAAACAGGAAGGAGACATTCAAGCTGTCTAACCCTAGAGTGTGGAGACAGAAGGCTGGGGACTGCCCCAAACGAGAGAAGCCTGTCCTTCAACCAAGAGGCCTCTTACTCTGTGATGAGTACGAATGCAGGACACTAGAAACTGACCTGGTGGCGTCATAGAAAACAAGGGCTCAAGGGAGCGTCACAGGGATGTCAAGGTGAAACTCATGTCTGAATGAGGCTACCACGCAACCAATGATGCTCAAACTTTGGTGTTCTCAGGTTTTACACTCTTCAGAATCACTGATGACCCAAAGAACTTTTCTTTATGTGGAGTGTATATCTGTATCTATATTTATTATTAGAAATTAAAACTGAGAAAATTTTAAAATACTTATTCAGTTTAAAAGAACAATATGTTATGTTAACGTATGTAACATTTTAATGGAAAATAACTATATTTAAAAAACATTTAGTGAGAAAAGTGGCACTGTTTTCCATTTTTGCACATCTCTTAATATCTGTCTCAACAGAAGAAGATGGCTAGATTCTCCTCTCCGCATTTGCCTTCAATTGGCTGTGATATCGCATGTCATAGCCTCTGGAAAACTCCACTGGTCATAAGTGAGAGAATGAGAGTGAAAAAGGCAAATAACTTTTCAGTATCATTACAGAAATAATTTTGGCCTTGCAGACCCCCTGAAAGGGTCTTGGAGATCCCCAGGGAGCCCCACACTTCAAGAACTGCTCTCTAGTCCACATTGATTTGATAGCTATCTACTTTATTCTTACAATTTTCCAGAAGGAGATTAAACAAATTTCCTCTGTAACAACTCCCTCATTACTTTTTAAGAACAGGGACAGTATATCTTTCCATCTACCTGGGACAGTGCCCAGCAGTGACCAGAATATACACAGATGTATAATAAACTATTCTAAAAAGCATCCATGAGGAAGATAGACATTAGGCATTTTGTAATGCCTTGCAAGTTAAACGACTAGCAGAAAAAAATCCTGTCTGCCACATCTCCCAGGGGCATATCTAAGCCCTCGATACACCCTTTTAACATACCTTTATCCCTGCCAGAATGGTCAGATGCAGTTTTCTCAAACTGTGAGCATACATATATACTGGCCTCGAGGAGGAGGAAAGTGCCAAGAATTCAGGGTACGTTTTCTTGAAATCCTACCTTTCCCACAACCATCCAGTCGCTCATTTCCTGAGTGTCAGGAATTTCAGTGGTACATTCTGGGAACCATGACACCTGCTCACAGGCACTAGGCTACAAACAGAAGAGAGACAAGTCAATCAAGACAGACAGACCCTGAGGGCTACGCCCCAGCCCACCAGGGTTTCCCCAGAACTATCCAGAGAGACTCAAAGCGAGAAGGGTCTGGGAAGCTGAGGCCAAATGCAGTGGTCAGACGTGAGAACTGAGAGCCAGAATTCTAAAGTTTCACTTCTGAAGACCAGCTCCAATTCTGGTTTGAATACTTAGAAACTTCCCAAACCTTCAAGGTTTGTTTCATTTGTTCCAATACTATTTGATGAATACCTACTATTGGCTAAGTGCTCAGAATGCAGAGTTTTAAAAGACATGGTCCTTGACCCAAGGGGCCCACAATCAGAGCAGTGTGGACACAGAGATGTACATATGGGATATGTCTACGATAAAGTGATTACATCAGGAAGACTCAATGGCAATGAGTCTCACCTCCTGATGCCTTTCAAGGTATCATACACAAAATAAATAGGAATCCTTACCTCTTCATTCCAAAACAGAGCAAAAACTGGCATCTCTAATGCCGCTGCTTCTTAATTTTTCAATTACTTTCCTTATCAAGCTAAAACAGTGGTTTTCATCCTGGCTATACACTGGGATCATCTACCGTCCTTTTAAAAAGTACAGATGCCTGGGCCCTACCTTCAGAGTATATGATTCTCTTGGTCTGAGTTGGGGACCCTCAGACCAAAAGATTAAAAGTCTGGGTACTTTTTAGAAGTTCTCAGATGATTCTAATGTGCAGCTAGGGCTAAGTTCACTGGGCTAGAGAGACATGGATTATAAAACCTAAACAGGTGGCTAACCTGCATGGCAGCTTCACACACCGCCTCCCAAGCAAGTGTGGAGAAGAGATTCACCATTGCCAACTGAAGCAATGTGATTAAAGATAAGATTACATGCTCTGAAAGGCATAAAATGGGAACACAATGCAAGATCTTGAGGGCAAGCCAACCACCATCAACAAAGAAAAAGTTTAAAAGAAAAATTACTGAAGCCTTTTCTCAATGAATCTGGCAGTGAATCATGGCTTTTCCCCCTGGTCAAATCTCTCTCTTTAAGCACAAATGGCTGCAAATTATAAACTTTTGAAAAAAAGCAGCTCATAAACACTTTGGATGCCCCTCTGGAGAGAAAAAGCCTACTCAATCTCCCCATGGACATCTGAACATTTAAGCTACCTGCAAAGCGGTCTTTGTCTGCAAGGTCAAACCTTGCACTCTACATTCCTGAGTTCTAGTGGCCACTGAGCACTTTCCCTGCAGTGACTCCAGGAATTGCATATTCAGCTCAGGCCACCCAGACTCACCTACGTTAAAGAAGTGGCCACCAACTAATAGTTGAGTCAAAGTCTTAACCAAAAGATAGGGCATCTTTTGTAAGAGAAAAAGTGAATTGTGGTAAATGGTAATTAGGATAGCCTTGCCTCCAAAAGGAATTTCAGTAGCCCGTCTCCATTAAAAACAGAGATTTCATGGGCAAATTTCAGATTTCAGGTTTGGCAAAGTTAGTTCTAATTCTGCCCCACTGAGAGGACTGGGACTCTTTGCTTGTTTTCACACAAATGACGACATGGAGAGCACCAAGTATTTCTGAGGTGAAAACCTACATCTAGCACCCAGTTACAAATATTTGCCCTATTCCGCACTATCTCATCTGCTATTCTGCTGGTCTTGTCTCCTCATAAGTACAAGGCAACACAGCAGGACCACCCCCAGAACCCACTAGCTCCTGACTTGTCAGCATCTTACTTTGAAGCCTTATTAGGCTTTTATCACGCGCAGGTTCATGGATTTCTTTCCTGAACTGGAATATCAGGGAGACAAATTAAACATCAATTTTGCAGAGTTCAGAGCCACATCCAAAGCTCAACTACAGCAACTATGTAGAAGGCTAGACATTTGTGTTCTATCTTCTCTAGTTTCGACTCTGTAATTGTAATATTTCACCATTATTTGTAGGTGCTTTCATTATACCTACTTCACATCCTTTGTGGAATGAGGTAGGATATAAATACATGAATAAAAATAAAATCTCAGCATTATCTGTGCCATGAAAAGGAATAACAGTCTTCTTTGGTATTCCAGGTTAAAACAAACTGGTACCCAAGTAGATAATCAAACTAAACCCACAACAGAAAAGCTACATGGCATATACAAACACCTATTTACAACTGGGATGTCATAAACCTGTAGAGGTTCAAGGACCTTAGAGGGCACCTTATCCAGTCACTCACACAATGAGAGGGTGGGTCCTCAATCGGCCCACTTGAATCCTTTCAGCAGAGGGAGCTCACTACCTTGTGAGGTATCTCAGTCACTAGCGGAAAGCTGTATCTATTTATTAAACTGCTTTGTGAAGCCAAACTCTGCCTTCCAGCATCTTCTACCCATTGGTCTTACATAGTCCTATATGAAGCAATAGGAAACAAATCCACTTCCTATCATATCTCCCCCAGTCTTCTGTCTTCCATTCTGGACATCTCCACTATCTTCCATGTAAGAAACTAGTTCCAATCCCCACTAACCACCCTGATCATACTGCTTCTGGAGACTTCTAGATGGTTAACATGGTTACTTAAAGTCATGCATCCAAAAACACAAGTGGCTTTCCAGTCTCCTCCTCCCGACACCAGTTACCTCTGGCTCATCTCGCCAGTCTACGTTCAGCTCTTGGTCAAAGCCTTGCAGCGTCAGACCCAAGCCTCTTCGACCTTTCTGATTGGAGGCCTCAACGATGTCCTTCCGACCTTGGCTGTATTTACCTAATCCTTGACCTTCCTTGAAGCCCATCTTGGCCTGAAAAAGAGAAGTAATGAAGCATTTATATAAATAAGTAGACATTGACTTAGCCTCTATCATGTGCCAGACATTGTGCTAACCCCTGAGAAATGTAGATGAGTAAGGTCTAAAGTTTTCCTTCTAGCCTAAAGAAGAAAAGAAGTGGAAATAAATAACTGCAGTTTAACTGTGGGCCCAGCGGCTGTCTATTCTGGAGGCAAAAGTCTAGGGCAACCAGAAGCTAGATAAATGAGAAGGGACCTCATAGCTGTAATTAAAAGCACCAAGAGTACTTAATGAATCTCATTGGACATTTGCACAACTACCCTTCTAGCTAATTTGTCTGAGTAAGTGAGAAGTAGATCTAGAGTAGAATTGATAAAGAGAACATAATTTAAAATGGAACCACTTTAAGCGGCAACTTCTACCTTACCCTCAACCAGTCAAACAGCCTTACTAAGCAAGGACAGTGAGGGCTTGTAGAAGCCCACTTAATTAAGAAATTAAATGAAAACTTACTCCATGTAAAACTGAGAGGAAGGTACAAAATCCTGGACAGAAATATTTTTTTTAAATGTCACAACTGTCTACAAGCTCACACTAAACCCCAGAGTCATGGGCCCAGTTGCATACTTCAAAAATCAGAGACCCGAATTCCAAACCCCACAGACCCTTGCCTAATAAAATAACTCCAATCCTAAGAAGATCTAAGTCCCCCTAGAGGGTCTATATTGCTTTTGGAAGGTGCATTACCAGCTCAAGAGCCGGATGGAATTCCTACAAAAGACACAAATCCTTCCCCCAGGTCAAAGAGGCTGACTGAGTCACAAATCTCTCCATCTTCCACTTCTCCAAAGTTTGTGGCCCCCAAACTGGAATCCTGACTATGACTTAAGAAGTGGCAGTTCTCATTCTTAAATGAATCCAACAGAAAATGGAGGAGTCAACCATAATATTCCTGAAGCCAGATGGAAGGCAAACTTGGATTTCCCTAACCTCTGCACATACACTAAAGTTTGATGAGGAAAGTGAGGAAGTCTTCCTATTTACCTTCCTTCTTGTGGTACATCAATAGGGTATGGAAGTTGGGAAGGAGAATTGGGCCTTCTTTTGGAAATAACACAGAAGACTGTACTACTCCCACTTATTTTAGGCACCCGAGAGTGAGCAGAGTTTTAGTCATTTCTTCTGAGATCACTCACTAGAGCAAAAATTCACAGCATAAAGCCTCTTTACCCATCCACACACATCCATGTGTAGGGATGTTCACACGTGCTCATAGTAAGAATTCATTACTAAGCAGACCAAAAGACAGGAGAAGCAGGCCTGAGTAGCCACTTCCTATGGATGATTCAAAATGTGATAAGATACGTTTATCAAAAAGGAGGCCACACTCTCTCTACTAAATTTCAGTAGCTGAAAAGTAGAGGAAAAAACTCATGCCCTCGCTTTTCTTCTTTTCATACCAATACAAGTTCCCTTCTCTTATTCTGTGAGCTGAGTTTAGAAACCCAACCCAAGTGCTTACATACCATAAGCTTCTGGGAGACACTATTATACATGGAATAGCGAGAAGAAGTTCCCTCCACAAGGGAGTCTGCTTTGAATGCATCGTCGAAAGAGTCAGAGCTGTGGTGCTTCCCCTCAGTCTCACTGTCAGACCCACTCAGGCTTGTGGTAGATGCTAGAAAACAAAAAAGGAAAATGTTTAGGTGAGTTTATGGCACAAAATAGCCTCTAAGTTTCATTTATTCAATTAGTAGCGTTCAGTATATGCCTTGTGCACATCAAGTTGACGAAATGACCCAGAGTCAAATGTATTTTCTACTTCTAACTGCATAATCTTGAGCAAGTCACTGAAAGTTCCGAATGGTACTTGATACCCAATAGGAGCTCAAAAATATCAGTTTTCCTTTCTCATTCTTTCAATTTCCTTCCCTACAAAACTGGGATGGTAATATCTACCTCATGGGGTTGAAGATTAAATGAAATAATGTATTTGAAAGTATATTATCAAATATGAAATATATTTATTGAAGATGTGATTGCCATTTCTGCTGCTATTTATTATTTGAACATTAATTTCCAAACATTGGTGCTTGGCTCCATTTTCAACAATTCTATCATCAGACTAACAGTTTCTGATTGATCACTCTTCCAGTTTCCTTTGTTTTCACAGTCCTTCAATCTTATAGGTAAAAGGGTGGGTCTTTAGCACAGCCCCAGAGAAGAGCTGGCTCATATGGGGAGAAGTGGGAGAAAGGCAGGGAGAAAAGAGGGAGGGAAAGGAACAAAAAAGAGAAGGAAGAAGAGGAAAGAAAGGAAGGACTGGGAAGAGGGGAGATGCTTAGGCAGCAGCACCAACTAAGGCGGAGAGTAGAGGAGCTGCATCTAAACGCTCCAGGAGGGGGCTGGTGGCCTGAGTGAGCTAAGCCATTATCATCATCATGGTCAACAACCTTGTTGACAAAGGACTTCAAATAAGACCCACTTTAGCAGCTGCCAGAAGTGGTGGGTTACCTGTCTCCTGGCCAAAAGTGGGATGACCCATGGTCTAGATATTCGCTGTGACCAGCTCTTTCCCTCACCTTTATAGATACGTGAATCTCTTAACTTGAAAGCTATTATAATCCAGTGTAATTTTATTCTGTAGTTTCTCAAGCAAACCCGCCCAAATTTGGAAATAGACTATATCTCAAAAATTGGGTCAACAATTTCTGCAAATTCCCATTGAAAATGGTATAATTTGCAAGCCAGGAGGAATGTAGAACAGGGAATGAGGGAGGTGGTGTCCAATCTGATCCCAAGGCTTGAGAAGTTGTACCATGCTCAACAGCATCCACGTCTCATTAATAAGTTAACTGTGCTTATTTAAAAATAAAATAAAAATTTTCTGGGGCTAGCCCAGTGGCATAGTTGTTGAGTTTGCACACTCTGCTTCAGTGGCCCAGGGTTCGCAGGTTCAGATCCCAGGTGTGGACCTACGCACCACTCATCAAGCCATGCTGTGGCGACATCCCACATGCAAAACAGAGTAAGACGGGCATGGCTGTTAGCTCAAGGCTAATCTTCCTCAGCAACAAGAGGAAGATTGGCAACGGATGTTAGCTCAGGGCTAATCTTCCTCACCAAAAAAAAAGAATAAAATAAAAATTTTCTTCAATTTATGCGTATTATTCTTTCAAACATCTATTAGATTTTAGGACATAAGTGCTTGCTATTTAGACCTAAATACTTAATAAATGGAACCGTCAGGTATTTCTTTTGGCCTAGAGGCATGGTTAAAAAAAGTCAGGACAACACTAAGGGTGTTAAGAACCAAGAAAACTTGGGAGGCTCTGGTCTATACATTGAAATGGATAGATCACCAAGACACACTGTCAAATGAATAAAAGGAAAGCTAGCCCATATGCATGAGCATGGCATCCTAACTCTTGTGCACTAAAGAGGGGAAAATAAGAATATATATTTTTATTTCCTGTAATTACCAAAAGAGTGTTTAGAAGGAAAGATATGTAAGAAGACCAAGAGACGTGATGATCCTCACATGCAGGGTTGAGGCATGGAGACAATACTAAATGATTACTTGGAACAAGTGAAAGTGAAAGAAGTGAAACTTGATTTACATTTTAATATCCCTAGGAGTTTATGCTGGCCATCTTTCATATTTATTGATTTAAGAACCATAATCTATTAAAATTTAAAATAAATATGAAAAAAATGACTCAGCAATGTGGCCCAATTCCTTTAAGGAATAAAGGAAGTCCCTGAGAAGAGATGCTGAGTCAAAGCTTGGCTGCTTGAGGAAAGGTATAGAAGGCAACTGTGTAAAACAATTGTTTATATGCCCAAGATGATCACCATTCAGCTATTCATAACTTAAGGATTACATCAAAATTCTAAAACCTATCTACACTGATCCATCCATTTCCCTCCAAGAACACAAACTCGCTAAGGGTTGACATTCGAGAAGAGCGAAGCCTTCCCCAGCACCAGAGCCTGATTCTCCCTTCCACTGTGCTCCAGAAGCACCAGTATTCACACCATCAGCACAGCACTCATCACACTGCCTGAGAGCCAGTAATTGTCACATGCCACCCCACTGGACAGGGTCCCTCCTAGAGAGCAGAAACTGTGTCACAGTCAACTTTCTATCTCCAAAATCTGGACAGAGGCTTTTCATTTAACAGAAATTAATTAAGTGCTCACTGTAGTGAATTTAAAGAACTGTTACCCAGTTGTCACCTTTGCTAAGCACCTACTGAGTGTACAGCTCTTAAAGATATTTCCTCTTACAACACCTAGTACAAGCAGTGCAAGACTTTCAGCCCTCAGAATTATAAGGATAGAGAGTGACGTCAGCATCATGGCAGAGTCAGTTGTTCCCTTTGTCTCTCCTCTCTAAGTTACAACTAAACAGATATTCACTAACCAGGAGAAGATCCCCTGCACAGTACAACTGGATGTCTGAGAGATCCATGCAGCTATGCATCTGAAGGTGGGTGGACTGGATTCCCAGGAGGCAGTGGAACTAGATAAGTGCACCATTCCTCCTCCCCAGCAGCAGTGATCTAAGTAATGGGTCCTCACACAGTGGCCACTGCAACTGTAAGAGGAGGCAGGGGCAGCCTGGCCCATGCAAACATTTTCAGAGTTGTAGCCCAGCCCACGGGACTGCCCACCATGTCGCAGCAACTCCACCTGTGGGAACACTCCCCACCAAGTGGTGCAACTCAGCCCCCACAAAGAATCCGCCACCAAGGGCAGCAGCTCAGCCAAGCTGCCGCAAGTGCAGAGCCAGCCCACGCGCAAAAGCAAGTGCCCCTTCTCTCCCACTGAGCATACCAGCTTGGCTGGTTCCCTGCTGAGTGCAGTGGTCCCACACCAGAGTGACCCTCTGGCAGAGCAATGAGGCCCCACCTGCATATGCGTGCACAACTTGCCAAGCAGCTGGGGCCAGTGCGCAAACGCAGAGAAGCCCTACCAGCACAACTTCCAGTAGACAGGGCGGGATCAGAAAACACAGCTCCTGCCTACCCCAGCGGTGGCAGGTAGAATCTGTGACCTGATACTACCACAAATGAGCTGGCAAAGGATCATTTCATCAAACACCATGACAGACTATATTATCACTTCAGAGCAGAAGGAAAATTACAAGTCTCCAGAAACCAACCCTGAAGTCACAGAAATTTACAATCTAAATGACAGAGAATTCAAAAGAGTTATCATAGAGAAACTCAATAAGTTACAAGAAAACTCAGAAATATAGTTTAATGCGCTCAGGAATAAAATTAATCAGCAGAAGGAATACTTCACCAAAGAGACTGAAACTCTAAAAACAAAAACAAATTCTGGATATGAAGAACACAATTAATGAGATAAAAAAATAATCTAGAAACCATAAAAAGTAGAGCTGACATTATGGAGGACAGAATTAGTAATTTAAAGGATAGAAATGCTTTAGGTGGAGGAGAAGAGATAATTAAGATTTTTAAAAAGTGAAGAAATTCTTTGAGAAATATCCAACTCAATTAGGAAAAACAACATAAGGATTATAGGTATTCCAGAGGGAGAAAAGTGGTAGAAAGGAGCAGAGAGCTTGTTCAAAGAAATAATAGCTGAGAACTTCCCAAACCTGGGAAAGGAACTAGACTTAGAAGCACACGAAGCCAACAGAACTCCTAATTACATCAATGCAAAAAGACCTTCTTCAAAGCACATAGCATCAAAACTGGCAAAAGTCAATGACAAAGAAAAAATATTAAGGGCAGTAAGGCAGAAGAAAGTAACTTACAAAAGAACTTTTATCAGGCTTTCAGAGGATTTCTCAACAGAAGCCTTACAAGCTAGGACAGAATGGAATAATATATTCAAAATACTGAAAGATGAAAACTTCCAGCCAAGAATACTCTATTTAGCAAAACTATCCTTCAGATACTATGGGGAAATAAAAGCTTTCCCAGATAAACAAAAGCTGAGGGAGTTCATCGCCACTAGGCCTGCCTTACAAGAAACATTGAAAGGAGCCCTCCCATCTAAAACTAAAAAGCAAAGTTTACAAAACCTTGAGCAAGGAGATAAATAGACAGATAGAATCAGAAAACTGCAGCTCTACATCAGAATAGGTTACTAAACACAATTATAACATAAAAGACAAAGGGAAGGAAAGCATCAAAAATAACTTCAATTTAGTCACAAACTCACAACACAGAAAAGAACAATTTGTGACAACAATAACTCAGAAAGGGAAGAGGAAAGGGAAGGAAACTGCTTAGGCTAATGAAAATAAGAGGCTATCAGAAAATGGACTATCTCATCTATGAGATCTTTTATACAAACCTCATGGTAACTACAAAACAAAAAATCAGAGCAAAGCCACAAATCATAAATAAAGAGAAAACTGAGAAAACCCCAAGCTGACATGGCAGTCAGAAATACAAGAGAAACAATGGAAATATAGAACAACTGGAAAACAAGAGATAAAATGGTAGTATTAAGCCCTCATATTTCAATAATCACTCTAAATCTAAATGGGTAGAATTCTCCAAAGAAAAGACACAGAGTGGCTGGATGGATTAAAAAACAAAACCCAAAAATATGCTGCCTCCAGGAAACACATCTCAGCTATAAGGACAAACACAGGCTCAGAGTGAAGGGATGGAAGACGATACTCCAAGCAAAAAAAGCAGGTGTTGCCATACTTATATCAGACACAAGCAGACTTCAAGATAAAAAAGACAATGAGAGACAAAGAGGAGCAGTATATAATGATAAAAGATACAGTCCACCAAGAGGACATAACATTTATGAATATATATGCACCTAACACAGGAGCACCTAAATATACAAAGCAACTATTAACAGACCAAAAGGGAGAAATTGATCACAACACAATAATAGTAGGGGGCCTCAACACCCCACTTATATCAATGGATAGATCATCCAGACAGAAAGTCAACAAGGAAACAGTGGCCTTAAATGAAATACTAGACCAGGTGGACATAATAGATATATATATATAGATAGAACATTCCATCCAGAAACAGCAGAATACATATTCTTCTCAAGTGCACATGGAACATTCTCAAAGAGAGACGATATGCTGGGAAATGAGGCAAGCCTCAATAAATTTAAGAAGACTGAAATCATATCAAGCATCTTTTCTGACCACAATGCTATGAAACTAGTAATCAACTACAAGAAAAAGGCCAGGAAAGTCACAAATATGTGGAGACTAAACAACACACTACTGAACAACCACTGGATCAATGAAATCAAAGGAGAAATCAAAAACTATCTGGAGACAAATGAAAATGAAAACACAACATACCAACTCTTATGGGATGCAGGAAAAGCAGTGCTAAAAGGGAAATTTATATTAATACAGGCCTACCTCAACAAGGAAGAAAAATCTCAAATAAGTAATCTTAAACTACAACTAATAGCGCTAGAAAAAGAAGAACAAAGAACGCCCAAAGTCAGCAGAAGGAGAGGAAAAAAATAAAAATTAGAGCAGAAATAAATGAAATAGAGACTAAAAAAAAAAAACAATAGAAAGGATCAATGAAACTAAGAGCTGGTTCTTTGAGAAGACAGACAAAACTGACAAACCCTTAGCCAAACTCATTAAGAAAAAAAGAAGAGTCAAATAAAATCAGAAATGAAAGAGGAGAAATTACAACAGACACCACAGAAATACAAAGGATTATAAGAGCATACCATGAAAAACTTTATGCCAAAAAATTGGACAACCTAGAAGAAATGGATAAATTCTTATTCATACAACCTCCCAAAACTGAATCAAGAAGAAAGAGAATCTGAATAGACCAGTCACAACTAAAGAGATTGAAACATAATCAAAAATCTCCCCAAAAAAGAAAGTCCAAGACCAGATGGCTTCTCTGGAAAATTCTACCAAACATTCAAAGAAGAGTTAATACCTATCCTTCTCAAACTATTCCAAAACACTGAAGAAGATGGAACACTTCCTAACTAACTCTATGAGGCCAACATCACCCTGATACCAAAACCAGACAAGGACAACACAAAGAAGGAAAATTACAGGCCAATATCACTGATGAACATCAATGCAAAGATTCTCAACAAAATATTAGCAAACCAAATACAGCAATATATTAAAAGGATCATACACCATGATCAAGTGGGATTTACACCAGGGACGCTGTGATAGATCAACATCTGCAAATCAATCAATGTGATACACCACATTAACAAAATAAGGAATAAAAATGACATGATCATCTCAACAGATGCAGAGAAAGCATCTGACAAGATCCAACATCCATTTGCGATGTGATAAAAACTCTCAATAAAATGGGTATAGAAGGAAAGTACTTCAACATAATAAAGGCCATATATGACAAACCCACAGCCAACATCATACTCAACAGTGAAAAACTGAAAGCCATCCCTCTGAGAACAGGAACAAGACAAGGGTGCCTATTCTCACCACTCCTATTTAACATAGTGCTGGAGGTTTTGGCCAGAGCAATTAGGCAAGAAAAAGAAATAAGGGGGTCCAAATTGGAAAGGAATAAGTAAAACTCTCACTGCTTGCAGAAGACATGATTCTACATATAGAAAACCCTAAAGAATCCACCAGAAAGCTATTAGAAATAATCAACAACTACAGCAAAGTTGTAGGGTATAAAATCAACTTACAAAATCAGCTGCATTTCTATACGCTAATAATGAACTAGCAGAAAGAGAAGTCAAAAATACAATCCCATTTACAATTGCAACAAAAAGAGTAAAATATCTAGGAATAAATTTAACCAAGGAAGTGAAAGACCTATACACTGAAAACTATTAAGACAGTGAAAGAAATCAAAGGAGACATGAAGAAATGGAAAGATAGTCCATGCTCATGGATTGGAAGAATAAACATAGTTAAAATGTCCATATTACCTAAAGCAGTCTACAGATTCAATGTAATCCCAATGACATTCTTCACGGAAATAAAACAAAGAATCCTAAAATTTATATGGAACAACAAAAGACCCAGAATAGCTAAAGCAATCCTGAGAAAAAAGAACAAAACTGGAGGCATCACAATCCCTGACTTTAAAACACACTACAAAGCTAGAGTAATCAAAACAGCATGGTACTGGAACAAAAACAGACACACAGATCAATGCAACAGAACTGAAAGCCCAGAAATAAAACCACACCTCTATGGACAGCTCATCTTCGACAAAGGAGCCAAGAACATACAATGGAGAAAGGAAAGTCTCTTCAATAAATGTTGTTGGGGAAATTGGACAGCCACATGTAAAAGAATGAAAGTAGACCATTATCTTACACCATACACCAAAATTAACTCAAAATGGATGAAAGACTTGAATGTAAGACCCAAAACCATAAAACTCCTAGAAGAACATATAGGCAGTACACTCTTTGACATCAGTATTAGCAGCATCTTTTCAAATACCATGTCTACTCAGGCAAGGAAAACAAACAAAAAAATAATAAGCAAATGGGACTACATCAGACTAAAAAGCTTCTGCAAGGCAGAGGAAATCATGAACGAAACGAAAAGACAACCCATAAACTAGGAGAAAATATTTGCAAATCATATATCCAACAAGGGGTTAATTTCCAAAATACATAAAGAACACATACAACTCAACAACAAAAAGATACACAACCCGATCAAAAAATGGACAGAGGATATGAACAGACATTTTTCCAAAGAAGATATACAGATGGCCAACAAGCACATGAAAAGATGTTCAATGTCACTAATTATTAGGGAAATGCAAACCAAAACTACAATGAGATATCACCTCACACTCGTCAGAATGGTTATAATTAACAAGACAAGAAATAATAAGTGTTGAAGAGGACGTACAGAAAAGGGAACCCTCATACACTGCTGGTGGGAATGCAAACTGGTGCAGCCACTACTGAAAACAGTATGGAGACTTCTCAAAAGTAAAAATAGGGCTGGCCCAGTGGTGCAGTGGTTTAGATTGTGCTTTGGCAGCCTGGGGTTTGTGGGTTCGGATCCCAGGCACCAGCCAATGCACTGCTTGTCAGCCATGCCATGGAGGCGTCCCATATAAAGTAGAGGAAGATGGGCACGGATGTTAGCCTAAGGCCAGTCTTCCTCTCTCTCACTCACTCACACACACACACACACACACACACACACACACACGTAAAAACAGAAATACCAGATGATCCAGGTATCCCACTACTGGGTATTTATCCAAAGAACATGAAATCAATAAAAAGAGATCTACGCACCCCTATGTTCATTGCAGCATTATTCACAAAAGCCAAGATGTGGAAGCAACCCAAGGGCCCATCAACTGATGAATGGATAAAGATGATGTGGTGTGTGTATATATATATATATATATATATATATACACACACACACACACACAACGGAATACTACTCAGCTATAAAAAAAGATAAAATCATCCCATTTGCAACATGGATGGATCTTGAGGGTATTATGTTAAGCGAAACAAGCCAAAGACAAACACTGTATGATTTCACTCATGTGTGGAAGATAAACATATGGACAAACAGAACAGATTAGTGGTTACCAGAGGGGAAGGGGAGGGTGAAAGGGGTAAAGGGGCACACATGCATGGTGACAGATTAAAAACTAGACTATTGGTGAGCATGATGCAATCTATATAGAAACTGATATATAATAATATACACCTGAAATTACACAATGTTATAAACCAATATGACCTCACTAAAATTAAAAAAAAAAAAGTATAAGGATAGATATCATACATTTGTCCAAACCCATAGAGTGTACAACACCAAAAGTGAACCACAATGTAAACTATGGACTCAGGATAATAATGATGTGTCACTGTAGGTTCATCAATTGTAACAAATGTACCACTCTGGTGAGGGATTTGATAATGGGGGAGGCTACGTATGTGTGAGGGCAGGGGGGTATAAAAAATACCTGCGTACTTTCCTCTCAATTTGCTGTGAACTTAAACTGCTCTAAAAAAATGAAGTCTTTAAAAATTTTTTTAAAAAAAGCTTAAACAACAACAACAAAAAGTTTAAGCATGAGGACGGAATAGATATCCAAACAGAGAACTGGGCCCTCCTTGGACTGTTAGTTAACACCTTCCCCACCCCATAAGCTGAAAAAGGACATCTGTCAGAGAACAAAACACTGATATTGTTTTAATAGATCAGACAACTTGGGTTCAGGACCTGTTTTATAAAAGGTCCATGCTATATACAATGGGGTACTATCCAAAAGCAACAATCCTTCCCTCAGAGAGCTTAAAAATCTAATAGCTAAGACTAATATGCCGTTTTTAAAGACATAACATTTTGCAAAAGAAAGAAAGGGAAGGTGAACATGTGTGAAAAAATTAAACTTAAAACCAAAATTCTGGCTCCTAAGCAGTTAGCAAGGAGAGATTTTAGTTGAGAATATCCCTGCATGAGAGGCATCAAATCTGCCCTTTCCTCTTAAGGCAGCTATCCAATTCCCTCAATAAAGAGCTGATTCGTTTACATGGGCCAATGCAGCACACGTCACAGTGCTAGAGAGTACCACTCAGAAGGACAGACCGAGAACATTAACAGTGAGGAACCATGGAAACCAAGAGGTGAGGTGATATTTATTTTCTATTTTGCACTTTTCTGCATTTTGTGTGAACAAGAATATATTAGTTTGAAAATTAGGATAAAAAAATAAAGCTACAAAGAAATAAAGTACCATTCCAAGCCTTGTGAAGAATTTGGTTCCTTTCCAGAAAAATCTTCAGAAGACAGCTCTGAGGGGAAAGACCTCCTGAGTAGCTTAAGCCTAAGCCTGGGCTTTTATCTCCCATGCAGAGGAGAGAGATGCACTCTGCGAGAGTGCCCACATGCTAAAGAACTGCGCTTCCAAAGGTGCGGATTCTCTTCACTCAGTTGCTTCTATACCTTCAACCTGTACTGCTTTCTGTACAAAGAGGTGGTACCAGGAACGCATGCAGCTCCTGGAGCAGGGCCTTCAAGTTCTCTTCTGGGAAGCCCAGGATCCAGGGTCCTAAGTAATCAGAATCTACAACATTAAATCAGTTATTCCTTTCACCAGCCATGTGGGGATTCACAGGTCTATCCAAGAAAAGGTTAGGAAAACCCGGCATCCTTCTCAAATGGGAGTGTGCCCTTGGTCCAGTTTTAGGGAGGTGCCAGGCTATTAGGTTTGCTTAAGGACAATGGTATGAATATCATCCTGGGCATGCAGGTTCCTTCCACCCTCAGATCTCAGAGAAAGATCTTCTGTTTTGTCTTCGTAACATTTTGGACCAAAATGACAGGGAGAAACAAATTTGGGTAGAAGGCTCATTAGGCAAATCAGTGGTGACTCTGGTACAAAATTCCAGCACCAGACGCTAGCACAAAGATTTTTCCACTCCATTCCTCTTCCCTAGGTGTTACCTAGTGTACAGCTGTCCTGTCCAGGTTCTGAGAGTGAGACTAATGAAAGCTAAAATACATCCTATCAGGCATTTCTTTGTGATATCGAGAAGTGTGCTGGATAAGAAGATAAGCCTTATTTCTCTCTTTTATTTCATGTGGTATATATGAAGCCAATTCTAAGCCTGACATGATTTAAGACAAGGTTCCCTAGACTAGTCCTGATGTCCACAGACTGCCACAGCCACCACTTATTTTTACCCCCGGGACCTCTGGGGCCACTCTTTTCAGATGAAAAGGAGATAACTGTCATGGTCGCAGCAGGAACTAAAGAGGAGGTCTAGCATCCCAAGACTGATAAGAATTTAACGAACATTGAACAGACAATCTTGTAATGAGGATATAAATTAACAGGAGTAATAATGTCAGTCTATTAAAATCATTAGTTTCCTTAAGAACTTGCCAAATCTAGGTGGCATTCCCATTTACCTCCCCAGGAGCTCCCCTTCTACAACCTACCACAAAGCCCAAAACATGATTTAGAGTCTTTAAGATTTATTCTCTACCTGATAGAAATCATTTTAAAGAAGTAAGGTTCATTTTATAAAAGAATCAGAGGTTTCCCGGATACTGGTAAAATTTTTCACACAGCAATAGAACAGTAGGGCAAACATGCCAAGATTAAAAATGACAGTGACAACACACAAGGAGGGGCAGCTCCAACCACTAATAGCCAAGGTGAGCAGCACACAGATACAGAAAAATAAATTATGGATTTTAATAAACATCACATCCTGTCTAACAACTGCTGTGGAATACACTCATTCCTGTTTAAAGACTCAATTTTTCCGTCATGCCAGACAAATGGTAACTCGTTAGAGCAATTTAAACAGATACCGATAAAGGAAGTTTTTGATTAAGGTCATGAATCTGGGCTGACAGGAAAGCGATGGTGTTTCAGGGAAAATAGCCTATTTAGGGAAGAATTAAACCTGGTGGAGGGGAAGGAGCCTGGTAACTTCCAAAGCAACACCCTGTGGGAGGGCCAGGAGCCCCACTGGACGCACAGCTAAGGAGAAAAGGAAATTGTCTTGGGGTCTAGCCCACAGTTTCTCTGTGAGAAACAACCAAAAAAAACAAAATGACCTCCATCTGCCTCTCCTGACTTAAAAAGGTTGTTATTTAATAGCAAATTTCCAAGAGTTTATTCAGGCTTGAAAATGCCTTCAAACTCCTCTCTTAAAACACTCAAAAGAACACACGCTACCACAGGTGACCATGACAACAACACCCCTTTTCTTCTCTACTCTGGTCAGATGTCAGTCTCTGACCTGGCAATGCAGCTACCTTGTCAATAATGTAAAATAAACTAACTGATTAAACTAAATAGATCTATTAATGAGTCATCACATTGATCTAGCAGAGAAAACACAAAAAAGCCCCAGACAGAAATAGTAACTAGTTTTTTTGTTTTTCTATTTGTACTCCCTAAAGAGCATTTTTCAATCATTGGTTCAACAGTTATGTCCAGGTAAAAAGTGGCTGGAGCAAAAGGAAATACACATGCTTAAATGCAATGACTTGAATAGGAAAGCTGCATATAGATCTCAGGGGATATGTAGTTTCTGGCCAAACAGTAAACCACCAGGGTACACTGTCCAGTGGGGATGCCTAAGAGGAGCCAGTATAGAACACAGATATGATATAAATGCTAAGTACTTAATGAAATGATCTTCTGAAGACTGAAGGAGGGACAGGCAAAATGAAAGAGGTGAAGCACTTTAAGCTTCTTGGAAAAGATACTACTATTGCCTTCCATCAATTCCATTCAGTAAATATTTACTGAGCATTTACTCCACACCAGGCATGGGATTGGGAGGGGAGGGGCACAGAGAGCAATCTTGCTGATGAAGACACCAGACTCCAGCCCTCAGAGTTTTTTGTGTCAACATGGAGCTGGCCCTTCCTAAAATAAGCTGATCCAGGGAAATCTAGCAATGTTTGTTTGCCTCTGCCTCCTACCTCATTTTCTGCAAACGAAAGGGACAAATGGCCTATTGCCAGACACATACAAGGTAATGGCCACCTCTAGATTTCTATTCTGTACACACAACAGCTATAGTCAATCCTGACTGAGTCATATGGTGCTACTTCCAGAAAGGTTAAAGCTCTTGGATACAATTAAAGGGAGTTTATTGGGGGGAGGAGATAATCTCAATTCAGTCACATTTTTAAAAACTTGAAATTTAAAATCATACTGGTTCCCTTGAAAGATCCTTAACCATATACCTTCTTCTACCTGGGAGCTGTCCTCTCCCTACTTCAGAGAGATGTTATTTGAGAGCAATGTCCCCCAAGATCTGCTTAGAATTAGCTACCTCTACCACCTAAGTATCATTTATTCCCCCAGACATGCTCTCCCTTTTTCCCGAGTAGGCCATTTCTCCCAATACTGCTCAAATCCCAGGTGAGAAGCAAAACTCCCTTTCTTCAACAGTCCCTAGAACCAATGCACCCAATATTTTTTTGCCTTCTCACTCAGTAACCCCAATTACATACACATAGCCTTTCTCACCTACTCTGGAATCCACCGTGACAATTTTAAAGGCACACATATCTCCACAAAAAAGGTTATATAAGAGAGTCTCTTATCCAGTTGGGACCACAGCGGCACCAAATGCTTCATTAGCTGTACTGCCTATCAAACTTCTCTCTGGACCAGCTTCTCGGTACAGCTGATGAGTAATTGCCCTTCAATTAGCCTACCACTTGTGAAAATAAACTGTATTTTCCACCCTCAAAGGATGCTTCACACCCTTTCCATCACCAATCTGTCACCAAATTTCATTCCAATTTACCAGTGATCCAGCAGAGGATTTGAAATGCAAGACTGCTGGTGTAATGGGTTGAATAGTGTGTCCCAAAAGGTCAGGTCCACCCAGCACCCGGGAACATGTCATTTGGAAACATGTCTTTGCAGATGCAATCAAATTAAGGTGAGGTCATACTAGATTAGGGTGGGCCATAATCCAATGACTGATGTCCTTATAAGAAGAGGGAAATTTGAACACAGACACAAAGAGAAGGAAGACAGGGGCAGAGACTAGAGTTACACTGCCACAAGCCAAGCAACTGAGGACCGCCAGCAACCACCAGAAGCTAGAAGAGGCCAGGAAGGATTCTTCCCAAGAGCCTGAGCCTGGGGGGGTGGGGGGGGGCCTGCCGACGCCTTGATTTCAGACATCTAGCCTCCAGAACATGGAGAATAAATCTCTGTTGCTTTAAGCCACTCAGTTTGTAGTAATTTGTTACAGTAGCCCTAGGAAATTAATACAGCTGGCAAGTCAAGGTAAATGCAAACTGAGCTACTTCTAATGGCTTGCTATCTGAGGCAAGCTCCTAGACATTTTACAATTTATCACAGAAAGCATCTGTGGAAACTGCGAATGACCATAAACCCAGAAACAGGCAAACTAAAATACTAGTTTTACTCAACCAGATCAGTAAAATCCTTTGAGCTTAATGTAAACAGTGAACACAAGGATGCTCCAATTCATTTGGGTGTTTCTGATCACAACTGCTGAGGGAACTGAGAAAACAAAAATGCAAAAACCTGAGGGGAATTAGGCCAGATCACTGCAGCAAAGAGTCCATCCCCTGTGAAAGAGCCCTAGGATCATTAACAGCTATTAAGAGCACAGGGCACTCAATGCTCACCACTATTTCTAACTGGCTTGAGGCAGCAAAAGAGTGCCACCTACTGAAGGACTCACAACAGAACTAAGGGACTTCTGTAAAAATTCCAACTTTTTATTTAAAACAAGTTCCCCACTCCGAGTAGGAGAATGTCAACAGGGAAGAGAGTCTATAGCCAATATCTCTCTGTAGAATTGGCCTTATTTCCTCAAAGGGCAGTGTACTGCATTCTGCCCAATTCAGGCACCAGGAATTCAAATAACCAGATGGCTGGCCAGTGGCCTCAGACCACACAGGCAAGCATACCTTTGGCTGCATGATTGACAGAGGAGGGAGGTTCATCGTCTGACGTAGAGCTGAGGTTCAGGGCAAGCTCTGCAACTCTTTTCTTCTGTTTCTTGATAGGGGCAGTGCATTCTGGATCACTTCTCCTCTTCATTGTTACTGTAACCATAAATCCAGACAGTTAGCTGCCCTTGTCAGAGCCACTAGGATCCGAGCAGGGAGTCTAAAGTATAAATCATCAATGGGATGGGATTTGGCAACTCCAAACAACTTCTGGTGCCAGCACTTGAATAGCCTCTTCCTCAGAATGAGATCCAGAAAGAATGCTAGCCAAGATCTGGTTTTTGGTAACAGCTGTTAGCTTCATTGGAAAATGTAGTGCTCTACCAAAAGGCCTCTGGGCCATTGGTATCAGATACCAAAAAGTCATGGATCAACTCCACAAGCCACAGGGGAAAAAAGGCCTTGGGTACTTGTTATTCTATATTTTTGATGCAACATTGGCCATGCGTGACAACAATGTACACTGGAAATTAATTATGAAACCTAATGAGTATCAACCAACCTTTCCAAGGTAAAAGGACCATCGCAGAATGATTGTCCCATCACCATTATTATTTTACCAGGACAACTAAGAGATTACATAATATAATACAAATACTGGTTTTTGGTTTATTTACTTCAGGAAGTTTGAAAACATGAAGGAATTGGGAAAGTTTTTAACCAGAGAAAGGAATGGAAGCTGTAGTTGACTTAGGACTGAGGAAACAGAAGAGTGGGAAAGTTATTGGGACTGGAGGTAGCCATATCATAGGACTCAGATACAAAAACAATAATTTTAAGAACAGAAAAAAAAAAACAAAACCATGAATCCACCTCCACAAAAAAACAATGGAAACAGGCAGTCACCACAGGTAGGTACATGAAAGGTAAGCAAGAGGAAAAAAAATGAGATGGAATAGTGACTATGAGACCTGAAATCTTAAGGAGTATTGGAGTTAAAGAGTTAGCAAGAGTAGTCGTGAATACAGTGTGGTTTACACACAACTGATTGGCTCTAAGAGGACTCAGAAAAGAGAGAGGACTCAAAACACAGGAGCAAACAGGTGGGTGACCTGCTGGGCTGCAATCCCTTGGGGAAAGGGAAGTGCAGAGGCACAAGAACAGGCTTACAGCATGGGTCACAGCAGCAAGGGAGCAATGAAATCCAAAGGTAACTGATCCCCTCAACCTCACAAAACTCCAAATCACGTTTCACTTCTTTCCAGTTCAAGGATGAGCCAGTCAACCCAATGTATAACCTCATCCTTCCAAAAGAGGCAGCCTCTAACTAGGCACAAGCTGGGGCTATCCTGGGGTAAGGAGGAAGAAGGGGAGACATTGAACAAACAGAAAGCAAGACCAGGCTGAGCCACACTTCACTTTAAACCACAGTCTTCAATCCTCCCAAAAAAGGCTCATTATAAAAGCAAAAAGAGCCCTCTGATTCTCAGCGACTCGGGGGGAGACTGGAAGCACGGGAACTCAATGTGGACTGCGTTGGGGTCGGTTTAAGAAAAGGAGAGGAAACAGCTGTGCGAAAGGCATGAGATACTGATGCTCCCCCCCAAACTACCTTAGGTTTGGGCCTTCCAAATCATCTAGTCCAACCCTCTCATTTTCCACTGGAAAAAACGGAGTCTCGAGCGGGGAAGGCCGCACAGCTAACCAGTGCCCAGCTCAAGCGACCTACACAGGTCAGAAGAATGTGCTCTCGCAGGAAACTTCTAAGTGGAAAGCAGAAGGCCTGGTTCCACCTGCTGTTCCCCCAGGGAAGGGGTGCAAGTCCCCTCTCCAGTCTTCTCTCCCTGGGCCTCGGTTTCGCACTGCCACCCCTATTCACAGAGGGAAGAGACGAGCTGCCACCTCCCCAGGCCAGGCTTTTCATTCGAAGACAACTTGAGTGTGTGAATATGTGCGCAGAGACGTATGTCGACGCAGCTCGGGCTGCGGGGAGCTGGAAGCGTGGGGGCGGGGTGCGGTGGGGGAGGATGTGAGGGAGGAGGGAGAGAGAAGGGGGGGCGGGGGTCACGACCGAAGTGGGGGGCCGAGGCGGCGGTGGAGGGGAGAAGGATGCCGAGCCCGCGCGCCCGCCCGCTCGCTCCCCCCGGGCCGCACGTCGGCACTCACGCTGCGGGGGGCGGGCGAGCTGCCAGGGAGCGGAGAGCGGGGGTCAGGCCACCGTTGCCGCCGCCGCAGCCACCAGGCGTGGCCCTGCCGCTGCTAGGGCCGCCACCTCGTCCCTCAGTTTCGTTTCCCCACAACCAGCCCTGGTCCGCCGGCCGCGCTGTCGCGCTCGGGTCCCGCCCTGCGGGCCGCGCAGCTTGATGACGTCACAAGGCAGCCTGCTTCCTCCTCCCGGCCGGGTCGTGGCCTGGGGGAAGACCGCTCGGGTACTGGTTCGCCCCGCCCCCCACCCCGGGCGGGCCAGGGAGCCTGCGCAGAAGAGTCACCGGGGAAAGGATACAAAAGCAAAAGTAACGAAGTACGTTCTCTTCCGGCTTTGGGGAAGAGAAACAAATATAAAAATTAAAAGGGCCAGGTGCTGTCACATAACCTCATCTCATTTAACCTCATTATCTTCATTTTACAGATAAAGAACAAGTTTAGAGACTACACAGTAAAATGGTTGAGGGCAGAAACCCAGTCTTGTTCACTGCTGTATCCCCAACATCCAGCAGATGTTGAACAAGTTGGGAGGAAAGAAGGAATGCCGCCTATGGCATCTTACCATATGGACACAGATGGCTTCCCATCCCAAAACCCTCTTCTGATTTTCACGCCAATATGGCCAAAAGTCTGCTGAACATCCTCACTCAGTCACTTCATACCCATAAGTTCAAATTTGACCTTATGTTCTCCCTTAAGCCTGCTTTTTCCAGTGAATGGCACCACCGTTCATCCTGTTGAAATCTGAGGATGCTCCATCTTCCTCATTCCCCAGAGCCTCCAATATACACTTCATTGAGTTCACCTCCTAATTATCTCTCAAATCTATCTGTTCTTCTCCATCCTCCCCATTGTCACTACCCGTGCACTCACCCTCTCTCACTAGGATTTCTCCAATAATCTCCAAATCATTGTGCCTGACTCCAGTCATGATCCGTCCAGTGCATGCTCCACAAAACCAAAGTGATTTTTTTAAAAAATTTATTCTGATCCTGTCACAACCCATCAATGATTAAAACCCATCAGTGGCTTCCCACTTCTCTTAGGGTGAAGATAACGTCCTTAAGGTGGCTACAAGACCCTCCAGTCTGACCCATTCTGCAACTGTGCCTTGTGCTACTCGTCCCTGACTTCTCCCCATCCTGGTTTTCTCTCAGCTTCTCAAACATGCCACGTCTCTTAAGGCTTCATCCCCCTGCCTGGATTGCTCTTCCCCTCTCTTTGCTTAGCTAATGTCCACTTATCTCTGAGGTCTCAGTTTACTGTCCAGATTACTCTGGATTACTCTAGAGTACTCCAGATTACTCTGGAAATCTTTCCTGACCTCACAAGTCTGGGTTGGGAGTCCCACCCCTGAGCTCCCATAGCACTGTCCTTCCGCTATCAAAGCCCTTACCACAGTAATGACCTGTTGACTCATCTGCCTCCCTCACTCAGTTGTAAACTCTGTGCAGGAAAGATTATGTCTGTATTAAATCTTTAAAACAGCGGCTGGTAGTAGGTGTTTAATAGATATTTACTGAATCTGTGGAAGTATGGAAGATGAATGAAGGTTAAGCATGTGCCCAAGGTCACAGAGTAGGAAGCAGCAAATAAGCATTTAAACCTAGGTCTCTTTGGTTCTAAAGCTGAGTCTTTCCACCTCACCAGGGGTTCTTAACATGTGTTGTGCCTTGGACACCTTTGTAATCTTGTAAAGCTTATGGTCCCATTCTCAAAATAATAATTTGAAGGTTATAAAATAAAATATATAGGATTACAAAGGAAATCAATTATATTGAAATACACTTAACATATCTAACATTTTGTGATGATTTATTTTTAATTTTAATGTAAAGCATTAAAGAATGAGGGAATACATTTATTTTAAATAGGAAAGTTAAAGATAAATTTATTTTTTAATATATATATGAGTGAATCCAATGAACAGTGCTGGAACAACCAGAAAAATATATAGGGGAAAGATGAACCTTGATTCCTACCTTACCGCATATGTAAAATTAAATCATAATGGATTAGACCTAAACATGAGCTAAAATGATAAAGCTTATAAAAGAAAAACATAGGTGACTATAGTTAACAATAGTGTACTATATGTTTGAAAGTTGCTAAGAGACTAGATCTTAAAAGTTTTCATCATAAGAAAAAAAATTACAGCTATGTGAGGTGATGGATGCTAATTAAACTTATTGTGGTAATCATTTCACAATATATGCATATACCAATATATACCCTAATCTAATGATATTATATGTCAATTATATCTCAATAAAATGGGGGGGAATGAAAAAAGAAAACAGAATATCTTTGCAGACTTGGAGTAGACAAATATTTTTTTATACAGGACCCAGAGTGCATTAATCAGAATAAAAAACTGAAAAATAGGCTTTATCAAAATAAAAGGATTTCGCTCATCAAAAGACACTATTAAGGGGCCAGCCTGGTAGCATAGTGGTTAAGTTCACACGCTCCGCTTTGGCGGCCTCGGGTTCGCAGGTTCAAATCCCAGGCGCGAACCTACACGCCACTCATCAAGCCACGCTGTGGCGGCATCCCATACACAAAATAGAGGAAGATGGGCACGGATGTTAGCTCAGGGCTAATCTTTGTCAGCACAAAGAGGAAGATTGGCAAGGGATGTTAGCACAAGGCAGATCTTCCTCACCAAAAACAAAGACACTGTTAAGAAGCTGAATAGGCAAGCCACAGACTGAGAGAAGAACATTCACAATACATATATCTGACAAATGACTTGTAGCTGTATATGTATGTATGTATATAATACCCAATAATAAAAACAGAAAATTCCAATTCCTGTCAAAATGGAGAAAACACGTTCCAGCTCATTTCTCCCACTAAATGCAATTTAAAACCTGGGCAGAACACATGGAACGCCTATCTGAGGATTCTAAAAAGTAAATGGTAGCAAGATTATTGGGGAAGGAAACAGAAAGTCAAAGAACCACCAAATAAGGGGTGAGTTTCTTAATTTTTCCCCCTCTGGTGTCTCCCAGCCAGGACTGAAAGGCAGCCTGAAACCTAGAACTGTGTAACAGGTGCAGGTAGAGCTCCAAGAGAAACCATCTATTTCTGGTTCCAGAAGCAAGGAAGAAGTCTCTATGGATCAGAGAAAGTAGGGGAAATCCCCTGGTTTTTTTTTTGTTTCTTTGATTCACTTTCACCCATTTTTGGGCAGTCACAAGGTGACAGTGGTAGCATACCCCACATTAGAACCACAGCCCACAGAAGGTAGGTAGGAATTTGTGGCTTAGACCTAACTGGGTCAGTTCCCTGTTAAAACAAACAAACAAAAACCACAAAACAAACAATCAACATTCTCCATAGGATTTAAACAAGACTCAGAGTCACATAATGTAATACTCAAAATGTCAAGGATAAAATCCAATTACTCAGTATGTAAAGAACTAGGAAATGTTCAATATTTTTTAAGGTAAAAGAAAAATCAATAGACTCTTACCTTGTGAAGACACATGTTGGAATTATCAGATAAAGGGTTATTTTTATTTCTTTGTTTTTATTAACTATTTTTTTAGAGCAGTTTAAGGTTCACAACAAAGCTGAGGGGATGGTACAGAGATTTCCCATATGCCCTCTGCCCTCACATATGCATACCCCCCTCATTATCATCAGCCTCCACCAGAATGGTACATTCCTTACGACATGTCATAATCACCCAAAGTTTACATTACAGTTCACTCTTGTACCTTCTGTGGGCTTGCACAAATGTATAATGACCTCTCCATCATTATGGTATCATACAGAGTATTTTCACAGCCCTAAAAATCCTCTGTACTCTACCTATTCATCCCTCCCCACTCTCAACCCCTGGCAACTACCAATCTTTTTACTGTCTTCATAGTTTTGTCTTTTCCAGAATATCACACAGAGTCATACAGTAGGTAGCCTTTTCAGATTGCCTTCTTCCAGTTAGTAATATACATTTAAGCTTCCTCCATGTGTTTTCATAGCTTGATAACTCATTTCTTTTTAGTGCTGAATAATATTCCATTGTCTGGATGTACAACAGTTTATCCATTTGTCTACTGAAGGACATCTTGGTTGCTTCCAAGTTTTGGCAATGATGAATAAAGCTGCTAGAAACATCCATGGGCAGGTTTTTGTGTGGACATAAGTTTTCAACTCCTTTGTGTAAATGCTAAGGAGCACAAATGATGGATCATATAGTAAGAGTGTTTAGTTTTATAAGAAACTGCCAAACTGTCTTCCAGAGTACTGTTTTGCTGTATCATTTTGCATTCCCACCAGCAATGTATGAAAATTCCTATTGCATGTCCACACCAGCACTTAGTGTTGTCAGTATTCCAGATTTTGGCCATTCTAATAGGTGTATATCTCATTGTTGTTTTAATTTGCATATCCCTGATAACATATGATGTGGAGCATCTTTTCATCTTTGGTGAGGTGTCTGTTAAGGTCTTTGGGCTATTTTTTAATTGGGCTATTTGTTATCTTATTGTTAAATTCTAAGAGCTCTTAATATATTTTGGATAACAGTCCTTTATCAGATGTGCCTTTTGCAAATATTTTCTTGCAGTCTGTGATTTGTCTTCCCATTCTCTTGATATTTTCTTTCAGAAAGCATAAGTTTTTAATTTTAATGATGTCTAGCATATCAATTATTTCTTTCATGGATCATACCTTTGGTGTTGTAACTAAAAAGTCATTGCCATACCCAAGGTCATCTAAGTTTTCTCCTATGTTCTCTTCTAGGAGTTTTATAGTTTTGTATTTTACATTTAGGTCTGTTATCTATTTTGAGTTAATTTTTGTGAAGTTTGTAAGGTCTGTCTCTAATTTTTTTGGATGTGGATATCCAATTGTTCTTACACCATTTGTTGAAAACACTATCTTTGCTCCATTGTATTGCCTTTGCTCCTTTGTCAAAGATCAGTTGACTGTATTTATGAGGGTCTATTTCTGGGCTCTCTCTTCTGTTCCGTTGATCTATGTGCCTGTTCTTTTGCCAGTACCATGCTGTCTTGGTCACTATAGCTTTATAGTAAGTCTTGAAGTCAGTTAGTGTCAGTCCTCCAACTTTGTTCTTCTTCAATAATGTTTTGGTTATTCTTGGTCTTTTGTCTCTCCATATAAACTATAGAATCAGTTTGTCAATATCCACAAAATAACTTGATGGGAAGTTGACTGGGATTGCACTGAATCTATACATCAATTTGTGAATAACTGACATCTGACAATAGTGAGTCTTCCTATCCATGAATATGGAATGTCTCTCCATTAATTTACTTCTTCTTTGATTTCATTCATCAGAGTTTTATGGTTTTCCTCATATACATCTTGCACATATTTTGTTAGATTTAGACCTAAATATTTCATTTTTAGTGTGCTAATATAAATAATATTGTTTTTTTGTGGGGAAGACCAGCCCTGAGCTAACATCTGTTGCCAATCCTCCCCTTTTTGCTGAGGAAGACTGGCCCTGAGCTAACATCTGTGCCCATCTTCCTCCACTTTATATGGGACGCCGCCACAGAATGGCTGACAGGCAGTGCGTCAGCGGGCGCCCGGGATCCGAACTCGCGAACCCCTGGCTGCCAAGCGCGAACTTAACTGCTGCGCCACCGGGCGGCCCCATAAATAATATTGTTTTAAATTTCAAATTCCACTTGTTAATTGCTGGTATATAGGAAAGCAATTGGCTTTTGTATATTAACCTTGTATCCTGCAAGAGACAAAGGTTTTATAACAGCTATTATACAACAACAACAAAATCAAATAGCCCAATATAAAATGGACAAAAGACTTGAAAGGACATTTCTCCAAAGAAGATATACAAAGGCCAACAAGCATATAAAAATATGCCCAACATTACAAATCATTAGAGCAATGCAAATCCAAACTACAATGAGATATCACCTCACACCCCATAGGATGGCCACTATTAAAAAAAAAAAAACAGATAGTAACAAGTATTGGTGAGGGTGTGGAGAAATTGGAACTCTGGTACACTGTTGATGGGAATGTAAAATGTTGCAAGCATTTTGGAAAACAGAAGGAGGTTCCTCAAAAGTTAAAAATAGAATTACCATATGATTTAGCAATTCCACTTCTGGGTATATATCCAAAAGACTTGAAAGCAGAATTTCAAAGAGATATTTGTACAACCATGTTCACTGCAGCATTATTCACCACAGCCAAAAGGTAGAATCAGGGGCCGCCCGGTGGCGCAGCGGTTTAGTCCGTGCTTGGCAGCCCGGGGTTCGCGAGTTCGGATCCCGGGCGCCCGCCGACGCACTGCCTGTCAGCCATGCCATGGCGGCGTCCCATATAAAGTGGAGGAAGATGGGCACGATGTTAGCTCAGGGCCAGTCTTCCTCAGCAAAAAGGGGAGGATTGGCAACAGATGTTAGCTCAGGGCTTGTCTTCCCCACAAAAAAAAAAAAAAAAAAGGTAGAATCAACTCAAGCATCCATCAACAGATGAATGGATTAAAAAAATGTGGTGTGTACACACACACACACACACAATGGAATATTATTCAACCTTTAAAAAGAAGGAACTCCTGTCACATGCTATAACATAGATGAACTTTGAGGACATTACACTAAGTGAAATAAGCCAGTCACAAAAAGACAAATACTGTCTGATTCCACTTGTATAAGGTATCTAAAGTAGTCAAATTCATATAAACAAAGTAGAATTGCATTTGCTAAGGACTAGGAGGGAGAAATGGGGAGTTGTTCAATGGGTATAGTTTCAGTTTTGCAAGATGAAAAAGTTCTAAAGATTTGTTGTACAGCAGTATGAATATAGTTAACATATTACTGAACCATATACTTTAAAATGGTTAAGATGGTAAATTTTATGTTATCTGGTTTTTTTTTTACCACACTTGAAAAAGACAGCTATTATAATCATGATCCAAGAAGGAGTGAGGACTCTTAAAATGAATAGAAAGATAGCAAGTCTCAGCAGAGAAGGAAAAGATATAAAAAAGAACCAAATGGGAATGATAGAATTGAAAAATACAGTTATAGAAACAGTTTCACTAGATGAGCTCAATAGCAGAATGGAGATGACAGAAGGAGAGTCATTGAACTTGAAGATGGATCAATGGAACTTCAACAAAGAAAAAATGATGAAAAAATATTGAACAGAGCTAAAGGGACCTGTGGAAAAATACCAAAAGGTCTAACACTCATGTCGTCAGAGTCTCAGAAGAAAAGGAGAAAGAAAAATACTTGGTGCTGAAAAAATATTTGAAGAAACAATGGCTGAAAACTTCCAAAAGATGGCAAAAGACATAAACTTACAGATTCAAGGAGACTGAAGCTGAGCAATCTCCAAACAGGAAAAAAAATCCAAGAAACCTATTCCAAAACCCATAATAAGCAAACTGCTGAAAACTAAAGGCAAAAAAAGGTATCTTGAAAACAGCTGGAGAAAAAGTATGTATCACATATATGGGAGCAACAATTAGAATGACTGTAGATTTCACATCAGAAATGTCAGGAAAGAGGGAGGAAGAATAAAAATGGTTAATATCTAGGTAAATATAATAGACTATTTTTCTCAAGTTCTTTAAAATTTACATGACAGCTGAAAGCAAAAACTATACCATTGTCCGATGGAGTTTTCAATGTATGTAAATGCACCACATATGACAACTAAATAGGGGAGGGTAAAAGAACCTGAAAATACTAAAATATTAATTCTGAATAGACTGTGAAAAGTTAAGTATGTATATTGTAATCCCTACAGCAACCTCTTAAAAAAGACTCAGGAATTCCAACTTCTGGAATGGCAGAGTAAGGACTCTGAAATACAATATTCCATAAAAGCAATGAAAATACAGGCAAAATTGTCAAAATCAACTTTTCCAGAACCTGGAAATTAACCAAAGACTTGCAACAATCCAAGGAGTGTTTCTTCAAGAAAAAAGGTCTCAGTAAAAACAATGAGCTTTGTGGCATTTAGCTTGCCCCAATCCTATCCCCTTATTGCCAGCTCCATGGTAGACTTGAAAACCAACTGCCTCGCAACTACGGAAGCTATGAAAACCAGCAGCCTAGCTGCCACTGAAGAGGACAAAAGAGGCTTGGAGCTCCCCAAAAGACTCACTCCCAGAGAACTGTCACTATTTAACCTATCAACTAGCTGAAAAGCTCCATTCTGCATCAAAATCGAAAACTATTGCTCTATAAAAGACACTGTTAAGAAAATGAAGAGACAAGTTACAGATTGGGAGAAAATATTTGCAAATCATATATCCCACAATGGACTTGTATTGAGAACATGTAAAGAACTCTCAATATTCAACAGTAAGAAAATAACCCAATTTTTAAAAATTTTCAAGCTGTTCATATTTTAATAATTACGAAATTACCTATTCAACAATTTAATAGAAAATCTTACATTCTAAAAGATTTTTTTTCATTGAGTTCTCTTTCTTGAGTTGTTTTTGGGGAGAATATCACTTCATTTATTTAGATCTTATCATCTATTATTTTTAAATTATTTTATTGAGGTCATATTGGCTTATAACATTGTAAAAATTTCAGTTGTACATTATTATATTTCAGTTTCTATATAGACTGCATCGTGTTCATCACCAATAGTCTAGTTCTTATCAATCACTATACATATGTGCCCCTTTACCCCTTTTGTCCTCCCCCCACCCCCTTCCCCTCTGGTAACAACTAATCTTTTCTCCTTATCTATGTCTTTGTTTATTTTCCACAAACAAGTGAAATCATATAGTATTTGTCTTTCTCTGTCTGACTTATTTCACTTGGCGTAATACCCTCAAGGTCCATCCATGCTGTCAAAATGGCACAATTTTCTTTGTTCATGGCTGAGTAGTATTCCATTGTATATGTATATACCACCTCTTCTTTATCCATTTGTCTGTTGATGGGCACGTGGGTTGCTTCCAAGTCTTTGCTATTGTGAATAATGCTACAGTCAACATAGGGATGCATATATCTTTTTGAATTAGTGTTTTCTTTGGATAAATACCCAGAAATGGAATAGCTGGATCATATAGTATTTCCATTTTTAATATTTTGAGGAATCTCCATATTGTTTTCCATACTGGCTGCACCAGTTTGCATTCCCACCAGCAGTGTATGAGGGTTGCCTTTTCTTCACATCCTCTCCAACACTTGTTATTTCTTGTCTTTTTAATAATAGCCATTCTGACAGGTGTGAGGTGATATCTCTTGCATTTCCCTAATTATTAGTGATGTTGAACATCTTTTCATGTGCCTGTTGGCCATCTGTATATCTTCTTTGGAAAAACATCTGTTCATATCCTCTACCCATTTTTTGATCGGGTTGTTCATTTTTTTGTTGTTGAGTTGTATGAGTTCTTTATTTATTTTGGAAATTAACCTCTTGTCAGATATATGATTTGCAAATATTTTCTCCCAGTTGGTGTGTTGTCTTTTCATTTTGTTGATAATTTCCTTTGCCTTGCAGAAGCATTTTAGTCTGATGTTGTCCCATTTGTTTATTTTTTCTTTTGTTTCCCTTGCCTGAGTAGACACAGTATTTGAAAAGATACTGCTAAGACCACAGTCAAAGAGTGTACTGCCTATGTTTTCTTCTAGGAGTTTTATGGTTTTTGGGTCTTACATTCAAGTTTTTCATCCATTTTGAGTTAATTTTGGTGTATGGTGTAAGATAATGGTCTACTTTCATTCTTTTGCATGTGGCTGTCCAGTTTCCCCAATACCATTTATTGAAGAGACTTTCCTTTCTCCATTGTATGTTTTTGCTCCTTTGTCAAAGATTAGCTGTCCATAAACGTGTGGTCTTATTTCTGGGCTCTCAATTCTGTTCCATTGATCTGTGTGTCTGTTTTTCTGCTGGTACCATGCTGTTTTGATCACCATGGCTTTGTAGTATATTTTGAATTCAGGGAGTGTGATACCTCCAACTTTGTTCTTTTTTCTCAGGATTGCTTTGGCTGTTCAGGGTCTTTTATTGTTCCATATACATTTTAGGATTCTTCTATTTCCATGAAGAATGTCATTGGGATTCTGATTGGGATTGCATTGAATATGTAGATTGCTTTAGGTAATATGGACATTTTAACTATGTTTATTCTTCCAGTCCATGAGCATGGAATATGTTTCCATTTCTTTATGTCTTCTTCTATTTCTTTCAGTAATCTCCTATAGTTTTCAGTATATAGGTCTTTCAACTCCTTGGTTAAATTTATTCCTAGGTGTTTCATTCTTTCTGTTGCAATTATAAATGGGATAGTATTCTTGATTTCTCTTTCTGCTATTTTATTATCAGTGTATAGAAATGCAACTGATTTTTGTATGTTGATTATGTACCCTGCAACTTTATTGTATTCATTGATTATTTCTAATAGTTTTTTGGTGGATTCTTTGGGGTTTTCTATATATAGAATCATGTCATCCACAAATAGTCAGTTTTACTTCTCCTTTTCCAATTTGGATCCATTTTATTTCTTTTTCTTGCCTAATTGCTCTGGCTAAAATTTTCATACTATGTTGAATAGGAGTAGGCATCTTCCTTTGCTCCTCTTCTCAGAGGGATGGCTTCAGTTTTTCCCCATTTAGTATGATGTTGACTGTGGGTCTGTCATATATTGACTTTATTATGTTGAGGTATTTTCCTTCTATACCCATCTTAGTGAGAGTTTTTATCATAAATGCATGCTGTATCTTGTCAAATGCTTTCTCTGCATCTATTGAGATGATCATGTGATTCTTATTCTTCATTTTGTTAATGTGGTGTATCATATTGATTGATTTGTGGATGTTGAACCATCCCTGCATCCCTGGAATAAATCCCACTTGATTGTGGTGTATGATCCTTTTAAATGTATTGCTGTATTTGGTTTGCTAATGTTTTGTTGAGGATTTTTGCATCTATGTTCATCAGCGATACTGGCCTATAAATTTCCTTTTTTGTATTGTGCTTTTCTGGTTTTGGTACCAGGGTAATGTTGGCCTTGTAAAATGAGTTAGGAACCGTCTGGTCCTCTTCAATTTTTCAAGAGAGTTTGTGAAAGATAAGTATTAAATCTTCTTTGACTGTTTGGTAGCATACTCCAGAGAAGCCATCTGGTCCTGGACTTCTGTTTTGTTTTGGTTTTTTTTTTTTGAGGTTTTGATTACTGTATCAATCTCTTGTGATTCATCTATTCAGATTCTCTATTTCTTCTTGATTCAGTTTTGGGAGATTGTATGATTCTAAGAATTTATCCATTTCTTCTAAGTTATCCAATTTGTTGGTGTATAGCTTTTCATAGTATTCTCTTATTATACTTTCTATTTCTCTGGTGTCTGTTGTAATTTCTCCTCTTTCATTTTGGATTTTATTCATTTGAGTCTTCTCTTTTTTTCTTAGTGAGTCTGGCTAACAGTTGTCAATTTTGTTTGTCTTCTCAAAGAACCAGCTCTTAGTTTCATTAATCCTTTCTATTGTTTTAGTCTCTATTTTGTTTCTTTCTGCTCTGATTTTTATTATTTCCTTCCTTCTACTGACTTTGGGCTTTGTTTGTTCTTGTTTTTCTAGTTCTTTTAGGTATAGTGTTACAGTGTTTATTTGAGATTTTTCTTGTTTCTTAAGACTGTTCCATGGGTACTTGAGAAGAATGTGTATTCTGCTGTTTTGAGGTGGAATGTTCTATATAGATCTATTAAGACCATCTAGTCTAGTGTTTCATTTAAGGCCACTGTTTCCTTGTTAACTTTTTGTCTGGATGATCTACCCATTGACTTAAATTGAGCATTAAGGTCCCTTACTATTATTGTGTTGTTGTCAATTTCTCCTTTTAGGTTTGTTAATAGTTGCTTTATATGTTTGGTGCTCCTGTATGAGGTGCATATATATTAATAAGTGTTCTATCTTCTTGGTGGAATGTCCCTTTTATCATTATATAATGCCCATCTTTGCCTCTTGTTATCTTTTTTGTCTTGAAGTCTGTTTTATCTGATATAAGTATGCCTACACCGCTTTCTTCTGCTTGGAGTATCATCTTCCATTCTTTCACTCTGAGCCTATGGTTGTCTTTAGAGCTGAGATATGTCTTCCAGAGGCAGCATATTGTTGGGTCTTGTTTTTTAATCCATCCAGCCACTCTGTGTCTTTTGATTGGTGAATTCAAACCATTTACATTTAGAGTGATTGTTGATATATGAGGGCTTAATACTGATTTTTTTTAATCTTTTGTTTTCTAGTTGTTCTATATTTCCATTTTTTTTTTACCTTGTATTTCTGTCTGCCATATCAGTTTGCTGGTTTTCTGTGATGTTTTTCTCAGATTTCTTTTCATTTATGTTTTGTGACTCTGCTCTGATTTTTTGTTTTGTGGTTACCATGAGGTTTGTATAAAGAATCCCATAGATGAGATAGTACTTTTTCTGATAGTTGCTTATCTGCATTAGCCTATGCAGATTCCATTCTTTTCCTCTTCCCCTTCTGTGTTTTTGTTGTCACAAACTATTCTTTTTTGTGTTGTGAGTTCATGGCCAAATTGAAGTTGTTATAGTTATTTTTGATGCTTTCTTTCTCTTTATCCTTTCTAATTGTTTACTAACCTATTCTGATATAGAGCTGCAATTTTCTTTCTTTCTTTCTTTTTTTTTTTTTTTTTTTTGTGAGGAAGACCAGCCCTGAGCTAACATCCGTCGCCAATCCTCCTCTTTTTGCTGAGGAAGACTGGCCCTGGGCTAACATCCGTGTCCGTCTTTCCTCTACTTTATATGGGACGCCACCACGGTGTGGCTGATGAGCAGTGCATCGGTGGGCGCCTGGGATCCGAACCTGTGAACCCTGGGCTGCCAAGCACGGACTAAACCGCTGCACTACTGGGCGGCCCCTAGAGCTGCAATTTTCTGATTCTGTCTGTTTATCTCCTTGCTCATAGCTTTGTAAACCTTTGCCTTTTTGTTTCAGGTAGGAGGGCTCCTTTCAACATTTCTTGAAAGGCAAGTCTAATGGCAATGAACTCCCTCAGCTTTTCTTTGTCTAGGAAAGCTTTTATTTCTCCTTCATGTCTGAGGGATAATTTTGCTGGATAAATATTCTTGGCTGATAGTTTTGGTCTTTCAGTATTTTGAATATATCATTCCACTCTCTCCTAGCCTGTAGGGTTTCTGCTGAGAAATCTGCTGAAAGCCTAATAGGGGTTCCTTTGTAGGTTATTTCCTTCTCTCTTACTGTCCTTAATATGTTTTCTTTGTCACTGACTTTTGACAGTTTTAACATTGTGTGCCTTGGAGAAGGTCCTTTTGCATTGAGGTAATTAGGACTTCTATTAGCTTTATGTACTTGCATGTCCAGTTCCTTCCCCAGGTTTGGGAAGTTCTCAGCTACTATTTCTTTCAGTAAGCTCTCTGCTCCTTTCTCTCTCTCTTCTTCTTCTGGGATACCTATAATCCTTATACCACTTTTCCTAATTGAGTTGGATATTTCTTGAAAAATTTCTTCATTTTTAAAAAATCTTAGTTCTCTCCTTCTCCACCTGAGTCATTTCTAGGTTTCTATCTTCGAGCTCACTAATTCTCTCCTCCATATACTCTGCTCTATTTTGAATGCTTTCTACATTATTTTTCATCCCATTAATTGTGTCTGTCTCCAGAATTTGTTTTTTCATTGTTGTTTTGTTTTTAGAGAGATTCAATCTCTTTGGTGAAGTACTCCTTCTCTTCATTAATTTTACTCCTGAGCACATTGAACTGTCTTTCTGAGTTTTCATGTAACTCATTGTTTCTTTATGACAGCTATTTTGAATTCTCTGTCAGTTAGATTGTAGTCTTCTGTGACTTCAAGTTTGGTTTCTGGAAAGTTGTCATTCTCTTTCTGTTCTGCCATGTTACTGTAGTTCTTCATGGTGTTTGATGAATTGATCCTCTGCTGGCACATTTATGGTAGTAACCACCTTTCTTATTTGGGTATGACTTTGGTTACTTTTGATCTGTGCTGCTTCTGGTTGTATTTGAGAGCCTGCACTTTCCGCCCTCCCCTGCCTCTGCTAGAGGCATCGTCAGTGCCCTCCTTGTGCCGCTTATGCCTCTGAGGTTGCTGGTACCTTGCTGCTTACAATGTTGCTGCAGTCTCTGGTGTCACCACTGGGGTCACCAGGCTGCGAGCACTGCTGCTTCTTCTGGGGTCCCCTGGGTCTCATGTCCCTCTGCTGCCTCGCCAAGAGCTCAGATGCTGCTGCCCTGTGCACCACCTGTGCTGCTCCTCCCAGGTTGTCTGGGGGTGCTGGCTGCACCATGGCCAGGGTGCTGGGTTCACAGGTGTCACTGTCATGCCTGGGGACCTGGGCACTTGTATGCAGCCCCCATTGCTGGTGGAGCCGGTGTTGGAGGTGCCACCACTGGGGATTGGATCACTGTTGTGCTGTGGTTCCTCAAGCCTCTGGTTGCAGTTTCCTCCTGCCACTGCTAGGGGGGAGCAGGGGCTAAGCAGGGAGAGGTTGTTGTGGCTGCTTGCTGTGCAGCCTCTGTTCTCTGGTGCTAGCTAGTGTGCTTTTAAAACTCTGGTCAGGGTACCCTGCCCCAGCCAGGAAAATCCTAGTTTTGTATACTATTCCCACGTTGGAAAGACCTGGCCACCACCAGGGAAGGGGAGGGGCACATGTGCTGGATCCACTGGGAGATGGGCAAGGGAGCAAACCGTATCTATTTTTTCTGCTCCCACTGTGTCCACTTGCAGTTGCACAAGCTGCAGCATCTGCTGCCTCCATTCCCCTTGAAATCACACAAGGCACAGCACCCGCTGTTTCTTTTCCTGTAGTGACTGCTTGGAGGTGTGTGTGCCAGCATGAAGATCCACGCCCTGGACTGCTGCTGCTCAGTGAGAGGGTGGGGGCTGCTCCCCTAGTTCCACTGCTTCCCGAGGGTCCAGTCCACCCACCTTCAGATGTACAGATACATGGATCTCTTATGAGTCCTGTTGTGCTGTGTAGGGAATCTGCTGTTTGTCAATGGATGTCCACTTGTTTGTAACTTAGAGGGGGGAGACAAAGGAAACAGCTCACTCCCCCTTGATGCTGATGTCACTCCTAATTGTTTTGTGTGTGTGAGGAAGACCAGCTCTGAGCTAACATCCATTGCCAATCCTGCTCTTTTTGCTGAGGAAGACTGGCCCCTGGACTAACATCCGTGCCCATCTTCCTCTACTTTATATGGGATGCCACCACAGCATGGCTGACAAGTGGTGCGTCTGTCCACGCCCAGGATCTTAACTTGTGAACCCCAGGCCGCCAAAGTGGAGCGTGTGAACTTAACTGCTACACCACCGGGCTGGCCCCAAGCTCACCAAAAAACACATATGGATGGCAAATAAGCACCTGAAAAGACCCTCAACAGCATTAGCCATTAGGAAAATGCAAATTAAAACTACAGAAAGATACATATGTATTAGAATGCCTATGATTAAAAAAAATCTGACAATACAAAGTGCTGGTGAAGATGCAAAGCAACTGGAACTCTTATATGTTGCTGGTGGGTATACAAAATGGTACAAACACTCTGGATAACAGTTTGGCAGTATCTTATAAACTTAAATATATACTTACCTTATTACCCAGCAGTCACACTTAGCTATTTACCCTACATAAATGAATCTTATGTTCACACAAAAACCAAATACAGATGTTTATATAGAGAGCAGCTCTATTCATAATTGTCAAAATCTAGAAAGCATTCAAGTGTTCTTCAGTAGGAGAATGGATAAACAAGCTATAGTATAGCTATATAATGGAATACTACACCAGCAATAAAAAGGAACAAACTATTGACATAGGCAACAATATAAAAGAATTACAAATGCTGAGTGAAAGAAGCCAGACTCCAGTGGTTACATAGTGTATGATTCCATCTACATGACCTCTGGGGAAAGACAAAACTGTAGAGACAAAGGTCAGTGATTGTTAGGAGTTAGGAATGAGGGAGGGTTTGGCCATAAAACAAAGTGGGATCTGTGAAGGATTGTTTAGGATGATGGAAATGTTTTGCATCCTGATTGTGGTGGTGGTTACACAAATCTACACCTGTTAAAACTTACAGAACTGTATACCAAAAAGCCATTTTAACTATATGTTGTTATCAAGAACATACAAATTAAAACCACAATGAAATACCACTTCACACCCACCAGAATGGATAAAATTAAATATACAGGTAAAACCAAATGTTGACAAGGGTATGGAGCAACTAGAACTCTCATACCTTGCTTGGAAATCAGTGTGGCAATTTCTCATCAAGTTAAACATACACCTACTTTATGACCCAGCAATTTCACCTCTAGGTCTTTACAAGAGAAATAAAAACATGCACATAAAAAGACTTGTGCATGAATGTTCACAGCTTTATTCATAATCACATCAAAGATATAATGCTGTGCAAAAGAAGCCAGATACAGAAGAGTATGTACTTTATGATTCCATTTATATGAAGTTCAAGAACAGTCAAAACTACTGTATGGTGATATCAGAACAGGAGTTGGCTCTGGGTAAGAGGAATTGACTGAAAAGAGGTGTGAGAGAATTTCTGGGATGCTGGAAATGTTTTATATCTTGATTTGGTGGTTACACAGGTACATACATTGTCAAAACTTGGAACTGTTCACCCTCAACATCTGTGATTTCACAGATGAAAATTTACCACAAAAAATTATCACATATACATATATGTGAGAAAGGTGTTACTTAGCTTAACTAAGAAAACTAAATTGTGAGATGGTCTTTGACATGCATATTTTGTTGAACATTCAATTTTTAATTTTTGTTTTGATGGTCAGAAAGGTTGAAAATCCCATTCATAAAGATCTATTGTTTCAAATGGAATTAAAGCTTCTAGAGTTGTTTTTTTTTTTTTTTGAATTGAGGCAAGAATAATCCTTTCTTAAGGAATACCAGAATTCTCTGAATATTTTTGAGTTAAACTACAATTGTATTTTTTGTTCTAAGATCAATGAATTCATCTTCAGTTACATCAACATCTTAACATCTTCGATTCAGTTTATATAAGAAAGAAACAGATTGCATATCTGTAGTTCAACTTGGAAGCCATCAAGATAGAAATAACTTCTGAAAGACTTCTGAAGTGCTCCAGAAATCTGCAGATTTTTTTTTTCAAAGAAATTGACAAAATTTTGTATTACAACTCCATATTGGAAAAGCATATCCTCCAGTTTCTTCCCTATTGATCACTTTAACCAAGAATGTTTTAAACTTTTTAAGAAGCATCTATAATGTTTACTTCATAACATTGAATTGAAAGGTTTAACTCATTCACATGGTTAAAAGTATCTGCCAAGTAAGCCAATACCTGGATAAAATTCCTTTTCTCATAATGTCCCAAGAGTGGATTTTCTTTTCTTTCTTTCTTTTAAAAATTTCAGTTAAAGAAAAACTTCTGCCCTTAGTTTGGAAATGCACTCGAAGGTATATCCTCATGAAAGCCAGTGAACTTCTGTGTGGTGGTGAAGGAATTCATGTTTTGCAATCATATCTTCACAAAAAATTTTAAAATGTGTTTGACTCAAAGATCAGTCTGATAAAATTGATGATATTTATGGCTGTTAATAAAACTTCTTTTTCAGGGTTGTTAGAAGAATCTTTATTGTCTGTGCATGTCTGTGTAAAAAGACAATGAGTGATATTGATGTGAAGTTTCCTTTTTCATGAAAGCAGCAAAACTAGGTGCATTATCAAGCATCTGAGGGGCTCCATCTGTGCAGAATATGCAGGTTTTCTTTCCAAAGTTTTATTTGGCAAAAAATATTTTTGCAGTTTCCAAAATGTTCAGTCTTTGTAGTTTCCAAAAGGACTCACAAAATAAGAGTTTTTCCTTAATGGCATCAGCATATGTATAGGAAACAAAAAGAGGGATCTGGATACATTGAGAGATATCTGTGGAGAGACACATCTTATTTAGATGCCCTTTTGGGCTGCACAGATGTGAGATACTCTTTCAATTTTGCTGACATTATACTTCAATTCACATTAATTTTTACACTCACTCTACTCTGCCTTTTGTGTTCCACCACATTCATTAATGCAAGTGAAACAATATAACACATGGTTTTCATCATTTGTCCTTTCCTTTGACATTTCATTTTAAAGTGAGTTTGTAAAAAATATATACAAAATAAAGCTAAAACAAAACATTTGATTCAATTTATTTATTTCATTTTAAATAATTTCAGAATTATAGAAAAGTTTCAAGAATAATACAAAGAATTCCGATATACCCTGGACTAGATTCCCCAATTGTTAACATATTTCCACATTTACTTTATCATTTTCTCTCTCTCTATACACATATACATCTCTTTATATATATGTAGTTTTCTCTATTATCATTTTATACACACACATACAAATTCATCTCTCTATATAAATACATATTGTTTTTATGAACCATTTGAAAGTAAATTGCAGGCATTATACCTCTTTATCCCTTAAATACTCAAGTGTTTGTTTCATAAGAACAAGGATAGTCTCTTACTTAACCACAGTATAATTATCAAAATCAGGAAGTTAACATTGATTTGATACTTTAATCTACAGACTTTATTTATATTTCACCAATTGTCCTATAATGTCCTTTGTAGTAAATAATTACATTTTTGGGTGAATGAATGAAGAAAAGGTGGTATATATATGCAATGGAATAAGAAAATCCTGTCATTTGCAACAACATAGATGAACCTGGAGGGCATTATGCTAAGTAAAATAAGCTAGACAGAGAAACAAATACTGCATGGCATCACTTATATGTTGTATCTGGAAAAAAAAAGTTGAACTCGTAGAAAAGTGAGAGGCTAGTAAAAAGTTACAAACTGTCAGCTATTAGATGAATAAGGTCTGAGGATCTAACATATAACATGGTGACTATAGTTGATAACACTGTATTGTATAAGTGAAATTTGCTAGAAGAGTAGACCTTAAATGTTCTCAAAAAAAAAACAAAAACGAAAAACATGAGGTGATGGAGGTGTTAATTAGCTTGGTGCGGGGGGGAATCCATTTACAACGTATACATATACCAAATCATGATGTTGTTCACTTTAAATACCTTACAATTTTGTCAATGAAGCTGGAAAATTTTTTTTTTTCTGTTCCAGGGACCAATTCAGGATCATACATGAAATTATGTAATATCTCTTTAGTCCTCTTTCATCTGGAACAGTTCCTAAGTCTGTTGTTCATAACCTTGACATTTTAAAAAAGTTGTTTTGTGGAATGTCCCTCAATTGGAACTTATCTACTGTTTCCTCATAATTAAACTGGAATTAAATACTTTTGGTAAAGATACCATAGACATGGGGGGGGCGGCATGATGTCAATTTTTATCATTACTAGTGATGGTAACTTTGATCACTTGTTTAAGGGGATGTCTGTCAAGTTTCTCCACTGTAAAGTTACTATTTTTCCCTTTACAATTAAGTATTTTGAAACTATGTACATGTTCCATTATTCATCAAACTTCTACCAACTAGTTTTAGCTCCAATGATGACTCCTGCTTGAATCAGTTTTTACTGTGATATCTACTAAATGGTGGCTTTCTAACTTCATCATTCCTTCTAACTTTAATGGCTGGCATTCTATTGTAAATAAGAACATTTCCTTCTCCCTAATGTATGTATGTATCTATGTATGTCGTTATAATAGCATTAGGTGATTATACATTACTATTGTTATTTATTTTAAAGTTTCAAGTGACATTTTTGAAACTCAATTTTTGTATGGTTTTTAAGTAAATTGTTTTTATGAACCTACAGAGAAATAAGTAATTTGCATGTTAAGTAAAATGCTATTCAAGAAATATGTATAAGTCGTCACCATTCTCCTTTCTATCTATATGAATTTGCCTATTCTAGGTAACTCATATAAGTGGAATCACACAATACTTGTCCCTTTGTGACTGGCTCTCTTTGCTTAGCATAATGTCTTCAAGGTTCATCCACGTTGTAGCATGTGTCAGAATTTCCTTCCTTTTTAAGATTGAATAATATTCCATTGTATGTATATACGATGTTTTGTTTATCCATTAATCCCTCAATGGACACTCAGGTTGCTTCTACCTTTTGGTTATCATAAACAGGCTTCTTTGAAAAGGTGTACAAGCATCTGTTCATGTCCCTGCTTTCAATTCTTTTAGGTATATACCCAGAAATGGAATTAATGGATCATATAGTAATTCTATGTTTAATATTTTTAGGAATTGCCATACTGTTTTCCACAGCAGCTGCACATTTTACATCCCGACCAGCAATGCACAAGGGTTCCAATTTCTCCACATCCTCACTTGTCATTTTAACACTTGTTATTTTATTTTCTGGGGGATTTTTTTGTGGGTTTTTTTTCTCCCATAATAGCCATTTTAATGGGTATAAAGTGATATCGCAATCTCATTGTGGATTTTATTTGCATTTCCCTAGTGATTAGTGATGCTGGGCATCTTCTAATGTGCTTATTAGCCATTTGTATATCTTCTTTGGAGAATTTAAGTCTTTCACCCATTTTTTAATTGGGTTGTTGGGTTTTCTGTTGTTCAGTTGTAGGAGTTCTTTATATATTCTGGATAGTAATCCTTTATGATATATGATTTGCAAATATTTTCTCCCATTCCATAGGTTGCCTTTTCACTCTATTGATAGCGTCCTTTGATGCACTAACGTTTTTTAATTTTGATGAAGTTCAATTTATCTATTTTTCCCTTTTTGTTGCCTGTGTTTGGTGTCATAGCCAAGAAATCACTGCCAAATCCAATGTCATGAAGATTCTCTCCTATGTTTTTCTCTAAGAGTTTTATAGTTTTAGCTCTTACATTTAGGTCTTGAAACCATTTTGAGTCAATTTTTATAGATGGCATAAAGGGTCCAACTTCATTCTTTTGCAATGTAGATATCCAGTTTGTCTAATAATACTTGTTGAAAACACTGTCCTTTCCCCATTGAATGGTCTTTGCATCCTTGTCAAAAATCATTTGACCATATATGCAAGGGTTTATTTCTGGGTTCTTTATTCTGTTCCATTGGTCTATATGTCTGTGTCTATGCTAGTACCACACTGTTTTGATTACTGTAGCTTTGTAGTAAGTTTTGAAACCAGGACATGTGAGACCTTCAATTTGTTCAAGATTGTTTTCATATATGGTCCTTTGAAATTCCATATGAATTTTAGGATGGATTTTTCTATTTTTGCAAAAAAGAATGTTGGTGGGATTTGGATAGGGATTGCATTGAATGTATAGATTACTTTGGGTAGTTACTGTATTCTTCAACTCAAGAATATCCTTTGGTTCTTTTTTTTTCCCCCACTATTTCTCTCTCTTTATTGAGAATCTCTATTTGTTGATTCATTGTTGTCATACTTTAATTCTTTAAACATAATTTCCTTTAGTTCTTTGAATGTAATTATAATAGCCTCTTTAAAGTCTTTGTCTGCTAAATTCAATATCTGTGGTCACTCAGTCAATTTATATTGACTGCTTTTGTCCTCTTAAATGTAGGTCACACATTCCCATTTCTTTGTGTGTCTTGTAATTTTTTGGTTCTTGAAAATTAGTCATTTTAGATATCTTGTAGCAACTCTGAATTCTAATTTTCCCTTTGCAGGTTACTGTTGATATTTTTCTATTCATTTATTGTTTCTCTGCTTAGTAACTTGTCTGGGCTAAACCCATGAAATCTGTCTCTCCTGCAGTATGTGGCTGCTGATGTCTCTCTTATGTTTGGTTATTTTAATTTTTTTGTGAGGAAGACCAGCCCTGAGCTAACATCCACTGCCAGTCGTCCTCTTTTTGCTGATGAAGATTGGTCCTGGGCTAACATCTGTGCCCATCTTCCTCTACTTTATATGGGACGCCGCCACAGCATGGCTTGACAAGTGGTGTGTTGGTCCGTGCCCAGGATCCGAACCTGTAAGCCCTGGGCCGCTGAAGCAGAGCACGTGAACTTAACTGCTACGCCACCAGGCCAGCCCCCTGTTTGGTTATTTTTGATTGTTATTTTGATTTCTGGCTTCCTAAGGGTTGCCTCATGTCTGTGTGGCTTAGTGGTCAACCACTGATCAGATAAGAGATTGTGCTCAACAAACCACCTCAAATCAGTAAGTCTTCTGTCCTCTACTAGTAGATCTATGTATGGGTACAGGAGTGCATTCAAAGTTTACGCCATTTTCAAATCTTATCCAGATTTTACCTTCTGTTGGGCTCTTTTATATCTCCTCTGGACATACATGAAACCTCAGAGTTGATAAGGAGTGTGTAGCTGACTTGGGTCCTCTCTGGTTTTCTCTGTGCATGCATGCAGCCTTAGCCTGGAATATGCTTGCCTCAACCGAGACGTCAAGCTAGTAGAGCCAATGATCATCCTTACTTGCCTGCCTCTGAGATTGTCACTTTTACCAGCAACACTGCTGGGTCTGTCCATTATCCACTACTCCAAACTGAGTGAGCCCCCCTTGACCACAGTGGAGAAGTTGCTGATCCTGACTGCCCCCAAATTTAGAACCTCTGTGTCAAATAAGCAGAGGAGGAGTGTGACAACAGCCCTAGGCCAGAACACCACAGATTCCCATTATTCTTACCTGAAGTCCAGCAGTTTTTCAAGTATAAATGTTTCTCAGATTGTTTTATGACTTTGGTTGGTTTCTAGAGCACTGAAATGGTTGTTTTTGTCAAAATTTTTTTTGTCAACTATTGCTTTTGTCACTAGTTTCTTTTGGGGGGAGAATATGCTGATCCCTTCACTCAGCCATACTTGGAAGTCTTATCTCCAGTTTTCTTATTTTAAAAGCTCAGTATTTTTCAAGAAAAAATAATATACAAATACCACCCGTACGACACACTGTGTGTCTTTGCCTTTACTTCAAAACACAGACAATGTTTTCAAAGGGAAAAGTAAAAGAAAGAACCTCTGCTACTCACAGAATTTGTAACTCCATATGTGACCTGTATCATGTGTTAGCAATAATAAATTATCTTAAATAATATCCTGTAACATTTACCTCAACCATTAGACATGTTTGCAACCGCCTAATTCACACTTCTAGACGACACACTTGTTCACGCTGCACAAGGTCAAGCTGCCTCATGGAGAGTTAATTCCCATTTGAACTGTCTGGTTTGCAAAACTTGAACCAACAATGGAAACAATTCACCTCCTTTGTTTGATCAACAATTATTATTTTTTTTTTTTTGCTGAGGCAGATTCACTCCAAACTCACATCTGTTGCCAGTCTTCCTCTATTTTGTATGTGGGTCACTGCCACAGCATGGCTGACAACTGGTGTAGGTCTGCGCCTGGGATCTGTACCCGCAAACCTGGGCTGCCGAAGTGGGGTTCGCCGAACTTAACCACTACGCCCTGGGGCCGGCCCCTGATCAATAATTTTTGATAGAAATTCCTGGAAAGCAACAAAGTTAAATTTCAGTTATCAATGTGAGAAACAATTGATCACTAGGTACAGAGTTGCCCAATGGCTGGCCAGCTACATCACACAAATGTAAGTAAATGGAAGACTGTAATCATGTATTATCTAGTAGTAGATCTAATAATACTATAATTCTGAAGTAACGAGTACAAATAACATTTTGAAATATCTATAGCAACTTTAATGTGCTACGAAAATAGCTATGGATTCTATTGGTGACTAAGTCACAGATACTACTACTATTACTGTGGTTTATTGCCTATTGTATTGCTACATAATAAACTGCCCCAAAATTTAGTTGCTTAAAACATTTATTATCTCACACTGTTTCTGAGGGTCAGGAAGCTGGGAGCAGCTTAGCTCAGTGGTACTGGCTCAGGGTCTCTCATGAGGCTGAAGTCAAGTTGTTGGCCAGGACTATAGCCATCTAAAGTCTTGACTGGGCTGGAAGACCAACGTCCAAGCTCACCCATGTGGCTGCTGGCAGAAGCCTCTCTTCCTTGATGATTCCTATTTCATTCTGGGTGGCAATTTGTCCAGCTGAAAAACTATAATGCTAGCCTCCCTTGCAGCTAGGTGTCACTATATACTATGTTCTGGTCAATGATGTGTAAGGAGAAGCTGTTGGGTGAAACTTCTGGAAAGTCTTAAAACTTCCCAGAGAGTTGCTGTCTTGGACTATCAAGCATCCACTACAGATGGTGAAGGAGCAAGACAGAAAGAGCCTGAGTCCTTAATAACAACAGAGCCTCCCTTCAGCTTCTTTCATGTGGGGGGAAAACGGCTTGTTTAAGGCCTTGTATTAGCCAAACCTAATTCTAATGTGCACACATTATCTCATTTTACCCTCACAAAAATTCTGTGAGGAAAGATTTTATTATTCTTTTATGGAAAGGAAATCAGAAGATAGATTAGTTGACTTGCCCAAGCTCATATGGATAATAAAGGTAGAGCTAGAATTCAAACCCAGGTGTGTCTGACTCCTCAGCCAGTGCTCATGACCACTAGACCACATGGTTGTTTTGCAGCATGGGCAATCTAAGTTCTCTGGCAATAGCAATAATGGTAATAATAAAAATAGCTAACACTTGAACTCTTGGCAGTTACCAGGCACTATGCTACAGCCTACATACTTTTAATTGCACTTAATCTTCACAATAACCTCCATGAGGCAGGCAGTATTATCCTCATTTTACAGATGAGGAGACTGAGGCTTGGAAAATTTAAGTCATTTGCCCATGACTCAAGGAGACAGGTGGCCAAGACATGATCACATGTATAATTTAGAAAGCCACCTCAGGATAAGGTGTGGAAAATGGATCATATGCTCTTCTAAACTGAAGAAATGAGCCAAATAAGACAGTTCATTTTTTTGTTTGTTTTTGTGAGAAAGATTAGCCCTGAGTTAACATCCATTGCCCATCCCCCTCTTTTTGCTGAGGAAGATTTGGCTCTGGGCTAACATCCATGCCCATCTTCCTCTACTTTATATGGGACACTGCCACAGCATGGCTTGACAAGTGGTGCATTGGTCTGCGCCCGAGATCTGAACCTGCAAACCCTGGGCCTCCAGAAGTGGAGCACACGAACTTAACCGCTACCACTACGCCACTGGGCCAGCCCCAACAGTTCATTGTTTTTCATCAACATAAGGCCCCATCTTCTCCCCAGGAGCCCCTACTCCTACTGCCTCAACTTCCATTTATGCAAAAGTTGACCAGGTGAGAAACTTAACCGGTGTTCAGAACAAGCCCTTGGCCTGGTTTTACCAATGGCAGCATTCTGCTCAAATCAGGCCCTTCCCCTGTTAACAAGACTGCTGGACAGTGAGGGGCAGTGATTCCAGGATTCTCCTAACTTTCTTAAGTTCTTCCTAGGTTAGGACCACACTAATGCAACACAGACACTCCTCTTAATTTCTACATCACATAGTTAACCATAGGATTCCTTAGAGGCCTGGGGGAGTGAGTTGTTGAGACAAACATACCTGGAGCACCTCCAAGTTTCCAGGTTATCCTTAGATATGAAGCGAGGAGATTCTATCCAGAGTCAGGCTGTAAAAAGCAAACAGGCAGTCGGAGAGAGCTGCCCATCCCAGGCACTCTTGCAGCTGTGGTGACTGCCTGGATGGTTCTTCACAGAGAAGAAAAAATCGTGAGAAAAGGGCTGAAGATAACGAGGGGATTTAGGTCTTTCTATAAAAACAGCCGCTTTCAATCAGAGAAACAGATGACGAGTATCCAGCTATCCAACCCATAGAGGGCAAAGTGCTCCACTCTGGCACAGTCTGATTGAAGGGATGAAGCACGCCTAGAGGCAGAGCGAGCCCTTTCTAGGTTAACGTAATCAGATGGATATGGGACACCTGCCACTCACTGCAAAGTGCTTCACAGAGCTAGCTGGCTGCATTCATCTGCTTAACAAAGCTGGAATCGGAAACAAACACTCTTTACCCAGTTTCTCAGAGCCCTGTTGTAGAGAACATGCCTTTGATTAGAGCCAGACTGCACTGTGGTGGGGCTCAGCTATACCGTGGTTTGGTGCTACGAGACAGAAAAGTTACCATGTAATTTTCTAGGCAAGTAAAATGTAGATGATGTTTAACATCAGACATCTCTCCAGGGAAAGGCCATACTGTAGCTCAGAGAAATAATACAAAAGTTTGGGTTAATTTTTGGTTTCTATCTTTTAAAAATAGAACATTCGGGTTTTTGTTTCTGAGCAGTGCAATAACTGGAATAGTTGTTTAGGCCTCACAATAACACACCGTGGTATTTTAGAGATGAAGAAACTGAGGCTCAGAAAGGTTGAGTAACTTGCCCAAGGTCACACAGTTACAAATGGGGGGGCTAGCCTGACTTTTTAAATGTTTTGTTTCCTTTTTTTCAGTCTGTATTTAGGAGCTCACTTTCTCAACCTGTGTGGCACACTTGAGAGGGATGTGGTGTTCTGAGAGGCTACAAGTCACTCTGTGTCCAGCAGCTGAGGGAGAGAAGAGCCTTCAGGCTCTTCAAGTCAAGATGTCTCTTCTCTGAGAATCTTTTCTCTAACGATGTATGTATGACAGTGTTCACTGCAGCATTGTTTTGAGAATGAAAACTGAGACTCACTGGTTCCCAACATGGTGGCCACCTGGGTATCCTGTGGCTCATGTCAGTCATGACGGGACCTTGGAGGGTCACCACCACCACCATGGGGGGCAAGGAGACACAAGTGTGAGGACCTCAAAGTGGGACAAGATATTTGTATATATAAACCACACTACACAAGAACCAGTTAACGGCACAAACTACACAGCTCATGTTATTATGTTCTCCAGCACCCATCAAAATTCGTAAGGATTTCAGTGGCAATGAAACATCTTATTGGAAATGAGGTTGATTTTTTCAAGCCTGTATCTTGTCAAAATGTCAAAATATCTATTCAGACAAAGTAGCAGTGGCACTGTCTTTTTCTCAGATGCTTGGGGAGCAGATCGATTTTACCCTGGACACTCTGCCTGGTGCTTGCACTGTAGTGTTTTGTGGAATCGGGAGCCTAACTGATTTCATTCTTATTTCAGTGCAGACTGTTGGACATTCAGATGGAAGCAGTTATGGTATAGATTATTATGGAACCAGACTTACAAGACTATTGCTAATGAAATATTGAGAAAAAAGTTATATCCATAAATATTTTTTAAAAGAAACATCTGAATTTAACAGAGAACTCCTAGTATGTGGATTTCCAGATTTTCCTTTTTCATTCTTCACAGACCACTTTATGGGTTCTATAAAACTTTTTGTTGTTACTGCTTTTTGTTTTGTTGCTTTAGTTAAAAGTATATATTCTGAGATTTTTAATAGAACTTTAAGAGCTGTATAAAAAAAAGAAAGAGTAAAAGGTTTGAAGCAACCTAGATCAAAAACTGACTGGAAAAACAAACTATGGTGGAGTAATAGGCAGCTGTAACAAAGAAAGAAGAACTTCCTTACATTCTGATATGGAACTATCACCAAGATATATCTGAAAAAGCAAGGTACAGAATAGTGTGCAGTTTGTTATCATTTGTGCAAAAGAAGCGAAAACACTACACACATGTATTTGCTTGCGGAGACAGAGATCTCTGGAAGGACACACATGGAACTGGTAACACTTGTCACCTCTGTGCAGGGAAGTGATCACTGGGGAAAAGGGTGACAGGCTTTTCACTTTATGTCCCTTTTGTGCCTTCTGATTTCACACCATGTGACCATATTACCTATTCAAAAAGGTACCTCTGTACTCTTCTAAAGGTGAAATATGATATATTAACTTAAAAAAATGGAATATATATAAAAGTTTTTATATGCCCATACAATCATATAAACAAAACACATGTATGGGGGAAATAGGAGATTATTACATCAAGATGGTAATAATCTTTTCTTTCTTTTTCTCTATTTCTCCAGAATTTTATTATGTGATTATAACAGATATTTTTTTAAGTATTTTTTCCTATGTTTTAACTTACTTCCTCCTTGGCTACACCAGTATTTCAATCGGTAATCATGCTGAGAAAGATGGAAATGAAGACTAGGGACTTCAGAATTCCAATATTCACAGGATACTCAACAAAGGAAAAAACCTACTATCCCTAAAAAGTTGGTGAGTCAATAGTTTCCAAACCTTTATGAAAACACATGGGGTATAAAGAAAGAACTACAAAGAATGGTTCTCCAGGTAGGCAGTAAAAAGGGAGAAGAAAATACTTTTCCATCTGGAAGCAAATCATTGAATGACATAGTGCAGTTTCATAATCCTACTAGAGAGCTCCTTGTTTCAAATGACTACTCCTCAACTTCCTGTATTTTCCCTCATTCTCATCACTGGTAACCAAGGATACCACAGGTTTTCCTAAGCTTCTATTTCCCAAACATCAAACTAGTTTTCTGTTTACAATGAGGAGGCAGCAAAAGAGAGGACATTTAATTTTTTAAAAAAGCACACCAAGGGGGCTGCCCGGTGGCGCAGTGGTTTAGTTCGCACTTGGCAGCTCGGGGTTCACCGGTTCGGATCCCCGGTGCCGGCCGACGCACTGCTTGTCAGCCATGCTGTGGTGGCGTCCCATATAAAGTAGAGGAAGATGGGCACGGATGTTAACCCAGGGCCAGTCTTCCTCAGCAAAAAGAGGAGGATTAGCAACGGACGTTAGCTCAGGGCTGGTCTTCCTCACCAAAGGAAAAAAAAAAACCACACCAAGTTCTCATAAAATCACTGCCCGTGTTTTCTGACTTTGGGTAAAATAGATTTGGAAACAGCTTCTGAACACCAGCTGAAAGAAGGGAATCACCCCATCCCAAAACCAGGTAAGCAGTAACCCACTTCCAGAATGAAAAGGAAACACAACAGTCAGGGGCTTAACAGAGCCCATCCGCTATGGTTATGATCTTGGGCTTGGCCTTAGGCTGACATTCACTTGAGTCTATCATCTGATACAGTTGCTTTCTTGGTTGCAATTTATGAGCTGCCAGTGTTTACTTGTGAGACTGTCTGGGAGCTGGAAGGGAAGGAAGATAAATACACCAAAGCCCAGCTGAGCAATGGATCGGTTTTACATTTTATTTCCAGGAAATGACATCTTGTTTTCACAAAGAAGAGGTATGCCATCCTCTCAAATAAAGGCTGCCTTAGTTTTCAGGGACAGCCATAGGGGTACACCCAACCTGTCCAAAACAAATGTCAACAGAGGTCTTCTGAGGTACCAAAAGAAAACAACAACAACAAATTTAAAAAGCAGAACAGAACCATATAACCCATTCAACATGTAGTGAAGCAGAGTCTGTTAAGTACCCTGATGCAGTCCGTGCGGTGAGTACCAGTGGTGCTTCAGACAATGGTGGCAGCGTGGCTGGCCAACATGGAAGGCTCGTGACGGAGGACTTCCTAACTCAGTCTCTGTTCCACGTGGCTTGATCCCACGCTCTGTCTCAGAGTAGCCCACGACCCATCCACAGGGAATCTGCCAGACCATCCCAAGCTCCCATTGCCTGGCAGTCTTCCAAATGCCCCTGGAGCACAGTCTTCAGGACAGTCTCTTTGCTTTGGAGAGAAAGAAAGGGGAAATAAAGGAAGAGCTTGTATTTCCCTTCCCTGGCGTCCCTGCTGCCACCCTCAGTCTCTTCGCCCCACAGCAGCCATGGTGAACTGAGAAAACAGAAGTCAGATCACGTCACTGCTCAAAGCCCGCTCCCCATTTCTCCCAGAGTCCAAGTCAAAGTCCTTCCAAAGGCCTATAAGACCCTACACAATCTGCCCCCTGCCCAACCTTCTGACCTCACCTCCTACTCCTCTCCTGATCACTCACTCCACACTGGCCTCCTTGCTTTTCCTTCAGCACCCCAAGCTCACTCTCCTTTCCTTTTCCCAAGCTCACACTCTTTCCCCAGATGGCAGCATGGCGACTGCCTTCAGAGCTTCGCTCTTAGTATTACTTTCTTGGTGACGCCTTCCTTGACTACCCCATCAAAATTTGTCAATGCTCTCCCCATCATTCCCTGACCCTTTTCTTGCTTTATTTTCCTCCATAGCAGTAATCACATCTAACTTATTAGATTTTCACTTCTCCTATTCCTTGCACCTAGAACACTGCCTGACACAAAGCTGGCCCTCGATAAGTATCTGTTGAAGGAAAGAAAGAATTACATACACAGCAACAGGTAGGGAGAGGTGGGAGTTCTTCCTCTGTCCAGAGAGCGAGGGAGTAGGAGGGGCTATTTACTGGCTTCCAGTCTTCTCCGACAGCTTCTGCTTCCTTGATCCCAGGGAAGCAGGGATCCGGGCCTACACTAAGGGCATAATAAAGCCACCAAGGAAATTGTCCCCTTCCCTGAGACTAAGGTTTGGAACGCTTTGGTAAGAGGATTGAAAAGATTATAAAAGTTACTTTTCTCCCACTTCTGGGCAACCTTTGAGGTGGTGCGCCTTGGGGCTAGGCATGCCTTCAGCCCTGGAGAGCTGAGAGAACCAAGCAAGGCTCCCTTCCTCTCAGCTAATGGCCTCACCTAATAGCTCACAGAAAAACACAGAAGCCACAAAAAAGAAATTCTCTTGACTCCCTTCACGCAAATTTCCTTGCCTACCCTCCCACATTATACTCTTTCTCTATAAAAGAGGATACACCCTCCTACTTTTCAAGACTAATTCCTCTGTCTGTGCTCTGCATTCCTTCCCCTCTCCTGCCTTCCGAAGAATCTTGTCCTATTCACTATCTCAGCTTTCCAGCATCTCCTTCTCTACAGGCACCTTCCAATCAGCAACTGAACACGCTCATATCTCTCATGTCTTTAAAAAACAAAACAAAAACTTCCTTTTACCCCACTTCCTCCTCCAACTACAGCCTTCTCTTCGTGCTGCTCCCCATCATCTTAGTCACAGCCAAATTTCTTGAAGAACTTGTCTATTCTTACTCCTCTACTCCCTCGCCTCATATTTATTTTCCATTCACTGCAAACTGGCTTCTAACCCCATCAGTCCCTCAAACTTGTACTAAAGTCACCAATTTCCCACACATCTGCTACATCCAAAGGGCAATTTTTCATCCTTATCTTATTTAACTTCTCAGCAGCATTTCACACTGCTGACTCCTCACTTCATAACCATTCATAAACACGCATTTACTGAAGCCTACTGAACACTCTTCTAGGCGCTGAGAATACCACATGGAATAAGATAAAATCCCTGCCCTCAAGTGTATAAATCTAGGGCAAGAGCACACTAACAAACACAACTTCCATCTGGTAAGTGCTTGAAAGGAAGAATAGGGAGATGTCTACAATGTGATGAGGGAGCACTTCAGACACGGGCGTGGTCAGGAAGGCTCAAAGCACACATTCTGATGGCTTTTGTTGCCTGTCCCACACTTTCCTCTTTTTCCATCTCTCTTTGGCCGTTCACCATTGGTCTGTCCTGCATACTCCTCTTCCACTACCCATCCCTTAAATGTTGGTGTTTCTCAGGGATAGGCACGTAACCTTTGGCTCTTACCACCCACAGAGAGGGGTCATCCACTTCCATGGCTCATGACCCCCAAATCTAGTATCTTAACTCAGGCCTGTCTTCTAGGCTCCAGATCCACATACTCAAATACCCACTGAACAGCTCCACTGATGCCCGCAGGTGCCTTCAACTTACTTTTCAGTCTAACACTAAACTTATTCTCCCTGCCAAACTGCTGCTTATTTCAGAGAATGCACCACCATCCACCCAGCTGCCCCTAACAGAAACCTGGGAGTGATCCTCGACTCTGAGCTCCCTCTCATTCCTCCCAACAAGCCCGTCCACAGACCTGTAGATTCTACTCCCTTAACTACCACACAAGTTCGTCCACTCTCTCCATCCCCACAGCTACTTCTCTAGCCCAGCCATCACCATCTTGGGCCAGGGTTATTGTCTCTATTCTTGTTCCCATCACCACTGATTCTCTTCACTGCAGCAACATTAACTCATCCAGAAAAATATAAACACAAACAGTCACAGCTCCACTTAAAATCTTCTGATACTTTTCCCACTGCCCCTAAGCTAAATCTTCAACATGGTCTAGAAGACCCTTCACGATCCAGTCGTGCCTGCTCTTCCAGCCTCACTGCTCAACACTCTCTCTGGCACTCGACAATCCAGCCATGCTGCACTTCTTTCAGCCCTTAAAATCCCCTTGCTTTCTTGCTTCTGGCCCCTCTACCTACAATATACACCCATGACCCTTCACTTCCCTGCCTGCCCTTGACCTTTACCTAGCGCCTTTCATTTCTCTTATTATAGCACTTTACTATAAGCAGCCTAGGCCCTACATCTAGACTGAAAGTTCCACGGAGGCAGGGCTACACGTGCCCTGCTCACTTTTATCCCCAGCCCCCGGCACTTAGTAGGTGCTGAGACGAAGGAAAGGCCCAGAGAAAGGAAGCAAGGAATAGATGTTTCTGTGAGGTTAGTTCTGGTTCAGGTTTCATGGGACAAGGGTAAAAGACGTCCAAACTCTCCAGGGTAGGAGAGCAGAAAGCAATTCAAACAGAAGCGCTAGCCAGGAACAGGAGCATGTCCGGTCTTAAGATTTCTTAGGAATGACAGCAACAGGCAGTTGGGCAGGATATGTATCCAGCTGATGAAAGAAGCCTCAAGGGTGATGTACCTAAGCCTATGGTGCAGGGGGCAGGTAGAGGAAGAGGTATAATCAGTGACCCCAGCCACTTTCTATGATTAGTTCATGGAACTCTAGAATACCAACTTATTTGAGCTCTAAAAATACTCTGTGCTCATCTAGAGTTAAGTGCAGGAACCAAGAAACTCTCACGGAAAAGCTGCTTTGATTAATAACTCAACTCTACGTTTACACAGGTGGTCTTCCACGATAAGTTCCTGCAAGTATGTCTAAAAAGTAAATCATAAAGTTATACATTAGTGGAGAGGGAGGATCGATATTTTTTTACAGAGCCAAAATATCTCATTTTATTACTGAAAAAAAAAAGGGCAGGAGAAACTTCTGCTGTGGCAAACAGCAATGAATGATCTGAAGTACCTTCTGCTAGACCCCCAGAGACGGCCAGAACTGCTCACACTTGCTTCTTTTGAAACTCTAGTGTATGCTCATGTTCCCCCTCCAGGCCCTTCTCCCCAGCCTGGTGGGCAAGCCCTGGCCAGCAAGCACCGGTCTTCCCCTTCACTACAACATAGTGGGGGCTCACCAGAGTTCCTGACTCAGTGGGCAGGTAGTCAAGGTCAGCCCTGGATCTCTTCACTGGAGCACGCATGGTTCCCTCAAACCCAACCATCTATGCATTTGGGGTGCACTGAGGGATCATTAATTGCATCTAGGAAGGCCACTCTCCTAAGCTGTGAAAGCTTTTCCGGGTGCCTGCGGTGAAGTGGTAGCTTTTGGTGAAGGGGAGAAGACTCTCCACCACCAAGCACTAAAGTGAGGAACGGGCTTCTGACCTCCAGATGGAAGGATCATTCAGAAATCCCAAGAACTACAGAGTCATCAAAATATCTGAGGTTCTAGGATTTCCTGAGCTGCTACTCCATATAGTCCAATGAACCCCACAGCTAACTTTTGCTAAGATCACAGGCCCTCCCGTCACTGAGCAAACAGTTCCTATGTTGCCTTTGTCACTTCCAACTGTGCATTCTGAGATGTCAATAAGGGTGACAGGGGAGACACCTATCGAGGGACAAAGCAAGGAAGGACAAAAGGAGACAAAGTAAGAGAAGGGAAGGGAAAAAGGAGGGACAAAAATGATGGGTGGTAATGTAAAAATAAGAAAAAGCTTTTAGTAACAAGTCTGGAAATTTTCTATCCCCTGACAATTTTGCAAAGAATAAATAGAGTTCAGTGCTATAGACTATTTGAGTGCATGCATGTGGACCGTCCCACCCCATGCCAACCTTGCTGAGAGCCATTTTCCCTTAGACAAACAGTGTCCTATACAAGGTAGGCATGCTGACTTCATGCACATGACCCTCTAGATTCTCTAGGGGCAGGACTGGGTGGATTAAAAATACTTGCTAACAAGAATTCTCTCTGGGTGAGGTTGACCTTTTTTTTTAAATGCCCAGAAATGTCAGTTTTATCTGTCAGTACAGAACAGAGCTAAGGCACAATGCTGTTGCTTCCAAGAGCTTGAGGGGCAGCAGGGGCCTGGAGAAGCAGGCCTTCTCTGGGGCCGGACCCTTTGGCTGCCTTTTTGGCCAGGGGCTGGGCCTCAGAACCTAGCCCCAGCAGACCCAAGGCTGTGTTGAAGAGGCTGATGGGAGTGGAGCCGTCGGTGATGAGTGTTGATTTCAGGCCCAGGCTCTGGAGCAGTCTGCTGCCATCCCCCACACACTCCTTTACAAGGCTCTGTCCTTCCAAGGGACAATGAGCAATACCAAGGAAAGCCTTCCAGGTGGGCAGGGAGAGACTCTCTTCAGAGACTGCCAGTTTCTCCTATCCCATGTCTGGATCACTCTCCTCCTAGCCTACAGTAAGGGGCAAGAACCACAGGCCATGTGGTCTGGCCTGGGCAGATCTTCCTAGAGACTCTCAACCACTGGAGGGGCCTCTGTCTCACAGATTCAGGGAAGTTGTGGTTCATAAACCTTTCTCCCCACCTCAGCACACCTGAAGGCCATGGCACACTCCTACTAGTAGGCTCAGTTCAATATTATAGTGTCAAGGGAGCTGGAGAATGTAGTTTGAAAAAGCCTCTGGATTGAAAATCACTGTTCTAAAGGACCAAGATTTTATTTCTAGATTATTTGCTTTCTTCTTTCCTGAGCACAACCCAAAGAAACTGCTAGAGAAAGCTAAAAGTGAGAATATTAACACTCTTGTTAACCAGAAGACATTTAATGAGAACAAACGGGGAAGGGGGAGCAGCTGACAGAAGACTCTGCTCCAACATCTCACCACCTCCAGAGGGAGATCCTTGATAGGGGATGTCAAAACATGTCTTCCCTTCAGAAAAATCACACGTCAATATCTCAGAGAGCCACAATTACTCATGCGACGAGCACTTACTGAATGTTCGTTATCTACCCCAGCTCCAGAGCATCCTTTCTTCAACACAGGATCTGGCATCCTAACATTCTCCTCCTCTCCTCTGTATAATCCAGCCTCACAGAGTTTATAAGGGATCAATGGCTAATCAGTTATGAGGCATTACTCCTCCCACAGGGATGTGGAACTTGAAGACAACCAGCCAGGGAGGCCTGGAGTGGGACTGCTCTTGGCAGAATCAGAGCCCCATCCTGCCACAGACAGGCAGGTCTCCCTCTCTGAACTTGTGATAAGAGCAACCCCTGCCCAGGAGGAAAATAGCCCTGTTACAGCATCAGAACTTTGACAATTATAGGCTTGCCAATCCTAGTTCCTAGATCCTAAGTTTGGTCCTTTTTAAAATTCCAATGCACTGGAGATTAAACCAGCTTTCAATTGGCAAGGAAGGTTGGTATGTGAACTGAGAATTTTCTCTAAACCCCACATTGCAGCCCAGTGAAGCTGCTGATGGCTCTGGCACACGTTTCCCTCAGTCGGGCCTCAGAACCTTCTGCCTGTCTCTAGAGAAAACCTCAAAGCTGCACTCACTGTGATAACTGCAGAAACTGAGACTGATGCCAGAACTGCTCTCAGCCAATGAATGCAACAGGGAGACTGATTCAGTTTACTGTGTAGGCTCCTTGTGCTACCAAAAAGGCAAAGAGGCACCCTCTTTAGCCTTTAGAGAGAAAAGGGGGGGTGGTGATATTATTTACTCTGCAGTACTCCCCTCTGTGTGAGGGAAGTCAGAGGTGAACCTAGGACATGGGGCTCCTCTCTCCCTTTCCAATGCTGCATGAAGTATCTATTGTGCTTGGACTTGTGATAAGAAATCTTGTCAGTGGGCTGGGTGAAGAAAGTACACGGGTGTCCCCACCCCCACACAGACCCATCACACTTCAGCACAAAGGTTGATGTTGGTCAAATCTGGGTTCCCAGGTCACCGCTCCTCTCAGAAAGGAAGAGAGAAGAAAACAGAAGGCATTCACGCCTCAACAGACATTTCCTCAGCCTTGGCTGTCCTCATGCTGCTCTGGCACCATGCAGACATTGTGTCTTGTGTGGGCCATGAGGGGGATGCTGCTAGGAACAGGTCACTGCTTCTCATCACTCTCTGCTTTGCTTGTGCTGATTCCTCTGCTTGGAAAGCTACCCCCCTAGGGAACCTTTAAGACTCAGTTTAAATGGCACTTCTTCCATGAAGCCTTCTCCCATACCTCCACCTGCCCAAGTCAAATTGAGTGTCCTTTCCTCTGCAGTTTCCTAGTACCCTGTTGTGGAACTTGTCACACTACCTACTTGCCTTTCTATCTCTTCCTAGACTATGAGTGCTGTGAGAGCTGAGACAATGCCTTATTTATCTCTTTACATCTCAGTGCAGAGCGTAGCATTCCTATAAATGCTTATAGAGTGACGGAAGGTGGAGAGGAAGAACAATGGGATTCTGTCAGAATCAAGTGTCTCCTGGGAGGTAAAAAAATCTGTGGGGGCTTAAAACTGGGCAGAAAATCCAATAGCACATAGCTGTCGGAAAGGTGGCAAACACTTTAGTTCTAAATAACCACCCGACAGGACCCCACCCTGACAGATCAGAATGTCTTCCGTGGACGTATCGGGCTCAAGCACAACTCCTGCTCAGTACCCACACCATCTGGCTCTGGGACAGGCTTGCTGCCTCTGCTCTGACTGACCAACTGAGGGCCAGTTTGATACCACAGCTGCTTGGAAATTAGCATCAGATTCCTGGCCATACTCAACGTGGCTGATATCTATTGAAGAGCTAGGAGAAAGGAAGCAGTGGACAGAAGACCCTATTCTTAAAAGTGTGGCTTTTAAGTTGTCAGCTTCTCTGGCCTTAGAGAAAGGTACATCCAAAGACACACATGAACATGGGTTACCAATGGCCAGGTGGTAGGAAGCACCTGTAAGGGCAGCGAGCTTCTGGTTCTTCTCTGATAGGCCTTTATGTGCAGGAATTGATATCGCAGCACTTTGGCCCTGAAGCTTTCCTAGAAGGTAGTGCTGTACTGAATTATTAAAGGGACTGAACACGATAATCAGATCCACCCTGCTTCTGTGCACTCTCATCCCTGCCCAGTAACCAATCCTTCCTATCCATCAGCTTCCTTGTGCTTTGCCCCAGGACATATTCTTCTGCCACAAGAACATTGCAGAGTGGCTCTGCAACCCTCAACAAAGCAGGTCCCAAGCGTGAGGAGATCGCTTGGTTGAATGCGCAGATATTCACTATGCAAGCGTGGTTTGTTAGGGAAACTCACCCATCCCTTCCCCCAATGTCTTTATCCAAACTCTCTCCAGCTGGGAGCCTTGTTGGTAAATATATTAGGCTACCCAACGATAACATGGTAAGATTAAATTGATATCTCTGGTTTAACAATATGCCCAATTTTTGGTGATTAAACTGTGACTCCTATAGATAGAACCTGTATATATGTTTTCTTCAGGCATTCTCCAAGTTGTGAATCTTTGACTTGTATATATCCTATTTATAATTGATTGTATACCCAACCCAAGGTTTTTGCAACCCCTGATGGCAACCAAACAGTCTTGAACAACAGCACCTTCTAGTGATCAGTATGGCAAACTGTCTGACCGTGTGTTTTCTCATCACATCTTTTTTTACCCCTATAACCAAGGCACATACGCTTTAGCCTCCCCCTTCCCTGGTGCTCAAATAACTGAGATAATTCTACCTCAACTCTTTCTCACACATTCATCATCTTGAACTCTTTAATTTTTCCCATTTCTTCCACCTCTTCTTTAGCTCAAGAATCATTTATCTGCCTCTCTTCCCCAATCAAAAAAAATCTGCCCAAGTTTGTAAATAAGTTCTTTGTTGAGAGGACTCACCTTCTTGTTCATTCCCACTCACCTTTTCGTTCCCTAATGAGGACAATTCGTCGTTCTTTCACTTCTGAACTCAGATTATCTACCATCTTATTAATGCAATTGTCCAGGACCAGGGAGTAGGTTTTGGACTTAATGTCCTTCCGACAAATGGGGCATTCTATCTTCCGCTTCATCCATTCATTGATACAGTAGGAGCAGAAACTATGGGCACAGTTCAAGGTGACAGCCTACAATAGGAATGGGAACACACACAACAGAACTGTCACACTTACTTTCCCAGGGCGGTTGTGATCTCAAAGCCAGGACAGGAGTTAATTCCCAAGGCCAAATGGAAATTTAACCATAATCTAGAGGGCTTACAAAGGGTATTAGAATCATTCTTGGAGATAGGAAATTGTAAGCTTCACGTTAGACAATTCATTTTCTTTCTGAAAGCTAAGTTCATAGACTCAGGCCCCAGGTAGGTTGATTTGTCCATTTTGTTCCACCAACTCAGACCCCACTGCCAATGCGGGTTAGCTACTTTGCAAACAAATGTCACTGGACACAAGTAGGACTAGTAAGTGTGTGAATGTTTGGTAGAAATACATCACTAATTCTCTTATGAAAAACAAATGTATGTCCTCCTAATGGTGAATTAGAAACTCAATTTTAATATATGAAGGGGAGCACATACTGAATACTCAATATATAGAATGGTAGGAGGTATCATCTCTATTCAAAAGAAACTAAAAAAGTAAAATAAATGTAAAAGACAACTAAAAAGCCTGGGGAAAAAGGAACTAAAAAATGTTAAAAAGTGTAGTGGGTTCACTGACAGTGCCTGAACCCCTAAGTAAATAAGCCTGTAAGAAGACAGAAAGCAGCAGGAAACTTGTATTTGAGGGGCTCCTCTGAGTAATTCCAATAGTCAGATTTCTACCAGGGCCCTTTTCACTCTCAGCAATATAAACCATTCTCTTCGTTACTCTTCTTTATGTACATCTCCTATGATACAACTTATTCTGAGGCTCAAAAGTCTTCATTTCTGCTTTTAGGATAGCAGTGGAAAGTAACACAGAAATTATGTATTTTCCAAATGACAAGGTGAGCCCAGAAAGCCAACAAGGAGACATTCTGTTTACTATATGAGATAAATTCTCATAAACAGGAGTAAAAACCTGTTTGATCAAAATGAAACCTTTTTGCAACACTGACTTTAAGTGGTGACCAGTACAGAAGGTCAGGCAGTATCTGTAAACAAAACACAGGTCAAGTTGTTTGTCTCTAACATGTCTGTGCAGATGCTCCGGATTGGCTAACTCATCACCCATTCCACCCCCCACCCCTTCCTTGTCTTCCTCTAGCACAGTCCATAAGCCCTGTCAAAACAACACTGAGTTTCTCCAAAGCAGGAAATCAAATGACTAAAAACTATGGGGGAAATTATGACCTGAAGTCAAAGTGGATCCAGAGCAAAAGAAACAGGTCTGCCCAGGAAAGATTTTTCAGGAGGCTAATAGACTCAACTTCCCTAAAGACAACCAGAAAAAAGGAAGCAGTGTGTGTATGTTATCCTTTGTAAAGGAGCCTGAAAAGCACTGTCATTTAACAACTTGAGTTTAACACCTGTAGTGTAAGATGAACTGGTCACAAATGGTAGAATTTGTGAAAAAGAAAAGAGAGGCTGTGCAAAAATATGACAGGATAAGAACTGGTAACCTAGGAGAGAGGTTTCATTTTCATAAGGAGCCTCAGAGTCCCTGAAATATGTTTCACTTGGCCACTGAATTCCCAAAGTGACCACACACATCAATGACATTTACCACCCTGTTTAAAGGCTGCACTACACACCCACTCTCAGCACTGTGCCCATTCAGAGTAAAGAGAATAGCTTCACTGAGCAGCTTTATTCTGATACTTCAAAAATCCAAGGCCATGTAGCCCTGTTTTCTCCCCAACAACAAAAAGATAAAGGCTTTATTGCAACGAAAAATATTGATTATATCAAACAAATACTCAAGAACAAATGAAATAAGCAACAGGACAATGAAGGTAAAGAAGACTACCTTTGTGGAAATGTGATGGAGTAGTTTATATCATCTACTTACTCATTTTTCTCTGCTCTGTAATGATATGAATTTGTCAGGTCATATTAAACATAAATTTACTTTCAAAAAAAAAAAAGAAGACTATAAAAACAAACAAGAAGTAGCCATCTCTAGAGGTCACTTTGAAGTCAAATACCTACATTAAATTCCTGGAAGAAAAATCTCTTCAGAATGTTTCTATAGTAGAAGCTGCCTGAGTAGCTGAGGCCTCATTCAGGGTTGGGGGAGCGAGAAGGTGTGAGCCAACGCTCATTATTACCTCAATGAAGTATTCTGAGCAAATAATACACTGGAGCTCATTCTCTAGTACGTCATTCATGTGGCTAAGAACTTCCTCCTTCTGTGCTTGCACCTTCTCCTTCTCTTCCTGCAAAGACACACAACCCCACCTGTCATTCGGAAGAACCAACAAGGCAAAATAGGACAGAGATGGAGTTAATTGTCTGGAATAGGATTCAAGAGGAGTCTAAATTAAAAATTCATCCTGGCACAGCAACACAAGAATAAAACACTTTCTCCAGGGGTTACTGTTTCTCAGAACTGCTTTCAAACACAAGGCACTGTCTGTCTTTCTTTTCTCTACTTTTTCAGTATTTGTAGTTTCTGTCTCCTTCCCAAAATTAACCAAATGAGGAAAACTGAAGGTATTTCAAGCCAAGCACCAACCACCCAAGACCAGAACAAAGCATGAAGTATCCTATAGCGAACTGCAGTTTAGAGGTGATATAAAATCATCCCAAGCAACCAAGAACTCACTGGACAAGAAAGAGGACACGAATAGTTCATAAAGGCAGGAAGCTTGAATTAATGTATAAGGTCCCTTGTGTTCTTTGCAGCTGCCTCTTCTATAAAATAAGGATAAGACCTATATTCCCTGCAGGCAGGAGGCTGAAGAGATGGCCTCTGAAGTACTTTCAGGCCCCAAGCTCTATGGTGCTTGCCACTGCCCACTCCTGCAGAGGCCTGCAGTGCAATCTCCCTATGCTTTCCTCAAGAGGGCAGACCACTTGTGGACACACTTTTTAGGGAGGATCCAAGGTGTGCTCTCTTGAAGCAGACAATTAAGTTACTACCTCAACCCCCAAACAGAAAGCATTAGGAGCCCCTGAGCTGGGGGAGGAAAAGTTATTTAGGGTATATTTGAGTGGTTGATTCACTTTTCATCTTTTATTTTCTCTTCTAATTAAAGCAAAGACCGTCAGACTGCTTAGGGCAGTGAAGAGGATCTGGTCTCATTTCTAACTAGAGTCAAGTTCCCTAAAAACTTACGAATCGTGGGGGAAGTACTGTGATTTAAACAGAGGATAAGGATATCAAACTAACTAAAAAGAGAGTCTCCTCTTTTCTGTAGTCTACTCCAGGTCTGTATGCGAGGAGGGTGGGCTGAGAGATGCAGTCAGACTCAGGCATTAATTTCAGGTAAGAGGTTGTAAACTGGTGGCCTGTGGACTGCATCCAGCCTGTAGGCTTGTTTAGTTTGGCCCTCATGGTACTAAAAAACAAAACAAAAAATTGAACTTGTTGCCAATATTTGAAAATTGGGATATTTCACATAAACGTTTGGATTTCCGTCTTCTGTGGAAAACTCAGAAGGTCTGACAACCCTGTGCCTACATTTCTCGATGGCAACTGGCTGCAACAGAAGACCTGCCTCTTGGCGGGGGGGGTGGGGGGGGTTGCCCCTTTCCAGCGCCTCTGTCCTCATAGCTCCCTACTGTGTTCTTACACCCAGGCCACTTCACTCATTTCTATTACCAGTCTGACCCCAGCAGGCATTTGAGTTTATAACCCCTAATTTAAGAGTTTCATTGATCTGATGTGGGAAATAATTACATAAATCCATCAGGATGAACTGTTTTTTATTTTGACTACACCACTTCTTTGCTTATGTCAGTGAGACACTCTAAAGGAGCATCCACCATAGACAATGGACTAGACTGCAGGATGTGAGTGTTTTATTCCCAGAATTTCGCTTCTGAATGAGGGAAGGAAATAGATGTTGTCTTACAGGCAGAACCTTCTCTAGGCCTGAATAATTTACAGATTATTTCCCCTCAGGCAGGGAACAGCTATAATCTCTCTTCATTCACCACAGCAACCCTTGCACTGTTGAAAATGCTGAGCTGCATGTACTAACCAAATTCTAAACCTTCATCTTCTTTCCAGTACCTTGGTCTGCTCCAATTCTTTGTTCTTGGCTTGAATGATGGCTTCAAAGTCCTTCTTGCTGCGATTTAGCTCTTCCATTAGAGCCTGATGCTGCAGAAACATAGCAGATATATAGTCAAGACGAGCTATACAGCATCCTTCCTTTTAGCTACACACATGCCTGCTCCCTCCCTCTATCAGTGGCTTTGGTTCAAGGGATCAGTGGACTGGCAGTTTCAAAATAATGCCTTTGTTCCTTCAGGACACCCCACTTACCTGCTGTTTTTTGTTTTTTTTTTCAGGGAAGGGGGCACATAGGGAGGTAGGCTAGCAAATCCATTAATCCCTCTGGAAATAACCCAACTTCCGTGACCACTCAAATCAACTGAAAAACTTACACGGCTTTCCAGGAGGTCTGATTCTGTAGGTTTAGCTTGGGGTCCAGCAATGTGCATATTTTTAAAAAGCCACCCAAGTAATTCTGGGAACCAAGGATCAAGAACTGGTAACTCCGGCTACCCAGCACTGGGAGTGGCTTTTAAGAAATAATCAGGGAGAAACGGGATTCAGGGAAACTAGATAATCATTTTCATTAAAATAAAAAAGACCTTCAACCTATTTATTTGACAAATTACACACCACATGCTCATAAGGCAATGCTGCCTGAACCCTGCCTGTGTCTTCTGGAAGCTGGCATGCCCAAGAGCTAACAGCTTACTCACTGTGACTAACTGCCTACACCAAATGTCAAGAGGTTGCAATTCTATGAAACATAATTTTTGGGCTCCCACATGCTTAAGTATAGCTTACACTTTAAATCTCATCTCAAATCCTTTTTTAAAGAAGGTGAAGTAAAGGTAAGTATTTCTAAAAAGATATTATTCAAGAAACAAATTTTAAAATGTGTAGTCTCCTAAAAAAAGCAGGTATGTCAGAAGACCTGGGTATTCATCTGGACTGCTAATTAGATGTGTGTGCCTTAACTTACTCATCTATTAAAATGGGAAAACAGGTGCCCCTCCTACATCAGTGTTAATAAGAAAATAAAATAACAGATATGAAAGCACTAGAAAAGTTTTTTAAGTTCTATGTAAATTCAAGTTGTTATAATGGCCTGGTAAATGAAAAAGAACAGCTTCCGAGGGACCAACAGGGTGGACCAAAAAACAACCATGTTTCAGCTGAGAGAGTGGTATGTCCCCCAGGCAGGTTGTTACAGAATCAAGACCTAAAAGTATCCCATTTTAGGCTAATGAATGGAGACGGCCCAAGTACCTCACGCAAAATGATACTGTGTTTTCCTGTCTGTCTCAGAAGCGGGTGAGGAGTAGTGAGTGCAGGGTACTCAGTGATCCCTTGGAGATTTCCAAGTAGCAGAACCTTACTCTTTTTTCAGTCAACTTGAAAACAATATCTGAATATCAATTTAATAATTCTCTAAATGGGAAACATGCCTACCCTCCCACCCTAGAAAATAAACAAGCTTAGAAAATAAAATTCCAAAAAGACTGAATTAACTTCCACCTAATTCTTTCCAAGGCTGTTTGTGCACCCTAAGGAAATCAAGGCAGGCATCGCCCCAAGCTTACAATAATATGTGTCTGTTAACACTGTAAGGAGGTTGGGAGGCAGATATGCAATAAAAGAACGTAAGAATAAATTCTCCCATGCAAATTCTAATGTGATTGCTCACTTTTCCTCAAGGAGGTATGAACCATCCCATTAACCTCCTGACTAAACTTGCATGAAACCACTAATCATAACACATAAAGGACAGAAGACAAAAAAACACATAAAGGACAGAAGACAAAGTAGGTTTTAAAGATGCAAAAGAGCTTATGAAAAATAGAGGTAGTCAAGTTAAATGAAACAAATTACAGGTAATCTTTTAGGAGAATTTTATTCCTGTGAGCCTTGCCCTTCTAGTAAATCGATATGTTTTGCTGACTGTTAAACTGCACATTCTCGACCTGACCTAAAATGCTTAACTGGAACATTATCGAATGGTTTCTGGGTGGCTTCAGCTCAGGAATGGTGAGGTAACAGAGGCCCTTGCAGGCCCTGGTGGCCAAGTCATAGCTCACAATTCCCTTCTGCTGCCCTCACCTTCCTGGAAGTGCAGCCACTTCCCCAGAGAGCCTCCAAATTGCTACAGGCTCCGTTCCATCTTCACTAGAGCAACTTCTGCTCAGATGAAGATGTAAGTTTTCATGCTGAGGTCTGGCATGTCTGTGAGGATCCAAATCTCTGACCTGATGGTGTGAGCAGCTGCCACCTGCTCTGTCTACAGACTGGAAATACCAGAGGTGCGTGCTAAGCAGCAGAGGCAGCCAGTAGCCACGCAAAGCCTGGCTGCCCCCAACTCCACGGCCCACCATAATCTCAGTGCAATGGCAAGAGATAAATTACCTCCTGCAGAGCCTGGGCCAGCTGTTGCTTCAGGTCCTCTTCTCCTTGCTCTTTTTCCAAACCCTGCAAAGCCAAAAACAAAATGCAAAGTTTCCCGCTGGGAGGGGGAAAAAGGAACAAAATCTAGCAACAAGCAGAGCAAACCAGCCAGTGTGAGCATTTGGGAACAACAGGGAGCAGGGAGCAGGTGGAAAACCTCCCGTTTTACTTCAAGCTGTTGGCAGTAATGGACTTAAGCAGAGTTAACTGCTCAAATACTGCACACCCCAGGGCTGTCACCTTCAAGCCACCATTCAGGCTGTTCTGGAGAAACTGTGGGCTAATCCTCCGAGTTTCCACTGAGTAAAATGCTGTGACTCCCCAAAGGATGTAAACTGAGAGGTTCTGAGACACCAAATATCTAAACTGAGATATAATCCCCCGGACTGGCACTCATGAGCTCCACCATGTTTCCTCCCTTGATTCTGGCCATGCTGTCTCTCACTCGGAGTCTCTTGACCACTTCTGGCCCATAAACTGCTCTTCCTCCCGCCTTGCCTGAGCTTAAGCTATATATCCTCCATCAGCGCCCTCTGATGTGAATGTCTTGCACATCATCATTACCCTACATCCAGCACCTTCCGCAAGTATCTCTGGGCCCTTCCCTCCTTACTTTAAGAATTACCTACTTATTTAACATGCCAACTTGAAATTGTTGTCTAATTTAGATATACTGACTTAAAACTGTTCTGATTACTTTATGTGTATAACACATCTTGTCTCCTCAACAAGATATATTCCTTAATGGCAAAAAACATTTATTAAGCACCTTTACAACCACCCAAATCCAAGTATAGTGCCAGGGAACATGGGTGCTCAAAGAAAAATCTGTGTGAAGCAGCAAGGGTTAAATGAGCTTCTGAACAAGTAGTAGGGGTAGGATAAATCCCGAGGGCTTGGTGGCAAAGGGAAATGCAGCTAATAAACAAAGGACTAGATATACTTCACCAAGAGTGAAGTATATTTACACATGATCCTCTCATACCCAGAGAAATTCTTTAAACCAGTGCTTTCTGCCTTTCTTTACCATTTTGGTACAGAAAAAGATTTTACAGCTATATCTTGAAGCATGCCCAGAACAGCCACAAATATTAACAGTAACTCTTTTTCCTGAACACATTAGCCTGTAAAGAGAGTGCTGCTCTGCTGAAGGTGTCATACACTAAATATGTAGAGATAAACCTCCCTCTATGAATTTCAAGAACTAGCCCAGGCTGGATACGGGAAGCAAAAAAGTACACATAAGCAAGCAATGTATACTCTTAGAAAGACCTATTTAATACAGGGCCTTTATACTACCAATTCAAGAGGATTCCAGAGATTAGAATGAAATTTATGAATTGCTCAGAAATAAGTCAACACTACTGGTTGTTCCTTGCCCTGTGCAAAGTAAACAAAAGATAAAAGCTTATTCACTTCAATCCTGATTGGCCCTTCTCGGTTCACGATGGGGAATTCTTGACATTTGGTGTTACCTGAGCAAGTAGGTGGCAGTAAGATGCGCGGTTCTTGCCAGATGGGAACTGACATTTTGAGCAGGGACCAGATCAGCTCTAGCCTAGAAGCTTTGTGCAAGAGTTGTCATCTAAGCAAATGACTCAAGGATGGGGACACATTTGGTCTTACCTTGACACAGCTAAGACAGTCATTATTTTACCTTCCTGCTAAAGGCACTGTAGGAGGTGGCTTATCACTTAACTCAACAGTTGGGTTATGGTATACCTGTCAACAGTTGGGTTACGGTGTACCTGTTCTCTCCTATGCTGGCTGCTCAGGATAGAAACAAAAACAGTCTGCTTTTCCAGCCTCCCACTTTCTAGGTTAGCTACAGAGTTCACTAACCATCATAGCTAACAAGTTTCCAGGTACAACAAGGGCAGAGTAACCAGCTGACCCATACCTGCCTTGGGGCTAAATGATTTGCCTTGGACCACAAAGCAAAGATAGATAACTCATGAAGACAACTCTTTAATTAGAGTATGCTGTCGTGTGTGGCATCCTGACCTTCATCCAACCTGTCTCTGAATTTACCTCAGTTCTCAGATGCCTCAACTTTACATCCTGAGATCATTTACATCCCGACTGGCTCTGCCACCTTTCACCCCATCTTGGCACCCTAACTCCAGCTCCTGATCTGATCATCATGCTGAAGCCTTAACCCTTTACTCAACCCCCTTCTCTCATCTCACAGTTTTCTGTTCCCATTCCATCTCCTGTCCTTGGTGCTCAGCATTTGGTCCCTGACCCAGAAACAGAGAGGTCTGGCCAGAGGCTCATAAAGAACCTGCCCACCCTCCTGAGAGGCAGTCTTGTCCTTCCCTCCTGTGTTGTACCTGGAGATGCTGTTTCTCTTCCTGGAAAGTCTTCTCTAGCTGCTCCACTCTGGCCTGCTGCTGGGCCTGCTCTGCACACAGCTGGGACTGTAAATCCTGCAGCTCCTGCTCCATTTTCACAATTATCTTTGAGTTCCCTTCTTGGGTCTGCTTTTTCACATTCAGAACAGCTACCTGTTTTTCCTGCATTTGTGTTTTCAGTTTCAGAATCCTGGACATGGTCACCTTAAACAGCTCTAAGCTGCTCTGAGATGCTGAAGGGTTTGAGGCTTTCTGCTTCTTTTGATGAAGCTCTATGACGTCTGCAGGGCCAGGGTAAACATGAGCCCCTGTGGTCTTCTCACTTGGCTCAAGAGAAGTCAACTTGGGATCCAAATATTCAGAGGGTTGACTGGCCACTTCACTTTTCCCATGTGACTTCACTGGTTGACCAGGTTCACAAGATACTTTACTTATTTTGGATTTCAAATTTGAGGGGCCTTCAGCTCCAGGACCGTCTAATTCATCCAGACTAAATTTCCTTTTAGTTCTCAGGCCCTTATTTTTTCCCATCATCTGGCTATACTTTGGGGCAAGACAAGGATACATCCTTTCCCAGTCTTCTTCAGCAACTTCATATTCATACTCTGCATTCTCCTTATTTTCCAGAGGCACCCCAAGCTGGATGTGGTCTCCCTCATGGAGAGAATAGACCTCTAAAGGTTCTAGACGTTCTCCATTCAGCCAAACACCATTCAGACTCTGGGGAAAGGGAAAGAAAGACGAAATAAGCTTCACAATTTTCCTCCTCTTAATGGAATTTCTCTCCTGCTGCTGCAAAACCTTCTGCCTTTTCATAAGGAAAACTCTCGAGAACAAACAGAAAAGAAAGGTTCAGAAATAGCATTCTTCAAACAGCGCTTTGGCTTTTTACCTATATTTCACATTCATGCCTCCTCAGAGAACTGTCTGTATAACAGGCAGAATCACCTTTCTACTGGTAGAAGAATTACTCAAATAAATACAGCAGCATTAAAAGAAACTGAAATTGAATTGCTCCTATTGACCTAAACTGGGGGCAATGGCCCAAGACTGAAAAAACTGCTATTAGAAGGAAGCAGCATCTAATGATGAGGTTCAAAAGGTAGGCTTGGCCAGGAAAGTCACACAAGCATTGTCTCTGGATGTGGCCCCTGAACACATTGGTGAATGAGCAAAGCACTTCTCAGTACACAAACCAAAAAAGAGAGTAGAAATACTCTGTACTGGGGTCAAACCACAGGTAGGACCTGACCCCATTAATAGCACCAGAGGTCCAGGGGCAATACAGCATAGTGGCTAAGAACAGGAGCTCTGGACTCAGATAGTCTTGGGTACACAGCTCAAATGCACCACCTTGGGCTTATTAATTGCATGGCCTTTGGCAATTTACTTAACCTCTCTATGCCTCAGTTTTGTCTGTAAAATAGGGATGGTATAGTACCTACCTCATACTGTTCCCATGAGCAATGAATGAGATAATACATGGAAACACTTAGCACAGGGACTCACATATAATAAATGCTCAATAAATATTTACTTTTATAGTTTTCATTAAATCACAGCATAGAGGTGAAGAGCATGGAGGCTGGAGTTAGACTGCCTGGGTTTGTAATCTGGCTCCATTACTTAATAGCTGTGTGACTTTAGGCAAGTTTCTTAATCTCTCTATGCCCCAGTTACCACATCTATAAAATGGAGGATAATACTAGTCTCTCCCCCATGGTGTCTGTATGGATTTAACGAGATAACATACATAAAGTACTTAGAAAAGTGCCTGGCACAGGGTAAGCATTATATAAGTGTTCGCTACTATTATTATGTTCTGGCTCAGTTGATTTATCAACAATCACTTCAATTCTATGCTCAGCATCTTACAAGGTAAATATACCAAATATAAAAGTAGAAGATAAGAAAACAACTTTTAGCAGCTGACTGTGGAAAGGAAAACACAAGGGCACATATAAGCAAATGTGGGATTACACAGCACAGCCTATAAATGCAAAGGGATATCATGTATAGCTGGGTTAGTTAAGAGATGCTAAATGGGCATGAAGCCTTCTAAAACAGAATTGAGACAAACGTCTAATTTAGAGTTGAAAGAGACAAGTGGGCATTTTAACCCATATCAAGAACTTAACTTTGGAGGACAGGCCAGAGATGAAGCTCACATCTGAACTGGGACTAAGACTTATGTTTATGCTGGTAACTACAGCTACCAAAAATAGAAAAAAATACTGGTCAACCCAAATATGAGGAACAGGGGGCTTGACCACAAGGCACAGAGGATAAAGGGGAGTAGGATCTCAACTCCAGTTTGGTATCAGGCCCTTGTTTCTGGTTTGATACATTGGTTTGAACCAGGAGAGAGAGAAAAAGACGAGCATAGATACATAGAGACAGACAGGCTTTAACCCACTGCCTTGGGCCTAACCTGGCTTATCTGGCCAACCTTCTCTGAAACTTTCTATTCATATTCAGCCCGAGAAATTATGGGGAGTGATCAGTTCTGCTGAATTCTGAAATAACAAGAGGGGAAATAACAAAGGAGGGGGATGGAGGCCAGAAGAATCTATTTGAGAACAATTTTTTAGCAGAATAGTCAATTTTAGATTATATATAGGAAAAAGGTCTCAAAGAAAGTAATATGACACAGAAGGCCACCTAATGCCAAGGTAAAGACATTTAAGAAAAATCTTAAAGGCAAAGATAAGGTTAAATAAATAAAGAAGGTTACAGAAGCAGCCCAAGGCTAGAGAGAACAAGCAATCCCTAAAAAGCTGGGGCAAACTTTCAAGACACATTGCAGCCCTCCACTAGATGGTCTGCATTAACCTGCCTCCTTCAGAGCCCTTTTAGGTCTGGAAAATAAGCTCTCAAAATTTTCCCATCACATTTTTATCCTCGGATCCCTCTGTGTTTACCCATTCATCACCCCTTGGTGACACCTAGCGGTATAACTGGATCATAACCCTGAGTCAGGTCTGTTCACAAGGTGACTGTAGAAAAGGATGTAAACACCATGGTTATGTAAGAACCATCAAGTACTGCCCAGGATATGATCTCAAATACAGTGGTGTAAATAAATCGAACTCTGATCAAGACTTTCTTGATTTTGGTTTTCATAATCACCAGTTTGAACAATGTCAGCAGCAGCAAAGTGATAATCAAAGAAAAGCCTGCCCCATGTCTCTTAGCCATCAATAGGGAAAAGGTGAGATAACCCACACCCTCTCAAACACTAATTACTTCACCTGATGCTCCATCTCTGTCCAGCATTTTTTTTTGGTGAGAAAGACCAGCCCTGAGCTGACATCCGTTGCTAATCCTCCTCTTTTTGCTGAGGAAGACTGGCCCTGGGCTAACATCCGTGCCCATCTTCCTCTACTTTATATGGGACACCACCACGGCATGGCTGACAAGCAGTACGTCGGCAGGCGCCCAGGATCCGAACCCGTGAAGCCCGGGCTGCCAAGCGCGAACTAAACCACTGCGCCACCGGGCCGGCCCCTGTCCAGCATTTTTAATCAGTTCCTGAGGACAGCGGAGACTCAAAGCCAAAAGGCAATGTTTTCTTGGAGTTTTCCAGATGATTTATGGAAATGTTTAATACAAATAGCAGTGGCTGAGTCTCACCCTCAGACTGAGTTAACTGGTCTGAGATGGAGACTAGGCATCAGGATTTTTAAAGTCAGGTTTATATACAAACACATATAGTGTATAACTGTGTCAACACACAGTGCCCCCTTACAGTCAACCCCTTCCCCCATTCCCAGGCGACTACTCATCTGTTCTCCGCCCTACATAGGTTTGCCTTTTCCAGAATGTTGTATAAATAGAATCATATGGTATATACCCTTCTGAGTCTGGCTTCTTTAACCTGGCATAATGACTTTAAGATTCATCCATGTTGTTGCATTAACAGCAGTCTGATGTTTTTATTGCTGAGTAGTACTCCAGGTATATGGGTATACCGGTTTGCTTATGCATTCCCTAGTTGTTTTTTCCAGTTTTGGGTGACTATGAATAAAGCCGCTATAAACATTCACAGACAAGTTTTTGTGAGAACCTAAGTTTTCATTAACTTATGGTAAACATGTAGAAACAGGATCGCTGGGTTTAACTGTTTAACAGTAAGAAATTGCCAAACTGTTTTTTAAAGTGGCAATACCATTTTGTATTCTCACTTGCCACATTTAAGAGTTCTAGTTACCCTGCATGCTCACTAGCACTTGGTATTGTTTTATTTTAGAAATTCTAATAGGTGTCTACCAGTCAGTATTTTTTTTAATTCTTTACTAAAACATAACATACAAACATAAAAGTGCACAAATCATAATGCACAATTAGATGAACATCTCAATGTAACTACAAGGTTGAAAAAAAACAAACCACATTATCAGCATCCTGGACATCCCCTTGTGCCTCCTTTTAGCCACCAAGCCCCTCTCCCCTCCATTCGGTGACTACTAGCCTGGCTCAACATCACACATTAGTTTTGCCCAGTTTTGAACATTATATAAGTGGCACCATATAATGTGTATTCTTTTGTGTCTGTCTTCTTTCACTCAATATTATGTTTGTGAGATTTATTCATGTTGTTGGATATACAGTCATGTGCTGCATAATGACGTTTTGGTCAACAACGGACCACATATACAATGGTGGTCCCATAAGATTAGCACCATATAGCCTAGATATGTAATAGCTATACCATCTAGGTTTGTGTAAGACCCCTCTTGTTCACACAACAATGAAATTGTCTAACAATGCATTTTTCAGAATGTATCCCCATAGTTAAGCAACACATGACTGCAGTAGTAGTTCACTTATACTCATTACAGTATAGTGTTTCACTCTAAGAATATTCCACAGTTTATTTATCCATTCCACTACTGATGGACATTTGGGTTGTTTCCCTGGGAGTGAAAATATCGTCATGAGGTATATATATGTGCAACTTTTATAAATATTGTCACATAATTTTCCAAAATAGTTGTACCAATTTACACTTCTACCAAGACTACTTTGCTCCATATCCTTGCTAATACCTGGCATCATCAGTATTTAATTTTAGCCACTCTGGTGGATGTGTAGTGGTACTCTGTTGGGCTTTTAATTTGCATTTCCCTGATCATTAATGAGGTTGAACAACTTTTCACGGATACTGAACATTTGGATACAATCTTTTGTGAAGTGCCTGGCTCTTGCCCATTTTTAAAACTGGGTTATCTTTCTTACTGATTTGGAGTTCTGTATATATCTAAGTATAAGTCCTTTATCAGTAGTGTGTAGCAAGTATCTTCTACTCTGAGCTTGGGTTTCACTCTCTTTTGATATCACGATGTCTTTTGATGAATGGAAGTTCTTAATTTTAATGTGGTACCATCAGTATTTTTTTAAAATACCCCATGTAAAGGCAAAAACTGAAAACAGGGTTGAGAACCACTGCTCTAGCTGCTAAAAAACCAGAAGCTGAACTGTCGCAAGCAGCAAGGTTTGTTCACACAGAGTATAACTCACCAGAGACTTTAAATGCCAAAGCCTACAGGACAAAGGTAAGAACCACCAGGTAGCAGGTGAACAGCAACATGATAGGAGAGAAGAATGAGAAAGGCTCAAACGATATGCCTGAGCCTCTAGGACTGGAGACAAGCAAACCCACCAAGTCATTTCAGATTGTGATTTTGAAACAACTGATTTTCTGAAAGAGCTGGATACCAATACATAGGATGAACCATCTGAAGAGTTTCTCAGTTAACTGAAATCTACACAGCTACAACTATCCTCATATTTTGTGTGCAGAGTTAGCAGTCCTCCAATGTTATTATCTTTTTAAAGCCAATTTTAAACCAAAATTGCATTATTTTTGTATCTGTACTTAAGCTTTCACTTTCTGGCTATTCCAGAATATGAGAGACCATTTCATGAAGAGAGAATGTAGTTCTGAGTTTTGAATTATTAGAAATATCTACCTCTTGAAAGAGACTTGGCAAATGACTTCAGATATGACCATAACAGTAATATCCTGCACCTGAAATTCAAATCCTTCCTCAGCAGAAGGCTGCCAAGGCATCATGCCAGAAAGAAACAGAGCATCTGTTGAGGAAAAAAAGGGGGGGAGGGGCTTTTACCTATAAGAATAGTTGCTACATCACAACACCCCAGTCACAGCTTCTCTCAAAAATCAGAGTGACCTCACAAACTGAACCAAAGCTAAGTGGCTTACACTGATTGTACAGAAAAGACTTGGAAGAATCAGGAGCATAACTTTCCTCTATATTATCGGACTGAGACCTGAGAGAAGACTGTCATGGTAACAACAGCCCTAGAAGAAAGGGTACAAAGCAAACACTAGAGAGCAGCCTGGGAGCACAGCCAAGATCTGTGGCTGGCACAGGCTGCTTCTAGGTCCCTGAGGCTGACGTTCAAGGAACACTAAAATCAGTCAGCTGGTGGCTTCCCAACCTCTCTAAATCTGCTATCCCATAAACGGAGCATATATATACAGCACACAATCACGGAAAGAAGCAGCAGAGAACTCACCTCTATACACCGTAATCCCATTTCTCAGATATCCAACTCTGATGAGGAAAACATCTTTTCCTACAGTGTTCTGATATAAGCTATTGCAGGGGCTTTAAAATCTTGCAGCGATGTCTTAAATAAGCATAGTTAATTTTTTTTTTAAATCATGCAGCCATTATAGCAAATTGCTTGTGTCCTCTACTGGTATTTGACAACAGGGCATAGTAGAGAGACTTATTTGTGTTTGAGCCCTGGCTCATTCACTCACTCAACCAGTCGGTTATGTAGAAGCCCTAGGGTAAGTCACTTTCTCTCTCTGGGCCTCAGATTCACCTGTCCCCAGAAGAGGTTAAACTAGATCATCTCTTAGGTCTCCTTTTCAATGCCAATTTCAATTCTACTCATAAGGAAGGCCTTGCCAAGAGTGCTGAACCAATTTACTTCACATTTATAGCCTCTCCTTCAACACAGTGCCAACCCAACTTAATCCTGGTGCAGGAAGGTACCTTCTCCAACAGCTTAAATCTAGCAGTTTTATACATGCAGAATGAGGCTGCTGGGCAGGCCTGCAGGATACCTGCAATATTATGAATTATAATAAGAAATATATATTTGGTCTTCATCCCCATTTCTAGGACAGAGCTTCTAAAAACCCTTGGAATTTCCTAAGTGGTGAGAGATAAAGGTGTCTTTTGTTGTGTTAATGAGGTGACTTTTGGAATGACCTTGGTCACCTAAGGATGGGGGCAAGTTGCCAAGGGAACCAACCCTGCTATTGGAAAGCTGGAACTTTCAGTCCCACCGTTAGACCTCCTGGGAGGGGAGAGGGGCTGGAGGTCGAACTGATCACCAATGATCAATGATTTAATGAATCACAGCTATCTAATGAAGCCTCCATAAAAACCCAAAAGGACAAGTTCAGAGAGCGTCCAGGTTGGTGAATACATGGAGAGTGGTGCACCCAGTCAGGGCATGAAAGTTCCGTGCCCCTTCCCACATACCTTGCCCTACACATCTCTTCCATTTGGATGTTCATCTGTATCCCTTATCATATCCTTTTATAATAAGCTGGTAAACATAAGTAAATGTTTCCCAGAGTTCTGTGAGTCACTCCAGCTAATTAACTGAATCCAAAGGGGGAGGAGGTCATGGGAACCTCTGATTTATAGCCAGTTGGTCAGAAGTACAAGTAACAACCTGGACTTGTGACTGGCATCTGAAGTCCAAGGAAGGGGTCTTTGGAACCTCCAATCTATAGCCAGTTGGTGAGAAGCACAGGTGTTAACCTGGCCTTGCAACTGGCGATTGGCATCTGAAGTGGAGGGCAGTCTTGTAGGATTCAACCTGTGGAACCTGATGCTATCTCCAGGTAGACAGTGTCAGTACTGAGTCGAACTGTAGGGCACCCAGCATTACTTGGTGGTGTGGGGGTAAACCGCTAACACACATGTCAGAACTGGTCTCAGAACCATTTTCATATTCTTCCCTCTAACAGGTCTCTTTAAAATCCTTCCAACCAGAGCAGTGTAAAATGGTGTCTGAAGATATTTTATACTTCCTAATCCTTAATCCTTAACTGTCTACATTAGACTTTCTCTCACTTCATAGCCTATATTTTCACTGTATTCCTGGGTGCTTATATATCTGCACTTTAGGTACTTTCTAATTGCTGGGCTTTATATGCTATTTCATCTCCCTTAGTATTCACACTAGACCAGTGGTTCTCAAATTTTTTAAAGCAGAAAAACTCTTTATTCAAAGGAAATCTTCCTGGGGCCACCTGGTGGCGTAGCGGTTTCGTCCGCGCTTGGCAGCCCGGGGTCTCCGGTTCGGATCCCAGGCGCCCGCCGACGCACTGCTTGTCAGCCACGCTGTGGCGGCGTCCCATATAAAGTAGAGGAAGATGGGCACGGATGTTAGCCCAGGGCCAGTCTTCCTCAGCAAAAAGAGGAGGATTAGCAACGGATGTTAGCTCAGGGCTGGTCTTCCTCACAAAAAAAAAAAAGGAAATCTTCCTCAGAACACCAATACGTAAAATAGGTTAAAAAGTGGGGCAGGTGGTTTGCTCTGATTGAAAGGAGTGGGGAAGGGAAGGAGCTAAGTACAGTCAGCTCAGCTCTTGCCTCCTCCCCATGCCCTGAACTACAGGTGTACTCCAGAATCTTCTTCAGTTTCCCAAGGTTTCTGGACCTTCAACTTAGAAAGGGCCAATTCCCCCAGTAACTTAGTCTAGTTTCTGGAACAGGACCTATTGCCCCAATTCAGGTGTTCTTCCCTCAAAGTAACTAACTTCAATTCAAGTCATTAGAAATTATTTTGGCATAATCAAATCTCTGGCAGCAGACAGAAGTGGTTGTCTCTAGGAAAGACAATTGGGTGGCTAGGGGAGAATCTTTTAATTTTGTACCATGTATTACCTATGCAAAAAAAAAATTAATTTAAAAATAAACAAAAAATTCAATGAAAGTCACTAGGTTTCTATGGATTCCTGTACCTTGTTGTCCATAATAGTCCACTGGCCCTCCGCATTCTGCTTCAAAACACAGTGGCTTCGGGAAATCATCAGAGGGCAGATTTTCGATACCAGTTGGTATGTCACACCAAATCCTCGCCCTAAAGTCACCTAGGAAGATAACAATGTAAGAGACACGATCAGCCACTGTGCTGAAAAGGGAGGTCCTTCACAATCTTGTCAACTAGCAGTGTACACGTGTCCTGACTTACAAAACCCGATTCCTGGGAAACCCAAGCAGCTCATCCGCTATCTCCTCCAGCTGCCACGGGAGCCATCAGGAAAAAAACACAAGAAGCTGTGACAAGAAGAGACAGCTGAATGGAGTTAATCACAGGATGTCAGGGTTGGTAGGACTCTGAAAAGTCACGAGATGGAGGAATTCTTTCTACACACCCCCACCGACTAGTCTTAAACACTGCCAACAACTGCAGTCTCTATACAAGACAGTCCCTCCAACTTTTTAATGGCTCTGACTTGGCATCTTTCTCCCTAAAAATTTCATCCATTGGCCCTGGCTCTGCCCTGGGCAGCATCAGAAAATCTCCAATCCCTTTCCCACATGACAGCTATAAAGTGTCTACTGAGTCTTCTCCTTTCTTGGCCCTATGTTCCCAATTACTTCAACCTAACTCTCACGGCATAGGTTTGAGTCTCTTTGTCATTCTAGTGGGTCGGTGAGGAGACTCCTGGCTTATTTTTATTCCTGGATGCCATATTAAGAAAAATAAACTTAATTTCTGTTACACAGTTGAATGCTAGTATCACTTTCCCAGTTCTAGATGTTATCACTGGAGCATATAAATTGTATTAGCTTTCATAGCAGATCTATCACACTGCCAATGTATCTTCAGGCTTAGGAATGATTAAATTTCTCGGTCTAACCCTTCCCCAAGAATTGCTATGCTACCATACTTGACTAGTTGGTAAATGTGGATTCGAGTGCAGGACGTTACACTTATTCCTATCACACTTCATCTTGTTATTTCAGCCTATCACATGAGCTTGTGAAAACCTTTCTGAATTCTTAATCTGCCATCAGACATACTCAATATCCCTTCCAACTTTGAGTCACCCACCAAATTGATATGATGCCCTCTGTACCTTCATTCAAGACACAGATAAAAGATTGGAACAGGATGCAGCCAACAGCAAAGCTCTCAGGAAAGCCTAGCAAACATTCTACCATACAATCTGGGTACACCTTCAACCAGTTGTAATTCAACCAGAGTCTTTGCATCGAGTCCATATTTTCCATCAGATCCACAAGGATAGCAAGAGAGCCACTGGAAAAGGTTGCAAAGAAGCCCAATTCACATCTATCATACTTTCCTGATGGACCAGTCTAATTCTTAATAACCCTGTCAAGGAAGGAAATGAAATTCTTCTGAGATCCAGATCTTAGAATTCCCTGCTTATTCTTCTTGGTACATAAGCCACCTCTTTAATGACTCATACCACAACCTTACCTGAGAACATTAAGCCAAATGATCTGTGGTTTTCTAAAAGCTGCCCTCTTTGCTCCTTTTGAAAATCTTTCAGAATCATGCCTGTCCTCCTCAGACCCTGAAAGAGCATCATGACTCTCCTTGCCCCAATCTATTCCTCCCCACGAACTCTCATCTCAGGAACTAACACTACCATCCAACCACCTGCTGAGCCCAAAACCCAGGAGCCATCTTTGATTCTTCTCTGTCTCTCATCTCACATTCAAATCATCAGCCAATTCTACTGGCTGTAATTCAATATGTCCTAAATCTGTTCACTTCTATCTCTGTGACCACTATCTTAGTCCAAAAAACCTGGCCTCTCCCAGTTATGCTGTTTTTGCTCCTGTGCTAACACCCTTAAACTTTATTCTTCACATGGGAGCTGGAGTGGTAACGTAAAAACTTTAAATCAGATTATTTCCCTTCTTTCCTTAAAATTCTCCGATGATCCAAACTTCCTCCCACAGCCTATAAGGCCCTAAATGTCCTAAACTCTTCTGCCTCTTAGTCTTATACCATGGTCAGAAACACTGCTACCAGAAATACTCAACTGCTACAGGTCACTTCACTTCTTCCCTCTGCTTAGAACACTCTTCTCTCAGATATTTGCATGGGCTCCTTTTTATCTTTCAACTTTCAGCTCCTCAGACGCCTGCCCTGATTACCTGGTCTAAAGTTGCTGCCTGTTCCCTCCTCGGCCCCCTCCCATCGTATTCCTTCATGTTATTAACATGCATTTATCACAATCCAAAATTATCTTGTTTTACCTATTTATTTCTGTCTCCCCCTTACAAGAACCCCTACTAGAGTATAAATTTCATGAGCAGGGCCCTTATCTGTCTTGTGTACCACTGTATTTCTGTACCTGGCAGCATCTCGTGCTCAGTAAATATCTGCGAATAAATGGAAGGAAAAAAGAGATTTTGCTTATGAGTCCTCCCAGATTCTAGGATGGGTGTTTATTTAGGTCAGAAGTTGGAAACTTGGTTATTACCACTGAAAACTATGGAGCAGCAGCCAGGAACTCTTACAATCTGACTTGTTCCCCTTTAAAATGTTGTGGTGATCACATCCACCAAAACCCTGAGTCTGAAGTTTTCAATTCTTTGACAGTTTGCCAGAAATTCCATTAATTATAGAAATTCCTCTGAATTAATACATATATCCTTTAAAAATGGAATGTTTAAAGATTTAAATGTTATCCCTATTCAGTAAGAATTTCCATTTAGGTAGCTTTATTTCTAATAAAGGAAGTATTTCATATCCCATTTTAATACTTGGGGAGACAGCCAGATTGCCATTGTGAGTAGCCTAGGGAAAGTACTACAGAAAAGGGAGACAAGTGCCTTTTTCTGAAATTGCCTCCTACAGACTCTGAATCCAGGAAAGGAAGAAAAGACTATTTTTCATCCTTTCCTTCACTAACCGGTCCTAGAATTTAACCTTGGCACACTATGGTTAAAGAGTCTGCAATGAGCTTATCTGGATATCCCAGCATCCGTAACAAAAAACTAAATTTCCCTTGGGAACTGAGTGCCAACAAACCGCCAACTCACATGTTGGGTTGTTTCCATTTACAACAGTTTTGCGAGCCTTTGAGCTTACTAACATTATTGGTCTATAAGATCATCTTGTCCTTACCAACCTTCACTAATACTATCCACTTCCTCCTGGCCACAACTCCTACTGTTCCCCACATGACCAGCAAATACTCTAGAATCATCTTTTCCCTTTTCCAACCCTCTTAGGGCAGAAAGTTTCATGAAAACCAAACACAAGAGAAGAAAATGGAAAAACGAAGATACTATGGTTTTTCCCAAACCTAGATACTTATAAGGCCAGGAAACTAGCTAATTTGCAATAAATCTATACCTAATTTGTTTTTCCAGCAAACTCTTTGGATTGGTTTAAGAAGTTTAAAGACACACATTCAGGGAGACAATTTACTACAGTATTCCCTTCAACGAAATGAGAGAAACCTTGTTTTATTACTTTATCCATGAAATTTTATCTGAGACTGTGAGGGGACCTGGGAAGGCAGGAAACTGACCTTACTCTGCTGTTATAAATAAATGCTATCAGCATACTTCCTAAAATCGTGTGCTTACCAGCCTGTGGACCACAGTCTGGGGACCATTACAATAAGTAAGACTTTCCCTCTTGCCTTTGACTCAGGCCTCTCATCATACACTCCAACTATTTTCTAAGACCTATTCTCACAGCCAGCCTGGCCTGGCAGGCATCTCCTTCACATAGGGCTCCAAGGCAAGCCAGTCTTTCCACTATGTCTTCACCATTCACTCTAGTTTGTATGGGTCTCTCCCCAGAGACATGGCCCCACACAAAATTATCCAACAGTTTAAAATATGTCGAGGAATACTTTATAATGCTCTTGCTGCAGGTGCTTTAATTCCTTCTGTCCCCACCCCCACCAAGACTCCCTGTGCTACCAATCTATTCAAAAGTAATATATTAATCCACGGCAATTGAATCTGAAAGAATGAGTTAACACTTGACCTCTAAGTGCCTGACAGGGTTGTATGGGTGAGTGTAGTACATGTGTGGGGCTCAAATTAATTTTGCGAAAGCTCAAACCCTTTAGAGAATAAAGTACAGGCATACCTTGTCTTACTGAGCTTCACAGATACTGTGTTTTTTAACAAATTGAAGGTTTGTGGCAACCCTGCATCAAGCAAGTCTACTGGCCCCATTTTTCCAAGAGCATTTGCTCTCTTCGTGTCTCTGTCACATTTTGGTTAACTCTTTTGGTAACAATATTTCAAACTTCTTCATTATTATATTTGTTATGATGATCTGCAGTCAGTGATTTTTTGATGATACTATTGTTAATTGTTTGGGGGCACCATGAACTGCACCCATATAAGATGGCAAACTTGATCGATGAATGTGTGTGTTCTGACTGCTCCACCGACCAGCTGTTCCCTGTCTCTCTCCCTCTCCTTGTACCTCCCTATTCCCTGAGACACAACAATATTGAAATTGGCCAATTAATAACCCCACAATGGCCGCTAAGTGTTTAAATGAATGGAAGAATCCCATGTCTCTCACTTTAAATCAAAAGCCAGAAATGATTACGCTTAGGGAGGAAGGACTATCAAAAGCCAGGACAGGCCGAAAGCTAGGCCTCTTGTGTCAAGCTGTGAATGCAAAGGAAAAGTTCTTGAAGGAAATTAAAAATGCTACTCTAGTGAACACACAAATGTAAGAAACAGAACAGCCTTATTGCTGATGTGCAGAAAATTTTAGTGGTCTGGATAAAAGATCAAACCAGCCACAACATTCCCTTAAACCGAAGCCTAATCCAGAGCAAGGCCCTAACTCTCTTCAATTCCATGAAGGCCAAGAGAGGTGACAAAGCTGTCGAAGAAAAGTTTGAAGCTAGCAGAGGTTGGTTCATGAGGCTTAAGGAACGAAGCCATCTCCATAACATAAAAGTGCAAGGTGAAGCAACAAGTGCTGATGTAGAAGCTGCAGCAAGTTATCCAGACAATCTAGCTAACATAATTAATGAAGGTGGCTACAGTAGACAACAGATTATCAGTGTAGACGAAACAGCTTTTAATTTGAAGAAGATGCCATCAAAGGCTTTCACAGCTAGAGAGGAGAAGTCAATGCCTGGCTTCAAAGCTTCAAAGGACAGGCTGACTCTCCTGTTAGGGGCTAATGAAGCTGGTGACTTTAAGTTGAAGTCAATGCTCATTTACTATTCCGAAAATCCTAGTGCCCTTAAGAATTATGCTAAACCTACTCTGCCTGTGCTCTACAAATGGAAAACAAAGCCTGGATGACAGCACATCTGTTTTCAACATGGTTTACTGAATATTTTAAGCCCACTGTTGAGACCTGCTGCTCAGAAAAAAAAGACTCCTTTCTAAATATTACTGCTCGTTAACAATGCCCCTGGTCACCCAAGAGCTCTGATGGGGATGTACAAAGAGACTAATGTTGTTTTCATGCCTGCTAACACACATTCATTCTTCAGCCCATAGATCAAAGAGTCATTTCGACTCTTAAGCCTTATTATTTAAGGAATACATTTCGTAAGGCTACAGCTGCCATAGATAGTGATTCCTCTCTTGTATCTGGGCAAAGTAAATTAAAAACCTTCTGGAAGGGATTCACTATTCTAGATGTCATTAAGAACATTTGTGATTCATGGGAAGAGGTCAAACTATCAAAATTAACAAGAGTTTGGGAGAAGTTGATTCCAATCCTCATGGATGACTTATAGGTTCAAGACCTCAGTGGAGGAAATAACTGCAGATGTGGTGGAAATAGCAAGAGAACTAGAATTAGAAATAGAGCCTGAAGGTATAACTGAATTACTGCAATCTCATGATAAAACTTTAATGGATGAGGTGTTGCTTCTTATGGATGAGCAAAGAAAGTGGCTTCTTGAGATGGAAACTATTCCTGTTGAAGATGCTGTGAAGACTGCTGAAATGACAATTAAGGATTTAGAATATTCCGTAAACTTAGTTGATAAAGCAGCGGCAGGGTTTGAGAGGATTGACTCCAATTCTGAAAGAAGCTCTACTGTGAGTAAAATGCTATGAAACAGCATCATCACATCCTACAGAGAAATCGCTCATGAAAGAGTCAATAAATGTGGTAAACTTCACTGTTGTCTTATTTTAAGAAATTGCTCATATGCGCGGTGACGGATTAAAACTAGACTATTGGTGGTGAGCACGATGTAGTCTACACAGAAACTGAAATATAATAATGTTCTCCTGAAATTACACAATGTTATAATCCATTATGACCTCAATAAAATAATTTTTTTAAAAAAGGAAAAAACTAGAGACTTGTCAGCTAAATGCAATGTGTGATCCTGAACCAGAAAAATAATTTTTTTCCTCTTTGTTATAAAGGACATTATTGAGACAACTGATAATATCTAAATAAGGTCTCTAGGTTAGATAGTATTATTCTATCAATGCTATTTTTTGGATCTTATAATTGTGCTATTGTTTTGTTAAGAGAATGTCCTTGTTTTAGGAAACACCTAATCAAGTATTTAGGCATAAAAGAGCATCATATCTGCCTTTTACTCTCAAATAGTTCAGGAAAAAATAAATTTACGTATACAATATATATGTATATATACATAATATAGAGAGAGACAATGATAAAGCAAATGTGGTAAAATTTCACATTTTTGGGACCCTACAAGAAAGGGTATTGGGAGGTCTCTCTATTTTTCATGCAACCATTCTGTAAGTCTGAAATTATTTCAAAATAAAAAGTTGTTAAAAGTGAAAAAAAAAAAAAAAAAAAGAAATTGCCACAACCACCTCAACCTTCAGCAACTACTACGCTGATCAGTCATCAGCATCAGAGCAAGACCCTCCACCATCAAAAAGATTACGATTCCCTGAAGGCTCGGAGGATGGTCAGCATTTTTTAGCAATAAAATATTTTTTAATTAAGGTATGTACATTGTTTTTTTTAGACATAACAGTATTTCACACTTAACAGGGTACAGTACAGTGTAAACATAACTTTTATGCACTGGGAAATCAAAAATTTCGTGTGACTCACTTTATTGCAGTGGTCTGGAACTGAACCCACAATATCTCTGAGGTATGCCTGTATAGTTACTATTATTCAGGTGTTAGTATCATCACTTGTTAAACTTCCCAAACGTATATACTTTTGGAAAAGGTTGTGCAGAAAAGATCAATGCTCAAGCTAAAAGAATGAATACCGGAGGCCAGCCCTGTGGCCTAGTGGTTAAGCTCTGCACTCTCCACTTAAGCAGCCCAGGGTTTGGATCCTGGGCATGGACCTACACCACTTGTCAGAGGCATGCTGTGGCAGTGACCCACATACAAAATAGAGGAAGACTGGCACAGATGTTAGCCCAGGGTGAATCTTCCTCAAGCAAAACAAGGAAGACCGGCAATAGATGTCAGCTCAGGGCGAATCTTCCTCAGCAAAAAAAAAAAAAAAAAAAAAGAATGAATACCTAATATGGACTTTTAGGCAATGACACCTGGATAGAAGAGAGATTTGGGGGCAGAGGTGTTTTCCTGGTGTTCTTCAAATCACAGCATACAAGTAACCCTTTATAACCCTCCAATCTAGCAACATTTAAGGCTGGACCTGAATCCCTCCTCTGACTGGAGAAACCACTGCTCTAGGATAGTACTGAATAATCCACATCTTGGCACTTGATCATACAGCCTGCATGGATGTTCTCAGACTGCTTCACTGTATCAAATCCTCTTTCCCCATTCAAGTGACAAACTCTTTTGAGGGCAGAAGTCGTTATTATTTGGTTCTCTTATAGTACGCCAAACAATGGGAGACTGAATTGAGACTATATAGTTTATAGGACAAATCTAATTAAACATATATAATAAAAGACTTCTTTATCTTTCATACAAATTATTTCCAAAACCCAAATGGTTCTCAGTCATCACAAGCTGGTTCCTGATCCAGCTCTCCTTCTCAAGCTGAACGCACTCTTAATTCTCTGCCTCCTCTTCCATCACCCCCTCAAGAACCACCACCCCAGTCCTAGAGGCCCCCAACTGGAACCGTGCCTCACCTTTCCTCTTTAAAAAAATTTTTTTACGTCTTTTACATTTATGACCACATTAGAAAACAATATAAGCAGCCTCTGGAGAGGAGACTTCTATTTCTGAATTCCTACCCCCGACCCACCCCAGGGGGTGCCACTCCGGCGGTACCCAGCACCGAGACTCACAGGATAAATGCGGCCCATCCCAAATCGCCAATTTTCTTCCAGAGTTGGAAAGGAAGAGAGATTTTTACATTCAAGTTGGAGTGTTTTAAGGGACGTGACCCAAAACTCGCAATCGTTCTCAAAATAAACTCGAGCAAGTTCACGCTCTCGGCAGTCCTTCCGGCTCCCCGCCCCTCGGCCCCTGGGCGCTTCGTGACTCTCCAGAAAGTTGGGGCAGCTCCCGGGAAGGACAGGGCTCCGTGCGACCCAAACAGAGGCTGTCCCGGTCCCCTCCCCAGCCGCCTCCTTCCCCTCGAAACCCCAGCTGGTCCTCGTCCTCTACGCCCACCTCTCGCTCTGCCCCTCGCCCAGGCTCCTTCCCGCAACCTGGCCCCTGCCCCGCCCGCCGCGCAGGCCCAGGCCTCTCTCAAAGGGGCCATCTTTCCTCCTACGCGGTCCCTGCTCCCCCCCAGACCCCCTAACCGCTCACACCAGAACCCCTTTCTCCCTTCTCTCCCCCAGGACCCACCCTTCACATCTCTCTCCTCTTCTCCGCGCCCACCTCCGTTTTTCCATTCACCCCTCCTGCCAACGCCTTGGCCCCCTCGGGCCCCTGCCTCCCCCAACCCCCGTCCCCGCCTCGGGAGGAGCCCTCCCCCTCACCTCGTTTCCATCCTCCAGCAGCAGCCACTCTGCGTTCATCCCCACTCGCCGCAAACACCAGCTCCGGCCACCGGCGCGGTCTCCCGGAACCAAGGAGCCGGGCTCCCCCATAGCCCACTCGGCCCTGGGTCGCGGTCAACACACAGCGAGACCCCCACCCAGGTTCCCGCCGTCTCGACGCTTCCTCGCGGGCGCCATACCTAACAACAGACAGAAGCAATCGCTGCGCGCTCGCGATCGATGCGAACCCTCGCTCGGACTCCGCGCCTAGCTCGCTCCAGGCCAACGCGCCGGAGTCACTGCGCCTGCGCGAGAGGAAGGCGGCGGCCGGCCGCGCAGGTGTAAGGGGACCTAGCTCTAGGTGGGGCGGGGGTCGCCCGAGGTATTCTAAAACTCCGGTCACACCCTCTTCACCGTGTTTAGAATTATCGCCCCAGTCCTAGCCGTTCCAAACTGGAACTTGTTCTCCCTTTTTCTTTTTTAAAATTTTGCTTTATGACGATTTCCAGGATATTTAAAACTATAATCAACTTTTAAACAACTTTAAATTTGTGATAATTTTTAAATCTAAGACTGCTCCTATATAGCATCTATTTTGCAGACCTCCTTTTACCACCGAATTTTAAAAAATATACTAGGCAAATCTATCAAGACAGAAAGCACCTGGGGCTAGGTGTGGGAGCTGGGTTTGAATGCAAATAGGCTTGAGAGAATTTTGGGAGGTGACAGAAATGTTCTAAAACTGCATTGTGGTGATGATTGCACAGTTGTGTATATTTACTAAAAAGTCACTGAAGCATACATAGGCTTCCAGTGGATGAGTTTATGGTATGTAAATTATCTTCAATAAAGCTGTTAATTTAAACAAACAAAACCACCTCAAACTCTTTCCTTTTGATTCGCCAGTGCAGTGTGGTAGCTGCTCCCTGTAGTGAATACCTCTTTGATAACTCAGTGCTCCCTTTTGTCTTTTCGTTTTTCCAATGCCTGGTTAACAATTTTCTTAAATTCCGTCAGGAGAAGATATATATACTGAATGAATCATACAAAGTGCAAAAGTAAATGGGTAACATTTATTGAGAGCTAAGTGCCAAGTACTAAGCCAAGCACCCTACATACTTTATTTGCTCCACGCAAACAATATGATAGTGGTTACAATTATAATTCCTACTTTAGGGATGATGAGAAAAGAGGCACAGAGAGGTTTAGTAATCTTCCCAAAGTAACAAATTAAATGGTGGAGTAGGATGCCAATTCAGGTCTGTTTTCAGAACCTAATTTCTTAACCTTGGCTGCAACCCCATCATGGAGCATCTTATCTGCGTGGCACTGTCAGATCAAGAATTTTGACCTGTGATGTCAAAGAGGGTCAGGAAAATTGGTGGGAGCCAACTGCACACTCATGCAGATGCTTCCCTAAGCTTTGGATGGGTGTCTGTTGGTGCCTGTACCTCACCATAGCATTCTGTCCCAGGAACAGCAAGTGTGCCTAGAGGCCATCCTGACATTTACTTGGCATGTCTCCTTAGGCTTTTCTTGGCTGTGACAGTTTCTCAGACTTTCCTTGTTTTTGATGACCTTGACAGTTTTGGGGAGTACTGGCCAGGTATTTTGTAGAATGCCCCCCAATTGGGATGTGTCTGATGTTTTTCTCAGTTAGCCTGGGGCTATAGGTTTTGGGGAGGAAGATCACAGAGGTAAAATGCCATTCTCATCATATCATATTAAGAGTACACGCTATCAATGTGAATTATCACTGCTGATGTTAATCTTGATCACCTGGCTGAAGGAGTGTCAAGTTACTCTTTCCCCCCTTTTCCATACTGTACTCTTTGGAAGGAAGTCACTATGCATAGCCCACACTCAAGGAGTGGGGAGTTATGCTCCACTTCCTTAAGGGTAGGGTATCTATGTAAGTTATTTGAAATTCTTCTGCAGAGGATATTTGTCTCTTCTCCCCCATTTATTTATTGAATCATTTATTTATATCAGTATGGACTCATGGATACTTATTTTATACATTGGATTATAATCCAAAACCACTTTATTTTGTTACTCAAATTACTCCTACTTGGCCACATTGTCCCTTTGACATACTCTGACCATTGTGTTTTATTGAGCACTTCCTTACTTTCTGGCACAAGATGCTCTAGACCTAATATCAGCCTTTTCTCCAAGGAGCCTTGGTTCCTTTTATTAGAAAATGGTATTAGAAACCAACATCTGGGTACCAGGTGTGCTCGTTGCCACTGGGATATTGTTGCTTCTGGGCTCTCTCAGACAACAGAGCAAGTAAATATATATGTGATTACTAACACCTCTATCTCTACATATCTATGAATATTTATTTATGTATATATGCATATATAGTATGTATGTAATAACACATGTATACATACATATACATACTTATCTATCTCCATCTGTAACTAAACACGTGGATACTGATGTCTTACAACTCTAATGCATTATCACCTGGCACCTGGATCATTCTAGTCATCCCCCCTTGCTTATCTGTAACTTTCCACTCCAAAAGTGAGAAACCTGGCTCCCACCATTGCCATCCATTTAACTTAATCATCATTTCCAGTATACATGTGTAGTGGTTTCAAAATTGTTAACCCACACACCAATGGAAAACAACTTTTATCAACTGGAGTCCACTACTTATGTGCAGGTCTTTTGCCTTTAGTCTTACAGACTCCACTTGTTACCAGAGTTACTTAGGTCAGCACCCTTTTTCCCCACACCCTTCAGAAAGGGTGTTTCTTACAGTTAGATTCTTTTGTCACAGTCTGCATTCTATCTGGGATCCCCTGACCTTCTAAATGATTTTTTTAAATATATATACATGGTTTCACTCTTTCTAATGTAAAGTTCTATAAGTTTTGGAAAATGCATAGTGTCACACATTATAGTATCACAGAGAATAATTTCATTGCCCTAAAAAAATTCCCCATGCTTTACCTATTCAACCCTCCCCCACCCCCTGCATCTTGCTTGCTTTAACAATATATCCCGGAGATCACTCTATAGCAATATATCCATATATTCTTCCTTCCTCTTTACAGCTGTATATTACTCCCTTGTGCATATGTACCATTGTTTATTCAACCAGTCCTTACTGATAGACAGTTTGGTTCTTTCCAGTCTTTTGCTATCACAAATAGCCCTACAATGAATTAGCAGGTACCACTTTTAAGTACCTATTATTTGCTTTTCATTTATTATCTTACTTAATCCTCACTACCATCCTGCAAGATATCCCCATTTACCTATGAGGAACCTGACACTACTGGGTTGCCCAAGGTCTCCTTACCATGAGCTTCTTGAGGGTGTGTCTTAATTTCCATTGTATTCCTGGCATTTTTATTGAATGAATGAATGAATGAAGCTCAACTAGTAAATGGCAGTGCAGGGAACTGACGCCAGAGCTGTGAGTCTGGATCTCTCTAGCCCCAAATGTTGCACTCATTAGAGTCTAGCAGTGGTCTGTAAGGTGGAATGGCCATAGCCCAGGGAGGGCACAAGATGACCCATTTGCTTGTGGAAAGAATATATCAGGATGTCTAATTAAGTTTTAATCCCATTCTTTTAAAAATGTCCACCTCTGTGAATATTTCATACTTACATTAAAGAACAACATAGAGGATATGCATATACTTTATATGAATAAATAAACATGCATATATTGGGCTGTATGCTTAGACTTTGTTTTATTGCTAAAAGTGCATGATCAAAACAGTTTGGAGACACCGCCTTCTAAGATATGGAAACTTTATTAACTCTGCCTCCCCTTTATATTCCTTTATATCAGTGGTTCTCAACTGGTGGTGACTTGCCCCCCACAGGGCATTTGGCAAGGTCTGGGGATATTTTTGATTGTCACGACGGGGCAGAGGTGCTGCTGGCATCTAGTGAGTAGAAACCAGGGATGCTATAAATCACAAGACAGCCCCTACAATAACAATTATCCAGTCCAAAATGTCAATAGTGGTAAGGTTAAGAAACCTTGCCTTATACCCATCTCAAGAGGGAAAAATTGAGGAGAAAGAAAGAGCAGGATGCAGAAAAGAAAGTAGGATGTTATCTATATCTGTGTATCTGACACCTGTCTCATTATATGTGCTCAATTAATGTTAACTGAACAGAACTGAGGAAGGTTAGAAAGAGTTGACAATGGAGAGGCCCAGCTTTGAGTCCGGAAAGAGGCCCCAGACATCATGATAGTGATCCCTGAATTGTAATCCCTGTTGTGCCCCATCTGAGTTCCTGACCCACAGAGCCTGTGAGAATAATACAATGGCTATGTTAAGCCCCTTAGTTTTGGGGTGTTCCGTTATGCAGCAATATAAAATGGAAGAGGGGGCCGCCCGGTGGCGCAGCGGTTTAGTCCGCGCTTGGCAGCCCGGGGTTCGCGAGTTCGGATCCCGGGCGCCCGCAGACGCACTGACTGTCAGCCATGCCGTGGCGGCGTCCCATATAAAGTAGAGGAAGATGGGCACGATGTTAGCCCAGGGCCAGTCTTCCTCAGCAAAAAGGGGAGGATTGTCAACAGATGTTAGCTCAGGGCTGGTCTTTCTCACAAAAAAATAAAAAATAAAACTGGAAGACGAAGGGTGTGGAGGAGGGGCTCTTGGACAGTTGTTGGTTGTGTGCTTTATATATTGGAGTAATGCTAGCTGCTGTAACATACAAACCCCAAGTTCCAGTGATTTAACACAACAGAAATTTATTCCTTACTCACATAATTGTTCGGTGCAGTATTCCTGGTCGGCGGACAGCCTTCCATTAAGTCACTCAGGAACTCGGACTACTTTCATCCTATGGCTTCTCTGTTTCTCAGGGCTTGGAGTCCTCTACCTCCAGAAAGCAAAACATGGGAGGAGAGAATGGAGAAGGCACACTTGGTTCATAACTGTCTTGTCCCAAAAGTGACAAATATTCCTTCTGCTCACATTTTATGGAAGAGAACTGGCCACACGAGCCCACCTAGATCCAAGGAAGGTTGGGAAATGTAGTCCCTGGTTGATCAGCCAGTTCGCGGAAACAACTCTATACTATGGAAAGGGAAGCATGAATTTTGGTGGACAGTGAACTGTCTCAGGCAAACTTTAGAACTCAAGTGAATGAATTAAAATGATCATGCTAAAGCTTTCTTTCTCTCCCTCTCTCCCATTTCCTTTCTTTTAACCTTCCTGAATAGAGATGAGGTAAAAAGATGGAGCATAAGTGACTACATTTTGTTCACTCTGTGGCTTTTGTGTGAGGCCGGCTCTTACTCCCTTAGTGGTAAACTGGAGGCTACCATGGCACGGTGGTGAGGGTTCAAATCCTAGCTCCACTACTTACCAGATACGAGACCTTGAGCAAGTCACTTGACCTCTCTCCAAGCCTCAGTTTCCCCATTTGTAAGATGAAGGTGTAAGGATAGCACTTAACTTATAGGCTTGTTATGAGGATTAATTTGGTTAATTCCCATAAAATAGTTATGATTGGTACACAGTAAGCACCCAAAAACTGTTAGCTACTGTTGTAGAAGAATGGAGTGTCAGCTTCTGCAGAAGCCACCTCTAGCAGGTACAAACTCCACCCCCCATGCCTGTTTCATGTTCTCTTGTCTGAGAGACATGAAAACAAGATGTTTTCCCCTCTTTAAACTGGTGAAGTTATAAAGTAGAAATCTCTTCAATCCATTTTAGACTCTTTCATGACCCATCTCCAAGCAAGATGAGTCTTTTTTAAATGTCTAAACCAAATAATTTCCTCTGTGAGCAAGGGCTGATCCACTTTGGGGGCACAGCACTGCCCATTGATGTGAAGTGCGGTTCCCCTGTGTGGGGTTCAATAAGGGGGAGGTGGAACTTTTTCATTATGTTTTCAAAAGGCTGAGCAGAGAACGGGGTCTTGATGTAGCATCTCAAGTGAAGTCCTGTGTTTCTCCTTAAGTACTCTCCAACCTGGAGATCACAGGCCAACTTTTCAACTGATTGCTGCATTTCGTCATCTTTGGGGTGGGGTGGGCAGTGAGTACACAGACAGATTCCCTAGACTTGAAGGAATTCAAGGTGACTGGCTGGAGGTACAATTGCCGATGGGGTGATCCAGTCTGTGTGTGTGTGGTGGGGGTGGGGAGGTGGGGCTGATGGCTCCACATTCTCATTCACTCTACTTTTTCTCTTACTCATTTGTTCCACCACCATCTCTTCTCCACACACACCCCAGATGTAAGACTCTATGCCAAAGGAATCAGGGAATGGTGTCTTTTATTTTTGAAAGGGAAATGTTTTAGAAAACCAGAAGTGGGTGAGGAGGGAAAAAGGGACCATCTGCTTTGGACAGCTTTTCTATTAAGTGCTATTTTATGGAAACATAGAGTTTCAAGTATAGAGTCATATTTCTGATACCTTTAATCAAGTTCATTATATTTTGGAAGTACTTATAATGAGTCATCAAATTTATTATATTCGGAAGGTTATCTGTAATCAGTAATTAAGGTGGCTGTTTTGGAGGTACTTGAAATTAGTACTGCAGGAAACCACCTCGTTCCTTTTTGTTTGGGACCCTGGCTGTTTCTTTAAGCATCTACATCCTTTAACTTGCCGGGGATCAGTATCCATTCAAATATTTATTACCCATCTGATTTTATTAAGGGGTGGGAGGAGAAAGGAGGAAAGAAGGAGATAGGCAAGAGGGAGGGAAAGGCAGTGGGAATCAGGCACCAATAATTACTGCCTTGTTTTCCTTTCACTGCAGAGTTGGCTTCAGGCTGTTTATTTTGCAAGTAATACATGGTATCAACCACCTAATATAAAATCAGGCTTGGGGTGACTTCCAATTGAATCATATCACTCTGAGTAGGCTATTTTGGGACTACAAAAATCACAGAAATCCCTAACTCGATTCACCTTTGCCAGGGCTGAAGCAAGGGAGGAGAATGGGCGTGTTTCTCACATGAAAACCCTGAGTTCTACCATCCAAGGTTATAATACAATTCTCATCACCTTTTTTTGACTCAGATTTACTGCACTATCAGCTCTGGTATTTATTATTCAGGACTTGTTGAAATGTGCTTAAGTTTATTTCTGCTAGTAGCAGGCTTAACTCTCCCATTTCAGTAATAATGTTTAGAGCTGGTTTTTTTTCAAACTCAGGTTAACACTCAGTAATGAAACTTGACCAGCATTTTTTAAAAATGGGATACAATAGAACAGGTCAGAGGCCATCACACATAGTGAGGGTATTGTTTGTGAAATGTTGCTCATATTTGTGTGTCTGTCTGTGTGTCTGCACTGGGCTCAATGTAAAATGTATTTTTTACTGTAAGTTGTGGTCAAAAATGTCTGGAGGATGGCTGGTGCTAGACATGGAGCAAGCCCACTGCAGCCTCTCTCTGCCACTAATTACAACTAAAAATCCTGGACAAAATACAATTCCCTGAGAACTCTGAAAAGTAAACAAGCAGGCAAATTAGGGAGAGGAGTCAAAGCTTGAAGAAGCTATCTATGTGGGGTGAGTTTCTCAAAAATTTCCCCTGCTTTCTCTCACAGCTTTGACTTGAGAGTAGGCCCCAGCAGAGAGCTTCCCAGTAGCAGAGGCAGCAAAAACTCCGAGGGAAACCTAAAAGAAAACAACTCCAGTTTCTTCCACTCTAGTCACAACACTTCTGACACCAAATGCATGGGGTTTTTTCCAGACCAACCAATTTTCCAACTCTCTAGACACCAACTGGGTGTCCTACGATTCAGTTCTGACACTAACTACCTGGAGTTAGTGCAGACCCCACAGGTTAAGGGCTCAGTCCCGTAAGACTGCCCCCACTTCAGATGCCAGTTGCAAGTCCCAGGTTGTCACCTGTACTTCTGACCAACTGGCTACAAATTAGGGGTTCTCATAACCCCTTCCTCAGGTTCGACAATTTGCTATAACGGCTCCAGAACGCAGCGAAACACTTACTGATGTTTACAGAAGAGGTACATAAGGTGAGGTCGGGAAAGGTCCTGAGTGCAGGAGATCCTTCCCCTGCGGAGTTGGGGTGCACCACTCTCCTGGCACAGGGATGTTCACCAACCCGGAAGCTCTCTGAACCTCTTCAGTAAGGGTTTTTTTATGGAGGCTTCATCATATTGAATTGATTATTAACTCAATTCCCAGGGCTGAAAGTTCCAAGCTTCTCATCATGTCTTGGTCTTTCTGGTGACCAGCCCCCATCCTGAAGCCATCCAGGAGCCCACCAACAGTCACCCCATTAGAACAAAAGAGGCTCCTGTCACTCAGGAAATTCCAAGGGATTTAGGAGTTCTGTGTCAGAAACCAGGGTCAAAGACCAAATGTTAGAACAAAAGATGCTCCTAACACCCCATATCACTCAGGAAATTCCAAGGGTTTTAGGAGCTCTGTGTCAGGAACTGGGGGCAGAGACAAAGTATATATTTCTTATTATGTCACAAACCCCATCTCTCTGGCAGAGGACTTGGGAAAAGGGTCCCTGCAAGCCAGAGGGTGTGGGGGGAATTACCCTAAAAATTTTTTTTCTCTCTCCCAGACGTGTCCTAAGGGCAGGCCTTATTTGTGGAGCAGTGGTGGCAGCAGCATTGGCAGGTGAAACTTCAAGAGAAATTCTGGCTAATTGACTAGGAAACAGAGCACCTGTGAGCCAGAGAGTGTAGGGGGAATCCCAGAGAGAAGCCAGCTAGAGAAAGGGATCCCCTAATTCTGTGCATGAACTGGCACAAGTTTTGCATGGTCAAAACAAACCTAAAGCAGCAAAGCAAAGCCTTTACTTTGAAATGACCCTGGAACAATGGCCCACAGAAGATGACACAGAACTTGCAGTTTGAACTGCTAAAATAAAACAAAACAAAACAAAATCAAAGTTTTGTAGAGCAGGGGTCAGCCAACTTTTTTCATTAAGGGCCAGACGGTAAATATTTTAGGCTTTGTGGGCCATTCAGTCTATCACTCTGCTGTTGTAGTGCCAAAGCAGCCGTAGACAATATGTAAATGAAAAGGCATGGCTGTGTTCCAATAAAACTTTATTTATAAAAACAGGAGGCGGGGTGGATTTGACCCACAGGCTATATAGTTTGCTGACCCCTGCTCTAGAGGATTTTAATAAGACCCAGAGTCTCACACATAACATTCAAAGTGTCCAGGATACAATCCCAAATTACTTAACATACAAAGACCTAGGAAAATGTGATCAATTTTTATGAGAAAAGATGATCAAAAGATGCCAACCCCAAGATGACCCAGATGTTAGAATTAATTGTCAGTCAAAGACTTAAAACGGGAATTGTAACTATGCTCCATAAGGTAAAAGTAAATACACTTGAAATGAAGGGCAAGATAGAAGTTCTCAGCAAAGAAAAAGAAACTTTAAAAAGAACCAAATGGAAATGTTAGAACCAAAAACCACAATATCTGAAATAAAAATTCACTTTATGGGCTCAATAGTAGAATGAAGATGACAGAAAAGGAGTCAGTGAACTTGAAGATAGGTGAAGAGAGAGTATCTCATCTGAAGAATAGAAAGGAAAAACAAAAGACTGAAAAAATGACGAACAGAGTCTTAGGGACTGTGGGTCCAACATTCATATCATTGCAGTCCCAGGGGAGGAGTAAGAAATTGGTGCAGAAAAAATATATATATTTGAAGAAACAGTAGCTGAAAGCTTCTCAAATTGGTGAAAGACATAAAATTATAGATTCAAGAAACTCAGTGTACCCCAAACAGGATAAATGCAAAAAACAAACAAAACAACCCACATTCAAACACATAATCAGGGGCCGCCCGGTGGCGCAGCGGTTTAGTCCGCGCTTGGCAGCCCGAGGTTCGCAGGTTCGGATCCCGGGCGCCCGCCGACGCACCGCCTGTCTGTCATGCCGTGGCGGCGTCCCATATAAAAAGTGGAGGAAGATGGGCACGGATGTTAGCCCAGAGCCAGTCTTCCTCAGCAAAAAGGGGAAGATTGGCAACAGATGTTAGCTCAGGGCTGGTCTTCCCCACAAAAAAAAAAAAAACACATAATCAAACATCTGAAACCCAAAGAAAAAGAAAAAAATCTTAAAAGCAGTTTGAGAAACAATAGGTGGTTCCTCAGAATATTAAAAATAGAATTACCACATGATTTAGCTATTCCACTTCTGCATATATACCCAAAAGAATTGAAAGCAGGGTCTCAAAGAGATATTTATATACCCATGTTCATAACAGCATTATTCACAATAGCCCAAAAATGGAAGTAAGCCAAATAACCATTTACAGATGAATGGAAAAATGAAATATGGTGTATACATACAATTGAATATTACTCAGCCTTAAAAAAGGAAGGAAATTCTGATATATGCTACAACATGGATGAACCTTGAGGACATTATACTAAGTGAAATAAGCCAGTCACAAAAGACAAATACTGTATTGCTCCTCTTCTATGAGGTACTAGAGTAGTCAAATTCATAGAGACAGAAAGCAGAATGGTGGTTGTCAGGGGTTAAGGTGAGGGGGGAAATAGGAAACTGTTGTTTAATGGGTACAGAGTTTCAGTTTTGCAAGATGAAACGAGTTCTGGAGATGGATGGTGGTGATGGTCACAGAACAATGTAAACTACTGAACCGTACACTTAATGACTAAGACGGCAAATTTTATGTTATGTACACTTTGCCACAATTTTTTTAAAAAGCAGTCTGAGAAAAATGATGAATTAAATATAGAACAATGATTTAAATGACTGTGAATTTCTCATCAGAAACTGTGGGAGCAAGAAGACAGTGGAACAAATTGTTTAAAGTGCTGAAAGAAAATAACTATATCCAGAGAAAATATATACAGGAATGAAGGCAAAATGAAGACAATTCTCAGATGAAGGAAAACAAAGAGAATCATTAGCACACCTGCTCTAAGAGAAACGCTCAAGAAAGTTTTTCAGGCTGAATGAAAATAACAATATCAGAGGGAATGGACGGTAAGGAATGAAGGAGGAACATAAATACTAAATGTCTCCTCTTAAGTTCTTTAAAACATGTATAACTATTGACAGCAAAAATTATAACAGTATCTGCTGAGGTTTTCAATGTATGTTGACACAATTCCTATAACAACTATAACATAAAAGGGGGAGGTAAAAGAATCTATATGATTGTGAGGCTTCCACATCTTACTAGAAGTGATCAAATATCAACTTTGTAGTTAATTACAGTAAGTAGACTGTAAACAGGTATGTATATTGTAATCCTTAAAGCAACTTCTTAAAAAAATACAGAGATATAGTCAAAAGTCAATAGACACATTAAAATGGAATACTGAAAAATATTCAAATAATCCAAAAGGTGGCAGGAAATGGGGAGGAACAAAAAACAATGGAATAAACAGAAAACAAATAAAATGGTAAACCTAAATCCAACCATATCAATAATATTCATTGTAAATGGCCTAAATGCACCAATTAAAAACAAGAGATTGTCAGATTGGATTGGAGAACAAGACCCAAGTCTTTAAGAAACCTACATTAAATAAAAAGACATAGATTAAAAGGATGGGAAAAAAGATCGGAGACCAGTGGTTGGAAGAGAAGGTCTGGGGTTTCCTCTCTCAGGGAGCCGGGTGGGTGGGACAGGTGTGACAGCGTCACTACTGAGACAAGCTTGGTGTCCCTACAGCAAAAGTAGCGAGTCCCCAGGGTCTGGTTCGCAGACTCCTCACCACGGCCATCAATTCAAGCAGGGGCTGTCACACTCATCATCCAGAGCCACAGCTCACAAGCCACCTGCTGAACCAAACTGAACAGAGGTTCTCCCTGCTTCCAAGAATTCTAATTCAGCCTTTGCCAAAATAAGGGCTCTAGCTGTGGGTGTGCTGCAACTATCCCGGCAAGTTGGCACAGGCTCAGAAGATTCTGGTCTTGTGGAAATGTGCTTTATGTACTCTGGTTCTTTGTGAATTTCATCTTTTTCATCACGGGTCTAAAACCCTCTCCTTGGTGTCCAGGGCAGCTTCCAGTACTGTCTCGAAGCAGGATTGAGTGCTGAAGTCCCAAGGAGAGGTATGAAGGGCTCAGTTACTGGGGCTTAGTTTCTGACTCCAATCCTTAAGCCTTTACAAAGATGTTCAACATGCAAAGTCCAACCCAAGACAAGCTAAATGCTGTCAACAAGAGGCTCTTGCCTCTAGAAGCAAATGAGGTCACTATTTGAGGAATCTGTGCTACTATCCCTTCACAGATGAATAAAAACAGAGGGTGGGACTATTAAAGTATAACTGTAGAGATTTAGATTGCAGAAACATTGGATAAACTGCAGGTCAGAGTATGCCAGGATTAGTTTGAAAGGTTTCATTAATTTTCTAATCATGATCAAACATTTCAGAAAATGCTTGATTCCTATATAAATGAAAAACAGCAGTTTTGAATGAAGACTAGTTCAGTTAGTTATTTTCTCTATCAGCCTTAGGGACAATTAATGGCCTCAGTCTGAATAATATCAAGTAGAAATACTGTCCATGTTTTATGACAAAAGTTAAATTCCAAGGTTGTGAATATATGCTTGTGGGAAAGTCTGGTCTCTATTTTCAAAAGTTCTTCTTGTAGAGATTGCTACCTGAATCCTAATATGTTCTCCCTTCCCCCATAGTAATAGAATCCTGATTTTGAGCCAGACATATGGCTGCCGGGAATAGACTAACTCCTCCAACCTCCCCTCCAACTAGGGGTGACCCACCATGGGACTGAGTTATGGCTTGTGATTTGTAAGTGAAGATATTACGGGGCAGCTTTCTGGAACCTTCCTTAAAACACTGCTGGCACATTTCATTCATTTTTTTCTTTGTCCCTTCTGTAATCCATGCTGTTGCTTGGCAAAGTGGATGTAGCAGCTGGAGTGCTAGTTGCCATCTTGACTATGAAAAGCTAGAAAAGGAGTCCAGGTTCCTAAAGACTTTGTGAAACAGATTCATCATACCAGCCTTGGGTTGCCTACTTTTGAACTTTTACATGAGGGATAAGTAAATTCCCATGCTATGTAAACCAGTTATTTTTGGTTTCTGTTACATGTAGCTGAATTTAATCCTAATATAACTCCTAATGACTGAAACCAAGAAATACTCAAATGAATCCTAAGAAGAAGTTCTGGGTAGAGAAACCATTCCAATCTATCCTCTGTAGATGAAAAATGCAGTCAACTGCTTTTTTTGAGACAGGTTACTAAGAGAAAACCTTCACCATCACAGAGCAGGTGCTCAGTGAGTGTTTGCTAACGTCCTCTGAGACTGCCTTTTAATCTTCTGTTGACCCCCTGCTTGCCCTACAGAAGGCCTGTCCCCCATACTTACTATTATCAGCAAGAAAATCCTGAGAAAAGGAGACTCCTTATGTTCCAGGTCACACAGATCCATGGGAGAAAAATCAGCAGTGGAGGAGGAAATACACTATTTATTTACAATTCTTTCACTTTATCCACAATTTCCCATACAAACATAAAAACTAAAAAAATAAAACCACCACTTGGGAACACAAGTGTTTCTCTTTAATTAGTCCGGTTGAGGGAGGTCACAAGCCCTGTCACTCTGTGAAGGAAACTATCGAGGCACACTGAAGGGGAAAGGAGAAGGGTTAGGAAGAATGCCTGAGAAACAGCTCCAGGTGAGAAATATAACATGCCAGCGTGGTGGGGCTTCACTGGCAGAGACTCAAGGGTGTCACCCACTGGGGACACGGCCTGACTTCCCAAAAGGATGACGGCTGCTTGCCACCATCTCTCCTACTTCTCCATTACCGAACACCAAAAACAGAACAAGGGTCACACATCTCATGAGCTGTGTGGGGTGTGATGGTGACAGTGGGAGACAGCGAATGCCTCTCTCTGGGAAGAGCCCCAAGCTCCCTGGACACACAGGAAACCTCTTTCCTTGGCACGGACAAGTCAGTCACAGCTTCTGTCTTGAATACAATGCTGACTTAAAAATGTAAAAACAAAAGCCCTCCCCAGATTCTAGGGGAAAGGCAGGGGCTAAAAACATGCAGAAGGGTTTCTGCCTCTGTAGTCTTCTCTCTGGGAGGTTGCTGGGGTGAAGGGTGGAGAGTTCTCTCTACTGAAGAGGAGGAAGGAGCAGGGCAGATGCTCCAGAAAGGCCCGGGGAGGGGTGGGAAGAGAGAAGAGGAGAGAAAAACTCTGAGACACTGATGCTTGGGATGGCTGCCAGCGGTTTTCAAAGCAGCTCCGTCTGCTCAGCTACGCTCACTCTAGCAGATTCCCATTCTCTTCCCTCACAGGAGGGCACTCAGAACCCAACCTGGAGGCATGGAAGCCACCTGTCTGGCAACTTCATCTGTGCTAGTGACCTAGATTGCTTTCACATGTTGATGCACATTATAAATATAAAATCATATCTGCTACAAAGAGGACATATATTTGTACATCTTTACCCATATACATAATAACACAATTTACACATAATATCTTGGAGTGGGTCATCATGGAAAAAGGGTTTGGAGAGGTAAAAAGCCCCTTCTCCCTCCCCTGCCCTGATCCTTCTCAAGGGACGCTTGTACCCTTGGTCACTGGGGCCCTTGCCAGCTGGTTTTTGTGGGACTAGTCTGGACACAGAATTCAGACATGTAACTAAACGCTGATGGTTGTGTATACCCTCACACGCACACAAACTGGTGTGAAAAGGAGAAATAAAATTCCTAGCCCTTGGGTGTAGGCCTCTTCCCAGAGTTATAAGCATCAGTGTCTCCTCTATCTGAGGACAACAGTCTTAAAAAGCTGCCCCTCACTGGCTCAGACTAGGGCAGCAGGGAAAGGGCTAGGAACAGGGGAGAGGGGGAGGGGCCAGGACTCCTTTGAAAACATAAGGCGTTTTTGACCTGTGATCAAATCAAACTATGTCAAAAAAAGCAACAGTATCAGTTGGGGCTGGGAGGCAAGAGACAGCCAGTCCACGTAGGGACAATGTGAGTTGAGACCCTGAGCCTTCCCCTTCTTTTGTCCAGTTTCTTTTAAAGGGGCAGACAACCCTGTACCTCCTTTTCTGTCCTCTCCCAGAGCTGGACCCATCCACATGGCATGGAATACTGATAGCGGTCCAAGAGACCCATCCGGAGACATGGAGTGGTGGACAGGCACGCCAAAAAGTTAAGATCTGGGCGGCGGATGTGAGCTTTTTACAGCAGGAGTGGTTCCTGGCCGGGGTCCACGGCTCGCACAGTGGCCACAGTGATCAGATTGCCATTGGAGATGGGGGCAGTCTGGGTCCCCACGAGGAGGCAGCACCTATCGGCGGTAGTGATTGGGGGCGTCGGCAAACATGTACTTGAGTCTGTACGCCTCGGCAAGGAGCAGCCCAATCTCTTCGTTGCCCCAGTGTATCGTAGGCAGGTTTTGTAGCAGCATGAGGAGACCCTGGAATGCAAGAAAGGACTTTTATCATGCTGGGACTATACAGCAAGGGACCAGCAGGCCCTGGAATGGGCCCCTTTCTCCTGGGTCACCCATCCCAAAGGGTCTGGCCTCCCTCCTCCCAAGCAGCACATGGCCCTCAGCCTCTCGTTCACTTTCAGGAAGCCTGAAAAAGCCTCTGCTGATTCTCAGATCCACTAACACCGGCCTCTTTAAAAACATTACAGAGAATGACACCAATAAATAAGGATATTTAAAAGAGAAAGATAATCACTCCTCATCCGAATATACCTCTCAATTTTAAAGTGTTCCTTTTTAGTCTTTTTCCACATGCATATTTCTTTAAATAGTTGTAATCATAATTATGATTTTATATGCTTTTTAATCGTTTTTTTTACTATAATTTTCATGTTTTTCCATGCAGCCTTCAAAAAGGATTATACTCATTGTCAGTATTCCATCATGTGGCTAAACCCTAATTTACTCAACCATTTCTCTTTTGTTAGATACTTAATTTGCTTCCTTTTTTTGTAACCTTTATTGATAAGACTGCTGCATTTCCTTTTGTATTTGACACCTTTCTCCTAATCCCAATGGTCATCTGTAATCATTACATGTCTCCTCCACCCTCTTCTCCAAAGACCTCCCTCAACCTACCTGTCCAGCTAACTTCCCACTGTTCCCAACGTCCACGCCTCATGCAGCCAGGTCCACTTCACCCAGATTTATTTGCGCCTCCATGGTTTAATTTATGTTGTTCCTTTCACTTGGAACACACTCTCTTTTCTCCTCCACCTATCTAAATCCTATTCAGTTTCCAAAGCCCATGTCCCTCAAACAGTTCCAAGAAGACAGCCTATTAAAGAGGATATTAGAATAAAAAATGAATGTGAGATTTTAGGTTGTCTCTGTAATTTATTTACCCAAGCTGTTGCTGCTGCTTCTTGTTCTTTCTCTGTCTCTCTTTCTTACCTGGATGATATTCTTATTTTTCTAATTATAAAAACAGTAGTAGCAAGACACAAAACCCAGAGCCATAAAGAGACTGATATATTTGATTACATACAATTTTGAAAGCTTAACCTGTTAAGAGGTACCAAAAACAAAGTTAAAATGTAAGAAACTGACTATAAGAAAATATGTTAACACCCATAAAGACAAAAGGTTAACATCCATAATCAAAAAGGAGTGCCTACAAATCAGTAAGAAAAAAGGGAAAACAACCCAATAGGAAAACAGATAAGTCATGTGCCTAGGTAATGTACAGAATGCCAATGGCCCACCCACATGAGATGATTACTTTTAAAAACTCTGCTTTTAGCTGATCTGAACACTCCAGCAATGTTTCGTAGTTTTCAGTGTAAAGGTCTTGCATATCTTTTATGAGATTTCTTCCTTTAGTAACAGAAATTTAGCTGGGCACAAAGCTGCCTCTGGCACATCACTGCTATGTATGGTCAATACGATTAAGTTCTGGCCAGTTCTGGGATAGAGTAACTTCTGAGTTCTGCCCTAGACTTCTTCTCCCCTTCCTAGAAAATGTATATAAATGGAGGATTGGAAGCAGTCATTTTAGACCATAAGATTGAAGCCACGTGTGGAAGATGGCAGAGCAACAAGATAGAAGAAATCTGCATCCCCGCCACTCTGGAGCCGTAACTGGAGCCCTGGACTGCTCACACCTAGACTGTTCACTGAAAAGAAGTAAATGACTATCTTGTTTTAAGCCACTGTTATTCTAGGGTCTTGGTTACAGGAGACAAGTTTATATCATCTTAACAAACACAGGCCGTGTCTATCAAATCAGAAAGGCATGGGGCCAGCCCAGTGGTGTAGTGGTTAAGTTTGGCGCACTCTGCTTCGGTGGCCTGGGGTTCACAGGTTTGGATCTCAGGTGTAGACCTATACCACTCATCATGCCATGCTATGGCGGCAACCCACATACAAACTAGAGGAAGACTGGCACAGATGTTAGCTCAGGGCCAATCTTCCTCAGCAAAAAAGGGGAAGATTGGCAGCAGATATTAGCTCAGGGCCAATTTTCCTCACACACACACACAAATCAGAAATGAACTGGTCTTTGATTCAGAAACTCTACTCTCATGTCCTCGTCCTAGGGAAATACTCACATTCCTGGACAAAGGTATTCATTGCATCAGTGCTTCAAATAATGGGGAAAAGACACTAGGGAACTGTCTGTCAGCATGGGAATGGTTAGAGAAACCACGATTTTCCATATCATGAAATACAAGGCAGCACCTACAACAAGTGAAGTAGGACTACATGTGTCAAGGTGTAAACATATCTAAGACATTTTTTGAGGAAAAAAAAGCAAGCTGCAGAAAAATACTTATAGTATGATCCCACTTAGGTAAACGAGAAAACAATATATTTATAATTAATATACACACGTGTATCTATCTATCTATCTATCTACATATATAAATTTTAGAAGGCTAGGTGGTACACTGTCAAGAGTGGTTACCTCCAGGGATGGGAGACTTTCTTGTTTTTCTCATTATACTTCTATATCTTTTGAGTCCCTTGTTTTCAATTTTTACAATAAAGTCTTTGCATATTACTTGTGTGATAGAATTTTTTTTTCGAGTAATACACATTCTGTGGAAGTTTTATTTAGTAAAAGGTAAAAAAGTAGAAAATAAATTACCCATAACTTCATAATCAAGAGGAAGCCACTTTTAAACATTTGGGCATATTTCCTTCCAGTCCCTTTTCTGCACATTTTACACAGTTGAAATATTTCCTCTACATAATTTTGAATCTACTTAGCATTTATCATAAGCATTTCCTCTAATATTAAAAACTCCTGTAGACATTTTCAGTGGCCAAAGAATTTTCCATGATGCAGATGTACATAATTTACTCTACATCTTCCTGTTTTGAACACTTAATTATTTCTGGTTTTTCACTATAATGAAATTATAATGAACAGCCTTGTGCATAAAGCCATATTTTAGATTATTTCCTTGGGCTAAATTCCTAGGAATCAAATTACTGTGTCAAAGGGCATGAACATTTTAAGGGTACTTAATGCCCACCAAGAAAATACATTCCAGAACAATGTTCATTTCCCTAGATCCACCAGGACTGAATACTCTCATTAAACAGACTTTGTTCATTGTGACCCCTTTCCTGGGGATCTCCAAGCCTAAGAACAGAACACAAAGCCTTCAGACAAAATGGTGAACCCCCAAGAAGAACAAAACGAGACAGCAGCCAGGCTACGGCTTCTCTATACGTCCAGACTCTCTTGATCAAGGGTGCTGGCGTCACCTTCTCTCCCCCACACCCTCCAGGTAAACAGCCCCTCCCATCTCTTCATTGTCACTGAATTCGCTCAACCAGACCAGTTACTCAACCAGGTACTGATCTCACTCAACCCACCCAGATGCTAACGTTGCTTTTAAAAACCCTGCTTTTAGCTGCTCTGAACATCTCTGGAGTGCTCATTTCTCACAATAAAAATTCTCTCTGGGTTCTGTCTTGGCCTTGGTTCTATGTCCTTTATGTCTGCCTCAGTGCTTTTTTTTTTTTTTCTAAAGAGAACCATCATTTCTATCTCAACTTATTGTTTCAAATGTTGCCCTTGGAATATAATACCTTCCCCCATGAACTCCTTAACCTCTGGCCCCTTTGACTCTTCTCTCCTGCTACCTATTCCTTCCCCCAAGTGCCCCCACCCCCACAAACTGGAAAAGGTATCCCTCTTTCTGCCAGCATCCTCCTCAGGGAGTCGACTTTCATTCTAACTCTGGCAGACTCTCTACTGTAGAGGTCTTAATCTCTTTTGTACCTCAGACTCTCCAGCTGTCTGGTGAAGCCTATGGATTACTTCTCAGAACAACGGTTTTAAATACATAAAATACACAGTGTCATGAAGGAGACCAGTTAAACTGAAATATAGTTATCAAAATATTTTTAAAACTTGTGATATTGCAATATATGTCCTTTATTAATATAGTCTATAACAAGATCTAACAGCAGATTAAATAACTACTGCAATTTCAAAATAGTGATGAACATAAACGATGTTTTGAGATACCTGCAACAACTTAATATGACATGAAAACATTTGCCATTAGTGACAGTCAGGTACTGCTAACATTACTGTGCTTTGTGGCCTACATTCATTATTGCAGGAAATGCTAACTTTGAGTTAGGGGTCATTGAAAATAGAACTGTAACTATTCCTCCACTCACATTCAGCGATCTCTCTTCCAAATGTGGACCCTAGTTCAAGTCCCTCTCCCTGGTAGCTTGCCCTTCTCTCGATCCACACCACAGCCCATAAAAACTCTTATACTTCCCTTCAGAGTGTAGTTTAACACTCGTGTCCACATTAACACTAATAATAAATTTTTTAACTTAACTCATTCATTGGAAAACTTTCTTTTTTTGTACAAATTGCTTTGGTTGGGATAGAATTTCATTCCCACTTTCAATTAACTTGCTGGGTGAGGTCAAATCGCTATCCTATTTCCAGAGGAAATACCTCATTGACTCAGAACAGCCCCTACCTTCCAGCCCCGCTTCCAAGGGGAGCTGAAGGAAGGACACTTGCTTAGCCTCATCCCGAACATAAGCAACAAGATTCCAGGGCCCTGGAGCCTAGTGAGACCCTCAGGGCTTCAAGTGATGTCTCACCTGTCATCACAGCCTGTGGTTCCAACCAGGCTGCAAGAGCTGAAGTGACTGCAGGAACTCTTAGAAACACAGAGGCCCAAGCCTCATTCCTGGAGTTTTGGATTCTAAAGACCTGGGATGGGACTTGGCCATCCACACCTTTCATAGACTTCTCCAATGATTCCAGTGGGCAACCACATTTGGGGTTACCACTAGAAGGAGTAAAAAGCTCTTGAAGAAATGAAAGCACACTTGAGATGCAGGCCTAATAGTGAGATCCCAAGGAAAGACACCCCTAGATGGCACACAGAGAGTGACCTTTCGATAAATAAATTAAGGTAAATCTGTAAACTGGAATACCCTGCCACCAAGGTATTATTTTAATGTTTTCACAATTTTTGAACAAGTATTACATGTATTCATGTAATGTGTAAGAAACAGAAAAATGGGGAAATGATGTAGATCTATATTTTTTGACATTAGAGAACATCCACTATATTTGTAAAGTGATAAAAAGAGGTTACAAAAAGTATACAAAATGGTTCCATTAACGGTTACATACATACAATATGTATTTATTCGTATAGATTTGCATGGCGAAATGTCTGGAAGGAAATGTAGTACCTTTATGTGGTAAGATTTCAGGTACCTGATTTTTTTTCCTTTTGCTTATTGGTGTTTTCTAATTTTTCTATAATGGTTACATACACTTGCATAATTGATAAACAAAAAAAAACCAACAAAGGGATGATCTCTCTAGACAAGAATATTCTTTGCTGGGATAGGATCTACCTGTAATTTCCAATCCTTCTAGCCTTGCTAGAAGGCTCGGAAAGGCCTTGAAATAATTCTATCCCTGCCCAAGTTAACCTCCCCACCTCCCCCAAGGGCAGTGAGGCTGAGGTGTGAGGAACCACTCTGCCACCTGGTGGCTACACCTAGGAACTGCACTCCCATCAGTGCTGTAATAATGGGAAACTGTCCAATGCATTGATAGATTTGGGAGAGAGATAAAGAGGTAGAAACTGAATGATCATGGCTGGGGGAAGAAGGTGTTAATCACAAATGAGGTGCTTTTATCTGCGGGTATAAGAAGAGACACTTCCAGGGCAGGGAACGACTGAAGATCCGCTACAAAGCCAGCTCAGGGAGCACTAAGCATGACATGTGTCAGATGAAACACTACAGCCCTAAGAAGACAGCTTATGGGGCAAGCAGCAGAGAGTGGTTCCAAGTTAACGGAAAGGGGTCAATGGCTTTCCAGCTGAAAAGCTGGAAATGGCTGAAATAGCAAACAAGGGCCTGGCCCAGGCACCTGCTGAGAATCCACAGATCCCAAAGGAAAAGGAATATGGCAGAGGAGGAATTTCAGCCGTGTGTGTGTGTGTGAGGGGGAAAAGACAACCATAAGATATGGGGGCCAAAGGAGAAGGGGTAGCAGGTAATAAGCAGAGACCGTGGTGAGGAGAAGGCACAGAGGAACCCCATTAGAGAATGTCCAATAGATGGAAGAACGAGGGGAAGAGGGGAACATCAAGGACAACCATCTTATAACGGCAGTTACCACTTACGAGCACTGACTACACACCAGACGGGCTCTGAATGCTTATATGTACTCTGTATTAACTCATTCAATCTTCACATCAACTTTATGAGATACATATTATTACCTCTATTTTACAGATGAGGAAATTGAGGTACAGAACTTCAGGAACTTGCCCAGGGTCAGAGAGTCGTGCTGAGCTGGGATTCGAACCCAGGCCATCTGGTTCCAGAGCTTGGGTTCATAACCACTATAATATACACTGTTTGCCTTGGCATGAAAAGAGAAGTGGGGCACAATGTGGAAGAAACAGAAAGAAAAGAAGTCATAGAAGAGGCTGTTTGAAGGGAAGTGGGAAGAGTTGACTAATTTTACTCAGTGATAAGGGCCAAGCACAACAAATATAGGCCATGTTAATAAAATTAACAGCAAAAGAACTTAAAAGCCACACAAAACATACGCTATTAAATCAGATACTGTATGTAGAATCACTTCGCAATACTGGAACATTCTTTGCAAATGTAAAGTGTATTCAAGCATGTAAAAATACTTTCCTAGTCAAATGAGTGCTTTAAAACAAACCCTTCCTGTTTTGAGAATCAGTGAGGTAGCAAAACAATTCCCTTGGTCTCACTATAAATTATCAAAAACATGTCCTTGGATGTAAACTTTTTGAGAGTCAATCTTACTCACTGATTTCCCGGGCATCAAAGTACCTGGTGCATTTAGCAAGTTTCCCCGACAGACAGTTGTGCTGAGTCCCCCTCAATGGCTTGTTTTGTTTACGTGTCTAGGAGTCATGTCATGTCTCACACCAGCTTGCTTTGGGTGGAAGATCTTCAGTTCCGGGGGTTCCCTCTGAACCCCTCCTCGGGCAGGATTCAAACTGGCAATCCACTGGCTATCTGTAAAGATGGGCAACGTCCCACAGTTGCACCCTTGAGTTCCCGCAGAAGTGGTGGGTGGATGCCATCTGGTTCAAGGCACTTATTTACATTTAGTTTGTTACTTAGGCCTGGAACATCCCACGGGCTTAACACTATTTCATTTAATAACTCTGACCTGTCTCCTACATGACACTTTCAGAGTGGGAATCTCTCCAAGGTTTTCTTCCGTAAGATGAAAGCAAAGGATTCTGAGACCAGGTGCTGTTTTGTTTTAGCGTCATCAGCTGGTCCCACTGACTCCCTTGCCAGTGCTTTTTTAAGTATTTAAAGGAACTTTGATTATTAGCCCTGGGAGTCCCTTGAAATCAGTTCTGTGCCATCCAAGGCCCTGTTGGCACCTGCTCCAACATCTTTATGGGGTCCCATGCTCTTCTGGGCTCTCACAGACCCTGCTTTCCGAGACGACTTTTAGACTGTACAGTGACCAGGCATTTGCTCAGATGTCTGTTCTCCCTGATTTGGGCAGAAGCTTTTCCGAGATATATTATGCTATAGTCAGATAGTTTTCAGGCTTCCTGCAGGTTACTTTATTCTGTATAAATTTTCTGTTTTTTAATATAAATTAAGGGTTTACTATAAAATGCAAAATGTTAGTTTCTCATTGTCAAAGATTCAAGAAAACAAGGCCATGAGTGCTGGGTGGGGCTGGGGACTAAAAGGCAGGCTCTGGAACAGGCCAACAGGCACTGGTTTACAACCTCCAGCAGATGGGCGTTCTTGAGCGCAGCTGCCACCCACTCCTTATCCACAAGCTGCTTGTTCACTGCATGCTCCAAGGCATGGGTCCCTGGTGAAATGTGCATCTTGAAATACTTGAGAAGGGATCACAGAAGGTTGACCTTGATGGGCCTTGATGACCTTGATGGATAGGCCAGTAAGGATGGCCATGCTGCAGTATGGAATGGTGGGTGTGAAGGCTTCGGCCACTGTGATCTCAGGTTGCTCACCTGAACCTGGACGTGCTCCTACGTTCAATTCTTCTAGTGTCAGGGGATGCTCCAGCTCGTCAATGGAGCGAATCAGACTGAAGATCTCACGCACGCCCATGCTGTCAGGAACCGGCTGGTCCTCCTCACCCACAGCCACCAGCCGTGCCCGAGCGTGCTCACAGATGAGGGGTCAGTGTTCTCCTGAGACCACCTCCACCCCAGTGCTGCTCACCCTCATGGAACCACTGCCAGCCTATACAAGTTTTCTGTACGCTGTTTGTCTGAGTGCCCACAGTTTGGCATGCCTCATGCTCTTCTAAACACACTGAATTTTTGATTTTTGGAGGTGTTCCCTTTCTCCCTTCCAGCAGCTCCTTTTGTTTGGGTTGTAATTATGTGGTGGGGCACTGATCCACAGATGGCCCGCCACGCACTTCCTCACTCACAGCACTCACTCAGATTTCCTGTCCTGGATTTGACATTAACCTGCTTTGGGAAGTCTCTCCCTGAAGTCTGACACCCACAACCTGCCTCAGTGGTGCACTGTGACATTGGGTGTCAGAAATAAAAACATGTTTTCCAGTGACCTAATTCTATGGCTTTCCCAGTCTCATTTAACATTCCGGGTTTAGCCTTGGCGAGGGGGCAGAGCTGAAAGTCTACTCTCATTGGTATGATTTTGTTATTTAACAACAGAGTATACACCCCTCCTAGTTCTAGGCTTTAGGGCGGGGGCTGCTGATGTGACAAAGGAAGGGGGTAAACATCTCCCTGTTTTAGAATTAAGCCCCACCTCCTTCCCATGGTCATCTCCAAAGTCAGTCCTGGCAGTGCTCTCCCTCAGCCCCGGGACACTCGGGCCACCCTGCCCTCTCCCTGACTCTTCCCCACCCAACACCTCAGCCTCATACCCCTGCAGGGCCTTTGCTCTGGCCATTCCTCTGCCAGGAAAACTCCTCTGCTGCAGTTGCAATGTCCTCTCCTACCTCACCATCAGGGGGCTAGTGCCCAGCCAAGCGTGGGCCAGGGGCGGCGCTGAGAAGGGCTTGCTCTGGGTGTGGCCCTACATCAGAGCGGGGAAGGCAGGCCTCTCAGCTCTCACATGCTCAGCCTAGTTCCTCAGGGAGTCCCCTTTGCTTACCTCCTCTTTTTAGGACCCTCTGGCAGATACAGCCCTCTTCAGGCTCACAGCTGGGGGAGAGACACCCCCATTCCCTCCCTCGGCTGTGCAAACTGCACGTGGAGGCCCTGCTGCATTAGGGTGCTCACACCCAAGGCAGACATCACTCTGCCCGACCGCCACCCAAGCCTCCTTTAGCCAGGAAGGTTTCCCACCATTACTGCTCATGACCCCAGCACACTCTGCTGCACAACCCCTTGTACACTCCCCCCCCCCACCACATCCACCGGTTCTGTGATCTGTCAGCCCTGAATCCTAGTGGTTGCCCTTTTCCTGCAAGCCTCCAAGTTGCCAAAAACAAGATCCTCACTTGGTACCAAAATTCAAGCACGCTCATTTACTCTGCAGCCTTCCCATGTGAGAAAGGAAGGATGTATCCATTCTGATGTAATTTTCACATGGTCAACTGTCTCTTTGGTAGGCAGATGTTAGTGATGCTGCATTTTCCTCCACCGTGTACTTTTCTCCCAACCTTTCAATGGTGGCCTCATGACAAACTGAACCATGTGCCCTTCTCCTATCACGCACCCTCTTGCCATTTTTTTAAACTTTTTAAATGCAGCATAACATGCATACAGTAACTACACAAGTTAAGCGTACAGCTGGATGACTTTTCACATACATCACCACCACCCAGATCAAGATGGAGAACACCACCTGTGTTCCAGAAGACGCACGTTCCTCCCCAGTCCACACTCCCTCCACAACCACTGACCTGACTGAAACCATCAATCAGTTCTGCCTGTTCTTGAACTTCACATAAATGCTTTCCTACAATCTTATTTCCAAAGTTATCACGACACCTTTAAATATTTTTTAGTGGCCAAAACAACTGGCCTCACCAGGGCTCCTTGGAGAAATGGTTGATTCCAAGGCTGGGGCAAAGAGAATATAAGATCAGCTTGGAACATCTTGTGGTGCCACAAAGTAAGGAAGTGCTTAAAAAATCATCGGGCCCAAAAAGACACAGGAGCCAACTTGAAGGCGCACCCAGGGGCCAGAGCTGGGACGATCTGAACAGTGAAATAAACAATGACAGTGTTGGATAACCCATAAAATAAATAGCCATGAATCGTATATTGATATAAATCAATACTTGAATAAATAAATTGGAGAGAAGGAACGGCTCTCCCTTAGAGCAGAATACCAATTAATAAATATAGAAGGAATGATGAAAATAGAAAATTGCCATTAGGCAAATGTCACAGTAATGACTGCGACAGGCAAGAACCATTAACAGATGTTAAAATTAGTGGGTGAAACAACGATGAGAAACAGTGTCATTACACAGTCTCAAAGTGTCTCCCCAGAAAATACTTATTAATTACCAAGGGGAAAATAGTAACTTTACAGTGGAGAAGCCTGGTGGACCCAGCTAAGCCAGGAGATCAAGGGCAGCAGTAACAAGACACGCCAACATCACGTACTCCTGAGAAAGACAACACCTCTGGGGTTTCCTCCCCGAAAGGCATGACCCTCAATTTCTTCATGAGGTAACATCAAATAACCCCAAGTTAAGGGACATTCTGCAAAATAACTAATGAGTATTCTTCAAAAGTTTTGAAAATTTTCTTTTATCATGGAAGACAAAGACAGACCTTCCTCTACTTTATGTGGGACACCGCCACAGCATGGCTTGATAAGGGGTGGGTAGGTCTGTGCCTGGGATCTGAACCTGTGGGCCCTGGGCCGCTGCAGCGGAGCAAGCGAACTTAACTGCTACGCCACTGGGTTGGCCCTTTTGCAACATTTTTGTGACTGTAAAATTATTTCAAAATAAAAAGGTAAAGAAAGAGAGAGAGAAACACTTTTAAAAACATGGTTTTAGTGGAAGCCCTCCTCCCAGCCCCTCCTGAGTTGACAACTCAGCCCTGTGTGCGTGGTGCTCTGGAGCCTGGCAGCTCTCCCGGGGCCAGGAGCCCAGGCCCCCTCTCTGCTCCAGCCGCCTGCACGGCTGCAGTCAGTCGTGGTGACCGTTAGAGCCCCTCCCTCCCACAGAGATAGGTGGGGGTGGTTCGAGCCCCCCAGGAGGGAAAGCATGAGAGGGAATCAGGAGGCCGCAGGTCCAGGTCCTTCTGGCAGTCGCAGGAGAAAAATCCAGGAGCCAGAATAGTGGGAGATCAAAAGGAGGACTTTGGAGGGCTTTTTCAATTTGAAAACCACTAATTTTTTGTTAAACATTTACATTGTGAGAAGAAAGCCTGCTAGCAATTGTCAATGAGAAGAAGTGGGGGTGGGGGAAGTCTTGTGGGGAGCGAGAGGAGGCGGCAGAGGCAGCACAGCACAGTCCATGCACAGAGCATGGATTCCAGGTCTCTACCACCTACTCTCTGGGTGACCTTGGTGTAGCTGCTTAATCTCACTGTGACTCAGTTTCCCCATCTGTAAGTGGGGGTAGTAATTACGACCTACCCTGTGAGACTGTTGCAAGGATTAAATGAATTAACACAGGTAAGCATTTAGAGTAGTGCCTGGCACATTACAAGTGCTAAGAATTAGCTATTATTAGATTGAACCTTATGAAATTGCCAATGTTTGACTGCTCTGCCCTGTGAACAATTTCGTGTCATTCAACCTAAGAGTACCAACACTCCTCTATCACACAGCCCAGGCTGAGGGCCGGAATGGCTGAGGGCTCCCTCTACCACGCAAGAGCCTTGGCCCAGCTCTGCTGGAAGCTCTCATTTCAAGCAGCCCACGGGCCCCCGAGGGCTGGGCCATTCCACCCCTGCAGCACCTGTGCACAGACGGGCCTCAGGCTCCCTTGCTCAGAGGTCTCAGGAGGGAAACCTCCTCACGTGATCCTCCTGTCAGCAGTTTTCGGTTCGCTCTCCCAGGCTGTGTGACGCCAGACAACTGCCTGGCCAGGGAGAAGCAGGTGCCCTTCCTCTGGGGGCTTTTGCCACATCTGGGCACTGCCCTTTGCCCCTGCACCCTCTGATACCTCCTCTCCAGGCCCATTTGTTCATCCAGCTTGGCACTTTCACCCAGGATTAGCCTAGCATGATTTGCTCAGGAAAGTTAAAAACCGCTGAATTAGAGACTTGGATTCCTAAAGCTCTGTCTACTTCACTGCTTCCCGGACTCAGGAGTACACTGCGAGGAGTAATAATCTCAATGATAATAAGCTCACTGTTTTGATGGACATATGCAGAGTACACCATTCTAACTGCTTCACATGTACTAAGCTGTATAATCCTCATAATAGCCTTAGGAGGTAGGTACTCTTATCCCCATTTTATAGGTAAGAAAACTGAGGCATAGAGGGCCAAGTTACTTGCTTGAGGTTGCACACCTTGAAAAGTAGCAGAGCCAGGACTTGCAGAGATGGTGGCTTAACCACTGCACTACTCTGCATAGTCCCCAACTTTAGAAGGAAGGTGCTGCTTCCCCCTGATCCTCCTCCATGGCTGCCCGCACAGCTGGCTCTTTCCCTGCTCTTAATTTAAGGGTGACAAGTGGCTGGTCTGCCGAACCTGCCACAATCTAACTTTTATTTCTGCAGCTACCTCACTTGGTTTTTCTTCGAATTGTGCAGCTTTTAGCGCTAAAACTTCTCTCCCAGGCGAGGCCCGTCTGGCTCTCCGGGATGGCTGAGCCCGCTGACAGAGCTTCCTTTGCAGGGATTTAATCACAGGCAGCCTCTGAGCCGTTAGGATGTGCGGTCTTCTCTCCCTGCAGCGGTCATAGCTGGTATCTCCCGATCTCACACACGCTCTGTGCCCTTGTTCCTCACACCTGGGCCACGCCTGTCTCCTAAAGGACACCACCTGTCTTTCCTAACACAGCCAGGCACAATTTTTCTTTTATTATTCACAGAATTATAAAACTGTGGGGGTGGGAGGAACTTTGCAAGCCATCCAGTTTAACTGTCGTTTCTATTTCGTCTAAAAGAAAAAGGCGAGGGGCTAGCCCAGTGGCGCAGAGGTTTAGTTTGCCCTTTGGCAGCCCGGGGTTTGTGGGTTCGGATCCTGGGTGCCCGCTGACACACTGTCAGCCATGCCGTGGTGGCGTCCCATATAAAGTAGAGGAAGATGGGCACGGATGTTAGCCCAGGGCCAGTCTTCCTCAGCAAAAAAAAAAAAAAAAAAAGAAAAGAAAAAGGCGAGGCTCCTTCAGGAGCAGGACTAACTGAGGTGTTAACACAGCAGCGGATAAAAAGCCCCATTGTTATTCTGTGGGTTCCTGCAGAAAGACCTCAAATCCATCAGATAATGGAATATGCTACCCAGGAAAGAAGAACATCTCTACGTCTAACATAGTTTTAAAGTCACAGACTACTGTCCTGTGCTGTCGATACTGTGAATTGCTAAAAGCCCTTCCAGGAATCACCTCCACCTCCCTGAGCTAATCTGAGAAGTACCTTTATCACACACGACAAGGCCCTCTGAGCCTGGCTCATGATAACTAAATTAGACTTCATGCTCTTGACATCCTGCTCCACCTCAACCACATTATCAAAATTGATAGCTTACACGGCACACGGCCATTCCAGCCCCTCGTGCTCATTTATCCTAGGACGTCACATATGCTGCTCGCTGGCAGAAGCCGTGGCTCTTCATCAGCTGCCTGCGGCCTTGGCACCGTAGCCAGCATCCACCCCCAGAAGCCCACTCTTTCCTTTTTCTTCCAAAGCCCCTACTTGGGCAAGTCAGGTCCTGTCTTTCCATCTATCTGCAGAACAGGCTTCTGTTCTTTAACCACCTAACACCACTTACAGAGTGGTACTGCTCAGGGATCACATGGAGATGCTGCTGCTCTCGAGAACATCCACGTTATTAGTTAAAACTCAGAAAAACATTCAGTCTTATCTGGCGTTCCCTACCCCCCCCCACCCCCGCTTTTAAAAGAAATATATGCCCATTAAAAAAAAAAACAAACCAGAAAACCCTCTCAGTTCAGAAGGGTGCAGGGCAGAAAGACAAAAGCCCACTGCTGCCCCCAGAGATAACGACCATGAACACCTCCAGGCCTTTCTCCTTGTGAACCGTAGAGCCTGGTAAACTGTCTCCTCAACCCCCATTTCCCCATTCCCCCTTTCCTGGGCCTCCTGGAGCAGCTGCCTGGCATTCCACCACCTAACATATGCCCTTCAGTCTTCTTCACGTCCCCACCCAAGGCTTCCAGGACACGGCACCCTCACTGGTCATCCCCTCTGCCTCCTTTGCTCCGCCCACCCTTCTCCCCAGCCTCATCCTGTAGGAGTGTGCTGGGGCTCGGGCCTGGTCCTCTTCTCTCCTCTGTCCACATGCACTTCCTTAGGGATCTCTCCCAGTGTCCTGGCTTTAAGTACCACCTAGCCAAAGGCTCCTAAACATGTATGTCCAGTCCAGACCTCTCTCTCTCTTTCAAACTCCAGCCTCCTAAGATTTATTTTGCCTGCTCTACATCTCCATTTGGATGTCCAACAGCATTTAAAATTCCACATGCCCCAAACTAAACTCGTGATCTTCCTCCGTAAACCTGTTCCTCCTACAACCTTCTCATGAACTAGAGACGTCCTGACTCATCCCTTTCTGTCATACTCTACCCCCAGTTCATCAGGAAATTCTGTTGGCTCTACATATAAAATACATCCAAGATCTGGCCACTTGTCACACCTCTGCTGCCACCATCCAGGTCCAAGCCACCCTCATGTCTCACCTGGGGGACTACAATAACCTCTTGGGTGGTCTCCCTGCTTCCACCCTTGCCCACACCTACAGTCTACATAGAACCAGAATGATCCATCAAAAATGTAATTCAGATCACGTCCCTCCTCTGCTCAAGACCCTCTTATGGCTCCCCTTCCACTCAGAGTAAAAGCAACATACAGTGGCTAGAGAGTCCTCATGATCTGGGTCCCTTGTGATTTCTCTGGCCTCATCTCTTCCTACTTTCCCCCTGGACCACTCTGCTCCAGGCCACACTGGCCACCATCATGATTTCTAAAACAGCCCAGGCACACTGCTGCCTTAAGGCCTTTGCACTGGCCGTTCCCTTTGCCTCCACATTCTTCCCCAGATGTTCATATGGCTCGCTCCCTCACCTTCTCCAAGCCTTCACTCAAATGTCACCTTCTCAGTGAGCCTACTCTGACCACTTTATTTGAAATTGCCATCTGTCTCTTCTCTACCACCTAATAATCTCTTTATCCTGCTCCACTTTTAAAAAAATATTTATCATCCTCTAACATTTTAAATTCACTATGCTTTTGTTTACTGTGAGTCTCTCCCCACCTAGTACATAAGCTCTGTGAGAACAGAGATCTCTGTTTTATTTTCCCATATATCCTAGCACGTGGCAGGCATTCAACAAACGCTTGTCAATGAACAGATGAAAGGTCTCTTAGGCCTGCCCAGCTGCTCTGCAGCCTTTCTGCCACTAAGACCCACTGAAGAACTCTGGGCCCCAGTGAATTCCTGTCAACTGGGAGGGGCAACCTCTTCTGAGCCTCCTTTCTCCTTTCCTCTTCCCAGCCAGGTACCTGCTGAGAAACCTTCTATCTATGCAGCCCCACTAACGGGATAACTCCCATTCTGATGCTCATCTCCAGCCCAGGCTGAGCTCCTGGCCACTCACCTGGAAGTCCTCCTCATCCAAGATCTCTTTCCTCCACTTGATCAAGAAGGCTGCACACACGTAGAGATGAAAGTGGGAGAACCCTTCTGGTTCAGACTGGGAAGGGAAAAAGCAGAGTTCGGTCAAGCCCTTCTGAGAAGCAGCCTCTAGTCCTCTCAGTTCCAATCTTCTGCAAGGTGGGAAAGCAGCACAGCACCCCTCTCATGGCTGGGCAAACAGAGGCCTGAAGACTTAGCAGAGGCCCTGCCCATGAGGCTAAGGCAGACACAGAAGCAGAAAGGTTGGGGAACTTCTGAGCAGCCACACTGCACACCAGGGCAGGGAGCTGGGCACCTGAGGGACAGGCTGGCGTGGAGTGGGCAGGGGATCTCTTCATACCTGGTACGTGTCCCACAGGCGGATGGTGCAGCGAAGGGGAAGCTCCCGCATAAGCAGGTTGTTCATCCAACGAAAGGCAAACTGTAGGTATTCGACTTCGTACCTCCTGAAGTGATTATGTACCTGCTCTGAAACAGGAAGCATCATTGGCCCCAGGGGCACAACCTAGGGGACCCTGAAAAAGTCATAGGAGCTAAAAAGGCAGTTTCCATTTCTTGTCACCCCCTCCCCCTGGGGAAGCCAGACAGAGAGGGGCCAAACCAGCACCTGCCTGTCTAAAGGATGGTGTGTTTGATTCACCATCTCACAGCATCACCGCATGGATAACTGACACAGCCCCGCACAAGGGTGAGCTATTTTCTTTTTCTTATTGATGTCATAATAGTTTATCACATTGTGAAATTTTAGTTGTACGTTACTGTTTGTCAGTCACCGTATAAATGTGTCCTTTCACCCCTTGCGCCCACCCCTCTACTCCCTTCCCCCCGGTAACCACCAAACTGTTCGGGAGAGCTATTTTAACATCCCACAGTGATGTTCTAGGTGCCTTTCTTCCTTTGCAGGGCTTCTCTAGCCATAAAGCAGGAGACATAAGGTTCACTTGGTTGCTTGACCTTATTACTCATCAGAGAAGGAGCCAGAATGGAAAAGACCTTGGGGGTCACCTTGGCGAGCCTCCTGCTGGTGAGGACCTCCTATTCAGCATCCCTGACAGATGGCAGCCAGCAGGGACTTAAACACTGCCAGTGAAAGAGGTTCACTGACTCCACTCAAGGGCAGCCTCTCCCACTAATGTATTATGTGATTTACCAGAAAGTGCTTCGCCATATTCAAGAGAAACCAGCTTCCTCCTAACTCCCACCCGCTGGTGTCTGCGTGGTGCTCTGGAGCAATCCAAAACAACTCTGATCTCTGTTCTACATGACGGCCCTTCAAATACTGCTGAACAGGATTTTTAAAAAAATCACTATCCTCCTCAGTTTCCTAATCTATAAAAGAGGGATAATCACTCATACCTCAGAAGGTTTTAGGGATGATAAAATGTGCTTATAACAGCACCTGGCGTGTGGCAAATACTTAATATAATTTTTGAAAGAATAACTATTAACAATGGTTAAGGGGAAGTGGGGAGGGAGGAGGGCAAGAGGGATGAGTAGGCACATGTGTGTGGTGATGGATTGTAATTAGTATCTGGGTGGTGAACATGATGTAATCTAGGCAGAAATAGAAGTATAATGATGTACACCTGAAATTTATACAATGTTATAAACCAATGTTACTGCAATAAAAAATAAATTTAAAAAAAACAACAATGGTTATTTCTGGGGAGTAGAATTTAAGGAAAAGGGAGGATTTTTACTTTTTACTTTGTGTTTTTCTGAATCGTTTAAACTTTGTAATGAATAAGGATCACTTCTATAATTCAAAGAAACAGTAAAGATACATACATTTTAAAATCCACTATCTTAAGTACTATGCCTTTATTTATCTGGTATGCGTGAGGGCAGAGAAAACAAGGCTAGGTCAGACAGCGGCAGAAACCACAGCCTCTGCCCTCTGGTACCTGACTGATGACCAGCCTCTGTCAAACAGCTTAGCAGCCCTGCCTCTGGCAGCGTGCACCCTGTTCCAGGACCCAGATGAGGGATGCAAGGGAGCTGGAGGTGGGCCCCGCCATGGGGCGAACAGCTGGGTCAGGGCGATAAGAGGAATAAAACATCCCACATACGATGCATAGGAAATAACTGTAAATAAGCAGATGAGCTGGGAAGATTGAAATCCTAAGTCACAAAAGGAGCTGGAGTGAGTGGAACAAATCAGGGAAGGTTTTCATGAAAAGAGAAGCTGGGAAAGGAGAGAAAAAGTATGCAACTTCTGTATGGGGGAGGGGAAGGCAATGCTTGGGCGAAACAGAAAATCCATGATTGAGAAAACCAGGAAACAAGACTTGTTAGTTGTGTAGTAACTGGCCGAATCCCAAAGAAGCTTTACAACTTAACTGGGGCTACAGATCCCACTTAACAGAAGACCTCGCTGTTAGGTTCTATGTTCTTCATGAAACTTAACTCTGACTTCTCTCCGTAAGCCTCGGTTTCTTCATCGGTCAACAGGAGGGCTTCCTGATTGCCTTTTAGTTCTAACATCCCAGGATTCCAAGCCGGAGCCAAGGAATTACTGTAAGGCTCCTGTTCCTCAAAGACGTTCTGCATCAGGAAGAGCCATGTCTCATTTCCCCCGGCCCACACAGGTCACAGGGAGCCATGGAAAGTCCTGCTGGGGTATCAGCCAGATCTGAGGACCCTGTGTCAAGCCCAGGAGTCCTGAGTCACGCCACCATGTGAAGGACAAGGTCAGACCGCAGACTCAATACTAAAAGCAATGGAGAGCCACAGGAGGTTTCAGAGCAGAGGAACGTGACCACAGCAGTGCTCCAGAAAGACGTGGTTGTGCGAAAGATGGTTTGGAAGAGGAAAGACCATGAAGGAAGCAAGTCCTTCTAGGAGGAAGCTGCAGAAAGCCAGGCATGGCTGGACCAGAGCTGTGGGTAGGGAACTGGAGGAGAAAGGGTGAGTGTGAGGAGAGATGCTGAAGGAGAAGTGACAGAACTTGCGGCAGAGAACTAAGGAGAGAAAGAACTTGAGACAACAGCAGAGCTCTCACTGCACCTTCCTGTTGAGATGTGGAAGGGTGCTGGTGCTGCCAACAGCAGAGAATGATGTGGAAAGGGTCATGGCTAGGAAGGGGCCAAGGAGAGGACCCACGAGCATAAGTGGCTTGTGTCAGAGCATACTGTGCTTTTGGTAGAGAATTCCTCTTCCTCTGAACCTACCATCAATCCGGCTGACAAGCTCTTCCAGTGCCTTGACCTTCTTCTGGATCCCTGGTTGTGCAAAAGTGTAGTTATCCTGCAAATGACATAGAGCCAGGATGAACAGGGACTCCAAACAGTCATGCTACCACCTCTCGAGTTCAGGGAAACACCTTTAAAAGCACAAGCTGTTTTTCCAAAGCTGGTGCCAGTGTTTCGAGGAACAAAGGAAACCACAGAACAGCAGAGTGTGGGGAGAGCCTAACAGAGCCCTGCACTGTGGGGGAGAACCACACGGCTTGGGGTGCACAGCAGAAAGGAGGGGCATGCTCTGACGACAAAGCCATGCAGAGTTCCTGAGACTCCAGGGGACACTAGACCATTGCCTGTTGAGAGCTAAAGCTAATGAAAGAGGTAGAGATGGATCGACCAAAAAGAGGAGGAGCCCTGCTGGTGGGGACCCTGTCTGACGCAGAAGAGCAATAAAGAACCCAAAGGCCTGCAGGAGCCCCTGGACCCAGGCATCCCTCAGGGGAGAACCTGCTCACCTGGATCCCATCCAGCAGCTTGCTCATGCACCAAAAGCTGTCAGCTTCAATGCTTCGCAGCATATCCTGAGACAAATTGGTCACATCAAAGTTCTCCACATCCTCTTCTGTAAAACAAAAGGTGAAGAAAGTCCAGAGGTCTTCTCTAAAAAATGGAGAGAGAAAGATAGAAGCCGGTATCTTCAACAGAGTCCTTAAGGTCAGCAGAGAGCCAAGCTAACCTGATGCCAAGGAACAAGGGCCTGCCCTCCTCCTCCCCTTGTCAGGTGGGCAAGGCGTCCCAGGAAAGTTCTTGAGGATCTCATTACAACATTGAACAGGCCACTTCTCACACCAATTCCACTGGCTCCAACTATCTTTCTCTTCCTCTGTGTCTGTTCATTCAGTTTCAGAAAAAGATACTTCAGGCTTGATTTTCAATGAGCTATACCCAGCCCCCTGGAGATCGTCTGGAAAAATTCTTTGATTTCAAAAATTCAGTGAGCTTACCCTCGACTGATGATTGGTTAAAGAAGATGTGGTATATATATACAATGGAATACTACTCAGCCATAAGAAAAGACAGGATTGTCCCATATGCAACAACATGGATGGACCTAGAGGGTATTATGTTAAGTGAAATAAGCCAGAGAGAGAAGGACAGACACTGCATGATTTCACTCATATGTGGAATATAAATGAACACACAGGCAGAGAGAACTGATTGGTGGTTACCAAGGGGAAGGGGGATGGGGGGTGGGCACAAGGGGTGAAGGGATGCATCCACATGGTGACGGACAAACAATAATGTACAACTAAAACCCCACAATGTTATAAACTATTAAGACATCAACAACAACAAAAAATTCAGTGAGCTTAGCCACTCACACTCGTATGTAGTGAGAAGAGCTGAGATCAGATAGCCCCCATAGTTCATTTTAAAGATGGAATCCCCAAATTCTGACAAGGCAGATCCACGGCGTCACCCTTTCAGAAGGGAAGATGAGTGTGTGAAGGAAGATGGCCCAAACCTATGGGAACTTTTAGGATCGAATTTCACCAAGTTGGTAGTTCCCAAGATGGGTTCTGCAAAACATCAATCCTATACGATACTCAAGAAAAAAGGGGCTCCATAGACAAATACGCTTGAGAAATGCTGCCTTATATATCCCCATCTTCAAGATTCACAAAGATCATGGCATACAAAGGGATCTGAGATGTTATAAGAAATTCTGCATTAAGTACATCTGCTCATCTTTGCTTATCCAGCATCCCCCAAGCTTCTTTAGCCATGAGACCTCTTAAAGAGGACCATCTATTAGCTCCTCATGGAAACCCCACACTAAGTAGCAGGAGTGAGAACCTGCCTGTATGATCTGAGACAAAAGTGGGGAGAACATAAGGAGTCCTCTAGAAGCCTGAAGAAGGAAAAGGCCATGTGATGTTTCCTTCCTGACATAGAGAGGTGCAAGTAGTACAAAAAGCTCTCTTTGCTCAACAGGACAGGCCACCCACAGGCCCCTGCATGCCTATCAGAGGCCACACATGGAAACATTCAGGCCCTTGAGCTCTATGCCAAAGGCAGCTTTTCTCCTCAGACCCACAAGCCCTATTTTGAAAACAAGACGTTCACTGCAGTCCCTTGTGCTGCAGAGAGACACAGCCATCCGACAAGACGTATTCAGAATCTGGCCCCTTCATTCAAGAGAATTATCACTAAGACCTACAGCTGAACCTTCTCAGGACAACGTGCAACAACTCTCAAATTCTCATCCTGGCATTTTTTAATGGACATCAAGGTTGTAAAAACCCTTTTGAGGAGGGGAGGTGCTTTGTCAGAAGAGTTAGGACCTGGGAACAACCTGAAAGTCTGACTTGAAGCACAGCCACAGTTAGTACGTGTAAAGTGCTAACAGCAGTGCCTGGCACACAACAGGCACAGTATCATTTATCCGAGAGGAAGTTTATTAGGAATTTGTAATGACATGGGACAGCATGTCACAGTGTTCAGGGAAAAGAGCAAGGCACGAAATTATTCATGGCCTACTCTCAACTACTCTACGTACAACATTTATGTGTTTATGTAAGCACAGAGGAAAGACAAAACATATCACAAGGTTTACAGTGCTTACTCCCCACATGGTAGGGATGAGGGATTTTTATTTTCCTTAAGCTTTACTAGACTTTTAAAAATTTCCACAATAAGCATAATTTTTATAGTCAGGGAGAAAATGCACATTATTTTAGGAAAAAAGGGCTACAATTGACTATACCTGCCTTTTATCACCAAAAAAGAATAAAGAAGACTTTGTAAAACACCACTACGCCTGCAGAAACTAAGACTTCACATAATATATAAAGGTCCATTTCAGAAATCACATTAAAAAAAATCTTTCCAAGAAATACCATCTTTCTTTTTTTTCCTAATTTAAACACTTATTATGTACTATTTTTGGGGTGGCCATCTATATACCCCTAATTTAATGAAATGATACTGGGCTCTAAGACCCAGCTCAGAATCTTCCTTTTTCTTTTTGCTTCACACTACATTTCTAAGATCCTTCCACAGTGCTGCCCACGCCTCTCATTCGCTGCCCCACCTGTGCCTCTACCACTTCACGGGTCAGCTCCCCTAGGGATGGATGCCCAGGTCCCCCCCCACCACACACAATGCCCCGAGAACTGTTCCCTTTGCCCCATATCAGAACTGCTCTGGGCCACAGGTTCAGGCAGACCTATGGCTGCTCACACTGTCCTAGGCAGTAACTCCCTCTTTATGAGAAGAGTTGTACAAGGAAAGCTCAAGACAAAAACTGCTCCCACACATTTCCCAAATGCAGATCCAGAGCTCCATAATAATTCGAAGGGTCTCTTGCAACTTGGGCATTCTATAATTCCAGAACATTGGAGTGGAAATGCCCTGGGGATGGAAACCACACAGAGCAGAGTAACAAGGGAAAAAGAGCCTGGGTCCCCGAGAACAACGCACAGCTGCTGTGTCAGCCCTAGTGGCCCAGGGCTTTTTTGCCAGACAGAATAGCACACAGTCAAGAACACAGACTCTGGGGCCAGACTGTGTAACTCAAATCCTGGCTCTGTCACTCCCTAGCTATGCGGCTTTGGGCAAATGACTTTACCTTCTGTGCCTCAATTCCTCGTCGGTTAAGGTGATATTATCCTATCAGTGTCACAGGATATTGTAAGGATTAAATAAGTTAACGTGTGAAAAGTGCTAACAACAGTGCCTGGCATAAAATAAGCATTATGTAAGTCTTAGCTAGTATTATTGTTATTAAATGAGGAACAAATAAACTTCTATCTTGTTTAAGCCACTGTTATTTTGGATCTCTTGTTATTCGCAGCCATACCTAAACTAATCCCAAAACATACCTTAAAAATAAGTTGATTTTCACAGATTTCCAGCTCCACCTTTTGGTCTTAAGGAGGAAAATCTAACAACATGTGGTCTTAAGTCATTAAGATGCCACTCACAGTAACTGTACCAATTCCACACCTTGAGCTGTCTGGGAACAAAGGGACCAACAGACAAGATATTGACCCTCTTCTGTGGCCTCGCGTCGGGGGCTGTTGTCCCCCCATATTCTGCCCTTATGCCTGGCCTGCCCATTAGCCCTCTGCTTTCACAGACAGTGGGACAGTTTACTAGCATTTCAGAGAATAGGAGAAGAGTTTAGTTCTAGTGTTCTGCCTGCTGGGAGGATAAAATGCACACATTCACTCAACAACTGTGAGCTGAGTGCACCAGCAAAAAGCAGTAGAGAAAGGGAGGTCCAAATGCTCTCTGAAGGGCTTCATTCAGCATAAACAGTCTGTTCAGAAGGAGCATTAAACATCCCACTGGAGAAAATTCAACATATAATTGAAGCTGGAACGGAAAACCATGCCAGTAACGCAGTCTCGAACGAGGGCAGCGTTTTTGGTTGTCATTACAGAGCACACAGCAGCCAGGACTCTGACCCCAGGGAATGAGATTTTAAGGGATATTTTATGGCTATTTTAAGAGGCAAAGTGTCCAAAAGGAGGAAACCCAAAAGCTCTTTATAAAACTTAAATTGCCCACTCTGGGCTTGACAAGACCATGCCCAGCTATTAGCTGATAAAATGTACTTGAGTGGTGGCTCCAGTCAAGTGTTTATTTTTCTAAGAACTTCAGGTCCTGGGTCTACAATCAACCTCACATATGCCTTAAAAACTCCCCAACACCTTTGGGAAGGACTGGTTTTGCTTAAACTGACAAGAATAACTTGTCCATTCACTGCACTAGGCACTTCCCAGAAACCACCTGTGATCGCAGGGCAGTTTCCAGATTTTGTGATCTGTTGGCTCAGAATGACTCAGCCTGACTGGCAGGCACGAGAGGATTCAGGGCATCAGATTGAAGACAGCCATTCTATTTTCCAAAACCTCAGCTTACCTGATTGCTGTCTCTGTTTTTTAAAACTGGACTCATAAGAATACCTTACATAATATTTTCTGATCACAAAAGTAAACTGAGAAAAGAAAAATATAAATCTTTTCAGCCATACATCTAAAGAACCTCATAAAACAGGAACTTAAATATTTCATCCAGAAAAACACAGTTTTAAGAAGTGTCAAGGAATTCATCTGATATACATATGTGTATGTAATGATTTTTAAGTGGTTCAAGTGCTGTAGAAACTTATCGTTGGGTGTTATTCATCTGGCATTTTCAGGCAAGTATTTGACGGCAGCAGCCGAGACAAGGACACGACTGCAAACCTTAGTATGGAGAGATAGGGTGGAGGGCCCTCGGCTAACGCTGGGAAAGACAAACCACCTGGCAGAGAAAGGAGAGTGAGGAGAGTTGGTCTCTTCCAGGGAGGAGGTCAGAAGAAAGACTTCTTCTGAGGTTCCTGCAGAGCAGAGACCCACAGGGGGCAGTTCTGTTTCGCAAGGACCGTGTTTCAGACTGTGTGAGAGGGGACATGCTGTTCCAAAGATGCAGAGGAGCACCTGACCATGGAGCCCTCCCTGACACTGTGCCAGTCAATCGAGGTAGTGACTAAAAGGTAAATATTAACTCAGAATGAAACACGAACTCTGGCTGTACACTACTCCGTGTGGGGTAGCTTGGGCGTACGTGTGTCATGATACCCTGGTTAAAATTAATTTTAAAAACCAACACACCACCAAATTGTCTCTACTTTCCTCAGGCTCCTCTATTACTTTCAATTTTATTTAGCAAATGTTAGTGCCTGTTAACTCAGCCTCTTGGCGCTGGCTGTAGGACACCAGATTATATGAGCTCAAACTATGAGTATTTAGGTTATGGGGGCAAGGGAAGGGCCAGGTCCAGCACACACTTAACTTTCTAGGACCTGCCCGAAGACCATCCACAAAGACGGGCAGCATGTCACCAAGACACTGTATGCAACAGGTGTGGGGAATCCAGGACCCCCAATGCCAACGTCCACTGCCCAGAGGTTCCTTGTCTAGCTCAAATATCTTGAATATGTTGGCTACCTCAATTTCTCCTCAGTTACAATTTCTCACTATTCTTGGGTCAGATGAGAGAGAGAGAGCCAGCAACGAGCATGCACGTGCCACTCGGCTCACTGCCAAGGAGACAGCAGGCTAGGTCTTACAGTCCCAGAGATGACAAGCCACAACTTACCCTTGGAGAACTCACCTCCTACATGACAGGAAATCCAGCACTGGACACCCCACCAAATGCACACACTGCTCTCAAGTGTCTGCTAAAAGTAGCTCAGCTCAGCACTCTGACTGCTGTCTCCACGTATGTCTGTTGCTGGGAGAGCCTCAAATATTCCTCAACTGCCTACCACATATGAGGCTGCCTCATCTATAAGACGGGGCCAGGAGGCATCTTGAGGAGAGGGTTAGAGTCCCAAATAGGGTAAGTGCTAAAAAATTCAGCATCAGCCCCATTCTCTTAATTCCCTCCAAAGCAAATAGCATTAAAATGGAAAATGGAATATCCTTACTATATACTTCAGTTTATATAAAGTTTAGAGATAGGCAAAACTATTGAGGTGTTAGAAGTCAGTAAAGTAGTCACCCTTACAGGGGTGAGGGGGAGGGACTAGAAGGGGACACAAGGGGACGTTTGCCATGCTGGAAGCATTCCATGTCTTGATACAGGTGGTGGTTATTTAGGGGAAATTTATCGAGCTGTGCATGTATGATATATGCACTTTTTTTTTTTTTTGCCTCCACATAACAGAGGCTGTTTTTTGTGTGTGTGAGGAAGACTAGCCCTGAGCTAACATCCGTTGCCAATCCTCCTCTTTTTTGCTGAGGAAGACTGGCCCTGGGCTAACATCCGTGCCCATCTTCCTCCACTTTACATCGGACACCGCCACAGCATGGCTTGACAAGCGGTGCGTCTGTCCACGCCCGGGATCCGAACCTGTGAACCCCGGGCCGCCAAAGTGGAGCGCGCGAATTTAACCGCTACATCACCGGGCCAGCCCCTGTACTTTTAAAAATGTATTTATACTTCAACATAAAGTTTACATTTTACAAAGTAAAATAGGGAGTCCTCTTAAGACAATAAGGAAAACCCACCATTACTATGGAAGTTTGTCCAGTTTCATCTTGGGCCCCACACCTCACCAGACAGGGAAGAACAGCACCGGCAGGGCGGCCACCATGTGCAAAGAGTTGGATACGAGATGGAGAACGAAGCCTCCCGGAACTGGGAGCATGGAGCAGGGGTATAATCCACAACTGCTCAGTAGCAAGACATGGCGACAGGGTCAGCAGTACCTAGGAATGTGGAGAGTTACTAACAACTCCTTTTCTCTAAAAATTTGAGTGTCAACTGTCAAAAACTCAATGCCTGGCTTGCCCCTTGCCTCCTTCAGGACCTGGCTCAAACGTTGTCTTCTCAGCGTGACCCTGGCTCACCACCTTGTTTAAAACCTGCTCCTGTTCCCCCTCTTGCCAACAGGGCACACCTCTGTCCTTCTCTCCTGCTTCGTTTCTCTCCATAGCACTTACTACAATCCAGCAAACACCTTACCTATTTTTCTATTTATTGTCTGCTTCTGCTCATCAGGATTTAAGCTTTGTGGGAGGGACTTCTTTTTCCATATAACTAACATACAGTAGACTACACAGAAGTGCACAGTTCTGTTCTGACACATGTATACATCTGTGTAAAGAATGTCCCAGTACAAACAGAGAACATTTTCATCACCCCAGAAAGTTTCCTCATGCCTCTTCTCAGTCCATCTCCCACTAGAGTCATTGTTCTGACTGCTATGGACACAGATTATTTCTGAACTCTGTTTAAATGGAATCATGTAATGTGTACTTTTTCTGGTATCTGGCTTCTTTTGTTCAACATACTGGCTTTTTTTTTGTGAGGAAGACCAGCCCTGAGCTAACGTCCGTTGCCAATCCTCCTCTTTTTGCTGAGGAAGACTGGCCCTGGGCTAACATCCGTGCCCATCTTCCTCTACTTTATGTGGGACGCCGCCACGGCATGGCTGACAAGCAGTGCGTCGGCCGGCGCCCAGGATCCGAACCCGCAAACCCCGGGCTACCAAGCGCGAACTAAACTGCTGCGCCACCGGGCCGGCCCATCAACATACTGGCTTTTGAGATGGTTTCTTTCACGTGGGTGCATTTACCAGTAGTTCGTTCTTTTTTACTGCTGGGAACCATTCCATTGTATGAGTATCCATTTTCCAGGTAACGGCTATTATGGTTGTTTCCAGTGTTGTCTATATGAATAGAGTCGCTATGAACATTCCTGTACAGTCCTTTGGGGACCATAGGCTTTCATTTTCCTTGAATAAACACCTAGAAGTAAAAGGCAGGGATTTCCGTCTACTGTGTTTGTGGTTGTATCTCCAGTGCCTAGACCAGTACCCGGCACAGTACGGGTGCTCAGTAAATACTTGCTGAATGAGCGATGGTACTCCAACTCCATGCCTTAGGAGAGAGAACTTTTGGCTAACTCAGCACAGTATCAGAATACTGTAATTCACTGCCCTCCAGTGGCCAAACTCAGCAAAGCTGTACTAATTCCTGACTATCTTGCAAAATCATCATGAAATTTTCATTCTCTGATTCATCTCGACATGTATGGAATGCTTGTTTTGGACACCAGAATGAAGGCACTGGGAATATAAAGATGTTTAAAAGAGTCTCTGGCCTCAAAGAATCATACAGTCTGGTGGCAGATGGCAAGAGGGACACACAAACAATAACTGGTGTGATAAAGTACTACAAAAGAAATGTGCAGGTTATGGAAAGGGTACTATTGGGGTGGCAAGGGCAGGGGGGAAGGCTCAGGGCAGGCTTCCAGGAGGAAGGGGCGTCTTAACGGATTAGCTCAGGAGATAAAGAGATGGTACAAGGACAAGCCTTTAGATTAAAAATGTCAATTTTGGGGGCCGGCCCCGTGGTGCAGCGGTTTAGTCCGCACTTGGCAGCCTAGGGTTCGCGGGTTCGGATCCGGGGTGCCCGCCGACGCACCGCTTGTCAGCCATGCTGTGGTGGCATCCCATATAAAGTAGAGGAAGGTGGGCACGGATGTTAGCCCAGGGCCAGTCTTCCTCAGCAAAAAGAGGAGGATTAGTAACAGATGTTAGCTCAGGGCTGGTCTTCCTCACCAAAAAAAAAAAAAAAAAAAGTCAATTTTGGATTTCTGAGTTTAAGGGGTGAGGCAGGGAGCAGATCACACAGGATCTTGCACAACAAGCTAGAGAACCTGGACATTTCAACCTGTACGTGAGGGGAGGCCACTGAAGGCATTTAAGCAGAGGAGCTGCATGGGCAAGTCTGTGTTTAAATGGTGTGGAAGATGAGTTTGAAGGGGATAAAACTGGAGATGGGAAAACATACTTGGCCACTTCAGCAATCCAGGCCTGACCTAGGGCAGTCATAGGAGGAACGGAGAGGGAAGCAGATTCAAGAAATACTCAGGACATAAAACCATTAGAGCTTTGTAACTGACTGGATATGGAAGAGTGAGAAAAAAGAATCATGAACAATTCTTAGCACTTCTGACTTAAGTAACAGGAAATGCTGCCAACTAAGAGAAAAGAGTGGCTGGGTGTGAGGAGGAGAGGAGTCAGTCAAACACTGAGTCCGAGGAGTCTGGGGGTAGCAAAGACTGCCAGTTGTCCACAAATAACTGCTCCCCCTTCCTCCGTGGTGACAGGACGCCCTAAAGGTCCTGGCCACCTGGGATACAGACTGTGTTTTCCAGCCTCACTTGCAGATAGGAATGACCAAAAGACTAAGTTCAGACAAAAGAGATCCAAACCCAAACATGAACTTGGGAAGTGTCCTTATACAGAAGGAGAATGCCTTTCTTCCTTTCCTCCTCCATACTGGCGAGAATAGAGATGTGATGGCTGGAGCACAAATAGTTATCTTGGATCAAAAGAAGGAAACCACGTGCTGAGAATGGCAGAACAAGAGAGACGAGCCTGGATCCCTGATACTTTGGAGCGGCACACAAGCCCTGGACTACTCACCTCTTGATTTTTAATGTGAGAGAAACAAGCTTTTCTATCTTGCTTAAGGTACTATTATTTGGGGTTCCCTATCACATGCAGCCAAGCTAATCCTAACTGATCACCTATGACATAGCCAAGTGGAAATGCCATGCAGGGAACTGGATACACAAGGCAGAGGTATGGGAAAGACTTCCCTTCTGGGAGTTCCATTGCCATCATCCTTCTAAGTAAAACCTGAAATGAAAATCCTACTGTGCTGCTTCATGCAGAGGAGAAGAGGGAGAGTCATTTGATACTTAGTGTTTCATTTTGTAATGAAAGAAATTACCAGGCACCACTCTTCTGAAAATAGGACATGTCATGAGCTCTACTCTTCTACCTGATTTCCTCATATGCATCACTGAAATAGTTGCTGTTAACCAGTTTATTTTGGTGATGATCACACTATCAATTACATTTGACCTTAATATGTTCAGAGCTAGATCAACAGTATCGTCTAAGCTCGAAAGGTCTTGGAGATGAGAGTCTAGAGGCATTCCACAATCTCAGGGATTGTAGTCCAGAGACTATCTCCCCAGGAGTGACCCTCTAGCACTGTCACCCCTGGACCCAGACACAGCTAGCTTATCCACAGAGGATCGACTTCTGTACAAGCAGCTGGCATCAGCAGATAAAGAAGCTGCTTGGGGGCCAGGCTACCTACAGACAACTTCTGTAGCAACTTGGAGGCAAGTCACTAGATTTCCCTGCTTTCAACTATTTTATAGCAAACACGACACAAAGCATGAAGTAAGCTCAGGTGCTAATTTATAAAAATGATAGAGAACAGACAGGGGAGGAGACATGCGAGAGGCCAAACAATGCCCCAGTGGCCTGTGGATCCCACAGCCCCACTAGAGCAGATCCTCCATGCTATAGCTCAGTGAGGTGGGATGGAGGGTAAGGCTGCCAGCAATACCTGCCCGGGACGACGAGGGAAACTGCCTGGCTTGTTCCACGTATGAAGGAGACCTGAGGCCTCCTGCAGCAGGGAGAGTCATACCAGAGAGGTCAGCAAAACGCTCTTTACAGCAGCTGCCTTATTAGGATATGGCACCATTAGAGAAGGGGAAAAAAGAAGCATTATTACTCAGACAAGAGGATTATTCTTGAAGGCCACAAACAATGCTGGATCTATGTTCAAGAGGGCCCTGAAGCTGGAGAGAAGTCTGATGCCTTGTTTCTTTGAAACTTAATTTATATCCATCATCTGATGAACAGATAAATAAAATGTAGTATACCCATACAGTGGAATACTTGACCATAAAAAGGAATGAAGTACGGATACATGCTACAACACAGATGAACCTCAAAAACATGCTAAGTAAAAGAAGCCAAACACAAAACACCATATACTGTATGATTCCAATTTTATGAAATGTCCAGAAAAGGCAAATCCATAGAGACAGAAAGTAGATTAATGGTTGCCTAAGGGTAGAGAGGATGGGAGACTTGGCGGTGATGGCTAAGGGGTATAGGGTTTCTTTTTGGGGGTGATGAAAATATTCTAAAATTGATTGTTATGATGGTTACAAAACCCTATAAATATACTAAAAACAATTCAATTGTACATTTTAAATGGGTGAATTGTATTTTATATGAATTACATCTTGATAAAGCTGCTACAATAAAAAAACCCACAATCTTAAAATATAAATTTACTGCAACTCCAGTAAAAATTCTAAAGAGGCCCCTGTCTCCTGAATTTGGCAAGTTGATTCTAAAGTTCATCTGGAAGAAGACCCAAGACAATTTTTTAAAAAGGATGATGAAAGAGACTGGCCCTAGAATAATAATAAAACACACTATAAAGCTCAAAAATCCAAGCTGTGTAGTATTTGCATAGAAATGGAGATAAATGGAAGAGAAATAAGTAGAACCATGTAAATAAAGGAATTTATATTCTATTATGAAGAGGGATTTCACAAGAGTGAAGAAAGGATGTACTATTTATAAGCGTTGTTGAAACAATAAACTTTCCACTTGGAATGGTAACTTTAAATCTCAACCCCCACCAGATAGAAAATAAATTAGTAATGAAATTTAAAAAGCTAAATGTAGAACCAAAACACAAAAGTATTAGAAGAAAACATGGGAGAGTATTTTTATAATATTGGGGTGGGGAAGGAAAGACTTCCTAAACAAGAGACCAAATTCAAAAACCACAGAGGTGGAGATCTTTCCTTTGTGTCCTCTGCCCGCTTTGCAATGACTTGTTTACTTGTTTGTGAGACACCCCCCACGGTAGGGAGGGTCCACAAGGGCAGGGCCCACATCTGTCATCTTAGTCACTCTATCCCCTGGCACACAGCAGGAGCTCAATAAACACCTGTTGAATGGACATATTTGACTACATAAAAATTAGGAACTTCTATATAAGCAGACACAATAAACAAAGTTAAAAAGCCATATGATGGTCTGGGAGAAAAAATATATTAGGTTGAATTGTATAAAATTCCCATTTGGGGGGTCAAAAATGATTGAATATTAGCAATTTCACGTGGTTCAACCTAATATTTTTTACACATACCAGATGAAGCACGAATATATCTAATTTACAAAAAGCTCTTATAAAACAAGACCAACAGTCCAATAGAAAAAATGGATAAAAGATTTGAACAAGCAGATCACCAAAGAAACAAATGCTAATACACATAAGAAAAGATAAACAACCTCACTGTTGAACAAGTGGAAATAAAAACTGAAACACAAACCATGGTTTATTTGCCAGACTGGTGAAGCACAATCAGACTAAGATACCCGGTTTTGTCGAAGATGTGACGAAAAGTGCACCCCAACATCAGTGGCTGAAGTGTACACTAGTGTAAACTTCTCTGGAGTGTAATACAGTAGTACCTATTTGGCATGCTCTTAGAACTAGCAATTTCACTTCGATGTATTTTAACACAAATGCATGAGAAAATATGTATAAGGATATTCATTGCAATATAATAGCTAAAAATCATAGACAATTAAATGTCCTTCTATAGAAGAACTGTTAAATAAACTATATTAAAGCCTTATTATGGAAATAAACGTAATCACTGAAAATGATGAAGTAGATCTGTTATGTCCAGACTTGGAAAGCTGGCCATGATATTTGTGAATGGAAACAAGCAAGATATAGAAAAGCATGGCTAGTTTGATCCCATTTTCCTGAATACAACAAAGAAAAATAATATATGCAGGTCTACCCACACACAGGAAAAGGTCTGGAAGAATACATATCAAATGGTCAATACTGGTTATCTCAGGGGGTGGGGCTGGGGTAATAACACTTCTATACTGTTTTGATGAGCATTTACTTCTACTGCAAATTTTTTTCAAAAGGCAAAGAGCAGGACCTAGCCCTGTGACCCAGTGGTTAAGTTCAATACGCTCTGCTTCAGCGGCCCAGGTTCAGTTCCCAGGGGTGTAGACCTACACCACTTGTCCACAGCCACATTGTAGTGGTGACCCAAATAGAAAATAGAGGAAGACTGGCACAGATGCTAGCTCAGGGCGAATCTTCCTCAGCAAAAAAAAAAAAAAAAAAAAAGGGCAAGGAGCAATAAGAAATGTGCTGCGTGCTTTGGAGCAGAGAATGAAGTAGAGGGAGCCATTAGAGGTCCAAGGACATGGATCTAAGTTGAGATACCACCAAGTTACATAAAGAGTATAGGTATTAACGTCAAAAGACCTGAGTTTGAGTTTGGAAAGCTCATTAAATTTCTGAGCCTTGGATTTCTCACCTGTAAAATGGGTTGATATATCTGCCTTAAAGAGACACTGGGCCCTACTAAATGAAATCAGGTATGTCAAAGTACTTTGCACATGGTAAAGTGCTTTAAAAATCAGGGTGATATTACTGGTTGGCATGGGAAAGCCCTAGTTGAAAACTGGAAAAACAAGGGTTAACACTACGAAGACCTAAGGGAAAGGGGGATGGGTACTGATGTATTAAGAGAGACTTAAGAGACATATCAACCAATTAGAATGTGTGAACCTGATTTGGACCCTGATTCAAACAAACTGTTAAATATATTTATGAGAATCAGGAAAATTTGAATACTGTTGTACATTAGATTATATTAAGGAGCTATTATTACTTTTCATTTGCTTGTTTTGTTTTGTTTTGTTTTGTTGAGGAAGATTAGCCCTGAGCTAACATCTGTGCCAATATTCCTCTATTTTTTTGTATGTGGGTCGCTGCCTCAGCATGGCTGATGAGTGGTGTAGGTCCGTGCCTGGGATCCAAACCTGTGAACCCAGGCCACCAAAGCAGAGTGCACCAAACTTTAACCACTACACCACAGAGCCAGCCCCTATTACTATTTTTTAGATGTAAGACTTGCATTATGGGTGTGAGTTTCTTTAATCATTATCTTCTAGAGATATATATGGAAATATTTACAGATGAAATGATATGACGCTTGATACTGAGATTTGCTTCCAAATAATTCACAAAGATGGGGGGTGTGGAGAATGGATAGAGGTATAGATGAAACAGGACTAGTTGTTGAATTTGGGTGATAGGTACATGGGGATTTATTTTATTACTTTTTCTACTTTTACATGTGTTTGAAACTTAACATAAAGTTTTTGTGAAAAATGAATGGGCCCCACCTTCCTAGGTCTAGCTCCACTCTAGTCCACTTCTCATTACCTTCTTACCCCCTGCAGCAATGGCTTCCTCCAGACGCCACAATAATCCACCAACCCCAGTCTAAAGAAAAGGGTTCTAGTTCTACCTCTGCCACTAATAAGGAGGGAGCTTCTAGAAGAAGGTTCCAAAGACCTAGCTGAAGTCTGTTGCAGAGGTGAAACTGAGTGTAGCCTTGCCAAAAGAGGCTTCCTTGCCTAGAAAGGGCACAGAAGCCCATGCTTCACTGTGTAAACACTGTGGGTCAGCAAAGGTTTCACTGGTCAGCAGGTGGGGCTGACAAACCAAATACCCAGATGAGAAGCAGTCACATCTATCAAAGAAAGGCACAGTGCTTGGAAGTAGTAATGGGATAGGCGCCTATAGAAAGTAAAGGAAAATTTGTTACAAAATATAAATGGCAGCTAACAAGATAATTAAATATCCAATTAGAACTGCAGCTGCTGAGGATTATTTTTAACTGGCATAATACTGTTACCGAGATTCCATGCCAGCATTCAGACTTCAAATGTAGATTAATGAATGGATTAATACCTTCCTAGACTCATCCCTTAAAATTATTTTAGAAAAGAACTACTGCAAGTAGCAACCCAAGATGAGCTGCAGTGGTCTTAATGAAGTTGAACACACAGAATTAAGCTGCCTCCAACAGTTGACCTATTAATGTGAGGAGAAAATAAAAAGTCCTCTAGCTAAAGCTTTATTTATATGCTTTTGGTAGCAAAATTTTAAGTAGTCTTGCTTTTGCTTAGGGTCACCTGGTAGAGTGGGCAAGAGTGACCATCCACCCTTACTCCCAGTTCTGTCCTGGTTGCTGTCACTTAAGGGAACAAGGGATAGTGTCATTCAGTTGCCTTAACTTTTTGAGACTGCCTCATAAAAGACCAAAACACCATCCCTTTGAGCCCCAATAGAAAACCTGAATGGGACAGATCAAGTGAGACGCTTCTTATGCCCTCCCCCTCCAAGGAGCTCCACTCTAGTCTACTTCTCACTACCCTCCTACTCCCTGCAGTATTGGCTTCCTCCAGACACCACAATAATCCACCACCCCCAGTCTAAAGAAAAGGTTCTAGTTCTACCTCTGCCACTAATAAGGAAGCAGGGAATCTCACAATCCATCTGTGAAATGAGAGGATTGCACGGATGGTTTTCTAAGATCCCTTTCAATGCTCTGATTCCCACATGAGCTTCTCCTTAACGGACTAAGAGAACAAAGTATCAGGCCATGACAGATGGGTTTTCTTGTGAATCTCTAAGCACAAGTGATTAAGGAAACCAAAAGGAGAAGTGGAGGATTCTCAACTCCTAATTTAGGCTGGCTGGAGGAGGAGTCTGGGGCTGTAAGAAAACCTAACTGCCACTGTGACATCTCATCACTCTGTCTAAAGTGACAAGAACCCAGTGGGGTGAGGGGTGGAAGAGGAGGGGAGAAGTAAGTCCTGGAGCTCTCCTAGGTCCATTCCATCACCTCCAACATGAGCTGGATTCTGGTGCCACCACCTTTCCTCCTCTACACGTCCACATCCTGCTCCTAAGATGCAGCATGTGAACTGACATGTGAAGGCCTGAGCACAATCTAAAATTCCAGCTTTCATAGATGAGTGCCTGTGTTTGAGCCAAGTTAAAAAAAAAAATCCTAAAATAACCTCAAATAAACCATCAAATCATCTGTTTACGGCAGAACATAAATGTATCAATTTGGTCATTCTGGTGACAAAGCAGGTCCTTTTAGGTGAGTGCTGCGACCACCTCAAGAGATAAATTCCAGGCTGCTACCGCTAAAACAGGTTTGGCTGTGTACTCTAAAGTCACTATCTCTTCTCTAGCAAGACGGGCCTACCGGCTGCACTCTCGGGAAAAACAAACAGACCGCAGATAAGAAAGAGCGATAGCTTATTCAACTTGGTGCTCATGCTTCTTACCCACATATTCTGAGAGGAAGACGACAAAGAACGGAGTGACCAGGTCATTAATTCCCTGGACATACCCACTGGCAGGGTGTCGGATGGCCCAAATAAATAGAATTCTTTCGAAGATCTAGGAAAACGAGAAAGAAAGAAGACATGACCGTTAAATCATGGGGACACACTCCCTCCCTCCATTTACCAACCTCACAGCTTATCTCAGGGTTGCTGCAGAATTTTTAGGAAAAATTTTTAAATACTGTGGGACAAAGAAAGTATATAAATATAAAAAGTTGCTAAGACACTGGCTGTTTTTAAGCAGGAGTAGATACTTCTTGCCCTTTATTTATCTTTTCAGTATGTAGTCACCATGATATAAAATTGGGAAAAGGAAAGGCTAGTGGCACAAATGGCTTAGGGAAATGTTTGCGATGGATGTCACTAATTCAAGCCACCACACTTTCATTTGTAGATACATTTCTCTATTTCCAGGAGCAAGATATCAGAACATCTAAGTTCTGATACCTTTTCTAAATCTCTTTTGGTCATTACAGGACTTAGAGAGGAAATACCCTCTCCACCACCCCCTCCTTTCTCCCTGCTGAGATTGAAGGGAGCTAGATATAGATGTAGTTCTAACCCAGCCTAACTAGGAACTTGTGATAGACTAGAAATGCAGGAAGTCACTTCATATATCAGGATACAACACAGATGTTTGCTGGGGATAGGAAGTCAAATAAACCAAATCCTCTGGACTCCTATCGCTGGGAATTTGAGAACAGAGAAACTAGCCAGGGCCTCCACGGGCAAGCCTCTGAGGTTAAGTATACTAGCCATAAGAGGCCAGAGGCCTAGACTGGGGAGAAAGAAAAAATCTTTATGGTCCCTTTACAGAGTCTGGCCCTGTCTCATTCAGCTAGATGCCTCTCTGTTTTCATTAGGTCCTTTGAGCTTTTCCCTCATCTTCTCTCAACCTGATAATACTCATTCTCTGGCTTCATCCTGGTGACCACAACTCCTGGGACCGACTCATTCTTTAGACTGGCTTTGACCAGGCTGTCTCATGTCTCTGTGAAGCACACCAGAGAAATGGCAGAGGTGATGGTGACTATGTGCTGTGGGACAGGAGATGAGAGGGCCTCCACAATGCATGGGCTCTGCAGAGCCCCAACCAGTCAGCTCTGGGGGTAGACTGAAGAGGCCCTCTCAGAGGTCAGGTGCAAGGGAGAAAACACTTCCCAGGCAGAACAGTAAAAAGGAAATGATCATATGGTTTTGGAGTTGGTCAGCTAGTGTAAGAGAGAAGTGGAGAATCTAGAGACACGATAAAGGATGTTTCCCAGCCCCTCTGTTGAGTCTGCCTTCCAGCTGGCAGAGAGAGCTGAGAAACATCCCCAGAGTGTCAACACTCCTGCCCTTACAGGCAGTGAGAACAAAGCTCTGCCTGGAAGGAGCTGGCCTCTCTGCCTCCACTAGACTTGCCCACTTGTTCTCTGGTGCTGAGGGAAGGGTGTGGCGTCCTCATTTGTGTTAGGCCCAACACTCTAATGGCGGCCTTCTTTTTCTCTGCTGCTAAATGACCCCCTCCCTCCCTTGAAACTGTAGCTCAAGCTAGACCCACCATATTCAAGAAGATCTCAAGGATTCTCTCCCCTACACTGTCTCCTCATACCTCTTGTGGCCTGTGTCTTCCTGGACGTCTCTGGTAAAATCTCCTCTAGGTTAGTCCTTCCGAAGGACGTACCAGGGCTTCTACTCCACACTATCAGCCCCTTGTGAATACACAATCCTTGGTCACTGGCTTTAACAATGGCTAGGGGCATGGAAACTAGCTGTTCAGAGTCAGCTAGCTAGAATAATCCCTCTCTTGTAAGGATGGGACGATGCAGACTCACTCACACTGTACAAGTGAAGATGCCAAAAGAGTTAGAAACTGAAGGGCACAAAGCCTGATTACCAGGGGAGACCATGGAATCTTCACTACAGAAAAATACTTGGATAATCTTGCCTTGCAGAGAAGAGAGGATAGGATAATCCCTTAAGGTTTTTCCTACACCTCTGCTATGAGGGTGGGTAATTCTGACTTACTATAGTCAATGGTCAAGTATCTTTCCGTTTTGCAAAGCAAGTCCTTCAGTATTCAGGATTATTTAGTTCTCTGCTCCTTGGTTGGCATTTTACTCTGTTTAAGATGACTATAGCCTGCTAGATGGAAAGGTGATTCAAGAAAAATTGGGAAGACTATAGTCTGAGTCTCCTTCTTTGTAGTCAGGTTCTATACTAGGAGAAGCCTTTTAAACAAACTACTTTCCCTGTTCCAAGTTTAGAGTATGCACGTACATGGAAAAGATAAGTATCTAAACATCTCCAAGTTAAAATGAGGAATAAGCAGGGCTGAGCCGTGGGAAACTGAATGGGCAACACAAAAGGATCCTGAATGGGTTTTAGTGTACTTGGAGCTGAATCTTATAGGTAAAATAATGGTGTCACCCTCAAAATCTTCCATATGCTATTGGTAAGTCATGAGGGAATCCACCAGTAGAGACATCTATACTTTAACAGAATTATGAATATGACCTAAAATCAAAGAGTAATTATTCTGAATTTCTACCATCATCCCTCTCTATTATGAGGATAACTGAATGCAATTCAAACAGCACTTACACCCAGAGTCCTAGCTGCCAGGAAGCTGCAAAGGAAATCCCTAATCTCAAGGAGTTCATAGATACTGCTTGGGTCAAAATAGTCCCACTGAGACATTCCATGTGCTTTGCTAACTTGTTAGGTCTCAAAGTATCACTACTAATTCAACTTTTGGATACACATACAAAAGAATTTAAAACAGGGACTCAAATGGATATTTGCCCACCCATGTTCATAGCAGCATTATTCACAATATCCAAAAGGTGGAAGCAACCCAGCTGTCTAGTGACAGACGAACAGATCAACAATATGTTATATACATATAATGGAATATTATTCAGTCTTTAAAAGGAAAGAACTTCTGACACATGCTACAACATAATACCTTGAAGGTATTATGCTAAGTGGAATAAGCCAGTCACAGAAGGACAAATGTTGTATGATCTCACTTATTTGAGGTACTGAGAGAAGTCAAATTCAGAGATAGAAAGTAGAATGGTGGCTGCTGGGTAATGGAGAGTTATTGTTTAATGGTTAAGAGCTCCAGTTTGGGAAAATGAAAAAAAGTTCTAGAGATGGATGGTGGTGATGGTTGTACAACAATATGAATGTACTTAATACCACTGAACTGTACACTTAAAAATGGTTAAAATGGTAAATTTTATGTTATGTATATTTACCACAGGAAAAAAAATCACTCTCCTGGCTTGATAAAGTAGAGCAAACACAGGATGAGGAATTCTAAGATGTGGGTTCTAGTCTTTGTTCTGTCACCGGGCAGCCTCAAGGCCCTGGGCAAGTCCCTCAACCTCTCAAAGCACTACTCAGCCCACAGGTTTGTTATGAAGATCAAATGAGAATGCACGAGACAGTGCTCTGAAAGGACCAAAGCTCCATATCTGAAAACAAGGTACCACCACGATTAGCTGTAAACCTGCCCATAGTTGGAGGGAGGGCTACAGCACTCATCCATGCAGAACAGGCGCCACAGAGATACGGGGGGAGAAGGGCCAAGAATGTCAGGTACTTCCCTCACCTCCTGTACAAGTGGTTGCTGGAACAATGGAATGAGAGGATTCGTCCTTGGAATGTCAATGTGAATCTGAAAAAGAGAAGCCACGTCCAAAAACACAAATGCTGGTTTGTTCTTTTGAGAAGTTATTTTCTTAAGAACTGGGAATCAAGGGAGTAAGAGTGAGAGCACAATTTATCTTTAGAAAGAGCTGACACACAGAAAGGCTAGTTCAACCTACCTGTCCATCTGGAATACGTTTCCATGACAGCAATAACTTACTGAATAGTGAGGAAACTCCCCTAATAAACCACTTACATCAAACAGTAACAGGCTTCACAACCTAAGAGAATCAACTGCTTTTTCCTGCTCTAAAGTCTGTTTCACTCTGGGCTGGTACTTATTTGACGGGTAAGATCAAAATGTGTACCTCTTTCAGAATCTGACTCATCAACCGTTCCCAAGAACTAAAAGAGCTCTGACAGCTACAAAAATGTGCCAGGACAGGGAACTAGAGAAGGAGTTGCTCAGGAAGTCATGACGTGTAAGAGGTGGGGAAGAACTGGGGGAGGTGGCCTTAAGCAATGGCACCAAAAGTTCTGACTTCGGTTACCAAAGAGGTTACAACAGATGGCTTCGGCCTCTGGATTTGCCAATGCCCAGCCTAACAATCCTAAGGACTGCGCCAGCAGTGGCAGAGGCTACTTCAGTTCTTGGGGCTTGTTGTAGACAGCTGCCTCCTCAAGTCTTTTCCCCTCTGCAACCGCCAGACTCCTCTTCTCCCTCCTCTACCTTTCCACAGGCTGTGGGGACCACTGTGAGCAATGATGAAACACTCCCTGTGAAGGCTGCTGATAGCCACAGCTCCTGCAGACAGACAGACACACGTGGGTGCTGAACAGGCACTGCAGCTGCCAGAAGGACACACTGATGTCCCAGTCCAGAGGGACTGGACCACTCCTGAGTGAACTCATCTTCCATCTGGTGCCCCACAACCCTTCCTACTCGCAGTGTGGTCTGTGGACCAGCAGCACTGGCATCGCCTGGGAGCCCGTTAGAAGTGAGGGTCTCAGACCTACTGAATTGGAATCTGCATTTTATCATAAGCCCTGGGTGTGATTTTATCAAAATCCTAGGTGATTTGTATGCATGTTAAAGTTTGAGAAGCACTGCCACTGACCAGTACCCCCCAAAATCTATTTAAAACGGCTAGTCAGAGCTACTGAATTAGAAAGAGGGGAAACAGTTCTGGGAATAAATTTAATTCCTAATCAGCACACCATAGCCCGAAGACTTGGAAAAACCCCAACAGCACTCCCAGGAGACACAGCTTAAGGTTATGACCAGTAAGCAAAAAGGCAGCAGGTGATGACCATACCTGTCTGTAGGTATCCTGGTGATGTTCCTCATTTCGAGAGTCATAATACTGTTCAATGAAGCCAAAATATTCCTCCCGCTTCCGCTGCAGGGTCAACTTCCTCCTCTCGGTGTTTGCTGGGAGATAGCCCTATAGACAGGACTGCTAGTCAGATGGGGACTGACACGGGTTGGATGAATTCTTAATTTTTATTTCAGCCTGAGCAGTGGTTTGGAAACTATCAAAGGAACAGAAGGAAAACTGCCAAGAGGACAAGGGTAAACCCTTTTTGGTTTTGGCCTCTCCTCAGTGTTTGTCCTCTCCTCATTCAATGAGGTCCACATGTGGGCAGAGGAAGCAAAGCCAACTTTCCCAGGGTTATTTACTCTCGTAGCCCTGTGCTGTGCTCGGAGCTCATACTGCTGGTGAGCACTCAGAGCTCCAGAGCTGGCACAGTAGAGCAGTGAAGGTAGGTCAGTGGAAGGGAACTGGACCCAAGTCAGGACCTCAGAGGGCTGTGTGTGTGCAAGGCAATACTTCTGAGTATCACAGGGAGATGGCCACCTCTACAGCACATTTCAGTGGGGTGCCATGTAAGTCTGTGAGGTTACACGTTCTCTTCCACGGTAACATTCGGAATTATCAGTTTAGGAAGCTGAACAGACTCTGTGACATAGCAGCTGTGACATAGCAGCTGCAACGCCCAAACACAGAACTTTGGGCACAACCCCCTCCTAGCCCAAGCTCCAGGCCAGCTTCACTCTCATCCCTGGTCTAGATCCCACTCCCAATTCTTACATCTCCTGTTCTCCTCCCATTCTCACCAAATCTACTCTTAATAGCATTCAAATTTATTAGAAGTGGCAGAGGCAGTGATTACACGGTCGCAAGAATGGGGATGGGGAGAGTCAGGAGAGAGACCCTTCCTCTTGCAGACAGCTACGTAACACATTCCACAGCCAGTGCCTGGAGAGCAGGGACTGTGGTTTATTCATTTTTGTATACCCTCACAGCACCTGGCACCGTGCCTGGCAAACAGCAGGCCCTCAATAAATCCTTACTAGATGAATGAATTTTATAGACTCAGGAAGTCCGAGAGGTCCTATCGCAGTGGCTGGCACAGTGCTCTGTACTGAGTGAGAGTGGGACTAGCGCAGGCTTCTGAGGGGGCCATTGATCTACTTTCCACACCTGCAAAGTGAGTTTCAACCACTTTGGTTAATCCTCCTGAAAAAGGACCGAAGCACAGGGAATGTGGGAGCTCACCCAAACACATGCTGGGATCACCCCGCCTCACTACATTCTGCCTCCTGGCTTTTGAGAAAGTGAGATTGTGACTATCAGAACAAACCTGTGCTCTTCTACATGTGTAGGAATAAATTCTCAAGAATGTGTTTCTTCATGCACAGAAACAGGCCTACAGTCCCACAGTTCCGTCATATCCAGTAGGACTAGAGAAGTCTGTGGAGTGAGACTCGTGCCCAGATGAACCTCATCAGGTGGAAGGGCTGTGTGAGGCCCACGTCTCTCTACACAGTGGGTGGAACTCACCGACAGGAGTCTCCAGGTTACAGGGCGAACCTCCCTGGGAACCCCTGGCCAGCTACACTTCCTCAGTTCATCTGCAAACAGATAACAGCTTCGTTGGATTGAGTTCTTCCCACAGATGCCCTGAAACAAACCTCAGCCAGCTCTGCCTGATGCCTCCCACCATTCAAGGAAGAGATCACCACCACCAGCTACTGACAAGCACAGGGAAAAAGCCCCAGACAGCAGCCCTGAGCAGCCAAGTGCCAAGGATGCGGCCTTGCAGTGGTGATCCAGTCAGCTCAGAGATAAGAGTTAGAGGGAAGAGAAAGACCAGTGGGTGTGGTTTCAGGGAGAATTGCCTTGAGGTGGGGGAGACCAAAGCCAGAAGAGTTGCACTATGGTCTACAGGCCCCAGAATCCAGTCCCACCTAATTTGGTCCTAATTTCTAGTAACATACTTCTGACTTAATACCTGCATGTCACTGCAATGGGCACCAGATCAGGAGATGCTGGAAAAGTAAAAGAAGGAAGAATAAAGAGTAATAGCTTCCAGGTCTCTGAGAATTCCAGTCACCAAGAGGTCCTACCTTGCCAGGGGCTCACAGGGACTCACCTAAGTCAGTATTGTGGCTGGAGAGAAGCTGACGGAACTTTTCTAGGCGGGTCTTCTCCCGGACAGTCATCGGGGGGGCCCCAGAAGCATTCTGGTCTGAGATCCGGGCAACAAGGGGGATGATGGGTCGGAGAGGGAGTGACTGCTGTTTGTGGAGTGGGTTCCTCAGGCAGGTGTCATCTGAGGTAATTTGAAAGAGAAAGAGAACAGACTGTATGAAGAGCATGGGTTCTGAGAAACCCTAAACCTGACAGTGGAGTACTGGTCTCCTCCACTGGAGCCGCGGCTTTGCAGTGTGTGCCCTGCTGAGGGGCAGCCAGGGGGCGGAAACCCAGCTGCGCTCCACTCGCCTGAACAGAGGAAAGGCTGCATTTTTACCACACACACCAACGCACCTCATGTGCTAACAGAGACCCCAGATGCTGTAGCAACTTTGAGAACTTTTTTGGTGACTCCAGAGGAAAAGTAAATGTTTTCTTTCTACCTCAATCTGGAACATTTCTTGGTGCCTAAAAGTGAGTCTGGAGGCAAGGTGGTCTAAGGCAGTGTTTGTCTTCCCTTTCCACGTCACGGAGCACACAAGAAACAATGACACAGAAAGCACACTGCAATATAAAAGGAGGTGGCTGCTCTCCTGAGGCCCCAGGCCCACCCAGCTGCCCCACGGGCTGAGAGGATCATATCCCCGGCACAAATCCAAGCTGTCCTCGGCCCACCAGGGGGCCCTGCACACCAGGCAGGCAGCTCTGGCCTAAGGAATCCCGCTCTGGGCGGCTATAGTTCCTCTGTGCTCCTGCATTTTCCACCAGCTCAGGGCTGCTGTCTGAGGCTTTTTCCCTGTGCTTGTCAGTAGCTTTCATTTCTGCCAGGATATGACTGAAGTAACAGGAACACAGACTAAAGCTGAACTCTCATCTGGTTCTAGACATTTCTAAACTAGATGGTAAGTAGGAGAAATGAGCAATATAGGACTAACATTTATTGAGTGCTTACAAAGTATGCGGCACCATGCTGGTCAGTTACATATGATCTCTCGCTTGATATTGTGTGGCACAGTAGAGCAGTGAATGTAGGTCAGTGCATACAGTGGGGATTTATTACTATTTTACAGAAGAGGAAACTGCAGCTCAGAAGGGTTAAATAATTTGCAAGGGAGAGTTGAAATGCCACCTTAGGTCTATCTGACTCCACACCCTTATTTATTTTATTACCCTAAACAAAACTCAGTTTTAAATTCTGACTGTCCTTTCATGACTGCTTCACATTCTTTACATATCTGGGCCTTAAAAAGTAGTAGTCACAACAAGAATTAGACAGTGACTACTAACAAACCAGCACAACTAGAAGGTTTACAGAAACAGCTGCCACAGGGCACTTGGCTTAATGCCTGGTGTAACCTGGGGCCTAGACAACACAGACCACACACTGCAGAGCTGAGACTGATGAGTACCTCTGACATCAGTGACTAATGGAGATACTCACAGGAGGGCATCTCTAAAGGGAATAAATGCTCTGGGGGTCCTGGCTGCACAAGGGCAGCTCATTAGGGATTAGGTTGGGGCCTTCCTCACACTGGGACCCCCTGGAGACCCTCAATCATGGTGTATAGACACTTTCCATAGCCTGTAGCTGTGGCCACCTGGTCAACCAACACTGACTATCCATGTGCACATGGCACTGGAGGTTCAAGCTGAGGCCTGAATCGGCGATGGAAAGCAACTGTGGAATAACTTGAAAGGCCTGAGAGACGAATTTCATGACCACAGGCTTAGTCGGAAAGTGTAAAAGAAGTTCTTTTAAAACGTGAGCCAGGACAGGCTCCCGGGCTCTGACATTCTCCGACTTCCTTTCACCATTTACCAGTCAGCTGTTTGAACTTTCACTGGGATGACAGCACTTCCCTCTCCAGCTCTGAATAACTGGCTTCCGTAAACCTTTTAGGGCAACATTAAATACAGCAACAGATCCTTAAAAGAGCACACTGAGAGTCCCCAGACGTCTGATAAAACCACCATCACCTCAGCCAGCTACTGAAGCCAGTTCCCTGAAAAGAAACAGAAGGAGCATCTCCTCCTGCCCTGCCTGATGGGCAGGGACCTGTGACACAGGGCCTTTGGGCACACAGTGGCTCCTTCCCTCAGGAATAGGAAAAAGACAACCTCATGCTAGTGGCTGCTCCGCACGGCTGAGGGGCCCAACCAAAAATGGCAAACATCTGTGAAATTCAGCTACTAACAACTTTAAATACATTAGTCAATATTCTTTAACCTGACCAGGCCTAAAGCAATCTGAAGGAATCAAAGCACAAAAGTTTTGGACACCACCATAGGGAAAGGAAGACTAGAAGGGCAGGTAACACTCGGTGTCAGGAAGTGAGGCCCCAGGTCCCAGGGCCAGGCAGCCATCTAGCTGGGAGGAGCAAGTACAGCTTACGACCAGCTAGGCTCACTGATGTCATACCTCAGGCTGGAGCTTGCTTATTTATTATCCAGTGGAAGATCTGAGTGATGCCCTAAAGAAAAACTGTTTTTATTTAAAATGCACTCTGCTGAAAAGGCTGAGGCTATGGAGGGGAGCAGGATGGACTTACTGGAATTTCTGGACAGCTGGGCGTCACTGCTGGACTTCATGACCTTATAGCTGGCAGGAACGTCAGATGTCGTTGACTGGGACCGTTCTGGTTTCACCCTCAGTTTGCTGTGGTTTTCTAGGACTTGGGCTGCAGTTGCTAAAGCAACTTTTGAGTTCAGAGTTTGGAAAGAAGGTGAGGAAAAGTCCTCTTCCTCATCATCGCCAATGTCCCAAGCATCACTGGTATTCCGGGCAAACTCATGAAAACTGGAGGCCTTCTTATTCTTCAGAGGAACTGTGTTGACTTTTGACCGTTCTTTAATGAAGCTTTAAGAAAGGAGACACCATTACCAAGGAATGGTCTGACACACCTGACCACCTGCACTTGCTTAATATAATATTAACAGTATTATAAATGATCTCTACAAAATCATTACCTTCTTCAACAAAAACCGCCCATAGCCATTCCTCATCTAGATGCATCCAGACCAGCCCTATGCTGCAGAGACAGATGTAGCAAAGACAGCAATGCTCATCAAATATTCCACGTGCTCCTCTATACTACTCAGCCCCCTTGCATTTAGGCGAGGCCATAAGACTCGTTCTGGCCAATGGGCTGAGGAGAGAAGTGAGGTAATCACTTCCAGGCCAAAGTGTAAAAGAACAGGAGTGAGTTCTCTACACACTTGCTTCTATCATGGTAACTGGTGAGACTCCAGATGGTGGTGCCTCCCTCAGCCTAGATACCCAAGCGACTACGTGGAGTAGAGCCTGCCCTCCACTCCTACCCAACTCCACTTTGGACACGTAACATGAGCAAGAAATAAACCTTTGTTGTGTCAATCCACTGAGATTTCAGAGTTAATCTGTTACGGCAACATAACCTAACCTATTCCTTAGATTAGGACATAAACTACTGGTAGAACAAGAGATAATTTTAGGTGTTCCACATGTAGCATTAAACATCGAGTTCCAAAATGAACAAGTTCTTCCTTTTTTATCCTGTTAAAGTCCTTCTGCTAGCCTTGAGGAGACAGTCTCAGTTTGGTGCTACTCTGTCTTGAAGACTAATTTTTAACAAAGCAAGGGCAGCCTCAGGATCGACATATTTGCAAGCAATAGGACCTCGCTTAGAATTTAATGAATAAGATTGTCTTATTTTTCACTGTGTTTAAGGTTACTTTTATCTTTGGCAAATGATAATGGTTTTCCATTTATAGAAGTGATAAAGTTTATTCAAAAAAAATAAATCTATTTGAGTAAATAAAATGAGTTTATTTTTTAAAATGCATTTAGTAAGTAATAGTACAGAATATGGCAAAAAATCATAAAGATGGTACATGACTGAAGTTTGGGAAACACTAGATTAACTCATTAGGAGAGAGAGTCTAGTCCTAAGAGTCATGTAGACCGTTCCTACTTTCCTGAACTAGTTCTCTTTATGTCTCCCCCTTAAGGTCTGAGGGCCCTTATTCTGGATCCAGGGGACTATGTGGTTGGGACATTTCTAACTCAGTCTTATCTAGCACCCCTCTGACCCCAAAGAGGGATGCAGAGGATAGAGCCTTGTGGAAATTTACACCTGGGGACTAGACCACAATGGAGTAAAAACTTCATTACAATGCCTCATTGTTTCCCCCAGCAAGGCAGGCCACCTCTAGAGTGAAAACAAGGCTCTGCCAGAAGAGCTGCAGGTTCCCCATTTCCAAGAGATGTTTCCTCCCTTTGGGTAGAGGCAGGTGGTCTACTAACCTGTCCCATCTCCCTAGATGAGTCCAATACTTATTCTGAAAGATAATTATCATTAACATTGATAAATACAGTCTGGTAACTCATACAGCTCATGGAAATGTCCCTATTATTAACACCAAAAAAGGAGTAAGATATCAGTGAAGCTTTATTTTCAAACACTAGTCTCACACAGAGTAAAGGAAAATACATCACACAAAATACAAGAGAGAACACAAGATTACAAGATACAACAGTTCAAATGTGGTGGAAACAAGACACCATTTTCCACCCACAAAATTAGCAAAGATTTAGGCTTATTCTCTTTAGTGCTGACCAGGGTACAGTGAGACCAGCTCTCTAACACTGCAGGTGGGGGTGTATGTTGTTCAACCCTCTGGAAAATACCCTGGCAACATACACACCAGGAGCCTTAAAATAGTTCATAATCTCTGACCACAAGAAAATAATCAGAGAGTCAAACAAAAATGATCTAAAACAGTTACAATGGTGTTATCTATTTTGGTTAAAAACTGCAAACAACATAAACACCTAGAAATTGGAAATGTTGAAATAAATTATGGTTCAGCCACCAGGTGGAATGTTATACTGCCATTGAAAATCACGTCTTGAAGGCTATTTAATATCACTAGAAAATGATCTCAATAAAGCGAAAATTGGAAGAAAAATTATATATTTTATTATCTCTATATTTTAAAAAAGTATGTGCATAGAAAAGACCAGGGATAAAATACATCAAAATGTTAACAGTGCTTATCTCTGGGCTGTGGAATTATAAGTGATATTTAATTTCATTTTTATACTTCTCTGAATTATTCATGTTTTCTACAATGAGCATATTATTTTTATTATCAGGGGAAAAGGTTGTTTTGTTGCCTATTATCAATCCCCAAAGTAAGAGTACTTATAAGCCTACTGAATGGATAATCGGAAACGAATAAGAGCCCAAATCAAAGAAAATGAGACTGAGGAAATGTGGTGCAAATATCCGCATGTCAAAAATCCACCCATGAGCCAGAAGGCAAATTACTCCTCTGCAGACCTGTTGAGGCTGCACATTCTGGACTCATCAGTATGACGGCTTCTCCTCTGCAAAAGGGGATACAGGATCCGCCACCTGCAGTACACACCTCAGAGGGTCCACTGTCAAGAACGAACAGGCAGATGTGTAAGAAAGATCTGTCATCAACAAAATACTGACAGGAGTACGTGGTTATTACCATTGTTTTCCTCCTCGGAGGCTACGCGTACCTCAAGACTGCATATGATGAATCCCACGGTGATATCAAGTACTTTGGATCCCAAGGTTAACTACTGTCTTTATCTGGTTGATGTTTCCTAAATACCCTCTTGGTATTTTGAGAATTCTTTAAATAAACCATCAAATCAAGAAGCTGAATTTTACTCAGGTCAAAGAATTGCTGACAGTCTAACATTGGGTGAAGCATATGCACACTCTGGATTGGGTTAAAACACTACCCCAAGAGATGGGCCACACTGAGTGGCAGGTTCTAACAGACACTGAGCCTCCTATACAAATGAAGGAGGAAAAGCAGCTGCATGGTGGGTACACCTTTACACCTTTTCATGCGTTTAAAGAATTCCATTATATTTTTTGAAGCAGATGAAGAGTCAATATAAGTGAAGTAGATTAAGAATAGGAATTTACTCACACTAAGACTTCTGCAGGGGCCGCCCGGTGGCGCAGCGGTTTAGTCCACGCTTGGCAGCCCAGGGTTCGCGGGTTCGGATCCCGGGCGCCCGCCGACGCACTGCTTGTCAGCCATGCTGTGGCGGCGTCCCATATAAAGTGGAGGAAGATGGGCACGGATGTTAGCCCAGGGCCAGTCTTCCTCAGCAAAAAAGAGGAAGATTGGCAACGGATGTTAGCTCAGGGCTGGTCTTCCTCACAAAAAAAAAAAAAAAAAAAAGACTTGTGCAAACAGAAATTGGAAGGACATATTCCAACACAATGAAAAGGAAAGAAGGGAGGAAGGGCTGTCATTCTCTGTGACAGAAAGACATGAGATTCAAAGCAGACCATTTTGAGGCTGCTAGAAATTATTTTAGGGATACCTACCCCACAAAGCCCAAAACCCAACCAGCCAATTAAAAAAAGTCAGTTCTGTCCTGAAGAAAGAGGCCTTCATGGAGGAAGGGGTTGGTATCACCTGGAGAAGTGGGAGTCTGAGGACAGAAGGTTAATGAGAACCATGATCGAAAATGAAAAGAGCAGAGTGAGAGTGGAAAGCACCTGGGTTACCACTGAGTGAAAGCAGAAAAACCTACAGACCAGTGACAACAATGGGCACATTTTAAGGCTCTGAAGCTTTTCCATGTTTATGAATTTCGTTCTCTTCAGAGGAGATAATATAAATTCATATATACATAATAGTTAACATTTATTGGTTATTCACTAGGTGCCAGGCTCTGTGCTAATATTTACATATACCCATTTTCTCATTAATGCTCATTCATAAGCCTATGAGGTACTACTATTATTATTCCCATTTACAGATGAGGAAACTGAGACTTACTGAGGTCACGAGCAGGCAGCGAAGTCTGGGCGCAGATCCAGGTCCACCTAAACACAGAGCCTGCATGCAATCTAACTACTCAACCCAGAAAAACTGGCTAAAAAGAAGAGGGTCAAGGCCCAGTGGGATCTGCAGCCTGGGAAGAGGAAACTGAGCACACAACACCACAGCTGTAACTTCTCTAAGTGTGCATGACTGATTGATAGCCCCGACTCTCGCGAACAGGAATAACTTCCCGTCTACCAGGAGCAGGCTCTGTGTGTCGGCAGCCAGAACGTGAAGAAGGCACACCTAGGGATGCGGTCCCTGGAGGAGAAACGTCTCTCTTCCCTTTTGACCCCAGTGGTCAAGTCGAAGGCCGGGGGTGCCTCTGGTCTAGAGGCTGCCCCATTTTAACAAGGTCCTAACTAATTTACACCTAATCCAAGGGACAAGAATGCCACCGTGTGGCTTGAAGTTTAACTAAGATTATTTAAACAGAACTGTATCAAAGCTAAAACCAAACTGGCCTTTGACAGACACTTCACCACATCTCCTTACAACTGTATGTCAAATTATAGTTTAGAAAGCACTTTCCCAGATATCTCATTTAATCCTCACAGCAACTCTGTGAGGTGAGTCTTATTACTTCCATTCTACGGGTGAGGAAACTAAGGCTCAGAGAGGTTAAGTAATCTGCCCAAGATCAAGAAGCTAGTAAGTGGTGAAGAAAAAGGGATTCAAGAGGTGCAGGTGACACTAAACACTCACAAAAACATAATAAATGGCATATTTGAGAGAAATTTAGTTGTTTGGTGAATGTGTTTAAGTTAAATGGTAACACAAACACCTAAGGATATTTTGAAAAAGAGGGGCTACGGGTTATTCTGGCTAGGAAACAAAAGATCAATTGTTCTGGAATTTAATTTAATACTACACTGTTTTACTGATACAGCTGCTCTCTTAATAGAAATATGACACAAATTTATTTAGAAAAATAATGTTTGACACTGGCAAGGGATGTGAAGCAAGTGGGGAATTTAGTGACATTCAAATAAATCCAGTAATCTCAGTAACTAGTGTGGCTTCACATGAACTAGCTTTATAACTCAGACCCAGGACCTATCATACTTTAGGATCAATTCAGAAAACAATAAATTTAGAAGCTTGTCAAACCATCAAGTGGGGCCACTCTGCAGTAAGATTAGTTTTATCTGAGCTATAAAAATTATTGCAGGCAATATTATCACTAATGGCAATAATTTGGCAAATTGAAGTCAATATACACAGATGGAGAACGACTTACTGTGCTCGTGCAGTTTAGATGATTGAAGACCCAATGTAAAGGCTTCTGCTGTGATGGGGATTAACCACACAGTAATTAATGGCGGTCTGAAGTGGAACGATAATCATGCAGCAGAGAAAGTAATAAAAATGTCCCAACAAAGGTACTAAAATAAGGGCAATAAATGTTTTATAGTAACAATCTGGAATTGTAAAGCGGTCCAGTGCAGACCTAGATGTTGTCCCATGTTAAAGAGAATTAATAATACCAAACCACCACGTGCATGAAAAAGGAAGCAATTTATTCAGTGACAATTATATTCCTCCCAAATTGCAGAGCTAAGTGATTACTTCTATTGAAAGTACGATTGCAGCTCTGCTGCACGATCAGTGAAAACATTCATGGCTTTATATCGTTAACAGGTGGGAAAACAAGAGTATATACCGTTCGTCTTGGCAGTCTGGAATATGGTGTTATTCCTCAAGACCTGTCCTAAACACAGAATTGGAACACTGACAGGCAGGTCCAGACAGAAAATGGGATAATCCACCCCACTGCCTTATGGACAGGTGGCTGGACATGTTAGCCTCACGTTCACCGAAGGCCATTATGAAATATGCTGGAATGGATCTATTACCAATCAACTAATCCTGGCTGTGAACGAAATTGGCTACACGAAACAGGACACTCAACTACAATGCTTCAATTGTAAAGACCGGGAAGCCACAGCACTGGGCTGGTGTCTCTGCAATTTTCTTGGCCTTTCCCTCAGGTTAGCGTCAGCTACCACAGCTTTCAGCACCTCATCTTCACACTACCATATTCAAAAGCAGGAAACATGAGTGAAGGCAAAAAGAGGCTTTCTTCACAAAATGATCTCTCTCTGATCAAAAAAGAAAATCTTTCTAAGAACCCTCCCTCAGCAGACTATTTTACCTCTCATTGGCCAGAACCAATGAGACAAGCCCAGGGTAGACCAGTCACTGGGATTACCAAGGAATTATTATAAAAGGCTTAAACTAATCCAGATACCTGCTCTAAGTACATTGTCACCTGCTCAACAGGTGAATAAAATTACGGTTCTTGAGCAAGGAAGCAGCAAGGGCAGGGAAGGCTGCTGGGTAGGTAACCAACAGAGCCTGCTACACTGGCCAACAGACCAGAGAGTCCAGTGTTGGTCAAACCAGGAAATAGTAGAATTCATTCTACGTAATAGAAATATCACACAAATATAAAAAATATGTTCTCCTTAAGAAAAGCTAATACAAGGTACAAAGTAAGAAACATTAAAGAAAAGCTCATTGTGTAAGTAAATGCAGTGATTTCATCCCTTCATTCCATAAATGTTTGCTCAGTGCCTACTATGTGCCATGTGCTGTTCCAGGTACTAAGGGTATAGTGGTGAACAAAACAAAGTCCCTGCCCTCAAAGAGCCTATGTTCTAGTGGTTTCTGACATAAAAATCGTGCATCTTACAGAAAAGAACTGTAGTCATGCTTCCATAGTAATTCAGAAGACTGCAACTTCTACATACTGGCCAAATCACAAAAAGAACGAGTTGTAGAATTACAGAAAGTTCACCACACATTCAGTAATAAAGAATATTAAAATATTTATAATGCATATTTGATACAGCATTTTTCTAGGTATTCAAAGCACTTTAATGTATGTTATCTTTACTTCCCCATTGACTATGAAGGAAGAAAGGGTGTATATTATTACACAGGACCCAGGAGGATGAGAACCTAGGTCTCCTGTCCCTCTCAAATCATTCAGCTTTCACTACAAACCACAGCTTTCCTAGAAATAAATCTCTAAAATTGAGCTTCCCAAAGATAGAGGCCAAAGTTCTTAGAAAATCTGAGAAGACAACCCATCTCCTCATTTAAATTCATTGTGGCTGAGTGATGGCCCATGAGAGAAAGGTGTGATAAAGCGATAATTGGGGGTACAGATACATACCCACACATCTTGGATTTAACTAGGGTCTCTGCTGTGTATGAAAATAATTTACTAGAATTTTACTACAGAAACAGCCTCCACAGAGCTTTTGATTCTACTGTATGGCTGGGTTTCCTTGGGCACGTCAAAGAGAAAGAGGACTCGAAGAATACCAGCCCTACAGTTACGTTCTGTTTGCCCTAGTTCTCATAGTATAAGCGAGGAAAAGGTGGCAGACCTATATATATTCAGAAGCAATGAGCCCCAGAAACCAGATCTCCAGCTGGAAGGTCATCAATCATCCAATTTCAGGACAATATTTAATCAATAAAAACTTTTTCACCAGAACAGAAAACCTAACACCAAACCCTACATATACCAGTTTCCATCTCTGATGTGAGTTAATTTCCTACTTAGTAATGGACTGTTTAGAGGTAAGAAGATGCTCATCTTCTGATCCAAAATAGAGCAGAGGAGAAAAAGTCAAAGTAGAAACCATCATTTCAACAAAGTAGGGGAGGGTTCAGAGGTTTTGGAAGAAGTATACACATGAAAGGAAGAATATCGACTTACTTTTTGGTGAGCCGAGGGTCCAGAGGAGGGTGCTGTGCTCCATACACAGGCTGGATGCTAAAAGCAAGAAGAAAGGAAGAAGTAAGTTGTCAGGAAACTAAATATGTTGGGTGAGTACCATCTGCATCACAAAATTGGAAGGGACTTTGAGAAACAGGTTACCCTCAAGAACAACTATATCCAAGCCAAAGGATAGCAACCTACTCTTTAAAGTGAAGTCTTTGAGAATGTTCATCCTCCCCGGCGAGGTTTCAGCGCCTTACATACCTGATTGTTGGGAAGTTCTATCTGCAAAGAAGGCAGCATGGAAAGATAATGGGTTTTAGAGTTGGAGAGAGCAGAGTTCAAATGTCAGTTCTGGGATCCACTACCTCTGTCAACTTGCACTAAATTACTTGACCTCTTTGAACCTGTTTTCTCATCTGTAAAATGGGAATATCGCCTACCCCAAAGGATCACTTGGGCTAAAAGACAGTGAAGTAACACTATGTATCAAGGGCAGAGTGACCCAAGGACCTCTCACACACTGCTGGTGGGAGTGCAGTGTGATACAACCACTTCAAAAATCAGTTTGGCCATATGTAGAAGAAAAAAAATATGCATACTCTAAAATCCAGTATTTTCACTCCCAACTATATATCTTAAGAGAAATATACACATATATGCATCAGAAGACATATAGCAAACTATTCATAGCATAATGGTTCCTTTTAGCCCCAAACTAGAAATAACCCAGTGTCCATCAGCAGAGAAATAAACTGTGATATGTTCTTAGAATACTATACAGCAGTATAAATATATGAAGTAAAGCTGCAAGTAATAATGTGAATGAATCTTACCAATGTCATGTTGAGCACAAAACAAGCAAAGGATAAAAGAGCAGATACTGTATGATTCTATTTCTATACACCTCAAAAACTGGCAAAAATGATTTCTATTGTTTAGGGGTGCATCCATAGTACTATCAATACAAAGAAAGCAAGGAGTGATTAACACAAAAGAATGTGGTTACTTCTGGAGGAAGGAAGACAGTGTGACAGAGAACAGACACAAGAGGGCTTCTGGGGTGTTCACTCTGTGATTATTCATTAAGTTATCATACTGCACAGTTGTTTCATGTACTTTTCTGTAATTATTCACAATAAGAAAAGAGTGATCTGATAATAATATATATCAAGCCAAACTGTTTTTCAAGTGCAAAGGTGACAGAAAAACATGTTTCAACGTGTAAGAACTCAGGGCATATGGGTTCCTTGACTCGTTCCTGAAGAAACTACTAGGGGAAAAACTTCTATTAACAAAGACATAGATGGAGAAACTACAGCAAAAGGACTGATGGAGAGCATTTAATTGATTTAACCTTAGGACTAAGTCTTAAATTTGAGGCTTTATGGTTGCAGAAGAGAATGTAAAAATAATGTAGCTTTAACTGGTAAACGTTAAAACAGGACAGAGGAGGGCCAGCCCTGGTGGCCTAGTGATTAAGTCTGGCACGCTCTGCTTCGGGAGCCCGGTTCGGTTCCTGGGTGCAGACCTACACCACTCTTCTGTCAGTGGCCATGCTGTGGCGGTGGCTAACATACAAAAAGAGGAAGACTGGTAGCAGCTGTTAGCTCAGGGCGAATCTTCCTCAGCGGAAAAAAAAAAAAATGGGATGGAGGAGAAAAGTGGACAAATAAGTAAGTACATTGATTTCCTCATCTTTCACTGACAAGGCTCAAAAAATATTTAAAGCTGATAGCTCAAGTAACAGAGGCATAAGCATGTTTTAAGATATAAAACAAAACTAAGAAAAATAATATAATCAACTAAAAGCAAGTGTGGAGGGAGCAGGAAATATACACTAATTTCATCATTGCTCATGGTAGGGAGTCAATAGATATTGTCTGAAGAAATATGGTATAAAGTTACATGCAATCATTAGAATAAAAAGACAAACCTTCCAAATCATCAGAATATACACCTGCATACCCACCTCCCAAAGCAAGTCAATTCTTATGGTGAAAGATATTTTTAAAAGGAAATATTAAAAATAGAACTAAGACCAAATATATCAATCATGCCAATAAATATAAATGGGCTGAAGTTACTTATTAAAAGAAAAAGGATTATTATCAACAGGGGACTCATCAAATAAACTACAGTACATCTGTTAAAAAGAATGAGGCATTTCTATATCCACTGACATGAAACAAACTCTAAAACATTCATTGAAAAAAGATGCAGAATTGCGCGCATAACACGCTTCCATTTTCATAAAAATCTTTAAAATAAAATATATCCACAGGGCTGGCCCTGTGGCATAGTGGTTAAAGCTCCCCAGCTCCTCTCTGGTAGCCCAGGTTTGAGGGTTCCCTCCCCGGTGCAGACCCACACCATTCCCCAGCCATGCTGAGGCAGTGACCCACATACAAAGTAGAGGAAGACTAGCACAGATGTTAGCTCAGGGACAATCTTCCTCAAGCAAAAGGAGGAGGATTGGCAACAGATGTTAGCTCAGGGCTAATCTTCCTCATCAAAAAGAAAAAAACAAACATATCCACATATTTATATGATCAGGTTTATGTGTTTATAGAGTATCTCTGAACGAATACACAAGACACCAGCAGCAATGGTTTGGAAGAGGAACAGGATGACTGGAGGACCCCATGGCAGAGACTTAGTTTTCACACAAACCTTTTTGGACCTTTCTGAATTAATATCGTGTACATGTATCACCTTTGTAAGAAATAATTTAAGCAACCTTAAGAGGGCTAGGAGGTTTAAATGCGACAATGTGTAGAAAGTGCTTTAGCACAATTCCTGGCGGTGGTAACAGGAGCATGTAGTGAGGTAGATTTGCAAATGTTAGAACGCTGCCCAGCACACACTCGGTGCCCAAGAAATGCTGGTTTTCTTCCTCTCCCGCCCCCATTTTTGTAATTTATTTCTTACCCAAGATTTAGAAAATAGAACAAGTTTGCCAAGTACCTTGTGCGACATGACAGATGTGATTCTAAAGTTGCTTTTAAATAATGTAACCAATTCAATCATTTTCACACTGATTTCTACTAAGATTCCAGAGGGAATATTCTTGCATACGATCTTTATTTACAGATACGGCCCTGACCCTTTTAGCTATAAAAATCTCTACTCCCTAAACCCTGGAAGGTTTTTAAGTAATTTGTAAACAAACCATTACATATACTACTACAGAAATACAAACAATACTATTTTTAATGTGTTTACAGTTTCCTAGGCAGAGGAAAAGGAAAGAGAAAATAAGAGGGATCAAAGAAGAAAGGGAAAGTTTGGCTTTGAGAAAGCTTACACAAAACCAAAATTAAAGCATAAACAAACAAACAAACAAACCAAAAGGGCCACTGATTTGTATGTGAATGTTTGCAAATACTCTAAGATGAGTACACTTGAACTCCAAGTTCACAGGCCTCTTTGTAGTAACATATAAAGATCAGAGGACAAACTGCAGGAAGATCTCAGCAGGCCTGTTAGGTGAGGTGACTGGGTAGAAAAATAAGAGAGGACCCTTAGATTCTCTCCTTAAAAGAGTATTACCACCTGCCAGTAATCCATGCAGGAAAAACAGTCCTAATTATGCAGGCTTAAGGGCCAAAGGCCATCACTTACTATCCAGAAAAGGGATCTTAAAATCACGGTAGACCCTTTTAAAGATGTCAGCCCAACGTGCTGGCATAGCCGGAAAGGCCAAGATAAATGCTGGACTTCATCAGCAAAGGCATCAGAGCCCAATGAATTTGTCAACATATTCTTGAACTAAATTGCAATGTATCTGTACCTGGAACATTTTGTATTATTATTAATCAGTTTATTGGATCTCAGATAGGAGAGGCAAGAAGTTAGAAAAGAGAAACCAAGACGATCACACAGACTAAATGAAGACAGACTAAAAGAGCCTGGGGATGAAGGTGCTCAATTTCCTGGCATTTATAATTCACCCATCAGTGTGTACCATCCCCACTCCACCTTCCAAACATACCTTAATTACTATACCGGGCTCTTCTCCTACTCCCTTTTCAAAATCGTACCCATCCTGAAACATTCCCTTCAAATTCTGCACCCCGCCACAAGACTCTCTCTGACCCTACCCCCAGTGTCTACTAACCCATACCTTCTCTGATTCCCTAGAATACATAAAATCAGGGTTTATGTTGCTTTTAAAAAATAAACTATTTTGTAAAATAAACTAGCTTTAGATCATAATACAAGGCACACCCAGGCAGGTGCTCAACACCTACATAAGAAATAAGACATTATGAAGTTGAAACCCCAGCACATCCCTCCCTCCCTTCCTATGAAGCCATTTTATTGAATCTGGCATTTTTCACCCTCATTTTTGTTTTTACGTTTTTATTTTCCATGTATGCATCCCTAAATGATATACAGTATTGTTTTGTATGTTTTTAAAACATTATATAAATGGCATCACACTGTATATACGACTTATTTTGACTCTACATCATAAATGCTACTTTAAATATTACTTAATTTCATGGCTGGCTGGCTGATCTCCCCAACACAAATTTAAAAAACATTAAAACGCTCTAACACAAGTGTAAAAAGCATTTAATTCACATTTGCAAACACAAAGAAAAGTACAGAGAAAAATATAACACACATCCATAAACCCATCAATCTGATTTAACAAATGTTAACATTTGTCACATTTCTTTTTTTAAGAAAATAAAGCATTAGATTATTGAAGTCCCTATTGCTGTCCCTAGTCTCGTCTCCCTTTCTCCCCAAGAGATAACCACTACCCTGAAATGGATATGAAATCCTTCCCATCTGTTTTTATACTTTTACATATATTCATGTATCCAAAACAACATACATTCATGTTTTAAAACTTTACATAAAAGACTGCACACTGTACATCTCATTCTACATCTTTTCTCACTCAACAATGTGTTTTCACCCAGATCCACTTCTAAGTTTTTCTGATTACAACATTAACATACGCTTAGTGGAAAAACCGGAAAGTCAATAAGACCCAGCATCCTCACCAGGGGAAGCCATGGTGCCAAGTCGATTGTCAGCTTCTAGAGAGCAGTGGGGGTGTCCCGTCTTTTTCTGTAGTCCCCTCACCACCTGGCAGAGCACGACACACACCAGCAGCCACTGAACAACGCTTCGTGAGTGAAGACGGGAACTCTATAAACCCAGGCCTCTGCTTAAGCTGACTCTTGTCTAGCTAGACCTAAAAACTCAAAGGAAACGCACCGCATCTCAGAGAAATCACCCCGCATATGCAGAGAAAAGAATGCCACGGGATATGCTGCAGCGGAGACAAAACAAAGCAAAACTCCCGGTCAACCTCCGCCATTCCCTCTAATAAAACCAGCACCACAGAATTTGCTGGCATAGCTGGTTTGCATAGCTGGTTTACACAGTTGGAACAGGGCAAAAACCTTGGTAGATAAAATCAACAGGTGTTTGTTTAGCGCTGACAAAGGAGCTAAAGTAAATATGGGAACAGAGCTATCCAATTTAAAGCCAAACGTGCTGGCAACAGACTCAGATTCACACACTCACTTGATGGAAGTCTTCCAGAACTGGGGCTCTACGCTGTTCCGGTGATAATTTAGTATCTTCTAGTCACTCACTTTATCAGTAAAACATTTTCAAGCTAAACATAGGTTGTAACGTACCTTCCCAGACAGGCTGGGGCTATTACACTGAGTCTACTATCAGATTCATTAATTTTATGAAAAATGACCCAATGACAGAGAAGGATTTAGTTAAAAATCTATGGGCTCCTAAGTAATTCAACGGATTAGACATTTTCCTCATTCGTTTAATGCTAAAAAGAGTTCCTTGAGTTTAACAATAAATACTTTTGCTTAAAAAGTGGGAGAAGCCCTTCCCAGAAGGATTGGAAATAAGAATGTAAGAAATGAGCCAGGCTTTGGCCCACATTTGACTCTCCCATTCCAAGTCTCATCCACATCTTTTCACTGGAAGTGTCCCTTGGACTGGATGAGGTGCTTAAACAGAGGGTGTCTTAATCTTAGCAGAGACTGAGAAAAGGGGGAATCAGTAGTAGAAAGAGCATGGACCAGGACTCAAGAAATTTGCAGTGTGATTTGGGGCAAGTCACTTTCCCTCTCTGGCCTCAGTTTTCTCACCTGCAGTGTTCTTAGGGTCGAATTCTAACATTCTACAATTTCATGACACTCATTCAGTGGGCCCACAAATTTGCTACTTTCAAAAGCACAAGATGGAAAGGCCCACCTTCAGCGCCCCCCACCATCTACTCCCACCTATCAATCATGCTTGGTGTGAGCGACAGAGCAAGAGAGAAATACCCACCGACAAGGGTTGGACTAGGTAAGTTCAAACTTAACACCCAACTTCAGAACTAGTAAGAGTCTTGGAGCTCACTTAATCCAAACCTTTCATTTCATAGATAAGGAAATCGAGCATAGAGTATTTAAGTACTTTGCCCTAAAACTTGGCTTTTTCTCTAAGTATATGACACACAATCTTAACTGACCACTTAAGCCAGAAACCTGGAAGTGACACCTCCTTGGTACCTCCTTCTCCCTCACTCCCTGAATCCAATAATTTACCAGGTCCTGTGGATATTCTTAAACTTGACCTCTACTCACCAAGCCCTAGCCCAAGCCATCACCGCCTCTCCCTCTACTGACTACAGTAGCCTCCGAACTAAACTCATTCTGATCCCCAGTAGGGGCAGGGATATTGGGAGTGTTGAAGGGGAGGGGAGGTTGGAGGGTTTGGAAATGTGTATGTGTGTGTGGGAAGAGTGTTTGTACCAATCACTGGTGTAAATAACTGCCTTCTTGGCATTTAGTGGGCAGGGGCCAGGGATGTTAAACGTCCTACAGTCCAGTACAACCCAGAATTAACCCACCCAAAACACCGTGTGTTCCATCCCTAATCATTGAAAACACTGGTCTAAGCCATTTTCCTCAGGGCAGCCAGATGGTATTTTTATAAATGCAAATCTGATCCTCTCATAGCCCCCACCAACCGTCTAATGGCATCCCACTGCTCTTGGGATAACAATCTAAGTCCTTACCTTGGCCCATCTTTCCAACCATGAAGGGCCTGGAAGACTTAGGGAGTTCGGATTTTATTCTAACTACAAATGAGAGGTCTGTAGAGGGGCAAGAAGAGAATTAGGAAGACCAACTGGGAGGCTCCAGCAGCAGCCCAGGCAAGAGAGGACTCAGTCTGATCACAGTAGCATGGGGGAGAAGTGGTGAGAAAAGCTCAGATTCAGGATACAGTCTGACGAGCCAACAGGACTTACTGATGAATTGGATATGGCAGGAAGGCCCACCAGTTAAGAGAAGAATCAAAACCATTGGGATTTTTGGTCTGAGGAACGTGGTGAATGGTGGGACCATTAAGTGAGATGGAAAGGCCAGCTTTGCAGGAGAGGGCAGATGTGGAAACCAAGAGTTCTATTTGGACACGTCAAGTGTGAGGTGCCTATTAGATAGCTAAGAGGAGATGCACAAATTGTTCAAGATCCACATGGCAAAAGCCCCCCTGCAAACAGAACTCAGGATTCTTTCAGACTAATTCAGGGCTCTTTTCTCAGTGGTTCTTCAAGTGCAGCCCCCAGATTAGCAGCAGCAGCATCACTTAGGAATTTCTTAGAAGCTCAACTTCTCAGGTCCCACCTCAGATCTACTGGATCAGAAAGTCTAGAAGTGGGGCCTGGCAATCTATGATTTAACGAGCCCTCCAGGTGACTCACTAAAGTTTGAGAACATGGCTCAAAATCATACTCCTCATCGCTAATGAACACCTGATAGCCATAGCTGCCCTGCATTAGGCTTCTCTGTGCCTCCATAAACCCTCTGCCTAGTTAACAGTAAGTTGTGCCACCTACCCCCACCTCTTGCTCAGGACTCACTGGGGGCTCCAGACATACCACTGATCAAAGTTTTTCAATTCCAGTTTCAGAAACTAGAGCAAGGGGGAGAAACAAATAAAAACAGGAGCTACTGTAATCACAACTATCATTTTCATAATAGTTAATATTATTGAGTACCTCCTAGGCACTTTCTATGCATTATCTCATTTAACCCTCATAACAGCCTTATGGGGTGAATACTCTGTGCCATTTTACAGATGAGGCGACTAAGGCACGGAGTGGCCAAGTAACTTGCCCAAGGTCACACAGCTAGAAAGTGGCAGAGCTGGGATATGAACCCAGGCAGTCAGGTTCCAAAAGCTGCATTCTTGTTTTTTTTTTGAGATACAATTGACATATAACATTGTGTACATTTAAGATGTACAATGTGTTGGTTTGATATATTTATATACTGCAATAGGATTAACTGCCATAGTGTTAGCTAAAGCCTCTATCATGCCACATAATTATTATTTCCTTTTTGTGGTGAGAACAATTAAGATTTAGTCTCTTAGCAACTTTGACATTTATAATACAGTGTTGTTGACTATAATCACTATGCTGTGCATCAGATCTCCAGAACTTATTTATCTACTGGTTGCAAGTTTCCAGAGCCTGAATTCTCAACCACATGGTACAGACTGCCTCCTATCTTCCCAGGCATCTACACAAGGACCATTTGATGTACTAACCACATGGGGCTCCTATAACTGAGAGAACTTAAAAAGACATTTAATTCCATCAAGCTACCATATGACCCAGCAATTCCACTTCTACATATACTCAAAAGGATGGAGTCAGTCACAAAAGGCCTCCTATCACATTATTCCATTTACATGAAATGTCCAAAATAGGTAAATCCATAGAAACAAAGATTAGTGGTTGCCAGGGACTGGAAGGAGCGGGGGATGAGAAGTAACTACAAATGGATAGGAGGTTTCTTTTTGGGGTGAAGAAAAGTTCCAAAATTAATGGTGATGGTTGCACAAAACCATCTATACTCTAAATGAATATACTAAATAGTACTTAACTGTGCACTTTAAAAGTGTGAATTTTTATTGTATGTGAATTATATCTCAATAAAACTGTTATTTTTAAAAAGGATGTTTAATTCATTTTGAACTTAGGCTATTGTACTATATAAAATTCCCATTTGTTGTCATTAAAGTTGCTGGATCATAACCAAAGAAATTGAAAGTAACATGCCATCGCTTTGAATTTTTACCTTTCAATTTGCAAAGCAGTGTAAACTAGTTTCACTTCTAGGTTGCCATGGACCTAGACACAGTCATCTATGTCATTTCCCCACTCAGGAGAAAGTTTTTCTTCACTAAGACCGAAAGAGTACAAATACAAAAGTTCTATTCTTGAGAAAAAGCCCTAACATTTTCCTTAAATCAATGCACTTTCTATCTAAAAGAACTTTAGTTTTCTCCCTTAATCAGGGGCTCCTGGGGCTTCCCTGCTAAAAGCACACAGCTGAACAATATTTCTCTCCACAAGCAAGGTACTAAAAACTATTATGAATTGGGGCAACATTTTAATGCCTTAAAATAAACAATGAACATAAATACCTAGTACTGGGGTAAAGATCTGAGAAACATTCTTTTAAATGTTTACTTGCTCTAATAATAACAGTAATACTAATAACTGGTATTTACTGAGCAACTATGATGTGCTAAGTAAACACTGTCCTAGGTTCTTTACAAATGGGATGTTTAATTTAGGACTCACAGTAACCCTGAGGAAAGCATTTGTATCTTCATTCACAGATAAGGAAACTGAGGCCTAGAGAGATTGAGAAAATCATTCGTCCTTGATCACATAGGTAAGAGAGTCCAAATAATAACCCAAGTCTTTCCGAACTCAGATGTTCTCTCCTCTATCCCTCTATATCACTCTTTAAAATGAAAAAGAAAGCCAGAAACTTGAAGAAATCGAAAAGACTCCTCTTCCTATCTCACAAAAGTAGTGCTTTGAAAAACGTTGACCATTCCTGTAGTCCAAAAGAGGTAACAAAGAAAACAAAAATTGTTAATAACAACCAGCAGTCAGTAGGCACAAAAGACCAAGCCATGTCCCACATCCCAAACACTGCTTCCTGACTTAACAGCTTTCCCACTGATTCTGATCATAACCTTAGGATGTTGAAATTTAATGATCTCACCATGGAAAACCCCAGAAAACAGCAGTTAGCGAGACAGGAGAACTCACTAGACCAGGAAGGAAAAGGAATCAGTTGGCAGGAAGCGGTGTTTATCTAAAAACATAGGTCTTTAGCATTAATATTAACACTGTAATTCCACAGCACTTCAGTCTGAAACTCTCTCTGCATTGCCTTGCATTATTTTAATACTATACTACTAAAAGCTGATTCCCATTCTATTCTCCGTATGTCTAATAGGATCTTGAATAAAATAAGACTGCTATGTAGCCACCACTGACCCTCATTTCTCTCTTGATACTAAAAAAAAAAAAAAAAAAAAGGCCACAAGTTCAAAGGATTATCCCAGAAGGATAAGACCTGAATCAATTAGTAAAGGTTGCATGTGGGGCACAATCAAACATGAATTTCATCACCAAGTAGATTGCAGCTGGCAGAAATCTTAAATTCACTACTGAAATATACACTTCTCTTTATAATTCTCAGGACTCTGCCCAAAACAAATTGAAACTATAAACCAATAGCAGATTGACGGATGTACAACTAAGCGTCTCAACATACACCAAAAAGAAAAAAAAAAAAGTAGCTTAGAAAGTCAGCTCTCCAACTAAAGAACTGAAGAATGAAAGAATGTAGTGCATTTGCACAAGAAGAACACCACAACGCAGGGGGGAAGAGGTCACTTGGGGTTGAATAAATCCTTAGAAAATGCTAAGGAAATAACCTCGATTCTTGGGTCACCCTGTATTAATTCCTAATGGGAAAAAGCCAACTCAAGATAAAGTAAGATCGAACTTGACAATTTTCCTCACTTTTCCTGTCCCCTCGCAGACGGTCCCAAGCGCCCACCAGAACCTTCTGGGAGTCCAGGGAGAAGACTCGTACGCACTGAGCTGGGGGAGCAAGGGAAGGGGCCACCCTCGTGCAAACCACCACCTGTGCGTGGTGGAGACCCCCAAGAGGGAGTTCTTTTTAAAGTGAAAAGCAGCTCTGGGGATGGCCCTCCTAACCCAGGACCGACACTGGCTACTCATCCAACTCCACTGTCCCTAACCCCAGGACTCCATCCACCTCACGGCTGAGGGCAGTCCCTCCTGAGCCCTCCGCCCCCAGACCCCGGTCTGCTCCCACAACCAGCCATCCCCAAAGCTCGCTGCCTGACAGCTGTCTTGCCGCCACCAGGCAGCCCCAACTCCTCCAGCCCAGATTCCCCAAACCAGCCTTCCGGGGTCGGTGGAGCCCCAGGCCCGCGGGATCTAGGGTTTAGGATCTGGAAGGGTTTGGTCCAATACCCTCTTCCTCAGCGTCCTGGGCTCACCTCCCCGGCAGCTTGGCGCTCCTCTTCCAAAATTGCTTGCTGTTCTCGGCGGCCATCGCTCTGGCCCGGGGAAGGCCTCGTAGGCGGGCCAGGGCGGGTACCCGGCGAGATGCCCCCAGGACCCCGCAATCGGAGGGCCAACCCAGGCCGCTTCCCCGCCGCCGGTCACCCGCTCCCAGCTCTTGGGGGCGCCATCTTGGATGTGGGCACCCCCCAACCCAGCGCTGCTGCCATTGGTGGGCTGCGCAGACCGTGGTCGGACGGACCAATCGGGAGCCGGAATCCTGCAGGCCGCTGAAGCCGAACGGTAACGTCAGGGGCTGGGCACACAGGTGGACCGGGAAGGCGGAGCTTGGACGAGCAGGGAGGCGGGGCTGAAAGTTCCCACTCCCCGGGAGAGGAAGAAGCAGGTAAAGAAAGGGACCTAGGGGAGGGAGGAGAGGGTACTGTTTTCTTTGGGGAGAATGAGGTTCCTGAGTCTAACATTTTTTTGGAAAGAGAGAGCGTATGTATTTATATACGTAAATCTTTTACCTGAAAGTAAGGGCCCATGTGTTGGTTGCAGCCCGTTTTTAACATCTCTCAACTCAGTTACACTCTAGTTATTACCCTCCCCTTCTGTGTTACGTGGACCCGGATTTTTTTTTTTTTTTTTAATCTGTGAAGGAATATCAATATAGATCTGTAGCCCAGGGTTGCTAACTGTTCAACACGTGAGTAACGGTTAGTTCATAAGAGTCTCCCTCTCTGCTGTTAATTGAACGCTACTAAAGGACTTATGCTGTGGGTGAAATTCAAATGATCTAATCACCTTTTCAGTCAATAACTGTCACTTTCTGACTATGAGAACCCAGATATTGACAAATAGTATTTAGGAAATGTTCTTATTTTATCCATCCAATTCAGACTACCAAGTAACATTTCTTGCAAGGACATAGAATATCTCCATGGCATGAATCACAAAGATTAAGGATGTACTCCCAAACATCTTAATTTCCCTTATTAATTTATTGTAAATATTTCACCCTTGAAATTATTTTCAATCTAATGTTGACTCAGAATGAGACTTAATATTAGCACTTTAAATCCTTTGTATGTCTTGGTGTTTTTTGCTCTGAGTTTCTGCCGTTGTATACCACAATGATGGGGCTGGTTGGGGGAGGCAGGGAGCACGTCCAAGTATAGAGTAGTTTTTGTCCCAACAAAGGACTGTTGCGATGGGCTGGTTGTCCGCCATCCCCACTCCTGTTTACTGCTACCACATGTTCTTCCACATATTGGAGAACGCTGAAGGACCCCCTGTGTAAAGAAGGACCTTCTTTTATATCCCCTCCAATGGCCTCTTTCTACCATAGACATTACCTCCATTTTCAAGCTTCTTTTGTCCCCTAATTTCACAATTGTATGAAAAGGGCTATTTTTACTTTCTCTGAATCTTTCATGCTTTTGTAGACTTTGATCTTTTCTTGTCTCAGATAGTCACCTTTATGGACATTTAATCCATCAAACAAAAGCCCATCTAGCCTTTTAATCATTTTAGCTGCCTTTCTTTAGCTCTTTTTTTTTTAGGCTGCATTGACCAGCACTGTACACTGAACTCCAAGAGGGGTTTCCTGAGGTTTTGTTGAAACTGATGTTTTCTCTTTACTCTGGACAACCAGAACTTTTGCTGGCGTTTTGGACTTTACAAGAGCTGGTGTCTTGAAAGGATAATTGACAGCGATTTCTAGATCCCTTTCCTTGGTGGCAACTGTCAGTCCAGAGTTCATTATCTTAAAGGTATCATCTGAATTGTCTCCCCCTGTGTGAGCTGCCTCACACTTTTTCCTGTGGCAAGTCACCTGCCACTTTCCAGACTACTCAGATAGCTTTAGAAGTGTTCCAGAAGATGCTCCCTATTGACTTGACATTTCACTATGTGGAAAGCAGAGTATAATTTGTGTATCTTGAAATGTCTCAAAGTATTCTTTCTTCTTAATCATTTATGAAATGTTAAATAACACCGATTCCCAAGGGGTGCTGGTAGCATTGTTCAACCCAGAGAAGCTCTATTATTTCTACTCTTTGTTTGCTACATCTAAGCTAGTTTCCCATCCAAGATAAAAAAAAAAAATTCACTCAAGTCTTCTGGTGATAACTTTTTAGATAGTCTTTGTTAGAGAAGTTGAGATTGTTGGGCCCTTTCTCACCACCACCACCATGACCACCTGAATCTAAACCAACCACATCCTTACAGCAGCCTCCTCTTAGGCCTGCCTGCTTTCACTCCAGCCCCCTTAGAATTTGTCCACACACAGCAGGCAGAGAGTCTTTTAAAATGTCAGTTAGATTATGTCACTCCTCTGCTCAATACCTTGCAATACCATCCTCAATACCATCACATTTGGCATAAAATCCAAGCTCCTTAAAGACCCTGCGTGATTTGATTCCACTCTCTTACTTGCTTAATCTCCTCCAACCACACTTGTTGGCCTTTTTGCAGTTCCTTTAATGCTCCAAGCCTGTTCCTACCTCGGGACTTTTGTGGTAGCCATTTTCTCTGCTTGGAATTCTCGCCCAAATATTTAATGGCTTGCTCCCTCATTTCATTCAAAACTGTCTTCACCTAGGGAAGTCCTCCCCTGACTACCCATTCTAAATAGCAGGCTCCCCTGCTCTATTTTTCTTTAAAGCACTATCACTAATTACCGTATTACGTACTTTGTTGTCTGTCTCCATCCCCCAGAATGTAAACTCCACTAAGGCAGGGATTTTGTCTGTTTTGTTCTCTGCTATAACCCCAGAATAGCACTTGGCACATAGTAGGTGCTTAATATTTACTGAATGAGAGAATGAAGAGGATAAACTATTCTTGTCTTTGGTTCTGTGTTGTTCATACACATTTTTTGTTGGAAAAGGTGATAGAAACCATGTTTTCTAACCCCTAACAGGATGTGTCCACTTTACCAAAGATTCTATAAGCTTGGCTAAACTCTTCGTTGAAGAACAGTCTTCTTCCCTTGGGAAAGACTGTCCTCTTCAAACCCTTTTTCAGCTTCAGAGGAATGAACCTGTACCTAGAATGATGCGGGAGGGAGGCCGCCCACCTGGCAAGGAGATCAATGAAATCAACCTTGTCCGTCAAAGGGATGATAGCCGTGGCAGCCAGATCACCCTCACACCAAACTTTGCCCAACTGAAGGTGAAAACCAGTGGTTTGAGGTTCCCCGAGGGTCCTTGGAATACTCTTGATGGAGGCTTTTAGTGGCAGGCACTCTGGTCCACTAGACTAGTGCTTCTCATGCTTTTGAGTACGTGCTGAATCACTGGAGATCGTAATAAAAGCCTAGATTCTGATTCAGTAGGTCTGGGGTGGAGGTTGCAGTTCTGCATTTCTAACAAGCTCCTGGGTAGCACTGGTGCTGCTGATCTGTGGACCTCACTTTGTAGATCTGTTACGAGCACAGTATGGCCCGTGAGCCTTGAATCTGTCTCAAGGGTTTGATTATTTTGAAACTGTAAGTAGAGGGCTCTCAATGTTGTCTGCCTGCAAGTTTTCAACTTTTCCCTCCTTAACTTCATCTTCATTCAAAGGAGAGTAAAACAACTCAGACAGGGGCAAAGTAGAGTTAAGGGAATGAGCTATACATGGGTTGAATGTGGACTCAAAAGAGGTGGGCGTATCCCAATCCTTAGAGAAAGTTCTATGGGAGAGATAAGCCCTGTGTGGAAACACACAGAAAAAGAAAGAGAAAAGGCCTGAAGAACAGTAGAGAAGTCATTTCAGAGCAGGAGCTCCATGGGGAAGATAAAAATTGAGAAAAAAGCCTTTGGACTTAGTTACAAAGAGATCACTGGCGGACTTTAACCTCAGCAAAGGAGTGGAGTGAATCCTGTGATGAGAGGAAAAGTTCAGAAGTGAGAGCAAGAAACAGCCCTCACAGGGCACTGCAGAATGTTGGGCCACCAAAGGAATGGGAAGGTCAAGCTGGGATCTAAGAGCAAGAGAGCTTTTTCAGTCCCTAAGCAACCACTAGAAAGAGCCAAATGAGAGAGATCAGTTATGTTAGGGAAGGCAAAGGGATAAGAGAAAGACTGAAGAAGCAGGATGTTATTGGAGTAAAGAGAGAAAGAGAAAGTAGTTAGAGTTTGGGGCGTGGAGGGAAGATTAAGAAAGAATCTTTAGAAAGATTAGAAAGAATCTTTCCTAGGAATTTATTCTAAGGAAATAAGCCAAAAGGAGGGGGGAAGAAGCTCTGTGTACAAAGACGTTCTTTGCTTTGTAGCCAATAATAAAATAGGAGGAAAATGAAAAGAATATAAAGGTTTAAACATGAGGAGGTACTTACACAAATTATGGTGTGGTTTGTAAACTTGAACCATGCTATGCCATTAAAACGTGCAAATTTGCTACATACCACATTGAAAAAGTTTATGAAATGAACAGTGGGGCAAAAGCTGAATGCAAAATATCTTTGCCTGATTTCAATAAAAATATATGGGTTTTGTCAAAGACTGGAAGAAAACATTGAAAAATAAAGCAAATTTTGTTAGATGATAGAATTATTCCTTTTGTGTGTGTGTGTGTGTGTATGTGTGAGGAAGACCAACCCTGAGCTAACATCTGTTGCCAATCCTCCCCTTTGTGCTGAGTACGACTGGCCCTGGGCTGACATCCGTGCCCATCTTCCTCTACTTTATATGGGAACGCCGCCACGGCATGGCTGACAAGCAGTGCGTCGGCGGGCGTCTGGGATCCGAACCTGCGAACCCCGGGCTGCCAAGCACGAACTAAACCGCTGCACCACCAGGCATCCCCAAATTATTCATTTTTTTATTTCTGGATTTTTTTCTTTAATGGTACAATTTTTTAAATTATTATGGATATATGTCATACAATAAACCAGCGGCTGGCCACCTTTTTCTATAAAGGGGTGGATTGTAAATATTTTTGGCTTTGCAGGCCATATAATCTCTGTTAGAATTACTCGGCTCTGCTGTTGTAACATGAAAGCAACCATAGACAATATGAAAATGAACTAGCATGGTTGTATGCCAATAAAACTTGATTTATGGACATGAAAACTTGAATTTTATGTAATTTTCATGTCACGAAATATTCTTCTTTCAAATTTTTTTCAACAATTAAAAAATGTAAAAACCATTCTTAGCTCACAGGCCATACAAAAATAGCACACCAGATTTGGCTTATGGGTGGTGGTTTGCCAACCCCTAAAGAATAAAGAATAAATAACATATAAGGACAAGGTTAAGAAACAAAAGAATCCTGTGATACAATTAAAGTCCCCTTTTGACCCTCCTTGATCCCATTTCCCTCCATCTCTACAGGGGAAATCAGGATTTTGAGTTATGTATTCCGCATTCTCATGCATGTTGTAGACTTTTACTACATATGTGCGTATCCATAAACAACATGTTTTTCATGTTTTGAAACTTTATAAATAGCATCATATTGTACATATGCTTCAGCAACTGGCCTTTTTCCCTCGGCATTCTGTTGATACATGGAGCTCTAGTTTATTCATTTTAACTGTGATACAATGTTCCACTGTGTGAATATTCCTCAATTGTCATCTCCAGTTATTTTTATTTTGAACAGTGCTCAGTTAACATTCTTTTACACATTACCTTGTGCAAAATTTTCTCTAGTGCAGTCTCTTTCAAATTACATTGGTCAACTATTTGTGGGTTGAAATAAATTTAAAGGTTGGGACCTTTCATGAAATAGAATAGACAGGAATATTTACACCTTAAACTTACACAATGTTAAATGTCAATTATATCTCAATTAAAAGAAAGAACAGACAGGAATAGGAATGATCAGAATTTTTTGCATGTAATATGGATAGACATTGGTTTGCAAAATTTTTGTTTCAACTTTTATACACACTTATACATATGTTTGTGTGTGTATGTGTGTACTTGGTTGTAATGTAAAATGTATTTCTTGATAATAGGTTCTTGTCAGAAAGTTTGAAAACCACTGCTCTAATGTACCTAGGAATACCTAGGAAAGGCATTGCTAGATCACAGAAAATACATAAATTCTACCTTACTAGATACTGAAAAGTGCTCTCCAAAATGGTTTTTCCAGTTTATATTTGTCCTCACAGCAATGAGTGAGGGTTTCCATTGCTCTACATCCTCACCTATAGTAGGTTTTTCTCATGGGATTTTAAATATATCATACACACAAGAGAATGTATAAAATTAATATGTACAGGGGCTGGGCCAGTGGCCTGGTGGTTAAGTTCGGCACTCTGCACTTTGGTGGCCCGGGTTCAGTTCCTGGGCACAGACCTCACCACTCGTCAGCCAAGCTGTGGCGGTGACCCACATACAAAAGAGAGGAAGATGGGCACAGATGTTAGCTCAGGGTGAATCTTCCTCAGCAGAAAAAAAAAACTAATATGTACAGTTCAATGAATAATAATAACATTTGTACTCATATACCCATTCCCTACACTATATAATAGGACATCATCAGTACCTTAGAAGCCTCTTGGGGATCCCTTCCTCTGGGCATTCCTCTTTCTCCCCTCACTCAGGTATAACCACTATGCAGAATTTTGTATTAATCATCTTCTTGTTTTTCTTTATACTTTTCCACCTATGTTTGTAACTTTAAATATGTTGTTTGGGGCCAGCCCCAGTGGCTTAGTGGTTAAGTTTGGCATGCTACACTTTGGTAGCCTGGGTTCAGTTCCTGGGCACAGACCTATACCGCTTGTCTGTCAGTGGCTATGCTGTGTGGCAGTGGCTCACATACAAAAGAGGAAGATTGGCACAGATGTTAAGTCAGGGTGAATCTTCCTCAGCAAAATAATAAATAATAATATGTTGTTTGTGTTGATGATATTGTATTGTATCTATTGTTCTGTTGCTTGCTTCTTTTAGACAACAGTATGGTTTTGAGATTTACCCATGTGGATGAGTGTAGCTATAGTTAACTCATTTTCACTGCTGTATAATATTCCATTTTATAACTAGCACAGTTCATCTATGCTACTACTGATGAACATTTGGTTGTTTCATATTTTGTGCTACTGTGAACTCTGCTGCTTTGAACACTCTTATCCATGTCTCCTGGATAAGTGGACAAGTGGAAGGGTTTCTCTAGGATATCAATGTAAAAGTGGAATGCTGGTCTGGAATTCTTTGTCCAGTTCAACTCTACAAAATAGTACCCAATTGTTTTTCAAAGTAGCTATACTACTTCCATATACATGTGTTGAGAGTTCCATTTTCATTTCCTGTAATATGGTTTCAACAGTAAATAAAAATTGGGGGAAAAAAGATGGTTCAAAGCCAGATCCTACGAGAAGAACAAAATTGGGTTGACCAGGAGGCAGAAAAGTAGGAACATTAATATCTATTCAGTCACATACAAATTTTCCTTCCTTTTTTCCTTCCTTCCTTCCTTCTTTTCATAAATTTGTACATGATACCAATTCAAAACATACAAATAGGTATGTCATAGGTTGAATGTGGCCCCCCGAAAGGTGTGTCCACATCCAAATCCCTGAAACGTATGAATATTGCCTTATTTGGAAAAAGGGTCTTTGCAGATATAATTCAGTTAAGAATTTTGAGATGAGATCATCCTGGTTTACTTGATTGGACCCTAAATTCAATGACAAGTGTCCTTATGAGAGAGAAGACACAGACAGAGACGAGGAGGCAATGTGACTACAGAGGCAGAGATTGGAGTGTTGCAACCACGAGTTGAGGAATGCCTGGAGCCACCAGAACCCAGAAGAGGTAAAGAAGGATTCTCCCCAAAAGCCCTTAGAGGGAGTGTGGCCCTGCCAACACTTTGATTTTGATCCTCCAGCCTCCAGAACTGTGAGAGAACAAATTTCTTTTGTTTTACACCACCAAATTTGTGGTAATTTGTTGCAGCAGTCCTAGGAAACTAATACAGGATATAAGGAGAAAGTTGGTCCCTCTCAGATCCTTGGCCCACAGCCACTCATTTTTCCTTTCCAGCGGCAATCACGGTTGCCAGTTCCCTGTGTCATCCTTCTAGAGATGTTCTTACAGAGTCCCTTAATAATTGGCCAGGACGTTCAAGATCATTTTACAAATGAGCAGTCTGAAGCTCAGAGAGGATGCCCGAGGATGCCCCAGCTAGTCGATGGCAAAGATGAACAGGACCCCAGGTTTCCTGTCTCTTTGGTTTGTCCTCCTTTGATGTACAAGAAGTATCTAGGAGCAGATTTTCATATTAGGATAGGGAGAGAGAAGAGGAGGGTATCTGCTGAATGAAGGAAGGGAATGCCATGCAGATGATAAAAGGGTATAAAAACTGTTATGATTTCACCTCAGGTTGGCCTCAGTTCAATGCAGCGCTCCACTGGATCACTGTCAGACTCTGTCGATAGAAATTAATCCTCCCATCCAACTAGCTTTTATTGAGCATCTACTATATTCCAGGTGCCAAACTTTATTAAGAGCTGTGAATGTGCAGCCCCTGCCCTCAACAAGTGTGTCATCTGGTAGAGGAGTCAGGCTAGCAAGGAAAGCCTGATAAGTGATAAAAAGTAGAGGTGTGTACTATGTCCTAAGAAAACAGAATGGGGCATGGTCCTCTCTGTTTAGGAAGCTGAGAAAGGTCCTAAAGAATGAGTAGGAGTTTATCAGGTAGACAGGGAGGGAGAAGCATCCCAGGCAGAAGGATGAAACATTTATGGAACTATGGGAGTCTACAAGAGAAGTTGCATTTGAGAAACCACGTAGGAGATGCTGTCAGTGCCTTGCCTGTATCCCTTGACCTCTGTGCTGTCTTTGCCTGAAGGCTCTCCCCTCAGCTCCCAAGAACTGCAGAAAGCCATACTTTTCACACTCATGGCATATAGAAGTGCCTAGGAGTTAACTCCTCCTGGGAGAAGCCCTCCACCAATGACTTTCAGGAGTTGGTGTGTAAATACCCCAGCTACCTCACCCTCAGGTGGGATAACTGTGAGGTGTGTGTTTCCCAGAGTTTCTCTACAGAGTTAAGCTCCTGTTGTCCATTGTGGTAGTTGGCTTCATAGCTCACCCTTTATGGGCTACCGTCCTTCCCTGTATCATTTTCCACCTCTTCCCCACTGGAGTTTCTATCACCTCCCAAATAAACTACTTGCATTCAAATCCTTGTCTCAGGATCAGCTTCTGGGAGAATCCAAACTAAAATAAACCATAAGTAGCTCTACCAGGTAAGAACAAAGTGCAAAGAATGAGGTACTGTGACAGGAGATATTGGAGCAGGGGCCTATCATGGTGGACCTCTAATGCCATATAAGGATTGTGTTAACTTTTCCTCTAGGCAATGGGTCATTCACTGAAAGTTTCAGTAGGGGCATGACATGACCAGATTTGCATTGTAATAAGACAACTGTAGCACATATCCAACCATTAAATGGCTTCCCCTACACGTGGAATCAAGTCCAAACTCCTGACCATGGCCTAAAAGGTACTGCATGACCTGGCACCTGCCTGCCTCCTCATCCTCTGAAAACTGTCCATGTGATTTGGCAATTGTGGGTTATTGTTGACTCAAATGGCCCAGCAGGGTCCGAAGCCAGATGAAGAGTTGTGGTAGACTGGATTTTTGTTCTCAGTTCTTCACTCCCTCTTGCCATGTGCTCTTACAGTGCTTGAGAGTGGACGGAGTGTATTTCCCTGCTAGACTTCTTCTGGCCAATGGAATGTGAGCAAAAGTGACAGTGTGCCTTAAGAGGCATCACATTTCCACTCATTCTCTTGCCCTCCTACCATTCATCATGAGAAGAACATACCTTGGGGAGCTGCTGGTCCAAGGAGGATAAGAAACACGTGGAGCACACAAAAACCCACACTGAAGCCTGGAACCAAACCCAGCCAACCTGCAGCCTGAAGCATGAGTGAGAAAAATAGATGTTTGTGGTTGTAAATCACTGGATTTTGCATCATCAGTGTGGCAATAACTAATTACTACAGAAGTGAATTGGAAGAGAAGTAGCAGGGAAGAGTGAGCTAAGAGTACTCTTTCAAGAAGGTTAGCTGTGAAGAGAGTGAGAGGCTAGTGTTCTCCTCTTCCTCCTTCTCCTCCTCCTCCTCCTTTTCCTCCTCCTCATTGTTGTTGTTCTGTTTTGATTTTTTAGCTGCCCGTGATATATGCCCATGTATAGAGAATTTTTCACTCTATGAAACTTTCTGGGGAGCAGAGCCCACCTCCCAGTATTGTAGCTAAAAATGCCAGCTCCTCACTTCCCCACCCTTCCCTGTGAACTAAGTTATGTGCACGTGCATATGCTCTGCTAATAAAATATGCCCAACCTAGACTTTGAATCAGGAGGGGGATTGTAATGCACAGAAGCAGAAGCAGAAAGGAATCCATTCTGTTTGTGCGGTGCCAGTTGTGGCAGCAACATCCCGTTTAAGGGAACAGCCGTGACAACAGCAACACCCAGAGTCTGGTGCTAGAAGGTCTCTCAGTGTAACTGTGGCATCAAATGCTCATCAGTGGCAGTAGCAGTGTCTTTGGTGGCCCATCTCTGTGGCATGGTGTTGGCTACCAACCTGTAAGCAAAGCCTCTGAATGTGGTACGGTAGATTGATTGCATTAATAGCCTCAATTCTTCACCTCTCCCTGCATCCGTGTTATCTTGTCACACCTTCCCATTCTGACTCTGGACTCACCCTTGTGACTTGCTTTGGTCAATGGATGTTAGCAAACATTACACAAGCAGAGGCTTGAAAAGCACTTGTGTGATTGCGCCTGCTCTCTGTCTTAGTCCGTTTGTGCTGCTGTAACAAAATACCACAGACGGGGTGGCTTATAAACAACAGAAATTTATTTCTCATGGTTCTGGAGGCTGGAAGTCCAAGATCAGGGTGCCAGCACGGTGGGGTGAGGGCCCTCTTCCCAGTTGCAGATTGCCGAACTCTTGCCGTGTCCTCACATGGTGGAAGGGGCTAGGGACCTCTGTGTGTGGTTCTCTTTTATAAGAGCACTAATTTCATTCATGAGAGCTCCACCCTCATGACCTAATCACTTCCCAAAGGCCTTGCCTTCTAATACCATCACCTTGGGCATTAGGTTTTCAACGTATGAATTTTGGGAGGACACAAACATTCAATCGGTAACACTCTCACTCTTGTCCTCTGCCATTGCCATTACAACATGTCTTAACTAGCCTGTTGGATGATAAGAGATGTGGCGCTCGGCCAAGTCTCCCTGAGTTATCCCAGCTGAGGCCATCCTAGCTCAGCCAACAGCCAGTTGAGCCTCAGACGTATGAATGAGCTCAGCCAAAATCAACAGAACCGTCTAGCCAACCAACAGTTGACCCCAGACGCTTGAGTGAGTCCAGCTGAGATCAACCCAGCTCAGCCCAGCCCCAGATAAGCTGAACCCCACAGACTTGGGAAATAAGTACTGTTCACTGTTGTATGACACTGCAGTTTTGTGGCATAATTATGGTAATAGATAACTGACAGAACTCTAGCCCTCTCCACAAGTCCAAGAGCTATACCTTTTCTGCTTAAATTAGCCAAGAGATGGTATCTATTGCTTGCTCTAACACAGAGAAAGTCTGCATGTAAATTAGAAACACATGATCAAGGGAGAAATTGAGGTGGGAAGAACTTTAGCATGTTTATAGGCAGAAGATTGGAGGCAGTTGTATTTATTAGGATATAAGTGTGGCTGCAAAATAACAGTGCTTTAAACATGATAGAAGTTTACAATTTTTCTCTCTCATGTAAAAGCCTCAGCTAGTGTGGCAGCTCTGCTCTGTGAAATCTTCTGAGGCCTAGGCTCCTTCTCTCTATGCTCCATCATGTCCTGGCCCAGTTGGTCCAAGATGACTTCCTTCCTCGTCCACATTTCAGTCATTGGGAAGAGGGAAAGGGAGGACATGACTTTCTCCTTAATACCTGGTGGTTACTTCATTTCATCCCCTTTCAACCCTTTCTCAGAAGCTGGTCACATGGCCACACTCAGCTGCAAGAGAAACTAGGAAAGATAAACCTTATTTTAGCCAACCATGTGTTTATCTAAAAATTCTGCTTCTGTGGAAGAAGGGGCAAACAGATAGTAGTGGTTCCTGCCATGTCAATGGAGAAGGGATAATTAATGGAACAAGATCTCTCTGGTAGACTTTGTTAGCTATTTCCTTCCTTCTTCCTTGTTAAGGGGACTCATTTTTTGGAGGAGTGGGGCAACAGTGTTCCCAGTCTGAGCGTAAATCATGATTTGTCTAAACTAGTTATGGCAATCCTCAGCTTTGCCAGGAACTTGCTGTCCCAGCCTCCCCTGCAGCACTGGGTGGTCATATGACCCACTTGTGACCAATGAGCCATGAGAGGAAGACTACGGGGGATTCTGGGAAATGGTTTCCTTCCTATGAAAGAGACAAACATGGAGGAGAGCTTACTGGCACACTCCTGCTTGGGATACTGGTTTGAGGCACTGTGGCAGTCAGCTTATGACCGCAAAAGAAGGGCCAAGAGAATTACAGATGCCAACCTAGAGCTCTGACACCTTTTTGAGGATTCAAATGACCTTGAGGGGTGAGGAGTAGGGGTGAGCCAGGTGAAGAAGGAGAGAAAAGATACTTGAGGAAGTGAGAGCACTGTATACACGAGAAGGAATGCTCAGAGACGCCCCTGTAAAGTTGGATCAGAGTCAGACTGTGAGGAGTTTATAGGCAGCAGTGTGGTTTGTTGTCAGAATTACCTCATTCAGAGTTGGCGCTGGTTTCCCTGCTTGCCAGCTGATTCACCACCAAAGCATTACAGGCATTTTCTCTCTGTAGGTTTAAGAGGATTGCCCATCTCTTCCTCCATTAGAGGGATAGAAGACTTTTGTTTTGGAAAATCTAGGCTTTCGGAGGCAGAGAACTAGATTATGTGGGTGGGTAGGGGATGTTGATTTGAAAAGTTGAGGGAGAAGGGAATAGATCCCAACCCCTACAGCAAGTGGGATTTCCCTAACCTTGGGAGAATGGAGAGGTGCCTGGTTCTGCCCACCATGGGGCCTGTGTTTGACTCTCTCCTAGATGCTAGAGGGACAGGATGTCTGATGGGTTCTCTGTGTGGACACTGGGCTGGAGACTGAGCTCTAAGCCACAGCCTTTGGGGCTATAAGCAGTGGGACACCTGAGGCTTGACATCAAATTTCTCACAGTGACCACACCAGCCCGAAGTCCAGAGCCCTTCCCTGAGATTCCAAGATTGGGTGAACTTGGGAGTTCTAAGTGACTTCAGCGAGGGACAGTGGAAAAAAAAACTGATTGTGATTGAATTTCTCCCTAACTCCTTGAGGAAGAGGGCTGAGTCAGATTTTATATTATTTTTTTAAACTAAAGATAAAATAGTAAAGCCACTTCTTGCATTAGAGTGTTCAATTATGGTACAAATTCATACTGTGGTATACAAAGCCAAGGGAAAGGGAGTGAGAAGAGGTCATAAATTCTCTCAGTAGCTTTCTTTTTTGTGTGTGTGAGGAAGACCAGCCCTGAGCTAACATCCGTTGCTAATCCTCCTCTTTTTGCTGAGGAAGACTGGCCCTGGGCTAACATCCGTGCCCATCTTCCTCTACTTTATATGGGACGCCGCCTCGGCATGGCTGACAGGCAGTGCGTCGGCGGGCGCCCGGGATCCGAACCCGCGAACCCCGGGCTGCCAAGCGCGACCTAAACTGCTGCACCACTGGGCCAGCCCCTCAGTAGCTTTCTTTTAAGTTGATGGATTTTTTATGAGAAAATGTAGAAGATAGGTCTCTAAGAACTCAAGTGCACGTATGCACGAAGTATCCATTTTCTTTTTAAAATCTAATTAAATTGGCCTGATACTGCCAGGCTAGAATGAAATCCAATCTGTATCATTACTGGGGATCCCCTGGCTCTCAGGGACACCTCAGAATCCAGATGTAGAACCTGGTGCCCGAAACAGGGGCCAGCCTCTCATCCATGGCCATCGTCGGGGGGTGCTGACAGCCGCCTTGATCAAGCCCGTGGAATGGAGCCTTAAAGCCCACCAGCTCCTGCTTCTAGCCCCATATGAGTTGCAGGCATTTATACTGAGGTTGGGGAGTGTTAAAGAAAAAATTATTCATAACACTTATGAAAGACTGTAAGAAGGACTTTATTCAAGAGGGACTGCTGCAGTGGCGGTTTTGTGGTAGGGGAGAGAAGTCGGGCCCAACTCCGGTACAACGAGGACAAGTGGAGATTTGTTGCTAAGTAGCAGGGTGGGGGTCAGTGGGTGGAAAACTACTAAGAGGAAACATCAAGGCTGGGGGGATTCATGCTGAAGGCAGGTCAGAGTGATCAGATACCGAAGGTGAGGGATTTTCACTCAACTCACTCAGCAGGATTCTTACTAAACCTGGACTAAGCAGACCAAGGTCAGAGCCCAAGGTCGGGGCCTAGTCAAAAAGAAGACTCGGGAGTTCAACTCAAGTTTGGTTAAAGGGGAGTTCCTAGTGCTTGGGGTCCAGCCCTGCCTCAGTTCAATACCCAGAAATCCCTACTGAGGCCCTGCCCCCTCCCTGCAGCTCTGCCAGTGAGGATTGCAGGGTCTCAACACTCCCCACCACCTAGACAGGAACCTCTATTTTTTTCTTTTCGATAAAGAATAATACCTTTACTATATAAGGAACTCATACAGATTGGGGAAAAAAATCACTAACGTCCTAATACATTCATGTATTAGGATATAACTTGCTAAAAGGGCAATAAAATTGGTTAACAAATACTTTTTAAATATTCAGCCTTAGGAGTAATCAATAAGATGCAAAAACTAAAGTATAAAATTTTACCTACTACATAGGTTAAATGGAAAGAATCAATCAAAACAGAAAATGACTTTAAAATAGTAATAACAAATGATGGCAAATTTATGCTAAAACAGGTAGCCAGCCTCCAAGTTGGCCGTCAATGATCCCCGCCTCCTGATATGCACACCTTTGTGTAGCCCCCTCCCCATAGTCCCCTCCAGGGTTGGTGTGTGTGACCAATCAAATGCAGCTGAAATGACAGAAGTCACTCCTGAGATTAGGTTATAAAGGTAATGCAGCTTCCATTTTGGTCTCTCTCGCTCTTGAATCGCTTGCCCTGGAGGAAGCCCGCTGCCGTGTTGTGAAAACACTCAGACAGCCTAAAGAAGGTCCCACGAGGTGAAGAACTGAGGTCCCTGGCCAACAGCCAGCAAGAAACTGAGGCTTCCTGCCAACAACCACATGAGTGAGCCTGAACAAGGATCTCCTCCCCCAGTACAGCCTTCAGATGACCGCAGCCCCAGCCAATAGCTGGACTGAAACCGCATGAGACACCCTGAGCCAGAACCACCCAGCTAAGCCCCTCCCAGATGCCTGACTCACAGAAACTATGAGATAAAAAGCATTTGTTATCCGAAGCTTCTAAGGTTTGAGGTACTTTGTTGCAGAGCAATAGATAACTAATACAATAGTCGAGGGAGAAAAATAGGCAAATATACTTAAAGGTTTAAAAAACCAAACCGTTTTCTATCCTACCTCTAATTAGCCACCCAGACACGCCCCTGAGAGGGCCTACTAGACTTTTTGTAACGAAAAGAAAATAAATCTCTATTTGTTTAAACTTCTGTTGTTTGAGTCTCTGTTCCCTGCAGCCAAATGCACTCCTAATAGATACAGACACCTTAGACTGAAAAGCCTTATACTGTGCTCGTTGTCATTGTTATGTTACCCCCGACCCAATAATGAAAGAGATCCTGCTGAAGGAGCCGGCAGCAACATGTTCTGCTGGGATCACAAGTCAAATTGTGAAAGGAACTGAAAATATAAAGTTCTTACCATAATAGATTTAATCTAAGATGCCATCAACTGCAAGATGCACCATTATTTCAGGTACTACTGAGAGAAAAATCCTATTAATTAAATTATGCTCAATGCTTTCTCATCACCTAGAATTTTTGTTTTCTACTTATCATAATAATTTTTTAAACTTATTTAGACATAGATTTTTAAATCACACATCAATACTTATAAGAATACTCAACTTCAGGAGTAATCAACAAAATAGAAAAAGACTTTCTCTTTCAGTGTTGACATCCTCAGCATATTTGCTTTTGTCTTCATGCCTGTTGCCTCGTAGTAACAAAATAGCTGCTGAGGCTCTAGGCATCACACCATGTTCAAGTTAAGAAGAAGGAAGGTGTAGGGATGGTGCCAGCTGCATCATCCTCTTTTATCAGGAAAAGCAAAAGTCTTCCTAGAGCCCCCAGCAGACTGCTACTTGTACGTCATTTGCTGGAACTGTGTCCCACGGACACCCTTGATGTAAGCAAATATCTGGAAAAGCAAGTATTTTACCCGTGTCTAAGTTCATTGCCATCCTGAACAAAAGCAGACTTCTATTAGCAAAGAAGGAGGAAATGAGTTTTGGAAAGGAAGCTAATGGTGTCTGCTGCAACACAGCTTCATAAACAGTAGTTTTACATGCATAATAAATAGTGGTTACCCCTTGGCATAAAGTAAAAATAATGATAGCAAAAATACTTATATAGTACAGTGCTTACTATCATCCAGGCATTTTTCTGAGTGTATTAAATATATTAACTCGTTTACTCCTCACAGCAACTTTATGGGGTAAGTGCTGTTATTATCCTTGTTTTATTTTAGTATTTTTTATTATACCTCATCTTCTTACAATTAGATTTATCGTAATCCTTGGTGCATGACATATTCCTCATTGGTCCATGTATGGCTCTCTTTTATTTACTTTTTAAATATTAGTTATTTTTAATACTGCAATAGGTACCCTCAAATCCTCCACCCAAAATAATATTAGGATCTTCTTAGGAATTTGGACCTGACTGTGTGGTCCACCCAACCCTTCCCACCTCCTCCCCTGGCCTGAGGTGATCGTCATCTAGAATCCCAAGTTCATATTCCTTTACTTTCCTTATATAGTTTCCTTATACAGTTTTATAGTTTTATTGTATCTATATATAATCCTAAAAAGTGTGTGTGTATAGTATATACCCATAGTTGTTTTTAACTGTATATCTTCTTTTGGTGCTGTTTTCACTTACGGTTACATTGCTAAGATTCATACGTATTCTTGTGCGTTGCTACAGTCATTCATTCTGACAGCCATTTAACAATCCGTTGTGCAAATATGTAGCAGTTCATTCATCCTCAAACCATTCTTTATTGAGGTACCTATTACATTCTTACTGATTTTCTCTTTTCTGGTTATTAACTGGTCTACCTGTGTCACATTCAAGTTTGCAATAGCTTCGTGTGATTTAAGCAGTTTTTCTACATCCTTTTTAATGGCTGCATGCAATCCTGCCTCTTCTGTAAGACTGGCAATTGTGCTTTGCAAATGATTTGCCTTGTGTTGTCAGTTACTTACTTTGGGCTACCAGGGAGAGGCTGACCCTTAAAGACTTTGATCTGGTGGCCTTAGGGCCTACAAAGAGCCCTTAGTTTCAGCCATGAGGAATGTTGGGGGTCGGGGGAGGTGGGGAATGTCAGTTCATCGGTGAATGTTTCCTTGTTAGGATAACTTTTGCTTCCCTGGGCAAGCTGGCAAGTGTGGGAACTTGATCATGACAACTGGGATAACCAGAATCCCCTGCACCTTGGCAAATTCTTGAACTCTCCTCCCACATAAGGTAGACTCTAATTCCCCTCCCCTTGATTATAGGCCGGCCCTGGTGACTCTAAAGAATAGAGCGCAGTAGAAGAGATGCGGTGGGACTTCTGAGGCTAAGTTAGAAAAAGGTGATAGCGCTTGCACTGGCTTCCTCTTTTGGGGACACTCACTCTGGGGAAGCCAGTCAGCAGGCTGTGAAGAAGCCAAATGAGCCCACAGAGAGAGAAAGCAAATGGAAAGTCCCATTTGGAGAGGAACTGAGGCCCCCAACTGGGACTGACAGCCAGCAGCAATCGCCAGACATGTGAGCAAACGAGTCTTCCAGGAGAGGCCCCCAAAATTTGTGAGCGGACAAGTCATCCTGGACGTGCCCTGTCCAAATTCCTCATGACACACAGTGGTAAGCTAACCCCCTGTGTTGTGTCCAAAGTCCTCACCGGCAGAATCCATGTGCGTAATAAATGGTTTTCGTATGCTGCTAAGTTTTGGGTTAATTTGATATGCAAACTAGTCAAATTAGTAAAAAATAGTAACTGGTACACCCAATTTAAAGATGTGGAAGCCGAGATCTGGAGAGGAAAAGTATACAGTGAATGGGGAAGGCAAGATTTGAACTCTGGCCATTTGACTTGAAAAGTTGCTCATCTTCACCTTGATGCCTCCCTTACAATAGTCTAGAATCTGTTTCTTCCCTTGCATTTTCAGGATACCCTTGATGGCTCAGAGCATGACTAATTAACTCACTCCCTGACCCTGGGATTGAACCCCAGAGGGCAGTACTTCCAGAAAAATGTACACGCCAATGCCCTAAATATAGCCCACTTAAAAAGGACCAGATTGTCTAATGAGACCTGCCCAAGTAAGATAAAAGCTTAGTTCAGGGCCTAAAAAACAAAGAATATTTTAAAATAAACATTGCACACTTTTATTGAGTTCCAAGTGAAGTGGAAGGATAAAAATCAACTCTTTCTTTTACAATAGTTTGTCATGGTAATAATTTTTTTATTTTTCTAGTATAGTTTATTTAAAAATCTAAGTAGAGATATCTTTAAAACAATTTTAAAATGTTGTAAATATTCAAAGATGGAATCAGAATCACTTCTAGTTGTGTAGTTTTTGAAATGTATATCATTTTTAGAAAATTTTACAAATAAAAATGGTTTTGCACTATCACCAACTACTTTTCGTGATGACATTTTTAGCTCTTGGTTTAGACTATGACAGAGTTATCCAGCGGTCCTTCCAAGATGCCAGCTTTAACTGTTTCCAGGGCTAAGAAGATATTGTATTAAAGAAAGCTACATCAGCATAAAGGGAGCCAAGGGGATTCATTTAATGATCTGGATTTATTAGGAAGTCATGAAATAATTATATTTTCATAAATTTATTTTTATTAAAATTGCATGTATAAGTATAGTAATAATACTTAAAGGCTTATAAAAAAAGCAGCAGTCCTCTGCCCTCTCCTCCCTACCCGTAGTCAGACTTCCCACAGGCAACCACCTTCAATTCTTCTCTTTCCCCCTCATTTACCTTTTTATCTCTAAATTATACACTTATACTGATATTTCTTGATTAATCATTTTTAGACATTACCCACTGATTTCCCATCATGATAAATGAGAACTTCTTATCCCCTATACATGCACCCACTGCCTTTTCTCCCAAACTCCCAACATGGCTGTATCATCCATGGCTATATCAAGACTACAACTTCACAAGTAGTGTTAGTTGCAGTAGCCCAGAGGGGACATGATGGTGATTGGACTATGGTGGTGGCAGTGGAGACGGGAAAAACAATCACTGATTCAAGAGATATGTGAGAGGGAGGGTAGATGGAATTTAGTGAGTGTTTCTAGATGAGGAGATGAGAGAGAGGGAGGTACATGGGGAGATGAGTAGATGGATGTCGACATCATTTAGTGAAATAAGAAACACTAGAGTAGCTGCAGGTGGGGGTGGGGATGGGAGATTTTGTAGCTCAGTTTGGGACATGGTGAGTTTGAGTAGTTTAAAGAGAGTTCCCAGATGGAGGAGGATAGTTGAATAAGCAGGTTTGAATCTTCAAATAGAAGACTGAACTGAATTTGGGAGTCATTAGTGTGTAGGTGGCAACTGCACCATGGGCATAAGTGAAGTTACCTAGGGGCAGAGTACAAAGTGAGAAGAGGGTCTTGGTTTGTACACTGAGCAAGACTAACATTTAAGAATGAGCAGAAGGAAGCCAGTAGAGAAGTTTGAGAAGGAATTGCCAGAGGAGTGGGAGAAAAACAGGGTGAGGTTGCTGTCAGAAGCCAAGAGAAGATGCTTGAAGAGATGAGTGGTCAACTGAAGTGATAAATGGAAGGTTCTGATACCGAACCTCTTAATCTCAAGTTTGTGTGCCCGATGCACAGTAAGGCAATCACTGAGACACTGGTGCTTGGAGGTAGAGAAAGATTTATTCGAATTGGCCAAAATGAGAAGGTGGGAGGATAGGTTCTGTCAAGTCTGCCTTAACAAAAGAAGAAAGCAGGGGGTCTTCATAGAGCTAAGGGGCTTGGAGGAGGAGTTTCAGAAAAACAAAGGAGAAGTCCTTGTTTTTTCCACTCCAGATAAGCCCTTGGGCAGCCAGTCTTCTGGGTGTCAGTGGCAGCTGGGGGCTTTGTTATCTGGTGGTTGTAACTTCCTTAAAGGCATTCTTTTTCTTCTGCAAAACAATCTCATAAATCCTTGTGACCCTTGAGTCACCCCTCAGGTTAAACAAGAAAACAGCAAATAACAAGCTTATAATGACACACAGATTAATTTCTTTTCATCTATGTCTGTGTTGGGAACAAGGTCTAAGGGTAACCATATTCTTATTGAATATTTACAGTAACCCTCAGGTACCTGGCTTCAGTTCCAGAGAGAGCAGGAACAGGGGCTCTGGGACACAGATAATGGTAGAGGGAGAAAGGTATTTTGTTGTAAAAGAGAAAGGGGGTGTGTATGTGGAAATGGGATCTGTGGATCTAGGGACAGAAAGTTTGGAATAATTGTTGTGAGGAACAGGGGAGGAAGGTAACCAGAGAAGTGTAGTAGGACTTCCCATCAGTGTTGAAAGTGCAGTTGAAATTGGTGACCATGAATTAATAGTGGTCCAAAACTATCTTTGAAGACCCTTGGTCTAGACTATCCTTGGAGGTTTGGAAAAAGTATATAGAAAATCCATCATGGGCAGGAGCCTTTTGGTGGAGAGTTCTTCTGACTTTTGCTCTTTTGCATGTTGTTTGTGATCTCTGATTCTATTTGCATCAATTTGGGGAAATTCTGTTTTTTGGAACAAGATATCTTTTTGTACCTGGTAATCAAATATGTTAGTCCAGAGTCAAGAATAAATTCATTTTCACTGCCCCCCCCCCACCTCCCAAAAAAGACTTCCAAAGGCAAAAAAAATCCTTTATGGTGACTTTTCCTTCAGCTTTATTCAGCTGCCTGGTTTCAGGCATGGAGAAGGCAGACAGGTTCATACAAGGTTGACATTTTAGTCTGGGTCCACATCCAGAGATTCTGACTTCAGCAGGTCTGGGCAACCTAGCCCAGAGAGTCTATCTTTTTTTTTTTTAGCTGCACTGTCAGGTAGACCTAGGAAGCAGCGGTTTGAAGAGGAATAATGGTCTAGAAGTGGTAAGAAAATCCAGGGCACAGCAGCGCCTCCTGAAAACATTTCTCTCTAAGTTGAAAAAAATATGTATTAAGGATAGAACACCCAGAGAGTATGAGCTTTCTATTAACTTCTTAAAGATTAAATGGAGTTTACTGACAGTGATTTAGGTGGGTTCTTGAATGATTTGGTTTAATCCCACAGCCTAACTTAAAAAAAAATTGTATTGTTATGTTATTTTCATTTAAAAGAAAACTCATTGTTAAAATACTTTTTTCAAAAAAAATTAATTTTTGTAAGAAAACAGCCCAGTCGTAGATAGACAATTCACCCAAATCCAAAGAAGAATTCAAGGGCCATTCATTACTATGGTAAGCAAAATTTTGGCCCTTGTAGTCGTTTTCTTTTGTTTTTTTGTTAGTTTGTTTTCTTTTTGTGTGTGTGTGTGAGGAAGACCGGCCCTGAGCTACATCTGTTGCCAATCCTCCTCTTGTTTGCTGAGGAAGACTGGCCCTGGGCTAACATCTGTGCCCATCTTCCTCTACTTTATATGGGACGCCGCCACGGCATGGCTGACAAGCAGTCCCTCAGCCGGTGCCCGGGATCCGAACCCGCGAATCCCGGGCTGCCAAAGTGCAAACTAAACCCCACCGGGCTGGCCCCCCTTGTAGTGGTTTTCTAGGGCTGCCATAACAAAATACCACAGACTGAGTGGCTTAAACAATAGAAATTACTTTTCTAACAGTTCTGGAACCTAGAAGTCTGAGATCAAGGGGTCAGCAGGGTTGGTTTCTTCCGAGACCTCTCTTCTTGATTTGTAGATGGCTGTCTTCTCCCTATGTCCTCACATGGTCTTCCCTCTGTGTGTATCTGTATCCTAATCTCCTCTGCTTATAAGGACACCAGTCAAATTGGATTAGGGCCCACACTAATGACCTAATTTTAATTTACTTACCTCTTTAAAGAACCTATCTCCAAATACAGTCACAAGGTACTGGGTGTTAGGACTTCAACATATAAACTGGGTGGGGCGAGGAGAACACACACAGTACTGCCCATAACAGTCCCTATGACCTTTGCCCCTGGTACCACACCTGTGAATATAGCAAAAGAGACTTTGCAGATGTAATTAAGGGTAAGGATCTAAAGATAAAGAGATTTTCCTGGATTACCCAGATGGGTCTAATCTAATCACACAACCTGGTAAAAGAAGAAAACTTTCTCCAGCTAGAGGCAGAAGAGGTGTGGCAGAAGGAGGAGTCAAGGGGATTCCGAGCATGAGAAGGATTTGGTGCACCACTGCTGGCTCTGAGAGCCCATGGGCAAGAACTGGAGGGAGGCCTCTAGGAGCAAAGGGTGGCCCCCAGCTGACATCCAGCAAGGTAATGGGGACCTCAGTCCCACAGCTGCAAGGAACTGAATTCGACCAACAACATGAAAGAATTTGGAAGCATATTCTTCCCCAGAGCCTTCCAATAAGAACCCAACCAATGACACCTTAATTTCTGCTGTGTGAAACCTGAAGCGGAGAAACCAGTAGAGTCTTAAGGCAGCCGGGCCTTCTGACCTGCAGAACTGTGAGATAATAAACTTGTGTTGTTTACCACTAAGTTTGTGGTAATTTGTTACAATAGCAATAGAAAACAAATGAACAACCAACTGAAGAGTCAGCAATTTAAGGAAAAGTACTAGAAATGAAATCTACAGGTGCCTTAACTTAGAATGAGCCAAATAATAAACCGAATCAAATCAAGTTACTAGTAAAATTGAAGGTTACTTGGGAGATGAATCAGGACTTTGAAGAAGTTGGTTGAAGCATCAAAAAATTAGCAGAACCACCTCCCACGGGGCAGGGGCTTACTCTGTTCAGGGCGAGTTAGAACTAAATTCTGAATGGTTGTCAGTAACTGTGAATGATTCTTCTCCTGACAAGTAAAAATCAACATCTGGGAGTACGAATGCATAAATAGTACAAATGCACCCCCACCACCACTATCAATGAGGAAATAAATGTATACAATTACAGTACACTTATAAGATTGCTGTGAAACTCTAACACAGTGCCTGGAATAAAGCAAGCTTTTAGTAAGTGTTTAATATTATTATTATTATTATTATCTCATTTCATTGACTGGTATATTCCCGATAAGTAAATATTTTAATTTGCAAAATTAAAGCACAATTTTTGTTGACTTGGCATATAACTTGAGAGAGATGTAATCCTATAGGAAAAAAAGCCAATACTAAGATTTTAAGTCACAAATAAGAATATTGAAAAAATATTAATAATAATGTTTTTGTGTTACAGAAAATGTTATATCTGCTTTATCAAATGAGATAAGGAGAATTCTAAAGCAAGAGTCTCAAACTGCAAGGCCTTCTGGGGCCAGGCATGTAAAATAAATGGATGAGGTTAGGAGTATAAAGATAACAGGGAGTGGTGGAGACTGTAGCAACAGGACAGTATCCACCTTACCTGAAAGCATTTTAATTCAGATTCCTTTAACAGATTGTGCTGTTCAAACGAAACATGTTTGAGGGCCATGTTGCAATTTTTTGCTCCATGCTCTTCCTAGTCTGTTCTTCTTTCCCATGTTAAAGACCATTGCCTCCTCTTAGAGGAATCACGAGTACACACTTAGAAGTTTTACTATGTAGGAGGGAAGAAGACAGGGAGGGAAGGAAAGAAAGGAGAGAAGCTGGGAGAGAGAGGGGGAAAGAAGAGAAGGAAGGTAATGGCCCTGAGAATACTGAGAACAGATGACTAAGATGAGAGACAATGGGGGAAGAATTGCCATATTTCTCAAGGGCCTGTTCTAATCAAGGCCCTACTCTAGTCGAGGCCCTCTGTTAGGAACTGTGGGGTGGATGGAGTCGCTGGGCTCCCTGAGCTCAAACGCCTGGGGCAGACATGGCGCAAGTGGGTTGCGTGTAAAGATTTGTTTTGGAGCTAGATAGGTATGGGTTCAAATCCTGATTTTGCCACTGACCAGGTATATGGCCTTAGGCAAAATTAATTAACTTCTCAAACTCTAATGCCCTCATTAGTAGCCATTAGGATGATTATTATTAGTATAAAATATTTAAATAGCAATTTTAAACAATATAAAAGATGTCACAATGAGTGATTTATTACCAAATTAATTGTAAAGGCAGCAGTGACCCTGAGATTAAAGGGAGACATCTCTTTATAAGGAGATGGTGAATAGAACTGTTGACGCAGGGAGACAAACATACAGACAGGGAGAATCTGCTGGTTTCTTCAAAAGGGCAAAGTCAAGAGAGGTGCCAGATCCCGGTGGATCGCTAGTCGTCACTGGACTTAGCTTCAGTGTGGTGAAGTTTAGATATATTACGGTACAGGCTAAGTTATTGTAACAAAGAAACCCCAAAAAGCAAGGGCTTCCTCATGACAGTTTATTTCTCTCTCAAGTAACAGTGATCCATAGCTGATAGGGCGTTTACTGCGCTCAACAAGGGCTTCCAAGTCTGCGTCAAAGATCAGTTCTGATCATGGCCAAGAATGAGGATGCAGGAAAAGGAGAGGGCAAGAGCCCTCCTAATCCTTTTATGAGCAAGACTGTAAAGCGGCACACATCACTTCCACTCACATTCCATTGGTCACATGGCCACATAAAGCTTCAAGGGGGGCTGGGAAATGTAGTCATTAGCCCAGTGGCCATGTATCTAGCTAAAAGGAAAAGTAAGAAGAGAGAAATGCATGTTGGGAGACAATTAACAGTCTTTGCCATGGATAGACCAATGGGAACACAAAAATTTTATGAGACGTTTTAGGAATAGAACGAGGAAGTCTGCTGTATGTTTCACGTGGGTGGGAGACAGTAAACACTGCAGGGCCAATTATGCCACAAGGACCTTTGGAGTGAGACTAGATTACATGCCTCTTTCTACCCTAGTTTTTCCTTAGGGAACTCAGGTGTACTGAATTGGATTACTCATAATCTTATGTCATAAAAAACAGTTATTATTAATACAGTGCATGGCCCACTTTTGCTTACTAATTTATTTGTTTGTTTTTTATACTATGTTGAGCACTTCTGACTGCCCTCATTCAACCCAAGAAATAGAAGATTAACTATAATTCACATTTATTTATAAGCCCCTTCCTTATCCCTGAACCCCTGTACTTCAGAGGTAATCACCATCCCAAATTTTGTGTTTATTATTCCCTTACTTCTTAAACAAAATTTTATCCACATGTATATGTAGGCCAAACAATATATTATTTAATTTTAGTTGTTTTTGAATTTTATAAAAAAGTTATACTATGTGCTGTCAGTCTTGAGAAATATATTAGCTGAGTGTAGAATCCTAGGTTGGCAGTAATTTTCTTTTAGCTCATTTATAATTCTACTGGATTTTTGTTTCCTTTAGAAGCCTAACTGTGCTCCTATGAATAAAAAGACCCTCAGGTGCTTTTGAGATTTTCTTTTAGTGTTTGGTGTTCAACAGTTTTAGTACCGTATGTCTAGGTGTAGATTTCCTTTTATTTATCCTACTAGCAATCAGTCAGGTATCTTGAATCTGTGGGTTGGTGTTTTTCTTCATATGTGCAAATCCTCAGCTATTATCTCTTCAAATATGCTACCCTATTTTCTCTTCTCCCTCCCTCCTTCTCTGTCTCTCTCTGAGTCAGAACATCTTATTAGATCCTTCATGTCTCTTCTCATCCATGTTTTCTACCTTTTATCTCTCTGTTCTACATTCTGGATAATTTCTCCTGCCTTATCTTCTGGTTAATAATTACCACTTCATCTGTGTCCAGTCATACCAAATATTCCCACTGAATTTTTAATTTCAGGTATTGAATTTTTCATCTCTAGAAATTCTATTTGGTTCTCTTTCAAATCTGCTAGGTTATTTTCTGTGGTTTCCTGTTTCTACATATAGTCTCAATATTATATTTTATTTATTTAAATGTAGTAATCAAAGGAAATTCTGACACGTGCTACAACATAGATGAACATTGAGGAAACTATGCTAAGTGAAATAAGCCAGTCACAAAAAGACAAATACTGTATGATTCCACTTTACTATGCTGGATGTATCATATCCAGATATATCATATATCCAGAGTAGTAAAATTCATAGAAACAGAAAGTAGAATGGTGGTTGCCAGAAGCTGGGGGGAAGAGGAAATAAGGAGTTGTTGTTTAATGGGTATAGAGTTTCAGTGTTGTAAGATGATAAAGTTCTGGAGATTGGCTGCACAACAAGGTGAATATGGTTAACACTATTGATCTGTACACTTAAAAATGGTTAAGACGGTAAATTTTATGTTATATGTATTTTACCACAAAAAAATAAAATTAAAAGTAATAAGCTAAAAATAATGCAAAAAATGTAGTAATCATAATTGTTTCATAATCTGGTATTTTTGCAGTTGTGTTTCTGCCGTCTGTAATTTCACTGGTTCTCACTTACAGAGCCTTGTTTCTTGTGTGCCTGGTTATTTTTTACCATGTACTAGTCATTGTCCCTGAAAAATTACTGATGGAGATTCTCTGAAGACCAGCACACTCGCATTCCTTCAGAGAGGATTTGAGTTTGCTTCTGCCAGGCACTTAGACACACTTCCAGTTTAGGACTACTTTAAACTAGATCTATGACTTAAAAGTTTTTTTGAATACTTCATGTAATTTGGGCTACAAATCTACAAAAAGGCTAGCTATGATTACAATGTCTCGAGGAGAATTTTCTCCGCATATGTTCAGTGTAGTACTAAGCTAACTTTCCTTGGAGTCTCTTGGGAGAAAGATCAGATTTACTTCTGATTCACTTTTAATCTAATCAGCCCTTGGGGGAGCCACAACTAATATAGAGAAGGCCTTGTAATAGACTCCCCACCTTGGTGGACCCTGAAGTTTGATTTTATTCTTCCTTACCCTACAGAGCTCTCATAATGAAATTCAAGTTTGCCCATGTTGATAAATACCCTCAGAGAAAAATTGACTTCCATGCTTGCTTGCCTGTCCCAGTTCGTGAACTCCTATAGACTTTGGCCTTTTACCTCCCACCTTGTCTGCACTTCAGTGCTGTTAAGACAAATTTAAAACTATTTTATACAGCATTTTTAGTTGTTTTTAGCAGCAAGTTGGCCCCAACAACTTAACCAATTAGAAGTCCCTCTACTTTATCTTTATTTCCTTTTCATGGTTTCTGCTCTTCTATTTAGTTTTTTCCTTCTATTTTTTGTGGTTCTTATTGTTGGGTTTTTTTTCCCCTAACTTCTTGAGTTGAACACTTAGCTCATTATTGCTTTTTCTTTTCTATTATAAGGCTATTCTATCCTAAGACCCTAAATTTCTTTCTTTCTTTTTTTTTTTTTTGGTGAAGAAGATTTGCCCTGAGCTAACATCTGCTGCCAATTTTCCTCTTTTTTTGCTTGAGGAAGATTAGCCCTGAGCTAACATCTATGCCAATCTTCCTCTATTTTGTATCTGGGTCACCTCGGCAGCCTGGCTGATGAGTGGTGTAGGCCCATGCCTGGGATCCAAACCCGCAAACCCAGGCCACTGAAGCAGGGCATGCTGAACTTAACCACTACACCACAGGGCCAGCCCCCTCTAAATTTCTTTTAAAGCACACCTTTCATTGTATTCCTTAAGTTTTGATGTGTAGTGGTCGAGTGATTGCTCAAAGCCAGTTGGTGCCCACCAACTGTCTTCATCAACTTCTCACCCCAGCAGGGCTATTGTGCTGCCCTGATTTTTCTCCTGTGACACCCACTCCAGGTCAGGACAAGTGCAGCCCATTTTCCCCATCAGGGGCAGCAATGGTTGCCCAAGGCAATGCTAGGGAAGATAAGAGCATAATTTAAATTACCTTTTCTACTCAGTGTTTTCTAATACTGGCCACATATAAAAATCACTATGAACTTTTGAAAAATACTGAGAATGTTCTAACTGGTCTGGGGTAGGGCCTGGGCATGGGTAGTTTCAGTGATTCTAATGTGAAGCCAGGGCTGAGAACCAGTTGTCTAATTTACCTGCTCACTGCTACCAGCCCCAGACTGCATCCTCCCTCCTCCCCAGTCACACTCCCAATTAATTTTAAACAGTCTACTCTCTTCCCAAAGATGTTTCCATATTTCTCTCTGTTGTTTCTCCAGGGTGAATTTGGGGAAGGAAGCAAAACCCTGGTAATTTACAACATTGGCAAGATCCAGGATTCTCCCTCATCTTGTTTGTCTTCACAGGAGGTCTCAGCATGAGACAGCAGCACTGGTGTGGGATGACTGCCAAAATGGGCACCGTGTTATCAGGGGCCTTTACCATTGTGGCCATCGACATGTACCTCATCTTTGAACAGAAGCACTTAAGGAGCAGCAATTGCACTGAGATGGACACACAGGCCATGAGTGTAAATATGCTGATAAATCAGTTCATCATCTGCTGGAGTTGGAATATTGTCCTCTTCCTATCTTCCATCACCATTATCATCAGCTGCTTGCTCCTCTACTCTGTATATGCTCAGATACACAGGGGCTTGGTGATCTACATCCTCTGGATCCTTTTCTATGAAATTGTAAACATCGTAGTACAAATCCTTACCAACAGTGGGTCGAGCCTTGGAGAGGTCAGATTCATGCGCTGGTTTGGCTTGGTGTCCCGTATATTCATGCACTGTTTCTGGATATTCTTTGTCATCACCTATGCCCGCATCATCTACAAGAATCAAAGCCAGAGCAATATAGTTTCCTACAACAGACGTATTTCGACAGGCAGAGGAGAGTTCCCACGGCAGAAATCAAAGATAATCAACTTTACCCGCCACTATAGTGAATAACGTTGGCCCTTCTCTCCGTGAGAGGCGGATCTCAAAGTTCTCATGGCAGTTCTATTTCCATCTCTTTCACTTTTGCTGATCTGTTCAGCAAACAGAGAGCCTACTGCCACCGTTTCGGGGGAATGTGGAGAGAAATGTGATGATAATCACAACTGGAACATCCTGCTCATTGAGGGTGCTTTGTTAAAGGATGTTGTAATTTATCAAGTGCTCCTTGAGTTCCTCCTTCCTTTTCTGGTCAGTTCCACCTTATCGGTCAAAATGAAGAGGGCAAGGGAATGAAATGAAGCTGAGTTGCAGTCTGCCAATCCCTTCATCTTGTCTTCATCAGCCTTCAATTCACAGCTCTCTAGTTTAACCCTGGGACAGACACATCTGTATTTATACCTCAGATTGTTGTAGCACAAAGGATACTGTTGGTGCCTGGGGTGGCTTTGTGCTGTGGTTTTTCTTCCAGTGTCCCCTATGCTATATTCCAGATAAGTGAAAGAATAAAAATAGAGAAAAATCATTCTTTATTTTCTGTCTTGAGTACCCCCTTGCCCAAATTTGTCAAGGACCGCAAAAAGCACTTGGTTAATCAAAAGGTATTTACTAAACTTTTCTGGTCTGTCACTGCGCTGGACACTGTAGGAGGATACAAAAAGTATACGATAGGAGGCCTGACCTTGAGAATTTTGCAGTTCAGTGGGAGAAATTAAATCATTGTTTACGAATCAATTAGCCAACCATATAAGACAGTACAACATGACACATTATCACAGGTCAACAAACTTTACTTTGCGTTCAGGTGCAGAAACTGTCAGAAACAGTTTAAGCCAGGATGGAAGAAAAACTGAGCAAATTTCTACTTCAGACATTAGACATTATGTTAAATGTTTATTTATTTAATAGCTTTCTTGCGGTATAATTGACATACCATAAACTGCACATGTTTAAAGTATATAATTTGATAAGTTTTGACATAAGTATATCCCAGTGAAACTATCACTACAATTGAATTCATAAGCATATGTATCATCCCCCCAAATTTCCTCCTAATCCCTGCCTCCTGCCCCTTTCTGCACCACCCCCCACCATCACAAGGCACTGATTTGCTGTCACTCTATATTAGTTTGCATTTTCTAGAATTTTACATAAATGGAATCATACAGTGTGTATTCTTTTTTTGTCTGGCTTCTTTCACTCAGCCTAATGGCTTAAGACTCAACCATGTCATTATGTATATTGATAGTTCATTCTTATTGCTGAGTAGGATGCCATGGCAGGAATGTACCACAGTCTGTTTATCCATTTTCCTATTAAAAGACATCTAGTGGTTTGCGGTTTGGGGCAATTATGAATAAGAACGCTATAAACATTTGTGTACAAGACTTTGTATGGACTTATGATTTCATTTACCTTGGGTAAATACCATTTTAACTTTTTAAGAAACTGACAGACTTTTTTCTAGAGTGGCTGAACCATTTTATATTCCCACTGGCAGTGTATGAGAATTCCAATTCCTCCACATCCTTGCCAGCACTTAAGATGGACAATAAGTTTTTCGTTTTAGCTATTCTAATAGGTATATAGGGGTATCTCATTGGGGTTTTAACTTGCATTTCTCTAATGACAAATGGTGTTGAACATCTTTTCATGTGCTTATTTAGCATCTTATATCTTTTGGTGGGGGGGGTGGAAGGTTGGCCCTGAGCTAACATCTGTGCCAATCCTCCTCCACTTTGTATGTGGGATACAGCATGGCTTGATGAGCGGTGCATAGGTCTGCGCCTGGGATCCGAACCCGGGAACCCCAGGCCGCTGAAGCAGAGTGCGTGAACTTAACCACTATGCCACCAGGCTGGCACCTCCTTATATATTTTTTGGTAAAGTGTCTGTTCAAATCTTTTGCCCATTTTTAAAAGTTAAGTTTTTTTTTTTTATTGTTGAGTTTTGGGAGTTCTTTATATATTCTGGATACAAGTCTTTTATCAAATATATAATTTGTAAATATTTTTTCCAGTTTATGCCTTGTCTTTTCATTCACTTAACAGTGTCTTTTGAAGAGCAGAGATTTTTAATTTCGATGAAGTCCAGTTATCAATTTGTTCTTTTATGGATCACACTTTTGGTTATCATATCCAGGAAATCTTTGCCTAACCCAAGATCATGAAGGTTTTCTCCTATGTTTTCCTCTGGAAGCCATAGTTTTAGGTTTTATACTTATATATGTGATCCCTTTTGAGCTGTTTTTTAATATATGGTGAGAGATATAGATCAAAGTTCACTTTTTTGCTCCTGGATATCTGATTGTTCCAACACTAATTGTTGAAACGATTATCCTTTCTCTACTGGATTGACTTTGTATATACCCACATACCTATTTCTGGACTCTATTTTATTCCTCTGATCTATTAGTCTATGTGCCAATGCCACTCTGTCTTGATTACAGTAGCTTTATAAGTCTTTAAATCACATTCCTCCTTCTGTGTTCTTTTTCAAAATTGTTTAGGCTATTCTAGGTCCTTTGCTTTTCCATATGAATTTAGAATCAGCTTGGAAGTTCTATTTTAAAAAGGCCTGTTGGGATTTTGATTGGGATTGCATTGAATCTATAGAAAATTTGGGGAGAATTGACATCTTAACAATATTGAGTCTTCTAACGCATGAGAACAGTATCTCTCTCCGTTCACTTAAGTCATCTTTAACTTCTCTCAGCAATGCTTTGTAGTTTTCAATATGCAGGTCTTTCACATCTTTTGTCAGACTAATCTCTATATATTTTATATTTTTGATGCTATTGTAAATGGTATGATTTCTTAAATTTCAATTCCAGTTGTTTGTCATCAGGATGTAGTAATACAATTATTTTTGTGTATTGATATTATATCCTGTGATACTGCTAAACTCATGTATTAGGTCAAGTAATGTTTTTGTAGATTCCATCCAATTTTCTGCATAGTCAATCATGTTGTCTGCAAATAAAAACAGTTTAACTTCTTCCCCTTCTTGCCTTATTGCATTGGCTAGCACCTCCAGTACAATGTTGAGTAGAAGTAGGGAAAGGGATATTCTTGTCTCGTTCCTGATTTTAGAAGGAAAGCACTCAGTCTTTCTCCATTAACTATGGTGTTAGCTGTAGATTTTTCATAGATGTCCTATATCAGGTTGAAGAAATTCCCTTCTATTCCTAGTTTGCTGAAGGTTTTTTAAAATCAGGAATAAACATTGCGTATTGTCAAATGTTTTTTCTGCATGTATTGAGATGATTGTATGGTCTTTATTTTTTAGATGATTAATATGGTAAACTACTTTGATAAAGTTGCAAATGTTAAACCAACTATGATATTCCTGGGATAAACTCTACTGGGTCATGAGATACAATCCTTTTTATATACTGTTGGATTAGATTTGTTAAATTTTGTTTCGAATTTTTGCATCTATGTTCATGGAGGATATTTGTCTGTAGTTTTCTTTTCTTCTTCAATGTCTCCATCAGGTTTTGGTATCAGAGTAATGCTTGCTTTGTAGAAAGGAGTATTTCTTCTTTTTCAGTTTTCTGTAAGTGCTTATGTAAAACTGATATTTATTTCTTCCTGAAATCTTTGGTAGAATTCAGCAGTGAAGCTATCCGGACCTGGAATTTTCTTTGTGTGAAGTTTTTAACTACAAATTCAATTTTTTAAAAAGAGATATAGAACTGTTGAGGTTATCTATTTCTTCCCGAGTAAGCTTTAGTAGTTTGTGTCTTTAGGAGATTTGTCCATTTTACCTAAGTTGTCAAGTTTATTGCCATAAAGCTATTCATAATATTCCTTTATTATCCTTATAATATTTGTAAAATATGTAGTGAAGTCACTGCTCTCATTCCTGAAACTGTTAATTTGTGTTTTCTCTCTTTTTATTTTCTGATCAGCCTGACTAGAGATTCATTAGTTCTTTGTTTGTTTTTGTTTTTGTTTGGTAAGGAAGATTGTCCCTGAGCTAACATCTGTGCTCATCTTCCTCTATTTTGTATATGGGATGCCACCACAGCATGGTTTGATGAGCAGTGTGTAGATCCCCAGCCAGGATCTGAACCCCCGAACTCCAGGCCACCAAAGTGGAGCACGCAAACTTAACCACTGTGCCACCAGGCTGGCCCCAAGGTTTATTAGTTTTTAATGAAACCAGTTTTTGGTTTCATTGATTTTATCTATTCTTTTTCTGTCTTCTGTCTCATTGATTTCTGCTCTGATCATTATTATTTTCTTCTACTTACTTTGAGTTTAATTTGCTCTTCTTTTTGTACTTTCTCAAAACTGAGGAAGAAGCTGATGTCATTGATTTAAGACTTTTCTTATTTTCTTTTTTATTGAGATGACATTGGTTTATAATATTATGTAAATTTCATGTGTACATAATTATATTTTGACTTCTGTATAGACTACATCTTGTTCACCACCAAAAGTCTAGTTGCCATTCCATCACAGTACAAATGTGCTCCTTTTGCCCTCCCTCCACTCCTCTTCCCCTTTTGTAACCACCAATCTGTTCTCTGTATCTATACATTTGTTTATCTTCCACATATAAGTGAAATCTTATGGTATTTGTCTTTCTCCATCTGACTTATTTAGCTTAGCTTAATGCCCTCAAGGTCCATCCATGGCTGAATAGTATTCCATTTTATGTATAAATAAAGGCTGGGTTGGTTGATGGTATATTAATGCAGCCACTCCAGTATTCTTTTGATTTGTGTTAACATGGTATATCTTTTCCCATCTTTTTATTTTTAACCAATTTATGTCTTTATATTTAAAGTATGCTTATTATAGCCAGTATATAGTTGGGTCCCATCTGTTCTTTGTCCCATCTGTTGTTTCTTTTTCCTCTTTTTCTACCTTCTTTTGGATTAATTTAATATTTCTATGGTTTTGTTTTATATCCTTTGCTACCTTATTATACATAATTCTTTGTTGTATTTTTTCATGGTTGTTTTAGAGTTTATGGTATACATCTTTAACTCATCACAGTCTACCTTCAAGTGATGTTATGCCACTTCACGTATAGTATAAGAACCTTACAATTGCATACTTCCAATTTTCCTCTCCTATTTGTGCTACTGTTATCATATATTTTACTTTTATATATTGTAAACCTCATCCTACATTGTTATTTTGCTTAAATTATCTTTTAAAGAGCTTTAAATAATAAGAAAAATATCTTTATTTATTTATCTTTTTTACCCGGGTTGTTACCATTTATTTATCATTTCTTTGTATAGATCCAGATTTCTCTCGAGGATCATTTTTCTTCCGCCTGAAGGACTTCCTTTAACATTTGTTGTAGTGTGGGTCCACTGACAATAAATTCTTTTTGCTTTTGTTTGTCTGAAAAAGATTATTTCACTTTTATTTTTTTAATTTAAATATCTTTAATTTTTTAATTGTTGTAAAATATACATAACATAAAATTTACCATCATGAATTTTTAAGTTTAGAGTTCAGTAATGTTAAGTACATTCACATTGTTGTGCAACAGATCTACAGAACTCTTTTTATCTTGCAAAACTAAAACTCTATACCCATTAAACAACAGCTCTCCATCCTCTCCTCCCCCTAGGCCCTGGCAACCACCATTCTACTCTCTGTCTCTATGAATTGATTGTTCTAGGTACCTCATACAAGTGGAATCAAACAGCATTTGTCCTTTTTTTTTTTTTTTTGAGGAAGATTCACCCTGAGCTAACATCTCTTGCCAATCTTCCTCTTTTTTTTTTTTTTGCTTGAGGAAGATTTGCCCCGAGCTAACATCTATGCTAGTCTTCCTCTATTTTGTATGTGGGTTGCTGCCACAGCATGGCTGCTGATGAGTGGTGTAGGTCCGTGCCTGGAAACTGAACCCAGGACACCGAAGCAGAGCACACCAAACTTAACCACTAGGCCATGGGGCCGGCCCCCCAGCATTTGTCTTTTTTTTCTGGTTTATTTCACTTACCATAATGTCCTCAAGATTCATCCATGTTGTAGCATGGGTCAGAATTTCTTTCCTTTTTAAGGCTGAGTAATATTCCATTGTATGTATATACCACATTTTGTTTATCCATTCATCTGTTGATGGGCACTTGGGTTGCTTCCATCTTTTGCCTATTGTGAATAATGCTGCTATGAACATGGTTGTACAAATATCTCTTGGAGACCCTGCTTTCAATTCTTTTGGGTATAAACCCAGAAGTGGGGTTGTTGGATCATATGATAATTCTATTTTTAATTTTTTGAGGAACTGCCATACTGTTTTCCACCATAGTGGTACTATTTTACATTCCCGCCAACAGGGCACAAAGATTCTAATTTCTCCATATCCTCCCCAGAAACCCAACCCAAAATTATTCTTTTGTTTTTTTGATAATAGCCATCCTAATGGGTGGGAGGTGGTATCTCATTGTGGTTTTTATTTGCATTCCCCTAATGTTTAGTAACATTGAGCATCTTTCATGTGTTTATTGATCTTTAATATATCTTCTTTGGAGAAATGTCTATTCAAGTCCTTTTCCCACTTTTTAATCAGGTTGTTTTGTTGTTGTTGTTGAGTTGTAGGACTTCTTTATATATTCTGCATATTAACTGCTTATCATATATTTGATTTGCAAATATTTTCTCTTGTTCTATGGGTTGCCTTTTTACTCTATTGGTTGTGTCCTTTGATGCACAGAAGTTTTATATTTTGATGTGATCCAATTTATATATATTTTTTTTCTTTCTTTCTTTTTTTTTTTTTTTTTGTTGCCTGTGCTTTTGGTGTCATATCTGGGAAATCACTGCCAAATCCAATGTCTGTCATGAAGCTTTCCCATATGTTTTCTTCTAAGAGTTTTATAGTTTTAACTCTCACATTTAGGTCTCTGATCCATTTTGAGTTAATTTTTGTATATGGTGTAACGTAAGGGTCTAACTTCATTCTTTTGCATGTGGATATCCAGTTTTTCCAGCACCATTTGTTGAAAGGACTGTCCTTTCCCCCATTGAATGGTCTTGTCACTCTTGTTGAAAATCATTTGACCATATGTATTAGTCTATTCAAGCTACTATAACAAAATACCACAGACTGGGTGGCTTAAACAACAGACATTTATTTTCTCACATTTCTGGATGCTAGAAATCCATGATCAAGGTGCCAGCAAATTCAGTTTCTGGTGAGAACTCTCTTCCAGGCTTGCTGATGGCCACCTTCTCTCTGTGTCCTCACATGGCCTTTTTTCTGTGCACAGGTGGAGACAGAGAGCGAGCTCTTGGGTGTCTCCTCCCCTTCTTATAAGGACACCAATCCTATTGGATTAGAACCTCACCCTTGTGACCACATTTAAGTTTTATGACCTCCCTAAAGGCCTTGTCTCCAAATATAGTCACGTTAGGAGTTAGGGCTTCAACATATGAATTTGGGGGGGAGACAATTTTGTCCATGGCACCAAATATGAGACTTTATTTCTGGTGTTCTATTCTATTCCATTGCTCTATATGTCTGCCTTTAGGACAGATACACTGTTTGATTACTATAGCTTTGTAATACATTTTAAACCAGGAAGTGTGAGATCTTCAACTTTGTTCATCTCTTTTGAGATTGTTTTGGCTATTTGAAGTCCCTTGAGTTCCTATATGAATTTTAGGATGAATTTTTCTATTTCTTGAAAAGAAAATCCTATTTGGATTTTGATAGGGATTACATTGAATCTGTAGATCACTTTATGTAGTATTTTCATCTTAACAATATTAAGTCTTCCAATCCATGTACACAGGATGTCTTTCCATTTGTTTGTATCTCCTTTAATTACTTTGAGCAATGTTTTCTAATTTTCAGTGTACAAGTCCTTCACCTCCTTAAGTTTATTCCTAAGTATTTCATTCTTCTTGGTGATGTTGTAAAGACTTGTTTTTTTAATTCCTTTTTCAGATTGTTCATTGTTAGTGTATAGAAACACAACTGATTTTTGCATGTTAACTTTGTATCCTGCAAGTTTGCTGACTTTGTTTATTAGTTCCAGCAGGTTTTTTTTTTTTTTTTGGTGGAATCTTTAGAGTTTTATGCATATAAGATTATGTCATCTGTGAACAGAGATTGTTTTACTTCGTCCTTTCCAATTTAGATAACTTTTGTTTCTTTTTCTTGCCCATTAGCTCTGACTAGGACTTCCAGTACTATGTTAAATAGAAGTGGCAAAAGTGGGCATCCTTGTCTTGTTCCTGATCTTAAAAGAAGTAAAATATCAAATACAGAATATCAATAAAGAGACAGAAATTATAAAAAAGAACCAAATGGAAATTCTGGAGTTGAAAAGTACAATAACTGAAATGAAAAATTCACTAGAGAGGCTCAAAAGTAGATTTGAACAGGCAGAAAAAAGAATTAGTGAACTTGAAGAGAGATGCTAGAGATTATGCAGTCTGAAGGATAGAGAGAAAAAAGGAGAAAACTAAGCAGAGCCTTAGAGAAATGTGGGACATTATTAAGCATACCAACCAACATGTGCAAGATGGGAGTATTCAAAGGAGAGGAGACAGAGAAAGGAACAGAAAAAATACTTAAGAAATAATGGCTGAGAACTTCTGAAATTTATTGAAAAACACTAACCGACACATCCAGGAAGCTCAATGAACTTCACTTGGGCTAAATGTAAAGAGATCCACAAACACTGCATAGTAAAAATGCTCAAGTCAAAGACAAGAAGAAAATCTTGAGAGCGCAAGACAAAAGTGACTCATCACTTATAAGGCAATCCTAATAAGATCAGTAGCTAATCTCTCAGCAGAAACAATGAAGGCCAGATGGCAATGGGATAACATTCAAAGTGCTCCCCCCCCAAAACACTGTCAACTAAGAATCTCATATTCAGCAAAGCTATATTTCAAAATCAAAGGCTCAGATTCTCTCTGAGTTCCAGGCTGATGGAAATGACTTTGTAGTAGACACGTCTATTTGGATGTCCCAGGGGAACTCAAATCCACCATTTTGCAAGCTGTCCTCATCAACATCTTCCACACCCCCATCCTAAGTGTGTTTCTGCCTTTGTGCTCCCCATCTCGGTGAATGGGCCACCCTCCACCCAGGTGCTCATTGCAGACTCCTTCTCCCACAGCCCCAAACCCCAGATGCACCCCCCCAACATCTCTATGTTGCCTTACTTCACCCCATTTCCTTCAACAGCCTCTCAACTGCTCAGCCTGTCTCTACTCTTGCCCCATTTCTGACCCATGGTCCCCACAGCAGCAAGAAAGATTTTTCTTAAAAAAAAAAAAGAAAGAAAGATTTTTCTAAAATGCAAATCAGATCATCTCACACACACACACACACACACACACACACACACACACACACACACACACATATCTTTAAGACCTAGATCTCTCCATTGCTTTCCAGAGAAACTTCCACGTGGCAGGTGGCAGATAAGACCCCTTCCTTCTGGCCATGACAACCAATGTAGCTTAAGACCCCTCTACTCAACACCAAACTTGCTGTTTCCAAAATGGCTTTTGCCTGTCCCTATGCCTACCTGGATGTTGTCAGGGGTGAAGTCCCTCCTTTTTCCTCCCAGTTAATGCCCACATCCTTTAAGATACAAGCTCAATGATTGCCTTCTCCAGAAAGTCTCCCCTGACTCTCATTCTGGGTTAGATCTTGTTACATCTTAAGGACACTGGACCACCTCCTCCACAGCATTTATCACATTACATTGTAAGTTTTCTTTTCCTTTAAAAAATTTTTTAAAAAACATTTTATTCATTTGTGTTTTTAATTGTCTAGCTTCCTCACTAGAATGTTTACTTGTGTATCTCCAGTACCAAGCTCACTAGATGCTCAATAGAAGTTTGCTGAATGAATGTTGAATGAGTAGAATGTACCAGAGGAACTTGACAGGAGGCAGAAAGAGACATTAGGCCGTTATTATGGTGACCTAGGAGGGAGATGCTAGGACCAAAACCAAGGCTGGGGCAGCAGGGATGAGGAACCAATGGAATTTATAAAGACATTGCCTTGAAATCTGCAACACAGGCTTAAAACACAGGAATAAGCCTGTGGTTTAGGGCCCTATTTTGGAGTGATGCAGGAGAGCACTCCATGGGTAATGGCTACTCTGAAAGCTACTCTGTGAGCAGGGACAAGGTGAGGTTTAGTTGGAGGGAACAGGGAAGTATCAATGTAGCCATCCACTGGCCAGCACACTGCCTCTCCCACCCCACCTGGGACCCTCCAGGGCCTGGGGTGCAGCGAGAGGTTTGTGAATCAAGGACTAAACTCTGGAGTCACGCAGAGTTGGGAGGATAGTGGGGAATAACGTGTAAGAATATTTTGGGTGAACCTTGAAAACGTTGCGCTAAGTGAAATAAGCCAGACAGAAAAGGACAAATACTGCATGATTCCACTTATATGAGGTACCTAGAATAGTCAAATTCATAGAGATAGAAAGTAGAATGATGGTTAACAGGGGCTGGGGGCAGAGGGGAACAGGGAGTTAGTGTTTGATGGCTACAGAGTTTTTCTCTGTAAGAGAAGTTTTTCTCTGTAAGAGACTCTGTACAAAGTACAGAGATTTTCATATTACAGAATATGAAGAAGTGTGGAGATGGGTGGTGGTGATGGTTGCCCAACAATGTCTTAATGCCATTGAATTGTACATTCAAAAAGGGTTAAAATGGTAGAATTTATGTTATATTACATTTATATATTCTTTATGTTTATATATTTTATCACTATAAAAAAATTACTTCTGACAAAGAAAAAAAGAATATTTGGGATTGATGGAGGGAGTGAGAAGGCTGGAGGAGGGCCAGCGGTGACCTCTCTGCTCTGACGGGACTGAGCAGGAGCCCTGTTCCGGTCACCTCAGAAGGAGGCCACGTCAGGCTTCCAACCAGTTGTCCCCCACGGGAAACACATCAGCCAGAAAACTGCATGCATTCCCCTCACGTGTGATGCTTCCCCTTGCCTCTCCCCTCTCAGCGGTAGCTCGCCATTGTGGTGAAGACGAGGAGGGAGTTTACTCTGGAGTTCTCTGACTTGGTTGCTGGTAAGAAGGCGATGGGCTGGGAGGGACGTTTGTACTGGGGCCCCCTGGCCTTGGGCCCTCTGTGATAAACATGCTCTCAGCAGGGTCTGCCTGGGCTCTAGGCATCTCCACCCTGGCTGGAGCCAGTCTCTGGAGTTCAGGTCTACCGTAGGTTGCAGCTGGAGCTCTGCCTGCTGGGTCTTCACCTGCACGACAGCAGCTTATTGTGAAGGCACCTTCGCCCTGGGCAGAGAAGATGGTAAGTCTTGGATCCATAAACCTTCCCCCAATCCACTTGCTGCTAGCTGAACCCCATGACTTGGGACAAGTCTGGGTCGGACTCAGGGAGCAAGGCCAAGAAATCCCCTTTCTAAGGGCTTGGAAGGAAAGAAAGAGAGGCCGGGGGGAGGGTCAGGGATAATTCCAGGCCCTTGAGGAGCCATACTAGTTTTCTGATTTCAGAGAAACAAATATCCCAGAAAGGAGCCCAGAACTGATTCTGTCATAATTCCAGATACAGGAGCTTTCTAATTCCCATGAGCCTGACACCGATATTTGCCAACTTAAAGCACAGCTGTCACTGGAACAGCACAGCTGGAAGCTACATGACGAGTATCCCTGGCCAATAATGCCCTCACTTCCCAAGGATGTGGTCACCTATAGCTAGTTAGGTCAAGGCAGACCCCATGTCCCTTGACTTCCAGCCCATTGCCTGTCCATATGCCATTATTACTCTTAGCTCCCCCATGTACATCTAGTGTGGAGGAATTTGTCCAAGCCCAGCTCTGCCATCTTGTCATGTACCACTGTGATTTTTTTCTGCAGCAGATGCTCTGGTAAAACGAATATAAAATGAATGACAGGATGTTTTCCTTCTTGGTGGGCATCTTCTCCGTCCTCAACACCTTCCAGTTCCTCATCTTCGACTTGAACGAGGTTAAGTTCATTGGCCACGAGGACAAGTTCAACATCTACATGGACACAAACTCTGAGGTAGTCTCTTGGGTCATCAGCAGCAGGGAGAGCATCAGCATCAGCCTATCCATCCTCACCATCGCGGTCAGCTCCCTGCTCCTCTATTGCATCCACGTGAACAACTACGTGGGGTTGCTGTGCTACGTCTTGTGGATCATCGCCTACGAGCTCATCAACTTCTCCATGGTGCTGCTCATCAACGGGATCATCAAAGAGCAGTTCAAGGAACTGGGTTACCTGCACTTGACCGTCCAAATCTCCCGCATACTCCTGCAGTTCTTCTGTCTGCCCTTCGTCACCAAGTACATGTACTCCCTTTATAAGGACCCCAAGATCTTAAGCAAGATAGGCCGCCGCAGGCACTCCTCCATCAGTACAGTCGATTTGTACCCACCTGTTGGGCCGGGAACATTGGGCCGCAAGAGAGACTGAACCGTGCCAGGAAGAGAGAGAGAGGGGCAGCGCTCCCCAACCGTGGGTTCCTCTTTTCTTGCCTGCCTTCTGTTGATTTTGCTTGCCTTTTCGGGGTCCTTGAGTTTTATGCACTTAAGAGTGATTCTTGGGGGAGGGAGGGTTGCATGGATCCATGATTGTGCATGTGTGTGTTTGTGACTTGTCTTAGCATTTAATTATACACTGCCTTTGTGCTTGCTTAACCGTCTCGTTGGTGTATGCCCTTGTCTCTCATGGTCCCCTCCCCTCTGCAGGTCCTTACTTTCTAATTTTTTCTTATGGATTGCCCCACAGATGCATGGTTCTGCTGAGTCCTTTGGAGCAGTGCTCTCCAATAGAACTCTCTGTGATGATAGCAATATTCCACATCTATGCTGTCCACTAGCCACATGTGGAATCGAGCACTTGGAACATGGCTATTACAACCCAGGAATCAAATTTTCAGTTTTATTCCATTTTAATTACAGGCACACCTCAGAGATATTGCGGGTTCAGTTCCAGACCACTGCAATAAAGCAAATATCACAGTAAAGCAAGTCATATGAATTTTTTGGTTTCCCAGTGCATAAAAAGTTATGTTTACACTCTACTGTAGTCTATTAAGTGTGCAATAGCATTATGTCTAAGAAAACAATATATATACCTTAATTAAAAAATACTTTCTTGCTAAAAAATGCTAACCATCACCTGAGACTTCAATGAGTTGTAATCTTTTTGCTGGTGGAGGATCTTGTGAAAAAACGCGATATCTGTGAAGCACAATAAAGCAAGGCATAATAAAATGAGGTGTGCCTGCAATTTTAATTTCAACAGCCACATGTGGCTGGCTCGTGGCTACCATATTGGAGAGCACAGTAATCTGGAGCTTCATTTTACTCCTGCATACAACCAGCTTCATGCACCACTCTGCTTCCCTCATACTTTTCAGAAAGCAGTTCCTCATGTTGGTTCATAGCAGGGCAAGAAGAATCCCTCTTGAAAAATGCTCCAGGATTTCTCAATTTAAGCACTATTGACATTTTGGACTGGATAATTCTGTCTTGTAGGAGGCTGTCCTGTGCATTGTAGATGTTTAGCAGCATCCATGGCCTCTACCCACTAGATGCCAGTAGCATTCCCCCATCCTTGTGACAACCAAAAATATCTCCAGACATTGCCAAATGTTCCCCGGGGGGCAAAACTGCCCCAGTTGAGAACCATGATTCTGAAGCAATACGCCCCCAGCGCTGAGAGCAGGTGTGCCACTACTATTAACTACTGGAGAGCATCTTTTACTGAGAGCTCTTTACATTCACCACCTCGTGTAGTTTTAATCCTAATGTTCCCATTTTATGGTTTGGTGAAACTGAGACAGGGGGCGTAAGTGATGTGACCAAGGTCACACAGTAGCAAAAGCAGGATTTGACTCTAGATCACCTGACTTCATACACGAATGTCCTACTTGATTCCCTGAAGCACTCTTACTTTTACCAAGACAAAAAAAAGAGGGACCTCCTTTTAGGATATTTTCTTTTCCTTCAAAAAATGTTGGGAGTGAAGTCAAGGGACACCGTTTGTTTTGACCACACCCTCCAAACCATGAGCATAACAACAGTAGCCCACTTTCACTGAACACTTAATAAGTGCCAGGTACTATTCTAACCATTCACTCAATTCTCACCATCCTATGAGGGATGAATTTGGATCTGGGCCAGTTCCCAAAACCACCACCAGATGGCAGTCAGCAATAAGCTTTTGCTTAGCGCTGTTGGCCTTCTAAGTCAGATCCTCCAGAGTGGCTGATTTGGGATTCAGTGAGCATCAGACTGATGACTGGGGACTAACAATGTGTGTCCCTGCTCCAGTCTCACAAGGCGTGCCTTGCCTGGTACCAGAAACAAGAAATGAAACATGGGCAGACTTCAGGTTTCTGATCCCCCATCCGAGCTGGTTTGGCGGTGGGGAGGTGGGGAGACTGGAGACCTGTGTGTGGAAGAGGTGGGGGGAGAAGCAGAGTTCCAAGAATCAGGTCAACCAAGAGTTACCTGATGCTTAAGACGCTCAGATACAAGACTGTGCGCCCCTCTACACCAAGACTCATCAAAAGCGTTGTTCGCATCTGCCTCCACTCCCTGGCCTCCCTTTCTCTCCAGAAGCCCCTCCACCCCACTGAGACTGCCCTTGTTAAGGTGACCTCCACACTGCCCAATCCTGAGCTCAGCCTTCTCTTGCCAGACCTTTCCATGGGTTTTGACCAGCTGACCCCTCCCTGTCCTGCAAACAGACTTATCTCTTGGCCTAGGGGATGCCAGGGCCACCACTCCATTCACCACCTACCTCGCTGGCCCTCCTCCTCCATCTCCTTTGCTGGCTCCTCATTTCCCTGACCTCCAAACATTGGAGTGCTCCTGGGCTCAGTCCTTGGTCCCCTTCTCTTCTCTGTCTCAGTCACTCTCAGCTCCCCTTGCCCAGGTCCATTGTGGATAACCCCCAGATTGACATCTCCAGTCTAAACCTCTCCCCTTAAATCTGCACTTGTTGATCCAATTGCTTCCTTGCTGTTGCAGGCGCCTCTAACATGGCTCCCAAGGATCCCTGGCAACTGATATCACACTCATCACCTCCCCTGGAATGCAGTCTGGACCTAGTGGCCCTCTTCAAACAAACAGAACACGGCAAAAGTGATGGGATGTCACCTCCAAGATTAGGTTGCAAAAAGACAATGACTTCAGTGTTGCTCGCTCTCTCTGAGGGAAGCCAGCTGCCAGGTTGGGAGCATCTTGATGGAGAGGCCCGCATGGCCAGGAGGTGACATCTCTAGCCAACAAGGACCTAGATCCCACCAACAGCCAGATAAGTGAGCCCGGAAGCACATCCTCCCCTAGTCAAGTCTTGAGGTGACCACAGTCCTGGCTGAACACCTTGCCTGCAGATGAGAGACCCCAAGTCAGAAGGCCTGTGCAAGTCAGGCCTGAGTTCCTGACCCCTGGAAACTGTGACATAATAAATGTGTGTTCTCTTAAGCAACTAAATTTGGGGGTAATTTGCTACATAGCAATCAATAACTAGTACATGTAACGTCCCCACGTTAGTGCTCAGTAGCCATCTCAAAATGTGTCTCAATCCACACTTGTGACTTTCTCCCACAAACCTGCCCTAACTCCCAGTCTTCCCCACCTCCACCTTTCCAGCTGCTCAGGTCAAAGGCCCAGGGGTCATCCTCGGGTTTTCTCTTTCTCTCAGTCTTTTATCCGACCCCTCAAAAAGCCCTCTCAGCCCCACCTTCAATGTAGATCCCAATCCCACCACATCGCGTCACCTCCGCGGTCACCACCCTGACCCAAGCTGTCACTACCGTTTGCCCAGGCTCTTGCTGTAGCAGCCTCCTAACTTGTCTCCCCGACGCCACCTTTGTTCCCTCTACAGTCAGTTCTCCACCCAGCAGCCAGAGGGATCCTGCTGAAACCTGAGTCAGATCATGTCCCTCCTCTACTCAGCTACTCGTGTCCCGCCAGGGTTCTCCACACTCAGAGTAAAAGTCCCGAGTCTTTACCCCATCACACTAGGGGCTAAGTGATCCAGTTCCCTGTCATCCCCCTGATCTCCTTTCTAGCTCCTTTGTCCTCCTTCCCTCTGCTCCAGGCCCACTGGCCTCCTTGCGGTTCCTCTCACATGCCCAGCACACTCCAGCCTCAAGGCCTTTGCTCTTGCTCTTCCTTCAGCCTGGAATGTTCTTACTCCAGATATCCAACTGGCTTCCTGTCTTGTTTCTTTCAGATATCTGCTCAAAAGTCACCAGAGAGGCCTTCCCTATCAACCTGCCTGAAACAGCCCCTCCCCACCCCATCCCTCTCTAACCCACTTACCCTGCTTTATTTTTTTTTATGACACTTATTATCACTTGACTTACTATATATAGTAACCACCCCCACCCCCCAAAATATGAGCACCATATTTCCTTCATTGCTGTTTTCCCAGCACCTAAACAACACCCAGCACGCAGCAGGTGCTCAATAAATATTTGTGGAATGAATGGACCCAAACCCTCAGCACAATAGAATGGCCCGTTGTTCCTTGTTTTCCGAGTGGTGGTTACGGTGGATGGGCTGGTGAGGGACAAATTCTTCCTGCTCTGCCAGCCCCCTCCTCCCACTCCTTTCTTCACTCACCCACTTCTGGAGTCAGAGGATACAATTTCAGCTTCCTCGTCCCTTTCCTCCTTCCCTAATCCTTTTCCTGCGCACCAGCTGCTGACACTAGAAACACCACATAATCTTCCAGCTCCGTGTCACCAAGACTTTCGGAGTGCAGGTGTCCCTGGGAAGGGCCACACTTTGAGAGCTGCCACCCACCCCTGTGCAGATCTCCGGCTTCTGTCCTCCCTTTCTTTACCATGTTTGCTGAGTGTCTACTGTGTAGCAGGCCCTGAGCTAGAAACTGGAGAATGTCCCGGAAAGCAAGACACAGCCCACATTCCAAGGACTCCCAGCCTAGTGAGAGGCCCAATCACTCAGGGCCGTTTGGGCCCAGAAGGATAGGTGCTGGGGGAAGCACTGTGGGCCACAGGGGGAATCCCAACTCTTGGAGGGTGGAGAGTCAGGGAAGTCTTCCTGGAGGAGGAGACCTTTAAGCCGATTCCTCAGTATGAAGGAATACTTCCTTCATACTTCCTTCCTTCTACTTCCTAGAAGTAGGAAGAGAGTATGATTAGCCCTGAGAAGGGAAGGAAGGAAACACAAAGGTGAGAGCCTGCGAAGGTGCAGATATCCCTGGGATAGTAAGCTGTAAGCTCTTATTCATCTTTTCCACCCCAGGGGGAAGTAAGGGGCTCTGTGCAGGGGACGAATGTGACAAGAGGAAGCAAGCAGTCATCACCTTCCCCAGAGATAAGAGGGTCTCCCCTTTTCCCATGGCCTCTGCTGGCTGCTCCCAGAAGGTGCTTGCTCTTGGGTAAACAACCACGGAGTATTTCTGCGCATCTTTCCCACCTCACTGCTGTCCCCTGTGACTTCAAGTTTCCCCTAGCAGCCATGTCCCACAGAGGACAGACTTCATTCTGGGTTGACTTCTCCCCACTGCTTTCAAGATGTGTAAATGTTTCCACCTGTTCTGCTTCTTTTTTCCTCACAGCCTCGGGTCTCCATTTCCCCTGCTTCCGTTTCCCCAGAACTGCCTGCATCCATTGCCACTGTTCTCGGCCTTCAAAGCCCTCTTTTTCCCTTCTTTGGTCTCTTCTGACTATTAGTCTCTATCTGTGGACTGATGCTTTTCTTTTCTTTTTTTCCAATTTGCTCACCCAACAAGTGGTGAACGAAGCCCCTGAGAGCTGGACCCCGGATGAGGCTGCCATGTGACCGAGGCTGAGCTCCTGACTCTCAAGACAGCCTTTCACATGGGCAAGCTCCTCAGTGAAACCATCCTCGCTTCCTTCCCCTTCCTCTTCATCCACCACCAGATGTTAGTAAAATAGAAACTTGGTTAAATGTTAAATTTTTTTTTTCATAAATGAATCATGAATTTCTTCCCTGGGAAAGAGGTTTTACAAAATGCTTTCTCACTGTCTTAATTTTGTTTCATAAACAAGGGCTTTATGTGTGTGTGTTTGTGTATCTGTGTTTGTGTATGTGAATGTGTATATTTGGGTATCTGTGTGTGTGTGTGTGTGTGTGTTTGTATGTCTGTGTATATGTAAAAGGCTGACAAACAATTATATGGTGATTATCAGAAATAACTTACATATTAAAGATATGAAAAGGTCAACATTTTTTTCAGGCTTTATGTTTTTCTAAAATCTCCTGCCTCCTACCAAGGCTGCCTTTTCCCTTCAGAAATATATCCTATGAGGGGCAACATTGGAATGCATCTTATTTAAAAGGGGATCGTTGGTTTTTCTCTCACCCCAACAGTGTGACACTGACAAAATGTACTCTATGAATGATGTGGAGAATGGAACCTAAAGCCACCTGTCTTCTTAGACAGAGTTTTAGGGGGACAAAAGCATCCCTTTCAGAGGCGTTGGGAGAAAGCAGTTGTAAAAAGTGCCCAAGCAACTCGAGATCCTATAATTCTGCAAGTAGACACTTGGCAGCTCCTTTTCAAGGATTCCCAGCTCCCTGAACCTTCCTCTGTCCAGACTGAGCCTCCTGCCGGCAACCTTGACCTCAGCCCCACCCCACCTGCCCCACCTCCGCTTCCAGGATCTCTGGCATTTTCTGGCCTGATTGAGATGATTTTATTTAGCATTTGATCACCTTTGTACGATAGCCCCCCTCCTTCCCCACCTTCTGACATCCTGGAACACAACTGTGCTTCCTAAACATGTGCATCCACGTCTTCTTTCTTTCTTTTATTCCTTCATCAAAATGCACGGCTCGTCAACAATTTGCCGGGCATTGTGCTATGAAGTGAAGCAAAAAATGAAAAAACAAGGTGTAGTCTTGGCCCTGAACCAAGGAGAGGGCCTGTGAGGGAGTAATTACAATATTATACGATAAATCAGGTAACAGAGCTAAGTCCAAAGGGTGACATTATCACCATTTCTCAGTGGTTCATTCAACGACTGTTTGTTGAGCATATGCTATTCATCTGGCTCTGTTCTAGATGCTGGAGCTCCAGGGGTGAAGAAAACAGATAAAATTCCTGCCCTCATGAAACTTACATTCTAAGGAGGGAAGATAAGTGGTAAGCAAGTGAACATACAATAATAATACAGTGTGATAATTTCAGCTAGTAAGAGGTGGTGAAAAGAAAATAAAACAAGGTGATACTATAGAGTTTTATCCCAGATAGTGAGACTTAGCCATTCCTAGTAATTCCATCCTCTTGAGAGTGATTTTTTTCAGGAACAGACCCAAGGTCCGGTGGAGAGGGGCATCTAGGAGGTCGTTGGGCAAGAAATGTCTCTGTGGGGAGGTGATGATTGACAGGACTGGGAAGATCTGTGGAAAGGGCATTCCAAGCAAAGGGAACAGCAAATGCAAAGTTCCAAGCAGGGGGAACAAGTTTGGTGTGTTCAAAGAACAGCCAGAAAGCCAATGGCTAGAGCACAGTGAGCAAGGGCGTGGGGGATATGGTGGATCAACTGTCCAGCATCCCTTCCATCCCCTCTACTGTACCATCCTTGTCTTAGAGTGAAAGCTAAAACCAAATGTTCTAGACTCCCTTGCAGCTGTGGTACTGGAGGCTGGACATGGAGAGTGAACTTGGGAAGGCAGAAGTAAGGCAGGGGCCATCTTCCTGCTGCCTTTGACTGCTGCTGGCAAACAGGGTCGTGGAGTCACCCTGTGTCTCTGCAACAACGTTCCAGTGCTCAGTCACTAGCTCTGTGGCCAGCTGCAGCCTCCAGATCCCCGGGTTGCTGTGGTGGTGGCATTTTCTGCAAATCTACAGTTCCAAAGGTAGCCTCTAATCCTCACCTTCCTGTGGCGGGAAGAGGCGGCAGCTCTCCTGGCAGGCAAGTTCAGTGGTGTTATTCCAGGAGTCATTCCAGAGGCCCAGCACAAAGCCTCCTGTACCCTTGCAAAGATGTTGAAGGAACCAATTCCTTATATTCAATCCCTTTCTGCCTCAAATACATGGAGTTGTCTCTGGTTTCCTGAAGCTGATCCTGAGTGACACAGGGGTTTGGGAGACCCAACTGTCACCCTCAGGAGAGCCCACTGCTAAACAGAGAAGTACCCGTCTAACCCTACTTTCTGTTTCCCAGGGCAGAGCCAACTCCCTCTTCATAACAAAACATTTCCCCTCACTACCTCAGGGTAGTTCAAACTTGGTCAAAGAATTGTTAGCAGTCTTTTTTTTTAATTAGTTTTTTTTCTGTGAGGAAGACCAGCCCTGAGCTAACATCTGTTGCCAATTCTCCTCTTTTTTTTTTTTTTTTTTTGCTGAGGAAGAATGGCCCTGGGCTAACATCCATGCCCATCTTCCTCAACTTTATATGGGACGCCGCCACAAAATAGCTTGACAAGCAGTGCATCGGCCAGTGCCCAGGATCCGAACCTGCGAACCCCAGGCTGCCAAAGCGTGAACTAGACCACTGTGCCACCAGGCCGGCCCCTGTTGGCAGTCTTAATAAACAAATCCACAATTCCCTTTGTCTGCCATGCTTGCTGAATTGCTCAAAGAATTTCAATAGATGTGGCAGACTGTCTCTCCCTCAGTAGGTTACACTTGGCTAGCTGTTCATCGACTTGCCCTTTACAACAATTTGACAAGCTAGCCAGATATGGATATGATGCTGGTCTGGATTTCCAGATGACTTGCCCATTAAAGTCAACATTTATGGAGTGCTACTATGAGCAACGCCTGTGCAACAAGCACCACGGGAGATGTAGAGCTTCCCTCCAGTCTGGTGGAGAGAAATACATAGATAGACCAACATAACTAATGCTGATTGAGTGTTCACTAGGTACTGCTCCAGATGAAGGAACTCACAACAATGCTATGAAGCAAATCATCTTGTTTTCCCCATTTTACAGACGAGAAAACTGAGGCCCAGGAAGGTTAAGTCACTTTTCTAGAGTCACACACAAAGTGGCATTGCTGGGATTTGAACCCAGGCAGCCCAGCTCCCGAGCCCCTGAAGTTAATCACAACCAGGGAGCGTGTGAGACTCAAAGAAAACAGGTAGAAATAATTCAGCCCGAGGGAATCAGGGGAGGCTTCCCCGCCTCTGAAAGAAATCTCCCGTCTTCTGGTCAATGCAGCAACCGTGCACTGGACCTGGACTTTGTGCTGGGCCTTGAGAGAGGTGCTGGTGACAGAAAGATGAAGGAGACCTGCTTTCCTGCCCTGGAGAGGCTCACAAGGGAGGAGGGGAAGCCGACAGCTAAGAACATGACTTGTGATACAGAATAACAAGCGGTTCAGAGATAGCACCAAGAGGTGGATCAACTCTGCAGGTGACTTAGGGTAAGAAAAGTCTTCTTAGAGGAGAGGACACACAAGTCAGGCTTTGAACAAGGAAGATGGTTTGCCAGGCCGATAGTTTGGTTGGGGCTGGGGAGGTGAGGATCAGGGGAAGGGCAGAAGGCATCCCAGATGGAGGGAACAGCAAGTGCACAGACAGGAGGTGGGGAACACGATGATGTGTCTGAGGAAGTTGGAGCTCGGTTGGGCTGCCGCAGTGCTCGTGGGCAGCAGCCAGAAAGGAGGCTGCAGGGTGAGCGGCAGCCGTGTCTTGAAGAGACCACCGTGCTGGATCAAGGAGTTTGCACTTTGCTCTGGGGAAGTGTTTCTCAAAATGAGAGTTGTAACCCATTCAGGTATGGTGAAGTCAGTTTAGTAGGTCAAGACCAGTATTTTAAAAAATGAAAAGGAAATTGAATGGAATAGACTAGAATAAAATAGAGAGAGACGATACTTTTTGTATTAAGAGTAAGGACATTTTGTGAAAATGTTGATTCGGTTTCATATATTGTGGCAGATACTGGGAGTTTTTCATCAATCCATTCTCCTCTTCTTCATTTTAATGGTCAGATCCCCGAGCGTTGGCACATGACTGCCCAGCTAGAACTACATTTTCCAGCCTCTTTTGCAGTCAGGTGTGTCCATGTGACTAAGTCCTGGCCAACACAGTGTGAGCAGTGGTGGTATGTGCCACTTCTGGGTCATGCTCCTAAAGGGAATGGCATGCCCTCCCTTGTGACTTTCCTTTTTCCCACTGGCTGGGATACAGACATGATGGTAGGAACTGCAGCAGTCACCTTGGACCCAGAGTTGAAAACTGTATTGAGGGTGTTAGAGCCTTGACAAGCACACCCCCAGACTATAAAAGAGAAATCAAGTCATGTGAAAGATAACTTCTGTCTTATTTAAGGCACACTTACATTTCTGTTGCATTATCTCAGACCAGTCCCTAATATGCAGACATGTGTGTGTACGTACATACGTATATATGTGTGTTCATGTATGTATAGTGTTTACACACACAGACACACACACCCCAGGCCATACTGTAAATTATATTTATTACTATGGATTGTAGTTAAAAAAAAATAGAGAAACTACCTGCCTTTAAAAGGTATTTTAAACAAGTGAGTGATGTGATCAGATTTGTGTTCCCAGGCTGAAAGGAATCTTAAGGGTCACTTAGTCCAGTTAGTCCTTCTTCATATGATGGGGAAACTTAGGCCACTAGAGATTAGGTAACTGATTCACGGTCCTGGGGCCGAATGGCTAGAGCTGGTCCTTGAACCCTGACCTCTGAATCCAAGACTGGGCCCGTTCAGTGTCAACAGGTGACAAAGATTCATTTGTCTTGCTCTCTCTTTCAATCCTCAAACACATTCCTGCATCACATTGTTCCCCTAATTTTCTAATTAATTCAATTCAATTCAGCAAACATTTATTGTAAACCTACTACATACTAGGTTGTAAAGACATAGGAACGACCTTCATAAAAATCTCCTTGACTGGTATCATAAATGGATACAGAAGTATATATAGAACTGTGTTTATGCCTGGATCAGTATATATACATATACTTCCTAGCTCTGACTCGTGAGAGGGCACAGAAGCAATGACACCCCAGGAGCAATTGAGCACATCTAGAACCCAGATTTGGTTTTTTAAATACCATTCTTCACTAAAAGGAGCGAAGTTTCCTTGGAGAAGTGGTTGATTCTGGGCTTCGGAAGGAAAACGCAGGATGAGTCTGGAGCATCTTGTGGTGGCAGAAAGGAGGAAAGTGCTCAGAAAAGGATGGGAGCTCACGGAAAGGACAGGAACCAACTTGAAAGCGCTCCCAATGGTCGAAGCTGGAACAGTTTGAGCAAAAAAATAAGTAACAATAGTACTGGATTTTATATAACCCAGAGACTAAAATAAATATCCATGTGTTCATACTGATATAAATAAATGATTGCATTAAAAAATAACTTCCTTAACTGAGTATCTAGATGACTGGCAATATGAAGATTTCAAAATTGAATAGCAGTTGGGTAAGCCTGAATAATTACATTTTGTGGTAACTGAAACTAAAACCTACTTGTAGTGGACAAGCCCTGGAACAGATGGTGAAAGTCCTGGTTCTGGTCTTGTCTCTGCCACTCAACCGTCTTGTCACCCTCAACATCTATAAAATAGGGATAAGACCATCTACCTTGCCTACTTTATGATTCTCCAAAGAAATAAAGTATATGAAAGAAAGGGTAAATGCAAAGGAAAAAAAGCTCCTTAATCACCAGAGACTCCAACCATTCATATCATAATGCAATTAATCTTCATTATTCATGGATTCTGTATTTGTAAATTTGCCTTCTCGCTGACATTTATTTGTGACCCCAAAATCAATACTTGCAGTGCTCTCATGGTCACTGCAGACGTGCAAATCGTCAAAACATTTGAGTCACCCAAGTGCATGACTTGCCCAGTGTTGCCAGCTAAGGTAGAACAAGGAGACACTCTGCCTTCTCATTTCAGCTCACGTACTGTAAACAAGTGTCCTTTCTGTGGTATGTTTAGTGCCATGTTTTTTGCATTTTTGTGCTTTTTTGCTGGTGACTTTGCTGTTTAAACTGCCCCAAGTGTAGCGCTGAAGTGCTGTCTCCATAAGGCTGTGACATGCCTTATGTAGAAAACACGTTTTAGATAAGCTTCCCTCAGGCGTGAGTTATAGGGCTGTTGGCCATGAGTTCAATGGGAGCGAGTCAATAATATATATATAATAAGTTGTCTTTAAACAGAAACACACATAAAATGTTTGTGACCAGGGGCTCTCAGAAACCTAACCCTGTATTTCCCACAGGAGCAATGGTTCAGTATTCACTAATTCAGTGTCCGCAGCAACTTTATAGAACACAGCTACTGTGAATAACGAGAATCGACAGTATTTAGGAGCAACTTCTATGTGCCTGGCCCACCCTATGCTTTCTTTGACATAGTCTCAAATCTTCCTTACAACATCCTAGAAAAAGTGTTTTTGTCTTAGGCTTCTCCCAGTCATCTAAGTGTTGAACTTGGCTGGCTCTTCTGCCATTTTATCACCCTTGACAGATGTCTGATTAGCTGGGTACTTTGTGGTCACATTTTTTTCAAGTAGGCTAATAATTTTTCCTGATTACTATATTCAGTCCTTGCCAATTTCAGAGGGAAAATGCTTACTGAGGTGACAGACACTTGAATTTTTTTTCACCGCTTTCCCGCAACTTTTTATTATGAAAAATTTCAAGCATTCAGAAAAGTTGAAAAAATAGTAAAAAGAGTACTCATAAACTCTGAAGACTTATTGCATGGAAAAGTGATCAGATTCACGTAGAGTCAGAGAGTGGAGCTAGGGCCAAGGAAGGGAAGGTAGCAGAAGACAAACTTCAGCTGGAAACAAGGAAGAATTTTCTATCTTGCAAGGGGGATGGACTTGACTAAGGCAGGAGGCACATGGACAGGGATGTGGTGGAACAATCCCTGTACCAGGTAAGAGGGAAGTCTAGACAACAGCTCAAGTTGTCTCTGAGTCCACAACCCACTGTTTTGTCTGAGTTCTAGAATTGCCACAGTATTGTTTTCATAGAAGTTGTATAGTATTTCAGCCACCTCGTGTGTTAACTCAGCATTTGAGGGCAGATCTGAGAGCCCAACCTCCATCTGTAATGAGGTTTCTCTGGGAAGATGTATTGAATTTCAAACAAATGATACACAAACAGACTTTTGAAACACAACCGTTTAGAATCTGGAGAATTGTCTGTTCTTTTTACTTGTCCTTAAACTCCTTGAAGCATCCCAGCTGCCCTCCTGGAGCTACCGTTCTGGGATTTGGGGACCAAGTCTGTGTTTGCCTTGTTAAATTATGATTTTCTAGACTTCCGATTCCAACATGGAGTTGACCTGGACAGGAAGGAAGAAGACCTGAGATCTGGCCCCTCTGAGTCGTATTTTCCCAGCCCAGCTTCATGATTTTATCTGAAGTAGTGCCTGGGGCGATAGATAATCCTGCCCCCCTAAGTACCTGCTATGACACCTTCAGCCACTTCTTAGGCTTCCAGAAGCTATCCATGTCTGTACAGTGCAGACAACATATTTTTGGTGCTTGGTTACAATTTAGTTTAGCATTGTATTATGTAGTCTCTTGTCTGATTTCCAGGTCTTCCGTGTGCCCGATTCTCACCTTTTCATAAGACTGTAAACCCTGACCTTACATCTGCCCCTAACATATTTATCTTTTAGGGCCTCTGTCAAACCCAGGGCAGCGCAGTGTGGTGTGTAAGGAAGACCCTAAACTTGGAGACAGATAAACTTAGTCAGAATTCTACTCTGCCATTTACTAGCCATGTGAACTTGGTAAATTATTTAATTTCTGAGTCGTGGTTCTCTCGTCTCTAAAAGGGAAAGGCTAATCCACGTGTAAAATGTCTGTCACAGGCTAAGCACCCAATAAATGGTTGTTCTCACAAATGAGCACATGCTGTATGATATCATTTAGACGAAATTCTAGAACAGGCAAAACTAATCTATAGTGACAGAAAGTCGACCAGTGCTTGCCTGGAGCTGGTGGGGGTGGGATGGGGAGATGACTGCAGAGGGCCAAGGGAACTTTCGGGGGTTGGGGAAATGTTCTATATCTTGGTTGTGGTAGTGGTTACATGGGTGTGTACATTTGTCAAAACACATGAAACCCTGCACTTAAAATATGCATGTAAATTATCCCTCAATAAAGTTGGTTTTAAGAAAAATGTTCATTTTCTTCCTTTTTCCGTCAATAAAGATGTGTCGAACTAAGGAACACATTCTAGAGCCAAATACACATTTTCAGTCATCTTCCACTTCAGATTATTCATCTTACTGTATCATTTCCCCATGGATCCATGTAAATAAATGAGAATTGGCTTGATATCAAATCTCACTTTTTAACTAATTTGTATTACAAAACTGGAGAAAGTGTCATGAGGGGCATGAGAGGGTAGACACTGGGACCAAGGTACAATGAAAGTGTACTTAAAGGTACTACATGTTTTTAAAAACCAATAACTTATAGGAGAAAAGTTTTTTTTCTGGTGAAATATTAAAAGCTTGCCACAAAACAAGGTAGTAGTGATGAGGGCGTGGCTGAATGGAGAGGTCTGAGGGAGCTTTTCACTTCCGTCTGCTCAGCTGCCCCATCAGCCTCTCCTTGTAACCACTCCTCCTTTCCTCTAAGGGTGAAGGGTGCATTCCAGATGGCTTTAAAGGAGTTTTCCCAGAATCTGCTCCCACAACACTTTTACTTACATTTCACTGGGCATAACTTTGTCATGTGTCCACAGCTAGCTGCAAGGGAACCTGGGGAATTTAGTCTTTATTCTCAAGACCATATGACTAGGTAAAAATCAGAGGTTCTATTACCAAAGAAGAAGAGGATAATGGATATTGACATTGGCAATAATTAATCTCTGCCCAAAATCCTATCTGGTAACAGAATATTTCATATATAAATGGTAGAAAATTGGAAATTACACAAATTAATAATGTACATCCATATTATGGCCATATCAAAATGATTATGTTTATCCATAGTTCTTGAAAAGGAAACATTTCAATAGCACATTGTTAAGTGGGGGAAAAAAAACAGGTCACCAAAAATATGAGCTCTGCTCTGTAAAATTATATATAGATAATATGTGTATATATAAAAATATTATATATATTATATGATATATATTAATATATAATAATCATATATATAAATATATATTAAATATTATATATATGTCTGGATGTGATAAAAGTATTTCTCTCTGTTGTGGTAGGATTACATCACATAATTTTAATTCACTTTATACAGTTATTTTTACCAAAAAAATGTGTCATTTTTATATGCAGAAAAACACCACACTACTTTCACTTAGAAAATATGTGGGCATCTGTGTCTCTCAGGAACTTCATGAGAAGAGCTGAGAGGCAAGCTGTGGCGGGGTGGGATTCAGGGGTTGGGGAAGTCTCCATCGTTTTCCTCCAGGCACACAAGAGACATTGCTCCTGGGTTCCTCGAGACCCTGGGCAGTGGTATCTAGGAGGCTATTGATCCCCAGGCCTGGAGCTCGGGAAAGAGGTCTGTGCTGGAGTTACGGACGTCACCATGGAGAATATGGTCAGTGAGGCTAGGGAAGAAGGCACAATCCTGCAGCCACTGTGCTGGGTGTCTTCCTTCTGCCTCTCCAGAGCTCTGTGCCAGAGAGGCTGACCTATGCAGACTGCATCACACCTGACTCCCTGCCTTCTGGCTTCCGTTGGGCTCAGCCAATGGCCTTGGTAGGAGATCGGAGGATGGGAAGAGAGAGAAGCCAGGGTATTTATTTCTCTGGCTCCCTCCACATCAGGTTACCTCGGGCTGACTGCTTCTCTCGAATGCAGGTCACAGCTCTTGTCAGGCAGGCTTCTCCACACTGTTGTGGTTGGAGGCCCTGTTCCCTCCTCTGCCCCTCGGGCCTGAGAAAGGTAATGCTCCCACTGTTGCTTGCCCCGGGGTACAGCACTGCCCTGTGGTTTCCCAACACCTGCTCCACACCTTTGTAAATAGTTCTTTTTCACGCTCTCCTCACATTACCCAATGTGAGTGTGCCATCTGTTTCCTGCCAGGATCCTGACCAACACAGAGGGCTTGGGGTGAGGAAGGGAAAGAACACCCAAGTTCAAAGAGCAAAGAGAAGGAGAGGAAACTGGGCCTAAGCAGCAAAGGAGTTGAAGGCAAACCAGAGGTTGTGAAACCAGGGAGAAGTTACAAGAAGGAGAGAGAAATCAACAGTTTTATGAAGATTGCCAGGAGGTCAGGTAAAGATGAGATCTCGAAGGTATATTGCGATGGGCCATCTGGAGGAGGAGCTGGGAAGAGGAATGGAGAGAACTGGGTGGGTGGTTATGGGAGGAAAGATCTGAGTTGGAGATCAGGAAGAAGATAGAGATGAAGAGAAGTGAGAGAAAGGAGTGGGGCAGAGGACAGAATCAGGGCAGAGGTAGGAAAAGGAGGCAGCCAGGCCACAGAGGGAAGAAATAGGACTCCTTAGTCCAGGTGGAGTGAGCAGGTAGTAACTCCAAAAATGAGTGTGTAAGTACAGCGGCACACAGGTACATACACATATACGATACCCACACACACTGTACTCTACATTAACACCAACACACATACACAAAAACATATATACACCACCATGCTTCACGACACACACCAAAGATACATATATGTGCACAAGACACACACCATCACACCATACATCACCCCCACACCACACCACATACGCAACAGTCACTGCCAGGTCCATAGATCTCACCAGGAGCCCATGCAACATGAGATCTTTGCTTTGCTGTGACACTTGTCTCCTTGCTGGCATCACGTTGAACTCTGAAGGGGGCAGATGAGAAAAGCCTTGTTGTGTCTACTCACGCATGGAAAAGGAGTTCTCAGTGTCTACACTATGGTGCCTGGTGCATAGTTCATGTTCCATGGATAAATCTGGAATGGCTGCATGGTCACTGCCTCTCACCCTGGAGTATTGGGCATGGGCTACACCCTGCTGTGTGTGCTGACCTTCTAAGCAATTTAACCCAGGGGGTCCCTAAAGACTGGCTTCCACCAGCCACAACCCAAATGCCTGTCCATACAATGGAATATTCTAGAGTGAAAGTGAACGATGTGCTACAACGTACGTGAATCTTTATGACATAATTTGAGTGAAAATTGCAACTCTAGATCACTAGTTGAGTGAAAAGAGCAAATTCTAGATCATTATGTACATGCACGACACTCTTTTTATAAAGTTCAAGAACTAAAAGTTATTCTTGGAACACATGCCTATAAAATTAAAGCTTTCTTAAAGAAATGTAAGAGAATGCTAAACACAAAATTCAGGACAGCACATTCTATCTGGGAGAGGCAAGGAATGGACTAACAGAGATCATGTGGATAGATGGATGTCACTGTCAGTCAGCTTCTTGAGTTGGGTGGTGGGTTCAATACCCAATATAACATAATAATAACAGCAGACCATGCTTGGACCAATGGTGAGAATGTATCATGAGCCAAGGATTATGATTAATCCAATTCTGTACATCGGATGTCCTGTTACAATAAATAAAAATAAAGACTGTCCTCTCAGCTTGACCCTAGTTCTGCTTATTTTTGTACTTCCTCCCACAGCAATGCTGAGGGGTCACTGCAACCTTGCTCTTGGCAATCGGGGTTACTAGCACAAGGCTGGGCAGGAAATGAACTGGGGGATGAGGCCATATCTGCTTTAACACTGTTCTCGATAGATCCTTTGTGGTAAGGGTTTCCAAGAACCAGCACAGCAGTTGGGGGAGCTGAGCAACATTTACAAGAAATGAGTCCCTGCCCCACCCCTAACCACCCCCCCATCCCCTTTCTCCTCCCTTTACAGCCTCCAACTCTTCCTCCCCACCCAGGCCCAAGTGAAGGGTAGTTCACAGGAGCCAATAGTGAATATTTCAACAGAACAGAACTGCTTACTCGACTCTTTAGGGAAGAACTGCCCTGAACTCCAGATCCTGGACCCTGAAGGAACCTGGAGACAACTAGTCCACAAACTCACCTATTAGGTGGCAGTGTAGCAGGGTGGTAACAAGCATGGACTGCCTGGGTCCAAATTCTGATCTGGCCACTTAGGTATGTGACGTTTGACATGGTAATTAACTGCTATGCACCTAGTTTTCCCCATCTGTAAAATAGAGATAAATAATAGCATCTACCTCACGGAGAGTTGTTGGAAGATTGAATAAGTTAATACATGTAAAGCGGGCAGAACAGTGCTGGGCACATAGTAGATACTGGATGGAAGTTAGCTAGTGTTGGTAAGTGTTAGGAAAAATGCAGATGAATCAATGAGACTATGGTCTAGTACAGGGGTTAGCAAGCTTTTTCTGTCAGAGCCAGATAGTAAATATTCTTGGCTTTGCCAAAATAAGGTGTTTGTCACAACTACTCAACTCTATCATTGTAGCACCGAAGCAGCCTTAGACAATTCATAAATGGATGAGCTTTATCTATGAATGCTGACAATTGAATTTCATATAATCTTTATGTGTTACAAAATATTATTCTTCATTCAATCTTTTTCAACCATTTAAAATGTAAACCTCGGTCTCAGCTTGCAGGCTGTACAAACCGAGGTGGTGTGCCACACTGTCAGTAGGCCGTAGTTTGCTGATCCTTGGTCTAACGGGGGAAAAAAACATTAGCCGCTCTGGATTTCTCTGCTCTGCCTGCATGTTCAGTGCCTCACTTTACAGACAAACAAACTGAGGCTCATCCTTCCAAGGCCAGTTGAAATGCTGCCTCGTCTTTGAAGCCTTCCCAGATCACCTCAGCCAAGGGCAGTAATAACTCTATTTGCTGCCTCCTGTGTGATAAGCACAAATTTGTTCATTACTTTTAAAAATTTATCTTGAAATATTTAAGACAAACCAGAAGCTATAAAGAATAATGCAAACACCTTAGTCTTCACCATCGCTTATGAAATAAAAGCATTGCCCAAAGAGTTGAAGGTCCCTGTGCAGATACCCAAATCACAACCTCCCTTCCTCTTCCCCAGAGGCAACAGCCACTATCCTGACTCTGGGAATTTATTGCTCTGTACTTTAGTCATTTTACTACATAGTGAGCATCTCTAAGCAGGAGATAGTACTCGCTGGCATTATGTACACCCTTTATTTAATTCAATCTTCTTAATAATCCAATGAAGGAGTATCTCTATTTAGACATTAGTCTCAAAAGGCATAATAACTTGCCCAAGGCATCCAGGCAAGTAATGGTGGTAGAATCAAAGCCCCAGACTGATTCCCAAGTCGATGCTCCTAACCCTTGCTGCCCTCTATATTCCTGTGGCCACACAGTCATATTAGTGATCTGACTCCCTTTCCACACTACATTTTAAACTACCCATGAGAAGAGACAAAATCTGATCGTTCACCCTTCCCATACAACGCTTAATATCTTGCACCCAATAGGAGCACAATATGTATTTCTTCAAAGAGACACTGTCTTCCATCACCCCTACCAGTCTCAATAGAGAATGGGGAAACTGCCAGAAACTCACTTCAACGGAGAAAGGGTGAGGCTTTGCTAGATTTCCTCAGAAGTTTGGAGCAACTTTCATTTGTTCAAGTGTCAACTTTACGGGAACGGGTGAAGCATGCAACCTTCATGCTCCGAGATTGGAAGTTCCTGTGCGTGTGCATGGCACAGGGAGCACAGGGAGGACCAAGAAAAGGGGAACTCAGAAAAGCAGCCCCAGAACGAAGAAATCCTTCCTTCCTCTCCCGCAGCCACATGAACGCTGAGCTAAGGTTTGGGATCTAGTCCAAGCTTCGGGATAGACAATGAGGGGTGAGGGGTATGGTGCCCTGGACCCTCAAGCAACCTGACAAGACAGCATCTGGGCCAGTGCTCAAAGGGGGTGTGTGCAGGCACTGAGGGGAGAATGTTAGAATTGACGCTGATGCTTATAAACAAGAAACCAACATTTACTAATACTTAATATGCAAATCGACAGTGGTACCCTCCAACGTGCTTTCGCATATCAGGATGTATTCAAGCCACGTGTACTAAGTGGATTCACAGGTTCTACCACCCAGTTTAGACCAAACTCTCACAAAATGGACAAAGGGGCTTAAACAGACTCCTGCAAAGAAACCAGGGACTAAAAATACTAATTACCCAAGCACAAGCAGTAAGAAAATGACAGAGCTAACTTTTCACCTACTCCCATTATAAGCCCTTTACTGAGCACACTGGAGGGGAAAACTGTTTTAAGTCAAAAAATTCATTCCCACCCACCTGGTACTGTTAATAACTAAAACCCGCACTAACGGTGAAGGGAACTTGAATCGGGAACTGAGAGTAATACAGGTGTAATAGTTTTTCAGTAAACTTAACATGCAAGAGTACATGCTCAAAATGTTTTACTAGTGGGAGACAGTTGAAAAAAGCTTCAACCATTCGTTTAGCAGTAAGGCTCTACCTGATCTCTCTAGGTCAGCCCTGTCCAATAGAACTCTCTGCAATGATGGAAATGTTCTGTATGTTCCACTGCCACTGGTCACAAGTGGCTGTTTCATGAAATGTCACCAGTGCAACCGGCAAATAGTCATGTGCTGTATTAGCGCAGCTCTAGAATTTACATCAGGAGAGAATTGGGATTTCTTCGGGCCCCTCAGGCCAAATCTTGTCCACCCAAGATTGGACCCCTACCCTTTGGCCATACATTCATTTCAGAAAGGTGACCACCCCAGAAGTCCTGTTGAAGGAAACCAGATTTAGGCTGAAAGTTCCCCTTTTCTTTCTAGGGTAAGGTTTTGGCACTTACGAAGTATTCGATAAATGCACTTAGATGCCTCTGCACGGATAACACTTAAAACCATAAGTTAAGACAAAAGGTTTTTATTCAAAAAACGCCAAGTATAAAAAAAAAAATAAGATCTCTTTTATTCCCCTGTACAGTATTTCACTCAGATAAAACCAGCAGGCTACATGCTGCTCAAAACACAGCCCCAGAGAGGATCCGGAAGGCACACCATCCAGAACTGCTTTTCATATATCTATCCTATATACACAGTCAGCAACGCCCCTCCCCCATCACGCACGGAACCCATACCCACTCGGGTAAGTAGGCCAGGGGCCCGGCAGCCGTCAGGCAGGTGTCCCCGCCTGAGTCCCGTCACCCTATGAACAGAGCAAGCGTCGCAGCCCTCCCCAAAAGGTCCCCAAGTCAGAGGAGGAAAGGAGAAAAGAAAACTGTGGCAGCAGCCGTGGAAGCTCGGGAGTGGGAAGGGAACCAAATAAATAAATAAATAAATACATAACGTTGACCTCCAGGTTAGAATGCGCATCTTTCAAAAAAAAAAAAAAACAGGTAAAATAACTTAAAGGCAAAATTAAAAAAAAATTAGATCAACTACAATCCTTTTGTACACTACCATGCCAACTGTACACACATTTACAGTTTTTTCTGTTGATTTGCATTGTTTGTGCATTTTTTGTGTGTGAGGTCTTGGCTTGGAAACAGTTAAGTAAAACCAAAAAAGGAAGACCAGTTCGCTCAGTTTTACTAAAGGAGGCAGAAAAAGGGCAGGTGGCTCAGCGTTTTGGCCCTGGAGCCTCTTCCATGGCACCTTTCATATGAAGGGTGGGGGGAGGGGGCCAGGAGAGAAAAACAGGGAACCAAACCCAGGCAGATTTTTGGAGAAGCAGCAGGTAAAAGAGGCAAGTTCAAGTATTTCTCCCAGCACAGCCGGAGTCCCCACAGAAGGCACTCAGAAGAGTCGGAAGAGGTGACAGGGACTTAAAATGGTGCTAGTCCTATCCCACCCCAACCCGTTTTCCCCCACCCGACCCATCGCGGCATTCAGCAGAACTCGTGATGAAGGGAACAGTTCCATGGCAGGGTTCTCACCCCCCCACCCCCCCACCCCCGGGATTTCGCAGAGCCCAGCAGTGCTGGACACCTATGAGGAGAGAGGATCTACAGGAGGATTTGAGGCCCAGGACGCCTGGAGTGGAGTCTCTTCCCCCTGTGTCAGGGGACAGCCTCCAGGGGCCTGGGGTCTGGAATGAGTTTAAATGTTGTTCCTGTATCAAGCACTGTCCTGCTTGCGAAGTGTCACTGGTACTCGGGAAGCTGGAAACAAGCTTCCCCTCCCGGGAGCATCTGACAGGGAGGGGAGGACCTGCCGGAAAAGCTGCTATTTGCTGGGCCCTGGCGACAGACTGTGGAGATGGATCTCAGCAGTTTCCTGGGGCAGGAGGACATCTTGCATCCACGGATGGTTCTGAATTTCTTCGAAGGATGGCCGATCTGATGGTCTCAGTGCCAAGCACCATCTAATGAGATGCTGACACTCTGCAGAAAGCAAGATGACAGAAGTTATGAATGACTCAACTTGTTTTTGCAATGCAAAGGTCTCCTCAATTTGCTGCCCAGGGGCCCACAAGTCTGGGGTTCAACAGAGACCACAAACTTTCTAGAGCTCATATTCTTTAAGGGCAAGGTATTAACTAACATCTGGACCCTCCAGTCTGCTTTCAGCTGAAAAACAGCTCCCCTCTTAAACCTGTGGTTTTCAAACTTCAGTAGCTGGGGCCTTTCCCACGACGCCCACTCACCAGAAATAGGAAAGATGATGACAAGGGAGTTTGATGAGACATCACTGAGCATGATGAGGTGATTCAATTCACCTACCGACTTACAAATCTGAACACCACCCACAATGAGGTCACTGGAACCACAATATTTAGAGAGCCTGCCTTAAGAGAGAAGGCTCAAAGAACCCTCAACTCTTCACTCCCTGGGAGAACAGCCAGGAGCTGAGGGATCAGGACTCTGTCGGTACTTAAAAAGTTTCAGTGAAACTAAATGGTCTTTTCTTCTTAATATTCTCACATGTGCTCTTCCTCTGACCTCCCAAGGAACCCTCAAACGCCAACCATTCGATTCCTGGGGGCCAGCTCTCAAGTGTGAATCACTGGCCTAGAATTTTGCTAAGGCAAGGGTCATAAGATCTTCTGGAGAGTGGAGCTCTCCAGAATTCAAAGACTGTCCCCTGAGAACTAACAGCCTTGTGATTCCTGCTTCTCCTCAACAAGGGGCTGCACAGAAGTTACCTGAAGAGACCCTCTGCCTGAAGAACACTTGGCCCCTGATGATCTCCTCATCGTGCTCAAAAGGAATATCTCCACAGACCATATCGTACAGCAGGATCCCCAGAGACCAGACAGCTGCCGACCTGCCATGGTATCGATGGTAGCGGATCCACTCTGGAGGACTATACACTCGGGTCCCTGCGAGCCGGGGGAATAAGAAGGAAAACACGGTTTTAGCAAAAATAAAACACAAAGCAACTGAGTGGTATGCTGAGTAACTCTTTCCAAAAAAGAGTACCACCCCGCTTCTCTCAGGAGCTGGGTGAACTCCATTTTTCTCCGGGGCCAAAAGGAGTGGATAAGCAGCTGACGGCACCTCTCCAACCCAAAGCATTACCCACCTCTCTACCCGCCCAGACCATAAACCAAAATTCTTTACAAACTGCTCCAAGAAATAAGCAGGGCTGGCCGCAGACCCAAAGCCTGAGGCCTGCATGTAGCAGGACCACCCACAATGGGATGAAGGGATGAATGTCTGCACAATCAAGGGAGGTATCCCACAGACTCTCCTCAAACTGCATTAAACCTGGCCCAGAAGCCCGGGTGAGATTCTCATCTCAGATATGATCCAGGCGAGGACACTTACACAATATCTTAAGTCAGGGTGCCCTTTGGGAGGCCTTCCTCCCCACCCTCTGAGTGCAGGGGCAGACACCCACACCCTTTCCTCCCCAAGCCAGAAAGGGAGACAGAGCTGCAGGGCTGGTTTCAGACCACGTGATTCCTGTTTACAAACTTTGGGTTGTAAAAAAAAGTGGAGGTCATCCCGCTGGTGCTCACTAGGGGGCAGCAAAGACTCGAAGGAAAAAACATGGGAGGACCCGGCCAGCCATTAACTGTTAAATACAAAAAAATGCAGCCCAACCCAGCGTCCTCCAAGGGCAAATAAACACAAACCACAAGCCCCAGTCACAAGTTTTGAAAGGCTGTCGTTCGTTGGGTTAAGCCGCTCAGATGATGACCCACCCTCTCTGCTTTGATCTCAGGCCCTCCATTCCATCTCTTCTGAAAGATCCCGCTCCAAGCCCCTCCCTAGGATAGGTTTTCATCCTCTCTGCGGAGACACCCAACTAATTTTCAAACCAGCAAGATCTTATTTCACAACATTCATTCCCAACTCCCTCACCCCACAACACCAAAAAAATTTAAAAAACAAAATGAATTATTTAGTGAAACTACTGTTTCTATTCCTTATCCGTCCCTCGATGAAAGAGGAAAAAAATTGCAGCTCTAAAAACTACCGTACAGAAAACTAACTCCCTTATAAAACAAAACAAAAATGACAAAACCGGCATCAATTTTCATCTCTCCCGCTCTCTCCTCCCTCTTCCCCCTCCCATCCTTTTACTGGCGGGGAAACTGGGTCAGACTTCAGAAATCTGGGCTAGGGCCGGTTGCCCACAACCTCTTATTCATCGGGAAAGCTTGGAACCCACTGAATTCCACTTAAAAAATAAAATCATGCCAGAAACATTACAGGTTCAGCTGGCTTGAAATCCCCTGCTTTACTACGCTGGGAAGCTCTCCTTCGCCCCACCCCTGCTAGCATCGAGCCAGGCGGCCCGATGACCTTTACAAAGAAGGGCCGGAGAGGGAAGCTGGCTGAGGCCTCCAGGCCAGGCCGAGTCACCTGGGCAGCTCCCTCCCAGACAGTTCCCTCCCAGGCCTGGCTCACCATCGAAGTCCGTGTAGACAGTGTCCTTGAGCAGCGCCCCCGACCCGAAGTCGATGAGCTTGAGCTCGCCGCGATTGAGGTCGATGAGGATGTTCTCGTCCTTGATGTCGCGGTGGAGCACCCCGCAGTTGTGGCAGTGTCGCACGGCCTCCAGCACCTGCCAGAAGAAGCTGCGGGCCAGCTCCTCCTGCAGGGCCCCCCTTTCTGTGATAAAGTCGAAGAGGTCTTGCACCGGCTCAGGCCTCTCCAGGATCAAGACGAAACTGTCCGGCCTCTCGAACCAGTCCAGGAGCCTAATGACGCCGGAGAAGCCAGAGCTCACCTTCTTCAGCAGGACCACTTCCATGGGCACTCGGGTGCCATTGGGCTGCGGGGGCGAGGGGGCTGCGTTAGGGCGGGAGTCGGAGGGTGCCCCTCACACCACCCATCCTGGGGGTCGCTCCCTCCAGGGCACTTACCAGCTCTCCCCAGTCGGAAATCCGGTCTTTCTCCACGTGCTTGATGGCCACCTGGGAACCCCCCCAAGAGTCAACGTTAGGTTCCCATCACCGGGACCAAAGCACACCCGTGCGCCCCCCCCCCGGCGCGCCCTCCCCACGGCGGGGCGCCCACTCACTGGCAAGTTGTCGGCGACACGGATGCCCGAGTAGACTGAGCCGAAGCCGCCGCTGCCCAGTAGCGGGCCCACCTGGTACTGCGACTCCAGGGGCTCCTTCTCCTTGCCTAGGGAAGGGGGAGACACAGGGGACTCAGTGCCCGCCCGCAAGCCCCGAGCTCCCACCTTGGGGGAGGCCCTGCCTTCCCCCATCCCGGTTTGGGGGGGTGCTCACCGGGCGCCAGCTTGGTGGCGTGCAGGTCGTTGCAGGGCGCGGCGCGCAGGTGGGCAAGCGAGTTGATTTTGGACAAGAGCATCCCAACCTCCAGGGTGTCGGCGCAGGGACTGTGTCTGGTGGAGCTGTGGCAGAAACTGAGGCTGGGGTTGTGCCACTGGCTGTGCCTATGGCTGGGGCTGAGGCTGCGGGTGGCGTTGCGGCTGCGGCTGCGGCTGGCGCGGAAGGCCGAGGGCGAGTCGGAGGACGACCGGGGGCGCTGCCGGGGCTGGCGGCTGGCGGATACGCCGGCGGGGTCGGGCAGCGCCGAGGGCGGCGGGGTGGGCGGCTCGTGGGGCTCGTGCGGCAACGCCGCGGCACAGAAGGCTTGAAGCCGCTGCTGCTGCTGCTGCTGCTGCTGCTGCCGGTCCTGCCACCACCGCCGCTGCCGCCAAGTCCTCTTGGGCCTCCTCCGCCACCGCGGCCGCTGCAGCAGACGCCGGGCTCGCCCAGCAGCCAGGAGTAAAGGGGCGGAGCGCGCGGGCGGGGGGGGCGCGCGGGCGGGCGGGGACGGGGCGGAGCCTCTCCGGGAGGCCTAGGCGGGGAGCGGGGCTGCCGGGCCAGCCGAGGGAGGAGAGGGGGTGGGGAAGCGGCGGGACTGGGCGACTGCCCTCGGCCCCCGCCCCGCTCCCTCCGAGGCCGCGCCCTGGCCCCGCCCCCGCCGGCGCGTCTCCAGCCAACCAGGAGCCGACTGATCTGCATAACGCGGCGCGCCCCGCCCCCGCCCCGCCCCGCTCTCGCGGTCAGAATGGTCTCTACGCCGCCACGACGTGGCGGGAAGGAAAAGGCGCCAAAATGGAGGGGGAGGGGCGCGGGGCGTGAGGGGAGGCGGGAGCTGGGTGTCGAGCGGCGAGGGAGGAAGGATAGGGAGGGGCGTATCGATTCAAACCCAAACAATAACAAAGCCATCAAAGGCCGCCCGAGGCCGGCTCTGCGGCTCTCCGTTTCTCGGAGGTTTTTGGGTCAAGGGCTCGAGCTGGAGCATAACAAGTTGCGCAGCGACGACGGGCGTTGGTGTGTCAGGCGGGGAGGCCGGGCCGCCGGCGCGCCGGGGTGTGAGGGACTGCGTGTGGGGGGATGCCGACGAGGGTGGTCTTTCTGTGTGACTCAAACCCGAGACCTCCAAGTCGACTTGGGCGGGTTGACGACGCGCTGTGGGCTCCTCGGGGTTTGTGTGTTGGGGGCGCGTGGGGGGCGAAGGATCTGCAAGATGTGAGTCACGGCGGTTTCACAGAGGGAGTGGAGGTGTCGCAGGCCTGGGGTCACACTGGGGGAGGACTCCGCTTATTCGCGGGGGGTCCAGATCGCGGTGGTCACAGCCGGTGAAAAGCTCAGCCCCCGATTCTCAAGCCGATTTCTATTTTAAAAATGCAGAAAGGTCCCGGTGATTCCTGACTCCTAAGAAATGATGTGTGCCAGAATGCCCGGGAAAGAGGAAATCACGAAACAAATGTTAGCATTGTGATGCCAGATGCTGTCTCAGCCCCTTCTGTGAGGGCGGGAGAGAAAAATGCCTCATCTAAAATGAGGGTGGGAGGGTGCGCTTGACTTAATCAGAGTTTTCACGTTGTATTCACCTTTTCATCAGCCTGTTATTACCACTCAGGCAATACCAGCAATTATTGGCTGCCCCAGTCTTGCCTCAGAGGAAATCCCCCCTCTCCCTGCCCCCCATGGAAATAACACAGAAAACTGACCGGTTCGACTTTCATCCTTTGTCCTTTTAAACTTCATGTAGAGTTGATAACGACGTGTGAAATGAGTAAATTAAAATTCTTTGTAATCCATAAACTGAATTGTCAGTGGCCTAAGTAATTGAAAGCTAACTACATCCCATTTTAATTTTTTTCAAGTTCCTGCCTCTTAAAGGAAAAATGGGGAGGTTCCAAGATCTGTATAGCTGCAGTCGTTAAGAATTTAAATGTTTCATTAAAAGTTTTCTATAGTGCTTGTTTTATAAAGATGGTCAGATATTTCACAACTTTTATGAATCTGTCTTATAAAATATTATATATTTTCCTTTTGTTTGTGTACTGTGGCCTAACTCATTCATTTTTGATGACTAGGAGAAAAACCCAAGGGAACAAGAATTTTTCCCTTTTTGCTGATAGGAAAATGGAACATAAGTAGGATGGCAGAGGGTCATACAACAGCTAACAGAGGAAGAGATGACATGACCCAAAATCAACTCTCCAGTATTCAAAGCTTTCCTCTTATCAGGGTCTAAAACTGTCCTTGGTACTAAGACATCAAGTATAAATGTATGTGACCTCCACCTCTATCTCCTCTATGCTCCCTTTCCTTTCTCAAGTCCTACTGGACTATTCCTATTTGTTCCTACTCACCTAGCACTTTCCAGACTTTCTGCCTTTGCAGAGGCAGTCAACCTGCTCTGAGAATGCCCTCTCTTTATTTTTATTTATAGCCTTTCCATGCTTCAGGACACAATTGTAGTTCCACCAAGATTACTAAACAAACTCCAAGCTTTCCTTCACTGTCCACACCACTCATCTGACAATCGTGTGTGTTTGTTTTAATCTCTTTGTTAATTAACTTTTCAATTATAGCTTGTCTCCCTATTCCTTGAACACATACTTGATCCAACATTTGTTGATGAAGGGGAAGACCAAAATGGGTCCCAACAAAAAGGTCATGATTAAAGTCAGGTTATACCAAATTTAAGTGAATTAAGTGGGCTTAGGCAAAATAAAGTCAAGGTTAGGAGCAAAGGCTTTAAACTGACTTAGCCTGCTTTCAAATCTGGGATCTGGCACCTACTAGTTATGTGACATTCATGAAGTTACTTAACCTTCTAAGCTTTAGACTGAATGGAGATAATAATAGCACCTACCTCATAGGGCTGTTGTAAGGAGTAAATAAAATTCTGCATGTAACCTAGCACAGAGTAAACTTCTAGTAAATATTAGCTATGATGGCAACACTGCTGATTGTGATTATGACAATGATGATGAAAAGGAATAATTTGGAATGGTCTTGCACCTTGGAGCTTCTGAAGGTGAAATGCTGGATAAATAGTTTGATTTTAATCATCTTGGGAGAGAATGTGATTCAAAATAGTTGTATACATTAAATCAAGTTCAACCTTTTTCACTTTCTCTAAATCTTTGTAGGACTAAATATTTAATTAGTTAGAACTAAAGTGATTAACATTTAATATGTCTGCTTTATATGGTGGGTGCCTCACAGCTGGAAGTTACAAAACATGGACCTTTTATTTACTTAAAACTGTTTTTAAAGATAATTATTAAACATTCAAATATGTTTTGCATTGAAAGTTACTCTTCGAGGGCAGGGAACTTTATGTTTTGATTCATCAAAATGTAGTTTAAATAATAAAAATAAGCACTACCTGTGCTGTCTCAAAGAATCTAACAAAGAATCAGAAAAATCATGCTAATAATTAAATGACAAGAGCTTTTGGAAAGGTAAAGGCCATAATTATGCTAACAATTCTCTAGAAAAAGGAGAATTTGTTAATGTTAACTTGAACAATAGCCAAATTAATCCTTAGGTGGTTTCCATATTCTACCTGATATGGATAATCAAGTCATTGTCAAAAGAATGACTTCAGCAATTTCTGTAATCACAGAAGTTTGGAAAAAGTAAGTTTGAAAGGGATGCCTGTACACTTTTTTAAAGTACTGCTGAGTTATGCACTTATATAACTAGGTCTGTAGAGCTTTTTCTCTATAAGCTATTTGCAATTAATCGAGTGGAAATAATTTGTGTCTGCATCTCTTATTTTTCCTGAAAACAGAATTACTCAATTTTTTAAGTTGAAAGTTTAATTTTGAAAAATTCACAATTTTTAAAATTTTACTCTCTCCTTGTTTGGTGAAAACAAAGAAAGGGGGAAATCTGGAGAAAAACAACTGTAATATACTTCTTTCTATACCTTAAAATATCTCCAATTGCCTCAATAGTTATAAGATTATTTAGAAAAATTGAAATTTCACATATATTTCATATATGTGGAATATATGTGATTATCCACTACAAACTGTAAGACATGAAAAAAATCTAAACTTTAAAAGATTAAAGCCTCTTTTGTAAGTTGTAATAACTGTGGTAGTGGTGGACAGCTAGGAAATCCAGAGTGTCCCAACTTCAGAATGGTCAGGGAATCTGTGTAGTCAAGTTAGAATTGTTTCTTGTCCTTGATAAGATGTGACATTTGTTTCAAGTTTATAAATCTCTTTTAGTCAGCTTTCAGTTTCCTCAGCAAGGTTGGAGAAAAAAGGGGGTTTTATTTTCCAGTAAAGTATATTTAAATTCATTACCAGTTCATTTGTTTGTGTTTTTTTAATAACCTAGATTTATTGTGGGGATTTTACACATTCAGTACTGACAATTTGAGTAAAAATAATCAGTATTTATTGAAGGCACTGGACACAAAGATTTTATAGTTCCTGGGTGTTCCTGGATAGGTAAAAACAAAAAGGAGTAGTTTAGAATGTATAAAGGCTAAAGGAAGCCTAGAGATTATTATAAAGTACCTTATTAGAAGACTGGGACAGTGTATGCCTCAGATCAAAAAGACCAGGCACATGAACAAAAACCCTGCATATCTAACCAATAAAGAAAAAGGGCCATCTTGTGTGTGTGTGTGTGTGTGTGTGTGTGTGTGTGTGTGTGTGTGTGAGACAGAGAGAGAATATCATATATTTGGGAGTTGGTGAGGGGGTTGTCTGACATCTTTTAAAAAGTAGAATAAAATTGCTGCTGTGAGACTTCAAAAGCCACAAAGTGCGTCTAGGTAAAAGGAAAAAGTTATTCACTCAAAAAGATTTCATGGAACATCTTGCTAGATGCTAAAAAGATGCTAATGAAAATATTTATTTACTGTGTATCTCATTTGTCATTTAATAGAACACAGCCTTACTTTTCTGTATTGTTTAGTCTCTACAACTATATCATAAACGTGTTGAGGGCAGAGACCAACCTTTCAGTGAACATAAAGGCTAAGTGCTGAAAATGGGTTGGGTGAAAGGAGCAAAAAAGACTGTAAAGCAGCCAATATTGAGCATCAAAGATGTGCTAGGCATTTTTCTAACCACTTTATATGGATCCTCATATAAATCCTAGGACAGGGGCAGTTTTACTATCTTTACTGGTTTGCAGATAAATAAACAGAAACAGAGAGAAGCAATTTGCTCAAGTCTGCATAGCAAAGTGGCAGAGTGGCACCATATCATTCTGTTTTTCCAAGTAACAAAAGATGAATTTAAGGGATTTAACAAGATATTCTGTGATTAAGTTCTAATTGAGGGTATCATCCACAAGGGCAGGGTTCAGAGGAGGCTGAAGAGGTCAAGGAAGCCTAGACAGAGGATGTAGAACTCAACGTGGATCTTAAGGGATGAGTAAGATAAGAATCAGTAGAAAGGAGAGAAGGAAGGGATGAGTGACATCAGGAATTGAAGCAAAAGATGCTTTGTGTTATGTTTTTTGTATTCTCCAATACATGGGAAATGAATGAACAAAAGTTTCTTCAAATAAATAGTTTCTTTAACAAACGGAAGGAGAAAACTCACATGATCATCTCAATAGATGTGGAAAAAGATTTGACAAAATTCGACATCCATTTATGATAAAAACTCTCAACAAAATGGGTACAGAAGGCACATACCTCAACATAATAAAGGCCACATATGACAAAGCACAGCAAACATACTCAACAGTGAAAAGCTGAAAACTTTTCCTCTAAGATCAGGAACAAGACAGGGATGCCCACTCTCGCCACTTTTATTCAACATAGTATTGGAAGTCCTAGTCACAGCAATTAGGCAAGAAAAAGGAATAAAAGGCATCCAAATTAGAAAGAAAGAAGTAAAACTGTCACTATTTACTGATGACATGGTACTATATATAGAAAACCTTAAAGACTTCACAAAAAAAATATTAATTAGAACTAATAAATGAATTCAGTAAAGTTGCAGGATACAAAATTAATATACAGAAATTGGTTGAGTTTCTATACACTAATAACAAGCTGTCAGAAAGAGAAATTAAGAAAACAATTTCAGGGGCCGCCCGGTGGCGCAGCGGTTTAGTCCGCGCTTGGCAGCCCGGGGTTTGCGAGTTCGGATCCCGGGCGCCTGCCGTCGCACTGCCTGTCAGCCATGCCGTGGCGGCGTCCCATATAAAGTGGAGGAAGATGGGCACGATGTTAGCCCAGGGCCAGTCTCCCTCAGCAAAAAGGGGAGGATTGGCAACAGATGTTAGCTCAGGGCTGGTCTTCCCCACAAAAAAAAAGAAAAAAAAGAAAACAATTTCATTTGCAATTGCATCAAAAAGAATAAAATTCCTAGGATTAAATTTAACTAAGGAGGTGAAAGATCCTTTCTCTGAAAACCATAAGACATTGATGAAAGAAATTGAAGATGACACAAATAAATGGAAATATATACTGTGCTCATGGATTGGAAAAATTAATATTGTTAAAATGTCCATACTACTCAAAGCAATCTACAGATTCAATGCAATCTCCATTAAAATACCAATGGCATTTTTCACAGAACAGAACAAAGAATCCTAAAATTTGTATGGAACCACAAAAGACCCTGAGTAGCCAAAGCAATCTTAAGAAGGAAGAATAAAGCTGGAGGTATCATGCTCCCTGATTTCAAACTATACTACAAAGCTATAGTAATCAAAACAGTATGGTTCTTGCATAAAAAAAGACATGTTAGCCCAATGGAATAGTTTAGAGAACCCAGAAATAAACCCACGCATATATGGTCAATTAATCTTTGACAAAGGAGTCAAGAATATACAATGGGGAAAAGACAGTCTCTTCGATAAGTTGTGTTGGGAAACCTGGACAGCTACATGCAAAAGAATGAAACTCGACCACTATCTTACACCATATACAAAAATAAATTCAAAATGGATTAAAGACTTGAATGTAAGACCTGAAACCATAAAACTCTAGAAGAAAACATAGGCGGTCACCTCTTTGACATCAGTCTTAGCAATAATTTTGTGGACCAGTCTCCTCAGGCAAGGGCAATAAAAGCAAAAATAAACAAATGGGATTATATCAAACTAAAAATCTTTTGCACAGGGAAGAAGACAATCAACAAAACAAAAAGGCAACCTCCTGAATGGGAGAAGATATTTGCAAATCATACATCTGATAAGGGGTTAATATCCAAAATATACAAAGAACTTATACAACTTAATGTAAAAAAAAATTTTTTTAAATGGGCAGAAGACTTGAACAGACATTTTTCCAAAGAAGACATACAGATGGCCAACAGGTACGTGAAAGATGCTCAACATTGCTAATCATCGGGGAAATGCAAATCAGAACCACAGTGAGATACTACCTCATACCTGTCGGAATGGCTATTATAAAAAAGACAAAAAATAACAGGTGTTGGCAAGGATGTGGAGAAAAGGAAACCCTCCTACACTGTTGGTGGGAATGTAAATTGGTGCAGCCACTATGGAAAACAGTATAGAGTTTCCTCCAAAAATTAAGAATAGAACTACCATATGATCCAGCTATTCCCCTTCTGGGTGTTTATCCAAAGAACACAAAAACACTAATTTGAAAAGATATATGCACCCCTGTGTTCATTGCAGCATTATTAGCATTATTTACAATAGCCAAGATATGAAAGCAACGTAAGTGTCCATCAATAGATGAATAGATAAAGATGATGTGATATATATATATATGTGTGTGTGTGTGTGTGTGTGTGTGTGTGTATTATATAACATAATATTACTCAGCCATAAAAAGGAATGAAATCTTGCCATTTGCCACAACATGGATGAACCTAGAGGGTATTATGCTAAGTGAAATAAGTCAGAAAGACAAATATCTATGATTTCAGTTATATGTGGAATCTAAAAAACAAAACAATGAACAAACAAAACAAAACAGAAACAGACACATAGATACAAGAAACAAACTGATGGTTACCTGAGGGGTGGGAGTTGGGAGGCAGGTGAAATAGGTGAAAGGGATTAAGAGGTACAAACTTCCAGTTATAAAATAAATAAGTCATGAGTATATAATGTACAGCTTAGGGAATATAGTCAATAATATTGTAATAACTTTGTATGGTAACAGATGGTAACTGGACTTATCATGGTGATCATTTCCTTATGTATATAAATATCGAATCACTATCCTGTACACCTGAAACTAATAGGATATTGTATATCAATTATACTTCAATAAAAAAGGGAGGGGCAGATAGTAAACATTTTAGACTTTGTGGGCCAAAAAAAAAAAAGTTTCTTTAAATAAATCAAGAGCAGAAAGCCAGAGAGAGAAATCAGTAGGACCTCCTGATGTCATAATGCAAAAGGTGAAAGAAAGAGATGAAAAAGATGATAGACTTTATTTCAGTCTTTATTGAGGAAGAAACTAGGAAGATTTTCCACTCAAATTCTCTCTTGAAGTTTATGGTTTAGGAATAGTAGCTTACACTGTGGTTAACACACAGGGTGTTCAAGATCCAAATGACAAAGAAGACATGCATTAACATGGTTGGATGAAATCCACTCAATAATTTGGAGAACCTTACATTTTCAACATTGACTTCCTCTTTTCCAACTGTTTTAGTTCTCTTTTTAGGTTGGGTGCTGCTAAAACAAACATGGACAGCTCACCACAGCCAGAACTAGAACAACTGTACTACAAATACGGAACCATTTTTTATGGCCTTCAATGTAAAACTTTGTCAAAGAGTCTTTGAATGTGTCTGAGTACAATCTTGCTCACTCTGGAGACCTAGTGAGCTGTGCTTCCCTTTTTATGGAAATGGTGTTACTTTTCCCTGGATAAATTAAGCTTGCTTCTGTGTTCAGCGATGCTACTTTATTAGAGAAATACCCACTCACTAGATGAGATTCAAACCTATTGGCAGTCATCAGAGTTATCTCTGAAGTCACTCTTATGAATGGGAGTTAGGTTGGCAAGCAGCCAGTCCTCTTGTGCAGGGCTGTAAAGACAACACAGATCACATACTTTAGTCCAAATTGCATACATATCCTCAAGTTCAGTCTATCCTTTCAGACCAACTCAAGGCCATTTGGATTTTTTGCAGCTTTTCCTGATCACTCCTGCCAATAGTTTTTAAACTGACAGCAATTATTTGTACTAGTAATCTGACACCATCATATTCTTTGGTTATCTAAGTGTTCGCTGTCATATAGCATCACCTTTAAGAGCATCAAGCATTAATTGAGTGTCTACCGTGAAAGGACCCATGTTTCCTCAATGAGACCGTAAGTTCTTCAAGTGCAGAGACTATATTGTAAATTTTTACAGACCACATAGCTCCTTTTGGGAGATACTAAACAGATAATTTTTAAAAACTGAATTGAATTAAACCCAAAAGAGAACACATCTAAGATCCTGTGAATTTCCCCTGCCTTAATCTTTGCCCCTGCTACTTTTATTATATGTTATAATGAAGAGACAGGTGGCTATTTGCTCTTCTCAAAATAAAGATTTTAGAGCAAATTTTTGCCTTTCTCAGAGAAGCAATTTTATAAATTAAGATTGCCAGGTTCCTAAGCCAAAAGCTTAGAGAAGTAGGTACAGTCTAATTTATAGAGATAATACCTAAGATTAATTGAGCATTTACTATGTGCTAAGCACTATTCTAATTAATCACTTTGTGTGCTATATATATGGCACATACATATTATATATATGATAGATATTCATATGGCACATATGTTTATATATTTTCCTTTAATCCTCTTAATTATGATTATACCTAGGAAGGTAAATAAGTTGCCTAAGGTCCACAGTGAGAGAGGCACAAGTCCTAATTCATGGGATACATGCTGATTAAGAGATAAACAATGTATGGGGCAGCCCTTTGTGTGTTATGGGTCACACTCAGAGCACAGAGGGCCACGAGCCAGATTAAATAAAATCAGGAAGCAAGGTAATGAATGGAAAGACAATAGAGTCAGTGGATAATTTCCTTCAATATTGTGCCCAAGGTAAATGAATGGGGAATTGGAACAATGTATAAGTTAACAGCGTAAGTGAGTGGTAGCAAAGAGGAATGGCTGCTGAAAATGAGAGCTTCTAGCAGCTAAGCATGTGGGGTAAGGGTGAGGGGAAGTTGTAATCTCTAGAGCAGTGGGACAAGAATCTCCAGTGTCTTGCAGTGGTATTGACTGATTCAGTCAATTAATGAGTAAACATTTGCTGAACAGCTACTATATTCAAAGTACTGTGTTAAGTACCATAGAGATACACAGAGACAGAAGACATGGTCCTAGTTACTGCTTAAGGATCTTTTTATCCTGATAAGACAAGACATATAGAATCATAAAGACTGAGCTAGAAGGAAACGTAAGGATCTTCTCATCTAATCTCTTTAGTTTTATAGATGACCAAAACCAAATCTCAGGGAAAGAAAGTGATTTGCCAAATTTCTCTAGCATTTTCAGAGCGAGGCTAGGATCCAGACTTGATTGCTACTCCAGGCTCTATTTCTTATACAGATATAATTAGTAATGAAAAGTAGTATTTGCCAAATAGCAAATTGAGGGTATAGGCAATGCATTGTTTCTTACCGTAACGTGTTTACAAGGTCCAGGTCTAAATGCTAAAACTTTTCTGGGGAATTTTCAGGTGCAAAGGGACTTTCCTAGTTGTCTCCTCAGCTGCTTCAGCATGAAAACAGAAAATGGCCCCTCCTCTGTGCTCTCCGAGCACCTGTGCCACCTCAATGGCACACGTCACACGTGATCTTGATATGTCTAGCTCAGTAGTTCTGAAAGTGTGTGGTCTCCAGACCAGCAGCACCTGGAAACTTGTTAGAAATGCAAATTCTTGGGCCTACTCCAGACCCACTGAATCAGAAACTCTGAGGGTAGGGCCCAGTGATCTGTGTTTTACCAAGCCCTCCAGGTGACACCGATGTGCTTTTGAGCCTGAGAACCTCTGGTCTCTCTAAGTGGCTCTCCAGAGAGATTGTGAGCTCCTTGAAGGCAGGGACCACGTCCTTCACAGTTTTTGTTTCCCCAACTTAGTACCAAGTCTTGAGCATAGTGGATATTCATAAATATTTCTGAAACAACTATAGGAGTGAACGTGGTAAGGCAAAGCATGCCATTATCCAACTCTCCTCATGTATTGATTAGCTTCTTTAGGCTCTCTTCATGTGTGGGCTGAATAGTGTCTCCCCCACCCCAGAATTCATATGTTGAGATCCTAAAAGGATTAAGAGATAATTAAGATGAGGTTATATGGGTGGGCCCTAATCCAGTATGACTGGTGTCCTTATAAGAAGACAGGAGATGAGGACACAGACAGGCGCAGAGGGAAGACAAAGAAGAGATGGCCATCGACAAGCCAGGAAGAGAGACTTCAGAAGAAACCAACCCTGTCGATACCTTGATCTTGGACTTCTAGTCCCCAGAATTGTGAGAAAAACACATTGTTTAAGCCGCCAGACTGTGGTACTTTGTTATGACAGCCCTAGCAAACTACACTTTGTAAAAATTTTTACAAAAATACTGGGTCTGAAATTCGGGAACTCCCATCCAAGCCTATGACAAAACAATCCTATTTTTAGACCATCTTTAGATGTTAACCATTAATGTGTTTAAGAAATTACTCTTTCATGTTCAATACGAGCACAGATTTTGGAGTCAGACAGAGGTGGATTTCAATCCTGACTCAGCCACTTGGAAGTTGTGTAATCTTAACCTCTAAAGACTCAGTTTCCTTGTCTGTAATTTGGGGCTAATAATAGCTCCCTCTTAGACATAACTCAATCATTGGCAAGTATATCATAGGCATTCAGTATATGGTGACTTAAAAATGATAATTAACCAAATTATTCAGATTGGCCTTCTCTGGGAGATGGAATTACAGCCAAATTTTGCTGCAATGCTTGAATCACTTCAACAAACATGGTACAATGTGACTTTTTAAAAGACTATATAAAATGACAGATTAAGTATTTTTCAGGAGAAACGAACTGAAGAGTCAAGGGAAATAAAAGAATAAGAATGTTGGGAATGTAGTAGAAAGATGTAACACTCAAGAATAGTAAAATTGTCTATTAGTAAATAGTAAAATTGATGAGTAATTAGATTACATGAAGGTAGGGATTGCTACTTTTGTCTTGTGTCCCCAGAGCCTAATATGGCACCTGGCACTTACTATAAGCTCGTCAGCTTTTGGTTGAATGAAAGAATGAATGGCCTTCTGCAAGGACGATTATACAAATTACACAAAGACCTTTTAACCCAAATATACTTACACCAAACTGGTGTCTCTACAGCATTTCAGCATTGTGCAATCAAAACTTTAATTTTAACATGGAAATTTCACTTTGGGGAAATAACCTAAGAAAATAACCCCAAAGGGAAAAAAAGTGTTATTTTAAAAAATGTCTCCAATTAGTAATATTCAAAATAGAGAAATACTGGAATAGTGTTCAGAGCCTCTCCAACCCACTTCTACATCTCCCCTCTCCTGCCTTTTGAGCAGGCCCTCTTTGCTACCCCCAAACTGTTCTGACCATCCTCAGGGCCCCTCGCTTGGCCCAGTGCCCCAAACTTCTGATCCTTTGGTATCAGCTTCCCTCTTTAAAACTTATTTGTCTTGTGCCTGCTTATCTTTGAGACTCTACTCAACCAACTAATCTGATGAATTAATTTAAACTGAGGTGTTAATGAATGATAATGGTTGAATGTGAGTCCATTCCTGGATGACAATTGCATTTCAGCCTCACCTCACTGTGAAGAGTAAATAATACATTTCAGGCATGTGTCCTGGCCATTGGGGGAAGATATTTTAAGCAGGGGGATTTCCTCAAACCCCTCAAATTACACCATGTAGACAGCTGCCTATCCCACATGATCTGGTCAACTCCTTGGCATCCAGCTATCAGCACTCAGGGGACATTAGAGGAAACAGGTCTGTTACTCTTCTTAACCGAGCTTGGAAGCACTGACTGGACTATTTGTGTCACTTAAAGGAAAAGGGCATTTACTCTGGAACCTACCCAGAAAGCACACATTCCCTGGGCTTAGAGGTAAACTCTTCTCTACCTAATCTCTGGGGATGGCTGAGTGAATAGTGCCTAGATTAACCTAAATGAGTGAGCGGGGACATGCAAATACTGAGAAAGGACTGGTACTATACGGCTAAGCTTCACGAGTGAAAAGATCCTAGACATCGATATGAATTTATATGAGCACACACATGAGAGAACATTGAACCTGATAATAAAAATAGCTGCCTTTTATCAGGTGTTAACTATATTAACTGTGCTAGGGTATTTACATATTTCAAAAGATCTAATCCTCTGATACTAAGGAACATAGGGGTTGTTATCCCCATTTCAGATGAGAAAACTGAGGCACAGACAAGTTAAGTGACTATCCCACAGTCAAATGGCAAATCTGGGGTTTGAAACCAAGTGTTTGAACTCCCAAGCTCATGGCTATAACAGAAGCTTGACAGCATTTCATATTTCAGAATCAAGAATCTTAAAGCTAAGGATCCTAGAACATCCTTTTTGATTATCTAGATCCTGATTACCACTACAATAAAGGAGTTTACTACCTCATGAGGCAGCCTGTTCCATACAGCTAGACTTGTTGGGAAGCTTTTAAACGTGAAATTAAAATCTGTTTCTCTGTAACTTCCCTTCATTTGGTCTTTGTCGTGCCCTCTGGAGAACTCAAAACAAAGCTACTTTTCTCCATGAAGCCATTTTGTTATGGAGACAGAGATCACACACTCCCCCTCCTCCCCAGTCTTTGCAGTAGCCTCAGCCCCAGGAGATCTCACTCAGTACTACTCAACTGCTCAACTGTTCGACTCCTCAGTAGCACAGAAAAGCCCCAAAGTGCCACCTATACCTTTCAGAGATCTTGAGTCTAAATTCGATAATAGGTTTGATCCCAATTACTTCCTCAGGTACCTGTGAAACATCACCTCAGAAAGCCATAGGACTCGGCCTTAAAAGCATGGAATTAATCTAATACGAAAGTAATGGCTAACATTTATCAAGCCCTTTCTATGGGCCAAGAACAGCGCTAAGTGCCTTCATAACACCCCCGTCCCTCCATGAGGCCAGGACTGTCATCATCCCAGTTTTACAGATGAGGAAACTAAGGCCCAGCTATTCTGAGGTCTTCTGCTCATAATTGCATGTCTTTCTTTCCCTATGAGTGTGAGGAGAGGGTAAGGGCAGGATCGAACTTGCTGTCCCCATAGTGAGACTTGCATTTTCCCATCTCTCTTTGCTTATGTGTTGCCTCTCCATTTTGGCTCATTTCTTCACAAACATTTGATGAGCACCTCTCACACAGTTAAACAAGTATTCTACAGTGGTTCGAGTTAGGACCAAGTATGCAAAGAAAGCTATGACACTTTCTAAATCTGATCTCCAGGGTCAAGGAAGGCTTCAGAGAGGAGCTAGCACCTGATGTGGGTCTTGAAACATAAATAGGAAGAGATGAACCAACCAGTCAATGGACAGGATGGGGAAATTCAAATTTCAGCAAGAAGGAACAGCATGTATAAACACCCAGAGGCATGAATTTGCATCGACAGAAAAAAAAAAAACCATCGTATAGTGGTAAGTAGGGTCCAGAAATTTTGTAAGCGTAAAATAGAGGGAAAAGTTGTATTATTGTGAGGTAAAAGAAAAACAGTTATTTTTCAGTTGGATTCGTGCTGTCACAAACAGCACACAAAGTAAGGACAGAGAAACTCACTGTGTACACAACTGACTGCTCACTGAAGTGAGGTTCAAATGATCATGATGCAGTTGTTCCCCAGTCGTCCCCCACGATACCCCCTCCAAAGAGTTCTTTAGTCTGCCCCCGTTTGAGAAAAGGGGCAGTGCTTGGTAGAGGATTATTACGTCTGGAATTCATGTTATCACAGACTTATACCTTGGGGCCCCTGGGGTGAAAAAGGAGTGGAGAGAAATCCAATTGAACAGGTGATCGTAAAGAGTATGAATTTTATCTGAAGGGTAATAGCCATAGAGGGATTCTGAACAGACCCAACTCAAATGCCACCTCTGTAAAAGCATTCCCTGGCCACCACACCTGGTGGGGCATGCGTTTAACTCATGTGGTTTGTATTATTTGATCTCATCTCCCCTTAGATTCAATACCCTGTCTTACATTTTTCTGCATGTTATCCATATATACAAATATATTTGTATATATGCTTCAAATATATTTGTTGTTTGAAGGAAAGAAGCAAAGGGAAAGGAATCATTTGGGTTCCTCTTACCTCACAATTCAATCCACCAGAATTGAGTTCACAATGTGGTCGAACTAATGAAGTTATATAGAGGCAAAACAAAATTTTTAATGTGTTTATAAATGTGAATGTGACTTGTACAACCATATTTATTCACATGAAACGTTTACTTTTTTATTTGCTTAATTCTATTGAACTTAAAAGTGCTTGGGACTATGGGAGACACAAAGCAAGCATATGCGCTATCAATATAATGTTAATCATGGATGGAATTGATTTATCAAGTTAACACATTTTGTGAAATAGGTGAAAGTACTAACATTCATTACTAGGGGTAATTCCACTGTCAAAATCTCAGTCATAGCCCTTAAAACTCCAAATTTCCATACCTCATCCTGAGGGCGGGTGCTCACATTCTACAGAAACCAAACCAGATTATAGAAAGACCCCACCCTCCGGGCCAGTGGTTCTCAAAGTGTGATGCCTGAACTAGTAACAGCAGCACTAGTTCGAAACGCAAATTATCAGGCCCCACCTTAGTAAACCTGCAGAATCAGAAATTCTGGGGGTGAGGCCCAGCAATCAGAACTTTAACCAGCCCTCCAGGTGATTCTGATTCCAGAAGCTCAAATTTCAGAACCACTGTTTCTGGTTACTCTGGCTGGCTGCCCTTTGCAAGGGAACGGTGGAGATGGGGAGTACGGGAACCTATTCCCAACTCTTCAGGGATCCTTATTCTCTATTGGTTTGCTTTGCCATTACCCTAATACGGATGGAACGTAGGCCCATTAGACAAAACATGAAGCAGACCTGTTCCACAGAACTGTGAAGTCAGTTTTCCTTGGCTTTGCTTTTGGTCATTTAAAAAAAAAATGATTGCTTCATGAGCCTCACTGGTCTCTGAACTTTTCCCTTTTCTAGTAAAAGTACAAATTCCAGCTGGAGTTCTTGACCAACAACATCTTTCTACAGAAGTTGTTGTCTTCAATGCTTTGCTGAGTTCCAGAGATAAGATAAATAATTTACCAAATGTAGGTTTCTGATTACTCACTCTATTAGCATTTAGAGCAGAGAGCTCCAGCCCCTGGGGAGTTTGATTCGTTCAGATGCAGCCCATCTGCTTTTTTTTTTTTTTTTGTGGGGAGTTTTTGGGGGTGGGGTTGCCTGGAAAAGCCAGGGAGCTCCCAGCATCCCACACATACTTTAGGGATGAACTGCCTAAATCTTATGGGTTTTACTGGAAATTCTGGGGAATGCTATTTTCTTATTATTTAAAAAAACATACAGCTGCTAAGACTCTTTTCCTCCCTCTCTCTTTTTTTTTTATGCTGAGTAAAAACAAAACTCCACAATTCATTTTCAAATATTATACAAAATAAGATAGCTGAAAGGATATTTTCAGTCTTGTGCAACTTATCCTAAATTCATGCTGCACACTTCAAGAGTAATTTCAGGGAATTTTATAGAAGGGATTCAGTAGAGTTTCTCCTAAATCAAATGACATGGGAACAAAAAGGAACAGTCTAGTACATCAAAGCATCATTCTTCACTCACAGTTTCTGAAGTATAGCAGCAATATTAGTAGTGAAAGATGAAAAGACATTTGCATCTGTAGTTATTCCATGGGCTCTTTCCTTTATGGTAAATAAACATCATTATTATTTTATATGGGTCTTAAGAGTGAACATCGGTACAGAAGAAATCACAGCAAACACATGATTCTGTGGCTGATCCATCGCAGATCCATCACAGAGGAAAAGTTTGAAATAAACCCAAGAAGCAATATGTTGGATATGCAATAAATGCTCTTTTAATTCCTTCAAGATAACTTGATCAACAACTTACTTCATCCCTTTTGAAAAGAAATAGTGAACTATGTGTCTGGATTGTGTAGGATGGTGGTGAGTGGGTCTTATTTTGGTAATCCCTTAGAAATAGAAATTGCATTTAGTCCCCCATGTTAAGATTTTTGTATTTTCACGGACTTTCTTGATGCAAAATCAAGATTGCACATCCTACTTCCTGACATCTTACTACAAACCTATTGTTTTCAGTGATTCAGTAAAAAGTTGATTGTCTCCCAATACCAAGTTGTATTGAAAGTCCTTTGTGTGGAAATAAAAGCTGCGGGTTAGCTTGGGGAGGGCACCTCGCTCAGCAATTAGCTTGAAAACAAAAACAATATATTAGAACAGGGGATACTCCTGAAAGGTTGAGCGAGGTAAGGTAAGGACACAAAAGGAATTCCTTGTGCTTCACAGCTCTGGGTTTGAAGCAATTAAAGAGTGAAAGGTGTAAAACTGCTACCTGCTACCTATCTTGTGCTTCTCTGGGAGATTAACCCACTTTCTTGGCTCCTTTTCGTCTTCTTTCTACATCAGTTGGTGTAAAAGCTGTGATAGCTGGCAGCCTCGGATGACTCCATCTGCATCTGTCATCGTAGTTCCGGGCCTCTCGGGGACACACAGAGTAATTTACCTCTATTTCCTTTGCTTTCTCCCCACAGCAGGTAAAAAGGTTGCCCCAAGCTTAGACACATTCTCCCTTGTCATAAGAATCTGCTAAGCCAAGGCTGGTGAGTTAATAGTCGGAGCGTGTGCTCCTTCCTCTTTTCCTGTCTTCTGACACATCCAAGAGGCTGGAACGATGAATCTGAGAAAAGCGGCATATAAGTACATACACACACACACACACACACACACACACACACTCACGAGGAGAACTCGGACCCAGCCGCCCGCTCTCCACTTCAGCTCGCTGTATGCTGCATTTTAGAAGGTTTCATATTGCTCCTGCAACATTTTTTTGGTTGGCTGGATGGCAGAATGAAACACAGCCTTCCCTGCAGACATCAAAGCATGTCTCCAGCATAGCAAACTCTCCATCCAGCCTTTCGTCTCTCCGGCTACATTCCAATTTAACCGGGGCTGCCTTGCATGATAATCAGGCCTAATCACCGCTTTATCCCTTGATTGTCGGGCTGAGTTTAGGAACTGCAGAGCTCTTTCCTCAGTTTGATTCTGCCTTCCCTCACTCTCTCTGCTATTATTTAGCATGCCCATCCGAATTCTCAGATTTAGCCTTTATAATTAGCTAATAGGTGAAAAGGGCAGGACTGTGCCTTTGGGATTTCAGCGCCCTGTCCACTTAGTAAACTTGAATTCCTTTCACAACTGTGGGAAGACCTTGCCATGTAGAGGATATTCTGAATACCACGGGAGCTTTAAGAGATTTATTACCAGTTTAAAGAGTAAAACAAAAGCCCTGAGCCGGTATCCTCATTCCCCAGAGGTATTTTCCTACCTTCTCTCTTACCACACACACACAGACACAAAATCTGTCATAAAATGTTGAGACCAGAAGGGAAGGGATGTCAACCAGGACTTCTGGAAACGTTTTCTTGATTCTTTCCCTTAGTAAGATGCATTTTGATGCCTTAATTTCTCTAACTGAAAAAAGAATCTCAGGCAAAGAATTGAAAAAAATGAGAGATCAGATAATCCTCCAGTTTAAACCAACCAGGGGGATGATAATTTATGTTTTACTTTCAAGTTCTTTTTAATGCAGTGTTGTATTCATCTACTGAGTGCCTCATGTGCCAGGCACAGTGCTGGTACTGGGGATTTCCCAAGAATAGGACACAACTCTTGCCTCAAGGAGAATAAGTCGAGCCTTAAAGAACTACAGGCACTGAGGTGAAGGGAACCGAGAAGACTGGGAGGGTCTAGATGCAAAAGTTTTCCAAAAATATAATCCGAGTGAAACAAAATTGGCCTTGAGTTGATAATTGTTGAAGCTGAGTTTTGAAGCATGATTGCTCATTATTACTATTTTGTCTATTTTTATATGTTTGAAATTTTCCATAATAAAAAGTTGAAGAAAAAAAATGTAATCCGGGGATCATAATCTGTAGAACTACCTAGAGGAAGCTGGATGAAATGCAGATCCTCTGGCCCCACCCCAGTCCTACTCGGTGAGTTTCTTGACAGGGTTCAGGAATCTGCATTGTCAACAAGCTCCTCGTGCAAATCCGACATCTACTGAAACTTGAGTTCCTTGGCAGGGGAGACAATGAGTGCCAAGACCGGAAGCATAAGAAAGAGGGAAAACCATTGATAAGAGAAGAAAAACTTCCTTGGAAACCACTTAATGAGATCAGACAATTTCAGAACTAGAAGGAGGACCTTAGAGATCCAGAGTCTAGGCCAGAACATCTCAGATTGTGATGTGCGCAGGAGTCACCTGGGGTTCCTGTTCCAAAGCTGTAGGTTGGGGCGGGGTATGAAATTCTGCATTTCTAGCTAGCTCCCAGGTGAAGCCTGGCTGCCGGGCTGGGGATCACACTTTGATTAGCAAGGATTAGTACATTACAGATAAGGAAACTGACGCTCAGAGAGAACAGTACTTGCTCTGAATTGCAGGCATCGAGCAGATCACTGTGCTGCTGCTGTCTAAGGAGGCTGAGCCTGTGCTACCAGACGGATAGCGGGAGCAGGCTGCACTTACATGAGGACTGCAAACGTGGGCCAGGCCTGGAGCTGAGCTCCAGGACAGATTTCTCCTTAGCACCATAGGGATGATCTGAGGAGCTGCCATGTGGCTGTTCTGCCACAGTCTGTTATTTCTTACCACCATTGCTGCATCTTCCAGGTCTGGCCTCTTGAATTCTTCTTGGAACTCCATGAGACATCTTGGGCAATAATTAAATCTATTGAATGCATGACCCAATGCACTAACATGGGCCCAGACTTTAGCATATTTTTGGTTCAATGCTAGTGCGTTAAGCAAGCTAGCTAACTATCCTGAGTTGCAAAGACAATAGGGATTAATAATCTAATAAGTGTACTCCCTAATATCAGGACTGGGGAGCACTCTTTGATACAGGAAATTCTGATTCACACAGTGACTAGTGAACTCAGGGAACTGATTATTCTACAGATTCAAAACAGCTTTCACACCCTCCCTGAAGGACGGATAAGATAGTTTATCATCCTTAATGAAAAGGGATGCTTGGGAGGTACTTCCTAACCTTTGAGGTTGAGGTCAGAGATGCTGTCCCTGTCAGTGACACAACTCCTGAGAAAGCGACTGAAGAACTGACCCGGGGGCATGTGTTGTAATTGCTAATTTCCAGGTAGTGAAGAATTATAATAGGATATTTCGACTCAAGAAATTGATTAACAAAAATATTACCAGACCCTCCCTCTACGGACACACACCCACTCTCTGCATAGCCCCTCAAATAAAGCATCTTTTTCTCTGGCCCCGAAACAACTTCTGTTGGAAAGAAATGCGTCTGGGTTAGAACAGTCTGTGATCTTGAGCTTGTCTCCTTGAAACATCACATGTTACATTTATATCTTCCCCTGATCCAATGACACATTTTCCCTGAGCCCTCTTATCTAGAAATGCTCAGAGGGCACGGATGAATGGCAGACAGACTCTCCTAGCTCTTGCAGTCCCAGTCAGAGTGAAGTTTAAAAGCTTTCCTTAGGATCAGAGTCCCGGGAAAAGTTAATTTTTGGTTCTGGGCGTGTGGATTTAGGCTTTTGTCCGGTGGGGAGTAAGGACGAGGAATGGGTAAACTCTTTGGAGACGGGGGTGGGGAGGGGAGTAGGGCCTCCCTGGAGCCCTAGGCCATTAGTAATCTGCTTTGTGAATGGAGTTAAAGGGGGAGGGGGATGCACATGCTTGGAATTCCTTTATCTGGGTGGGCTCCTTCTCTGCAGACTTTCAGGATGTGGGAAATGGGAGATGAAAGAAACTGCATTTCCAGCCTATCAGGTTACAGTGTGTAAAATGGAGAGGGAAAGAAGTGGGGGGGTGGAGAGGGGGACGGGAGCAGGCGGCTTCGAGAGGGGCCAGGGAGACCCAGTTTGGGAACTGGCTGGGAGAGTGAGAAAGAAAGAGTGCTGGGGCGTGCAGATCACGTTTCACATCACATCAGAGCTGTGGAATTTCCTCTCTTCTGGGGGGAGGCCTGTGAAGATGAAGTTGGTTTAAGGTTAGTCGGTGATGAATAATAGCCCAAAGGCGACTGATGGAGGGTGTTACTAAGTGACTGGTGTTTACAAGCAGAGATTTTGTGGTGGGGAAGGGAGGTGGGAGTCGGGGCCATCTGCAGTCTGAGTTGTTAACCAAATTCTGTGACCCGAGAATGGAGTCCATGTATGGATTTTATTTGTGTCTGACCCCTGTGGTATGCAGAGCCCTGAACTGCGGGCTGAGAAGGGGAGCGAAAGGAATGGGAAGGTAATTAGAAAAGGCGGGAGAACCTCCTCTGTGGGTGAGGGATCCAGGGCCCTGCGGGCACAATCTGCTTTGAGTCTCGGGCGTCCCCGGGTCAGTCCTGGCGGGATCTGTTTCTGTTCTAGTTAAGCCACGTGCTCCACACCACACAATGGTCACCGACCCCGCTCTCCGAGGCCCTCGCCTCCCAAGAGATGTGTTTATTTTTTAAATTCTACACAGGTGAGTGACCTTCCTTGTTGTCTGTTATGAGAAAGAGAGCGTCCACCTCAGAACCTCCACCCCGAGTGTGAAACAGAAGTGTGAAACTTGTGCGAGGCAGGGCAAGTGGTTCCCAAGGCAAGGGACACTCTCTTTTTTAGGGAAGAATGAAAATAGGGGAGAACCGTCAGGTCAGGTCCGGACCTAAAATGAAATCCTGCTCTGGCAGAGATAGGCATAAAGGATAAGGGGTGGGAACATGGAAGCTGGCAATATTCAGAGAAAAGGAATATTTATTAAATCCTGACACCAACCATAATCAGGCAATGTATTGTTCTAATATTATGATGGGTAGAAAGTTATTAGACAGCATATAAATCACCACATACTATAGATGACAAAAATATTGCTTGTTTTGGAAAAATTAGAATACAATAAAATACACTTGTCACAAACCATACCAAGCTTCATTTAATCTTTATTCTCTTGTTTCAGAAAGCTGTTTAGGATTTTGCAGTCTATCAGGGTCATCATTTTCAAACATCTATTAGTGCCATATTGTCATTGCATGAGAGAATCAGTTAATAAAGGTTTCTGGTTGATAGATTGCTAGAGCAAACAGACTTTTGCACTATCTTCTTCGAACTGCTACTGGGCTATAACAGTACACTGGGTCCATGTTTTTTATCATTTTACAAACCATACACTCACATTCTCCCCCTCCTTTCTCTCTTTTCCAAACACCCTCCCCCCAACAGTTTTGCAAAAAATAAATAGGATCCTTCCTCCTCTTTGCGTTATCTGCTCTCTCCTACTATTCCAACGTGAGCTGTAGCCTTGAACCTTGCCAGACACAACTGAGCTTCCCTAATTCATGCTGGTCCTTCTTCACACCCACAGTCATTTTCTAAGCTTGACTCTTTTTTTCCAAGGTCTGTTAAATTTGGGATAGGTACTATTATTTGAACTGGTCCTTCTGGATTTCTTAGTGGTTTCCTAAGAACAGGTAAGGGTGGTAATTCAAGTGATATTTCTTTATGTCCGAGTAAAATAAGCCACCAGCATGTTTTTCTATTCTTAGTTGAAATGAAAATTAATTTTTGAAAGTCCTACAGTCAGCTTAGCTCATCATAACCTGCTGTTGACCTTAGTGGTAGAGGACTCGAATGTTAAAATTAGAACTGACTTTGAGTACTGGCCGTATTTATCGGCTGGGCACCTTATTTTTATTTAACTAACACTTATACAACATTTACTATGTGCCAAACACCGTTCTAAGCATTTTGCAAATATTTGCTTGGCTAATCCTCATATAATGTTATTATTATATAACACTATTATGAAGTGGTGTTATTATTCACACTTTACAGATGAGGAATCTGAGACATGGAGATGCGAAGTAATTTGCCAACCTATGAACATGAGTTCAAGCTTGCCTCCCTAGCACGTCCTCTATTAAGTGGCAGATGTAGCTCTGTTTCCACATTCACCACCATGCAACCTTGGACACGTCACTGAGCAGTGCCGGAGACATATGAAGGGTGTGCAACTGTGGGCAGCAGGGAGGACAGGGCATTCACGCACACATGACAAACCAAAGAGCAAAACCAGAGGAAAAGGAGATTTTTGAGGGCTGCTCCTCCCACCCTCATCCCCATGTAGAGCAGCATAGCAGGTCTCCAGTAGCTTCTTATAATTCAACTCACAGCCTCAGTCCTGCACCATTTCCGTTTCCTTGAACTGCATCAAGACATGATTCTGGTCCCCATCAGCTTCTGACCTCATTACTCATTCTGTTTACAGCTCGGCCTCACCCTTCAGACTGCCCTGATTTCCCAGATAGGAATTTGGCTGCCCTCGTTGACTATGATTCAGATTTTTGCCCCAGCCACATTGCAGCAGGCCCTCCTGTGTACACAGCCCTCTGGTCAGACTGGTACCCTGAAGCCCCTCCTCCATCCCTCCCTGAAACCCTTGTCATGGGTAAGGCAGGGCTCTATCCCACGGGGGAGATTTAGGGCAGGGTTATGAGGACCTTCAATAAAATTTGGGGGGAACCAATTTGGAGTCGGGGGGGATAATGTGATGAAGGGGGCTTTTGAGAAAGATGAGGCGGTTGTGCAGGAGAGGTTAGAGGAAGACAAGGCTGGAGGCAGGGGCATCTGTGATTAAGGTACAAGTGATAGACAAAGAAGGGCTGGGGAGAGGTGCCCCCTGGAAACGGAAAGGGAAAGGGAGATGTACGTATGGGGGACAGAAGTAAAATCTCACGACACTTGGTCGTGGCCCAGATTTGAAGGGCAGGAGGGTGGGGAGAGTCATGCACTGTGATTCTCCAACGTTTCCCATCTGAAGCGTCTGGGAAGCTGATGCCTCCACCCACAAGAATAGGGTATTTGTGAGAAAATGGAAGTGCCTAGCGTAGTGCCTGGTGATTAGATGTAGGCTCAAGAAATGTTTACAGAATATGATACATTTATGTTGAATCTCTAGATCTTGTCGTCAAAATATTAATGCCTGGTGGAAAGATAAAACCGAGAACACTTTGTCTTAAGGGAAAGAGGGAGGACTGGTGGGAAGAGGCTGAGGAGGGATAATCCCAGGGAATGACGTGTTTCCTGCCAGGGCGCACCTGTTTGTGTCACTGCAGAGGGGAGCAAGAGGAAGGGACGAGAGAAGCTGAGAAGAAAAGCCTCAATTTTACATTTATCACAACTTCATAACTTCCCTGTGCCTGGAGAACTGAAGGATGGGGGATGCCAGGGAGGAAGGAGAGGCAGGGTCAACAGCAGATGGATATGAGGGGGCAGCCTTCAGTCAATCACTGACTGCAGGTGTCTGGGTTTGGGGCACTCAGAGGGTCCCCGAGAGGAGACCCACAGGCAGCACGGGGCGGGGCAGAGTGAGCCACTCTGGGCAGGCAGTGGCTGTTGTTGCCGTTGTCTTTCCAGGTCTGTTCTTTACATTTGAAGCAGAGCATTAGACTGTGGTCCCTTCCAGTTCTAGAGAAATCCACTGCTCTCTCATTACTCAGTTATTTTGGTCTCCTCCTTGACGTCACTTCATTTTCCATCTTCTGTCTGCTTGCGGTCACCCCAGTTAATCCTTTCTCTCTTACCCATGTAACTTTCTCTTTCATCTCTTTCTTCTCCCTGGAAACTTAGGCCAGAATTGAAAACAGTCCCTTAAAGAGGGAAAAACCCTAAAACTTAATTTAAAAAAAAGGTTATGTGTCCACATTTGATCATATACATGTTCTTTATCTGTCTCATCATTAGGTTACGGCCAACCATCATTAGGTTACCCCCCATCATTGGGGGGCCAAGGCCTGTGTCAGGCTTTGAGAAGGTGTTTTGTAATGAATACATCGTGCCTTCCCTACCGATCGCAGTTTGATTGATGGAGGGAAGAGTCTCCGCAGCCACCATTTATTTTTCCAGCGCTGGGTGCTGTTAATTGCTTTATATTCGTTCTCACCGAATCCTCACAGCGACCCTGTCAATTACATAAGCCCATCCCCACTGGGCAGATGAGGAAATGCAGACTCAGACTGAGTAACTTGCCCAGGTCTAGTGTGAGTGTGGGGTCCAAGCCGACATTTACTGAGCACTTACTACACGCCAGGCTCTGTACCAGTGCTTCACATGGAATCCTCAGCACAACACCATGCGATAAATATGCTTATTATCTCTTCCAGGTCCAGAGGCAGGCTCAGAGAGTTTAAGTAACTTATGTCACATTTCTAGGAAGTGGTGGAACCGGGCTGTCTCCCCAGGCAGTAAGACACCTAGTCTCTGCTCTTTGACCGCTGGATTTAGTTATTAAAATACCAATAGAACTTCTATGCAGTTTGGTTTTAGCCCTGATGTGATCCCAGGAAAGGACCCTCAGGACAACGTTATTGCAAGGTTCCCAAGGTACACCCTGACTGTGGAAGAGAGTGCTGGCGGGAGAGGGCTGGGGGGATGAACTGGTTAATGTCTGCGAGGGGATGGGCAGAAGCAGCTAAGTGGTGTTAGGACTGCCTCTGAGCGTGCCCTGGAAATGCAAACAGCCCTCAGCTTGGCTTCCAAGGCTGGGCTGGCCCGGGTGGCTGGCGGGAAGCCTGCTGGAAGGGAAGCCCCATCTGAGAGAGCAGCCACAGGACCCTGGAGCAGTGGCTTCCCTCTCTCTGACCTTTAGCTTGAGCTGATGAATTGGCAGCAACTGTGTGACATCAGGGAGACATTTTCTTCTTTGTGAGCTCAGAGCTTCCATTTAAAAATTCCTGGGTCACAAGACGGAGACTACAGAAGCCCAGGCACACTTGTGGCAGCAGCAGGTGACGTGCACTTGCTCCAAGTCCTCCAGAAGTCTGTGTAATCCCAGGGACTCCGGGCGGCCTCGGGGATGGCCATGTAAGGTGCGATCGCTGGCCTTCTTTATCCCGCTGCGCTGCCAGCTCTGGGGAGCCCTGCAGGGACAAGATCAGAGGGGTGGGCACATGGGGCATGGGCCTGGGGGCCACCAGCCTCCTCTGGCAGATTCTTCTGCACGACTACTCCCTTCTTGTCCTTACACCTGGTGAAAACTAGCACTCAGTTAAAATTAAGTGAAATCAAAAGTTATCCAAACATGTTTTTTCTTGACTTTTGTGTGTGAGACGGATGTTGAGGTGGGGGGAGGGAGGAATCTAACGTCTAAACTTGAGGGTGGTAGAGGGACCGTTATTTTAATACAGCAAAGGTCAGAGTCAAAGAGAACTTAGATATTTAAATACTACAAGCCCTGCATTTTACAGAGAAGGAAACTGCAGGCCCAGAGGGGAGAAGTGACTTGCCCAAAGCTGCACAGCACATTAGTGGCAGAGGCAGGACTAGAACGATGACCTTGGGCAAGTTAGTCTTTCTCTCCGGGCCTCAGTTCCTTCACTGATAAAACGACACAGCGAGATTTAATGATGTCCAAGATTTCCCTCCAGATCTTAAAATATAAGACCATAATTGGGTGACTCCCAGGTTCCCTGGGGATCCTAGTGGCTTTAGTGGGGCAGGGCCCTGGACAAGGAGGGATACTTGGCGAGGAAGATGGGGGCTGTCAAATGAGCAGACGACTCCCTGACTTTGGGAGAGAAGGTTTCATCATCTTTGATACCCGCTTCTTCACTTCAGTCCCTCCCCTGCCCTTGCCTTTGGAGTCTAAAATTCATCCTAGAGCAGCTGTCCTCCCCTTTTCCCTCCCTTCCCAGCTCACAGACGTACATATTCCCTAATTTCTGCTTATTTACTGGACCACTGTTACTCCAGCTTTCCACTACCTTTTACTGAGGAATCACTCCCAGCGTGCAGGAAACCATGCACTTTACACTCTCACATTTAATCCTCCTTCCTCCATCCTCTGATTTAGGCTATTATCCCCATTATGGAGATGAAGACACCGAGGCTAAGAGATTTACATACTTGCACATTCCCGTAGCTAAGAAGTGGTGAAGTCCTAGAGTGACTCAGATCTGACTGGAGACCAAGCTTCACTCCTTACGTCACCTCTGGGGCATCACCCCCTGCGTCACCCCTCCGGCAGCCCTGGAGCGCTGGCTGTGGCCCATTAGTTCACTTGGATGGAACAGGTGCTAACGAGACTGAGGTCATTGGCTTTACTCCTGTGAGGACCCAATATCTTTGTCCTGTGCCAAGACCACAGACTGTACCCTTGAATTTGACCCCTTATCGCACAATTAATACTCGGGATCGGGGCTCAGCGTGGGGAGAAGAACCAGGTTCGTTTGTGTCTTTCACCACTACTGGACAAAAATTCAGAGTAATCAGTTATCATTCTGTTCTTCCTAGGAGCTGAAGAGGAGGTAAGCCCACCAAGTTGTCGGTATTGGTCAACGACGTCATACAGATGGATTTGCAGACACTTCCTAGAGTGGCAGTTTGGGCACCATGCTATAACTGAGTTCTGCAGTTTGGGGGCTAAACTATCTTTCGGCCACCCTGAGTCATGCTCCTTGTAGCCTCCCCAGCTGGTCAGCAGCTCACACATGGTGGGGTGGAGGCAGCAGCTGGAAGTGCAACAATACCCCGGTAGGTTCCAGGGATTCTGTCAAACAGGTGTCAGCAAGCGTCTGAGAGGCTCGGTGGGTGGGATTTGGTGTGAAGTCATGCAGGTACCCTCAGGGGCAAGCCATTCCTTTGTCCATTCCTTCCACAAACTCTTACTGAGCACCCGTATGGGCAGGTTAGATCCGGGGCTGTGTTGGACACTGGGAATTCCAAAACTAGTACTCAAGAAGTTAATATTCTAACTCTGGAAACCAACATATATATATAAGCCGTTATTATACCGTGTGAGAAATACTGTCCTAGAGCTACGGTCCCTTAGTGGAGGGAGGAATTAGTTCTGCTGGGCTGGGGGTGGGGGGCTGGTCTGGGAAGGCCTCACTGGGAAGCTGTCCTTTGAGGGGAGTCTTGAGGTATGAGGAGGGGAGAGTACATTCCAGACCCAGAGAGGAGCTGGAGCAAAGGTACAAAGGCTGGAGTTAGCCCAGCCTGATCAGAGAACCTGGAGTCCAGCATGTTCCACAGAGAGCAGGCTTGTCTTTTTATGCAAAGAACAACTTTTGCAGGTATTGGTCTACAGCATCATCATCATCAGAGCCAACACTTATAGAATTTGCTATGTGCCAGACAGTCTGCTAAGTGCTTTTCTCACATCTCCTTTTGTAATACAACAACCCTAAGAGGTAGGTATTATTAACACCATTTTACAGGTGAGGAAACTGAGGCTTAGAGAGAAGATAAGATACTAGCCCAGGTTAGGAAGCACCTGTGCGTTACATCACTACACTCTAATCCTCAGTTTATTCTTTTCCCTTTTCTTTATAGATTTTTTTTTTGGAAGGGCACGCTTTTCTCTCAAGTGTGTGTTTGTGTGCGCACGTCCAGGCCCCCTTCTCTCCGACAGGGCACTCTGGGAGGTCACCTATTTTACTTTGGCCTTCTCTGTCTCCCCATAATGTTCCAGCAAGTGATTCTCATATGCTGAACCAAGCCTGAAGTTCCATTTGTTGTTTTTTTCCATGAGAAAATTAAACCCAAAGAAGAACCAAAACATGCTCAGAAGAGTTTGTTGGGCCACTGCCCGAGGCATTTGCCTTGAGACCATGTTAGCAAAGTTAGGGTTATTATTGGAAAGTGGTCTTTCAAATATGTGTGTGCGGGGTGTGTGTGTGTTATAGATTGAAAATTATTTACGTTCAGATTTTGGAGAACTTTAAATACCATCTAGAGAGTTTGAACTTCATTTTATGGCGATATAAAGAAAAAGGGAAGGGATAGGAGTGTCCACCATGCCCGGGCACTACGCTAGCTCATACCTTTTCACATTCCACCGTGGTGGGCAGTGAGGGTTTTGAACAGGGCGTGGATGTGTTCAGTTTGAGATGAACCTGTGTTGGATGCAAGATGAATTGGGAGGGAAAGAGTTTACAAGTGGAGATTGCAGTTTGCAGGTTATGATAAAATCTGGGGGTGAGGGGTGGGGACTTAGTGCCCCAGTTACAGTGATGGTGATAACTAACGCAAAGGGGACATTTTGTAAAGACGCTAACACATGATAAATATATTTTTATATGTAAACACGGGTTCATCAGTTTTCAAAATTTGATTTGCTTTTTTTTTTTTTCTTTACCGTGACCCTCACTTGTATCATGATATATTCTCTTGCAAATCTTTTCTTTGAGTCCAGGATGTCACTTGTTGCCTGTACCTGAATGAAACTCAGATATATAAAAGCTTGAATCTTAGTCTAAACTTAGCCCCCTACTGACTTGGAGAAGAATCTAAACTTGGCAAAATGCCTCCCTCTCTCTTCAAGCAGCAGTCTGAAAAGTAGCTCTCTACCCCCACCCCCCCAACTAATGAACTATATCTAATAGCCTCTCTTTAGAGAGTCCTCTGAGAAAGAGATGGCGTTTGGTTTTGACCTCATTATCCATTTCAGCCTGTCCTTGATGAAAATAATCGCCCCTTAGGCAGGTACATTCCTCACATTCCTCTCTCCGGAGCTGCTAAGACCTTGTTAACCCCAGTGACCATGGGAAAATGCTGCTGTCTGCTTCAGAGAGGCTAAGGGGAGTGGGCACAAGATAACAAGAGGTGAAGAGGTCACAGTGGAAGCCCCTTTCATCTTTTCAGGCTGTTTCCAACCCAGACAAAGGAATCTGTCCAGGGGTGCAAGGCCCACGCGGCTTTATTTTATGGTCTGGCTCTGAAAGGGGGTTGGGAGGGCCTTGTCGTATCTGGATATTGTTTTGGAGGCGAATGCCTGGCTCCCGGGAAGTCCTCGGCTCCTGGGGGAATGCTAAGTGGAAGGAAGGGCAAGCAGCCCCGGCTTTGGCGGAAGAGACCACCCAGCTACTCAAAGGAGAGTGTGAAGGGCTTGAATGGAATGAGCTGTCCTGCAGGATTTATCATTCAGACTGTGAGATTAAGGGTGTGAGGCTGTTTAGCTCCTTCAGATCGGGGTAGTTCTAGGATTGGCAGCAGAAGAGAAAAAGGTTAGGGAGTGAGTGGAGTGGGGAAAGGGAATCAGGGGCAGTGTGGAGGTGAATGGAGAGGTTAGGACAGTTTGGAAACCTGAGTGTGTGTGTGCATGCGCGCGTGTGGTGGGGGGAATCCAGATTTCCTCCAGCTTGCCACTAACCTGCCTTACGACTTGAAACAAGTCATTTCTCCCTTTTGTACAATGAAGGGATGGGAGGGTACCAGAGGCCTCCAGTGGCTGCCTTGGAGTGAGGAGAGCCTTGTGCTGCTCTCTCCTCCCCCATTCACTTTTCCTCAGCTTGCCCCATTGATTCTGCTTTATTAGAAAAGCAGCATAGCCACATCATCAATTACTGAGAGTCAACAACTCTCCATCTGGTCCGAATCCCCGGCCCACTCCCCAGCACCTTCCTACAATAATGATTGCCTTTTGGGTGGATTTCCTGTGGACCTTTTTTCAAATGTGTGTGTATATATATATATATATATATATATATATTAACATCCCGGTAGTGCACCTCCAATTTTGCATTGTGGTTTCTTTACACCCCCCCCCCCCAGTAATTCGGGGTGCTGGATATCTGTTTGCCCCTGCAATTCTCTCACCTACTGCCTTGGCCTTGCTGCATGCTCCTTCGCCCTCCTCGGGCTTCTGGTTGGGTTTGAGGGATATGTCATCCCCGCCTCCCTCCCGTCCAGATCACCGCAGTCTAGCCAAGTCCCTCCATCAAAGGCCACAGCTCCTGGCTGGGGACTCTCTCCATGTTCCAGTAGGGCCCCACTTACCCGTTCAGGCCCAGCCTGGCAGTGGAAACAGCGGCCCTCTGCTCTGACGCTTTTCCAAACACTGCCCACACCTTTGTAAATAGCCTCCTTATTAAACTCTTCAAATTTCCCAATTTTGAGTGTGCCATCTGTTTCCTTTTGGGACTCTGACTGTCACAGAATATATATCATTAGCATTTTCCAGATTACTATACATAGTCTATGTGGACTGTAGCAGCATAGCACTGTGTTGAGTATGTATATCTGTATACTGTAATTCACTTAACCGTTCCCTTATTGGTCCACATTTAATTTGCTTCCTGTTTTTTTCTCTGTATCAAAACCTCAGTGAAATACTCCCCAGACAAGAAATTGTGGTTTCTTTTAATTGCAGGCACTTCCTTTCTTTTCTGGGTTTATGTTCACAGCAGGAGATGGATCCTTTCAGCAAGTATGTTCTCAGTTGCAGACCTTGGCTGCCCTCAAGGAGCTTACCAGTCAGTAGCACAAAATTGAGAAACATGAAGCTAGGGGAACAACAGAGTCAAATTATGTGATATAGCTAGAAATTCAAAGATAGAGGAGGGATGGAGATGAGAGATGGTTGGTTGGAAAAGGCCTGCTGCCTGGCTGGGCTGTCTCGGGTCAGGGCTGTTTAATTTTCACCCTGGTTAATTTATCATAGTCCAGAAGTGGGCCCTCATCTGACTTTGTTTGATTAGTATATAAAATAGGCATGCCAATTGCTTAGTTTACAAAGAGAAAAATGTCTGTCGGGTGGACCTGAATCTTTGCGTCAATAGGCCCAGCATGTTATGTCTGTAAGCAGAAGCCAGCTGGTAACCTGTTTGGGGAGCACAGGTTTATTGCAAGGAACAGTCAGATGACTTGAAAGCTTAAGGGCATCAGGCTGGATAGCCAGACTCACCCATCTCCACAAGGAATGACGTTGCCCGTGGGACCTTAATATTCCAAGTCTGCTGGCCAAGACCCCCTTCTCTACGGCCTGATAGTGCTCTGATCAGCACTGTCAACTTGAGCCTTTGTAACTCCACATTTCTCTGCCTTTGACCCTTCCTTTACAGGATGTGTTACAGTTGAAATCTGCTCAGGAATCACCTGGGGATCGTGTTAAATGCAAATTCGGATTCAGTAGGTCTGGGGTGGCGTCTGAGAGTTTGCAGTTTCAATGGATGCCAAAATGCCTTCAGTCTGGTACAACCTAGTCTTCTGGAGCCACTGAGTCCTTGAAAAGAATGTCTTTCTTACCTCTGCTCTAATCCCCATTTTGTGGTAATTTACAACTGAATATTCAGATGGGCAATCTCCTGTCCTAGTACCTGGTTGAGGAGTTGGACACTGTGTAGCTATGAAGAGCAGTAGCCGGGAGAGCTCTGAGGAGGTGGGGACTTCACTTGGGAGATGAAGGACTGAAGGAGCCGCTCAGACTGTGGTTTCCTGCTACTCCCTGTCACCCAGGAGCTGCAGACTTACCACCCACCCTTAGAGCCGGGAAACCCAGGCACCAGAGGTCTTTGTTTCCCCTTTTTACAGAGAAAGAAAAACAAAACCTATATATGTGTTTGTGAAGTGACTTAGGTCTTAAGCCTTCAAAGCCGGTACCCTCATCATCTTAAATGAGGAACTGAATAGGATAGGATAGGGTTTTTTGTTTTTTTGGTGAGGAAGATTGTCCCTGAGCTAACATCTGTGCCAATCTTCCTCCATTTTGTATGTAGGACACTGCCACAGCATGGCCTGATGAGCTGTGTGTAGGTCCGCACCAGCACCTGAACCTGTGAACTCCGGGCTGCCGAAGCAGAGCACATGAACTTCATCACTACGCCACCAGACCGACAATGGGGGCATTAACCACAAGCATATTACTAACACTGTGTTACATTTTAAAATACTTGACAGTGTCCAAATCATTTAACTATCCACAATCTATTTGATCCTTTCAACTACCCTGGAAGGTAGAACAGGCATTATTATCCCTTTTTTATCTCTATTTTCTAGGTAAAGCTGAGTCTCAGAAAGGGCAAGTAACATATCCAGGTTCAACCGACTACTAGGTGGCAGAACTTGAGTTCAAAACTTTTAAAAGCTCAGCAGGCGTTCACTTCTGTTATCTTGTGTCCTATCTACCCCATCCCTGACATGCACACCACATGTGCCCACAAAATGGTTAAAAATTAACCAAGGACCCAGAGCTGGGAGTAGACTTGGGACTCAGACATGCATTTTCCCTCTTGGCCTGGCTTGCATGTCTTCTTGATTTTCTACTAGAAAGAATTCTTGCAACAATTGCCGCGTCTTCCTCCAGGTTTCTATGATTCCAGCCTGCCCATTCTCACCGCCACTGTCTCCGCCCAGGCTTTCATCGCGACACACGTGAATTATTGCCACAGCAGTCACTTTAGGTTATAAAGACTAGAACAAACACGGAGCCCTACTATGTGCCAGGCCTGTGCCAAGCTCTGAGGGTAGGGATGACTGTGTCCTAGTCCCTGCCTCAAGGAGCTCCCAGGAGATACAGAGACCTGAAACAGGTCACTGCAACAGGACAAGGACGGAGCAGTGACGGGGAAATGTGCAGGGACCTGGGGAGGGGCTGGGTGATGGCAGGCTCTTCCTTCCCGTTGGTCTTCTGGCCATCAGGTTCTCTTCCGTCACAGGTACTCAATGTTCTGTGTGCTCCCTGGTCTAGATCCTTTCGTACCTTCACAGTGCCAAGACTTCAGCTTGGCGTCCAGTGTCCTCCCTGATCTGGCCCTGGCATTTTCCTCAGTACAACCCTCTGTGCCATTCACAACCTTCTCCTGATCAGCCCAGGCACTTCTGCTGCATAGTCCTCTGAGCTGGTCGAAGAATCATAGTAATAATCCTAGTACAACTTATTGCATGCCTGTGTCACTCTGCTAAGCATTTTTTCTTGTTATTTTATGCAATCCTCACAACTCATTGTGGTAGGTGTCATCTTCCTCATTTTGTAGATGAGGAAACCAAGGTTCAGAGAGGTTAAGTAACTTGCCTAAGCCACACAGCTAGAACATGGCTGAGGAGAACTCAGCCCCCCAGGTCAAACCCAAAGTCATCCCACTCTTGCCATTCCACTCCACTGAGATGAGGGGCAGGAAAGGGCATATGCAGGAGTCCCTCCCTATCCGCAGTTTTGCTTTCTGTGGTTTCAGTTACACTTGGTCAACCGTGGTCCGAAAATAATGCTATGTCACAGTGCCTTCGTGATTCACCTCACTTCATCTTGTCACACAGGCATTGCATCATCTCACGTCATCACAAGCAGAAGAAGGGTGAGTACAGCACAATAAGATATGTTGGGAGAGAGAGAGAGAGAGACCACGTTCATATAACTTTTATTACAGTATATTGTTATAATTGCTCTATTTTCTTATTAGTTACTGTTAATCTCTTACTGTACCCAATTTATAAATTAAACTTTACAATAGGTATGTATATGTAGGAAAAAACATAGTATATATAGGGTTCAGTACTATCTGCAGTTTCAGGCATCCACGGGGGGTCCTGGATCTTATACCCTGCAGATAAGGGGGGACCACTGCATTAGGGGTTCGTAATTTTGTCTCCTCACTCCTGCTGCTCCCACACCTGAAATACTTGTTCACCTTCAGGGATCTCAATGCTGCGCTTCCCTCAATACACCGCACAGACTCCCTCACCTTGAATTCCCCCAGTTGTTGCTTGCTCCCTTTATATGGTGTGATCATGGGTTACTTAAGCTTCCGTGAACTTGGAACTGTTCTCTGGTGATTTCATGGAGGTGCATGTGAGCCTGACTATAAACTACTATTCAGACTGGCTAGACGGCCAACGTCCATAATAACAACTAACAATTAATGTTGCCGAAAATGGAGACCAGTCATTCAGAACATCAGTGGAGGCATCACGAAGGCCTCACAGTGTAATCTGCATGGTCATATCTCTGGGCTACAGTTTCTTCATCTGTAAAGTGCGGGCGCTTGAACTACATGGTCTCTAGTCAACAAATATTTATTGTACTCCCCCCATGCACCAGGCACTCTTCTGGATCCTGGGGATAAAACAGAAAAAAAATCCTTGCCCTCATGCTAGTAGAAGGAGACAATAGACAAAGTAAATACGCAAAGTATATATTATGTCAGATGGTGATAAGGGCTATGGAGAAATATAAAGCAGAGAAGGGAGAAAGGAAATGCCAAGGAGTGACATTATCTGACTTACATTTTAAAAGGCTCACTAGCTGCTGGTGGAGAATAGACTGTAATAGGATAAATGAGTGAGCAGGGAGACCAATTAGGAGGTAATTGCAGCAATCCAGAGGAGGGCTGGTCGTGTGGCTTGGACAAGGAGTAGAGGAAGTTAGAAGTGGTCAGACTTTGGATATGTTTTGAAGGTAAAGCCAGCGTAATTTACTGATAAATTGTATGTGGAGCAGACTCAAGGATGTCTCCAAGGTCTTTGTCTTGGAAGGAAGAAACATTTGGAAGGATGGAGTTGTCATTAACTAAGAGAGAGAAGACTATGAGAGGAGCAGGTTTTGAGGAGACACCCAAGTGGAAATGTGGAGTAAGCAGGTGGATATATGAGTCCAGAGTTTAAGGGGGAGGTCCAGGCTGGAGATATAAATGTGAGACCCATCAGGGTATAGAGGATGTATCAGACACCTCTTAAGCACCGCTTTATTTTTTTTCTCTTATTTATTTATTTATTTATTTTTTTGTGTGTGTGAGGAAGACCAGCCCTGAGCTAACATCCGTCACCAATCCTCCTCTTTTTTTGCTGAGGAAGACTGGCCCTGGGCTAACATCCGTGCCCATCTTCCTCCACTTTATATGGGACGCCGCCACGGCATGGCTGACAAGCAGCACGTCGGCGGGCGCCCGGGATCCGAACCGGCGAACCCCGCGCTGCCAAGCGCGGACGAAACCGCTGCGCCACCGGGCGGCCCCTTAAGCACCGCTTTAAATCCTTTTGGCCCCACCTCGTCCTCCAGCTGATGTAATGCAGCTGATATTGGCCAGATTTGCAATGGGTATAAACTGACAGTGCCTCACCCCTGCCTGCTCTGGGTACTTCTTCCTTCCCGCCCACGGGTGGCTGTAGGATAACAGGGGGATCGCACTCAGCACTGCCATATGTACAACCCAGAATTATGGGGGAGTTGATGCTCATGAGGCCACACTAAACCAGTGGTGAATGGAAGCTGATGGACAAGTGCAGATCCCTCTTCATCCTATGATGGACAGTTCCGAATCTTCTAGGGGAACCTAGGCTAAGAGGTGGCATTTAACACCATGAGGCTGAATGAGATCGCCGATGGATTAATGAAGATCTGGAACAGGTCCAAAGACTGAGGCCTAGAACCCTCCAACATTTAGAGGTGAAGGAGGTGAGGAGAACCTAGCAAAGGAGACCCTGAAGAATAACCAAGAAAATGTAGTGTCTTGGAAGCCAAGAGGAAAAAGTGTTTCAAGGAGGAAGGAATGATCAGCTGATCCTTGCTGAGCAGTCAAGTAAGATGAAGACTAAGTGATGACCATTAGGTTTAACCACAATGGAGGGAACTGGTGACCTTAACAAAGAGCAGTTTGGGTGGGGTTGTGGCGTGATTCAAATGGGTTTGACAAAGAAGCTGGAGGGGAAGTAGGCTCAAGAGAGACTTTTTTTAAGATGGGTGAAATTATAGCATATTTATATATATTTATATGCTGACGCGAATGATTCAGCAAAGAAGCAAAAACAGATGATGCAGGAGAGAGGAGAGAGCATTGCTGGAGGGAAGAGAGGATGGGAACTAGTGGCCAGTGAAGGTGTTTTCCTTAGATAGGAGCACCGACAGCTTATCCCTAAACTGCAGGAGGGAAAGCAGAGTATGTGGGCAAATTCTCACATCCCACACTCGCTGATGCTTGAATTGCAAGAGGTCATTAAGACTTTGGGTCTGTGCCTTCCACCACCCCCTCCATTTCACAGATGAGACCCAGAGAGAAGTGACCTGCCCAAGGACACACATTGATATTATAAATCCAAGTGCAAACAGCAGGGCACAAATCCTGGAATATAGACTGTGGGTTTCAAATACTCTGTTAAGGCTTGTTTCCCAGTTTGGGATTTGGAAATATGGTCCCTCTAAGGTTAGCGAGAGGTGAATGCAGCACTAGGAGAGGTCAGTGAGTTTCCAGCATGGGGAGGCCATAACAAAGAGGCACAAACGTGCTGGTCCCATGGAGGAGCTACACACCAGGCTTCGCCTTGGCCTCCAGGAAACTTGTAAAACCATCGCCTTCTCCTTCCCGTAATTCCATTCATTTCCCAAACATTCTCTGTGCTTTTGTGCTAAGTGCTACGGGTATGCAGGGTAAGGGAGTGGGGGGAAATACAGAACAGACAAACTGAAAGAGGTCCCGCCCTCAAATTTTCAGTCTTCTAAGAATAAGCTATTCACACATCTGACTATGGTTTCGTGCCCACTGCCCAGTCTCCTGTTTCTCAGTGACCTCAGTCCTGGACAGCAGGGGTGTACGGTATGGGGAGACTGCCACTAGTCACTGCAAAAATAGCTCCCTGACTATGGATTCAAAAATACAAATTATAAACTGCCCTGGGGTGCAAATGACTCCCATGTGAGCTTGTTGAGCGTGATCCACTTATCTCTAGGGCTGATCGCTAGTTAAATCCTGCCCAAGTAGCTGAAAGCCTGTTTGTTTTATGACAAACAGGAGAAAGGGGCCCTCCCTGAAATTCGGCCTAGGGTGGGACCTTCAGCCCATGGAATACCTAAGCTGGTACCATCTGCGACACCTCTCCTCCCGCTTCCCACCAAGACGAAATTTGAAGAGACGCACAGGTCCAGGTTCTGACTTCGACACTCAAGGTGTTGAGGGTAAACTGAGGAGATGGCGCGCTGGAATGTCACCCTGTGACAGTCCAGGAATGCTTCCTTGAGGAAACAATTATGGTCCCTTCATTTCTGTCGCCCTTTGCAGCTGTTTGAAAGCAGTTCACTATCAGTGATTTCACGGAATCCTCACATGCTCCCCGTGAGGTAGGTGGAGGGGCTTTATTATCACTGTTGTGCAGCTGAAGAGACCGGGGCTCGAAGAGGTGACATGACTCCACCCAGGTCATATGGCTAATAAGCAGCTGAACTGGGACTCGGTCTCGGCCTCCTGACGGTGAGTTGGGTGCCCAGGTGACAGGGAGCCTCCTCAGCCCCTCGGCCCTCAGGTGAATGCGTGGGCTTCCCTCCCAGGGTGGCCTGGCCTTGAGTCCCAGCTCCCTCACCAGCTGTACGACCTTGGGCGAGTTGTTGAGGGTCTCTGTACCTCTCTTTCCTCATTTGTAAAGTGAGCAAAACTATAGTACCTGAGTCCCACAGGGTATTTTGGAGGAGAAAATGAAATGTTATAGAGAGAACAAAACACGTGTCTGGCACAGTGCGAGACATCAATAAATGTTATATCCCCTTGTCTCCCAAAAGTCTTTCCTCTGAGGCACAACCTGAAACACAGGACTTAAGAATTCTGCAGAAGGCTCCCTGCTTTCCGTCCTCCCCTCTCCTGCCCTTCCTTCTCCCTCTGTGATAACGTCACATTTGTACGGCTCTTTTCACTTTTCAAAGTGTTTTCTGACCACACCTCTTGAGACCCTCCTGACAGTCCTGTAAGATAACAGAACCGAAATCTTCCTTCCCTTCTTACAAATGAGGGGAAACCAAGGCAAGAGCGGTGAATCGACTGCACTAAGGCAGTGCCTCTGTTGGCCACAAAGCGGGGACTGTGCCCTCCTGCTGTCTCAACTCTTGGTTACTGGGAATCTTTAATTGTGTGGGTTTCCTTTTCTGCCTTTGGAAGTGGCAGCTAGGGGATCTAATTGAATCTCTGCTAGCCCAGGATTCCCTTTCAGAACGAAAACAGTGGAGCCAAAAAAAAGGCAGAGAGCAAAGTGGTTTGCAGCCTAGAGATCCCCTCCGGCCCACACAGCTTCCCTGCACATCAAGACATGGGCCCCGGGGTTGGAAATGCGGCCCAGGGTAAGGGGCGAATTCCAGCTGCCTCACAAGTGGGTGAGAGTTGAAAAGGTCAAAAGGGCGCTGCTCCCGCCTGAGATTCCAGCGTCAGCTCTGGCACTTGATATCTGAGAACACCTTGAACAAGTCAAGGTGCACCTCAATTTCCTCATCTCTAACAGGAAGACTGGATTAGATAAAATGTCTCAGCTGCCTTCCTCATAACCTCAAAGGGATTTGCTTGGGGACAGCAGTGACCCATTCTGGGCAATTGTTTACAACTTTTTTATTATGAAAAATTTCAAAGAAATTCAACATCCACAAAACAATATAATGAACCCCCACCTATCTGTCACCCAACCTGGACAATCATCAACATTCTGTCTTTCTTGTTTCATCTCTACCTCCACCCCTCCCACTTGATGGTGGTTTTGTATAGTTCTTTTTTTAGGTGAAATTTACACACATCGAAATGCAGAAATCTTAACTGTGTAATATTGACAAATGGATTTGCCCATGGAAACTATACCTCTACCACGATAGAGATAGACTATTTCCACCTTCCTAGAAAGTTCTCTCGTGTCCATCATGGGCAAATGTATAAACTGAATTTATAAAACAAATTAAACATAAATGTGAGTTTAGCACGCTGAGGGTTAGCAAATGCTCTCTTCTCAGGGCTGGCTAGGTCGGAATTAGATCTGCAGTCTTAAGCTATTATTCTCCTTCCTGCTCTGTCCCCTCTTGTCATCCTGTGTGTCCCTGGAGGTCACAGCCTTCTCCTGCACGTACTCCGTGTCCAGTTATTCTATTACGAGGCCTTTACTACCCTGGCTGCCAATTCTTAGAAGCTGTCTTTTCTTTTTCCTGTACACTTACTTTTCTCTGGATTTTTTCTTTTGTTCTCTTCTGATTTTCTTTCCTACAAGTGCTGTCTCGTAACTGCTGCTGTTTCTCTTCTTGAGAGCATTCTCATTTTTCTGAGTTCAGCTCATCTTCTCTGAGCTCACTGTCCTTTGTCTTTTTTGACTGTTCATGCCCTGGACACTAGACACTGAGCCATAACCCCAGGGTCCAGCCCAAGGCCAGGCCCTTAGTCAACAGCAAGTGAGTGAGTGAATGTGAAGGGCCGCACGCTCTAGAAACACCTGCAACCTAGTAACTGTAGCGTGGTCCACTAAGGAACCCCAACCGGTCAGCCTTGCCATTTCTGGACCCCATCTTTCTCCCTGCATTGAGCAAGCAGCTATTTATCTGCCCCTTTGGAAGCCCCAGCATTTGAAAGAAAGGAGGCTGATTTCCTGGCAAAATGTGACCCAAAGGACCATTCTCCCCCCACCCCCATCATTAAAAGAAAAAAAAAAAAAAAAAAACCCCAGCAAGCTGGGCTATCAGGGATACTTCCTGTTTTCCTCTCTTGAAAGCATCCTGGATAGATGAAACTGAGGGATCAAAGGGACTGTCTGCCTCTGGGGCTTGGGGACTGGCAGAATGGCTTTTAACCCTCTGCTGTCTCCTACGTGGGAGTGGCACAGGCACTTTATGTCTTATATTTCCTGGGTAGATTTAACTTCTTGAGGGCAGGGGTCCCGCCATTCATACATTCATCAAACATTATGAACTCTACCAGATGCCAGGCTTTGTGTAAGGATCTGGGGATACAGGGACGGATATGACACAGTCCCTGGCCTCATTCATCTAACAGTGACCACAAGTGCTACCATGATTAAGCACTTTCTCTGTGTCTGGCACTCACTACATGCTTTTCGTGCATTCGATCCTCACAACAAGCTTATGGGGCATTATTAAGCCTGATTTACAGATAAGGAAAGCGAGGCTTATGGAGGTTGAGTAACCTGCCACGGGCACATGACCAGCAGATATCAGGGCTGGGGTTAGAGTCCAGTGGTCTGACAGCTCAACCTGCCTTCTTTGCCGCTACACTAGCCTGCCCCCTGGAGAAACTGCCTCTGTGTCTAAAGTGACTCATTGCAAGTAATTTTTACAAATGCCATTTATCTCTGGGCTTGGTCAGGTGGCTTCTGATGACCAGGTTTGTTTGCATCCTACTTACCCTACCGTGCTGTTCTAGAATGGAGGTGAGTCGGCTTGCAGCCCCTGAAGGCTAGAAACAAGGCTGAGAGACAAAGAGGCCATGTCTCGTTCTTGGAGGACAAAGAACGTGTCAGGCTCTTGCTTCCCCTCTCCCACTTCTGGAACAGATCAGTTTTCCCAGGTTTTTGGTTTTTGGCATTTCCTCCAAAGCTTCTAAAGAACTTGAGGGGATGTTCACAGGTAATAAAGGAACCAGGTGAACATATGCTGAGGAATTATTCTAGACCTTTGCTTATATCATCTCTTGCATCCTTACAATAGATAGTATTATTTTCTCCTTTTTTCTGGGGAGGAACTAAGGCTCAGAGTGGTTAGTTAACATACCCCAAATCACACAGCTAGGCAGAGCCAGAATTTGATCCTAGGTTTGGCTAACTCCAAAACCTGCACTTTAATTATACTCTTTCCCCACGCTGAAACTTGGCAGAGAGAGGAAGGAACTCCCTGCTGAGATTCCTGACAAACTCTAAGCGGCAGGGGAGGATACCGAGTAACCTTGAGATCCCTTGGTTAGGGACGCCTGGCACAAAAGGATCTTAAGGTGCTTCCGACTCTGCAATTCTATCTCTTTAAGACCCAGAGCTCCTATGCCAAGCCCCTCCACGATCCTCAGAGATTTCAGGGGTGGGGAAGCTGCACTGAATGCACTGACATACAAGCAAAAAAAGACTTCAGCATTTTTGCCTTGCCTTGGTGACTCCGGCTTTTTTTTTCTCTCTCTCTCATTTATTTATTACTATGCCATTCCCTGGCCCTGCTGCTGTGTCAATACTGATAAAAGCAAATCGCCCCACAAACAGGTGCAGCGGGAGCTGCCCCTTGGACAGCTGCCAGGGAATGTGATCGCTCAGCTGGGGTGACCTGCCCCTGCCCAACCCCCTTCTCAGGTTCCAGCCCAGGGCCTGTGTCCTTGGGCAGTTAATGTCAGTCCACGTGTCCCGAGCCTGGTATCTCAGTTGGCGTCATGGACGCAAGCTGGCGGGTGGGGTCGGGGTGGGGGGGCGTGTGCAGGACAGAGGGGGCCTCCAGGAGTTATCGATCCATCAATCTATTTATTTTCTTTTTTGGTTTCTTCCAAAATTCAGATAGAACTATGTCATGTCCTGCAAGTATTTGACAATATTTCTTAAGAATATCACTGCCTAATGTTTCTAGGTAAGAAATAGCTTTTCCAGGCCTATCCTGTCCAAATTCACACATACACTTGCAATTTAATCATCCGAAAGACATTTTCTGAGTACCTCCTAGGCTTAGCTGAGGGTTCACCTAAATAAACGTTTTGTGAGCCAGCCACGCTATCCAGAATACATTTTGATGCTACCAAGCCATGTGACTTTGACTCTGGTTTGAAAAACATTATATTTCATCCGCCCTCCCCCATTTCTGTGTTCTGTCCCCAAGCATTATTTCCCCACTTCCCTAGGGCTCCAGCCTTTCTGGAAATGCTCTAGCTCAGCGCGCAGCCTCCACCTCCCCGGAGGTAGGACCGGGGCAATAAGGCGGTGACCGCGCAGGGCGCCGGGCGCAGGTCGGGCCCGGGGTTGGGTGGGGCTGGGCGGAGGGCAGGGGCTGGAGCCGCCCGGCTGAGCTGCCGCAGAGCTGCACGCCGCTCGGGGAGGGGAGGAGGTTGCTATGCAAATGACGCGGCGGCCCCCTTTACCCAGGGGCCCTCTGGTTGCCAAAACAGACCATTCCCCAGAACAGTCGCCTAGAAACGGGCGCTGTCATAGCAGCCTCCCTGTAGCGGCAAGCCAGCCATGCTGCCAGGAGGAGCTGGGTCAGGGTGTTCAGACTTCCTCAGCACCCCCTCCCCACCCGGTCTCCACCTCAGGGAAGGGAGTGGTGGCTTGGGCCCCTCCTTGGAGCAGGGGAGGGCGCTAATTGGATTGGACCGCTCCAGAAACACATCAGCTGCTCCTCCCTGGGGAAAGGGGTGGGGGGGAGGCTGCAGACAGTCTTTGTGATGGGTCTCAGCCTCCCCTCCCTGCAGCCTCGCCCTGACCTGGTCCCCCAGCCTCTGCCCGCCCAGCGCCTTCCTAGGGCACAATGGCAAGCTCATTGTGGCGTGGAGGAGGCAGACATCGATCAGATAATCACCAACGTGAAATCCAGCCATGATAAGGAGGGGTACGTGATGCTGTAGGAATTTAAGATACGCGATCTGACCTGCTTTGAAGGGGTTAGAGAAGAATGCAGGTTTGCAGCAGCACCCAAGCCAATACCCTCACTACTTCATCCCTCAACACCCACCTCTTAGCAGCGTTTCCTCATCTTGCCCAACCTACCCGACCTGGCGGTTTCCGAAGCCTGCGAGCAGGGACGTTTTCCTACCTCATTTGGCAGCAAGAGAGTTCCTACTCGTTTAAGTGTGTGCATCTTGCCTCTTACCAATTATTTTATTTTTATTTTTTTGTTGAGGAAGATTGTCCGTGAGCTAACATCCGTGCCAATCCTCCGCTATTTGTGGGTTGCTGCCACAGCATGGCTTGATGAGTGGTGTGTAGGTCCGAGGCTGGGATCGGAACTCGCCACCCCAGGCTGCTGAAGGGGAGCGTGCGAACTTAACCACTACGCCACCGGGCCTCCCCGCTTCTTACCAATTAAACTAGAGTCTAAACTTCTAAGAGGCGGGACCCATATAATTCTGGGATAGCACACCTTGACCATGAAGAACAAGACAGATTTTAACAGATTCGCTTGAATTTAGTGCCAGTGATCTTTATCACGCTGGGAGGCTTCTAATGTTACCTTGGTAGCAACTGTTTGAGATTGGCCTTCAGAGACTATTAAAACCCCACAAAACTCTGGGATTGGGGAGGGGAGGAGATGCAGTGACAGCCTGAGTGACATTAAGCCAACAGGTGGGCTACAGAGAAAGTGACTCCTGAGGGCACAGCATCCCATGTGGTCCAAATGCTGCATGCCACGGGCAGAGGTGCTATGTGTCTCTGATGGGGGCGAGAGGACAGCTTTGTGCTTCTGAGCTGGGCAAGGGAGTCCCCTTCCTTCATGATTCACAAGAGGCCTTGAGAGTCTCATGGACTCAAACATAAAGTCCTCATTCAGCCTGGCTTAGGAAGGCAGCATGAAAATGTGTAATCTCTCCCTCCCTCTCTTTCTCCTTTTCCTTCCTCATTTTTCAGTGCCTACTATGTGCCAGGCACTGGAGATTCAGAGAATGATGAAATTGGTATCATTCTATATTTGTAAGGAGAAAAACAATGCATAGTATAAGGGACACTGGCCATGCCATATGGTCACCATTATCTTTTGATCAACTTTCCTATGTTTGTGGGTTTTCTCCACATCATAAATCCCCCTTCTCCAAAGTAAAGGCCAGAAATTTGCTTTCCCAGACTCTCTTGTGACTAAGGTGTAAGCATGTGACCTAGATTCCACCAACCAGATGCACCCATATGAGATTTGTTTTGCTGAGGAAGATTCACCCTGAGCTAACATCTACAGCCAGTCTTCCTCTTTTTTTTGTATGTGAGCCATCGCCACAGCATGGCCGCTGATGGATAAGTGGTGTCGTTCTGCACCTGGGAACCAAACCCAGGCCACCAAAGTGGAGCCCACCGAACTTAACCATGAGGCCACCAAGGCTGGCCGGGCATGTGAGATTTTGATTTGGAAGAGAGCAACTAAGGAAGCAGGCATCCTGGGGAAGGGGGCTGGAGGAGGCATCTGCCGTTTAGAGCAACAGCAGGGATGTTCTGGGATTTAATTCCCATCATTGTTGAGGGGAGTGAGGTGAAGCAAGTTGTAGAATTTGTGCTGATTGATAGCTGCCATGGTGGCTTGGCTGGAAAAGTACCTCTGGGTGGTCTGGGCGTCATTCCTGAATACTGAGCCTCTGAGCCTATCTTCCCTTCTGGATTTTGTAAGCCTTTTAATATTTTTTAATAAATTCCTTTTCTGTTAGAGTGGATTCTGTTGTTTGCAACTAAGAACTCTGATACAGATAGATGAATGGATGAGTAGGTGGATGGATGGGTAGGGTGGGTGGGTACATAAAGGATGGATGAGTGGGTGGGTGGAAGGGTGGATAAAGGGTGGGGAGAAGGGTGGGTGCGTGGGCAAGCACCAAAACATTGAGTGATTTTTTTGGGAGATGGGATTACACGTTATTTTTTCCTCTCTGATTCTCTATAGTTTTTCCTTCCTTCTTCCTTATCCCTCCTTCCTTCTTCCTTCTTCCCCTTCTCCTCCTCTGTCTCATTCTTTGTCTTTTTTTTTGGCCAGGAACATGCATTTTATTTTATTATTTAAAATTTTTTTTTAATTTTTAATTTTTATTGATGTCTTAATAGTTTATAACATTGTGGAGTTTTAGTTATATATTATTATTTGTCCGTCACCATACGGATGCGTCCCTTCACCCCTTGTGCCCACTCCCTTTCCCCCTTCCCCCTTCCCCCTGGTAACCACCAACCAGTTCTCTCTGTCCATGTGTTAGTTTATATTCCACATATTGTCTTCTTTAAGCATGTTACTTGCATAATAATAAATTATCAGAAACCCGGACCCAGACCTAGCATGTTACTTGTGTAATAATAAGAAAGTTATCAGAAACCCAGACCCAGACCTAGAAGAGCTCACAGTCCAGTGGGAGATCAGCACAGGGAAGATAGAAGCCACCACTGAACACGGCGGGTTCTAAGTCAGTGTGAGCCACGGAGGGACCTTGACTCTGGATTCAGATCCCACTTCTCACCAAGCCTGCCCTGACCACCAGCAAAAAGCCTTCCTTCTCTTTCTCTCCCTCCTCCGAACCCCACACCGAGGCTGGGCCCACCACTCAGAGGCATGCACTTGGCTCATCCTGCCTTGTGACATCGTTCCTATTGTTACCCAACAATCCTATTTTACCTTGAGCAAGGATGACACACACATTTGTGACTCATCCCATATTGTTCTGCCCTCTCCCGGCTCTGGACTTCCAGTGGCACTGACTGTCCCTTGGCTGGCAAGTACCACAACCTTGTTCTGCAGCTATTTTTCACATGGGCATGTCCTGTCGCCCAGGGTAGACTGTCAGCTCCATGGAGGCTGGGATTGCAACTTACGTGATTTTTGCCAACCCCATTCCGCACAGCTTTGCAGGAAGTGGGGTTTGATGTTGTGCCTATAGAAGATGGGGATCATATGGTTTCTTTTCACCTTGATGACGTTCTCCATAGTAAAGTTATAAGCTTTTGCAGGCAGAGACTTTTCCTTTCTGCCTTCATTCCTTCCTTCCTTCATTCATTCAGCACTTAATGAATGTCTGTGATGTGCCAGGTGTTCACAGTTTAATAGCAAGAAACAGATATGTAGGCAAATAAGTGGGAAAGAAGTGGTAGAAGAGCTCAGATGGCTAAGTGTGCAGGGGAGAGAAGAGAGTGATTGGTTGGGGGCAGAAAAGGCTTTTTCATAGTAATAATATCAAGTGTTTATTCTAGGATGGCTCTGTTCATGGTACTTCATCCTTGCAACAGCAACAAGGCAGGTACAATTATTACTTCCATTTTGCACGTGAGGAAACTAAAGTCCTGAGAGGTTTAATGTCTTCCAGGGTTGCTGCAGAGCTGGGATGTGCACCCAGGCCTCTGGCCTCTGAGATCCATGAGCTTAACTGCTGCCCTATCCTGCCTTGAATGGATTCTGGAAAGCTGAGTAAGTGATCACCAGGCATGGAGGCCTTCTGCACAGGCCAGGGCATGGAGGGGCTGCCTGTTCTGTTCAGCTCGGACGTGGGTGCACAGAGGAAGGGTATGGTATGGGGGCGGCCACTCAATAATAGGTGGCCAAAAATGGCGCATATTTAATTTAAGTCCCAATTCCTTATCTACAGCTACAAAAGCCTAAAAAGCTCTGAAAACAACACATTTGGCAACAAAACCTGTCCTGAACAAACGAAAGGCCAGTTACAGTCTTTCTTTAGTCCCACCTCATTGATGATCCATATATGTCATGGCAGAAATACTAACGTGTTTGAATATAGGATGCTGTCCACGTCCTGCTGGGGGCATTACACAATATATGGTACAGGCACTATGCTGCTTTTCTAAAATCCCCAAAATTCTTAATTACAAAATACATCTGACCCCAAAGGCGTCAGCTAAGGGGTTTGGACTTGCACCGTGTCTCCTCTGGACCGCTCTCTCCACTTCTGGTCTGCTTCTTACCCCAACTGCTCAAATGCTCTTGGGCATCTAGAATCAACCTTTTCCTCCAGAAGAAATCAAATACACCCACCTACCCTTGGGGTCTCCCCGCAGACCTGTCTCCCTCAGCCAAGCTCCTTTGCTCTCAGTAACTCTCCACTTTGCTTTCTGCCAATCCCATTGGATTATGGTGCCCCCTTTCCCTTCGTGCCCTGGTCGAGAAGATGCACTTTGGAGATGTATTCTTCTCTGCACTGCTCTGGCAGTGTGGTCTCAGCCAGTTGTCTGCCCATGGGCTGCAGAGTTATTGGAAGAAGTCTCTATGTCTATTTGCACTCCAAATATTGTCTGCTGACTGTCTAAGTAATGTCTGGAGTAGGACTGTGCTGCTCCTTTTCAACTGTACTGAAGCACCCGTTGTTTTCCACTATGAATTTCCCCAGTTGACTAAAGCCCATAATAACAACTCTCATTTGCAGGATTGCAACAGTTTCCAAAGGGGAAAAGGAACCTCGGGTGGGAGCAGGTTGGAAACCATGGAGCTGGGCTGTCAAGGCAGCCTGTCAGTTCCCCTTGAGCAGAGAGGAGTCATGAGACCCGAGGTCAGGTTCCAGACCCTGCCCCCGCTGGTTGGATGATCTGGGGGCAGCCCCGTGTGACTTGGAGAGCTTTAGTTTCCTCATCCTGGAACAGAGATCATGAAAATTATTTGGCAGGATTGTCAAGAAGATTAAATGAGATAATGAAAGGGCTTTGAAAACTGAAATGTTGCACAAATGTAAGGATTGTTGTCATCTTACACATATTGTCACCTTCTTGAGGGCAGGGACAGTGTCTTCTGATTTCTTCTTCAGTTCCCTCAGTGGCACCCCCTACCCCCACACCTTCCAGTACTCAACACAGGGCGGTGGAGATGACCTGCTAAAGACACCACAGAGTGACTAGCACAGGGGCTTAGCACATGGAAGTTGCTTCGTGAATGGTAGCTCATACTCACGTGTGTGTGTTGTATGGACAGGCGGAACAGTGCCGGGACTCGGATTACAGACTCTGGTTAGAATCCTCGCTCTGCCTCTTGCTAGGTTGGCGAGTGTGGCCCTGGGCAAGGTGGGCACTGACCCACCCTAGTGTCCTCGTCCATCACACATGGCTGATGAGAGTAACAGCCAGTTCATGAGGTGGCTGTGAGAACTCAAGGAGTTGAGTCTACGGAAGAGAGCCAGGCGCAGTTGAGCCCTCTGGAGCACCAGCTATTGGATTATTTGACTGTTATACACTGAGCGACTGATTCTTCAGGAGGTGGTGTGAGATCACTAGACTAGAGAGTATGAAACGTAGCTCCTGGACTTTGTTCAGAGTCAGCAGGCCTTCAAAGACGGTTAGATGCTCAGGCCAGCCTCTGGGGTCAGCATAAGTCATGTAGCCGTGAATACGCTTGGGACCCATTTCCCCGCCGTGTGGGCTAGACCCCTGGACCAGGCATTGTCGGCTAAAAAAATGTGTGTGTTTAATATTCAGATAAATGTCCCAGTTGTCCACCAGGCGGATGTTTCTGTTTGTGTTCCCTCCCATCAGAACAAGAGGGCCTGTTTCCATATACTCCAACCCACCCCCATTTTTAAGTTTAAATTCTATTAATTTTTTGACTAGATAATGTTTGCACGTGGCACAAAATTCAAAAAGCCACAAAGGGGCAAACAGTGAGAAGTCTCCTCACCCCGTCCCAGTTGTCCGAGTTCCTCCCCAGAAACACAAACTTTGATCTCGGCCTATCTGGTAAATGGAAGAGGGTGTCCGACTAAATAAATCTCACTATTATTTTTATGTGAAAACAAACCAGAATATATTTTGGAGTAGAATGTTGCATTTGAATGAACTTTAAGATGAAACAGGAGACTTCAAAGACATTTTATGCTCAAGGGTGGGACAGGGTGGGGAGCTGCTTCTGGCTCTGACTCCTACCTTCTCTTGGGGGAAAAGCTTGGTATAGCTCTGAGTTAATCTGTAAAGTGCAAGCTCGAAGATGCCCCCGTTCCTCTCTATTATGATGGGGTTCTCTGCATCGCCCCAGTCACCTGTGTACAATCCATCCCTTATGCCTCTTCCTGCCCTTACTTGGCCACCACCTTACTGCCTTACCTTGAGTCAGTTGCCTCAGCTCTGGGCTCGGTTTTCTCACTTGTAAAAAGAGAGGTTGGACTAGGCCCATTCCAGGTGTAACATTCCAGGACTGATCAACTAATTCACATTAAGGTGTAGATGACTGATAACAGCTTAATGTATTACCTCTCCTGTGGGTGGGAGCATTTTAGGAGATGCAATTTCTCATCCCCAAAGAATGAACATGCACGGAGCAATTTCAGGCATGGTCACAGGTGGGTGGGGATGATGTGGGGGGAGTGGGCACCTTTCCTGGCACTCTTCCAGTGGTCACTGGGGTTGGGGGGTGGGGGGCTGCTCCAGACAGAGAGCATGTGCCTGTTGGTTTCCCTCCAGAACTCACACCACGCTCATTTCTCTCTGGCAGTGTCCAAGAGCAGGGTTTTGTCATACAGAAAATGCCTCATCAGGGAAACCCATGTGTGTGGCCTGGAAAACTGTCCTGTCCCCTGGGGCAAGGGGTGCGGTCGGGGTGTTTAGCAGCTTGACTTCCAGGTTTGCAGGTCAGTTCTCATCCTGGGCTAGCGAGGAAACCATCAGCTCTCTGCCAGAGCAGGTGGTCCCGCCACACCTGGATCCAAGACATCTGCTTTTTACCCAGGGAGAAAGGCTGTGCCAAACGCTCTCTGGTTTCATTTTCTGTAGGAGGTTTGATTTGGCTTATGAATTTTCAGGGAGGGTGTGAGAGAGGGGATGGCCCGCAGCCACCATTAGCCCATAGAAATAAGAAAAGCGTTTCTCTGGCTGGTGAAGCCTAGGCTAGCTGGCCTTGTACGGTGCACAGTGCTGTAACCCAGCATATCTTCCTCTCCAGCCCCCTTTGGGACACCATTTTGTTCCACCCGCTGTCTGGGCCTTCAGTGGAGGCTGCTGGGGGAGTCAGTCTGTCCTCCAAGCAAAACAGTGGTAGACGAGAATGGAAACCAGGGGCAATGGTCAGTGGTCCCCACTCTGTTGGCAGTGCCGAGAGGCTCAGACCAGACGGGCGGGACGTGCCTCGTCAGTCAGAATCTCCACCATCACATCCCCTTCTCTTCTCTGGAGTAGGCCAGCTTCTCAGACCTGTTGATGCTGAACCCATGAACCTCATCAGGGAGTTCACAGAGCTCTCCACCCTCCCTACTCAAAGCGTGGTCTGTGACCTGGGAGCTGGTTAGAAACACAGAAGCTTGGGACCCACTCTAGGCTGCTGAATCAGAATCTGAATTTTTACAAGATACCAAGTTGATCCCTACGCACATTAATATTTGGCAAACATTGGTCTAGATGCTGTATGCCTTGGGGAGGTAGGAAGGAAGGAAATAGAAGCTCCCTGGAGGGGGCCTCCTCTGAGGGGAAGACCTGCCCACAGGCCTGTTCAAAGGAGGGAGGAGGACACTGAGGAAAAGGCTAAGGAAGGCCCTCTAGGAAAATATGCTGACACAGACAGGCACCTTTAATGATTTTAGTTTTAATTCCATTTTTAATAGGTAATGCACTTACACAGTTAAAATTCCTTTTATTATTATTATTTTTTATTGATGTCTTAATAGTTTATAACACTGTGGGGTTTTAGTTGTACATCATTGTTTGTCCGTCACCATGTGGATGCATCCCTTCACCCCTTGTGCCCCCCCTTCCCCCTGGTAACCACCAATCAGTTCTCTCTGTCCGTGTGTTCATTTATATTCCATATATGAATTCATGCAATGTCTGTCCTTCTCTCTCTGGCTTATTTCACTTAACATAATACCCTCTAGGTCCATCCATGTTGTTGCAAATGGGACAATTCTGTCTTTTCTTATGGCTGAGTAGTATTCCATTGTATGTATATACCACATCTTCTTTAACCAATCTTCAGTCAAGGGACACTTGGGTTGCTTCCACTTCTTGGCTATAGTGAATAATGCTGCAAGGAACATAGGGGTGCATAAGCCTCTTGTGATGGTTGATTTCATGTCCATTGGGTAGATGCCCAAGAGTGGAATTGCTGGATCATAAGGTAATTCTATTTTTAGTTTTTTGAGGACTGTCCATACTGTTTTCCATAGAGGCTGCACCAGTTTGCATTCCCATCAGCAGTGAATGAGGGTTCCCGTTTCTCCACAACCTCTCCAGCGTTTGTTGTTTTTTGTCTTGGTGATTATAGCCATTCTAACGGGTGTCAGGTGATATCTTAGTGTAGTTTTGATTTGCATTTCCCTGATGATTAGTGATGTTGAACATCTTTTCATGTGAATATTGGCCATCTGTATGTCTTCCTTGGAAAAATGTTCATATCCTCTGCCCATTTTTTGATCGGGTTGTTTGTTTTTTTGTTGCTCAGTTGTATGAGTTCTTTATATATTACAGAGATTAATCCTTGTCAGATAAACGATTTGTGAATATTTTCTCCCACCTGGTGGGTTGTCTATTCATTTTGATCCCGGTTTCATTTGCCTTGTAGAAGCTCTGTAGTCTGATGAAGTCCCACTTGTTTATTTTTTCTTTTGTCTCCCTTGTCCGCGTAGTCATGGAATCTGAAAGGATCCCTTTATGACCGATGTCAATTAGTGTACTGCCTATATTTTCTTCCAGGAGTTTTAGAGTTTCAGGTCTCACTTTCAGGTCTTTAATCCATTTTGAATTGATTTTTGTATATGGCAATAGGAGATGGTCTACTTTCATTCTTTTGCATGTTGCTGTCCAATTTTCCCAGCACCATTTATTGAAGAGACTTCTCTCTCTCCATTGTATGTTCTTTGCTCCTTTGTTGAAGATTAGCTGTCCATAGGTGTGTGGTTTTATTTCTGGGCTTTCAATTCTGTTCCATTGATCTTTGTGTCTATTTTTGTACCAGTACCATGCTGTTTTGATTACTATAGCTCTATAGTATATTTTGAAATCAGGGATTGTTTACACAGTTAAAATTCTAAGGGTACAGAAGGGTCTGTCAGACACAGTTTCTTTCCCACACCTATCTCCCAGCCACTTCCCCTCAAAGGCAACCTCTGTTACTAGGCTAGAGATATGAGATATTATGCAAATGAAAGCATGTGAGTGTGTGTGTGTATGTGTGTGTGTTCTTCTTCACCACATCCCTTTTAAAAACTTCATATGGTGAGCCCACCACACATAGTATCTAGACCTTGCTTTTTTAACTTAATATATCTTGGAGATCATTCTATATCAATATGTAAAGAAAATCCTAGATTGGATTTCAGCTGAATATTATTCCACTCTAAGGATGGCCCTTGATTTATATTGCCAGGCCCCCACTGATGGACTTTTAGGTTTTCTTTTTTTTTAATGCAGCTTAATCTTAGAATCTTCAAAACTGGAAGGTCATTTAATCCAAACTCCCACCCAGCTTAGTAATTCTTTCATAGCATCCCACTGCACTTCTGAGACCCGGGTCAATGTCACCTCCTCTGAGGAGCTCCACTGCCCTCTGCCTCCATCGTCTTTGCCAGAGCCCTAATCATATAACGTTATTTAGGTAAAGGCGTGATAACATTTGCTTTTGTATCTTCTCGCCCCTGCCCCATCACAGTGCACAGCAGGTGCTCAACTGATGTGAATGGGATTGAATTGACCATCTCTGAGTGGGTAATCCTCTAAATTCTGCTCTTTGAACACTTCTAATGGCAGAGATCTCACTTCCTCAAAAGCCCATTCTGCCTCTGAGGGCCTGTATCAGAAAGTCCTTTGATAAAGCAAAGTCTATTTCCCAGCGGCTTTTCCCCCTGACTCCAGTACATTTCTAACACAGAAATTTAATCCCTCTTCCAGATACTTAAGATAACTATCTTTCTCCAAACCAAATACCTCCCAGTTGCCTGTAGGTCCTGGTTCCAGATCCTTCTCCTTCCAGCAGTTTCTTCTATACACTTTTTGGTTTGTAATATGACTCTTTGAAAAGTGGTTTGACCACTATACACTTATCAGAATGGCTAAAATTAAAAAGACTAACCATATCAAGTACTGGCAAGGATGTGGAGCAACTGAAACTCTTCAGCTGCTGGTGGGAATGTAAAATGGTGCAGGCTCGCTGGAATAGAGTTGACAGTTTCTTAATAAGTTAAACATACATCTTTCATATGACCTAGCCATTCAACTCCAAGAGATTTACCCAAGATAATTGAAAGCATATGCCCATTCAAAGGCAAATGTCCACAGCAGCTTTATTTGTAACAGCCAAGATCTGAAAACAACCCAAATGTTCATCAACAGTGAATGGATAAACAAACTGTGGTATATCCATACAATAGAATACTACTCAGCAAAAAATAAAACAAAACCTATTGATGTGCTTAACAACATTGATGAATCTCACAATAATTATACTGAGTGAAAGAAGTCAGATGAAAAATAACAAGAGTCAGTGCCGGATAAATTCATTTATATAAAATTCTAAAAATTGCAAACTAATTGATAGTGACAGAAAGCACCTTCATGGTTGCTTAGGGATATAGAGGCTGGGAGAGGCAGGAGGAAGGATTATGAAGGGCACAAGGAAACTTTGGGGTGATGGTTATGTTCACGTGATACTGGTGATGGTTTCACAGGTTTATATATATATATATGTCAAAATTTATCAAATTGTACATGGATGGACCTTGAGGGTATTAATTATGTTAAGCAAAATAAGCCAGACAGAGAAAGACAAACACCACATGATTTCACTCATATGTGGAAGATAAACAAACTCATGGATAAAGAGAACAGATTAGTGGTTACCTAGAGGGGAGGGGGATTGGGGATGGGCAAAAGTGGTAAAGGGGCACATATATATGGTGACAGATAAAAATTAGACTATTGGTGGTGAGCACGATGCAGTCGATATAGAAACTGATAAATAATAATATACACCTGAAATTATATGATGTTATAAACCATTATGACCTCAATAAAATAATTGGAAAAAATTAGTTAATTAAAATTCTCCAGATAAATTGCAGGCCCAACCGTATAGCCTCTCCCTGCTGCTAAAACATTGAAATAACCTGTTATTTAAACTCCCAACCAAATAAAAATGTGGACTTCAAAAAACAAAATGCTTATCAAATTATATACTTTAAATATGTGCTGTTTATTTTATGTCAATGATACTTCAAGAAAGCTGTTAAAAAAAGCCTCATGTCTGGAACTGGTTACATTCTCTCGATGTCACTGACTAGTGTGGTGCACCGTAGGACAGTGAACTCCTTTGATTTGGTTGCTAGACCCCTTTGATGGAGCCCAGATTTATTTGAGCTTTTTTAGGAGCTGTGTCAGCAAAAGTTACAGACCTTGATGTCCTGAATGCTGACAAACCAGGTCTTGTCCAGCTGTAACATGAATTGTGTCAAGGTCATTTACCCCTTCCATGTTCTTATTTTTTAATTTTTTTTTTGCTGGGACAGAGCTAACATTTGTTGCTGATCTTCCTCTCTTTTTTTTTTCCCTCCCCAAAGCCCCAGTACCTAGTTGTGTATTCCAGTTTTAGATCCTTCTAGTTCTTCTATGTGAGCTGCTGCCACAGCATGACAACTGGCAGATGAGTGGTGTGGTTCTGCACCTGGAACTGAACCCAGGCCTTCGAAGCGGAGCATGCTGAACTTTAACCACTAGGCAGCAGAGCTGGCTCTCGATGTTCGTTCTGATGATAGAGCAGAGCAAGAGATGGCACAGTACCATAGAAAGAGTATGAACTCTGGGGTCAGATTCCTTTGACTGGAAGCTCAGGGTGGATAAGTTAATGAGATTCTCTGAGTCTCTTCTTCCTCATCTGTAAAGTGGGTCAGTATTTCTGATCGCATAGAGGTGTGACAATTAAACGATACCTAAAGGAAATAAACTTAGTACAGTGCTTGGTCCATCGAGGCACTCGATGAAGAGAAGCTAGTTTTATAGCTCCATCACTCCTGCCTGTCACAATATTTAAAAATCTTCATTCCATGTATGCCAGACTTCTCATTTTATAACATCTCTGTATTTGATTAGCAGACCTACACACCTCTTTTGGAGTTTCTAATATAAACATTGAAATGGGCCAGGTCAAAACCAGCCCCATGGCACACTGCCACTGAGTTTCCTCCAGATTAATCTGTACTCCTTGGGTTGGAAGTAATGAGTTATCCCTACATTTTTAAGTGTGATGGCTAATATGCCAGCTAATGTAGAAGCTGTCAGAGGAACGTGGGATGAGAGTAAAAGTAGAGCAGCAGTTGTGGAAAACAAAATGGCGGTTCCTGAAAAATTAGACATAGAATTATCATATGATCCAACAATCCCACTTCTGGGTATGTTCCTAAAAGAATTGAAAGCAGGGAATCAAACATATCTGTACATCTGTGTTCATAGCAATATTATTCACAATAGCCACAGGTGGGAGCAGCCCAAGTGTCTATTGACAGATGAATGGATAAAGAAAATGTGGTATATACATACAATGGAATATTATGCAGCCTTAAAAATGAAGTTCTGACACCTGCTACAACATGGATGAAACTTGAAGACATTTTGCTTAGTGACGTAAGCCAGACACAAAAGGACAAATATTGTATGATTCCACTTAAATGAAGTACCTAGAGTAGTGGAATTCATAAGGACAGAAAGTAAAATGGTTGGTTGCCAGGGGCTGGGGAGAGGGGGGAATAAGGAGTTAGTGTTTAAAGGGTACAGAGTTTCAGTTTGAGAAGATGAGAAAGTTCTGGAGATGGATGGTGGTGATGGTTGCACAACAATGTGAATGTATTTAATGACACTGAACTATACACCTGAAAATGGTTAAAACGGTAAATTTTATGTTATGTATATTTTACCACAATGAAGAAAACAATGGAGCAGCAGGCTATTCAGAGGTGGGAAAGGCCTGGCCCATGGGCCGGATGGATGGCCGCATCAGGATGAGCCGGAGAGCAGGTTGACGTCAGAACCAGGAGGAGACGGGAGAGGAGGCTCGGCGTGCCCTGGTGAGCCTCCAAGTCCAGGCTGAGAAATTGGGATTTGAGATCCTCACTGAGTCACTTTTTGAGGTCAAGCCTTTGTCTCCTGCTTAAAATGAACAATTTCTTGGGGTGGGGTAACCCAGGAACTCTATAGCTAGCATATTATATTAACGTGGATGGGTTTGCTAGTCAGCCATTAGTAGTGAGTTTGTGGTCAGAGCAGGGGCGGGCGGCATAGCACCCTGGAAGGGTAAGTCTTGAGGAGAGAGGTCAGAAAGACCTCTCATTGTCCTAGGATTCTCACAACTCTGGGCTTGTGTTGCAATTTCTCCATTCACTGTCGGTATGCCCTTCACTGCTCTGTGCATCAGTTTACTCATCTGTAAACTGGGGATAATAATAACTTTATGGAAAAAGGATAAAAGAAAAAAGTTGCGTGCTAAGTATTTGCCTCTTTTGTCTTCTTCTGCCTCCCAAGGAAGATGGCTGACCTGTTGGGATGCTGTTTCAGGTGAGGGGAGACAGGGCAAAGCCCAGAATGGGTCAGGTTTCTTTAAATTAGAAAGGATGCAGAGGCCAGCAGAACCATTCCTGGGTGTGGGGGTGTAGGGATGTAGGGGTGTAGGGGTGGGGGGATGTGGGAGGAGAGAGGCAGAGCAGCTGTGCCAAGGAGTGGGACTTGGGGAGGGAGATAAGAAGTCCCTGTGTGCTTTGGTGACATATTCTCCCCTTTGTGCTTTTCAGCAAAGACCTACTGTGTTACTTTCCAAGCTGTGTTGGAATCCTGAGCTTCTTATGAATGCTGTCATAGGCTTCGAGGTGAGCTAATATATCTGGATTACGTTTGCAAAATGTCTGACACGTTGTCAGGGCTCGACAAATGCTCCCAGTTATTTTGGAAGACAGACCTGAGAGTTGGAGAGATGAGGGCTGGGTATCTTCAAAGAGCAGGCAGAACACTTCCTGAGATACCAGGCCACTGGGCTAGGTTAAAGGAGTGTTTTGCCCCAACCCCTCCCTCTCTCTAGAGCCACACTGTCCAATATGGTAGCCACTAGCCACATATTTACATTGAAATTAAATTTAAATTTTCTCCCCCCCAAAGCCCCAGTATTTGGTTGTATATCCTAGTTGTAAGTTGTTCTAGTTCTTCTACGTGAGCTGCCACCACAGCATGGCAACTGACAGTCGGGGGGTGTGGTTCTGTGATCGGGAAACGAACCCCGGCCACTGAAGCAGTGAGCGCTGAACTTTAACCACTAGGCCATCAGGGCTGGCTCTAAATTTAAAAATAAAAAATTCAGTTCCTAAGTCGCACTTAGCCACACATCAGGTGTTCAAAAGCCACACGTAGCTAGTAGCTACCACACTGGACAACACAGATGTAGAATATTTCCATCAGCACAGACACTTCTATCAGACAGCATACTCTAGAAAGAAGAGGAAGAAGCCCAAGTAGGTCGGTTTGTTTGTTTTTACCCTGACTTGTTCCTAAAAGGATCTGAGGTAGCCAAGGACACCCCAAGGCCAGACCAGTGCCTTCTGGCTGGAGATGGGAAGGTTGGTGCTTGGGCTGAACTGGGTCATGAGTGGAGAAGCGAGACCCCAGTGGGCTGAGCTCCAGGGCCCAGATAGGAAGTGGGAGGGAAAGCGGAGATGGGGATGTTGTGGGAGTGTCAAAGGGCAAGGTCGGGAGCAGTCAAATGGTGAGCAATGAGAGAGCTACGGGATTGAAGCTCTTCGTTCCTCTCAGCAATATACGGTTATCTGCCCTGTTAATCAAGGAGTGCCCCTGTGCCCTTCTGTTCTCAGAAACGAATTCCAAATTCCAGCTAATCAGATGCAATTAAAGGATATTGTTGGCTGGGTGCAAGTTCTGACTTGCAACACCAGGGTAGGGTGCCAGGCCTGGATCTGTGCTCACCACAGCCGTGTCGGGGGCGGCGGGACGGGGAAACATCCTTTGGTGGCTGATGTGAGTGGAAAGGCTGTCGCGGAAGGGAGCCAGGCCCTGCGCGCTTTCGTGTAGTACTTTCAAAGCCAAGATACACTCCAGGGATGGGCTGTTTTGGGGGGCAAATCAGAGTTTAAAAAATGTTTCCTCAATTTGACTTTTGTGTTAAACTCATTTCTTGGGATTAAACTCAATCTTGGGATTAAGATGATTTTAATTTAAGCTTTGTTGGGAAGTTCAAAGACATCACAGAGTGGGATGGAGTGCCAAGGGGAGCAGCTTCTTGTTGCTTAATTTGAGATAATATATTCTCATAAATTCTGTTTTTACTTTTATTTTGAGGTATAACACACTTACAGCAAAGCGCACTAATCTTTAATGTACAGCTTGGTGAATTTTTGCGTATGTATGTGCCCGTGTAACCTCTACCCAGATCAGGATACAGAACATTTCCAGCGCCCTAGAAGATTCCTTCATGCTCCCTCCTGGCCAGTTCCCCTCCCCAGAGGTAACTGCTGTTCTGATTTCTACCACTGTCAGTTAGCTTTGCCTGTTCCTGAACTTCACATAAACGGGGTCATACCTTCTACATGCTCTGTGTCTGGCTCCTTGTGTTCATAAGCCTGTGACCTTTTTAGGAGAAATTTTCTAAATACAGATCCACAATCCTTTACCTAAAACCCCTGGGGCCAGGTCGGTTTCAGAATTTTTCAGTTTAGAAAGGTGCCCTGACGAGCTCATTTACACTGTATATTATAAAATACCCCCCGCAGGGTCTGGGGCAGCACCTGGTAAACGTAGAAACACTTCTGAGCAAAGTGTGTGAGTATTCATACAGGAAGTGGTGTAAATAAAGGCTGTAAATACCCTCACGTCAGCTGAGGTCGGTTTTGTTGCCAAATGAGTTCATGTCAGGTCAGACTTGGCAGTCAAAAGCCAGGATAAACATGGTTTTATCATACAGTTTTCAGAGGTTGGGGGGTTTTGAAATTGAGAATAAGGGATAATGGACCTGTTAGTTTTCCACAAGCCATTGGCTCAGCGGGAGGCGAGCTTCCTGGGTAGCATGAGGTTCCAGTGCTGATAGAAGGTTCCAGAAAGGAGCCACCCCCGGGGGCGTGTATGTCCGGCTGGGTCAGCCAAGAACAGGCTCTCGTGGCCAGGGCACTCAGAGGGTCCACACACGAACTCTTGACACTGAAGGCACATCTTTGCGTGTGCATGTGCGCTTGGGCATTTTTCTGGGATCCCTGTCTTGGCTTAGATTTTCAAAAGAAATCTGCCACGCAAATAAGGCTAAGAGTCCAGTTAGAAGATGCCCTTGAAGATCAAAGCAGTGCTTGGTTAGAACCCAAGCTGTGGACTCTGATGACAGACTCTCAGTAACTGGCGGTGGAGGGGGACGAGACCGGGCAAACACTCAGAGGTTTAGGCTTGGAGAAGGAGTGGGGAGGAGGAGAAGTCAAGGTTAGGATTATGGTGAGGGGAGCCAAGAAGACCCTACGTACAGACTGCCGTAGGAGAGATTCTCCCAGGGGCTGGGGGTTATGTCTTCAGTTCAGGAGCCTGCATGGAGCACTTACTTTGTGCCAGCACCGGGGATACAAAGAAGAAGACCTGCTCCCTGCCCGTGGGGCCTGGCGGGCCATATTGCTCCTCGCTCAGGAGCTCCCTTTTCATCTGCCCCCCACCATCACCACCAAAGGCCACACCAGAAGTGGCCTTGGAATGCAGGCCTCAAGCTCCAGACCTTTTGGGCTCTTTCTCCCACCTCCCATCAGAACGCCTGGGTCCTATGTCCCACGTGGATAAAGCCTGGTGTACAGGAATTGGGGGCGCTCTTTGCTGACAGCTTCATGCAGCTGTTAAGGTGATACACTGGTCATGTGGAGTGGCGTTGCTCCTCCACTTAGTTGTGTGACCCGGAGCAAGTCTCTTGCACCAGGTCTCAGTTTCCTCACCTGTGGGATAAATTTATTAAGTCTACTGCTCCCTACCTCGCGGGGTGTTGTGAGGATGACCCCGTGGAGTGATCCACCCCGCGGAGGAAGACGTAAATGGCAGGCTTGCACAGGTCTGCACCAGCTTTTGATGTGCTTATTGTATTCCCAATCAAACAGCCTTCCCTGGGCACCTTAAGTGGCAGCATGCTAGGGGTTGTACGGCTTCATTCTACCTGTTAGGCACCCAGGGGTGCTATGGGGCTGTATGGACTCATGGGTGACCCAGTAAAGGGTTCTCCTCACCCCTTATGTGGTTTTACTCTCTGGTTGCAACAGTTCTTTGGCAAATAATAGTTGTTCACAGATGTTCATTACAGTGTTATTTATAATAGCCCAAGAAAAGTTATTTTTCACTATAATCCCCAAGGCCCAATGCATACAAGCACTCAAAAAATGCTTAACCAAAATGCTTAATGCTTAACAAAAAAATGCTTGCAGACCCCCACCCTCATCCCCTCCCATGCCCCCTTTTGTGGTAGTGGGGTAAACCCCTCCCCTAGCGAATAAGGGCTGGGTGTGGAGTTGGGGCAAGAGCCACCGGGATCCCAGAACCTGAGAGTTCAAAATGGTCTCTCAGGTGGGAAAGTCCTACTTCTTGGACTGTTTCTGAGCAACAAAGGCGGAAGTACAAGGATGGTCATCACAGAGTTATTTGTAATAGCAATAAGTTGAAAACAATCGTCATGTCCACCCACTGAGGGATGCTGAAATAAACTATGGTGTCTACATGGGGTTGGCTTCTGTGCAGCCGTGATGAGAATGTCGTAAAACAGCATTTCTTACATGATGTTCTGCAGAGCCAAGCCTCAAGAGGATCCCTCAAGGGATTTCATAGTGAAATATGTTTAGGAAACGCCAGTCTCCTGCTGATGACTCAGAGTGCATGTTCGTAAATTAAAGACTCTGAGAACTCCTCCAGGAAAGAAACCCATTTAAGTTGGCGTAAGCCAGTGTGTCCCAAGCAGTCAGGGAAGGACTTCCCTATTAATAGCAAAATGGCCCTGGTGTTCTGCGGGGCTGGTTTGGGAAACACGGGTATAGCAGGCTCATGTAGAAAGAGCTGAGCAAAAAACCCGGGATTTGCGAGTCTCGGAAGCATGAGATTTAAACAAACTAACAAAACAAACCTCTGTATATATTCGTATTTGAAAAAAAGTCCGGCAGGATGCATCCCAGAACTTTAACGGTGGTTGGGGTGGTGGGGTATAGGTGACTTTTATTTTCATCTTTCATTGTTTTCATTGTTCAGCTTATTTGGGTTTTATAAACTGCCTTTCATTACTGTGTATAACTTTTATAATTAGTCAAAAAGCAACAAAAAAAGCACTTGTTAGGAAAAGAATCGAGGGACAGCTGAAGGCGTGTCCACAGCGCTGCTGCACCCAGAGGAGCTGGGCCTCCAGCTCAGAGAGGCCAAGCCCTTATTTAGGCAGAGACACCCCGAGCTCGCATTCCAGTGGGAATCCTTCCCAGTGCATTCCTCCTCCAGCACCGCCTCCTCCAGCTGCAGCCCGGCTCCTCCCTCCCAGGGCCTCCCTCTCCTTTGGTAGCCGCCGAGGCCTGAGCCAGACTGCACATCTGGACCTCATTAGGGGCCGCCAGCACCAAAGCCGGCACATCTGGCCGCCGCGAGGCGGAGTGCGCGCAGGGCAGCAGAGGGGAAGGGGCACGTCAGGACAGGGCCGCCTGGCACGCTCCGAGGCATCTGGAAGTGGGAAGGTGGTGGGCAGCTGGCCGCAGACAGTGCACTGCTGGCTGGGCTGGCTCTGGCCCTGGGAGTCCAGTAGAGTAGTGCCCTCGCTGGCAGGGGAGCCTGAGGCCCCCACAGGCCCCCCCCCCAGGCTGACAGGGGGCAGGCCCGGGGCTCCGGACTCCATGCACAGGGCTCTTGCCCTCAGAGAGGCCTGGAGCTGAGTCGTGTGGGCCTGCCAGGATGGGGAGCAGAGGGCAGCTTCAGGACCCGCTGCAAAAAAGGAATGGACAGGAACGGGGATTGCCTAGGCTGTGGTGGCCGAGCCCTATGGTGGCTGAGCTTTGGGGCCGCAGGTCAGGAGGACAGAGAATACTCCTGTTTAAAATGAGAAAGGAAGGAGGTGCAACGAGGCCTGTTGTAAACAAAGTGTCCTTGCTGCCTCTTCCTTACACCAGGACACACCCAGGTCCCTGACTCTATCCCGGAGGTGCCATTATTTGTCCCCTCTGGGGCCTGCACATGTAAGGCTTTAACAGCCCTGCCAACTCTTTCCTTGAGACAGCAACAGATGCTCCTGAGATCCTTTCCAAAGCAACGCAGAGATAAAAGAAAGCAGCCTGTCAATAAAATGTAAAGCCTAGCAGCTCAGCCTGCCCCTCCCCTTTGTCCTGGGGCCTTAGTCCTTGCCTGGCTCCCACCTGGATGGTCCCGTTATCACTGCAGCCCACAGATTCCCCTGCCTCCACTCGCCATCTCCCCGCCTCCTCCCCTCCCACCAGTCCCTGCCCTCCCGCAGTGAGCAGCTGACCAATGGGTCCACACACCCACTCTAGTGCCCACAGCAGAATTCTCAGAACCATCTAGCGGGTTTCAATGGTTAAAGTGGAAGCTGAGGAGTACAGCAGAAAGTTCAAGGCTTGTAACCAGACAGACAGGTTCCAAAACCCCACTCCTTACCCTCTGAATATGGGTTTCCTCATCTATAAGATGAGGATAACCTCTCTTCGAGAACTGTTTTAAGCCCTGTGATAGAAATATAATAATATATATTTGTCCAATAGAAATATAATGTAATTACATCTGTAATTGAGGGGGCATTTTACACTTTTCATTTTGGAATCGTTTTAGATTTACAGAAAAGTTGCAAAGATTGTACAGAGAGTTCCAGTAAACCCTTCACCCAGCTTCTCCTAAGGTTAACATCTTGCATAACCAAGGTACATTTGCCAAAACTAAGAAATTAATCTTGGCACAACACTATCAACTAAACCACAGACTTTATTCAGATTTCGCCAGTTTTCCCAAAACATGTGTAATTTAAAATTTTCTACTAGCTACATTAAAAAAAAATAAAAAGAAACAGGTAAAATTAATTTTAGTAATGTATTTTATTTAACTCATATATCCAAAATATTGTCATGTCATCATTAATCAGTATAAAAGACATTGTGAATGAGATATCTTACATTTTTTTATACTGAATCTTTGAAATCGGTGTGGATTTTTCACTCAAGGCACAGCTCAGTTCAGATACTAAATTTTCACTGGAAATACTTGATCTATAGTTAGACTTCCACAAAATTTACAGATGAAACAGTAGACTCACAGAAGTTGTTCCAAACATACTTAAAAGTTTTCCAATAACTGAACTGAGTATCAAGTTTTAAATTCAAAATTAAATTAAATTAAAAGTTTAGATTCTGAGTTGCAGTAGCCACTTTCCAAATGCTCAACAGCCACCTATGACTAGTAGCTACAGTACTGGACAGCTCAGATTCAAGAATTAGAAGAGAAGAGGGGAAGGGGCTGGCCCGGTGGCGTACTGGTTAAGTTCGGGTGCTCTGCTTCTGGCAGCCCAGGGCTAGTAGGTCTGGACCCCAGGCGCAGACTGACGCACCACTTGTCAAGCCATGCTGTGGCGGCGTCCCATAAAACGTAGAGGAAGACGGGCACGGATGTTAGCCCAGGGCCAGTCTTCCTCAGCAAAAGGAGAAGGATTGGCAATGGATGTTAGCTCAGGGCTAATCTTCCTCACCAAAAAAAAAAACAAACAGTTAATGTGTGAAGAACCGTGCCTACCATGCAGTAGGTATTCAGTAAAGGGTGTCTACTGTCATTATTAACGCCTAGAGTTGCTGCCGGTAAAATCCAGTTTCTAATCACGTTATTGAGACTTTTGTGCCCATCAACTGCTAGGTGTCATGGAAGGAAAGAGAGAAAGATATTGGTCTGGGAAGAGAAAACAAGGAGGAGGGACCCCATACTTCTTTAGCCTTCTGTGTGCTCAGCTCCCACTACACCAGCCCCTTCACCAGCTCTTGCGTTCACGTCCTCTGACTGTCTTCAGAGCAGGTACTGTTACCTCTCTTCATAGGTAAGAAAACCGAGACTCTGAGAGTTGAAGCAAGAGAGAGCAGAAGCCCTGAGTTCCCACCCAGTCACTCCTTGTCTCAGTCTGAGATCTGGATATTCTTTTCCCTCTCTGGGCCTCAGTTTCCCCAAGTGAGTTAGGTAAATGAGAGGGAGTTGGTTTGGGTTACTGGGTCCATCAGGACATTTTAGAATTATTTGAATAGGGGCCATTTGGCTGGCCCACACTTCTCAAAATTCTTGTAGTGCTGATTTGTAAATAAGTAAGTAGAAAAGAGAGAGAAAGAGAACTTATTTTTCGATTCCTGGTGGGGGCAGGGGGGACCTGCCACGTAGTTCATAATATTTGTGTCCACAGGTTGAGACACCCTCTCCCAGTCTCGAGGTGCCTAGGAAACCTAATTAATGATGGAATTATGGAGCACCGCTTGTGCTAATATAGAATCAGGGCCGAGGGAGTTAGGTGTCTCAGGGGATATTTATAACGAGCTGTGGCAGTCTGGTGAGTCACTGCCCTGCTCTCCAAGAGGACACACCTGCCTCCCAGGAGGAGAGGCTGTGGCTCGCTGCTCAGGCCCCCTTCCCTGGCTGGGCTGGAGACCCACACACTGTTGGGGAAACCTCCCTCCTTCCCCTGGCTCCCCTGGGACACTGATCAATACAACCCCCCCTCCCCCGTTTTAGCGGGATTTCCCAACAGCCTCGCACTTCCCAGACTCAGGCTGTGCTGTCCACTGATGATGCTACGGACTGGCGGCACTCTGGTAACATCCCATTCCAGAGGGATTCCTTCTGGGAAGGTTTTCTACGGTCAAGCCCAGCTGTGCAGCCAAGCTCTTGAGCAGCCTCCACCCAGGGTCAATTCTTCCCGGACGCAGAGAGGCAAAGGCCCGAGAGGAGAGGGGACATTGAGCCCTTTCTCTCTGCCAAGCCCTGGGCAGGGCACTTGGCATCCCTTGGCTCACTAAAGTGTCACAATAAGATGTGCGATGGGTTTCATCACCCTCATTTTACAGACAGAGAAACTGAGACTCGGGGAAAAGCACACAGCTAGAAAGTGCTGGAGCCAGGGTTCCAATCCAGCCTGCCTGACTCCAAAGCTCTTGTTTTCATAAGATCATCTCAGGCTATCAGAGCAGTGGTACAAAACACTTTCATGTATATATGTGTATATATATATATATATATATATATATCTCACATAACCCTCAAAACATTGAGGGCAGGGCCAAGCAGAGAAAGAGGAGTAATCTCCAAACCAATAGAGGGAAACATGCAATGGGAAAAAAATAGTAAATTCAAAGGAAGGGAAAAAAGAAGAGAGAAAAAGGAACATAGAACAGCCCGAACCAATACAAAGCACAGAGTAGATTTAATCCCAAATCTATTCATAATTACATTAAATATAAATGGACTAAATGCTCCCATTAAAAGATAGAGGTGATCAGAATGGATAGCGGACAAATCCTGACTCTCTGGGGTTTACAAGGGCCATGTACATCCACAACATATTAGGGATTCAGAAAGGTTAAGGGCAGAGCCAAAGTCTGAACGAGGGGTCTCTGAGGCTGTGGGGCATGCTCTGTCTCCCAGATCTCAGTCCTCCACCTTGTCCCTTTCTCACCTTGGCCTCAGTCGTCCAGTGAGCATGTGGTTTAATGCAAGGCACTGAGGCACTGGTGTTAAATGGACCAACCACATGACCCTGGACTTTCTAAGGCGGCCTGAGCCTCAGTGTCCTCTGTAAAATGGAACAATAATTCATACTCTATAGGGCTGCTGTAAGAACTAGAGACACATGCTCAAGGCACCCAGCACACGGTAGAACACTTATCTTTATTTTTTGTGTAGCGTATGATAATTTTACATGTGCCTGTGTAATCAATAAGACTCTATGGGCTGTCCCTGATGGTCTGAGGGACTATTAAAACCTTTTCCGTATGTGTTTTTGGTGGGGGCAGAGCATGGTGGGCAGGGAGTGGGGGTGAGTCCACTCTTCCTTCCAGGCTGGGAGATTCGTGTGAGGCCGTGGGGTGACTCCAGGATGCCCTCTTCCTGTTTGTTTGCAAGCCTGACCCATCTGTCGCTCTGTCTTAGATTAGGTCACACTCCTGCTCAGACCCCAACCTTGGCGACTTCCTACCATCCATGTGTCAGTTTCCCTCCTGTTTCCAGGGCCCCCGATGCCTTGCTTTCTGCCCACTCCTTCCGCCTGTGGACTCACCCCTGCAGGCAAACAACTGCTCAGCCATCCCCCTGTCCAGGACCGCCCCCCTCCCCAGCCGGGCTCCAAATCTGGCAGACTCTCCTCACTGTCCCCACCAGGGCTGCCCTCCTCCTTTGTCATCCAGGTTCACATCCCCTTATCTGCGATTCTGAAAGCTCTAAATACCAGACTTTTGCAAATAAGTTTGATATAAACCAATTTGGCAGCAGATCTGGTCTGCCCTAATGTGAGGTTCTTTAAAGTCTTTATTGCGTCCCTTACTGCTCATACATTTTGGCACAGAAACTTAGCTGTGTTTCATTAAGGGTGCTGCTCCAGACCCTGCTGGGCTGTTACGTAGTGTCAGCACATGCATCACGTGACCTTTCTGAAATCCTGGTTGCTCTGACTATGTGCTTCTGACCCCAGGGCTTCCGTGAGGGACAGTGAGTCTGCAGTAGTGACAGCCCGAGGGTCTGCCCTGTGCAGGCACTTTCTGTACTTATGGCTCATCCCAGTCAGAGCCCTGTAAAGGGGGCATTAGCCCCTCCATTTCACAAATGGGGATACCGAGGCCCAAGGTTATACAGCTGGGAGTGGCCTGGTCTCCCACACTCGCTCTCTCCTTTGTACCAGTTTCTCTCCTTTCATTGGGAGCTAGCCCGCCTGCTCCCCACTCTCTGTCCTGCCGATGCTCTTGGGACTTCTGTATACAATAACGCCTAATTTTGTTCATTTGGCAGTATTCCACGAGGGCTTCTTACACACTCTACACTCTACACAGTGCACACACTGCACACTCTAATGTGCACACAAAAGCTTAAGATGCTGGTTCTGATTTAACAGGCCTGGGTGTGACATCCTGCACTCCTAACAAGCTCCTGGTTGCTGTTGGACCACACTTTGAGGAGTAAGGGGCTAGGGGACAGGTGGGGATTCAGAGTTGAATAAGACTCAATTCCTGCTGTCATCACTCATGTATAAGAACTCTCTACATATCTGATGCAGAGGTGGGTGCTATTATTATCCTCATTTGACAGATGAGGAAACAAGCACAGAGAGGTTAAGTAACCTTCCCAAGGTCACACAGCTTAGAAGTGGCAGAGCCAGGATTTGAACCTGCTAAGCCCGGCTGCAGAGTTCATGCTGTTAACTACCACACAAAACACTAGTTGGAGAGATGGACCCTGTCAGCACAGTGTGATGAGACAGTCACTGCAGGCAGGACTGGCAATCCCAGAGCACTGAGGCGAGGGCTGAGCTCCTTTTTAGCACATGGTGAATTTTCAGGGTAATTGGAACTCTCCCCTTGAAACACCCAAACTGGTTTTCTTTAGAAGCGCTTTCTGAAATAAATTGTGCATCTTCCTGCTATATGTAATTTAACGTTTTCTTGATAACTCAAGGTCACTATTATGAATATTGAAGTTTGGAACTATTCTAAGACCTTAATTCTCAAACCATCAGCTTTCAGTTTCTCATAGCTGTTCCTATGCATGCTTCCAATAAAGTGTGGGCTGAGAACCAAGTGACCAACCTCATTAGAATTATGTGTAAAGTAAGGGTGTCGGAGCAGAGTGAGGCGGGAGCAGTGACTTTAAGACAAGCACACTTCTGCTTCTGTGCATGGAATTCATGACTTTCAGTGGTTGTTCATTTACATATTTTTGCTTATTTCTTTGTTCATGGCTGTGTTTTTGAGAGTTGAGGGGCTGGATAAGCATCCTACATATCTGATTTTCAAACTACAATGTGACCAGACGCCCAGGGGAATTTTTCGAAGATGCTTAGAGTCCTATCCTGTACCCTGAGGTGGGATGTGGGCCTCCGCATTTAGAAAAACTGCATTTGGAACCATCAGCATTTATTGAGCATCTACTGTATGCTCACAAGCAAGAAAACCTGTGAGCCCGGTCCTCACGCATTACAACGTCGAGTTGAGTAGACAAGTTGCAACACATGAAGCCAACTAAGGCTAGTTCACCTTCGAACAGAGAGGGCTAGTGACAGTGCTACAGTGGCACAGTGAGGACATTGGTGAGGAGGAAGGGGAGGCCACTTGGTGTGGTGAGAACAGCCTGGATGTGGGGTCAGCAAACCGGCTCTGAGTTTCTGCTCCCTGACCTGCCAGCGGACTTGTACCCTCTCTGAACATCAGTTTCCTCATCTGTAAAATGGGGATAAGCTGCTCTCCCTCCCAGGGCTGTTGTGATGAGAGAATGCCTGGGAAAGCACCCTGTAAACTGTAAAGTGCAGTCCACGCGTGTGCTGTGAGACCCCTGCAGGCTGCAGGAAACCAACCCACTCTGGTTACTTTCAGAGATGACGCTTTATTGCAAGGGTGTGCAGGGAAGGTAAGAAGCCCAGGGCGGTCTCATCAGAGAGACAGCAGCCCTCCGGGACAACTGGATCCTCGTTCTGGAGTCCCTGGACGCTCGCACTAAACCCGATTAGGGACTCTCTCCGCCCAATGTTTTCTGTTGCCTCTTGGCTTCCACCTCCTGGCTCCTGTCCACTACCTTCTCCTCATGTAGCCCTCACCTTCTCCCCACTTAATGGTCCTCTGGTTTTCAAGCATCCCTGTGAGTGAGAGCTGGCTTGGTGAGCCACTGTCCAACGCCAAAAGTCCCCACTGGGCAGAGTTTTAATGCTGGGCGGCCCTCCTACATGCCCCTCCTGCATATCCAGCCTGTAAATGGCTGCATTTGTGTCAGGGCAAACCTTGGCCCCGGGCGGTTGCAGCCGGGGTGTGGGCTCCTATGCCCCAGCAGTGCAAGGTTGCTCCTGGGGGCTATGGGTGTGGCTTGCCCTGAGATCCCAGCGCGAACTGTCCATCACAGAATGTGAGCTATTTTTATAGAGGGAGGACAGTACTAAGGCGGTTAATCTGGCCAGCAGACAGCATCTGCCTGTCATGTCTCAGTGCCACTTGGTGAGGGCCTGCCACAGGCCACGTCGTGCAATCTGGGAGGGTTGTAGTGCCCTCGATCTCCATGTCCCGCAGGTTTCCCTGGTGGACGACTCTCTCCTCGAAGGCCCCTGCCCCTGGACACTGGGGTTTCTGTGTGTGCTCCCCGATCCCACGATTCAAACCTGTGTGCAGCATTTCCACACAAGGATGTTCACTGCAGCATTAGATACAGTAGGGAAAAATCAGAACCAGCTCATATGTCCCGCAGTGGGGGGACTAGTTACCCCCGAAATACTTGAGTATATTTGTCTGACATTGTGTGTGTATGCATTGAGTTATGTGATCAAAGAATATTTAATGACATGATATCATACTAAAGGAAGTGTGTATGCAAATGTGTTTCTGTACATTTACCTATACATATATAATTTACATAGAAAAAAGAATAGAAGGTTTTCATATAATAATGTTACTAGCGGTTATCTCTGGGTGATGTTTTATAAGCATATTTTGTTTTGTTTTCTTCTTTGTGATTTTCTCTTTTTTCTGCAACAAATGTGTTACTTTTATAATCAGGAAAAAAAGCATCCAAATATCATTTAAAAAACAACAACCTTGTCCTCAGGAAAGAACTTATAACTCATTTTCTGTCCCACACTTAAGGGAGTCACAGTTCCCATGAAGAAGTTGTATTTTCAGGGAAAATGAAGTTTTCTGTTAAAAGTCTGACTTTCTAGTGGTGGAATTTCAAGTATCAGTGATCTAACAGAGAGGTGTCTGGAGGGGGGAGATGAGGGCATTTGCTTTTTAACTCTTGTCCTTTATACAGTTAAGAAAGAGGGAACATTACGGGTGATTTTTATTTCGCACGTATGTGGATTTTTTGGTAGTCCTCAACATTTTTACTGTGAACACAACATACTTTTGTAATCGGGGTAAAAATGTCATAATGAAAGGACCAACTTGATGTGGTTGGCCGCTGGGTGGTCATCCTGCTGTCCCCACCTGTAGGCTGCCGGCCACCTTCACTCCAGGGCCAGGATCCTTGGGCTCGCAGCCACCCACACGTGGCGGGGGTGAGAAGTAGGGCAGAGAGCAAGCAGCCGTGGTCCTCCACTCTGCCCACTCCGGCCCTTCTGGGTAAATCTCTGACCCCCAGGTGGCAGACCCCGTCGGCTCATATCGCTGTCACGGCCTTAGCTATCTCCCGACGCTTGACCCTGTCTGGGCCTCCCTGCCCGGTGCCAGCTGACCCTGCCTGGGCCTCCCTGCTTAGCTGGACTCCGGCCCACCCCCTTCTGACCGGCCTTTCCAGCCCCGGGTGTTTCACTCGCTGGCGCACGGTGCACGGTGCTTGGCTGCGTCTTCGATGCTGCAACTTCAATCTCAAGAAAGGCGCCGTCTGGAGTCTACTTGGAGACCAAGGCTCAGCCTCCCAGTCCTCAGGTGATCACAGCACAAGGTCAACAGAGAACCCGAACGAGATAGGGAGTTTGGCCCTGGCTTTGTGCAGCCCCCCTGCAAAAGCCTACAGATTCGGGGTCCTGAGACACCTGTCAAGTCGTGCCTCCAGTAATCATGACCCCAGCTGCGGGGCCTTGACAACGGCCCCCCGAGCTGCGCTTCCTTCATCTGTAAAATGGAGATGGTAATGATCTCTTTTATCCGGGGACTCCCTCAGGAGCAGATAGGTTCATGTATGTGAAAATGCTTCGTGAGCTGAAAGGGCTTAAATGGTATTTTCTGTGAAAACCCATTCTGGCGCTTTGAGAAGTTTTAAAAAAATCCACTAGTTCTCAAGGGTTTGTTACCCACCAACTACGCGTGCCCAGTACCTCTGACTTAATTCCCCTAGCAAGTCAAGACATAGAAGATGCATATGGCTCGTCACCAAGGAACTTACGCTCAATTTGGGGAAATGGAGCGCTCACATTAAAAGTCTGTTTTCTTTCTGTCAGCGATGGGGAGCTTGAATCAGGACACATTCAGCTGGTGGGGGGCGAGCCCCCATTTTGGAGGTAGACAAACCTGAGTACAAATTGGGGCCCTTCCCCTCAGTAGGTTCCATGAGAACTGGGTAAGTCAGTTTCTCTCACTGGGCCTCAATTTCCTAGGCTGTGAGATAGAAATAGTGACGCCTACCACGTTAAGCCACGGTGAGAATTAAAGAAAATAATGTATATCAAGTGCCTAGCCTGGTCAATATTATAAATATTGTGAGGAAATCACTTTTTTAAATCACTTTTATAAATTTATTTTTATTTATGGTAAAAACACATAAAATTGATTATCTTAACCATTTTTAAGCATACAGCTCAGTAGTGTTAAGTATATTCACGTTGTTGTGCAATAAATCTCTAGAACTTTTTTATGTTGCAAACCTGAAAGTCCATACCCATTAAACAACAATTCCTCATTTCCCCCTCCCCCTAGTCCCTGGTAACCACCATTCTACTTTCTGTTTTTATGAACTTGACCACTTTAGATACTTCCTCTAAGTGTAATCACGCAGTATTTGTCCTTTTGTGTCTGACTTATTTCACTTAGCATAGTGTCCTCAAGGTTCATCCATGTTGTAACATGTGACAGGATTTCCTTCCATTTTAAGGCTAATATTCCATTGTACTTATATATCATATTTTGTTTATTCATTCATCCTCGATGGACATGTGGATTGCTTCCACCTCTCGGTGGAATTGTGGCTCACACTGCAATGAACATGGATGTGCAAATATCTTTTCAAGACCCTGCTTTAAATTCTTTTGGATATGTTTTCAGAAGTGGGATTGCCAGCAAGGAAACAAGGCACTCCCCAGGGAGTCAGATCCCCTCCTGTGGCCCCTGTCGCCCTTCTCGGTGGCCTCTCACTGCTGTTATCTAGCTCCTGACATCTCTCCCAAGGTTACCTTTGATGAAGAAATTCTTGTTGAGAAGTTCAAAGCCGGGCTGTTGGCTATGTTGAAAGAGCTCTAGGGGAAGGGCCTCAAGGCAGGGTTGAGGGCCAAGGAAAGAGGCAGCCTGCACTGGGGCACTGCACAGCGGGAGGGGTCGCCGCACTTGGGAAGCTGGATCGAAAGTTCAGGCGCTGCCCAGGAGAAAGAGACAAGCAAGAGAAAATTCCAGATACGAGGTCTTGCAGAAAGAGAACATCAGTTGACTGTTGGGGTGCAGTTGAGCCAGGCCAGCGGTCTCTTTCCCAAAGAGACAATGCGTCCATTGGTCTGAGCATGGCTTATAAAGTCAGATAAGACTCAGATTCAAACCCGGCCTGTCTCCACCACTTAACTGTGTGGTCCTGGGCAAATTATGGAACCTCTCTGAGCTTCAATTCCTTTATCTTTAAAATGGAACCAAAATGCAGCCTCAGTGGCACCAGGATTGTCTGTCACAACAGCTCCTGTTTATTGTCAGGCACCTTATAAGCACACAGAGTGAAGGCTCTGGAGTTGGGCAGACCTTGGTTAAAAGCCCAGATCTGCTACTTGTTAACTGTGGGACCACAGACAAGGCTGTTACCTTCCCTATGCCTCAGTCTGCTCATCTTTAAAATGGGGATGATCAATGGGAATGACAGTGCCTGTCTCCCCAGATTGACATGGGCGTCAGTGAGGTATCACACAGCGCCCTCATTCCACAGGGGCTCAGGACACGCCTCCTGTGTGCCAGCACTGCGATGGGTGCAGGCAATCAAGTGTGCCTTAAGGAAGTCACACTTGAATGGATGAGACAGACGAGGAAACCACTCGTCAGTACTGACGTGGAGTGGGGAAGGTGCGGGCAGTGTTCCCCACAGAGGCAGAGGCTGGAACCTGCATTTGCAAAGCTCCTTCACATGAAACAAAGACGGTTCCCATCAAAGCCTGGTGGAGCTGAGGTAGACGGGGCGTCACTTCCAGCCCCCTCTCGATGCCGCCCCTGTTTTTCTGGACTCCTGTGACTCTTGGGCTTGGGAGGAGCCCTGCATTCTTCTTTGTCCGTTCCATCTTCCCAGTGCAAATGGAGGGCTGGGATAGGGTGTCCTGAGGCTTTGAAACTGTCCTGGTGCCCACCCCAGCCCACAGAAGAGGATCCGTGGAACCCGTGAGTGGACCGCTCTGCTGGAGACTTAGCATTCTGGAATGAAGACGGGATCAGACTGAGGGCAGCAGGGATGGGCTGGGGCACTGGACGAACTGGCCTGACCTCTGGGGGCCAGGAGACAGGGCAGTTGTCCTGTCCAAAGGGCCTCCCAAGACACCCTCTGCTGACCGCTCGGCCCCTCATTGTCCCTGGAAGAGTGTCCTGGGCACACTTGTCCTGCCTCCCATTCGGCTGCGAGCTCACAAGAGCAGGCACGTCAGCTGCGGGCTCTGAGCTCCTTCCACCCGGCCTCTTGCAATCCAGCACATACCGCTGCCTCTGCGGGGTCAGATTCCTGGGTTCTCAGGCTCACAGCCTCCTAACCCCAGGAGCAAACCTGCCCCTGTCACCAGAGACGTGTGTGAGCCTGACACGGCTTGCGTGGCCGAGAGGGTCTCTTGTCAACAGACAGAGCAGGAGAGAATAAGGGCTGGAGTGGGGGCGCTGGCTGAGCCCGAAGGGAGGCAGGCCTGGTCCCTGCGAGTGTCACTGACCCCAGCAGCTGGGACTAAGAGCGCCCGCCTGGGCCAACTCTGCTCCCCACCAACCAGAGGGAGGCACCTCGAACCAGCCACCTCGCTTCTCCTCCTCCAGGCCTGTCACCATTTCCACACACAGCAGGGCCTGTGGGGGCGGAGGCTTTTTCCAGACATGTATTTAAGTGAGGAGAGAAAACAAGGCGGGTCGCCCAGGATTTGCCAAGTCAGTAGGCAGGAACACAACCCGGGAGGCCAAAAATAAGACGCTGGCGAGGGTCACCCTGCTCTCCTGAGCTGCAGACGGTCTATGGCCCGTGCTGAACACTCTATAATCACATTCCTGTGTGAGGACGGCCCTTGATCCCAGGGCACCGGTCTCCTGGTTGGAAGGTAGCAGAGCCCTGATTGTGGGCAGTGAGTAATGGTGACTCAGGGAAATTCACAAGGACACAGGGAACAGCCCCGAAGTCATGTGGGGACATGCCCTGCTTCCCCCTGCCGGTCAGGGAGCCAGAAGTTGGTCCCCATCATAAAGGAGGAATTTCTAAAGTTTTCTCTAGAATCTTGGCAGAATTCTATGGGACCTTTCAGAGGAAGGAAGCATTAGGCTTTGGGTGTTTTTTTGGGGGGGAAATTACTAAAATTCTTTCACATTTCTGTCTATTTATGAATTAGCTCTTTTAGCTCCAGATTATAGTTGTCTCTTTATTCTGATGGGGCATTTGCTACCTTGTATGACAAACAATGCTCCAGAAAGCAAATAGCAACAGTAATAAAACAGCTAACATTTATTCAACCCTCACGACGTGCCAGGTACTGGTCCCTCCACGTATTTTTGCGTTTCGTCAAATCTAAGGCTCCATCAGTCTTCAGATAAACCAGATGGGTAAACTGAGGAACAGAGAGGTTGAGTAAACCTGCCCCAATGTCACACAGCAAGTATGTGATAGAAATGGTATTTGAATCCAGGGTCAGGCTCCAAAGTCTGTGCTCGTAACCACTGTGCTATATTGTGTCTGAGGATGTGGTATCTGTCCATGGGCAGGACAGAGGGAAGGATACAAAATAAAAGAGGGAAAGGCGGACCCCACCCTCCACTCCTGCTTCCTCAACCCCTCCAGGGCCAGTGTTGATGTCCCTTCCAAAAACTGCTTCTAGATCTTGCTCCTCCTCTCACTTCCAGCAGTCAGCACGCTGGTTCTGTCCTTCCTCACCTCTCTCTTGCCCCTGCGTGGACTATTGCAGTAGCCTCTTAGCTGTCAGCCTCCTCCAATCTCCCCACCCCCAACACACACTGAGTCAGTCATCTTCCTAAAACGTGAATCTGATCTTGTCACTCTATTCCTACACCTCTCAGGGATCCAAATCCTGGCGAGAAGCATTTTTTCACTCACTCATCTGTTTCAGCACCTATTCTGTGTCAGGCTCAGAGGATGTAATGGTGAGCAAACCCCATTGTGGTCCACAGCCATGGTCTCATGGAAAAGCGAGACCCCTCAGTGGGCAGGTCTGACTCAGTGTGAAAATGCGTCAGTGAGGGTGTGCTGGGCCTGTAGGGCACGTGGGAGGAGCACCTGCTCTGGGGACTCAGGGATCATTTCATGGAAGATGAGTGGGGGTTCACCAGGCAAAGGACAGCAAGGATTCCCAGGCAGAGGGAACGGCATGTGCAAAGGCCCAGAGTTGAGAGAGAGGTTGGAGCAGTGTCAGATGGGATGTGTCCCTGAGGAGACTAGAAGGATAGGCTTGGGAGGGTGGGCAGCTCAGCAAGGTTGTCTCTTACTGGCCCCACATTCCTTTTAAGCCTCTACTCCCTTCTCTTCCCCTCCCCACAATGTCCCTCTGTGGTAGATACTTGTTTCCCCAACAGGCATCTTCCTCTTCACACATTCTCCACAGGCAGCAGCTCTCTGCTCAGCAAACTCATCCTTCCAGAACCTCCCCGGTGAAAAAGCCCTGACCCTTGACTTAGCTCTCTGAGCTCTGAGCCAGGCAGAAGCCTGGGGAGCTGGTCTTGGGTTCAACAGGGAGATTTTAGAGCATTTTGACAGAATTCAGCTCAGTAAAAGCCAGAGTTCTTACAAGGGCCTTTAAGACCCTGCACAGTCTGGACCGCGCTCACCTCTTTGATGCTCCCTTCCACGGCTCTCCCCTTTGCCAACTCTGCTTCAGCTACACTGGTCTCCTCGTTTGCTGTTCCTTAAATACCCACCCCTCACATTCCTACCCTGGGTCCTCTGCACTTGCTGTTCCTGGTATACCTTTTCCTTTCCTGTTCTGCACAGCTCTCTTCTTCTTCATCTTCCTCAGATTTTGCTCAGATATCACCTTCTCAGAGAGGCCTACCCGAACACCCTATTTGCAACCCCATCTCGTACTCTTCCCTGCTTTATTTTTCTCCATCATACTCACTGTCTTCAAGAGCTTGTATGATTCACTTATTTGTTTACTGTCTGTCTTTCCCCATGAGAATATGAATAGCAGGAGGGCAGGGATTTGGGTCTGCCTGGTTCACTCTGTATCCCCAGCACCTAGCACAGTGCCCAGCATACAGTAGGTGCTTAATAACTATTTGTGGGTTGAACAAATGAATTCTGAGTTCCGACTGTGTGCCAGGCAGGCTCTGCTTTGGGTGCCATGGATGATGGAGAGCTGAAGGAAGGCGGTCTCTGCCCCTCCGAGGGTGCTGGTTGAGCTGGTTCCGGCGGGCAGTGGGACGGGTCTCTGACAGCCAGGTGAGTCCTGGCTGAATCACTGCTAATGAGATGGTGAAGGCCACGCCAAGCCGCTTCCCACATGGGCCGCCGACAGGTCACTGCCTGTCGCCAGGAAACTTCTCAATAAGGATTGAACAGGACCCTGGGCTGGGGCAGGAGGAAGTGCCCGCCTCCTCTGGAGACCCACCCATTCCTAAGGACTGAGTCGCTCACCTGCCCGGCTCCCCCAGCCCCCAGGCCTTGGCGAGACGCTGGTGAGAAGATTTCCTTCCTAAAAGGAGTTTCGCTCTTTGAGTCCCACGCCCGTCCCAGGCAGGGCCTGTTTGTCAGCTAGCCCCGTCTGGGTCACTGAGCCTGCAGACGGAAGGCAGCTGGCCTGGCGGACACCCTTGGGCAGCCCTAGGGAGATTCGGTTGACCAGTTGACCAGGGTTTATGAAGTGTGTGAACAGGATCAATGGAGCTTTTTAGCCCAACTGGACAGTGTGAAGCAGCCTCTCTGACCACATTCCGCCTGCCCCACTGGAGCCGGGGGCCCACCAGAGATGCCCATCCCGGGACAGGGCAGCAGTTTCCGGGAGCCTCCATTTCTTCATCTGCAGAGTGGGGCAAAGCCTCATGCCCTGTGGGTGGCTGCAGGGCCAGGATGAGATCATGGGTACAGAGCGAGGAATGCAGGTGGGGAGCCAGGCCTCCGCCCGCGGCCCAGAAGATGTGGCCGATGTGGCAGATGCTGTGGAGGAGGCTGGCCAGGCTCCATCCCAGAGCAAATGTGGCCGGTCCATCAGTACCTCCCTCCCTCGCTCTCTGGTTGGCATCCTTGAGACCTCCGAAGGCCCTCCTTTCCCCGAACCCAAAGAGCCCCTAGCTGGGTTACCTCACCCCAGCCCTCTGTCTGGGTCTGAAATCCCCACCCTTATTTATTTGTATCACATTAACATGTCTATAGCCTTCAAGGAATGTATTTGTGGTCAGTCATCAGATGTCCAAGGGGCACTGCCCAGCTGCACGGTGCCCAGGACACAGTGCCCGATGGATGGATGCAAAGACAGTGAGGCCCGACCCCCGTCTCAAGGACGCACAGTATTGGGGTGGGCAGTGTTGTCAATACACTGTGCTCTCAGCCCTGCACACCTCTCTGCAGGGCTCCACGGGCCCTCAGAGAAGGGAGCGGGTGCTGGGGTGAGGGTGGGTGGTGGGCAGAGCCGCACAGAGGAGCTGCAGCTCGAGCTGGGCTATCTTTGTGTGTTGCTGACCTACATTTGTCATCTAACCCTCACAACAGCCCTGTGATCCTGGCAGCACAGGTAGCATCATGCCCATTTTACGGATGACAAAACCAAGGTTCAAAGAGGTGAAGTGACTTGCGTGGGGCATCAGTGACTGAGTGGCAGGGGCTTACCTGGAATCCCAGTCTCCCGATCCCCATGCAGCCGTCTCTCATGCCCTGCCTGGAGTTCCTTCCTCTCCTTGTGTGTTCATGTGTACGATAAACGCTTAACAGGCACCTACTATGCGCCGGGTACTGTCCCAAGCTGGTGACTTAGAGGCGGCAAGGTACAGTCTAGAGGGGAAACCACACACGTCCCCATATGGCAAAATCTTTCATTCAATCATCTATTCCAGGAATATTCACTGAGCACCTACTGTGCGCCAGGCCATCCGCCAGGTGCCGGAGATATGGCAGTAAACAGAGCAGACCCAGGATTGCCCTCACAGAGGCTTTCTTCCGGCGGGAAAGCAGACGGTAATGAAGCAGGTGAGCAGCGCTCCTGCAGGAACAGGACACGGGGTCAGGGAGTGAAGAGTGGCCGGTACTATTTCACCAGAGTGGTCAGGGAGGGCCTTTCCAAAGTAGCAAATAGTCATATTTGCTTGTGGTTGTTTTTGAGATGACATTTTGATCCAGACAAGGCCTATGGATCTCTGAGGAAATGTGCCAGGCAGAGGGGACAGCCAGTGCAAAGGCTTTGAGGCAGGAGTGTGCTTGGGGGGCTCTGAAGACCGTCAGGGAGCCGGGTGGGCAAGGCAGGGAGCAGTAGGAAGTGAGGTCAGGGAGGTCACGGGAGTGGGGGAGGCGGAGATCCTAAAGGCCTTGTAGGTCACAGGAAGGTCTTTGCTTTTACCCTGAGAGAGATGGGAGCCACTGGAGGGTTTTGAGCTGGGGATTGACCTTATTCAACCTACGTTTTAAAAGGCTCTCTCTGGCTGCCATGGAGAACAGACTCTAATGGGGCAAGGGATTGGGGGAAGCAGGGAGACCTTGAGGGGGCCACTGAGATCATCCAGGCAGAGATGGGCCAGGTTGGCCATGGTGGAGTGGGGAGAAGTGGTCACATTCGGACGTGTTTTGAAGGTAGCCCCAACAGCATTTGCAGCCAGCCTGGACATGAGGTATGGGAGAGAGTGAGGGGTCAAGAGCAACCCTGGCTCCAAGAACAGGAGGGCAGCTCTGCCCAGGCTATGTGTGGCCTGAGGTGCCACACCCTTCGCCTGGAGCATGGCACGGGGCATGGCACCGCCTGGGATGACGTGGAGGTTGGACAGCCTTGGGTCCCTTCCCTCCCTGCGGCTGCTTGGGTCTCCTGGTTTCGTCTCAAATGCTGTGAATTGGGCCTAGCAGCTGCCATTACCCTCCCACCCTGGGTGGGGCCGTCAAGCTGCACAACATTTTTGGAAAGCAGTTTGTCCATTTGTATCAAGAGTCTTAAAACTTTTCATGCCCTTTGACCCAGTGAGTCCCTTTCTAGGAAGTTCCCCTGGGGAATCACCTGAAATGCAGGCAAGACCTTCACTTAGATTATTACGCTGCCCTTAAACTCATGTTTCCTAAGAGTTTTAATGTCAAAGGACAACACTTAGGCTACGATGTCAAGCTCATACAGTATTGTGCATGAGACATTCAAGGAAAGAAATAGACTGACTGATTATCTCCGAGTGACTGGAGTTTGTTTTGCTATTTTCCTTTTCTTCTTTACATTTTTCTGCATTGTATTAATGTTCTAAGATGGACATGCATTGCCTTTATGATAATATGATTAAGAAGCAGTATTTAAAAAAGAAAGAGAAAGGAGATGTGAGTTCCCAGAAGCTGAGGAAGGGCAGCAGAGGCCAAGCCAGGAGCAGAGAACCGACTGACCCATCCCTTCCTGGGAAAGGCGGCAGCCACGTGGAGCCAGACAGGCCTGGTGCTCCGCCAGCCGGCCCCTGGGCTTACCTCCTCCAGCACCACTGCACAGGCGGCGGGGCTGAGGGTTGTGGCCTTGTGGCGGGAGAGAGCAGAGCCTGTCCAGAGGCCCCTCCTTCTCCCCCTCCTACCGCCTAGGCCAGAGGGGGTAGGTGTCCCCCTCCTTGGGCCCCTGCAGCCCTCTGAGTTTGCCCGTTACGTCTCACTCCCAGGAGGCCAGCTGCTTTTGTGCCCTGTGTACAACCTTGGTGTCTCCCCTGACTGACCACGAGCATCCTGTAACCAGGGGTTCTCAAAGTGTGGCCCCCACACAGGCAGTGTCAGCACCATCCAGAAACTCATTAGAAATGCAGATTCACAGACATACCAAATCTGAAACTCAGGAGATGGGGCCCAGGGCTACAGTGTGAGAACCACTGCCTACAGTACAGCCCCCCTGTGGTCTGTTTTACATTGATTATTTCATTTTACAGACCACCAGGATTCCCACTTAACAAACTTAGAAACAAGCTCAGAGAGTTTAAGGGACTTGCCCAAGGTCACACAGCCTGCCAGAGGCAGAGCTGGGACTCTGAGCCCATGATTTTATTTTAACCTCTGTGTTCTGCAGCTGCCTGGACTTCATGCTCTCTCGTGGGGTCCAGCTGGGCCCTGGGCATACAGAGTGCCACAGACATGGGTTGAACTGGAGTTTGGTCACTGCGGTGTCAGAGGCTGGCTGCTCTGTCGGCAGACTAGACTGGTTGTTCATGAGACCCAGGCAGCCTTGGTCCCCCTGTGGGATGAGGGAGGTGAGCTCTATGTGCCTGCTGAGGCCCCTCCAAGCGATGACAGCCGGTGGCCCTCAGGATGGACAAACACCACAGAGGAGGAGCACAGTGCCATCTGCTGGCCAGAAGGACATCGTCAGCGATGCCAGTGGATAAATGCAGGGACCCACAGACACACATCTTGGGGACACCGTGACAGACATGCACATGTCTCCTCCCACTGCACGTAGGCGGACACATCCACACGTGGATGTCTGGGTCTGTGGGCACGTGGAGATCTCAGCCACATAGCCTGGCAGATAGCACTAAATTCACTCATTTATCCCCCCATCAAATGTTCATTGAGCTATGCCAAGCCCACAGTCACTGCCCCTCGGGCACCTACGGGCTGGGTGACGGTCAAGAGATGAGGCAATCACATGGTGATGTGGCTAAGGGTCCAGGGAGGGATGCACCCGGTGAAGTCGTGGAGGCAGCCCCTAACCCATCTGGACTGAGATTGGGAGCAGGGAAGACCCCCAGGAAATCCATGCCCGACTGGGTCTTATGTGAGCAGGAGATGGCTCATCACAGCAAAGCCGGAGGAGGAGCTGGAGAGGGGAGCTGGGACCCCTGGCAGAGGTTCTCATACACAGGCTGCGGGGTCTCTGTCCCCCAAGCATTGGGGATCATGGAAGTTTTTCAGCAGGGGAGTGCCGTGGCCAGATTCTGGTGCCATACCATACCGACACATTTGTACTAGAGCTCAGGACTGGAGCGTCTCTCAGCCCTTCTGGGCTGGGCCCTGGGTGCGATTTGTCCCTGTGTCTCCTGCTGCAGCAGCTGCGCTCGGATGTGTCTGGGATGGGGAGAGGCACCCCGGTCCCCAGAGAGAAGCCTGTGTCCGGACTAGAAATGAATGAAGCAAACAGCAGCCACCGCTAAGTCAGGCTCCCCGTGTGCCCAGCAGATGCCCCTTTTCAGTTCACTAGGCCGTCCGAGACAGGTCAGAGGGTGTGGCCTATTCCAAAACCCAGTTCCCTGTGCCCACCAGGTGCCCCCAGTTCCCCTACCGGAGAGTCAGTGCTTCTCTGAGGGGACGGGACCTGGACGGGCGCGTTTTGACGGGTGGTGAATGTAGCAGGGGATTCTAGATGACCGACACAAGGACGATCCAGTCAGAGGGCTGGTGGATAGTGGGACGGAACCCCCTGCAGCTGAGAGGGAGGGGCGGCATGAAGACCCCCCACCCCCCGGGCCAAGGTGGCAGGTGGCGCTGAAGAGGAAACGTTGGCAGTTTCCCAATTCCCCCGGTGAGCTTCGCCGAGCCGGGACTTTGTCGATGGCTGGTCCTCCACCGGCCTGGCCCTGGCCGGCCTCCGGCCTGCGGTTTTCCTCGTACAGCCGCAGTGGTGGCTTCCGAGAAGCCCCATCAAGACTTTCCTGTCAGGGCCGCTCCAAGTTCCTCTTACCGAGGAAGGGGAAGTGGTGGAGTTTCTCCTCAGGGCTTTCAGTTTCTTTCTAAGAAGCCGGAGTGTCCCAACCCCAGGGCCCTTGGCAGAGTCAGGTGTCAAAGGGAGGGAGGTTTGAGCTCGGGGCTTTCCCACTTCAGTTCCAACCAAAGCGCGTTTGTTGGGGCCGGTGGTGGACATTCCAGAAGAGGAAATGAGATGTGTGTGTTTTGCAGGCCCTTTCTCACGCCCCCTCCTTTCTTCCTCCTCCAGGGACACACCCCTGAGCCCCCCTCCCCAACCCCCGCCAACAGGCACACGCGCACGAAATGTCGCCTGCCTCCCTCAGGAACATCCTGGGTAGAAAACTTGCTTCTTCAGCCCCCAAAGCCAACCTCTTCTGAGTCCTGCTTCCTCAGGGCTGTGCAGGGCGACTGCAAATCTAACCCAGATGACGAACTGACAGGCGACACTGGCTTCCTGCAGGTTCCAGTCCAGGAGATGTGCCCATTTTGGACGACCAAAGCTTCTTGAGGATAAACTGTGGGAGCCCAGAGAGCACGCCTTTTTAAGAAGGCCCATTGGCTTGGTGGTAAAATCGGTCCTCACATTGTCATAACAATAGCCACCACTCATGTTAAGTGCACACTGTGTGCCAGGCACCTGCTAAGCATTTTGCATTAGTTTCCTCCTGTACAAAGTCCCCACAGTGATCCCATGACCAAGATACAGTCATGATCCCCGACGTCAAGCAACCTGCCCAGCTCACACAGCCGTACTGAGCCCATTCTTCCCAGTAGACCTCTTCTCAGAAAGGCGGGGAGGGAGGAATATCAGACCCTCAGAGGAGCTGGCTGGGAAGGGCTGGTCTCCAATGTCCCCAAGATTCTCAGAGCTCTGTGCCTCTCTGAGGTGGAGAGCCAGCAATCTAGTTAAAGCTGTCCTCTCAGTGCTAACGTGGCTGGGGCCCTCCTCCAGGCAATAGGAACTCCTGTTGCCTCTTCTATTTTCCTCTACAGGCACTGTTTTAGGGTCTCTGCTTTGCCCACACATGCGTTATGGGGACAGTGGGGGGATTCCCCTAAACCATGATGCTGTTCCATTCAAAAACATTTGCCTAGACGTCCACAACTCTGTGACTCACGGGCTATTGAGGTAGCAAGAAAACTCACAGCTGCAGGGCAGGGTGGGGGTGTGTGTGGACGGGGGCAGGAATGGAGGGGGCCTGACCCAAAGGAAAGGGGACACTCAGAGGGTGGCCGGGTTAGTAAATAAAAACACAGGATGTCCAGTTCAATTTGAATTTCAGATAAACAACAACACTCGGGATATCCTTACACTAAAAAAAAATATTTGTTGTTTATCTGAAATTCAAACTGAACAGGGCATCCTGTTTTGCATCTGGGAACCCTCGACACTCAGCACCTGGGGCGAAGCTCCAGCCTTCCCCAAGGCCTCAGCAGGATGCTGCGAGAGAAAGAGAGGGGGGAGCAGGGAGAAAAACACTGACCTGGGGTGAAAACAAACCTGGGCGTTGTGATGGTCGGAGAAGGGTGGAAACACTCTGCTTCAAGGGTTCTTCCTGAGCCAAGGACTTCCCAGCCCTTGGCTTTTCTGGCCTAGTGGGGAATCTACTAGAAGCAAGAGAAGGTGTGAGCTAGCCAAGGAGCAAGTTTAGAGAGGAGGAGAGGACAGCTCTGCTGGAAAAGTGCCACTCCCCGCCCCGCCATCAGCACCAAAAGGAGGTTGGGGCATCACAACTGGCCACTGGGTACTCGGAGGGCTCCTCTTGGGTCAGGCACACCCAGTGTATGCTGGGACCTCCTTGGAAGGTCCCTGGGGACCGCCCACAGCTGGGTCTACAGCTGTGGTGCCTGGGGCCAGCCAGCTTTTCAAACATCCGTGGAGACACCTGAGCGATAGCGAGGATCATTACTAGCTCCAAAATTACAAAAGTATATTGTAAGGATGAAATGATTAAATGTCTACAAAAGGTTAACTAGACAATTGCAACTCAGCTCCTATAGTTTATGTAAATTATATGTGGTGTGGCACATGGGTGCATGTGAATACATTTGAGGGGTGTGTCCTCTGAGAGTAAGAATGCCCAGGGCCTTTGAGTCCCACAAAAGGCCGTCCCCGGGATGTGGAGACAGTGAATTACCTCCAGCAGCCATACCCCAGGGTCTGATGGTGTGGGGGTGAACCTTGGCAGCCAGAGTCTCTGGGGATAGAGATGGGGGCGGGTCTGGGAGTCAGGGAAGGACCCCTCTGAGAGGAGTGTCAGGGTCCCAAATGGTCCCTGGAGAAGGGGCTGGCAAGACAGGATAGAGGCCTCAGGGCTGGGCTGCAGCTCCTCGTAGGGCTGCAGTCTTGACAGGGAATGAGGCCACATCACCAGCCTAGTCCTGGGTGCTCCTCAGGCTGGACGGGTCCTGGCATTACTTCTCGACCTCTGCCCGCTGGAAAGGCTGGGGATGCTAACATGCAGCCTGCAGTGGGGGCATCTCAGGGGGTAGGGGTACCCAAGGCCCCCATAACCACATCAGCTCCATACCTCAGAGCCACCTCCAGAAGGTAACAGTCTTTGCTGTGGACAATGGACGTTTTCTCCATCTGATGTAAAAGTGTATCTCTAGGAAACTTGGTGTATTCATTCGCTCAGGCCGCGATCACAAAGTATCCCCGTCGGGGTGGCTTCAACAACAGAAATTTATTTTCTCACCGTCCTGGAGGCTAGAAGTCTGAGATCACGGTGTTGGCAGGGTTGGTGTCTTCTGAAGCCTCTCTTCTACTCTTTGTCTTCATGTGGCCTCCCTCCGTTCCTGTCTGTGTCCTCATCTCCTCTTCCTGTAAGGACACCAGTCATATTGGATTAGGGCCCACCATATGATCTCATTTTACCTTAATTACCTCTTTAAGGATGCTCTCTCCAAATACAATCATATTCTGACGTTCTGGGGGGTAGAATTTCAACATGTGATTTTCGGGGGACACAATTTCAGTCCATAACACTTGCTGATTTTTAACCTACAATGGAAGTGAAGCAGTGTGCTGGCTTCGGAAATGCAGGCTGGAGACTGGAGCCAAGACCCCTCCTCAGAAATCACCACCTTCCTCTAGAAATTCTGGAGTCTCCCCTGCCTACCAGTTTTGATCAGGTGTAGTCTGGGGATATAGCCTCTGGATGTGGCCCCCACTGGCCAGCTGGCTGGGAGGGGGTCGATGTTGTGACCAAAATGCTGGGACTTCTAGAACAGGGCAGGCAGTCTCTCTACCCAACGATAAAGGTCTGGTAATCTTTATCCTTGAAAAACTGTCGTCTTTAAAAACAAAGTTTTAAATTCTCTACCAGGAGCTACTATTTACAGGATCATGCATGAATCTTCAAAAAAAAAAAAAGAGACAAACTTGGCATTTGTGTTTTTACAAAAGTACCACATGATTATTGTTGAAAACACAGATAGATGAAAAGGAGGAAAACAAAATTAACGATAATCGGGCCTCTCAGAGATAATCTCTGTCAACATTTTGGTTTCTTTATCTATCTGCATCTATCGGTGTGTCTTAATCTCCATCTCCATCTCCATTTATAAAGTTGAATTTACTTTCAAGATAAGAATACTGGACCATTTCATAACTTCTTATCAATCACTATATCAGGATCACTGGGCATTGAATTGTTTTCTACAATGCCATTTTCGATGGTGGCAGAGTACACGACTGCCACAAGCTACACAACAAATTTCCTATGGTTGAATAATTGGGTTCTTTTACCATTTTCATGATATTAAATGGAGCTGTGACAACATCCTTGTAGCTAAATCTTTGCTCTGATTATTTACTAGGGATAACTTCCTAGAAGTGAAATTTCTGAGTTGAAGAGAAAGCTTCAAATACAATAAAGTTTCAAACTTCAATAAAGTTTAAAAATTTTAAACTTTATTTTTGAATGGATCATATATTCAAGAGGTTCAAAATTTGAAAGGCATCTTCTCCGACTCTGTTCTTGAGTCACCCAGTTCCCCTCCCCAGAGGCAATCACTATTACCAATATCTTATGTTCTTCCCAGAGATATTTTGCATATATATGTATATATGTATTTAGTATATGTGTGTGTATACACACACATATAAAATATAGGTGTATTTTCTATGAATATGCATATGTACACATACATGTATATAACTTGTTTTCACAAATGGTAGTATCCTCTATATACTATTCTGTGCTTTTCATTTTTCACTTAAATTATCTTGGACCATTTTCCATGTCAGTATATAAAAAGTTTCCTAATTTTTTTTAACAGCTGTGTAGTATTTCATTACTACTATGGTACTGATCTTATAGGACCACCGTAGTGTATGAGGCCTGTCATTGACTGAAACATCATTATATGGCACATGACTGTATATGCATGTACTGTAATATATTTAAATAGTCCCCTATTGATGGACATATAGGTTATGTATTAATTAAATATGGCTGTGTAACAAATTACCCCAAAGCATAGTGACATAAAAGAACAATAAAAATGTGTTTTCTCTTATGGTTTCTATTGGTCAGAAATTTGAGAAGGACTCCCCTCTGGCGGTTCTCACTTAAGGTCTCTCATGAGGCTGCAGTCAGATGTTGGCTGGGGCTGCAGTCATCTGAAGGCTCAACTGGGACTGGAGGATCCATTTCTAAGGTTACTCACTCATATAGCTGGCAAGCTGGTGCTGACTGTAGGCTGGGGGCCTCAGTTCCTCTCCACATGGACCTCTCCACAGAGCTGCTTGAATGTCCTCGTGACATGGCAGCTGGCTTTTGCAGTGTGAGTTATCCAAGAGGGCAAGGTGGACCCTGCAATGCCTTTTATAACCTAGTCTTGGGAGTCACACATCTTCGCTTCCACTGTATTCTATTGGTTGTGGCAACTACAAAGTCTGTCCAGGTTCAAGGGGAGGGAATAGACCCTATCTCTCAATGGAAGAGTGCCAACATCACATTGTAAGAGCATGGGAGATGGGATATATCAGTGCCCCCATCTTTAGAAAATATAATCTGCCATAGGTCATTTCCAGTATTTTCCTATTATGAAAAAATGTTGATAAGTACATTTTTAAGACCTTTGATATGTATTACCAAATTCCTTCTAGAAAGTTGTACCAATTTAGACTCCAACCAGCAGTGATTGAGAAAGTCCATTTCTACATGGAGAAAGTCCACATCCTTACTACTAAATTTACCTTTTAAAAAGCTTTGCCAATCTGATATGCAAGAAATGGTATCTCATTGTTTTAAGAAAATTCCTTCCAAGAAAGTGGAAGACCTAAATTTGACCATCAGCTCTGTATTAGTTTGTTAGGACTGCCACAACAAAACACCACAAACTGGGTTTCTTAAACAACAGAAATTTATTTTCTCATAGTTCTGGAGCCTAGAAGTCCGTGATCAAGGTGTCAGCAGGGCTTGGTTTCTCCTGAGGCCCCTCTCCTCGGCTTGCCAACAGCTGCCTTCTCACCGTGTCCTCACATGGCCTCTTCTCTGTGTGTGCATCCCTGTTGTCTCTTCTTTCAATAAGGACACCAGTCCTATTGGATTATGGCCAACATTTATGACCTCATTTAACCTTAATTACCTCTTTAAAGGCCCTGTTTTTAAATGCAGTCACAGGGGGGTTAGGGTTTCAACGTATGAATTTTGGGGAGCACAATTCAGTCCATAACAGCACCCCTACTGACTTGCTGAGTAATCCTGGGACAGTCACATATCTTTCTGTGCTTCAGTTTTCTCATCCGTTTAATGGAGATATGCCACATTCCTTCTTCTCCTTCCTCACCAGATTGTCATGACATCAAATTAGATAGTACATGTGAAGAGGTTCTGGAGAATATAATTATTAATACATAAGATATATGTGATTCCGGGTCTTGCAATTCTCAGTTTGCCTAACATGAGAGACGCTTTGTAGGCTTGGGCAGTGAATTTACAGGGTAGAGGGATGTATCAGCTATCTGTTGCTGTGTAACAAACCATCCCCAAACTTAGTGAGTTAAAGCAATGATCTCTTATTTCTCACAGATCTGTGACTTGGCTGGGTAGTTCCCCAGCTGGTCTCACTCGTGTAGCTGCAGTCTGCTGATAGCTCAGCTCGGCTGGGTGGTCTAGAATGGCTGGGATGCCTAGACCTTTCTCTTCCCATGGTTTTTCAGGTTAGGCATCTTCACATGATGATAGAAACATTCCAAAAGAGAGAAAGCAGGAGCCCAGCTTCAGAAGTTGCACAACATCACTTCTGCCATGTCCTATTGGTCAAAGAAAGTTACGAGGCCAACGCAGATTCAAAGGGAGGTGACAGATTCCACCTTGTGATAGCAGAAGCACAAAGTCACATTGCAAAGGGGCATTGACACGGGAGTGGGTAATTCTATTAGGGGCCGTTATTGGCACAATTCTCCATGGGGATGGTGTGCAAAGTCCATACACGGGATCAGCGTGCCCTACACATGCACCCAGAGACGAGTGAACTTTGGCCTCACTTTTGGCAACAACCTGGTGCCTCCAGACTTGTTCCTAGCTCCATTCTCAGCAAGTCCAGCTCAGAGGCTCGGCCCTGCCCGTTGGCTGTGTCTCTGGTTTGGGGCTCTGTTTATGCCCTTTGGCCTTCCTGAGGCATCTGAGGACTCTGATTTGGATTCCATGCTAGCTTTCCTGTCCCGATTGGCCGCTACTCTGCTTCCTGGAGCTCACAGCCCTGCCCCGCCCCTCAGCTGCCCTCAGGCGGGGCCCGACTTGCCATCCCTCTGGGGAAGTTCATACACCACCAATGGATTCTCTTGATCAATTTCCCAGGAAAACTGCTTAATACATATAAAAGGACAAAATATTTCTCTCTCCTTTTATCCACCGTAACCTAATAAGCTCCAGTAATTCAGGCCTTTGAGACATTCCACAATTTATGCTCCAAATTTTAGTCTCTCACACATGTCCTTTAGAGCTCATGAGTTACTGAGAATATGAACCACGACGTTGTTATTGATAGGAGACAGAAAAGGAAAAGATAATACCAAGAAGACAGAATCTCACAGAATGGTTTATTGGGTGGGCTGCCAAAAAGTTACATGAATCACATTTCCTAATTGAATATTTTTTGATGTAGTGGCAGGACCTGCTGCCTAAGGACCCCCAGAGTGCTGTAAGGCAGGGCATAGAATTATCTGGTAATAAAAATTTGGATTTTTTTATAAATCAAGTTTTTCGTAAGGGGCAGGTTTTTGGTAAAGATATCAATTTGCTAATTATTAAAATGATTCTAGTGTTTTAAGATGTTAAGTGAAAAAAAATAAGGTGCACAAAAATTGCATAGTTAAGTACCTATTGTGTAAAAAGGAGAGAATATATGCAATATAACATAACATAATATGATGTGTGTGTGGTGTGTGTACATGTATCTCCTTTCTTTGGAAGTATCTATAAGAAACCAGCAATGTTGACTCTTTGAAGAAAAAAAATGGGTGTCTGACAGCAGGACGGGTGGAAGATTTTTCAGTTTATCTTTTGTACGTTTTGAATTTTGTACCAAAAATATCAATACTGTGGGAGCAGGTATTGCCTGGGAGGGGGCAGGAGGGAGCCCTCCAGGGTGCTGGAAACGTTCTGGGTCTGGGTCTGAGCAGTGGTTATGAGGGTGAACACGTGAAAGTTCATCAATCTGTACACTGAAGATCTGTGCACTTTATTGTAAGTTACACTTCCAAGAAAGTGTTGTCTTTTATTTATTTATTTTTTGTGAGGAAGACCAGCCCTGAGCTAACATCTGTTGCCAATCTGCTTCCTTTTTTTTTTTGGCTGAGGAAGACTGGCCCTGGGCTAACATCCGTGCCCATCTTCCTCTGCTTTATGTGGGACGCCACCACAGCATGGCTGACAAGCAGTGCGTTGGCGGGCGCCCGGGATCCGAACCTGCGAATCACAGGCTGCCACGGTGCAAACTAAACTGCTACACCACCGGGCTGGCCCTGAAAGTGTTGTCTTTTAGAGAAAAAATTAAATATTAAAAAAAATAATTTTTTAAAAAGAAAAATAAAGTCAGACCAGGATTTACTACCTTCCTCCACAAAAGTAGATGTGTTTCTGAAGAGTGTACTTAAGGCAGTTTGTATAAAGTGTAGCATAATTTCCAACGGGCTCCCATTATAATGTCTGGGACGCGTCCACAGACTTACTCCAGTGCTGGTCTTGATCTGAGTGTGAGAAGCCTACCGGGGCGAGCCCTCCCACCCTCTGAGTCTGGGCTCGATGATAGTGAGGGAAGGGAGCGGGGATGAGTCTCCCTGGAAGGCTGGAGAAATAGGAGCCCCACGGAGAACAAGGAAGAGAAGTCACACTCACTGAGCGCCTCCAAGTCTGGGAGCCTGCTGGGCGCTACACACTGGTGCACCGAGGCAGACAAAGGATCCTTCTGAGGGGCAAGAGAGGAAATAAAAATTGGAAGACAGACCATATACTAATAATTCACTCATTTGCTCAGCATTTTACCATTTTCAAAGCTCTTTTACACTCCTGATATCATTTGACCCCATGATATCAAACGACCCTATGAATGGTCAGCGTACTTGTTGGTCACCCCAGTTTATGAATGGGGGGGAAGCTGAGGCCTAGAGAGGGAAGTTACTAGGAGGTGACAGAGCCGGGACTCAAACCTGTGTTTTAAAATTCTGAGTCCGATGTGTTTCTTGCTGCTTCCCAGAGAGGCCACAGAGCATCTAGAGTCAGCTCTGGCTTCCCCACTTACCAGCTGTGTGATGTGGGGCAAGTTGCTGAATCTCTCTGTGCCTCCTCGTACTCATCTATACAATGCAGCTGATGTGAGGATTCACAAGCCAATACACGGAGAGCACATAGTAAGTGCTCATTAAAAGTTAGTTCCTGATTTTGTTCCCGGAGATAAAGAGAGACATGATAAGAATGGCAAAGAGGAGAAATAAGAGAATCGTGGAGAGAAGAGGGTAAGGAGAGAAAAAGTGGTAGAAACGGCTCCAGTATGTCAGTGCACGGCTTGGGCAGTGAGAACAGGAAGGGGGTGAGGTCAGGCCAGAGGCCAGGGTCAGCAGAGGCCGGGGTCAGGCCAGGAGCACCAGTGGGAAGGTGCCCTCACCCCCACCTTGGCCTTCGACTTGCAGAAGCTAACTGTTTGCACAGGCCTACGGCCAGCTGGCAGCTGGCCCAGGACAGAGCGTAAGGCCTGGCAGGGAGAAAAGAGAAGGATAAGACATCCGGGCCACCCTTGAGGGTTGTAAGTTTAAGACGTGAGGTGGCTTCGCTCAGCTTCCTCAGAATGCCAGACTCCATGCTCAGTGGTGTGCTGGTAAAAACTAACCACCAGCTCTTTGTTGGGGGGGCTGATTTGAATGAGTATCCATGGTGTGAATATTCCCACCACGGCCAATTTCAAAAAGGAGCAGGGTCCCAGGGTGCAGCCATGGGGGAGAGATGGGCAGCAGTTAGGAAAAGGCTAAGGTCTGGGGCCACCGTCAGAGTTAGGACACCCTTGTCCTGGTCCCTGAGGGAGTCCCCAGAAGTGCCACGCGACCTTGCACACGTCATTTCACCTCTCTGACCTCCAGTCACCTCAACGGGAGAAAAATCACACCTGTCACGTTGGTGGCCTCACAGCTCGAGTGAACCCAGGCCAGAGGGTATTTTTCGAGCCCTTGCTGTGTGCTAAGTTCTGGGGTACAGAGAGGAATAAAAGAGGGTCAGTGCTGCGGGAGGGGCAGCCGTGAAAGTTCCGTGGCCTCATCGCTGTATGGTAGCAGTGCTTAGTAAGTACCAGGTGATTGCCTTGGCATATCTGAGCCACACAATTCACCCGACAGTTGCTAGAACTTTGCTGAGGATGGACTATGGGCCAGATGCTGGGAAACAGCAGTGAACAAGAGACTCTGTCCCTGCCCTCCAGGAACTTAAATTTTCAGTGGTGGAGACGGATACTAGGCAAACAAACACAAACTAGATAAAGCAGTATAATGTCATGTGAGAAAGTGAAGCAGAGTCAGGGGACAGGCTGGCGAGGAGCTCTAGGTGAGGCGGGTGACAGGGAGCCTCTCCAAGGAGGGCGTGGAGGCAGGGACAGAGTGAAGTGGGAGAGTGGGCTGGGCGGATTTCTGGGGGAGAGTTTCCAGGCTGAGGGAAGAGCAGGTGCACATGAGAGAGGCGAGATGGGGCAAGGGAAAGGGTGAGCTCTGAGAGGCAGTGAGGGGCCGGATCTCACAAGGCCTGCTGGACTGTGGGAGGGAGGCGTCAGACGGACTTCCAACAGGGACCCTGGCTTAGGGTTCAGATTGAAAAGAACTCCTTTGTCGGCTGTTTGAAGAATGACCACTAGGGGGCGAGGGTAGGGGCAGGGAGAGCCGCTCTTGCAGTCAACCTCCTGCAGAGGAGGAGGTGGCTTGGACCAGAGCGGTGACAAGTGACAGGTGTGAGGTGTGAGGAGGGGCTCCATTTGGAGTATGTCCTAAAGGCAGAAGCAACTGGACTTGCGGCTGGAACAAGTCATCCCAGGAATGTGGTTACAGGAAGAGCACAGCTGGTAACAGCTCCCAGCTACGGAACTCCTGTGGGCCAGGAGCTTTCCCTGCGTTACCTCGTTAGGTTATCACACCAAACTGGCAAGAGGGCGTTGCTCAACCTATTTACATAAATAAATGGAGGTTCAGAGAGGTCGAGTGATGTGCCCAACGTCCCACAGCAAGCCCACAGCCAGCAAATCCCACAGAGCTGGGATTTGAGGCTATGGGACCATCATGGGTGCCCTTCCCGTCATACCAGCTGCCCCTGGGACTTTGGAAGGATTCGGAGACTGCCTGGCACATAGTAGGTGCTTAAATGATTATGAGTTTGCAAAATATTTACTATTAAAGGCCCTTATTTCTTTACATTTATAAACCTTTCCTCCTAGCTTTATTGAGGTATGAGTGACAAAAATTGTATAGATTAAAGGTGTACAACGTGATGTGTTTGATACATTCACAAACTTGTAAAAGGTCGTAAGCACTGCACATCCATCAGAATGGCTAAAATTAAAAACAAACCAAAACAAAACAAAGCCCTGATCGTGGCAAATGCTGGCACGGCTGTGAGCAATGGGGGTTCTCACCACTGCTGATGGGAATGCCGAAGGGTACACCACCCTGGAAGACAGCTGGGCAGCTTCCGAGAAAGCTAATCACACACTCACCACACGACCCAGGGACCAGTTCTAGGAATCGACCCCAGAGAAATGAAAATGTCTGCTCACACAGAAACCTGGACATGAATGCTCATCGTTCATAGCAGCATCCTTCATAATTGCCCTAAGCTGGAAATAATGCCAATGTCCCTCCACAGGTAAACGGTGAACAAACGGTGGCATTCTCATACAAGGGAATACGACTCAGCAGTGACAAGGAACAAACCTCTGATCCACACAACCATGTGGAGGAGTCTCAAATACGTGATGCCGAGTAAAAGAAGCTAGACTCAAAAGGCTGCGGGATGTGTGATTCCATACAGATGATGTTCTGGAAAGGACAAAGCCATAGGTAAGAGAACAGATCAATGGTTGCCAGGGGCTGGGGGTGAGGAGAGGGGTGACCACAAAGGGGCAGCATGGGGAAACTTCTGGGGGGATGGAGCTACTCTATGTCTTGACTGGGGAGGTGGTTACATGACTGTGCCCTTTTGCCAAAACCCATAGAACTACACTATAATAGGTGGATTTTACTGTATGTAAATTATACATCAATAAACCTAAGCTATTGCCGTAGTAACGCCACTTCCCACACCCCCCCTCAGACTAACCCCCTCCGGGAACCCTTGGGGACCAGAGCAGGACTCCTGGCTCGAGAATGGTCCTTCCCTTTCCGAGAAGGCTGTCCCTCACAATCACCAGGGAGCTTTAAAATGCTGATACCATGGCCCCAGCCTAAATTAGGGGTTCTGATTTAATGGGCCTGGGGTGCAGCCTGGGCATTGGGAGTTTTTCAAAAGCTTCCCAGGCGATTCTAATGACCCAGACGCTGAGCTCCGTAAGAGCAGGAACTAGGATTTATTCAACTTGTGTCCCCAGATATCCCCTAAATGTGTGCATTGCAGCGCAGGGGGCAGGCGGCACCGTGTGAGAGAGCTGGTAACTGTGAATGCCTGTCATAATCACGTGTGGCCGCTATTCTGAGTGCTGGACACATAGTCATTCAGTCGATCCCCCAGTCCCCAGGAAGGTGGGACCATGGTTATCCTCTTCTGACAGGTGAGGAGACCCTGGCACAGGGTAGTGAAGTCTTGCCCAAGACAACATAGCCAGTAAGTGGCAGAGCTGTGTGGTGGCCTGCACCCACTAAGCACTGGAAGATACTGTCCCCCAGCACCGGCTGGAGCCAGACTTGGAGTCACATGGGCCTGGGTTTGAATCCGGATTCATTACATACAGGCTGGGTGACCATGAATGCCTTGCTTGGTTATCTTGGCTTGCTTGGTTTTACCTTCCTCATCCGTCAAACATGGACACTTGAACTGACGTGAAAAGGTTGTTCCAGAATGAAAGGAGATGATGTGTGCGAGCACTCACTGCACAGTAAAATACTCAGTAAGGCTAGCGGTGATGAATGTAGGAAGAAGTGAATGAATGAATGAATGCCCATCCCAGAGCCCCAGGGTGCCGGCAGCAGGGCCAGCTCCTGCGGAAGGGAGATTTTGCAGGAGGGAAGGCAGGGAGAAGCAAGGTCTTCCAGCGGACTCGGGGTCCAGCAGGCCCTTCAGAGAGGCCCCCGCCCTGGCGTCCGCCAGCCTTCTCGCCTCCCCATGAGCTCCCTCTCCGGGGCGGGGGCACCGGGGCCCAGGGCCTCCAGACTGCTAGGGGCCTCCAGCCTTTCAGAGATAAGGACCTGTCGTAGTAAAAACTCGAACCCCTCATAGTCGTCACCGCCTGAGCAGTCCGAGTCATCAGGGAAGCGAATCCTGGATGAGGTGCTGCCAGGGACCATCAGGAGCGCCCCCAGGTCACACAGTCCCCTCTGAGCTCCCAGGAGCAGAGCCTTCAGGACAGCACCCTCTCGGTGTCCGTGGCTTTGTGACAGGACCCTGAGTTCTGCCGGGTCCTGGCTCTGCTCTCCTCCCTGGTCACTACACATTTCCACATCTCCACACCCGTGCTTGGAATAAGCGACCACATTGCTGCTGGCTGTTTCCAGGTAGTGTTTCCCAGTGGCCGCTGGGGCTCACAGCCTCTGGGCTCGGTCACTGATGCCTTAGTGACCCCGTGGTGGCAGATCAGGCGCCCAGAGAAGGAGGGGAGGGCAGGTGAGTCTTCTCTTGTTCCTTCTTTCATTTTCCCCTTAACACGGGAAAGGCAATTTTGTTCTCGTGATGATAGAAGTAATACATGATATTGAAACAGAAATTCAAATACCACAGAAGCGTAGGGTGTCAAGGCCCAGGCTGGGGACACTGGATTGGCCTGCTGGCCACTGCCACCCCCTGGTCGTCCCTTATGAAAAAGCAGCCTCACCCAGAGCCAAACAGCTGCTCCTGCCCTCCCTCCTCCCACCTCCTCCCACCTTTCCCCTCCTTTCTTCACTTTCCCTCCTTTCCTCTCCCATGCGCCTCCCCTCTCTGCTTGCCCTATTGCTCTGCTGCTTGCTGGAAGGAGCTTTGACCTGAGTTAAAACCTGGCTCTGGCAACCACCAGCTGTGTGACCTGGAGCAAAAGACTAAACCTCTCTGAGACTCAGTGTCCTCATCTGGAAAATGGGGATTATAACTCCTGACAGTAAAATGAGATAATCCAGGTAAAACTCCCAGCACGGTGCCTGGCCCCATAGATGTTTATTATTTATTGTTATTATTACTCTCCCGCCCGCACCTGACAGGTGCTCAACCAGGGGCAGTTTATGCGCCTTCTTCATCCCGGGCAACCCAGGCTCACGTGGGTGATCCTAAACACACCCGCGCCCCCTCCATCCCAGACCGGTTAAATCGGGAGTATTTGGAGATGGATACAGGCACTGGTGTTTTTTAAATTTTAGTTTATTTTTGTGGGATTTTTTTCAGCTCCCCGGGTGACACCAATGTGTAGGCCAGGCTGAGAATCCCACTGGGGTGACCAACAGTCCCGGGTTACCTGGGACTTTCCTGGCTTTAGCACTGCAAGTCCCATGCCCCAGGGACCCCCTCAGCCCTAGACGAACCGGGACACTTGGTCACCCCTTCCCCAAAGGAACGGACCCATGTTTTCTGAATCCCAAATCAGGACACATGGATGGGCACAGATGACTGGAGATCGATTATCTGAAAGCTCGGCTTGGGGTGGTGGGTCACAGGCTGCGGGGCAGCCCGTGGCGGGAGCCGGGCTGAGGGGGAGAGTGGCCGGCTGTGCTCAGTCAGACAGGTCCCCGTCGTTGGGCCCCTTGGGGCTCCAGCCACTGGCCGCCCGCTCCACGGCCTTCACCCAGCGGCCCCTCAGCTCCTCGGTTTCGGCCTTGAAGGTGTAGAGCTGGCCTGACTGTTGCAGCTGGAAGACCCGGGGGTCCGCCTGGGGCCCAGAGGTCACCTGGTAGCCCAGCAGGGGGATGGAGGTGTGAGCCCGCATGTCCTGGGAGGGGAGGAGAGATCTGTGGGCCACTGCCCTCCCAGCAGCCACCCCCCCCCACCGCCTCAGACAGCCATTTTGAAGGTAACAGTCATGCACCTGCCTCTCACACCCCACACACCCACGAAGCAGGGTGGGCTGACTGGAGGGCATCAAGGAAGAGAACTGGCCGCCCCCTGAGGGCAATGCAGTCACGAGCTGGAGTCCGGGCCCGGCTCTGAAAGCCACTAACCCTGTGACTCAGGGACCCACGTCCTCACTGGGCCTCAGTTTCCTCATCCAATATATGGGCTAACAATAACCCCTTCCTCCCCCCCCACCATGAGAAGGCCAAGCCTTGGGGGGCAGGTGGTGGCATTACCTGAGGGGCAGCGTAGACATAGAGCACGAGGGGGTCGTCCCGGGGGATCACACACCAGCCCCGGGGGCCGCTCTTGCCCCACTTGTCCCCGGCAAGATGCAGGAAGCTGCACATTAGGCTCTGCTCCGACCACGCCATGGACCCTTTCTAAAATCAGAGAGAGGGCCTGTCAGGGAGCAGAGCACCCACTCTGTGACAGACACTGGTTTGAGGGCCTGGCAGTCACTCTTTCTAATCCCTGCAGCAACACTGCAAGGAGGAGTTATTTGTCCCTGAGTCTCCGAGAGGTCCCAGGATGGGCTTGTGGTCACACAGCTGGCCAGTGGCAGAGCTGAGGTCCAACCGCAGCCAGCCTGAACTCATGGCAGGTGCTGGGGGTGCTTATCCCTTGTGAGTTGCCCCAGGGGACAGAATTGGGGCCTGAGAAGGGGCTGACCATCTCCTCTCCAGGAGCAGGCTGTGTGGCATAGTGGTCAGAGAGAGTGTGAGCAGGGGCTGGGCCTAGAAGAATGGGGAGGATTGGAAAGCGGGCAGATGTTGATGGAAAGGAACCAATTTGAGACCTGGGAGCTATGTTCAGCTGGAATAGGCCGGGGTCTTCTCCCACCTCCCAGGGACAGTGGGATCCACCTGGCCTCTAATGAGGGAGGGGTGGTGGTAACCAGTGTCTGGGCTGGGTCACACCATATTTACAGCATGAAGGTGAACACAGACAGTGCCCCATAGTGCTGACTGGCAGTGAGGGAGCAGCCTGGGGTGCACCTGTGGGTGGGGAGTGGCTCAGCGAGGCCCTGGGGCAGCAGAGGGAACCTCTGTGGCAGAGATCAGACAGCTGGCTCCTAACTCGCTGTGTGACTTTGGGCAAGTCGCTTCTCTGGGCCTGAGTCTCCATGGGATAGGTCCCTGAAGCCCCTTCCAGTTAGAATGAAGTCTCCAGTCTGCCTCTTTCCAGCAGTGGGACCCTGACCCGGAGCCTCAGTTTCCCCATCTGTAAAAGTGAATCAGCAGCACCAGCTCTCTTCACCTCCTGGGACTGTCAGGGCAGGGCATGGGGACGTGAATAGGAACTGTCCAGAGGGGCTGTGTGATTGTCGGAAGGGGACACAGAGGAGAGGCGGAAAAGCCTGGATGACAGCCTGGAGCCAAAAGTTGCTTCTGCTTGGTGACAGGCCCAGCTCTGTTTTGAGGGCAGGGGTCAGGGGAGGGGTGTCTGTGGGCAGAAAGAGGAGGGTGGGAGCGTAACCACGGCTGGCTTATTCCTCAGCACCTAGGACAGTACCAGCATGTCACCCCGCACACATTTGCTCAGTGGAGGAACAGCCCTCACCTCCAGGATGCCCCGCCTCTTGTCCTCTTTGTCCTCAGGGAGCACATTTCCCGTGAGGAATGTGTAACAGTCGAAGCACACGCGGTTGGGCCTGTTGTCGTCATATTTGAGCTCGGCCCGGTAGTCGGAGCACCTGGCACACACCACCTGGGGGAGGACAGGCGAGAGGGGCAGGGCCTGAAGTGAGGCCAGGGAGGCCGTGTTTGTACCTCGGACAGGGAGGGGGGTGTGAGAGCAACCAGGGACAGGAAGAAGAAGCAGCAAGACTCAGGAGAGGAATGGAGGCAGAGAGGGGTACCCCGTGCTGGCAGAGGCCCAGCTGTCTGGGGGCTGCAGTGCAGGGGGAGAGCTCAGGCTCTGGGCTCCTCAAATGGGGGTTCAGGACCTGGCCCCCACTGCAGGTCTCAACTTCTCTCCCCTTCAGATCCCCCTTTCGTGAAGGCAGCTGTTAATCCCAGGGGCTTGCCCTGCACACCCCTTGCATCTGATTCACTTTCTCCAAGTGTCCTCTCTCTCCCCTTAGCCATCTCACCTGACGCTCCCAGCCACCTGCCAGGTAAACAGCGCAGGGGCTTTATCCTCACCTCCACCGAGGGCAGGGCAGCCCAGAGGGGGGCCACACAGCTGACAGGCAGCAACCAGTCCTCCACAAACAAGACATGTCTTCAAAATTCCACAGTTCGGCTTTAAGATTCATGCAAATTTCGCATCCCATTCAATCACAGAGTCAGGGGTGTTCTAACACTAACGTGATGGGCTGGTTGTTTTTGCCAGGAAGACCTGCCATATGGACTCTGGGGGAGTGGGGGCCCCTCCCAGCCCACCATGGAGAAGCCCCCAAGAAGGCCGATGTGGATCATGCAGGGGAGATGAGGTGAAAGAGGCATGACAAGACTGAGAGAGAAGCACGGGTGCTGCAGGACGTGACTTCCAGGAAGACTAGGGGTCACAGTGAGTCCAGGATGTGGGCTTGGAAATGGGGAGCAAGAAATAGAGATGAGGGAGGGTTTTTTATTTACCAGGGAACTCCTCTGCCTGCCCGGCACAGCATGCGGCCTGGGAGGGACTCTCGGGAGGAGGCCCGGGCCTGCCCCACCCTCCCCAGGATTCCCGTCTGGCAGGCGCGGAGACAGAAACTGGGCACCCACACCACCGAAAGGATGACTCACGGCGTACAAAGGTATGTGCGCGCCTGAGAAAGCCCCAGATCGGGCAAAGGTACCTCACACAGCCTCACCCAAGGGGCTTCAACTATCTCAGGAGTATTTTATTTTTTATAGAGATTTAAAAATTTTAAATATTATCAATGTGTATTTATATTCTCCTCCACCAAGTTTTTATTTTTAAAAATTTCAAACCTGCAGAGAAGTTGAAAGAATAATACAATGATACCTCTCCCACCCAGTTCACCAACTGTTAACATTTTGGCTATATTTGCTTTCTCTCTCTACATATATATGTGTATTTAATTTTTTCTGGACCATTTGAGTATAAATTACAGTCATCATGACACCTCACCCTTAAATATGTATCTCCTAAGAGCAAGGACGTTCTCCTGCCTATCCACAAGGCCATGACCACACTTGGGAACTTTAATATTGATGTGATATTATTATCTATATGCTTCATAATCAAATTTCCCCCAGTGGTCCCAATAATGACCTCTCTAGCTGGGTTTTCTTTGTTTTTTTTTTACCCCCCATCCATGATCCAGTCAAGGATCATACATTTCATTTAGTCATCAGAATATTTTCTTCCTTCCATGTATCTGGAAGGCAGGTACATGGGTGTTGTTCATATTGTTCTTTGTGCCTCTTTGTATTTCTTAACTATTTTTAATAATTTTTTAGGAATGACTTACAAGGTCGAAAGTGTGAATCAACTCAACGCTTATTTACAGATGTGAATCACCAAGAACAGTAGCTAATCCCCAGATTCTTTCTGTTTGGTTCTGGGATGTAACGCGTCAGATACATCTGACATAGGTGGGTCCCAGTCCCAGAAATTTACTTTGTGTCCTGATTGAAGTGTAACACATTTTGGGGACACCTCCCTGACTGGCCCCAGCCTGCCCAGCTGGTCTCCTCCTCTTCCCTGGAGGTCATTAAAGACTGAGGTCGTTAAGGGTTTCCCTGTTTGCAGAGTAAATGGAGGGGGTTGTTCTGTCAACAGAGAAGAGCTCAAGTACAGCAGGTGCTTAAAAAGCAAAGCAAGATCTGCCTCTGATAACCAGGCCCGAGCTGATAAGGGGAGTGGACTGGACTCGGTTCCTTCCTCGATCAGCTGGTGGTTCAAGCTCCTCTGAATGACCCTGGCCTGAGCTACTGAGGAGGGGGGAGGAAAAGAGGAGAAGGAGAAGGAGGGGAGGGAATCTTCTTTTGTTGAATCTTCACTACGCCCCTGGAAGTAGGTATTATAATCCTCATTGGACAGATGAGGAAACTGAGGCCCGAGCCTGGTGGGCAGAGTTAGCAACAGAACAGACCAGCTGCTGGAGTGCTGAGGACTTGCACAGAAGAGGAGAGGACAGGGAGCCAAGGGCGGTCACGAAGTGAGGACCAAAAGAGGATGAGGTGGGGGCGTCTGAGAGGGGGTGAGGGATTTGGATGCCCCCACCCTGGAACTGGAGACCATTTCCTGGTGCTGGGTCTGGGGGCCTTGGCAAGTGGTGGTAAGAAAGCAGGTGAATGACTAGACTCAGCTTTGGGGGTGTCCTGAGCAAGCCGTTGACCTCCCCAGCCTCACTTCCCCACGTGTAGAATGGGGATAACAGAAGCCCTGCTTCCAGGTGGGCACTGTGAGGTCCAGACGAGGTGACTCACAAGCCTGGCACGAAGCAAGTGCCCAACGCCGCTGGGTTGCACGGGCCAACGCCGGCAGAGGTGGCCGGGAAGGGAGAGCGGGCCGAGCGGCGCAGGCGGAGGCCGAGGTGGGACGGGTGGAGGAGGGGTGCTGGCAGGACTACTCACATAGCCGCAGGCCCGGCAGTGGTGGCGGCGGCGCGTCAGGGCGTTGAAGGGCTCCTGGCAGCGCATGCACATGGTCACCATCTTGTCACGGATCCACTGTGGCGCCCGGAGGCCCAGCTCCTCGGACTGCAGCTGTTGGGCAGTAGGGTGGGCACTTCGTGACCTCTTCTGCCCACTCCCCGAGGCCCTGGGTCCCTGCCCACCTGCTGTGGTGGGGATTATGTGCAATGTGCTTTCCAGTGGTTTCCACAGGAGGCTGACCCAACAGAGGAAGATTGTATGGTAGGTCAGTTACTATTATTCCTATTTTACAGGTGAGGAAACTGAGGCCCGGAGAGGTCAAGTGACTCAGCAAAGACACCCAGCAAACCAGGGTTCCGAGCTCAGATTTGAAATCAAGTCACAGGCACTCTCCCTACTTTCAAACTCAAACCAGCACCGCGCCCCCAGCCAGAGCTATTATATAGCTGTGACATCCTCCCTAGGGACAGCTGCATGTAGAGGCTCCCAAAGGAAATTTTTGCTAATGGGGAACCTTTGGCTCTGAATCTCTGAGCAGGGTGATGTTGGGGTGGTGGGCTTCCCCGGCCCCTTCAAATCACTGTTGGTGGGTGACACTCGCCTGCCCTCCCCACTGGTCTGGGTAGAGCAAAGAGAAAGCAGGCCCCGTGCAAGGCTGGCGGCTCCAGCCAGGGACGCGAAGGCTTCCTTTACCTCCTGCTCCTGGGTGTCTCCCTCAGGGCCCTGGACAGCAGCCTTGAAGGTTTCATTCCGCTTCTCGATTTGCTCAATGGCTGCTTGGCAGGCCTGGGGGGCAGGGCATGGTAGAGGGGTGGCAGGGAGGGCTTGCTCATCTGTCCCTCCATTGCACACACTCAACAAACATTGCTGAAGGCCTACTGGGTGCCAGGCACTGATTCTAAGCACACAGTGGCTGACCCAAGGGAGGAGCAGCTATTACCCCAGATGACAGATGTGAGAACTGAGGCTCAGGGACAGTAAGTGACTTGCTCCAGGCCACCCAGCTAGGCAGAAAGAGGCCACAAGATTTGAACCCAGGTCTGACTCCAAATTACCACAGAGCAACTCCTGAGGAAAAGCAGGGAGCAGATGGGCACACACGTGTGTGCACATGCACACACTTGTGCCCACGCCCCCCTCCCTCCCCATGGCCCGTAGGTTAGGGCCATAATCCTAGGGGCCCAGGAGCCTTCTGATACCTGCATCCAGGAAACCATTTCCTCCTGGGACCTGCTCGGAAAGGGAAGCTGGGTGTTGAGAGCAGCCCCTCCCGGTCTGCCCGCCTCACCCAGCCCCTGCCCGCCTGCCTACCGGGCCTGCAGCTCCAGGGTGCGCTGCTTCCCGGACACCAGGAAGGAGTGGGGGAACTCGGCGTCAGTCAGCTCCCGCACCTGCTCGGAAATAGGAGGGAGAGGACGCTCAGACTCGTCACACCCCGCTCCCCAGGCACTGTGGGGTGGAGGGAGTGGAGGGTGCCCAAGAGATAATTCAAATGTGAGGAACAGTGATAGGGAGCTTGTTCACTGCCTCCCTGACCCCAGAGAGCCAAGCAAATGCACCTGACCGGGCCTCGCTCTAAGCCAACAGGAACGCTCCTGGAATTTTAGCAGCAGCTAAGTTGGCCCAGGGTGAGGTAGGGGTGACGGTTTCTGACAAAGGATTCACCAAAAATGGAAACTGGGTCACGAGTTGGGTTTTGGGACACAGCTTTTTCAAGAGCAGACCTAGGGCCTAGAATAAGACCCTCGATCCCACACGGTGAATGAAGGAATCGATGGCCCGATTCCCAGACCAGACAAATCCCCCACTTCTTGTCTGCCATCTCCTCTTGCCCAGAAGGCCATGGGTCCTGAGGCCACTGTGAAAGCTGCCAGTCAGAGAGCTTACTGTGTGCCGGCCACGAGCTCAGGCTCCCCATGGGTGTTGTCATTTCATCGGCACAACTGAACCCACCGACCAATCCTAACGCTGCACAGCCATCGTGTGGTCCCGAGCACAGTGCCTGTCCTCAGCCGCAGGCTCCTTGCATGGCTGAAGCTGGTCAGGCCTCTAGATTATCGGCCAGTTACGAGAAATACAGGGGATAGTGGGATACGTTAAATGACACCACAGGGGTGCAGTCAGCAAAATCCAGTCTAAAGAAACCAGAAAAATGATCTGATTTCTTCAATCAATAAATGAGAAAAAAGGTCGAAGGGGGAAGTGTAATGGATTAAAAGAGACGTGAGAAGCATATCACAAATGATTCAAACAAGTCAGCTGTGAGAAGACATTTATGAGACAGTCAAAGAAAACCAAAGAATCTTAATGTTATTAAATAATTATTAATTTGTTAGATGTGATAATGGTACTGTTGTCATCTTTTAGAGTACAAAAAAAAAAGAGTTCTCATCTGTTACAGAGATAGACTGAAGTATTTTTAGGTGAAATGACAATGTGTCTGGGATTTGTTCTTAAATAATCCAGTGGGAAAGGGGAGTAAGATGGGGGATGCTGATGAAACAGGACTAGATTTGAGTTGACAATTGTGGAAGCCAGGTGATGATATATGGGGGTTCATTGAACCATTTTCTCAGCTTAAAAATGTCCATAATAAAAAGTTAAAGAAAATCTTCACAGCAATCTTGGGAGGCAGATATTATCACCCTTCTTTAGGAGATAAGGAAATGGAGACTCAGAGAGGGCAAGAGAACTGCCTGAGATCACACAGCATCTAAAGGGCAGAATGAGGATTCAAACTCAGGTTTTTGGCCCCTCAAGGGTAGAGTGGAAGAAAATCTATTTCCACCCCACTCCCAGAGTCCTGTAAGCACAGACCTGTCCTAGGCAGTGTGGACAGAGAGTCACAAAGGGGAGCTGAAACAGAGACTAGAACCCAAGAGCCTTAGTGTGGGGGAACACTGTCGTCATTGAACCCACCTGACACTTGAGGCCCTCTGCTGGCTCCCCGCCACGTGGTGACCAGGCCTTTGCACACTTTCAGGGCGACCCACCAATCCTAGAGAGCACTGACTACTGGCACACCTCTCCTCACGTTGGGCCCACAGACCAGTCTGCTCCCTCTAGAAAGGGCCTGATGTGATTTGGACTCAGTACCCTGGGCAGTGGGAAGGCTCTGCGGGTTTATCAGTGGAGAAGCTCACATGGAAAGAGGGGTTTGGGAAAGCCACTGCAGAGCTGTGTGTAAGGGACAAAGGGCTGGATCTGGGCAAATGGGACAAACCAGTGGCCCAAAGGCCAGTTAGGAAGTCACATCCTGAATGGTCCAGGCCTGTCCAGCACCTGCCTGTACCTGGGGAGACAGAGGTTTCTAGCCGGGGACAATACCAGGAAATCTGGCAAGACTCCATGACTAACTGAGTGAGGGAGAGGGGAGGAGGAAAAGAAGGGAGAAATCTAAGTTTTGGAGTCCAGAGGTAGGAAGAAATATGAAGCTTTTAATAGAAAAAGGGGGATTGAGGGGAGCTTCCGACCTGAGGGTCCAGGACCACCTCTGCAGAGTGGCAGGATGAGGGTTTCTAGAGGACAGTTCCCCAAGCTCTGCCATGCCCAATCTCAACCACTACCCAGATCCGGGCCAGTTCAGGCCCCCGCTAGCCCATACAGTGCCTTTGTGCTAACTAGAAAAAGACACCCTGTTCTTAAAACACTTTACTGACATCTGTTGGCAAACAGGCATAATATTCAGATTTTGTTGGAACAAGATGCTTGACTGCCATCTGCTGGACAATAAGAATTGTAAGTGTACAATCTGTGATGTCTGCTGTGGATGAAGTGTGCTCATCTTAGAGGAGGTGTGCTCGTGCAGTGCACAACCTGCACAGTTGCACATGGAGACCCTGGGTGTGTGTGCTTCCTTCTTCCCAGGTTGGCCCTGTGCAGGATGGTACAACACTAGGACCAACTCAGACCTTGGAGAGAATCAGCTGCTGAGAACTAGGCCTCCCTGACATCCAGGGAGGAGGAGGCCAGGGGGCCATAGGCCAGTGGGAACCATCACGGTGGTCGAAGGCCAGGCCTGCCTCCAAACCTCAGACTCAGAAAATGATTCCTGCCCAGACACAGACGGGTAGACAGCTCTGCACCTGCCAGGCCTGTGCCATCCAGGAGAGGGAGCTGTGCGGCCACCAGAGCAGCGGACACGCCCTGGGGAACATGCTCCCTGGGACAGGCAGACGCCAGGACCCACACACACTGGGTCCACAAGCCCTCGGCACACACCCTAAGCGTCTGATGCTCTCAGCTCCGTCTCTCTTAGTTTCTCTTTATGACTCTGTTTTGATCTCTGTGTTTCTCGGTTTTTCTATCTGTTATCTCTGCCTCTCTTTTTCTATGCCTGGGTCTGCTGGCCCTAAAACAGGGCTGCCTGTCTCCATTTCTCTGTCTGTCTGTAGGTCTCCAGAAACTGCCTTTCTCAGTCTCACTCGCCAAGGCCCCCAGGCATACAAGCCTACACACACCCCAGCCACCTCGGGATGGAAAGCTGGGTGCCCCCAGGGTGGGGGCTGCATTCCTAGAAGACCTCATGGGCTCAGGCATGGGGGATGCGCTGGGAATCCCCGGAGGTGGCCCTGTCTGTGTCTCCCCCCCCCATCAGCCTTCATCATTCTCAGTCTGCGCCCCACCCTCGGGTCCTTCATTCGGCCCGCATTGCCAGGCAAGCACAGGGAGGAGCAGGGGCAAGGTACTCCTGCTGGGGGCTCTCAGAGGCCCAGGGGGTCTCCAGAGGAGGAAGTGTCCGGCCTGCGGCTCCCTCCTGGGGCAGATCCTGGGTGGGGGTGATAGCGACAGGGAATGGGGGGATGGAAGGATACCAAAACAGGCCAGACCTGTCCCCTGCTTCTTCCAGCCCCAGCCCTCAGGACACACCAGGACTCTGGAGCGATTACACAGGGATGGTCAAGGAGGTTCCCCCACCATTTCCTCCACTATGCCTGCAATTCCACCATAAGCTTTATCCCGCTGGGGTGAAACCTTAACAGGAGACAGCATAGCATGGCGATTAGGTACAGGGGCTCTAGACTCTGTTTTACCTGAGGATTTGCTGTGTGATCCCAAGTATGTTACTTAACCTTTCTGGGCCTTGGTTTCCTTATTTTTTTTTAAGACATTACTTTTTAAAGCAGTTTTAGGTCCACAGAAAAATTGAGAGGAAGGTACAGAGATTTCCCACGTACACTCTGCCCCTACACATGTATAGCCTCCCCCATTATCAACACCCCCCACTGGAGGGGTACATCTGTTATAACTGATGAACCTGCATTGACATATCATTATCACCCAGAGGCCATAGTTCCTATTAGGGCTCACTCTTGGTTGTGTACATTCTGTGGGTTTGGACAAATATATAATGACACGTATCCACCATTATAGTGTCATACAGAGTAGTTTCACTGCCCTAAACGTCCTCTGTGCTCCACCCATTTATCCCTCCCTCCCCCGACCCCTGGTAACCACTGATCTTTCTACTGTCTCCATAGTTTTGCCTTTTCCAGAATGTCATACACAGTTGTCTCGCTTAACGACAGGCATAGGTTCTGAGACATGCGTCATTAGGCAATTTTGTCACTTTTAGAACATGATACAGCACAGTTACACAAACCTAGATGGTAAAGCCTACGACACACCTAGGCTCTATGGTACTAATCTTATGGGACCACCATCGTATATGTGGTCTGTCGTTGATCAAAAGGTCGTTACGTGGCGCGTGACAGTGGATGGAATCATACAGTATGTGGCCTTTTCAGAACAGCTTCTTTCACTTAGTAATATGTGTTTAAGATTCCACCACGTCTTTTCATGGCTTGATAGCTCATTTCTCTTTATCAATGAATAATATTCCATTGTCTGGATGTACCACAGTTTATTTCCATATTTTTTAAGTGGGATGAACTGCAGATACGCTCGCACGTGGGCAGACTGTACCCGGTTACTCCCTGCAGTCTCATTGGCAGCGACTGACAAATGGAAACAATGTAAACGGCCCTCCATAGAGGACCGGCTGAGTGAACTACGGTACATCCAGATGCTGGATGCTGTGCAGCTGTGCGAAAGGATGAAGGAGCCCGTGACGTCCTGACACGCGACAATCTCCAGAATCGGCGGTTAGTTACAAAAGCAAAGCACAGAATAGTTTCTGGAGTATGCCACTGTTTATGTGAAACAAAAGTGAGGAAACAATAATAACTATATTTTTACTTTGCGTATGCAGAGACTACCTCTGGAAGCCCTCCCAGGAGGCAGAGGCTGCCGCCAGGAAGGGGAACTAGGGGATGGGGTGGGGAGGAGACTTTTCATTGTCTATATTTTTTATACTGTTTGATTTTGGAGTGTGTATTATCTATCTTTTTTAAGTAATGAAGTTATTATTTTATTTTTTTATTTTTATTATTATTTTTTTTTGTGAGGAAGACCAGCCCTGAGCTAACATCCGTTGCCAATCCTCCCCTTTTTGCTGAGGAAGACTGGCCCTGGGCTAACATCCGTGCCCATCTTCCTCCACTTTATATGGGACGCCGCCACGGTGTGGCTGACGAGCGGTGCGTCAGCCGGCGCCCGGGATCCGAACCCGCGAACCCCGGGCTGCCAAGCGCGGACTAAACCGCTGCGCCACCGGGCAGCCCCTGAAGTTATTATTTTTAAAAGATAAAAAACCAAAAAAATGCAGGGGATAATAACACCCCCTACATCATGAGCTGTTATGAGGACCTGTTGGGATCTGCAGGGCCCAATTCACGGTGACTGCCCCGTCAATGGGCACTATGATGGACTGCTGTCTCCGCTCCTTTGTGGCCACTCTGGACGGGGACACACACAAGCCAGCAGCTGAGCTGACAGTGTAGACTCTTCCTACTCAGTGAGGCCTGTGGACCAGGATGAGCATCACCAGGAGCTGGTTAGAGAGGCAGAATCTCAGCCCCTCCCCCCTCACACGCCTGAATTAGAGCATTTTTAACAAGACTCCTGGAGATTCATGCAGGTGTTAAAAGTTTGCAAAGTGGTGGTATAGAAACTGGTAGGGGAAGCCAGGCGAAGCCAGGCTGGGTAGTGCCCCAAAGAGCGGGCCAGGCCTGTGGGAATTGGGAAGGGCCCTGGACAGGAAGGCTGGAAGCCCAGGTGGGAGAGCTGTGACCCCGGACTCTTCCACCCCCACGTTTGCCAGGGTCTGCCAGGCTTCGTTCCTGGATTAAGAACCTAGTTGGCTCCTCGTGCTGCTCCCCATACTCGGACCCACCCTTGGGATGAAGCCCAATAGTGGTTGGGGTGCCACTCACCTTCATCCCGGCCACATCGATGCGCGTCCTCACCTGGAAGTGGGCGCCCACCTGGATGACCCTGGGCACACAGTAGAGCAGCATGTTGTTGAACTGCAGGAGACACAAAGATGAGAGAGTGCACAGGGGAGGGGGTGGGAAGGATGGTCAGGTAGAGCTTCCCTGAGGTGGGCTGAGCACCACCGGCTCTCCCTCCCTTCTCGCCACACTCTGAGCCAGCTCATAGGATGCTACAAGTGTAATGAGGAAGGGGTTTTAGCCCCCAATCCAAATAGGATGGTCACTGAAGGGTCACCCTGCCTGTGGGCATCAAGAGTCCACCGCAGACCTCAGAAATCTATAGAGCTTTCTCACGGGGGCTCAGGGCAGCAGGGGCTTAGGAGAAGTTGTAGCTCCCTCCCCCAGACCTCCAGACACCAAGGACCAGTTTCCAGATCTCCAGGAGGCCCCCTGGCTTCTTCAGTCAAACCTGGGCAGTTCTTCCTAGTAGCTAACTTAATTCCCTCCTGCCGTGTGCTCACTAGAGCACAAACACCGCAGGCTTTGGAGCCAATCAGACTGGTTCAGATTCTAAGGCTGCTGCTTCCTAGGGAATATCTGGGAAACCCCTCAGTTGTAAACTCCTGAGCCCTGGAGGCAGCACGTGACTTTTCCAAAGTCACCCAAAGGTGCCAAAGCAGAGAAGGGCGGAGAAGCAGCCTCTTTCCTCTTCCTCCTGCAGTGCTAGGTAGACATCAGCAGGCAGGACCCAGAGCAGAGTGGCCCGTGGACTGCCCTCCCTAGTGTGGGGTGAGCCCCCCGGTGTCCGCCTACCAAGAAAAGGTAGCGCTCCATGGGGTCGCTGCGGCGGAAGGAGATCTTGAGAACGGGCCCCTCGCGGAGCAGAGTGTTGGAGGGGTCTACTATGTCATCCTCCAGGCCCAGGCGCTGGTACACCTCCCACAGGTCCTGCAGCCGCTCCTGCGGACAAGGGGGCACCCTCAGCCAAGGCCGGGCAGAGCCCCCCTGATTCTGGAAGGTTTGTCTTGTGTGGACAGGGACAGGGTGTGAGGGGAGGGCAGCAGCGGGGCCAGGTGTCATGGGGCAGGATCAGGGGACGAGTGGATACAGAGACTTGGGTAGGTTGGCGGAAGCTGAGAGCTGCAGGGAAGAGGGACGGGGTCCCTGGGGATGCCCACTGCTTTCACCCCTGAGGGCTGGGCTGCTCACCATCTCAGTGATGGCTGCGTTTGAGTGCTGTGCGGCGGAGAAGATCATGTCGAGGGCTTCTGAAGGGGGTCAGGGCCAGAGTTATCCCCTGAAAATCTGGGAGTGGCGGCTGGGGCAGGAGGTCCTTGAGGCTAAACAAAGTGGTCTCAGGGCCGGCCATGAGCGCCCCCAGGAGCAGTCTGGTACATGGAGTGTCTGGATGATGGGGGCCACTTCCCACCCAGAGTGGAGAGACTGGAAGCCACAGGAAGACACGGCTTAGGCGTTTGGCTTCTGTGACTCTCAGTTCTCCCCGGACCCAGCCAGACCGACCAGAGGACGCAGTGGAAAGAGCACAGGCTTTGGCTTCATACAGGCTCCAAATCCCAGTTCTGCTCCTTCCTGGTTGTGAGAGCTTGAGCAAGTCACATAACCTCTCTGGGCCTTAGTGTCCTTGTCTGTACAACACTGGCTAACGGTATAGATAATGTCTATGAAGTGCCAAGGATGGGTGCTGATGACTCATGGTCATCGTAACCATTTTAACAGGGAGTGGCTCAGGCCTCCCCAGCTCCCTGGGCCCCACGGGGGTGTCCTTACTCTGGGCATCAGCCCGGTCTGGGGCCTGGGCTGGCAGCTTCTGGACATACTCCTTGAGCAGCAGCTCATAGCGGGGAATTCTCTGGACAGGCTCCAGCATGTGGTGCTGCAGGGTCAGGCTGCCCGAGGCCTCGCTGCTCTTGGGGAGGGATGGAGGGGAGATGGTGGGAGTGAGAGTGGGAGGGTGGGTCAGGCTGCCCCAGGGTCAGGGGTGTGGGCGGGGGGTGGGGGTGGGGCCTGGGGCCTGTGGAAGAGCTGAGCCTGGGACATGCCCCAGATCACCCGGGGAAACAGCGCCTGCACACAGTGCAGGCTCTGCCCTGCCCCTGCCCATCCTCACCTGAATGCGGGTGATAACCTCCTGGAAGGGTGCAGACTTGTCCGTCCAGGTGGCCAGCAGCTCAGCGGCTCGCTCAAAGTTTTTGACATACTCACTGTACATCTTCAGGAAGGGGGCCAGTTTCTGGATCACATCACCGACACGGGGGGTGGCTGACCTGCAGGAGGGGCATCCAGTTATTGCCCTCAGCCTGGGGACTCCTCTCTTGTCTCCACGCAGGGTCAGGTTAGGCTAGGTCCCTGAACCCCCCAAAGCAGTCTTTCTGCTACACTTCTGGGTGTAGGCATGGGGGGCAAGCCATCCTCACACACTCGTGTGGTTCACCACTCCCAGACTGTGAGCCACCTGAGGGCAGATGCTGTTCTCTTCCACGGATCAGGCCCCCCCAAAGGCCCAGCACAGTGTTGGGCCCAGAACAGGCTTTCAATAACCACTTGATCTTGCTCATGTAACAATAACGAGGGCCACATGCCGAGCACGGCCCAAGACACGCTGCATGTCTTATCTCGTTTAATTCTCACAACCTGCAGGGGGGCAGTCGTGGCCCATCTTAGAGATGAGGAAATCGAGGCTCAGGGGGTAAGAACTTATCCAGGATCATCCTGTGGTAGCGATTCAACACAGGGACTGTTAGAGCAGAGCGGTAAGGAGCCACAACCTGGAGCTGGCCTACCTGAGTCTGATTTCCAACTGCACCACTTACTCTCACTGTGTGTTCTTGGGCAACTCACCTAGCCTCTCTGTACCTCAATTTTCCCAGCTGAAAAAAAATGGGAATGATGGCAGGTGACCTCATAGGGTTGTCTTTTTTTTTTTAACATTTTATTATGGAAAATTTTAAGCAATCATAAAGTAAAAAGAATATAATAATGAACTCCTATATATCCATCACTAGATTTAATAATTACTAACATTCTTCTTTGCCAAAGAATTTTAATATACATACTATATATGCATTACTTTATATTGTATAGTAATAATAAAATATATTATATATTAATATATATAGGACATATATTTAAAGGACATCCCAGACATCATGGCATTTCTTTGGCAAAATATATAAAGCAAGTAATTTCACCACTAAATGCTTTGGCATCTTGGAAAATAAACAGGGTTTTTTGCATAACCACACTGCCGTCATCACACAGCGGGCTGATGTGAAGAATAACGAGTTGATAGGGGTAAAGCCCAAGGCCGGGCATGCAGGAAGTCTTCAGTTAGCGCACACACACACACACACACACACACACACACAGCCTCCAGGGCTCAGTCATCCTAGCCCCTCGCTGTGCAGACTGAGCCCACTGGAGGAGACTGTCATGGCCACACAGCAAGAGCAGGGGCCTAGCAGGCCAAACCCGGTGCCCCGGGGCTGCACCCCGACCTGCCCAGGGCTGCAGTCAGGGGCCTCAGGGGCTCCTGGCGGACCTCACCAGTCGTCCAGCCGCCGCTGCAACTCTGGGAGGAAGAACTGTGAGTGGAACTGGTAGATGGAGGAGATGTTGGAGAAGATGAGCCTGACCACATCCTCGGGGAAGGCCTTGCTGCTGCGGGCCTCCCTCAGCAGCTCCTGGAAGAACACCTGCAGCCGCCACTGGGTCACTAGGCCTGTGGCAGAGAGGGAGCCACCCACACACCAGCCCAGGGGGAGACAAGACAGCTCTAGGTGGCCTTGGGGGCACTCCCCACCTTACTGAATGCTTTTACCTCCTTAATCTCCCATCATCCTTGCAACAACCCCGGGAAGAGAGAGGCAGGGAAGACTGTATTCTGGCCACTTTATAGATGGGCAAACCAAGGCCTAGCGACTCAGGGACTTGGCCAAATGCTGGCAGCTGATGAATGTTGGAAATGGGCCCATCGTTTGTCTGTCAAGGTCTTGGACTTTGCCAGCCTCAAGATCCCTCTGCTGATGGTCAATGATTTACCCCTCTAGCCTTGGCGCTCCTTAAGAAATGGAGGGGTAACAATGGTGAGGATGTCAGCTGTCGAGATGACAGATGAAGATGCTGCATGGGGCCTGGGAGGACTGGCTGGTGTGTACTCTGCTACACGTGAGGCCAGCCCAGGCACCAAGGGAGGAGTGAGGAGAGGCGCTAATGGGCTACATCCTGACTTCTACCCCAACTCCAGCCACCGGGGTCAAAGGACTAAGGCTTCCTAGAATCAAATCCCAGGGCCCTAACTCTCAGCTCTGGCAGGTCAGTCATAAGGGAGAGCAGGGGTGGGGTGAGGAGACCCTGTGCTGGGGCTCGGGAAGGGGCGTCCTGGCCACTGGCCTGGTCTAGCAGGTGGAGGCGCGCCACATAGGCCTGCTCCGTCTCCAGCAGCTCCTGGACGATCCTCTTCTCCTCAGGCTCCTGCAGGAGGGTTGGGGGTGGGGAGGAGGAGGAGAGGGTCTCTTCTGATGGGGCCCCAGGATGTAGTCTCCAAAGATGCCCCAGTGAAGGCACCTCCCAGTGTTTGTGCCCTCCCGCAGCGCACCTGGGCTGGCGCTGGCACTGCTTTAACTGAGAGAATGGGGCGGCCATGAAGCTGTGCCACTTCTGGGCCTAAGTCTTAAGAGGCCTGGAAGCTTCCGCTTGTGCTCTCTTGGAGCCATGAACCACCACATCTGGAGGTCTGGCTGCCCTGAGGGGGAGGCCACGTGGAGAGGGAGCCAGGGGCCCAGCTGTGCCAGCATCCCAGCTGAGCCAGCATCCCAGCTGAGCCTAGCCTTCCAGCTGTCCCTGCCCAGGCACGAGGCATGAGAGTTGAGTTATCCTGGGCATTCCAGCCCTGGCCACCATCTGACCACAGCCACCTGAGAGACCCTGTTATGGACTGAATTGTGTCCCCCTCAAAATCCATATGTTGAATCCCTAACCTCCGATGTAACTGTATTTGGATAGAGGGCCTTTAAATGGGTAAGTGAGTTAACTGAGGTCATAGGATGAGGTCCTAATCCACTAGGACTGGTGTCCTTCTAAGAAGGGGGAGACACCAGCAGAGCACGTGAACAGAGAGAAGGTCACGTGCAGATACCGTGGGAAGATGGCTGTCTACCAGCTGGGAAGAGAGGCCTCACCAGAAACCAATCCTGCCAGCACCTTGATCTTGGACTGCCTGTCTCCAGAACTGTGAGAAAACCTATTTCTGTTGTTTCAGTCACCCAGTCTGGGGTATTTTGTTACGGCAGTCCAAGCTGACTGAGACAAACCCCAAGTGAGACCAATAGAAAACCATCCAAGAGCATTCCGGTCAACCCACAAAATTGTGAGAAATAATAAATTGTATTCAGCCACTACATTTTGGGGTGGTTTGTTATGCAGATAACAAGATAACCAGAACATACTCCTACGATCGCCGTCTCCATTTTATAAACGAGGAAACAGGCACAAAGAGGTTCAAGTGACTTGCCGAAGCTCACACAGTTGGGAAGCAGAAGGGCTGGGACACGAACCCTGGCAGTCTGGCTCCAGGGTGCACAGCGTCGGGCAGCGGAGCCCTTGAACTCCACAGACGAGGAGACTGAAACCCAGAGGAGGGAGGCGACCTACGCAGGATCAGTCTAAGGGCAGGAATTAGCACTGACCGCTATTTTCAGTTGGGATCGTTGCCTCCATCAGTGGGTAAACCGAGGCCACACCTGGGAAGGGCACCAAGTTTGCAAGATGGAGACTGTTCCAAACTGTGTGGCCTTGGACGAGTTCCTTAAGCTCTCTGAGTTTCGATTTCCTTGCCTAAAAGCCTCCTACAGTGGGATGCGTGGTAGACACACAATCAAAGGCCATTAAGCAGGGAGAATCTAGCTTCCAGCTGATCTATGGTCACACAAGACCCCCACCCAGGGAAGTGCTGGCTCTGGCTGGGAGAGAATTTGTGGGGAGGAGGTCAGTGAAGGGGCCCCCCAGCTCCCCATTCTACCCCAGCCCTCAGGCACCTGCGTCCCTGGCCCAGGGCTGGTCCCAGGTTGGCAAAATTTCCTCCAGGCCCCGCTGGACAATTTGTTCTTCAGGGAGCTCAGGTACCTCCTGCTGACCGTCCTGGGCTCAGACCCCAGGGCCTCCCCGACGTTGGGCTTCTCCCCTGGCCCTGCAGGCGGGGGAGGCCTGCACCCGGGGTGGTGATGCTCAGCGTCCAGTCTGTGGGCTCTGGGCTCAGTTCCCGGACTCCTGGAGAAAACAGAGCAGACCTGAGTCTTTCCTGTCTGTAGAGCAGGGAGAAGAAGAACTCCCCCTGGTGGGAATTTTGGGCAATTAATGCAAATCACAGGTGGGCAGTGGCCCTTGAGTGCCTGGTGCTTAAGAGGAGTTTGCTAAGTAAAACATCCACTTCCCTCCCCAACACCCTCTCGCAGGGAACTATAGTCTTCAAAATGAGTCAGCATAAACTGTGTTTTGTTTTCTGGAGAATTATATACTTCTCTGTTTAAAATTTAGCAAGGACCCCTCCCTCTACACACAGAGGTTTTTAAGTGACTCCTCCCAGATCGCCATCACCTGTGGACCTCACCCCTATTTTCAGTCTCTGCAGCAAGGAAGGCCCTAAAACCTGAGGAACTGATACATGGAGGGAAAGTGGGAGCCATGGAACACTCCAAAGGGAGGGCAGAGCTGCTAAAGCTGGGGTTTTTCAGTGGCAGCTGTGCCCTCCACACCTCTAGCAGGGAAAAAGCCAGTCTGGGGGCAGTTTTTCTGTTCCCCCAGGGATGGGCCTTTGTCGGGCAGCTATATTACCCTGGCTACAGGGTCTGCAGGCCAGTTACATTCTTGAGATGTCAGAGGCCACCCTCACTGAATATATCCAATGATTCGGGATGTGCCCCATTCCCTTTGGTGTGGAAAGTCTTGTGATGACAGCACAGGGTAGGCACCTTTATGACAGAGACAGGCTGGGAAATGGAGGACCAGACAGGTACAAAATCTCCAAAACTCTGTGAGAAATGTTTTCATTACCCCCATTTTGCAGCTAAGGAAACTGAGGTACAGAGAGGATAAGTAACTTGCAGGTAGGGGTGTCAGAGGTGGGATTCAGATCAGGCAGGCTGGCTCCTGAGCCTTCGCCCTGAACTGCCCCTCTCTGTGTGAGTCAAGGAGAAACAGATCCAGAGTCAACGTGACCTGCCCAAGTCACACAACTGGTTCATGGCAAAGAGAGGATTGGGATCCCGTCCCTGATGGCTCCTCACAGGCTCTTCCACTCCCCGCTGGTGCTCCAATGCCCAGTTCCTCAACCCCTGGGTCTGCAGCTCGTAGAAGGAGCTGAGCCTCAGGCTTTCTGTTCTATATTTGGTTTCAGCTTCTGCATTTCTCTCCAAGTGCCCCAGGCCAGCTTCTGTTTCCTCTTCACCCTTCAGTTTCAGATCAGCTAAGGCGCTGGAAGACCTCACAAGAAAGCCCAGGCGAGGCAGCTGGCATGGTCCCCTCACACAGTAAGGGGTGTCTCTTGCCCTCCTGACAAGGTCTCCTCTGACCACATTCTGGTCCGAGCACTGCCTCCTCCTGCGAGGGGCGTTGCAGCGGCAGAGCACACATGCTGAGAGTCTCCACTGGGCATGCCTGGCCTGTTGGGTGGGGTAGTGCTGTCTCCCTACACCCAAGTGGGTGGTGGGCCAGGAAGGTGGATCCTAGAGCTGTCCTCGGTGCTGAACAGAACGTGCTTTGCAAAGGACCCTGGGAGAGGCAGGGTAGGTTACTGGGCTCAAGAAGTTGAACTGCCCTTCTAGGTCCACATCTATGTCACTCCGCCACGAAGCACACAGGAGGCTTTGTCTGCTCCGAGTGCCTTCAGCATAGTGTCTGGGCCCCTCCCAGGATGTCTATTGTTCATGACCTGGCGTCATGGTAATTCCAAGAGCTTAGCATCCAAAGACAGAAATCCTCAGGGAAGGGATCATTCTTTAGGCTCCTGTGTCCACTACATTTCCTGTGCGATGCTGTGCTGTGACGCCCACACCCCCTTCAGGACTGAGGCACTGTCCCCCCAGCTGCTGGTGGTATGGTGGCTGGTGGGTTATTGACTGAGTCCCTCCCTGGAAGAGAGCTGCCTCACCCAAAGTCAAGCCCACATCCAATGACTAGTCCATGTGGGATATCAAGACCCAGCTCTTTGCCTCAGTTGGAGAAACCTGAGGGGCATCCCAGCTCCAGAGCTCCCCGGGACTGGCTGAGGCCTCTGGTGCAAGTGCACAGCAGTTCAACTTCTCCCTCTGCCCAATGCTGCATCCCTCACCCCACAGGTGGTATTCTCCTAAACTCTCCCCAGCAAATCTCTACGTCAGAGTCTATTTCCAGAGAACCCTACCTGTGACAGTCCCTAACACAGTCCCGGGCTTAAGAAATGCTTGCAGAGTGGATTAATGTCACACACACACACACACACCCCACATCACTCCTGCTGGGGCCACTAATGACTTCCACATATCTGGCCCAGCATTTTCCCTTCAGACAGAAGCCCCTGCATTGCCCCATGCCCATGAACTTAAAGCCTCCCCACCTCTCTGTGCCTCCATTTTCTCATCTATAAGATGAGAATTGAAATAGAACCTACCCTCGTTAGGCTGTTATGTGATTAAATGGAATAAGTAACAGAACGCACTTAGAACAGTGCCCTATGGTAGGCTGACCATATGTCCTATTTTGTCTGAGACAGCCTCAGTTTTTCCTATTGTTTCCCCATCCCCCCCCCAAATTTAATGGCATCCACTTTCGATTTCAAACATATCCTGGTTTGAATAATAAATTATATGGTTATCCTGCTCATAAGGAGTAAACGTGTGATAAGTATTAGCTATTATTTCTGCAGGATGGGGCAAGGGGTGGAGTTCTGTAGCCTGAATACTGTGTTCGGTCCACCCACACTCACTCAGTCACACACATGTCTGGACTTTTCTCATCAACGTACATTCGCACCTCAGCCCAGCTCCTGGTGCCCCAACGACACTCGCCTATGCTCTGAGGAACCCATGACCAAGGGACAACGGCACTGCCCGGACAGGAGGAGGTGTCAGAACTGGGCCCAGAGGGAGAACTGCTCACTGTGAGGCCCAAGCTGGCCCTGGTCCTGCTCCTCAGCCTGGAGACTGGGAGGGCCTGTGCTGCCTAAGGGCCTGGGGATGGGCAGAGGAGCTGGAGGGGGGCCATGGGGACCCTTCCCACCCCTGCCGCCCCATACCTGCTGTTCTCAAAGACAGTCACCAGATTGGACACAGACGCCAGCTTCTCCTTACTCGCCCCCTCCATCCTGCAGGCCTCCAGGGTGGGCCTCAGCTACCCCTGAAACAGGGAGGAAGGCCTCCAGCCGGCACACTCAGCCACCCCCACCTGGGGTCATAAATGGGCTAAGACATCCCAGAATCTGCTCCTGTCTTTCCCAAGGGCTCAGCAGGCCAGCTCCTGGCTTCAGAGTGAGGAAGGAGGAAGTGGTCCCCGGGCCACAGCCCTAAAGGGGGAAGTCCCAGTGCTCCCCACAGAGGGAGGAGCCCGCTTGGGCCCCACTCCTCCCTCATGGGGGCTGACCTTTGACTCCTGTAGACCCCCAGTTCCAGAAGCCACCCTGAGGGAGCAACGGGGCCCAGAGGTAGTTTCTGGGGCTGCGCCCTTGGCTGGCCTCTTGGCCTGAGCATCTCTGGCCAACTATACCTTCTCTCTCACAAGGTCCAGTGGGTTTTACTTGGTCTTTCTCAACAACTTTTCTGCATCTGACCCTGCTCACTGCTTTAAGGAAATGGCTTCTTTTATTAAAAATAAATCACCAACCCGTCAAGAGATGGCAGGGAGGAGTACTGTAGTGTTCCTGCCTCTCCACTGGGGAGCTCATTTGAATGGCTGCTGTCTCCACCCCATTGTCCCAGGGGAGGGAGGCTTCCTCCCTGAAACTGATGTTAATAACAGCTAACACATATTTTTCAAAGTGCTTTACAAGTATTTTCTCATTTAATCCTACAACAGCCTTAGGAGGTGGATCCTATTACTATTCCCATTTTGCAGAAGAAAAAACTGAGCACCAGAGAGGTTAAATAACTTGCCCAAAGTCACCCAGTAAGAACACAAGAGAGGTCAGATTTCCAGAGCCAAGTGTCCTGCAATTCCAGCCCAGATTTGGTGGGAGCCTGGATGAGCACCTTCTTGCTGCTCCACCCTCAGGCTTCCCTGCTCCTAGTATGCTGGGTTGTCTACGCCCGATGCCTCCTCTGTCACCTGGTCTGCCAGCCCTTTCAGAACAAATAGCCACTGCCTCCATCTCCTTCATTCAAGACTCAGAGGCCCACAGGCTCTCCCGCAGGCTTCTGCACTCATCCCGGGCCAGGGCGTTCTGTTGACACTGGTCTTTGTGCTGGAGTAGAGAGACTGAGCTGTAGTCATCTTGGTCCCCGAAGTGCCTGGCACAGCTTCACGCTCCAGCGCCTCTGACCCACTGGGGCCTCACACACCCAACAGCCTCACTCTCTCGGAGCTTTGCCTGAGTACTTTCTCCCACCCGATGCCCAGCCCCTCCCCACAACCCTAAACCTCACTAATTCTCCTCACTTTTTGTTCTGTTTTTACTTTTTATTATGGAGGATTTAGAACATATTTTGCAAATTTAGCAAAAGCAGACAGAATAATATGATGCACTCCCGTGAACCCATAACCCAGATCCAACAACCGTCAATTCATGGCCAGTTCTGCTCCATCGACAGCCACATTCACTCCCCATTCTCATACCATTTTGAGGCAAATTCCAGACATCAGATGATTTTACCCATAAATATTTTGATGTGTATCTAAAAGACAAGGATTCATGGGCCGGCCCCGTGTGGAGTGGTTAAGTTCACACACTCTGCTTCAGTGGCCTGGGGTTTGCGGGTTTGGATCCCAGGCGCAGACCTACACACCACTCATTGAGCTACACGGTGGTGGTGACCCACATACAAAATAGAGGAAGATGGGCACAGACGTTAGCTCAGGGCTAATTTCCTCAAGCAAAAAACAGAGGAAGATTGGCACAGGCGGTGGCTCAGCGACAATCTTCCTCAAGAAAAAAAAGGAGGGCAACAGATGTTAGCTCAGGAGCAATCTTCCTCACCAAACCCCCCCCAAAAAATAAAAAAATAAAAGATAAGGACTCATATATATATATATATATGCACCTACATATAATGGTAATATTGTTCCATATATGCATATATACATACAAATGTTTTATATAAATCATATACATGTATATGTACATACATGAAACAATATTACCATTATCATACCCTAAGAGATATTTAGCAATAATTCCTCAATATAATCAAATATCCAGTCAGCATTCAAAGTGCCAATTCCTCATAACTGTCATCTGCTATGGACTGAATTCTGTCCCCCCCAAAATTCATACGTTGAGCCCTAACCCCCAACAAGGCTGTATTCGGAAAGAGGTCCTTTAGGTGGTAATTAAGGTTAAATAGGGTCATACGAGTAGGGTCCTAATCTGATGAGATTGGTGGCCTTATAAGAAGAGGAAGAGATCTCTCTCTCCATACCCCCCCACACCCCTGCACATGCTCCGAGGAAAAGCCATGTGAGGATAAGCGACTGTCTACAAGGCAGGAAGACAGCCCTCACCAGAAACGGAACCCTGCCAGACCTTGATCTCGGTCTTCCAGCCTCCAGAACTGTGAGAAATGAACTTCTGCTGTTTAAGCCGCCCAGTCTGCGGTATTTTGTTATGGCAGCCTGGGCAGACTAATTCACCAACATTCTAAAAAAATCAGGATCCAAATAAAGTCCACATGTTACAATGAGAGGTCCTGTCTCTTAGCTCCCTTTACCTGCGCAGGCTCATCTCGTCCTTTTTGTTTTCCCACACGAGACAGCTGTGAGGACGCTGGGTTGCTGCTGCTACAGGCCCCACAGGGAGGACTCTGCCGACGGCAGCCCCTGGATTTCCTGCCCACAGTGTTTAGACCTAGGGACTTGGTCGGATTCACCCTAAATGCCACTTCTTCCTGGCTTTCCTTGATGCTCCTCTCACCTGGACGGCAGTGCCCGGCTTCCTCTTCTGTCTCCCATCAGACCGTACGCTCTCTCCTCGCAGACAGGGCCTGGGCACACACACTGCCTGGCTGGTCCCCAGCCCAGCCCAGCGTCCCACACATAGTGGGGCCTCGGAAGGCATGTGGAATGGACAAACGTCACACCCTGAGCCCAGAGGCTTGTCTCACCCCTCGTGCCAGTGCCTTGGGCTTCAAGAGCAGAGTCTGGGCCCGAACAGCAGGACCTGCCCCTCACGTGGGGCGGGAGAGTGGGCAGGGGCACCTAGCAGCCCAACTCCCAGCATGGCACAGGCACCACCAGAGCTGCATTTGCCCAGGAGGGAGGGCCAAGATGCCCACACCCTGAAACAATCTTCCAGGGCTCTGCCTCCCCGGTTCCCCCACCTCCCTGACCTCAGCCCCCTGAGTTCTGCCAGCTTTTCTGCCTGACTTGCTTCTCACCTGTGGGCATCACCCGATGCTCAGCCCAGGCCTTCTGGTCTCCTCACCCAATTCAGAATCTGTCCCAGAGGTCCCACAGGCACCTGTTCCTGCCCTCCTACCTCAGCCTGAGTCTGCCCAAAACCTTCAAGACATCGCAAGGGGCGTGTCCCACCTTCGCTTCCAGCTCAACACACAGTCTCTGAAACCAGCACTTTGTCCCACAGAAGGAATCCCAAGCTCCTTAGTGCGCCATCAAGACCCTCCTGGTCTGGCTCTGGTCAAACTGCCCAGCCATTTCTTCCTGACACACACCCAGTCTGGGCTGTGACCTTGCGTGGTGGCTCTATGCTGTGTCAGCTGAGCTAAGCTGAACCACAGTTCCTGAATTCCCTTCCCTGCACCGTTGACCACGGCAGGAGGGGATGCAGCAGCCTTGTTGGCTCCCGAGGTCGGGGCAGGGCTACAGCGCTGTGGCAGCTCAGACGTGTCGAAGCAGGTCTGTGGACTTTCCGCCCGTCTCCTTCTTCAGCTGGTCTAGCTCCTGGGCCAGGTGTGTGGTTAGCTCCGGGACAAAGGGTGCGGACTTCTCCTGAAAGTCACCTGTGTCATTGAAGTTGGACGCTTGGAAGTGTTCATTGTCCAGGGTCCCAGCTCTTCAGTTCATTCTTGATCCCCCCACTTCACATCCATCTTCCCTTCCCCACGGCCTGCTCTGATGATTCTAGACCCAGAAGCATCAATTCTTCAAGGAGCTTCCCCATTGTACGAGGTCAGATCCCATATTCTGTGTCACTCCTGGCTGTTCTGCTTCTCTCATCAAATCTCACCTATATGTCTTGGGCCAGCAGCTGACCTTCACCTTCCTCATCAGTGAAATGGGGATAATTATAGTGCCAACCTCCCGTGTGTAAGGCTTAGGGTAAGGCCTGGTACAGAGTTGTTGGCTACAACTCCGTGAATGTGGGCTGCAAACATTCTTATTCCTGACAGAAGACCTTTTCTATGGCTCCCCCCTGCCTTGACCAATCAGTTCCTTTTGCCTGGAATGTCTCCACCCTGTCAACAGCCTGTTCACTTCCTCCAGGAAGCCTTCCTTGATATCCACCGCTGGGAATTCATTTCCCTCCTCAGAGACCTGGTATTCCTCTCTGTTTACTCTGATCTCTTGTGCCCCATTCATTAAGTCATTCATTCAGTTGACAAGTATGTCTTGAGCACCTACTATGTGTCAGCGCTGTGGTAGAGGTTATGGATGAAACACAGTCTACTTTCCCTTAGCTCGTAGTCTAATGAGGAAGATGGGCCTGTTCAACACTAAAATATAACATGGGAAATGCTTTGAACAAGGGAGCTAGGAACACTCAAAGCAGGGGCATCGGAGCCTGCAGAGCACAGAGGGTGCTATGAGGTAAGGCTTCCTAGCAGAGGCAGCCTGGTGGATGAAGGCTGAGTTAACTCTCCAGGTGGATAAAGTAGGAAAAGGCATTCAAAGCAGAAGGAACAGCATACGCAAAGGGGTGTGGACTTGAGAGACCAGGGCGAGACTAGGAAGAATAGCAGGGAGTCCAGCACATCTGGGTGTCCAGGGACGGGAATGGCAGGACGTGGGCTGAGGGGGCCCAGGAGCCTGGACCTGGCAGGCTCTGTCTGCTGAGTGGAGGCGCTTGCAAGCTAAGGGGAGTGGGTACGGAGTTTTAAGCTGAGGAGCCTCTGATCCGATGGGCGTGAACACATCTCCCTCTGAGTGGGGGCAACATCTCCACTTGAAGGCCTTTGGGGTCCTTGGCATTAACAAGCCTCATGCCTTCTCTCCTATTCTCTGCTTTGAAGCCCTAAGGAGGATGGAAGAGCTCAGTTCCCTGAGGCCCAGACATGGAGAAACAGGGTGGCGGGGAGAAAGGGAGAGAGGGCGAAAGGGAGGGACACCCAAGCAGGAACAACAGGGCTGGGCAGTCACGTGGCTGATTGGTGGGAAATCTCTGCCCTGAGATGCAAAAGGGGCTTTGTGTGCAGACTGGGGACACCCAAAGGGCCTCTCACTGGCAGCCTTGGGACAGCAGGGGGCATTTGGGGGCTGTCAGAATTTGGGACCTGGATGCTGCTAGTATGTGTGTGAATATGTGTGGTTTGTGGGTATATACATGTGTATGTGCTGTGTGTGTGTATGTACATGTGGTATGTGTGTAGTGTGTATGTGATATGTGTATGTATGTGGTGTGTATGTGTGTGTGTGTGGTGTGCGTGTGTGGTGTGTGTGTGTGTGTGTACAGGGAATTTCCAGGGGTTTGTGAGGGTGTAGCTTTCTCAGGGGAGAGTGAGGACTCCCCAGAGGAGCATTTTCCCCCAGCGAGCCAAAGCCCAGGAGGGGCAGGCTAGTGTGTTCCTGAGGCTCCCCCTTGCCCGCAACCCTGCCCCCAGCCTCAGCCAAGCACAGCACCTGCGCAGAGCTTAATGGCCTGTGACAGACAGGCCAGTGAGGGAGGGATGATGTGGCTCCAGGGAAGATGCAGGCAGCCAGCTGAAACCTGTTCCTGCAGCTGGTGCAGCCCTTGCCACCCCTCCCCATGCCCTCCTCACAGCACCCCCTTCCCCTGCAGTCCCCTACCTGCCCCCCTCACTGGTCTTCTGGAGGCCCTGGTTGGGGGCTGCTGGGTAGTCACGTGGTGGCCAGAGGCCACACCACCAGTGCCAGTAGGAGGGGTGGGTCTGCATTGCCAGTCCCTGACTTGGAGGGAAGAAGCTGAAAAAAGCTAGCCTCCCTCGGAGACTAGTCCCGCCTGTCCCCTCCCCCAAACAGCGAGAATTGTCCCACTCTGTCCCTCTGCCCTCCTGCCATTCACCTTTTCCAGGAAGCTTCCCATATGTTGGCCACTGTGTACCTCTGCCCCTTTGTGGTCTGGGTGTTCCTAACTGTTATTGTCAGTCTGCGGGACATAATTATTCAGAGCCTGTTTCACTCTGTGAGGAACATGGGAAGGCAGAATCAACCTCCCTCGATATGCCCTCCCCGAGGGCTGGCTGCCCAGGCTCAGGGTCTGCTCTGAGGGTGCAAAGGTGGCTGAAAGACAAGCCAGGGAATGTGTGTCAGCCCTGACGTGTGTGGCCGCAAGGACGTCAGCGAAGAACATAAACAGCTCTTTCTTCCTCGGCCTGTGAACTATCTAGTTTCACAGTTGGCATTCTCAGGGATTGGGCAAGGCTGGTGCCAGGTCCTGGCACCCATCCCACTCTTCAGGAAGGACTCAAGGTCACCAGAGGCAGACATCAGGTGGGGCCAAGGGAGGCGTCCCAGGAAACTGGGAATGAAGAGGGAGGGGCGTGTATGAAATAGGAGCAGGGCTGGACTAACAGCGAATCTGCAGGAGGCACGAGATACGCCCCCCGGGAGGCTACGGGGGAATGGGGGGGTGCAGAGGGAGGATCGTGTTTCTGGGGAAGGAGAGGGGCCCAGCAGAGCCAGAGCCAGGGTCTGGGCAGGGAGGCGCCAGATGGGAGCCAGCAGAGCAGGCCAGAGCCCAGGAATGGTGCCAAGCGGCGCCCTAGAAGGCGCCCAGCGCGCGAGCTCGCAGCCAGTATGTGAGGCCTCACACCCCCGGTCAGGCTCCTTTTATCTCCAAACGCTGTGGGCCTTTCCTGAGGACTGCTGGGGCCGCCACAGCAGCTCACGGAGAAGAAACATGAGCATCTTGGAGGGAATCGACAGGTTTCCAAGCAGAGAAAGAGAACGAATTGTCCCTGCACAGCGGTGACCTTTCTCCCACGACCCACTTCCCAACCTCAGCTATTTCTTCCCATCTTCCCCCACAATCACAGGAGTTATTCTCTGCCTGCGAGGCCACCATTCGTGCCCCTTCTGTTACTAAGCTCCTCTTTTACCTAGTTCCGGGAGAGCTGTGATGTAACCCACCCCACATAAGCCCACTAAAGTCCATTTCTCCCATCAGAGAGCTGCATGCTTCCTTCCTCTCTTCCCTCTAGGTTTCTCCCTTCCTTCTTTCCTTTCAACACACAGTCCCTGTGCTAGGAACTTGGGAAAACATGACAAATGACACTCTTGAATCTCACCTGGGGCCTTAGTCCTTACAAGACCCTGAGGGAGCAGGACATTGACTTATTTGTCTCTCTATCCCCAGAAGTTAGCACAGTGCCTGCACACAGGCATCCTTCCTGGGTCGGGAGCGGGACGACCTGAGCGTGCAGGCAGGGGACGTGGGAGAGTGTAGGGCTCTCTTCCCTCTACCTTCTGTCCTCTCTGAGTTTGGCTTTGGTCTCCCCCAACCTCATTCTCCACCTCGACCGGTTCCATCAAGCCCCAGCCTTGTCCCCCATTGTTGCCCATGGCCCAGCCCCTTGGGGCTTGCAACACCCATCAGTTTTCCACTCATCTTGGGGCTCAATGCTCCAATGTGAGCAAGTCACCACCCTACTAACACAGGACAAATCAGAAAGAAGCTGGCTGCATGTTCACTATTCTAGCCTCAGTTTCCCCACTCTGTTCGAGGGCCACCTTCCTCTGGTCTACATTAGGGATCTATCTAGTTTATGTCTCATCATGTCATAGCCAAGTCCATAGCCAATGGCCTAGAAGACCCAACTCCCTGACCTCATTTCCACCACTCTCCCCTCTCTCATACTGCTTTGGGCATCTGACCTCCTCTCTGCCCTCCAACCTGCCAGACAAACTCCCACCTCAGGGCCTTTGCACTTGCTATTCCTCCCATCTAGAACTCTCTTCCACCATATATCTGCATGGCTCACCCTCTCGCCTCCTTCAAATCTTTGTTTAAATGTCACCTTCTCACCAAGACCTTTCCTCACCCCCACATACTTCCCAAATTGCAATACCGCCACACATTCCTAGTCCCCCTCCCCTGCTTTATTTTTCTCACTTATCACTTTCTGATATACTGCTTTCTTTATTGTGTGTATTGTCTGTCTCCCCCACTAGAATGTCAGTGCTACGGAGGCAGGCATTTTCATCTATTTTGCTTACTGCTCAATCCCCAGCATCTACAACAGCGCTTGACATAAAGCAAGTGCTCAATAAACATTGGCTGAAGGCATCAGGGGAATTTTTACTTTCTGTCCCTCCTGAGCTCTCACGCAGAAACTCCCAGGCGCCCAGCTTCACCATGAGCAGAAGTTCATTCCACCTCTGGTCCCTGCTGGAACCCTGGCCCCAGTCTCCTGACAAGATGCTGCTTCCATCTGGTCCCCGGCAGGGGTGTGGTGAGCAAGCCACACCTCCCTTACTGTCCTGCCCCTTTATTAGAGGCAGGAATGGAACTACAGCCCCGGGGAGAAAAGAGAACTTAAACTGGATGCTACATGTGTTTTTTCCATCAGTCCAAGGAAAAAGCACCTTCCTTAAAAAAAAAAAAAAATGTGCACATTGGAATCATCATCTGTAGAGCTTCTCTAAAATATTTTAATTTCCAGACTCCATCCCCAGAGATTCTTAGTCAACTGTACAGGCTGAGGCCTGGGCTTCTTTTTTTTTTTTTAAGCTCCTTTAGTGATTCTAATATTCAACCAGGACTGGGAATGAGGGGTTCAGGCAATGCCTTGGTCAGGTTCTGTTGTCCCTTGGTGCCCCAAGAACACCCAGAGTGAGCATGGGTGCCTTAAGACACCAAGTCTGGCTCCTCCAGCTGGGGGAACTGTGGGTGTGCATGGATAGTCTTCAGCTCACCCAGCAGGTAACCGTTTACATACACACACACACTGTTCTACCAGAAACCAACTAATTCTCAGAGATGGCACAGTCTAAACTGGGATTGACAAACTCAAATGCCAACTAGAACCATGCAAGTCACACAGCTGGTTGCAGCAGGCGTGTTGGTGAGACGCGGAGACGGGTAGAGAATCCACGCCCGCCTCACGGGGGCAGCTTTTAGTCCATCATGACGTATTCTCGTCAAGAGGGAATGCAGGCCCTGTGGTGCCGGATTTTCTTCTTTGTTCTCCCCAGGAGAAATTAGAACTCAGGAATTTTTAATGAAATAACCCATATTTTCACTTAAAAATCCTGATGCTGCCAGTGGGTTGCTAACCCCACTTCCACAGCTGCCAAACTGCCATCTCTTGCCGGGCTGACCCCTCTGACAATGGGTCAGTATTTCACGCGATCACTTTAGGGCAGTGTCCGTTCCTTCCCACCACCCTTCACTTTCGAGCTAATGGGAAATGGCTGCTGGCTCCAGAGCCAGACACTGCTTCATGGCTGCACCCTCAGCTCTGCCAAGACTCCCCTGAAGCTTTGAGAAAAGGCTCATCGCAGCGGTGCGCTGGAGCTGGCTCCTGCTGCTTGAGAAAGTCAATTGTGCCCCTCTCTTCCCAAGTCTGTGCTTAGTGACATCACATCAGCAGCCTGAAATCAGCCCTGGTGACAGTATTTACACCACACGAATCAAGAAGTGCCCCAGATGAGAACTTTTCTCTTCCTAGAGAGCCAGTCATTAAACACCTAGCAGCACACCACTGCATAGAAGGGTTCAGAGTCTGCCAAGGGCTGGCACAGAAGCAGTGGAGAAAGGAGCAGTTTTGTTTTTCTAGTTACATAAGAATTCACATGAATGTGTGCTGTAGACACTTGGACAGCATCTTCCCTTTAAAACACTTAGCTATCCACTAAGAAAAAACAAGAATCTGAGTCCTAAAATATTTTTCCCTTAATTAAGGAATGATGGGCATACAATAACATGCCGAGATTTTAAGGGTACAGTTTGGTGAGCTTTTACTAGCATGTTCACTCATGTAACCACCACCCCAATCGAGAGGAAGAATGGTCTCATCCCCCAGAAGTTTCCTCATGACTCTTTCCAGTCATTCTTCCACCATGGGCAACCACCGTTCTGATTTTTATCCCCGCAGAATAATTTTGCCTGTTTTAGAACTTTATATAAACCATACAGCAGGTGCTCTTTTGTGTCTGGATTATTTCACTCAGAATAATGTTTTTGAGACTCATCCATGTTGCTGCCCACATCAATTATTCATTCCTGTTCAGTGCTGAATCGTCTCCCACTGAAGGATGTCATCTGAGTCCCTAAACTCACCCAAACTCTGGTCAAGGGCCCATTAATGTTTCACTTTGACTGATTTCTGCAGGAGAAGACAATTTCTTTCCACCTTTTAGGACAAATAGACATTGGGCACAAGAGATTTAGATGGGCTCCCTTTTCTCCACCAAGAGGAACATGATAGAGCAGAACACAAACTAGGCATTTGATCCTTTCTGACCAGGGTACTCTGCTCACTGTGACACACCTCATCTCCCCAGAGCGTAGAGGCCCCATTCCCTTCTGTGCTCTTGTAAGTTTCATCCCGAGGTCTCGCAGCCTATTAGTCCCAAAATTGTCTTCCATGTTTCTCTCAGAAGGCTTAGTGAGTCCTCGTGTCAGTACATTTCTGGTGATCTGTGTTATATGCCTGAGATGACCACAGTTATAATGTACCTTCTTTTAGCATAATTAGGACAAGAGGTGTTTCCTGAGTTGAGTGGCTCTATCTTAGCACAGGTCTCTGCTCCCTTAATTCAGAGAGCTCCCTTGGGCAGGAACTGCTGGGCTGTCACCAGCTAGTGAGAAACCCCTATTACTTCTTGGGTGGAAGTGGACCCATGCCAGCAAGGTAACCAACCTGCTTTGTGCAGAAACGGGTTAGACTATACATATGAATAACTACCCACAAAGAGGGGAGTGATGGGAGGCTGGGAAACCTTCAAAGTAACCCATGGAGGAAATTCCCAAATCCAAAGATGAGGCTTTCCCCCTGGATGTTTTGGCATTAATGACAGCCAGCATTTATGGAGGGGTGGCTCTGCCATTCTGTCCCATTCCTTAACCCCAGTTCTTATTGTACACCTGGGGGAACTGAGTTTCAGGGAGGTTCCCAGGGCCACACAGCTGTGAGCAGCAATGCCAGCATTCAGAGCCAGACACCTTTGACTCCAGATCGCATGTATCCTTCACGGGGTAGGCTGGCTCTGGAGAAGTCAGCAACTTCAGAGCTCCCAAGGCCTGAGGTGGCCTGCAGAGTGTCATCTCAGGGGGAGAGTGATGACCCTTTCAGGAGGCGCTGCCTCCACCTGAGGGATGAGGAAATGGAGGAGGAAGACCAGAGTGAGGCTGGCACCAGGCCGCCCCTCTGGCTCACACATGCCTGGTGCCCACACTGGGTGTCATTAGTAGATGTGCGCCACCAGGGTGGGTGTCGCGGCTGCTGAAATCTTGTTCTCCTTACAGACCATGGATTCAGAAGGCCTTTGTGCCAGCAACACCCTTGGAGTGCCTGGCCTGCCTGGCAGCAGCCCCTGAAGGCCCAGGGTCGTTGCTCTGGACACTGGTCCAGTTTCTGTCTTGAACCTCCACTTAAGAGGGCGGGGTGTCAGACTCAGGCGGATCTGGATCTGAAGCCTGGCCCTGCCCCTTCCTGTAACAAAATTACTAATATTGGATGAGTATTTCAACAGTGCGACTAATGTTTGAAATTTTTATTTTTTAAATAATTTTTCTATAAACTTCCCAAAGTACCGATGTTTGTAGTTAGTATAAATTGAGCTTTGACTGTCCAAAAAATAAAGGTTTTCTAAATAGTAGTTCTTAAAATTTCAGATTTATAAAGGTGGTAGTAGAATTTTATTTAAAGGCCTTAGATATTAATTTTTTTAATGAGTGCTTTAACTTAAAACAGACATTTGGAATAAGTGCTGCAATGTAGCCCTGCGTGTGATTTTTTAAGTTGACATATGCAGTAGTTAAGTTGACATGTGACTGTATTAGCTGTGTGACCCTGGGCAAGTTACTTAACCTCTCTGGGTCTCTGTTTCTTCGCCTGTAGCGTGAGGATCATAGCCCCAGCCTCATATTGTAATAATAAATGGAGTTAATACTTGTAAAGCCGGTAGCAACAGTGTCTGGCAGGACCTGGGCACTTGTGCAGGTATGCCTCACTTCACTTAGCAAAGGAGTTCCAGAACATAGGCCAGCTGGTTGAATTTAGCTCTTAAAAATGCTCAATAGAGGGGCTGGCCTGGTGGTGTAGTGGTTAAGTTCGTGCACTCCGCTTCAGCAGCCTGGGGTTTGCAGGCCTGGATCCCCGTGTGTGGACCCACACATTGCTCATCAAGCCATGCTGTGGCAGCATCCCACATACAAAATAGAGGAAGATGGGCACAGATGTTAGTTCAGGGCCAAACTTCCTCAGCAAAAACAAATAAATAAACAATGCTCAATAGAATCCCATGTGCTTTGGGGGAGGGTGGGGAGAGGTGAGGCAGTGGGGCCAGAACCTAAAGTTGACTTCTTTTGTAGCTTGGCCTCTGAGTGGGGTTGACATCTGGATATGGGACCCCAAGGATCCAGGATGGAAGGAAGGCCAGTGCTCTCCCCTCCACCCCAGGCAAACAGGTAAACAGAGGCAGCAGCCAGAACATTCTCACCCAGAACTGGTAAACAGGGAGCCTACATCCAGACAAGCCCATCTTCTTTATACCAGGGTAATTCTCCCGACACCTGGCACGCCTCCTCCCTCCCAAGGTGAGGCCTGAACTCTCACACTGACCTTGACATCACCTCAAGTTCACTCCTGACCTGGTTAGGGTGATGCCAACTTAGCTGCAATAGCAGGTACTTACTATTTTGCATTCTCTTTTCATTACAACATTAGCCTCCAAGGGATTCCAGCGACTGGTGGTCTATATACTTGGCAATGCTCAAGGTCTACAAGAGTCTTATTTCTTGTCAATTTTCTGCTGTTCGTTTGATCCTACTTTGGGGCATATGGGTCTTCCTAAAGTTTTCATCCTGTAAACGGAGCTACCATAAATAACTTTGTACAATTTTGTAAAGTATTTTTGCTTATTCACTCATTTTCTAGAAAATATTTTATGTGTTCCTACCATGTGCCAGGCACTGTGCCAGCCATGAATAGGACAGTCCCTGCTCTCAAGGAACTTATAGTCTAACAAGGGAGACTGACAAGAAACTGCAGTGTGGTGAGCACTGTGGGTGGTCATTGCAGAGAGTAATGGGATCCTGGGGACACTAACCAGCCCAGAGCTCACTGCTCTATAGCTGCAAAGACAGACTGCTAGGTTGCTCAGTAGAGTGAATGCTGAGCAACATTGTAACCAAGCAAAAGGGGCTCATTCTGCTCCCGCAATCCAACGCCAATCAGTTGCAAATGAGTTGGCGGTTGAGAAAGGAAAGTTTACACTATTAGCTAGCACAATTGGAAGATGGTGGACTAGTGTCCTAAAGAGCCATCTTAAAGTCATACAGAATCTTGAGTCATTTATATAGGGGAAATGGGCAGGGAAGGAGCGGGTTTAGGGATGTTGACTATCTGGTGTGAGAACTTCAAGGCACCTCATTATCTCTTTCTTCTGTCATTTGTGATGGGTACCAACACAGTTTTTCTTTCTGGAGGTCATCATGTTCCATGGGAACTCAGAGAACAAAGTTACTGTCTCATCACAGCTGGGAGATATAAGTAAGCAGGAGTTACAGAACTAGCAGATCGTGTATTTTGCAAAAGTGAGAGGTGCTTAATCCTCTAGGCTACGTGCAGGCTAGAGTGTCTACACAGAGACTAGTGAGTCAGGGTCACAGTTACAATATTGCTTCCTTTCCCTAAGATGGCTTCCCTCATACTAACTTAAGATCTAGCTGTTACATGATCTTCTTTCATTCAATCATTTCAATGAGTATACTTTTCATTTCTAAAAGATCTGTTTGATTCCTTTTCAAATGTACCTGTTCTTTTTTCACAACATCCTTTTCTTTTTTCTAGTACTTTCTATTCTTCATCTTTGGCTTCATTTGAAAACTACACTTTCCCCCTTAAAGTTTCTTTCAGATTGACCTATTACATCAAGTTCCCATGATATTAATCTTCCTGTTCTGCCCATTCACTCTCAGGATGGAATGTGTTTTTGAGTGGTTTGTAATTTTTTTATTGTGAAGATATTTTCTTCTTCCTCTTGGTGTCCCTATGAGCCCTGGGTTGTGGAAATATCGCTGGCAGTTTTACATTTGCATCTGCTCGGTTTCCTAGGGGTCTAACTGCTTTAACTGACCTGTTTTTACTTTCATTTCTTTGCTTAGGGAAATTGTTCAATCACTTAAAAACAATTAACTGAACATCTACTATATGTATATCCCCACATTTGGTGCTGTGGATGATACAAAATAATGCAAGACAACACAATGTAGCTGCCTTACATGAAACCACAGTCAGAAATGACCAAATACACACAAAAAGGCAGGTGACCATGGAAGGCAGAGTAAAAGGCATAATGGTGAAGATGCAGTCAAGTTCAGAAGGAAAAACAGACAAGTGGAGGAAAATGAGGAGGAAAAGCCCAGGGGAGGAGAAGGTTTGTGTGAAGTTTCGGAAGGAAAGTGCGGTAAACCCCCACGTACTGAACTGGAAACCTGACTTCTAGGTGGAGAGTTAGCGTGGTGCTGTAATATTAGATGAGGCTGTGGATGAACTTGACTTTAAAAACTCTGTTGAGAAAGCTAAATCAGAATCTAGGCAAAAGGAAGTCATTTCAAGGGCTCTCATGGGTGGGAGGTAAATTTGATGAAAGCTGTGTTTGAAGGAGAAAACAGAGTAACTTGAAAGGGCTAACAGGCTCTGCCTGATTCAGACCAGAACAAACCTGGGTTAGGGAGGCCAGCGAGGGGGAAAGAGGAAGGCAGGGAGGCAGACTGGCAGGATTTGGATGTGGAAAGTGTGTAGAGTATCTGCGGTCAGGAGTGGCGAGCGGGGAGGTGGCTTTTCAGGAGGCAAGACAGGAAGGGGGTCAGGAAGGGCAGACTGCAGGAAACCAGGACTAAGTGCTCAGAAGGCAGATGTCTATTCTGGAGCACGTTCTCACAATGAACACAGCATTAGTACAGGCAGAGGGACCAGGGCCCCCATTGCCGTGTCCCTGCAGACTCTAGGATGCTCGCACCTCCACGACAAGCTGGCGTTCTACGTTTTTTTGCAGGAGGTGGGCACGTTTACAAACAGGAACAAGGCACTTACAGTAGTAAATACTTTTCCTTGCAGAGTCGTTGTGAGGATCATACTTGAGTTAACACGTTGCAAAGCACTTTAGAAAGTATCTGGCACATAGTAAATGCGGTTTAAGGGCCAGTTATTATTACTCATTTTTTTTATTAATTGAAGATTAGACTATCGGCACCTAGCACATTGCCTGCGTATGCTCAGATTGACTGATTAAAACCCTCACCATCTAGTGAAGGAAATAACGCAAGGAGTTTCGGGCAAAACACATTTTCTAACCGTGGGCTCTAAGGGGGGTTTGCGAGGGCTCAGCTGCAAGGGAGGGACCACAGTCGCCGAGGGGCGACCGGATACGGTCTGGTGGAGAGTGCAGAGGGGTAAGGCCGGGAGGATGGAAACGGCGGAGGGGCCCGGCCTGCGGCAGGAGACCTCGCTGGCTGCAGGGCCCGGGATCTGGGACGCAAAGGGGCGGGCCCAGAACTGCGGAAAAAATTCCCCAAGCCGCGGAGTGGGCTTGAAAGCGCCAAAGACCATATTGGGGGCGTCTGGCTTCCAGAGCCGCCGAGCCCCGCCCCCGACGCTCTTTGGGGCTCCCAGGGGAGAGCACGGGACCGCGGCGGCCTTTACAATCCCCGAGTCCGCGACCCGGGCCGCCCGAGACCACCGACGCCCGGCCTGCACCCCCGCGTTGCGCCAGGCCCCAGGCCAGCCGGGGGGCGTACCACCCCCCGCGCCACACCCCCGCGCTCCCCCGCGGCCGCGAGTGGTGCGGCCCGGCCCCCCGCCCCTGACGCCACGAGGGGCGGGGCGCCAGGCCGTCACGTGACGGGGAGTGACCTCGCCGCCCGGCGCCATGGGGGCTTTGGACCCGGAAGTGGCGCCCTGGGCTCGCGGCGGGGCCGCGGGGATGGCGGGAGCCGGAGCAGGAGCGGGAGCTCGCGGCGGAGCGGCGGCGGGGGTCGAGGCTCGGGCTCGCGATCCGCCGCCCGCGCACCGCGCACATCCGCGCCACCCTCGGCCTGCGGCGCAGCCCTCGGCCCGCAGGATGGACGCCGCGTCCGGGGGCCTGGGCTCTGGGGACAACGCCCCGACCACCGAGGCTCTTTTCGTGGCGCTGGGAGCGGGCGTGACGGCGCTGAGCCACCCACTTCTCTACGTGAAGCTGCTTATTCAGGTGGGGGGCCAGGGACGCCGTAGGGAGGTGGGGGCTGATATGAAGGTGACCGGCCGGGATCTGGAGGAGGATGGGGGCGGGGCAGTTGATGGCGACTAATTTGGGGAGATGGGTAGGAACGGCAGGTTTGGTGGGCCGAAGGTGTGGGAGAGGAGGGAAGCGGTGAGGGGTTTAGGGGATGCAGTGGGGACGGGTTTGCGGGGGGTGCAGGAGAGGGGGCGAGGGGCTTGGAGCGACAGACTTGGGAGAAGGTGGAAGGAACAAGGAATTTGGGGGGGTGCAGCAGAAGGGGCAGTGGGTTGGAGAGACAGGTTTGGGGGATGAAGGAATGGAGGCGACGGACTTGGAATAGGAGGGAAGGGGCAGCATTTTGGGGTGAGGAAAGAAGCAACAGAATTGGAGGAGGGACGAGAAGTTTTGGCAAATGGGTGGGGAGGAGGTTTGGGGGCCAAGGTCAAGTATTTAGAAGATGAGGAGCATAATTAGGGTAAAGGAGAGTAAAAGCTCTGGATTTGGTAGAGATGGATTTAAAGCCGTTTTGGGGGACAAAAGACTGGTGGCTAGGGTCAAAACTCTAGGAGAGAAGAAAGGGCATCAGACTCCCGGGGAGGAGAGGCCGGGTGGTGCGGGGGGAGGCATTGGGTTTAATGGTGACGGAATTTGGTGAGAAAAGGCGAAAGCAAAGGCTTTAACAGCGAAGAGCTATCGGTTTACAGAAGATGGGGGCTCAGGATTTGATGGCGACGACAGATTTGGTGGGAGGAGGGGAACATAGGGCGACGCAATGGGGAGGGGATTGGTGGCGATTTGTCTTGAGAGGGGAGCGAGGAAGAGGCTTTTAGGGGGAAAGGGATGACGCATTTGGAGGAGAAAATGGAAGTCGCGATTGGGGTCCGGAGAGGGAATCATGGCAGTCTTTGTACCTGGGGGGATGGGCTGAAGGGATATGGGAGTATTGGAATTGGGCACAGGGGGCAGTTGGGACACAAGGTGGCAGGATAGGTAGGGGCTGGCAGAAACTGGAACCAAGGTAGAAATGTCTCTGGAATCAAGGGATGCATATTTTGTGGTGGCCAGCAGTACGTCACAGATGAAGTGGGCTGCTTGAGAAAGGGAGAGATTGAGCTGGAAGCGGTGGGAATGGAAGGAGTTTGTCTGGCAGAATTAGGTGGGTGTGACTGAGATGGACACTGTTTAGATAGGGGTGGTTCAGACCTGGAGTGATATCTAAAGATTTAGCCTAGAATTTTCCAGTTAAGAAGAGTTGGGGGTGGGAGGTAAAAATTGAGATGGAGACCCAACCAAGATTTAAGGTTTGATTTGAGTTGAGATGAATGGGTGTTAGTGTCTTTATAATTGGACTGAGAGAGCAGGAGATACAACTGGAATGAGGGGGACCTGAATGGGAGTGATTGAAATCTGGGATCTTAGGAATGGGGCCTTAGATTTTTGCGTGTGACCAGGAATATGACAAGGAATGAGGATATTCAGTCAGGGACATCAGGGTGCTTGACTTAGAATCTCCTTGTAACTGAGATTTGGAAATGGCTGATGGGGGAAGGTGGAGACTGGCTTTTGGTTGTGATTTGGGAGTGAGGGCTGCTTTACTTACAGAATTAGGATTGTATTTACAGTAATAGAGATTGCAGGTTTGGGTGAGAAATTGGGGCTTTGGGACTGGTGGTACCCGACATAGGAAGTAAGGCTACAGGGAGCTGAGTCTTTTGGCTGATGGAGTGAGATTGGTTGAGGGCTAAGACTTTAAGGTGGCCAATAGGAAGGGCTGTGGAGTGGAGGATGCTGGAGTATAGGGAATTGGGGGCTGTGTGTGAAGGAAACAGGAAGTGGCTTCATCATGTGGACCATGGTAGATTTGGTTTACAAGTTTGGGAAGAAAATTGAAATAAGGGTGACTTGGAAAGGACATTGAGGCGTGGGAGAGAATTGGGAATGAGGAAGAAGGGGGAATTGGGGACTGAGGGAATCTAAAGGGTCAGAAGAACCCGATGGGGAGTAGGTAAGTAAGGATGGGTAGGCCCAGTTGGGGGACAGAAGAGGCCTATCCGATTTAAACCCAGCTGGTGCTGAGTGTAACATATTTGAGGGTGAAATGTTAATGGGTTTACTCGAGAATCAGAGTAACATTTTGCAAAAAGGCAGATCCCAATGCGGGGGGCGGGTGGCAGGATTGGAGCAGCAGGTTTGGGGATTGTCTAGATTAAACGACTAAGAATGCAGTGCTTGTGGGTGTTAGGTTTCAGGAGCTGAAGATTTGAGGGTGCTGGACTGGCTGTGCCAGCTTTGGCTGTGGTTAGGACCAGGGTAACAGATTTGGGGATGAAATTGGGTGAGTCTGACTTGGGAACAAGTAATGACAACTTGAGGGTGAGGGGAACAGAGTGAGATATGGCCAATGTGCCTCTGATAACCTGGGTGGAAGTCAAGAAAATAGACTCAAATGATTTGGGAGCTGTGGAGATACTGGGTGAAGGGACACAGCAGATTTAAGGGTGATATTGCAGTCAGTGGGACCCCCGAATTGTTGTGCCTAGACTGGGTAAGACAGCAGAAGAGCAGTAGCTCAGACTTGGAGTTCAGGGTATAAAGGGAATGGCACCTGTGTGAGAGAACAAAATCAAAACAGAACTTAACTCCAAACCTTCAAGCTTTTAATCCAGAGCGAGAAAGGTCTAGAAAGGGAGGGCTAACTGCTTGGGTCACCTGGTTCATCCCTTTCCTCAAACTTCCCAAGAAAGTTCCCTTCACAGAGGGGGTTTCTTAATTTACAATCAGTAATCTGTCATGTAGCTCAGAATCGCATCCACAAGGGACAGCCTGAACTTTCAAAAACGCTTGACTAAGGCAAAGAAGAAAGGAAATCGAGCCAGGAAAATGCCAGAAGCATACGTAGTTCCGTTTTTGAGGCAGAGCTTCCCAACCCTGCCGTTTCTGCTCCCTTCCACATCCAAGAGGAGCTCCCTGGTCCGTGGGCTCCGCTGGCCTGCTTTGAGGGATAGGACTGGTGTCCTGGCCCCCTGCCAAGGAAGGGGCCTTCTTACACCCTACTTAGGTGCTGGTTTCCCAGACACCTTGCCTCCTACCTGGCAGCAGGGTGTCTGTCTCCTCATTAATTGGCAGCATAACGTGGCCTCACCCCTTAGGAAAGACCACACCTCCCCACAGGGGTATGAGAGGCTTGGTCCTTCACCCACCCATGAGTTATAACCAGCATCTATACAGCAAGAATTATGACAGCCCTGCAGAAATGAAGGGGTCATCCTGTCGCAGGGATATGGGGTGACAGAGATTAGAACACAGTTGAGGAATTGTTTGAGCAGCATCTGGGATTCGAGGTCACGGTTTGCTCTGCCTGGGAATGAGAGGGACAGAGTTGTGGGTGTCTGCAGTGGGTGCGGTAAGAAATTTGAGGGTGGGGTGAAGCTTGGAATGGGTTACTCAGAGCTGGGCTGTCTGAAGTTTGGGACAGAGGATCAGGTGTGATGTGTTTTGGTGTTGCCACATTTGGGATTGAGACTGGACTGAAGTTTTTGACCTGGAGATGAGAATTAACTGGGACTTATTCTGAGATGAGTGTGGGGTTTGAAGTACCTAAAAATGGGGGCTTCTGCACTGGAAATATCTGGAATTTGAAGGTAAGAATGTTGGGGGATGGGGATGACTTGGATTGTGGTAGAGGTGGTACCTGGGACTAGATATTTCTGTTCATTTACATGATGCTGAGGGTTGTAGGCACCAGTGAAATTTCTGGTATGTTTTGATGGGAAAATATCAACAGGAGCAGCATTAGAATTTGTGGGAGAAGAGTTAGAGGCCTGGGAAAGATGAGAAGCAGTGAAACTGAATCAACAGTAGGTTCTGACCTTCCTTTTGTATTTGTTGATTCTGAAGGTGGGTCATGAGCCAATGCCCCCCACCATTGGGACCAATGTGCTGGGGAGGAAGGTCCTCTATCTGCCGAGCTTCTTCACCTACGGTGAGTGTGCTTCCTGGGCAGGAAAGCCCACGCCGACAAAAAAGAAGCGTCAAACAGGGAACAGGCCCAGCTGGCCCTGGGAAACACACTGGGCAGCATGGTACCCAGAGTTGGAGCTGGCATGGAGGAGGGGATCAAAGAGTGTGGCTGGAGGCAGCAGGGTGTCGGGGTGGGAGCAGGTGAACCATATAGCTTTGGTCCAGCTCCTCTGTCTGCAGCTGCCAGCCGTCAGCCCAGGCAGCGGGAGGGACAGACAGGTGCCTGGGAGAGGGCGGTCCAGGACACTGGTCCCTGTCATCCCTGCCACCCCAGGGTATTCCTGGAAGCAGGGGTGGGTGGTTTTCCTTTTGCATTCTGAGCTGTCCTGCCCTGTTACCAGCTTTTCTGCTACTCCAGCAGAAGGCCTGTTGGGGCCTCTTGGGTTCTTTTCTTCATCCTCTTTCCCCAGCATTCCCCGGACAGTGGTGCCTGCTCACTCTGGCATCTCCATCTACTGGGTATAGACCTGTGTGCAGTGAGTTGAGGCTTCGCCTCTGGAGTGCCCTGACTAGCTACAAGAGCTCGGGCAGGCCGCTTAGCTGCTCTGGCCCCACACTGCAAAGCAGCATCAGCTTCTTCGTGCCCAGGCCCTTCACACAGACACCCCCCTCCCCACCCCCAGTGGCTCTGTCTGCCTGGAGGTCTCTCCACGAAGAAGCCCGCCACGGTGGAGCTTGCCAGATTCCAGCAACACCCACCTGGCTGCCTCTATTGTTCATCCCCTGGCCCACAGGTGCCAGCTGGCCAGGGGCATTTCAGATCCACCATCACTGTCCCTCTTCCAGTCCCCACCCACACAGGACTTCTTTACATGTGCCCTTGCTCTCTATGTTCACAGCTAGGCTGATCCTCCCTTCCTCCACCTCTGCTCTTCTTACCTGCTTGGTCAGTCCAGAATGTTCTGTGAAAATTTTTCTTTCTGCTGAATAACTTGGGGCTTCGCCTCCTGTCACCTTTCTTTCACTTCACACGCTGTTGGCAGAATCTGATGTCATGTTTCTCCTGCAGTTTTGCCACTGTGTCATTAAGTACAGCCTAGGGCCAGGCAGAACACGTTTTGTGGGGAAATGTGTTCATATTTGATTTTATTTAAAAATTGTCAGTGTAGGGGAGGGGACATCACAGAATTAGGAAGGCACCCCTGCCATAGTACAGTGAAGCCACTATACAAAGTTAACTCTGGATTTGGGGGAAACCAGGGTGGTGGGCTGCCAGCCCCTCCATTGTGGTTTTTCTGTATATGGTCACGCATGCTCCAGCCATGTGAGGGACCCAAGGTTAGAACCCAGACCACCTCGTTTCATGTCACACAGTCATTCCCGAAAGGACTCAGGGTAGAGAGGTCTTGACCCTCATCTTATTATCTCTTGCAGAGATGAGCAGAGTTCTGAGGTGCTCCGCCCAACACCCCTGTTGATGTAAATGTTGTTTCAGTCCAAATGTTGTAAGCAGATGCCCGTTGGGCATTTCCAGACACCATACCTGCTCTCAAGCTGGGGAGGGGGCCCAGCTCAGCTATCTGGCTGTCTGGATACTGTCTGGACAGCATATACTCCTCCCCATGTCGTGGTGAAAAGTGCCCCAGCTGTCATGACAGTCTTTGGTGTAATGGAAAGAACTTCCTGGAAAGTTTTCCAGGGACTGCAGAGAAACTGTGGAATGGCAGAGGCCTTTGGGCTCACAAAGACCTCTGTAGGCATTTCTGCACACCTTTCTCTCCTCTCTCTTGTTCATAATTCAGCTCTGAGATGGGGAGAAATAGGGGTCCTTACTCCATATTTACTGGTGCACAGATTGGATAGAAAGAGGTTCAGTGTCTCGCTGGCGATCACACTCTGGCTTTATCCAGCCTTTATCCTGCTGAGCGCTCCCTTTTGCTGACTGGAGCTCCCCTCCCCCAAAATAAACCTTCCTTCTGCCTGTTCACTCTGTGAAGCAGGGCACCACGTCACCCAGCGTCCTCTCCCCTCCTATTCCTCTCCTTCCAGCCCCACCCCCATCTCAGGAAGCCAAATATGCAGGTAACAGGTGTTCTGGGGCCCAGTGAAGGCCCATGCTAGCAGTGACGTTGAGTTGCTGGGTTGGCAGACATGTTGCAGAGGAGAGGAAGGCACATTTGCTGTCCTTCTCTCTCCTAGAGAGCTCAAGTCATGGGTCTGAAAAGGGAGCACATTGTCTGAGAGAATGTTCTGCTAGCTTCAAGGTATGCAGGTTTGTAAAAATACATCACCTGTTGCAGCCTCTATGGAAAACAGTATGGAGAGTCCTCAGAAAATTAAAAATAGAAATACCGTATGATCCAGCAATCCCACTCTTGGGCATCTACCCAATGGACATGAAATCAACCATCACAAGAGGCGTATGCACCCCTATGTTCATTGCAGCATTATTCACTATAGCCAAGAAGTGGAAGCAACCCAAGTGTCCCCCGACTGCTGATTGGTTAAAGAAGATGTGGTATATACATATAATGGAATACTACTCAGCCATAAGAAAAGACACAATTGTCCCATTTGCAACAACATGGATGGCCCTAGAGGGTATTATGTTAAGTGAAATAAGCCAGAGAGAGAAGGACAGACACTGCATGAACTCACTCATATATGGAGTATAAGTGAACACACGGACAGAGAGAACTGATTGGTGGTTACCAAGGGGAAGGGGGGTGGGGGGTGGGCACAAGGGGTGAAGGGTTACATCCACAAGGTGACGGATAAACAAAAATGTACAACAAAAACCCCACAGTGTTATAAACTATTAAGACATCAATAAAAAAAATGGTAAAAAAAAAATACATCACCTGTTTGAACACGATTAAAAAGTTGATATTAAGTAATGCAATAAAACATTATTTAAAAAGGTATCCTCTTAGAGACCCTAATGAAAAAACACTGACTCACACAGGTAGGGTCTAGCTTCCCTGTCTGCTTAAGTTTTTTCTATAGAATAGCTCATTGGTGCTTCTGTTTTAGTTACTCCTCCACTGACGTTTCCCTCCCTGTGATTAATAAATGCCAGCAGGTGCCAGGTAGTGTCCTGGGCACAGCAGGGTAACGGTGGGGACAGCCCTCTCCCTGGTGTGCCCAAGGGACTCCCTTGAGTCTCTCTCCTTGGAGCCCTTCCTTTTCCTTCTTTCCTCCCTTAGGTTACAAACTTCATCATTGCTGTTGGCACTCTGTCTTTTTCCTTTTCCCCGAGAAAAACATTTTTTATAAGCAACACCATTGGTCTCTAGGTTGCAGCACTTAAACTGCTGAGTTGAAAAACTAGCTCAGTTTGCCAAGTAGATTTTTCAAACCTAAAAAAAAGGGAACTGTATGAACTTGTTTGTCAAAAATATGTTTTGAAGGTTTTACCAAAAAAACACAGGGGCTAGAGAAGACATTTGGGGATGGGGCCTGATTGCTTCTGGGGTCCTGGGCGGATGCTCCCTTCTGTGACTGAAGTCAGCATGTACAGATCTTCCTCGACTTACACTGGGGTTACGTCCAGATAAACCCATCGTAAGTTGAAAAAATGAGTCGAAAATGCACCTAACCTACCAAATATCATAGCTTAGCCTGGCCTACCTGGAACGTGGCTCAGAACACTTCCATTAGCATACGATTGGGCAAAATCATCTAACACAAGGCCTATTTTATAATAAGGTGTTGAGTATCTCATTAATCTATTGACCACTGTACTGAAAGTGAAAAACAGAATGGTTGTCTGGGTCCAGAATGGTTGTAAGTGTACCACTTGTTCACCCTTCTGACTGCGTGGCCGACTGGGAGCTGTGGCTCGCTGCCGCTGCCCAGCATCACGAGACTATCCTACTGCATATCAGTAGCCCGGGAAAAGATCAAAATTCAGAATTCGAAGTACAGTTTCTACTGAATGCATATTGCTTTCGCACCATCGTAAAGTCAAAAAATTTTAAGTTGAACCATCGTAAGTCGGGGACTATCTGTATTGAGGGATGGGCTGCATCTGGTCTGGGTGTGAATGTGACCCAGGAGTGGGTGCGTCTGGACTGGGCGTAACGCTGCCTCCTCTGCTCTCTTACAGCCAAGTACATCGTGCAAGTGGATGGGAAGATAGGGCTGTTCCGAGGCCTGAGCCCCCGGCTAATGTCCAACGCCCTCTCCACCGTGACCCGGGGCAGCATGAAGAAGGTGAGCCCGGGGCGAAGCCAGGAGCCATTGCCTGGGGTTCCCCCAAGCTCCCTTCCACCCCCAGAGGCAGCCATGTGCACTGGTCCTGCTTTTCCGTTCCCAGACTGGTCGGGGTTCCATGCCAGCACCAAAGCTGGGCTCCAATCCCTGCTGGTCCATCGCCGAGTCTTCTTGATGGGGAGGGCTGCTGCCCCACGGTCCTCCCGCTTTCCCCCAACTGTGACAAAGGCTTTTTTTCCCTGAGCTCCAGCCCTGGAGGTTACCTGAGTGGGCCCAGCTAATGGACGCTGCAGAGAAAATAGCAGGAGCAGATTCCTGCCTTCTCTGTCCTTAAGAGTTATATTTAAGAGGCATAGCTGTACTTGGCTTTTGGCCCTCCTTTGTTTTTTGTGTCTTAGGTTTTCCCTCCGGATGAGATTGAGCAGGTGTCCAACAAGGATGACATGAAGACTTCTCTGAAGAAAGTGGTGAAGGAGGTGGGTATCTGGAATCGGAGAAGGAAAGGCCCTTGGAGGGGAGTCTGATTATTTCTCCCCTGGAGTTGGGCAGGTCACTGAAGAGTCACAGCTGGGTCCTCATGTGTGCATGGGTGGAGTGGGACGTGGAAGGAGCCCAAGAGTGGACACTGCAGGGAGCCCCAGAAAGCCCCTCAGCCGCCGTGGGGCCTAGCCCCGACAGCACTCCTGGGTGGAGGGGTGTGGGGGTGGGCAAGTGGTGCCATCCGAAGTAGACTGACTCCGCATGGGGCTGTAGGATCAGGTTTTTCCCCCATAAGAGCTTGTAGCTCACCATGAGTGCCAGTTCCAGAGACAGGCCAGACCGAGTCCCCACCCTCTGCTCTCTTCCAGACCTCCTACGAGATGATGATGCAGTGCGTGTCCCGCATGCTGGCCCACCCCTTGCATGGTGAGCTGCCCCATTGGAGACTGCCTCTCAGCTGTGGGATATCCCCCCCAGACTGTAGATGGGTAGCTGTAGAATTACTGGGGAGTGGGAGAGGGTGGGGGTATTCCACTGGAACCCCACTGAGGAGAGATTGGCTGGGGTCCTGTCCAAAGGGAGCTGGGGCTCTTCCCAGGCAGAAGAAATGAGATGCCATGGTCATGGGGTGTGACGGGGCATCCCAGAAGCCCTCTTCCCCTCCTGCGCTCTGACACAGGCCATGTTGTGCAGTGGCCACTCTGTACTGGGCACTCTGCAGCCGGGGTGACGTGGGCGTTGGCCCACCATGTCACCTGTGTGTGTTTTCTTTTTCCGTAGTCATCTCAATGCGCTGCATGGTCCAGTTTGTGGGACGGGAGGCCAAGTACAGGTGGGTAATTCTCATGACTGGCAGGAGTGGCCCTGTCACCAGACAGAGTCCACCAGGACAGGCTGTGCTGGGGTCAGTCACTGCCCCTTTTCTGCCTTAGTTCTAATATGCTAGCTTCAGAGGAACGTGGTGGTGGCTTCCATAGTCTGTGTCCAAGGGCATTTTGTCTCCTCCATCTCTTGTCCAGCACACCCTGGATGAGCCCTGCAGAGGAGGTGAGTGGGATTGGAGTTGCCTTGGATTAGGAGTTCCAGCACCAGAGCTGATTCTGCCACTTAGGACCGAGCTGGAGTTCCCTCCTAGACCCCCTAGGTTATGCCCTAATGATTTCTCCAGCTGTCATAGAACCGACTTATAACTTGTTTCCTACTCTGCTAAGAGGCTGTCCACCCTGTGGATTTGTGGCCTGTTCCTTCACTTACCTGGCCTCTGCTGTGCCTGGCACTGAGCTGGGTGCTGTGGGGGCACAGGTGTGTTGACACAGCCCTTCCCCATGGTGGTTCTGGCCTCCCTGCCCCTCTGAGGCTCAGGGCAGGACAGGAGGTGGGTCCTGGAGGCGTGTGGCAGGAAGACATGCCTCTGTTACCGTTCCTCTCTAAGATTCTTGTTTCCTGGGTTCAGCCGTTTTCTGCAGCTGTCCTGTGGGACCACTGCCCCAGGAAGCTCGGCTGCCATGTGCCTCATTTGGGGTTCACTAATGGGAAATTGGCCCATTCTCCCAGACTGAAATGCAAGGTTGGTAGATGGGACCGGGAGGGGGTGATCTGGCTCAGAACCCCAGTGGGCCGAGCCACTGTTCCGAGAGGAAGGTAGTGGGGCCTGGCAGGGTTGGGCTGCCCCAGGACCAGCGCTAGCCAGGGCCTTGGCTCCCACTGTCTTTCTCTCTCCTAGGCTGCCCCTGTCACCTAGGCTTTGCAGAGCTTCCCTGCAGGACAGGCCACTTGGCATTGGTAGCCACAGGTCACAGAGGTTGCTCTTGAGCTTCCTTTGCATTTCATACCGAAGACACCACAGCGTGTCCTGTGGTCTCTAGCAGGCTGCAGTGGCCAGGGCGCTGGTCCTCAAGCTCCCTGCTGGGAGGGCCAGGTGTCTTTTCCCAGGTTGCATCTGGGTGGTCTGTTTGAAGGGCCTCTTGCTGCAGGGCCCTGTGTTCCTTCTCTGCCCTCTGGGAAGGTGATTCTGTCCACTCGCCACCCCTCCTGCTCTCACTCTGTCAGGCATGCAGGCTTCTCTGCCAGAAGGTTGTTCAGCCAGAGATAAGCACTAGGGCCAGGCAGGAGAGGGCCTGTCTCCTCTGCAGCAGCTCGGGCTGAAAGGTTTGCTCCTAAATTCCAGATCCACAGAAAATGGCAGTAGAGAATTGCTAGGGTTCTGCCCCTGTGGGTTGTCAGGTTTCCCAGTTTCCATGGACTGTGTAAATACCCCCTCACCCCCAAATGATAGCTCTTGAATGTTCCCCACTTGGGTTCTGCCTGGTAACAAAGACTCCCCTCCCCATCCCGCCAGGACTGGATGGCTCTGAGCAGGGGTGGTGGGCTTCCAGAAGGTGACCAAGTGACCTTGTATTCCTGTCTTGCCTTCTTCACAGCGGTGTGCTGAGTTCCATTGGGAAGATTTTCAAAGAGGAGGGGCTGCTGGGATTCTTTGTGTACGTGAGTTTATACACCCCATACCTGGCCATGGGCATGGCTCTAACAGGCTCATCCTCAACCTCTCAGGCCATAGCTGCTGGCCTGAGACTAACCGCAGGGCTCTGCGCCAGCCGGCGTAGCTGCACTTCGGCTCTGTAGAGCTCTGTAGCGTGTGTGAGCTGTGGATCATCCGGACCAAAGCTGCCCAGCCCTTTGCAGATCATGACTCACACAAAAATGGTACTGTTTGCCCAGAACACCAGGGAGAAGGGCTGACAGGCCCCCCTGGGCCCCGTCTGTTTGCCCCAGGGCTGGGGGTGGGCACGGGCCTGGTCTTCATGAGCCGGGGCGCTCCATCGTCCCTGGTTCCACTGCTGAGAAATGACGGAAAATCTGTGACTTGGTTTGAAAGTTGAGCACTGGCAGCCCACAGGCTGACTCCAGCCACTGGGTTCTGTTTGACACAGCATTTCTGATAAATTCGTTGTTTACATCTGACATTTAGGATATTTCACTTAATCCATATTTCCGGCTTCTCTTGAAAAGTCAGAAAACCTGGCCCTGCTGGTCCCGTGCTTCTGCAGAGCAGCGTCAGCAGGGCGCACCGTCTCCCGAGGGCCGCAGACCCCGCCCTCCTTGTCTCACACCCACCTTCCTTCACCTGTAAAGACGGCTCACGCCGCAAAGACTAACGCACAAACGGAACCTAGAAGCTGAGCCGGACAAGTGTGTCCTTTGTTTTCCCTTTTTACGGTCTACACAGTGACATACATGCTGGTATGTACACAGTATACCACATATGGGGCCCGCTGTGTGGTTTTATAGCTGGCCAGGTGTTTTTATTTATGATCCCTCATTTCACCAAGAAACGACTATGTGTAGGTGCACCTGTGCCTGTGTGCGTGTGTGCGATTCTCAGCAGGAGGTGATTTTGTCCCCAGAAGACATTGGCAGTGTCTGGAGACATCTTTTGGTTGTCACAACTGGCATCTAGTGGGTAGAGGCCAGGGATGCTGCTACACATCCTGCAATGCATGGGACAGCCGCACAATAAAGAATTATTCAGCCTTAAATGTCAGTAGTGCCATGGTTGACAACCTTGATTTATACAGACACATATACACATATTCTCATATATATATATATAAAAATATACATGAATAAATATTTGCCCAGGCAAATATTTAAGGTCTGGTGAATCAGACCTTAAAACAGTACACGTCACCACCTCTGGCATTTTTCACACGCATTATATAGTTCTCTTCTGGTGTGTGAATAGGATTCCCACACAGTAGATGCTTACCCGTTGGGTTCTTTTTCTCCCCACATGATTTTGGAACAGGCGATACGTGTTACGATACTTGGAAAGCACCAAAGGGTCTATGTGGAAAGTCAATCTGAGCACAAGTGGAGGCAACAGGTTTGGAAATTGCATTCACCAAGGTTCATTTTATTAATATCCCTCATAACGTAGATTTGTTACTTATATTCTTTTGAACTTTTCAAATATTTTTTTGTGTGTGTGTGTGAGGAAGACCAGCCCTGAGCTAACATCCGTCCAATCCTCCTCTTTTTGCTGAGGAAGACTGGCCCTGGGCTAACGTGCCCATCTTCCTCTACTTTATATGGGACGCCACCACGGCGTGGCTGACAGGCAGTGCATCGGCGAGCGCCCGGGATCCGAACCTGCGAACCCCGGGCTGCCAAGTGCGGACTAAACTGCTGCGCCACCGGGTGGTCCCCTGAACTTTTCAAATATTTTGTAGTAAGATTCTTTAAAATTCAAAAATCTTAATTCTGCTTCCCTCCCAAGACATAGTCATTTTTCTCCTGGATATCTTCCTATGTCATTCCATATCTAAATAAGCAAATAAATACATTTAAGAAAAATAGTAGTAGCACATAGGACCCACTAATCTCAATCTGGCCTTTTTTATTTTGCTGAGGAAGATTTGCCCTGAGGTAACATCTGCACCGATCTTCCTCTATTTTGTATGTGGGTTACCTCCACAGCATGGCTGCCAATGAGTGATGTAGGTCCATGCCCAGGAACCAAACCTGGGCCACCGAAGCACAGCATGCCAAACTTAACAACTAGGCCATGAGGCCGGCCTCTCAGTCTGGCTTTTTGCCCTCAGCATTGTGTCTTGGGGAACCTTGCATATCAGTTTGTAAAGCTGTTTGTCCTAAAGGCCATCACTTTAAAAATCAGCCCTCCTTGCAAAAGCTTGCATGGAATGCAACATTCCAGGGATGAAGACAACAGATGCATTGAGCAAAGTGTTTTGTGAGAGTTGATTAGGTAAAGAGGCCAGGAGAAAGCTACCAACATGTAGGTACTCTTTCATAATCTGCATTTGAAAATCCCAGATTTAGCAACATTTACATCTTGAGATCTGGCTTCTGTGGTTTGAAAACCACTCATGAGATCATAAACTAATTTGTGGTGCCAGATGTGGCGTATAACACCCTCCATGGAAAAAGGGACACTGGCTTCCTGGTGTGGATAGCTGCTGGCCCACGTGGCCCCTGCAGGCTTCCTTCCTGAGGTGGTGCCATTGGATATGCTGAAGTTTTGAGCCTGGAACATCCCTGCCTGCTTCCTGGGTGTGGAGCCCCAGGAGGTGTTCCCCTCCCTCCCCTGCTCATCTTTGCTCACCTTGTTTTTTAGCGGCTTAATTCCTCACCTCCTGGGAGATGTGGTTTTCTTGTGGGGCTGTAACCTGCTGGCCCACTTCATCAATGCCTACCTGGTGGATGACAGCGTGAGTGACACCCCAGGGGGGCTGGGAAACGACCAGAATCCAGGTTCCCAGGTTGGTTGGAACAAGGACTTGTCCATCTTTCCATGTACTGCTGACGCCCAGGGTCTGGGGCAGACTCAAGGACTCTGGGATTCTGAGCACCAGGCCCTGAGGGCTAGAGAGGGCTCTGGGGAGTGGTCTGAGAAGAGGACCTCTGGTTGTCCCTGGGTCAGCTTTGCCTTCAGGGAGAATGGCCTCAAGAGATGAGATTCGAGGTCAGTAACCAGACCTGGAGGAGTTCATGGAATGCCAGTCTCTGGGCAGCTTTAGAAATAAAACAGACCCCAGCTTAACCAAGGCTGGTTTGAGTCAGTGACCTGACGAGGGCTTAGGAAATCAGGAGGTAGACCAGCTAATAGTAACCCTTTAACTTTTGCTTAATGTTTTGTACTTTTTTAGACCCTTTTGTGAACATTATAACATTTGATCCTGACAGCACGCCAGCTGTGAAGGGAACAGGGCGGGTATAACATCCCGTTTTACACAAAGAAATTGAGACCGGAGGCTGAAGGGCTCTGCAGAGGCATTTGGCTGGGCTGGGTCTTCCCTGTGCCAGGCTGCACAGCCTGCTCTGCATAGACTTCTCAGCAGATTGGGTCAGTGTCACAGGCCTTGTCCTTCTAAAAGGCGCTTGTTGAAGGTCACAGGCCTTGTCCTTCTAAAAGGCGCTTGTTGAAGAAAAGTGTCTGGGGACCTGATGTTTGACTGGTTCTGCCTGAACCCAGATAAGAGCTGGGGAATAGTGATGGGCAGGAGGTTCCTGGTAGCCAGACATTCTAACGTAGGGATTGCCAACCCCAGGAGGATAGGCAAGGGAGGGGCTGGGGACCTGTCTGCCAGAATCACTGTGGTGGGGAGTGGGTTCATAGTCTATATGTGTCTTGTCTGGGCCCCAGAATGGCGATTCGGGGGAGTGGGGTATCTGGGCTTGTGTCTGTGTGGTGAGGAGGGCCCCGCCCCAACTGAGAGCCTCTGCTCGGAGGCAAACAGTGTCTGGCCATTTGACGTGGGTGGGTGAGTCTTACTGGCCTTTCAATGTAAGCAAATTCAAGTGGCTCCATAGAGACCAGCTCCCATCTGCAGTTAGAGTGGCAGATAATGGCCTTGCCCTTCCTTGGGGCATTGTGGGTGGGTGAACTGCTGCCGTCACCTACAGAGCAGGGCTGGGGCAGGTGGGGCGTCCTGGCGGGGGAGGGGTGTCCCACAGCTGACTGGTTCCCTCCAGTCGAGGTAGGCAGGTGTCTGACGGGGCTGCCGCACTCAGGCTACCAACAGCAGGCAGCAGCTTCAGTGAAAGGATTTCTGGTGCTTTTCTGATGTGGCGTAAATGCTCAGATGAGGCTGCCACTCAGACTCAGGGCTGAGCAGACCACCTCCCTCCCCACCAGGTTGCAGGACATCCATCTGGTGGGATGGCCACGCCACAGGAAGCTGAGGGATAGGCAGTCACCCTTCGTAGTTAGGAGCTGTTTCCTGGGCAAAGTAGAATTCAGAAGTTGGGGGCCTGAAGAGGGAGAGAGCTTGCTGAGGTCGGGGGTGGCAGTAAGTCCAGAGTTTCCCCTCGCCTTTTGCTGCAGGTCCAGGATTGTGTGTCTGGGTAGTTGGGGTGGGTATCTGTCTTTCCATTCAGTAAGCACTTACTGAGCACCGACTGTGCGCCAAGCCCTGGATGTTGATCAAGGCAGATACAGGCCAAGCCCTTGGAGCCCACAGCTCAGGGTTACGCAGGCCAGCAGCCAATAATCCCACTTATCTGGTCTTCAGTTCTGCTCCTCATGGTCCCCAGCTGGGTCACAGAAGTTCCTTCAGTCCAGTTATCCCACTTGTGCTTCCTAGATCTTCTCTTGGCTCTGACCACAAGGCCATGGAAGCCGCTGGCAGCCCTGAAAGGGAATGCAGTGTGTGCGGCCAGCGTGGAGGGCAAGGTGGAGGCACCCAATGAGGCAGCATGGGGTAGGGCCACATGTCTGAAGGCTGCTTCCTGAGGTACCTGTGGCAAACCCATCTTTCTTTCTGTCTCTTCAGTTCAGCCAGGCCCTGGCCATCCGGAGCTACACCAAATTTGTGATGGGGGTAAGTTGAGCCAGCTGCCCTTCCCACTGCCCTCTGGGCCTGGTGGGGCTGGAGGCCAGCTCTGGTGGGGGCTGGGTGGAGCCACTGACGCTGCGCTCTCCCTGGGTTTCAGATCGCAGTGAGCATGCTGACCTACCCCTTCCTGCTGGTCGGTGACCTCATGGCTGTGAACAACTGTGGGTAGGTGTGCGCCCCTCCACCAGGCACCCTGCCCCTCCGCCTGTGCTGTGTGTAGGCTCAGCCCACCAGGCACCCTGGCTTTCTCCAGGATTCGCCATGCCTCCTTGGGATGAATCCGTGGTTCTGGATGTGGGTGGTGGCAGCTCCAAGTCATTCTTCTGGAAGTCTCCTTTTCCTCAGCTGATCCGTCTCCTACTGTTCTCTGTCTAACATGCTCTCCTTCCCGGGCAGGCTGCAGGCCGGGCTCCCCCCTTACTCCCCGGTGTTCAAATCCTGGATCCACTGCTGGAAGTACCTGAGTGTGCAGGTAAGCAGGCTCCCATACTTCTGCCACCTCAATCAGATGAGATGGTTTTGTGGCCTCTGTTGCGTGGAAAGATACGGTTGTCGTGGAACAGTGTTGTGAGTAGGGACGGTAAAGAGAACGTAGAGTCCTGGTTTAAGGCATTTAAATTACATTTTCACTTCATTTTAGAAAGGATTTGAGGTAGTTAGATCTGAACTGACATAAAAATTATACATCAGATGAGGTCTCCTTTCTTCTTCACCTCTTAGAGACTAGTATGAGGGAGCTCATAGGGCGGGTGGTGAAGCCCGAGAACTTCTTATCCCTAGAGTGACATGGGCTGACAACGCAAGGACTAAGAGCAGTTCCTGACAGGCAGCTGGCGTGTGGAGGCCGACCGTCCCTCCTGCAGGACGTCCCCGGTGCCCAGGGCAGCCTGAGGTTTGAGCTGGGTCACGCGGTGAGCCTGGCGAGGGTGCCAGTGTGGGGGTTCTGTGTTCTCTGCCCAAGCACCCTCCTGCTGGCTGGAGCTCTTGGGCCCAGAGGTCAAGGATCCAGCTGTCTGGCCCAGGGCACATCCTTGCCTTTTCCTGGCCTTGGTTTGCCTCAAAGTAAAATGGGGCGATGGCCTGGGGAGGATTGAGCGCACTGACTGGCCTCAAGGTTGAGAAGAGGACAGATGGGAGGGAAGGGGGAAGGCAGGAGATGCACACAGTTCTTGCCAGTGACTCCAGTCAGTTCCGCAGGCATCACATCCTGTGGGCACTGAGGAGTCCAGACCACTTGGGCTCTGAAGCTAGAAGGCACTGAGTCTCCTCTTTGGGGATTTCCTACCTCGTAGCCCCATCGACACTGGACACCCTGTAGCGTACAGTGAACTGCTCCCTTGTGCTTCTGCACAGTGCACATTCTGACCTTGCCTTCCAGGAATGCAAGCCTAGGCCCCACCCCCGACCCTGGGGTCTCTGAGCTGCTGGACCCTTCTTTGCCTTACACTGGCCTTGCTCGGGGGCAGGGTGAGAAGCATGCCCTCCCCTCTCACTGTCCTGTCTGCTCCTTCATTTCCAGGGCCAGCTCTTCCGTGGTTCCAGCCTGCTTTTCCGCCGGGTGTCATCAGGATCATGCTTTGCCCTGGAGTAACCTGAATCACCTCAAAAAACATGCTGTCTCAGCCTGTGCACCTTGGGGGAGGCCTGATCATCTCGAGGCACCTGTAAGACAACTCCAACCCAGCAACACCTAGATGTGCTCCAGCCCAGCTGGGCTTCGGTTTCCATATTTGCCATGTGTCTGTCCAGAAGTGGGGGTTTGGTGGGGGTGAGGCTGCGCCCAGTGGATTGGTCACCTGTTAGACCTGGGGAAGGTGGGATGGGGCTGCGGAGTTGGGGCAGAGTCCCCTTACTTAGCAGATTTGCTGAGTCTGCCTTGTGCTGGGGGCCAGAGAATGACTTGTGGAGGCCTAGGTTGGATGGGAAAAGCTTATGGGGTCAGATCCCACCCCCCACTCACCCAAGTCAGCCCAGCTCTCCTCCTGCAGCTCAGCTGGGAGCATTGCTCTCCTGCTTTGTAAATAGGGCGTGATCCCCTTTCACGAGGCCACCATCATGTCCAGGCCTGTGCTAGGAAGCTATTAACTCAGTTCTACCTTTGTTTTTCTCAACACTACTTTTCTGATATGAAGGCAACACCTTCTCAATGGGAAATCATGCGACCGCTCAGAATGTGTCCCCCTCATCAAATGCTCGTTGGTTTAATGGTGACACCGCCTGCGCAGGATCTGGTTATCTGTGCAGTTGTGAACACGCGGAAGTTGGGCAGATCAGTGTCTCTAGTCCCACCCAGTTTAAAAGTTCGTGATAAGATTTGACCCTTTCTCCCTCAAATAAATGTATTGATGGTGATTTGGAGTTGTGTGGGGAGTCTCTCATTTTTATGAGCTTAAAAGACATCTGCAGAGTCCTTCTCAGCCCTTTGTGTTTGTGTGGGAAGGGGCTGTAAAACAGCAGGGCTGGGGCAGCCCGGCCTGGAGATGAGCAGTGCCAGGGCTTGGTGGAGGTTAGCCTTGGGGGAGACGCTGGATGATTTTCTGAACCAGACAAGGCCCGGATGCCTGTTCACAGAGCAGCCACTAGTGCACAGGCCTATTACCAGGGAGACGTTCCTTTAAAGGCCCTGCCAGCTAGAAAATGTTCTACCCAAACTCCTGTCATCTCAGCACTGTTTGTGGATGACATTCTCAGGTTTTACTGAGTCATTTGGTGTAGAGGTCACATGGTTACAGCAGAAGGGGGACATGGGCCCAGCTGAAGCACCAAGCCCCCTGCCTTCTCTGGAGAAGGCAGACCTCCCTTCCATACACTTGTGCTCAACACCAGGGTCTGTAAACAAACAAAACTTACAAATGGAACAAGCTGGCCCCTAGAGACGGTGGGCTTCCATCTGAAGGGGTTTGGACACCACTTGAGGTCCAGCTGAGTTCCTGAATGTTTCTCTGCCCTTGCTGGAGGGGAGCTGGCTTCTGAGAATTGGGGTCTGGTGACTTTGGTCATCCTTCCTTACAGGGACAGGCTGGATCACCCCCAGGGAAGGCCCCTGGGATGCTTTTGCAGAACCGGTTTTCCCCGGTGGCCTGGTAAAGGTGACTCGAGGGCGGTTTACTTCATGGATCCTTGTGCAAGTGTCCTGTGAGTGTATGTTGGTTGAAGCCACAAGGTCTGGTGCCCACTTCAGACAGCTGACGTGGCAGGGAAGGAGAGCGCATGGCACGGTGAGCGGGCCAGGCCTTGCCGGCACCGTTTCTTGAGAGAAGGAAGGCCCTTCAGCAGCGTGTCTGCCTCATGGCACCTTACCTTTCTCCAGCCCAGCGTGGTTCCCCACTGTACTGACCACTGTTCTGGGGTAACTTTTCTTCCCATTGCTCCACCCTCAAATCCTATTTTTGCATCTGGTCCCCCAGATTTAGGGGCACTGGCATCTCAGGAGCCCAAGCTGAGGCGGCCGTGAGGAGCCCCTCCCTCTGGCAGTCACCTCCTCCCACAGGATTGGAGAGGCCACTGGGGTAAAGAGCGGGCCATGAGTGGGCTTGGCAAGTCACCTAGGCTGTTCCCAAATAACACCTTGGGATTTCTGAATTTCAGGGTCTCGGCTACATTTCCCAGGCTGTCTTCCATACCCAGAAATGGCAAGAAAACCCCTTTGATAACCCTGTCAGTTTTTAGTTGAGCAAAGTATGGGTTTTACTCCTAGCGATTTTCAGTTCAGTATTCAGATGCATGTGTTGTGTATGTTAAATGCTCCCTTTGTTTCCTGGACCCTTCAGTCTTTGAGGGCTGAGGCCTCACCTGCCCTCTGAGCACCTGGCCTATTCCCTGTCTGTCCTGGCAACTAGAATGACGAGGTCTTTATCTGAGAAAGGAGATTGGGTTGGATTGGGGCAGGAGGGGAGCTGAGCTGTCAGCAGAAGGAGGGGTGATGGGAGTGGGAATGTCCTTGTGGAGAACCAACCACCTTCCTCCCCGAATGTTCTCTGACAGGCCTTTTGGGACTCCCTGTGATGAAGCCTGAGGTGGCAGTGGTGGCCTGTGCTGGGCCCCGCTGTAGCCGTTGTTGCTGTGCCAGTCTCCACATGCCTGGGAGCCATGCAGCATAGTGCTGGAGCAGATCCCTCCCCACTCTGGTCCTCAAGGCCTCAGAGTACCAGCCTCCCTGCCCTCTGTTTGAACGTGCCTTCCCATCCTCACGGGCTTGTACTGACACACCCCCTCCCTGCCCATTTGTCACAGCCCGATCTGACTAGTATGGGACACCATGTCTTGCCTTCTGTTATTTCCCCCAAAACAAACTTCCACAGGGGTCCTTGCTCCTGGTCTTGGATAGGTTCTCTCATGTGACAGGGCTCCTGAGGGCTGGCCACAGGTGCTCTTGCTTTGCAGGAGGCAGGCAGATCCCACCCAAAACTAGGAAAGATGGGTTTGGGCCTCCACAGTCCTGCTCTGCCCTGAGGCCACGTCACCTGACCACCTCATAGGACCCGGGGCTAGCTTGAGAAAACAGGCGCAAGAAGGGAGGGTCCCTCCTCAGGAACACGAGTTGGATCAACATCTGAAAATCAATTAATGTAATACACTCTATCCATAGAATAAGGAACAAAACTAAATATGATCATCTCAGTTGACACAGAAAAAGTATCTGACAAAATTCAACATCCCTTCATGATGAAAACATTCAGAAGCCTAAGAATAGAAGAGAACTTCACCAACATGATAAATGGCATCATGAAAAACCCATAATTAACATTATACTGAATGGTGAAAAACCTACTAATGTTTTCCCCCTAAGATCAGGAACAAGACAAGGATGTCTGCTCTTGCCACTACTGGAGTACTAGACGGTCTAGCCAGGGCAATAGGCAAGAAAATGAAATACAAGTTATCTGGGTTGGAAAGGAAGAAGTAAAACTCTCTCTGCAGGTGACGTGATCTTGTATATAGAGAATCCTAAGGAATCCACTAAAAATTCTTTTATAACTAATAAATGAATTCAGCAAGGTTGCAGGATATAAAATCGATATACAAAAACCAATTGTATTTCTGTACACTTGCAGTTGAACAAAGTGAAAATGAAATTAATAAAAAATTCATTTACAATAGCATTCATAATAATTACGAATAAATTGGACAAAGGAATTACAAAACTTATACTTTGAAAACTACAAAACATGGTTGAAAGTAAAGATGACCTAAATAAATGAAAAGACATCCATGTTCATGGATTGGAAAACTTAACATTGTTAAGATGTAGATTACACAATCCCTGTCAAAATCTCAGCTGAATTCTTTGCAGAAATTTGACAAGCTGATCCTAAAATTCATATGGAAATTCAAAGGACCCAGAAGAGCCTAAACAATCTTGAAAAAGAAGACCAGAGCTGGAGCACTCACACCTCGCAATTTCAAAACTTACTATAAAGCTACAGTAATCAAGACAGTGTGGTACTGGCATAAAGATAGACATAGAGATGAATGGAATAGAATTGAGAGTCCAGAAATAATCATTCACATTTATAGTCAATTGAGTTTCAACAAGGGTAATGAGACAATTAAATGGAGGAAGAATCATCTTCAACAGAAAGTGCCAGGACAACTGGATATTCACATGTGTAAGAATGAAGTTGGACTCCCACCTCACACCACATACAAAAATTAACTAAAAAGGGATCAAAGACTTAAAATATAAGAATTAAAACTATATAATTCTTAGAAGAAAACATAGGCATAAATCTTCATGACCTTGGATTAGGCAATGGTTTCTTATAACACCAAAAGCACAATCAATAAGAGAAAAAATAGAAGAACTGGATGTCATCAAAATTAAAAACTGTTGTGTTCAAAGGATACCATCAAGAAAAATTGAAAAGACAATCCACAGAATGAGAGAAAATGTTTACAAATCGTATATCTGATAAAGGACTTGTAGCTAGAATATATAAAGAATTCCTGCAACTCAATAATAAAAAGACAAATGCCCCAATTAAAAACTGGGCAAACAACTTGAATAGACATTTCTCCAAAAAAGATATACAAGTGGACAATAAACACGTGGAAAGATGCTTGACATCATTAGCCATCAGGCAAATGAAAATCAAAACCACAAGGAGATACAACTTCACACTCACTAGGATGACTATGATAAAAAAGACAGATGATAACAAGTGTTGGCGAGGATGTGGAGAAATTGGAACCCTTGTATGTTGCTGGTGTGAATGTAAAATGGTGCGGCCACTTTGGAAAGTAGTCTGGCAGTTCCTAAAAAAGTTAAACATAGATGATCCAGAGTTACCCTAGGATACCACTCCTAAGTATATACCCAAGAGAAATGAAAACATACGTCCACACAAAAACTTACGTGAATGTTTATAGCAGTGTTATTCATACTAGCCAAAAAGTGGAAACAACCCAAATATCCACCAGTTGATGAATGGATAAATAAAATGTATTCCATACAAAGGAATATTACTTGGTAATAGTACTGCTTCATGCTACAACGTGAATGAACCTTGAAAATATCATGCTAAGTGAAAGAAGCCAGTCACAAAAGGCCACATATTGTATGATCCCATTTATACGAAATGTCAGACTAGACAAATCCATAAAGACAATAGATTAGAGGTTCTTACGGCTGTGGGTGCGGGGTGGAGGGAAAATTGGGAGTGACTGCTAATGGGTATGGGGGTTTCTTTTGGGGATGATGAAAATGTCCTAAAATTGACTGTGATGATGGTTGCACAACCCTGTGAATATACTAAAAACCTTTGAGTGGTACACTTTAAATAGGTGAATTTGTGTTACATCTTAATAGAGATACATTATATCACATATATATGTGGTCCGTGGGCAGCCCTGGCCTGACTTGGATGCTTCCTATTTAACCACGCACACTCTGGCTTTGGCCTGGAGACAGTTGCTCTGTCCTTCCCCACCAGCCCTAGCTTGGTCCCAGGCTGCCCTCAGTCTCCGACTGTTGCTAGCCCTCGCCACACACACACACACACTTGGTGCTTTCCTGCCCCACAGCACTTCTGGACAATCCTGCTGTGCTCCCCTGGGCAAGGGTCTGGGACTCCAGAACCCTTTCTCAGACTCCTCCATGCGCCAAGCATTGGCAAAGTCATGTGTCCCAGATGGGCCCGGGCAGCAGAAGCCCTGTGAAGAGGTTGTATACCACTCCTTGATCCTGGGTCCTGAACCCAGCCAGCCCCACTGGTGACTCCTGGAGCTGGGAGAGTCAGCCCAGCGCCCTTGGCCTTCCCTTGGCCCTTTCCTCTTCCTGCCAGCTACCTGAAGACTGGGTGGGTGGATGGAAGTTACAGGAAGGAAAGGAAGGGTGCCCCAAAGAACTAAATGGAGTATTTGGGGGGGTGGTAAAGGAGAAGGAATAGTGCCACAGGTTGGTGGGGGAAGCATTGAGCCTCTTCAGGGCCCCCGCCCCTCACAAGTACAGAGACTCGGGGAACTCTAACACGGGCTTTTATTCAGAAGGCAAGGGCTGCTTCCTTTCCCTGGTCCCTGCCTGCCCCAGCCACAGAACCCCACTCTGATGGGGCTTGTCCTCTCACACTGCCTCCCAGCTACACAGGCAAGTAGGGGAGGAAGGCACTCAGGGAGAACCCCACCCTGCACAGGCAGACAGCCCTAGGCCAGGCAGGCAGGGATCTCCCCAGAATCCCCACCCACGCCCCAGACTGAGATAGCAGAGGCAGGAGGGGTCCAGGCCAGGTGTGCAGTCATGGGGTGACAACCTGAGCTCGCAGCCAGCCAGGCCCCAAGATGTCTGGGGATGAGGCACATGCCCTGCAGCCTCCAGAGAGCCTTCAGCCAAGATGTGTCTTGTTTGGGGGGCTGGGGACAGGGTGGGGGAGATGGCAGGAGGACAGCTGACCTCTTCACCCTGGGAAGGGAGGAGGCACTCCTAGGAACAGCCCAGGACTCAGATGGCTCCAGGAAGATGCCAGGGGACTGGAGGGGCCAAGGGGTTCCTGGGACGCCCTGGGATCTTCTGTCCCTAGAAGAGCAGGCCATGGCCACAGCACAACTGGAGAATGGGCACCTGTGGCCGCAGGAACACTGCTCAGAACAATCTGCAGCTAGCTGAGGAGTGGGCCTCCCCAGAGGCAGAGGCACTGCTGAGGTGGTGCCAGGGAGTGGCCCTGTAGAGGCCTCCTGCGGGCACAAGGGCACTGGCCTGGAGTCTGGCCAGGAGCTAGGGTGAGGGGGTGCTGCTGGGCCACAGAGCAAGACCTGCCCAGGGAGCTGTGGCCTTTTACTGGGAGAAAGACAATCCGAGTGGCCATGAGGCCAGGGTGCCCCCTGCAGCCTTGCCTTTGAGTGATGACCCCTTCAGAAGATTCCAGCCAACACCAGGGGAGGCAGTAGCAGCAGTCCCAGGAGCGGGCCCCAGACATGACCGGGGCCTGAGTTCAGCGCTGACTTGATGTTAGGCTTCTCAAGGCCCTCTGCACCTGTGGGAAGGGGGAGGCTTTGCCTCAGCCTGGAGACAGCTCTGCCTGACCTCCCACCCCCCCATCAGGCATGCAAGCGGGAGCCCAGCAGCCAGGGAGGAAGCTCCTACTCAGAGGGTGCATGCTCCGCCATGCCTGTACCATCCATGCTGGGGGCAGGGTACTGACATTCCGGAGCCAGGAGGGAAGGCAGGACAGATGCTACAGGCCTTACCTGGCAAGGACGACTGCAGGGCCAGGGTACGCCCGCCCATGGCATTAGCGGTGGCAGAGGTATTGGGGGAGTTGGGCAGGGACTTGGAGGAGGTGTGCCCCGTGTGGTCCAGGGTGGCCTGCAGCTCACCTGGCTCATCCTGGGCTGGAATAACTGAGGCGGAGACCTCACTGGAAGGAGGCAACTCGGCCTCAGCCTCACCCTCCTCCTCTCCCTCCTCCTGGGAGTAGGGTAGCGGCTCCCGTGTCCCTGTCAGGGACACCTTGGGGTGCAGAGAACTCTCTGGGCTTCCGGAGGGCATTCTCGTGCTGCTGGCCTCTTTGTCTGCTGATTTGGGGATGGGATCACGGGTCGATTTGGGGAAGGGAGCTGGCCCCTCATCCCAGGAGAGCAGGCTGTGAGTTGCCAAAAAGGAGGGGACCTCAGTTGCCAGGGAAGATGGGACCTCAGTTGCCAGGGAAGATGGGGCTTCAGTTGCCAGGGAAGATGGGACCTCAGTTGCCAGGGAAGATGGGGCCTCAGTTACCAGGGAAGGCAAATCCTGAGCCTCTTCAGGGCCTCTAATGGGTTCTGATGAGAGAGACAAGGCCTCTCATTAGCGCTGCAAGCGGGACCTCACATCCCTCACCTACCGCAGTCAAGGAGAGGCCACCAATGGCCTACCAAGACACACAAACACACATACACACACCCTCTCCAGCGAACATGTCCCTCATTGCTAATAAATGTTATTTCTTGTGATTGACACCGTTACTCCTCCATCCAAGTCTTCCCCTCTCCGCACTCTCACTTCTACTTTGCAGGGGGCTTCTCCAGCTGGATTCCTGTTCCAACGCGCCCACGGCGCTGCGGGCCCGGCCCAGCAGAGTCCCTCTGACCACGCCCACCAACGGCCCCTCCCACCCCGGGCCCTCTCCGCCCGGCCACTCCCACCTCGCCCGGCGCTTGGGAACTGCCGGACTCGCCCCTACCCTCGCCTTGGAGGGTTGAAATCCGGTCACTTGGAATGACAGGGCGCTAAAGTGGCTGCGCAAAGAGGGCAAAGCAGGATCGGGAACCCGGATGGGGTGGGGCCGCCGAGAGCCCCCGGACGTCGCGTCCCACCGCGCCCCTCCCCTGCCCACGCACGGGTCGGGAGCAGGGGGAGGCTCCAGACCATCCGGTCACCGTCCCTTCCATCCCCTTCCTCTTCCTCCCCACCCCGTCCCCGACTCACCACAGAGGGAGTTCTCACAGTGGTAGCCGGAGGGACATTGGGAGCACGGAGTGCCCTCCTGGTAGGGCCTCTGCCTCTTCACGTTCCCCCTGCAGGAAGCCAGGAGGACGCTGGGGTGGGGGGAGGTCCCTGCCAACCCCTGACACTGTCTATCCCTTGTACGCACACCTAGTCCAGAAGTAACCCCGTGTCTTACTTGCCCCCAACTATCTTGCTGGGCCAATGAGAGCAGACTCCCACCCGTGCCCTCACAGCTCCCCTCCCGCTTCCTCAGCCCTCCCCTTGGTCCGGCCCACCCTTTCCCCCAGGGCTCCCTCGGCACTCACGGGGGCTCGTAGTTGCAGACCAGCAATTGGATATTGGTCTCCTCAACGCCCTGGAGCTTCTCACAGAAGTGGGAGCCACAGCCGATCCTCTCTGTCTTGGCCCAGACCACCTGAAGGAGGGCAAACCCAAGAATTTGGCTTGGGTAGGATGGCCCCTAGCTAGTGTCTCCCAACACCAGCCTTCTATGGATGGGGACAGGAGGAACCCTAGAGCTTGTAAGCTCCAAGTCCCCGAGGACACACAGCTTTAGGACAAAACTCTGAACAAGGGGCTGTGGGGGGAGGGGGGCATTTGTCCTGAACAGTCTCCTCTCCCCTGCCAACCACACACACTATTTCACCAGGCCTCTCTCCCTCTGAAACCCTTCTCTGCTGATATACCCTCATAAATTCTTCTTGTGGGCTCTTCCTAGAGGCCCCTGCATTTTAAACAAGGGGTAGATCCAAAGGAATAAATCTCAAGTGGGAGAATCTTGGATATCAGCAACATGCAAAGTCCAAGAAAGGGAACAGGAGGAGCCATTTTGGAAGTGAACTTCCTCACATCACAAGTTAGCAGGGAGCTGCTCTGCGTTTTCTGTCTGTGGGTCTCCTAGCTGCTAGAAAGAGTTCTGTTGTTAAGTATAAAATTTAAAGAGTCAAAACAAGCTTTGTGCACTGCTACAGGCCAAGTCCAGAAGCCTCCACTTGCTCTTTCTAGGCCCAGTCTGCCCAGGAGTCACTCAAACTGAGGCCAGTTTTTGCTGTGAGATCTGGTTCTAGCTGTTAATTCTGCATACACACACACACACACACACACACCCCAGGATTGGGGTCTTTCTGCTTAAATCAGCTGGGGGTCCCCCACACACCACTGCTGAGCATCTCCCAGGCAGAAGCGACCCCAGAGAGCAGTGCACTCAGCCCTAGAGAACGTTGTGGTAGAGGTGGGGCACACCCACTCCTGCGGGGCACTGATAGCAATCCGTAGAGGAGGATGCATGTATGGGGGATGTGAGCAGGGACACAGGACAGAGGGAAGAGGGCAGGGAGGGCTGCTGGTCCTTCACAACTTCCTGATCTGGGTGGGTGATGTTGGGATTTCCTTCCCTAAAGGTTAGCACTAAAAATACCACCCAAGAGAGGCACTGGAAAACGGAATTGGTGGATATGGGTGGGAAGATGGTGAATGTATTTTCCTTTTTTAAAAAATTGTCATGTTATTGTTTGAACAAAAAATAGGCACTGGGAGGAGAAAAAAAGAATTCAATAACACTAATGTTAATTCCCCCCCCCACACACACACCCTACACCTCTCATCTGCAAACTCAAACTTTCAAAATGCGGTGAGAACCCGGACACAAGCAAAAAGTGGCTGCGAGGCAGGAAATGCTCTTAGAAGTCTCCCTGAGACCTTCACTCAGTGACAATTTGCTCTTATTTTACACATAGTTTTTTAAAGTAAAAGAAAAATTAAACGAACACAATTGTTTATTTGCTTTTGCGTTCCCCAGCAGATTAAAAGCAGCAACTTAGACATCATGAGAGACGACAAAAAAGGGACAGTGAGAGAGAAGACAGAAGTCGAGGGACATTTCCTGCTGGGGGAACAGCCCTGTATAACTTAGGTCAAAGGACAGGACTACTTATAGTGCGGTCAGCATCGCCTGTAACTACTGTCCAGGAAAATGGCTCAGAGGCACCTGACTTAGGTCTCTTTGGTACCAGGAGGCTGAGCGGGGCTGCCTAGGTTTTCAAAAGATTGTGGTTTTTAAAGAATCAACTCAAAATGGTTTAGGCAGTTTAAGAAGCAGACTTCATCAGAGGCCTGGACTACACATTAATTGCTGTGGAGAGACGACTGTCATGAAGGATCTAAGGGGGCTTAGCGTGTGAACTAAGGGACCCCCGGGTGGTGAAGGGAGAGGGGGCCCCGCCCGTCCACCCCGCACCTGCGTGTAGTGGCCACACATCTGGCCCGGGTCGCAGGCGGCGGCGCTGAGGTTGTAGTGGTCGCGCTCTTGGTGCCACTGCTCCATGGCCAGCGGCACGTCCATGCCCTCGTCCGTGATGGCAAACAGGTTCTCGCCGCGCCGCCCGCGCTCCTTGTTGTGGCCCCAGATGCACTGCTGCGCATAGGCCTTGGCGAAGGCGGCCAGCTCCTCGTCCCACCTCTGCGGGGCAGGTCAGGGAGGGAGGTGAGCACGCGTAGGGCTCGGTGGAGGCAGGCGTAAGGGGTGGGAGAGGGAGGTGAGGACGCCCACAGTTCTGTGGGGGTCAGAGAAGAAGGTTGAGAGTGTCCTGGGGGCCTCTGGAGGCCAGAGACCCTCCCCTCCTTAGCGGGGTGACTCTTGGCCATGATCTGGAACAAGCCTCTGCTCCTGGCGGGCTTCTGTGGGGAGGCGGGAGGGTGCCACCCCAGGCCATGAAGTCAGCCGAGCTTGCGACGGTTCACCAGCTGTGTGATTTTGGACAGATTGCCTTACCTGCCTGAACTCTCATAGGGCTTTGGGAAAAGTAAATGAGATGATGTTTGTGACAATGTTATTATTAATTAATATTAATATCCTCTATGTGAAAGGTGGACAGCAGCGACGCCACTGCCTGCCTCCCAGGGCTGCCTGAACTGCTCTGAAGACCACAGGATGTCCAGTGAAATGTTCAAGGGCTGGATCATTTATTCAGCCGTTCTCCTCCCTGTCCTACCCACCACCAATCTGACTTGGGGGCCAGCACTGCACTCTCAGCCCCCACTCTCCCCGGGATAGCCCAGCCTCCATGTCTTTACCAGCTCTAGGTTTCCCTCCCGAGTGCTAGTCCCGAGTGCTCTCCACTCTTGTCAGCCCCTTTCCCCAAGAAAATTGTCTCTGTGTGACCCTCCTCGAGAGGCCTATTTTTGGAGCCTGGGTGACCAAAAGAGCTGTCAGATCCCAAAGGCAGTGATCTCCAGTTGGGGACTTCAGGTGAAACACCGGGAGGGAGCATTTTAGGTTAGGGGGCCTCTGAGGTTCTGTGTCTCCGGCTGGGAGGACAGGCCCAGTGTGGGTGGGAAGAGGGATTAACAAGGCCTCTGACCAAGGGATTGAGGAGGGAAGCCTGGATCCCATTAAACTTTGTCCTTGGCCTCTCCTGGAAAAGGATGACCTGGCAGCAACTCTTGCTCCACCCTCTGGAGACCCAGCCAGCTGCGGGAACCAGACAGCCTCAGGCGCGCCAGGAGCTTGGGTGACCCTGAGGGGAGGGGGCCGTGTGGCCACCCCACCACCACCACACAAGGTTCTCAGGAGCAGCTGCCTGGGGTGGGGATGGGAGTGCTGGGCTGGGACAGCCCCACTGCTGTGACTTGGGGTGAATCCCTCTCCCTCTCTGGGCGTTTTTGTGCCAAATCACTGGTCCCTGACGTTCTCTCAAACTCTGGCGGCAGTGGGAGACAGGGAGTGGGAAAGGGGCAGGGTGCTGGGGGCCAGGAGCAGGGGGTCTGGGGTGACCTGCGGGGCTCCAGACCAGACTGTAAGCTCCTCCAGGGTAGGGCGGTGACGTATCCCAGCTTCTGGCTCGGTGCTGACACATAGCAGGTGCTCGAGAGACGTCTGTCAGCTGTTGACTGAGACAAGGCCCTGCTTGTGAGTCTCCCCTACAGAGCCGGCTGTCATTTCCATTCTGACTACGTGCCTGCAGTCCCACCACTAGAGAGTTGTTCCTTTGGGTCTTGAGGCTTCTCAGTTGTCCAGAGACCCATGTGGAGTCTAAGAGTCACAGTACTCACCTCCATTGGCCACAGAATCACCATCTGAAAGCAAGTCCATTCATTCATTCACTCACTCATTCATTCATTCAACACCTGGGCACCATGCCAGCCCTCGGCGACAGCAAGGACCTAGAAGCCCAAGGTCACATTGTCATAAACCGTTAATTGGGTCACCATGTGGTGAATGACAGATATGTAATAGGTAGTACAGAGGCTCCAGAGAGGGCCATTTAGCCCAACCTGAGGTGGAGAAGGAGGCACTAAGCTAAGTGTTAGAAGAGCAGACACGTCCAGTGGACAGGGGACAGGCTCCCTGAGCAGAAGGCACAACATGAGCAAAGGCACGGAGGGGAGAAACAAGGTTTTGGCGGGGAAAGACAAGCTGTTCAGGTTAACGGAGGAGAAAGTGAGCAGGGGAGGGGCTGGAGAGGTCGGCAGGGACCAGACACACAGCGAGAGCCTTCTCAGGAGCTGGGGCTTCACCCTGAGGCAGTAGGGAGCCAGTGGGAGCCATTGAAGGGTTTTGAGCAGGGTCACCCTGTGTGTTGGATCATTCATTCTGGTAGCAGAGGCCAGAGGCTGGGGAAGCAGGTAGAGGCTGTTCTAGGAGTTCTTGGGAGAAGAAACAAAAGACTGAACCAGGGTTGTGCCAAAGTGATAGGGCGGAGGTGGGGTTCAAGGAAAAGTGAAGCTTCTGGGAGGTAAAGGTGGTTAGATGTGGTGATTAGATGTGGAACCTGAGGGAGTGAGGAGAGTCCATGATAACCCCCACCTGCCTCACCCTGGATCCATTCCCTCAATTATTAATCCAACATTTGTTGAGCACTTACTGTGTGCCAGGCACTGACTAAGTGCTTTACACATATTCACTCATTTAATCCTCACAACCACCTACAAGGGAGTTGTTATGTTGTTATCATCCCCAACTGACAGATGAGGAAGCTGAGACACAGAGAGGTTAAGTACCTTGGCCCAGGTCATCCGGCTCATAAATGGCAAAGTCAAGATTTGAACCCAGGCCGTCTGTCTGGAGTCTCTGCATTCCTTCACTGCGAGGTTGAGCCTGAGCCTTGTCCCATATTTATCGTGGTATCCCAGGCCAGCCTTATCTCCACCCCCTCCTCCGATCACTTCCCACCAAGCAGCAGCGTATGCCCTCAATATCCAAACTGCTTCCCAGAATGTTGCCCCACCCCCAAGGTCCACCTCTGTCTGCAAAGCAGCTCCCAGCCCGTGTAGCCCCCAGCCTCAGCCAGCATCAACCCATCAGGGGTCTACAGATGAGGAAACTGAGGCCCAACAAGGCGTTTCAGGCCTCAAGCAGGGAGCTTGGGCAGAGCTGGTACCAGCCTCTGGGGCCACTGATATATTGTCTGCAGTTCCTGGTTGCCAAGGCCGACAGGGCTGTGAATGGCGGTGCTGTGTGCGTTTGTAGAGCCCTTCCTAGATCTTTCCCACATGTCATCCCGTCTGACCCTCAAGGCCGGGGTTGCCAGCCCCACATGATAGATCAGGAAACAGAGGCCTTTGAAGGTAAAGGGGCCCACCCAGAGTCCCTTTGCCAGATTGGACCCCCAGGCTGCCTGCTGTGTTCCCCAGGTGTGACCTTGTTCTTAGGCACCAGCTACAGGGTCCCTGGACACTGCCCATCAAGCTCCCAGGGCACCTAAGGGTGGCTGGAGGGGATGGGCTGGTCCAGCCCTCAGACGGGGCAGGAAGGAGGTGAATTTCTGACTTTATCTCTTTTAACCTTGAGCGTAAACATCCTGCCCCTACCCCCCCCCCCCCATCAAATCACTCTCCCTCTGACAGAGGTATCCACCACCACAGATCCGGCTTCTGTCGTCTGTAGGCATGTCCATGTACATTTGCTACATCCGCATGTGTCCCCCAGCAGTGTACGTGTTTTTAAACTTCGTGTCAATATACCCTACTGTATATACATCTTTTGAGATTTCATTTTCCTCCCCCACCCAATGTTATATCTGTGAGATTCAGTTCATGTTGACAGATATGTAGCCCTAATGATGACCCCATTTTACAGATGAGAAACCGAGGGTCCTTACTAGGTTAAGGGACTCACCCTAAATCACAGGTCTTGTAGGTGGCCAGGACAGAATTTGAACTGTGTGATGCAGAGTGCTCTCTGCTGCTGGTTCCCGTCCTCACCCACCTTAGCACATCCCTCCTACCCTCGGTGCTGGCACCCAGGCCACTGCCCTGTTTCCTCTTCTCATCTGCTTGGAAGACATCTGAAAGACTGTTTTCACCAAGGTTAGGAACTTACCTTGTTCCCCCTCCCAGGGGCACATGCATTTTAGGAAGTGCTGGGAAGGGGTCATTGGAGTGGGAAGCTGGGGCTTCCAGGCCTGGCTCTACCAGCTGTGTGACCTGCAAGCCTGAGAGACCAGCAAGTCCCTCTGAGCCTCAGTTTCCTCATCTGTATAATGGGGCTGCTTATGGGGACCTGTGAATTATACAATGTCAGGGACTCTGTAACTGACCAGAGAGATGAATCTCTGAGATAGCTTCAGCTTGGGGGGTGGGAGGGATTGGTGGGGGGCCCAGCCCAGCACCCCTTCAATCCTGGCAGGTGAGTGGCCCTGGCCACACTCACCATTTGCAGCATGTCGGCAGCCGGCGGGGATACCTGGGCACGGTAGAGGTTGTGCAGCTCCACCATCACACGTTTCTCTTCATCACTGAGGGCTCCAGTGGGGCCTGTGGTGGCCACCAGCAGTAGCAGCGGCGGCAGCAGGAGCGCCAGGAGACTGCGAGAGCAGTGCATGGTGGCCAGCCCTCTCTGCCTCTCCCATCCAGGGGTCTGGCAGCTGGATTTAAAGTCCTTCCCACACAAGCACCACCCTGGCTGGGGTGGGCGGGAAGGGCTGTGTCTGGAGTCCTGGCCCGGCTCACACAATGTCTCCGGGAGGGCCGAGTCTACTCCCAGAATTTATCTCCCCTTGGACTCCTTGGCAAAAGCTTCCTTTCTCTCGGTAACGGGGGCTCAGGCCAAGGACTATGTGAGTTCCACAGTCCCTCCCGAGTTGTAGGCAGGTCCTCCAGGGTCAAAATCACAGTGACCTCTGCAGAGCTACGACTGGTTGCACCCAGTTCACACCCACTGGGTGCCGAGAACAAGCAAGAGGAAGGAAACCAAACAGACCCCACCCCCAGAGGATTGGGCAAGATGAGGAAGCCACAGGTGGCTTGTGGTAGGACGGAGGAAGACAAGATATATTTGGTAAAGGTTGGGCCAACCTAAGTCTGACTCCCGGTCCTGCTCCTCCGCTAGCTGTGTTTTGACAGTTATCTCAGCCGAATCAGTGACAATGACAGTACCTACCTCACAGGGCTGGGAGGAGGATTAAATAAGGTCGAATGTATAGGAAGCACCCAGAACAGTATCTGGCACGTAGTAGGCCCTCAGGAACAGTGGCGTGGCCTTGGCCAGCTCCCAGCCCCATGGGGAGGCGGGACTTCTGCGTATGGCGGGGAGGGACCCAGTGTTTCCCACTCTAGCTGTATCCTGGAATAGGGCTTTTCACTATGGATAAAATTTGGGCTTCTGTATGCCCTCTGTGAATGAGTGTGCTTGAGGTGCTCATTTGGAAGTGGGATGCTGGGACCCCTCCTGCTCTGAATATGTAGAAAATAGAATGTGTCTGTTTTTGAAATCAAGGGAGAGCAGAAAAGCAGAGGGGTGAGTGAGCTGATGCAGCAGGAGCTGTGAGGGGAGGGTATTGGAAGGGAGATAGGCCCAGCGGCCAAGCACTTGCATTGTAATGACACTCAGGGGCAGGGACCAACGTCTTGGTCTCCATGAGGCAGGAGGCTGGAACCAGCACTCTTGAATTTAACAGGGATCCTGGAAGCCTGCGTTCTCAGTGAAGGGAGACCTAGAAAAAGCCTACTCACTGGCTTTGGAAGATGGCACGAAAATTGCCCCTGCTCAGGCCCTGGGTAAAAAAACAAAAGCAAAAGCAAAAACAACTTGGACTCAAAAAAAATAAATAAAAAAAAACCTGTTAGAGTTAATCAAAAAATTCGGCAAAGTTGCAGGATACAAAATTAATACAAAAACAAGTTGTATTTCCATATGCTAACAGTGAACAATCCAAAAAGGAAATTAAGAAAACAATTCCATTAACAATAGCAATAAAAAGAATAAAATACTTAGGAGGTAGCTTAACCAAGGAGGCAAAAGACTTGTACATTGAAAACTATAAAACGTTGCTGAAAGAAATTAAAGAAGACACAAATAAATGAAAGACATCCCAAGTTCATAGATTAGAAGTGTTAATACCACCCAAAGCAATCTACAGATTCTATCAAAATTCCAATGATGATTTTTTTTGCAGAAATAAAAAAATCCATCCCCCAAAGTCATATGGAATCTCAAAGGACCCCAAATAGCCAAAATAATCTTGAAAAAGAAAAAAAAAATTGGAGGTCTCACACTTCCTGATTTCAAAACTTACTATAAAGCTACAGTAATCAAAACAGTGTGGTATAGCAAAAAGACAGACATACAGACCAATGGAATAGAATACAGAGCCCAGAAATAAACCCTTGTATATATGATCAAATGATTTTTGACAAGGGTGCCAAGACTATTTAAAGGGGAAAGGACAGTCTTTTTAACAGACTGTGTTGGGAAAACTGGATATCCACATGCAAAAGAATGAAGTTGGACCCTTACTTTACAACATATACAAAAATAAACTCAAAATGGATCAAAAACCTACATAAGAGCTAAAACTACAGAACTCTTAGAAGAAAACATAGGGGAAAAACTTGATGACATTGGATTTGGCAAGGATTTCTTGGATATGACACCAAAAGTGTAGGCAACAAAAGAAAACATAGATAAATTGGTCTTAAAAACTTTTGTATCTCAAAGGACACAGTCAACAGAGTGAAAAAGCAACCCATGGAATGGGAGAAAATATTTTCAAATCATGTATCTGATAAGGGATTAATCTCCACAATATATAAAGAACTCCTATAACTCAACAACAAAAAAACTCAAACAGCCTGATTAAAAAATGGTCAAAGGACTTGAATAGACATTTCTCCAAAGAAGATATACAAGTGGCCAAGAAGCATATGAAAAGATGCTCAATGTCACTAATCATTAGGGAAACGCAAATCAAAACCACAATGAGATATCACTTCACATCCATTAGGATGACTATTATAAAAAACAAAAAATAAAAAACAAAACCCCAGGGGCTGGCCTGGTAGCATAGTGGTTAAGTTTGCGTACTCCACTTCAGCAGCCCTGGGTTCGTGGGTTCGGATCCCAGGTGTGGACCTACTTACCACTTATCAAGCCATGCTATGGCAGGCAACCCATATAAAATGGAGGAGGGTGGGCACAGATGTTAGCTCAGGGCCAATCTTCCTCAGCAAAAAGAGGAGGATTGGCAACGGATGTTAGCTCAGGGCCAATCTTCCTCAGCAAAAAGAGGAGGATTGGCAACGGATGTTAGCTCAGGGCTAATCTTCCTCACCAAAGGAAAAAATAACAAAACCAGAAAATAGCAAGTGTTGGCAAGGATATACTGAAATTGGAACAATTGTGCACTGCTGCTGGGAATGTAAAACGATGCAGCCACTGTGGAAGACAGTATGGTGGTTCCTCCAAAAATTAAACATAATTACCTTATGATACAACACGATACAACCCAAAAGAACTTAAAGCAGAGATTCAAATAGATATTTGTATACCAATGTTCATATAGCCAAAATGTGGAAACAACTCAAATGCCCATCAATTAATGAATGGATAAACAAAATGTGTTATATACATACAACAGAATATTATTCAGCCTTAAAAAGGCAGGAAATTCTGATACATGCTACAACATGGGTGAACCGTGAAGACATTATGCCAAGTGAAATAAGTCAGACACAAAAGGACAAATACTGTACGATTTCACTGATATGTGGCAGCTAGAGTAGTCAAATTCGTAGAGACAGAAGGTAGAATGGTAGTTTCCAGAGGCTGGAGGAGAGGGAAATGAGGAGATATTTTTTTAATGAGTACAGAGCTCGAGTTTTGGAAGATGAAAAAGTCCTGGATGGATGGTGGTGATGGCTGCACAATAATGTGAATGGATTTAATGCCACTGAACTGTACACACAGAAACAGCTAAGATAGTAAAACTTATGTTATGTATATTTTACCACAGTAATAAAAAGAAATAACTTGGGAAGTCTTAAATTGGTCCAGAGTGAAATGGATTGAGTAGTGGTAGGGGGATAGTCTCGGCAGAGACAAAGATAAAATCAGGTCTGGAGGGAGCTTTCACAACCTGGGCCACTTGGGTCATCCATGAGGGGAAACAAATACCCAGCTTATCTCACAATCAGAAATTATAAAACACATGAGGAACTGAGCTACCATGAGAAACAGCACACAACACAAACGAGAGGATTCCTGTCCCCAAAACTTGAGATAATAGAACAATCTGGAAGATTTTCAAATAACTATATTTAAAATAATTAAGGAAATAAATGGGTAGCTGAAAAAGGAAGACAGACTTAGGAGGTGGAGTGGAGCATGGTGTGAGAGAGAAATGGTCTAGGAAAATGGGTTAGTCTGGGGAGAGGAGGAGATGCTATTGGGGAAAAATCGGAGTAGAGGAGAGACTGAGAGAGAGCAGATCAGACCTCCAAGCCCAGCTCTCTCCCAGGGCGTTCAGCTGATGAAGCTGTAAGATGGATCTTTCATCCGTGGACAGGAGAATGTGGTGAGTGCCTGGCAGCTTGGGCTTGAGATCAAAAATAAGGAGACTTAGAAGAAAACAGAGATGTCCCAGAGAGTTAAAGTGCGGAAGACCTGGCCTGGGAGGTACTGGACTCAGGAGTGGGAAGAACACAGTTCTCAGACGCCTCCTGGGCAGAAGCAGGCACTAGTACTCCAGGCTGCCCTGGTGTGGTCACCTCCGTGGCCTCTGCCTGGCTCCTCTATAGCAGGGAAAAACAGCTTTATAGGCTCAGCACAATGGGCAGCTTTCATTCACTCATTCATTCATTCATTCAACAAAAATCTACAGAGCTTCTCCATTGTGCCAGGCTCTGAGCTGGGTAAATCAGACAGACCCAGTCCCCTCATGAAGCAGGAGACCCACCAGGAAACACGTATAGCATTGAGGATAAGAGTGTGGTGTGGGGCTTACCACCTGGGTGGCCTTGGGCAAGCTATTTCCCTGCTTGCTGGCCTCAGTTTCCTCACCTGTAAACTGGGCTTAGACAGAACCTACCTCATAGGACGGCTGTGAGCATTAAATGAGTTAGTACATGGAGAGGACTTGGGATAGTGCCTGGCACATCTTAGGTGCTCACTGAGCTAGCCAATGTGAATGCATTCATCATTATTAGTATTATTATTACAGGTGGGAGAATTTACAGGGCCTCAAGTTGTAGCAGAGAAAAAAATATAGCAGCCTAGCATGGCTCTTCCCCTGGGGAGGAGCCCCCTTGGCCTGGGGGAGCTCACAGCTGTAAGGGGAGGACACACACACCTCTGAGGGGCAGGGGCACTGGTGTGAGTGGTGCAGGGGACGCAACCTGGTTTGCTTGAGAGGGGAAGGTGACATAGGAACAAAGACTGGGAGGCTGACGGGAGCCAGCACGAGGGTTTGGGGACCGAGGGCATGCAGCCAGAGAACCCCGCTCTGCATGGGCACATTCCCATGCAACGCTGAGAGCCCTCGCCATATGGGTGACCTCATTTACTTCTCATATGACAGCTCTGAGGTGGGTCTCATAATCACCACACACAAGGAAACGGATGCTCAGAGAGATAAAGTGATTTCCCCAATGTTGGGGTGGGGGTGGGGGTGGGACCAGAGCCTGGACCTGCCACTAGGCAGAGAGGGAGGTTGAGGACAAGCAGATGCGGGAGAGGGAGACGTGGAGGAGAGGAGGTGAAGTTAGGGGAGAGGGAGAGGGAGGGAGAAATGAGAGAATCAGACACACAGAGGATTGGCTGTGGTTTACATCAACTGCATTTTGATCTATAAATCAGGACTTGGAGGAAATGTATATATTTTTTTGAGTTATTATCTATACATATTTTAAATCAAGCTTCATTTTGAAGAGCAGTATAACTCCACCACAAAAAAATTAAGCCAGAGAGGGAAAAAAATTCCACCTCTAGTACTGGCTTCTAGTCTTCGACCAGGTGCTACTCAAAGTGTGGCCCCTGGCCTGATGCCATTCTGCCGGATGTTCATTACTGCTCCTCAGACAACAGGTGCAGAAAACTAGAGTGGGCATTGAGAAACTCTTACAGCAATTTGACACAGTTGTGTTATGTCTGTTGAATCCATGATTTAAAAGAGAGGCTTATGTTTTATATATCTGCTTTTCATTTTGTTTTTCTAATTAATTAACTTTTTATTTTGAAATAATTATAGACTCACAGAAAGTCACAAAAATAACACAGAGAGTCCCAGGAACCCTTTACCTAGATGGTGCCATCTTACATAACTGTGGTACAATGTCAAAACAAGGAAATCAACATTGGTACAATACTGTTAACTGAATGACAGACCTTATTCAGATTTCACTCACCTGTGTATCTGTGCGTGCATATACGTGTAGGTGTGTGTGGTTCTGTGCAATTTGATCTCCGATTCGTGTAGGCATCATGATACAACCAAGATACAGAACTTAAAGCAACTCCCTCCTGCTACCCCTTCATAGTCTCACCCTCCACCCCTAACCCCTGTCCCCTGACAACCACTACTTTGTTCTCCATAGCTATAGTTTTATTATTTCAAGAACATTTTATAAGTGGAATCATATAGCATGTAACCTTTTGAGATTGGCTTTTTCACTAGGCATAAATGCCTTTGAGATCCATCCATGTTGTTGTATGTATCAATAGCTCTTTCCTTTACATGGCTGAGTAGTATTCCATGGTATAGATGTACCACAGTTTGTTTAACCATTCACTGATTGAAAGACATTTGGGTTCTTTCCGGTTTTTGGTTATTATAAATAAAGCTGCTTTGAACATTGTGTACAGATTTTTATATGAACATGACTTATCATTTCTCTGAGATAAATGCCCAAAAATACGGTTGCTAGGTCATATGGTAAGTACAAATTCAGTTTTATAAAAACTGCCAAACTCTCTTCCAGCTGCAATGTATGAGAGATCCAGTTCCTCCACATCCTTGTCAGCATTTGTGGTTCTCTCTAATTTTTATTTTAGCCATTATCGTGGGTTGAACTATGTCCCCGTAAAAGATATGTTCAAGTTCTAACCCCCAGTACCCATGAATGTGACCTTATTTGGAAATAACGTCTTTACAAATGTAACAAAGTTAAGGTGAAGTCATACTGGATTAGGGTGGGCCCTAGATCCAATGACTGGTGTCCGTATAAGAGGGCCACGTGAAGGCACCCAGGGGAGAAGGCCACACTATGATGGAGGCAGAGATTGCAGAAATGCAGCTACAAGCGAAGGAACACAAGATTGCTGGCAGCCTCACGAAGCTGTAAGAGGCCAGGAAGGATTCTTCCCTAGAGCCTCTGGAGGTGACATGGCCCTGACGACACCTTCATTTCAGACTTCTGGCCTCCAGAACTGTGAGAGAATAAATTTCTGTTGATTTAAGCCACTCAGTTTGTGGTAATTTGTTATGCAGCCCCAGGAAACTGATGCAGCATTCCAATAGGTGTGTAGTGAGATCTCACTGTGGTTTTAATTTGCATTTCTTAGTGGGAAATGACGTGAACGTCTTTTCCTGCGCTTATTTGCCATCCTCTTTGATGAAGTGTCTGTTATGTCTTCTGTCCGTTTCTAATTGGATTGTTTGGGTTTTTTTTACTGAGTTTTGAGAGTTTTTAAATATGTATTTTAGATATAGTCCTTTGATGGATATACGTGTGTCGTTTATTTTTATGGTATTTTATAAAACTATTGGTTTGCGATGGACTGGAAATTTTACAAAAACAAACTGGTCCTTCACCGCTGAAGTTTGCGAAGCACAGACCTAGCATCTTTTGTTTGTCTTCCCTTGATGAAACAATAGCACATGTACCATGTTGGGTCCTGACTTTTTTTTTCCAGATAATTTATCATAACTTCTCCAACTTGCTCTGTATCTGTATAACTACTGCTTTCAATGTTTGCAAAATATTCCATAAAGTTGCTATGCTGAAATTGACTCAGCCAATTCCCAAGGTTAGACATCAGGTTATTGACCATTTTAGGGTCTTATAAATAACTCTGAGTCACTCACCTTTGGGCACAAGGCTTTTTCTTATAATGTGGATATTACTTTCTTTGTTTCCATTCTCACCATCCTAGCTCGGCTTCCTCCTTGATTGGAATTTAGACGTCAGGCTCAGGCCAGATGGCTGGTGGCCACGTTCTGTGCTCTCATGGAAACAAAAGGTCACCAGCACTGAATCCACACCTCCCTGGAAGCCAAGTTTTCACTGTTGTACCCCTGATGGTACAACAATAGTGGAGTTGCTATGAAATTTTACTTTAGATCCATCACAGTGAACTGCAAACCAGGGGTAGCAGTCAGTGGTAAAAACTCAGAGATCATTTTAAAGCACAGACAGGTGCCTCAGAGAGCATCAGAGGACCAGTCTGTTCGAAATGCTGAAAATAGACGGTTCTGACTCAGGGAGTCACAGAGAAGAAAATGCCAGGCCTCCTTTCCTGTCCTCCATTCGGTTCTCACCTCTTCCTCTGCACCCTGGGCTGCCCCCTCACCTGGAAACTGCCTTCCTCGTTTTTCAGCTCTGCGTTTCAGGCAGCTGTGGCCACCCTGTCTCCTTTCCTTGTCCCCATTCTCCTTCGGAATCAAAGTGTTGCCCCTCATCTGGTTTCTCTCCTCTGGCTTCACACTCTCTTCAGCCCTAAGCAACAGATGCGAGATCTGCAGCTTGTCGTGGACCACCTGTGCAGGTCTGAACCTCTCCAGGGCTCCTTCCGCCCAGCGTTGCTGGGAAGTAAGGATGAGGGGACTGATTTGGAAATGGCCCCGCCAAGGGCTAGTCATTGCTGTCATTAGGGGCCTATGTGTGGGGTCCTCAGGAGACTAGAAGCATCTCTCATCCCCCCCTCCAATGCCTCATACTTTCCCGGTTTGTGGAGTTGTCCCCTGCCTTGCCCCCCCTTACCCCCACCACCCTACCACCCCCGACGCCTCCTTCCTGTCACTCCTGCCTCAAACTAAAGGTGACAGCTGTTCATGGAAACCCCGTAAGCCCTTCTGAGTTCTTTCTCCCTGGAGCAGTTTCAAGGACTTCTCTCCACAGAGTCTTCCCCCTCAGATGGTGGGCGGTGGGGGTGTTCCTGGGGAAGGGAGCCACCATGGGGCCAGGCAGGCCTGAGTTCCTGTGCCTCACTCGGCTGGAACCCACAGGATCTGCCCCTCAAGGACACTCTGGGAAGCCCACCTTCTCTGTAGGGTGAATTATCTTTGTGTTTCGGGATCCTGTCCTCCCAGAGAGAAGGAAAGCTTCCCAGGACAGGGCCCAGGTCTTTGTCCTCTTTGGACTCTCGAAGTCCAGCTAAGGTGGGGCAGGATATAAATCTGGGGCAAGAAGCCTTTTCCTAGCAGGCAAATAGAAGCAACTTAATTTGGTTTAGGTATTTTTTAATCAAAAAAAGAAATTTGCGCGATTGAACTCATTTAAAAATATGAATGGTGGGCTTAAAACTTGACTCAATAGATAAGATTAATATGTTAAAAATAATGCTTCCCTTTCTCTGTGATGGGGAAGGAGATGAGCGAAGGAGATGGGAGATGGGGCAAGGAGAGAGGAGCAGAGGAGAGAGTCACACAGAATGGCGCAGAGACAGAGAGAAGGACGGGGAGGCAGGATGAGCACAGAGGGAAGGAGAGAAAAAGCGGGTCAAGAGAGTTCTGAGGCGGAAGCAGGTCAGACCCATCCAGGCTCTAATCCTGACTGTCAATCATTTACCCCCTCAAACCTCACTTTGTTCATATGTAAAATGGGATAATAGAGAATTATTAGAGAATTGCTGGGGTGATTCAATAAGAAGAATGTCAAACATTTAGCACTTGACAAACGGTAGCTGTTTTGAACAGGTGGAAGGAGCAGGAGGTTCCAGGGGCCTCAGCAGGGGCTGAATGGGATCTGCTAATCTCCTGGTCTGGGGTCTCAGGGCTCCGAGAATAGGGCCTGAGGGGCTCTGAGGAGAGGACATCACTCCCACAGTGGGGACCACAACGTATTGCCCCAAAGAGGAGGGCCTGGCTGCCCAGCCACCCCCAAATCTTAACCAGGCCCGGCTCTTCATTGCCCAGTGGGGCAGAGGCTTCCTCTCCCCGCTGAAATGCCAAGCTCAGCGAATGCGCAAAGTCTGTGGCTGGGAGCCCTTGGCCTCAGCAGGGCTGGGCACCTGGCCCAGACCTCCCCTGGGCCACCGGCTTCCCGGTGCAGACAAATTCCTGACAGAGCACAGCTGTCCCAGGCCTCGCTGGGACTCTCCTGGGACATAAGCGGCCCTCTTTAGGAGTGTAGGGTCAGCTTGGTTTTGAAGCTGGGGTCAGGAACCTGTGGGAAGGGGTCAGAATTGTGGGGGCTGTGGCTGAGCAAGCAGGAGGGACACCCAAGAGGGGACCAGCAGGAAGCCAGCCTGTGTGGATGTTTGTGCCCAACCCCAAACATAGCTGTTTGGAGGCCAGGTAACCACGGCAACGAGGACCAGAGGAGTGTCTATGAAGACGTAGGATGGTGGTGGTGACAAGGGAGCAGCTGAATGGCACACGTGGGATGGTGTCGATTCCAGGATGACGAAGGCCAGATGTCCCCACAGTCAGCCCCCATCCCCCAGTTTCCCAGACACGAAATTCAAGCCATTTTGGTCGCCTGCCTGTCCTATACTCAGTCTCCGTCACAAATGTCTGTCCCTCATGTCCAGTCTGTCTTCTTTAAAAATGCTTTTCCTATGAAACGCTTTAGGCATATAAAGGTATAGATAATAATACCATCAGCACCCACACAGCCACCACCTGGCTTCGGAGCTAAAACATGGAAGCTCCCAGCATCCCTTCTCTGACCCCAAACACTCTCATCTTCCCAGAAGTAACCTCGGTCTGAATCTGTTGTTTGACATTTGCATGATTTCCACTGTACTTTGACTATAGAGTCTGTATCCAGCCCCGATATGTAATATTATTTTGTACGTTTTAAAACATCAATGCTGTCCAAAGGAACTCTGTGTGCGGGTGGAATTGTTCTTTATCTGTGCTGTCCAATACTGTAGCCACTAACTGTACGTGGTTGTCAAGCACTTGAAATGTGACTAGTGATTAAGGAACTGCATTTTGTGTGTGTGTGTGAGGAACACTAGCCCTGAGCTAACATCCATTGCCAATCCTCCTCTTTTTGCTGAGGAAGACTGGCCCTGGACTAACATCCATGTCCATCTTCCTCTACTTTATACGGGACGCCGCCACAGCGTGGCGGACAAGCAGTGCGTCTGTCTGGGCCCGGGATCCGAAGCTGTGAACCCCGGGCCGCCGAAGCGGAGCGCGTGAACTTAACCGCTAGGCCACCAGGCCGGCCCCAAGGAACGGAATTTTTTTACTTTAATTAAGTTTAAATAGTCACATGTGGCTAGTGGCTAGTGTTGGATAGATCCTTCTAAAACTTGTTTTTCTTTCTTTCTTTTTCTCTCTCCCTGTTTCTTTGAGATTTCTTGATGTCGAGGCACATACAGCTACCCTGCTCATTTTCCCTGCCGTACAATAGTCTATTGCACAAATATACAGCCATCTATTGACCCATTTTCCTACTGATGGACATTTGGGCTGTTTTCCTTTTTTTTCCCCTAATATAAATGATGCTGCAGCAGTCCTCTCTGTACATATCTCTGTGTGTCTTTCCTAACTTCTTCATTTCCCGTGCCCAGTGTGGTGGACAGTCCCATGACCCTGAACCCAGGTTATTCCATAGCTTGCTGGCGGCCTCCCCGCCCGCCTGGCCTCTGCCCCTCCACATGCTCATGCTTCTCCTGGCGCCCGTCAGCCTGCCCAGCCAGGCTGATGTTCTCAAACACCGCTTCCGCTTGTGTCTCCTTCTCAGGAACCCAACCGCTCCCACTGCCTGTCACATCTGATCTCAACTCCTCTGCCTGGACCCGGGCCCCTGCCATCCGGCCCACCCCATGACTCCCTGTGTTGGCCAGCCTCCTTCCGGTCCTCTGCCTGCACCACGCTGTCCTCACCTCCGTGCCTCATTTTCCGTGTAAAGCGCCCTGGAATGTCTATCTCCCTGCCCCTCCATACTTAGTCCACCAATATATTTGAGGGCCCAGCTCAGGCCTCACCTTCTCTGGGGTAGTTTTTCATTCATTCAGGAAATGCTCACGAAGAGCTATCCTCATGGAGCTCACAGCCTGGCTTTCGCCGGCGACTCCAGTCCACCCCAGTTCCCAGCGCTCTGCCCCCCCCTCGCAGCTTAGTATGGACGCAGCTTTGGAATCAAGAGCGGTGCGGGTAAGGTGGGGGTTCACCAGGAGTGAGGGGGCGGCCTGGCTGGCTTCCTGGAGTCCTGGAAAGGTGACCTGGAGGGGGGAGGACCAACCCCAGTGCAGGCCTGGCCCTCACCTCACAAGATCTCCGCCCTAGGGGCCCAGAAGTGCGTGCTCCTCTGGACACCTCACAAGAGACCGACACACAGACACAGGAATGTCCATGTATAGAATTACACTTTTCTCCTGGAGGCACACCACATGGGCAGCCAATTTATCAGAAGGTTGCTTGGTGAGCAGGAAGGCAGAGAAGAGAGATACTTGCTATAGAATCTGAAGCTTGTTGACAGGAATCAGGCATCGACGGCCTGCGGCACCATTGGTACAACAGGGGTAGGCCCGGCAGGGGCCAGGATGCTCATGCCAATCACCTGGGGGGCACTGTCTCCCCAGCCAGAGAGGCACTGTAGCCTCTGCCTCCAAGGCTCGCCTTTCTCTGGGTTTCCATTGGTGGCCACTGTCCACTTCTGATGGGCACAATCTTTGCATGAATCTTTCTCTGTGTTAAAGCTCCATTCTGATTTCAGCCAAGTCTGGGAACCATTTCTTCAGGTGACTTTGCATATTTGTTCTGATTCATTTCATATTGATTTATGGTTTAATTCTCAGATAGCATCTTACTTCCCAACGTGTAGTTCTTAAAACGTACCATGCACTTATTCCCCGTGTCTCCTGAACAAGATTATAAACCCTCAAGGGGTCGGGCCCATACTCCCCTCTGTAATCCCCAGGGACCAAAGTTGGACATCTGGACAAAAACCTAATACAGGCGGCCCTCGGGGCTTTCCCCAGCTCCAGACTTGAGATGCCTGGAGATTGGCAGGGGCAGAGCTGCTGGCACTGAGGGTCCAGGCAGGGGCCTGGGGGCCAAGAGGTATCTTCTGGGACAGGACAGTTCTCTCCAAGGCCTCCTGAGTATGCAGTCGGGCTGCACATCTGCACAGAGTTTTGTCCTCAGCCAGGCGGGGATCTGTGTGGGTGGAAGGAGAATGTGGCTGCCTCTGTCCACGTGAGCTGCCTTAGGGAAGCAGAGGGCAGGAGAGAGCAGAGGGCCTCTGCAGAACACTGAAGGGTCTGGCCTCTAGGAGCTGGGGATGGGTTCAGCTGAAAACTCTGTTCCACAAACCCAGGCCAGAGAGGGTGAAGGGAAAGCATTACGTGCTGGGAGTCAGTCAGCAAAGAAGATGCAGCTAGAGCTCAGTGTGGGGCTAAGAGGTGACATCCGGTGATTCTTAGGGTTTGGGATGGAACTGGGCTAAGGGGAACCAAGGCAAGAACTAGGGAGCGGGGCGGGGAGGAGAAATAGACTATTTCCATCAGCTTAAGAGGACTGGTAGTCAAGAGCGCTGGGTGGGTTCTCTATTCCTGATTCAGCCACCAATTGCAGGCCTCAGTTTCCTCACCTATTCATATAAAAGGAGCGGGGTGGTCAGAGGATCTTCTGGGTCTGGTCTAGCTCTAGCCTTGATTTTGAGGATTGCCCTTGAGGCTGGAGGAGGCCTGTCGACAGTGGAGGGCAGAAGCTAACCGTGAGGGAGTAAACAGGCTGAGGATGAGGGGAAAAGGGGAGAGCACACATTGAGTTCCTGCGCTATGCAGGGACGCGGCTGGCACTTCACACGTGGTCTCGGGGATCTTAATACTGACCTCTGAAGACAGGATTAGCTGCATTTAGTGATGAGGAAACCAAAACCAGAGAGGTGAGTGGAACTCCCCGTCACTCTCCTAGCAGCCAGGACTGGGCTTCCCCCTGCCCAAGCCTCCGGCTCCCGAGCCCCCAGCCCTTCCACTGCAGCCGGCTCCCAAGGGGCAGGGAGCCCTGTCTGCGGGGGTGTGCCTGAGCAGTTGGAGAGGAAGGACTATTAATCTACTGGTTTTTAGATTAATGCTGTATTTTCTTACATTTACTAGGTTTTCATTAACAGTTATCAGTATTTTCTCTTGGTAGGGGTGGAAAGTAAGGATTTTTTTTAAACAAAATGGAATATGGTAAGCAGTTAAGAAAATATGAGTTCCTGATTAGGACAGAGTGAAGAAGGAGGAAGTCGACTCAAGGTCAGGAAGGGAAAAAAGAGTCTCGGCTGTCTACCTGGTGAGGAGAATCCTCAGTTATGAAAGAGCAAAGATGGGCTTTTCTGGCAAGTACTAAAGGGATTGCATAAATCAATACTTTGTTAATATGGTAAAATGTTAACACTTGTTAAATCTTAGCGGTGGGTACAGATACTGTTAGAATTGAGAATGTACTCAGATTACACAGAAGCAAAGGTCTGGCCAGAGCTGCCACATTAAGCATGAGACATTGAAAAGAAATGACATGGTAGCTACACAGACATATGGGGGAATAAAAGGAAGATATGATGGACAAAAACCAAAGTCTAGAAGAAAATTTAATCCAAAAAACAGAAAAAAAATTCCCTATAGCATTTTGAGCTATAGAAAAATTTAATAACAACCTGAATTCAAGAAAGTAAGCAAAGGTGAAATGACAGAATGGGATAAAAAGGGAACTGAGAGCCCTTTTATAAAACTAACACATCAGAAATAACAAGAAATGGAATAGATATGGCTAAAAAATAAATTGATACAGAAGGAAGGCTTGAGATAATCATGGTAAATGAGAAAAAGACAAGTACTAAAAAGAGAGAAAATACTTTAAAAAGATCAAGACAATAAGGGGCCAGCCTGGCGGTGTAGTGGTTAAGTTCAGTGCACTCTGCTTTGGCAGCCCAGGTCTGTGGGTTCAGATCCCAGGCACGGACCTACACTACTCATCAAGCCATGCTGTGGCAGCAACCCACATATAAAATAGAGGAAGATTGGGCACAGATGTTAGCTCAGGGCCAATCTTCCTCATCAAAAAAAGGAAAAATCAAGACAATGAAACAAATAAGTACAGAATATGAAACAGAACCTAACAAATGGAAAAGATAAAGTATTCATGAAGAAAATACGAGACATATTGCCTGGAATGAAGAATGGAATTGCATCTCCAACGAGCACACCTTGTTCCAGGAAAAACTGATAAAGAACAAGAAAGACAGAATTCTTCAAGCACATAGATTAAAAAAAGAAGAAGAAAGAAAAAAAAGAAAGTCACCTTCATTTTAAAGGGGAATCTTAGGCTGGCCTCAATCTTGTTCCTACGAACAGTCAATGCTGCCAAATGACAACGGAGAAATGTCGCCAAAGTTCTGAGCTAAAGAAAGTGTGATACATGAATGTTTTACTCAGCCAAGTTGTATTCAAGTATAAAGACCACAGAAACATTCTTAAACACAGAAAATACAGCATTCATGAGCCACTCTTGAAAAACGATGCAATTCAGCCAATCAAGAGTTTAAAAACAACTCAGGAATGAAGAAGTGATGGTAAAAGTACTGGTAGTGAGTCACAAATTAGATTAAATATAAAATGAAGGCTAAATAACTGTGAGAATTACGGTTTCAGAGCAGAAGGGAATGCACAAACTTCGACAATATCAAATAGGTATAATTAATACCAATTGGGAAGAGGGAGAGAGGTGGGAGAAAGAGCAAGCCATTTCCTCATCTTCAGAGCCTTGAACCATATCCCTTGAAAAGCAAATTTTATTAGGAACAGTTCTAGTTCCTCAATGTTTCTCATAATCTTAACTTCAGAGAGATCTTTTAGGAACTAATATCTTTTGTGGGGAAGAAATGTCTACGTCAGTTTCTTTCTCTTCTGTTAGATTCACATAAAATTAAGTACCTTTATTTTTTAAATAGCATGACTGGCCTCATTTTAATAAAAGCGTTTCTATCTAGCCTTCTAGCTAGAAATATCCTAGAGAGGCCTAGAATGCTATTCACCTAATGTTAGTAGTTACTCTGGGTGGAGGTTTTCATAAGATCACCCAAACTGTTTTCAACCCTTTATAAGAATGTACCATTGTTACAAAAATAATAAAGTCATTATTCTTTATAAGACTGGTGAAATATCTGTCTTCAACATGGTGTCTAGAGGCTTGTCAGTTTGATTTATGAAGAAAGCCTAAAGGATATGTGTCATGTTTGAGGAATGTGCAGTAACAAATTGGAATTCAAACTGAGCAAAAAAGGACATACTGAAGTTCAAAAATATTATCATGGCATAGGAATTACAACTTAAAAACAACCTGGATGCCACTTGATCTATGGATCAACACAATCCCAATCAAAATTCCAGCCAGTTATTTTGTGGCTATTGACAAACTGATTCTAAAGTTTATATGAAGGGGCCAGCCCGGTGGCATAGTGGTTAAGTTCAGCGCACTCCACTTCGGTGGCCCGGGGTTTGCGGGTTCGGATCCCTGGGGAGGACCTATACCACTCATCAGCCATTCTGTGGCCGCAACCCACATATAAAGTGGAGGAAGACTGGCGCAGATCTTAGCTCAGGGCTAATCTTTCTCAGCAAAAAAAGATTTAAAAAAAGTTTATATAGAAAGACAAAGGACCCGGAATAGCCAACTCAATATTGAAGAAGAACTAAGTGAGAGAACTGACACTACTCGACTTCAAGACCGACTATAAAGCTACAGGAATCAAGACAGCGTGGTACTGGTGAAAGAACAGACAAAATAGCTCAATGGAACAGAATAGAGAACACATTGTATAAAACTGTGGATATAAAAAAGAAATTACACAAAAAAATATGAACACATAAAAGGGACTTAAATCAAGTCTGCACTGAGTTAACTGAGTGCTGAGAGTGGCCTGGTGGCAGCTGGGGTGAGCCAGCAAGGGGGCCTGGCTGTCCTCCTGTGAGAACTGAGGACACACACAGGTGAGGTGGCACAGAGGGCATCTGCGCCATGTGCAGCCAGCTGGTGAGAAGCAAAAAGGCATCCAGGGTCTCATTTGGACTCTGGGCAAGGCGCAGGGGTGGGGAGGGTATTAGCAGGAAGACTGGGATTGGAGAATTCGTGGGAACAGCAAATCAGAAGCCATTGTGGGCAAAGGGCTGGAATGGGGATAAAAGAAGGGTCTGAACACAAGTGAGCACGAAGCTGGGTGAGAATGTTGGAGACAACCAAGGCCAGGCAGGGGCAGGTGACCGTGAGGCCCACAGAAGAGCCCCCCAGGCCTGCCGGGTGAGTAGGATGTGGCTGGAAGTCTCTTGAGTAATGAAAGAAGAGAAAACTGGAAAATTCAAGAATGACACCAAGCACAGGAAAGTTCTTATCAACCAACATACACAGTTTTAATTGCAAAAAGTAAAAACTTTCATTACATAAAACTCTAATTTACATACATTCTTTACACGGTGGAAGTCTTTACAAGTGTGCAGTACATTAAGTTACTGTCAACATTCTACACTGGACGCATACAAACAGCTTAGCCCATTCGGAGCACGCGTGGTTGGGAGAGGTGTCCATCTCCCTCTCCGTACTGGGACCATCCAGGCCCACCACACCTGGTTCCCTGAAGACGATCTGCAGCTGTCCTGGGCTCCTGTCCCTGACAGCAGGTGCGAGGCTGAGTTCCTGGCTCACCTCTGCCTCTCCAGTCTTCTCCCACAGCCGAGGCGTTGTTACTGACCTTTCCGCAGGAGGGAGGGAGGGGAAGAGACCACAACCGGCATTTTTCTGTGTGTGAAACTATGGAAAGAAGTTTGGAGGGAAAGTTGCTTATGATGAGACTGGGAATGCCATGTGTCCATCTGTTCTTGTCCCCAGTTCTCATAGATAAGTGAGAGTTTGTTCCTGAAAAGGTTGAAAGTGCTCTGAGGGGCTGAAGTCTGAAGGCTGGGACGCTGCTGATCTGTGAGTGAAGGTGGCTTCACAGGATGACCTCCCCCATCCCAAAGAGCTGTTGTGAGGAGTAATGAGGTGAATGAAGCCTGGCACAAAGCAGATTCCCCGACTCCCCAATTTCTGTTTGAAACTCAAAAGAAAACTCGTTTCCCTTCTCTGCCCGGGGGGCTTGCAGCTGTGGCTCACTCTTGAATTGATGCCAGCTGGCTGGACTGAGACACACTAAGTGCATGAGGAATGGTCTCCAGGCCAGCCCCACCATGTCTGGACAGTTCTAGGCCACCACCTGGAGTTATATAACATTTCTTCTCTCCGCTATTCTGAAAAGCTCTGGACATGTCATGGTCTCCAGAGAGGAAAATGACAGATGTATTTAGCTCTAATGCTTCAATTATGCAGGGCAGGGAAACCAGACACTAAAGGACTTGGACAACAGACAAGCTGGCTGGAAGGTTTCTCACTGAGGCCAGCACCTAAAGCCACACTGTTTCGAGGGTGGGTGGACTCAGATGTGGTGCATGAGAGGGAGAACACCTGTCCATCTTCTCTGAGATGCTTTTGTGGAAGAAGCTGCTGGATATCAGGAGGCTGGGGGTGAGGAAGCCAGGGGTGCGCACGCTGATGGCGACGCAGCACATTCCAGAGCCTCCCATTTTTCATTTGCTACAGGGCTATCTTCCTGTGAGAAGATGTCTTACAGCTTGCTATAAGGACCTGCACCCTCGTAGCTTCCTGGCCCCGACGCGCATCAGCTCTGTACACAAAGTGCGCAGGTCCAAACACGGAGGGAATCTCAACCTAAAATACCATTTTAAGGCATATCTCTGGAACTCCCTTCCTTCAACCAATTTTTGTGGGCGATGGGTCGCCGCTGAAAGTTAATGTGTGGAACTTGTGAACACAGGGGAGTTTCTCCTCCATCGCTAAGAGAGCTCAAAAGCCTAAAAGACCCCTAAAAGTTAGTCGAGATAGCCTCTCTCCATGGAACCAGACATGTGCTTTCCCTCTCTTTCCCCTACAACTTGGCCTTCTCCTGCTGGGCAAGGAGAAGATGAGAAGTGAACATTTGCTTTGAGGTTCTGAACGTTCACTACGGAAGCCACTGGCTAAAAAACAAACTCTCATTCCAGACTATATTAAAATGATTGAGGCCATCACCTGCAGCTAAGAAATTTGAGATTTTGTTTTAAAATAATTATTCCTCCATAGAGGTCTAAGCTGAATTTTGGAAGAAGGGAACAGAAAACTGAGAACTGAAAAACAAGTGATGTAAACTCCAAGGGGACCCACAACTGGAATTGGGCAGAGTTCCTCTTCTGGTCACACATCTGGAAACATGTGGTGACGGGAAAATGGCTGAACACAGCTGTATTCCAGCCACACTCACTCTTAAAAAAAAGAGTTTTCAAATGTGGAGGGGAAAAGTGAAAGGATTTTTATAAAAGTCATCTGGTTAGATGGCTCCTCCACTTCTGTCCAAAACAGTTTTGAAAACAAACCTGAAGAATTCCTGTCCCTAGGTTCTTCTACCCGACGGGGGCACCCCGAGCCACTTAAACCCACATCTTCACTCTTGGGCACCACACTGTGCCGGAGCAGGAAAATAATATGTAGTGGAACCAAGTGTCTACCTACCAGCCAGTTAACTGTTCCGAGCCCTAGTGTCTTTACATATAAAATAAGGACCTAATACTGACTTGACACGACTGAGCAAGGATTAAAGGAGATCACGTGGATCGAGGCACTCTAAGTTGAGATGGACTGGACAAATGTCATCATTCCTTTCTCTCAGAAAATGAGCCCAAATCTGCCCATTTCATAAACTGTTTTGTATTTCACCGAATAGGCAGATTTTGTCTTCATAAACCACTATTATTTTATTCTCTTCCTTTCCTAAAAAGATTGAGAGTGGGGGAGGATAAGCTCTGCCTCTTTTCAAAAGCCAGAACAGGCGTAGTGTCTGTTCAATACTTGACTCCTGGAGACCTCAGGACATCTGGACAAAAATGCTTCAAACCGGTGCCAAAGCATCCTTTCTCCCCAGACAGCTGATTTCTGGGGACAGGAGTCTGTACTCTGGGAACCTGCAAGAAAGTGAACCTGACCCATGTGCGGAAATCACCACCATGTCACCTCTTAGCAAACACTCAACAAATTCATGAGCAAGTTCCTCCTCTTAGAGCCCTGGGGTTTTGTTCTTACTTGGTGCTGGAGGTGGGGAGTTGGTTAGGTGGGCCCACCTTGCCCCCTTCCTGCTTCCTCATCCTGATGATCCACACCGGGTCACGCAGAGGGACTTTTGCTGCTTCCATGGAGGAGCCAAGAGCTAAGTCAGCAGGGGAAATCCCACAGCACCCTCACACAAAGCCTTGAATAACTAGAAAGGGACTGGCTGGCAATCCCAAGCCATTCCTGTGGGACTGGTCAGTGGGAGATTCTGCTTATCAGAATTACCTTGAGAAGAAGGCAAACTACATCTTACGTATCCAATAATTAAGAGCAAAAACCCTCTTTGGAGAATTTCTCCCCTAACATAAATCTATATTCAATTCTGAAATGGACTTTCAGTAAAATGCATAGTATACGCACAGAAATCTCCGCTTATCTGCTGCCATACCACTCTGTTGAACTGCAGACAGCTCAGGGGCTCAGGGCACTTCCCAGGGAATGCCTCAGAACACCAGTACACACAAGGGCTTCTTCGTTTTCAAAGTTTTGAGCTGAAATGGGTATTTTATGAACATTTAAGGTGTGAAGGGCAGGAGTACGGGTAAGGAACACAGAGTGATTCATAAAAACAAAACAGAAATCTCAATCATCAAAACAGTTGCTTTGCTTCTAAAGAACTCTCTCTCTTCTTAACCCAAAGGGCCTCACTGAAGAAACCCTGAGAAGCCTCTGAAGAACTTGTTTACATAGACTCCTTCGCCGTGTGCAGCACAGATAAGGACACTGCAAAGGCTTTAAAAGCTTGCACAAAGCTGGCCTCAAAATGATCCCTCTGATTTAAAACCTCTTAAATCATAATTGCTTAGCAAGCATGACTTTTATATGTACAAAAAGTTTTGTTTTTCCTGTATTAATCCACACAAGGCGCTGATTCTTTTAAGGAGAAATTCCCTCAGGTACAGTTCATCTTAGTTTCATTCAAGCCCGCGGAGGAGGCTGTGTTTCCACCCTGAGCTCTGGGAACCCTCCTTGGCCTTCACGAGCCCAAACAGGCAGTTCCAGCACCCGACGATCCCACTGCTGCTCACGAGGTGCGTAGAGAAAGGGCCCAGGGATGAGGTGCAGGGGCGCCTCCAAGGATGGAGAGGGCCCCCAAGGAGTCACACCCTCTTCCCTCACCACTGTCTGCCTCTGGGCCATAACTCGGACATAGACACCTCCTGTGTCCATTTGGTTTCTGCAATTCAGAACCAGACTGCGGTCTGTTTTTTCTTCATCGTGGTGATGGCACGACCAGAGGCCAGATATTTAACAGTGTCGATAAAGGAGTAATAAAGGAAAAAAAGGAAAGAAGAAAAGAGTGTCCTTATTTATACCATTTGAGTAATACACACTAAAAGGACTTGGGGAAAACAATGAACATACTGAATCATTCGATCAAAAGAACACAGCTTTATATTATTACAGAAAATAAACATACCTCACCTTGTCTCCCAGTACAAAGAGAGAGCTCAGTTTAAGACAGAGGATCACAGAGCCGCACACCCAGCTGGCAAACACTGTGGGTCTGGAGTTCCTTCCCCGACCACATTACAACATCAGCTTGACACATCTGTAAAACATCTTTCCTGCAGAAAGTCAGAGCCTAAAGATCAAACCCAGGGAGGCACCCTCTGCCCAGCCAGCACTCTAACTCATCCCCTCTGAGGACACTTGGGAAAAGCAACACAGTTGACAGGAGCAGTGCTGCCTCAGCAGGAAAGGGCTCTGGCCTAGCCAAGGGAGCGGGGAGCAGGAGCCCGACTTCTGAGAAACCATCCAGACAGGCAAGGGAAAAGGGAGGGGAGCTGGGGGAGGCATAAGAATCTGACAGAATGGAGAAACGTACGACCTCAGGAATTACCATTTCAATTACAATCAGACTCCAATCTGGTATCACCGAGACTCCAAGAGCCTGGACTCTAAGAAAGAAGTGCACTTCTTGAGTGCAATTTGAGGTTATTTGATCTTTTTTACTGGTTCTAGATTCTGCTCTGCTTCGGAAACTACAATGACTTCTTTAATCAGCCATTGCTTTCCAAAAGAGTACAGCGTGGTGTGGCCAGGAAGACAGGACAAGCAGGCCCACCTGGTAAAGGATGGCTCTGAAGTCAGGACCTGCTGACTGCCCTCTCCGTGGCCAGGGGGCCAGCAGAGGAGATCACGCCATGCAAGTGAGTGAGGGCAGGCACCAACCCTGCTCCCTGCCTGAAGGGCAGCCTCAAGGCCAAGGTGCCAAAAGGCCTGGAAGAGCCCAGTCTCTGACAGACGGGTATTGGCAAAGTCCTGGCCAAGCAGCTGGGCTGGAAGAGTCGGGAGGGCTGGGCTCTGGCCACTGCCTCCAGCACACAGCTGGCTCACATGCATGCACAGGGCAGGAAACTAAGTAACCAACCCCGGGAAAGTGGTTTCATCGTTTTTGTTTTTATTTCCCCCCTTTCAATCTGGTCTTCAGCTCTCAAATCTCTTCCTCTATACAGTTCTGTTTCCTATAGTTCTGACAGGGTGGTTCCGTCGCAGATGACCGAAGGCTGGGCCCCTCTGGCTATAATGTAGACCTTCCAGTGGGTGGCACCGGCATAGCCTTGAAGGGAAACAGCAACAGGAAAGCACGTGAGTGTCAGGGACCGGGCATACTTTTGGGCACAAGCAAGACAGGCTGGCTGGAGCCGCACTCGGGGCATGCCCACAGAGTCAGAGCCAAATCTTGCTCTGAAGGTCTCAGCTCTTCCGGCGTTAATACTCCCAGTTGTTATCACTCCTCTCTGTAACCTGACATCCAACGGGAGCCACCTGGAACCGGAGCAGTTCCCCACCACCCCTCATCTGGGTAACTGTGAATCCCAATTCAGCAGGTGCACAAAGGCAGGATGCTCCAGATGAGGCTGGTGCTGGGCACTAATTCTCAGACTGATCTCATCTTTATCAGCAAGAAGACAGGACGAGCTCTGAGGGGAAGCGGGACCGTCTATCTAATTCTCCTGAGGTTATCTATAATACGGTCTCGTTACAGAACATCCAGATTAACTGAAACCAGCATTTCTTAATTGTATTCTGCAAACAGTAGCATCCTATAAGATAGTCAAAGGAAAATGGGTTCCATGACCAAGTAAGTTTGAGAAACACTAGGTTCCTCCAAGGCCTTTTGGAGCCTTTGTACACGAACGTGCACTATGTATTGACAAGACAGGCATTTCCCAAAGTCAACTGATGTTCTCGAGTATGATGTTCCCTACCCATCTTTAAACTGAGAGCACTGAACAGAATTTAACCTCTACTCGGTAACTCAAGAAAGGTCACTGCAAGCAGATGTGTGGCTCACCAGTGTCAGCCTCTGTTGCCTGACCCGTACATCATTCTTGAAAATGCCTCCCATCACTGGTTTTCTGGTGATCTGTAACCCTGTCCCCTTCCCCTCCACCTTCACAGGACAATGCTTATTTTGTCAAAAAACACAGAGCTTGCTTGTCACAGGGCCATTCTACAGGGTCCCTGAGGTGCTGGAGCTGCCATCTGTCCTACAACCACTGAATTATTCTCCTCCACTGTCAGGGTCTGCTTTCCTGTCCTCATTTTTAACTGTGGTGGCTGCAGCCATCACTTCTATTTCTGCCTCTGCTTCAGAAGCCCACTGTTCTCCCCACCCCTCCCCATCCTTCTTCTCCCCGACTTGCCCTCTTCCTCTTCTTCTATTCAGTCTCCCACCCCTTCTCCACATTCCTGTCATGTGGCTGGCCTTTCATGGACACTGCCACCCACAGGGCTCCTTTCCTTCTGGTCAGCAAACTGGCCGGGCACAGCATGCCAGGTATCATGCTCTGGATTTTGGGCTCTTCTGGACTGTCCCCACCAGCCTTTGATGCTCACAGCTTCTTTGATCATTGCCAGTCGCCCATTTTTTCCTTTCTCCCTAATTCTATAATTGGCATTCTGGATGCTTGTGGGAGCTGGAAACCTGGAATTGGGATAACTAAGGTATTTCTGCAGTTGTCTGAACTGTCAGGCATTTGTAGAACATAAAACAAAAACTTTTTCAAGCACAACTGCACACTCCGAACCCAAAATGCCACACAGACTTGTGCAGTAGCCATCCCTCATGGAAGGGTCACGCCACTAGGAGCACAGGTTCAGAACAATATCCTCTCAAGAATCCTCTTTTTTGCAAACGCCAGGCCAGCTGTGCTCCATTATCAGTTAATGCTTCATTTGTGCATTATTTTTATTTTTTCATTTCTAAACTGAAATAAAAGTTATGTAACTTGGATTAAAGCTTGGCATGGTTTAAAGTCTGCACTGCACCTCCAAATGAGGTGAGAGGTTTCTAGGGATTGAGGTCTTCTAAATGGGCAAAATTAAAAGAAATCAATTGGAAAACCAGTCTGGGCTCAGCCAGGGACTCCAGGCCTCCCCTAGGTTTTGTGGGGCAGGAAAAACAAGGAGGACAATGGTGACACTTGCTGATGTATTGCTTCTGCCACGAAAACTCTACTGTCAAACTGATTGCTACTGACAGCAGTTGATTCAAACTTGTTTCTTTGGAATGGATTTTTAGAATATAAGGCACAAAACAAGTCACAGTGGGGAAATCACAGAGCCAAGGGTGAGTCATGACTGCGCGGCTGTGACTTGGCTGTGGGGCCCACAAGGAAGGTTATGTTTCCTTGTGTGGCTGGTGCTCTTACATACTGCGTGCACTGTTTTATTAGCAAAATGGGCACAGAAAGGGTTTCCTTGAATCTGGAACGGTACCTCCCCTGACTTGACTCTGTTAAAGGACACGCTCAAGACTGGATGCCTAACTGACGGTGGGGCTTGGGGATGGTCACCTCTCCTCATCTGTAAAATAAGGGATTGCACTAAATATTTTCCAGAATCCTTATAACTTGAAATTCCTAAGACCAATGGACACATGCATTCTAAATGTATATACAAGACATTTCTCTCTGCTACATTTTCTCATCGGTATTCCATCTAAGCATGAATATGGACGCTGCTAATAAAAGAATGCTACTTTTGACTCTACTTAATTGAACTTTGTGAAGGCAATATTTAATTCTTAGAATATTTGAGTTAAAAACTAAAAAGATCCTGTGGCCGACCTTGCCCTCCAGGGGCCCCACCTACCAATATCCCCTGGCTCAAGTGGCATCGCCACGGACTGGCAGTGTCTTCGGCACTGGAAGGGAGGGATGAGCTGCAGCATGGCTTCACCGCTGCTGATGGTAAATAGATCATGCATCCTATGCATCTGGAGCAAAAAGCAAGTGGGAAGAAAAGGAAGGAAAAGAAAACAAAATAAAACCCAGGGGGCACGGGGGAGATGAGTACTCAAAAGCCCTTATACATATGACTCTGAGTTTCCCAGCAGCCTAAGCAAAGAGGAAAATAGAACCAATAACACAATTCACAATTATGTCCAAAGGACAAAAATAAGCATGACATTTCCCAGTTGAGATGAGGGCAAATTTTCTTCTATGGGTTCTCCTAAAGAGACACGGTGTGATTTAGTGGGCAACATCCTCAACAACAGCCCTATCGCAGATACGGCATGAGCTTCATGATTCACAACTATTCCTAGCTACAGCTTCGAAGTAGGCTGAAGGCAAATATCTAATTGCAACTTAACAAAAGTCTAGCAGAGGCCAACACATGGTGGTCTAAGCATGTAGTCTTCTGAGGGTCTGATTTGATCCAGACTTTTTCGAGAAATAGACGGCCTGCATATCCTTTGGGCAATGTTCCATGGAATATTATTTCTTACTTCCAGGGTTTTGATAAGAATTGAACAGAAGCAAATTCAAGTTTATACTTTCTGGCAGGATGGCAGGACCCAGGTGAGCAGATATGTCATGCTACTGATTAAAATTAATGACAGTAAGATTGGCCTTTGATTTTGAAAACTAAGGAGACAACCAGGATATACACCTGCACAGGTACCTCATGCACTTCGGAGGGCACACTACTGCCACCAACATGCATTAAGCGCACAGGCAGAGCTGTGAACCCTTGGCTTGGGGTGGGGCAGGGAGTAGGGATAAAGGGAGAGGCTTGTCTTGCTCAGGCTTCTCTTCCTACATAGAGGTAAGAGAAAGCCCTAGGGCTTCCCCTCTCCTCTTCTCCTCCTAGCCCCTGCCCTTCAGAGAAACCCTTTATATGCCCATATAAAGCAGGAGTCAGAAGTCTGGTTTTCTCTTCACCACTCCAGAGCCTTGAGTTTTGGCCCCATCATCTCCTGTCCCCAACCCTGACCAGGAGTCTTTCTGTTGCTCCCACAGGCCTTGGCCATGACTCTGTTTCCATAGCAACACCAGAGCCATTTCCACTGCTGCTGTAGTGACAGAAGGAGGACTGGTGTCTTGAGCTGGCCTGCAATGGACTGGACTAACCCTGGTACTGACATCTGCAGTCCTGAAAAAATCCCAGAAGACCACAAACGAGTGGATGCCTCTCTCCTTCATGGAGGCCCGAGAGGCGGCAGGACCATGTTCCTCCACACCCAGAATGGAAAGAAACAGACAACAGGATGGAGTGGGCCAGCCCCAGGCAACACCGTGGAGTGGGTGAAGTGGGCCTGGGAACCCCTCACCTCTTCCCCCAGGGCCTCTTAATAATCGGATCCCCACTTCTTATCTTCTATCCCAAGGCTGCCTCCTGGATTCTGGGCCCACAGACACGTGACTGTACCAGGGTCCAAGGCCCAGGGACGTGGACAACAGGGTGGAGTAACAAGGCAGTGAAGAAAGGAGAGCTTGGGCCAGGGTGGGGAACAGATGCTCTAAGAAACCAGACTCTCAGGATTTTTGCCTATTTGGGCCACTCCCCTTCCCAAAACATCCTCGAGAACCACAAGATGACTTTGATTGGTGTCTGAGTAACTTAGTATTTACCCTTTGGCTGTGTTCCTTGGTGTCCCTGCTAAGCAGGCTGGTGAAATTAACTTCAGATTCAAGTGGGAAAACCAAAATAAAGATAATGGCCCTCGTCCAGAATTCTATCACAATTATGAAGATGAAATCATACAAGGGCCCCGAGTTTTAGCCAGTGACAGCAGGATAAACTTCTTTAAAATCTGAGGCAAGAGCCCAGCACCTCCACCCTACTGCTGGCAGACAGAAGTTCTTACTTCTAGACAAAATTATTGTTTTTATAGGCTTTGAAATTCCTTTAACATGATTCAGCAAATTTGGAGCCAAACAATAGTATCAGGAGGTTGAAGACACAACCCAGAGTTGGTAGGAATCACAGTTTGGGAAATTTCATTTTTTTACAAAGGAAAATTCTTCCTTTTAGTTCTTCTAAACCAATCCAGGCTCGAAAACCTTCCTCAGGAATGAGGCTCAACAAAAGAGCAATTCAGAGAAAAGTGAACGGACACAAACACAGAACAGCTCTGCCCAGTCCGCAGGCCCCAGAGAGGTAAACGCGGGCTCTGGTGACATGGCCATGGACTGAGGTCAGAAGTTGGTGGTGGAAAGGTTTCCATCCAAACGGGGCTGCCTGCCTCGGGCAGAAGTCTATCAACATTTTGGCACAAATCCTCTCCAGGCTCCCAAGCTTTTTGCTTTCCCAGTTCTCTACCTGAAGTCTCTCATTTGTTTATTTCTGGGGAAAGCCAATCTGGGAGTAGGGGGTGGAGAGAGCCCTTCTATTAACCTGCTGCGCCTTTGGGCAAATCACTTAATCTCTCTGGGGCCAGGTTCCTTATCTACAAACTGAGTGAACTGGACTGTTCATTTACACACTATTCATTCATATTTTGCATGCTTTCTACTTTGAGGTAGGAAAGTCAGACGAACTGTATGCTCACATCCCTTCAAATTTTAGGATTCCACTTCCTTTAATGTAGAAAAGTGGCTTACCCCCAGGTGTTAAGGGCAGGAAACAGATTTGCAAGGTAACTAAACTTTCTGGAAGCATGCCTTCATAAAAGAGCAGGCCACTGCAGGTCTCCTGGCTAGCAAGAAGAGGGGAGATTTTAGATTACATGGGTGTCCCCTCAATTCACCCTCTAAGTTGACATGCAGGGAAGGCTTTGATTATGACATCAGCCCAGGTCCCAAATGAGATCCCCAAATTCATATCCAAGTCCTCTCTAAATCCCCTACCTTACTCCCCACAATAGGTTCTGGTTGAAGAAGAAAGCACTTTTTCAAGGAGGCATCTTTTGGAAATGGCAGGGAGGTGAAAACAGGAAAAAGCTCACGTAAAATGTGGGATCTGTTCAGAGGTCTTCTCCTGTAAAAGTATGAAAGAGAAAAAAGTAATTAAACTGGGAAGGCAGCCTACCTCCATGACTAACGGAGAGCTAAGCAAGAGTGGGAAAACTGTGGGCGGGGAGGGAAGAGGGAAAAATATCAGCACAATATCTTAAGTATTAGGTCCATGAAGAACAGTCATGACAAACCAATTAATTGTAACATGTACACGCACACACACAAACTCTACCGCCATGATTTGTACACGTGGGTGGGGTGTTTATAAAATGCAGCTAAAACAACACAGAGGAAGGAAAGAAACGATCCATTCATTCTATCTTGGAAAAGAGACTGAAATAACAGCAGGCCAGGCAGGAGGTGGGAAGAAAGGAGGAGGAGGGGTAAAAACTGTGAACCTTCCTCTGAGGTGGACGGGCATGCAGTGCGACGCCTGATTAGCTTGTTAAACTGAGTATTCAATCATGCAAGCAAACAGCAAATTTAAAGCAAGGTGGAAGCATCAAGAAATCATCCAACAAAAAGCCTGAAAAAGCATATTTCTCTTTTGGAATGGCTCTAGATGGAAACTGGCTTTCCTTTTCTTCCTAGAGAGCAACCTTCACCCCAAGAAATGGAATATGTCTTCTATAGGACACAGGAAGGAACAGGGAGACAGACCTTGGTTTCAATCCTGCCTGGGTGACCTTAAGCAAGGTACTTAACCTCTCTGATTCCCATTTTTCTGATCTGAATAATGGCAATGATAATTCCTACTTTCCAGAGCTGTTATGAGCATCACCAATGAGCAACAGATACAAGACCAAGGCACCAAGAGAAATGAAGTTTCCTTTCTATTCTTCATGCCCTCTCTTCAGCCCTCAACACTAAGGACCCATTCTGCTCAACACAAATGCCGAACCCAGACTTAGAAATAGACTATGATTCTATGAGGCAGTGTTGGTGTCCCCCCACGGTGGTGCTCCTTTTGACACATCTCTTCCACTCACCCCCACTCTCTCTCATCACTGGTTTTCAACAGTGAGCTCCTGAGACTCATCAGACCAGGAGCGTGTACTGTAAAGTGCTCACGCAGTGCCGTGTGTAGGGTCTCAGTGGTGCTCCTGCTGTTCTGACATTTGCCCCTTTCTACAGCAGGCTAAGCGCCCCTCTTCACACTCACCATGGGTAAGGAAATGGGAACCATCGCTCAGGAAAGCAGCGCCACCACTTGGTGAAAAACCCTTCGGTGAAGCCTTCTGCCACCTCAGGGTACTGGCACAGGAAATGCTGAAGCTCCTCAGACAACAGGGGCTGTCCGGTCTTGGCAAGGCAGAAAACAAAAGCCAAGCAGATCACAGAGTTACTTATCGGAAATGTCAGAGCTTGGTGTTTTCTCGCCATTACACGGGTAAGCCACCAGTGGGAGAAGCAAGCTCCTTGCTCACCTTAATCACCAGAGGATGGAGTCTCTCAAATTTCTTCGGGGTATCTTCCAGGAGCATCACCCTGAGGGGTAATTTCTGGGTGCAGCCAGTGCAGTTGGCAGGGATGGGGTCCGACTCATTCTGCTCACAGTCATTTGTTCCCCAGGGGTCAAAGTCTGGGAGAGGAAGGCGCATGGAGACAGCAGATGTAGGGAGGACACAGCGGGTAAATCCAGGAGCCCAGTGATGAGAGCAGAAAGGAAAGACAGTATAATACTTTTTATTTTTTTTTAAGTCAGCGTGTGCTTGTTTGTTTTTTCTTGAGGAAGATGTTAGCCCTGAGCTAACATCTGTTGCCAATCTTCCTCCTTTTTTGCTTTTTTGTTTTCTCCCCAAAGCCCCAGTAGATAGTTATATGTCATAGTTGTGCATCCTTCTAGTTCTTCTATGTGGAACGCCGCGTCAGCAGGGCTTGATGAGCTGTGTGTCAGTCCGCGCCCAGGATCCGAACCGGCGAACCCTGGGCAGCCAAAGCAGAGCTCGTGAACTTAACCGCTACGCCACCGGGCCGGTGCCACTATAATACTTTTTAAAAGCTAACGATGATAAGCACTGGTGCCCTCTGAAAGGTACATATGGAATAAGTAACCTCTAAGGAGGGAGCAGAGGGCCCAGGGGACAGGGGTAGGAAGGAGAGATATTTTGTATACTCTTTTGTACTTTAAGGGAAATATTTTTTAACATGTACATGTATCTCCTAAGTCAAATCAAGTCAAACAGTTGGACAAGATATTCAGCGACATGGGGGTAGAGATGTAGTTCTTCCACCATTTTCTAACCTGTGACCCTACGTTTGAAACGGCTGCAGCACATGGGGGAGGGGAAGGCAGACAGGGAAGTGCCACCATCAGTGATGAGCCCACTGCAGGTCTTCTCCAACACTCTGGGTGTGTGCCTAGACCCCTGGTTCGCAAGGACAAGTGGAGGCCAGGATGACTCTGGGGAGGAAGTGAGAAAGGGCGCAGAGAGAAGGGACAGAGAGGAGAGACAGGACTTCTCAGGGGCCCATCTTTGGAGCAAAGGGAATTGCACCTGCCCATTAGACAGCGCTCTATCCCAGATCAGAAAGAGGTAGGGACTACTAACCATGGTTTCCACCCCCAAGGAAGGACTGCAGGTTGGTCAGAAATGGAAAGTCCCACCCAGCCCCTGCTGGAGCACTGGCCAGCTCCCAATACCTTGCCCTGGTTGGTCCTTCCCTGAGGGGTTGGCTGTTTCTACACAGCCCTGTCTCAGTTTCTCTAACAACACCCTATTTATAATGTTATGGCATTATTTCTTGTTTGCTTTCTGTTCCATTCCAGTTTCATCTGTGTTCTCTGAGATATGTGTTTGTGATAAACTCTGATGTGAATCCAAAATGTTTCACCAGATGGTTTCTGATTAAAACCCAATGGAAACTGGGGGCCGCCCGGTGGCGCAGCGGTTTAGTTCACGCTTGGCAACCCCGGGTTCGCGAGTTCGGATCCTGGGCGTCCGCCAACGCACTGCCTGTCAGCCACGCCATGGTGGCGTCCCATATAAAGTGGAGGAAGATGGGCACGGATGTTAGCCCAGGGCCAGTCTTCCTCAGCAAAAAGGGGAGGATTGGCAACGGATGTTAGCTCAGGGCTGGTCTTCCCCACAAAAAAAAAAAAAACAAAAACCCAATGGAAACCAAATCAGGAGAGGGTCTAGAACGAAAGACAACAGACAACCAAATGTGGCTGAAATGAAGTCAATTCTTTAAACCAATAAACACTTGGAAACCGACTTAACCCACAACACATTTTCTGTGGTCGGCAGCAAGCACGTTTTCCTTGTTTTTAGGCGGCAGTAGTGGAGCACAGGAAATCCTCATCAGGGAAGGGCCATGCTTGTTCTCAGCACGTCTCCTGAGCACCCCCCAAGCGCCCTCCGTCTCTTGCAGATAGAACCCGCGTTTCCTTGAGGCAGCTGCCCCCTACCCTTCTCACCTGTCTGGGCCCGCGGGCAGATTACCCACCAGAGGACTCCTGCTGTCCCCTATCCTGAGACAGGCCTCTCCTCCCATGGCGCTCACATGAGCCTCCAGGGGCAGCTGAAAGCCCTTCAGTGGCACCTGTTTCAGTGGCACACTGAGGCTGCAAAGTTATACTCTTTTCTTCGTCTGGAATATTTTCAAATGTTCCTTATTAGAGGTCAAATATGATGAATTCTTGCCAAAATACAAGAACTCTGGGTAATGGACATACAATGAGGCATAAATAATCATAACAACATGTTATAGATGTATAGCATTTCAGTTTCCAAAGTACTTGTGAGGGAGGAGGAAGGAATGGGGAAGGAAACTAATGTGCCAGTTGCCAGGCCCTGTGCTAGTCATTTCTGCGAGCTGTATCATTTACTTTTCACAGATGAGCAAACTGAGAGCGAGAGGCAGTAGAAATTACCAGGAATTCTTAGCAAGATGCCTAGGAAGACGGTGACGGTGATGAGGGCTTCTAGGGCTTGAAGCACTTGTGACTCTACTGGGAGCAAAACAAGGAACCATCAAAGGCCTCTGATGCTTTAGGATGGTTATTCTGGGTTGTGACTAGGGTGTCCCAGAAGAGAGAGGCCAGAAGAGGAAGATCCAGTTGTACTTTGTTTCTGTCTTTTGAGGCGGGGGGTTGTACTACAACGAGAGATGAAATATAAGGAGAGTTTAAACTGAGGCTGTGGGCTTGGGAAGAAAGGGGTGACTCCAGAGGCAGTGATGACACAGCCCATAGATCTCTGCAGCACTACCAAGAATGTTTGCGCAGGTTGAGACCGTCCAAGAGCCCCTCATCTAAGGGGGCACTGACACAGGAGACATCAGAGACCTGCAGATTTATTACATTTTTCTGCAATAAGGTGTCGTATTCCAACCAAATCAGTTAATTAGGACGATCTTCCCAGGAGATAAGAGTAAAGTGTCAGGAGAAAGGGGCACCTTCTAATTTATACAAAGGTGCTTCGTGGGCTAGTAGCAAGCAGTTCTGAACCTAAGAGTAAGGAGAGACTATTTTAACTATAACTTATTTTAGTTTTATTCTGAGGTTTAGATAGTCTTGAGATTTTCAGATAGAGATGCCTTGAAAAGCAGGAGGAGGAAGAATACTCAGTGAAAGAAAATCAAGAAAGAAAAAGAAAGCAAGAATAGAGTACTAAAAAAGAGAATTTAATAAGGTGGCAGAATACAAGATATAGATATCTAGACATGTAAACATCAATAGTGTTCTTACTCTACTGGCCATAATCATTTAAAAACTGAAATGGAAAATGACCTCATTCATAACAACTAGTAATAAATTTAACAAGAAAGGTAAAACTATAAAATTTTACTGAAGGATATACAAGAAGACCTGAATAAACAAACATATACGTGATCCTGGATGAGAAGACTAAATATCATAAAGATGTCAAGTCTGCCCAAAAACATATATATAAATTTAATACAACTTGGATAGAATCCCATCAGAGTTTCTTGCTGGTGAAGGCGGGGGGGCGGGGGTGGGGCTGCTGTGACAACCGCATTCTAAAGTTCATCTAGAAGAGTAAATGTGTGAGAATAGCAACAGGCAATAACCCACACACTGTCCAAATTAACTCTGGAAATATTTAAGTGCCAGAAGGCATCCTGGGTAATACAAATGAATTACAAAGTATGGTCACTGCTTAAAATCTATGGAGGACACTCCACTCATGCTCGGATACAGTTAGAGAATATATTAAGGGCCTTATGTGATGGACACTGGGAAGATGGTGGACCCAAGGACCTCTGACTGCTTATGGGTCACTGGAGGGCTCAGGCCTCTCTCCATGCTGGGCATGAGGGCAGGACTGGAGGGAAAGGGCATTATTTTGTTTTCTCTGTGTAGATAATATATATTTTTTAAAACAGCTTTATTTAATTCACATATCATAAAATTCATCCATATAAGTATACAATTCAGTGGTTTTTAGTACATTCACAGACTTGTGTAACCATCACCATTATCTAATTTTAAAACATTTCATCACCCTAAAAAGAAACCCAGTACCTAGTAGCAGTCACTTCCCATTCCAACCCCTCTCCCACCAGCCCTAAGCAACCACTAATCTTTCAGTTTCTATGGATTTGCCTATCCTGATATTTCATATAAACGGAATCATACAACATACAGTCTTTTGTGTCTGGCTTCTTTAATTTAGCATAATGTTTTCAAGGTTCATCCACATTACAGCACTATCAGTTCCTCATTCCTTTCTCTTGCCAAGTAATATTCCATTCTGTGGATATACTACATTTCGTTTATTCATTCATAAGTTGTTGGACATCTGGGTTGTTTCCACTTTGGGGCTATTATGAATAATGCTCCTACGAACATTTGCGTACAAGCTTTAGTGTGGGCATGTGTTTTCAGTTCTCTTGCGTACATACCTAGGAGTGGAATTACTAGGTCATCTGGTAATTCTATGTTTAACTTTTTGAGGAACTGCCAAATTGTTTTCCAAAGCAGCTGCGGTATTTTACATTCCCATCAGCAATGGATGAGGGTTCCAATTTCTCCGCATCCTTGCCAACACTCCTTACTGTCTATTTTTTTTATTATAGCCCTCCTCGTGGGTGTGAAGTGGCCTCTCACTGGGCTTTTGATTTGCATTTCCTTGATGGCTAATGATGTTGAGCATCTTTTCATGTGCATATTGGTTATCTGTATATCTTTTTTGGAGAAATGTCTATCCAAATCTTTTGCCCATTTTAAATTGGGTTATTTGCCTTTCTATTATTGCATTGTATGAGTTGTAGACAATAAATTCTTGAAAAAAAATAATGAGAGACTTGCTTTACCAAATGTAAAAATATAGTATCATTCTACAAAGCTACTGTAATTAAAATAGTACAGTCAATCCTCATTATTCACAGATTCCTATCTATGAATTTGCCTACTGCCTAAAATTTATTTGTAACCCCCAAATTAATATTTGTGGTGCTTTTGCAGTCATCCACAGACGTGTAGAGCGGCAAATCCGAGCTAAGGTGGAACAAGGTGATGCTCTGCCTTTTTGCTTCACCTCTCGTACTGTAAACAAGTGTCCTTTTCACTGTCTATTTAGTGCCACATTTTTTGTTGGTAATTTTGCTGTTTAAACTGGACCTCAAGAGGGCTGTATGTTTGTGGGGACAGGGGGTATATGGGAACTCTGTACTTTCTGCTCAATTTGGCTGTGAACCTAAAGCTGCTCAAAAAATAGTTTATTAATTAAAGAAAGGCCCCCAAGCATAGTGCTAATGTACTCTCCAGTGTTTCTAAATGCAAGAAGGCTGTGATGTGCCTTACAGAGAAAATACATGTGTTCGATCAACTTCGTTCAGGCATGAGTTATCGTGCGGTTGACTGTGAGCTCAATGTTAATGAATCAACAATACATATTAAATAAGGTGTCTTTAAACAGAAACACACATAAAACAAGGTCATGCACTGATCAGTTGATGAAAATGTGGCCAGAGGCTCTCAAGAACCTAACTCTGTATTCCCCAAGGGGTAAGGAGTCAGTATTCACCAATTTAGTGTTTGCAGGGACTTCAAAGAAGACAACTACAGCAAATAATGAGAATCGATGCATGTTCTTATAAAGGAACAGATAAAAATCTTAATAAAGCAGAATAAAGAACGTGGCAACAGATCCAGGATATATATAAAGAATATTTAATTCATGATAAAGGTCAGTCTTAATTCAGTGAAGAAAGGATGGATTCAGTAAATGATATTGGGACAAGTGGCCATTATGTGGAAGAAAATAAAGTTTGATCCCTACCTTTCACTATGCACTGAAATAAATTTTAGATAAATTAAAGATATAAATGGATAAAACAAAATTTTAAAAATAATTAGAGGGAAATATGAGATGATTTTTATAATTTGGGGAGCAAGAAAGGCTTCCTAAGCAAGACATAAACCAAGATGCTGTAAAGAAAAAATGGACAGAGTCAACCAATATTTGCACATAAGAAGCAAAGAATCAATCTCTCTAATAGATAATAATGAACTCCTCTTTGATAAGAAATTTTAAATGGGCAAAGAATATGGAAAAGTAGTTCACAGAAAAATAAATATAAATGGCCTATAAAACATGAAAAAAATCCAACTCCACTAACAATCAAAGACATACAACTTAAAATGAGATACCATTCTTAAGTTTTCTAACTAGCACAACAAAGACAATATCCAGTGCTGATGATCAATATATGCTGTTAATGAAAGCCTACATTGGTGTAAGTTTATGCAGACAATTTGGTAGTATTTATTAAAATTTAATATGTGTATGCCCTTTGACCCAGCTATTCTGCTTCCAAGAATCTATCTTACAGAAATAATAGTATATGTGTATAAAGATATGTGTATATGAATATCCCAGGTGCATTTTTTATAATAGCAAAAAAACTAGAAACTGTTACAAACAATGGAATAATATAAAATCCTGAAAAATGTACTGGGTTATATACATACCCAGTTAAGTGTATATATATACACACACACAACTCAAATATATATATGTACTCAATAAACATATTCATATTCAACCTAATATACTGGGTTGAATAGTGTCCTCCCAAAATTCAAGTCCTTCTGGAACCTCAGAATGTGACCATATTTGGAAACATGGTCTTGACAGATGTAATTAATTAAGATGAGGTCATACTGAAGTAGAATAGGCCCTAAATCCAATCTAAATGGTGTCCCTATAAGAAAAGGAGAAGACACACAAGGACAGACAGAGGGAAGATGGCCACATAAAGACGGAGGCAGGGACTGGAGGTAGGCAACCATAGCTAAGGAATGCCAAGGATTGCTGGCAACCACCAGAAGCTGGAAGAGGAAAAGAAGGATTCTTCCCTAGAGCCTTCAAGAGGGAGTATAGCCCTACAGACAGCTTGATTTTGGACTTCTAGCCTCCAGAACTGAGAGAATGAATTTCTGTTGATTTAAGCCACTCAGCCTGTAGTACTTTGTTACAGCAGCCTCAGAAACTAATACAATGTGTCTAGCGAAAAACATGTACATAAGCCCTTTTGTGTGTGTGAACTGAAAAGCATTTTGTATTTATATATATTAAGTATATCTATCTGGATAGCCATGGAAAAATTCAGAAGGATGTATATCAAATTATTACCAGTGGTTGTTTGCATGGAGGAGTTAGAGGGATAGAGGTGAGAAACTTTAGTTTATTAAAAGTATATTTTTTAAAATCAAAATTTACACTTCTCTATTGTCTTTGTATGTAAGTATTTTACATATTTTCCAAATAAAAATGTCTTTGGAGACCACGAAAACTTAAGCCGAGAATATCAACTCTGAAATGCAGAGTTCAGTCATCTCAGAAGGCAAGTCCCTGGAGAGGGACCTGACAGGAGCAGAGGCACTGTGGCCAGGCTGGCAGCCAGCAAAGAAAAAGGAGAAGTGATGAGGAAAAAGGATCACTGGAAGAGGGTAGCTTACGCCACCCGTCTGAATTAGGGGAGCCCACACTCCAAGAGGAAGAGCTACTTTTGATTTCTCTGCAGCCTTGAGATCACCGTGGTAGATAAAGAATGTGCTCGTATTTGGTGGGAGGGGACTGAGGAGTGGCCAGGCAGTGAGGTGTTTGGGTGTAGGGGGCGGTGTGCAGATGGGGCTCTTCCTCTCCTTCCCACAGAATCCCCAACAACGAAGGGAGAAGTGCCCAGACTCCAACTACCTGAAAAGGTTTTATCTGATATGTTCTCTATACAACTGGCTGGAGCCATCATACCACAGAGTGAGTAAAATTCCATCCTGGAAAACAGCCAATAACACACAGCAGACCAGCCCATACCAGCCCAGTCCATAGCTTTTCCTCAAGTACCTAACGTGCTGTGTCTCCCTTTTTTCCAGGCCTCTGTTTCTATCCACTCTCTCTGCAGCACCAGACAGAAAAGCCCAGTGGAAGTTGGATAGCAACTTCCTAACTTTCTTTTAATTTCCAAGGCTTCTTTACTCCAGATATCCTCCTCATACTAGCTATTTTATATATTTTTAAAAAAGGTATGACAGAGAAGTGAAATTCCACACACAAGAGTTGAATAAAACTCTTGACCTGTATCCCAAATTCTCACCACGATAGGGAATCATTTCGCTGTCTGAGATGTCAAAAACAGTCTCTCAGACAAAACATAGCCCTGAAGTTAAGAAAGGCAGAAACTGTAGCCTCCCAGCCTTCTCTGTAAGTTGGGTACTCTGCAGAAAAGCGGTGGCCAAGGCCCATCGGGAGGCTCCCTGGTGCCTGAGCGTTGTTTACAAAAAAAATGCACTTAGGCCGGCTCACTGTGCACAACCATAACACGCCCTGGAATTCTGGGTGGAGAAAGTCCTTTTACGCAGGTTATTAACCTGGCAAAAAGCAAAAAAAAAAAAAAAAAAATTTCTTTCCAGGACAAAAGATTCTCTCTGGGTAAAAAGGACAGGGCAGAAGAAAGGCACAAAGCCAAGCCTCGCTCCACAGGAGCAGGGGACTGTTTTGTTCACTGTGCTGTGGAGGACAGTGAGTGGCATACAGTAGGGTCTCAGTACACATTCACTGAACGACTGAATGAATGAAACCTTGACTTTCCAGAAACTTTAACAATAGGATTTAAGTCCATGGGGAGAAAAATCAAATGAGCTGTCTGAATTTAGAGAAACCTCAAAATAATGATTAAATAAATATAACCTCATGATTTCTTATATTAGAAACGCACCCACGAAAAGCCCACAAAGCCCAGAACAGTTTCCGGGACTTCCACTGGTGCATGCTCGGGATTTAATCAGGCTACTCTCCAGGAGCTCACTTTGCTTAGCACCTCTTCTAGCACCCTGGGCATGAGGCAGGGGTGAAGTCTTGACGGGGAAGGCACCCTTCGCCAGGTCCCCCGCATGGGTGGCAACACGCCCTGAGCCATAGGGAGGGAAGGAACCCAAGAAATCATTTCACCAATAGCCTGGTCTTCAGAAAGCAATGCATTTGAACCATTCTAAACAATAGAGTCCACCTATTTTTATGAGTTCTCCTTGTATAAAAATTTGCCTCTAAATGTGAGACCTTAGGTAAGTTAGTCAATGCCCTTGCACATCAGTTTCCTCATCTTTGAAATGGAGACAAAAATGGTAACCACCTTATGTGATTGCTGTGAAGACTGAGAAAGTACATGGCACAGGGCCTGCTACACAGTAAGTGCCTGACAGAGCTGCTATTATCACCTTTCATTTGCAAATAAAAGAGTAAGGCATTCCCTGAGGTCCGAGCATTTCATCGTTGGGCACTGGCCGGGACTCTAGGTTTGATTAAGTCCTGAGTTCTAAGTCAAGGAATGATCTGCTCTTCCCCAAACTCCTTGATGTTGCAAGATCCACATCAACCTTCCCTTGACAGTTCATGGATACATCAAGTCCCAATTATACAGTGCAGATACAGAGATGCACCTTCTCATTGTCTGTGAGAACTACCGAGGCCTCCTCAATGTAAACGGATGTGATAATTAAAAACTGTAAATGCCCAAAGTAAACAAAGTAATTGAACCTAACATGCTGGAACCTGGCTTGGCTGAGGGCAGAGACAGCAGGCATTAAGTGTGGCGTGATGGAAAGAATGCAGGCTGGAGTTAAGAAACCATGGTTCAAGTGCTAGTTTCCCACTTTCAGCTGGGTACGCAAGTTACTTCACCTCTCCTGACTTCAATTTCCTCTTTACAAAATGGGGGTATGTACTAGATCAACTCTAAAGTTCCTTTTTAGCTCTAAGATTCAATGATTCCATGGAAGGGTGAAAGCCAAGAGATAACAGGCAGGGTCAAAGTGGACAGAAAGATATGAGGCCGGGGGGTGGGGGGGAGTGAGATAAGAATGTGACTGTGAAGGGAAAACTATGGTTTAATAAGAGAAAAGATTAAGTCAAATATTACCTATAATGGTGCAGACTGGGAGGATGAGCTGGGCTGAATCTCTAGGAAGACTAGTTCAGGAAAATTCTAAAGGGCCAATAGCTTGGAGGGCCATTTATCTTTACACTTACAGTACCATCCAGAAAAAAGCCTTGTTTCTTTAGGGATTAGGAAGCTGAGAGAGAAAGCATCTGGTGACCTGGGAGAAAGAATGTAGAACTCCAAAATCAAACTTAAAGCTAGTCTCTTCAGGTATACTGAGTAGTTATAAACTATTCACAGAAATATTAACATCAGAGGTTAAGAGCTCAGACTCTGAAGTCAGGCTGCCTGGGTTCAAATCACGGCTCCCTGACTTACTAGCCTTGGGACCTTGGGCAGATGACCTAATCTCACTGTATCTCAGTGTCTTCATCTGTAAAATAGACATAAAACCAGAACCTACCTCATAGGGATATCGTCAAGATTAAATGAGCCAATATATGGAAAGCCCTTTGAACAGGGCCTGGCGTCTGACAAGCACTGTCAGCTTCTTTACTTTCTGTCGCAGAATGGGATGTTTACGAGACTCGCTGCAGAGTCACTTCATTCTCCTCATCAAGAGGACTTAAGGGCAGGATTTCCTACCCAAGGCTGAGACCTAGAAAAAGAACCCCACTTCTATTGCCTTCTTTTCCCCGGGTGGAGTCAAGAGGAAAAACTCCCAGTGGTCAGGAGGAAACCTACCGCCACTGGTGATGGTGCCTCTGGTACATCACCACTGCTCCTGTTCCCCTCCATCACTCCCAAGGCACCTCTGCAAGGGGTGTCAGAGGACCCCTGACAGGCGAGCCCTTAAGAAAATAATGCAGTCCAGAGCTTTCCTTTTGGGACCTGGATCTGCCACACCATTCTCCCTCTCCTTTACTTTAAAGGTATTGCTAAGGAATCCTAACTGACAGGCAGTTGTTTTTGGTACCATGACATTAGGAATGATAATGTATATATTTTTTTACTTTTCTGGCCCTTATAGGCCCAGCAATTCCCATTTCTTGCACCTACTTCCCCTAATGTGTTTCTGTTTACCCCTTATATCATTATGCATTCTTAAGTTTCCTTCCAAACGCTATGCAAAATGCTGTTAGTTTGACATTTATAGCTTCCCAGAATTATCACACGTAGGAAAATATGGTGCATCAACATCCACTTTTACAAGTAAAAGCAGCACTTTAATAGAATCAACATTAAAGAGCTAAAACCACACCCTTCCAACGCTCTCTTTAAAACTGAGCTCCAAGGACTCGTTTTACTTCCATCTGCAAGGCAAAAAATTCATTTGGAGTGGACCAAACAATCTGGCTCATTGACAAGATGCTAACATTTCTTGAATTTTTAAACTCTGATTTAGAGAATGAGCAATCGTTGTCCACTGACGATCATTTCTTAACTCAATAGTTTATGGAGATTTACTTTATAGGATGGGGAGAAACAAAGTAACTGCTATAGCCCGATCCTAAAAACTGTTGACTTCATCTCATGTGCCAAAGAGCAGAGGATGCCTTTAGGGAGGCGGTGAGGGGAGGGCAGGAAAGGAGACCAGTGCATCTGAGGAAGCAGCATAGGCTGCCTGACTAACACTTTCCCCCACACGCTCTGGACCTTCCTGATAGGAGTTGGAAACTTCATTTTTTTTTAGCTTTGTTGATGACAATTCAAAAACAACCTCCCCAATAAATACAAGGAAGTTATATCTGGAATTAAAAACTCCATATATATGAGCTAATTTTTAAAAAAACTCACAAGGCTAAGTTTTTGTTTTACAATGTTCCCTTCCTTTGATTTTGATATAATTTTGGAAATCTTTCCATGATTCCTCAAGCGTACAAAAATAACTTTCAAAGGAGACCCAATCCAAGTGATGATTTTTATAACTGATTGGGTCTTGACTTAAAGAATGACATTATAATTATAAAGCTTAGCTTCAACTAGTAAATTTTTTCTGAAAACAATACTGAAGAGAAAACAAACTTCCTAAACAATTATCCTGGATCCTAATGGTTTCAGAACATGGTTACACAAAAAGTTCTACAATCCATTTGTGACATTAATTTACATATTTCTTCATATGGGCAAATAAGATTAATACGACCAAAAAAATAAAATCCCCAAATAACATCCCCCAATTTTTGTCAAAAAGTAAATTTCCAGTCTTACTACATGTTACACTATTCTCAAATGGAAACTTCTCAAATGGTCTGTCAGACTAGGAATTCCTAAGCTGCCACTGATGCACTGTTACTAAATTTAAGTGTTTCTTAAATTTAACTTATTGGCAAAATTATACACTTAGGAGCACTAAATAAGTGCACCGTGAGACAGAGAGAAAAGACTAAACAGGAAGAGTGCAATATACCCTGACAAAAACCTAGCCCAGTAGGCTAAGGACTATTAGAGGATCTGGTTAAAAGTAAGCTGGAATCAGATGCTTTCAATAAATCAATAGCTATTTATTAAAATATCTTTTATGGATAGGGATCACTAGAGAGAAAAGGGCAGAATAAGATAAAATCAAATCCTTCCTATGAACAAAAACACTCACCCCCACCACGTGTGTTTTGGAATCAGGGGGTTTGAATTTGGCTCCACCAGATGTGTTTCTCTTAATCTCTCTGAGCCTCAGTTTCTCAATCTGCAAAATGGGGATAATAAAACCCATCCCATAGAGTTTTAGTGGGGATTGAATTAAATGAGACAGTATAGGGAAATAGTCTCTCATCGGATGTCAATAAATGTTATTTCCTTCCCCATTATATACTGTCAACAAAGCTGTATCTCATAAGTAGTAAATGCAGCATTCTACCTGGAAAGGGTCTGTCTTCATCAGCCCCATGCAGAGGAACTCCCTTATTTTCTGGCATATACTTCTTGGTAATGGGCAAGGACATCAGCCGGATGTGATGGATGAGTGAGCGCCAGGTGTGAGCTCCAGAAAGCACTGGTTCAGGTGGTAATGGGCTGAAAGGTTGAATCACAAAGTAGGCAGTGAGCAAGATTAATCCCAGGGTTACGAGGACCTACAAGGAAAGACAGGAAAAGGATTAATAACTGTCCCAGCAAACAAAATACTTTAATGTCAAGAAAAAAAACAGGCCTCTTCCACTATGTCCAACATACCTTAAGAACTAATCCATTTTCATAAACAAGCCATTTACAATCACTTTTAAAAGCATTTATAGTTTAAAAACTATGAGGATTGCAAGGCTCACCAAACTTCTATCATATGACCAGGGGCTATGTCCACCATTAAAAAATACACACAAATACAGTTTAATTATAAATACACAGGTTTTATCTAGGACATTTAACAAAATAGACAAATTTCCTAGTAACACATGGTAACAAGAGCAAAGGCTAACTTATTCATAGAAAAACCAAGGTTCAATGGTTGAATCAGTCAACAGCCATATTTGGGGAGGAAGTTAAAGAGTTTGTGCTTCATCCAAGCTATTTCCAAATCAGAACACATTTTTACCTTATACACAGCTATGAGGAGAGGATACTGGGGTGGCCCCCTCTGAGGTTCACTCTTTTCCAGCAGCTGTCTGATAAATTTTTCAATTGCCTTCTCTGACATGCCACACTGATGGCCCGTCTGTCTCACCAAATCAACAGTCTCTGAAAGTTTGTCATAAATGCTGAGTTCATTGGCAGCAAGATCCATGTCTTCCAACACAAAATCCCTGAGAAAGAGAAAATCAGTGTAAAAAGAATGATGGTTTCTTTAAAGTACTTCCTCCTCACAGCTACTTCCTTTAGCACAGTGCTTCCTGACCATCTGTGGGGAAGGACCTGTTTTGTTTCCCAATCTACTGCAGGCCAATACTTCTGTAAAACACAATGAATATGCCTAGACAATGTCAAGTCGTGAGAGAAGTTTTTAAGTGTGACTTAATTGTGGGCTACTAACAGTTTACAGACAAGCACTGGTTCCCGGACACTTTAAGGAGCACTGGTCTAGAGCACAATCAATCCCCAATGGGACTCTGAAACACTAGTGCCAGCCAAAATGACTTCTGAAACCAACCACAGGAGATCTGCTACTGGTAATTTACTAAAATAAAAAGAAATGAAATAGGTAGAGTGTTGTTAATCAATTCTTTCTTTCCATTTACATCAGACAGAACTTTTAGCAACACAAGAGGAGGAACTGATCACTGAAGGCAAGATTTGCTGTGAGGAACGTGTTCCCGGCAGAGCAAGGATTTCAGGCAACACAAAAACCACAACATGGGAGCTCTTCAGACCTTTATGCGTTACCACAAACACAATTTTAGGTAACAAAGGGCATTTTATTTGTATTTTATATACTTAAAAGATCTAAGATCTATAACTAATTTCAAAATTCAATTTGTGCTCATAGTTATTTTAAAGCCAAATTGTTTCACAGTGGCCACAGAATAAAAGGTAAAAACTAAAGTGGTAAAGTAGAATTCTCTCTGTATTATTTGTAAAATGAAATTAAATAGTTTTTTTTAAGTGCTTGTGTTATGGAACAGTAATATTTTCCTTCCTTTACAGGAAGAAAAACAGTGCTTGAGATTTACATTTTTCTCTTATATTGGGTTTGTTATTTTTTTTAAGGCAGAGGGTCCTTTTATTTCACATACTTCACCTCCAAAGTGCTTCTAACGTCAAAAAGCACTGACATGGTACAACTCTGTTTCAGTAAGGAGATGCTGCCACCTGTAGAGCAGAGAGCAACAGTCACGTAGTCCAGCAGAGAAAAGGGGGCTGAGATGCCACAAGCCAGCACACACCTCAGCATATCTCCCCTTCCAGCAGTGCCTCCAAATGACTCCTTCCGCTTGGTCCTCTTTATGACTATTAACCTTTTACTTCACTACTTCACTAGTTCTGAGAAACTGAGGCTCAGATAGCTTAAGAAACTTGCCAGAGAAACACATCTGGTGGAGAACTAAGCATGCCTGCACATTAGAGTCACCTAGAGAGCTTTTAACGAGTCCTCATACTAGGGCCCCAACCCAGACCAATTAAATCAGAACCAGACTTCTAATGGTGGATTAACAGGCAGGTAATCCAGACTTTGAGGAATTGGGGGAGGGAGGCAGGAACCCCACACACTAAAGGGGATACATCCTTTCCCCAAACTCTGCTCTTGCTCAGTGTTTTTTTAAGGCCATATAGGCCTTCATTTTAAGGTTCAGATAAAAGGATGGTGTAAACTCTGTTTAAAAGTGTATTTTCAACAAATGGTGCTGAGACAACTGGATACCCTTATGCAAAAGAATGAAGTTGGACCCTTCTCTCTACCATACACAAAAATTAACTCAAAATGGATCAAAGACCTAAACTTAAGAGCTAAAACTATAAAACTACTTCTTTTCTTAGAAGAAAACAAAGGAAAAAATCTTCGACACTGGATTAGGCAACAGTTTCTTAGATATGGCATCAAAAGCATAAGCAGCAAAATAAAAACTAAATTGGACTACATCAAAAATTAACTATTTTTGTCCTGCAAATGATACCATCAAGAAAGTGAAATGACAACCCATAGAATGGGGGAAAATATTTGCAAGCCATATATCTGATAAGGGACTGGTATTCAGAGTACATAAAGAATTCTTACAACTCAATAATAAAAAGACAACCCAATTAGAAAATGGGCAAAGCATTTGAATAGACATTTCTCCAAAGAAGATACACAAATGGCCAATAAACTAATGGAAAAATGTTCAATATCATTAGCCATCAGGTAAATATAAATTAAAATCACAACGAGAGGGGGCCAGCCCGATGGCATAGTGGTTAAGTTCGCACCCTCTGCTTCGGCAGCCTAGGGTTCACGGGTTCAGATCCCGGGTGTGGACCTATGTATCACTCATCAAGTTATGCTGTGGTGGCATCCCACATACAAAACAGAGGAAGACTGGCACAGATGTTAGCTCAGGGCCAATCTTCCTCACCCCAAAAAAAATCACAATGAGATACCACTTCATACCCACTGGGATGGCTGTAACCAAAAAGGCAGATAACAACAAGTGTTAGCAAAGATGCTGAGCAACTGGAAGCCTGGTACACCGCTGAGGGGAATGTAAAATGGTGCAGATGCTTTGACAAACAGTTTGGCAGGTCCTCAAAAATTTAAACATAGAGTCACCATATGACCCAGCAATTCCACTTGTAAGTATGAACCCAAGAGAATTTAAAACATAATCCACATGAAAACTTGTACATGAATGTTCAAGCAGCATTATCCATAACAGCTCAAAAATGGAGGCAATCCAAATGTCCATGAACTGCTAAATGGATGGATAAAATGTGGTATATCCATATAATGGAATATCACTGGACAATAAAAAGGAATGAGGTACTGATACACGCTACAACATAGATGAACCTTGAAAACATTATGCTAAGTGAAAAAAAGACAGTCACAAAAGACCACATATTATATGACTCTATATGAAAAGTCAAGAATAGGCAAATCTGTAGAGACAGAGAGTAGATTAATTAGTGGCTGTCTAGGGGAGGGGGTGGGGAGGAATGAAGAGTGACTGTTAATAGATACAGGGTTTCTTTCTGGAGTGACAAAAATGTTCTAAACTTAAATTGTGGTGGTGGTAGTTGCACAACTTTCAGAATATACAGAAAGCCATTGAACTGTACATTTTAAATGGGTGGGTTTTATGGCATATAAATTACATCTCAATAAAGATGTTTTTAAAATGGATATTTATAAAATTTGGACTTACCGCTGTTGTGGCATTTATCACACCACACTGTTATGATTTTGGCTAAGTCACTTGGTCTATTTCTTCATCCGAAAAATAAGAGGATGAACCAGAAGGTTTTTAAAGTCCCCTCTGGCTCTAAAATTTTAAGAGTATGAACACTTCAGGAAGTAGAAAAAATTCAATTCATTTGAAACAAAAGATTTATGTCTGATCGCATTCCTATGTTATCATTTCCTGTTATGATTTCCTATAGGCCAGGCATTGTGCTCAGCACTCTAGAAACATTATCTCAGTAAATCATCACAGAGATCCCATAAGATAGGTGCAATCAATCTCATTTCACAGATGTTGAAACTAAGGCTCAGAAAGGTTTCATAACTTGCCAGGATGTGAACCCAATTGTGCCTGACTTCAGGGCTGGTGCTTTGAACCTCTATGCGTGCTGCCTCCCTTACCAAGTATTTTCCTATTCTGAGCTGGCAGTTCGGAAACCACAACACCGTGTCCCTCGATTATCACAACTGAGTGGTTGAGAACTGGAAAGTGATCGACTACAATGATTCCTGGAAAAAGAATAAAGTGATAACTTATTACAATATTTTTTATATCTTGGTTTTGTGACTAGTGATTCCAGAGATAGCATTTTCCTGTTTAAATTAACAAAGATATTCTAAGCAAGCAAGCAGGGATGCTCATTTAACCAAAGTGCAATAAATTATCCAACAATATCCAGCTGAAATCCATTAAAACTCAGTAGAGGACCAGAAAGGAAAGCAGTGGAAATTCTAGAAAAAAATTCCAGTAAAAACTTTTAAAGTGTTGGGAGGTAGGGCACATGTAGGTATCCCTCAGGCAGAAGAGAAGGTCACATTGGTGTGCCCTTAGGAGAACTGCGGACAGGACACAGTGCAGGTGAGGACCAACTATCACCATTGTCGATGACTGTTTCGCAATCTTTGTACACCTCTGCCCACTTTTGATACACATAAAAATCTCAATAAAATCCCAGTTTGTATTGCAAAAACATTTTTTTTGGTAATTCACGTATACAATGATCTCATGACACTCAATATATTTTTGCAAGCTGTACATCCTTTTTCCCTGAGATTCTGACACATTTCCCAAGTTATCAGGAGGGTACCTACTAATAATATAGCCAAGTTTCTAAGAACACAGGGGGATCTTGATAATAAGCCCTCCTTTTGCCTTTGGTTAGAGCAGTGGTTTTCAACTGGGGGCGATTCTGCCCCCCAGCGGACATTTGGAAAGTCTGGAGACATTTTTATTGTCACACTTGAGGGGTACTACTGGCATCTAGTGGATGTAATGTTAATTAAACAACAACCACCATTTTGTCCCTTTAGGTTGGGGTTTCATACTACCAGAGCAGCCCCCTCACTGCGATGCACTGAAAGTCAGCCCTCAACACAAAGGTTTGTATAAAAAAAAAAATCTTGTCCCTTCAAAAAAAAAATCAAACACAAGTCACGGCTAAGCATTAAGTGTGAAGGGACCGAGTGAAATCAGCTGAGGCTTGATGGCAATCCCTTTACCTCCAGAAAGAAGGTCCACCTCTGGCAGAAATGAGCTTTGCCACAGAATAAAGTTCCAAAGAGTGAGCCTGACTCTTAACTGTGGCTTCCACCTGCAAGGGCACAGGCAGGATCACTAGGAGAGCTACAAAAATCAAGGTACCATGCACCACCCTGGACATACTGAACTGCCAGAACCTCTGGGAATAGGACTCAGGTGCAGAAGTTTTCAAACCTCTTCCCTGCTGAGTAGAGGCACACCCTCAATTAGGAGACACTGCTTTAGAACAGTAGTTCTCAACTAGGGGTGATTCTGCTCCCCAGGAGACATTTGGCGATGCCTGGAGACATTTTTGATTGTCAAAACTGGAGAGGTACCACTGGCACCTAGTGGATAAAGACTAAACATCCTACAATTCACAGGACAGCCCCCCACAACACAGAACTGTCCTGCTCAAAATGTTAAGAAATCCTGTTTTCAAGAGAGGCCTGGGAGAGGCAAGGCAGGGGGCTGTTCACTTCTGAAGGAGCACTTCAGAATTAGGAAGGAACTGACAGCTTTGATGAGATGTTCTCCACAATTCCTTCTGGGTCTCAGTCTAGGAAAAAACAGGACAGAGGCACAGCTGATAGAATGACTCTGATAGAACTTATCAATAAAAATGTTGGTTTAAAACAGAAAACAAGTTAAAAGGTCAGATTACATGTAAACCTCTCCTTTGCCCTGTTTAATATAGAATTAATTCCTCTAGGGATATAAATACGTCCTCAACACTGATGTGACAACACCCTGGAGGGTCTCAGTTTTCCAAACTAAACAGCTATCCCCGCCAGGCAACTCTAAGGTGCAATACTGATTCATCTAGTTAAAACACAAAATGAGAAACACTATAATTCAGAAGGAAAGCTTCTAAAACCCATCTAAATACGTTCTAATCTTCAACAACGGGAGCAACGTCCAGAGTAATATTAAATTTTCTTTTTCCCCTACTAGGCTTTTTAGTATTCCACTAGCCATATAATATGATAATCCATTCTTTAGTGTTATGAATATATTCCGTCCTATTTTATCCAATGATTCCCATTAATTGAAGATATGTTCAACTAAAGGGTAAAAAATATGGCTTTTGTATTGTAATAAAAATCACTAAGAAAGAAACAAACATATTTAAAGGAAAAATAATTGATAAAACATTAAAACAATACAATTTAAAACTATAATAAGTGCTTAAAATATACAGTTGAAGGACTTCTATTTTTTTGCACTTTCATCATCACTTGAATCTAACAGTCTTTCTGGACATCTCTGCCCAGTGAGACTTGAAGAGTCTGGTACTTTCTTCACTCTCTGAAAATACGCCTCCTCCATTTTTCTCCCAACTTTCTATTTTGAAAAATTTCCAAAAAACTGAAATAGTACAATGAACATCTGTATATCCTTCACTTAGATTCACCAACTGTTAACATTTGGCCATAACTGCTTTCTGTCTCTCTGTTTTTACCAGAACTATTTGAAAGCTAGTCGCTACACATCATGAAATCGCTTCTAAATGTTTCAGCATGCATCTCCTAAGAATAAGGACATCATTCTATATAACCACAAGCATCATTATCATACCTATTAAAATTAATAATTCTTCAACAGTACCTAATATCCAGTCCATGTCAAATTTCCCTAACCGTCCCCAAAAAGGCCATATAGCTTTTCAGAAATCCAGAATTCAACCAATGATCACACATCGCAGTTACCTGTCATGTCTCTTTGTTCTACTTAAATCTAGAACAGATTCTAGCTTTTTCCTTTTTCTTTTGTCTTTTATGACATTGACATATTTGAAGCAGGAGCCCCCACATTTTTAAACTTATCTCTACCTGCTCCTATCCTCAACTTTTCCAGTTTCTACTATTAAAAAAAAATTTATTCCTCTCTAGATTTCCAGTGCTTGTATTCTCCCTCCCTTCAGAGACAAGCTCCTTAAATTAAAAAAATATATATCTAAAAAAAAAAAAAGGGCATCACTTCACCTTCTTGTTTCTCAGGTCTCCATTCATTTATTAACCTGTTGAAATCATATTTCTGTCCTCTTCACCCACCAAATCCACTCTCACTAAGGTTGCCAATAGCTTTCTACATGCCAAGTCCAAAGGACATTTTCTCAGTTATCACCTTACCTGGCCTCTCTGCAGAGCAGCTGCCATTGCTACCCATTATCTCCCTCAAGTGCTCTCAAACCTTGTCATAATTCTCTTGTTCTCTTCTCAGAGTCTCTGTCCCTGAATGTTGATATTCATCACGGTTGTCCTTGATCTTCTTATTCCCTTCATGTCTTTAACCACCAGCTATTAGTGATTCCCAAATCTCTTCTCCAGTCTAGGACTCTCTCCAGAACTCAAGACCCATCTATCTAACTACATACCAGACACCATGGCCCAAATTTCCTATAGTCCCCTATATGTAATGTCCTTAACTGACATTATTTTCCCCCCGCAACCCATTTCTCCTACTACATTCCTTTTCTTAATTAATGGATTCTGCAAATTGAAAACCTCTCCTCCTCCTTCTTCATCCCCACCAATGAACCAATCACTAAATCCTCAATTCTACCTCCTATATAGTTCTCACATTCACCACTTCCTCTTGAGCTCCATATTACCATATTAATGTCAGTCAAGGCCATCTACATCTCTCCCATGTACCATCATAAAGATATATTTAATCTCTATACTTTCAGTCCTCCTTCTCCTGTCCAATCCATCATCTACCCTCTTCACAAGTTATTTTTCTGAAACACAAATTGGTTCACGTTACTCATCTATTTAAAGCACCTTCCTTGACTCCCCATGCCCTACTGGGGAACAATTTAGCATGGTGGTTAAGAACACAGGCACTGGAGTTAGAAAAAGCTGGATACAAATACTAGATTCTCCATCTACTGCGTGCCCATGAGACACTACTTAACCTCTCTAAGTCTCAGTCTCCATTTATAAAATGGGGATAATTGTGTCTTTCCAACAATGTTGTTAAGGGATTATAAGATGAGGTATGTAAAACCTTTGTCTCAATACCCAAATTAAATACTCAGTAGTTGTTATTAGATGAAGTCCAAATCCCTTAGCATGGCCCTTTCTGATCTGGTCACTGCCTGCCTGTTCAGTCTCACTTGTTCCTTCCTCACAATCTTTGCTGACAAACCATTTCACATCTTTTTGCTTTTATACACATAATTTCCTCTTCCTAGAAAGCTGAGTTCCCAGTGCTTTGTCCAGTGAGTGAACTCTTTACACCAACCTTGATTTTTGCCCTCTGAACCTTAAACACAACTCCATCACTTTGTATCACATCTATTTCCTTGTCTCCCTTTCACACTAAATTGTTTCTTGACAGCAGAGATAAGTGAAGAAAGTAACAAAAGAAACTAGGAACAGACATGGAAATTCACCTCAGAGACATGGAATCTAATCAATCACTGTTGAACAAATTTATAGAAAGGACCTAAAGTGATCATTCTGTTCCCAAACTAATTTGATGTAATTAATGGTTTATTCATTTTACTTTTTATTCTTATTTATTTAAATACATCAGGCTAATGAGTGTTTAGGTGAGCAGGTTAGGAACCTCACAATTGGACATCCTCTGTGGTGGTGCAGGGTAGCTGTGGAGGAACAGGGATTCAAACTGGGTCTTGGAAATTGTTTGGGTCCAAAGCAGAAAGGGCCTAACAGGGCAAACAGGGCCTCTTTCTGGTATGCAAATTGGGCCATGTGAACTTCAGTCAAAAATTCAATCTAGCAAAGTTGAATTTAGGTAAGGCATGTTTTTCCTTACAGGGAAATAGTGATAACTCAAACTCAAACAAATTTATTAAGGGAGAGATGCCCACAGAAGATTCCACCATGGGAACAACCAAATGAGCAACCAGAAAAAGTCAGAATAGTAAGTATCTGGGAGTAGTTTCCATTATAAGGTGATGACTAAGTACTTTAACATATTGGCAAATATCAAGGCTATGTGGGCTCTTAAACCAGAAAAAGTGTGGCCTGCAGGGTTAATGGTCTTAAAACACTATGAAACACGAGACAGGAGAATTTCCTTGTACTAAAAGGCGATTATAAACAGCTTATTTACTTGGGTCAATAAACCAAGTCATGGGGCCAGCTGGTGGTGTAGTGGTTAAGTTCGCCGGCTCCACTGTTCCGATCCGGGCATGGACTTATGCACCGCTCATCAAGCCATGCTGCAGCAGCATCCCATATATAAAGTAGAAGAAGATTGGCACCGATGTTAGCTCAGCGACAATCTTCCTCAAGGAAAATGAGGAAGACTGGCAACAGATGTTAGCTCAGAGTCAATATTCTTCACAAAAAAAGAAACAAAACAAACAAAATAATAATAATAAAGTAAACCAAGTCATATTCCTTTCTGAAATCCGAGATGCCATGTTTATCACACACCAAATACACATTAAAAAAAATTCCCTCCTTAACAATGATTAGAAAAAGACGTTTCGGAGCGGGGAGGGGAATCTACTCTCAATATGCAAAAAAATTAGAACTCTGTCAAAAGGGCAGTGAAATCTAGACTTCGCTAGCACGGATCCTGTTTTGGACACCGCTGTGACGCCTGCAAAACAAGTTCAAGCAGGGTCGACGCCGCTTTGCTCTCCCCGGCTGAGCCGAGGAAAGAAATGGAGATGTCACCAGGGAGTCGACCCCGGGGGAGCTGCCAGAGGATGCTGTCAGTCTGCAAAACGCCAGGGGCTCAGAAAAGCGGTCAGCGCAGGGGCAAGAGGTGGCAGCGCCGGCCAGGGAGGGCCTGCGCGAGGATGTCACAGACGCGCGGCGGCGAGGCTGTCACAGACCGGCCTCCCCCCTCCCGGCCTCGGGCCCCAATCACTCACATGCGGGGCCCGCGCCCCCTCGGGCTCCTCCCGCCTGGGGGACAGCGGCCGCCGGGCGAGGAAGGAAAGCCGACAACTTCCTGCTTCCGGTCGCGCAACCCGGAAGCTACTCCCGCCCGCAGACGACGCGGCGCGGCGTAGGGTAGCTCCTTCTGCCCCGCCCCGCGCCTCCGCCGCAAGCGGAAGGCGCGCTGTCGCGGCGCGCGGGGAGCTCTCACGCGGTATGGAGAGCACGGTCCCTGTCACCCTGGCGTGTTCTTCCCCCTCAGTCCTCTTCAGTCAATGGTAGGGTCTGTCCTGTTGCTGCGCAAACACGGACATCATAGCCGAGCTGATTCGTTCAACAAGCTTTTATTGAGCCCCCTACTACGTGCCAGGCCGCGAGGTAGGCGCTGAGGGATGGGAGAGGGAGGGATACGTAAATGGAGGGCAGGCCCTTACCTCTGGGAGCTCCTAGTCTCAAAGAGAGGAAGACAAACAAATCGTTCCAATTTATACACGGTCCATTCTTTACTATTGATTGAGAGCTTACTCTGTGCCGGACATTACTAAGCACTTTATATTCCTGAAACCGCTTCAACAGCCCTGTGATGTAAATAGCCCCACAACATTTATCCTCATACCAACCAAGCTGAGGTTTGTGGAAAGGTTAACTTGCTCGAGATTACACAGATAAGAGTGGTGGAGTCACGATTTGAACCCAGGCTCCTTATCTTTCCTTGTCTTTAGTGCCAAAGATCTTAACTGCCTTCTACAAGGGATGTAGAAACAAAATGCCACTGGATTTAGACTTTTATTACAGCTACAAAGGCAGTGTGATGTTGATGCAGAGAGAGGCAAACCAATTAAACAGAATAGAGACCAAAAACAGAACCACACGTATATAGACACTTGCTTTACAACAAAGAGTTACAACAGAGGAGTGAGGAAAGGATAATGATTTCAATAAATGATGCTGGGTCAGTTGTATATCCCTATAGGCAAAAATGAAATGACTCCTACCTCACACCATACACCAAAATAAGTTCTACATGCATTGCAGATTTATATGAGAAAAACAAAACAATAAAACTTTAGAGCTGGGCCAGCCATGATGGCCTAGGGGTTAAAGTTTGGCTCTCTGCTTTGGCAGCTTGGGTTCAGTTCCTGGGTGCAGAACCACACCATTAGTCTGTCAGTAGCCATGCTTTGGCAGCAGCTCACATAGAAGAACTAGAAGGACTTAACAACTAGAATATACAACTATGTACCAGGACTTTGGGGAGGAAAACAAAAGAGACAGAGGAAGACTGGCAACAGACGTTAGCTCATGGCAAATCTTTCCCAGGAAAAAAACCAAAAACAAACTTTAGAGCTGTTCCATCTAATACTGTCGCCATGCAAGTGAATATTGAGTACTTGAAATGTGGCTGGTCAGAATTGAGATGTTCTGTAAGAAATCAAATTGATACACTGGACTACATTAAAATTAGGAAACTCTGATCATCAAAAGACACATTTAAGAGAACAAAAAGACAAGCTGTAGAGTGAGAGAAACTGACAAAGAGTTTGTGTCCAGGATATATAAAGAACTCCACAAATAAGAAAAGACAAACAGCCGAGTAGAAAAATGGACAGAAGATTTGAACACAAAAAGATATCACAAAAGAGAATATCTAAATGGCAATACACATATGAAAAAGCAACCCAAGTGTCCCTCGACTGATGATTGGATGAAGAAGATGTGGTGTGTGTGTACACACACACACACACAAACACACACACAATAGAATACTACTCAGCCATAAAAAAGACAAAATCGTCCCATTTGCAACAACATGGATGGACCTGGAGGGCATTGTGTTAAGCAAAATAAGCCAGACAGAGAAAGACAAAACACCATATGACTTCACTCTTATGTGGAAGATAAACTAACACACAGACAGAGAGAACAGTTTGGTGGTGACCAGGGAACACTTAGAAAAGTGTTCAACATCATTAATCATTAGTTGTTAGGGAAGTGACTACTGAGATATTATACAGGCTGCAGAATGGCTTAAATGAAAAAGACTGACAATACTAAGTGTTGGTGAGGAATTGGAGCAGTAGCAACTCATGCAGTGCTGGTAGGAATGTACATTGCTAAAGCCACTTTGGAAAATAGCCTGGTGTTAACTATTAAATTATAATTTACATATAACCTATAACCCAGCAATTCTACTTCTGGATACATACCCCTGAAATTCATGTACAAACGCACCAAGATACATATGAGAATATTCTTAGCAACATTATTTGTAATAACCACAATCTGGAAACATCCCAAATGCCCATTAACAATAGAATACATAAATACATTGTAGTATAGTCATGTAACAGAATACTATACAGCACTGAAAAATGAAATAATGGCCACTACATACAACAACATGGGTATAGCTCACAAACATAATGTTAAGCAAAAGAAGCCAGACACAAATAAATACTTTATGACTCCATTTATATAAATTTCAAAAACAGGGAAAACCAATCTATGAATTTAGAAGTCAGAAAGTGGTTACCTTTGGGGAAGGGGGAAAGGGTAATTATTGGTAGTGGGGGCTTCAGTGGAGTTGGAAACATTTTTTTTTTCTTGATTTGATGGTGGTTACATGTTAGTTATTACTTTGTAATAACTAATTGAACTACTACACTTAGGATCTATCCACTTTTCTGGATGTATATTATACTTCAATTTAAATTTATATTTTTAAAAACAAGTACTCTAGGGAGTCCATAGGTCCTAGAAAGTCCATGTCTTCCTGGCCCTTCCTGCCAGTCTCCATACCAGAGCCTGAGTGACACTTCCAGTGTACAAAATCTGATTCTGCCATTGCACAGGTCCCTATTGCCCTCAGAATCAAGTCCCAAGATCCTTCACGATTCCCTTACACTCAGCTGCAGGACAGCCCAAGAAGCACTCTCTGACTGCCTGAGCTCTTTACAATGCTCCAGATCTACAAAGAGAAGAGGCCTCTCCTGGCTTCTGGCTAACTCCAGGATTTTCCAGATCTCAGCTCAGGTTATCACTCTCTGGGAAACGTCTGACTACCCAAAGCCAGCCCTGGAACAACAGTGCTCAGGAAGCATGGCATACTTCCTTCGCACAGCCCTCGCCCCACTCTCCTGTGTGTTTAACTGTCTGTCTCTCCCGGAGTGGGAGTTCCTTAGGGGATGGGCACAGCATATGTGACTCATCTGTATCTTCCTCAGTGCCTAGTGGCTGGTAAGTGCTCCAGGAAAAGACTTAGGGAGGAAGTGACCTTGGAGGTGGCCTGTAAGGATGCAGACATTGGAGCCTGAGAATATACATTTCAGGCACAAAGCATAAGAGTGAGAAGATTCAGAAGGAGAAAAGATATGAACACATTCTGGGAACATGGAATGTCGATCTGGCTGAAGCCAAGACTACTTGTAGAAGAAAAAAACAATCTTTAAAGATCAGTTTGGCATAGCCAGAAAGGCCTTGAATTCTAGGACTTTAATCTGTGGGCAGTGGGGAGCCACGGAAGGTTTTTGAGCAGGGGTGTGACATGATGAGAATTCTGCTATGGTCATATACATCCAGTGGGAGGATGAGGGCTAGACTGGAAGAGGAAAAATTAACTTTGGAAAGTTCAAGGGAAAAACAACTTTGATGGTCTAGGTAGAAGGAATGGAAGAACAAGAATCACTCAAGAAACATTTCCCAGGTATAACAGATCAGAAAGGCTACCAGGTAGTAGAAAGGCGCAGGGGAAAGGCTTGGGTTCCAGGCCATATTAAATCCTGGTGGGCCTTGGAGCTGGTTGCTTCTTCCTGTCAGTCCCTTAGAGCCCTTCACTCTAAAATCTGGCCAATGAGAGACTGAGAAAAAAAATCATGAGTGTGGAAGTTCATGGTAACCTGTAATGTGTGTGGGATGTAGCTAAGGGAGTGTGAGGAGTCGAAGTTTTGTCTGGCGACTAGGACAATAGTGATTCAGGGCACAGGAGGAGGAACTGCTTTCAGAGAGAGGATCGGGAGGGAAATGATGGGTAAATCTACTCATTTCATTAGTGTTGGCTTCTCTCTGTTGAGATTTAGAAAAACCCTTGACCGGGTTCCCAGGTAATAGGACCCTGTGTAACAGAATTGCTTGTTTGTGGGTTGGTGCCTTAGCTCTGCTCAGCCACTGGAGGCCCCCTCTGTTCAGGTTCTGGTCTAGAACAAGCCCTGTGTAAATGTTGAACTGAACTGAACCAAGACATGGTCCCTAACATGGGCTCTTAACAATCTACTTGGAGAGAAGAGAATCTGACACCAGCAGTTAGACAACAATGATAGCGGCACAGAATAAAAGACCAAGAAGAGAGAAGGGGAGAGAGTCTACTGTAGACAGGAAGGGTAGTTTTCTGAAGGAGCTGAGACAAAGGCTTGAGTGAGGTTTGGGAACCATTGCAAGGAAAGAGAACAGCCTGGGCAAAGGCCTGCAAGAGGGAATGTTAATGGCACATTTAAGGCAGGGATAAAATAGGAAATCAGGCTGGAAAAATCAGTGAGGGGCCAATGGTGAAGGGTCTTCAAGCCCAGCCAAGTTGTTCGGGACTTTAATAGGCAAAGGGAATCATTTAACATTTCTGGGCAAAGAAGAAACATACTACAAGATATTTTGGGAAGAAAGCTTTGGCTGCTGTGTGGGTGTAGGATGGATTAGTGGAAGAAAGCCAGAAGGCAGGGAACCCCGCCAGGGGGCCTTCTAAATAATCCTGGTGTTAAGGGTCTGCAATAGCAGTGGGAATGGGAAGGGAGGGATACAATTTGGGGATCTTTGGAAAAAGAATTGACAGGTCTTGATGATGGGTCACTTACAGGGAGCAGAGAGAAAGAGGATGATCTTCAGGTTTCCAGCTCAAAAAATGATGTTCTGGGCCAGCCTGGTGGCGCAGCAGTTTAGTTCACGCTTTGGCAGCCCGGGGTTTGCGGATTCGGATCCCGGGCGCCTGCTGACCACCACTTGTCAGCCATGCAGTGGCGGTGTCCCATATAAGGTAGAGGAAGATGGGCATGGATGTTAGCCCAGGGCCAGGCTTCCCCAGCAAAAAGAGGAAGATTAGCAACGGATGTTAGCTCAGGGCTGGTCTTCCTCACACACAAAAAGATCTGTAAAAGTTTGTAATTTTGTTTTAAATAAAGGACATTATTCAGAAGACCCATGAAACTTAGACAATAAATGAAGTAAATACAAGCTGCTCTGACTAAATATGAACTATGACTTATAACTCAGAAAAAGAATCCATGTCTCTTTGTCAACTCCTTCCTGAAGTCACTCACATCCAATGTTCTCTTGGGGACAAAAAGACCAACAAATACTGAGCCTCTTGGGGAAGGATTTTGGAATGAGACAGCAAGACAGTTTCTTCTTGTGTAAAACCCCAGTGCATCCTCACTGTGCCCAAAGCCTACCAAGATATATAGTAAGGAACTTACATAAAGTCCGCGGAAAGTCAACTCAAATAACAGCAGACAGAATGGACCAATGATGAAGAGTTTTCCATTCAGCTCAAGGGTCACAAAGAGGGCATGAACACAAGACTGCAGGAGGTATAAATTAATTATACCTTACATTAGCATAGCTCACATCAGTTTAAAATGTAGTTTTCTGTCCATTATTTGTTCAATGAAACCTGATTACTCTATGCTCAGTAGTCTGAGAGGAGGGCACAGAGATGAAGGAGGCCCACTTCCTCTCTCAAGGAGCTCACTGCTAGTTTGATCTTTACAACCTTCAATACCTTTATTCCCACTTGACAGTTAGGGAAAGCAGGATGGAACTGTGGTTAAGAGCACAGTCTCACAGCTGTGGTACTTTGAGCAAGTTATTTAATCTCTGTAGGGCTGAGTTTCCTCAAACTAAAAAGGGAATAGTAATATCTACCTTGTGGGGTATTGAAGATTAAGTGCTGTCAAAAGTTCAGAAATAGTGAAAGTAAAACCACTGGATCACTGAAATAGTCATCAGTAAAAGTTTATCGTGCACAAAAACAGTTCGCAAACTGAGAGCACTCCAACCGAACATGGAATGAGGCCCAGAAGTATATTGTTACAAAGCAGCTTATATGGTGAGGAGGCAGTGCTGTTTATTCTTCACAGTGATTGGTTATAACATTATAGTTTTCCCAGTGATAGGGAATGCGTTAAAAGTGGTTACCTCATATCAATTTTGGGGAACAATTTAAGTTTCGTTTATGACTTTCAGAGGCATTAACAAGAAGTGGCCCAAATTAAGTTTTGCTTGTTTTACAGAATAAGCTAAATTAACTTTGCTTGTATGGCTAAACTGGTTTGTCTGCTCAGGGAATTTTCAAGTCTGGTCTCCATTTGTGTTTGATTTTAACAGTGTGAAAGTACACAACAGTGCTTAGCTAGATGTCTGGCACAAAGTAAGCATTTATTTAGCCATCCTTATTAAGTGGTGTGCAAAGCATTTACAATATGTTTACTTCTTTCCTGCCCTCCCTCCAAACCTCCTCGCAGTGCCTCTATTTTGCTTCTCTTCCTTTGACCTTGAGCAAACATCCTAACAACCCTGGGGCACCATCTATCCCAGCCAGTCACTCTGCTCTAGCCCGGATCCCTTTGATCTTCATTCTCCTGTCTCTCCCTTTTCTTCTCTCTCATTTTTTCCCCTGGCCCTTCCCTCTCCTCTCTCCCTAGACTCTTTGCCTTTGGAGTCTGGAGGCTCAGATCTCCTGTATGACTGTGGACAAATAAGTCATTTAACTGCTGAGTCTGTTTTCACATCTGAAAAAAAGGAATAATAATAATATCTACTTTACAGGATTGCTTTGTGGAGTAGATAATAAAGTGTAAGCGCTATGTAAGTTGTATAGCGCCTTACAAAAGTTAGTTACTGGCACCTCCCGTCTCTATTTTCCTTCCTTCTCTTCCCCGGCTTTCTCTCCCTGCCGTATTGTACGACTAAGAGATTCTTCGAATTGAAAGTTAGGACGTAACTCCAAGTGGAGTGCAGATTTGCTGGTTGTTCCCGCCTTCCACGCCCAAATGAACCAATCAGATCGCCGGGGAGTGGCGCGGCATCTCCACTCGGAGACCATCTCTAATGGAGCCTGCACTCTTCTCCATCCTCGCAGGCGGCTTTTTTCTCTCCTCGCAGGCCAGCTTCCTGGCCTCAGAGGAAGCATCCTTCCTCTCCCTTGTCCCAGCCACCCAAATCGTGGCATCCAAACGGTAGAACGGCGGGGACCGGAAGCGTGCGCAGCAGCGGCGGGTCCCCGGCGCATCGACGCCGGAAGTAGCAACCGAGGGAGAAGGATTCCGCGGGCTTCGCTATGGCGGCAATCCCCCCCGACTCCTGGCAGCCGCCCAACGTATACCTGGAGACCAGGTGAAGGGGGTCGGGCCTCTGGGGCTGGGCTGGCGGAGGCGACGCGGAGCCCGGGCTTCGCCGCGGGGCTCGGTTCCCGGCGCGCTGCCCGGGAGGCCGGCCTCGTGCGGAGGCGTGGAGCGGCGACCGGGTGGGCCGCCCGAGGGCTGAGGGGGCGCCGCCGCCCGCGTCCGAGCTCCGCGCCGACTCGCGCCGAGACCTGAGCGCCAGCCGCCTGATTGTCCTCCCTCCGCTCGGTTCGTTCATTCATGAGCGTGTGCTGAGGCCGCAGGCCAGGGACTCGGGCTCTGGCGTCTGAGGATATGGAGGTGGATAAAATACACGCGGCCCGGCCTGTAGGAGCTTACGGCACAGTGAGGGAGGCAGACACGGACGCTTCCACGTGATGGGTGGTGCGGTGGTGGAAACGAACTGTTAGGAGAGCACAGGAAGAAGCACACGTTCCCCGCTGGCAGAGGATGGTGTGGTAATAGCGCCAAACAGCGAGTGCCGCGCCCCTGATGTATATAGCACCACGTTTAGTTTAATCCTCCTAGCAACTCTAATCATGTGGGTATTATTCCACCTTCTCTCCAGTTTTAGCAGGGGAAATGCCAAAATTTACAGGTTCAGTGGTTTGACCAAACCCACTCAGCTAATGAGTAGGGGAACCTCGTTGGAGCCTGATCTGCCCACCTCACGTGGTAGGTTCTTTCACTCCATTCATTCCATTGCCTTTCTGGAAAAAGTTCAAAGTGATCTTTCCAACGTAGGACAAGTAACCTTAAGTAGCTTCTTACTGCTACAACACTATAAAGTTCAAACTTCGTAGTCTGAGGTTCAAGATGATTTTTTTCATCTGGCCTTTGTCTACCTCTCTGGCTACATCTTCTGCCATTCCCCCATCAGGAGCCAGGGTCCAGCCACCATGTCTCTGTCTTTCTGTTCTTGTCCATGCTGCTTTCCACGAGAGCACAGAGTTCTCTCAGACGCTGCTTTTGCTCCCTGGCCATCTTCTTCCCCAACTTCTTATATGGCAAATTCTATTTCTTCAGACCCCAACTTGGAAGTAATTTCTGAACTCACCTGTTAACATTTTTTTTTTGTAATTATAAAATAAATTGAAATTGAAAACCAAGCAGTGTAGAAGTGTAGAGAATAAGAAGTGAAAGCCACCCCTCCCTGTAAAAACACTATTAACAATTTGTTGGATGATCTTCCAGATCTTTTTCTATGTACGTAGAAACATCTCTCTATGTTCTGTTCTGTTCAACAAAAATAGGATTATGTGATCATACTGTATATACGTTTTTCCTGTAATTTGCTTTTCTTTCATTCACTAACACATGCAGCCCCCTGTAGTATGAATATTTCATATTTTGGTCATTCCCTCTTTGAAGGACATTTAAATTGCTGCTTGTTTTTTTGTATGACAAATACTGGAATGAATATCCTTGCACATACTGCATCCTTAAGTGCTTTTGTTAGTTTTCTATAGAATAGATAGGAGTTGAAATTACTGAATCAAAAAGTATGCATATTTCAGGGGCCGCCTGGTGGCGCAGCGGTTTAGTCCGCGCTTGGCAGCCCAGGGTTCGCGAGTTCGGATCCCGGGCGCCCGCAGACGCACTGCCTGTCAGCCCTGCCGTGGCGGCGTCCCATATAAAGTGGAGGAAGATGGGCAGGATGTTAGCCCAGGGCCAGTCTTCCTCAGCAAAAAGGGGAGGATTAGCAATGGATGTTAGCTCAGGGCTAGTCTTCCCCACAAAAAAAAAAAAAAGTATGCATATTTCAGAATTGTATAGTTACTTCCCGATTGTCAATCCAGAAAGTCACTCCCCATATTTTAAAAATATCCACCAGAATGTAAGACTCATAAGGGGAAAAGCACCTAGAACCATGCCTTGCAGAGTAATTGTTAATCTGTGTTGAATGTTAGTAGTGTGAAGGATAAACTGCCAGTAGAAAGGCTTTTAGAAAGCTGTGTTCTAGCACATACCACATATATTCATGGAATGCTTAGGCTGTAGTAGGCACTGGGTATTCAGGCTGTACAGAGTTGACTCAATTCTCACATTCTTGGAGCTTAAAGTCTAGTTGAGTGATGGAGTGGAGGGGAAGGCACCTGCCCTACATCTTTTACTTCTTCCTTTCCCTTTATGGGGGGCGGTGCTCGTCACGTTGGGTGGGTGCGAAGGTTTGAAGTAATCAGGTTTGCCTTTGTTGCATCCCTCCTAAACACACAGAAACTTTACTTTTTTTTTCATTAAAAATTTTTATCAATAGGTAATACATTTATGTGGGTCAAAAATACAAAGGTTTAAAAAAGATATTCGTTGAAAATCTTCCTGTCTCCCTTTTACCCAGTTCCCACCTCCACCCAGAAACTTAGGCATGTATAAATAAATATGCACTCTAGATATTTTAATGTCCTCCTTTTTAAAAAATTTACAAATTAAGTGTAAATTTTTTTTCCCTAATTTAGGTGTTGATTATATGGGTTTCAGATAATCAGTGATTTTTTTTATATGTAAGGTATTAGAATTTTGAGTTGTCCACAGTAGTTATTTTGCTTAAAAGAAGTACCAGAAGCCCTTGCATGTTTTACTCAAAGGAGATATCTGTGGCTGTGTTATTTGCATTGTGTTGTTTTCCTTTGCTGAGCATGATCACAATTTCATGACTTATAAGCTTGAAAATGAAGCGTCGTGGAGCGGTCCCATGATATTCCTGTCTGCTGTGACCTCTTTCTTGACTGGAGCTCTGCTGTCCTCTCCCCCTGCAGCATGGGGATCATTGTGCTGGAGCTGTACTGGAAGCATGCTCCAAAGACCTGTAAGAACTTTGCTGAGTTGGCTCGTCGAGGTTACTACAATGGCACCAAATTCCACAGAATCATCAAAGACTTCATGATCCAGGGAGGTGACCCAACGGGGACAGGTACAATTAAGCGGACATTAGTTTCTGAAGTCTCATTCTGTCCTAACTGGGCATAAGGCAGCCAGAGCTCTCATCCACATACCAGGGACTGGCTTGGTTGATTTCTGCCTTCCCTACCTCACAGCCTCCCCCACAAAAATGTACACGTGGGAATTGACCAGAAATGGAATTGATCAGAAACCAACCTTGATAACCTGGGCTCTGTAGACTTTCTCATAACTTCTATGTATTGCTTATCAAGAGCAAATAATATTTTCCTGAATTATATTAATGCACAGAGTAGTCTGATAATGAGCAATAAAGAAAGACATCATTTGTAATGTTCTTTTTTTTTTTAGAATGAAGATGTTTTACTATGTGTGAGTCACATAATGTCTTATGCAGACAACACCGTAGTGCTTCTCCTGTGGAGGGCTGCAGCCCTGTACAGCAGAGGCCTTTAGTGCTGTAGGGATGCAGGAGTGGGGATGTCCCGAGGGTCCAGGCCAGGAGAGAGGCATTGCCCTTGACCTGTTGCTGAGGCAGGGGAACTAGAGGACCAGATTCTTCCTGGCCCTGCCAATTTGTCCTAGCAAAACCACTTTCTTTTTTCTCTCTCTGTTTTTTTATTGAGGTATTATTGGTTTATAAGGCAATGTTTTGAGAAAAATACGGGATTCTTTGATTGACCCATTCATTTAACAAATATTGAGCACCTGCTTTGTGTCAGATGCTCTTCTAAGCTCTAGGAATATAGTTGTGAACAAAGAAGAAAAATTCTTGCATTCAATAAAGCAGGAAAAGAATGTGGGGATGTGAGTTTAGTAGAAAGATCAAGGAAGTCCTCTCGGAGAAGATGTTATTGGAGCAGAGATCTGAATGAAATGAAGGAATGAACCTTGTGACTGGGAGAAGAGCATTCCAGGTGGAGGGACGAGCAGGCGCAGAGGCCCTGAGATAGGAGCCTGCGTAGGAGATCATGTAGGACCTTGTAGGGCATGGTAGAGACCTTAGGTTTTATTCTGAATAAGATGGGAGCCATTAGAGAGTTTTGAGCAAAGGAGTGACATGATCTGACCTATGCTTTAGAAAGATCACTCTGGCTGCTGTTTGGAGAATTGATGTGAGGGCAAGAGTGGGAGCTGGGAGCTAGTTGGGCTGCTGTAGTCACCCAGTCTAGAAATACGTGGTTGGACCAGGCTGATAGAGAAGGTGGTGAGAAGTGACTGGATTCACGTTATGTTTTAATAGAAATAGAGCCAGTGGGATTTGCTGAGATCGGATTGGGGGTTGGGTGGGCATGTGAGAGAAAGAGATGGTCAAGGATGACTTCAAGGTTTTTGACTTGAATATACTGAAATGGGGAAGATTAAGAATTTGGTTTTGGTTTTGGACACATTACGTTTGAAATACTTGTCAGATCTTCAAGTAGAGATGTTGAATAAATAGTTGGACATGAGTATGGAGTTCAAGGAAAGGTCTGAGATGGAGATATGAATTTGGGAGTTGTCATTATTTAGATAGGATTTATTAGTGAGATTGGTGGATGCTAACACTTATTAGTTACAAGGGCCCTTGCTTCTCAGTCTACATTTTCTCTCTGCTAATTCCTGCTTCTGCTCTTTTGCCTTGAAATAAGCTTGGTTCTCTCTGTGGCAATCTTTTCTCACGTTGTTCTTTTTTGTCATTCTCAATTGTCCTTTTTCCTTTATGACCAGAGACATTCCTTTTTTTCAGTGTATGTGGACACATTTCAAAATACAGAATATATAGGAAAGTAGAAAAAAGAACAAAAAATCATCCTTCTAAAGATTCCTAACCACCATTAACTATTCCCACCAATATCCCACTTCTCAGAAATGATTAATACCAACTTTTGGTGGCCATTATTCTAGGCATCTTTCTTCTCAGATATCTAGTTGATGGATGGATGGATGGATGGATGGATAACTAGCTAAATGGAAATAATTTCAAAAGAATAAGCTATGGTCATGCTTACTATTATTGTTAAAAAGTATTATATTTAATTTTGTCTATATTTAACAGAAAAATTGACTTCCTGCTATGAAAGATGAGGCAGTTAGTACTTATATTTCTACCCATTCCTATCTTCCCTTTTCTCACTCCCAATTTTTGTTGTTCTGTTTTTCCCTTGTATGAGTTTATAACATTTTCCATTCTACCACCTTGATTCCCTCAGCTATAGCATGGGATCTACATTTCAGAGGGTTCAGTGCTCACCGCTAGCTTCTATTCACAAGTGCTAGAAGGCAGAATTTCTTGTTGAGTGGTTTTTATTGCAAGGGCTGGAGGGTGTTATATTATATTTTTGAACTCATTCATGTTGGAGAATTTCTGCCTGTTGCCTTTATACTTGAAAAAGACCATGACTGGGTATACTATTCTTGGGCCACACTCATTCCCTCAAACCTTTTTTGCTGCATAGTCTTCTGATTTTGAACATGGCTTTGGAGAATACTGAGGCCAGATTTATTCCTTCAATTCAGGGGACATTTTTTGATTTGTATTTCTGAATATTTTCTTTGTTATACTTATTGGACTTTCTATTTCAGGAAACTAGTTGTTATTTGTTCCATCACCTTTGCCCTCGTATCTGTCACATTTCTTTTGAGTGTGTGAGATGATGTTTTTCCGTTTTGTCCTGCCTTATTCAGTTTTTAGTCATGTCTGTCCTTTTCTTTACTGCTCTAATTCATTTATTAGTGCTGTTATTGGTGTCATTTGGCTCTCAGTCTGTTTCCTTAGCTCTGCAATCTTTTCACCTTATTCTGTTGATTTACTTTCTTGTCTTTGAGCTCTTGTTTTATTGGATTGTTATTTCTGTTGAATTGTCTATAGCTTGAGACAGCCATGGAGAAACCCTTCTTGGATTATGTTTTCCCCCAGACTGAGTTCCTGAGGTGTTTTTTTCTTCCATCCCACCTTTCTTTCTCTCCTTCCATTTGTTGTATTATATTTGCATAGTTTCTGTGCCATTTATTTTCATCTTATCCAGGCTTAATGTTGGCATCTATGTTGTCCTTCCCTTTTATTTGCTCAGGTACAGTGTGAGTGGATTCTCTTTGTCTCTCTCCCCACCTATGTGGGACCAGTTGTCTTCACCACTCCAAATGATAGATTGCTTTCTCTCCATTTTATTCTATCCTGAAGAGGGTGTGGAAGAGAAAAGAAGCTCAGCTCATGCTGAGTGAGCCCCTTGTGGAAGGGCTAGCCTCTGTTCTGTCTTCCCAGCCTCCACTAAAGCCCTGTCCCAGGGCCCTCTCCTCCAGCCAGTGGTGTTTCTCTACCCCAACCCTCAGCTCTGGGTAGTTCCCTGACTGTAGCTGTGGTGGAGAAAGATCCTCCAACCCTTTTTCTTTCTCAGCTGGGTCTCTTATAAACACAGATTAATGAGAGGAAAGCATACAAATTTATTTAATATAAATTTTACATGACACCAGAGCCTATAAGGAAATGAAGACCTGAAGAAGCAGTTACACCTAAGCGTCTTTATGCTAGGTTTGATGAAGAGTGGACAGTGGTGGGAAAATGTTATAGGACAAAAGGGATATGAGCACAGTGTAGTAAACTGGGGAAACTTAGCAAGGCCTGTTCATTCCAATTCCTCCTGGTGTCCCTCTGTCCTGGAGATAAGGATGCTCTTTTCCTCCAGGAATAGGGAGGGCACCTCTCACATGAGGGTCTTAGGACCCGCTTCAGGGGAAGGTCAGAAAGTCCTTCCTGCACCTGCCATTTCTCAGATTTCTTCAGCTTGAAATATCCAGTATGCCAAGATGCCATATTTTGGGGTACCATGTTCTGAACCCCATCATGACCCAGTACTGCTCCACCCCACCAAGGTGGCCAGCACTGGTAGCCTGCCGTGCCACTTCTGAGCACTCCTGGTGGGTGCAGGTTTCTGCCCCCAAGGGCTTCTCCTGAACTTTCTCAGGGCTACTCACCCACTCCCTCTGTTGGCTTCTCAAAATTGGAGGGTGTCTGTGAGAATTCTCTGGGTGACACTCCTCCGTTCCTGATTACTACTTTTAGGGAGGACAGGCAGAGAATCTCTTCTTTCTTCCCTTGGCTAACTCTCTGCAGAATTTTGGGAATAAGTTTGTTTCCTTTACCTTATTTGTTGATGCTGGTGAATTTTTGGCTTTGAAAATATTTGAACTTTTTGTGTTTGCTTCATCAGGTATTGGGGGAGGCAGAGTCTAATCCCGTTTCACTCCTCTTTCTTTATCTGAAATTGTCCTGTCCACACTTTGATGTACTTCCTTCCTGTCTTCTTCCTCTCTCTCATTGTTGTTAGGAGATACAATTTTAATTCGTAACACCAGTGAACTGAGAGAATCCATGATTAGTGGACAAGAGTTGGAAGTGACTCAGATGTGAGTTGCTCATGTCAGAGTTTCTCTATATTTCTGTAATTGGTTCACAATTCTTCATAATGTCACATTTCCGTGATGTAATTTTAATGAAATTGAACCACTCAAAAGATTTCCAAATAACTGCATCCAGTCTCAAGTATAATTAATGATTGAGCTAAGCCTGCTGGCAGGTCTGTGGTGGAAGGCAAATAGGAGTTAGGTCCTCCTGGGTCACCAGTATGAACTGCTAGCTGATTAAGTAACATGTTTTTGCTAAACACCTCAAATGAGTAGCATATGGCCTCCTGGGCTCTTCAAGTCAGTGTCCCATTTTCGTCCCCGACAGTCCTTCCGTCTGACTACTATGGAACTGTTCTTTCCACAGTCTTTCTGATATGTCTTTGCTAGATGTTTTCTGAATTCAAGTACCTTTGTCTTCCTACTTCATTTTAAACCATTTTTCTTCTTTTAAATTTCCCTATTGTAATAACACTATGCTGGCTCTTTCCTTAGCCCTCTGAATGTCTCTTACCTATTTCTGCTAACTTCTCTTCCTTTCCTCTTCATAAGACCTGGCATCCTACCAAGCTCTTCCTTTCACTCCTCCTGCTCTGCACTTAGCCTCACAGTGCTCACTGGCTGCCGTGATTGCAGTGATTAGTACATGCTGATTATGCTGTGCATCACCCTCACTCTGATTTCTTCTCTCCTCTTGGTAGCCCCAGGAGCACCTGAAATTTAACGTATTGAACAGCAAGCTCATTGTTAATTTTATTCATTTGATGAATATCTGCGAAGAGTCTGCTGGGCACCTTGTGTTTTTCTAAGGCCTGTAAGGAGTACTTAAGCCAACTGTTAGAAGTATTAGAAGTCAAGGCATTTTTCCTTTCTTTGCAGAGCTCCCTGCCCTGCCAGGAAGACAAGATATTCATTATAAGAAATATCTAGAAAATAATAATATAGTAAGTATGTGAATGTATGGTGGTATGCTATGGATTGTGTATATAACAGGGGTTGGAATAATTCATAATAAGAGAAAAAGTACAGTGGAGTGGAATTAGAATGGGAAGGCGGCATATTTTGAGGTGAGCCTTGAATGAAATATAGAATTTTAATTCTTGGGAGGTACAGGGAAGGGCGTTTTAGATTTAGAAAGAAGAATAAATATAGAGTGGAGACATGAGTGACAGAGGGTGTGGAGAGCCCACCACCCCAGGTGTCACGTCTCATATGCTGGACTGGCTCTGTGACATAACCTCTCCATATCCAGGACAAATGCACAAGATGTGATTTCTAAGGCCCCTGAACTGCATATTGAGGGGACAGTAGAGGAGCAGTTTGGGGCAGAGTGCACAGAGTAGTAGGAAATAACATGGTGGATAAGATCGGGCCAGTTCACGGAGACTCCCAGACAGGAGTTCAGATTTGATCTAGCATCATTCAGGGACCATTTGGAACTGGGACAAGAAAAATATGTGAGGAAATTTAATCCAGGTGGTATAATTGCAAGGTACAGTAGTATGGGGGTGAAGAGCAGGGTTTGTTGAGCTGGGTGGGCTTGGGGAAGAATCTTGGCTTCACATAAACACTTACTAAATGTAGACAAGTTATGTAACCTTGCTGAGCCTTCTTACCTCTAAATGGGGAGTGTGATTATATGTACCTCATGGCTTTGTTGTTGGTAGTAAATGAGCTGATGTTTGTAAAACCTCAGTTAGTGTGGACTTGACACAAAATAGGAGCTCCAAAAATGTGATTATTTATTATTTATTTTGGTTGTTAATTCATTTAACAAATGTCTGTTGGACTCCTACCATAGTCCAGGCATTGTTCTAAGAGCCGAGGATACAATAGTGAGTAAGAATGCCCTCGTGGAGCTCCCATTCTGGTCGGAGAGACAGACAGTGAACAAATAAGTACGTAATATACTGCAGGTCATGACAAATGATAGGGAGAAAATAATGTAGTATCGGGGTAGAGAAGGGATTCCCAACCTTGGCACTATGGACATTTTGGGCTGGATAATTGTTTATTGTGGGGAGGCTGTCCTTTGCATTGTAGAATGTTTCACTCTATCCCTGACCTATACCTGCTGAATGCCAGTGGAACCCCTCAGTGTGACAACCAAAAACGTCTCCATACATTGTCCAGCGTCCCCAGCAGGCAAAGTCACCCCCAGTTGAGAACCACTGGAACAAAGAGTGAGGGAGGTGCTATTTTGGTAGTATGATTAGGGAAGACCTCTCTGATAAGGTGGCATTTGAGCGGAGCTCTGAATAAAGTGAAGTAGTGAGCGGGGCCGCCTGGTGGCGCAGCGGTTTAGTCCGCGCTTGGCAGCCCGGGGTTTGCGGGTTCGGATCCCGGGCGCCCACCGACGCACTGCCTGTCAGCCACGCTGTGGCGGCGTCCCATATAAAATAGAGGAAGATGGGCACGGATGTTAGCACAGGGCCAGTCTTCCTCAGCAAAAAGGGGAGGATTAGCAACGGATGTTAGCTCAGGGCTGGTCTTCCCCACAAAAAATAAAAAAAAGTGAAGTAGTGAGCCATGAGACTGCAGGGGCAAGGACACTCCAGAGGGAATAGCAATCAGAGGCCTTAGACAGAGTGTGCCTGGCAAGAAACAGCACAGAGGCCAGTGTGGTCAGAGCAGGTGAGTGAGGGGGAGAGTGGCAGGAGATGACTTTGGAGGGTGGCAGAGCACCAGATCATGGAGAGCCTTGTAAGTTGTGGTGAAGACTTTGGATTTTGTCCTAAGTGGGTGAAATGTCACCGGAGGATTTTGAGCAGAGGGCTACCTTGATGGGGCTTGTTTTAAAAGGATCCCTCTGGCTTCCAGGTGGAGAATAGACTGGTGTGGAAAGGGGGAGGCAAGGCTGGATGCAAGGAGACCAATTGGAAGCTTTCGTTGTTGCCAAAGCTAGCGCTTGTTGTGGTTTGGACTAGGATGATAGTGATTCTGTTGGTTCTGGACCCCTGGGAAGCAGATGCCAAGACAGTTAGATGTTCAAGAGATTTATTGGGTTAACACCTTGAAAGAAAGGGGGGTGAGGGAGCAGGGCTTGGAAGGGGAAGTCTTCACACATTAATGCAGGTTTAACACCTGGGAAAGGAGAGGGGAAGAGGAGAAGTTAGCCAGGAGAGGAAAATGAGGAGCCTTCAGAAAGGTGAGAAGAACATGAGGAGAGTGTAGTCATGGAAACCAAGTAACGACAGTATTTCAAGAAGGGTGAAATCAACTATCAGGTGCTGCTCAAGGATCAAGCAGGGTGAGGCCTGAAGATTGACCATTGGATTTAACTACAAGACTGTCGCTGATGACCTTGACAAGAGCAGTTTCAGTGGAGTGGTGGGGGCAAAAATATGAATGGAGAGCGTTCAGGAGGCGGGAGAGGAAGCGGAGTCCCCAAGTGTCAATAGCTTTTTTGAGGAGTTTTTCTGTGAAGGGATGCAGAGAAATAGGGGGATACTTAGAGACAGAATTTTTTTTTTAAGTTGGGGAAAATTAATACCATGTTTTTATGTTGATAGGAATGATCCACTAGAAAGAAAAATTGATAGAGGAGGGGGGGAACTTGTAGTTGCAAAGTTCCTTAAAGGTGAATGGATTAGGTATGTGTCGGTGGGAGAGTCATGTAAACGGTTTATTCTTTCAGTGCGTGAATAACGGAAGAGGGAAGGTAAGTGGGTAGGGCTGTAGGAAGGGAAGTGGATTTGGTGGTGGGAGCATGTGAAAGTTCTCTTCTGCCTTTTTCTCAGTGAAATAAGAAACAAAGTTATCCACAGTGGTGGAGGTTCGAGGACAGAAGAACTAGAATAAACCCAGGCAGACTGGTTCCCAAGGTGAACTATTAATCATGACCTACAGTTGCCTCACATGGAAGATGCTCAGGGTATCTCAGTTAAAGGGAGCCCATCATCACTGATCCTGCTGGGTTTGCTTTCAGGTATACACTACATGGTGTCCCTGCATTATCTCATTTAATTCTCCTAACAATCCTATGAGACATAAGTACTACTACTATTCCTATTTTATAGACAAGGAGACTGAGGCTTAGATAGGGTAAGTGTCTTGCTTAAGGTTACTCAGCTAGTCACTGGTGGAGTTGGAACCAAAATCTGGATCCTCTTTGACCCCAAAGGCAAATGAGGAAGCGAGGACTCCATCTTAAGAACTGCAAAGCTTCTTAGAGAACAGTAGCTTTGGTTCCTGTGTTAGATCTAGTATCTGGCATTTGCCCTGGTAATCCAACAGCAGCTCAACTAGTCAGTTCCCTCTTCCTACTCTGTTACTAACAAAATAATTGTATCAATTTGGGATGCTTTTCACTGCAAGTAACAGAAAACTCAACCACAGTGACTTAAAGGAAGAGAGCTTTTGTTTTTCTCATGTAATGAAATATGGAGCTAAGCAGTTGCAGTCATTGGTTCAGCTGCCTAGCAGAGTTGTCAGGGACCCAGGCTTACTGCCTTTCCATTCCCATTCTTAGTGTGTTGGCCTTTGATCTCATACATGTCTTATGGTTGCAAGATGGCTGCTGCTGCTCCTGCCATCACCTCTGCTTTCAAAGAAGGAGGTGGGGAAAGAGCTGTGGGTAAAAGACAAAGGAGTGTGTTTGTCCCTTTTTATCAGGAAAGCTATAGCTTTCCCAGAAGCTCTACTCAGCAGGCTTCTGTTTATATCAGTAAGTCAGAACTGGGTCATCTGGCCACCCTGAGCTACAAAAGGGACTGGTCAGTACCTGCCTTCCTTGCCTCTGAGGTTAAGGCAGGCCATGGAGTGGGGGTTGGAAGTGCATAGAGGACAGCTAACCTGCAGTGTCTGTTGGAGGCTCTCTGGCCAGAAGACAGGCTTTGATTGGATTGGTCAGTCGCCTTCTGGTGTCATGTGCCCCAGGCAGAGCTTTCATGGGGCCTCCTTAGGGGTCAGTGGCCCACCCATGGATGCTTTGGGGCTGGATATTAATCCCTCGTCCCATCAGCTGTGGCACGGAAGCATTGGGGACAAATAGCACTTCAGGGAAACGCAGGTGAAAACATCGCAGGAAATCTGACACCTGTTGGACTGACAAATGTTAGGGAGTCTGGCAAAAGGACCTGAAGCAGTAAGAGTAAGAGAGAGAGCACTGTGGGTGGGGTGCACACTGGGGCCACTTCTGGCAAGATAGTGGGGAAAATCCGGTGATAGTGAAATACTCATAAACTGTGACCCTGGATGTCCCCCAAAAGGTGTAGTCCCTGAAAGCTGCTGCACTGTGTTTGGGAGACAGTATGAGAATAGTTATTGCAGCATGGTTTATAATAGCAAAAACATTGGAAAGATCCTAAATATCCGTCAACATGAGAAAAGATAAGTTTGGTGTGTAGTCATACAGTGGAATGAATCCTGCAGAGAGCTGCATGGACCAAAATGGATGATTGTCACTTGCAATGGTGAACCAAAACCAGCTTATTGCAGAAGAATCCATAGAGTGTAATACCATTTATATAAACCTAAAAACATGCAAAACAACAATGCTTTTTTTAGGCATGCATACATATGTAGTAAAAAAAGGAAATACATGGATGACAAACTTCTGGTCAAAATAGTGATTACCTGGGAGGAAAATGTGATTCTTGGAAGCAGTAGGGGAGAGTGTGGGGGAGGGGAGGGGAGGGATGCAGGGGGTGTGTGCATGGGGCCTTCACTGGATTTGCCACACTTTATTTCTTGAGGGGAGGGTGCACAGTTGTTAGTCATACTATTCTTTGTATCTTTTTGTGTCTAAAATATTAAATACATTGAACAAATGTTTAAAAGAGAGGACAGCAGAGTAAAAGAACTTTTTTGTGTGTGTGTGAGGAAGACCAGCCCTGAGCTAACATCCGTCGCCAATCCTCCTCTTTTTGCTGAGGAAGACTGGCCCTGGGCTAACATCCGTGCCCATCTTCCTCTACTTTATATGGGACGCTGCCACGGCATGGCTGACGAGCAGTGCATAGGCAGGCGCCTGGGATCCGAACCCGCGAACCCCGGGCAGCCAAGCGCGAACTAAACCTCTGCGCCACCGGGCGACCCCTGAGTAAAAGAACTTTGAGAGTACAGAGTTTAGAAAACAGGTCTGTGGCTGTCTCCCTTATGTCTGTACTAGACCAGGCACAGCAAGGTTTTGACTGCAAAGCTTCCAAATTGTCGCATGTGTAAGTGATCACTGACATCTATGTAGCCTGCTCTGCACCAGAGAACTCTTTAATCACCTCCTGTCCCCCTACCATCTCTCCCCATTCCTCGTGCCCAAAGGAATGTTTTGATTAGAATTATTTGTCTTTCTGACATTTTGCTGCAAACCCTACTGAGTTGAATTAGGTTATGAAAAGATAACATATTATGAGTAAATGGTGCTGTAGAGGCCCAAACTAGTTGCAATTGGTCACACTATGCCTAGTGAGTAAAAAGGGGCCTCCGTGCTCTTTCCTCGCATCTCCTTCTGATTGCTTAAAACCCCAGGCTTCATTTGTGCCTCTCGACTGGCCTATTCTGTAATCCTCTTCTTGTTTTTATGGTGCCATTTATATGATGGGTTTCAGTTCCAGAGGGCAGGGGCCTTGAGGTTTCCTTGTGGCAGCCCTCAGCTTGCAGGATCACACTTCCAAGGCTCAGCCTGAGGATGGACAGCACACTCCTGGACTTCAGCTTGCTCGCCCAAGCCCTGGAAGGAGGGCTTGACTTCAGTTTGCCCCCACAGCTCTCTTTCTTGTCTCATCTTGAGTCTTAGCACTTCAGTAACCACCCCCTCCCCACAACCTCAGGCAGGAACCTTGTAGTCAGAGGGAAGATATTGGTTATATAATTGTTGTTTGGAAGTATACTGGCAGATTGGAATTTTTGGAATGAATTTTTATGTAGTTTGGTAGTTCATTAATTTTCCAGAAGCCTAGGTAGCCTGGGCCAGTTGGGAGGTTTCCCCAAGTCTGTTAGGATTCACCCCCTTTCCTCTCTGCATGAAAACAGTGTTTTCTTCCGGAACCGGTGGCTGTGACAGGCTCCCTGTGGTGGAACATCCTAAAAGGTAAAGCAAAGGATCTTTACCGTGGAAACACCTTAGCTGGGCCCAGGGCCCTGGGGGTGGATGTGGTGCTTTAACATGCTACTTTCACAGCAGGCTGTAGAAGGAGGTGAGCTCCCTGCATCTGGGCTGTTTTCTGGCTGCCAGGCAAGCAGAGTAAGCTAGTAAATCCAGTGTTCACTGTGCTCCAGGCTGTGTTCTCTTTGCTGGTCAACTTGGAGAAACCAAAGTAGTTCAACAAGGCATATGGTTGACTAAATAATTGACTAGGAGAGTTGCCTCCTATTAGGACATTTATACCTAGGGGAAAAACCATATTTAATAAATCATTTTGCTCTAAGAACAAAGTCTGAGTGCCCAGCACAGCACCGCACTCTTCTGGACATGGTATAAATAACATGGTGGTGATGTTGCTGACAAATCATTCCTAATTCCATATTTCTTCATATTCTCCTTATCATTACTACCTCTCTTCTCAGTGGACTCTGTCTACTGTAATATTATTTCTCTCTGCCACATTGCCACTTACCTCTGTCCCTACTTCTCCTTAAGCTGGATATCTTTGACTTAAATTAATTTTATTTTCCTTCATCTAGATTAAGAACAACAAATTGGTTTCAATTCTTATGCCATCTCTGATCCATTGAAAATGGCTGCCTGGAGTTCTGGGTTGGTAAAGACTCAGAGGCAAGTCTAAGCTCAGCAGGGAAGAATGCTGATTGATTCCCAATGCCTATGATAGGCGCAGGAGTATGTAAGATACTCAAAAAATGTTAAAAATTAAGAAACTTCTTAGCGCATCAAACTATGAATGGTGGTTATCTGTAAACGGTTAGATTACAGGGGACTTTAATGTCCTCTTGATAAAATGTTCTGTTTTCTACATTTTTGACAGTGAACATGTATTACTTTAATAAGCAGGAAAAAACACTCTTAGTGTTATTTTGAAAAGAAACATCTTACTTGAATGAAACCAGTGATTTGAATGTGCTGTGTCAGTGTTTGACTCTGCTGCTAGGCTGTGTAGTTGCAGTACACCTGGCAGGGGGCTAGGCGTGTTCCCTGCCTTTTCCTTTCCTGTACTCCAAAAGGTTCTTTAACCCTGGGCTGTAGTTCTTGCTGTGAGGTAGAATGTGGCACTGGCTGATTGGTTTCTCATCTTCTAATCTGGCAGGTCGAGGTGGTGCATCTATCTATGGCAAGCAGTTTGAAGATGAACTTCATCCAGACTTGAAATTCACGGGTAAGTATGTAATCTGGCTGGGCTGGGTAGGAAGGGGGAGTGGATTTTAAAAGCTCAGTCTTTTGGCTGTGATTCAAGGCGAATGCCTGACACTGTGGCATGGTGCCATGTAGCTGCCCAGCTGCGGCGCCACAAAGAGCCCTGGCGGATTAGGGAAGGCGGCACCTCCCTCAGAGTCCTGGGTGGTTCAGCATGCTGGTCTGAGTGTTCTAGACTCTAACTCCTTGTTGATGTTGCCGCTATAAACTACAGGAAAACAAAAGCTTCCTCAAAGAAGCAGGAGACCTTGTTGGGTTTTTGAGGGGAATTGGGAACATGGCCCAGCAGTTGGTGGGGATCATATGCATAGTGGTTGGGGAGTAGGTGAAGGCAAGGAAGATGAGGTCAGGGCATGCAGTGGATGGCGTTTGTGCAAGGGCAGAGAGCTTCCCCTGGGGAAATGGTTATCCAGGTCCGTGGTTGGTGACAGAGGCCAGAACAAAGTCTGGCTTCTTTTCATTCCTAGGATGGTGTAGCAGCTCCAAGCTGGAGCTGTGGGGGTTATTCATACTCTTTCCTCTTTTCCTTTTTCCCACCAGGGGCTGGAATTCTTGCAATGGCCAATGCAGGGCCAGACACCAACGGCAGCCAGTTCTTTGTGACCCTAGCTCCCACCCAGTGGCTTGATGGCAAACACACCATTTTTGGCCGTGTGTGCCAGGGTATAGGAATGGTGAACCGAGTAGGAATGGTGGAAACAAACTCCCAGGACCGCCCTGTGGATGATGTGAAGATCATTAAGGCATACCCTTCTGGGTAGACTTACTGCTCCCTTGGGCACACACAGGTCCTCTGAGCTCACCCCAGCAAACCAGCTTCCAGATGACCTAGAATGACATGTGACTCTAAACCTCATTTTGGCCTTGCAGATTGCGGCACTAAGGAGGCCTGGGGTCTTGGGTGAGTTAGAGATGGAAGTATATTTTAATAAGATGCTTCTTTTCTCTTCCCCTGGTGCCTAGGTTGACAGAGCATTTGCAGAAATGCCCATACATGATCGTTCACAGGTTACTGCTCACTGCAGATAACCCATACTGCTCCTTCTAGTGTGTATCTGCTTTGATACACTTGGAACAAAATGAAGCCAACTCTGTCATTTTGCAATGCCTAACCACACTTCTTCCTGCAGGGATTTGTATTCTGGCCTATACTGCAGTCTTTGGTGGCTGACAGCCACAGAATTCAAAATCAAGTTGTGTCTATCAGCCATCTTAACTCTGTGCATACCTTGTTTCAGTTTCCTACATTTGTTCTTCCAGGGAATGTATGTATCTCTCTCTATTTTCCCTCTCAAAACCAGAAGAACATCAACACTGCTGTTTCTGACACTTAGACATCCCACGCAAAACCACATTGAATTTTTGCCAAATGAAAAATGCATCCAACAATCAAGTCTCTAAGAAAGTGTCAAGTGGGGAATGATAATGTATAATAATTAAGAAATGAATTTATTAAAAGGCAGCAGAAGCATTGACCATTTTTTCCTCGGGAAGGAGTAGAAATCTGTAGTGAGCATAAGAACAGACTGTGAATTCTCCTTAAAAAGCACTATTCTCATAAAGGAGAAGCACCACTTAAGTTTTTTTAAGCTAAGACTTTAGAGAAACTAGAAAAGAGATTTTATCCATGAAGTTTTTTAAAATCTTTCTGATTTTTTAGGGGGGGATGGTGAGAGAAAGGAAGTTAATACCTATGTAATACATAGAAACTTCCAAAATAAAATGCCATTGATGGTTAAAATTGCTGCTGTGGTCTGATTTTAAGTATTGTATGAGGTTCTAGCAGCCACTTTAACCTCTCAAGTAGTATTGCAGGGCTCATCTTCAAGATTTTACATCTTTTTAGGTTTGTGGATCTCCAGTGGGCTGCTCCCATTCAAGAGCAGGTGTGACTTTAAAAAGGCAGTACCAAAGAAAGACTTTAAGAGATATCAGTTAGTGTTTCCGAGTGAGGGGGAATCACGGTAGGTTAACCAGGGGGCTGTGCTGAGAGACCTGAACCATCCCTCGAACTTGCAAGAGGTACACCTGCATGTCGCTGTGGGCCCAGAGGCAGTATGTGCTGTGGTGTTTGCTTTCTTAAACTGGTCGCTCCTTGGTTGAAGAGGGGATTGTAGCTTAAATGTTCCTCCTTATCAGTCTATAAATTTTGGAAATGGTCGTGTATTATTTTATGGACTGGCCAAACAAGGTTCTAGTCCCCAAGCCTTCCCCACATTCAACCTCTTTCTCCATCCTTCTCTCTCTTTTCTCTCAACAACAAAAAAGCAGACAACACCAAACTATGTAAATCACTTTGTAATTTCCCAGAGATGGTTTTCAGGTTCAAAGTACTGTTCTGGGAAAGTAGGAATCCATTTCTTTCAGTCTGGGCTAGGTGGACATAATTGGATCCACCTCTGGGAGCAAGGAGTAAGAGAACCATCCACTTACCTCCCAGAATTATAATCCTGAAAATCCCCACTTTCACCCAGGTCAGGGGAGTGGTAGAAACATGTTATCACTCCTTTGAGAAGTAAAGAAGGTTGTGAGTACACTTGGGAAGAGAGCAGCACAGGCAGTTCCTTGTTTCTGGAAAAGCTCACCAAACATATGCCCAGGTGATCACACAGGCAGGTATATGCCAGTTTTCATAAAGGTGTGACTTCACAGAGTGAAACTTGAATTGTTTCACAATTTCTAGTGATTCTGCCAGTTAGCCAAAGATGTGGAAATTCCTGTTTCCATGTGAAGGGAGTTTGTTTAAAAGGAATCCTGGTTAATCCTTTTGTCATGCGAATGTCCACACCCTCTCAGGATAAGTACAGTTAGGACAAGTCTCGTAAAAGTGTGGGGTGTGCTAGGGTACAGATACCTCATTTCAATCACATCTCAATAGACGTGAGGGTAGCTTATGAGAAGAGGGCAATGATGAGTTTGTCACTTAGATGGAGATTATTGAAAATAGTTTGTGGGACTGCTGGAGTTAACCAAGAGACAGGAGAGATACAGCTTTGATGGGAAGGGTAGGGAATTCTAGACTTGAAGGCTTGAAGTTGGGAGCAGACAAGCCAATGAAAGACGTCTTCAAACAAGTGCCCCTGGGATGGGTAAGAAGTTTGGCACCCAGACTATAAAGTGCATGGCCCCCAGAGGCCCTAGCCCCAGGCTTCTCACACTTTACCACACACAAGAATCGCTGGAGGAGCCTGCTAGAAGGCAGATCTGGATTCAGCATCCGCCAGAGCTGCAGTTCTAACCAGTTCCCAGGAGATGGTGACTGCTGGTCCAGACAGCACACTTTGCATAGTGAGATCCTCGAGGTCACTCTTCTCCAACATGGAGTTTGGGGCAGGGGTTCCTCAGAGCATGGGGCGGTCAGGACTATAACCTGATCTTCTGCCTCCTAGACCAGTGGTGGTCTTGGGAGAGTGAAGAGATTCAAAGCACAGGATGAGCTTTAACAGCCCCTGCCTTTGGCTGCTCAGATCGAGCTTTAAGAAATAGTGCCCTTCCGTCTTCCATTCCCACTTTAGTGCACTGTGGACATCAGACGTGGAGTGTGGCACGGAGCTGCTGTGGGCAGCAGTGTGCGTGAGATAGTACAGTTAGTGGACATCACAGAGAATGCAGGGGAGATGTCATGAAGGAAAAGCGCTCCAGAACCAGATGGCCAGAGTTCAGATCCCAGCTTCACCAATTACCAGCAGCGTGATGAATTAAGTTTCTTAATTTCTCTGTCAATTTCCTTAACTATAAAATGGGGATAATAATCCTAACCTCATAAGGTTATTTTGAAGATTAAGTGAGCTAGAATAGGTATTTAAAACAGGGACTGGCATTTAGAAAACAGCTATCGTTATTACCAGGGGCCCTTGAAGCCACCACATACCTCTCGCCTCTTCATCCCAGCGCACCAGCAGCCTGACCTTGCACACCTCTCCCTCCCACTGGGCTAACCTCTGAGAGCATAGACCGTGTCTTATTCCCCTCTGGGAGTCCCCTCAGCACCCTATGCAGTTCTTTCAGGTTATTGCTGAATGAATAAATAAAAATTTGTTCCCTGTCAGGAAAAGATTGAGATCCATTTGTAGAAATAGCTTTATCCCATCTCCAAACCCAGGCTTCAGCTGGTATTGGCAGCAAAGCCTTTCCACTAAGCCCTCTGGAAGTCCTCAGCTTGATTTATTTTTGGATTGTGTCTCCAGAATATGTCCAAATAGCTTTCTCTGCACGAGGGAAATGATTCCTACTCCCAGATCCTCGAGCCAATCTGAGTCGTCACCATGGCCCTTTCTGGCACTACATTCTTGCAATGTGTGGAGGAGGAAACATTGAAAAGCACATTTGTTTAAGTGGTGGAGTTTACTGCCTACAAAGCACTTCACGGCCTCAGCCCTGGTGCCTGTAGAGTAGGTTACTACTCTTAGGTAAGTACCAGGATGGGGGACCTTGCAGCAGCATTCGTTTGCAGATAAGAGAAGCAGAGTGCAGGGGAAGAAATCATGCTGGAGTCTCGCTCTGAGGTTGACTTGGTCTGATTTAGAAACTGGGTCCTCCTCTGTTCTTCCAGGTGAGTAATTCATGATCCCTAACTGCATCTGAAACCACTGATGGCCAGTTTGGGGCAAGGTTTGTGGACAGAGAGATGTGGGGCTTTTGTGTGACCTTTGGTGAATCACTTTACCTCTGGAACTGTTTCCTCATTCATCAAGCGAAGATCAGAACTAGGCCCCTTTTAGCCCTAAATTTCTGTATCTAGGTCATTCTGAGAAGATTCCCTCAGCTGCCAAGATTCCATTTAGTTTGCTATTTTAGAAATTTGCCACTAGAGGCCACTGTGAATACAGTTTAGCCTTGCGGCTTCTTCGAAAGGGCAGGAGCCTACCAGTGCCTTTCATGATTCTAAGCCAGGCCTGCCGCCCCATGGATGTGGAAGGCCAGCAACTGCTCACACTGCGAGGGGCCAGAATTGAGATGTCAGCCTGCAGTGAACAGGCCTAGGAAGGCTCCGTTGGCACATGATGGAGGACTGCTGGACTAGATGGAGGAGAAGCCCTTGTGACTGGGGCCTGGTTCTGCAGCATGCTTCATCATAAAGAGCCCGTTTCCTCTTAGCTGATTAATATTCCACTTCACAGTTGAAGTCGTTCATTCAACAAGTAATTTTAGAGCCCCTCTTTTACACCCAACAACAGTGAATATTTTCATGCAATCAGAGAAGCTCAACCAGAAGGAACCTTAGAAGAAAACGAAAAGTTATTGTCCTTTTTCTCTTCCATAGTCTGTGGAATCTTATTAAATGTATTTTTCTCTTAATCCTCCAAACTAATCTCTGAGGTTGGCATTATTATGCCCATTTGCAGATGAGCAAACTGAGGACCAAAGAGAAGTAGCACAAAGCATTGTGCAGAGTGAATGAATGGATGGAGTAATGGGCCCAGGGTTGCACAGCCTGTAAAACGCAGGAAACTTCAGATCCCAAGTTCAGCCCTTTTATCTCCACCTATGACATCAGAGGAGAAAGATGAGGTACAGAAGAAGAATGATCTGGTGGCAGGGCAGCGGTTAGAACTGAATCTCCTGTCTTGTAGGCCGGGTTGTGCAATCTGACTGCTCCATCCTAGAGCGTCCTCAGGCTGAGCTGGCTGGGAGGCCCCAGCCTTAGCTGTCCCCAAGCACCTTCCAAACAGCCTGCACCAGGCCTGCTGAGGCACAGCAGAAGGGAGGGAGGGAGGGAAGGAACACAAATGACCCTAATCAGTGTTTATTGGATCATAACTGCATTAGCCTCACCACTCAGCTCATCTCATAGAAATCACTTTCCACTCTGTGAGGATCTGCCTACAGCTCCATTAAGAAAGCTGCTGCCCCACATACCTGTGGGGAAGATCTTGTATGGCAGAAGTGGTGGGGGAGGAGGGAGCAGCAATATTTCTACTTCATTATGCTGACAGGGAAAAGGGCCATTTCACATTCTGTGTGTAAGGAAAGCCCCCAAAGGAAAAGGAATCCAAGATTCACAACTCTTTTTGGCAACATTCAGCTCTAAGAGAAAATGTTCTCTTCATTCCTCTTTTTTTTTTCCTTTGGTGAGGAAGATTAGCCCTGAGCTGACTTACATTGCCAATCCTCCTCTTTTTGCTGAGGAAGACTGGCCCTGGGCTAACATCCATGCCCATCTTCCTCTACTTTACATGGGACGCCGCCACAGCATGGCTTGATAAGTGGTGTGTAGGTCCACAACCGGGATCCAAACCTGTGAACCCCAGGCCGCCGAAACAGAGTGCACAAACTTAACCACTACACCACCAGGCTGGCCCCAAGCCTCCATTTTTGAAAGCATTTGTGATGCTGTTTAAGATAAAACAAGAGAAGGGAAGGAACTCGTGTATGGGGAACGTACCAGTCACCAGGTGTTTAACACATTCCCTTTACTCCTCTCTGAAGGCCTGTGAACAAGGCATCACATGTCTGCTTCACAGATGAGTCCATTTCAGGAAGGGAGGTGCCACCTCAGTTGGCTGGGCTTTAGCAGGGCTGAGCTTCAAGCCTGGGGTCTGCTCTCTCCCTCCTTCATACCCTGAATTCCCACAGGGAAAGTTTCCTTACCATTCTTTGCTCCCTCCTTCCAGCTCAAAAACTATGGAAACTGGTTTTCAAGCCAGGTCACTATGTGACCTTAACAATTTCCTTTCCCCAGCCTTAAGATTTTCTATGTGTAGAATGAGGGGCCCAGACTTGGTTCCTAACCCCGCTCTGATCTAAACTTCAACAATTGTATGATGCTATTTTTCTTCTAGATAGCTTCCAGCCCATCCTCATCTAATTGGAATCTCATACCAACTTGGAGGGGTTGGTGGTATGGGTATTATTATCCCCCCCTTTTTTTATTTTTGCTGAGGAAGACTAGCCCTGAGCTAACATCTGTGCCAGTCTTCCTCTTATTTTGTACATGGGTCACCACCACCACATGGCTGACGAGTGGTGTAGGTCCTCACCCGAGGTACGAACCCAGGTTGCCGAAGTGGAGCACACTGAACTTAACCACTACGCCACAGGGCCGACCCCATCCCCATTTTTTAAGCTGGGGGAACCTGAGATGCAGAGATACACTGAGGGGTTCAAGGTCAGGACATGAATGGAGAGAACCCCCAGGCAGGCGGCGGGCGGCCTCCGAGAGGCTGTCAGCAGCAGCTCCCACAGCCTGACACCTGAGCCTCACCCTGGCTCCTGATAGCATTATCAGAGAACTGGGGGACACGCACTTCCCATAATCTGGGCAATTTAGATTCTGAGTCGGGGGTGGAGAAGGCAAGATGTGAAGTGTGTCTGATGAGCTCCTCTTCCACTGTGGGGCCGAGTTAATAAAACCCAGGGAAATCAAGGCAGGCGCCTGGAGATGCAAGCAGGCGACCTCCCGGGGCAGGGCCACCAGGACTCTAGCTTCCACACAAGCCAGGCTCGTGGAATTTTGTGCATATTTCAGTTTTCTTTGGCAGTCAGGCAGGCAAATACAGGCAGCTTGGCATGAAAACGGATTTAGAGCTTAAAAATAAAAAGAGCATTTCACCCTTGGTGGCTTTTCAGGCCACCCCTTTATGGGTACAGCCAGGGGAGATGCTGAGGCGCAGTGGTGGCTGTGACGGTGACAGAGAATCTGAAGGCTGGGGTGAAATGACAGCCCCACCCCCACCCATTGAAGGGGAGAAAGCATTCTCTGCCCGCTCTGGGTCCTTTCTGGCTGGGCTACAAATTAAGTTGACATGAGGCCAAATAGCGGGAGAAAATCAATCAAAGCTTTATAACATGTATGCATGGGAGAGACTCGGGGAAACAGTATCTCACGACAATGGTGGAGGTTCTCCTCTTAAATAGACAAAAGAAGATTTTGGGGGTTGGGGGGTGTCAGCCATGAGGGATTACAAGAAAAGCACAGTAAACAAATGTATGCAGATTTAAGTCTTCACCTGCCTTCTGCACTGACAAGATTTTCTAGAGATGAGGTCCTCCCCCCTTCTTCCTGGTATAGAGAGGGAGATACCTTTACAAATGTAAATGTTTAGTAAACAGAACTTTGATAAGAATGGGCCCAGCAAAGACCCTCCCAGTCTATCGGTACCCAGAGTTATCTATGGTGACCTTCCATCCCAAACCCCTTCAGACAGACAGTGGGGGCGGGGAAAGTCAGACTCCTTCAGTGAAAATAAGGTAGAGAGACGTTTTGAAATGGCCAGTTCTGGTCCCCACACCATCAACCTAAGGTGGGGAGGGGCAGAGAATCCTGAGGCCTAGGCAAACCCTCATAGCAACTGTGGGGGGGGGGCAGAAATGGGAGGGGTTTCTAGGAATAGACTAGATCGAGGCCTCCCAGGTGAAAATCCCGCTGTTACCTCCCTCACCCAGGCCTGAGCATACCAATCAGGAGAGCATCGAGTGTGTTGGTGGGAGGCTGGGACTTCAGGGAGGGACATAGTCTCCTTTTAAGCTTATGAAGAAATGTGAGGACTCACTCTCCATTTCCCAAGATGCTCAAACAAGAGGAAATGGGCTTATATCAAGTGGAGAGAGAGAGTTCAGGAGGCCCAAGAGCAGACTGGCTGACTGGGGAGTAATGTATTCAAATGCAATTACATCCAGTGAAAAGAAAAGCGAGGCTGAAGCCTGGGAAAGGCCAGGCTGTGGAGGACCAAAGTCTAAGGACCAAGGCCTTCAGGACACACCCCCTGCTAGCTGGGAGAGGAGAAAAAAAAATCTAAGTATTTTGGAGGTTCAGTGAAAGGAGAAACTGAGTCAGGTTGGGAGAATCCAGGCTAGCTTCTGGGAAGAGATGGTACCTGAAAGATGGGTAAGATTTGGAGGAGAGGAAATGGCAGGAGGAAAGGCCTGGGGCAACCAAGCAGGGCTGGCTCTGGTTGGGTGTAAAAGCCCAACGATGGGTGTGGGAAGATGGACACTCACCTTGTTCCTTATTGTGGAAGGCCCACAGGTGGCACATTTGTATTTATCAGTCAACAGAACGTCAAGGGGACCCATCACTTCTTGAAGGAGCTGAGGCGAGAGAAGAAAGGATCCAGGAGACCGATTCCAATCAGAGCTCCTGTGAGTTTTTATCTCTAGTTGCTGCTTACTGGCAAAACCAGCTCGGGCCAATTTCTTTCCCTCTCTGGGACTCAGTTTCCTAGATCTATAAAATGTATGTGAGTTGCATTATTTTTAAAGTCCTTTGAAGCACTGAGGTTTCTAAGAACACAACTAACAATACCGAGCTAAATACTGGGTTAAATGTTGTGGGGGAGGGGGGAGGGAGAGGTTAGTGACAGGCTATGATGTCTATGCTGGACATAGGGAAAAGTGGAAGGGTCAAGGCCCTGAGCACAGATCACATGGTGCTGGACCAGGGCCTGTGGACCTGTGAGGGGCCAGGGCCTGGGCTGTGTTGGCAGACGCTGAGGCTCCCAGACAGGCCCTGAGTGAAGACCGGAAGGAGGCAGCATGGTGTCAGGCCAAGTAAGAGGCTTTGGACCCACACAGTCCTGGGTTTGCATCCTGTCTCTGCCACTTTCCTGTGTGAGCTCGGGCAAGTTAAGGTACTAAACTACTTCAGACTTTAGTTTCCTTATCCATAAAATAGAGCAGATAATGCCCATTATTCCACGGATTCCTAGAACATGAAGTCAAAATGATCCAATTCCCCTGGATGGAGCTTCTGAGGAGTCTGAGTCTCCCTGTCTCTATATCCCTGGTGATGAACTAGCACAGCTCATAGCACAGAGGAGTCAAGGTTTGTCCCATGGGACAACAGCAGCCTGGAGTTACCGTGGGGATTAACTGTGTGATGGATGTTAAATTCTCACTGCTGTGCTTATTGCATGGGAGGTCCTCGGTCGACAACGTAAATATGGAAGACTCCCTTCCCTTCTCTGTGGGACTGGCCGAGGGGCCTGAGATTCTTAGTCTGACAGTCAGACATTTCAACAGCTGAATTCATAGTCGACGCTCAATAAACGTTTGCTGGACAGAAGGCCAGAGGAGATGTGTGTGGTGGGGAAGATGCAGGCCCTGTTGGGGACTGGTAGGTGGAAGCCAAGGGTTCTCGTGAAAGAGTCGATGTTTCGGGGGAGGGGAGGACTTTTTGTTTAGTCATTTGACAAATTGAGCACCTACTATGTGCCAGGCACTATCTTAGGGGCTGGGAATGCAATGATGAAGACAAAGTCCTTGCCTGCATAAAACTTGTATTCTAATTGGGGAGACAGACAAGGATAGTGCCAGGAGGGAAAATAAAGCAGGGTCAGGGGGACAAGAGTAATGAGGCGCTGTGTTAGGTAGTGTGGTGTGGGGACCAGAATTGGCCGCCTCAAGCATTGAAGGAGGCTTTGGCTTTCCCCTCCCCCACTAACTGTCTGAAGGGGTTTGGGATGGAAGCCCTATCCCTGGGTATCGATAGACTGGGAGGATCTTTGCTGGGCCCATTCTTATCAAAGTTCTGTTTACCAGACATTTACATTTGTAAGGGAAATCTCCATTTGTAAAGGCATCTCCCTCTCTGTACCAGGAAGAGGGGTGGATGACCTCATCTCCAGAAACTTGTGAATGTAGAAGGCGAGGCCATAAATCTGCATAATAACCTTAGTTTGCTTTTCTGGTAATCTCCCGTAGCTGACCCAACTCCCAATATCCTCGTTTGTCTATTTAAGAGAAGAACCTCCGCCATTTTATCAAGAGATACTCAGTTTCCCCGAGTCTCTCCCATGTATACATGTTATAAAGCTTTGTTTGATTTTCTCCTGCTATTCGGCCTCATGTCAATTTAATTTGTAGCCCAGCCAGAAAGGACCCAGAGTGGGTAGAGAATGCTGTTTCTCCCCTTCAGTGGCCAGGAAAGCCTCCATGCAGAGGTGGCTTGTGGGCAGAAACCTGAGGGGCCTGAGCAACCAGAGGGACCCAGGGGTAAGTGTTCCAGGCTGAGGGACAGCAGGTACAGAGGCCCTGAGACTGGAGCCTGCAGGGCCAATAAGGAGGTCAGTGTGGCTGGAGTGGGGTCAGTAATGGGGAGAGAAAGATGAGATGAAGCTGGAGAGGTCACTGGGAGAGGTGGGGACACAGCCCGTAGCCCAGCGAGTCCTTTCACTGCAGAGTGAGATGGGAGCCGGGGAGGGCCTCAAGCAGAAGAGTGCCGCAGCCTAACTTTGGCTTCAAGTGGATCCCCTGACTGGTGTGAAGATTCCAGGAGCTAGACTGTAAGGGTCAGGGGGCCTCCCTCACTTGGAAAAGCATGAGTGGCTGGAAGGAAGAATTGGGAAAAGAAGTGAGAGAGGAAGCCAGTGCCCACTGGGCTGCAGAGAGATGCAGGGCAGGGCAGGTGAGAGGGGAGGGCCCTGGGGCTTCCCTTTGCCCAGATAAAGCATGGACCCAGCTGGCTAGGGAGAGGCGGAAAGGGACGGGCAGCATGGCGTTCTGGTTGGGATGGTGGGGCACTTGGCAGGGAGATTGCCACCCTCTAGGAGGAATGGGGGCTGGAGGTGTGGAGAGCCCCATGGCCGGCTCTGCCTCTTCCTCTACCCCAACAGAACACGGCTTCTCACCACAGCTTCTCAGGCATGTCCTCACTGCTCTTGGGTACCTGTTATTAGTGGAGTTTCTTATCAAGGGAAGAGTCAGGTGACCTTGAGTGCATCACTGCCCCTCTCCAAGCTTTTGAGTTAAAGAATGGCTTTAGTCTAGATGGTCTCCAATGAAGCCCCTTCTAGCATTTCTATTAATGGATGGAATCAGACACTGAATCTCTCCCACCTCCTTACTGTCATGGTGGTTTCAGGTTCCTGTCATGCCCTCTGTCTTCCCTTCTCTCCCCAGGGCTGCCCTGTACAGTGGTGCAGGGTGTGCACTGCACAAGGGCACCCAGCCAAAAGAGTAAGTGGAGGCTTAAATCCAGCCCACACTCAAGCCATGTGCTCTGGCTGGCTCAGGGCTGTATTTACCCAAAGTAAAGAACATCTTTTTCTAGTTTGTTCTAAGGTGCAATATGGGCAGCCCCCACTTCCCTGTCCCATGCACACTCCTTCTGTGTCCCTTTTCTCCTACCATCCCCAGCCTCAAAAAGGGCAGATCTGAGGGCAGATCTGGGGGAGGGAGGGAGGGCAGCAGCTGTCTCCTCTGTGAGGAGCTCTGCCTCCTAAGCCCCGTGGTGCTTTTCCTCTCCTTATAAATGCTGCGAGTTGCCTCTTGAAATTGCTCTGCCGTCATTAACACTGTGGATTAGGTCAGACAAGAGCGTGTTTGCAGTCTTGGACAGCAAAGGCAAAACGCTGATGCTGGTCATTCCGGATCTTCTGGGCGTGGCCCATCCCGTGCTCACAGTTCTTAATCAGAGGGATGGGCGGTGGCTACGTGGCGGGGTGGGCCAGGCTACCGTTGGTTCTAATCTGGCTGCCAGGCCCAAATGGCACATCGGCGGTGTGTCTGCAGCACGTCTGTAGCACCCGCTGGCTTGCCTGGACATCACAGGTGACCTCAGTTGCTCGGCACTGTCATATCCCTCAAAGGAGATATGACCCATCCAATGGCAGTGCCCTTGGGCTGCTTTTGAACCATCAGCAATTCATTTGAGCAAGGACTCTGAGCGATTTGCCCTGGGCCTGATCAGCAAGATTTGTGTTCTGGAGCTCACTGGTTGGCCATATAGCCCAGGGGTGTCTTTCAGACCATCCCTCCTTCAGTGTCTCCTTCTGAAAAGACCATGTGGCCAGAGGAGGCCAAGGGCCTTGCATCATGGCCCCTCACTTCCTGGCCTCATGTTCTACATCCGCCACCTTCATCCTGTGCTCCAGCCACACCAGGGTCCCCAAACAAGCTCTCTGGCCCTTACTCATGCTGGTTCCCTGCCAAGAGTGCCTTCTCAGCCTCGTCCTCCAGGCAGAAGGTGATTGTCAATGCCCTCCCCTTTACCACTTCAGTGCGCTCCTCCTCCACGTCCAACTGCCAGCACCTGCATTTCTTCGCCTGAAGCTTTCTCTGGCTTCTGGAACCTGCGCTGCCATTCTGTGCTGGGTCAGGCCAGAGGGCCAGGGAATTACCACCCTCAGAAGCAGCCCTCAGCCACTGAGACAATGGCTGATGAAGCTGCCGTGAGCACACCCCTGCTCCCCGCTCCGGCGGGCTTCCTTTGAGGCGTGCGCTGTACCATCTCCCAGAGCTCCTCAGTGGGAAGGAGCCCCGTTGCCCACGGTGACGACTGGCTTGATAAACCGCCCTTCGTTGGCTGCCTTCCCTGCCTCACCCCACACTCCCCACATATAGCATTTCCTTAATCTCCCAAGTGAACCACCACTCACATTCAAATCTTCCTCTCGTCAGCTTCTGGGGGAACCAGACAGACGTCATCTTTAATGTCCACCTCCATATCTTCTCCTTTTTGCAGTTGCCCCTGACCCTCCCTGGTTCCCGCTCCGGGGCAGAACTATTGGTCACTGTTCTCTATTCGCAGGGCCCTTCAGACCTACCTCAACAGCACTGCTCATGCTGCACTGTGGCTTATCTGTCTGCATGTCCTGGGGCCCCCACTAGCCTGGAACTCTTTGGGGACAGACACTATGTCCTTTTGATCTCTTTATTCTCTGAGCCTAGGACAGTGCAGAGTAGCTGCCCAATACAAGTTTTTGCCAAAGAGCCAGCAGTGGAAATGCAATGACTAAGAGGGAATGGAGAGAAACAGACAAGTCTGGAATCTTTGTAGAGAGAGACCCAGGGCAGCTACTCCAGATGCTGTCACATTACAAGGTTACACAGTAGAACATCAGTCTCACCACTCACCTGCTCAACAACCTGCAATGGCTCCCTACCCCTGTCCTCCCCCACAGGGCCTAATTTCATAGATGGCTTCTAAGACCCTCCATTGTCTGGCTCCATCCCAAGAGGCAGTCAAGCCTCTTGTTCAGTCAGGCTTTGGTCTCAATGGCCTGGGTTCAAATTCTCACTCTGCCAGTTCCCAGCTGGGTGATCACGGGCAGGTTACTTAGGCTCTCTGGGCACTAGCTTCCTTATTTATTAAATGTGGATAATAATACCTAACACCTATAATTATGTTGAGAATTTAAAAGTCATGCATAGTCCTTGTGAGTATACTAAAAAGCACTGAATTGTACACTTTAAAATGGTGAATTTTATGGTGTGTGAATAGTATCTCAAAAAAAAATAAGCATGGTGTCTTTGAAAAATAGAATGATGGTTACTACTGTTATCAGGAAGTTTCCCAGGTGGCCCTAGCACCGGGCCAGGCACACAGCAGTCACTCAGGAACACTGGTGGAATGAATGGCATCGTCTAGGACAGGTATGTGAGGGCCGGGGCAGGGGGGGTGGGCATAGAGATGCCTAGTCCAGTTGTGCATCCTTCGGGAAAAGAGGCCTGAAATTGTCCTCTGTGGAGAGGGGGCCTCAGGCCCAAGCCGAGTGGGGCCTTCCGACCCAGCCGCACCCCACTGCTCTGGGAATCCCGGCGCCTCTGCCTCTGGCTGTTGGCCCCATGTGGCAGAACCGAGTCCAGCTGATCCGAGCCGTGAGTAAACGGAAAACACTTAACAGGCGGAGGAATATGTTCTTATATTTATCTTTGACTTTAGCTGTATCTGATGTTCTGGGAACTGACTTCAAACAGTATCCCGAGGCGCCGGTCAAGGCCCGGCTGCCAAAGCCCAGGCCCAGAGGGCGGGGCTTTTCCGGGTCCAGCCTCGGGCTCTCGGCCTCCCCCGCCCCTCCCCTGGCACAGAGGCGCGTCCCGGGCAAGCGCCGGGCGGTGGGCGCAGAAGAGGAGGGTCCATCCGAGCCAAGCTTAGACTGAGGCTGAGGACGGGCTGCGGGGGATTTTCTGGAGACGAGTCTACGCGCACAGCCCTGGGAGACGCCACGGCGCTGCGACCCAGGCCCGGAAGGGCCAGGCTGGGGCAGGGTGGGGCCTGGCTGGGACGGGGGCCGCCTGAGAGGTGCCTCAACTCTCGCTCCCAGGGCAGGGATCAGAGCCCCGTACACAGCAGGCCCCTACTCAGTGCTAGTGGCACAGAAGCCCGGGGAGCTCGGCCGCCCTCTCAGTCTGGTGGAGGAAACTTCTAGACCCGGGGCTGGCTGAGCCGTGTGGTCACGACGGGCCGGGGATGAGGGGCGGGGCGCAGCGCGGCGCTGGCGCGTGGCTTAGGTGGCTGACTCGACGTGACCAGGCCCGGCGGGAGCCAGAGGAGGATGGGGGAGCGCCCGGGCACCGACCCTGCCAAGGCCTCACTGAGAAACCGAGGCGGCCCCTCCGGGCGCTGGGGTCGCCTCCCTTCCCTTCCCTTCCTCCCCAGGAGATGTAGTCTGTTTCTGGACTGAGACCCGTCCCCCGGAGGGGTGTACCCTCAGCAGAGACCCTCCCCAAGCCTCTGGGGGTGGTGTTGGTGGTGGTGGTGTCTTTTTTGCACACGTCCCTCCCCACCCCCGCCCCGCATAGACCCTTCTCAAACGGCTGCCCCTCGGTTCACAGAACCCTCTCCCTCCCCTAGTATGAAGACCCCCGAGGAGGAGGGGGAGTCGGGGGCGGGCACAGATGGAGACGCACACGGCCAGAAATGGTCTAGCTGTCACCTCCCGGGTTCCCAGCATCTGGAGCCGCGTCCCCACGGCCGCCACGCGCGCGCACACACAGGCTCACACGCTCTCACAGACACACACCCGCGAGCAGACCCCGCCCGCGGCCCCGCCCCGGCCCCTGCGCGCGCCCCCTCCGGCGCTCGCGGACCCGGCACGCAGCCCGCCCCGGGTGGCGGGAGGCGGCCGCTTCGGGTAGATTTGATTTTCCCGCAGCCCGGGCGCCCCTGGGCCGGAGCCCGAGCCGAGGAGGTGGCGCTCGCAGCCGCGTCCCCAGCCCCGCCGCCGCCCGCGCCGAGACCCAGCGAGAGGCGGCGCAGCCCCGGCGCTCCGACCGCCCCCGCCGCCCGCGCCCGTCCGGCCCCCCACGCCCCTCTCCCTCTCTTGTACCCCTTCTGCCCCCGCCCGAAGCTGCACGCCCCTCTCCCCGAGTCCCTCTCCACGACCCCGCGCGTCCCTCCCGGTGCCCTCTCCCCACGCCCCACCGCCTCTCCCCGCTGCGACCCAGCTCCCTGGGCACCTCGCCCCTCTCCGCTGGGCCCCCAGCCTCCTCGTCGCGTCACCCGCACCCCCTCTTCTATCCGGGGGCCCCGCACCCTCCGCCCCTCTTCCCTCTCTCACTTCCCACGCCCCCTCTTCGCGCTCCTCTCTCCTCCCTTTGCCGCCCAGCCCCGGCTCCGGAGTTGGGGGAGAGCCCAGGGTTTCAGTTGCTCCGGAGGAGGCGCGAATCGCGCAGGGATTGACTAATTTGGGGTGGGGGGCGCGGTGGGCGATGGAGCAGCCCGAGGACATGGCGTCGCTGAGCGAGTTCGACTCCTTGGCGGGCAGCATCCCCGCCACCAAGGTGGAGATCACCGTGTCCTGCAGGTGAGCCGCCCGCTGGCCGGGTCCCCCTGCCCCGCCCCTGGGTACGGAGCACCGCGGCCCCTGCCGCTCCGACTCCACGTCCGCGCGCCCCCTTCCAGAGTGTCCTCGCCTCCAGGACGCCCCCCGGCCAGTCCGGCAAGAGCCCTTGCCTAGCCGCGGGTGGCGACGGCGAAATGGGAAGCCAGGCTTGGGGTCGTATCCCGGAAAGTTTGCACTCTGGGCTGTGGCTGGGAGGAGATAATGAAGACACCGGAACAGGGGTCCAGGCGCCCGAGTGGGGAGAGGGGGGTAGTGAAAGGCAATACCAGGGCCTTCGCACAGGCTATTTCTGATCCTCAAGGCCCCCCCCCACCCCATCGAGAGAGGAGTGATTTGCCCCATCCCTACCAGGCGTGCCCAGCCTCTGCCTTCTGTGCCCTCCTTTCCTCTCTTCTCCCCCTCCTTTGCCCCGACACCCTCATCCTCTCCTCCCCCACCCACCCACCGTCCTCGACCCCAGGATTCTAAAGACTTTTTTCACCTCCAACAACAAAATTGACTCTTGAAAAAGGATCCGATTGACTCGTTCATACTGAGGTGTGGATAACTGATAACAACTTGTAGTGGCACCATTAAAAAAACGATAACTTGGGTACAAAATCCTAAACCAAAGGACTAGAACACTGAGTGTTGAATTTGAGAGTCCAGCAGGGGAGAGGGAGGAGTGCTTTTGTGGACTACCAACCCCAAATCCTCAGTCAGGTTACACAGGCTTTGGGGGTAGCTTCTCCATTTAAAAGCGAGGTGTCCCCCAGGTTCTCCTATCTGATGGGAAGGCTGCCTGCCCCAGGCAGTAAGGAGGTCCAGGTGGAGAAGGGGGGGATTTTTTCCTAGTACAGTCACCCTGTGTCTGGCCTAGGGTCATTCCCATGCTGGGACTGTGAAGGGCACTGTGGCCCAAGCATAGCCCACCTTGAGGTTCCTCCGAGATGGCATTCCCCCTGCCCCAAATGACCAACAGCATTTCTGAAGTCCTGGCTGTGTCCTTGTTCCTAGTTGCCCACCCATCCTCTTCCAGGCACCTCTTTGGTCAGATCCTTCACCCGCTCTCATGGCCCCAAAGGGGCCAAAGTATTCCAAAGTTGTGGCATTGGGGAGCTGTCGATAGAGCCAGAGGAGTTGGACTGGGCCAGGCAGTGAGAGAGGGAGAAATTTGGGGGAGATTTGATGGTGAGTGGGAGTGAGGGCTGATAAGGTGGAACATAGCTGCCCCAGTGCTCCAGGCCCTTCCGGGGCTCCTGTGATGACTCCCACATGTTTCCCCCGTGGTCCCACACACAGTGCTGTCAGAATTATCTCCCAGCACCATTTGCATCTTGCCATGACTCTGCTGGGAGATTCCTGATGGCCCATTAGCTCCAGTCTCACCTCCTCAGCCATCAACAGCTGCCACAGCCTGCCCTCCCTTCTCCTGCGGGACGCACATCCCAGCGCCGGCCTGACGCTCCCTCCAGCCTTCAGTGATGCCTGTGTCAGGGCTGCCTGGGGATCCTTCCCACCTCTGAGCCTCTAACAGCCCATCCCCATCCAGATTTCCCCTCCTTTATCTCTACCAGTTCACGTCCCTCCGTCCTAAAAAGTCTGGCCTCTTGCTCCCCATTTCCAGCCATCCTTCTCACCCATGAGACACCCAGCCCAAACCACTGTCTTCTGTGTCCCCTGCATCCTGAGTACTCAGCCTGGGGCACGGGGTCACTCACATGTTGAGCACTCAACCTCTGAAGACATCTCGGGTGTGTAGACTTCATCCCTCTTCCCCCAAAGCAACTCTGTAAGCATGCGGGGGCAGGGATCCCCACCCTGACTCAGACCCGCAAACCCTCTCCTCCAGTGGAGAGGAGAGGAGGCAGAGGGCACGTGCATTGTGGCTTTGGAGTCAGATGCCTTGAAATGGAATCTGCCCCACCACTTGGGACAAACTTTTAGCCTCGGTTTCCCCCATTTGTCAAGTGTGAACGATGAACCTGTATCCACGGAGAAACCTTACTCGCTGAGGTAGGTCACGTGCTTGGAAGTGTGGCATGCAGCAGTTACTCGACAAATACCACGGGGGGAATTAACTTAGAGAGTAGAAGATTGTGAAGCACCCAGCATAGCACTTTCACTTGCTTGGCACACAGTAGGTGCTCAATAAATAGCTACGATGATTGCTGTAAGGCAGTAGTGCTCAGCCCCTCCTGTTTGCTCTCTGGAAGTGGAGGTGTCCAAAGAACTCAAACATTTGCCTAAGAGGTACCTAGGGATGCATCTGAATTCTTGTGGAATGTGGTTCTGGGATCAACCCTGGTGGCCATTGCCTCTCGGGGGACATGATCCATCAGCCCGAGGAGGGCCTGACCCAGGCTCTGCTCCTGCTCTCCTGAAAGGCATAGGGTAGGAGGAGGAGAGGGAGGAGGAGTCACCTGGAACAGAGAGGAGGTGAGAAAACAATCTGGATGGGCTTGAAATTGTAAATCCATCTCTTTGTGTCAACCGGGTCCAACACTCCAGGTTCTAGAACAGAGAAAGAGAGAGAAGGAGGAGGAAGAGGAGGATGGGGAGGAGGGAGAGCTGCACCGAATGGCTTTCTCCAGCGTATTCTGTGCTCCGTGGTCACCAGTTAATGAGAGTCAAGCCCTGCTCCCCTGCATCCCGTAGTCAGCACTGCCTGGGCCCCAGGAGAGGAGGTGATGGGTGCCCCTCCCCGAGCATCTAGGTGACATCTGCTGGCAGACAGGGAACAGTGGGGCAGGCAGAGGGGGGTGGTGGGGAGAACTCCAGGGGGCTTCAGAATGGACAGCTAGGGTTGAGGGGACCAATGTTTCAGTGAACTGGAAACTAGCATTCCTGGGGGCCAGTTCCCTTTCCTCCCTGCTCCTTAGGAAGGTCCCTGCCACCCACTGCAGCCCTAGGAGCTCTCTGCTCTTGCCTAAGGGAAGACCTGACCCCCCGCCATGCCTATCCTAGTGCACTCCCAGCTGAGCAAAGCTGCATGGTACAGGGGCACAGCAGAGGCCCGGCCAAGCCTCTGCTGAGGGCGAATGACACCGTGGGAGGGACATGTTCGAGCCCCCGCTTCAGATAGGGTATCTCTTGGGCTCATCCATAGTCTACTCCCAAACAATTGTTTTTACCAACTTTGGCAAACTCAGAGCTGAGGTTACAGGGCCTCTGGTTGTTCGGCTCAGTGGTTAAGGCCATGAGCTGTGAGGTCTGTTCCCTGGGTCCAAACCCAGCTCTGTCTCTGTGACCTTGGGCAAACTACTGAGCCTATACCTCCGTTTCCTCACCTGTAAAGGAAGCGTAATAATCCTTGTAACAGTTAGAAGGATTTAGTGGGTTAATCTAGGAGCAGTAATTTATCGTATCTATTATTTGACACCTGGAAGTAATTAAAAATTTGCCTCTATAGCTGGGTTCCAGAGTTTGTGTGGGTTCTGGAGATCTGATCCATCTAGAGATTTTGATTCCCCCCCCCAGCTTTATTGAGATATATTTGACATATTGTGTACATTTAGAGATTCTGAAGGGTTGTTGTGGGAGTGAGTGGGGTAGATGGTTTATGGAACCAGAGACCAGCAGACATTGTACAAAGTGTGAACCATAAGCTTCTCTTTCCCCTGATGGTCTGTTTCAGACCTTTTCCAACTTTATTAGCCTCCCGCAGACCCAGTCAAAACTCATCTGTCCAGTGTCCCATTCCCCAAGGGCCCCACTATTTTCCATGTCTCTATGTGTTGTCTGATGCAGGAATCTGGACCAGCGTGTTGGTTAGAAAGAGTGATTTGCATTTTTTATGTAACAGGAAACCTTTGCACTTCCGCAGGGTCCTGCTGGAAGAAGCGATGCACGATTCCACATGGTGGGGCTCCCGAGACCCAGAGGGAAGGCAAGGAGGGGGCGGCCAGAGGCGTGCGGTTGCTTAGCCCTGTTGGAATATCTCGAGCAGCTGCCCTCTCCTGCCAGCTGGTGTGGGGCTGGGGGGCAGCTGTTGTCTATGCCCTGGAGATGCTGTTTTCTGCTGTCTGTTCAGGTTGGCATTTTGCTGCCCTGGGGCCCGAGAGGCAGCCTAGCTCAGGAGCTGTGCCCTGGGCCCCTTGGAAGGGGTGTGAATGGACTCTGAAAGCTTTCTTCTGAAAGGCAGGGGGAGGGCGGCTCTGGGGAAGGGGAGCCTGGGGGCAGCGTGGCAGCTGTCAGAGCCAGTGCTGGGAAAGAGAGTCCATTCAGCCGTTGAATACGCCAAGGCACGCTTTAGTGGAGCCAGGGGAATTGACAGTGGATTTATTGAGTGCTTACTATGTGCTAGGCACTTTACATCTGTATTCGGCTGAACCATATGCCATTGCCTCTGCTCAACTGATTTTGACCTACTCAAATAGCAATTTGGTTCAAACTAGGATTATTACATTAGTTTTCAATTGCTGCGTAACACATTACCACAAACCTAGTAGCTTAAAACGACAGCCATTTACTATGTCACAGTTTCCAGAGGTCAGAAGCCCAGGCACAGCAGACCTGACTTCTCTGCTCAGGCTTTCTCCAGACTGGAATCGAGGTGTCTGCAGGGCCTCTGATCTCATCTGAGGCTTGGGGTCCAAGCCCAGCTCATTTAGCTTGTTGGCAGAATTCGGTTCCTTGTAGCTGTGAGATTAGAGTCTTGTTTTCTTGCCGGTTGTCAGATTGGGGTGGCCCTTAGCTCCTCGAGGCCACTCTCAGGTCCTGGCCATGTGGGCCTCTCACAACGTGGCAGCCTACTTCTTCAAAGCCAGCAGGAGACTCTCTCCCCAGTCTGCTACCACAGTCTTATGTAAAGTAACAGTGATCATGGGAGAGGAGGCCATCGCATTCCCAGGTCCCACCCACACTCAGAGGGAGGGGAGTGTGCAGGCTTGTACACCAGGGGGCGGGGATTTGGGGGACCATCTTAGATTTCTGCCTACCACAATTACTGTATCTTTTTCACCTTACAACAATCCTATGAGGTAGATAGCAGATTTTCCCTTTTTGCGGATTAGGAAATCAGGGCTCAGAGAGATTAAGGGACCTGTCCAAGGTTACACAATTAGTCCGTTTTGGAGAGGAGGATCCAAATCCAGTTTCCTCTGACTTCAAAGCCTTGAGGGCTTCTTGAGGTTGAGGATTGGGGTCCCCGTGAGGATCACGGCAGGGGCCTGCCTACCAGCCATGGTAGATGTGACCAAGAAGTAGGTGCTCTCTCTCCAGGGATGGGAGAGGCCTTCCTTGGTTAGGGATGCCTCTGGCTCTGGGAAACAACCCCAGAGGAGTCCCCAGGGAGCAGATACCAGAGAGAGTCATGGGAGGGCAGCCAACCTTCCATGGCGTCCAGACCATATGGTGATAGCTTACCATCCCTCCTCTCCCAGCCCGTAGTTCCCCCTGCTCAGACCCAGGGCCATCACTGGAGATGAGCTACCATTGGGAAGAGAGGGTGAGGAGGAGGTGAGGGGAATAAGGCTGGAAAGCTTTAGGGTACAGGGGAATCAGGTTCAGTTAGGAATGCTTTGGCTGTAGGTAACAGAAAATCTGATAGTGGCTCAAAGTCAAAATACATTTATTTTTCACAGATCACAATGAGTCTGGAGGTAGGTTATCTCAGTGTTGGTTTGTCAGCTCACTTGGCCGTCAAGGACTCAGCCACCTATTCTGCCATCATCCAAGTGGTGGGCCTCATTGTTACAAAATGTCTGCCTCTATCCCAGCTATCTCAACCACATCCAAAGACAGCAAGCAAGACATAGGGCCAAAGCCCTTTCTTTGAAAAGTTCTTTTTATCTGGAAAGCATAATCCATCCCCAAATCTCTCAGCAGGTTTCCCCTTCTATTTCAAGGGCCAAAGCCGGGATTGATGTCAACCCCTGGACTAGTATGTTATTTGGCCGCTTGGGCTGCCAAAACAAAGCACCATAGACGGGGTAGCTTAAACAACAGAGATTGATTTCTCACAGGTGCTGAGGATGAAAGTGTGAGATCAGGGCGCCAGCATGGTCGAGTTCTGCTGGGGACTCTCTTCCTGGCTTCAGATGGCTACATTGTGTTCTCACACAGCAGAGAAATAGACACAGCAAGCTCTCTGCTGTCTCTTCTTAGAAGGGCACTAATCCCGTCATGAGGGCCCCACCCTCAGGACCTCAAATAACCCAGTTACCTCTCAAAGGCCCCACCTCCAAGCACCATCACATTAGGAGTTAGTGTTTCCGTGTATAAATTTGGGAGGGTGCACAATTCAGTCAGTAGCAACAAGGGACGGGAGCCTACCTTCTCTAACCTCGGGGCATCTCCATCAGGTACCCAGACCTATGTGGATTCTGTTAGCAGGAAGAGAGTGAGGAATGCTTGCTGGATGGACAGCTGTGGCCTCTGCCACAAGGAGGCTGCCTCAGCGCCCTGGGGCTACAAGAGGCCTAGAGTTTGGCATCTCTGAGGACTGGCTCCTCAGATTTTCCTGCAGTCAGTGGACAGCCAGTGTTAGGTGACTGGGGACTGATTTTCTGAGCACAGGCTGGCTGGACCCCTGACTACTTCTCTTCCTGCCAGTTTCCTGGGCAAGAAAAAAGACGGTGTGATTTCAAATGTTGCATGGTGCCTCTGTTCCCTAATATCACTCTCTTCTGCTGTCCTAGCATAGTGCCTGAGGGTCCCAGGAGGAGACCTTTATGCCTTTGTGTCTTGAAGAATCTTGGTCAGGACACTGAAAGTCAAGCAATTCCTGGCTTACCTTCTCTGAAACCTTGGCCAGATTGTTCTCTAACCTCAGTCTCTCTATCTGTAAAATGGGGGGAAATACTGGTCCTGTCCACCTCCTATAGGATTGTTATGAAGACAGACGAGACTATGTTTGTGAAGTTCTGTATAAACTGGGATGTGCTAAAAAAACTTACTAATGATAATAGGTACCAATAACTGAACACTGCTGACATGTTCATTCATTCAGTAGCTGATATTGATCGTCATTTGCTATCGAGAGTCTTCTCTGTGCCAAGCACAATTTGAAGTGCTGAGGGTATAGTGGTGAATAAGATAGATAATTTCTCTCTTCTCATAGAACTCTCAGTGGTGGTGGTGGGGGATATAAACAAATATACACATTTTTTATTAAGCCAATAATGTCTGATAGAGATAATGTCTGCAAATAAGTTTGTGGTTGTTGGGGATGCTTTGGGCAGGTGACATTGAGCTGAGATCCGAAGGATGAGACAGCCCACTGAAGAAGGCCCTGGAGAGAGGGTGATTCAGATAGGAAGAACAGCAAGTGCAAAGGCCCTGTGGCAGAAAAGCCCTTGGTATGTTTGCAAAACTGCAGGGAACCTAATGTAGCTGGAGAAGTGTGAGCGATGGGGGGAGTGGAGGAGAATATGGTCGGAGAGGTTTTGGGGGCTGCAGATCATGGCTTTGTGACCCATGCTAAGGAGTTTGATTTATTCTAACAGCAGTTGTGGGGGGGTGAGAGGCGTTAAACAGGAGTGATCTGATTGGCCTTTTAAAAAGTTTCTCTGGTTACTGTGAAGAGAGTGGACAGGTAGGGGGTGAAGAGAGCCAGGAATTGAGCACATTGCTGGGGAGGATGCCACTGCAGCGTCCAAGTGAGAGAGAATAGTGATGGTGGTGTGGGGAAGAGTGGACAGATTTGGGATGTGTTTTGGGAGTCGAAACCTTTAAGACTTGATGAATGGGCCAGGAGGGGGCACAAGGGAGAGCGGAATCAAGCATGCTTCCTACATTTCTATTTTAGGCTATTGGGCTTCAGAACTGCGCACGGCAGGTACGTGACCCCACGCGCAGATGAGGAAACAGGCTAAATAGCTTGTCCAGGGTCACCGAATTACCATGTGGCCGTGTGGAGATCCCAGCTTGGATGCCTCTGAGGCTGGAGCTCATGCTCTCTTCCCTCAGCCATGCAGCATGGGAGGGACAATTATTACAATAATTAATGATAATAAAAATGCAAATAGCCTCAGGAAGGAGAGCTCTTTAAGCCATGTGAAAATGGCTTTTTAGACCTTGGCAAGGTGGCTTGGCAGGGAGACAGTGCCCGCGGGTGAGGAACGGGATCTGAAAGGGGAGATGGGCGAGCGCCAGGGGCCGGGTGCCAACGTCCCTCTCCTCCGCAGCTCCCTCCTCGCCTTCCCTGGGACTCCTGCCTGTTGGCCCTGGGCGCAGGGCGGGAGGATGTGGAAAGCCCTGCAGTTCTCTTCAGTTGTTCCTTCGGGAGCAGCCCTGGTGAGGCTGGGGGCAGGAAATGGAGGGGTGAGAATGTGAGGGGCACTGCTGGCCAGATGGGGCTTTGGGAGCCCCAGGGTATGGGTAATGCAGACGCTGCCCGTGGCACCTCCAGATGGCTTGGGCTTCAGAGTGCAGTGTCCGCGCGTTCGCTGGCGAGCTGGGTGACACTGAGCACACCGCTCAGCCCAGCTGCCTGGCCTGTAGCAGGGGGCGATGTCTGCTTCCTGGCATTGGTATGTAGGGTGACTAGGATGTCGCAGGTTAAGTACCCAACAAAGGTTGGGTGCAGACTCTATGCCTGATTCATGTTATCCCTCTCCCACCCTCTTTGCCTCCCTGAGGGGTTGGCCAAATGTTCGGTGTTCAGTTGCTCCATAGAGAAATGGTGTTGCTGCTGGCCCCTCAGGCCCGGGGCTCTCTGTGGGCCTCCTCAGGACTCTTGTTCCTCCCTGACGATGGCTCACCTCCTCAGTCTGCCCTCCTCAAGGAAGGCCGTACAGTCAGATGGGCAGTGGTGGGTCTGGGATGCGGGCACTCAAGGTCCTGCTGCAGCCCAGCACTAGGGGGCAGGAGCGGAGAATGTGGGCCGTCCCTAGAAGCCGCTTCACTCTCCACAGGCCTTTGGTGAGCACTTACTGTATGCCAGGCACTGAACTGCAATTCGCTATGTGCCGGACACGGTTCTAACTGTTTTGCATATATGAACTCTATTAATTCCCCGAAAACCCCTAGGAGAGGAGGGACTGTCATTACCCCCACTTTACAGGTGGGGTTACTGAGGCACAGAAAGGCTAAATGAGGTCATACAGCAAGAAGGGGCGGGGCTGGGTTTTGGACCCAGTGAGGAAACCCCAAGTCTGTGCTCTCCACACCCCTCACCTTTTGCTAGAGGGAGGAGGGATGCTTAGGGAGCCTTGTTAGGAAGAAGATAAACCATCTTTTCTTAACCTTTTTAGCCTCATGAGCCTCTTTGGGAATCTGATGAAAACTCTCCAGAAGGAATGCATCCACATGTACCAATATGCCACCTTTTGCTTACAGTTTCAGGGGATCCGTGTACGCCTGTTAAGGACCCTTGGTCCAGGAAAAGCTGAGGGCAAGCGCTCTTAATGTGTTTCCTTCTATGCTGTAGGCAGTCATTGCTCAGTGCATCCATGCAGCATTCATGGGCTTTGTTTAGAGACAGCCAGGGATGTGTGATGGTCACTTCGCCAGCAACTCAGCTCAGGAGCAAATGTGTGTCTCCCTCAGACTGGGGCTCCCTGAGGGCAGGGCTGTGTCTCCCCTCAGACTGGGGCTCCCTGAGGGCAGGGCCGTGTCTCCCCCTCAGACTGGGGCTCCCTGAGGGCAGGGCTGTGTCTCCTCCTTTCTCTGACTGGAGAGCCCCTACTTCTACTCCCAACTCTTTTAAGTTTCCCAGATGGGAGAGTGTCATCCTCAGGTCCCCTCCTTTAGCACCAGCCAGGAGCTCTCATTTCGGCCTTCTAGTGCTTTCTCCCTTTGCTGAGGCCTTGGAGACTTCTGAGCTCACCGCCCAGTGCGTGGTCATTCTCTCGCTGCCACTGGATTGGAAATGATTCCTTGAGGGAGAGCAGGGAGGAAAGGGGCCCTCAGCTCTGCTTCCCCAACCTTGATTTAAGGAATAAAAGAAGCCAAGCTCCAGGCTTGGACAGCTGAAGGGTTTTGTGCTTTCTTGGAGAAAAAATACATTTTGCCTCTTGGGAAAGATTTCTCTTTGAGCTCTCCAAAGACAGAAAGTGGAGAAAAAGCACTTATGGTGTGGTCTGTCTGTGCCCCTGTGGTTCGGGCCCTGCTTCAGGGTGGAAGACCTGATTTCCTCCCCCTTGGCCTCTTACTGGCTGTGCACCTGTGAGCAAGTCACTCACCGTCTCTGAGCCTGGAGTCCTCAGTGGATCAGGGTGAGGATCATGTAAGAGCCTTCAAGTGCTGCATACGTGTATGTGGCTGCAGTCAGGGAAGCTGAGGCCCGAAGACCCGCTGTCCTAACATGTGGCATTTGGACAGCACAGAATGTAGAAACACAAGGCATGTGGGGGTGGGGTGGAGTTTGTTTAAACATGGCTTCCAGGGCTCTGTCCAGACCTGCAAAACCAGACTCCGGGAATAGGGCCCAGGAATCTGCCCTTTTACGAGTGGGGGCGGGGGCGGGGGTGAGACCCAGGAAGTGAGAGGCCCATTGCTCATGGGATGAAGCCACCATCTCAAGACCAAGAGGGCAGGCTCAGCGGCCCTGAGGCTTCTGTCAGGAGAGGCGGGTGGGGTGAGGCACGGTTGGGGACAAGTGTGGATGAGGTAGGGATCAGAGAGGGGTGTAGGGTAGAGGGACCTAGGCAAAGGGGCAGAGGGACCTCAAGGCTGAGAGGAGAGAGGAAGGGAGGCCAAGGAGGAGCCTGAGGGTGGAGTGAGGTGGGGCTGCTCTCAGCCAGTTGGGGGATTCGACATGCACTTCACAACGGGGCACTGGGCGTGTATGTGTTGGGGGTGGGCTTCCTCACACCGGTCAGGATGGAGGTGGCTTGTGTCACCCATCCCGTCTCTCCTTTGTCACCAAGTGTGCCTGAGCATCCACTAGGAGAGTGGCTGTTCTGCTCAGCACCCGGCCGAGATGACTGACCCATCTGACAAGCTCCACTATATCCAAGTGCTTCACAGCAGTCCTGATGGAGGAACTGTTTTTAGCCCCACTTTACAGATTGGGAAACTGAGGCACAAGGAAGGCAAATAACTTGTCCAGACCTGGGATGTGAACCCAGCCCATGCACTTAACCATTAAGCTCTGTAGCTAAGAGAAAGTATAGGGGCTGGCCCTGAGCATGACCAGGCCCCATGCGGGTGCGGAGACCAGAGCCTTGCTCACTCATCTGGCCATTCTTTTGGTCTTCCTTCATCCATCCAATTTGCCAGGTGACTGCTCTGAGTCAGGTGCTGGGCTGGCAGGGGCAGAGACGGGGTCCCTGCCCTGGATGAGTGCACAGCCGGTGTGGAAGACATATGCACCCCCTGATTTTGCAGCCCAGGGTGGGCTGAGTATAGTAATGGGGTCCTACAAGTCAGAGGATTGCACACTACAGGCCAGGGAGAGCTCAGGGGAGGGGAGAGGAAATGGTTGTTGGTCAGTGTTTGTCCAGGGAAGGCAAAATGAAAGAGGAAGGATAGAAATGGGTCTCTAAGGATGGTAAGGATAATCTCAGCAGAGTGGAGGGAAGAGGGTTTGCATTACCCTTGGATACTATGGCCAGGATGACCCACGCCCCAGGGCTCGGTGAGAGTCCTGAGGTCACTGGGCAGCGAGCCACCAAAGCTAAGTGGCTGGATTCTATTTCCTAGTCCAGCTGTGTGCCTCTCGCCCGTCTAGGAGGGTGAACAGGGCCAAGAAACGCCCTGTGTGCTTCTTTTGAAGATAAGTCTCTGTCTCTCTCTGTCTGTCCTGTCTCTCTCTCTCTCTCTCTCTCTCTCACACACACACACACATCTGGGCTAAAATCCAGGGTCTCACTCTCTTTCTCACTAGCCTAGACATGAATAAACCTGAGTTCCAGACCCAAACCTGGAGGAGACCCAGACCTTTGAGAAGTCAGTTGACCTGTCTCTGAGTCTCACATTCCTGATTTATAGAGGAATTGGAAAAGGAGACCTCTGAGGTCCCTTCCAGCTTGAACATTATAGGATTTTATGTAATTACAGAATTTCATTATAGAATTCAAAGATAAACCCCAGCACTTGCTTTAGTAGAGTAGTCCTACCCTCCCCAACCCTCTTTATTACTTTCCAGCTCTTCACCGTGCCTCAAGTTCCACCACTGTAGAGTCATCTTTGGTGTTAAGGCATTTTGTCTTTTAAGTCAAGACAGCCGCTTCTGCCCCTAAACCTAGCACACTGCAGGAAGGGAAGGTCAGCTCAGCTGTGGGTCAGCCCACCTCCGTGTGGACGAGCATGTGTAAAAGTGGTGTCCTACCTGTAGCGCCTGCTGCCTACTTCTCAGAGCCGCCTTGTGTATTGTTTCATCTGACGCTCATTGCAGTTTATCAGATGGTTTCCAAAGTGACCGCTGGCTGGGAGCAGGTCTGGTGGAGGGGTGACAGGGGCCAGCAGAGGGATTGTGTGCCTGTGGGGTCGTGGAGGGCTAGCTGGGGGTGGCTGCCTTTGGGGAGAGGCCCCTGAATGAAGAGACTGAGACGGAGGATGGATCTGGGGATCCCTGTCTCGGGGACATCTCTGGGAATCTGCTCAGGGACCAGAGCTGGGGTGACTCATGAGCACCATCTGGGGCCTTCCGAGGCAGCAGGAGATGCCATGTGTTGGCACCAGGTTGCTGCTGCATCTGTCTGTCTGTCAGTTGGTCTTTGGCTCCCACCTCAGGATGGGGGCATGGGCAGTGGGATTGACTGTGGGGTCAAGTTGCCCAGACAGGCTGTCACTCCTGTTGGTTTTGGTGATGGTGACCCAAGGTAAAGCCTCCTTCTAGACCTTTCTGACTGTACCACTGCTTGCTGAGGGGTGTGGCCACTCCCTGCCCCTCCCTGGGCCTCAGTCTCCCCCTTCTCAAGGAGAAGGTAGAATGACATTTGGGGTTGGCTGTCAGGAAGCCATGCAGACCAGTGTCCATTGTTTCTCGTCTCTGGGCAAGGGGTTCAGGGGGCAGAGGGGCCCACGGGGGAGTATGGGAGTGGAGGGGGAGGTGAGAAGACCCCTGGGGTCTGGGATGGAGGTGGGACAAAGCTGAGATGGCTGGCAAGGGCAGAGCTTACCTTTAGGGCAGTCTAGGAGGGAGTCAGTAGCTCACACAGGCAAGAAGGCTGGCAGGAAGCTCCTTCAGGGATGGGGCGTGAGCGAGCCCTTGCCCAAGTCAACAAGGGTCTTCAATGAGCAGGTCTCCTGGTGGGCCCCTGGGGCTCGGTCCCATTGGGCCCCTCTAGGAGACTGGGGGACACACCTCAGAGCTGTCCCCTGGAGTGGGGCAGTGAGGAGGCAGGTATTTATCCCCCAACTCCTGTCCATCATTGGTTGAGGACTGCCCTGGGGAGCATACCTGGTATTTGCAGCCTGGCCTGCCGGAGAAGCCCTTGGGAGAGAAGGAAGCACAGGAAACGGTGGGCGGTGGCCGTATACGGGAACTAGGAGGGCTGAGGAGCTAGGGGAGGACATCAATAACCTTCAAGGCTGGCACTGTTGTCTCCATCGTACAGGTGAGGAAACAGAGGCTCAGAGAGATTGAGTCGCTTCTCAGCCAGAAATCAAGTTTCCGGTGTCTGTTGCTTCCTGCCAGCAACAGGTCACTGTAGAATGAGGGATACCAGATGTGCAGGACTTTCCCTTGCCTGATCTCCGTCTACCTCCATTTGCCCATCAGGAAGATGGGATGATGCCTATCCAATACTGACCTTGCAGGGCAGTGTGAACATGTTTGCAGAACAGTTAGGGCAGTGCCTGACCCATCCTGGGGCTTCAATGCGTGGGAGCTGTGACTGCACAGAGGCAGGGTCGGAGGGGCCCAGCACCTACCTGTTCAATGACCGCTCAGTCCCCAAACACTGTGTCCATCATCTTGCTGCAGTGCCTTCAAGTCTGATTATTAAGGCCATGTGTTAGCTCTGGCATTGACCACAGAAGGACTCTGTTCAAATGAGTCTGCATCCCCTGGGAGGTATAATTCATTAATCTGTCAGCACAGATGAGACGATGGAATAAACTGGCTGTAAGTAGAACCCTGAGAGAATGAGACACTGGATGGATATGTTTGATTGCCTGGTTTTATTTTATTTTTTTGAGAGACAGAGAAGTGGTAAGAGAAGAATTTCTAGAACAGGCTAAGATACTGGGCAGATTGGGACTTGGCCCAAGAGCAAGGGGCTGGGGGATCCAGGGCACCAGGATGCACAGGGCGAGCGTTGGGGGTGGGAGGTAGGGAGCGCCACACCCCCTAGGAAGGCGGGGCTGAGGAACCTCCAGGGCCCACCAGGCTTTAAAAAGTGCCTAATAAACGTGAGCTGAAGGAGCCCCCCCACCCCCCCACCCCTGCCCCGTCCCGGGTGGCAGCCTCTGGGTCTCAGTAAGAGCCTGAATCCCCCGAGATCACCTCCTCTCCTGGGCTGTGCTAACTCCTGCTCTTTTCCCCTCTTTCAGGAACCTTTTGGACAAAGACATGTTTTCCAAGTCTGACCCACGTAAGTCCTGCCCTGACAATAATAATAATAACAACAGCACAACGTTATGACTGATTACAGCAGCCAGCACCGGAGCCCTTACTGAGTGCTAATTATGTGACAGGCACTGCTCCAGGTTCATCAAGGCTGTTCAATGTTGTGCAGATACTGTCCAGAGAAAGAGAGCCTAGGGGTCTGACCCTTCCCAGCCCCTGTACTTGTGAAGCCTCGACACAGCCGAGCGGGTGGGGAGGGGTCAGGGTGTCTGGGGCCAGCAGGTCTCAGTCCCAGGGAAACCAGTGCATTTAAGAGCCCCAACTGGCTGTGTTCTGAGGGGACAAGCACTGATTTTGGAGCCTAGGCTTCTAGTCCTGGGCAGTGCTGCTCAAGTGTGTGACTTCAGGCAGGTCATTGGCCTCCTCTGAGCCTCAGTTTCTGCATCCGTGAAGTGGGGCTGATAATAATAGGCCTTATGAAGCTGTCTTGGGCTCTAAAGGGACAGTGCAGGTTTCAGATGCTCTCTCCAGCCACACCTCTACCAACCAGTCCTCCACCATGCCCACCTGTCTACCTGCCTCACACGTCACACTTGCTCTGACCTGGATATGAATGGCTCCTGACCACCCCCCCAAAGGGTGCCCCTCCCAGACACGCCTATGTTCTAGGCCCGCTTCTCAAGCCAACCCCGGCCCCACCCACACCCAACAGTGCTAACCAGGCCAGAGTCTTCTGAGACGCAGGCCCTCCAGGGCCCTCCCCATGTGGGACCCTACCTTCCTCCTGGCCTGGGGTGTTAACCCTTTTTTTCTCTTCTCCCCACAGTGTGTGTCATGTATACTCAAGGGATGGAGAACAAGCAGTGGCGGGAGGTAGGTAAAGCCCTTTTCCCACCCTGGAAACAATAGGCTGTCCCTGATTGTCTGTCTGTCTGTCTGTTCGTCTAACTCTGGAGTCCTCCCACCTGATGTTTCTAACTGCAGCATTTAAGCCCCCAGGAAGGAGAGTAAGGTGTGCAGAGGTAGAGTCTTGTCCTTGTTGGTGCAGGAAGAGACTGAAAGTGGAGGGAAAGTGCCTGTCCTCAGGGGCCCCAGTCTGAGGAGGAGACAAGGGAGTCCAGGCCCACCAAGATCTCCTTGTCTGGTGGCCTGAGACATGGTACAGCATCTAGCACCATGTCTCATCCACAGCAGCCTCCCCATGGTTTCTGACTAAGGTGAGCATGGCTTCTGTTGGGTGATTCCCTGCTCAGAAATGGTTAGTGACTCCTCTTTGCTTTGAATCAAGTCCTGACTCCTCAGCTTGGCTTCCAAGCTCTGCCAAAACCCAGGACCACCCACGTTTCCAGCCTTGTCTGAGTTCCATCGCCCTCACCCCACCCCGTGTGCCTTTTGCCCCTGTGACAGTGTGTATAGGGAGAGGGCAGACTAGAAGGACTCACGCTGTAGAATCACAGACTTTTAGTGGGTGGTTGCGGGTCTCCTAGACCTTCAGTCTATTCCCAGCCCAGCAGCCAGAGGGTGTCTGTTAAAACCCAAGTCAAATTTTGTCATTCCTCTGCTCAGAGCCCTCCAATGGCTCCCATCTTGCAAAACCAGTCTCTACGATGGCCCACCATGCCCTCCACAATCGACTCCCTTAACCTGGCTGACCTTATCTCCTGCTGCTCAACCCCTCCCTCACTCCACTCTAGCCACACTCACCTCCTCCCGCCTCAGGGCCTTTGCACTTGCTGTTCCTTCTTCCTGGAATGCTCTCTTCCCAGATGTCCATGTGGCCCCTCCATGCTTCCCTCAGATCTTGACTCAGATGTCACCCTATCAAGGCCTTCCCTGGCTACCTAATCTAACATCTACCTCTCCAGCACACATTTCCTTTCCTGCTTAATTTTTTCTCCTTATCACTTTGCACCATAAACCATAAACGACACTCTCATTTACTTATCTTGTTTGTCATGTGTCAGCTTCATGAGGGCAGGAATTTTCATCTGCTTTATTCACTGTTACATTTTAAGCACCTGGAATGGTGCCCAGCACACAGTAGGTGCTTAATAAATAGCTGTTGAAGGAATGAATGGATTAGGAAAAGGAGTCAGGCCACAGAGGCTGGCAAGGATGTGGCAGCTGTTGTCTTGTTCCTGTCTCTGCTTCCTTCCTCCCTCAGACCTTCCCCACCAGCTGGTTTTCAGGTGCAGAGAGGAAAAGGGGGAACTGGGTCAAAGGTGAGGGTCTGGGTAGCCCCTGGCTCCTATTTGAACAACAGAAGGAGCAGACCTCCTTACTCTTAGAGAAGAGAGTCTGGCCAAGCAAGGACGAGATTGAAGTCTAGAAGGTGAAGAATGTTTTCTTCCACGGTTGAGGAGGTGGGGCTCAATTTAATGGGACTCAGAGCCGAAAAGGGTTTCCTCTGGCCTTCATAGCTGTAGAAATTGAGCTCCTGGTGATCAGAAGGGGCACAAGGATGGGACAAGAGGGGATTTGACCTTGGCAGCCCCACCCCATGCCTTTCTCCACCTGTCCCTGGGAGGGAGGCCTGTGGGCTCTGGATAGAGACTCAGCCTGGGGTCTCCCACTGAGAGAGGAAGCCCCAGTGGCTAACGGGACAGAGGCAGCTCTGAAGAGCAGAGGGACACAGGCCTAGTCCCCAGGGCCTGTGGAAAGGGGAAGGAAGGAGAATGGTGCCCAAGATGACAAAAGCCAAGAGCCCATGGTGGTGGGGTGGGAGGGGCCTTCCCAGATGACATGACGAGAATGAGAATGGCCAGGAAAGCTTCCGTTACTCAGACTTGAGTAATGAACCTCCCCTTCCTTTTAGGTGGACTGGCTGCAGCATCACCTGCCCTGCTCCCTGCTCCCCCTCCCCAGGCTTGGCAGAAGCAAGTGGCCAAAGGAGATGAGTTTTATCCATAAAATATACGGGAAATATTTCCCAGGGCTGGGCTGAAGTTGGCTCTTTTGCCCTCTCCAAGACTCTAAGCCCGTTAGAGTGTAAGCCAGACCACTGGGGCAGCGCTTAGCCTACTTAAATGAACTAATTATTTGTAAGACCTTTTGGCCGAGCTTCATAGAAAGCAGAAATGTGCTAATGTCTTAGTGATTCATTCAGAAAGGTCTGGAAAGGCCTCTTCAGAAGGGCACTGCTCCACTAGCTGTTAATTACATTCTGTAATTGAGCCTTGTCTCCATTTGGATCAGGGTCCCCGATTGTCCCAGTTGAGTCCTGTTACCACACGCACCCGCAGGGTGGAGCAGAGAAAGGTGGGAGGCCTTGGTGTCAGGTACTCTGTGCTTCACTCCTGGCTCCAGCCCTTTCTGGAGGTGGGACCTGGAGCAAGTTGCTTAACCTCTCTGTACCTCAGTTTCCACATGTATAATATGGGGGTAACACCTACCTTCTAGGCCTGTGGTGAGGGCAAAACAAGATGATGGACATCACGTGGCTTGTGTGTAGTCATTGCTCGGTGAATGTTGTATAGCATCATCCAGAGTGCTGGGGCCTTGCCCGTCACTCCCCCATTTCAGTCAGTGTTTGCAACAGTAGGCATTTATGTGGTGCCTGGGGAAGGAGGGAGATGGTCAAAAGAATGGAGCTTCACCAGAAGCAGGAGCTGGAACTAGGGAGTTTGCAGCCTGGAAAGGGAGAGTCACGTGTGTGAATAATCCTAGCAGAGGAAATGGTGAGAAGTATCGATGAGAATAAAATGGGAGTTCAGAGGAGAGAAAGTCACAGCCAGAATGCCATGTTTGGCTAAAGCACTTTGATAGCTCATTGGATTTTTAAAAATGGAATTTGAACCTAAACACAAGCCATCTGGCTAAGGAGTACGTGATGTGGAGCAGAGGAGAATGTGGGTTGGAAGGAACTTCAGGGATCATTTGGTTCAACCTCTGCATTCTGTAGAGAGGGGCAGGACTGGTCTCAGGTGGCGGAATCAGGGCGCTGGACCCCAGAGCTGTGGGAGAATCCACTTGGAGGAGCTGATTGAGCTGGGTTCACTGAAGCGGGGGGACATGGCACAAGGGCCCAGCATCAAAGATGGTGGCATAAGCAAAGGCACAAGGGGGGCTGGGATGAGGTCAGTCTGGGTCCTGGGTAGTTGGGGGATGTAATAAAGGGCTGTTTATAAAGGAGTGGACAGAGATTAGGGAAACCAGTGAAGGGTGATGGATCACAGGCTGGCAACAGTGGGAAGCCATTGCTACTCTAGACCTGAGGGGTGGTTCTTGGAACCCCAGACAGGCTTCCCAACAGGAGCAGGGGCCCTCATGGAGGACATGGTCAGTGTGGGCAACCTCACGCTCTTCCCGCCCTCTGCTCCCTTGCCAGTGCCTCCCGCTGATGGAAACCCACTGGAAGACCTAGGGAGGGGGACCTTTGATGCTGTCCACACGGTCGGCCTCCTGGGCACAGAGCAGGGTGGAGAAGGGCCAGAAGTGGATCCAGCGGGGCGAACGGAGACCGTTCAGAACAGACAGTGAGCAGATGAGTGAGGCTGGCGTTCAGGGTGTGAGCCTGGCACGTACAGGAAGAGGCAACTGAAGGGACCTCCTGGGTGTCAGGCTGAGGACAGCTGGGACATGGGGTCAGAATGTCAGAGCAGGAGGGTCCCTCGAGATCCAGGAGAATGACTCCATTTATGAGAGGCAATCAGCACCATGCCCACCCTTCAGGGGTGACTGGCAGAGCTCAGCCACGTGGGTTTCCCTAGGACACAGGCTTCAAGCTCTTTCTGAGGGGGAGATGCACTCAGATGTATCGAGGCCCTACTTCTTTGCCTGATTCTCTGTGTGACCCTTAGAGAAAAATATCGGGGATGGAGAATTTAAAGAAAAATCCAGATCTATCTCTATGGAACTGCCTCTGGGATGGAAGACTGCCTTCACGAGTAAACAGGAACCGATTCTCACCACTCCCCTTGCTAGTCCATTGCAAAATGTCTGTTCTGGCATCTTGGCCGAGAGCTAATCCTCCTATGACCGGAGGGAGTCAAGTGCAGGCACAGCAGTTTCTCCAGGCGGGCGCAGACCCGGGTTTGCATGAGGCCGCAGAAGGATGAAAGCTGTTCTCGTGGCCCCTGGCTGCTGGGTTTCAGCTGATTTTAACTGTTTGGGTCATTTTAATGCCTTCTGAGAAAGCTCCATCTTCCTGGCACCTAAATCTGTCACTGCGTTTTATGAAAATTGACTCAAGATGTAATTTTAGCCCAGGAAATTGAGCACTATTTGCATCAGGGTTTGCCAGGGCCTTCTGCGTGTCCCGAGAAAGGCAGGCTGGCCAGGTAGAAAGAGTCCCAGAAACACTCTCGCTGGGAAGAGGGACATAGTAGGGAGGGCCTCTTGGTTCCCCATTGGAAAAGGCGGGGAGGGTGATCCCTGCCCCGCCCTCACCAGGTGGCTGTCCTGGCCGAGGGCCTCTTGCAGAGGAGGAGATGGGTATCACAGAATCTTAGGGTGACCCACACCACCTGCAGGGCGTGTGGCCCCAGCCACCACACCCGCACATCCCTGCCAGAATGCTCAGTCTATTTTTGAGCAAGCTCAGCCGCTGAACACTTTACCACCAGCTGGGAATGAGTTCGTCTCTAGATACTCAGGATAATCTTCCTCGGAGCACCTTGGTAGGTGCCTCCACATCACTTTGACTCAGCGAGCATGTGTTGGGCACCTACTATGTGCCAGGGGAGAATGCTGGGGACACAGAGGGGGCCCAGGCGCTGTCTACAGCCAGAGGAGCTCACTCTCAATTCAGGGAGGAGACAATAACAGCAATCATAATGCTAATAGCAAACACTTACATAACAGTAATGCACCCGCGCTGTTCTCAGCATTCACATATAGTAACTCATCCAATCCTCACAACAGCTCTGTGAAGGAGGTATCACCACCAACTTCATCATCATTATTGGCCCCATTTCACAGAGGAGGAAACTGAAACACAGAGAGGTTTTTTTTATTTATTTATTTATTTTTTTTGGCTGAGGAAGATTAGCCCTGAGCTAACATCTGTGCCAATCTTCCTCCACTTTGTATGTGGGTCGCCGCCACAGTATGGCTGACAAGTGGTATAGGTCTACACCCAGGATCCGAACCCGTGAACCCGGGCAGCCAAGGCAGAGCATGCTGAACTTAACCACTACTCCCCGGGACTGGCCGCAAACACAGAGAGGTTAATGTGAAAGTGGTTTCTAGAACATGATGTTGTAAGAACTATAACAGAGTTATATATAAAGGGCAAAATTCCAATCATTCCTGATTCTGCCCTCCTTAGATGTGCAAACTGAGTTGATTTTCTCCTCCACTTTCTCTCAATATTTGAGGACAGCTCATGGGGCCATATTAGTCTGCTTCTGGGCAGACTTAGAATGTGACCATTTCTATCAGCAGTTCCTTTTTATATCACTGACTCTTGTCCCTTTACCAGTGCGGTCACACCCCCTGGAATGCACGTCTGTTTATCAGTGTTCTTCCAGGGTGTGTGTCCTGTGCCATCCACTTCTCCAGCCCAGAGCATCACGGGCTGGCTCTCTCCTCACCGGGGCTCAAAATACTGACCAGGCTCCTCCCTCAGATCTCTGCAGTGTGTCTGTTTCTGAAGGTTAGACATGTAACGAATTTGTCTAATAGTTCACTAGCCTTTTTGGCAGCTGTCTTCGACTAACTTTCTGTTGAGTTTGGGGGCTCCTGTGTCTTTCTCACATGACCTGCTGTCCAAACAGAATTCCTCCAGTTTAGATTTGGCAATTGAGTTTTTGAACCTAAATGTGAGATTTTACGTTTATCTCTGTGATGCGTCATTTGGTAGATTCAGTCTGTTGTTACGGTCCGAAGGTCATGTTGAATTACGGTTTTGCATCATCTTGGTTCTGCCCCCTGGTGCTGGGTCAGCGGCAGTTGTCCTTCACGTGAGTGATAAGGGGTTGAATGGGGTGGAGTGCTGTGGTCCTCCACTAGAGACCTTCAGATTGACCTCAGTTCTCCAGTTGACTTTCGGGGTATACTGTTCAGCCAACTAGGATCTCCATAACTTTGTTATAACCCGGCCCATATTTCTTGATCTGGTCCTTAAGGACATCACGAGTAACAGTCAAATGCCTTGTCAGATGAGGCCCTGAACTTGACGTGCAAAACCCTGGGTTCCCATCCCAGCTCTGGTATTTACTGACTGTGTGACCTGGGTGAGGTGTTTATCTTCTCCAAGTCTCAACTTCCTCATCTGTGACGTGGGGTTAGGACACCTTCTTGGGAGGACTAATTAAGGTAATGCTTGTGAAAATGCCTGGAAATATCCACTGTATGGTGCTATTGCCTAGCTTGGACCCCTGGGCACTCTGTCACACTGGGAACGGCCACACTTGGAGACCCTGTGAATAAACCAACCTGCCCTCTCCAGGAGACAGCCAGTATTCTTGAATACTCAGGCTTCTTGTGAAACCCGAGTCCCCTTCTCAGCCTGGGGCTCCAGGACCCGACTGGCTCCAAGGAGTGAGGGCTTCAAGGAGGAGAGGGGCTTGAAGGGAAGCATCCCCACCCCTGGTGGGAAGAGTTCCTCATCAGGAGGATGGATCAGGAGGGGGATGCGTCATTGCTGAGTCGTGCCCGAACAGAACACTGCAGCGTGGCACACTAGTCGCCAGGATGGTGGCCATTGATGGTGCGGGACCTCTGCTCCCTGTTTCTCTGGTGCCTTGTCCCCTCCTGGTGTTTATCTGCCCACGATGTTTATCTGCCTCTCAGTCTGCCCACGACACCCTGCCTCTCTGGCTGGTGGCCTATCTGGCTCCTGTCCCCTCCAGACCCCAATCTTCCTCTCTGGCTCTGCCCTGAAGGTCACTCCCATGCTCACCCCAGCAGCCTGCATCCCTTGTCTCCCCTTTAGCTCTTCCTGAACAAGAAAGGGCTTTTCCCTGGTTCCAATGGCTCTCAAAATCACAGCTCAGGAATCTACCTGTTGCCCAAGCCTCTGAGACAAAACATCAACTTCTCAGCCTGGTGTTAGAGCCTCTCCCACGTGGACTACCCTAAAAATGGCCACGGGAAAGGAACTACCACTGATTCACCTTGCTGTGTGCTCTGCTGGCTCATCCCTAATGCTGCAGTGATGTGTGACTGGCCCAGCAAGGCAGGGACAGCTGAAGCGGCTTGTGCAAGGCCACACGGTTAACTGGTGCAGGGTTGGGATTCAAATCTGTTAGGAAGCCGCCTAACCGCGGTTGACTGTCCACAGCTGTTGGGCCTTTTGTCGCCTCCCACAGTCAGTTGTGGCGGTAGGCGCATCTCTGCTTCTGCTCAACCTCTACACCAGGGCCTACACAACTGCAAAAGCAGAACTCCGGCTGATATCTGCCCCATGCACGGTGTGTTAGGTTGAACCGTGTGGCTTTGCAATTTGAAAATGTCAGCAATTTCATATGGTCTGACATTTAAGGTTGGACTCGGCCTAATATTAGCAAGTGGGCCCCAGTCACACATCTGTCCTTATAAGCTCAGTGAAGTCCCAGGGCCTGCCTCTTGCCTGAAAGGCTCACTGGAGGCAGGGCCAAGGACTGTGTTCCAGCATTGGGAAGGATCGGGCCACAGCTGCTTCTGTTTGTGGGAGAGCCTGGGGGCATCAGAAGCCCAGGCCCACTCCCAAGGCATGAGGTCGCTGGTCTCTGCAGATGCTCACACGCTGCTAGTGCCAGTGCTTAAGCGCTTGTGTGACACTTCTAACTGTCCATGTGTCTCTCCACGCCTTCCTGTTGGCTGTGAAAGATCTTTGCTAACATCCCTCTATTGATAGGCTTCCCCAGTGCACAGGAGATAACGTATTTGCGGTGAGGCCTCCTCGTTAGGGTCTTTCAGATGTAACTCCCACTCCTAGGACGGATGCAACTCATTTAAAAAAATAATTTAAAGTCATATATTGTAGACAATGGAATAAAACCCAAGCTGTTTGACTCCAAGCTTTTCTCAGCCCACCTCGTGGCCTGTTACCTGGCTTCTTCCCCAGCTCCGTCCTTCCCCCAGATTGGTGCACTTCCCACCCTCATTCTGTTCCTCCAGAGGAAATCCTCCAGCCAGGCCCGTGCCTGTATCCAACTCTGATCCCTTTTAGCTCTCTCTGAGCTCCCCAGACGCTCCTATCCAGCAGCCAAGATTGTTTCCGGATAATTCTGATTGTTCAAGCTACTCAGAGAATCAACCAAGATGTACAGAAAATCTACTGTGTAACAGTAGGCGTCCTTTACTGAGTGCCTGCTGGCTGCCCCGCATCTCGTGCTCATCGTCCCTAATCCTTATAACAACTCTGCAAGCAGGGACAGATTATCCCCAGACCTCAGAGAGGTGATAAAATTTACCCCAGGTGACACGATTGGGAAACCAAGGTTTTCTCCCCATTGAGCCACGGGGGGAGGGGGGGTGTCATAGGCAGTTCTTGGGAGTCAGACAGACCTGGGTTTGTGTCAGGACCTTGGTACTTGGAGCTGTGTGGCCTTGTACTAGGCACTTACCCTATCCGAGCCTCAGTTTCCTCACATGTAAAATGGCCAACTAACAATACTTACCTGCTGGATTGTCTAAGGAGTAGAAATAACAGGATAAGTTGGAGGAGCCAGGAGGGCACTTAGTAAAAATAGTATCACTGATGGACTCTGGGTGCTGGGCAATATACCAGGCAGTGTATGTGCTGTATCTCGGGTAACCCATTCTACAGATGGCGGCGTGGAGGCCAAGAGGAGGAAGTAACTTGAGGAAGATGCTGTGCTATCCTCCAGGGTGCAAAGCTGTAGCAGGGAGGTCCCTGCCCTCAGATACCTCATGGGGAGCTGGGGAGACCAGATAAAGACATAGAAGGATTTAAAAGCCTCATTTTCTTCATCTTGATGAGGGTGTTGGAACAGATCTCTTGGAGGCCCCAAGTTCCAGACCACAACTAGGCCAAGAGCCACCCAAGTACTTTAGACATAAATTCTCAGCACTTCAGAGCAAGGAAAGGTCCAGAGGGCCGGGGGGGGGAGGGGAGCTTCCAAGGGGAAGTGGCGCCAGACCTGGGACTTGAAGGATGGTGGGAGGAAGAAAGGGCGTTCCAGGAATGGGGCCTGACATGAGCAAAGCCTGGAGGTGGGACTGCCCTGCGTGTCCATGACACGGCAGTGGCTCAGTCTGACTGCGGCCCATGGGGTGTGAGAGACGTGAGAGGTCGGCTCGAGGAGGGAGGGCAGCGCCCCGTGGGAGTCCTCATGGGAGTACAAGGTCTTGGATTTAATCACGGTTTCCAAAGAGTCAGCAGTCAGTGCACAAGCATTTATTTATTTTGAACAAGCATCTATTGAGCATCTACTATATGCCATACACTGATCCAGGCACAGAGTGGAGAACAAGACAGGCAGAGTCCCTGCTCTGGAGAGGCTTGGTGTAGTCAGCCAAGAAATCGGATAGTTTCAGGTACCGATTGATAAGTGCAGTGAAAAGATAAAACAGCGTAATGAGATAGAGAGTGACCAGGGAGAAGGGGGCTGCTTTGGTTAGGGGGTGTTGACAGGGGCCCTGCTGAGGGCTCGTGACCCTGGAGTTGAATCCTGAGTGGTACCATGCATAAATCTGGGAGGGGGGTGTTTGAGGTGGAAGGAACAGCAAGTGCAAAGGCCCTGCAGGGGGGAACAAGCTCACTGCACTCAAAGAACAAAAGGAAAGCTGGTGTAGTTTGAGTGGTGTGAACAATGAAGACAGTGGGTGATATGGTCACAGAGGTTGGCAGGGGCAGATCCTGCAGGACTTCATAGGCCATGTAGGCGTTCAGACACTGCTCTAAGTGTGATGGGAAGCTATCTGAGGGTTTTGAGCAGGGGAGTGATGCAGCCTGGTTTATGTTCCAGAGAGACAGCTCTGGCCACTGTGCAGAGCAGATGGCAGGGCAATGGGCAGAAGGAGGAAGACAGTCTGCAGTCTTGTGGAGCTCCTGGGAGGAGACGGTGGTGGGCAAGGGCAGTGGGGATCCCGCTTGTCCAATGGCAAGAGTTGAAATGTGAAATGAAATGACCCTCTGCCCACCAGGCTGTGAGCCCAATTTGGGATCCCTGATGACCAGCGCAGGACCTGGCCCCAGTCAAGTGACATAGACCTTTATCACAACATTTGAAGTAATGAATGGACCGTTATTATTGCTAAACCCCAAAGGGCGGACAAGCCTCTCTAGGAGGTGGGCTCCAAGGTGAGGCTGGGGTCGGCTTTCCCAACTCTCCCCTTTTTGCAGAGAGGAATCTGCCTCTGCAGAGAAAGGTCCCTCTTGAGCCTCTGTCCCTTGCGCAGCCGGTAGTGGTCTTTGCTCTTGTCACACAGCTGAATTTTCAGGGCCCCGACTCCCCATCATCAGCAGCAGGTGGTCTAGGACCGTGGCCTGGCACTGGGGACCAGATGGGTCCCGGGCACCTGCTCACAGTCCTACGGTCAGGGCTTTAAACCTGCTCTGGCACAGTGAGGCGATGTCACGATGTCCCTGCACATCTTGACTCTGCCACTTTTCTTAACCTCTCTGAACCTTAGTTTTTTCATTAGTGACATGGGATCCTGATGCCTGCTCACTGGGTTGTGGTGGGGACTAAAGGACAGAATCACTCAGCACTGTGCCTGGCTGTGCTAATACTTGTAAATATTATCACTACGCGATACTGCCAGACAAAGCTGTGAGGGGCTCTGTCCCCTGTCCCACCGCTCCTTCAGTAGGAGGACGAGTGACATTCCTATGGCCCTGTGCTGTCTCCACATCAGCAGCACCCCATTATCCCCCCTTAGCCCTCACCACACCCCAGATGAGGAAGCAGGAGCACGGAGGGGTCCTTGCTTTGTCCAGCGATTCAGCTGGAAAGTGGCAGAGCTGAGTGTGACATGCGCTTCTGAGTTGGATCCCTGCTCCTCCCACTGCCAAGGCCTCTGACTTTCCAAGTGGACTTTTCTAGCTCCAGGGTTTGATGTGGTGCCTTGGGGGCCACCTGTAGATTTGTGTGTGGCTCCTGCGCCCCTTCCCCCACTCAGGCAGAGGTGTTTGTTAGTTCTGTGTAAGACATTAGACAGAAGCCCAAGATTTCATTTGAAGAAAGAAGTTTGCTTTTCTAGGAAACCCCAAGGTTTTAGGCCAGGTGCCTTGGTGGCTGATAAATCTCTTTACTCTTCGGTGTTGCTGTCCAGGTGCACTTGACAGTTGTGGCTGAGCTGTTGAGGGTGTGGGCTCTGAAGTCAAGGTGACTGGGTCCAAACCTGGGCCAGCCCTTCTGCGCTCTCTTGGGCAAGTGCTTAGGCTCCCAAGCCTTCTGTGAGGATTAGACGAGCTAATTCCTGTAAAGTGCCTGGGACGCACGTAGAAAACGCTCGCTAATGGCTCTTCTCATAAGAAGCCCTAAGTGGGAAAATATTGCTTTACCCAGTGGAAGGCACCACTGATGGTATCATTTTATACATCCTGAGGCCATTTGGTAGGAACTGTAGACATTTTGGGGTGCACTGGGGGACACATGCCTTTAGGGCGAGGCTTGCTCAGGCCCCTCCCACCACGTGCTGCAGCCGGACCCCAAGCTGAGCTGCCCAGGCAGGACCAGGGGGACAGGCTGGTGGAGAGTGTTTTGCCAGCAGCTTGGCAGCCAGGCTCATTGGTAAAAGGGCCATTCCCCCAGAAGCTGGGATGATTTAACAGATTATCCGGAACAATGGCTAATTAGCAACTAATCTTTTTGGCAGGAAGTCTTTCATTACAAGCTTGGTAAAATTTCACAGGCTGCTGCTGGTGTCTGAGGCCAGAGAGGGAATGTTCTCTGTCCAGGCCTGAGCACCAAGAAGGCCTTTGGAGCCTCGGGCCTCCTGACTCAGGTCCCCCGTGTCCACCTCTGCCCTTCCTCACCTAGAGGCCTTAACAAACAGGAAGTGATCTGGGAAGCCCCTAGACCACAAAAGTTGTGGTTTGCTCTGTGTAACTTTAGGCAAGCCCCTTCCTCTCTCTGGACCTGGTTTTCCTCACTGTACAAGGAAGGGGTGGCCACAGAACCCTGGACCCCTCCAGTGAGAGAACTTTCCAGACCCAAGATGGTGGCGGGCCTGGCATGGAACCAGCACTCAGTGCCCCTCCTCGAAACCCAGGCCCTCCTTCCTGGTGCCCAGACCTCAGGCCATTCTCCTCCCCAGCCCTGGGTACCCACCTGGACCCCTGTTCCCAGAGCCAACCTTGGAAAGCACATTCTCTTTTCCTATTTCTATTTGAGTCAGATACCTTTCTGGCCTCTAATTTTAATCCCAGTGAACATGATTCATGAGGGGCCAGGGCTGGGCTCTGCAGCAAGCCTTCTAGAATCCCCAACTAAGGAGCCATCAATAATATATGAAAATTATAGGGGAGCTCTGGCTGGGGAAGAGGGGGCAGCTTCGAGGTAGAGAACAGCCTGTCAACTCCGGCCTCCTTCTGTCCTGGCCAGCACAGCCACTGGGGGCTTTGCAGCTGATGGGAGGTCTTCATCCAGCTATGATTTGTAACAAGGCAAGAGCTGCTTAAATCAGGGCCGATAAGATTGTTCAGGCTCACAGAGCCACCCACTCATTACTGGGGCAGGGGACCGCAAGGAACAGCACAGGACCATGAGGAACAGCACAGGGCGTGTGGTGACTCCATCATTCCTGGGAGCCCTGGTCCTCCCTCCCCTGCCGCCGGGTGCCTCTGGGAGGGTCCCTCTGGCTCCTGGAGCTTCGTTCCTTCATCTGTAAGATGGGGATGATAATAATATCGTCTCCACGAGGTCAGCAGGGGGTTAAATGAGATCATGGATGTGTGGAAGTGTTTTGAAGGTGAGATGTCACAATACAAAATGGAAGGAGGAGGAGGAGGGTTTGATGGAAGGAGGAAACCTGAGAGAGGGGGCGTTGACAGACTTCTGGGAGAACAGGGCACTGCTGAGGGCCAGAGCCAACCTGCCCTGGGCTCTTGTGAGGGCCCTTTTCCTAATTCGCTGTGTGAACACCCAACCCCCTTCTCTGCCTTTCTTTTCTCATTGGTTGAGAGGATTTGGTTCTTTCCAGCTCTAAAATCTTTAGGTTCTAGGTCAACTTGTTGTGGTGGGGTTTTTTTTTTTTTTTGGTGAGGAAGACTAGCCCTGAGCTAACTTCTGCTGCCAATCCTCTTTTTGCTGAGGAAGATTGGCCCTGGGCTAACATCTGTGCCCATCTTCCTTTATATGTGGAATGCCTGCCACAGCATGGCTTGATGAGCGGTGTGTCAGTCCACGCCCAGGATCCGAACCTGTGAACCCCGGGCCACCAGAGCGGAGCTCGTGAACTTAACCACTATGCCCTAGGTTAACTTGTTAATCAATGAATGTTTATGGAAATCACAGGAGGGACCAGGACTGGGGTGTGTGTGTGTGTGTGTGTGTGTGTGTGTGTGTGTGTAGGGGTTGGGAGTGGGGGTGGAGCAGATACCAGCTGACCTGGAGAACCATCCAGCCCCACAGGAAGAGTTAACAAGGTGGAAAGGACAGTAAGCACTGCAGAAGTTCAGAGGTTGGGCTGGGGGTGGGAGAACTACAGGAGGAAGGACTGGATCAGACATAGTCCCAGCCTCATTCACTGTATTAACCTCTTTTTGGTTAGTGATTAGGTCAACTCCTCATTGATTTGGAGCCAGACTGCCTGGGTTTAAATCCTGTTCCTACCACCCATGAGCTTTGTGACCTTGGGCAAGTCACTCAATCTCTCTGAGCCTGATGTTAGTTTACTTATCTGTAAAATGGGGATAACAGTGCTGCCTCATACGGTTGTTATGAAGATTAAATAAGTTAATATTTGGAAAACACTTAGTGCCTGGCACACAGTAGGGCTGTGTGAGGGTTGTTATCGGTGTTGAGGACCAACTCTTCAGCAGATGGTGCTGCAGTGCTTCGTGCACGTTCCCTTCCATCCTCCCCGGAGAAGGAAGGATTTGCTCTGTCATAGTGATGGGGAAATGCACCCTCTGAGGGGTGATCTAGGTTGTCTCATGTAGATAATAAGCAACAGAACCCTGGCCAGTGGGGGTCCTGGGTGCATGGCCTGGCTACCCCTCCACACCACCCTGGCCCCGGGCCCTAATGCCCCCAGCCACAGGCATTTGCGGGCAGTTGACCCAGATGCTGGGAGATGTCCCTGAGCTGCTTGCTGTCGCTGCCCCCAGCAAGCGTGTTGTGAGGAAGAAGAAGGGGCCCAGATTTTAGAAATCTGGAAGCATCGGAGAGAGCCTCTGCCCAGGCTGCTTTGCTCTGCACCTCCCAGCCAGAGTCAGTGTGTCTGAGCAGGGGCGGGCGGCAGCCCTCCCTCCCCACTGTCATTCAGTAGCCTTCTTGCCCAAGGGGCCCTCCTGCATTCCCTGTCCTGCCAGTGGCCAGAGTGCATTTTCTTCTCCAGACCTGGGTCTCTAAGCAAACCTTACACATTCCGCTGCCTTTTTTCTAACTGAGACCTGGGCACTGCTGGGCCTAGGAGTTGTGGGGAGCCCATGGGGAGGGCAGAGCCTGGATCTTAACGGAGTCACTGGTTTGTAAGAGCAAAGGGCCAGCCCTGCATTTCCCCTCATTCTTACCCTGTGTGTGGAAGATGTCTGGAGAGAAACCACTCAGAGCTGGGGCCTCCAGGGGACTCAAGCATCAAGGACCTCTTTAGACGGAAGACAGAAACCTTCTCAGGCAAGGAAGATGAGCAGGAAATGTTAGTGGTTAGGGCCAGGAGCATCTTAGAGACTAAGTATGTTACATAAGTCAAATCATTTAAGTCTCTAATAACCCTACAACATGTAGATAAATGGTCATCCCCATTTTACAGAAGAGGAAACTGAGGCACAGAGAGGTAAAGGGATTTGCCTAAGGTCACACAGCTGGTGAGTAGCAGAGCCAGGATTTGAACCCAGGAAGCCTGGCCCCAGGCTGCTCTATTAACTACTTCACTTTACTGCTTTATGCGGGAAACCCTAAGATCTGCCTTAAAAGGTAGAATCAGTGATTCTTAAAGCTTTCTGAAGACATGTTTTTTCCCTATGAGAAACTGACAAAAACCATGGCTCCTCTCCCCAGAAAATGCAAACACGTACAGACATTTGCATTCAATTTCAGGGTGTCACAAACCCACTTCGAGCCCAGGTTCAGAGCCTCACACCCTGCCTCTGATCTCGCAGTGTCCTTCCCTGCCTGGCCCTCACTCTGGCACCTGTGCGGATGGGAGGAGGCTGGGGTGGGAGCCCTGATCCTTGCGAGTCCCCACTGAGGCCCTTAGGTGGGACAGCCATGCTGAGACCCTGCATCCCAGAGGGCTGTCATGGGACACTGGGTTTCTCAGCTGCATGGGTGGGAGTCACGTACTCAATTGCTGTCTTGAACCTTGGACGGGGCCAAACGTTCGGACTGAACCAAGATGGCAGTTGCCTTACGAGCTGTTGTTTGAGAAGTCAGCAGGAGAACGGACACCCTGATCACAAAGACTGAGGATTGTGAACTTTCTGATGATAGAATCAATAGTCCATCGATGTTTAGCCAAGACTAGCTCTCTGCCTCCAACTCCAATTAAAATTCTTGGTAATCCAACCTCCCTTCTCTGCATTTAAAAGCCCCTGACTTTTACTCCCTAGCAGGACACTATTTGGGTTTCTACCTGAATCTCTGCTCCCTGAATTGCAGTTCTTTGATCCCAAGTAAATGCTTTGCCTATTAAACTGGTTTCTGTTTTTGCAGGTTGGCACATGAATATGACACAGTGTCTGGGAAGAGTGAGGTGGGGGTAGGGACTGTTCTTGGTTTATGTTCAGTTGAGTTGGAAATTGTGTGTGTGAATGTGAGAGAGAAAATATATCAGTCAGGGTCCCAACACAAAAGAGAAATCTACTCAGTTGGTTTAACTGAAGAGATGTAATGGATTTCTTTCACAGGTGTGGGTGAGGTTGAGGAAACTCACAGGGGACAGTGCAGCACCCAGGGCCTAGAGCCAGCAGGGAGCTGTTCCCACCCAGGCTTGAAGGGGCAGTGGGAGGAGACAGTGCTATGTCTGTGAGCGAGAGGAGCAGGGTGGTCCTGGGGGGGAATAACCCCTCCCAGAACCATGGTGCTGAGGCTGGGCCAGAGTGGGAAGAAATACCCCCTGGTCTCTCTCCTCCCATCTGCCGTCTGCCAGTGCCTCCCATTGGCCAAAGCCAACTGGAACCCCCAGAGCCAGGGAACCAGGGTGATGGAGTTGGAAGGGAAACAGTCTCCTGGAGTGTAAAGCAGGACAGAGAAGGAGCTGGGCTGGGTGGGGCAGCAGCAGCAGACTCTCCTCACCAAATCAGTCCAGGCCTAATGACCAGCCCTGTGCCCCCTACAGGTGGGAGGCCCGTGTCTTGACAGAGGCTTGCCCCTCCTGGCCTTGTAGTTGGACGTAGTGCAAGAGGCCTTTACTTGCCTGACCCCAGTTCTCAGTCCCAGCCCTGCACTGGCCCTTGTCCCAGGGCAATGATGGGACAGCTGCCCACACGCCCCCATAAATCCCAACTTCTGTGTGTAGCAGAGCCCCTGGGAGCCACTTAATTTAGTCCTCAAAGAAGTTTCGAGTCTGCCTCCCCTTTGAGGGTCTCACTGGGACTGATGATATGTAATTAATGCTGCTTAATTGATATTCTTGGGGCTTAGTCATAGAGGTCTTAGGAGCCCTTGGGAGCATCTTTTGTTGCATGTCAGGAGCCTTTCCTGCTGGGTTTTGTTGCCAGGAACAAGAAGTGAGCTTTTCAGAGGGTGAATACCCTAATTTCCAGGCTTCTTTCTCATTTCCACTTTCTCTTTCTCCCAGCCGGGAGGCTGTTCCAGCCCTTGGGGTCAGACATGTCCCCCCCTCACTTCCCTGATGGCTCAGCCCCTTCCCCACTTTCACACCACAGCCCACCCAGTCCACACTTGCCCACCTTCCCAACAATTCTCTAGGGCTCTCTCCATCAGAATGACTTGGTAAAACAAAGATTTCAGGGCTTCCCTTCAGCTTTGTTAATGTGAGAATTCTTGTGCCCACCAGTGTTTGGTGGTCTGCGCCCCAGACTGTGAGCAGTGTGAGGCCCCCTGCCCCTCCTCAGAGCCTGGAGTGTGGACAAACGGGTTGAGAATGGACCGGAAGGAGGGACAGGCACTTCTAGGGCTGGTTCAGCTTCAGATCACGGGGGGGGGGGGGGGGGGGGGGCAAGGGATTAACCCGCCCTCCCCTTGTTCCCCAAGCAGGATTTGTCATATAGCAGTCAGATCGCAGGCCTTCCCCTTCCTGTGCTTTCCACTGCTCTGTGCTAATACCTCATTTCTCCAAGTCCATTCCGGCTTGAAAACTATAATTCTATGTAGAACAAAATACAGCCAAACTGATTTTTTTTTTAAACATCAGTTCCGTTGTGTTCCTACCATCATTAATAGGGCTGTATATTGGGCCTGACAGGAACCTGGTGGCTTCTAGGATTTTTTAATCTAAGTTTTCACATTATTTTCTTTGTAATTAGCCCAAGTAATGAAGGCTATAAACATCTTTAGTGAGTCCCTGGGTTGTAGATTCTGCACTTGTTTGTGACGAGTGTATGTTAATTACCTTCGAGTCCTGGTCATTCGTCACTGCCCAGCCTGTTCACTTGCCCCCTTTCTTGCTCTAGGAGACTCGGGCAGGGCCCTCGGAGTCCCCCTCCCGGTCCTGTTTCCAGGGGAACTCCATTTTCTTCTCTGGCAGAGATCAATCTCTCGGGAATTCCCCTCTATTGAAGCTTCAAGTGCCATTTTGAAAGCAGCGCTGTCATCTTCCCTAATGGGTGTTTTCCTTGGAGTCTGTGCCAGCAGTGGGATGAGGAGGGAGGCCACACAAAGGAATGCGTGCTCCCTCTGGGCTGGGGTTTGGGTAAAATTCTGCCAGACAGAGGGATTTTTTAAGGTGTTTGACGGAGGAGGACAGTGCATTGAGGAGGAGGTAGGGCCCTTCCTTAAGCGAGGATTCTTTCGAACCTGGGTGTTTACCTGGAATATTCTGCAAGAAAGCCATTAGGAGAAATTTTCCTTTTGTCTGAAGATAGGAGGCGTTAAGAATTAGAAAGAGCAGGAGAGGAAAATGCAGGAACTCTTTTGAAACAAGGGTTATACACCTGAATTTAGGGGATGGGGCAGGAACGCAGTCTTATTCAACTCAATGGCCTCACCATTGCTTTGCACACAGTGGGGCTTCCATAAATGCTTGGGAAGTGAACCTCATCTTTATTTGATTTTCATAGTGCTGGAGAACTCCTGGCAGTTAGATGAAATAAAAATATAATAGTGTTACTGCACAAAGGGCACGATCTGCTTGCCGTGAGACAAAAGCCAATCGTGAAGAGACAAGATGGTGGAAAAGAAAGGGTTACAGCTTGCTACCAAGGGGGAAGATGGCGGACGAATGTCTCAAAAAACTGTCTTACAGAACAAGAACTACAGGCCACTTATATAGTGGGCTGGTCTCCTGGTGGGAGGCATCTGGTCCCAGGGTGGGGCCATCCATCTAGTCTTAGTTCCTGGCAGTCTTTTGTTTTACTGGATATGCGTCAGAGACTGGAGCAACGTCCTATACCCTGATCTTTCAGTTGTCATTGATAATGGCTATCAGCCTAGATTCTCTGCTGGGGGTCATCACATTCCTAAGGAACTCAAAAGAACGAAGTTATCAACTTATAGCAGCTGGGAGGGGCCACAAAACCCACAGAGCATGTCTGGGCTAGTTAATCAGCAATAGGGTTTCTTTTCTACAATATGGCTTCCCTTATGTCAACCTTGATTTGAGCCAGTATCAATAGGCTTTGGAGTTAGACATACCTGGGTTTAGATCCCAGCTCTGCCTGGCTGTGTGACCTTGGCAAGTTACTCAACCTCTTTGATTCTCAGTTTTCTCACTTGTAAAATGGGTAATAACTCACAGGATTTTTGTGAGAATTCAATGAGATAACTTAATGATCCACTTGATCTATTGCGTATTCAGTAGGAGCTAAGTAAATATTAGTTTTCTTCCTTCCTCTGGCTGTCTTCTTATTCACCAGTGTTCTCGACTCCATCTGCACATTAGAATCACCTAGGGAACTTTTTAAAAACACAATTGTTCAGGCCCCACCCATTGAGGTTCAGATTTAATTGGCCTGTGGTAAGGCTTGAGGATGGGTATTTTTAAAAAACTCCTCTTAAAGGATACATTTTTTAAAAACATCAGGGGCCGGCCCGGTGGCGCAGCGGTTTAGTTCGCGCTTGGCAGCCGGGATTCGCCGGTTCGGATCCCGGGCACCTGCCGACGCACTGCTTGTCAGCCACACCGTGGCGGCGTCCCGTATAAAGTGGAGGAAGATGGGCACGGATGTTAGCCCAGCGCCAGTCTTCCTCAGCAAAAAGAGGAAGATTAGCAATGGATGTTAGCTCAGGGCTAGTCTTCCTCACAAAAAAAAAAAAAAAAGTTAAAAAAAAAACAAAATCATGACTCCCATAGAAATATGAAATGAACACGTGGCAAAGATTTATTAACTCATTAATCACTGAGGGAACCAGTAAGACATTACCACTGGTTCAAATAATTCAAACAACACACACGTATAGGCAACCAGGATACTGAAATGAATTCACAAATAGATGAAAAATTGGTCAATATCCATAGGGTAGTAATCAAATCATCAATTGCATTCCACTAAACAAAATCCATTGAAAAAATAAAATAAACTTGTTTTGGGGCCAGCCCAGTGGCATAGTAGTTTAGTTTGCGTGCTCCACTTCTGGTGGCCCGGGGTTCGTAGGTTCAGATCCCGGGTGCAGACCAATGCACCGCTTGTCAAGCCATGCTGTGGAGGTGTCCCATATAAAGTAGAGGAAGATGGGCACGGATGTTAGCTCAGGGCCAGTCTTCCTCAGCAAAAAGAAGAGAATTGGCAACAGATGTTAGCTCAGGGCTAATCTTCCTCACAAAGAAATAAAAAATAAAAATAATAAACTTGCTCTGACACCCTGGCTGGTTCACAAGTGGCTGAACCACCTCGCCCGTCACTTCCTGCTCTCCCATCTTCCCAGCTAAGGCTCAGCTGCCTGTGGAGCTCAATACGTTGCCTTTGACCTTTCCTGATTGGAAAGCCTGCACTTGGGCCTGTACATGTCAATATCTTCCGCACTTCCCCGATTATAACGTGCAACCAGGGGGAGGACCCGGTCATAGACCTTCATATAAAGCTCTGTTAGCACTGTTACCACACTGTATTGTAGCTATTTACAAGTTGTCCCACCTGTGACAGAGAAGTCCTTAAGTACAGGATTCCTGTCCTGGTTATGTTGGTGACTCAGCACCCAGCACACTGCCTGGCCTACAGTAGGTGCTTGAAAGCTGTTTGTTGAATTAATAATGGAATCCAATTGGATGATAACTCTAAGTGAGCAGGATAAGTGGTATTCTTCTCCATCTTCTGATGAGGAAACTGAGGCTGGAAAGGCTCCCACCAAGTACCACGATTAGCTGTGATGAAGTCGGGACTCCCCAGCTCACCCAGCCTCACTGCATTCAGCCATTCCTGAGTACTTGCTCTGTACCAGGCACTGGGAGCAGTGAGCAGCTGCCATCCTTGCCCTCGGGACCCGACATGCAGGGCAACATGGTTAAAGAACATGGGCCAGGATGCCTGAGTTTTGCCTTGAAGTCAGCAATTATTAGCTGTGTGACCCTGGACAAATTACTTAACTTTTCTGTGCTTTCATATTCTCATCTATAAAATGGGGAAGCCTATGAAGGGGAGGAGAAGGATCCTCTACCCACTCTCGGTCCTTTCTGGCTGGGCTACAAATTAAATTGACATGAGGCCGAATAGCAGGAGAAAATCAAAGCTTTGTAACATGTATACATGGGAGAGACCAGGGAAACTGAGTTTCTCGACAAAATGGTGGAGGTTCTGCTCTTAAATAGGAAGATAAAGGAGGATGCTGAGGGTGGGTCAGCTGCGGAAGATTACCGGGAAAGCACAATAAGGTTATGCAGACTTAAGGCCTCGCCTTCCACATTGACAAGTTTCTGGAGATGAGGTCATCCGCCCCTCTTGCCAGTACAGAGAGGGAGATGCCTTTACAAATGGAGATTTCCCTTACAAATGTAAATGTCTGGTAAACAGAACTTTGATAAGAATGGGCCCAGCAAAGACCCTCCCAGTCTATCGATACCCAGAGTTATCCATGGTGATGACCAACAGGCCTTCCATCCCAAATCCCTTTAGACAGTTGTGGGGGAGAAGGTCAAAGCTTCTTTCAGAGAAAATAATGAAGGTAAACAGTTCATATTTTGAGGTGGTCAGTTCTGATCGCCCACACCTACCATAAAAGGACTAAATAAGGTAATACAGTGTAAGATGTTTAGCACATTTCCTGGTCAAATAATCATCTGCGACTGTGAGCCTGTAACTGTTAAACACCGTGTTGGGTCGTGGGCTGCGAAGATGAGGAAAACTTGGATCCTCTTGTCGCTTGTGAAGCTCAGTCTAGTGGGGTGGAAAGAACCTCAGTAGATCATCATCAGATGACGTGGTAAGGGCCGCGATAGGGATGTGAGGAGGATCATGGGAGCAAGGGGGATCGTGGGAGCAAGGGGCAGGGGGGAGTTGGAGAGCAGGACTTCTTTTTTATTTTATGAGGAAGACCAGCCCTGGACTAACGTCTGTTGCCAATCCTCCTCTTTTTTTTGCTGAGGAAGACTGGCCCTGGGCCAACATCCGTGTGCATCTTCCTCTACTTTATATGGGACGCCACCATGGCGTGGCTTGATAAGTGGTGAGTAGGTCTGCACCCGGGATCCGAACTTGTGAACCCCGGGCGGCCAAAGTGGAGCACGTGAACTTAACCAGTACACCACTGGGCTGGCCCCGGAGAGAAGGACTTCTGGGGAGCTGAGTCTTCAAGCATTAGCAGTTGGCCACATGGGGGGCCCACTAGGAGGCTGCCGCAGGGGTTGAGGCGAGAAGATGATGAGGCCTGACCAAGGTCCCAGCAGAGGAGGCAGGGATGGAGAGACAGTTAGCTGATGGAACTGACAGGAATGAGAGGTTGATCAGAGGAGAGGGTGAGGGCAAGAAGGTGCCAAGTCTCACGCTCCTCAGATGACCCCATGCTGCCTTGGGTGGGAGGTTCTCTCTGCAGGTTTCTAACTTAACTCAGGGTGGAAGGGGACACTAGGATAAGCCCCTGGTAACCAGGGCTTTGCCCACCCCACTGGAGAGGGACCCGTGTGCCGGCATTTTCCTGGGCTGCAGAGCCCCCATCAAGGAGGACTAGTACTCAGGTTAATTTTTTATTTTGGCAATTACTGCCCAGGTCAAAAAAACACATTTATATATTAAGAGAGATTAACAACCTATTTAAAATATTTCTCGTGCTTCTGCCTGTCCTGTTGACTTTGGGGAACATCGCTCTCTATCTTCATGGAGCACAGTACAGTGCTTTTCTGCTTTATCTTTTAGCCTCATGTCCCTTTTTTGAAACAAAATCTCACTGCAAATGTCCAGTGTATTGAACAGAAGTAAAGAGGCTGCTTTGATGGAATTGGTGGCCTGGAACCGTGCCCACCCGCCCTCCTCCGTGGCATGGGAAGACTCCCAGGAACTCAGAGCCCTTGTGCCACAGTCTAGCCCAGCGGTTCTCAAGGGAGCTCCCTGCACCAACAGCGTCGGCATCACCTGCACTTGTAGAAATGCAGAGTCCCAGGCCGCACTGTAAACCTGCTGAATCAGAGCCTCTGGGAGTGAGGCCTACGGTCTGTTGTAACAAACCCTCCAAGCGATTCTGATGCCCAGAAATGGGGAGTGACTCGCCTTAAGTCTTTTGGGAACTTTAATGGGATTCATTATTGAGGGTCTAATGTGTGCAGAATCCTAACGTATGTGCTGCAGGGGGTCCCAAGAAGGTTAAGTCCCTGTGCCAGTTACCTGTAGCCGAGTAACGCATTAGCCCAAAGGGTAGCCCCTTAAACAACAGGATCAGGAATCTGGCTGCAGATTTGGGGGTCCTCGACCGCAGGGCCCCTCACGAGGCTGCAGTCAGTGTTGGCCACGGCCTCAGCTGTCTCAAGGTTCCGCAGGATCCGCCTCTGCGTTCACTCGGTGGTTGGTAGGATTCCGGTTCTTAGGGGTGGTTGGCTGACAGCCGTGGTTCCTTGCTGGCTGTTGGCCCGAGGCCCCCTCAGTTCCGTGCCACACGGGCCTCTCCATAGGGCAGCTCACAGCACAGCAGGTGGCTTCATCAAAGTGAGCAAGAGAGAGCGAGAGAGGGTGCCCCAGACGCAAGTCCTAGTCGTTTGTAACAACCTTGGAAGTGACCTGTGCTCTATTCTGTTCATTAGAAGTGAGTCACTAGGTCCAGCCCACATTCAAGGGGAAGGATTACACAAGGGCATGAGTACCAGGAGGTGGGGATCTTAAAAGATCCCACAGTCCCTTGTGTTTATAATTGGGGCATCAAATAAGTACACACCTAACTGTGGAATCAGAGGATGGTGGTCATAGGGGTGGGCACAAGTTCAATGGCTGTTCAGAGAGAAGTAAAACTCACTGGTTGGAGGAATCAGGAGGGCTTCCTGGAGGAGGTGGCATTAATAATGGACCTTGAAGGAATGGAGGACATGCCACTGGCCGAGAAGGGGAGGCCAGGTGGAGGACAGAGCATAGGCAAAGGCAGTGAGGAGGGAAAGTGAAGGGCCTGCTCAGGCATCCAGGTATCAAAACCATCCAACTTGGGTGGAGCCTACATAGAGACAGAGAGAATAAAGCTGATGATGGTGATTGGAGCCAAACGTGGATGGTTTCCATTGTTAGATGGAAGAGCTCTCGCCTTGGCTGGAGGTGGAAGAAGGAGGCCAGGGGCCGGGAGAGGCATGGCTTCTCTTACTACTGGGGCCAGGACTGAGGGGCTCTGAGCCCAGTGCTCCCCTGCCCCACCAGGCTGACCCGAGGTCCACACCCCATCTCCTCTTACAGTTCGGACGCACTGAAGTCATCGACAATACGCTCAATCCTGACTTCGTACGTAAATTCATCGTGGATTACTTCTTTGAGGAGAAGCAGAACCTCCGCTTCGACCTGTAAGTGGAAGATGGTGCTGAGGATGGAGCTGGGGGAGGAAGCACGGGTGGGAGGTGGGGCTACAGGACCTGTGATTGGGGCAGGAGTTCACCTTACCAGGGAGGGTGGGGGAGCTGTGAAATTAGAGGAAGCCCAGGGCTGGCCTGGGATAAAAGTGACAGTTAGCTGAAGTCCCCAGCCCCACCATCATCAGGAGATGGGAAGGAGGTAGGGAGAGGGAACAACGACCCACCCCCCAACCCCCCGCCCAGCCATTGTCTCAGTTATGTGTGGGCAGCACTGAACAGCACCCCCCACCCTGGGGGTTGGTTGAGGAAAGATCTTGGGGGCACCTCTAGCTGTACCTCCGGGGAGCCCTTTTCTCCGCAGGTAACCGGGAGGTCCCCATTGACCTCGCCCTCTGTCCAAGCTTGTTCTGGGAGAGGGTCCCCTCCAGTCTCCCCTCCCGCAGAGGTATCTGGGCTGATGGGGCTCAAGGCATCTGCGTGTTCATTACAGATGCAGAGGGCCCCTCTCCTGAGAGCAAAGATGATGTGGGATCAGCCTGCCTGCAGCTGGCTGAGAGGAAGGTGTTAATGCCTCCCTCCTTCTTGAGTGACCAGGCCCCAGGGCAGGCTGGGCAGGTCTGGGCAAAGTGAAACAATTAGGGAAGGTCAAAGGCAACTATCGAGTTCCACGGGCAGCCGAGCCTTAGTTGGGAAGACGGAAGAGCAGGCAGTGACGGGCAAGGGGGCTCAGCCACTTGAGAACCAGCCAGGGTGTCAGAGCAAGTTTATTTTATTTTCTCAATTTTTAATGAGGTATAACATATATATAGTGAAGCGCACAAACCCCGTGATGCATTTTTACCTCTGTTCATGCCCTTGTAACCACCACCCAGATCAGGAGACAGAACATGTCCAGCACCCACAAGGCTCCCATTGGCTCCTCCCAGCCCTTACTCCCAGAAATGTCCTGTGTGTCCGAGCCTGTTTTGGGGGGAACAGGGGTCCTGACTCGGCTCAAGGGCCCAGGCGGGGTTGGGCAGGCTGCCCCGGCTGCCTTCCCCATCTCTCTGTGTTTCCTGCAGGTACGACTTTGACTCGAAGAGTCCTGATTTATCCAAACACGTGAGTCCCGCCCGTGACCGCCCAGTGATTCTGAAAGTCTCTTAAATGCCAAACTCTGAGTCTCTGTGACACAGAGTGTGTGTCTGATGCCGCACGCTGTCATTTCAGAGCCCTCACACTTCCGGGGTGGGGTGATGGGGAGGTGGGATGGCTGTGAGCAGAGTGAGTGACACTGGTCTTTTTGGTACCCCGATGCAGGATTTCCTGGGCCAGGCCTTCTGCACCCTTGGAGAGATTGTGGGGTCCCCCGGGAGCCGCCTGGAGAAGCCCCTCATGTAAGTGTAGAGGGGAGTGGGGCCTGTCTGGGTTGCTTCCCCAGTGATGAGTCAACTTCCTGCCCACCCCTGCTGAGGGCTGGTCCAGGGTAGGGGCAAAGCAGTCGGCCAGTCATGATGGATGATTAGGAATAAGGAGACCCCATGGACCCTACCCTTGCGGGGCTTTTAACCCAGTTAACTTGGAGGGAGCCAGGCTTGGTTATTAGAGTCCCATATTCCTAGGATGGCCCAAGATACTATCTAGCCCACTCCCACCTCCCGCCCCTACTATTGTGTAGGGGAAGAAACCGAAGCCCAGAGAGGGGAAGTGACTTGCCCAAGGCCATACAGCTAGGAAGTGGGAGGGCTGGGATTTGAACCCAGGATTCTGCTCACATAGCACATTCCTCAGCTTGCTGTAGGCCAGAGATGGGTATGATGAGGCCCTCCCCATCTCACCCAGCCCTTCACAGTCTGCATTATAGGACCTTAGGTGCTTTTCAGGGAAAGCTGTTACTCTGAGCAGGCTCTGGGATGAGGAATCCCAAGCCTTCTCACAGGTGGCTTCAGGGACCAGCCAGGGCTGGCCAGGTGGTGGGGGTGACCTCGCTTGTCCTTATTCTCAGGAAGCCCCAGGGGCAGGGCCCAGGCACGAGAGGCCCACAGATTGGGACAAGCATCCAGGCCCCGGGGCAGGGTGGGCAGGAAAGGGGCATCAGGCCGGGCTGGGCATCAGCCCCCTGCTTGCTTCTGCCAAGTTCACACTCGGTGCTGTCCCCTCCCCACGATCAATAACTGCAGAATGTGTTATTGTTACAGGGGTCTCTCTCCCAGGCCCTTGTCTCTGACCCCCAGTAACTCTATGGTAACTTCAGGACCCCCAGAAAGGCCTCTCTGCCCCCCAAAAGATCTCCTCCTTTGGGTTCACAGAAAATGATAACTATCATTTATTGAGAATAGGGAGCAAACCAGGTTAGAGGAGTGCTCTGAAGGTTATAGAATTTGGGGTCCTGGAGTGAGTGTGTGTCTGCCCCTCTCAGCTCCCAGCTGCCTAGGTCAATGCCCACAGGTCATCCCGTCTGTTTCCTGCCTGCTGTCGCCTGGTCCACCTTTGGTGGAGGGGCACGCCTTCTGGGGGGATTGAGGGAGACTTCGGGTGGGAGATGGCTAGTGAGCTGAGCCTTAAAGGACAAGCAGGATCTTGGGGATGTTGAGTGTTGGTGAAGGAGGGGACCTATTTCCCCCACAGAAGGTTTCATGTGTCTAAGCCTAGTTGTGTCCCTGGCTGGACCTATGAACGGCTCCCTTTTACTGGGCATCTATTCTGGGCCAGACCGTGTTTTGCTTCCGTGATCTTGTGATTCTCTCAGCAGCCCCCCCATTTCACAGCCCACACACTGAGGCTCAAAGAGGTCAAGCAGTGGTTCTCGAACTCTAGCAGGCATCAGCATCATCTGGAGGCTGGCTTGTTAAAGCGCAGCACTGTTGGGCTCCACCCCCTAGGTTCTGATCCAGTAGGTCCGGGCTGGAGCCTGAGAATTTATATTTCTAACACATTCCCAGGGGATGCTGATGCTGCTGGTCTGGGGACCACACTCTGAGAACCACTAAGGTAGAATAACTTGCTCAGGGCTTCACAACAAGGATTGGGAAGAAGACCTCTCCTTCCCCTGGCCTGTGGCTTTCGGTCCTATTTTGATGCTTGATCCAGAATAGAAACCTGTCTCCAAGAATCCGGATGCCAGGTGCTCTGGCCTCTCAGGACAGGGGTACTCAGCTCATGGCACACCCTCTGTCTTCCTCTCTCTCCACAGGATAGGAGCATTCAGCCTGAATTCCAGGACGGGCAAACCCATGCCAGCGGTCTCCAATGGGTAGGTCACCAGACATCTCTGGCCCTGGAGTCCTCAGACATCCAGCCGGCTCTGCAGAGGGGGCCTCAGAGTCTGGGCCCAGTCCCTGCTCCAGCCACTGTGCTTTGGCCCTGGTCAGGGGGACAGGGAGGGTCCTGGGTCCCTCCTTAAGGACCCTGGCACTTTGGGCCACTCTGCAGCTGGCTCCTCCTCCATCCAGGCTACAGCTCTAGCATCCCAGCCCCAGTGGCTCATGGGACTTTGGGTAGCAGAGTGGGACTTCGAGGTAGAGGCCCTTTCCAGAAATCCGCAGGGGCTGGGCTCTCCCTCCTCTTCCTCTCTCCTTGGCCTGGTTTCTTCCACCTCCCATCTCTCACCCTTCTCTCTCTCCCTCTTTCCCTCCCTTCTCTTTATTCCCTCATCCCCCTTCCCCCCACTGCTTCCACTGCTAGATGTCAGCCTTCTCCTCACAGGATAGATTCAGCTAAATCCTCACTTTTTACATTTGCTCACTAGCTGTGGTGGGCCAGCCTAGCTCCCCCACACCCCACCCTGACCACCTGCTTTTGGCTGGCCTCAAGCAAACGTGGGCAACGCAGACCCTCCCCACTCCTTCCCTCTCCTCTCCTGGTTGGGCTCACCCTGGTGGGGGCAGGGTAGACAGCATCTTGGGGGACCAGTGCCCCCTGCAGGTGAGCATTTTGGCCGGGTAAGCGGAGCTCCACTGGCCTCTGCTGTGGGCTCCCAGGAGTCAGGGTCCCAGCAGCTGGACTGCCCCCAGACCAGCTGGGTGTGGGATGGGGTCTCCATGGACCCAGGGATGCTCACAGCCCAGGAAGGGTGTGGACGAGGAGAGTAGATAAGCAGCAATGGAAGAGGGAGTAGGAGTCAGAGAGAGAAGCCAAGGGACGAGAAAGACCAGAGGGAGGGAGGGAGAGAGAGAGAAAGGAAGGCCGAGCAGGTTGGGCTGGAGAGGAGGGAAGGAAAGATCAGAAATAGACGAGGGGCTCAGAGGCAAGGGAGGAACAGATGGAGAGACATGGGCGGAGGAGGCTGGTGCGAGGATTCTGTCTCCCGGTCAAACAGCTTGTAGCCTTACTACTAGGGAGGGCCAGATGGGGGCAGGAGGGGCTCTGGGGCACTCAGCTCAGCTCTGTCTAGGGGACAAGCTGGCAGGCACTGCCACCTGCCTATGGCAGGGGAACCTCCAGATGTGGCCCCTGCCTGCTCACCTGATTTGTCGAGATCTGGGCTATCTTGTCAGCCCCAGGTGCTGCTCCCCTGCCTCCTCTGTTTGGGAGCCTCTCCCTCCAAGAGCTGGCGCTGGGAAGAGCTCCATCAGTGGTTCTCAAAGTGTGTTCCACAGACAGCATGCTGGTGGCCCCGAGGCTGGCTCGAGGTGGATTTTATTAGCTTTGCACAACTGTGAAGCAAAAGGGGCAGGGAGGGAAATGATGTTCCTTGAGAGCCTTCTCTGTGCCAGGCACTGTGTGTGCATATTAGTAAAATGGATGCTGCAATCACACCCATTTTATGGGCAAGGAAACTGAGGCTCACAGAGGTGCAGTAATGAGCCCAAAGTCACACAGCTGCTGGACAGCCTGACGTTTTCTCTCAGTGGCCTCTGGCTGCACTGGGACCCCCTGGGTTAGTCCCGAACATCAGAGTGGGATGGGCTGGTGCCTGGGGGAGGGGTCCCTCCTGACCAAGGGAGGAGGTGGTGCAGGTCCCCTGGGTGGAGCCCCACCCTGGGAACTTGCCCTCCTGGAGGGGATTGTCTGGGTGGGCTGACTTCATGTCATGGTTGCCCACCTCACTGAGGAGCTGCCTAGTTGTCTGGGCTCTCTCTCCCCCGGAGAGACCCCAGCCAAGTTGTTCAAGGGGAGGTAGCCAGGGGAGAGAGCCTAGGCAAGCTGCCACCAAGAGGACACCAGCCTCCTGCCTTACTCTCTCTTGCTGCTCTCCCTCCCACGATGAATCGGACCGGCTCAGAGCTGGAATGTTCTGGGACTCTGGGGGTCAGCTGGGTGCAGGGTGGGGTGGTTAGCCCATGAGGTCTTTTGCCCACAGAAGTGGTCTTTGGATGGAAAGTTTGAGAACCACTGGTCTGGAAGCCTCCGGGTGAGTCTGGATGCTTTTCCAATTCTAGGACTTTCACTGCAGACACTGCCCTTCCTAGTGGGCTCTCGGGAGCAGGGGACGGGGCAGCTCCAGACCTGGGGGCTTGGCCCAGAAAGCGGTGCATTAGGCCGCACTGCCACAAGTACTCCAGGAGACTCTGTCTTCTCAGGGGCTGTGGGCAGATCTGCAGGATGCTGGGGGTGGGGGGAGGATGGGGAGGGGCTGATTCAGAGAGTGTTCAGGGCTGTGTCTCTGTCTTGGTCTGATTCTCCATCCTGTCATCTTCTCCTCTCCCAGTGGCGTCCCAGGGAAGAAATGTGGCACCATCATCCTGTCCGCTGAGGAGCTCAGCAACTGTAGGGTGAGTGGCAGAGGGACTCCAGGACAGGACCTGGTGGGGGCGGGGGTGGGCAGTGTTGGAGGGCAGGCTGACCTCCCTGTGACCCCTGGACCGTGTGTGTCTTTGGAGGGAACCCCCGGGAAGACAGGTCTCCTCAGTCTGATTGGCTGTCATAGAATTCTATCACATCAGAGCTAGCAGGCGTCTTCCCTTTTTACAGCTGAGCAGACTGAGGCCCACAGAGGGGAAGGAGCTCAGCCACAGTCAGCAGAGCTGAGACTGGAGCCCCGGTCCCCTGGCTCCTACACCAGGGCTCCATCCACTCCCATCACAGCCACCACTCACGTGTCCTTGAGCCAGGATGGCCTTGGTACCAACACTGGCAGCAGCAGGACCTTTTCGGTCTGGGTGCTTGGCATTTAGTTGTCATTTTTCACTTTTAGCTCTGGAGTAAGGTGACACCCTGCATGGGGTTGAGAGAGTGTGGTTGGTGTGTGTGTGTGTGTGTGTGGCTGTGTATGTGTGTTGGGAAACCAGAGTCTGCAATCCCAGGCAGACTCTGGTTTTGCTTCTTCTGTGGGACTGTGGAGAAGCAGGAGATGGGGACGGCTGGAGAAGTAGCTGAGCACACCAAGAAGGGGCTCAGGGGACCCCATGGCTAATAATAATGATAAAATATAGTAATGATAATGGTTATTATTTGTCAAATGATGGGCATTTTACATAAGTTATCACTACTCCTGACGACAGTCCTAAGAGGTCAGCACTATTGTTATTCCTGTTTCATGGATGAGGAAAGTGAGGCTCAGAGAGGCTGATTATCTGCTCAAGGACAATAAGTGGTAGTCAGGGTTCTAATCCAGGTCAGCCTGATCCTAAAACGTGGGCTCAGTCCCCCAAACAACCCGGGCTTGCACGCCTCTTAGGTTGATTAGGAGCCACGAATGGGAACACGGTGGGTCCTGGGGAGAAGAGGAGACAGCGACAGAATGTGAGCCCAAGACCAAGCGTGGGGTAACCTGGGAACCCAGCTTCCCATGGGGCTGGGTCCAGCTCAGGCAGAGGGAGGGATGAGGGGAACAAGATTTCTTGACCTTCCTGGGAAGTCAGTGCAACTATTATATCCATTAGCTATCAATATTTGCCGTATTAGAAATTAAAACTGAGAAAAAAAATTTTTAATTATGTATTAATTTATTTAAAAATAACTAGTTTAACCCATGACAGGTTAACAGAGATAACATCTTTTTTGAAAAATAACTATATTTTCCAAAACAAAAATCCTTTAGTGAGAAGAATGGCCTTTCTTTACATTTTTGTAACTTTTTAATGTCTGGCTCAACAGAAGAGAGCTGGATTCTCATGTCTGCTTCTGCAGGCAATCTGTTGTGATATCACACTTGGGGAACCTCTAGAAAACTCCACATTTTATTAGCATTATTATGAAAATAATTTTGGTCTCCTGGAAGCCCCAGGGTTCCTGGTCCATACTTTGAGAACTGCTGGTATAGAAGTATAGTAGTGTTAGCCAACATTAATTGAGCAGTTGTTCTGAGCCACACAAGTATCAACTTGTCTTTACATGTGTCAACTTATTTATCTGATGTATTATAATATATAATGTAATATGTATTAAGGCATATTATAATATCTGAGGTATTACGGTCCTCATTTTACAGAGAGGTTAAGTGACCTGCCCAAGGGCACACAGCCACTGAGTAGAAGCGACCTGAACCCAGGCAGTCTGGTTCTTGAGCTAGGGTCTTGAACCACAAGGCTGTGGTATCCCAACTCTGCTTTCAGGGGCTTCCAGTCGGAGAATAAGACACAGAACTGATAGGACAGGGCAGTAGAGCAATGGTCAGATCAACTCATAAGCAACTGCCCGTTCTGGTTTCTCTGCTCGTCTTTTTAGCTCAGTGGGTCTAGAGGAACTTGACAGCAGGAATAAACCTCCCCTGATGTACACACCCAGGAGAGGGCTTGGCGCATAGTAGGTGCTCATGGAGGATCTGTCACGAATCTGTGACTGAGTGAACAGGAAGCACAGACCAAATGTTTCGTAGCAGATGATTATGAAGACTCGCATGTGCGCTGGAATTCCAATGAGGGAGAGAATGCAGCTGCCATGTAGAACAGAGCCTGTTTGAGCTCCCTGAGCCTCACTTTCTCCACCTGTGTCTCGGGGCTGATAGGGTTGCTGTGAGGATTAAAGTAGATCATGAAGGAGGCTGTGCCCTGCAGGTGCCTGGCTTCTCATGGGTGCCCAGGAAAGGTTGAATCTGAGTTCCTTGGAGCCTAAATTCAGTTTCCTGCAAGCTTCTAGCTCAGCCGGTGACTTCCTCCCTAGTTAATAATTAAATAAGGTGATGTAAGTGAAAGTGCTTTGGAAATCCTGAAGTTCTAGACAGTGCCGGGTGCTGTTATTGGCCTAATTTTCCAGGATTGGGAAACAGTCAGTGTTTAATACCTATCAGGCCCCTCCCTCTTCCTCCTCCTACCCACCCCTCCCTCCCCTCCTTCATCCAGGGAGGGCAGCAGCTTCCTTCATTTCAGCCGTTGGGGGAGGGGGGCTCCCTCCCTTCCTCCTGAGATTGTCAGCCCCTTCCCTCTTGGGGCTCTTTGGCTGAGTTCTGACTTTCCCCAGAATACTTGCAAGGAAAAGAGACTAATTCCCAGCATCTGGCTGAATTAAAATAATTACCTCTGAACGGCTTAGCTTCTGTCGCTGCAGCTCAGTATGCAGTGGGAGGATCAAAGGAAGAGGGTGGAGTCTGAGAGACGGATTTTCACCGAGCAGGGCTTCCTGCTCAAATGAATGCTTTCTGCCGAGGTAGACAAACCCTCCCTTCATCCTCGGGGATGGCGTGGGCGGGCCGGGCCCAGCGAAGGGCCAGAGTGGACTACAGCAGGTCACCCGCAGGCTGTGATGGGTTTAAGAGGAGCCTCGCTCATCTAGAATACCAAGAAAGGTCCAACCATCAGAATTTGACTCAAAATACTATTCAGTGGTGATGGTGCTGACAGTGATGGCTCCTGAAGAGCCTCTGAATCACCACAGACTTAATTATGCTCACAGTGGATTATTGCTAGTGTGGGTGGTCCTCGTAGTTGATGAGACTGTTTACAGCCTGTTTGGTTCTCACCCCAGGGCTGGGGGCCGGGGGCTGGGGAGGTGAGTGACCTGGGTTTAGAGATGCAGAGAGGTTGAAGTGGCCTGAGATTGCTGGGATTCTTGGACTCCTAATCCTCAGGGAGTCCCTCCCGCACCCACGGAGCCACGCACCTTCATGGTACGTGGAGCAGCCATGGGCCCTGTGGCCTTTGTGCAGCCAGTCGTCTCTAGCAGGCAAGGCAAGTGGCTGGGCTTCTGGAGACGGGCAGGGGGCTGTTGCCAGTGCAGGGAGCGGGCAGCGCCTTGCCCTTCCCTTCCCAGACCCTTGGCTCCTCCGGCCTGCCAGGCACCCGGACCTGCCTCCATCTGGAATCAGGACTTCCCGGCTCAGGATGGCACGTCCTCACTGGCTCCCGGTCAGGCCCCTGCACACACCGGTGAGAGTGTGCTCACCGCTCACCGGCCAAGGGAGTGGAAGCTTCACACTGCAGCCGTGCCCCCAGCCCTTAGGTACCCCAGCCTGCTCGTGTAGTCACTTCATTTCAGCAAATATGCTTTGACTCAGTCCTTGCCTTCCCAGAGTTTCCAACTTGCTGTGAGAGACAGAAATGCCAACCAGCAATCACAGTACAGCAGTGGTTTACAACCCTGTCGGATCCATTGCCTCTTTTTTATAACAAATATTTTATAGCACTCCTTACTATCCTGAAGGAAAATTCATGGATAATACTATATAATATCCAAAAAAACTTAACAGGTGAGAGAATGAGCCCTTGCAGCTACCTGGGGGAAGATGGGTCCAAGCAGAGAGAATAGCCCATGCAAAGGTCCTGGGGCAGGGGGAGAGTGGTGAGTGATGTTGGAGAGGTGAAGCTGTAGGTGGCAATGGGGGCAAGTGTGTGCAGAACCTTGTAACAGGGCAGCTTAGCAGCCTTGAATCCTGACACAGTCAGAACTCTCATTGTTCTAAAGACCCAGTTCAGGGAGAGGCCAGTGTCTCCATGTGAGACACTAGGGAACAGTCCTGGGAGGAAGGAAGAAAGATAAAAAGAAAGAGGTAAGGTGCAATGGGGGAAAGTGGTGAAGGTTTTCTGAGACTCAAAGGGATGCAGGTTGATGTTTAGGAAAGACGTCTATTGTGGCTGCACGGATGTAAGTGTCCTGCATGGTGAATGACCAGCATGCAAACATCACCCTTTTAAAAGTGAGTTGTAATTTTTTGATCTTAGAAATAATTTCTCTGGTTAAAACAAAACAAAAACATTTTTTCCTGATGCTAAAACAATAACATGTTCATTATGGACAAGTTGGAAAATACAAAGAATAGAAAAATCACCCAGAGATAATCATTGTTGACATTTTGATGCATTTCCTCCAAGGCTTCTTTCTGGGCGTACGTGTATGTAGTTTTTTCTTATATTAGTAGAATGTGGTATCCAGATTTATTTTCCCATGTCATCAGACATTCTTGGAGAACATGTATTCAATAGCTGCATATTATTCCTCTATCGTATGGATGGGCCACAATTTATTGAATCTATTCTGTTATAGGAAACAATGTAATTAATACTACAGTGAACATCCGCATAGCTGAATGGGTCCATTTTTCTTCTGAACTTTAGTTGATGGATTTTGGTTAGTAGCCCAGACTCACAGGCTTAATGAGTGGGAGGGAAAATGGTCAATCTGGAGTTTTCAGCCTCTGAGTAACCAGATCAACAGATGCACAACTGATTGGATGGTTGGAGGAGCTGATCGTTAAGACGGCAGAGAACAATCAGCCTGACCTCAGCTTGGGCTTGTGAGCAGCAGGGCAAAGTGTTTAAGGACTTGGCCTCCAGATCCAGACCAAATGCCATTGCTTACCAGCTCTGTGACCCTTAACAAATTACTTGACCTTTCTGTGCCTTAGGTTCTTCCTTTGTAAAATGGCTTTATTTAAATTTTTGATATTTTATTTATCATGGATTTTTGCATTGATTTTGGTTTTTTAAAATATCACATTAAAATCTTTATTTTGATTACTGAGATTTTTGGCACCCCTTTAATTTTTCACTCACCTTATTCTTGTTCTAACCCTGAGGGCTGCCAGCAAGACCCAAGCCAGAGCAAACTTCCATTCGTCCTTCCTGGGTGTTGCCACCCTGTCCCAGCCTTCAGCCCACCGGCTGACCTCTGGGCCTAACCTCTGACCTCCACCACCCTCTTCTGGGTCAGGGAGGGCTAACGTGCTGGAGTGGGCCAGGCCTCCCTGGATTGAAAGGCTGTTCACTGTGGTCTCCCAAGCAGCCTGATTAACATGCGGAAAGATGCAAATTGAGGCAATCCTGCTGTTTTAGAACTTAATATGTTTTTTTTAAAAGATAGGGTGAAGAGGCAGAAATTGCAGGAAATTATATATTGCAGGAGCTGCTTTATCTTCTCCGCAGTTGATTTCAGAGATGCTTCTGGTTTGGAAACAGCATTTCTCTTGCTCAGAGAGCCCCACCCTCAGGCTGAGGCTGTCCAACAGCAGGACCTCTGACCCTCAGCCAGGATTCGCTGCTCCAGAATCCTGCTGGCCCGGTGCCTCTCACTGCCGCTTCCCCAGCCTCTCCCCGGGCTCACGCGTGTATTGAGGGTTGATCCACTCACTGACCCTCACTTAAGGGGAGCAGTCGAAGCCCTTTCATATGATTGTTGACACAACTCGGAGCCACCTTAAAACACAGTACCCAGACAACTGTGCGCACCCGTTAGGGAGGAAGCTCGCCTTGGTTATGGCCTAGAGATCTTCTGAAGGTCTGTCTTATTCCCGTGGATTCAACAATGCCACAACGCTACAGATGATCATGATGGGGTTTGGAGAATGTTCCTGGGTCTAGATTGTGTTAGGGAGGGCAGATCAAGTTGAGCCACAATGATACAGATGATCATGATGGGGTTTGGAGAATGTTCCTGGGTCTAGATTGTGTTAGGGAGGGCAGATCAAGTTGAGCCACAAAATAAGCCCCCAGCAAGGCCTCAGGTACTTGCCATCTGTGGGAATAAGGTGTGGCTCACTGGCAGATTTTTCCAGTTAGCTCAATTTCAGAGCCAGTCTTATTTATTTATTTTTTAAATTTTACAAGTTTGCACGGAGGAGGCCTTCATAAAATGAATTTTACACTTCTCTGACTTCTCAAACTGAAGCTACAGAACATAATTAAACTTATCTTGACGATTCGGGTCATTATTTGGAATCTCAGTTACTAATCTTTGGAGCCAGATCGTCTTGTTCCAATCCCAGCTTCTCCTCTTACCATGTGGTTTCAGGTAAGGGTGTTAACCTCTCGGTGCCTCAGTTTTCTCATCTGTAAAATGGGACTAATAATAGTACCTCCTTTGTGGGGTTGTTGAGAAGATTAAATGGATTCATAGATGTAAAAATAGTGCCTAGTACACATTGGGTAGAACCATATTACATTGCCGTATTCCTAGGTAAACAATAGTGGAATGTTGGCGATTTCATGTGGTTCGGCCCAGGAGTAGATGGCGTTCCGCAGGTGTTGCCTCCTGTTCTTACAGCTGCTCTGTGCTCGGCACTGTGGACTGGCACTTATCACATGCCACCTCCTTTGGTCTTCCCAACAGGCTCACGGGGGCATTATGACTGTTTTTCCAGAGGAGAATACCAAGACTTAGGTTAAGTTGCTTGCCCCAGGCTGCTCAGCTGGTAGGTGGCAGAGGTGGGGTCCAACCAGGTGGCCTCGGCTCCTTGGCACTCTCTTCCCCGTCAGTGCTGTGCTGGGACAGTGGCCCTCCCAGTGGAGCACTGAATGGTCCTGGAAACTGGTCCATTAGGGGCTGCATTAATTTTTTTCTAATGTTCCTACTCCCCTTTTTGATCTTGCGGGGCCCCAAGAGGTTCTCCTGGGAAGCAAAAATAAGAGCTTCTGCCCTTAGATTTCGAGGCATCTGTTTGGTTGTTTCAAATGTGTGTATGTATAGTCAACCGGTGCAGGCTGTCGTGTGTGGCTCGCCTGTGTTTGTTCAGGTGCAGCTATCACACAGGTGACCTCCAGATGTGTGGGGCCACATCTGGAGACACAACAAAGCCGTGTTCTGGGGAAGCCGGAGGGGCCCTGGGTTCTCAGACTGTCCCCTGAGTGCCAGCCTTCCCCAGCTGCTGCCCAGTCCCGGTATGCTCCCTGTGGTATCGGCACTGAAGCCTAAACTTCCCTGGCTTAAAAGGACAGTGGTAGTCATTCTGTCCAGCACGTCACTTTACAGATGAGGAAACCAAGGCTCAGAGAGCTTGAGAGACTGCTGGGACTAACTAGAACTCAGAGCTCTGGGTTCCTTGCTGGGGTTGTCCCCACTGCTCTCCTCAGCAGTCTGGTCCCTTCAGTGTTTTCTGACACCACCGCCGGCTGCCTCTGCGGGGAGGAGCCAGGGCCAGCTTCATGGGTGTGTGACCTGTGCGGTCACATAGGGCCTGCACTTGGTTTAATGCTCTGCTGTCACCTTCTTGAAATTTCTTCATACTTTTTAACAAAGGACCCCACCTTTTCCCATTCCACTGGGCCCCACAAATTGAATAGCCAGTTCTGGGAAAAGCCCACCAGGTCCTTGGCCTCGTCCTTTTTCTAGGCCATGGGATGGGGCTCCCCAGAGAGGCATTTAAAGTGCTCCCTCCATCCAGCATGGGATGGATAGGATCTTTCTCCTGGAGAGAGACAGTGGCTGCTGGGGATGGACTTAGAAGGCTGGCAATCTTTCTGTGAGGGTGAGAGGGAAAGCCCTGAAGTCTAGCTGCCTGGTTACCCATTGTGGGACCTTGGGCATGGGACAACCTCTAACAGCCTCAGTTTCCTCATCTGTGAAACGGGGAGACTAGAGGAGTTACTCCATACGGCTGTTATGAGGAGTCAGTGAAACCGTGTCTGTAAAGACAAGGCTTAACACAGAGCCCCTTGTCTAGTAAGTGCTCAGTAAGTCAGCCATCCTCTTATTCCAGGTCTGAAGCCCTAGGTTTCTCGGGAGGATTCCTGGGGCTTCTAGGCCTTGGAAGTCCCCGACCCAGCCTCCTTGTCTCTCTTGAGTGGGCGATGGTGAGGGACATGATAAAAGCCATCATTACCTGGGCCCCTCAGAAACTCCCTGCAGTCCCTTCCATCCCAGGTCAGCCCAAGCCCGGCCCTCCCTGCCCGCACTCGCCCGGAGCCAGAGTCGGAAGAAGTCGGGAAGCGGCCTCGCCAACGGTGATGCGCTATCTCCGGGAGGCAGAGCCGTGTGCTGGAGGAGGCCTGACTTTGAAATCAGTTCACACTGTCGAATTTGCGCTCTGCCAGTTACCAGCTGGTGATCTTGGGCGGGTTGGCTAGCTTCTCTGACCCCCAGCTTCCTCATTTGTAAAAAGCGACAAAGGATGATTTTGAGGGCCAGATATGATAAGGATGTAAAGCACTGAGCTCGGTGACCGGCTCACACAGATGGTATCTAATAAAGGTTTGTTGAAAGAGTGAGTGAGTGAATGGCAGGGTGCTCTGTGTTTGCCCTTGTCAGATGTCCTTGAGGGAAGGCATGTGAGGTGGTAGAGGTGGGGGTGGGGCAGGGCCGGAGGCCACACACACTGTATGTGGGGGGAGGGGAGAAGTGTCAAATAATCATAATAGCTTGGACGCACACAGCACTTAGTGTGCACCAGACACTGTTCCCAGCACTGTACTCGTGTTAACTTTTCATCCTCACAACAAGCCTATGAGGTGGGCGCTGCCAGTACCCCCATATTATAGATGAGGAAACTGAGCACAGGGAGGGTGAGTAACTTGCCCTGGGTCACACAGCTAGTAAAGGATGGAACTGAAGCAGGAAGCCTGGCTCCAGCAACCGTGTTCCTGACTATTATACCATACCCACCCCCAACCTTTGACCACGTCCTTCATGCTTGTGGGAGGTTGTACTTTCATCTTTGCCACCATTTTGGTCCTCACCGGGCTGTAGGACACCGATCTCCCCACTGAGAGGACGGGGGCAGTGTGAGAGAGCTGGGTGACTTCTCCACAGGCCCTGGCCCTTGGCGGCAGGCCAGGCCCCTGGAGCTCTAGAACAGAGCGCTGAGCTCTGGCCAGTTGGCAACTGATTTGTCAGGATGCGGAGCTTTCAGGTTGAAGAGGGTGGAGGGGAGGCTGTGGGGGCATCTCTGCCCACTGCCTCGTCGGCCACACAGAGCTACGGGGCCAGGGCCATGGGAGAGGAGGGGTCCAGCCACCCCTGCCAGGGCCTGGGTGCCTTCTCTGTGCTCTTGGCCTGAGTGTTGGGTCAGCGGGGGCTGTGAGCTGTCAGGGGAGTCAGAAACCAGAGCTCTGCTTGCTGAACTTGGGGAGTGGCTCCCTGCTCTGACCGTTAGCTCCTCGGTTGTGACACGGGTCATGGTCCCACTGCACCTACCGCAGAGAGTTGGGTGGGGCTCTCAGGAGTTACCAGGTGTGAAAGTGGTGCCTAACCTTGAACACCCTCTAGGAATCACACGAATGTGTGCGGGAGGGAGGCAGTGTGGACAGAGCGAGGGTGTTGGGGTTGGTAGAGCCAGCTCAGAGTGGCATTGGGTTAGTCATTTCAGCTCTCTAAGCCACTGGGAACACACTGATGAAATCCCGCGTGTTAACATTGACCAAGTGGGTGTGACGTGCCTGCACTCTGCTAAGCACAGTGCACACTTGGTCCCATTTAGCCCTCACAACACCCTCTGAGGTGTGTACTGTAATCAGCCCCTTATTACAGAGGGGAAACGGGCTCCAAGAGGTTACCTCCCTTGCCCGAGGTCACACAGCTAGAAAGTGGCAGATCTAAGATTCAAACTAGGGCAGCCGGCTCCAGAATCCACGGGCTGCACCGCCTGACTGCTCTGCTAGATCTGTGCGTGGGCTGTTTGAAAATGAAGGGAGATCCTCTGAAGTGTCAGCCCAGGGCCTGGCCCCTACTTGGTGTGGGGCAAATGTAAGCTGCTGTTCTTTCTAATAGCCTGGTGCCCAGAAGCCTCGTGTTTTCCAGGGCCTGGGGGATGTGTTTCCACAGGGACTGGGGCGCCCTCCAGCCTTCTCCTGCCTCACACCCCTGTTCTTCTTCCCCTCACCAGGATGTGGCCACAATGCAGTTCTGTGCCAATAAGCTGGACAAGAAAGATTTCTTTGGGAAGTCCGACCCCTTCTTGGTGTTCTACAGAAGCAACGAGGATGGAACGTGAGTTCTCTAGCAGCACTTCACCCCCTTTTTGGGGTCAGGGCTGGACAGGGTCGTGGTGACTTGCCAGGCGGGGTGGCTTGGGCCCACCTCCTCCAGGTGCCGCCCTAGGGCTCCTGCTCTAGAGAGGGCAGGGGCTCGGGTGGAAGTCAGGGGCCCCAGGGTAGTGCCCTGGCCCCAGGGATGGGGCGGGGGGGGGGGGCGCAGCCTCCAAGCCAGCCGTGCCATTCTGAGGGCCTCGAGAATGGGGGGTGCTAGGTATGTTGGAGATGGGGGAGTGAGCAAAAACAGGGTGAGGGCGGGAATGAGGGGCCCCTCTGATAGCCCCTTCCTTCTTCCACACAAATCAGTCCACACAAATCTCCAAGCCCAGCCCTCCTCCACCCACAGCCCTCCAAACACTCCACTGCTACATGTCCCCCCAGTACTGCATACTCAGCCTGATGAATCTGGACCCTCTTCCTTGCCTGGCCCCACACTCTGCCTTGGGCTTCATTGAAAATTCCACGCGTCTTTGAAGCCCCCATTTCCTCCTCTCCTCTCCCTGATCTAGAAGCCACCCACAATGTGATGGAAACACATGTTGGCAAGCGTAGGTCAACGATGTACACAGAGGGACAGATTCTAGGTTGAGAGTCTGGGGACCTAGGTCCTCCCCACCAACCCGCTGTGTGACCCTGGGCAAGTTATGCCCTCTCTCTGGGCCTGTTTTCTCATCAGTAAAATGAACCAGTTGGATTAGGTAGTCTCTGTGGTCTCTTTATGCACCGCAGCTCTGGGAGGCTGCGGCCACTTACGGCTGGGATTCTGCAGAATGAGGAAGCGATGGGGCCAGGGAGGTTAATTAGAGAAATGCTGCCGGAGAAGGAGAACTCAGAAGCAGGTTTTGAAGGAGAGGATGGAAATGAGTCCATGGGGGTGTGGAGCAGGGAAGCATAGGGCTGGAGAGAAGGCATGTGCGGACCAAGTGGGCCCTGAGCAGACGGCAGAAGGCCTCCACCAAGTCCCCTTGATTCTGAAGTTCTGGGTGTGTGTGTGTGTTGGGGGGGCAGGGGAGCAGCAGAGAGGAGGTGTGTTTCAGTTCAAGGGAAAACTGATTTTTAAATCTGAACGTACAAAACAAGTGAAATTAGGTGTGATCATTTGCATAACAAAAGGATTCTTAGTCTCACCAAAGGACTCCAGCAGGATTTCTTTAAATAATTCTTGTTGACTTTGACTTGACTTGAGGGAGGGAGGAAAAGGCCTGAGTGACGTTCTGGGTGCCCATGGAAATGTCCACACAGGTCCCCTCCAAAGAGGCAGTGCGGGGTCGCACCGGGAGGTGTGGGCCTGCTGGCCAGGAGGAGGGAGGGATTTTGGTTTTGGAGCAGGAGAGGGGCGTGTTGCAGAGTGTTTGCCAATGATTGTTCTAGGAGAGGGATGTGTAGGATGGATGGGGAGGGGGCAGGGAGAGGGAGAGACTCGTGACTGACACAGAGAAGAGGTGGGAGGTGCTGAGCTGAGAACAGTGCTGTGGAAATGCCGGGGAGGAGGTGGGGAGGGGAGGACGGGGCAAGAGGGCAGTGTGGAGACCTTACTCCTCAGGGTACCGAAGTCACAGCCCCCTCCCTGGCGGTGGAGCTGCAGGGAACCCAGAGTGTTGAAAATGGCAAAGGAGCTGGTCAGATGGGGGAGGCAATGGGAGTTTATTTGGGGGCTGGATCTCTCCAGCGGAGACAGCACGGGCAGCTGGAGACACCGATCCAGACTCCCCGCCAAGAGGTGGGCCAGTATGTGGGGACCTGCAGATGGGCAGGTGACAGGTCAGAAGCTGAATTGGTGAGAGCAGGGTGGTCACCCAGGGTTTGAGGAGAGGAGAGTGGAAGGTTTGGGAGACACCCCCAGTTAGGAGGAAGATGGGAGGAGGGTCAGTGAGGGGACAGGGGAGTGAGATGTCATGCCTGCCATGCCAGGAAGGAAAGGGAAGGAAGCATCCACGGAACTCCTGACACTGCACCTGCCTTGTCTTCTTCAATCCTGATCACTGTCTGGGAGTGAGAATGTGGTGATGGAGAGCGGGGCTGCCTGCCAATTAGCTGTGTAACTTCAGGCAAGTCTCTAACCCAGTGGAGCTTTCTGGAATGATGGAAATGTTCTGTATCTCACCATTAGCCACATGTAGTGTTGAGAACTTGAAATGGGGCTAGTGCAAGGAACTGAATTTTAAATTTCATTTTATTTTAGTTAATTTAAATGTAGATAGCCACGTGTGGCTAGTGGCTCCCATTCTGGACTGCACGGCTTTAACCTCTGCAGCTCAGTTTCTTGGTGTGTACGATGGGGATGTCATCACACCTCACAGGTACTGTGAGGATTCATGAGTTCGTGTGTGGAACTGGAACAGGGCCTGGCAGCGTCACTGTTCTTACCACCATTTTACGATGAGAGAGAAGCTCAGGGAGAGAAAGTCACTTGCCCAGGGCTGCACAGCTGGTGAGTAGTGGCCCTGGGGCTGGAGCCCACATCAGTCTGACCCCGCTGGTTAACGCTCTCCCACACCGTGCCCTGGGGGGGGTGTGTGTGTCAGAATGTATTGAGCTGAGTGGTGAGATGACCACAGGGACCACAGGGCCTGGTCCCTCACGGCAAGTGCAGCAGGGAGTCGAACGGCCTGTGGATTTGGGGGGGGGCGGGCTTGGGGAGCTGAAAGAAAATGATTTCAGGCAAGAGTGTGAAGCAGAAACCAGACTACACAGGGTTCAGGAAGAAACAAGTAGGGAGGAAATCAGGCTAATGGCTTAGAAGACCAGGTCAAGAAGTTTGGCTGGCAAGGGAGGGAGACAGAAGTCAGTGGTTCCAAAGAGATGGGGAGCTGGGAGGGTCTGTGTGACTGTTCCAGGTGGGAGGGCTCTGGAGCCCAGTTAGGGCTTCTGCACAGGGCAAACCTCCCTCCCTTCCCAGCCCCCTTGCTGCTCCTAAGTCTCCCTCCTGCCCGCCTCACAGCCTCCTCTTCCCGCCCTATCTGCCTGCCCCAGCCAAGGGCAGCTGCGGCCCCTCCTTTCCCCGTCCCCATTCCTGCCCTTGTCACTAGCTCTGGGTGTGTGGGGAGGTCTCCCACATGTATCTCCACACTCCAGTGGGTGGGCGAGAAGGAGCAGAGAAGAGAGATGCTGAGCTGCGGTGACAGGAATGACATTTTGACTTGAAAATTGCCAGAAAATAAATGGCACAGGCTGTGTGGGCATGGGCGGAGCCCAGGCACTTTCCTAGGTGACCTTTCCAAGCTGGGAGGTAGCTGGGTGGATGCAGGGAAATCTCAGGCCTCTGCCCCCAGCCCACTCTGGCTCCTGGCTGCCCCTCCATGTGGCAGAACAGGCTTCCGGGATGGGGCCAGGCAGGCATGGGTGGGGAGTGGGCAGTGACACTGGATGGGTTCCACTGGGATAAGCCAGTTCTGCACTTCTAGTTTGCAAAGCAAGCTCCTGGATTCAGACTGGAAGAGCTGAAAGGGTCTTAGAGGTGATCTAAGCTGGGGGCTTTCATTTCACTGGCTTGAAATGCCAGTGAAATCTATGGAAACTCTCCTCTGAGAAATACATTTATTCATTAGTTCATTCTAAAAAAGAATTTAATGAACACTCACCAAGTGCCAGGCACTGTTCTGGGCACGAGAGATAGGATAGACTGGTGATCAAAGAAGACAGAACCCTTACCCTACAGAGCTCACACTTCAGTTACAGACCATAAAATAAGGAAGGAGAAAAATAGATTATCGAATGTCAAATGGTGACAGGTAACATGGAAGAAAAAGTATGCAAGGGGACTGGGGGATGTCAGAGTCAGGGGACCAGGGGCTTGTAAATTTTAGATGCGGTGCTCAGGGCAAGTAGTCATGTCACAGAGAAAGAGCTGAAGGAAGTGAGGAGCTGAGCCATGAACATGGACATCTGGGGAGAGATGCTCCAGGCCAGGGGCAGCAAGCGTTTGAAACTCAGGCATACAATTTCACTGACGACTTCAGGGGTTTACAGACCTCTAAAGCCATCCATGGATCCTTCCGCAGATCTCAGGTGAAGAACGTCTGACAGCAGCCAACTCCCTGAGTTAACGGGGGAGGAAATAGAGGCCCAGAGGGGGACTGGCTTGCTCAAGGTCACACGGAGAGCAGGGCCCAGAACCCGCATCTCCTGACACCTGGTGCAGGAATCCTCTCTGCAGCATCACCAGGAAATGGCCATCTAGTTTCCACCTGGATGCTGCTAGTGACGGGCAGCTCATTACCGCATGAAGCTGTAGTTTCCATGTCTGGCAGCTGTGGAGAGGGACCAGCCGGCTCCTCTGTTGACCTGGATTCTGCCTCCTTCGGGTTCAGGACTGACAGCCCTCCCTCTCTTCTTCGCCAGGTTCACCATCTGCCACAAGACCGAGGTCATGAAGAACACCCTAAACCCGGTCTGGCAAACTTTCTCCATTCCTGTGAGAGCCCTCTGTAATGGGGACTATGACCGGTGAGTAGGGAAAGTGCCTCTCCCCAAGCACAGGTGCGGGAGGCACGGTTCACCGTGATGTGGGCAGTCCCGGCAATGTGAGCGGAGCCTCCTGGAGCTGTGCACGGTGGCCCTGCACAGAGTAGACGCAGGACTCCCTCCACCTCCCTGGGCAGGGTCTGCCTTTCATCTCCTCAGCCCTCCCCTGCCCCTGTCCCGCCTCTTTCCTCCCAGTCTGGCACCCCTGTTGGTGGGAACCTGCCCAGGCTGGGGGGATGGGAGGTGGCTGGGACTCCAGAGACACCCCAATGGGTGTTGGGGTGCCCCGGCCTGGAGCTCACAGCCTGTCTCTTCATTGTTCCCAGTGGAGGGGCCGGGGGGAGTAGGACGATGGCTCTAGACGCAGGCAGAGGTGGCCTGGTCCCCACCAGCCCCAACTCCTGCCTGAGGGACTCTCGGGGGTCAGGATCCCAGGATACTCTCTGCCAGCCCAGTTGCCATAAATGGGGCTGAGGGGTGGAGAGCAAAGAGCTCCTGGAGTTTCTTGATGCTATAAAGCCTACTCGTTACACGTCCGCTATCGTCATCCTCGTTTGAGTGGAGATTGTGGAGTGTAGATGCCGGATACCTGGTGTCTAATCCTGGCTCTGTGACTAAAAAGCACTCTCAACCTGGGCAAACTTTGACCTGTCTGAGCCTCAGTTTCCTTCTCTGTAAAATGGGTTTTTAAATCTCTACCTACCACACAGGACTGCTTTGAAGCTCATGTGACACAACCTATGCAGGAAGGCTCTGGTGTACATAAAATACTCAGCATTTCGTCCCCAAATGTTTATTGACTCCCTGCCATGCGCCAGGCACTGCGCTGGATGCTGGGAAGTCAGCAGGGAACAAACGCACAGTCTTCACCCTTCATCCAGCCTCGTGGAGTTTACATGCTAGTGGGAGAGGCAGACACTAATCTGATAATCACACAAACACATAATTACAGATGGTGGTAGGTGCGGGGGGCACGTAAAATGGGATTGATCTGCGTTAGGTCACAAGAAGCCAGCTTGGTTTCCTGCTGAGTGCTGTAGCTGGTGGGCGCGCTGGCTGGGGGTTCATGGGCAGGGCCACCCCGGCAGCCTTGAGGAAGCTGGGCTTTGAGGAAGCTCTGCTGGCCACTCCGATGGGAACACTGGGATCTCAGAACAGACACCATGGGGTGTCCTGGCTGGTGGCATTGGCATGGGCCCCCTGGGACCCTGCTCACGGTGGCTCCTGACAGGGTGTGTGTGGTGGGGTGCGGGGGAAGAATGAGCAGATGAATGGCCTCCAGGCAACCCTGGCTCCCGCCCTATTAGGCTGCTGATCCAGGAGATGAGGTGGCTCCTTTTCCTGCCTCTTGGCTGGGACAGAAAAGCCACAGTTTGTTCCACAGGTGGTCACCAAACACCTACTGTGTGCTCGGCCCTGTGCCTCCAGCTGTATGGCCTTCAAGGGAATGTAGCTCATTTTCATCCTCAGGGAGCTCAGGGTCAGCTCCCTGTCTGACCACAGGGAGCTCAGATGTGTATTTTAGATAGATAAATAATTGTGCAAAATGAGACTGGAGACAAAAATAGGCATTCCAGCCAAATGAACCTATTACATGTCTGGCCGGGTCCTGGGGTTTCTGGAGTGGTGGGGAATGGGAGGACAGTCTGGTGGGAGCAGTAGGGTCTAAAGGGGGCTCAGGGAAGGCTGGAAGGTCGGCGGGGGTGGTTGCTAGGGACGGGGTGGGAAGAATGATTGGACTGGAGAGAGATGGAGAGGAAGGGAGGGAAAATTCAAGGTTGGGGGATGGGAGAGCATGGCAGTTCATGTTTCATGGGATGGAAGGAATTGGAATCTCCAGCCCACTGCCCAGAGGTTGTTGGGGCTCAAACTGAGGCCCTAGAACCCTCATCCCTAGAGGGAGGGGCTCCCAGGGCCTCAGAAGCAAGCCTTGTCAGGGACGGTGAGGAAGGCAGCCAGAGGTCTGGGCTCACTGTTGAGCCACTGGAGTAGGTGAGGGTGCAGTGGGAGGGTGCAGGCCGTGGGAAAGCCCAGGAGGCCCGCATCTCCCACTCCGGCGGGCTTCCCTCCGGGACGGCTGGGCAGCTCAGGCTCTTCTCCACAGCCGGGAACAGACTGACCGTGAATGACAGCGGTGTTAATGGAGGGGCCAGGCACGGCAGGCTGGCCTGGTAATCCAGCAGCCCTGCCCCCCACTGAGCCCTAGGGTAACCCACGTACCTAACAGCCACTCGGAGATGTGAGCATCTGGGAGGCCCTCTCAGGGCAGGAGAGGGAGGGCCTTGTGCAGGAAAACGAGGCCACTTGTCCTCTCCTTCCGAGGCACCTCCTGAAGCCTCACAGAACTCATTCAGTCAAATCCAGCAGCTGTGTCTTCCGAGCCAGCCAGGCACCGGGCACCGTGCTGGCTGCTGTGGGGGTACCGAGCTGTCATACCCATGCCTCCCTGTTAAGTTGCTCCCAGGCCAGGGCGGGAAACAGTGGGTAATAATAATAGTAGCAGAGGCTCCTGTGGCACTTCTGTGGTAATTTATGTATATGAACTAATTAATCCTCCCAACAATTAATACTGCCTCTGAAAAAGGTATTACTATCCACATTTTACAGGGCAGGAAACTGAGGCCCAGAGAAGTTAAGTAACTCACCCAGGGTCTGACTGCCAGTCAGTGGTAGAACCAGGATTTGAACCCAGGCAGGCTGGTTCTAGAACCTGTGTTCTTAACCCCAACCCTCTGCTGCCAAATGGCCAAGACGTGGTGTGAGTGGGGCGCGTTTGGAGGAAGTCTGTATGAGAGCCTTGCTCAGGGGCTCAGGGCAGGTCTGCTTTGAGGTTGGAGGTGGAAGGAAGACTCAAAAGCCTTAACGTCTGCCTGGATGTGGGAGTGAATGGAACATAGAGATCATTAGGGTTTGGAGCTTGGGGACAAGAGAAGATGGTACCACCAACAGAAATGGGAAGTGTGAAGGGAGCCAGAGTAGGTGGCTGTGGGACAGGCACAGCAGGGCTCGGCTAAGGGGGGAGGAGGACAGAGGTCTGGGAGTCCCCAGGACAGGGGCTGGCAGAGGTCAGGTGCCCAAGGCCCTGTACGGGATGCCACAGGTCAGGAGCGGGAGAAAGAAAAGGAGACGGTCAGAGAGGTAGGCTGGGAGCAAGAGGAGGGCTGCCGTGGTCAGGGAGCTGAGAGGAAAATTCAAACAGAAGTATCGACTACTGTTGTGGAATAGAGGGCCGGAGGGTGAGAACCAGGGATCTGCTGGGGAAGAGCAGTGTTCTTGGAACGATGGGTGGAAGCCAGTTGATATTAAGATTACTGGGTCTTCAGGACGTGGGCCAAACTGTGTCCTAATTGGTTTAAATACATTATCTTATTTGGTGAATTTAAATTTCACAATAACCCTAGAAGGTGGGTACTAGTGACGTGCCTGTTTCACAGATGGGGAAACAGAGGACTGGAGATTTGTAACTTCTCAGGGCAAGAAGAGGGTATGTTTCCCTTCTCCAGAAGTCGCCTCTGGGCTGGCCCCCTGGTTTGGGGTCCCCCTGCCTTTGCTGTGTCTCCAGTCCACATGAGACCAAACCCAAGCAACCCAGCTGAGCAGAACTGGAGTCAGAGGAAACGGCCAGTCCAGCCCTCTGGTGGGGTGAAGTGGGGTGATGACAGGAAGCACTTCCCCTGCCTTCCCTGAAGTCCCCCTACTCTCTCCTTGAACATTCTGTGACTTGAGGATTTGTCCCGGTTAAGCCAGCTGCCCCTGGGTTGCTGTCACTCACTCATTCACCCGTTAGTGCTGACTGAGTGATTTGAAGAGGCTGGCAGGGGTACTGGGTCCTCACCTGGAGAGGGGAGCAGATTCCGGGACTTGGGGGCTCTCACATCACCGCAACCTCACACTTCTGGCTGCCTGGATGAACCAGTGCTTCTCCTTTCAACCCCACCACACGCTGAGCCCCAGGGTGGCCAGGCCAGTACCTGTGACCCCGGTTAGGAGTTCCTCATCACCCCCGGCTCACACGTGCAGACGCGGGACTCAGAGAGAGGAGGTCAAGTCTCCGCGCGGGGTTGCTCGCCGCCCGCCCAGGGAGACCCGACAGTCCCCTTCCTCCTGAGGCCTCCTGGAGTGTTGGACTGACTCAGGTGAGGGCGAACCCCTCGGGGCTGTCAGCCCTCAGCACTTTTAAGCAGCAGGGAAATGTGCCTTCTCCTGGCCGGGAGAGGCCAACTTGCAGCTCGGCCGGAGGAGGCCACAGGTGGAGCTGCTTGGCGTGCTGGGCAGGAAGCCTGGTGTCTCTGCCGGTGGCCCTCGTCCCTGCTGGCCTGCTGAGGCTCACACGCACCTGGCTCTGTCACTGCGGCCCCAGGCGTCCAGAGACCCACAGGACACTGCTCCTGGCCCTGAGGCCTGGTGTCACTACTGACCAGCTGTGCGATTTGGGGAAAACCACACACTCTGGGCCTCTTTGTGATTTTGTCGAAGGAGGAGGGTATTGTCGCTGTGTGGCCCACCGCCCAAAGTTGTTAGGAGATCTTAGTCAGCCAACAGATGTTTAATAATAATATTTATAGTACTGAATGTATGCTAGGTACTCTTCTAGAAGCCGAAGATACACAAGTGAACAAAACAAAATTCCCTGGCCTCATGGAGCTGACATTTTCGTGGTGAATGGGAGTTGTTTAGGGGCACAGGAGCTTGGAAAAAGACTTGAGTGTTTTAGATGGAAGAGAACGACAAGTGTCCAACGCTGTCCGTGTGAATGATGTAGTTGACCTCTGATAGCCACTCCAATGTGCGTGTGATTGTCCCATTTCACAGAGGAGTAAACAGACTCTCTGAGGGTTAAACCAGTTATGCACAGGGCCACACAACTAGAACCTGGAGGAGCTGGGATTGCCACCCAGGGTGCCTGCCCCAGAGCCTGCCATCGTCCCTCTCCATCTCACTGCCTCCCAGATGAGGGGCTCCATGTTCTGAGCCTTTTCATGCCAAATAAGATGCTCATTTTCTGGGCAGCAGAGGCCCATTTCTTTGTCCCACCCCCAGGAGCCCCTTCTCGTGGGTGTTGTCCCCAGAAGTCACAGTAGGTCTGACTTTGTCACTCTGATGAACCTTTGTTGTGTCTGTGCTAAGGAGTTAGGAGCCGGGTCTGCAGCCCGCATGGCATGTGAGGTGACCTGGGGCAGCCCAGCCAGGGCTGGACAGCGACAGAACTGTCAACACAGTAGTCAGAGCTGTGTCTGGCTTCTGCCACTGCCTTCCCCTGTCTCTGGGCACTGTTTCTCTCACCTCCTTCTCCCCCAAGGCTGGAGGGTGCAGCCTCCGAGCTAATCTGACCCCAGGCTGCAGCCATCCCTGGAGCCGCCTCTGTGATTATGGCTGGGCTGAGTTTGCACAGGAATCTCACGCTCGGTTCTCAACCTCAGCTGCAAGTTCAAATCCCTTGAGGAGCTTTTAACAACTCCCCTGCCCAGGCTGCACCCCAGACCAACTGATTCTGAATTTACAGGGTGAGGCATAGGCATCAGGATTACTAAGGCTCCCCAGGGGATCCAGTGTGTAACCAAGTTTAAAAACCAGTGCTCTTGTGGAGAGAGGTCAGCGGCTCTGGCTGCACACTAGAATCAGCCAGGGGATTTTTTGAACTAACTGTGCCCGAGTCCTATCCAGACCCATGAAATCAGGCCCTCTGGCTGGGGGATTTTTAAAAACATCTCCCCAGTGATTTTGGGGGGTGTCCAAGGCTGTGGCTGTGACTGGGGTCCTCCTACAGCCTCTGGGCGTGTGGCTGTCACTGACCTCGTCGCCTGAGGGGCTGGTGTTGGTGGTCTGAGAAGAGGTACTCCTTGCTGGGGTCCCTGAAAGTGCCCGCAGAGCTAGAGGACGCTGGGGAAGGACTGGGAGGTTTCAGCATTGTGGGGCAGGGTCCTGGCTCAGACCCTCACCAGCTCTGTGGCCCTGGGCAAGATACTGGGTGCCCTTAGGGCTCAGTTTACCCGTCTGAAAATGAGGGGCTGGAGATCATCACTCCAGAATATTCACAACGGAACCACTCGGGAAGCCTTTAAATTGGACTCTTGGGCACTGCCGAGAACTGGGCCTGGGGGTCTGTGTGTCTGAAAATCTCCCTGGTGATGTGTCAGGTGGCCAAGCTCAGATGCCACTGAGGTCACTTCCAACCATGTCATTCCAGGAATCGGAAGTTGCAGAGCCCAGGCACTCGGCCTTGGTGTCCCTGATTTAAGTAAATTTCATATGAAAAACTATCCAGGGGGCCACCCGGTGGCACAGCGGTTTAGTTCGCGCTTGGCAGCCCGGGGTTCGCGAGTTCGGATCCTGGGCGCCCGCGGACGCACTGCCTGTCAGCCATGCCGTGGCGGCGTCCCATATAAAGTGGAGGAAGATGGGCACGGATGTTAGCCCAGGGCCAGTCTTCCTCAGCAAAAAAGAGGAGGATTGGCGACAGATGTTAGCTCAGGGCTGGTCTTCCCATAAAAAAAAAAAAGAAAAACTATCCAGTGGCCGAACACTACAGTAGAGAGAAGGAGGCATTTTTATAGAGACCCACCGCGTGCCAGAGGTTTTTTTATCAACTTGTCTTTGCCTACTCTGCAAGGCCATCACTATCCCTACTTTAAAATGATGGTTTGTGGCTCAGAGAGGTTAAGTGACATCTCCAGGTCCCACAGCTAAGGGCCCAACGTCTGAGTCCACACCCCAGCCTCTTTCCAGCTCACCAGCCCACCTTTAGGGGCCTAGTTTTTTTTTTTCTTTCCACAGTAATTCACCTCAGAGAGACATCAGTTTTTGGGTTGTTTTTTTTTTTTAAGAATTTAAAGGAGTCCTTTAAATAATGGGCTTCTATGCCCGCCCCATTTTACATTTTGGTAACAAAAATCCAGTTGGTGCACAGCCTACCGGGCATTCCTTCATTCTGGAACAGTCTCTGCACCCTGCCCCCATGCCCCGTGGAGGCTCATCTGAAGGGAGACAGCGCCTCCTTCTGGGGCTCCGGAACCCCAAGGCCGACTCCTTGTAGACCCGAGGAGACGGGCCTCAGCCATGGCAGAGATGATGAGATGTTAATAGAAGACAGGCCCGCAGCCGCCTGTGTGTGCCCCATTTAGAACTGAAGGCTGGAGACCCCAGCTCTGCTCGCCTCTCCCACCTCCCCAGACCCTGACCCTGCAGTGGGACCCCGGCAGCTGCCCTTCCTCAGGCATCCTTGGAGAACCACAGGCAGCAAGGGTTAACCCGCCACCCTCCACCTCCCTCCTCCCACCTCTGGTCCGCTAGCCCGTTGCCATGGAAACGGGCTAAAAATAAAATGAGCTCCCAAAGCCCAGCCCCATGCACAGGAGTCAAAACAAACTAATTAAGGCAGCCAGGCTAAAATGTGAAGATAATTACACCCTCACTCAGGAGCCAGTCGTGTCATGGAAAAGCTCAGCAGGCCATCCCTGAGCCAGGGCCCCTGGGCCTATCCCTGATGTGCAGGGCTGGCTCCCCACCACTCAGACTCCTCGGAGCCCAGGCTCCCACCACGCAGTCTTGTTTCCCCTCTGCAGGAGAGCCCACCCTGCTTAGGCCTGAGATCCGGGGGTGCCACTGCCACTGCGATGGCCCCACCCCTGATAAATTCACAGTCTGGCTTCATGCTGGGAACTGTGCCCCATCTGGGGTGGCCAAGGAGAAGGTGGGGTGAACTGAACTCTGAGACTGTTTTTCCACCTCCTCTCTGAAATTTCGGGAAGTCTCTACACAGCTCCTCTGTCCCTAAGACCTTAGCTAAAAGGCCTCAAGATAGTTCCTTTGTCTCTTGGGCTGCTGCCTCTCCACCAAGGGCCCCAGAGCCTGGTGGGTATCCCTGCATCCCCTTCTGGCCCAGGAGCACGAGAAGGGCCCTGTCCTCAAGCCACGTGGGTGCTGGGTCAAGCCCATCCCACCACGGGCCCTTTGCTTTCCAGGACCATCAAGGTGGAGGTGTACGACTGGGATCGAGATGGCAGGTAAGCCAGCAAAAGGGCAGAAGGTGAGCAGGGATGAGGGCAGCCACTGAGGGGAGGTTGGGCCCTGCCCCCACATGGGGAGAGCTGTGCCCAGGCCCCCACCCATGGCAGCTCTAGGGGGGAGGGGGCGTGGTTTTTCCTGTGGGAGGTCCACTGCCCCAGTGGCTCATCCCTGTCCAGCTCCACTGAGACACCAGAGGACGTCTGTCCTGCAGGACATGGTGCAAGGGGCATAAGAGGCCTCTTTTCCTCAAACAGCTGCCTAGTGGCCAGCCAGTACCTAAAATCTCCCCACATTTTGGAGAATTTAGGATTTTCTGAAATGTGCACGTTCTAAGGTACAGATACTAGTGACTCCCTGAGCATTCATGGACACGTTCTCTAAGCATTGTGGGGTGACCAAGGTGCAGAAGATGAGCTTAGCTCTCAGAGACTCCCCACAAACTGGCAGGGAGGCCCTCAGCTCATGGGAGGAGCTGTTTGCAGGGAGCAGGGCCTGAGGGAATGGACTGTGGGAAGGGTAAGCTTTGATGCAATGAGTGGACTCAGGAGCCACGAGGCAGGGCCGAGCCTGGCCGGTGGGAGGGCGGTTCCCACTCAGGATCTTTGAGAGGACGGTGCCTTCCCCTTCTGCAGGTCGAAGTGCCCCCAAGGAGCCAGTGTTGCTGGGAATTCACAGACGAAGACAAGAACAGGCCTCTCCCAGCTCTAGTCTAGAACCCTCCCTGGCTCCTACTTGTCTGTTGAACCAAATCCAAATATGTCATCCTGACTCCTGTGACCCCTCCATTCTGTGGCACTACCAGGGAATGTCATACCGGGCTTTTAAGCCCCATGATATCTCCCTTGGTAACTCTCAAGTCTGTGAGTGGACAGGGGATAGTGTAATGTGCACACGCAGCTCTAAGTTAGGCCCAAGCCCCTTCCATCCTGAGACCTTCCTTTAGAGACCCCCAGTGCCAGCACTACTTCTGTTAACTCACTCTGTCCCTCTCTCCACTCCTCTTTAACCACATCATAGGCAAGTCAGCTTCAGGTTTCCACCCATGACTTGACTCATCTTACCCTGGAGTTCCCCACACTTCTTTACTGGGGAATACTGGGACAGCCACCAGATGCCATTGGGTCCCACCATCAAGGAGCTCATAGTCTGAATCCCGAGAGCTATAAATATGTAGTCAACATACAGTGGGCTCAAGGAGGGGCAAGGCCCCGGGGACACCTCCTGGGCATCACTCTACAGCAGGTACCCCAGACCAGCACGTTGCCCACAGTGAAACGCAGCCAACCACAGGGGAGACAGGAGTTCTGCTTTGTACAAGGTTTTGCTGCACTTAACAGAAACACACACTTGTGGGGGCAGAGCCCCAGAAGGTGTGGACACTGCAGAAAACACCTCCAGCTGCCTGGATGGACATAGTGCTAATTGTTTTTTCCAAAATGTTATTGGAAAAATGTCAAATACACGGAAAAGTAGAAGAGTTTAATGAACACTTTTAAGCCTAGCACCCGAATTTAACAAGTGTTACATGTTGCCATATTTGCTTTATTTATGTTTGGCTGGTGTAATTTAAATTACAGACATCATGGCATTTTTACCTCTAAATATCTCATTGGGAATGTCTAAAAAATAAGGGCATTTTCCTACATAACTGTGAATGCCATTATCACACCTGACACATTGAACAATAATTCTTGAATACCATTCATTTCATATTCAAATTTTCCCAGTTGTCCCCAAAATACCTTATATTGCTGGTTCAAACAAGAATCCAAATGGAAGTGGGTCTTATTCTCTAGGGCCCTGCTCTTTGCTAGGTGACCGTTGGGTTTCTTGCTTCATGGGTGACACTGGACTCTTCCCAGGGACCCAGACTCTGCTGGCGTGTGTCCCTGGAGCAGTGGCTGGGGCAGAATTGGGAGCCAGGGGAAGGGATGTGAGAGGTGGGGGGATGGGCAGAGGTGGTGCAAAGCCTGGGCCTCATGGTCTCAGCAGCAGCCTTCCCTTGCAGCCATGACTTCATTGGGGAGTTCACCACCAGCTACCGGGAGCTGGCCCGTGGGCAGAGCCAATTCAACATCTACGAGGTGAGGCAGATGCCCGAAGTCTGGGGTTTGCTCTGATGCTACATAGCTCCCAGTCATTGAGGACTACAGTGAGCCATGGGCTGGGGTGTTTGCATGTTCTCCTGTGAGGTGGGTGTTACTGTCCCATTCCACAGTTAAGGAGACTGAGTCTCAGAGAAGTTAGGGGACTTGCCCAAAGACAAAACCTAGGTTTGTCTGACTCCAAATCACTGAGTTATAGTGCCCCCCAAAAGAGCACTTCCAACAGGGTGGGGGATAGGAGTGGGGGTGGGGCAGAATGTGGGGGTCAGTATCAGAAGGTCCTGAGTCCAAGGTGGCCCTCTGCCTTCAATCAGAACAGTTTCAGGGCCTGCTGAATATCTTATCTTTTCCAGAAGGAAAGAGTCAGAGGAATAGGAGTCAGGATACCTCCGTCTAGACCTGGAAAACCTTGGACAAGGCACCTGGTCTCTGGAGATAAAGCATTTGCCCTCAAAGGATAGTTTCTTGTGTGTGCCCTCCCTCCTGGGAGGCCCGCCCACCTTCCAGATCTAGCTCAGGTCCTTCTCCTCTGGGGACGTCCCAGCCACGCTGGCCTCCTGTGCTTTCTCCCTCCTCTGAGCTTCACGGACAGCACAGTTCATGCCGGACCCACGTAACTGCAGACACTCACAGCCCTCGTAACTGCTTGGGCTCACATCCTGACTCTACCACGTCCTAGCCTTGTGACCTTGGCTAAGTTCCTGAACCACTCTGTGCCATGCACACTGAGAAATAAATTACTAGGACAATGCCCGGCCCTTAGTGAGCATTACGTCAGTGCTGTCTTCTAGTATCATCTGTGAGCACCCATGTGCCAGGAGATTTACATTTCACAACTAGCCTACAAACTGGCTCTATGCTTACGTTAGCAGCCACTCAGCTAGTGAAGTTGAAGAGCTGGCTTTGACTCCATCGCTGAATCCGAATCCCTCCATACTTCCTCTCCCTCACCCTGCATCCCTGTTCCCAGTGGATGAAGCTAGACTGAAGCTCCCCAAGGGCAGGCAAGGTGACAGCCCTTTCTGTTGCCTCCCTTCACGTTGGCCTGGGCACTGCTGGGCACACAGGAGGTGTTTATTATACATCCACACATGGAATTCAATTGAACGAGGCTGTCGTGAAGATGGAGCTTGGGGCTAACTTCTTGGAAAGGGCTCTGATCCTCAGGGTTAATTGCTTTGTTTTCTGCATCGACAAAGGGAAGGGCTGTCTCTGTCTCCCACCCAGGCAGAGAGAAGCAGGCTCTGTCTTTCTCTGGCCTCCTTGAAGGAGATTTTTAGGGAAGTGAAGGGAAGGGGTCAGATCTCTTGGAGTTTGGCTTCTAAGGGTGCTTGACAGGTCAGAAGAGTCAGTGGTCTCTCAGGCTAAAAGCAGGAAAGGTTGACTGACTTGTTTTCTCGGGCGTTGATTGCTGCTCCCTTGCAATCAACCAGAGAAACTGCAGTGCAGGGAGTCAGAAGCGTTGTCCTCACACGGGAATCAGGTAGAAAAGGAATTAAATTCTGGTGGTCCAGGGGCCGCCCTTGCACTGTTGGGGGTGTCACTGGGAGGCCGGTTTGGGCTCAGGAAGGCCTTTCTAGAGTCTGAACTGCCTGGAGAGAACAGGCTTCTGCCAGGAAAGGTCCTCAACTCGGGCCTGGCATCCCCTGCGTGTCCAACTCAGTGTCCAGCTGTCTGCTGGCTCCTCCTCAGGCTGAGCCTTCCCAACTGAATGCACTGGCTGAGGTCTCCCCCAGCCCTCCCTGTCCCTGGCCAGCCGGCTTCATCCCTGTGCTGTCATCGGGGGCCATGGCACCTGGGGAGTCATCCTTAGCACCTCCTGCCCCTCGCTCCACATCCAGTCCACGACTGCACCCTACTCCTGCTACCACCTAAATGTTCTGACCTGTGTTCTCTTCACTCCCGTCCACCTCACTGTCATCACCTCCCCTTTGTGGAGCTTTGCAGCAGTCCAGTAATGGCCTTCCCGCCTCCTTCCATCCTCCACTGACTATCCCTAGAGCGCCTCCAAAGTGGCAATCTGACCACAGCGCTGCCCTGCTTAACACCTGGCTGTGCCTCCCACCCACTGCCTCAGCCTGGTTTGTACAGGCAAGGGGGGAGGAGATTCAGAAAGACGCCCCCACCCCAGCTAAGATCCTACCTACCTACGGGGTCAAGTCCCAGCTCCTTCACAAGGGTGCCATGCCCCAGCAACCTGCAGTCTGCGTGCAGCCGGTGGGCGTGTGGAAGTAGATGCACACATCACACCCCCAGGAGCCCCTAGGGTCTGGCCCTGCCCCCTTCCCTCTGCCACCCCCACTTGCAGCCCCATTACGCCATCTGAGGCTCTCTGAACCTCCATGCTGGCTCAGCCTCCGTGGCTCATTCATGCCGGTGCCTCCCCTGGGGCTCCCTTCACTCTTCCTCACCTGGTTGGGCCTGCTGATCCTTGGAGACTCCCTTTGGATGTTCCTCCTCCAGGAAGCCTTCTCCACCTGCACACCCACTCCAACCCAAAGTCTGAAGTAGATACCTCTCCTCAGTGCTCCTGCCCCCACCCCCTGTGGTTGTTACCTGTTTATCATACTTCCCACCCCTCAAAGACCATGAGGTCCTCAAGGGGGTGGGGGCGGTGTCTCACTCACTGTTGTATCCCCAGAGCCAGCACAGCTCCTGGCCCCTGGGAGCCACCCAGTGCCCCCTTGCACAGGAGGGCAGGCCCCAGACCTGCTGTGGGGCCTTAGGGACCCTGGGGATGTGAGAAGAGGGAGAGGAGAAGCCTTAAGAGAACTCTGGCCCAGGAGTCGGGAGGTTCCTGGCCCCTAGGGGGCGCTGGTCCCCTGCATGGATCTTTGGGGGGCAGCTCCTTAGGGCTGGAGGGGCTCCTACAGGGGGTGGGGGGTGCTGGGGAGCGCATGAAACCTCAGAATAAACAGGGTGCTTCTTCAGTGCCCACTTCACATGAAGATCTGAGGACAAAACTGCTTTAATATTAAAACAGTTATAATTAGAGAGTGGAAATGTGGAATACGGACTAATTTAAAGATAACACAGAAGACTTCAAAGAAATGTGCATGTGGCCAGGTCTCTGGGCAACGCCCAGCCGCCCGGGAGTCCATGTCTGTTCTGCTCAGCTGGGAGGGCTACTTTGGAGTAAGAGTTAGAGATGCACTCAGTTCTAAAAGTTCCACGCCCTCATGGGACAGATTGGGAAACTGAGGCACAGTGCAGCATTGGGCGGCAACTGTGCCCCCACCTCAGCAGGATACTGAAATGCCTGGTGAGCTGTTTTCCCGTGAAGGTGTCTGTGAGCACCGCTCCATGTGGGTGGTCTTCGTGCCTCTGGAGGCTCCAAGGTTGTTCTGGGCCTTTCTTCCCAGGCTCTCAGTTTCCACCTGCACAGCTTGCCAGCTTTCCCACCTGAACTTCCCACCTGTGCCCCAAATCCAGCTCTTCCTTCCTTCTCTGTCTACCTCCTCACCCGGGCCCTCCCTCTCTCCTGCCCCACAGCCATGCCTAGAGTCCAAGATCTGTGGTCACTTCTTGACGATGCTGTTTTGCCATAGCTCAATCCCTGTTCCAACACCCCCAGGCCCTCATGACCTCTCACCTGGACTAGTGGTGGGGGTAGTAGTAATAAAAAATAATAGCAGCTGACACTTGCATAGGACTTACCACATTGCAGACGCTGTCCTAAGCACTTTACTTGTATTGACTCATTTAATCCCCATATCTTTCTATGACATAGGTGCTTTTTATTCCCATTTTACTGATAAGGAAATTGAGGCACAGGGAGGTTAAGTAACTTGCCTAATGTCACACAGCTATTAGGTGGCAAGCATCACCCTGGATGTCCCTCCTTCTCCCCTTGTACTCACCTCTACCAGGTCCCAGCATCCTAGAACCTGCTGTGATCTTGTCCCCTACTGGCTTAGAGGTCATCAGAGTTCCCTGCTGGCTGCTAGGTGATGGTCAGACATTTAACTTGGCATCCTAGGCTCTCTGCCAGCCAGCTCAGTTTACTCTCCCACCCTGTGGTTCTGCAATCAAACTAGACGCCGGTTCTGCCCGCCCCCCAGTGCCCTCCCTCCATCTCTCCATGCCCAAGTCCTTCCTGTCCCCCGATGTCTGCCTTCAGCACCACCTGCCCCAGGGAGCCTTTCTTGATGCTCCCACCTGGAATGGTCCTTCCTTCCTACAACTCCCTTCACATTTCTGACTCCCCCTTTTTGGTGGCTCTTGTCACTTATCTCCCGATGCTAGAGGAGAGGAACTGGTACCTCCCATCTCCACCCCATAAAATACTTGTGAAGGAATGTGTTTGTATTTGTCATCAAGGTGGCACCATGTATGCAGCACTGGCCTGTGGGCAGGAACCTGGTTTCTAATTCTGTCACTACTCAGAACAGCTGTGTGACCCTAGACAAATCACTTGGTGTCTCTGTGCCTTCCTTTCCTTATCTCTAGAAGTGGATATCAGGACTCATCCAGACAGTAGAGACCCTGCTAAACATGCAGCTGGCTGCCCCTGCAGGAAGAAGAGGAGATGAGGGAGAGGGAGGGGAAATGAGTTCACAGGAAACCTACAGACACTGGAGCAGAGCGGGTGTGAAAACTGCCTTGGTTTGCTTGATGGGAGATTAGGGAAAGGTTGGGCTTAGACTTCCCATGTGAAAAACAAAATTGCTGGTGAGTCTCATATTAGAGGACAAACGTAGTGCCTGTGAAAGACCACGGAGGAACACAGGGTGAGGAGGCCTCCTCACCCGCCCAGGGCTTCTCGGCCTCGGCACTGGTGACATCTTGGACTGGATGATCCCCTGTTGTGGGGGGCTGTCCTGTGCATTGTGTGACGTTTAGCAGCATCCCTTGCCTCTACCTACCCCCCAGTTGTGACAACCAAAAATGTCTCCAGACATTGCCAAATGTCTCCTGGGGGGCACAAATCATCCCCAGCTGAGCCCACTGCTTTAGCCCACCCACCCCTACTGTATACCTAGGCCTGTGACATAGTCTCTGAGGACAAGTCTGGTTTGGAATTAAAGCTTGGACATGGAGAACAGTTAAGGAGGTTCTAAATGCAGGGTAAGGGCCGTGGTGGTGGTGGTGGTTTAGGAGGGAGCTTCATAGGCCCAGGGCAGCCCTAGGACCAGATCTTGAAGGATGAACAGGGAGGATTGCACCTGGTGGAGGGAGGAGGGGAGGGCATCTGGGGTGAGGGGAGCAGCCGGAGCCGACACACAGGGGCAGGTCCGGACGGGTCCCCTTTGCAACATCGGGCCTCCTTTGGCTGCACAGGTGGAGGGTGTGTGTGGGGGAGCAGTGGAAAGGTTAAATAAATATTATTCCAGGTGTGTTTGCTCGTGGGACACTGGGTCTAACCGGGGAGCCCAGTTGCGTAAATCTAAGTGTCAGTCTGTCACAAACCTCCCTGAACTCTCCTCCCCGGGAGCCCCGGTTTTCACACCCCACACTCTGCTTGCTGGAGCTGGGGCCACAGCCCGGGGCATGGAAGCCCTGGGGCCTAGCCCTCACTACTTGGAAAAGCTCCTTCTTACCTGGTTTTTTCCTGCAGGTGGTAAACCCGAAAAAGAAAATGAAGAAAAAGAAATACGTGAATTCTGGCACAGTGAGTAGCCGCCCCCTCTCTGCCGCGGGTGTAGACGTTCTGAGCCCCGAGCTAGGTCTGGTGTCAAGAGTCATGCGTCTGTGTGTGCAGAGTGTGGGAACCAGACTCGGAGGGCTGGGGGTGGGGAAGGGTGGGGCCGATGCAGCAACAGCCCAGGGGGTAGGCGGTGCAGGACACACGACAGACTGTGATCAGAACGAGAAATCCCGAGAGACTCCCCCCGGGACTTCCTGCAGGAAGGAGAGGAAAAGCAGTAGCATTTATCCGGCCCTTGATCTGGGAAATTCCCCCGCGAGGTGCTTTTCACAGGTTGTTTTCTTGAGAAGTGGATATTATCAGGCCCTTGTCATGAAAGAGGAAACCACGGCTGCCAGCAGGGAAATGACTCACCCAAGGTCACAGAGCGAGAAAGCGGGAGAGATGGCCATCAGCCCTACAGTTAGATTCAGAGCTGGCAGCTGCTGCGGGCACTGCCCCTTTAACCTTGACCATCCTGGGGTCACACTGGTCCAGAGGCTTCTGAGGGCTGATCTTCAGGACATTTCATGCATTTACTTAATAAATATTTACTGAGGGCTACCATGTGCCAGGTACTGTTCTAGGCATGAGGGGTACAGCTGGGAACAAGGCAGACCCCAGCCCCTGTCCTCCTGGTGTTTATATTCCAGTGAGGGGAGACTGAGAACAAATGCATATACACACATGTCCCCGTGTGTGTCAGGTGGTGATGAAGGCTGTGGGGAATGCCAGGGACAAAGCTACTATTTTAGATAAAGTTGTCAAGGAAAGTGTCTCTGAGAAGGTGACATGTGAGCAGAGATTCAAAGAAGGTGAGGGAGCAAGTACTGAGGATATTGGGGAAAGAGAATTCTAGCTGTAGGGGTCAGCATGTGCAAAGGCCCTGGGGTGGAGCCCACTGTGCCTTTACAGAACAAGCTAATGTCTTTGCAGTGCAAACATACCCAAGTTTGTACCCTCCCTGTCCCTCCCCCTCTAGAGCTCCACGGCCCCATCAGCTGTTGCAGCCAAACTTCGTCATTTGAGTCAGGCAGACTGCAACTGCAGACCCAGAAGAGGCCGTAGTCAGGGAGGTCTAGGGTTCCTCTGAGAAATCTTATTTTCTACCTCTGTAAATGGGGTGGGCAAATCATCCCTACCCCGCTTACTGCACAGGGTGGCTGTGACAGACTCATGGGAGATCCAGGAAGACGCAGCCCTGTAAAGTGCAGAGTACTCTGCTCATTCAGAGCGGACTGACCACTGCTTCTCTGACTGCAACTGTTTCACAGACAGGCTTGGAGTGTTCTTTCCTGTGTCCAAAGCTGCAGTGTTTCTCAGTAGGCATGCCGTTGGCATTCGGGGCAGGATAATTCTTCGTCCCACAGGACTTCCCCATACACGTGGGATGCTTAACACCCCAGCCTCAGCCCATGGCTACCAGTAGAGTCCCAGTCACTGTGAGACCCCCAGAACTCTCCCACACATTCCCAAATGCCCCAGGGGAGGCAACACCTTCCCCAGCTGAGAAATCTTGGGTGTATAGCTTAAAAAAAAAAAAAAAGAAGAGGTTTGAAAAGCACTGATCTCATCCAGCTTTCTTACTTTAGAGATACAGAAACTGAGGCCCAGAGAGGGGACGTGATTTGTCCCAGGTCACACAGTGAGTTAGGGACAGAGCAGGACTAGGCCCAGGTCTCCTGAGGTTCCTTTGCTCCAGCATTTCCCAGTCTTTATCATAAAAAAAAATCTCTCAGGGTTCAGGATGCTTATGAAAATACAGATGCCCAGGCCAGTTCCCTGGGGTTCCATTTTAGGAGGCCCAGCAATCTGTGTTTAGGGCTTCTCATACTTTACTTACTATGTGCAGAGTCTCCTGGGGATCTTGTTAAAATGCCAAGAATCTGCATTTCTGCATCTCTAACCAGCATCAAGGTGATGCTGATGCTGCTGGTCCAGGGACCACACTTTGAGTAGCAAGTCCCTGTGTGAATCCATATGGTCAGGCAGTTTAAGGAATTGCTTCATCCCAGGGCCTGGAGGAGGGTTCAGTCCTGACTGCAGGATAGACTCATGTGAGGAGCTAAGTAAAGATCCAGGGCCAAAGCCCCACCCCAGAAATTCTGATATAATTGTTTGGGGTCCTCATCTGGGCTGCAAGATGTTTTAAAAGCTCCCCGGGGAGTCTAATGATCATCAGTCAGGGGAGAGGTCACTGCCACAGTCCACTCTTAGTGGAAGGAGGCTTTGTCCACCCAGGTGCCGTAACCACCGTGGGTGGGGGTCTCCGAGGCCCAGTGAGCACTCGCAGACCCTCCCATTATTCGGGCTAATGGCCCATCGGCTTTGTCGAGCAGATGCCCTCACTGACCCTACCCGGTGAGTCAGTAAAGATGGCTGAACCTGCCCCAGTAGGGGGCTCCCCAAATGCTAGAGTGGAGTTGTCTGACACAGGTGAAAGGCCCTCCACCCCAGTCTTGCCTCATCTGATTGGTTTTGGCTGCCAGGCTTTCACTTGTCCCCACGATCCTCAATCATCATCGTAAGGAGCTGCTAGGTAGCTGCCTGTCCCGGCAAAGCTGATGCCAAAGCCACCAGGAGGCACAGGGCCAGAGGCCTCTGCTTGGGAGAGGGGCCCGGGTGGTCAGTTAGCTCCAGGGGAAGACAGCTGCTCACGAGGGTCTTGGGTCTGAGAGGGTAGAGAGTGAGAGAGGCCAGAGGGATGAGGTGGGTCAAGTAAGGCTGCAGGTAAGCACACACCAGAGGCATGTGTCAGGATTGTTAGCGGGATGTGGAAGCGTGGAGCTTTCAGCATTGGTAGGTTTAGGCCTGTGTCAGGAAGACCCCCTTCACCTGCCACACCGGTGTCCACTTAGAGGAGACTCGTGCCCTTGGCTTGAGCCCCTGAGCCCCGGTGACAGAGACGGGGCCCTTCTGGCATGCAGTTGGCATCGGGTCAAGAGTGCAGGCTCTGGGGTAAGACAGACTCAGTTCCCATCCCCCTCGGCCACATCGTCGCGGTGTCCTTGGGCACATCGCATCACCTCTGGGAGCCTCCCTGGCTGTAAAATGGGTTGTGCTTCCTAGGGTTGTTGTGGGCACTGTATGCAATGAAGTTTGGAAACCGGCACCTGTTGAGTGCTCCATAACTGTCCGAAACCCTCTCCCCCAACCCCCTGCTCCCCACTGACCAAGCTCCCTTTTGTTTTCAGGTCACGCTGCTTTCCTTTGCTGTGGAGTCAGAGTGCACATTTCTCGACTACATCAAAGGAGGGTGAGAAGAAATGCAGTCCGGTTTCTTTGGGCTCAGGGAGAGGGAAGCAGCCCCACACATCGACATGAGCAGCTCCAGCCCCACTCTGGCCTCTCTGAGGCCCTGGCGGAAGCCTGTGATCCTGGGCTCAGAGCCCTGCCTGCCCCTGGATCCTGAGCGGCTGCAGAGGGCGCTTCTGAGTCACGGAGGCCAGCCTGCGTCACGTCAGGTCCCTGTGCAGAGATGGGACCTGGGGGTGTCAGGAACTCCATGACAGAGAGAACCAAGGGCTTAGGGAGGTGGAAAGAGCCCTGGACAAGGGAGTCAGGAGACCCAGTCTCTAGACCCCTCTTTGCCATGAATTTGCTGGATTCATGTGACTTTGGGCAGGTCACTTTCCCTCCCTGGGTGTCAGTTGCCTCCTCCGTATACACAGAGGTTGGAGTTAGGTAAGTTCTAAGGTTCATTCCTGCTCTGAGCTTCTGATACCTCTGGTCTGTCGGGGGGCAGGGGCAGTAATTAACCTGCCCAGTGTCATCAGGGACCTACAGAGGCAGGAGGGATTGGGGGATGAACCAGGGGATGGTCCCAGGGCCAGCAGGTGGTGAAACACGAGTTTAAGGAGCAGAAAGAACCCGAGGGGTCGCCGCCAAGGCAGGCAGGGAAGCCTGGAGGCTCCAGCCAGCAGCTTATGGAAAGAGAGCCTGACTCTGAGGCGAGGTCCTGCCCAGCATGCTCCCTGCCAGGACAGGTGCCAGGTCAGGGTGTGGGTAGCCGAGAGCCCACAGGTGCAGGCAGGTGAGTGACTACACCTGTCTGGAGAGGAGCAGGCAGGACGGCTGCCAAAGCTCATCCCAGCCAAGCGGGCACTTGGTTGCCTGGTTCTCCAGGGCAGAGGGAAGAGTCTGGCCCTGGGAAGCCACACTCACTCTCCCATGACACCACTCCCTGCTGCCTTGAACCCGCAGTCTCAAGGTTGCGAGCTCTACTTCTGCCCACTGAGCACACACCCTTCCCTGCGGTCACCCAGAGGCCTCCCTGCCCTCCCGGCCCCTCCTCTGAGCCTATTCCAGACCCTTCCCTTGCTCCCTTCCCCCATCAGAACTGCTCTGTTCTCTATCCCATTAAGCAACCACCCCTTACATTTCATAGCACCTGGTAATTTTCAAACCATCCTCATCCTATTTATCCTTATTTGCATAGTGCCCCCAATTTACAGAACGTGGGGCAGGGTGAGGATGATTATCTCCATTTTAGGTAACTTGCCACACACGCAGCCAGTGGCAGGGTTCCCTCTGTCACCACAGGCTGCATTTCTTCCATGTAATGAATGATCCTGGCCCTGCCTGCCTGACAGCTACCGGGTGGGGTGTGATGCAGATGGAGACTGCTGAGTTAAAGGGCTGGGTGCTGTGCCGCCTCATCATCTCATCGAGAAGGAGCCCTCAGCTGGCGCCACGAGTATGGGGCAAGTCAGAATGCTGGAGCCCGCCCAGCCTCTCTCACCCTCTCTGGAGAGCCCGAGTGACAGAGCTGGCTCCAGGGAGCCAGAGCCCGGCCCGCTGCATGTCCGGGCAGGCAGCTGAGGGAGCCTCTCCTCCCTGGCCTCCCTCCCCCAACCTGGGCCAGGAGGAAGGGTATGGGCACCTCTGCCCTCACGTCAGAGATGGAGCTGGTTGCTCAGCATCTTGCCTGGTGCGTTGCAGGAGAGGCGGGCCTGCAGGGAGTAACTTTCCCACAAAAGTCCCTGCTTTCCAGTCCCTTCCTTCCCTGCGTCATTTCAGAACCCAGAGCAGGGGAACACTAGTGAAGTTAGTTAAGGAGTAAAGCCTGCTCTGCCCTCACCCTTTATTTGGAAGAGCTGGGCTGACAGTATCCCCCAGCTGTAGTTCTGCAGGCCACAACCACCCTCCCAAGGGTGGTCCTGGGAGCAGGGCTCTTACCCTCCAAATGTCTCACTTCCTCTAACAAAGACACCATCTGTATGTTCCACACAGAGATGACAACAAACAGCAGATGAATAGGGTAGGTCAACTGCTATGACAAATAATCCCCCCACCTCAAGGCTTAATACAAAGAAAAGCTTATTTTTCATTCATGGGGTGGTAGAGATGGGTGGGGAGATGCTCCACACAGTCCTTCAGGGACCCAGGCTCTTGCCATCTTGTGGCTCCTCCCTCAGAGCTTGGAGTCCACTGGATGCTCTGCCTCCAGGCAGCAGACCAGGGGGATAAAGTATGGGGAGGACTGTCTCTGGCCTGCAGACCCTGGCTTGGGTCTCCTGCTAACGATGTCCTTCACCCTTCCTGGAGGACGAAGGTTCCATGAGCAGCAGCCCAGCTGTGATCAGGTGGAGAGAGGGCTGTGGTTTCTGATAGAGACCATCTGCTAAATGCAGGTGAGGGGAACCCTGCCTCATCTTACATCATCCCTAGCCCCAACTTGGAACCACCAGAGCAGTTTTCCCAAATGTGATCCTAGAACCCCCTCCTCAGAATCCCTGGATGAGGGCAGGGGATGTTTGTTGAAGAAGTAGATTCTGGAGCCCCATCTCAGACCAACTGAATTGGCATCCCTGGGAGTAGGGTGCTGGGGTCTTCTTTTTAAATAAACTCCCCTGATGATTCTATGCTCACTGCAGTGTGAGAACCACAAGACTAGACTTTATCAGGGGCTAAGCCTTGTCAGCTTTGTTCTGTCAGCATCTAGCACAGAACCTAGGACAACCAAACCCTCAGCAAGTTTCCACCCTGACTGTGAATCCTCAAAACCTAACTTTATATTATGGAAAAATTCCAAACACATGCAAAAGTGGAGAGAAGATATAATGAACCCCCAAGTACCCTTCACCCAGATTCAACAATTACCAACTCATGGCCAATCTTGTTCCATGTGCTCTCCCTTTCATCCTGTTATTTTGAAGCAAATCCCAGACATCATACTTCATCCCCCAAATACTCCAGGATGTATCTCTAAAATTTAAGGACTCTTTGTAAAATATAACCACAATACCATAATCATACTTAAAAATCGAACAGTTCCTTAATACCAAATATCTAGTCAGTGTTCAAATTTCCCCAATTGTCTTATAAAGTTTTTTAATGGGCTGATTTGAATCAGAAATTCAGGCAAGATCCATACACTGCGATTGGTTGATTTGTCTCTTCATTCTCTTTTCATCTCCTGGTTCCCGCAAGCAGCTGAAGGATTTGCCAGGACAGATTCCTGCATCCCACCAAGGGATTCTGATTCACTAGGTCCACAGGGGGCCTGAGACTTCTCACAGGTTTCCAGGTGACCTGGACACTACCCTTCCAGTAGTACTCCGACAGAATATCCCACAGACCGGCTTTTACTGGCTGCATCCCCTGTGGTGTCATTTAACACATTCCTCTGTCCCCTGCATTTCCTGTAAACAACTGGTAGATAGCTCTGGAAGTTCAGCAGGATTCAGGTTCAATTTTCTGGCAAGAAAACTTCATGGGTGGTGTCTTGTTCTTTCTTCAGGAGATGCACAGTGTCTATTTGTCTCTCTTTTTATGTCAAATAAGTTGTAACCCTGAATATGTCTCCAAATTTGAGCCAGAAATACAAGACCCTACTTCACTGGCCTTGGGTGGGCCCAGGGGCAGGGTTTGGGGAGGAGATAAGTAACCATAACCACAAGCCCACACGGAACATAATCGTATTCACAGAGCTGTCACACGCCTGACTCTGGGTGCTCATGACAGTCCTTTGAGGGAGGGCACGGCTGGCGTTACTATCCCAGTTTTCCAGAACTGGAAGGAGATGAGGGACTTCACCAGGGCCACATACCTGGCGAGCAGCGGGGCTGGGGTGGAAGCCAGTGTCTCACTGCGTCCAGCACTGCCTCTGTCCAGGTAACTCCCCGCTCTCCCTCTTCTAGGACCCAGATCAACTTCACAGTGGCCATCGACTTCACGGCTTCCAATGGTGAGTGGGGGGTGGGCAGAGGAGCGGGATGGGGGACGTGGGCACTGGGAAGGGGAGGGCTTTTCAGGGCTGTGGCAGTTGGTCCTAGCTGGGAGCCAGGTCTCCCACACCCTCTGGCCTCATCTTCACTGAAGAGGAGATTGTTAGGCCTGGAGAACCAAGGATACAATCAAGGTGGCGAAGGTATCCCCAGGGTGGACCACGGTCGCTAACAAATCTGGGCTCTGGGCCTACATACCAAGCCTTGCTCTTGAGGACACCCAGTCTCCCTGGGGGAACAGGAGATGGCTACCCTGGGCCCATGGAGAGCCCTTGAGCAGAGGTGTTACCTCACAGGATCGAATCCCACATCCTCTGTGCAGTCCAACCCACAGGCTGGAGGGAGAACTGGGGTCAAGACTGAGTTCTGTGGTCCTCAGTGGGGGCAGGAACACAGCCCAGGAACCCCGTCCTCCCCCTTGCTGGGGCTGCCCTAGCTTCCTTCCCTCCTCTGACCTTCTCCAGTATCGGGCTGGAGCAATCAATGCCAAACTTACACTGTTAGAAACATCACAACCTTCCTTGGATTCTGGACCCTCATTAGCCATGCTCAATGCTCAATTTTGTGCCAGTGAGAAGATGCCCAGGTCTTGTATTCCTCAGGTGTGTCAGAAACCCCTCTTAGGGCTGTGGGCCCTCGCATCATAGAGTGGAAGGATGTCAGAGCTGGGAGGGGCCTTAGTAACAACAGTGAGGAGAGTTGTATTAATGACACCTGTTTAATCCTCACAACAATCCTGTGAGGTGGGGACTATTACTATCCCCATTCTACAGGTGAGGAGACTGAGGCCGAGAGGTTAAGGAACTTATCCCACATCACATAGCTAGTAGGAGGTAGGGACAAGATTGGTACCTTGGCAGTCTGTGCTGCACTGCCTCTCATTAATAAGTAAGTAAAACATGGACGATAGTCGTCGTGACAAGGGCTGTGGGGAAAAATCAAGCAAGGAAGAAGAATAGGGAGTTTTGGGGTAGGCTGTAACTTTTAATAGGCTGCTCAGGGAAGATCACGCTGAGAAGGTAATACTTGAGTAGAGACCCAAAGAGGCGACGGAGCAAGCCATGTGTATGTCTGCGGAAAAGTGTCCCAGAGCAGAGGGAAGAGCCACTGCCAAGACCCTGAGGTGGGAATGGCGAGAGGCTGGGACTGAGTGACAGGAAGGATGGTGGGAGATGAGGAGAGGTAACTGGAGGCCAGATCACATGGGGCCTTGAGGGCTCTTGTAAGGACTTTGGGTTTAACTCCCGGTGAGATGGGAGCACTGGAACATTCTGGGTGAAGAGGCGTGACCCAGCTGCCCGAGGTATGACAGGCTCACCGCGGACACCAGGGCGGAAGAGGGCGATCCCTCAGGAGGCTGCTGCAGTCCTACATGCAAGGGGAAGGGGGTGCGCGGAGGAGGGGAGAAGCAGGCGGGATTCTGGATAGATTTTGAAGGTTTTGAACCAGGATTTGCTAAAGGATTGAATGTGTGGTAAGAGAGAAAGAAGGGAGTCAAGAATAATTAAGTTAGGGCTGCCCTCGGACACCCTCTTCTGCATTCTGAACCGGGGTGGCTCGTCCCCATGTCCTGTGCCACAGGGAACCCCTCACAGTCCACGTCCCTGCACTACATGAGCCCCTACCAGCTGAACGCCTACGCGCTGGCGCTGACCGCCGTCGGGGAGATCATCCAGCACTATGACAGCGACAAGATGTTCCCCGCCCTCGGCTTCGGGGCCAAGCTGCCCCCTGACGGCAGGGTGTCCCACGAGTTCCCGCTGGTAGGATGTCCCGGGAGAAAGGGCTGAGGGCTGAGCAGGCTGGGGGTGTGGTGCCGCACCTGGGGTGAGGGCATTTCCCATCCTCCCCGCCTAGGGACTTAGGGTGCAGCCTTTGTGGGGGGTGGGCTGCCTGTGTTTGTAAGGGGCTTTCATTAGGGCCTCCAGAAGCCCACTCCCCACCTTGCTCACAAACACCTCTCCACGTCTGAAGCCACCCACAGTGGGCTCTGGCCTCCTTTGCCCGACAAGACCCAGGTGGAGGTGGAGTGGAGACGTGGCTGCACTGTCCCCCAAGGCCCCCGAAATGAAGATAAAGGGGTGTGGGTTGGGTATGGGCAACTGCAGGTAATTCCAGCAACTCCCTGAGATGGGGGCCCTATGGCGATGACTCCTCAGGCCACCTACTCTCCCTTCCTCCTGTGAGCTGGGACACTCAGGTGGTCACTGAGTGTCCCTCACAGCAGACGTCCCTCATGTGCCTGTGGAGTGCCAGGCACTGTGCTCGGCACAGGACACAGGAGGATGGGTCAGCTGCTGGCAGTCATTTTAGGGGCTTGCCGGGAGTTCCTTGAGGGAAGAAGCCAGGGCTCCCTGGGGACCTACCTGAGCAGGTACAGGGAGAGGGGCAAGGAGCAGGTAGAGACCCCGTTCACCTGGAGCATGTGCTGCCCTTCAGGGTGGGCCCTGGGGGCCCCCTCCCCTGTTCCCCCAATGCCCACCAGAGAATGGTTTAGGAGAGCAGGGCCTGCTGGCCTCCCCATCCCGGCTCTGCCCCCACAGACCACCGGGCTGCCCTCCTTCCCACCCCGCTGCCTGGGCTCAGCCTCCCGTCCTCTGCCCCCAGAACGGCAACCAGGAGAACCCCTCGTGCTGTGGCATCGAGGGCATCCTGGAGGCCTACCACCACAGCCTGCGCACCGTGCAGCTCTACGGCCCCACCAACTTCGCCCCCGTGGTCACCCACGTGGCCAGGTGAGCGCTCGGGTCACTAGCCCCCGTCCCAACGCGGCACGCGGTGTTTGTTTCCACACCTGTCCTCACGAAGGCGGGAGAGAGTCTCTTCCCATTGACTCGCCTTTCAGGGAGCCCTGACCCTAAAGAGACCCCCCTCCCATCAAAGAGCTGTCCCCACTAAAGCGTTAAGAGTCCTTGTGTGGGGTGGTGGGGGGCGACATGCCCAGAGCCCCGCCAGACAGACCTCAGCCCCCGCCCACCCCAGGAACGCGGCCGCGGTGCAGGACGGCTCCCAGTACTCGGTGCTGCTCATCATCACCGACGGGGTCATCTCGGACATGGCACAGACCAAGGAGGCCATCGTCAACGTGAGCGGGGTCGGGGGACGGAGAGGGGAGGGGTCTCTGCCGCCCCTTAGGAGAACCCAGGGGCGTGGCTTCTCTCCCCGCCCTCTTTGGGACCACTGCTGGCTTCTCGCTGCAGAGTCTGGAGGGCCCGGCAGTGGGGTTTGGGGGGTGGAGGCGGCGCCGGCTGATGAGGGATCCGGCTGGTGAGCTCTGTATCCAGCTCTTAGTTACAGTGGGTGGTCCACTCCCTTGAGACGTCTGTGGGTCCCTCATTAACCCATCTCTAGGGCTGCTGCCCTGGACCCCAGCCCAGCCTGGCCAGGTAGAGGAGGTGGAAGGCCCAGGAACATGGCTCCCCCTACCGGCTGGTCTCCCTGTATGATGGAGGCCCAGCGGCAGAAGAGGGGGTGGGGGTGTCTCGCAGAAGCAGACCTGTGACCCATTTCCCCCTCTGCCTCCCTCTCGACCCCCTCTTCCTCACTGGTGCCCCACCTCTGTTTCCCTTGGTCTGTGTTCCTGGCTGCTTCTCCCCGGCCCCCAATCCCTTTTTCTGTTTCTCTATGTGTCTCCATCCTTCTCTCTTCCATTTTTTCCCTGTCATCCTGCCTTTCTTCTTTTGATCCACCCCTTTCTGTCCCTATCCACGATCTACCCTTTTAACTGGCCTCTCGGCTGAGTCCACTCGCTCCATGCTGTCTCCCAGGCTGCCAAACTCCCCATGTCCATCATCATCATCGGCGTGGGCCAGGCAGAATTCGATGGTGAGTCCCCTCCCCGGAGATGTCTCCCCAGGGGCTCAGGCTCTTGGGGATGACCCTTTCCAAAAGAGAGAGCTCACACCTGGGCGTGGGTGACTGAGTGAGCAGGCAGGGCGGGAGGGTGTGTTTGCACAGGGAGGGGAGTGTCAGGGTGTGCACGCCACGCCCACATCGCAAGGCTGTGGGGAGGAGGCCCCAAGTCACTCCTCCCTCCTCCAACCCTGGCAGCCTGGGGAGCTGGAGCACTGGGCTAGGAGTCAGAGACTCTTGGATGGGCTTCTCCTGTCTCCTGGCCTCAGTTTCCTCATCTCTAACATGGGGGTCTGGTCCAATGGTCTCTGCCCTGAATTGGCCTGGGATTGGAGGACAAGTCCACTGTCCTGCCAGGCCCAGGTGCCCACCATTAATTCTCCCCACCCCCATGCCCCTCCTCCCCACACAGCCATGGTGGAGCTGGACGGTGATGACGTGCGGATCTCCTCCCGGGGGAAGCTGGCCGAGCGGGACATTGTCCAGGTGAAGCCCAGACCCTGCCTTCCCCATGGAAAATGCGAGAGCTCATCTAGCCAGGCTGACCTCACACCCCCTTCTGAAGGCTTTTCTGGAAAGGGACCCTGGAGGGAGGTACTGGGAGCCCCAGAGTGGCCTGGGCACCACAGAAGGGAGCAGGAGTCAGTTCCTAGGTCACACTTCTCTGTAGGCTGGTCCCCTCTCTGCCATGTCTGAGACTCCCCCCTGACGTTGTCGCCCGACCAGAATGCTCTGCCATACCCTCCATGAGCCCCCGGCCTCACGGTCTCCTGCAGAGCACACACATCTGATTGCCTGCACCGTCTGCTGTTTTCTGCTGGGCTGCCTTCCCAGAGACGGCAAACCCCTTGAAGGTGGAGGCGGTGTCGTTAGTGTCGCTGCAGCCTCTCCCAGAGCGGCAGCGCTTGGTGCATGGAGTCCGTATTTTAACATCTCCAATAGGGTGCACATGTAACGAGCAGACAGGCCTTGGTCCTCAGGGAGTCCCCGTCCAGTCAAGTCTCAGAATGCACCTCAGCAAGCACGTCCCTCCTGAATCTCCCGCAGACCGAGTCCCTAGTGCTGGGAGATTTGGAATAAAAAACTGATATTCTCCATACCCTCCAGATTAAAAAAAGTGGAGCTGGGGAGGGGCCATTCCAGGTGTGGAGACCAACAAAGGGGGCTAGCAACCAGAGAGGGCAGTCTAGGAGGTGGGACTCAGGTATGCAAAGGCCTGCAGGCAGGAGTGAACCTAAGGCTGGAGGGGGGCACCCCTGGGAGGAAGCCAGAGGGGCCTGACTTTAGGTGTTGGCCCAGAAAGGAAAGAGGAGAAGCAGGGCCAAAGAGACAGAGAGGGCTCTTCCAGAGAGGTGGGAGGAGACGGGAGAGCCCCTTTCCAGAAGCTGGGGGATTCCTTCAGCCTTTCCTGAGCCTGCTCAGTGCCTGTGCTTGGTGCCAGGACTTGAGAGGTTAAGGACTCTTGTTCAGGGGTGTCTCCCGGCACGGAATAGAGGCTCAATAAGTGTTCGTTGAGTGAATGAAAGAGCAGTGACTACGCGAATTCACCACGAGGGCGAGGGGTTGAGTGAAGTGGGCAGAGGCTGGGGAGGAGGAGGACAGGATCCCAGGCCTGGAGATTTGGGAGGCTGGGGTCCGGCGCGAGACCTCCCCTGACCCTGCCTTCCCCGCTGGCCAGTTCGTGCCCTTCAGGGACTACGTGGACCGCACGGGCAACCACGTGCTGAGCATGGCGCGCCTGGCCCGTGACGTGTTGGCTGAGATCCCGGACCAGCTGGTGTCCTACATGAAGGCGCAGGGCATCCGCCCGCGGCCCCCGCCCGCTGCCCCCGCGCACTCGCCCCCCGCCCCCGCGCACTCACCCCCGCAGTCCCCGGTCCGCACGCCCCCCGCCTCCCCCTTGCACACGCACATCTGAGGCTGGCCCGCAGCAGGGGTGGGGCCTGGGGAGGCCCCTGGAAGGGTAGACAGGAGCCCCAGAGCCCCTACAGTCCGCCCCGCCTAGCCTTTGGCACCTGTGTGCCTGGGAGGCTGGCAGGGGGCGGGGCCCCTGGAGACTCCTCCCTAACTTCCTGGCCTCACTTATGGCCCAAATCCAGGGAACTGGGGGTACAGGTGGTGGAGGTGGGGTTCTGGGCCCCTGCTCTTCTCTTCTTCCCCTGATACCTGGTTCTAGCCCAGCCAGGAAGGTGTTAACAATCAGGACATTTGGGGTCCCCCTCAGCCCACCTGGGCAATCCTGCCTGCTCCTGTATCACCCTGAAGCCTAAGCTGGGCCCCCCTCCTCCAGGCCCGGTTCTCCCTCCTGCCTCCTGCGGTGTCTACTCCTATACCCGGCTCCTAACCCCCACCCTAGGATCCATCCTATCCCTAGTTCCAGTGAGCCCCATGAGGCCTGAACACGTGACCCTCCTGGGGACACTTGCTTGCAGTAGGAGCCTTGCAGACCCATGAAGGAGAGGCTGCAGAGGTGGGCCATAGGCCACGTGATAGGCCAGGAATGGGGGCTTTTCAGGCACAGGGTCCTTTCTGGTGCCTCTCAAGCCCAGGATGATGCTGGTTCTAGACACACAGATCCACAGGGAGCCCACAGTTGACTCCTCCCCCAGAGGCTGCTCAGGGTCCTTGCTGCCCACTCCCTGCTGTCCACCTGGAGTCCTGGGCAAGGAGCAGCCCAGCCCCAGCACTCCCACACTGCCCCTCCATCCCACGGGATAGGAGACGGGGGTCCTGGGGACAAGCCCTGCCTCCAGCCTGCCTGCTATGGGAACCCAAGCCAGGCCCTTCTGCCTTCTGGGTCTCAGTTTCCACATCTGTGAGGCAAGAGGGTTGACCAGATGGTCCCGGGTTTACCTTCGATTCTGATGTCCTGAGTGTCCATTCATCCCATGCCTGGCTTCCCCATCCCACTCACCAATGCAGCCCCTTCCCCCAGGCCGTCTTGGCTCTAGGGTCACCCTGTTCCAACCTGTCACCCCAAACCCACCCTAGTCCCGCAGCTTGGGCTCCGGCGTCCGAGCCGGGGCCCCTGCCCCTGCTGCGGGACAGGTGATCTCCCCTGGGCCACCGGCTGCCCAGCCTTTACCCCCGGGGGAGCAGGTCATGCATGCCAGTCCTTCCCGCCGCGTGGGGCTCCTCTGCCCTCTGAGCCTCCCGTCCTGGGCGGAGAGCAGCCCCCCATCTGCCGCCCTTCACCGCTTCCCTGCCTATCATGCATGATGGTGGTGTTTGTACACTGTCTGCCCTGTGCCTGTCTCTGAGACAGTCTCTGTGTGGAATTTGCCTTAAACCGAAGTAAATTTGGTTCTTTTACTAAGGTTCCTCGTTTTCCTTTGTCCTGTGAAAAATAGTACAGATGTCGCTGTGTGACAGAATCCAGGTTCTCCTCTCTCTCTGTTCCATTCTTCTCAGCAGGATTTACTGGGCAGCTGCTATGTCCTGGGGTCTGTGCTAGGCACTGGGGACACAGCAGCGAACGAAACACGGGCCCCGTCTCCACATAGAGCTCACAACAAACACACCAGTAAGATGGGAAAACACACAGTAAGCACATAAATAGGTAAATAACATAATTTCAGGCAGTGATAAGAGTCACAAAGAAGAATGAGAAGATAGAGAGTAACAGGGTATTATTTTAGATGAGGTGGTCAGGGCAGGCCTCTCTGAGGAGGTGATGGTTGAGATGAGCCCTCAGTGAGAGAGGGAGGCAAGAGGGCTCCACGTAGAGGGCACACAAGTGCAAAGGCCCTGAGGTGGGAGCATGCTTGGTGTGTTTGAAGGACAGCTAGGAGGCCGGTGTGGTTGGAGCTGCGTTAAGGAGGGGAGAGCGCAGGGGATGGGGTCAGGGACGTGCAGAGTCCAGAAAGCACAGGGCCTTGTAGGCCATGGTGAGGAGGCGAGAGAGGCGAGTAATATGATCAGATTATTTTGTAAAACAGGTGGGTCCCTTGATTGCCTTTGACCCCTCATTCACTTGTCTTCACAGGGATTTACTGAGCGTTGGTGCCAGGTCCAGCTCAGGTCTGGAGACACGGACACAGCTGCACCCACAGGGGCTACCCCCTGCTCTGGGACGATGAGCAAGGAAATCCTACTACCCTGGGATAGCAATGCCAAGCCAGCAGGAGGGGCCAGGGTCTGTGGGCACCACAGGGGGCTCTGGGGCAGGCTGGACAACTCACAGGCCATGTGCCAGGACGCTCCGCTGTGCGACGGGCCCATCACTCCTCCCGCACAGGATTATTGTACAGACATCCGAGGGGCATGTAGGTGTGCACACGTGAAGTGTGTGCCGGGCACAGGACCCGCTGCACTTTAGGTGCACATTAGCACCATTTTCCTCCTTGTCCCTCTCCATGTACAAATCCCTGTGGCCATCAGGGACGGGGTCCCAGGGGAAGGGGCCAACTCCCTTCTCTGGCAAGTTTGCTCTCAGCCGCCCTCCAGGCAGCCATTCCCAACCTGCACATCACAAGAAATTCGGTACTGATTACACCAAAGTTTGAGACTTGTTTACTTCTTATGATTTGATAGTATATTAGAGCTGATTCACGCTGTCCCTATAATTAGATGTCCCTCTGACTTGCATTCCCACATGCTTTGAGTGGGAACCGGGTGGGGTCACAACTCGGGAAGAGGGAAGTTCCCACAACCAGCGGCCCATTTTACCTCCCTTCAGGAGCCTGTGGGAAAGTGCCAGGAGGAGATGCCTGCCTGGCAGGGAAATGAGGCTCAGAGCTGCTGCCCCAGGGCACCAAGAGCATTTTTACCTCTCGACACTGTAGCTTCTCTCCTGGGTTCTTTCCCAAGGTGTGTTCCACGGAACACTGGTTCCATGGCGTGGGTTTTGGGAAGTTGCCTGCTCTGAGCCCCTCTCAGAGAGTTCCAATGGCCTTTAGGGTATTCAAGGCTCTGATAAGTCCTGCAGCAAAGAGACCAGTTTGACTTGGTTCAACCGAATATTTCCCAAACTTTTTGACCACGGAGTCAGTGTGCGTGTATGTTTAGCTGTAACGCTATTCCCAAGCAGAACCTGTTATCTTGGGAATTTGAGTAGAGACAATCTCCCTGGTTCCCAGGCCAACAGAGAAGCCTGAGGCCTGTTCACAGGAGGCTACAGGGAGAGCATGGAGTTTGGGAACTTCTGGAGGGTGGGGACCTCCAAGTTGGCTCTGGAGAGAAGGAAGGGGCCTCAGAAGGGGCCCCCACCCCAGCCATGATGGGAAGAGAAACTACAGGGAAGAGAGGAGGGCATTCAGACATTCACAGGCCTGGACTCTCGCTCCGTGGTTGACTTTGGGCTGAGGGGTGGGTGTGACAGCTGGGGGAGGGCAGGCAGAGAAGCGAGAGGCAGCTGAAAGGCTCTCCTGGGCTGTGAGCCCCGACCCAGGCTGTGGCTGGCCCCTACCCTCACCCCCACTCAAGCCCCAGGCCTTCAGGATTAAGGACCCCAGGCTGTCAGCACCCAGATCTTCTTCTACCAGTTCTCCACTTTTGAAAGTCCCTTTACCACTCTCTTGTCCACTCACTCAGATGCCCCTGAATTAATAAAACTAAAATGATAATAATGATAGTAATGACCAACACTCATATGCATTTACTAAGCACCAGGCATCTTCTAAGCACTTTATATATGTTGAGTAAGTTTATCTTCGTAACAGCCCTGTGAAGAAGGTACTGTCATTATCCCATTTTCCAGATGAGAAAACCGAGGCACAGAGAAGTTAAGGGACTTCTTCAAGGTCATACAACTAGGAAGAAGTAGAGCCTACAGGTGTCTGAGTCCCAAGGTGGAATGGGAACATCGACCTAGTTGCCATTTAGTTGCTGTGTCACCTTTGCTGGGCCACCTGCCCTCTCTGGATCTCAGCCTCCCCACCAGTAAAATGGAGGGGATGGGCTCTAATGTCACTAAGGGTCTTCCAGTCTCTCTTGAATCTCAGCCCTCCCATCAGCCTGTCCTGTCAGACCCCCGCCAGACCCCATAGACCTCCAGGGGCCCTGTCATGGCCTGGCTGGATGCTCTCCATCACCGTACCAGCCGCTCCCACAGCCCTGGGATGCCTGGCTGCCCTCGGCCTGCAGAGGAGGTCCCTGAGCCCGGCCTGGAAGGGGCCGGAGAGGTAGAAGCAGAGGATGGGGCTGACGGCACAATTGGAGTAGGCCAGGATGGTGCAGAGGCTGGAAGCCACGAAAGCCATCGACGTGGCAGGCAGGGCCCCCACGGCCGCCACATAGCTCAGCACAGAGCAGGGCCCCCACAACAGCACGAGACCACCAGCACTGTAAGGGTGAGCCCCGTGTTCTCCTGGTGCTCCCGGATCCTCTCCCCAACAGGGCCACGGGGCTGTGTCCACAGGAGCCAGCCCACGTGACTGAAGGAGCAGCCCAGCCCCAGCACGCACGGCAGGAAGGCCAGGGCCCCCAGCAGGGTGAAGTAGCAAGAGGTCCGAGCAGGGCTCAGGAGCAAGAGGCAAGCCCGGGGCCCCACTGCCGCCTCCACCACCACTCGCTGGAACAGCCAGTTGGGCAGTGACGCAGTCAGGCCCAGGACCCACATGGCCCCACAGAGCAGCAGGAGGGCGCCCCGGCTGGATGGGAGGGCCACATCGGGCTGGGCCACTGCCACGTGGCACAGAAGAGCCGTGGCCACATGCTGTAGAAGGTACAGAACATGGTGGCGGTGTTGGTGGCCTGGCTGACGGTGCAGATGGCCGGGCCTAGCCGCCAGTCGTGCCTCAGGAAGCTCAGCAGCAGCACCGGCAGCACGCAGGCCAGGAAGAGGTCGGACGTTCCCCACGCGATGTTCCCCACGAGGCTGTTGGTCAGGGCGAGGAGCGGCCGGGGGGCGCCCGGGCCCGGGCCCACCGCCAGCAGCATGAGCCCGTTGGCCAGCAGCCCCAGCAGCAGGATGAGGCCGCAGACCCTGGCGAAGACGAGGCGGAGGGGTCGCTCGGGTGTGGCTGTGAGCCCCGCGGAGAACGTGGCGTTGGGCTCCATCCTGCCGCTCTGGACACAAGGACAGCGTGGAAACCAGCCCGAGGCCGCCCCTCCCTCCCTGCTGAGCCCCCTCCTCTCCGAGACCCCTGCACACAGTGGGTGCCCCGGCGTGCGTCAGCCCCTTTAGACCGCACAGCGGCCTGACGCGCGGGCTCATCAACGCCCCGGCTCCAGACCCCGACCCTGCCTCTTGGTAGCTCCGTGACCTGGAAAAGTTCCCTAACGTTTCTCTACCTCGGTTTCCTCAACTCTACAGAAGTGAGGAAATGAAGAAAATAAAACAGATGTCAACAGGAGCTGTCACTAGAGGGCGAGATTCAGGTAGTTTTCATTTTCGTCTTTTTAATTTCTATTTCTAAAATTTCTGCATGGAGGACAATGGAATCTGATAAATAAACATCATATATATGTGTCTATATATTTTTTTTTAAACAAACCTCGCCCTGTCTGTGAAACAGGCAGATTTTAATTTGAGGTTCAAGTACGAAGGCGGATACTCGAGGGCTTTGAGGAGGGGTGAAGCCCCTACCAGCGGCTCCCCGCACATCGGGGTCATCTGAGGAGTTTCAAAAATATGCAGGCGTCCCGTCCCCAGAGAAGTGATTGGATTGGTCTGGGCTTTGGCATTTCCCAAGATCCCAGATGACAGTAAGGGGCAGACCAGCTCGGGAACCATGCGGTGCTGGTACCTGGCGGGAGGGGTGGGGGGAGCGCTGTACCCCAGTTGTCAGATCTTCCTCCTCACCCCAGCTCCTTCCCACGTGCTGAAGACAGGGGGAGTCCTGGATTGAGAGGATTCAGGCTGGGAGATGGGGTCTAGACATCCCAGAATCTGCCCAGGGGCTGATGTCGCCACCTGCCACCCCGCAGACCAGGCGGGGACCCCCAGCTTTAGTGGGGAGAGGCTTGCCCATTAACTCAATAAATAAATATTTCCTGAGTGTTTACCCTGAGCCAGGTTCTGGGGATCCAGCAGCAATAAGACAGTGGGATTCTGATTCTAGTCCCCATCCCCTTTTCTCCTGCACTGGGGGCGGTGCTGGAGAGACCCCTCTCTAGCTGGCTCAGAGCCAGGGCTGGGGGGGTACCCTGAGCCCCTCCTGCAGAGCCCTGCCTGAGGGACTTGCTTGGTCTCCGGGGCCCCATGGAAGCAACCTGCCTGAGGGCAGCTGAGCAGAGACGGGAGAGGGGGCCTCTGAGAATTCTGCCGCCCACACCCCTCCGGGGTCTCAGGCTGGTCCCAGGGCCTGCAGGGGAAGGAGGAACGAAGGACCAGCCCCAACACCCTAACTGCCCTGGATGAACGCTGTACTTGAGCGACTGCTTGTTTATTTCTTCCACCTGGCCCAGGCCTGCCTGCCAGTGACATGACTGGAGGGGAGGGAGGGAAAGAGAAGCGGAGAGGAGAGGGATGGGGAGAGGGAGAGAAAGGCTCGAGGGACCTGGCCCCTGCTCCACTTAAGCGTCCTCACCTGCCTATGAGAAGCTCCATAACTTCACGGTTAAGCTTGTGGACGCTGGAGCCTGAGTTCAAAAGCCCTCCCCACCACTTGCTGGCTGTGTGACTGTGGACAAGTTAACTCAGCCCTCTATGCCTCACTTTCCTCATCTGTAAAATGGGATAATAACAAGCCCAATCTCATAGGGTTGATGTGAGCATTAAATGCGGTAATACAAGTGAAGTGCCTGGCACACAGTAGGTGCTTGGTAAATGATGGCTGTTGTTCCGCTCCTGCCCACCCTCAGTTCCCAAAGCTCTCTTCCCTAACACCCCTGCCCAGGCTCCATTTTATCCCCCGCCCTCCCCTCCACACTCCACACCCTGAGCCCCATCAGCCCAGTCCCACCCTCGTTTCCTTAATCAGCCTCAAGCTAAGTTGTGACCAGAGCCCCCTTGGCTGACATGGCCTGAGAACTCACCACTTGCCTGGAAGTTCACTCTGAAGTCTACCTTGAGTCCCTCCTCCTGCTCTCCTCACCTGCCTTGTGCTGCTCCAAGGTTCCTGGGCCGTGCTGGCTGCCTTGAGGCCCTCTGATACCGGGGAAGGCTGGTGGCCCCTCCACGGCTATACTCTGCACAGAAGCTGGATCTAGCCCGAGAAAGCCAAGAGATGGTTCTGGGCAGGCGTGCAGTCCCTTCTAGCACCCACATCTAGGGAACCCGAGGTAGTGGCCTGAGGCTGAGGCAGAGCTGAGATGGGAGGGGCAGGCCTGGGGGCCACTTCTGTACTGGGTCCCCCAAAGGACAGGGGCTCTATCCGCTCTGCTGGCTCTCCCAGGAATCGCACCCTGCCTGCCTGCCTCATTAGCTCACGGGCCCACAGGACAGAGGTGTTGGTGCCTGCCAGGGCTCCAGACCCCAGAGAGAGGGCCATTAGCAACAGCAGGTTCTGTTCCCCACCCTCGCCCAGCGCCAGGCATCACTCACTCCAGCCCACCTCTCCCTGTCTCTCTGTCTCTCTCTGAGTACACTACAGCCTAAAAATTGCTCAGATCAGAGGGAGACTTGTGGGCTGATGGAGAGGATCCAGGAAGAGAGAAGACCTTGGGGGTGAGAAAGAATCAGTGAGGGGGGCCAGTAAGAAAATTAGCGGGATCACAGGAATCACCCTGCAGATAGTCTAGAGGTTGAATGGGGTCCATTAAAGACATCAGATCCAACTTTTGGTAGCTTCTGATGCCTAAATATTCTCCACCTCACCTCTTGCCAAGTGTCACCTGGCTTCTGCTTGTATGCCTCTAGTGACTGAGAGCTCACTGCTGCTGAGGCGTCCCTTTTAGAACTGAGAAGAGGGATAGGGACCAAGAGTAGAGACTTTGATTAAACAAGTATGAAGGCCCTGTCCTCTGTCTCCTGCCCTTCCTCTTTCTCCTTCATTCTCTCTCTGTACCTCTGTCTCCTGAGCTATCTTTGCTTTTTTCTATATGAAACTGGGGTTTCCTCTGATTCAGCTGAGGAATTCACCAGTACCCGGATGATTACAAGGTTCCAGATTCAGCACCCTGCATACCACGGGACTCATACATGGAGAGCGTTATCGTGGTTAACAGCAAGAGGAGACAGACAATATTCGCAGCAAACACCAATGACAGGAGATAGTCCAACACGGAGGGGCCGTCTCTCTAAGACTCTCAAAGCAGGCTCCCCAACGGTGCTGAAAACCCAGCCCGGGGTTACAATGTGGGGCCACCTTTCAGGAGGCGAATGTTGTGCAATTCTGGGAACTCCCACAAAAGTCCCAAAGAGGAGCCCGTGAGTGATCTGAACCCAGTTTCCCTGGCTGCTCCCCAGGTGCCACCAGCCACACCCCAGCTGTACCTCGAGGGCATCCAGCGATTGACATCGCAGGGCAGGGGGCAGCCCCAGGGACATCGTGGCATTGGGGCAGGGGGTGGGATCCCTGAATGTGACCCCTTAGAGGCAGATCTTGGGGAAAGGGAGTGGGGTTGGGGCTCAGGGAGATGGGGGAGGGGGAGGGGGCATATCAGGGACCGTCAGAACATTGCTCTTCCCCAGGGATTGGTTCTGCTCAGAAGACACCCCACACTTGCAAACAGATACGGTGAGCGGGATGGGGCTCGCCAGCAGTGCCGGGCCCGGACAGGGGGACTGCCTTAGTGAACAGAGTACTTTGTAATTCACAGGCTACATCAAGTCATAATCAGCACCAAAGCAAGCCCCTTGAAAAGTTTCTTTCCCTCCTCTCAGCATTTATTTTTATTTCTGATTATATAAGGAATACCCCGTCATTGTAGAAGACCTGAAAATACAAATATATATAAAAAGGAAAATAACACCCCTACGTATTCACCCTATAATTTTACTACCCTGAGATGTGTGGCCAATATTGTGGTGTATTTTCCTTAAGTTGTTTTTCTAGACTTTTTATTTCTTTAAAAAGTTTTAAACACCCCCCCCCACACACACCGCAAGCCTTATTTACCCATCAAAGTCCTTCTTTGGAGTGCAGAGGGCATGTTAGTGTCACCCCTGCCCTGGGATCTGAGTCCTGACCTGAGGACGATCTTCCTGAACTTCCGAGCTGGCCCTCTCTGTCATTGCTGTGTCCAGGCGGGTGTGACAGGAGTGAGGAACGGGAAACACAGGGGGGTCCTACCCCGGCCAGGCCAGGAGGTCAGAAGCAGCAGACAGCTCTCTTGGGCGGCCTCTCTGGGGCCACCTCCACCAGCGAGTCCCTCAGGCGGTCTTCTTGCATCTTGAGTGACCTGCATGATGACCTCAAGCATCAGTCCTCTCTCTCACCTCCCAGGGGGCAGCAGGGAGGGGCCCGTGGGTGCAGCTGAGGGGCCGGGGGCCTGCACCCCTGAGCTTCCTCTCCCATCTGCTGTGCCCCTGCCCTGCATTCCACATAGCACCAGGAAATGGGGCCACAGAGACTTTGGCCTTCTGTCTCTTTTCTGGCATGCTTTCCAGCCTACTGGGTGCCAGGCCCTGTGCAAGGGACTCTGATTATGACAATGAAGCCAGATGTCCCCCCCTTGAGTGGTGAGGGAGACAGAGAGGGAAAGGGGTGATCAGGACGCAGGAGTGGGGAAGCACAGAGGGGGCCTTCACACCAGGTCCTGGAGGGCCTTAGGGATGAAGGAGGCAGTGTGGGTGCTGAGACCGAGCAGCAGACAAGGGTTCGCTAGTAGAAAACGGGGTGCATTCTGGGCAGAGGGCAAAGGCACGGTGTCAAGAGAGAGCCTGGGGGTTGGGGAGGTAAAAGTACCTCCTTCATTCATTCATTCATTCATTCATAATATATTTCCTATGTGCCAGGCACTGTGCTAAATCACAGAGCCTAAGGACTGAATGGCCAGAGAGAAACCTTGGTGGCAGCCGGGGTTCAGGGCTCTGTGGGCCCGGAGGCCACATTCAGGAACTTGGGCCTCTATCCTAAAGCGGAGGGAAGCTGCTGAGCAGCTGTCGGCCAGAGGGCGTGATGGCAGGGTCGGGTGTGCACTTCAGCAAGCTCACTCTAGCGGCTTTGTCAGAGCAGGGGCTCAGAGACCCTCTGGTCTAACACCCGTCCCCTGGCTCATTTCACTCACTTGTTGAGCACCTAGTCTGCGCCAGGCCCGGGTATGAACCCAGCAGACACGGCCCTGTCCTCCCGGAGCTACGGCCCCGTGCGGGAGGCCGACAGCAACAAGAAAACAGACAGACGCCTGAGCAATTACAACGTGTCAAGAAGGGCTGTGAAGGACACAACAGAGGACGGTGATCCAGAACAGTGGGGGAGGGGGAGTGGTCAGGGAAGGCCCCTCTGAGTGGCTGAAGCTTCGTGAGAGAGAGAGAAAGAGAGAGAGAGAGAGTGTGTGTGTGTGTGTGTGCTCGCACGCGCACAGGGGCAGGGGAGATGGCACTGGAGATGATGCAGGCCATTGCAAGGCATTTGGATTTTATTCTAATTCCAGTGGAAGTTACTAGAAGGTTGGGAGCAGGAGAGAGACTCTCCGGCTGCACTTTCCAGGTGAGAACACTGAGGCTCGGACAGCGGACGTGAGACTTCTGGGAGGTGATGCAGCTAGTGGGACAGGGAGGACTGGAGTCAGAAGGCTCTCTACGCAGTGCTCTCTCTCCTTCCCCAGGCTGGTGAGCCCTGAGATGTCCCACACAAGAGGATTCTGGGCGGGAGCCGCGGGGTGGCACTCACCGGGCCAGGTTCACCACAGGCTCCAGGATGTTGTGACCCAGGGCAGCACTACACTCTCCAAAGGAGACCCCCAGCTCCTGCAGGCCAGACAGACAGGGTGTGGGTGCCTTGGGGGAGACCACCCAGAGCCCAGGCGGCAGCCCCTACCACCAGAGGCCTGGCCGTCAGACACAGTCACACCTGGGAAGTCCCTAGGCCAACCCCAGTGGGTGTGGCAGCCACGGTCCCCAGCCTCACCCCTCTGTCCCCTACCCCTCCACTCTGGCTGGCCAAGGTGTCAAAGATGCCGCCCGGAAACATTCCACAGCCTTCAGAGTGACAGTGGGAAGCCTGTGTCCCAACTTGGAGAAATGTGCTTGGGGACATTTTTAAACTATTAATGTTTTTTTGATTTTAAAAATATTTAATTGGGGAAATACTAGAAAATACAGCATAAAAAAGAATAAGTACAAAATATAAACCACTCCTATGGCATTCAGGTATCTATTTCCATTCAGTTTTGTATAATCTTTTATTGGGGGGGCGGATAGGCTACCTGTCATTATCCTGTTGGGTTAGACCTCATGAAATTGCTATTTTGGTCGGCCCCACACAGTCCAGTATCAGCCATCTCATAGGGGTCAACTTAACCTATGCCCAGATTTGCAGCTGCTTTTCTGACTTCACATTATTTATAAGCATTTCCTCCACACCCTTAAATATTTTTCCAGGACAGAATTCTTTTTTTTTTTTTTTTTTCTGGAGAGGAAAATTAGCCCTGAGCTAACATCCGCTGCCAATCCCCCTCCTTTTTGCTGAGGAAGACTGGCCCTGGGCTAACATCCGTGCCCATCTTCCTCCACTTTATATGGGACGCCGCCACAGCATGGCTTGATGAGCGGTGCATAGGTCCGTGCCCAGGATTCAAACCTGCGAATCCTGGGCCGCTGCAGCAGAGCGCCCGAACTTAACCACTAGGCCACCAGGCCGGCCCCCAGGACAGGATTCTTAAAGGTAAATGCTAGCCTCCCCCAGAACCTCCACAATTTAACCACCAACAGCTGCCAAGTGTTTGTTCTTATCAATCATACTATAAAGAACATCCTCACATAAACACATTTGATTATACATTTTACACGGATATCCATTACGTTACTCTCTTAGGGATGATTATTTCTGATTTTCTCCTTAGGAGAAGTTGCTAGAGGAGGAATTACTATGGCAAGGGGTGACCTACTACTTTTAAGAGGAAAAAATTCCCGCCAGCCAGGAGCCACAACGATGACCTCAGGATTATGAGAAATGAGAGGAGAAACGGGAAGGAAATAAACGTGGAGATGCCAGGAGGGCTGGGGTCAGAGGCGGGCGGGGACTGATTCTTTCTTCCTTCTTTATTAGTCTCTAGATTTTCTGGGATGTGGTCAAATTCTATTCGTGAATAAATAGTATCCACAGTCTGGGGGTGGGGCTTTTGATGCCATCGTCCCACGGAGGAATTTAGGTCTTAAGATAGAATAAATTAGAAGGAATGTTATGTTAATTAGAGACCAGAGTTAAGATTTGATTGGGAATTTTAAGTGAAGCCTTTAAAACCTTTTTACTGTGAAGATTTTTTTATGCAGTCAGAACGTTGTGTAGGATCTGCTAATTCAACGGTGAGGTTCAATGTCATGCCCACCGTTACAGCCTCCTGTTTGGGTCTAAGGCCGGGGTGGGTGGGAGGCAGGGGTGGCCAAGCTGCTGTCCACTCTGATCTGGCCTTTGGCAGGGCAGGGGCGGGAATGGGCAATGGGTCCTTTTCAGGTGCCCAGGCCAGGGTGACCTATTCACTACCCTCCAGGGAGGGGGTCTGCCCAGTCCAGGCTGGGGGAGGGCCCGACGCCTGGGTGCTCACCTGGGCCAGTTGCTGCCCGGCCTCGGTGGGCACCTGCCGCTCCTCTTCACAGTCCATCTTGTTTCCCAGGAGAAGGATGACCACCCCGTCGGGCCCTGCCTCCTGCACATGGAACACATTCCCTCAGCCACACACGCTGAGCGCCTGCTGTGTGCCAGGCCCTGGGTGGATTTGGCCCTGCCCTCCAGGAAGCTGACCGTGTGCCTCCTCCCTGCACACATACACATACCTTTCCATGTCACTCACTCCACACCCTTCCACCTGGACGCTTTCCCCTCCATCTACAGGGAGTCTGCCCCTCCTCTCTGCTTGCAAACATGTCACCCACTTTCCAAGGCCAACCTCAAAGGCACCTCCCCCAGGAAGCCATTCTGGTTTGCTCCTGCCCAGGCCCCTCTCTTCTTGCCTGGGCTGAATGGCCCAGAGCTTGATTACACAGGCTGCCTTGCCTTATTTCCTAATTGTTTCATGGACAATAATAATAGCTCTGTTTATTGAGTGCTTACTATATACCGGGTGCTGTGCTGAAAGCAGTTATATCAGTGAATCCCTACAACTCCTCTATGAGAGAAATCAGGAAATTGAAGTTCAGAGAGGTTAAGTCACTTGTCCAAGGTCACAGAGTTGGGGTGGCGTAGTCAGGATTCAAACCTAGGTCCTGTTAGACCCCAGAGCCCAGCTCCCCTCATACATTACCTTACCCTACTTCTTTTGCATCTCTTCAACGAGACTAAAAACTTCTAGAGAGAAGACAACGTCTTATTTCATACCTCTCTGCTATGCTAGTACCTACTGCAGAATTTCAGTATAAATGTATCAGATAAGTATGTGCGGGAAAGAACTGGAGATGTGTAGACAGAGGAATTATCATCTAGAGTGGTACTAGAATTGCATTATTCCTAGGTGTTAAGAAGATGTCACAGAGCTGCTGTATACAGATGTTCATAGGATAAAGGAAGTAGTTTGTTTTGGAGGCCGTACTACGTGGTTGCGGTGTCTTTATACTACTATGCTCCCAGCCCATCCAGCCACATGCCTTCAGTGGGTCATGCCACCCACATGTCTGTTGTATCATTTGTAATCCTGGGAGAAAAGAGGGAGTAGTCAGGATACAAGTTCCCTCTTGACTCCAAAAACTGGGGCCAACCTCAGCAGCCATCTGCTCACCTGGAGACAGTCCAGCCAGTAGCGCACGTGGGCAAAGCTCTCCTGGGAGGTGACGTCATACATGAGCACCACTCCGTCCGCCTTGCGGAGCAGCTGCCGCGTCATGCTGTGGTACCTGTGGCCCAGACAGTCTGCGTGAGGCCAGGCCTGGTGGGCTGACCCCAGGCCCCGGCCTGCCTAGGCATCAGCCGCTCCATCGGCAAAGTGGGAGAATTAACCTTTCCCGCTTCTAATCGCTTCTCAGAGAGAGTGTGCACCTGCTCTCTTTCGTACAGTGCAATTACTGTTGAACGGGTAACTGTTCTCAGGGCTCAGATTTCAAAAGGTACCAAAGGCACCTGGTGAAAAGTCTGTCCCCCTGACCCCACCCCTAACCTGCAGCCACCCGGTCCCCTTCCCCAGAGGCGACCAAGGTTTCCAGTTTCTTAAATATTATTCCAGAGGTATTTATGAATATACGTAAATGTATATATGCATGCGCACACATACACACACATACCCTTTTCCCCCTGTTTAACACAAATACGGTGTAAAACACTTACTGAACTCACTGATATTCAGTCATCTGTACTTTGTTCTTTCCCATCAATAAAATGTCTGGGAAGTATTTCCCTACCGGTCCATAAAGAGGGTCCTCCATGTTTTTTGTGGCTTCATAACATTCTACTGTGTGGATAGAGCCCAACTGAACGGGTCCCCTACTGATGACGCTTAAGTTGTTTCCAATGTTTCGTAATATAACGATGTGCTGTGGACGGTCTTGTCCCTTTGACATTGTAAGTCATGAGCGAGTTTATCGGTAGAACGAGTTTCTGGAAGTGGAACTGCTGGGTCAGAGAAGATGTGCCTTCCACGTTTTGCTCACTACCGCCTAACTGGAAGGTGGAAGGCCAGCGTTTTCAGGACGGGGATTGGGCGGCCGTCCCCGGAGGGCCGTGCTGGGGTGGCCCTCACAGATGCCCTGCCAGGCCGAGGGGGCCTCCGGGTCTGCTGCCCCGTCTCCCCCATGGGGCTCGATGCATCTCTCCTTCCCCAACCCCCTGAATCCCTGGGGCCGATGCCTCTTTTTCCCTCGGTTGCCTCGTGTCCATGTGGGGCTCCTCAAAGTCGGGGTTGCCCTCCATCCCCCGCACCCCAGCTCAGCCCGGGTCCCGACATTACTAATGTCGACAGTGCCGTCACCTCTCCTGGCCGGCCGTGTCCCAGAGCTGCAGCGCAAAGCACTTGTTGTCCACCAGCAGGTTTTTCACCCGAAAATCCACTCCTAGGACACACAGAGGGGGGTTAGGCCTACTCCTAAGTTACCATCCGGGACTTCTAGCCAAGGCCTGCCCGAATATATGCCTGTCCCCAACACCAGCCCCAGTGGGATGGGAAACTTCCACTGCTGGGCTTCCCTCTGCTCTTCAAATCCCACCCATCCTCCAGGGCCCACGTCCTCCAGGAAGCCTTCCCTGACCACCCAGCCCACGGGGTTCACTCCCAAATCCTCACGGTCGGTGCCAGCACAAGGCCCCGTGCATGGTTCTGACCTCTACAAACATATCTGTCTTCCCAGCTGCACAGCAATATTTATTCCTCAGGCCACTCAGGAAAATCAGTTTCCTTATTTTATTTTTATAATACTCCTGGTTTCATTCCCTAATTATTGCATGCATCTTCCCCCTTCCACCAGACAGCAGGGTAGACAGGCAGCCTAGGGGAGTGGGAGGAGGACTGGCTTCAGGGATGACTGACCGGGCTGTGAGTTGTCTACCCTCTACTGCTGAACCGGCTGTGTGACCTCAAGCAAGTCACTTCACCTCTCTGAGCCTGCCTTCCTCATTTGCATGGTGGAAATATTACAAGGTGGTTGGAAGGATTAAATGACTCATGTCCAAGATTCAGCCCAGTTTTGGGGGGAGGTACTTCAGAGGAGGTAATTTTTTATTATCATTACTAATTCTCATCTCACTGAACCCCAGCCCCTCAAGTTTCACAGCTCCACCCCTCCCTGTGGTCATGATTCCACGTGACCCTGGAAATTCTTTCTGTCCCTGGAACTATGGAGGGAATAGTGAAATCCCAGGGAGCTTTGGAATCTTTGGGGTGCACCTTCCTGCCAACTCCCACTTCCCAGGGAAACCAGGCAGGGTGGGGGTGATGGAGAGGGGCTTCGTCGTCTCCGTCCCCATCCCCTTTCCTAATGGAGCCCGGCGGCTGCAGAGCCGGCTGCAGGCCCCAGACCAGCCCAGGAAAGGGCATCTTCTCGCATTAGCCCTGAGCTGGTAGAGACCTTTCTCAAGGTCTCTTATGGTGACTCCCATGGGCACTGGCTGCTGCCCCCTGGCGGTGACTGAAGCCACAGCCCCACCCCACCCCACCCCCACCCCCACCCCTACCGCCGCCCCCATGCTCTTCACAGGAAACTGGGAGAAGTGGCAGCCCAGGAGGCCAGACCTCAGCAAAATGGTGAAGCAGCAGTTTGTCTGCAGCATCCACTTCTCTTTACTGCCCTCCCTCCTGAAGGTCTCAGGAAGCCCAGGGTCTGCGGGAACCTCTGTCATATCTAATCTGACCCCCGTGATAAAATCCAGCCTCTACTTAAATACCCGCCGTGTAACCTCTGAACAATTCTAACGATTATTCTTTGCATTTAATCACTCCCCATTACTCCCCCTTTTCCACCTCCCTGCCCACCCCTCCTCAATCCACCCATGTGTCCTCACACTCTCCCCAAAGCATGTTACAGTTAACCACATAAACTGTTAGGAATATATCGCTTTCTCCTTCCCCAGGAATCTGCGATTTTACACGAGCAGCCCCAGGGAGAGGGCCAGGCTGAACCAAGAGAGGGTGGAACTTCTAGTGTGGGGCATGTGCTTGGAAGGCAGGTGGTCCTGGGTGTGAACTTTAGGGCCCAGCTACGGCAAGAAACAGGTCTTCAATTCTCGTTTTTCCTCATCTGTAAAATGGGGATAGATAAGGAGAAGCCTGGCCAAAATGCACATTCAGATCTAACTCAATTGGCTCTGGCTCTGGGCCTCCACCCGGCCCTGTTCTCAGATGCGGGCAGGCCACGGTTCCTGTCTGAGGAACTAGGAGGGAGGCGGGAATTGAGGAGGGTGATGCTGAGGGGGAATGTTCACAACTGAGGAAGCCAGAATCGTCCCCAGTGATAATGACACCAGAGGGATGACAGCCACCAGGGGGCACCAACCCGCAGCTGGGACTGGGACACATCTGGATCTGCACCTGGCTCTCAGGTACCCCCAGCTGGCTCGCAGTGCATGCAGCCCTGCCCTGTCTTTTTACAATTACGCAACCTGTGTTTTTCTTTTTGAATTTTGTGGAAGCGTCTCACCACATAATAATGAGGGAGGCTCAATTATAGGGAGGGTTGCTGTAAGCAGTAAGACATATATGGAAGATGCCTGGTGCACTGCAGGTGGTCAGCAACCGGGAGCTGCAGGGATTTATAAGGGTGGCCTTGCAGACCCTCTGACCCTGCTCTGCAACAGGCCAGGCCTGCTGCGGGTTCCCCCTTCCCAAGGACGCTGCATTTTTAACTGGCTCCCCAGCTGAGGATTCTTAGGCAGAGAAAAGTTTAAGAATTTGTCCTGGGGCCTCTCGGGTGTAAGAGCTGTCATTTATCCACTAGGCTGGCCCTGGCCCCCAGTCAGCATGCGCCCTGGCTGACACAGAGACGTGGATTGCTCCATCTCTGTCCCTAAGTGGATCTGTGGCTCACTTTTCTGTGGCTCTGTAGGGTGTTCGAGTGGGCATATATCCCAATATTTTTAGGGAGACGAGGCTTTGCACTTTGGGGCACGTCATTTGCAGGAGCCACTGAAATAGACATTATCAAATATTTACTTATAATAATAACAATAAAAATAGTGTTTACTGAGCTCTTACCACATGCCAGAAACTATCCTTGACGTGTATGAACTGAACTCATCCTTACACCCGCTCTAGGAAGTCAGCATGACTGTTGTCCCCGTTGTGCAGGTGAGGATTTGGGGGCTCAGAGGGGTTAAATAATTTGCCCAAGTTCATACTGCTAGTAAGTGGCAGAGCTGGGATTTGAACTCAGGCACCTGCGTTCCTAACTTACAACACTCTACAAATACATTCTCTATAAAATATTCAACTTGCCCAAGGTGGCTTCCTGCCGCAGCCTGGCTGACGGGCCTGGGGCTGGTCATGGACAAATCCGCCCAGCAGGGACCCAGTGGTGGCCTGCCCATGGGCCACCTGGGCGGGGACTTGCTTGTTTTCACCCTGGATCAGCGCTGGCACCTAAATTGAAGGGTGCTTTATGGATGGGGCCCATTATAAGCTAATCAGATCAATGCAGAAAAAGCAAATTACCTGTAATTAGAGATGATTAGTAAAATAGCAAGATTATGCCCATATAAAATACTGTCAATGCAAGGCCTGTGGCCAGGACAGAACCTGCAGCTTCTTCAGGGCTGGCTCGCCCCGGGCCTACTCCGGCTTGTTGCTCGGGCCCCGGTCTCCCCTCCCTCCCTGAGCCCTCCCCGGCCGGCCCTTACCCACGGTGGCCGTAAGCCCAGTGGCGAAGGAGTTCTGGTGCAGCAGGTGCAGGAAGGATGTCTTGCCCACGTTCGAGTCTCCCAGGAAGATGACATGGAAGATGTAGTCAGGGTTGCCTGAAGGCTCACTGGCCATGGGGTCCCCCCCGGATGGGGTCAGCCCAGCCTCCCCAGAGTCCGTTCCTGGGTCTTCAGGCCTGTTCTCTGCCCTCGGCTCCCTGGATGGAGAGGGGCCTTGCTCTCCTTCTGCCTGAGCAGCTGTGGGTGGGGCTTCCAGCTCAGCCGTGGTGGGGAGGCTTTGCGTGGGTGCCTGGGGCCCTGCTCCATCCCCCGGCTGAGCCCCCATGGGCAGAGAGCCCCCTGGGGGGGACGGTTCTCCAGGAGCCCGAGCCTGTGGTGTGTCATACGGGAGAGGATCAGGCCGAGAATCTTGCTGGGGGAGTTCGGAACGCCCAGTTTTTGGGCCATGAACCTCAGCTGACTGCTCTGAACTGCCATCCTGCCCTCCTCGGTCAGCTCCTTCCTTTTCCTCAGCCCTGGGCTCCTCTTCCAGACTCTGGTGAAGGAGGGCAGGCAGCCCATCTGGCCCGAGGACCTGGCCGTGAGCTTCTCTCTGCCCCCCAGGACAGCCCTCCCGCACGTCCGGGCCCGGCTTGCTGTGCTCCAGCTCCTCTGTAGGAGCCTGACCCGCAGGCTCCAGACCCTGGGAGGGCTCAGCCAGCCCTGGTGTGAGGGCTCTGGCTCCTGGGGACCCCAGTCCTGGCTCAGGGCCCGTGGTGTATGGGTCCTGACAGAGTGGTGTGGCTGGGACAGGGACAGGGACAGGCCCAGGCCAGGGGCCATTGTCATCTGGGTTTGAGGCCTGGAACTGTTCACTAGGCCCAGCTGGAGCCCGGGGAGGGGGTCCATCCTCCAAAGGAACGAGCACTTTGAGTGCGGCTGCCACCGGGCCCCCGGACTCCCCAGTTGGGGTCCCTGGGAGACCCCAGGGGAAGTGGTCCTCGGGGCCAGGCCCCAGCTCCTCCTTAGGTTCCAGGCTGTGAGGCTCAACAGGCTGCTCTGGACTGATGCCCTGCCCCTCCCGGTCCACTTCTCTCCCTTCCTCGGCCCTGGAAGGCACCCCAGGGGGGCTGCTTGGAGCCCCATGTGGATCTGAAGATGGTTCTGGCCCACACAGCCAAGCATGTGGCTCCGAGATGGAGATCTGCCTGACCACTCGGGGTGTCTGGGGGCCCGAGGGGGACGTTGGGGTTGGGGGCGTGCTCCAGGAGAGCTGCAGAAATCTCTGCAGGGGGCTGCTGAAACTGCTCAGGAGCTGGTCCCAGTCATGGCTGTCCCCACATGGTCCAGGCGGGGGACCCTCCTCAGAGGAGACTGCCTGAGGCTCTGGAGCCTTCTCTTCACCTGCTCTGGGGACACTGGAAAGGGTACGGGGAAGCCAAGATCAGGGGAGAGGCAGGTAGATGTCATGCCAATCCCACCCACATCCCTCACCACCAGCTGCACACCTCACACTGGCCCTCCCTCCCATTCTTTGGGCAGACAGTCCTCCTTACCTGGCCCGTGCTCCCCACTCCTCCCCCTCATCCAATCCTGCTCATGCTTCGAGGCCTATATGAAGCCTCACCTCCTCCAGGAAGTCTTCCCTGACCATTCTGGCCCATCCCACTCCTCTGAGCTTAACAGGTAGAGTGAGTGCCTGCTGGGGGCTCCAGACCGGCACTAGATCCCTGTGTGTGTGTGTGTGTGTGTGTGTGTGTGTGAATCCCAGTTGTCTGATCTTGGGCACACGACTTTCCCCTCTCCGTGCCTCAGTTTCCTTGTCTGAGAAATGGACATGATAATCCCAGCCTGACAGAGTTGTTGTGAGGTTTAAGGAGGGAGACCGTGTGTTCTGGGGCTGACCAGAGCCGCTCTCCCCTCTTCCAGGAAGCCCCAAGTCTCCACCTCCGCCCAGGGATGGCAGCCACTTGCCTCGGTTCTTCCTCCATCTGCCAGGATATGCGGCCCCTGGCGGCGTTCAGGTGCCCTCTGGTCACCTGCAGCTGCCCCCGCATCTCCTCCAGCTGCCCCGCCAGGTCACGCTCGGCCTCCCGAAGCTGCTGGTTCTCAGAGCTGGCCTCCTGCTGTGAGCTGCTGAGGCGGTGGAGCTGGGCCTCCAGCTGCGGGTGGAGGGTGAGGAAGAAAAGCCCGGTCGCCCTCCGGGGCGATGAATAGCCTCCTGAGACCATTGTGGGCATAGACTCCAAGCTCCCGGAGACCCAGTTTAAAACAGGATTAGGAGGGGGGTCACCCTACATTGGCCTAATGAGCCCCATTCCCTCTGCCCAGGAGAGACACTGGAATCGTTGGGGTGGGGAGGAGAGGGAACTGTGGAAGAAACACAACAGCCAGCACCACCAGGGCCCAGAACGCAGACAGGAGCACACGCCCCTCTGCTCAAAGCCCTGTGATCATCTCTGAGCCCACCTGGTCTGCAGGGAGCTCCCGAGCCAGCAGCAAGTCACGTGACTCAGAGACAGAGAGCTGCTTGACCCCACGGAGTGGGAGGCAAAGCCCTCACAGTGGCCTCCAGGGCCCTGTACATTCTCCCCACCCCAGCCCTGTGATGTCCCTGACCCCCTCTCCCACCACTCTCCCCTCCCTTGGTCTGCTCCAGCCCCCAGGTCCTCTTACTGTTCCTTGAACATTCACAGCGCATGCCCACCTCAGGGCCTTTGCACTCCCTGTTCCCTGCGCCTGGACAGCTCTCCCCCCAGATATCACATGGCCCACCCATCACCTCCTCAGGTCTCTACTCCGGGTCGTCATGTCAGCGAGGCCTTCCTTGACTCCCCAATCAAAACCCTCCCATGCCCCGGTCCTGCTTTACTTTATTCTCCTTCACGCTTCCACTATCTGATCTGTCATAGATTTTACTCGCTTATTTTATCATCCACCTCCCTGACTACACAATTACTCCGTGGGCAGAGGTTTGTGTCTTTCAGGTCCTGCAGAACCTAGAACAGTGCCTGGCACATGCAGGTGTGCCATAAATGGTTTTTGGGTAAAGGATGAATGGCCTGAGGGGAGAGGCTCCTTGTCCACAGGGGACAGGACGACATGGCCCCGTGGAAAGTCCAACCTCCTCCCTTGGCAGAAGGGGCCTGCCTCCATTTCCAAGGAGCAGCTGCTGCAGAGGCCCCGTGTTGGGAGGGTGAGGCCAGACGACAGGGCCAGCCAAGGCCGTGTGGGGAAGCTCGGGGAACCTCGCCCAGTGCTCAGGGGAGGCTGGTTGTCCTGGTTACAACAGATGGGGATTTTACTAAGGTCAGTGGTCTGGAAGCCGAGGAAGGAAAGACAGTGGGGCAGGGGCTCAGACCCAAAGATTTAGCCACAGTGCCAACAGGCTATGAGACCTGGGGTGCAGGGGCAGCAGGTAGTCTGACTGGGAGCCTAGGTCAGCTTCAGAGACAGTAACAGTGGTGACGTATAAAGAACCTACTACATGCCAGGCACCATCTTAGGCCCTCAGATATAGTATCTCTAGTCATCACGACAGCCCTCCAAGGCAAGAGTTCTGATCTCCATTTCTCTGATGAGGAAACCAAGGCTCAGAGAGGTTAAAAATCTGTCCAAGGTCACTCAGCTGACAGTGGAGACGAGAGCCGAACCACCCTGTCACCAAGCCTCTCCAACACTGAGACCCCATGCTTTCCCAGTGCTTGCCTGTTTCAAAGCGCTTTCCCATTTATTTGCTCATTTGACACAACTAGCCTGGGAGATGCAGTAGATGTGGCTATTCCCATTTTACAGATGGAGAAACTGAGACCAAGACAAGCATAGTTATGTCCTCAGATTTGCATGGCTCTTAAGGAACAGCAGGGACCTTCTGACTCAAGTCCCAGTGTTCCCACTTACTACCTGGCCTCGTCGCAGCAAAGGGCCCAAGACACCTCTTTCCCAGGGGGCTACTCTCATACGGGAGCCCAGCCAGCCCAGCCGACTCCTCAGGGCTGGGCTGGTGGCTTCAGGCTGACTTACCCAGTCAGAATCAGAGTGAATTCACGGCGGGTCCAAGGAGATGGGGGTCAGAGTCGGGGAACCCTTAGACACTGGGCTCCCGGGGAAGCCGTGCCACTCACCTCCCTCTGGCCCTCGGTCAGCCGCTGCACTGCGCGCTCCTTGGCCTCCAGGACCTCCCGCATCTGGGAGCTAAGGGCCAGGTCCCGGGAGTCGCTCTGGGGAGCAGAGGTTCTCAGCCACTGAACCGCAGAATCGAAGACCCAGCGGGCTGGTCCGGCCCTCCCCACACTTCACCTCCACCCAGGCCTGGAGTGCAGGGTCCAGGATGCCCCAGCAAGGAGGGGTCTCAGGACAACTTCCCTGGCTCGGGCCTGGATTGCGGTAACAAGGGACTGAGGCCCAGAGAACGGAAGGACTGGCTCCGGGGGACACAGTGGGACCTGGCCAAGATGGGCCGGGGGCCAGGCTAAGTACTCCCCACCCCCACCTCCTGCTGCCCCCACTGGCCAGTCACCAGCCCCTCAGCCAGCGGAGGCGTCCGGCGCAGGGGGAGGCGCGAGCTGCCCTGGGGAGCCCACCTCGGCCTGTAGCTGCTGCTTCTCCCAGTGGATCTGCTGCTCCATCTCCTCGTAGAGCTGCTGGACCTCGCGATGGTGGTCAGAGTCCCGCCTGGAAGGGGTGGGAGGTGGGGCCGGGCAGCCCCTCAGCACCCTGGGACCCTGCTGCTGGCAGGGGTGGTCTGGGCCTGGGTATGGAGTCCACCCTACCGCTCACCTTGTTCTGCCAGTGGTCACTGAGCCCTGTCACTCTGAGGAGTCATCCCAGCAACAGCCCCCTGACCCATGTGCCTTTGACATTGGTCACCCAGATCCCATCACACTGACTTCTGTCACCATCACCAACATAATTGTTCCCTGGCCCTGTCACATGGTCCCCATCACTCTGTCCCCACTTCCTGCTGTCCCCATCCCCCTACTACCATTACTCAGACCTCCTGGCAGGATTCCGCCCATGCCAACCCCAGGGTCACCACATGCACTGTAGTCTACGTGAGCAGTGCCCTGGAGTGGGTGCCACGGTGGCCCTGCACCAGGCACACCAGCCATTCATTCCCCTTCCTGCTAAAGGCCCAACTCTGTCCTCCCCAACCGGTCCCCTAAGTCACCCCTTCCTATAGCTCAGCTTTGCCCCATCCTGCTCCCAGGCCCTGCTGCGGACCCCCGGCCTCCATTCTTCTGGAGCTGAGGGAATGCAATGAAGATTCAACTGAAATGTAAAGAGCACCCACTATGTGCCAGGCACCTGGCGGGCGAGGCAGCCCGGCCTCCACTCACTTCCTCAGGGTCAGCTCCAGAGCCTCCTTGTCGGCCCGGGCCTCCTGCAGGCGGCTGCTCATCTTGGCCAGAAAGGCCTCCAGGTTGCCTGCCAGCTGGGGCTCCTCCTGCCTTAGCTTCCCCCACAGCTGCCAGATCTCTGCCTGCCTGGGGAGGGGAGGAGAGCCAGAGATGAGATGTGTGGTGGGACCAAGAGGGAGCCGCACTCCTCAGTTTTAACGGCAACACTCCAAGGAACTTGGGCTCCTGGGCCACAAAAATCCATTCACACCCTACAAGGTGCAACTCAAAGGCCACCTCCTCCAGGAACCTTTCCCAGATGTGCCCTCTCCCTTCCTGAACCCCTACAACACTTTGTCTCTCTATTGTTTGGTGATTAATTGTGGGGTGGGAGGACTCAATGGCCCAGGGCTTCCATTTGCCTTCTCTCTTTTCCCGCTCTGTAGCTGTGTGACCTTTGGCAAGTCTGATGCCCTCTCTGCACTTATTTGTAAAATGGGGAGGCTGATGCCTGCCCAGCGAGGTTGCTGGAGAATGAGAGACACACCCAGCAAAAGCACCAGCTTGAGGCCTGGCGCACGGCTGGCACTCGATAAACGTTGCTTTCATGCGGATTCAATTAAGTTGTGAAGACAGATGCCAGAGGGCGGAGCCCAGGCCAAGCAGCCAAGTGAGCGGTGGCTCCCCACCACACCCACCCTGCCAGCCTGCACCCTAAGTTCCACCCAGCTTGCCCCACAACCCCCGGCCTCACCCTCTGAGAGGCTGTCTTCACGGAGCCCTGGGGGCTGGGCGAGCCTAGGAGAACGGGTGAGGGAGGTTCCCTCGCTAGTTCCAGCAGACCCAGCGGGCAGGGGACGGCAGAGGGGCATTTTTAGGCGGGGCCCCTTTTCTCTGAGCATGAGTGAACCCTGTGAGCCCAGAGACTGAGACAGTCTGGAGGAAATGCCCACCTGTCTCCAAACCTGACCAGCCCTGGGCATCACCAAGTCTGAAGTCACTCCACTGGGGACCCTCTTTTTGGGTTAAGAAAGGCACCCTCAGGGAGCCTCGCATTTTTAAGAATGTGAGTACCCCTGGGAGGCTCATAGCCCAACTCACTGATCCTTCTGGGGCGTGATCCTATAGGACAGGCCAGGGAGGGAGGGGCGGGGAGGGAAGGACTCCTCACGAGTGGGCGTTCTGCACACATGGCTTCATTGAATCCCGCAGCAGCTCTTAGGCTCGCTCTGCACCCAGGGACGCAGAGGTCAGAGGTTAAGCTGCTCATCCCAGGTCACACAGCTACCAAGTGGCCAAGTCAGGACTTGCACCCAGCTCTACCTGGCGGCCTCCCACCTTGGCACTGTGTCCAGGCGAGTCCTTGCCCCACTGCCTGGAGGTGCCTCCCCTCGCCACCCCACCACACACACTGAGCTGGCCTTACTCGGGAAGTAAGTGGCCGGCCCCCAGCTGCTTCATGAAGTCAAAGAAGGCCTCCTTCTCCTCCACCTCGGCCTCCTCCAGCCCTGGGAGGCTGGTGGCCAAGGATCCTTGCTTGGAGGGCAGGGGCCTCCTTCTGCGGAGCCTGTGTGTTCTAGGGCTGGAGCCAAAGATGTTCTCTGTGGGACAGAGGGGGACAGAAGGGAGCAGAGTGGGGTTGGGCCCAGACCCCTGCCCTGCTGCAGCCCTTGAGGAAGTAATTATATCTGTGTCAATCACATTTATGCAGGGCCACGTTCAGACGTTCCTCATATCAACGTTGGGAGTCTACTCAAGGTAGACACTGTGCCCATTTTACAGATGAACACCTCAGGCCCAGAGAGCCCAAAAGACTTGCTGGAAGTCACACAGCAGCTCCACAGTGGCCAACAGAGTCTTCTCTCGCTCAATCAAGGGATTTTTATTGAGCATCTACTTTGTGCCGGGGACAAAAGTGGCCAAAATCCCTGCCCTGGTGGAGCTGACATTCTAGCAAGGGCTGAAAAGGGACACATTTTTAAAGTAAATTTGCTAAGTGAGCTAAAGGAATAAACAGGGTAATTTCCACTGAAGGATTGGGTAGGGTCTACTTCAGAGCGGGTGGTCAGGAGTGTCCCGAGGAGGTGACATGGAACTGAGATGTGAATAACAAGAAGGAGCAAGCCACGCAGATTTCTAGGGAAGCGAATTCCAGGCAGAGAGGGCAGCAGATGCAAAGGCCCTGTGGTAGGAGCCAGACTGGCATATGGGAAGGGGTGAGTGGCCCTGAGGGAGCCCAAGAGGTCCCGAATCTGGAGGTGCTACGCTGAAGGCCCTGGGCAGGGGTTCCGATTTTGTTCCACAGGCATTGGAAAGTCCCTGGCGTGGTGGGCATGACTGGATACAGATGTGAAGATGGCCCCTTGGGGCTGCATAGACAATGCTGTTCCCTCTGCCCCTCCCCTGGCTGCCCCTGAACCCCCTGATCCCGGGCCCCGATTCTCCCTCTGCGCTCCCCGCTTCTCAATCACTAGAACTGGGGCAACCACCTCCTGGGTCAGCCTCCACCTGTGAATGCAGACTCCTGGCCTCCCTCTCTGTGGTCCCTCAAGTTTTGGAGGCTCAGCAGACCTGAGAACTCTGGATGGCTTTGCAGACATTTAAGGCTGAACTGCGGTTTGCAGGGTCTCTGCAAGGACACCACACCTTCCATTCCCTGGGCCAGAAGGTCTTCCCCATGGAAATCGGTGGGAGCATCGTGCCCTGCTGACCTTGGTCTCCCTATGTCCTTTTGGGCCTGTCTCGAGAAGCAGGTGTTGGAGTGGTCCTGCTTGGTGGGTGCTCAGGGCCTGGGAAGCCCCCACCCCCTAAATATCACCGTCTGCTGCTCCCTGGGGCCTGGAATTCCCTTGCTTAGAAAGCAAGCCTGGAGGTCTCTCTGGAGGATGAGGGCACCCAGGGGAGCCCCCAGCCAATGAACTGCCCTCATGGGTGGAAAGGAAGTGAGCAGGTCTCCAGGGCTAGAGTCTTAAAGCTCAGCTCTGCCTGGAACCCACTGCCGTCCCCACCCAGGCTTAGTGTCCTCGTCTCCACAGTAATCCGTATTAGCATCCACACCCTGAACTGCTCTCGGGGCTATTGTGAAGGTCCTCCATCTAGTAAGGTGTCACTGTCGACTTTCCCGTCAGCCCAGCCTCGTCCTGTGCTGGGCACACTGCAGGGGATTCCTGGCCGTGCAGCAAGTCCCCAGACGCCCTCCCAGGTCAGACATACTGAGCCCAGAGCTGAATTCTTCGAGGGAGAGGCGTCCCTTCCGCTCCGTGTCCACCCAGTCAAAGATCATCCCCGGCTCCTCCTTGCCGCCCAGGAAGCTGAACTTGGCCACCTGGAAGGAAGGGGTGAGTTGAGCCGCTGTTCCCACTGGGGAAAGCTCTGGGCCACTCTCAAAAAAGGAGAGGTGTTTGTCTTTGGCCCACCTCCCCTCTCCCCAGTTTTGGAACCCCACCCTCATCCTGACCCAGGGTCTACCCTCGAGGCTCCCAGACCCCATCCAAGACAGCCCTCTCAGCAGAGCCTTGAACCTCCTCCAACTCTTCTCCCCTCCTCCATCCAACATCAAAACTTCTCTCTCCTGAGTCGCATCCCTTTAGGATCCTAATGAAGCACAGTAGCTAATCCTCCCCAGAATGTGTTTATCAGTGTCCAAAAATTATCTGGAACTTGACAATATGTCCAAAAGGGGGACAGCATGTCCTTTCAGTACTCTACTGGGGCGAAGGCCACCCAAGCATTCTCTAGACAATAGGTATGTACTCACTTCATCTCACAGGACTGATTAGAGGTCCCAGACTAAATGAAGTCACATGTTAACTTGTAGATTTTGTCCAGGAGAGATGTAAATAACATTTGTCTGATGGAACAGATAACCCCAAAGATTTATGGCCTGTTGGACATTAACCAGCTTTTGAGAATCTAACTCAGCAATCTGATTCTAACATGTCTTTGTTAAATTATCTGGCTTTTTAAATGGCTCTTTCAACCACTCATCACATCTCTCATTAATTACTGAGTTTAATAAAACCTTCGATATGGATTCATTTTATATTTGTCCCATGGTTGTGATTTTACCGTTTTGGAAATTATACTTCAGCAGTGTTGGAGGCTCCGTGGAGATACCCCAGGGGGCTCTGCTGTCACGGAGCCCAGGCACTTCTCGGCACTTGGAAAGAATCCCAGGTGTGGCAGGACTTTAAGTTTGCTGGCTCTGTTTCTCTAGTTTTTCTTGTGTTGTTTTGGTGGTGGTGTTGCTGATTTTGTGTGTTTGTTTTTGGTGGCAGCAATGATGGGGAATTCGATTTTATGGTCTCCCCTTTGGTGATCTCTGTGGGTTGCATGAAGGAGACCTAGGTCTGTTGGTTGAGAGACAACAGAAAATCGGGTTTGCTAATCTTTTGTTGGTGGTTGGCAGTGTTTGTTTTTCGATGTATGACCTCAAAGCAGTTAAGAATTTTGTAGGCACTGGGAAGGACAGCTCTCTGAGATCTGGACTGGTGAGTTTTTGTGTTTCTGTGTTTACTTTTGACCTGTGGCTGGGGTTGTAGAAATGAAGCCACACACTCTCTACGTCTGTGCGTCCGTATGTCTGTGATTCAGAAAGGCCTTTAACTCTTATTGTGAGCGTGATATATTGTCTGGAGGGTATTAATAACGGAGTACTATGTCTCTTAAAGGGGTTCTGTGTTGATTGGTTTGTTGAGACAAATAAGTGATTATAGGAACCTAATATTCCCCCAAATCACAGAAAATAAAGAAACTGAACTTCTAATGCTTTAAATGTGCTAGACTTTTGCTTTTTAATCCCTTACAAGAAATTGCTAGCTCAAAAATCTTTTAAGGAGCCACATTCACATAATCAAGGTGAATTTTTAGATAAGTTAGATTGGCTTAATAATTTTGGTTTATAAAACACAAATAGCCATTTGTGCTTTCTCTGCCTTATATGAGGTATAATATAATTATACATTTTATTTTTATAAAATCTCGATATGTTTTTTGTAAAGGAACTAGTTAATCTGAATTTCCTATTCTCATTTTGTCTTACTGATCGAATAAGCCAATGTTATCCTTACATAATGTTTAAGATTATAGAAATGTAAATTTGTGTTCGACTAAATTGATTGATTATTCTAAAAAATTTTACATCAACAGTACTTATATTTTGTTGTGTGTCCCTTAAACACAATTTCCAAGGTCCTTAGGTAACTTGAAAAATCTGAATATTAAATTAAATTAATTAATAAATAATTTGGGGCTACCTGGATGTTTCTAAGTGTTTAATACTGAAACATTGATTGCTAAGCATAATTTTAAGTTTATATCCTTTTACTTCTTATTCTTACATGCTAGAGAGCAGCTATGTCTTTGGGTCATGTTAATGAGTGAATTCTTTTTTGCCACTTTAAATAGTTGTACAAGGGAAAGCAAGGACTCGTGTAGGTATTTGCACACCCATATTCATAGCAGCAATGTTCACAACAACAAAAACACAGAAGTGGGGGCCGCCCGGTGGTGTGGTGGTTGAGTTTTCCTGCTCTGCTTCGCCGGCCCAGGGTTCGCAGGTTCGGATTCACAAACCCTGGGAGATGGACTTAGGCACCGCTTGTCAAGCCATGCTGTGGCAGGCGTCCCACATATAAAAATAGAAGAAGATGGGCACAGATGTTGGCTCAGATCCAATCTTCCTCAGGAAAAAGAGGAGGATTGGCAATGGATGTTAGCTCAGGGCCAATCTTCCTCACCAAAAACACACATAAAAACACAGAAGCAACTCAATGTCCATCAAGGGATGAATGGATAGGCAAAATGTGTTATATACATACAATGGAATATTATTCAGTCTTAAAAAGGAAGAGAATTCTGATGTTTGCTACAACATGGATGAACTTTGAGTACATTATGCTAAATGAAATAAGCCAGTCACAAAAAGATAAATACTGGATGAGTCCACTTATATGAGGTACCTAGAGTGGTCGAATTCATAGAGGCAGAAAGTAGAATCGGGGTTACCAGGGGATGGGGAGACAGGAGAATGGGCGTCAGTGTTAATGGGTCCAGAGTTTCAGTTGGGGAAGATGGAAAAGTTCTGGAGATAGATGGTAGTGGTGGTTGCACAACAATGTGAATGAACTTAATGCCACTGAACTCTACACATAAAAATGGTTAAAATAGTAAACTTCATGTTATGTATATTTTATCACATTTTTTTCTAAAGTTGTGCACGGGTATGTGTGACTGTTGAAAGCTGTGTTATATGTGTTTGTGAGCTTTGCTCGTCTACTGAAATGCTTGTGTAAGACAGACAGTTTTCAATTACTCACCCCCCAGTTCTTTCTGTGAAATAGAGGTTAATTACTTTGGTTAAAAGTTATAATCACTACGGATGTTTGAGACTATACTAGCAACAACAGTGACAGAGAAATACAGCTGTGTCTGCGAGGGAAATGGGATGTGGTTTTGCTTTCCGAGGGAGAAGGGGCGTGGTTTTGTCTTGTGTCTGGTTGTTCCAGAACATGAAAAAGGATAAAAAGACAAAACCTGAATGGATATAGACAGTTGTAGAGGGTTTGCTGAAAAGGTATCTTGTTTGCCTGGATTTATAATGCCCAAGTCTGAAAATAAGCTATGAAATAGGTTAGCATTTTGCCAAATTTGGCTCGGTTTTGATGAGTTTAAAAATAAGTTTAAAAAAAAACGTGTGACACTTTTACTGCCACATGTTATGTTGATGCAAAACTAGAATTTGGCTCCATCTCTATTAAAATGATAAATTGATCTTAGAGCTCTTAGCGAAGGTTAAAAAGAGGTTACTACTTATCTTCTGTGTAAGTTGCCCAGATAACTGATTCCATATCTCAACAGAATAATTTTCTCTGCTTTGTTTTGGCTTTATCATGTTCTAATTTTCTAAAAAACAAAAATGTAAGGCATCTCTCTTATGAAAGAGCTAAATATCTTTGCAATTATGTTACCTTCTTCTGTGTTTATTTCAAAATATTTTATTGTCACTTTGATTAAATAGGTAACCAAGTACTATTTCTGAGGCTCCCACAATCCCATCTTAATCTAGTGCACAAATCTTCTCTGACAGCTCTTTTGATTTTGCCTTCCCAATATCAGATAATAAATTTAGAAAAAAAATTTTAGGATATCTTTCTCTACATTTATTGAATGAATACCTCACCACCATTATAAGAGCATCAAGAAATAACAAGTGTTGGGGAGGACGTGGAGAAAGGGGAACCCTTGAGCACTGCTGGTGGGAATGTAAGTTGGTGCAGCCACTATGGAAAACAGTATGGCGATGCCTCAAAAAATTAAAAATAGACCTACCATATGACCCAGCAATCCCACTTCTGGGTATTTATCTGAAGAAAATAAAAACACTAATTTGAAAAGATATATACACCTCCATGTTCACTGCGGCATTATTTACAATAGCCAAGATATGGAAACAACCTAAATGTCCATTGATGGATGAATGGATAAAGAAAATGGATAAAGAAAATATGATGGAATATTATTCAGCCATAAAAAAGAATGAAATCTTGCCATTTAGGATAACATGGATGGCCCTTGAGGGCATTATGCTAAGTAAAATAAGTAAGACAGAGAAAGATAAAAATACTGTATGATCTCACTTATATGTGGAATCTAAAAAAAGGCAAAATCGAGCTCATGGATGTAGAGAACAGACTGGTGGCTGGCTGAGGCAGAGGATGGAGGTGGGCAAAAATGGACACAGGGGGTCAAAAGGTACAAATTTCCAGTTATAAAATGAACAAGTCATGGGGATGTAATATACAGCATGGTGAACTATAGCTAAAAATATTATATCATGTAATTGAAAGGAGCTAGGAGAGTGGCTCTTGAAAGTTCTAGTCACAAGGAAAAAAGTTTTGTAACTATGTGTGGTGACAGATGTTAACTGGACTCATTATGGTGATCATTTTGCAACATACAAATACCAAATCATTATGTTGTACACCTGACACTAATGTAATGTTATGTCAATTATACCTCAATTAAAAAAACATGAAAAAATCATTTTCAAAAAATTATAAGGAAATTCTTACTTCAAACCCTTGAAGTTACAATATTTCTGAAGTTCTTTTGGACAATACAGATAACTTATAATGTACCTAAAAAGTTCATTAAGATTAATTAATACAGTTGTGTTTAACACCTGCTCCTAAAAGCTGATCATTATCAATAAAGAAAAATCTTGTAATACTTGCTGCATGTAGAAGAAAATAAAAACTGAAGCTTTTAACCTATAACAAAATCTGATACTAAATATGACTTGAGTTAAAAAAAAAAAAAGAGCGTTATAGGAAGAACTGTCACCTCAGAAGCGATTTTCAGACTTTCCTAGGTTTACATGGGTAAATCCTAAGTTTACATGGGTGAATGCTATTAATATAAATATTTCAGAAATTGCATGCTTTATGGGAAGGCCCTAGAGATTTCTCAATGCCTTTGCTATTCATAATTTGTTCTTTTTTTGTGTGTGTGAGGAAGACCAGCCCTGAGCTAACATCTGTTGCCAATCCTCCTCTTTTTGCTGAGGAAGACTGGCCCTGGGCTAACGTCCGTGCCCATCTTCCTCCACTTTATATGGGACGCCACCACAGCAGGGCTGACAAGCAGTGCGTCGGCGGGCGCCCGGGATCCGAACCTGCGAACCCCGGGCTGCCAAGTGCGGACTAAACCGCTGCGCTACCGGGCGGCCCCTCATAATTTGTTCTTATCTTCAGGAAAAACACTGATCAAACCCTTATGAACTAGTTATGTACTGTATCCCAACAGAGAACTTTCCTCTCTTCCACTCTGATCTTATTAGTTACTGTAATAAATAACCACAGCCTTTCAGTCTCGTTACTAAATAAGTTTCTGCTTTCTTACCCTTGCCTGAAGGCTCAGTTATAAGCGACAGGCCACAGTTTGTGTCTTCCTCAAAGGACAGACTCAAAACTTTGTGGAAAAGGACTATACCAGGTTCTACGAACTATTAATGCTTCACTCAGGTACAGGATTCTGAGCTGACATTAGCTGACTTTCAGACTGAGCTAGCAGACTGACAATTTCTAGGTCTCTTCTGAGTCCAGAAACAGCCAGCTCACCCAAGACCCAGGGGAACAAGAATTAATTACATGGAACTGAATGACTGGCTCAAGGAAATCTAGTTGTGGTTGTTTGTTGGGAATAGAGTTGGCATTTTTTATTGTTCTATTTTTATGGATCTATAAGGAAGTTCTTCGTCTCCCTGAGCTGTCTCTAACCTTTGGTTTAGTAGCTTATTGCTTTTGTGAACTGAAATTAAACTTTTTAAATGGTATCTGAATCTCACTGACCCTCTCCTGTCAGTATATTTTACTGGCAATATAGTTCCAAGGCGATACAGTTCTTTACACAGCTTCCACGGCAATATAGTTCTTTACACAGGTTCCATGACAATATAGTTATTTACACAGGTTCCATGACAATATAGTTATTTACACAGGTTCCATGGCAATATAGTTCTTTACACAGGCTCAGTAAGAATTAGTCCTCCCTTTTGCTGGGATATAGTTGGATTAATCAATTGTGTAACTGGAGTGTATGCTGGAGAATAATTCTCATTTAAGCGGGTGTGACATGTCACTGTAAGGAATCCCCATGGAGTTAATGCCTGCAAAGCTCTCCCAGGCGGCTGGCCTGGAACCAGGTGACAAGGAAGGCCACTACTGGGCAGGAGAGGGACCTTAGGAAAATTGGGAACCTCAAGAAGAGAGGAAGCCACTCACATTTACAGGTGCTGCGGGTGAAAGCCGGTGGAGAGAGAGTCTTGGGCGTGGTTTCCTTGCCTTAGGATAGAAGTAGGGTGGCCAACCCTTCCCCGTTTGCCCAAGACTTTCCCAGTTTTAGCACCAAAAGTGCCACATCCCAGGTGCCCTCCAGCCCCAGGCAAACTGGTTTTAAAAGTTCAACCTGAAATTCTTCATGAAAACTTCTGGACAGAAGCTGAAACGACTCAATACCAAAAGCCTAGGTTTGCAGAACAAATTCACGGAGGCCCACCTGTTTCAGTTACACCCTCACAGAGCCTACGGAAACAACCAAGCCAAACCCAACAAGACCAGCCCTTTAAATCAAGAATAAACTTTAGAGGTTATTTATGATCACACAAAAATTATCTGAAACTTGGAAATAAGGCAATAAAGTAGACAGCACACACTTTCAATAATATATGGGGGTAAAGACTACCTAGATATTGTCTAGACTGGAGGAATTCACTTAGTTCATTTCATTGTTTACCTTTAATTAAAAGTCCCAGACTTCCTGAAGTTACTTGTTAACTTGTAGATTTTTGTCCAGAAGAGATGAAAATAATTTTTGTCTAGTAGAACAGATAATCCCAAAGATTTATGGCTGGTTGGACATTAGCCATTTTTAAAATTGAACTTAGCAATCTTATCCTAACACTCTTCTGTCAAATATCTATAAATATCCTAGCTTCTCCAATGCTCTTTGAACTCGTCATAACATGTTACTGGTTCCCTCATTAATTAACTAATTCGATAAGACCTTTCATAAGTGTTCATTTTATATTTACTCAAAAGTCTCTTTTTTTTAACCGTTTGAAAATTATATTTTAACATCAGCTCTTCGTACCTTGTTGTGGCCCTGTGGCTGGCATATAGGAAGGGTCAGTTCTGATGGGGGAAGGACAAAGTCTGGAGCATGGAGCGTATCAGGAGGACACAGCAGGCCCAGGGAGACTCTAGCAACCCACGTAGGCCGCTTTGCAGGGAATGAGGAAAAACCAAAGAATAATCAGTCATCAACATGGCTTGATTTCCAAGTCTCTGACTGCTTCCCAAGATAAACTTCCCTGCTCAATGGACCTAAAATTATACCATTTGCAAGTTATCTCTTTGGCTTAAAGTCCTTTCCTTTGTTAAAATGTAATGTTTCTGGAAGAGGGTACACATAAAGCCTTATCAGTCACTTACATGTTAGTATAAACAAATTCCTGGCCTTTTCTGAGAGCAAATTTTAAATGAGAGAAAGGGGAAAGAGCAGGCAAGCCCTGCCTTCCTGCGATGGGGAGTCTCAGGAGGCTGTAGAAAAGCGATTCAGGGGGTGAGATGGGGTCTTAGACTCACCGCCAGGTCCTCGCGGGTGACAAAGCCCCTCTCCTTGGCACCACAGTCCTGGAAGAAGCCTTGCAGTTCTGCAGCTACCTGGGAGGACCAGGACTCCGGCTCTGGGGTCACAGGGGCATCCTGGCCATCAGCCGGCTCTCGCGTCTGCCGCCGGCGGCTGGAGCCCAGCTTCCGGCCTTTTCGGGGCACTCTCTGTCCACTCTCCATGCTGCTTTGGCCTGGAGACAGAGGAGAGGTGAGGGGGCACTGGGATGCTGGACACAGTCACTCCCTGCTCAACACCCTCCCACACCCCTCCTCCCCACGGCCGATGCAGCCCTGCCTGGTCAGACCCCCGCGGGCCTCTCTGACCTGACGCCCTCCCCCACCTCACCGCCTCCAGCACATCCGCTCGGGGCCTTTGCCCTTTCTGTTCCCTCTGCCTGGAATCCTCAACTGTCAACGTCTTGTCTGGCCCTTACATAAAAGAGCCCGGTGCAGGGCAGGGTCTATCTTTGACTTGCGGGTGGTCCACAGGGTCGGCCGGGACCTCGCTGCCTGAAGGACCAGAAGCAGCTTGCTGAGCCGGCTCTCCTGCTGTCGCTCCAGCTCACCTCCTCACGTTGGGCTGCTCAGAGCGGCTGCTCGTAGCCCTCCAGGAGGAGCCCTTCACCGCCTCCCCCATCAGTCTCGCCTCACCACCACCCCCCCCCCCCCCACACCGTTGCTCTCCTCCTTGGACACATGCACCAGGGAATCAGTAGCCCCCGCCGCCCCCCCACGGCTCCCATGGCCTTGCCTGACGTGCCCCTCCTTCATCCCCTCACCCCCACACCCTCACAGTCTGTGTCAACCCTTCTGAACTGTGCACCAGTCCCGGAATTCCAGAGTCCCTCCCACCTGTTCTCCCTTTGCCCCAAACGGCCCTGATTCTCTCTCTCACCTCCTTGCTAGCTGATACCTCTTCCTCCCTCCTCTTAAAGGTCTCCTCCTCCAAGAAGCCTTCCCAGCAGCCACCCCCGCACTTTGAGCGGGGTTCAGTGCCCCCTTGTCTGTGGCCCCATGGTGTTCTGGGCTCCCCCTATGGATGTCACTGTGTGCCTTGGTCTACGTTGCTCCCAGCTCCTTAGCACAGAGTAGGTGCTCAAGTAAGTGTTGTCCAATTCACTGATTGTGGTCCTTTCATCTGTCACTGAAGGTCTTAGGTCAGTCAGTCAATTGATAAGGATGTTGATGGATAAGGATTTGTCCAGAGCAGGAGAAAGGGAGACTGGAGCCTGGAAGGGGTAGAGTCTGGGCCTGCCCTGAGGGATAAGTCTGGGATCATAAAACTGTGTGGGGTGGAAGGGGCTGGATGAGTACACAGTCAGGCAGATTCCTGCCGGTGGGACTTGAGCCAAGCTCTAAAGGAGGAGGGCGGGATTTAGAAGCAAGGAAGCACGTGTGAAGGAACTGAGGCAGAGGAGCAAGGCGTCCCTCTGGGCTTTCTCTACTGGGGCCGAAGGTCACAGGCAGGCTGAAAGGAAGAGTCAGAGAGCTCTGCTTAAAGGACATGGGCTCATTGCAGGGGACTGGAGCCCCTGGCCCGCCTCCCCTTGGGCAAGTTCCCTCCCACAGGTTGCATAGGACTTGAATGAAGCAACTCCTCACCCTGGCGAGGCCCCCAAACCTTAAAGTGAAGTAGAGTCTCTGTGTCTCCCCACCGGTCTTTGTCTCTCTTCCTCTCTGTTTTGTCTCCCTATCTGTTTCTCTCCATCTCTCTGTCCCTTTATCTCTCTCGGGGACTTCAAAGTCTGTTTCAGAAGCAGTGTTAAGATCACAGACATAAAACTGCAGTGGTGTACCGGGCCAGATGTGAGGGGCTCTCGAGAGCCAGCTGTGCCCCTCTCTTCCTAACTCGGGGGCTTGAAATCAGCGCTGTGGGAGTATTTACACCACGCGAATCGGCAAATGCTGCAAATCAGGACTTTTCCCCCCCAAAGAACAGTTACCAACACCCCTCTTCTGAGAAGACTTCCTCCTGCCCAAACCCTTCCCAAGATTTAGCATGCGCTTCAGTGACAAGCGAGCACCAACTGAATGCTGGCAGAGTGGTCAGCAAGCCCACCGATGCGTGTGGTTCCCTTAGGCGAATTAGAGGGCGCCCCTTCCTCCTGGCAGTCCGTCCCACCCTCTCGACCCATAGATGTGGAAAAGGAGACCCAAGAGAGGAAGGGACTTCCAGTCACAGTGCTCTGCAGTCAGATAGACCTCTGCCTCTCCCAGCCCTGCTGCTCACTAGCTGTGTGACCTTGGGCAAGTCATTTAATGTCCCTGTGCCTCGGTTTCCTCACTGGAACATGAGCCTAATATTGATCGGCCAGGGTTGCCGGGAGGATTCGATGAGATAATTAAAGTTGAAACATCACTTCCCCTTCCCCAGCACAGCCCACCTTCCTTTCTGGCTTTACTGTCTCTTAGCACTTGTCACCTTAGTCATCGATTTTGTAAATTTTCCATCTCCTCTTACTAAAATACAAGCCTCCCGTGAGTCAGGGGTTTATTCTTCTGATCACTGCTCCATCCCGAATGCCGAGAACAAATGGTGCCTCACACGCAGTCGGCACTCAGCAGACGTTTGTTGAATATACAATCCGCGTAAAGCACTCAGAGCTCTGCCGAGCATAGGGTGGCTGCTGGGGAAAGGAAGCAGTGACAATGGTGGTGACAACATGGATAACGGTGAAATTCCATTTGAGCCTCGTAGAAGCTGGATACCGTGCAGACACGATTCACCCCCACTTGACAGATGAGGAAACTGAAGGAGGCTCCCAGACTTGGAGACCTGCCCCAGCCATGATGTCAGCAGCAGCACAGCACCAGACCCACTCTCCTGGTCGGTGGTGGGATGGACTTCCCCCAAGACCACTTCCTGAGGAGGTGCCTCCTCAGTGGGCAGAAGGCCCCTCTGTGGATCACAGATGCCCGACGGAGCGGCCGTGGTGGGACGAGGGCTTCGCTGGAGCAGGGCAGAGCGGGCGGGCTTTGCTCGGGTTTGTGAGACTTGGAACAAGTTTCACATGTACTTCTGCTGGTGGCGATAACACACTCAAGGCAGCAAGATAAGATTCCCAATGCGGAAGCTTCTAGAACAGAAGCATTAGGGGAAGAGTCTACCGTGATGTGGGTGCCACATCACTGAGTCTGTCAGGCTCCCACAAGTAAAGGAAATTAGAATCCTGAACTAAATTCTCTGTGGCCATATCCCAGGACATGGGACGCTCTTGACATCCTTTTCAAGGAGTTCCTAGTTGAGCTGCACCTCCATGGCCCATTTCCAGCTGTCCCCTGGCGTTTTATAAGAAAGCAGCACCTTCTGGACACCTCAGCCAGCCCCCACTCTGTCACTCTGTCAGCATCAGCTGTCTGAGCCAGTCAGTCCTTCCTTCCCTGGGGCGGTCACTCAGCGGCCCCCACCGTGCCTGTCAGGAGGCCTGGGGCAGAAGGGCAGCGGGTGCCCGACCGCCAGCCCTGCCTCACAGTACCTGTCACCCTCAGTCAGGGGTGGTGTGCTCGCCCCTCGCGGCCCTACAGCACACCCTAAAAGCAGTCTGTGCCCGCTTTGTGGCCAGACATGGCCACTCAGAGACAGTGGGGACACCCTTCAGTCCATCCTCACACACCTGTACATGCATGCCCACACACACACACACACACACACACACACTCCCTCCTCAGCCAACTTCCACTCAGCGAGCCATCGCCCACCGCTCCCTCGCGGACAGCTCTCTCACAGTCGAACACGCCGCCTCTCACGGCCGTTGGAGTGTCAGAAGGTCCCCGACCACTCAGTCACTCAGAACAACACCCCTCCTAGTCGGCCAGCGGGGGCACCCCTGTCATGCCCCCTCCTCTGTCACATCCCCCTACTGGATCATCGCTACCGCACACCCTCAACAGTCAGAAGCCCCCTCATGACCAGGGACACACATCCGCACGCCCCTCAGCACTTGCACCTGTTCCTTCTCCCCAAGAAATCATACAAAGTTTGAGCCGAACTTGAGAGCTGATGAGTCCCTCTCCCGGGCAGCTCTAGGAATCAGCTCCCTGCCATGGGATTAGGAGGGAGCAGGCACCACAAGCCTTCCCTGCTGGGGTAGGGGACAGCATCTGCGGGTGCCCTATGGCCTCCCCAGTTCCATCCTCCTCTCACCGAAGGGGTGAGAAACTGGGTCTGCTCTTCACTCCACTTGCTTCAGTAACTACAAGTAATAGCAACACTCACAGAACCCAAATCGTCCAGCTTGGTGGGCCTGAGAGACCACCTAGTGCCTTGCTCTGGTCCACCCGCCCTCTCTCTAGTGTGACAGAGAAACTGAGGCTCTGAGAAGCCAGGTGACTTGCCCAAGGTCACACGACCATGTAAGGCCAGGTAATGTACCCCAGTGTCCTGCTCAAGAGAGCTCTGCATTCACACCCTTGCCCCCGGAGCTGGATGGGGACCCCCGCTCCCTCCCCCATCCTCACCCCTCCAAAGAAAGGAAGCATTCAACTCCGGGGCGGCTCCCACCTGGCAAAGGCCCCCTGTTGTGCGTGCAGCCCCGCGCCTCCTGGACCCGTGATGAGGCCACCACTGGCCCGAGGAGCCCGCGCGCTCTGGAGCTAACAGTCTTGTCTCTTGCTTCATCACTCTTTCCGTCCCCGCGAGCCAATCTCCTGTGTCAATCTATGGGACTTCCTGTAGACGTGACCACTGGTTATCCTTTCACAATCTTGCCTGCTCCTCCCGGGGCCCCCTGGCCCTAGAATCTGGGAACTGGTGGAGCTGGGAGGGAGGCCCTTCTAAGCTGAGGCTCTGAAGGGTGAGGGGGACGGCTCAAGGTCACCCAGCCCTCTCTGGCAAAGCCAGAGCTCGGCGCCCGCTCTCTGGTTGCTAGGGAGATGCCATGGCTCATCCCAGCCGAGTGTTGATGGGCACAGAGCCGCTAAACCTCGGGGATGCACACCATGTCTTACTCAGGTCCCCACTCTCAGTGTCCTGGAATACCAGGGGAGGCTTACATCCAAATTCTCTTTTAGAGAATAGTCTAACCTCATACCAAAATATATCGTAGAGCTACAACTATCAGAATGGTGTGGTCCTGGAGCATGAAGATAAATGGACAAATCAGGGGTACAGAATAAAGAAATAGACTCAAATACATATGGGAATTCAGTATATGATAAAGGTCCCATTTCAAATCAGTGAGAAAAGATGGTTTATTCAATGAACCATTGGGAGAATGGGCTAGGTACCTGCAAAACACCAAGTTGGAGGTCTAACTCTAAAATAATTCCAGATGGATCAAAAGTTTAAGCATTAAAAAAATCATATAATTATATGCTGTGTAGAATTTGCTTCAAAATAATCGAGGGATGAGAGGAACAGGTGGGGCATAGATGAAATAATACAGGCCCTGGCCCTCTTCTGATTACTGTTGAAGCTGGTGGGGGAACTGCTGGCTCGCTCCATTCTTCTCTCTACTTTCACGTGTGTTTGAACAAATGCCATAAGGGATCATGGGATAATTTTAAAATAATCTTGGAGCAGGTCAGGCCTTTCCAGGCATATCACAAAGCATTAGAAGCCATAAAAGGAAAGCCATATTTTGACTATATAGAAATTTTTAAATAAAAAAAAAAAGACTCAGTAGCAAAAAAAAAAGTCGCCACTGACAAATCAAAGGACAAACAAGCTGAAAAAACATTCCCATATCACAGAAAATAAACCAATTGCCTCCTATATCACGAGTTCCTACAGAGCAATGAAAAATCAATAATGCATTAGAGAAATTGGCACTATATGTGAATAGACAATGCGTGGGAAAAAATATCAATTGCTTTTAAACACATGAAGAAATGTTTATCTTCACTTATAATAAGAGAAATAAAAATGAAACTACAGTGAGGTATCATTTTAAGTTATTCAACTGACAAAACAAAAAAAATAACGAACGGTGTTATAAAGGATGTAGGAAAACACTCGCACACGTCGTTGGTTAGAACATACACTGGCACAGCATTCCTGAAAAGAAATGTGGTAATAGCCATCAACATTTAAAATGCAAAAAGCTTTTTACTCAACAATTTCGCTTCTAGTCATTTGTCCCACAGGTGATGTGAAAAATGACGATATGAAAGGATATTCGTTACAGCATTGTCTGTAGTAGCAAAGGCTTGGAAACCACCTAAATTGCCACCAACAGGGAGCTGGTTAAAAAAGCTCTGATACGTCCACATAAAGGCTTACTATGCAGCTGTGAAGAAAATGAGAAAGATCCAGGCGGATTGATATGGAATGAGTTTCTAAATATATTGTTGAACAAAAAAAGTAAGGTGTGAAACGGTGAATATAGTAAGCTTTGCATAAAAAAAAACTGTATGTGTGTGGATGAAATTTATGCTACATAAATGCATATGAGTTCATATCTGTAAATGCATAGCCTATTTCTGACAGAAGATATAAGAAACTGGTAGCAGTTGGGCTGAGGAGAAAAAATGTTGGGATGGAGAAGGATGGAGAAGATGTGGCACCTTTATACATTACCCATTCAAAAATAAATTTCAGAATAATTTGTACGTATTCAGAGAGAGAATGATGAAGGAAAAGTGGTAAAATGCTAACATTCAGAAACTGTTGGGGAAGGGTATATGGGAATTATTTTACTATTTTTGCAACTTTTCTGTATGTCTGAAATTATTTCAAAACAAAAAGTTTTCAAAATTAAGAAATTTAATTTCTAAATAAACATATATTCTCACAACCAACCATCATTTCACCCCCTTTTTACCACTGGGAAATTGATACTCAGAGAGTTTCTAGGGCTTTATTGATCTAAATAAGGCATTCATTTTTTTTTGATTCAACAATTATTTATTGAGCACTAATATGTGCGAGACACTGTGCTAGGCACTGAGCATACAAAAGTGGAAAAAAAAAAGACAGGAAAAAAATCCATATGTAATATAATGTCTGATAGCAATAAATGCTACAAAGAAATGTAAAGCAGAGAAGGGAAACAACGGTGGGAAGCGTATTTTAGCTGGGGTGGCCTGGAGGAAGCCTGTCTGAGGAGGTGATACTGGAATAGACTATATGAGGGAGAGTGTTCAGGAAGAGGGAGCAGTGCGTGCAAAGGCCCTGAGGCAGGAGCAGGCTTTGTGTATGTGAGGAACAGTGAGGAGACCAGTGTGGCTGGAGCAGGGGATGGAAGGAAGAGTGGAGATGAGGTCTGAGGTAAGAGACGACCTGTAGGCCACGTAAGGACCTGGGTTTTTACCGTAAGTGAGATGGAAGCCATTTGGAGGGTGACACGATCCAGCTTGGGTTTTAAATGATCCCCCTGTCTGCTTTCACTGTGGAGAATAGACTTCCCTAGGCAAAGGCAGAGCAGGGAGACCTGTGAGCCGGCTGTTACAATAACCCAGACGAGAAGCCACCGCTCAGCCGGGAGGGCAGCAGCGGACGTGATGACAAGAGGTGACTGTAATCTGGATATATTCTGAAAGGAGAGCCAACAAATCCGGGACCTTGTTCCCTCCAGCTTGGGACTCTCTGCACTTCTCTGGGGACAGAGTGAGGTTGGATTTTCAAGACCCTGCCCCAGGATCTCAAGGCCTCCGCAGTTCGTTTGCAGCTCCCCAGCCCACCTCCCCCCCGTGGACACACCAGGGGCGCGAAAAGGCGCGGGAGGGGGGCGTACTACCCCCGAGTTCCAGGGAGCGGAGTCCGCGTGTGGGCAGAGCTCGGCCCGGCCCGCCCTCTGCGCCAGCCCGGGGGAGCAACCCGCCCGCGAGCCAGCTGGCAGGAGGTCATCCGCAAGTGCTGGGAAAGAAGATGCAGAAAGTGTCCTTTTGGGAAACAGTGGAGCTGGTTTCACAACACGGTGTGGCTGGGCTGGAACGCACGGCGCTCCGAAACTGCGTTTTACCAGCACTGAATTAACGAACGAGGATCGGAGGCAGAGGGACCGTTTACGGATGGGCGAGTCTGCACACGCACTGATTTTCAGTCCCCGCGGGAAGCTTGAGTTCGCTTCGCGGTGTGGTGACCTGAAGCGAGACCTCTGTCCCGGGCGCGGCGGCGGGACCTGGGGCCTGCCTGCGGCCGGGGCCCGGAGCCGCCTCTAGGTGGCGCTCAGGCGGGCTGGCAGTCGCGCGGGAGCGGGGCAGGGGGCGTGTTTTGAGTGGCATTTGTGTAGCGCATTTCACACAAGGCTGAGAAAACCCACGTTACGTCAGAGGCCGGGAGACAGGTCCCCGTAAGCCTCCTCTCAGCACTGTCCCGCTGTCGAGGCCGGGGCGAGAACCTCCCCTTCTTGCTGGTGGAGCAGGCGTGTGACCCGGGTCGAGAGCGAGGATGTCCTGGCTGCCCACCACTTCCTAGGGGCCACCTCGTAGGTTTGCTGTGAGGATGAAATGCTATAAACCGTATACAGCGTTTGGAACGATGTGCGGCAGGTGATAATCAACGTTAGCCTTTGTCATTTGATTGTTTAAAGAAGGAAGCTGGGTTAGAGAATCTCCTTCTCCATCCTACCAATGTGCAGACGGCCTTGTTCACACGCCGGGCTGACCGCCGAGTGATGAGGGGCAGCGACCTGGGAGCCGGCATGGGGTGGGGCAGGGTCCGGGATGGGGGCTAGGGTGGGGTTTGGGAGATGAGTGCTCCAGTCAGGAAGGAAATTCAAGCCACTGGGAATCATCCACTCATTCAACAAACATTTATTGAACACCTACTATGTGCCAGGCACTTTGTAGGTGCTGGGATACAGCAGTGACAAAACAGGCCAACACCCACCCCTGCCCCCGCCGCCCCATGGGGCTCACATTTCTGTGGGCCAGATGGGAGAGGGGAGCCACAGTGATTTTTGCCAACATGCTCACCTGGGCACTAGGCGGGCTGAAGGGTAGTTATGGCAGCCACGCTGATGCCCCGCCCACGTCCCCCAGGCCCAGCTCTGTGTTCACCTGAAGCTTTGGTAAATAGTTCCTGGCAGGCATATAGCTTCTCACATTCACATTCCCCCTCAGATGAGAGAGTCCTTCTGGATTTCTCCAGCATCACGGGAACTTGCTCCACTTATGAGGAGCAACCTGGGCTTGCACCTGGAGGCTGCCCTCAATCAGCGATGGACGGCCACAGGGGTTAAGTACCCCAGAGATACCTAGCAAGTACCCCAGAGGGACGATTGTGGGGCATGTTCCACATGGTTTCCTCAGACCTCTAGAGGGTCTAGGTCCCAGTTGCACAAGCAGAACTGCTCACCAACCCCTTTATTGTTGTTTTCCTTTCCTTTCTCCCATTTTCCGCTCTCCTGCTTGTGCTTCCAGGGACCCCCTCCTAAGTAAACCACCTGGAAAAAAGGGAATAACTAGATCTTTTGTGGTCTATGCGATACAAAGTCTACTTGCTCTGGCACCAGGTGACCCCAAATACCATTATAACCTCCTTTTAGAGTAGGGGACATATGAGGCCAGTGATGAACAGAGTCCTGGCCAGATTCATCTCAGGGTCCAATGGGTCTGTAGCTATTTCCTGGTCCCTGAGTGCAAACTGGGATGGATATACTTAGCAGTTGGCAGAACTCTCACACTGGGTCCCTAATCTATGGAAAAGAGGACCATGCAGAAGTCTCTAAAATTATTCCACTAGTCAAGATAGTAAGTCAGAAGCAATTCCACATCCCAGCTAGAATTGCAGAGATCGGTGCTACCCTCAAAGACTTAGAGGATGCAGGGTGGTCCCCATCGTATCCCTATTCCATCCCCCCCATATGGTGAAAATGAAATGAAGCATGGTGATTGATGGTCATTCACATGGTGGCCCTAACAGCAGCCATTATATCAGATATGGTATTGTTACTAGAACAGTCTACACAGCCTCTGACTGTAAGAAGCCAATAATATGGCCAATGCATTCTTTCCAATCCATATCAGGAAAGGGTATCAAAAGTGGGTCACATTCACATTCCCTACAAAGATTCAGAAACCTATCACGTTAGTTAAATTTTCAGTGGTCAAATGAACTGGGGCATGATGGGATATTCCCTCTATGGGAAAGGACAAGTTATTATACCGTGGACATCCTACGACTAAAAAGAGGCATCGCACTGGTGGGCCAATTTGGGTTTGGGGGCAGTATACTAAATACATCTCCAGCCCATTTATTGGGAAGCTGCCAAGTTTGAGCGGAGTCCAGAGCAAAAGAGGCTCTGCAATATGTCCATGCTATGGCACTTGGGACATCTGACCCAGCATATCCCATGGTACTAGAAATATCCATGGGAGATAAGTAGACAGTGTAGTGTCTCTGAAAAACCCCAATGGGAGAGTCTCATCTCAGACCACTAGGGTCCTGGAACAAAGCCTTGCCCTGTACAGCAGAGAATTATTCAACATTTGAACAGTAGCTCTTGGCCAAATTGCAGAATCAAGAGAAAATAAATGATTATTGTTTTAAACCACTAAGTCTCAGGGTGGTTAATTATAAATAGATAATCAGAACATACATGTAACAGTACTGTTCTTTTTTAAGGCTGTATAGTATTCCACTATATAAATATATCACAATTTGCATATCTATTCTTCTGCCATGGACAGTGAAGTGGTTTCCAGTTTGGGTCTAGTAAGAATAATGCTGCTATCAACATGTCTTTTGGTGGAAATGTGTACTCATTTCTCTTGAGAACAAACCTGGGAATAGAATTCCTGGGCTATAGAGTAGGCATGACAGGAGGCATCTTTAGAAGATATTGCCAAGTGGTTTTCCAAAGTAGTTGAAATATTTTATACTTCCACCCACAAGGAATAAGAGGTCCAGTTGCTCCGTATCTTGTCAACACTGGTTGGTATTTTCAGTTTTTTTCATCTTAGTCATTCTGGTAGGTATCTGGTGGTATCTTATTGTGGTTTTAATTTGCATTCACTCGATGAGTAATGAAGTCAAGCTACGATAAATTCTTTACTAAAAAAGATCACACAACAAACCAACATATTGACAGTCAGCAATTTTTGCAAAGGTGTGATGATTTACTGGTTTTGTTATTATTTGTCTTTTTTGCCTCATGGTCTTTCTGTTTGCAAAGCTTTCTGTATTTTTAAAAATTTAAATGCTTAATTTTTAAAGTTATAAAAACAACTAAAAAAAACCTCCACCTACTTGTTCTTTTTTTGTGTGTGTGAGGAAGACCAGCCCTGAGCTAACATCCATTGCCAATCCTCCTCTACTTTATATGGGACGCCGCCACAGCATGGCTGACAAGCAGTGCGTCGGCAGGTGCCCAGGATCCGAACCCGCGAACCCTGGGCTGCCAAGCGCGAACTAAACCGCTGCACCACCGGGCGGTCCCCTCCACCTACTTGTTCTTATAAATGACAAGATATATTAACCACAACAGTACTATTACAAGTAAAGTCATCAGAAAACATTTATTGAGCACCTGCTGTATACCAGCACTGTGGGAGGGGCTGTGAAGGACACAGAGCAGTACAGGACATGGTCCCTGCCCTCGAGAGGCTTACAGTCTAGGCGCAGACAGGAGAAAACAGTCCAGGCCAGGATGTGACAGGAGCTGGAAGGTGTGTGGGGTCAGGGGCTCAATGTTCAGTGCCGGGAAAGAAACAACTTACAACCCCCAGGCCCAGACCCGCCCAGTAGCGCGCCCTCGCCACAGCTTCTACTCCCGCCAGCTTAAAACACCTGACTCCTTGTTCAGCTGCTTTTCAAAGTGCGACAACCTGGGGGAGGGTGGGGCAGACGGGAAGGGCCTTGGATGCGTTCCAGGGGCTGATGTCAGCCTCTCACTACTAGAAAAACCCGCTCACCCCACACAAACCCCTAACACAGGGAGCTGTCCTCTCAAGGAGGCCTGTGGGACCAGCCGGTCCCCCACCCGAGAGCCAGGGGGAGGCGGCGGTCGCTGATCGAGCTGCCTGAGGTAGAACTGGTGATCTCTGCTTCGAGCACAGCCCTTCCCCTTCCAGTCCACTGAGTTCAGGGGACGGGCACCCCAGAGCTGCCACCCAGGGCTGAGGGGGTACCAGAGGGAAGGACGTGGGGTGGGGAGAGATGCAGAGGGGGATGTGAGAGCCCAGCTGTGGCTGTAGCCTCTGGGGCTCCTCGAAAAGTGCAGGGAAGGCCGACAGGGCGGAGGCCAAACGCTGAGGCTGTACCCTGTGGGCAGCAGAGGGGCTGGGAGGGGAGGCGGGGCGGTTTGCTACGGGACCCTACCTTCCCCGTGCGTCACAGGACAGAGCGGGGGAGCAAGGGCCAGGAGGGTGCCAAGTCCCCAGCCCTGCCCTGGGCTGTGCCCACTTCAAGGTCACCCTGCCCAACCTTAGAGGAGGCGAGGGGACTCCGAAGTTTAGATGACGCCCCCACTCTGCTGGGCCCCCTTCAAAGTGCTATCTGTTTACTTCTCAAATTGTAAGGAATTTAGATCTAAGAATGCAGGGAAGGGGCGGGATTTTGTAAAGCCCATGAGACAGTGAGCAGAGGGAGGTCCCTCTGGAGAGGACCCCCCAGTGGTGAGGGTCATGCCAGCCCCGCCTCACCTTCAGGAGAGACAAAACAGAGAGCAGAGGATGAGAGGGTTTTAAATAATAGTTCCCATAATAAAAATACCTAGCGCTCTAATAAGCCTATCATTCTGCTGCCTAATGTTTTTTTTAAATAATTATAACACCAGAGGCTGGGGGTGGGTGGCAAGCAGGGTATGTACATGAGGAGGAGTTTAAATTAAAACACAAATAATAATTAAGACACACAAACTGAAGGACGAAGGCAAACAATGTGGAAGGAGCCTGCGGGAGCCCCTCTTTTCCAGGAGTGCGAGGTTAGGGCTTCCTCTTGGAGAAGATCAGCCGGCGTTTGGAGTGGTAGAAATCTGAGGAGAGAGAACAGAGGTCAGCCAGGCCAGGAGGAAGAGGGGTAACCTCGGTACCGTGCTCTAGGATACATGAAACTCTCCCTATGAAGGCCTTGGTCCAGGGCCCGGAAGAGCAAGTGCTCGAATGGCAGCATCACTCACTCATTATTTGTCAAGCACCTACTACGTGCGAGACACCATTCTAGGTGCCAGGGACTCAGCAATGAATGATAGATACAGACCCCTTTCTTGTGGAGATAAGATCCTGGTGGGGGAGATGGCCAATATCGAGATAAGGAAGTAGCTGTTGATAGTAAAAAAAAAAGTGCCAAAGAGAACAAAATCAGCAGGGAAGGGGGACGGGGAGTATGTGTGTGTGTGTGTGTGTGTGTGATGGGGAAGGGGAGTTAAGCTGGGACAGGGCAGCCAGGAAATTATTATCACTAATTTTCTCTCCACTGCAAATTCACTGTGGGACCTTAGGCAAATCACTCTACCTCTCTGAGCCCTATTGCCTCGCCTATAAAAGGGTGGCAAGAATGTCATTTGGGATGGGATTGCTACAAGGACTAAACAAAATCCACCTTAGAAACGTAGCAAAGGGCCTGGTATATAATGGATGTTCCCAATAAATGTTCGCTAGTTGTTCTTGACTGCAGACTTGCTGTGTGATCTCAGGCAAGTCACTTCCCTTCTCTGGGCCTGTTTCCTCCTCCACTTAATGGTCAAGCCAGACCAGACAGGTTAGCCCTTGCACCATGAATTCTGAGAGGCTTGGTCCCCTGCAATGTCCTTCCCTGCACCTGTCCTCACCTGTCATGCTGGTCTGCCGCCGTTTTCGGCCCTGAGAGGGGCCAGGCCCCCCGGGGGACCCCTCAGGCTGCTCAGGGGAGTGAGGCAGGAGGGTGCAAGACAGCGACAGGTCCACATGGTCCTCCTCAGCTGTTCCCTGCAGCAGGGTAGGCGAGGTGCCGGGCCGCTTGCCCCCTCCCAGGTCGTCCCGGCCACCCCGGGGCCCCAGGGACAGGTAGATCTTGGGCAGGCCGAGGCCCTGCACGCGCTCCCAGGCGAAGTCGCCCTCCAGCGGCGTCTCGGTGATAAAGTCGAAATTCCAGCGCTCCCGGGCCTCCTGCACGCAGCTGGCCATCAGCATGTCGCAGTCTCGGCGCAGCTGCTCACTGTCCACCGGGCCGAAGAGGCGGCGGCAGGCCCTGCTGCCCCGCGGGGTCTGGCGAGCATCCCTGGACAGCTCCGACATGGCGCCTGCAGCTGAGACACAAGGGAGTCCCTGGTCACTCAGGAAACTGGACCCTCCCTTCCCAGGCCATGCTTTTCCATGCAACCTCAGGTGAGGTCTTTCTAGAACGTGAAAAAGGGTCTCTCTGGCTCCTTCCAGCTGATTTTCCACCACCTCCTTCTCACAGCTCCCCCAACCCCAACAGACACTGGGTGGGGGCAGAGTCCAGCCAGCCTGGCACCCCAGTGTCACTGCGGGAGGGACAGCTGAGGGGCAAGCTACGTCAACAAAGGTAAGTTTACTGCAACAGCAGGGATCAGGGTCCTGTTTACCACTTGTGTTATCAGCTAAAATCAATTTGTTTTCCCCTGAGGTGTCCCTCCTAGGTGTGAATGCCCGAGTACGCAGATGTGAATTGCCAGAGTCCAGCAGTTTCCCAACCCAGCTCAGGACAGGAGGTCAGTTCCCAAACGAACGAACGGACAGGCTGACCACTCCTCCAGCCTCCTGATTCCCCCACCCAGATGCCCATGTGGGGTAACCCTGCTCTGCATCTTAAAAGTACCCTGGACTTTGGGGTAAAAAACACCCGGGTTCTAGTCCTAGCTCTGCCACTTAAAAAGTCACTTAAGGGGCTCGCCCGGTGGCACAGTGGTTAAGTCTGCATGCTCCGCTTTGGTGGGCCAGGGTTTGCAGGTTTGGATCCCAGGTGCAGACTGACGCACTGCTCATCAAGCCATGCTGTGGCGGTGACCCATATACAAAATAGAGGAAGATGGGCACAGATGTTAGCTCAGGGACAATCTTCCTAAAAAAAAAAAAAAGTCACTTAATGTCTTTGGGCCTCAGTTTCCTCATCTGGAAGGTAGGGCTGTGTGAACGTTTCAAGAGCACAGATGCGGAAGCATGCTCGAGCAATCGGTCAGGGGGTCCCTCCAGGCAAGGCAGATGGAAGTCGAGAGGCTGTATCTTGTGGTTAAGGGCGAGGGCTCTGGAGCCAGACTGCCTGGGCTGGAATCCAGGCTCTGCTGGGTGACCCTGGCAAGGGGTTTAACTTCTCTGGGCTCTATTTTCCGCAACTGTAAAATGGAGACGGGACAAGTGAATGTCTCAGAGGACAGACGTGAGGGTTAACTGAGCGAAGGGAGGTAACGTGCTCAGAGCGGAACCTGGTCTACGGAAGTCTGATTAACTCTCTCTGCCTTCAGTTCTGGCGGAGCCTCCCTCCATCACTCCCCCAGCCACCACCTCCCTTAGACAGCAGCTGACAGGTGCTGTGGGCTGAGGGCCTTTCCCAAGGATGTCATCAGGTGGGTGGCCTGGGGGTGAGGAGGAGCTGGGCAGGGCAGGGCTGGGCGCTGATCTCCCCGGCTAAGCCACATCCTGCCAGGCACATCAGGTGATCCGAAGTCTAGACGACCTCACAGCCCTGGCCCCGTGCTGCCTGCATCCAAGGAACCCGTTTTGCAGGCGAAGAAAATTAAGGGCAGCCAGTCAACCCGGTTCCTCTCCTCCCACTTCAGGAGAGGGAGAGCGAGTGTGCCCAGGAGGGAGGCTGGCACCCACCTGCCCTGCTCCGGCCTGGCTCCAGGGCTGAGCGGCTGCCCGACCTCAGCAGGGACTGGGTCTTCCTGGGGACAAGTCCTGACGTGCAGGCTCTGAGGGGAAAGCTCTGCCGAGCAGCCTCCTGAGGCAGAAAGCCCTGGCCCCGTGCCACATCCACTCCTCCCCACTCCACCTCTCACACTGAGCAGAGCCCATGGTCTCAGCTGATGGGGAGGGGAGGCACTAGGTGACCTTAGACCAAGTTTAAAGGGCAGGAGTTCGAGCAGATATGAGACTTGTCCCCAGACCACACTAAAAAAGCCAATGGCTATAGAGGGGTTAGACGGTACAGTGGGCAGGGCCCTAAAATAACCTTTGCCCACTCTCTTCAGGGCAAGAGTTGGTATTCATTTATGTATTTTTATGTGCCAAGGGCTGTTCTAAGAAGCTTAGAAATATTAATTTTCCTAAAAGGTGAGTATATTAGCTCTTTTTTTACAGAAGAGGTAACCAAGGCTCAGAGAAGTTAAGTAACCTGCCCAAGGTCACACAGCTCACAAGTGGCACAGCCAGGATTTGAAGCCAGGCCTACTTGCCCTGGGTTCTGTGCTCTAGTGTTGAGCCCTACTCCCTCTCTAATTTTGAGATTTCTTAACCAGAGAGGCCCAGCAGAATCACTTGGGGAACTTTTCCAAAATATAGATTGAGGGTCGGCCTGGTGGCATAGCTGTTAAGTTCACACACTCCGCTTCGGTGGCCTAGGGTTCGCAGCTTCGGATCCCGGGCGTGGACAGACCCACCGCTTGTCAAGCCATGCTGTGGCAGTGTCCCATATAAAGTACAGGAAGATGGGTACGGATGTTAGCCCAGGGCCAGTCTTCCTCAGCAAAAAAGAGGAGGATTGGCAACAGATGTTAGCTCAGGGCTGGTCTTCCTCACCAAAAAAATATATAGATATAGATATATAGATATAGATTGATAGGCCCCTCCCTCCCTAGACCAACTTAATTCAAATGGAAGGGGATTTAAACAACCGTTTGGCAGTTGCCCATATGGGCACTCCTGGGGCGCCTGCCAAGAGAGAACATAAAGGATGGCTGAAATGGACATTCTGGGTCTCAGCGCCTCATTGGCATAAAGAGGAGGAACCCGCCTGGGGCTTAACCCAGGAGCTGCCTATCCCCGTGCTTCTAGGAGCTGAAGATGGGACCAGAGTCCAGGCAGGGGCCCTCTCTCCTTCTCCCACCTCTTCCCTTATGGCTCTCAGACTCCCCCAAAATCTGCTTTCCGGCCCATTATCATTAACTCCCAGCTCAGAGGAAACTCAGAAACACAAACCCTTGTTTTACAAACAAGTAACTGAGAATAGCTTCCTTTGTAGGCCTTTGTGCCTTAGACTTCAACCATATTTTAATCGCCACGTAAATAGTGAGCACTCGGTAAACACTGTTGAACCAATAGGGTGCTCCTTTTAAGAGGCGTTGGGGGGTGGGGGTATCAGCCCGGGGACAGCGGCGGGAAGGAAAGGCGGGCCAAGCCGCGCTCCACGGGAAGGCGTGTTTGCTACTCGCACCGGCGCCGCGAGGGGGCGCTGGTCTCCAGGAAATCACGCGCAGGGTGGGAGGCGTGTGGGCCGAGCCCGGGACGGGGGCCGGGAGTCGCGATGAGTCAGTTTCCTGCAAGGCGCTCCCCTCCCGCCAAAACTGCGCTTCCACTCCGGCTGCGCGTCACCCCGGGTGGGGAGGGGGACAGCGGGAGGGGGCCGCGAACACGTCACGCTGAGCCAGCCAGGCTTCCGAAACCCCCGCCACTGTTGGGAAACCGCGCGCTCTCGCGCCGTCTCTTGTGACACGCACACACGCGCGCGCGCACACACACACCGCACGCACAGGCGCGCAGAGATCTGGTCCCTCCACCTTATCTCCACACCCAAAGCACGGGATGAGTCAGATCCCTGGAAAATAAAAATAGACGGGAGCAAGGAAAACAAAACCGCTCGAAAGTCCTCCCCGAAACGCGACGTGGAGGGAGGGAAGGAGGGAGGGAGCCGCCCGCACTCCCTAAAGTGCCAAACGCAGTTCCCAGATTTTTCTCCGCGCGAGGAGGGCGCAAGGGTCCTCCGAGGGCCCGGGACAGGGCGGACGCGCTGTGGTCGGCGCTGGGCAGCTGCGCCAGAAGGGCGACTCGCCCCCGTGCTCCGCCCAATCCAGCCGACGTCGAAGAGGGAATTCTCCACTAGGTTGGGGGCGCCCGGGCCTCCGGACGCAGCCGACACAGACCCTGAGCAGCGTCGCGCCCCCTGAAGCCCCACCCCTCAAAGATGCGACCCCACCCCCTCCCACCCCAGCGGGGGCTGAGCGCCCCGCGACGCCGCAGAGCAGGGCTCGGCTCCCGCCCCGAATCCATCCGCCCGACCCAAGGGCAGGCTGGGCCGGGGGCTCCGGGCGGCGGCGGGAGAGGTGGGGCGGCCTCCTGCGCCTCCCGAGCTGACCCGCTGGCGCGAGCCCACTTAGCGCTCGGCCGCGGCTCCGGGTCCCCGAGGGCGCGCCGCGGGGCGGGGACCGGACACTCGGTCCTGGACCTCCCGGTGTCCGGGCTTCCCTGGGAACACTCTGTGCCAGCCAAATAGGTCACTGTGTTTATGGGGGACAGACCGAGGAGGGGCAGGGAAGGGGACTTCTGCGTCGCCACTGTCCCCCAGCCCGGGCGGGGTTCTGATTTCACTCGGCCCGTCCCCCGGGGTCTCCTTGTCACCGTGAGTCACCTCCTCGCTTGCCTTTAAGGGACGTGTCCCGACACGTTCCCAAGGGCCGGGGACACAGCCCGCGCTGACCTCAGCGCCCAGCCGGGTGGCGGACACAGCGGCATCGAGGACCCAGACTTGAGGGGGCCGGGCCGGGGCGGCACCGATCGGATCCAAGAGCCGCTCGGGAGCGGATCCCAGATGAACCTGCTCAGCTCGGCGCTCCCCGCCCCTCCCGGGCCCCTCGGCGGACAGGGGTGTCACCCCCACGCCGCGAGCGAGCCGCGCCTGGGGCTGGGGGCGCACCCGTCCCGGTGGAGAGCTCCTGGGGCGGCGGGTCCACGCCTTCCCTCGCCCCAGCGGTGTTTCGAGGGGACGCGAGCGTGGCAGGGGACCTTCGCACTCATGCTCCCTCTCCGATCCCAATCACACGCGCACTTACAGACACCCGCGTGAGCAAAACCGACACCCACGCACGCCGTTCACCTGTGAACACAGCACACACCCCCGGACACACACGTCCCCGCTGACACACACACGGACATGCACGGACACACACACGGACACGCTCAGCTCAGCTCAAAGCCGCCCCCTGGGGTCCGCTCTTGCGCGCCACGGCTCCCTCACCTCCTCTGAGGGTCTCGGGTCTCCGTGAATCCGCGCCCGGCTCCGGGTCTCCGAGATGCCAACCCGGACAGCTGCTCACACCTCCGCTGGCGCCGCCGGGCGCCGCCGGGGTAAAAAGGCTCGGCTTCGGGAGGCGGGGCCGGCGGCTCCGCCCCCAGCGCCCCGGACCGCCTCCCCGGGCTGGGCGGTTCCTCCCCGGCCCGGCTGCGCTCCCGGGCCTCGGAGCTCCCAGGCCGCCGTCGCGTGCTGCCGGAGCGCGCTCCCTCCCCGCGCCCCGCGCCCCGCGCCTGGGTTGTGCGCTTGACACGTTTCCCCACGAAGTGAGCCACAAATCTGGGGTTTTAGTTGGGGAGTGAGTTGGCACTCCTCGGGAAGGGATCGCCTGGTTAGGATGAGCCGCTTTCTGGCCCTATGCGGGCAGACTCTGGGCAAGGATTTACCCAAAGCAGCTGGAAAGAGCAGGGGTGACATTAAAAAATCCTTAAATAATAAAAACTGTGCGTCTCACTTTACATTTCCCAGAAAAGCCCCACTCTACCAGCACTGTTCCCACGGATCCGTCAGTAGACCACTTCTCCCTGAGCACCTGGGGCACCCAGACACCCCAACAAAGCATCTGGGAGGCCAGAACGGGATTCAATCCCCTCTACTCCACAAACGAAGAAACTGAGGCCCGCAGACCTAAAGGGATGCAAGGTTGTTGCCTGTCAAATACCTCAGGGAAGGAGGGAATTGGGGACACTTCCCAGAAAGCGCCAACCTGGTCTCCAGGGGAAATGGGACATGACTAAGCTCCCTGCCCCTCCTCCCCACTCCCCACACCCACCTCTCTCTCACCTCAGCAGAAGAAACCTCTGTGATTGCAGCCAATTTGATGGGTAGGAAGGGGAGGAAGATTTGGTGAGTTGTCTGCTGGATATTCCCCACACAGCCCACAGACACTGCTGGGGAAACTGAGGCTCAGAGAAGTTCATTGACCTGACTCGGGTCACACAGCAAATAAATGGCTATGGTTGAAACACAGGCCTTTTGCATCTTGCCCAGAGCTCTCTGCTGGGTGCCTTCTCTATTTCAGTGGCTCTAGAAACACGAGAATGGAGGAAACACCCAGCACCCCTCATTTCCAGGCAACTTACTGAGGTGACATTGATGAAGGACAATTCTGGAAATGTCCACTGGTGCTTCTGACAGATACAGAAGCAAGTGAAGTGCCCATCCGCTCCTTCCTACCTCCACAGCTCCCAGCCCCACTTGCACCCCACCTCTGCCTCCTTCCTTCACCTAAAACATTTACAGTTTCTGCTTTTAAAAAATTGCAGAGAGCAGAGTGTTAATCTGAACAGAATTCCCTAAAAAATAGAATCCATGCTTGGAGCAGCTACAATTGCTGACGTCTAGGGCTGTTCGGTGTCTGGAAGTCTCTGCCCGGACATGCCCAGTCTTCTTCCTCTAATGCAGCTGACCTCGGGGAGGACAGGCCTCCTCATTTACTGCTGGGATGGAGCCCGGGTAGGGACGGGAGGGAAGGGCACCTGACCCCCTGGCCTGCCTGATATCGGAGTCAGGCCAGGACCCCAGGACCAGCCCCTCCTCTCCAGTTCCTTTCTCTACCCACCCCCCCCAAACACACGTACCCACAGCACCCGAAGGCTGGGTTGTCAAAGGTCCAGCAGGAGGACAGGCGTATCCTCCTCCGGCCTTGAATCCCCTCGGCTTTCAGGCATTTCAAATAGACTTGACATTGTCTGTCTGTTTACTTTGGGGGAAAAAAAATTTTTAATGAAGGCCTGTATTGAATTACTTAAAGTTTTGTGGTCCTGAGCTTCACAATGAATAATTCTTTTTGTTGTTGTTGTTGGGAAGTGGGTTTTTTTTTTTTATAACTCCCAGATCAACACCACCACTACAACAGAATTCAACAAATATTTATTATGCACCTACTAAGTGTCTAGAACTTCAGTACTTAAAAAAGTTCCCAACCATTCACTTGAATGTGTAGCTAGGCACGCCCTTAAGGAGGACCTCTGCCCTGAAGAGCGCAGAGGAGCAGGTTGTTAGAAGTCACACGCAAGATCTGACTCCTCAAACACACACACACACGTGTGTGCACAGAACACATCCCAGGCCCATCTCAAGGGATCTGCTGCAAACCACACATTCTATTCAGAGAAACTGAGACCAAGCTCTCCCTGGGGTCTCTGGGGGTCTTCTGTCTCCTACCACCATCCTCTTCCCCCAAAGCAGGCAACCTCAAGGACAAAACAGGAGCAGTCTCTTCTACGTCAGGGCTCAGCATGCTGGGACATGTTCCTGAGGGCCAGAGAGCCAGTCAGGACCACAGTCTGCTGCCCGGGCATGCTCCCCAGGAAGCGGGCAGCTTAAGGATGGAGCAAGGCTCAGCCTGGGGGACCAGAGGTTCTAGATCGGCCTCCACCCAGGAGAGAGGTGATGATGGAAAGGAAAGGTGGAAAGCTCAAGCCTGAAGAAGGAGGATGTGAGGCAGGCTCAATGGTGGCTGCAGGAGGGCCCAGGAAGGGAGAGGAAGTGCTTGGAACAATGTCACCATTTCTGAGAAAAGTCCCTGGGGAGTCCCAGACAGTGGCAGTCAGCTTTCAGAGGAATTTACCTCCACACAGTCCTTCCAAGAAGTGAGACCCCAGAGAAGAGGCAGAACAGAGATATTATATTACTAAGCAGAAGAAGCCCTGCTTGCTTCTTTTTTCTTTTTTTGAGGAAGAATGAGATTGGGAGCCCCCACCCTGACCTTCTGGAGGCTTTACCCAGCCAGTACAAAGATCAGGACTGACCACACAGTTAGGCAGAGAAATTTATAACAGAATGTGTGCCACAAAAACACTTCCAGGTTCCCTAAGCTGGAAATTTCACCTTGCCTAAGTCTGAAATTTCACCATTAGAAATTCATTCCTTTTGCATGAATTCTAGTCTTCATCAAATAAGATTGTACAGACAAAGTGCTTAGCATAGTGCCTGCCACATAGAAATCACTCCACGGATACTAGTTATTATTATTGCTCTACAAATACCCCTGGGGAAGGCATCCCTTGGAATTGACTAATCATTTACACTTTGGGGTATCTTAGGTAGGTTTCCCAGAAAACACACTCTGAAGTAGAGATTTGCTTGAAGGAGATTTCTTGGGCAGTGTATTTGCAATCAGCACCTGTGGGACTATAAAGGAAACAGGATTGGGCAGAGAGAGGAGCTGGGCTGCAATGGAGGCTGCAGACCCCGGAGAGACCTCTGCTGATCCCACAGAGAGCTCTGGAGCTGGGATGGTCCTGCAGAATTCCCTGAATGGAAGCAAGGGGGTCCGGCCTTCATACTCCTGCTTTGGTCAGTCTTTTGGATGTGGCAGCCCCTGGAGCAGAGGGGTGCATGACCTTGGGCAAGAGAGCTCCCTTATCTGAGGCTGATTCCTGCAGAAGGGCTCAGCTGAAGCATCACCAGCCAACACTTCCAACAGTCAGTGGGGAGAACAAGTGCCTGGCTCCGGTAGAGGCTTCTGGGTGGCCCAGCACAGTGTGAATGAGTTGATCAGATCATTTAGGGACTAGAAGGTGGTGAGGAAATGCCATGAACACAGGCCACCTGAGGAGTGAAGGGCTGTCTGTACCCTGAACAAATATTGCCCCCTCTTCTTGGAATGAGTGTTCCTGACCAACCTACCTCACCTCTACTCCTTTCTCCACCTGTTGAACTCCTATTGATCCTTCATGACCCAACCTACATGACCCCCTGGGGGGAGGCCTTCTCAGGGCTCCCTCTGGCCCCCAGAGCTCCTGCTGAGCAATCCACTCACTGTGCTTTGCTGGCCTGCTGGGTTTACATGCCTGCTGCATCCTCTGAGCTGGGAACCTGGAGGGGATGAGCCATATTTTATTCATCTTTGTACCTTCGAGGCCTAGCAGCCTCAGCCGGAGCTCAGTGAATATTTATGGAAGGGCCATTTTTGACTTGCACTCTGAAGTTAAGCTTTAGTGCTACTGCTTCTGAGCCCTCTTATTTATTCATTCATCTATTCACACATTCATTCATTAAAAATATATATATATATAATTAACATTCACTGCTCACTGCTCAACCCAAAACAGAGCTTACAAATCACCGACACCTTCCTGTGAGTTCCTCTACTACCCCGATCCCTTCCTCCTCCACCTCCACAACACTATCTTGAATTTTATGTTGAACTTTCTTTTGTTTTGAGTAGTTTTATCACATGCGGCCAAAACAGGAATGCTCACCCATTTTTCTCTGCGCTCTCCTACATTTCCCAGCACCCTCTGCAGTTTAGACAGGGTCATGTCCTAGCCCATGAAATATGAACATAAGTGACATTTGTCTCTTTTGGGCTGAGGTCAAGTGAAATTCTCCAGCATTTCTGTCCTCTGCAGCTGTGGCAAAAGTGAAGTCTCATATCCCAGGTGGTACCACCTCAACATGGTGGACCCCCCACCAGCCCGGGTCCCTGAGTGACTGCGTGGAGCAGAGCATGTAGGATATGCACGTGAGGAAGAAGTCACTCTTTGTTGTGTGAAGTCACTGAAATGTGGAGGCTATTTGTCACAGCAGCATAATCTGCCTAAGATTTATCCACGTGACTGTGGGGGTTTGTGGTTTGTGGAAGTCTGTGGCACCCAGTGACGTACACCTCTGGGTATACTTCTGCTTTTCCATTCCTGGGGGCCTTGAGCCCCCCTGTGAGAAGTGGGATCACTCTGAGGCCCCCGTGCTGTGAGCAGTCACATGAAGAGGGCATCCGAGATAACTGAGCCACCCCAGTAGCTCCAGCGGGTCTCCTGGCTGACAGCCAGCATCAATGTGCCAGCGTGTGAGGGGACCATCTTGAAAGCTGATCTCTCAGCCCCAGTTGAGCCTCCCCAGTTGAAGCCACATGGAGTAGAGATAAGCCATCCCCTGAGCCCTGCCTGAATTGTAGAATTGTGAGCAAATAAATGACTGGGGTTGCCACTGTGTTTTAACATGGTTTGTTATGCAGCGATACATGGTTAAAATAGGGTTCAATCATTTAACATCCAGTGATCCCTTCTCCTGTCAAGGGGCTTGTGGGTTATTTCTGATCTTGTGTTCCTATGCATAGGGCTGCCGTGACTATTCTCACCCGGGTCTCTGGGGCACATGTGCAGGGGTTTCTCTTGAACACGCACCTGGGAGTGGAACTGCCCACAATCCTCCTGTCACGAGAGAAGTGGATGGAGAAGCGCCCACACCAGGGGTTTGGCCTCACTGTCTGTCTGTCTCTTTCAGGGTTCTGGGAACAAGTACAAAGCACGCAACACGTGTTGGGGATTATCGTTGCTTGCATTTCTGTAGAGGAACAAAAAGGAATCCAAAGGAATGAAGCATTAATGGTGGAATTTCAGATACTGTGACACCTGACAGTAGACATTTGGTGACAAGGGGAACTGCCCACAGACGTGGAGTTCAGCCCCCTGAGCTGGCCTTCAAAGCTCCCAAGATACCCCTCCTCCCAGGCCCTTTAGCTCAGAGCAGCCTCTGGATGATCCCCAAAGAGTAGGAATTATGCATTCTTTCACTTTTTTCTTCTCTAACACATCATCTTTAAGCCCCTCCCAAGAAAAAGCCCCAGCATACATCAAAGTTCTGAGGGTCTTGGGCTTGGATCCTCTGATTTCAGATGCATTATCTCCCTCTCCCCCATGTACACCCCCTCCCCCCATCCAGGACAGGTGTTTTAGGCTCATATTACAGATGGGGAAATGGGGGCCCGAGGAGGTCCAGGCCCTGGCTGTGGCCCCACCCTCTCTGCTCCCCACCATCACCTGCTTGTCCTTGTCTTTGCTTCCCTAGGATGACTCTGAGTGTCACGCATGGTCACAATCCAATAGAGACACTGTGGAATGCAACAGCTGCAACTCCTAAGCCCCAAACGCTGGTGGCCCCACTGGGGCCAAAATCAGAGCCCGGGCGGAGAGGGTGCGCCCTCTCCCCGCCCTCGGTGGTTTCTAACAACCCTGCACCTGCTGGGGGAGGAACTGCCCAGTCTGAGTCTCCTCTCGGGTGTATGTGAGCAGCTCAGGGCTGGACTTAGGAGAAAAGTGGGGGTATGTGTTAGGATGACACTAGCGATTGTAACAAACTCTCAAATTTCAGTGACAGCCCAATAAAAGTGCACTTCTCGCTCACACATGAGTACAACTGAGGTGTTCTGGTTGGTGAGGGGCAGACCTCCAGGTCGGATGCAGGGACTCAGGCTCCTTCCATCCTGTGGCTGCACCATATCCTGGGGCCCTAGAATCTCTGTCTGCTTCCAGCTGGAGGAGAGAGAAAGAGCATGAAGAAGGCATGTGCCTTTCTTCACACCTGGCTCGGAGGTGACCTGCATCACCACCCACCCCTATTCCTTTGGTGAGAACTTGTCCTGCAGCCCCACCTAGATGTGAGAGTCCATGTAGTCCCTACATGGGGCACAGATTTGTAATGACCTGCTAGCTGTCTCTGCCATGGCAGGAGAGTGAGGTAGACAAGAACCCTTTCCTCTCCCCACTCTTCCTGCAGGAGGGTCTTTTCTGCTCAGTCTCTGAACCTGGCCACAAGAAGAAGAACGGGCCACCTCTGAGCTGTGTGAGCTTGGGCCTCAATGTCTTTGTCTATAAAATGGATACTTTCATGTCCATGATCTTACTACCTCCCTGAGAGGTTAAAAAAAAAATGAGGTAGGTGTGATGTCCCCATTTCCCAAAGAAGGAAAGCAGGACACAAAGAGACAGTGTGACTTGTCTAAAGTCACACAGCAGGATCCAATTTCCCCTTTCTGGTACACGAGTTTGTTTCATTTTGTTGTTTTTACTAGTCCACATCAAAGTACTGAGAAGTCATTGGGCTGAAATGCAGGAAAAACCCTTACTCAGCAAATCCATCTGAAAACCTCCTGGGGGCCCAGGAGGATTACTAAGAAAAGGAGGCCTTTTTGTTTTTTTGGTCCAAAATGCAATATACATTGCAGGTCCAGAGACTGACAGGTTCTTGATGGGGTGTGTGGGACCCCGCTGGGACCCGGTGGGGGAGGGGACTTGCTCTGGTGAGACTTCAGGGAAGGCCTAATCCTCCTTTATCACCTTGCAGTCGCCTGAACTCCCCCAACTAGACCTTCCTCCCTCTAGCTCAGTGATTCTCCACATGGGGAGGGAAGGAAACAGAAACCCCTTTTGAAAAATGCTCAGGTCCAAAATGCACACAGGCTCTCTCTGGAATAAGACACAAGAAACAACGACAGTGGTGGTCTCTGGGGAGAGAAGCTGGTCCACTGTATGGCCCACCTCCAAGGGCACCATTAGCACCATCCAAGTCTGGGTGGACAGCGCCCCCTGGAGTTGTGCTGTGCACAGTCTGCCTCTCAGGGTGCAAGGCCTCATAATACATTTTTAAAATAGTTAATGCCATTTCAAACAATAATTAACACAATTTAAAACATATTCCAATTTCTGACCCTATCTGAACCTACTGAATTAAAATTGGGTGAGGGTCAGCCAGCTACACAAGTGTACAGGTATTTTGAAAAACCTCCCCACCCTCCAGCTCATGCTTTGGAAACTGACTTACTTTGTCCAGACACAGGGCTCCCTTTCTCACCTCTCAGCAGACCCTTCCAGCTGGGAGTGAATGAGAGAACTAAGACTAGATTCTGTCACTAAGAAGGGGAAAGAGAGGAAGGAGCCAGGATTTGGGAGGGGGGTGGGAGCTCAAGGCTGAGTGAGCAGAAGGCCAGCTTTGCCTCATGGGCAGCTGGTCCCCATCCCCCTTCACCCCCCCCCCCCCCCCCCCCCCCGGCCCCGTCTATTCCGCCCTCTCCCCGCCCCCTGCATCACATCAGCATCTCTGGCCAGCACAGCTCAGGCTCGGCCTTGCCCGGGCTTGCCTTTTGTTGCATCATCCCCTGGCCTCGCCGGGTGCCAAGGGAGCAAGCCGCCCACTCACTGATGGATAAAACCAGCTAATTATATCACCCGGAGACCCAGGGTGGGAGCATGTGGGCATTTTTCAGCTGACCCAGCCTGTTTCTACTTGCTATGCATGATTGTTCTTGATTTTTCAAAATAATAATAACTACCAACCAGGAAAAAATCACCTGGGGCCGTGGAACGTGCTCCCGAAGCCAGAGCCAGGGTCCACCTGCCGCTCCCGAGAGAGACCCACCCGGGACTCGGCCCGGAAAACTGAACACAAATCTCTTGACCCCCGAATCAGGGCTCAGCAGATGAAGTGGCTCTGAGGACAGGATACGCTGGAACAAGCAGACCCAGAAAGACAAATATTGCTTTGGCAGCATCCATAACAGCAGCACAGTAACTTATTTTTTTCAAAAATCTTTAAGATTCTATTTGTAGTTTAGTCAAAAGTGCAGGGTTTTGTTTTTCCATAATTTCCTGTATTTATTTTTTGCGGAGATAATACATTCACATGGTTCGCAGTCAAAAGAGGCACAGTGATGTGCAGTGAAAACTCTCCCTCCTGCCCCTGCCCTCCAGCCGTCCATTTCCTCCCACGGAGGCTGTGGCTGCTTCTGCGTCTCCTTCCAGGACAGTCTGTGAGGATCCAGGTCTGCAGTCCTTCATCCAAAACCCTTGGGGACAGATGGGGGTCAGAATCCAGAACTTTCCAGATTTTAGACAGATTTTAGATATATGTGTATAACATATATTCTGTAACAACCTCCACCCCCTGTAGGCTCTGTATAGGATCACCCATCAGCCCGGTCTTAGCACCCAGAGTTCCATGCCCGGGGAACCCCTCAGTTCCAGGCAAACAGGATGATGGGTCACCCAGGTCCGCGGTGTAAGGTTTTCACACCGACAGGAAGAACAACTACAAATGGCTTCACAGCCTTTCCACTCTGGTTTCGCTACCAAATACCTTTACCACAAACCAAAGAAAAACCTTTGGGTTTTCAGAGTTTTCTGGATTTTGGAATTGTGGAGGACGGATGGTGGACCTGTAAGCAAATATGTTTGTATTCTTTTCACCCGCCCGGAGGGAAACACCAGGTTGGGCACCTTGCTTTCTCCCCTCAGTTTATCTTGGAGCCGCTCCACGTCAGCACGGAAAACGCCCGCAGTTCCTTCCACGGCTGCAAAGTAGTCCGTGGTACGGACGAACGTGTAGGCCCTTCCAGTCTCTTGCTGTTACTAACACACTTGGTTTTAGATGCAGCTCACTACATGGCGGGCAGCAGAGGATGAATCGGATGTCCATTCCGAATGCTTATTTGTGACTGAAAGTTCAAGTCAAGCCCGCTCAGAAGCCAAGGGAGAGACGAGAAGACCCGCTGAGACCTCCCGGACCACCTGCACCTGCCCATCCACTGACATCGTGAAAAGTCATTCACGTTAAGAATGATTTCTCCAAGCAAGAAAACAACTTACAGGGGCCGCCTGGTGGCGCAGCGGTTTAGTCCGCGCTTGGCAGCCCAGGGTTCACGAGTTCGGATCCCGGGCGCCCGCCGACGCACTGCCTGTCAGCCATGCCGTGGTGGCATCCCATATAAAGTGGAGGAAGATGGGCACGGATGTTAGCCCAGGGCCAGTCTTCCTCAGCAAAAAAGAGGAGGATTGGCGACAGATGTTAGCTCAGGGCTGGTCTTCCCCACAAATAAATAAATAAATAAATAAAAGCTGAAAAAAGAAAACAACTTACATTCAGATCCACTGTATCAGGGTTCTCCAGAGAAACAGAATCAGTAGGATGGGGGGGAGGAGAGAGAGAGAGAGAGAGACCAATTATAAGGAATTGGCTTATGCAATTGCGGGGACGAGCAAGTCCTCCATCTGTAGAGCAGGCTGGCAATTTCAGCAGGAGTTGATGTTGCAGTCTGGAGGCAGAACCTCTTCTTGGGTGGTGGGACCCTCAGTCTTTTCTCTTAGGCCTTCAACTGATTGGATGAGGCCCACCCACATTATGGAGAGTAATCAGCTTTACTCAAAGTCTACTGATTTAAATGTTAATCACATCTAAAAAATACCATCATAGCAACATCTAGACTGGTGTTTGACCAAACAACTGGGTACCAAGTTGACACAAATTAACCATCACACCTACTTAACACCCCAACTCTTCAGCTTTGAGTGTTTGTCAGGGATGTGGATGTCCTCACCTTCCTAGAGTTCACAGTGGCAGAGGGGACAAAGTTGGGGCACACAAAACGATCACAGAGAGTATGAAGAAGTGTAGCATGGGATAAATTGGGAGGTTCTGAGCACAGCCTAGAAAAGCCCCCCAAATATAGTCCAGAAAGCCAGGGGGACACTGGGAGTTCATGCCTAACACTGAGACAAGTAGCCTTCCTCTCCTGTTGATTTCACTCATTTTAAAATAGAAACATAAATCTTTAATAAAGTGGACCAGCATTAATCAAGCCTAAATGTAAGGAGAACACAAGCTCTCAGTAAAGAGCACAGTATGACAGGGCTCCCTTCTCCAGGACCTATGACTGTCCATCCATTTCAGAGTCTGGTTAACTCTCCAGACTTAACACATTTTCCCAACTAGACTTGTAGTCACGTGCCTAAGCTGCCAATCACTCTGGGATTTCAGAGGCTTCTTGTCCCACGTAGATTCAAAAGGCCTTCCAGCTTCTGTCTGCCAAGGGCTTTGCTCTCCCCCAGGAGTCAGCCATTTCCCTGCTCGTTTTCCTTGAGACAAAAACAGACCCACAGTATATTCATTCATTCATTCATTCACGATATTACTAGCCCAAATGGTGACAGGTAGAGGCTGTGGCTGCAGGAGGTGACATGAAATACTATGCACGGGGAATGAAGGAAAACGGGCTCACATGGGCAAAAATACCACCCAGATAGGTCTCTGGGGACCAGGCCCAGTTAAAGAAAGGGGCTGGATATCAGCAGATGGGCCTTCGAAATCTGAATGAGGAGTCCCTCTCCTAAAACCAACAGAGAATCCAGGTGGGGCAGAAATTTATGCAATGATGGAAATCTTCCATAGAGAGAGAAGACAGAATTATAAATATAATATTGCCAGGGCACTCCCCATGCAAATGCCGGTTTTGGAAGTCCCCCTTCATTAGCTTCACCGCATATCCACCTCTGAGTATGCTAAATAAGGACCAGGGAGGTAGTGGTGTACATGGGAGTAATGCCATCCGGGGCGAAAACTTAAAGGACCAGAATCACCTGGGCTGGAGGAGGACACAGGAGAGGCAAGAAAGAGGCTGGGGCCATCCTGCAGTGCCCAGCTCAGCCCAGCTCATGCATCCCAGACCCCCTGCTGGCTCTACACAGGGTGTTCTGGTGGTTCCTCATCCCCATTTCCTGCCCACTCCCAACATAATGATAACAATAGTAACAGTAATAATTAGTGTTACAGCAGCTCACACTTACTGAGCACCTTCTGTGTGCCAGGCACTGTTCTAAGCACTTTATCCATAGTTACTGTTAATTTTTATGACAACTCTATGAATAAAGCATCATTACTTTCATCCCCATTTTAAAGATTAGGAAACTGAGGTATAGACAGAGATTAAATCATGCGCCCGAGCCAGACAGAGACTGAAGAAGGATTTGAACCCAGACATGGTGGCTCCAGAGGCAAAGCTCTTAACCACTAATAAGAGTCACAGCTTCCACTTAGGTCGTGATTACCCTGTGCCAGCTGCTCTTCTAAGTGTTCACACGCATCAGCTCAACTAATCCTTACAGGTGCTATTATTATCCCCATTTTACAGATGTGGCAACCAAAACACAGAAAGGTCAAGGCACTTGCCCAGATCACACAGCTAGGAAACTGCAGAAGAGGGACTTGAACTCAGGCGGTCTGATTCCAGAGGCCACGTTGTGCATTGAACTCTACCCCTGTGCCACGGCTGGATTTAAGGGTAATCTGAGAGCAGTGGCCGTGGCTTACATTTCTCTACATCATATGTGGTGCCGACACTGTAGAATTTAATAAGCACTCGATAAATAATCAATGAATCTTCTTCTAAAATAACCCTTCCTGATGCGTACAAAAATCATATTCCAAGTTCATTGTAGAAAACCTGGAAAATACAGCAAGGCTCCAAGAAGAAATGCAAGTCATCCTCACTACAGCAGGGATAAGCACAGCTAACGTCTTTGTGTCTTTCCAGCCAGTGTTACAAAGTAGGGATCCCACTCTCTCTCCTGTTTTGTAACCTCCTTTTTTCTCACTTATCAATACATTGCAAACATTTTCCCATGTCCTTACGCTTTCTTCTGCAACTTTCACAGAGGAATAATCTGTGATTGCTCAAGTGTACTGCTCAGGGTGCTGCCAGCAATGAATCAGAGTGTCCCCCATAAACAGTCCCCTCCCCAGGGGCCTCCCCACAATAACCCCCTCCCACCAGCCTCTCCATCCCCCACATGCCCACCCTATACACCCAACCCTCTTGTACTTCCTGGCATCTCTAGAAAGTTCATGACACTCCCTCTGCCTTCCTTCTTAGACTCAGGGCCTCCTCCACTCCTGCCAAGGGTGTGTCCCCATCCTTCTCAACCCCCCATCCCTCTACCATCCTGGTTTCCCCTCTCCAAGTCACTCTGCACTCTTCTCACACCCTCCCTCAGCCATGATCAAGCTTACCCGATCTGTGCCCCATTCCCACAGGACTTGCTAGAGACAATCCAGTCCCATCAGCAAGCTGGCGTTAGGCAATGTCTGTTGCAATGCACAGAGTGTCGGGGAGACAATACCCACTAAGGTGCTGGAGGCTGCAGCGTGGGAGTCCCTCCCAGGAATACAGGTGAGTTTTGAGCAGGGGCACAACGCTTTTATCTAAAATCAGTCTCTCCCAGTGTGACTTCAAGCCACCAGACAGGGCCTGCGAGAGATTCTGGTGCAGGGAGCTCTTTTGATGTACCTTAAACCCCAACAGGGAGGCGGGGGCCTAATCCACCCCGAGGGCGGGGTGGCCTGGGCGCCTTGCCCCATTAGGACGGATTGAAAGGCTTTTGAAGGTGGTGGCTCAAGACAGGTGGCTTCTTGATTCTAGCCATGGTGTCTCAGCCAGGATGGGGGAAAGAGGGGGGCTGTGCAGACAGCCGACAGGAGGGGGAAGCCTGGGTGGGGTGAATAGGGAGATGGGACTTCTCCCAGACTTGCTCTGGCTGACTGCGCTGTGTGACCTCAAGCAGGTGCCTGTGTTTCTCTGGCATCAATGTCATAACAGCACCTACGCTACCTACCGCATAGGTTTCTGCAAACATCAGATAAGTTCAGTGAAAGAGCTTTGCCAAGGGTAAAACCCCAAAGTCAGGTGTAAGCCTCTCTGCCTTTTTCCTTTTTTTTTGAGGGTGCTGACAGCAACTTTATTTTTAAGGCACTTCCTCCCTAGTTGTATCTCCCCGTACAGACAAGGGTGGGTAGGGGACTTGGTGGGTCCCCCAGAGGGCCACGTCTGAATCCCCTAGCTCTGGGCCACTTCCACCCCTTATCTCTCTGTCCCCAGAGCAGCTCAGATTTTATCACCGGTATCTCTTAGGGGTCCAGGCCTGATTCATTTGAACCATGTGTGGGGGTGACTACTGTCCTAGATGGCCCGGGATTGAGGAGTTTCCCAGAGCATAGGACTTTCAGTGCTAAAACCAGGCCAGTCCTGGGCACACCAGGATGGCTGGTCACCGTAGGTATACCTAGATGTTGTATGGTTCAGGTATGGGTGTGGTTTTGTCTGCTGTGGTGTATATATATGTCCAGTGTGCCGAAGTGTGGGTATGTGTGTGATTATTTACGTTTGTGCACAGTGGGTGCAGTGTGGATCTGTTGGTCCGTTTGGGTTTTGTGCATTGGGTGTATGTTGCTGAGGGTGTGAAGATGCGATGTACACATGGATTTGTAAGATGCAATCACATGCATAGGGCTTGGACAGTGTGTCGGATTTAGTGTGGTATGGGTAGTGCACGCACACATACCGTTTGTGTGCGACAAACGTGTTTTTCATCAGAGGTTTAAGTGCATACATATATATTTGGCAGAGGAAGATTAGCCCTGAGCTAACATCTATGCCAATCTTCCTCCGCTTTATATGCAGGTCACCCACCACAGCATGGCTGATGAGTGGTGTAGGTCTGTGCCTGGGAACCCAACCTTGGAACCCCTGCCACAGAAGCAGAGCATGCAGAACTTAACCACTACCCCACTGGGCTGGCCCCTAAGTGTATATTTTGTGTTTCATGTGGTGTGGAATGTATGCATGTCATTTATGTGAGGAGGGAACAGTTTGTTGTGCTGTGTGTGTGTGAAGTCTAACTCCGTGTGTGGGTGTGAGTGACTGGTGTAGTCTCTTGGCAAATACTTAGTGTTTCTAGTGTGTGCATGTGTAAGTGGGGTGTGTGTGTTGTGTGTGCTGTGTTTGGTGTGTTGTGAGATGTATTCTTGTCTTTGGCTAGCAGAGTTGTGAGTTCTGTGTTAGGTGTGGGCACTGAGACGTGCCATTTGTGTGCAGATCCATTTGTGTTGTGCTTCACCCACGCTCCGAGTGCGTGCCGTGGTGAGTGGGCTTTGTTGAGTGTGACGGAGTGTCATTCCTGGGCCGAAAGCAGAGTGTGTTGCGTGTGCAGGTGCGTGCCAGTGTATCTGTGCTGGGTGTGCGGCGTCCAGGTGTGCAAGCTGCTCGCGTGGTATGCGCGGTAGGAGGTGGCAGGAGCTTGGTGGCACAGTGGGGGCCCTCCGCCCTAGGCCCGGGGACCCGCCGCCAGAACACGCCCCAGCAAGACCCTGCTCGCCGCCGCCCACCCCCGGACCGACCTGCGGGGCATTCTGGGAAGCGAGCCGCGCCCGCCGCGGGGGCCGCCGGGAGCCGGGGAGGCGGCAGCGCTGGGAAGGGGAGGTCGCCCGGCGGGTCGCTCCTCACCTGCTGGGGCTGCGCTCTGTGACTAAATTGTCCTACTTAATGGCTCTTGTTGTTGGAGCCCGTGCCCCGTACGTATTTCCCCGTCCGATCCTCACGGCCAGCCCCACCGCACAGGTGAGTTACCTGAGGCTCCGAGAGGTGAAGGAACCCGCCCCACCTGGATCCCTAACGCCCCAACTTGCTGCAAGTGAATTTACGGCGAGAAAAACGCCACGGGAAAACAGAACTCCCTGGAGAGCGTGGCCCCAAGTTTCCCCAAAAGCCTGCCGAAAGGTGCTTGCCAAAATCTCTCCTAAGGCCTTTCTGCATTTCTTGCCCCTGATGGAAAGGGAATCTACGTTTAGTGCCACGAAAACAAGGTTGGAAGAATGAAGATGTTAGATAAGCTTGTATGGTAGAATATGATACTTACCAGAGGGTGTGTAGTTGAATAATAAAGAAGCTAGTTGTCCAAAATTATATTTAGTACCCATTGTGGAGTGAAGGATTAACAACTCTTTTTAAACTCCACATGGTCATATTTCAAATTTGCTTCTGGTGGGATCTACCTCCTCCTCCACTTCTCCTCCTTCCTTCCTTCCATCTTTCTTCACTCCTTCCTCTTTCTTCTGGAATATTTTCCTGTGTATTTGATCTATTAGGTTGAATCATATGTAATAGCCCTTTATATAGATCAAAACTAGGCAATGTCATGTGTTCAACCTAATACATTTTGGAAAGCTCTTTAATATTTTACAACGTGATGGGGAATTATGTTTGATTAGAGTTGCAGAAGTCCTGAGATTCTCACCGATTGGAGCAGCTTACAGTTATGTATTATGGCTAAAGAGGTGGCGTATGGTGTGCTGGAGCCAGCTAGTACTGGCTCACCAGGTGATTGTGAACTATTCGAGATTTTGCCAGCCAGTTGTTAAACCATCGGTAGCTTGAAATTGGCCACGGAGGGGGTATTTACACCATGGAAAGTGGCTTCCCTCCCCACCCTCCTGGGTTCCAGTTTACCAGCACACTACTGGTTGTTTGGCTCATCTTAGGCCAAGTGAAGTCACAGTGAAATCAGTTTCCCCAGAACCACATAGATCCCCAAATAGAAATCGAGACTGTGGGAAGAGTGGAATGGATGCTGAGGAGGCAACCAACAAGCTCAGAGGTTTGGGGTGAAAACATTGAGAACTTGGGGATGAGCTATTGCAGTTCATAATCATAGTTCATTTTAGTTAACATTTATCAAGCATTTACCATGTGCCAAGCACTGTTCAAAGCACTTCATATATGTTAACTCATTTGATCCCCAAAATGACCTTATGAGGTGGATATTAATAGCTCCATTTTACAAATGGAGAAACTGAGGCTCCAAGAGGCTAAGTGACTTGGCTAAGGTTATACAGATAGTAGGTGGTAGAGCTAGGCTTTGACCCCAGGCTGTCTGACTCCAGAACACATGCTCTTAACTACTATGCTACACAGCCTATATTATATCCGTTAGGTTATGCTGCAGTAACAACTCCAAAATCTCAGTATCTTACAATAATAAAGGTTTATTCTTGCTCACATTACATGTTGGCTGTGTCAGCTGTGGTTCTGCTTTGTATGTCTTGTTCTGGGACTCAGCCTGAAGGAGCAGCCCCTATCTTGACTTTTCCCCAGAGAAAAAAGCAATTCTAATAACGTGATAATTCTTAAGATTCAAGTAATGTGTATCATACATTACTGCTCGTCACATTCCATTGGTCAGAGCACATCATATGGCCAAGCTTGACTCAATGGGGGCTGAAAAATAGTTTCCCCTTTCCCCAGGCATTGTAAGTCACATGGCAACCTGCTCAGTAGTGAATAATTGGGAATTGTTTTAGGTTAGGTTCCCCAGAAGTAGACCCTGAGTCAAGGATTTGTGGGTAAGTGATTTATTAAGGAAGTTTTCCTAGGAGAATCTGGAAAAGGAGAGGAGAGGGGGAGCAGAACAGGGTAGGAGACAAAGCTAAGTAGGGTATAGTTTCAGGCAAAGTCCTGGGCTGAGCCTCATCTTGCAGGGCGTTCTGGAGTATAAATTATACCTCAGAGTCTATCCCAACTCCAGGCAGGGGAGCTAGGCTTTCATATTTCCACAGCTGTCAGTCATCAGTTAATCATTGGTAAGCTTCAAGGGGACATAAGCAACTGAGCACTTCTGGCTTTCTGAACCCGGGTGAAGCAGCTCCAGTAGCCCTGGAGCACCCCTTCAGAAAAAGTCACAGGTGCATGGCTCTTAGAAACAAAGTCACACTGAGGTCAGGAGAAGGAACAGAACCTGAAAAGAGATCTGAGAAGATCTGGGCAGGGCACCAATAATGTCCACGAAAGGAACATTAATGCTATGTACCACACTGCGTTTATTTTATGCCGTCTTATTTCAACATCAAAAGTATGATATTATTTCTCCTATAGCTAATGGCATGTCTTTGATGCTGGGTAAAGGGGCCACAGTTTGCTCCCATTAGAACAACAGGCAATGGGGAGTCATTACAGGTTTCCCAGTAACCCAGTGTGATGAGCACACGTGTCTAACACTGAAATCTTTCCAGAGTGAAGAAAGACGTGTGCAATACTGCAATGCAATTCTGACAGTAATCACCCAGAGTTAGCACAGCCCCCACAGGTTAAGGGAACAGTCCCCAATAAGATTGCCCTGTTCAGACACCAGCTGCAAGTTCAAGTGTCCCCAGACCATCCTCACTTCTGACCAATTGGCTATAAATTCAGGGGTTCCCATGACTCCCTCAGGTTCCATAATTTGCTGGGATGAATTACAGAACTCAGGAAAGTACTGTACTTAATGATTACAGTTTTGCTATAAAGGATACAAATCAGAACCAGCCAAATGAAGAGACACATAGGGTCAGGTTTGGGAGGATCCCAAACACAGACTTTCCATGCCCCTCCCTGTAGAATCAGGACACATCATCTTCCCAGCACATCCATGCATTCACCAACCAGGAGGCTTACCTGAGCTTCCAGAGTTTTTCTTGGGGCTTCATTATATATGCATGATTGATTGAACTCAATCTCCAGCCCCCACCCCTCCCCAGGGAAAGTTGGGCTGATAATCATGTGGCTCAAATCCCCAACCCTATAAACACATGGTTGGTCTCTCTGCTGTGACCAGCCCCCATCCTGAGTCGCTCATTAACATAAACTCAGGTGTGGTCTGAGGGCCCCACCATGATCAGCAAAGATATTCCTATCACTGGGGAAAATAAAGAAGGATTTAGAAGTTCCTTTCCAGATACCCAGGACAAATTCTTTATTATACAACATGTATCATCAGATTGAAGAATCGTATTGAATCCTGAGCAGAATTTTTTTTTTAATTTCATAGGTAGACATATATGTAAGAGCAAATACAGTACACCAAAGACAAAAAAAAAAATCTTAAATTCAACCAGGGAAATAAGACAGATAACCTACAAAGGAACTAAAATAAAGTAACAGCAGACTTATCTTCAACAGCGATAGAGGCCGGAAGATAATGGAATGATATCTCCAAGAGGATTCTACGGTAGGTTGCTCTTTCTTACTGAAAAGTAAAACATAAAGTAATTATAGGATACTCTAGTAATATTTATCTATCATCATGAGGGAATGTTAATCTGTTATTGATGTTATCTGTTTAAAAGCAAAAACATTATTTTAATGTTTTCTGATGTATATCATTCCAAAATATATCACCCATCCCTCCCTTCTTAACTGAGGGTTTGGGTTCAACTTTAGTGTGCTCTTAGAGAGTGAGGCTCCCAGGGGTTACTGAGGTCTCCTAGGCTGTTTGCCCCTGCATTAAATGGTCCCACACTGCTCACTGCAGCAGTTTTATTGAGCCTCTTAATCCATTGCTGCATTTGATATGCATTTGTCTGAATATGGGTCAGGGGTTTCTCCATCATCACTAGTTATATGTGGCAGATTATATTTTCTAAAAAAGGATACATCCCATCCAACATGCTCTCCTTACAATGTAATGTTGACACTCCGCCCATCATGTATGCTTTCTCCCCTTGAATCTGAGTGGGTCTGTGATGCTGTGGGACTTCCAAGGTCATAAAAGGTGATACAGCTTTCACCCAGTCCTCCAGGAATACTTGTTCTTGGAACCTAATCACCATGCCACAAGGAAGGGGCGACACCACATGGAGAGGCCACATGTAGGCGTCTGGCAGACAGCCCCAGCTGAGGCCCCTTTCAACAGCCAGCACCAATTTCCAACTAGGTGAATGAGTGAGCACGTGAGTGAGTGAGTGAGTGAGCCTGCAGGTGATTCCAGCCCCAGCCTTCGAGCCACCCCAGCTGATGCCAAGTGGAGCAGAAGCAAGCTGTCCCTGCAGAGCCCTGCCCAAAATATGGATTTATGAGCAAAAGAAATGATGGTGGTTTTAAGCCTGTAAGTTTGAGGTGGTTATCATTCACAGAAATAGATACCTGGAAAACTCTGTGACCGATTTTTACTCACTACTTAAAAGCTGCTCCGTGTGGGCCGCCTGGTGGCGCAGCGGTTTAGTCCGCGCTTGGCAGCCCGGGGTTCGCAGGTTCGGATCCCGGGCGCCCACCGACGCACTGCCTGTCAGCCATGCCGTGGCGGCGTCCCATATAAAGTAGAGGAAGATGGGCACGATGTTAGCCCAGGGCCAGTCTTCCTCAGCAAAAAGAGGAGGATTGGATGGATGTTAGCTCAGGGCTGGTCTTCCTCACAAAAAAAAAAAAAAAAAAGCTGCTCCGTGTGACTTGTTGGTTGGAGCCCTTTGGGAGCTGTTAACCCAAAGGTGTCCTTTGCCAATTGTAAGGAAGTTCCAACCTTATAAATTATTTCAATTTTCCTCCTGCTCTAGACAAAGCTTCTTTGGTTTCAGAGAAGAGAAGAAACCCATTCAAGTTACCTCAGGAAAAGGGGGTTTAATGAAAGGATACAGAGGGCTCGTGGGACTCCAGGAACAGGAACTGCTGCACAATGTGGCATCATGGGAACTTCAACTGTTGTGTTTATATATATATATATATGTATAAACATATATATATATATATGTTTGTAGCTTTTCTGCCACTCTGTGCACATAGACTAGTCTTTTCTCATTACATAGGCTTGGTTTATTGATTCATCAATTCAGAAGTGGATCATCACACTGTTCCCCACTTCCTAGTCCCCTTCTACATCACAGCCTTCATGATTTAAGTGCCTCTACTGATTCAGTGCCCAATTCCCAATTCTCGAACAGGCATCTGATGGAAACAGCTCCTCTTTGCTAAGCAAGGTCCCACAAAGCAAAAGTAGCTGGGCTCATTACAGCCGAACTGACCTTGGTCAGGTGTCCATCTTGGAGCAATCAGCTGGAACCCTGGAGGGCAGGCTTTGAGGTAAGGAGTCCCCTAGAAGGGGTGTGGGTGGGGCATGCAGTGATTGACATCTCCAGAACACCTCCTCCTCAAGGCTGTTAACACCCTCTGGCCGGAAAATGAAAGCTGATGTGGGCACAAGCATGACATCCAGATGAGAGCAGCACATAATTAGGAAGTGCCGGCCTAGGGGAGGATCAGGAATGCAGGAGGATGCAGAGGAACCATGTCTGGCAGCAGATGGTGGGACTGCAAGCCTTGGTCAAGCTTGCAGGTGGCATTTCACCCTGGAAGGCTCCATGGTGTCCTACATACAGAGTCTCTGGAGTCCAACAGACGCCAAGTTCAAATTCCAGGTCAGCTAACTTAAAAGCTGTGAGACCTCAGGCAAATTACCCTCTCTGAGCCTTGATTTCTTCGTCTGTAAAATGGGGATAATAGTACCAGCCTTGCAGGACGAGGGTGGGAATTAAATGAAATGACTCTGTTAAGTATTTAACACAGGGTCTGGCTCATCGCAGCCGCTCACTAAACATGAACTCCCTTTCTTCTACTTGGAAGTCGGGGTTCCTCTTTCAGGCTGTGAAATGCGCTGGTCAAAGATCCTGTGACTGAAGGTCAAAAGGTTTCTCACCCACTGACTCACACCCTCAGAGGAGTTCCCTGCCTCGGGGCTTTGCGAAGGTGAGACAAGCCTGCGTGGGTCCAGAGATGCCCTGATGAGGCCACCAGCCTCACCCTGTTTCGATTCCTAAAAATCTAGAAAACAAGAGTTAGACTGCAGTTGGTTTGGAGTCATAACCAAGAAACATACACATTAGAAATCAATGAAGAGAAATGTATGGCGCAGCGCCATCGAAGCCATGCTCTTGGGCGGGCCTGCTCGTTTTAAGAACTCAGTGAAATTAGGACACTGTCGGGCAGATCTCAGTCCCCTGAAAACTCGCGCTCAGGCAGTTCCGCAGCTCTGTGCGTGGCAGTTACTGAATGTCGGGCATCGCGCATCAAATGCCTGCACTGAGGCCCCAAGGCTGAGGGCAGGAGCACTGGATCAGGAGTCCCAGGCCTGGGGTCCATTCCAGCCTTGCTGCTGACCAGCTCTCTGTCCTTGGACAAGTCCCTTTCCCTCTCCAAGCCTGGGTCTCCACACCTATAAAATAGGAAGGTTGGACCGGAGGATTTCTAAGAGGCCTCAAACTCAAGTACGGAAGGGGTATCTTAGTGATGAAAAGAACCCTTCGAGTTACTCAGACGTGGGTTCAAATCCTGTGTCTTCCACTGTTAGTGGCGTGACCCTGGGCAAGTTGTTTAACCTCTATACGCCTCGATTTCCTTATCGGTAAACTGGGGATAATTATAGTGTAAGGGTGCTGTGAAGGTTAAAGAAGACAGTCTGTGAGGGCATATAACACAATGCCTTGTCCACAGTAAGTTCTCAGTGACTGTTGGATATTATTGTTAGTGAATGGGGATTTTAAAAAATATTTTTGAAAGCATAGCTCCATTAATCATGTTGACCTCTGGGGCTCTCCAGGCCAGAATCAACAGGTTTCTGGAGCATCAAAACAGGAGCAGGGGTCAGTTTGTACAACAAAGTCATTGCTCTCCTTCAACTAAGAAGTTTCCCTTTTTTGACAGAGGGGCTCCTTGCAAAACAATAATTCTGAAAGCCAGGCTTTGGGGAGAAGGACATGATTTTATAAATGTTTCCAGCCTGGAGGACTTGATCATTAAGGTTACTGTGAGCCAGGCTAGAGAGAACTCAGTTTACAGCACAGAGCAGTATTTCTCTAGCTTCCCTGGGAGGGAACTAAACATGGATTCCTGGGTCCCACCCCACATCTACTTGATCTGACTGTCCGGAACGAGTATTTTAAACCATTGCCTCAGTCACTGCTTCTTGTCAGGGAAGTTTAGGAAACCCTGGCATAGAGGGTGTGCCCACCCCTCAGGCCCTGGTGCATTGTGGGGAGGAGAAGGAAAGGGGCAGGGGAAGCAGTAGGTTCTGTGTGTGAGAACTGACCTTTCCCTAAGGTGTCATGGGGGAGTGAGGGGGAGGGAAGGGAGAAGAGGCCCTATTAAAGAGGTGACTGAATATCTCTTAGCTGCAGTTTGAATGGGAACAGACTAAGATGTCTAAGTGGTAAGTTGTCCCCTCCCTTCCCAGCTCCCACTTCCTGAGGTGGGGCTCATGAGACAGGTTAAATCAGTAACAGGAAAAAAAAACCTTCTTTGCACACCTGAGCGTCCTGTGAGTGAATTGTTGCTCTTATGTCTTTGATCATCATTGTCATCAAAATGTCGCATCCTTGTCATCAAGAAGTCTTCATCCGAGAGTCTCTCCAGCTCGGAAGCACATGGGTCTGGGTCCCTTGGGAGCTAAGCCAGGTTTGGGCCCCTTTATGTCCAGGAAGCTGCCCTGGCCCTCGGGGCAGGAACCAGAAAACACTCTTCCAGTCTGGCTGGGAAATTGTTTGGGAGTAGGATGCTGGGGATTAAATCTTCCCCAAGGGATCACAGCGCCACCAAATTAAAGGGTGAGCCCACGAAGGTGGATTTTGAAATCCCAGATCAGTGTGCTTCCCTGGCCTGGGCCTTCCAAGTTCCCGCTCTGGTCACACTGCTCCTGGGCTGAACGGTTCATGTCCCTCGGGCTCTGCACACTGAGTGGGATGTCTTTTTTTTCTTTTTTCTTTGCCTAGTCACTTCTCACTCTGCCCTGAGGCAGATGAAAAACTAAAATTCTGGACATCCTTTGATTATTAATTGTGGAAATAATAAACTCAGATTTGGATCCGCGTTTATATTGTTTTTAAATTTTAAAAAGTGGTAAAATACATATAACATAAAATGTACTATTTTAAAGTATACAATTCAGTGGCATTTAGTACATGGACAGTGTTGTGCAGCCATCACCACTGTTTAGTTCCTAAACATTTCCATCCCCTCAAAAGGAAACCTCGTACCCAGTAAGTGGTCACTGTCCATTTCTCCCTCCCGACAGCCGCTGGCAACCACTAGTCTGCTTTTTCTCTCTGCAGATTTGACTGTTCTGGATATTTCATATAAACGGAATCATACAATATGTAGCATTTTGTGTCTGGCTTCTTGCAGTTAGCAGAAAGTTTTCAAGGTTCATCCCTGTTGTCGTGTATCAGTACTTCATTCCTTTTTGAGATTGACTAGTATTCCATCACATTGATATGCCCCATTTTGTTTGTCCATTCATCAGCTGATGTCCTTTATATTTTTAAAGTGCTTTCATATATGTTATGTCACCTGATCCCCACAAAAACTCTGGGAGGTAGCCAGGGCAGGCTCTATTCATTATTATTAATGAATAATACCCATTTTACATATGAGGAGACTGAGGGTCCTAAAGGTGGAAATACTTGTTCAAGGTCCCATAGCCGGTTAATGGCAGAACCAGAATCAGAACCCAGGTCTCTTGAGTTTGGATGATCACAACCTTTGTTGGGCAGTTTACTGTGTAATCCCTCACAGTGTCCTTCCACCAAGAAGATTCTGAGTGGACATGTATTCCCTGTGGCAAGGCAGGTAAGGACTAGTGAGGGTTCAACCCTTGGACAGGCCTAATTTTAGACAGGCCTAATTTTGTCCATTGGTGAAGCTGGCCGCTGCCTGCAAGGCCTGATCATGCCAGGCCTCTGCTCAGACCTCCTTGAGGACTCCCCTTCCATCTCTGCGTGAAGCACCCTCACCTTCGGACTCCATAGGAGGCTGGAGCCCAGGGAGAGCAGGCGCTGGGTCTTGTTACCCTACACTCTCCCAACACCAAGCCTAGCAGTTGTGGCTCCAAATATGTTTGCCAGCTAAGACATTTTAAGGGCCTAAGGGTGCTCTGATGTTTTGTTCTCTCTCCCCAGCAACATGTCACCAGTAGCAATCTCCCACCATCCAGAGCGACCCCTTGGGCCTTGTTACCTGGAATGAATAACAAACAATTAGGAATCTCTAGCTCTTGAGCACCAATCAGCAGGGGTTTAGGGAGTGGAATCCTACTTTGCAGCAGTGAGGGTTTCATTCCTGCTAAAATAACAACAAAACCACATAATGAAAAGTTTGGAAAACTCAACAAAGCAACAAAAATGACCCATAATCTTACTACCCTAACACAACTGTTATTTTGAAGAACTCCCTTCCACTGGATTCCCTCCCTCCCTTCCTTCCTTCCTCTGTCATTAAAGTAATACAAAATATTGTAATATTTTTTAAATTACCTATCTTACACCCAGAGACAACTATTGTGAACATTTTGCATGTTTCCTTCCAGTCTTTTTCAATACCTTGTTTTCATAATTGAGATTAGACAGAATATACAGTGCCCTTAGTATATATGTATTTTCTTATGTCTAATTTTTTTCTAATAATAAAAGCAATATGTGTCTATTATAGAAATTTCTGGAAAAAATTACCAAAAAAGAAGGAAATAAAAATTACCTAGAATGTTCCTTCCACAGATAGAAATTTTAACATGCACTTATTCTACATGGTTAAAATCCTCCTGAATACAGTTTTTAATTTTTTCCTACCTATCTTATAAGCATTTTCCCATATTCCCTCAGTCTTTATAATTATTTTTTATTTTAATTTTTAATAGGTAACACATTTACATGGTACAGTATTCAAACGATTCAAAGGATATTCAGTGGAAAGATTTCTTCCCACTTCGTTCTCCATTTGCCCATTTTTCCTCCCACAGGATCCACTGTTACCTGTTTCTTATGAATCCTTCCTGAAGGACCCTTCTATGCATATCTGAACAAATATGTGTGTATTTAAATGTATTCCTTCCCCATCGCCCCATTTTTTACACAAAGAATAATGAACTACCACACTTCCTCACCTTCCTTTTTAACTCAACAGTATATCTTAGAGGTCTTCCTATTTCTATACAAAGAGAGCTTCCTCGGTCTTTTCTTTTTTTTATACTGCATAGGATTCCACTCTATATAGGTGTAGCATAACAAGTATTAAACTAAGCCCCATAGATAAATATTTAAGTTGTTTCCAATCTGTTGCCAACAATACTACACTGACTAACATTGTACATATATCATTGTGAGCATCCATCTGTCGAATAAACTCCTAGAAATGGAATTGCTGGGCCAAAAAGTGCATGCATTACAATTTTGATCAATGTGGCCAAATTGCTCTCTGTAGGCTGGCAGCAGCAGCAGACAAATGAACCCAGTGTCTAGCCTTAATTACTTTTCCCATGTTTTGTTCTCCCTAAATAACAGTTAGGACCAGCTTCAGGCAAAAACCAATTTTCCCTTCGTGGCCACTCAAATGCAATCTGCAACATACTGAAGGCACTTGCTGGGTGCAGAGCAGCAAAGATGCAGGAGACAAAGTGCTGTCCTTGGGAGCTGGTCTGGGAGCTGGTGGGGGCTGGAGGGGGGCGAGGAGGAAGAGATATATAAGAAGATCCCCTGCCCACCGGCCCTAAACTCCCGCAGAGAAGCAGCTGGGTCTGTTTGTGCTCTCCTTATCCCAGCCCCCAGCAGGGCGCAGGGTAAGCAGCAGCACTCGATATACATTGAGTGGATAAATGATAAGATAATTGAATGTCTGGTGTGGAGGGAGGGGGAAAGGTGCCGGAGTGGGGGCATCGGTCAGGGCAGGTTTCACAGAGAAGAGCATTTGAGGACCTCTTTTTGGAGGACTGATTTCACCCAGTGAAATTCCGGGCCCGAGGGGTGGGATTTTTGTTGGCCGCCTGACTCACAAAGGACAGTTGTGTCGGCGGGGGGGTGACAGTTATGAATGATCTGGGGGCAGATCTGAGTGGGTGAGGTTTGGGGGGGGTCCCTCTGATGAGCCCTGGACAATGGGCATCTCCAAAATAAGGCAGAAGGTCTCTGAGTTGAGACAGAGGAGGAGAAGGGAGATGGCTAGTGAGGACCGCCAAAGAGAAGTGTCCCATGCCCCACTCTGGTGCAGAGTGCAGCTGCTGCGTGGGGAATGACCACTCTCCCTCCCCCACCCCAGACTCGGGTACACCCTGTACAGTCCAGAGTCCACACCCTGCTGGGGCAGGCTGCAGAGGGATGCCCACCTCCTGCTTGTCAACCAGATTCCAAACTGCAAAAGCTGGTCCAATGGCTCAGAAGCTCCAGCTGCATCTCCAGGAAGGTAGGTGCCTATTTCTCTCTTTGGGGAGAAAACCAGCACAGTCCCAGCTCCTCTAGTTCATTTCCTAGGATTTTAGAAAGACAGAACAATTAAAGATCTGACTTTTACAGAAAATCAAGTGCCAGCCCATCCCCCACCAGCCCACCTGTTTTACAGATGAGGCAACTGAGGCCCAGAGAGAGGAGATGGAGACTGCCTGTGGTCACACAGAGAATTAGAGGCAGTGCTAGGTCTAGGAAACAGAGCTCCCGACTCTGTATCCAGTGCTCTCTGCTCTGAACCAGGAGATGGAGGTCAGGAGGGTGACCTAGATGTGGCTCTGGGGCCAGAGAGGGGAGATCAGTACAGGGGCTGGAGGCAGGGTCAGAGCCAGGGTAGGGGTGGGGGTCAGCTACTTACACCTGTCCCAGCTGCTGGGTATAAATCCTTCAGGAATTCCAGGTATTCCACTCATGTCCAAGTTCCCTGCTTGGAAGCAGGCTGGCCGGCATGGGTTTCAGAGAGGCCTCTGCCCAGAAAAGAGAGGCATGTCGTGGAGAGAAAAGGCCTGGCTGAGGGAGGGGATTACTGGGCCACCAGGTTCAGGGGACCTCCCTGGGGAGAGCTGTCCAAGCCCTGCACTCCCAGGGGCCCAGGGTGACTTCCAGCAGTGACTCAGGGCTTGTGGGCAATGTTCCTGGGAGCCCAGCCAGAGTGCGGGGGGTGGGGGTGGGGGGTGGCAGCAAGCCCAGACCCCGCTGCTTCCTGGACAAAGAGTGGGAGGCCGCTCCTCCTGGCCTCCTGGGACACTGACTCACCTTTGGAAGCTGCTTTGAGAGTTTACCAGAACTTGATTTTTATCTGCATAAAATCCTTAGGAGAGTCTCACTGTGGGATTTAGCCCCTAAAATACCTTTCTAGATACCCCTGAGCCCCTGGCCCACCCCCAGCCAGGGATTCCTGAGGGGTGAGGGACACATGCATTCCTTTCTCCTGAGGTGGAAGAGGACAAAAATAGTTCACCTCCTAGAGCAGACAAACCTGAATACATGATGAAATAACAGAATGATGAAGTAACAGAACTGCCTCTTCCATCAATGGGTGGGTGCCTCAGGTTCCTTGGCTCCTGCTAGTCCTCACAGCATCCCGTGAGCAGCTTTTGTAAGTCCCCTTTTATAGATAGGGAAACTGAGGCCCAGGGAGGTCGTGTCACTTGTTCCAGGACACGGAGAGGAAAGAACCCACGGCTAGGACTCCATGGCTATTGATCTGGACAAAGTGACTCTGCCCATTTCAAGTCCTCACCCTGAGGTCCCAGCCCCAACCCCTACCCTGCCCCAGGCCTCAGCTGGACAGCTGACTGGCTTTTCAATCATAAACTCACGCGAAGACAAACTGAAAAACACTGATAGATAGGTCAGTGTGTTTTCAGACTTCTGGGATTGTAACTCTCAGGAAGAAATGCCTTTACCACCACAATGAAGTAACCAGACACACAAAGATAATTCACAGCACTTAGAATAATTTGTCATTATTTTATTTATTTGCAAATATGTAAAACCAAACACAAGTTTCATGAAATAATCCTTCCCCTTACTGCCTGAGACGCACTCTGGCATTATCTATTCTCTGCTATTCTGTGTCATTATTTTTGAAAAGAGCTCATGTGACTCATTAAATTGATTCCGTGACCTGAAGTTGAAAGGCAGCTTGGTGGATGGCAGCTGGGTACCCCCACCCTTGTCTGCAGGTGGGCGAAGTGGGCGGTGAGAATGGGGGTCCGAGTTTGTGCCCTCTGTCCCTGAACTGCGCCCTCCGGGGCCACAGGAAAAGAGACACCTTCCTGGATCTTGCCCTCCAGTCGTTTATAAGCAGAAGAACAAGACTTCCACACGTCAAACAAGGCTGACACGCATTAAAGGCAGAAAGGATTGGTGCCTCTTAAGGACTGCATTAGTCTGCTCGGGCTGCCATGACAAAGTAACAGACGGGGCGATAAAACAAATTGACCTTCTCACAGTCTGGAGGCTGGAAGTCCAAGATCAAGGTGCCAGAAGGCCTGATTTCTCCCGCGGCCTCTTTCCTTGGAGTGCAGACGGCCACCCTCTTGCTGCCTCTTCACGTGGTCATCCCTCTGTGCACGGTCCCCTGGTGTCCCTCTGTGTGTCCTGAGCTCTTCTTACAAGAACACCGGTTAGATTGGATTAGGGCCCACCCTAACGGCCTCATTTTAACTTACCTCTTTAAAGGCCCTGTCTCCAAATACAGTCACATTCTAAGGTACTGGGGGTTAGGGCTTCAACATGTAAATTTGGGGGGGGGCACAATTCAGTCCATAACAAGGACCTACTATGTGTGCAGCACATTAGCTCATCATCTTCATCCTACCCTGGGTGCTGTGGGCCTTATTCCTGTTTTAAAGACAGCAGGCTGGTGGTGGGCCAGGCTGGCAATGGCTCAGGGTCCACCAGCTGACAAGTAATGGCGCATTTGAGCTCATACTCTGCCCTCTCGCATATCGCCTTTTGTGGGAGAAGCAGATGGAGCTGGGCTGAGTTTAAAAAAACCGTCCTTCAGATGAATAGGGGATGAGGGAGGCCAGAGGGGCGGGAGGGGGCAGTTCCTGGGCAGGACCTCGTAGCTTTGTCCAGATGGAAGGAAGAGGAGACGGCTTTCCAGGCAAGGATGGGGAGAGCTGGAAGGCCCTCCTGAGAACTGAGTCCGCCCCTCCCATTTCATTGGTGAGGAAACTGAGGCCCGGAGATGAGGAAGTGATGCAATGCTTCACACGGCGTATCTGCATATGAGTCTTGTCTTCTCCTCTCCTCGCGGCCAGGGGGTGTTGTGGGTTTCTCTGTGCTCCCCATAGGGCCCAGCGTGCCCTTCAGAGTGGAGACTCTAGACAGAAGACACTGGGAGGAAATGGGACAATGGGGGGGGGGTCTCAACTTTACACCCCTGACTTCTAACAGTGTGTAAAGTTGTGCACCACACCTAGAGAAAAGCAAGTGATTGCTGATCACAAACGCTCCTAGAGCATGAGGATGTGGATTATACACACACACACTTTTTTCCTCATTTTCACACAGAGAGACACCCTTCAGCCAATATGGAGTCAGCATCAGAGGGCCTTTCTCTCTCCAGGTTCCTCTTCTCTCTTCTCCCTGCATCTGTTGGAATTCTCCAGGTCCTCCCATGTTTCTTCAAGTGAGGTTTTTGCTAGACAAACCAATCTTTCTTTGACTGAAATCGATCACCTCTCCAAGTGTCTGTTATTTTCCTGAAATACTTGCTCAGTGGTGTGCTGGTAAGTGTTGAACAACCAGCTCTCCAGTGGGAAAAGATTTATCAATAACTTCAAAAGAATCAATAATAATAAAATTGTAGTGAAGTAACTAGGAAGTGATGAGTTTTGAGTATATATTACTTTTGTTTTTAATATAATTAATTGTTTGTGTCATGCATCCTCAACAGGGGTGAAATTGGTTCTTGGTGGGGCATAAACCAATCTTACTCTTTGTATGTATAAAGGACAGATTTGCATCCAGTACATAAAAGAGACATACAGTATGTCTGTGATATTAAAATTTCATGGGGAGGATGGTAGATTAGGGGAAAAGTGTCTGAAAAGTCTCCTTAGAAGGCAATAATGAACAAAGATTGAGAAATACTGGTGCATATAATTTAATTTCTAATGGTAGCTGTGTTTAACACCAGCTCACAAAAGCCCTGAATATTTAACAGTTGGCTCTTGCAAACCTGTGTGAGCCGGCTCCCGCACACCCACAGACCTGCCCACCTTGGGTGAGGCGGTGGGAACGGAGTAGGGGAGAGAGAAACCCCCTCTGCTACCCAAGCAGTATACTAGGCTGGTAGGAAAGATGGCGTGCAAGGGGCGTTAGGGGGCAAAGAGAGTCTCTGGACCCCCACAAATCAATGGGGGCTGCCTCTCTGTCAGCCATTGAGTTCCTGCCCAAGACCCGGGTCCTCTCCATGTCATCCCATCAGGTGGTTCCTCTGTCCTCCAATAGCCCCAGGGCCTAGTCAATGTGGCAGATGGGTGGTGGCATCCTACAGGGCCCCCTGACCCAACAGGGCACAAGAGGGATTTGTGCACACACCCTCACCCCTGCCCCGGAGGGGAGGCTCAGGGAATTCAAATCATCTTTCTCCAGTCCTCTGGTCGGGTGGTTCTGCTGACAGGCCGACCTCAGGCAGGCATGCGGGGTCAGGAAGGGAGGGGCTTGTTTTCCCACTGGGAACCAGAGGCCCATTTATTGATGTTCCTCCTCATCAGACGTTCCCAGCAAGCAGGATGACACAGCCCTCAATCCTGATTCGGTCGGGCCCATGGAAACTTGGACGGCTTTGGCACCTTTCAGTGCTGTTGACGGTGGGGGTGGGGGCCCCAGGCATGCAGATCCCAACAGATGCCAGCGTGGGGCCCCTCGTTGGGCCTTCAGCGCTGTGAGGGTGGCAGGATGCGGGAGGAGGGTGCCCTCCCGGGAGCATTGACAGTGGTTGCTCTAATTGCTTCGGAGGAACCGGTCCAGAGTCAGCCAAAGGCACTTTGTTTTCTGCAAATAGGGCAGAGAGGAGGCACACGGGAACCTAGGAAGAGGCGGTTCCCTTTCTTTCCTCTAGTCTGCCTCTCCCCTTCTGACCCATTAGGAGGCTAGGGTCTTGCCCGTGCATCCCAGAGGCTCTCTGGATCCTGCCCAAAACCTCCACATAGCTCCTCAGAATCCCGTTCTCCAAAGGCCCAGCTGCCTCCCAAGAGGGTCAGGATGAGAAACCTCCCTCAACAGCACCGTTCCTCTCCAGCCTTGCCTTTCTCTTTCCCCGCCCTGTAAAATGGGCTTAATCATTGCCTTCCCACCTGGTCAAGGAGTGGGCGTTAACTGACGTGTTGAGTGCTCCAAGACTCCCAGCTGAGGCTCTGTGGTTGGGGGGAGGGAGTAGTCATCACCCATTTGTGCCCCCAGCTGCCCTGAGGCTTCTTTTTACAAAGGTCATTTATATGGTGTGCTCATTTGCTCACTCTCCAAAGATTCACTGGGGACTTGCCCCACTCTCTATCCCACAGGACTGTCCCTGTCGGTCCCTAGACCAGCTTCCAGGTGGGAGCTTTTCGGGACTCCCCTGAGGCCAGCCTGTTCCTTGGAGCTGAGGGAGGCTGGGACGTGCACTAGCAGGTGATAGCCAGCCTCCAGCATGACCCAGGAAGAGTTGGCCATAGGGCTACACACTGGAGTGGTGAGGTCCCAACAGGGAGGGCTGGCCAAGGTCAGCTGGCCAGAGTTCAGGGGCAGGACTTGCAGCCCTGTCACTCACCATGCCCCTCCACCTCAGAGCCTTTGCACATGCTCTCCCCTCTGCCTGGAACTCTCTTCTCTCTTTTCTTCATTGGATTAACTCCCACTCATCTTTTCTGCTCTGGACTAACCATCACTTCCTCCAGGCAGCAGCCTTCTCTCATCTCCATGTTTATGACAAACCTCTGTGTTTCCAGTTTTCATAGCAAAGGGAACCTGTTTTTGGGGCAAACATTTTAAGGGGTGGAAATTTGATTAATGTCTGTCTCCACTAGCAGCTTCCCAAGAACAGGTAGAATGTCTATTTTTGCACATCGTTACACCCCAGGCTAAAGATTTATTGAATGAATGGATGGAATGAGTTGTCACTTCTGAGGCCCTCCCACGTGACATCTCCACCTTGTGCTGAAATCAACTGTTTACATGTCCATCTCTTCAGGACTTGGGGCAATGAGATGACTTCATGAAGATTCTGGGTAGTGGAGTCACCCTGATTCCGTTCATCTTCAGGCTCTGCTGCTTACTGGCTAAATAATAACCTTAGGCAAGTTACTAAAGGTCTCTGTGCCTCAGTTTCCCCATCTGTAGAATGAGGGTAATAGTAAATGGGTTAATGCATGAGAGATGCTGAGAGCAGGGTCAGGCAGGTAAGTGCACCAATGAGTGGAGGTGCTCTTACTGTATCTGTGTCTCTAGCACCCAGCCCCCAGGGCCTGCGGCATAGTAGGGGTTCCACAAAAGTCTTATTGACAGAACCAGCAACATTTGAGATTGGTCCTGGAGAGAAGAAAACAGACAGGAGAGTGTGTGCCTGAGGTGAGGATGGAGGGTCCCCATGGACAGAGAGAAGTTAGATAACCAGAAACCCAGCTGCCCCCTAGCCAGGCCTCTTCCGCCTGACCCTCGGCAGATCATTCCAGGAGCAGCAGTTGACTCCAGTTTGCATGTGTTTCCAGCACTCGCAGAACCAGCCTCATGACTTCCCCTCAGGGACACCAGCACCACCACCTGGCACCCCCTCCCCATAGGTCTGGGTCTCACCCCCGCCACTGTCCTCCAAGATTCAAAGTTCTGACAACTGCAACCTTTTCCCCGTGTTCCTCCAGCCCCAGGGAAGCCCTTCTGCTTCCTGGTTGTGACCCTGTGATACCGTGACACCTCAGCATCCTCTCTTTGCCTTTTCCCTTCTTCAGAACCTAATTAACAATTCCTCATAGTAGGTTCTTTCTGTTAAGATGCCCGCTGTGGTTTCTGTTTCCTGACTGGACCCTGACTGATGCGCTCACGGATCCTCTGCCCTGAGGCTCGCGGTGAGCCAGGGAGAAGCAGCAGCCAGGCCCCTACCGCTGCCCTGCCTCAACTCTAAGGGGAAACAGCTGCTTCGGCCCCTTTTCGGGAATCCTATGACTAGAGAGGGATGTGCTGCTCGCAGGGATAACTAATCAGCCCTGGAAAACTGGGCCAACAGTTAAACCACACAAACAAAAGAGCTGCAGCGCCAGAGAACCGCCTGCTGGGGCAGGTGCCAAGACAAACAGCCACGGTGCCCGGGGCCCCACCGGCGCTGCAGGCTTCCCGGGCCCGCGTGGAGGCGACTCATGGAGGAGGGGCTGAGCCCCAGAGTCTCTTTTTCCTGGACTCCAAGGCTTCCTTCATTCCTTCCAGGATTCTTTGGAACAGGCTGCGCTGTTCTACTCTAGAACCTTCTGGTAAAATGTGGAACCTTCCAGGGCTTACCTCCCCCAGTGTATGTCAAAGGCAGTGAAGTGCACGTTAGATTCTTCTGGGGAGCTTCTAAAACTGCGGATGTCTCGGCCCCAGCCCAGAGATTCTGGTCTGGCCCAGCATTGGTATTTATTAAAACTTCCAAGTGGTTCCATTGTGCAGTCAGGATTGAAATCCACCGAGTTAAAAGAACGTATTAGGACTGCAGTTCCCAAATTTGCGATTGCATCAGGATCACCTGGAGGGCATGTTAAGCCATAGACTGCCAAGCCTCACGCCAAGTTTCCAGTTCAGTAGTTCTGGGGCAGGGCCCGAGAATGTGCATTTCTTACAAGTTCCCAGCTGATGCTCCTGGTCTGGGGACCACACTTTGAGAACCTCTGGCCATGGAGTCGGACAGCTCAAGTTCAAATCCCAGCTCTGCCAGACACAGTTGACTACCCACCTGAGAGGACTTTGTGAGGACCCAAAGACGTAACTTGAACAAAGAGCCGCACGCAGTCCCTGCACGTAATCACGTCCAATGAACATTGTTGTCACTATGATTGTGATGATTAGCAGGCAAGGCTACAGAAATCTTGAGCTGTAGAATGTGACTTTGAACCATTGTTTTCATCAGATCCTCAGCGTCCCCATCTGTAAAGTGGGATAATGATACCCTGGCTCAGCCCACTTGACAGGTTGTGGAAGGATCAAAGGAGTTCCCTGATGTGAAAATGCTTTGGATACTGTGAAGCCCAGTAGGGGAGTTTTATTAGAAAGGGGTCAGGCAGGCACAGCCACATCCTGGAGCCATAGCATAGGGCTCCTTGCTTAAGCGGACATCCGAAAACAGCAGCTTCACATGCTGGTGAGAGAGGAATCCCGGTGTCTCCCTCCAGCTGCCTGCATGCCTCCCTGCCAGCCTCAGGCACTGGGCACGCCTGGGTGGGGGAGTGGCTCGTTGGCTCCTCAACCATGTAAGGGGAAGAGATGGGGGCTTTGGCACTCAGCCACGCCCACTCCACCAGTATTTCTGCTAAGAAAAGGAATGTGGTGGAAGAGACCAAAGTTGTGCAATCAAAAGCTTCCCTCCTCGGTCCTCACCACACAGTTTCCATCTTGGTGCTGTTCTTCCTTGATCCCCGTCTCCTTTTCCCATCTGCTCAGCCACGCACCTCCGCCCACCTGGTTCCAAGGAGGGGCGATGGGTGAAAGCTACACCCACTGGGAAGCTGAGCCGGCAGGGAGGAAATGCCTGTTCTGCTCAGACTAGGAGCTCACTCGTCCACCTGGTTCCATCCCTTTTTAGTTCAACTCACAGACACATAGTGCACGTCTGCCGGTGTAAGGCTAACAGGCTGGTTAATATTAATGCTTTCTGCACTGAAAAAAAAAGACCTATTTGGGAGGAATGGCCTCACAGGGGCTGAGTGCCCTTGTACTCAGAAGGAGCTGGAACCCTTGGCAGTGAGGATGTGAAAAGTGAGTCGGCCCCCACACTGCTGGTGGGGAGGGGCAATCAGGCCTGACTTTACTCAGGGGCGATTTGGCAGAACAGGTCAGAAGCCTGAAAATGGGCATACTCTGACCCAGGGGTTCAGGTCTGGCATCCATCCTAAGGAAATATCACAAAATGATCAGCCTGGTTTGAGTCTTGGCTCCAGTGGTGGGTGACCTTGGGCAAGTTGTGGTCTGGTCCCTAAAATGGTGCTTGATAATCACATCCCACCACAGGGGTGAGGAAGAAATGAGACAATGCCTTGCATGCAGTTAAGTACTCGCCGATGTTGGTGTCTTGGTTGGGGTTCCCCCAGATGCAGACTCCAAGACAAGGATTTGGGGGGTGAGCTTGGGAAGCACGTGGGGCCGTGAGACAGGGAGGGAAGGAAGCCCACACAGAGTGCGTTTATCAAGCTCCACACGGAATGAGCTGCCTGCTTGGGAAAAAGCCCAGAAGTTGAGTCAGGAAGGTGAGGGTACCTCAGTGTCTCTATTCCTTTAAGTCTTGCTTTCAAAATGCTCAGGACTGTCTGCCTCCACAATTCTTTTACAAGAGAGAAAAACAAAGATTTCTCTGGGGGCCAGCCTGCTGGCACAGCGGTTAAGTTTGAGTGTTCTGCTTTGGTGGCCTGGGATTCGGCAGTTTGGATCCTGGGCACGGACCTAGTCAGCGCTCATCAAGCCATGCTGAGGGGGCTTCCCACATAGAAGAGCTACAACTCTACAACTATGATACACAACTACGTACTGGGGCTTTGGGGAGAAAAAAAAAAGAGGAAGATCAGCAACAGATGTTAGTGCAGGGCCAATCCTCTTCCTCCTCAGAAAAAAAAGAGAGATTTCTCCAGTTTAAGCCACTCACTTTGCTTTTCTGTTACACGCAGCTGAGTTTAATCCTTATCTGAGGCTGGAAGCCAGTGGCTGTCCCATCAAGAAGTTGTCCAAGGGACCCACCATGGAGACCCAATGGCACAGGCAGGTGCTGTGGTGTCAACATCACATCAGGGAAATGATCTCATGGAATGATCTCACCTGCTTACCCTACCCACCCTCTCGGAGCCTGATTATCCAAAGAAGAAAGTCCTTCTAGGTTGGGGTTCAGCCCTTTTGCCCAAATCCCCGGTATGTGGCACCTCCTTGCTGTTCAGAGGTGCCATGGCACCTCTCCAACATATGCTCCCTGCCCCACTTCCTACACTCTTCACAACTTATCTGCTCCGTGTGCCCTTCTCCTTGGCTCTGCTCTGTTAGGCAACAGCTAGGACATCTGACAAGTGGATTGGTGTTACTGGGTTAATGTGTCACCCTCCCAAGTAGCAGATGTGCATTTTTGATGGGGGCCAGGAGACACGGCCGTATGCCCAGAGCTGAATGACGTGAGGATCACCAGAAAAACAAGCGGCCGCCCTGCTCCTGGTCTCACTTCCTCTGTTCTGCTCCCGTTTCCTCCTTCGTCCCATCCCCTCCCTTGGCACAGCTGGCCATGGCCACAGCTCCTACCTCAGCAAATGCCAGGTCCCCACCCTCCACCGCCATTTGGCTGGAGCTTACATACTGAAAGCGAAAGGAGGAGTTGGAACAGAAAGAAAAATAATAAAACCACTGAAAGAGAAGAAACAGCTGGCAGAATATTGGAAAAATTCCCGGGCAGGAATCCCCAGCCCTCAAGAGCTATGCCAGCCTGCAGATGTTCTTAAAGGGCAATCTTGAAATTCGTTCTTAACATTGTTGCCAGCTCATGGGAGTACCTGACCCCTGGCCCCCACCCTGCCCCAGAGGGGGTATATGCCTGAAGTTGGAGTTGTGTTTTGAGGGTCAGAGCAGAGCTAGAGTGGGAAGGAGAGAGTAGAACTAAGAGGAGTATGGGGGGGCACGGACCCTGGTAGGTGGGTCAAACCATGCCTGAGGGTCCAGGCCCTTCTGGAATTCCTTTCCCTGAGGCAGAACACAGCGAGGAGAAAGCTTGGCAGAGCCGTGTGGCCAAGAGGGCGCGCGTGCAGGTGCGGGGAGGGGCCCTCTGGGAGGCTGCGCTGGCAGCAGACTAGTGGCAGCAGCCAAAAAGTAAAGTTGGCTGCTCTTACCTAAGTCAGAATGAGATCCTACATCCGTTCAGGAACCGTGGATGAAAACTGGAAGAGGTTGAAACAGGGATCTGGCTTGTGCTTCTGGGAGTCTGGAGCAGGCAGGGCAGTGGACGGCAGGCAGGGAGACCAAAGCGGTGGTACCAGCCCACAGGAAAGCCTGGCCCCAGCCGTGCACAGGGACCTGCAGGCTGGCCCCCAATAGGGGCTGGCGCTGGGATTTCTGAGGAAATGCGAAGAGTCCTGCAGCGCGGGGCTGGGAGGAGGGGACAGGGGATGGAGGGGAATGGGAGTAGGTCTGCGACTCACCTGAACACTGAGTTTGGGGATTGGCTGATGGAATTTGGTGAGAAGGACCGAGGCTGGACGTTGTGCAAATCATCAGGCTTCTGGCCAAGCCTGGGAGGCCCGCTGAGCCCCTTGTTGTGGGCTTAGGGCTTGACCCACCAGAAGGGCCCCTCACCCCTCATAAGTTGCCGTGTATGATAATAAAAAGAATAATCCACAGTAAACAGGTAGTCGGTCCTCTCTGATGGAGAGGGAATGATTTCTGCCAAGTTCATAGATTCTAGGCAAGGTACGGCCTGAGGAATGAATGTTCCAGCCCTATCTACTGGTTGTTCTCTGTCTTCACTCCTCTCCCCATCTCAGTGAGGCCAGGGGGCTGCAGCGCCCCCTGAACCCCCAAGTCCCTCCAGCCACCTGCCCCCCAATTGACTCCACACACGCCCCAGATTAATCTGAAAGCACTGGCTCCTCACGCCCCGTGCCCAGCATTCGCTCCCTGCAGCCCAGCCCACGTTACCTGGCAACCCGACCTCTCCGTCGTCCTGAGGGGCGTGGAGGAGTGGAGAGTCCCCGTCAGGTCAGAGCACAGGCGCTGGGCCCGGATTCTGCCCCCACCACTCAGTGCCTACGCTTCCTCATCCGGGAACTAGAGGTAATAACAATACCTACTTTATGTGGGTGTTTTGAGGATTAATGAGTAGATAAATATGAAGTACTTAAAAGAGTGCAGGGCATGTAGTGAGCTATTATAATTTACACTGTTGTTATTCACTGGAACGTGCACTGAGGAGGGATTTTTGTTTTGTTCACCAAATTCATCCGGGTGACTCGAACAGTGCCTAGCACATAGTGGACACTTAAGGAATGTGTGTTGAATTAATCTATTGTTATAAACTCTCTGTTCCAACCAAACTCTTCCCTGTAACATACTTCATACACTCCTACCTCCATGCCTTTGCTCATGCCATTCCCGCCCTTGAAGGGCCGTACCCCATCCAGGCTAATTCCTCCTCCTACTTCCAATTTCCAGTCCCAGCCTCCCCTCCCCTCAGAGGCCCTCCCTGGCCCAGAACCTGCACAAAACAAGCACTCAGTATAGGCTCGGTGGTTTGTGGCTGGGGTTTTTTATGCTTTGGCTCCAAAGCAGATTTTCCTCACTGACTTCGCACTTAGCGCTCCCCGCCTCCTGGGGTGGCCCTGAGAAACGGAGCACCCCAGCTACCATACATGTCCTTTATCTTGTGACTTTGACATTCAGAGAGAGCTTCCCAGGTGAAGCCACCTGAATAACTAGACACAACTAGACCTGTGGTCTCCAAACCACAGTTTCTGGGCTTCCTCCTTGGTGAGTTGAGAGACACGGCATCTGTTTGCCCAAGAAAGACGAGCCAGGCGGCTCCACATCAACAGGCTGCCTTCCGCCCTGGACGGGCGACAGCTGCCTGTAACTTGGCTGTTTATGCACTAAAAAAAGAAATTCCATGGTGACCAGTTGACTCAAGCCAGCTCCCAATGTGAGGCGGTAGTTTCAAAGAAATCCCTGATGACACCAAATGCTCTCCACCCAGTCCTTAATAAAAGAAGAGAGAAAACAAGAGCCAAACTTGAGCAGGAGTGTGCGTGAGTCAGCCCGCCAAACCGCCTGGAGGGTGCAGCGTCAGAGCTGGATCTGGATCTAGAAGGTGTCGGCCTAACAGACCCCTCCAGGCAGGCTTGTCGCCTACAAACCCCCCTTCTCAGAGACGGGGCACTCACCATTTCCTGAGAAAGCCCGTTCCACCATCAGGAAGGTCTTCTCTGGAAGGCTGGGGGCAGGCAGAGGACAGGAGACTGACCTTACCAGTGACAGGTATGGACCAGGCTGGACATGGGCCCCCTCGAATAGCGTGAGCTCACGTTTTCTCCGCAACCAACAGATGCGCTCTGATCACAAACTAGGTCTTCTTCTAAGTGTATTACATACATAGCTCCTTTTAATCCTCACACAGGGCCAGGAAGGCAGGCCCAATTATTTCTGCCATTTTACAGGTGGAGAAAGTGAAGTCCAGGGAGGTTAACTGTCCCCCCTGCACCACTTGAAAATGGCCAGGCTGGTTGGAACCTGGCTCTGCTGGGCCCAGAGTCCACTCTCTGAGTCTGGGGCTAAGTGGAATTTAGTGTGGGCCCTTCCTTTCCCATTAGAGTGCCACTTCCTTCTCTCCAATACCACCGCCATGCTTCCTGACTCAGTCGCTACTACCTGCGTGAACTTTGCGCTCTGCCCTGTTGACCCAGGAGAAGGGCTCGCTGATAAAGAGGACATCGCCCAGGTTTATGGTTTCCTCCCAGCCTCTCTGGCGACACCTGAGCCAGCTGCTTCCCCCCCTCCCCCAACCCCCAACTTATAGTCACACTCTCAGGCTCAAATACACAGTCTCCCAGTCGCCCTCACACACAGTAACACATACAGTCACATATTCGCATATACACACACATTAGCACACATTCACACACACACATACACATGTCACCCACCTCTGTGGTGGTTAATGGGTGAGGACTGACAGGCTTGGAGATTTACTTTCTAGAAAATCATGCCTGCTTCTCCTTATTGCTCTTCCCTAGCCACTGGGGTTACAGGCTTCTGCCTCATTTCATGTTGAATAAATGAGCCGCTCTGGAAGTACCATGGTCCCTCCTTCCTATGCCCGCAGGCAAACTTGGATGTCCTTTGCATGGAGTTGGGAACCAGCTTTCCTCCCCATGCTGCCACCTTGTGACCTGAGCCCAGAACTGCGGCTTCTGTGCCCAGGGAATAACCACTTCCCAGGGAGGTTTCAGTAGCCAGATGGGCTGTTAGGGGAGGTCTACGTCCAACTGTCCCCCACTTACAGATGGGTAAGTTGAGTAAATGAAAACGCCCTCTTCCTCCGTCTGATCCTCACAGGCACACTCCATTGGTATGGGAGATGAGTGGATGTGCCACTGGACCGGCATGTGGTAGGACCCTATGGCCACCAAGCCTACAATCATCATACAATCACGAGATTGTTGGCCCATATCTGTGTCTTCTTGACATCTTTAGGATCATGCTAATAGTGGATTTGGCTAAACCTTGGTGAGGAAGTTGCAACAGCAAGTGACTGTGTGACCTGACACTAACCCAGGAGCTGTTTTTCACCCTTCCCCAGGGCCTTGGAGGGTCTGCCTGTGGCCTCTGGCCTGGAGCTTGAGCTCACAGAGACAGTGTGACTGACTCTCCCCTTGACCTCACTTGCCTGACCCAGGTCACTCTTCCATGCCTCTGCCTTTGGTGAGGCAGCCCAGGAGGTGTCCCCGCCTTTCCTCCTTGAGCCCAAAGCCAATGTGTTTCAGGCAGAGGGATTTCATCCCATCTCTTATTTTCACTCAGTTTTATTTTTGGCCCCACAGTGCAGTGGGATGAGTTAACCCTACTCCCTGGCTGATGGCTCACGGTTGTCACTGTCCTGGCTAGTCCCCTCTTGTGTTATGTATTCCCTTCCACCCTGTGGGTCACTCCCATTCCCCCGCCCCAGGGGCAGCCATTCCAGTATATCCTTTTATTTGTACGTGTTCTAAAGTGCAAGGTTTTATGGGCACATATTGCCACATAGTGTTGCATCGTGCCTTATTCTTTCATCACCATTTTTTAAGAGTGTTATTTCACGTGTTTGGGGACAGGGTTAATGGATACACCTCAGGGAGTGGTAGCGCCTTACGAGTTCACTGAGACTCTGCATTAATGATTATGGAAGTGCCGGCACTGTCTGAGTTGTTTCCCAGAACATAACCTCAGGATTGTGGACCGGGAGGCCCCTGGGGTCCTCATCCATTAAACAGCAGGTTAAACTAAGGCCCTTCTCAGGCCTACTTTGAATAGTCTTTGACGCCCAGAAAGCTGTTGTCTAGGATTCACCAGCCATAGAACTCATTGATTCGTTGAACGGATTCTTACTGAACACCTACTCCGAAGCCAGACTGTTTAGGTCCCAATCCCAGCTTCCCCACTTGCTGCTGCGTGACATTGGGCAACTTAACCTTTCTGTGCCTTGTTTCCTAAACGGAGACAGTAGTAACACCAACTCTTTGAGGGTTGCTCTGAAGATTAAATGAGTTAATACGGGTGAACAGTGCCTGGTACCTACCAAGCATTTGGTAAAGGTGATTGCTTTTTTCATTTAAACCTTATAATAACCCTATGAAGTAGTATAATTAGTTCCACTTTACAGATGGCAAGACGAAGGCTCAAGGAGCAAAGTAACTTGCCCAGGCTTGCATAATAGTTTTACCAGGAGCCAAGCCAGTTCTCCATACTCTGAATGCTGTGCTCTTCCCACCAGCCAGCCACAGGGACTTGATCCCCGCGTACAACCTGGAGATGCACAAAACCTCTTGATGCTGATCTGAGTGACAAGAGGTAACCCGGGGGCCGTTGTGGAGACAACTCCTAGCCCTAGTGGTCTTCGGTCCTCATGAGCATCCTTTACCACTGGCCCTTTCTGAGAAAGAACCTGCTTCTTTCAGGGGTTTCCTGGGTATCCGTGTTCACCAAACAGCCTCTGAACCCATGTGAATCCCAATGCCAGGCCTGTTACTAGCATATACACACAGCTGAGCTGTGCAGGAAGAGCATGGCCTGAGGTTGTGGACCTTGGGTTGTAGTCCTGGCTGTGGCATTTCCTCCTCGGGGTAAGTTATCTTCCTTTTCTAAGGTTCAGTTTCCACATCTGTACAATGGGAGGATAACTCTTAACAGAGCGGTGTGAGGATGAAGTTTTAAGAGACTATTCCAATCTTGATCAAATACTAACATTTGCCTGACCCCTGCAGAACAAAATTGTCACCCACTGTATGCATTTAACATTTTTCCTTTCCCCTCCAGGAAGATGACCGTCTGGACCTGCCATCCTCACAACCAATCGACCTTATTCTTTCTCTGGAGTTGCCAAATCCTAGAATGTCAGTGCTGGAAAAGATCTTGCGGCCATCTGGTCCCAGTGTGGCAGCCTCATCTCCTGTTAAGGGCCACCTCTACCTGAAACAGTCAGAGCTCGGCTGTAAGGACATTGTGGTCCATGTGCTCTAGGGTACAATGTGGGGAGGGCGCAGGCACACGCCGCCTCTAGCCCAACTGCCCCTCCTCCAGATGGGCAAACTGAGTAAGTGAAGATCCCTTCTCTTCCTTCCTCAGGGCTACCAGATCTGACTGCCGTGTTGACACAGGAGATGGTTTGTGGGCCACCGGGAGCAGCAGAGGGCAGGGCCCACGTCACACGTGATTACTTGCAATCATCACACAATTAGGGTTCATAGGCCGATGTCTTTATCTTTTTGGCATTCTTTAGAATTATACTAATGGTAGATTTCAGGAAACGATTTGCCCACAATTCACTTGACCTCCGCTTCAATGCATAATTTTAACCATTGAAACAGTGCATATTTGTTACTTTAGCCATTAAAACAGTGCATGTTTGTTTCCTTAGAAAACAATGGAAATATTTGCTGGGAACCCCAAGACAGCCAGCTGGAAAACAGGAAAGGCCAGAAGAAAGAAAACACAGAGTAAAAGAGTACCCTTTAAGGGGCCAGCCCAGTGGTGTAGTGGTTGAGTTTGTGTGCTCCACTTCGGCGGCCCAGGATTCGCAGTTCAGATCCCAGTCTCAGACATACGCACCACTTATGGAGCCATGCTATGGCAGGCATCTTACATACAAAATAGAGGAAGTTGGGCATGGATGTTAGCTCAGGGCTAATCTTCCTCACCAAAAAAAGAGCACCCTTTAAAATGAGGGAAAAGTCCAAAAGGACAGCACTTATGTGCTAACCCAGAATCCCTGGGAAAGCAAAACTGAGGGGCCAAAAAACCCCACCTAGCTGGGTTGTTTATTCACAACCTGCCCACTCCCAGAACTCCAGGACTGGGCTGGCCATGAAATAGGAGTTTGCCTTCAGTGGGGAAGGGTAAGGACCTCAAGTTGTCATGAGAGAACTATGGTATGGGCACTGGCTCCCAGCACACACGAGAGTTCGGAGACAGGTGTCCAAGACCCATCTATGGGCACCTCAATGCAGGGCACCTCTGGGGCCCCTCCTAGTCCTGACATGAGTGCTGGGCTCGGACTCAGAAGCTGTGGGTTTGAAACCTGGTTTAACCTTCCTAATCTGCGTGACCTTGGAGAAGGCACTTCCTCTTTCTGGAATTCAGTTTCCTCATTTGCAAAGTGGGGCCATGATATCACCTCTCTAACACCCTCTAAACACAAATGAAGAAACTTCCCACTCCAAGCACACAGAATAAAGAGAACAGGATGGAAAAAACTACTTACGAAAACCAGCAGCTACTGGGTCACTTTTTTCCTTCGTTTATGTGTGTTTCCCAATTTTTCTACCATGGTCATGGATTACCTTTGAATTAAACATGGGTAATTAAAGAGGATGGAGTAGAGCTGATGTGAAGGAAAACGCTGAGCTCAGCAGCTTCCGGGGCTCCCCTGTGCCAGGCATAGTTGTTGACGCGTTACACGCCTCCCCCCAGGTTTCTGTCCCAACAAGCCTGGAAAGGGAAGCAGTGTGGCTCCCACTTCTCAGCTGCTGCAGAGACTGAGTTCCCAGAGAAGTCAAAGCTTCAATATTATGCGAGGCCACGGTGACGTGCCAGGAGGGGGTATATGAATGCATGGCGGTATTATCAAGGTCAGCGTGGGGAAAGCAGAACATTCTCCCTCTCCTGCAACATGACCACAGAGCCTCTGAGAAAAGCCTTCCCCACCAGGAAGCTGCTTCTGGGAGACCTGCTCTGGGTCAAAGTCAGGTTAATTTAGGATTAAATCACAGCCTTGTGTCCAGCCAAAGGTTTCAGGCTATGAACTTAGTTTTAAAACATTTGTTTCTGTTTAAAAACACTGCTTGCACATGGTATTCTCCTCTTCAGTAGCAACACAAGGCATTCTCTAAACAAAAATGCTAACTCTGTGATAAGAAACATCTCCTAAAAATGTTCTAATATAATGCTTTTGGAAAAAAGAAAAAAAAACAGCAAGTTAAATTTGTAAACATCCTGCCATTTGTAAGCAGACTGCTTTTTTTTTTTTTTTTGTGGGGAAGACTAGCCCTGAGCTAACATCCATTGCCAATCCTCCCCTTTTTGCTGAGGAAGACTGGCCCTGGGCTAACATCCGTGCCCGTCTTCCTCCACTTTATATGGGTCGCCACCACGGCATGGCTGACAGGCAGTGCGTCTGCGGGCGCCCAGGATCCGAACTCGCGAACCCTGGGCTGCCAAGCGCGGACTAAACCGCTGCGCCACCAAGCGGCCCCAGCAGATTGCTTCTTTCAAAAGGCAAAGGCTGATCAATGTTATTTTTGAAATCCTGGGGGTAGGTAACCCACCTGTTCTCCATGCTCCAGAGCCACCACCTGTTGCCAACATGTCTGCGCCCTGGTAACACAGCGCCCCACCCCGAGACGCTGCCCCGCCCTGATACCAAACCGAGGCTGATGGGGCAATGCTCTGAGCCGCCCAGAGGAATGGGGCAGACGAGTCCCTCTGCAGCCTGGAAAACCCTCCGTGAAAGAGCCAGCAGCGTTCTCATGCTCACAGGTGTCTGCCTGTTGCTTAAGAGTCCCGGTCTGGCCACAGTGAGGGAAGCAAAAAAAAAAGAGCAGAGGATCAGGGCACAGCCTTGGGGGCTGGCACAGGCACAAACCACCAGGTGAATCAGACCTGCACTGACTCCCGGAGCCGCGTATTGTTTGCCCTCCATCTGAGGCTTTATCTGCCAGGGCGATGGGCAAGCGGCCAGGGCCCTCTCAGGTGAGGGGTTCAACAGCCAGGCTGCGGCACGCTGCCACACCAGATGTCACGACTGGTCACTCAGAGCACGGGGCCAAGAGTCAGGAGGCCAAGCGCCGGGAGATAGCCCCAGCTGGGTTCCATGAGTCTAAGCGACTCACTCCTCGTCCCTTCACCTTGGCCTCTTCATCTGCAGCATCAAGGTGTGGGCGGCATTAAGGACTTCTCACACTGCTGCAGGAGTCACAGACATTTGATTGGGTTTAAAATATATACATGTATGTCTAATGATATTTTTAAAGTATTTTTTAAACATAAAATCTATTCAAGCATATGCCCATTAACATGCTGAAGTGAAGCTGGCTTCTAGGTCGTTTTGGGCTAGACTTTCCTGTCCTGTCACTTTTGGGATTGCAAAATGAGATGATGAAAAATGTTACCATTTGCATTTATTTCTCTGTACAATGAAAATACAGGAAAAATTGGTTTCTGAGGTCAATCTAAGACTGTATTCATCAAAACATTATTTTTCCTGTCTTTATAAGCCAATAATATCTACTAGAACTTATACTTTTTATAGTAATATCATTAAATTGTTTTTCATATTTTACAAGATTTTATTCCAAAAAAAGGTTTCGCTCGTTTTCAAGTTTGAAAATCACCATCCCCGCCCCCCCCAAAAAAAGAAAATCACCATCCCCAATGACCTCTAAGTTCTCCTCTAGCTCTTCCTACTAATCTTCAATTCTAAATCCTGAATCAGTTCAGAGGGTCTTAAACTTGTCAGTCCACATAAAACCCTGAAGTCTCCTGCCTTTGCTTTTATGCACACAGCTTGCCTTTATATAGCTAGCTTTCTACCCAAATCCCATCCTTCAACACTTAGCTCACATACAACCTCTTCTGCACAAAACACTTGACACGAGCCTTGGACCTAAGCCTCAGTTTCTTCATCTGCAAAATGAGGTAACCTGCCCCCAGTGGTGAGATGTAAGTGAGCCGGTGGTATGTATATGCACTAAAACACTTAGCAAAGTGCTGGCACAGGAGTCTAAGGAATGCTATTATCACTGTTGTCTGTTATTGTCATAGTAGAAAAAAGACTTTGGAGTCAGTCAATGGAGACTCAATTCTACCACACAGATAAAGGTGTGACCTCAGGCAAAGAATTTGGCCCAGTATTCTCAGTGGGGCAGTACTGCCTCCTAGTGGGTGGTTGGGAAACTGATTTTTTTTTTATGGTTGTCACATTGCCCAGGGAGCCTAACTGGCTTTAGGGGAAGGAACTGGAGATACTAAATGTCTGGCACACTAAGAATTGCCCATGCCCACGGGACTGAACCAATTATAAGTGCTTGCAAAAGGCCATTATAGAGAGAATGAATAAATGGAAAAAGACATTGTCTAGAAATAACTGAATAACTACTCTGTGCGTTCAGACTACTCAATTCTTCCTAATCCAGTTATTCCCCTCCTATCAAAGGCTATATACTATTTAATACTTACACACTATTTAAGTTCCAGGAACCGTTCTGAGCACATTTCATGTATTAATTCATTTAAATCCTCATAACAACTCCATGGGATAGGTACCTCATCCTTTACTTCCCTCTGCCCCATATTATATTTTTGACATTACAGTTTTAAGGCCCAGCTTGTTTTTTAGAATATTGCACTTCGTTTCTCCAACTTAGCAGTCTGTTATTTGCTTTGGCGTGTTATCCCTACTTCAATTAAGCTTATTTCCCCCTCTCTCAGCATATTCAAGTCAGTCTGGTCTATCATGACTTCCTGGCTCTAGTTCTTATTGTGCTGTCTCCGTGCGCCTTCACTCTTCATTTTCCTGTAGGGCAGGTATGGCATGGCTTCAAGTGGGCTCAAGCATCTGACCTGTCTTCTAGTGGTCACACTTAACAGTTACATACAGAAGTATATACTATTTTAAAAACTGCTTTCCTTTCGTATTCTATATTATAGTTAAGGCTTCAATCTTGTTTTTTCTTTTGGGGGGCGGGGGAGACCAGCCCTGAGCTAACATCCGTTGCCAATCCTCTTTTTCGCTGAGGAAGACTGGCCCTGGGCTAACATCCGTGCCCATCTTCCTCTACTTTATATGGGACGCCGCCATGGCATGGCTGACAAGCAGTGCGTCGGCGGGCGCCTGGGATCCGAACCTGTGAACCCCGGGCTGCCGAAGCGCGAACTAAACTGCTGTGCCACCGGGCTGGCCCCTTCTTCTTTAAAAAAAAAAATAATGTAGAAAATGGATTTCACCTCATAATAGTCAAGTCATTGCAAAATATTTTTTTACAAAAAGGGGGTCCAAGTCTGATTAGGATTGAGACCACTCTCCCTGAGCTTCTTGAGTAAATGGGAGATAATAAACCCAACATCACAGTGTTGATAATGAGAAAAGGCACCATACATGTGCTCAACATGTGGTAATTCAATTTTAGTTCCCCTCCCATCTACTTGTCTACCTTTTCTCTCCCACACCTTGCTCAAGGGGTATCCCCAATACCAGCACTGTAAACGTGCTCAACGAAGGAGCAAAGGAAAGCAGCATTTTCTGGTAACAATCTCATCCAGCTGCTAGGTGACACCAAGGCAGGCACCCAAGGAATGCTGGGAATTTTCAATCCAGCTCGTCTCTACAGAAACAGAACCAGGGCTGCCTCTCCCCAGGAAGAACAGGGATGGGCAGATACCCTGTGAAGTACGTTTTTGTTATCCCCAACTTTACAAATAAATAAGAAACTAAGGAACATAAGTGACTCGCCCCAGGCTCACAGCCAAAAGATGGAAATTTGATTCCAGGGTGGCCTAATTTGAAAACCCACTTTTAGAGAGCCACCTAACACTGTTTTAATCCTTCATCCTACCTTTCCCACCTGCCTATCCCTGACTTCGGAAGCCCTTTCTTGAAATCTGCCCAGACCCCTTTAATCACAAATGTCCCTTTGACCTTGGATCTCTCAAATCAATGTCCCCTAAAACTGGAGAATAGACAAAAAATGGGTAAGGATCAGGGTCAGTGGAAATACACTCCCAGTATGCACTGGGGAATGCAAAAAATACACTGGGGGCACTTTTGCCTGTCCAGTACCAAAGAGTCCATTTTGCTTAAAAGCCGTTCCTTGAGTGCTTTCTGCATACCAGTCAGTGTGAGCCTGCCATATAAGCTATTACTGATCAGCGTCATGGTGTGAGTGCCATATGTGTCACATCACTACATTCTCAAGATACTAACAGTACGAGGTAGTTGCTCCCTGTTGTTATCCCCACTTTACAAATGAGAAAATTGAAACCCCAGAGGTTATGTAGCTGGTCATTGAGCTTTAAGCAAGGGAAGCCAGGATTCAAACCCTGGCTACTGGCTTCAAAACCTGAAGGCCTTAACATCATACTGTTCCCTGGAACTAGCACTGGATTAGCTGTTGGGGCAGTCCTTGTCCCTGCTCCACGGTCCAACGGTCCTTGTGTGACCGTTGGCAAATCCACCTTCTCATCTGTATACATAGGACTAGGACTGTCGACTCTAAAGCTCCTGGTCCTGCAACCTGGGTTACACCGTTCCAACCCAATAACTGTGGGACTGTGACCCTGGACTTGTCCAGCCTCTTCTGTACTTACACTGCTTTCCTTGTACCTACTTTCAATCTCTTCCTCAGTAAAGTAGAATGACCATATCTGCCTTATTGCTAATAATACCCTTTTGGATCATTTTCTTCTTGTCAACTGCTGTCAAGTCCAAAAAGTTGGCCCTGGTTCAGGAACCAGTCTTGGATGATGCACATGGTAAGTACTTAAAAACCTTTCCATCCATCCACCTCTACTGAGAATTAATCACAAACATTTGAGGAAAAGAATGGAGCATTCTAATGAAACAACTTTATAATCACCACGTCCACTGTCAAAACGTAAGTGATCACTCAGATATGCCTGCCCAACCCACATCAGCATTTTCTTCCCCAGCAACTAAGAAGTGCTGCACAATAGATAACTTGGGCTACCTGGTTTTGAAACCCAAGAAGGTGCTCTCATGAATCTCTGCAACAGCCTTGTCTGGCCATGGACTTCTTCTGGGGTGTTTCCCATAAAATTCCATTAAAAAAAGGGGGAGAGGATGGTGCATTTTTATCCATAAAGTTGAAAAAGCTAATTAAAAAGCCCCCAAAGTTTGATGTTTCCCAGTCCTCATCTAAAATGCAATACTCACCAACATTGCTCACGTTCCTAAAAGAGCTACCACCACCGGTGTGCTGTCAAGACCAGACGAGTAGCCGTAGCACTAATCATAGGTTTGAAGCACACCCATGACAAGGTTAATACTGAACATGGACAGACAGAACCAATGTAAATCCATACATATTAGCATAGCTTTGTCCTTGACAGTGACATTTTAGTCATATTGAGCATCACTAAGCATCAGGACAAAGCTAGGTAGGCCTTTGCCAAGAAATGTCTGAACCGACTGCTTAGCATTTGTGGTACCTGCCCAAATGATGGCATACATTGTAGATTTATATAGTATATACACCTCAGATGTACATGCTTCAGATGTGTAAAAAGGAAGCTGTGACACATGGTTAGCATTTCTAGCTGTATACTCATCACATATGCCTAACTTTCTAGAAGAAAAAAATTTTAACATTACCTCTAGAAAGACTGGAGAAGATAATTATTTTCCAATGTATGTACAATTCACATTTTTTACATAAACATGTTTTACAATTAAAAAGACATGCCCTAACTCCTGACAATCACTGAATGGCAATAAAATGGCACCTTACAATTGGGTTGTGGAAGTAAAAATGTCATGAACAGAAAATATGGGCTTTGGGGTCAAGGCTGGCCTGCATTCTGAACACACTTGTTAAGGATGAGTAACAAATGTGCAGGGAACTTTTTTCTGCTCTTTTAACAGTGATACTCACCTCTCAAGTGCTTAAACATCACATAAAAGGCCCTGCAACCTGTTTGACAGAGTGGTACTCAAAGACAAAACTTCCATTCCTGGAGGCACAGCTGGCCTCTGGCCCAAGACTGGACATGGGGGGCAAGGGTGGGGCAAGAAGAAATGGAAAGCTAAAAAAACTTCCTTTCCTAACCACTCCGTCTTTACTGAAGCTTCCAGCACTCCAAAAAGTAGCTACTTTAAAAAATTCAGTTATCCCTCTCCAAATTATCAGTGCGTTCATTTACTCCTTGTTACTTCAAGTGGGTGACTTCTATTCCCAACCTAACTCCTGGAAGCCAATTTCATGTCAAATGGACTGCTATACATTGCCAACTCAAGTCCAGCCAAGACTGCCAGTTCAGTAAATTTCTTGCCACTGTTAAACCCCAGACAGCTGCGAAACATGAGCCAGCCACTTCATTAGTGCAGCCCAACACTTCCAACTTCTTGGCCTTCCTGCCAGTACTAAAGCTGGACAAGCTATCCCACACCTGCTTATCTGGCAGTATGGCTCAGAGAATGAGACTGGAACCACTTCAAGCTTATGGTTTTAGAATCCTTTCAGTTCTACTTCCAAACCCGAGCGCATCTGCGCACTCAACTGCTCCTGTCCTCTAAACTTCCACTTTATTAAGGCACTGACTCATTCCTTCACCACCTCAGATTCTTGACACAGCTTCTCATCTGTGAGCTCTGCCTTTAGTCTCCCCAAGCACCTTGCCATCTGACTCAATCCACTAGTTTTCCTCGGCTAAGGGGCTTTTCAAAGAGCCCTCAACTAAGAATTACTCGCCACCTCACTCAGGTCCAAGAGCCTTTTTCTTAGGGCATCTAAAGCCCTACAGCCAACACCTCTTAAATTATCCTAAGAGGGGTGAACATGAATTGTTTAGTCCAAGGTCTCAACATCCTAAATTTGAACTCGGGCCAAACACAAATATTATATATTTTCTTTCCAGATACTGGTGCTGTGCCTTATTGCTGTACCCTATTCTCCACTAAGCGCCTGTGTCATGGACTGCCATGTGGAGAAAGTGTCAACACAAAAACGATTAAATGATACATCAACATCCTAATTTGTATTTATTTGTAAAGCACTTTTTGAAACCTAAAATGGTTTTATCTAAACTAATTTCATTATAGAGAAATCCTGGTGACACAAAGCCAGCTGGAATGTGTTAAGTTTAACGCCAGCTGCCTAAGCTTAAAAATATTTACAAATTGCTTCCTGAGTTTTTCTTTCAAAAACTTGGCTCTCAAAACTTACGAGTGTTTTTTATACTGATCATTTCCTTTTCCAAATGATCAATACAAACAGCAACCCGCCCTCCTCAAAAAGGCAGCATTACAGAAGCATTCAGCAACTCTCCCCGTTGGTTCCAATTTGCAGTTTGGGGGCTTATCACCAAGTAAAAACCAACCCACTGAAGGATACTAACTTGCCCCAAATGACATCTGAATGAGGTCTGTACTGAAACAAAGGTGCACATTCACAAGTAAACAGGACTTTAAAGAGAGGGAAAGTCACACACAGACTACTTTTCTTGAAGGCCTAATTTTGCTCGGGAAATAAAGTGAAATAGTCTCTATCTCAGGACTTCTCCAAATGATGACCAGCAAGAAGTTAAGCATCGATGTTCCCCGAGATTTTCACTTCCTCAAGACGAAGTACATACATGTACTAACTTTTACTAAAGACACTGTATGGCCAGATTCTAGGACTTGAGTTCAACAATCATATAATACAATGTTTTATGTATGCCAGAGAGAACTGAGGAAAAAAGTCAAGATGAGAAGAGTAATGTTCACGTGTATTTCATGTATTAATCTGGGTAACATTTTGGCTGTTGTCATACATTCCAGATAATTAAAGAGAAAGAAGTGGGATACTAAATGGCGAGTCTAAACACCACACGAATTTCTGCAATCCCAGTAAGGGAAAAGTTGTACGAACAATTTTAAGCAGTTATACTAGGGTTTTATCAAAAGACACATTTTCAAGACACATCTTCTCAGAACCTCACAAATGTGCTACAGCTGAATTCTTTTGAAGTATCCAATGAATCTTTAATAAAATAGGATGAAGATAATTTGTGTGGACAAATAAAATCAAATTCAACACTATCAGACTGTTTTGATAAAAATATACTCCAACCCAGTTTTTCTTCAGCTACTTTAATTATAAAAATCTTTCATGTTCTCAAAAGAATGGAAAACCAGAAGGCAACAGTCTAGTACAAAAATATACAACTGGAAGACATTATCACCAACTAGATCTGACAACTAAATCATGTTCAGAATTCTGAAAATAAAAGCACATTAAGACAAAGTATTTAAACCAGTGGTTCTTATATAACCAGGGATGTTTATCACCTGGGAGAGTTCTTCCAAGTAACACATGGCTAGATCACTCTAGAAAACTGAGACAATGGACCTGGAATCAGGGTGTGTATATTTTGAAAAATTTCTGTGATCACCACCATTCCTGATAAAGAAGCACTGTACTAATATGAAGACTCTACAATAAAAAGAAACCAGGACTTCCCATCCAGATACGGGTGAGTCCAACTAAAAGGAGAGGCAGGCCATCTCTAATAAAATGATCTTTGAAAGAACCGCAGAAAGTATGTAACAGTAGATAAAAGGTATCTACATCTCATGAAATTAAAATTTCTCTGGCTAATTTATCTTTGTCTGCACCCTTCTGTTCAGGGTATGGAAGTCACAAGTAACCCACAATGAACTGAGAACCACAGATCAAATTTCTTGAAAGCATAAAAACTAATTATAATCCTTAGATGTTCCCTTAAATTATCACCAAGTATTATTAATAGTGACCTCCAGTGAACACCTGTGGTCATTACACTGCAAGTCAAAAGTTTTTGTGACTGCTTTCAGTATCATATTCAAATCAGAGTATGTTATGACAAAACTGGCTAATGGGACTTGTAATTTTAGAAATTACAGTTAACTTCAGAACTTTCAATAACCACAAGCTCATGTGCAATCTAAGTTTTAATAATTTCTATCTTCCATATTTTTTTTTTACAAGCCATAAAATTGTGCTAGAGCTTCTGGTTAAAGTGATGGCAAATTTGGACCCCAAGTCAGGCTAACTCCCTAAAGTAGACTGTATCTCAGATTCTCTATTAGCCACATCATACTCATAATCTATTATCCTTTTTACAGAAATCCTTCCAATTTAAGATTCTGCAAGTTTTATACTGCCAAAAATGCCCATATAAAATCTCCAGTTTTAAGTGTTTTAATTACTGATGTGCCATATTGTAAGACTTAGTTTTCGTGCCTTGTTTCTAGGCTATGAGGAAATGCCAAAAGACAAAAGGCCCAAAGCCAGAGCTCCCAGAACATCAACAGGCAGTCTTTAAAAGTGTCTTCTGTAATAAGGCTCATACTGGACCTCAGTGACACTAATTCTCCCTTGTGACACCAAGGACTCTCCTCCCTCATTGATATTCGCATGAAAGGTTAAGAAGGACCACTGGAAATATTCTGTTTAGGACCTACATCTTATAAAATATCCTTATAGGTTGAACTCTTAATGCAATGACTTATCTTTAATGTTAAGGGAAGTCAGTACAGAATAATCCAAAACTATCTTTAAATAGCACATTTAAGGAAACTAAGCCACAAGACTGTTGCATTATGATTTAATCTAATTGCACAAAAATTTGAAATTACAATTCCTCCGGATTTCTAAGAGGAAGGTTATGCATGCCTCCATATTCAATTCTGCACTGTTACATTTGAACCATATAGTGAATTTTACAAGATGGATCAATTTAGAATTTCCATGCAACACCTCAAATTATATAAAATGGAAGCAATTTTTAAAGCTTTGTGGAAAGTTCTCATGCTAATGATTAAAAGCCCTTTGTTATGGGCAACTTTGGGTTATAAGGTACCAGGCTGCTATACTGTAAAATGTTGGTCACTGAGTATCATGGACTTTGAACTGGCTTCTACTTCTAAAAAATCTAAGCACTAACAATCACTTAAGGTGACAACCAACAATTCCCTTCACTTCAAAAGCTTCAATTGTGTTTCTTGTAAGATTTGTGTAACCAACTGCTTTCCATGGGACAAAAACTATGGTAATAGTGGGTTCGACTATTACACAATTATGCTAATATTTTATTAATTCAAAAGCACTTTACAAGAAAATATAAGTATGGCTTCCAATAGGAATGTTATACCTGGACTTGGTACCAAGCTCACAGATTTTTAGTTTTGCAAGGAAAAACAGGCTTTCAGGTTAAACAACAATTTGTAACCAAAACTTTAATCCCAAGGATTCTCACAAAACATATTACAAATGACAGCATGAAAAAGAATCTTGCACAGTAACTCGAAGTTCAGCTCTACAATGTACCCTTAAACTGGTGGGACACTGGTATCTTGAATAGTCTCAAATTTCCAAATAAGAATGTTATAAAGAACTATGTATTCATATACAGCAATCACATAAGGAACTTATGACCTAAAGCAAAGGTAAACTAACTTTCTTGAAACTTCTTCAATTCTACACCAACTAGTCAACCTTTGCCCAGTGTGAAGACTAGTCGGATTCTTAAAAAAAACCCCTCCAATTTAGTTTAATGGTGCAGCTTTAATTTTCACCTGCTGGCTTGTGTTCACAGCAGCTTTTAAAAACTGCTTTTTCAACTACAGCTGCATACTACATCCCAGCTACAGAAAGTCAGTCTTAGTTCAATTTTTGCCAGTTCTGTTTCCATCACGTCAAACATCACACTTTAGCTGGGCAGGAGTTAAGAGATTTATTATCAGTCTGTGCAAGACTAAATAAAATCCAAAGCAAATTCAACTTTGCTTAAGGGAACATTGTAAAGTAACAACTGGTATTACATGCCTCATATGATCCATTTCAAACCATAGAGAATTATATCTTTATGTGTCACTGTTCCAAAAGACAAAAAATGTGAACAGCTAAAACATCTTAAAAATGCACCAAGCTTATGAAGTCTCAAACAAAACTTGAATTTTCTGTACATACTCCTGTCAAATGAAGTTACTTCCTATACACCCCTCCTCTTGCAAACTGGTCTTCTATTTCCTTTCATTTGACCTAGATCGGCTAAAAAACAGAAAAACAAAAGTTATGTAACGTGGTGACAATCAGTGACAAAATAGCCAAAGATTTTTATGGTAAAAAATTATACCAAAATGGCTTAGGAGAAGACCTATTTCTATTTTTAGTATATTATGTATGCAAGGTCTTAAACAGCTCAAGTCATCAAAAATCTTACCTACGAGACCTAGAGAAGGATCGGGACGGCTTATGATTTCTCTCCCGGGACAGTGATCTCTCTCTCCTCCTATCTCTTGAAAGGGACCTAAAATCAGAAGGAAAAGAAAAAGAGGGCCACCTGAGATTATACACAGCAGATTCATTCTTACAACTTAACACTGGCTCTGTATACTGCTCGATTTATTACTGAAGCAAGATCTAGTACCATTAACTAAGTCATTTGGAAAATAGCTTAGAAACAGCAGAAACACTGCCATTTCTGAGAAAGTGGGCAAAAAAGTTTTTTACCTGCTCCGGCTGCGGGAGAAGCTTCTCCGTCTTGGAGATCTAAAAGCAGAAACAGGAAAATTAGGCTAATTGTCAATTAGCATTTATGGCGTGAGGCATTTCCCAACTTTTCAATCTCACTGTTGGGCCCAGTGAAATGTGCCGAAGAACTGGCACCCATCGTCCAAAACAAAACAAAACAAAACAAAAACAAAAACAAAAAAAAAAAGAAAAGAAAAAAAAAGGCACAGAAGGATTAAGGAACCAAAAGCTCAAGTGAAAAGCAGGTATTCCAACCATGGATTCACTTTAATAAAGAATGCTTCACAGCAGATCTGTCCAATGCAAAACTTCATGTCAAACTAACTTCACTACCCAAACACCACACCAAAATGTAGTCCCACAAGTAGTTCCAAAAACAGTACTGTAAACCAGTATTTGGAACCCATGCAAACCTATAAGTCCATGACAAGACTTAGGTACCGGGTGGATAGTGTAATTTTGTGAAAACGCGATAGGTGTAAATACTGATGCCATTAAAAGTGCTACATTAGAACTGCATTTGTGATCGTCACATTTAAGAGTGTGTTTAGGCTTATCAAAATTACCTTAGCTTGGCCCACTTCACCCCCAAAATTTTAAATCTTTGAAAACTGTTAGTAAAACCATTTAAAGGTGATAGGATTCAACAAATTTTTGCTAGAAAGGAAAGCTAAATCTGTTAGAGTTATTAAAATTTTTAGTTTGGCATCTCACACATGCAAATAAGTTTCATTTGACTGTCTAGTTACATTATGAGTTCCCTATCACCCTTAAAAGTTTTATTCAAGCAATATATATGTACGTTACCATTCAATTATGCACAGCCAGCCTTTGATCCAGAAAAAAGAATTACTTTAAGCCGCTTACTCCTTATTTTAACCAGCAGTAAACTGTATAAGCAGGAAAAACTTACTAGTTTTGGGTTTCAACAAGCTAGAAATGGTGAGGTGAGGCTGCCGGACTGACGGCCAGGAAGAATTTGCTGAAAAGGTTTTGCCAGATGTTGCGTTGGATTTAGTTGGTTGGCGAAGGGGGTGTTGTGGATTTTTCCTGCTTTTTTGTTAGCCGAAGGCTGCTGCTGTAGTTGTTGTGAAGACATTTGGTAAATAAACAGCTGAGCTGATTGGCCAGGAATGTGTGGGCGGTCGAGGTGGCTGCTGCCGATTTGGTTAAGGTTGGAGAGAAGGCTGAGAGAAAACAGCATGCTCGGGAACCAAAGGGCGGTGCAACCTGACGACTGGCCATGCCTGGGTCATGTGAAACGACACCAGCCAAGCTGAATGGGGCGCGCTGGTCACATGACGCTGAAAGGGCTAGTTGACTGGCTAATGCAGACTCAGAGGGTGGTGAGAAGAGACATGATGGTGACTCTGTAACGGGGTTCATTTTTATTAATAGATGGACCAAAAAGCACAAAAAAAAATGAAAAACAAGCCATCAGTACAACCATCTATTAGCTAACAAATACTCTTTATTATGATGGGCAACAGAGTGTTTTGTTTTTCAAAATAGCAAAAGGGGCAAGATTTTGAACTCCTATCTCCTAGAAGGACTTCACTCACCTGTAAGAGGTAAATTCAGTCCTACAGAAACTATTTGAGGTTTGAGGAGATGTGGAGTTAGCATCCAGACAATACTGCCTGGTCCAAGAATGATGCCATTTTCAATTATAAAAAAACTGAATTCTCTCCTATTTGGGTTTGAAGAACAGATGACTGGGATTACTTGTTTTAGCCCCCTTTATTGGTCAGTGACTTAAGTTAGTTTCAGAATGATTCTACTTTACCAGTTGTAACATTAAAACAGCTGCCTGTTTGATAAAATATTACAATCGAGCTAATAGTAAAAATAAAAAAAAAAAAAAAACCACATTTTTGTGAAGAGCTAGAGTTGAATGTAATGTTTGTCATTATGGAGTCAAGAAATGGAAAAGGCCTAAATTGAAGTATAAGGGAAGACTTGGAAAGATGCAACTAGAAGATGAACTAGAAGACAGATCCAAGATAGAAGTTACTGACTACCAACATGAACAATGACCTAAAGACAAAAGCCAACACTCAGCACAACTCACATACCCCAAACTACACCCAGCAAATGTTTCAGAAAAACCTCCGATTCTTCAGTTATGTTTAAAACCCACCAACAAACTTTAAGAGAAATACCTGCTCCTATTAGCTACTCCATTACACCAATACCTCTTAACACTCTCTCTCTCAAGTACCTGCGTCGAGGTGGAGGACTCCTCCTCCGATAATCATCTCGAGGGCGGCGACCCCAAGAGGGAGGTGGGCCACGATTTCTACTTCTCTTTTCACCATTCGACAGTTCCACTCTTACTCGGCAGCCACATAGTGTTCTGGGGGGGGAAGAAACATCATTAAATTTAAAGCACCCCAACTGATTTTCTAAAACGCATGCATTAAAGCAAAAAAGAGCCATTCTTAGTTAGCGTCTTTGCAAAGAACACATCTGAATGTGTTCTTAATACCAAATTTTAATTTCCTTATTTTTTCCAGTAAAGGAAGTCAACTTCCTTACATTTTATTGCACTGCTGAGACAGTCTGATCACTGGGCTCAATGTTAATTTAACAGGCGCAATTTAAGTGTGAAAATCCCTGCATTCATCCTCACAGAACTAATTCATCTGTACATCCTGTTGTGATTTCTTCAGTAGAGATCCCAGCACTTGTTTACTGACGTTACTACATTAGTCTCCCTCCTCCCCCCATCCCTCTCCAAGTAAACAGGGAAGAAGCGTTTTGGCATTTGACACCACCTCCCCCATCATCAACAATAGGTGACACACAAGAAATTGCAGCTTAGAGTAGGAAAAAAGGCAGTTATTTATCCCCCACCTCTTCACTGGTTCACAATCATTAAGTTTAGATAAACCACTATATTTGGATAGTGATTGGGAAGAGGTAGGGCCCTGGAAAAATTTGTGTTTCTGCAATCTGCTTGGATAAATGACCTTTTATACAGCTTTACAGCCAACCCTCAGACCCTTTAATTTCTTGGTTTCATGAAATCCAATGGTGTTCAAATGCCAGCAAAGAGAAGGAGAAGGGCAACACATGGTCACTATAAAACTCAGGTGTGACTAATCAGCTAGCTAACAGGACACTGTAAATACAAAGGGAAATAACCATACTATTCACACTTCCTAGATGATATATTTCAAAATGCATAAAAGTAAAGATAATGGTACAATAAATCCCCATATAACCATCATCCAGCTACAATTATAAGCTGGTGGGTATTCTTACTTAAAGAGAATATTTTATTCTGCAATTGCTTTAGAAACAATTCCAAAGCTGACAATGCTTTGTGGGGGATTTAGATTAAAATGTTTCAACCGTATTTTGGATGCAGCTCTCCACTCAATGAGAATTGACTACTAAACTTAACTATTTTCTTTAACAGCCAACTGAATAAAAAGAAGCTTTTCCTGTGTTATCTCCACTAAAACTGTTCAATCCTTTTTTGATTGCAGAAAAGATTTATGTAAATCTCCAGTAACATCAATTTCAGATAGCCAAGAAGCCATCTCAAAGCCATGTATCCTGGAGATTTTAATTACTAAAAACACTAACAACATATTTACCATTAACATAAATTAATCATTAAATTACCTCCCATCTAGCTCTCGGACAGCATCAGCTGCATCTCGGGGATCTTCAAATTCAACAAAAGCAAAGCCGGGAGGGTTTCTAGCAACCCACACACTTCGGAGTGGTCCGTAATAACCAAAAGCTCGTTCCAATTCAGTCTTGTTACCATTGTTTCCAAGATTACCTACATAAACCTTACAGTCCAATGGACAGGAATCACGATGCATTTCTGTAATAAAAAAAATACCCAAAATGTTAATCATTGACCCAAATAACATACACAGCAATAAGCAGGTCCTTAGGAAAGAATTCCAAAATACTAGAAGTCAATCAAGTAAAAATACAACCCTCGAAACACTCATTTCGCGCTAATCGTTACTGCTAACCACCAGGAAGCCAGCACAAACGGCTAAGAAAAAATGCCTCCTCAAGAAACGGGGGGAACAAACAAGGACACCGGAGGAACATTTACTACAACCCGGGCACTGGGTTAGAGACTTAACCTGTCCTTTCAATTAATCTCAAAAAGAAAGCACTTAGAAAAGTAGGATAACCTATTCAGAAGCAAATCCTGGAGACTTAAAAACAATGATGAAAATAAAAACAGTCGTCATGGCTAAATTACGAGAAAAGTGATATTAACGAGTCTTCACAAGCCAACAACTTAACCAGCTGCATTCCTCATGCAACACAGCGTTCACTTTTTAAAAAATATACCTCATAGCAGCACTATTCTCGACAAGCCTAAAGGTGTTAACCCAAACGTCCATCGATGGATAAGCAAAATATATTATCCATACAATGAATTACTCGGGAATGACGGACTGGATAAATGCTACAAACGTGGGTGAACCGCGAAAACACGCTGTTATAAAAGCCAGAGACAAAAGTGCACATATAAAAGCCAGAGACAAAAGTGCACATATTATGATTCCATGTATATGAACAATACCCAAAATAGGTAAATCCAGAGACAGCAGATTAGTGGTTACCAGGGATTGGGGGAGGAGAGGGGCAGAGGTAATGGGGAGTGGCTGCTTAATGTGTACAGATCTCCTGAGAGAATAACAAAAATGTTTTGGAAATAGAGATGTGATGATTACACAACACTGTGAAAGTACTAAACACCGCTGAATTGTACACTTTAAAATGAATCTTACGTTAATTTCACCTCCGGGGGAAAAATCAGGTATTTGTTATCCAAGAATTTACTTCACTTTGGGGGCTTATGTTTGATAAACCTTCAATAGCTAAAGTCGCCTCGGCAATGAAATCTAATCAACTTGTAAGCCAGCTTCAACTGCATAAAAGAGCAGTCTACCCAGTAACTCAGCGGAAGGGCTTTTCCTAAACTCCACGTTGTTCTCACTGAGCTTATCCAATTAAAAAAACCAGTCCAGACACATCCTATTCGCGTGACACCACCCTGTGCCCAGGAGTTCTGAGACCAAACCACTGCCGGGGATTGCTCTTTAAAAAACTTTGCCATGGACCCATTTCAAGCCTAAGTACAGAATGAGCTGCAAAAACGCGGCTCGAGGAAGATCGCTTTAAAAAAGTAGGTTCGGGCTGTAAAAAATGAAATTAAAAGAGCGTGAAAATAAAGGTGAATACAGAAGTCGTTTAATATGGCTCGAAAAGCCCAGTCTTGATTAGTCGCTTGACAAAAAATCCTAAGAAGATTCCTAAGAAAACGTTGGGCCGAAAAAAAAAAAAAGGCGCCATAAATTGAAAGGCCGCGGCCCGGCGTACCATTCGGTTGCCGGCTCCCCCCACCTTCGCCTCAACCCTCGGGTAACCCCACTGCCCGGTTCTCGCCCAACGAGAGTTATAAACACCTCCACTTCAAGGCCGGGGTACATCCTCCGAGGGGCCGGGAGCCCCCGCCACCGCCCCACGCTGAACGTCACAAAATGGCGGCGGCGTCTCTTTGTCTCAATCCGGAGCCGCCATTGGGCCTGGCCCCACCTCGGGACGGTTAAGTTCCATTTCCCACTTCACTCCTTTAGTCGCTGGTCTCTTACCGAGATCTTGAGTCAGAAATGCGGAGCCTCAAATCCACACACCCTCGGATGGGTCTTCCCGCTCCCCTCCCGCCCAGATCCCGCAGATGCTGTCGCTAACCCGGCGTCCACGAAATGGCGGACCACCGCCTTCTCCTCGCCCTTATTTATATGCCATCCTGGAGTCACATGATTGGACGAGCTCGCCCAATGAGAGGCGGAAGAGGCCGTGACGTAGCGGCTACTAACGCAACGAGAAGCGCGGTTGCTGTAAGCGCGCCCTGGCTGTGCAGCCGGTTTCGTGGAGACGTGGGCGGCCGCGCTCTAGTCGCCTCAGGCCTGGCGTTTCCTCGGGTGGTGTTCCCTCGTTGCCGACTTCCCAGTTACACTCAGGCCCCTCTCCCTCATCTCCAAATAGGCTGGAGGTTTAATAACACCTCCGCTGTCACTTCCAAACCCTGATGGAGCCATTGCTCCCAATAAGATTCAGGTATTGGATGAATTCGTTAATTACTTCATCCTCGTGAGAGGTTAGGCTGGAACCAAGACCATCGCGTTTATAAACGTGCTTCAGAGTAGCTCCCAAGGTCACCGAGCTGTTTGTGACCGAGCTGCCACCAGATTGTTCCCGCCCAGGTCCCACACTTATGGAACAGCCCGATCCTGGAAAGTGCCCACGTCTGGCTGGTTTCCCGCCTCTCACCCAAACGGCGGAATTTGGCAGAGACGGGTGGCGTCATCGTCCTGCACTCTTAAAATGTTTAATAAAAACTCAAAGGCAAATGAGACCCGTCAGGCCGTCTGGAAACTATCACCTTTAGCAAATAACAGTAAAAGGAAGTTCCTGAAAAAGACTGAATTTAAATTCTGGGCTCCCGAACAAATGCCAGGAAGGGCACCTCTGGCCTTTCTCCTCGAAAAGGCTGCAGTATTATTGACCTGGGGTGGGGGTGGGGTCCGTGGGCCACTCACACCTTCCTGTATTCCTCTTCCCCTGTAAGACAGCCGCAAGAAGAATTAACTATTAGAGAAATACCGCGATTGTGTGAGAAAAATCAGCAAGATCTCCCTCTCTGGCACAGTGAGTTCAGCTAGAAAGTTTGTCTGGGGTCCTGGAGTCTGATTTACTGCTATAATTTATTTAAATCTCTCCAGAAAAAGAGAAACAATAATTACCTGTATATTCAGTCACTGGCTGAAAGATCTGCCAATTATTTACTTATGTTCTATCCCGGATATTTTTCTTTTGAAGGCTTTTAGTCTGTAGGGAAAAAAATGCTAAGATTTAATCTCTCCGAGCCTTAGTCTTCTCATCTGTAAAAGGGATTTCATACTGCTAGGGAGGAGGGTGTATGAGAAATACAGTTGTTGAGCCAGGCCCCATACTGGCCTTCCTGGGGCGTTCCCAAGTGAGGCGGAATTCTAGCAAACCTTTTCTCTTTCTCTTCTTACTTTTTTTTCCTTCTCTAAATGTTTTTCTCTTCTGGCTCACTTATATTTGCCTTGATTTACTCCCCTCCTCTGTGTAAACTTTTCTCCTTTTTAAAATTTTATGTCCTTCTATCAAAGCAAAGGCTTTGAAGTCAGACAGTCCACAGTCCTGCTGCTCCTTATTGCTAAAGTGTCCAGAAGAATCCCTTAACCTCTCTCAGGATTGGTTTCCTCTCCGTAAAGTGGGCTAGTAATACCAGCCCTGCAGGGTTGTGATGTGCTGTCTCCTCCCACAGGTCTATTGGGGTCACTCTCGCATCCCCGGGGCGGGGACAATCCTGGCACACAGCAAGCAATCAATATATATTTGTTTAATTATTTAATTAAAAGAAATGATGTATGTAAATCACCTGGCACAATCTCTGCTCAAAAAATACTGTTTTTAAATGTTCTTTTCACATCTCAGTCTCCCATTCTTTCCCACCATTTTTCCTGTTTTTTTTTTTTTTGTTTGTTTGTGTGTGTAATACTAGTCTGGCATACATCTTTCAATGGAGCACTCTTAATCCCTCCAGCTATATTCTCGAATATATTTTGAACCTCCTCTGGCCATCCACACACACCTTCCATCTTCTGGTAACTGCAGCCAAGTGAATTATCCATTTAAATTATGGAATAGTTTAATGTTCCTTTAAATTTATTTGACCACCAACCACTCTTGTCTAGACCCCAGAACAACATGAAGCTTCAAGAGGACATATCAGAAATTCTTGGTAGGAACAGGGAATGAGGATCATATGTTGTAGTGAACATCTCTTGATTTTCTTTGGGGAACTTTCTCATAGTACACTATGTTATTGATTAGGGTGTGGTTGGGCCCTACACCCCACTTTTTCAGGGGTAGGGACACCACCACCCCTGCTTAATTAAACCATTCCGTTTCTTAGCCCCTCCCTGCCCCATTAGTTCAGGAATGAATGAGTAATCCAATCAGGCTAGTCAGCTGTTAATTCTAGCACTGCTGCTAGGCCAACCAGAGAGAGGTGTGCTCATTCCCTCACTAGTGGGGGCCTGAACCCAGGACAGCCATCCTGTTTCCAGGAGAGAAGAAGCTGCCTGCAGTGGACACAACCTAAAGTGAGGGAGAGCTGAGAGGTGGGAAATAAAGAGCCCTGGAACTCTTGTTTAAGAAGCCTTAAACCCAGTTCCACTTTTGGAATTCCCAATTATTTGAATGTACAAGTTCCCCACCTCTTCCTCTGATTTGCGAAAGCCACTTTGAGTTGGTTTTTTTTCTTGTCACTTACAGAAAGATTCCAGATACAGAAATTACTCTGACACAGGCTTCTCACTACCTCAAGTTGAAAACCATTGCACTAAAGTTATCTTCCAATTCTAGATTCACCTATTACCAATTCACTAAGTACTTTCTTTTTTTTTTTTTTTTTTTTTTGTGGGGAAGACCAGCCCTGAGCTAACATCCGTCGCCAATCCTCCCCTTTTTGCTGAGGAAGACTGGCCCTGGGCTAACATCGTGCCCATCTTCCTCCACTTTATATGGGACGCCGCCTCGGCATGGCTGACAGGCAGTGCGTCGGCGGGCGCCCGGGATCCGAACTCGCGAACCCCAGGCTGCCAAGCGCGGACTAAACCGCTGCGCCACCGGGCGGCCCCAAGTACTTTCTTTTTTAATTAAATTTTAAAAAGTAGTGATTGGGGCCAGCCTGGTGGCGTAGTGGTTAAGTTCACACACTCCACTTTGGTGGCTGCGTTTCGTGGGTTTAGATTCCTGGCGTGAACCTATGCACCACTTATCAAGCCAAGCTGTGGCAGGCGTCCCACATATAAAGTAGAAGAAGATGGGCACAGATGTTAGCCCAGGGCCAGTCTTCCTCACCAAAAATTTAAAAAAAAAAGTACTGATGGCCCACCGTTAATACCTACGTATAAGAATTAATGCTTTAAATATTGTGAATTCATTAAGTAGTTCCTTCATTACTTGGTTCAGTCAAGGTCCTGGCGGGAAGCAGATGACCCCATCAACAAAGAGTTAATTGAAGAGATAATTATTTACAGAGTTGTGGGCAGGGTTAAGGAAATCCACAAGGGGAGATGGGACTCCCAGAGGCAGCTCTTAGGTCTAATGGGGCAAGGAAAGGAGCAGGTTTACCAGAACCAGCCAAGTTCTCTAGGGAAGAGAGGTCACTGTGAACTTAAGCAGAGGAACTGCAGCAGCCCAGTTTTGGGGGGATCTGAGGTGGAATAACTGGACCACTCTCTATTCTCTTAGTCCCATATTTTATTTTATTTATTTATTTTTTTGGTGAGGAAGATTCGCCCTAAGCTAACATCCATTGGCAACCTGCCTCTTTTTTTGCTTGAGGAAGGCTAGCCCTGAGCTAACATCTGCACCAACCTTCCTCTATTTTGTATGTGGGATGCCTCCACAGCATGGCTGATGAGTGGAGTAGGTCCATGCTCAGGATCCAAACCTGCGAACCCAGGCCACTGAAGCAGAGCGTGAAACTTTAACCACTCGGCCACAGGGCTGTCCCCCCAAGTCCCATCTTTTAATGATGCCCTCTATTGCCCAAAGCCATCTGGAAACATGAGGGCAAGAGAGCCGAGTGATGCAAGACTAGTGGTCAGCCTCTCAGGGCACAAAGCAGGGCAGTGAATACTGGAAAACTGATCTAGGGCTGTGCTGTTCCAATACGGCAGCCACTAGGCACATGTAGTTATTTGAGTCTGAACTGAGATGTGCTGTAAATGTAAAATACATGCTAGATTTCAGACACTTAGTATGAAAAAAAAGTTAAATATCTCATTAATTTTCTGTATTTATTACCTGTTGAAATGATAATATTTTGATGTATTGTGTTAAATAAACTATATTAGTAAAATTAACTTCATCTATTTCTGTATACTTTTTAACTGTGGCTACTAGAACACTTAAAATTACATATGTGGCTTACGTTATATTTCTGTTGGACAGTGTTGATCTTGTCCATTCTATAGATAAGAGAAATAAGGTGAGTTTTACTTGAGCCAGAGTGAGGAGTATAACCCAGGAAGGTCTTAGAAAGCGCTCCAGAGAAGCATGGTTTTCAGTACAGTCATATCTTTTTAGAACAAAGAACATACATTAAACACACTCAGGATACATTTTCATCAAAGTTTCAAACAGGTATTTAGTTGCAAATTAGCAGGTCAACACGACCCTGATGTTGGGAAAGGGACTAATCGAGGCATTACCAATAGGGCACAGGAGGGGCAGTATGCATTCTTATCTTAAGAGACTGCATTCTTTACTTAAATGGTTAAGCAGATGTACAATGTATGTTTGATAGGCCATCAGTCAGGCTTTTTATTTCAAGCCAAATCAGTTTTGAATCCGAATAGTTACCCCATATACCCCAATATGTGAAAATCTCTTGTCAATCTACAGGGACAAATGGAAAATAACCACACACAATTGAGGCAAATAATCATTTAAAAACTCATTTTAGTTCAATATCCTGGACTATTATGTGAAAATAGTGTTTCTGCAAATTACATATTTTTAAGCTTTTTAAAAACTGCTGTGGGGGGGGGGGCGCCCGGTGGCGCAGCGGTTTAGTCCGCGCTTGGCAGCCCGGGGTTCGCGAGTTCGGATTCCGGGCGCCCACCGTCGCACTGCCCGTCAGCCACGCTGTGGCAGCGTCCCATATAAAGTAGAGGAAAGATGGGCACAGATGTTAGCCCAGGGCCAGTCTTCCTCAGCAAAAAGGGGAGGATTGGCAACAGATGTTAGCTCAGGGCTGGTCTTCCCCACAAAAAAAAAAAAAAAAAAAAAACTGCTGTGGGGCCAACCCTGGTGGCCTAGTGGTAAAGTTTGGTGTGCTCTGCTTCGGCAGCCTGGGTTCAGTTCCTGGGCACAGACCTACACCACTTGTCTGTCAGTGGCCGTGCTGTGGCTGTGGCAGCAGCTCACCTGCCAAAAAAAAGGAAGATTGGCAACAGATGTTAGCTCAGGGCAAATCTTCCTCAGCCAAAAAAAAAAACAACCAAAAATGCTTTGCTACTTTGAGATTATCAGGCTTCTATGTGTTTTTATATGATTCCCTGAAATGTTTTTTTGGATCATATTACAAATTTAACCATCATTCATTCATTTGAGAAGTATTTATTAGGTGCCTTCTATTTTGCAAACAGTGAGATAGATTTGGAGGAAAAAGTAGTAAGCTAAAACAGAGCCTCAGGCTGCCATCACGGGGCTAAATTCCAATATAGAGGGGGTTTAGAGAAAAAAAATCACACAATTAGTTGTGAAATTATTTTTGTGCAAAATGGTCTGGAGAGGGAAATATGCCTTAAAAACATGTCATAGGAGAGATTGGCCTGATTAGGTAGACCAAGGAAGGCTTCTGGAGGAAGTGATGATTGAGCAAAATCAGGCAGTATCAGGCAAGGTTTGTGGGAGGAGTAAAAAAATGTTCCTGGAAGAGGGTACAGAATGTGTAAACTTCCTATAGGAAGTAGAGAAATTTAAAAAAAAAGTCAGTGTGGCTGAAGTACAGAGTGAAGGATAGATTTGAAATTTTATTAATAATATGTAAAAATACTCATTTTGTAGATGCATTTATTTGTATATCAACAAGTACTTACCAACTGCCTAAGAGCTTTCAAGAAGCAAAGATGAATCAATTCATTCAGTCAGTCAATAAACATTAATTGACCACATACTGTGTTTCTCTCTGGAAGGCTCAGAGAGCTGCTATAATGTATATTAGATGTATGTGCACCCAGGAGACTTCCCCCCTCCCCCTCTTAGAATAGTCCAGGTGACAACTGGACTTTTTATTGTCTGAGGGTGGGGCTCTTGTACCTGGAAAGGAATAATGATTGATTCTGGTGTTTTGCTTACTATTAAATTTATCAAATTTTCAAATTCTTTTTTTTTCCTCGCCCCAGTACATACTTGTATATACTAGTTGTAAGTCCTTCTAGTTCTGTGTGAGCCACCGCCACAGCATGGCTGCTGACAGACGAGTGGTGTGGCTTCACGCCTGGGAACCAGGCCCAGGCTGCTGAAGCAGAGCATGCCGAACTTTAACCACTAGGCCATCAGGCCTGGCTCTCCAAAGTTTCAAATTCTTAAATCCAGTTCTTTTTGTATGGTTAAGCAAACCTTCCAATCATTGTTATTTTACTTTCTAAAAACCTAATATTTTTAATAAGATCATTAATTCCCACTGTCCTTAGATAAATCTTTGAGTCAGAAGTTAAGCAGAATTTTCCCAAATAATTAAACTTATTTACACACTTGACTGATTTAATTATTTTAAATATATCAAGCAACATTTGTACATTTAATACATTTAATTTTCTGAAACATTTCAAAGGTCTAACTTAAAATTCTAACAGGCAAGACATTCAATGGTTAGAAGACTAAATATAGTTAAGACGGCAGTACTACCCAAAGCAATATACAGATTCAGTGCAATCTCTATCAAAATTCTGAGGACTTTTTTGAGGAAATGGGAAAGCCAATCTTCAAATTCATATAGAATTGCAAGGGGCCCCAAACAGCCAAAATAATATTGAAAAATAAGAACAGATTTGGAGGACTCACACTTCCCAATTTCAAAACTTACTACAAAGCTATAGTAACCAATACATTGTAGTGCTAGTATAAGGATAGACATATAGACCAATAGAATAGAATTGAGAGTCCAGAAATAAACCCATTCATCTATAGCCAACTAATTTTTGACAAGGGCCAAGACTATTCAATGGGGAAAAAAATAGTCTCTTAACAAATGGTGTTGTGACAACTGGATATCCACATGCAAAAAATGAAGTTGAACCCCTAACTAATCTCATATACAAAAATTAACTACCAATGAGTCAATGACCTAAGTATTAGATATAAAACCATAAAAGTCTTATAAGAAAACATAGGGGAAAATCTTCATGACCTTGGATTTGATGATGGATTTCTAGATATGACACCAAAAGCACAAGCGACTGAAGAAAAAATAGTTGAGTTGAACTTCATCAAAATTAAAAATGTTTGTGCATTAAAGGGCATTGTTAAGAAAGTAAAAGGCAACTTTTGTGTAATAAAGAATTTGTCTGGGACAAACCTTTGTCCCAGGTTCCTGGCATTGAACTTCTAAAACCCTTGGAATTTCCTGAGCAACCACGTGATTACAGCGTTGGGACTTTGAGCCAACTCTACCTCTGGGGAGGGGAGAGGATGCTGGAGATTGAGTTTCACCATGTACCCAATAATGTAATCAATCAAGCCTATGTAATGAAATTCCCATTAAAAACTCTGGACTGAAAGTTAGAGGAGTTTCCTGATTTTTGAACACATTGATGTGCTGGAAGGGTGAGGAGAGGGCACAGAAGCTCTGTGTTGGGGACCCTCCCAGACTTTGCCCTATGCATTTCTCTATTTGCCTATTCCTGATCTGTGTCCTTTATAATAAAAGTGGAACAGCAAGTATAGTGGTTTTTTGAGTTCTGTGAGTCATTCTTATGAATGATCAAACCTGAGGGGGTCATGGGAGCGCCTACATTTGTAGCCACATGTTCAGAAGTGCAGGTGGCCTAGAGACCCCAAGAAATTGAGGCTGGTTTCTGAAGTGGAGATAGTCTTGTTGAGAGGACGCCCTTAAACCTACAGTGGCTGATGCTAACTCTGGGTGGGACCTCTCAGAATCAAATTGCAATACACCAGTTGGTATTGCAACTGTGGGGGTAGAAACGTAATAATGACCTACAGAATGGGAGAAAATATTTGCAAATCACATGTCTGATAAATGTCTAGTATCTAGAACTAGTATAAAGCCTTGTTACAACTCAACAACAAAAAGACAAACAACCCAATTAAAAAATGGGCAAACTACTTGAATAGACACTTCTCCAAAGAAGATATACAAGTGGCCAACAAGCACATGAAAAGATGCTCAACATCATGAGTCATTAGGAAAACACAAATCAAACCCACAATGAAATACAACTTCACACCCACTAGGGTGGCTATAATAAGGATTTTTTTTTAAGGAAAATAACAAATGTTGGTGAGGATGTGGAGAAATTAGAACCCTCATATGTAGCTGGTGGGAATGTAAAATAGTGCAGCTGTTGTGGAAGTTTTGCAGTTTCTCACAAAGTTAAACATAGAATTACCTTATGACCTAGTAATTCCACTTCTAGGTACATACCCCCAAAGAATTGAAAACTGCTACTCAAACAAGTACATGCACATGCATGTTCACAGCAGCACTATTCACATTGCCAAAAGGTAGGAATGGCTCTGATGTCCATTAATGGATAAACAAATTGTAATATATATGTACAATAGAATGTGATTCAGCTATAAGAAGGAATGAACTCCATGCTACAACATAGATGAACCTTGAAAACATTAAGCTAAGTGAAAGAAGCCTGTCACAAAAGGTCACGTATTATATGATCCCATTTATATGAAATATCCAGGATGGATAAATTCACAGAAATAGAATGCAGATTGGTGGTTGTCAGGGACACAGGGAGGTGGTGGGAAGGAGCTTCTTAATGCACACCAGGTTTCCTCTTGGGGTCATGAAAATATTTTGGAACTAGGTAGAGGTGGTGGTTGTACAACGTTGTGAATGAACTAAATGCTACTGAATTCTTCACCTTAAAATGGTAAATTTTGTTATGTGAATTTCACCTCAATTTTTAAAAAGAAAGAAAATTATAACAGACAAAAGTGTTCTAAGCCTCTAAGAAACTCTTATAAATCTAATGTAACGGACTGGATATTTGTGTCCCCCAAATTCATGTGTTGAGACTCTAATCCCAATGTGATGGTATTTTGAGGTGTGGCCTTTGGGAGGTAATTAGGTTAATAGGGTGTAGCCCTCATGAATGGGATTAGAGGCCTTATAAGGGGCCAGAGAACTCTCTAGCCCTGTTTATGCTTTATGTTATGAGGATACACAGAGAAGTTGGCAGTCTGCAACCCAGAAAAGGGATCTCACCAGAAACTGACCACGCTGGCACCCTGATCTCAGACTTCCAGCCTCCAGAACCATGAGAAACACATTTGTGTTGTTTGTAAGCCACCCAGTCTATGATACTTTGTCACAGCAGCCCAAACGAAGTAAGTCAAATCTATAGATATGATACATCCAAGTTTCAACTCTGGACCAGGATGTGGGATCTGAACACTAGTGAATATTTCATGACATTAAGGAATTATGATTAATTTTTAAAGAATTATCACGAGACACCCGTTAGAATGGCTATAATCACCAAGACAAAAAACAACAAATGCTGGAGAGGTTGTGGAGAAATGGGAACCCTCATTCACTGCTGGTGGGAATGCAAACTGGTGCAGCCTCTGTGGAAAACAGTATGGAGATTCCTCAAAAAATTAAAAATAGAAATACCTTATGATCCAGCAATCCCACTCTTGGGCATCTACCCAATGGACATGAAATCAACCATCAAAAGAGGCTTACTCACCCCTATGTTCACTGCAGCATTATTCACTATAGCCAAGAAGTGGAAGCAACCCAAGTGTCCCTCGACTGATGATTGGTTAAAGAAGATGTGGTATAGACATACAATGGAATACTACTCAGCCATATTGAGTAGTGAATTGTCCCATTTGCAACAACATGGATGGACCTAGAGGGTATCATGATAAGTGAAATAAGCCAGAGAGAGAAGGACAGACACTGCATGAATTCACTCATATATGGAATATAAATGAACACACGGACAGAGAGAACTGATTGGTGGTTACCAAGGGGAAGGGTGGTGGGGGGTGGGCACAAGGGGTGAAGGGATGCATCCACATGGTGACGGACAAACAATAATGTACAACTAAAACCCCACGATGTTATAAACTATTAAGACATCAATAAAAAAAAGAATTATCACAATACTGTGCTTATGGTTTTTTAAGTCCCTTTCTTTTAGACATACATGCTGAAATACACATGAAATGATATGATGTTCTGGTTTTGCTTCAAAATAATATGGGGATGGAGGAAGCAGATTGGGGGTATAGATAAAACAAGATTGTTTTATCCTGTGAGCTGAGACTTGTTGAAGCTGGGTAATGGGTACATGGAGTTCATTATACTCTCCTGTCTACTTTTGTTATATGTTTAAAATTTTCCATAATTAAAAAGTAAAGAAAAAGAGGAAAAGAAAAGGAGAAAATCCACAGGAGGAAAGCAGGAAGAGAAGGAGAAAAAGAATAGTTATACTGCTGCTGATGTCATAATAGCGTAGCATTTTAGAGCTTACGGGACATTTACATTCAGTGATTCAGAAGAGACAGAGTAGCTCCCAACTTCTCAAACCTCTTTCCTGCCACCCACAAGATCCCTGCCTGCCTCAAGAACCAGGCCAGCCTGACACATAGAAGACAATCAATGTCCATCCAAAATGAGGATGGAAGCTCCTCTCAGCCCTCCCCACACTTGCCCAGAGGCTCTGCAGCAATCCTCTCAGCCTGGGTCTTAAAGCAAAGAGAGACTGTGAGGTAGGGACCCCCAGCAATGCACCTCTTGCTCCTGGTCTCTTTCCAGCCTACCCAAGCTTGTTTTGATTGCTTGCCACTATTTCAGAATTAAATGACAAAGATACCCAGATAACGCTTTATTCTCCAGACAAAAACCTGTAACTTGCTTCATGAGTTTTTGTATTAAAGGTTAAGGGGTGGGGCCAGCAAATGAGGGCTGTTCATTTCAGGTTATAGTTCATAGTTCCATTCAGGTCATTCTTCCTCTCATTCACCACGTTGTGTCCTGGGAAAGTTGAGTCCTCTCAAAGTGTGTCATAGCATCAAAAATGTTGAGAAACACCGAATCAGCAAAGAGGAATTATGTATATAAAGAAACTGCCAAAACTGGTGGCCATTTAGTGGATTTTAAGAGGATTCACAACTATTCTTAACTCTCCCCCTGCCGACAAAAACCTAAAAAAACCCACACAGGTTACAGAACAATGCAGGCATGATCCATTTTTCAAATATATAAGTATTATGTGTGTGTATATATGCACATATATACATATACACATGTATATATACAGACAGAGAGAAAAAAGTAGGAAAGGTCATATTTCAAAATGATAGCACTTACCTCTGGGTGGTGAGATGGTTGAGTTTTATTTTTCAGCTGTTTGTTTCTCTATATGGTCTAATTTTCTATAATTATATTTTAATGAAGATTAATAAAAGTTCTTTTCACTCAAGAGCCAAAATACGTAAAATATAATTTGGCTTTAAAACTTTTATTTTAAATTGGTCCACAGTTAGTTTCCAATAATCATCAGTTACTTATCTGATTTCTCCTAGTCTGGGGATGTCACATGATCACTGAAGTTTGTGAGCTGGCTGAGAGCATTTGAGTAATTCTATTTCCCTGACACTTCTCCACAAGCAACAACTCCTCCCCCACCCCAACACACGTACAGTTAGTTTCACTCTGTGGTTTTCTCTGGAATTTACCTGATTTATAAAATGTAATTACAGCAGTTGAAACAAGTGGAAATTGGGATACAGAGAGGTTAAGTAACTTGCCCAAGGTCACGCAGCATGTAAGGGACGGAGATGGGATTCAAACCCCCAATCTGGCTCTGAAGCCTGGTGATAACTTGAGAAGTGGAATTCAGTATTGCTCAGAAATTGTGGCCATTTGGAAAGGCTGCCTTTGATGTCTCTGCGTGTGTGTGTGTTTTCAGCTCCCCACATTCCTCTGGGAGCCCCAAGGAACAACATGTTTCATGAACAGATGTCCTTCCTCGCTGTGCCCAGCCCCCAGCGGCAGCTCAGTTCCTGAGCCTCCTCTGCTGATTTCAGCTCCACCCTCTTCCCCCCTCAGTGGCGCCTGAACTTCAATGCCTGCCTCAGTATATTACCTTATTTGGTTCTCAGACCCACAAAGAGGTCTGGAAAAGGATTCAAGCCAGAATAAAAGGATTGCTTGTGCAACTAGGGAATGAGAAATCTTTATTTCAGTGACCTGGCTCATGCTCTGGAAATCACAAATACAGAAAAACAACTTTGGCCTCAAACGCAACTGGAAGAAGCAACTGAAGAGGGCAGAGTGGAGGTGTCAAGATGTCACAGTTTTTTAGTGTGTGCATAATGCTGTTTTTTGAAAGAGATCTGTCTTTATTCAGCTCCCCCCTGGCTGGCTTTCTTTCCTTCCTTCTCTCCCGAGTTTCTAGAGTTTACACACCAATCTGAGGAAACGAGACCCAGAAAGTATAATAAAATTTTATGTATCTGGTGTCATAGTTGTCATAATTTAGCATATGCTTATATGTAGCCCTTACAACCTTTTAAACCTAGTTCAGAGAGTGTCTCTCTAATGCTCTTTTTTTTTTTTTGTGAGGCAGATTCGCCCTGAGCTAACATCCATTGCCAATCTTCTTTTTCAGCTTGAGGAAGATTTGCCCTGAGCTAACATCTTTGCCAATCTTCCTCTGTCTTGTATGTGGGTCACTGCCTCAGCATAGCTGATGAGTGGTATAGGTCCGCTCCCAGGATCCGAACCTGTGAACCTGTGCTGCAGAAGCAGAGCATGCCGAGCTTAACCACTATGCCACAGGGCAGCTCCCACCCCTCCACACACACACACTCTCTCTCTTATTTAATCCTTGAAGCTCTCTGAGGTAGATAATCTTATTATCTCCATTTTATGAATGAAAAAACTGAGCACAAAAGGTTAAGTCACTTGCCCGATGTCCCAGAGCTCAGAATCACAGAGCCAGTTTTGACCCCTACAGTCAAGATACTAACCACAGGCCCAGACTTCTTCTGAGGCCCCCCGGGTGTCTGGAGTCCTTGTCCTACTTGACCTGTCAAATTTCAGCCTAATGATTCCCTTCCTCTTGCATCTGTGTCCTCTCCCTCTCAATTTCTCAAGTTCCCAACTCTGGCTCCTCATTCTCAGTGCCTTTCACTGTACTTCTTCCTCCACTGCCCACTAAAGCAGGGAGCCTTGGGGTTCCCTCCTGATTTCTTCCTGACTCCCTGTATGTGTCCCTCCATGAGGGACCTCATCTACTTTCAGGACCTAAGTTCTTTGCTTTGTCTTTGGTGGGGCATCTGTTCCTCCACTGCTGAACCATGCATCCAACTACACGTGCTTTTTTCTTGTGTCCCCAATGTACTTCAGATCCCAGTTCACTATCTTTCTACCCTGTGCCCCACATCGGAGTCTCACTGCCTCCAGGCCATGAGCCTCATGGCTGTAATACCTGCCTCCTGCCTACCCCCGAGTTCTCATCTTTCCTTTCCAGAAGCAAGCTGTGTACCTCTGCATTGCATCCCTTTTGCCTGAAGTGCCCTAGCCTGGGTTTTTCCAACTTTTGATTCCAACAATAAGAAATGCACGTGACATCACAACCTAGTACCCACAAGTACATGACTCAAAGGTAGGCAGTGTCTAGGCTGTCTCAACAGTGGTTGACAACACCATCTTCATGTTCAAGTTAGAATATAGGTGCTAGGTCACACCAGTTAGAATTCCAATCCAGTTTGTGTCCACATCCAGGGGAGTTATTCAAAATATTTAACCAAGTTCAGCCTAGACCCTAGCCAATCAAAACAGTCATGGGAAGGTGGCAAGAGAAGAGATGGGGTGCTGGGGGTGGGTAGAAGATAGGCACTGGAGTTGAGGGCAATTCTTAAGCAGCAGTTATTTACCAATGAACACAGAAGTATTTGAATATTTTAACAACTGCTACCTCTGTGCCAGAGCCTTCCAGCTGAACATCAGCCCTGTCTACTCCTTAGCTTCTGTGTCCCTTACTGACTCCACCATCTAATCCCCCTTTCAGATTCCTGGCTTTTCTGCCACTTGCTGCTTTCTGCCCCATCCTTGCTTGGAAAAGAGCCCAGGGGGGCACCCCTAGTTAATTCTAATTTCTGAAAGAAAAGCAGTCTGCTCAGACAGAAGTCAATGAAGTGGGCTTTCATGGCAAAGGAATATATTCGAGGCTTGTTCGGCCACAGTGTTCAGCTTCCCTCTCATTCCAGCAGGTGCTGGGGAGGGCAGCACAGCAGCCTCTGAGACACTCAGTAATGACCTTGCTGTGAATGAAGGAGTGAATGAGGGGGAGATGAAATGTTTCTCAGTAGGCTCTGATCACATTACTAGGGAGCAGGCGGCCAGTACAGGCATACTCTGACAAGTCTTCAAAGTATCTTGGCAACAGAAACCTTTTATTTTAGAAGCAAATTCTTTTCAGGATTCTTGATTGTTGGCTGAGATTGAGACCTTGAGCAACTTCCTCTAGCTCTTTTAAGTCTCACTGTCATAGCTTTCAAATTGCAAAATGGGAAAACAAGAATGACCTGCCTGAATTGAAAAGGTGCCTGAGGATTAAAACAACTCTTTGTTTTGAAAATTGGTAACTAAAGGGAAAGAACTAAACATTTAACCTCCTTTCTAGTGGGAACTATATTTAGGATAACTACATAATCTCAGTTGGTGAGAGAAAGTTCTATTTCACCAAGGAATGCCAGCAAATCAGTGTAGAAGTAATGCTGGAAATTTAAAATCAGCATTTCACAAGCTCTAATGAAATTGATTCAAGGATTATCAACTAGTGTTAAAATCCACCTATTAGGATGGCTAAAATTAAGAAGACTGACCAATTGGTGGTTACCAGAGGGGAAGCAGGGAGGGAGGAGGGCAACAGGGATGATTAGGCACATGTGTGTGGTGATGGATTGCAATTAGTATTTGGGTGGTGAACATGATGTTATCTATGCAGAAATAGAAGTATAATGATGTACTCCTGAAATCTATACACTGTTATAAACCAATGTTACTGCAATAAAAAATAAATTAAAAAAAAAAGAAAGAAGGAGCCTTACCATACTAAATGATGGTGAGGATATGGAGGAACTGAAACTCTCATACAATGCTGTTGGGAATGTACAATGTACAACCACTTTGGAAAACATTTTGGTAATTTCTTAAAAAGTTAAACATGTATCCACCATATGACTCAGCCATTCTACTCCTAGATATTTACCCAAGAGAAATGAAAGCATATGTCCCTACAAAGACTTATAAATAAATGTTCATAGCAGCTGTCTTTGTAATAGCCCAAAAAAGCTCTTTGAAGAGATTAAGGGTGTGACTCATAGATCCCCTCACCCATCTCAACAAAAGGAAACAATAGAGATGAGATTATCTAGGAAAGATAACTGGAGAAGCCTCTTGTCTACTGGAGTGAATCCCCATCACATGCACAGGAGACCCACAAGGCTCTTGAGAATTTTATACTGTCAGAAACACTGACAGCCTGGAGTGAAAGGAACAGAGAGAAGATAAAATGAAAGAAATCTGTTGGACCCCCAAATTTCTACAGATAGGAAGCAGACTGATAAAACTACTTAGCTGTAAACATGTGCACCTTTCACAAATCTTAGGATTACATGAGACAACAGATAATACAAATAAAGCATTTGGACTGCCTTAAGCACATCTGTGGCTACTCCACAGGGTCTAGCACTGTGATAATGATTAACATTTACTGAGGGCTCACAAGGCGCCTGGCACACCTCTGACTGCTTTGCCTGTATTCATTCAGAGGTTTTCAAACCTTTCGGATGGTGACTCACAATCAGAAATACATTTCACAGAGCAATGCAGCACTATCATACGTACACACATTCATACTGTACACAATGGAAACAAAAGCTTTCAGAAAACAATTACCTCCCCTGAAGGTGTGCAGTGCATTCTGATGTCTTCTGTTAGACTGTATTCTGATTCTATTTCATTTTTTTAAAAAATGCTGGTTAACCCATTAAATTGATTTTATGACCCACTAATGGGTCTTTTTTTTTTTTTCTGACAAGGAAGATTGGCCCTAGCTAACATCTGTGCCAATCTTCCTCTATTTTGTATGCAGGACGCCACCACAGCATGGCTTGATGAGCGGTGTGTAGGTCTATGCACAGGATCTGAACCCACAGACCCCGGTTCACCAAAGCAGAGCATGCAAACTTAACCACTACCCCACGAGACTGGTCCCCCACTAATGGGTCTTGAACTGCAGTTTACTTTGAAAAACCCTTTTAACTCATTTAATACACTTACACACAGACACACACAAACTCCTAGAAGTAGGAACTATCATTGCACCCATTTTTCAGAAGTGGAAATTCTGGCACAGAGATGGTAAATAACTTGCCTAAGCACACACAGCTAAAGATGATGTGGGAGAACCAGGATTCCAACCCAGGGAGCCAGCTCTAAAGCCTTTCCTCTCTCCCAGGGCCTCTCTCGTCCCCTTAGCCACATGGTGATAAGTGAGTATCTGCTGATATATGTCTCTGATTCTCCAAAGGAGTGACACAAGTAGTACTTGAACAGAGTGCTCTGTTAAGGTTATTGGAGTTTTCAAGGTTATGGCAGATTCAGGGAGCGGAAGTTGTTTTCTGACTCTTGTAATTCATGATTAACAATAGTTCTGTGTGAAGAGCATAGGCTTCAAAGTCAGATAATTCTGGGTTCCAATACTGGCTCCACGCCAGGGACAGAACCAGATTTTGTGGGGACTGAAGCTTATGCAATTTTATAAACTCCTCTAAAGGAGAAGAATAAAGCTTATGGATACAGAGTTGGGGGCAGGGCCTTGAAAGGGGCTCACGTAAGAGAGGGCCCTGTGGCTTGAGCTTCAGTAGCTTCCTGCCTAGTCTGGTCTTAGACTCAGTCTGCTCTTCGTTCGCTTTTTATTTCTGACACTCAGCTTTTTAATCTCTGAAATGGGAGTAATAATTCCTGTTCTTCATGGATGCCAGAAGAGCAACTGAAAGAACCTAGCTGAAGGGCCTAGTACAATGTTCATTGAGTAGGTACTCAAAAATGATTGTTAATATTAATAATGATGATGATGATTAAAAAAATAGAGGGCCAGTCCCAGTGGCCTAGTGGTTAAGTTTGGCACACTCTGCTTTGGTGGCCCAGGTTTGGTTCCCAGGCACAGACCTACACCACTCGTCTGTCAGTGGCCATGCTGTGGTGGCGGCTCACATACAAAAAGAGGAAGATTGGCAGCAGATGTCAGCTCAGGGTGAATCTTCCTCAGCAAAAAAATAAATAAATAAATAAAGTGAATACTTCCATCAGAAGCCAGTTTTTTTTTTTTTTTGTGGGGAAGACTAGCCTTGAGCTAACATCCATTGCCAATCCTCCCCTTTTTGCTGAGGAAGACTGGCCCTGGGCTAACATCCGTGCCCGCCTTCCTCCACTTTATATGGGAGGCCACCACGGCATGGCTGACAGGCAGTGCGTCTGCGGGCGCCCAGGATCCGAACTCGCGAACCCTGGGCTGCCAAGCGCGGACTAAACCGCTGCACCACCAGGTGGCCCCTAGAAGCCAGTTTTTAAGCAGGATTTTGAAATAAAAACATGACATAGAGAAAAATTATTTTGTCAGTTTATTTAAGCCTCAGCTCTGCAACTCATCTCTCCCTGGAGTCCAATTATTTTGGTTTCTCTAAAGCTCTCTCTCCAAGGAGACGTCTAAGTGAGGATAAGAAAGCAGAGTTTCCAAAAACAAAGGCAGATAGAGAGAGTATCGTGGGAGAATGTCATCCACAGGGACCCCCAAAGGCCAGATTTCCACTGTGTGGATGTCAGTAAGAAGAGAAGATATTTCACCATTTTAAGTCTTTCTCAATCAGCCAAAGGAAGGCAGATTTCAAGGTGCATTTTCGTGTTGAGAGAGAAGGCAGCTAGACAGATTCCATCCTGGCAGTGTCAAATTTTAGTGACAGGCAGGCAGACACTTCGTGCTTGTTCTGCTGTGTCCTGAGGGATTATCAAAAAGCAAGGGGCCTCTGGAGTCGGCTTCCTGCCCCCTGGAGAACCAGCAGTATTTGCAGAAAAGCATGAGGTCACTGTGCCTTCCACTTGCATCTTACATTCTCCGCCCAGGGTTTAAGATTCTAAAAAAAGGAGGTATGTTAATAATACAGATTTACAAGAAAATGTGATGAGAGTCTTTCTGAAACATGTAGCTTCTCTTGGTTATCTGTGGGCTTTTTGTTTGGGGTGACCGTATTGTTTCATTTAGGTAATAAATAATAAATGGGAATATGTGGGAAGAGAAAGGTCAAAAAATGGTAGGAGGTAATTAGATTAATTAGGTAATTAAGGGGAGATATGTGGGTGATTATTAACTTTCTTGCTGGCTACATTTAGGCACAAATATGTGTTTTATTTTTCTTAGTATTTACAAATGACTCATACTCTTTGCTATTCAACAGTCACAAAATATTCACACTTTCCCCCAGAAATTCCTCTGTGTAGTGCTGAAGATGAAACAACCCTTCTTTTTCTACTCTCTGGCAAAATGACTTTTTTCCGTCTGCTACGCCTATTTATCTACTAAGGACATTGGGCAGTTCTGGTTCATTTGCTCTCTCCAAACCCATATTTCCTAGATTCTCCGTATCCACAGTACTGTGTCATGAGGCTACTTTGGAATATTAACTGGTGGCTTTTGTCCCCAGGATTTTCTTTTCTCCATGGCCTTTCCCCCCATTCAGTGAACTAAACCTTTGTTAACTCAGGGAAGGGTGGACCCAGCTGAAAGAAGAAGGAGTCTTTTCCTGGCTCAAAGCCAGGACCCTGTGGGAAACAGAAAGGACTCATGTGCAAGGACAACACTCAGGGCTGGAAGAGTCCACTCCACCTTCAGATGAGATCAGGTCCCTGGATGGAGGAGAAAGGGATTGAGAATGCAGAAGTGTGTACATTCCGGGCCCTGTGTTGTGCCCCCACCCCTGGACCAGGCCTTCTGGGGTGGGAGTTAGGAATGGAGAGGAGGAGAATGCCCTGATAACGGTTTTGGTGTCTTCAGTAGTTGTTAGGTGAAATTTCCTACGAAGAGGCCATGTGGCCACTCTCAGGCCACCCTCAGGGACTGCTGCTTTAATCGTTTCCAGTGATCACTATGGGCAAAGTCTGGAAAAACATAAGGAAAAAATTTAAATGTTTGAGGAGAATGAAGGCGAACATTCAGATCCCTTTAAACTGGCCTTCATGAGGACTGTGAGCTCCCACTACATTTCAGCTGGGCCAGCATAGCAGATGATATTCAGGAGCAAAAAGTCATCCTCTCCTGCATATTGGCGCCACAGAAGTCCCTGGACATTAGATACAACTCAGGGGAAACGCTGGGGGTGCAGAATGACTCCAACACATCTAATCGCAATCTATGATAATTTCTCCTCAGGCAAAGCACAGAAAGCCGTGTGGACTGATCTGGGGGGACAGGGAAGGGTGCCCTGAGCTGAGACCTGAAGGATGAGTTAGAGATAACTAGGTGTTTGTGAAGGTAGAAAGAAAATACAGTCCCTGGGCTGGCAATTACCCGGTGAGGCACCCAGAACCATTTACAAAATACGGTCATGAGGAAAACAGCAAGGAAACAAGGAGCAGGGACTGGTTAATAGCGGCAGATGCTGCCGAGAGGCCATAGCAAATGAACATTGGATTAAAGAAATTGGAAGACATTGGTGTTGACTTGTCAAGAATAGTTTCAGCAGATTGCGGGAAGAAAGCAAAATTACAGGAGGCTGAGACATACGGTAGGTGTAGAAATAAAGATGGTAAACAGAGAAAACTCTTTCATGACATTTGGCTGTGAAGGGAATGGTAAAGGGCGGGAGTGGGAGCTGGACATGGGGTCAAAGGCAGAGACTTTTAAATTGGGGAGCCTTTGCATATGTATAAACATTGATAGGAAGCAGCAAGTAGAGAGAGATAGTAAAAGAGAGAGGATGGAGAGGGTAGACACTAGTAGCAGAGGACCCCTGTGGAAGTAGGAACTTGGCCTAAATAGGAGGAAAGTCTGAGAGTGAAGATGTCTGTAGATTTGGTGGCAGAAGGTGAGGGAGCTCTCTCTGAAGTGGGAAGTGATAGGATCTGCTAATTGGGGTGGGAAGGATTAGTAAAATCAAAGAAGGTAGAAAAGATTTGAAATAACTAGTGGAGTGGGCACAAATTCCAGATGTGCAAGAAAAACCTTGTATTTTGTACCTTTATTTCTATTTTGAGCTCTCATTCTGTTACTGAACCAAGTGGGTTCGCCTTCTGGTGAGTTAAATAAGACTCTACACCAGTGGAGGTTGTCTCACAAAGTAAAGTGTATTTGCAGCAGATAGGAGGCCATGAGGAATCGTTTCCAAAGTAATGGCATCCTCGAACAAAGGGAAGCAGGAACTTTTATTTTAGATGGGGAATGAGTATTCAAAAGGGAGAAGTGGGTATTCGCTTGCTCAGGCTCAGTTGGAAAACATGCTTCCACATACACCGCAGGTTATGGTAATGAGGGCTAAGCTCCTCTTGGAGAGATCTTAGCATTAAAGGTGAGGCAAGGGCATGGGCACAGCTCTGTGGCGAGGCTGGTCAGTTTCACGGTGGTTGGTGGTTGCATCTCCTTAACATAACAAAAGGGAAAAAAAACCAACTTAGAAAAACAGTTAAATGCTTCCAAACCCGCCTTTGAGTTTCTCAGGGCACCTAGTCAGTGACAATTCCTCTAGGTGGCAGATGCTTCATTTCAGTCAATTCAAGAAGAGATGACAAGGAGGCAGCTGGATTCATGGGTCTGGAGCTAAGAGAAGAGAAATGGGCTGAAAACATCAATTTGGGTGTCATCAGAACACAGTCGGTCTCTGGAGTCCCAGGAGTCATTGACATGGCTTAGAGGGAGAAGAGGACCAAGAGCCAAACTTGGAAAAACTCCAACATTTAAAGGCCCTGTAGAGAAAGGAGAATCAGCAAAGGAGCCTCAGAAGAAAGGAAGAAAAGCAGGCGAGCATCATGTTACAGAACTAAGGGAAGTGAATATTTTAAGTAAGTGAAGTAAGAGGTCAACTAGGGTTAGGATTATAAAATATCCGTGGGTGTCATGTCTTCTTTCTTTGGGTTGGGGCACAAAAAACAGTGAGAAGATATAATCAGAATATAATCATAATTCCTACTATTTATTAAGTACACAGTGCCTGATCATATCATTCAACCAATCAATCAACCATATATTAATTGAGAACACACCATGTGCTAAACTCTGTGCTGAGGACAATGTTTCCTCTCTTGGTGCTCATTAGGGCTTCTCAAACTTTCTCACTGTCACACATAAAAAAACGATAATATTTGCACACCCCTGGGGTAAACGGATGATGAGGCTCTTCAAGGCTGCCTGGCCTCCTTGGCTACACTGAGGGCTTGGAGATCAACATCTCATCATCCCCTGCCTCTGACGCAATTTCTTTCTATTCCTATGGCGAGAATGACTGTAGAGGAGTTTTATTTTATGAGGGCAGAGCTGGCGACCCCCCGGGGTGAGAGCTGCTAGTTGTCGTTAGGGAGTTAGTCAGAGCCTTGGAGAATGAGGCAGGTTTCAAAAGCTTAAAAAAAAATGCTACATTAGATTGTTCAGCTTTCAGTAAGGAGGAGAGGGTGGGGAGAAAGAGAGAGAGGGAGAAAAGTTTATTCTAAAAATTAGGAAGAGGGGAAAACTTATTCTAAAAATTAGGAAGATTAAACTTTGAGGATCTTGAAGCAGTCTGAGATTCAAACTTAAGATTTAGGAGGTGAAACACTTATAAATTTCTGTTTGGCACAAGTTTGTCCATGGGTACTAATCCCACTCCGTGCGCTGTGCACAAGCAGAAGCACCCTGAGAGAATCTTGTTTCCTACAACAGAGTGCAACTGAAACAGGACTTCAGGGTGCAAATCAGATCGTCAGTGGAATAATGGAGTTCACTATTAAAAAGAACCCCTTTTAAATTAATTCATTTTGGTATATCCATCATTGGAAAATTATACAACCCTTAAAAAAAATGAGGCAGTTCTATTTGTCCTGATATGGAAGGATTTCTAAGATATATTTTTCAGTGAAAAGTTCAAGGTGCAAAACAGTGCATTTGGAGTACTATTTTCAGAAAAGGATATACATGGATATGTTTGCATATGCAAAGAATATGGAAAGATACACAAGAAACTGATGACAGAGGTGGCCCATGGGGAGGGGAACTCGGTGACCAGGGATCAAGGTGGAGCATTTTCATTGTACACTCTTTTGAATTTTGTACTAAATATAAGTATTATTTATTTAATAAATATATGTAAATACATAAAAGATGGCTTTGGTGAATCATTTTGCAAGGTTCATTTATAATACAAACAACCACTCCCTATTTTGCTTTGGAAATGTTGACATTTGTGTACTGGATGTTCTTAAAGCATGAAATACCAGAGTCCAAACCACACCCTGAGTGCTCTAAATTTGAGGCCATTGACAAAACCAGCCATGTAAGTGTGACTTTCCAAAAGGCCAAACATTGTCAAGAGAGGCAGAGTGAGCGGCAGGGGGCTTGATGCATTCCCAGCATCTGAGAATGTCAGAGAGAAATGAGAGAGTTGGTACAATCTCCTTTCTTTTTTTTTTTTTCGCTGAGGAAGATTTGCCCTGAGCTAACACCCGTTGCCAATCTTCCTCTTTTTTTGCTTAAGGAGGATTAGCCCTGAGCTAACATCTGTGCCAATCTTCCTCTACTTTGTACATGGGTCACCACCACAGCATGGCTAACGAGTGGTGTAGGTTCAGAATCTGAACCCGTGAACCTAGGCCACCGAAGCGGAGCGTGCCAAACTTAACCAATAGGCCATGGGGATGGCCCCTACTATCTTCTTTCTTTTTTAAAAAAAATTTAATTTAATTTTTAAATTTTATTTTTTTAATGAGGTCACATCAGTTTATAACATATACATTTCAGTTGTACAGCATTATATTTCGACTTCGGTATAGAATGCATCATGTTCACTGCCAAAAGTCTAGTTGCCATCAGTCACCGTACACGTGTGCCCCTTTACCCTTTTCACCCTCCCCCCTCCTTTCTTTATAAATGAGGAAACTAAGGCCTAAGGGGAAGAGACTTGCCTAATAAAGAGATCATGCCATTTTGTGTAAATAAGGGAGAAAAGTAAGTTTCTAGCTCCATATTTGCATAAAGAATTCTGGAAATACACAAAACACTATGATCAATGGCTAATTATGTGGAGAGGGAAGGTGAGAAATGGCAGGGGGGATAGAAGTAGGAATGAGATTTTTCACTTTGAACCTTTTATAATCCTTGATCTATTTTTGAACAATACAAACCTATTCAAATACTTTCGGAGATGGACCATGACATCTGCATGATTTTACAGTTCATCTTTCAAGGAAGCCATCATGAGGCTGTAGGCTCCGAGATGAACGAAGAATCTGGTGTTGGAACCACAGGTCAGCACTTTCGAAGCAGCACATTTGAAACACTGCTGCTTCAAATGCTAGTGACTGTCTGAATTATTTTACTACATTGAGATTGTTTGAGATAACATGGGCCATCAGCTGGGCTTAGATCTCATTTTTGATTATAGGCAGATTTGTCAAAATGGTGCAGTAACAGCCCATTGCTAGTCTGTGGATTCAGTCATATGGAGAGGCACCATGGGACAGGAGAGAGATCAGAGGACAGGAAGTCAGGAAACCTGGTTCTAACCAAGCTTTGCAATTTAATTCACCTGTGACTTTGGGCAAACTTCTCTCCTTAGGTCCGTTTTCACATCTGTAAAAAGGGAGGATTAGATGAAGTGATTCCTAGGTTCCCTTTTAGCTCTGATATTATTGGATTCTGAAACAGTTGTTAGGAATTTAGAACTGAGGGGAATTTATGAGATCATTTTTCAAAGCCAGGAGACGGTAACCGACTGTTGGGTCTCCTTCTGCTTCTTTGACTTGAAGCTACACAAGAACTAACAAGTGATCTTGGCCCCTTTCTCCCATGACCACACACACACCCGCTGATGGCAACCATCTAGTTTAGGGAAATGTTAATCAGTGCTCCATGAAACATCTCAAATACATCTGGGGAATCCTGTATAACAAATGTTCCTGATGGAGAGTCTCAATGCCAGTTAAGGTCCTGAAAAGTCCTGCAATAAAGAAACTCATAATTTTACTTAACCCAGCTTTTTCCAAACTTATGGATATGGAACAATTTGGTGTGTCCTATTACCACTATTTGGAACAAATGGGATTCCCATGCCTCCATTTTTAGGGAATTTATGAGGTCAGCTGGCAGTTGGGACAGGTCTGGGGCCTCTGCAAATATGGGAAGATTTAGCACATTCCTAAGGGAGCCTGAGAGTCTTGTGATTCATGCAGCTCTCCACCCCACCAGTTGAAAGAGAACCTTTCAACAGTGGGAGCCTCAGAAACTCTCTTATTTTACAGGAAGTTTCCCATCTAGCAAGATGAGGTCAGTGGATATCTCATCCCTCTCACTTCTGGCTTTCAGATTTATTTTTGCTTTGGGGAACTTGTTTTTGTCACTCTTTTTGTTCAGAAATTATAGTTCTCTTTCTCTCCTTGCTCCATAAAGTTTGTACAATCTTTTCCCTTCCAAACAGGTAAGTATGTGTCATTTGGGTACTGGACCTGCCACACTTCACATCCTTCATTAGTTCTTGAGACTTTTCACCCTCAACTCCCAAAGAAATATTGACTCATCATGACACATACACACATACACATAGTCATTAGGAAATAATTAATTTAAAATCTGTATTTCTTAAGACTTCTCAATTGTTTTGGCCCCATCATTAAGCATTCAGTTTAAAGAAAATAAAAATCTCTAAGAAGGCAAAAATCATATGATCAAAGCTATCATTGTACTATGTATTGGCATATCTGTATGTCTGAAACCAAGAAATAATATGAAAAGCCACCTTTGCATTTAGTGCTTTCTTTACTTTGAGCTTTTCAGGTTTGTAGCCTAAGCACTAGGATAGAAATGACTAGTCAGACAGCTGCTGCAGGCCCAGTTAATTACACTAATGCTTCCCTGAAGGAGTGGAGCTGCAAATAAATTCTCTTCCTCCTGGCCAGGCTTGGTTATTGGCAGTTATCACAGGGTACATGCTGTCTGAGCTCAGCACTGCCCCTCCTGCTCTCCTAGGACAGTGGGAAAGAAACGGAGATGAGAAGACCACTGAGTGGGGGTGGGGGAGGTGCCTGCTGACTTGCCCATCCACTTTATCTACCCTAGCATGATTCCATGATGGGTTAACTCACTTGGGAAGTATTTACTGAAAACTATGGTTGATATTTACAGAAGGCCATGAAATTAAGTGGGAGGGGGACATTAAAGAGGAAAAAAAAAAAAACATGGTGGGAGAGAGATTACTTAGGAGGATGGAGGGCGTGATGTTTAATTTTATGTGTCAAGTTGGCTAGGCTATGGTGCCCAGTTTGGTCAAACACTACTCGAGATGTTGCTGTGAACGTATATTTTAAATATGATTAACAGTTATAGTCACTTGACTCTAAGTTAAGCAGATGACGCTCCATGATGTGGGTGGGCCTCATCCAATGAATTGAAGGCCTTAAGAGCAAAGGCTGAGGTGTCCCAAGGAAGAAGGAATTCTACCTAAGATGACAACATAGAAATCCTGAGTTTCCAGCCTGTTAGCCTTTCCCACAGATTTAGGACTTGCCAGTCCACACAATCGTGTGAGCAAGTTCCTTAAAACAAATCTGTCTCTTTCTCTCTCTATTCTATTGCTTCTGTTTCTCTGGAGAACCCTGACTAATACAGAGGGCTCCAGGAAGGAAGACCCTAGAGAAAAAAATGGAGCTGACAGACTAACTGTGAGTTTGACCATAATCTGAGAAAAGTTTTCCAGTTTTGGCAGAGAGCTTGCAGACAAATCAGTGATAGATATTTTAAAAGGAAGGGAAACATTGAGGCAATTGTTAACTCCAGGGAAAACAAAAAATGGGACAAGAAGATAGGGTAATTACTCTGCCCTGCTTGTCTCAGTTGTAAACACTGAATACTAATTTAAGAAGAATGGCAGTGGTAGAAGAAGTTGTGGTGTGAGTTAAAATCTCATCTTCACTGAGGAAATTAAAATATATCTAAAACTGAAAATTTAAGAAATAGCAATGTTATTTAGAAAAAGGAGGTAAATAGCAGAAGAAACAACTAAAAGTGTTGAAAGCAGCTGCTTCTGCTGAGTGAGTCCAGTGGGAATGGGTGGGGCAGGGAATTGCTGTTTATCATTATAAGTCTTGTAGATTATTTGGTCTCTTTCAAGTCCATACATGTATTACTTTGATAAAAATAAAAACTAAATTAAAAGTTATGTGGGTCCAATGTGGAAAATTTGGAAAGTACAGAAAAGTATAAGGAAGAAAAGAATAACCACTCATAATTCTTCCACTCTGAGAAAGCAACTATGCACATTGTAGAGGAACAGGATTATTAACTAAATTTGTTGAGATTAAATTGTCAGAGCTTGAGGATTTAAAAATATTACAACTTAGAGATAAACGAACAAATAAAAACAGTATAATTAACTATATGTGTAATATTGTAGGGATAAGTATATACAGTATAATCATATACAGTATGATCCCATATGTGTTTATATGTGTACTAGAAAGTAGTCTGCAGGGATACTCACCAAAATGTTACTTAGTAGTGACTGGGGCCAGTATTGGGGTGGGCAAGCAAGGTGCCCTGTATGCACAATGTAAGGAGGCACTTCCTCAGGGTCATGCAAGTGCTACCTCAGAGGCTGCACCTGAACTGGAGGGCCTCCTTCAGTGCTATGCCCTAGGTGCCTCACTTGCCTCACCTGAGTCCGGCCCTGGCAGGGACCTGGGGCTGCTGGACCATAGGCACTTTCCCCTTCTTATTTTTCCCTTAGATAAATGTTCAAGTTCCTTGCTACTCCAAATGTGGTATGTGGACCAGCAGCATTAGCATCACCTGGCAGCTCGTTTGAAATGTGGAATCTCAGCTCTGCCCAGACCTTCTGAATCAGAATCTCTATTTTAACTGAATCCCAGGGGATCCGTGTGCACGTTGAGGTTTGAGAAGCACTGAGCTAGCAGGCACCAAGTGCAGTTCCTATCCTCTTCTGGTAGGAATATTCAGAGGCAACTGATGTCATTGCCCCCCAGTGGGTGGGGCACACACTGCCAGGCGTAAGATGCCTGTCCTTTAGACTGTGGTCTTTGCTGAGGGGCTGAGCTTCAGCTGGTAAAGCAACTGCAGGTCAGCCTGATGGAGGAGAAGCAGGTGATTCCCTTGGGACAAAGAACAATTTGGAGCAATGTTTAAAGAGAAGGGAAAGGCGTGTGGGTCTGAAACTGGGGAAAAGAGTAAGACAAAAAAGTGCTAATATTCAAACCAAGTAACCCAAGGCCCACGGGGATAAAGAATAACTTAATATACTAGAAGGTTGTTTTTCCCAAGAGTTTTTAGAGAAATGTTATAAAACTGAGAAGCTTGGATTAGGTGAATTATATAGTAATCATCATTTTATGAGGGCAGAGATAATATAGAATAGAAAATATGAAGGGATTGACTGTGTTCAGTGTTCCCATTAATCAGAACTCAATTAATAAGGGTCCTGCTATATGTCAGTGCTCCATTTAGATTAGCAAATCAGATTAAAAAGAACAGCAAAGTATTGTATACTACCATGGCAGACATTATTGGCTGGATAACACAATACCCATTCCCAACACCTTTCTTCCTTGCCTGCTTCCATTACAGAGCATAAAAAAGCTGAGGATTTGCTTTCCCAAGGAGGGTGGCCATGTCATACAATTCTGGCCAATGAGACCTCTGTGGAGGTCTCTAGAAACTATATGGAGCAGCTATCACTGTCGCTGGACCGGATTCAAAGTGATCTTGTCAGGGCCTGGAGTAGGGTGAGGTGAGCAAGACACTCACCTCGGTACAAGACTTATGAGGGTGGCAAAAAATTCAGTAATCAAGATAATATTTAAAAAATAAAAATGCAAACAAATCCATGATGAACAAAATATTAACATTTAAAATAAAGGCAGGATCTGACACCACCAGTATTAGAGTGAGGCAAATGAATCAGAGGCCTGCAAGTATAGGGTCAGATCACCCTAGTTCCAACTCACAGTCTGGGATGGGTGTATGAGGAACTTAGCTTTTGTGCCCACGTCCTAGGTGCAAGGGAGTCAGGAGAGGGGGTATCTGGAATCATCAGTTTTGATAGTGAGAAGTGGGAAACGCATGAAGGGGATTCAGGAGCTAGGTGGGCAAAAAGAATGACAAATATCCACTACACTTTTTGGAGTCATGGTAAAATGTCCTCGCTTGGATCCAGGTAGGGAGAGCAGCATATTCTGGCTGGGCTCTTTTGAGGAAAACTTTAGTCTTTATTAGAGTTAGGGTACAGATAAATTAATATAGGACTATAGAGAGCAGAGAATGAAATCCCTCTTCTGAAACTGGGAAGGCTCCAATGAAAAGATAAGGTTTGATCTGGGCTTTAGAGGAAAGAAAGAGGGAAGCAGAAAGAACATTGAATTTGCAGTCAGAAAATAGGGTTCCCTACTTCCCTACTTGGCTTAATAGCTGTGAGAATTCAGGCAAGTCACTTTGCTTCTCTGAGCGTCAGTCACCTTATCTGTAAAATCTCACCCTTTGCGACCTGCCAAAGAGTTGTGAGGATCAACTGAGATTAAATGAGTGAATGCGGTTTATAAATTGAAAAGCACTATGCAAACACCTAGCACTGTTATTAAGTCGTTAAGGATGGGAAGGACTTTGACACAAAAGGCATTGGGGGAGAAGGGCCTCTAGGCAGAAAGAATGAAAGGTGAAGTGGTTTTCGCAGGAGGCTAGACAAAGGAAACTAGACTTTGAAGTCTAAGAAGATGAAAGCAGTCAAGGAAGACCTATATTTTTAAGATCATTAAGGAATGATCTGGGACCCCAAGCTTGAAGGATCAAACCAAGCCGTACGGTCTTACAGTTACATAAGAGAGTGAGGCACCGTAATATCACAAACATCCTAACGAACGACTTGCACACATGCCTCTTTTACTCCCTGGATGGCCTCTTTGAAGGCAGGCAGGGACCATGTCTTACTCATCTTTGTTTCCAGAAGACTGGCACTTTCTGGTCAAGAGCACTGTGCTCCATTCTCAAGAAATGAGGGAGTGTCCAAAGGCTTGGGACCTCTGTACCAAGAAGTAGTACTAGCAGTTGGGTAGCCTTGAAAAGCAAGTTCCTCTGTGCACACTGTGACGCCCTCCCGGTAGCCGATGTTCAATCCCAAGAGAGCTCACCCGAGCCCAAGATAAAGCGTGTTAGTCCGGACTCTAAGGAATAGTAGGTGGGGCCAAGGGCTCCTGCAGACCTGTTGCTACGATGGTCGAAAATCAAGGGAAGGTAAAGGATGACGACCATAGAGGTGATAAAATTTCATAGAACTACAGACGGACGCGAGCACACACACACGCGCACAAATGCGTCCAATGCCAAACTGATTCATCTGAGTAAAGTCTGTAATCCAGTTAATTGTATTGTGCCGGGGTCAATTTCCTGGTTTTGATGATGTAGTATAATTACGTAAGATGTTGAGGGAAGCTGGGTGGGTATGGGTATACGGGACCTCTTTATACTAATTTTGCAACTTTTTGTGAATCTAGAATTATTTCAAAATAAAAAGTAAACAATATCAAAGGAAATCTCCGCTGAACCCAGACCAGGACACCCGGAACCCACCGCACACCTCCCACTGCTGCGCTCGGCGAGGCCTCTCCGGTTCGGGTAGGGCGGGGCGGGGTGTGGGTGGGGCGGGGCTGCGCACGCGCAGTCCTGACATCCCCCGCTGCGTCGCCGGGAAGTCACGCTTGCGCAGTCTCGGCGCCCGGCCGCCGCGCCAGCCCCTCTCCGCGGCGGGGGACCCGGCTGCCTTGGCCCCTCTGCGCTGCCGTCTTTTCCGGCAGTTGGGGCGCTTCCTGTTGTCTTTACTGGTAACGGCCTCTCGGCCCCTACCTCAGAGCTTTGCACGCGTCCCCTCCCCTCGTCTGGCGGCTGACTGCTGCCGCTGGGGCTTCGCCTGTCCACACGTCGCGACCGCTGGTCGGGCCGGCGTCTGAGGCTGTCGCACCCCCAGCCCTGCCTCCGCCGGGGCCCTGGTGAGTGTCTTGCTGCCGCTGTCTTCGGTCCGTCCCCGGCTTGTTCCTTCATCTCCTCTTCCCCCGACTCTTTTTGGGACTTTCGCCTCCCGCCGGCGCCCTCTTTCCAGCCCTGTCCCCCCGTCCCCTCGGCCGCTCTCTTCCCCTCCTGACAGTCCCCCTCCTCCCGGTTTCCAGAGGCTCCTTGTCGGTCCTCTGCCCATTTCCCCAGCCCCAGGCTCCCCACTCTGTCTTCTCTTTCTTCGTGTGCAGCTGGGGCGGGGAGCCAGGCTCTCTTCTCCTTTACGTGTTGCTAGCTTTGTCTGCTCGCTGCCACCGCTCAGTCCCCTCCGGGATCTCGGTCATTACCGATTTCCACCTCCTTTTCTTTTTTTCTGGGGTCTGAGGACCTGAGAGCTGTTGTGTGAGGCAGAGATGTCGAAAACGAGGTGTGGTACTTTTGAGTCTGCCCTCTTCCCTATGGTTAATCTTAGGATACGGGACTTCAGATAATCTTAAAATCCCAGGAAAACTTAGTGAAGACTCTTCTTTTAAGAAGAGAGAGAGAAAGGAAAGTGGATAAGGACTTAGAGGAAAGTCTGTGTCACAAAGTGTGAGGAACGGCTAGTAGAGAGAACAGATTTTCCAGTTGCACTTTGAATTGACTGGAAAACACGAAGAGAAACTTGTTCTTTTTGAAATGTGCAGAGGAAGGTTGGAGTATAGTAGACCCTGTGCTTCCTCTCCCTTTCAGCTCACCTTGGCTCTGAATTAGAATTAAACAGGCAGTCGATGTGGTTTCCCTAAACATAAAACCACTACCACCACAATAACAGGCTCCACTCTCCACCCCAAACATTGGGTATCAGCTTCCTCATTAGAGGATGGGAACTCTGCCCTACAACTCTGTATAGAAAACCATTCCATGTCCCAACCCTGTCTCCATCACACGTAGATATTCTCAACTCCTAGTCATGGACGTAAAAAATGAGTGTTTTCCTGGTAAATGTTTTATAAGGTGCTTAGTAAGTGCATAGCATTGTGCATAAGATGGGGGAAGGATATTAAAAAGTAGTATAAGACAGGGTGCTTGCTTTCCAGTGGCTTACAGTTCAGTAGGAAAGGTTAAATATGTGACTCGTAAGGAATAGTCTTAGCTCCATTGTTGAATTGGATTCAGCATTGTCCAAATGAAAGGTATTGGATTGTTGGTCACAAAGAAGTAAAGAATTGGTGAGAGACGGGGTATTTATGGAGATAACAGAGTACCATTGTAAATTCAGTCAACCAGGCATAACTATCTAGATGGAATAAAACAGTGGTTTTCATTTGATCTCCTTTTATGTTTGCAGTACCTACCCCGACTTATAAGGATCATAATTTTTTTGTTACATTTTTTAAACTTTTGAGAATTTCTCACCTACCTATTATTCCCTAATTCTGCAGAGTTGGAGAATGAAACAAATAGGGCAAGGGCGTCCAATGGTCTGTAGGTCAGAGCAGAAAGGCTTGAGTTATCAAAAGCACGAGGGAAAGCCTTGGCTTATTAGAGTACTTGGTTGACCCAGTAAACCTAAAAATTGCTATAGGGCAATTGTAATTGTATCTTTTGATGAAAAGTTATTAGAATTGGGCTAACCCTTTTTTTTTTTTTTTTTTTTTGGTGAGGAAGACCAGCCCTGAGCTAACATCTGTTGCTAATCCTCCTCTTTTTGCTGAGGAAGACTGGCCCTGGGCTAACATCCGTGCCCATCTTCCTCCACTTTATATGGGACGCCGCCACGGCATGGCTGACAGGCAGTGCGTCGGCGGGCGCCCGGGATCCGAACCAGCGAACCCCGGGCTGCCAAGCGCGGACTAAACGGCTGCGCCACCGGGCGGCCCCCTGGGCTGACCCTTTTATGAGTGGAGGAAGAGGAGGAGGTTTTGAAGAAAAGTCAAAGGGAAGGACAGTGCAACCTTTGCCTTTACATTAGAGAGCGTATGTGAAGATTGAAAACCATTCTGCTGGAAAATTTGTTGGCCTACTATATGAGCATCTTTGAGTGCACTTAATCTCATGTTGATCTTTTTAAAAGTTTAGGAAGTCATGTCCGTGACTTAAATGGGTCAAAACTTTTCCCCCCAAGTTTTTATATACCCATCAATGCAAATGTAATTTTGTTCTTTAGCTTTGTTGACAACTGAAAAATCATTAACTTACTCAACTTACATTTATTAGCAACCTATTATATGGAAGGCACTGTTATATCTTTATATTGAAATAATTTCAGTTGTTAAAATGTAACTACATTTATATATATAAAGTGTCTCCAGAAATTTTCAGACAAGGGAGGAGTACAAAGCGCCTACTTGCTTCAGACTTGTTTTTAAATCTGGTTTTAAAATTTCTTCACCAAACTTAGAGTGCATGTGGTTTTCATTGTGGGTGGAGGGGGTACAGGCTGACAAACAAGGAACCACACCCAAGTTTCATAAACCAAACAGAGGTTTTTAAAAAATTCTTCTACTGATATTCTAAAAACATTTGAGTTTGCTTTGTATTAGTGGAAACCTCCCCATAAAAAGTAACATTTTATAGTTATGTAGAGCTGAGTACAATGTCTCGAATTTGTGATTACTTATCATTTTGGCACATCATGAAACAAAATGTTTGACTCTGAAGTAGAGCCTTGATTTTGATTCTCTGCTCTGAAGGGATTATTCTTTATGTGATTTTCCCTTGAGGACCTCTTTATAAAATTGCTTAATGTTAAGTCTTTTTTCTTAGTAATAACAAGTTTGTACATTCCTTAAAAGCTTTAATCTACAAAACAATTTTAAAAGCTGCTAAGTATTAAGGAGAGAACCTTAAGAAAACTTTTCATAAAATGCACTATCTTTGAAAATGGCCCGCTGCCTCTCCTAATTTTTACTCAGCTTTATATTTGGATGAAAAGACAGATGTAGAAGCAGGTCATGTCGGGGGAAGGCATGATAAGGATAAAATATTGAGCATTATTGCTGATACTGGAGCAGGTCAAGGTTGGTGAACAATCTGACCAAGTGTGACAATATAGGTTGACAAAAATACCTGGGGGAAAATGAGATTTGAATTTAGGGGAAAAAAAAACCGTTCTATAAGCTATCTAAACCTCATTGGTATTGGTTTTCTCATATGTAAAACTAGGAAGTTAGGGTCCCTTGTTTTTAAGGTATCTTCCATCACTAAAATTATGATTCAGGTTTTTTCTTTGTAATATTGTTTCCATCGTAGGTCTTTGTTTTAACTTAGTTAAAATAAATTTTACAAAGTTAAAATAAATATAAATTCAAATAAATAGCAAACATTTATCAAATACCATAAGACATGTCAGAGTACATATATACCTATAGATGAGCATTTTATTATTTTTTTACTTTAATTTTTTTTGGTGAGGAAGATTTGCCCTGAGCTAACATCTGTTGCCAGTCTTCCTCTCTTTTTTGATTGAGGAATATTAGCCCTGAGCTAACGTCTGTGCCCCTCTTCCTTTATTTTGTGTTTGGGACGCAGCCTCAGCACACCTGATGAGGGGTGTAGGTCCATGCCTGGGAGCCGAACCTGAAAACCCAGGTCTCCAAAGCAGAGTGTGCTGAACTTGACGACGATGCCACAGGGCCAGCCTAGATGAGCATTTTAGTCATGGTCTTTTTTTTAACTGTAAACTGAAAAGTTATTGGTAACTTGATAGTAATAGTACATGTTCATTGAAGAAAATATAGAAAACATGGAAATGCACGAAAAAGAATAAAATGATCTATTGTATTCTCACTGCCTAGTGTTAAGCCACTAATAACATTTTGATATATATATTTCTAATAATTCTGTGCACATATAGTAAACACATAAACAAAATTGAGATCATGGTATACATTCTGTTTTGTAACCTAGTCTTTTCACATAGATTGGAAACATTTCCCCTGACATTAAACATTTGAACATATTTTAATTGTTTGCATATCATTTCATTATAGGACTTTTTCATAATTAATCTGTCTGTTGTTGGATATTCAAGTTATTTCTAGTTTTCCTTTGTCATTACAATGCTGCATTGAACCCTCCTGTGTATGAATCCTTATGGGTCTTTGTTTTCTTCAAGGTAGATTCCTAGATGGCAAAGAATTGAACTGTGTCTATATCATATATTCCTAATTTGTGTATATATATTGTGAGCTTGTTCTCTTCCTTTTTAAAAATACAACACTATATTTTAAAGATATATTCATGTTGCTTTTAGGTACAGGTAGAGTTGCTTCTGACTACTGTGGTATTTCTTAGTATATGTCCATAGAATAAAATAAAATAAATATTATTTATTTATTTCCTTATTGAATTGCCTCCAACTTCTCAAAACACAAATGATGGCATAATGAGCATCTTCTCTGTAAGGCACATCCTTGTACCTGTCCACTTAAGAGCCTTTGTGACAATTTCTCTAGGTCTTTTACCTGGGGATGGTATTTCTGGGTAATAGGGCATTAATATATATTTATTTTCATCAAGTGTTCTGTTTGTCTGGCTTTTTTATGTATTACAGTCATGTGTTGCTTGACGATGGGGATACATTCTGAGAAATGTGTTATTAGGCGATTTCGTCATTGTGCAAACATACATGGAGTGTACTTAAATAAACCTAGATGATATAGTCTACTATACACTTAGGCTATATGGAACTAATCTTATGGGACCACCATCTTATATGGTCTGTCACTGACCAAATTGTTTTTATGTGGTGCATGGCTGCACTTGTTTGTCCTCCAGAAAACTTATACCAATTTACATTCCTACCAATAGGGTAGGAGAATGCATAATTGGTGGATTCTAACTCCAAAGCTAATATCTCTTCTTTTCTCTGTTTCCAGCAGCCATGGCAATGACAGGCTCAACACCTTACTCGTCCATGAGTAATCACACAAAGGAAAGGGTGACAATGACCAAGGTGACACTGGAGAATTTTTATAGCAACCTTATCGCTCAACATGAAGAAAGAGAAATGAGGTAAAGATTTGACCAATTTGAGAAAATTGTGTCCTGGTTTTGGCATTCATGTCTAGTATTGTAAAACACATTCATAATATCAGTGAAAGGGGACAAGGATAGCAGTAGCCATGTTATAGCCTATTGCATTACAGTGGAATGACGGTGTCATTGATTTCCAAAGCCCTTGCTATTAACTCACTTATTTCTACAACTAGTCAGTAATACAAAATTTCATGGTAGTATAAAAAAATTAATTAGGCCAGATCCTTGGAGTTCATTGTTAAGGCAATTTGATGAAAAAAGCAGGCCTTATGGAATCAGACCTGGGTTTAGAATCCTGCCTTTACTATTTAGTAGCCATATGGGGCTGGAACAAATTCCTTAGTCTTTCTGTGTATCAGTTTTCCCATCTGGAAAATGGGGACAATGCTGCTTGCCTTGCAGGATTGCTGTGGGGATTAGATATAACATATGTGAGTACCCACTATAGTGCTTCACACATAGTAATAACTTAGTTAATGGTGGTAGTAGCAGCGGTTGTTATTGATCTCATGTACACTAATCAAAATATTTTTTCCAACATTTTATTATGAAAATTTCAAAAGTGCAGAAAAGTTGAAAGAATTATACACTGATTCAGATTCTACAATTATCATTTGTTGTTTTATCACAAATCCATCTATCCATCTCTCTACCCATTCATTAATTCAACTTAATTTTTTGCTGTACTTCAAAGTATGTTGTAGATGTCAGTATATTTTACTTCTGAATATTTCTGCTTGTATAACAAACTAGAGTTCAGTATTTATAAAGTCATGTGTCATTTAACAACAGGGATACATTCTGAGAAATGCACTGTTAGAAGATTTTGTCATTGTGCGAACATCATAGAGTATACTTATGCAAACCTAGATGATATAGCCTAATATACACCTAGGCTATATGGTACTAATCTTATGAGACCACCGTTGTATGTGTGGTCTGTTGTTGACCAAAATGTCGTTTTGTGGCACATGACTGTATGTTTTTTTTAAAAGGAAGTGTAAAATTGCATATAATGAAACGCACAATTTTAGGGTAACATTCAATGAGTATTGACAAGTGCTTACACCCGTATAGCTTAAACCTCTATCAAGACACAGAACATTACCATCATCCCAGAAAGTTCTTTCATTCCTGGAGATGCTCCTTGAATCCCAGGCAACCATTGTTGTGATTTTGTTTCTACCATAGATTAGTGTTGCCTATTCCATATAAATGGAACATGTAAATGGATTTATATAGTAAGTACTCATTTGTGTAAGGCATCTTTCACTCAGCCTCATGTTTTCAAGGTTCATCCGTGTTGCTATTGTATCAATAGTTTGTTCCTTTATATTGCTGGGTACTGTTCTGTTTTCTGACTATACCTCAGTTTGTTTATACATTCTTCTGGGCTTTTTTTCAGTTTTTGGCTATTTTGAATAAATTTCTATGAACATTTGTGTACAGATCTTTGTGAACAGTTGTTTTCAGTTCTTGGGTGAGCATTTAGGAGTGAAATTGCTGGATCACAAACATACATAGGTATATGTTTAGTTTTTAAGAAATTGCTAGACCTTTTTCCAAAATATTAACAATGTATGAGAGTGCCAGTTGCTTTAATTTTTGCTAACATTTGTGTTGTTTTTTAACTGTAGCTATTTTTGTGGATGCTTAATGTTACCTCCTTGTTGTTTTAATTTGCATTTCCCTGATGATTAATTATGTTGAACATTTTTTTATGTGCTTTTTGTCCGTTTGTATATTTTCCTTTGTGAAGTGTTTGTTCAAATTTTTTGCCCATTGAGTTGTAGGAGTTTTTTATGTATCCTAGATACTGATCCTTTGTCATGTATATGTTTTGCAAATAGTTTCTCACAGTCTGTGGCTTTCCTGTTCATTTTTTAAAACAATGTCCTTAGATGAGCAGAAGTTTTAAATTTTGATGAAATCTAATTTTACATTTTTTTCTTTTATAGTTAGTTACTGCATTCTGTGACCTCTAAGAAACCTTTGCGTATCCCCATGTCATAAAGATATTTTCCTATGTTTTCTTCTGGGAGTTGTATAGGTTTAGTTTTTGTATTTAGTTCTGTCATCTATCTTGAATTAATAAATGTGTGTGCTGTGACGTGGGGATTGAGGTTTATTTTTTTCCTTATGGATATCTAGTTATTTTAGCATCATTTGTTGCAAAGATTTTCTTTTCTCCATTATATTGCTTTGGCAATTTTGTCAAAAATCAAATACCATATAAGTGTGTGTCTGTGTCTGGGCGCTGTATTCTATTTCACTGATCTATTTGTCTGTCCCTATGCTGGTATCACACTGTCTTGATTTCTGTAGCTTTGTGCTAAGTTTTGAAGTCAGATAGTGTAAGTCCTCAACTTTTTTTTTTTTTTTTTCCCCAAGATTGCTTTGGATATTCTATGTTCTTTGCATTTCCATATAAATTTTAGAATTAGCCTGTCACTTTCTATAGAAAAACCTGATGAAGTTATAATTGTAATTGTATTGAATCTGTAGATCAATTTAGGAGAGAACTGACATCTTAACAATATTGAATCTTCTGATGCATGAACCTGGTATATCTCTCCATTTTGTTAGGTCTTCTTTAATTTTTCTCAGCAGTGTTTTGAAGTTTTTAGTGTGGAGGTCCTACAAGTCTTTTGTTCACCTATTCCCAATGTTTGGGGTTTTTTTGATGCTATTGTAAGTGGATATTTAAAATTTCGTTTTTCAGTTGTTTGCTGCTAGCATATAGAAATATAACTGAATTTTGTATATTGATCTTATATCCTGCAACTTGCTAATTTACTTATTCTAGCAGCTTTTTTGTAGATTTCTTAGGATTTTCTATGTAAACAGTCGTGTCATATTTAAGTAGAGAGTTTTATTTCTTTCTTTCCAATCTATACATCTTTTTTTCTTTTCCTTGCCTTATTGCATTGGCTGGGATTTCAGGTACAATATTGAATATAAGTGATGGGAGTAGGCGTCTTTGTTTTGTTCCTGATTTAAGGGAGAAAGCACTCACTATTTCAGTGTTAGTTATGATGTTAGCTGTAGGTTTTTCAAAGACGCCTTTATAGGTTGGGGAAGTTTCCTTGTGTTCCTATTTGGCTGAGAGTTTTTATCATGAGTCAGTGTTGAGTTTTGTCAAATGCTTTTTCTTCATCTTTGAAATGATCATATTGTTTTTCTCCTTTATTCTTTTAATATGGGGAATTACATGGACTGATTTTTGAATATTAAACTAACTTTGCATTCCTAGAGTAAAACCTTTTTGGTCATAATGTATTATTCTTTTTATATGTTGCTGGATTCAATATGCTAATATTTTGGTAAGGATTTTTGCAACCATGTTCTTCATGAGGGTGTAAATCATAATTTACATGGGATATATGATTTGACCTTAAATATGCCGATCTGTATAAGGAACAGTGAATTATTTTATAGCTAGTGGTGGCTACCTGCTGTTCATTGGAACAAATGCCTGCACAGTGCCCTTTGTTAGGATCATAGGAAATTCAAAGATAAATTTGCACAGTATATCTCTAGGCATGTGAAACCTGTTGGAGACAGTTATTTTCAAATGCAGCCACTTTCTTGAAATCAGAGCTTCTGGTGTTGTAGTTATAAAGCAAATACTTATGAGTTCTGATTAAGTTACTCGTTTTATTTGGTAATAGTTAGTTGGTTTTTAATCCTTCAGGCTCAGCCCTGTGGATCATCATTGATATATATTACCTTCTCCAGGAACAGGATGATGTATGGTTTTATTTGCATTATTAATAAATGTTACATTGTGATTTACACTTAAGATTGCACCCAAAAATGGGTTGAAATGAATGTTTTTTTTTTTTTTCTTTTGGATTCTTAAGATGGACAGATTTTCCGAAAGCTTTGGTGGTTTTGTTTTTATTAAAGACCAAATTAATCAAAAGACAGATAGTAAGAAGAAACTGTTAGACATTTAAGGGGATAGAATGTTTGTTTTTGGTGTTTTTTGTTGTTATCAAATCACCATTATTTTTCATTTAAGAAAAGCAGTAGATATTTTGAGCTTTTCAGAATCAGTATTTCCTTGTTAATATTTTTTGTTTAGTGCTCTCTTTTTTTGACATGAGTTGATATTTGGTTTGGGGTTTGTTGATAACAATTTGATAAGACTATGTTAGGTTTTATTATTCCTAGAAAATTAAAAAAAGAAAAAGTGATTGGCAAGAGTTACTGCAGTAGTAAGTAACTAAAATTAGAACTGTCTGAAATGGATTTTCAAGCTTTTTGATGTTATGGCGGAAATGTCATATGTGATGAGTGGTTTGAAATAATATTGTATTGGGCTAGTAAATTTTGAGATCAGGTTGTAACACAAATTCTCATTTTGTATGTGCCTCATCTGGATGCCTTTTAAATCTCTAGTATTTTTCCCACTTATATGCAGCTTTTGCACTGTTCCATTTATAGACGAGCACTAGGTTATATTTGAAACAAAGGACTTACTACAGGGGGAGTTGAGACCAAAGCCTAGAGGTGGAGGAAAGAATAAAAATAATTTGGGAATTATTTCCCATATAAAAGTAGAATATGAGAACATTGGGCGGTCTCACAGAAACACTACAGCAAGTTCTACAGATTGGTTTAAAAACATGGGGCTGCCCGGTGGCGCAGCGGTTTAGTCCGCGCTTGGCAGCCTGGGGTTCGCAGGTTCGGATCCCGGGCGCCCGCTGACGCACTACCTGTCAGCCATGCTGTGGCGGCGTCCCATATAAAGTAGAGGAAGATGAGCATGGATGTTAGCCCAGGGCCAGTCTTCCTCAGCAAAAAAGAGGAGGATTGGCGACAGATGTTAGCTCAGGGCTGGTCTTCCTCACACACACACACACACACACAAAAAGATAAAAACAGTTAAACCCGGGGGACGGCCAGTGGCGCGTGGTTTAGTCCGCGCTTGGCAGCCTGGGGTTTGCGGGTTCGGATCCCGGGCGTCTGCCAACACACTGCTTGTCAGCTATGCCGTGGCGGCGTCCCATATAAAGTAGAGGAAGATGGATGTTAGCTCGGGGCTGGTCTTCCTCACACACACACACACACACAAAACCAAAAAAACTTAAAACAATTAAACCCCTTGAGTCTAGTGCGCATCACACGTTGTTGCACAATGCCTGTTTGATGGTCTCCTATTAATGCTACTGGTAGATTATAAACCGAATCCATTTGGTAGTGCAAGTTCATCTTCTTTACTTAATCTATGTTTTGCCTTTGTTAGTGGCCTCTGTGGTAAGCTTCTCTAGGAACAGAAATTCTTCTGTTCTCTCTCTTATGTGATCTAGGTACCCAGTAGGTATTGACAATTGCCTAGTCATTCTTAAAAAATTAATGGTTTGGATAATTTATAGCAGTCTGAAATCAAAACTCAGGAAACTGGCATTTCCTCTTATACAATATTCTGTGTTGTTTCTGTTCTTCATGAACACTATTTTGGTGGATTAATTAAAGCCACAAAAACCTGACTTAATAGGTAATAATGACATACCTCCCCCCTCCTCTGTTCCCAAATCAAATAATAACTTTCCCACATTTTACCTTCTGAGAACCAGCATGTCCTGCTACTCCTCTTAGATATTCTTACCCAGATTTTCCTAACTGTCTGGATTTGGTCTAATCTGATAAGGAGTTGCAATGTGTGATTATTATTAGTGAGCAAGTGTCAATTTTACTTATGCCCCAGGAATGGGTAATTCTAGACCTTCTGATGGTATTCACTGACTAGAGAACAGTCAAACCAAAGTAATTTGTTGAGATTTAAAAAAAAATCTGTGTAATATTCATTTTTAGGATATTTCTTGAGAATTTTCTCAATTTTGATCGTGGAGATCAACCACTGTTTATTTCTATACTATTTTTCCTGGTTTTAAGTGTCTCATCAATGGAAATTAGAAATATTATCTACTCAGCTCTCTTGTAGAGTGGAATAGCCCTTTACTCCCATCTCTGCTGCCTCTGAATCAAGCTGTGCTGGGAGGCGAACCTAAATTAGGCTTAGAAAAGGGGGCTAATTACAAGTAGTAGTCATGAATGTGTATGCACTTGTTATACACTCACCTTTTTGTGTGTGGGTGAGGAAGATTAGCCCTTAGCTAACATCGCTTCCAATCCCCCTCTTTTTGCTGAGGAAGATTGGCCCTGAGCTAACATCTGTGCCCATCCTCCTCTACTTTATGTGGGACACCTGCCACAGCATAGCTTGGTAAGTGGTGCATAGGTCTGCGCCTGGGATCTGAACCTGTGAACCCTGGGCTGCCACAACAGACGGCACGAATTTAACCACTGTGCCACCGGGCCGGCCCTACACTCTCACCTTTTAAAAAAAAAAATTTAGCAACATAATTTTAAAAAGTTGCTGTGTACAAAGCACTATTCTTAGTGGAGGAGGAGGATTCAGATGTGGTTCCTGCCTTCAAAAGAACTTACCATCTCATATGGGAAGTGAGCTCACACACACAGATAAATGGAGATCATGGAAGGCCTTGCTAGGGTAGGTTGGGTGTGGCCTCTCACTGTGAAAGTGGCCTGTCCCTTTCCCAGGGTTCTGGTTTGGAACATCGGAGTTGAGCGGAAGAGGGGCTTCACCAGAGACTGGAGTGTTAGCTTACTTGGTGCGGTGACGTGCCGGGGGAAGGGCCTGCTTTTCTTTTTCATTATGAGCACTTTTAAACACACACATAGATAGACTGATACAATGAACCCCCATATATTCATCCCTCGGATTCAGTAATTATCAAGACTTTGCTAAATTTGTTTCATCTATTCCATTTTATATTTTCTTGCTATTGTGTTTTAAAGCAAATTTCAAATATCTCTCATTTCAATCCTATGTACTTCAGTATGTATCTCCAAAAATACAGCCAATTTCTTCTATAATCACAGTGCCACCATGAATCTAACAAAGTTAACAGTAGTTCCTTGGTATCATCTCACAGAGGATGTCACTTGGAAGACTCATTTATTTTTGGCTGTGCTTGCCATTTTTGGTGTCTTCAAGGTTTTTTTTGTTTTGTTTTTTTTGGTGAGGAAGATTTGCCCTGAGCTAAAATCTGTTGCCAGTCTTCCTTTTTTTGGTGAGGAAGATTGGCTCTGAACTAACATCTGTGCCCATCTTCCTCTATTTTGTATGTGGGATGCCCCCACAGCATGGCTTGATGAGTGGGGCATCGATCCGTGCCCAGGATTCAAACCTGCAAACTCCAGGCCACCAAAGTGGAGTGCGTGAACTTAACCACTTCGCCACCAGGCCAATCCCGTCTTCAAGGTTTTTGTTGACTTGGTCCCAATAAATCATTACCATGGGTAATTCTGCATGATAGGCTTTTTCTGGATACTTTCTTTAATGAAAGAATCTGAGTGTGTTCAAGGAGTTGATACTGATAACTTTTCTCTTAGGCAGGTATTCCACTGAAACCAGTTTAATTACACTTGCAATAAAGCTGTAGAAAACTTCTCAGTTTGAATTTAGGTTTAAAATATAGTCAGAAGGAGCTGTCTCTGTGACACACAGTATGATAGCATATTGGACTTCTGGCCCAGTCTGGTGTGGTCATTCAAAAAAAATATATAGTCAGAAGGTATGATGCTGTTTGATGCTCAAAACACAAAAAGAGATGATCGTAGTTGAGTTCTTACAGTTTTTGCCGTGCTGTTACGCTTTGATTCTTCTTACTCTTCCCTACTTCAGCTGTGTAACCACTGAAACCAGGAATCAGTTTACACTCCTGAAACTACCCATAATATAGCCTTCTTCCTCCAACACATGTGCACACATAGATGCATATCCCAAAATATTCTGGGAATTAGAAGAGAGGGCAGACTGGGAGCCAGGTAGATGCTTTCTTCTTTCCATCAGGGTCGGAGTAGATCTTTCACTTCCCGAGAGTTTGGACACAGATTCTTTATTTATTGTCTGATCCTGTGGATTTGTAATATTGATTTCTAACAATATATTTATTGTAACTAAATGCTTTTATTGCAGTAAATATTCATTGACCAAGCTAAAACGTATTATCTTCCCGTGTTCCTCTCTCTGTGTTTCCTATCTTGGTTAGTGGCATCATTGTCCTCCCATACAGGAAATTCTGAGACTTTTACCTTGACTCCTGCTGCCAGTTGGTAATCTTTGCAATAACTCTGCCCACTTCATTCCAGCCCTAGTTCCAGATCTTTACTGTATATCTGATTTATTATGATTGCTTTCAGTTTGCCTCAGTCTTTGTCACTTGCTTTCCCCGCCAGTCCATCAGCTCGTTCCTGCTGGCTGCCATTCTAAAATAGAAACCTCATCACATCAGTCCTTTGTGCACAAGCCTCTGTTAGCTCTTAGTTGTCTGCAGAGTAAGAGCCAACCTTCTTAGTGTGGCATTTGAAGTGCTGTGTGCCTCAGCCGCACTGGACTACATGCTGATGCTTCATGGACCCCGTACTTGTATTCTTCCCTGCCCTGCTCACATTGCCTGTTATCTGGAATGCTAAGTGACACAGGAGAGAGTCCAGCACACTTGCTTTCGTTTATTATACTGAATAGCTAAAGGTTGTGTGGAATTGGTTGTAAGGAAGTTTTACTTGTTTCTTTTAGTTTTATCAAATCAGTATGAGACTGTAGATCAAAAGTATTCTTGGATGCAGTTTCTAAAGTTCAGTACTCCAAGGATTTGGAGTCTTAGTAGCAGTGCCAGTCACCTTTTTTGATCATTTTCTCCCCTTGAATCTCCAAATTCTGCCTTTACCTTTGTTGTTTATTACTCTCTGCTTGTGGCAGGGAGGAGGAGGAAGATGTGATCATAAAGGAAGTAGGTCCTAATTAGGGAGAAGGAGAGAAACACCCTGACATAAGAGGTTGTCAAACACCAGCTGTTTTGTGGTTTGTTAAGGAGGAAATACTACCCCTCCCCCCAAAAAAGAGAGACACTTTTCATTTTGAAATAAGATTCTTTGTTGCATTAACATCTTATACAATCTTTTTCAAAATGTAGAACTAACAAAGGGTGGGAATCTTTTCACTTGTCTTGGTAACAGTAATTTGTTTTAATGAGGCATTTTGAGATTTACCTCTTTTTATCATTTAAAAAAAATTGTGTTTGTATAGACTTTTCAGAAGGTTATTATTCAAATGTTATTTCACATCTTTCTTTATTTTTAGACAAAAGAAATTAGAAAAAGTGATGGAAGAAGAAGGCTTAAAAGATGAAGAGGTAATTAATATTGGAAAATTTTTCCTTGAAACCCAGCATGGCAGGTCATATCTTGTCCAGCAAGTTGTTAGCCTTGGTGCACAGGGGAAGGGTTTTGGCTCAGTAACAGGGGAACTTATGGGGGCTATTGTACTTCTGGATTTAGGTATTCATGCAGAGAGAGAAGTTAATTATTAAGTACCCAGGAGAGGAAGACTTTTCTAGGCAGTTATCATAAATTAATTAGATTTAGAATTCCAAGAAAAGGAAGAGAAGAAATAAAATTAACATTTAAAAAAAGTGAATTATAGTATACTTACAGAATTCTCTGAAAAGCCTCCATAGAAGTGGGGCAGATTTCTGAAATCATTATCAAGGTAAAATATCTCTCAAATCAGCCCTTCTCCCCAATGCCCACAGATGTGGTAGTAGAAAAATATAGTTAAGGAAGTGAAATGGCAGTGGAATGCTTTCAAAAATAGGAATGAATCGCAGAATCCAGGAAAATGGTGAAAAATACCTAAGACTTATAGGAATAATAGAAAATTAGGGCATAAAATGAACTGCAATGTGTAAAAAACCCAGAGGAAAATTTTAAAAAACACACTTTTATTTTATATAAAAAAAGTTAAAGGAAAATATTGTTGATCATTTATCCTTCCTTAGAAAAAGTTAGAATAGTGCATTGCTGAAGTAGGTTAGTCAGAGTCCTCAGAGGAGGCACCCATCTGTTCAGTAGGATTTGGTTATTGCGTCTGAAGGCTGGGGAAGGGAGAAGTGACCTCTTAAGAGTCCTTCTGTGGTACTTCCATGTGTGAAAAGATTATGCTTAGTCTGGTGTGGCCTTGCTTTCCAGATGGGTCAAACCATGAATATGACTTTGTTGCAGAGTTTCAGAATTTCAACTCCTCCCGTTCCCATCTCTCCCCCTTTATTTAACCATTAGAAACGACTCAGGAGATCAGCACATGCCCGGAAGGAAACAGAGTTTCTTCGTTTAAAGAGAACAAGACTTGGATTGGAAGATTTTGAATCCCTAAAAGTAATAGGCAGAGGAGCATTTGGTGAGGTAAAAAGCCACAGCTAACTTAGCAAATACAAAAATACCACAGAACTTTGAAGCTTCTAACATACCATGAGCTCATGATTGTTAATATAATTGAAATATGGGGTAGGTGGGTCAAGCATGCCAGCCCCATGTCTTAAGCTGCTCTTTCTGTCCTCCTCCTCTCCTTCTTCCATTCTCCACTGTCCCAGATCTCTGATTGTTCTTCTCTTTTTTGCCAGAGATGATGTTGAGTCTTTAAGTATTCATCTAGAGGGAGAGTTGAAAGGTAGAAGGAAATCAATATTTATTATTTACTGAGTGCTTCTCTCCTATAATCATGACAATAGCTCGTTTTATAGATGATGAAATTAAGACTCAGGGCGGGTATATATAATGTTTCAGTGTCACACAGCCATTGGGTGGTGGTACAGGAGTTGGACCAAGGTCTTTGTGATCTTAAAGCTCTTGCTAGTACCACACAGTGTCTTCCATGAGCAAACAACATATCTCCAGCCTTTATTTCTTCCCACCAGATTGGTACAGCTCTAAAAAGATGGCCTTTGGAGAAAGAATTTATGGAAATGAGTTATATAGATGGTGGTAGAGAGTTGAAAGCATTTGCAACTCTGTCCCAGCTGGTCCTGCAAATACATCCTGCTTGGTCACAAGAGGAATCTGTTGGAGAGGATTTGAATGAGCCCATGCAGGGTCATCGCCATTAGTGAAAAACACCCAAAGTAGACGACCTACTGATGCAATAGTTTCATTATATTTGTGTAAAAGGAGCAACATATTAAAAACCTGTACCTAGGGGAGATGTGAGTACGTATTCAAAGGCACCAGTGAAAGATTAAATTGATCCCTCAGTGTTCAGAATCCCTGTTGGCCTCTTGAGAGAGGGAAAGGTACAGTACCGCCTCTAAAAGAGCTTTCTATTCAGTGAGGATGGGATGTAGGACTCAATCAGGAAAACACAAAGAAAGGTGCAGGGAGAAGAAGACGTAGATATCTTGGGAGAGGAGGGGGAGGATGTGCAGGGAATTGCCAAGAAGTTTTTCTTGGCAATTCTTTTTCTTTTCATAATAAAATTATTGTTCTCTCTAAAAACATTGGAAAATAAGAAAGAGAAAGGAAACCTGCATAAACTTCCATTTCCCTAATTATACATTTTAGGCTTTTTTCCTTCCAGACATTTTTCCTATGCATGAGCTTTTGCTATTGTTTTAAACATTGTTGTAATCATTTCCTTAGGTTTTCTGAGCTGACTGGATGACGTGTGCCATGGGTGTAATGAGTCCTTAAGCTTGATAGTGAGGGTTTTAAATTAGATTGGTTTGTTCAACTAGGGTGCCAAAGCTGTTCAGATGTGGAGCTATTTGAGGATGTTTCCAGCACTGACTTCACTGTGTGTAATAAATCCATTTTGGAATATTGAAAGGCATTTTCTTCTGCTTTGTTATTGCTAGTTGCTTATATTAAAATTGTAATACTTGTTCAGTTTAAATATCACTGTAACACATGAAAACATTAGCTTAGGCTTGTGAACTTTTGACTTGGCATTTCTTTTATAACTTTTAGGTGCGGCTTGTTCAGAAGAAAGATACAGGGCATGTGTATGCAATGAAAATACTCCGTAAAGCAGATATGCTTGAAAAAGAGCAGGTAAAGCACATTGTAGCAGTGATTTTAGTCAGCTTATGAATTTTTTGTTTCCTAAAACTGTTCTTTTTGCTTAGTTGAAATGTATATTCTTATTACAGTTTTCTTTAGCTCTGTCATGTATGAATATACATATAATACTACTTTCCCCAACAAAGAAGCAGTTACATACATTTTAAAAGTACAAATAATGCCTTTACATTATGTGCAGTCTTTTAGAAGTTGAAAGCCTATTAGAGAAGCATCTGCTGTTTGTGCCTCCCAGTTGATCACAACCTGTTCTTGTCATGAGGACCTTTTTTTTGAAGTCGTACTTGCTGTGGTAGTGTGTTCCTTACTGAATGCTGAGAGAAATTGTATATAGACCTTAGAACTGAGGCTTAGGAATTAGAATTTGGAATTTGCAATCTAAACTGTCTTAGTATGCTTCATTCTGTACACTCAAACCTAAGTTGGGTTTTCTGAGTAGTTCATCACTACCTAAAAGAGGCCAGTCTTCTTTCTGAATGAATTTGAAAAAATATAGTGCAAATGGCAGAGCAATGCAAATTTTCCTTTAATGATTAAGAACACTTTCTAAAACCTCAACCTACTTTGCAAGTAGATTTATAAGATGGATAAGTACTTTATGCAAAATAAGTAAGATTTTAAATATTGGACAGTATATTAAAAAAAGAATGCAGGCTTTCTTTAAATCTAGTTTAATTTAGCTGGTTGCTTAAGAACAGATCGTAGTGAGTGATGCCTACAGATATCCTGTAAAAGATCAGCAGGGCAAAGAGAGGCCTTGTGGCCAGGAGAGCTCCAGATACAGAGCCCAAGAGCAGGGATGGAGACTGGCCCCACACCCGATCCTTTCTGCCTCTTGAGAGGAGGTGTATAATCACTCAGGCTTCTCTGCCCTGCATTTAAGTGCCAGCTTAAAATTAGGAAATTTTATTTTCTTAATTTTCATATGTTACCCAGAAGCTTTAGACTCCCAGGAATTTTGGTTGAGAGTATCGAATACCCTGGTAGTATATCTTCAGATACTGTAGTTTATGCTAACAGCAGCCTTATTCAAAATGCGCAACAGCCCTCTTTATGTATTATCTAAAAATTAGTGTCTGGTCTTGGTGTAGGCACTGAAAGAGTTTTGGTTTTTCAGTTAATCTTGAAAAGGAAAATGTAAAACCATATTGATTAGTCAGTATATTTTGTATTTCACAGGTAAGTTTTATTTTTACAAGACATATTTCCTATAGTTTTAACCAAGGCTCAAGACCTTTGTCAAATAATTAGCATTCAGAATGAAATTGTAAAGAGAAGTACACACCATGACTTTCAGTTATTCATCCTTCATAGCGTGGGCCATTTTCCCAGCATGGTAACAGAGGATGACCCAAACATATTATGTAAAAACATTTTCTCAAAAATTGTTCAAAATCAATTTCTAAAATTTTTCTACATGAAAGTAAAGGAATTGTCTGTTAGAATTAGAATTTTAAATGATGCATTAACTTCATAGTTAGCTCACCTTGCTGATTGACTCAACTCCCTAGGTTTGATCTCAGTGTGCTCTAGTTAAAGTCTCTGGTCACAGACTCTGCTTGGGTCAGCCGTCTTGAAGAAGCCTGCAGCAGGTTGAGCGTGGACGTAGACTGGTGCAGACCCATCACTTTTGGGTAGGGCTGACAAAGGTTAGATTCAGAGCCTCACTTGTAAGTATAGGTGCCTTACCCAGAGGAAAAGTGTTTTGTTTGCTTTTACTAAGCTGAGCAGGAATTAAAGCTACCCACTGAGAGTTCACGTTGTTATTCTGTCCCACAGGGTGGAAATTTCTGCTACCTGGAATATGAATTTTAAAGGATAAGAGACCAGCGTTTAGCTGGTTTCTTCATGTTTCTCTTCCAGTGCAAAAGGAAAACTTCCAATTGTGATGCCAGTGTAGTGTTAGGATGGCACAGAAGACTGACTTTCTCCCTGCTTCCCTAGTGCCCAGGATAGTACCTAGCTCGTAATTCCCCACACCGTTAAATATTTATGGAGCAGGGAAAGGGAGCCTCTGGTGTGAGCTGCACCTCTGGCTGTTCCCTCCCTTACCCTATATTCACTGACTCCACTCCTAGATCTTGAGGTTCCTAGCTGCTATTTCAGCCCCGAGAGAGAAGGGCAAGGCGTGCTCACAGTGACTGTAGCTTTCCTCTTGACAAACGGAATGTTGCAGTCACCATTCTGTCCTCTAAGGTGAGGGACAAGTGGTAAGAGTAGTGCCTTCCCTTTTCTCTGGCTCGCTGCAGTAGATAGAGGCCTTAACTGGAGCCAGGGGAAGCAGGGGCAGGTGAAGGCTGCCTTGTACAGTCTTCGTGCCTGGTAATGACTGGGCCATAGCCACGGCTGCAGTTCAGCAAGTGGCATTAATATTTCCCCAAAACTTCACTTCTGTATTCGAGCCAAGTAAAGGCAGATGCTTTTATTTGGCTTCTTCATGATTTCATAGCACTATTCCTTATGACCCTTATCTTCCATTTTTCCCACTTTCATACTGTAAGTAGAGATGTAAAAATGTAAGTTTTATGCCACACGGAGGCTATTTAAAAATATCCCAAAGAACAATTTTAGTAGAGATTAAAAACTCAAATATGTAAACCCAAATGCCTTCAGGCCCATGGGAGTTAGCATGGAAGAATGGGGCAGGTTAGGTGTAAGACAGGAGAGAGGGGTGGGGTCTGTGTCCAAATGGAAGAGAGAGTGCCTGGCTTTGCTAAAGATATTCCAGTAAAACAAACAAGTATTCAGAACATTGTATCAAACAAGACAACAACCACAGGCTGAGTTTGCCAACAGAAGTGCCAGTTTGTGAACCTTGTTACATCTTGACCTCTGAACATACTGTAGAACTTGGGCTCTGTAGCATAGTGTATGTTAAGACCAAAACCTCTGTTAAGGATTGAACTGGGTCTTAATAAATTTAGACCTAATTCAACCCAACTTTGCATCTTGTGACATTTATATAAGAGGAGAGGGAGCAGGATTTGATGATATGCAGCAGAGTTTTAATTACTGTTATATATTTAAGGCAGATAAGGTAAATTTGATAATAAAACATTGTTTTTTGGTTTTGTTTTGTTTTTCGTGAGGAAGACCAGCCCTGAGCTAACATCCGTTGCCAATCCTCCTCTTTTTGCTGAGGAAGACTGGCCCTGGGCTAACATCCGTGCCCATCTTCCTCTACTTTATATGGGACGCCGCCACAGCATGGCTGACAAGCAGTGCATCGGCAGGCGCCGGGGATCTGAACCCGCGAACCCCAGGCTGCCAAGCGCGACCTAAACCACTGTGCCACTGGGCGGCCCCGATAATAAAACATTTTAATGAAGTAATTCTACCAGTTCTCCCAAACCGTTGGCAACTTGATCTCCTTAGCTAGATATTTCAGTAAAAGTAGAAAACTGGAAATGTCATAAATTTGAATCTAGAACTTTTCTTAGTTGTTCTTATATTTCAATTCAGTAAGAATTGATTGAGTACATACTCTGTGCACAGTAGTGAACTGAGTGCTGTGGTATCATAGTATTCTAGAATTGTCAACCAGGACACCGTCACCGCAGATATCATTGCAGAAATGAACAGGACTTATTTAGAGAGTCTCATCTTGAGGACTTATTTTTATCATAAAAGATTATTAGAAAAAAAAGAATGGTAATTCTAACTAATCAGAGGTTCAGTTTATAGCACTGTTACAGTTGCTGTTTGCATTAAAACCATTCATTTTGCCATTTTTAAAGCCTTTCATCCTTCAAGTTTTTATCACTGAACGCCTTCAAGTCAAATGTTGTCACTTTTGATTTAGCAGGTTTGCCTAAGCATAAATTAGATCTTTTGCCTCAACACAATTTGATACTCAAAACAGTATTTAAATTGTTTAAACGAATATTCAGTCTAATAAAAGCAGAGCAAGGCTTGTTATTAATCAAATGCGTATACCTCCAGGTTGGCCACATTCGTGCGGAGCGTGACATTCTAGTGGAGGCAGACAGTTTGTGGGTTGTGAAAATGTTCTATAGTTTTCAGGATAAGCTAAACCTCTACCTAATCATGGAGTTCCTGCCTGGAGGTAATTACTTGACGATGAAAGGTCATTTTTCCTTTTTTGTTCTATGGTTTCTCTTTCACATCAATTAACCCTCCTTTCTACTTTTAATCGTGCTCACAAAGTGGCTTTCTGTATCTTTTTTAGGTCTGTAAAGGAGGTCAGTAACCTGTCTTATGCTGGGGTGCCTTTCCACAATTCTTAGTGCCATAAAAGTAACCTTCTCATTCATTCTCATGATTTCAGATGGACATTTCTTTCTTTTTTTTTCTTCTCAAATAGGTAGGAATAAGACTAGGGACTCTGCCTGCTCTCCTGTCAGTGGGAATCATGTATAGTCAGTTACCCAAGTGACAAAATTGAAACTATGGCATGCTTTGCTTCGGCTTTTTTTTTTTTCTATAACTTAATAAGGAGTGAATTTCTCATTACCTATATTAGTAGCCAGAATCATGTCTCATTTCTGAGATTTCAAGTTTTATGTAACTCAGCATGTGCATCTCCTAAGACAGCTCCAAAGTAAACCCAGATCAGAACATACCGTCTGTTCTTGGAACGCAGTCTGTTTCCCAGTGAGCAGATGAACTGTGAGCAAACACTGGTGGGAAAAAAAGAATACTTTTTCTTTTTTGGTTCTATAGCAAAGCAAATATAATTGTGGCATAATATTTTGATCTTGTGACAACCTTTAGATCTAGAGTCATCAATTTTTTATTAACAATTGATGAACTTTAGAAAAGATTCTGTCTGGTAGAATGAGAAGAAACTTTTTAACATTTAAATACCAGTTCTCAATTAGGAGTCAGAACCAGCTCAGTCACCAGCCCCTTGACATGTGTCTTCTCAAACCTCACATGCACCATCTTCCATAGCTCCTCATGTCTCCTGGACCCTGCCCTTTGCACTCGGTGGAGCTGGCCTGCAGAGCCATATACCATCTGGCCTGAGCTCTCTGATCATCTGGGCAAGCTCACACAGATGAGGCCATTGGCTGCTCTCCTGGGCCACAGCGCTGAGGCCACACAGCTACCTTAGAGCCGGCCTGAGTGCACCACCCGTGTCTCTGCTGTGCCTCCAGATTGAAACTGTGGCTTCCAGGAATGATTACAGAATCATGTTTTTCGAGTCAAAAAAGAGAGCATTTTAATAAATGGTTTAATTTTTGCCTGAAGGTAAAGTGCCCACTTTACTCTAAGAATACAAAAATTCCCCCAAAGTTACAAATGAAATGAAATTCAAAAAGCAGCAACTAAAATCAGAGGTTTCTTTCTCTTTTCCCTATTTTCTAACATAAATGGCTTTATATGAGATCTAAACTGAATCTTTCCTATTTCTCTTAGATTTAAACTGCTTATACCTATTTGCTTTGCTTTTGTCTAACCATTGAGTTAGGATCAGAATCTTTTTTTTACCATTTTATGTTGCTGGTATTAAGCAGAAATAATTAAATTTTGATTTTGCAGAAAACTAAGGAGGTTACCTTTTAACTGCTGAAATACTGGTGGTGTATTGTAAAAGTTGCGTAAAGCACCTTGGTGTGTACTTAAATACCTGCAACAAAACCCTGGAGAGAAAAACCCCACTGATCTTGGGAGATGTTCAGTGTGCACTTCTGGGAGGCAGCTATTACACATTGCAGTCTGTAGTGTTGTCAGTTCCTTTTTAGCTTTTGTTGACTAACCCTTTTCTACCTAAATCCCACCTTTTTATTTTTTTACGTTCTGATGTTTTGTGAGTAGAAATTGGAGAGCTTGTTTTTAGCCTTCCCAAATGTTGACGTTTTTGTTTGGCACGTCAGCCTCTCTATACAACTGCAGTACGACCCACGTGTCAGAGCCATTTGGTTCTAGGTATTAGAGAAGTGCGCAGATATTTGTACAAAGTGAAAAGTAAAGTAGTCTTCTTCCCACAACCAAAAAATTATCTTAAGCAAATTTATGTTTTTTTTTGGCATGAGAGAAATTTCTTTTTTCTCTCCAAAGTAAAATGGAAATCACAGCTTAGTGGTCAGCATCAGTTAGGTTCGGTGAAAGTGCTTTGCTCTTGTGACTGAATTTTACCTTTTAAGTGTTAGAAGCTACTTAGCATTTCCACCCATATTGGCAGCGTGGGTCACTCTGGAACTGTTTAGCACTGCCTTATAATGGCAGATAGGGAATACATATTTGAAAACTGGCACTTATTCATGTCTTGTTTTGTGTGTGTGTGTGTGTGTGTGTATGTGTGTGTGGTGGGTTTGTATCTTCTTGTTTCCAGGGGACATGATGACGCTATTGATGAAAAAAGACACCCTGACGGAAGAGGAGACTCAGTTTTATATAGCAGAAACAGTATTAGCCATAGACTCCATTCACCAGCTTGGATTCATTCACAGAGACATCAAACCAGACAACCTTCTCCTGGACAGCAAGGTACTGTGGGGTAGTGGCATGACTAGTGTGTATTTACTGATCTGAGCAGCCTCTGCTTTAACACTGGTTCTGCTTGTAGTAATCACAGTAGGGGAACTGTGAACTACCTTGTATATTTTTCTCTTTCTTTACAGGTAAGTTTGTTGTTACTTCTTTCTCTGAAAGGCTTATGATTTTGTAACTTGATTGAATCTTCCTCTTAAAAACAAAGGACATTTTTGAAAATGATTAAGAGTAAAATTGATTTAGGTTATTTTGTAATAAAGCCAAAGATAGTCGTCTTTTCTTAGCATGTAATTAATATCCAATGCAGCACCTGTGGAGAATCCCTCTGTTGGTCAGCCTCATCAGTTGAGGAGGAATCCAGCCAGGAACCAGGTAGTGAGGCAAAACAACAACAATCTGTCACAAAGTTCAGGTTCCAGATCATATGCCCTCTGTTTAAAGAAGAGTCCTGCTCAGCCTCTTTAATGGCTTCTTTATATTTATCTTTAGACATACACATGAGCTTAGTTGCTTGGTTCTTAAGCTCACAGCAGATTAGAAGAGAATCCTTGTGCTGCTGAACTGCTGGATACCCCTTGACAAGTCTCCACCGTCTGGACCTTGCTTATCTATAAAGTCAATATACGTATTGATCCAGAGAAGCTCCAAAGTCCCTTCCAGCCCTAAAATTCTAGGATATTCTGTTCTGTAACACAGGATTGTTTTCTTGACTGAATTTTTCTTTTAAGTAGAAAAGTAAATTTAATTCCTAGGGCATTTTTCTTTCTTGCTGTCTTTTGATAATATTCTTGCCATTTTGAAAAACCTGAAGTTTTGGTTTACTTTCTTTGAAAACCTTTATCTTTCTATTTCAAGAGGGCAGGAGCTTTGTCAGATAATCTTTTGGTTAATAGCTTTTTTCTTCATTATAAGAATAATGGACATACATAATAGAGAATTTGAACAATACAGAGAGTTATAAAGAGGAAAAATACAATCTCAATGTTTAAAGATAACCACTATTTTGGTATAATAGGTTCAATACCTTTTCTGTTTGTGGCAATAATTTGTATACAGTTAGCATCCTAAAAGTAAATAGCTTGGTATTCTGCTTTTATTTATTTATTTTTGTGAGGAAGACTAGCCCTGAGGTAACATCCGTTGCCAATCCTCCTCGTTTTTGCTGAGGAAGACTGGCCCTGGGCTAACATCTTTGCCCGTCTTCCTCTACTTTATATGGGACGCCACCACAGCATGGCTTGACAAGCAGTGCGTCTGTCCACGCCCGGGATCTGAACCTGTGAACCCCGGGCCGCCGAAGCGGAGTGCGCGAACTCAACCGCTACACCACTGGGCCGACCTCCGGTATTCTGCTTTTAAAATGTTGATGTATATGAGAGTATTTTTCTATGTCATTAAGTTCAGGTACGTTTTCAGTAAAGCACTAGCTCTACTTTGTGGTCAGATGCCCTGGTCATGTACCCTAGGTGTGTCATTGCTAGCTTAGTTGTACCCTGTAGTCTAGGTTCAGGTCCAGCAAACATATTGAAGGCCAAGAACTTGCTTCAGTGTAGCAAAGGAGTGGGGAGCCCTGTTAGGTGTAGATTTGTAGATACGCTAGCCCAGACTTGTAGAAAAATTTTGTCACAAGGAAGCTCATTCATGTGTTCAGTCATTTAGATTGCAGAAGTGAAAATGTAGAAGTTTTGAGTTCCTGCTGTACACTCGGAATAAAGCTACAGAATTCCTTGACAATCTAGGCTTGAATAGCATTTGCTCCAGGCACTGCTTTTTAAGCACACTTCTTTCTTAGAAGTATCCAGTTAAAACATGTAATTATGAGAACTATAAATGAAACTCTGTTCCTTAGTTTGTGGAACAAGTTATTTGCAAATCTGAAAGAAAAGATACCAGGTTAGTAGGCTCAAAGCTGTCTTTGGCAGTTTACCTTGTTGCACACACACCTGCATGCACACACACACACACACACACACACACACACAGCAAATCTAATGGGATTTCTTTAAAAATAAGACAAAATAATACCTGACCCATCTGAGCAGAGCTTCTGTAGACTTGTACCCTGGGAAGTTTTTATGTTAAGCCCTGAGGATTTCCTGAAGGAAGATGGGATCGTGGAAAGACCACAGATGTTGAAGTCCTTGAGGCTCAAACCTTGGCCACACTGCTTCTAATTGTGTGACCGTGAGCAATGTAGATCCCTGAGCATCAGGATTCCTTCCTCTATTTTTGATTTTACTTCCTTATCTACTTAAAATTTCACCACCCCAAGAACACCTACCTCTTCCTTAGGGCTGGTTATGTGCCAAGTGCCAGGTTAGGAGCCTTACATGCATTAATTCTCATCATTCCTGCCAAGGAGAGAGCATTATCCCCATTTTCCAAATGAGACTCGGGGGTTGGAGAGGTTAGGTAATCCTGGTCTGGGGAGAAAGAACATGGATTGATTTCTGGCTTTGGTTCTGCCATTTCCCCAGCAGGCCCTTTAATGACTCTGAGTCTGTGAAGTGTGGCGTAAGAGTTATAAATGAAACGACATACTTAAAGCATGATGCCTGACTCATAGGAAGTGTGAGTTTTCCTTGAAGAGAATGATGAAGTTAGAGACCTATGATTGGAATACAGTTTGACAACATGTATCAAGAACTGTGCAATTTAGTTTATTCTCTTTGTCTTTGGAATAATTTACTCCTTGGAATTTATCCTAATGAAATAATTCGAGAAGAAGCTATATGAACAAAGATTTGTTCCTCTCTGTCAGGCCCTCTCTGTCACAGGGGTGCTTTAATGCACATTACATGAGAGTGAAGAATCAGAAATGGAGTAAGCATCCAGTATTAGGGGGATGGTTAGATAAACAATGATGTACTAAGTCATTTGAATATTATGTAGACATTAAAAATGGTAATTGAAGACCATATAGAAACACAGAGAAATATTTGATTGAGTTAGTTTAAGAACTAGGAAGAGCCAGCCCCAGTGGGCTAATGGTTAAAGTTAGGCACTCTCACCGCTTCAGTGGCCCAGGTTCATTTCCCGGTCAAGGAACCACACCACCCGTCTGTCACTTGCCATGCTGTGAGGGTGGCTCGCATAGAAGAACTAGAATGACTTACAACTGGGATATACAGCCATATGCTGGAGCTTTGGGGAGGAGAAAAAAAAAGTAGTAAAATTATCTTTAGATGCTCTGGAGGGTTCAACTATGTTTAAAAGTTTATATTTGGACAAAAACAGATAGTATGCAAAAATGAAAATACTTTTTAGTATAATAGGATTTGGGGTGATCTTTTAAAAATTTATTGCTATTATATATATTTCCTTGTAATAAAAGAAAAAAAGGCAGCATACTTTGGCTGTGGAGCTGTAATGGATACTGCAAGGAGCTGGAGAAGATAGGATAATGTTCTGTTCCATATCCATGAATGTTCATCCATTCTCTTACCTTGTTTCTTCTTCCCCATAGGGCCATGTGAAACTTTCTGACTTTGGCCTTTGCACAGGACTGAAAAAAGCACATAGGACAGAATTTTATAGGAATCTGAACCACAGCCTCCCCAGTGATTTCAGTAAGTGTTAACTGTGATTGTTAGTCTTTTTATCCCTTAAGTGGGCTTGGAAGAGCTGTTCCCCTGGTTACCAAAGTATGCAAGACAGACTAGGAGATTCTCACAGCATGAGTCTTCAGAGAATAAAAATACTTCCCCTGTGATTTGTATTTTATGGTGAGGCAAGGTGAGTGCTACCAGATGTGTTAAGGCAAATGTTGAAAAGAGCTTTCTTTGGAGCTCTGCTGCGAAGGTTCCTGGGTATGATGAATATGGGGCAGGCAAGCAAAAGTAGGAGAGGAAAAAGTCCTGGGAACAACTCCAGAGTAGATTTATTCTAGGTGCTTCTTTCTGTCATGGCAGAAAGAAATTTATCTTTTTGAGTGTTCGTTCACTGAAGCACTGTCAAACCATTGAAACTATGTAGTAAAATTACAGTTCATCCTAGAGGATCTTATATCATACATGTATTATAAATTGAGAAGTCTCTGATTAGGTAACAATTGCTACTCTTGGAAATTTGATGGTAATTTTGAGAGACTGGGAATGTTTTAGGTCCACTTTGGGACCTTGGCTTCTGATGAGACTGAATTCCCTGTAATTCTGATGAAGGCCTGCCTGCCTATGTCCTCTCTGGCTGCGTGATCCACGTGGAAGTGCTGCTTACAACTCTCATTGTGTGATTCTTTGAGTTAATGCTTTAGAACCTCTGATTTGGGTTTATAGACTCCTGGAAATGTGTCATCCAGAGTTATTGCTGTGTGGGCAGAAAAGCAAGACTTTAGGGTCTCATGTGGCTGGAACCAGAGCCTAAAAAAGTAGTAAACATTCCTGTCTGAACTTTGATTAGAACTTCTTTTCTCTACTTTTAGCTTTCCAGAACATGAATTCCAAAAGGAAAGCAGAAACCTGGAAGAGAAATAGACGTCAGCTAGTAAGTAATATCTGTGACTTCTTAAATGCTGTAAACCAAGTATGAATAAGTTCAAAAAATATGCACATAAATTTGCATTTGATAAATGTTTGCAGCATATCTATCCCTTGCTTTTAAGATTACCTTAATAGAGTACTGTCGTTATGTCAGTAGCACCAAATGTAATGTTTTGAAGGAGGGTAGATACTATTAGGTTGTTTTGATTGTGACATTTTCAGTGTATGACCTCATTCTGACCTTTTACATTTGTGACATCCCCTTTCTTCCTGTTCCATCTTTTCCCTATTTTGGGGGTGGTAAAGGTGTTATATTTAAGCTGGAGTTCTCTTAAAATGAAACTAAGTACAAATACCTATCCAGAGTTTTAAGAGCAGTGGTTCTCAAACTTTTAAAATTCTGATTCACTTAGGCAAGTCAAGACTCCTCAATTCACCTGTTCCACCCTTTCCTACTGTGTGGTGGAAAAAAGAACTTGGTGATAAAAATTGGAGGAAAATTTAAGGGAAATGTTCATTACTTACTTGATAAGTATTTGAGTATATACACATAAAATTATGCCCCACAACCTTAAAAATAAGTAACATTATTGCATTTACCTTGATAGTATGTTGTAAGTTATTTAAATAGTACAGATTCACCAGTGAAATATTGCTGTCTAGGCAAACTTTTATTCCAATTCATTGGTTCATATTTGAAGTGCAGTGTGTGTGTCCCAATGTCTAGTTATTGGAAAATTATCGACCAGAGATAATAAAAATGTGTATCACTACATAGTTAGGCTTTGCTAGAAACCCATAGCAAATGAAATTGATGATGGTAAGGCTAAACTGACATTTGCTTATTAGAAAGCAAGAATAGCAGCAGTGGAAAACAATGACTAACTTGGAATGATGATCATGCACGTGTATTATCTGGAAATGGTGGCACTTCTGCATGTCAGTGCATACAAAAGTAACTTGGTGGGTTTGCCAAATATTATGTTTTGGCCAGACTTCTTAGTAAAATACTGAATTAGAGTTTTCTAATTCTAAATCTAATTAAAGATACTAATCTTTAACAACTCACTTATAGGTCACTAGTAAGTAGCTGTCAGTCATATGTGAAAATGGAAGCCTGTAGGATTGTTTAAGAAAGAATCAAAGGAAAGGCTTGCATGTTTTTGATTATTTGAGGCCCATCAGTGGGCTTTAGACCAGGCTTTGAGTATTATCATTTTTACATTAAACCTGGGCCCTGGGAGAGGCATTAACTTAAACCAAACACTTTTGGAGGTGCAGTAACTGAAATTAGTCTTTGCTATCTTTTTCTAATATTAACTTGGGGATACTTAAGTTTGGTATAGTCATATCATAGTCTTCTTTCCTTAGGAACTCTGATACTCTTTAAATGTCTAAATTCTGTAGTGGTTGAAAAACTGTTTACATAGCTTGTTGATGGTTAGGGAATGTCAGGAACATGTGGTCAGATGCTTCTATTATGTCTCTTCATAGAACAGTAGATCTTAACCTTGGCTGCACATGAGAATCACCTGGGGAACTTCAGAACATGCTGATGTCTGGGTTCCAACCCCAGAGATTCTGATTCAGTTAGTTTGGGGTACATAGTCTGGGTATCTGATTTAGTAAAAGAACTCTGGGTGATTCTACTCTGCATTGAAGGTTGAGACCCTCTACTGAAGAGACTATTTCTTAAACAATAGCTCCTGCATTATTGAGAAACTGATATTAAACTATGTTTTGGAAGCTAACAAAAGGTAAGAAATCTTCTGTGGTTTTTTTTTAAGCAAGCCAGGATTTAACCTTTGGCCACTGTGCTGATATTTATTTTGGGGGTAATTAAGCTTAAATACCTTAAATTATCCTTATACTCTGAGACAAGCTTTATGCTCTTTGACATGCACCAAGGGGTCATATCAGACTTACTAGGAACCACTTATATGGCTATGAGGAAGGAGATTTCACAGTTCCCATATTTGGAGTTAAATGTCCTTTAATAGTTTAAATATTTTTAAAAAATATCTGAATAAACTAAGGTTCTCATGCTGTGATTAAGGTTCTTGCCTTTTTGGTCTATCTACAGTAGAAATGGAAAAGTATTAAGTTCATCCTCATATTACCTCTTTTGATAACTTGAAGAAAATAAAGCCACCTCTTGGTCTTCAAACCCTGTGCTTTTAACCTTTCGTAAATGATCCCATTCAGCTAGTACCAAGTGGAAGATTAATATTAGTTAATGCTTAATATAAATTTACTGCTCTAGATTAAGCCTAACATATGTAATTGCTCATCTAGCCTGTTACTTTTCAATCCATTGAGAATCACTGAAAAAAAGTAGAGGCCTTAGGTTCACTCCTTGGCTGCTTAAATCTTATTGTAGTGTTTTAAATACCTATGTGGTCCTAGGTAACAACCTTAGGCCCCAGTAACTGATTAGGAAATGGGTATGGGTCAGCTTTAAGTTATTAAACCACAGAGGTAGGAGATGAAGTACATCTGTCTTTGTCAGTTTTTATTTTTTAGTGTAGAATTTACAGAAGTGATTAAGTAGGAAATTAAATTGTTTTATTTCCCCTAAAATCCTAAATGAATTCATAAGTTGGAACACATCATGTGTTTGAAATGACTATTAACAACCAACAAAGCTCTTTTAGAGTGCAGCTCTAATCAACACAATAAACACCCAGACAACAAAAGGAAAAAGGATACAGATTCAAGGTATTAGGAGCTTGGAGTTAGAGGACACCTGGGTATGGAAAACAGACAGAAGTTTGGGAAGGGGCAGTGCCTAGATTAGAACTACCCATTACCTGGAACCATCAGTGCGGTAAAAGGGAGTGAGTGCCTAAGGCGGGCCTCTGGTTCCCAGAGTGAAGGTTACCTTGTTGCAGGGGCCTGAGCCTGCCGTTGGCTGTCCCTTATAACTCCCCGAGTTTTCTTAACACTTCAGGATCTTCAAGGAATTACTTTCCTGTGGCAGTAGATCTCTGGTTTTATAATAAAAATCTTTGAACAAATAAGATTTACTTAACATTCAGCATGGCTGGAATAAATCTAGTCTCTAAATTGAAGGGTTTTTATAGTTTCTTAACCTTTATAATTAGAATGAAAATACTTCTGTTTCTTGGGGAGGGCCCAGTCCATGTTTCAGACTTTAAAGCTTTAAGAAAAACAACAGTTGGCATTTATGTTATTTAATATATGTATTTAAAAGAAAATAGTGTACAATTATCTATATGGAAAAAATGGATTCCTACCTTACAAGTATACACAGAAATAAATTGTAGATGGAAAATAAAACTAAAAATTTTAGAAGAAAATACAGGGCAATATCTTTATGACATCAGAGTAAGGAAGGATTTCTTGAATCAGATACAAGAAGTACAAATCATAAAGGAAAATTTGATTTATTTTACTATTTTAAAGGAAAAAAACCCTTCTGTATATTGAAAGACATAAACAAATGAAAAGATAAGTCACATGGTCCAACTATTTTGGAATCATCTTACAGTTCATGTGCACACTCTCCCATCTAGCAATTCTACCCCTAGTCATGTGCCCTGAAGAAACTCTTGGCACCTGTGAATCGGGAAACATGTATAAGAATGTTTATTGCATTTTTGTAATAGCAAAAAACTGGAAATAACCCATTGTCCTTTGAAAAGAAAATGGTTACCTTCTGGAATAGAATATTTTAGAGTGTGAAAATAATTGAACTACAGCTACATGTGACATCATGGATCAATTTTAGAAACAACATTGAGAGGAAAAATCAAATAGCAGAAGATTGTGTGTAGGTTGATACTCTTTACAAAGCTCAAAACCAAAACTAAATAAGATCTCATTTAGAGAGACACGCATGGCAAAATTAAATTTTTTTTAAAAGCAGAAGAATGATAAACATAAAATTGAACCATAGGGGTTAGGAGGATGGGATGGGGAGGAGTACATATTTAGCTTTAATGACATTGGTAATATTTGAATTCTTCAGTTGAACCCGTGGGTATTCATTTTCACTATAATGTTTCATAATTTGAAAGTTACATGTTTTTTGATATGTGACAAATATTACATCATTTAAAAAGTCATAATAAAAATAATAAGCTTCAGACTGGGAGAAGATATAATATGTACAACTATAAAGGATTAATGTCCTAAATCAGGATTAATGCCCTGGAGTCATAAAACATTCTTATGAATCAATAAGAAAAAAGATAATGCAACTAAAAAAACGAATGGGCAAAGGATCTGAACAGGAATTCACAGAAAAAAGAACTGCATGGCTAATTAACATATGTGAATGTGCTCAATCTTAGTAGAAATAAAGGAAATGCAAATTAAAACAGTGAGATCCCGTTTCATATTCATCAGATTGGTAAAAATTAAAAAGTCTGACAAAGCCAAGTGTTGGTGAGATGTGGAACACCAGGAGCTCATCCCCACTGGGCATGTTTAAATAGGGGTAACCGTTTTGGAGGACAACTGGAAGATGTCTAAGTTGAAGATGCTCATAATGCAAGACCCAGCCATGCTACTTCTAGTATATCCTCTAGAGAAATTCTTGCAGATTGCTTTGGACGTGTTACAGAATGTTTATTCATTTGTCATAGTGAAACATTGGAAACAATATGTGTCCATTTGCAGGAGAATGGATAAAAAACATTGTGACTTGTATAGTGGAATAATCGTGTGCAGCGGTGAAATGGGTGAACTAGAGCTGCATGAATAAATCTCAAAGGCATAATGTTGAGTAAAAAAAGCAAGTTGTAGCATTGTAGGATAATGCAGTACAGTATGAAGCCTTTTATTAAAAGTTGAAATATACAGGAAGTAATATTATGTGATTTATACAAATATTTATACAAGCATAGCACAGCAACTTCAGAGTAGTTTTGACTTCAGTGAGAAGGGAGAGGGGTTATCTGGCATTAATCGTTTCTGTAGTTTCTTTTAAAAAGACAAATGTTCTGAGACAAATATGGCAGATTATTAACCTCTCTTTAATATGGGTAATGGGTACACGTGTGTTGTATTGTCTGTGCTTTTTTTTGTATATTTGCAGTATTTCCTAATAAATATTTTTAAAGACAACACAGCTGTAATTTTTAATTTTAGAGATTATATAATATTGAAAGCACCTAGATTCGAGCCTTCTGTGTGGTAAAACCTCAAATGCTGCACACGTTGGAAGGCTTTGCCTGTAATCCCCCATAGTATTGCTGTCCTGGTATATGAGAGTAGATTACTTGAATTAGAAAATATTACTGAGAACTATTTACATAAATGATTAAGTTTAGTAAATACACATTTAAAAGTCTTTAACCTATAGGCTATAACTTTAGATTTTGATAATAAAGCTTCCCTTTATGATTTTCTCAAATCAAAGAATATATATGGTGGAAAGAAGGATGATATGAAGCAAGATATTTAATTTCCAAACAGGGCTCTGCCAGTTAACTAGTTCTGAGGCCTTGGGCAAAGCTGTTTTGGGCATCAGATTTTTTTATCTGCAAAGTTGGGCTATTAAGGTCCTTTTTGCTGAGTTTTGTCAGGACTAAATGGGCTCATAAACATATAAGTACAGAGCCTTGCACTTACTGGGTGCTCAGTAAATTATGGTACTAGTTATTATGACAGATACCATTGACTTGGTGAACTATGGGCTTTGGCCGTATTTAGGAAGGTCTCTTGCTCACTGACAAAGCTTTATCGTTCATTTTGGAAGTGCTCTGGCAAATCAGACTTGCCATCAAGTTACTGCGCCGTCCCACTTATTTAGTTTGTGGGTAGCTCTAGGTGGTGCTCGTAGCTTTTGGTGTCTAGAACAGAACTCTGGGCACCCTCCTGCCTCCTGGGCCTCCCTGATGTGTGGTACATGTTTCAGGCCTTCTCCACAGTAGGCACTCCTGACTACATTGCTCCCGAGGTGTTCATGCAGACCGGATACAACAAGCTCTGTGATTGGTGGTCGCTTGGGGTGATCATGTATGAGATGCTCATCGGTAAGTTGCATGCTTTCAGGGGGCTTTTTGTGTAGTCAGGAAAGATTCTTACATTGATAATAGGTTGTTTCAATTGGGGGTGATCTAAGCACTTTCCCTCCCTTGTCTTTCAAAATGAAGTTTCCTAGGTAGAAAACTCTTGGCCTTCAAATGTATCCCACCATATTCTCTGGCTTACTGGCATCCTGTGGTTGCTTTGCTGATCCTTTATCATGTTTTTCTTCTACGTTTTCATCCTCTCCATCTAGCAGCTCTTTCAGTCACTGGAGTTTATTCAATATCCATTGTATGCAGAGAACTTTAACTGGGCATTGCCTCACACACATTTCATATTTGCTGTTCCCTTCCTCTCTCAAAGCCTTCAAAGGATGGAACCCTCTGGCCTTTCTCTCTCTTGTTTGGATGGTGTGTCTGTGTATTTAGGGGACACATCTCTGGGGGTGGCCATACGCCCAAAAGCACTAGTGTCTCCGTGGCAGTACCGAGTGAGTCTGTGAGGATGACTGGTGTGGTATCTGGCTGCATTGTCTCTGGGAACATTGGATGGATGCCTGTGGAGACCATGTAATCTTTGTGGAGGCCAGGTGGAGTAATACGGTATGGGAGTATTTATCCTCTTGCCTGTAGTTCTCAAAAAGAGGCATGGTGGTCACTTTTGAAACCTATGCTTTTTTCTTATTCAACTAGTTTGGCACTTGACCCATGTAAGGATATTCCTAGAATGGACTCGTTTCTATTTTTTGGAGTCGTTTCTTAATGATGATGTTTCATCCTTTCGTTTCTTCTTTGGGCACAGTGATTCCCACATCTGCAACTCTACTTATGTCTTCCTTACTTTTCCCGGCTTCAGCTATTAGCTGCCTCCCTAGTGGTACCAGAAGCATAACTTCATTTTGGATTTAGAAGTTTGGGGGAAAATGGAAAATTGGTTTAGATGTTTTCTGGTATGAGTGGAAATACTGTCCCTGTCATGGAGGGAAGGACATAAGTTCATTAAAGAGACATAGAATCATATTAAGGAGAATAATCTCAGTCAGATTCAAAGTTCTGGGATGTAAAAGCTCCGAAGTTCCTTTTTTATTACAGGCTACCCACCTTTCTGTTCTGAGACCCCTCAAGAGACATATAAGAAGGTGATGAACTGGAAAGAAACTTTGACTTTTCCTCCAGAAGTTCCTATCTCTGAGAAAGCCAAGGATCTAATTTTGAGGTATCAGTCAGAAAACATCTCCCCTGCCCCCCACTTAGGCTTTTTGACATGAGTGAATCCATTTTTTTTAAACTTTCTTTATTTCCTCGGTCTGCCCCCTCCTTCTTCCCATTCCTCTCTTTAAAAAAAAGGGAGGTTATTCCTTTTCTTTTTCTGAAGAGACCACCTGAGGTATGCTGAAGGGGCTCTGTCTTTTCCAGATTCTGCTGTGAATGGGAACATAGAATTGGAGCCCCTGGAGTTGAGGAAATCAAAAGTAATTCTTTCTTTGAAGGCGTTGACTGGGGACATATCAGGTATATCCATATAAAAGCTTTCAGGATTATTTCAGAAAGGCTGTAGTTTGCTTAATACTATCTTGGAAGCACAATCACTGGCAAGCCAAGTAAGAGAAGAGAGCTTCTTAGAAATTCAGGTTCTTTTCCTAATTTTCACTCATGGTGAGGATGCAAGTTGGGGCTACCTGTCAGCTGTGTGCCATGGGATATGTTGAAGCCAGCAGTTATTTCCAAAGTGAAGTGAAGTTGGGTTCCGTGGTGAAGGGAGCATCTAAGAAGCATGCTGTCATTGCTTTTGCCTGGAACACACCAACCTCTCTAGTGTTGGGGGCCACCAGCAGGACTGTCCCTGCCCACAGGGTAGGTGGGAAGTGGTGCAGAGGGGAGTCGTGACGGAGAGTGAAAATTGTCATGGTGGGGTTGTAGAGTGCCGTCAGTGGTGATGAAAGCCTGCACTGCTTGCTGTGGTCCCAGACCTCCTTACTCAGCATTCGTTGGTTGCTAAACAGAAGATGAAGTTGTCATCTCTTCCATAATTGTGTTCTGATTTGCATCCTGGTGATTTGTACCTTTGCCTCCTTTGTGCTGCACTTTAGCCGTCCTGCTCACTGGCACCTCTGATAGGGAAGGCCAGAGCCCTGCATGGGTACACTTAGGTTCAGTGTCCCTTTTTAGCAGACAGGGCAGGCCATCAGGGGGAGTGCATTAACTTTGGATTTTAATGTTTCATTATTTTTGTCTTTCTTCCTAGCTATGAATATTTATATTTTTTCATCATAATTTATTTTGTTTAGATGTAGTCAGTTGGCATGGTTGGTCAGTGGTCATAAGCTTTACAGAGAAAATAAATGCTGCCTGCCAGTGGATAGTCTTCGCATGTCAGACCAGGGGTCTGTTTTGGAGAAAGACTTGGTTATGATCCATATGATTACTAACCATAGTAATTTTTGGCATGTCTATTCTTGGCAGAGAGAGACCTGCTGCAATATCTATTGAAATCAAAAGCATTGATGATACCTCAAACTTCGATGAGTTTCCAGAATCTGATATTCTTAAGCCAACAGGTAATACCACTAAACTGCCTCCCGCTGCCTTATAAGTGCATTATTTCCACCCAATTTCAGATGATGTTTACAAATTAGGGTAGAGAACATGGAGGGAACTTCAGTTCTTTGAGTTCTTTGTAAGTATTTTTCCAGTGCTAATACTGGGTGGCAGTGAGACCTTGTCGAGTGGGAAATGAATGCACACTCCCATGTTTAGACTGCTCAACTGGATGGGTAAATCACACAGATGTTCTTTTGTTGTTATTAAATTAAAGGTTAGGTAACCTCAAATGACACAAATGGGAAAATAAAACTTTTAAATATTTGTGAAAAATATGAGGTTCAAAGAACATAGGCAAGCAAATGTAGAAAATTTGCAGAGTGAAAAATAACTTCCCAAATAGAAACTGAGGTATGTTCTTCAGAATGTCATGCCTTCAGCACTGAGTAGTCTGTCTGGGTAAGGCAGTGAATCAACTCTTACATCTATTTCTTTCCCAGTGGCAACAAGTAATCACCCTGAGACTGACTACAAGAACAAAGACTGGGTCTTCATCAATTACACATACAAGCGCTTTGAAGGCCTGACTGCGCGGGGGGCAATACCTTCTTACATGAAAGCAGCAAAATAGTATCCTTGAAATGGAATCCTAAATGGAGCAGAGTTCTTTGTACAACATCACGGTTTTCTTCTTACACACTCTTTTGAAAGAGCTTCCAGGAATTTTATGGAACCCACCAATATTTCATGGTAAACTCTCCTCTAATGTGATAGTAAGTGGATTCTCTTCCATATGCATCTGAAAACCTGTAGAACAAAGACAACCATTTTTACTACAACGGCCATAAACAGCTGTCCTGCTTCTTTAGAAGCATCATGAGCCAATTTGATAGATGTTTTAAAAAACTTGAGTTTTCCTACGGTCATCAGAATGAAGGGGAAAAGACAGCCATCATCCAACATTTTTGAGATTGTAACATATACTTATCAAATAGCCAATTCCTGTCCTTTTGTGACATGCTTTCTGCCAAACCCACCAAGTATTTCTTTTTCTTTTTTTTTTGGGGGGGGGTGAGGAAGACCAGCCCTGAGCTAACATCTGTTGCTAATCTTTCTCTTTTTGCTGAGGAAGACTGGTCTAACATCCGTGCCCATCCTCCTTCACTTTATACGGGACGCCGCCACAGCATGGCTGACAAGCAGTGCGTCGGCAGGCGACCGGGATCCGAACGGGCGAACCCCGGGCTGCCAAGCGCGAACTAAACCGCTGCGCCACCGGGCCAGCCCCAGTATTTCTTTCTTGACGGCTAAAAGTTACACAGTACAGGAAATAAGGCAATAAGGAAAGCCTCAGCAGCCAGCATTCTGGCTGAAGGAAATGATCCACCATCCTCTGAGGGGGTGGTGATGGTGGTAGTTTCCCCCATACCTCGGCCTCGGGCAAGTGGCTTTTTCTAGCCTCTATTCATGGTGCACTTTATTTATGGTACTAGGATCAAGACCCTCAATCCATTGATTTTTCTCCTCCCGCCCATCTACAACACTGATGCTGCTTTTCTGAGTGTTGATGGTGCGATACCAGCTTGATCCATTGTTACTCTTGGAAGGCCTGAAAAGCCACTGGGCATTGCCAAGGAGTCCTGGATCACGTGGAAAACCCTCACTTTCTCTTCACGGCTGTCTCAGAAAATCCCTGAGGCGGATGTTGCCATGGACCAGCAATACCCACAAGTGCTGCCAGCAGGAACTCGGCTTATCTTTGGGAACACAGCAAGGAGAGCCCCGGTGGAGGCAGGAGGCCTGGCACCCTCTTGGCTAAGGTGCTGCTCGGGCTCTAGAACCTCCTGGGAAGTGGTGAGGGAACCAGCCCAATAGAAAGTGCAGAGCCAGCCTACAAGTCCTTGTGAAGTTCACTCCTCAATCTTTGGTGCAACTGTGTTTTGTTTTCTCTCTTGGTATTTCTCCTCTCCCAACTTTAAGTAACCATTTTGCCTTGGAATCATGATTACAGATTTTTCCTTTGCAGATGCCTTTCTGGGGGATGCTCCTCTCTACCCTAAAGGATCGCCTGCAGTGCGGGCTGCCCAGGCCTCTCTGCTGTAGCTTTCTCTCGTGAGAGACCCTCTGAATTTTAGCACAAAGTGCCTTCTCTTTTACAGCTGCCACCACCTTTAGAGGAATTTTGCTGTGTCAGAAAAATATGGAGGCTCCATATTAATGCATTATTACTTTTTAAAATTTTGATAATTCTTAAAGCATCATTTACACCTGTGTGTAGCTTTGCCTGTTGCAGAGTGTCGTGGCCAAGCTGTAAGTGGGAGACTGCTCTCTGCCAGTCTTGACGTTAAGATCAGCTTTGAAAGGAAAGTGTGTCCTAGCTTAGCCATTCAGAAAAGAAAAATGGAATATCAAAGTTATAGCAGTAAGTGAAACTGCTTTGGATTTTAATGTCTTAGAGGAAGAAAAAAACGACTATTAGGGAAGTATTAACTTTGGATGAAGGTAATGTGTTTGCCTCTTAATCTTTCATTCATGGTCTGTTAGTGAAAAGGAAGTAAATGGGATTCTTTTGTGCAACTTGGTGGTTTCTTTGTATTACCCAATAGTTAGGGTCTTGACCTGCACGTGTTTTGCAAGAGTGTGTGGTAAGCTGGGGTAAAGAGAAGTGACAGGAGCGGTGAGAATCTGTGTGTTGGGAGTGGCAGGGATGGTTTGTTTTAGGGGAGAATGCCCACATTTTAACTTTGAAACTTCTGAATAAACTGTGTGAAAACAGTAGTGTAAATCTGTGATGTGTTTTACAGCAAATGTGGCTTGTGAGTCAAAGAGACCGAGTGCTTGTGGCTTCTTTGATCCCCTTTGTCAGCAAACCATTGGAACACTGCATCACTGTCTTTAGGCGAAGTGCTTTTCTGTCTCAGGGAAGCTGGGGCCTGCTTTTTTGTCCCCTGAGAAAAAGTCTGAATGGACGTCCATATAGACAGACTGTCTTCTGTTGGCCCCATGTATGTGCTTTTTCCACCTGGTTCGGTGTCACAGGGCAGTGAGCTCTCTCCTTGCAGTAAGGTCGAGGGGAGACCTGCTGACAAATGTGCTGTCACCTGGTGGACCCTCGTACAACTGTTTACAGCCATTTTTTTCCAGCCTGGGGTCAATCAGGAATCTCACAGACTCCCTCAGCCCTCCGTGTCCACCAGAGCGCAGGGTTCAGTCTCTGGATGTTGTGTATTTGAGGAGGCCTATTGGGTCCCGCTTAGCCCCTTCTCTAGGGTAGGGAAAGGAGCCTCAGAGGAACTGCAGGCAGAGAGAGGCTCAACGCAGCCAGAATGTGTGCTGTCCCCAAGGCTCATGGTTTCAAGAAACATGTTAAGAACCACTGGCTCAGTATTGGTCCTGTTCACAGATATTCTGTTTCCTACTCTTTTAGGGGAAGTTAGAAAATAATAGAACTTGAGCTGTGCTGCATACTGAAACGAAACTGAATGCTGATGTCATTCAGTCTCTCTGATTCAGGAGTGCATCAGAATTTTCTTCAATACCTGTTTCTTTTTGGAATTACTTTCAAAAGTAAGATACAGATGAATTCCTTCGGGATTAATATTCGGGCTCTGAATAGCAGGTTGCACATTTCAAAACTCACCTATATGGCATAACAGGAATCCTCTGCCATTGATTGCTAATACTTTTTCTCTGAATTGTTTCCTTGAAAAGCATATTTCCTGGATCACCTTCTCCTGTTTGTCTCTCTTGGGCCTCTGTGTAACCCAAATGATTTTTATTGGACCTGAAAGGATTCAGTGAATGGCATTTTCCTCCCCTGGGTAGTATACATTTCCCTGGAATGATCTATCAAAGCCAACACTGACTTAGAAACAGCCTCCATGATACTTTTTCAGAGAAAAACGTTTTGCCCAAATAACATCTAAGCATCTGTGATATGCAGAGCTCAATACCAGGCATTCTGGGGATGCAGTAGGGAGCCCACTGTGGTTCTGAACCACAGATTAGTTTGAGAATTCCCACCCACGAAGTCGCTTACCAGAATGCAGCATCAACTGTAAAGTTATTAGTGTCGATGTAACAGTACTGTTAGGCCAACCCAGAGTTGTTGGGAAGCACAGGGAAGCTTCCCAGAGATGTTTTTAAGTAGCAGTGATTTGGCAGAGGGGAACGTGAGCAGGCCAGGATTTGGGAGGCTGTTAGGTATGGCCTTGCGCTGTAGTAGAGGCGTGGAGCTGTGAATGAGAACACTGCAATCACTTTCGTTCCTTCATTTCCCTCTCCAACTTCAACCCACTCCATTCTAGTTTCTCTCTCTTGTGTGAAACATGTTAGTATTAATTATCTCACGTATAAAACGTGCTGGTACTTTTCTAATCATTCCTCTGGTCACTGGTGTCCTAACTGCCATATCCATTGGCTTCTCTTCAGTGCTCACCTTACTCGATCAACCTGCTGCGCCCCATACTGTTGACTTTTGAAAAAAATGCTGCTCCCACTTGACTTCCTTCTTGGTAGTTCCTCTGCCACCACTTAAATGCTGGTGCTTCCATGTAGCCAAGTGCCTACTAGAAATTGTCATCTGGAAGGCCTCCTACGGGCTCAAACTAAAGCTGTCCCAAAGGAGCTCCTCTTGCCCTCATAGCCTTTATTCTAGCTTAGTCTACCCAGCTGTCCAAGCCAGAAACTTCTTACATGGCTCCCATCAGTAAACATGTACAACTCTAGAGCATGGCCATCCATCCTCCTGGTGCCTTCACCATTCCTTGCCAAATCCATTGCAGTGGTCTCAGCTGACCTTTGTCCCTGGTCCTTCCAAGTGTTATCCTTCCTGCTGCCAAAGAAAGTCTTTTAAATTTCAAATCCTGCATAAAACCCTTTAGGGCTCCCAATAGTTTATATAGAGACCCAATACCTTTGTTTGAGGTAGAAGGGTCCTTCCTTACTCTGGCCTCATCTCTGCATCACCCCATCCTCTTCCCTGATGACAAGAAGCAATTATTTCACCTTTGCTCATATAATTGAGTTGGCCTGGAATACTTCCTCTCCTTGTGTTCACGGATCCACAACTAGTGTTCCTCTTCCAGTTTGGTTCATGTGTTACTGCTAGAATCCTCTTGTGAACTCCACCCACAGTAACCTGGCTGCTCCATCCTTGTCGGCTTCCTGAGTGACCTGTTTATAGATCTCTTCACGTGATTACAAAAGCCCCTTGAAGGGGGGAACTGTATCCTAGTCAGTGTGTCCCTGTGGCCAAGCAATGCCTGGCACAAAATAAACTCAACAGGCCATGTCTTCAGAACATCTTCTTAACCTCTGCTGATACAGGTAGGCAGGCTGGGGAGGCGCAGGCTTGCTTTAGCACCCCTTGAAGTTGTCGGCATCACCAGTAAGCTCCCGGGCTACGTGAGCTGAGGGAGCTCAGCAGACATCTGGTGAGAGTAGGGCTAAGTCACAGAGACCAAAGGATGAGCAAGAGGCTCTTCAGCAGTGATTCCAGGGACCTGCCTGGACTCCAGCCTACCTTCTCACCTGCCTTTCCTTCCTGGCATGGTTCCTCATTTGCTTTAAACCAAAACTAGAACTCAGAAGTCTTACCCTTCAAATTTACTAAGTAGGCTTAGTGGGGTCCTACTCAGTTGGATTTGAGGGCTCAAGGGGTCCTAAATGCAAGTTAACCAAGAACTTGAGAAAGCAGACCATGAAGGCTCTGGAAGCTGTGAGCTATAAAGAAACAGCAGGATGGGAAAAGCACACACAGGCTTGCAGTGAGCCCTACGCCCCCCCCCCCCCCCCCGAGGAGAGGAAGCGGCTCTGTTCTGGGCACTCCGGGTGCTACTCCTTTCAGTCCCTTTGAACATCTGACTTCCAATTTTATTTTCTGCCAAAAAACAACATGGAGCAAATGATAATATTTTATTATTATAGAAAAAGCATCCCAAATATAGAATTTCGTAAACACTGGTAGGTGAACAAGTGCAACTTTAAAAGTAAATACAAAGTAAAGAGGCAAAACCTACAAGCATCTTGCCTTTGAGAAATGTGATGTTCTCCCGCAGAAGTGATCCCACCCAGAGCACAATCATGGCTCCACCTCCCATGAAGGCATCAGGTTTGCTTTCTGAACTCACTATGCCCATTTTAACAATTTCAAAATGATGGCAAGAAGTGGCATTGAATAAATTACTAGTACCCCCCGATTCTTAACTTTCTATTGACACTTGATAAAAAAGGCTTCATTCCACATTTTGACAATTTGAGTTACAGCCTGTGCTCTGATTGCTGTTACAGAAGGATCTGTTGGAACACTATTTGCAAGTATATCCATCCTTCCCAGGCTTATTCCACAATATTTCCATAGACCTCTCCATTAGATATCACACTGTTCTCTTGGAATTTCGTTTAAAATAATATAGACTATAGCATATTGTGCAGTAAATGCAACTACTTTCTAGTTTCCTTACCCTTTTTGCTGTCGTTCTTTCAATACCTTTCCTCCACGCTGGGGGAACCGTTCAGTGACCTCACCAGACGCATTCTGACGCTGTCTCCTTGCCCACTCTCAAACTCCTCGATGGCAGTGGCTTCCTCATCAACTATACGTGACAGGACACAGACACAAACTCGAGATTCTAAACCTCAAATTCAGGTGCATCTTGGCTTGCCTGAGATACCTCTGAGTAGGATAGTCTGGGTAAAACCATTTTCTTATGAAAATGTTTCTGCATAAACAGCCTGGTTTACTTATTCAGGCACTTAGAAAAGATACCAAACCTGAGTTCCACATTTTTTATTAGAAACACCTCTTGCCCAGCTGGCCAGTAACTGACTCTGAAGGGAAAGGCTGCAATCCAGCCGTTGTCCCTGTGAGGACTGAGAGGTCCTGCCATTGCGGAATGTCCTGGCCCTGGGAACAGAGCAGTTATGGCTGAAGGGAACCACCCAATTACGGTGACGCTGAGCTCCGGGCTGGGAGGGCATGGGGTGCAGAAGAAACCTCCCTCTCCAGCAGAAGGAACCTGTGGGCTCAGGTTTCTGCTCAGTCACCACCACCTGGTGACACTGGCAGATTTACCTCCACAGATTTCCAGCTGACTCAAACCCCATGGGTTGGGGCCAAAAGCATATTAACCCAATTTGGAGGAATAAAAGACCTAGTTCTTGAAAGCCTGAGGAAATTAATCATTTACACAGAACAAAGTATTAAGTATATGCCATACTTTCATACCTGGCTTTTTACCTAAGCAAGGACTAATTAGTTTTAGATTGTTAGCTGGAGCATGTTTACACTTAAATGTAAATAATAGCTGTATAACAGAAGTTATACAGAGACTGTGTCAGAGACTACACAGTTAATTCAAATTTACTTTGTGATGGCATGGAAGTCAACTGAAAAGCGTAAAGGAAGCACCATTAAACAATTACAAGGGCCAGTCAACTACTAGTTGAATGTATGAATGTTGTACTGGTAAGGTCAAAGCCACACCTGACCTCAAATATGAGCCAATTAGTTGCACAGAAATAAAACCAACCTCTGGCTACAAAATAACCCTAAACCTTAACCCTGGCCATCAGCCTTACCAATGGATGCCAGTGGTAATCAGGTAACTCGGTAGGTGGGAGATGGCTCAGTTTTAACTCCTTACTACTGCTTTTTCTGAGTAAAGAACAGAGGACCGACTTCCACTGTGATGCTGATGCACAGAGAACCCACTTCTTAAGAACACTCTTATTCAAACCTGCAAAGAGTAGCTTTCAACACCCATCTGACTACCTTTGGAGGACTGTGACTAGGGCAGTCATAAATGGAATCAAGTAGCTGGCCTTATAGTATCTCATGGGAATGGAATTTAAGAAAACCAGTCATGTTCTTATCTTAAATAACTTGAAGGAAACTATGTGCTTCTTCATAATTTGTGATAAGTAAATGCTCTGGGTAGGTGCCTTGAAGGCCAACCTCTACCACAAAATGGGAGATAATCCGAAGACATTTACATCTAGGTCTAGACTCTAAATTTTGCTCTGCTGTTAACAGCCCTGGGGACATCAGGGAAGGTGGTTCAGTACTGGGGGGACTGGGGAGAGTGATCTGGATTATCAAACATTGTGCATTGTTAACATAGAGCTGACAGATCAAAGTTACCAGGCCTAATTTCCCTTCAATTCATCCTTCCTTTGGGGGTGACATTAGTATGGTTTTCTTACCCAGTGTGAGTGGCTGATAGGCTATTTCAAAAACTGAAATATCCTGATACCAAAAAAAATTCCATAGTATGAAAAGAATATACAAAGAAAAATCCTGTGCTGGGACAAAGCCTGAGCAGGTGATGTTTCCCCACCTAGCTTCACCCCAAATGCCCCCTCCCTGGCGCTCTTGTAAGTCTTTCTATTGAGAAACTGAGCACTTGTGAGAAAATCCTGCCACATCTTGAAAGCCTTTAAGCCGTATCTAAGGTCCCCCAGTCACACCCACAGCAACGTGCTGCTCTAGGGTGAAGACCTATGGCTTCACACCAGATTCCAAGCCAGAATAATCAAAGTGGCTTGATTTGGAGAGGTTCTACTTCAGTTGTAAGTTTCATTCCAGATGCATAATCAATTTGTTTATGCTCCAAAACCTTGAAGCTAACAAGGTTTCATAAACATTCTTATGCCATTATCCTTCCTGTCAAAACATCTCTCTGTGTGGTTTTGGATTGTTCACTGCATTAATGAAAGAGAACTGAAATTAAGCTCTTAAAAATTTCCTTTTGGACATTTTGAATGAGGGCCCAGTTCCTCCCAGGTGTAATCTGGGCACAGAGGCCACCAGGAATGGAACCTCCATTAACCTCTAATGAGCATCCCATTAGTGCCTGCTTGTAGAAGACAGAGATTGTCTTTTTAAGTTTGGTCCCTTTGCTACTAAGTAATTTGCTTGGTATAAAACAAAACAAAACAAACAAAAGCCAAGAACAAAGAGTAAAGGACAAGGATTGCTTTGCTGAATATGAAGCAACAGGAGTCTTGACTTCCTTTCCTGCTTTTGCAGTTATGCAAAGACACAGTGAACAGCACCAGACCCAAACTTTTCAAGTTACCAAGGCTGCTGTAAAGCTGGTAGCTTAACTACCAGTGAGTGCTTTTTCATCCCCTGCCGGAAGCACAGACATACTGAAAAGGACACACATTGATTATGGGAGAAAGGGAAAAGATGAGGGAGAAGCATGTCTCCTACTCAGGGGAGACAAACCATGGCGAGGACTGGCTGTGGGCATCCCAGGCCGAGAAAAGCTTTCAAGAGGGATGGACCCACAGCTGGCCCTAATCCTGAAAGTCATTAGAGGCCATCTGAGAAAGTGGGGCATTTAGCCGGTCAAGTTCATCCACTTGGGGCGGGTGGTACATTAGTATCTCCTGGTCCTCCAAGACATCTTCTCCAGCAGCTACCAGATTGGTGAGGGATTTGCTTCGAACACACTGGAAATCCACATGGCGACTCTTTCCTTCTTCCTTTTCCCACGACATCTGGATAAAGGGGCGCTGCACATAATTATAGATTACTTCAGATCGGCCACCAGGTCTTCTCTTAATTTTTTCTTTACAGGTAGGGTAACCTGAAACAGGAAAAAGGCTGTTCTCATGAATCTAGCAAATTGCTTACTCTGGCTTCCATACTTTCTCCTTCCTAACCACATCAATTTCCTCCCAAATCCAAAGACTATGCATGAAAACTGCTGGGAAAGTGACCAGCCTCTGACCATGTCCTCCCACCCACAACCACCTACATGCTCGCTTCCCTCCTGCTCAGGTTAGTGGGTCTTGTCCCTAGACGGGAAGTAACAAAAATTCTATTCCTTCTAATGGAAGGGGAAGAGAAACCTCTCATTAATTTTGGAAGCCTTTAGACACTGACAACAATACTACAGAACAAAAATCCCCCTAGGGCATAGCTACTCCAGTCCTCTAATTCCTTAGAGGGCATACTGTATGAGAAGTAGTTAAGGAAATGTGGACTCTTTAGACTAAAGAAAAAACAGGGCTGCCTAAAACATCAGAATGGCTTGTCACATGGAAATGGGAGAAATCTTACTCAGTAACTTCAGAGCTAGAACTAGAAAGAAGACAGAAGAAGGAGGCAGTTATCTATTAGATTCACGGAAGAATGTTCTCATGGTAGAAAAGTTTGATGGGTGGCTCTGGGAAACGGAGTGATCTCTATCATCCTGTCCCTGGGGTTTCCAAAGAGACAAGGGAGGGACACAGTAGAAAGAGGTTTAATAGATGATCTCAAAAATCTCTTCCAACTTTAAATTCCAACTGAAGTCAGATGGGTTCCGTGGGCAAGACTGAGACAGCAACGGTAGCAAAATGCAAGAGTCAGAGACCCCCGCAGGGGAGACCAGGATGGCTTCAGCACTCTCTAAGAGTCAGTCTCCAAGACCCTTCCCGGAGACCACAGGTTGCGAGCCATTGCTCAAGATCATTTAAAGTTCTGTCCCTACATCCAGATATTCCTCAAAGGTCTGTAGGGGAATAAATTAAATTTTGAGTCTCAAAGCTATAGTTTTCAGAAAGACTCTTCCAGATCCCGGGAAGATCCTCACCAAGATTGTTGGTGGAATGGCCCTCCTACTTAGTGAGCCCATGAGCCCTGCTAGATTTACCCACCAGTGTCCTTAGCCCTCACTGCTCTTTATCCCGAGGCAGTAAACTGGAACTTATTCCTACAGCTGCTTTAAAGCATTCTCAACTGGAAGTAAAATGAAAAGGAAATGTAAGGGCAAACAAAAAAAATAGGAATCCTTCAAACTTGGGTAGGAATGTAGTTTCCATGTGTGCCTACTCTCTAGGTCCCATGGAAGCTGAGTTTTAAGGACATAAGCTGTAGTCATAGATCCAGCCTCCTCCATAAGCCATGCAAGCTGAATATTGACTGGGATATTTTTTACCTTCAATTCCAATGCGAATGTTTTTCAGGCCCCGCTCCTTTAACACTGTTTTAGCGACATCCCGATTCTCAATATATTTGAAGAATCTGTAGAGCTTAGAGCTATAAAGAACTAGAAAAAAAAAGAACCTGGTGTTAAGTCACAGAGTGAAGACCTCCATAAGATGAAGGAGATGAGCTACCAGAATCACACTAATGAAAGGCATATATGAGCCCTGATGCCAAAAGAATCCAGATGGATCATAGATTAAATGTTAAGAAATCAACCATAAGAAAGAAACCATATGAGAAATTTTTATAGTCTCAGGGTGGGGAAGGTCTTTCTGGATATGACATAAAACCTAGAAGTCCTAAAAGAAAAACTGATACATTTGACTACATAAAAATACATCATCTCTGCTTAGCCAAAACTACCATTAACAAAGTTAAAAAGACAAATAATCAACTGGGGAAAATATTTGCAACTCATATTACAAAGGGCTAATTTCCTTAATAAATAGAGAGAGTGGTAACAAATGGCTTTCACAAATCACTAAGTAAAAGACTAACAATCCAATTTTGTAACAGGCAAAAGTCATGAATACAGTTAACAGAAAAAAATTGAAATGGCTCTTAAAAAGATGTTCGGTTTCATTCATGAAATGAGAAATGCAAATTAAATGAGATGCTGTTTTTTACATATCAGAGTGGCAAAGATAAAAGTTTAGTAAAACACTGTTTTGGTGAGGGTACGGGAGACAAACCTGTCATACATTGTTTTGTGAGTGTAAACTGGCTCAACCTTTATGGAGGATAATTTGGCAACATCTATCAAAATTATAAATGCACAAAGCTTTTGACATAGAAATTCCATTTCTAGGAATATTCTATACAGATATACATATGTGAAAAGACTATGCTTAAAAGGATATTCACGGCAGCGTCATTTATAATTTATAGCTTAAATGTCCATCAACAGGGCTGGTTAAATCCATTATGGCACACTCATGCAATGGAATACTATACAGCGATAAAAATGATCGTGGAAACTTTTTATGTAAGACATGGTATAGAACAGTCTGTATGATGTGGTATCACTTGAAAAAAAAAGGAAAACACATGTATGCAATTGCTTATGTATGTGCAATGAATACCCCTGGAAGGATATAAAAGAAACCGAGGAAGAAAACTAGGTAGATGAGGCAGGGGTGGGAACAAGACTTTCCAATGTATATCCCTTTGTACTTTTTGAATTTTTAATTATTACCAATTCAAAAGGACTTAAAAATGAAACAAATGGAGGGCAGAATGATACCACCACTTAATGTGCTGCCCCAGTACTGATGGAGTACCAGACACAGGGGTAGCAGTGGGAGGTATAACCACATTCACTATGGACCCCAGTGTACAAGTTAGACCTGCATCACTAGACTGATCATCCAGGTGAGTGTGTTTGCCACCAGCTCAACCGTGATATTCATGCTGGTTCTAGGATGCAGCTGGTACTCTGGGCAGCCTGTTCTTGCTGAAAACATCTATACCATGAGGGGGCTCCTACTTTGGGAATATTCCTCCCCCATGGGTGGGGGGTGGTCTTCATCCCAGTCCACAGAATCCTCATCCGTCAGCACAACGATGTGGCACTCTCGCTCGCCTTTCTTGGCACAGCCCACCATGATGGGCAGGATCAGCTCTTCGAGGTAGTGATCAAACTGCTTGTGAGCACCGTCATTAGACAGTTCATGCAGCAAAGCACCTGGTGAGAAACAATGCAGGTGAACATCCTCTGCCCAAATGCCTTTATTACTGGAGCGAAAAAGACTGAGATAACAGCTGTCATCACTGACAAGGTCCAGAGAAGCAGCCCATTTAAAGGCAGAGATTGTTTCCAGCTTCAAGGTGACAAGCTGATTTTGTTAGATATGTTTCACATTCTACTACTCTTCAATTTCCTCATGTTTAATAATCCCTGAGCATTCTGATCAGTTGAGGTATTGTTGGACACACAGTGTCAGACCATAAACGTTAATTCTACAAGAGACAAGACCATCATTTGGGGACGACTCTTTGTAGTACCTCTTCTGAAGATGCTCTGGACCCTGATTTGATGGAGTAAGAGTACCACAGAAGAGGAATAACCTGAAGTTTGGCAACACCAAAGGGCTTGCTCTAAGTGTGTACTAGACCCAGTAGAGAAACCACAAGTCCAGAGAACTTCATGGAATATGCAGGGAAATGGAACATGAACTTCAAAGAATAATTTTAAAAATAATTTCAGGAAGCCTAGGAAATGCTGGGAGCATGGAGTTTATAGTCAGGCAATCAGTTCTAATCCCACTTTAATGCTTAGAGCTTTGAACAAACTAATTTCTCAGTCTTCTCATTTGTTAAATGAGACTTTCACTCATCTTTCAGGGTTAACTGTTGTAAGACTTAAGCAAGTTCACATCTATAAAGCACTTAGCAAACACTAAGTTAATAATAACAATAAAAATAATTGTAAGAACCCAGCCAATTTGTGCTGTTTGACTATATTAATGAGCCTTCCCTCATATCAGAATCAGTATCCTTACTGGTTAACGAGTTGAGACACCAAGGTCCCAAGAGGGGAAGCAGTTAGCTCGGTGACTCACGGGTCAAGCTAGATTTAGAACCCACTACATGTTCTCTTTTGTTTACTCCACTTCCTCACAGTGCCCTGAAGCAAGACAGGGAATGGGTTAGTGTCACACTCTGCCTCTGCAGATGATTTTCAACTCACACTTGAAACTCTGTTTAGTAATAAAAATATCAGCCAATTCCAAGGAAACTCAAGGTTCAGCTGCTTGAATGCAGCTGGCAACTGCTCCTGTACTTACTCAGATCCTGACATCGAATAGTGTTGAAGTCAAAGTTAATGCAGAGATAATCGCATGTATCCCTAAGGTCTGGGATAGAGATGCCATCAGGACAATTGATGATACCAGTTTTGTAATAATCCTGTAAATAGATGAGGAAGAAGAAATGTAGGCAAAGAACAAGATAAAATATTACCTCTTCAACCCCCTATTCATTCCTGGTTCTGTTCAAGTGATGAGTTACTAGAACTATCACCAAGTTGGTTGATTCATTAGATGGCAAAGTGGTTCCTGGTCTCCTGACATGTTTAATAATCATGACATCTTGATACCTGACTGAGCTCACACAAGTAAGAAGGACTTAAAAGTTACAGGAATAGAAAATAAAGAGGGAAAGGCAGTAACTGGAAACTGGAGACCCTGAAGTCAGTAACACAGTTTGATCGAACTCGCAAGGCTTCTGACTGCATGGCCCCTGGGGAAGAGAATGTAACACAAAGGCGACTACACACCAGCACCGTTCGAAATACAGTTGCACTGATTCCTTCAGCAATCTCATACTCTCCCTTCTCATTGGGCCGTGTGAAGTTGTACTCTCTTCCTGGTCCAAACATCCTGAAAGACACCCAGGCAATAACATTACCCTCTCCAGCAGGATTCTTCACAGATGAGACTTCTCCCCTTTTCCCCTCATTCTGGAAGACTCCACTGCACACTCTCATAGTGTAAGTTAAAAACAGCACTGGGACCCAACCCCTATAAGACATACTCAAGTCTTAGGAAACTTGCTTCAGACAGGAAAACATGGCAGCAACTACTTTCAGAGTTTGAGTGCAAGGAGGGATGAAGCAGCAAGTCCTCAAGGTTCACCTGTAGTGAGCTGCTCTGACGGCAAATGAAGTAAAACAGCATCTGCAAAGCTGCCTTGGAAAACCTGTGGAGTGTGTGTGAGTTGCCTCTCACACCCTCCCCACTGCCCAGGAACCTGCCTACACACCGGCAGCTCAGGAAGACAGTGTGGCCCATGCTCCTGACCTTTCCTATTCCTTTCCCTCCTCTTCCAACGTTTACCTCTCCAGTATGCCAGTCCTCAATATTTCTGAGTTTTGCTTTTCAACATCTAATCTGATAGACGAATCTGTATTAGTAGGTGCAGGTATGTTAATGCTTGCCCTTTCCTTGTACGTTTTAATGGTGCAGTTCTGGAAAAAATGCTCTTCTTCAGTCCAAACAGTAATTCTAATGATGGGAATTTCAAGTAGAAAAGGAGGGTAAGAATAAGGCTTATCAGCAGCTTGACATATTTCAGAGAGGCAGGCCTGCTCTGTGCATGAACTCAGAGGTCATGACACAGGGAGGAGGTCTGGCTTTTCTTACTCATCTTCGCCCATCCTCTTCCCTTCTTTCAGATCCCCTTCAGTAAAACTGGCCCCATGACTTCTACTACTCCTACTGCACTTCTGTGTATGAGCTGCGGAATGGGAAGCCAGCATGAAGGACAGGGCAGGGAGTCGGTATCTTCAGCCAGCCTGATTTGAATTCCCAGTGGGGACTCGCTGCCATTTCCTTCTTTAAGCTGCTGGGAAGCCCTGCTGTTCAACTGTTCAAAACTGTTATCTTCCACCCTGAATTGGGTGCTTTTCAGAGGTCTGAAAAAGACTCCATAGCACGTGCTTTCCAACCCACTATACCACACATAAGAAATCCGTCCTGATAAAAGTAGTCTCCAAAGAATGCTGACATTTTTCTGAAATGCTCTGGTTGAAGTCTAGCTGAGAGACAGCTATGAATCAAAATAGTGAACAACATGTCATAAATATAATCCCCACATCTATCAGCAGCAGGACCTAAGCTCAGAGTTATTTATCTAGTAGTGGCATGGATTTGCATTAATCCATTCTCAATCTCTCAGTTTGTCCCCCTTGTGACTAGTGGCCTACATTTGTGAGCTCACTGGCTAGGCTTATGAATACCATATGTAGTAGCCACAGGACAGAACAAACCCAAGTAACTCTCAGAATTCATAACCTTGACTGACTCAGTGGATGAACCACCTAGATAAAGAAACAGACTCTCTTCTTCATGGGACAATCCATTCCTAGATTCAAAGAACCAGTGTGTCACTCAAGAATCTATTACCCCAAAAATGCCTTTCTTCTCTTGATCACTACTAGAGGCAACCTGTCTCAAACAGTCAGCCTACCCCGAGGAACACTTTTTTGTGGGGAGGGGCAATAGCGGTGTAATACCACAGTCTGAGGACAGGAAGTCAAGCCTGGTAAAATATAGGGCCAATTTGGAAAATGTTTTACTGTCCTAGTTTAATCTTAATTCAGACGTTTGAGAAATATATAGGTTTGGGTCTGGTTAAAAATGGTTCATCATGAATTTGTATGTATATGTTCAAATATACACATATTTGAATAGCTGGATTCCATAATAGCTTAAAATTCAGCAAATTAGCTGAATTTTTTTCTCTCAGCACAGAGAATGGAATATGAAGAACAGAGAGTAATCATGAAAAAACAAAACAGCCAGATATAAAGATTCAGTTTTAGAAAACTTGAGCTGTGATGGAGGCATTAGAAAATGACAGCCTAACACCTATTGCCAAGCGTAACTGGCCAAGATGGCAGGCAAAATGCTTTTCAGTAAAATGGCTTTGTTTTTGTGTCATGTGAAACATTTGTCTAATTCTGTTTACTAAAAGACAAAAGATAAAAAAAGAACACAACTTAGAGCTCACCTTATCCCAGTGTCTTTGACCTGTGAACTCAGAAAACATTACTTTTGTGAGGTTATACAAATTGTGGATAAAAGATATTAAGTATCTGACTTCTGTTTTAGAGTGAGTTTTTATTGAGGAGTAGGGAATGAGATTCAGCAGATCATTTTCCGTAGTTCTAACTGATTGCACTCCCTCTTGTGGGGGCTCATTTCAGTATACTGGTTTTGTAAATAAAATAAGTACTTCTCCCCAAAAAAGTCACCAACACATATAAGGCTTTTACCAGCTTGCTCTCCATGTCTCACAAAAGTATGAGGGTAGAAGAATGAGCAGTGCAACGTTTTTTATGCTGACATCTAATGCAAGGTAAACAGCAGGTATTTCGGTTCAGAGAGAACAGAGTGAACTTGGAAGGAAATTATCATCAATTACCTTCCCAACATGGTGTCCGGATGAGCAGTGAAAATTTGTGGATTCACAACAAAACGTGTACCATCTACAAGAAGCGTCACTTTCTCTGGCGCCTGGGAATGAACATTACCGCCAAAGCCCACAGTGCTGTTTCCAAATCGTTCTGGAGCGATAAAGGGTTCATGGCTCCATTTATTCCCACTTTGGCAGCAAGGGCCTTGGGCGTCTTTGGGAAGTGGCGTTATGTGCGGGAACTGAAGGTTTGCTGGCTGAGAGGCACAGTCAAGTGAAAGGTCTACAAGATCAAACAAATGAAAATAACCTGACAGCAAGAAGCCTTGGGGGAAAAATATACCTTGTCTTCTTTAAAAAACAACATCAAAAAACATTAAACAAACAAAAAAACCAAACTTTTAGGTGTTCATAGACAAAAACTCTTGCCCAGAGCAAGTAAAGAAAAAATACAAACTAGAGACTCACACTGGACCCCTGAGCTTTCTTCCGTTGTGTGTGTTGGGGGGGACGAAGGCAGTAATGCCCACGTTTCAAATGAAAAGTGATACTCTCCTTACCTCACAAGCTGAAAATAAGTGTCTCACTCCCACCTCTCATAGTTTAAATCTGTATACAGTAACTCATGAACATGATTACTGCCTACAACCTCTGGGAAATTAGTCTGATTTTGGGCACTTAGATAACCAAACAAGTTCTTAGCTAGAGCACACTCAACTTGTTTCCCATTTGCTTCTAGATAAAAGGAAACCAAGATCTAGACCAAAAACCTATTTAGGGCTCATATCCTACAGCTTCTGATAAATTTTTAATGTGGCCCTGTATTTGCAAACCAAGAACTAAGTTTCCACACAATCCATAGGCAAAATTGTAACCAAAAAACACTTTAATCACCAAGACAGGTTTTCACACTTGGAAGTGCTGTTCTTAAAAATTAAGTAGGCCCAGTGGTGTAGTGGTTAAGTTTGCATGATCTGCTTCCCTGGCCTGGGGTTCGCAGGTTCAGATCCCGGGTGCAGACCTATACACCATTCATCAAGCTGTGCTGTGGTGGCATCCCACATACAAAATAGAGAAAGATTGGCACAGATGTTAGCTCAGGGACGATCTTCCTCACCAAAAAAAAAAAGGTGGGTACCTAAATTACTAATTCAGTTCTTTAGAATGCTTGATTCTTCCCCCAGCAATGAAGCAATTAAATTGAGTTGATTTCTGAAGGATGCCTCAGGTTCCGCCCTGCTTCAGTGAGTGAGCAGGAAAAGAGACTCAGTGCATGACGTCTCCCTCATGGTGCGCTCTAGGGGGCAGTCACACTCTGCTTTTCTGTCAGCTGACATATATATAATAACAGCACAGCTTGGTTCAGAAAGACACAGGTTCAAATACCAGTCCCCTACTTCCTAGCAGTGTGAACCTGAGCAAGATACCTAAGCTTTTGAAACCTCAGTTTCCTCATCTGTAAAAGGAGGATTAACCTAAGCAGGGATCAGCAAACTTTCTGTAAAGGGCCAGACAGTGCCTTTGTGGCAGGAAAGCAGCCATAGCCAATATGTAAACAAATGGGCATGATGGCTGTATTTCAAAATTTTATTTACAAAAACAGGCAGTCCAGATTTGACCATAGCTTGCCACCCTTGATCTGAAAAATGTATGTAAAGTTCCTAGCACAGTGAATGCTCAATAAATGGTAACTGCTATTGTTACTGTTGCTACTATTTTCATTAAAAGTTAAAAAGAACCTACCAGTTTATTAAGGGCCTTCACATCCATTAACTCAATAATCTTCCAGCCTTGTGAGGTAAGAATATTACTATCCCTGTTTTCTGGATTAAAAAGCAGGGCTCAGAGAGATTAAGGATCTCATCCAGGGTTACAGCTGATAAGTAGCAGAGCTAGATTCTGAATCTGTCTTCTGACTCCAAACCCATGACTATTTTTCTTACACTATTAGACTATGCTTACACTATGCTAGACTGATTAAATAAAGTGGAGATTTTCTGAGACAGTCAGCTTTATAGAATTGTGATATGGAAGCTAAGCCAATTAACTGGATATTTTATTTCGATTAAGAACATTTATGCCTTCTGGGCAGAGTGGATGCTCAGGTGTCAGAAAGCCCTCCAAATTAAGTCAAGATCTAATCACTGTACCATCATTCCTGGGACCGAGAGGATAAGCAAGAGTTTGAAGACCAGAAGCAGCCAGGCTATTTGTTTCTTTTTCTTGGGCTGCAGCTGCGGTTTCGTCTGGCAGGCAGCTGGCCTCCTGCTGCAATAACCGGTCGCTCTCACTGCCTCGGTGAACATTCATCCTGGGGACTCTGTATCCTGAACTGTCTGCTTGATCAGACAACAGTCCTGGAAGACAGGAATATGCATGATTTAGAACTCTCTCAGAACAGTTTCCAAGGACTTTCATGGCATGAAAGCCAAACTAGGGAAGTGACAGACAGCTGTCATTCTTGTTCTGAGAACAAATGACATCTTAAACATTTCTGTGATTTTTTTTATTGAGAAGAATTGGGCTGATTTAAACTGTCTTTACCAAATCACTAAGAATGTTGATAAACGTGTTACTAGGGAATAATTTTAAGCTTTCTCCATAAACAGACATCAAATTCACTGCCTTTGGCCACATTCACAATCAATGCTACAGATTAAATGGTGGTGCAATAATTTGGTGGTGGTGTTCATACCAGAGACACAAAGGAGGGAAGGGAAGAGTCCAATTGGTCAGTTAAAGAAAACCTGCCCATATATCAAAAATTGAGACACATACACCCCTGCAACAATTAAGCACTAGGAAATGAAAAACAATCGCAACCATAATGCTAGTATGAGAGTTGAAACTAGAAGAAACCTACACTAAAAAAGCAAAATTTGACTTATAGTGCTCAAGTTCTCCTTTATAAGTTCTCTCTCTCACTTTCTATACCTTATGCTCAACCCCCAACCCCCACCTCAAAAAACACACCAAGATGTCACTGGCTATAAGGCTAACTTTCCCCCAAGCAGTGCACAATCATGATGAACACCTACTGTGAACACTACCTACTGAGTGACTGCCACGTGCAAGGCATTTGGCAGGGCAGAATGGAGGGGCCGTGCGGGAGACTCCACACCTTTCTTCCAGGTAATCGTGCCCTGTAGCGCTTCCATCCTTGGGGGCTGCCCAACTACTGAAAACATTCCTGAAGGTCACTCTACTTAGCACTTTCAGTTTATACTGTACTGATTTGCACTTGGTGTTCCGGTGGAAGAATCATCTTACGTCACCAGCAATTTTTATGCATATGAATTACATGCTAACACTGTTTTGGAAAAAAATTAGGTTACTGAGAGCAGTAACATGTTTTAATACTCTGAATTTCCGGGCCAGCCCGGTGGCATAGTGATTAAGTTCGTGCGCTCTGCTTCAGTGGCCCGGGGTTTGCGGGTTCAGATCCCGGGCACAGACATATGCTCCACTCATCAAACCATGCTGTGGTGGCATCCCGTGTACAAAACAGAGGAAGATGGGCACAGATGTTAGCTCAGGAACAATCTTCCTTAGCAAAAAGAGGAATATTGGCAACAAATATTAGCTCAGGGCCAATCTTCCTCACACACACAAAAAAACCAACAAAAACCTCTGAATTTCTTGACATGCAAGCATGTAGCGGTGTCAATAAACATTTGCAATGTGAATTAAATTGTGAATCTCTTCATAACCTGTATTAATACATTTTTGAGAATAAAGTTGATTGATCAGTTAGTCCCTTTTTTAACTTGGGTGAAATATAAAAATGACCACTTTGAAAAGATGAGTCAATACATGTGCCTGAAAACAAATCATTTTAGAGACACTTTCAGTTAATGAAATCTTTTATTTTCAGACAATGGCTCTTACAACATCAAGCAAATTGAGGGAATAAAGTGAGTGTTCTGACAGAAAACTTAATATGTGGCTACAGGATTTTCAGGGTACCCTTTCTTATGGAAAAAACATAAAAAATGCAGCCACTTGACCACTGCCCTTAAGTTTGATTCAGAAGATGTCAAAATTGGATCTACAGAACAGGATAAAAAAGATCCATGGAACTGGAAAAAGCATTGTCATCAACACTGGAAAGACCAAAAGGGGGTCTGCTTCTTTAACTTTAATTGGTTTTGAACTATAATGTTTCACTCAACCTATAGGTGCTACTTCTCAACTCTTCACTAGCAGCTCAAGTTCAAATTTCTCTTTGTTGCTCTCTGAAAGAACTCTTGGACCAAAACACAATAAGCTTGAGTAAACCTCTCTCTTGAGAATTGGCACAGACTAGACTGTATAAATTACTTCCTTTATTCCTGATAATGTGTGAGAAATAGTTTCATTATAATGGGATAGAACGAAAACACGTTCTTCCTAGTCTATAGTACCAGGGCTCAAAACTCAGTTTAACTTGTATACAGTAAATTAATAAACAAAAAGATATACCTGGAACTTAGCAGGGTAGATATTTCCAATGAGGGAAAAGAAAGTAACTTGCTGTGAACTTAACAGGCATTTTATTTGTATTTAGTTAATTTTTATTGCAAATAATACATGAATATTTCCCTTCTTAAAAAGGACCATTTGATCATCATCTCCACTCTCAGTCACTTTTCCAAGTAACTGTCACTACTTGCTTGGTATGAATCCTTTTAGATTTTATAGAAATGCATTTATACTATACACATATATGGTAAAAGCATATAGTTTTTAAAGAACACAGAAACTATATACTATATGAATCATTCTCATTCTGCAATATTTTTCTAAATTAATGTTCTTGAGATCCATTCATGTTGGAAGATCAAGATCTAGTTCATTCCTTTTTAACTGCTGTATAATATTCTACGATTCCACTCTCCTATCTATGAATATTTAAGTTGTTTCTAACTTAACTATTACAAACAATGCTTCAATGAACAAGATCAGAGTGTACTATGAAACTCTAAGAGAGAACCCAATTTGCAGAGTTTTCCCAAATAGATTTGGCTTCAGAACTCTTTTCAAGAAACCAGCTCAGCATGAATGCTTAATGGCACACACACTGTAAGAAATTACCTAATGCAACATTTCCCAAAGTCCCCTATGAACTAATTTCTCTACAATCCTAGAATGATAGAACAAAACTCTCTTGACCTATGAAACCTAAAAAGTAAACTGACACCAAATTCTTCAACATACACCCAAGCAGCCAGTTTAAACATAATAGTAAGGGTCTACTCCCCTTCCAGGATGGATATTTCATTCAACTTTGAATGTATATTTTCATTGCCTACCATGCTTCAATTCTGTAACCATCCCCCAAATGAATCTTGGTCCTCAGAACAGATCTAAGGAAAAAAAAAAAAAAAGACGAAATAAGCAAAGCACTTCAACAATACAGTTCTCTGTTGCTACAAAACTATTTTGGGCCAATGCAGTCCTGAAAGTCACGGCAATGTACAATTACAACAACCAAAGGATCACGACACCCCTGGCACACCTAACAGTAACTGATGAGACTGCTTCAGAAAAGAACGAGGAGTTAGGGAGAGATTAATAATGGAACTCAGACTGTATAGCTGTGAAGCAAAGAACACAACATCCAGCAAGCCAGCTCAAGCTTCACTTCCATACACTATGTGAAAGCATTTTAATACACTCTAAAGAGTTACACAAATATATGTTTTATTAGTTATTTCACAGGCCTCCCATGAAGACCCATATTTTGTCAAGTCTTGATTTCGCTGACCTGGAATAGCAAAATCATTAAGCAGCATAATCTTCCCATCTTGGAAAATTTACATACAACCTTTGATGATGGCATTACCTCCACATATTCCTTGCACCTAAAAAAGAACACACTGGTTTCTCCCTGGAACATAATCACCTGGAGTATTAATCCAAAATAACCTCTAGATAATAAGTCTATGTATTTTCTTCTTACTTGAGATTTCCTCTAATCCATTATTTCTGCAGAAAACAAGATAATTACATGGATCATTGTTCCATTAAGTTCAATATCTTGCCATTAAACTATTCAGATTTTTAAAATCTAGTTAGAATGGGGTTCAGGGCAATCAACTTAAACATGGATGTAACTCAGAAGCATAATGATTTCAGACTGGTAATGGTACAAGGGTATGATCTTGTAAAAGGCAGTATCCTTTTTTTGCTTGAGGGCCATGTCTCCCCTCTGTGTGAGAGCTGTGTGGTGACGATGAGGTAGGATGCCATAGAATTTGGTAAATAAACCAATCTACCCTTCATCTATACTCCGCGGTTAAAGTAATTATGTCTTTGCCAAACCTTCATTCCAGACTGACAAATCCCAGTCCTTTCAGTCTGTTCTTATGCAAAAACCACATTTTTTAAACTATTTTAATTGCCTGTCATTGACTTTGGTCTAGTTCCATTATGCTTTTTTCTTAATGTACAGTAATGAGAACTCTGCTCATGTTTTCTATTCAGGATTTCTGGGAATAGAAGGTTAAAAAGGGGCGAAGCTGGAGCAAGAGACATGTAAACTGATAGATACAAATTGACTGATAGATACAATCTAAAATGTCTACAAGACCACCTTCTAGGACATTATTAACTGAGAGCTAAGAGGCCCATCTTCTAAATGTACTCTGGATATATATTTTTAAAACCAACTCCACTGAAGCTTTTCTGTCATGGTTCTGTTCACTCCCTTTGCAAGTGCGACTCTAATATTCCAGTCTCAGAAATTCTGTCTTCTGACTATTTAAGGCTCTCTGGTTTTCCTTTTTCCAGATTATTTCTAAAAATATTGAGTAAAACCACTCCAGTATTAAGCCCATAGAAACTCTATTCTTAATATTTCTGAATCTCATTTTCCTACAATATGTCCCCAAACCTGTAATAATTTATCTGTTTAAACCAGCAAAGAAAGCGACCCTCGTTAGTAAGTTATTTCCACTGGGTCCTCCCTTCCCATGTACTTGCTGTCTTCCTCAAAGAACGCTGGCAGACTGGTGAGACATGAATACTTCGTAGAGATCTCTTGCTACACCTCTCCCCAGGTATGACCTTCCGTTCTGGCTCTGCCTTTTAGAACTGTGGCCATGGGCAGGTTCCTAAGTCTCTCCGTGTCTCAACTTCCTCACTTGTAAGAGAGGATAATAATCGTTATCCACACAAGGTTGATATAGGGATTAAATGAGGTAATACATTTAAAGTGCTTAGTACAATGCCTGGCACAGAGCACTTGATATATTATTGTTATTATTTCCAAACCAGAGTCTACAAAGAACTTTTACAAATCTAATCTTATTTGATACTGAAACAACCCCAGAAGAGATACTTTTAATTATCCATGCTGTACTGCTGGGGGGAAAAAAATCAAGCTTTAGAGAGGTTAGCAACTTGCCTCAAATCACAACTCGAGCTAAGAGGCAAAGATGGATTCCAAACCTAGGTCCTTGGTCTCCCATACTCTTTCCATCCAATCACACTGCTTCCCCCAAACCACCCTCCTTTCCTCCATTACTGATTCTACTATTGTTTGTCAGAAATGAGAGAGAACACCAGTAGTTTCCAGGGTCACTGCTGCTGCGGTTCTTATCAAGTAGGAGTCACGGTAGCAATGCAAGAATCCTATGATAAAATGGTTATATTTTTCCATAAATAAAAATAGTATTTTTAGTGTTTTACTGCTTATAAAAGCAATATGTGCTCATTATTAAAAAAACATTCAGTCAATATAGAAAGATGTAAATGTTTTAAAAATCAACAAAGTTGTGGTGAAATCTTTGCACACATATCTTCAGGCATCTACTCCATTATATCCTTGGAATAAACTCCTAGAAGCAAAATTGCTATGGAAAAAGGTCAATAATTTTCATGTTTTGATATGGACTGCCAAACTGTCCTCTCTAAATATACCAACTTACCCTCCGTCCAGCACCATCGAGTGTCCTTCTCTAGAACTCTTGCTAACACTCAGGGTTGCCACCTTCCTCATCTTTGCTAATCTGATTAGTGAAATATGATAGCTCATTTTAATGTGGTTATTTAAAAACTCATTCATTTTCATCAGTACTTCCAAAATTTCACCTTTGAGAGTCTTAAAAGTTTTGGGGTGGTGGGGCACCCATGCTGGGTGGATACCAGGTTAACAGCAGTGACTCACTGATAGCAAGTTTGTCAGGCGTGGCTAGAATCGCCGGATGTTTCCCATGACTTGCTCAAGTCTCCCTGGAAGTCTGTGAGGTAACAAGAAGGTATGAAGACAAGACCACCCACCACACTGAAGCAAAGCAGGTTCTGGCTTCGGCTTTATTATTAACTAGCCATGTCACCAAGAAAATGTCCTATAAGTTTCAGTGTTTTCATCCATAAAAATGGGATGATATCTGCCACTACCAAGTTAGACAGTCCTTTCTCTAACAGGACGTATGAAAAAGCCCTCAAAAAGCATAAAGCACCATGTAAAAGCAAGAGATAAGTTTGGGTATGTGAATCTCTCTTATACAACTGCTTAGTTAGCCTTTATTTGGCTCTTAAAGCTCATCATGCTCATCCTCCACTTCTGAATGTACTTCTTATGTTCTGACTATTTTATGGTTCTACTGATTTCACCTACCTTTTTCTTTTTGACTCAGTGAAATGATACCCTGTACTGCTTTTGGAATTCTTTGAATTATTTTTTGCCTCAGTTGCCTAACTTTTCAATTGCACCTGACCTTCTGTGTCTTTGCATTTTTCCCTCACGAAAACATCATATCTTCCCTTTCTCCTACCAAGCTGTCTTTTCTTTAGCTCTTTTACTCCTGTAGAATTTTAAAAAACAAAGACAAACAATAATCCTGCACTGGGTAGTACCTGTTCATTGTTCCTGGCAGAAGATATTGAAAGACAAAAATCACCCATAATTCTTCCACACTTTCCTAACCATAAATACATAAATATATTTTATTTTTACAAGTTGAGATTCTGCTGTAAATACTATGTTGTATTCTCAACATACCGTGAACTTGGTTGTATGTCAATAATCATACTCTTACATCATTTTCTTCTTTTTTTTTTTTTGTGAGGAAGACTAGCCCTGAGCTAACATCCGTTGCCAATCTTTTTTTTTTTTTTTTTTGCTGAGGAAGACTGGCCCTGGGTTAACATCTGTGCCCATCTTCCTCTACTTTATATGGGACACCGCCACAGCATGGCTGACAAGCAGTGTGTTGGCCAGCGCCAGGGATCCGAACCTGTGAACCCCGAGCTACCAAAGCACAAACTAAACCGCTGCGCCACTGGGGGGGCCCATCTTACATCATTTTCAATGGTTGTACCAAATTTTACTCAACCAATTTCATAGGTGTTTTTTTTTTTAACATTTAATCTTTAACCCATATAGAATTTGTCATATAGCACAAGGTATGGCTCTAACAAAATTCAAATGGTTAACCAACTAACTGCCTTAACAATATATTGTGAAGAGTCCATTTTTCCACACTGATCTGAGATGTCACCTTTATCAAATACCAACATATAACATATGCTTGGTCTGGTTTTTACACGTTGTTTCACTGACTCATCTATTTCTGTGCAAATGTCATATATGATTTTAATTTAACACTCTTGCCATCATTTTTCTATATCACTTATCTAAAATGGTAGGTATTTTTAAGGTGTCAGGGAAATTTTTCCTTCTGATCTTTAAAATTATATCTTAACTACTCATTTATATTTTTTCTGCAATGAGCAACACCAGTTTTATTAGTTTAGAATTACTATGATAAGCTTCATAGAACATTAAATTTTTTTTTTTTTTTTTTTGTGGGGAAGACCAGCCCTGAGCTAACATCTGTTGCCAATCCTCCCCTTTTTGCTGAGGAAGACTGGCCCTGGGCTAACATCCGTGCCCATCTTCCTCCACTTTATATGGGACGCCGCCACGGCATGGCTGACAGGGAGTGCATCGGCGGGCGCCCGGGATCCGAACCCGCGAACCCCGGGCTGCCAAGCGCGGACTAAACCGCTGCGCCACCGGGCGGCCCCCATCATAGAACATTAAATTTAATGGAGATGGCAGCTACGCACATTCAGACTCCCTGAACCAGTTTATTACCCAGAATGTAGCTTTATTTACTCTAACTCTTATTATATAGAAGTAAAAATTTGCTTTACCTAAAAATATTACTGCCATAATTCATTCCAATGAAATATTAACAAAAATATGTGTATAATTGAAACTATTAATACTAGAGCAATTTTGCTTATTGTTAAGAGAGAGTGTTTAATCAAATTTTTAATTCAAAAAGTAAAATTTAAGTTTACTTCAGCTATTTTAATACACATAAATACATTATATACTTTAAAGGTAGATTATATTGTCTAGATTAATATTGCAGCTATACCAGAAGACATTTTTCTACAGAAAAAGAACTTCTCATGATATTGTATTTCTTGAATACTGGTCAATGTTTATACACATGCCCTTCTTCTATACTCTCCCTGTGAGCCTAAGCAATTGTATAATTAATACCTAGTAAAGCTCAATTCCCTTCCCTAACCACTTTCTCTTTTGTTTTTTTTCTTTTCAAAGAACTGGTGTTATAAACTATTTCCCCATTTACCGTATCATTTCCTCACAAAGTCTCAAATTAAGGGAAGCTATATTTAACCATAGGCTATCCCGCCTCCCATATTTACCAGCAAGTGCTTTGGAACCAGACTGCCTCATTTGGTTCTTTTTTTTTGGTGAGGAAGATTGGCTGTGAGCTAATATCCGCTGCCAATCTTCCTCTCTTTGCTGAGGAAGATTAGCTCTGAGCTAACATCCATGCCCATTTTTCTCTATTTTGTATGTGGGATGCCACCACAGCATGGCTTGATGAGTCATGTGTAGGTCTGTGCCCAGGATCCGAACCTGCAAACCCCGGGCCGCTGAAGTGAGTGCTCAAACTTAACCACTACACCACCGGGCCGGCCCCCTGGTTTGGTTCTTGATTCCACCGCTTACTAGCTGTGTGAGTCTGGGCACATGGCTGATTTCTCTAAGCCTCAATTTTCTCATTTGTAAATTAAAAATAATAGTAACTATTTGGAAGGACTGTTTTAGGGATTACAAATACTTCAGATAAAGCACAGTCTCTGACACATGGTAAACATTGAAAAAATGTTAGCTGTTATTATTTATATTATACCAGCTTCAAGGTTACAAAAATCATATGCAAAAACCTTATTTTTTTTTTTAATGTCTACTTTTTTCTCCTTTCTTGAATTAATACCTAGCCCTCATCCCTCATCTCAACTCCAATACCAACAACCCTCTATTGATATCACTGGGTATCTGTATTTTCATAGAGAATAAGGACTGGATTCTGAATATATCAATTTGCAGAGTTAATAAAACTCAATTATGATATCACTGTTTAACTCTTAATTCCAAACATTTACTGGTAAACAAACACGTTATTTCTGTAAACCAAACCTGTAGTTTTAGACCTAAAAATTACACAGCTTTCTAATGGATCTTTTGTACCAACTAAGCATCTTTATCAGCTGGGTTTCTTTTTGAATCTCTCAGAACTGTTGAGAAGTTTCTGGTAATATCTTCAGATTATCAGCAAACTAGTCAACATATATGGTAGTTTGTATTTGCCAGACATCTACTATGTGGAAGGCACATCGCCCTGTGTGTCAGCACTGAGGGACACAAAGGATTGAGCAACTTTCAAGGGTCAGTCCTAAGCATCCATGCTGGTTAGGTGGGGATATATGAAAAAGATAAGTACATTCAAGCGATAAATTCAGAAGAAGTGATTCTAACCAGTGCTTCCAGATTCTGAGGCCTATCCTCTGAGAGACGTCTCCACAGGCTTACAGGGAGGCTGGGAATTTGTAATTTTTAAAAAAGACAACTTCTCAGGCAGCTCTCACGCACACTCAGGTTTGGGGATCATAAGATAAACATAAAAGTTATAAAAACTCATACGAGAAAAATCACCTCTAGCTAGTGTGGTTGGGAAAAGGAAGTCTTCATATGAGACACAAAATCTGAGCTGGGCTCTGAAGTAAATATCAGAATTTCTCCCTAACTTTTTATTTTGAAATTTTTCAAATCTATAGGAAAACTGAAAAATCACTACAGTCAGTACACTTACATACCCTCAGACTTACCAACAATCATCCCGCCTCATGTGTGGACGTGCTCACGCTCTCTACCCCGCACACCTTCCCAAATCACTTGAAAGTGACAGACATCACAACACTTCACCCCCAATACTTCAGCATGCACACTCTAAGAATTAGAACATTCTCCTACAAAACACAATAGTACTGTTTCACATCTAAGGAAGCGAACAATTATATAATATCATCAATATGTAATCCATAATCATATTTGCTCAATTGGCCTCATATTTTCTTTTATAGTCTTTTTTTAATCAAGCCTCATTCCTTGCATTTGGTGGTTCTGAATTTTTTAATCTTGCATATTCTTCACCCCCATTTTGGGGGATAGTTTTGTTTTTCCTGAAATTAACATTTAAAAAGAGTCTAGGTCAGTTCCAACATTCTGGATTTGTCTGATTGTTTCCATGTGATTAGACAAGTAAATTTTTTTTTTACAAAAATACTACATAGATGGCAGCTGTGTCCTTCAACTGCCGTCACATCAGAGGCACAGGTTACCCCACTACAGGAGATAAGTTTGATCACTTGGTTAAAGTGGTGACTACAGGTCTCCCCACTGTAAAGAGAGATGTAATACCCTATCTCTCAACAACCTTTCACCCAGTGGTTTTAGCATCTATTGATTCTTGCCTGAATCAATTATTACATTTGGGGCTACAAAATGATAGCTTTCTAATTCTATCATTCCTCCTACATTTATTGCCTAGCATTCTTCCGTGAAGTGGAACTATTTCTTCACTCTACCCCCCTTTATTTTTAAGTATCATTATGAACTCAAAGATTTGTTTTAATCTAGTATATTATGATAATCTACTACCATCAAATTTTTTTTCAAATTGTCCCCAATTTTTGGTTCAGATTGTCCCAAATATGGCTAGTGGGATTCCCTTCAAGCCAACCAACATCTGTATCATTTTTACACAGTTCTATTGGCTTTTGAGGCTACTTCCTGGTACAAGATTTCTCCAAGCTCACCTTTACCATCTCTGCCCCAGACCTGGAATCAGCCATTTCTCCCTAGCGCCCTTGTTCCTTTTAGTGGGCAATGGCACTGATAAATCAGGATCTGAGTACTATGTATCCTCACAGCTATTGGTGCCATTGCTTCTAGGCCATTTCAGTAGACAAAGTTGGAGATTTTTTTTGTTAAACAACCATGAGTTTATACTGATGTTTTCAACTAAAATTCAATGCTGTAGTTTTTCCTTACTTATTTTATATTAGTATATCTTTTCCCTCACTTTGAAAATCTTGGTTCATAAACTAGTTTCATAATTGTAACATCAATATTATTACTAACAATAAACCCACTAAGTTCAAGTGTCTTTTGGGGGGCAGTCCTTTTTGTCCTTAAAGTACATCCCACTAGGAACGTACAGTCAGCGTGCTACATTCAAGTTCTTTTATTTTTTTCTCTATATGTCCTGTAAGTTAGGTTCATTCGTTCCTCTTTATACTCAATTATAGCATATTTTTCATTATTTTTAAATTTATTTTTTGTATATGTAAAACACTTACATGGTTCAAAAGTTCAAGTGTTATAAAAAAGGAATGCTCAGAGAAATGTCTCTCTCGTCCCTTTCCCTCCATTTTTTTCCCATCTATCCCCTACAGACACCAGTTTTGTTAATTTCTGTTTATCCTTCATGTTTCTCTTAGTAGAAATAAGCATAGTATATGTGTGCATACACATAAATTCTTAATGCCTCTTTTTTCTTATACACAAGATGGACTACCATACTCGGCCTTGTACTTGGCTATTTTTACTTAATATATCCTGGAAATCACTCCATAGACGTGATTAGACATCTTCCTCATTCTTTTTAATGGCTGTTTCATACTCCATTCTGTAGATGTTACTAGGTAGAACTTTGGTAGAGAAAAGAGGAAAGGGCATTCTAGACAGGGTGAATGGCATGTCACAGGCAGGAACGAAAGGGGTCGGGGGGAGACCAGTCAGGCTGGAGTGAAGAATTAATGCAAGAGGTTGGGAGAAACGAGGGTCACCATCATATCATACAACTTCAGGGAACCCCGAGCAGATAAACGCACGACGACAGTAGTGACAAGATTATAACTGCTTGGATATATTTTCCTGTCTCCTCTACGTGATATCCCTAACTTACTGCCTGAGTACCTTTTTGTCAATATAACTTATGCTCAAGAACAGCCTGAGTGCACAGAAAAGACCATATTACAGTTACTTAGATTTAAATTAAGACTTAAGACCTTACATTCAACATATAACTGCCTAAAGGCCCTTCAACAATCAGTTTAGTTTCTTTTATAACTTAATCAAATTACCTAATTTAAAAACATTATCATCCTATAAACAAAAAGATTTAAAGAACAATATAATAAAAACTCTTATATTCATCACCCAGTTCAAAATATAAAACATGACAATATAGTTGAATCCCCCGTAACTACTATCCTGTTTGGAACTTCCATCAAACATTTTAAACTATACTTATAATCTTAATATATTCTCTTCTTGTTTTTAAGTGCTCAAAAAACTCCAGTAAATCCTAAAAAATTAAACTTATTAATCTAGTATATCTCAAATTCTTAAATACTGCAATACTCTTTTCAAACTTAGCAAAGTTTTCTTACATCCTTAAACTAATAATGAAACCTAAACCCAACTACTCAAAACATATTTTACATTAGAATCACAAATCAATCAGCTGAGATTCTTCATAAGTCAGATTACCACAACATTGTGTCTTACGTCCAGATGGACTTCAATGTTATTGATTTAATACACATCATGTGCGACATGTTGTTCTAAGTACTTTATAAATGTTATTTAATACTGAAAAAACCTTATGAAGTAGGTGCCATTATTACCGCCATTTTACAGATGAGGATACTGAGGAAGAAAGAGGTGAAGGAAAGTTCCCACAGTCACACAGCTAATAAATAGAGGAGCCAGACTTCTGGCTTCAGAGTCTATACTGTTACCATCTGTGCATGTACCACTATGCTATTACCTCTCCTTCTAGGTCTGATTTACTTCATGACTTCCGTGTAAGTTTCACAGGTTTGGAGCCACGGTTCTAAGCCCAAGATCTGGGGCCAGGACATATGGCCTTCCTGTGCTGATAATGGGCACACCTAGCACCTTTTCTGTTTAAAAGTTGCTATGAGAGAACCTCTAAATCAATAACCTCCAGATGGGGGTTAATTTTACAATCTGAGTTCCCTGAGTTCAAATTAAGATCTTACCGAATTCTATTGTAACTTTCAACTTTATTACCTAAAAATTGAGTAGATGAAATTCTATTAATTTTCACACAGGGTGCTTCTTTTCATTGGCTTCAACTAGTTATGGTCATTCTAATGACACCTTTAAACTAAGAACAATTCAAGGCACATAATAGACCAGGCAAAGCTCATCTCCTAAGAAAAAGTCAGTCAACATATAGAATCTCCGACACTCTTCAAGCAGGACAGTCTTCTGCCTGCTATTATCTAAAACACGCTAAAGGAAGACATACACAGCTGTTAAAAATTACTTAATGGCAAACTTCCAGGAAATATCCAAGGGATATATTATTAGCAATAATATCTTAAAAGGACAGTGCAAGGCAGTGTAATTAAAAAAATTTTTAAATGTTATTAGTCAACACAGTAAGCCATTTTACAGGAAAGAACTAAGTGTCTGTACGGCAAAAAAGACCTGAAGCTCTTAGGGGACAGATCCATGGATTAGTACTGTAGCAGCAGAACTAACATGTCAAATTCTGGAGACAATCCAAAATCACTGTGTCAGAAGATGGTTCAAGGACCAGTACCAATTAGTGTCAAAGTTTTCACTGATTCTTAGCAAAAATGAAGACAATGCAGACAATGCCCCCCTCCCCCCCGCCAATTATCCTGGTTCTAAGACACCTGACATTGACTAAGACATCATCAACCTAATACAGCCTTTTAGGGAAAAGAAGCACTCTTATATTAAATATATACATGATTTTAAGATATATCCTGATTTCAAAAATATTAAAATGTGAACTTAAGAATTATGGTATATGTTAGTGTAATGCTTTCTTGGGAAGGACTGTCCTTTGTACCTAAATTATATCTTTATACTCCCTTTTTGATACTAAATATCTTTTCTTTTATGAAATAGTGGTGACAGAAAATGATGGTCAGATATATATTTTTTAAATGTTCTAAAATGAAATGCTGGCAGCCTTATGATGGGCTCCCAATTTTCCCCCTACAATTTTACCAATCATGAATGTCAAAAAATCTGAGATCTCAATCACCTTCCATCTAGGACTACAAAAACACTCTACTGGTTCAGTCCAGTCTACCTAAAAATATTCAAAAATAAAGAATTTATTGCTTAGCTCACTTTATTGTTGGACAGCAATCGTTGGGGAAAAATTTTTTTTCTCGAATTGAGCTGAAGTCTACCTTCCTGCCCACACCACCTTGACTTCCATGCACTAGTTTTAGTCCTATCCCCTGGAATAACACATCCTTCAGAAAAAACATCTGTTTGAAGGCATCAGACAACTAATAAGGTAGCCAAGGTCAATTCCTGGAGAGAAAGTGCTGGTCAATTTTAGATGTCAACTTGGCGAGGCTACAGTCCTAGTTATTCAATCAAACACTAATCCAGGTGTTACCAGGAAGGTATTTGGTAGATGTGACTAAAGTCTATAATCGCTTTCCTTTAAGTAAGGAAGATTATTCTAGATAATCCGGGTGGGCCTGATCCAATCAACCAAAAGGCTTTAAGAGCATAACTGAGGTTTCTCTGAGGAAGAAGAAATTCTGCTGTGGACTGCAGCTTCAACACCTGCCCTTCCTGATGGCCTAGCCCAGACTCTACAATTGTATAAGCCAACTCCCTGCAATAAATAATATATGTGTGTGCACGCATATATATATATCACATTATTCTGATATATATACACACAGAACCATAATCCATAATTAAAACTCTTCCATAAAGAAAACTCCATAACCAAATGGCTTTACTAGCAAATTCTTCCACACCTTTCAGGAAGAAATTATGTCAATCTTATATAAACTCAGAGAATACAAAAAGAGGGAACATTTCCCAATTCATTTTCTGAGGCCAGCATAATACTGACCCCAAATTTGACAAGGACATTACCAAAAAGGGTTACAGCCCACTTTCTCTCATGAACATAAGCACAAAAAAATCCTAAACAAATTAGTAAAAAATCAAATCCAGATACATAAAAAAGGATAATACATTACAACAGAGGTTGGCTTTACATTCTAAAATCAATTAATATAACTCACCACATTAAAAGACTAAAAAGAAATATGTTTTAGAATAACTAAAATAGCATGAAACAGTATTGATATATTAGGTTTAAAATAGGCAGATTGAAACGATAAATATATTCATAGAAAAAAGACTGAAAATACTAATAATTATTCTCCTTTAACTGTAAGCTATGTGATTTTTTTTAAAAAATTGTGTTTTATTGAATATTTAGAAGTCTCTAAAATGAATGTGTTATTACTTTTAAAATGAGAAAAAAGGAAAATGTATCTCTAAAAACAGGGAACTCTTCATGAAAATGTTGGATTTTTTTTTAAAAGCTTAGAACAGTTTTAAGAGAAAATTTTAAAAGTTTAAAAAGAAAATGATATATTACTACATAAGAGATTTTGACATTTTTCCATCTAGATTAAAGAAGAAACATGCTTACCAGATGAATTAGGAATTTAGGTTAAATATATGAAATAGTTTCTCAACCAGATTATTCAACAGGGTGACAGGATAACCCTGATAGCTTTATATTCAACATAATGACTTAATGCACAGGCACAATGTGTTTCTTTGGGTACTCAACAGCAAGCATGGTTCTAAATAACAGGTGGAAGGTAGAACAGGCAGGCAGGCACAGGATAAAGGATGTTGCTTGACTCTGGGGCACAGGGCGCTCAATAATAAGGGCAATGGAGCATTCAGATTACCTGGCATACAATTCCCTAAACAGATTATTATGGGCTAAATTGTGTTCCTCTCAAAACTCCAAGTTGAAGTCCTAACCCTATATCCTGAGAATGTGACTATTTGGAAATAGGGACTTTACTTATTTATTTATTTTTTGGTGAGGAAGATTAGCTCTGAGCCAACACCTGATGCCAATCCTCCTCTCTTTGCTGAGGAAAACTGGCCCTGGGCTAACATCTGTGCCCATCTTCCTCTACTTCTTTATACGTGGGTTGCCTGCCACAGCATGGCTTGATAAGCAGTGCATAGGTCCGTGCCCAGGATCCGAACCTGTGAACCCCAGTCCCAAGCAGAGCATGCAAACTTAACCAATATGCCACCACATGGGCCGGCCCCTGGAAATAGGGACTTTAAAGACATAATTAAGGTTAAATGAAGTCATCAGGGTGGGCCCTAATTCAATATGACTGGTGCCCTTTTAAGAAGAGGAGATGAGAACACAGACAGGCACAGAGAGAAGACCAAGTGAAGACACAGGGAGCAGAAGGCAGCCATCTACAGGGCAAGGAAAGAGGCCTCAGAAGAAACCAACCCTGCCAATACCTTGATCTCAGACTTTCAGCCTCCAGAATTGTGGGAATATTTCTGTTTAAGTCACACAGTCTGTGGTACTTTGTAATGGCAGCCCTAGTAACTAATACACAGATACCACTGCAAAAATTAAATTTTACCCTCTCCCACCAAAAAAGAGATTCAGGACAAACACATGGAAGGAGTCTTACACGGTTTTATGGTATATAGACTCTGATCTTCATATGGAGGTGTAAATCACTAGCTGTTTTATTCTAAAGAAGTTGAATTTTCTTTTAATAATCTTCAATAATTTATTATAACTTTCTTCTATAACTTTAATAACATTATTTTATATTTGTGTAGTACACACAATTCAAATTTCACTCCTATTTGTTACTTCATCTGATCCTTACAACCTTCTCTATGAAACAAATAGGATTACAGTAAGAGAGACAACTAAAACCAAATCCTCTGGCCCGGGTCACAGATCTTTCCACTACACCCCAGTGCTTTCCAAAATTTTAGTAAGGCTCCTCCTGTTTTATAAGAACAGAGATCAAGTTTACTTTATACTTATCATAAAGCCTTAATATTTCAACAGTGGAAAAGACAATCTGAATCTAAAGAAAATAGTATCTTGAAATAAATTATAATATTCTTAAAAACAACCAACAGCCAGAATTTCCAACATGTCAGGCACAGTTCTAAGCACTTTACATGAATTAACTCAATCCTAGTAACCCTCTGAGGTAGGTACTCTTACAATCTCCATTTCAGACACAGAAACTGACGAGTACTTTATCCAAGCTAGTAAATGAAGGAGTTAGGATTTGAACCCAGGAAAGACTGGCTCCAAAGCCCACACTCTTAACCACTACCCAGTGAAGTATAATGAGGGCACTATTGTGCATAAATCTTAATGGCTCTGGAGTTAGGCGGATTTAAGCTTGAACACTGGCTCTGCCACTTACTAGGTGGATGACTTTGGGCAAGCTTAAGTCCTTTGTGTTAGATTCCTCGGATATAAAATGGAGATAATTAAATGGGACAATGGATATAAAAGCATTTAGTACAGTGTCTGGTACATAATAATGTCTACTAAATAAGCCCTTACTATTTCTAATTCTACTTTAATGAATATATAAGAACAATCCAACAATGTCTACTTTGGGAACTCCAAGCAAAAATATCAGAAGATTCTCTTCTTTCATTCATACTTTCCTTCCTGCTATTTCAGAAATGCATATACAATTCCAATAATCTCATTTCCCATAAGAATATGAGAAATATACTGAATCACATTAGTAGTCTCATATTCTGTCTCCCAAAGAGATATCTAATAACTTTGGTAAGGACAACAGTATACTTATGTGACAACTTCAAAAGATTCTGGACAGTGCTCAAACTTCTAACATTTAATAAAAATTCACCAACGTACTTAATCTTTACTGAATCTTTTTTTTTTTTAACATTGAGTCTATAACATCTCTTGGGATTATAAGATTGGGCAACAAGATCTCTTCGCTCTTATTTGTCCTTTTACTATTTATTTCAAGCTTTGGAGTTCTTGTTTCAGTACTCCCACTCTTCATGATTTATATGGTTAAATCACATTCTCCTTCAATCTCCACTTTTCCAGATAACACTGCTTTTGTAGTCATGTGGAAGTCTCTCCATTTTCTTCATCTACTTATAACAATTTCACTGGACCCTTGCCATTTTCGAAGCATTTTTTTGAGATGATTTAGTGAGAAGAACACTGGGCTAAGAGCCAAGAGTCCTCACTGTGCCATCTCATCTTATCTGAAAGATGAGAGGACTGCACTAGATACATTTATAATAGGTTCCCTTATATCTCTAAGCCTCATATTTCCATGACTCTGGGTCTTCCAACTAGAAATCATTCAGTATTCCAACAATTTCCCTAAACTTTTTAATCCAGTTAGCCAAGGAGGGGCAGGCATATTCAGATTCGGGGGCAGAGGAAGACATAATAATCCAGAGACACAGAAAGAAAGACATGATGTTTTGTGAACCAACAGAAAAAGATCAATTAATAAGAGAAATCAGACACCAAAAAGCTACCAAAGACAGAAAAAAAAGTCAGAAACAGCCTAACTCTAACCTCATCCCTACACATCTGTTTGAAGAGGGACTAAGAAACAGAAAAAGCTTTTGGCAGCAGAGGAGGTTATCCAGCCCTCACTTCTGTCTCAAGGGAGCAATGCAACTCCTGTCATCTTTGCAATGTTGTTGCTAAAATGGCCTACTACAGGGCTTTGCACAAAATAGGCATTCCTGGGGTATTTGATGAGTGAATTAATGTTCAGCTGAACTGAAAGCCCTCATAAATGCGACTGCCTACCTATCAGGAAATCTGAGAGCTCAAGGCCATGGGAATTACATGGCTTTGGCTGCCCTGGTTCTAAAGGAAGGAGACTCAGTTGGAAGGAGGGAGGTTTGGCCTAATGGCGTTGCTTAAGATCTGATGATACTGGAAGCAGTCCCCAGAAGGAAACAGCATAGATTAATAGGCACGGGCTATCTCTAAACCACCAAGGCAATATCAGAATATGTATGAGAGTCATTTCCTACTCTGGTGTCAGAGTCCAAGAAAGCACTATCTTTTCTGAAGATACCTTCCGGAAAGTCAGAGCTTCTTGGCTTATGACTGGTTAGGGGGCAGGGGAGAGTAAATCAACAAAGGAATAAGGGAGTTGGGCAGCTTTAAAAATTCTCAGGCCAGCCCTATGGTGGTGTTTCTCAAAGTGTGGTCCCTGAATCTCCAATAACAGATCAAGGGAGGGGTGTGCTTGCTTAAAATGCAGACTCAGGGACCCATCACAGATCGCTAAAATCAAATTTCTGGGAGTGGTACTGGCTTTAAGGAGCAAATTTATGTTTGAAAACTACTGCCGCAGAGTTTTTTGGTGGGGAGGGGAGCCGAGGAGGAGTTGAGGGTTCTTTGACTCTGGATTCATTATATTCGACTGATATTACCACAACACTTTGTTTTCGGGACCATTGAAAAAAACACCTCAATTTCTCAGGTAACAGCTGCAGCTAATAGTTTAACAGCGAAGGAAGGTGCAATTACAGGGCCTGGAGACTGCATTTTCATAAACTGGTTGAACAGCGCCTCCCTCCACGGCCTTGTTTATCCTGTTAGTTTGTTCATTGGTTTCTCATTTAAAAATAAGTCGGTTCAACCCAGGAATTTGCAGAAAGAATCACAAATTCCAAAACAGAAGAGGTTTTTCGATAGTGCAGAACTAGGCTTGTAAACCTGAAGACACTGTCTGCTATAAAAAGTAAGGTTTTATTTAACAGAAAATTACGGGTTAAGGCTCTCGCCAGCTCTTTTGCGCGCCGAGCCACGGATGGAAGCTAGTAATTTGGGGGTGGCAGGGAAGGAAGACTGAAGCAGGGGTGAAACGAGCAAGCAAAACGCATCAGACAGTTTGGGAGGAAGTCCGACCAACTACATAATTTTTAATGAATTCAATCAATTGCCAGAAAAAAACACGTCTGCTAATGTTTTATCAATAAACACTCCAGGGTCCTCGTCCTTTCTCTTCTGGCGGGATAAGAACACCACAGGCCCGCAGAAAACCGCCAAGTTGTACTGGAGCTGTCCCCACGACTGTTTACGATTGCCATATAAGGTGACCCCTCCCGGTTATCACACTTCACCCTCCGCACGGAAACAGGCGCCGGGACCCGTCTGCCCACATCTTCCCTCGCGACAGCCTTTCACTCGGGGTCGGACCGGAGGCCGTCCGCCCAAGCGGCGCCCCGAGGAGACGCCCCCCGACGGACACAAAGGCGGATTCCGGGGCGATGCCCGCCGCCACACTCGCCCTGCCGGCTCTCGGCGCTCGATCCGCTCCCGCGCCGCCACTTACCTGCCGCTCCCCGCCGCGCCCTCGCGCTCGGCCCGCATCCGCCCGGGAGGCGCGCGCACTCGGCGCCGCGAGGAGCCGCCGCCGAGACCGGCCGTGCCGCAGCGGCGCGCGCACCCTCTCCCCCGCCCCGGCCGGCGCGGCCACGCGGTTGAGTCACCAGGCGCTTCACGTTAAGAGTCTCCTCGGCGCGCGGGGCACGCCGGGAAGGCCGGGCTCCTGGCCCGCCTCCCGGGACAGCACGCAGGTGGGTGTCCCCTTTCCCCGACACGCCCCACCCGTCCGAAGGAGGACGCGCTCACGCCTGCGCAGCCGGGTTGATTCGTCTCGGAGCTGCGGGTACCGTCTTTCAATTATTAAAGGTATAACATGGAAAAGTTAGTAGTTATCTGGATTGTCAAATAAGCTCGCACAGCCCCAGCACAGCTAATGCTTATAGGAAATTGTTGAGCTCTGATCTCTCCATACATTTGGGGGAAGGGGGTGGTAAGAAGGATGGAGCTCCTTAAGCGCGTTTTGCTTGGAAGCCCCTATCCTGGATATGCATTCTGACCAAAAGAGGAAAAAAACCACATTTTTCTCAAATCTTGAGTTTAATGAAACTACGTGCTGCAACAAAGTTGAATTACAGATTTTAAGTCAACCGGAAGCAAGTTATTGGAACACTGGTTGTGTTAAGAGTAAAATATTTCAACATAAAAAACGTCTGTGTGTGGTCCATGTCCTATAAAACGAATGCTGGAAAACAAAAGGAAAGAAACAGCATCAGTCCTTACCCTCATGATTTCTAGCGGATTTTGTACTTTAAAAAGTTATCCTACTAATTAAATAAAAAGTTATACTGATAACGCAAACTAGTCTATTTAGAAGTTGCTGAAAACCATATATGATAATAACATGATTTCTTAAATTCGGAGTCAACTTCTTTTTTATTACAAAAGAGTCTCTAAGAACTAATTTGGGGCTAAGGATTAGGATGAGTTGAAATGGAAAGAATATGAGAAAATTGTTTGATTCATTCCAATAGGTTGCAGATGGTTGCCGGCTACTTGTATAGCAAAATTGCGTTATCAGGGTCAACAACTTTAATTTTAAAAACTGAAGCTATAAATTTTTTTCATTTTGATTTGATGTTAGAGGTCCAGAGGGTCATTCCCTATTTCTGCTTTTCCCTTCACTTACAGTGATTGTAAAGCATCGAGTACTGTGTTTGAGTCAGGGTGGGCTAGGTTACGGTGCTGGGCTCTGGGGAGACAGCTCACCTCAGTGTGGTGACTCAGCATTCCCAGCTGCTTCTGTCTCTGGCTCTGCCAACCCAATGCTAGGTTCCACATCAGGGACAGCAGGAGAGCTAGATTGGAGAAGCCTGCAAGGGCTTTTCTTTGCCGCCTTCCAACGTGAACCTTTCCCTTCTGGTGACATTTCACTGGCTTGAACTAGTCGTGGCCCAACCTGACTGCCTCTAGGAAGGCTGGAAGGTATAACTTCCTGTGTGCCCAGGAAAAAGGAACAGGAAAAAGATTTGCTGAACACATAACATTTTCTCTGCTACAGTGTTCAATAGTAAAAATAAATATATACCAATTTGAACAAGTGTTGTAGGATACAAACTTTACTACCACAGTAACATAGAGGATTGTTCAAACTAATGCCTTTATTTCCATTTCTATAAATACAATGTTATACCCTTTGAGTCAAAAGACAACAAAACAAAACAAACCTTTCTGATGTTCCTGCAAGACAATTCTTGAAACGAATTCTTCCTTTTGAAAAGGTTTCTCTTTGCAGATTTGTAATACACAAAATCTGACCCGAAGATTAGAGAATCAGGCTAACTACAGTGTCTTTTAATAGTTAAGATTAAATGTTTCTATTTTTTCTATAACTCATATAATGAATAGCATATAGACCTGGTACTTTTTTGGGGTAGACATCAAGGAGATGGAGTGTGAGAAATGCATATTCACAGAAAGCATGAGTGTATGCTGATTTTTATAATTTTATTTTGAATTTAATGCATCTCCAAAACTTGAATATCTCAGATGTATTTATATCTGAAGCTGAAACCCTGTTTAATGTCAAATTGGCAGACCTGGAATTTTCAATGGTCATAATGGCCAATTCAAAAGGCAATACAGTTCATCTGATTAACTGTGTTGTCTCCTTAAATATAACATCTATACTAGTAAATATTACAAAGCACTTTTCCCAATATTTCACATCAATTAAACTTCTCAACAACCCTGGTAAATAGATTTTATTATTCAGATTTACAAATGATGAAAACAAGATGCAAACAAGTAAAGTTTCTAAGGACACTAAGCTACTAAGTGGTGCTGGTGGGCTGAGAACTCAGATCATCTGACTCCGAAGTTCTTGCTGAGTGTATGGCACTCCCGCCTCACTGCTTCCAGGTGAATGTCTTCAGCTGTTAGCAAATAATTTAAGGTTACCTCTATCTTAGAATGAAAATATTTTTAAAGTAATAGCTATTATTAATCATATAAGAAACTAATTATCCTTTCTACATACTACATCATAAGTAGTAAATATAAAAACAAACCAAAAATCCCAAGATTTTCAAACTCTCTCTCAGTAATTACATGGCAAAAATTGTTTTTAGCTAGATGTTTTAGGTTGTATGATCTCTAAATCACTGCAGACATATCAAATGAGACTTTTTGAAAGAATAATCACTTTCATTTGGAAGTCCAAAATTGTGCTCAAATATGGATGTAAATAATTATTTAATTTTCTACTTTCTAGAGAGGGGCCAGAACCCTGCAGTTTGACCCAAAATAGATTCACAAGAATTCTTTTTCCTTTCATCAGTGCACCTTTGCTAACAGTCTCCTCCTGAAAGTCACAAAGGCTTACGACCAGCAGGAAACAAAGACTGGACTTTGAATAGATAATCAACCAGAGAATCAAGAATTTTAAGTTTCTAGTGGCTGGAATTTGCTATTAAATCTTTATTAATATATATCTACTTTACATACAACTTCAGTGTGCCTTTTAGTCTCATTTATAGGGAATCTCTCATCTGCACATTCAACAAACATGCAGTTGTAGTCCAAAAGGATAGGACCCCTGGAGAACTATGTAGATGATGAGTGTAGGATCTTTCCTCTAAAGAAACTTTAAAAAGTTAAGTTTGGTTATTTGGGTAACCAAACAGGAGATAAAGGCAAGTGAATCTACATGAAAGTATTCCACTGTTAGGTAAAAAAGAGATGATAGAATATCCCTATTCTGCAACCCCCTGTGAATTAATAGATAAGGCATTGTGTATCAACAGATCCTAACATCTTAAAAAGAGAGAGAGAACTAGACATTATATGCCTCCAAAGGGAAAACCACACCATCACCTAAAATGCTGCTAAAGGGATCCGACCCAAGTCTGATCTAGACTTGAGATCTGGCTGCCAATTTGTAGGAAACACGGGGAACAGAAGAACGTGTTGAACTGCACCATGATCATGCAGTCTGCAAAGTCCTCCCTTTGGGAGACTTTACGGGTCAAAAGGCCTGTTCTTTGAGAGATAAATTGTAAAGTTAAAAAAGAAAGGACGTAAAAGATACGTCAAGTTTAAAAAAGTGTGTGTATGTGTGTGAGGGATACTATACTGTCTAGGGGCCAACATTTGGGTGGTAAAACCATTAAAGAAAAAGGAGGTTAAAGGGATTTCTATAAGAGTTAGGATAGTGGTTACTCATTAGGTGGTGGTGCTGGTGGTGGGGAAATGGCTGTGACTGAGGAGGGACACATGGAAGGGGCTTCTAAGCGTGGGTAGCGAAGTTCTGTTTCTTCTGGTGGTGGTTACAAGGGTGTTTGCCTTAGAATAATTTGTTAAGGTAAACATTTCCTTTTGTAGTTTTCTGTTTCCGTGTTTTATTTTATGATAAAAAGTTTTTAAAGTAAAAGAGGGAAAGACCAACCCTACCCAAGAGCTGAAATATATTTTCTCCACACTGAATTATTTGTAAATGTATCCATTTGGTTTCCTGGGACAATATTAAGGTTAAATTACTTTAAAAAGAAAAATAAATGCTTAAAAAAAAAACCCAAGTCCTCTGAAAGATGTTCTACATTGCAATACAATTTTAGAATTTTGTTTAGATGTTCTGTCTTTTTTTAGAAGGTAATGGATAAGCAGGTAGTAGAGTGTATTTTGAGTGTTAGAGAAAAGATAAAATGGAATGATGAAAGATAAGGAGACGAACAATTACTCGAAGCTTAATGGTTAAATTCCAATAATGACCAGGAAAGTAATCTATAAACATTTCCCATTGGGATTTTGATGAGGGCATGAGCTCTCTCCCTTTCCCACCCACATGCCATTGGTCTGAGATCAATTCATCTCAGAACTGTATGACATTTTAAAAGTACGCAGAATGCTCAGCTTGAGATTCAAGAATCAAATAAACCTCTTTAAATAGAAGTCCTGTGGGGAGTCAGCATGGGTGAATCAGAAAATGTAGAAGTATGTTACCTTGGGCTTTAGTGGAGCCTGGGTGTAAACTGATAATATGTTTATCTCTTATTACTCCTGTGACTCCTGTTTACAGACTCTGACCTCCCAACCCCAGGTCCCAGCTCTGACAGCTCACGTTGCCTGTTTGTGAACACCCAAGTCTTACTTTGAACCCAATACTGAGAATGCTGGGAAGTTTTTTTTTTTTTAACCTTATATGAGTTTAAAATAAACTGCATTTGAAAAAGAAAACAAATAAACAAGCCCCAAAATATACATTCTTCAAACTAGGATTTGAACCAGTGAACTTTAGGCTTAGAAAATAGTCTCTAGTCACCCACTGAGCCACTATAGAAGAAACCATGAGTTCTTTTACCCTGTTTAAATCATACTTCCTCTTTTTTTGGTGAGGAAGATTGGCCCTGAGCTAACATCTATTGCTAATCTTCCTCTTTTTGCTTGAGGAAGATTGTCCCTGAGCTAACATCTGTGCCAGTCTTCCTCTATTTTGTATGTGGGACACCGCCATAGCATGGCTTGGTGAGTGGTGTGTAGGTCCGCGCCTGGGATCTGAATCTGCGAACCCCAGGCCACTGAAGTGGAGCACACGAACTTAACCACTACACCACTGGACCAGCCCCCAAACCTCCTCTTTTCTCTAAACTTTCAATAACTGAAGAAAAAGGCAAAATCTTTTTATCAAAGTGTGTGTCCTGGCCCCTTACCTCCACTTTCTGAGAAACTTTATAATGAAAAAAATTCAGATAAACAATAAGATAAATGACGGGGGCCGCCCGGTGGCGCAGCGGTTTAGTCCGCGCTTGGCAGCCCGGGGTTCGCGAGTTCGGATCCCGGGCGCCCTGCCGACGCACTGCTTGTCAGCCATGCTGTGGCGGCGTCCCATATAAAGTAGAGGAAGATGGGCACGGATGTTAGCCCAGGGCCAGTCTTCCTCAGCAAAAAGGGGAGGATTGGCAACGGATGTTAGCTCAGGGCTGGTCTTCCCCACAAAAACAAAAACAAAGACAAAACAAAACAAACAAACAAACAAAGATAAATGATGGGAACTAGGAAAGTTTGGAAAGGCTTCTTCTGCTTGTTAACCAAGAGCCCAAACAACGTGTTCTCCTTGCTTACTTGGAGTTGTGATACCTACTTGGAGATGTCAGTGTTGTGAACATACAAAGTACATGAAAAAGGAAGTGTAAAAACATGAAGTGATGTCAGATTCATAAGGCAGTATGATGTAGTGAAAAAAACATTGGAAAAAGAGCCAGATGACCTTGGTTTGAGGCCATCCCACCACTTACTGACTGAGCACGTCACACATAAGCTTCAGTTTCCTAATCTGTAAGATGATAACTGACCTACCTTTGCCATAAGGTTGTTGTGAGGAAGAAATCATGATCAAAATGTATGCAAAAGTATTTTATAACCTCAAGACACTATAGAAATTAACCTCAAGACACTATAGAAATTTAAGATACTATTAGGATTGATGTTATACACACAGTCCATCCAAACTGATATTATCTTTAAAAGGAACACCCAAAGACTTTCTTGTGAGATAAAATTGTCCTCCTTAATGTATACCGTAAATTGTTTGTATATCAAAATATACTGGTTTCCTTAGCATTTATTATGAAAATTGAATGAAAATGAAAACATGTTACAGTGACAAAATATTTTCAATATTTTCTCCTTTTATCCACAACCATTGATAACAATGGAGTTACTATTTTTTTAATCCTTGTTGAAGACATTGAATTTTTTTCTTTTTGAGGAAGATTGGCCCTGTGCTAACATCTGTTGCCAATCTTCCTCTTTTTCTTCTTTCTCCCCAAAGTCCTAGCACATAGTTGTGTCATAGTTGTAGAGCTGTAGCTCTTCTATGTGGGATGCCACCTCAGCATGGCTTGATGAGCGGTGAGTAGGTCCACGCCCAGGATCCAAACCAGTGAACTCTGGGCTGCCAAAGCAGAGGGTGTGAACCTAGCTGCTACACTATCGGGCCAGCCCCTGGAGTTACTATTTTAAAGAGAATTTAACATCTTTTCTTAAGGAGACATTTCGTTCTCTATTAAACGTCCTTTTTTTTTTTAGGTACAGTAGGTAATTGCTGTCATAGATTCTTATTCTTAAAAGATTGCCACACACATGCAGACACCTTGACTAGATCTGGAAGGAATTATTAGGAATTACTAACTCAGTACTTCATTAGGTTCTTTGATTTGCTCTTTGATTTGTAATAAACCACATGATAGCAACATATGAACAAGGTTGAAGAGAGCAATTTCAGAAAGTTCCTCTTCTTGCTTTGAATCTCTGTAGCACTTAACACTTAAGTTTAGCTAGTAATTTGAGTTGTTCTCTCTTGTTTTTTATTTACTATAAATGGAAGTAGGCCCCTAAGATGCTGAAAATTAGTAGATGTTCATCCTTGGGGTAGAAATCATATAGTTAGAATTTGACTTTGAGAAGGAATCAGGTGAGAGAAGGCTGAACAGGGATTAAGGAGATCTGGCATCTAGGACCAGCTTGGTCACTTTGGGTCAATTATTACCTCTCTGCCTCATTTTTTTTTTTAATCTAAAAATTAGGAAGTTTGGACCAAATGATAGCTGCCATTTGTTGACTACTTTCCATATGGTAGTGTTGGAAGATAAACTGAGGCATATTAATTTTTGTGTGTGTGTGTGTGTGAGGAAGATCAGCCCTGAGCTAACATCCGTTGCCAATCCTCCTCTTTTTGCTAAGGAAGACCGGCCCTGGGCTAATATCCGTGCCCATCTTCCTCTACTTTATATGGAACACCACCACGGCATGGCTGACAAGCAGTGCGTTGGCGGGTGCCCGGGATCCGAACCTGCGAACCCCGGGCTGCCAAAGTGCGGACTGAACTGCTGTGCCACCGGGCGGCCCCTATATTAAAAATTTTAAGAGTTTATTTGAGCAAAAATCGATTTGAATCAGGCAGCATACAATCTAGCAGATAGAAAGGAGCTCTGAGGAGCTGAACAAAATGGAGTCAGAGGCAGAAGGGAGCAGAAGCAAGGAAGTTATACTGGCAAAAACGTGGGTTGGTTATTGCAAAGTTACTTTCCCTTGGGGGATGGCAGGGGTCTGTCAGGCAGATTACCTAACTAATGCTGATCAGATGGTTCCTGATTGACTGGTTTAAGATTCCATTTCTGGGAAAGCCGAAACTGTAATTAAGTGACATAGTTTGGTGACGTGGGGCTTAGCATATGTGATTCCATTTTGGGCCAGTTGTCTTGTTTTTTGACAGTAGGCAGGTACTAGGTCTAATTCTCCTAACAGCCTGGCAAGAAAGGCCTTATTAGTCTCATATTACAGATATAGAAATCAAGGCTCAAAGAAATGAGTTATCATTTCAGGTCACATTAGGTGAACTCCATGGAACCATTTCAGCTTTGCTATTCTAGGATTCCTTAGAGAAAAAAATCTACCCTTTGGGTTTCATGCTTCCCTTTAAAAAATTCCATTGTTTGGGATTCAGTTATGAAATGTCAAATGTGGAAAAGGCCTTAGAAATCATCAGTGCCAGGTTTTTCACTTGCTAAGAAGGAATCTAAGGTCCAAAGAGTATCGGTGACCAGCCAGTGGTTGTGATTTATTTTCTCTTTCAAGTTTGCCTGTAATGCTTATTGTAACCTGATTCTACCTGGATAGAAATATGTATGGGAAGGTGGGTCAGGAAGTGAAATATGGCCTGGGCTCCAAAAACTTCCTAAAGATGACCTCGGTTATGTGTGTAAATATTGTTTATCCAAATAAGCAGAATTCCAAGATTTGAAAGCCACTGAAGGACATTCCTTTTCTTTGGAAAGGTATAAGATATGGGTGGTAAAACTTTTCCACCCAGAAACACTGAACCACTGAAAAAAAAGTCAAAGAAGAGTCACACATAATTAAAAAGCAAATTAATTTAGCTCTTAATGTATTATTAAAATAGTTCTTAAAAATTAAGCACAAATATAGACATATTCTTACATTTTAAGATTATTTAAACACTAAAAACAGGATAAATTTCTGTAAATCATAAACTTTCAATAAACATAATAAATAATTATTTAATTATAGCCATAATTAAATATAAATATTTAATTGTGGCCATAATTATTTATTATGGCTAGCTAAGAGGGAGAAATCCCATGGAAGGAGAAGGGGACAGGAGAGAAGAAAGAAAGGGAGAGGCAGTACTAAAAGAGAAAAAAGGGGGAGGAAAAAAGAAAAGGAGAGAAAACATAGGAAGAAAAAGAGTTGGAGAGAAGGAAAAGAAGAATCACAAAGAAGTGTTAGAGAAGGAGAAGGAGGAATCAGAGAGGGAGAGAGAAACTGGGAGAAAAGGAAGCTGGTCTTAGAAGGGAGAAACTAAGAACAAAGGAGAATCTCAGTGGAAGCCAGGAGAGATGAGTTAAGGAGTTCCTTTTTTCATTCAACAAATATTTATTGGCCACCCACTGTGTGCCAGGCACTCTGATAAATTCATGTCCTGGGAGAAATAATTACTCTACTACAAGAAGAGTTATTGATTTCTTCATTTCTTTGGTAACTTTTTTTTTTTCTGAGAATGAAAACTAATTTATGCTCATTTAGAAAATTGGGAAAATAAAGAGTGGAATAAAGAATCTCTAATTCTCTTTCTCTGGGAGAAAGAGAGGAAAAAAAAGAATCTCTAACCTATTGACACTTTGTATTCTTTTTTTTTTTTTTTTTTTGCCTTCTTTCTGGTGCTCAGTTTGAAGGGTAGCAGCTACTAAGGAAAACTTTTCTCATGGAGATGGCAGAGGTGCAAAAGGGCAATCAGATCAGGCCCCTCAGGCCTAGGCTTGGACCTAGCACACGGTCACTGCTGCCCCAGTCTCATGAAGCCGTTGCAGCGATGTGGATACAGGGTAAAGAAATGGGGCCAATAATCATATATATCTAATTTTATATCATACAAAAAGTATAACTTTCTAAGTATAACATAAATTTAAATTTGTACTTTTACCTCTTCTAGGACAGTGCAAGGACTTTAGAACACTTTCAAAGTCATTTTTTAAAATAAATATGTTGTCATACCTCCTCTTCTATCCTGGAATGACATGCATGGTTAATAGGAACTACATACAAATCCAGTTTAAAAATCTATGTAATGCTCTTCCCATAGAGGAGAATGGAAAAGAAAGTAATTTACAATAGTGACACTGAACCTATTAATCTCAAGTTCATGTTCCCAATGTGCAGTAAGTCAATCACTGAGACAGTGGTACTTGGAGGTAGAGAAAGGTATATTTGAATTGGCCAAAACGAGAAGGCAGGAGGATAGTTTCTCTCAAATCTGCCTTGACAAAAGAAGGAAGCAGGGGGTCTCTATAGAGATGAGGGGGTTGGGAAGTGGAGTTTCAGGGAAACAAAGGGGAGGTCTATATTTCTTTCACTCCAGATAAGCCCTTGGGCAACCAGACTTCTTGGAATCAGCTGCAAAACAAGCTCATAAACCCTTGTGACCCTCGAGTCATCCCTCTGGTTAAACAAGAAAACAGCAAATTAACAAGCTATAATGATGCCTGGGCTGCAAAGAAAGCATTTGGGCTCAACAAATACATCTAATGGGGACTAAGGTTATTTATCTAGGATTTACATAGGTACTAACTTCTTTTCATTTGTGGCTGTGTTGGGAACAAGGTTGAAGGGTAACCATGTTCTTATTGAATATTTACAGTAAGCCTCAGTAAGTATCCAGCTTCAAAAGAAGTTACCGTAAAATAATATATATTTCAGTATGCTAATACTCAGGCATAACACAAGACAAGATTCAATTAAGTAGTCATTTGCTTGCACCTATACGTAGAATCACTGTGAATGTGATAGCCACAAATACAGTTCGATTAGGTTGTTAAATTAGTAACTCAGTTACCATATGTGGCCTTGCAGTCAGTGATCCAATTTTCTAATATAATAAACAAATCTTGGTAAAGTTCAGAAGAACATAAAACATTAACAGTAAAAGTGCAAGTTTTTCTTGATTTAGACTGCAGATGAATTCCTAGAAAATCCAGGGTATATAAAACCCATGCAAAAAAATCTTTGTGTTTAAATGTGAAACAGACTTAAGTTCTAAACTCAGATAATTATACATGGATTTTTTTACCTACATGAATATCCAGAGAAACAGTACAGTTATATATGATGTAGGAAATTTTATTTTGGTGGGGGGGCCAGGACCTTGACAGGCATTGGAGTAGTTTACCCGATTCTGACTATTAAATCTGAATACAACCCCCTATTAATATAACCATACAAATGCACTCCAGTATTTTCAACAACACCCTCTAGGGACTGGTCCCACCCTCAGTGAAGTCCACTTAGATATCCTGTACCATAAATTTTTTGCTCACTATTATAACCTAGCACCCAGCACAGTGCCTGGCACATAGTAGGAGTTTCATAAATCTTTCTTTAGTGAACAAACACAAGGGTGTTCTTTTAACTTACACAGCATTTTTCATCCTCTCTGTAATGACTCACAAATTTAAATTTCCAGCCCTGACCTCTCTTCTGAGTTCCAAAATTTGTTTTGGCAAATGCTCACTCTCCTAAATAAAATCCCCTACAAAACAACAAGACAAATATTAGTTCTATGCTGGTGTTCTCCGGTTTAGTAAATGCCGCCATAATCCACTTATTTCCTCATCAAAAACCTGGGCATTAGCCATGATTATTCTCTCCCTATCATCCAGTTTTCTGATCAATCAATTCTAGTTCTTCAGTCTTCTCAAATGTATCCACTTCCCTCCATCTCCAGTGCTACCATCCTAGTGGATTACTGAATTACTATGGTCTCTCACCTGCTTCCAAACCACCCTCCATCCAGGAGCCAGAAAGATCTTTTAAAACGGAAATCTGATCATATCACTCCCATTTAAATCTCTTAAATGGTTTCTCACTTCTTTTAGGATAAAATCTAAAACCCTTAGCAGGGCATGTAAGACCCTGCATGGGGGCCGGCCTGGTGGTGCAGCGGTAAAGTTGGCGCACTCTGCTTTGGTGGCCAGGGGTTCGCAGGCCCTGATTTGGGGTGCAGACTGTCACACTGCTTGTCAAGCCATGCTGTGGCGGCATCCCATATAAAGTAGAGGAAGATGGGCACGGATGTTAGCCCAGGGCCAGTCTTCCTCAGCAAAAAAAGGATTGGCAACGGATGTTAGCTCAGAGCTGGTCTTCCTCACACAAAAAAGCAACCCTGCATGATTTGACCCCTGCCTATGTATCTTTTATTTTGGCCCACTTACCCACTATTCTTCAATCACACTGGCTTTCTTTTGCTTTGCTTCTTCTTTTTTTAAAATTTATTTTTTATTGCAGTAACTTTGGTTTATAACATTGTATAAATTTCAGGTGTACATTATTATATTTCTATCTCTGCGTAGATTATATCATGTTCACCACCCAAATACTAATTACAATCCATCACCACACACATGTGCCTAATCATCCCTTTTGCCCTCCTCCCTCCCCCCTTCCCCTCTGGTAATCACCAATCCAATTTCTGTCTCTATGTGTGTGTTTGTTGTTATTTTTATCTTCTACTTATGAGTGAGATCATACAGTTTTTGACCTTGTCCCTCTGACTTATTTCGCTTAGCATAATACCCTCAATGTCCATCCATGTTGTCACAAATGGCTGGATTTTATCATTCTTTACGGCTGAGTAGTATTCCATTGTGCACATATACCACATCTTCTTTATCCATTCGTCCCTTAATGGGCACTTAGGTTGCTTCCAAGTCTTGGCTATTGTGAACAATGCTGCAATGAACACAGGGGTGCATGTATCTTTACATATTGGTGTTTTCGTGTTCTTTGGATAAATACCCAGTAGTGGAATAGCTGGATCGTATGGCAGTTCTATTCTTAGTTTTTTGAGGAATCTCCATACTGTTTTCCATAGTGGCTGCACCAGTTTGCATTCCCACCAGCAGTGTATGAGAGTTCCCTTTTCTCCACACCCTCTCCAACACTTGTTTCCTGTCTTGTTAATTATAGCCATTCTGACAGATGTGAGGTGATATTTCATTATAGTTTTGATTTTCATTTCCCTGATAGCTAATGATATTGAGCATCTTTTCATGTGCCTGTTGGCCATCTGTATATCTCCTTTGCAGAAATGTCTGTTCAGGTCTTTTGCCCATTTTTTAATTGGGTTGTTAGTTTTTTTGTTGTTGAGATGTATGAGTTCTTTATATATTTTGGAGATTAGCCCCTTATCAGATATATGGTTTGCAAATATCTTCTCCCAGTTGTCAGGTTGTCTTTTGTTTTGTTGATGGTTTCCTTTGCTGTGCAGAAGCTTTTTAGTTTGATGTAGTCCCATTTGTTTATTTTTTCTATTCTTTTCCTTGCCTGGTCAGACACGGTACTTGAAAATATGTTGCTAAGACAGATGTTGAAGAGAGTACTCCCTATGTTTTCTTCTAGAAGTTTCATGTCTTATGTTCAAGTCTTTAATCCATTTTGAGTTAATTTTTGTGTATCGTGTAAGATAATGATCTACTTTCATTTTTTTGCACGTGGCTGTCCAGTTTTCCCAACACCATTTGTTGAAGAGACTTTCCTTTCTCCATTGTATGTTCTTGGCTCTCTTGTGGAAAATTAGTTGTCCATAGATGTGTGGGTTTATTTCTGGGCTCTTGATTCTATTCCATTGATCTGTGTGTCTGTTTTTGTGCCAGTACCATGCTATTTTGGTTACTATAGCTTTGTAGTATATTTTGAAATCAGGGAGTGTGATTCCTCCAGCTTTGTTCTTTTTTCTCAGTATTCTTTTACCTATTCGGGGTCTTTTGTTGTTCCATATAAATTTTAGGCTGCTTTGCTCTTTTTAAAAAAATTAATATTAACTTTTATTAAACCAATCCAGGCACATAATTTAAAAACTAATCATTGCTAAATGGTTTATGACAAACCCTTTTTTTCCAGGATCCCTGCTTTCATTGCTGTTGGTTTACTCCTTTCTTTTGGTGAAGCCCTCCCCTTCTCTAGTAGTTTCCTGAGAAAGGATGCACGGGAGGCTAATTTTTGAGATGTTTCAGCAAAAAGGGGCCTATTTTAGTCTCACTTGTTAGTTTGAGTAGAGGTATAGTCCTAGATTAGAAAACATTTTCTTTCAGGGTTTCAAAGCTTCTGTTGTCTTCTAGCTTGCAATAGTGCCGTTGAGTTTGTTCCTAATCCATTTTTTTTTCATTCTGGAAGTTTTTAGGGTCTGCCATTTATCATTGATGTTTGAAATTTCAAGATGTGTGTGTGGACCTTGGTGTAGGTCTATTTTTTTTTTTTTGGTGAAGAAGATTAGCCCTGAGCTAACATCTGTTGCCAATCCTCCTCTTTTTGCTGAGGAAGATTAACCCTGGGCTAACATCTGTGCCCATCTTCCTCTACCTTATATGTGGGACGCCTGCCACAGCATGACTTAATAAGTGGTGTATAGGTCCGCACCTGGGATCTGAACCCACGAATCCCAGGCCACCAAAGCGGAGCATGTGAACCCAACCACTACACCACCAGGCCAGCCCAGGTGTAGGTCTTTTTAATTTGTCATGTTGGGAACCCAGTGGGCCTTTTCATTCTGGAGACATATGTCTTTTGGTTTTAGGAATTTTTCTCCCATTTGTTCTTTGATAATTTCTTCTCTAAAGCTTTTGCTGTTTTTTCTTTTCTTTGTTTCCCCAGAATTCCTATTATTCAAATATTCAGATATTGTACTTTCTGGATCCTTTAGTCTTATCTTTTTCTTCTATCCTTCATATGTTTGTTTTCTACAAGTGAGTTTTTTTTTTCTTGTTTGCTGAGGAAGCTTTGCCCTGAGCCAACATCTGTGCCAATCTTCCTATGTGGGTCTCTACCACAGCATGACCACTGAAGAGTGGTGTATGTCCACATGTGGGAATTGAACCTGGGCTGCCAAAGCAGAGTGCACTGAACTTAACTACTAGGTCATGGGGCCAGCCACCCCCCAAGTTTTTATTATGAAAAATTTCAAACATAAAGAAAAGTTGAGGGTATAGTATATTCAACATGAGTATACCCACTACTTAGATGCAACGATAATCAACATTTTGACATATTTACTTTATTGTTATAGCTATGTATTATGAAAAATTTCAAACATAAAAAAAAATTGAGTGATTAGTATGATCAACACTAATATACCCACTATTTAGATTAAACAATTGTTAACATTTCCCCATATTTTCTTTATCTATTTATTTAACAATTTTGCCGAACTATTTGAAAGTAAGTGGCAGACAACATGACATTTCACCCCAAAATACTTTAAGATTCAACTTCTAAAAATAAGGTCATTCTCTGTATGCCTATAATAGCATTATTGTGCCTAGAAAAAGTAATAATAATTCCTTAATACCATTTACTATAGCAGTTTTCTTTTTAAACCAGGATCCAAAATTCACATATTGCATTTAGTTGTTTTATCTCTTTAGCCTCTTTTACTCTAGAGCAGTGCCCCACATCTGGCCACCATTTTATCTCCCTATAATACTGATTTTTAAAAAGGATCAGTCAGTTATCTTGTAGAATGTCCTCATGGCTTTTTCTGACCTGTAACAATTTCAAGGTCATTCTACCTTGGATGATTTCTTTGTCTTTATCTTTCAATAAATAATTTTCTACTGAATTTTAATTAGTTATAGTATTTGTCATTTCCAGCTGTTCTTTCTTGCTCTTAGATTGTTTCTTCTTTTAGCATCCTGTTCTTGTTTCATGGATACAATAGTTTTCTGATGATACTATAATTTCTTTGAAATATTTTTATGCTCCTTGCATTGTCTCTGTTTCCTGTGATTCCTTTTTCCCCTGATTCTTACATGCTGGAGATTTTTTATTTTTTCATGTTGAAGGTTTTCCTCTGGTATCTGGTGATTTTTGTCCATTCATATTTTAAGAGTGAAGTCCTAAAAGCTGATTGGAGGCCCCAAGTGCATGTTTGAGTCTTCTCAGTTGAAGGGATTCACTGTAGGCTTTTCCTATGGAGACCCTCCAATGTCAGTATTGGTGGCTCTTTTTTCTCACATGGTTCATTTTTTCCTGAGAAGTACTTTATTTTCTGCTGGAGAATAGAACTTGGCTGCGAAGTTCTGTGTGTGAGTGGGAGAAGAAGCTTAGGTGTCTCATTCTCAGTTTCAGACTTAATTCCTCTCTTTTCAGGAAGATGTCTCACTCCTACTCTGATCTATTCCTGGTGTCCCCACATCTAGAACTTTGGTTTACTTTCTCCAGAGGTGATGTTTCCTGTTTCCTGTAGTAGTAAAAGTAGTAATCTGATTATATCAGGTGGAGTGGGGACCTGGGGATCTGACCACTTATTAAACAGATTTTCAAACAAATCTCCCTTTTCAGCACTATACTCCTTCCATCTCCACTCCTCTAAAGTTCCTTCTGCACGTTACCTGCTTCCATTTCCTGAGTCTTCCCAGGATTCCTCAGGGTGACCTGCTTTGCTTCTCCCTGGTGTCTCCTTCTCTTGGGTCTGCTAAGTCCTTTACCATCCTTCCTCCATTTTCCATTTTCATGCATTGTGGTTTGCGGTGACTACCAGTTCAATAAAGATGAAATTTGTGTTTGTGGTTTTTTTCCCCTTTTTGTTATTTTTGAGAGCAGTGGTGCAGAAAAGATCTCAGCTATCTTGAATTGGAAAGTCTTCACTTTATTTTCAGTTCTTCAAATGCCTTGAGCTCTTTACTGCCTTTGAGCTTTTGCATTTGGTGTTCCAGCTCTCTGAGACATTTTTTCCCTTCCTCATCTGCCCTCCTGGCCATTCCAAGTCATCTTTTAGGTCCCAGGTTAAACGTCATTCCTAGGTGAGTCCCTCCTAACCACCCAGACTAGGTTAGGTCCACTTCCTGCGATATATTCTCATAAGACATGCCATGACTCTAATTAAGTATATATGCCTGTCTCCCCTGCTAGACTGTCACCCCCATAAGGGAAGGGACCATTTCTGACCTGTTGATGCCTGGCATTCAGTTAGGGATTAATATATATCTTTCACTATTGATCAATATATATTGCTTGCTATAAAGATTTGTAGCTTAATTTACAATTGTCACCCCCAATAAGTAGTCACTTAGAGTTCAACAATCCTAGTTATGATTGTCTAGTTATTGTTATAGAAACATTATACTATAATACGGCCTCTTGTCCATCTCCAAGTTTATTTTACAATGAACACTTTTAAAATTATAAGTACTGACAATAATATAATATGTGCTCAGATCTTTTATTCTAGAGCAGTGCTCTCCATCTGCCTACCATTTTATCTCACTATAATACTGATTTTTTTTTTCTATTCCTGCTGTTACAAATTACCACAGATGCAGTGGCCTGAAACAACACAAATTTATTATCTGATAGTTCTGGAGGTCAGAAGTCTAAAATGGGTTGGTGTTCCTTCTGCAGGATCTAGAAGAGAATCAGTTTCCTTGCCTTTTTTAGCTCCTAGAGGCTGCCTGTGTTCCTTGGCTCACAAACCCTTTCTCACATCACTCTGACCTCTGCTGCCATTGTCACACCTCCTTCTCTGACTCTGGTCCTCCTGCCTTCCTCTTATGAGAACCCATATGATTAGGCTGGGCCCAGACAATCCAGGATAATTTTTACTTCTCAACAGCCTTAATTTAACCACACCTACAAAGTCCATTTTGCTATGAAAGGTAAAATATTCATGGGTTCTGGGGATTAGGATGTGGAAATCTTTGAGGGACCACTATTCAGCCCACCAGACATAGACAGCAAAATGTGAACCCATAGATGAATTAGTTGCTGTAAGAAATGATAAAAACTTCACTGATATATATTTTAAACTTTATGTCAGAACAACCTTCAAGCAAAGTAGATAAAATAACTTTATTAAGTGAAAAATATCATAAATATATATTGAAATAAGAGGACAAGATACCTAACATAAACCAGTGATTATTAAATAGACAACATATATCAGCTCAATGGTTGCCTAGGTTTCCATGTAGAAATCCATTATAGTGCTTTTGTAAATCCTGGCATTTCCTGGTGTTTTCAGGTAGGCACACCATGTCCTAAAGGCAATTATCTAAATTATACTAACAACTATATAAAAGAACAGAGTGTTTTTCTTACATATATTTAAAAATAAAATTTAGATGAAAAATATAATTAGCATTGATTATTTTTCAATAAATACCTCAACATCCTGCAGAATTATTTGGGAAAAAATTATATTATAATAAAAACCTATTTGGGGAAATCAAATCCAACATTCTTGATTGTTTAATTTAAAAGACCATGGTTGGGCATTTTATTCTCAGTTATCTAGCAATGTCATGTGAATAACTAGTAAAAAAATGACAGTTTCACAATGGGCTGATGGGTAAGGCTGTCGGCTGGCTCTTTCAGATAAGAACCTCACCTCGTAACTGCATCTTGACCCTCAACTTTGCCCATTTTAGTAATTTAATAGTTTTATCCAGGGCTGATCTGGCTCTGATGCATTAGCTGGAGAGCATGTCCTTTTCCCAATGGAAAATTTACTTAAATCAAATTAAGGTCAGAAGGTTGCCTGATGAGTATAGTTAAAATGTCAGGCTGCCCAAGGCATCAAGAATGCCCAGGCACTCACAACTCTTCATCCCACAGCTCCCCCTTCCCTAATCTGGCCCAAATGGCAAGAATCAAAATACTGAAGTAGCATTCCATACTGGAAAATGTGGTACATTTGAAAAATGATGAGTCAGAATTCTACATGATGATTTCCCCCCCTTGGTTTGTGTAGCTGAGACAGCTGCTTACTGCTTTTCTCAAAGTTATTTCTTTTCAATTCTTGCTTCTTCCTCTAAAGGTGCAATACAGCTTTACTGTATTTACTGTCCAATTCAGTAGCCACTAGCCACATGTAGCTACTGAGCACCTGAATGTGTCCTGTCTGAATTGAGATGTATTGTAAGTGTAAAATATGTACCAGGTTTTGAAGACTTATATCAACGAAAATGTCAAATATTTCATTAATAATTTTTTATATTGATTGCCTGTTGAAATAACAACATTTGGATTTATCTTGGGATATATTTGGTTAAATAAAATATATCGTCAAAATTAATTTTACCTGTTTCTTTTTACTTTTTTAATGCAGCTACCAGAAAACTTAAAATTACATATGTGGTTCATATGTTTTTATTGGAAGTGCTGATCTAAGGCTCCTGAAGGCCTCGCCTATTCCCTTGTTTAGTCGTTCTTTATGGTCTGACCTCTCTTATCCATTCCTTCCCTTTCCAGTAACTGCTTAGATTTAGAAGGTAAAACAGAAAGTCAAACTCTGTGGCCAATGTTTAAGGCAAGAGATTTAAGTGCACCGGCAGACAATGAACGTCTTTGTTCAATTCTTCGATTTATTGTAATGGTGCTACAATATTAGGAAAAAAGGGAAGGGGCTGGAGTAGCCTTCATTAGTGTCTATAGAGGTGGACTCTGTGTTTGTGTACATGGAGGATACAAGAGGGAATACAAGAATCATTCTGGGGAGGAAACACACACACACGCAGACGCACACACGCACATACAAGGAAGTAAGACAAAGAATGTATTCCATCTCCAACCCTCCTCATTTCTCTAGATTTTTGATCTGTTTTTCTTTTAGGTACACTAATTTGTATCTCTTTTTCCTATGTGTACTAATTGAGACTGTTCCCTTGATGGAATGTGGTTATTGAAAAGATGAAGAAAAACTGCTAGGAAATGAGGATGTGGGTGGTGTAGCAGATCTAAAGACCAAACAATAGAAAGATGTGTAAGTTGAAAAAGACCTTAGAGATCACCTGGTTCCATCTTCCACCCAAATCCATAACCCTTTTATGTATGGAATAAAGTCTTCTCATATTGTTAGAACATCAGTATTCATTTAACATATCAAATATATGCTGAGGAATGGGGGAAATCCTCTGAAAATATATTTTTCAACAGGGAAAAAACATGAAGAAGAAAAAACATGATGCCACTGTTTGTGAACCTAAAGAACTCCTGAATCCCTCTCCCAAAGTAACAAATTGTTGCAAATCACCCTGGGTGAAATACAGTTTTCAGAAGGCATACATGACCCGACTTGTCAGTTCCCAGCAAGTTTCAGCCATGTCAAGGAACCCAGGTAAGATATTATTTGTATTAAACTAAGATAAATATTCTACTTAGCATGTCTTTTTCTTGGTATTGGGGACATAAAATTGGGCATTAAATACATTATTTAAACATTAACTGTAAGAAGATAGTGATAAATCTATTCATCAAAGTTCTTAGGTGGTAAAAATCTAAAACTGACTTTGCTTCGTGGTATTAAATCTCTTAGTTTCTATTAACCCCCAATCATTGATGTGGCAACTAATTAAGATGATCCAAAGTCGACTAAAATAGATCAAATTTGTCTTTTAATAAAAATTTGCCTTTACACTTGACCTGACAATGTCTGCATCGTTACAGTGGGGAAAATTCAGTTTAGGTTCCTTCTTGATTTTGCTAGTATAGGAAAGAACATGAAGGAAAGATAAACTTGAAATTTTGTTTTGCAAAAATGTATGATTCCTAAATGTCTTAGGATGTTGGAAAATTAAAGCCTTATGTTTTGAAGAGCATTAAAGAATGTCGGGGTTAAATTTATGGGGTTTTAGACTTTTAGATTAAAAATATGCTAAACACCTGAAAGGAATTATTAAAACTAATCTCAAAGTATTCTCTAATTTAAAAAGATTTATATGCCACTGAGAAAGTGGAAATTTCAAGCATCCTGTCTCTTGCCACCATATCAAATGTGGTATCCACTTTCTAGAAAGAACTCAATTGACTAAAATTTTGAATTTTCATCTGTGCAAGTGTCAACAGTTATGTCTCAAAGCCTGAGATTTGGTCACCTATGAATACCTTCTAGAATATATACTTTGTTTTTTAATTGAGATGTAATTCATACAACACAAAGTTCAACTTTTTAAAGTGCAGAATTCAGTGGTTTTTAGTATATTCACAAAGTTGTGTAATCGTCATCAATCTTCTAGAACTTACATCTTATTGTAAACCTTTTCTAATAAGTTTTCTCACTCACTATACCACTTGATCCTCAGATTCCTCATGAAGCTGATGGGTACCTTTTGAGGTGCCCTGTGTGTGGTTGCCACATTTACCCAAAATGCTTTCCTAATTACAGTTTCACCTCAAAAGCAGAGCAGGGTGAAAAATGAATAATGCTACTACCTTTGATTTATAAATTATAAGTAACAGCCAACAACCTAATCTACATGTTTTTCATGCCTACACCGCTCGTTTTACAATGTATGTAAAATCTTATTTGTGACTAGTATTTCAGTCAGGTGGGCCACCAGTGTGCATTCAACGACTGCCAGTTAGAAACAAGGGACCGCCCATTAGAGCTGGGAGCGGACACAGGCCTCTCTTCCTCCCCACACTTTTCCTGGCCCAGGAGGCAGCAGCGCCTTTCTCCCTTCATACTGTATGATATCGGTGAAGAAATGCGGGATGTGCAGACTGAGGGGGCGGCGGGAGAGGGACGTGGAGTTACTACTATAGAGTCGAGAAGGCCAAAGCCAAGCTAATCGGAGGCGCCCGGCCGCGTACTCCCGAGCCCCGGCTGTCCCCGCCTCCCGCTCTGGTCAGCGGCTGGAAGCGAGCCAGGCGCGCCACTGCCGGCGTCGGAGACCGCCTCTGGCCGCGCGCGCGCCGTGTGCGCTCCCCATTGGCCACAGCGGGCCCACGTGACCTCGCCCGCCGAATCCGCCCCGCAGAGCGCGCGCTTTTCCCGCCAGACCGCGGGCCTGGGCGGGGCCGCGGGTCGTAGGCCCCGCCAAGGTGTGGGGGTCGCTCAGAGGACCCGGGGAAGCTCTCCCGCCAGGAACCTTAAAAAAAAAAAGGCTCTGAGTACTGCCCAAAGTAAAACTCTTACTGAGGAAGCTGATTATTGAGAAGGTCCCCTTACTCCCTCACTGGATTTGTCCCAGGCTGTAAGACAGACTGAAAATGGAAATCACAAGCCATTATTGGCTGGAAAGTGACCTGGTGAAGCCAAATCTCTCTCTCTTGCTTTGGGGAAATCTACACGTATGAGCATAACTCTTTGGGAAAAAAACCATAATTTTTGTATGGGGAACTTAAAGCCACTTTTTCTTAGAAAAGTTGAGGAGGTGGGTAGGAACTTGGGAAGTCCAGAGCAACCATCCTGATACGTCATTTAAGAGAAATTAGAAACTCTTGGGAAAACGAAAATGAGTAAAAACAAAAAGAGGCCCTGCCCAACTCTAAAAACGTAATAATTATCAATAGGAAAGGGCAGAATTAAAAAAAAAATATATATATATGTATGTATGTATGTGTATAGGTAGTATGAATAGGATTTACTAATTGTAGAAGTCAGTCCAGTTATTCAGCTTCTTTCTCCCTTTGAGAGTGCTTGGATGTTCATTTTTGCCTCTTTTTTATTTTTTTGCCTCCAAGGCTCAGCAACTCTCCCCCTTATCCTCTAGATGGACACGTTTTGTTTTTTAATTCGTTCAAAAAAATACTAGGGCCTACTATGTTCCGGGTACTGTGCTAGGTACTGGGGTACAATGATGAACAAAAACAGTAACAGCCCCTTCCTTCCTGGAGTGTACAGTTTGGTAGAGGAGGCAGACAGTAGTCAATTACACATACCAATGTTAAATATAATGTGATAAGTGCTAAGGGGAGGTTCAGATGCCATAATGGGGCTTTGACCTGGTAGGGAGGTTGGAGAATCCTTCCCTCAAGGTGTCACCCTTGACTGAGACCTGAAGGGAGTAAGGGAGGTGAGAATTGCAGGCAGAGGGAGCAGCTTGTGCACGGGAGAGCTGGTAGCCTGTCCCCTTCCAATGACTGCCCATCTCACCCTTTTCCACTATGCATACATTAATCTTGCCTCTTCTCAGAAGACACTTCTTTTTTCTTTCAATTCCAAGTTTTTAGAGAGTAACTCATAACCTATAATTATTGTTATAGACAGTGTGTATCCTATAGGTAAATATACTAATATACACATTTAATATGCATTATCATCTCTGTTGTTTTACATAATGAAAACATGCAATGATTATAATAAAATGTAGGATATGATGTATCTCAATAGAACTGAAAGTGCTGTAGATATTCAAAGTGGTGTGAGATCACATTCTTTTGGAAGACTCAAAAAAGGCATCTTAAAGAAAGTGATTTTTGAGATATGCTTCATAGGTAAGATTTGGTCAAGTGGAGACAGTTTAGTTTGAGCATAGGGTTCAGGAAAAGTAAGGGGGCTGGACAGATAAGTTGAGATATATTCTAAGGGCCTTGAAAACCAGTCCAAAAAGTTTGTAGAAACTAAATAGAAACATTTTATTATTATTATTTGGTGAGGAAGATTGTCCCTGAGCTAACATCTGTTGCCAATCTTCCTCTTTTTGCTTGAGGAAGATTGTCCCTGAGCTAACATCTGTGCCCATCTTCCTCTATTTTGAGTGGTGTGTAGGTCTGTGTCCTGGATCCAAACCCGTGAACCCTGGGCTGCTGAAGCCGAGCAAAGGAACTTAACCACTACACCACTGGGCTGCCGCCTTATTTAAGTTTTAAGGACTTTTTTGAGATACCTTTTCCCCTCCAACGTTTACCTTGGAAAATTTTAAATCTACAAAAAAGTTGCACATGTAAGTCTATCGTTACTCATATACCCTTTGCATGGACTTACCTCTTTTTTTGGCCACATTTGCTTTATCTTTTTATCTCTCTCTCTCTCTCCACACACACTCACAAATGCATGCACAGATGTTTTTCTTGGCTAAACTGTTTGAGATAAAGTTGCAGACATACTAACTTCATCTCTGAATAATTCCACATGTTGTCTCCTAAGAACAAAGATATTTTTCTGCATAACCACAGTACAATTATGACACTTCTGAAATACTTTTTAAATTAAATTTTGAATAAGTATTCATGTTAATAAATAATAATAATAAATGAGTTACTAATTTAAATGGCTTGCAACAGTGCCTGACACATTGTAAGTGCTATATAAGTGTTTGCTTAAAAAAATAGATTTTTGGGTCCACCCAGTGGTGTAGAGGTTAAGTTCGCGTGTTCTGCTTGAACGGCCCAGGGTTCGAAGGTTCCTATCCTGGGTGTGGACCGGCGCACTGCTCATCAAGCCCTGCTGTGGCGGCATCCCACATACAAAATAGAGGAGGATGAGCACAGATGTTAGCTCAGAGCCGATCTTCCTCAGCAAAAGGGGGAGGATCGGGAATGAATGTTAGCTCAGGGCCAATCTTCCTCACACACACACACACACACACACACACACACAGTACATGTTCATGGTTGGACAACTAAAGAATATGACAAGGCATATAGTGAAAAGTCCCTCCTGCATTCTTGCCCCCCATCAGCTGAGTTCCCACTCTCATCACTCCTTATCATAGGCAGCCATTGTTCTTAGATCCTTGGGTATCCTTCTAGAGGTTCTTTATGCAAATATGAACAATTGTGAATACAGAGTTTTATACCCTCTCCCTTTTTCGAGAAAGGATAGCATATTAAGCACACTGTTCTTACTTGCTTTCTCATTTACAATATATGGAGATCTTTCTGCATTAATACTTAGAGAGCTTCCTCATTCTTATCTACAATGGCATAATTTTCCGTTGTGTGGATACACCATAATTTTTTAAAATAGTTTCCTGTTGATGTACATTTGGGTTGTTTCCACTCATTTAATATTGAAACAAATGCTACAACAAATAACCTTGAACATTTCTATGTTAAAAGGTTTTTGTGAAATTTGCATTTGTAAAATTTGATGAATAGATACATTGCCCCACCCCCCCGCCACAGGAGTTGTACCAATTTACACTCCCACCAACTGAGAAAGTATCTCCAAGCTTTCAATAGGGTTCTATACCAAGAGTTTATATGAATGTGGATTGTGGTTGCTATTTTACAACTGTAAATGAAAGAAGAGGTGTCTTCAAAACAAACTAAGAGATAGGGCTGTTCTTGGATAAAGTTACACAGTAGCCAACATTTTTCATCCAATCCTAACCGTCTTTTCTGTTCCATTCTCTCCACCCCCTTAGGCAACTTCATCTTTATAATCTTTATAATTATAATCTTCATCTTTATAATTGACAATATCTGTTGAGTACCTTCTATGTGTAGGACACGGAGCTGGGTCCCAGAGTTATGAAATAGATTCATGTCCTTAAGGGTTTCACCGTTTAGTTGGTCAGATATGCACAACATATAAATAGTTATTATGTTGAGTTCCAGAATGCAAAACAGACATCTTGCTTTTGGCACACTCAATCCTTTGTTGCATCCTGTCTCCAGGTTCTTCCTTCTCTGCCCCTTTGCCTACCCAGTTCATCTTGTTGGCTTCCGTATAGCTCCTTCATTTCTCCCAAAGTCCATTATTGAAACATCCAATTTGTATTCCATTTTCCTGATGCAGATACTAGATTTTGTATTTCCCAGGTGACAATTAGTTAATCAGTTAAACGAATCATTGCAAATCATTGTGCTTTTGACTGGGATAGGCAGGGCTGGCCCTAAACCCATCTGGATGTAGGTGATGTTTGCTTGGAGGGTCTCCCCACTTGGTTGCCCTTTCTTCTCTCTTGGCACCTTCTCTCCTGGGTGAGCTCTCAGCCCTCACTGGTACCCTCACTTTTCTCAGGAAATCATCAAATGATCCTTGCTGGGGAGTCAACTAATCATTAGGGTGTTATTTCAGAATGGGTTGAGGTGAGAATCTCATTAATATGTGTATGTTTCAAGATACTCTTGAAAACAGCAATAGAAACTGAAATGACAGACAGTAGGGATGCAATTTTGATGAAAGCACCATGTATTTCCCCTACTATTTAAGCCACCTACTTAGGGGCTTGCCCTGGGCTGAGGTCGATTAATGCACTGAGACCTTGGCCCTTCCAACCCTCCCCCACGTCTTCTCCCTCCCACTCTTTACTTAGTTGTAGGGTCCTGGAGCTCTGGGGATAGTTGCCTTCAGAACTCTTGACTTTTGAACCTAGCCAGGCAGCCCTGGCTCAGTGGCATCTGGCAGTAGGAGGGGGGTGCTGTGAAGTGGGGTGGGGGCTCTCCAGTGCCCTTAGGCACTCTTCCCTTTGTCTTCTCCCGGTCAGCTTGCAGCCTGACTGCCCTTCATGAAAAGGTGGTTTCTTCCGACTGTGTCACCCTGCGTAGGTGATACACTTTCTACTCAGGCAGAAGTGGTTCCCACTAGCTGCGCAATGTATTTAAAAGTGTGGATTCAGGTAATGATGGTCTGTTTTTGTTGCATTAAATTTTCTTTTTATCTAAGCACTCATGTCCGTGAAAACGAATCAAGTGGTGGGTTTATGGTGAAAAAGGGCCTGAAGCAGTGCCTGGCACAAGGAAGGCCATCTACAATATTTGTTGAATGAATGAATGAATGCAAAGTCAGTAGCCAGCCTCTCCCTTTCACCTCTACCCCATCCCACCGTCCTATTCCCAGAAGGGAAACTCTTTTAATTGGCCATGTTTTCCAGTTTTTCAGCTCAGTGATTCTCAACCCTGGCTGCACGTTAGAATCACCTGGGGAGCTTAAAAAAATACCTATGAGTAGTTTTATTCACAGACCAACAAAATTGTTTTTTTAAGTCTAGAAACTGATAGTCATGTGCAGCCAGAGTTGAGAACCACTGTTCTAAATAATGTGTTTATTCCTTCATCTCTTGATTTATCAAATTGATGCCATCCGTTGAATCCTTGACATGACAGATGAGGTTTGTCTCAAACTATAGCCTTTCTTCTCATGTTTGTTAGTTGAATTATTATTTTAATACTTCTATTTGTTGTCTTTGTAAATGTAATTTAAACTCCTATATCTTATTTCATATATTTTCAGCAATATCACATGACTCCCAATTTGGAAGATCTAACTCCCCTGCCGTCTTCCTGTTCAGCCTTCCACAGCCTGCTATTTGTCCCCTATACTTTTTTATTTTTATATAGCCAGAGTTGTTAACGTTTGCATTCTTTTTTTTTTTTTTTGGGTGAGGAAGATTGGCCCTGAGCTAACATCTGTGCCCATCTTCCTCTATTTTATATGTGGGATGCCGCCACAGCATGGCTTGATGAGTGGTGCATAGGTCTGCGCCCAGGATCCAAACCTGTGAATGCCGGAGTGGAGTGCGCAAACTTAACCACTATGCCACCAGGCCAGCCCAACATTTACATTCTGACCTCCAGCCACAACTGGCTCTTCCGTGCTTTGTCCATCAGTTGATTCTAAATGTTAAAAACAAAAAACCCTCAAAATAAAATAAAATACTTAAGGAAAAGATTTTAAAAAGCCCCAATAACCTCAGTTTATATTATTGTATCTATGTAAATATTGTCTAACAGCAAGTCCAATGGTAGTAGCTAAGACATATAGGGTTTATTTTATACCAGGCACTTTATGAACATCATTGTTTTAATATTCATAATAATCTTAAAGTCCCTTTTAACAAATGAGGAAACTGAGGCACAGAGGAGCTAAGTAACTTGCCTAAGAAAAGGAAATTAGAAAGTAACTGAGCCAAGACTTGAGCCTTCCCCTTTGGGAGGATAGGATAACATTTTCTTTTCTTTAGATACAAGTTTAGGACCCTTGCTAGCTGGAAAGAGAATGCATATCAAGGTCATATGCATATTTTTTCTTTCTTTTTTGTGGGAGGTGATGGTGGTCTTCAGCTCCTGTTGTACAACTCTGGTCAGTTTTCTTTTTTTCCATTTCTGTTAGTGACTAATTTCAGCCACTTCAGGATCCCCCTCTTTCTCAGCGGATGGGCTAGTCTTCTGCTTCATGTACAGAACTGATGTCACCAGGGGTAAACACCTGCATCTCCTTCCCCCTTGCTCCAGACTTCCTTACGTGAGCATCCCACCTTATCTCGGTCTCTCCTATCTCAAAGGGAGCGGGGACCCTCCTGTTCAAAGCTAATCCTTCCATGTGTTTTCATTCTCATTGCTCCTAAACCTCTGGGACTTTGCCTCAACAATTTGCCCTAGTCTATCTTCCATTTTCCATTATTCCTGCTCTAATTCCTCTCCTCAACCTATAAACCTGCTCAAAACTCTCAACTTAGAAAATTCCTTCAACCTCTTTCCCTTGCTGCTGCCCATTCTCTTTCATACCTTCATCAGGGCATCTCTTGGAAGAGTAGTCTGTACTTATTGATGCCAAGTCAGCCTGGTAGCTCAAATTCACACCTCACTGTCCTTTCATCCTTACTGCATGACCAATTCTCTTTTGCTATACTTCAATCCTGTGTGATACCAGCAATCTCTTCTTAAAGGAACAGTTTGTCCTTGGTAAGAGATTTTGAGCCTTCCTGAGATTGATTAGTAGTCCTGCTAAACTTAAGCAAACTATTTTGAAATTATTATTCAGATTAGGTATTGTTAGCAATTGAAACATTCAACTATGATATGTTTAATTGATTATGAGAAGGTGTGTCCTTTGAGATGGGGCAATTACTGTTGATTTTGTACTTGAAAGATTTAAATGCTCAAAGTGATTGAATTTAAGGCACTAGCCAACGGCTTAACGCTCTCCTAAAAAAGGCTGCTTTCCTTCACTAAAAGAAGAGGTCACACTGAGTTTGAGATGAAGCCTTGAGTTCTGGCAAGGTGGTTTGTCTCTGAAAAAGGGAGGCATGTGTTTTCCAGTCTGGAAGCAGATGGTCCAGAAAGTGGAGCGGCCAAGACTTCCAGTACCTCATCCTCATTTTTTCCATCTGTTGTGTCAGCATTCCAAAGGTAAAAGGTTGTGCAAACACCCTCTTCAAAGTCCCTTAAGATTCTGGGATTTAGGGGTGGTGGCACCAGCAATAAAGTCTGTATGTACTGGACTGATTTTCCCTGAGAATAGTCACCTCCCAGGGATGAAACAAGGGACTTAAGCAGCAACTGCTTAAAATTATGCTTAGTCACACAGATAAAGTCCTGCAAAGTTTAACACAGAGGAATAGCCTTTTGGAAGGAACTATAAAGCAACTCCTTCAGTTGAAACTTAAGCCACATTTTAATTTGCTTCACATTTGGATCGTAAACTTCTTGTATGACCTTTTATTGTTTTCTGGACTTTCTCGTTGTCTTTCCTCCTCTCCCCCACATGATTTGTAGTTATGATATCCTTAAGTCCCCCCCAATTTTTAAATACTATCTCTTCTATCAAATCTCCCTTCCCCGGGGACTTCCCTCTAGAGCTGTTCTCCTGCTCCATTGTAGTTACTCTAAGGCCTATTGTGCTGTTGTCATCCTGGGACTTCCCTTCACATGGGTTGGATCTACCTTTTGCTAAATCTTCTGTTCTCTTCATTCTTGCTTTAGCCACACTCTGTTTACTCTGTTGTACTGGAATACTTCCTCAAGAGGCTTCCTAAGAAATTGTCATGGGAGAAAAACTTCCTGAGTCCTTGCACGTCTGCAAATGTCTTTATTCACCTCTCATATATTATTGAGTTTAGTGAGGCATAGAATTCTAGGTTGAAAATAATTTTTTTTTTTTTTTTTTTTTGTGGGGAAGACCAGCCCTGAGCTAACATCCGTGCCCATCTTCCTCTACTTTATATGGGATGCCGCCACGGCATGGCTGACAGGCAGTGCGTCGGCGGGCGCCCGGGATCCGAACTCGCGAACCCCGGGCTGCCAAGCGCGGACTAAACCGCTGCGCCACCGGGCGGCCCCGAAAATAATTTTTAATAAAATCTTTGAGGGCATCTATTGTTCCGTTATATTCTAGGATCCACTGTCAATGGGAATTTAGTCACCAAACTAATCCATGTTTCTCTTTGGAGATTTTAAGCACCTCCTTATGCTTGGTGTTTTGAAATTTCACTGTGTTCCAGAGGTGAGGTTTTTATTTCCTCATCTGTTGTCTGAGAATTTGGTGGGGCTTTTTTTTTTTCTTTTTTGGGGTGGGACTTTTCTAATCTGAAGTTTGGTGTCTTTCAGCTCTGGGAAGCTGTCTTGTACTGTTTGTTTTGATAATTTCCCCCCTCTATTTCTCTTTTCTGGGATTCCTATTAATCAGATGCTGATCTTTCCATATTGGCACTCTGTAATACCTATTTTTCCTCTCATACTTTTCAATTTCTGATGTTTTTCTGAGTGATTTTCTTGACTTTATTTTTTTCAGACCATCATTTTTTTTTTAATTTTGGCAATCATATTTTTTAAATCTGCAAGATTTTGTTCTAGGATTTTTCTTTTTTCATAGCTTTCTCTTTTGTTTCCTGAATGTAGTATTTTCTTAAATCTCTCTAAACATATATATTAGAATTTGTGAACATTTTCTTCTGTTTCCTGAAATTATATCTGTTTTCTTCAGGATTTACTGTTTTGTTTTGTTTATCTGGGATTTCTCTTTCATTCTGTGGTTCTTCTCAATTGCTTGGTGACCCTTTGTTATTTTAAAGAAATATGGACTGGGTAGCTGGTGTGGGTTTTGTCTGCTGGTACATGAGTGGGACTGTTTTCCCAGGTGGTAGCAATAGCTAACATTTATATTGTGTTTATCCATGTTCCAGGCACTGGTCTGTTCAGGTTAAATATATTAACTAATTTAATCATCTCGACAACCCTTCTATGAGGTAGTTACTGTGGCATTTTATTAAGTTTAATATTCCATCAATTGTAAGATTTACCATTATTTTGTTTACTACTAAGAAGATAAACAAGCTGTTGAAATATGACATGCCATGGATTATAAAACACATCCTGATTTTGGAGGCATTAAAACAATCTTAGAATTGATGAAACAATATATACATTACTATTCCCATCGTACAGTTGAAGCAACTGAGGCATAGAGAGATTAAATAACTTGCCCCAGGTTACATAGTTTTATCTGTAGCAGATTTTACATTTGACTCCAAGTTATCTGGCTTCAGAATTTTGCCATTATACCTAACTGCCTCTCCAGGGCTCCCCACTGAGTGGGGACTCAAATGGGGCATAGGAGGGCTCTGAGTTGGGGGCGCTTTAGGGAGATGAGTTAGGGAGCTGGCTTTCTGGCCCCAGGTCCCCCAAGTGCCAGAACAAGGAGACCTTTAATTTGAGGCACGAACATTCATGAAGAAGCTTTAGCTTTCTCCACAAAATTTGTTCTCTCCCATTAGAGAAGAGGGGTCTGCCTTTTTTGCTTGAAATCTGTGCTGGGTACAGTGGGCTGGAGGTGTCAAGGGACCAAGTGGTGCAGTTGATCCTCTTCCAGTCTATGGTGTCCTTCTCTCCCAGCCTTGGCGTCTTAGTGGAGTAAATGGGCTTCCAAGCCTCAGGGCCTCTGTGGTGGGTTCTTGGTGCTTTCTCTGCCTGGCTCATTTGTCCATATCTTGTCTCATCTCTTTTCTGCTTTCCATAAACAGGTACAGATCTCTCATCTGCTGTTGACCTTGCCTCCTATTCTCTTCACTGTCGTGGTTTTATTCTTTTTTTACTTTCATTTTGGTGAGGTCTTGGGAGGAATTAAGAGAAATAGAGAAGCCAATGCTTGAATCAGAAGTTCCTAGACCTCTATTTTTAGTGAACACAATCAAAATTATAAAAGGATGACCACCATATGAGAAAATAAAATATTCATTTTATAGCCAGCAGTGGAAAAGCATTTATAAAACCTTAAGAGCATGTTTGCTTAAAAGTTTTTCTAAATGCAACTAGGGACAGCTGGTCAAATTTTGCATACAGGATTCTCAACTGGAATTTTTGAAAGTTCCAGTGCATTGAGGCTTATTATTTGCTTTATGAAGGAATTATTTTTGCAGAAAGATTAACCATGAGATTTTTCCAAATTCCCCAGTAGGCCATGTAGACTATGATTTTATTTTCAGAACTCTGCATGGATATATACATATTCACACAATTTTTCAGCATAAAGTAAGAAACTTTTTCCTGTGGATATTAAAAATCTAATGCCCTAAAATAATACAGAGTTTTACTTTATTTTATTCACTTCGATGATCTTGTCAAAGACTTCTCAATTCTCCAATATATGATCACTTTAGAGCTTTGATTTAATGGTATCTTTACTGTTATCTTATAATATTTCTTATAATATGGTAGTATAGCTATTTTATTTTATAAATGTCTGTATGACAGATACCAACTCTCTTTAGCCAGCAAATAATGTCGTATATAGGTTGAGTACAGCAGAGCTCTCAATCCATTTTGCTTTCAACTTTTATGAGGAATGGGGAAATGGCCAGAACCAAAAATATAAGCCACTAGTATCAGGGACCTAATTTTTAAATTTCACTTTTGGAGTCTGTCCTGAAGCCGATTTATAGACAGCACAATCTCCTACACAGTTTTATCTACATTAAACATCTCTGGACAATGGTAATTGATGTAGATATTTATGATTATTTGTTTGGTTGCAGAGAAGAGAAATCTACTGCGGTCACCTCCAGAAAGCTGTGGTTTCTGGTGAGGATGCTTATGAAAAAAAACTGAACTTGGAGGGTTTAGGTTCTGACGTAGTTCTGGGGGCCAGTCTGGTTTTTTGTTGTTGTTGTCTTGTTTCTTTCTGAGTGTCTGCTCAGTTCTTGTCTGTCAGCCAACTTCCTCCTCCCTGCCTTTAAATGTTTCCTTCCCCTTCATAATTTTCACTTGCAAACGGCTTTGACTTACCCTGGGCCCAACACACTCCTGTGACATTCCTGGTCCCACTACTAACTTTTTCCTTTGTCTCCTGAGTGTACGTTGAACAGAGAAGCTGACATTGAACAGAGAGGAAGGGACCCTGTTCTTTTTTGGAACCAGGTTCTAAGTACCTGGCCAGCCAATGAATTATTTGTTCTTGGGTCAGATGTCCGTCTCTGATCTAATCAACTATGGCCTGGGGTTGGGGTGGGGATATATAAGAAAGAACCTGATTGCTTAGGCAACAGGATAGAGTCTGTTGGAAGGGGGTGTGGGCAAGTCAAACAATGATTGGCATCTTTAATACGAGGACCTTGAGGCGTGTTTCAGGATTCTGAATCATCATCAACACACGAGCGCGTGTGTGTACATGTGCACATGCGCGCTCACACACACAAACACACACACTGCCATATTCTGTATGCCATAGTTAACCAAGTAACAATGCCCACTAGTACATTTCAGGAGGAAATTTTCAACAAGAGTTGACAGATGGTTCAGAAACATCATTTTTCCTGATTCCCCTTTTCCCTTTCACTCCTCCTTCTCAGTCATTTTTTTTGTGGGCTTTTGTTCCTTTGCCTACCTTGTTAACCATCAGTGCTATCCAGAAGGTCTGTCATCAGTTACAGAAACTCTGAAATATCTCATGCACTCTCCTGCATTTTTATTGAATAAATGAATGAATGATTACTCAAATCTTTATCTTAATTTTGGATATCCTCTAGCTTGAGATATTATCCAGATGCCTGCTAAGATGTCCTACAGGTACTTTAAATTTGTAAATAAACTCACATTTTCCTCTTTCTCTTTCTACTCACCTCTTCAACCTGCCATACCTGTCCTCCCCCGACCCCCATTCTCTGTTCAGGCTGATGGTACCATCACCTTTCCAGTCTCCTGAGCCAGAAAAGTAGGAATTTCCCTTTCTGTCCCTTTTCTGATTTAATCTATTACCGAATTCCAGCCTATTCTGCTTCCTAAATATTTGTAGAATCTGTTCTGACCACTCCCTGTTAGTACTGCTTCAGTTCAGGCTCTATGCTGAGGTTAAGAGCATGGGCTTTTCAGCCAGACAGACTTGGGTTTAAGTCCTGGCTCTCACACTCATTGACTTTCAAACCCTAGTTACTCAACCCTTCTAAACCACCGGTCCTCAAACTTGGCTGCACATGAGGACCACCTGGGCAGCTTAAAAAAAACTACGAATGCTTGGTCCAACTCCCAGGATTCTGATTTCATTGGAATGGAGTGAGGCCTGAGCATTGGGAATTTTAAAAGCCTCCCAAGGGATTCCAAGGTGGAGCCAAGTTTGGAAACACTGCTCTAAACCACAGCTCTCTCATCTGTACTCCGGGGTAACGACCTCACGGGGGTCATGGTGAGGGAGTAGTCAGTGAAATAATGTATGTATGGTCTGGCATGTGGTAAGCGTGCTAGTTATTGTTAGGCAACGCCTGTCATCTCTCCCCAGGACTTTTGCGGTAGCCTCTAAATGCATCCCCTGCCTTAAGTCTTACCAGTCTCCACTCTGATCTCTGAGGGAACTAGCTAGAAAGCAAATCTGATTGTGTCATTTCCTGCTTAAAACCCTTCAGTGGGTCCCCTGCTCTACGGGATAAAGCCCACACCACTTACTGTGCCTTCATGATTTTGCTCTTGCCTACTGTCTTAGCTGTCTCCCTGCCTTTCAATAGCAGCACTACCTACAGTTTACGCACAAACCTCACTGTCTGTCACCCCCATGCCTTTGCTCATGTGATCCTTCTGCCTGGAAAGTCCTCTTTGCTACTCCCTCCCGTCTGGCCCCCGCCCCCTTCTCTCTCTTCTGGCCAATTCTTATTCACCCTTCATCCTTCAAGACTGAACTCAAATATCTTCTTTGGGACGTCTTCCCCAACTCCTCCGTGCAGACCTCGCTCTTACTGTAACATGTTGAACTGTAGTTTGTGTCTCTCTCCCACTAGACTCTTCGAGGACAGGGCTTATTCTCTCAGTACGATGCCTGAAAAATCAAAGTCCTCAGATTTTATTGAAATGAAACAGGGACAACGCAAAACTTGCTGTACCTATGAAGCCACATTTATATCTACTTTAGCCCAGATTTATTTCCTCCTCCTCTGTATTCCTAAAGCACTTGGGAATTGTTTCATCTCTAATCAGTGGGTTGTAAGCAACTTAAGGACTGAAATTTTGTCTTTATTTTTTATAAGTTCCCCAAAGCACCAGCACAGTAGTTTACTCATAGTGTTGCTTAAAAACATTCATCGGTTGTTGGAAGCAAATAAGGTTTGGAGGAATTCATTTAAGGATCATGGGTAAAAACATTAAATGGAAAAATCTACTTTAAAAAACTGTAAAGATCTAGACCTGTGCTGCCCAGTACAGTAACTACTAACCACCTTTTGTTATTGAACACTTGAAATGTGGCCAGTGTAATTGAAGAACTGAATTTTAAGTTTTATTTAATTTTAATTAATTTAAGTTTAAAAACTGATAATTTATTGGTTGGAAAACGTTTAGTATGTTTGGAACAGCTTAGATATGTGAATCTACTTTTTTTAACTATAAACTTCATGAAACCTAAATACAGATCAAGGTTTTCCAATGAAAAGTTAGTACCTGAATTGAGATGTGCTATAAGTATAAAATCAACACTGGATTTAGAAGATTTAGGTATAATAAAAAGAGTGCAAAAACATATCGTTAATAATTTTATATTGATTATATGCGGTAATGATAATATTTTGGATATATTGACAAGTAAAATATATTGCTAAAATTAATTTTACCTGATTTTACTACTAGAAAATTTAAAATTAATATGCAGCTTGAATTATATTACTATTGGACAGCTGATCCATTCCAATGCAAGGCTTTGCTTTTTGATAATCATTACAATGATGGGATTTCAACCCTCCAATTGTCTGAGACAGTTTTTAGTGACTAGTGGTGAGTGATTTACAGAGAGTTAATGGAATTATCTCTTTTGAACTCTTTTCTGTCAATACAGATCACAGTCCACCTTCTCAGCCCAAGGAGAATAGCACTGGCCAGAACCATCACCAGGAGGAAGTAATCCACAAGATGTCCATGCAACTGAGAAACATTGGAGACAGCATTGATCATAGGATGGTTCAAGAGGTGAGACTTCAGTTTCCCCAGCAAGGGCCTGTCAGGTAGGAGGAAAGAGCAAACAGAACAATGGCTGCCAAGTGGCTGATATGCCGGAATTAGCAGAACGCATAGATTATTAATGTCTGGATTACCAAACATTACATATGAAAATTGTGAACCTGAGTCAAAGCCAGTATTTGGTCTCACACTTGCTACTCAAACTGTGGTCCATGAACTAGCAGCATCAGCATCATTTGCTGGCTGGTCAGATGTGCAAAATTTCCGGTCCCAGCCCATGATGCTGGAATCAGTATAGACCTTTTTACACACACCCCAGAGGATTTGCATGCACATTAAAGTGTGAGAAACTTTGCTCCACACCCCCAAACTAGGGTGCATATTAGAATCACCTGTGGAGTTGTAAGAACTACAGATGCCTGGGCGAGAGATTCTGATTTAATTGGCATGAGGCGTGGCCTCTGCATCAGGCATTTAAAAAGCTTCCCAGGTGACTCTAATGCTCAGTCAGGAGGGAACTGCCTGAGATGTAGTTATCCTCCTGAAGCAACCCAGAGGTTATAATCTAAGCCCCTCCCACCAATTTCTTAGTTCCTCCTAATTATTATAAGAGATAAGAAGGGAACACAGGAAATAATAATTACTGTTGGAAATCTTAGGGGGGATGACATCCACAGCCAACTTAGTTTTCCTCCAGAACAACCTGTAGTCGGCAGCAGAGGGAGGTCGATCCGGGCTCCGTGGTAGGAGCAGTGGCTGCCCCTCAGAGCCTGACTTCTTGCCCTTAAATTCCCGTGTGCTGTGATGATTTCTTGTTCATCACTGTTGCTTCCACCATACTGGCTTCAGGAGTGCCATGTCCTCTTTTATGCTCTGGTCCAAACGTGGACAGTACGCAGCCTCTCCCTCAAACAAAACATTCCCCTAGAGAAAACATGAATGGAAGGTCCCAACAGCAGTGCCACTGAAAGCAGGAAGGAAACAGGAAATAAACACAATCAAATAAAATATTTGATATACCAATTTCATTCAAACAAATATTTATTGAGTGCCGACTATACACCAGACTCAATTCCAGGCTTTGGTAGCTGGAGCAGAGAGCAGGACAGAGATGAGCCTGCTCTCGTAGAACTCATCATCCGGGAGGGAGACAGATGAACCAAGCAACAGTCTAGTCAGACAGGGATGTGGGCTCTCAGCAGGATTAGAGGACACTGAGTGATGGAGAGTGACTTGGATGGGGAATCGGGAGGCCCCTCTAGGGAGGTGATATTCAAGCAGAGATTGGAAGTGAGGGAGCAAGCCAGGGGAACACCTGTGGGGAAAGTGTTCCAGGCAGAGGGAACAGCAAGTGCAAGGCCCTTGTGACAGGAACAGGCTTAAGGAACAGCGAAGAGGCGGGAATGGGTGGAGTGGAGTGAGGTGAGGTCTGGGAGTTGGTAAGGTGGTTGGGATTTAACCCAAGTACGAGGGAAGCTTCTGGAGAGGGAGAGCAGGAGAGTGCCCTGAGCTGATTTGCATTTGGAATGGAGACTGGCTGTGTGCACAGAGTAGGCTGTTGTGAAAATTAAATGAGAGAATCTATGTAAATCACTTTAAACAGAGCCTGACCCACAGAAAATGATCAGTAAATGTTATCTAAATCAAATAATTAGTTTTTGTCTTTGCCCTTTCGATATTTGGGGTTGAACCCCTCTTTGCTCTGTATCATTTATTACAGCACACTCATCGCATTCACCACCTCCCTTCTGTGCTGTAGTTTCTTCTGTAGGAAAGTTCACTGATGATGGACTTAGATTCCAGGAAAGTCCTTAGTCCAACTTTCCTGCTTCTTCATCAGCTAATTCTCTGAATACTCATGGTTCCTTCTAATTTTTTTCTCTGAAGAGCAGAGAATGGAGTAGGACAAATCATGACCACCTATTTTCTACATTTGTCTCAACCCAATCAAGAGGTCACTGCTCTACATAACCTCTTTTTCCATTTTTCTCCTTTTTATTTCTTTCCCTTACCTTTTACGTTGTGATTTACTTCTAAGTCTTAAATTTACCTCTGCAGCTTAGTAAATTGACACTGAACTGCCCCAGCTTTTCTTTCTTTTTTAAAATTTTTATTTATGTCTTAATAGTTTATCACATTGTGGGGTTTTAGTTGTACATTAGTATTTGTCCATCACCATGTGGATGCATCCCTTCACCCCTTGTGCCCACCCCCCACCCCTTCCCCTTGTCTTTTTTTTTTTAAATAACTACTGAGAAGTAAAATTCACATACTCTTCAGAAATAAAATTCACATACCATACAAATAAAATTCACAACCATTTAAACTGTACAACTAATGGTTTTTAGTATATTCAGAGTTGTACAACCATCGTCACAATCAATTTTAGAACATTTTCATCACCCCAGAAAGACACCCCAAACCCAATAGTCGCTTCTCATTTCTTCCCAGCCCCACTCATCTACTTTCTGTCTCTGCCTGTTTTTTGTCTTTGCCTGTTCTGGACATTTCATGTTAAGTGGACTAATACAATACGTGGCCTTTTGTGTCTGGCTTCTTTCACTTAGCATAATGTTTTCTTTCAAGGTTCATCCATGTGTTACCATGTCTCAGCCATCTGCTCCTTCCTCTCACTGTGGTTTCCTGTAAACTGAAGACAATGTGTTAGACTTGCTCCGGGCAGGGTTGTGGTTAATATCTTATGGGGCCTGGGGCTGGGTAACACATGTTGTAGCATGTATTAGTACTTCATTTCTTTTTATTGCTGAATAATATTCCATTGTATGTATATATCACATTTTGTTTGTCCATTCATCAGTTGATGGACATTTGGGTTCTCTTTTTTTTTTTTTTTTTTTTTTTTTGTGGGGAAGACCAGCCCTGAGCTAACATCTGTTGCCAATCCTCCCCTTTTTGCTGAGGAAGACTGGCCCTGGGCTAACATCCGTGCCTATCTTCCTCTACTTTATATGGGATGCCACCACAGCATGGCTGACAGGCAGTGCGTCGGCGGGCGCCAGGGATCCAAACTCGCGAACCCCAGGCTGCCAAGTGCAGACTAAACCACTGCGCCACCGGGCGGCCCCTGGGTTCTTTCTCTTTTTGACTATTATGAATAATGATGCTATGAACATTTGTGTAGAAGTTTTTGTGTAGACATATGTTATGTTTTTAATTCTTTTGTGTGCATACCTAGGAGTGGAATTGCTAGGTCATATGACAACTCTATGTTTAACTTTTTGAGGAACTCCCAGACTGTTTTCCAAAGTGGCTGCACCACTCTACACTGTGGCCCATCAGCAGTGAATGAGGGTTCCGGTTTCCTCTCCGTACTTGCCAATATTTGTTATTAACTGTCTTTTTGATTATACCAGCCTAGTGGTTGTGAAGCGGTATCTCATTGTGGTCTTGATTTGCATATCTCTGATGGCTAGTGTTGTATATCTGTTCATGTGCTTATTGGTCATTTGTATATCTCTTCAGAGAAATGTCTATTCAGATCCTTTGCCCATTTTTAAATTGGGTTGTCTTTGTATTATTGAGCTGTAGATGTTCTTTGTATATTCTAGATGTAAGTTCCTTTTCAGATATATTATTTTCAAATATTTTCTCCCATTCTGTCGGTTGTCTTTTCACTTTCTTGATGGTGTTCTTTAAAGCACAAAAATTTTTGTGGCCGGCCTGGTGGCATAGCAGTTAAGTTCGCATGCTCCGCTTTGGCAGGCAGCCCGGAGTTCACCAGTTCAGATCCTCGGCGTGGACTGATGCACCGCTCATCAAGCCATGCTGAGGCAGCATCCCACATAGAGCAACTAGAAGGATGCACAACTGTGATGTACAACTATCTACTGGGGCTTTGGGGAGAAAAAAAAAGCAAAAAAGGAGGAAGATTGGCAACAGATGTTCGCTCAGGGCCAATCTTCCTGAAAAAAAAAATTAAAAAAAAATAAAGCACAAAAGTTTTTAATTCTGATGAAGTTCAATTTATCTACAGTCATGTGTTGCTTAACCATGGGGATATGTTCTGAGAAAGGCGTCATTAGGCGGTTTCATTGTTGTGGGAACATCATAGAGTGTATTTACACAAACCTGCATAGTATAGCCCACTACTCACCTAGGCTATATGGTACAGCCTATTGCTCCTAGGCTACAAATCTGTACAGCAAGTTACTGTACTGAATACTGTGGGCAATTTTAACACACTGGTAAGTATTTGTGTATCTAAACATAGAAAAGGTATAGTAAAAATACAGTATAAAAGATAAAAAATGGTACACCTGTAGAGGGCATTTACCATAAATGGAGCTTGTAGGACTGGAAGTTGCTCTAGGTGAGTCAGTGAGTGAATGTGAGTGAGTGTGAAGACCTCGGACATCACTTTATACTATTGTAGACTTTATAAACACTGTATGCTTAGGCTACACTAAATTTATAAAAAATATTTTTCTTCAATAATAAATTAACCTTAGCTTCCTGTAGCCTTTTTACTTTATAAACTTTAGAAATTTTTTAACTTTTTGACTCTTGAAATAATATTTAGCTTAAAACACAAATACACAGTACAGCTATACACAAATATCTTCTTGGGGCCGGCCCTGTGGCATAGTGGTTTAAGTTCGTGCACTCTGCTTTGGCTGCCCTGGGTTCTCGGATTTGGATCCCGGGCGTGGACCTATGCGCCACTTGTCAAACCATGCTGTGGCGGCATCCCATATGCAAAATAGAGGAAGACTGGTGCAGATGTTAGCTCAGGAACAGTCTTCCTCACTGAAAAAAAAATTTTCTTTATGTCCTTATTCTATGAGCTTTTTCTATTTAAATTTTTTTTTTTTTTTACTTTTTAAACTTTTTTGTTAAAAACTAAGGCACAAACACGCACATTAGCCTAGGCCTACACAGAGTCAGGATCATCAATATCGCTGTCTTCCACCTCCACATCTTGTTCCACTGGAAGATCTTCAGAGGCAATAACATGCATAGAGCTGTCATCTCCTATGATAACAATGCCTTCTTCTGGAATACCTCCTGAAGGACCTGCCTGAGACTGTTCTTGAGGAGGTGTCATTCTTTTCCGAAATATGTCCATGGTGGTTTGCTTCTTTTTTTCATCATAGATTTGCTTGCAAGCAGATAATGCACCATGAACGTTCCTCTCTATTAATGAAAACCATTCGGCGTTGGAGTTCATGTTTTCAAAAATTTTAAGGAGCTTGTTGAGGTCTGCTAAAGCTTCTGCTAAGCCCTTGACTGTGAGTTTTCTTGAGGGTTCTTCTCCGCAGTTTCCTTTTCTCTTGCCCCTTCTTCAGCTATGCATTCCTGTTCCGGTTCCAACAAGTCCTGATTAGTCAGTTCCTCAGGAACCACCTCTAGGAGTTCCTCAATGTCGTCCTCATCCACACCGAGGTCAAAGTTGTTTGCCATCTCAACCACAGCCTTGTTGATTTTTGCAACCTCCTCATCCTTGGCAAATCCTTTGAAGTAATGGAAGAATCTCTTGAGTGTCTCCTTCTAGGTGACTAGGTGATAGGAATTTTTCAGCTCTGTTATGATCTTATGGGGCCACGGTCGTACATGCAGTTCATCGACTGAAATGTTGTTATGCGGTGCGTGACTGTATTTTTTCTTTTGTTGCCACTGCTTTTGGTGTCATATCTAAGAAACCATTGCCTAATCTGAAGTTATAAAGATTTACACCTCTATTTCCTTCTAAGAGATTTATAATTTTAGCTCTTAAATTTAGGTCTTTGATCCATTTGGAGTTAATTTTTGTATATGGTGTGAGTTAAAATTCCATCTTCATTCTTTTGCATATGGATATCCATTTGTCCCACACCATTTGTTGAAAAGATTATTTTTTCCCTATTGAAATTGTCTCGTCACCTTTGTCGAAAATCAGTTGACTATAAATGTGAGGGTTTATTTCTGGACTCTGAATTCTGTTCCATTGATCTATATGTCTATCCTAATGCTTGCCCCAGCTTTTCTTGCAGCATTTTACAAAGCTGGCTTCGCCTAGACTTTTAAAGATATCTTGTCCTGTACCACAAAATTGCATTTTAGGGCACTTTTAAATAGACCACAGCACATTTTAAAAATTCCTCCTAAGTTTGACCCTAAAATGCTAAAGGCTTTACTCTGCTGCTTCAAAGTTTGAATCAAGCAACTTGAACAAAATTTCAGATCTGTCACAGTGCATTTCTTTCACAAAGAGTCATCCTCTGTTTACCTTTTGTACTCTGTTTAATTAAGTGGTCACATTGATTCTCCAGATGCCTTCCTGCTTTGGATGTTTTTAAAACTTTTCTTCTTGCTCATAGAATTCCCTAGCAAGGAGCTCACCAGGTTATATATTTGTCTGCTGAACTGATTGTTCTTGAGCTGCCACGTAGCTTGTTTTCTTGTTCTTTTCACTTGAGCAAGTGTTCTGTGTTTTCAAACAGGCCTTGATTCTTAAAATAACATCTTCCATTTTGCTATTTAGTTATGAGGGGTTTTGATTCAAGCACCTGGTGGTCTCTCTCTTTTTTTAAATCTGGAGCATGTAATTTTCCTGGATATAAAGTGTGTTTTAAAATAGTCTTCCCATCACTTTTAGGATCTTAAATGTGTCTTTGAAATTTTCCTCCATAGAACTCTCCTCTGGGTTCTAGAAACTGCCCCCTCCCTGTCCTTACAGGCCTGGGAGGGGCAACAACACTGATGTGGTCAGTGCTGGTTTGCGCCACCCTCGGTGGTCTCCCCAATCTTTGTCGATTGTCTTTTTATTTAACTCTCTCTGAACTGTCCTCATTTGAGCGTGCCTTTTGTTTTCTCTGGGACCCTGACTGATGCAGTAATGCATAGGGAATTTCTTAGTTTGTTGGAAAGAGGGAAGGGAAACTAACACTTATTAAACAATTTCTTCAGGTATTCTTTGAGATACTCTTACATGTTTCATTCAATTTTCCCAACTACCCTGTGAATTATTATCAAAGGTCTTTCAACAGAAGTAATTGAGATTCAGAGAGGTTAGGTAACCTATCTCAGGTCACTCGGCAACTAAGTGGCAGAACTGGAATTTAAATATATGAGCATCTGACTCAGTGCTCTGTACATTTTCTCGTCTGTGAGGAAGGCCTCACAGGGAAGCAGACTTCTGAGCACAGCCTTGACAGAGGTAGAGGAGGGAGCCGTGGACGTCAGGAGGAGTGAGGCGGAGGCAGGTGGATGGCCAAGACTCTGAGGCAGGAAAGTGTCCGGCATGTGTGAAGAATATAGCAGGGGGGCCAGTACGGCTGAAGCGGAGCCAGGGAGAAAGCAGTAAAGATCCGGTCAGGGAGGTGGCGGGGCGCAGATTAGGTAGGGACTTGAGGTCACGGAAGGACTTTTCTTCTGACGGGGGCTGAACCATCAGAGAGTGCTGAGCAGAGGGGCCACATTCCAACAGTCCACCCAGGCTGCTGTGTTGAGAACAGACGGCAGGAGGAGGGGCAGGGACAGGGACCGCCATTTGTATCCGACCCTCGGCCTCCTTCTGCTGATGTTCCCATATAAATGGTGGCAGTTACTAGCTGCTCCACAAACCTGCTGTGCTCTTGGTCACCTCCAACTTTGCTCACATTCACTCCCCTCCTCACTCGTCTAGGTCCTGTCCGTTCTTCCAACCCCAAAGCAAACCTCCTTGCTTCTTTGAGAGGACTAAGAAAGTGCTCTGAGAAGCCAGAGGAAGAGGTTATCAGCCCTGAAAAAGTGCCCCAGTTTGCTGATAGTGAAGATGGGAAACACGCCCAGAGGAAAAATTCCCAAGGCGGAGTGGAGGATATGACTTCATAGAACAGACCAAGATAGACTCCTTCCGCTCATACAATTCATACGGCAGCCCCAGAAGCCTGTTTGCAGCATGACTGAATCAATATTAATATTGCATTTCTAACTTTGGCTTATTCTATTGCCTTTTTTTTTTAAACCTCTCTCTTTCTTTAAACAGGATCTTCAACAGGAAGGCGGAGATGCACTGGCTCGTTTTGTCTTAATCTTCTTTGGAGGAGTTCACGTGTTGCTGCGCTTTCTCTGGAATAACCATTTGATATAAAAAGAATGTAAATGTCAAGTTCTGCTTTCCTTCTCCCCTCTGAGAAAATGTGAATCCTACCGGCACAGATGGGAAGAAGACCCTTCTCCATCCCCCTCTCTTTTTCACCTGTCACTGTTGGTTTATGCCTGGTTTGTTGGAGAACTGCTGACGCACTGGCCATTTGTCTGTTCAGGGCAAGAAGCTCTGAGATGTCTGTGACAGCCTCAGGTAGAGCCCAGGGAGTCCTTAGGAACCCAGGAGGCCTTGCCACTCAGGAAACATCAGCGCTGTGGATGGTCCCAGTGCTCCTTGTAAGGACATCTTGAGCATTTCCTTCCATGAGAGAAATTGAACCTCGTCCTCAAACAGGAGGTCACAGAAATGGGTGCTTGCTCCTGGGCCCCTCCCTGGGGACCAGGCTCTCCAGCGACCTGGTGGCCCCCTCTTGTTGCCCGCATCCAGATCTGCAGCGCCCGGTCTTCTCCTTCACCTTTCTGTCTACCTCATAGTCCCTCTCTCCCGCCTTTTAGAAGGATTACAAGTATGAAGACAGTTTGTTGTTATCATAAGTTTGATATATATGTTTTGAGTTCTTTGTAGGAAAAGTATTTAAAAAATTAATAATTTAAAAAATGAAATAAATATTGTTATTTTTTTGAGCATGAAACACCCGTGCATGTTTCTTTTGTGAAGGAGGGATTTCATTTATTCCTGCTCATATGGGTTCATCATTTTGTAGATTTGATCCTTCCAAAGGGAAATGTCCCCATTCTTTCAGTCTCTCTCAGGCAATGCCTATTTATGTCCATCATCACCTAAGTTTTGGTTTGCTGGCATGGAACAGGTCCTAGGACTTCCTTCTTATTTATTTATTTTATTCTTTTGAATAGGTATTTATTCATATGGTTCAAAAATCAAAAACAGTATAAAAAGGTTTACAATGAAAACCCTTGCTCTTATTTTCTACCCTGAATCCTAATTATGTTTATTAGTTTGTTATGTATCCTTCCAGAGTTTCTTTGTACAAATACGAGTTAAAAAAATACATATATTTCCACACAAAAGGTGGCATGTAATGTACACTGTTCTGTACCTTGATTTTTCCGCTTAGCGTGATGGTCAGGCACTGTTCTAGGTATCTTATAAATGTTAATTCATTTGCTCTTCATAACAACCTTTTGAGACAGGTATTACTATTAGCTCTGTTTTATTGTTAAGGGAACCGAGGTAATCGTTAGTAGGGAGGTTAAAAACTTGCCCAAGGGCACACAGCCAGTAAGTGACATAGCTGGGATTTCGAGCCGGGCAGCCTGTCCTCAGAGGCCAGATCCCTAAATGCTATGCTGTCCTGCCGCTTGGGGAGCTTGTCACGGTCCACAGAGAGCTCTGTCAAACGCTGCACAGCATTCTGCTAAGTGGATGTCCCATAATTTATTTCATCATCCCCCTTGTAATGGATGCCTGGGCTGTTTCTAATCATTTGGCATTAGGACTCATGCTGAAATACATAGCCACGTACATTTTGAATATGTGCAGGTACATTTGTTGAATGAATTTCCCTTAGTGGGATTGCTGGTGAGGGTGAATGTCATCCGTAATGGTGCTAGATCCTGTCATACTGCCCTCTGCGGGTTGCACCACTTTATGCATCCAGTGAAGGGCCTGTTCCTCGCAGCCTCTCCAGCAGATTATGTTATTAAACTTTTGAAATTTTGCCAAATTAATGGGTAAAAAGTGATATCTCAGAATAATTTGCACATCTTTTATAATGAGCGAGTCTGAGCATCCTTTTCTATGTTCAGGGGCTTTTCTGCATTTTGTTTCTCAGGGACTGCCTATTCATATCCTTTGCTCATTTTTCTGTTGGGTTTCTGGCGTTGTTCTTACTGGTTTCTAGAAGCTCATGATAAATCAGTGTGAAGCCTTCTTTATGACAGCATCTACACCCTCAGATTTTTTGCAGGTTATTAAGGTATCTTCCCTCCTTTTCTTTGGCAGGTGTGTGGGTTTGCTTTAGTGCTTACAACCTCTCTCGGCTTCCTCTCAAGGCAGGGGTAGTTGAGGCAGGTGCACACAGGTGATGGGCGGGTGGGCACCACACCTGGCGCAGCCAGAGGCCTGGGGAGAGGTGCCAGTGGGGAGCCTCTGGGTACTCGGATCTAGGTCGGGAGGAGCACCACAGGCGCTCTGAGAGTGGCGCGGGGCCCAGGGCCGTGGGGCCTCCACCGGGCCAAACGGCAGGCCCAGGTCCGGTCGGCTACGAAGGTCACTCCTCCCCTAAGTGGAGAAGCACCTGGTCCAGGCGGAGCATGGGAAGCCCCCTCTCATTCATCTGCGGGACGCACAAGGGTGACATGAAGTTGGTCTGTCGCTATCCGGAGTGCAGCATCAGGGGTTCCCTCTGCTCCTCAGATTCCGCAGAATCCCGCCTCTTTCCCCCCTTGGAGCCAGGGCCAGACTGCCCCAGGGGCTGTCCACCGGCGGGAGGATGCTAGCAGGACTGACGCATCTCTGCCGGCGAGTGGAAGCGCCCCGGGGCTCCGCTCCCGCAGGGCCCGGCCCGTGCCCTCCCCCGAGCCCGCCGGGGCTGTAGGGGAAGCGGATCCCGCTCTTTCGTTTTCGTTTCCCGGAAGGATAGCGATTACCGGAGCGCCCTGCGCGCCTGCTCGCCCCGGGAACCCAAGCGCACGCTACCCGGCGCTTCTTGAAATAGATTCGCTCCCACGCGACCTTCCAGTTTTCAGGGCCAAGACAGGGGTTTGGGGAAGGAGCGCCTGAGAGCGCCAGTCTAGGGCCCAGCAGCCACAGCCAGTGGAGCGCTCACGACGGACGGCCGGGTGGCTCCCTGACCTCCACCTGTAATGCAGGTAAGAGCCCGCTGGCCAACCCAGGCTGCGCACGCGCGGAGCCACCTGCCCCCCCATCCCTTCTCCACCACCTCAATTTCCATACCCATTTAATCAGATCTTTTCCCTGGCTGGAATCTTACTTTCCAACACGTTCCCAAGCCTCGCCATCCATCCTTCACCGCCCCTCACTCTCCACCTCACTCACCCCCAGCCCTTCCCTCCCTCTTTGAAACCCTCTGTGTTGTGTACTGCGCATCCTACCTCCTCCTCACCCCTACATCAACCAGATGTGAAGACCCTGGAAGTTCCTACACAAGCTAGACCCTCACAGCTGGCAAAAGCTACCACACAGGGGCCCCCTGCTTAGCAGTCCCTCTCCATTTGCTATATGTCCCCAGGAGCCTCAGAACCGCCCCCAGAACTGGGCCCCCTTCCCACCTCCAAGGTCTTTCTCCACTCCCCCCTCGCTAAGATCCATATACACATCCAAGTTTTATCACACTGGGTTTCATGCTGAAACCCAGACCTCTAACCCTCAGCAGCTCCCTGGCTGGCGTTTTCCAGACAAGGCCAGCCCCGGAATTCCCCGTTCCTCATGCTTGGAAGAGGGCGGAAGAGTAGACAGGGAGCTTCCTGAAAGTCCTAGACCTTGAACCCCTTCTCCGGCTTGGCAAACCCCCACTGCCAGGCAGCAGGCTTTGAGGCTGGGTTACCTAGGAAACAGCACCAATTGGGGCAGGGGGGTAAGGAGGCTGAGGGCCGGCCAGAAATGCAGTGAGAGCTACCCCAAAAGGTGTTGAATCCTCTTCTGCAGCAGCCAAGGCTTCTGGAGTTTGCTTTGTTGGCTCCTGATCCACAGTCTTTCTGCAGATGGCCCTCCTCAGACACCAAGAGACGAATGTAATGCTCTGAAAGATCCTAGAGGGAGAAAGTGACCCTTGCTGGACTGGTTTCACTTTCACTTTTCACGATGTGGCAGCCTGTGGCTGGGCAAGAGCCCCAAGGATCCTCTTGTTTCTACAAAATCCTGCCGTTCTTTTCATCCTCTCTTCCTGATGGCTGAGCCACAGCCCCCTGGGGGCTGGGCTGCTTGTAAGATTGAAAGATACAGACTTCCCTTGGTGGGACCTTGGGATTCAGAAATTTATCCTTTCTTTTTCTCTTTTGAAAATAGCATTTATTCGTTTGTTCATTTATTTCTGATTTAAGGTCTTTTTATCCTGGCCCCTCAGGTTCCCTGTGTCCTCTCACCAAGGTTCCAGTGAGTCCCAGGCCCTCAAATGTCCAGCTTACAAGTCAAGAATGGCAGGGGAGCCCTCTGGTGGGGTTAGGCACATGCATGAGAAGCTTGAATCGGAAAGATGTAATTTATCAAGTGTCCACTCTGTACAAGATGCTGATGGTCCCAAGCTGAAGGCATACGTGGTTCCTACCTTTAAGGTAGATGCAGAGATGGATGCTCTTTCCCTTTGGAAAAAAATTCTTGATACATTTAAGGATGACTGAGCCTTCACTAAGATGCTCATGTTTGACTGCCCTGGTTTTTCCTCTTTCTAGGAGGGAGCAGTGGCCAGTGCTCCTGTGAGCCCAGGGGTAGCCACACCATCCCCAGGCACCCAGGCCCAAGCCAGATGTGTCTCTCGAGTGAACCTGCTGGGCGAGGGGGGAATCTGCAAGCTGCCAGGAAGACTCCGTGAGTAGAGGGGAGGAGAAAGGCTGATGTCTTTAAAGGACACAAATGTGATGCATAAATTTCTTGATCTAAGGAATTAGCTTCCGTCCATTTGCCGTTTCTGTAGTGGATTTTCTTTAACTCTTCCTTGGTGAGGAAGTCAGAGGCGGTAAATGTGAATTCTCCCTGCAGGGAGTACAGCTGACACGGCCACGTGTGAAGGCAGGCAGTCTCCTCACTGGTTGGATGAGGGTTGGGATGGATGAGCTATTGGGTCCCTTCTAGCCTGAAGGCAAAGAGTTGGGGAAGTTGCCAGTCAGGAGGCCAGTTGGGGCTAAACAGTGAACAATTATATGTATGTAGAACCCTCTTTTAAGCAATCATGTTTAACTTTTATCATTATAAAGTAGCATGTGCTTATTGTAAAAAATTGGGAAATGACAGAGAAGCCTAAGAAGACTATATAGAACAATCAAATCCACCCAAAGATAATCACAGGAAATGTATTGGCCATATCGTTTCATTTCATTTTCCTAAGTAACGCTCTTGTCCGAGGAAACTCATAAACATGGAGCAGGCTGTAGATCAGTGTATTTAAGCCTATGTTTCAAATGGCAAAGCTGAGAGGTAGAGAAGCTAAGTGACACGCTCAAGATCGCACAGGCTTTCCATGCTAAGGCCAGACCTTTCCATCAGCAGCCAAACCTGCTGAAGATCTAAGAGATTTTTAAATGCACTTCCTAAGCCGTGGAAATCATAGGCTAGGCGGCTAGCTGACTGCTGGTGGGATCTTTAATCTGGGTGGGGGTTTGGGGCACATCTGACCCGGGTTGTAAGGCATCCAGGCCACTTTCTGCTCGGGTGGCCCGGTGGCTGGAACACTGCTTTAATGATTTCACATCCTTCCGATTTTCTGGCCACAACGTGCTTTTTGAGTCACTGACAGGATTGAGCAGAATGTGGGGTATGACTTCACAGGCCTTGGGAAGAGCTTATTGCTCCCCCCAATACTTCTGCCATCCACTGCCTGGCATTCTCTTAATAGGGAACAGAGCCTGTTTTCTCGCCGTTAGAAGGAAGGTGGGGACTCATGGACGGGAGAGATCCCCAGCGGCAGTGCGATCTGGGGAGAGGGGTGGGGAACCTCTGTAAGGAACCTCTGTTGCTTCATTTCGTCCAAATGCCAACCCTAACCAGTAGCTTGGGGCCCAGGCTGCTCCAGGAGATATTTGGCAACAGTTACATAGAGGGTAGGATTTGGGCTCCATTCCCAGCCCAAGCCGTGGTGACGAGGAAAAACAGGACTTTGTGGATGGACCTGAAGGCCCTGAATGTTGCTGCTGAGAAGAATCTTAGAGGTCATCTAATCCAGTCCCCTCACAGCAGCTGAGGACACGGGGCCTCAGAGAGGCAGAGGCTTCTCTGCAGGGCCCTCTGGATGGTCCCCTCTTGCCTCCCCCCACATTCAAAGACCACTTCCACAACCGGTTGGCAGAGGCCTAGAATGTCGACCCTGGTAGAGACCTTAGATGTCGCCTCAGGTAACTCCCTTGTGTTCCAAATAAGGAGATTGAGGCCCAGGAGGTTGTGTTCTGCCCTAGGTCATGTAACCTTCAGTCCTCTCCCTTCCCCCCCTGGTACCTAGCTCAGGGTTACTGGGTGAGAGGCTACAGGAAGAGCAGTGGGGATTTAGAAAGTTTAATCATCACCTCAGTAAATACAATTATGCAAGCCTTTTAATTTTCTGAAGTCCTCTTCGGTGGGGCCCCTATGAGATGGTCACCAAGTCTTCCCGCACATTTCCAGTGACAAGAATTTCCTTCCTTCTTGAGCCAGCCTGTTCCCTCCTTACTCAACTCAGGATATAGGGTCATTGTGACCTGTTTAGAGCTCCTGAGGTACTAGTCCTATTGCCTTGAGTTGAAATTTTCCGGAAGCAGACCCCGAAATACTTCCCCGTAGAGGAGAGAAGGAAAGCCAAGTGTTCTCTCAGACCAGGTGGCACAGGGAGCTCAGTCCCAATGGGGACCTCAGGGGACAGTGAGAGCATACCCTGGGTTATCCCAGCTGGGGGGTAAGGCAGCTGGTCTTTATCCACCCACTTCCCATGATGATGGGATGAGGGCTGCTGCCAGGGTGTTGACTCCCAGCTTTCCCAGTTGCCCTGGGCACTGGCTGAGTCAGGTGCAGGGTCAGGTGCCAGCATTTGGCATTTGCCGCCTTCAGAGTGTAGAGGTGAGAGCAAAGGCCATGGGTGGGGCACTAACAGCGACTTCTGTACTTCTCGTTGTAAATTCTGTGACTTGTATTTACTTCTGAAAAAATTCAGACAACACAGTTCTGGCCCTTAGTAAATATCTGACTCTGAAAAGATAGGGTATGCTAAATGACTCGTTTTCCTGTAAACAACATCCTCAGTAAGCAAACCGCTGACACTCAGTGAGGGTTTGACCTTTTAGATGGCTGGGGTGATGTCAGCCCACTTCTCACATTTCTGAAAATTGGGTTTACATCTCTGGGCATCTCTCTGACATTTCTTCCCAGTCGCCCACCCCATTCCCTCCTACACCTCCAGCTTCCATTCTAATCATCAGGGCTGATTTGCCCCCAAAGGAAGGTGAACAGACAAAACCAATCTCGTGTAGCTTTGTGAGTCAGTGCCCCGCGGAGCACACGAGCCATTTCCCGGTGGAGCTCGCTTTCCCGTGTTTGTTCGCCTGAAATAACGAAGATGCTCAGTCGATCAGTGGCAAGTCCACTCCAAGGATGATTGTAATGTCTAGTGACAGGAGGTGGGCTGGGATGGAGGGGTAGGGTCCGCAGGGCTCCAGCAGAGTGACCCCCACTCACAAACGGAGATTCACAACTATGCTTCCTTCTGTGCAAGTGGACAGTGAAAGAGGATTCACACCTCCGCTCCCCCGGTCTGCGTCCGGGGAGGTCTGCCCAGGGTGGGGTAAGTCAGGAGTTATGAAGGTGGTACCAGCCCTAGGGCCACTTGCAGGACCTGGACTGAGGTCACAGGGGAGTGAATCTGGGAGGAGAAGATGCTCCCTCAAGAGACAACTCAGGGGATTTTGAGAGGAGGCGGTTTAGAGATGGTCATCAGCCTGGCCTCATTTGATGACAGAGAGAGAGCAAGAGTCGTCTGTGATGCTAATGGCCAGATGGGGCCTCACACCCAGGTCCTAAGTCTCTTCATTTTCCAGGAGCTTATTCCTGGAAAAAAGCTCTATGAGCTTCCCTCTGTCGGCTGTAGAGGGGTTGAGACATCTTGGTGTTTTGAAATTGACTTTCAGAGCTCCTGCCTGTGACCAAGCCACAGGAGGAGACATACGGCGCCACCTTTGATTTTCAGATGTCACAATGGGCAGAGGGGTGGCACCTCTCTGGCAGTGTACAACAAGGGAAAAGGGGCCCTTTGTGCCCCTGTTCGGGTTCACATCCTTCCCTTATGAGACAGTCTCCGGCACTTATTTCAGTACTAGGTACAATTCTCACGAGTGTGGCCTCCTGCTAGCTCAGGCCGGAGTGTCTCCAATTTTCATGTGCACATGAGTCTTCGGGGAGCCTTGTGGAAACACAGATTCTGATTCTGCAGGTCTGTGGTGGGGCTTGAGATTCTGCACCTCTGATAAACTCCAGGGCCATATTGCTGCTGCTGGAAGTGCCTTCAAAGACCTCGTTTCACGCTGCTAAGTCCAAACAGTGGTTTTCAAAGTGTTGGTCAAGACTCACTAAGGAGGTGAAATCAGTTTAGGGGGTGGAGATAAGTACTTCTAAAAAATGAAATAGACATATCAGAGTACACCATAAATAGTGAAGGTAGCTGTGATTTCATGAATTCTTTGATTTGGCTATTTATGTATATGCGTGTGTGGTTCATGGTATAAAATATATTTTTTACTGTGGGTTGAGTCAGAATGGTTTGAAACGAACATGATGTAGTCTACACAGAAATTGAAATATAATGATGTACACTTAAAATTTATATACTGTTGCAAACCGATGTTACCTCAAAAAAAAAAAAAAAGAATGGTTTGAGAAATGCTGCCCTAGATCATGGCATATTAGAAGCAGGAAGCAGATGGATGCAGGTGTGAAAGAGAGAGGTGGGGTGGAAGGGGGAGGGTGGAGACTAGAAATGAAGCTGTGAGTATTGACAGTGGTGTTGTCACCTGGCAGTGAAAGGGAATATGGCAAACAACAAACAGATCAAAGATTCCCAAACCAACAATTTGAGGGCAAAGAGCCTCTGCTTCCCTAAACTGACCCTTCTTTGGGAAGATGTCAAGCCAAACCCAGCCAGGGCCTGACTTGGCCACACCCCCACTCTCCCATTCCTCCCCCAGACGGAGCCTTTGTGCAGGACACAACACAACTGTATGTGCTGGCTGATGATGACCAGGGTGATTACCAAGAAAAGCAATATTAGCCAAGACGACCAGGGCAAGCAATGGGGTAATGGATTTGAGGGGACTCTGGACAGACAGCGGCACACAATCAACTAAGGACAGCGGTAAATGCTAAACCACAGTCGTCATGGCAGAGAAACAAGCTAGTCCCTCTGTTTTCAGGCAGCTCCACCAGTGGAGATGCTGGTAATCATAACAAAGGCCGTTTGTTGGGTTTTTACTCTTGACCAGCCGTTGTGCTGGGCATATTGTATGCAGTGTCTGATTAAATACACTCAAATCAGCCTGGGAGGTAGATTCTTTTATTATCCCCCCCTTACAGACGTGAAAACTGGCCTAAGAGTGAAGTGGATTATCTTGTCCATAGTCACTCGACAGTGAAATGCTGATGCTGGCATTAGAACCCGCATACCTCAGACCCCACAGCTGTCATTCTCTCTGAGCAACAGCCTCCAGCATCAGATGGTGACGACTCCCATTTTTAGGAGACTAGCCAAGCATTTTACATTATCTCCTGCATTCCTCCCAGGGACCCTGTCCACAGGTTGAAGCCAGCTGTTAGTTCTGGTTTTGTTGCTAAAGGTTAGTCTAGCCCTGTTGCTCCTGGAGGTCACTTGACCTAGTAAACTGCAGGGGTGTGGTGAGGGGTAGCGGGGATAGCTTTGATCAGGTGGGGAGTGGCGGCTCGAGGGGGCCTTGAAACTGGACAAAGCGGTTTTTACCTGATAGAGTTGATAGTTGGGAGCCAATGTTAGTTTCTTGAGCAAGAGAGTGAAAAAGATGCTGTGGGTAGAGAGACCTGGCTGGGGAGGGGCTGGAAGCCTGGAGAGGGGGCTGGTCAGGATGCCTACAAGTCTCTCAGGCCCTACACTGCTTGCTCAGCTCACTCATTTAGACAGTTGGTATTTATGGAGCATCTATGTGTGCAGGCATTGCTCTAGGTGCTGGAGACACAGCAGTGACTGCGACTGGCAGTGTGTGCCTCGTGGAGCTGGGATTCTAGTGCAGGTGCAGGGAAGCCCCAAGCCCAGTGATAAGGTCTGGGGGTGTGGGGACAGACTGCTGACTCTTCAGGGAGACACTCGAACCTTCCAGCTGTGTCTTGGACAGGCTGCTCCTCCGGCTGCCCCAGCCAGAGGCTCTGTCCAGATCTGTCCCAGAAGCTGGGAGCCGGCCAAGCTGGAAATCCCCAGTGAGCAATTCCTGGGGCAGGGAGAGGAAGAGGAGGGCAGGCTGGAGTCTTGAGACACCAAGACGGTTGATGTGAAGGAAGTGAAAATACAGTGGATCACTGTGGATCATTGCCGGGAGAGGGAGAAGCCATGCGCTGGTCTGCAGGTGGCGCCCCAGGGGTGCAGTTAGATTGGGAAGGGGAGACCCAGCGAGGCTCATCCCAGTAAGTGGAAGGGAGACTTCTCGGGGAGTTGGCACCTCAGGTAACGCTCGCCAGCGTGTGTTGAGCGCTCAGGTGTGCTGGGCCCTGTGCCAAGCATTTTACACATGTTACCTCATCGAACAGCAGGAGCTTGGTTTGTCTTGGAAAGCGCATCCCACGCACTGGACACTGATCTTAAACTGATTATCTCATAGAATCCTTGTGACAGCCCTGTGTGACCGGTGCTATTTTTGTCATCGTCCTCGTGACAATAAGGAAACTGAGACACCGTCATTTAGTTCCCGGCGTTTACAGCTGACATGGCATCGTCATCGGTACTTTTTGTTGTTGTTGTATGTTTTCACTTTTACTTTTTTTAGGTATAATTTGCACACAGTCCAGTGTACAAATCTTAAGTGTACAGCTCGATGAATTTTTAAGTATGTACACACGCGTATAGCCGAGAGTGTCGAGATCAAGATTTAGCCATTTCCACGCCCCAGGAAGTTCCCTTGTGCCTCTTCCTAGTCAGTCCCCCTCCAAAGCGTGACCCCTATTCTGATTCCCCTCCCTAGATTAGCACTGTTGATTAGCACTAAACTATTGATCATGATTTTGCACCTGGCTTCTGTCCTTCAACATAATAGCTTTGAGCTTTATCTGCACGTCGTGTGTGGCTGTTGTTTGTACTTTCTGTTTGATTGCCAAGCAGTATTCTGTTGCATGACAACATGACAATTTGTCCATTCTCTGGCTGATGGCTGTCTGAGATGTTTCCAGTTCTTTTCTATTGTGAGCAGAGCCACTGCGGACACTCGCGTATGTGTCTTTTGGTGGATGTGTTCACCATGTCTCCCAGGTCTTTACTTAGGAGTGGAAACGCTGGCTTGTACAGCGCGTAGCCCGGGCTCCTAGCCTCTGCACCACACTGCCCCTCACACAGCATAGCAGCCAGAGAGGCAATGTTATTATCCCATTTCACAGAGGGGGAAATTGAGACCGAGAGATGGTGAGTGGCTTATGAGGTGACTTGGCTAGCGAGGGGCTGAGCTGGAACCCAGACCCTGAGCTTGGAGGTTTGACCCAGAGCCAAGTGGCTGATCCAGTGAGTGGTATTTTGACTGGCATGAGGGGCATTGACCCACTGCTTGGAACTTGGTCCTTTCCTGGGGCTCAAGCCCTATTGGAAAAGCCTTTTGACCTTAGTATTCTTTGAAGACATGAGGAACGTGTCTTCCAAAGGTCCCCTTTCTTTATTTATTGGACTGGAGGTGCTGGCAGCAATGGGCTGAAAGGTCAGGATAGGAGCCAGCAGGAGGTAATGGAAGAAAGGCCAAATTCCATCCAGGAAGATGACGGCTTCAAGGTTTCAGATGCTGCTGTGGGCTGTGTAGAGACAATTTGGTAGGTTCTCTGCCCATCTCTAGACTTGGGAGCGGGACCACATCGTTGGCTGATAAGATCTGCAAAGTTCAGAGTTTTCCCTCTTAGTTTGATTTTAGTGTTTTCATGGAGGCAAAGCAGCCAGAGGGGTGTGGAATCCCTCCCCACCCTCTGGCCAAACACAGGAAAACATACCCCTGACTCAGGAATCATAGGTTTGAATTTTCAGGCTGACAGCCTCAAATATCATGAAATAGGCAACTCCATAACAAAAGCAATTTCCAGGTAGCCCTTGGAGCCCTGGAAGCCTTGGCTGGAAGCCTTGACCTCCTGAACGTCACCATCATGTGGTCTCTAAGTTTTATACCCTTTAGCTTTCTGCGTCTCAGTTCTGTAACCACCGGGCTGATCTCCCATGCAGGCTCTACATGTCTCTTTCCACCAGCAAGGCGGCCTTTTCCCTGCATTCCCGCCAGGTGTAGTGTTATTATGAAAATGATATCCCCTTCTTCTTTGATTGTGCCTGTCCCTGACTGTTGAGGTGACATGTCTTGCCACACGTTTATTAGTGGATCTGCTCTACTGCGGAGGTTCTCAACTGGCGGTGATTTTGCTCCCCTCCCCTTGGGGGCATGTGGCAATGTCTGCAGACATTTTTAGTTGTCACAACTCTTGGGGGGATGTGCTGCTGACATCTAGTGGGTAGAGGCCGGGGATGCTGCTAACCATTCTACAAAGCTCTGGACAGCCCCACCGCAAGGAATTATCAGGCCTGAAAGGTCAATAGTGCCGAGGCTGAGAAATTCTTCTCCACTGTGAATTGTTGGTAAGATTTCTTATCTTTTTAAAAAAAAATCAATTTAGAGATGCTCCTGACCTATAATAGGCATTAGACCTTTATCTGTCACCTGCATTCCAAGTATTTCCCCCAAATCTGTCCTCTTTTAGTTTTATTTGTGGTGTCTTTTGCCACACATATAAAAATTAACGTAACCAAATGCATCTTTCATTTTTTATTATAACCTCCGAGTTTCCGGTCATGGCTGAGGTCTCACCTACCCCTGTTTAGGGCACATGGCTTCCTATTTCTGCTTCTATTGAGGTTTCTATTGATCTATTCATTAGGCCTTAATCCATCTGAAGTTGATTTTTGTGAGTGGTGGGAGGTGAGGGTCCAAATATATTTTTTCCAGGAAGAGAGCTGCTTGTAGTTTTATCATATCTTAAATTAACTATCCTTTCCCACTGAATTAAAATCCCACCTCTGTCATGTATTAACGCCCCACTCCCCTCCACACACACTCAATTCTGGGCTCCCTCCTCTTTTCCAGTGATACCTGTCAATCTTAGGCTAATGCCATCAGATCTTGGTTACATGGCTTTGTGGTATGTAGTACCACATAGGCTGGTTGTCGTCACTCTTTTTTCCCCTTAAATAATGTTTTGGTCAATTTCAGACATTTATTCTTCCTTCTGACTCATTCTTAGGTCCCAAAATAAAGTCAGGGAAGCCTGTCCGTCCTCCCGAGCTGGGCTGTGTTGCTCTGCTTCCTGCGTCTGTGGCACAGCGTACCTTCCTTTTGTGCCACTGACCAGGATCCTCATTAGCCAGTCATCGGTTGCTGGGGTCCCTCCCTCCTGCCAGCCCCGCTCTGTGCCATGTCCCCAGCAGTGGCACAGTGTCTGGCACACGGCCAGTGCTTGTTAGATATTGGCTGAATGAATGAATGAGCATATGATGCACATCTTCTTTTCTTCAAACATGAAAACTAGTTTTGTCTCTTGTGTTGTCTTGGGAACAAGACAGTCAGAGGTTGATTCACTGCCAAGGTGTGGCCTTGGATAGTAGCTGCTCCCTTCTGCCTCAGTTTCCTTACCTGTCAAACTGGACCCTCTGAGCCCTGAGCTCCTCCCACCCTCCCACAGCCAGGGGTTCTCAGAGGGATGAGGAGCCCTTGGGAGGAGAAGCCCCCCCCCACAGCGAACCACCAGGCCGACCCATCACAGTGGGCACAGTGCCGGGGCCCAATACTGTGAGGGGCCCATGAAAATGTTCCAATTCTTTTAAAATCAGAAGAAAGAAGTGAACTTTTAGGCAGAAGAAAATGTTTTAATATATAACAATATAGTCCTCTTTATACCAATGCAGCCATAAAATACAATTTAAAATATTTTTTTAGTGGAGGAAGGGGCCCATGAAGGCAAGACACAAGGGTCCCTGAGAATTATAATGAGGCCCTGCCAAACATGACCCCCTGGTGTGGTAAAGAATTGGTGTCAGGAGCATCACAGGTACCAGTGAGTAGAAGCGTCGGGGGAATAAAGGAAAGCAGCCACCTGTCTGGGTGTGGCCAGAGACGAGAACACACGATCTGAATATGGGTGTAGGAGACTCCTTTGTCCCCTGGGTTGTTCCCAGAGCAAACCCACATCTGAGTTGGCACAACGGAGTGAAGAGTACAGCAGCCAGACCCCCGAGACCCAGGCCTGGCTGTACCGCCTGCTGGCTGTGTGACCTCGGGTGAGTCACTTCCCCTCTGGGATCCTCAGTTTCCTCATTTGGAAAACAATAACACTAACACCTCCTCCATAGGATTGTTTGGTCATTCGTGCAGTCACTCAACACTCCATCGAGCACCTACTATGTTTGAGGCACTGTCCTAGGTGCTGAATACATGCAGCAGTGTGCCCGGCACACTCAGTCCAGCGCCTGGCACATAGTAGTTCCTCATTAATCGTTTGTTGAGTGAATAATTGGAAAACAGGCCAGGGTGGGGAGAGAAGGAGGTACCAAAAATAAATAAGTGATTACATACATAATGCATAGATAATGATAAACATAAACACGATTTTATCAAGTGTAAAATATAATTACAAAGAAAGTAAGGTGCCAGGAAGGAAAAGAACACGATACAGTGACAGAGAAAATGACTGGGGGGCCGGCCCGTTGGCGCAGCAGTTTAGTTTGCACTTTGGCAGCCCGGGTTTTGTGGGTTTGGATCCCGGGCACCAGCCGATGCACTGCTTGTCAGCCATGCCGTGGCGGCATCCCATATAAAGTAGAGGCAGATGGGCACGGATGTTAACCCAGGGCCAGTCTTCCTCAGCAAAAAGAGGAGGATTGGCAATGGATGTTAGCTCAGGGCTGGTCTTCCCCACACACACAAAAAAGAAAATGACTGGACGTGGGGGGCAAGATAGGAGAGCATCTGCTCAGATGGAGTGTTCAGGGTGGGCTTCTCTGAGGAGGTGACATTCAAGCGAGGGCTTGAAGTAGGAGGATGAGAGGTTGATGAAGAGCTCCTGCCCCCGCCCTGTGCCCTCCCCCAAGCCCGTGTCCTTGTGGTTGCAGGCATCCAGCCGGCGCTCTGGAGCAGGGAGGACGTGCTGCACTGGCTGCGCTGGGCCGAGCAGGAGTACGCCCTGCAGCGCACCAGGGAGCAGGGGTTCGAGATGAACGGCCGTGCCCTCTGCATCCTCACCAAGGATGACTTCCGGCTCCGCGCGCCAGGCTCAGGTCAGGGGAACTCGCTGGCTTCCCTCTAAAACGTTCTGATGGACACCTGGGTGGTCCCAGGAGGGAGGTGGAGGGCGTTGGTTGGAGGATCATGCTCACCTCCTGGCACTGCAGACGCCCCTCTTTCCATAGATATTTGCCTGGTGGTTCCCAGCTAGAACCTGCAGCAAAGGAGTCAATTTGGGGGCTGTTTTCAGAGCCCCAGGGGCCTGTCCTGCTCTCTCACTTTCCCCTCCCCATCTCTATGGCCCTGGTCTCTCCACCGATGTCCACACTCCTGCCTCTCATGTCCATCGGCACAAAGCTTGTGACGGGACACGCCAGCCCTCACCCAAGAGGCAGGTGACTGCAGGGGAACGTGGCTGGCCCCTGGTCAGCAGCCTGCCCTCCTGTCCCCACTGACAGGTGACGTCCTGTACGAGCTGCTCCAGTACATCAAGACGGAGCGGCGAGCCCTGGTGTGTGGGCCCTTCTTCGGAGGGGCCTTCAGGCAGAATATACCCCCTCAGCACTGCCCCTGCCCCCTGGAAGGTGAGGAGGCCCTTCGCGGGGCTCTGAGACCCTCCCTAACTGGGCCTCACTGGGAGGCAGGGCTTCCTCCAGGACGTAATGAAAGAGGTGGGGTGTGGGCCGAGCTGCCCTCTCCTGCCGTGCTGCCTCCTCCCCTCCCCTCCGCCCTCTGGGACGGTTGGGCGGCCCTTGGTGCTGCAGCCCTCCGGCTGAGAAGCGTCGCCTCTGTCTCCTCGTTTCTCTCCTCTCCGCAGAGTTGTTGTGTGGCGTCTCATTTCCTCTCCTGATCTCTCCACGGAAACTGTCTGGCCAGGGTCTCCAGGGACCTGAGCGTAGGGATGTCCATGTCTCCTCTCAGTCCTTCTTCACTGTGACCTCTCACAGCCTTCGACCCAGTGGCCATGCCCCCTCCTGCCAGACTCTTCCCCTGGCTTCCAGGACACCCCACCGGTCGCTCCTGGTTTCTCCTCTTCTCCCCTACTTCTAAACGTTGGGGTGCCCCAGGGCTCAGGGGCCCTCCTCTCTTTGTCTGCACTCACACCTGGGTAATCTGATCTGGTCTCGGGTGTCACATACCACCTAGTGCCGATGACTCCCATATAACCCGGACCTCTCTGAATTCCAGGCTTGTGCACACCATGCTGCCTGCCCCACACCCCCACAGGGTCTCTAACAGGCATCTCAGCCCTAACGGCTCCTAAATCAAATGCCTGACTCCTGCCCCCACCTCTCCCCCCAACCCCGCTCCTCTCCCACTCTCCCCTGTTCAGCAAACCACAGCTCCATCTTTCCAGTTGCTCCGGCCAGAACACTGGATGTCATCTTGGATCTCTTTCTTTCTCTCCCACCCTCATCCTGCTGTCAACACATCCTGTTGGCTCTACCTTCAACATCTACCCAGAATCCAGCTGCTTCACACATCTCCACTTGTCCAGCCCCATCACCTCTGGAGAAGCTGCTCACTGGTCGCCTTGCTTCCACTCTTCACCTCCTACGATCTATTCTCAACAGCAGCCAGAGAGATTCATAAATTAGGTCATGTCACTTATCTGCTCAAAATCTTCCAATGGCTCCCATCTCACGCGGAGTCAAAGCCACGGTCCTAACAATGACCTCCCCACCCTTTGCTGTCCTCTCCCCCCATCCCCTGCTCATGCTGCTCCAGCCACAACTAGTCTCCTTGTTCATTGAACAAGCCAGAGACACTCCTGCCTCAGGGCCTTTGCACTTGCTGTTCTCGCTGCCTGGTATTCCCTTCCCTAGATATCCACAGAGCTCACTCCTCTGCCTCCTCGGGTGTCTGTTCAAATGTTAACATGTCAGTGAGGCCTTCCCTGACCAACACGTGCCTGGGCCTTCCCCAGGATTCCCTGTCTGCCTTATAGTGCTTTAGTTCCTCCCGTATTGTATACTGTTTCTATTTTTAAAAATTTTAATCATCTACCTCCCCCCACCCCCCCAACTAGAATATAAGCTCCATGAGGACAGGCACTTTTTTGAGTTCAGTGATGTGTCCTCAAGACTCTTGGAACAACGCCGGGCTCATAGATGGTTCTCAATAAATATTTATTGGGTGGATGGAGAGGACACTGGACTGAGAATCAGGGCACCTGGGTCCTGGGCCCGGCTCTGTCACCCCTTGGCTTTGTGAACAGATTGTATAGGTGAGGAAACAGGTCTGAGAGATGAAGTTACTTGTCTGGGAGCTGGAGTTAGCACCGAGCTGTCAGGCCCCTACCCCTGCCCTCTGCCACCTCCCCAACCTTCTGACCAGGGGCTAGAAGAGCTGCCCCACGGGGCTCCGGGGCATGTCATTGAGGGGTCTGGATGGGGGAGGCTCAGGGACCACAGAATCAATGTTGCTCGTCTGCTTGCAGAGGGGACCCGTCCCTCTCAGGTGGCCCCTCCAAGGGACCTCCTGCAGCAGCCACCAGACCTGGGGCTTGCCAGCTCCTTGAGCCACCTGGACGCTCCTGGCCTGGCCAGGTGGCCCCTCGGCAGAGAGGAGTCCATCACCTTACCTCACTGTGCGGAGCTTGGCTGCAGAGCTAAGGGGGCCTGCCCCTGCCCCCCGATGCCGCAGGCCCCCATAGACGGCAGGATCGCTGGTAAGTAGGAGGCCGTGTCCCCCTGGCCTAGAGGGAGGTGTACTAAGGCCGAGTCCTAAAGGGGTCATGGGTGACAAGGAGGAGGGTTGTTTTGATCTGGGGGGTGAGACAGTCTGTGCTGAATGGTGGGAGTGTGGGGTGACGGTCCTGTGTGCTGGCCACAGTCTGGGTCGAGCCCACTCTGTCTCCAGGACAGGGACAATTTAGCCAGTCACAGTCAGACAGTCAGATTGGCTTGGAGTTTCCCCCCCTTTAAAACTTTATTTATTTTGACATAGTTGAGTACTTACTACGTGCCAGGCATGGTTCTAAGGCCTTTATTTAATCCCACTACAACCCTTTTAGGTTGGCATTATTATTAGCCCCATTTTACAGGTAAGGAAAATGAGGCACAGAGAGGTTAAGTGACTTCCCCATGATCACACAGCAGTAAGTGACACAGTGGGGGTGTGAGCCCAGGCGGGTCTGGCTCTGGAGCCTGAACTCTAACCAGGTGATACGCTTCCACTCCACATTCGTTGTTAAAAGATTGACTAACAGACAGGCAACCAGACAGACTGACAGATAAACTGCCTGCCTTTCCAAAGGGTGTCTTCTAGCTCTGGTGGGGCTACTGCATTTATTCTAAGACACCGCAGAGGGGACAGAAGACTGGCTTCTGGGTTGGAAATGGCTGGGAATCACTAAAACACAATGATTTGGTCTTTTTAATAATAATACTTAACGTTCCTTGAGCACGTACCCCGTCCCAGGCACGGTGCTGAGGGCGCTTTGGTCCCTTGTGTTCCTCGATCCTCACGTCATCACATACATGGAAGAAGAGGCTTGGAGGAGGTTAGGTGACCGGCCCGAAATGACCCTGCCAGGCGGCCTGGGGACTTCAGATCTTGCTCCCAGGCTCCCTCTGCCGCTTGCCCTCCATGGTGGCGCATTTGATTTTCTTGAACCTCCTGTTAGGGGCTCCGGGAAGTGGACGATACAGTCCTCGTTTCACAGAGACCCGGGGGCTGGGTGACTGGGCCGGGGGCAGAGGGCCTTGGAGGCCGGGCTCCGGACACGGGCCAGCACCCACCTCGCCCCCGCCACCTATCCCCACATGAAGGGGGCTCTGGTGTCCGCAGAGCTGGGTTAGACTCCCCGCTCTGCCTGCCACCTAGGAGCTCGGCGACTGAGGACACGTCCATTCCTCTCTGAGCGCATTTCCTCATCTCTTCCTGGGGACAACCTAGAGTTCGGGTGATTGAATGAGACACTGAGTAATGAGCCCCCATGAGTGGCCACTCCCGTTAATACCGTCACCTTCGCCGTCCTGCCACACGCCTGGGCCCCAGCCCCAAGAGCCCCGAGCCCTTTCCTGTGCTCACAGCCCCAGGAAAGCGCCCTGTCTGCACCCGCTGTGCTCAATTGCAGACTGCCGGCTGCTGTGGGATTACGTGTACCAGCTGCTCTCTGACACCAGGTACAAGCCCTACATCCGGTGGGAAGACAAGAACGCCAAGATCTTCCGAGTGGTGGATCCAAATGGGCTCGCCAGACTCTGGGGGAACCACAAGGTGAACCTCAGCCAGCAGGCAGGATGGTCTCAACATACCCAGGAGAGGACAGAGCAGGGGGTCAGAGTGGACCCCTCAGCACTAGGGGACAGTTCTCAACTGACGGGGGCTTCACCGGCAGCCTCAGGAGTGTTGGGATCATTTTATTTTGGGAAACCCCGAGGGATAGGCAGTTGCTTCTTGAGGGTGGGGACTGTCCCTGGAACTCAGGAATCTTGCCTTCTAATTGCTTAATCCCACCTTTGTTTAGCTTTGAGCCTTTCAAAGCTCCTTTACATGAATCGAGCATCGGATGTTGTGGGGCCTTTAGGCCACATGAGGAAGCTGGTTCCCTGGAGAAAGCTGGGACAGAAACCCAGGTCTCAGTCCCCGCAGGAGCAGTGGGGTGTCAGGGCTGGAAGGGCCTGGGGATGACGGGGCCGGCATTCCCCACGTGAGGAACCCCCATACCTAAATAGGTGTCTGCCAGGGGGTTTTGGGTCGTTTACTCCAAATTCTAATAATTATTTATTTTAGTAAGAATTAGGATTAAAAATTGAACTGCTGTGCTAATCTCAGGATTTACAGTGGTGATATAAAGCAAATGTTCTTGTCTGTAAATAAGTTCATTTAAGTTAACAAAATGAACCTTTTAAAGAAAACTCTTAAAACAGTGATAATCTGCAGTGTAAGCATTTCCTAAAATGGTACAGCATGTGATTGCCTGGCTCTGCTCTGAGGGCTTTACCTGTATCTGAATCCTCGCAACAACCTCCTGAGGCAGATGTTATCAGATGGGGAAACTGAGGCACAGAGTAGCTCATCAACCTCGCCAAGAGTTTGCAGCCAGTAGGTGGCAGAGCAGGGACTTGAACCCAGACCCTGTCTCTCTGTGCTCCGCTCTATTTTGTTGCCTCTCAGCAGTGCTGGTGGCTGGAAGGCTGCAAATGAGTAAATTTGGGGCATCCTTATCTGGTCCAATCCCTCTATAGTCCAGGGAGGGAAACTGAGGCCCAGAGAGCAGCAATTCCATTTAAAGAGCACATATGACACGCCCAGGGCTGTTCTGCGTGTTCTCGTGGATTAGCTAATTTAATCCTCGCAACAAATCTGTGAGACGGGTGTTGTTATCCTCATTTTATAGCTGAGAAAACAGATTCAGAGAGGTAAAGAAACTTATCCAAGGTCACACAGCTGCCAAATGGTGGAGCTGGGGCCTTACATTGACCCCAAAGCCCAGCCTCTTTGCTCCTACTCTGCACGGCCCACCCCCCAGAGACAGGAAACAATGACTTGGCCAAAGTCACGCAGCTGGTGGCCAGGCCCTCGTGCCACCCACCATGATATTTATTTGTTACTATTTGTGACATGCGCGATTTAAAAGCAGCATGCGATTCGCTCCTGCCCCGTGGTTCTCAGCCAGGAGGGTGAGAGAACCATCCCATTATTTCTCCCCCAACCTTCCCCTGCCTTTCTCCTTCCAAACTCAAGAGAACTCTCGCACACCCTCACAGAGCGCTGGGCTGAGTCCAACCTGCTCCCTTCCGGCTGTGGAGACCGAGGCCTGGAAGGAGCCAGGTGGGAAGGAGAGGGTGACGTGGGGCTGCTTTGCCTTCCAGAACCGAGTGAACATGACCTACGAGAAGATGTCACGTGCCCTGCGTCACTACTATAAGCTGAACATCATTAAGAAGGAACCCGGACAGAAACTCCTGTTCAGGTGAGCAGCCTAGGGGCCAAGGGGCAAAGGGGAAGTGGTGCTGGGGTTGGGTGGGCTGGAAGCCCCCTGCAGCTGGGGCAGGGGCTGATTTGCAGCTGGGGCCTGAATTGTAGATTTCTGAAGACACCCGGGAAGATCATCCAGGACAAGGGCAGCAGCCTGGAGCAGCTGGAGAGCCAGGAGCAGGACAGACTGGATTTCAAGGAGGAGATTCGGGAAGTCTCTCCATGAGGGGCACATGGACTCCGGGCACTGACGGGGCAGAGACTGAGTCTTCTGCGAAGGCAGCTGGCTGCACGGCGCCCCCTCCCTCCTCCCAGGGCAGCAGGGATTCCCAGCCAGGTTTTATGCTTGCTGGATCACAGCTGTTGTCTCGGACCTCGAAGCTGCCTAGGGGCCTGGGAGGGCCGAGGACTGGGAGGCCCCGCATCCAGGACATTGCCAGGGGCATCATCCTTTGGGTAGGGCAGCCCTGGGGTAACTGGGGACGCAGGGAGTGAACTCCCTCCCTGCCCTCCCCCTTGGTGTCTGCACAGCTTGGGAGAGGAAGCCGGGCACTGAGAGAGCATCCAGCCCAACTCCTTCCACGTAGAGAAGAAGGAAGCAGAGGGCCCTCGGTGAGCCTCGGCTTTCCTCGTCTGTGTTGGGGGCAGGCTCAGGAGAACCCACCCTCGGGGCTGATGCCTGAAACGGAAAAAAGAATTACTGCTTTGTCAGCCTTAGTAATAATAACAATAATGATACCTGGCGTCGAAGTGCTTGCTCTGTGCCGGGCCTGCTGCTAAGGGTCCTGCCTAGATTTTCTCTCATTCACTTCACACAGCAGCCCCCTGAGGTTTGACGACGGGGAAGCGGAGGCAGAGGCCTGCAGAGCCAGGCGCCTCTCCGGAACCCAGAGCTGTCGCCTGTTTTCTGTCGGTGCCTCTGACTGTATCAGGCGCTTCTCAACGGAGGCCAGGGCCCCGCCTCCTTCCCTCAGCGTCTTCGCCAAACAGTTCATTTCCCTTGGCCCAACGCCCTTGTCCTCAGTTTTCAGTCCTTTGGAGACTCTGACACGAGCCAGTGAAGATTCCCCACTCCCCCGCCCCACGGCTTCCTGTGCTCCCACACCTGTGTCTACCGTGTGACCCTGGGCAGTCGCTCCACCTGTCTGGAGCCTCAGTTTCTCATCCGTGAAATGGGGACGCTACTCCCGACCTGACCTCACAGGATTGCCAGAAAACTTCCCTAAGACAATGTCTGAAGCGCTCTGTGTGGAACGCTTAATCTGTGTGAGCCAAGAAAACTCTGCAAACCAAAAGCCGCTCTAAAGCATGACGATGCCTCTGTCCTGTCAGTTCAGCTTCTCCTCTCTGCTGCCCAACCCCCAGAACTGGCCGGGCCTCCTGGGGCAGAGGCTGGGGGAGAGAGGGAAGGGAGTGCTTTCACTGAATCGAAAACAGAACCTCTTGGATTTGCGTCTTCTTTCTTGGAAGGAGGAAACCACCCCTGCCTCTTGCCCCCAGCAAGTAGGAAACCCCCCCGCGTGGCTGAGCCTGAGCCGGCCGTGGGTCACTATGCAGGAAAAGCTAATAAGAGTTCTCGGACTTTGGGACTCAAAGCTGTGACCGCTCATGAGCAGGGAAACTCCTGGCTTAGTCCTGCCTGGGCCTCTAGACAGTTCCACCCCAGAAGGGGCCAGGCAGGTGGCCTTGGCAAAAAGGGTCAGTAGGAAAATCCTTGGCTCCGGTCATCTTCCCTGGAACTGTTCCATCCCTGACTTCACTTTAGGATGAACCCACACCCCATCACTTTTCTCATCATCCCCAACCCAGAACTACATAATTGGACTGGGAGGGACTGCCAAAATCAACTTGTCCAGCCTCTCCTTGAATAGATAAGGCAACTGAGGCCAGAGAGGGGGAGTGACTTGCCCAAGGTCACACAGCCCAGCTCAGCATGCTGGCTTCTAAGTTGCCGTATTTCTTCTTGTCTCGCATCTTGCTCATGGGTCCAAGATGTAGATGTTTAAACAAGAGGGTGGAGTCGTAAGTCACTTATTTCAGTTACAATGTTGGCATTTGCCTGCTGGTGTGTTAACAGTTGTCAATAGCTGGGTATCCCAGGGGCTATGTCTTTACCCAGGGTGATGAGTCTCACCCAGTGCTGGGACCACTGGGGCCAGGAGTGGGTCGTGGGCTCGGGCAGAGTCCACCGCCCCAGATCCCAGATCCTTGGACTCTCCACTCGGCCCTGGGCTGGGCTGGACACCTGGGTGCCAGGAATAAAGGGATTCACTCAGCCCTTCCTTCCATAAGCATTAATCAGCACCTGCTGTGTATCTGGCACCTGGTGGGGCTCTGGGTTTATATCCATTTTTTATACAACTAGATTCCTGAAAAGTGGTGGGTCGCTGGAAACTACATATGTCAGAGTAGACTTCCTCACAAATAATTTTAAAAAGCAGGAAATATATTCTCATGATTTGAAAAAGTAGCCAGCCAGTCTTTTTTTTGCCAGATTATATTAAAGTCACAGTATATAAAGAATTTATGAAAAAAGTGAGTATATTAATAAATTCATTAATGAAACAAATTGTCCAAACCACTGTCTCCGTCCAGTCAAGGCATTTACAACATTAACGCAGGAGCGTGGGCCCCCATATTCTCCATCTTCTCCATTATATGGATTCTTGCTGAGAAAATCTTTTTCCCTCACAAGGAAGCTCCACCTCCAGCACTCTACCCTAGCTTTATTGAGACACGATTGACGTATAACATTGGGTAAGTTTAAGGTGTCCAACATCTAGCACTTTCTTTAATCCTGGTGGCCCTGCCACATTCCGGCTTTTACTGCAGGAAGCCCGGTCTGACGCTGGTGATCCGTCCTCTTTCTCTTGCAGGATCCCAGTGGTGACAACCTTTCTTGGCTTATTCCTCGGGTCCCCCCCATGATGTTAATTCACATTTTCTACTCAAGTGTTCTCTCAACTGTTTCATAGGGACGTGCAGAAAACACACATTTACGGAGCAAGGTCTTGATACTCCCAACTATCCAGCGTCTGGTGGTAAATGCGGGGGTGGTGCTGGCTCAGACGGAGCCTGTTGACGGCTGGTGTCAGGTCTCCTCCTCGGCTTAGCAACTCAGTGGGACCTCTCAACTCAGCCACCACAGGGACAGCCCCAAGATTTGGGTGGGGAGTTTAAAGTGGGTTGTTCTGAAATCAGAATGTGCATATTTAAAAAATATTTTAGTGATGATCTTAATTTTTTAAATTCTAAAATCCTTGTAGGATAATTGCTCAATGGGAAGGGGTGGGGTGGGGGTGACATACAAAGGAGAGCAGGCCCCGCCCTTGGGAAGTTCGTACATCGGTGGGGGAAGCAGAAGTAGCTGATGGGCAGATGTTGTCGAGGTCCCCAGGGAGAGGTGCAGTGAGAGCATGCCCGCAGGGTAAGGGGGCACAAAGTGGCACTGGTGAATTCCGCTTGGGAGGTGCCAGGGAGAGTGTCCCTAAGGAGGATCATACAGGCTTCTGCTGTTTTCCCCCTTCCCTTTTGGAGGGTGCGGCCCAGAGGCTGTGGGCCTTCTGATCACAAGGGGTCAGGGAGAATGCGGGGTGCAGGGGAAACGGGAGTGGGGCTGACTGCAGAGGTCTGTCCCTGAGGGAAGACAAAGGCTCAGCCCGGCTCACTAAGACAGGGAAGGGGCCGAGACCCTCACTAAGGTGAGGAGGGAGGCTTTGGGGAGAGGGAAGGGCTGTCTGACCCGTGAGGAACAGCAGGAGGAAACTCCCCACAGCACCACCTGCACATAATCCACTTCCCGGGGCTAATGAGGCTTGAGGAGAAAAGCATCATTTGCAGCCAATCCACAGGGCACCTTCAGATGTTGACCCATCAGACTTGACCGAAAGTGTGGTCCCAGGCCCTGCGCTGGGGGCTTCACTCACCTCACAGGACCCTGGCCTCTGATGTCCAGGTCTAGGCTTGGGATGGACCGTTGATTAAAACTATGCCCTCTTCTCAGAAATGAAGTGACACTAGAAGGAGGAATGGTGTGAGGAGGAGCTGGCCTGGGACCCGGGCTCAGTGCAGGGTGGCAGCAAATTCCCCTCGGGGGCAGCAGAGCCCTGCGGTTCACGCCCAGAGCAGAAAGTCTGGGGCAGGCGCTGGAGCCCATCGCAGTGCTTCAGGAGGCCGAGCAGAGTCCTGACCTCAGGCGGGGCCGCGCTGGCCCCTGAGCCCTCAAATGCCTGCGCTTTTGCTCAAATAAACGAACTCCATGTGTAATTAGCATGGCTTCTACCAGCAGTTGCAAAGGTCTATGGTGAATAATAAATGATACAAGATAATAAACAGAAATAATAATATATCAAATATAATGAAAATATGCACTTTGGTAGACAAAAATCTTTCAGAATCTGATGCCCCTGGGGCAAAAACGTAAAGGGTTTTTTTTGGTGTTGGTGGTTTTTGTATTTTTTTGGTGGTTTCATGGAGGCTCACGCAGAACTGAACTGAAATGGGAAATTTTACCTCTGGGCAAAGAGAATTCAAGGTCAGTCCCAAACATGAAGACGAGCAGATTGAACAAATGAGCCCCCTCCTGACCTCCCGCAGGTGGCTTCCCAGTTTGTCATCCCAGGAATCTGGAATAAAGTTTGGGAGAGATCTGTGCCCTCCAATCCCAGGGACATGCCTCAGCAACCCCTGAGTCCCGTTAATAAATCCTCCCTGTGGGCCTGCCCGGTGGCGCAGCGGTTTAGCTCGCACTTTGGCAGCCCGGGGTTCGCGGGTTCGGATTCCGGGCACCTGCCGATGCACTGCTCGACAGCCATGCTGTGGCGGCGTCCCATATAAAGTAGAGAAGGACGGGCACGGATGTTAGCCCAGGGCCAGTCTTCTTCAGCAAAAAGAGGAGGATTGGCACGGATGTTAGCTCAGGGCTGGTCTTCCTCACAAAAAACAAAAAATCCTCCCTGTAACAGTGGCCTCTCTGAGGCCTGGTGACGCCTGGCCCAGCACAGGGGCCCCGCTGAGCTCTGGAAAACTGATGGGTCCTTGTGAAACCGTGGGAGCCCCTATTCCGCTTCTCTGCCCGGGATTCTGGGACACAGGCTGAGGGCCTCTCTCCATGGAAAGGCCTGCAGTTTAAAGCTGTGTCCACCAGGTGGCACAAAGCCCCTTTGTGGTGGTGTTGGGGACTGCTGCCTGCTGACGGTGCCCGTTCTGTGACGCAGCGTGACTGCCTTCTCCCACTAGGATGTGAGTACAACCGTCCAACTCAGGTGTACTCCGTAAGTAGACATCCAACCCCTGCTTGAACACCTCCAGGGGTGGGGAGCTCACCACCTCTGGGGTCAGAGTAAGCAGCAGGAGTGGGGGTGGAGTTGAGGGCACCACTGGTTTCTGAGGGCACTCCACTGGTTTCTGAAATTCCTATCTTCCCAGTCTCTTTGTTGGGAAGAACTTATTATCTCCTTTTCTTATCACCATATCCCTGAGTAGTTCATCAAATTTCTGAGCCAAGGCCCTGAGGAGACCTTTCACAGGTCTGGGACACAGGCCAGGATGTATCAAAAGCCTGTCTGCCCTCACCCCCACACACGCAGCCCCTGATTAGGAATGAAAAGGACTGAGACTCCCCCAGCTCCTAGTGGCTCTAGTGAAGTCACCCTTCTGGGACTGTTTCCACGTCTGTAAAATGAGTAACAGCCTCCTCTGCCCTGCTTGCAGTGGTTGAGAAACCTCAAATGAAATGTGTTCATTTATTTAACAAATATTTATTGAGCACCTACTGTATGCTAGGCACTGTTCTAGAAACTGGGGATACAGAGGTAACCGAGATGGATAGGTAAGCAGGAAATACAGCGTACGATGTCAGGCGGTGGTAAGCGCCGTGGAGGAAAATGAAATAGAGTCAAGTGAAGGGGCCAATTTTAAATTGAGCTGCAGAGGTCTAAAAAGCGTGTGAAAGGAGGAGCTAGTCATCTTCACTAACGTCAATTTTCCCCCGTTGTCTGTCTGTCCTCCTTCTATTTGGCCTCCGGTTCCCTCCATGGAAGTCACACCTGAGATAGATACTGTTGTTAGTGCTGTCATGTATCATCAAACGCGATCCTAATGGGTGTGAATAATGTAGACAGGAGGGCTGGGAGGAGCCCAGCTCGGCCCAGAGCCATCCCTCCCTATCCCCCTCCTTTGCCTGTGGGGAAGCCACGAGCTAGACGAGTGAGATCATAAGGTCTCCTGAACAGACCACAAAGCTCCAGGTCAGGCCCATCTAAACATCCCAGCTCAAGGAAGTGTCATGTATTGTTGCAAGTGCTCTGGCTGGAAAGCCCCAGAGTTCTAAATGTGGCTCTTGAAATCCCGGCAATTGATTGGGAAGGGATTTCCCCTCAGTCATACGATCACACACTCCAGCCAGTTACACGCTCAGGCTCTCAATCTGTGGCGTGGGATGGGGAGTGCGTATCAGATTCTCAGGGAGCAGATGACTGGGGGGGGGGGGGGGCTGGATGTGGTGTGCAAATCCCCAGAGAGATTCTGAAGCTCCTGACAAAGGCGATTTTCTCCCCACCAGCCCTCACGAGCATCACGATCTGACCCAGTGTTAGGGATGGGGAACTGAAGATTAGAGATATCAAGGGAGCCCAAGGGTCTGGGATCCTGGCCTTCACCCAGAGCCTCTTCCACGCTTTGGAAGAGACCATGCCAACGCTAGTCCTCCACCAACTCTGAAGTGATTTGCGATGAAGAACGTTAGGTTCTCCTGCCGGAACGGCGAATAATTCACCAGCTCGGGTCTTGATGGGCCACAAAAAGAGAAAAGGGCCTTTGACAGAGCGGGAGGTCTGAACTAGAGCTAACAGCGAACGGTCCTCAAAGAAATGACAGAATCTTTATTTTGAGCAAGATGAAGTGCCTTTCTGATAATACAAATTCATTCGTCCGACTTTATAGTGACGTAGACGTGCCCAGATCAAAATCCAGCTCCTCCGCTGAGGAAGCCAGTCCTGATGATTCTGCTTCCCCTGTATTGGTTAAGGTGACCACAGTGGTAGTCACAGCTGTAGCAAATAAACTGAACTCTCATGGCTTCACACGACAGACATTTGTTTCTCCGTCATGCATAGTTTGGTTGGTGGGACGGGGAGGGGATTCTGTCTATGAAGACATTCAAGGACCCAGGCTGATGGAGGTGCTACTGTCTCTTCATACAGTTTCCAAGGGAGGAGTTGACCTCCAGCCAGCAGGTGGGGAAAGAAAGAGCATGGAGGATTGGGAGCGGTTTTTACGGGCTAGACCAAGGCGGGAGGCATCCATCATTTCTGCCCAGATTCCATTGCCAGACTCAGGCACGTGGCATTCCACATATGTCCCTGCTCCTTCTGAATGACTTTCCACCCTTATTCACACCACTCTCCACTCTTTTTCGTCCTGCTCTGTGGCCAGGAGGCTGACCTGTATGGGTTGCACCAATGGGCTCCCTTGTCCTCTGCTTCTAGTTGGGGTTGTCAAGGAAGCCACTGGTGGGAGATTGGAGGAGAGTGTAGCCAAGGTATGTATTTCCCCCATTCCTTCCTTGCCGGGTCGCAGAGGCTGGCTATGTTCCTCTACTAAGGGCCATGGATTCTGTCACTGCCCTGTTCACACAGTCACTTCCTCCAAGTTGTGTCACCGTTCCCTCCACTTTCCCTTTTAGGCTTGAGGTGGTAATAAGTCCCCACTGTTTCTAGCCCCAGGAAACTGTACCACCATTTGTGCTTTCTTCACATCCTGCACCTGCCCTTGTAAATGGTCTCGTTATTAAACCCTCCACAATTGTCCAGCATGAGTCTGCCCCCTGATATCTGTCGTGACCTTGACTGCTATGCATGGGCGCACACAGATGCAGAGGGGCTGAAGGATGGAGTTCCAGCCTGGGCAGCCACTCCCCACAGAATGGAAGGGACTCTTTGGTGACAACTGGTTGTCTCTGCCCCATCTACTCTGCCCCGTATGCTTTTTGGCCTTTCCACATAGGCTATTTGTTTGTGTGACCTTGGGCAACATCTCTTCTCTGGACTCCAGTTTCCTCTTCTGTAAAATGAATGGCTGAGCCAGGAAATCTATTCAGCAGCCCCTCCAGCTACAAACGGTATCTTCGTTGCCTTGAGATACTTGGTTCCTCACCTGTGAACTCAAATACAGGTTTCTCTTTCTGGCTCCAAAAAGAAAGTAATCCCATAATCCATCGCTTGCCATATATCTTCTCCTAATTTCCTCTTGTGGATTGAATTGCGTCCCCCTCCCTGTTCATATGTTGAAGCCCTAACCCCCAAGACCCTAGAATGTGACTGTATTTGGAGATAGGGCCTTTAAAGAGATAATTAAGTTAAAACAAGGCCATTAGGATGGTCCCTAATCCAATTTGACTGGTGTTTTATAAAAAGAGGAGATTAGGACACACAGAGAGACATCGGGGATATGCATGCACACAGAGGAAAGGCCTGTGTGAGGACACAGCGAGAAGGCAGCCATCTGCAAGCCGGGGAGAGAGGCCTTGGAAGAAACTAAACCCTGCTGGCAACTTGATCATGGACTTCAAACCTCCAGAACTGTGGAAAGTTAAGTTTCTGTCTGTGGTGCTTTGTTATGGCAGCCCTAGCAAACTGATACACGTCCCATCCTGGGTTCTAGCCCTTTAAGGCTTCTCTGTATTGTGCCTCAGTACTTTGATAAAGTAACCTGTGATGATGTTTTAATGGAGTCCTTCAAATTTCCCCCGATAACACATCTATACTCCAAACATGGATCTTCATAGGACAATGCCTAACCCTCAAAGAGATTGGCAGTGAGGTAGTGCAGATATCAACCCAGCACCCCCCTTGCCATCCTCCTAGTAATCATTGATTTTGCCTCTGGGAGTGTCTCTTCTCCTACTCCATCCATCTCCTGCTCCTGGCAATAGGGGAGGGCCCCGTAACCCATGCGGGGATATTGAGAAAAGCTCATTCCCCTGACCACAGCTACTGGTCCAGAGATGGCACATGACCCAGGACACGCCAATCAGAGTCTTTTCCTGGGATTTTTCTAACTGGAGCTGGCAGGGAAGTTACCCCCAAGTTGGTGGTGGCCGGGTCCTCTGCCACAAGGGGACACTAGAGAAGCAGGAAAGTGGGGAGGAGTCCCGAGAGGGTCCGGTCTCCACTTCTAATCCTCAGGATCCCGGAGCTGTCCTGATCCCTGTGGATCTTCCTTCAATTCTTTGACAACCCCAATAGCTTTCTAACAAATCTCATTTTACTTAAGTTGGTATGAATTGGGGTTTATGTCTTACGCAATTAAGAAATCCCTGACTACAATTTGAGGAGAAAGTACAATTTCTACTCAAAAGATTGTTTTGCACTCTTCAAATTAGCTCCCAGGCCTGTCATTTTTCTCAATCTTAGGAGGTGAGATCCCCATCGCTAGAGGTTTTCAAGCAGAGAGGGATGTCCTTTGTCTGGGATGATTCAGAGAGAGTCACTGCATAGGAGCTCAGGAGATTTAACTGGGTGGACCAAATATTCTCAGTAATAATCACAATCCCATTGTGTACAGTCTCCTCCTGCCAGGGATTAGAGGCCTAGTATTTGAATATGGTTCTAGTTTTCTCTCTTTTTTTTTTTTTTTTACCATTTTTTAAATTGATGTCTTAATAGTTTATAACACTGTGGGGTTTTAGTTGTACATTTTTGTTTGTCTGTCACCTTGTGGATGTAACCCTTCACCCCTTGTGCCCACTCTCCACCCCCCTTCTCCTTGGTAACCACCAATCAGTTCTCTCTGTCCGTGTGTTCACTTATATTCCATATATGAGTGAGTTCATGCAGTGTCTGTCCTTCTCTCTCTGGCTTATTTCACTTAACATAATACCCTCTAGGTCCATCCATGTTGTTGCAAATGGGACAATTGTGTCTTTTCTTATGGCTGAGTAGTATTCCATTGTATGTATATACCACATCTTCTTTAACCAATCATCAGTCGAGGGACACTTGGGTTGCTTCCACTTCTTGGCTGTAGTGAATAATGCTGCAATGAACATAGGGGTGCATACGCCTCTTGTGATGGTTGATTTCATGTTCATTGGGTAGATGCCCAAGAGTGGGATTGCTGGATCATACGGTATTTCTATTTTTAATTTTTTGAGGACTGTCCATACTGTTTTCCATAGAGGCTGCACCAGTTTGCATTCCCACCAGCAGTGAATGAGGGTCCCCGTTTCTCCACAACCTCTCTAGCATTTGTTGTTATTTGTCTTTGTGATTATAGCCATTCTAACCGGTGTAAGGTGATATCTTAGTGTAGTTTTGATTTGCATTTCCCTGATGATTAGTGATGTTGAACATCTTTTCATGTGTCTATTGGCCATCTGTATTTCTTCCTTGGAAAAATGTCTGTTCATATCCTCTGCCCATTTTTTGATCGGGTTGTTTGTTTTTTTGTTGCTCAGTTGCATGAGATCTTTATATATCACTGAGATTAATCCCTTGTCGGACAAACGATTTGCAAATATTTTCTCCCAGCTGGTGGGTTGTTTATTCATTTTGATCCTGGTTTCATTTGCCTTGTAGAAGTTCTTTAGTCTGATGAGGTCCCACTTGTTTATTTTTTCTTTTGTTTCCCTTGTCCGAGTAGACATGAAATCTGAAAGGATCCCTTTATGTCCAATCTCAGTTAGTGTACTGCCTATATTTTCTTCCAGGAGTTTTATAGTTTCAGGTCTCACTTTCAGGTCCTTGATTCATTTTGAATTGATTTTTGTATATGGCGATAGGAGATGGTCTACTTTCATTCTTTTGCATGTGGCTGTCCAATTTTCCCAGCACTATTTATTGAAGAGACTTCCCTCTCTCCATTGTATGTTCTTTGCTCCTTTGTCAAAGATTACCTGTCCATAGGTGTGTGGTTTTATTTCTGGGCTTTCAATTCTGTTCCATTGATCTGTGTGTCTATTCTTGTACCAGTACCATGCTGTTTTGATTACTATAGCTTTACAGTATATTTTGAAATCAGGGATTGTGATGCCTCCAGCTTTGTTCTTTTTTTTCAGAATTGCTTTAGCTATTCGGGCTCTTTTGTTGCCCCATACGAATTTCAGTAGTTTTTGTTCTATTACCGTGAAGAATGACATTGGGATTCTGATTGGGATTGCATTGAATCTGTAGATTGCTTTAGGTAGAATGGACATTTTAACTATATTTATTCTTCCAATCCATGTGCATGGAATATTTTTCCATTTCTTTATGTCCTCCTCGATTTCTTTCAATAGTGTCTTATAGTTTTCATTGTATAGGTCTTTGACCTCCTTGGTTAAATTTATTCCCAGATATTTTATTCTTTTTGTTGCAATTGTAAATGGGATTGTCTTTTTGAGTTCTCTTTCTATTGGTTCATCGTTAGTGTATAGAAATGCAATTGATTTTTGTAAGTTGATTTTATACCCTGCCACTTTGCTGTAGTTGTTGATTATTTCTAGTAGTTTTCCGATGGAATTTTTTGGGTTTTCTATGTATAAGATCATGTCGTCTGCAAATAGTGAGAGTTTCACTTCTTCATTGCCTATTTGGAGTCATTTTATTCCTTTTTCTTGCCTAATTGGAAGTTCTGGCCAGAACTTCCAGTACTATGTTGAATAAGAGCAGTGAGAGTGGGCACCCTTGTCTTGTTCCTGTCCTCAAAGGAATGGCTTTCAGTTTTTCCCCATTGAGTAGGATGTTTGCTGTAGGTTTGTCATATATGGCCCTTATTATGTTGAGGTACTTTCCTTCTATACCCATTTTGTTGAGAGTTTTTATCATAAATGGATGCTGGATCTTGTTGAATGCCTTCTCTGCATCAATTGAGATGATCATGTGGTTTTTATTCTTCATTTTGTTAATGTGGTGTATCACGTTGATTGATTTGCGGATGTTGAACCATCCCTGTGTCCCTGGTATAAATCCCACTTGATCATGGTGTATGATCTTTTTGATGTATTGCTGTATTCGGTTTGCCAATATTTTGTTGAGGATTTTTGCGTCTATGTTTATCAGTGACATTGGCCTGTAGTTTTCCTTCTTTGTATTGTCCTTGTCTGGCTTTGGTATCAGGATGATGTCGGCCTCATAGAATGTGTTGGGAAGTATTCCATCTTCCTCTATTTTTTGGAATAGTTTGAGAAGGATAGGTGCTAAATCTTCTTTGAATGTTTGATAAAATTCTCCAGGGAAGCCATCTGGTCCTGGGCTTTTATTTTGTGGGAGGTTTTTGATTACTGTTTCAATCTCTTTACTTGTGATTGGTCTGTTCAGATTCTCTATTTCTTCTTGATTCAGTTTTGGGAGGTTGTACGCTTCCAAGAATTTGTCCATTTTCTTTAGGTTGTCCAATTTGTTGGCGTAAAGTTTTTCATAGTATTCCCTAATAATCCCTTGTATTTCTGTGGTGTCTGTTGTAATTTCTCCTCTTTCATTTCTGATTTTATTTATTTGAGTCTTCTCCCTTTTTTTCTTAGTGAGTCTGGCTAAGGGTTTGTCAATTTTATTTATCTTCTCAAAGAACCAGCTCTTTGTTTCATTGATCCTTTCTACTGTTTTTTTGGGTTCAATTTCATTTATTTCTGCTCTGATTTTTATTATTTCCCTCCTTCTGCTGATTTGGGGCTTTGTCTGTTCTTCTTTTTCTAATTCTGTTAGGTGCAATTTAAGGTTATTTATTTGGGATTTTTCTTGTTTGTTAAGGTGAGCTTGTATTGCTATGAATTTCCCTCTCAGGACCGCTTTTGCTGCATCCCATATGAGTTGGTATGGTGTATTTTCCTTTTCATTTGTCTCCAGATAGCTTTTGATTTCTCCTTTAATTTCATCAACGACCCATTGGTTGTTCAGTAGCATGTTGTTTAATCTCCACATCTTTGTCCCTTTCCTAGTTTTTTCTTTGCAGTTGATTTCTAGTTTCACAGCATTATGATCAGAAAAGATGCTTGTAATGATTTCAATCTTCTTAAATTTATAGAGATTTGCCTTGTTTCCTAATATATGATCTATCCTTGAGAATGTTCCATGTGCACTTGAGAAGAATGTGTACTCTGCTTTTTTTGGGTGGAGTGCTCTGTATATATCTATTAAGTCCATTGCGTCTAGTTTTTTGTTTAAGTCCATTATTTCCTTATTGACTTTTTGTCTGGATGATCTATCCATTGACGTAAGGGGGGTATTAAGATCCCCTGCTATTATTGTGTTATTGTTAATATCTCCTTTAAGGTTTTTTAGCAGTTGTTTTATGTACTTTGGTGCTCCTGTGTTGGGTGCATAGATATTTATAAGTGTTATGTCTTCTTGGTGAAGTGTCCCTTTTATCATTATATATTGCCCTTCTTTGTCTCTCATTACCTTTTTTATCTTGAAGTCTACTTTGTCTGATATAAGTGTGGCTACTCCTGCTTTCTTTTGTTTGCCATTAGCTTGGAGTATTGTTTTCCATTCTTTTATTTTGAGTCTGTGTTTGTCTTTAGAGCTGAGATGTGTTTCCTGGAGGCAGCAGATTGTTGGATCTTGGTTTTTAATCCATCCTGCCACTCTGTGTCTTTTGATTGGAGAATTCAATCCATTTACATTTAGAGTGATTATTGATATATAGGGTTTAATGTTGCTATTTTATTGTTCATTTTCTGGTTCTTTTGCATTTCCTTCGCTTCTTGTCCCTTGTGTTTCAGACTGCAAATTCAATTTGGTATTTCTGCATGCTCATTCTCTTGGTTTTCTCTTTATTTGTCATGTGTGATTCTCTTCTGGTTATTTGTTTAGTGGTTACCGTGAGGTTTATATAAGCGATCTCCTGGATAAGAAAGTACATTTTCAGATGCCTCCTTTTTCCTGAGGCTGGGTCAATTCAATCCCTTACCTCTTCCCCTCCTAATTTGTTATCTCTTTATTCCAGATTGTGTCATGAATGTGTGTTTCCAGTGATGAGCTTGAATTAATTTTTGATGTTATCCAACTGTAGTTTGTTCTGGTTTAGTCTCCTTGCTTTTCTCCTTGCTGAAATCTTTGTATCCCCTTTCTCATTTGTTTTTTTTTCAGGCCTAAGGGCCTTCTTGAGCATTTCTTGTAGTGGGGGTCTTGTGGTGATGAACTCTCTTAGCTTTTGTTTATCATGGAGAGTTATTATTTCTCCATCGTATTTGAAGGATATTTTTGCTGGATGAAGTATTCTTGGCTGAAGGTTTTTGTCTTTCATGATTTTGAATATATCATTCCAGTCTCTCCTAGCCTGTAGAGTTTCTGTCGATAAATCTGCTGAGAGCCTGATGGGGTTTCCTTTGTATGTTATTTTGTTTAGCTGCCCTTAATATTATTTCCTTGTCACGGGTATTTTTCAAGTTTGCTACTATGTGGTAAGATGATTTTTTATTCCTGTTTATATATTTAGGTGATCTATTGATTTCATTCACTGTTATTTCCCTCTCGTTCCCTAGGTTGGGGAAGTTCTCAGCTATTATTTCTTTGAACAAACTCTCTGCTCCTTTTTCTCTTTCTTCTCCTTCTGGAATACCTATTATCCTTATGTTGCTTGTCCTCATTGAGTCTGATATTTCTTGAAGAATTTCTTCATTTCTTTTTAGTCTTAGCTCTCTCTCCTCCTCTATCAGGAGCATTTCTGCGTGGCTATCCTCAATAGTGCTAATTCGTTCCTCCATATTGTCAGTTCTGCTCTTTGAAGACTCCATTTTTTCCACTATCTCATTGATTTTGTTTTTCATCTCCTATAATTCTGATTGGTTTTTCTTTATGGTTTCAATCTCTTTTGTGACGAAATCCCTGAATTCGTTGATTTGTTTCTGTGTGTTCTCTTGTATTTCGTTGAGTTTGTTTATGATAGCTCTTTTGAATTCTGTGTCATTCAGGTTATCAAATTCTGTGCCTTCAGTGTTGGTTTCTGGGTGTTTGTCATTTTCCTTTTGGTCTGTAGCCATAACAAATTGTTGCAAGGATCGGACGGGGACGGCCTTATTTTTTCCCCTCATGATAAAGTTGGTCCTGCAGTTTCCCCCTGCTGCCACTGGATGGAGATCGCGAGCGGTATGCTCTGAGCCCGCTGCAGCCCCCGGAGGGATTATGCTGAAATGCGGGGTGTGTGGGGGGAGGGGTCCTCTCTTTCTCCTGCTTGACCCAGGGGTTTCCAATCTGGCTCTCTTAGGGTGTTTGCTACACCCCCTAAACAGTCCGTCGTTGCTTCCCAGTGGGGATCTCTCGACAGTCTGTGAGAGCACCTGGATGGCGATAGTTTTCCCCGCTGTGGGCCGCCCCTCCCCCCTCTGTCTGTGAGCCGCGTTGTCTTTGCCAATCGATTGGGGAGGGGGAGTACAACTTCTTACCTCTCCTCGCGTCCCTTTGGGCTTCCCGCACCTCCACTGTACAATGTATGGCAGCAGGGGTTTCTTAGAAATCCTTTGTAGTGTTTGATTGAGGTCTGTTGGAATGTGAATGATGTTTTCGTTGTGTTGTAGGGGGCAGAGATTCAAAGAGGGGATCTCACTCCACCATGGTGCTGACGTCACCCTAGTTTTCTCTTAAAACCATAGACCAAGAGTTTATGAGCATCAATGTAATATACTCTGCTAATGAAATGAAGACAAAACCCACATGATCATCTCAATAGATACAGAAAAAGTATTTGACAAAATCCAAATGCTTCTATGATAAAAATACTCAACAAACTAAGGCTGGTAGAGAACTTCCTCAACCTGATAAAGGCCATCTGTGAAAACCCCACTGCTACCATCATACTTAGTGGTGAAAGACTAGATGTTTTCCCCCTAATATCAGGAGATTCTAGCCAGGGCAATTAGGCAAGAAAAAATAAAAAAGGCATCCGTATTGCAAAGGAAGAAGTAAAAGTATCTCTGTTCATAGATGATATGATAACGTATGTAAGTAAATCCTAAGGAATCCACAAAAAATCTACTGGAACTAATAAATGAGTTCAGCAATGTTGCAGGTATAAGAGCAATCTACAAAAGCCAATTGTATTTCTATACACTAAAAATGAACAATCTGAAAATGAAACTAAAAAGCAATTCTATTTACATTAGCATCAAAAGAATAAAATACTTAAGAATAAAATTAAACAAAGTGCAAGACATACTCTGAAAACTACAAAGCATTGATGTAAGAATAAAAGAAGACCTAAATAAATGGGCAGACATCCCATGTTAATGGCTCAGAAGACTTAACTATCCAAATTGATCTACAGAATCAGTGCAATCCCTAAAAATATTCCAACCACTTTTTTTTTTAACAGAAATGGACAAACAGATCCTAAAACTCGTATGGAATTGCAAGCATCCTTGAATAGCCAAAATAATATTGAAAAGAAAAACTTGGAAAACCCACAATTCCCAGTTTCAAAACTTACTACCAAGCTACAGTAATCAAAACAATGTGGTACTGGCATAAGGATAGATGTATAGATCAATGGGGAATAGAATTTACAGTTCTGATATAAGCCCATAGATCTATGGCAATTGAGTTTCAACAAGGGTGCCAAGACCATTCAATGGGGGAAAGAAGAGTCTCTTTGACAAGCAATGTTGGCAACTTGGTATCCACATGCAAAAGAATGAAGTTGTATCCTACCTCACGACACATACAAAATCAACTCAAAATGTATCAAAGATATAAATGTAACAGCTAAAACTATAAAACTCTTAGAAGAAAAGCTAGGAGTAAATCTTCATGACCTTGGATTAGGCAGTAGTTTCTTTTTTTTTTTTTTTTTTTGGTGAGGAAGACCAGCCCTGAGCTAACATCTGTTGCTAATCCTCCTCTTTTTGCTGAGGAAGACAGGCCCTGGGCTAACATCCGTGCTCATCTTCCTCCACTTTATACGGGACGCCGCCACGGCATGGCTGACAGGCAGTGCGTCGGCGGGCGCCCGGGATCCGAACCCGCGAACCCCGGGCTGCCAAGCGCGGACGAAACCGCTGTGCCACCGGGCCGGCCCCTAGGCAGTAGTTTCTTAAACATGAGCACCCAAAGCACAAGCAATAAAAGCAAAATAGAGAAATTGGATTTCATCATAATTAAAAACTTTTGTGCTTCAAAGGGCACCATGAAGAAACTGAAAACACAGGGCTGGCCCAGTGGCACAGCAGTTAAGTTCGTGCTTTGGCAGCCTTGGGTTCATGGGTTCGGATCCCGGGCACCGGCTGACGCACTGCTTGTCAGCCATGCTGTGGCGGCATCCCATATAAAGTAGAGGAAGATGGGCACGGATGTTAGCCCAGGGCCAGTTTTCCTCAGCAAAAAAGAGGAGGATTGGCAACGGATGTTAGCTCAGGGCTGGTCTTCCTCACAAAAAAAAAAAAAAAAAAGAAAGAAACTGAAAACACAACCTATAGAATGGGAGAAAATATCTCCAAACCATATATCTGACAAGGGATTTGTATCCAGCATATATAAAGAACTCTTAAAACTCGACAATAAAAAGACAAATAACCCAATTAAAAATGGGCAAAGAACTTGAATAGATATTTCCCCAAAAAAGATATACAAATGGCCAATAAGCACATGAAAAGATGTTCAACATTGTTAATCATTAGGGAAATGCCGATCAAATCACAATGACATACTACTTCACACCTGCTAGGATGGCTTTGATAAAAAAGATGGACAATGACAAGTGTTGGAGAGGATGTGGAGAAACTGGAACCCTCATATGTTGCTGGTGTGAATGTAAAACGGTGCAGCTGCTATGAAAAACAGTTTAGCAATTTCTCAAAAAGCTAAAATACATTTACCATATGACCCAGGATTCCCATCCCTAAGTATATACCCAAGAGAATTGAAAATATATGTTCACACAAAAATTTGTACACAAATTTTCATAGCAGCATTACTCATAATAGTCAAAAGTAAAAACAACATAAATGTCCATCAACTGATGAATGGATAAACAAAATGTGGTATATCCATGCAAAGGAATATTATACTACCATAAAAAGAAATAAAGTTCTGATATATGCTGTACCATGGATGAACCTTGGAAACATTATGCTAAGTGAAAGAAGCCAAACACATAAGGCCACATATTTATGATTCCATCTATATGAAATGTCCAGAATAGGAAAATTCATAGAAACAGACAGTAGATTAGTGGTTGCTGGGGGCTGCAGGGAGGAGGGAATGGAGAGTGTTTGCTAATGGGTACAGGATTTCTTTTCAGGGTGATGGAAACGTTCTGGAATTAGATAGTGGTGATGCACAACTCTGTGAATATACTAAAAGCCACTGACTTGTACACTCTAGAAGAGTGAACTTTATGGTGTGTGAATTAGATCTCAGTAAGGGTATTATTAAAGAAAAAAAAAGAGTTTATGGGCAGACAGAGCCCCTGTGTGGAGTGGCAGCCTCCCCAAAGAGGGCAGCAGGTCAGGGACAATTTCCTAGGCCCGGAAGAGCGGGACACAGAATAAGGGTTAAAATTCAGGCTTTGAATCCTGATGGTTGTGGGATGGAATCCTGCCTCCAGCTCTAATGAGCTGTGGAATGTTGGGAAATTGACTCTGAGCCTCTCGTCTATAAAATGAAAATAATTCCTACTTTGTAGGGTTCTTATGAGAATTAACTGCTTAGTAGCTTAGCGTATTCAATAAATGGTAGCTATTTTTACTGTTTTCTCTTGGACACCTTGGAAAGAGGTCTCTGGGAGGAAATGCTGGCCTTGAATGAAAGGTGGGAAGAAGAGGCCCAACTTAATAAGTAGACAGATAGATTTTAGGTTCTAGCTTGGGCTAGAGGGATATGCAGGACCCTCTCTAGGCATGGGGGGTGGTCAGTGTGGGTCTAGGGAGGGTGACTGGAGAAAGAATACAGATATTCAACCTCCCACTAGTGTCGCCAGGTCTGTGGGTTAAAACTAGGAGACAAAACGGGGAAGTTATTATTATCATGTTCTGTTGCCACAACTTTTCTCCCTTACTCCTGGGAAGGGGTTGGGAGCTGCTCTGCAGTCTCATGTTGGATATTAACTGTGAGCACAAAATCAGCCCAGGCTCCCCTTGGCTGAGCCAGTAATTCTGCGTTCAAATGAACGGCAGCAGATGGCCGATTAGGACCAACATCTCTGTGGAGATGAATGTTTTCTTCTCATCAGTATTTGATTCAAAAGTAACAGATGATTTTTGTTTCATTCTTTGTGCCTCTTTTGTACTTTCCAATTTTTCTACAGGGATGAGGTATCTGACTAATGGGCTCTTAGGAAAATCATAATAAGCATGATTCATTGCTTATGTGCTTAATAGTCAATGCTTAATAAGTATTGCCCTTTGTCTAGGCTTTTCTTTCTCATATCTTGAATGGCTCAGCCAAGATAAGTATTTGTGAGCTGTACCAGGCAGAGTCCAGTGGGAAAAAACAGAAACTTAGCCAGCTAATTTTAGCAGAACAGGAATCAGGGCTGACAAAGTCATTAGAAGAGTTGGAGGAGTGGGTTCCAGGTGGGGCCTCCAGAAATGTTCTGGAACATCCCCACCATAGCTGTGATCCCGACAGCAGGGGGCCATCCTTGCTCCATGAAGGGGTGCCTGCATGCTCGAATGCTGCTAAAAAATACACAGCTTCTCTTGACCTTGCATGTCCCAGCAGAAACTGGATCCACAGAAGATGCTTCCATCTCACTTGCTCTTCCCAAATCTTGGGCCAGGGCATCTAACTGTTGGATCCAAATTCACATCAGAAACTCTAGCTGCAAAGGAGTCTGGGAAGTGTACTTCTCAGTTTTTCAGCCTGTGAGGTGTAAGAAGGGACCCTTGGAGGAGGTTGGGATGAATGTGAATGGGGTCAATCCTTCAGGACCAGCCTCCTTATATTTAACATTTAATTTGGCTCACTACTTACTTGAGCTAAATAAGTGATGACCTTTTTTTGTGTGTCTGTATAAAACTTATATTTGCAGAGTGAAATAACTTTTTCCCCATCTATGGAGTCTATAAATTTTCCTCTGAAGCCCCATCTGTGAAACAAGCCCTGGAAACGTGGAGCAGTGGTTTTTCTGGAGGAATCCTTATGTCTGACTCCAAGTACTTTGCATCTGGCTGATGCTGAAATGAATAATCGCTTTCTCTACAGGATGTGAGAAACTCTTGTGCGTTATAGGAAGCTGGAGCTTCCTCGTATTCTCTTGAGCATAATGAGCACTTCCTGGAGGAAACAATATAACTTGATAAGTTGAATATTTTTTTCAACGAAGAACCAGCTGCTCAAGAACAAACTCAGAGGCCAAGAAACATTTGAGAAGATGCTTGACTTCTCTAACAGTTAAATAAAGGAAAATTAAAACACGAGTGGCTCATTCGATCAAACAATGAACAGGCTCAGTAGTCTCCACCGTGCTGTGAATGGGAAGCAGCAGCCACACTCAGAAACCACAACTGGAGATGTAAAGAGGTGCAAAGTTTTGGAAGGGAATTCAGCAGGGCCTACCAAAAATGTAAATTGTCTCCCTTGGGACCCAGCCATTCTATTGTGGAGAATGCACATTTCAAGAATGTTCTCATGTGTACACAAAAATATGTTTATAGAGGTATTCTCTGAAGCAATGGGTTATAATGATAAAAACTTGGGAAAACTCCAGATGACTAGCAATGGGGTTTGGATAAATAAATACAACGGAATACTATGCAGCTAATATTAGTACAGAAAAGTAGATCTGTAAGTACTGACGTGGAGCGGACACACGAACACTCCTGCAGGTGTAGGGCTGGGGTCTCTCGGCCATTTGCCAAATGGTGATGCTACCCTCGTCTGTGAACACTTGGAATTGGTAAAACCGTGATTCAGAGAACATGGCACAGCAAGGTCATTTTGTTCTATAAGATAATTTACATAAATTATATCGAGGAATTAGACTAAAAGCATGGAATATTCTCTAGTCTTCATGTCTTTTAAGTCACGAAAATTTTACTTATCTCTCAGTGCACCAGGTGAGAAAGGAAAAGTTGAACTTGGATGTCCTAATTGTCAACCACCTTGGGTTTAAGAGGGAGGGGTGTTACCTTCGGGAGGGAGGCAGTGACCTTGCTGTAGACAAGCTGGCTTTGGTCCACCTTCTTGCCCCCCGCTCCCCATCCCTGCCTGCTTAAGTTGAGGTGGGTGTGGAGGCTGCAAGTTCCACTCCAACTTTTGAAAGTTCCAAGGAGAAAGGTCAGGAGCAGAAGGCCATAAAGCCAGTAAAAGGCAATTGTCTGAATGCCACTTTGCATGGGAAATACAGGGATGTTACCGAGCACCTCTCTTGAGTATTGACTGTCTCCTGGAGGTCTGAACCCTTTCACTCACTAAGTTAAAAAAAGAAACTAATTGGATCTTGGAAGGGAGAAGGGGGTCTCCCCTGCTCTTTGGCCAAAAACTCTCTTAAGACCATGTTTATAGTGGAACCACCACCACAGGAACATAAACCAAAAAGAAAGAAAAAGAGAGTTGTGGAACAGTATGTACTGAAAGCTCCCATCTTTGAAAAAAAAAATACATGTGATGCGATGCTATTTTCTGTAAAAAGGATCCCGGAAGAGCTTATTCAAAACAGTGGCTATGGAGCCAGCGCCGATGGCCTGGTGGTTAAAGTTTGGCGTTCTCATGCCTTGATGGCCCGGGGTCACTTCCCAGTTGCGGAACCACACCACCCATCTGTCAGTTGCCATGCTGTGGCGGCAGCTCTCATAGAAGAACTAGAAGGACCTACAACCAGGATATACAATCATGCACTGTGGCGTTGGGGAGGAAAAAACAAAAAGAGGAAGACTGGCAACAGATGTTAGCTTAGGGTGAATCTTTCCCAGCAACAAACAAACAAACAAACAAACAAACAAAGAGTGGCTATCTCCATCGTGTGGGTGCTGTGGGGTCTCTGGTGTCTTAAGTTACACACAGACACCATTGCTGCAGTGTAGTAGCTCTGCTGCTGGCAAAGTTGGCCCAACCGGCTTGCCTGCCTGTCAATAGGCTTTTGTTTTAATAAGATAAGACCTTCAGAGTGTGCCTGGGCAGTTCCTGTGGAGCGATCTTACTTATCAACTCAGAGGACAGTCACCTGCTAATGCAAGGCTTGCCTTTTCCCTGAAACACGACTCCTTCCAGCCTGGGCCTGGTGCCTGAGATTCCGCCATCTGATCACATTCCCTGGAATTTCTGGACCATCAGAAGAGCCTGGCCCTCAGGTTTCACCTTGGGGGCAATGTCTGCAGGGGAAAACCTGGTCCTACCCGGACCTAAAGGGAAGGTCAGAGCTGACTAGGCATGAAGGGGTCTAAGGGCAGAAAAAGCTGTGAGTCAGGCCCTAGGGATCAATCTTGGCTTCAGTTCCCTTGATACTGGTTTATGTTTTTTATTTCAAGATTAATTATTTTCTCTTTTATTCATTTTATTTGCTTATTTTTTAGGGCCATGAAGGGAACACTTTGAAAGTGACAGGACAGCACTGTCATCTGCCTGGCGTCCACCCTTCTGCTGGACAATCAGATGGATCAGAGAAGAGTGCTCCTAAGTCCTTCCTCCTGCAGGAAGGGGAATATTCCAGGGGGTTCCTGAGTCAGAGGAAATGGGCGGCTGAGCCATGAGCCAGGTTTCAAGTCAACGGGGTGGGGGCACCAGGACCTGGAGAATGACTGGGTGTGAAAGACAGTCTATTAGTTTCCTGTAGCTCCTGTAACAAATTACCGCAAACCTGGGGGCTTACAACAACAGAAATTTATTCTTTCACAGGAGACCAGAGGTCCAAAATCAAGGTTTCAGCGGGGTTGGTTCTCTCTGGAGGCTCTGGGGGAGAATCCATTCTGTGCCTTTCTCTAGATTCTAGTGATTGCTGGCATTCCTTGGTTTGTAGATGCATTGCTCCAGTCTCTGCCTCCTTACGTGGCCGTCTTCTGCCTGTGTGCCTGTGACCGTCACATCTCCCTCTGCCTTTCTCTTTCAAGGATATCTGTCTTTGGATTTAGGGCCCCCTCTAAATCTAGGGTAATCTCATCTTGAGGTCCTTAACTCAATCACTTCTACAAAGACTTTTTCCAAATAAGGTCACATTCACAGGTTCTGGGGGTTAGGACTCAGACATATCCTTTTGGGGGTTATTATTCAACCCACTACAGAGAGGGACCCAGAGGGACAGTCACTGCTCTCTTTGCCCTTCAGGCTACTGAAATTTGTCATGGCATGTTGCAAATCTCTCTTTGCCTAATAATTTGCATAACCTCATATCTGTAATAGAGGTCCCAGCTCCTGGAGCCTAAATTGCATCCTTCCAGCTAGGACTTGGCTGGAAAATGTGCATAGTGGGGCCATTTGCAGAAGAAACTGGGACGATCAATAGAAGGGGAAATAGACGGGCACCTTGGGGTGGGTGGTCAGCTCCTGAGGAGCAAGGGCCTTCTCGAAGCCCCTCTCGTCCGCTCTGCTTGTCGTCACTCCCAGGCCTTGTGCTGGTGGGGACCTCCTCCAACCCTCCACATGACGTGGCTTGATCTGGGTTTGTTCAGTGTCCAGAGAGCAGGAGCCACCACTTGGCGTTCTTTCTGGGAGGGAGGTTGTGATGGAGAAGGTCTGGCCTGCAGCTTAAGTTTCTCTGTGAAACTGAGAGACTCGGGGTGACGTGTTTGAGGCCCTGGACAGGACGGAACCTTTCCATGGGGCACAGTGACCTGGAAGCTGTCACTTGGGGAGACACCCCAGGAATCCTCCCCTCAAACCCCCTTTGCCAAAAAGGGGCTACCCATTTCTACAATTCGCCTGGTGGGGGACCAAGCCAAGGAAATGCTGGTAACTAATTTTCAAAAGTGGAGTGTCTAAACAATACATATTTACTATAGAAAAGTTGGAACATTTGGCAAAGAATAAAAAAATAAAATAAATAAAAATCACCTATTATTCCACTCCAAAAGGAAGTCATTTAAAATATTTGGGTGATTATATTTCCATTTTTAAAAACACATGTGTATGTTTTAATATCATTTGTGTTATTCTGCATGTGCAATTTTGTATCCTGATTTTTCTACTTAATGTTGTGTCATAACACATATACATGGAAGTAAACTCTGTACGTGAAATGTGGTTATACATTAACAATGAAGTTAAACATTTATTGTGTTTATTGATTACTTTAAAATTTATATTGACGTTTGCATGTATTTATTTCTGTATCCTTTATAAAATAAAAAGAGAAACCCTTTGCCTGTATATTTGTTGCAAATAAGTTTTCCTAGTTTGGTTGTTTGCCTTTTAATCCTTTATGGTGTTCTTGATATGCAGAAGTTTATCATCTTGATTTAGTCCAGTCTATCATTCTTTTCTTATGTGACTCCTCTCATTATTGTTATTTGTACAAAAGTCCTCCCCTCAAATTTAGTTATCTATCTATTTTTTCAGTTTTTTAAAGTGGTGTTGTTTTTACATGTAATGCTTTTAATCCATGTGGAAAGTATTTTTGGGTACAGTATAAAGTATAGAGCTAAATTGGTCTTTCCCCACCTTTCTGCCAATTTCTCCAACCCCGTTTGCTGCATGATCCACCTCTTCTTGTCGTTGGAGAGCTTTCTTTCTCATACATGAAATTCCCATGTTATTTGGAATGGTTTCAGAGCTATCTATTTTTTTCCCCATTGATTTGCCTGTTAATTCTTGTTGATACATCCTTGTTTGACTTTTTTAGCTTTATGATACATTTAATATCTGGCAGAGGAAATGTCTCTTCCTCTTGGCAATTATTTATCTTTTCCAAAAATTTTGTAGTAATCTTACCTGTTAATTTTCCAAGTGAAATATAGCCAGGGAAATTTTGTCCATTTCTAAATTCTAATCGTGTCAAATTCTCTAGAATTTCAATTGAAAGTATGGTGAACTGGGAATTAACCAGCAGAGAACTGAAAATTTTTTTCACCAGCTCTCCATTCAAGATTATGGATGTTTCTCTATTTACTCAAATCTTCTTTCATATAGCTTATAGACCTCATATATGTCTTCTTAGGGGTAGTTAGAGTATTTTTTTTTTTTTTTTTTGTGGGGAAGACCAGCCCTGAGCTAACATCCGTCGCCAATCCTCCCCTTTTTGCTGAGGAAGACTGGCCCTGGGCTAACATCGTGCCCATCTTCCTCCACTTTATATGGGACGCCGCCACGGCATGGCTGACAGGCAGTGCGTCGGCGGGCGCCCGGGATCCGAACTCGCGAACCCCGGGCTGCCAAGCGCGGACTAAACCGCTGCGCCACCGGGCGGCCCCAGTTAGAGTATTTTTAAATCACTATTGTGGCTAGAATATTTTCTGCCATCATACAGTCTAACTGGTTACATAGAAATAGAGTAAATAGTAAATAGAAAATACAGTAAATAACAACAAATAGAAAAACTTGACTTTTTGGTGTGTATTTATTTTGTACATAGGCCCTTTTGTGTTACTAATTCTAAAAATTTTCAGTTGATCCCAATATTCTGTCTGTATAATTATATTTTTACAAGTGACAATAATATTGCCTTCTTATATTTTATATCTATACCTATATCTATATCTATCTATCCATCTACCTACCTACCAACCTTTTATTTACAATTTTTATTTCTATCTCATGTCTTATTGCATTGGTCAGGAATTCCAAGAACAATGTTAACTATCATGAGATAATTGGCTTTATCTTTTATTCCTGTCTTCAATAGGAAGTCCTCTGAGATTTCACTGTTGTGTATGTTTGCAAATTTAAGAGATTTACTCCCTTCTTGTTTACATTTGTTTCTTGTTTGTTTGTGGGTTTTTTTCCAGACCTCAGGTACAGCACCATTGGCCCATGTAAGGTCCTCTTTAATGTGTGTTATATATGTATTTATGCCATGTCTTTTTCTCTCAAAGTAATCCTGCTTATGTGTTGAATGTGTATCTTTTTGTGTGTGTTCTTACAAACCCAGCATTCTTGTTTTGTATGTTTGTATTTTTAATTTACATAATGTTATTGGTTACATCTCATTCTCTTTCTTACTTTTTTTCACCAAACTACATTTTTAGGATATTTCTACATTGCTGTGTGTTCATCCACTTGCATGCCTCTAACACATCAATAATTTTCCAGGGTGTACATCCACTACATTTTATCTGTCTTTCTCCCAGGATCTTTAACTCCCTGCTACCACAAATAGTGCTGCAGCGGACATGCTTGTACACGTACCTTTAAGGAGCTATGTGAGAATTTCTTTGGGACATACACCTAGGAGTGGAATTGCTAGGTCCCGGGAATACGGACACCAATTTTGACTAATATTGTCTAATTGTTGTCCAGAATGGCTGTACCTGTCTACTTGCCCTCCACTCCCAGCAGAGCATGGAAGTTCCTGTATCCCCACGGCCTCACTCACATTCAACACATCATAGTAATACACGAAACCTTGTCTGGAAAAAATCTAACATTGCTGGAAACTCACCCTCACTTCCACTCCAGGGAGGCAAAACGTCTCAGGTAATTTCTGTCTTCCGTTTTTCCAGTGGTGACTTTCATTAATTTAAGTAATATTTTGGATATTATTTAAGATAAATAATTTTTATCATGAAAAAGAAATATCCTTCTATGCCTAGTTTAAAAAATTTCCATCAGGATTGCACCTAGAAATTGTCAAACAGTTTTGTGTAAACCCACTGACATAGTTCCCTGGTAACAACGGTTCCCTAATCTTCAATCCTTTTTCATTTCCTAAAATACAGTTTATTGGATGTGATTGATGGCTAAATCATTTAGCGTATTTCCAAGTTTGATTTACTGCTTGATATTAAAAAATGCTGTTGTATTACTGCCATCAGTGATCCTGCTGTATCCCCAAGAGCAACCTGGACAACCCAAAGCGTGTCACTCTCTGCATTAAGGTCGGTGAACTATGCCTTGTCACCTGTTTCCGTACGGCCTGAGAGCCTTTGAGAATGCTTTTTACATTTTTTTGATGGTTGGAAAAAATTTTTTTTAAAGAATAATATTTCATGACATGTAAAATTGATATGAAATTCAAATTTCAGTGCCCCTAAATAAAGTTTTATTGGAACACAGCCACGCTCACTTGTATACATATTGCCCATGGCTTCTTTCTGGCTCCAACGGTAGAGTTGAATAGTTGCAACAGAGGTCAAATGGCCCACAAAGCTGAAAATATTTACCACCTGTACCTTCATATAACAGCTTTGCCAACCCCTGGTAAAAATGATTCAATCAACAAAAGTTATGGAGAACCTACTAGTGAAGGACGTGCTGTTCTGTTCCCCGTGGGTGTTCACTGTCCTGCTGAGGAGACAGTCACAACCCAGGGGACAAGGGCCAGGATGGGGCAGCATAGGGGGCTCCAGGGTGATATAGCAGAGGCCTCTGAGCTACACTGGGGAGTTCAGGGAAAGCTTCTCACAGGCAGTAACATCTAAGCAGAGACCCAGAGAGTAAGAAGAAGCTGGCCATGTGAAGACACGTAAAGGGAGGTTGGAGTTGGCAGGAAGAATGTTCTGGGCAAAGAGAACAGCATGTCCAATGGCCAGAGGGATCATGGCTTGTTGGAGGAACTGGGAGATGTTAGCATTATCACTTACATTATAGGCTTATTTGTAATTAAGCCGAGTTTAGTTTGCACATATAGGGATCTTAGTGATAGAAGCAAGGAAAGGGAAAGGTCAAATCATTGATTGATTGATCCACTTATTCATTCACTCATTCATTCACTCATTCATTCAATGAGCATTGATTGAGCACCTTCTTAGTGCTGAGCACCAGGCTCAGTTCTGAGGATATAGAGGAAAACATGAGCAGGTCTCTCTCCTAAAGGCGCTCACAGTCCAACGAGGAAAGCAGATAGAAAAATAATTTCCACAGGTGTGAGGAATGCCCCTATTGCCATGTCAGAAAAACATGTCATTCAGTGGCCACATCATTTCAACACCCTCTCCCTGGCCAACTAGTGATTTTCCCAGCCTCCCTTGCAGCTCGGGGTGGACATGTAACCAGTTCGGGCCAATAAGACGTAGGAGAGACCAGCTGAGAAGTGTCTGGGAAAACTCCTCAGATTAAAGATGAAGCCACACATGACACCATCACTTTGCCCCTCTTGCCTGCCCTTGAGTAGGGTTGTGATGGTGGCACGACGGGATCTATGGCAGTCGTCTTGTGATCATGAGGTGATGAGCATCAGGACAAAACGGTTCCTTGTTGGCTTCATCAGACTGCTGCACCAAACCCCACCTGCAGCGACTCCTAGTTGGACGAGATTGTTACACGTCCTCATCGCACAAGCCAGTGGTTCTCAGCTGGGGTGATTTCGCCCCCTAGGGCACATGTGGACTGTCTGGAGACATTTTTGGCTTTCACTGCTGGAAGGGGGTACTACTGGCATCTATTGGGTAGAGGCCAGGGATGCTACTAAACATCCTACAATACACAGGGCAGCCCACACCACAAACAATTATCTGGTCCAAAATGTCAATAGAGCCAAAGTGAGTAACCCCAGCTGAAGCCATTGTTGATCGATACAGAGAGTGTGAGAGCCTGGCCAGAGCCACGGGGGGTGGGGGGGGGGCAGTCCAATGTCCACCTGAGGGCACAGGAAAGAGGAGGGCAGGGAATTATTCCAGCTGGCTTCACTCACGCAACACTGTTAGGCTTGGAGCAAGTTCTGTGAAAGTGTTGTGGCCCCCAGTCCTGCAGGTGAGACCTCACTGTGGGCTCCTGTAGACCCAACACTGCCACTGCCCAAGTCCCTGCTATGTGCCCTGGGCTCATGTGAATCACCGCCTTGAAGTTTCCCAGCAATCCTGCAAGGTTGGTATCATTCCCACTGTACAGCTGTGAAAACTGAGGTTCAGAAGAACAATGGAGTGCCAGGGTTAATGACATGCTTTGGGGACTCCTGACAGGTTTTAATCTGCAATTTACCAGCAGTGTCACTTAAGCGTTTTATCTTTTTTGAGCCTCACTTTCCAGATCTGTAAAATAGCAATACCTACTTTATAAACATTATTATGTGGGTAAAGATAAATAACGTATGTAAAAGCTCTTAATAGAGGGTCTGATGTTTGGTAAACATTTCACAAATGTCTGCTGCTGTTATATGCCCACTGGGGTGAGGAGCTGGGGTGGCAGGGCAGCTCTGTCCAGTGTCAAAGCCAGGCCATCGCGATGGTCACCTGAATTGCTCACTTGCAGTGGGGACCAGGAACGACTGAGAGAGGGGACATTCCAGGAGCCACTGGAGGGACAGGAAAAGTCCCTGAGGCAGGGGAACATAAATGGGAATTGAGACTCATTGAGCAATTTAGGCCTAAAGTCAGATCTAAAGTCAGTTATTTTTCACAACAACCAAAAGAATATTCTGAGACTATCTTTTGGCCAGGGGTCTCTGGTCCTGGGTCCTGACCTGGCTTGGGAAAGGGTGAGGTCACAGTCTTTCAAGTACCCTTCACAGAGGAAAGGGAAGAAGACATTGCTCCAGGAAGCTCGGTGGGTGGGAGGCCCAAACCCAGGGTCGGGGCTGGACCTGGAATTGGAGTAGAGGCAGAGGGCGTGGCCCTGGGAAGGAGGGCATGTTCATGCACTTGCTCCTGGGAGTCACCGAAGGCGCAGGCTTCATCGCCATAATGCAGATTTTCTTGCTGCGATGGGGGCAGATTTCTGGGAATTGGAGTTCCAAACTGGGGCAAGTTTGAGTGTCCCTTGTGAAAATTCTTCTCTTAACTATGTCACTCAGAACTGCCCCTCCCAAGACCAGGGCACTCTCTTCTACCCACCTCTCTTGATTTGATGCCTTTATTCTCACTCAAGACCAAGTTTATCCTCTGTGTCCCCGTGCTGCACACCGAGGCCACGCAAGAGGGTGAACAGTCTTTCTAAACAAACAAATATACAGATTCTCGAGGAAAAAAATTCTTGCTCCATTTTGTGGATTTACCACCATTTATTTATTCACTTTACCGTTACTGGACATTTGAGTAGGTTCAAGCGTTTGAGTTTTTGGCTATTACAAATAACGCTGATATAAGCGCTGTTACAGGTGTTGTTTGGGGGAGGGTGCGTGGGCATTTCCGTTGCGTGTGTATCTAGGGGTGGAATTGCTGGGCCATGGGGGGTGCCTGTTCAGCTTTAGTAGATATGATATTGCCATTCAAATTCCCAAAGTAGTTGTACTATTTCCTACTCCCACCGGCAGTGTATGAGAGTTCTGGTCACCCCACACCCTCTGGCACCTGGCATTGTCAGTCTGAGAATTTACAACAGCTACACACAGCAGTATGGCTGAATCTCACAACATGAAATAGAGTGAAAAAAGCCACACGTAAGAGGAAACACCCAGTCGGATTCCCAGTCATATAAAGCCCCCAAACTGGCGAAAACAACCTACTGTTAGAAGTCAGGATAGAGGGGCCCATGAGAAGCACGAGGGGGCTTCTGGGGTGCTGGTAATGTTCTGTTTCTTAATCTTGGTGCCGGTTACACAGGTGTAATCCTTTGTGAAAATCCATCAAGCTGTATGCTTAAGATTTGTGCACTTTTCTATATGTTACATTTAAATAAAAATTTCAAAAAATAATCTCTCTCAATCTCTCTCTCCCTCCTCTGTCATCCTTCCTCACAGCACTTGGTTGGGAACTGTCCCCATCAGGGCCCTCTTCATGGCCATGGGACCCGTACAGTTGCACAGGGCCCGCACTCAGAAGAGCCTGAGATTGGTTTCATGCTCCGCTGTCTCTGTCCTGCCATACTTAACACTTTTTGAACAAAGGGCCCTTCATTCTCAGTTTGCACTGGGCCTTGTGCTTCACATGGCCGGCCCTGGCCACAGGCAGCTGCCTGCGTCTGTCCACAGATCCCCACCCAAGGCTAGGTCTTCGCTGGGCACTGAGGACAGGGCTGGGTCGCCCTTCTGCCTGATTAGAGAAGGTGCCAAATGCCCACAATAGCCCCAGGCTGGTTCTCCCTCCTGTGAGAACCTGGGACTGTACACACCTGCAGATGGAATTACTGGGTCATAGGGTCTGTTTGTGCACAGTGCCCCACACAGCTCTCTGCCTCCTCCCTCTGTTTTTTTTTTTTTTAATTTTCTTTTGGCCAAATATACATAACATAAAATGTTACCATTTTAACTATTTTTAAGTCTGCAGCCCAGTGGCGTTAAGTACATTCACATAGTTGTACAGCCACCTCCACCATCCATCTCTAGAACTTTCTCATCTTCCCCAATAGATACTCCGTACCCACGAATCAATAACTCCCCATTCCCTTCCACCTGCTTCTGTGATTTTCTTTGCGTGTGTCCCTCTTCCTGACTACACTGTGAACTCCATGAGGGCTGGGCTGGGCCAGGCTTATTCACCTCTGAGTAGGAAGAAGCTTGTATGATACACACAGGGCCTGAGGAGGTGGGTAAGAAAACACAGTTTCATTAAATAAGTGAAAAATATGGAATATAACTTAATCCTCATTTGAAGCCTGGGTTGGCTCTTGGGCTAATCAATTCTCTAAATGCAGCGTTAAGACAGTGCCTGGCTCATAGCTGGATCCAAAACCTGTTTGCCAACACGATGAATGGAGTATTAATAACTCTGCTACCTTTACTGAGCACTTACCAGGTACCATGCATTCTTAATACACAGAAAGAACTTAGAAAAGTGCCAGGCACTCAACAAATGTTCTTGTTTTCTTTATGAGAACTATTATATTTGGTCCTACAATCAACCCTCTGAGGTGACCACTCCTTTTCTGAGTGAGAACCAAGCTCAGAGATGTTGTGTGCCCTGCCAGAGGTCACACAGCTGCCAGATGGTTCCAGTCTGAGCAACTCCAAAGCTCAGTGCTTTCAATATTTACTTTTGAAATATTTTATAGATAAATAAATATTTACACTCTGGAAATTGTAATTTGTAATGCCTCCCCATGTCAATTAACCAAAACAAGATTTCTGACTTTTTTTTGTTTTTGTTTAAATAAAACTAGTTTTTCTTTTTTTGATTATAAACATGTATGTACTCTCTCAAAAAAACAATTCAGGGACTACAAAGAGTGAAATTGTGATTTTTTTGAAGACTTCTTACCGTGTTCTGTCAAGACTCATGGCGACCCTACCCAGGGGCAGCAGGATTTGGAAGACATGGCCTTTATCAACTCCGCCTTCCGAATTTTGTCTCCAGGTCAAGAAATATATGTGTTGCATTCAGTGACCTTTCTTTCTAGATCCCCCCCTCTTTGGAGCTCTTCGGGAAGAACTGAGGAAGGGTGTGGAGGTAATAAAACCACCCCCTCCTCCTTTCCCCGCAGCTGCATTTCCCATAAGGGCTTGTTTTTCATTCCACGGACTGGCCTTCCTCCATCCAGATCTAAGGTGATCTTCTGAGCATTGGTTTCTTGCTGGGTTTGGGTGTAATAAGGAAGTTGTCAAGTGAAACTCTTGTTTTCCAGGGTAGCTGAGGTAAGCCTCCTATCGCTGGAGGAGCGGGAAGTGCCCTGAGATTGGACGGGACGGAAGGGCTGTAGTGGGCGGTCCCTGCATTGGCTGCCCATGAGCTCAGCCCCTGGGAGACAATGATGCATATATACTGTGACCCAAGCATCTTCTGTGACATTCTGGAAATTGGTAGCAGCAATAGCAGCATCTTCTCTCTGGGATTGCTGAGTGTACTACCCCACAACAGATACAACTTCCAGCTGACAGGGAGTGGTACCCAGCCACTGCGGGGGTACCTGAGGCACAGCTCCCTGATCCGGAGGTCCCCGCCGAGAGTGTCCTGGGATAGGAGTGACTTTCGTGGTCTGAGGTTGGTTGAACGATACTCTTTCCTTATGGGGCTCGAGCAGTGGGTAGGTATCCTCGGGTCCTGAAGAGAGGGTAGACCCCAGAGTCAGACCCTGGGTCCAGTCCCAGTTCTGCTTCTAACTGGGCCCTCCCTGGGCCTCAGTTTCTTCATCTCTGGAAAGACAGAGCAGGCTTCAATGCTGTGATCCCAGTGGGGTGTCATGCAAAGAGCTCTGAACTAACTTGGACTTACAAGCTCTGAACTCAGGTCCCAGCCCTGCTGCTTACTAGCCCAGTAATCCTGACCAAGGAACTTCACTTCCTTGGGCCTCAGTTTCCTCATCTGTAGATTGGGGGCAGCGTTACATACCTCTCCTGCTCGTTTCTCTATTGCATGTTGAAGAGCTCAAGTTATAGACTTTATGTGAAGGTACGTAGAAAAGGGAAACTCCATATACAGGTTTTATTATTACCTAGGGCTGGATGAAGTTTCGATCATTTTAAGGTTCTTGGAAGTTAGTCCAAGGACAGGGAGATCTTATGAAAAGAGCTCTGGTGGCTCACTGATCTGGCAGGGATGTGAGGGGGGTTGTAACATTTCATTGCCTGTGGTCTTGGTGGGAGGACAAGATGGGGTGGAGATGGAGTGGGGGGGGCACCCACGGAGCACAAGCTCTGGTGCTGGATGGAGGGGAGCAGTGGTCATTTTGGAGTTCTCCAGCTTTGTGAATGATAGCACCTGCCCCCGTCCCAAGTCTGCCCCACTGCTGTATTCCAGTGCCTGAAGTTCCACCATTAGGAAGTCCTCTCTTTTGGGTTTTGAAAGATCCTCAAAAGATGCAAATCCCCAACCTTTGGGAAAGTGGGCATGAGGTGATGTGTGTATGGTGACACTAAGGAACAGGCAGACAGTCAAAGTTGCCCCTTTACACCGAGCTGTGGGTCGGCCAGGGCGGATCTGGCACCTCAGCAGCGCTGTGTGGCTGCTCAAGAGCCTCTGTGACCTGAGGCTTCGTGGCAAGATCCCACTGGGTCCAGCTGGAGCCCTGCGTCCGGGCCTGGGCCTCATGTTTTTAAGTGGACAGAGACCAGCTGGGGGAGACCCAGGGAAGGGTGCCCAGGCGGGGGATGGGTCTAGAAGCAATGTGATCTGAGCAACCATGGAGACCCAGGCCTTTGGGGTGATGGACTGAGACAGAGGACTCGAGGGGTGATGGGACCCCTCCTCAGGGGTGTGAAGGATTGCCGCCGGTGGAGTCAGCTCTGTCTGAGAGGGACTTTCCTTAAAATCCGGGCTGGCTGACAGTGGAACGTTCTCCCTGGAAGGGTGGTGAGTTCCCGCTGCGGGAAGTGTTCCAACGGGGTTGTAAGTCAGCCTGTCAGGAGTGCGGCGAAACGGAGTCCTGTACTGCGGGAGGCGGGCTAGGTCCTTCTCAGGCCCCTCCAGCTCTAGGAACCTGTCAGGGACCCCGCAGAGGAGGAGGAATACCGTGAATTGTTACCATCTAGCACCCGGGAGCTGGGTGTGGGAGCGGGATGGGTCCAGTGTTGAGGGGAGAGATGACAACCTTGTCCCCCACTTGAGTCCTGCCAGTGGAGGTTGGGGCCCCCCAGGCGCCCCCTCGTTACATTGCACGTGGGGAAGTGTGAGCGCATCATCTCGGGAGCTCAGGCTGAAGACTTTGAGTTCCAACAGGCACAGCTCTCTCCCCGGACGTGTGGAGTGTCCATGGGGCCACCCGCGCCCAGGAGAAGTAAACGTGAGCTCAGGGTGCAGCCCTTGAGCCTCCAGTCCACTGACTGGCTTCCAGCCAAGGGGTCTGCAAGCCCTGCCCTGTTTTTACAATCTTTGCCTCTAGGGCACAGGTGTCAAAACCTGGGCACACGTGGACTCGTGACTCCATGTGTACAGGTCATGGCGGGCGTGTGTGTGGACGTGGTTATTGCTGTCGGTGTGAAACAGCAGATTTGCTCACATCTAAGTCCGTGTGTGTGTGTGTGTCTATATTTATGGGAGGCCACTTGGTGTAGGAGAGAGAAGAAAGAACTGAAAATTTAGGGAAGTAGATTCAAGCCCCAACTCTCTCTGCTTCCCAGTTGTGGGACCTTGGGCAAGTCTCTTAACTGTCAGAGCCTCAATTCCCCACTGCCAGCCCGCCTGACTCACAGGGCCGTGGCCAAGACAAAGTGAGATAATGTAGATGAAAGGGCACTCTGACCGCTTACTGCGGAGCTGGTTGTGTTTGCACACATCTGTGTATCGTTTATTCGTTCCACAAACACTGAAACCCTCCCAGGCAGCAGGGACACAGCAGGGAACCACGCAGGCTCGGGTCCTCACTCCGGAACTTGGGGTTAGACAGGGAGGGCAGACGGCAAATAGATACTCATATAATTATTCCCTTACACCTGGGGCGGGGAAAATACAGGGCATTATGGGCCCACATAGGTTTAGAGTGTACATGAGTGTGTTTCAGTGACACACGAGTGTCAGCCTGTTTGGGCTGCTGTAACAAACTACTGGAGACTGGGTGGCTTATTAACAACAGAGTTATTTCCCACAGTTCCGGAGGCTGGTGTGTGGTGAGGGCTTGGTTCGTAGACCAGGTCTCTCTGTCCTCACATGGTGGAGGGGGTGACGGAGCCCCTGGCGCCTCTTTTATGAGGGCATCAATCCCACGCATGAGGGCTCTGCTCTCACCACCTAATCACCTCCCAAAGGCCCTACCTCCGAAGAGCATCACGTTGGGGGTTAGGTTTCCACACATGAATTTTGGGGGGACACAGACAGTCAGTCTACAGCAATGAGTGTCTGTGGCTGTTGACTCTGGGTCCACATGTGTGTGCCACACACACTCCTCCTTGGCGCGGCCAGCTATCTTTTAAATATTGATTGTGTGGACAACAGGCGTGGAGAAGGGAGTGGCAAGATCTCTCTACAAAACAGTGCCAGAGCAGTTACAGAGTAACGAGGCCAGCGGGATAAAGGAGAGAATAGTATAGACATGAGGTCAGTGTATACTTGGGAAAATAAACCAAAACGGCAGCATGCCTGGGAAAAATTGGCAAACTTCCTGCTCCACAGTAATTCAAGGTCAGCTCTGAGCGCTTCCTCTGGGGCTTTGCTGTTGTTTTTAAACATGTCACTGGTGTATGTCGTGTCTTACCAGAAGTCCTGTGATCTGCAGATCACTTGGGTATTTCTGAGCAGACTTGGACTTTGCTCTGAAATCCACCTTCTGCCAAGGCAATAAACAAGTTTACAAGAGCAGCCGGGTTTCCACGCAGTGTGGGTCTGCTGCCATCTCGGGGTGACTGGTCTGGAAGCGTGTTCTGGACAGTATGGGACTCCCGGTTAGTCAGTTGGAACATGGGTGAACCTCCAGGCAAAGCAGGGGCACAAAACAAGAAAAAAGAGGAAGAAAGTCTTGCTTTGATGGATTCTGGATAGGCAAAATTTTGCAATCAGAAAGTCTGGAAAGATTTAATTTCAGCACACAGAATTTAATATGTGTGTGTGTTGGGGGGGTAATATTAAAACACAATCTTCTCAGAGCTCAGAGACTTTAAAAGTCTGAGAACACATCCGCCACAGAGAGGATCTTCCCGGGTGTCTCCTTGGGGGTCGGGGGGGGGGGGTTGCCCTCCTTGGCCAGCCACACTCTCTCAAGCCCCGGGCCTAGTGTTGGCAGAGAGAATCTTCGGAACACTACAGAGGAGGAGTGGTCGGAGAGGTAGGAGGAGAGCCAGGTTGAGCTGGGTCACAGCTGCCCAGAGAGGAGAGAGTTTCAAGAAGGAAGTGGACATGGAATCAAAGGCTGTAGCACCCTGAGGAGGCTGAGGAAGGGGAAGGGGTCACTGGATTTGGAATTAGGAGGCCTCGGGAGATCCTGGAGTTTCTGTTTACCGGGCAAACCTCTTGGGTGGCTAAGGCCACACATCACTCATCTCACCTCTCCCTGCCGCTGGGGCTGCAGCAGCTGCCGCATTTGGTTCCTTTCCTTAGTCTCCCTCACCTCCCTCTGGGCTCAGGACACTGTTGTTCCAGGGAGGGGGTGGCCAAATCAATGCGGTTTTCTTGAAAAAACATCAAGAAGGAAAAATATTCCCTGGTGGAATTGTATTGACGCTCTGATTAGAAGTAGCAGTGTGTCCGTTGAATGTGGTAGGAGGACACTGCGACCATCAGCAATGGCGAGAACCGTTTCCATAGCAATGACAGGTTTTTAAATGATTACTGCGCCTCTTTTCCCGTTAGCTGGGGAAGGATGCTCCGGCCCTCTGGGTGATGGGCCCCCTCGAGCCAAGTTAGCACGTGAAGAAGAAGGGCTGAGCCGAACAAGGGTGCCTGTGTGTTCGGCTGGTTTGGTGGTTTTGTTAGTGAACAGCCTCTCTTCCAACCCCATCCAGTTTGCCCTGGCCACAGGAACACACAGAAAAAGCAGAGAGAATTCTGACACCATTCAGTAAATATTTCTGGCTCAGCTCACTTGGATCTTAAAATCAAATAGATCTTCCACCTAAATTTGTCTTCTCTTAAGACCACGTGCTACTGGAGAGAGAGCAGATATCAGGGGAATAGAGCATTACTGTCATCACCGCTTACTCACATCCCCACTCCTGCCCGTTTAAAGACCAGAGCATTCTCTCTGAGGGCACAGCCTGCATCTTGTTCATTATTATATCCCTAGCACCGAGCGTCATTCCTGGTACAAGGGAGTGCTTATTAAATGTTTGTTGAAAGAAATAAGCGAGCAGAAAGAAAAATATTTTCTTCTATGATTTCTTCTCTTCATCCCACCCCACACTCTATTTCAGAAGCACAACTGCAAAGCAGCCTCTGAAGCTTTCAAGAGCATTAGTCAATTTCCATATAAGATACAGACATAGATTGCTAGAAGTTTGCATGTAACCCAGATGTTCCTTTTAAGGAACATTAAACAGCAAATAAAGCCTTCGAAATTGCCTGCCGCCTCCCAGGCCCTAGACCAGCGCTCAAAGGAGGGAAGTCACCTGGAATGTCACTGACACCTTCAAATCTCTCCGTGATTCCCTGTGCCTTTTCTTCTCTCTCTTTATGCATCTTCCTCACATTCACAAGGGTCCTCCACAACTGAAATCACAATTACAGATTCTTATTTTTGCCTCTAAGCTGGACATAGTAATAGAGTACATTTTAAAATAGATGAATCAGTTGGTAAATGCAGGAGATGTGATGTAAATACATAATACACTCAATAACACTTGGAAAATCCCTGATAAGGCTATAATTATAAATTAGAGTAGGCAATCCACGAATCTAAACTCCATAGGAATCTCTGGGAGCTCAGGTTTGGGATTCAAAATCATATTTTATTTTTCTTTTAACTTCCACCAAAGGGCAAAGGGTTTCTGAACAACTTTGGAAATATTGGAAAGCCCCAGAAATTTCAGATTAAAGGCACACAAATGAACTGCCCGCACCCCAGCCTTTCCTCAAATGCTGCCCAGGAGGAGGTGGTTCTTTTGTCTTTTCCTTGGGCAGCTGCTTCATTCTGGATGGACACCAGAGGGGCCCCTGCTGCTCCCAGATGGTACTGGTCCACGTACATTTATGAATGTTAACTGCACTCCAGAGACACCTTCTGTATCGGACAGTTGACTGTGTGTAATACATTTATTCATTTGTATAATGAGAATTTACTGAGTGCCAGTGACGTGCGTCATTGTTCTGGGCACTCGGGCTACTTGACCTCGCAAGACAGACAAGGGGGAGGGAGAGAGACTCAGACAATAAACAATTAAACATCGGGTGGTAAGGTAAGGGGCGAGGGGGGAATGAAAAGGGGGATGCACAGGGAGGGCCTCTATGGGAAGGTGACATTTGAGCAGATCCCTGAAGCAAGTGAGGCAACAAGCCATAAGGTTGTTTAGCGGAAGAATGTTCCAGAAAGAGGGGACAGCCAGTGTCAAGGCCCTGAGGAAGAGGGGGCCTGAGGGACAGTGAGCAGTGAGTGGATGGAGTGGAGTGGAGTGAATGAGAGGTGCCTGGGGAGGTAATGGGGCCAGGTCGTGTCGGGCCTTGCCAGTCATTGGAAGGACTTCGACTCTGAGTGAAAAGGGAGCCACGGAGGCATGCTCTAACTCGTGTTGTAAAGCCCCCAGGGCTGCTGCAGGGAGAAGTTACTGTAAGGAGGACAAGGGTAGAGCAGGGAGACCGGTTAGGAGCGACTGCCACAGTCCAGGTGAGCAGAGCCGGGGCCTAGACCCGGCCGGAGGAGGAGGAGGTGGGAGGCGCAGGCGAGGTCTGGAGTGCGTTGAAAGTGGAGCCAGCAGGGTTTGCTGATGGATCAGATGTGGGGAGTGGGAGGAGAGGAGTCGGGGATGACTTCACATTTTTGGCCTGAGCAATTGGAAGAAGAGAGTTGCCATTTACTGACCTGTCTTGAGAAATATTCTGAACAGCCTGTGAGATAGACAGGCAGGTCTTGGGCATGTTTCAGACGGGATGTTGGGCCAGAAAAGGTGCACAAGCCGCCTGAAGTGCCGAGGCGCAGGACTCGGCCTCTGGCTCCAGCTGCATTCGTTTCCTGTTGCTGCTGTAACAAATACCGCAAACTCAGTGGCTTTGGAACAACACAAATTCATTATCTTACCGTTCTGGAGGTCAGAAGTCCCAAATCAGTCTCCCAGGACTAAAATCAAGGTGTTGGCAGGGCTGGGTTCCTGCTGGGGGTCAGGGGGAGCTACAGACTGGCTGTGAGATCTGGGGCACGACCTCCCGTAGTCCAGTTTCCTCCTCTGGACAGTGGGGACGAGGATACCCCACCCTCCCAGGTTGTTGAGGAATGTAAGCGAGAAGCAGCGTTGAGCGTTGATTTTGCTCGTGTTAACGGGTAGGGTGGGTAGGGTGGGTGGGCGCCCCGTCAGCGCTGGCGGCCCACCTCAGCGGGCTCTGGTCCGCCTCTTCTAAGGGAGCTGTTTGTTTTGCTTGTAGCTCAATGGAGCCTCCACGGGGCCCGAGGAGGGCTCAGTCGGGGAGGAGAGCCAGGTCTCTGGACAGGTCACAGAACCCCAGGAAGGACTCCGAGTTGTGGGACTGCCGGTGCCTTTCGCTGTCCACCACCCCCTCCAGGAGGGCGCTTTGCCGGACGGCCAGCGATGGGGCCAGACGTCCCGAGAGCCCAGCTCAGGCTCCGGAGGCTCAGGGCACAACAGCCACAGCCCTCAGCCCGGAGGAGACCAAGGAGTCTCTCCCCAGTGAGCAGAGGCCACCGCAGGACACCAAGAAGGACAAGGCCCAGAGGTGGGCCCAGCAGGGCTGGCTGAAGACCGTGCTGAACTTCTTCCTGAGGACGGGCCCCGAGGAGACCAAAGAAAAGGCCAGCAGGAGGGCAAAGGGGAAGGAGGGTCTCCCCCACCCTGCAGAAACCCCTGAAGCAGCGGGGGAGCCAGCTTCCGGGAGGAAAGCCCAGGACAAGAAGGCCAGCCGCAAGAAACATGGTCAGAAGAAACGCGTTGCTGAGGAACCCAAGGGGGCCCAAGACCGCGATGTGGAAGGCCAAGAGGCAGGGCTGCCCAGGATGGCTGCTGCTTTGCGCTCTGAGGAGGCTGAGCTGGGCCCAGCTCGCAGGGGTGAGCAGACCATGCCCGTTTCTATGGTAACCCCACTGCCCCACCCCAAGGCCTAGGGTGCTGCAAGCTGGCTCCTCAAACCTCTCAACAGAGGGGACTCGGAAGGTGGGGCAAGTATCAGGGACAACACCACTGGGAAATTTCTTTGAGGCAGAACGGCACCATGGCTGAGAGCTTGAGGTCAAACCCCGGTTCCACCAGGTACTAGCTGTGTGACTGGGGCTGGTGACTCCCCTCTCTGAGCCTCAATTTGTTTTCATCTATAACGTGGAGATAACAACAGTTGTCTCATGGGGTGGCTGCAGCCCAGGGCAGGCACATGGAAAGTGCTCCATAAATGATAGCTGTTATTGTGAAGTATTCTAGCTCCAGAATGATGGACCAGGGAGAAATGAGAAGGCAGGGAAGGAGGAGAGGAGGGAAGCCCTACCTACTCCCCTGTGAGGACTGGGGGTGGATGCCAGGAAGTAGAAAGAGCCGGCTGTGGGGGTGTTAGTTCTAGACCTTGGTTCTAGACTTGACTCCATCAGGAATAAACCTGCTGTGTGACCTTGAGCAGGTTGCTTCCCCTCTCTGGAACCTTTGATTCCTCATTTGTAAAATGAGTGAGCTGGTCCCCAAGATGCCTTGCTATTCTGACTCTAGGGTCCTGGAGTCGGGTGCCCCATGGGCTCCAGAGAAGGATGGAGCTTTGCCCGGTAGTGCTCAAAACTCACGGTGTTTTTAATGGGGAGAAGAGACCCAAGGAAGATCCAGAATATTCTGGGGGTTGGGGGGCAGGATGTCTGGGTTGAGGCAGCCTCTTCGAATTGAAATCTGGGTGGTCTCTAATGTTCTGGTGGGGGCCCGCGCGGGCTGTAGCAGCACCTGTCCTGCTGTGACTTCTGTGCAGTTTTATCGTGTCAATGGACAAGGTCAGAAGGACGGCCCTGACGCACACCCATGCCCACACACATTTGCTTTCCTCTCTATTCCAGGCGGGGACGGTTCTGATTTCTACTGGGCCTTGCTTGTGGATGGCGAGGGTGCTGGAGCCTCAGAGGTTTCTCCCCAAACTACGGGTCGCCAGAGGGAAGTGGAGCTCACAGAGCTTGACCGTGAGTCAGAATCTGCTCAGTGTCCTCTGCCTGCAGCTGGGGTGGCTGTCACCAATGAGATGCGTTGCTCTGGAGGACAGCTTAGCCTTGCACGGTCGCCCTCAAAATGCGTGTACCGAGCTCGCTCCTTCTGCTGATTCTGGTCACGATTGCTTCTTTCAGAGTTTTATAGAAGGGAGTCTCACGAATCAGACAGGCAGCTGGCAAACGCTGCTGCCTTGTGTGTTAACGAGAATGGGACTTCTTAAACGTCTTTTTAAATTTATAGAAAGAATATAGAATAGAGGAATATAGAATTTATACTTACATTTTTAAACATATAGAAGAGTGCAAAGATTAGTTCAGCGCATACTCATATACTTACAATTATTAACAGCTGGCCATATTGACTTTGTGTGTGAGTGTGTGTGTGTATAATTTTGTTGCTGAACCATTTTCAAGTAAAATGATTATTCATCCCTAAATAAGCATGCAATGCATCTCCAAGAAATAATGACAGTCTCATACACAACCACGATACTGTTATTGCTCCTAATAAAATTGGTAATGCTCTATTAATCTAATTCCCTATAAAGAATGGGCATATTATAAAAGATATGAAGTGGAGGAGCTACGTGTCTGTCAAATAATAGCTAAAAGGCATTTAGTCGGTTATTTTGCGGGGTGTTTATTTTCCACGCTAATTGTTTTCTCACATGAGAGGGAATCAGCTGGTAGATTGAGTCAAGGAACAAAAGCCGAACAGGATTTATGAATAAGAGAGAAGTGAAGGAGGGGAGTGAGGGGGGAAAAACCTGCAGACAGCCTGGGAACAGGGAAGGTTGTTTGCCCATAAACTGATCAGCTGGCAACTAGCAGAGGTCACTCTGGGCACCTTGTCTTCGGATGGTTGACTGGGGTGTCAAAGAAAACCATTTCTGTTGTTTGTGGCTTCCCTGTGATGAGTCGGTAGTGGTGGACACAGCATCGTGGCAGGCTGTCTGCGTCACACGTGCTGGAGTCCTTCCGTCCTCCACCTTAGTTAGGCCAGGTCTCCACCATTTCCCCCACTGGAATTTTGCAGGTTGGAAGATCAGCATCAGCCTTGCAAACTATTTCCAAGCACAGTCCCTCATTTGATGGCCTGACAGCTTCTGAGGGAAACAGGACAGGGATTTCACAGGGGAAGAGATGAAGGCCCAGAAAGGTTAAGAGACTTACCCAAGATCACACAGCTTGCTGAACCAAAGCAGATATTCACAGATCTATAAAGTTCAGAGGAAATAGTGGGGCCCAAGTTGAATGCTTGAAGGGCTGACCTGAAATTTTCTGCATAAAATTTCATGCTTTGGCCTAGTAGCCTTCCCTGTGGATCTTCCAACCCTCTCTCAAAAGGACCGGCCCCAGGATGTGGTGCTTTTCCCCCCTCCTGTGGCCTAAGGAGCTGTTTTAAGAGGACCCTCACTCAGCACAGAAGGCCCAAGTTGGTCTCAGAAGTCCAAGACAGTGATTAGAAAGAATTCTCTGTGCATCTAGAGGATTAACCGGGTGCGTTTTCTTTCTTCCAGAGGATGCTAGCATCCAGATGATAGTGGAATTTCTCAAAAAACTGGGAGACCAGTGGGAAGAAGAGGTGAGGAGTGAACTCTCTGCATAGATGCTCAGGGGCTGGCGGCCTTCCCCTCCTTGCTCAGGCCACCCATCCTTCTGGGCCCCAGTGTTCCCCCTGCTCTGGGCTCTGTCGCCTCCCTCGCCTGGGCCACCCTGAAGCCCTCGGTTGCTCCTCAGTTGCTTCCTGGGGGCACTGTACCTTCTCCTCAGGGTCAGGGCCCCAACTCAATTTCTCTCATCTCTCACAGCAACTTCAAGCCCCTCCGCTAGAGGGCGCTCCACAAAATCCAGCGCCAGCCTTCAGGAAGAAATCTCAAGAGAAAAAATCTGGCCTCAAGAGAGCCTTTTCTGTTAAGAAACGTTGCTCTGAGGAACCCAAGAGAGTGGGGGCTGCAGTCGTTTCGAGCCCGGAGTCCCAGCCGCCCAAGAGGCCCAGCTTTCTGCCCCTGTGTGTTGGGGGCCATCGGCCCTCCAGCTCCAGCAGCCTTGGTGAGCAGGCTGGCAGTTACCATGGCAACACTGCTGCTGCCTCCAGCTCTGGAACCTTCCCCAGGGCTGGAATTGTCCATTTTAAGAGCTGCCCTCCCAGTTCTGACTTTTGCTCGGCCCTGAGCAGTGTGGGGAGGGCTGTGGGGAGGAGGAAAGGGATGCCAGTGGGTCACCGCCACACACGACACCTCACTAAGGTATGGGCAACACAGCTAAGCCCCCAGTGGAAATTGTGTTCAGGGATCCCCCGCCATCCTCCTCTGTCCAGAGCCTCAGCTTCCACGCCCTGGCAGGGGGTAGCATGTGTGGGAAGGGACTGGAGCCTAGGAGGCAGGAGACCTGGGTTCTGAGCTGGACTTTCTATGTCATTCTCCATCTCTGTGCCTCAGTTCCTCGCCTGTAAAATAAGACACTTCCCTACTGCTTATCTATATCTCAATCCGTCCTCACAGCCATTTTATAAAGTACATATTATTATCCCCATTTTACAGATGAGGGAACTGAGGCTTAGGGAGTTAAAACAGTGTGTTCAAGGTCACATGGCCCATCAATGATAGAGCCAGAGCTAGAGGAGACAGGATCATCCTGGGTGTCAGGGAGGAACAGCCCGGCAGGTCATCCTGGCCAGGGGAATTTACATTTTAAAAAGGAGGAGGCAAAAGGAGTGGTGGACTTGCAGGCCACAAGGGGAGACGTTTTCACGCAGTGGGGTTCTGGACGTGATGCGTTAATTCATGCCATGGAATCAGGCATCTACTCTCCCACTCATGGATCAAGCCAAGATGGTGGAGGGATGAGGTCACCAGGGGAGGGAGGAGGGGGAGCAAAGCCTAGGAAAGCCAGTTGAATGGAAGAGCAAAGGGATAAAGGAGCGTGGTCTGGGCCAGGACACCAGAGCCACGGCCCTGCCCAGGAGCTCACCTCCACCCCAGCAAGGCCTTGGTGTGATCTCACCACAGAGTGCACTTCAGAGCCTCTGCTCACTGCTGTGCAGTAGTTTGCACCCTCGGACTCATAAAACACACCCGCCATCTCATCTTGTTTCTCAGGCTTGGAAGACCCTGACGTCCAAGAGGCCTTGTCTACAGATGTCAATGGTCCAAGTCCCTTTGAACTTTCCACGCCAGCGGGAATCCGGGCACCTGAAGAGGACCTGCAGCTGGATGGAGCCTCGGAATCTGGTCAGTACCCGCCTCCTTTCCTCAGAGGGCCCTTGGGAAATGGCTGGCCTGCCCCCTCCACTTGCAGACGGGAAACTGAACCAGAGATTGGCAGTGACCCGTCCTGACCCCCGCTGAGTGCAGCAGGCTGGGGAGGCAGCGCGTGGTCCAGAGCACAGGCCCGAGCCCGACTGTGTTAGTTGCCCTGTCTGAGCCTCGGCAATGGTGAGGGCGCCCCGAATGGTGAGGCCAACGTAAGGCGACGCGAGGGAAGCGTTGGCCTGTGGCAAGGGCTCGGAGATGGTGTGATCTTTAGGGCCTGGATTTGAATTTGGGCTCTGACCTCTTCTAGCTGGGTGAACTTGGACAAGTCACTTCATCTCTGGTCTTAGTTTCTTCACCTGTAAAATGGGGATAATAACGGTACCTACTTCCTTGAGTCTTTGGGAGCTCTAAATGAATTAATACCAAAGAGCAAATAAATGTTAGCTGCCAGTGATTGTTGTTATTATGGTTGTTTCATGGAGCCCAGCATGAGAGCAGAGGGGGCAGGGGCCATAGAAGGGAAGCTCAACGAATGGTCGCTGCCGTCACGGTTATTGTTATTTCATCACCGGCAGAGCTGAGCCTAGCATCCCATAATCACTGCCAGCTCGGTGTCTGAAGATACTTTCAAAGGTCTGCTTCCTCCACCTCCATTCTGCCTTGTTTGCTTTTCACAGAAAATGTGCCTTGAAGGGGAGTTAGAAGGACCCTTGCTCTACCTAGAAGAAGTGGAAGGTGCGGGGTGAGGGGGCTTGTGGGGACCAGGCCTTTCCAGGTGGCCTCGAGGCACCTTCTCCTGGAGGCGGGGCTTGTCTGTTCTCCTCACACCTAACGGCCGTCTAGGCCCTCGCTGGTGAAAGGAGAAGTGAGTCTGTTCCTGTGGAACCAGCTCTGCCCTCAGGCCTCCTCTGAGGGGACGGTGGGGTCCGTTGTACTGGGACAACCACAAATGCAAGCTCATTAGCTCCCGTGAGAACCACCCAGGGAGCCAAGTGAGCCTTAGGAAACGAAGCCTGACCCAGAGAAAAGCTTTTCTCAGCACTGAAGTGTATGCAACCATTTTGATCTTTTTTAGGAGAATTCACCCAGAAGATCATTGGCCTACTCCAACATGTGGAGCAGCAGGAGCAAGAGAAGGTGAGGAGGACATTGCCCGTGAGTGTCCTGACCCTCGCTATGGATACCCCCACCCCTGCCTGGCATGGTAACTTCCCTGCCCCTCCTCCAATTCTACATCTTCCCGAAGCCTCCCCTGGCCCCCGTGGGCCGTGCTTGTTTCCCCAGCTCTGAGCATCCACTCTCTTCTCTCTGGGCCGCATCCTCAGCCCGCAGCGGGTCTCCGTTTGTTTCAGAGGATGCTGGTCTCTTTCCTCACTTGCGATCTCCTCAAAGCTGGGGGACTTGATGCAGTTTCTCTCATCTCCCCCACAGCAAGTTCAAGTCCAGGAGCCAGAGGTGGCTATAGAAAACCTGGCCCAAGCCTGCAGAAAGAAGTCCCAAGAGAAAAAGTCCAACTTGCGAAGAGCCTTTTCTAAGAAAAATGGCTTCAGGGAGCCCAAGAGAGCGGGGGCCGGAGGTGCTGCCAGCCTGGAGTCCCGGCCGCCCAAGAGGCCCAGCTTTCTGCCCCTGTGTGTTGGGGGCCAGCGGCCCTCTGTCTCCGGCAGTCTTGGTGAGCAGGCCTGGTGTTGCCATGGTAACAGAGGCTGCCTCTGGCCCCGAGGCCTCCTCCAGCGCAGGGGTTGGCCAGCTGTGCGGTGTCCCGTTCAGTCTTGACTTTCGCTCAGTGCTCTGGGCAGAGAGGGGCGGTGTGGGAGTGCTGTGGAGAGGACAGAGGCGACAGGACCCCTCACTCATGACACACGTCCTCACCCCCATATACACATAAACACAGAAACAAAGGCAGTAGGAGAGCAGCGCATCTGTTCATCAGATAAGTGCATCAGCATCACCTGGAAAGCTAGTAGGAAAACAGAGACCCGGGTTTGATGAAGGAGGGTATGGCCTGGGCCTCTGGTTTCTTACTACTCGGAAATGTGAGGACCACTGGTGTACGGGTCCCCCGACATTTAGAGTGCCCGCCGCACACCACTTTCACACGGTCTGTCGTTTAACCCGCTCACACCTGTGAGGTCAGTCTTGTGACTCCCATTTGACAGAGGGAGAAAGCGAGGTCAGACAGGCTGTGAAGCTGTCGGCAAAGCCTTGCAGAGATAAAGGGAAGCGGGCTCACTTGGTGGGACCTGTTGGCAGGCCTGCTGGTTTTCCTCCCAGGCTGTGAGGAGGCAGAGGGGGTTGGTGAAGAAAGATGAATGAGGTTTCTAGAGGGGCAAGGAGCACTGTGAACACCACTGAGAGGGGTCCAGGGGGGCGGGGGTTCACCCAGGAGCCCGGGAAACCAGGACCCCTCTGGTGCTGGTGCCTTTGAACAGCATCTTCTCAGAACCTGGATCCAGCGATGTGCTTGTGGGTTTGAGACGGGTGCAAGACACACCCACACCAACTCCTTTGTGCCCTCAGATTCGGAGGCTCTCGAGTTCCAGGAGTCCTCACCCACAGAAGGGGGTCCAGTGGGATCCTCAGAAGCACCGTCCCAGGCCAGAAGCCGCAAGCCAGAAGGGGGACCTCAGCCGGACAGAGCGTGTGAATCCAGTCAGTACCACCCTGCTCTCACCTGTGATGGCTACCCCAGGGTTTCCCTCCTGCATGGGTTTCACAGGCTGAACCGGAGCAGGGAACTGGGAGGACAGCTGACAAATACTCCAGGAGGTTCCAGACAGGCAGGGGGGAGACAGGGCTGGCGTTTCAGCTGGGGCTGTCAGGGCAGAGTCGCAGGTGGAGAGCCTTCTTCAGGTAGAGAACACCTGTCTATTCTGTGGCTCGTAACTTCACCCCCCCCCCTCCTCGTTGGTTTGCTTGAATGTTTCAGATAGCTGGCTCCGGGTGTCATAACTAGAGGTGTACCGGCAGATAGGCTGTGGGGGGGGGGCTGATGTGTAGCATTTGCAGATTTCTGTGGTATAAATATTCCCACCATGGCCAATTTCAAGTTGCCAACAGTTTATAACAATGGGTCCACAAATTTCCCGAATATTCACAATTAATTCTTGGTATGAACAGCCACCTGCACACTGCTGTTTTTAGCCCAGGTCCCTGGGTGCGTTCTGGCAGCATCAGTAGCCGTGGTGTTTGCCTCCCAGCATTCTGATGAGCTGCTCCTAGTCCCATGTCCCTTTCCCGACCACACTACTCTGTAGCCTGGATAGGGGGCATTGGGAGGTCTCAGTCTCCCCATCTGTCAAGTGGAGCTGAGGTGAGGCTTAGCAGGTGAAGCTCAGCAGGCCAAAGTCCTTTTATTTCTAGAAAACAAATGCAAATGAAGCTCTCGTGCTTCAGTCCCAGTTTAGGGGAAGATTTTTCTTTGCCTTTCATAACCAATCTGTGTGCTGTGTTTTAGAGACAAAATACTGTCTGTAATGGATGGATGTGTTATCGCAGGATGTGTTAACAGTCCCTCAGTCCTTCTTTATTTTCCTTAGGAGAGCTGATCATCCAGAAGCTGGTGGCCCTTCTCCAAGAAGCAGACAGCCAGTTGGGGAAGCAGGTGAGGACTGCTCCGTTCCCCCAAGACCAACCCTGGGGGCCTCCTCAACCCACAAAGGAGACCCGAGTTCAATCCCCATTTTTGCATCTGGACAAACTTGGGCATGTCCTTTAACCTTTCTGAGCCTCGGTTTCCTCTTTTGCAAAATGGGGGATAAATACCTACTTGACAAAGTTTAATGCATGTATAGAAAATGCCAGACATGTAGCAGATGAGATAAATGTTAGTTTAAAACAATATAAAGCTCATGTGGCTCCCCCTGCCAGCTAGGACCTCCCTCAGTCCGAATCCTCCTTGAAGTTCAGCCCATGTCCCACCTCCCTGGAAACCTCCTTCACCAGGTCTGGCCTGCCTGTCCTGCTCATCTCGTCCTTTGCTATCTTCCTTTTCTCTCTGTCTTGGCACACACTTCAGCATTTCTGTGGTCTCCAATTCTTTCAAGCTTTTAGATTTTCCTCCCCTGCTAGATATCCTATAGCGGAAGGTCCCCCGCCCTGGAAAACCTCACAGTCTGCCTGGAGAGACAGACACAGACCATATGTGAAGAGGTGTCAGCTGTGAGCACAGGTCATAGATGAATAATCAGTGTCAGAGACACTGTTGGTGCCTCCCATCCCACCACAGTGCTCGCTGGCCCAACTCCCAGCTCAGCATCAGCATCCTTTTGCCTGAGGACTGGCTCCTGGAGCCACTTTCCCATCCACATAGCAGGCCAGAATTAACGCTCTCCACCTCCCCAGGAGCAGCCCTCAAACAATGGCTGCTGGCAGCTGGTATATACATACCCCAGTTCCCTTGCCCTTGGGGGATAACTGTGAGGAGTGTGTTCTACCCCTGAGGGGATCTGGCTCCAGCTGCCAGCCTGTGGGGCTGCATTCCCATCCTCGTCCCAGGTCTCCACTCCCCCATCAGTGTTTCTCGGGACCACTTACGGCATAAACGAGTCCTTGTCTCTGGGTCTGCCTCTGGGGAAACCCGACCTAACACATTTAAGAATTAAGAAAAGGAGGCGTAGGTTGGGAACCAAAATTCATCCCACATCTACTCTGCACGAAGCATTTCACATAAACTATCTCACTCAATCTCTTCCCCCAACAACAATCGGGGACGGGAGGAATATTATTACTCCCGTTTTACACATGACCAAACAGAGGGTCAGAGAGGTCACACAGCTAGTAAATGCAATTTTAGCATCAGCTGTCTGAGTCCAAATACCTGTACTTTTGTTTTTTTCTCTGTGTCCTGCTGCTTGGAGCCGGACTTTGCAGAACAGATTCTGAGAAGTGGGGGTGGTGGAGGACTTTAACAAGGGGGCTCATCCCAGGGACAGGGAGGCGCCCAGCCTGGCTGTGTGAAGTTGGGGAAAGGTGCAGCTGGGGAGAGGGGGCTGCCTGCCGACAACACTGGTGACCTGCCTTCATTTCTGCTTCCAGATCAGGCGACACCCCAGCTTAAGGAGGTGTTTTTACAAGCTCTCAGACTCCTCCCTGAGAAAGCTGGTGGCCGCCCTGAGCAGCCAGGAGGCCCACTCCACGGAGCCCCCCAGGAACCTCGCCAAGAGACCCTACCAGTTCGCCTTTGGCTTGGCTGACACACTTGCTGGCAACAACAGCCTTGCCGTCCTCAGCCTCGTGGGCCTCCACTACGGCCGACTCAGTTACCCCCAGTTCCCACACGGGGAGGCCCCACAGGTGAGAGGGGGCAGTATGGCACAAGTGATAACAGGCTTGGGGTCACGACAGGACCTACTCACTGTCCTCCCCCCTCCCTGCTTAGTTCAGGACTTTTGGGGTCCGGCTCAAATGCCACCTCCTTGCTGAGGCCTTCTGAGACAATTCTACACCACAGTGACCTGTGTCTTTTCCAGAACCTTCACTGGCTTTACCGGATAATGAGCATCCTCTTTACTTGGCTCTGATCTCTAATACATGTGTATGTGTATGTGCATTTTCATACTGTTGATATCAGTATGGAATACTGGACTGGCTACCATCCTAGCTTGCCCTCTTATTGTTTCATGCCCTATTATTGTTTCATGGAAGCCCATGAATTAGGCTTCCCAATTCTCGACTGTCCTAAAATTGAAATAACAAAGCAGAGTGAGATTTCATATCACATAGGGGGTGGCTGAGGTGGATGAGAAGGACCCATGGGTTGTTTGGTTGGAGGGCTTCCAGGAGGCATCCTTCACCCGTCTTGCCTTGGTTGATCGGTGGAGGACAGCCTCTCCCCTGCCATCCCTCCCACTCTTCCGATTGCTCTCATGCTTTTTCTAATAATCCCCCCTCACCTAAAGCTCTGAGTTATTTCCTTTAGAGATAATACTCATCACTGATTTTTAAAAAAATCTGAATTTTCATGTTTTCTAGTGGACTCTGATTAACAGTTTTTGCCACTGTTTTCAAGTTCACTAAGATAACCTGCCTCCAAACATTTGACCCAGATCTATAGTGCGGAAGCTACTGATGAAGGTGTGACTTTAAAGAGTGAAATGTTCTGTTTGTTGGTGTTGAACAAATAGGATCAGAACGTCTACATCCAAATGGTCCCCCAAGAAAGCAGACCTTTACTGCATGGATGTCACCATCACTCAGACACTCTGTCTTCTTGTCCTGGGATTACTTTTAGAAGCCATGTGATGAGTTTTTCAAGAAAGCTGGTCTTATTTCATGATTATTCCTTGTTATTTGAATGTACTTCACTGTGCTACGTTGGCTTGTTTGCCTGGCGGGAGCTCCTCGTGACCTTGACCTCTCTTTTCTCAGTCTCACTGTCCTCTCCTGGAGAATGGGGGTGTTACAGATAATTTGTCCTCTAGGATGGGTTAGGTAATAGCTTATGGAGTGATCTGAGTTCTTTATGAAGGCTATAGAAACATCAGTTCTGACATCCTCAGTAGCCCTAACTCCATCTTCTGGCTTTATTAACAATTCATTCCTTCATTTATTCACTTCACTCATTCATTCAACCAATAGATATTGAGGGCCTCCTATGTGCCTAGCTGTGCAAGGTGCTGTGAAGGCCTATGGGAGGTTCTGCTAGTGGAAAAGACAGAATGTTTACTGATGACAAAATTAAATATCAATTAAATGCCACATTAGTGGTAACTGAGGTCAAGAAAGCAAGTTGGTTCTGGGAGGCTTCCAGGAAGTGGGAAGCTTTGATTTTGACCTTTGAGGATGGAGAGGCTATAGATGGGGAGAAAGGACCAGGCGAACACTGTAGGCAGGAGGTACTGTGTGAGCAAAGACCCAGAAGTGGGAGCTAGTGTGGTGTGTCGATGGGTTAATGAGAAGTCTGTTGTGGGGCTGGCCTGGTGGCATAGCAGCTACGTTCGCGTGCTCCGCTTTGGTGGCCCAGGTTTCGCAGGTTTGGATCCTGGGCGCGGACCGATGAACAACCTATCAAGCCATGCTGTGGCAGCATCCCATATAAAGTAGAAGAAGATGGGCACAGATGTTAGCCCAGCGCCAATCTTCCTCAGCAAAAAAGAGGAGGATTGGCAACGGCTGTTAGCTCAGGGCTAGTCTTCCTCACAAAAAAGAAAAAAAAAGAAGTCTGTCATCAGGGTGGGACCTACAAATAGTTGGGCTATGGCTAAAACCTATGTTCTTTTTTCATCCCAGAACACTACAAGTCCTGAGACCCAAAGTCCAGATTGAAAGCTATGCCTTGAGCTCAAGTTCCTTTGAACTAGCCAAACGATGAGTGGCTTTATCCAGGAGACTCTGAAGATGCTTCATGATGTCCTAATCCATGCTTCACAGACGTGACTGAAGACAAGCGCGGACAGCCGTTCTGTGGCCATGCACCACTGTGGGCTTGTTAAGACAGAATGCACAAAGGATTCTTCCTTGAAGCTGGAGGCAGAGGCCATGTTGGGATAAATAAGCACTGAATTGGGAGTCAGGAGACCAGGGGTCCTCTTGCTGATCTGCGCACACTTGCTTCAAGAACCTGTACATGTCGCCTCTCCTCTCCAGACCTTGGATTCTGGGCTGGATTGGTGACCTGTCGGATCCCTTCTGGCTCTATCATGCTGAAATCTCTCTAAAGACAGGAATTGATTGCTTTCACTCTGTGGCTAAATACACCCACCCCGCAGAGCTGGAGGCAATCTTTAAGTCCTCACTGAATGAATGAATGAATGGGAGAACTCCTGAGATCCAGGCAATTCTATCAGGCATTCCCGGGGTGGCCTTGGTCTCAACTGGAATTGCACAACTAGTGATTCTGTCTCTAATTTGGGGGTTAGGGAGGAAATGCGGGAGCTACCTCAACAGGCACTGGTCCAAGAGTCAAGGCCCTTGCAATCTGGGGCCACTCTAGTGCTGACCTACGTGCCCTTCGGTGAGTCTCCTGGCTTTTACTTTCATTTGAAAGAGTTACTAAATCCTTTATCTTATTCATTTTTTTATCATCATGTATTTTCTTGATCCATAGGGGCTAAAACTATGCCCACGATCATGTAGAAGGCCCGCTGACATTTTTTTCAGATGTTGGTTTTAAATGTCTTAGTTTTAAAAATAAATTTTTGGTTAATCTCTCACTAGCACACATGTGTATTTAAACAGATGTGCATCTATGTGCAACACAGAATTTATTCAGTTGACCAACAGTGTTTAATGCCCATATGGATTTATAGATGCCTCCCAGGAACTCTGCAGGTATCAGATGGGGAATACCTATGGATTGGGGATCCCTGGTCTCTCAGAATCCTTCCAACCTTGTGTCCTATAACTCTATGACCAGAGAAATGAAGGTGGTACCTTGTACCTCTTCCATCTCATGGAGTTTTGCCAGGAGTCAATGAGAAAATGAATGTGAAGAGTTCTGAAAATTACATAATGCCATGTCCATGTATGTTGTTATTCTTATTATAGCTACAATCTGGGTAGTTTTCAGGAAATGGGGGAGGGCTTCAAGCTGGATCACCATGGATGGTTGCACAGGTGTGCACTGCTCAAGAACACCATGCCCCGGGAAGTGATATTCACTTCCTAGACGTTGTGGATTTATAGATTCATGATGACAATTTTCCAACCGATGGCAGTAAAGTGTCTTGAGAAAGGGGCTCCTTTTGGTATTTGCACAAAGGTGAGGTGTGGGCTGCTAGAGGCTCTGCCTTCTACACAGCTGAACAGTTTCAACAGCTTGGCTCAGGTGGACAATTTGCCATGTGTCTATTATCTACATGCATGCCCGACAGGGCTGTGAACATAACCCTTGGACATTGCCTGGAAGTCGTGCCCATAGAGGAGAGGGTGTTAAAACCTGGATGGCAAACTCCATCTTGTTACCCTCGCTGGACATTGTATTGCTGTGTTGAGCCTGTGGTGAGCACCGGAGGGTGGGACTGGGGAAGGGGAGAAGCCAAGGGCAGGGAGGCCGTGGCACTCAAGTGGGACTGGCCCCAAACCTGAGTCAACACTTTAGGAAGTTCAACTCAGCATATTCTGCAAGCCGTTTAGTGTTATTGCTGCTTCTGAGAAATGGGGGAGACGTGAGCTATTTATGGATTTATCTTAGGCAGCATTCGGGAACACAGCGCCAAAATTTGAAGGATCAGAATCAGTTTTGAAACGAGGGTCAGGAACCTTCTGTGTGTATTTTTTTATTTGGAATGATGTTCTTTGAGCTGTGTGAGTGTTTGGTATGAGTCCGGATGCTGGCATCTGAGTCTCTTTTTGTACTGTCTTATTTGAGCAAATAAAGAAACTGACTTACAAAATGTCTGACCTGGATTATTCACAACGGAGGCAAGAAGGGGGCCCGTCTGCCACATCCAGGCCAGTCTGGTGCCTGCAAGGCTGTGGGGTCAGCCTCCTTCTTCCTGCCTGGGGGGTCCTCTCTGGATGATCTCCAGGTGTCCCATCCTTGGGGTGTCAACTTGATGAGGCAGTAAAAAAAATGTGCCCTGGGCTGGGCATTGGGGGACCTGGGTTTTAGTCCAGCTGCCCACAGCCTGATGACCTTGGAGACAAGACCTGACATGTCTACTTGCCCTCCAGACCCGGCATTCTACAATTCTGTGATTTTTAAGGTGACAGTTAATTGTATGTCCAGGAAAATCTGGGCCAGTCCTGATTCTACATCATCTGTCTTACTAGTCCTTAAATTCTGGTGCCCGAACTCTGTCATTCCGAACCAGGATAAAAATGGACAGAGTACAGTGCCTGGTTTTGGTCCAGAAAGTGTAGTCTCCATTGAAAGGTATCTAGGACCTCCTTTCCTCTCTCTCAGATAACACGTGGGTCCTTCCAGTGACTCCCTGGGGAAGGCGACTCTTGTGTGCGCACAGCTTGCCTTCTTTTCAAACTACACTTCCACTCCCCAACCCCGAAGACTCACGGCAATGCTCTGAGGAGAGCAGGAGAGGGCAGCATCGTTATCTTCATCTCACAGGCGAGGAAGCTGAGGTTCAGAGTGGGGAGGTGCCTTGTGCAAGGTCAGACAGCCAGCTACAGGCAGAACCAGGCCAGGACCCAGCTCCGAGAACCTCTGTTTTAGTGCCCCCCCATTGTCTAATCCATTAGTTCATTTGTTCAACCAATATTTATTGAGCACTTACCATGTAGCAGTCCGATGCTGGCTCTTTGGGATGCACAGATGCAAAAACATAATCCCTGCCCTCGGGATGCTCATGGACCTCACTGGTTACGGGGATTTTGTGCCGACAGGAGTATAGGGTGGCGGGGCACTGTGTGAGGGTGGGCCTCCCTCAACTCACACCATGGAGGCTCAAGAGCACTGAGGTGCATGGGAGATCCTGCTGTTTTGATAGGCTTTTAAAAGGTGGGCAAGTGACTTCAGGACATAATTAACCTAATTTCTCACCCTGAGAAGTCAGGTGGCTAAGTAGGTGAGTCAGAGAACGGGGTCAGCCGAGAACTGGTTGAGTTCGGGGCGTTAGCTGGGTTACAGGGAGGGCTGTATGTTTGGAAGACTAGAGAGTGTTCCTGCCTTGGCCTTGGCCCCAGTGAGACCTCCCAATTTCAAAGCACAGTGACTGGCACATCAAAATACAATTAGTGTTGGTTTAAAAAAAAAAGGCATAAAAAAGAGAAAGGAACTTATTAGGGTCGCAAAATTTAGCAAATAAAAATATGAGTGGCCCAGTTAAATTTGAATTTCAGATCTACAACAAATAATTGCAATCCTGGGGACACACACTAAATAATTATTCATGGTTTATCTGAAATGCAAATTTAACGAGGTGTCCTGTATTTTATCTGGCAACCCTGGAACAAAAGCAAGAACAATTCTCTTAATTACCTCAAAATGGGGAAAAGGGAAATTAAGCAAAAGGAAGGAAAATATTCAAGGGGATTTATTGATACTTACAGCGTAACTTGTAACACAAGAGCATCTGGGCTCTAAATACAGGCTTTGAGTTAAAACAACAATTATTATTACTTTCCATTTTCCCTTGCGCCTCAGGGAACAAGCATTCCTGAGGCCAGACTGAAGGCCTCACTCCCTGGTTCTCATGTCTCAGGGCTCTGGGCACACAGCAAGGCCACTCCTGGGGGAAGGCGGGGAGACCACAGCCAGGTGGCCACTCCGGGGGCCCGTCTCTTCCTACCACATAACCCCCACAGGACGTTCCTTGACTGGTCTGGGCCACAGAATCTGAGTAGGCAGAGGACACAACAATGCTTGAGATTTGATTCTTCTCAGGCTACTCAAGGGTCTATTTAAGTTCTTCCAGGTAGAACCTTCTAGAGGGCCTTGCTGGACCCATGTTCCCTGACATGGTCCTGTTAAATGCCGGCTCCACCTGGGCGTCCCTGCCACAGCCCCCACCCTCCCACGGCTTGAATTTGCCTGCATCCTCTTCAGGCTCCCCAGCCCAGCTCAGGGCCGTCTTCCATCCAGTCCTCTGGGTTTTGCATTCTAGGATTTGTTACGCAAATGCATCTGAGGCCGGTGGGCAGCCCAAGCTTCCTTCCTGGGTCTGGCTGGGGCTGGAGGTTATCCACATTCTGGGGACAAGTGGGGCTAATGTTTTTCTGGACAGGCTGGAAAAATCGAGGCTGAAGGTGTCTCTTACGGAACAAGTTCACTGAGTGTGAACAGCAGACAGTCTGCCCTCATTTGGGCTGGGGGATGGGAGGGGAAGGGACAGTTGGCCTCCTGTTTCTCTACAAACACACCAGGACTTGGGGAAGTCCAGGGTGGCCTGCTCAACCCGGCCGCACCACATCACCCCTGGGAGCTCTTAAAGGCCTCATGCCAGGCCACCTCCATCAAGTGATTCCCGTGAGCGGCTGGGGCGGAGTCTGGTGGTACAAGCCTTTGGTACACTGTGAGAATCCAAAACAAAACAGAAGAAGAACTTGGTTTCTTGACACCACAAGAAAGAGGAAGTGAGTCCATGGCTAAGTCCTGCCTGACCCCCAGGAGTTTGCCCTGTGGACTGGATCCTGGGGGGCTAGGATTGGTCTGGCCCGCCTCAAAGAAGCAAACTCAGCCCGGGGTTGGGAGGAAGGCCCCCAGCCCAGCCTGCCCGGAGGAGGCTGTGCTGTGTGTTCTTCAGTGTCGTTCAGTTCGTGTTGATGTCTGTCCCTCCGTCTCTCCAGAGCAGGGCAGTGGAAGGGCTGGAAGGACCACAGGGAAGATGAGAGGATGTTCAGACAAGGAAGGGCTCACCCAGGTAGGGGGTGTCACCCTGGTCCCTGAAAGGCCTAGGGTGAGCGGAGGACGTCAGAGAGCAGAGGGGAGAAGGATTCGCCTCGGGCTCGTCAGGTTCTCTCCCAGTCCAGCTCAGCTTTTCTCCCTCGGCTTACAGCTTCCTAGAAAAAGGACACAGATCCATCATTTCTAAGGCCCTCATCTGGGGCTTCCCTCCCCTAATTTCCACTGAGAAGGTCCCTCACAGCTTCATATGCCTTGGGCAGCCCAAGCAAGTAGACAGGCCCCATTGTAGCCAACCTGATGCACGGAAATTGGAAATGTCAATTTACATCAAAAGCCAGGTAGAGGGTTCGCTTTATTATATAAGGGTCTTTTGCAATGGGAGAAGTCTATTTGCAGAGCAGGAGTTGATAAAAGAGTGTTTGAAACATTATTCAGTTTACAAAAGTCCAGTTAATATTTGGTTTTTCAGGAAGGCAGAAGAGGTGAAGTGGCCTTCAGTGTGCTGAGTACAGTTGTGCAGACCGCACACTATACGAAGATACACTGCCCATGCAAAGGGGCAGGCACTTCATAGACATACTTACACGGTATGTTATGTGTACAGTTTTGTGAATGTTATTTATACAGTTCTGTAGCTTAGTATGCCACTCATAAAGATTTCTAGCAGTTGTCAGTCAATTGTCCTAAAAAAATCATACATAATGACAATCTTCCAGCAGCTGGCAGTCAAGTTCTCAAGGAAGGGGTGCTGTTTTCTTAGTGCATAAGGTGTTATATGGTCTAGAGTTGGCCTTGACTGTCCCCAGGAAATGGCTGGTGGGGGCAGATAGGAAGCTGGGTTGACGGGGCTCAGGGGTCACCACAGCATCCTGGGACAGGGCAGGCGGTGCCCAGCCTCTAGGGACACCCTGTGGAGATCCACGCCTCAGGGCAGCTGTAGTCCTGGATCTGGCTGGGATGAGGCTGGTAGGTGACCCAAACTGTCTCAGAAGTGGACAGTAGAGAGAAGTTGAGTGGGCAGGGAGCAGATCTGGGTGTGAGAAGCCGAGGAAGCACATGTGGGGAGAAATGAGACAAAAAGGCGGAATGGGAAGAACTGAGTTCCCAGCCCTTCACCTGCTGTGTGACCCTGGGCAAGTCACTTGCCCTCTCTGAGAAACTGCAAGAAGATAGCTACAAAGCCCATCTCAGAGAAATGCTGGAATGTGGACTTGCACATTCTTAGATAATTTTCAAATCTGACTGTGTTTTCTGTTGTTTAAACCCTGTGATTACTCCCCAGCACTGCAGCGAAGTTCAACCTCGTTAGCATGGCACCCAAGCCAGCCTGACCTCCCCCTGCCACATCTCCAAGTGCACCTCTGAGTGCACCTCAAGGCCTCTCCCTGCCCAAATGGAGAAACTAGAACTAGACCCTGTGACTCCTGACTTGCACTCCAGTGCTCCGTCTATCCTGGGAGGCTGTATCACTTATGGTCAACATCACGATGCTGGTGACAGACAACCAGGATTCAGATCCTGGCTCTGCCACCTACCAACTGTGTGACTTTGGACATGTTATTTAACCTCTCTGTGTCATGGTGCCTGGAATGTAATAACTACTATATAAATTTTAGCTACTTTACTACATTCACATTGGAATAGGGGGAGATTCCATAGTAACTCAAAGGAGAGGCTCTCTAATGGTGGAAATTTGGGGAGTCTGACAGACTTGGTAGCTGTTAGGAGGGTTTGAGTAGCAATTAGCAAGATGGACCTCCTCCTTTTCTGTTTGTAGCCTATAGGCTGTCTCTCCACTCTTCAATCTGTCTTTCCACTTTGAGGCCAGTTATACAACCTGAGTCAGATGAGCTGTCACTGGAGGAAAGACAAGGCCAGCAGAGGAAAGCTAGGCTGACACATATATCCAGCCATGCTCCTGGAGAAGGGCACAGCTGGCATTACTGCTGGTCCTGGAATGAAAGGGATGGGGAGCAGACTTGACCCCAACCTCTACCCTAAGCAGAGCTATCCCAGCCAACTATAGACCTATGAGAGAGAAAAACAAACGTCTGTTTTGTAATCCACTGAGATTCTGGTGGTGGTGGTGGGGGGTTGTTTGTTATGCAACATTATCAGAGCAGCGATAACTGACAAATACAGCCTACATCAGAGTATGAATTTGAACATCTGATTTAAAACACACACACACAGATTAATGTATGGACCATCCACTCTATAGCTTTTATTCTAGTTTCTCTCCTCTTTGTCGGGAGGGACATCAGCTGGGGACCAGGAGTTTACACAGGGCTAGCCCATGGAGGTGACAGTGTCTCTTGTGATTGTAGTTTGGGAGGAAATGAGCAGATTTCTCCTCTTCCTGGATCACTCCTCCTTCTCTAAGCCTATCATTTTTGAGCTTCTCTTTTCTACCCCTTCCCTGGTCTTTGAAGCTCAAAGCAGTAAATTTGCATGGAATTGCTTAAAATCATCAGTTGGTAAATTGCCCCCAGGCAGTCTCATAACCTGTTCTATAAGGGAGCTCCGCAGACACTACCTGCCTAGGGCAGGATGATTGACCCACTGACAACAGTGTTTCCCACAGCTTATGGATGTTGTTTTGCTTGTTTTTGTCACATCCTGCTTCTTTATGAAGCACCTTGATTCCCAGAAGTTTGTCAACCAACGTAGCCCTGGCTGAATTGCATAGTTCCTGCTGCTCTGATGTACTGGAAGAGGCCTGGCCCTGGAACGAAGGGACCCGAGTCTGGGCCCAGCTCCCAGATGGCACTCCCAGCCCAGGGAGGCTTCCTCACACCCACGGCAGGCCTGCCTACTTCTCATGAGCAAACTTGACCATGAGCTCCTAGAGCAGAGATATGGACACTCAAAGGTCAGGGAAGTCTTGGGGTTGGAGACCAAGGAACAGAGTGAGACTAATCGCAGGCTGCATTGATCCCACGACCCCCAGGGACCACCAACTGCCCGCTGGGTCCTGCACCCTCCCTGCCCATCCTTTAATCCAGAAAATGACACATGGGTCTGCCACCTTCCCTGTAGCAGCTCTGAGCATCTCCTCCCCACCATACCGCTTCCCATCACCCATCAAGTACCTACTTGTCCAGACTTCTAAGTGGGCCTGTGGCTGCCAGGGTGAGTCTGGTCTGTTTGACCAGACTGTCTGACATCCCTGTGCCTGCCCGGGGACCCCCACCTGGAACAGAGGTATCCTGGAAGGATGTTGCTTAGAATGATTTAGGGATTTTTCTGACCAATAAAGGCTTGAAGCAACTTAAATAGCTGTGTGAGTCTGTTCCATTCAGAGAATACTTTGATAATCCAGTGAAATAATTGTAGTTGATACCTGGCTTGGTTGGTGTCTGAGGCTGGCATTTTTAATTTGCAAGTGTGTGTGTGCATATATATGTATATATATATATATATACATGTGCCTTTACAAACAATGTTATGGTTTAGTAAAAAAACAATTAAGACTTGGTTTATACGGGGCTCACAGTTTGGCAGATTAGTAGGTTTTACTCTTGTCTTTGGTCTAAAGTTCAAATTGGGGTAAACTCCTGAAAGTTGGGGATGGAGTTTAATTCATCTTTGGTATCCCCAGAGCTCAGAAGAGGGCTCGGCACTTAGTAGGTGCTCAATAAAGGTGGACTGATTAAATCAACGACAATATAATAGAGTCAAAAAGCTCTAAGAAGCTGGCCTACATCATTAGGGCTTTTAGTTGTAGGTTGGCAACAGTTTGGAGCTCTCGGAGTTGAGGGTTATGTGGGCACACGTCTGTCTAGTCTGGGTTTTAAATACAGTTCTATTCAGAGGCTGAGAGGTAGCGAGTTGACCTCTGGGAGTTATATAATCATAATATCTACTGATTATTGAGTGCTAGTACACATCTTGCACTCTGTGAAGTGATTTCCATGGCTGACCTCCTTAAACGCTCACAACAACCTTATGAGCTGGTATTATTCCCATATTACAGATCAGGAACTAGAGGCTCAGAGAGACCACATGTCCTGACCGTGATCACTGAGTGAGATTGTGGCAGAGCAGGGATTTTATGTTGTGTGTGTCTGATCCCCTGATCCGTAGCTCCTAATCCCCTCCTTACTGACACCCCCTCTACCCCTTGTAATCTTCCTGCAGACTGTTCCCAGAGCTGCTCCTCCCTGTGGGAGTTAAGAAGCATTAGTCAAGCTCACTGTGCTTTGCTGTCAGTTTTTTTGGATATGGGATGTCTTGGGAAGCCCTTTCTGGTGCCACTTGTCTTCTGTTCTTCTTGAATACCTTGTTCACCCAATTGGAGTCTTCAGCAGGGCTCTCCCTGGGCAAGAGATGAAGTAAGTGGTTTGTTAATGGCCTGTCCTGTGTCCTCCACCCTCAGGGCCCTGGTCCAGCCCAGCAGGTACTCAGATACACCAGCGCTGCTCTCAACCCTGGCCGCGCATCCCAGTGCCCCAGCGAACTTTTATTTTGTAATCAATGAATATTTATCTAAGTAACATCATGCCAACTAGTCAACTGAAACTCAATTAAACTTTATACAGTTATATGTCAATACAATAAAGTTTAAATCATGTGAACAAAATGCACAATACCAAAGCACAAAATGATTACATTTATGCAAACTTTTTCAAAAAGTTTTACAACTAAAATTATACTTAATGTAAGAAGAGGCATATTTTTACTAAATTTGATATGATATGGAGTGGGAACAACAAAAGTAAGAGTGCATGAGGCCCTGCTCTCCAATTGCTGCAACTGTGGCCGTGGAGAAACCAAGCCCCCGCCAGACCTGCTCCAAGGCAGGAGGGATGATGGCGGCGGGGGTGGGGGGGGAGATACCCTTGACCCAGCCTCAGATCTCCTGCTGGTGCCCTCCACTGGCCATCAAACTGGCATCCAGCCAGCAAGGGAGCCTGGGTAATGTGGTCTCCAGGGAACTTCAAAAAATACAGATCCCCAGGCCTTCTGCAAAGATAATAATGGAGTACAAGTTACACAACCTAGACAATCGCTGTGCACTATAAAAAAGATGTTCTTTATAACACAGGACACTTTACAACACAGGAATATTAGTCCCCTTATCATGCTGACAGAAAATAACTTGGATGATTGGAGGCCTTTAATGGAGTCCCTCATTCATACCATGCAGGCGCTACCTGAGGCTAGGATGTAGCAAGCGTGCTGGCTCTCTGGAACTGGGGTATCACCAGAGAGTGAGACATGAGGGGTGCGCATTCTCCCACTGTACTCAGAGAAGGTGCCTTCCCAGGGCGCACAGCAGGGAGCTGAAGAGAATGACACTGTCGCGTGAATAGGCTCATTTCCCCCAGATTGTCCCACTGAAGAAGGGGGGTGGTGGTTTGTGAACTGTAAAGGGATGGACTGTAATCACACAAACTAGAAAAGGATCCCAGTGTCCCTCCGGCAGCTACAGAGATGGAAGATATCACTTAGCTGGGCCTCCCTCCCCTGCCCATGTTCCCAGTTCAGGAGAAACTCACATTGTATAAGGCTCGCTGGTGGTTTCCTTCACAGTGACCAGAGGCATGGCACTTTTGGGATTTGAAGAGGCAAGGGGAGCTACAGCCCAAAGTAAAGATACAGGAGACATGAGTGAGATGGAGGGAGGGATACTTCGCCATTTTTGAAACAACAAAAGGAAGTAAGAGAGAATGTTTGGGAACAGTAAAGAACTCCCTCACTTCCAAACTCTCATATTTAGGACCAGGATCATGTTGTTGGATTTGACTGAGACCCAGGTTAGTGATGTCTGTGGAAGGACTGATGCCGACCCCCAACGTAAGATTATCAACAATTCTTACGAAAAGTAGCCATGTTTGGGAAAGTTTTCAGGAAAATCCCCCATAGGGGCCTGAACCTTCCCTCATCTGCTTTATGTAATGCTTTTCTCTTTTTTATTGGAATAGAAAATATTAATAGTTTTAAGACCATTGTTCTTAAGTAAGCTCTTTGCAGGTTTTTGATGAGTATGAGGATATATAACATATGAAGATTAATATGTAATTATGCAATTCATGTAAATAAAAATAATATAGAATCTATTTAAATTCCTCTACCTGAAGTTCTTTCATTTGGGGGCCTTGGGTCTTCCAAATCTATTTGCAGTTCCCTTGTTTATGGATTTTCCTAGGACTTTCTGCAACCCCTTCACCCCCAACAACACCATGGCCATCAGTGACTGATAACACTAACCCCTGAGGAGGCTCGGCTCTGCCCAGCCCACAGACGACCTAGGGTGTCGCTGCTGAGGCACAGCTGGAGGCTAACAGGGTTTCTCAACCTCAGCACTACAGTCATTAAGGGCCAGATAATTGTTTGTTGTGGGAGTTGTGCATTGTAGGATGTTTAGCAGCATTCTTGGCCTGTACCCACGAGATGTCACCCACTAGGCGACAACTAATTGGCAAATGTCTCCTGGGGATAAAATCGCCCCCAGTTGAGAACCAGTGGGCTGTCTGTACCCTCTGTCCACCCCAGTATGAGTGAGGAATGCTAACTCAGGGTCCAGGATTGCTCAGGCCCCTGAAGACGGCTACCTGTAGGCACAGGTGTGATAACATCAAATAAATGTCTTTCATCTAACAGGAAATGAGAGAGCATGTAAAACATTTTGACCAATTTTCTGACTCTTAATGTCCTGATATTTTTGTCTCATTGTGATTAAAAGAATCAAATAAACCTATTCCAGAGAAAAAATCACCCCTGACTTGGGGCAGATTCTCCAAGAAGGAAAGTTTGCGAATCTGCGCCGCCTTTACCATAGTAAGCATGGTAATGCTCATTAACTTGGCTGATGGACCAGGAGGGCCCTACCACTTGGCTTCAGTCCATCATTTGGGCTCCTGTCCCCTTGCTCCCACCCAGACCATGTGTGGTGGCCAAACAGGTATCCTCTTTATCCTAAATGTAACTGCACTTTCCTTCTCTGCACCTGAGCTTCTAGAATAAACAAAATCCAAAATGTTCTTTCTACTCTGTCCAATCCCACCCCACAAACCATGACTGTCAAAATCCTGCCCATTTCAACTCGCCTGTCACCTCCAAGAAGCCTTCGGACAGAGAATAAGAGAAGCGATCTTACTCTCTATGAACACCCCAACGCTGTTTTTGTTAAATAGGACTTAATAATTCGTTTTGGATTTTGAGGTTGGTATCCATGTCATCCCCTCTGCTGGAGACGAGATTTCCTGAGAGTAAAGAATCGAGAACTGTTCCTCTTTACAGCCCCTACAGCGGTGATTCTCAAACTATCTGCAGTGAAGAATCAGTTTTTAAAAATCTTACTTACAATCCATAATGGACTAGTATTTTGTGAGATACAATACAAATGAATTAGTAGGAAAATGACCAAGCGTTTGGATGTCGTGACAATATCTTATTGCTATAAACATGTCTGAATCCTTACTCTCTATTTCTACATTCATTTCACTGTGAACTAGTAACATAGTCTGGGGATGGGCACTGGTCTGCAGACCACTCTTCGAGTAGCACTGCCCTGGAACGGTGACTTTCACAATAAAAATCTACTAGAACAGCAGTTCTCAAACGTGAACAGGCTAAAGAATCACCTGGAGGGCTTGTAAAAAAGAAAGACTGCTGAGTCCCACCCCCGAGTTTGTGATTTAGGTCTGCGGTAGGGCCTGGGAATTCTCATTTTTAACAAGTTCTCAGGTGATGCTATTGCTGCTGGTCGAGGACCACACTTTGAGAATCACTGGACGAAAGAAATGAACAAATGCCAAGTACGCTGCCCTCTACTGGTGGCCTGTCCTCATAACAGGGAGAGCCGCTAAAGCTAACTGCTAACTTCTCCAATGCGCCCCTCTAAAGCAATGGTGATCACCCACCATGTTGTTACACACTTGCTGATGGACTCCAGACATGAGGAAGCCATGAGAAGCCAAAGGGTCCATACCTTGTGGCTGTTCTGGGCCCAGTTCTTCCACAGGTGGCTGTGCAGGTGATGCCGAAGGAGAACATTGGGGCAATGTTTGAGGTGCCCCCACAGCTGAAGGCCTCAGGCATGGCCTGGGTGACACAGATGACCGGGAGGGTGGGGATCTGGGTGGCGATCCAGTCAGTTGTACCTCCTGCTGTGGTGATACAGGCGACAGCCCAGGTGGTGAGTGCACAGCTGAGAGGGATATAGGTGGCAAGTCAGTTGAGGAATGTGATGATGAAGAAGGAAGTGGCAATGCAGGTGACTGCTCAAATGAAGAGACAGGCGGTGAGACTGGTGACTCCACGGGCCACTCACATGTTGATTCAGGTGTCTGCACAGGTGGGGACACAGGTGGACCACGGCCACCCCTTCCTTCTCCTTTGGGAGCCCATTGTGTGTGAAGTTGTACAGATTCTTCCAGACTGCCCTGCTCTGTCTGAAGGCTTGGTTGACTGCATTCAGGGCACTCATTGCTGAGGGCATGCTCTATCTGGAAGTACACTTCTACGCGGGGGAAAATCACTCTCTTGGAGGAAGAATTCAGGTAAGCATCATCTGGGGAAAAACAACAGCCTGGAGTCACAGGGGGTATTACTAACCCCTGGAATCAGCATGACGTTTGCAAAAAATGGTTTCCCAAATTATTTTCACAAACAGCGTTAGTGTTTTTCAATGGCCTTTCTTTACCTACTTGAATTTATATTGAGTATTTGATTGTGTATTAATTCACTTATTCAGTGGATATTTATTGAACATCTACATGTGCCGGGCATTACACCAGGACTGAGGAGGTGAAGGAAACAAAAACAGGTGTGATGGTTCCTTGAAGCTTACAGTCCAGCATGGGGTCAGGTGTTGACCACCCAAATAACCTCAAGTTTTAGCCAAGACAAATGTTAGACAAGAGGGGAATGCCGACTGAGAGAGAGAAGCAGAGAGGAGTTAACCAGGAGGCTTCCCCAAGAGAGGGACATTTGAGCTGAGATCTGAAGGGCGAGTGGTCCAGGGGTGGTCATGGTGGGATGAGGAGGAGCATTTCAGACAGAGAGAACAGCATGCACAAAGGCCACAGGTTTGAGGGAGCATGAGGAGGCTGAGGGTGTGAGAGGTCAGTGTGGGAGGAGCAGCGTTGGGGGCACTGTGGTGGGAGATGGGGCTGAGGAGGCGGCAGGGGCCACATAAGGGCTTGGAGCATTGAGGACACCTGGTTTTCATGGAGACCATGAAGATTACAGGCAGGAAGGTGCTGACCTGTCTCTGGTTTTGACAACATCTATGTGGCTGCTGTGTGGAGAACGGCACAGGGGACCCAGGGAAACCTGTCAGGGTGCTGAGAGGTATTTGGGGCTTGCTCTGGAAGGAGATAGAAAGAAGTAGAAGATTCTGTTTAGGAGGTAAGATAAATGAGAACTAGTGATGGATTGACTGGGGGATGAGGGAAGGTATGTGGCTTACACAATCGATGGATGCTTGTGCCATTTGCTAAGAATATGACCGTGGAGGGGATGGGTCTGGAGAGGAGTGGGGAGAGCACAGGTTATGAGTTTGTTTTGGGATATGTTGAGTTTAGGGGCCTTGGAGATGTCCAAGGAGAGATGACAAGGGAGCAGTTGGATGTATGGGTTTGGATCTCAGAGAAGAGATGAGGGTCAGAGATGTATATTTGGGAACCCCACCTGTGGGTGGTAACTGGAGCCAGGAGGGTGGCTGTGGAGGAGATTCCCTAGGAAGGAAAAGCAGAGTGGGAAGGGAGAGGAGCCAGGACTGAGTCAGGAGACAGGCAGAGGCGAACCCAGGGAAGGTTTTCTTAAATAGGCAAGACTGGGGTAGGTTTAAAAGTTGCTGGTAAGGATCCAGTTGAGAGGTGGAGGTTGGAGATATAAGAGAGAGGGGGATTACTGGATAATTGGAGAGTCCAGAGTTGGAGAAAGGGTCTGAGAACGGTGGAGGGGTGGGCTTTAGGCAGGAAGAGGGTGCTTCCTTTAATGTGCCAGGAAGGAAGGAGGACAGGGATAGATGAGTCTGTGTATTTGGTAGCACAAAGTTGAGAGAACATCTCCCTGATGGCTTTGGTTTTCTCTGTGAAGTAGGAGGTAAGGTCCTCTGCTGGGGATCAGGGAGAGTGGAAGGTTCGAGGTGGTAATTGCAGAGGATGAAAGAATAGGTTGATAAGAGAAATACAGCATGATTCCTTTCTGTGTAGAAGTTCACAAGCTGATTCTAAAATTCATCTGGAAATACAAAGGACCTAGAGTAGCCAAAACAACTTTGAAAATGAACAAAGTTGGACTACTAAGACTACCTTGTTTCAAGATTTATTATAAAGCTATAGTGATCAGGACAGGATGGTATTGATGCAAAGACAAAGAAATCTATCAATGGCACAAAATATAAGGTCCAGAAAGAGACCCATGACATGTAGAGACACCTGATTCTACTCAAAGGTGCAGAGCCATTTCAATGGAGAAAGCACAGTCTTTTCAACAAACAATGCTGGAACAACTGGAAGCCCACTTGAAAAAAAAAAGTACTTTGGTTTATACTTCATACCCTATCTAGTATATGTGCTGCTGAAGAGAGCACACTTCACCTTTTCTAAAAATTAATTCAAAATGGATCAGAGACATAATGAAAAACCAAAAAACCATAAACCTCTTAGAAGAAAACATAGGAGAAAAAGATTTTGTGGGAGAAAAGATGTTGAGTAAGGCAAAGATTTCTTAGATGAGACACCAAAAACTTTATGGAACCAAAAGACTTTTTCCAAAGACACTGTTAAGGAGCTGAAAAGAGGAATCACAGACTAGGAGAAAATATGTGTAAATTGTATTTCTGATAAAGGGCATTTGTCTAGAATATATAAAAACTCTTAAATAAGAAAATAATTCAATTTTTAAATGGGCAAAAGAGCCAACCAAAAGAGCTCCGAGTGGCCAAAGCGGGGATAATTTGAGTAACAAAATGAATAAAGCAGGATTGAATAATAGCCTAAAGTATAAAATAAGTATCCATGAGTCCATACTGATATAAACAAATGATTGAATAAATACATAAATGAGGGAGAAGAGACAAACCTCCCTGGCAGAAGAATTCCAAATAATTGATGTAGCTACTCAACCCTTAGGGAAGTGGAGCATGCTCCTTAAGTGTGGGCTGCACATAGTGACTTCCTCCTAAAAGGCATAGTCTGGGAACGGGGAGAAAGAGGAACTTTACAGTGGAGACCTGACAACCACCACTGCAGCTGGGCGGTCAAGGTCAACATCATCAGTGAAATGCCATGTAACAGCACATACCCTGATACAATGTGATGAGAATGGCACTCTGCCTCTGTGGTCTTCCTCCCCAAAACCAGCAACCCCGGTCTAACCATGAGAAAAACACCAGACAAACCCCAACTGAGGGACACTCTGCAAAGCATCTGGCCAGTACTCAAATCTGCCAAGGTCATTAAAAACGAGGAGTCTGAGAAACTGTCACAGATGAGAGGAGCCTAAGGAGACATCATGAATAAATACCATGTGGTACCCTGGATGGGATCCTGGGCCAGAAAAAGGACATTTGGTAAAAACTAAGGAAATATGAATAAAGTATGGACTTTAGTTAATAATTTATCAGTATCGGTTCACTAATTGTAAACACTATATCATACTATGTACCAAACTATATATGTACCATACTATAACATCTAACCAATGTGAGACATAATAATAGGGAAATTTGGATGTGGAGTACGTGGAAACTCTCTACTATTTTCATATTTTTTCTGTAAATCTAAAACTATTCTAAAAAATAAAGTTTATTAAAGGTCTAGGAGGAAATGGGCAAAAGAGTTGAACAGACACTTCACCAAAGAAGATATTTGGACAACTAATAAGCAAATGAAAAGATTCTCAACATCATTAGTTATTAGGAAAATGCAAATTAGAACCACAATCAGATACCACCACACACCTATTAAAATGGCTAAAATGAAAAAGACTGACCATGCCAAGTGTTGGTGAGAATTAGGGGAAACTGGAACTCTCATACACTGCTGGTGAGAACATAAAATGGTACAACCACTTTGAAAAACAATTTGGCAGCTTCTTAAGAAAGTTAAACATACATTCTGGGTATGTGTCTTAGTCCATATGTATCCAAAAGAACTGAAAATAGAATCTCAAAAAAAATTTGCACAGCCGTGTTCATTGCTTCATTATTCACAATAGCCAAGAGATGGAAGCAGCCCAAGTGTCCACTGATGAGTGAGTGGATAAATGTGGCACAGACACACAATGGAATATTATGCAGCCTTAAAAAGGAAGGAAATCTTGTCACGTGCTACAACATGAATGAAACTTGAGGACATTATAAGTGAAACCAGTCACAAAAAGACAAATACTGCATGATTCCACTTATTTGAGGTATCCGAAGTATTCAAACTCCTAGAAATAGAAGGCAGAACGGCGGTTGTCAGCACCCAGGGAGAGGGAGAAACGGGGAGTTGTTGGCCAATGGGTAGAGTTCCAGTTTTGCAAGATGAAAAAGTTCTGGAAAGTGGCTGCACAACAATGTGAACATACTCAACACTATTGAACCGTATGCTGAAAAATGGTTAAGATGGTAAATTTTATGTATTTGTACCACAATTTTGCATATATAAATTATACACATAATTATATATTTATATATAAATATATCTATAATTGTGTATAATTTATATATATAACATACATCTACCATATGATCTAATCATTCCATTCCTAGGTATATACGAGAGAGAAATGAAAGCATATGTCCATACGAAGACCACGCATGAGACACATTCATAGCAGCTGTATCCACAACAGCCTCAAAGTGGATACAGCCTAAATGTCCACTAACAGATGAGTGGATAAACGAACTGTGGTATATTCATACAATGCAATGTAAAAAGGAATGGACTATTTATACCATGCAATAACATGGATGAATCTCAGAATAATTATGCTGAGTGAAAGAATGCAGGAAAAAAGAAGAGCTCATACTGTAAGATTCCATTTATCAAAAACTCTAGAAAGTGCAATTAATCTATAATGACAGAAAGTAGATCAGGAGTTGTGTGGGGATGGGGGGTGAGGGAAGGTGGGAGGGATCACCTCGATTGTGGTGCTGGTTTCACAGGAGTGTGTGTGTGTGTGTGAAAACATCAAATTGTGAAAGGGAGGAAGGGAAGGAGAGAAGGAAGAATGGCAGGAAGGCAGGAAGGAAGGGAAGGAGGGAGGAAGGAAGGAAGGTGTGTCTGGCCAGGCATGCTTGCATGGATATTTTAGACACGGCATCCTCTGAGCTCCAACCTCGCTCAACGCCCACGTCCACACGTCTATGTGGGGAATGTGGATTTTCCAGCATGCCAACAATCATGCCCTTCCCTTTGGCAGAAGGCTGCTGCCAGGGGAGGCCAAGGGTGGAGAGGGAGGCTTGACGGGCAGCAGGAATAATTAGGTGGATGTGAGCCGGGGCAGGAGAAAGAGGAGGCCAGGATGTGAGTCGAGGAGTTGAGGGTGACACCCCGTGGGTGCGGCTTCCTGCCAAGCTGACACCCATCCAGAAAGCAGTCGGGCGGGAGGCTGGAGCGGACTCCCGTCCTCCGTTCCCAGATGGCAGGTGGGAATTAGGAGTGTGTCTCTGGGCACCAACCGCAGTTTCTCAGGATGTGTCAGCATCTCCTGCTCACATCTGGTGCCGGGAGAAAAATCCAGCCCCACCGAACGCGACAGGATTTAGGTGGTGGAGCTGAAGCCGCGCTGAGAAACCCTTGCGCACAGCGGCAGATTGGAAGAGGAAGCAAAAAGAGCCGGTAGCTGGCACGAGGCACTTTCTTCCTTGCGAGTTGTGTCCCTTCCTACTTGGAGGGATTCCAGGGCCATTGGGAAAACCTGCCACCCTCCATATACTGCCCCAATTCTTTAGTGGATGCCTGAAATGCTACTATTAGAGTTTCGTCCTTGGTTTAAGGCAGCCATTCATCCCCGTGAAAATGTCCACATCAGCTAAGGGTGAAAGGGTGGGGGAGGGTGAGAGGGTGGAAGAGCAGCGACTGAGAAATGGGGAAGAGTAGAGATGCTTAGCAACTCACTTTGTAACTCTCCCCGGGGCTTGCCCCGAGAGAAGGAGAGAGGAAAAGTTCTAGAGGAGGGACAGGTAGGGAGGTAGCCAGGCAGCCAGGCTGTAACCGGAGGTGTGGAGGGGTCTCCAGGGGCAGGGAATTGGTGTCTGCTCCAAGACCCCGGTCCCAAATCAGGGGATCCCCCAAGTCCCCAGTATACACTGTCACTGAGGAAAGAGTGGAGGGGCTCCCCAGCTGGTGGTGGAAAGGACCCCAGGCCCTAGCCAGCCCCTCCTATTCCCAAGGCTTTAGGTGAGGCCCCATCTCCACCCCTCCCCCCATACCCCTCAGGTGGTCTTCCTTTTGGAAGTGTGGGGCTCAGTTTTCACAGCGGCCACCTGTGTAAGTGTGGAGAATGGGAGAGTTGTCAGAGGAGAGTCAGGGTTAGGAGGAGTCTGTCCTGCGGGGGGGGGGGGCTGTCTCCGAGGTCAGAGCAGGCAGTGGGCTGCACTGACTGTGGCTGGGAATAAAACTCTGAGGTAGCTTCCACAATCAGCCCCCTTGTACAGATGAGAAAACTGAGGCCCGAGGAGATTAATTACCTGCTGAAGATCACACAGTTAGTAGGTGTCAGGAACCAGGATCTAAACCCTTTTTACAGATTAGGATCCAAGACTCAGAGAGGGAGAGTGATTTTCCTGAGCGCACACAGCTGGGGAGATGGGGATCCTGGCCCAGGGCTACTTGCCCCTAGAACCCACCTTCTCTCCATCCTGCTTTCCTGCTCCCCAACCCCCTTGTTGGGAGAATGGACCCAGGAGAAAGTAAAGATTAAGACAAGGGGAACTTAGGAAAACAGGAAGCAATTTTGAAGAAAAAAAAGGCAAACATATCCTAGGAAAAAACCTTCATTCAACCCTTTAATCTCACTGCTAAAATATTTTTTTAACTTTGTACACAAAAATTTCACCACAGCATTGTTTATAATCATGAACATTTGGAAACTCAAAGGAATGATCAAAGTTTTCTGTACAACTGTGAGGGAATATTGTACAACTGTCAAAAAGACAGTTACGAAGACCATACGGTGACATGGAAAAAAACTTACAACATTAGGTAAACACCCTTTGATCCAGGAATCCCTTTTTCTGGAAATATATTCTATGGAATTAATTCTAAATATGGTAGAGCTTTTTTTCCTTCCTTTTAACAAAAATGTCTGCCATGGCCTTCACGGAGTTAGTGTGTATCATACACGTCATTGGAATCTTCCTTCCACCCAATAATGCACAGAGGATACACAGGTGTGAGGACCACACTTTCCAGACCAACATAGGGCAAAGGCTCCTCTCTCTCATTTGTTGATCAATATGTCACTCAAAGTCTTACACAAATATAAACTAATTACATCTAGTTCTACATTAACAATACCATTTTATTGGAAAAAGAGTAAAAATAGAAGGGAATGAAATGAGATGAAGATGGATTTTTCCAGGGAGATATGAGCTATGTATTTCCTAAATACAGTTTTTAAATCCAGAAATATATTTGTACAAAAGCCCTAGACACTGTCCCATCAGTTAACCCCAAAGCCCCCTTTCCATGGAGATCCTCACTTCTGGCCGCAGTGGCTTGTCCTGCACGATGCAGGCGGTCAGGTCCCTGCACCTCTTTCTGGGTCTCCTGGTTGAAGGGCATTTCCAGTTCACAAATTTGGGGGAAAGCTCCTCTACTCAGCTCTTCCACTTCCTGTCTTTGCCTCCCCCTCCAAGCCTCCCCTTCCTCGGGGGCCCCCCGTGGTACTTACTCAGCCGCCTCAAGTACAAAACAACATCTTCATACCCTCGGTAGTAGTAATCATGCAGGATCTGCAAGGCGGGGACACCAGGAACATAACTCAGGCTGCAGCAACAGAGAGAGCCGCGGTCCCCTCACCCAGGGCAGCTACTTTCATTGCTCTTGAGCTTTATGTGTTGGGGTTTTCAAAGTGTATCCATCCAGCGTCCATCCCTCACTATCTGCTAAGAAGAGGGGCATAATTCCTGATCCCGTGTCCTCTGTGATGCTGCGTTCATGTGTTAAACCATCCACAGCTGATCATCAGCCTCCCCTGGACAGGACAGGGTGGGATGTTTGTAGCAGAACCAGGGACGGTGCATCTGGGCCATATGACGAGCAAAGTTTGGAGACTGGGTTAAATTCCAGTGCTGCCACTTATTGGCTGTGTGGATGTAACCGCTCACAGCCTCAGTTTCTTCATCTGTAAACAGGGAACAATAATAGTACCTATCAGAGAGGATGCTGGAGGATTACATGAGATATCGCCCATAAAGCCCTTTCTGTAAAGGGCCAGATAATAAATATTTTGGGCTTTGCAGGCCACATACAGTCTCTGTCGTAGTTTTTTTTACAGCCTTTATAAAGGGAAAGCCCAGTCTTAGCTCACAGGCTGTACAAAACAAGGCCCAGGCTGGATTTGGCCTGTGGGCCGTAGTTTGCTGACCCCTACTGCGTGCCAGAGTTCAGTTAACATTCCTGTCAGCGGTTCTGCATCATCTCATTTGACAGGGGAGAAAATTGAGGCTGGGAGCGCTTAGGGGACTTATTCAAGGTCACATAGTTAGTTAGTGGCAAGGCCAGGACACAGGTCTAGGAGGAAGTTAAAGGGACCATCTGAGGGAGGAGACATAGATGGAACTGAGTGGGCCCCATTGGCTCCCCCACCCCATCCCCAGCCCCGTCACCCTTCCCGGTTTCTCTTCCCTGTCCAGGGCCCTCCTGTCTCTCACCACCAGGTCTGGAGGGAACAAGGCGTGGGTCATCCTGGCGATGTTTTCCAGGGAGAATTGGAAGGAGCAGTTGAATATGCGGAAGTCGTGGAAGACGGCGGGGCAGTCCCGGGGACAAATGTCCTGCTGCCCAGTGAAGGTGGAGATGGTGATGGAGTCAGTCCAGAAGGAGCAGGGCTGCATGCCCGTGAAGCCCCCATCAATGTACCGCTGTGGGGGGAGGCAGAGAGAGAAATGCCCATCAGGGGTCAGAGGTCCTCTCCCCTACTCAGTGAGTCCACCAAGGAAATGGGTCCTTCAGGACAAGCCTTGAGATCAAGGTCTGGGTGGGTGAGTGGTGTGCCCAAGGTCACTTAGTGAGTCCATGGTGGCCTCTGGGCTCCCAGCCCAGTGCTCTGTCCCTGCACCGTCTCCCCTCAGCCTTCTGAATAGTGCTGAGACAGGGGCTCCCAGGCTCTGTGGGGAGGGGGCACCTATACTCTGGATTATTCCCCCAGGATTGCATGATCCCTGTCACAGCTACCCCTCCTAGAGCCGCTCAACTGTTGAGGGTGGGGCTGGGGAATGGAGCAGGTCTGAGCAGGTTGTGGAATATCCCTTCCCCAGACTGCCACGGGTCCAAAGTGCCCTCTGTTGAGGTCAGGCAGCCTCGACCCTCTCCAGAGCACCCTTGACCACAGCCTCACCACCGGCCACCATATGTCCACCCTCAAGTCCCTTCCCTTCTTCGGGCCTCTGTTTCCTCAACCATGAAAGAAGGACAACAAATACCGAGGCTCCAACTCTCTAGGGGGCCTGAGGATGACAGGTGACATGCGACACGGCTCCATCTACCAGCGGATTCCTCGTCTCTGGATCTCATTTCTCTGTCTATAGAATGGGGAGGGGGCATGGCTGAGACCTCCTACTCAGAGGGCGGTCCGTGGACCAGCAGCACTGGCATCGGCTGAAGCTGGTTAGCAGTGCAGATTCAGGCCCTGCCCTAGACTCACTGGATAGGAATTCGCATTATATCACAAGAACCCCCGAGTGATTCCTGGACTCATTAAAGTTTGGGAGGCACTAGCCTAGATGACCTCAAAGGTTCCCGTTATTCAAGGTTCCAAGTCCCAAGGTTCAAGGGTCCATAGTCTATGCTGTCTGTCACTTCTGGGAAAATCTGGCGAGCCTGTGGAGTCTTGATTTTCCAGGCTCAGTAATGGGTTGGTGGGTCCAACCAGAGAGCCCAGTCCGGCTGGGGAGGTTCATCTTAAAGACTCACAAATCCATCTGTTTGGGAATTCTGAGTAGAAAAACACAAGAAACTTTCCAACTCATGGTCCTCCCACTGAATTCCAAGACCACCCCTCTGCTCTCCCAGATGTGGATCACAGCGACCCCAAGCCACCCCTGGATCCCGGTTTGCTCCCCTCTCCCGCCAGAGCACTCACCACGCCACGGTAAGTTGGGGGGATGAGGCCGCAGTACACGGGGACAAAACAGCTGCAGTACAGGGCCTGTGGGAGGAGAATAGGACTGAGATGCCGGAGGCCCTGGGGCTGGGTGGGGGGGTTTCACCTGTAGGCTGCTGGGCCACCGCCAGCCTGGCCTTCCTTAAACCCAAAGCAGAGGCATGACCCTGAGAAGTGGAGCCCCAAGTTCAATTCCTGGCCTGCCCCTAGGTAGCTGGGTGCTTGATAACCTACTTGGTAAAAACTTGGTCAGTCTGGGCCTGATGTCCCAGATTTAAGGGGAGAGGTGGCCTTAATGATCTGCAGGGTCCCTTCTAGCACCACATTTCCATGAATCCAATGGGATTCAACAACCATTAGTGTGTGTCTGTCCGGGCCCAGGTCCTGGAATCCAAGGAGAGTGAGATGCTCACCCTTGCCTCTGCTCAAAGAGGGGGAGTAAGCAAGTAGGTGACAGTACACAGGGGGACAGGTGCTATGATGGAGGTGAGCATGGGCATTGTGGCCCCAAGGGAGGAGCACCCAACCCAGGGGGTGTGGGGCAGGCAGGTGATGAAGGAAAGGTCCCTGTAGGAGTGACTGGAGTCTCGGCAAGCAGGCGAAATGGGGTGGGAAGAAGGGAAGGGCATCCCAGGCAGAGAGCACAGCCCGGGTAAAGGCACAGAGGCCTGCTTTGTGTGTGGTCTGCTAGGGTTGGCATGGGCAGGCGTGGGAAGTGGTGGGACAGGGCTGGGGAGAGAAAAGTCTTGAAGAGCTGGGTGCTAACAAACCCAAGGGACACAAGGTGGGTGGAAGAGGCATCCATGCCCACGGCCTATTCATCACCACCCCCAGGATCGTGGCCAGGCCAGTGTGGGGATGTGAGGATGGGGTGGTAAGAGCCTTGTATTCGGGGAAGGAGAAGGGAGTGGAATATAAGATGGAGGGCCATGCAGCCTAACCCCTTTGTCCTGAAAGAAAATTGGGCATATCCACAGCACTCTGCAGCAATAATAATTCATAGCTAAAATTTATATTAAGGAGCTGAGCACAGGGCACTATTAGAGTATGCTTTCCTAAGTGATAACCCATTCAATGCTTTTATCAAGGGCCACTAGAAGAGAGGAGACAGAAGGGGATGCTGTTCTCACAAACTGGGAGTAATTCTGGGGGAACACACTGCAACCCAGGCTGGGAGGGTCTAAAGAAGACATGGGACCTCTGTTGGGCACACTAAACTGCAGGATCACCACCGAGGGCAGGGCAGAGGCAAAAGGAGGGGCTGAGCCCCTGGGGAGTCTGGGTGTTGAAGTCTTGAGGATGGTGACCAAGTCTGGCTCATCTTGGGCTTCTCTGTGTCCATCTCCTCTAACAGCCTGACACAGAGTGATGCCAGGAGGGTGAAGGGAGGGAAAGACTAGGGAAGCAGAAAATAGAAGGAAGTGAGGAGGCCGGGTGGACCATCCCAGGGTCTGTCAAGAGAAGCAGGACCAGCCCTCCAACCTCTCTCCCTCCCCGCCCCCACTCCCCGGTCCCGGCCCCACATCCCCCTTGCCTCGATGAGTTCCTCCTTAGATGTAAACTCTGAGACCACGACACTCGCTCCGTCCTTGAGCCGGGTGAGGGTCACGTGGAGCTTCCCCGTGGTGATCTTGTAGGAGTCCTCAGGTAGGACCCGGTACAAAAACTGCCTCATTATTGTCACCATCTTGCAGGACGGGGACAAAGGCCCCAGGAAGTATTTCTTCACCTCGGCCACACCCACATTGAGGACTCTGAGGTACTCCTCTGTGGAGGAAGCAGACAGGAGTGAGTGGTCAGCGGCTCACGACCAAGAGAGGTCAACGGCGATTTTGCCATCTCATCCTGCATCCGCCGAATGCGAGAACCTGGAATTCGGAAGCAGGGGAGGTCTCGGGAATCAACCTGTCGTTTTGCACATGAGGAAAGCGAAGTACTTAAGAATTGAGCCACTGACTCCAGAGAGCGAGTCAATGGTAGAACTAGACCAGGCGTCCTGACTCCTTTCAAACTGAGGGCAAAGGATGGCTTTCCTGTCACCGTGCCTGGAAGTCCACCGCCAAACTATATTCTTTTGGGATCTAGAGGCTTTTTGCCCTGTATGAGAGTCCTATTAAAACACTGGTACAGTTGAGGGACTTTGCCAAGTGACACGCTGGGACGCTTGCTCAGTGCCTGCTGAATCTGTGGGCAGGGAGGGGTGCTGGCCTTGAGGCAGGTGATTACAGGGAGGGTGAACTTGGTCTTGAAACCATTGCATTATCCTCCCTTTATGGCCCATGGTATGGGCCTGGGAGGGAGAAGGCCCTGAAGTATGGACTACGAGCTGCGCCAGGCTGTGCTGCAGGCGTCCCCAGGAGGGGAGATGAACTTTCTCCCTCCTTCTGAGAGGAGCACAGCCATGGCACAGGGCTTACGTGCCAGATGGGGCTCGGAGGGCAGGTGTGTTGTTCATAGAGTGGCAGAGGAAGGTGTAACCCCCTCCCAATCCCTAGAACCCCACCGGGGAAGTTAGGGTTGTAAGCTTAATGAGAAGTGCCATCCTGCTGGATTCTCACAGCAATGCTGTGAGGTAGGTGTTTCTACTGTCATTTTACTGATGAGGAAACTGAGGCTCGGAGAGTTAATATAGCTTGCCCAAGGTCAACCATCTCGTAAGTGGACAAAGTGGGATTTTAACCTAGAGTGTGTGACCCCGGAACCCATACTCCTTCCACTACACTAAGCCACAGGCTTCCAGAGCTGGGCCTGTACCTGCTTCTTGCTGATGGCTGCTAATTTCTACCCTGTGCAAGCCCTCTGGGAAAATCAGGAGCAGAAATAGCTCTGTAAAGGGTTACTAGTATTTTTTAACCTAATATTTAATTGTAAAACATCCTATACAGAGGAACTTTCTTACAACCAGTGTCACGTAGTAATGGCTACTTGGGAAGTTGTGCAGTCATGAGCTCTCTACCACTGGAGGTAATCAAGCAGAGGTGGGACAAGTACCTCAATAAGAGAATCTGTCAAAGGGATTCCTGCATGGGCAGTAAGGGTTAAGATTTCTTCCAACTTTGAGATTCTGGGATTCTCACAGGCACCTGACAATATGTCTGGGACTTTATTACAGTGGACATTATTTCTTATTTATAAATAGAGCAGCTGAGGCACAGAGAGGTTAAGTGGTTTGCCCAAAGTCAGACACAGCAATCTGGGGACAAACCAAAGCTAGGGACACTCTACTCCTCTCGTGTTTTACGGTTCACAGATTATTCCTTTTTAATCCTGGAGGTGGATAGGATAAGGAGTTCAAGCATCATCTTACAGATGTAGAAACTGAGGCAGAGAAAAGCTGAATGTCTTGCCTGAGGTCAGACAGCCAGGTAGTGTTTGTTCTGACTCCAAACCCCACCCTCGTTCCCTGGGTGTTGGACTGATCCCAGAGGCTGAGCGAGCCTGGGTTGCCATGGTGATGGCCTTTTCTCGCCAACATTCAGAATCACAGCTGCGTGTATGTGGTAGGGCCTGACCTGAGCAACAGAGTGCCTTAGCTGTCACCCCCTTACAGGGGAGGGTGCTGCTGGGAGGCGGGAAGGCCCTACGTTTTTAGCTAGGTTAGCTTTACCATGTGCCAACTTGTACAAACAGCGTTTTCCCTCGAGGGAGAGCGGTGGCCGACCCACGAGTAGGTTCTGAAGCAACCGAGCATTTGGATACCAAGCTGTTGGGTCACTGAGTTCTCGCCCACAAGGCCGGTCAGGTTCGAGAGTCGAACGAGGGTGGGGACACACTGTTTTTGGAATTCTTAATGAGCAGCTTGGAGTGGCCTCACAAGGGTTGATGGCCCTCCCCACAATGCCTCAGGGTCAGGAGCACCTGGTTTGGCTTGCTGGGAGCTCCTGGACTCCCAGCAGGAGGCGCTCGCTGGGACCCATGGAAAGACGTCTGTTCTTATCGCACGAGAAACACATGTTCATTGTGGAAAAAATAATTTTTAAAAATGCAGATAAGCAAAAAAGAAAAAAATTAAAATGTCTTGAAATCCATCCACCCAGAAATTAACATTTGGTTTATGTTGTCCTAGACTGTATATTTTATATTTATTCTTACTTATGAGAATACTTACATGGAGTCATACTGTATACACTATTTGGTAACTTGCGTTTTTCACCTAATAAATCATGTCTTTCCACATCAATGAGCATCCACGTATAACCTAATTTACAAGCAGCACGGAAAGCTTGTAAGGTTGTACCGTTATTTCTTGAGCAGGTCCCCAATAGGGGTTGGCTATTTAGTTTGTTTCCTTCCTTTTCTAAACAACATTGCAATGAATAATCTCGTGATAAATTCTCTGCCTGTGTCCTTAAATATTTTTCTGAGAATAAATTCCTAGAGATGGGAATGCTAGGTCAAAGACATACATATTTAGTCTTGTAATGCTTATTTTAATCCTAGCTTTTGTATTTATCCATTTACAGTCAACTCTCAGCTAATCAGGGGTGGCGGTGGGTGACAGGGGCTAGTGACCAAGCAGTGGCCAAGATAACAGAAATAATATAGACATCTCCAGTATACTTACATTTGAAAATGGTGCTATCTGGAAATTAGCAATGCTGTAGCCAGAATCATGTAGCCAGGGAAGGAGGGGGCAGGAGATTGATTTCTCCCATTCAGGAGCCCAATTTAATATTCTTGCCTGTGGCTCACTGGGGCTGTGTACCAAAGGATGCCTTTATCTCTTCCTGTCCTTGTGTCTCTTCAGGTCTCTCTTTGTGTCTCTGTCTTCAGAGTCTCTCATTGTCTCTTTCTCTCTCTGTCCCTCTTTTCCCAGCTGAGGGAGAAGCAACCAATATGTTTAAACAAGTCTCCATTGGTAGAAAGTCAAGTGTTAAGCATAGCAATTGCCGAATGTTGCAAGAAGGGATAAATTTAGTTTGCTTCTTTATGCATCTCTGTACTTTCCAGCACCTTCTCCTGTTTAAAAACCTTCTTCCAAGCTGCAGGCTGGGGGGCCCTGAGACACAGTGTCCCACACTGACCACAGCAAGATGGGATTTAAAAGCAGCCACAGGAAACTAAAGGTTGGCTGCTCCCATCCCAGCCCATGCTTGCCACATCCACTTCTGCTCCCTCCCACCTCCTTTCACAGCTTTGTATTATCTAAGTGCCAGTCTGTCTCCCAAGTCAAGCAGGAGATTCTCTGAAGGCAGGTCTTTGTGGTCCTCCCCTCTCTCTGACCTATCACTGTGCCTTGTCCATAGAAGGCCCTTCAGAAACCTTTGCTATAGGCTGGGAACTTCTCAAGGGCAGGGATGGGCCATATTCACCTACGCCCACCACGCCTCCCACTGACACTTGGTGGGTGCTCAGTGTTTGGTCAATGTATGAACAAAGGAAAATACAAACCTGACAGGGAGGAAAAGCAAGCAATGGAGATGCTCACAGGGAAGAGCTACTTGACTTAATTACCCAATAAAAGCTTGAAGGCAAGATCATCCCAGATGGATAGATAACAGAGTTAACTATATTGATAAGAGTGGCCAGTTCACCAGGTTTTATGAATCTGTTGTGCCAAGACCTTCAGTAGGAAAATAAATAAAGAAGAGCCTGGGACTGGGAGGTTTTGAAGGGCATTTGGAAGCCACTCCAAGTCTCAGCCACTCAGAGAGTCTTTTACTCCTTTTGTGACCAGATCCTTGTCTTGGAAAGAACTCAGGCTTTGCAGCCAGGAGATTTGGTTCAAACTCCAGCTTCATCATATACTACCTGGGTCATCACTGGCAAGTCAAATAACTTCTTCCAGCCTCAGTTTTGCCACTGTAAAATGGGGATAATAATCCACCCTACTGGGATGTTATGAGGTGGATGGTTTTTAAAGTGCCAGCACATAGTAAGTGCTCAACATTGGTTGTGTCAGTAACTCCCCATGTGACCACGGACAAGCTTCTTGAAGTTTCTGGCTCTCAGCTTTCTTATCTGAATAGGGTACAGTGGTCCCTGCCCCACGTCTTTATTGAGGTGTGCTCAGGCTCACGTGTGGATGCAAAAGAGCAAAGTAAAAGCACTGTGGCGACGAGAGGGGGTACCCCAGTTTCAGAGCACGGTAAGGGGATGGGTTGGGTGTAATGTTGTATGGGCACTGTTGACAGCAGCACTCCTTCTGCTGTCAACTTGGGGGACCCTACAGATTTAGTAGAGAAAAAAAGGGGCTTAGAAAAATAATTAAAGGGGAAGGGAGGGATAATTAGATATGTGTTTATCTTATTTATTTGCTTAAGTGACTAATGTTTCCCCCCTTCATGAGAGCAAGGATGGCCTCTGTCTTATTCATCCCTTTGTCCCTAGCCCCTGATATAGTGCCTGGAACACGGTAGGCACTTAATAAACATGAATGCATGCACGCATACTGAATAAAGGAATGAACTCGGAAATCAAAGGAGGGCACTGAGGTCCAGAGAGAGAAGCAGCTATTCAAAGTGACCCAGAGAATAAAAACAGAAGGCTTCTCTTTCCCTCCTCCACGCGGCCTCTTGCTAAGTGAAAAATCCTAGAAAGATGGGCACTTGGCAGCTGACAATTTAAACTGCTGGCGATCCTGTTCAAGGGGTGCCTGAATTAGGTCTGACGTTGGGTGTGGATCTGCCATGGAGGATGGGACTATATGGCTCCAGTCTCCAGCGGACTGGTAGCCTAGCAACAACCTCCGGCTCAGCCAATCACCGCGAGGCGCATCCCGCCGCCGGCTCTGAGTCCCCAGACGGCGGACTCCGAGGAAGCTGGAGGAGCGGAGGCCCTTGGGGAGGCGCTGGCAAGAAAAGCTGCATTCCCACGAAAGCCCTGGCAATTCTCGGAGTCCCTGTATGGAGCACCTGTGAGTCTGCTGCTCCTACCTGGTCCCTAATTGCAGGCTGAATTTCCCTGTGGGTATATTTGACTGCCTGACTCCACTGTAATAATAATAATTATTATTATCTTAACATCAGTGGTTTACCCAAGCAGGTTTTCACACTTATAATCTCAGTTTATCCTCACAGTGACAGTGAGTCCCTGAGGGGCAATGACCCTGGTTTATTCACCACTTTATTTCTATACCCTACACTGCAGGGGCATTGACAGAAAAACAACTTGGCTTGAAGCTGCAGTGTCGCCACTGGAAGGTCCATAGAGACCCTCTGGGGCAGCGATTTTTCAGTCAGGGAGCCTTTGTTCAAAAGAAATCTCAAATGGAAGCCCAATATATAAAACAACTAAAAATAGGGCTGTTCTAGGTTGAGGCCAAGTGCGGTCTCAGACCCTGTCCAATCACCCACCCCATCCTAGGAAGGAAGCCCTCTGAAAGCATCGCCCAGAAACTCCTAAGATTCTAGGAGCCTAGGTCAAACATACCAAACCAAACTAATTTTCTCATTTTACAGGTAACAAATCCAGCACAGGATAGAGGTTAAGCTCAATAAGTATGGCTGAATGGTTAGCTGGCTGGCTGGCTGGCTGGCTGAAGAAATTAATGAAGGATGCATAGGTCACACAGTCTATGTTAGCAGAAATCAAAACTAGAATGTATGAGAAAACTCACATTTCTCTACTCTATTCTGAATGCATTATAAGGTTTAGCCAAAAGCAAAACAGTTGTGCCCCAGCAAGCACTTAAAAAAACAAAAACCAAAAAACAATACTTTCTTATGGATAATAACAATCTTCCACATAGACCTTTTTCTAACCCTAAGAGTTTACTAAAGAATTGGCTTTAAAAGTTCAGATCAGCTTCTATCAAGTTGCTGTGGAAACAGTAGCGCCTCTCACGGTTCATCGCCCGGATTCCTATCAAGGTGCCCGTGGGGCTCTTTCCCAGGGCCTGGGGCCTTACCATGCCCCTGTGTATCTCTCCCCCAGAATCCAGGCACAGTCTCCCCAACCTTCCACTAAAGGATCTGCTGATCACCTTGAGATGAAACAGGCAGAGAGAGAATGTGTCTAGAAAGTTCTCTGGAACTTCACAATTTTCTCAGGGTCATTGCTTCTGCTCTGTTCTCTCTGTTTGCTTTGGTGGACCCAGAAGACCCTTTGGGATCCTGCACCAAGGTAGAAACCAATACTGCCCCCCTTCCAGGCTGTGGCCTGTCCTACCCTACAGACTCTTCCTGCCCTACTGAGGGGACACTGTGATGATGCGAGAGCTGTGAACTAGTCACCCTCCAGTCTTAAGAGTTGTCTTTTGGTGTGTGTGGTCAGGGGAGTTGCAGGTGAGCCTCTGCTATACAGAGAAAAGGCCATCTCAGAGCATCTCCTCATTCGAGATTTGCTCAAATTAAGGCATCACTGCAGGGGAACGCCCCCTTTCAAAACCATGATAACTCAAGTTCATTTCTGCTGACTGGAGTTATTCACTGCCCCGGCTGTCCGAGACTTCAGTTGGTTGGGTCTGTTACCCACGTCTCTCTCTGTCTATGTTACATGAGTCTTGAAGTTTTCATGAAGCCACAGGGTTCTAGCCCCACCCCACTGTTTTCCACTCCTATTTAGCTACCACTTTTGGGGATCCCCTCGGTGCCAGGCACTGTGCCAGACAGAGGCCTCATTGTCTCATGGAACATTCACAGAGCTTCTTTGAGGTAGGTACTGTGGTTATCTCCTCTTTACAGATGAGGAAATGGAAGCTCAACCAGTAAACTGCCCAAGGTCATGCAGCTGGAAACAGCAGAGCCCACCTTGAGGCTAGGCCCCTGCGGGCCCCAAAGCCAGTGTTCTTTCCACCACGGCTCACTGCCTCCACCAGGGACATGCCCTTCGTCTCCCGGAGCCTCCGTGTCCACTGTGAGCCGAGGGGATGGTTCCACGAAGGCTCTCAGGATCTGTCTTTCTAGGATTTAGTTTAGGCACACCTCCTAAGGGCTCAGACATCCCTGGGAGACAGGAGACTCTCTTTAGAGGAACGGAACCCAAATCACGTCTTCAAACATATGCTCCTCTACCCCCACACCCAAACCCCCTTCTCAGTCAGGTCAGTCTCTTTCGTTAGTAAACACAAAGTGCACAATCCTGAGTTTCTCCCCACCACACACACTTTTTTTCTCTTTTTTTCACCATCTATGCAGAACTCATCCTAAAGCCCAGCTTAAGATCAGGGCCTCTTCCGTCAAGCCTTCCCTGATCACCCCTGCTGTTAGCTCTCTTTCCCCCTTACTGTCCGCACTGTTTCTCTCAGGCTGTCTTGAGTGGCCTGGCCTGGCTCTCTGGCTAGCTGCATTCCTTAAGGATGAGGCTGTGCCCAGAACACCCTTCTCCCCCATTATTGCTCAGTGTTGAACACTTAGTAGGTATTCAAGAATGAATAAATGAACGATTTAATGTTCCATCAGCAGGGACTATTTCTGTTTTGTTCCGCATTATACCCCCAGCACTTAATTCAGTACCTGACACACTGTAGGGACTAAATAAATGTTTGCTGAATACATTGATAATGCGTGGTAATAGATGAATGAATGAATGAACTGAAGGAGGAGATCAGAGTGTCTTCTCTGATGGGCTGGGAGGAATCTTTCCAACTGGTGGTCAGGAAGCTGGAATTCTTCAGTGACTCAGACCGACTTGGGTTGTGATGGGGCAAACCACTGAGCAGTTTGCTCTGTCAAGCCTGCTGCTAACTCTTGCCCCCACATTGATGGACACAAGACCCTGAGCTGGGGCTGAGGAGGAGATTCTGCCTTATGTGATGGTCACACGAGGACAGAGTTGGGTTACCCTCAGGATCGATGGGTCAACTCCTAACTTGAATGGGAGTCAAACCAGTCTGGAGGTTTATTTACTGTTTGTTTGTTTCCCCTGTAGGACTGGAAGTAGAGCTCAACTGTCTTTGCTGAATTTAATCCTAAAGTGAAGTAAAGAAAACAATGCTATTTTAATACTCTCAAAGTGAGCTGGTTTAGAAATGGATGTGGGATCCTGGATTGGATCCTGGGACAAAAAAAGGACATTAGTGGAAAAACTGGTGAGATCTATAGTTAATAGTGAGGTACCAATGTTGATGTTTTCATGTTGACAAACGTACTGTGGTTATGTAAGATGATAACATTAGGGGAAACTGGGCGAAGGATGTATGGAACTATTTGGACAATCTCAGCAACCTTTCTGTAAATCTAACATTATTCCAGAAAAACAAGTTTGTTATTATTAAAGTAAAAAAACACAGGCGGACCAAGGCTGTTAGACACACGGTGCCTGCCACCCAGCAGGGGCTCGGTGAGCGCCTGGGGGAATGGATCCAGGTATGTCACCTGCATGAGTTGCTTCCCAAATAATTAGATGTTTTTACTGTGTAATCAACACATTCAAAGTTTCACCCAATTTTCCATTCAATTCTGTTCTACTTAAGAATCTAGGGGCTGGCCCAGTGGCATAGTGGTTAAGTTCATGCACTCTACTTCGGTGGCCTGGGGTTCACAGGTTCAGATCCCAGGCGTGGACCTATGCACCACTCATCAAGCCATGCTGTGGCAGCGCCCCACATATAAAGTAGAGGAAGATGGGCGTGGATGTTAGCTCAGGGTCAATCTTCCTCAACAAAAAGAGGAGGATTGGCAACAGATGTTAGCTCAGGGCTAATCTTCCTCACCAAAAAAGAAAAAAGTAAGAATCCAAAGGAGTTTTGGGGGAAAATAAATCTTTATCCATTTGATTGGAGAGGTTAAAACATGTAAAACACAAGTTACTTTGAGTAAATTGAAAGATACTGATTTCAACGTGGTAGTGGGAGTTACAACCACCATCCCACAATGACGTCATTTCTGTAGAATTTTATAAAACATCCTTTTTGTGTATAACATGTCATTTGATCTCACTTTCTTAACCAATGTGCAAATGATTGCTTGGCCCACGGAGTTTGGCAGAAAAGCTGTCATGTTGCTTGCAAAGTAACTTCTGAAATCATGATTAGAGAGGATGTAGAACATAGAAATTAAGAGAGATCCCAGGCTTGGTTCTGTTGTATAAACCTGGGCAAGTTATCTAATCTTTCCAAATAACCGTTTCCTCCTTGGGTATAAATGGGAATAAATATAGTATCTAATGACAGGGCTGTGAGAGGATTAAAGTAAGTGATTCGTGCAAAGCATTGAGCGCAATGCCTGGCACATTCTATGAGCTTGATAAATAGCCATTATTAGCATGACACTAAGACGTGAAGCAGAGTACAGTGCCTTTTTACAGAAAATGCTGCCATCTCAGGCAGAAAAGTAACTCTGAGAGTGATTTTTGATGAAGATATTTTGATTCTGAAAGTGCACCCAGCAGCCAGGACTGAACTCCAGGTTACATCTGGGCAACACACACACACACAACACCTGCAACAGGAAAAAAACAGAGGTTCTCACTCATGTCTTAAAGAACTTTGGAGAGACTTCCAGCTCTAGCAATATAGTGGGCAGAACTAAAATGGAACTTCTCCAGTTCCAGGAACAACAACAAAAAGCCTGATATAAAATAAAATAAAATTGTGAGATGTGGTTGAACTAACAAGAAAGAAATGAAGAAGGAACTGAAAGCCATGAGAGAGAAAGTTGATGATGTGGTTATCAGACCAGAAACTGGCGGGGACAGGGACGGTGGTCCTGAGCTGTGTGAGGGGCGGAGACCACTGCTTAAAGCCAGGACCCTCCAACAACTGCTGGACCAGTCAAAGGTGCCAGTGGCTTGTCTCTGCCCAGGGCTCTGGGTGAAAAAACACAAAGTTCTTCCATAAAAACTCCAGTCCCAAGCCTGCATTATGTGTGGTTTAGAGCTTGAGCTGACACACCTATGGGGTAATTAACATGAAAATTGGTCCCGAGTTGATGACCTTGGCCAGGGCCAAGGTAAACCAGCTCAGACAGGTCCTTCCACTGCCCAGGCCACACAGAATTCCCACCAAGTCCTCGTGCAGACGAGCCCACAATTAAAATATTAATCAGACTAGGTTAGAATCCAGTGATCTTTGTTTTAATAAGTTTAGTAAGTTCTCTACGACATTCTTCAGTTAAGTTTGAAAAATGCTGCTTTACCTATGCTTTTCTATTTCAAGATAATTTTCTTTTCACTTATTCATCCATTCATTCAACACGCATTATCAAAGACTTATTTTGTGACTAGTATTTGCCAGGCACTGTGCCAGGATCACATCCATGTCTTCTTTTGTCCCTCATTGCAATATCCAAGTGATGTGATCTCATCCTCAAGTTACAGAAGGGAAAATGGAATCTGAGGCAGGTCACTGGGTGGCCAAGGACCCACAGCTGGGACTCCAGCTCAGTCCTCCTTCCTGGGAGCTGCGTTCTCCAACAACCCTGGGGGGTCTTGTTCCTTGAGTGAGTGACAAAGACAGGCGCACGAGTGACCAAGGAAAAGAGTTACCAGAGCCAGGGTTCTCACAGAGGTAGTCTTGTCTTCACAGCACTGGCCTCTGAGGCCCCTGGGCCTGCTGCCGAGTACACACCTGAGCCACCTGCCAATGACAATAACTTCAGCCACCCTTGGCTCCAGGGCCCCAAGAAGCCTTCAGTCACTGGAATGGTAGGAGCTGCCTGAGGCAGCACGGGGCCAAGTGTGGGAGGCAGACCAAAACACCTGTAGTGTCCTCTGTCTCCACAGGAGGAGTTATGCTGGGTCCTGCTGTGCCCACGTTTGTGGGGTGGGGGCCCCCACTCCTCTCTGGCTCTCTCATGTGCTTTGCCAGGTCCTTTTGAAGCCCTTTTGAAGCTGTCCAGAAGGACAGCTGCCTTCCTTTCTGAGAACACGAGCACATCTGCCCCACAGGGCTGTATTCATGTTACTCGTGGCTCGATTTCACCAAGAATGTCAGCTCCATGAGGGCAGACAGTTGTTTTGTTCACTGCTGGATCCCCAGGACCTGGAACGGATGAGTGGATGAGTGGTTTATTTTATCGTTGTAATTCAGCTAGAATCTGGTCCTCAGCTTCTTTGTCTGCACCTTGCAGGGATTAGGCTCAAACAGTGGCTTTCAAACACACAAACAAAATCACTGGAACACTTTAAGTGAAACTTTAGAAAGAACCCACACGTATAAGATGGGTGAGAGCAGGACTGTACTTGTTGAAGCTGGGGGGAGTTCCCAGGGCTTCAATATGTGTCCTCTTCCTGCTCCTTTGTCCCTACTCCTCCACCCCGTAGATCACTGAGGTTCCTTGGAACACAGTTTGGAAACCACTGGCCTAAGTGAGGTCCACCTCCCTCCAATTAGTCACTCCTTGTCCCAAAGTCTAAATATAATTATCTGTAAAATGATGGAGTTGGACTCTCTGACCTTCCTTCTATGACATTCTAGTATTATAAGTCATATCCATAACTGCAGAAAATTATCTCAGAGCCAGCTAAACCTCAAAATAGAAATTGCAAAGGCATGCTCAGTGTCATGCCTGCCAATGGCCAGTAATCTTCAGGGGTTTTCAAGCAGCTTTTGTTGATGAGCAGTCTGTGGGACCCATTGGGACCCATAAGATCTCAGATTGCTCAACCAATCTGGTTGAGGAAATGAGACATTACATCCAAAACAATTAACACAGTCCACCAGCAAGTGCTAGAATAGTGGACAGATTCTGATTCTATGGGCAAACTAGAGGTCATGGAAAGAGACCAGTGGGGTAAAATGGGAGGGTGTCTTGGAAAGAGGTGATATCTCTAGAGTGAAGGACAGAAGGTTGTTCTAGGTAGGGGATGCAGTGAGTGCCATGGTGCACTGCCCAAGCTCCTCCGCAGAACTGAGGCACTTGTGCCCCCAGCTGCCAGGAGGGCAGCCTACTGATGGTTCAGAGCTGAGCGCCTTCCGAGCCAACAGATGCACTTGACTTTGGGGTTATGGAGTCATGGTCTTGATCCCAGGCAAGGACAGAGTCTCTCCACCATCATCATATCTCCAGTTATGGTTATTGTGGCAGAGACTGCTAGTTGTCCCCAAATTCCATTCTCCTCTTCTTCCTTGGTAATTGAACCTCCAATTTTAGCTAGACACATAGCTTATCAGAATAAAGTCTACATTTCCCAGCCTCCCTTGCAGTCAGGTGTGGCCATGCGATTAATTTCTGATCCAAGGGATGTAAAGTGACATGATGTGTGTCACGTCCAAGGAAGGCCTGCCCTTAAAGGGTAGAGGCATGCCCTCCCTCTTCCCCTTTCTGACCAGCTGGAATGCTGTCCTAGCGGGGAGCCCTCTTGGACTATGAGCAACACGATGGAAGGAACCTGGGTCCTAACTCTGTGGAGCCGCGACACTGTGTTGTTGAAACCTCTGCTATCCCAGCCAATGCAACGACGGTATCAACCCAAGTTTGCAAAGCTCGTTCACAGGGACCCCTGCTGATTCCCAGAGCTGGCTGGGTGGGTGGGGAGGAAGGCATTATTCTCTCCCATTGTACAGGAGCTGAGCTGAGGCTGGGGCGGGGAGGGGATTGTCCAAGGTCATTCACTGCTGAGTGGATTCCTGGGACCCAGAGGGAAGGGAGGGGTGGAGAGACTTTGGACATTGGGGTCAGACCAGCTTTGGTTTGAACCTCACCTCCCTCCTTACTAAACCCCATTCTGCAAGACCATGTGAGGATACTGTGTGTGGCAAGCTAGGCTCATAATCTGACTGTGGGGCAATTTTGTTCTCAGAATCCAGAGAGCCTGCTTCCTAGTCAACAGCTCTTTCCCACGGGGATTCTGGTCTCTGAAGCAAGTGCTATCCTAGAGCCAGCTGTGGGAGCACCAAGGATTTCGTGCCTGGTGGGAATTAGGAGAGACTCTCAGAGGGGTGACATCTGAGGTAGGCCTTGGGGGATGGGGAGATGCAGCACAGGAAGAGAAGAAAGGGGACAGCATCCCTGGGAGAGGGAACAGCCTGAGCAAAGGCACAGAGACACGACATATCCTGAGATGATGTGGAAGTGGAGGAAGAGCTCCCACTCTCAGACCTGATCCTCAACCCCACCCTTCCAATATTTTATTTAGTGGTTTGAGTGTTTGTGGAGAAGGTCGGGGTTGGCATCGTTGAGAAGGCAGCATGAGAGGTATTGGAAATAATTACTTTTAGAGGACAAAACAAAGTCACCTGGTAAGTTCAGCTGAAAGTCAGCTCAGTCCTCACCCCTCCCTCCCCTCCCCCAGCAGGGGAACAGCCACTGAAGCAGGTGCCTGCCCACCCCCATCCTGTGCTGTGAGGAGATCAACCAGCCTTGCTCCCCTGGGCTTCTCCTCAGACTCACAGTCCTTATCTGCAGACACGTGCTCCGAAACGCTCCGGCAAAAACAAAGCCGGGTGAGGCTACACGCAACTTCTGTGAGAATTTAAAATTATTTCAAAATAAAAAATATACAAAACAAAACAAAAAACAGCAGGTAGGAGGGTATATAGATGAAACCCAGTGGGTGAATGCTGATAATTGTTGAAGTTAGATGACGGGTTCTTGGGGGTTCATTAGATTATTCTCTCCAACATGTTTGAAATTTTTCCATTAAAGAAAGTTATTAAAATTTTTTTAAATGCACGTGAATGTTCATAGCAGCATTATTCATAATAGCCCAAAGTAACAACAACCCAAATGTACATCACCTGATGCATGGATTAACAAAGTGGGTTATATCCACACAATGGAATATTTGACAATATATTTGGAATTTGACAATAAAAAAGAGTGAAGTAGTGACACATGCTACAGCATGGATGAACTCTGAAAACATCAGGCTAAGTGAAAGAAGCCAGACACAAAAGACCACATATTATGCAATTCCATTTATATTAAATGTCCAGAATAGGCAAATGTATAGACAGAAAGTAGACTAGTGGCTGCCGGGTGACTGGGGGAATGGAGGAATTGAGAGGTGACAGCTAAGGGGAATGGGGTTTCTTTGGGGAATAATTAAAATGTTCTATAATTGTGATATTGGATGCACAACTTGGTGAATATACTAAAAGCCATTGAATTGTACAGTTTAAATCAGTTAATTGTATGCTGTGTGAATTATATCTCAATAAAGCTATTTTGAAAAGTTAAAAAAAAATGTGGGGTGGGGAAAGAGCCAGGAGACGCTCTGGGCCATGCCACTCCCATGAGGCCTTCCCCAGTCGGAGGTGTTTGCTCCCTCCCTCTGCACGCCTATGCCTTTTCATTTTCTAACATTCAGTCAGAACTTTCTTATATTATAACCACCTGGTGGTTGCCTTCGAGTGTGAGTAGCCTGTGAGCTCCTTGAGGGCAAGGGCAGAATTTCATCTTGTATTATATCTGTGTATCCTCTGCAGGGCCTATATATGCTCAACAAATACTTGAATGAATGAATGGATGGATAGATGAATGGATGGATGGATGGATGGATGAATGGATGGCTTGCCAGGCAGTTTTTATGGGGGAAGGGTACCAAGCAGCAGCTTATGTGGGCATGGGGTTTTAAGTCCACCAATCCCATTCTTTGATAAGAAAAATTTTTATTTTTCAAAATTATGCAAATACAGCTTTGAGGCAAGTTTCCAGCCCCACTTCTGACCAGATTGGAAATTCTGAATCCCCCTACTGGTTGTCATGGAGACCATCTTTCCTCCTGTGAATGAATGAATGAACAAACCTTTACTGCATCTCTAATGAAAACCAGGCACTGTACTATGTGTTTTTACAAACATTTTCACGTGCCCCCAAATTGGCCCTATCACAGAACTAGGCACACATCACCCAAACGTGTACCCATTACTGCCTCAGTTTTCACAGGAACAAAATACACCATCTCAGGACAGAAAAGCCCAGGCTGGGTACAAGAGGAGGGGGCATGGACCGGAGGAGAGAGACTCCAGAGGGGCCAGGTGTTGAAGATTTTTTTTAAAAAGAGACAAACTTCTGGTTATATGCAGATAGTGTGATTGTTTACACACAAAATGTGAGATAATCTACCTACAAACTTTTAGAACTATTGAGAATGTTCACAAGGTTGCTCAATACAAGATCAATATGCAAAAAACAATCAACATTCCTTTGTATCAGCAATAATCAATTAGATTAGAAAATGCCATAGGAAAAAAGATCCTATTCTCCAAGATACACAAAATCTTTATTGAAGGACAAAAAGGGGCAGAAGAAATAGAGAGGCAGACTATGTTTATAAATACGATGATGTTATGTCAATCAAAATCCCAAGAGATGGGATTTCACATGCAGAAAAATGGGGGTCAAGAATAATAGAGGTAATATTTGGAGAAGAAGTTGGAAGGGAAGAAGAAGGATTGCCATATACGATGTACCCCTTATGATAAGGCTATAGTGATTAAAACAATGTGATTTGGTGCAGAAATAGACAAATTCACCCGTGGAAGAGAAGAGAGACCCCAGGGACAGATTCTTAAGAGTCCAGGAACTTGAATAAGCCAGAGGCAGCATTTCAAACAAGTGTGGAAAGGGCTGCTTATAAATAGTGTTGGATGATTTGTTATCACATGGCAAAACAATTAAAAACTTAGATATCTACCTCAAACTAGGCACCAAACAAATTCCAGATGGATTAACCTAAATACGAAAGAGCAAAATTAAAAACTTTTGAAAGAAAATACAGAAGAAATCATCGTAACAAAGTAAAGATATTTAAAAACACAAATTGTAAGACTAAAAGATCGATACATTTGACCGCATTAAAACTGAAATTTTCGGAATGACAAAAGGCATCATAAAATAAAAAGACAAGCCATGGAATGGAATAAGACATCAGCAAAGTCAACACCTGACTAATGATTAGTGTGCTGACTGTATGAAGAACATCTGCAAGTTAAAGAGAAAAAGATGATGGTAGAAAAAACGGGAAAAGGTCATGAGCAGGCAGGCAAGTCACAGAAAAGGAAACAAGTGGTCAATAAATACATGAAGAGGCTTCACATCACTGGTAATCAGGATATGCAGATTAAATAAGCAAAATAAAATGAGATATAATTTCACCTTTGTTAGAGTGACTCAAAAATTTGAAGTCTGACAGTACCAAGGGTTGATGACATTGTGGGGAACTAGAACACATATACACTGCTAGTGGTTAAATTGGTACAACCTCTTTGGAGAGCAATTTAGCCAAGTCTGATAAAGTTACTGTGACGCGTACCCTAGGGAAACATTCCATGGGGGCATGGGAGATACAAACAAGGATTAGTTGTTTATAACCAAAACCTTGGCCGTGTCCATCAATAGAATGGCTAAATGACCCATGATGTAGTCTTAATGGAATATATACTGAAAGAGGTAAAGAGCCTTAAAGAAAGTCAGGAGACCGAGTCCTGGGTCTTTTGCATCTAACTGATGACGTTACACGAGTCACTGGTCTCTCTTTGTAGAATGCTCTCCCCAGATATTCTTATGGCTCACTCCTCACCTCCTTCAGGTCTGTGTGCAAATTCCACCTGCTCGGAGAGGCCTCCTTGACCCCATTATTTATTCTACCAGCATCCGCACCCCCTGACACTGCTTCAAGGTGAGTGTGTAGACTCTGGCCAGACTGGGTTCAGATCCCAGCTTTACCAGGTACTGTTTGTATGACCTTAGGCAAGTTATTTAAACTTTCTGTGACTCAGTTTCCTCCTCTGTAAAATGGAGATAATAATAGTTCTCACCTCAGAGGGTTGTTGCGAGGACTGAATGAGTTAATATGCCAAAGACTTAGAACAGTGCCTAATAGGAAGGAAGTGCTGGTTACAAGTAAATTACATGGCAGTTAAAATGAATGCAATAGACAGGAGTGAAGTGGATAAATCTCATAAACACACTGCAGAGGGAAAAGAGCAAGTCCCACATGCGTCTCACCCTCCCCTAAACTCCTCTCCTGGTCACGAGCAGCTCACGGTCCAGTCCTTGGTTATACCTGCAGTCAGGTGTCTTTCTCATGGTTTTAGTTCCTCTCTCCCACTGTCGGTGCCTGTCACAGCCTGGCTAAGTCAGTTTTTGGCAACATTTATTGAATTGAATTAATTCTGAAAAGTCCTTGAATGCCAGAGGGTGAGGACACCGTTGACTCTCTCAGATGGTGTACTTTAAGAAGTTGAAATAAAGACACGAGGAGAGTAGGTACAATGGAGCAAGTGAGCAACACAGATAGCTGGAAAGGGAGAGAATCCCAGAGGCAAGGGGTCTCCAAGGGCAGGAATTCTGTGATTCCAGGACGAGGGAGTGGGGGCTCTCACCTCAGCCCCTTTCTGAAGGCCGGTCCTAGAGTCCATTATGTGACTGAAGCATTAACTGCTGCATTCACAGAGGAATCTGTGAGTGAAAAAGATCTAGAAGGATCCAAGCAAAGTCCTTAGCACTAGCTGCAGGAGGGAGAGTGGGACTGGGGACAAGGTGGGGTGAGTGGAGGCTTTTTAAAAAACTCTATATACTTTTGCATTATTTGAATTTTGTACAATGAGAAAGAATTTATTTGTGAAATATTGGAAAAAATTATCTTACACATAGAGGTACTCAGTGAATGAGCATTGCAATTATTCTTTAAAACAAAGACAAAGACTTCCTACCCACTGCAGAGGTGCCCAGGCAGGAAGGTGCCCTGCTTGCACCTCTTCCCCACACACTCTGGCTGACTTTTCAGCAAGTCTCATTGGCTCCACCTTCAAAGTATATCCTGAATGCAACTGCTCCTCACCGTCCAGCCCCTGCCACACTCATCCCTCACCTAAATGTTCAACAGTCTCCTACGGGTCTCCTTGTTTCTACCCTTGCCCCCTCCGACTCACTCTCCCAGCAGTTGGGGTTCCTTAAAAATCCAAACCAGGTGGTTGACATGTTCTGACACATTCCGAGCACTCACCGTGTGCCAGACACTACGATAAGCAGTTCACTCACTAGCTCAGTCGATCCTTTAACAACCCTGAGAATTAGGTAGAATCTCCACTTTACAGATGCCGAACGGAGGCACAGAGCGTTCAATAATTTCCCCCAGGCCCACGTTGTGAAATGGCAGAGCTGGATCCAGCCCAGGTGGAGCGCATGCTCCTAGCTGCCTCCTCGCATCGCCTCCCACACAGCGTGTCTGTGCTCCCCATCTCCCTCAGGTGAGATCAGAGCTGGCTACTCTGGCTGCAAGGCCACTCGTGAAGTGGCCCCGCCTGCCTCTCCCTCACCTCCCTCCTCACCCAGCACTCCCCAACCCCACTGGCTCTCTGGGTGTTCCTCCATCTGGAACATTCTTTCCTCAATCTTCGAATGGCTTGTTCTCTCACTTCCCTGAGATCTCTGCTTGAATGTCACCTCCTGCAGAAGGGCTTCCCTGACCACCCTTTCTAAAATAGTCTCCACTTTATTCTCTGACCCTTTCCTGCTGTGATTTTATTAATAGATCTTATCACTTCCTGACGGGATGTCTTAATGTTATTTGTTTGAATGTTAATTATCTGTCTCCCCTCTCTAGAATTTCTGCTCCATGAGGGCACGGACTTTGTTCCCAGTCCTGGGAACAGAGCTGGCACAGAATGGTAGTGCAGTAAATGAATTAATGCACCCAAGGCAGCCAGTGTGGATGTGGGGCTGATCTAGTACCAGGTCTAGGCCTGCTGTGTGGGGCTGCTAGGAGTGTATCCTCTCCCTCTGCATGGGATGGTGCTTCTGCCCTCTGGGTCAGTGGTGTAGCCCCATCCTTTTCTCTGGGGCCCCTGGGCAGAAGGTGAAGGGAGATCTTCCATATTCCCTCCCAGTGTCTCCCACTCTGGCCCTCTATCCATCCCTCCAGCCCCAGGGCCTTCTAGTGAACTGGAAGCTGGTCTGACAAATCCATCTCCACCAAGGTGATGAAGAGGCGAAGTGTTGCCCTTCCTAAGGATATCTGCATTTTAAACAAGGCCAGGCAGGAGCAACACTTCACCCCAGTGTATGCCTATGTCATGGTGTAACGTCATCACTGAGAGCAGGATGTTGGAGGGAGATACTGCCTTTCCCTCTCCCAGGCTCTGGGAGACATCACAGACAAGAGGGTTGAGGGGGAGGGAGAGATGGGTCCAAGCTCACCCAGTGGTCAGACTGAGACCTGGCAAACCCCAACCTCAAATGTCACAGCTACCCCCATCCCACTCGACACACCTCTTCCTTTCCTGCCACCCAGAAGGCCTCGCTTTGTTCCCAAAATCATGCCCAAGCGATCTTCAGGCTCCACTTTGGGAAGTCCCTCCAGAAGCTCCCCAGGGAATCCAGAACAAAGGGCTCACCCATTTCAATCCCGCAGATGGCCAGGGCCGCAATCACAGCACCTGCTGATGTCCCAGCAAAGCGATGGGCTGTTTCCAGCATCCGGGGGGCCAGGTCCCGAAAGGCATCCACGGCCCCAGCCTGGTAGAAGGAGAGGAATCCGCTGCCCGAGAAGGAGATGGAATGAGGGGTGTCTGGGTCCCCCTTGAACACCTGTTCTTCCATCTCCTCAGCCTGCGGCCTCCCGTCGGGGGAGGAACCACCCCTCAGCGCTTGCCTGCCTGAGCTTGGCCGCCCTCCTGTTGGAACTCGCTGCCAAGCTTCCCTGCCAGCCCAGAGCCTGGAATGTGGCTGTCTCTTCCCAGTCGACTGGGACACCCACGGGTGCCTCCAGCAGCCACCGCCTGGGCCTGTTGAGCTCCACCAGGAGGCAGTCCCAAAAGCCCTGGACGTGGTGCAGAAGGCCCCTCAGAGTCATGCACAGTGTCCTGGTCCTATGAGAACCCGCCTGGCTTCATTGCATGACTAGAGTCATCTCTGACCCAGACTCAGCCCTCCGCCCATCTGGGTACACCTGGGAGTGCCATGCAGGGCCAGCCCAAAGAGGCGGTGCTGCTCAGCCCTCAGCCTGGAGGCTTTACACATCGAGTTGCAAAACCTCCCGATGGTTATCAGAGGGGGTCTCCCTTCCTGACATGCTGTGACAGTAAAGGAATTAAATGCAGGCCTCCCTCCAGGAGGACGGGGTCCCCTCCCTGCAGGGGCAGGACTGCCAAGTTGGCTCTGGTTTTCGAGGGGGACACACTAACACCATCCATGCCCCCCACAGTGACACCCTCCCTGGGCTCCTTCTCCAGGTGCCGTGGGTTATGTGTGATGTGTTAGACAATTATTGCTATTTGTTCTTCTTGCGTAAGTTCCTCTTTGCTTATTCACTTGTTTGTTCAAATGTTAGGACTTGCCACAGGCAAAACTGTAAAGGAAGAGCAATTTGGCTTCGGGGGTCCCACCCACCACCGTCTCTCCATTTCTCATGGCCCTTCACTGACCCATTGACCCTTAGTCAGCGCCTTCTCACCAAACTCCAAACCTTCATGCTGTCTCCTAAGTGTCTCAGAAGAAATCGGTCTGAAATCTAGATTATAAGTGTTTGGGGCTTCATATCGTACGCTGCTCACCCCACTTTGAATTGAGAAGTTTGAGAGGGCAATATTTAACCCCAAGGATGAACAGCTTGGGGAACCAGATTTGGGGGTCCCGGGGTAAGGGCAGAGAGATGTTTTGGAGCCCAGAGGGTAAGGGAGGTGGTGTGGGGGACGTGTGTTAGCTCCAGGGGGCACTGGTCATGCCCCCTCTGGAGCTGTGCAATGTGGCCCTGGCAAGGAGGGTTTTCCTCACAGCCCACAAATTTCTATGCCTGAGGATGTCACAAAGCAGCCAAGTGGCAAGATCACATCTCCCCCCAGACTATACAGAGGTAGCACCAGAATTAGAATCAAGATACCAAGTTCCCTGCCCAACGCCCAGTCCAGCTCCGTACTCTGTTAGCATGTCACATCACTGCTTAACCCACCCCAGGGAGCTCCACCAACTCTGTTGCCCTCGCTGATCCATATTGGAATTCCACAATGAGGGCAACGCCCAGGATTCGGTGAGGAGGGAATTATCCGTCTTGGGCAGATAGTTCCAGGTATATAATTGCCTCCTTTTGGGAAGGGAGCTTTTCGCGAAATGTGTGTGCAACAGAGAAAATGTGTGTGTGTGTTCGTGTGTGTGTGCGCGCACAGAGATACGAGGCCACCGACTGCTGGGGTGAAAGGTGGGACGTGACAGGGTGGAATCCAATCAGCTTTTGGAACATGGAGACCCTACCTCCCTCCTGGGAAATCAGGTCAGCGCCACTGAGTATTTGCATGCTCAGCTCTGTGTCGGGCGCCCTGGGAGATGGGAGTGAGTGGAAGCACCATCCCCTAACTTAGATGCTTACACTTCTTGGGAACAAGACAGACAAATGTGAAATGACCAGGGGACCATATAAGGCAGTCTGTATTTAAGTTCCAAATTGTGCAAGACTAAGATTCCTGCCAGAAGAGTTAAGGGACAAGGGTGAGCCGCGTGGGCTGGAACCATCTGAGAAGCTGTGTGGTGGAGCTGTGGGTCGGGGGATTTAAAGAAGCTGGAAGGAGGAGGGAGGGTATTGTAGTGAGGAACAGGATGAGCTCCTTACAGGGGAGGGAATGGGTGTGATGGTGGGCAATTACATAGGAGGAAGGGCTTTGGATCAGACAGACATGAGTTGAATCCCAGCTTTTCTATTCGTAGGCGGTGTGACAAGTGTAACCTCCCCAAGCCTCAGTTTTCCTCATCTGTAAAAGGGACGATAATGCCTATGCTGCACAGTAGCTGGAAAGGTTAAAGATATGGCTGTAAAATGCCTGGCACATGGTATGTCTATTATTATCAACAGGTAGTAAGAGCCAATGCTTGGACCTGGGAGATAAGATGGAACAGAAAGGTGCGGTCGGAAGAGGAAGGTGTGATCCATTTGTGACATGTGGGAGGAGCTGGGAGAGCTCCCAGGCAGGAGAGTCTTGGAAGGGCAATGAGACCAGGCTGGGGGACGAGGAAGGAAGAGACTGCTGCATCCTCCTAGGGATGCTGGTGGCCAGGCCAGGGCAGTGGCTGAAGGAAGACAAGTTGATGAAGCCCTTGCTGCAGAGATTCTCAGGACCTGGGGACTGGTGGGATGGGCAGGATGAGTCATGGCTGATGGGTGCTGGGAGGGGTAGGGCTGCCTTTGGCAGATTTGGGGAAACTGGGACAGAGCTGGGGAAACTGGGTGGAGGATGAGTTTACTTTAAGATGTGTCTGAGATGACAGCAAGATATTGGAGCTGGTGGGGGAGGAGGGTCAGGGAAGGCTCCAGAAAGGGGACAGAGACCCCTGCCATTGAGGCAGCGGAGAGGCGTAAGCAGTTGGAAGTGGAAACACGGTCATGTTGAAGGAAATCAATCTTGGACAAGTATTCTCCTTTCGGGTCATCTCGCTATTCCCAGTGAAATAGGAAGCAAGGCCACTGTTGTGGGGGCTCCAGAAGGCTGGGGACCCACTATCCTTTCAGACAGTGCCTTGCCCTGACTTGGCTCCTGGCGTCCTCACTCCTCAGGCCTGGTGTTGGACTAGGCTGCAGTTTTCATTGAGTGAACATATCCTTCAGTTCCATGGGGATGGTGGAGACCACGGCAGGTGCAGCGCAGCCTCTATGCAAACAGGCAAACTAGCGATTCACGACTGCACGTGGGAAGGCCCCACTGGAGCTGTTCCCCTGTTCACCAAGCGCTGACTCTGGCAGACTGGTGAGGGCTCGTGGGCCACAGGGCTTGCCTGTCCTGTCCCTTGAGGTGAAATGATTGAAAAATTTTGTCTCATCTCCCCTTGTTCCTGATATTATACTTAAAGCCTTAAGAACTTCAAGTAGATGACATCAAGAAAGGATCACATCCCATCACTTCTGCATTTGATTTTTAAAGTTGGCTCATAATCCTCTGAGGTGTTTTAAGCTAAGTAAACACTGCTTATATGACTCATCAGCCCTTGAAGAAATCATACGCAAGAAACTGAGACTGCTTCTCATACTCAATTCCAACAAGACAACCCAAAGTAAATTTATAGAAGAAGCAGAGTTCCCATAAGTATTAGATATGTGAAGCCGCCCAGGACACAGCTCTGGGGGAGAAAGATGGCATCTGGATTCCAGGTTAGAATGGAATTAGATTAGAATCATAGATGGCATACCACCCTCCACTGAAATCTTGTAAAATGTTTATTTAGTGAAGAACCTGGTTGTTTTTTGATACGAGAGAGTATGAAGGTCACAGCATCACCCGTAAATAATCTTGCCAATAACGTTTAACCTGAATCTAATTAAGGCCTAACTTCCAGTTTACGGTGAATACAGGGTATGAAGGAACAAGTTAAATGATGCCAGGAGAAAACAACCAGACAAACTGAAAATGTGGGAAGGGCTGGTAGAGGCTGTTGTTGCCACACAGCAGCCATTCCCAACCCACTTCCTCCTCACCCACATCCCTTAAAAGTGGCTGAAAGGCCAGATACTTGATTTCCTGGCCTCCCTTGCAGCTAGAAGCGATCATGGGGTCCAGTTCTGGCCAATGAGAAGTAAGGGGAAATCTGCTGGGTGGTTTCTAAGAAAGACTTTCCTCTTGATAAAAGCAGGAAGGTACATAAGGAGAGCCCCTTTCACTCCATCCCCCTTTCTTCCTGCCTGAGATGCTGCCCTGTGAGGACATGGTGATTGGAGCTATGGCAGCCATCTTGCACCCAGCAGGGGGAACATGGCAGACACACTGAGTGGATTAATTATCTATTGCTGTGTCGCAAATTACCTCAAAACTCAACACCTTAAAATAAGAAACATTTATGGTCTCATACGGTTTCTGAGGATTAGAAACCCAGAAATGGCTTAGCTGTGTGGTCGTGGCTCAAGGTCTCTCTTGAGGTTGTAGTCAAGCTGATAGCCAGGGTTGCAGTCACCTCAGGGGTCATTGGGGTGGGAGAATCCACTTCCAAACATACTCTCATGGTTGTCATAGGCACCAGTTCTTAGCTGGCTATTGATAGAAAGCTTCAGTGCCTCACCACACGGACCTCTCCATTGGGCCACTCACAAGATGACAACTTGTTTTTCCCAGAGTGAGACATGCAAGGGAGAGAGAGAAAGAGAGAGAGAACAAGAGAGAGTGTGAACTCTAGATGTGAACTGTAGTCTTTTTATACCCGAATCTCAGAAGCAATACCATCCCTTCTGCCATATTCTATCAGCCACGAAGACCAACCCTGATAAAATGTGGGAGGGGTGTCAATACCAGAAGGTGGGAATTATTAAAGGCCAATTCAGAGACTGGCTACCACACTGAGGAAAGCAGTATAGAAAGGAAAAAAGAGCCCTTTTTTGAGGAGATTGTTGAGTGACTGTACCAACCCCCAAACCATTTGTCCCCTTCCTGTTGTGTCAGATAGTTGAATGTCTTTATAGCTTCAGCCACAGTTCACTTGATGTTTGCTGCTGAAACTCTCGTGACTAATGCAAGGACTACTGAATATTTCAAGGTAGAAATATCATCTTGAGAAGAACAAATAAAATATGCCCTTTGCTTTTAGTAAAAACAAAAGAAGTACTTCAAGATATAGTTTGTTATTATAGGTGAAATAATTACGATGCATGAAAATTCTGAAAAATTTAATCTGAAGATTTCAGAAAATTTTTATTATACCTTTTAGAAGTTATTTACCAGTTATTACTTTTATTAGAAGAAAGAGAATATTTTTCACCTCCTTACTCCTCCTGAAAAATAAAGTGGGGTTCTGCTAATTAATTGAAGAGGCCTCTAATATAGCACTTGCCCTTTGAGGTGTGTAATTGAACTTTTGAGTACTTGATCAACATGTAGGTATATTCCCAGCGGGGTGCAAGTGTTTACACCTTTTCTAAAAAGTTGGCAATTTTTAAAAATAAGATTTAAGGAGAGAGGAGAAACCTTGACACAATTGAGATGGGGACAGAGCTTGCTGTCATCCTGTCATGTTGTCCTTTTATACGACCTTGAGATCATTCATGAGGCCTAAATCATATCTTCTTCTCATTATGAAACAGCTCACACATACAGTAAAGTATCGAAAACAGAACAGCAAACATCCATGTACCTACCAGGCAAATTGAACAAATCTTAACATTTCACCACTTCTCGGTCAAATATTTGTTTAGTTTTAAAGAAACGAAACATCACAGATAGAGGTGAAACCTCCTTTGAACTCTTTCCTAATCTTACCCTCACTCTCCTTCCCATGGGAAACCATATCCCAGATTGGAGAAAATCTTCCCCTTCCATGTTTTTACATTTTTATAACATGAATATGTTTTATAAACAGTGTATAGTATTGTTTGGTAAATATTTTTAAATTTCACTTAAGCAAACAGGCTGATTTATTCTTCGATTTGCTGTTTTCATTTAGTGTTGTGATTCACGGCTCTAGTCTTTTCCTTTTTACTGCTTTTGGGAATCTATTATGAGACCATGGGACAACATGGTCATCATTCCCTTGCAGATGGACATTCAGGCTGTTTCCCGTGTTTCTCTATAACCAGCAATGCTGCCGTGAGCACCTTTGTATTCATCTCCCTTTGCGTCGTATAGGAATTTCTCAGGTCATAATGTGGGTGTATCAATTGTACCCATGGGATTTTAATTTATGGAGGTGACTGAGTGATGACATGGAGAGGCTAACGCCATTGAAAGAAGATTTTTATTACTTATATTTCTGGAGAAAGGGGGCATGCCACGCCATGCAGGGCCACATGGGAAGCACCAGATTTGGTCAGGAGGCCGAAGGGATGAGGGAAAAGCATGTCCCAGAACCTTTACTGTGTTTTCTGCAAGAAAGGCAGGGCAGGGGAAACAGCTTGGGAGTGGCTGGTTTGAATAATGTCAGCAGGCTCTGGACCCTAGAGGTTGTCTCCAGTTGTCTGGTCCCTGGCCCTGGGTGGTTAGGGCAGAGGAATACTGCCTCCTGGCATGTGGGAGTCGGATAGAGGAGGTGGTTCAGAGAAGGGGGTCGATTTTAGTATGCATGTGAAAGGTGTGCTCACAGCCTTTTGCTATCTCTAAGAATTGGCTAGCCCTGGGAGGGGCAGTCTCTCTTCAGTGAGAGAGGCCACGAATGCCAGAGCATCAAGAATATACAAAATAAGAAAATGTGGTTAATGTGGTGGACACTTCTTCAGTTTGACTAGGTGTTGCCAAATTGCTCTCTAGAGTGGTTGTGCCAACTTACACTCCCACTGAGAGTTTATAAGAGATCTACTTGCTTTGCTTCTCTTGGTATTACTAGAATAAAAGATTTTTGCCAATCTGAGGGGTGTGAAGTGCTATCTCATTGTTGATCAATTGATATTTTCCTGATTATTTGTGAGGCTGAGCATCATTTCACCCGTCCATTGGTCATTCTAGTTTCCTCTTCTCTGAATTGCTTGTTCTTTGCTTTTTCCCAGTGGGGTGGGGGCAGTGGTTGTCTTTCGTTAATGATGTGTAGATGTTGGTACTAATGCTAATATTAATAATACTAATAATATTAATGTTAGCAACTGAATGTATCGCAAATATCCTCTCCCAGTCTGTGGCTTGTCTTTTAACTTTTTATGATGTCTCTATGACACAGAAGTTTAAAATGTATCATGCTTTTCCTTTATAATTTACGTTTTTGTGTCTTAAAGTCATAAAGATGCTCTCCCATATAAAGATGCTCTCCCACATAAAATAGAGTCTTGGTTGTTTGTAATGATTTAATCTTCAAGCCTAAGCTATTTGTTCAGTCTCCATTGAAAAACTACAGTCTGATGGGCAATTTGGTACCATCTATTTAAAAAGAAATACTTGTAGAAATTTATCCTGCAGAAACACTCACAGGAGTCCCCCAAAAATATAGGCACAGGGTTGTTAAATACAGCACTAATTGTAATAGTAAAAATCTAGAAGTAACCTAAGTACCTATCAGTGGAAAGCTAGTTAAATGAATTATGGTATAGCCAAACAATGTAATTCTCTGCAGCCATAGAAAAGAAAAAGGGAGATCTAGATGTGCTCATATGGATAGTTCTCCAAGATATATTGGTAAATAGGAAAACTTAAAATTAAAAAAACAAAGATTCAAACAGTAAGTATAGTATGCTACCATTTATGGTTGAAAAGAAAAAAAAAAGATTCTCTATGTATACACAGGTAAAATTTCAGTTACAACGATTGCTTCTGAGGAGGAGGACGGGGATTTGAGCGTGGGAGGGAAACCCATTTTTCATTGCCAATCTTTTGTGCTGTTCTCATTGTTACCTCCGTTACAGTAAACAAAGGAGAATTGCTGTGGATGGTCCCATTTGCTGTAAGTTGCTGTTTGTTTTGGCATTTGAAATGATCTGAGGTGAGAGGGTCTTTCATTCCAATAGCTGAGAAGAAATTGAATTATTAGCAATGGGACAGGAGCCTGCGCATCCCGGGACAGTTTGATTACACATGTTCTGTAGCCCGGGCTGAAGGCCGGAAGGGCAGCAATGCAGCAACATGCTGGGTGATGAGATTCAGGCTTGCGGTTGTCTGGGGGAAGCGGGGGTGGGAGGGTGGGGGGGCGTGGAGTTGCTGTGAACCAAGGAGGGAGTTGGGAGAAGTGGGGGATGAGGGGTTGTCTGTGGCGGGGGAGGGGGCACAGAGAGAAGAGCTGGAAGGTGGGGGCAGGTCTGAGCCAAGAGGATCCACCCAGGTCCCTGCAGCCCCAGACCAGCTGTCTGAGTCCCACGGTCTGGGCCCCCCTAGGCTCTGAGTCTCCTTGCACTGTCTGGCTGCAGGCTAGGAAGAAGCGCCTCACCCCAGCCCCCAGTGGAAGAGGAGAGCCCCACCTCAAAGCTTCTGGCAGGCAATTCTCTGGAGAGGAAGAAAAAATGCCGAGGAAAGTACATGATAAATGAGAATTGAAAGCACCCCGAGTTTACCCTTGTTGAGAGTTAAGCAGAAGGGAAAGGGATTGGGTTGGCATCGACAGAACAAAGACAAAATGTGCCCCAGGGTTAAGTCCAGCTGCCTTTCCCAGGGCAGTACGGTGTCGGTGTCGCTGGTTAGGGGGCCAGTCTGTCTGGGTTCAAATCACGGCTCTGTCGACTCCATCTCCAGCAAGTTACTCAACATCTCTGTGTCTGAGACTTCTTATCTGTAAAATGGGAAAACAATGCTTACGTCCTGGGGGGTTGTCCCGGCAATTGTAAGTGCTTAGGAAGTGTTAACCGTTGTTATTCTTTATTTACCACCTTTGTAAATTCCAGGCGGTCAGCACGTGGAGATTGGATCTGCAACTGAGCTCACAAGCCTGATGAACAAGCTGTAACCCAACTCATTCATCTACACTGGCCAGCGCATGGAGGCGGATCCATCGTCACCGTTCTCTTCTCTCTTCTCCCCATGTGGGAGCCCAGACTGTACCCAGATGTTTCTTGGGGGAGTGAGAACACTTCTGTGCTCTTATTTTTTTGCATGGCTGAGGGAAGGCACTTTGGTCCACAGGAGGATCCCAATTCATGGTTGTCAAATAAATATTTGAATGAGTAAACGATCATCATGCCCTAGCAACACTGGAAACAACCTAAATGTTCCACAAAAGGGAGTTGCTATTAAATTGTGGTCTAGTCACCCCACAAAACCGAGCAGTCATTGGAAAGGATAATTATAGCGATTATATAGAAAGATGGGGAAGTGCTTGCGATGTGGTCTTAGAAAAACAAAAGAAATCAAAATGGTTTGGACGTGATGTGGATCCATCCCGATAATAGTCTGTTATGAGAAAATCTAAGGTTCAGAAAAGGGAGTATAAAATGCTACCATTTGTGCAAAAAAGAGGGCAAGGAATATAAGACTTCACCTGCAGTTGTAAGCATCAAATATCTCTGAATGACACACAAGAATGAAAACACAGGGCCTCTAGGGAGGGGACCGAGAGGTGACGGTCAAGACAAGTCACTGTCAACACTTCTGTACCTTCTGAATGTTGAACCACGTGAGCATGTTTCCAATTTAAAAATCAAATACTGTAATTTAAAACACTTCCGGGTGCATAGCAAAGTAAAATAGATCAATTTTTTCTCATTGTATTCCTCAGGCACATGTTTTTCCCCCTCACATTTTAAAGTTTCTGATATTGGGATATATCTCACAATCAATAGGCATTTTTAATAAGTTCTTGTGGTGGTTTTTTTTCCCCCTAAAAAGCTTTCACTAAATTGATGCTGAGTCTTAAAATTGATGGTATTTTAGAATCAAGGAAATATAGTACATAAAAATGGCATATGGAAAGGGACTGTAAAGGTGGGATTGTGGGGATCTTTCTTGTTCAAAATGTCCTTACTGGGGCCGGCCCAGTGGCACAGTGGTTAAGTTCACGTGCTCTGCTTCAGCGGCCCAGGGTTCACGGGTTTGGATCCCAGGTGCTGACCTACACACTGCTCATCAAGCCATACTGTGGCAGCGTCCCACAAAAATGGAGGAAGATTGGCAACAGACGTTAGCTCAGGGCCAATCTTCTTCACCAAAAAAAAAAAAGTCCTTACTGATAGTTTTACATCATCTCTTCAATAGTTTTTTAAAAACTTATTTTTAACCATTTTCAGGAGACAATCAATGGTTTTAGAGGAAAGCCTTCCCCAGCACCAGGGTCTAGATAACTTGCAAAGCAGTAAACTCCTGAAAATCACCACTTCCTCAGCTTTGTTTTGCTTAAATAATTGGCAGAGCAAAGCCCCGGGCCCTGAGTTTAGCTGTTACAAGGAAATACTCATTTTCCTTGGATTTCTCCTGAGATGCCCACCTTCCAGGAACAGTTTGTCAAAAACTGAGACAACACTTACTTGGCCAGTCCAGCAATCAGTTCAGACCTCGAGTTTTGGTTCAAACCATTGCCGAGGTTCACAGAACAGTTGTTGAGTTGGAAACACTGATTAAACCCAGTGCCTGCTGGTCAGGCTGCCACAGCGGTGAAGTGCACTGAGTGTTGTGACCAAAAGGTGGCCTCAGAAACTTGTGTGCTGAGTGTGCCCATCAGGACCAGTTCAGACACACTCTGTGGATAAGGATTTCTTAATCAAATGAATAAGTTTAAGCAACATTTTTTTAAAAAAGAAAGAAATATTGCAGGTAAGATCAGGATAACTTGGAGATCCACAATGCAAACCTTCTTATTAAAGGCACTGAAAAGTCCAGGGTGGCAAGTTCCATTGGTTTCCAGCTTAATAGCCATTCCCACCTTCTTCCTGGCTAATGAAACCCCAATTCTGTTTACCCTCTTCAGGGCAACCGTGTCCTTCAAGGCATGCAAGTCCCAGAATGAGGGGGAGTAAGAAAGAACAGATAAACACAATTTCATGAGACAGAGAAGAAATCTGCTAGGGAATTCTGAGAAAATCTTCTTTGCTCTTTAAAAAGAGACTAACAAAAATTCTGCATCCAGTAATGGCTGAGCAGCTCCTACTGGGCCACAAACCTCCCACATGACAAAATTATAAGAAGCAACTATGAAGATGCTAGAGAGGGATCAGAGTATGCAGATAATGAAGAGGAGTGAACACTTGAAAGAAGGGATAGCACGGATAAGTTTTTTATTTTTTGTAGCTTTTTACCTGAGGGAAGGCTCTAGTCAGGGTCATGTGGGGTGGTTAAAACTAAGATAGAAGCCTATAGTTGTATGGGTGTGAAAAATCAGAAGTCAGAGTTCTGGTGGCCACACAGCTGGAAAGTGAAGAGAGAATCCCTGGAAAGGAGAAGAAGCCACAAAGGTGGAGCCACAAACTCTGTGTACAGACTCTGTTTATATCTCTGAATCCCACATGTGCAGGACAGACTCCAAGCAGCACAGCTAAGGCTAAAACATCTAAACTGAGATTTCAGCTTCCATCTCCCAGAGAGGAGACAATATATGCAATTTGGGAGCTCAGCCAAGTTAACTGCCTGCTAAAACAAACAAACACAAAAAGCAATACTCTTCAGAAGAACAAAGGAATCCAGAGTCTCTACAACATATCATTTGCAATGTTCAAGATACAATCCAAAGGTACTTGACATTAGAAGAAGCAGGAAAATGTGACCCATGCAAGATAGAAAAGGCAATCAATGGAGACCAACCTCAAGATGACCCAGATGTTAGAATTAGCAAACAAAGATTTTAAAGCAGTTATTACATATATGTTCAAGAACATAAAGGAAAATACACTTGCAATGAATGAAAAGATAGGAAATCTCAGCAGAGAAACAGAAACTATGAAAAGACCATAATGGAAATTCTAGAGCTGAAAAATATGACATCTGAAAGAAAAAGACTAAAAGAAGAAACGGCTCACTTTTTGCCTTTGGCCATCATAAGCATGTGATGCTTATTTTGCCACAGTCATCTTCTGATTACGAGGATAGCTGGGATATCACTGAGCCATTGAATTAACCAACCTAGGAACTTCCCTGCTGCCAGACTTCTTGCATTGGGAGAAAAATAAAATATCCTCAATGAAGCAATTTCTATTTGGGTTTTATGTTACTTACATGAGAAAGAAAGCATCATAAGTTATAACACTCTGCAGTTAAGAACTTGGCTTAATTTCATTTAACCCAAGGTTCACCAAATTTATGTGACCATATCTTTTTAAAGTAATATCTATTGAAATGTCAAGCATACTTAGGAAAGTCCTGTGTAGACCCTAGTTTCCGCCTTCTAAATCTGTGCCATTAGTGACATCACCTGTAGAATATTAAAGGCCACAGGCTGTTTTGATCATATAATGTGTGGGATACATTAACAACTGTCCAAATTGATGACTTGAAGACTGCCAGCAATCTGCTATTAAAAAATTTCAAGTTTGCAAATTGCTGCAAACTCTTCTTATTCAAAGTGTGGTGTGTGAACCAGCAGCATCAGCATCTCATACTCCAGACCTACTGAATCTAGCATTCTGCATTTTGACAAGACTCCCAGGTGATTCATATGCACATTAGAGTTTGAGAAGAACTACTGTAAACTATCAACTGCAATATAGATGTTACCTGCATTATTATTGATGAAAACAAAAAAATAATAATACTTTCTTAATCTGTTTTCAGAGACCTTCACATAATCATCTTATTTGGTTTTCACAGCAATACTGAGAGTTAGAGTTTTAAACCTCTGTTTATAGAAGAGGAAATGGGATTCAGAGACGTAAAGTGACAGTATATCGAGTTTTGATTAGGTCTATAGTTGGGGAAAATGTTATCAATTCATTGTTCAGATACTGTCATGGTTTTCAAAGATGCAGAGATTCGATGTTTAGCCAAACTGGGAGGTAAGCCCTTGCCATCCCTTTGAACATTTTTTTCCAGTCTCTGCTAGGATTGTACTCCTCTCTCAATTCCCAGGGCTGTCTTGTCCCTCAGGAAGAGAGAGATGACAGTCCAGTTCAATGGCCAGCCCCTCCTCTCTGTTTTGGGGCCCACAGAGGTCTCAGCCCCTGTGGGGGGTGGGTCTGAGCCCAAGCCTGAGGGTTAAGTAAATTCAATGACCAGGATAACGGATTCCTGGTCTGAGAAGCCAGACAGGTCCTTACATCAGTCCTGCAAGGACTTTTTAATTCCACTCCAGTTAGAATGGCCCATTATAATCAGAAGAGCAAGACCAGGATGAGATTCGGCTGCAACTGAAAATAATTCAGGATTAGTGAGAAAAGGAATAGAAACATTATTTCTCAAGAAACGTAAGTATTATTTAAACCGAAGTTTATTATTTTGTTTTTTAAGTCATGATTCTTTTTTTCAGGGAAAGATTTGCCCTGAGCTAACATCTGTTGCCAATCTTCCTCTTCTCTTTTTTTTTTTCTTCCCCAAAGCCCCAGTGCATGGTTGTGTATCAAGTTGTAAGTCCTTCCAGTTCTCCTATGTGAACCGCTACCATAGCATGGAAACTAACAGATGGGTGATGTGGTTCTGTGACCAGAAAACGAACACAGGCCCCTAAAGTAGTGAAAGCACAGAACTTTAACCACTAGGCCATCAGGGCTGGCTTGAGTTTATTTTTTTAAAACAATTCATGATATTGGATTATTTACTTGGCTATTTAATGGTTACTTTGTTTAGCTGTTTAAGAAAGGGTTGTGATTTTGTTTTTAGGAAAGATGAGGAAACATATTGCTTTCCAGCTCAATTAACAATATCTACAATTTAAGCCCCATATTGAGACCATACAAACTCAGAACAGGAGAACCATACCCTAATGGTAAGAAAACTAAGATGAAAAGGACAGCACTGAGGGCTAATCTCGCAAGGTGAAAATAGCCATAATATACACTAAGTTATTCCTGAGTCAGGTGATCCAGTCCTGCATTTTTAATGTTAAACAGAATTCTCGTATGCAATGATAGAACCATTTTGGAAAGCAATTTGGCTATGTAACACAAATCGCAGCAGCTGTGTCTTGAGGGAGGCTGACTGCTTTCAATATTTCTTTGAATTAGTGATTCTATTTCTGGAAACTTATCCTAAGGAAATAATCTAAAGCATAGGGAAAACTCTAGCCAAAAGAGCTCACCCAGCACTATTTTAAATATTTCAGCATTGGAAACCCATAGCATCTGAGAGTAGGGAATAGTTAAATGACCTACAATATATCCACCTAATGATATATTAAGTAGCCATATTTTAAATGATGTTTGCATTTAAAGTATATTTAGTATTGAACCAGATTGTCCCTCTATTGCCTTTTCATCTAATATGTGCAAATGCTTGAAAAAAGTTAAAAATGCAAGTTATAGGGCAAAGATTATTTGTAAAGTACCAGCTATAAAATTCGGTCCAAGATATATTAGGAAGGGCTTTCTCAGACTATCATCACCTTCTCTATCCATCCAAACCCAAAGCCCAGCAATTCTTCAAGTCCTGCCTTCTCTGGGGATCCATCCCGACTCCTTAGCCCACTCTCCCTCCTCACAGCTCCTACAGCACACATTGGCCATTGGCATAGGCCACCTTGCACAGTTGGTGTCTCCATTCGTCCGTGTCTCCCCCACTGGGGTCCTTGACATCAGTGACTAGGTTTTTAGACCTCTTTTATTCTGCACAGCACACAGCTCAACCCCTGTCGCCAGTCAATCACCAAGTCCTATTGGTTTTACTTCCCAGCTTTCCTCAGCTCTATCCTTTCCTCTCTATCCCTTCCATCAAGACCTGCGTTCAGGGCCCTCTTCTCTCTCTCTCAGGTGGATTCCTGCAACATTGTAGCTATTGTGCTGTTTTCAGTTAGGGTGCTTTTGGCTGCAAGGAACAGAAAACTCAATATGGAGTGGCTTGAATAATGAGGAAAGTCTCTTCTTTTTATTTGGGAGAAGAGCACTTTCCAGAAAGCCCTCCAGAAGACCCCATCAGGGTCCACTAGCCAGCATGGGGTCACACATCCATGCCTTAGTTGCAGGAAAGGGTGGGAAAGCCATCATTGGGCATTTTCAAGCTCAATGGTGGGATGCAGGCTCTGCCAACAGGAAGGACAGAGGGGTGAAGAGGCAGTTTCTATTAGGGTAGGGAACCAATAGTGTCTGCTTCAAACTACCTGCTTGGGTCTCCCCACCTCTTTATTCCCAGCACTGCCATTATTTATTTATTCATTCATTTAATTAATGATTCATCCATTGTATTACTCAGGTTCAGCTAGCTTATGTTCCAGTAATAAACAACTTTCAACTAGTGGTCGCTTGGAATAACAGGGTTAGTTTTCACTGGCCACAGCAGCAGCAGGGGAAGAGAGAGCCTAGAGACCCACATCCGCTCTTACCTGCTTCCACCTGAAATTGACAGGTGTCAATTCTGCTCACATTTTATTGGCTGAAGCAAGTCACATAGCCACATCTAACTTCAAAGTGACATAAAAATGAGGTCATCCTTTGTGCAGGTGAGCAGCACAAACAGTTACCACGTTCAACAAATATTTATTGAGCATTGACTATATGCTGGGTGAGGTGCTGGAGATGTATTGGTAAGAGAAACAAAGTATCTGTTCTGAAAGCATTTACAGTCTAGAAGGAATAGTCTACTCCTTCCTTTATGCCTTCCTGCTAACATATAAAGACTTCAATTGTGCCACCTCTTACCTTTTTATTGCATTAAAAAAAATTGGCTGTCTGCCTGAACGGGTTGTAAAAACCTTAAAGGTGTCTTATCCCTCCTTGTAAACCTAATACCTAGAATGGTGTCTAGCACTAATAGAAACTGTAATGTTTGTCGAGTGATGTTTGAGATAGGATGGCCTCAGCTACACGGAACAGGAAGCCCAGCTGACAGTAACTTAAAAAATAGCGTTTGTATTTTCACATAGCAAGAAGTCTAAGAGCCAGCAGCTGCTGTGGTTGGTTTCTCTGTTCAACAATGTCATCCAGGACCCAGGCTCTTTCCAGCCTTACACTACAATATGCTTAGCTTATTGGCTTTTCCTCTTTTTGACTGTGCCTTGTGGTCACAAGACTGTTGCCATTGCTCCACATAACATATTCATATCTAAGGTGGGAAGAAACAGAAGGGGCAGTGGCAGGGGGCTGATAACTGTCCCTTATAGCAGGGAACAAAAGCTTTCCTAGAAGCCGCACACCAGCTTATGTCTTATGGCCAAAATACAGATCACACGGCCACCTCAAGCTTCGAGCGAGGCTGGGAAAGAGAATATCTGGATTTCCAATCTCCGTGGTTGGAGATGCCAAAGAAGGGGCTGAGAATGGTTTGGGTAGCCAACCAATAGGGTTCACCACAAATGAAGAGCATGCGCTCAATAAATATTTGTTGGTGAAAGTTCAGATTTTTAAGATCTGATTCTTTATTGATTTTTAATAACATATAAACATCCCTCATCATTGTCACGACTAGCCCATATTGAGCACATCTTCTGTTTGTGCTGGGCACTATGCCAAACAAGTTATGTGAATTCTGTCATTCAATCTTCACAACCTTATGACAGAGGTATTATCAATCTCTGTTTTACATATGAAGAAATTGAATCCCAGACTAGTTAAGCAACTTGCCCAACCTGTTCACTTACCAGCTAGTGAATGATGAAACAGGGGTTTAAACTCCAGTGTCTGAGTCCAGAGCCCATGTTCCTATCCTAAAACTTTAGGTCTAGAGCGGAACAGAGAGCTCATCAGACCCAAGCCCTTTATTTTCCTAGAGCTGAGGCCCAGAGATGGAAGGTAGCCTGCTCAAGATCACACAGCAAGCCCAAGTCAGAGTCGGGCCCAGGAACCAGAAGTCCTGACTCCCAGGCCGTGGTTTTTTTCTATCACATTAGGCTGCCTCTACTTAGAAACCTCACATTAGTTCACTGATCTTTAAAAAGACAAAATTCCAAACGTGGGATCCTGTGGACAAGTCAGTTTAAAAAAATGTATTTGACTTAAGGTTTGGCAAATTAGAACAAGTTGTTTCCTTTTTTGGAGTCAAAACTTGGTGATTAGTTGATTCAGAGTCTTTTACCCATCTCGGTGGAAAGTCCAGTCTGTATAATGCTTTTGAGTTCTCAAGTGATAAGGGGAAGGAAAGAATGTGATGGTCAAGCCTCAGTGGGGACTTACCAAGATGACCTCAAGCTCCAAGCTCATGACCGAGAAATGCCTTCTTTGTGGTGTTTAACCACGTCTGGTATAACACAGCCTTGGGAAGCCTCTTGATAGAGCAGAACATGTATGGTTTGAATCCCATTTCTACCAATGAACAGCTGTGGGAAACTGGGACCTAGGCCATTGGGAGAACTAAGCAGAGGTAATGTACAGAAATCACCTGGCACAAAGTGGGACTCCTTTTCCCAATCCTTGGCTACTTCCCCTTCAGACTTAGGGTTGAAATGAAACCAGCATCCAATTTAACGAGCAGTGCTTATCTTGCCCATGCTGTGTCCTGTTTCAGAAGGGTTGAGTTGCTTTTGTCAGCAAGGGAATAAGTTTGCTTAAATTGAAAAGTCGTTTTAGTGTGGCATTTAAGACCTCTGAGAGTCAAGATTATAAGTACAGGCTCTTGAATCACATGAGGGTTTGCACTGAGGCCCCATCATTTCCTAACTATGTGTGTAGTTATGTAACCTCCTTGTGTCTCAGTTTCCTTCTCAATACAATGGGGGTAATAATAGTACCGACCCCAGGGGCTTGAGTGGGGATTAGATGGAGGAATGTGTGCAGAGAGCTGATGACTGTGTGTCACCCGGTAAGCCCATCACATGGGTTCACTGGAGCCTTGTCAGATCCTTCAATCTCTTCCAGTGCTTTCCATCTGAGTACGTAGTGTGGGTTAGACAAAACATTTTCTCTCCTTCTTTTAAGGGTAAGGACAATCGGGCAAACGACCTCATGCAACAGCAGAGTGAGGTGGCATTGCAGGCAGTAGCAGAGAACACAGGACCGCAGGGCAGGAGACCTGGGTTCGAGTTCTGGCTCTGCCACCAGCACCCATGTGTCCTCCTTTCTCTGGGCTTCAATTCTGTGCTTGTAAAATTAGGGGTTGGAAGAGGTGACTAGTCAGGTCATTCCTGGTCTTAGACGTCAGTGCTAATCACGGCCATCCAAATGTCTTCTTGGAAGACTTAAGTAATCAAAACTGGCAGGAAGCAACAGTTTAGTAAAGGTTCAGAATCCTGTAGTTTGTGTTCAAGAATGAAGAACTCTTTCAAAATCTCCTCCCAGGCCAAAAAGAGCCAATTAGGAAGGAATAGCAGCTTTCTCCTTGGGCAAACTTGAGGAGTCCCCAGGTTTGTAATCCTCAACCAGCCTCCCCACCCTCCTCTAGCCCCACCTTGGACACAATGTGACTTCCATCTTACACCCTTTCCCCCAGAAACTACTGTAAATGAGCTCTCAGATCCTTCTCCACACTCTGAAGGAAATTCATTCAACAAACACACACATTCACCAAATGTGCACCCACTGTGCACTAGGCACTCTTCTGGTGCTGGCAAAGAGCAGTGGACAGAGATACAGCCCCTGCCCCATGGGGCTGACTTTCTATCGGGAGCAGAGAGAAGCAAGCAAAATAAATAAGTGAGATACACAGTAGGGCAGGTGGAGTTGGCGGGGAGTTGCATTTAACTGGGTTGAGGTTTTGCTAAGTGGGTACGATCTAGCAAGCTTGAGGTGTGGGAGGGGAGGGTGTAGACAAGAAAGGGGTTGCAATAACTAACCATGGAGTTGAGGCTGGGAAAGGAGAGGAGGGATTTGAAGGGGGCAGTGAAAATGTGGGGAGGTCAGTGACTGCGGGGCCTGTGGGGCTGAAGGCTTGAAAGAAGAAGCTAGAAAGAGGTTTGAACGTGGGATCTTTGGAAGGTCTAGGGCTTGACTGTAGGACTGAATAGCTGCGTCAGGGAAAATGAGATCATCGGGGAGAGGAGGTCAAGGAGCCGGGAGGCCAGAGCGTTGGTGGATCGGGCAAGTGAGTGGCGAAAGCACCAAGCATCAGGACAGGATGAGCTGGAGAGAGGACTGTGGTGGGGAGCCAAGACCCTCAGGGAACTCGTAAAACAGTGACAGTGGCGAGCAGTGGAGTTTGTGAAGACATATTAAACAATGCAAGTTAATTTACATTTGGGGAAAACCTCTTTTGTTTTCATAATAAGAACTACAGAAAGGGAAAGACCCGTTCATGTCATGAAAAGCAGGCCTGAGCATTAAAGGTCGGGAAATGACCGGAGTTGCTTGTCTCATTGCGGATCAAAGCTCCAGCCGCAGGCATACGGTTCTACTTGTGCAAGCATCAGCCCTGAGCCGGTGGGAAGGGATTTAGTTTTTTATGGGTGAAGAACCTCCCTGTCATCCCTGAAAGACGAAGGAGATAGCCGCCATCTCAACAGAGGCTTGAAATAATACTAATGATAATTTATTAGTATCATCTTTTGAAAGCCAATGACTGACAGGCAACGTGTAGAAGAGTTGAGAACGAGGGTTGTGCCCCTTGCTACTCGTTTAACCACATCTGGACAACGGGGGTAGTAACAGCACCTACCCCTTCAGTGTCTGAGAGGGAAATGAGCCAGTGTGTGCAGAGATGGTTGCCTGAGTGTGTGAGGACTCAAAACATGTTGGCTAGATATTCTAATCTTTGTTGACAGAAAACCAAGCAAATAAAAACAGGCCTCAAAAGCCCTGTGCTGTTAGCATTTTTGTGTGTAGAGTGGCAGCCAGAGAGTAAAACTGAGGCGTCGGTCCTTCCTCCACTGATTGCGTTTGAACAGCGGCTGGGAGGCTGCGTGGCCCGGGGGAGTGAGACTGTGCTGGGAGTCAGGAGCCCTGGGTTTCCTTTCCTCCTCAGCCTATGAGGCCAAGGCCAAGTATGGCCAAGGGCGAGGCAGAGTGTCTCTGAGCCTTGCCTGGCCCACCTGTAAAGTGGGGACAATCATTCCTGCCAGGACTACACAAGGTTATTTTGAGGACCAAATGAGGAAATGTCCCATGAAGGTAGGGGGTAACTCACTGGAAAGGTGTACGCAGCTCACCTGTGTGAGTGAACCTACTGTGTGCTGGGCACAGAGGTCCGGAATTCGGCCTGCCCCCTCCCCAGAGAAGTACCCAGAAAACAGGCTGTGTACCCAGATAGCCAGAGTCTAGGGGTGAGCGTCCTAGGGGAGTCCTATTACAGAAGGAAGATGTATTTTTATGGGTAAGTCCATGAGGAGATTTGGGGAGAATATCATGAATGGCTCCAAGTGTGCTCAGCAGTCCCCCCCTAGAGCATCATCCAGCAGATGTCCCCGCTCCTGCAAGATGACCTGAGGTCCAGGCTGTTCACTGTAGAATGGTTTAAAGCTGCATGAGTTCAGAAGCCCCCTCAATGCCCACCAAATAGAGGACGGGTTGAATATATGGGCTCTAAAGAAGAAGGAAAAACTTTGTGGAATGACATGGACAGACAGCCAAGAAATATGAAGTGAAGAAAAACAAGTGGACGCAAAACAGTGCTATAAGTTTCTACCATTTTTTGTCCAAAAAAGCAAGGGAGAATATCTATATGTATTTATATATGCATAGAATATTCTAAAACTAGTTAGAAGAAACTAGTCTCATTGGTTGTCTCTAGGAAGGAAAACTGGGACTCAGGGGCAGGAAGAGGAATATCACTGCATATCCGTGTGAACTTCTTGATTTCGAGACCGTGTGAATGCAATATCTGTGGGTCGGGGAGGAGGGACAAAGAAGGAGGAGAGAGGGAGAGGGGAACACTGTGTGGGCTCTAGAATCAGATAGACGGACGTGAATCCCAGCTCCACCACTTCCCAGCTGTATGACCTTGAACAAGTTACTCAGCTCTCTGAGGTTCACTTTCTATATGAAAGGGGTATGATAATATGATAATACCTCCAACCCACCTGGACTGTTGGGAGATTGAGACTAAAGAGTTTAAAGCAGTTAGATGGAAAATGGTTGCTGTAGCTGTTTAACCAGCCATGGCTTTCCACTCTCCAGATTAGCTTCCAAACTTCCTGGAGGGCACACACAGTTCAGCTTTTCCTTTCACATGCAATGCCCCAGGCACCCAGCCCCTGGGAGTCTCTGCGCTTTCAGGATGCCAGGTCAAAGCAGAGTGTGTGTTGGGGGGAGTGGAGGGGAGGGTGTCCTGAGTCAAAGGCAATAAATGTGTCCCTCAGGCTTCCTCCCAGAGGAAAAACCCTGCAGACTAGCTGCTGGGCTCTCTAGTAACTGGCTCCAGCTCCCGCATCCCTTCATCCTGGGCCGCACCTCCTTACTCTGTTGAAAACAGCAATTCTCAAACATGAGCAAGTGTGCATCTGAATTGCTGGTGCAAATCAGATTCCTGGGGGAAGGACCTAATTTTGCCCACTTAGGCTGCCAAGATGGAACTCCAGCCACATCTCCGGGGCTCAGTCCCACACTCTTTACATGCCCTTTCCTCTCTCTCCAAATTACTCCCCAGTACTTAAGCTCGTTCAAACCTTTCCATCTTCACCCTCCACACTTCTGATTTCAAGGATCTCTCCCTTAAGAGAGATTTCTCCACTTGCCTAAATGATGCCTGTCTTGACAGGTGCAGCTCAAATATCTCCTCCCCCAGGAAGCCCCTCCAATTTGGGCTTCCTTCCCCTTCTTCCAGGGGCTCCCAGGCCATGAATTTGTGTCTATCACAGCACTATCATGGCTTCCTTGAATTAGAAGTAAACTCAATAACAAGGAGAGCTATGACTTGCAAGTGCGTGAATGTGAGGTGCTTTATAAACATCCGCCCCTCTCCACCCCAAGCCCCAGAGAAGTGTTACTGTCCCCATTTTAGAAAGAAGTGAGGCTCAGGGACATGGGGGTCTACCCCAGCCAGCACAGGAATAGGTGCTGGGCTGGGATCTATCTAGTCTTCCAGATTGTTTTTAGTAGAGACGAAAGGGTGGCGGTCAGTTTCTTTTCCTCTGCTTCAGGGCCAGGCAAAGTCCAGCCCCTCAGGGAATACTAATTCCTGAGATGGGGATGGTCGTAGGAAGGTGATGCCAGGGTAGGGACCATCCTGAGGAATCTGTATGGAGGTAGGGGTGGCAGCGTAGGGGCCTACAGGTTGGTTCAGAGGGAAGGGGGAAGATGAGCATCGTCATCTGAGAGGAAAGATGATGTGTTGAAACAAGATGGAGCAGATAGGGTTCCCACCTTGGGGAACTCGGGCAATCGGGATTTGCTGGAAACAGGCAGGGGCAGGGCCAGAGGGGAGCAAAAACTGTCTCCCATTTTCATCTACACATCTCAGGAAGTTCCCGTGTAAGAAATCTACAGGGAGACTCCCCCGTGTGCAGACGAGCTTTACCATCCATATACAAAGCTATTCATTGCAGAATTGGCTGTAAAAACTGGAGCCAACTCCACATCAATGGATGAGGCACTGGTTACATCGGTCAGAATTTCCTATGAGGGAACACTCTCCAGCCCAGGAAAGGAGGAGGAAGTCCTCACCACTCTGATACGGAACAATCGCCAAGATGTATTTTAGGTAAAAAATGCAGTGTGTGGGGCTGGCCTGGCGGCATAGTGGTTAAGTTCACCTGCTCCGCTTCGGTGGCCCGGGACTCATGGGTTTGGATCTCGGGCACAGACCTACACACCACTCATCAGCCATGCTGTGGAGGCATCCCATATACAAAATAGAGGAAGATTGGCACAGAGGTTAGCTTAGGGCCAATCTTCCTCACACACACACACACACACACACACACACACACACACACACACACACGCTCGTATTAAAGTACCTCTGGAGAGGTACATGTGCAACTGGTAAAATTGGTTGCCTCTGGGAGGGGAACTGGGAGGCTGAGGACAAGGAGGGAGACTTTCCTGAAGTTTTAAAATTTTGCATCACATAAATCAATTGAAATTAAAAACAATAAAATTTGGAGAGAGAGTGAGCGAGGGAAACAGAGAGGGTAAGAAGAGCAGGAAGGGAGAGTGAGAGGGAGGGAGGGGAGTGGGACGGGAGGCAGGAGGAGGAGGATTGGTGGCCAGGCTCTGGCCACCAAAACCTTCTGGGTGTGCCCAGAATCACCAGTGGAGCCAGAAGCCCTGCCGGCCAGCCCAGGGAAGCCCGTGTCCTCATCCCACAGCTCAGCCTGGACCCAGATCACGCTCTTGTGCCTAAGGACAGGGCCAGCTTCAAACAGTTGCCCATGTGGACTCTGGCTCTGCAATCTTCAGTTTCCAGAGCTTTGTTTCCAAACAAAGCTCCCCCAGTCTCTTTCCCTGACCCTGCCTTCTTATCTCAGACCTTCACCCCACTGGTGATCTGAGCAATTCTTTTAAAGTTGCTTCAGACTCTGAAATATGCATCTGTGTCAGCAAGGTCAGCCAACTGTAAATAGGCCCTTTTCATCCCTTTTAATCCTCCCCTCAAGGACCCAGTGTCCTTTGCTATACTGCCTAATCAAAACCTGCTTGCACATTCTTTGTTCACACTGGCAATACCAATAACTCAAAGGAAACCAGTGTCACAGGCATGTCCCAAGGATCATGGCCTCAAGAGGTAAAGGTATGAAACGCGAATGGAGTTTCAGGCATCAGCCTGAAGGAAGGATTTGGACACAATGTGCAGGGGGTGCCTTCTGCCCTACTTGTACCCACAATGCCTGAGGACTCAAGCATCAGCAATTTTTATATAAGACAGGGGGACCCTCAAGCTGGACTCAGTCCCCCAGACCCCAATGGCCAGGGATGAGGAGGAGGGGGCCAGGGAGGGTTGTGTTACTGTGAACTAAGAAGTACCTTATTCCCCAAAGAGGCAACGCAGGGATCTGGGTGACACTGTAGAAGGGAGGGGGGTGCTAAGAGAAGGCTGCGCTGCTCTCCCACATTACCCATCCCCTCAATGAGGGGCTCTCCAGTTGAAAAGCGCCTTGGCAGTTCATCACTCTCCCTCAGGAACAAGGTAGTGCTGCAAAGGAGAGAAGCCTTGCTGTATATTGGAGCAGAGTGGAAGCCGTTCAACAAGCAGGTCTGAAGCAAACGCCATGGGCTGACCATCCTGTTGGCGAGGATGTGGAGGACCTGGACTCTCATACATTGCTGTGGGAGTGTAAATGGTACAACCAAGGGAACTGGTAGAATCTACTAAAGCTAAACACACACCTGTTCCATGACCTAGCAATTCCACTCCTGGGGATATACTGAAGAGAAGTGAGCACTTGTGTCCACCCAATGACATGTACAAGAATGTTCATAGTGGTGTTATTCGTGACAGCCCCAAATGGAAACAACCAATGCCCAGCAGCAGGAGAACGGATAAACACACTGCGGTGTATTTGTACAGTGGACTACTACTCAAGACAAACCATAGCTACACGCAAAACAGGGATGGAGCTCAGAAATATAATCTTAAATGAAAGAAGCCAGACACAAAAGATCACATACTGTATGATTCCGTTTACATGAAGTTCTAGAACAAGTAACACTAATCAATGGCCATAGTTACCCTTGGAGGGGGGATATTGACTGGGAAGGAACATGAGGAACTTTCCGGGGCACTGGAAATGTCTGTATTTTGATCTGGGTGATGGTTTCATGGATGTATACACGTGTAAAAATTCTTGGTGATTAAACTTAAGGTTTGTGTACCTTAATTACTGTATGTAAAGTTGTAACAAAAATATTCAAGGTCTAAAGCTCCATTGCTCCTTCCCCCTGACCTGACTACTCAGACCCCAGAAGTGTTGTGTCCACTTTGGACTGACCTTTCATGCCAGGTGCTGATGGCTGTACCAGAGGGCAGAGAGCGGGAACTTCTCAAGCTGGAGAAGAAATTATACGGGCTTTGGGGCCTCCTCCTCATAGATGTTTGAACATGGAACAGAATTTGGCCTAGGACTTATTTCCATGGAAATGTACCCCCAGTATAAAGTTCTTGGGATAGAGGTATGGAGCTCCCATTCAATTTCAACTGTTGGAGACTCCAGTATTTTCGCAAAACAAACAGGGGAAAAAAACCCAAAAACAGTAACAAGCAATGGTTGGCTTAAGCCAATTCATTATACACGGCAAGCAAAGAAAAGCCAAATTTGGGCAGAAGAGGTGTCAAGCTTGAGTCCAGTTATGCCAAGAACTTCTGCAGTAATGTCAAACAGCTGATAGCCTTTCGGACCAGCTGATTTCTCGGCTACCCAGTACAAGAAACTAAGATACGTGCTCTACCTAGAAAAAACAAGAGGCTATAAGAAATTACATTAAAATGGTGGAAATGATTATTTCTGGGTGATTAGTATAGCCATACTTTCTCCTTTGCACTTAAAAAAAATCTCAGATTAGATAGCAAAGAACAAATTTTATAATCTTTCACGACCAGCTCAGATAAAGTCCTTTGAGAGTCCTTTTGGACTGTGAATTTGGAGGAAGAGGCCCTCCGGGCATCCTGCACCCTTGCCCATCAGGAACCATCAACGTTGCACCCCCAATACTGCCTCTGTGTCTGCCAAACGGGCCAATACAAAGCAGAAAGGAAAAGGAAGGAGCTCAGACACTGCTTCAGAAGTGAGGGGAGTTAAGACTGAAACCCGCCACTTCCAGCCAGTCTTACAGGTGCCAAGCAAAGGACATACAATGTCCTTTGAAATATAACACAACAAGCCTTATGAAATTTGGCAGCAATTAGCTTTTTCTACTCCATTTAACCTGTGAGTCCTGGCCTCAAGAATATTAAGATTGTAGAGAATGCTAATATACTTATATAAAAATATATTTATTTATATATATTTATAATATATAAAAAATATATATATATTTATATATTTCTTTTCTTTCCATCCCTAGTGCCCTCTGCCACCCTTGAAGGGAAAGGGCAAGCAGAAGGGCACCCCTAAGCACCAAGATTGAGTCAGAGGCCCCCTCCAGCTCTGGCCCAGCAGACACATACCTCTCTGGCCCCTCTTCCCCCCCATTTTTTTGAAAAACCATTTCCCTCCTCCAAAGATCTCCTTCCCCCATCCTGGCTCTGGTAAAGGCCAGAGTGGCTGCAGCTGGCAGGACCCAACGTTCACACTCATTGCCCTATAGATACCATGGGAGGGTCTGCAGACCCAGGGGTAGACAGGCACCCATACTCTATCTCCCTTCAGCACCCCTCCCAGAGCCTGGCAGTATTACCACTCACCCCCTCTTCTCTCAGAGTCAAAGCTCACAGCCTAGCCAGGTCAGGAGAGCCCATGTGAAAGGCAAATTCACATTCAAGTGTAATGGCAACTTACACATTAACGGAAGTGGACAAACTGACCAGAGTTTTGGCAAATGCTTTTAATGATATTTTTAAACTTGTTAGGAAAATGAGGTTTTTCTATTCCTTGTCAAAATGCCCTCACATGAGTGTCCTCACATGCTCCAGTATCATAATATCATTTTAGATTGAGTCCATGAATTTTAATCACAGCATTGATAAAATTCATTAAGGACACTTCCGCTCACCTCGAGGGCTCTAAATATGTGGACCTGAGAGTACAAAGTGCTGGGTTCTGGGCTCTGGTCCAGCATTGCCTTTTCCTGCTGTGATGCTGAGCAGGTCTGACCCACCTCTCTCTGTGAGATGAGTTGGTGGGCCTAGATGATCCTTAGGGCCTGACATTCTCTGTGTGAGGCCCTCCCTGGGTACCAGACCCCTCTGAAGAGGCCAGCTCCATCCTCTCTTTCCCAACCCAGCCTCTAAATCTAGGGGGCTTTCCTCAGGTCTGTCCTGCCCTCTCTCTCCCCTTGGCCATTCTCCTAACTACCCTGCTGGGCTCCAGTGCCCCCACATTTTTGTCATCTGCTCCCACCTTCCTCTTGAACTCCAGGCCCAGTCCCATCTGCTTGCTGGTTTTTCTCAGATGTCGTGTAGGCAACACAAACTCATTGAAAACTAAACTCTTCCCCCTCCCCCGAAATCCACCGCTGATCACTCCAGCCACAGAGCGACCCTGCCTTAACACTCCTGCTTTTCGACTCTGACGTCTAATTAGTTGCCAAGTTCCAACCAAGGCTCTTCCTTGTTCAAAACCTTCAAAGGACGCTGTCACCTACCATGCACTAATGCCTCGCCCTGGCTTCAGGGTCCTCTGTTAAGTCAGTCTCAGAGAGGTTGACAGAGGTCCAGTATCATGCTTGAGGCCATACAGTGAGTGGCAGGGCGCTTAATCCTGACACACTGCCTCGCCACCTCAGTGGCTTCCAGTCAAATGGGATGGCAGGTAGTCTCTGGTGTTGAAATACACACCGTACCTCCCTGAGCCCTACCTTTGCTTAAGCTGCTTCATCTATTTACGAAGCATGCTTTATTCTCGTCTGCTAAAATCCTACCTATCTGGTCATTTTCCTTTACTTCATTTCCAAAGTGCTCTATAGGGTGAGCTTTGTTAACTTTGCTCTAAATTGTCTTTGTTATTCAAAATATAAACTCATTAACAGGGATTTTTAGCCCCACTTTTCAAGGCTTGAATTAGTTGCTTCATTTTTCTGAAAGCTTTCATTTTTCCCCTGAACATGATCTCTCTCTCAAACCCCTCCCCTCTGGAGCCTCACACCTCCGTCATTCAGAGGTGTCTGCGATGTGTCTTATAAATCAGGTTGTGAGCGTCCTAGGACCAGGGGTATGCGGCTGGTATCAACACGTATCAGCACAGTGGAGGTACTTTGTCAATGTTATACCAAATTGAGAACTTGTACACTTTAGTGACTTCAATGACAAGAATTTCAAAGGCCCTGTGGAGGAGGTGATCAGGAGAGTCCCACGTCCTCCCGCCACACCACTGAGAGATGTTAAGTCCCAGCCAAGCCCAGGAGCCAGGCAGGACCAGAGAGAATGGGACAGGGGAGGGGATGGGGAAAAGCTATCCTAAGCCCAGCAACCAAGCAGTTTGTCCCTGGGAACTCTTCCTCTGCTCTTCACGATATGCCTTTCCAGAAATGTTGAAGTCACAGCCACTGAGAAAGGAAAGGAAGGTACAGGACAGGCCAGCACAGCCTTGAAATGCTGTGGAGCCCATGAGAAAAGCCTTGGCTGGATCCTTGTCCTAGGATTCTGCCACCATTTCTTGGGTGGCCGACTTCGGACAAGTCTTTTAATCTTGCTGGTCTGTTTTCTCCTCTGCAAAATGAAGACCAGGTAGGTTCAAGGACCCCTTCCAGCTCTAAAAGGGGCTAGGCACATGTTATGCCTCTCAGTGTGTCCCACCGCCCCCAGCTATCCTCTCAGATAGCTACCTATCTACAGAAGGGAGACAGCAACAATAGCAAAGGAGGCATGAGCATCCTAGAGTCCTGATTTCCGCAAGCTTGGTAAACAGGTGCTGGAGATGTCCAAGGGCCACTTCTCCCACTGAATAAGGAGCAGATGTTCCCAAAGGAACACGGCCACGAGGAAGCTGAGGCATGGGAGGTAGGTTGGACTTTCCACAGCTCCCAGAAGGTGGTGCTGTGTGGGAGGGCAACAATGACAAAATCCATCTTCACATCCCTCCCAGGAGTCCAGGAGGCAGGCAGGCAGGCAGGCAGAGCCTTCTCAAGCTGGGAGCCTGCAACAGCTAGACAACCCCATTCTTAACGGCCCCGGACCTTCTGAGGAGGGGGTGGGCGGTAGAAATCAGGAAGAGAGGGGCAGGCCCCCACTGATGACACCAAACTCAGCACAGCAACTGCTGCCCATTAGAACATTTATTTCTCAGAGAGAAAATAAGTTTCAGACAGTCATATTATAGTAGGTAAAATTAACTTTTGTATTCTTTACAAGCATAGATTTTTCTGTTTATTACCTCTCTTATACCATCTGTTATAAACAATTCTAGAAAGCAAATAAAGTCACTTTCTACAATAAATAGAGCATCGTGTGCTTCACAGCAGACGCGACTGAGACACATAGGCCCCATGCCACAGCAGGATCTGAGCCGTTTCCTGTTCTAAAAGAGCAGTTTTAAAAATGAGACTCAGAGAGAGACTGAAAGATTCAGAGATTGAAAAAAAAGAGACTAAGAAAGTGTACAGGGGAAGAAATAGATAGACATAGAAATTGAGAGAGAGAGAGAAAACCCCGAGATCTTACAACACAGGTTGAGACGAAGGTCACAGAGTCCACAGCCGACCAACTACCTGGGGAGAGGGGGACGCATTGGCTCCTTTAAATAAACCACACTGTGTGCATTTAAAATACTCAGCCACACAATGGAGGACTCCAGTAATGGAAACTATAGACCTGAATAATTTAGAACAGTATTTTACAATTATATACACTATGTCCTTCCCCAGCCATATGCTGTATTGTATTTTTATTATTGTACAAAATCCAAAACCCCATCCTTTATGTTATAGAGAGTTTTGTTGGTTCCCTTTTAAACTCTGGCTCGTGTCCCAAATGTATAAGAAGTTGTGGTGGTTGGTTGGTTGTATTTTTAAAAAGTCGAGTGTGTAAAAATGGCAGTGATCTCCCCAGTGACTTCGTTTTGTCCAAAACTCCCCTATGAAAAATCTAAAACAATTAAAAAGAACGTCAGGTTAAAAATCAACATGGCGATCAGTGGCCTGCAACCTGGCCCTGCGACTTTGGTGCTTGAGGTGAAAAGAAACATCCAGAGAACAGACATCGAAGCCTCTGAAAGTTGTGTTGGTTTGTCAGTCAGCATTCCCCTTTTCACAGTTTTTTTCCTTCCATTTTTGAGAAGGTGAAGGTAAGAGGGAAGGGGGTCAAAGGAAAGGAGGGAAGGGGACAGAGGGTTTGAAATAAAAGCACTGCATTCCCTGGAGATCGGAAGCGGGAGCAGCAGAGGCTGGGCAGGGCAGAGCACAGGACAGGAAGATGCTGGACTGCAGGCACCATGCCATCCATGGTGGTGGAGAGTGAGGCTAGAGGCTGCAGTGGCAGAAAGGGAAAAGCCCACGAGAAGAGAACAGGAGGGTGAGGTGACAGACCTAGCCAAAGGTCACGGCTCCACCCCAACAACCTTCAACATCCAAGTGGACAGGTGGACACTTGCACAACTAGCTGGTCTGCTGATAGGAGCCTGCTCAGCCTCAGCCCGCCTCTTGGCAAGACAAGGAAAGGGCGGGAGGGGCCCCGCCTCAATCCAAGGGGGCAAGCTCTCACAGCCTGGCCACAGCTGTGTGTCTGCAGCAGATGTGAGTCAGGGGGTCGGGGGACAGATGGTGTGTGTGCTGGTGGGAGGGTCACCGAGTGGTAGGCTGGCCTCTGTCCTGGGCCCTGAGGAACCAGGCGGAGACACCCACCTAGCATAGCAGCTGGCCTCAAAGAGAATGAGACAAAAAGAAAGAAAGAAAGAAAAAAAACAGTTTGGTGATGGTTTCTGTCAGTTTGGCACAAGAGAAAGTAGGGAAAGGAACATGGGAAAGAGAGAGCCTGGGCAGAGGTGTAGAAGACGGGACAGGGAAGAGGTGTGAGAATGGGTGATGGAGAGGGAGAGAGGGTGAGCTCAGTGAGATTCCTCGAGGGACTCTCGTGTAGCCACAGCACTTCTGGGGTCAACATCAGAGCCTCGCTCGCCCTGAGGTGTAGTCAGTTGGGAGTAGGGTGGAGAGGGCCAGGCACACCCTTGAGAAAGAGCCCAGGACCTCTTGCCTTCTGGAGCCAGGTCCATCTCCTCGGCTGGGCCCCAGCCTCACAGCTATTTCTACTTCTAACTGGTTCTTCGGTGGACCAGCCCGAGGGAGCTCAGGGGGGAGTTTTTGGCACACAGCAGGCCCGCCAGGGGAACCACGCAGTTGGTCAAAACTGGGGCCTCGCCCCTGGGGAGGACACAGCCCAGTCCCTGGCCTGCCATGGAAGGGGGAAGCTGCCGGCCATACGTCCGGCTGAGGCAGGAAGAGGCTTCTCTGTGCCCCATGGGACGGAGGCAGGGCAGGCAGATCAGGCCAGGCTCCACCCTTACAGGTAGCTGGAGGTGACAAAGGAGTGGGGCCCCCGGACTCGGCTCAGGTGGATCATTGCGCGGTCATAGGCCACCTGCACCGATTTGCGGATGCTGGTCTTGCGGCCTTCCAGCATCTTGAGCTTATCCACGGTGTCTTCCACGCCCAGGGGCAGGACTTTGTCCCTCGGAAGCCACTGCCTAAAATACAAGCACAGTAAGAGGTCTGGGCCATGGTGGGTCCCACGAGGGCGCTCCTCTGGGCCCACTTGCTCAGGACCAGCAAACCACGGGGAGGACAGGGCAGAGGGAGGCAGACTGGGACACCCCAGGCAAGACTTGTTTTGCAGCGAGGCCCTTCCCTGGGCCCCAGGGTGCTTACTCCGCTTAGAGGGTTGTCAGGTCCCAGGAACAGAGAGAGGCCTGTGTGCTGCCCTCTGGGACTGGCTGAGCCACCTGGAGGGCTCTGAGCCTCGTCCTGCCTTGGGGAATCAGTGAGTTATGGCTAGGAGGTGGGGCTGATGCCAGGAATCCATGAACTGATCTCCAGTGGGGCCTGCACCTGGTGTTTTTTGTTTTTTTGTTTGTTTTTAACAGATCCCCAGGTGAATCTAACATGTGGCTAAGAGCCTAACTTTGCAGCCAGATCTTGGTTTGTATCCCAGTTCTGGCTATGGGGTCTTGGCTTTCTGAGCCTCAGATTCCTCATCTGCAAAATGGATTGGGAGGGGATTAATGAAGATTTAAATGAGGATTAAATGAGCTCATGTATGTAAAGTAATTTGCATAAGGACATGGAGTAGACACTCAATAAATGGTAGCTATTATTGTCATTTTTACTAGCTAGTCCTACCTCCTCACTCTATAGAAGCAGAGGTGAAAGAACTCTCCTGCTGGTGCTAAGAGAAACCTTAAGGTGTTCATAAACCATGAGCAAGCAAGCCCCTTGTAGTGGACCCTGCACTGCCCAAACCGCCCCCCAACCCGCTTTGGACTGACATGCATTCCCGCAGCCACTGGGAGTGTTGGACGCTTACAGGCCCTCACCCGAGTCCCTCTCCAGGAATCACCCTCCACCATGGTAGCTGCCTGGCCCAAGGTCCCCTCCTTCCAGGGGCAGATGGCAGACAGTGACTAGTTGATGTGGGGGTACAAAGGCACAGCCCCGATTCCTGACATCTCTAATGAGCCAACCAGCTCCAGAGCTCCTCGCAGGATCAGCTGAGGCCTCTGCAGCAAGTTCAACTACAGTTCAACTTCTTCCTCTGCCCAGTGCTGTGTCCCTCACCCCCACCGCTCTCCCCAAGAAGCCTCCTGATACAAATCTCCCTCTCAGAGTTTCCTGGGGAATCTGATCTGCCACACCCCTCAGTTACAGTGAACACTCTTCATCAGTGTTATTGGCAACACTAAGGTACTATTAACATGGCACGTGCAGGCCAGCTGCTGGAAGAAAATGCCTCACCTCTATCTGCGTGGAGGCAAGGTGACTGAGTTCACGGCCCCTCTGTGCACCTCTCTGGCACATCAGCATTTGCACAGCCTCCCAAGTCAGGCCCCTCAGCCCGCACCCTGACAGGGGCCCTCCCAGGCAGCAGTGCCCACTCACCAGGTGCGCTTATTGTCAAAGAAGAGGACAAGGAAGAGCTTCTCTCCAGCCTCGGCCTGTTTCTGCTCTCCCAGCTTCAGCACATCCAGTGGGGGGACAGGGATGGGGACGCCATTGTGCAGGAGGCCCTCCCGGGGCATCTTGGGATCGATGATCTGGAGGCAGGAAAGGAGATGGCACTCAGCTGGGGGTGAACAGGGCACCTTGCCCAGGACTAACCGCTGAACCACACCACACTAAAGCTATGCAGGTGCTTGGCCCTGCCCACAACCAAGTGATGGGGGGGCTGACCTCTTCCACGATCCTCAGTACCCCAAAATGGAAATCTTGACTGTTTCCCTAGTTCATTGTCCCAATCCTGTAGCCCTGTCCAACCAGTCCTTCCAATGTGGGAGCTTGCTCCATGAACTGTCAGGCCTCAGAACTGAAACAGAATTAACAGGAAGCCAGCGTAGGGGGTGTCAGAACTGAGTGGGTCTCTCTGAAGGCCAGGCCAGATAGACAAACTCTTTCCTCCCAATGTCCCTTAAGGAAGGGGAGTGGAGGCCATTTTTTTTCCTGTCAATTTCCCTTCAGAAACTTTGCAATTCACTTGAAATGCTCAGGGGCCTTCCTAGACACCATGACTATGAAGCAGGTTCGGCATGAACAGGAGGGTCCGTCCCTTCTGTTCTACCTCAGAGGCCCTAGTCACCCACCACCCTCCTGTCTGACTATAATCCTCCCTGGTCCATGGACCAGACACATTTATGGCAACTCCATGGTAAGATCAGAGAGAAGCTAGAAGACTGAGCTTGGAAGGTCCCTGGAAAGGGGAGAATGATGTGGCTGGAGACAAGGGCCGCTGGAGGAATTAATCTTTAAGGCTGCATGCTCCACAAGGGCAGCTGCCCAGCAAAACACCTGGTGGCATCAACTCAACAATAATTCTCTAGCTCTGTGGAGCACTGACTAAGTTGCCAAAGCTCCTAATTTTTCACACATCATCATCTTATTTCATCCTCTTGCTGATGCTGAGAAGTCTGCTGACAGGTATTAGCTGACAGAGGAAATCGTCAAGCACAGGAGGATGTTGCTGGTTAAGGCCACGGCTGGGATTGAAACCAGACGCCTGGACAAGGCTTGGGCCTCTGCTGCCTGCTGCCTCATACACAGCTCCTGCTTCCAGAGCAGTTGGCTGACAATCTCAGAGCAATTGGCTGACAATCTCGGTGCACTAAGGCTGGAGAGACTTGGAAACTTACTGAGGAAGTGGTTTTCTCCAGAGACAGAGCAATCTTAATTCCTATACCCTGTCCCAGGGGCCTCTTCTCATAATAAACTGCTCTATTTACCTTTGGGTGTCTGCCAACTTCCCTACATCCCTCTCAAGATAAGCAGCTGAAAGCAGGTGTTCTGGTTAAGAGTTTACTCTAAGGAAGAACCACTCCTACCCTGCCCCCAGCTGTGTGATTTGGTCAAAACTCTTATCTCCCCACATGTCTGTCCCTCCTGGGACTGAAACTAATGAGAAGTACCATACAAGCCCTCCTGAGCTTCCTTGATTAGCGAACAAGACAGTGGGGCTACTCTGATATGTTTCCTCCTGACTAAGCCACACTGGTTTCTGCCTTGGAACGTAGGGCAGATTGTGAAAAATGTTCCCCCAGAGGGCAGAGGCAAGGTGGGTAAGTCTGCCACTTAAGGAGAGCTCTCCTCTCTTTTTAAAGAAAACAGAGGGAAATGTGTCCCAAAATAATAAATAATGGTCCATTCACTCAAATGTTATGCAGATGAAAAATAACATGGAAATAAAACTTGTAATAAACTAACATATAATAAATGTATACATACACTATTATTACAGCTATAATACATAAACAATAAATAGAAGGAACGATACAAAATGCTTACAGTCGACATGTTAGAATGCTGGGGTTTGTGATGCTTTACTCTATTTTTCTAAAACTTCTATAAAGTAGTTTTATTACTTTCACAGAAAAACAAAAAACATATTTTTAAAAACAAGAGGCCCCCCCCCGCAAAAAGATTAAAAACCGTATATTCACTATGGATGCAAGTACATATTTAAGTATGCACAGGAAAATGACTGGGAGAGCATAAACCAAAATAAAAACACAGGTTCTGTTCAGGTGGTTAGGTTTTCAGGTGGTGGTTGAATTTCTTTAATCAAGAAAGAAAATGTAGGGGGCCACCCGGTGGCGCAGTGGTTTAGTTCGCGCTTGGCAGCCCGGGGTTCGCGGGTTCGGATCCCGGGTGCCCGCCGACGCACTGCCTGTCAGCCATGCTGTGGTGGCGTCCCATATAAAGTGGAGGAAGATGGGCACGGATGTTAGCCCAGGGCCAGTCTTCCTCAGCAAAAAGGGGAGGATTGGCAACAGATGTTAGCTCAGGGCTGGTCTTCCCCACAAAATAAAGAAAGAAAATGTATGATTAAGAAGGTAATTAAAAAGAAAAAAAAGAAAGACTAGTTTTAGACTGGCTTTTTTGCATTGTGAGATTTAAAAAAAACCCCAAACCAAAACCTGCACAGCCTTTAATCACTTCTTCACTGGCTGAGCTGGGGGTCTCACGGACGCACGGCATGGAGCCTCGTGAAGGCAGCCCCAGGCCCAACCTCCTCAGAGGCTGAATCACAGCACGGATTCCCCCACCTGCCACTGCTAAGAAGGGGCTGAGGCAGGCCACATGGGTTCCAATATGGCTCCAGCAAGCTGTATAACCTCTTGGAGCTGTGGTTTCCTCACCTGTCCAAAAAGGACTGGAGTTCCTGCCCCCTTTACCTTAAGAGGCTGCTCTTAGACTTGAAGGAGGCACAGACATGAAAGAGCTTGGAGAAGCCCAGAGCTGTGTGTGCATGCACGAGGTTGGCAGGGTGACTCTCAAACCTGGCTACAGATCGTCTGGGAAGCTTTTAAAACATATTCATGCCTTGGTCTAGCCTCAGAGAGTCTAATTTGGTAGTTCTGAGATGGGCCCTCAGTATCTGCATTGTTTAAAAAATTCCCCCAGATGATTCTGACATGCCCGAAAGTTAGAATCAGTATCTTCCAGGGCCAGATGGACATTACCTCCCCAATACAGAAGGAACTCTAAGAAATAACAATCAAGGTGGTAAAAATGGAATTTTTAGCTCTGCTACTATGGAAAAAATGGACATTTTGGCTACTGCTGGTAGGAGTATAAACCAGAACTAACTTTCTAAAGGGCAACTTGGCAATTTGTATCAGAAATTTGCATAGACTTTGCCCCAAGACGGCACTCCTAAGAATTCACTGTAAAGAAATAATCATGGATGTGCACAAAGGTAAAGCTACAATGATGTTTACTGCCGGCTATTTATCATAGTGAAAAATTCCAAAGAATTTAAACGACCAACTAAGGAATGGTTAAAATACGGTACATGCATACAACTGAAGACAATGCAATCATTAAAGTGATGTTGATGAAGATTGTTTAATGGCTTAAGACATGCATGTTCATGGTATGTTGCTAAGTGAAAGGGAGGTTAGACAGAGTATGGTCTCATATATATGCATATTTATGCACTAAACAAAAAAAGACCGGATTGATATACACCAAGAGTTAACATCTGAATAGACTGGACTGCGGGTGATCTTGAACTCAGTGGCTCAGAACCCAGGCTTTGACATCATACATTTTGAGTCCTGGGCTCAAACTGGAACCCTGCCACTTAACAGCTAGACGACCCATGGGTAACAAATAGATCCTCAGTTTCTTCCCTTACAAAATGAGAATAACCCTACCTTCCTCAGTATTTCAAAAACTGAGCATGACAGATGTTTAATAAAACATCTAAGCATTATTAGCAGCTTTTAAAATTCTCTGCAATGAGCACATATTACTTTCATGCATAAGCAAATAAATAAATGCTATTAAATCCCTGAGAGCCCTAGTCTCTGCACACTTTCAGCCTATTGTAAGTGCCCAAGCTGGGAGCCTTGCTGGTCTGACCCACCCAGGCTGGGGTAAAACCTCCCTCCCTTCTGCAGCTAAAGGCACCCTGACTCCCACCACACTCTGCTGGCCTGATCCAATCAGATAAGCCCCCAAGGCAAGGCAGGGGAGGGAGGAGGGTGGCATCTGGGGCAGACTCACCAAGGCGGGGTAGGAGGGATAGCCTCGGCACTTGGCCCACACCAGCTCCAGGGGCTCCAGGTCTTCGCGGTCCTCAAAGGGCATCAGGAGGCTTCTGCCTGGGGTTGGGGTAGGGAGGAGACAGTGCCCGAGGGGACTTGGAATGGTGCCCAGGAGGCCTGCCTGTGGCCTCCACTTGACTGGGGCAGCCCAGGAGAGAGTCCAACATCCCCTCCACCCTTCCCCTTCCCTAGAAGTTCTTAGATCAGAAGTTGGCAAACTTGTTCTGTAAAGGGCCAAATAGTAAATATTTTAGGTTTTATGGGCCACACGGTCTCTGTTGCGATTACTCAGCTCTGCTGTTACAGCATGAAAGCAGCTACAGATAATCTGTAAATGATTAAGCATGGCTGTCCCCCCATACAACTTTATTTTTGGACACTGAAATTTGAATTTCATGTCGTTTTCACATGTTAAAAATATCATTCTTCTTTTGGTTTTCTTTTCAATCACTGAAAATGTAAAAATCATTCTTAGCTCATGGGCCCTACAAAAACAGGCAATAGGCTAGAGTTTGCCAACCTTTGGACTAGAACCTTGGGATGGTGTTCCCTAGAAAAATATAACTGCTTCATCACAGAGCCCCAGGGAGAAGGACCATAACACAGCATGAGCAAAGCCACAGACCTCTCTCTGGGCCTCCCTGAGTGGTGAGTCCTCACAATGGAGGCTTCATGGAAAAAGACACCTGGGATGGACATCCCAGGAAAACCACTTGCTACATGAGTTGTTTTCTGACAGGCCACACCTGGCCATCCAGGTCACCTGGATGCACAGCACTCAGCAGAGTCAAGCAGGTTTGCACGTCCTTCACATGCCTGCTTTTGTCAGAACCTTACACTGTGTGTCCCGTGCACAGCAGGCACCACATCTCTTCAGCTTACTTCATTCTGTACCCAACGCACTAGCACACATGAATGGGGAGTTCACAAATGCTTCTGAACACACAGAAGAACCTTCCTTCCCCTCCTCACACCTATAAACTGGGAACAGGGAGGTGACCACACTCAACCAAACAGAAAGGCCCAAATCCCACAGAGTAGAAATTATGTTTCTAAGGAACATTTATAATTTAAAAAAAAATGTACTACTAATAATGAGGAACTGTATTCTACCTATTAAGTCTATAGCAATAACAACAGAAAGATAAAATCCAGTACTGAAGAGGCAGGCTGCGGAGAAACGGGTGCAATCACACACTGCCGAGGCAACTGCAGGCCTGTCCAGTCCTTTCGGAATGTAATTCGGTGGTATGCCTCAAGAGCCATAAAAAATATATATATGAACCATCTGCTCCAGTAAATTCCTTCCTTGGGGATTTATTCTAAGAAAAATAACTTTAAAAACAAATAAGAGGATTTTGAACAAAAATATTCACTATGTTATATACATTAGAAGTTCGAAACAACAAAATATCTAACAGCAGAACAGTAGATTATAATGCACTGATTACAAGATACATTGTTCCAATAAAATGAGATACATAAAGATTTTATCAACATAAAAAAGTATGAGATAACATTGAAAAAAGCAGAATATAAAGAGGAAGTGTTTTGGATTAGCATTTTGTTAAAAATGTGCCTGAAATAAACAGAAGGCAACACAGAGAAATGAAGACAATGGTGTTAAGGTGATGGAACAGTGGGAGGTCAATTTCCTTTGGCATCATTTTAATACGTATATGGTTTTTAAAATGAGAATAAAATGTCACCACCTGAAGCACAAAGTATATGCCAATCTGCTCCCAGTTTTGCACTAGATGCAGCACAAATTCATCCAGACAGGAGCCCTGCCTTCTGGGCACTGACAGACAGTAGTAATGAAACACACAGGCGTGCATTCATCAACACACGTGAGAAAGAAATGGACGCTAAGGGAAAATAAAACAGTTGGGAAAAGGTAAGAGGCGGAGAGAAGCCCTGAAGCCTGTGTGTTAGATGGAAGCTTCAAGAATAGGGCATTCAGAGTGCACATCCCCACAGGGGGGCTGGCTGAGGGGAGCTCAGAGAACAGCCTGCCTGGCACCCACTCCACCTGAGTGCCACCCAGCCCTCTCCTTTGGCCCTGGCCTGACCTTTATTCCCTTGGTCCAAGAAGGCAAGACCCCTGTATCTTACTGTGTGGATCAGCTAGAACAGAATGTCTCACGAGGAGAGGGCTGCAGGCATTGGATCACATGCAACTGCAGGGTTATGTGTGAGACTCAGTGACCCAGGCTATCACTTATTACTCCAGTGAGGGCACACTGGCAATACCTATCGAAATCACAAATGCACACTTCCTTCAATACAGCAGCTCCACTTCTACAGATACACTCCCCAGGGATATAAAATGATCTATGTACAAGGCTGCTCACTGCAACATTGAGTATAACAAGTGAAAACAATCTAAATGTCCACCTGTAGAGGGCTAAGTAAACGATGGCACTCCTATATAATGGGACATCAGGCAGCCAATAAAAAGCACAAAAGAATCTCCAAGATATATTACTAACTGAAAAAAAAGGCATGGTGTACAAGAATATGTGTATATTAGGCTTCTCTACTCACTCTCTTAAACACACACACAAGTTTTGGCTTGTGTATGTATGGACTACATCTGGAAGACACAAAAGAAACTGCTAACAGTGGAAGTTCTAGGGAGGAGAACGCCGGCTTTTCATAAGCACCCTTTTGTACCTTTTTGATCTTTGTTACCATGGGCATGTATTACCTATTCAAATTTAAGATAAATTAAAAACAAAAAAGAATATGAATGACCCGGGAGGGAGGGCCACCTCCCTGCCCAGAGCCTAAGGGTGTGGAGGAGCTCAGGGTCTGGCTACAGCCTGCAGAGCTGGTTCTTTGGAAGGCCTGGTCCCCCCAGATCCACCTGTACACCGCTCCTCACCTGAGCTGTTGTAGTCAGAGTCTCCATTCACACCTTCCAGGAAGGGCACTCGAGACAGGGCTGGCTTCCCACGGCTACGTTTGGGGGGCGTCAGACCACTGCACACAGAGCAGGGAGGGAGAGGGGGCAAAATGAGCAATTTCAATGACTAACACACCCACTCCTGCTCTCCCATCTCTGATAGGACTAGAGCTGCAAACACCCTTCAAGGAGAATAGTTTCTCATCTTCCCTAAAAACTCACACCAACCCACAATATACTTCCGACCAAAAAGTTCCCACGAGGCTTTGAAGAACCATTTCATCCATGTGGAAGGACAACCTGCAAAGAGATGCCCACTCCCCTGCTCAGGGACCTTGGACTTCATCCAGAGGAAAGGTCTCCCCAGGCACTTGTCAATCCTTCCAGAGTCTAAGCAGCCTGGCCGTGAGGAAGGCCTGTCTCACATCTGCCCTGAATTCTTTACAGGTTCACACTGCTTCTTCTTCAGAACGCAATTTCTTTTTGAGGTACCAAAATTTGTCTCTTTCCCAAATTTTCTATAAAGAACATGCCTTACTTCCTTAATTAGAAAAGACATTTTTAAATTGGAAAAAAAATCCACTTCTCACTTCCACTTTGTGTGTGTGAAGTTTTTCTTAGACAGAGATGGATTTATTTTTAACTAACAAGCAGACCGATTTTTTAAATAGGCTACTGCAAGGAGGTAAAAACATATATTAGACAAAGACTAGAAGATAATAAGCAAACATGAGAATAGTAATACCAGAGTAATAGTATGACTAGAATCCACCCAGGCATTAGTATTTTAAATAGCTCCCAGTGCAATTTTAACGTACAACCACACTGGGAGCCTCTGGGCAAACATGGTGTGGCTAGGGCTTTTCCTCATCCAAACTTTTAAAAATATTACTGCCATATAATTTTTTCAACTAAAACAAATGCTTAAAAGACAGGTCAACAATCTGCAGAAGAGTAGAAATGCTTAAGAAACCCCTGGAGGGATAAGGACTGGTTGGAGAGCAGGGTACTCCTGTTTGCCTGAATCATAACTGACTTTATCACGGTCTTACACAGAAAACCTGCCACAACCAGAACCCAGTGAATCAGAATCCTTCAGTAACTAGTAGGTTGGGAGCTTTTATCCTGCTAGTCAAAATTAGGACCTGATTGGATAAAATAAGTAACACCAAGTTCACATTTAGGATTTGGTTCCCACTCACCTTACGAAAATCTGTCACTCGGCTTAGAGACTCCGAGGCCTTATAAAAATGTAAGGGACTAATAGTTTTATTAGGAAACCTCTGAGTTCACATCGTGGATCCGGGGAGACATTTTCAAATACAACAGCAAAGTGGTGAAGGGAGAAACTTTGGAGCCAGACTACCTGTGTTCAGAACCTAGCTCTTCTCATTGGTTCTGGGACCTTCAGCAAGTTACTTAACCTCTCTGAGGTTGTTGTGTCCCTCACGTGCTGCTGTGAGAATTCGGTGGATTAATATACAGAAAGCACTCAGTACAGCACATACCAAGTACTCAATAAATGGCAGTTATAATAAATATTACTACATGAATGGCAGTAAATTTTAATGTCTCACTTTAAATATTACAAACTACTAATGTTGTACTATCAAATGATGCGCTCTGAGAAGGATGAGCTTAATAAAATAGGATGCAACAGCAAAATTAGGTCTGTGTGTTCCTGTTTCATTGAAAAAACCACAAGGGACTCAGTCACAGCCTGCACTTCAGCCTCTCTCCAAGTTACCCGGACCTAAGCAAGACAACCCAACCTAAAATTATTTTGTCTACTGGTTTAACATTCATCTCTCCCCTCTGGAAGATAAGCTCCATGTGAACAGATACCTCATCAGTGCTTAGAATAGTACCTGGCTCACGGTAGGTGCTCAATTACTAATAATTGAATGAGTGACCCATAGAAAGAGGGTGCAGCCCCAACCTGCTCAGAAAATCATCAGAACAGACAGACCAAGGGGCAGGTGGGGAGGGGGATGGGATTAGTGATCAGAAGTTCTTTCAAGGTTCTTTCTAGTAAGATCTTCCTTTATGTACTTATCACCATAGTGTAGAAAAAAAAAAGAGAAGGGCTGGCCCCATGGCCTAGTGGTTAAGTTCAGCGCACTCCACTTTGGCAGCCCGGGTTCGGTTCCAAGGCGTGGACCTACACCACTTGTCAAGGGCCATGCTATTGCGGCAGCCCACATACAGAATAGAGGAAGATGCGCACAGATGTTAGCTCAGGTGAATCTTCCACAAGCAACAAGAGGAAGATTGGCAACAGATGTTAGCTTAGGGTGAATTTTCCTCAGCAAAAAAAAAAAAAGAGAGAGGAAAAAAAACCCCACAATTGGAGCCCCTGAATCTCCTGTTTTAAACTCTGAAATTCCACTGAGAATCACTGAGTTAAAGAGGAAATGCCTTCCAAGGGCATTGTTTCTAAACTGAGCAGGATTCCCAGAGAAATCAGTGGCACTGGGCTGGAGCTGTGCAGAAAGGCAAACACACAGCCTGAATCAGCAGGCAAACCAGAGCCTGGCCCAGCTTGCTTCTTGCGGCTCATAGCTGGGAAGAGTGCCCTTCACTGAGGAAAGAGCCCAACACACCTTCCACCCTTAGTCAATGGCTAGGAGGGGACAGTTTGATAACCCCACTCCTACTGCACCCCCAATGAACTGGGTTTCCGGGCACCATATCTTTGAAGGGAGTCAGGAACTCCAAGCTGGGACAAGGCTAGAAGCATCTTGTAAGATTCTGAAATCTCTGCCTCTTTTCTATGCCTGGTAACTGTATTTTTTCCCATCTACTCCTCCTGTATCTCTAGAGGCTGCAATGTGGAGGGAGAAAGCTAGGGCAATTTTGAGGCTTAGTAGGGAGGGAAATCTCAAAGGAACCACTGAAAGCTGGGCCCAAGGGAGAGCTGGGGGCCTCCCGTAGCCCCACCAGGAGCCCAGCAGCCAGGGTAAAGTGAGTACCTAATAGAACACACGCCCATCCTGCCTTGGGGGTGCTTCAAACACACACACAGTCTTTAGGGGCTGCCCTGGGACCTTTCCTCTCCTACGCTGAACTGCTTAGCTTCGGTTTCATTTCAAATCCGTGACAGTGAACAGGAAAGAACCCTCGAGGAAGAGACGGATTGTGGGTACGAAGTCCACCTGTGGGCCCCTCCTTGGAGCTCCTCCGAGTGTGGGTTGGAGTCCCAGAGGAGTGGAGTGAAAGTGGTAACAAACCCAGGATCCATTCAGCAGCCATGTGGAGGGGACCAAGAGGTCAGCCTTCAGGACAAGTTGTTTTTCCTTTGTGGCACTGAGGGTCTCCCATTTCCAAGAGTCCCACACTCCCTTGTGTCTTGCAGAGCACAGAACACAAAGCAGGGATTCAATAAACTCTTGGACTTGGAAGAAACTCTAAGGTTCTGGTCTTAGAAATCTTCCCTTCAGGTAAAAGAACTGGAAAAGAAACCCATTCCTTCCCAGCTCCAGAATGGTAGAAGAGCTGGGGCCTTCGTCTAATAAAGACAATGCCCAATTTCTTATCTGCTCATTTCTTATTCCCACACCACACCTCTAAAGGGGCCACTGCTATGATGCCCCAAAAGACAAAGGGTGGAACCATGTCTGTAATGAGCTGCGTTATCTAAGTGGGCCAGGGAATGTGTGGAGATTGGCTCAAACGTTAACTTCACTGGGCAATAGAGATTTGGCTGTCCCCACCCCCAGAGCCAAATTCAGCTCCACAAACCCTGTAAAGCATCAGCACCACTCCTCCCTTCCTACTTCCTAGGAGGATCAGGCCTGAGGGTCAAGGGTCATGCTGTTTCCTACGAGCCACCAGAGTTACAGACCAGAGGCCTCAGGAAATAGCAAGGGTAGGAGAAGAGAAAACCAAGATAAGCAAAAGGAGGTTCGATCTGTAGCTGAAGGGAGACTAAAGGGAGAGATGGTGGAGCTGCCAACAAAGCTGTGGGACAAGTGTTCTTACCTGCAGGCTTCAAACGCCAATCCACCACTGAGACCCAAACTACATTCCGAGTCGGACCCGCTTTCAGGGTGTTTTCCAAAGCCGTTGGTCACGCCTGCCAAGGACACACAGAATGAGTCTGCGTGGAGAAACTCCCCATCCCGTGACACACGCTACACTGTGAGGCATCCGCCTCGGAAGGGCTCGATGAGGAGGGGTGGAGAGGATGGCTGTTCCTTCCCTGTGGGAAATGGGTCTGAGTGGCAGAATCCGATAACGGTTTAGGGGAAATATTGTTGGCTGGGGCAATGAGCAGACATTGCATTTTCCTTCCCATCCTTCTGGTTTTACTTTAAGGAAAACACAGCACACAGGTCATTCCAGTTACTGCCATTTAGCTACAAAGGGAAATATCAAGACTTCCCTACTCCAGCTGGCTCACAAGTTCCTGGATCTTTTTCTAATTTCAAGCCTTGATTATCAGGGAGTCTCCTCTGCCTCTTGGGGAGCCCACCCACCTTGCCTCTTCAGATAAACACACACACACCCTATCCATCACACAGCTGGCAACAGCTAGCTTCATTCTTTTGGGATGGTGTCAGGAGAGGTTGGGGCAGGATAAAGGCTGTCAACCACACCCTGAGACATCTCGCAGGGCTTGTCAGAGTTGAGCAGGGGGGCATTTTTTAGCAGAACTAAAGCAGACCAGACCTTCCTGGGATGGGGAGTCAGAATTCCTTGGGTTCTAGATCAGGCTCTGAAATACAGGTCTCTTTTCCTCTTTAAGCCTTGGCCTCTCCTTTTATGAAGTGAAGATAATACCTTCTTACTTACGGAGAACGCTATTAAGTATGAATGAGAGAAGGTCTATTTTCAGAAGGGAGCCCTTCAGAAGCAGATGAAGTCTGGTCATACCAGGGACATGACTCTCATCTGCTGTGAAGGCTTCAACTCTCCTACCTATCCAATTCCTAACCACAATCTAGAGTCCTACAAGGTTGATAGTGGAGCCAAGAGCTCTAAGTCACAGATACCTTGACCAGAAAAACTTCATTGCAAGTCACACCTGTAAGAGTAGGTGTCCGAGCCAAGATATGTGGACTCTAACCTAGCTCTGCTCTAACATTATGACATTAATTTAAATCACTGAAGCCAGCTGTGCCTCAGATGCCTCATCTGTAAAGGATCAACATCTGTTCTTGTGAGTCTCCACTAAGGTTGTGTAGAAATATTCCTGGGCACCAGGCAGCTGGACGGTGGGGGAGGAATAGATTGCAGCAGCATCCCCAAGCAGTGGACCCTCTCAGGTTGGATGAGCCTGATGTCCAGACCTATTTCCCAATAGCAGAATTTTTCATTTTTAGTGCCTAGTATTCTCAGTGCTGTTTGGCTGCATCTGTCATAGCTGAGACGATGACCACAATAACTGCTACCGTCTACTGTTACGTGCTATTCCAAATCCTTACTGCCCCACAAGGTAGGTATCACTAGCCCCTTATTAGAAATATGGAGCAGGCTCAGAGAGTTTAATTAATTTGCCCTAGGATACACAGCTGGTAAAAAGATGAGACAAACTCAGGTCAGCCTAACTCTAGATCTCAAGCTCTTGACTCTATATACCAACCTACTGCCCTAATACAGGGAAGCTTGGGCCAGACGGGAAGGGAAGGTATTGCTGGAAACAAAATGTTAGGCAGGAAGAGAAAAAAGCAGAGAAAGGCATGTGCTGGCCACATAGCCCAAAGCCATCACATAAAAGGACATGAAAGGGACATGAGGAGCAAAAGCCAAGAGCAGGCCCCTCCCCGCCAAGCAAAGTGGCCTTCCACATCATCCCACCAACGCTAAACTACTCTGGCAATGGAGGCCCTGCACATCCGGGCCCACCTCACCCACCCAGCTTTGGTTCCTGATGCTCTGGGAAGCCCCTCTCCAAAGTGAGCCTCACAGGACGTCTGTCCTTGTTTCCACACACCTGGGCCTAAGCCCTTCGCTCCATCTACTCCTCTCTGTTCTGCTCTCATCCCCCAAGGCCAGCTTAGGGTTCACGTCCCCTCATGAAGCCTTTCCACCTTCTCCAGCTCTTATTCCCTGAACACCTCTAGCACTGCTGTCACCTGACACATAACCACACACCATCCAGCATGGTGACATCTTTGTACCTCAGGAGACCATCTGGTCTCCCTATTGGACTGTGAATGTTTTTGGAGCTGGAACTGAGTCTGGCTTATTTTATTACCCCTCCTCCCCCCAGTGACCAGCTTGTGCTGGACATGTGGTAAGGACTCTTTAGTGATCAAGCCCCCTGTTACCTACCTCTGGGACCCCATCTCCTACGATCCCCTGGCTCACTCTGCTGCAGCCACAGTGGTTCCCTTGCTGTTCCTCAAACATACAGGTATGTTTCCACCTGCATGGACCATGCTCTTGCTAGTCTATTTTTTTGGAACGTTCTTCCCCCATATACCCAAATAGCTCACGCCTTCAACTCCTTCAGATTTTTACTCAAATGTCACCTCCTCAGAAGGCCTCCCCTGACCACCCTCTCTAATATCACCCCAACATTCCCCATCCCCCTTTCCTTCTGGATTTTTCTCCATAGCTCCTAATACAAGATACAATTTACTCATTTGATTTTAGTCTATCTCCCCTACAAAGGAGGAGATTTTTGTCAGTTTTGTTCATTGATTTTTTTGCCCAGTACCTACAATAATGCCTGATATAAATATCTGATGAATGAAGGAACTACAATGAAGGCAGGAATCATTTTATCATACATAGCTTTGTATCCCTCTCAGGGCCAAAGACAGCCCCAGACACAATCCGGCCCTCTCAAAACACTTGCTCAAAGCCTATTTCCCTAGACCATTACTTGTGTGCCAGGCCCAGCTGTGAGCTATGGAGCCCTCAATGCTACTACTGGCGTCCACAGGGCCCATTAGGGAGGCAGCCGACTGGGGGAGGTGCTGGCTGGCAAGGCAAAGCAGGAAAGCAGATGAGAAGTAGCGAGAGAAGTCACAGGCGGGGTCACCTGTCTCTTCCTCCTGCTGGGGGGACTTCTCCCCTTCGCTCTCACTACCGCTCCTGCTCCTCGGCCGCTTCCGGGAGTGCCGCTCATCTTCATTGCTGGCGGGAGAGGTGGGAGAGCCCACTGCTCCATGGTCCTCGCCATTCTCCAGGGCCCTATCTGGGCTCCTCTGTAACTTAACCCCATTCTTGGCCTTCTTGAAGAGGACTGAGGTGCGGCGGCCCACACCACTGAGTGGGGCACCGGCGGGGGTGTCAGGGGCCATGAGGGACACTCTGTTGATGCCATTGTCACTGAGTAGGCGTTGCAAGGGCTCACTCCCTAGCTGCAGAGGTGATTTTTCCAAGAGCTCATCTTCCTCCACCTTTCTGGGCTTTAGGAATCGGCTTGGAGGTTTGCTCTCATTGATGGGTTTCAGAGTAGGGGGGTCCGGGGGGGATTCTTGCTCAGACAAGGAAGGTGCAGGCCCAGTGGGCTCCAGGGTTGGTGGGGGAGGCAGTTTGGAGTCATCTGTTAGAGAAAAAAAGAACCTGCTTGAACATTTTAGAAAAAGTCTGTCTCTAAAAGCCAGATAATGACATTGATAACCAAGACCCAAAAGCATGGATACTATAACACTTGAGACACATCCCAGGTCTCAGGTTTGAGGTGAAGAGAATGTAAGACTAAGTTTTATTCATACTAGTAGTTCTAAACCCTGACTATGTATTAGAATTACCTAGGAAGTTTCTTAAAAATTCCAGTGCTGAGGTCCCATCCCAGATCAACTGAAACCAAATCTCTAAAGATGGGGTATTCTTTTAAAGCTTACCAGGTGAGTCTTGATGAAGCAAGGGTTACAAACCATTATTCTACACCCAAGAAAGCCGAAAGCCCCCTGCTTCATCAATAATTAGGTAAGTCTCAGCTTCACAGATTAGGGGTCTACCACTCTCATTAGACTCAAGTGTTTTCCCATCTGTCAATATATCTTGCCTCATATCACCCAAGTGAAGCAAGCAGGACAAGCAGAAAGACTAAGTTTAAAGATGTTGAAAGATGAGAGCAAGTAAGTAAAATCAGTGGTTTCCAAACATGTCTGTTCACCTACCACCTTGAAACTTTTAAAAATTCAGACTTCCAAGCCACAATTGAGTCTTTCCTAAGCTGAATCTCTGGGAGGTTGGGCCTGGGAATTTTGCTTTGAAACCCTCTAGGAGAAGCTGTTGCAGCCAGTCCACTGGGCATGACTCTGCACTGACACAGCCCAGGAGTGAGGACACAAGTGGCATGCTGACTGCTACGTGGGGAGTCGGGAAGAGTCACAATGGACACAAAGCCCTCTAATGCCAAATGTGACCTCTCAGCCACGTACCCATTCTCTGCCAACCTAAAATAAAATGGGCCATTCCCTGCAATTTGGCCCCTTAATCTTCCAGACTGTGTGGAGGACAGGCCCTCCCAAGCTGTAGGCTCAGAGTCAAGGGCTGGTATGAGGGAGACAATTCTGTCCCCAATGAAGTGGGGAGGATGGAAAGCTCAGCTTTAAGGCCCCTGCATCTTTGAGAATCACTTCCCCAGCTGTCTCTTGCAGTCTGGACTTTCTGCTTGGGATGGGCCAATAGACTTGGCAAGCTGGGGTCAAAGCCATGAGGTAGCTCAAGAGCTAAGTATCTTTAGGGTCTTTCTTTCTTTTCTATCCCCCCACACCACAACCTAACCTGGTCTAAAAGCCTCTCTACATGACGGTATAAAATGAGCCAATAATTATCTGGTATGTGCAATACGGCCATATCAGGTTAGTAACTTGACCGGTTAGTAAACAGCTGCTGGGCTCCAGCATCTGAAACTCCCTGAACCTGCCCACAATCCAGCAACTATCCACATCAGTGGCCCCCAGGAGCCCACTCCAAAACAAAAACCAACATCTGCTCTGACTGATGAGTTTTGGTCTCTACTGATTATTAAGTATTTTGAATATCATCCCTGGGTATACACGGAAGTGTGACCCCTCCAAGGGCTTTTGCTTGCCCACGTGGGTCAGACCTAAACTCGAGGAAGAATGCTTCCACTACGGGATTTCGGCTTACCCCTTACTCTCTCACCCTGGCCCCCAGCCCCTGCCTACCCGTGACTGTCTCTCACCTCTGTCCCCATCGTCTTCTGGCTCCTCCAAAGGGGCCTGCTCCAGCATAGCTGCATCCCCCTGGGGCCCTGCTGGCAGCTCCCCATTGGACACAGTCTTGATCAGTGATGGTGGCTGTGATGGCGGTGGCTGCGCCAGTTTCTGCCGAAGGGTATTGATCTCCCGGCGCAGCAGGCGGACGCGGCGGGTCCGGGCCCCACTGGACCGCATGGCACTCACCAGGTCCAGTTTTTCCAGCAGCTCCTTCAGCTGCACCTCCAGGGACAAATGGGCCCGGTTCTCTGGGATGAGGATGTTGTCCACTGCCAGGGAGAAGGGAGGACAGAAGGGGCTGAAGGACCTACCCAGTCCAGGGCAAGGAGAAGGAGCCAAATCCTCCGGATGCAAAATATTCTGGAATGCCTGGGTCAGTGGCTTCCAGCAGCGTCACTATGGGGCCTTGGCCCTGGCAACACTGCTGCCCAGAGGGCTGCCACGGGGACAAGGTCAAAATCTGGGAAACATCTGCAGGAAGCAGTTCATAGTCACGATTACAGGCTCTGTGGAGCAGGCACGAGGCAGCTGGCAATCCCCGGCCTGAGTGACTGGTTGCTGCCATCGAGAAGCACAGAGCAGGGGCAGGCCGAGTGTGGGACTCAGAGGCAATTCCGTTTTTCTGGTCCTCTACCTGCACTCTTCTGAATGAGCCAGACATACACCAGCATTGCACCCGCCCTGCCCCATGCTCCAATGCCACACAGAGGGGGTCCAGGAGAGGAAGACCCCTGGTGAAGCTCTAGCTTTTCTAACAGCTAGTACCTGGTTTCCCTTTCCTACCACTCAAGAAGTGCTCAGTGAATTAGTTATATATTAACCCTTGGAATTATTCTAGCCACAAGCAGGTATATCCCAGCCTGTCCCTAACCCCAGTTTTGCTCCTGGAGTCTACCCTACAGCTCCAAGGCCCACCCTGATCCCTGGCTCTCTGGGCTCTGCCCCTGTGCCTTCTCCTCCCCAGCCATTCAGGCTTCTCACCGTCTTCCCAGGAAAAGCGGTAAAAGTCCTCCAATTTGGGTGACTCGGGCAGATGGGTGCCCTTCTCGGGGTCATAGCCAATGTTCTCTGCCTGCCGCCGGGCATGCCGCAGGATGGCCCCTCCTAGGTCCCGCAGGCGGACAGCTGCTCGGTGGAAAATTGTGTCTTTAGCATTATACTTCATGCAGTTGGTAACTATAAGGTTAAAGTCCTCCTCAAACTCCTCCAAGGTGTGGTACAGGTGGGACTCCAGCTTCCGCCTCATAGTAGAAAAATCCATTGGCTTGGATATGAATTCCAGGTAATCTGGAACCTAAACATATAAAACCTGTACAATTACAACAACCATTTACTAGCCAAACAAGTGCACCCTTCACCAGTACTCCTACCTCCCCATTTTCTGGTTTGGCCACACCTGCCCTACCTGGGCCTGCTGACACCACGTACAAGTCAACTAGCCTTGCCAGACATCCTGAGATTTTGTACACGCTGTGGCCCAACCCCCCTCCTGGCCCACCAGACCCTGGTTCAATTCATGAGGGGCTCAATGCTCAGGAAGTGGCGGTGGGGTGGTGGTGGGGGATGGAACTTGCCTCACTCAGGTTGACAGGTTCGGCGAAGATGTGTGCCGGATCCTTCTCCTGCAGCAAGTCCAGTGTTGTCCTCAGTAGAACATTGAATGGCATCAGCTCCAGCTCCATGGCGGCCTGCTGGACCTTGACCTGTGGGGGAGGCAGGGAGAGATCAGGACACCCTCCGCGACGAGGTACCGAAATTTTTCTTGATAACTTGACTTTCATCAATCATGTACAACTAATTTTCACAGGGTATTAAGCTGACCAGTATACGAGGAGCTATCACCCAACCCTGAGCCTAGAATAATACCAACAGCTACTACTTTGTGCATGTTTCCTAGGCATCAAGCACCATACCAAAACTTACAGTAATAATACTTATAAAAGTTAACACTTTTATAGTCCTTATTAAGTGCCAAGTAACATTCTAAGCATTTTATGTAATATAAATGAGTACATGAGGTAGGTATAGAAGAGGTATTTTACAAAGAAGAAAGTGAGGCACAGAAAGACTAAATAACTGACTGGCCCAAGGTCACACAGCTAATAAGGGCAGAGTCGGGACTCAGCCCCAGATACTCGGGTTCCACAGTGTATGCTCCTGACTACTATGCCACACTGCCTCTCTAATATAGTACCTCAGTTAATCATCACAATAACCCTGAAGGAGAAACTATTATCATCCCCATTTTACAAATATGGAATCTGAGGTCTGGAAAGAGTATGAGGAGGAATCACTAACCCAAGGTCACCTGGCTAGAAAAGAACAGAGACAGGATTTGAACCCAGGTCTGACTTAGTCCAAGGAGCACACTGATGATATAAAATGTGCCTTGGGCCAGAATTCCCACCTAGTGTGCTGAGATATTGATCCTATTGGCCTTTGGGGCATCTCGGTCAACCTAGGGTGATGGAGGCCTGTGGGCTCACCCCCTCAGCAGCAAGCAGCCTCACATCTTTACAGTAGTATGTATTTTCTATGTGTGCCCTAATGTGAAAAGGTTAGGAAGCCATGGATTAGAATATGAAAAGTTCCTGCCTCTTGGCTACATTAAAACAGGCCTGCCTGCTTCCTTTTCCCTTTCATTTCTCTGAACCAGAGGCAGGAAGAAAAGCTCAGCTGTGTGACCAGGCCTGGGATGGCATGGACAGTTTGAATCCATGCAGAAGATCCTGAGATGTCCTCCATGGCCACCCATACTAAGGATGGAAAAAGCTGCCCAGTCTCAGAGGTGGCAACTCAGGCTATTGGCTTATGACTGAAGGGCTCATGCTGGGGCTGAACGGTGGAGTCTGGAGAAAGAGAAAGAAACCTCTTTAACCCAGGCCTCTGAAGCATGCGAGTAACAGCTGCTATTCTTGGACCAGAGAGAACAGTTTTGGCTCATCATCTATTCAATCAATAGTATTCACTCCCTGCCATGTGCAGAGTGCTGCAGTAGACACTTCAGAGACAAGAGTGTCAATGATGATGATAGCACCTGACACTTCTACAGCCCCTACTATGTGCCAGGCACTGTTCTAAGCTCTTTATATACTAAGTCATCTAACCCTCACAACAACCGTTATGAGGTAGGTTCTATTATTACCCCCATTTTACAATCGAGGAATCTGAGGGATAAGGAGATTAAGTAACTTATTCAATGTCACACAAGTAGTAAGTGGCAGAGCCAGGATTTAAACCCAGGCAGTCTGCCACAGCTATTCCCACCCCTATGCTACATTACCTACCTCAATATTTCCCATGCTCAAAGGCTTAGAATCTCCTTGAACAGACGTTGGAAAATTTAAGTGATTCAAGACCATAAGTGTTTAAGGGCCAAGTAGGAACCCTCAGAAGCTTCCAGGCCAGAGGTGATGCCCATCAGAATGGCCTGAGAAGCTTTTCAAAATACTCAAGGCCAGGCTCCCCATGAGATTTCCTGAGTCAGAAACTCCAGGGATGGGCCCAGGCATCTGATTTTAAGCTTATGCTTGAGGCCACCAGAAGCCAACCCCCAAAGTTAGAAGCCATGAGCAGCACCACACCCAATGCAGAGCAGGCAGGCCTTAGAGTTCATGACGCTGAGCAGGAAGGGGAGAAAGCTGACACCAGGCAGAGGCTCCCGGGTCTCCTGATGCCACACTGACAGAAAAAAAAGATCTTGAACAAGAGCCCTGGGGCTGGGGCTCCTCCTCACCTGCTCCCGCTTGAGCTTCTCTCTTTTCCGAATCAGCTCAATCAGCAGCCGCGCTCGCTCCAGGTCATGCCGGAGCTTCTGCCAGTATTTCAGCTCTTCCTTCACTGCACTTGTCTTCTCGTCCTGCTCTCGCTGCAAGAGGGAGGGGAGAGGAAGGAGGAGCTGGGGGCCTCCTTTCTGCCCAAAGTCTTCTCCCTGTTCAAGCCTTATGGGGCTTCAGCAGGAAAAAGCCCTGTCCCCTTCTTTGACCCACGGTCCCTGAGGGCCCTTCCACCCTCTCTCCACCCCAAACCTTCCTCCTGTGCTTTCCCAGCCTTATAACAATGTTTCTCCACTGCAGCACAATAACCACTGCTGGGCTGAGATCTGGGACTGCTTCCCCCTACCCCTGGCGACACTGGAGAGCAGCTGTGCCCCTCAGGGCTGGAAAGAATTTCAGAAGGAAACTAATAGACACCTCAGGGTGGAAAGAATTTCACCCTAGAGCTTTGACTTGGCTAGAAAACAAAGTGAAGTTCTTACTACAAGCTTGTAATAACTGACGTGAACATACTTTAAAATACCACCACCACCACCAAAAACAAGATTCCTGCCCTAGAAGAGGTTACAGTGTAGTTGGGGGAAGGAAAAGGCCCAGGGTTTGATGTACGAGGGCATAGTAGCATAAAGACAACAAACACGGATCAAATAAACTGAATATGAAATGCTGAGAGGATATAAAATAGAAGATCTGAAAGGTTTGGGATTAGGTCAGGGAAGGCTTCCTGGGTGAAGCAATCTTTCTAGGGCTTCACATGTAGTGATGGACACGGACGAACAAAGCAATAAGGGAGGCCTCTTTTGGAACCAAAGGGACCACAGGGCATAAGTGTGAAGGCAGAATTAGTGACTCTGCTTGGTGAGAAAAACAGGCTGGCCAGAGCAGAGAAGCTGGAGAACCACAAAAGCTGAAGAAAATGCAGGATCCAGCTGGCAAGAAGCCTCAAATGCCAGGCAAAAGAGCCTGGTTGTGGCCCGCCTGGAGAGGAGGAATATATTCTGGAAAATGAAGTGACAAGATGGAAAATGATGTGTGAGTAAGACATTACCAGTTGTAGAGCAAAGAAAGAATTAGAGGCTGGAGACCACCTAGAAAGCTATTGCTGAAGTTAAGGAGGTAAGCAGGGTAGCTGTAGAATGGAGACAAAGGGCCATATACGGATAAATCTCCCCAAATAGCTTAGAGGATGATTAAGCTTGTTATGGAGGGAATAGTCAAAAGTAACTCCAAGGTGGGGAATGTCTGAGGTCAGGAGGGAGAAGGTTCCATGACAATAATGGGAAAACACGTTTACCGAGAGGAAGGAAGAAATGAATTCAGTTTCCAATATCTGAGTTACAGGAAAACAACATCTACATGGACATCTACAGTTCCTTTGCCCCAGAGGGACTAAGGGCAGAAAAAAGGAATGAGGACAAGAGGAGAACCCTGGAGCTAGTGCCACACAGTTACTTACAGCTATGAGAGTGAACAAGCTCTCCAAGCAGAGCCCCTGGGAATGCTACTGTTAAGGAGTAAGAAGTGGGATCAGCACAGGGTGCAGTCAGAGGGGTGGAGGAGGTGGGAAATGGTGTCACAGAAAAGCTCTGAGACAAGGTGACCCGTGGTATCAAATGCAGCCCAAGGGTCAAAAAGGTGAGAATCTGAGGAAAGACTTGCTGGGCTGGGAGGAAGTCGCTGATGTTCTAGGGGAGGCTTCAGGAGAGCAGGCAGACTGTTTCAAGGAGGGACTGGATATAGACTTGCTCTTCAGGACTTCAGTTACAAAAGACCAAAACTGAAATCAGACAGAATGCAGAGGGCCCGAGAGTCACGTAAAGGCTTGCTTCATCTCTAGAGTAGTGGTGTGGGGATATCTAAAGGTGGAAGTAACGCAGCAAGTAAAGAGGGAGAGAGAACTAAAGATGTTTTAAAAAAGTCTCTCAGGAGGCCTTCCACCATCTCAGAAAACACTAAACATGCAGCAATTCCAGTTGCTGTTGGCTAAAAGGTCACCACCTTCGGGCAGCCTGTGTGCTACAACTTACACAGTAAATTTGTGTATTTTCTATGAAACATTTTTTGGCAGATGGCAGTATAGTGTCTTGAGGAAAGGGGGCCTTTTCCTAACTTATGCACCGTGGCCGCCTGGCTCTCAATCAGCCCACTTGTTCCTTTCTGCCATATCTAAATGGTTTTCCCCACATATATGCAAAGTTGGGCTTGCTCTCCACTCTCTCCTAGAATTTGCTCCAAAGTCAGGTCTCTCCCACCCAGAAGGAGCTGCTGTCTGGTCTGAAGAGCTCTACAGTGCTGGACGTCATTCCTGGGACAGACCACCTGGAGGGGTGACTGCCTATAGGCAAAGGCTCCACAGAGGGCTGAGAGAGGGGTGCCCCTACCATCACTCCTCTCTTTCACTCTCCACCTCCCTCCACCACCCTCACATCACCACTTCACCTACCTGCTCAGCGTTTCTTTGGGACTGCAAGTGGGAGTGCAGGCGCCGGATGAGGGGGACACCGTTCCGTGCCTGCCGCTTCAATAGCCAGTAGTTATGAAGCCGCTGCATGAACTGGTTTTTCCTCTGAAAGGAGAGACCACTACAGATCTTGTTCAACCTTGAGTAGAGGCACAGGGAAATGAAAGACAGGGTCAGTGAGCAGGCCAGATTATAGCCTCCTATCCAGACCCTGGTTCATCCCTGAACCTTACAGAGCAAGAGAGAATAAAGTGGTCAAAGGCCTCACCTCAGAGAAAGGCTTGAAAAGGATAGCAAAGTTAAGCAGCTCAGATTCAGCATGAGCTATTTCACTAGCATTTCCACCTTCTGCCTTGCAGTCCTGATCCTCCAAAAGAACCCTCTCCCAGAAACCCTGTTTCCTGTGGTCCTAGACTCCTGAGAAACAGGCCTGTGCCCCAATACCCGCCACCCTTCTCTTGATAAAGGCAGCAAGAGAACAGGAACTTGAGTAAGCAACGGGCAATGTGGTCACTATTTCCTGCCCCCTGTGGCTGAGGGTCCCACCAGACCAGGGAGTAGTCCACAGGCAAGCTGGAAGGAAAACTAGTAGGAGCGCAGCAGGCAATTGCTTTCTGAGCCCAAATGCAACCCCTTGGAGTTGTCTGACCTCTGATTTTTCATTAAAAATCTCAGCAGTGTAAAAATGTCTAATTTTGAACCAAATGAGGAAAATAAAACTGATCTAAAGGTGTAAGAGGATAAAGAATCTGAAAACTTAGCTAGCTAAACTACCCCAAAAGAGAATTCTTAAGGTCAGGGTTAAAGCCAATTAACACATGAGGGGAAGGGAATGGGGTAAGAAGGGAATTAATGACAGCCTACAATCTCTATCCTAATGCCCATATGCAAGGTGAGTAACATTATTCCCATGTTACAAAAGATGGAAAGGCAGCTTAGGAACAGAGACTGAATAAATTGTCAAAGTCACTATTGCAGCTAATAAGATGGTGGAGCTGGGTGGGATCTGAATCCATATCTCTCTGCTACATCATGCTGTGTCCCCAAATTGGTTATCCACAGGGTAAGCAAGGCCTCGGTGCTCCTGTGGTGTTTCCTCCACTTTTTCTCTTCATCTCACTCCACTGAAAGGAAGATAAGCGTGGCTAAACAAGAAGGTGAAACCTACAAAGGATAGGCATTTCGGGCAAACACCGCTCACCTAGGCCTTGCGCCTTTCCACAGTCAGACATTCCTGCCCCAAAGCCAAGCTTACAAAATCAAGGCCTAGGCCCTTCCCCCAAAGAACAGATCCCCCACCAATGCCCATGCCAAGCACACCTGCCCAGATGCAGGCAGCCCCCTCCCACTACAACTGCTTGGCCATGGAGGGACCCAACAGCATTTGTGCAGGTAAAGAATAATAATAATAAAATAGCAGCAGCAGCAGCAGCCACCACTTATTGAGCGCTTACTATTTGCCAGGCACTGTGCTAAGTGCTCTACTTATATTATCTCATTTACTTCTCACAACAACCCTTTGAGGTCGGTTCATTTACAAATAAATAAACTAAGGCTTAAAGAAGTTAACTTGCCAAAGGTCACACAGGTAGTTAGTGACAGAAGGTCTATTTGGTCCTTAGACAGCATGCTGTGCTGGCCCCTGCAAGAGACTTCTACAAGAGCAAACATGACAACCAAAAAAATCTAGCCCCAGGACATAACCACCCTACAGATGAGGACTAAGCATGGACCCTCACTCCCTAAGCATGGACTAAGCACTCATCTCAGGCAAGAGGGTAGCCTAGAATAGCTCTGTGACTAGAAGACATTTCCAGTCAACTGAATTCTAACGCCAGCCATGGCTTGCAACAAGAGCCTCTCCCTCCTGATCTTCTCTGCTCTTGTGTCTTCTTGCCAGACTGACAACTCTGGTTGCCTGTTCCCCTCACACAACTCATTCCCCACTACCCTCCAGTACTCCTTTCTCCCTATGCTTTCCATCTAGAGAGACAGACAGCTGGAACAGAACCTAGAGGCATCATGAGCCCCAGCTTGTGGTCCAGGGTCTATCACTTTCCACCTGGTTCCAGCCCTCAGAACAGAACTTGGCATATAGTAAGTGCTCAATAAACATCTCGTTGAATGAATAAAAGACTGAACAACTTTACCTCCCGTGGCCGCAGTTTCTTCATCTGGGGGTGTGGGAGAAGGTGCAAGGACTACATTAGATGAATAATCTCCAAGATTCCTTCCTGCTCTAACACAGCATACTTTTTAATGAACATCACTCTTGAGATGAGAGTCTGTGGAACATCTTCCCTGTCTCTTGCTTCTCTGCCAAGCTCCATCCCTCCAATAGCTCCAGCTGCCTCTCTGATGGTTTAAAACAGGTGCAATGGTCTCTCTACAGACTCAGTGGAGGCCAAAGTTACACAGCTGAACCGAGTGATCCTCTTTCCCCTAAATCTAAAAGCTCCTCAAGAGGAGGAATAGCATGTCCTCCCCACACTACCACCCTCTCACACAAAGTCCCCATCATTCCCAGGACAGAGCTTTCTGGACAGCAGATACCCATACTGACACCTTGAAACAGTGGTTCTCAATTGGAAGTAGTTCTATCCCTGTAACAGTTTTTGGAAACATGCGGGGAGTGTTTGAGGTTGTCACAAAGACCAGGCAATGAGGGAGGGGATGGAAATGGCACTTACAAAGACTAGGGATGATAAACATTGAGTAATGTAGGGGACAGGCCTAATAATGAAGAATCATCCTGTCCAAAATGCCACTTGTGCCTCTGTTGAAAAATACTCCCTTGAACATCCCGTCACCTGGGTTTCTAAGTAACTTAAGTGTTTGTCTCACCTTGAACCAAAGGAAATACATTGCTCTGAGGACACAATCAAAACCACAAACCAGGCCAGGCAAGCCCAGGGTCCAAAGAAGTCTAAATTTGAGAGCACAGAAGAGAACAGACATTCACCAACCATGCTTGGGGAAGGAGGCCTGACTCAGGGCCAACACCAGCCCAAGAAGAAACCATGAGTCCCCAGGGAGCCTTCCTGGGCAGGCTCACCTGTAAGAGGGTATCTGTGGGACAGTGACCATGGGCATAGTGGAGGACGTGTCTCGGCCCACTTCCTCTGGCTCCTTCTTGATCTTTTGCTTCAAAGTCATCTTGTTCTTCTTGGGCACTCCTTTGAGTTGACTGCCTACCCCGCCTTGGCCTTCATCTTCTTCCTCCTCTTTCACCTCTTCCTTCTCTTCCTCCTCCCCACAGCCCTCCTTCAGCCCTTCCTCATCCCCAGCCTCACCAAGGCTTCCAGGGGAGTCACCCTTCCTCCTAGCAGTGGCAACACTTGGCGGTGAATGGGCCTCACAGTAGGCAGTCTTGCGCACTGTGAAGATGGTGCCATTGAGGCTGGTTTCACGCATGGGCTCAATCTTCATGAAGAGCCCAGCACGCTGTGCACATGTCACATGGAAAGCTGTGTAGCAGTTCACCTTATGGCACTGGATGGCAGCACCCAGCCCCTTCTGCTTGCAGATATAGCAGGTCAGTTTCCAGCGGGCAGGTGGGATATTATCAATGCCCTCAATGGGCTCCAGGAACACGGTGTTAGCAAAGCAGACTTCAGGGATCCAGATGGCACATACTACATGGGCCCAGTGCCCATCACTGGTCTGTTTGAAGGCGCCACCCTTATTGGGGCAGAGGACACAATCCACAGGCCGGGAGGGAGACTGCAGGCAACAGCGGCATAACCACTGACCCTCGGGGATATAGGGGACGCCATAGCACTCCTGGTGTACAGCCAGGTTGCAGATATCACAGAAGAGAATGACGTTGCTGTTGTGGCATTCATCATCCAGGCAGACACAGCAAAAGGCATCTTCATCAATGAGTGACTGTTGGGCCCCACTGCTGCGACTCTCCAAGTATGACTCCTTTTCAAGCCGGTCAACAAGCAGCTCAAAGGTGTCTGCCGACACTGAACTGTGCCCATCTACTCGCCGTCTCTCATTCACCATGTCCAGCCAGGCAAGGTCTTCCTCATCCATGTCATACTCTACCTCTGCATCCAGGTCTTCAGGCGGCTTCTCAATGTAGCGGTAGTAGGCAGCAGGTAGTGGGGGTGCTTCTGGCTGGCTGCCTGAGTCCACCATGCGGAAGCTGGGCTGTGGGAGGTGGAAGGAAGTGCCAGACGCATGCTTGGAACAGGACTCCTTCTTCTTGCCCTTGGATGAGGGTTTTTTGGACTTGCCAGGAAACTGAGGCTGCTCACTGTTTTCCTTGTTACTATTGCATTCAGTGATATCCTGGGCAGTCAGCTCATCTTCTGTGATGATCTTGAGTGGGTCATAGATGCTGATACGATGCAGGCGTCCATCGATGTCTACCTCTACAATCCGCTGGGCCTGGGCATATGTTAGGGTCTCCCGGGTGGGTGAGCACTTCAGACTGTAAGGGGATGGGGAGCGCCGGCCCTCGGCATTCTGCCGCAACGACTTCCGGCGTGGCTTCCTCATGGCACCTGGGAACCAAGGGGACAGGCCTAAGGAAAGAAGACCAGGAGACAGTGAGCTGGATGTTCAGGCATGCATGTATTCACTCACCCTTCCATCTGATCAAGTGGCCACCAAGGGGACTGGCTATTCCCTCTGTCTAAACATCCTGCCCCTCAGACATCCACATGGCTTGCTCCTTCACCTCCTTCAAGTCTTTCCACAAACACTGCTTCTCAGTGAGACCTTCTCTGACAATTCTATCTAAAATTGCAAATCCCTTTCCCCCACCAACAATCTTTCATCCTGCTTTATTTTTCACTATAACATTCACCATTTTTTACTGTGCTATGTAATTTACCTATTTATCATGTATGTTTGCTTCCTTCCACTAGAATGTAAGCTCCATGAGGGGAGGAATTTTGCCTGTCTTCTGCATTGCTGTATCCCCAGCACCTGGAATGGGGCCTACCTCCTAAAGCTGAATGAAAGAAATCAAACACACATGATCCTTGCCCTCTAGGAGCTCTGTCTGATTGAACGGACAGAAAGGTAAACAGATAATTACAATGTGACACTGAGAGAGATCTAATATTATAATGATGTACATAAGGCTGTGGGACAGCTAACGATGGAAAAGTGGGGTGGTTAAGGCTTCAGAAAAGAAGAAAACAAGAACAGCATCCACTTTCAAGCTCTGTACATGAACAGTGGCCCCATCAGAGGATCAAAAATTCACAGGTCTAGAGCCCTCTCCCAACCCATGTTACCATGATTAGAAATCCTATCCCCTGACCATGCCCAGGGGTGAAGGTACCTGAAATGTCTATCACATGCAGTCTAAGGACTTCAAACTACAGTATGCAGGGTTTTCTCTGCAAAGGGCAGCATTCAGGATGCACTGGCTAATATACCCCTAAGCAGAAACCCTGGAAGCTCTGGGAGTGATCCCAAGTGGCACTGAAGTTGTAAGTTGCCTATCTGGGACCCTCACTGGACCTAAGGCCAAGGTGACTGGGGCAATATCTGAGGTAAAATCTCAATGCATTGTTACCTCAAAAGTCCCTCTCTCCCAAAATACTTACATCCACTCTACCCTTGTGCAGCAGGGAAAGCCCTAAAGTTTCCCACATGATTCTCTGGGTGGAGGGAAGTGTGACAAGCTCATAAGGAGCTATGGCAGGCAGTTACTGAGGCCATCACTACCAAGAAAGACCTTTAGGGATATGGTGCCCTGAGGTGTGGGCAGAGACTTGAAGGGTGTGAACAGGGCAAGGATTCCAAGGAGAAAAACAGTTTGTCATCTTGGTTGTGGGATCTACCATCTTTATAAAGCAGAGATGGTGATGATAATTCAGCACACTTTTACAAACTACAAAGCCCTTTTACTTTTAATATCTCTCACAACTAGCTTGGGAGGCAGAATAGATATTATCACCTCCATTATACAGATGAAGAAACAGAAGCTCAGAAAGGTGTCACTCAACCCAAAGCTAGTAAGTGATAAAGCTACAATTCAATCCAGATCTTCTGATCTGCTCATCTCACTGAGGTAAGAACGCCACAGAGATGCCATGGTCTGGTACAAAAAGAGGCTCTGGGACAATCTAGGTTCCAATCTTGGTCCTGTGTGACCTGGAGAAAGTCACTTAATCCCTCTTGTGCCTCCACACTCCATCAGTAAAATGAAATTAATAAAAGCTATCTCTTAAGGGTTGCTATTTGTTAATAAGGTATTATTAACGTCCTTATTTAAAAGGCTGTCCAATCCCAAAGTGTGACTGAAACATAGAAACAAAAGACTTGGCTGAGGAACAGTGCCAGGCAAGCACACACCCCATTTGGAACCAAAGGAAACAGAATCATCACAGCAATTTTGTCCAGGTCCCAGAGGCCCTTGGCCACTACATGCCTTACAGATGCCAACTCTCTAGGGGCAGCCTAGGCCAACAGACCTGCTTTATTGCCCCCACCCCTCAAGGGCATGGAGACCCTTGCAGAGCTGTGAAAATCTACCTCAACACACACTAACTTGAAATAGTTTAGAGAGAGGGTGTGGCCCCTTCTTTGTTAAAGCCACCATATTATTCCTCCCTACCTACTACCTCCTCACAGCTCGGGTATCTCTCACCCAAGCAGCAAGTATCTATGGAGACCTCTTGAAGCCTCTAGACACTGGGAACAAAATCTAGAGGGGAAAGGGCTGCTGCTGAGGAAAATAAAATAAGTTTCGCCCACAAGGAGCTTACAGTCTAGTTTTTGGCGGGAGTTTCTCATCCCACACAACCCTTCCCACACACACACCTCCAAATATCTCCAAAACCCCCAGGTCTTCTCGGCAACCCCTGAGCCCCCACTCCCCCACCCCACCCCGGTCCCCGAAGAATGAGGAGTTTCTGCAATTAGGCTATACCCTCCTGCACCCTACACGAGATACTCATGAGACAAGGGAGGACCCCAGTCCAGGTTCCTGCCCCTTTAAAGGGGCCCCTCTTCCAGAAGAATCTTGACCCTTCGGAGGAGAAAGGAGGGAAATAACATCACCTCCCCGCAAGGGAGGGGGCGAGCCCGCCAGAGACAGACTGACGCGGAGTCCGACCCTCACACAGAGAAAGCTAGCGCCAGCGAACGAGCGGGGCAGAGAGGCGAGCGCCCATTGGCCGCTTCACCTGCCCGTCAGGAGGACCCGGGGGACCAAAGAACGTCCAAGGGGTGGAACTCTCCTCGCGCCTGACCAATTAGAGAGCGTGGCGGGGGCGGGGTTCGGCGGCTCCGCTTCCAGGGCCGGGGGCAGGAAAACAAGATGGCGGCTGCGGGAGGGGGTCCTCGCTTTTCAGCTCCCCCCTCACCCGCCTTCTCCTTCCCCACCGCCGCCCTCGCTCCAGGAGAGAGCTTTCGCGCCACCCCCACTCCGCTCGGGAAGCCCCCGCTTCCCTCCCCCCACGCAGTCCCTGGTCCCCGTAGGCCCCGCTGCCCCCGCCGCCGTTCTGTCCGGCCCCGCTGCCGCCCCCATTACCTCAGCCGCCGGCCCGGCCCCACCGTTCGGGGCCCCTGGGCGCGGGCGGGCCGGCCGTCGAGCAGGTCCGCGCGGCCCGGGGAGCGGAGCGCGGCCTCCTCCCGCGCTGGCCTCCGCGGCCACCGCCGTGCCCCCTCCCGGCCCGCGCTGGGGCCCCGGCCCGGCCGCCACCGCCGCTCCCGGGGGAGGAGGGGGAATGGAGCCGCTGCCGCCGCCGCTGCCGCCACGGAGCCCGGCCGAGGGGAGGGAGGGATCAGCCCCCAGGCAGGATCCGCCCCTCCGGCCTCCCCCCCGCCACCTCCACCCCTTCCCTCGCTCCCTCCCTGGCTCCGCGGGCTCTCCCGCCGAACAGGAGCGAGAGCGCGAAAGAGGGGGAAACGGGAAAAAAATCCCCCCGCCTGTGCCCGGCGCGCCGGCGGCCGGGGCGGCGCGGAGAGGAGCGCGGAGCCGCCGCCGCTACGGGGCACCGTCCCCTGCTCGGCCTCACGGTGGCGGTGCGGACGCGGCAGGGGCGCGGGGCTGAGCGGGGTCTGCGCCCGCCGCGGCCCCGGCTCACCCCGGCCCTGCCTGCCGCGGGGCCAGCCCAGCAAGAGAGCTGGGGACGTTCGGGTCTAGTTGGGAAAGATGGGGGTGCCTAACTCTTTAGGGCGGTCGGTCGTCCACTCCCCTTATCCCTGCGGGGGAGGTGGCTAAGGTTCGGGGCAACAGACCGCCTCCCCGAGCTAGAGGACCCCTCCAAAGGTTAAGCCAAGGCGGTCATTGAAGTCAAAACCGGTCTGTAGTTTCTTGGGGTGCAGGTGCCTGCACTACCCCCAGAAAGCCGCCCCCTTCTCTCTCCGGTGCTCAGGTCCGGAGGACAAAGGTCTAGCGATGTCCATCCCCTCCCCCAGTGGGGACAGCCGGGAAAGACCTGCCTCTGTTGTGTACAGGTGAGCGTCTTGTTCCCCACAAGACATCCTTCTTAAGAAACAGACCTGACTTTTCGTTGGGTGCCATCCTCTCCCTTCTGTGTTTAAAAACAGTAAACCTAAAAGTTTGACAGTCTACTTAAGGACGTCTGGTAACTCGTTTGTCACTGTAGACATGGGAAACACTCCTTAAACCTGATTTGGCTAGGAGTCGGTTAATTTAATGTAATAAGCGGCTTTCTAAAAGATGCTTGACACATGGCAACTTCAGACTTTCAGATGTAATCAGAGGGCTTTTGTTTTGACAAATTTAAGGAAAGGTCTCCTTTGCCACCCCCCCTTTTCCCTATAAATTGGAAAACTTACCTCATATGACTGAAGTCGTAAGCACCAATATTTAATAACGTTTATAAAGGATGTATGGATAGACTGCCTTCAAATGTGAAGATGAGTGACATATTTTGAAAGCGTTTCCTCTGCCCGCGCTGGTGGTGTAGCTTGGTGAGACTTGCACAATTTCTTGCTGGGTTCTGATGATCAAGGACGTGGATTCTAGAGTCAGAGGATGAAGGATCAAGTCTTAGAGTCCGAGTCTTCCAAATGTTTAAATTGGACATACTGCTACTTTTGAAGTATGGATGTTCAATATCTTAAGGAATTTAAATATATTGTGTTTTGAATTTGAAAGTTTGATAAAAGTCAGGAAGCTAATTTGTATTACAAAGATTTTTTCTTTCTGATTACGTGGTAGCACCTTCTGCCAAAGTGATAGCAAAAATACTTCTGTTAACCAACTTATAAAAGAAAAGGGAGTGGCTTGTGGAGCTAAGCAAGGACAGGCAATGTTTTGAAAGCTGTGAAGATGAAATAGTACGAATTAATGTCAAGTGTTCTAAGGCTAGGGGGAATAATCATTTGGAGGGAAGGTGTGGAAGAAAAGATGATTAATTGTGGAAGAGAAAGCCCCAGAGGCAAGAGAATATTACAATTACTTTAGTTAAGAAAAAAAAAACCCACTGAAGACTAATAGAAACAAGAATACTGAATTTCATTTCTTCTTTTAAAACATGAAATATAACCGGTTATACATATGACAAGTAACTTTTATTTCTTGATGGATGTTCTCAAAATTTATTAAGCACAATTCCCATTTGTGTGATTGGGAGATATCTTTTTCCACTAAAATTAATGAATAAATACCTTGAGAAAATGCATTGGTTTCCACTTGTAACAGTAAGTAAAATAATGATTTAAATGCTGTTGAAAATGCATTAAATTAACCTAATACATATGATTTCCAGGTTTTTCTATTCAAAGCTTTCATAGTAAGACCTTATTCAACTTAAGTGTTTCTATTCTATTTTCAACTTCCACTTAATAGTAACATTACAGTTGTCCTCACTTTTATTTTTGACATTTGGAATTGGTTTCTGTTAGTGTAACTGTACACATAACCAGTTCACTATGATGTAATCTTAAATGTAACATGGGACAATTATCTCATTAAAAACAAATTTGGAACATGTATCAAAAATCCCAGAGGCACTAAATTTAATTCACTTTAATTTTTAGCTATTTTAAAGAGTTTAAATTCACCAGCCCTTGGCCTTTCCATTAAACCATACAGCAATTAAGTTCAACAAACAGAGGCACAGACCTTTGATTCCAAACAGTAGTTTTTTTAAATCCTGCATTTCTAAGAAGAAACTAGCTTATCTGAAGTAGGAGAATGTTTTACCATTTAGAACTAAAAGAGGAAACATGAAGACAAAAAGTTTCCCCCCAATTTTTTTTCAGCATCTCAGGATATCTTTGTTAATACTTTACCATTATCGTTAGTTTACCAAGGCAAGAAACCTCTGAAGGGTCAGATGCAGTACCCACTGAATTAATAAAATATGTATGATGAGAAGAAAATAGGCTTTGATTGATTGTTAAATTATTTTAAACAGAATATTCCTTTCTTAGACCTTGGCTAAAAGAATTCTGAAACCATAAATGGGAAGAATGTTGGAGGTTGGAATCACTGTGATATTTTTATGCTGTAATGAAAATGGTTTAAGAATATAAAGTTTGCTTAGAAAAAGGAAAAAGTTTAACTAGGCTAACAACAGGCTTTAAATTGAATACCACACCCTCTCAATTTAATTCCATTCATTTATTCCTATAACAGACACTTATTGAACACCTACTGTGTGTCCGAACTGTACAAGTTGCTTTGGAAAATAATGACCACATCTCGACCTAGAAAGGATCCAGTGATCATATGGAAATATAGAATATATTTTTACTTGCCTTAAGTAGTGTACAATTAAGAAGGTAACTAGAAATAACTAGAAAACACATGCAGGAGAAATTAGATAAGGCAGTGAACAGTGTGAAGCCACCATTATTCAAATGGAGGATGAGAGGCTTCTTTCAGCCAAGTTCTAAATAGTGATAGATGTGGATTGGTGAAAAGAGTGTGGAATGACATTATCAGGTTGGTGACAGGGCAGCCCAGCCAGGGAATAATAAGGAAATTATCCTAGTTGGTCTGTATGGGCAGATGTTAAGATAGAAAAGGTTGAATTGAGTATGAGGTATGGCAGGAGTATGAGAATAATAAAATAGGGGCCGCCCAGTGGCGCAGCGGTTTAGTCCGCGCTTGGCAGCCAGGGGTTCGCGAGTTCGGATCCCTGGTGCCCGCCGACGCACTGCCTGTCAGCCATGCTGTGGCGGCGTCCCATATAAAGTGGAGGAAGATGGGCACGGATGTTAGCCCAGGGCCAGTCTTCCTCAGCAAAAAGGGGAGGATTGGCAACAGATGTTAGCTCAGGGCTGGTCTTCCCCACAAAAAAAAAAATAATAATAATAATAAAATAGTACATTATGTGTAAGGTACTGTGCTAGGTGCTTTATATACTGTATTTATCAACAATCTTCATTGCACTTAGAAAACGAACCCAAATTAGTTTAATTAGTGAAGGAAATCTGTTGACTCTCATAAGCAGAAAGTCCAGGGGTGCCTCTGGGTTTAGGGAAGGTCAAGTCAAAAGACTCAAATTGTGTCATCAAGACACTGTCTCTTGCAATCTCTCAGCCAACCTGAGCTGATAGCTGTGGCCAGAAAGACATGATACTCTGATGAGGTCTGGTCATTGTCCACTACTAGAACCAAAGGACATGGGCAAGAGGTGATTCTCCGAAGATATAGTGGGCACACGTACAAAATAGGTCCAATATGCATGCCATATCTCATTTATCCATTTATTAACTCTGAAATTATTATTACTATGGTCCCCATTATGTGTAGGATAAACTAGATCAGGAACAATATTAGGTAAACCAGGAAGAATTTACTATAGGTAATTAGGCATTATGAAAAAGTAAAAGGGCATTAACCAGAATGGTGGAAGAGATGGTAGAGAAAGAGGAGGGAAAGGAAGGGTCAAATCAGAAGACAAATCAACAGTTTAATGACTGATTGGACATAGGAACAAAGGAGAAGATCAAAGATGAATCTGAGTTCAAATTTAGGAGGTTTTCACAATGCTGGTACGATCATTGCAAATTAAGAGGTGGCAAAGGGTTACTCAGGAGCGCCTGTGGATCTGAACACCCCAGGACTGAGGAAATGATAACTCAGCTCAAGTTCTCTGGAACCTCTTGTCGTCACATGAAAATACATATTCATTCAATAATTATTTCTGAGCTGCAGGTATGGTTCTGTTTTACACCTGTGAAGACAAAGGTGGAAAGGTATGCTTTCAGACTTGAAGGCACTTAAAATCTAATCACAGGAATAAAGCACATATTTAATAACTGAAACATACAACAGCATATAAGCACCTCAACAGAAATGCAAGCAAAGTGGCCTGAGAGTTTAGAGAAGAGGAAGGGCTCCATGAAGATGCCATTTGAGCTCCACCTTAAAGCTTGGGTTGAGTGTCAACTAGGACGGTGGTAGAGGGAGTGTGGTCCAGGCTGAGCACCAGCATGAGCAGAAAAAGGTGGAACACCGTAAGACTGATTCAGGGAATAGCGGGTTATCACATTTGACCCAAAAACGGGAGATGTGAGAGAAAAGGCTGGGAAGGTAAAAGTCAGCGCATGGAGGCTCTTAGGTAGGGGACTGGATGTGAAAGGGCAGTAGTCCCCAGTGAGTTTTGCAACAGGGAAATGAATAGTTCCATGCTTTACGATCTAGTCAGGCAAGAGAGTATGGTACAATGGTTTAAATTATCCATCTATTATGGCTTGCATTACTCCCTTTGGACTTGAAGTCTAACTAGAACATTTTACCGTGTACTAAGTGGAATGCTAAACCACAAGCCTGAAAGTAAATAGTTTGTGGCAAGTGTAAGTTGTTCAACCTGATTTAATGTCTTTTCATTTCAACCTTTAATTAGCATTTCTATTAAATCTTAAACTCAATCATGAGGGACATCAGGACATCATAAAATATAAATTATTTCCATATTTTAGCAAAAGAGCTGACCCTGCAAGTAGCCATCTACTTGGTATAATTTTACTAAAAAGAGAGAAAATAAGCAAAAATAATAGCACCTACTTAACCAGAACCTGCATTTTAACAAGATTCCCATAAGTGATTCATACGTGCGATGGTTAACTTTATGTGTCAAATTGGCTGGGCTGAGAGATGCGCAGATAGCTGGTAAAACATTATTTCTGGGTGTGTCTGTGAGGGTGTTTCCGGAAGAGATTAGCATTTGAATCCGTAGGCTGAGTAAAGATCACCCTCAACAAGGTGGATGGGCATCATCCAATCCCCTTGAGGGCCTGAACAGGACAAAATGGTAGAGAAAGGTTGAATTTGCTCTCTGCTTGAGTTGGGACATCATCTTCTGCCCTTGGACATTGGTGCTCCTGCATCTTCTGCCCTTGGACATTGGTGCTCCTGGTTCCCGGGACTTTGGACTTGGACTGAATTATACCACTGGCTCTCCAGCTTGTGATGACAGATTGTGGGGCTTCTTGGCTTCTATAATTGCTTGAATCAATTCCTATAATATCCTCATTACATCTATTTCTATCTATATATCTATCTATGTATCTATATATCTATCTATCTCCTGCTGGTTCTGTTTCTGTGGAGAACCCTGACTAGTACAACATGCATATCAAAGTTAAGAAGCAGTGGATTAGAGGATATTAGAGAATTCCAGGATTAAAGTGTTTTAAGGTCCTTGCATTGTCTGGGGAAAGGGTAAAGTTCAAGGATTAGTCTAGCCTTTGATTAGTCAAAAATACCTGTTGTAATATAATGTATGATTCCATTTATATGAAATTCTTGAAAATGCAAACTGATCTATAGTGACAAAAAGCAAATTGGTGGCTGCCTGGAGGTGGAGGAGAGGACTGACTGTAAAGGGATGAGGGAACTTTTGGGAGTGATAGAAACATTCTATAAGCTGATCCTGGTGGTGGAGAGACATTTAAAAGTCATCAAACTATTGAGTAGCTATAGTTGATTTTACGTAAATTGTATCACAATTAAATTGATAAAAAAGAATACCTGTTGTAATTTTTAAACTAATCATTAAAATAATGAAAAAAAAACCAAAATATAACTCACAAACAAGTAAAAAGGAATAATAAACAAATACTCAACCAATCAAAAGACAAAGGAACATAGTAAAGATGGAACAAATAAGCAATAAAGTGATGGCAGATTTAAACTCAGTCTACATTCTACACTGTGGTAGTCTACAATGAGGGACATTTCTGGGAAAGTTTAATGATAGATGGTTAAAGTGTGTGGATTGAGTACATGCACTTATTCTCAAAACTTCGCTAATACCTTAGAAAAGGATAAAAAAAACCCACAAGATAATAAAATCCACAAGAACAAAGAGAATGGGGAAAGAAACAACAGCAGATGAGAATTTTCAATAGAAGTTTAAAGAATGGAAGTAAATGGATGAACAAATCAGAGAAAGCTAAAACATGTCTGCAAAAAAAGCCAGTAAAAACCAGCCGATTCACAGTAGACCACTAGGAAGGCTCAGAAGTAGGAGACTGTAGGTACTTCTGAAGGGGGGAGGAGGTGGTGGCTGGGAGAGTGAGCCTGAAAGAAAGACTGGCTGAAAAAATCTGTAAAAGGGGCAGTTACATACCTCCAGATCTCCCCACGACTCCTTGGAGATTTACCATCTCAAGAAATTGAACTAAAGAGATCTGGACTTGGGGACGCCAGGCACCAGTGAGAGCAGGGACAAAGTGCCATTCTGAAAATGGGAATTAAAATGAAACTTGACAAACCGAATGGTGCGACACCCCCCTCCTAACTCTATTTCCCTTCTCAGGGCTGATAAAGAGGAAGGGAGAAGCTGGTACAAATTGCTGGGATGTAGTGGTCCAGAAGGGGACTGAGAAAAATCCATTTTTAGCCAGTTCATCCTTTCAGTGGAGAATTAAAAAAAAAAATGTTTTCATGAGATCAAAATCCTCAGTGTCCCTGTCCCTTCCTCCCCTCACATTTCAGAACACTGGAAGCCAAGTTTATATTAGAACCTTACTACTCAGATTGTTGTCCAAGAACCGGTAGTGTTGGCATACCCTGGAAGCCAGTTAGAAATGCAGACTCTCAGACCCCACTCCAGACCTACGAAACCAAAACTTGCCTTTTAGCAAGATCTCCCTAGGTGATTCATATGCATAATAAAGTTTGAGAAGCAGTGGCTTGGAGGATGTTAAAGAATTCCAGGATTCCTCTCTGAAGGGAACATCCCCAGTAAAAAAATGCAGCTTGCCACCTTTTTGCTTTATATGGAAGCCCAACAGATATCAAGTACTCCCTTCCCCAACACAATTTTAAACAGTTTCTTTTTTATTACCTCAATCTTAAAATTGAATAGACAGTCAAGAACCAACAGATATATGAGGACAATCTCATGAAGGTCAGAGCCCAAAACAGGAACAGAGGGAAAACAGTCAATGTAGTCTTAACAAACAAACAAAAATCTCAGCCTCAAAGAGTAGCATCCATGAAACGGGAACATGATAATATTAGAAAGAAAGAGAGAGGAGGAGCAGTTAGAAAATAAGAGCATAGTCTTGAAAATTAAGAACATGTGGGGCCGGCCCAGTGGGGTAGTGGTTAAGTTTACGCACTCTACTTTGGCGGCCCAAATCCCAGGCATGGACCTACACACTGCTCGTCAAGCCATGCTATGGCAGCATCCCACATAACAAAAAAAAGAGGATCATTGGTACAGATGTTAGCTCGGCACCAATCTTCCTCACCAAAAAAAAAAAAACAACACAAAACATGAAAATATGAAAGATACAATGGAAGACTGGAAGGTGAAGTTGAGGAAGTCTCCAGAGAGTAGAGGGAAAGAAGAAAGTGAAGAGAAGAGAGAAGAGAATTTGAGGATGAATTCAGGAAGCTCAACATCCCATTATAGTAATTTTAGAAAGAGAAGTGAGAAATTTTCTCAGAAATGAAGGGAGTGAGTTCCCAGAATGAAAGGCTCCTCCAGTGCCCTGGTACAATGAATGCAAAAAGACCTAAACCAAGAATACTAGGAAGAGAAAAAGGGAGGATCCTAAAAGCTTCTGGAGAGAAAATGCAGGTCACACAGAAAGGACTAGGAATCAAAATGATATCAATTTAGAAAACAACATCTGAACCCCTTCAAATGCTGAGAAAACATTGTTTTCCTTATAGAAGTCTACGCCTAGCCACAATATCAGTCAAGTATGGGAATAGTATAAAGACATTTTCAGACATATGCAAGGTCTCATTTATCTATTCTTTCTCAGGAAACAACTAGATGACATTTTCCACAAAAATGATGGAGAAAAAAATCAAGAAAAATAACAGTCATATGATCCATGAAATAGGATCCAATTCAAAAAAGAAGCAAAAAGGCATCCCCAAGATTATGGTAAAGGGAAATCCCAGAGTGGTGTGTGGAGGCCTAGAGTACAGCCACTGGAGTTGGAGGACAGAGGGAGGACTCCAGGAACAGCTGGAATGGATAGATTACCAGATACCTTTGACCATACGAGAGGAGGTTTTCAGTACTGATGGAGAGTTTGGAAATGAATTTAATAATATGTACATAGAAAATGGAAATTTTAAAACAGACAATTATTAATTCCAGGAAAAACAACTCACATGAAAAAGAAATATAATTTCTGTTGACCCTATGTAGCTCATTTACAAACATTTATATGATCATAATAATGAAAAACAGAATAGAGATATAACTAAAAATTATGATAAAACAATTTTGGGAATATGAGGTGAGAGGTAGGAGATATAAGAGAGTTAAATCACCATTGTCTATAGTTGAAAGATAATAGATAATGTGTAAAATTGAAAAATCAAGAACAAACAGTAAATGCATGTTGTTTAGAAATGAAAGATAAATACTGGAAGAAACTGCTAAAGACTCTGAAATATTTGCTTTTGGGTGGGTGAGCAGGAGTTGGGGTGAAGCAAGGAATCTCTGGTTTTATTTTTAAGCCTCATAGTATTATTTGACTTTTTAAAACTATATCATTTCATAAAAGTTAATATAAAATATGTTTAAAGTTAAATGGTATTATTCCAGAACTAAGTGAATGGATTGAAAAGTGGCTATAATAAGTTAGATTTCCTACTCAATATGGCAGCAAGAATGCACATTATGCAGAAGAGAGTTGACATAACAGTCCTGACTGCTGTCCTTTGAAATGACTGCTTACAAGGTTGGCCCATGACTGGCATCTGCGAACTTGGATTTCAGGAAGGTTCTCACCATCCTAACTGATAGGAGTGGTTCACTGTGCCTAAACTATTTGTGCAAACAATGTGGTTTATGCTAAACACCTGCTTTCCTTCTGGAAGTCTGGAATTTGAGTACATGCTAGACAGAGGGTGCCTATGTAGCCAGCCTCCAGTAAAAACCCTGGACAGAGATTTTAATGAGCTTCCCTGGTAAACAACATTTGACATGTGTTGTTGCAACTCATTGTTGAGGGAATTAATTGCATCCTCTCCACTGGGAGAGGACTTATGGAAGCTTGGGCCTGGTTTCCTCCAGACTTCACCCCGTGTGCCTTTCCTCTTTGCTAATTTTGCTCTGTATCCTTTCTCTGTAATAAATTATAGCCATAAATATGACTGCGTGCTGAGTCATGTGATTCCTCCTAGCGAATCACTGAATTTGGGGGTGGTCTTGAGGACCCCTGACACATATTTTACTCCAAATACCCATTAAAATAATAGTATAATTATAGGATGTGTGCTTGCAAGCAACAAAACCCAGTTCTAGCTGTCTCAGGCAAAAAGAGACTTTACTGGAAGGGTTTAAGGAGGGCTCACAGAATTGACCGGAGACAGGAGGAGCAAGCCAGAAATCAAATATAATCTAGCCGGGTCATTGCACCACTGCCTATATTGTAAATAGTATCTTGAACTTTTTTCTATTAGTTGCTAGTATTGGAAATACAATTTATTGTTGCATATTCATCTTATATTTAGGCACCTTGCTAAACTTTCTTATTCTTTCTTCTTTTTTTTTTTTTTTGTGAGGAAGACCAGCCCTGAGCTAACATCCGTTGCCAATCCTCCTCTTTTTGCTGAGGAAGTCTGGCCCTGGGCTAACATCTGTGCCCATCTTCCTCTACTTTATATGGGATGCCGCCACAGCATGGCTGACAAGCAGTGTGTCAGCGGGCACCCAGGATCTGAACTCGCGAACCCCAGGCTGCCAAGCGCAAACTAAACCACTGCACCACCGGGCGGCCCTGTCTTTCTTATTATTTCTAATAATTTGGTAGGTTCTTAAGAGCTTTCTTTCTCTGTAGGTAATTATATTATTGTGAATAATAGTTTCGATCTTCTCTTTTTAAACATTAGGCCCTTTCTTTCCTTTCCTCCCCCCCACCACCCTGTCCTTTGCTTTCATCTTGCTGACCTTCATCACAATGTTGGTTAAAAGCAAAGATAGTGGACACCCTTGTCCTGTTACTCAGTTTAAAGGGAAGGCTTCTGACATTTCCCTATTAAGAATGATGTTTGCTTTAGGTGTATGTTAGATACCCTTTAACAGTTTAAGAAAGATCATTTCTATTCTACTTTGCTAAAAGTTGTTTTATCATGAGTGTTGAATTTTATCAAATGCTTTTTCTGCATCTATTAAGATGATAATTGGTTTTCTCCTTTACTGTTAATGTGAAGAATTGGTTCTCTAATATTAAAGCATTCTTGTATCCCTGGAATTAGCCTGACTTTGTCATGATTTATTACCTCTTTTATACATCACTGATTTGGTTTGCTAATACTTTAATATATTTGCATCTAGGTTCACAACTGAGATTGGCTGTAATTTGATTGCTTTGGGAATTAAGTTTTATTAATCTCATAGAATGAATTGGTAATATTTCCTCATTTTTTTATTTTCTGGAAGAGTTTGTATAAGATTGAAATGAACTGTTTCTTGAGAAATTGGTAGGATTCAGCTAATAAATTATTTAATCCTGATGGTTTCTTTGTAAGAAATTTTAATTATCTTCAGTTTCTTTATTGGGCATAGGATTATATGAGATTTTTATTTCTTGAATTATATTTTTCTAGGATTTTGTTCATCTAAGTTTTGCAAAATATTATCTTTTAAATCTCTGCTGCATCTGTAGTTGTGTCCCCCTTTGCATTACTAACATTTTTTCTTCTCTCTTTCCTCTCCCCTCTCTCCCCACCCCCTGTCAATTTTATTAGTATTTTTCCCCTAGATAACCAGCTTTTGGCTTTGTTGATCCTCTCTATTCTATTTTCTTGATTGTTGCTCTAATCATTTTTATCTGCTTCCTTCCACTTTCTTTGAGTTTATTCTGTTATTTTTCTAACTTAAGTTGGGTGCCTCATTCTTTAATTTTCAGACTTTCTTCATTTCTTAATATAACCATTCAAGGCTATAAGTTTGCCTTGAATTACCACTACTTTTTGTTTGTTTCTCAAGTCTTGATACGTAGTATTTTTATTATTGCTCAGTTCTAAATATTTTTTACACTTCCATTATGATTTCATCTTGGACCCAAGTGCTGTTTTTGAAGTGTGTGTGTTTAATTAAATTTTTTATTTTGAGATAATTGCAGATTCACATGCAGTTGTGAAAAATAATACAGATTCCATGAACAATTTATCCAGTTTCCCCCAGTAGTGACATCTTGCAAAACTATGGAAAATATTACAACCAGGATATTGACGTTGATGAGAATTCAGCTATTAATCTTACTGAGGATCCCTTACACATATGGTGAATCACTTCTCTCTTGTTTCTTTCATGATTCTCTCTTTGTCCTTGGCTTTTGACAGTTTGATTATGATGTGTCTAGGTATGGATCTCTTTGACTTTATCCTACTTAGTGTGTTGAGCTTCTCTGAGTGTGTAGATTAATGGTTTTCACCCAGTTGGGGAAGTTTTTGGCCATTATTTCTTCAAATATTCTTTTTGTTCCTTTCTCTCTCTCCTCTCCTTCTGGGACCTCCACTATGAGTATGTTGGCACACTCCCTGGTGTTTCACAGGTCTCTGAGGCTCTGTTCATTTTTATTTATTCTTTTTTCTTTCTGTTCCTCTGATTGGAGAATCTCAATTGGCCTGTCTTCTTTCTGCCAGTTTGAATCTACAGTTGTGCTCCTCTAGTAAATTTTTTTATTTCAGTTATTGTACTTTTCAACTCCAGAATTTCTATTTGGTTCTCTTTTATAATTCTATCTCTTTACTGATAGTCTCTGTTTGATGAGATGTTCTCATACTTTCCTTTAGTTCTTTAGACATGATTTCCTTTAGTTCTTTGAGCATATTTATAATAGCTGATTTAAAGTCTTTGTCTAGTAAAGTCTGTCTACCTGAGCTTCCTGAGTGACAGTTTCTATTAACTGCTTCCCCCCCACCCACAACCCCGTGTATGTCATATTTCCCCATTTCTTTGCATGTCTCCAATTTTTGTTGAAAACTACACATTTTAAATAGTATGTGGCAACTCTGGAAATCAGATCCCCTGACTTCTCAGAGTTTGTTGGTGTTGCTGTTTGTTGTTGTTGCTGCTGCTGCTGTTTACTTGTTTAGTGACTTTCCTGAACTAATTCTGTAGTCTGTATTCTTTGTTGTGTGTGGCCACTATAGTCTCTGCTTCATTAGCATAGTGATCAGGTAATGAATGGAGAGACATTTCCTTACGTGCCTTGAATTAATGAGTCTCCCAGCCATTGGCAAGGGTGTGTGTGTGTGTGTGTTAGGGTGTATCTTCAAGACTCCAGCACACTGTAGACAACTCTGCTTTAGTCTTCACTTCCTCCTTGTGCAGAGCCTCAAGGTCTGCCAGCAGTGAGAGAGATTAGAGGCTTCTCAGACCTTTCCTGGGCGTGCACGCAGCCCTGCACATGCATGTGGACTTCTAGATTTCCAGGAATATGTTGGAGCTTTTCAAAGACTCCTATAGATATCTTATTCCCAATTTTTCCTTTTAAGCTTTTTCTCAAGTTCTTCTTTGCCCCACCCAGTTGTTATCATCTAAGGCACCTGTGATGTTAAGCAATTGGCCACTGATTGTTTTCAATAAATGCTCTGGGGAAAAGTGAATGATCTCTGAGTTAGTTCAAATAAACACAACCCCTGAGAGTGGTAGTTTACAGGGAACTGCCAGACAGGTCAAATAATGACAATTCTTTGAGGATGGAGCCTTTGAGAAGCTCCAAACCCATTTTGCCCCTCTAGTGACTGCTAGGCTGCTGGTTTTCCATGACTGCAGGGCTGTTGGTTTCCAAGGCCATCATGGAACTGGAGAGAGAAGAATGGGAACAGGGCAAGTGAAAAATGCCACAGTTCTCCTTTTACTGAGATTTAGCCATTTTTTTTTGTGAATAAATACTCCTCAGATTATTCTGAGCCTTTGATTAATTTCCAGAGTACTGAAAATGTTGATTTTGACAAATTTTGCCGGTGCTCTCATTGCTTTTATGGAGGAGCAGGTTTTTGAAGGTCCTCACTCCACAATTTTGGAAGTGGCTCCTATCCTATGGATATTGATACATTGAAGATAAAGAACAATTCCATCACAAAGGATCACTTGTGTTGTCCTTTTATAGCCACATCTGTTTCCTTCCCAAGTAGCCCTCTTAAGTCCTGGCAACCACTAATCTGTTCTCTATTCTATAATTTTGTTATCTCTAGAATGTTATGTAAATGGAATCATACAGTATATAACCTTTTGGGATTGGCTTTTTTCACTAAGCATAATTCTCCGGAAAATCCAGATTGTTGCCTTTATCAATAATTTGTTTCTTGTTATTGCTAAGTAATAATCCATGATATGGTTGTACCACAGTTTGTTTAACCATTCGCCCATTGAAGGACATCTGAGTTGTTTCCAGTTTGAGACTTTTACGGATAAAGCTGCAGTGAACATTCATGTACAGATTGTTATGTGAACATAAGTCTTTATTTCTCTGGGAGCGATGCCCAGGAGCACAATTTCTGAGTTATATGGTAATTGCATGTTTAGTGTTTTTAATAAACTGCCAGTCTAGAATACATTAAAAAAAATGGAAAGATATTTCATGCTCACATATTGGAAGAATTAATGTTAAAATATCCATACTACCCAAAGCAATCTACAGATTCAATGCAATCCTGATCAAAATGCCAATGGAATTTTTCACAGTAATAGAACAATCCCAAAATTTGTATGGAACCACAAAAGGCCCTGAATATCCCAAGTAATCTTGAGAAATAAGAACAAAGCTGGAGGCATCAGGCTTCCTGATTTCAAACTATATTGCAAAGCTATAGTAATCAAAACAGTATCGTACTGGCATAAAAACAGACACATAGATGGGGGTTGGCCTGGTAGCATAGTGGTTAAGTACATGCACTCCACTTCAGTAGCTCAGGGTTCACAGGTTCAAATCCTGGGCATGGAGCAATGCACCATTCATCAAGCCATGCTGTGGCAGCAACCCACATACAAAATAGAGGAAAAGGGGCACAGATGTTAGCTAAGGGCCAGTCTCACCAAAACAAAAAAAAAAAAAGAAAAGAAAACAGACACATAGATGAATGGAACAGAATAGAAAGCCCAGAAGTAAACCTGATACTGAACCTCTTAATCTCAAGTTTGTGTGCCCGATGTGCAGTAAACCAAACACTGAGACATTGGTGCTTGGAGATGGAGAAAATTTTATTCGAATTGGCCAAAACAAGAAGGTGTGAGCATGGGTTCACTCAAATCCACCTTAACAAGAGAAGAAAGCGGGGGGTTTTATAGAGCTAAGGGGCTTGGCAGGAGGAGCTTCAGAGAAACAAAGTGTCGTTCTGGATAAGCCCCTGGGCAATCTCACTTCTGGGCATCAACAGCAGCTGGGGGCTGGCCATCCAGTGATCACAACTTCCCTGAAGGCATTCTCTTTCTTCTGCAAAACAAGCTCACAAATCCTGGAGAACCCTGAGTCACCCCTCAAGTTAAACAAGAAAACAGCAAATTGACAGGATTCATCTATGTCTGTGTTGGGAACAATGTCAAAAGGCAATCATGTTCTTATTGAATATCTGCAGTAACCCTCAGGTACCCAGCTTCAAATCCATGCATATATGGGCAATTAATGTACAACAAAGGAGCCAAAAATATACTATGGAGAGAGGACAGTCTCTTCAATAAATGATGTTGGGAAAACAACAGCTATCTGCAAAAGAATGAAACTGGACCAGTATCTTACACCATACACAAGTATTAACTCAAAATGGATTAAAGGTCTGATTGTAAAACTTGAAACCAGAAAACTCCTACAAGAAAACATAGGAGAGAAGCTCCTTGACATTGGTCTTGGCAATTATTTTTCAGGATCTGGGACATGAAAATCAAAGGCAACAGAAGTTAAAATAAACAAGTGGGACCACATCAAACTAAAAAGCTTTGGCACAGCAAAGGAAACTATCAACAAAATGAAAAGGCAACCTACTGAATGGGAGAAAATATTTGCAAATCATATATCTGATAAGGGGCTAATACCCCAAATTTATAAAGAACTCATACAACTCAACAGCAAACAAAAAAGCAATCTGATTAAAAAACAGACAGAGGATCTGAATAGACATTTTTCCAAAGAAGACATACAAATGGCCAACATGAAAAGGTGTTCAACATCACTAATCATCAGGGAAATGTAAATCAAAGCCATAATGAGATATCACCTCACACCTGTTAGAATGGCTATTATTAAAAAGACAAGAAATAACAAGTGTTGGTGAGGATGTGGGAAAAGGGAACCCTTGTGCACTGTTGGTGGGGATGTAAATTGGTGCAGCCAGTATGGGGTTCCTCAAAAAATTTAAAATAGAACTACTTTAGGGGCCTCCCGGTGGCGTAGCGGTTTCGTCCGCGCTTGGCAGCCTGGGGTTCGCCGGTTTGGATCCCCAGTGCCCGCCGATGCACTGCTCGTCAGCCACGCCGTGGCGGTGTCCCATATAAAGTGGAGGAAGATGGGCACGGATGTTAGCCCAGGGCCAGTCTTCCTCAGCAAAAAAGAGGAGGATTAGCAATGGATGTTAGCTCAGGGCTGGTCTTCCTCGCAAAAAAAAATAAATAAATAAAAATAAAATAAAATAGAACTACTTTATATGATCCAGCAATTCCTCTTCTGGGTGTATATATACATACACACACACAATGGAATATTATTCATCCATAAAAAGAAGGAAACCCTCCTGTAATGTGGGTGGTCCTCTAAGGCATTATGTTATGTGAAATAAATCAGACAAAGACAGGTACTGTACCATATCACTTATATGTGGAATCTAAAAAAAACCCCACCCAAACTCATAGATACAGAGAGTAGTTTGGTGGTTGCCAGAGGTGGGGGGTGGGGGATGGGGGAAATGGGTGAAGGTGATCAAAATGTACAAACTTTCAGTTATAAAATAAATGAGTCCTGGAGATGTAATGTATGGCATAGTGACTATAGTTAATAATTCTGTATTGTATATTTGAAAGTTGCTGAAAGAGTAGATCTTAAAAGTTCTCATAACAAGAAAAAAATTTATGACTATGTGTGGTAATAGATGTTAACTAGACATATGTGGTGATCATTTTGCAGTATATACATGTATCAACTCATTATGTTGTACACCTAAAACTAACACAATATTATAAGTCATTTAAATCTCAAATTTAAAAAAAAAAAAAAAGCATTTTACTTGTGCTACAGAACTAAGCCAATGGCACAGAGTTATCCATGAAATCAGATGGAAGGTACAGGGAGACAGTGAGTGATACATAGGCAAAAACTCAATCAATAAAGACCTGCAGGCTTAGGCTGCACTGACAGCAAAATGCTTTCCCCAGTGACTTATTTTTTACCCTGCAAAAATTAGGAGAGTGTTGCCACCATAATATGAGACTTACTCAAAATTGGTGAGGAGGTGAGTAAGAAGAATGTATCTATTATATTTTTAAAGCAAAATAATGTTGTCTTTCTTGAACAAAAATGAAAATGCTTGGATTGGACACCAGAAGCACAATCAATAAAAGAAAAAAAATGATAAATTGGACTTCAAATTTAAAAATTTGTATACTTCAAATGACGCCATTAAGAAAGTGAACAGATGAGCCATACACTGAAAATATTTGCAAATTATCTAACTGATAAAGGACTGGTGTCTTTACAACTCAGTAATACCCAATTAAATAATGACCAAAAAATTTGAATAGACATTTCACCAAAGAAGATATACAGATGACCAACAAGCACATGAAAAGATGTTAATATCATTAGGCATTCCATTTTCTATGATACTAATATGATTATTTCAGCTTTCCTTTGTTAATATTTGTGTGAGTTAGCCTTCTCTATCCTTTACCTTCAACCTCTCCATGGCCTTATGTTTTAGATGAGCCTGTTGTAAACAGTATATTACTAGATTTTCGTTTTTATTTTAAATCTAATGTAAGTATCTCGCTCCTAAATGGCACTTTGGGCTCATTAATCTTATTGTAATTGTTGATATATTTTGGCTTTCTTTTTATCATCTTGCTTTGTGCTTCCTATTTGTCCACTTTTCCCTGTATCCCCCCACCTCCACAAACACTTCTTGCCTCATTTTGGATTCTTTCCAATTGATTGTTCTTTTTTACCATGTATCTCCTCTCTACTGGTTTGGAAATTATACATTCTAATATTCTTTTGGGTTACCATTGAAATTTTTACCATGCATATTTAATGAATTCAAGCTGATCAATACCATAAGCCTTCCTGAATAGTACAAAGAACTTAGAACTCTTTTGCTCCGACCACCCAGTCTTCTGATTACATACTATAATTTTCTAGTATTTTAGATGTGTCCTTTTGAATTTAATTTTTGTGACTAAGTGGTAAATTCATATGGTTCAAAAGCCAGAAATATAAAATGGTATATAGCAAAAAGTTTCCATCCCATATTTGTCCCCCATCTGCTGAGTTCTCTCTCATAAGAAATCACTGTTCTTAGTTTGTTATGTATCCTTCCAGAATTTTATTATGCACAAGCAAATATTAACATAAATTTTTAGTACTCCATCTCTCCTTTTTAATTTAAAAAGTGGCATGCTGTATTAACTGCTTGTCATCTTACTTTTTTTCACTTAGTATGTCTTGGAGATCTTTTCATATCAATGCATAGAGATCTAATCAGTGCAAAGAGATTATTGTTTTAAAAACAGCTACCCATATTTCATCATATAGATTACTATAATTTAGTTACCAGTCCCATATTAGTGAAATCTGGGTTGTTTCGAGCCTCATTATTGCGAGCAATGGTGTAAAAAACAACCTTGTACATAGATCGTTTCATACATGTGGAAGTATATCTATAGGATAAATCACCCAATGTAGAATTCCTGGGTTAAAGGCTACATGTATTTGGAAGTGTGATAGCTCCCCATAAGGACTGTACCAGTTTACACTCATACAAGCCATGTATTGGAGTGCCTGTTTTCCCACAGCTTCAATAGAATGTGTTAGAAAACTTGGATTTTTGCCAATCTGTTAGGGGAAAAATGATATTTTCTTGTAGTTTTAATTTGAATTTCTATTATTATGAGAGAGTTTGACCAAGCTTTCATATGTTTAAAGCCATTTTATTGCCTTTTCCTTGGGAATTGACAAGAGTATGAGTATATTGATAAGTGTATACATTTGTCAAAACTGGTGGGACTGTGCCCTTAAAATCTGTGCATGTCACTGTAAGTAAATTATAATTCTAGTATCATTTCTTAAAAAGACTTTGCTTTCTCTGTTTAATGACTTTGTCAAAAATAATCTGACCGTATATGTGATGGTTTACTTCTTGAATCTCTATTCTGTGACATTGATCTATTTGTCTTTTCATCAGTGTCACACTGTCTTGATTTTCTTAGCTTTATAGTAAGTCGTGAAGGCAGGTAGAATAATTCCTCCAAATTTACTTTCCTTTCTTCAAGATTATTTTGAGTGTTCTATGTCCTTTGCAGTTCCACATAAATTTTAGAGTCAGCTTATCAATTTCTAAAATAAAGCTTGCTTGAGATTTTGATTGGGATTGCCTTGAGTCCACATATCAATTTGGGGGGACTATCTTAACAATATGAGTCTTAAAATCCACTAATAGAGTATTTTTTCCATGTATGTATGTCTTTAATTTTACTCAGAAATGTTTTATAGATTTCAGTGAAGGGCTTTTGCACATTTTCATTAAATTATCCTAAAATATTTTCTATTTTTAGATGATCATATAGATGATGTTTTGCTGGCTATTCTTTTTTGCTTTTCCATACCTATTTTAGGATGAAATAGGTTTAAAAAAGAAAGAGATTTTAAAAAGAAGTCATCGGATATTTTTTTTTTTTTTTTTTTTTTTGTGAGGAAGACCAGCCCTGAGCTAACATCCGTTGCCAATCCTCCTCTTTTTGCTGAGGAAGACTGGCCCTGGGCTAACATCCGTGCCCATCTTCCTCTACTTTATATGGGACGCCGCCACGGCATGGCTGACAGGCAGTGCGTCGGCGGGCGCCCGGGATCCGAACCGGCGAACCCCGGGCTGCCAAGCGCGGACTAAACCGCTGCGCCACCGGGCGGCCCCTCATCGGATATTTTTAAAGGGAAAATTGAAACCTCTTCAATATTGAGTCTTACTGTTCAAGAATAGGTCTTCTTTTTGCTCAAGTCTGTGTGTGCTTCAATAATGTTTTAGGTCCCACCCTCCCCACACTAGGTCTTTCACATTTCTTGTTAAGGTTATTCCTGGGTATTTATATATATTTTTTTAATTTATTATTTTTTTTGTGAGGAAGATTAGCCCTGAGCTAACATCCATTGCCAATTCTCCTCTTTTTGCTGAGGAAGACTGGCCCAGGGCTAACGTCCTTGCCCATCTTCCTCTACTTTATATGGGACCCCGCCACAGCGTGGCTTGACAAGCATGCCTGGGATCCAAACCTGCAAACCCCGGTCCATCAGAAGCGGAGCATGTGAACTGAACCACTAGGCCATGGGGCCAGCCCCAGGCCCCCTGGGTATTTATATTTTTGTTGCTATAACAAATGGGGCCTTTCCTTCCAGTCTATCTTCTGATTATTGTTTGCATATATGAAAACTACTTATACTCATATATTAATTTTTTGTATTCTATCTCCTGGATTTTATTATGTGCAGTAGTTTTCAGTTGATTTATCTTGCATTTTTCATGTTTACAGTCACACTGTGTGCAAATAGTAATAACTTCACCCCCTCCTTTCCAATTTCTATACTTCTGCTTTTTTAAAATCTTCTCCAGTTGTGTTGGTAGTATGTTTAGTATAATATTAATAACAGTCATGGTAGTAGACCTCTTCATCTTTTCTTGATTTCAGTTAAAATGCCCCTACTGTTTCCTTGTTAAGCATCATATTCATTTGGGGGGTAAAATAAATTTATTTTTTAATGTTAAGGAAGAATCTACCTATTCCTACTTTTTAGAGTGTTTTTAAATCAAAAATGTTTGTTGAATTTTATCAAGCTTCCTTAGTATCTGTGAAAATGATATCCTTATATTAAACTATTCTTGTATTTCTGAAATAATCTCACTTAATCACAATGTGTTGCCTTTAATATATTGCCGGGTTTTGTTTGCTACATTCTGCTTGGTGTACTTGGCTGCATTCTACACCCTTGTATAATCCCCTTCCCTTGAGGGTGGGCAGGTTCTGTGAAACGTGAAAGGGTATATCACTCCCATGATTATGTTAGGTTATGTGGCAAAGGTGAAGGGATTTTGCTGATGTAATTAAGGTCCCTAATCTGTTGACTTTGAGTTAATGAGGGGGAGATTCCCTTGCATGAGCCTGATCTGATCAGGTAAACCCTTTAAAAGAGGGCTTAGGACCTTCCCTGAACTTGGAGAAGCTTTCCTGCTGGCTTTGAAGATGCCAACTGCCCTGAGTTTTATAGCTACGAAGAAATGAATTCTGCTGACAACTATGTGAGCTTGAAAGAGGATGTGAGCCTCAGATGAGACTGCAGCCTGGCTGAAACCTTGATTGTCACCTTCTGAGACTCTGAAAAGAGGACCCAGTTAAGCCATGGAAACCGTGAGACAACAAATGCACATGGTTTTAAGCTGCTGTGTTTGTGGTAATTTCTCACACATCAATAGACAATTAATACTCAGTATTTTTGAATCAATACTCAGAAGTGAGATTGGTCTGTAATTTCCTTCCTTGTCAGATCTTGGTATTAATGTTATACTTGTTTTACAGAAATAATTTGAAAGTTTTCTTCGTTTTTCAATGCTGTGAAGTAATTTAAAAACCATTTGGGAAAGAAGAATTGGACAGTTGTCTGTTTCTTAAAGGCTTGATAGAATTTCCATGTGAAATATGGGACTAATTTTGGGGGGAGGGGTGTTCTTTATAAAGTATCATTCTTTGATTTTCTTCTTATTTGGGAGTTAGTTTTGATAAATTATATTTTCCTCAAAAGTAATGTATTTCGTATAGGTTTTCAAAATTGCTTGCATAGAGTTAAATGAAGTAATTTTTAAATGATTCTCTAAACTTTTTTGTTTCTCTGGTTATTTTTTATTTTGTGTATTTGTGCTTTCTTCCATCTTTTCTTCATTAGGTTAGGTTAGGATTATGTTTTATTTTTTTTCCATTTATTTATTGGTTTTTTCATTTTTGTTTTCTACCTTTTTAATTTTTGCTTTTGCTTTTATCTTTCTCTTCTTTATTCCTTAATTTATTACTTTGTTCTTTTTCTAACTCTTTGAGTGGGATGTATAATTTATTTATTTTCATTCTCTTTCACTGACAGAAGTATTTAAGGCTATGGATTTTCTTTTCAGCCCGGCTTTAGCTATATCCCACAGGTTCTAATATATGGTTTTATATTATTATTTTCTAGAAATTCTGTAATATCAGTTTTGAGTTCCTCTTTGACTGAAAGTTTGTCTAAAAGGTGTTTTTAAGTTGCCAGGAAGAAGGAATTTTTGTTTTCTGATTTTGTTGTTCATTCCTATATTTGAATTCAGAGAATACAGTCTGTGTTGTCTTTACTTTCGAGAATTTAGTGAGGTTTCTTATGTGTGTGTGTTTTGATAAATATCCATGGTCCCTTGAAAAGAAAGTATATGCTCCATATCAGAATATAAAATTATGTGTATGCATGCACTAGGTATGTGTGTATGTGTGTTTTATCCATGGGATCTTATAAGTACTGAAAAGAGTGAATAAACAATCATCCTGCTAGTATATTTCTTTCTATTTCTTCTTACATCTTCTGAAGTATCTTTATTAATTTGACTGCTGTATTATTTGTTACATAGATATTCAGAATTGTATCTTTATTGTGAATTGTGCCTTTTAGAATTGTGGAGCAATCTTTGCCTCGTTTAATTTTTTTTGTGCTTGAATTCCACCTGTCTGACATTAAGAGCAAGATTTCCACTTTTCAAAAATTTGCATTTACCTGGGGCCAGCCCGGTGGTGCAGCAGTTTAGTTCCTGCTTTGGCAGCCCAGGGTTTGCCGGTTTGGATCCTGGGCGCCTGCCGACACACTGCCTGTCCCCCATGCTGTGGCAGCGTCCCATATAAAGTACAGGAAGATGGGCACCGATGTTAGCCCAGGGCCAGTCTTCCTCAGCAAAAAGAGGAGGATTAGCAACGGATGTTAGCTCAGGGCTGGTCTTCCTCACACACACACACAAAAATTGTATTTACCCATTATATTTTTAAAATTTACTTCATATATTCTTTTATATTTACCTTTCTGAATTATTATTTAGGTTAATCATTTTCTTTTAATGGGTGATTTAAGTTTATTTATATTTGTTGATGTGACAGGTATATTTGGTTTAAGTTGTCACATCTTTTATATTTTTCTGTTTAAGTCTGTCAGTGTGTTCACTATGCTTTACTTTTTGTTGTGTGGTTCTTCTGATATTTAGAAAAGTTTTCATTTTTGTTCCAATGTTAACTTTTATGATTATCATTTTACATATGATCCTGACTTCCCTATTTCTTTGGGTAGTATGAATTTTTTACTATGACTAATGTTAAAATCAATGTGTTTTGTCTTCCTTCCCATTGCCCTCCTTTCCTTCTACAATCCAATATTAGTCAATAAAATTCTTTCTTGTGTTTACCTTTAAAGTGTTAAATATGGTTCCACTTCTGTTACTTGATTTGCCAGCTCTGAATGGTATTATTTGACCCCCAGCTGTTACAGATGAGGCAGTTATCCAGTTTAATATACTTTCCATCCCCCTTTCCCCTTCCCTTCACGTTTTTTTGTTAGTCCTATTATTTATGTATTGTCAGGCCATATTATATTTAAATAGTGATTTGCCACCCTGATCTCCACATTTGCTTTAATCTTATTCCAATAGTTATATATTAAACTAAATGTTCATCACCATCCCTTAGTCATGGTCTTTGCAATCATCTTTTAGTTGGTTAAAGTTCATCCTATAGATGTTTTCTCAACATCCTATAGATGTTTTCTCAAGGAGAGCTTTTGGGAACAATATTCCCTGAGTTTGTGTGTGTCTGTAGTCTTTATTCTTGAAAGACAGCTTGGCTAGATGGTAAATCCTTGGCTCACACTTTCTTTTCTTGAATATTGTTTAGGTACTGCCACACATTCTGCTGGCACTGAGTATTGCTGTGAAGAAATCTGAAGGTGGTCTGAATTAAAAGTGACTTTATTTCTGGAGGGAGAGATACCTGGCTGCCCAACTAATTCTTTATTTTTATGGTCCAATAATTTTACTAGGATATGTTTGAATCAATTCTCTCTGGCACATGGTATGTTATTTGACTCGAAAAGAAGATTCAAGTCCTTTATTTCAGGAAAGATTTTTAAATTTATATCTTGAAATAGATCTTGAACTGCATCATAGATACTTAAATGTTTCATTGGTTTGGTTTTCTTCTTCAGGGATTCCAGTTATGTTTGGAGTCAGATCTCCCTTGCCTATATTCTACACCTATCACTAATCCTGCTCTGTCCAATATGGTAGCCATTAGCCACATGTGACCATTAAATCAAATTAAATTAAGAATTCAGTTCCTCAATTTTACTAGCCACATTTCACATACTCAATAGCCACATGTAGCTAGGGGCTACCACATTGGACAGCACTTAGTATCATTTAATCATCACAGAAAATTCTATTGGACAGGGCCACTTATTTGAACTTTTTCTTTATTTCCATTTCATTTTGTTTGCTTTTGTCACTTCTGTCCTCTGTGTCCCTTATCGTGTTTTGCATCATGTCTTTTTTCGCTTGGGCTCTTACTAATTAGATCCCAAATTCAGAGATGGTTTATTTTTCCTCTGCTACTTCTTTTTTTTCCTCCAATTATATTTAGATTTATTTATCCAATTATTAAACAAGTGGAGGCTATGTTAATATATATGCTTTTTTTTCCTCTTCTCTTTCTTAATTTTGGCCAACTCATATTCTATCTCCTGTTTTCTTGCCATCTCTTCCTTGATTTCTTGCATTTCTGCTATGAAGCCGTTCTTCATTGAGGCAGTTGCTTATTTTGTTTTGTTTTGTGTGTAGTTAACTTTTGGTCAGAATTTTAATCTGTTCCTTGTCTGCTCCTTCATCTCTTAACTTTTGCTATTCCTTCCCACCTTTTTAAAAATAATATCTTTGTAATGATGATGCGCCAGTTCATTTTTTATTACTCTTTATGCAATGAGTTGGATTTTTCTGGCCCAGTTGTTTGTAAGAGGTTCCTTCAGTGAGTATATTATGTGGGTATTTTCTCAGATCTGCCACCTCTGGGTCATTTCTCTATTCTCCCTTTATCTTTATTGTACTCCCACCCACACAGTTTTTGGCCAGTTGCTGTCTGCCTGGTGAGTTCCAGCTCTCTCAGCTCTTGTGGTATGTAAAGGATGTAGGTTGCTCACTTCAGGGTGAGCCATTTACCCACAGGAAATGTAGTTTTACTAATATTTTCTAAGATCTGTCACCTCTGGCCTCTTTCTGTTCTCTTAACCCCCTGTGGTATCTATTGCACTTGATCCCCATGCAACTTCTGTGATGCTTTTGGCAGCATTTATGCATTTTTGAGTAGATAGATTATATTTGACACTCAGCTGAAAATGGAGTTTACTGGTTTTCACCCCCCATATATCTTGCAGTTTTTGCAAGACATCTTTAGGAAGAGAGAAATTGCTCTCATAAATCCCTTTTTACCACAAGCATTGACCTTTTATTAACCCTATAAATTAGACATTTTCATTATTATCACTTTACAAAATATTTGTTCAGATTTGCCTACACGTTTACAATTTTTTTTTTAGCCTACCATTCTTTCTTGCATCTCAGACTTTCTCATTGGGATCACTTTCCCTGTACCCGAATTACACCCTTTAGAAATTCCTTCAGGGAAAGCTAGTTGGTTTTTGTTTATGAAAATATCTTTAGTTCAATTTTTCTTGAAAGATAATTTTCTGGGGTATAATTTTAGGTTGATAGCTATTTTCTCTCAGCACTTTATTCTAGAATTTGCTGTTGCTATTGAGAATTCTGTATTAGTCAGTTTGTTGTCCCTTTGTAGGTAATCTACCTTTTCTCTATAACTGCTTCTAAAGGCTTCTCGTTGTCTTTGATGTTCTGAGTTTTACTATATTGTGTTTATATGTGGTTCTTTTTTTATTTATCTTGCATGATATACATTCTGAATCCTGGATCTGAGGATTCATGTCTTTCTGGTCTGGGAAATTCTCAGTAATTAATTTTCTAAACATTGCTTCTCTTCAGTCTCTTTATTCTCTTCTGTGGCTGATTAGATTACATTAGACCTTCTCAGTCTATCCCTCATATCCCTTAAATGCTATTTCAGAGTTTTTCAACTTCTTATCTCTCTGTGCTCCATTTTGCATCTCTGGTTCACTCATAGTATGATTCATTTTTACTTCTTTAAGCATTTCAAACATTTAAAAATATTCTATGCCAAGTGAAAGATGCCAGACACAAAGGAGTACATAGTGTACAAGTCCTTAAATATGACATTCCATAGAAGGCAAAAGTACAGGGTCAAAATTCAGATCAGTGGTTGCCAAGGGCTGGGAGTTGGGGGAATTGACTTCAACAGGGCATGAGGGGAGGAGTGACATCAGCAACATGGAGGAGTGAGCTGTTCCGTTTGTCTCTCCCACTTTGAACTACAACTAAAAGGACATTCATTGATCAGCAGAGGATACCCACACAGCACATCAGGACTTGTGAGAGACCCTCGCAGCTATACACCTGAAGGTGGATGGACTACCCCCTGGGGAGGTGGTGGAGATAGGTGAGCACAATCTGGACCCCGAGCAGTTCAGTGCATGCGTGTGACTGCTCTCCTAGCTGGAGTGATCATAGCACCACTGCAGCCCCAAGGGTGGGAGTGTGCCTCAGCAAAACTGTGGAAACAGGTGATAGCAGCCCTGGGCCCCCATGTGATCACTTCCCTGTCTGGTGGGAGAGTTCTCAGGGCCACGCGGCCCACAGAGAGTGGTACAGGCTTGGACCCACTGGGGAAGCCCCACCCACCAAGCACAAAGGCTGGTGTGACCTAGGAGCAGAGGGCAGCTAAGCTGCCACCTGGGTGAACAAGCTCCTGACTGCCGTGAAACTCCCATAGTATCACTGCAACCCCGAAGGGGGGAAGCATGTCTCAGTGGTACTGCAGGAGCAGGCAGCAGTAGCTCTGAGCCCCCATGTGATCACTCTCTCATCTGGGAGAGTCCACAATCCCACCATGGTCCCAGGGAGTGGCTTTAGCTTGGTCCCAGTGGGGAGGTCCCACCCACTAAGCACAACAGCTGGTGCAACCTAGGAGCAGATGGTGGCATGAACCAAATAAGCTCCCAGCTGCCATGAGTGCTCATAGTGCTGCTGCAGCCCTGAAGGGGGGAGCACAACTCCACAGGTCTGTGGGAACAGGTGGCAGCAGCCTTGAGCCCCCTGCATGACTAGTTTCCCATTTGGTAGGAGACCCCACAGGGCTGCTGTGATCCCAAGGAGTGGCCCAGGCTCGGACAGACACAGCTGACAGGGATTGCAACAGCAGGCTCAGATTACACAGCTCCTGCCCCCACCCCCAAGTGGTGGCAGGTGGAATCTGTGTCCAGAAACTATCACTATGCACTGACACAAATCCACTCTATCAAATGGTATAAAGAAATGTATTAATACTCCAGACCAGAAGGAAAAAGACAAACACCCAGAAATCAATCCTGAAGGAATGGAAATCTACAATCTAAATAACAGAGAATTCAAGGCAGCCATCAAAAGAAAACTCAATGAGTTACAAGAGAATTCTGAAAGACAGTTCAATGAAATCAGGAACCAAATTACTGAACAGAGGGAATTCTTCACAAAAGAGATCGAAACTATAAAGAAAAACCAATCAGAATTGTTGGAGATGAAAAACACAATGGATGAAATAAAGAAAAATCTGCAGTCCTTAAACAACAGAGCTGACAATATGGAGGATAGAATTAGCAATCTAGAGGATAGGAATATAGGAATGCTTCAGATGGAGGAGGAGAGAGAACTTAGACCAAAAAGAAATGAAGAAATTCTCCAAGAAATAGCCGACTCAATTAGGAAATGCAATATGAGGACTATAGGTATTCCAGAGGGAGAAGATAGGGAAAAAGGAGCAGAGAGCTTGTTCAAAGAAATCATAACTGAGAACTTCCCAAACCTGGGGAAGGAGCTGGAATTACATGTAAAAGAAGCCAACAGAATTCCTAATTGCATCAATAAAAAGACCTTCTCTTACAGGCTAGGAGAGAGTGGAGTGATATGTTCAAAATTTTGAAAGACAAAACTTTCAGTCACTAATACTATATCCAGTGAAAATGTCCTTCAGTTATGATGGAGAAATAAAAACTTTCCCAGATAAACAAAAGCTGAGAGAGTTAATTGCCATAAGACCCCTGTTACAAGATTTGATCAAGAAGGCCCTCATACCTGAAAAAAAAAAAAAGAAGGAAGTGTTTATAAAGCCTTGAGCAAGGAGATAAATAGGCAGACAAAATTAGAAAATTGCAACTCTCTATCAGAACAGATTAGCAAACACTTAATTATAACTCTAAAGATAAAGGGAAGGAAAACATTGAAAATAAATATTATCACTTCATTTTAACCACAAACTCACAACACATAACGGAATAACTTGTGACAACAACAACTTAGAATAAGAGGAAAGGGATGAAACCTGCTTAGACTAGGGGAACAAGAGGCTATCAGGGAATGGACTATCTCATCTATGAGATTTTTTATACAAACCTCAAGGTAACCACTAAACAAAAAGTCAGAACAAAGACACAAATGATGAGTAAAGAGAAAACTGATAAAACCATCATAGAGAGCCACCAAACTGAATTGGCAGTCCAAAATACATGGGATGAGAAACAAGGGAAATATATAACAACTGAAAAACAAGTGATAAAATGGCAGCATTAAGTCCTCATATATCAATAATAACTCTAAATGTAAATGGATTGAACTCCTCTGTGTCAAAATACACAGAGTGACTAGATGGATTAAAGAACAAGACCCAATACTTTGCTGCCTCCAGGAAATACATCTCAGCCCTAAAGACAAGCACAGGCTTAGAGTGAAGGGATGGAAGACGATACTCCAAGCTAATGGCAAACATAAGAAAGCAGGTGTTGCCATACTTATATCAGACAAAGTAGACTTCAAGATAAAACAGGTAATGAGAGACAAAGAGGGGCAATATATAATGACAAAAGGGACACTCCACCAAGAAGACATATCACTTATAAATATCTATGCACCCAATACAGGAACACCAAAGCACACAAAGCAACTATTAACAAACCTAAAAGGAGATATTAACAACAACACAATAACAGTAGGGGACCTTAACATCCCACTTATATCAATGGATAGAACATCCAAACAGAAAGTCAAAAAGGAAATAGTGGACTTAAATGAAAAACTAGACCAGATGGACTTAATAGATATATAGAGAGCACTCCATTCAAACACAGCAGATTACACATTCCTCTCAAGTGCCTATGGAACATTCTCAAGGATAGAGCATATGCTGGGAAAGAAGGCAAGCCTCTATAAATTTAAGAAGATTGAAATCATAACAATCATCTTTTTTGACCATAATGCTATGAAACTAGAAATCAACTACAAGAAAAAAACTGGGAAAGTGACAAAGATGTAGAGACTAAACAACGTGCTACTGAACAAAAAATGGATCACTGAAGAAATTAAAGGAGAAATCAAAGAATATCTGTGACAAATGAAAATGAAAATACACCATACCAACTTATGTGGGATGCAGCAAAAGTGGTCCTGAGAGGGAAATTTATAGCAATACAGGCCCACCTTAACAAACAAGAAAAATCCCAAATAAGCAATCTTAAACTACACCTAACAGAATTAGAAAAAGAAGAACAAAGCCCAAAGTCAGCAGAAGGAGGGAAATAATAAAAATTAGAGCAGACATAAATGAAATTGAAACCAAGAAAACATAGAAAGGATCAATGAAATAAAATAGCTGTTTCTTTGAGAAGATAAACAAAATTGACAAACCCTTAGCCAGACTCACCAAGAAAAAGAGAGAAGGCTCAAAGAAATAAAATTAGAAATGAAAGAGGAGAAATTACAACAGATACCACAGAAATACAAAGGATTATAAGAGAATACTGTGAAAAACTATATACCAACAAATTGGACAATCTAGAAGAAATGAATAAATTCTTAGACTCAAACAACCTCCCAAAACTGAATCAAGAAGAAATAGAGAATCTGAATAGACCAATCACAAGTAAAGAGATTGAAATGGTAATCAAAAACCTCCCCAAAAATAAAATCTCAGGACCAGATGGCTTCTCTGGAGAATTTTACCAAATATTCGAAGAAGATTTAATATCTATCCTTCTCAAACTATTCCAAAAAATAGAGGAAGACAGAACACTTCCTAACACATTCTATGAGGCCAACATCATCCTGATACCAAAGCCAGACAAGGAGAATCCAAAGAAGGAAAATTACAGGCAAATATTACTGATGAACATAGATGCAAAAATCCTCAACAAAATATTGGCAAACCAAATACAGAAATACATTAAAAAGATTGCACACCATGATCAAGTGGAATTTATAGCAGGGACACAGGGATGGTTCAACAACCACAAATCAACCAATGTAATACATCACATTAACAAAACGAGGGATAAAACTCACATGATCACCTCAATAGATGCAGAGAAAGCATTTGACAAGATCCAACATCCATTTATGATAAAAACTCTCAACAAAATGAGTATAGAAGGAAAGTACCTCAACATAATAAAGGCCATATATGACACACCCACAGCCAACATCATACTCAATGGGGGAAAAACTGAGAGCCATCCCTCTGAGAACAGGAACAAGACAAGGGTACCCACTCTCACCACTCTTATTCAACATAGTACTGGAAGTTCTGGCCAGAGCAATTAGGCAAGAAAAAGGAATAAAAAGAATCCAAATCGGCAACAAAGAAGTGAAACTCTCACTGTCTGCAGGTGACATGATTTTATATATAGAAAACCCTAAAGAATCCATTGGAAATTATTAGAAATAATCAACAACTACAGCAAAGTTGCAGGGTACAAAATCAACTTACAAAAATCAGTTGCATTTCTATACTCTAATAATGAACTAACAGAAAGAAAACTCAAGAATACAATCCCATATACAATCTCAACAAAAAGAATAAAATATCTAGGAATAAATTTAACCAAGGAGGTGAAAGACCTATACTGAAAACTATAAAACATTATTGAAAGAAATTGATGATGACATAAAGAAATGGAAAGATATCCCATGCACGTGGATTGGAAGAATAAACATAGGTAAAATGTCCATACTACCTAAAGCAATCTACAGAGTCAATGTATTCCCACTCAGAATCCCAATGACATTCTTCCCAGAAATAGAACAAAGAATACTAAAATTCATATGGGCAGCAAAACCCCCGAATAGCTAAAGTAATCCTGAGAAAAAAATACAAAGCTAGAAGCATCACAGTTCCTGACTTCAAAATATGCTACAAAGCTATAATAATCTAAACAGCATGCTACTGGTACAAAAACAGACACACAGATCAATGGAGCAGAACTGAAAGTCCAGAAATAAAATCACACATCTACAGACAGCTAATCTTCAACAAAGGAGCTAAAAACATACAGTGGAGAAAGGAAAGTCTCTTCAATAAATGGTGCTGGGAAAACTGGACAGCCATACGCAAAAGAATGAAAGTAGACCATTATCTCTCACCATACACAAAAACTAACTCAAAATGGATCAAAGACTTGAAGGTAAGACCTGAAACTATAAAACTCCTGGAAGAAAATATAGGCAGTACACTCTTTGACATTTGTCTTAGAGGGATCTTTTTGAATTCCATGTCTACTTGGACAAGGGAAACAAAAGAAAAAATAAACAAGTGGGACTTCCTCAGATTAAAGAGCTTCTGCAAGGCAAAGGAAACTGGGAGCAAAATGAAAAGACAACCCACCAGCTGGGAGAAAATATTTGCAAACCATATATCTGACGAGGGGTTAATTTCCGTAATATATGAAGAACTCACACAACTGAACAACAAAAAAAACAAATAACCTGATCAAAAAATGGGCAGAGGATGTGAACAGACGTTTTTCCAAGGAAGAGATACAGACGGCCAATAGACACATAAAAAGATGTTCAACATCACTAATTATCAGGGAAATGCAAATCAAAACTACACTAAGATATCACCTTACACCCTTTAGAATGGCTGTAATCACTAAGACAAAAAATAACAAATGTTGGAGAGGTTGTAGAGAAAAGGGAACCCTCATTCACTGCTGATGGGAATGCAAACTGGTGCAGCCTCTATGGAAAACAATATGGAAATTCCTCAAAAAAATTAAAAATAGAAATACCTTATGATCCAGCTATCCCACTACTGGATATTTATCCAAAGAACCTGAAATCAACAATCCAAAGAGGCTTCTGCACCCCTATGTTCACTGCAGGTTTATACACTATATCCAAGAAGTGGAAGCAACCCGAGTGTCCACTGACAGATGATTTGATAAAGAAGATATGGTATATATTTACAATGGAATACTACTCAGCCATAAAAAGAAACAAAATCATCTCATTTGCAACAACATGGATGGACCTGGAGGGTATTATGTTAAGTGAAATAAGCCAGACAGAGAAAGACAAACACCATATGATTTCACTCATACGTGGAAGATTAACACATGGACAGAGAGAACATTTTGGTGGTTACCAGCAGGAAGTGTTGGGGGATAGGCACAATGGGTGAAGGGGGGCATTTATATGGTGACTGACAAATAATAATATTCAACTGAAACTTCACAATGTTATAAATTATTATGACATCAATTAAAAAAAAATGGGGGGCCGGCCCGGTGGCGCAGCGGTTTAGTCCGCGCTTGGCAGCCCGGGGTTCGCTGGTTCGGATCCCGGACACCCGCCGACACACTGCCTGTCAGCCATGCCGTGGCGGCGTCCCATATAAAGTGGAGGAAGATGGGCACAGATGTTAGCCTAGGGCCAGTCTTCCTCAGCAAAAAGAGGAGGATTAGCAACGGATGTTAGCTCAGGGCTGGTCTTCCTCACCAAAAAAAAAAAAAAAAAAAAAAAAATGGGCATGAGGGAGGGGCCGGCCTGGTGGTGTAGTGGTTAAGTTCGTGAGCTCCGCTTTGGCAGACCAGGGCTCACAGGTTTGGATCCCGGGGGTGGACTTGCACACCACTTATCAAGTCATGCTGTGGCAGGCGTCCCACGTATAAAGTAGAGGAAGATGGGCATGGATGTTAGCCCAGGGCCAATATTTGTCAGCAAAAGGAGCAGGATTGACAACAGATGTTAGATCAGGGTTAATCTTCCTCACCAAAAAAAGAAAAGAAAAGAGCATGAGGTAATTTTGAAGGTAAAGGAAATATTTGATATCTTGATTGTGGTAGTGGTCATACGACTGTATACTTGTCAAAATTTATGGAGCTGTATACTTTAAAAGGATGAATTTTACTGTACTAAATTATACCTCAATAAACCTGATATTTTTAAAAAATTGTATAGTTAACCACTACTAACATGCCAAATAAAAATAGTGGAAGTGGGAAAGAGAAAGAAAAAAATTCATTAAAATGTATAAATATGTACACAACCAGGAAAGAAATAAAAGTAGAAGTAACAGTCTTTATTCTGTAATTGCTTATGAGGATGTAGTTGGCATGTATGACTTTCCCCCTCTGTAATTTGTGCAATGTTCCCTTTGCCTTCACAGGCTCTCACTGAGTTGGAGTTTCTTACCAAACTTCCCTTCACAAGGAATCTGGGCCTTTGATAATTCGGTCCTTATAGGGGTGTGGTAGTCTTCCATTAACTTTTTCCTTATAGGGATGTGGTGGTATAAGACCTGCTCCAGAGCAACAGATGTGACTTCTGGTAAGATTCCCCCATGCCCACCTTGAAGCTGCAACATTTTTCCCCTTGATAGTCAAGATTATTTAAGATCAATCCCTGCAGTTAACACCATTTGTGATATAAAAGCCCAAAATGACCAGAGTGGAAACATTATTTCTTCCCCTTATAGAAGCACTAATTTCTTGTATCCCCAAATCCCAAGTCTGCAGAACCCCAAGTCATGGCGATGAGAAGCAATTATTTGGTAAGTCATTTTCCTTAATCATGAAAGGTGCTATCCCACTTCCACCTCATAGTTTCCATACCTGCATATTCTAATTATAGGAGAAGCAACACATACAGATACATTGGTTCATGATTCTAGACATAATACATCCTGCAGGCCAGCATCCCAATCTCATGAGGTGTCGTCCCAGTTGGAGACTCAACTGGATCTTCAGTTGGCCACTCTGCCATTCTAGAAGGCAAGCTGCTGGTCTAGGCATGGAGGGAGTGTGAGTAACACACTCATACAACTTACTGTGTCTTCAGAAATGGCTAGAGCCTAATCCTGCATGTTATACCTCTTCCAGCTAATGATAAAGTGTTGCTTAGAATGCCCAACTTTATGGGCAGTTGCTTCAGATAGCTTACACTCAGCAACTCTGATACGTACACCAGCATTTGGGCTTCCTAAGGACCCAGGAGCAAGGCTAGAGCAATTTCTCAAAATGAAAATAATCACTTGCCATAGCTTTGCTCCATGATTCTAGGAACTTTTCAGACTCTTACTGAGGCCTGCCACAGACTCTATATGGCATTCTCATCTGCCACCCATTCATGGAACACCTTTGGCTCTGCTGGATCATAAAGCCTGAGTGAAAGAATTCCCTGTCTCTTCACTAGGGTTTTTCAGTTATATACGTCAAGTAGGACTTGAGTATATTGCTCACCTTCTTCCATCCCAGGGACTCATCAGGATGCTTTTGACTACAAGAAAAACCCTAACTCAAACTGTCTTAAATGATAAGAAAAGCTACAGTCTTACATAAATTGGAAGTCTAGAGGAGGGTGAGTTGTGATTCACTATACGTTGTGATTCAGTAGGGTTCATCACGATCAGCACTCAGTACTGTCATCACAGAGGTTCTTTCTGTTGCTTTACTTTCCATCCCTCTGTGTGGTGGCCTTGCTCAGGCTGGCTTCCCTCAAAGTCACAAAGTGGCTACAGTAATTCTGTGTGTCACATCCAGATATAAATTCCAAAAGAAGAAGAGAGGTTCCCTCCTTGCCCCTTCCTTATGTGGGTGTGGGTATCTTGTTTTAGGATTGAGGAAACATTTTCTAGAAGCCTCCAGGAGAATTCCTTTCATATCTCCTTGGCCAGAATTGATGACACATCCAGTCCTAAACCAATCACTGACAAAGGGAATAAGAGTACCATAACTGACTTAGAGGGGCCGGCCCGGTGGCGCAGCGGTTTAGTTCGCGCTTGGCAGCCCGGGGTTCGCGAGTTCGGATCCCGGGCGCCCGCCGACGCACTGCTTGTCAGCCATGCCGTGGCGGCATCCCATATAAAATAGAGGAAGATGGCACGGATGTTAGCCCAGGGCCAGTCTTCCTCAGCAAAAAGAGGGAGACTAGCAACGGATGTTAGCTCAGGGCTGATCTTCCCCACAAAAAAAAAAAAAAAAAGAGTACCATAACTGACTTAGAGACTAATCATTTGGGGTGGAATGGATGTTGGAAAATCAAACACTGTGACAAATATAGACTCAAACTAAACACCTCTAAGATCTCTACTGCGTATTTGGGTAACCACACCCACTTTGCTTCTGATGGTTAAGCACCACTATATGACCTCTGCCACTCTGGAAGCTCCCAACTCCATTAAATTTAGAAATTCCATCTCATTTTCATGTTCCAGCAGCATCAGTGGTTTCCAAAGAAGAGACATTAAAGTGCTTTTCAAAGATGCTAGTGCCCCCTCTCCAATGATGTCTTAAGCCTTTGATGAAAGGGAATATTTTCTGGGCTCTCTGAGGGCTCATAATTGTATGTGTGTGGTGGTGGTGTTTACATAGAATAAATTGTTGCAACCTTCCTGTCTTCCTAAATCTTGAAGTTTCTTTTTCTGCATTATTTCAAGAAATCTGGCATCTCAGCTTGGTGTGGTCCATTGTTAAGCGGAGACCAGGGTGGATTTAGGTTTTTGGTTAACCAGCTGAGCAAATTGTTAGAACTACTCCCAACTGCTAGCACAATGAATTCAAAATTTTGCGTGAGGACACCCAAATCAATCAATTCAGTCCCAATCTACAATTACATTCCTCCTAACTTGGTGGGCAGATACAGAATCCAGTCCTGCTATAAATTAGCAAAATTCCTACAATTATTTTTTGTGTGTAAGCCTTCTTCTCCAAGATTTGACTTGAACTTTTCTCTCCCAGAGCATGCCCAGATCTGACTCCAGATATGGAAGATTGGCTTTCTTTTGCAAGGGAAGCGGGTAGATATGTTTTCAAGCAGGGGAGGGACAGCTTCATCAGATAAGGGAGGAAAGATTGTTTTAATGAGTAATGAAAGTGGAAGTGAACATTGAGGCTAAACACAGGAGGGTAACCGAAAATCTCTTCTACCCAAGTGCCAGTAGAAGGAGCACAGAATAATTCTCTAAAAAGCACTGAACACAAAGTCCAGAGAGCTCTAGGGCAGCTAGTGTGATTTTGGCATCCCAAGTAAAGCCCTCCTCATTCTGGAATTTGAAGACTTCACTGTAAAACAAGATTCCTGCACCTTACCCAAAGCAATACTGGCCTCCCACGTGTATGGCCCTCAATGAGATGTCCTCTTTTCTATTTTTACAATATGAATAGAAAACCAAAGATCACCCAACACTGAGAAAGGCCTATAGCATGAAAGTGGAAAACCAAGATAAAAAAAATAGAAAAAAAATGTAACAGAGACAATTCAAGAAATAGAATAGAAACGATAACAAAAACAAATTAATATTTTTAAAGATATAGCTTTTTTACAAAAACAAGACATAATACTATGAAAAAAAGAACAAAGAACAGGAAAGACTCTTGAAAGTTCAGTATATAATTGCTGATTTTTAGGAAGATTACGATGGCAGCATAGTTTTTTTTAAATTGAACATTATGGTATAATTGATATAAAACAAACTGCAAATGTGTAAAGTATACATTTATAAGTTTTGACCTATGTATATACCTGTGAAACCACCACAGTCAAGATAGTGAACATACCCATCACCTCTTTGTAATTCCTTTCTCTTATTCCCCTGTCTCCCCTCCCCTCCCAGGCAACCTATGGTACGTAAATGGAATGATATAGTATATACTCCTTTTTGTCTGGCTTCTTTCATTTAGTGTAATTATTTTAAGATTTACCCATGTTGTGGCATGTATCAATAGTTCATTCCTTTTGATTGCTGAGTAGTATTCCACTGTATGGATATACCACAGTTTGCTTATTCATTCACCTATGAATGGACATTTGGATTATTTTCATTTTTTGACCATTACAAATAAAGCTGCTATGAACGTTTGAGAACAAATTTTTATGGGTATATATTTCCTTTCTCTTGGTAAATTCCTTGCAGTGGAATGGCTGGATCACATGGCCAGTTTATGTTCAACTTTTTTTTTTCTCTTTTTTTTGTGTGAGGAAGACTAGCCCCTAAGCTAACATCCATTGCCAATCCTCCTCTTTTTTTTCTGAGAAAGACTGGCCCTGGGCTAACATCCGTGCCATCTTCCTCTACTTTATATGGGACGCCGCCACAGCACAGCTTGACAAGCAGTGCATCAGTCTGCACCTGGGATCCGAACACGCAAAACTCCGGGCCACCGAAGCAGAGTGTGCAAACCTGACCACTATGCCACCAGGCCAGCCCCTATGTTTAACTTTTTTAAGGAAATGTCAAGTCGTTTTCCAAAGTAGTTGTACCATTTTACATTCACACCAGCAGTGTATTAGAGTTCCAGTGATTCCACATCTTCACCAATATAGTCAGTTTTTAAAATATTTAAAACAGCTTTATTGAGATGTAACTTACATACCATAAAATTCACCCATTTAAACTATACAACTCAGTGATTTTTAGAATATTCACAGAGTTGTGCAACCATCACCACTACCTAATTTTAGAATATTTTCATTACACACCAAAAAGCCTCATATTCATTAGCAGTCACTTCCTACTCCCCACTGCTCCCTATTATAGACAACTACTAATCTACTTTCTTTCTCTAGATCTGCCTATTCAATTTCCTGTGAATTGAATCATACAATATGTGGTGTTTTGTGACTGGCTTCTTTTACTTAGCATAATGCTTTAAATTTAGCATAATGTTATTCATATTGTAGTATGTATCAATACTTTTTTCCTCTTTTTAAAAATTTTCAATTTGGAAATAATTATAGATTCATAGGAAGTTGCAAAGATAATACACAGAGAGAGAGGTCCCATGTACTCTTCACCCAGTTTCTCCCAATGGTTACATCTTACCTAACTATAGTACAATATCGAAACCAGGAATTTGACCTTGGTACGATGTGTGCATCATTTTTTCACAAGGGTAGATTCATATAACTGCCACTACACTCAAGATACAAAACTATTCCATCATCACAAAGGTCTCCCTTGTCCCTCTTCCATCATCCCTAATCAGTGGCAACCACTAATCCATTTTCCATCTCTATAATTTTGTCACTTCAAGAAAGTTATATAAATGGAATCGCACAGTATGTGACCTTTTGAAATTATCATGATGAATTTCCCCTAATATTCAAAAAAACAAGTGTAACTAGATAGTGAAACCAAAATCTCGTGGATGATACTTATAACAAAACCAGGTGACAAACCCCAGAATAACAGGGAATGGGGCCAAAACAATAGCCCCAAACCTGCACAAAATCAGTATATGTGTGTGAGGAAACAGGGAGGAAGAGTGTGTCTGAAGGACCTGAGAAAAGGAGAACTCCAAAATAGCCCAAAAAAGTATTACTGGAAAGTGAGGTGGGGATTCTGAGAAGAGCAGCAGAAAGCAGGAGGGGTTTTGCTCACTCCAGCAGCTGGTCAGTGCAAGGCCATCCGCAGGACGGTCTGAGGGGGCTGAGAAGTCTAGCATTATACATTCATGAGACTGACCTCCCATGACCTCCACACTGAGGAGAAACGGGAGAGTGGAATAAACATTGTGCAGAACAGGGACAATATAAGGAGCAAAGGAACATGAAGGCAAAATAAAATGGGCGGGGTGGGAGAGAGAGCCCGGAAATCCCAGAAAGTAAGCTGCCACTTATTTGACTGCTACACAAAAAACAGCAGAGAGAACTCTGTGAAGTTAGAAAAGCTCTTCTGAACACACCTGCTTCTAAAATTTCAGGAAAATAGTTTCTATAAAAATGAGCAAGAGAAGGAACAAGGCAAGGATGGCCTTGTTCAATTCTTCTATTCAACATGATATTGGAAGTTCTAGCCAGAGCAGTTAGGCAAGAAAAAGAAATAAAAAGGATCCAAGCTGGAAAGGAAGAAGTAAAATTATCTCTGTTTACAGATGACATGATCTCATATGGAGAAAACCTAAAGATTACACTCACACACACACAAAAAAACTGTTAGAACTAATAAACAAATTTAGCAAAGTAACAGAATACAAAGTCAATACACAAAAGTCACTTGCTTTTCTATATACGATAAACAATCCGAAAAGGAAATTAAAAAAACAATTCTATTTACAATAGCATCAAAAAGAACAAAATGCTTACAAATTAACCAAGGAGATGAAAGACAATGAAAACTACAAAACATTGCTGAAAGAAATTAAAGAAGACATAAGTGGAAATACATCCTATGTTCATGGATTGGAAGACAATATTGTTAAAATGTCAATGCTACCCAAAGTGATCTATAGATTCAATGCAATCCATATCAAAATCTCAATGACATTCTTTGCAGAAATAGAAAAACTTATCCTAAAATTCATATGGAATCTCAAGGGACCCCAATTAGCCAAAGCAATCTTGGAAAAAAAAAACTGGAGGACTTACACTTCTTGATTTCAAAACTTAATACAAAGCTACAGTAATCAAAACAGTGTGGTACAGGCATAAAGATAGACATATAGACCAATGAAATAGAATGGAGAGCCCAGAAATAAACCCTCACATATATGGTCAAATGATTTTTGACAAGGGTGCTTTAAATGGGGGATAGGACAGTCTTTCAATAAATAGTGCTGGGAAAACTGATATCCACATGCAAAAGAATGAAGTTGGACCCTTACCATATACAAAAATTAACTCAAAATGGATCAAAGACCTAAATGTAAGACCTAAAACAAAAATGCTCTTAGAAGAAAATATAGGACAAAAGCTTCTCAACATTGAATTTGGCAAGGATTTCTTGAATGTGACACCAAAGGCACAGAAAACAAAAGAAAAAATAGGTAAATTGGACTCCACAAAAATTTAAAACTTGTTCATCAAAAGACACTATCAACAGAGTAAAAAGGCAATCTACGTAATGGGAGAAAATATTTGCAAATCTTTGCAAATCATATATCTGATTAGAGATTAATATACAGAATATATAGAGGACCCCTAAACTCAGCAATAACAACAAAAACAACCCAATTCAAAAATGGGCAAAGGACTTGAACAGACATTTCTCCAAAGAAGATATACAAATAGCCAATATGCACATGAAAAGATAGTTAATATCACTAATCATTAGGGAAATGCAAATCCAAACTACAATGAGATACCACTTCACACCCATTAGGATAAACACTATCAAAAAAAACAGAAAGCAACAAGTGTTGATGAGGATATGGAGAAATTGGAACCCTTATGGACTGTTGGTGGGAATGTAAACGGTACAGTCGCTGTGGAAAATAGTATGGTGGTTCCTCAAAAAATTAGAATTACCATATGATTCAGCAATTCCACTACTGGGTATATACCCAAAATAATTGAAAGCAGGGTCCCAAAGAGATATTTGTGCACACATGTTCATAGCAGCATTATTCACAATAGCTGAAATGTGGGAGCTACCCAAGTGTCCATCAATGAATGAATGGATAAGCAAAATGAGGTATATATATATATGTGTGTGTGTATATATATAATATATACACATATATATAATTATATAATAATATATTATAATATAAACAGTATTATAATTATAATAATTATAATTATTATTATATAATAATATATAATATATATGTGTATATATATATATACACACACATATATATATTATTCAGCCTTAAAAAAGAAGGAAATTCTGCAATATGCTACAATATGGATGAACCTTGAGTACATTATGCTAAGTAAAATAAGCCAGTCACAAAATGACAATACTGCATGATTCCACTTATATGAGGTACTTAGAGTTGTCAAAACCACAGAGACAGGAAGTTGCCAGGGGCTAAGGGGAGGGTGAATGGAGAGTTATTGTTTAATGGATATAGAGTTTCAGTTTTACAGGATAAAAAGTGTTACGGAGATGGGTGGTGGTGATAGCTGCACAACATTATTGAACGTAATTAATACCACTGAGCTGTTTACTTACCTACAATTGGTTAAGATGGCAAATTTTATGTTATGTGTATTTTACCACAATAAAAAAAACTGAACAAAATGAGTAACAGAAAAATATCAAGATTAATCCCATACAAAACTACTATAACAAAAAAAGAATACGCAGAATAACATCCCTACAGCTAATGAACACATGCCAGGGCAAGCCCAAACAGCAGATCAAAGCTGTAACCCATTATTTTAAAACAAGCTAAAAGACATTAGAATAAAAATAATGTATGGCATGAAAAAGAAACCCTAAATCAGAATTAGAAAAATGCAGAATGAAGTAACAGAATTCAGAAAGTAATTAAAAATAAAAGATCATTCCATAAATGAAGACTTAATTAAAAGAAACAGGAGTAAAAAAAACACAATAGATGATGCCTTAAGAGAAATATAAGGTTAAAAGAAAGAAATTTTTAAGATAAAGAATGAAAAAGATTAAAAAAGATTTGAGAGAAAACAGTGAATATTGAGGATAGGCAAAGAGAACCAATGTACATGTAATAGGAGTTCTAGGAATTTTTTTTAAATCAGGGAATAGAACAAATACTAAAAACTATAATTCAACAAAACTTTCCTAATATTAATTTTTTAAAAGATTTAAAGCTACATATTGAAAGAGTCAACCTCTCCATCCTCTTCTTGTACCTCTTCCAATCCTTATGTTCTGTATTGCAGCTCACTGAATGTTCTGAAATTCCCAGAACATACTTTATTATCATGCCTCTGTGCCGTTGCTCAGGTCGGTCCTGTGCCTAAAAAATCTTTCCCTGTTCCTCCACCTGGCACACTACAATGTCTGTCAAGACTCAATGCCAATATCACTTTCTCCATAATGTATTATCTGACTTCCCTTTTCCTACCCCACCCCCAGTTCTCAGTTATATGCCCTCCTCTGTACTTTTATAACATCCTGTAAATACATTTTCAGAGCTACGTCTACCATATTTTAACACACAAAACTGTAATCATGTGCTTATTGACTGTATCCATTTCCTGCCCTCTGACTATAAGTATTCCAGGGCACAAACTTGTCATTTTTGTCTTTAGATCTTCTTTATCTGGCATAATACTTGGCAATCTGTCACTGTTAAATGAACAAGAGGGAATGAATTTTGTGTAAGTTACCATTAGAGAGATAAAATAGCCCAACTCTCTCATTTGTTAGTTTCATGAGGTATAAGAAAAGAAAGCACCATCTTATTATATTTACATGGTTACTATAATGATATCAGGAACATTTTTTGCTCTAATCTAGCAAATACCATGACAACATTTTATCAGAAAAAAAAGTCTTAAATACAAAGATAAAATTGTGATAATAATTATGATATTCTCAATGACAGCGAAGGAAAAATTATGCATAAGCCAAAAGAATGGATATTTTAAAAAGTATTTGGCACTGCTGTTTCATCAGAGGCCTCCACTCTCTGTTGCGTCCTTTACCCGGTGACACGTACAAAGGGGCTGATCAGGTTAGCCTTCCTGTTAGTCAGTGGCAGTCCATTTTAACAAGGCTGAAAGACTCTTGTGTCTCACTTAAGTCCTTTTATCTTGGGTGCCTTTGTCATATGCCCTTTAACAAAGAAGGAGCTAGATACTGACATTTGCAGCCATTTAGTTATGAACTAGGTGAAGGAGCAGGCAAATCCATTGTCTGTGGTTGTTTCCGTAAGAAAAGCCACACTGGGGTACACACGAGAGTCGGAAACCTGGAGAGACTTATCTGTAATCCAGACTGAGGTACTTACATTTATTTGGCAAGAATTCGTGTTTACTGCTGCTGGAGAAAATGATTGATCCTCAGCAAGATTGAAATCAGTTAAAAGAATAAAAATCAAGTTCTATTTCTTTGTACACCTGAGTCATGACTATAAACTTCAAGTGTGCTACAGTGGGATGATGTGGCCTTTTGTCCAGTATTCCTCCTGGTCATGCACAACAATTCACATCTCACTGGAGCAATTTCTCAAGACAATAATCAGTTATGACTGAGAGCTATTTTCTCATCATTAGTAATAGCTTCGTTTGTAATCTTCACACTTTATTGATACTATTTTCCCTAATATTTGCTCACATTATAGTTCATTTGCTAATGTAATAATGTCATACAGCTTCATGGCACCTTCCTGCCTTTTGTCCCCTCTTGGTTCACGCTTCACCAAATGTTATCCTAAACTCACTTAACTTTGCACTCCTTTTCCAAGATTTAGAAAAAATAACAAATATGATTATATCTGTGTTAATTCCTAGGAAACCACATTGAAACTTCTGCTTCTCAAGAAGAATCCATTCGCCCCTGCCCATTATCTCCTACCTCTGAGCCTACATTTGTTCTTCCATAATTTGAGTCAAAATACCCTTAAAATTAACTCTTACAATTTGACATTTCCTAATAAAGTTGAACATAGAATTACCATATTATCCAGCAGTTCTCCTTCTAGCTCTATACCCAACAAAATTGAAAACAAATACTCAAAAAAATCTTTGTACACCAACGTTCATAGCAGCCCTATTCACAACAGTCAAAGGTGGAAATAACCCAAATGTCCATCAATGGATAAATGGATAAGCAAATTGTGGTATATGCATACAATGGAATATTACTCAGTCGTAAAAAGGAATGGAGTATTGGTATGGGCTACAACATTGATGAACCTTAAAAGTATTATGCTAAGTAAAAGAAGCCAGACACAGAAGATCACATATTGTATGATACCATTTATATGAAATATCCAGAATAGGTAAGTCCATAGAAAGCTTGGGGTTGCCAGGAGCTAGAGGTAGGAGGAAATGGGGAGTAACTGCTTAATGAGTATGAGGTTTATTTTGGGGTGACGGAAATGTTTTCAACCTAGATAGAGGTGGTGGTTGCATAACATCATGAATGTACTAAATGCCACTGAATTGTTCACTTTAAAATGGTTAATTTTGCGTTATGTGAATTTCATCTAAAAAAAATCCTCTCTGCAGAGCTTAACTGTGTGTCAAAGATGTTCTTTATAACTCTAACAAAGAATATTCGTTTTTGAGGTAATCACAAGGGAAGGTCAAAAACAGGGTGTTAAATACTTTGCTGAGTAATAAGCAAGACCCTCATGAGAGCAAGGACCACAATTCTGAGTAATTCTCTTACCGTACCCGTTAAATCACAATAAGAAAGAGAACTAAGGAGTATAAATAATTGAAAAGGAGAAGGAAAAATTATCATTATTTGTAAATGGTATAATTGTTCAACTGGAAAGTCTAAGGGAAATAATTTTAAAACTACCATAAATAATGAGACTTTAATCAGGTGACTGGATACTGAATTAATATTCAGGAATCAGTAGATTAATGGAAGAAGAGTTTTATTTACAATAGTAACCAAAAAGATAAAATTTCTAGGAATGAATTTAACAAGGAATGTGCAATCGATTTGCAGAGTGACACACAAGAAAAACTTAACAAATGAAAAGGCATGCCTATTGTGTCTTCTGGGTTTGATTTTTTTTAAAATAATACTATGTAATATTTTGGTGAGGATTTGAAGGAAAAGGCACTTGGCAAAGCCTACTAAGGTGTGATTTGATACACGTTTTTCTAAGTTTGGGTTAGCAATAAGTGTCAGTGGGTAAACTATACAGTTCGTGTAACAAAGGGGAGAATAAGACTATGTAATAGTATTTTCTTTCTTTTTTGCATTAGGAAAATTAGGAAATCTTCGCAATAAAATAGTAGGTAAAGAGTGGACAAAAAACCCAAAACCATACTAGAACTAATAAATGAGTATGAACAGTCTCTGTCAATTCAAGAGATGATATTTTATTGATATTGCAATCACTCAATAGCATTTGACATTTACAACCACTCACTGTCATCTCCAACACTGTAAGGAGTTGAGACACCACGAGGCCAGCGAGTTTCAACTTCAGCTTGTTACTCACACGCAAAAGGCACAACATGCTCACCCAGGCCCAAGACTGCTAGCTTTAAGACAGGATACAGGACAGAGATACAGAAGCAACGCGCACAGCCATGGCTTCACAGACACTTGTGACACCGGAGGGAGTATGTGTTTTAGTCACCAGGGATGACAAGAGCTGGTATACGTGTGGGTCACATTAGATCAGGGGAGCCATGGCGTTTAGGGTCCCTCAGCCTACATATCCTTCTAGTCACCTGGCACCTGGAGGGGATACATGCAGTTCCCATTCTTTAGTGCAGTGCAGCTGCCGTCTTCAATTACCAGTGAGATATAAAGCAATCCCGGCAAGCGGGGACAGCAGGCTTGGGCATCTGCGGATCAGTTGTCAGCACATGGCTATGCCAGCAAGACCACCATTTCTTTCTACTGGGTCCATCACTTCACTTGCCAATGTAAGAAGTTCCACTCGGGGTCAAACTTTCCTCGGGTGTCCCTGAGCTGGAGGAAAAGATTTGCAGTCCAGTGGCTCACCCTTTCCTTCTAAATAATACTGAGGGGCTCTGAGCTCTTTCCCCCTTGGACTCCCAGGAGTCTTGTGTGGCGTGATAGCACAGCCAATGCTTTTTGAGACTTCATGAGCAAATGGTTGAGAGAAATTCCAGTCAATAATATAGATGAGAAACGTTTACCAGACACCTGATCAACCAATAATGAAGCAAAACAAAAACAAGGAGCGATATGAAACAAAAATTAAGGCATAGTGAATGTGTTGCCTTTTATAAGTTGGCTGGTGGCCAATTATGAGACCTAGTCCCTCACATTCTTCCCATTCTGTTTAGCTGCGATTATTTTGCTTTTAACTTTTACTCAGTCACTTTGGCAATTTTCTTTAGTTAATATTGGGGATATGGGTTCTGTTTTCCTCATTATTCTTTTTTTTTTTTTACCATTTTTTTAATTGATGTCTTAATAGTTTATAACACTGTGGGGTTTTAGTTGTACATTTTTGTTTGTCCGTCACCTTGTGGATGTAACCTTTCACCCCTTGTGCCCCCCCACCCCCCCTTCCCCTTGGTAACCACCAATCAGTTCTCTCTGTCCGTGTGTTCACTTATATTCCATATATGAGTGAGTTCATGCAGTGTCTGTCCTTCTCTCTCTGGCTTATTTCACTTAACATAATACCCTCTAGGTCCTTCCATGTTGTTGCAAATGGGACAATTGTGTCTTTTCTTATGGCTGAGTAGTATTCCATTGTATGTATATACCACATCTTCTTTAACCAATCATCAGTCGAGGGACACTTGGGTTGCTTCCACTTCTTGGCTATAGTGAATAATGCTGCAATGAACATAGGGGTGCATACGCCTCTTGTGATGGTTGATTTCATGTCCATTGGGTAGATGCCCAAGAGTGGGGTTGCTGGATCATACGGTATTTCTATTTTTAATTTTTTGAGGACTCTCCATACTGTTTTCCATAGAGGCTGCACCAGTTTGCATTCCCACCAGCAGTGAATGAGGGTCCCCATTTCTCCACAACCTCTCCAGCATTGGTTGTTATTTGTCTTTGTGATTATAGCCATTCTAACCGGTGTAAGGTGATATCTTAGTGTAGTTTTGATTTGCATTTCCCTGATGATTAGTGATGTTGAACATCTTTTCATGTGTCTATTGGCCATCTGGATCTCTTCCTTGGAAAAATGTCTGTTCATATCCTCTGCCCATTTTTTGATGGGGTTGTTTGTTTTTTTGTTGCTCAGTTGTATGAGATCTTTATATATTACTGAGATTAATCCCTTGTCGGACAAATGATTTGCAAATATTTTCTCCCAGCTGGTGGGTTGTTTATTCATTTTGATCCTGGTTTCATTTGCCTTGTAGAAGCTCTTTAGTCTGATGAGGTCCCACTTGTTTATTTTTTCTTTTGTTTCCCTTGTCGGAGTAGACATGAAATCTGAAAGGATCCCTTTATGTCCAATCTCAATTAGTGTACTGCCTATATTTTCTTCCAGGAGTTTTATAGTTTCAGGTCTCACTTTCAGGTCCTTGATCCATTTTGAATTGATTTTTGTATATGGCGATAGGAGATGGTCTACTTTCATTCTTTTGCATGTTGCTGTCCAATTTTCCCAGCACCATTTATTGAAGAGACTTCCCTCTCTCCATTGTATGTTCTTTGCTCCTTTGTCGAAGATTAGCTGTCCATAGGTGTGTGGTTTTATTTCTGGGCTTTCAATTCTGTTCCATTGATCTGTGTGTCTATTCTTGTACCAGTACCATGCTGTTTTGATTACTGTAGCTTTATAGTATATTTTGAAATCAGGGATTGTGATGCCTCCAGCTTTGTTCTTTTTTTTCAGAATTGCTTTAGCTATTCGGGCTCTTTTGTTGCCCCATACGAATTTCAGTAGTTTTTGTTCTATTACCGTGAAGAATGACATTGGGATTCTGATTGGGATTGCATTGAATCTGTAGATTGCTTTAGGTAGAATGGACATTTTAACTATATTTATTCTTCCAATCCATGTGCATGGAATATTTTTCCATTTCTTTATGTCCTCCTCGATTTCTTTCAATAGTGTCTTATAGTTTTCATTGTATAGGTCTTTGACCTCCTTGGTTAAATTTATTCCCAGATATTTTATTCTCTTTGTTGCAATTGTAAATGGGATTGTCTTTTTGAGTTCTCTTTCTGTTGTTTCATCGTTAGTGTATAGAAATGCAATTGATTTTTGTAAGTTGATTTTATACCCTGCCACTTTACTGTAGTTGTTGATTGTTTCTAGTAGTTTTCCGATGGAATTTTTTGGGTTTTCTATGTATAGGATCATGTCATCTGCAAATAGTGAGAGTTTCACTTCTTCATTGCCTATTTGGAGTCCTTTTATTCCTTTTTCTTGCCTAATTGCTCTGGCCAGAACTTCCAGTACTATGTTGAATAAGAGCAGTGAGAGTGGGCACCCTTGTCTTGTTCCTGTCCTCAAAGGAATGGCTTTCAGTTTTTCCCCATTGAGTAGGATGTTTGCTGTAGGTTTGTCATATATGGCCCTTATTATGTTGAGGTACTTTCCTTCTATACCCATTTTGTTGAGATTTTTTATCGTAAATGGATGCTGGATCTTGTCGAATGCCTTCTCTGCATCGATTGAGATGATCATGTGGTTTTTATTCTTCATTTTGTTAATGTGGTGTATCACGTTGATTGATTTGCGGATGTTGAACCTCATTATTCTTTTTGGGGCTAAAGTCAAGTATATTTAGACCCTGCTTCTCTTTGAAGGTTTAGAATAGGCACTTTCTCCATCTGAAGCAGCCCTTCTTCAAAGTATAACCACACACCACACTACCACCCCAACTTGTTCTTCCTGAAGCACATTTTGTCCTGTGTTTTTCTCTCTTTAGTGTATCTCCTCTGAATTTGAATTTTATACCCCAGGCCTATAGCATGCACTCTGTTGTGGGTTGAATTGTGTTCCAAGTGATACACTGATGTCCTAACACCTGGTACCTGTGACTGTGACCTTATTTGGAATAGGGCCTTTGGAGATGTAATTGGTAAGATGAAGTCATGCTGGAATAGGGTGGGCCCTTTGGAGATCCAGCTATCCTACTACTGGGTATTTATCCAGGGATCTTGAAATCAACAATCCAAAGAGATTTCTGCACCCCTATATTCATTGCAGCAGTAGTCACAATAGCCAAGATGTGGAAGCAACCCAAGTGCCCTGCTATGGAAGAATGGATAAAGAAGATGTGGTATATATATATATATATATATATACAATGGAATACTACTCAGCCATAAAAAAAAGACAACATTGTCCCATTTGCAAAAACATGGATGGACCTTGAGGGTATGGTGTTAAGCAAGGCAAAGATAAATACTGGATGATTTCACTCATATGTGGAAGATTTTTAAAAAATGGATAAAAAGAACAGAGTAGCGGTTACCAGAGGGGGAGGGGGCTGGAGCTGGGTGAAAGGGATAAAGGGGCACATATATACGGTGACAGATAAAAATTAAACTACTGGTGGTGAGCACGATGCAGTCTATACAGAAATTGATAAATGATAATGTACACCTGAAATTATACAGTGTTATAAACCTTTATGATTTAAATAAAATAACTGAAAAAGAAAAGAGGAGATTTGAAGACACACAGACACACAGAAGGAAGATGGTCACGTGAAGTTGGAGGCAGAGGCTGGAGTGAGGTGGCTATAAACCAAGGAATGACGAGGATTGCCAGCAACCACTAGAAGCTAGAAAGAGGCCAGGAAGGATACTTCCTCCCCCAGAGCCTTCAGAGGGAGCGTGGCCCCGCCAACGTCTTGATTTCAGATTCCTGGCCGCCAGAACAGTGAGAGAATAAATTTCTATTGTTTAAAGTCATTCAGTTTGCGGAAATTTGTTACAACAGTCCTAGGAAACTAATACACACTCTCTGCCTCCGTTTGTTTAAATTAAGCATGTAAGACAGAAATTACATGAATGATTTAGCGAGTTATCTTTGCAAGAAGCATACTTAATCAGAACCAGCAGTCATTTACAAAATCAATTACCTAACAACTCCATCAAACACGTTTCTCACTATCATTGTTTTTGAACGAAATAAAAGTGTGATTGTTAGAATCTTTAGGAACTCAGACTACTCAGTCACAAAAAGAAAAAGCAAATGGGAAGAACCAGTTAGTTTTTTCTTTCTGATATAAGAGATATTGTCAGTTTAAATTCTGTAACTAAAACCTTTTCTGATAGAAGTTTCCTTGTTAAAGCTGCAAGGAAAATCAGTGATGAAGGCTGTTAATTAACAAGTGAGCACTGCCTATAAATCTAGATCAAACAGGCTGGAATCACAACGTTTGGAAAGTGTTTGCTCTTCTATCTCCTATGGTTGGTTCTGGAAACTAGCAAATGCTACCTCCACGTCATTTGCTTTCCTTCTTTTTAGACCTCTGTGGCAGTGTTTTGAGGATTAAAGAGTGGAGTGATGGCTGTCCAAAAGTCAGAGAACACAGCTCTGAGATCAGAGACTAGAAAACTGAAAAAGTAATGAATGCCCTTGACTGACTCAGGGAGATGATTGCCCAAGAGGGAAGAAAACCGGTACCTGAGAAAGAAGGGATTTGGAAATGTGAATGCTAAAATAGGGACAACTAGAACGAATGGCCCGGAAACTTCTGAGATGAAGTCAAAAGAAGGTTATGAAGAATGAAAAAGTAAGGTAAGTATGTAATACAGGAGAAAATCTAGATAACTTTGGGTTTGGCAATGGGTTTTTAGATATACCACAAAAAGCATGATCCATGAAAGAAAAGATAGATAGCTTGCACTTCATTAAAACTGAATACTTCTGCTCTGCAAAAGACACTGTTAGAAGAATGAAAAGACAAATCACAGACTGGGAGAAAATATTTGCAAAGCACGTATCTGATAAAGGACATGTATCCAAAATATATGAAGAACTCTTAAAACTCAACAATAAGAAAAGGAACAACCCAATTTTTAAAATGGGCAAAAACGCTGAATAGACACCTCACCAAAGAAGATAACCAGATGGAAAATAAGCATCTGAAAAGATGATCAACATAATATGTCGTTAGGGAATTAGAAATTAAAACAACTATGAGATACCACTACACAGCTATTGGATGAGCTAAAACCCAAAATACTGACACCACCAAATGCTGATGACGACATAGAGCAACAGGAACTCTGGTGGCAACACGAAGTGGTACAGCCGCTTCGGAAAACAGCTTGGCAGTTTCTTATGGGGTTAAACAAAGGCTTACCATACAATCCAGCAATTGTGCTCCTAGGTATTTGCCAAACTGAGTTAAAACTTATGTCCACACAAAAACCTGCACACGGATTTATAGCAGCTTTCTTCATAACTGTCCAAAACAGGAAGCAACCAAGATGTCCTTCAATAGGTGAATGGATAAACAAACTGTGGTGCATCCAGACCATGGAATACTATCAGTGCAAAAAAGAAATGAGTGATCAAGCCACAAAAAGACATGGACATTCTGAAAAAGATGACTCTAGAGGCAGTAAAAAGATCAATGGTTGTCAGGGGTGCAGCAGGAGGGGAGGAGGAAGGAATAGATGAAGCACAGAGGGCAGTGAAACTTCTCTGTGTGATACTGTAATGGTGGATACATGACATTACACATCTATCAAAATGCATGGAACTGTACAACACAAAGAGTGAACCCTAATGTAAACTATGAACTTTAGTTAGTAAGACTATATCAAAATTGGCTCATTGATTGTAACAAATGTACCACAAGATGCTGATAATAGGAGAAGGAGAGAGGGACTATATGGGAACCTTCTGTACTTTCTGCTCAATTTTTCTGTAAACCTAAAACTGCCCTAAAAAATAAAGTCTATTTAAAAAAATCATTAGCACCCATACTATATTCTTTGACACAATGCAGTTGGATTAGAAATGAATGACAAAAGGATAAATTTAGAATCTCAGATGTTTGTAATGTAAAAAATGATTATAAATAATTTATTGGCCCAAAAAGAAATCATAATAAAGATTTGAAAAAAAAGTTTAATACTAAACAATAATTAAGATACTACATATCAAACCTTATGCAGCTGAGAAGTGAATTCATGGCCTTAAATGTATATATAAGAAAAAGAGAAAAACTGAAAATTAGTGAGCTAGGCATCCAATTTAAGAAGTTAGAAAAAGAACAGTAAAATAAACCTAAAAAAGAACTAAAGCTAAGAGCAGAAACTAATTTAAATAAATAAATATACAGTAGATCAACAAAATCAAAAGTTGATTTTAGGAAAAGAAAGACAATAAAGTAGAAAAGCTCTGGCAAAATTGAGAGAGAGAAAGGGAGAAAGGGAGGGAAAGAGAGAGAGAGAGAATACCCTAGGGAAAGAGAGACATAACTAGAGACAGAGCAGAGATTTTTAAAATCCTAAGGGAATACTATAAAATCTTTATACCGACATATTGAAATCTTAGATTTTGTATATGTATTACATATATATAATTTCCTACAAAATACATAGAATTTTCTACAAAGTATATATAATTTCTTACAAAACTGCAATTTACCAAAACTAACTGACAAATACTATCCATTTGTTGCTTCTTCAACAGCCATATTTACACGCACACACACACACACACACACACATAACATACACAGACACAGAACTTCAATTTATTCAAACAGGAAGTAAAAATTCCTTGATCTCAGGAAAGATCAGTCCCAACCCTGACGACTATTCCAAATGAAAAGACAAAGTTTCCCAGCTTCTTCCTGCTTGGATCTACATGGTGCCTAAAGATGCTGCACCCAACTTGAGACATGAAGTGGGAAGCCAACAGTTGAAGATAATGGAGTGAAAAGATTGAAGGAGGCCGTGTCCCTGAGTGTCTACACTAGCCTTGGAATATCTCCTCTGCACTTCTGCTTGTGTGAGGGGGGAGGATGAGAGGCTTGTTGCTTAGGTCACTGTTAGGTTTTTTGGTTGCTTATTGACAAAAGCATTCCTTATGAATTGACACAAAATGAACTAGAAAATTTGAATAGACTTGTAACCAAGAAAATCAAATCAGTAATTGAAAATCTATACACATGTACACACCCTCAGTAGGCCCAAATGGTTTAATAAATCATTTCTTCCAAACATTTAAGGAACATATCATTTCATTCTTTCACAAATACATAAACCTTTCCAGAGAAGAGAGAGAGAACTCCCAAAGTCATTTTATAGATTAAAATAACCTTATCATTAATCAAATGAAGGTGGTGGGAGAAAGGAAAATGGCACACCAATGTCACTAATAAACACAGTATCTGTGTTTGTGTGTGTGTGTGTATTATGACAAGGATTTACCATGGGAATCTAAAGATAGTTTAACATTAGAAAATCTATTAATATATTCTTTATATTAATAGATTTAAAGGGCTAAACCACATGATAATTTTTACAGAAAAGACATTCAATACAATTTAACATTCTTATGTAATTTTTTTAAAAACTAGAAAATTCAGGGAAAAAGTCAACTTCCTCAACCTAATAAAGTGTATCTACCAAAACCCAGTCAACATTCATACTTAATCACAATATTATTTTAGAAGCACTTCCTTTGAAACAAGGCAAGGTTGCCCACTATCTCCACTTCTATTTGACATTGTGTTGGGCTGTTTGAATGGATGTGCAGGGAGAGTAGGCAAGGGCAACCAGCAGTTATGGTAGGATGAATAGGATAAAAGGTTTGAGTTTTGCTTTGGCTTCTCAGTTGTCTTAGGACAATTGCCAATCACCAAGACAATTGAAGACAACTTCTCAGACTTCTAGTGCATATGCAGGGCAGTGCAGAAGTCCTGCTCTGCAGAGCTGCTAAGGACGATAGGTGTATGTCAAGCAGCCTCAGGTAGTCACCTCCCCAACCCTCCTACCAATGTAACTTCTCCCTGAGGGGCTGAGATGAACACTTGACCTGAAGATTGGTTTAGTGTAACTGGTTTTCTGGTGCCTGGGACTCTCTGTCTTAGTGTTTGTTCTCCTCCACAATATCCCTCTCATATTTCTCTGTCTCTCACACACATACACACACACACACACATACACCCTTCAGCTCATTGTTATTATCCAGACTAGGTATGCCTCTGTGCTTCCTCAGTGCTCATTATTAGACAGAGGAGCCAGAATTCATAGACCAAAATAAAAAGACATCCGAGGACCACTACCATCAGAAGGAGATGTATTTGAATAGATGAACCAAGAGTTTAGAATAAGCATAATAAACATTAAAATAGCTAAGGGAGGATATTAACAGTATGAAACACAAAAAAATGAAATAGACATATTGGATATGTTCTGTCAATATTAATTCTGTCAGTATTCATGCATTTTGAAGCTCTGTTATTAGGCGCATACACATTTATGATTGTTATGTCTTTCTGATGAAAATGGACCCTTTCATTTCATCAACGTCCCTCTTTATCTCCAATAACACTCTTTGTCCTGAAATCTTTTTTGTCTGATATACTGTAGTCTCTCAAACTATCTTATGCTTACTGTTTTCATAGTCTATGATTTTTCCTTGTTTTATTTTCAATCTATCTGTTTCTTTATACTTAAAGTGCTTCTCATATGGACAACATGTTGTTGGGTCTTACTTTTTATCCTCTCTGACAATCTCTGTCTTTCATTCAAAGTGTTTATTTCATTTACATTTAATGTAACTATTAATGTGGTTGGATTTAGATCTAGTATTTGTTATTTCTATTTGCTCCATCTGCTTTTCTCTTTTCATGCCTTTGTTTGGGTTAATTGAATGTTTTAATCATTTTATTTTAATTTTTGTTTTGTATTATTTTTTAGTGGTTGCTCTAGGGATTACAATATGTATCCTAAACTTATTATAGTTTACTTAGATTTAATATTGTATCATATCACATAAAATATAAGAATCTTGCAAGAGCAAAGTTCCATATTTCCCAACCTGTCTCTTGTGCTATTGTTTTCACATATATATGTCTCATAAACTTCACAATGTATGGTATTTTCTTTACTTTAAATATTCATGTATATTTTAAAGAAACCATGAGAAGAATAAATGTGTATATATAGTTTTATAGAAAAAATATATACATAAATACATATACATTTTAAAATTACCTACATTTTACCATTTCCAATGCTGTTAATTCCTTCCCAAATGTCCATTTGTTGTCATTTCTCCTTCAAGAACTGGCTTCAGCATTTCTTGTAGTACACATATGCTAGCAATGAATTTTACAGTTTTTTTCTTTGTCTGAAAATATCTTCATTTTTAAAGGATATTTTTGCTGGATATACAATTCTGGGCTGACAGGGTTTTACTTTTTACACATTGAATTAGATGTTCCATTGTCTTTTAGCTTCTATTGTTTTTGATGAGAAGTCAGCTGACTTTTCTGCCACTGGTCCCCTGAATGTATTGTGTTGTTTTTCTTGGTCACTTTCCAGATTTTCTCTTTATATTTGATTTTTTTTAGTAGTTTAATTGTGATGTGTTTCAAGAGGGGTTTTCTTTGTACTTATCAAGCTTTAGGTTTGCTGAGCTTCTTGGATCTGTAAGCTTATATTTACCTACCACCAAATCTGGCAAATTTTTGGCCATTATTTCTTCAAAAATTTTTCTGTCCCATTGTCTATCTCCTCTCCTTGTAGAAATTGAATTACATGTATGTTAAATGACTTGATATTGTCCTACAAGTCAATGAAGCTTACCTTATTTTTTCAAATATTTTTCCCGTCTGTTTTTCAGATTGGTTTTTTAAATTTTTATTTAAGTTCACTCTTTTTTCTTCCATCTTCAATATTCTATTAAGCCTATCTAGTGAATTTTTTATTTCAGATATTGTGTTTTTTAGTTTTAAAATTGCCATTTAGTTCTTTTTTATAGTTTCTAGTTCTTTGCTGAATTTGCCCACCTGTTCATTTATTATGAGTGTATTTTTTTAAGTCCTTGAACATATTTATTATAGTTGCTTTGAAATCTTCATCTACTAATTAAATATATAAGTTATTTCAGAATTGGTTTCTATTGACCACCTTTCTTTTGGCTATGGGTCACATTTCCCTGCTTGTTTGCAAGTTTAGTGGGGTTTTTGTGTGTGTGAGGAAGACCAGACCTGAGCTAACATCTGTTGCCAATCTTCCTATTTTTTGCTGAGGAAGACTGGCCCTGGGCTAACATCCATGCCCATCTTCCTCTACTTTATATGGGACGCCGCCACAGCATGGCTGAGAAGCAGTGCATCTGCCGGTGCCTGGGATCCGAACCCATGAACCACAGGCTGCCAAAGTGCAAACTAAACCACTGCACCACCGGGCCAGCCCCACAAGTTTAGTGGGTTTTAAAAAAATCTTTTAATACTGGACATTGTAGATAATACATTGTAGAAAATCTAGATTCTGTTATCTTCCTCTAAAGGTATTTATTTTTAGCAGGCAGTTAACTTGGCTGGCATAAAATTCCAAATTCTGTGTCCTCTGAGATGGGCAGCAGCTAAAATTTCTGCTCAATTCTTTCAGCTTCCAGTTGTTTTTTTCTGGTTGTTTTCTGCTGGACTCCTTGGAGTATCCCCCATACATGCACAGGTCAGGAGTCAGCCAAGGATCTGGTCAAATTTTACACACATTTTAAAGAAGCTTCTGTGGCTTATTCCTTTCTTGGATTTCCTTTCTAAATCCCATTCTATGACTAGTCAAACCAGTAAGACTAGCAGCTTTATGCTTGAATTCTGGCCACCCCATGTAGCATGTTCTGGATAGTGCCTTCAGGTAAAAATCCTTATAATCACTAATATTTAACCCACTGCACTTCCCTTCTATCAATGGTTAACTCTCCTCTAGTTTCTGCCTGCTTTTGTTCTCTCCAGTCCCTTCAAATAATTGTGTTCTTAAATTTTGTCTAGAGTTTATAATTGTTATAATACAATACAGGCTACTCTACCACTACTGGAAGCAGAACCTCCAACTTTTGTTTTAAAACACTCAGGTGAAGATGTTGGCTTGTCTGAAGTTTAGAGGAAAGACCCAAGGTAGAGATATACATTTAGTATTCACCAACATACAGATGGTATGTAAAGCCACGAGAAGAGATGAGACCATTAAGAGGTAAGCATAAATAGAAAAGGGAACCAAGAACAGAATAAGTTTTTTTCAAACATTAATTGAATCCTCATTAAATTAACAGTAATAACAGATGCCATTTATCAAACCCTGTGCAGAAGATTTTCCATGCATCTCATTGAATTCATTCAACAGTATTGCCAGACAAGAAACTGAGGCTCAGAGGGAAGTGGTTTGCCCATGGCTACATACGAAGTGGGTGAGAAGAGGAACAATCAGAGTGGATGGGAAGAAGAGGAACTAGTGAAGGAGACTACTGAGAAAGAGCAAACTGTACAGTCGGAGGAGATGTTGGGGGGAATTTTTAAAACTTCCAGAGACCCAGTTTCCACATCTGTAAAATGGGGAATAATAATTACCTTGTAATTAGTGTGAAGATTAGAAATAATATATTTAAAGTACCCGAAAAGGATAGTATGGAAAAGGGGGGAAGTAACGTTACAGTGGAGAAATCTGGCAAACACAGCCTTAGCTAGGTAGTCAAGGTTAACATCAACAGTGGTAAGTCATATTGATAGTATGTACTCTTGATTTAATGTGGTGTGAATGGCGTTTACCTCTGTGGTTTTCATCCCCAAAACATGGTACCCCGGTCTAATCTTGAGAAATACATCAGACAAACCCCAGCTGAGAGATATTTCACAAAATACCTGACCAGTACTCTTCAAAACTGTTAAAGTCACTAAAAACCAGCAAAGTCTGAGAAACTGTCATGGCCAAGAGGAGCCTAAGGAGACATGTGGCATCCTGGATGGGATCCTGGAACAGCAAAGAACACTAGATAAAAACTAAGGAAATCTGAATAAAGTATGGACTTTAGTTAATAATAATATATCAATATTGTTTTATTAATTGTGACAAATGTACCATACTGATGTAAGATATCAGTAATAGGGAAACTGGGAGCAGGGTGTATGGGAATTCTCTGTACTCTCTTGGCATCTTTTCTGTAAATCTAAAACTATTCTAAAATAAAACATTTATTTAAATTTATATATATGTGTATATATATATTTTAAGATACAGCTTGATACTGGACACAGAGAAGGTTTTTAGGAATCATTGCATTTCCAATTCTGAAGGAGGCAGCTGAAGTCCTGGTTTCACTGTCAAGAAGGACGGTAAACAGGAGGGACAGGTGTGGACAAAGGAGAGCAGACTCCTGGACAGGCAGAGAATGGTGCCAATTGGTTGGAACAACGGAAAGGCCCAGAGACGGGCAGAGAGACCCATATCTCATCCCACCTATTTTTAAGAAGGCAGTCTAGACTAAATATATTAGAAGAAGTAGTCAAACAGTGGGCAACACTGGCTTAAGAAATGAAAAGGAAGAAAGGAGGGAAGAAGGAAAGAAGGAAGGAAGGGCAGAGAGAGAGAGAGACAGATAGAGAGAAAGAATTTCCCTTTTTAAAAATTCCAGGGCCAGTCCGGTGGTGTAGTGTTTAAGTTCATGCTCTCTGCTTTGGCAGCCTGGGGTTTGCAGGTTTGGATCCCGGGTGTGGACCTACACCACTCATCAAGCCATTCTGTGGTGGCAACCCACATTCAAAAAATAGAGGAAGGCTGGCACAGATGTTAGCTCAGGGACAATCTTCCTCAAGCAAAAAAAAAAAAAAAGAGGAAAATTAGCAACAGATGTTAGCTCAGAGCCAATCTTCCTCATGAAAAAAAGAAAAAATTACTCCTACTTAAAACAACTTTCTGGAATGTTAGCATTATTTCACAATGCAGACATCTCATTTTGGCAGCTTGATTGAGTCCCTGATTTCCAGGAATACTGAGCTGTCATCTGGTTCCTATTTGGCTGTTTACCGACATGAACGTGCAGTTCTTACAAGACATGAAATGGCTGCTGAAGAAGGGAAATTTAATTCTTTCTGATGTAATTCTCTGAGCCCCTCACTGTCTCAAAGATAAAGAAAACCAATGGAGAAACATTCCTTCTGTCCGCATAAAGAAGAGAGTGAAGAATTCCTGAAGATTCATTCCTTTTTACGTGAACTAAAGGTTATGGACCAGTCTGCTGGGTGGAGAGTCACATGGGAACAAGCACGGTTCACTGCCATGGTTTCGTGTGATACCTACGCAACTCAACCAAAAGCATGAGAGCAGAGGCCCTGGCTTGTATTTTCCAGTATTCCCAGGAGCATTGTCATTGTCAACATGTGTTTTTGAGTACCTCCTGGCACAACCACAACAACAGTAAAACCAGTAACATTTACTGTACACTCCATGCACTGTCCCCTCACCAGTCCTACAAGGTAGACTCTTCTATTATTCCATTTTAGAGAAAGAAAACAAGGCTCAGAGGAGTAAAATACCCTGTCCCAAAACACATGGTGTGATGGTTAATTTTGTGTGTCAACTTGGCTAGGCTATGTGCCCTGTTGTTTGGTTAAACACTAGTCTAAATGATGCTGTGAATTTGATGTGATTAACATTTACAATCAGTTGACTTTAAGTAAAGCAGATTACCCTCCCTAATACAGGTGGGCCTCATCCAATCAGTTGAAGGCCTTAAGAGCAAACACTGAGATTTCCTGGAAAAGGAATTCTACATCAAGATTGTAAAAGAGAAATCCTGTCTGAATTTCCAGCTTGCCAGCCTGCTGTGAACAAATTCCTTAAATTCCTCTCTCTTTCTCTTAACCCCAGGTCTTTTTGTAGGCAAAGCCCATGTTGTCAGCTCCACACTCTGCTGCCTCCCAGACCCTGCACGAGGGGCTGTGGATACCAGAGTCGTGACATAAGCTGAGAGCAACTGGGACCAGACATCTTGAGGACCCACTGAGGGAGGATTTAACACGGGGGAGACTGGTGATTGGAGAAGACTGCTGATGAGAAGGGGAAAGTGAAGACGTCAGGAAGATGGGGTAATCAAGGAGGAAAGAGGATATGGTAGAAAAAATAATGAAAATAATGGTCAATGCTTGGCGAGTGCCTCTTATGTACAAGGCACCGTTCTGAATGCTTTCCTTATATTAATTTCTTTAGTATTATTATCCTCATTTTACAGATGAGGAGACTGAGGCCCAAGGTCACACAGCTGGCTAGTGGCAGAGCAGCAGGCCACACGCCTCAGGAGCTCAACACTTCACTCCATAGTGCACCACACAGGGAACAAACAGGCCTAGATGGAGGGGCTGCTCTTCTGATGGAGGGTAGAACAGAGAGGCTGGCCTAGGCTAGAGTTTCTAAAGCCAAGGCCTAGTCTATTGGGCTGGAGGAAATCCAGCTACAGTCTTTACTGGGGCTCCTCCTCAGAATTACACAAAAGTTCTGGGGTCTTAATGACCCCACAACACGAGGAAAGCCCCTCTGATCATCAATCTGTACTGAAAACCACTGAGATGCTGCATCAGTTAAGAATTTGTGGGCCATCACAAGGGAAGCCCTGTGTGGTAGTGGCTTAAGCTGCAAAAGTAGTTATTTCACATAACACGAAGTCTGGAGGCAGGCAGTCCTTAAAGTGGCTTCACAGCTTCCTGATGTCTCCAAGGGTTCAGGATCTTTCCATCCTTACATTCTATCATCCTCAGCTTTTTATCCTTAGTCTTGTTTCCTCATGGTCACAAAATGGCTGCCAGAGCTACAGAGCTCACAAAACCATCTTCAGGACAGATAACAGGTGCAGTCCAGATCTCCTTCCCAGACTTCCTCCAAGTCCTCTTGGCCAGAACTGAGTCCTAAACCAATCACTAGCAAATGGAACATTAGTTCGCTTGGTTTAGAACAATCATGGGTCACCACCTGGAGCTGGAGGAGAGGCCCAACTTCCTGAGTAAGTTGCAGCCTGAACAAAATGTGGATTCTTCAAGGAAGAAGGAAGAATGGCTGAAGGGTAGGAAACTAACTGTGCCTGTCACAGAAGACCACTGTCCCAGTCCACAGGGCTCTTTCAGGTCCATGGTTCTGCCGCCCCAGGATACACTTGGGACATAGGAATTTTAGCCAAGACAAGGACCCCTGTGCTTAGGGTCCAGCCTCTCAGAGTGTACCCAGCAGCCTCCTCTTGAGTTTTGCCAGGGTGTTGATGGGGAGCTGGGCACAGTCCCAAAAGAATGTGGGCACTACCCAGGCCTCTACCTCCTTCCGGTCAGGAGAAACCGCCTAGCTAAGCCACACCGCTTCTCAAATGTTCTCTCCCTCATTCTCAACCTTTCCCCTCCCGAGTCCTAGCAAAATGTTCTCAAGGGTGAGATCTTTGGGAAAACAGAGAAACAAGTGTCTTTCTGGTAGCTTCTTCTCTTGGCCAGTTAACACAAACCTGTCTCTAGGCCTGGCTATCTGTATGCCTGTGGTGGTTGGGGGACAGGGAGAGAAAACCACACATTAATCCCAATGAGTGATCCTGCCGCTGTTGCCATGGAAAGAACAGTGCGGTGGTAAATAGGAGGAGACTTGGGCCCCAATCTCTACTTGGGACCCAAATGTCTTCATCAGTAAAATTGATTAAAGGGAATGCTGCGGGGTGGTGGTGGGAGAATTCCACCCAGTTTGCAAACTAGATGTAGGGGCCTGGGAAATTTCCTAGCAAAATGCCCCAGTCAGACCTTTCCTACCTGGATAGTGAGGTGGGGAGAGACAAGAGAACGGGGGGTCTATGTGTTGTAGGCATCCAGATGCAGATCTGGGCATTTCCAACCTGGCTCCATGATCATACAAGGCAGGGGAGGGAGCCATGGATGGCAGCGGGGTAGAGGGTCAGTTAAGAAATAGCAGAAGATATCTAAAAGTCATATTTTAGTATCTAGAATGAGGGTTCTTAACTGGGGACCGTGAGCCATAGACTGTACACTGTAATACAGAGGTCCGTGAACTTGGACTGGAAAATATTACAACTTTACTTGCACTCATCTCTGCTTCCTCAGCCGTGAATAAAGGCAGCAAACTACGGTGGCATCAGCAGCGCCAATAGAAAGCACAGAGCTTCTCATTTCCCTTTACAGTCACTGCAGACATCTTGAAACATCTTCAACACTCATTGCTACTTCAGATTTACAGTAGTTTATTAGGCTCATCCCTAAAGCTTGTTATTTAATGTGTTAATAAAAAACCCATGTATTACAACATCACACAAATATTTTCACAATTGTGTTTCAACATAACCAGCTTCCTTTGTAACCCTGTGTATTCTATTTTATCCACATGAAAATATTATTTTGAGAAGGGATCCATGGCACAAAAAAGGCCAAGACCCCTGGCGCAGAGTGAGGGCGGCCGCCAGGCTGAGCAGCGGCTCCCGCAGGAGGAGCCGGATCGGAAATGCACCGGGCGCAGCCCCTGCTCCAGGAAGCCTCCGGCGGTGGGGTGGGGTGGGGTGAGGCCCTGACAGGGACAACTCTCTGAGATCTTCAGTTTGACTGAATGGCTTTGGGCCTCTGCTGCCCATCGTGGAAAAGGAGAAAACCACAACCTCTTACCTTGAATCACAGGGGCCTTGGGGAGAACGAAGATGGAGTCCTGAGCTCACTGTGGATGAAGGAAGGGGGAGCATCCCAGCATGGTTTCTTAGGGAATTGTTTCAACTGAATTTAAGGACATGCAAGCCAAGAGTGGGGAGGAGAAGCGGGAAGAGAAGAGGCAGCTGCTTTTTCAGCTGTGGCTGTAGTGTTGCTGCTCAGGGACATGAGGAGAGTTTCCCACACCCTCGTGGAGAGCAAAAGCTATGTCAATATGCCAGGGGAAGGTTGAGCCAAGCCCCCTTGCAAATAAACCTCCGGCCTCATAGGCCCTGGGGCGTCTGTGCACACCGGGCTCTCCCCTGTGAGGGCGGTTGCTCCATCTCTGCCTCCCCGTGGGCTGCCCCTCCTGGGAGCAGCGCCACCCCCAGTGCACACCAGGCAATCCCTGCCCCGGGTGAGACAGAGGGCCAGGCCCCCGCTGTAGGGCCTCGTGGGCTTGGGAGAGGAGCTGCACCGTTGGGCAAGGACACCCTTCATTTCACAAAGGAGGGAGTTGAGGGCACAACCGCTGTTACTGAACTGTCCCCAGTCCCTGAGTCTGGGTTCTTGATCTCTGTCAAGACCTTGCGAGCTGCCCCACTAGCCACAGGGCAAAGCCCAAACTTGTCCACCAAGGGCTGGGGCACAAGACCTGCTCGAGGTCCTGCAGGCCAACTGTGAGCCCAGATGCCCCAGGCTCAGCCCTTCTGCCCCCATCCAGCCTGAGAATGGACTTGTTTCCTGTCACTCTGGCCATGTGCCCATAGGGTAAGGCCAGAATCCATGAACCTCTTCCCACGGCTCAGCACCTTCACCTCCCTCTGGAGAAACTTCCCAGGTTTGAGAAAATAATAGGGGAGGGGCTGAAGTGACACATAGAAGTTTAATTCTGGGGGGGGGGGATGGACTGGAGTGCACTGAGGGATGATGGGGAGAGGCCTGGGAGTCTGAGAGCCTAGAAATTTCCAGGGGGGCAACTCTAAGGTACAGGCCAGGACCACCCCCTTCTGCTTCCTGCTGTGTTCTCTGCTGCCCCTGATACCACGCTAGTCTGGTCAGGGCAGAGAAATGACTGACAGGACCCTGGGACATCATTCATTCATTCATTCATTCACAGACATTTGTTCCAAGCAGGGGCTCACAGTGTGCAATGGGGAGGGAGGAAGAAACACACACACTGTAAATGCTGTCCACAGAGGGCCTGGGGCAGAGGGAGGAAGTTAGCCATTCTCTGAGGGAGGATGGTGGAGAAGAACTTTTGGGACAAAGTCTTGAAGGATAAGGAGGATTTTCCCAAGAGAGGAGAGGAATGGAGGACCTTCTAGGCAGAGGCTCTGGAAGAAGCCCGAGCTCCAGGCCTGCTTGGAGAGGAGCGGTATGGGGACCCATGCACTGGGTTGCACTGGGCAAACAGGGCTGTGTGTGTGATGGCTGTCAGAGAAAATGGGGTCCTGTGATTAAGGACATTTGGGAAGTTCTGGATTAAATGATGTTGAACAGATCTCTTTACTGCAGGACTTGTCAGAGCCTTTAACCTACTAGTGTGCAGAGTGAGCCTCACAGTATATCCCAGGACTGGTGTTCCATGGTAGGCCCTGCTGGCATAACAAATATGGGAGGCAGTGGGAGTTGATGAGGTTAGAGAGAATGCAAGGGGCTTTGAATGCCAGACCAAGAAGGCTGGACTTTTTCCTTGGGGCCAGTGAGGAGTCTTAGAAGGCAATTAACTGAGGGATTTAGACTCAGGAGACCTGGGGCAGTTTAGTAACTAGCAAGGTCAGGGCTACATCAGGACATGGCCAGCCCCTCCCTCTACTTACTCTTCCCTTCTTGACAGCAGGGCCACTCTGTGGGAGAGAAAACAGAATCCACAGCCACAGGCAGCAGTGAAGGAGCTCAGAGAGACAAGCTAGAAGGAGCCAGGGCTGGGCAACCCTGGAATCCAAATTTGGGTTAAGAGCCTTTAGCACAGTGGTCAAGGCTGCTCCAGCTCAAATCCTGACTCCACCACTTCCCAGCTGTGGGTATGTGACTTCATCTCTCTGGGGCCTCAAGCTTTTTTTTTTTTAATAGACATTAATTTTTAGAGCAGTTTTAGGTTTACAGAAAAACTGTGCCGAAAGTACAGAAGGTTCATATTCTTCCTCCTCCCCGCTACCCCACAGTTTCTGTTATTAACATCTTGCATGAGTGTGGTACGTTTGTTACAATTGATGAACCAATATCAGCTCATTATTATTGACTGAAGTCCCTAGTTTACTTGAGAGTTCATTCTGTATTGTACAGTTTCCCTGGTGTTGACAAATGCGTAATGTCATGTGTCCACCATTACAGCATCATACAGAATAGTTTCGCTGCCCTAAAAATGCTCTGTCTGTGGGGCCGGCCTGGTGGCGTAGTGCTTAAGTTTGCCCGTTCCTCTTTGGCGGCCCGCGGTCCACAGGTTCGGATCCTGGGCGCGGACCTACTCACTGCTCATCAAGCCATGCTGAGGCGGCGTCCCATATAGAAGAGCTACAACTCTACAACTGTGATACACAACCATGTACTGGGGCTTTGGGGAGAAAAAAGAAAAAAGAGGAAGAGTGGCAACGGATGTTAGCGCAGGACCAATCTTCCTCAAAAAAATAAATAGTTTAAAAAAAAAAAAGCCCTCTCTGAGCCTGTTTTAACATCTGTAAAACGAGAATGCGAAGCTCATCTAAAACCCTTCAGTCTCCCATTGCAGGTTTCTAATTTAGGCCTCTTGACTAATTCAGCGGTACTGAAATCAACTAAACTCTTCTCTAAATATGGTCTGACATCCATCAGAAGCACTGGGCTTGGGGTGAGGTGACGGGGTCTTCGTTCAAGCATTCTAGGGTCTCAATCTCAGATCTGCTAAATCAGAATCCTTGGGGTGGGGCCCAGGAGTCTGCATGCTAACCAGGTCCCTGGTGCACAGGGAAGTTTGAGACCCACTGTGCCCAGGGCAGGAACCACGGGGCCAGGCTCCTCACTCCTTGTCACAGCAATTTGTTCTACCAACGTTTTTCAAATCTAAACAGAAGGATCCCAGCCGGTGTCAGGTTAAAGCTCAGGAGAGCTGTACCAGTCCCCAGAGGAGGAAGGAGCAGAACATTTTCCCATAAAGCCTGGAAAAAGCCCGTTTCTGCTGTCTGCAGCTCCAAGTCAACAAGCCCGCTGTCGCTTCATGTCTTGATTGCTTATCACTCACCCAAAATAACCTGCACACGTCTCACCAGCTGCAGCTCTCGCTGCAACTTCCTTCACTTGGCAGCCAAACACGTTCAGCTCTGCAGCAGCGCACGGGCCCCAGGAAGGGGCCCTCCCTTGTGGCCGTCTGTAGGGAGTTCCATAGTGTCCCTCCAACATTCATGTCCACCCAGAACCTCAGAATACGGCCTGATCCGGAAATAGGGTCTTTGCAGATGTAATTAGTAAGAATTGAGATGAGATCATACTGGATTAGGGTGGGCCCTAAATTCAATGACTGGCGTTCTTATAATAACAGGAGTGGAAAGAGAGATACGCGCAGGGGAGAAGGCCACGTGAAGACAGAGGCAGAGAACGGACAGACGCAGCTACAAGCCAGGGGACACCAAAGACTCTGGGAGCCACCAGTAGCTAAAAAGAGGCAAGGAAGGATTCTTCTCCAGAACCTTCAGAGGGAACGTGTCCCTGCCAACATCTTGATTTCACACTGCTAGCCTTCAGAGCTGTGAGAAGATAAATCTGTGTTAAGCCTCTCAGCCTGTGGTAATCTGTTACAGCAGCCCTAGGAATCTAATACACCATCATTGCTATAGACCCCTGCCCGGCTCAGCACCCCCTCAGCCGCACTACAGCCGTGAAGAACAGGACCCCACACACGGGTGAATCTCCAAATGGGCGTTTTAATGTGGCCGGTTATGATCACAGCTATTTTCTCCCAACCAACATCTTCAAATTCTGCGTCTACTAGGCCTGTTTCCTATACAAGGACAAGGGCCCTCTGTCCTCTGCTTGAAAGGCAGTAATCCAAGAAGTGTTGAAACTTAAGTGGTGACAAATAAATATTGGTCCTAGGGGCAGTGTCTGGTAGGTGGCGCCACGTGGCAGTCCCCGGGCTCAGCCAAGGGTCAGGCTGGACGAGTCACTGCAGCTTCATGCCGCTCCGGCGCCGCGAGTCCTTCCGGGCGACGGGACTGAAGCTCACAACCTCCTTGTAGACGCGCTCTGAGAAAGGCGGGGTGGCTCGAGGTGGGTAGGGGTGCTGAGAGCAAGAGACCCCCCACCCCGATACTGTGTGGAGCAGGAAGTCAGCTCAGGGAGAAAGAAATGCACACAGGGGACAACACTCGCTCAGACAGAAGGAGGCACTCTAGGGTGGCCGTGGGGCCGGCTGAAGCAGGGCATGAAAACGGAGGAGCAGCGGGGAGAGAGGCTGCAGGCAGAGAGAGGAAGAGCCCAAGGCCCCCGCCTCTTACGCTTCCATTCATCCACTGTGAGTTTCTCATGTTCTAGGGAATCATCAAATGGCTGCTGGGCCTCTGTCTCCTCCTCAGGGTCCCGGAAGGGTTCAAAGAAGGGGTGGGTGAGGGCCTGCGAGGCCGTCAGCCGCTTGTCCACGTCCAGCTCCAGCATCTTCTCCAGCAGGTCTGCGGCTGCAGCAACAAAGCATGAGCCTCACACCAGGCCTGGGAGAGACAGGTCCCCCCACGGGGACAGAATGCAGAGGTCCTGCGGGGAACAGGCCCCAAGACTCACCCTGGGGGCTGGCGCGTGGGAAGAGCTGAGAAAAATCCTTCTTGGGGCTCTGTGGCAGGGACTGGATGTAGGATTTGGCCTGGAAGACAGAAAAGCATTGAATAGTCCTCAACTGTCAGCCCCTCGGGGCTCAGGCCTTGGGGTATACAGTGGGGATTCCAGAAAAGCCCCAGAGGAGGGCTGAAGGCTCAGGTCAGAGTCCAAAGTGGGATGAAGGCAAGAGCACCTGCAGGACAGAAGGAAGGCCCAGGTGAGCCCTTCTCCCCAAAGGCTGCAGCCTCCCAGGCCGCTGGTCAGCCAAGTGCACAGCCTAGAACAGCCTGGGCCCATTTGCCACTCACCGCTTTGTCGTTCAACTTCTGCACAAACTCCGCGCCCGGCACCCCGGTCACTTTCAAGATCTGGGTCAGCTGGTCCAGGTCTTGGCCATGGGTTAAGGCTCGGCCTCACTCTCTGCTGATGGATCTGAAGCTGCCCTTCCCGCCGCCCCTCCATCCTCCCACCCAGGCACTGGGGCGGCCCTCCAGGCTCCGGATGCGCCTAATGTCCTGCTCTCATGGGGGGAGGTTCACCGTTCAGGACTCAGTTCTCTGGAAGGCTTCAACCTGCCGGGCTGGGTTAAGCGTCCCTCCCCACAAATGCTCCTGGATGTGCTACCTCCCTGGCCCTCACCCCACTCAGTCACCTTCATCCGTTTCTTGGTCATCTTCCCCCCACCTGGCACTCTGAGTCCGGCGGGGCAGACCCCGCATATCCCGATCAGTGCCTGCACAGCACACACAGGCACTCAGTTAATGCAGTAGTTTCCACATGGTGCTGGAAAGACAGGTTTCTAGTTTTCATCATTCTGCTTACCTGCACTTTAAAATTGTTCTACAGTGAGCATGTATCACTTTCGCATAAAGAAAAAAAGACATTGAAGTAATAAAGTGTCTGTTGAAGGAATGAATCCCTGGATGGAGTTTGGCTTTTCCAGCAAAGGATACAATCTTTCCCCTTGAACAGAGTTTTCCCTGTCAGCATCTCTGCCATGATACAGCCCACAGACCAGATGTCCACTGCAGAGGGCGGGGGAGGACGTGTCATCTGGACTGGCTGAGCAGGACCCAGCCATCAGTCAACCCAGAGTAACCAAGATGGCCTTGGGAAGCTGCCAGAGAAGACCCCCCGCCCCGTGCCCCGCCCCCAGGCAGCTGACCACTGACCAGTCTGGTTGTAGTGCATCCAGCTGAGGATCACCTCAGGGGCCCGGTACCAGCGGGTCACCACGTAGCCAGTCATCTCAGCATCTGCATGCCGTGCCAGCCCAAAATCCAAGATCTATGACTCAGGGGACACAGGAGAAGGAGCTCACTGAGGAGACGAGGCTCCCAGAGCAGCTTCTGGGGCTCCCTGGGGAGAGGGGCCTACCCGACCCCAGGCTGACCCTGCCTGGACCCACTCACCTTCAGCTCGCAGTCCTCGTTCACAGCGAGGTTGCCCGGCTTCAGGTCCTAGATGAGGGGAGAGAGCGGGCACTGGGCTGACAGGCAGAGATGGGAGCTTGTCCTGGCTGGGCCACCACCCAGCATGTGACCTTGGCCAGGTCCCTTCCCCGCTCTGGGTGTCAGTCTCCTCAAGTGTAAACTGAGGGTAGGACCAGCTACCCTCTAGGGCCCGTCCAGCTCTAAAACGCTCCTGATTCTTGGAGCCTGAAGTACCCAGCTCAGGGCTTGCTTTGTTCGCAGCATTTCCCCAGAAAGTTCCCCAGAACACAGCAATTCTGAGCAGGCCTTCCTGGGCCCAGGCTGAGTTTGAAAAATCCACATTCCTCGCTCTCAAGGATTGTCCCCCGCCTCCCGCCCTGTGGAGAACCTCCCGGGGTGGGAAGGGCCTTTGAGGATGGAGCAGAGAAAACACTCACCCTGTGGATGACCCCAGCTGAGTGGATGTACTGCGTGGGAGAGAGACAAGGGTGAGCCCAGCACCTGGCTTCCAGACCGGATGTTTCAGGCTGGCTCAGGAAGCTCTTCCACCCCGTCACGGTGTGCTCTCCCAGCCCCCAAGGCCTGGCCTCCCCCAAACCTCAGGTCTCAACATCAAGGTGCCCCATCTGCCGTCTTCCGGCCCCACCCACCTTAAGACCCTTGAGCATCTGATACACCAGGTACTGGATCTTGTCCTCACTGAACTCCATCCCCATGATCTTCTGCAGGTCCGTCTGCATGAAGGGCATCACCAGGTAGCTGCAAGGCACGAGGGCTTCTTGAACAGTCCCCAGCCCCTGGTCTGAGCTCAGAGGAGGGGCAAGGGGCTGGGGCAGAACAGGGGCCTTAGAGATAACCTCCGCATGCAGGAAGAACCAGCCCCACACAGACCTCCTGGGTCCTGGCTCCCAGCCTGGCCACGGCAGCCGCCCAGTTGGCAGAGCTCAAGGTAAGCATTTCAGCTGGAACGCGCTCAGGAAAACCAAACGGAACAGTGTTCCCTCTCTTCAAAGGTGCCCTCTCCCTGCCCTCCTCCACGCCCCACAGAAAGCCACAGGAGTGACTTAGAAACATCTGCCAGTATTTCCTTCTGCTTCTGTCCAAATATTTTATCCCCCAGAGGGTCATGCCAGGCCGAGATAGCTCCACCAAAAATGTCTGCTCTTCCAAGAAGGAAACAATAAAACAAATTCCAGGAGGGTGGAAGAAGGAAGGAGGAGGTAGCTGCACCATTGCACCCTCTTATGGGATTGCGAAACAGGTCGAGGTCAGCAAAATGCAACTGTTACTCGAGGTAATAACAGCAAAGTCCAGAACTAAAAATGATAAAGATTAAAAAAGGAATATTAAAAAAAGGGGGGGCAGGGATGTGGTGGAGGCCATCTCCATGAGCCTGTGGCTTTTTGAAGCCGCCTTCTCTCTGGCAACATCCCCTCCCCAATGGGGACCCTGCTCCAAGCACAGTCCCCTCTCCACCTTTGTCTTTCACCTCCAGGTGGACCCTTCTTTCTTCTCCGCTGACAAACTTGAAGACTCGTCTCGTTGTGCTAGAATCACCTTCCCTTGACCTTGTTTCTTCAAGTAACCCCCCCTTCTCCCTCTTTCCCTCCCAGACCAAACTTCTAGAAAGAGTGGTCCACACCTCTTGACCCCACTGCCTTAACTTCAAGGCCCCTGACAACCTGGTGTGTGCTCCCGCCCCAATGCCAAAACTGCTGGGATCAAGATCACCAACGACGGCCCAACACACACCTCCGTGGCTCCCTTTTTTCCTATTGGACCTTCTGCAAAGTCTGACGCTCCCTTGAGATTCTCTGCCAGTTCTACCTCTGATCAGGCTTTCTCGGCACTTCATCTGCTCATCCTCTTGTACCTTCTCTTTAATGTTGACATCATAATCCACAGTATCGTATCATATTTTACGCTAGCCTATCCCGGGCTTCGGCTATCATCCAAGGGTGATTATCCTGGCCCAAATCCACATCCCTAGCCCAGACTTTCCTGAGCTCCAGATTTATTTGGAAATGCTGATTAAACCTTGAATGTTTATAGGCTCTTCAAAAGCCAAGTGTCCAAACTGGAGCTCATTATCTTTCTCCCAATATCTGTTCCTCCTCCACCTTGTATTCCAAGCAGGAGTCTGGTATCCCCTGACCTATGCCACCTCTCCCAGCCACTGCATCCCAACCGATGTGATGTTCGGACAGCCTTGCCTCCCGATGGGTCTCAAGTCTGTTCTCGGCATCCCATCACCTCTATTTGGATCAAGGTCTGGGTCTCGAACACTACCCTCTAGGCTCTCTCTCCTCCCACAACTGTTCCCTGCTCCTTTCTCGCTGCCGCCAGAGTGCATCCCCAAAATCTGATCTGACCACATCACCCCCCTGCTCAAAACCTCCATGGACTTGAGGCTGCCTGTGGGATCAAGTCCAGACTCTTAGCGTGACCGAACCAGCCATTGGCCTCCACTAGCCACACTGAACTTCTCAATATTGCCCGAACAGTCCAGTCTCTTTCATGCATCATGGCCTTTGCCCATGCAGGTCCTTCTACCTGGGTGCCCTCAGCCCCTTCTACCTCAGGCAAACTTCTACTCATCCTGTAGGACTCAGTTCAAACGTTGCCTCCTCTACGAAGCCCCCTGAGGCAGCAAGCAATCTCCAGCACTTTGCCCATACCTAGAGCACTGACCAAACTATTGGTAGTGTTCATGTAGAAACTGTGCCCTCCCACCCAACCTGAGGGGCTGGCCCACTTTAAATTCTCAATGCTAAGCCCAGCAGCTGGTATTATAGGAAAAAACTCCGTTCAAAATTATTGCATTACATTTAAAACAAAGCATCCTAACAAAGAGACCTTCAGCTGCATTTGAAATAGGATTGGAAAAAAAATCCACTTTCCTAAAGATTCCTAAATTTTAGACCAGGCACTGCACTAGCAAAGCCATGCATTTAGCAACTAACTTTTCTGGTACTGTGTGACTTTCTCAAACACCCCATCAGCCAGAGGTGGCCAAGGCTTCCTGATCCTCTGTTCATGCTAGGAAGAGCCCCGAGGTCCAGACCCACACCTGGACCCCCAGGGAATGGGGAAAGCCCCTCCTACCTTTTCCTGCCTGCCTTTCTCTTCACCCTCGGCTGAAAGAATCTCTCCAGAGAGAATCGCACCTCGACAGCCCTAAGGCACAGGGATTACAAGGGCAGACAGCCCCCCTACCCAGAAGAGAGAATCTGGACCTTCCCCCAACTTGCTCCTGAGTGGCCAATAAGGGCTGCAAATGCCCTGGAACCTGGTGCTGCTGGACTTACAAGTCATGGAAGCTGCGCAGGGAGGAGGCTGGGGTGAAGACATCCAGGAGCCCGATGACCTGGGGACAAGGTCGCCAGTGAGGGCTAGGCAGCCACTGCAGCCCTCTCCTTCCCTCCCCTGGAGCCCTAGCCATGCACAGGACCACCCACCCTGTCCTAACACACTGTTTCCAGCAGGAGGCAGCCTTCTTGGAAGCAGTAAACTGGGCAGAGGCGGAAAAGGAATCCCTCTAATTGGGAGGGAGCTGGCAGTGCACAGTGATGGAGAGTTAGGCTGGGGAGAAGGGGAGGTGGACATTCCTGTGCTCACTGCCCCCAAGTCTAGTGTTCAGGGCAAGCAGCACAACCCACTCTCAGTTCAAGCAGGGAACCACGAGTGGCCAAGGGAATAGGGAAGGGGCCTTCCAGCTAGCAGGCCCCCTGCCCTTGATCTTGTGTCTCCCACCACATCCATCCTTGCCTGCCAAACGGCTGCTTCAGAGCCAAGGGCAAGATCACCCCAGGCTAGAGGCCATGGGGAGGGGTGTGCTGAAGAGGAATGGGGCTTAAAATGTGCACAATATCTTGAAATCATTATTTTAAATGTTGCCTTCTAATCTAGATATCCCAGAGCAAAGCCTGGTTGCCAGGCCCAGCACAGGGTCACTGGTTTTTCTAGTTGTTTCTATCAGACAGGACCGTCTAATGGTTATGCACTGAGGCCTGGACCTAGGCTGCCTAGGCTCAAATCCCAGCTCTGCCACTGACTAACCATACAAGCTGTGAGTCTTCTGTGCCTCAGTTTCCCCATCTGTACATGGGAGTAGTATTACTTATCTCATGCAATAGTGGGAGGATTTGACAACTTAGTTTACGCAAAGCTCTTAGAACAGCACCTGGCACATAATACGTGCTCAATAAGTATCTACTATTATTGTTGTTATCAGGGTCACATGTGGAAACAACATTGACCAGGATTCTGGGCACCAGCTCTTAGATTTAGAACCAATTACAAAGTTCCTCTGTGCCCATTTCCTTGCAACAGTGAGACAGTAAGTTTGCACCTCACCAAGCTCACTCTACTCCACTGCCCAAAATACCCCTTGCACCTTCCTGGGAAGTAGGCAGGGCAGGTCCTGGCTCCTCATTTTGATAAATGGGAACAAGGAACAAGCGTCGGAGAAGCAGGGAGATCCCCTTCTCCTGGCCCTGTCCTGGGCTCTCTGTACCCTCTCCGGCACACACGGAGGGGCCTCCTCCCTCTCTGCCCTCCCCCAGCAGCGCCCAGGCCCAGCCTACGTTCTCGTGCTGCATGTGCTTCATCAGCAGCAGCTCTCGATAGGCCCGCTTGGCAAAGATCTCAGACTGGAAGGGCCGGCTGAGCTTCTTGATGGCCACCTTCTCCCCTGACCGCTTGTCAATGGCAGAGCTGTGGGGGCACAGGCAGTCAGCAGGCAGCAGCCCTCCTCCCCGTAGGGCCCCCTCCAGGTCCCCGGTGGTACCTCCCAGGCTGCACTGGGGAGTCCAGGCCGTCCTCACCCCAGTCCCTCTTGGCCAGCAGGCTAGGCTGGGAGGAACTGAAGCCCACCACCTGGAATGTGAGGGGGCAGCCGGCACACAGTGGGGGGTGGGGGTGGAGGAGGGAGCAGGCAGAAACTGAGAGGGGAGCACTGCACCAGGGTCCGACAAGTCAATGCCAACAGGATCCAGAGCTGGAGGGAGTCCAGCTCTGTGCAACTGTGCAACTCGGCAAGTCACTTCTCCCTCTTTGGGCCTCAGTGTACCCATTTGTAAAAATGAGGATTCCCCCCAATTCATCTGGGGTCCCTTGTAAAGTTCAAGTCCTGGAGAACTGGACCCAGTCCTAATTGAACCCACAGAGACCCCACAAAGCCGGGGAGCAAAGTGAGATGGCGCCTGGGTGGCCCAGGCCAACCTCAGTCACCGCCAGAGGCTCCTCGCGCCTCCTCTGCTTCCCTGCCCAGCCTGTCGCCGCCTCCCAGCCCCACCGGCTCGGCCCGGGAAAAGCCCCGGGGAGGGTCTTCCAAACTTTGGGGCACTGGGCCTTGGTGTCCTCGATCAAGGCGGCGGGTGCGCGGCCCCGAGCGCCCAGCAGGAGAGGGGACACCCAAGGCGGGTCCAGAGAGCAGGGAAGGTGCATGGGTCCTGCCCGGACTCGTCGGGAGGCTCCACCTGCGCCCGGCTGCCGCGCGCCCGCCGTCTGTCCGCCCCGCGCCCCCCGGCAGCGCAGGCCCTGGGGTCTCACCACACGGCGCCATAGGCCCCGCTGCCTACGTGCGTCGGGGACACGTAGGTCTTGGGCAGCTCCCAGGAGGTCTTGTTGACGTCCTGCTTGTAGAAGCCCTTTTTCCGGGTGAGGCTCATCCCCGGCTCCCGCTCTCGGTGGCCCCAGCGCGACGGCTGCGTTCGCGGCCCGCGGGCTCCAGCAGCGGCCCCCGTCCGCGGTCCCGGCCGTGCCCGCCCCGCGCCGGTCGCTCCTCCCCCGCGCCAGGGCGGGGGCACCGGGCCGCGGCGCGTCCCACCTGCCGGCTCGCCCAGGTGCGCAGCGCGGCCACGCCCGGGCCTGCCCCGACAGCCCTGCGCCGGGCGCCGCGGGCAGGGCCCCGGCCACGGACGGAGCCACAGCGGCAGGTGCGCTGCCCTGCGGCCTGAGGTGCTTCCCGGCCGACGGCTGGGTGCCGCTGGGGGCTAGACCCGGGGGCTCCCGCGAAGGTGGAAGGTGGGAATACAAGCCCTATAGCTCTCCCCAGCCCGGGACTCTGTAGGAAGATCTCCTTGGAGGTTTTGAAGACAATTTCGGAAAAACAAAACCCCATCACCTTTTGATCATGGAGTTTCGAATATATGCAAAAGTAGACAGAATAGCACGGTGCTTCTCACACTCAAATATGCACACGAATCCCTGGGAATTTATTGTATTCCAATACAGATTCTGATTCAGTAGGTCTGGGGTGGAGTCGAGATTCTGCATTTCTCACCAGCTCCCCGGCTCCTCCAGGGCCTCTGGAACACACTTAAGATAGCGAGGCGCTATGACCCTGCATGACCCCAGTCCCGCAGGTTCAGCAATTACGTCAACTCTTAGTCAATTTTGTTTCGTCTACGTCCCTCCTCCCCCATTATTTGGAAGCACAACCAAAGCATCATATCATCTCATGCATAAATATTTTTTGTATCTCTAAAAGAGGATTATCTTAAAGACATAACCACAATATCATTTTTACACCCAAGATTAATAACACTAATTCTCTGATATCAACTATCCAGTCCAGGTTCAAATTTCCAGTTTTTTTTGTTTGTTTTTGTGGGGAAGGCCAGCCCTGAGCTAACATCTGTTGCCACTCCTCCCCTTTTTTTGTGCCGAGGAAGACTGGCCCTGGGCTAACATCTGTGCTCATCTTCCTCTACTTTATATGGGACGCCGCCACGGCATGGCTGACAGGCAGTGCGTCGGCGGGCGCCCGGCATCCGAACTCGCGAACCCCGGGCTGCCAAGCGCGGACAAAACCGCTGTGCCACCGGGCGGCCCCATGAAATTTCTAGTTTTGAACCCACTTTTTGCTGGCTTCTTACTGCCCCATGAGGGCAATGACAAGCCAGGGCCTTCTGCCATGTGCGTCTGGTGGCTTGTGCAGCCTGAAGAAAATTCTGTGCTCAAATTAAATCACAGGGGCCTCTGAGGAACAGGTTGGGGGACAGAGAATGGCGGCAAGTGGTCTAGATGCTCGGCCTGACTTGGCCTGGGGATGGGGCTGTGGAAAGGGTGGGGACCACTTGCTTCACCTTGTCAAAGGGAGAGAGGATGTCTTGAAGAAGGAAAGGAACTTGCTTGTAGTCTACAGCAAGATGGGGGTCCTCACTAGGGAGTCTGCAGGCCCCAAACCCTGTGCCACAGCCCCTCCTATGCAGTCCTGCAGCATCAGGCACAGCCTAGGAGACCATTTCCGGGGGAGAGTGGGCGTGTACGGATCCCACAGAAATGCCCAACAGGCATTGCAGGCACGGAATCTCTTACTCATATCGGGCACACAGTAGGACATCAAAAATTGTGTGGAGAATGAATGGAAGAGTCACCCCATCAGAAGTGAAAAAATATTTAATGAACACTGTGTTTGCCACATGCCAGTCATTATTCTAAGTGTTTTATGTATACAACTCCCTTAAAAGAGGCCTATGAGTCAGTACTATTATTATCCTCATTTTAGAGATGAGGAAACTGAGGTACAGAGAGGTTAAGTAACTTGCCGAAGGTCACACAGCTGGTATGACCGAAGGGGCAGAGCTGGGATGAGGAAGCTCGTAGCCTGGCTCTAGAGTCCATGCTCTCGGCTACGAGGCTATGCAGTGTCTCTGGGTTGAGAGGCATTGCTCCTTAAAGGAAATGGCCTGTGTTTCACATCATCTGTGTCGCCTGCATCATGAGGACATGTCTGCTGATCAATCCATGTTTCCCTCAATGCATCCTGCCCTGGGCTATCTGATGTATTCCTCACCCCCTTCTCCGCCCCACCCCCTATTCCAGCCCTGAGACCCTGTGGGAGGACAAGCGCAGGGGCTCTGTGCCTGGGAGGATGCAGGAGTTTCAGACCTTTGGCGTTGGTGGTGCCAGAGGAAGGCACCCTGATTCTGAAGTTGGGGCGGGATCCTGGGAGCCAGAGCTAGGGCTGGGCACAGGCGAGAGAGAGTTGTCCCGGAGACCTGGATTTCCTTCTGGGTTGAGGATCCTGTTCTCCAGGGCAGGAACAGGGCTTCAGCCTCTGTTGTGTGTCTCGAAAACCTGAGTGTGGCAGAGCTGAGCCCGGAAAGGTGAGGAGTAGCAGGGAAGGGCTCATTGCCCAAGTGGGTGCAATCCCACGAGGGCACGAGCTGGCCACTCAGGCTGTGGCCCAGGACGCGTCTTAAGCAATGGTCAGGAAGTGACTCAGGCCTCAGACTCTGCTGACACTGACCCCCACCTCGGGCCTCAGCTGGGCCTGTGTTGACTCAGCAGCCAGGCGGCCTTGGGTCCAGTCAGGGAATCACCAACGGGAGAGGGAGAGAGAGGGTCACTGAGCTCACCCTGGGGGCTCACCTTCTGCAGCCCCGGGGCTCTCTTCTCTTTGAGCTCCAAGGCCCCTCTGCTCTGCTCCTCCCAGACACCAGCCCAATGTCGTTGCCTTGGATCCTGCCCTATTAATGTCAAGGCAGGGGGTTGGAAACCAGCTTTGGAAGGAGACCTGAATTTCCATCCCGGCTCTGCACTACCAGCTGTGTGACCCTGGGCAGAGTTCCTTCTCCTCTCTGAGTTTCAGTGTTCTCCTTGTAAAAAGGAAATGGTATTAAAGCATGACAAGTATATTTAAAAAGTCTTGGGAACATGTCACCCCAAGTGCAGTGTCACAACCACCGTGAGGCAGAGACTGTCAATGCCCCCAGCCAGAGATCACCAGAAACACCCCTGCGGGTGAACAAGCTGGGTTATTACTCACTGCAGCGAGGGAGAACATGCAGCATGGGAACACGGTGGGGGATGGGGGTGTCTCAGTGAGGCGGTTCAAAAAGACTTATTTATTATACGGTTTGGGCTTGTGTTACATTATTTGGTGGAGGGTTTAAGGACATAGGACTTTGTTCTGGATTAGATACTGTCAGGAAGTGGAGGTGATTCTATGACGGCGTATCTTAGTAAATCCTACCCAGAAGGAGGACCAACTGGAATGAGGGGAGAGCTGTCATTGGTAAAGAAGCAGCCTGCACTCAGATTAGCTAGATGGGGGAGGCTGAGTCATTTTTGTTGTTTGAACAATATTCATGTTTTGTCTGTGTTCAGACGTCATCACCAAGTTATCCTGTCTTTGTCTTGGTCCATCACGGTCACAGATGGCCCCATCTGTGTTCAGCAGGAGCGCCAAGATGAGCTGTGCCAGGTCTGCTCCGAGCAACACCAAGGCCTGGCTGATAGGACCGGGCAGCTCCCGGATGCCAGGGCTGTTTTGCTCTGTCTGGATAGTATGATTCCCCTCATACAGATGGAGAAACTGAGGCCCAGAGGCATAGAGTAATTTGCCCAAAATCACACATGACCAGGAAGGTGGTGGACGTGAACCTGGTGTCCTGCTTCAGAATCTGCACATTTAACCACCAACTTGTCTGCCTGGCGACTGGCTGGTGCCTGAGAAGTGGCTGGCATTGTAGTGCTGTCTTCCTAGCGAGGCTGGGAGCCTCTGGAGGGCAGGGACATGGTTTTGGGGATTGATGATTGGCTTCTTCAAAACTGAGACAAAGCCCACATGATTATGAGGCTGGCTGCCCATGTCCCCCATCCTGGCCACCCAGACTCCATCTTGCCCCAGGAATATGGCAGCTCCTCAAACACTACAGCCCTGTCTGTCCTGGATGGTAGGGCCGACAACTCAAACCCTCCCCATGATTGGCCGTGAGACTTTACAAAATGAGAAATCGTGACAGGCCTGGGGTCCACAGGGAGGAAACAGCAAGGGGGCCCGAGAGCCCTGGTCCCAACCCTGAGAGATTCCCATGATCCTGGGGGGCTTTCACAACTCCACGAAACTGTCACAATCTCAGGGCAGTAGAGAGATGCAGAGGAAAGACCCTGTGTGTGGGGGCTGCTCTGTGGCTTAAGTTAGTTAGTCAGTTAGCCTCTCTAAGCCTCAGTTTCCTCATCTGTAAAACAGGAGTGGGTAATAATACCCCCTCATGGGGCTGTCACGGGGACTAAAGGAGATGACACGAGAAGTGTCTGATTCAGTGCTGGACTCATAGTAGGTGCTTGCCAGGGCTTCTTCTCCAGTGCTGTCCTGCTCGGCCTCCCCATCCGGGTACCCACGCTGCCCCACCCACAGCCCCAGTCCTTTCACTGTTCAGTCCCTGCCCCAGGAGCAGCTCCCTAGTTGACTCCAACTCGCATCCAACTCTTGTATCGAGTCTTTTGCCAAATACCCAGCCCAAGGATTCATTCGCCCATTCATTCAACATTTATTGAGGGTCCATTATATGCCAGGGACTCATCTAGGTGCTGGGGATGTAGCAGAAATGCCACAGAAATGTGTGGAGCTACATTCTAGTTGGGGAGGCGGATGAAAAACCACTGAACAAATATGTAGTATTAGGTTGAACCATTTGAAATTGCTATTTGACAATTTTATATGGTTCAACCAAACGTAATGTCAGGTAGTATTAAGTGCTGTGAGGGAAATACTGCAGAGCAAGGCTATAAAGGAGGCCTGGGAGTACTAGTTTAGACCAGGGGCTTGGGGAGCGTCTGAGGAGGCGACAGTTGAGCAGCACCTGAGGGGGTGAGGGAGTGAGCCCGGCTCTGGGGGAGGAGCAGGGTTCCAGTCGGTTCCCTCATCTGACCCCGGCCTCCAGCCTCACTCCTCCTGAGCCCTCCCCATCCCCCCTCCAGCGATCTCTGGGGAGTCCCTCAGGGGACCCAGCTCAGAACACCTGGGGGCAGCGTACTGGCCTCCGGCTTACTGGGCCATCTTTCCCCAGTACCTCTGCCCCTTGCAGGGGCCGGGGCTGGTCAGCAGACTCAGGGCCTGAGCAGAACACCCATCCCAAGAACAAAATATCAGACTCCGCCTTCTCACAGGCGCCCCTCGACTGTATGAGCTTTTCTCTCAGCCTCTGGCCCCTTGCTTGACCTCTGTTCTCTCCCTGCCCTCAGCTTTAGCACCCCCTGGTGGAGGACAGCGGGTAGGGACAGCGCTGCTAGAGTGGCACCACCCGGCCAGCCTTCTTGGGACCCAGAAGGTAGACTTCCCCTCTTCACACTCTACACCGGCCTGTTCCTCACTCCCTCCACTCCACCCCAAGACCCGCCTCCCTTCACCCAGCCTGCAGGACGGGCCCCTCGACCGGCCCTGTGAAGATGTGGTCTGGTGGGATACCCCGGAGACGCCCAGGCCTCGGCTCCACGTGCTCTCTGCGCCGTCCTCTGTAGCATTCATCACAATTTTAATTAATCTGCATTGTCCCTTGGGAGATGTCCATCTTTACCCCAGGAAAAGTGACTCCATGAGGGCGAGTACAGTATCTTGGTCACTGCTGAGCCCCCAGCACCGTGCTGACCCACAGCAGGTCTCAGAAAATACTTAGTGGTGAATGAACCAAAGATTTTTGTGTCTCTTGTCGGGAGAAGAGCCAGTGAGGGGATGTGGTTTGAAGTCTCAAACGGTGAAATTGAGGAAGCTTGAAATATGCTTGAAATAGATCTACCATGGGGTGCCTGGGATGTGTGGTCTCTGTTTGGTCGGGCACATCTTTGGCTTTTCACGTTCTTTCCTTGCTCCCTGAGGTGAGGCCAGTGAGCATCAGGCTTGTGGCCCTCCAGCTCCCAGCAGGAGGCTGGGCCTGTGCGTGGTGGGAAACGGCTCTTGAGCAAGAACGAGGGCACACAACCCAAATCTGGGGACCTCTCCTCTCACCAAGAATTCGTACCGAACTTCATTCCAAAGCAGGCCCCTCCCTGCCTGCAGCCCTCAGGGCTCCCACTGAGGTTCTGGATGAGCCACACCCTCTACCCTTTGGAATTGCCCTTCCTTCCTGCTCTTTAAAGTTCAACTCTCAACTCACCTCTTCAAGGAGATGTTCTGGAGTGAACTCCAGACCTGCTCACCCCAGGACCCCTGTTCATACCCTTCTGACCCCATGACCCCGGGTCCCCCCTCCAGGCTTGGTGACGGTCACGTTTGTTGGGTGTACTTGTACTCCTGTGAGCCAGTGGAGAGTAGCCGAGGACTGGGAGGCAGAGCTGAGTTTGAATCTCATGCCAACACATACAGCTGTGTGACCTTGAGCAGGTGAGTGTATGTCTCTGAGCTTCCTCATCGGTAAAATGGAAGAGCAACACCCACCTAGCAGGAGGATTTAGTGAGACTGTGATGCAGGTTGCAGGCATTGTGCATGGTGTTCCCTCCCGTCCTTCAGGGACAGCTCGTATGTCACCTCCTCTGAGAGTCGTTCCTGACCCATCACAAGCCATGCTTCACCTGCCTTACCCAGCCTCATGTCCTTCAAGCCCTTATATATCTCTCAATTTACTTGTATATCGCCTGTCTCCCTCTTCTAGAATGTCAGGGCTATGAGGGCAGGGGTTTCGTCTACCTTCTTTATTCCTGAATCCCAGGTACCTAGAAGAGTGCCCAGCGGGTACGTACATACGTAGTAGGGGCTTTATAAATGAAAGCTGTTGCTATTACTGTGCATCTCTGTCTTCTTCGTTTGCGTCTGATGGGTTGGGCAAACTCACCTTCCTGCTTGGGGCAGTCTCAGCTCGAATGACCTGCCAAATTACAGTTATAGGGTCACTGTCCTGCCTGGGCTCCTGTGTGCCCTGCCCCAGGCAGCGGAGGCCGTGCACCCTGGAGGCCACTCAACAACCTGCCCTGCCAGGGCGGAGGCCGGCGGGTCTGCCTGCTCCGTCTCTTCTGCGTAAACAGCCAACGCCGGGACACAGGAACCATCCCCAGGAGCCCACGACCCTTGTCAGGGTCAAAGAAATCCAGACAAGACTAGGAGGGCTACCTGCCATGGCAGAGGCTTGGGCTCTGATCCCAGCTCTGCCTCTAACTTGCTACGTGAACTTAGGTAAGACACTGCCTCTCTGGGTACTTTAGTTTTCTATTCTACGTATTTAACAAATATTGACAGAGCACTAATTACTTGCCGAAAATTGTTCTAAGAGCCTTATGTACATGTAACTCATTTAATCCCCTTCAGAACTCTATGAGATAGGTTAATAATACCCTCCATTTTACATATGACAAACACGAGGCACAGAGAGGTTAAGTGACTTGCCCAAAGTCACACAGCTAGTAAAGAGCAGAGCCAGCATTCAAGTTCAGGCAGTCTCACTGCAGAGTCGGTGCTGGTAACCACTGTTCTCGGCTGCACTGGATGGTGCCTGCAAAGGGCCGGCCTTTGCCCTTCAGGAATCTGAATTTACTTCTCCTCCATTATTTGGCCACACACTCATTTTCCTAAGAGTTCCCTAAACAAGAATCGCCCTTCCCGCCCTTCTCCAAATCTAATAACTGAATCCCCCTACTTCCAAAGCAAACAGCCAGTGTTGTGCTGGAAAAAAAGTCTGGCGCTAGGGGATGCGGAGCCCCAGTGCGTAGTGTTTGTTGGTTTCTGTGCTGCAAATACTCCCATCACGGCCAAGTTCAAGCTCCCAACTTGGTGTCACTGAACATGGAGTTGAGAAGAGGTCACAGAATCAGCTCTCAAGAGCCACACCCCTGTCAGCCCAAGCAAAGGAGTGACAACAGGGATGAGGAAGGGACCACTCGGGCACAAAACACCAGCTGGTCACCAGGGACTCTGCTTCCCTTACGCACAGCTTCTCCCTGCCTCACAGGCCCTGCCTGCCTTTCACTCCCTCACACTTCCCTGAGGCCACCCTGCCCAACCCAGGGGGCGACGGGATCTGGCTTTGGTCACCTGGAGAGGGTGCGCCAGCTGGGCAGCTCGAGAGCAGTACATTGCATGTGTGACAGGCAGCGCAGCTGTGATTAATCTTCCTGGTTGGAGCGGCCTTTCCTCCTCATCACTCCCCACCCCTGCGAGCTCCCGGCGCCTCCAGGATCAAGTTTACACTTCCTAGCCTGTCGGACAAGGCTTGCCCGCATCCCTGCCTTTCCTGCTAATCGGATCCTCCACGGCGTCTATGCACAAACGACCTCCAGTCTAGCCATGTCACAAACACGCCTTACTCATCCCTGTCACCACACCTGTGCTTGAGCTGTTGCCTGTCTGGAATGCCATTCCTCCACCTTGCCAAGTATGGGGAGGAATCTCCTTCCTCAAGACCCCGCTCAGGAACACCCTCTCCAGCCGACTTTGCCCAGTGCTCTCTGCCTCCTTCGCCTCCCTAGACTTGAGTTGTCAGTTAACCTTCCAACAACTAAACAGTAAGTTTCTTGAGGGCACGAGTGTCTGATTTCTCTCTGTCCTCTGTCCCTACTTAGCAATGTGTTGTAAAGCCTTAATCCATTCAACCGAACTTTGCTGAGCACCTCTCAAGACACTGAGGATACATGGACAAATGTCACACAGTCCTTCCTGTCCTCGAAAAGCTCATACCCTGTTGAGGGAGACAGAGCAAAAGGGAAATGACAGCACACTGTCACCTGCCGATGGGAGCGCAAATTGGTACAAGCTTTCAGGAGAATCGTTTGGCAATATGTTATCAAACTGGTGAAAATGTGCACCTTGTTTATCCTGGTAATTCCACAGCTATCAATTTAGTCGGCATAAAACAGACAAGGGGGCACACACTTATCACTGTATTGTTTATCATCTGTATCAGTAAAGAGACGTTTCCAGCATGACAAGAAAAACGTAAAAGAAAAAAATGCCTGGACGGATTATTCCAGATTTGGAGAGTTGGTATTATTCCCATATGTGCTTTTTTCTTGTGCATATCTGTAAAGATATCACACTGATCATTCTGCAACTTCCTTTTTCACTCCAGATTGTTGGTGAGATCTGCCTGTATTGATTCAATCTAGCTCGGGGCTTCTCAACCTCGGCATTAGTGACATTTGAGGCCCAATAATTCTTTGCTGAAGGAGCTGTCCTGCGCACCATAGCAGCAGAGGGCCTCTACCCGCTAGATGCCAGTCACTTACCCCCCGTCCCCGGTTGTGACAACCAAAAATGTCTGCAGACATTGCCAGTTGTCCCTGGGACACAGACAGAATCTGGGGGGAGGCAAAGTCATTCTTATTCATTTGTTCTCACTGCTGTGTAACATTTCGCCATGTGAATGCACTACAATTTGTTTTCCTATTCTCTTATTGATGGACTTTGAGGTCTGTTCCAGTTTTTTCCGCTATTACAAATAATGCTGACTGAAAAGCCCTTGTACTCATTTCCTTGAGTCCATCTGGGAAAGTTTCTGTAGAATAATCACCTACAAGTAGAATGCAGGATCATAAGGTATGTGCGGCTTCCACCCTTACTGAATCCTGCCAAACTGCTTCCAGCGTATGAAAGTCTTACAATCTTTGTATAATCAAATTCCATGCCAATCGTCAAATTCTGGTTTCTGGGTTTTGTGACATGCTTCAAAAACTCTTCTCCATTTAAATCTTTGGTTTGTCTGGAAGTGATTGTGGATAAAGCAGGAAAGTAGCTGTCCAGCTGTTTCGACACCGTTTATTGACACAGATGACTGAATAATATGCATTTTTATAGGAGTTATGTATTTTTACAGATTTAGGAAATTTTCTAGCAGTTACACCAAGATGTCAACAGCTATTATTTCCAGGTAGTGGGATATTGGATGTTACCTAGCTACATTTAGAATTTTTTCAACAAACATGTTTTATTTGTGCTGTGAAAGAATAATAGTTAGAAAAAGTAATGTGGTAAGTGCTTTGACCCCACTAAGTGTGGCGCAAGTTACAGAAACACCTGGAATGGGCACCTGACTCAAGTGGAGATTGGGGAGAAGCTCGGTGGGGTGGGGGTGTTTCCTAACCTGAGAGCAGGCTGGGGCTTGTCAGGGGCAGAGCAACCTCCAGACGGGGACACACCCCAACGCAAGCACTTTGTCAGCAGCCATTATCAGATAGTCACTGCCTCTGTCGCTGGGTGGAGCTGTGGGTGTGAGTTTTCCGTACATGCCCAGACCATCAGCAGTGTCATGCTTGAGCAACGGTTGAGGGGAAATGGGCCTTCATGTAATGGCAGCGGGTGACGACTTCACACCTCACAACCAGAAACAGATGGTTACGTTGGCAGCCCTGCAAGTGGAGCCAGCTGATCAGGTCGAGGTAACACCCAGGAGGACACACAGGCCTAGGACTCCCAGGAAAAAAATCCCACCGTGTCAGCTGAGTGCCAGGGAGGTGGATCAAAGGTGCACCTGGCCCAGAAATGGCCACCAGCAACAGGCACTCAGAGGTTCTGTTCTAGGGGTACCAGGGAAATGGTCCAGTCATTGTTCATGACTGTCTCCCCCATTGGAATGTCAACTCCCGGAGGACAAGACTCTTATTTTCTCCCACGTTCCCACATAGAAGTTACTCAATAGACATTTATGGGATGGTTGAATGAGGGTGCGAGATGCCATAATGACTTCCACTTCCCCTTCTTGTTCCCTGATATTTTCATCTTGAAGTGGCAGATGGATGGGGAAACAGAAGGAATTATCTGGATCATGGCCATCAGCCACCTTCAATAATCTTTTGATTATTGTTCCAGTTCATTAAGTTGCTGTGCCTCCAACTTGAATTAACACAGCAAGATGTAGCCAAGAGAATCAGAATCCAGTTCTCCTGACACTGGTCTCTTCTTCGGCTGGGAACTTCCACACACCCCGTGTCTTAGACACGGCAGATAATCTGTACGTATTTGGTTTCTTTCTTTAGGTGGTTTTTGCTTCTAAAGATGGTTGGTGGTAAAAACGGGAAGCAGAGGACAACACGATTTGCAAGTGATTAAAAGATGATAGTCATTCTGACTCAGTCAATAGAGGTTGAGTGCCTGCTGTGTGTCAGGTACCGTGCTGGGTGATGGGGACACAGAGGTGAAGAAGGCAGTCTGAGCCCTCAAAAGCATACAGCCTTTAGCTCACATTTATTGAGCATTTAACATAAGCTGAGGGCTTTACGTGCCTTCACTCATTTAATCCTCACATCAACCCTGTGAGGTAGGTTCGGAGAGATTAAGTAATTTGTCCAAGATTGTACCACTGGGAGATAGCGGGTCTGGGATTTGAACTCAGGCAGACTGGTTCCAGAGACTGTGTCATTAACTTTTGTATGTTTTTTCTCTTGAGCAGGTGATACAAACACCAGGCAATGACAAAGCAGTGTGATCGGTGCCACCGCTGATCGATGCAGATAGGGAGAAGAAGCATGCAGAAGGAACACCCACTAATCCAATCTTGGGGATGGTCAGGGAAGATTCACAGAGGGAGCAACATCGAAAGTTAGCCCAGAGGAGTGGGGAAGGAGAAGGCAGGGGGTTCTAGGCAGAGGGAATAGCACACACAAACACCAGGAGAGAGAACGCTAGAGCACACAGTGGCATTGTACACTGAGAGCAGCGCCAACGAGAACCAGAGAGAGGTGACGTGAAGCTGCGGAGAGAAGCACTGAAGGGAGGGAGAAGGCAGCTGCTGCAGCCCCTCATCTGCCCCGCTTCTCTCCAGAGGGCTGCAGGCGCATTTCTATCCCAGACGAGTAAGGAAGCAAGATGAGGGGGCTGGGACCTGGGAGAGAGCCCGGCGTGCACCGAGTGAGACAAGGTACCAAGTGCCCGGCTGTGGCTGCCATGGACGTTGGTGCCCCTTGACTCCTCTCCTCTTTGGCCAGCAGCAGGCAGCAAGTCCTTAGGGAAACTGTGCAGAGAGAATACGTTTTCCTTGATTCTCTTTCAAAAACCGAGAGGCATGTCTAATGTCAATGCTATAAAACTCCGTGGAACTAGGTGTCCTTCAATGTCGATACCACGATACTGATTCCAGCCTCAGCTGCAACGTGACTCTGGGTGAGAATTTGAGACATTAAGGATATAAATTGATATAAATACAGTAGAGGTTCAATAAAATAACCACTTTTTAGTAAGGAAGGAGGGAAAGGGGGGGAAGAGGGGAAGGAAGGAGGACAGGAAGCCAGATCCGTCCTTCAGGGTTAAAGGTTTCACTTTTTAGACTCCATATCTCGAGTTATTTTGTCTATGGCAGCAGTTCTCAAAGGGCGCACTTCGGAAATCCGGGGGGTCATTTTCAGTTGTCACAATGACCAGGGCTTTACTGATATTTAGTATGTAGGAGCCATCATGCAGAGGGGGATTGCAACAGGAATTGCTTCATATCACAAACATACATCCTGCTGGACATTCATGTAGGTGGAAAAAACTATTGATGATTATCTGAGTCTAGACTGTAACTTGATTTTATGTATAAAGCCCAAAGTTTTTTGTGTATTAATATACTTAAAATTTCGAGGATCACAACAGAGTAAATCAAAAAAGATTATACTTGTTTTGTTTGAGATTTTACCAAGAGTTGTTCACCAATTTCAGAAAGTCACACAACTGACAGGGGTCAGTCATGGTACTTGAGTTGCCAAGACAACACAATGTGGTTGTCACATTCAAGGTGATTCTGTGTTTAGGTGCAAGCATCTAACTGCTTTGTGATGTCTTTTATGTAGTTATGCTCGAGCATTTACATATTGAAAAGTATATTTTTCCTTTATCCATCATTTACATTAGATTATATTTTCTTTGAAATTGTGTGTGTATATGTATGTTATCTATGAATTTCACTTCAGGATCATAAAAGGGATAAATATTAATTATGCAAACAGTGTTGGATCTGAAAGAGTTGAGAACCACTGGTCTTTGTCAAGAGGCTAGCCTGGTCCTGTGGTTTTATATCTTTTTTTTCTCCCTCAAATGTCACTCAGAATGTGGTGGCATATCCTCACTTAACTGCTTAGTGACTTCTAAACAAAGCACTTTCTCTGCGCTAATCAAACAGGTTTGCAGTTCGACAGCACCCCACCGGCTGTGGAGACTCAGACCACAGCCCCTAGCCTCAGTAATGGGAGTTTTCCAGAAACTGCACTGGAGCTAGCCCCTGGACCACCTTGTCCTCAGCGGCTTTCCTCCCAACTGGTTTTAGAGGCTCACACTGTCCCCAGAGGCAGAACACCCCCACACTCACTCTGATAGGACAGCCTCAGTGCCCAAGGCCAACTCAAGTGAGATGCAAACTAACCAGTACTTTGAGTGTCCACAACATACTGGGCACATTGAGGTTTGTTATTTCATTTAATCTTTACAATCATTTGAAAGCTAGAAACTATTATCCCGGGGCCACAAACCTGACAAGAGCTTGAGCCAGAACTTGAACCCAGGTCTGCGTGGCTTAAAACCCGGTACTCTTTCCACTGTAACCCGTCACCTGCCTATCGAAGAAAATCTTGCAGTCATACCCCAGTCTGAGCACTAGATTTTCTGTTTGCGGCCAATGGTCAAAGAGCTTCTGAACAAAGGATAACTTTATTCACTCAACACCCATCTCCTTTTTTCTTTTGAGAAATAGAATAGCCTTAATCCAGTGTCAAACATACTTTCTTTTGAACTGCCTAACATCTTCCTTTTCCCCCAAAAAGATATACTCGAGTCTTTCAAAAGGCCTTTCATATTTGTATTTCCCCTAGAGAGATCAAGCCACTTCTTTAAGTGACAAAAGATTAGTAGGTGTTAACCTTCAATTATTTCTTCAGGAAAAGAGGCTTTGGTATTCTGCAAGACTGGGGATGTCTCAAGCTTCAGACAAGTGGTTCTCAACCAGGCACAATTGTGTCCCCCAGGGGACATTTGGCAGTCTGGAAACACTTTTGGCTGTCATAACTGGGAGCAGGGGTGTGTGTGCTACTGTCATCTTGTGAGTAGAAGTCAAGGATGCTGCTTAACATCCTACAATGAACAGGACAGCCTCCACAAGTAATTATCTGGCCCAAGATATCCTGCTTCAGATCCTTAAAATACACTCTTCTACTGGGGAAGAAACTACCAAGCCCTCCAGCTGGGGGAAGAATTCTGCTACAAAGTAGTGGTGGGGCTCTGCTTGCCAGAGGCCTGACAGCTGGCGCAACCCCTTTCCAGCAATTGTTCTTGAAAAGTGGGGCTCTGGCCCTGACAACCCAAAATTGGGGAATGGTTTCCCAGGTCACACAGACTTTAAAAATCTTTCTCATCAAAAATTAAAAAAAAATTTCTGATTACAAAAGAAATTACTCAGTGTTTAAAAAAAAAAGCAAGGCCAGCCCCATAGTGTAGTGGTTCAAGTTCAGCACACTCCGCTTCAGCAACCCAGGTTCACGGGTTCAGATCCTGGGCATGGACCTACACCACTCGTCAGCCATGCTGTGGCAGTGTCCCACACACAAAATAGAGGAGACTGGCACAGATGTCAGCTCGGGGCTAATCTTCCTCAAGCAAAAAAACAGGAAGATTGGCAACAGATGTTAGCTCAGGGTGAGTCTTCCTTGGCAAAAAAAAAAAAAAAGCAAACATAACAGAAATTGCACAAAAAGTTAGAGCCTCCTATAATCCCACTACCCAGAGATGGTTGTTAAGTTTGGTGTGTGTTCCTCTAGGTTCTTCCTAGCCATTTACTATCTTTTATTGATACAATAAGGAGGAGGGTATGCTACAGTTTGCCACTTGCTTTTTTTCCTTCATAATATATCTTGCACATGTATCCTCGCCTAGCTGTATGGTATCTCACTGCACAGAGGGCCATCTTATTTGATCAAGTCCTTACTGACAGATACGTGGGTTACTTCCAATGTTTTGGTATTACAAAGAACATGACACTGCATAACCTTTTACTTCTTTGTGCACTTGTGAGTTATGAGAAGTATAAATGCTAAGTTCAAAGGGTATGTATATTAAACCATACCTGCATTGTAAATAAAAAGGGTCTTCATTATTTGCATATTCATTAGCCAAGTCCTTGTAGCTGATTGTATAGAGAAGTGAAAGTAGTCACATGGGAACATTCACTAATGGACTTCTGATAAAATTAGTCCCTCCTTGCTTCAAAAGTATCTGAGCCCAGAGTGTCTATCCTAGCCATTCTAGTCTAGTCTTCTGTTAGTCTCTAACTGATTATATTGTAAGCATATGACAAATGACGCAAATATAATGCAGATTAATTCCAATAATTGCAAATCTTGCAAAAGATGGTGGATTTGATGAGTTTGATAAATAAGGCTAGAAAACTGTTCAAATCTCAAGCAAAGCCACTGAAAAATGTGGATCTGGCAGACTCAGACCAGTTAAACAATAAAGGGAAAGGTGACCACCAATAGATACTTATAAAAAAGAATGAAGTGAACATCAAAAGATTGAGTTCCTTAGGAAAACTGAGGAAGATCTCAAATATTTTTTCAAAAATTCCCCCTATGATTATGCAGCAAAAATCAAATGGGAAGGATATTGTAAGATACTAAATCACGGTTTCACTTGAAAAACAAACATTTGATCCTTTGTTTATTATAAGAATATATTTGAAATTATGAATATGCTTTTATAATTCTGTTCACTTTTCATGATAAAAGTCCCAATCAGACTTCCCCCCCTCCAATCCCCACCACATTCTATGAAATTTTGGTCCCCATTTTAAGTGGATTCATTTTTCTGGTGTCCACTCTCTCCTTGAGCTAAGCAGGCCCTCCACTCTCAGAAGCCCAGGAGGAAGGTTGTGTCACGGCACTCATGTCTGATATGTGAAGACAAAATAGTTCCTACAATTGTCTGATCCTTACAGGGGCTGATGTGTATCACATGTGACAACTGGGTCCCCTTTTCTTTTACTCCCTGAAGAAGTCACTGAGGACAGGATGAAGAAAAGACCCTGTGCTGGGTTTGCTTTCTATCACTCCCATCATTGCCAGCTGCCAGCCAGAGACCAGACAGCACAGGACAAACACCCCAGCTGCAGGCTTTCGCTGTCTTCACAATCCCCCCGGGACACCTGTCAGCATTCCGAGGTCGCTGAGAAAGGCAGCACACCAATACACCCCCAAAACAGCAGTGAGACCCCGTGGCCCTTTAATCCTGGAAGCAAGTCAGTAGTTGTGAAGAATGCTGTCAAGAGCCATAAGACGAGAGAGTCATAAAACATATTTCCTTAAAAGGCTGTTAACAATGTACACACATATGTACACATCCAACCTTCTCTCCAGCAATTTTAAAATAAAAATATACTTTCTACAGATAGTCTTAGAATGTCAAAGCTGAAAAGAACACAAACACCTATTTAAACAAACTTCATTTTACAGAGGAGGAAATTAAAGTCCTAAGGCCAGGGGTTGGCAAACTTTGTCTGTAAAGGGCCAGAGAGCAAATAGTTCAGACTTGGGAGGCCACATGGTCTCTGTCGCAACTGTTCAGTTCTGTCACTGTAGCACAATAGCAGCCATAGACAATATGTGGTTGTGTTTTGATAAAACTTTATTTATGAACACTGAAATTTGAATTTTACATTATTTTTCACATGCTACAAAAATATTGTTCTTCTTTGATTTCAACCATTTAAAAATGTAAAAACCATTTTTAGCGGGCTACATAAAAACAGGTGGTAGACTGGATTTGGCCCTTGGGCCAGTTTGCTGACCCCTGTCCTCGCCACTCTGACACCCAGGTGTAGTAATACAGAGCCCACCGTGTTACATCTTGTTTATTTGCTCTTTGCTTTACCCATCCACATCAGACTCAGATATGCTTCACCATAAATTAGTGTACCACTAAGGAGCTCTATAAATGTTTTCTAAATTTTAGGAATAATATTAAGATGTGTCAGAAACATGCCAGGCCACAGTTCAAAGAACATTGATATAATGCCATATTGTGCATTAAATAAAAACAATCAAGAGAAAAATAGAATAAATTTGAGAAATTCACTAAATTTGAAAAATAGGCTTTATTTTAACCAGTGGTATTATATGACATCCTATATGGCATAACTGATTACAGCCAAGTTCATGAGTAAAAATAACATAGCAGTTTCCCTCATTCTCTCTTCTGTTTTCTGTCCAGAGAAATCAGGAGATGGGAGCATGATGCTCAGAAACCAAGGAGCTCTTCCACAGACTCCAGCTGAGTCCAGGCTCCTGGAGCATTCAGCCTCCTAACACGTATATGGTCACATGTGCAAAGACCTTTATGAAAAAACACTCAGAGCAGTATTTCTGTAGGATATCACACTAGCATTGACAACCAAACATGGTCGATAAAATTCATCTTGCGGTGGATTGTGAGGATTTGAACTGCATATAAAGGAGATGCAGCCTTTGAGTTCATTTTCCTTTAAAGAAGGGGAATCCCAGGTGAGGTGTGATCACCATCAGTCTGCCTCTTCCTTCTTGCTCCAGTTGATCCAGGGTCCTACCCTGTCCCTCTGGAGTGCATGTATCACTGCACTGTGATAGAGAAATGGAAAGCACCTTGGCTCAAATACAAGATTTTGTCACATAGCCAACACTGGAAGTAGCTTTACACTTTCTTATTTCACAGAAGGTTTAAATATATGGGTCCTTTTGTAGCACAAGATGCCTGAAATTCAGAAAATTATGAAAACAACTCTTCTTCTCCACCCCTGAGGATATTTCATCTTTATAAAGTTGAAAATACAAAATATTAAAATAATTTGCCCTTTCTCCCCATCGAAAGGAATCACATTCTCAAAGGATTCCTACAACATACAAAATTCTGAAACAAAATTTATTTCTCCCTAAATCAAAACCAAGAAGTCAATGTTAAGCTACCAAGAAGACCCTTTTCCAAAGAAGGGTGGAAAAGACACCTTGTTACTTTTTTTTTAATAACCATATTTAGACAAAGATAGCAAAAGGAGTTTCCGGCCTCATGAGCTTTTATTTTTCACTTTGATTTTCAGCATTTCTTAGCATTGGTTATTGGGAGGGAAGAGAACAATTTGTTTTCCAAAGTCTGATATAGCCTGGGAAAAGCCATGATCTTTCCCATGACAGCTCCCCAAAAATAGTTGGTTGCAAACCAGATGGCAAGAATGAAAATGCTATACATCCATCTGTTCCATTTCTTCATAGTTTTCACATCAAAAGCACCTGGAGTATCTATTGTGTTCAACACAACATAGCACTGGGGGCAGAAGAGAGGATGTCACCTGCCCATAGCATGAGCCAAGGCAACATGGGTTCTGAACTACCCAAGAAGTCTTCACTGGCAAACTGCCTGGCACAAGGGCCTCCCGAAGAGAACAGGACAAGCAGCTGTGCATGCTCAAATAGCAAGACGTGCAAAACACATCGTCACTCTGCCAGCAATAAAGAGCACACAGGAAGTACACTGACAGCAAGAACTGGCTTCTGACTACTGGGGCCAATTCTCAAGAAACCTTGGCACTGAAGGTGGGGGTAAGCAGAGAAGTGGCAACACCACCTGGGGGGATGAGGGAGAAAGAGAGAGAAGCACACTTATGCATGCTCACACGGTGCCTCTGAAGGCTCCCTGGTCACTTCGGGTTCACAAGTGGCCGTCCGACAACCTGACTACTTGCCTGGCTCAGAACTTCATCTGCTGCATGCGCTTAACTATCTATGCTTTCTTCTCTCCTTTTAAGGCACAAACATATTTACAGTTTCAGATACACCTGTTGAGTTCTGAGAATCACATTAAGCAAGTTAATCACAGACTAGTACACAGAAGCCAGTTGGTCCTTGTTGGCTGTATGCATCGCTGAGGGACGGCTTCAGATCTGGAGCAGCCAGAAGGTGTGAGCCTTCTCTCTGAGCCACTGTGGGATGTGGTCAAGTCTACCTTCCACCACCAAGGTAGGGCCACAGGAGAGGCCAAAATGCCAAAAGCATGACTGGGATCTGGGACGCTTAATATTTTTTAATTTGCATTTAACAAACCTTAACAAGATGGCACCTCTTGCCTGCCTGAGCCGACTCTCACAAAGAGCAAGCAGAGGCTGCCATGCAGCATCTGTAACTCCACGTAAAAGTCACTGTGATCATAGTTTGCTCGTATTCTGTTACCCTTCCACAAAGACACACATACTAACATGTGCGCACGCACACACACATTTACACACACACACACCCCTTCCACCATGGAGGAAATCTTTGCAACAAGAGGCACTTGAATGATATTTGGAGAGTTCTCATGAAAAGGCCTTCCCCTCACAGTGAGGCGGGATCAACAGAACAGAAATCAGGTGCTCAGGATTCCATCTCTTCTTGGTCGAGGGGTGGCGGCACAAAGCTGATGACTTCATCGTAGGTCAGGCCTAGAAATTGGGAAGAAGAAGTAGCACGTGAGAGTTTTGACTCTTCTCTTTTGGTAAGCACTCTAACTTCTAAGCTCAGGTTTGATGGGCTACTTCAAATAACTGCCTCATTGCTTGTGTGTGACATCTCAGTGGAACATATGATCACACAGAAGTTCAAGGATACGTACAAAAGAACCATTTTTTCTTGTTTCTTTCATCACTCAGCCTCCTCTTTAAAGCTCTCTGGAGAAGGTGCTCGCAAATAATAGAGCACTCCCACAAGCTACAGCAACAGATAATCCTGGCTTCTGGGATTTAACAGCACTTCTGAATTTGTGTTTTATGGAAAGAATATGAGATTGGACATAGGAGACATGAGGTTCATTTCTGGCTGTGTCCCTAACTAGGTCTAAGATAACAGATAAGATATAAACTCTCTTTGCCCCAGTTCTATCAATTGTAAAGCTATAAAAATACTCTATCCCCTACCTATCTTAGAGAGATGTTGTAAATAAGGATTCTGAGAACCTCACAGCTCTATGCAGATGTGAGGGGCTGTGTGCAAAATCAGACCAGACATAAGTATCTCAAAGTTCCAGAGAGTGTCATCAGCTACAACAGACAGTTTCCATCAGAAGAACATATTCATTCTGCATTAGAGATCCTAATTACAAGTTTTTAAAAGTTGGTTACAACCAGAAATTTTATTTTTCCTACAGCTTTTGGTTAGCGGCTCACCTAGGAAAGATTTTTAAATCTAAGTTCTCAAGTTAGATGTTCATCCTACCCTTAGGACTTACTTTTCCATTCATCTATAAGGAGGTCCCTGCTTTCAAAGGACTGATCGTAAGGATCAGCCACTGGTTCATCATCAGGATCATGGTACTGAGCAAAGTAGGCATGTGCAAGCGCTTGGGCTGCAGTAATTCTCTTATCTGAGTCCAGTACAAGCATCTTCTCCAGCAAGTCGACAGCTATCAGCACCACAGATTGGAAGGAAAAAAGAAGAGTTTTTTAACGTGTTACCAAAGTTATGCCTTATTAAGCAAACACACAGTTTTGACCCTTCATACATAAACAAAGAATTCTCCTCCCAAGTGTCTGCTTTAGGATATATTATCCCATTTCTCCTTTATATATACGTATGTGTGTGTGTGTGTGTGTGTGTGTGTGTGTGTATGGATGGACGGATTTTGTATTTTTAAGAATACATTACTAAAGAATTTTTTTAAATGACTGAGATTCTGTTTGAACAAGCTTTTATGGAATGTCATTGTCAAACTGCTACCACTGTAGTCAAACTGTGTCAAAATGAAAGCCTATAACTAAAGTAATCTAAAGGAAGTAAGTAGGGCTAATTTTTTGTTCTTTGTTTTTATCTCCCTTCATGATTTATTTACTAACAGAAGGCAAATGAATATTCATCAAAGGGATGTTTGAAGATGGTATTTGGTATTTGGATGAAAGAAAATTTTATTGTTAAAATTTTCACTATGAAAAATTTCAATATACAAAACAGTACAGTGAATACTCATATGCCCACCACCCATATCCAACAACTAATATTTTATATTTATCTCTATATATATAGTTCTTGCTGAATCATTTTAAAATAAAATTATAGGGGCCGCCCGGTGGCGCAGCGGTTTAGTCCGTGCTTGGCAGCCCGGGGTTTGCGAGTTCGGATCCCGGGCACCCGCCGACGCACTGCTTGTCAGCCATGCCATGGTGGCGTCCCATATAAAGTGGAGGAAGATGGGCACGGATGTTAGCCCAGGGCCAGTCTTCCTCAGCAAAAAGGGGAGGATTGGCAACAGATGTTAGCTCAGGGCTGGTCTTCCCCACAAAAAAAATAAAAAATTATATATATGTCACTTTACCCCTAAATATTTCAGCATAAAGACATCTTCCTATACAATCATAAAACTATCATATCCGACAAATATAGAATTCCCAAATATCATCTAAAATCCAGTTCATGTTAAAATTTCCCCAACTGTCCCAAAGTTGTCTTTTATACCTAGTTTATTCAAACTAGGATCCAGTTAAGGGCCATGTACTATATTTGACTGGGTTTCTTTAGTCTCTCAATCTAGGATAATCCCACCCATCTCTAACCCCTGCTTTTCCTACCTTTGACCTGAAAAGACCCTCCAATTTTCTTGAGAATACCCACCAGTAGGGGTTTGTCTGATTGGTTCTTTGTGCTATCATGTATCTATAGCCTAATTTTCCTCTATCTCTTGTATTTCCTGAAAACCATGTTAGATCTAAAAATTTGATAAGAATTGGGTCAAACATTTTGGGCAAGAAAATTTCAGAGGTGATACTGCGTACTTGATGGTGCATTAAGGCCATTTGTCACATTATTGATGATGCTAAACTTGATCACTGGGTTAAGATGCTTCTTTTTTGCCCTAAACCAGTAATCTGTGGGATACTTTGACACCACGTGAATATCACTTCCTTTCACTTATGGCTGTTAGCATCCACTGATTTTCCTTTCCAGCAATTATTTCATTAGGGGGTCACAAAATGATGATTTTTCTAATTCTGTCTTTCAAATGAGGATATTTTGAGTTTCAGAATGGTGGCACTTGGATAAATACTGCCATGACCACAGTTATCACATTGGTGAAACAAAGGCTTTTGAGGCTTTGCAAATTATTGATGGTTCCTTAAATGAGGAAAGGGGCAAGGATGGGTAGTGAAAGGGAGGGCAGTTTCCTGAAGAGATCTATTGCCGCATGCACTGGAGGTTGTAAAAAACCCCTGTCCTGCAGCCTGCATTCCAGAGTAATCCAAAGGAGAAATGTGGGTTTCAGAGGAATACAGAAACAAAATGCATATTTATGTCATTTCAAGTTCATAAGTTTAACTTTATTTAAACACTGGGAGAACTGCCTAGATATCTTCTTCTCTTCTTAGAAAAAATAAACCTTATCAGCTGTTGTTTGGATCATATGATGAGTCTTTGCCACTTGTAGGGTAGAAAGTACCGTGTCCTTATAACCAATACCTTGATGAAGAATAAGGTCGGGGTAAAAAAAGATTCCTCTAAGATCTTGACAGACGTAAATACACACATTACATCAAAGGGCAATTTAAGTTTTAATTCACGTTGTGAGAATAATGGTGAAACATGAAGTCAGTGACTGACAAAACAGAGCCATCAACATTTACATCGTTGGTGTATTCCTGCTCAGTTACTACGATGGGCATAAGTTCGTGGTCAGTAACACCATGTTCTGTCTGCAAGAAGAGACTCTTTATATGACATCACTGTTTGGCAGTGGGCTGTGAGGCATGTTTAAATTCTGAGCACTGCAGTACTGAACACCAGATGGCCCAAAGTCTCCATTCAACTCACTCGCCGTCTGTATTGCTAAGCGGTATCCACTTCTTTTGAAGGTTTAAACGTCATGATTCTAGAGAAAAGGGATACCTATCAGGATGGATGTGTCCTCAATAAGTTGCTGGGACACACACAAATCCCCGCCCCCCCCCCAGAAAAATGCATTAACTTATCTCTTTGAGTTGACTAACAGGAAGTCAAACAGTGAGCATTGCCATGTCTAAAACATGAGCTGATATGATAAAAAAAATTCAGAACAGAATGACAGACATCATCAATGACATACTACATCATTTCCCAACATCCTAGAGTACTTACAACTCAGAGAGCTTCTCACAGATCCTTGAACCAGATAAAACAACTCAAACAAATCATACAAAGCCAATGTGAGCATCCCAGGGCAGAGGCAAACCTAAACCAACCCCAGTGGAATTCTGTATACCCCTGATGAGTTTGTGGATTCTTTCTTGGACGTGAGGGTGATCCTGCTGAGATCTGACATACTCTCCATCTCCAAGGCTGACATGAACTCATCCACAACTGCCCAACACTTTAAACAGCATGAACATCTCACTATTGTAAGAATTATCACAGCAACACTGAAACCACTCACAACAATCACTATGGTACTTGAAGTACTTGAAAAGGTAAAACCACTTAGCCTTCACTTCAGCTTCTGAAGAGGTCGTCATGGCCATCAGCCCTCAATAGGATAAAACTAAACCTGAAGCACAGCTGCTGGGACCCTTAAGAAGAGGGATGACCCACACAGAGATTTTAAAACACACCACTATAACACAGTCTTCAGAAAAGTGAGAAGGTTGATTATACTACTATTATACCATTGCTCCCCTCCCAGTCATAGGGAGGTCCTAGTCTGATTTTTCTGTGTCCATCATTAAATAGCACTGTCCACCACACTCTCCTAGAGTCAGGGAATTAGAGTTGCAGGCAATGCCACTTTTGGGGGCCAAGTGAAGCACACATGAGCCCCCAGCTTTAAGGAATAAAGCACCTCCTCTTTTAGCCAAGGCAGTGCATATACTGCAGCTTCCACTGTCACATCCCTTTGCCAAGGATCCTGAAAGTGACGGTAGCAGGAAGGAATATGGAGCCATTCCTTAAAGTCGGAGGTGGCAAATTAGCTCCAAAAAGACGAGAGAACGGTTAAGTCTCTGAGGAGCAGAAGAAGAGGGGAAGGGAAAAGTCCATGTGGATGACAGGTCCCTAGCTCAGAAGCTACAGGCAGAGTAGGACTCACCACAGGGAGCCCCTGGGCGGGTCCTCGCAACACCCATCTGTGCTTCAGTTGTTTTCCCCTCAGCTCGGGACACCATAAAACGTCAGCAGTTCTGAACAAGTCACAGGCTTTCCTCTGTGTACCTCTTTCTTCCTGTGTCCATCAATCTTTTCTCCAAACATTCCCATTACTTTCTCTCCTTTCTTCACTGTACCAGCCCATTTCCCCCACCAAATTCTGTGATCATATAAATATATAAGCATGTCATGTGATAAAAAAAAAATGACCTGACAATACAAACACAGATAATAAATGGCATATTTACCACCTTCCAAGATTTAATTAATGGTACCCTACTGAGTCAAAAGGAAAAACTTTTCTTCAAATCCCTAATTTATGTCATAACCAATTCAATATCCATGACATGAGGATATGGTCAACTTACCCAAGGGATTGGCACCAATAAATACATTTGCAAAGTTCATCTTCGGCATCTGGGTCAAAGACTGAATGTAGTTTCTTGCCTGTAAAAAATAAAGGGTTTTGTTAATCATGTTACTGCTCTCAAAGACTCTTGGTCCTGTCAGGGAACAAGTGTTAACTGACAAAGTCTGCTAGCTCCAATGTTTATGATTGTTTTTGATATTCATTAAAGACTTCTCTCTTACTGCCATCCTAACTTCCTTATTTATGATCATCACCTCTATTTATTACTGCTATCTCTCACAGTTATATTTCAAGTGAACAAGAATGCTAACCAATTAAGTCCTCTTAGTAGCTTTTTGATCATAGGATCAGAAGTTTACTAAATGAGGCCAAGATATCTAAGAAGTATCCCTTCCTGAGACAGTCTTCCTAAAAAGCTAAAATTGGCATAAGGATTGGTATTCCTAAAGAAAGTCTAGGACCAGCAGTCTTTGGAGGGTGTTGAACTCAGTAGGTGCTTAGGACATCAAAAGGATATCAATATTAAACCTTGTTAAGTAAGTAATCTTGGTAACAAGAAAGTAAACATAAGCTTAGTATGTTATTCTAAGAGGCTCAAACACATTTTAAAACTACTAAACCACCTTAATAAGAGCAATAGAGAATAGTGGATCAAAGGTTACATGGCCTAAGCAGAAATCCTTCCCCTACCACTTAAAAGCTACATCTTCTAGGGCAAGTCTCAACTAACATATCAATTACCTCATCTGCAAAATATTAGTGTTAGTATTAGATATTAGTATTTGGCTTTCCTATATTATATGGTTATTGTGATACTCAAGCAAGATAAAACTCACGAAAGAGCTTCAAACTAAATTCTGATACAAACAACATTTATATTACCAATATAGTTGTTATAAATGTGGTCCCTGGGGTGGGACAGGCTTGAGCTTGAATCTTGACTTTATCACTTTAGGCAAGTTATTTACTCTCTTTAAGTCTTGAGTTCTTTGTCTGTAAAATGGGATTAATAACAGCGCCTACCTCACAGGGGTGGAGCGAAGATTAGCGATAAAAAACCAGTACTTCCTTAGCACAGTTCTTGGTTTGGGGTGACAGCTTAACAAACATTAGCTGCTATCACTTTAGAAAGGAAAGTCTGCTCTCATTTCCTAAGGATGTTTCAATTTCGCCATTTTTTCTGAACTTCAGTCTAAGGAATTTAAGGTGCCAAATACTTTCAAGGACTGATAGCTCTAATCAAGGCAAAAACAAAAACTGGTCTTGAGAATACTCACATAAATACAAATGTAACTCATAAACGTATGTTTCAGATATTAGGTATTAAACTGTCTATGACCTTCCCTGTTTCAAAAAATAAATCCCACTATCAGTCCATCTGAGTAGTGGAGATAAAACTTCCTTGAATCTCTCTTAACCACCTCCTTAAAATTCCTGTTTTAATACAGCTCAACAGTGAAGGTGTGTGTATATATTTACGTGTATACACATGCACACACATAAGGTTAGAAAAAGTTCTGGTCGCTGGGGCAACTTCACCTTAGTTGCATGTGGAGCGAGCTTTGAAAAGCAGTTGAGCATCTTTCCGATTCGAAAAGAAGGTTCTAGGAATTGAATATCCACATGGCTGTAATCCCTTCCTTCTTGAGCATGTAGACAAAAGGATGAAGGGAAAACAGAGGTAAGAGAGACCTGTCTCATGCGGAGAACCTTCATCCCTCTAATAAGATAAATAAAAAGACAACCTGAATACAGCTGAGGGAGAAACAAAGCCACTGGGAAGGGCCTCTGCAATGCCAACCTGGTTCCCAAAAAGATTAAGAGCACCTTAGCAAGAAGTGCCCCAACCATCTCTGATGATAAAATTAGAGTTAGATTAAGTAGTTAAGAACTGGTAAAGAAGGCACCTAACCCTACATAAGTGTACATGTTTATTATATAGTATTTGTGTATTTTCTTTAAAATATAGTACTTATTAGTTTTAAATATTTTATGTTTCTTCTTAAATAAAGAATCCTCTTTCGGTCATTAAAAAAAACTGACAAATAGAGAAGCATGCTGATGGCCTTCAGTCAACTACGGCTCCAGCTGAAAGTCATCAGACGGTAGCATCTCCTAACCGCAGACATAGAACCTGGGAAAACACATGCAGCCTCTGGAGCACTAAATGCATAAAACCCAAATATAAAGGTAACATCATTTTCTATGTGCAAGCCTATAAGTTATATTCTCAATCCACAGGACTGGATGACATTTTATCCCAAATGTCAACATCTTGCAATAGCACATAGGCAGTCATCGCCCGAGCAGCCCTCAAGGCACATGCAAGCATTCAGTGACACTACAGACTGTGTTGGTTACACAGTGACAATAAAATTAGAATGTGGCCTTCTGAATTAGATACCCCAGTACAGTCTATGTGTTCTCACCTCATGGCTTGGCATCCTGTTAATGAGATAAGCAGGGGGGGTCCCCGTCAGACGCATAATCTGCTGAAGCTGGTTAATATCTTAGATGCCTAGTCAAGGGCGTTGTTAACCACACAGTGCAAAAAATAACTTTCAACTCAAGTTTTTAAAAAGGCCAAAAAGCCACCCCCAAACAAACAAAAAACCTACTCCCTACCCATCCCACCCACCCCAGGCCAGAGCCCAAGGCTTCATGTTAAAGCACACTTCTGGGAATGGCATGAGAGTTATTAGGCATGTAGCCAGTGACTGGCCATGAAGGTAGGAAAAACGAATTTTCTTTGATTCTAGTATCATCTTTAATGTTAAACATTTTAGGCTCCCTGGAAAGAGACTGTCCCTTGATCCAGGATGCCAGCCAGAGAACTGTTTTCAAGCACTGATGGCCAAAACCTGTTTGTTTATGGGGTAGATGGAGATGATTCAGAAAAGTATGACTTGACTTTGGACAAAATAAAATATCCAATATAACCATACAAGGAAGAGGTTAAATTTTTGTGCCACAGGTTCTGGTGATTCTCCAAGGCAGTAGCCCTCCAAATATAAGACATAGGTGGGTGTGTGGGTTGATAAACAACGCCAAGTTTCAAAGACATTAGTAGTGGTACACTTAAAATACATGCCACAAACACACAATGGTAAGTGAAGAAAGGGGAGATGGGGGGAAAGTTAGAAGCTAATGGCAAAGACAAAACAGAGGTCACAGGCTGCTGATAGTAGTATAGCATGCCACAGTGATTTACCCCACAAGTCTCTAACAGGTGAACATACTGACTTCACTTAACAAACAGCTGGGAGGAAGTTTGCAAAACACTCTGCAATTTTCCGACAAGGGCAGAACTATGAGGTCTTCCATGTGTATAAGCATATATGTAAGTTGTATTTCAAACTTCTTTTACCTGTCCCATCAATTTTAACAGAATCCCCTCTCCTCCAAAATATCATGAGAACTATTAGTTCATTGTGTGTTCCTATTAAAGCAGAAGTGATGGAATTTTTTAAATCCTCAATACAATTTAATAAAAACCTTGTCATATTCCCTTTCTTGTTAACTATTAACTCCCTCCTTCAATTGTAGCATCATCTGCAATAAGCACCCTGATCAAGTAATTTCACTTTGTGGCTTCCCTCAACAATCTTTCCACTTCAGTTCATCCTCTGAACTCAGATTCCCTAGTGGTCAGATCACTACAAATAGATGTTCAAGGCCGGCCATTAGGAAAGCTGAGGCCATGTGCTCCACCCTGCCTTTCATGCTCCGTAAACCCAAAGACAGAGGCCAGCAAATTCAAAAGGTAGCATGAAGTTCCTCTTAACATTCTTACAACAAAGTTTAGATTTACCTTTAAACAAATTACATAACAAAAAGTACTTTGCATGCCAAGAGAAATAACAAAAGTAAGTATTAAGTAAAAAGTAAAACTAAGTAAACTAGCAATAGTTGAGTACCAGTTGGGTTTGAAAACGTTAAATCCTGCCACCTCTCTCTTCTCTCCTGTGAACAATACTTGGCCTGTACATTTCCTGTTTTTGTCTCCTTTAGTCAAATAGGTTATTATATCCCCTTCTTGTCAGGAGGTTAGGAAGAATATATTTCTAGAGAAAAATCTGAGAATGAGTCAGTGAAAGGGCTTTTGTTTTCTTAATATGATTTTTTGTTCTTTCACTGATTACTATAGGTACTGGGTCACCAACCAAAATAGCCATCCATCATGGCCCATTTATCCCTTTTCTTTTCTATTTTTTTTTAAAGAGATGCCCTGAGCTAACATCTGTTGCCAATCTTTCTCTTTTTTTTCCCCTCCCCAAAGCCCCAGTACATAGTTGTATATCCTGATTGTAAGTCATTCTAGTTCTTCTATGTGAGCCACCACCACAGCATGGCAACTGACAGATGGGTGGTGTGGTTCTGTGACCAGGAAGCAAACCCGGGCCACCAAAGTGGTGAGCACCGAACTTTAACCACTAGGTCATCAGGGCTGGCTCCCATTTATCCCTTTTCTCACGGCACATCCTAACTTGTTCTCAATCAGCCCATCCGTTGTTGCATTCTTCTACTCAGAATGTCCTATTATTTACTGACTGAATTTCTACATAAATGATGGCATCACTACTTCACTACCTTTCAGGAATAACAAAAATAGCTATTGGCTTTCTCTGTTTACTACAACCCTTCACTAATGAATTTTTCTCTTAATTTTTAAAATCTTTAAACAATTTTGCTCACCTTGCTTTGTGGTTTACACATCATGTGTTCCACACATCATGTGCTTTTAAGATAAACTGGTACTTGGGCAGTACAGCTAACATCAAATTAATCTTGTCTACGCTTTTGAATGTTTAAACAACTTTTATCCACTCACCATAACTATGCAGGGAAAAAAAAATCCTTCTTATTCCTTTACTCAATACAATATTGTTTGAGTAGGTTGTGAATTCTGGTTCTCAATGTCATTATGCCCAACTCCATATGAGAGCTGTTGAAATGTATAATGTGCCCTATTTCACATAAGATAAAGACATCTCATTATTAACTTGGGCATTTGGTGTTGTTTCTTTCTTAAACATAGATGATAGATGAATGATAAGTAGACACTATTTGCCCATACTTTCTCTGTCAGAAATTCTTGTGATTGACAGCACATAGCTATAGGGTAGATGGTTGGGGATGGGAGAGGGTACTAAGAAAGAGCTGCTAGTAGCCATCGCCAGACAGGGAATGAATTTGCTATTTCAGTTTCATTAGCACTACTGATTAATAAACTGAGTTTCTTCCCAACCTCACTCCTCTGCCCCCATGTCCTCTCTATTACCAATCTTTCTAAGCAAATACATTTAAAACAAAAAAGCACTATCCTCTCTAAGCATCATCTCATATCTTCTTTGATTCACTTCCGTCTAGCCTCTGCATTTCATAAAGCAAGACACTCCTTCAGGTTGACATTGTGGTCACAACTCTGACAATGACTTTCAAAATAGTGCACATTCGCATGAGATTAAAGTTTATATCACGTTATCAGAACATCTGGGATCTATGTTCATCTCTGCCAAGTGACTCAGTGCATGACTCAGGCAAGTCACAGCCTTTCTGTGCTTTTGCTTCCTCATCTTAAATAAGTAAATAAAACAAAATAAAATAGGGCCAGAATACTCTCTTACATCCCTCAGAGTGGAAATTCATAAATACACTGGGCTTTGTGGTCCTTTTAAGGAATGTACCAGGAACATACCAGCTGCAATATTCTTTATTTTGTCAGGGAGATGATGAACAGTTCAAACTCACCTGTCAAGTTGCCTCAAGCTACCCAGCAGTCTTCCCAACTGGGAGAAAGGACCCCTTCAGTCAGAATGCTGGGAGGAGAATGCAGGAAGGTACAACTGGAGCTTGGCTCCACAGCTCTTTTTCCCTTTTATCCAACTGCCTGGTGGCAGACAGAGGGGAAAAGAGAGAAAGGCTGGGCTTTCATGATTTCTCTCACGTATCTGGCCCAAGAAAATAACCAAGAGCAGGAAATCATAGCCAAAGTAAGCCAGAGTCACATTCCCATGCCTTCTCTCTAAATCCCTGCTTAGAGGCAGGAAAGCATTAACTCCAAAGCTTTTTCTCAGTTTACTCAATTTGCAGTTACAAAGGCAGGCTGTGGAAGAAGGTTTTACAACCCCTAGTCCTGTGGATCTGAGGTTACCAGGAGTGGGGATGTTGCCTCTGATGGTCTGGAGACTGAGTAGGGAGGTACCCCTGTTGGGGATGGACACCTTACACAGGATGTGTGAGCTATCTATTCTAAAACAATAAAAAGTAACTTCTGGAAAAGGGCAACAGCGTGCAGACAATGCACATTTCATTCTTTTAGTGATGAAGCTAGACTAATACATCATGAGGCTTATGCTTTGAGAATGAACACTAACCAAAAAGTAAAAAGAGCTCTCGAGTATATGTGAAACTTCTGAGAAAGATGAAGTCAGGGCTTGAGAATGGAGACAAATTTTCCATTAATCTCTTGGAATGAATTAGAATCTCAAATCTCACTTAGTGGGATACTACTGCCCAATACAAGCTCCCACAATCTAAGTACATATCCAGATAGAGAGAGAACAAAACAGACTCATGCATGTGAGCGGGCAAGTGTGCACACACACATACACACACACACACACTTACACCTCATTCTGGAAGTCAGCACACAAAGGGCACACGTGCTTACAGACACACCCAGGTCAAAGTACAGATTGATGGAAGGCAAGAGGCAGAGGGTCCCAACAGGGCAGATAATTACAATTAAAGCATCAACTCACAGACTCTGAGGAGATTTTCTTCAAAAGCTCAGCCCCTGGGGTTCCAACGAGTCTTAAAATGAGCTTCAACTGATCAATATCTAATGGTGGACTATAAAGGAAAATGTTGGGACAAAATAAAAATGAAAAACAAACAATAACGAATAAAACAAAACAAAAACAAACAAAATACCCCAATAACAAAAATAAAAAACCCCAAACCAAGCCAAAATGGTGAATTCATCTAGGTCAACCCTTCTGCAGGACGGTCACTTCAGGTAGAACATGCTTCTCCTGTACAAAGATTCAAAATGCTACCACACACATATCCAATTTATATTCATTTTGTGCATCTGTCAACATTATCTATCAGTAAAGTGAAGCGATTTTGGCTGCGTACTTAGCTGCCAAAGACAGCAGGTGAGAACACAACAGCTTCACTCAGCACATATGTTCAGTCCACACCTACCTCCTCACCTTCCACCAAAGCATCAGTAGCCAATCAAGCAAAGAGCACTGGTAAGCAGAGTGCTACAGATAAGCAAAAAGCAGCGGAGCACAGGAGCTAGGGATGTACAAGCCTACCTGTGAATACTCCCCTAACGCCTGACCTGACCTAAGGAGCTTGTAATATGACAGGGGCCTGTGACCATTTCAGAGCCTAACCACCTCAGCACACCCTCTAGAAAACCTCTCCCTCTATACTGGCTACAGTAGGCAAAGAACTGCGAGTGACAGTTGGCCAGCAGAGGGCCCCACTCCCCCACTGCATCTGCATGTATCTCCAGGAGTGCCATAATAAAGCAGGACATATGAGGTTTCAACCTTATAAATGCATTAACAAACCTCACACATCCCGAAGGATCTAAATAATAGGCTACAATGTCCAAACCTTTATTCTGGTAGCCAGCTCTTCCATGTATACTCAGAATATATGTGCATGTATTAACCAGAAGGCAAAAACTTCCCATTTGTTCTTACTGTATTTAGACTTGCCTAAAAAGGAAGTGAAAAGGTGAGAGAAAAAAATCTTATAAAATAGCTTTTAATGTTCCCTATGAAAATTTAAATAGTTTATCCATGTCTGTATTGACATTTGGGGGGAAAAGGAGGATTGGATGACTATCTTCTGATCCCAGTCAAAAAATCCCGTCAGGTTTTTTACATGATTAGATCCTTCTCAACTGCAGGTCTCAGCTTAAATTTCACCGGCTCAGAGAGCCCTCCCCCAACACTCTACATAAAGAAGCTCCCCCTTCCCTGTTATTCTCCATCTCAGCACAGACTTGAAAACATCACAGTGCTTATCGCAATCTATAATTACTTTGTGTATTTTCTGTCACCTCTACTAATCTGTAGCTCTGTGAGGGCAGGAGCCACTCTGCCTGTTCACCACTTATCACCAGTGCTTAGCCTAACATCTGGCACTTAGTGGGCACTCAAAATATTTGAGAAGGTAGAGCAGGATGGAGAGGAGAATGGAAGAAAAGATTTTTGCTTATGATTACACATATAAAGGCAATATAGTGTAACTTAAAAATAATGGCCTCTGCAACCATAGTTGCCTAAGTTACAGGAATTACTTATGCAATAATATGACTGGCATCTTGCCCTGTTCTTTTTTTTCCCCCCAGATATAAAATTGGCTTAAGGGGTAGAAAATTCTAGACAGGAGTCAGCAAACCCCAGCCTGCTGCTTGTTTTGAAAATAAAGTTTTATTGCAACACAGCCCTGCCCAATCATTTACGTATTGTCTATAACACCATTCACCCTACACAACAGAAATGAGTTGTTACAACAGAAATCACATGGTCACAAAACCCTAAAATGTTTACTATCTGGCCCTTTAAGAAAATGTATGCCGAACCCCATCCTAGACCCAAACAATTTGTGTTCTATAGAAAACAAGGATTAACTCAAAAACAAGTCCACTCAACAAGTGATTTCTGAATTAAAAATAGTAGTGAATTTTGTCATCTGCAAATAGCAAACACGAATGTGTTCTGAAGGTTAAAATTTCAACACTGATTCTTAGTTCAAAGTGTTGACAAGAAAAATAATTTAATGGGAACAGAGAGGGGAGAGGAGATGGATACCATCTTGCTCTAAAAGAAGCAAATTAACTATATTACAATAGAATTTAATATGGGATCCTCTTTGCTCATTTAAAATGATTCAGTTCACAAAAATTTTGTTCCCTCACTTTCTTCAGGAACAAATTTAACTGGGTAGCTATCTCACAAGATAAAATATATCACATATGAGAAAAAACTAGACTACTTCAGCTCTCAAACAGGTAGTTTTAAAATGTATGCATCAAAACTAATCTCTAGAAGTAATGCTGTTGAGATTGGTACTCTTGTTTAAGAGACTTCTGACTACTGAAAATGAGAGTAAGGTTTATACTCCCTCGGAGGAAGACAGAAGACTCTGGGCTGTGAGTTTCTCAACTGCCCTAACTTCACCCCAACATAGCTAAGGATATGCCACTCCCACTAGTCACAGTGGCTCACTACAGCTATGAGCTTGGGAACCCATGTCTTTCTCTCACTTCTGCCAGTATGAAACAATCACAGGCCTGAAGAATAAAGCCCCAATTCCTCAGCCTCACATTCATGGCCCTCTCTGATTTGGCATCAAGCTTCTTTTCTGACTCTCCATCAAATAATTATTCCTTAATGCACTTAGTGCTTCAACTCACACCAAATATTCCTAGGCACTTCTAAGCTTCCAACTTCTTATTTATCCAAGTCATAAACAAGAATATCCTCCACTCTCCCCTCCTACTAAGCCTCTTCTCTTGTTTTTTATTCTTCAAAGACCTGCTCAGACAAGAACTCTGCCATGAGGTCTACATGGGTATCTCAGGCTCGAATTAATCTCTGCTTCTCAATACTTATTTATACCTCTATTATAGTATTTCTAGCACTCCATCTTATTTTATAGTCAGAGAGTAAGACATTTGTTCAAGTAACTCCTGTAACTTACTTTCCACTAAGTATGATCACTCTGGTTTGGGGGACAGGTACCATCTTACCCCCAGCACCGTCCACAGAGTAGCCTGATACATATTGGTTGACTTGAAAAGACTCGCTGTAACATGCTTTTCAACTCAGCTCCACCCCTCTGCCTCGCCCTCACAACCTAGAATGACCACACTCTATGGAAAGTCTGTATACCAAAAAGTAGTCAAGAAAAGTTGCTTCATTTAATATCAGGCCTAACAAAGTTCTCAAACACTCCATTTGAAGTGTTTACATGATAAAGAGTCTACAAACACAGTGCCATGAGTGTGTAAGGGCTATGGACAAGGACAGTAGGTACAGCATGACAGCCAACACTTAGGAGATTAGTAAACACACAAAGCAAAATAAAAATCTACTTAGTAGCTAAAAGCACTTGCATGAAGGAAGTCAAAGCATGCAAACCTCAGAAGAAATCACCACAGGTTCTCCAAGAGCTGGCAAATCCACTGAAATACAGGTCAGTCCTCCAACAGTACCAGCTACTGTAAGGCCACTACAATTTGTCCAGGCAGTTAAGGCCAGAAGGAGCTTCAAGTAGCTATATAAGCAGAGCAAAGCAAAATTTACCACATTATGACAATTAGTTATTTCCACAGCAAGCCATCCTTCATAATAGGTTTAACCTTTTTCCCTAGATAGAAGAAATTGTTATTACTAGGTAAAAATGTGTTTTAACTGTAATGATCACAATGTCAAAATTCAAATCATAAATCTCCTGATCCTTCCTAAAAACAACTACTTAGGCCTAAGATTACTCTTTAGACTAGTTTCTCTGTAACAAAAGTAAAAGGTAGAATGAATACATGAGGAAAAAAACCTAAGGGTAATGGGGTCACCAGAGTAAAGGTAAAAAAGGGATATTCTAGTCACTGCTAAGTGTCCTAGGCAACTCCTAGAAACCGCCACAGGCCAGAGAGTTGAAGACGAATAAAAGGACCTGTTGCAGGACCTACCCGGGAGTACTGTGCGTGTGAGCAGCAGTTCTCAATGGAAAAACTCCATACAGGGCAAAGCCAGAACATTGATCTTTGGAGGGTAGGAAATCCTCCTCGTGACAGACAGGATGGACTAGAGTGAGACTTAGCCTATTTCCTTCTCTTCTTGATCGTCAAAACAGTCATTTGTACTGTCACACAAAGAAAATTTCTTAAGGTACTCTAGCTTTCTGGACAAACCTGAGAATTCTAGCCTTTTCTGGGAAAATATATTCTCAAGTTAGAAAAGAAAAGGCAAATAATCCAATAAAATATTTTTCTTCTTCAACATTTATTATTTCTTCTTCAACATTTGCTTGTCATGTCTAAAGTGAAACCACCCCCTTTTTTTTTGGTGAGGAAGATTGGCTCTGAGCTAACATCTGTTGCCAATCTTCTTGTTTTTGCTTGAAGAAGACTGTCCCTGAGCTAACGTCTGTGACAAACCTCCTCCACTTTGTATGTGGGATGTCGCCACAGCATGGCTCAATGAGCAGCATGCAGGTCTGTGCCTGGGATCTGAACCCACAAACCCCAGGCCACCGAAGCGGAGCATGCGAGCCCAACCATTATGCCACCAGGCTGGCCCCATGAAACCGCTTTTTAAAAATGAGAAATATTTGAAACCAATGACTGAAAGTGAGGGGTAGATACGACAGGAAGGGGTACACCAGAGCTTTTAGCTCTACTGGCAATGTTTTATCTCATAATCTGGCTCCTCTGAACATAGGTGTTCACTGTTATTATTTGTCTTTTTGTAGGTCTGAAGTATTTCATAAAATGTTTGAAAAATATCAGAAGAAGAAATGAATAAAGTAGAATTAAGGAGCAAATTTAATATACTAGGAAAACTCATATGGAGTAGGGCAACAGCTGATGACAAGAGGATTATAACAGTGCCATTATCCTCTAGTTAATATCTTAAGCGTTTCTATTAAAATGAAAGAAGGGAAAAAAAGTCTTACACATGAAGGAAATTCATTTGATTACCTAGGAAAGGAAAACAACAGCGAGCCAACACTGTGACCTCTGGAAGAGAAAATAGTATTTGATGTGTAACAGGGCTACGAAACTCATTTTCTTTCGTCCTTAGACTGTTAAGCATTAGTAATAACATTTTCTAATGGGCTCACTCTTTTCAAAACCAATGGTATTTGAAATAAGTTAGCACTATATCTGAAGAGACATTCTGTATCCTCACTCTCTTCTAATATAAAGTTCTATCAGCTGTGTCCACCTGACGTACCTAGTCAACTAAACTTATTAGGCAGGACTTCTTTAAAAGAATAACAATATTATTTCTGAGCTAGATGGAAGGGTTCTGCAAAGTCACAAATGAGAATAATTTCTAACCTAACCATGAATAATTAGCTTCAAGCCAAAAATTAATATTTCTTATATCTTTAGGGGAGCTCCAGGGGTTATTAACAACAAGTACCAAAAGAATCTCTCAAGAAGGAGACTAATCACAAAAAATGAGAAAAAGGTAGAATAGGCATCTAAAACTGTGCAGAGATCTAAAACTGCATAGTCCAATACAATAGCAGTAATCACATGTGATTAATTACATTTAAATGTAATCTAAATAAAATTTGAAATTCAGATAAAAACACTCATAAAACTATAAATAGAAGAGTACTTCCTTGACATGATAAAGAACATTTATGAAAAACACACAGCTAAAATCATACTCAATGATGAAAGACTGAAAGCTTTCCCTCCAAGTTAAGAACAAGACAAGGCTCACTTTCACCACTGCTATTCAACATTGTACTGGAAGTTCTAGCCAGAGCAATTGGAAAGGAAGAAGTAAAACTATCTTTCTTCACAAATGACATGATCTCATATAGAGAAAATATCAAAGAATCCACAAGAAAGCTACTAGAGCTAATAAACAAATTGAGCAAAGTTGTAGGGTACATGATCAACAAACAAAAATCAGTTATGTTTCTACACAACAACAATGAACAAACCGAAAAGGAAATTAAGAAAGCAATTCCATTTACAACAGCATCTAAAAGAATAAAATACCTAGGAATAAATTCAGTCAAGGAGATGAAAGATTTGTCCATTGAAAAACATTGCTGAAAGAAATTAAAGAAGACCTAAATAAATGGAAGGACATCTCATATTCATGGATTGGAGGATTTAATATTGTTAAGATGTCATTATACAAAAGTGATCTAAAAATTCAACACAATCTCTATAAAAATTCCAACAGCCTTTTTTTGCAGAAATAGAGTAACCCATCCTTAAATTCATATAGAATCACAATGGAACCAAAGAGCCAAAAAAACCTTGAAAATGAGAACAAAGTTGAAGGACTCACATTTCAAAACTTACTATAAAGCTACAATAATCAAAACAGTGTTGTACTGCTATAAGGATAGCTATCTAGACCAATGGAATAGAATTGCCAAGCCCATTCAATGGGGAAAGGATAGTCTCTTCAACAAATGGCACCGAGACAACTGGATTTCCCCATGCCAAAGAATAAAGTTGGACCCCTAACCTCACATCATATACAAAAATTAACTCAAAACGGATCAAAGACCTAAGTGTAAGAGAGAAACCCATAAAACTCTTACTAGAAAACATAGTAAATCTTCATGACCTTGAATTTGGTAATACATTCTTAGATATGACACCAAAAGCATGAGCAACAAAAGAAAAAATAGATAAATTGGAACTTCACCAAAATTGAAACTTTGGTTCACCAAAAGACATTATCAAAAAAGTGAATAGACAGCCCACATACTGGGAAAAAATATTTACAAATCTTATATCTGATGAAGGTTTAATATCCAAAATATATAATGAACTCCTAAAACTCAAAAAAAAAAAAAAAAAAAAGACAACCTAATTAAAGGATGGATTAAGGACTTGAACAGATATTTCTCCAAAGAAGATATACAAATGGCCAGTAAACACAGGAAAAGATACTCAACATTATTAGTCATTAGGAAAATGCAAATCAAAACCACGAAGAGAAACCACTTCAAACTTGCGAGGATGGTGATGATGAAAAAAAAGCAACAAAGAAAAGAAAAGAATAAGTGTTGGTGAAGATGTGGAGAAATGGTGCAGCTGCTGTGGAAAACATTTTGGTGGCTCCTCAAAAAGCTAAACATAGAATTACCATATGACCCAACAATTCCACTCCTAAATATACAGTCATGCACCATACACAACGTTTCAGTCAACAACAGACCACATATACGACAGTGGCCCCATAAGATCTGTACCATATAGCCTAGGTGTCTAGTAGGCTATATCATCTAGGTTTGTGTAAGTACATTCTATGATGTTCGCACAATGACAAAATCACCTAACGAAGCATTTCTCAGAACACATCCCCATCATTAAGCAACACGTGACTGTATACCCAAAAGTACTGAAAGCAGGGACTCAGATACTTGTATGCCAATGTTCATCATAGCACTATTCCAACAGCCAAGGGTGAAAACAACCCAAGTGTCTATGAACAAATGAAGGGATAAACAAAATGTGGTATATACATACAATGCAATAGTATGAAGTTCTGATACATGCTACAACATGGATGAACCCTGAAAACATTATGCTAAGTGAAATAATCCAGACATAAAAAGAAAAATATTGTGTGATTCCACTTATAGGAAATATCTAGAATAAGCTAATTCATAGACACAGAAAGTAGAGGAGCTATAACTAGAGGCTGTAGGGAGGGAAGAATGAGGAGTTATTGTTTAATAGGTACAGAGTTTCTGTTTGGGGTGATGAAAATGTTTTGGAAATAGATAGTGGTGATGGTTGCATAACTTTGTGAATGTAATTAGTGCCACTGGATTGTATACTTAAACACAGCTAATCGGGGGCTGCCCAGTGGCGCAGCAGTTTAGTCTGCGCTTTGGCAGCCCCGGGTTTGCAGGTTCGGATCCCGGGCGCCAGCCGACACGTTGCCTGTCAGCCATGCTGTGGCGGCGTCCCATATAGAGGAAGATGGGCACGGATGTTAGCCCAGGACCAGTCTTCCTCAGTGAAAAGAGGAGGATTAGCAATGGATGTTAGCTCAGGGCTGATCTTCCTCACAAAAAAAAAGGTTAAAATGGTAAATTTTATGTTATGCTTATTTTTACTACAATAAAAAAAGTTAAAACGGCAAATTTTATGTTACTGTTTCGTGGTTATTTTACCACGAAAGTATTTTTAATTCATTTCCTAAGTTTCACTAGCCACATTTTAAGAGCTCAATAGTTAAATGTGGCATATTGAACAGCACAGACATAAAACATTTGCAACATCACAGAAAGTTCTGTTAGATAGTTCTTACCTAGAAGCTAAAACCACCAGTTCCAAATGCAAGATGATTAATAAATGAGGAAAATGGGGAGAAAACTGTGCACTCAAATAAAGAGCATGCTCTAGAGGATGCCTCACCACTCAGCTGCATTTAAAAATCATAAATAAGAGTAACTGCACACCTTTCAGGGCAAAGGAAGAGTGTTTGCAGCCAGCACATTCTCCAAAGGTTTTAAGAAGAGGAGTCCTAGAACTTAGGAGAATAGGCAACAAATGAATATTGGAAAGAAACCATCACCTGAGTCATAGATAATAGTTTTGGATCTATCTTCTCTGGGTCTTGGTTTCCTCATCTATAAAAACAGGAGGTTCAACTAGATGTTTTCTAATGTCTTACTAGGCCCCCAGGTGGATAATTCTAGATTCTTAAATTTCTGATCTCATTGGTACCTTTAAAAAAAAATGAGGAAAGACTGCCAACTAAAAAACTTTTTCAGGATCAGCCTGAAAAGTTAAAACTAAAATTCAACTCAGTTAAACTCTAGTTGTACCCAACACCAGCTGCACACTGGAATCAACTGGGGACTTAAAAAATATTCCAAAGCCTGTGCTCTGACCCACACCAATTGAAGCTGAGTCTCTGGGTGGTGCCCGGGCATCTGCAGTCTTTAAAAGCTTCCCAAAGTATTCTGAGGCACAATGAGGGTGAAGAACCACTATGCTAGAAAATAAGCGATTGTATACTTCAGGCAAGAAAAAAGAACAGAAAACACTTTCCTCTCTCCTTGTCAGGCAACAAAAGCTACATCCACACAGACAGCAACTGACAAGATAGGGGTTATGTAGATTACAAATACAAATCCTCTGAATTTGATTTTTACAGCCCAGGAGAACATCTGTCTGAAAAAGAGCCAAGTAGAAAAGGAACAGTATATTACTAAACAAGAATTTTGAAACGAATTCTCATGTATTAAAGAAAGAATCCCCTAGTAAAAAGTTTAAATGGTAGGTTTTCTATCTAAAGCTCATAGAAGGAAAAGAAGTGTGCATAAAAGGGAAGACTCTTACAGGTTGAAAGTTAGCATTCTAAAAGGGTCAAGCCACCAGGGACTAGGTAGCTCTTTGTGAGACAGACCAATAGGGCGTGACTGCTTTGAAACCTTTCTACTAGTAGCCTGCCAAAGAGATTCATCCTTTACCACCTGTCACAAAATTTAAATAAAACAAAAAAAATTAACCTTTAATGATTCATCAGTAGACAACAAAGTGGGAAGGAGAAGGGAAAAATTGTTTCCCAAAAGTCATGATGGATAATATTTCCTGGCAGACTCTGTTGTAAGCACTTTCCAGATATTATCTTACTGAATTCTCACAACCACCTTGTGAGACTATGTACTATTATTAGCATTTTATGGTGAAGGAAACTGAGAGACAGAGGTTAGAAAGCTTGCTCAATGTCACACAGCTGGGAGGCAAAAAGCTAGGATCTAAACCCAGAAGTCTGACTCCAGAGCATGTGCTCTCACCTAGTGCTCTACTGTCCGTCTCTCTCCACCACTGTGTGTGTCTATGTAGACATCACTGTCTAAGCCTGACTGAGGCAGATGCAGATGCAGATCTAAAGAACAGGAAGAGGAGGGGGAAGCAGACATGCATCAGAGCAGTGTGCGTGGGAGGACAGACTAAAGGGGAGACTCTGAGGTATGTACCCAAGGAAAAGGGGAATTACCAGTTTTCCCTAACTCTTTTAGCTTGGACTGTAATGTATATATCAAATCCCTAAGAAGCAGATATAAGGTAAATGAAGCAAAGGACAAAGGAGAAACACTGGGGATGAGGAGCAATACAGTGAGCTAGGTACAGGGAGACTGAACTCTGCATCAATTCGGTAATATTCAGAGGGAAATAAACAGCTTTACCTGATGGACAGAGGTTTTTCAGCTCATTAGGAAAGCACATTTTCTCTAGCCAGAAGATAGTTAGAATACATGGACAGACAACATGAACATCACAGTCACCACAGAAGTATATCCCAAACTGTAAGCAAGTAAACTGACATTCTGGATTTTAAACTTCCTGAGTTTGCTTAGGAGAGGAGAGGGGCTAAAACAGCTTTTAGGTCTCAAGCCGTGACAGAACACAGGTAATTTGCAGTATCTCTAAAAGCCCAACCAAACCACTGAAGGCTAGTCAAATGAACTTTACAAAAATCCTCAAACCAAATTCTAGACATATATTTCAACATTCTTTCTCACCTAAACATCTTCCCCAAGTAGAATAATTGGGAGTTCTAACAAATCACATTTTGATAATATTATTAACTAAACCACAAAATGGGCATGCAGGTGATAGAAAAGGAGCTAAAGTAAAGGGGCCATGATAAACCATAAACTAGACAATAAATCTGGAAGCAAATGAAGGTTTGGCTACACCTGGCATAAAAACAAAGTTGTGCTAAAAAAAAAAAGGCACATGACACGGTGACCTTATCACTTTTTGCTTTTATTATTTGTTGTTAAAAAACAAACATAACTGGAGTCAGTAGGTATATCATTAGAGTGACCAAATATAACATTTTAAATATGTAAACCAACATAAAAGCAAGATACTCTTGATTTAGAAATGGGTATCTTGTGCTCATTAAGTATTTGTAACAAGTAGACTAAATCAGTCCTTGAGATCTAGAGCTTCTCATGAATATGCGCAAGTTGCAGAACCGCTGTGGGAAGATTAATATACAGGACTCACTGCAAAGATGACATACGAAAGATTTAAAGGGTTCTCCAGCTTATGAGGGATTTTTCCAATGCACAAAAGCAAATCAAAGCCTCTTTCTTGGCAAGGCAAGAGCCTCAGCAAGAGAGCAGATCTCATAACACATATCTGGACTAGAAAAGCTGGCAACTGAGAGCCTTCCCTCGGGACAGGTAAAAGTAATATACTTCCATGGACACGGGAATACAGATAAGAAACAAGAATCCAAAGCTTTTTAAAGGATACGGTCTGTACCAGGAAACAACGTTCTTCCAGTCAACAGCTCGGCCATTATGCATCCCACTGACCAAATATCAACTGGCAAAATTAAAGAGAAATAAAAGTGCACACAATGTCACTATTACCATCCTTGGAGACAAATGGAAGTATAACTAGGGGTGAAATACTCAAATTAATATTTAAGACATCTGAGGCTCAACAACATACTCATTTTTACAGAAATAAGCTTATTAAGACCTTCACCCAACTAAAGGGCTTCATAGGCAGGATAAGTCAAAACATAGCTAAGGCAAGAGAAATAAGCTGTTCAAAAAAGGGGCAAAAGTTTCATATTGGTAGAAATGGTGGATTCTCCCAAGTAATTTTGAGAGGTAATTATGAACCCATTGTTTTCAGGTAAAAGTACTCAGAGAATATGTTGAAAATCTAAATAAATAAAAACCCAAATGCTAAATCACAAAGTTTGAAAGCTGTGTACAAAAACCCCACTTTCTCTATCTGAACAACTGAAATATTTTCTATTTGTGGACTTTAAAAGGATCACCGTGGGAAGGAAAGATGTTTCCTCCCACTCCCACCATCTCCACTACTGAGAATCCCAAATACACCCAACATGGTATTAATAAGGCACTAAATAACCAATAAAAGCAATACCTGTCTGGTTGTAATGCATCCAGTTCAGCATGATCTCAGGAGCCCTGTACCACCTAGTAGCCACATAGCCTGTCATTTCATCATCTGTATGTCGAGCCAGTCCAAAATCCAAGATCTAAGGGAGAAGAGAGAAATCAGGCCCCGGAACAGTCAAAATCCTGACTTGTGAAGCAGAAGGGAAAAAAACTCTAGTGTCTTATAACAAGGGAGAACAATATAATACTTTCATAAACATATTTCCTGGTTTATGGTTAGAATGCATGGTAAACACAGCAAGAACTTTAAAAAATAAAATTACAAAAAGGAAAAAAAAAAAAGCCACTCCTAGGTATTTACCCAAGAGCAATGAAAACATACACCCACACAAAGGTTTGCACATGAATATTCATAGCATACAAAGCTCGAATTTACACAGCCCCAAACTGGAATCGAAGCAAACAGCCCCAAACTGGAATCGAAGCAAATGTCTATCAACAGGTGGACAGATAAACAAATTGTGGTATATTCATAAAATGGACACTACTCAGCAATAAAAAGGAACAAACTATTGATACACACACTGCAGATGGATCTCAAAAACATTACACTAAGCAAAAGTCAGACATACACACAAAAATACTATATGATTCCATTTATATGAAACTCCAGAAAAGATAAATCTACTGTATAATGTCAGAAAGCAGATCAGTGGTTGGGGGTCAGCCAGGATTAGGGGTCAAGTGGTGGGGACTGGCTAGGAAGGGGCACAAGGGAACTTTTTGAAGTGATGCAAATGTTCTTCATCATAATTGTGTTGGTGGTTACATGGATACACAAATTTGTCAAACATACACTTAAAATGATGCATTTTATTGTATGTAAATTATGTTTCAAAAAAATGATCCCAGAGCTGCTTGCTCTTTATAGACAATTTATTTCTTATTTGAATTATTTTGAATGAGTGGGTTTCTGCCATTTTTCTCTTAGCAAACTATTTAATCTAATAATTATCTCTTCAGGATTGCTTACTTGATATTCAGACTATAATTTTCCTTTATTATAACTAACATATGAAATTTCTAATTTAACTTTATTTTTGAATGAAAATAAGACACCTGATACCACCTTCAACGTCACTTAAACTAAAGCTTACTAAGTCTATGGCTTAAATTTCAAAGTTTGATGTTCCTAAGGACAACATGAATTTCTGATAAAGAGTCATGGATATAACCCATTCCCTATACAAACTTGCCCGGTTAGCAACATATAATTACAAGGTGGAACGAACAATTACCACTGTCCCTGCATCTCACCTTCAGCTCGCAGTCTTCATTCACAGCTAGGTTACTAGGTTTTAGGTCCTAGGAAGCAAGTACAGAGAGGACACGATCAACTCTAAGATGCGTGCTAAATTCTCCCCTACAGGTAATGATGAAGATCCAAACATAAAAGTAAGACTTCATCCAGCTATAAAACAGACAATCTCCACTCCAGAGTCACTATCTTGTCCTAATTAGCCTTAAATAGGTAAAAACTATACACCTTCTTTCTTTAATCAATTTAAACCTAGAGCAAAGTCGCAATCAATCAATATTTCAATGGCTATAGTAAATTTAGATTAGGATCTTGGCTAAATGCCAGTCTTCCCCCATCCCAGTTCCCCAAAATAATTTAATCAAAATCACAATACACACCCTGTGAATTATGTCGGCTGAATGTATATACTGTGAAAGAGAAAAAAGTCAGTTAAATGAAAAAGTTATCTCCAACCTCCTACTGTCATCTTATATGACATATTCAAAGTACATTTTCATGAATCAATAAGAACTGCTAGTATTAACAGTGGGATTAGAAATCAGAACAAATAACTATCAGTAGTCTGTACACTTATCATACCTATGATTTCCACGCCATCAACTCCATCTACTCACAGAGCTGGAGTATGAGTGAAATAGAGCTTTCAACCTATTTTCTGGTTGGTGGTCTGGAGCTCAATAAGAACTCAAAGCTGCCAAACAGCAAAGGTGGTTTAATTTTAAAAGACTGTTTATGTGCCCCTCCCATAAATAAAATAGCCTCTTTGAAGACATTTTAAAAGTTTCAACATGACACTGACCAGATATTAGACTATCAAGAAATTACTATTACTGTTTAGATGTAATAATGAAGAGTCCTTAACTCTCAGACATACATACTGAAGTATCTATGGGTGGAATAATATGATGTCTAGACTTGCCTTAAAATAAGCCAGGGTTGGGGGATACAAAAGAAACAAGACTGACCACATGTTGGTAATTGTGGTCACCGAGTAAACACAGGGGTTCATTATACTATGACTGTACTTGTGATTTTGTGACTGTTTGAAATTTTCCATAAGAAAAGTTTTTTGGTTTTGGTTTTTTTTTTTTTTCTTAAGCCCCAAATGGAAGGGAGAGAGAGAGAATTCATTCCTCAAAATTGTTACTAATACTGTCTGTACCTTGAGACCTCGGAGAATTTGGTAGATAAGAAACTGAACATGGTCATCCGTAAGCTTCTGACATTTCACAATGTTGTTCAGATCTGCCCCCATGAGATGGGTCACAAGATACCTAGAAATTAATGGAGAGTTACACAATAATCCAGAACCCCTAAGAGAGCTCTTATCTTCATAAGACTTTTAAACGTTTTTAAGAAAAGGCCACCCAGTAAGTACCACAGTGACAGCTAAAGCTTAATAACTTCTCAAGGGGGGAGGGGGCCTCATTTTCAACACCACTATTCTAACTTTACCACCTGCCATCTACTTTTCTAAAAATGTTTATACTCATTTCACTTTACATATCTTTTCCTAGGTTCTTTAAAGAAAAAAGCACAGATGGAGATTAGAATGATATATGTGTTAGTATCAGTTTTCTTAAAAGTGTTACTACTACATGAGAAATATACAGCATAATTAAATGTATGGCCATAATAAAGTATCCTGTATTTTTAAATCTATTATTACATTTTCACCTCATCATAAACCCTCCAAGTTGTAGGTTATAAAATAGGAGTATCTTTAAATTTTCAAATTATAATTCTCCCTCTTTTTCAGAAATGACTGGTAAAAGGACAATATTCCTGCATTTACTTTAAAGGAAGGAGGAACACATTCTCTATAAGCAAGGTGAGGCATTCCAGGACTTCTCCTCACAGGTGTGGTGCTGGTTGTTAATCCTGTCTTTACATGGTAAGATTAGGGAATGATTATATTCAAGTCCAACAGGTTCACCACAGATATTCCAGACACAATGCCTTACCCACTCATTATTGTATTACGCAGCTACAGGAACATAAAAACCACATCAGTTCTAAAGAGGTTGAATTTTTTTAAATTAGGTTAGGTTTTATCTACTGTATAAGAATCATTACCGATTCCTGAGGCTGAATAACAATGTATATCATTTGAGCTATAAAGAACGCTAGTTTCATTTCATTTTTATGTTTATTTTTTATGAATTTGGAGGGAAAGAAACCAGGCCAGTAAATTTAAATCTACTGTTAATGTATTATATGAATAACTATGTGTATGACCTTTCTTTATACACACACACACCCACACACACCCCACACACTATATTTCTTTCTTTACTCAAAGAAGAATTGAAATTTTCTTCTGTTTCATAATTTCCCTGTTGTGCCGATGTGGTCAGTTCCCAATCTCACGAACACCAATAGGACTTAGTCTAGATGTAATCTAAAGTAAGAGTTTAGCATTTCATATTTTTAAAACTTGCATGTTTATGTTGCCTTGATGAAAGGATGGACTATAAACATAATTTAAAGAGTAAGTTGAACTTCTTGAAATATTTTCATAAAGATAGTTCTGATTTAAGAGATGTTCCAAGCTCAACATAACATAACCATAGTGCTTATTCCGTGCCAAGCACGTTTATTATGCCCATGACTCGTGTACTCTTCCCAACAACCCTATAAGGTAAGTCCCATTAGTATTCCCACTTCATTGATGAGGAAACAGAGACAGAACAAGGATATATATCATTCTCCAGGTTAAAAGAGTGGTCACGTCAGGGGTTGAATCCAAAACTGTTTGATCTCAGAGACCATGATCTTAATCACAGCACATACTGCCTCCAAATTCTTCTGGTTGAAATAGAATTTAAGTCAAGAGAATGATCTTTTCAAAAAAAGTTTTATAAATGTCACAATAACCAGGGAAGTAGTATACCCAGATAATTTCCTTAACAATTCTCAATACTTACTATCAAAGTTAATCTTTAACAAAGAAGAAAGCTGGCAAAAACATAGCAATATGCCATCCTAATCACGATCACTGTATGTTTTTAACCCCTAATTGATACATAATCTAACAAAATATGAGAATGTTGTGAATAACCGGTTAATATTTTGAAATCAGGACTTCCCCTAGAAAATCTAGGATAATGGTTGCCATATCCATAATACCAACTATGACAAATTGCAAGGCTCAGGTTGAGGAAGAGAGAATCCAATTTCTGTCTTAGAAGACTGCTTTCCAAATAATTACATTTTATGACATTGGGTAGTAAAATGATTATTCTCTCAACTTTTAAAAATAATTTTAAGGAGAAAAGGTAAACAAAGGAAACACTGTATCTTGAAATAAAACCTAAAAATCTTAACTCTCTAATATGTCTGTGATAGTTCGCAAAGGTGTCTAGCAGTATGACCAATGCAACCATCGTAATTCCAAGAATAACTCTTGTGTTTAAATGGTTACCAGTGACTTAAGAAATCCTACACAGCCAGAACACCATTGATTGCACAGCCTGAGAGAACATGCGTTTAGTCAGCATATTCCACCGCTGTGTAATTCCCCTCAAACCCCCTCCCCATCAGAGACCACATCCATTTTATCACCAGAATTTCCAGACAGAGGGTGAGACTGTCCAAACATTATGTGAGTATATAAGATTAACCAGTATAGTAATAACTATCAAGCATTGCCGCTAGGCTACAATTAAATCAACTGCAAAGCATTATTCATGGCAGAAGTGTCTTGCAGGAACTAACTTCATCACTACATGCTGTTTCCATGAAGCCCAAAGAACAATCCACGACAACCAATTGTTAAACTACAACTCATCACATAGAAAAAGGTTTCCAGAATAAATCTTGCAACAGTGGACAAAAGCAAGCATCACACAAAGTTACTGAATGTTTATGGAAAAGATATCAACTTTTAAAGTAGTGAACAAGGGAGTGGGAGAAAAATGTAGATGAGCATATTTTAAACAAGTCAATTCCAAAGGGAGCATTAATGGATAGCCGCGTAATTCCCACAGCATTTGTCTCTGGAAAGCAAATTTAATTACATTTTAGTAAAGACATGTCTATTATTGTCAGTGTCCATAACACTGCAAATAAATTTGTGAAGGTTTGACTTGAGAACAGATGAAAGCTATCTAGTTCTCCCATCTTTAAAAAGGAATTAAGCAAGTAGGACTTTATTAGGCTAAAGGCTGAAAAAAAGATTTCACGGCCTGATACAAATCTTGATTTTCACTTTTCTTATGAAGATGGTCTCCTTTAAATTTAATCAAAGTATAAAGAGCATAAATCACCATTTCTCAAAGTAACTCTTATAAGTCAAATGTACTGTATCAGGAAAAAGGCAGAATCTACAATAAGTGGTTTGCAGTACTCTAGGCAGTGCCCCCTTCCAGAGCCTCATTTATTAAGCACTTCCTGGATAACACCCAATTGTCAAGACTGCTCCCCTACCACTTTCATAAAGCATAATACAACCAGAAAGAAATGATGCGGAAAAAAATCTCTTCTCTATCTATAGATTGGCATCTCTACTACCATCAGCCCTATTTGATAAAGCAATTATCAAAAGGCAAAAAAAATTTCCATATCTAAACAAAGTATTTAAAATAATCATAAGGATTGACAATTTGTAACCACAAGCCTCTGAAACACACTCAATGATCCTGGGGACTCACTACAGTCTGTTCTCAACACAGCAGCAGACAGAGCAAGTCTTTAACAATAAACATCACATCGTGTCAGCCCTCTCCTCAAAAGGCCTCCCATTTCATTTAAAGACAAAAATCCCTTTAATGGCCAATAAAGCCCAGTGTAATCCAGTACCCTGTCCCCAGTTATCTCTGACTTCATCACCTACTTCTCTCCCCTGCTGTCACTCAGCTCCCCACTGGCCTCCTTACTCCAGCCACACAGGCCCCCCTTGCTGCAATTCCAAGACAGCATGCAGTCTTCTGCCTCAGGACCTGTGCACTGGCTGTTCCTTCTGCCTGGAATGCTCTTCCCCCAGATATCCATGGGTCTAATTCTTCTACTCCTTCAAATTTTTGCTCAAAATTCACCTTCTCAATAAGGCCTATCCTTACCACCCTGCTTAAAATTGCATCTCCCCCCAGCCCCCACACTCCTAATTCCCTTTCCCTGCCCTACCTTTTCTTTTCGTCCACAGCATTATTGCCTGCTAACACACTAATTTCCCTTTTTATACGCTCATTGTTTATTGTTATCTATCTGTACGATGTTCAAGGAGGGCAGGGTTCTTTTTTGTTCCCTGTAGTGTCTAAAGTACCTAGAACAGTGTCTGGCAGATACAAGGCACTCAATTACTACTGAAATGAATTGAATGACCCAGGACAACTCATATAGCATTACTAGTAAGACCAGGCAAGGGCAGATCTTATTGAAATACTCATGCCAAAGACCTGATCTGGTAAGCAGACCAGACTGTTCTAACGTGAGGGGTAAAAGTACCATTCAGCAGCCAGGTAGGCAGCTCAGCCAGCATATTCCACAACAGACTATTCTCCTCTTTTGAAGCAAAGATTACTGAAAGGTGCCCTCTACCTCACCTGCATCGACCAAATCAGACTCAGTATTCTACCATATGGTCTACATTACAGGATAAAAACAAAAAGCTAGTCAAAAGAGAATGCCCTGGGCATGCTGTCAGACAACTAGATCATCAGTCAGTTATAAACAAGATAGCACAAGGTTATTCATTCATTCAGTCACTCCATCAACAAATATTCATCATTGAGCACTGGGGATGCAACAGTGTAAAAGACAGACATAGCACTTAGATGAGAGGAAGGCATATATAAATATATGATTTGTTTGATTTATCTAGAATAAATTTCAACCTCCACACTCCATCCATATTCATCTGTTTCTTCAGACACAATTACCTTCTTTAGAGGCTTTCCTCCACTAAGCTTCTCTCATCACCTGTGATCACTTAATACCCTGTATGTTGCTTAGATATTACAAATTTGACTTAGTCCTTTAGTTGTTTTAGGTAAGTGGAAGGCTAACTTAGGTGATTATCTGCCCGTTGGCTTTCACTAAAACATGCTGACTGAGCCTGTTGGAGGTCCTCTGCTAAATCACAGCAGATTCTAGAACTCCACTTCCTTTCCCTCCTCAAGAACTAATGAGCAGAGATAAGGAACTCAGATGTAAGAAACCTGGGACGGGAAGTTGTAAAATAAAGGGAAAAGTGGCAGAAAGTAGCGGGGAGAGACTGTTTTCCACTTAACCCACGACAATTCAGTTTCCCTGAAATTTGAGGAAATAGTTCCCACTGCGAGTCCAAAACCTCTCCATCGCCTACTGAGCTTGATCAGAGGATCACTACAGGTAAGAAAAGGCAATACTATAGTAGCACGAAGTTGCAGCTTACTCTAGGGGTTAGTTTCTAATACTGGCTATCTAAAACTTTTGGATTTCTATTAGAAGCTAAATATCTGCAGCATGCATATGCACATATATGCCACCTCATGCCAAATATTACCATCAAGGAGCCAACAGAAATGTCCAAATGATTTTCAATCATTTAAAAGATCTAGATATATTTTTACAAAATTTTGCCATCTGTACAACCACATCATACGGCAGTCAAGAACAACTTGGTATACTCATTTTTCACCTCTACATTTTCCAAACACCATGTCTATCTGTCAGATTCAGTAACTGTACATTGTTCCTAACGATCAAAACTCACTACCTATTGTTCCTTTCTCAAAAGTATAGTCTTACACAAAATTGCCCCATTTGCAACAACATGGATGGACCTGGAGGGTATTATGTTAAGCGAAATAAGCCTGAGAGAGAAAGACAAACACCACATGATTTCACTCATATGTGGAATATAAACTAACACACAGACAGAGAGAACTGTTTGGTGGTTACCAGGGGCAAGGGGGATGGAGGGTGGGCACAAGGGGTGAAGGGATGCATTTATATGGTGACAGACAAACAATAATGTACAACTAAAATTTCACAATGTATAAACTAATAAGACATCAATAAAAAAAGTATAGTCTTACAAATGAAGAATGTAGGATGCCTATTAACCAAGAAATTCAGTAAAAACTTGAATTGTGTAATAAATGAAAAGTGCTAACTGAAACATAAAGGCACAAATACATGTAACACATGATTAAAAGTCAACTGTAAATATGAAAAGTAATTAGAGATCTTGTTAATTAGCACAGAAAATTCATGTTCAAAATACAGTCTGCTCTAAAGCCGGCAACCCATAGAACCACTCTAGCCTTCAGTGTGTTTGATTTGGCCAGAACAGTGGGTTTTTGTCTGCTTGTTTTGTTTTAATGTGAATTTGAATGCTTTTAGGAAGTGCAGGTATTCTGTTTTACCACAGACCCCATCACTCCCAGTTGTGTAACACTGAGCCTCATTTATGTTATTTGTCTGGCCCTAAAGGTATGTAAATTTACAAACCCTGCAATTGTAGGTGAAGATGTTTGGACTCATGCAAATTCTGAAATGTCTTTGGAAAACACTGAAATAACCACAGTCCTGGACAAACACTAATTTTTTCAGTGATACAAACATCACAAAAGGTAAACAATGAAACATTTTTTTTAAAGGCAACCTTAGGTTCATATTCTATTTTCAAAGATTCTCTGAGATTGAAAACACTTCAGAAGTCAACCACCCCAATTTTCATCATTTTACAGGGAACTTAACTGGGGCCCACAGAGGCAAAGTGACTTTGTCCAATGTCATACAGCCAATTGATAACTTGGTTACAAAAGTGTTCTGAATTTATTTCCTCTAACAAGATTTTTATTCCATCAAGGGGAAAGACTAGTGTTTCTAATTATTCTGAGCCTATTCCAACACTCCACTCAGCAAGTACTCAACAAGTAGTACTGAGATTTGCTCCCAAGAGATGAACTCAGTTCTTGTTTATAAAGAATCAGAACCCAACTTATACAATGTTGTATGTCAATTATATCTCAATAAAGCTGGACATAAATAAATAAATAAAGAGTCAGAACCCAGTTACAGTTAAGTAGAAAGAACAGATTCTTGCTCAGCAGCCATGGTATTTGTTGAATGAATAAAGAAATAAACGCAACTTTAATTCAGTGGGTATGCTTGTAGTTGGCGGATAAAGGAGCCAAAGGCGTGACAATGAATAAAACTTAATCTTTCAAATAGACATCAGCCTTAAAGAAGATCTTTTCACATAGGTAAAACAGGTTCATAATCCAGTACTACAATGCCCGATTAAGCCAAAGTACAGTATTTGCCCAGGTCAGCAAATCATCAACTTCTTAGTTAAATAAATCCATATTCATTATACTTAAAATTTGGGGATGTAGCTCAGATCTGATTCAAATGTTTTCCCAAAAAATTCACAAACACATTACTTCAGCATTTCTTCCACATTTAGGCAGAATATCAAAAAGCATCATTCTTAGGGCAGTGAAAATACACTGTACAATATTATAATGATGATATGTCATACATTTGTCCAAACCCATAGAATGTACAACACCAAGAGCGAACCCTAAGGCTAACTTTGGACTGTGGGTGATTATAATGTGTCACTGTAGCCTTGTCCTTGGTAAAAAATGTACCATTCCAGTGAGTGATGTTGACAATGAGGGAAGCTATGCGTGCATGGGGGCAGAGGGGTATATTGGAAATCCCTGTACTCCTCTCTCAATTTTGTTGTAAACCTAAAACTGCTCTAAAAAAATAAAGCCTTTAAAAATATAATAATTGTCTTTTTTTAAAACATTCTGCAATATTCTCTTTTCCAATCATAGCCTACAGGAGGGCTCAACAACTTGCAACACATATGGCCCTGCCTGGGTAGCATCCAGTAATCTTTGGGACTCCACATTCTAATGCCAAGCAGGGCTACAGGAAACACAGCTGTTCTTAGTCATTGCCTATCTTTTCCTTTGCTTGTTTCTTAAACTTTCATTAACAGGATCAAGGTTAATGTGGGTGAGAGTTCTTGTACCTGGACCAGATTCTCCTTTCTCATCTACTCTCAGCCATATCATGTTCCAACTAAGTTCAAACGGGAAATTTTTTTTGCTGTTTCCTCCTTCTCTTTCCATTTCATTTTCTATATTTCTTTTTCATTTTTTCTTTCCCCCTTTCATTAGACAAAGCTCAAACATATCTCCCTGCTTGTTCTCTGAGAAAGGAGCAAATGGTGCTTGCACTCAGCCTAGGATAAGGACAGGAGAAGCTGAACCCAGAATAAGGGGGGGGAGAAACTGGTTAAGTTCAGCCCTGGGGACAATGGGCAGTAGAGGTTAAGGAAGAACAGCCATGATCTGCAATTCTGTTTTAACTTCACAATAGTCACCCTTTCCAGTTAGGAATGCCAAAATTTCAACAGGACAAAATGCATAACTCTGAATTTAACGTGTTCCTTCTCTTATGGTATCATATCTGTGAATTGGGGACAGGAGGGAGGTGTGCTAATTCAGATATTGGGAAAGCTACAACAGAGAGCTCACACATGCACAAGAACACCTGTCTTGCACTCACACATGTGCAACCTGGCCATGCAAGGGAATTAATGCCCCATGGGGCAACCCTTGCCAGTGGGGTCAGCAGCCAGTGGATAAATGCTCCCCATCTGAGGTGCATTCTGTACAGCTTCCTAGAAGATCCTGGCAGTTTTCAGCCCAATTGCCCACAATGGTGAACAACTTAATAACATATCCTTGTGGTAGCTTTCTCTCCTTCCCTGTTTCATTTTCCCTAGCCCCCACTACTGGTTCCTGAGACTCTCACGCTCTGCTTTCCAGGGGATTCCTATGCTAAAACAAGAGAGATGGTTACAAAGCTGGGAGAATTAGCACTATTCTTCAGCTTTCTCAACATACGAGGCCTGCCCCTTCTCCCAGTGCAGAAATCCAATAATTCAAGGATCAGCATGTACTTCTGGTACCATTTCCCACACACAAGTGGGATAAGAGAGAGGGAAGAACCGATACAGAACCAGGGCTCTGTTACATTTCATGATGTAAAAGTAGTGATGTAAAGGTGTGCCTTTAAAAGCTGGTACAGCAATTTGAGAACAAAAACCAGAGTCAAAACTCCCTATACTCTTCTCCATGGAACTCTTGGAAGGACTCACCACTGACTATTCAAATGGGGCACAATGTGCCTAATATATACAACCCATAATAAACATCTTCTGCATCCATCCCCACCCCTCAGAAGGGTTAGATGACACGAATGAAGAATCTTTTGAAGTCTGTACACTGCTAATGGTTCAGGAAGAGAAATGGCCTGCTAATCCTCATCCTCTAGCTGAGGAAGGAAAGTGCAGATTTACTCACACATCATTGAACTCCTCCAGAGACCTTGCAGGTGTAAAAACATCCAACAGACCAATCACCTACAAGAAAACAAAAAAATCAAACAGTAAATAAATATTGAACTTACTATAGTACCCATCAGGTCTCAATCATTCTAATAGGAACTAGTTCTAAATCCCACTATCTCAGTTCAATAACATCACAACATCATATACTTAATAACTCCAACTTATTTTCTACCTAAATTATGCTTTTTTTTACTTGTTGACATCACTTCTCATAATAACCTATTTTACTATTAAAAAATCTTCCTCTCTTTAGAATTTGGTCACATAGAGCCATTAGCTTATCAGGAAGCAAAAAGATTTAGGGTTCTGGATTTACATATGCACCAATATTCTAATGATTAATAAACAGAAAAAAGTCATACTTCTACAACTGTTATCATAGTATCACTTTTCTTTTTTAAATGTATTATTATTCCATGAAAATCTTCCATGTTACTATATAGTCTCCAAAATTGACTTTTTTTTTGCTGGGAAAGATTGGCCCTGAGCTAACATCTGTTGCCAATTTTCCTCCACTTTTTTTTTTTTCTCCCCCCCAAAGCCCCAGTACATAGTTGTATATTCTAGTTGTAGGTCCTTCCAGTTCTTCTATGTGAGCCGCCACCACAGCATGGCTACTGACAGATGAGCAGTGTGGTTCTGCTCCTGGAAACTGAATCTGGGCAGCCAAAGCGGAGCACGTGAACTTTAACCACTAGGCCATCAGGGCTGGCTCAAAATTGACATTTTTAAAGCCCCCAAATATTCTCTCAGTATATTCTTAATATTATTCTTATAATATTCTTAATATTAAGATAATTTTCTTAATCATTATCAGGTATTTAGATCAGACTATTTAAAAATGAAGAAAAAAGCTATCTTTATACAAGGAAAAAGCAAAGAGCTACCTAATACTCAGTAATCCATGGTCTTTGAGTGGTTTTTCTAGTCATGAACTTACACTGATTTACCCACATATATCATCCCTTACCCCACCCTACAGTTCCTCCTAAAATCCAGATCACTCATTTCTACAAAGTTAGGCACTGAGAAGGCAAACAAGAAATATAATTCATTTGTAATGTGCCCAGCCAGATTTAAGGGTATCTAGAAATGAAACAAATGAAAGTTAAATGGCCTTCATGAAACTGACCCATGACTGTGGCCTCGTTAGCATGTTGCTCTAACCAAACAAGCTAAACAAACAGCTCTAAAAGTAAAATATACCAAAGCTCAAAACATTATCATGAAAAGAGCACTTCTAATTACAATGTTACCCCACTCATCCAAATATCAGACTTTTAAAAGCAATTTCAGTTATACAGCCTGAACCCAAAAGGGAAAGAAACAAACAAAAGGTCTTGGAATTCAAGAATAGCTTTTCAAGTCTTTGCATCTTATTCCACAGGAAAGATACAGATCCTCAGATCCTTACCCAGGCAAAAGTATATAAGAAAACCAAAATTACCTATAATTGAACTACCCATTAAAACTATCATTAACATTTTGAGATAATTCCTTTGATTTTTCTGATGTGCATAAAATAAATTGGGGTTACACTAAGCATACAGTTTTATATCCTGCCTTATCACTTAACATATAATGACTATGTTCACGTCCTTAAATATTTTTCAATAACATGCTTTATCAATTGTATATACCATAATTTAACCAATGTCCTATCTTTGGACATTTAAGGAACATTATGTGTGTCTGTGTGTGTGTATTTTTTGCACATCTTACATTTTCTTCCAGAGAATAAATTTTAGGAAACAGAATTACAGGATTAAAGGACACCAATATATCTAAAGATCTTAATATTGTCAAAGTGTCCTCCATAAAGATGGGGCAAACTTGCATTCCCACCAATAGTGTATCCGTGACCTTATAACAACTCTGAATAGTGCTTTCAATTTAAGTAAAATTCACCTGTTCCAATATTTTCTAATCACTGATTCTTGTTATCTAAGATGTCCCATCTCCTCAATACAATAAGAAAAGTTTAAAACAATTTACACTGTTTTACCTTACTTCAATTGACTGTGAAAATCATCCTCAGATCAAAATAAAATTAAACCACTAAAGATCCGATTTACACATGATTATTCATGCAAGAGTTACCTCAAAGACAGTAAAACAAAACAAGTCCAAAACATTTTCAAATAAAAGCTCCAATTTCAATTTGAAAATACAACAAGCATTTTGGAGTCAAACAGCTATAAGTTTGAACCCCACAATCAGTTTGTGATTTCTTAGATCTATGAGCTTAGGTCTTTTTCATTCCAATAACCCCAGCACTTGGAATAGTGCCTGGCACACAGCAATTCAATTAGTATTTGTTAAATAAATGAAAGAAAAGGTATCTTTTTCTGAGTCTCATATTCCTCATAAGAAAGACACGGGGATATCATTGCTTATTTTCATAGTACTGTGGGGAATATTAAGTAGACAATGTATCTGAAGGTGCCTAGCATAAAGGACTGACCACTGTGGATTACCAAAATTAAGTGGTGATCACAACGTTTAGAGTTTTATAAAGAATTACAAAATACAAATCACAGAAACAAACTATCTGAAGCAGCTACTTCCAGTAACAAAATTTGAGATGTAAAGCTAAACTAAATTATTCAAATGATTAAAAAGCATGGCTGCAAGAAGCACAATGAACTAATTTGGAAAAAATACTAAATCAAAGCACACTAGTAAATGCCCTATCAAATTCTAATTCCCTTTAAAAGGGACACATTTTATGAGATTTAAACTACCCACGTTACATCCAAGTATTTTAAATTTTTTGTGGGCTTTTACAAATATCCCTTCTCCATTAACTGTATTCATGGAGTATTAATATAAGGAAAATACAGTAAAACAAAAGTTTCCTAGCATTAAAATAGACCTGGGGAACATTCTAGGAATATTCCATAATCTATTTATTTCTCATTTCTTAAATGGAAATTTCCATTAATTCAAGTCAAATTTTAGCCTATTTCCTACTCCTTCTGCCATTATATGATTTCAGACATTTAAAAGTAACCTAGGAATCAGATATTTAGGAAAGATGTTTACAATACAAATGATCAGCAAATATCTCTGATGACTGTCCTACAATGGTCTAAAAGCTGACAGACAGAAGTAATACATTTTTATTAAACTGGCACACACTCAAACACTTTAACTCAGTAACGAAAGAATATTTAATGTATTTATTTAAAAGAAGCACATCAAAACAACTACTTGGTCTACCACGGTAAGGTTAAATCTAAGGCTCTCAAATAAAATTTATAAAAGAATTCCCTTAATCATTTTTAAATTTGAAAATATAAAGATCTCCAGGCCCTTAACTGGGCAATCGTTGTAGTACCTACCCAGACAGCAAAAGGATGAAACTAGAAGGTTGCTTCCCTTTAATCTTTCCTTAGAGCAGGTATGATCAAGGTTGCAAGTTCAACCAGGAACGAGCCAGCTAACTTTGTTCAGAGAATAACTCGTACAGTCACAGAGCATATCCCCTAGTTCTTGTCACCCATCTGATAAATGTGTACCTGTCATTCACTATTAGTACTAAAAGAAATAACTTAAGATGAACTATGGATTGTGAGTCAGAGGCATTTTTGTATAAAAGATCACATGTGCATTCCAGCACCTAAAAATTCTATTTGTTACCAATACTTACTTAAAATTTTCAAGGGTTTTAAGCAGCTGCTGCTGTCTTTAGAGGCCTGGTGGCTAGCTAAAAATTGGACAGTGGCCCAAAACAGTCATTTAAAAAAAAAAGAAAGAGGAAGAGGAAGATGAAGCAGAGGAATTCCTCTTCAAATCCTTGATTAAACTTACTTGGAAGTCTTGGTTCTTTACTGGATAAAACTGCTTTTACGTTGTAAGCACCTAACAAGTATTTGTAGAATAGGCTGAAATTCAGGAATTTTTGTACACTAAGTCAAAGTTTTTTAGCCCCTTCTCATTCATCCTTCAAACATTTGCCAACAGAATAGAGAACTATAAAACATTCAGCCATGTGCTTTCTTGTGTTCAAACAACATATCACCAATACCTAAGTATAGGTCACTCTCTACGTTGATACTGCTAAAACCTAAACGTCTTAATATAAAATAGACAAACTGCTATTAAGCAAGCTGCTTAGAAAATAACTTATGTAAATTAAAATCCTGTTTTCCTAATACTGTCAGTCCCCCTTTTTTAAAGAGTCTTGTAGCCTTTCCTAAATTAGAACAATCGTATTCCATCACCGTGGCCTCTTCATTTCTCCAAATACAGAATGGCCCACATGTAACCAGCCCAATATCATATAAGACACACTGTGAAGTATCTCATTACAGAAAATTAAAGCATAAAAACTAAATAAGCTTGTTTCTTATGATCACCAGAAAAGCCAAGACATGGATTCAGATAATGCAAAATAATTTTTGCCCCAAACACTGGCTTAAATTGTCTATGAAGAAAAGCAGAACAATAAAGTATAGCACCAGTCATCTTCTAAACCAGATGTTCTTAAACTAGCATAGGCAACATCAGTGGAACCCCAGGGCCTCCTGGAGGTGCTTTGAGGTTCCATAAATGTTTGGCTTTCATTCCATTTTCAAAGTATTCTTTATATTTAAAAAGCTATGACAATGTCTCTGTCACATTTATTAATGTGTAATGAAAAACAGCATACACGCTCAACTGTGTTAAAAGACCAAATGTAAACACATCAGTCAAGCTGCCAGGCCACCTTGATTTTATGCAGACCTTGGAATAAAGCTTCTCCCACCAGCTTTTTCCACACATCTCAACTTCTTGTAAACATGTCACTGATTAGGAAGACGTAGTCTGCACTGAGCTTTTTAAAAACTTAGGTTTGCACATGGATGCTGATATAAAATGAGACCTAGGAATAGAGGTGATCTGTGGGAAACAGGATTTTCTCCACAATATGCAACTAAAATAAAACATGAAAATAAATAAGAAGCTGCAACTGTGATTACAATGGCATCCATAAACCAACTTCAAATTTAAATTTCAATTTGGAAGAAATTTGTATTTTGTGAAACAAATATGTATATTAATAAAGTATCATTTATCTGTGATCTTTTTCCTTACTATGCAGAAAGAAGTTCAATTATTAAAACAGAACAAGTCTGAATAGCCAAGTGATAAATTTACAGATTTTGAATTTTTTCAAATCAATAGGGTCAAATGAATTCAAAATCTCTATGGCCATTTTTTCTACAATGCTACAAATTTTACAGTTACTTTCATACAGCAATCACATAAACTCTTTTTAACTTGATTTTGAAATTCAGGAAAATAAGTGTCCTCAGTCAATTGTTTTTTCACTTTCAGTTAATATTCCAATTGCATCCATTCATTTACCACATTACAATTCTTAAGCACTCCTTTGCAGGATGGCATTGTTCTCAAATTTCCAAATTGATAGAAAAGAAAAAAGTTATATTTAACTTAAACAATGTGTCACATTTTATTAAAATACCTGAATCTGGAAAAGCTGTCTTTTGAAGATGATTAAAAAGAAAAATTATAATATTAAAGTATACACCTTTGACGGAACATTCAGTAAGTCTAAGGCACTCTTCTTCAAAACTTCTCCACTGAAATAACCCAGAACAATACAAAATAGCCACGGACTCCTATATTCTGTTAACATGGCCTTAAGTAAGCCAGGTTAAGAATACAAAATTTCTTTGTAATATTTTCTCTTAAAAATCCTTGTGAATTTTGTGTTATACTAATATATCCTTTTTTATTAAAAAAAAATTTTAATGCGTTCCCTCTAAAAATCTTGGAGTAAAACATGAACTCCAGGAAGATGTACCAATTTCACTGCAAAGCTTTGAGTAGCTACCTGACATAACGCAGTGGCCACTAACACCCCAGTACAAGAAGCACACTCCAAAGTTTGACGCACTCTAATGTATTTCCATTTTTCCAGTCTATTCAAGAGCAGAATTTATTCTTCCTTGAATGAATAACTTACATTTTCATGTTTCATGTGTTTAAGTAACCGCAGTTCTCTGTAGGTCCTTTTGGCATGAATAATGGACTGAAATGGTCTGGATAGCTTCTTCACTGCCACACGTAACCCAGTTTTTGTGTCAAAAGCAGCACTAAGGTAAAAAAGAAAAATCATTAAATGTGCTCTAAATACTTCAAAATTAGTATTTACAAGCCTATTTCATTTCTGAATTAAATGGGTCTACAACAAAATACAAAAAAAGTATAAAGGTAAAAACTAAAATGACCTATAATTCCACCATCCAAAGTAATCTTCTGTTATTATTTTAGTGTTTCCTTCTCATCTTTTTCTCTATGCATCTAAATCAGGAGTCAGCAAACTTTTTCCATGAAGGGCCAGATAGCAAATATTTTAGATTTTATGAGGGTTGGGGTCTCTGTCACAACTACTCAACTCTGCAGTTGTATTTGGAAAGCAGCCAGATAATAAATTTAAAAATGGATGTGACTGCGTCCACTGAAATAACACAAAAACAGGCAGCCTAGATAAGCCAATAGATTGATATACAAAGAGCTGGATTCTGCCTGTCTTCTCTGCCTAGGGCCACAGTGTCACCTTGCCACCACATGCTGCCTGAGCAGAGTAGAGGCCTTGGTAACCACCATGTTTTCAGGACAATGAAAATTTGGCACAAACATTTCTTGAGCACCTACAAAGTATCTGGCACTTTCTAGAAGCTGAGATACAGTAGGGAACCAGTCAACAAATCCCTGCACAGAGAGGATGGGGGAGAGGGGAAGAGCAGAATAATAATTTCAAATAGTGATGAATGCTATGACTAAATAAAACAGAATAATTGGGATAAAGAGTGACAGAAAGCCAGTGGAATTATGCTACTTTAGCTAGGGCGTCTGAGGAAGTACATTTGAGCTGAGACAACTGAACGATGAGAAAGTAGCAACCATGTAAAGATACAGGGGAAAAGAGCTTCAAGCAAAAGAAAAAATAATATTATTCACATTTATTGAGTCTTCACTACACACCAGGAACTGTTCTAAGCCCTTTACATTGATTTTTTTAATCCCCAACACCCCTTTGAAGTAAGTACTATTATCATTCCCCCACTTACAAATAAGAAAACTGAAGCACAGAGAGGTTAAATAACTTGCCCACAGTCACAAAGCTAGAAAGTGGCAGAGCAGGGAGTCTGGATCCAGAGCTCATGCTATTAACCACTTTGCTATGCTGTCTCTCAGAAGGGCGAGTGCAAACAAAGGAAAAAAGAAACAGAAGTAGAAAAAATATGGCATGCTGGAGTGACAGAGAGAAAGATGGCCTGTGTAGGTGGAGCACAAAGAGCAAGGGGAGAGTAGAAAAGAATCAGGTCAGAGATATAGCCAGGGGCTAGGTCATGTAGGACATTTACAGCAAAAAACTTGAAGTGTATTTTACTTATTTTGAGAGACTGGGCTAATTCAGTCATGCCTCATCCTCCTGTTTCTCTCATTCTCTTATGGGCATCCAAGACTTCTGGATCACCTACTATCACCAAACTCTTTTCTAAATGACTCTGTACTTGCTCCAGAAGTACCCTTCCTTTCACTCCCAAATCCTTATGCTATGTCCTTGCCTTTCAACTCCAAATTTGTGATAAACTCCTGTAAATCTTCAACCTCTTTTCTGAACCTTCCTTCTATCTGTTTGCTTTAATTGAAACTAGGCTGTACTTTGAAGACACTACCTCTCTTATAGCCCTGCCATTAGAGGGCATTCTCTCTTTCATATCCCAGGTACCTCATGGCTAGCAGGTGGGGTGATGTCCTCCTTGCCAACCAGTACCACTTCCAGACCATCTCTTCCTTTGTTTTACAGAAGCCCCTGCTCACAACCATTTTGCTCTCTCTGCTGCTATTATCCACGGACCTGGAATTTTCCATCATCCATCGAAAAGCCAGTTCCTATCTCAAAGTCTCTGTCCACTCCCAACTTCCGTCATCATTCTTGGCAACTTCAACATCCAGGTGGAGGGCATGTCCAGCATCCTGGTCTCTCAGTTTCCTGACTTCTCCAGGAAACTCCACCTCATCCAGTCACCTCCATGGTCACACCCTGGACCTCTATTACCACCACGAGCTGCCCTGCCTACAAAATTTTGAATGCCAGCACTCATTTTCCATCACAAACCTCCTATGCCTTCTGGTTTATTTCTAGTTTACTTGTACCCTGACTACAACAATTCCTTGACCTCATGATCATTGCCGGTTTCTATCCTTCAGCCCTCTCCTGTTTTTATTTCTTTTCTTGCCTGGCTTAGACTATACGCTCCCTTATGCCTTTCCTCTTTCTCTCTGATAAAGTCTAACTTTGGGTGATCTCAACTATTTAATTCTCCTTGTCTGAATTCAAGAACTAACTGTGGTTGAAGAAAAAAGAATGCATGCTGGTGGTAATGCAAACTGGTGCAGCCCCTATGGAAAACAGTATGGAAAGGCCTCAAAAAATTAAAAATAGAAATATCTTATGATCCAGCAATCCCACTCTTGGGCATCTACCCAATAGACATGAAATCAACCATCACAAGAGGCTTATGCACCCCTATGTTCACTGCAGCATTATTCACTATAGCCAAGAAGTGGAAGCAACCCAAGTGTCCCTCGACTAATGATTGGATAAAGAAGATGTGGTATATATATACAATGGAATACTACTCAGCCATAAGAAAAGACAGAATTGTCCCATTTGCAACAACATGGATGGACCTGGAGGGTATTATGTTAAGTGAAATAAGCCAGAGAGAGAAGGACAGACACTGCATGAACTCACTCATATGTGGAATATAAATGAACACACGGACAGAGAGAACTGGTTGGTGGTTACCAAGGGGAAGGGGAAGGGGGGTGGGCACAAGGGGTGAAGGGATGCATCCACATGGTGATGGACAAAAAATAGTGTACAGCTAAAACCCCACAATGTTATAAACTATTAAGACATCAATAAAAATGAAAAAGAAAAAAAAAAGAATGCACAATCATACAGGTTGGTTTCATTCTTAATTTCTGACCTTAACCTCAAATAAGGCTCTCAGTATGGTCACTTTCTTCTAGTAAGTTCATTTTCCTACTCACAGTCATCATTTGACACCATCTCTCTCCTCAAACCTCCAATTCACCCTCCTCCCTCAGGAGTTGCCCTTGCCTTCACTGAGAAAATAGAAACGGTCAAAGGGGAGCTCCATCTGACAACTAAATCTACAAACCCATCTGCACTGGATCCATCTTCTCTGCTTTCTCTCTTGCTATAACTAAGGATGCACGTCTTTTCTTATAAAAATCCAAGACTTCAATCAGTGCTTTGGAGCCATCCTCCCTCATCTTTTCAAGGACTTCACTCCATTCCCTTTCTCTCTTACATTATCAGTTTCTCCCTATCTAAGGGATCATTCTCATCAACATAAATAGGTTCTAGTTATTTCCCACCCTCAACAAACAAACAAAAAATTTCCCTTGACAGCTCCCCATCACAGTTAAAATTCTCCAATGGTTCTCAAAGCGTGGTTCCTAGACCAGCAGCACTGGTACCACCTGAGAACTTATAAGAAATGCAAATTTTCAGGTGCCACCCCAGACCTACTGAATCAGAAACTCTGAAGCAGGTCCAGTAATCTGTATTTTATCAAGCCCTCCACATAATTCTAACACACACTGAAGTTTGTGAACTACTAATCAATACCTCTGCTACTCCATGAGCACTGCCATCATCTGGGAGCTCTTTAGAAATGCAGAATCTTGGGCCCAAGAGTAGAATCTACATCTTGACAAGATCTCCAGGTAATTCACATACATCTTAAGGTTTGAGAAGCACAGATCTACCCAACTGATTCATTTCCTCAGCTCCCATTCTTTCCTCAATCCATTCTACTGCACTTCTCAGGGTCATTAATGACCTCTGTTACCACTTTTCTGAATTAGCAATTGACATGGTTACCACTTTCCCCTTCTCTCGACACTCTCCATCCTGGAGTTGATATCAGCACATTCTGCTGGTTTTCTATGACCTCTACAGCAGCTCTTTCTCTGTCTCCACCACATGTGGTAGCTCGACTCAAGCTCTATATGATGGAATTCTTCAGGGCATAGTACTGGGCCCTCATCTCTTCTCTCTCCCATACTCTCCTTCTAGATGATCTCGTCTATACCCATGACTTTAAATTAAATGCCCTTCTATATATTGAAAACTCACAAATCTATATCTCTCACCGAAATCTCTTCTCCAAGCCTGACTGCCTACCTGACATCTCCATATGAAAAACACAAAAACACCTTAAATTTAGCAAGTTCAAAACACCCAGAACTATTCCTCTCCTTGTCTCCTTTATCTCAATAAATGGACTTTCCATCCAGTTGCTCAAGCCAGATATTTGTCATCCTCCGTTTCCTCTAGCCTCCTGCTCCCCCATGCAAATCTGTCAGCAAGTCTTGTGGTTTCCATTTCCAAAACACATCTCTAATTCAACTTCTCTGCATTTCACTGCTACTGTACTAGTCCAATTACCAGCCTGCCTTCTTATACTGGTCTCCCTGCCTCCTGTTTTGCTCCCTTCTAATATACTCTCCACAAGCATCCAATAGAATCTTTTAAAAATACAAATTAGATGATCCCACTCCTCTGCTTCAGATCCTTCAAGGAATTTCCTTGGCATCCAAAATGAAATGCAAATTTCCTATCATAGCCTGCAAGGCTCAGGTGATCTGACCACCAATGACCACTCCATCCTGCTCCTGTGCTACTCCTTCCTTCCCCTCCACCACTATGTTCTGAACATGTTGGTTCCTTTTGGTTCCCTAAACTCTTCAGACAAGCTGTTCCTGAAATGTTCTTCTCCCCCCACCTCCACCTCCACTCCACCTACAGCTGAATCCTTATCCTTCAACCACAGCCTCTCAGAGATGTATCTAACAGGTTCCAAGCAGTTATTCTGTCACATCCTCATTGTTTCCTTCCTTATTCCACATAAAGGGAGGGGGTTCTCTTCTCTCCTACTCCCCTTGTTCCTATAAACCCATAAAATAGTAACTTCTTCCCTCTTGGAAGTACCAAGTAAATTTACACTCTTCTCTAAACCCCTCACTGACTCCGGTGAGATTGAGAAAATGGCCACTGCTCCTGTATGACCCCTTCTCTTCAACTCTCCACCTCAGGGTTTGCCTGCCCATCTGCAGGCTAAGTACTTTCTCCTCTCCTCCCCTGATAAGCCTGTTGGGGCCTCCTGGAGCAAGGAATATCATCAGGTTTCTAGCTGACCTGCCTGTGACTGAGTGTGCAAGTTCAATTCAGCGGGGAAGAAATAAGAAGCCCACTTGAGCTGCTTGTCCAAGCCATTCTCCATGCAAGCTTTACCAGTAATAAAGTACATATTTTTATCTCTATTTGATTCCTGTATTTATTGCTCCTGTATCTATTCAGCAAAAGGCAGGCTAGGATTAATTAGTACCCTACAGACCCCAATCATCATAATTTATTACTATGTGTTTATTTACCATCCAGCAGAGTGGTTAAATAAGGGCTTGGGCTTTGATATTAGACTATCTGGATTTTAATTCCAGTTCTGCCACTTAGTAGCTGTATATGAAGAAGTTAATTAAATTCTCCGAGCCTCACATATAAAATGGGGATAATGTTTATATCTAATCTGTAGGATATTTGTTAGGATTAAATATGATAACTTTGTAGTAGGTTTAACGAAGAGCCTGACCCGTGGTAAAGCTCAAATGTTAGACATTAATGATGTCTGCCTTTCCCACTTATCATAAGCATCTTGAGGGCATGAAGTGTCTTCTCTTTTATTCACTATTATATCACATAGGATTTAGCATAATGCCTGGTGCATGGTACATTCTCAATAAATGCTTAACAAAAGCATAAAAGAGTATTTTTATAATGTAGCTATCTGAAATATGAAAGAAAAAACTTCAGCTTTATCATTTGGTTCTCAATCTCTATAAATTCAATAGCATCCAACAAGAAACTGATATTAATGTTGGAAACACATTTATTGAGTGCTTATTATTGCTCGGCCCTGTTTTTAGATCTTTACATGAATGAACATCTTTACTACAACTTTATGAAAAGACATTATCATTATTCTCATTTTACACACAAGAGAACTGAGGCACAAAGGGGCTAAGTGATGTGCCCTGGGTACAGACAGAAAACGGCAGAGCTGGGATTCAAATCCAAATGGTGTATTTCAAGAGTGAACTCTTAACCACTATACCATAAAGGAAAAAGCAAGTTCAACTTTGCCAATAGTTCAGTCCATTTTAAATATATTCTAGGGCCAGCCCAGTGGCACAGCAGTTTAGTTCGCGCTTGGCAGCCCGGGGTTTGCCGGTTTGGATCCTGGGCACCTACCGACGCACTGCTTCTCAGCCATGCCGTGGCGGCGTCCCATATAAAATAGAGGAAGATGGGCACAGATGTTAGCCCAGGGCCAGTCTTCCTCAACAACAAAAAAAAGAAGATTAGCGATGGATGTTAGCTCAGGGCTGGTCTTCCTCACACACAAAAAAATATAAAAAATAAAATAAAATAAATAAATATTTTCTATTTGTATGGACTCCACTTCTTTTCTAAAATGCTTCCTACTATAATTAACTGCACTTCATACGGAAAAAGTTTTTCCTGTAATCTTAGCTTGAAATCAAGCTAGTATTAATGAAACATATTTTCTAAGAAATAACTCTCGCTCTCTAGATATTACTTTATTAAGGGGAAATTTTCAATCCCTGAAGTTCTACTACTAGCTGTGAATCTAAAACACTAAAGGAGTCAATGATGTGGTATCTTACAAATACCAAAATATCACCCTGTAAGTATTTACTGAAATATCTCCTTCATGAGATTCTTTGTTGGATACAAAAGAAACAATAAACCTAGTACCTGATGTCACAGAACTTACCATCTAACTGGGATGATGAAACATACATGAAAGCAAAGAATGTCCAATAATATAGTACAACTATATACAGACAGTTGACCATTTTCAAAAAAGTTGGTTTCAAAAATATATAAATTGGGTTTAAAATTTTATATATAAAAATATACAAGTTGAGTTCAAAATATACAAATGTTCATTGTAGCCTGTTCACTAGAACAAAACCAGAAACTACCTTAACATCCAATAGGGGAGAGTTTAAATCATGGTGCATTCTCATGCACCATACATCGCAGCCATTAACAAGAATCTCCACATACTACTATGTACATGTTATATTACTGATAGGAAAGAGAACAAGTTTCAGTAGCAAAGAATGATCTATCAGTGGAAAACAAAATGCATACTCATACATGTACATACACATACACAGAGAAGAAATGCCTAATATACTTTTAACATTTTTGCATTTTATATTTTTCTATCCTCTGATTTTTTTTAAAATGAGCTTATATCTTTTAATAAGGTCATTAATAAAGTTAGCAGTACAAGTCATCTGTATTGTTGTTAACCTAAAACAAACAAAAGAGGCACTCTTTCTAACTTTAATAAAACCACTATTAACTATTGTATTTCCTTCCAAGGATACTTATATGGCTACACTCACAGTATATAAATAAATTTGTATCCTCCATCCCTAAGCCATAAGCATTTTCCATTTTACTAAACAATCATTTACAATAATTTCATTAAATATTGGCACCACAATCTACTCAATCATTCTCTTGATAAGCATTATAGCCATTCTATTCATTCACACACATAAATAATATAAACACTACTACAATGGACATCTTAATTCACACTGCTTCTTCCATAATTGCATGATTTCCTTAGAGCAGACCAATAATTTTTACTTCAAAAGACATACACTCCCACTTTTTAAAACATATTTTACTTACAAAAGAGAACAAGCAGGAATTGTTCAGAGAAACTGCTCTCTGCTTATTAGTTAGTAATCCCTATAGCAAAAGCTGCTGAAGCAAGAAATATACAACCCATCCCTGCCTCCACCTCTTTAAGCATTTAACTGCTCTGACTTAGTCTCCTGTTTCTATCACTAATCAAAGCAGTAGAGAGAGGGGAAATCACTTATTTCATCCTAAATTGAACATTGTAATTACCAAAAGCAGAAATTCCTAAGAATTAAAAAAAAAAAAATCACCTGATAAAGCCATTTGAATACTCAGAGAAGAAATTCAAATTTATTGAATACTTGATTATGCCACATATTATTTGGGAAATATTTATTAATCCTTGTAATAACCTTGTGAGATAGTTACATTTACTTTCCAAAATAAGAAACTAATGGTTAGAAACATTAACAACTCACCCAAGGTGATATAACTTGTATGCAGTGGGATTCAAACCCAGATCTAATTTCTTTTTTTGTTTTTTTTTTTTGTGAGGAAGACCTGCCCTGAGCTAACATCCGTTGCTAGTCTTCCTCTTTTTGCTGAGGAAGACTGGCCCTGAGCTAACATCCGTGCCCATCTTCCTCTACTTTTTTTTTTTTTTTATATGGGACGCCGCCACGGCGTGGCTGACAAGCAGTGCGTCGGCAGGCACCCGGGATCCGAACCCGTGAACCCCAGGCTGCCAAGCACAAACTAAACTGCTGCGCCACCGGGCGGCCCCCCAGATCTGTCTAATTTCAATGCTCACTCCTTTTCCAGGATGCCAAGATGCTAGGGATAAGAACAACCCTAGGACTAGCTATTGGCTTTGCCTTTATTATAATGATTCATTTACCAGTATTACCAGTGGGGAAGATTCCTCTTAATCACATTTTTAAACTATAGATACAAATAAAACCTTGTTTTCATGAACAACATCATAAAATGGAATTATCTTTATGATGATCAGGTTCTCCAAACTAAAACTTGGGACACATTGCTTAATAAGTTATCCCCCAGATTGAAATTCACATGAAGTCTTTCAAAGTTATAAAATTCACATTTTATAAAATCATTGATACGGTTTAAAAAATTAAAAGAATATGAAATTCATTAAAAGCAATTATTATAATATTAGGATGTCATTGTCACTCATGTACTGCTGACTGTGAACCCAGTGCCTCAGACACAATTATATTCATCAAATAAAATTGAATGCTTTGTTACACATTCATACTTACTCCCCACCCCCCAACAAAAATAAATGGCTTACTAGATTCTTAATATATCTGATATAACTTTATATTTCTAAATTTATTTACTTCTACCCTGCTTTATTCCACTGTAGATTTAAAGCAGGCTGGAACTGTATATATACAACTTGACATAACAGTAAGTGATTATGGTAAGATAAGTTCTGTATAGGTGAGGTGAGCATACAAACTTACATTATGAGGTCCTTTCTAAACACCCATAAGAGGTGGGCCTCAAATTTGGCTCTGAGCCCACTAAAGCCAACATAAAGAGAACACAATCAGTTAAGACATGAGTCACAGGAACCATATAATACAAACAAACCAGGTACTCAGGAGAACTGAAGAGAGGCATATTATTCCTGTAATAAAACCAAAGAAGAGTTCCTCCCATGTATGTTTATGAAGGAGACACTGTAAAACGTGGTAAAAATGTCCTAATCAACATCCTTACACAAATATAATAGTGGGTTTCAGATGATCCTTTTCTTAGAGCATCCATCAGTGGAAAGTGTTTCATAAAGCCAAAATACAGTTCATTATTAGCAAAGAGCAAGAAGAGAGTACAAAATAGCATAGCATGCTGCTCTCTGACAGACTTAATCCAAGAGGAAATCTTAAGTGTGTTTAGAAAAATAGATAATAAGTTCCATAAGATAATAGATAATAAGCTCCCTAAGATTATAGATAATAAGCTCCAACAATCCTCCAAAGATGACTTCTACCAACTGAACTTCTGATAGGTTTAGAGACATAGGGACTTTGTGTTTATGCTCCATGACTGGCACATGGTTTGGAGATTTCCTATGTTGCAAGGCAAAGGCAAATCATTATGCTTTAACAGTCAGCTGAGTTGGTAGGTAGAGGAAGAGAGACAACCTCTTAAGAAAGGTGAGGTGCTGCCTAACCGGGACAAGTGCCCATGTGCACAGAGCCTGAAAGTACAAAGGACTGCACCAGGATTTTCCTCAAAAAACAATTTGGGTTTTCCCCAACAGAATGAAGAATGAACAATCACCTGGCAAGTCTGAGTAATTTGTGGGGATCATAAGTGATTTTACAATTTCTTTCAATGGTCACAGATGACTTCTCTGATCCCTGAATGATGTTAATAAAGAAAAATGAACCCTCACTAATGGTTAAGCAGACAAACACAATTTTATTTATTTTTGGAAATTATTGGAAATATTTAAATATATTAAAATCTGCAGTTACAATAAATAAATTCTCATTAATATAGCAAATTCATTAAAATATCTAAGTGGAAAGAAATAATTTGCAAAAACATGACTTCTCTTCTCCAGATATACAATTTGAGGCTTTTTTTCCAATTTAATTCAGGTTAACTGACAACAGCCTTCAAAATGTGCCTTCTAAAAAACATTCAGACTACTAATTTGGAACTTTCTCTTTACCTAAAACACTTGATACAAATTTCAATAAATACCTACTGGAAATATTTTTCAGCACACATCTCCCTCTACTACAGAAATCTACTTTTCCTTCCTTCTGAATTCAGACAAATAAGCAAGTATCATAGTTCTGATGCTTACGTTCTGCCCCTCCATTTTGGAAATAATGGTATGAAAATAAAGGCAACTTTATGCAAAAACTAGAACTCAAGTTTTGATTTAGGAACCTCAAAAAACATTCCTCAGAGTAGCAAGGGACAAAAAAATTGACTTTAAAAACTCCTAACATTTGAAACACTGCTAGCTTTCTTTTAATATTTTCACTAACTGTCACATACCTTGTTTTAATGTCTACATAACACTTTTTTTTTTTTTTTTTTGGTGAGGAAGACCAGCCCTGAGCTAACATCCGTTGCTAATCCTCCTCTTTTTGCTGAGGAAGACTGGCCCTGGGCTAACATCCGTGCCCATCTTCCTCCACTTTATATGGGACGCCGCCACGGCATGGCTGACAGGCAGTGCGTAGGCGGGCGCCCGGGATCCGGGCCAGCGAACCCTGGGCTGCCAAGCGCGGACTAAACCGCTGCGCCACCGGGCCGGCCCCTCTACATAACACTTTTTAAACAAAAAACCACAAAATGATTTGACTATTTGCACTATATATAGCATTTTTAAATGGAATTTAGTTTCTTACAATAACACTTTCATATTGATGGGAAAAAACATCAGATGTTATTAATGCAATTATTACAAGTATGTGCAATACAACCAATCCCCAGCTTTTCAGTTTCTAAAAATTCCTCTCAAAGAGGCTTAAAACATAAATGACATACGAAAAACCTTATCAATAGATAAGTAGCCTAGAATGGAAAAAAGAATCATTTAGTTGATCACTTACCTTGCCTTGCACAACTCATAGTTCAAGAACATTTATGCAGATTCAGTATTTTCATGAAAATCTCATTCAGACAGGAAAACATTTGTGATAGGATTTATTAGGGACATTAGCCATGGGGCTGGGACTCAGGGCAGGGCAACACACACGCTAGATACTTGCCATTCCTGATCTGGTCCAATTCCTGCTTCAAAAGCGTCTAAGCTACTGGAACAAAAATTTTTTCACAACTGCTTCAATTTTCACTAGGCTGATGAAAACTAACACTCAAAACAATGTAGAAATTCACTTGACATGCAATCTAAAAATCCAAAACCATTTGTGATCAAAATGTGAAATGCAATCAATCTTCATTTGCTGTAAGCTCCATTTGAAAATAGAATGATTTTATAAGATATTTCTTCATTTAAGCTTTAAAAGCTACAGTGGTGCCAGTTAACATACTTCTTTGATTGCAAATGTGAAATAATATATCTGCATCAAGAGCAATGGTTTTCCCATATTGACTGCAAAAATATTACACATGGATTATTTTATTTCTTTTAAAAGGGATTATTTTCCAAAGGCTCATTGGAATGTTGTCACCATGAGTACATCTTCTCTACTTTTGTGTGCTGGAAAATTTCAATAACAAATGGTTTTGAAGTTACAATGAAATACTTTTTAATTCCTTTCAAGCAAGTCTGAAATACTAAATAGACTAATCATATATTACACTGTAACTATTTAGTATTACCATCAATCAACTTTGCCTTGCAGCTACAATTTAAAGGCTTTTACAGTAATAGTGTTTACAGGCTTCACATCCAGAAAAGCACCCTACAAAAAATATGTTATGAAGATGACTATAGATGTACATAACAGGCATTAATTCATCTTCACAACTTTTAGGTTTTGCTCAGTCTGTGACTCTCCATCTTATATGACATATATATATATTTTTACAGTAACACTTAATGTATTAGTTATCTGTTGCTAGATAATAAATTACTCCCAAATTCGATAGCTTAAACAAGATTTACTATCTCACAGTTCTTGTGAGGCAGGAATTCAGGAGTAGTTTAGCTGAGTGGTTCTAGCTCACAGTCTCTCATGAGGTCACAGTCAAGATGTTGGCCACAGCTACAGTCATCTGAAGGCTTGACTAAGGCTGGAGGATCCACTTTCAAGATGGCTCATTCACATGGTGCTGGCAGGCCTCAGTTCTTCGCAATATGGCCCTCTCCCTAGGGCTGCTTCACTGTCTTTTCAACAGAGGAGCTGACTTCCCCTAAAGCAGTGGTTCTCAACGAGGGCAATTTTACCTCCCAGGGGACATCTGACAAAGTCTGAGACAATTTTAGCTGTCACAACTGGGGTGAGTGTGTGGGGGTGCTACTGGCAGCTAGTGGGTAGAGACCGGGGATACTGCTAAACATACTTCACAACAAAGAATTATCTGGCTCAAAATGTCAACAGTACCAAGGTTGAGAAACTGCCCTAGAGCAACTGATCTCCGAGAAAGAACAAGATGGGTGCCACAACATCTTTTATGACCTACCCTCAGAAGTCACATTCCACCAATTCTGTCACATTCCCTACATTAAAGAAATGAGTCACTAAGTACAGCCTTCACTCAAGGAGAGGAGAATTTAAGTTCCACCCCTTTAAGGGAGGAGTATCCCTTAATATATTTATAGCCATATTTTTAAATCATTACACTTGGCAACTTGATTTTTTCTTTATCAAAATACTGGAATTTTCAAGATATCTCACTTCCTGTTGGGAATAGTGGATAAGAACCTTTTTACTACTCTATAAAAATTACTGAAATTCCATTTAATAAAGCTACTTTGGCATCCTAGTGAATAGTCTCTGTTAGCAGTATTTTGATGACCTGATCTTGAAAAATTCTATTAAGTATAAACATATGTAGTCTGATATAGAGAAAAGTAAACAAGTAGCCAAAAGATTTGAGATCTAGTTTTGATTCTGGCACTTCCTAGCAGGTGATTGTGGCCAAAGCTTCTATGAGCCTGTTTCCAAATCAATAAAATGGGGTGTCACCAGCCCTGCTTTCTCCCAATGCTGCTTTGAGGCTAAAATAAGATAACTACGTGAAAGTACTTTACGAGCTATGACGGCAGGTAAGTTTTAAATGTTCCAAGTTGAAATGAACATGCTATTATAAAATAGTTTCATGATTAGCTTCCATCATGGGGTTTATCACACAGTAAATTCTCAAGATATATTTTTGGATCTCTTATTGTCAAATTTGAGGTTAAGTATCTCTCTGAAATAACAGTAAAATAGGGCAGATTATTAAAATATAGTTGAGGGCCCAAATCCTTGATCACTTGTTTTCATGCTATGAATAACGAAAACATAGTTTGTACAAGTTAAAATGCACATTTATTCAGCAATTATCAGATAGGATCTAAAAACTACTGCAATCAGCAACATAATGTAGCTAATACTTTAGACACTGAATGGAAAAAATTATTCCTTTTTATATTTGTTTTCCAATGTGAGGGAGAGCAGAAGTTATAGTTTATTTATCTGTTTATCCTCAGGATCTAGCCCAGTGCCTAGAACATAATACAAGGTTAATGAATACATGCCAAAGCAGAGCCTTCCTTTCCTCAAGGAACTGAGAAATGTAGCTGGGGAGTCAGAATGAACGACCTGCACATAAACAAATTACTAAAGACTTTTACAAAACAACACATTTGCTTCCTCCAATCCATTCTGTACATTCCAGTCAGACCAATTTTAAAACACTTTTCCTAGCTACTTTACAAATCAAGGAAACTATAACATCTGTCTATTGCCTAGAAAAATGCCATTGCCTTTGCCCTACTCCAGACCTAATTCTTAATTTCTGGGGGAAGGATCCAAGCACCTGTATGTTCAAAAGTTCCACAACTGATTCTGAAGCACAACCAGAATAAGAACCACGATTGGGCTCACCCTACTTGAGATATTCCTCCTGTCAGGCCAGTCCATCTCATATCTAATTCTCTTAGTTATGTTTTCTCCTGTTACCTAAAAATGTTCCCTTTCTTCCTCTCCAAATACTACCCCCATCCTTCAAAATAACCTTCTTCCATGAAACCATTCTAACTAGTATCATCCACAATGCCCCGACATCTCTATACACATCAATACCTTTTTATATATATAGTTCACTAATATTTTATGACTATTTCTTGTCTACACTGGTGAGCATTTAACACTGATGAATGACCAACAGATTTCCTTCACTACAATAAATCTATAACATAAACATGAATATACACACATTTCAAACTTCCAAAATTATGTTGCCTTAATACCTAGATTTATAGAAATCTTCAGGTAATTGGCTCATTCTCTGATTATAATTTTCATGACCACTGTCATTTATCAGTGCTAATGATGAGCTTCCCTCAAATATCAGCTCCACATATCGAAGGCTTAACCACACAAGTTTACAACATGAATCTATTCCTAGGGTAATTAGTGCTACATTTGTGAGATCGTCTTCAAGAAATGTGTAGAAGAATAATCAAGGGAAAGCATGAAACATTACATTTCAATAGACTTGAAATCCATACAGTTAGACAGTCTTGAGATTAGGTTTGGAAGTACAAATTTAGATGTGCAGTACATGAACAAGGCTACTGTTGAGACTGTATCAGATAATGAAGTGAAAAGGAATATGCACAGAAAGTATTAGTGTTTCTATCTTTTTGCAGGTGGAAGGTTCAAGTTAGCCTATCTAGTTTTTACTCAGGACCAATTAATCAAATACATAGGGTTATATAAGTAGTTCTGAACCAAGGGTGATTTTGCCCCCAGGGACATATGGCAATGTCTAGAGACATTTTTGGTTGCCACAACTGGGGACTGCTACTGGCATCTAGTGGTTAGGGTACAGGGATGCTGCTAAATATCCTACAATGCCCAGGATAGCCCCCCACAACAAAAAAATTATCCCACCCAAAATGTCAGTAGGATGAGTAACCCTAGGTTATACTATATTTGGGAATGCAAACACAGCTTGACAGATGCTCATAATACTTACTGTCTGTTCTCTTAATTTGCTATTTTCTCCCTTTTTCTTCCTTTATCATCAATATCATTTAATTTATTGAGATTGCTAATTTCAAAGCAGATCATCCAAAGCTTAAGACACTTAGGACTCTAAACTAGGGATCAGAAAATGAAGGAAGCCAAACTTACAATGTTAAAGGAGGAAATTATTAGAAGTATATCAATATGTGATACCAACATCAATATTTCACTTCAATTTAATACTAAGATTATTAGGGAGTCATATTTTATTATACCAAAGAAGGAAGATGAAACTAAAATTTTCACCAGCATTTGGTAGCCTGGAGAAGAACATTAAAAAGTCTAAGTTCAAGAAGGTTCAAGCTAGCTAAAGCCCTAGATGAAGGATTTGACAGAAGGGGGAAAAAAGAAATTGCTACTGAGGATAATAAGAATAAGGCAATTATTTCTGGGAATAAAGTTGTATCTACTATGGGGATGAGAAAATACAAGAAAGAAGAGTTCAATATACACTTGCATAAACCAGACACCTCAAGCTGAGTGTCCCAGGAAGGACTAAGGGCATGACTAGGGGCCCCTAATTTGTAAGTGAGAATACTATCAGAGCAGAGAGACTACTCCAAGTGGAAGTATAGGGCTGGGTTAAGGATCTAGGTGACCCTTACCCTCCAAGTCCCTTTCTTCCCCTAAAGCACAGCCTCTCCAGAGCCCTCAGCAGATCAAAAGAAGAAGTTCTGACCTCTTGTGGGCACATGCTGATATCATCACTTTCTAGATCTCAATCATCAGATGGAAAAGCTTCTCTGACACAAATTTCCAACACATATCCTTGCATAACGTTGCCCAAGGGCAACGTTGCCCTTGCATAATGTTGTCCTACAGTCAGTATGTCACTAGACTCAAGACAGACACAGAAGAATCTAAAAGATTTCAAGGGAAGCATTAGAAGTAAAAAGGTAGATTCGAGATGGCAACTTAAGCTGAAAGAACACAGAAAAGAAAAGCTACAGGACTTTCAATGCAATCTCTGAGGAAACAACATAAATATGTCCCTTCTAGACTGTTACTTTCCTAAAGCAGGGACCCTTCCTGCTTTTTCATTTTTTTAATCTTCATAAACATAACACCTAGTACAGTGCCTAGCACTGGCAATACTGAATTAATGAATTTAAGAAAACAAAGGGGACAATTGGTTTGTGGGGGTTGTTTTTTTGTTTTTATTTTTTTTTTGCATGGTCATGTGTTACATGATGCCTACACTCTGAGCCTTATGCTTGGAAAAGAAAGCAATGCATACTTGTGGGCAGACTGACAGTAAGACACACATACTCACATACCTTCCTTCATGTCACAGGCACACTGACAATACCACCAGGGCCTAGGAGGAGGAGGTTTTGAGGAAAACAAGGAAATCTGTAACAACATCATTCAAAGTAACAGGAGCCAACATGTTCAGGGTCTAAAGTTACTCAGACAGCAGGTCTAGACAAAATAAACATTTGTTCTATTACCTTTTTGTTATGTTGCCATGGAAATCTGTGTTTAGGAACACTTATTTTCTGCAACTAGATGATAGAGCAGTAAAAGGGGGATAGCTTTCATGAAAGAGGAGAGAAGCTTGTTTCTGTAAAGACAGGGAAGACAATAAATCCTATGGGTTTTTATAGGGTCACATATGTGTAGATTCTTTCAATCTATGATTTATTCAAGTTAACAGAGAAGTCCTTGGAGCCTCACAGCCAAAACATTAGTAACAGGTAACAATAATCCGACCTCTACTAAAATTATGGCAATGGGGGAAAGGCAGAGGAATGTAAAGCAGACACAAGGCCAAATAAAACAGAAAATAAATCAGATCTTAAATGCTGAAGGAAGGCAAAAATGACTTTTAAAATATGACCCAATAGTAAGAAAAAACCTAGAAGCCCAAAGAAGTTAGAAAACATTTAACCTGCCAGCAGGCTAATCTTTTGTCAGCAGAAGTCTGGAGCTAATCTCTTTGCTCCCTTCTTTTTGGCAACAGAAACCTGAAAAAGTAAAGTAAGCCCATGTTATGTAAAGAGCTGGCCTGGAGTACCTTGAATTTCTAGGGCCCACCAAAAGTACTGGCTCTGGTACTCTGAGCCTTCTGGAATGAGATTGTGAGCATGGGTGAGGGCTGTGCACCAATTCATCCGACTCCTCAATTCTACCCTAAACTACTATTAGCAGCTCTAATGGTATGGAACAGAAATGAAAAAATAGGGACCCCAGAGCAGAGTGATGTGTTAAAACATAAGTGAGATCCTGTCTTTCTTCTGGTCATAACCCTCATGGCTTCCCCTCTCAATCAGAGGAAAAGGCACAGTTCTTACAAAGACAAATAGGACCCTTCATGACCCCTGCACATCTGGAGCTCCTCTACCCTCTTCTACTACTACTATTTGGCCCCTGGTTCATTCAGCTCTAGCCATACTGGTCTCCTAGCTATTGCTGGAGAACAAGGCCTTCGCCTCAAGGCCTTTGCATTTACTGATCCCGCAGCCTGGAATGTTCTTCCCCCTCCACCCATGTCCAACCAGTGTTCTACATCACTTCCTTCAGGTATTTGCTCGATTGTCACTTTATCACTGAGACCTACTCTGTCTACCCTCTCAAAAGTGCAACACAATCATCCCAGTATTCCCTCTCCTTTCCTTGCTTCATTTTCCTCACAGCACTTATCATCTGACATACTACAAATTTTACTTATTTGTTTATTATCTACTTCTACTTCCACATAATATAGTTTCTTATGGGCAGAAATTTTTGTCTGTCCTGCTCATACTCCATCTCCAGCACCTAAAGGATGACCCATGCATAGTAGGTGCTCAAAGTATAACACACAGACTCCTGTCTTCAAGGAGATTAGCATGAACCCATCTTTCTCTCCCTTTGCCTCCACAACCCTGTATCCTATAATACTCCAAAGTTCAGATAATGGCACTAAAATCTATCCACTTGTCTAAGGCCAAAACTCAGGGGTCATCCTAGACTCCTCTCTCGTATACCTCACCTCCTTCTCCCTCACATTCAGCCTGGAAGCCAAGCCTGTCAGAATCCAGGACCTATTTGTCAAAAGTGCAGAATTTACAGACCACATCTTCTTCTTCCCTAGAATAAATTTTTAAAATGCTGTAAAATTGGTTAATTTTATAAATCCTCAACACATATGCACTTAATTTATGGAAGTACTATGCAAAGACAAACTACTCCTAATACTGAAAGCTTCATTTACAAAAAACATTTCAAATTTAAAGAGATTTTTTTTTTCCTGAAGAAACATGTGCATGACTTTCAAGTACATGGCAACCAAAAGATCAAACCCCTAGGTTCTAAAGTCAAGGGAACCCACTTAAAATGAGGTTTCTTTGAGTACTACAGTAATTATACCTCTTGGAGAGGAACAAATCAGTACCAAATTTCACAGTAAAGAGCAAAAATCCAATATATTTTCAAAGGCCTAAAGAGGCAGTTATTTCTATTTATATCCTATACTTACATAACAAACGTGTACAGATACTCTCAATTTTACAAAAGGCACATTGAAAAAATTCAAACCAACAGGATTAATAAATCCAAGAATTAACTATTTGCACTGCCTAATAATTCTTTGGGGCAAAAATTTAATCTCGGCAATGAGTTCATTTTTGGTTTATCAATTCTGAAGAAGAGATGTGACTTTAATGAGTTAAGTCATTACCCCTCAGATTAGCTGGGAAATGACATTGGTGGGATAGATTTCATACAGTAACTGCTGATTGCAAGTGACCCAGCAACCTCTTTCTTCAGAAAAGAAGGGATGGAGGAGGCAAACAGCACAAGAGAAGATGCCACCACACAACCTCAACAGCCTGTATGGACAGGAAAGAGACTTCTAAAGTGTTTTAATCCCAGAACCAAATCCAGAGTAGCACTGACAAGTGTTCCCTTCCTTTAATGAATGAGTCCAGCTCCTCATCTATATAACTGGGTTAGTAATACCAGGCTTCACAGAACCAGTGAAGGCTGAATGATAATGCTTTGAATGAAAATACTTTATAAAGTGTGAAACCCCATAAAAATGTCAGTTGATACTAAAGTGAGAGTGATCTAGCCCAGTGAATTCTTCCACCTTTGAATCCTAAGCCCCAGGGGCTCAGCACCATCTGCACTGTTGCCCATGAAAGGCAAAGTCAACACACAGATCATCTGAGGCAGAGTTAGAGGGAAATCAAAAGCAGAGTCCTTCTCAGTATCAGGAAAGTAAACTGGCAGAACTGAAAAGCCAGAGGTTCAGGATAGCCCTATTTTAAAATGGGAGCCAGTGGAAAAATGGGATTTGATAAATAAAATATGACTTTATAGCCAACTTGACTGAACTCTTTCTTAAAAGTCTTTATATATCAATAATACAGATATTTGCCATTATGTTTAAGTATTTATTGGTTGGCACTGGTAACACACAGCCAATCACCTTGCTTTTGGTTACAAAGAAAAGCAAATGGGAAGGAAGATCAGCATGGGCCTATTACCACTAGAAAAGTAAAGAAACAGCACACCCTTCTCATGGATCAGGAGTCAAGAAAGTCATATTTGCACACTCAATAATGACATTTTTATTTATTTGTACACTGGCTCATCCTTAAAAAAAAGATTTAAAATGGTGAATGGCCATTGATACCAAAAAAAAAAAAGCTTCATTTATTTTTATTATGTTTATTTGTATACAATTTGTTCCACAAAGCATTTAGGAAGTTGGATTTGATTTCTTAGTAAATTTTGCCATCCTCTTACTACAAGTCTTGCTATATATTTTATATACTGATGATAAATAAAGACTGCCCAGCACAATGCCTGGAACCACAGTAAGCGATCTATAAAATGCAGTTATTACTCCCATTAGGCTATGAGCTCTCTGAAGCAATGGATTGTCTTGTTCTGTCTTGTTCAGCATTCTATCTCAAGAAACCTAGCTCACTATCTGGTCCAGAGTTGGCATTCAATAAATACTGTTGAAAAAACAACTGAATATGATTTAAGAGTAATTCTCAACTCTCATCTATTTTATGGTTACCAGTGCCCCACCTCCTCTAATCAACAGCAAGAGTCTGGAAAAAACGTACCCCAGAGGAAAGGCATTTAAGTTCCTGTTTATATTTCCTTAAACTCACCACAAAGACTCCCCCCTCTGTCCTAAAACCACAAAATCAATGCTTTGCAACAACATATTCTTAAACAATTCTGCTTCATTTCCCCTACAGACAATGCACAAAGTTCCTTAAAACTGCAAGACTTAGTTTAGTTCCCTTTACCCCTAAGAAAGGAAAGCCTTATTTGTAAAACCCTATCAATCCTCAAATTTCTAATCTGATTCCTTGATCTTTGATTCATAGTTGGTTATCACACAAGCTACTTGCTTTTTTACTGTATACTTAGTACAAATTAAAATAATCAAAATAGGCTTAATATAAAAAAATTTTTTAAAGTTACACATCAAAGTGTAACACTTCAGAGCAATCAAATTAGGAAACTGACATATTTCAGTGATGTTGCATTCCTTAAAGTACTTTCAGATTCTTTTTTGGAACAGACTTCAGATCCAGTTCTACAAGTCATACAAGAAATTCTGTGTCATTACTTTATAGTCACAACTCCTATCAGACATAAAACAGTATCACCAACCTGATTGCCTAATGTTTTTCACAAGACTTGAGCCCAAATTCTCTAAATTATTTGGATTCAATTTGATTTTGTTACTGCCTAAAAAAAAAAACTGGTCTCAAAGGATGAGGACGGTGAAAAATAACACAGGCTCCAAAATGGATTCTAAGAAAACTTCTAAAACAATGTTTCCTACCACACCTGAAAAGTTGTTAATTGAAGGAACAACTTCAAATAACTACTCTGAATGGGATAACACTTACTTGTATTTTCAATCCAAAATCAGTTACATTTGTTTACAGTCAATTGTCACAAAGTATCAGTTGTATTTTCCTCAGCCAACATGCTATCGGTTACACTTTAAACCCCCTTAGCAGAAATACTACTAAAAAACAAACAAAAAAACCACCTCCCTGGAAAGACACACAAGAAACTTAACAATGGTTGTCTCTGAGGAAAGGAAAAGCATGGCTGGAGAAGAGGAAAGGAAAAGAGACTTTTCACTGAATATTCTTTTGTACCTTTTGAATTTTATACAACGTGAATGTATTACCTATTTTTAAAAACCTGTTTAACAAAATTACTTCCAAGGGTCAGATATTATTGGCTTCTATAAGCTAGAAATGTATAGTATAAAGTAATGGAGTTCATTTTAAAGGCACTTCACTGTAAATCTGGACCTCCAGTTCCACTGCAGAGCTATTCACACCAAGAGGAAGGAAACCTTGCAAGCAGTTCTCTTCAAGTTCACTAAACTCCCCATAGGTGAGCTATTCTGCTGTATCACTCCATTAAAATTTAAATATCATTGGAAAGAAAAACTTAGTACTACAAATATTAGTATGTCAATTCAAGAATGAAAAATGGAGGCAAACTAATGAGCCATTAAAGGAGCAATGATCCAAGTATATCTTTGAAAATTAGCAAATCAATAACATACATATATATATATATTAAAATTCTGCAAATTCCATTAAAATGCAAACTGCCATACTATAAAAATGGGGCAAAGACATCAAGCATGATACCATCAGCAACATAACCCAAGCAGCTTGAACTCGAAAATGCAATATGATCTGTTGCTGGACACAATTGCACAATCTCAATTACCCAGAAGATTCTACCAAACAGGAAATTCATGATGTGACTGTAAGAAACACAGGAATTACATTTAACGATTAACACAACCAAAAGCCTGGAATTTGTTCCAAAACAAAAAATAATATTATGGGCCCCTTTTCAAATGACGCATGTACATTAATTAGTTTCAGATCAGGAGCTCTCCAATTATAGTAAATCTAAAATAAAGTGTATAAAACCTTGGAAGTTAGAGAAGTCAGTGAAATAGTTCAGGTCCGGAAATTTTACGGTATCAATTTAATTTAAAACCCACAGTGTGAATTAAAGCTGAAAAGTGCCTCTTCCTTCCTTTGCTATATGTTCTACATCCTTATGAAAACCACCGTACACTTCAGGCTACAGACGTAGATAAGTTCCCCGCAAACTCTCTAAGGGAGTCTAAAAACACAGTATTCACAAGAATTATCGCAATTAAAAAATATTTACAATACCTCCCAGCATCATTGTTAATAACTTTTGATCTTGAGGGCGTCCAACGGATCTGACTCTCACTTGCTCCAAATGAGAAAACTGTTTTGTCCAACAATACTGAAACGAGCAGTGGTCTGTGACTAATCAGCGAGGCCACCCGTTTCTCGAGCGCAGTGTTCCTGCAGGCACCACCACCCACCCCCCTCTGCGGAAAGGAAATACGCTTTCAACCGAATCGGAAACACACCACTCAAGCTGGCACCACGCTCCCCGAGATAAAGTCGGTATTTTAAGCTCTCTGGGTCGCTGCTAATTCAAGTGCGAATTCAAAAAGAACGCTTCTGAACATGGGATTTCGACAGAGGTTTGCAAAAAACCCCGAACAGAACGCCCTTCGTCGTCATTTTTGTCCAGATGACCGCAGTCTCCCCGTCGGGCTTTGCCCTTCTGCTTCCCCGGGCAGCTCCCCGGGCTTGTCTGCGCAGAGGGCAGGCTCCCGCGCGCGGAGTCCTCCGGAGAGGCTCCTTCTCCTCGACGCCCGCAGAGAGACCCCGAAGAGAGGCCCCCGCCCGATGCCTGTCCCCGGAGCAGCAGCCCCCCAGGAAGGGAATGCACCGGGTGCCAGCCAGGGCCGAGCTCCAGCACCACCGCCCGCCGCGGACCCGCGTCCAGCACACGGTCGACCGCCTCCCGGGTGTGCAGGGTCAGGGGTGCAAGGGGTACAGGGAGCGCAGGACAGGGGTCGAAGGGGTATCGATGGCCTCCCCCAAGGAAAATTCCTGCCGCTTGGTGCATCGCTGAGCCGTGGGGGCAGGCCTGGCTCTCGGGCGTGAGGGGCCACCCAGCCCACCGCGGCCCCAGCCCGGTGACACTCACCACACGGAGCCATAGGCGCCGGAGCCCACCGGGGACAGGTTCTGGTAACGCTCGGGCACCTCCCAAATTGTCTTGTTCAGCTCCTGCCGGTAGAACGTGGGCCTCTCCTGAGACATCTTCCAGCGGCGGCCGCGGGGCGAGGGGGTGGCCCTGCGGGGCCCCGCCTGCGCCCGCACCCGCTCCCCGGCCCTCGTCGCCCGCCCGGCCGGGCGGGGACCCCGCGCTGGCCGCCCGCGCAGGTGCGGCTGCTGCGACCCCGACGACTCCCGCGCGCGCGGCCCCTGTCACCGCAGCGCCTGGACGCGCCTCAGCGACTGGAGCGAGTCCTGCTAAGGGCAGGGGTGCGCTCCGGGGCTCAAGGCTGCGCCCGCCACGCTCTCCCTGCACCCTGTCCCCGACCAGGCCGACTCCGGGCTGCGCCGCGGGGCTACCACTCCAGCTGCAGCGCCCGCTGAGGTTCCAGTGGTCGCCGTTCCAGAGCCAGCGAACAGGAGCCTCTCGCCGTACTCTCGCGAGAACAGCTCCCGGGACTCTCCGCAAGCCGAGATTTTACCCAATATGGAACCTGCCCACGGGAGGGGGTTGATGAAGGGAGAGGACGGGAGGAGCAGTTCTCGCGAGAAGAGAGCAACAGCTGGCAATTAGAGGCAGGAACTCCCAGGGACTGTTCAGGGCGCGAAGGCGGCCCCGGGAAAGAGGTGATAAGCGGGCAACACATGTTGTGTGCGCCCCACCGTGGTCGGCCGGGCAAATGCCTGGCTCCGCAGTGGAAAGCGACAGTGACAAATAGGGTGTCGGGAAAAGAGCCAAACGATCTTTGAACTTGGATAGTCACCAGCAACCGAGCACTTGCACAGCGGAATCCTCAATTTCCAAGAAGAACTTGCATAAAAAAGAGAAAGATTCGGCCCGAAAGCCGGTGCATTCCATCTGCTCAAGGACATATGGCTTACACCGGAATTCTGAAGAAATCTGTCCCTCAAGCAAATATCAGCTCTGTATTAAGGCTGAGGTTTTCCACCCAAACTCTCCTAGTAGTTCTCAAACTTTTATGTGCAGAAGAATCACCTTGGGAGTTTAAAAATGCAGATTCCCAGGACCTACAGGGAGTCTAATTGGATAGGTCCATGATAGGGGCGCCAAGAATGTGCATTTTTACAATAGGCTCCAGGTAATTCTGATTTAGGAAAGTCTCTAGTATCTCCCTTTGAGAAGCATTTTTAAAACTATTACCCTGAGGATCTGAGATTGACTCCTGCCCTGAAGAGCTTCCAGTGAAAAGGATTTTAAGTATTTAATTCATGCCTCTCGGAGGAAGGAAAACAGGGCAGGTCTTCCGGCAGTGTCACATTAGGCAAGTCAACTGACCTTTCTTAGACCTTAGTTCCAGTTTATGCAAAAGAGAATTCCTGCCTTACATTCCCACCTAATAGGGTCATTTGTAAAGCTCAACAAGATAATAAATGTGAATGGGCAAGGTATTATAACCCCATACCTACCCCCACTGTTACCAACCTATTCCTATGCTAAAGCTTGTTCCAATAAGCAGAAGAATTGGACCCTACCCTATTCTGTTAGTTATTTTTCAGAAATAACTAGGTCCAAGCCAGGACACTTCTCATTACTTCCCATGATTATTCTCTTTTGTTTTATGCACCCCTTGGAGTGCTCAGACTTTGCCTATCTTGTCCCAGCATCTAGCACAGTGTCTAGGACATAAAAGGTATTCCATAAATATTTGTTGAACAAATTATGAACAATGACCATGATCTCATTTTAGGAGGTGATGCAGGATCCTCAGTTCTCGAGGAACAAATAAATAAAACTCAAAACCAGGGTCATGGGTGATTCGTGGAAAGCTTTCTTTGGATTCCATGTGGCTTAGCCCGATTCTCTTGCCTATGAAGACATGTTCTTGAAAATGTCCCAAGCCAGCCTGCTGTGTTAGGGAGCTTTCTAAGAAGTAATGGAAGCTGAAGGAGGAAGTGAGAGCAAAAATGTGACTGTAAAGAAATGAGGGGTGGGAGTGGGAATCAAGGTGATGCATGGATGAATGCAAGAGGGCAAACTTGGAAGCAGAATCCTAAGAAATTCATATATTTATCCAACAAATTGTGATGATGAGGTGAGAGTGACCGAAAGGGTACTCATTCGACAAATATGTATTGAATGCCTACTAGGTGCAGGTGCTTCTGATGGAAAGGCGATTAAAAACAGACACAGTTGCTGCCTACATGGAGCTTACAATTAACAGCAGGGCAATCCTTCAATCAGTCAACACAAATTTACCGAGCACTTACTATATCGAGCACACTGTTTTGGGCACTGATGATACCCCAGTTACCCCAGTTAATGAAATAGATAAAAATATCTGCCCTTATGGGAGTGAGACAATTTACAAAAAGAAATAGGTAAAGTGAATAATATGTTGACATTAATACAGTAATCAAGCAAGTGTAAAACTGCAACTGGGCCAAGCAGGAATACAAGGGTAGTGAGAGACAGTGACAGGGACTGAGCTTCAGAAGGAGGAGGTTGGGGCAGCGGGAAGAGGAAAGCAGGAGACCTGGGCAGGAGAATGTTCTTCAGTGGGAGAAGCCAGGTTTGTGGGGCTAGGGTAGGAGAGCTGGTGACCCTGTAGCCTCCAGTTTCCTCCTGCGTCTTCTAACCTGACACGGTGGTCAGGACTTCAGTGAATTACTTATGTGAAGTGCAGGGCGCGGGGCCCGGCACCCAGTAGGCCCTCTGTCAACAGGAGTCAAACCTCGAGGCAAGTGGAGCCTGGGTGGCGCAGGTAAGGGGCTCCCACGGTACCCCTCTCCCCGCTGCCCACCCCAGCTGCCCATGCTCCCCTTCCTCGCCCCCACTCTTGTGTCTCCCCCCCCCCCCCACGCCCCAACGCCCGCGTGTTCGGCTGCAACGGCTCGGGAACCGCCGGCGTCCGCGTGGACAGCGCCGCCAGCCGGGCCGGAGCCGCGTCCGCCTGCAGCCCCAGCCGAGGAACCAGGTGAGCCGCTGCTGGGGGCGCCCGGGCGTCCGGGGCTGCAGGTTGTGGGCGTCCGGGTCCGAGGGACCAGCCCTTCGTTACGGCGGGCGGGGCTGCGTCCGTCACCGGCGGGGCCAGGCGCCTCGCGGGCGCTCAGTCAGTATTTGTGGAATGAATGACGGTGGTCCCTGGGAGCTTCTCTCCCAGAGGTATTGTCTCTGCTTTTGAAAGTCCGCGGGAACGGCAATGACAAGAGACAGTGCGTGCGTTTTGCAAGCTGAATCCTTTCCAACCCGTTCGTCTGAGAGGTCAGAAGCCCCAGAACTGGTCGTCACCCGACCACCCCATCCATCTCCTCCTGAGGCCTGACCGCCCAGACCTGCCTCGTCCTTTCGGACTTCACTGCTTTTGTCCATTTTGTTCCCTCTGACTGAGCCCCCGCTCCCACCGCACTTGACCCCTTTCTCTTCCTATCATGTCCTATTTACGTATCAGTGTCCTCCTGTGAAGTCTTCTCCAACATCCCCCACCCGGAAAGTGAGTTTCTCTCCAAACACTCCACTGTTAACACTCTCACCACGTCCCATTAAAAGTCCCATTAAAAGTAGTTGTTTATGTCCAATAGTCAGCTGTCCAATGGTCAGCTCCTTGAGGGCTGCCCTCTTTATTATTCATCCCCGGCCACTAGACAGAGTGACTAAAGGACACTAAAGACAGTGCTCTTTGCTTGTGCCTTTTCTATATCCCACACACATTCCCCATAATAACTTAAGTAGTAATGGACAAAGGGCTGTTGTTTCTGAAGGAATTACAAATGCTTCTTTTGAAATTTTGCAAGTGAATTTTACCTTCCCACAATTATAGAGGACATATGAAAGATGATGATATCAGGGAAAAGATATCTTGCCACTAAACTAAGGTTCAGGATTTCACATCTATTGGGTCAATAGTCAGAAAATAGGTTGCATTTAAATTTTTTATTCTTGGCTTTTAAAATACTTTTCACACACTATGTACACGAATCAATGGACCGCTGGATAGATAGGGGTAGTATGGGAGATGAAGAAGTTAGGTCAAAAGTGCTTTTCTTTTAACAGTGCCCCCAAATTTAGCGATGAAAGACTGACTAAATAAACATAATTGGCAACATTTCCAGTGGTCCTCATACTTTATTGTGTATAGAGTTTAAACTAATTTCTATTAGCTAGTAGTGAATCCAGAGGCCCAAAAGTATGTTACATCTGTAGAATAAGAAAATGAAACCTTAAGTAGTTCAGACCCATGGTTTATGCACCTAAATATTTTGTCTGATGGCAGGGAGCATCAGGGAATTGTTTTCTAAGTGGACATTTATCTTCGAGATTGTAGGCAGAGCTTAGCCTGTGGTTGATCACGCTGCATGCAGAGGCCCCATGACACTGATGCCATCAGGAGCCGGTAACAGAGATTCCCCCTTGTGTTGTGTCTCAGCTGAAAGGTCATTATCTTACCCTTGTAGTTCGCATTACTTTTTTCTGAAATGCATGACCTTCTGCACCCCAAAGTGCATCTGCCACTTGTCAGTTGGAGCTTCTGGTCATCATACCTTGTCAGGAAGGGTCCTGCTGGTGCATGAAAATGAACCGCTAGAGTGTCTATGGAATCAGGAAAGACAAATGGAGCTAGAGAAACTCCAGAGATGACTACTAAGAAAAGCAATAAGGAAATCCTGTGTTTCTCTTTGCTGCCTTTAGCCAGTCATGTAATGAGTCCTTTCAAGATAGCTTTCCACCTGCCCCTCCTGGCCATACTCGCTGTGGTTCCACAAGTTACGACTTGATTACCTCTCCCCTAGACTACCAGAATAGTAATGGTCTCCAATTGGTCTTTTTTGCCTCAGTCTCTCCTATCTCCACTGTCCAATAGAACTTTCTGTGATGATGGAAATGTTTTATATCTGCACTGTCCAGTACAGTAGCCCCTTGGCTGTTGAGCACTTGAAATGTAGCTAGTGTGACTGAGGAACTGAAATTTTTATTTTATTTTAATTAAGTTAAATTTAAATAGCCACTGGTAGCCAGTGGCTACTGTACTGGACATCACAGCTCTAGACCACACCACTGACATGATTCATCTTCCCAAAGCATGTCTCTGTGCATATTACTACTCCTGCTCAAACACTTGAGTGAAAAAGTCCAGGTTCAACCCAGCATTCCAGACCTTCCAGGAATAGCCCTCAACCTACTTTTGGGGGCTTAACTCTGATTTTACTCAGATCTATTGAATTACTTGCCTTATATTATCTCTGTAATTTTATCCTATTCCTGAAATTCTTTCCTCTCCTCCCTGCTCCCCGTTTAGACAGAGAGGAACTCAAATTATATCTCCCCCAGCAGGCCTTCCTCATCCCTCTAGGTTGGGATTATTAATCCCACTCTGCAGGAGATCACATGGTATTTAGATGTGGCATCTATTTTGGAATCAGAAAGACTGGGTGCAGATTCTGGCTCTGCTATTTAATTGTTGTATGACTCTGAGGAACTCACTAAGTGCATCAGTAAAATAAGTATAATCATTATCAGGAAAATAATACCTATCTCTTGAAATGACGTGTGTGAAGAACCTGGCATATGGCTGGGCAGCAATAAATGTTAATTCCTGTCTTTCCCACCTCTAAACTCTTACAGCAGTATATTTTGGTATTTTTATTGTACTAAGGTGTGAAGTCTTTGTTCTTTTGTATCCCCAGAGCACCTAGCATTCAGCAGTATTAGTGGAACACTAAATTAACTGACCAGAGGTGATATAGCATTTTTCAGTCAGAAACAAATGAAGGCCAAAAGTGCATATGGTAGAAATTTATAAAACTGAAAATAAAAGCAGACAAACTTACCAAATCCTATTTAGTAGATGGGGGCCACCTCTTAAAACATAAATGATATAGAATGACGACAATAAAATGAAATATTACTTTCCATAACTGAACTAATGGGATATAATACCTCCAAAGGGTGCCACAACAGAAATTATAAATACTTTAGCTTTAAAACAAAGTAAGAGGGCCAGTCTCAGTGGCCTAGTGGTTAAGTTTGGCGTGCTCCACTTTGGTGGCACTGGTTCCGTTCCCAAGCATGGACCTACGCTACTTGTCTGTCAGTGGCCATGCTGTGGCAGCGGCTCACATACAAAAAGAGGAAGATGGGCAACAGATGTTAGCTCAGAGAGAATCTTCCTCAGCAAAAAAAAAAGAGAAATTCTTGGGGGATAAACTATAATTTGTGATGGGAGAAGATGAGGATGTTTTGTGTCTTCAACAACAAGGCTCTTGGTGAAGAGGTTGCACACTGGTGGTCCACAGACTGAATCTGGCCTGCTGAAGTGTTTTGTTAGATATATACTGTGTTTTTTAAAATATGTAAATTAATTGACAACATTTAAAAATCAGAAGATTTCACATAAAAATCTGCAATTATTGCTTCTCTTGGAAAAGATCAGATCCAGCCACGCTGGGCTCCACATGACCCATGGCAACATTGCTGGAGCTGAGCAGCTGCCGCCCTCACCAATCCTGCTGTTCCTGCCGTGCCTCGATGCTCACACGTTGCCTGCTTCACATCAGCCCGCCCTTAGTGCCACTTTCAGAAACAAAATGCTGGATTCTAGACCCTGGATCAACCCAGGATGGCAAATTTCTTTTTTTCTTTTTTTTTTTTTTGAGGAAGATTAGCGCTGAGGTAACACCTGTTGCCAATCCTCCTCTTTTTGCTGAGGAAGACTGGCCCTGGGCTAACATCCATGCCCATCTTTCTCTACTTTATATGGGACGCCGCCACAGCATGGCTTGACAAGCAGTGCATCCGTCCTTGCCTGGCATCTGAACCTGTGAACCCTGGGCCGCTGAAGTGGAGCGCACGAACTTTAACTGCTACATCACCGGGCTGGCCCCCAGAATGGCAATTTTTATAATCTAAATGTAATTTATAATTAGCAGGTTAATTAGGCTCTTTGAGTTGCCAGGAACAGATATTTTCTAGTAATGGAAGTTTATTAAATGATTACATGGGAAAAGTAGGGAAGACTGCATCAACAGTCCTGTGGGTGGGGGAAAGAAAGGGGAAAATATTTCTTATTTTCAATGTACAGTTCCATCTGGTTTTTTTCTTTATGTAACAGACACAAAGTACTAATTCTCTTGTGATACATTGTAAAATACCTCTTCCACCCTCTTCTATATTCTCCAACCACATTCTCACTTATTGAGTTTGTAATCTTTAGTTCATAGGTGTTATACAGCACACTACTGCTACCCAAAGCTTCGAGGGTAAAAAATACAATATATAACTATGGTCCAGTTACTTGAATTTTCTAAAACCTCAGTTTTATCACCAATAAAATGGGGATAATAGTAGTACTGCGATTGTTGTGGGAATTAAATGAAATAACTCATGAAAAAATCTAGTGCAATGCTTGGTATATAGTACATGCTCTATAAATGTTGGTGATGATGATGATGATGATACATGATCATTCTGAAGGAAAACAAAGTTGCTGATACATTAAACTTGTTTGTAGCCTCACCTATAAAAGAACTACTTGTGTAATCTACATAATTTGAGTGTTTACCTATATTTTCATAACTGTGTGATATATATATATATACACACACACTTTTTCACATTTATGTGGAAGAATTTTATAGTTTATGCCTTTTTATTTTTCAAAAACACAGATGATCAAGAATGTTATACTTTCTCCCAGAGGTAGATCTATATCCATACTCATTGACTCCTCCTTCTCATTCTCTTGAAAGAGCAGGACGATACAGATTTTTAAAGCTTAATGTGACCCTTAGAGAACATGCAGTCCAACCACATCATTTTGTGGACAAGGAAACTAAAACTCAGTTTCTAAAAAACTTCCCCCCAATCATGCAGCTAGTTAGAAGAACAGCCAGGGCTGGAGCCCCAGTCTCCTGATGCCATGTGCAATGCTTTTTCTGCTACACTGTGATGCCACTAACTGGATATCTGACAGTCATTCAAGAAATGTTTCTTGAGGGCCTGCTAAGTGTCAGGCACTATTCCGGGCCTGCGGATACAGCCATGAACAAAGTCCTGTCTCTTGGACTTACATTTTAGTGTGACAATGAACAAATAGACAAATATTGAATCAGGTGCTAGCAAGTGTTATGAAGAAATGAAAAAGGTAAAGGGATAATGATGGATCCTATTTTAGATAGAGAAGGAGTTAGAAGACATGGTATTGACCACTTAACCTTTAGCATTTTCAGTGAAAATTGGTGATTAATGTTGACTTTTACCTCTTAATCATTTCCCTGCAACACAGCACCATAATTGAATATAAAGAAAACTAGGCTTCCTAGCAGGACACCTGGGTTCTAGTCCTGACTCTAATTGTTAAACAGCCAAGACTGTTTAAACTTCTGGGCTTTGGTTTCTCCATTTGGAAAATGAGAATAATACACACCTTGCATTCTTTATAGGGTGGTTTTCAGTATAGAATTGTACAACACATGAGAAAATTTTATAAAACTGCAGTGTGTAAGATACCGTTATATGGAAATTTTATTTCCGTAAAAATGTGCCGAGGGTCTAGATTTTTTAAAATTGGTTTTTGTTTGATTTCTTTCCACTCATCCAGGAATGATGCAACCAGAGAGGAGCAGCCAGGGTTTTGGCTCTAGATATAGGCAAAATTCATTCACGTATGACGTTAAGCGAGATGTGTACAACGAGGAGACCTTTCAACAGGAACACAGAAGGAAGACCATTTCCTCCGGGAATGTGGACATCGATATCATCACCTTCAGACACCATGTCCAGTGCCGGTGAGTTTGTGTGGTCATTTAGCTGCCACCAAGCTGGCAGCACCAAAATCCTCCCTGATTCCATTGGTGCCTACTTCTGTCTTCCCCTTCTGAATTCCTGTCGCCAGAACCCTTAGTTTACTGTGTAATTTCTCTTCAGTTGTTTTTCTGTGGTTTGTTGTGTAACACCTTCTTGACCGTAAACTTCTTGGGCATAAAGACCTTGGATGTCCCCCACAGCATCTAGGGATATTTGACAAATACCTAGCTTGATTAACCATCATTGTCAGTCTCCTGACAACAACAAAGAAAGCAACCATGGTGAACTAATTCATGGTAGCAAAATGAGATCCTTCTAATCTCTTATCCAGCGGTGCCCACATAGTTCTCATAGTCATCAGCGTAGACTCTACCACCTCTGGTACTCACTGTGACTGTGTAGGTCCTTTGGTTCAGGGGCTTTTAACCTGTTTTTGTGCTATGAACCTTTTAGCAGTCTGGTAAAGCTTATGAACCTCTTTTCAGAATATTTTTTACTTTTTTTTATTGTGGTAAAATATATATAACATAAAATTAGCCATTGTAACCACTTTTAAGTGTACAAATTAGCAGCATTAATGACATTCACAATGTTGTGCAACCATCACCACCATCTGTTTTCAAAACTTTTTCATCATCTCAAACAGAAACTCTGTACCCATTAAGCAATAACTTCCCATTTTCTCCTCCCCTAGCCCCTGGTAACCTTTCTTTCTACTTGCTGTCTCTATGAATTGCCTATTTCATTTAAGTGGAATCATACAATATTTGTCTTTCATGTCTGACTTATTTCACTTAGCACAATGTTTTCAAGGTTTACCCATGTTGCAGCATGGATCACTACTTCATTTTATGATTGATGATATTCCATTGTATGTATAATATCATATTTTGTTTATCCATTCATCTGTTGATAGACACTTGGGTTGTTTCCACTTTTTGGCTATTGTTAATAATGCTGCCACGAGTATTAGGATAAGAGTAACTATTTGAGTCCCTGTTTTCAATTCCTTTAGGTTTATACCTAGGAGTGGAATTATTGGATCGTATGGTAATTCTATGTTTAACTTTTCTGAGGAACTGCCAGACTTTTTCACAGCAGCTGCCCCATTGTACATTCACACTAACAATGCACGTACTCCATTTTTTCCCGTATCCTCTCCAACATTTGTTATTTTCCTTTTTTATTATAGCCATCATCCTAGGCATGAACTAGTATCTCATTGTGGGTGTTTTGGTTTTTTTTTTTTTTTTTTTTTGCATTTCCCCAATGACTAAATATGAGCATCTTTCCCTGCACTTATCTGTCATTTGTATATCTTCTTTTGGGAAATGTCTATTTATTTCCTTTGCCCTTTTTAAAATTAGGTTGTCTTTTTGTTGTTGAGTTGTAGTTCTTTACATATTTTAGATATTAAACCCTTATTGGATACATGATTTGCAAATATTTTCTGCCATTCTGTAGGTTGTCCTTTCACTCTATTGATAGTGTCCTTTGGTGCTCAATAGTTTTTAATTTCAATGAAATCTGATTTATCTATTTTTTCTTTTGTTGCCTATGATTTTGGTGTCATATTTAAGAAACTATTGTGAAATCCAAGATCATGAAGCTTTTCCCTTATGTTTTCTTCTAAGAGTTTTATCATTTTAGCTCTTAAATTTAGATCCTTGATCCATTTTGAGCTAATTTTTGTATACGGTATAAAGTAACAGTCCAACTTCATTCTTGTGCATGTGGATACCCCATTTTCCCAGCACCATTTGTTGAAGAGACTGTTCTTTCCCATTAAATGGTCTTGGCCAGGATATTTTTTAATGCATAAAATACATAGGATTATAAAAGAAACCAGTTATATTGAAATATAGTTATCAAAACATGAAAAATTCCAAAATTATGTTATTTAACAATGTGGGTCTAACAACCACCATAGTTTCAAAGTAGTGATGAATATAAATGATATTTTAAGATACTTGTAGCAATTTTAATGTAATATGAAAATATTTGTGATTTCTATTGGTGACAAAGTCAAGTTCTGCTGATACTACTGTGGTTTGTTGTTAACGTTCATAATTGAAGGAATACTAAATTTCAGTTAGTAGGTTAGTGAAAATAAAAATATAATTTTTCCTAAGTTCACATACCCCCACGAATTCTATCTGCAGGTCCCTTGAGGGTCCATAGACCTCAGAATAAGAACTTTTTGTGACCTACATCATGATATTAACCCTAATTACTCCAGTTGTCCTCACTCACGCTCTGGACTTATTAGTCTCTTTCCTCTCTTGACTTATCACCCATGATCGGCATGTTTTGGGTGGCAAATGAGGAAGGCCTCCACACAGCCCTGTTGCAGACCTTCCTCTCTCTGGGGCATTCACCTTTGCCCATATCCTGCCTATTGCAAGTTGTGGTCTTAGATGTCCCTCCCCAGTCTTACATCATTACTGTCATTTTCTCTGCTCCAAGAGGGGTCAGAGGTCAGTGTCAAAGGGGGCATTTGGGGGCCATATTGGCTTTGTTTCTGATAAAAGGATAGTCTTTTCCTGACTTATACCCCCTCATAAACAAGTACTACCAAAGAAATTTCAACCTACCTCTCCTCCACCTGCCCTATCCTTAGGCAGACCCGTTCTGCCTTTCATGGGCTTTTGTAGCAGTTCTTATTCCCCACTTGTGCAACAGACAGTTATATCCACTTCTGAGCTTTAACCTGAAAGGTAGCACAGCACTGTGGTTTAGAGCAAGACTGAGAAGCCAGATTGCCCGGTTGTGAATCCCAGTTCTGCTGCCTCCCAACTGTGTGACCTTAGGTAAGCTATCCAGCCCTACTATGCCTCTGTTTCCTCATCTGTGAAATGGGGATGATAATAGCACCTACCTCATAAGGTGATTATGAGGATTTAATGAGTATTTATAAAGTACCCAGCAAATAGAAAGTGCTATATATGTAGGGCTTTTTTTCATAAAAAAAATAATAATAATCTTTTAAATCCATCTCTTCCTTTCTGCAGAAAACCTCATCTCTTTCCTCATTTTTCCCCTTTGAGTTAACAACTGCAAATACTCCCTTTCTTGTCAAAATTTCCCCTGTGCTTTCACATCGCCCCTTACGTTCCTTACCCTTAAGACACCTTAACTAAAATCTGGATTCATGTTGAAATGCTTATACTGTTCCTCCGCTGCTTCAATTTCTATTCCTCTAACTCCTTCCTTGATTCCTTTAAGTCTTAGATCCTCATCATTCCACATCCCTTTTATTTTTTGCCATGCTAAAGAGCTTTGATGACTCTGCCTAGGGTGGCTAGTCTTCCACCAAGTGGCACATGAAGAGGAGGAGAGACTGGACCAAGTGAAGGAAGAAATTGTCCCAATGCCATGGTCTGCTCTCCCTCATAGAGGGTCATAGTTGGAGAGAGCACACTCTGTGTACCTGCCTAACACCTGGGGACTCTCATATAAATAGCAATGTGATGTTCCTTTCAAACCAATGGTCTTGCTTCTGGCTCCTGAGCAGAATTTAACAGCTGTCAATAGGAACTGTGGTGGTAATAGAGTGGATAGAACACTGAAGACCTGGTTTCTAGGCCCAGCTCTGCCCACACTTACTACTGTGACCTTGGCAAAGTCACTTACACTTATTTAGCCTTAATTACCTTAGACATAATAGTGCTTATAGTTGTGAGAGTCAAACATATGTAAAATTACTTCTTTTCTGAGCACACATTTCAGCCTTGCATACACTGAAGTTATATTTATTGCTATAGTCAAAGCCCAATTATCCAACTACTTCTCATACATGAAAAATCTTCATACTCTTTGCTTTCAGCCTATACTAAAATGTAAATAGCAAAAGCAATTTAAAACCAAATTAGTTTTACTGATTGATTGATTAACTGGTTGATTGATTTACGATGATTCTGCTGTTTTAGATGATCTAAAGGGTAAAGTAGGTCTTCTCAATCCCAGCATCATTGACATTTTGGACCAGAAAATTTTTTCTTGTGGAGAGCTGTCCTGTGCATTGTAGGATGTTTAGCAGCATCCCTGGCCTCTGCCTACCCACTAGATGCCAGTTGTGACAACCAAAACTGCCTCCAGACATTGCTAAGTTTCCCCCGGGGGAACAAATTTGCTTCTGGTTGATGTCCACTGGGTTAAAGAATAATAAAGCCTTATTTTATTGCCTTTTCTTTACATGGCTATCTCCTTAAGGACAGGACTCCATGTTCTATATTTTCTACACATTTCTGTACATTGTAGGTTAAAGCCACATAGAGTTAATATTTAGTAAAATTTTTAGTATATGGGAATGATGTGAATGTGTTCATTGCCCCTGCCACCCACCGAAGTCACATCTCAGAAACTGTCCTTACCAGGAGAAAGCAATAACAGTCCACTTTTCTACTGGAAAATTGGTAGGTTTAATTCTTTCCAAACATCCTGTAAAAACAGACCTGGTTTGTACTCTAGACTTACAAGGCTTAGTTCTTGTCATATACATGGCACTGGTTCTCAACCAGAGGTGATTTTTGTCCCCCAGGGAACATTTGGCAATGACTGGAGACATTTTTGGTTGTCACAACTGGGGTGCTACTGGCATCTAGTGGACAGAGACCAGGGATGCTGCTAAACATCCTACAGTGCACCAGACAGTCCCACAACAAAGAATTATCCAGTCCAATATGTCAAAATGTCAATAGTGCTGACAAGAAACTCTGCTGTATGGGAAAAAGAATTATGCTCTGTGCCTTTTCTTGGCTATGTGGCCATTGTCTTTGGAGAACCTAATCAAGTCTCTGTTCTTCTTTCTCACAGCTGCTCATGGCACAAGTTCCTAAGATGCATGCTTACGATCTTTCCCTTCCTAGAGTGGATGTGTTTGTATCGATTCAAGGATTGGCTTCTTGGAGACTTACTAGCTGGTATAAGTGTTGGCCTTGTGCAAATTCCCCAAGGTAAGGAAGATACCAAGCCTTTCACCCTCAGACAATATATCAGACCTTGTCCACTTGCCCAGAGTAAACAATTACTTGTCCTAGATGGATAGAAAAAAAATTGTTAATTCTAGTCACATCATTACCATTTATTCCCTTAACTGCCAGATTTCTAACTCTTCCAGGGTGGTTCCAAAAGACTCAGTTTAGTTTAGATCCCTGAATAATTTCAAGGGTATTTGCAGTGCCTCCTTATGGTCAGTTTTTGCTTAATAAGTCATTTCATACTCACATGACCACAATAGACCTCATTTGGCACTGGTTTTACTTAGAAAGTTGATGGGTAGGAAACACAGCATGCTGGCATCTCTTCACAAGTCACACACACAGCAGTCCAGGGGCTACTCTTTGGTCTTCCAAGTGGTAGTTCTGATATTAGACAACAAGATCACACAGATAGGTATGGGAGCTGTTTGGGCTTTAGAAGCCTCATTTCCCAAATAGGAGCCAACATCTCTTGTAACTCACATAACTGTTGCTTCCAGGGTCCCACAAGCGACATGCCCAGTTACAAGAGTCATTGTGCTCAGAAAAACTCAAAGCTAGGGCTTCCCACTGGATGTTTACCTTTCATTCACAGTCGTCTTTGTCCAGATAGAGTATACTAATCAGGCTCATTTTTACCATAACCAGTGTTGCCTAGTAACACAGCTGATATTCCACCATTAACAGGTATCCAAAGAAACAGAGCTAGAAAGTTAACCCAAGATCAAATTTATCCACAGAGAAAGAGAAAGGATTTTTTTTGTTAATCTTTTACTCACAATTCCCTGCATAGTCTTTAAACACCTCTATTTCTCTATTCTTCTGGGGCCAACCAGGCAGGATTGAAACCTGTGACTGTATAAGTTGTGCAAAGCATGACAGAGGCCAACCAAAGGGGCAAGTGGTAGCTGAAATCCGATTTTGGCATAGGGTTGTTAGCTGGAGGAAAGGGATCCCTTATTAAAAAATTAATTAATTATCATACAGTAAAATTGACTTGTTTTCCTTTTGGTGTACAGTTCTATGAATTTAAACACATGTATAGATTTGTGTAACCACCACCACAATCAAGATACATAACAATTCCATCAGCCCCAAAACTCTCTTGTGCCATCCCCCCTTTTTAGTCACATCATCCGCCAGTCTTTAACCCCTGGCAACCACTGATCTGTTCTCCATCACCATAGTTCTGTCTTTTTGAGAATATCATATAAATGGCCTTATACAACATGCAACTTTTGAAGGCTGGTTTCTTTAATTGAGTTTTATTTCTTTGAAATTAGTGCAAATTGTTATATGCATCAGTAGTTTGTTCCTCTTATTGCTAAGTAATATTCCGTTGTATGGCTGTACCAGTCTGTTTAACCATTCACTTGCTGATCGACATTTTGTTTCCAGTTTTTGGCTGTTACATATAAAGTTACTGTGAGCATTCATGTCTAGGTTTTTGTGTGAACACAGTTTTCATTTCTCTAAAGTAAGTACCCAGGAGTTGTATTGTTGGTCATATGGTAAGTGTATGTTTAACTGTATGAGAAACTGCCAAACTGTTTTCCAGAGTGGCTGTGTCTACCATTTTACATTCCCACCAGCAATGGATGAGAATTCTAGTTCCTCCACGCACTTGTCAGCACTTGATATTCTCAGCATTTTTAAATTAAACTTTCTAGTTTGAGATAATTGTAGATTCACATGCATTTGTAAGAAACTACAGAGAGCCTTTGTATCCTTTGCCCACTTTCCCCAGTGGTAACATCTTGCAAAACTATAGGTGAATCTCACAGCCAGGATATCAACGTTGATACAGTCAAGATACAGAACATTTCTAGTACCACAAGGATCCCTCGTGTTGCTCTTTTATAGTCACCCCCACTTGCCTCCTGCCCTCATCCCCTCCTTAACCCCTGGCAACCACTAACCTGTTCTTCATTTCTATAATGTCATTTCAAGAAAGTTATATAAATGAGTCACACAGTATGTAACCTTTTGGGATTGGCTTTTTTCACTCATCCTAATTCTCTGGAGATTCATCTTGGTTGTTATGTGTGTCAATAGTTTATTCCTTTTTATTGCTGAATAGTATTCCATGGTATGGATGTACCACAGTTTCTTTAAACATTCACCCTCGAAGGACATCTGGATTGTCTACAGTTTGGGGCTATTACAAATATAGTTGCTGTGAACATTTGTGTGTAGATTAATGAACATAAGTCTTCACTTCTGTGGGATAAATGCTCAAGAGTGCAATTGTTGGATTATTTAGTAGTTGCATGTCTAGTTTTTTAGGAAACTGCTAAGCTGTCTTCCAAGGTGGCTGTATTATTTTGCATTCCTACCAACAATCTGTCAGTGATCCAAATTGCTCTGCATCCTCACTAGCGTTTGGTATTGTCACTACTTTTTATTTTAGTTATTCTGATAGGAGTGTAGTGAGATCTCATTGTGGTTTCAGTGTGCATTTCTCTGATGGCTAATGATATTTAACATCATTTCATATACTAATTTTCTATCTATATATTTTAATGAAATGGGTCTTCATGTCTTTTGCCCATGTTCTAATTGGATTGTTTGCATTTTTACTGTTAAGTTTTGAGAGTTCTTTATATATTCTAGATACTAGTACCTTTGTCTTTTACATTTTGCAAATATTTTCTCCCAGTCTGTATCCTGTCTTTTCATCCTCTTAACAGAGTATTCACAGAGCAAAATTTTTAATTTTGATGAAGTCTAGTTTTTAATATCTTTTATTTTAGCCATTCTAAGCGGTATGTAGTGGTATTTCATCATGGCTTTAACTTGCATTTCCCTAATGGCTAATGAGCTTGAACATCTTTTCATGTTCTTATTTGCTATGCTCATATCCTCTTTGGTGAAGTGTCTGTTCAAGTCCTTTGCCCATTTTTTAATTGGAGTTTTTATTTTCTTCTTGTTAATTTTTGAGAATTCTTTATATATTGTAGATACAAATCCTTTGTCAGACTCCTGATTTGCAAATATTTTCTCTCAGTCTGTAGCTCATCTTTTCATTCTCTTGACAGTGTCTCTGACAGAGCAAAAGGTTTTAATATTGATGAAGTCCAATTTATCAATTTTTTCCCTTTTATGGATTGTTCTTTTCCTACCAAATATAAGAACTCTTTACCTAACCCCGGGTCACAAACATTTTGTCCTATGTTTTCTTCTAAAATTCTTATAGTTTTTGTGTTTTACATTCAGGTCTATGATCCATTTTGAGTTAACCTTTATATACGGTGTGAAGTTTAGGTTAAGGTTTATTTTTGTTACATTTTCAACATCATTTTTAAAGAAGACTATCTTCCATTCAATTGTTTTTGCACTTTTGTCAAAGATCAAATAGCCATGGGGCTGGCCCAGTGGCACAGTGGTTTAGTTCGCGCTTGGCAGCCTGGGGTTTGCGGGTTCGGATCCCGGGCGTCCGCCGACGCACTGCTCGTCAGCCATGCTGTGGCGGCGTCCCATATAAAGTGGAGGAAGATGGGCATGGATGTTAGCCCAGGGCCAGTCTTCCTCAGCAAAAAGAGGAGGATTAGCAACGGATGTTAGCTCAGGGCTGGTCTTCCTCACACACACACAAAAAGATCAAATAGCCATATTTTTGTGGGTCTATTTCTGGACTCTCTCTATTCTGTTCCACTGATCTATGTGTCTATGCCTTTGCCAATATCATGTCTTGATTATTGTATCTTTATAATGAGTCTTAAAATTGAGTAGTGTGATTGCTCCAATTTTGTTATTTTTCAAAATTGTTTTAGCTATTCTTCCATATAAATTTTAGAATCAGCTTGTCTATATCTACAAAAAAATCCTACTGAGATTTTGATAGCTGTTGCAGTAAGTCCATAGATCACTTTGGGGAGAATTGATAACTTTATTGTGTTAAGTTTCCAATCAATGATTACAATATATCTTTCCCTTCATTTAGGTCTTCTTTGATTTCTTTCATCAGCATTTGTAGTTTTCAGCATACAGATTCTGTACATGTTTTGTTATATTTATACCTAAGTATTTCATTTTGGAGGAGATATTGTATATGGTAATTTAAAACATTTTTGGTTTCCAATTGTTCATTGTTTGCATATAGAAATGCAATTGAATTTTGTGTGTTCACCTTGTATCCTGTAACTCACTTAAGAGTTCTAAGAGTCTTTTATAGATTCCCTGGGATTTACTACATTGATAATCATGTCATCTGTGAACAGGGACAGTTGTGTTTCTTTCTTTCTAATCCGAATGGCTTTTATGACTTTTTCTTGCTTATTGTAATGGATAAGACTTCCAGTACTATGTTGAACAAGAGCGGTAAGAGAGCTAGCCCTGGTGGTCTAGTGGTTAAGATTTGGTGTTCTCACCACTGCAGCCCAGATTAATTTCCTGGGCATGGAACCTCACTACCCATCTGTCAGTTGCCATATTGTGGTGGCAGCTCACATAGAGAACTAAACTAACAACTAGGATACACAACTATGCACTGAAGCTTTAAAAAAAGAGACAGTGGTAAGAATAGACATTCTTGCATTGTTCCTGATCTTAGGGAGAAAGCATTCAATCTTTCACCATTAAATATGATATTTGTGGGATTTTTGCAGATGCCTTTTATTAGGTGGAGGAAGTTTCCATCTATTCTAGTTTGGTGAGAATTTTTATCATGAGTGGATGTTGTATTTTGTCAAACGCTTTTTCTGCATTTATTGATATGATCATGTGGTTTTTCTCTTAAGACCTGTTAATATGGTGGATTACATTAACTAATTTTAAGATATTGAACATCCTTGCATTCCCAGAATAAGGAGTACCTTTTAAAATTTCTATGTGGCAGCTGCAAACCAAAATGATCCATTTGTATAAGTACATTCACTTTCAGGAAAGTATCAGAAAGTCTCTGATTCCTGGGGTGCTGCAATGAGAGACCTGAACTCTTGGCACTGACACTTTAGCTGTGAGTCCCCTACTGACTCCCACTTATCAAAGGTCTTTTATTTATGGTCAAAGTTTGAGGACATCCCATTGATAAACTACCAAGTCATCCATGTAATTTGGTATCAAAATAAGAATGGCATCAGGATATGTAAGTTTACCTAGCATCCAGAACAGTATCTAGTATATAGTAGGTACTCAAGATATTTGTTGAATAATAAGGATTACATAACTATATGAATGAATGAATCCAAGAAACTCTTGCTAACTGACTAGAGAATTGTGTATTACTTTAAGTAGTATGAATAATGAAATAATCTACCATGTAAATAATTCAAAAGTTTTATTTACATTTGAATAGGCAGTACCTAATGACTTAATTTTCTGCAAATGAAACAAAAATACTACATAGTGAAGACCTTATTTAAAAGGTGCTAGATCTTCCTTACAGTAAAATTCCAGTTTATAAATGTAAAAGAAAACAGAAAATAATCATTAGGGAAACACCACAGTAATAATTGTTGTGGGTAAAATCCACTAACCGATGTTAAAATTATTGGGTGAAAGTTTGCAAACTATGTAGCGGGAATTGCATAGTTTCAAAGTATCTTCCTCAAGATATTTAGTAACTACTCCACTGCTTTACAGCAAAGAACCTGGGAGAAACCACCTTAACCAAGTGATCAATGCTACCATCAGCAGCAGTAAGACATCTGGAGATCACAAATCCTGTGATATCATGCACTAAGGTCACAGCATCATCTCTGTAGTATTCTCACAAAAAATGTGTAACCTTAGTACAATCATGAGGAAACCTAAGACAACCACAAATTGAGGGGCATTTGGCAAAATAACTGATCTATTAATACTCTTCCAAAGTGTCAAAGTCAAGAAAGACAAGTAAAGACTGAGGAACAATTACAGATTGCAGGACTAAGGAGAAATAACTAAATGGAATGTGGGACTCTGGATAGAATCCTGGAACAGAAAAAGGAAATTAGTGGGAAAACTGATGAAATTCAAATAAAGCCTTTAGTTAATTTCCAATGCTAATTTCCTGATTCTGATAATTATACTATGATTGTGTAAAATGTTAACATTAGGGGAACCCAGGTAAGAGATATATGGAAACTATTACTTTTGTAACCTTTCTGTAAGTCTAAAATTAGTTTAAGTTTAAAAAAAATTTAAGACATTGGAAAGTTTGGAAACTTGGTTTCCCTCTTTTTCTCCACAGTCTAAGCTTAACTGAGACTAGACAACTTAATTCTCAGACTGTGACCAAGTAATTCTCTTACTTTCCCTGTATTGGTAAGTTATTTGAAACCCTACATTTCTAAAGACTTTCTTTTCATGCTACATGTTGCTTATCAAAAGTAAATAGGGGCTGTTCAACATTATACTGGAATTCATTGACTGTGTATTAAAGCAAGAAAAAGAAATATAAGGTATAAGGATTGTAAAGGAAGAAATAAAACTTCATTATTCATAGACAATGATTTTTTATGTAGAGAATTCAAAAGAATTTACAAATAAATTAATAGAATTAATAAGATTTTATCAAGGTTGCTGGATACAAGATCAATATATAAAAATCAATTATATTCCTGTATACCTGCATGAAACAGAAAGTCAAAAATTTTTTAAAGATACCATTTACCAAAGTGTGATGAATATGAAGTAAGTTGTAATGAAACTAAGATGTACAAGACCTCTACAGAGGACTTACACAACTTTACTGAGTAATATTAACAAGGACCTAAATTAATTGAAAGATAGCGTATTTGTGGGTTGGAAGACTCAATATTTAAAGGTCTCAGTTATCTTAAAATAGATTTGTAGATTCATTACAATCTCAATGTAAATCCCAACAGGATTTCTTAATGGAACATTATAGGCAGATTCTAAAATGTATATGTAAGTGCAAAAAGCCAAGAATAGCCAAACTCTTTTGAAGAAGAACAACATGGGAAGACTTGTTCCTCCAGCTATCAAGACAATATAAAGTTATAATGTTTAAGATAATGTCGATCAAAAGTAGAAAGAATAAATAAACATTCATATATGTATATACTGGAATACACAGATGGAAAATGAGCAGTCTCAAGCAGCTCACCACAACATGGAAGATTCTTATACACATAATATTGAGCAAAAGAAGCAGAAATAAAAATTGTATACAATATAACTCCATTAATATAAAGTTCAAAAGTGGGCTGAACTAAACTGCATTGTTTAGGGGTATGTACACTAGTGGTAAAACTATAAAGAAAAGCAAAGAAATTATTATTACAAAAGCCAAAATAATGAATACTCTGTGGGGAGAGACGGGGTTATGATCAAAGACCTGGGTGGTGGTAACACAGGTGTTTGTTTCATAAATATTTATTAAGCTCAGCATCTATTTTAATGTACTTTCTATGTGTATATTTCACAATAAAAATGGGGATTACTAAATTAATTATCAAAACTATTACTAAACTAATTGCTAAAAAAGTAATTAAGGCAGTGTGGTGTTGCAGAGACAGACAATTAGGCCAATGAAACAGAAGAGTCATACATATATAAGTTGCATGGTTTGTATCAGCTGAGTCACTATAGAAACACTTCTAAATAAATGATGTGAAACAATTGGATTCATATATGAAAAAACAATTTTTAGACCTCTACACTGCACCATGCACAAAAATCTATTCCTGGCAGATTAAAGACCTAAATGTGAAAGGTAAAACAATAAAGACTTTTTGGAAGAGTATATCTTCATGATCTTGAGGTAGAAAATGATAAAGCAGTAGCCTAAAAGGAAAAGACTGATAAATTGAATTAAGTAAAAGTTAAGAACTTCTGTTCACACAAAGACACCATAAAGATTGGAAAGCAAACCACAGAATGGGAGAGAGATTTGTAACACATATACCCAACAAAGGACTTCATCTATAATATATATACTCCTACAAATCTGTAAGGAAACAACTCAATAAGATAGATCAACATTATTGGTAATCAATGAAGTGAAAACTAAAATTAAAACGAGTTACATACTAACTCATAAAACACTAAAATTAAAAATCTGACAGTATCCCATGCAACACAGATGTGGATAATGGGAACTGTCCTACAATGCTGGTGGGAGAGTAAAGTGGATAACCGTTTGGAAATCAGTTCCGCATTTTCTGGTAAATGCCCCAGCAGTTATGCTTTAGAAATTTATATAATATATAATCTGGAGGAATGCATGCATCTATGCACCAGGAGCCATGGACAGGAATATTCATAGCAGTGTTGTTCACAATAGCCCCAAACTGGAAACAAAGACGGGAGACCATTCAAGCCTGAAGAGAAACAGAATGGGGAAGTAGCTGCCTTGATCTGATGGCTTTTTAGTTGTGGTTCCAGTCTCTGATGAGACCCAACTGCCTTTTGTAACCTTTTGATAAATTTCCTATTTTGCTTATGCTAATTTGAGCAGGTTTTCTGTTTCTTGCAATCAATAGTGCCTTGCTTAGGAAAAAAAATGTGAAAGGGGAACCTATAACTTACAAAAGACTTAAGAGACATATCAACCAATGTGAGAACCTTATTTGAGTCCTGAGATAAATACAAAGATTATAAAAGAAGGCACAAAATAACAGCAAATAATTTTTTTAAAGATCACCTCAAAACCCACCACACTTCTGGCCCAAGGTCTCATGATGCTGCAGTCAGGCTGTCAGTCATCCTAAGATTCTGTGACGCTCAAAGACCAGCTTCCAGACTCACTCATGTGTTTGCTGACAAGCCTGGGTTTCTCGCCGTGTGGGCCTCTCTATGGGTTGCTTGGGTGTCCTCACAACATGGCAGCTGGTAGAACCAACTACATGTGTGGGGCCCAGTACAAAATGAAAATGCACAGCCCCTAGTTCAAAATTTATTCAGAATCTCAAGATGGTCAGAGGAGAGCATTAAGCCAAGCGTGGAAACTTCTAAGCCCAGGACTTCGTGTGATTGCATAGGTCACACACCCTTCAAGCCAACTCTGGCAGCTGGTGACCTAAATGATAGAGATAGAGAGCCAGAGAGTAACCAAGACAGAAGCCACAGTCCTCTTGCAACCTAATCTCAAAAGTGACATCCTATTATTTTTGTTGTAGTCTATTTACTAGAAGCAAGTTAGTAGGTCCATCCCACACTTAAGGGTTGGGGATCACACAAGGGCACGAACACCAATTAGCCATAGCAGATCATCTTAGAGGCCCACTATTACAACCACCATTTGTGAGATAAGCAGGGAAATTTGAACATTATCTGGATATTTGATAATTTTAAAGAACCATTATTAATTTCTTATGTATAATGATGATACTGTAGTTAAATTAAAAGAGGGTCTTCTTTTAAATATATATACTGAAATATCTACAGATAAAATGATTTAATGTCTTAGATTTGCTTCAAAATAACATGGAGTTAGAGAGGAATGGGGGCATAGATGTAACAAGATTGCAGGTAATAGGTTACATGGGAGTTCATTATACTCTATTTTTGTATATGTTTGAACTTTTCCATTAAAAAAAAAAAAGGGCTTTGCTTGTCTAAGACAATAAATCAGCTCACTGGACTCATAACTGAGTTCAGACGAGCACACTGGTCTGATGTAAGTTGGAGAGAGGCCCTCAGGGCAGGAGCTGTGGGCTTGGGACATCAAAGGGTGACACCACACATATTTATTCCATTTGCTTCAAAATTTCCAAATTGTCATGGTACTGCTTAGAAAAGAAAGTAAGTATTGAAGAAAGAGCTGAAGGAAGAGACTGGAGTGATTGGCATATGGAAGAGAGACAACACGTATCAACTTGGAGTCAAGTCAGTTAAGTGCGATTCTTGCCTTGCTCTCCAGCTTTATCTCTAGTCCTGGAGGATTCCAGGGCCTTCTTGTACTAGGCTGGGGGGTGGGAATAGGGCAGCTTCTGAGCTGTTGGAATTAGAGGTCTTATTGCTGTGATGTTTGCTTTCCGTGATTAGCAGGAAGACCTCGCAGTGAAAGGTGTGTAAGCCTGTGATTTAGAGTTGAGGTGTAAAAGCCTGTGGTAAAATAGGAAGAGAAGCTAGGAATCAAAGATCATCAAGGTACTATCTGCGGGCTGTATGCCAAGGGATGCTACATATTACCACACTCAGTCAGCTATACACATGGATCGATTTTATTTTAAATATTCTTTACAATGTTTTATTTAAGGTGACTTTTAAAAGCCAGACTACCTTTCTTATTTAAATTATCTTGCTTTTCAGGCCTGATGTTTAGTTTGCTGGCAAGGCAACTGATTCCTCCTCTCAATGTCTCTTATGCAGCTTTCTGTTCTTCGGTAATTTATGTAATTTTTGGATCATGTCATCAAATGTCCATCGGTGAGTTCAGTACTGGAGCCACAGGAGGTGGATGAAGTCTCCACTTCAATCATTTACCAAGGAACCCAAGTTAAAACTATGTTTAAGGTAGAAAGAACCGAGGACGAAGACAGAAATTCTATTCACAGCGTTAGCGTTCAGATTGTAGAAACTGAACACTTCTAGTGTGTCATTATTGATGTTACCACCACTCAAACAGCCCAGCAAGTTGTTTCCCAAAGGAATCAAAGGACAGAGGTCCTTTCCTTGGTGAAAATTAACACACATGGGAATCTGACTGCCCTCAACCCAGATGATCCAGAAATGATTTTGCCAATACTCCTAGAGTAGATCCATCTTTCAGCTGGACCCATAATAACCAAACCCCATGGGCCTGATTTATAATCATGTCAGCTTATTAATTTACAATAAGAAAATGCTGTCATAGTAATCAGCACTCAAATCCATAGGATAAGGACTTTCCTTCCCTGAGTCAAAAGTCCATCTACTAATTTATAATTAGAAATGACTGTTAACAGGGACCAAACTAGCTAACAGTCATATAATCGGCACATTTACTTCACCTAGGTGAACCTGCATAGGAATCAAGTTACAAAATGCCCCGACAGTTGGAAGGGCATTGCCAACATTCATTCAGCGAAGCGCCTTTTCACTGAACAACTGACCAAGCAACCAACACTGACCATTCTGACTGACACACTCTTTTGCCAGATATGTTTGTGTATTCAGTCCAGTTACCATCCCATTCTTCTAGATGTGGAGTGCTACTCTGACTTTTTTAAGGACGATATCGCATCTCTTTACTAAAATCCATTACGGGTTGATTTTACATTTGAACACTGAGAGAACAATTTTATTCCCATATTTCCAAGTTTCTGGGGCACATCAGAATCATTTCCAAATACTGATAATAAGGGCTAGAGTTTTGTTTCTGTTAGGTAATTTAAAGGTAAGATTTGCCTTTGCTCCCATATGGGAGTATGTCGATGTGAGGACTAAATGAAACTATGTCTGAAACAGGTGTGGCTCAGTGTCCTTTTGTACGTAGGAAATCCTTCATCACTGTTAGATATTATTTTCCTTATTATTATTATTGATTAGCTTTGTTTTCTGATCCTTTCACCACTACCTCATTTCTCACCATCTCTAAGAGCATGCACAGCGGCTGAGCCTGATATGCATTTCCAGTCAATTCCTCTTTGAGTTCCACTCCACATGCCCATAATGCAAAGGGGTTAATACCTGGACCACCAAGATCTAAATTCTGCAAGTTGGTCATGGTATGTGGAGCCAGAGTTCTTCTCCCTGCTCTCTTACTTCTCAATGGCCACTTTCAAATAAGAAAAGTTCTTTAGATCAAGGACACAACAATATCAGACCATGACTTGCTTTTGTCAATATCTGTCAGTTTACTTGGACTTAAAACCTCACCTTCTGCCTAAACATCTTCTTTCATAGGTTCCTTCTTCCTTGTGAGTGCTCTGCTGATCAATGTCCTGAAGTTGCACCCATTCAACAGTGGCCACCTGATACTGGGAACTTTCATCAAGGGTGACTTTTCTGACCCCTCCTTCTTTGTGGCCTATAACAGATCCTTGAGTGTGGTGGCATCCACAACTTTTCTGACTGGGATTATTCAGGTAGGATCTGAGTCTCTGAACCCCTGAGGAAGAAATGAATAAATAAATAAATAGGCTACAAATGGACCCCCTTCCTTTAATTGCTACTGTTATCCATTGTGATATATCTGGAACTTCAGTGGTTTATTTTCGGAAAACTTGTGGGATGTGTGGATAGGCTGTCTCCTCAGCAACAAAACTTCTTCCTCCTCAGAAATCATCCACAGTTGATTTAGGATGAGGTACTGAACATTCTCATCAGTCCCTTCTCCTCTAAGACTAAAGAAAGGTCCTAGGGACTAGGGTCTAGAGTTCTACTCATGATTTCATGTTTTTAAATATTTTTTTTATATTTTTTCAACAAGAATAGCACTCACATACTATATTTAGGGTTAGCAAGCATTAGAGTCAGATCTGGAATCCTTTTTCTCCAATGACAGGACCACAGCTAAAGGACAATAATATCAATGACTTATTAAAATATCAAAACATTTTTGGTTGTGTCTCTAATTTCCTCTGAGAGTCTACCATCTAAAGCATCACCCACTGAACAAAAGTCACATATTACAGCTTTATTTCTCTTTCTTCTCAACTAACCCACTCTCTAGCTAATCTTTGCTGACCTCCCCTGGGACCATCTTTCATTAGGTAAGGATTTATTGGGAGCCTACAAAGGCAGGCTATCACAGTGGGCTGACCCTAGTCCTGACACTTACCAGCTGTATGAACTTACTTAAATTATCTTACCTTTGCAGGCCTCAATTTCCTCGTATGTAAAATGTAAATAACAATATTTGTTTTGCAGGGTTCTTGTGAGGATTAAGTGAGAAAATGCATGTAAAGCACTCAGCCCACAGCATGTCACATAGTAAGCATCAGTAAGTTATAATTACTGGGTACAGAGAAATGAATTTGTCACTTTAACAGAGACCAAAAAAAAAAAAAACCCCAAAACCAGAAGATATAATTCCTGTGGTTGAAAATTCAATCTTGTAGAAGAATATAAAATAACAGGCAATACATCGGCAACCTATTAATTATCTAAGTGGCCTTGGGCATATTCTCTCCTCTCCTTTGAGCCTCAGTTTTTTCATCTAATAAAGGAGGAGACATTCCATTTCCAGAAAGATGGAAAGATGTACTTTTCCCTATCCCTCCTGCTGAGTACAACTAAAAAACTTGGAACACTATGTATAAAACAAATGTAAAAAGACTCTGAAAGGTGGAAAGAAGAAGGCAAACTGGCTGGGAACCTCAGGACCCAAGGAACAACACAGTGGTGAGCTCCCTGGGTTTTCTTTTTGCCTCTTATATCTCAAACTTGGTGCTGAAGAAGCCAGAAACCCAAAATGCCAACAGGTGCAGATAAAGAAAAAGCCCCAACAAGTCTGCTCTTTTTAGCCACAGGGCCAGGAAAGGCTAGCAAGACTGAAAACTTTTACACAATAACTGCACTCCCGCTGACAAACATCAAGAAAAAAAAAAAACCTGTGGTGTCACCCCAACTCATGCCAGCAAAGGCCAAGTGAGGAGCCTAGACTTCCACCCTTTCCCAGCTGTAATGAGGTGCTCACTCATCCCCAAGGGGAGTATTGTCAGAGAAGGCCAAATAGGGAGCCACGACTTTCATCCCCACTGAGCAGTAATGAGACACCCTTCCTACTCCTTGCTGGGGTGGTATCAGAGAAGGCCTAGTGGAGAGTCAGATCTTTCACCACCATGCAGCAGTAATGAGGACAAACCCCATCTGTTGCAGGCCATGTGGGGAGAAGTAAAGGCATTCCTGTCTCTCCCAGCCAGGATGGTATCAGTGGAGGCCTAGTGAGGGCCAGAACTCCCACACCTGCCCAGCAATAATGAAGAATCCCTACTGCCTCTGGTGTCAGTGGAGGCTGAGAGGAGAACCTGCACTTCTACCTCTACCAGGCAGTACCAAGGTGGCACCCTCCCCTTCCCCTGCCAGCACTTTGTCAAAATAAGCTGGCTAAAACAGAGGTTTAAATAAGATCCAGAGTCTCATAGCATAGTACCCAAAATGTCTAAGAATAAACTGAAAATCACTTGTCATACCAAGAACCAGGGAAATCTCAACTGGAATGAAAAAAGACAATAAAAAGATGCCAACACTGAGAGGAGAGATGTTAGGATTATCTGGCAAAGATATCAAAGAAGCCATTCTAAAAATGCTTCAGCAAGCAATCATGAACATGCTTGAAACAAGTGAAAAATAGAAAGTCTCAGCAAATAAATAGAAAGAAGAACTAAATGGAAATTTTAGAACTGAAAAATGCAATAACCAAAGTTAAAAATTCAAAGATGGTCTCAAAAGCAGAATGGAGGAGACAGAGGAAAGAATCAATGAACTTGAAGAAAGAACAATATAAATTACCCAATTTGAACAAAAGAAAGAAAATAGACTGAAAAAAATTAACAGAGCCTCAGGGACAAGTGAGACTATAACAAAACATCTAACATTTGTGTCATAAAAATCTCAGAAAGAGAGGAGAAAAAAGATGGGGCTGAATTACTTGAAGAAATAATAGCTGGAAACTCCCCAAATTTGGCAAAAGATATAATCCTACAGATTCAAGAAACTTAGAAAATCCCAAATAAGATAAATCTGTAGAAATCCACACCAAGACAAACCATAGTCAAACTTCTGAAAACTAAAGACAATGAAAAAAAATCTTAAAAGCAGTGAGAGAAACACTTTACCTACAGGAGGAAAACAGTTCAAATGACAGCAGATTTCTTATCAGAAACCATGGAGGCCAGAAGGAAGTTGCATAATATTTTTCGTTTTCTGAAGAAAATAACTGTTGATCCAAAATCACATACCCAGTGAAAATATCCTTTAAGAATGAAGGAGAAATCAAGACATTTTTCAGATGAATTTGTCACCAGCAGACCAACCCTAAAAGAATGGCTAAAGGAAGTACTCTAAACAGAAAGGAAATGATAAAAGAAGGAATCTTGGGACATCAGGAAGGAAGAAAGAACAATGGAAAGAGTAAAAATATGGATGATTATGATAGATTTTCCTTGTCTTCTGGGTTTTATAAATTATGTTTGATGGTTGAAGCAAAATTATAACATTGTCTGACATGGTTCAAAATGTATATAGAAGAAATATTTTAAACAATTCTTTTATAAACAAACAAAAGGAGGTAAGATTTCTATACTTTGCTTGAACTGGTAAAATGCTGACATTAGTAGACTGTGATAAGTTATGTATATATAGTGTAATACCTATGACAACCACTAAAAAAGCTATACAAAGAGATACACTCAAAAGCACCATAGATAAATCAAAATGGAATTCTAAAAAACTGTTCAAGTAACCTATAGAAATCAGGAAAAAGAAAAAGAGAAATGAAAAACAGAACAAACAGAAAAATGTCAGACTTAAGCACTAACATATCACTATTTATATTAAAGATAGACATTGACATATTTAAAACTATGCTGTCTAAAGGAAACATCAAATATAATGATATAGATAGGTTGAAAGTAAGAGAATGGAAAGATATATCATGTAAAGATTAATCAAAGGAAAGCAGGATTGACTATATTAAAATTAGATAAAGTAGACTTCAGAGCCAAGAAAATTACCAGAGGTAGAGAAGGCATTATATAATGCTAAAAGGATCAATCTACCAAGAAGACAGCAATCCTAAATATGTATGCACCAAACAACAGAGCTACAAAATATGTGAAGCAAAAAATGATAGAACTGAAAAGAGAAATAGACAAATCCACAATTACAGTTAAAGACTTCAACACTGCTCTCGCAACAATTAATAAGAACAACTAGACAGAAAATCAGCAAGGATATAATAAAACTCAACAACACCATCAACCAACAGGATTTCAGAGACATTTATAGGACACTCCCTCCAATAACCACAGAATACACATTCTTTTCAACAACCCATGGAACATATACCAAGATAGACCATATCCTGAGCCATAAAACAAACTTCAATAAATTTAAAAGAATTGAAATCAAATAGTGTGTTCTCTGACTGCAGTGGAGTCAAACTAGAACTCAATAACAGTTAACAGGAAAATCTCCAAATATTTGGGTACTAAACAACACACTTCTAAATAAGCCATGGGTCAAAGAGGAAGTCTCAAGGGAAATTTTAAAAACTACATTGAAGTAAATGAAAATAAAACATACCAAAATTTGTGAGACACAGCTAAAGCAGTGCTGAGAGGGAAATTTAGAGCACTAAAATGCATACAGTAGAAGAAAGAAAAAGTCTCAAATTAATAATCTAAGCTCCCACCTCAAGAACCTAGACAAACAAGAGCAAATTAAACCCAAACAAGCAGAAGGAAGGAAATAATGAATGAAATTGAAACTAGGAAAGTTTACATACTGATGATTTCGTTTATGTAAAACCCTTAAAGTGACAAAATTATGGAAATGGAGAACGGATTAGTTGTTGCCAGGGGTTAAGGATAGCGGTGGAGGTAGGAGGATAGAGGTTGGGGGTAGGAATGGGAGGTGAGAGGCAAGTGGGAGTGGCTATAAAAGGATGACAGGAGGGATCCTTGTGATGATGGAATTATTTTTATCTTGGCAGTATTGATGTCAATATCCTAATTGTGGTATTGTAAACTATAATTTTGCAAGATGCTACCACTGGGGGAAACTGAGTAAAGAGTACACCAGATCTCTCTGTATTGTTTCTTACAACTATCAGCATACCAGCGTATCAATCTACAATTATCTAAAATAAAAAGTTTAAATTTAAAAAAAGTCTGAACTAGATAATAATATCTAACGTTTATTGCTATGTGCTAGTCACTATTCAAAGCACTTTACATGTATTATCTCATGTGATCCTCACAACAATCCCTTGTATGAAGGTAGGTATTATTATGGTCCCTATTTCAAGGAAACAAAGGTATAGAGAGGTTAAGTGAATTGCCCAAGGTCACATAGCCAGTAAGATCCCGAATTGGGATTCAGGCTCTGGGTTGTCTACCTCCAAAATCAGTGCTCTAGATAATCTTAAACTGCAAACTAATATTAATAAAAGTGAAGGGTTTGGTATCAAAAGAATATGAAGTAAAGGAATAATCTTTAGTTGAGTTGGAGTTGTCTGGGAAGGAAACACCCATTTATTTAGCGTTTCTTTCGTTCATTGAACATTTAGTACTTGCTTTCTATAAGAATGGTGGACAAGTTTCACATCACAGGGCAACTCTGACTGATTGACAGTGGCTGCCTAGAAAATTATGTTAAGACAGATTCTGATGCCACAACACAGCTGGACAAGAAAGAGTTCTATGGTTAATTATAGATATTTGCCATTTACAAGGTGGCAGGAAGGGAGGGCATGAAGAATGGGTGATATATATTTGCATCTGTCACTATTTTCAGATTTGAGCCAAGTGTTTTACATGTGTTATGTAATGTAATCCATACAAGACACTGCATGCCAAGAATTATTCACATTTTATAGATGAGGAAACTGAGGCTCAGAGAGTTTAGTTAACTTGTCCAAACCCACAAAGCCAGTGAGTGGCAGAGCCAGGATTTAAGCCAAGTTCTCCATCCCCAGGAATCATGCTCTTTTCACCACACCTCCTGAAAAAGAGGAGTTTTATTGAGCTCTTGAAAGAGATGATGGACATGGATTGGCATAGATGGCAAAAAAGAGGGGTTTGTGCATAAGCACAGAAGTAGAAACCAGCCAGTCACTCTAAAGACGGGAAGCAGATTGGCCTGACTAGAGTAGAGGAGCATATTGGGCAGTAATTACAGGAGATTAAGGGAGACACAGTGCCCAGCTGACTGAAAGCTTTGAAACAAAAAGCTTTTAAAGCCAAAAGATTTATTCTTCCAAGTTTGTTTTTTTGTGTTCTGAGAGCTTCTGGTGCAGTGGAAGACGAAGCGGTGACAATAGAAGACTTCAAGACTTTTGTTTTTCTTTCCCCATCTTCTTCATTGGGCAGTGCCAGTTTTCTTAACCTACCCTCTTAAGGGTATTGGGGCTCATCCTCTATCCATCAATTTTCTAATTGTATTTTTAATTATAAAAGATGGACATGTGTATTGCAAAAATCTCAAATAATAAAAAAGTGTATAAATCATCAAGTGTTGCCCCCAACCTTTAATCCCATTCCTCAAAGATGACTTGTTTTTATAGTTTGGTGTCTATCCTTTTAGATCATTTGTATATTTAGAAATATACATATATATAATCTATTTTGGTATATATATTACATAACATTTAAAATATATATTTACGTATCATATGCATATGTACATATAAAATACTGTTCTGTATATATATATATAATATATATATTCCTGAAGACATAAATTCAGTTTAATCATTCTTGATAAAGATAAGAGTCAAAGGCCAAGAAATTTGAGCTGGAACCCAGGTGTTTTTAATTATCTTTTCCTTTGTGAAAATCTACATTCCTCACAGGGCTGTTAATGCCTCCTGAAAAGGGTTATCAAAGCTTCTAATGAAAAGGCCTTTAAAAAGGCAAAGGCTTGTTCTGATCACTTTGTCACTGTTAACCCCATGTCAATAAGGTCAGTAGATTCTAGGGCAAGAACTTAAGCTTAAGTGCTCAGGAAGGAAAGAAAGAAGAGTGGCCTACTGCCTGTAGGGAGCCTCTGAATCAACACCAAGGAGCTACCTTATCTCATCAATTTCAGTTGATTAGGGAAAGGAGACACAACAGTTATCAAAGGGGACTAACCTAACTTTTTTGTTGGAAACCCCCTGGAGAGCACCCAGGTACTGCCCTTGCCGTTTGATGATATTCTGCCTCACCCTGGTCTTCTTTTCCATCTGAACCCCCTGCAGCTATCAATGGGCGTGTTAGGTTTTGGCTTTATTGCCACTTACCTTCCGGAGGCTGCAATCAGTGCTTACCTGGCTGCCACGGCACTGCACATCATGCTGTCTCAGCTGACTTGCATCTTCGGGATTGTGATTAGTTTCCACGCTGGTCCCATCGCCTTCTTCTATGTGAGTAATTTCTCCCCTCACCTAGAGTTACAAATGCCCCTCCCCTTGCCTCCAAAAAGAAGTGGACCCAAGCGGAGAGACTCCTGTATAGGCAGCTGGGTCAAGAGGGTCCTAGAAATAATTTCATGTCTTCTAGATTTATAGTCTTGATTAATTGCAGATGCCAGCTGGACCTTGTTCTCAGTCCGTTAATTATTTCGCCCAGCCTTTTAAACTAATGTGATTTACATTAAAATTTAGTCTTTAAGATGCTGTATCTATCATAATTCTTTCTATTACATGCCTCATAACAGACAAGTATCCTAAAACATCGAAGAATATAAAATGCTAAGTAGTCCCTGAATGCAAGAGTGGCATAGGAGCCTAACTAAAGAACATATATGGTCTGGGAAAATTAATACAGAAGAGGCTAATACACAAAACTCCTGGGTCCTTTCCATTACACTGAAACATATGAAGTGTATTCTTTCCTTATTGGACATTAATGTCTTTTAATATCTTTTTCAACTTAAAAAAATACATATATCCACCCACTTGCTCTCACTGTTTTAGTAATGCTCATAAAGACTGTTGTGTGCAGCAACACTGACTAGGGACTTCTTTTTGGACTAATTTAGAAAGTGTCAATTTCTAGATTTAGGCAATTATTATATCCCTTTCTAAGTCTCTGTAATTTTGTTTTCTTTCAGAACATAGTTAACTATTGTATGGCTCTCCCAAAAGCTAACTCTACCAGCATCCTACTATTTCTAACTTCTACTGTTGCTCTGAGAATCAACAAATGTATCAGAATTTCCTTCAATCAGTACCCCATCGAGTTTCCCATGGAAGTTTTTCTGGTAGGTGTTTTGATGTCCCAAATGCATAGTTCAGATCATTTAAAACACCTACCTTTTAAAAAAATTAAATAAAAAGCAAGTAACCTTGGAAGGGAAAGGTTCATAGGAGACTGTAAAAATAACAGTTTTTTAAAACATATGTTGAATTGTGACAAAGCTGAATACTTTTAGTTTTAAACACTAGCTTATATTTGTAAAACATGCTTATTTTCAAAGTACTTTTATCTATTGCCTCTTTTTCATACTATTTCAAAAATAGGGGTTTTTTTCCCTTATGAAAGTAATACACGCTCATTCTAGCAATTTTGAAAAACATAAAGAAGAAAAAAAAAGGAGGAAAAGAAATTCCTATGGCTGCACTACCCAAAGTCAACTACCATTGATACTTTTAGATTTTCAGTTATTCACTCCTTCCTTCTTTCAAACAAATATATGATAGGCCTAGCTCAGTGTTGGTGAATTTCCGCCTTCTTCTATGTAGAGGTTTTGTTTCTATTTTAATATAGTTGCAGTCATACTGTTTTTCAGCCTTCTTCCATTCTCACTATACTACAGTAAAGAAATTGAGGGAGATGAGATGTTAAATAAATTACCTAATCCATGTCACTAGTAAGTGACAGAGCTGGGGCTCACCATTGTCTAATGACAACAATTCTTGTTTCTTTTTTAAAATCCACTGATAAAATTCATCTTTTGTGGTTATAATTAACATTTTTACAATGATAAAGACATTTTCATAAACAAAGCTCAGAGGTTTTTTTGTTTTTTGGAGTTTTTTTTTTTTTTTGGTGAGGAAGATTAGCCCTGAGCTAACATCTGTTGCCAATCCTCCTCTTTTTGCTGAGGAAGATTGGCCCTGAACTAACATCCGTGCCCATCTTCCTCTACTTCATATGTGGGACGCTGCCACAGCATGGCTTGATGAGCAGTGCGTCTGTCCGCGCCCGGGATCCAGGCCTGCGAACCCCAGGCTGCCGAAGCAGAGCACACGAACTTAGCCACTACAGCCACCAAGCAGGCCCCGAAGCTCAGGTTTTTTAAGTCAGCATTTCTCATATTAGGATCACTCAATCCTTGGGTGTCCGTGAGAATTATTTTTCCCTTAAGAAGTGTTCTGTGGCAGAGATACTTTAAGTTCACCAAATATTCATGTGCTCCCCTGTATTTCCCAGCTGCCCTTATAGTTAGGCAGGACCATGTGATTTGGGAGCCAAAGCATAGGAGAATAGGTGTGGGTCCCCCTGTTCTTTCCTCGCTGGCTGTGGTAATGGTAGGATCTGTAGGTTGAGATAATAGAGTCCTCAGATGGAATTAGCCTGGACCCCTGAGGCACTGTTGGCAAAGAAGCTGCCCTGGAGAGACACTGACCCACAATGGACTTAACTTTTATATGTTGAGATCTCATGGTTTGTATGTTGCCACAACGTAACTTATCCTGTACTAACTAATCCAGGTCTATTCTCTTCATGACTGAAGGAGGATGGGAATTGCTTTGGAAATTGAGACCAAGCTCTCTCTCCTAACCTGTCTGTTTCTTGTGAAGGCGCATATTCTTTCTTCCTTGAAGTAGTTGAAAAGCTATTAATTCATAAGGCCAGAAGCTCAAAGGCTGCTTTTACACAAGACTTTCTAAAACACTATACACAAATAGTGGAGCCGTAGAGCCCAGGGGACAATGTGCATATGGAGTTTGGGGACTGGAATCAGAGACAACCTCTCCTTTTCATGGAACCCAGGCCTTCTCTGGCACCTTAGGAAGCTCAGGCGTTGGAGTCACCAGCAGATGGCATCTGTGACACAGACGTCAGCTCTCTCTCTCCCTCTAATTTCAGCTTTATTGAGGTATAGTTGACATATAAAATTGTAAGATGTTTAAAGTGTACATAATGATGATTTGATATACGTGTACATTGTGAAAGGATTCACCCCTCTAGTTAATTAACACATCCGTCACCTCACATGTTTATCTTTATGTGTGTGTGTGAAAACATTTAAGTTCTACTCTCTTAGCAAATTTCAATTATACTACACAATGTTATCAACTATAGTCACCATCTTATACATTAGATCCTTATTCATCTTATAGCCGAAAGTTTATACCCTTTACCAACCTCTCCCTATTTCCTCCTCCCCCTAGCCACTTTTCTACTCTCTGTTTCTAGGAGTGTGACTGTTTTTTTTTTTTTAGATTCCACATATAAGTGATACCAGGTAGTATCTGTCTTTCTTTGTCAGGCTTATTTCACTTAGCATAATTCCCTCAACGTCCATCCATGTTGTTGCAAGTCAATCCTCTCTTAAGAGAAATCAGCAGCAGGGATCATAGTGATCTTCCTTCAGGCAGTCTCAAAGGCAATGAACATTAACGAGGGTTATTAGGAAAGGAGAGAAATAGAAGTACAGAGGATGCTGTGGGTTGACTATGGCTGACAGATTGTTTTGTGAACCAAAGTTAAGACATTCCTTTGGGGAATGCTGTAAATAATTAGGATGCCCATGGAGTGAAGTGGGGGAGGAAACTGAGGTCCAGCAATAAAAGTGGCTAGAGACTTAGAATTATTGCAATTTAGGCATTAAACTTTTCTTGTGACCTAAATTATACTCAAAGGTTATTGAAGACTGCGATACACTGCTTAGGCACATGTCAAGTCAAGTGATTGGGAACACTTTCTGCCACATAGCAGGGATTAGAGATGTAGTTTAGAACTGTTTCCTCTGGCAGTGAGGAAAATGGGAGAGGGAGGATGACAGCTGCCATGGGCTAGGGTGTAGAATGCTTCTCACAGCAGCCACCAAGAAACCACTGTTGAGATGTGCTGGAGGAAGCTGCACACACCCACCAATCTGTCCTTGAGATAGTAGCCTCCAATATTAAGAGGAATTTCCAAGGCAATATCTGGGATTCAGGTAGACTGTACAGACAAATAATTCAAGAGTCCCATAGCAATAAGAAATTATGCATACTATATGTTCATAATTTATATGTGTGCGTGTTTGTGTATGTGTGTATATGTATAGCAAACATCAAAAAAGCATCAACAGTAGTTGTCTTTGGGTGATTTGTTTATGCTATATTTATTCTCATCTTTTCCTATATAAGCAAGTATTACCTTTATACTGGAAATAAGAGTTCTTTGGCCATTTGCCACACTTTTTGTCCCTTAACTATCTAAACACCAAAGCTCTTCTCTGACTCAAGCTATGATCCAGATTCTTCCTTCCTTTCTGATCTGGAGGCTTCCTAGGGGTCTTCATCTGAGCACAGCATCACAGGTAAACCAACTGCTATCCTGCTCAGGATCTGGCTGAACTCAGAGTAGACGCTGGGAAAAGATTTATGTGTTAGTCGGGAGAAAGGGGTAAAGCAACTACATAATTATTCTTGTAAAACCTGAGCATTGAGTTCTCTTGTCTCTGGTTTAACTTGCTTTGGTGAGACGTCTTTATAAGATGTAACAGCTGTTAGGTTGTCTATTTTCCCTCTAGCTGAAATGGAAGGGAAACTTGCCATTTTAGAAGTAAATGAAAGGAGGTGGAAAAAAGCAAGTAATTGCTTTGCTTAAGACCTTTTCCTTTGTGCTATCAAATGCTGCTCCATATTATTAAGGGTTAGTCAGTATAGTCAGCATATCTCAACAATCCCCCAAAAGTCTTATTTGTATTGGTACAGTGTGCCTAGATCTAAAAACTTTTAAAACTGAGGGCTTGATTCAGCTATTACCTGAAAACATGCTTATATTTGGCCTAGATATTTAAAGTTGGTGAGGCAAGAGAAGTCCAGGGCGTCCAGTTGTTCCCATTATTGTGTCAGAGACCAAGGCTGAAGTTCCTTTTCTTTCTGGCTACAATGCTAGAAAGAGCTCAGCGAGCCAAAGAGTCAGGGAGGACTTCTGCCTTTCTTGCTCCACTGAACTGGCCCTGCCTCTCTCTCCAAGCTTCCCGCATAGGGACTGCCACATATTTCATTCCCTGTTCTGCCAGAGGCTGTGGGCACCTCTGCTCCTGGAAGCAATACACAATATGTAGATGACTATATGCATTTTTTTTTTAACCCTTACAGATTCTTGGCTTCACTGTGTTTGCAAACCACATAAACATGGCCACAGAAACCAGCGGGACACTCATTGATATGATTCCTTATAGGTCGGTAATTCTACTTTCAAGACTACTTTTTCCTTTCTGTAACCTTCTCTAAGCATCTGATCAAACAGACTGATTGATATTCTCCACTAGCAGTCTCTGGTCACAGCCAGATTCAGGTCATGGGCTCAAATTCATTTTAGAAGACAGAGGTTCATAAAAGGGAAAGGGCTAGGACAACTCTTCGTTTCTTCTGTGGTCAGCCTTGGGCTCTCGTCCCACTCTTGAGCCAATCCCCTTACCCAAGTGTTGGAGGCACTGAATACCAGAGACTCAAGCATTGTACATATGGGCCTTCTGAACCTCCATACCTATCTGATTAACTCTCAATGATGGGACAAGGGATGCCTCTGTTTCCCCAGCCTCTCTCCTGGGCGCAGTGCTCAGGAGATATGCATTCCTTCTGTCTTCACCCACTTAGACTGAATCAGTGTCCTTGAGCAACATTATTTTATTACTCTGAGTAGAAAGCTATCTTCAAATAGCTGACATATGGAGTTCTTAAGGACTGACAATTAATTTGCATTATAATTCCTACCAGTGACTAGGGGGAATCACTCTTGTTTCTGTTAGGAAATTATAATTTCTTTAACCTTGATCAGATGAAGCACTTTAGCTAAGAAAGGCAATATACTGCAGTTTCTTGATTCACAGGCAGGCTTTTGAAGAGCATTGTTCATTTCCTCACGCTGTTCAATAGGGAATACTGCAAAGAGTCAGCAATACTGGCTAACCCCCAAGGATGACAAAACATAGGCTACTTTGATGCAACCAGATTGACTTAGTCTCATAGCTTACCAGTTCTCAGTGAAATCTTATGATGGCTAAATCCATTTCAAATTCTGTTCAATTAAAAAAATATATATGCACAGAACAGACCACCTAGGTATAAAGGAATACAACAGTAAATAAGATTTGGTTTCTGCACTCAGAAAAAATAACAAGAACAACAATGGGATCGATCCTCTACATAATTCTTTTATTTCATTTACTCCTCACAGTAATACTGTGAGGTAGATATTATCTTCTTTTTATGGCTGAGGAAACTAAGGCTTACCAAGTTTAAATTACTTATCCAAGATCACACAGTTGGTCAGTGGCAGAGCTACTATTTGAACCCATTTCCATTTAATACCAAAATCTATGATTATAACCACCCTATTATACTTAATATGCTTCTGTTTTAATGACTTAAAAACCACACAGTCAACTTTTGCTTATATTTTATCATAAGATTCAAAGGTATAGATTGACAAGTGAGCATTTCAAAAATCTAATTTTAGGTATTGCTTTAAACTTCCTTTTATATTATGTGTTTATCCAAGGTTGCTAGGAACTAGAAAAATTGAATAATTTAAGTTAGTTCCTTCCATGTCCATGTCCTCTATTAACCTAAACTGCTAACAAAAATTGAAGGTTACAGAGAACAGCAGGAAGGAAAAACAGTAGTTTGTATTGTTATCATACTAAATATTTAAGGTTTACTAACATAGATTTGGGCAATAAATTCCATTTACTGTATACCTCTTTGGGACAGCCATATTCTTACCTAACTTCTTAAAAGGGGAAATTCAACAAAAAGTTAAATATCTGCCTTTAAGCATCCAGTTATATTCCTATCTAGCTCATTACCTGGAAAATACCAGAGTGCTTGTGAGTTATTAGTACATTATAAACAGGGAATTAAAATAAACATAATTGAATGGTGCAGGAAAAGATAGTCAAAAATACGAGGGGCTGGCCCAGTGGCATAGTGGTTAAATTTGCACGCTCCGCTTTGGTGGCCCAGGGTTTGTGGGTTGGGATCCCAGGTGCAGACCTACACACTGCTCATCAAGCCATTCTGTGGCAGGTGTCCCACATATAAAATAGAGGAAGATGCACGGATGTTAGCCCAGGGCCAATCTTCCTCAGCAAAAAGGGGAGGATTGGCAACAGATGTTAGCTCAGGGCTAATCTTCCTCATCAAAAAAAAAAAGGAGAAATTAAGATATTTCCAGATAAACAAAAGCTGAGGGAATTCATTACTACTACACCTGCCCTGCAAGAAATGTTCCAGGGAGTCCTGTAGGGTGAAATGAAAGGTCACTAGACAGTAACTTGAAGCTGTATGAAGAAATAAACATCTCAATAAAGGTAAATATTGGGCAATTATAAAGGGTAGTAGTATTGTAACAATGGTTTGTAACTTCACATTTTGTTTTCTACATAATTTAAGAAACTAATGCATTTAAAACAATTGTTAATTTATATACACAAAAGGAAATTAGAAAGAAATTTAAACATTTCACTACAAAAAAAAATCAACAAAACACAAAAGAAGACAGTAATGCAGGAAATGAAGACAAATAAATCTATAAGGCACACAGACAGCAATTAGCAAAATAACAGAAGTAAGTCCCTCCTTATCAGGAATTACTTTAAATGTAAATGTATTAACCTCTCCGATAAAAAGACAGAGATTGAAAGAATGGATAAAAACACATTACCCAACTATATGCTGCTGCAAAAGACACATTTTAGATCCAAAGACACAAATAGATTGAAAGTGAAAGGATGGGAAAAGATATTCCATGCAAATAATAACTAGAAGAGAGCAGGGGTGAGTATACAATATCAGATGAAATCAATTTTAAATTTTAAAAAGTTTACAAGAGACAAAGAAGGACATTATATGTTTTAAAGGTCCAGTACAGCAAGAAGATATAACACTTATAAACATAAGCACCTAATGATAGACCATCAAAATATATGAAGCAAAACTGACAGAATTGAAGGGGGAAATAGAGAGTTCTACAATAATACTTGGCAACTTCAATACCCCACTCTCAATAATGGCTAGAACAACCAGGCAGAATATAAGTAAGAAAACAGAGGACTTAACCAACATGATAGACCAACTACATCTAACCGACTTATACAGCGTACTCTACTCAACAACAGCATACACATTCTTCTTAAGTGCACATGGGACATTTTCCAAGATAGACCACATGTTAGGGCACAAATTAAGATTATCATACAAAGTATCTTCTCTGACCACAATGGGATGAAGTTAGAAATCAATAAGAGAAATAAAAGTCAAGCATTTAAAGAACTAGTACTAATCCTTCTCAAACTTTTCCAAAAAACTGAAGAGAAGGAAACACCTCCCAACTCATTCTATGAGGCCACCATAACCCTGATACCAAAGCCAGACAAATACACTACCATAGAGTATAGAAAAGAAAACTTATGAACATTGATGCAAAAGTCCTCAAAAATAACTAACAAACCAAATTCTGCAGGATATTAAAAGGATTATACACCACTAAGAAGTGGGATTTATTCCTATAATACAAGGATGGTTCAACACACGAAAATAGATCAATGTAATACACCACATTAACAGAATGAAAGAAAAAAAATGATCATCTGAATTGATGCATAAAAAGCATTTGACAAAATTCAACACCCTTTCATGATAAAAATGCTCAACAAACTAGGAATAGAAGGAAACTGCCTCAACATAATAAAAGCCATATATGAAAAATCCACAGCAAACATCATACTCAATTGTGAAAGACTGAAAGCTTTTCCCCTAAGATCAGGAAGAAGGCAAGGAGGCCCACTTTCACCACTTCTATTTAACATAGTACTGGAAATTCTGGCCAGAGCAATAAGGCATGAAAAAGAAATAAACAGCATCCAAATTGGAAAGGAAGAAGTAAAATTATCTCTGTTTGCAGATGATATGATTCTATGTGTAGAAAACCCTAAAGAGTCCACACACAAAAAAAATGTTAGAACTAATAAACAAATTCAGCAAAGTAGCAGGATACAAAGTCAACACACAAAAGTCAGTAACGTTTCTATACTCTAACAGTGAACAATCTGAAAAGGAAATTATGAAAATAATTCCATTTACAATAGCATCAAAAAGAATAAAATAGTTAGGAATTAGCCAAGGAGGTGAAAGACTTGTACAATGAAAGCTACAAAACATTGATGAAAGGAATTAAAGAAGACATAAATAAATGGAACTACATCCCACGTTAATGGATTGGAAGACTCAATATTGTTAAGATGTCAATACTACCCAAAGCAGTCTACAGATCCAACTCAATCCCTATCAAAATCCCAAAGATATTTTTTGCAGAAATAAAAAAAACCTATCCTAAAATTCATTTGGAATCTCAAGAAACCCTGTATTGCCAAAGCAATCCTGAAAAAGAACAACAAAGTTGGAAGATTTACACTTCCTAATTTCAAAACTTATTACAAAGCTACAGTAATTAAAACATGTGGGACCAGCATAAAGACAGACACACAGACCAGTGGAATGGAATGGAGAGTCCAGAAACAAACCCTTGTACATATGGTCAAATGACAAGGATGCCAAGACCATTCAATGGGGAAAGGACAATCTTTCCAACAAATAGTACTGGGAAAACTGGATATCCACACACAAAAGAATGACGTTGGACTCTTACATAACACTGTATACAAAAATTAACTCAAAATGGATCAAACGTAAATGTAAGACCTAAAACTATAAAAGTTTTAGAAGAAAACATAGGATAAAAGCTTCACGACATTGGATTTGGCAATGATTTCTTGGATATGACACGAAAAGGCGCAGGCAACAAAAGAAGAAAATAGACAAATTGAACTTCATGAAAATTAAAAACTTTTGTGCATCAGAAGACACTATCAACAGAGTAAAAAGGCAAACCATAGAATAGGAGAAAATATTTGCAAATCGTATGTCTGATAAGGGATTAATATGCAAAATATAGAGAGAACACCTAAAACCCAACAACAAAATAAACAACCTGACTCAAAAAATGGGGAAAGGACTTGAACAGATATTTTTCCAAAGAAAATATACAAATGACCAATACACACACGATAAGATGCTCAGCATCACGGATCATTTGGGAAATACAAGTAAAAACTACAGTGAAATACTACCTCTTATGCATTAGGATGGCTACTATAAAAAAAAGACAGAAAATAACAAGTGTTGGTGAGGATGTGGAGAATATGGAACCCTTGTGAACTGTTAGTGGCAATGTAAAATGGTACAGCCACTCTGGAAAGCAGTATGGCAGTTCTTCAAAAAATTAAAAATAGAATTACCATATGATCCAGCAATTCTACTTCTGGATATATAATCCCCCAAATTGAAAGCAGGATCTCAAAGAGATATTTGTGCACCCATGTTCATAGCAGCATTATTCACAAGAGCTAAAACGTGGAATAAACCCTAAGTGTCCATCAACGGATGAATGGATAAGCAATATATATATATACAATAGAATATTATTCAGCCTTAAAAAGGAAGGAAATTCTGACATATACTACAACACGGATGAACCTTGAGGACATTATGCTGAGTGAAATAAGCCAATCACAAAAAGATAAATACTGTATGATTCCACTTGTATGAGATACTTAGAGTAGCAAATCATAGAGATAGAAAGTATAACGGTGGTTGCCAGGCCTGGGGGGAGGGGGAAATGGAGACATTGATTAATGGATATAGAGTTTCCATTTTACAAGATGAAAAGAGTTATAGAGAGGATGGTGGTGATGGTTGCACATTATGAATGTATTTAATACCACTGAACTGCACACACAAAAATGGAAAAGATGGTAAATTTCATGTTACGTGTATTTTACCACAATAAAAAAAATTGGAAAAAAAAACCACAGGAGGGAAGGTATGGAGAGAATTGGAAGTAATTTGCATAAAGGATGATGACTAAAACTATACCCTGAAAATTTGATTGTGAATAGAAGGGAATTCATTGAGCTTTTTAGCTCTAAACCATTTTAGATGTGATGTCTGCCTATCGTTTACCTACTGGTATGGTCTCAAACAGTGTAAATAAGCCATTTTTCATCAATCTTTGTGGTTTTGCCTGTCCTATTTGTTGCCATTGCTACATGGCAGAAACCTGAACTGGAAGACAGCAGAGCATGTCCTCTTAATGTCTTTTGTAACTTGGCTTGGTTTGCTGGCAGGCTGCTACTTCAGTTGCTCTTCTTACCTCTTATTGATATTTTTTAAAAAGGGTCAGACCTGCCCCATATGATAAGGATGGAGTGGGGGAGGTGCCAGTAAATGATTCCTGCTATCTAGGAATAATTCCACCATTTCATTCCAGCTTCCTGTTTCCTGTAATACCAGATTTCAACATTCTTCCTGAAATTATTTTAGAAGCCTTCTCCTTAGCTTTAGTGAGCTCCTCTCTGCTCATATTTCTGGGCAAGAAGATTGCCAGTTTCCATAACTACAATGTCAATTCCAACCAGGTGAGAGGACAGGCTTTTCTATTACTTCCTCTGACCCTTAAGTCTTTGTTCTCTGATCTGAGCCTCCTGCTAACGGAAGACTCGATTCCTCTGTAACCAGAGAGTCACTTGGACTATAATTTTAACTATAATTACCAAATGATTTTTTGAGAAGTGTGGCATACTTAACTTTGAAGCCACTTGAATTTACATGAGTGTTATTCACATATCCTAGAACGGATATGGTGTAGGGAAGCAAGAAGATAACATATGGCTTCGTGTTGTTAAGCTAGCAGACTTCCTCTCGTCTTAATTTTGTCTTCCTTTCCACCGAGTCCTTAAAGTCAACCATTGACTTACCGAGGCACAATAGAAAATGCTATGGAATACCAAAACCAGGTTACTAGTATAAGTTGGTCTCTCAGAAATAGTCTTTATGTTTGTTTTTTTTTTTTAACCTCCAGCTATTCTAAGTTTGGCCCTTTTCCATAGAACTCAAAGGGAAATATGGAAGCAAGAGATGTCCCTCTTTGACTTTTAGGATAGCATGGAAGGAAGGGAGAAAAATAGTACTATGTTTCTCTCTGTCATTCTAAGTCCTAGTGATCACGTGAAAGAGAATAAAAAGGCAAAAGTCTCATTTTCTCGCTTTGAAAAAGTGTTTTCCTTTTATGATCACTAGCTAAAAATGAAGATTCAACTTAATCTAGAAATCAGATTCGCCACCATTTTGTTCTTTCTAAGAACATTTCATTGTTATTTGAAGTGATGTAAACAACCCTAACTTCATAGATAAGAAATAGAGAGTATACCTTTAGTTCAAACTCAAATCAGCATTCTTCAACAGTGGGACTAAAGTGTTTGCCTTTTTATTTACAGGATTTAATAGCCATCGGCCTTTGCAATGTCGTCAGTTCATTTTTCAGATCTTGTGTGTTTACTGGTTCTCTAATCAGAACTATTATTCAGAATAAATCTGGAGGAAGACAACAGGTGTGTTGAAATAGAATGTGATCTCTAATATAAAAAGTTATTTATGTCTATTCATCTGTATATTCATAGAAGAAGACTATCTTCGTTTAATCATGTTGCTATTTTAATGTTATGCTTGATGGGGAAGATCTCTTGGAAGAATTTGGATTTCATGCTTGCCTGAATTTGCTTAGATTTAGTCTTAAAAGCTATTTGTCAATGTGGAACTTGAAAGTCATTTTCTATAAAAAATATTATTCTATGTCAGAGGTTTCTATATATTAGCCCACAAAAACCTATTTTCCATGTAACGTACCTAAAAGATAATATTTCAGGTAAACTAACCATCACCTATTAACATTTTTTTCTATGGGGAGATATATTCTCAGTCCTAGCCTGCGAAAGCAATAATACAACTCTCTCCATACTGGCAGCCGGACTAGAAACTTTTCTGGCTTCCTCAAAGAGCTTGGCAAGAAGCTTTTATGATAGAGAGTAAGGTCTTTGTCCAGGTGAGCCTAAGGAATTTATGACTGTTCTACCTTTGTATAAGAGAAAATTATCCAGGTCAGACTCTCTTCAGGTATACTGAATTAGTTAACTAAATGTATGAGTGGCTGGGAGGGGAGAGGGAAAGAGAAAATGATGGTAGAGAAGGCTCTAAAGGCAAACTCTAACTGCAGGCATGAGATTTTATAAGTCCATGTTTACCAGTTTTGAACTGACTAGATAAAATTTACAAATTTACAACATGAAAAGTGTCCCATCTTGGCTATGCAGCTGATGAAATGTCAAAGAACCATCAGAATTGAAACTGGAGCAAGCCCAGGCAATAGGTTAGGGTTCAGAAGGCAGAGAAACAGTGACAGAGGTCAAAGACAAGCTTAGGCTGCAGAAGCGAGGTGGGAAGGTATAGCCATGGTCAGAAACTGAAGTGTCAGAAGAATGGACACTAAATTTTGATGGGGAAAAATAAAGTGTCACAGTCTCTGGGTAAATATAGGTGAAATAAAAGGTGAAAGCTAATAAAAGTCAGAAGATTAGGCAGGAGTGCGAGCATGGGTCTAGAGTAAGAACTTATATCATCTTATGTGGACTCAGAGCTTCTGCCAGACACACTGGCCTTTAAGGTGTAGCTCTTTTCCACTAATCTCTGATAGAAAGAAGGAAGTTGCATTGTATGTTCTATGCAAGTGTGCAAAAACTTTGAAGTCAAAATGAGAGGATTTTGTGATAAGAAGAAAAGGAAATGGCAATTCCAGACATCAATTCCCACTAACTTTTGACAACATATTTTCTTTATTCAGTATACAAGCATCAAATAAATTTGGGGAGAAAAGATGTACACGGTTGGAAAAAACTAAATCACAGTGCAAGGAAAATGAAGTGCAGAATAAGTACAATAAATAAAAAGCGCCCTGATGTTGCAAGGAGAATGATGGAGGAAGTGGGACTTTGATGGGCTATTGAAAGAGGGTTAGGATGTGTATAGATGGAGGGAAGGAAGAAGGGCTTCAGTTTAGAGCCGGAGCTGCCTTTAGCCTGTTGGACAAAGTGCCTGCCTCAAAGGCAGCCTATGGCTCTCCTGTTTTCTGCTGCTGCATTGTTCTCCCGTGACCCTTCATGGGAAGGCATGTCCCTAGGGATGCTGGTAAGCCCTTCCCTGAGACCCTGGTTTGCCCAGTGCAAATCGCTGGTTCAAGCAGAGAATGCTGCTGGCCCCTGGCCCTGCACATTGGAGCTACCCAGCCTCCGCTCTGAGGTTCTGATCCGGATTGGCAAAGCCCTCTGAGACTCACTCAGTCTTCTTCATCCCAGAGTGGGGTGTTCTCTCCTCCCCTCCTCTCTGGGGACTTTTGATTCACTCTGCCTAAAGACACCTCCACTTCTTCTAAGTACCTCTGAACTACAGGAAAGAGAAGCTCGGGGGCTGGCTCTGAACCTCTCACACAGGACCTGCTAACAAGGGCTGCTTTATTATTCTTTCATCTGGCATAAATACAAACTGTGTATATGTGTCTGGATTTCACTTTAATTTTTCTCTGTCTAGAACCCACTTGTCTTCACTGAGTGCAGCAAAACCAATTGGCCCTTCCAGCCATGGCCTGGGCCTGAGATCTTGCAGGCCCACGGCAGAGGGGACATGAAGAGCTCCAGGCCTATAGCCAGTTGGACTCTCCCCCACTCCATCTTCCCGCTCCTCCAGTTCTGACCACTGTGCTTCCCTGTTCTCCATCATTGAGTTCCTTTCCTTGTTCTTTGCTTTCCAAGCACTGGCCGCCTTGCCTTTTCCCCAGGCTCCCAGAACTGCTTTAAAAATGAGTTACTATAAAAGAAAGAAATGTGTTGTGTTCTTTTTAGAGGAAACATATGAGGCAATGGAGAGAGTCTGGATTTTGGAGTCAACTGGTCAGGTGGATTGAAAGCTGACTCAGTGGTTCCTAGATGTGTAACATTGGGCAAGTTACTTTTGCTTTCTGAGGCTCTAGTCCTCATCTGTAAAATGGGGATAAGGATAAGCTTTCAGTGGTGAGAATTAAATTAGATGATAACAGTGCCCATCATAGTGCCTGTCACTTAAGATGTTAAAAAATCATAGCTTCTGGGCCTGCCCCATGGTGCAGCAGTTTAGTTTGCGCTTGGCAGCCCGGGGTTCGCAGGTTCGGATCCTGGGTGCCTGCCGATGCACTGCTTGTCAGCCATGCTGTGACGGCGTCCCATATAAAGTAGAGGAAGATGGTCATGGATGTTAGCCCAGGGCCAGTCTTCCTCAGCAAAAAAAGAGGAGGATTAGCAACGGATGTTAGCTCAGGGCTGGTGTTCCTCACAAAAAAAAAAATAAAATAAAAGTTATTTAAAGAAAAATCATAGCTTCTACCCCAGGTGCCCTGGCTAGTGCTTGGCAACCTACTGTCCTACATCATGGAACCCAGTACTTGAGGAGTAATTGCTGTCTGAGAGTCTGCATATTGATAGTGGCTGTGGCTTGTGGGAACTCACATTACCTTGAATCCCTGGAGAGAAGGCAGAGTCAGTCTTTGTTCAAGAAAGCCTGGAAAAAGGATGGAAAATCAGAGCAGAAAAGCAAAACACACATGAGCTATGAAGTTCTACATGCTTGGTGTCTGTAGACTCTGTTGGGGCACTGAGTCTGAGACTCTGAGAGCCTCAAGTATCCGCCCAGGCACAATGCCACTGAGGATGACGTTCTGATCCCAAAGTCCACTCCTTTGCATGCGCAGCCAAGGGGGGACATGCAAGTACTGGCAGGCCTCCCAAGCCTCTCTGAGCAGCAAAGTTTATGGGATTCGTGTCTGGTTTGTGCTCATTTTAATCTAGGTTTTATACAGCTTATTTTGGCATCTGCATGTCTTCGTTTTCTTAAAAATAATCAGAAGAATTTTGGAGGAAAGAAGTGATAGGAAGGAAAAGGCCTGATATATTTCCCAGTGCTAATTAAAGTAGTTTTTAGTTTTTTTCTTTACTACCAACAGTCTGCCTGAAGCTGGATGCTTAAATTAGATCCAGCAACAGGCTGAAATATACATTGGCTGGAGGAGCTTACGGCCTCAGTTACCTGTTTCAGTTGCACAGCATATAAAACGTTTGCCATCAGAACTCCCTGAGTTTCCATTATAGTGATCCATTTTCCTGAATCCTTCTTCCTACACTGTTCCTACGTGGCTCAACTTTTCCATGTCGGGTTACCCACATTAGCTGTGAATCAGTTGGGATGGGGAAGGAAGGCATTAGGACTTTGACTTCATGCTATTATTTTTAGTGATGCATTTATACGGCAAATAGCAGTGAGCAGTGAGAGGGAACCCAGTAGGAAGTTATTTTTTTTCACGCCTAAGAAATCTAAGAAAAATTAGAGAAGTAGTGCTGAGAAGTCATTTAATGGTTTAGATGTGAGGGACTGCCTCAGTTGTTGCTCGAATATGCCATCATTTTGATTTGTGATTACAGTTTTATTCCTCCCATTCCCCATTACAGTGGAGAATTATACCACTTTATGTTATTTTTTATTATTAGGGGCTTAAACAATGGAAATGTATCAATAGAGGATATAATGAGTTCAAGACTATGGCCATAGAGCCTTGAGATTGTAAAGGGGACTATGTTTCTTAGCTTTCTACCTGTATTTGCCAACCAGAATCACTGCTTAGCGAGTAACACTGAGCCCAGAGTAGTCAATCCAGCTGGAATAGGACTCAGAACTGCTATATACTTTCCTGACTCATGTTTGTAACTTTTTTTGATGGCCATGAAGTAGAGAGAAACTGAAGTAAGAAAATCAGAAGTGATTATCCTTGTATTTTTAAGATGAAGCACCACTAAAGCTGTTAGGTGGGAAGCTATCCAAGCTCCAAACAGGAGAGTGAGGGGTGGGATATTTATTGATATGGGAAGAGGAATGGTTGGGATTTGAGGGCTGACAGTGATGAGTCGGGCTTATCTAAACTGTTCGAGGAGGGGTTCAAGTTAGGAGGGAATGCAGGCCAGATTTTAGGAGATTTCAGATTCATAGCACAAAGCTATGGCAATAAAGATTCAAGTACCCAAGACAATTTGGAACTTTCCAGAAAGCATTCATTCAACAAGTATTATTCAAAGAGCAATATTCAACAAGTATTTATTGAGTACCTAGTATGTCTTTAGCACTTTGACAAGACCTGAAAATGTCAGTTCATCAAAAATGCACCTATGCTGAATGGTTATGCCCAACTCCTTTTAAGAAAAAAATGACATGTTTCTTTTAAGAAAAAAATGACCAAGCAGAAGGCCTCAGTTGCAGGCAGGGGCTAATACATTCCTGATGGTCTGTCTCCTCAGTTTGCATCCCTGGTAGGCGCAGGTGTGATGTTGCTTCTGATGGTGAAGGTGGGACACTTTTTCTACGAACTGCCGAATGTAAGTAGAACTGATCAAATAACTAAGACTGGATCTTCAGATTGCATCTTGGTGGGGCATCTCTGAGGAGAATTGCATTCAGCATCTCCCCATGGTTGCCCCAGCCTATCTCTAGTCCCTTTCCTTTAAAATAGTAGCATCTAGGGGCTGGCCCGGTCGCATAGCGATTAAGTTCCCACAGTCCACTTTGGCGGCCCGGGGTTCACAAGTTTGGATCCCGGGCATGGACCGATGCATCAGTTGTCAGGCCATGCTGTGGCGGCATCCCATATAAAGTAGAGGAAGATGGGCACAGATGTTAGCCCAGGGCCAATCTTCCTCAGCAAAAAGAGAAGGGTTGGCAATGGATGTTAGCTCAGGGCTAATCTTCCTCAAAAAAAAAAAAAACGTATGTATATATATAGCATCTACCTCACAGGATTGGGGCTTAGATAAGATAATATATGTAATACATGGAGAACAGTGTTGAGCTAGTACTAAGTGCTCAAGAAACATTCATTATTATTATTATTGTCATTTGCATTCATCTTCTTTCTATTGCTTAAGCTATAAAGTAAGCTTTATAAATAGGGATTCAGTTAAAGACGACCAAAATAGACTTCAGATGCCAGAACACCCATTACCAACACAGGCTTAGAAACTCATTGTGCATTCATGCCATCTGTTTTCCTAAACCATTTGCAGAAGGCCTTATTCTGCATTCATGTGAACTCAGTCCCCCTATTGCTGCCATGCTGCCTCTTGGGTAGTTCACAACACTAGAAGGCAGGGTCTGAAAGTTGGGTTTTAACTCTGTGTTCAACTAGGATGCCTCTATATACTCATGTGCCCTTTCTTCCCTTTGTGTGAGACTGATCACCTTGCATTTAGAGATGCCAGGTGCATTAAGTAGTGGCTATATTAAATTTGTTCTAAGTTACAGTATAAATCAATTCTCAGTGACCATAATTTCCTTAATGTTCCCTTTAGCCATTTTTATGTAGTCCTAAGGAAGGTAAGAAGAGGTTTTATTCCTGGTATAGCAGCTTGGTTACACACTGAGGTGGCAATCCCTGAAGCTGGTGTGGCTGTCAGTGTTATCCTTTTGAACACGTCCATTCCCCCTGGTGAATATCAGGTTCCAGTAGAGCAGACCCCCTCAAGGCTGTTACTACCTTCTGCTCTTGTGACTCAGAGACCTTGGAGCCCAGCCATGGAATCTATGTGTGCAGGGTGAGATTAAGTTTGTATTTATCAAACAAGCTGTCCTCTGATTCCCAGCAGAAGTCATCTCCAGAATTTAGTTTATATGGTACCTTTGGTGCTATAACTCTTGGAGTCAGTTTTAGAAGGGTCACTTACTAATTTACTTTGAATAGTGATCTTTTTTCTTTATAGCTAGAAGAATCAGAGTTTTTTAAAAATCCCAAACAAATAAAAATCTGTCAGAATTCACTGAAGGGTAGTGTTAAAAGTAAGTAGCACTCCTTTATTGTAAATACGTTGGGGACAGAACATCCCTTGCTTTTGGCTAACTATATTATGTCACATTATTTTTACAGCATCTAGTTAGGATGTTTCTGGGTGAGAAAATGTGAACACAATCTGATCAGTGGACTATCTGAATTACCATAACAATGGGGCTTTATGAGTATTTAACTATAAACAATTCCTTCCTTTCTTGAAAGACTGTGGATAGCCTGTTGCAAAATCCTGATTGGAGTAATTGGTGGTGCATCCTGGCTGGGATCTCAACTAGTTAGCAAGGGGACCAACACAAATTTTAAAAGAAACATGATACAAAATAGCATATTCAATGTGTGTGAAAAAATATATAGAACACACCAAAATGTTAACAATGGTTATCTCTTGGATGATGGAAATTATATATAAGTTTAACTCTTCTTTACACATGAGCATGTTTTACCTTAATATTCAGAAAGATACGAATTTTATTGTATATTGTTTTATGAAAAGATTTGTTTCCCTTTATACTCCCTGCTTCAAGCCAAAAATATTGCAAAAACCCTATGAGGTTGAGTTTCTTTTCCTTCCCACCATGTCTCCCTGCAAACTGCAGAAAGTTTGGAGATTCTTGACTGGAAAGGAGGTCAAGATGGCAAAGTTATTTCTGCTGACTTCATCTTTGCTCTTCCCTCCTCTACTGACCTCTTGAGACCAACTGGTTACTGAGTAACCTCAGAAAACCGGAGTAAGCTTGGACTTAGCCATTCCTGGTGGAAGGATCAGTTCTAATTCTCAGGCAGAGTATATAGAGGAGAGGATGTCCAGGAAAAGGCTGAGAAATGTGAAGCTAATGCAGGGACTTCAGGAACACAAGAAAATGTTTCTGAAAGTAGGTTAGATTCTACTTTGAGGCCCTGATGATTTTTACATCCCTATGAGTATAGATCTTCATTTTTTCATATTTAAGAAACGTTCTTTCCATTAGAAAAGTGGACATGCTTATTTTTAAAACTTTGGAAAATTCATAGTAGATAATAATGTCACCCACAATCACAAATAAACTGCTATTAACATTTTGGCATATATCTAACCCACAATTATTTTCTGTGAATGTGCATTGCTTTGCATAGTTGTAATTTAACTGTATATACAATTTTGTATTCTTGTTTTTATTTTATATATAGCATGATATTCCATAGTATAACTTATTTAATCATTTTCTTGTTATTGAAAAATTAGGTTGTCTGAATTTTGGTTATTATAAATAACACAACAATGAGTAATTTTGTACATCTACCCTTTTCTATATTTAGGATAGATTTCTAAAGTAAAAAAAAAATTCTGTGTGAAAGCATATCAGCATTTCTTGATATATTGCTGAATTATTTTCCAAAAGGGCGGGACCCTTTTACACTCAACAACCATATACATGGGGTGTTTTCGATGTTTCAGATTTGCTTATTTAATTTGATGGACAAAAAATGGTATCTCATTGTTGAAATAACTATAGTGTATCATGATTAGACTTGAACAAAAGTCCAGTTGAAACTATTTTAGAGTTTCTGTGAGTGGAAGTTCCCTTAATTTACCATCCCATCTGAGGACAGTTTCTAGGAACAAAAAACTGTCAAGCAAACTAGAAAAAGCCAAAGGTGCCAGCTCCCTGTGGGTCTGTCCTGTACACCAAAATCTCAATGACTGTAACCTCTGGCTACTCCTCCTCTCACTGTGTAAGTAATAAACGATGTGAATCTGGAAGGGGCTTGTTGTAGCTTTACTGGCCGAATCAGTCAGGCATGGGTCTTGGTCTCGCCTTGTCTTGTGTGTTTGACAAATTATTGAGGAGAGCAGAGAAAAACGTGGAGAACACTTATTTGATTAGACCATGAACTGAAGCATGGACATGGTGTTTTTGTGAAATATCAGTGCACAATATCTCTGAGTGGCAAGACTGACTAACTTTTTGTGGCTCCTTTGTGGAGATTCAGGAGTTTTACCCTTGAAGGGAAAATGAAGCAGGGTTTCTCTTTTCCCCACAGGCTGTGCTGGCTGGTGTTATTCTGAGCAACCTTCTACCCTATCTTGAAACCATTTACAACCTACCCAATCTGTGGAGGCAGAATCAATATGACTGTGTGAGTGTAAATGCACTGGCTGAGGTAGGGAAGGAGAGAGGGGAAGAGAACAAACAAAAGAGATCAGCCATGGATGTGAAGGACACTAGCAATTCTTTGATGCCTAATACTCTACTTTTGCTTTAAAAAAAGGGAGTCAAGGTTGTTGGTGCATGGAAATACTGAGACCTTTCCAACTATGCAAAATTAAATAAAAAGATATTAATTAAGTGGCTACAGTTACATACAAATCTAGTAAAAAGGGTTTGTCATACGTTGCATACATAGCCAGAGGTGTTTGAATAACTTTTTATCCAGTACATATAAATATAAATACATTCCAATATAAATACATTCCAGGATAGGAGACACAAATCCTAATAAGAGAAGGAGGTGTCTTCCCAGGCAGAATAACTGATGGAGTACCCTCCCTCTCTCTAGAGCACAAAACTAGGGGACAAAAAGGAAAACAGCAAGAAATAAAGGATGGGGATGTAATACAATGAGAGAAGGACCCAGTAGAGGCAAAGAGATGCAAAAGGGATAATTTTTGGATCTAGGTCCCTGAGGAGCTAAGAGGTATGTAGTCCAGAGCATAGGTAGAGCTTCTAGTCCTAGGAGGAGGGTTAGACTTCCAACGGGACTGGAGAGAATGAGGGAAAGTTGAGTGCAGACACTAACTAACAAGTGGTAGGAGGAGGGGGAAGTAAATATTTAAGGGAGTTTCAACCTATCTTCTCTGTGAAGATGAAAGTCAAGTCATCTGCTGAGAGTGATGGAGAAGGTGGTGGGGTCAGGCTTGAAAAGGATGTTAAAGATTTGCATAACTATTATAGGTCTTAAAATAGCAACTAACATTTGGTGAGTGTTCTGGGTTGCTTTACAAATGGTGTTTGTAATCTCAACAAAGCCTATAAGGTAGATATTATTATCCCTAATTTTTGCACACAAGGAAACTGAAGTTTCAAGAGAGAACTGAAGAGAGAAGTGACCAAGGATGCATAAAAGAATTGCTAGGCAGCCTTGGGACTCAATCATTTGTGACAGCATCAGTCCATATGGCCGTGGAATTTGTTCTCTAAATCCCAGGTGTCGGGAGGGAGGGGGTGAAGGTGAGTTGAAAGATAGGACTGGACTGGTGATTTTCTCAGTTCTGCTTGTTATCACGGTCTTCCTTTCCCCTTCTTCCCCTTTTCCATAAGATTATTTGGATGGTGACGTTCACATCTGCAATTTTCCTGGGACTGGACGTTGGGCTACTTGTTTCAATAACTTTTGCCTTCTTCATCATCACTGTTCGGTCACACAGGTACTTTGTCTCAGGTAATAGGAGGTTGGCCAAGGCAAGGTAAGGCAACTATGACCTAAAGGCAAATGCATTTCCTTTCAGAGCTAAGATTCTCCTCCTGGGTCAGATCCCTAACAGCAACATTTATAGAAGCATCAATGACTATCGGGAGGTAAGAATCCAAATCAATCCCACTCCTTTGCCCAAAGGATGGGTGGACCAGGCCTGCTGCTTAGTTTTTCTACAAAATCCCTTTGCTGTTTTTTGCCACCCTACAGATACACAATTACAAAGGTGGGGAAAGTGATGCGCGAGGGTAGAGCCACGTAACTTAAGTAGGTAAAGCCTTAGGGAACAGCAGCCAGTTAAGGATAATTTAAAAATGTACTGTAGGGGGAGGAAGGTCAAGAAAAAGAGAGGAGTGAGGAAATGGAGAGGAAAATAAGAAAGGTGGGGTTGAAAATGGGAGGAAGGAATTTTCTAGTCCTTGCCTCTGGTAAAAAAGAACACAGATTCTCCAGGAGGTTCTAATGCCTTTTTTTACTCTGTAAAGGAGCTGAGAAATTTCTCTCAACTTAACATTTGTCTTGCAGATAATGGACATCCCTGGGGTGAAAATCTTCCAGTGCTGCAACTCCATTACGTTTGTAAATGTTCACCACCTCAAGCATAAGCTGTTAAAAGAGGTAATGGCTTCCCTCCCCTGCCTCTTCCCACCCGCTCCCTCCTCTCCTCCAGTACCCCTCTCTCGCCGCTCACCACCTGGATCACCTCTCATATCTTTCAGGTTGAAATGGTGAGGGTGCCTCTTACAGAAGAAGAAGTTCACGGCCTGTTTAATCGAAGTGAAGACGGCTCACAGGAAGGAAAGATTTGTCGGTGTTTCTGCGACTGTGATGAGCTGGAGCCTCCACCTAGGGTTCGAAACACCTTTTCTGCATTTTTCTTTACATTTGACAGCAGTTTTGTTTGTTTGTTTGTTTTTGGTTGGTTTGTCTGTTTAAAAAAAAAAGAAAGAAAAGAAAATCAAAACCCCCTCAGGGATTTGAGTCTTAGGTGGACCATGGGTAATTGGAAATCAAAGATTTCTGCTCAGAAATGAAGACACAGGTTCCCCTTTGAGGTTCAGATCTTGACCCAGAAGTAGGTAGGAGGAGATGTTCTGACTCTTTGGAGAGTCCCTACTCAACTGTCAGCGACTCATCTGAGCACAGGGAGTGCAGGGTGCCTGTTGAGATTGTCGGTCATTTCCTAGCTGTACCTATTTCCCTGACTTTTAGCTGCCTGGCTTTAGATTTCTGAAAATAAGTGTCTTAAAGGTTGTTTTCTAATTCCAGCTAGGGCAGGGTCAAGGTGGCTGGGGTTCTCAAGGATCTGCCAGGGTCTCCCAATGTTTGCCTGTGACCCAGGATTTGATGATGGCGGCTGGAGGGCAGATAAGCACAGATGGGGATTTTATCTGAAGGTTATTTCAGCTGAGGAGTTACAAAGTGCTCATTATTTCTAACTCGGAGTTCATCTGAATATTTCCTTTCCCCAGAGGAAGGCTGTTCATTTCTAGCTTTGGGGGTTTTCACCCAGTCTATACGTATACCCTAGCGGGGCAGCTCTATCTACACACACACACAGGGGTTTGCTACCCCACGCACCAAACAGCTCCCATCCCCCTCTTCATGTAGGCACCTGCAAACACTGAGCGCCCACTCTCGTTCCCATCACCCTAATGGAGTGTAGGTTCTACTGAGCTCCCTGAAAATACCAACTTCCCTGCCAAAAGGACAGAATCAACACCATATCGAATTTTTATTTTGTATGCACACTGCACTGAGTATCGTAGAGGCTATTTACAGGACATCAGCAAATACACTTGAGAGTAGAATAAGATCATCTAGTATTTATTGAGCTCCTACTGTAAGCCAGAACTATGACGCTATGAAAAAGGAAAAAGGATTTTTAAGGGTCTTTGTCTTCAGGTAGTTCTTTTTTATTGTGATAAAAAACGCGTAACATAAAATTTGCCGTCTTAACCGTTTTTAAGCATACAGTTCAGTAGTGTCCAATACATTCATATCATTGTGCAATCACCACTACCATCTATCTCCAGAACTTTTTCATCTTGCAAGACTGGAACTCTGTACCCACTAAACAACTCCCCATTTCCTCCTCCTCCCAGCCCCTGAGAACCACCATTCTACTTTGCGTTTATCTGAATTTGTCGATTCCAGATACCTCTTCTAAGTGGAATCATACAGTATTTGTCTTTTTGTGACTGGCTTGTTTCACTTAGCATAATGTCCTCAAGGTTCATCCAAGTTGTTCTTTAAAAAAAATTGTTTTTCATGGAAAATTTTGAACATATACAAAAGTAGAAACAAATATAATGAGCCTCTATGTACTCACCATCCACTTTAAGATTTATCAACTCACAATCTTATTTCATGTATATCCCCACCCACCAGTAGCTCCTCAAAATCACATGATTATTTTGAAGCAATTCATAGAGTTTTAAATCAAACTAGGGAGACTACTATCTATTAATGTGACATATAAGGCTATTATTGTATTTTATCAATCCTAAGATATACATTTTTTTCACATCTCTGAAATTTGGATGCATTGTGCAATTGATGGCATGTCATCGTTTAATTTGCAGGATTTTTTTCTTTCTTGACAGTATAAAAAGTAGTGGTGCATCTTAAAATTGATAAAATAGGATAGTAGACCATACCACACAGGATACTGTTATGTTCTAAATTGTATGTTTAGATTCTAACAACTCGAAGACTTCAGGTAAAGAAACTTCAAGCATGAGCTCACAAAGTCAGGGAAACTTCATGGTAGTAATGGACTTGAGCTGGGCAGGAGAGAGAAATTTGGATTTATGTTAGGTAGGAAAAAAGAGGACTCAGTCCATAGATACACTTGGACAAAGACACTGAGGTAGAAATAAGTATAGAGTCCTCAGAGTTACAGGCTTGGTCTGCGAAGCAAGTTCAGGCAGACAGGGCATGAGTGGATTGTGAAATCCCTAGAAAGACAAGAGTAGAGTAGATAAAGGAGACAAAAGGGAGGCTCTCAGATGTTTCCTTCTGCCTGAAGGACTTTGCATCTCCCCTCTACCGAGCCAGCCCTCAGCTATTCCCCAAAGGCCTGGCCTCAGTGACCTTCACACCTTGGGGAACACCTCTCTCCTTCAAACTGTAATATTATTATCTGTCCACACCACTTTTTGGGCTATACAATATCTACTACCTTGTATATTTTTTATCTTTACTTTTTTTCTATTTTTAAAATTCATTTCATAAGCAACATTATTAGAATGACAGATTTTTAAAAAATCATCCCGAATCATACCACTCTAGCAAATGAACTCTTTTATTTTACAGTTCTCATTCAGATGTGTCATTATTTATCCTTTGAATGGACACATGCCCTATCCCCAAATAGAATCTGGTCCCTGTGACTGCAGAGTCAGTATTCACATCTTGCATACCATTGTGTTCCGGTGTTTGGTACTGTCCTTAAGCTATGTCAAGCACTCCAGGCCTATTAGGAGGATGAAAGGAGTGACAGGTAAAGACAGCCCTGCTCAAATAATTTTCATCTTCTTAAGGAAGTCTGACAGAAGGCTGTTTCACTGAGAAAAGAGGGTGTTGAGAAAAGGGACTGATGGAAGAAATACTTCAGACAAAGTATTAGTAGGCACTGGAGGCTAATTAGAACCCAGGGATGAGAGAAAGGAATAAATCAAAGGTGGTTTTAAGTCTGGCTCACTGACAATGATGACGTCATTGAAGCACGTAGGAAAGATGGGAAGGGGATGCTGTGAGCGTGAGGGTAAGGAAAGCTGAGTGCGGTTTTAGTGCTGAGCTTGAAATGACAGTGAGATGTCCAAGTAAAAAACGTGTAGTACCTAGTCTGTGGAGAAGTTTCCTAAGAGGGAGGGCAGTGAGGGAGTAGACAGAAACGCCATTGCAGCGGTACTTCCAGCCCTTGTGTGAGTCTTATCACAGTCCTCCCCTAACTCTGTTGTCACAGGTTGTTTACACAGAACGGTACGAAAGTAAACAGGAGTACGACTCGTCCTCCGTTAACCTGATCCGCTGCTCCCGTTTCGACAGTGCAAACACGAGCCAGACTATGTCCAATGATCAAGCACCATACACAGCATCTTCCATGTCTCAGAGAAACCAGGGGCAAAACTATGAGGATGTGGAGAAAGTTTGGCTTCCTAACAACCCCTCCAGAAACAGCTCGAGGCCACTTCCTGACGCTGCTGAAAGTCAGGTCAGAAGTAGATCATTCATCCCTTACTCAGATACGTCTCTTCTACCCAGCACCCACACCATCATCCTGGATTTCTCCCTGGTACATTTTGTGGATGCACAGGCTTCAGTCGTATTAAGACAGGCAAGTACTGGGGAGGCTTTTACAAGAGCTCTGATCCCCTACTACTACCACCACCACCCCAGCCCCTATCCTGATTGAATCCTGTTAGTCACTGATCAGCCACTATGTGACTCCTAGGCTACTAGAAACTTGGACACTGAAGATAGTTAGTTTCAGGTCAACCAGAATAAAAAGAAAATGAACCAACTCTGATTTATTGAACTGGAGTTGGTTTCCTAAGCATGGCACATTATTTCTCAAGGAATGAAAAATAGGAAACTCTTAACACCATTGAATAGCAATCTGTGCTACACCCAGCAACTCCCGGTATATTCTGGGAGTTAGCTGTAAATCTTTTCAAGGAATGGGTCCAAATGCTCAGAAAAAAAGCTCACCAAGAATTCCGCACTGTTCAGCTGCTCTGAGCTGGGCATTGTACAAGGCACTCAGATTTGAAGACGTTGTGATGAAATGACACCCCAAGCCTGAGGCTGCCTGCTTCAGTACCTACAGCATCTTCCCCAGTTCCTCTTCATTTCCTGCATCTTTGGGTGAAAAGGGCAGGGAAGATTTTTCCTTCAAAAGCTGTGTCCGAGTCCTGGCTTTTCTCCCACTCTGGTTTCTCTGACAGTTTTCATTTCTGTCCTTCTTATACAATATAGACAGTTTAGATGCACAACTAACCATATGGGTTTTATTATTTAATGTCTCGTAAGTACATCTTTTTTCAGCCAGCTTATCTCAGTTCACAGCCCTCTATCTCACTCTTGCTCCTGCTGGCAATGGCTCAGGTTTAAACATCCTGAACGCTCTCCTCCTGGCTCTGACAGCACCCACACCTTTTCTAGAGAGATGATCCTGTGGCTGATTTTCCTTCTTTTATCTTCAGATCCTATTTTATCATACCTTCTTATTTCTAAAGGAATACAATTCTCTCTTAAGTGAGTCCAGCTCTTCTTTGGTCTGAGGCAACAGGAAGCTTCTCATAGCAGAAAGAACCCTAGTTGGCGGTCTGGGGATGTGTGCTCTGTCCTGACTTGACTAGTGATCACTGTCCATGTCACTCAAGGCAACTTACTAAATTGCACTGGGTCTTAGTTTCCTCATCTATAAAATGCGAGGTTTGGAAGAGATTAATGTTAAGAGCTTTCCCATACATGAGATCCTTTTTTCCCACTCCGTTTTCAGACTTAAGTATACTTGATAATGTCTTCTTTGGGGGGCTTTTTCATCTTCGATAGTTCTCCTGGGCAGTATTCTCTTCTCGCAGTCTTGCACTGTAGTTGTTACTGTAGGCTTCGTTCAACCTACATTACTGAATGCCTACTACATGCCAGACTGAGTTGGGCACATTTATATATACCATCTCATTTCATTCTCACAATAGCCCTGAGAGATAAGCCATATTTCCCCCTTAAAGTCTGAGGCTCACAGCTAGTAAGTGGCCTGTCCAGCACTGGAACTTAAAGCATCTGACTTTATATCACTCTTCCCCCTGCTCTATGGTAGAGTTGTGCCATCCTCTCCTCCTCTCTCTCCTCTCTTGCCTTCCTTTTTTGTGGGGGCACCATACGTTCTGGTCCTTGGCATTACCCATCCACACCTGGCCTATGTTGATGACTGTGCTGCAGCCCCAACGTGGAGGCAATCTCAGACACCTCTGCTTTACAGCCTCAGTAATTCATGGTGCACTTTTACACACTTTTTCACTTAAAAAATACAGGTTTCTTCATTCCTTTTGTAATTGGTCTATACTGCCTTATTGGAGGAAATTATGGTGTTTTGTTTACTTTATAATTGAAAACTTAAACCTACTAAGAAAAATCCCAGCAGTTGTTCTTCTTAGAGACAATCACTCGATTTAAGCTTCTTCCTAATTCATGGGATTTCACTCTCCCATCACTTGTCATTTAGAGCGTGTCCTCTTTACCAAATGACTTTATGATTTACCGTATAAGCAAGAGTGACTTTCTTGTTTCCTCTTGATAGTGAAAGAAGTGGAGTCTGTCTGTTTGGTTTCTTTTGACACTTTGACACTTTGACTTAGTGCTCAGGGTTGGAGTCTATTCAATTTTAGAGTATTAAGGTTAATGTTGACTTGATTTGAATTGAACTTTAAGCTTTATTGCCCCGGAGCATATATATTGGCTGAAGTAAACTTGAGGTCAGTATCTGATATTTATTAATCTGACACTAAATATCTGATGTTTTACCAAAGTCAAATGCAACTTTGCAGGGCAGCTCTGAATTTGACCCTCAGAGTTCCTGAATTCCATGCCCTACTGTATCACTTGACCATCTCTGGGCCACGTTTTGCCTCCTCTGCTCAGTGAACTCCAGGGAGAAGGGGGTCACATGCAAACACTAAGCAGGAATACCAAGATATTGTTGTTCCTGAGGCCCCTCCAGTGTGTTCCCATCACACCTGTGCCTGTCTCTCTCCTAGCCCTATCCTCACACGCACATTATCTCTATGTGTGAACTGGTTCCCCCCTTGAGACCATGGGCAACCCTCCCTCTCACTCCCCACCCCACATGAGACTGATTCCCTTTTGTATTCCAGCACTTTAGACATTTCCTGGCATATAGAAGTCCACTCATCAAATGTTTATAGAGCTGAAAAGAAATGCAAAGGTATAAAGACCCCAGACAAGTGAATGGCCAAAGGGGTTTTAAAACTCAGCTAATTAGAAGGCCCTTTCCTGGTGAGTGTGAAGATCTCTAACACCGATTTACTGTTTCTCTGCAGATGTGCAATGCTTTCCAAAACGCCTACATTTTGGTGCTCATTGCCGGGTGTCACTGTGAGTATCCTTCACCCTATGCGAGGGCTGTGCTTTGCACCCTGTGGGCTCTCCTCCCCAGGTGTCTGACCCTGTGTGTGTTCCGGGTTTGGTTTGTAGCTTCTGTGGTCAGGGCATTTGAGAGGAATGATTTCTTTGACGCTGGCATCACCAAGGCCCAGCTGTTCCTCACCCTCCACGACGCTGTGCTGTTTGCCCTGTCAAGGAGTTTTCCAGAGTCCTCCGAGTTAAGCGTGGATGAATCTGAGACAGTGATACAGGAAACCTACTCAGAAACAGACAAGGTTGGATGATGTGAAGCATCGGGGTGGGGGGTAAGGTGGGGAGTGAGGTGGGGGGACACGCCTGATCAGAGAGAAATGAGCTATGTCCAGGAAAGGTTTTTGAGTGTGGCTGTACCAGACTTGGAGATGTTGAAATGCTCCCTTACCAGTTGGTAAATAGCACGGGGCCTGAGTCCCAAGTTCCCCCCACTGCCATGGCATCTGGGTGCCATTCAGGACCCTTTCCCAACTGAAGAGAGGGTTATCCAACCCAGCAGAGGCCTCAAGGATCCTTATACAGCAAACATGGTTAGCACCAGTGCCATCCAATTACTAAATATTTTAAATATCTCCTCTAGCTATACCTTTAGAATCTTCCCCCCTCCCACCCTTGGGATAAATAATAAATTTGATGAACTAGCAGAGGTAAAGATCTGCCAGTCTAATACTTTGGCTATTATTTACATTGTGCTTAATATGAGATTTACTCAGCCTGACCAAATACAAAGGAGAATGATAGATAAGCCAGAATTTTTAGCCATTTACTAATACTAAGGAAAGACCTGGGCCTCCTTCAGTGTTTTCAAATCAGTCTCTATGAAGGTTTAAGGTTTCCCCCCAAAAAGAAAATTAAAACACAGATGGGCACCAAAATATTATCTAATGACTAGAAATTATTTTTTAATTAAACCCCTGATTCTTTGACTTACTACATTTCAATCATGTCTGAAATTTTTACAACAAGAAAAGTATTACCAGAGTATAAGTGTTTTTAAAAACTTTAAGAAGTAAAAGATATCTAAGCTTATAAAACATATCCCTTTTCTTTCTTTTTCTTCTTTTAAGAAGTGTATTACCAAGTATTTCCCTTGCTTTATTGAGAATTCTCACAGATTATTTGCCTCTGCTTTTCCAGAATAACTTTTTCTGCAATAGCTAATTTGAACATATTTTTTCTATTCTGCTCTATGGTCCACTCCCATTTATAAAAGCATAGAATCACAAAACCTTTCAATTGGAAGAAACCTCAGAGCTTATTAGATCCATCCCCACCTGGAGCAAGAATTCTTTTGACAACATCCCTGACCAGAGGTCCTCCTGCTTATGCTTGGAGACTTCCAGTGGTTCTCAGACTTTAGTATGCATCAGAACCACCAAATTATGCTGTCAAAACACAGACTGCTGGGCCCCTCTCTGCCCCAATCCCCTGAATTTCTGAATCAGTGGGTCTGGGATGGGGCCTGAGAATCTGCAATGCTAACAGGTTACCAGGCAATGTTGGTGCTACTGGTATAGGAACCATACTTTGAGAACCACTGCCTTAGAGATTCAACATGCATCCTTCACTATCAAAGTCTAATGTGCCTGGTCATCTTTGGGCATGTGCCAGACATTGTATTTGGAAAATATTTATAGAAATAATTTGAGACCCAGGATGATATTTTTCTTCTGGAAAGAATTTGATTGCTTTACCACTGGCAATCCGGGGTCACTTTGATCAAATTTCAGGACTTGAGGTTTTCTAGGCCATCCAGATAACCCAAAGACCAGTTGCAGTCTATGGGAAGGTTTACCATAGCCCCCCCTCGGCCGGCCCTGGAATCCAACTTTGGCAACCCGAAGCCCTTAAAGTTGTTGGAAGCACTGCTCAGCATATATGTGCCACTTCTAGGTCATCAAATACCCTCTACAAAAGTGGCCCCAAATGTCAGACTCACCTCTCTAGATTTCCACCTTTTCCCAAATCTTGGCCCGGTAGTTCTTTCTGATCTTGTTCACTTTATGGTGCCTCCAAGCAGAAGTTTTAAAATATTTTACCCAGCTCTTCTAGTTGTCCTCAGTGGGAGGGTTGGTCTGAATTATGTAGTCTGCCTTTACTATGGGTGGAAGTTTCTCTCTTTGATTTATAATTATGACATACTTGACACATTTGTTTTTACATATTACATAGTCTTTCCCGTATTAATCTTTTCTTTTCTTATTTTCCATTTGCTTTTCGTTTAGAATGTCATTCTCACTTAGGAAATAAATACTAATTTATTTTTTCTTCTAGATTTTTATGTTTTCATTTTTTAATATATTATACTCTTTAATCTAGTTTGAATGGACTTCAGTGTATGGTGTTGAAGAGTAATCTTTATTTTTTATCTATATAGCTAACCATTCCGAACTATCCCATCTATTGAATAAGGCTTCCTTCCTCTACTGACTTGAGATGCTGTTTTCATAAAATATTATGTTCTTATGGAAACTAAAGTCTATTTCTGGCTTAGTTTTTGGTCTCATTGTTCTGAGTAGCTTCAGTATCGCACTGTTTTAGTTACTGCTGCTTTATAATACATTTTAACATTTGGTTAAGAAGTCCTGTGTCATCAGTGCTCTATTTCAAAATTTGCTAAGTCATTATCAACAATTTATTCTACCAAATTTTTAAATAATTTGTCAGCCCCTCTGACCAAAAAAGCCTGTTGGAATTCTCATTAGAATAGCATTAAAAATATAAAATAATTTGAGAATTGATATCTTTACAGTGTTCATTCTTCCTATCCAGGAACATGGGCTGTCTCTATATTTATTGTCTTTTTATTTAATTTATTTATTTATTGCATTAAACCTTTGCATTTAATCCTTGTTGCATTAAACTAATTCCAAAGCTCATGATTTCAATCACTATGCCTATAATTCCTCTATTGCAGAGGATATCACTAACCCAGTTATTTCATTTATCTTTTCTTTCTAGGTTCTTTTAGATTCTTAATATGATATTCAGTCTTTTTAAATGTTGCATTCGTAGTAAGCTTTTGTGACTTCATGTGGACAAATCCTAGATACTTTATACTTTATGTTTTATGTTTTTATTGCTTCTTATATTTTCTAACTGGCAATTGCTAGCATATAGAAAACCCATTGATTTTTATTAAATTATTTGGCCACCTTTGTGAATTCTTTTACTAGTCGTAAGAGGTTTTATTGTTAATTCTCTTGAGTTTTCTAGATAGAAAAATATTTTCTACAAATAATAAAAATCTCTTATTTTTCAATTGTTAGAATTCTTATTTCAGTATCACATACTATGGCATTAGCTAGACCTCCCAGAACAGTTTAAATAATACTGGTGAGTCTTGTCTTACTCCTGAATTTAATGAGAAAAGCTTCTCATGTATCTCTCTTAAGGCTGGTGGCGACAGTTGGCTTAAGATAGACATTATATTTACTACATTTTTAAAAAGTATTTTTCTCGTTTACTAACATTCTTATCAGGACTTATGTTAAGACTTGATATTGAATATGTCAAATTTTTTTTTCTAGCATTTAAGCTAGGGAAGACTAGGAGAGGAGCAAGTTCTATTTCAGATGCATTAAATTCAAGATGCCTATTAAACATCCAAGTGGAGATGTCAAGAATGGAAGTGGATATATGAACCAGCAAATGGGGGAAGGGTTATATAACCAAAAAGTCATTGGCACATAGATGGTAATGAAAATTATGGGACTAAATAAAATTGCCTATGGGGGGGAGTGTAGATGGAGAAGAAAAGGGTCCCAGGATCAAGCCTTGGGGCATGTCAACATTTAGAAGCCCAGAGGAAGTAGAGGAGACAACAAAGAGACCAGGAAGGAAGGAGGAAAAGCAAGAGAGTGTCATATGGTGGAAGAGAAGATAATGTCTCAGGGAAGGTGAAAGTTGTTGATTCTGTGGAATGCTGCTGTGAGGCTGATTCACCAAGCCTGCAGGGCATCTGCAGTTGACAGGCTCAGGGCTTGGTACTTGGGATATCAAGAACTAGGCACTGTCCTACCTCAAGGAGCTTCGAGTCTAAAGGGGAGATAGATGTGTAAATAAATAAGACGATACATTATTGGCACTATGATAGAGGTGCGAGTGAGGTTCAGTTGGGACACAAAGGAAGCTAAGATCCTGGTTGGTCATCTTTGATCTGAATCTGGAATGATGAATAAGTGTATGTGGTCAAGATGAAGAAGGACAAGGCAGGCACAGGTAGCAGTATGAGCAAAGGTAAACAGTAGTCAGGCATCTTTGGTTAACCTAGAGCAAAGGGTGGGGCCTATAGATGGGGATAAAGCTAAAGAAGATGGCAAGAGGCCAGGCCATGAAGGGCCTGACATGCTCTCCTAAGGATTACATTGGGGGTTGGAAAGACAAGTAAGATTAAGAAGAAGAGATGTTTCAGAATGCTGCCAAGACCATTGCTGTTTAAATGGTAGACCATGAAATCCAGGCTAGCTAGAAAAGCCAGAGAAATCAGAAGTTATGGATTGATCGAGCCTGAAGAGTAGTGAGTAACTGAGGAACCAGAGGGTACAAAGAAGATGAAAAGCAGATTTAGGCCAGAAATATTTTCTCCTTTGCCAGGAACCCATGATTTCTGGTACCTTAAGTCTTGTTATATTCTGAAACTCCTTGATTGTTCAAAAGTTAAATTTAATTGGAAATTTTAACCCATCTAATTGTGTATTTCAGAATGGAGAGTCAAGACATAAAAAGAGCAGCAGTCTTCCAGAAATCCCAGGAAACATAAGTCCAGGCTTCACCACAACCCAGGATCCAGTAATAGAGGAGGAGTCGGAGGTAGACATGGAGCTGGAGCCCCCACCAGAGTCAGAACAAGACACTGGGCTAGATTTGGACTTAAACCTGGATCACGAGCTGGGGCCTGAGTCAGAGCTGGAGCCTGAGCCCGAGCTGGAGCACAAATTCAGGCCAAGGGCTCAGACGTACCCTCAGCAGCAGTACTGGCCTCTGTATCAGTCTATGCCTCCCAGCTCCCCAAATCGGACTCAGCCTAGGACACGGTCCGTGGAGAGGAGACGTCAACATATGAATTCATATTCATCCCAGGGCCATGACATTGAGGATCCCTAGGAGATGAACTGGGAATAAGGGGTCAAATTCCCCTGGCAAATCCTCCCCACCCAAATGGGGTCACTTGGTCAGGAGACCTAGACTAGTTACAGACTAGCAGTACTTGCTTTGGGACTCCTCCACCTGCTGGCCTTCGTCCTTGCTCAACACTGGGATCTCACTCCCAGATCACAATACTAAACACCAAGAATTATCCCTGAATTCCCTATCCAGGCCCACCTCATTTCACCTTCAGCAGATATTCTAGTGAAGGATTTCCTTCTTGGCGCACACCACACCTCTGGGTTTTCTGTCAGACCATCTCTAAGTTACTCCTCTCATCTCTGTTCCCCTTCTCCAAAGAGATGAGGCTCAAATAAAATGTACGAATCTAGTTACATTTGGACCCTTCCTTCTCCCTTCTCTGTATTCTGTATGCCTTTGGAAATGTTGGGTGGGAGAAATTCTAGAAGTGAGTGGATGTGGTGGAGAAGAGATGAGCAAGAAAAAGAAAAACTGGGTAGGATTGGTATTTTATATGCAAGATACCTTCACTGCACTGTTGGTGGAAATGGGGGAAATAGGCAGGTTAAACTAGGCCAGCCTGTGAGGCTGGTGGTACAAGGAATTGTTGGGCTGAAGGCCCTTTTGCCATCACTCGAACTTCAGGATCTTATCTTGCTACTGTTTCAGAAGGCCAATCAGCTGGACCAACTGATCAGTATGTTAGCTCTACAGAACTCTCCCTGGTCTTCAGATTCACATTCACCATTGCTTCCTTCTTATAGGTTTTTAAGATACAGGCAATCTAGAATCTGTACTGTTGGTGGACCAAACTTAGTTAAAATCTGTGACACAAACCACTTAGGAGTTGGAAAAGTCAATCATTACTAGTTTGGTCCAAATCCATTCAAAAAATTTACCCCTCTTCCATTAAAACAATATCTAGTATTGAGCTACAACCAGAAGTATAGACCACTGGGTAAAGGTATATGGAATCCTGAATTTTTTTCCCCACTCAACAAACAAGATTCCTCTTGCTTAGGTAATCAATTTCTCTCATCTGTTAGATGAAGGAAATTCTTTTTAAGATATAGGTGTCTCTTATCACAGAGATAGCATGTGTATTCACTCATTCTACAAACATTTACTAAGCATCTGCTACATACATAGCATACCAAACTGTGGAATAGATAAAACAATATTATCCCTACTTTACACATGCATAAACTGAGACTCAGATAAGCTTTGTAACTAGACCAAGGTCATATACAACTGTACCCTAAAAGAGGTGGGGGGCCAAGTTACAAGCTTCATTTGTTCATGTTTACTCAAAACATTTATTGAACTCCTTCTGTCTCAGGCACTGTCCCAGGTGCTGAAGATACAAGATGAGCAGAATAGATGACAAAAATAATTATGAATTTTGATAGGTATTTTGAAGGTGAAATACAGGAAACTCTGAAGGCATACATCAGGAGGACTTGAACCTATTTGGGTGTCAAGGAAATTCTTCCTATGGCAATGACATATGACCTGGCATCTGAAGGATGAGTAGGAGTTAGGCTTAAAGCAAGTTTCAATGACTCCAAGGAAGGCAGAGTCAAATGGGGGACCAAGAGTGGTAACCGTGGGTGAGTACAGAAGCTGGGCACCCAGGGACACAGCCAGATGGAGCTTAAGGGTTATTACCATGGCACCAAGGGCTCAATTAGAACTGGATCAAACCAGGAATGAATTGTCAGGGTGGCAGGGACAGGCACAGAAATGCATCATAACCAAGAAATCATTTCACATTTAAAACAGGAGACTAGGAAGCATGGAGAGCCCAGTTTCTGTGGGCTGCTGCCCTCTTGCTCCAGCTCCCTTCTATCCTAACATTTCCATCAGAGGAAGGTCTTTAAACACAGAATCAATGGGTTCTGACACATGGGCAGCAAGTGGTAGAGTTTAGACTTTGGTCCTTTCTGCTACAGCTGTAACATAGCTAAATCTTGGCTTTGATGTATGAACTCAGAAAGACCAACCAGATGCTTGGACTACAGTCTATTTTTAAAGAATATTCTGCTATAAACCCATAGTACCCAGCCCCTCCCAAAGGAATAAGATAAATTAAAATGGTTAATCGATTACAAACAGTTCAGCATTAAAGGAAGGGTGAAGTGAGTAACAGTTCAAAGCCTGAACCTTCTTACAAAATGCAGATCACCTGAAATTCTGAGACATTTCAAACTTTACAAAATGCTATGGTTTGGGTTGGTTAGCTCACTTTTCATAGCATGGTCATCATTGCAGCTTTTATCTCTCTAATGAGAAACTGGAGAAAAATTCTAAAGACTGAAAAACCAGTACAGACTGGATCTGAAAGTGTAAATGTCTTCATACAAATTTTTCTGCATTACTGAAAAAAAAAACCCTCAAAGCAGCTTATGTTCTGCGGTAAATGGGGTTTGGGATATGATTTTTATATGTGAAGAATGAAGTGGAATCAATAGAACTGCAGAAAAGTAGGTTTGGAAAAGACTGGTCAAAGTAGGTGACCCCTGAGTAACTGTCTCTATATATGTTGGATCACCATGAATCATACCTTGAGTCTCACCTGTATCTGATTTAGATGAGATTTAGACGAGACTCTGGACTTAGACCTTTGAGTTGATGGCATGTGAGAAGAACATGAATTCTGGGGGCCAAGGGCAGAATGCTATGGTCTGAATGTTTGTGTCCCCTGAAATCTTAACCCCCATGTCAAATATGCATATTATTATGTCTGGGGAAACTACTAAAATAATAATATTAAAAAGGTATAATTTAAAAATTTATAGAGAAGATAAATGGAATAATAAAAACAATTAATCCAGAAGTAAACAGGAAAATCAATAAAAGAACAAAGAATATCTGGGACAAATAGAAAAAAAAAAATACCTACATGGCAGTCTTACACTCAACTAGATTAATAACTAAATGGACTAAACATTCCAGTTAAAAGACATAGATTTTTCTGAATGGATGTTTGAAAAAAGACCCAACAATATATATATGCTATTTATGAAAGACACATTATAAATATAAATATGCAAATATACAGAAAGCAGAAGGATGGAAAAATATACCAAGCAAATAGTAACCAAAAGAAAGCCGGGGTGGCAATGTTAATACCAGACAAAGTAGACTGTAAGACAGGAAGTACTCCTAAAGATTAAAGGAGGACATTATACAGTGATGAAAGGGTCAGTTAACAGGACAACATAATAATCCTAACTTTGTACGTACTTAATAACATAGTGTTAAAATAAACGAAGCAAAAAATGATGGAAATAAGATGAGAAACAGACAAATCTATGAACACAGTTGGAGATTTTTAACACAATTCTCTCAGTACAGAAACAAAGTATTCTAAAGTGCTTGTATTTTTCAGGAGGAGGATAGAGATGGTGATTAACTCCATATTTCAAATTAAATATGTACAGCAATATTTTGAGTAGCCACTAAAATAAACGAAGTATGTAATTTCCAAACCAGGAAAGGGAAAAATGGGGAGGGGGGACTCAATAAAAAAAGGTGAGGGGATAAGAAAGGAGAAAAAAATAAAAAACAATCCCCAATATGTTATTAAGCTTGATAAATGTAAGTCTCGGTGGGACTACCTGAACCCAGCACAGATAAGACCAAGGTTCCCAATAGACCAAGGATTAGCAGGGGAGCCACATCTACTGTGGACCTAATGTCCATATGGGGTTAGACATCGAGAAAAATCTTGAGTTTCACTATCCTTTCCTTGAGCAATGAAATACTATCTAGCAATAAAAAGGGATAAATTCTTGACACATGCAGCAACGTGTATGAATCTTAAAGTAATTACACCAAGTAAAAGAAACCAGACCAAAAAAATAAAAATAAGAAGAACATACACTGTATCATTTCATTTACATAAAACTCTAGAAAATCAGAACCAATCTATAGTGACAGAAAGCAGATCAGTCATTGTCTGGGAATGGAGAGGTGGTTGAGGAGGGCCAGGAGGGTGGGAGTACAGATGGGCACAAGGAAACTTTTTGGGGTGATGAATATTTTCATTATTTTGATTGTGGTAATGGTTTCATGGGCGTATACATAGGTCAAAACATCAAATTGGGCGCTTTAAAAATGTCATTTAGGGGCCAGCCCAATGGTTCTGATTTCTACTCTGATCTTTTTTTTTTTTTTTCTTTGCTTATTTTGGGCTTCATTTGCCCTTCTTTTATTAAATTCTTAAGATGGAAGCTAAGGTCATTGATTTGAGACCTTTCTTCTTTTCTAATACTGCTGTTTAGTGCTAAAAATTTCCTTCTACATACTGCTTTAGCAACATTCCACAAATTTTGATATGTTATGGTTTTATCCAGTTGAAAATACTTTCTGATTTCACTGTTGATTTCTTCTTTGACCACTGGATTATTTAGAAATGTGTTATTTAGTTTCCAAATATTTGGGGGATTTCTAGATATCTTTCTTTTATTTATTTCTAACTTAATTCCTTTGTGGTGAGAGAACATATTTTGCATGATTTGATTCCTTTAAAATTTTTTGAGACTTTTTTTATGATCCAAAAAAAGGTCCATCTTGGCGAATGAGCCACATGCACTTGAAAAGAATGTGTATTCTGCTGTTGTTGGGAGGATTGTTTTACAAATGTCAATAAGGTCAAGTTGGTTGATAGTGTTGTTCAAATCTTCTAAATCATTACTGATTTTCCCATCCACTTGTTCTATCAATTATTGAGAGAGGGGTATTGAAAACTCCAAGTATAATTATAGGTGTGTCTATTTCTCTTTGCATTCTGTCAATTTTGCTTATGTATTTTGATGCTCTGTTCTTAGGTGCTTAACATTTAGCTTTGTTATGTCTGTTTGATGAATGGATCCATTCATTCCTTATGAATTGACACTCTGAGCCTGGTGATATTTTTGTTCTGAAATTTACTTTTTCTAATATTAATATTGCTGTTCTGGCTTTCTTTTGAATAGTGTTACCACAGTAAATCATTTTCCTATCCTTTTATTTATTTATTTATTTATTATTTTTGTGTGTGTGAGGAAGACCAGCCCTGAGCTAACATCCGTTGCCAATCCTCCTCTTCTTGCTGAGGAAGACTGGCCCTGGGCTAACATCTGTGCCCAACTTCCTCCACTTTATATGGGACGCCGCCACAGCATGGCCGACAGGCAGTGCGTCGGCGGGCGCTCGGGATCCGAACTCGCGAACCCCGGGCTGCCAAGCGCGGACTCAACCGCTGCGCCACCGGGCGGCCCCTCCTATCCTTTTATTTTTAACATATTTGTGTCTTTATATTTAGTGGGTTTCTTATAGCTGACATATAATTGGGTCTTGCTTTATTTCTCTGTCTGAAAATCTCTTATTTTTAATTGGGATATTTAGACCATTTGCATTTAATGTGATTGTTGACATGGTTAGGTTTGAGTCTATCATCTTGCTACTTGTTTTTTACGTATGTCATCTGTTCTTTGTTCCATTTTTCCTTCTTCTGGATTAATCGAATATTTTTAGTGATTCAATTTTGTCCTTCTTATTAGATTATTAGCTATAACTCTTTGTTGGGTTGTTTTAATGGTTACTTTACGGTTTATAGTATAAATACTTAACTTATCACAGTCTACCTTCCAGTGATATTATATGACTTCGTGTATAGCGTAAGAACCTTACAACTTTATACTTCCATGTCTTCCCTCCCAGCCTTTGTGCTACTGTTGTCATACATTTTACTTTTACATATATTAGAAGCCCCCAAATACATTGTTATTATTTTTACTTTAAACAATCAATTATCTTTTACAAAGATTTAAATAATAAGAAAAAATTTTTAATACTTACCCACATAGCATTTCTGTTGCTCTTCATTTCTATGTGTAGATACATATTTCCATCTGGTATTACTTTTCTTCTGCTTGAAGGACTTCTTCAAACATTTCTTGTAGTGCAGGTCTTTCAAATTAGTTCTTTCAGTTTTTTTATGTCCAAAAAGTCTTCTTTTCATCTTTGTTTCTTTTTTGTTGTTTTTTTGGTGAGGGAGATTAGCCCTGAGCTAACATCCGTTGCCAATCCTCCTCTTTTTGCTGAGGAAGATTGGCCCCAGGCTAACGTCCGTGCTCATCTTCCTCTACATTATATCAGATGCCGCCACAGCATGGCTTGACAAACAGTGCGTCGATCCACGCCGGGGATCCGAACCTGCAAATCCTGGGCTGCCCAAGCAGAGTGCGTGAATTTAACCTCTATGCCACTGGGCCAGCCCCTCATCTTTGTTTTTAAAAGATATTTTCACTAAGTGGAATCTAGGTTGACACTTTGAGTATTTTAAAGAGGTTGCTCCACTCTCTTCTCGCTCTCATGGTTTATAAAGAGAACTCTGATGTAATCTTTTTCTTGTTCCTCTGTATGTGATATATACTTTATCTCTGGCTACTTTTAAGACTTGCTCTTTATTACTGGTTTTAAGCAATTTGATTATGATAGGCTTTGGTGTAGTTTTCTTCATGTTTCTTCTGCTTGGGGTTCATCGAGCTTTTTGGATATTTTGGTTTAGCATTTTCATCAAATTTGTAAAATTTTTGGCCACTCTTCTTCAAATATTTATTCTGTCTCTCTCCCTTCTTCAGCAACTCCACTTACATGTGTATTAGTTCACTTGAAGTTGTCCCATAGCAAACTAATACTCTGTTTATTTTTCACTTTTGTTCTCTCTGTAGTCTTTCTGTGTTTCATTTTGGATAGCTTCGATAGCTATATCTTCAGGTTCACTGATTTTTTTTTTTTCCTTCTACAATGTCTAACCAGCTGTTAATCCCATCCAGTGAATTTTTTCATCTCAGACATTGTCGTTTTCTTTTCTAGAAGTTCAATTTTGGTCTTTCTTATATCTTCCATATTTCTACTTAACACGTTCAATATTTTCTCTAGTTTCCTAAACATATGGAATTCAGTAATAGTTGTTTTAATGTTCTTTTCTACTAATTTTAACATCAATGTACTTTCTAGGCCAGTTTCAATTGGTCAATTTTTCTTCTCATTAAAGGTCATATTTTTCTGCTTTGTGGTGTACTTGTTTACTTTTATTGGACGCTAGACTAATCTTGCTAGATATAGTAAATTTTACCTTGTTGGGGATGGGGTATATTTCTATTCCCATAAATATCTTGAGCTTTGTTCTGGGATGTGGTTAAATTACTTGGAAACAGTTTGACCAGTTCAAGTATTACTTTTATGTTTTGTTAAGTGAGACCAGAGCAGCATTTAATCTAAGGCTAATTTTTCCCCTAAATTGAGACAAAATTTTTCTAAATACTCTACCCAATGCTCTGAATATCAGATTTAACATAATCAAAAAAGACTCATGCTTTAATTAATTTTGTGTTATTTTATAAATCTGCAAGTGGAGACTCTTTTGAGCTCATGATATAGATTTGTTAAAATAGCTTTTCATTATAAGAATAATACTTACTCTTTAATGAAAATATATAAAATACAGAAAAGCAGAAGAAAACAAAAGAATTTCCTGTATTTCTACTCCCTAGAGATAAACTCTCTTAACATTCTGGGGTGTTTACTTAGCTTTACTAGAAAGCATGGACTTTGTCATAGTAATGGAGGGATTCTCCCCTCCCAAAGTCATAGAACTTTTTAAAACTTCAGTGAATTAGAGGATGCTTTGATTAAATCTAAAAGAAAATAACCCACCCTACATGCATTTCTTGTTCTGAAGGAGACTAAGATAAACAACCTGGGAAGCCTTGCTGGCTGCCCATACCTGGCCCCAGCCCTCTAGGCAGCTCCCTACAGGGTTTGTTTCTAGCATCCTTTCTTCAGATTTAAAACTTAAGGAACTACCAGGGAGTTGACAGGAACTATGGCCATTCCCTCACCCTCTCCAATTTTTAGGAAGCCTTGGTTCACGGCTATCCCTCTAGTTTCAGGGCAGGTTGTCCTTGGCCAAGCTGTAATGTCAGCAGTTTACCTCCAGATTTTTCACTTAAAGAACATTCAAGTGGTTGCCGTGTGCTGAGCCTTACGCTTGTCTGGGGTTTTACATGACTCCCTGCTCTGGAAGAAATCATAGGCTGGAGGGGGAGACAGCATATAACTCAGGGACTGGAATGCTGAGTACACTGATGCCCTGTGTTCTTTCAAGATACCGCAGGGCTTTGAGGGCCAGGAGGGAGACAGGAGTCTACCTCGCCCTCTGCTGGGAGCATCAGGAAAGTATTTTTATTTTTGTTTATTTTTGGGGGGTTTTACAACAAGAACACCAAACATACTTTATTAGCACAAAAAAAGTAGCCATAACAAGGCACAGGTAGCAGAAACATACATGAGCAGTCAAAGGGTTAGTACTGCACACAAATATAGCTTTTCTTTTTTGTAGCCTGGGCAATAGCCATTCTGTAGCAGCAGGTTAGGAAACTAAGGAGCACTCACCAATGATACAGAGCACATTAACCAAAGGCACAAGAATGGATTTGACTACTTTAGTGCAAAATGTCTAGGACTGTAAATTCAGTTCAGTACTAAGAAGCAAACACTAGAACTTGATACTACTTCCAAAATAGCTCGCTCAAGTAGTATTGCATACTATTCGAAGTGACAAAAAGGTGCTAAATAAAGTTATTTACTGATACAGTGACAAAAGGTACTAAGTTATTTACAGATACAATACTATATATACAATATACAGGACCTTTTAAATCTGCAATTTAGGTTTCAGATTTTCCATTAAAAATTAACTTCTCTGAGGGGCTGACCCGGTGGCATAGCGGTTTAATTCGCACGCTCCGCTTTGGCAGCCCCGGGTTCGCAGGTTTGGATCCCTGGCGTGGACCAACGCACCGCTTGTCAAGCCATACCGTGGTAGCGTCCCGTATGAAGCACAGGAGGACGGGCATGGATGTTAGCCCAGGGCCAATCTTCCTTAGCAAAAAGAGGAGGATTGGCAAAAGATGTTAGTTCAGGGCTAATCTTCCTCACAAAATAATAATAATAATAAAAAATTAACTGCACTGAGATTCTATAAATTGTACGTAAGCAATTCAGCTGAGAGTTTACAACAAAGAGATAAATACTGCCATCCAAATTGTTAATTACAGTTTAACAATAATCTCAACATCAGCAACCACTGCGGTTATTATAATCTGACTTGTCTGGGCATCTTCTAGTCTCATTTTCTTCATGGTTCACAAACTCATCATGGGCATAGGAAAAGATCCAATTTTAAGGAGTCAGCGATTGGACTGCACATGTCAACTTAAAAAGTCACACCCAGGACTCCATTGCAGCACTTATTCCAATTGTCCCTTTTAAGTTAAAGCACTCATTTAAAAAAACTAATAATACCTAAGGCCTTTAAATAAAATTCTACAACCAACTTTATAAATCTGAAATTTTAAGAACCATTATTTCAAAAACCTGGTTTACTTAACAGTACCTTTTGCAGAAAAGACAAGGAGGCTGAATATAAACTATATCAACACTTAAGTGAACTGTACTATGCCCTTGAGGCCAGAAAACTGCATTTTTTTCTAAAAGGAAGGCGGTCTTTATTTTTTGGACTTCCAAAGCTTGATTTATAGTAACTACAAACATCACTCCTTTTTGGAAGCTTATAGAAAAATTCTTAGAAAAACTAATAATTTCGAACATTAGTCATTGTTGAAATACTCATCCAATATAAATTTCTTCTATTAATAAGTTATATAAAAATTAATATAATGATACCTTATATTAATAAATTCTTCAATAAGAAATAGAATTCTCCGTAGCAAATGCCCCAGAATTGCCTCACTCAGTGACTACAGCCATTAAAAACCAAACTGTTAGCTAAATTGGCAAAATGTTTTTGTAGCCTCGCTGATCACTTGTAGCTCTATCCTCTGTTGTCTCAATAGGCCCCTCATTTATCTAAGTATCAGCAAATCACATCTGACAGACACTAACACCAAGCTTACATTCTGTACTAAAAAAACCTAACACTCACACGTATACTTCCTGTAGGTGTAGTCTGATACACATAAAAGCAGATCTACTTAATGCCCTTTGGGGAAAGGAGAGTTTACTTAGCCTTGACTGGTTCTCATTCTAACCACTGAACTCTAACTTTTTGTTTATAATGATATTTTTTTAAAAATCCTGCAGGGCCGGCCTGGTGGCGTAGTGGTTGAGTTGGCACATTCCACTTCAGTGGCCAGGGGTTTGCCAGTTCCAGTCCTGGGCTTGGACCTATTCACCACTCATCAAGCCATGCTGAGGCAGCGTCCTACGTAGAAGAACTAGAAGGACCTACAACTATGTACTGGGGCTTTAGGGAGAAAAAAGAAAAAAAGAGAGAGAGAGAAAAAATCCTGTAACATTGATGGCAAAGGGAATCCATCAATTCTATCATTTACAGTGCATCTGCAGATTAGTGCACGGCAAACATACTGCAAGCTAAAAGGGAAAGTCCTATTTAGTGATATAGTAAGTAATGGTTCAAAAAAACATGCAAGAACTGAGATCTTTAAAATGTTCCAAAAGTCTTGTTACAATAGAGGAGTGAAATACACAAGGGTCATGAGCATCTAAACTCAAGTTGTGATTCCACCGTTCAATTTAGGCATCCAGGGATTCTACTGTAGCCACAGAAGCTCACAAAGAAGACTCTTCCACAGAGTCCCTGAGCAAAAATGTGCCTCCCGTTTCCCTTCAAGAAGGGCTTCTGCTTGTAACAGTCCATCACTCCCCAGTAACAGGGATTACCTGTAATCTGAAGCAAATTGGACACAAGGCAGTGTATGTAATCAATCTGTGTACAGACTTTCCAAGCTCCCTGTCTGCTCACATGGGCATGGCTGTCTCCATGTCCACCTGATATTGCTTCTGCCTACCACACAGGGTAGTGGTGTCCTCTTCTGAGACTCAATTAGCTTGTGGAATTGCAGAACTGTCACCACTTATTTCAGTCATTCCAGGAGCTAACTCTGGCCCCAGTGTATATAATGAATTAACCTGTGCAGTGGCTTCAAATGTATGTATTTGTGCATTGGTAGGTGGTCAACCTTTCTTTAATATTAAGCCACCTTCTCTCTCTAAGCTGATCTTTATTTTCTGTAGAACCCAAGGATGGATCAAATGTATCAAAAAATGTGGAATGTGGGCTCACAGGGGCTATATGCTGTTTAGTCAAATGACTTCTTTTGGGCTAACTCTGAGCCAGGAGGAAAAGCATTAATTCAGAAAGGCGTATTTTTCTTTTATGAGAAAAGGGAGATTTGGACTGCTTGTTGTAAGTTCTCATGGGGAAACACAAGCCCACAGTATGCTGCAACTTCTGTCTCAGAGAGCGACTTCCTACTGTCCTGCTAGAAATACTGTCCATATCATGTACGAAGCTTACGCCATAGTGCCTCTCTCTCCTTTGAATTTACTTCGAGTTCTATCAAACTTTTTATCAGCAGTATCCAACGAACTTTGTGTCTTTGTAAAACAGGAACGTTTTTTGTTCCCACCCCGTGGAGCGTGTCAACAGTAGGAATCTCTTCTTGCAAGTCTTGTTCCTGGGGTAAAACATGAATTATTATCAGTTTCAATGCTTACTTCAACAACCTGAGGAATTTCAGTGCCAAAATTCTGGTTTCTCCTAGAAGAATTCTTTGAAGGGCTTAATCCCAGTTGTAGGGCAACATTTTCTCTTAAGTGACTGCTTTGCTGCTGAGGAGCTCAGTCTCCTATACGGATGTTTTTCTCTTTGATAGACAAACATCTGTTGGAGTTCATGTCCACATTTTCACTACGGCTTCCTCCCTCAAGACTGAAGAGATTCTATATTTGAAGTCATTCCACGTTTTCCCCACTTTATCCATTGATTATAAAACTGTGGCCAATAGCAGGCAGGGCTTTGGAGGGACAAGAGCCTTGAAGGAAATGTGAGGTTCTTCTGGCCATGGACACCCATGGTGCCCTTAACCTGCCATACCCACTGACACTTGCCCACTGGTTTTCATCCCTTGGGTAGAACCTGACTGTCTGTGACATCTTGATCCATCTTATAAACAGTGTGTGGGAGACAGAGCAACTGAGAAAATCCCCACTCTCCCACTCCACTATTACCATGGGGTGCTCCTTCTCTTCTAGGTAACACATGTATTTTTATCAGTGGCCTACAGACAGGCCAAAATGATAACACTCATTTATTAACCTTTTATGGTGTGCCAGGCTCTGTTCTAGGTGCTTCACAAAAGTCAACACATTATTCTGCACAACAACTCTGTGAGGTTGGGCTGTTATTACTCCTGTTTTCTAGACGAGGAAACTGAGGTACAGGAGGTCCCACTGCCCTGAATTCCACCCGAGGCCCCTAATTCTACCATTTTGTCTACTGCTTAGCATCTGCAATGGTGGGGATTCAAAGTCCAACAGTGCAAATTTCTGGCCTAAGAGGGAAGGGTGGTGCCACCAAAAGGAAAAGAAGTAGGGTTCAAATGAAGGGCAATTCATATTGACTGAGTGCATGCGATGGTGCAGAAACCTTACAGGCCTTATCATATTTAATCGTCATTTCCTCCAGTGCCTCTCCTTGAAGGAGGGACAATTATCCTTTTTATCCAGTGTAAGAATATAAGACAATGAGTATGCCCAAAGTCACAGCTATTCAATGTCAATATCAGAATTCAAAGCTAGGTTGGATGCCAAAGATTAGGCCTTTACTTAGTGCAGCTTCGATTTGAGGACAGGTGGCCTTTTGGTACCTTTGAACTGAAAAACCCAAATCAGTGCGCTGGGTGCCTCTGTGTCTCCTGCCTCCTCTCCTTCCCTTGCTATACACACGCAGATACCCAGCGTTTTTCCACTCTTTCATAACATCCCACAGGTATTCCCTGAGCACCTACTACGCATCTGACACTTTTCTAGGCCCTGGAGACACCGCAGTGAACAAAAGTCACTATCATTCCAAGGCCTGGTGGGGCAGACAAAACAAACAAACAAAATCAAAAGGAAAGGCCTCCCTCCCTCCCTCCCCAAAGAATCATCCTCAGGTGCACTGCCTGAGGGCGTATAAACCTCTCAGGAGTCCAAACAAAGGGACATATTGAAATACTGGTGTCTGGATTGAGAAAGTAAATAACTAATGACCGGGTGACACATCTTTTTGCAAGTCAGATGGTTTCCAATTATTTGCTTTCAACAAAATTGAGTAAGGACCTCCTGGAGTTGTCAGCTGATGGGTCATTAAGATAAATTTTTATGATGATTACGCCGTGATTTTTGGCACAAGATTACCCCGTGATTTTTGGCACATTATTTGGAAAGAGTTGCAAAAAAACTGAATGATATTGCTATAGCAATACTCTTTCCATTCCCATCTACTTATTTTGTGTGAATAAGTTTTCCTAGCCATTACCAAAAAAACAGGAATAGAATGAATAGATTTTTCTCATTGAGAAAAATCACCTGCCATTGCACTGAGATACATTTGCAATAAAATTTCATTTATCAAAAAGTGATGCTATACCTTATTTTGATCAATCATGAAATAATAATACTTGTAATGATAGGTAAGAAAGTTTTTAGAGGACCGTGATCTCAGGAAATGTTTTTACAAATTAAATTTCAATGTAAATGCACATCTATGTGGCAGAGAAGTAAGTATGATGGGATGATTGAGAAAAGACTTTCAAGCATAAAATTATATTACCTGAGGATAAACTTCTATGAGAGTGAAATGGAATAGAAATACAAGTTCAAGGAGAAAAGGGAGTAAAGTAAAATTTTGTTAGAGTTAACAGTGATTTTACTTTTTTTACATATATAACTGGTGGGTATAGAATTGCTACTGTATTTAAATTCCATTGGATGGCATTCAAAACTGTGATGTAACACTTTTAAAGTGTCAATTTCCTTACCAATTTGTATGCCTTTTATTTAATTTTCTTGCCTGGTGACCCTGGCTGGAACCTCCAGTATAATACTGATTAAAAATGCTGAGGGTGGACATCCTCATCTTGTTCCTGATCTTAGGGGGAAGCCATTCACTCTTTGACCATTAAATACAACATTAGCTGTGGGTTTGTCATAGACGCCCTTTATCGCGTTGAGGAAGTGCCCTTCTGCTTCTAGTCTGTTGAGTGTTTTGCAGTTTGCGAAGTTTGCAAAAAGTTATTTTGGTGAGTAAGGGAGCAAAATGCTCAAGCTCAGTTTCCTTAGATGCTATGTCGATGCCCCCCGCACCATGCCCGTGCACAGAAGGGGCCAATAAACATTTGTGGAGCAAACTATCTCCCACCTGTCCCCTGCATGTATACTCCAACGATACTGCATGTTTATGGCTCCTCCCCACATACCATGCCATCTTCTCCAGCTGGAGTTCTCGTTCCTCCCTTCTGTTCCCAGCTGATACCTATCATGCTTTCCAACACTGCCCAGGTGTCATCTCACTCAGCAGATGCCTCTCTCCTCACCCCTCCTCAAATCCTGAGCTCAGTGGGCCTCTTGTGCTCCTGTGGTACTTTGTGCATCTACCATTGTGCACTGTATTTATTTATTTATGCATCCATCCCCCACTAAACTAAATAGTGTGTGGTTAAGAGTATGAATTCGAGAGCCCGGCTGCCCAGATTCAAAACTCTGCCTCTTACTAGTTTGTGTGACTTCTGCTGTGCCTCAGTTTCCTCATCTGTCAAACAGAGATGATAATAGTACCTATCTCTTAGGATTGTTTGAGGGTTGAGGGACAACAGTGTCTAGTAACCAGTAATTATTGTATAAGAGGTAGCTATTAAGTCCTACAGGGCAAGGCCTGTATTTTTTTTCTTCTCTCTCACAGCTCTTAGTCTAATTGCAATTAATGTTTGTCATGAGGGTGACCATGGTGGAAAGTATCTGAAAGAAGGAAGAGAATAATGGATTCGACATTGCATAGCAGGTAGAAATCAGAACTCAAATGTGTAAACCATGTTGGCCATTTCTATGTATTTCCTAAACTGTCTTCACTCTGACCCTGAAATTGCCAAACTAGGGAAATTAAATCCCAATCATTATGAAGCTCCTCTCCTTAGGGTCACATAAGAGTCTGGGAGGCTTATGCACTGCTCAGAAAACAGGGGAAAGACTTTTGATATTCAGTCCATTTTTTTTTTTTTTTATTGTCGAAGTCTGCATGGTTCTTTGAATGTGTTAAATGTCTTTCCTGGCCTGGCAGCCTCCTAGGGGCACCACATATCATGACGTTTATAATTTACCTTAAAATACTTTGGCATTCATCCTTGGAAGCAAGGTTAGGGAAGCATATTCTAGGTGAGAATGTTTAAGAAAGCTCTTCTGGTGCTTCCAGAACCTTAGATAGGATCCAACATGTCCCTGTTCTGGCAACTCACATAGAGGCGACATGCCGTAAAACTTTCTTAAACGTTCCCCTAGAGCTGGACTCCCAGATTGCTTCTTTTTTTTTAATTGGCATGTTCAACAAATAAATCTACTTTTCCACAATGAAATACGTGGGCATATTAAAACTTTTGGCAGACAGGATGACATTTGCAGATGCCAGTTACTTGAAGTTATAGCTAGGTGCAGCTTGAGTTCTGATCAGCAATTCCCACGCCAGGAGTGGTAGCGAACATTCTAATCAGAAGGCAGCTTCGACAGAGTGGTTCGGAGTAATTGAATACCACAGATTTAACCAATAACAGCTCTTTTATGACATCCATTACACAAATTAACAAGCAACTCATTTCACCAGTGAAAGCCTGTTTCTGATAACACCCCTGGCATTGATTAGGATTGGAACAGCATAACGAAACATAAGTGAGACCCTATCTCTGGTTGCCTGATGCCCACTATGCAGTGACAGAGTCCTGCCTCTGGGATACTATTGCCCCTGCCTTAAGTAAACCTTTCATTCATGCTGTGGCCAGAGCATTCAAAAGGACAGAGACCTCAAAGAATTTGCATAGGTCATAGGAGCTGTTTTGTGCCTGCCTGCTAATGAATGTTTAACAAATGTGTGTGTGTGGCAGATTTTAGTCTGAAACTTGTTTTCTTTTTATCTCAGGAGTGGGGATGTGGGGCAGGCAAATCCCCACCACATTAACTTCTCTGGCAGTTATCATGACCAACAAAAAAACTAAGAGTTCGACAAGATCAGCTTAAGTCAGTTTACAACACCTTGCTGCCTCCCCAAAGCACTTCCAGGGAGCAGAGCAAGGGCTCTACCTGCCTCCAGAACCACCAATCTCTGTAACCTCCTCATCGCTAGAGAATCTCTTCCTTCCTCCAACCTTCATGCTGTGGCCACAGCATCCAAAGGAAAGAGAGTTGAGACCTCGAGGAACTTACACAGTTTCCCACCCCACCAACCCAAGGCTTTTGTTTATCTCCTCCACCTCTCCCCCCAACCCTTCACTCCAGCACAATTTCCTCGTGAAGCTTAAGCTTTTAGAGAATAAAGCCAGAAAAGGGGGTTATCTTCAAGCAGCTTCTGTTCTCAAGCCTCTTCAGGGATCAGGGAGCCCAGGAGGCTAACTTACTTGCTTAGAGAGTGCTAGCTGCTTTGGGTGTATCCTATAGACTGCCCAGACAGGCTGTGCTGGATATTCTCTGGTTGCCCCTCCAGATTCACCCTCCACCCTTCTCCACCCTGCTCTGCGCCCTGGGAGGCTGGCTTGCATGGACTGCATCACCCAGGCACCCTTGCCTTCTAACTTGAAGTTGTGTTTTTGTCAGTGGGAGGCATTAGCCTGAGAGGATGAGAGGATAAGGAAGTTGGGTATTTATTTCCTTGCTGGGCCATGGTTATGTCTCTTTATCAAAGGGCACAGCTGCCGTCAGGCAGCCCTTTTTGACTGCTACAGCTCTGATACAGGTTAAACTGTGTCCCTCCAAAAAAGATATATTGGACCCCCAGTACCTCAGAAGGTGACCTTATTTGGAGATAGGTAATCAAGTTAAAATGAGGTCATTAGGATGAGCCCTATTCCAATATCACTGATGTCCTTATGAAAAGGGGAAATTTGGACACAGATTGAGATGATATGAAGAGACAGGGAGAAGATGGTCATCCATAAGCCAAGGAAAGAGGACAGATCCTTCTCTCACAGTCCTCAGAAGGAACCAACCCTGCTGACACCTTGATTTCAGACTTCTAGCCTCTAAACAAAATTTTCCGTTGTTTAAGCCACCCAGTTTGTGGTACTTTGTTATGGAAACCCTCACAGACTAATACAAGGTCTTGTTGGGTTCTGGTAACACCCTTGTCCCTTCAGGCCTACAGGTGGTAAAGACGCCCACTGTTGCTAGTCTGTGGATGCCTTACCATCCCTTGTTGGTTTCCCTTAATCCTCTCCACACTTCAAACCCTTCATTCAACAATCTTTAATTATTCTGTTGAATGTGCCATATGTTTCCTGATACTCAAGCCTGGAATATAACTGTATTTTCCCAATATACTTCACAAAACTATCACAAAAGCAAGATAAAGCTCTATTGGGGTTCTCTAATCATGCAGACATCTACTGGGAATCTTATGTCATTCAAAATACAGCACCTGACATATTTTCACATTCTTCTGCTGTCCATTTCATCTCACAGGACATAGGGGAAGCCACTGAGGAAATGATACTTTGGATTTAATTCAGATCAAAACTTTGGACAAAGTGTAAGAGTTTGTGGTAATCACGCACGCCAGGCAATGTTGGGTGTGATGAAACATGTGTCCTACACTTTAGGTGCTCAGATTTCAAAAATTTTAAAGAAGCATTAGGGAAGATCCCAGGGCAGCCTTAAAAAGTAAGTTAGCTCAAGAGGAATGGGATCTTTTCAGAAATTAAATTCTGACACTGCCCAGTAGTGAAAAACACAATGACTTGTGTTCTCTGAATAATTCTACTTTCAAAAGGACTTACAAAAATCAGTTGTGGGAGAGGGGTACGCATGTAACTGAGAATGAATACCAAAGAATGGTCACGACTTTTAAGAACAATTTCTGGAAGGGTAAAGTCCAGAAGAGGACAAGCCCTGTGAACTGGGGGGAAAAAGTGATTTTAAAAGTTACATTTAAAGCAAGAAGCACAAAAAAGGTACAGGCTTTAGAACAGGGGAAAAAAACAAACTAGCTTATATGAACAATGACAGATACTTTCGAAAAAAATGTGGAGAACTGAAGCATGCTGAGAGAATGGAGAAAAACAGATTTAAAAAAAGGAGAAATGGTCAATTCTGGGAACTCAGTCCAGTAAACTTGACAGTGATTCTGGAAAAATTCTCAAATAAGTTACTAAACAGATGGTTAGTAAGCTCTTACAGAGAGAAGCAATAGCCACTCCGAGTCAGAACAGGTACGACTGATTCACGCCAGCCTAAACTTCCTTCCTTTTTGATGGCTCTGCAGTAACCCATTGGGTTTTAGCACAGCTCTCACGTTGTCCCTCTCTGTGTTTTCTCTCTCTTGTCCAGAACTTTCTGACAAACTGCACATCATTTATTCTTTGATTAGACAAACATTTGAGCACCTACTAAGCGCCGGACACTGTGCTAAGCACTGAGGATACATCAAGAAAAACCCAAACAGGGTCCCCACCTTCATAGAATTTACTTTCTGGTGAGGAGTAATTTCCCGATTCTGGGACTGTTCCTCAGCTGCCAGCTCGCTCCTGTCTTTTCTAAACCACGTGTGGTTTTCCTGAGCTAGCAGAATCCTCAGACTCCAGGGTTTCACTGTCTGCCCCAACTCTCCTTTTGTTCTCAAGTACAGAGTGGGGAGGAAACTGGAGTGCTGTTTTCCTTGGCCAACAGGTGCTGTCCTCTTTTGTAACATGCCCAGAAATGCTATCATTCAGGTTCCATGCAACAAATAATTATCTAAATTTCAGATTTGGCAAACCTACACTTCCAGCCTCACGTTCCACTTCATCCCTTCAGTCATTACCTGCCCCCACCCCCGCCCATAAGTTTCCAAGTCTTTCCTTTTTGCTCAGTTGGTTTTCTCATTCGGTAATGCCTGACACCTCCTTCTCTACCTATGGAAATCCTACACATTTCCCAAGACCCAGCTCAAAAGCTGCCTCCTCCCTGGCTGGGCTTAATTACTTACTTTGCTCAATAAAATCCTGCCCAAGCCCCCACGCTTGACCTGCACAGTATTATTGTATTTTCATCTTCTTTTCTCAGTCAATTAATTACTTGTCTGTCTTCCCCACAAGAGTCTACCTTCTTTGAGGTCAAGGATCTTCAGAGCTTCCACCCTGTCCAGCTGCAGTAGCTTACAAGAGGGGTCGGCAAACTAAGGACTGAGCCAAGAATGGTTGAAATAGTTGAGAAAAGATCAACAAAGAATAATACTTTGTGACATGTGAAAGTTACATGAATTCAAATATCAGGGACCATAAATAAAGCTTTATTACAACACAGACAGCCCCTATTTTCTATGACTGCTTTTGAGTTCCAGTGGCAGAGTTGAAGAGTTGAGAAAGATCTTATGGCCCACAAGCCTTAATGTTTACTACATGGCCCTTTACAGATAAACTTTGCTAACCCTGCTTTACAATAAGGGTTTGATGACTGAATCATTGGGTCAGGACAGCAAGATTCTGAGTATACATCCCCTCCAAGTTTTAGTTTCTTTGTATAGTGGAGGTAATTGCCCTTAAGTTGTCATGAACATCAAATGAGATAATGCACTTAGAAATGCATAAAAACATCCTATAAAGGAGTCGGCCTGGTGGTGTAGTGGTTAAGGTCACTCGCTCTGCTTTGGCAGCTGGAGATTCACTGGTTCAGATCCCAGGCACAGACCTACACACCGCTCACAAGCCATGCTGTGGCAGTGTCCCACATACAAAATAAAGACTGGCACAGATGTTAGCTTAGGGACAATCTTCCTCAAGCAAAAATGACAGGATTGGCAGCAGATGTTATAGCTCAGGGCCAATCTTCCTCACCAAAAAAAAAAAATCCTATAAATAAAGACAACTGTGTTTATCACGTACTGAAGAAATAAGTGGTAAAATGAGAAAACATTATGTCTTTATTTTCCCTCTTTCATTTAAACTTGAAATTTTAACAGAAAATTCACTTTCAAAGTTTTCACTTTTTAAGTGATAGAGTCACAGGTTGCTTCCTTTCAGTCTTTCTTTTGTGTTGCTCCCACTTTCTTTTCTTTCTCGCTTGTAATTTTTCCCCCATTTTCTTTATATAGTATCTCAACTGGCCCTCACAATAGGTCAGCGAAGGAACTAGGGCACACCTGATTAGTCCATTTTACAGACCAGGAAACTGAGGCAGATTCCAGTTGGCTGCGGGGCCCTGACTCAGCACGCAGGGAGCTCAACGCCACGCTATTCGCTTTCCTAAGGGGCAACCGCCCGGCAAATAGAACAAACCTGACCCTGCCAGGCTTCCAAGCTTGGTTCTCAAACACCCCTTTCGCATTCACACTCGGCGTTCTTTCCTCCCCCTCCCATTCTTTCCTGCCCCCTCTCCTCGGGAGCAGGTGGTAGGCTCCGCGCTCAACGCGCAGGCGCGCGCCGTTGTGGGGGCGGGGCGGGGCGGGAACTGGGGGGCGGGGTGTGCGCGGGCTGGGTTTCGGGCCGCGGCGGGAGCGGGAGTCACCGCCACTCGAGTGCGCAGGCGCCTGGCGGTTACCGGTCTCGCCATGGAGCGGAAAGGTGAGCGGCGGAGGGGCCTCCGTCACGAGGGGCAACGGCCGCCGGGGCGAGGCCCGGGTCAGCGCCGGGAGCTTGCCTGACCGCCGCAGTCCGGTCCCCGGGCGTGCGGCGCCCCTCCACTGAGGTGGCGCCGCCCCTCACCCCCCGCCTCTGGGCTGCGGGTCCGCGCCCCTCAGCCCGGGCGTCCTTCCGCGCCGGCAGTCATCGCCCCTTGTTCCCCGCCGGGTCGGCCCGCGCCTTGGAGCCACTCCAGGGCCCGGCCCTCGGCGGGCGAGGCAGACCCCTGCCCGTCGGCCCCCCGACCCGGCCCGCGTCCCCGCCGGCGCACCCCGCCTGGGCGCTGCTCTGCGCCCCGGGGCCCGCCAGCCCCTCGGCCGGCCGCCTGGCCGAAGCCGCGGCGCTCGCCCCGGAGCCGCCCCTCGGGCAGGCCCCGCGCCCGGGCCTCAAGCCCCTGCTAGGTCTCCACCCTCACCTTGGTCGCCTCCTTTCCTCCACACTCGCCCTTCATCCATCCCTCTCTCCCGCAGTGCTTGCGCTCCAGGCCCGAAAGAAAAGGACCAAGGCCAAGAAGGACAAAGCCCAGAGGAAGTGAGTCTCGTACCCCAACATCCCATTCTTTGGATTTCCTCCCGCACCTCCTCTCCTCTGGCCTCACGTCTTGAACCGGCACCGGGGTTGGGCACCCTGCGGTCCCAGCCACATGGCCTCGGGGCGGCCTGGGAGGGTCGCTCCCCATGAGCCATGTGCAAGGGAGCTTCTGTTGCTGAAGGCCAGGCCTGGGTCCTGGCAGCCCCGGGCCTGCTGGAAAGGCTGCTGGAGGAGGACCAGAGCCCGTCCGTACCTTACCTCCCCAGCTCCAGCGAGGAGGCACAAGCTCCCCTGGTTGGGCCTCCCAACGGAGCTGGTAGATCATTATCAGTCTGTCTGTGAACTCTGGTCGCTTCCATACCTCCGTCTCACGGTAGGCCGGCGGGGAATTCTTGAATGAATTCTCCGTGTTTTGGTCTGCCAGCCACACGCTCCCTTTTCTAGAGGAGGGCTTGAGTCTTCCCCTGGGTTAATCAACTTCCTGAGCCTGAGGGTGCACCGCCTTCCTTGCATCGTGAAGCAGACCACTGTGTGTACAGCCAGTTTCTGTTAGTGCGTCTCTTCTCTAAGCCTCAAGCCGTTGCACTGGATGCAGATACCTTCTGGAGCGGGCCTCCAAAAATGATGGGAAAGTTCTTTAGCCAACACTTGAGGATTCTGGTTTGGTGTGTTAAAGGCCACATGTCCGGTTTTATCAGCAGGATGCATAACCGTGGTTTAGCGCTGTGGGAAATACAGAAGTTGGTCACAGCTTAGTAGAAACGCCCAGTAGAGGGCTTCTGCAAGTGAGGCTTAGCCTAAAGAACTTTTATCTTGTACTAACGTTTAATTGCAAAGGGTCTTGGAAATTGTCTTTTAGATAATTTGTATTCAGGAAAGAAGTGCATTATTTTCTTGACACTTTTTCATTTAGTTGATATTACGTAGAGTTGCATCCCGTCTAATTCTTCCTGAGCTGATAAAAGCATTTCAGAGGCTTTCCTAGGTTACCTTTCTGAATGACACTACCAGATAGGTGTGTGTGTTGTTTTTGGCGGCTACCTAATGTTTGAGGAGAACACATAATGACCTCTATCAATAGAGCTAAAGTGGTAGGTGATCTCACCTCTTGCTCCATTTCTATCAACTGTCTTATGAAATTTTTTATTTTGTGAAGTGCTTGGTAACCAGCGCATTTCAATGTGAATTTATAGATCTTTGTGTGTGTATTTGCCTCTTGATTATCCATGTACGGATTATTCGAAAACCAGTTTTTAGTCTCAGATTGGTTTAATGGAAACATCAAGGAGCTAACTTGGTTCCAGTATGCAGTGAGAATTTAAATGTTACTTTTTCGTGTGTGCCTTAGTTTTGTTATTCCTTGTGGAGCTAATATGAATATGTTATAAAATGTTACATTTTCTGCTGATGTAAGGAGGGGGTGATTTTATTATTCACTGTGTTATTTGAAAATCATCTGTCCTGCTCTCTCCACAGAAATTAATCTTGATATTAGCCTGAATCAACCTATAATTTGGGAGGTAAATACACATAGGTGATCATACAGTTTATTTTTAACACCAGATATTCATTACTTTGGATTATCTATTTAGACCATGTGCTTTATTTCTAAGGCTGAATATATATACTTTGGATTATCTGTTACTACTCCATTCACTATGGTGGGTAACCTAGAGTTATTTTTGTTTTTAATTATTTCCATACTTGCACAAAAGCGAGCAAACAGTGCAAATAATCTAGCAGTTACTTTATGGAATATTTTATCTCTTACAACTTTGATTCCTGAAAATATATGTGAATGAACCACCCCCATTTACCTGTAGTTTCAGAGGTGCTTTATTTTTGTTTTTGTCTTCAATTGATAGTTTTTCTTGATAATTTTACCTTTCTTTCTTTGTTTCTCCAGCCTCCTTTTAAGTAGTTGAAATGTCTAATTAATTAGCTTGGTTAAGAGTACTGTGTCAGAAGTTCAAGCCCCACCTGACTCAGGTAACTTGACTCTGTTCCATGACTCCTGATTGCACTCCTGACTTCCAGTCATTTTGGAAAGGCAAGTTGCTAGTTACCAGATTAGTTAGGGAGAAGATCTGAGGAAGAAGAATGCCATAGAGTTTCGTCTTCGGAGTGAGGCAGATCTGGTTTGAATTCTGATTTTGCCACTTTTTTAGCAATCTGATCTTAGATAACTTAGTTAAGGAAACAGTCTTATATGTTGTTATGACTGGTAGCTCACTCATAATGAAAACCGATCAGGACCGAAGTTACAAAAACCAAACATTTAAATGCAAAATTTTAGAAACTTTTGGAAATACAACAGTAAATAGCATCGTAGTAATTCGGTCATGGTGTGGTACAGGTGGAAAGGATTTTCAGTCCCCTGACTTTGTAGATCTTAAAACTAGAACCTACATATATGAAATAATATGCCCCTGGAGCTGGAGCCGGTTGTAGCAGGATCAAAACTGGAATCCAGGGCTCCTGCCTTCCAGCTCAGTGCTCTTTAGGATTTGTTTCCTTTGGGTTCTTTCACTGTGCTGAAAGATTTTACTTCGGGATTTTTACTTGTCTTATTTGAAGACTTCTCCATTTCACTTTTTCGGACACTGTACTCTTGTTTACTACCATTAACTAGTTGCTAATATCTCCATTTTACTTTACAAATAAGGAAATTGAGATTTGCCACGTTATTCCCCTAGAAAATTGTGAAGCTAGGATTCCAGCCCAGGTCTGACACCCCAAAGCCCTGGTTACTAACCGTTGCTGTCTCCAAATGACAATTCCTTTTGGTGTGTCTGAGGACAAGTAAGGTAGAGGCTGAGTGAACAGAGGCTTCTGAATAAGGGACTTCAGGATGCCTGGGTGTTTAGGTACCTTTTCATGGCCCACTGGATATATCTCTAAAAAGGTACAATGCTCTGCCTCCCTTTGAGATTTCAGTTTTCAATATGTATACCAATAGCTATGTGCCTTCATGTGTTTTTCATAAGCTTTTATAATTTAACACAGTTTATGGCTGCTTTTGAAATTATTTCTATGGAACATAATTCCAGAATGGATTTCATATCTAATAATTTTATTGCTTAGTTTAGGAAGTTAGTTTGGACAGTAATTTCCACTTTATTTGCAGTTAAAGAACTTTATGGGTTTAGTATAAATTTGGTAGTAAAATTATTTGAGCCAGAGAAGTGCTTTTGCTCATTCCAACACTCACTGATCTATGAAGTCAGAGGGGAGATGGTTTTATTTCTTAATTTTCCAAAAATGTAGTTTTTACATTGAAAATTTAGGGAAAATACTTAAAAATTTCCAACATTTTTATCCAGTAGAGAGTAGAATGCATAAACTTGAAACAGTTTTTTAAAATTAAATGGTATTGGGTCCTTTTTACACTTATCAGTGTACCTTAGAAATTGGTTTTATATCAGTTCCATATAGTGCAGCCTTACTATTTTTTTTAAGGTCTGCCTTTTTCACTTAAGTCTTAAAAATGATTCCTTATCAGGACACAGAGTAGCTTCATCTAGCATTTCATTAAATGGATGTACCATATGTATTTTAGTTCCTGTTAATAAACATGTGTATACTTTCTAAGACAAAAATGGAATCATTGGGTATACTTTTCCCCAGTTAACATTACCATGAACATTTTTCATAGCATTAAATGTTCCACATCATTTTATTTTTTTATTTTTATTTTATTTTATTTTTTTTGTGGGGAAGACCAGCCCTGAGCTAACTTCTGTTGCAAATCCTCCCCTTTTTGCTGAGGAAGACTGGCCCTGGGCTAACATCCGTGCCCATCTTCCTCCACTTTATATGGGACGCTGCCACAGCATGGCTGACAGGCCGTGCGTCGGCGGGCGCCAGGGATCCGAACTCGCGAACCCCGGGCTGCCAAGCGCGGACTAAACCGCTGCGCCACCAGGCGGCCCCTTCCACATCATTTTAAATGTTCACTGTAGGCTGTTTCCAGTGTTTCACAATTCACAGGTAAGATGAATAATCTTTTGGATAACCGTTGCTCACATCATTGATTATTTCCTTAGGATAAATTCTGAGAAGTGATTTTACTGGTATGTACATTTTAAAGATTTTTGATTCATATTGTCAAAGTTTTCTCCAGGGAGAGTTAACCATTTTAACTCCTATTCATTAAATAAACAGTTTTTGAACACCTTCCATGTCCCAAGCAGTTTTCCATCTTTGTGATACATCAATGAAAGAAAAACATCCCTGTCCTCAGGAACTTTATTTTAATGAGGGGAGACAGAATAAACAATAGACATAATAAGTAAATTAGTTGTGTTAGGTGATAAGGTGGAAAAATAGAGGACGATAAGGCCGATTGAGAAGTAGGGATGGAGGTGCAGTTTTAAATAGGATGATCCAGGGGCCGGCCCAGTGGCAGTAGTGGTTAAGTTCACACACTCCACTTCAGCGGCCTGGGGTCCGCAGGTTTGGATCCCGGGTGTGGACCTAGGCACTGCTCATCAAGCCATGCTGTGGCAGCATCCCAGATACAAAATAGAGGAAAGATGGGTACAGCTGTTAGGTCAGGGCTAACCTTCCTCAGCTAAAAGAGGAAATTGGCAACAGACGTTAGCTCAGGGCCAGTCTTCCTCACAAAAATAAATAAGTAGAGTGATGGAAGCCACACTGAGAAGGTGACACTTAGAGGAGGTGAAGGAAGGAGGACTGCTTCAGGTAGAGTACTGAGAGTGGCAATATTCTTGTATCTCCTGCTTAGCCACCAGAACTGGCAGTGTTACTTGCAAAATATTCCCCAATCTGGTGATCTATAAGGTATCTTGTTTTAATTTCACTTATTACCAACACGATTGACCATTTGGGGGATATATTTATTGGCCTGCTCCTATCTTTCGCCTGTTATTATATTGGATTGTTGATCATTTTCTTGATTTTAAGAGCTATTTATTAAGAAAGTATCTTTTGTCATGCGGCAGATTTGTATTTCTCAGCTTGTTGTTAGCCTTTCAAATTTCATTTATACTGTGTTTTTGACATACATTGATTTGTTTTTAAAATATGGCTAATCAGTCTTTTACTTTGCTTTTTACCTTTGAAATTTTCAATGTCAACTGTCATATCTTAAAAAACAGTTGCATTTTTAATTGTGTGTGATTCCATTAGAGTATGTGCTTGCAAAATTGTGTTTCTAGAATTGCTCGTCGGAAAAATGTTCTTGTCCTCTTTTCTTCCTCAGTAAGTTTATATGTGTTAGTAAATTTTGTTTGCATGAGTGTTTCCACTACAGCGAGTGAGGCCCAGAAGCTTGCCAGATTACCATGTTCCTTTAGATTACTTGAAACCAGCAACTTGGTGAAGTGCTAAAGTTGTGGGTGCTTAGGGACTCCTTTATTAAACATGAAGAAAAGACAGACTGGTCAACTAGAATCAGTTTTTGCCACATTTTTTAGACCTGGTGGAATAACTGCAGCAAGCTTTTTTTTTTTTTTCCATGTTAGGTAGACTTTTGCCCCATGTTCTCCACATCCTCTCTACCATTAATGTTAGTTTGGGGACTAAGTTCATTTTCATATTGGCTAAAGTATTATTTTAATGCTTCTCTTACTGTAACTGAATTAATTCCAAGCAAGTAAGAAAATTCAGATAGCCAAGAGTTTTTTTGAACTCTTCCTTTCCAGGGACAATGCAAATAATGATTTAGCTAAGGAGAAATAGATATCTAGATATATTTATAATCTTACAGTTTTTTCACTGAATTTAAGATGCTGTCAGTTTCTAAATACACCATTTTATGTATCACTAAGAAAAAATACTTCCAAGTAAACTGATAGACCATTCACTGTAAGATTTGACTTGAGTTTAGAGATGTGAAATGGTAGGAGACATATTTATGTTTGAATTTGTGAAATGCAGTAATTCCAGTGATGTGGAGAATTGGCAGCATTCCTATCTTTTTGAAAGCTTTATTGTGGAAAATTTCAAATATATACAAAATGAGAGAAAATGGCAAAATAATCTTTCATGTATCCATCTCAACTTCAGCAATTATCAACTATGGCCAATGTTGTTTCATCTATATATTCTCCTCTATTCCCCTCCATCTTATTTTAAAGCAAACCCCCAAATGTCGTATCATTTTGTAAGATATGGACTCTTAATTTTTTAAAACATAACTACAGTACTATTATCACACCTAAAATTTTTTAAAACAAGTCCTTAATATCACATATCCAGTGTTCAAATTTCCCTCCTATTTTAAGTTTGAGTCAGGATTCATAAGGTCTTTCCTTTGCCACTGCTTGAAAAGTCTCTCTAGTCCTTTTATCTGTACGTTCTCCATGAGTTTTTTCTTTGCAAATTTGTTTTTGCTAGACTGCTTCTTAGGTGGTGGTGTATAATTTTATCAGAAGGCACCTACTGTCTGGTTGACTCTTTTTCTGATGTTAGTGGCCATTGATCATTGCCTAGATCCGTTATTTTATTTAGGGTTGCAAAATGGTAATATTCTTTAATTTATTAATTGTAATACTTTTATAAAGAGAAGCTTCACCCATCTCTTTGGTTACCCAGAGAGACACTTCATATGTATGAGAGAGAGGCCAATACTTGATACTTTGCAGTTTTCAAAATAATGATTTGGATTCGTAGCATCCTCCAAAATGACCAGTAAAGATTTACTTGATTAAAAACTCACAGATTTAGGGGCCGGCCTGGTGGTGTAGCAGTTAAGTTTGCGTGCTCCACTTTGGCGACCTGGGGTTGGCAGGCTCGGATCCCGGGTGCAGACCCACTCTGCACTTGTCAAGTCATGCTGTGGTGGCGTCCCATATAAAGTAGAGGAAGATGGGCACGGATGTTAGCCAAGGGCCAATCTTCCACACACACAAAAAAGAAAAGCTCACTGATTTAAACATATTTTGGTTCAATCCATTGTAGTTGAGTTTTTTTGTACAGTTTGATGGAGGTATAATTTACATACCATAAAATTCACCTGTTTAAAGTGTACAATTCAGTGGGTTTTGGTATGTTCACAGAGTTGTGCAACCATCACCACGATCTAATAAGTTTGAAATGTTTCCATCACCCCAAAAAGAAACCCTGCACCCATTAGCAGTCACTCCTCATTACCCCCCATGATACCCCACCTCCAACCCTGGGCAACCACTAATCTGCTCTCTGTCTTTGAATTTGCCTGGTCCAGACATTTCATATAAATGGAATCATACAATATGTGATCTTTTGTGACTGGCTTCTTTTACATAGCATAATGTTTTCAATATTCATGCATTTTGTAATGTGTGTATTTTTATTAGTTGTCTCATCTTTGGCCAGTTGGAGTCCCTTCATGATGACCCCTGAGTCCTTTTGACTCAATCTGAGACATCTTTGATAGCTTTTTGTTATCTGTTGTGACAATTTGTCAAGACTTATCTTGGGGCCAGCCCCATGGCATAGTCGTTAACTTCAACGTGCTCCACACTAGTGGCCTGAGTTTGCAGGTTCAGATCCTGGGCACAGACGTAAACCTCTCATCAGCCATGCTGTGGCGGCAACCCATATATAAAGTAGAGGAATATTGGCAACACATGTTAGCTCAGGGCAACTCTTCCAGACCAGGAAACAGCCCTTTCTCTAAGAAGCCTTTTGGTGGGAAATGGCATTTGGAGATCACAATCTTGGCACTTTAGGTGCTTATACCTACTGAGTTAGTCATTGTGTCTAGGCCTTTTCTCTGATTAGAGCTAGGAAATAAGTTGCGTTTTTTCTTTTAAAGAAAATCATCAGTTCATGTTATACTTAAAAATCAAATTAAATGACCCAGGGACTTTTCTTACCTTTGATTTTACATCTCTTATCTCCTTTCTCCCACGCTGAAAACCCCGGTTCTCAACAGCACCAACATGATGACTCATTTTCTTTTTCCCACAGTAGAAATACAAAATAGTCTCAGAATGACAATGCCAACACTGCCACCAACAATATGATTACTGAAGAAGGCTAATGATTTGTTGTTTTTCTTAGGGTATATTTCACTAGGGATATAGAGTCAAATTACTGAGTTTTAAAGTTACGTGGGCTAGTTCCTTGCTGTGTCATTATGTTACCACCTGGTTACACAGATTCATTTGTTTCATTTTGCTTTCATTTTACATCATCTTTGGCTTTTTAAAAGAATTCCAAATCTTGCAGAATTTGGGTCATCTGTGTTCTTAGTTTAAAATGAATATTGTATGTAATTTGTGATTGTGTTGATTCATTTTTAGAATGTGGCTTATGAAGCATACTCTTGAGTAACCAAAAGGGAATGGTGGTTGTTAGAATGTGTAAAGTGGGCCTCGTCCTTTATATCGAAAGAAGACAGACTTGTTAGCTCTTGCTTCTTGTCCTGTGAGAAGATGAGTCCACTGTTACCAGGTCTTCAGATATTCTGAGAGACCCTGGAAATCTTTGTTTTTATGTGATTCTCCAGATTGTTTAGTGGTCATGACTGTTGTGATTTTTTTTTTTTTTTTAACCATTGTAAAGAAAAATTGAAGGGCAGGATTTGGCTTACAGCCTGCAGTTTGTAATCTCTGCCATAGAGTCTTCAGGGTGAGGGTTAGATATTAGTAGGCCTAACTAATAGGCTTAATACTGTCTCAAGTACCCTCTCCTAAAGTTACAGTAAGCACAGTTGTGGAAGAGCCCTGTGGTTCTGTGTACCTCTTACTGGAGGATTAACTTTGGGAATTTGAAAAAGGTCCATGAGATCAGCTATGAAGACTGGAGCATCCAGTTTTTCAACTGCTTGAACAAGGAATGACTTCAGAAAGTTATCAGAAACCACAAAATAAATTAAATATACTTTGTTCATTTTCAGAGAAGTATAGTAGCACTGGACACAGAAGTCAGTTGGCAGGAGCTAGATAAATAAAAACCATGTTCATTTATACCATGGTGTGCCTTTAGTTTTATAGATGAAGACTAAAGCCAGGTGTGCTTCATTGCTATTGGTTAATAAATTTATTAGTGGCTTAAATGCCTTGGACAGTATTGATAGGTATTTTAATATAGCTTATCAAGAAGTTTGAGAACATTTAATATATATATATTTTAACTCCCCTATCAGAATTGTCACCAATAGTGGTGAACAAACATCAGTGCCATGATGTTTGGTGTTGGTACCATGAGTCTTGTTGATGAACTTTATATGTTATTTACTCTAATTCTAGATTCTTTGTTCCGAGTGGCTAGGCATTTTAAACAAAGGCTACCAGTCCTTGTGGGGGTAGTCTTGTGAACTTTTGTTTCCTGAAATACTAGGGTAGCCTTATTCTGTAACTAATTATAAATGTAATTTATGGGCAGCTGTGTCTTCTCATTCACTTGCTCTTAATTGTTGTCCTGCTCTTCAGCCTGTGAACATTCTTGAATGTCCTTTCAACCAAGCAGTTTGATCAGAGATGTCAGGTTCTGGCTACACATGAGCTTGGCGGCAAGCTTCCTTGATACTCCTTTTCTCTTCTGCGACTGCCTATGCCTTTGAGAATGGATTTAACAGGAATTGTATTTTGTGTTTTTCTTTGCTGGTATTAAGACTATAATGGGATAAATTAGGTAACTCATGCTCATGTTTCTAGGTGGAAGGATAATATAGGTATATGCTTGTATGCTGTTTACTGAAAAGAGCATGTCCTTTTGAAGCACACAGTCCCACATTCCAGCTTGCCTTCAACCCCATTGTTGGGTGAACTTGGGCAATGTCATTTGACTTCCTTGAGTCTGGGTTGCCTTATCTATAGATGGCGAAGTTCTGAGGATGAAATTTCACGAGTGCGTAGCCCAGTGCTGAGCTGGAGTAAAGAAGTGCTCTGGTGACTACTCCATTCCTCATGCTTTCTTTCTTACCTTAGATGGATTTACCTTTGACCTTTATGTGACATTTCTTATTGCTATAGTCATGCGCTACATAATGATGTTTCAGTCAACGATAGACCACATGTATGAGTCTTGTTGATGAACTTTATATGTTATTTACTCGAATTCTAGATTCTTTGGTCCCATAAGATTAGCACCATATAGCCGAGGTGTGTAGTAGGCTACACCATCTAGGTTTATGTAAGTACATTCTGTGATATCCGCACAACAATGAAACCACCTAATGACGCATTTCTCAGAACGGATCCCCATCGTTAATCCATGCATGACTATATTCATGGATCAAACTAATGGTTTTAACTCATCTGTTGGTATTTCCTATGTATGTATCTGTATTAGATCTAGTTTGGAGTATAGTCGCCTAAAGATCAGGGATAGTTTATATTTAATTATTTGTATATAACACCTGATAAACTTAGGCACTCAAACTTTTATTTTGATGTTGCCAAACCCTAACTCCAGTTTAGGATTACTGATTTGAGATTACTGCTTGAGTATGTCTCAGAAGTTCCGTTTGTTGATTTGCAAAAGTAAGAAATTATCTGTCAGGAAAAATATATATGGAAAAGATAGTTGGAGAAATTTAACATTGTGTGCCACTGTGTGTGGGTGCTGGAACTTAAAATAGTATCTCATTAAATTTTTACATCAGATAAGATACTCTAGAAGGGATACAAAGATGACTTAAAACACAGACAACTCTTCTCCTCAAGGGGCTTATGATCTCTTAAGGGAAGTAAGTATACAAATATGATTTTCTTCCAGTTTATAATATATAGTTTGCTAGGGTTAGTGTAACAAAGTTCTACAAACCGGGTGATTTAAATAACAGAAATTTATTGTCTCACAGTTCTGGAGGATAGAAGTCTGAAATCAAGGTGTCAGCAGGATTGGTTCCTTCTGAGGACTGTGAGAGAAGGCTCTGTTTTAGGCCTCTCTCCTTGGTTTGAAGATGGCCATCTTCTCCTTGTGTCTGTGCATCATCTTCGCCCATGCATGTCTCAGTCTGTGTCCAAATTTCCCCTTTTAATAAGGACACTAGTCATATTGGATTAGGGCTCATCCTAATGACCTCATCTTAACTTGATTACCTCTATAGAGATCCTGTTTCCAAATAAAGTCACATTCTGAGATACTGGAGTTTAGGACTCCAATATATCTTTTTTGGGGGGAACACAATTCAACCCCTAACAGAGTCCCTAGAAGACAGTTCTCTGCCTTAGGACATCCTGCAGTCTTCATTCCCCAAGGGAGAAAGAAAGAGAAGACTAAAGTTTACATGTAAGTAAACTAGAGTTTCTAAGGTGCTTATTCCAGTCAGCTTTTAGTTTTTTGAAGCCAGAGCTAAATCATTTCTAAGACTGAAAACACTCATCTTCAAATCAGTTCTTGCTCCTGAATTTCAGGGTTTTTTTTTTTAATCATTCCAGATTAAACTCCAGCATTTCTCACCTCTTCACTCAGATGTCACAACCCTATTTAAAATACTGTCAGCATACTCTGTCCTCTTGCCCTACTTAATTTTTTTTATAGCCCTTTCATAACCTGACATTATGGAACATAGATCTCCCTGAGAGACACTGAGGTAGGACTTTGATGGGACTTTGCTGTCCCAACTTTAGCTATTCACCAGTGGAAACTTAAGAACCAGATAGATTTAGATAAATTAGGGCTATTTTTTGTCACATCTTGCTGGAATGTAAACATCATAAGGACCAGGGACTCTTTTCTTTTTTTTGCTCATAGCTGCATTTCTAGTGCCTAGAAAAGTGCCTGACATTCCTATAGACACTCAGTAAAAATAAGCTGAATAAATGAACAGATAATTGCTTGTTGTTTTTCCCTTATTTCTTATATGTAATGCTAAAGTTTGTGTGTCAGGCACTGTACTTAGCATAGGATAAACATAATCTCTTTGTTCCCTATGAGGTAGATATTTTTCCTGCCCTCATTTTACACACTGGGCAACTGAGGCACAAAGAGCTTCTTGAATTAGCAGTTTATCCAGAGTCATGGAGCTCTGGTAAACTATGGAGCCAGGATCAAGCCTAAGTCTCCTGATATCAGAGACCTTGACTGTAACTACTACCTCTGCAGTGTCTCCCTCGTCTTTGTTTGTCAGTCCTGCTACTTTTTACCACCTTCTTGCCAAAGGAATTTCTCTAAAGCACTACTTTTGTAGGGACACTCTGCTGCTTAAATCTCTTGATGCCTTTCTTCCACATTAAATACTTCAATGCCTGACATTTAAGGCTCTTCACAGTCTAGTTTCATTAGGGAACTGGTTTGGAGTGGGGAGGTATAATGGACTTCAGTTGAAGAAATGATGAGTAATAGCTAAAGATAAAAGAGAAGATACATGCCTTGTCTGTATTCATTTTCTAGGCATTTAGGATATGGACAGTGACCAAAATAAAGTCTGTCCTCATGAAACTTATATTCTGGGAGTGTGGAGAGGAAGACAATAAAATGTCAAGTGCTGAAGAAAAATGAAGCAGGGGAAGAGGACAGGGGAGGGCATGCAGCCAGCTGCTGCTGTTTTTTTTTTTTTTTTTTTTTTTTATGAGGGAGATTGGCCATGAGCTAGCATCTGTACCCATCTTCCTCTATTTTATATATGGGATGCCACCACGGCATGGCTTGATGAATGGTGCATAGGTCCACGCCTGGGATCCGAACCTGTGAACCCCAGGCCACCAAAGCAGAACCCACTAACTTAACCACTGCGCCACTGGTCCGGCCCCGCAACTGCTGTTTTATATAAGAGGGTCAGGGAAGTTCTCTGAAAGGTAGCACTTTAACACAGACATAAAGAGATAAGGTCAGAGAGAGGGGTTTGGGGGGCAATGAAAAGTAAGATCATGTAAAGCCTTGTAGGCCATTGTGAAAACATCTATTTTGAGTGTAGTGGTTGCCTAATATTGGTACTTTGTTAAAGATCACTAGTTGTTTTCTGTTTGTTTGTTTTTTTTTTTTGGTGAGGAAGACCAGCCCTGAGCTAACATCCGTTGCTAATCCTCCTCTTTTTGCTGAGGAAGACTGGCCCTGGGCTAACATCTGTGCCCATCTTCCTCCACTCCACATGGGACGCCGCCACGGCATGGCTGACAGGCAGTGCGTCGGCGGGCGCCCGGGATCCGAACCAGCGAACCCCGGGCTGCCAAGCGCGGACCAAACCGCTGCGCCACCGGGCCGGCCCTGTTTGTTTGTTTTTAAATTATAATTGAGTCTAAAATGCTGCCTGTGGATACCTAGGCTGCTGGAATTAGGAGATCACAAAGTGCCATCTAGTGGCTGTTAATCATAAATGTGGATGAACCTTCCAGAAAATAAGCAGGCTCTACAGAAGTTTGTGTTGCCAGCTCAGTCATATAAATGGAAAATGTGGATGCCTGAAAAAAACCTTCGTTTATGAACTATTTCGGAGTAAATTACAGACATTGTGCCCCTTTACCTGAAATACTTCACGTATTCCCTTAGAACAAGGACATTCACTTACATAACCACAATATAATTATCAAAATAGGAAGTAAAACATTAATACAATATTATTATTTAATCTAGATCTTATTCAAATCTTGTCAATTGTCCCAATGTCCTTTATAGAAAAAAAAGTTTTTTTCTGGTCTAGTATCTAACCCAGGATCATGCATTGCGTTTAGGTTTTGTGTCTCAAATCTAGAACAGTTCCATAGTCTGCCTTTCAGTTCCGTAGTGTCTTCCCTGACATTGATATTTTTTAAGAATATAGGCCATTTATTTTTTAGAACGTCCCTCAGTTTGGGTTCTTCTGTTTCCTTGTGATGCAGGTTATGCACGTTGGCACTACCTGAGTAAATTGTATCCTCCTTGGTGCATCACGTCAGGAGATACATGTCTGTCCCAGTATTGGTGATGTTACCTTTGATTGCTTAGTTAAGGTGGTGACTACCAAGTTTCTCCACCATAAAATTGATTTTCCCCTTTGCAATTCATAAGTTATTTGTGGGAAGATACTTTGACCTATGTGAACAACTTTTTCCTCATCGAAATTTCACTGTGTTAGCATCCATTGTTGATTTTTGCTCAAATCAGTTATTAACATGATGGTTACAAAATGATGATTATCTAATTCTACCATTTCAGCATTCTGTTATTAGGAAGAACTTTCGCTTTTCTCTATTCATTTATTCATCATCATAGTCATTGTAATTGGTAAGAAGTAGTGGAGTCTATTTTATATGGTGAGTTTTAATCCATTACTCTCATTATTTTGGTGCTAAAATTCTTTCATATTTGGCCATTGGGAGTGCCTTCAAGGTGGCTCCTTGTCCTTTGACATGTCTCCTTCATTGAGCACTGCTATACTTTCTGGCACAACAAGATGTTCCAGATTCATCTTGTACTTTCCTGCCCTAACCATGGAATCAGTCATTTCTCTGAGGAGCCCTGGTTCCTTTTAGTGAGGATTGATAGTTAGAAACCAAGATTTGGGTATGATTTTTAAGTTCTTGAAAATTTTATGTTGGACAATATGTTGGCATAGTAGTAGGTTTTTGTGACAGCACAGTCCTTTATTTCTGATGAAAATCTTAAGTGGCAGAACTTGTGACAATTATTCTTGGGCCCAGTCTTTGTCATTGCCCTGCAGTGAGTCAGCTACTGGAGCAATCATAATTAATGTTATTATGGTGAAGCTCCATATATCCTTTTTTGAAACAATACCATTTTAGAATGTGTGATTAATAAGTAATCTGAAATATTGAATAAATGAAGACATACCTTGGTTTGGAAGACTCAGATTTAAGTAATAATTAGTTCTCCCTAAATTAATATACACATTTCCTATTCCAGTAACTATTCTGTTAAGAACTAAAACAGATTCCAAACTTTATGGAGAAATACAGTTGTAAGACTAATCAAGAAAATTCTGAAAAAGTGTAATATAAGGATAGGGATGGGATTGCCCTATCAGATATTAAAATATTAAGAAATAATAATTAAAATTGCTCGATACTTATCCTTGAATAGACAAAACAGTGGAACAGAAGAGAGAATCAGGAAAAAAACAAACACATAGGAATTTAACACCATAAAGGTGATGTTTCAAATGAATTCAGAAAAGATGGATTCCAACTGCTGTTGGAAGAACTGGGATAAAACAATAAAAGTTATATTCCTGTCCTATTCTTCTTAACAAAATTAATTACAGATGGATCAAAGATTTAAACATTAAAAAGGAAGAAGAAACCATGAACATACAGGAAAAAATTTGGAAGTTAAAAATAAAATAATCTTGGAGTAGAGGAGGCCTTCTAAGCATGACCAAAAAGCTGTATATATAAAGATATATTCGTATGTTTTATCCCATAAGAATAAAAACTGTATGCATGGCAAAAAGAAAAAAATACCTTAAGGAAAGTCAAAACCAAAAAACAAACTGGGGAAAAAAACAAACTGGGGCATGCAGTTAGGTTCATGTGTTAGTGTTTGCCTACCATCTGAGGTTCACCTGGTATCTTGGTTGGTTTTACTTGTTTATTTGGGGAACTATAGGACACATTTCTATGTTCTAAAGAATCAGAGCTATACAAAAAGATCTACTCAGAAGTGCACTTCCTCCTTGTCCCTACTACCCAGGCCCCATTTGCCCCTTTTTCTACCCCTTTCCCATTGTTGCTTCAGTTTCTCTATTATTCCTCCTGTGTTTCATTTTGCATAAATGAGCAAGTATATGTATTTCTTTTTAATATCCTTTCTTACATGAAAGGTAGCATACTATAGACACTACTCTGCACTTGGCTTTTTCTGTTTAGCAGGATGCCCTGGATTTCACTCCATATCAGTTCATAAAGAACTTCCTCATTCTTTTTTTTGCAGCCATATAGTGCTCCATTGTGTGGATGTATCACAGTGTGTTCAACAACTCTCCCATGCATGGACATGTAGGTTGTTTCCAATATTTTGCAGTTACAAACAATGCTGCAATGAATAGCCTTGTGCAAGTGTATTTTCCAATTGTAAGGCTGTATCTTTCAGGGTAGATTCCTGGAAGTGGGGTTGCTGAGTTGAAACACAAGTAGATTTATTGTTAAATATTGCCAAATTTCCTTTTAGCAGTATTGTGCTATGTGCATTCTCACTAGCAGTGTATCAGAGTTTTTCTGTTCAGTGTATCCGTTTTCCTACAGCTTCACCAATAGAATGTGTTATTAATTTTTGGCAGTTGTGAGAAATGGTATCTTAGTATTTTAATTTACATTTTTCTAGTTATGAGTGAGTTTGAAATTTTCCCTATGTGTGGGGGGTCCTTTTTACCTTTTTGTGAGTTGTCTTTTCCCCACTAAACTTTTTTGTTTTGAAAAAATTTTAAACCTACAATAAAATAGTATAATAACCTATAGTTCTCTTCTTCTGTATTCATTGACTGCTGACATTTTGCCTTATTTTCTTCCATCTCTCTATATGTATGAAGTATACAATTTGATGGCTTTGGCAGATGTATGCATCCATGAAACCACCACTATAATCAAAGTACAAAGAGTTTCATTGTGCCCACAAGTTTCCTCATGCTCTTTTGCAGTCCATCTCTTCCTACACCACTTGCCCCAGGCAATGACTGATCTATTCTGTAGCACTATAGAGTAGTTTACATTTTCTAGAATTTTATATAAATGGGGTTACACAGCATGCATTCTTTTGTATTTGGCTTCTTTCACTCAGCATGATGATTTTGAGATGCATCCATGTTTTGTGTGTATCAGTAGCTTATTTCTTCTTATTGCTGCTTAGTATTCCAGTGTATTGACATACCACCATTTGTTTATCCATTCACCTTTTGATGATCGTTTGAGTTGTTTCCAGTTTGGGGCCTTTATGAATAAAGCTGTCTACATAGAAATTTTCTTGCTGAACCATTTGGAAGTTGCAGATGTCATAACACATCACTTCTAAATATTTCAGTATACATCTCCTAAGAATGATGTTTTTCTTTAATAACTACAATAATGTTATTATACTGATAATGATCACACCTAAGAAAATGAATATTAATTCAATATTGTCTAATACTCAGACCATATTTAGATTTTCCCATTATCTCAAATACATCTTTTATACCTTCTTTCTTTTTTTGGATCCAGAATTTAGTCAGGGTTCAAGCATTACGTTTGGTTATGTCTCTTTAACCTTAGTTATGTCTTAGCTTTCTGTGCAAGGAGATATTCCAGGTTTGTTACATGCTTTCTCTACCCCAGACTGGAATCACTTATTTCTCCAAAGAACCTCCTTGTTGCTTTTTAATGAGGAATTATATTTGGAAACCAAGGTCTAGGTGCTAGTTCTGCTTATTGCTATTAGGGTTCCATTGCTCCTAGGCCCTTTCAGTGGGCCTAAAGGACAGAGGTAGGAAATATATTTAAATGCAGATATTTTAAAATATATATATAGTTCACGGTATTTCCAATTCAAATGTACCACAATTTTTCTTCACTTTCCCCCATTCCATATTGGTATATCCCTTCTTCCTGGTTCTCAGTGAACATCTATATATTTATTCCTTTTTCTTTCCTACAGTATACAAAATAGTTTCAAGATTACATACCACTATCAACACTAAATTGACTAAATTCAAGATTTCTTTGTAGTTCTTTAAGTCCTCAGAATATATCCCACTTAAGGGTGCACAGACAACTCCCCAAAATTAATTGAATTAGCCTTTTCCTTGTTTACTTCATTAATATAATATACAGTGAAGTTTATTTTTTCATCTGTTTGCTTTCAATTCTAGGGTTTACTTTTTCATCATTTTTTTTTTTCATTTTAATAATTAAAACATTGTACATGGTTCAGGAAGTCTGTACCATCCCTCTCACCTTTACCCTGTTCCCACCCACTTCCTAAAGGTAATCATTTCATTGATATCTGGTTTATCCTTTTTTTGTAAAAATAAGCACGTATATATGCATTATTTCTTTGTCTATCTTATACATAAGGTAACAAGCACATATTCCTTTGCATTGTGGTTTTTTCACCCTAAATGGTATATCCTGAAAGTCACTCCTTATCAGTTCTTAGAGATCATCCTCATTCTTTTTATGAATTCCCAGGTATTTTCAAGTTCTTTCTTCACTTTTAAAGAAACCCTAACTGGAAATTATAGTTGATGCGTATAGGTGTGATTGATTCAAGAAAGGTGACTAGGAAAATGTCAGTACATCCATATGCCAAGAAATGGCCTGTTCGCTTATATGTTTTAGGTTATAATAACTACCTAAGGTATATATATATGATTCCCTGCTTTTCCCAGCTTTGTCACTTAATCGACACAGCTACCAGTGTGATCACCTTGAATTATAGGGCTTTTACCATCCTTTGAGATTCTCTGTTTCTCCACCAGGTTGGCAAAGAGCAAACCATTAATATGTGGTATTAAAAAGGAAGTGGAGAAACAGGCAATCATACATTGCTAATGAAAGTATAAATTGACATGGCATCTATGAGTGCTGATTTAGCACTGTGTGTCAAAAAGTAAATTTAAATTGCACATACCCTTTGACCTGGCAATTCCTCTTCTAGGAATTTGTTACACTGATATACCCACACATGTATAAAAAAAATACAGGTACTAGGTTACCCATAGTAGTCGTTTGTGACACTGGAAGGAACATAGAGAGCAAACTATTTTTAAAAATTAAGGTACATCCCACCTCCATTAAGAATGAAGCACAGGGGCCGGGCCCCTTGCGTAGTGCTTAAGTTCACACGCTCCACTTTGGCGGCCCAGGGGTTCTCAGGTTCGGATCCCGGGTGCGGACAGGCGCACCGCTTGTGAAGCCATGCTGTGGCAGCATCCCATATAGACTAGAGGAAGATGGGCACGGATGTTAGCCCAGGGCCAGTCTTCCTTAGTAAAAAAGAGGAGGATTGGCAACAGATGTTAGCTCAGGGCTAGTCTTCCTCACACACACAAAAACGAATGAAGCACATGTATCCCTACTTAAAGGAATGATTTACAAAATGTTACTGAATGAAAAAAGGAATGCCTTGAACATTGTATTGCATGTTAACACTAGTTAAAAATAAGGATGTGGGTGTGTGTGCATACACACACATACATCATTTATTCTTGTATGCAATGATATAGAAGAAACTGGCTTGTGGTCACTTTGGAAAAGGGAAAAGAGGGATTGGGAAGCTGGAGTGAGAGAAAGACTTATTTTTTACAGTGAGTAACAAAAAACCCAAAGTAATAAGTGGCTTAAACAAGGTTATTTCTTCCCAGAGTAGAACTCTGGGTATATATCCTTAGCTGTTTACAGTGGCTCTGCTCCACAAAGTGTCAAGGATCCACAGACTCTTTCTAGCTCACTTCTGCCATCCTAGATTGTGGTCTTTGTCCTCAGGGGCCAAGGTAGCATCTTTGTTTCAGGTATGGGATGCAAATGGGACCTAGGGTGCTTGCCAGTTTCCTGAGGAGAGTTTCCCTCTGATTAATCACATGGCCATAAATAGCTGCAAGGGAGACTAGAAAATGTGGTGTCTCTCTCTGGTATTCCACATATCCAGCTTAAAAACGTTTTATTACTGTAGAAGAAGGGGAAAATGGAAAGTGGTTTAGCGGTCTCTGCCATATCTTTTTGTTTGAAGTTTTTGTTGTATTGAGCAATCTAAAATGGTCTGATAAACTAAAACTTTTTTATTCAATCTGAAGTTTACATATGCAAAATGCCAAAATGCATTTTAGTTACCTAGTATGATAAAGGTTGGTTTACCTTAAAAATCAAGAAATACATTGGTTCCTTTGAACTGCTTCTGCTTGAATTCATCTGAGATCACAGAGGGATTTCAGGTGACCACAGGACACTCAACTAATACTTTTTTTTAAAGTATTAGGTGTAGAAAGTTTTTCGAGTAGGTTTTATTAAAGGGAACCCCTGAGGTTATAGAAATTCAACAGAATTTCAAACTTAAGAATTTTTCCAAACTAGATTATGGAAAAATGTTCTGTGATATATCCTCCTGAAGGTGTGCATTTTGTAGGATTTTAAGCTGGCTCATATTTTTGCTCTTACTAGTCTTGTAGTTAGCACTCCATTCTTTGTGCTTTCTCAGGAGCTCCTTGCAAATTAAGTACTTGTCTCCAGATCTGCTGCTGTTATTGCCTCCTTTGTCTCTATTGCTGCTGTTATTGCTCCATTCCAGGACCCTTCCTTTGTGAAGAGCTATTAGTTTGCTGCCGTTGGCCAGATGGCAAGAACTCTCAATAAGCAAGGAGAACCTTAATTCCTTGGCTTTGGATTAATTCAGAGATAACTTTAATTTCTATTAAAAATAGAAGGAAGGGAATACTGTGCCTTATTTTAAAATCAACTCATGAGGAGTAATTTGCGAACAATAAAATGAAGCCATTTTAAGAGTACAGTTCACTATATTTTGACAAATGCATACATCCATGGAGCCGACACCGTGGTCAAGGCTAGAACATTCTCATCACTGTAGTTCCAGTGGGTGCGTGTCTTTGCATTCAAATGCCGCCTCCCCATCCTGGCCCTTGGCAGCCACCAGTCTTCTTTCTTCTCTCTGTCACTGTAGATTTGTTTGGCTGGTCAGCGGTTTCATATAAATGGAATCATACAGTATGCTCTTTTTAGTGTCTAGCTTCTTTTGCTCAGCATAATGATTTTGAGATTCTTTCATGTTTGTTGCATGTATTAGTAGTTTGTTCCCTTTTATTGCTGAATTACTAATCTGTTGCATGAATATACCTCAATTTGTTAATCTCTTCTCTGTTGATATACACTTGTATTATTTTCTGTTTGGGGCTATTATGAATAAAGTTTCTATGAATTGTGTATAAATCTTTGGACATATTTTTTCATTTCTCTAGGATTGGAATTGTTGAACTATGGTTAAGGTCTATTTAATTGTATATGAAACTGCCAAACTTTTCCAAAATGACTGTACTATTTAACATTACCATCAACAGTGTATGAGAATTTCAGTTATTCTGCATTTGATTTTAATTTTTATTTAAACTCTTTTTTTCTTGGTGACTTAAGTGCTTAAAGTGCTTACTGGCTATTTGTATGTCTTCTTCATTGAAGTGTCCAAATTTTTGCCCAGATTGTATTGGGTTGTTTGTCTTGTTATTGAGCTGTAAAAGTTCTTCTATTCTGGATTCAAATCCTTTGTTGGATATATATATTGTATTTTCTGTATTTTAAGGCTATTGTAGGGGAGGAAAAAATATTCCTCTACCCTTCTAGGTTCTTCTGGCTGGTCTAAGAATTAAATTTACGTGAGAAAGAGTAACAGGAGAAACTCAAACAAATTTAATAACATGTATACATGGGAGAAACCCAGGAAAACTGAGTAACTTGCCAAAATGGCTGAAGCCACTACCTTAATTACCATCTTCAGCTAAAAACAAAGAAGGATATTGGGGGTAGTGGTTTGGGACTTCAAAGGGGAGGAAGGCAATTCACATGGAGCTGAAAAAACAAATAAGGTATTGCCATACTTTGCAAAGACAACGTTACATGGGGAGGACTTTGATCAAATGGGCCTTGCTAGGTTCCTCCCTGTCTACCACACATATATTATACTATAGTTACCTGTGGTGATTGCTCCTTCCTGAAACAGGCCTTCTATCTAAAATCCTTTTAGGCAGTTAGGGAGAAGGTCAAAGTTTCTTCCTGAGTCTTTTGTTCTTAAAAATAATCATGCCAGGGCCAGCCGTGGTGGCCTAGTGGTTAAGTTCAGTGCATTCTGCTTTGGCGGCCCAGGTTTAGTTCTCGTGCGCGGACCTACACCACTCATCAGTCGCCATAGAGGAAGATTGGTGACAGATGTCAGCTCAGGGTGAATCTTCCTCAGCAAAATAATAATAATAAGCCAAAGCGACACATTTTGGGGAAGCAGAATTTGCTCCCCTACAGTATCTTTTGAAGAGCAGAGGTTTTTAATTTTGACAAAGTCCAGTTTCATCGATCTTTTTTTCTTTCAGTTTGTTTTTTGTGTTTTAGGAAATCTTTGCCTACCCTAAGGTGGTGAAGATATTCTTATGTTTTCTTCTGGAAGTTGTTTTGGAGTTTTAGCTATTTTTTTTTTTTTAATTCTGGGGCAAGGGGGGGGAGTAGTGTGTCTTTTTTGTTTTTGTTTTTTTTTTTTTCCCATAAAATAAGTATATAAAGATTAAAAGAAAAACCTTCAACCCCCCATCCACATTCCCTTGAGAAACCGCAGGTTGGCTAACAGGCATTGTGTACTTTCTGTGTATTTAAAACATGCCGTGTTAGTATGTGGGTTGTTGATATAGTTTCTTCTCCCCATAAAAATGATGTAAACCCTGTCTCAACATATTTATTATGGATTTTTCATGTAAACTCATGTAAATCTTTCCCAATCTTCTTAATTTTATTTTGGTATAATTTATTTACATATTGACTTTTAAATTGGCTCCAATTTTATAGTACTACAAATAGAGCTAAAATAAATACTCTTGAACATAATATTTTTTGATATTTTGCTGTTAGGCAAATATTTCTGTAGGATAGATTTCTAGTAATGGAATTTCTGGTCAAATGTTATACCCATTTAATACACATCTTACCTTTTGATATAAACTGCAAAATGACCTCAAAATATTAAACCAGTTTACTCATACACTGTGGGTATGAGTACTTACTAACACTTTATATTGTTAGCATTTTTAATATTGTTATTTTTAAGTTTTGTCAGTATGTTAGGGGAAAAAATGGTCTCGATTTCATTTCCTTTATTAGAGAGTTTTTTTTTTTTCTTATTAGCCATTTTAATACTGTTCTAACAACTACCTCAAAGGTGAGGATTTTAACTTAGACCAAAAGTTTAAAAGTTAGTTTTTAAATTTGTGGTTCTGAGTACTAACTAAGACTGAGAAATTTTTAAAAGGCATCTGATGCCACCTGCCTCATGCTGTTAATATGTTAGTTACTCAACAAAGCTATTCCCCTGGCCAGGGAAACTGGACCCAGATGATGGAAGGTGCTTCCAGGAGTGACCAGCTGCAACAGTGATGGTAAGCATTAGGAAGGAGCCTCCAAAGCTGAAGCACCCATTTGGTGGTGGAACCAGAACAATTAGGTAGAGGTTAGATCATCAGGAGAAACATCAAATGTTTCCTTAAAAAAATTGACAAGAAAACATTCCTTTTCATCAAATTAGACAAAATGAAACCTTAATGTAAAATTGAAGGATCATTATAATTTATTAATGGGGCCAAAGAAATGTCTGTCCAATTAAGTAAATGTTTAAATGCCTATGAGGCATTTAAGGCAGTGTGTAAAACAAAAACAAATAAGGCACAGTCCCTGTCCTTGTGAAAACTATAGCCTAGTTTCAGATTGGTGATGGCAAAGAAAAATTAATGTTGTTACACAAAACATTCTACCTGCTGAATCTGTCACTAAATCTGACTGACCAGATATCAAAAAAACACTACATTCTTGAGCAAATATCTGCTTTATAAAAGGAAATCTCTTCTTTGACATTGTTTGGTGGTTTACATAAATGGAATTCATAAATATACCTTCACTAGATTTCCATAAGCCACCAGAAAATCATTTATTAGCTTATGGTTGCACCAATGTCAAGAAAGTAGGTTTCAGCTTTTCTGTCTCATTTTTTTTTAGTGTTTGAAGTTGTTAATCACAGAAACAACCTAAATTTCCAACAAATTATAAATAACAAATAATGCATCTATGTGAAATATTAATGTTTTTAAACATAATAATAATGACTATAAAATATTTAGTAAAATATATAATGTACCAGAAGTTTGATTTAATCTTAATTGTAATCCTTTTCCCCAATTTTTTTCATGAGAAATTTCAAAAATACAGAAAATTTGAAAGACTAGCATAATAAACACTGGTATACTCAGTCATCTAGATACATTAGTTAGATAAATGTATATAAATACTTTTTTTGACTAAACTATTTGAAACTAAGTTGCAGATGCCATGACACCCTGTTCCTAAATGCTTCAGCTTGTTCCCCTTAAGAATAAGGATATCCTTTCGTGTATTTTCTTAGCTGTGATAATGGTATTATGGTTAACAATAATTGCTTAATATCATCGTACACAGCCAGTTTATAGTTATATTTCTCCAGTTGCCTTATAAATGTCTTTTGCAGTTTAAAAGTCTTGATTTAATCAAGGTTCCCATATTATATTTTGAGTGTATATGTTCCTTTATCTCTTTTCATCTAAAACAATCTCCCTGCTCTCTCCTCCCCTCTCCTCTTGTAACATTGACTTTTTCAAGAGATCAAGCCAATTGTTTTGTAAAATGTCCTGCACTCTGGATTCGTCTCTGTCCTCATGGTATTGTTTAATTTGTTTCTCTCTCTCTCTTGTATTTCCCTTAAACTGGAAGCTGGGACTAAAAATTTATTAGATTTCAGTTAAACATTTTGATGAGAGTATTTAAGATGATGCTGTGTACTTCATATTGTATCATATTTGTAGTGGGAAGTTTGAGCATATGGCTATTGGAATCTAGTTTTCAAGGTAAAACTTTGTGTTACAGTGCATATCCCCTTTGATTAAATAAGAAGACATTAACATTTGTGGGGCCAGCCTGGTGGCGTAGCAGTTAGGTTTGTGTATTCGCTTTGGCAGCCCGCGGTTCACCAACTCGGATCCTGGGTGCGGACCTACTCACCACTTGTCAAGCCGTGCTGAGGCAGCGTCCCATATAGAAGAGCTACAACTCTACAACTATGTACTGGGGCTTTGGGGAGCGGGGGGCGGGGGGGAAGACTGAATTAAAAACAGAAAAAAAATTTATTGAACCTGATGGCTTTTCTGCCCCCAAATGGGAAAACAAGTTTTGCTTTTGTTGCGTACTTTTGGACTGCTATTCTCAGTAGCACATAGAGAACTAGATGGGAAATAAAGGTTTCATTTCTGGATCAGCCGTGCAGTTTTGTTCTGTATTCCCATGTACTTGGGTAAAATAACTCAAAATGACTTTTCCTCTGTCACGTACTTGTTATGTAAAGCAGTGGTGGACTTTAATATCCTGTGGTTTTGAATTAGACAAGGAAGCTTGGTCTTTTTGGTATCACACTAATTTGAAAAGTATTTAGATGTTGTATGCAGTTTTTAAAGTTGGTATGTTTGTTATTTAAAACATATTGCTTCTTTTAAATCTGATTTGTCTTTGGGGAGGGGGGCATGTAGCACGGTTTATGAATTGGAATTTCTCAGCTATATTCTTTAGGAATGCAGAAACTGTCCTAGATAGGAACTGTCATTTGCCTTTTCTATAAGGTTTTAGGCAAAATGTAATAAGTTGAACTTAAGGGATATTTTAAGGCTCTGGTACCTGCAAATAATCGTGCAGTCGTGAATGAATTGAGTATCTCCAAATGAAAGATTAAAGGGAGAAAAATCACGTAATAATAAAGTTCAAACTTTTTTCTCCCTGTTATTTTTCTACTTTTAGTGAACAACTACCCTTCCTTGAGAGAAGCAACAGAATTGTGTTTGCTGGCATGCTGGTGTATGATGAGCATCAGGCACAAATAGATGAACGCAGCTAAACTGCTCTGTAATGACAAGAGAAAGCCCCATCTCTCTCAGTGTCAAAGTGCTTTCTTGTACATTATCACAGAAGCAGCTTTACTGAACTCAAATAATTTTTTTTAAAGGCAAGCAACAAAATAAGTCCCCTACTTATTGATAAGGATAGGGATAGAATCAGTGTGTCGTGGCTTTTAGTATCCTGTTAAATATGAGAGGATTCTAGAGAGTGATGATTCAACCATGACAAAAAGTGCCACTCTAAAAGAAAAAATAAATAAATGAAAAAGAACCTCCATCTAACAAGTATTTTCTAAGTCCAGATAGTATTTTTATCTTAAATAGTATCATATCTTGAAATTAATTGTAATTGGGTTAAATGTAAGTACTATTATTGATATGTTTCTCCCAAAACTTTTAAATTGCATTCCTCGGACTAGCTGCCAGTATATGTTAATATCAGACTTATTGTAGAGAAGAGCTCCAGGCAAAGAGACTATCCAGATTTTTCTATTTGAAACAATAGCACTTATTGCCAGACACTGTCCTAAGCCTTTTATAAGTACTAACTCATTTAATGCTTACAGCAACCTTATAAACTTGGTGCTTTTATTTTTATGACTTTATAGGTAAGGAAACAGAGACACAGAGAGGTTAAGTTACTTGCCTGAAGTCACTCAGGGAATAAGTGGCAAAGCCAGAATTTGACCATAGGCAAGTTATGCCAGAGTCTATGTTCTTACCCCCTATAGTATAATGTCTTTTATGACAGGTGATATATGATTGGCATTGAGGTTCTGAAAGAGGGAATACGAAAGGGCACATATGTGTCTGTAGAATTTAAGGTCTTACAGTCATTTTGTATAGAGGAAAATCTGTTTTCTTTTTCTACTTAATCTGAATTGCCGTGAATTCCCTGATACAGGTAGTTTAATCTTATTGGGACTATGACGATGCGGAGACGATGCTGACTCCTTTTCTCTCGGCAAGTGTTTGGTGTAGAATGTTTTTGTTGTCATTTTTGTTTTGCTTTGTTTTGGAAAATCTGAACTGGAGCCAGAGGTCAGAGGACTCTAAGAGGGAGGTCTTCAGGAAAACACATAGACAAGAAGGTATACTTGAGACACTGAAAAAACCTGGCAGTATAATAATTAACTTTTTAAAAAAGATAGTAATATATACTTTAAAAGTTCAATGCATAGAAACATTTTCAAATATAGTAAGCATTCAAAATGGAATGTATTGATTAAGGGGTACAGTAGATGATCCTTTTAGCAATTACAATTTTTACCTCAAATGAACAAATTGATAATCAAATTTTACATACACAAATGAAGGTGATTTATACAGCCAATAAATTTATTCAGCCCTCTCTCGGTGGATGTTTAGGTTTCCAGTTTGTTCCAACAGAAATTCTGTTTCTTGGTATAAAAAAAATAGAGTGGAAGCCTTTGTAATTAAAAGCTACACAGTGCTCTGTCCCACCCTTTCCCCAGTTGTGCACCTACCTCCTAAGGCAACTATAGGCACGCACATATAATGATGTTTCGGTCAACACCGGCACACATGTATGACGGTGGTCCCGTAAGACTAGTACCATATAGCCTAGGTGTGTAGTAGGTTATAACATCTAGCTTTGTCTAGGTACACACTATGATGTTCTCACAACGACAAAAATCGCCTAACAACGCATTTCTCAGAACGTATCCCTGTCATTAAGTGACGTTATCCTCCTCGTTAAGTGACGCATGACTGTACTTTTACCTGTTATTTGTGGTTTGTTTTTATTGAGCTATAATTGATATATGACATTATATTATTTTCATGTTCTTTTGTTTAGATGCACGTCTCTAACATGCTTATTACTATTTCTTGATTCATCAGCTTTAGCTGTTACCGTCAGTTCCTGCTATGATTAAGGAAGATTTAATTCATTTATCCTTTCTCCTCCTTCCTCTCAATAAAGCACTATATTTAAATCCCTTTTTTTACAGCTTTATTGAGATTAAATTCACATACTATAAATTCACCCATCTAAAGTGTACAATTCAGTGGTTTTAGTGTATTCACAGAGTTGTGCAACCTCACCACAATCTGAATTTAGAATATTTTCATCCCTCCGCCCCCCCAAAATAAACCAAACCCATTAGCAGTCACTCACCATTACACCCTTCCCTCAGATTCGGCAACCACTAATCTACTTTCTGTTTCTATGCATTTGCTCATTCTGGACATTTCATGTAAATGGAATAATACAAAATATGGTCTTTTGTGACTGATTTCTTTCACTTAGTATAATGTTTTGAAGATTCATCCATGTTGTAGGATGTATCAGTACTTCATTCCTTTTTATGGCTGAAAAACATTCCATTGTGCAGATATACCACCTTTTCTTTATTCATCAGTTGGATGTTTGGGTTGTTTGCACTTTTTGGCTATTAATGCTGTTGTGAACATTCACATACAATTTTTTGTGTGGGCACATATTTTCGCTTCTCTTGGATATATACCTAGAAGTAGAATTACTAGGTTATTATATGATAATTCTAATGTTTAACATTTTGAGATTAACATTTGACAAACTATTTTCCACACCCGTATGTATGAGGGTTCCAATTTCTGCACATTCTCACCAACACTATTATTGTCTATGTAGATCCACTTTTGATTACTTTGTCACTTTAATATACCTCAACCTTTATTTTTGGTTTCATCAACTAGGCAGACTTTGTAAAATGAGAATGTTTGTGGACCTGCCCTTTGCCTCTCCTTTCCTTCCCACCTCTGCCTCTAAATTCTGTCTTTGCAATCTTAGGATGATTACCTTAATTCTACTCTGTAACCTTAATTATTTTGTGTTTTATCTATAGGTTGATTTTTTTTTTTAACCATTAAGATTTTTGTTCATTTATTTGTTTTCTTAGTAGCACAATGAAAAAATCATTTGGCTGGAATGCAGAACGCTTGTTCTGGTCTATCACTAACTATACCTGGGGCACTTCCTTAACTTCTCTGGGTCTGAGTGTTTATCTGTAAAATGGGGCTTTGGATAGAGTTCTGGGGACTTTGGCTAGCTCTAAGTTTCGTTGATTCCATGAAGGAGTAAGCAACCTCAGTATATGCATGTAATAATTCATGTTGTAAAATTATTTTACACAATTTTTAGCACTCTATCCATTGCATAAAGTACCTGCATACTAACATAAGAATCATATTTCCCACAAAATGCATATATTTTAAAATTAAAGTAGGAACTTGATTAGCAGGTCATAGTTTGTATTTCCCAGATCTCCAAATGTCTGCAAGATTATCTAAAACAGTTTTTATCAAATTCAGCATACTATCAAGCTTGTCTCTTCCTATTGGTGTCACACTCCCCTAATTGCAGTGAGCTATGTTGATAAGTAAAAAGCACATTGCTTTTTAGAAAGAGCTGATCCTTTCTAAAATGAGTGGTAGTAGGGCATAAATCATTCTGTGCCATTCTGTAGTTTTGTGATCTATCAAGACTGAATCAGCAACTTGACTTCTGAAAAGAAGTTCCTGATATTGAAGGAGATTATTTGATTTAGATGGGAAGACCTGCATTCAAGTCCCGACTGTCATTTTTTTAGCTCTGTGACCTTGGGAAAGATGTCTACCTCTCTGAGTCTGTTTGCCCAATTTAAAGGGCGTGAGTCTCAACATTCCTGAAAGTGAGATAATCTGCAGATTTCTATACTGCAAGTGTGTGTAGGTTATCATACATGTGTAGGTTATTACTTTTATGATTTTACATAGACAGTTCAGATTTTTCTCCAGATTGAAATGGATTTCATTGAGTTGTTACTCCATGTTAGGCTATTTTTTTTCCTTTTTAAAATTTATACCTCTTTCACCCATTTCTCTCTCTCCTCACCCCTCATCCCAGCTTTGGCAATCACCCATCTATTCTCTGTATCTGTGAGCTTGGGGTTTTTTTTGTTTTGTTTTTTTAGATTTCACGTATAAGATCATACAGTATTTGTCTTTCTCTCTCTGACTTACTTCACTTAGCATAATACCCTTCAGGTCCATCCATGTTGTTGCACATGACAAGATTACCTTTTTTTTTTTTATGGCTGAATAATGTTCCATTGTGTGTGTGTGTATATATATACACACACACACCACATTTTCTTTATCCATTCATCCAATGATGGACACTTAGATTGTTTCCATTTCTTGACTATTGTAAATAATGTTGCAGTGAACATGGGGTGCATATATCTTTTTGAGTTACTGTTGTTGTGTTTGTTTGTCTGTTTGCTTTTGGATAAATACCCCAAAGAGGAATTCTGGATTTATGGTTGTTACATTTTTAATTTTTTGAAGAACCTTCTTACTGTTTTCCATAGTGGCTGCACCATTTTACATTCCTACCAACAGTGCACAAGGGTTCCCTTTTCTCCACATCCTCGCCAACAGTTGTTATTTCTTCTCTTTTTGATAATAGCCATTCCAACAGGTGTGAGGTGATATCTCATTATGGTTTTGATTTGCATTTCCCTCATGATTAATGATGTTAAGCATCTTTTCATGTACCTGTTGGCCATCTGTATGTGTTCTTTGGAAAAATGTCTATTCGGATTGTTGTTTTGCTATTGAGTTACATGAGTTCTTTATATATTTTGAATATTAGCCCCTTATCAGATTTGTGATTTGCAAATATTTTCTCCTATTCTGTAGGTTGCCTTTTCATTTTGTTGATGGTTTCCTTTGCTGTGCAGAGCTTTTTAGTATGATGTAGTCCCACTTGTTTATTTTTACTTTTGTTGCTTTCACTTTTGATGTCAGATTCAAAAAAATCATTACCAAGACTACGTCAAGGAGCTTACCACCTATATTTTCTTCTAGGAGTTCTATGGTTTCAGGTCTTTCATTCAAGTCTGTAATCCATTTTGAGTTAATTTTTGTGTATGGTGTATATAGTGGTCGAGTTTTATTCTTTTGCATGTGGCTGTCCAGTTTTCCCAAAACTACTTATTGAAAAGACTGTCCTTTCCCTATTGTATATTCTTGGCTTCTTTGTCATGAATTAGTTGACCATGTATGCATGGGTTTATTTCTGGGCCCTCTGTTCTCTTCCATTCATCTGTGTGTCTGTTTTTATGCCAGTACCATACTGTTTTAATTATTATAACTTTGTAATATAGTCTGAAATCAGAGAGCATGATAACTCCAGCTTTGTTCTTCTTTATCAAGATTGCTTTGCCTATTTGGGGGTTTTTGTGCTTCCATGCAAATTTTAGAATTATTTGTTCTATTTCTTTGAAAAATGCCATTGGATTTTTATAGGATTGCATTGAATCTGTAGGTTGCCTTGGGTAGTATGGACATTTCAACAGTATTAATTCCTTTAAATCCATGAGCATGGAATATTTTTCCATTTATCTGTGTCTTTTTCAATTTCTTTCATTAATGTCTTGAAGTTTTCAATGTAGTGGTCTTTCATCTCCTTGGTTAAGTTTATTCCTAGGTATTTTATTCTTTTTAATGCAATTGTAAATGGGATTGTTTTCTTTATTTCTCTGATAGTTCATTGTTAGTGTATAGAAGTGTAAACAGTTTTTGTCTATTGGTTCTGTATCCTGCAACTTCACTGAATTCATTTATTCTAACAGTTTTTTTTGGTGGAGTCTTTAGGGTTTTGTATATATAAAATTATGTCATCTGCAGATAGTGACAGCTTTACTTCTTCCTTTCCAATTTCAATGCCTTTTATTTCTTTTTCTTGCCTAATTGCTCTGGCTAGGACTTTTAATACTATGTTGAATAGAAATGGCAAGAGTGGGCATCCTTGTCTTGTTCCTGATCTTCGAGAAGAGGCTTCCAGCTTTTCACTATTGAGTATGATGTTAGCTGTGGGCTTGTTAATATGGCCTTTATTATGTTGAGGTATGTTCCCTCTATACCCGCCTTGTTGGGAGTTTTTATCATAAATGGATGTTGAATTTTGTCAAATGTTTTTTCTGCATCTATTCAGATGATCATATGATTTTTATCCTTCATTTTGTCAATGTAGTATATTACATTGACTGCTTTGCAGTTGTTCAACCATCCTTGCATCCCTGGAATAAATCCCATCTAATCATGGAGTATGATCCTTTTAATGTATTGTTGAATTCAGTTTGCTCATATTTTGTTGAGGATTTTTGAATCTATGTTCATCAGGGATATTGACCTGTGATTTTCTTTCCTTGTGGCATCATTGTGTGGTTTTGATACCAGGGGAATGAATGCTGGCCTCATAAAATGAGTTTGGAAGAGTTCCCTCCTATTCTATTTTTGAAAGAGTTTGAGAAGGATTGGTATTAATTCTTCTTTGAGTATTTGATAGAATTCACTAGTGAAGCTGCCTGGTCCTGGACTTTTGTTTGTTGGGAGGTTTTCTGATTACTGATTCAATCTCCTTACTAGTAATCAGTCTGTTCAGATTTCCTGTTTCATCATGATTCAGTCTTAGTAGGTTGTATGTTTCTAGGCATTTCTCCATTTCTTCTAGGTTGTCCAATTTGTTGACCTTTAATTGTTCATAGTAGTCTCTTATGATCATCTGTATTTCTGTGGTATTGGTTGCAACATTCTCCTCTTTCATTTCTGGTTTTATTTGAGTCTTTTCTCTTTTCTTGATGAGTCTAGCTGAAGGTTTGTCAATTTTGTTTCTCTTTTCAAAGAAGCAGCTCTTAGTTTCATTGGTTTTCTCTATTGTCTTTTTAGTCTCTATTTTTTCTGCTCTCATCATTGTTATTTCCTTCCTTCTACTACTTTGGGCTTCATTTGTTCTTTTTCTAGTTCTTTGAGGTGTAAAGTTAGGTTATTTGAGACTTTTCTTATTTTTGAGGTAAGTATTTATTGCTATGAACTTCCCTCTTAGAACTGCTTTTCCCACAAATTTCGGTATGTTTTATTTCCACTTATGATTGTTTCAAGGTATTTTTTTCTCTTTTGATTTCTTCTTTGATCCATTGGTTGTTCAGTAGCGTGTTCTTTAATCTCCACATATTTATGAATTTTCCAGTTTTTTAAATTGATGTCTTAATAGCTTATAACACTGTGAAATTTTAGTTTACATTATTGTTTGTCAGTCACCATATAAATGCTTCCCTTCACCCCTTGTGCCCATCCCCTCTCCCCCTTGCCCCTGGTAACCACCAAACAGTTCGCTCTGTCCATGTATTACTTTATATTCTACATATGAGTGAAATCATGCTGTGTTTGTCTTTCTCTCTCTGGCTTATTTCACTTAACATAATACTCTCCAGGTCCATCCATGTTCTTGTGAATGGGAGAATTTTGTCTTTTTTTTTGTGGCTGAGTAGTATTCCATTGTATATATATACTACATCTTCTTTATCCAGTCATCTGTCATGGGACGCTTGGATTCCTTCCACTTTTTGGCTATAGTGAATAATGCTGCAATAAACATAGGGGTGCATGAGCCTCTTTGGATTGTTGATTTCAGGTTCGTTGGGTAGATACCCAGTGGTGGGATAGCTGGATCATAATGTATTTCTGTTTTTAATTTTTTGAGGAGTCTTCATACAGTCTCCCATAGAGGTTGCATCATTTTGCATTCCCACCAGCAGTGGATTGGGGATCCCATTTCTCCACAACCTCTCCCAACATGTGTTGTTTTTTTGTCCTGGTGATTATGGCCAATCTAACGGGTGTAAGGTGATATTTTAGTGTAGTTTTGATATGCATTTCCCTGATGATTAGTGATGTTGAACATCTTTTCATGTGCCTGTTGGCCTTCTGTATATCTTCCTTGGAAAAATGTCTGTTCATATCCTCTGCCCATTTTTTCATTGGGTTGCTTATTTTTTTGTTGTTCCATTATGTGAGTTCTTTATATATTATAGAGATTAACCCCTTGTCAGATATATGATTTGCAAATATTTTCTCCCACCTAGTGGGTTGTCTGTTAATTTTGATCCTGGTTTCATTTGCCTTGTAGAAGCTCTTTAATCTGATGAAGTCCCACTTGTTTGTTTTTTCTTTTGTTTCCCTTGTTTGTTTTTTCTTTTGTTTCCCTTGTTTGAGTAGACATGGACTCCGAAAAGATCCCTTTATGACTGATGTCAAAGAGTGTACTGCCTATATTTTCTTCCAGGAGTTTTGTCTCACTTTCAGGTCTGTGATCCATTTTGAGTTAACTTTTGTGTATGGTGATAAAAAATGATCTACTTTCATTCTTTTGCATGTAGCTGTCCAATTTTCTCAGCACCATTTGTTGAAGAGACCTTCCTTGCTCCAGTGTATGAACTTAGCTCCTTTGTCAAAGATTAGTTGTCCATAGATGTGTGGTTTTATTTCTGGGCTTTCAATTCTGTTCCATAGATCTGTGTGTCTGTTTTTGTACCAGTACCATGCTGTTTTGATTACTGTGGCTTTGTAGTATATTTTGAAGTCAGGGATTGTGATGCTTTCAGCTTTGTTCTTTTTTTTCAGGATTGCTTTAGCTATTCAGGGTCTTTTGTTGCCCCGTGTGAATTTTAGTATTCTTTGTTTTCTTTCCGTGAAGAATGACATTGGGATTCTGAGTGGGATTGCATTGAAACTGTAGATTGCTTTAGGTAGTGTGGACATTTTAACTATGTTTATTCTTCCAATCCATGCTCATGAGATATTTTTCCATTTTTTTATGTCTTCATCGATTTCTTTCAATAGCATCTTATAGTTTTCATTTATAGGTCTTTCACCTTCTTGGTTAAATTTATTTTCAGATATTTTTGTTGTTGTTGTTACAGTTGTAAATGGGATTGTCTTTTTGAGTTCTCATTCTGTTCGTTTGTTCTTGGCATATAGAAATGCAACTGATTTTTGTAAGTTGATTTTGTATCCTGTGACTTTGCTGTAGTTTTTGATTATTTCTAGTAGTTTTCTGATGGATTCTTTAGGGTTTTCTATATTTAAAATTGTGTCATCTGCAAATAGTGCAAGCTCCACTTCTTCGTTGCCTGTTTGGGTTCCTTTTATTCCTTTTTCTTGCCTAATTGCTCTGGCCAAAACTTCCAGTACTGTGTTGAATAAGAGTGGCGAGAGTGGGCACCCTTGTCTTGTTCCTGTTCTCAGAGGACTGGCTTTCAGTTTTTTGCCATTGAATATGATGTTGGCTGTCAGTATGTCATATATGGCCTTTATTATGTTGAGGTACTTTCCTTCTATACCAATCTTGTTGAGAGTTTTTATCATAAATGCATGTTGGATTTTGTCAAATGCCTTCTCTGCATCAATTGAGATGATCATGTGGTTTTTATTCTTCATTTTGTTAATGTGGTGTATCACGTTGATTGATTTGTGGATGTTGAACCATCGCTGTGTCCCAGGTATAAATCCCACTTGATCATGGTGTATGGTCTTTTTGATGTATTGCTGTAGTTGATTTGCCAATATTTTGTTGAGGATTTTTGAATCTATGTTCATTAGCGATATTGGCCTGTAGTTTTCCTTTTTTATATTGTCCTCGTCTGGCTTTGGTATCAGGGTGCTGTTGGGTTTGTAGAATGTGTTAGGAAGTGTTCCATGTTCCTCTAGTTTTTGGAAAAGTTTGAGAAGGATAGGTATTACGTCTTTGAATGTTTGGTAAAATTCTCCAGAGAAGCCGTCTGGTCCTGGACTTTTATTTTTGGGGAGGTTTTTGATTACTGTTTCAATCTCTTTACTTGTGATTGGTTTATTCAAGTTCTCTGTTTCTTCTTGATTCAGTTTTGTTAGGTTGTATGAATCTAGGAATTTATCCATTTCTTCTAGATTGTCCAATTTGTTGGCATAGTTTTTCATAGTATTCTCTTATAATCCTTTGTATTTCTGTGGTATCTGTTCTAATCTCTCCTTTTTCATTTCTAAGTTTATTTATTTGAGCCTTCTCTCTTTTTTTTAGTGAGTCTAGCTAAGGGTTTGTCAATTTTGTTTATCTTCTCAAAGAACCAACTCTTTGTTTCATTGATCCTTGCTACTGCTTTTTTTGTTTCAATTTCATTTATTTCTGCTCTAATTTTTATTATTTCCCTCCTTCTGCTGACTTTGGGCTTTGTTTGTTGTTCTTTTTCTAGTTCTGTTAGATGTAGTTAAGGTTGCTTATTTAGGATCTGTTAAGTCCATCTCGTCTAGTTTTTCATTTAAGTTGGCTATTTCCTTATTGACTTTTTGTCTGGATGATCGATCCATTGATGTGAGTGGGGTGTTAAGGTCCCCTACTATTATTGTGTTGTTGTTAATATCTTCTTTTAGGTTTGTTAATAGTTGCTTTATGTACTTGGTGCTCCTGTGTTGGGTGCATATATATTTATAAGTGATATGTCTTCTTGGTGGAGTGTCCCTTTTATCATTGTATATTGCCTCTCTTTGTCTCTCATTACCCTTTTTATCTTGAAGTCTACTTTGTCTGATATAAGTATGGCTGCACCTGCTTTTTTTTGTTTGCCATTAGCTTGGAGTATTGTCTTCCATCCTTTTACTCTGAGCCTGTGTTTGTCTTTAGAGCTGAGATGTGTTTCCTGGAGGAAGCATATTGTTGGATCTTGTTTTTTAATCCATCCCACCACTTTGTGTCTTTTGATTGGAGAATTCAATGCATTTACATTTGGAGTGATTATTGATATATGTGGGCTTAGTGTTACTACTTTATTGCTCATTTTCCAGATCTTTTGCATTTGCTTTGTTTCTTGTCTCATGTGATTCGGACTGTCAGTTCAGTTTGGTAGTTCTGTATGATGGTTTTCTTAGTTTTCTCTTTATTTATCATATGTCTCTCTGCTCTGAGTATTAGTTTAGTGGTTACCATGAGGTTTGTATAAAAAATCTCATAGATGAGATAGTTCATTTTCTGGTGTCCTCTTATTTCCTTTGTCTAAGTCTGTTCTGTCCCTGTCCTCTTCCCCTTCTAAGTTTTTGTTGTGACAACATATTCCATCTTGTGATTTCATGTTTATAGTGATGAGGTTATGTTTATTTTGGGTATTTTCCTTCCCTGGATCTTTGATGTCATAATTAAGTGTTTGCTAACCTATTCTGGTAGAGAGCTGCAATTTATCTGATTTTTGTCTGTGTATTTACTCCTTGCTTAAAGGTTTGTATCCCCTTTCTCTTTTTTTTTTCTCAGGTATGAGGGCCTTCTTGAGCATTTCTTGCAGTGGGGGTCTTGTGGCAATGAACTCCCTTAGCTTTTGTTTATCTGGGATAGTTATTATTTCTCCATCACATCTGAAGGATGTTTTTGCCGGATAGAGTATTGTTTGCTGAAAGTTTTTATCTTTCAGAATTTTGAATATATCATTCCACTCTCTCCTAGACTGTAGAGTTTCTGATGAAAAATCTGCTGAGAGCCTGATTGGAATTCCTTTGTATGTTATCTTTTTTTCTCTTGCTGCCCTTAATATTCTTTCTTTCTCGTTAACTTTTGCCAGCTTTACTACTATGTGCCTTGGGGATGGCCTTTTTTTGTTGATATATTTAGGAGATCTATTGATTTCATTCACTTGTATTTCCAGCTCCTTCCCCAGGTTTGGGTAGTTCTCAGCTATCATTTCTTTGAACAAGCTCTCTACTCCTCTTTCCCTCTCTTCTCCCTCTGGGATACCTATAATTCTTAAGTTGCATTTCTTAATTGAGTCGGATATTTCTCAGAGATATTCTTCGTTTCTTTTTTGTCGTAGTTCTGTCTCCTCCTCCATCTGAAGCCTTTCTACATTGCTATCCTCAGTAATACTAATTCTTACCTCCAGATTGTCTTCTCTGTTCTTTAAAGATTCCAAATTTTCCTTTATCTCCTCCATTGTGTTTTTCATCTCCAACAGTTCTGATTGGCTTTTCTTTATGGTTTCAGTCTCCTTTGTGAAGAAGCTCCTGATTTCTTTGAATTGTGTACCTGTATTTTCTTGTAATTCGTTGAGCTCTATTATAATAGCTATTTTGAATTCTCTGTCGTTTAGGTTATCAGTTTCTGTCTTCTGGGTTGACTTCTGGATGCTTGTCATTCTCCTTCTGGTCTGGAGATTTAATGTATTTTTGCATCGTGCTTGAGGGTGTGTTTTTATTTTTCCTCATCCTGAGGATGTCTGGTCATAGATTCCACTTGCCACCAGTAGGCGGGGGTCAATAACTGTGTGTTTGGAAACCGCTAAGATGTGTGGGTGTTCTGGCCAGACTGAAGTGTGGCTGGACTGATGCATGGTTGTGCTGGAGCTCTATGCGGGTGGGGTGTTGAGTATCAGACACTGGGCTGCAGCACTGCGGGGCTTGGGCTCATGGGTGTCGCGCGCTGGCCACGGGGCTGTAACTCTGCGGGGGTGGGTGTTGCGTGCCAGTTGCCGAACTGAAACTCTGCAGGGGCGGGGTATCACATGCTGGTTGCCAGGCTGGATCTCCGTATGGGCGGAGTGTCATGTGCCAGCTGCTGGGTGGATCTCCACTGGGATGGATCCCTGCAAGCCTCTGCTGGGCTGCAGCACCACTGGGCTTGGGCACCCAGGTGTCACGTGCAGGCCGTGGGGCTGTGTCTCCACAGGGGTGGGTGTCATGTGCTGGCCGCTGGCCTGGATCTCCATGGGGCAGGGGCTGCGCACTGCTGGGCTTGGGTGCCCAGGTGTCGCTCACTGGCCACAGGGCTGTAACTCCACGGAGGTGGGTGTTGTGCACTGGCCATCAGGCTGGATCTCCATGGAGGTGGAGGGTTGCTCACCCCCACTGGGCTGGATCTCTGATGGGTTGGATCTCTGCGTGCCTCCACCAGGCTGTAGCACCGCTGGGCTTGGGCGCTGAGCTCAGCCAAGCCAGGACACTGAGGGAGGGGGAGGGGCACTCATTTTCCCCTCCCAGGTCCCAGGGTCTTCTTGTTCTTGCCTTGCTGTCTGCTCTCCTGGAGTGTTAGTTTGGTGAGGACACCCCCACTACTTTTCCGTTCCTTCTGTGTCCGGGTTCCCTGCTGTGTGGGAACTTGGAGAGTGAAGGTTTCCCACTGAGGGCCACCCCTTCCCCTCGTCTCTGAGAGCCGCACAGTCTCAGTCTCAGGGCCACTGCTGTTGGGGAAGGAGAGGAACCTTCCTTACCTGCTACTTCTTCCCCTAGGGTTTCCAGCACCTCCCTTGTCACATGTGAGGCTGTGTGGGTCTCCCAGGCGTCCTATGTGTAGTTTGAAAGACCTCCATTGGTGTATGGATGACCTTTTTGTTGTATCTTAGTTGGGGAGAGTTTAGGGGAAAAGCTCACCCCGCCATGATGCCCACATCACTCTCCAGTTTTCTTCCTGTAATTAATTTCTAGTTTCATACCATTGTGGTTGGAAAAGATGGTTGATATATTTCAGTCTTCTTAAATTTCTTAAGACTTGTTTTGTGGCCTAACATATGATCTATCCTAGAAAATGTTCCATGTGCACTTGAAAGGAATATGTATTCTGTTGCTTTTGGATGGAATGTTTTGTATATATCTGTTAAGTCCAGCTGATCTAACATGATGTTTAAGGCCGATGTTTTCTTACTGATTTTTTGTCTGGATGATCTATCCGTTGATGAAAGTGAGGCATTAAAGTCCCCTACTATTATTGTATTGCTGTCTGTTTCTCCCTTTGGGTCTGTTAATATTTGCTTTATATATTTAGGTGCTCCCAGTTGGGTGCATAAATATTTACAAATGTTATATCCTCTTGTTGGATTGACCCTTTTATCATTATGTAGTGCCCATCTTTTCTCTTATTACAGTCTTTGTATTATTTTGTCTGATATAAGTATAGCTATTCCAGCTTCCTTTTGGTTTCCATTTGCATGGATCTCTTTTTCCATATCTTCACTTTCAGTGTGTGTGTGTCCTTGCATCTAAAGTGAGTCTCCTGTAGACAGCATATGGATAGGTCTTGTTCTCTTGTTTTTTAAATCCATTCAGCCACTCTCTGTCTTCTGATTGGAGAATTTAGTCCATTTACATTTAAAGTAATTATTGATAGGTATGTACTTATTGCCATCCTGTTATTTGTTTACCAGCTGTTTTCATAGTTCCTCTCTATTCCTTTCTTCTTCTCTTGCTCTCTTCCTTTGTGGTTTGACTTTGTGGTTTGGTAGTGTACTTACATTTATCTTTTGTGTATTTATAGATTTTTGCTTTGTGGTTACTATGAGGCTTACATATAACAACTTATATTTATAACTGTATTTTAAGTTGATAATTTAAGTTTGATCCCATTCTAAAGCTCAGCATTTTTACTCTCCTCCCACATTTTATGTTTTTTGTGTCACATTTTATTTGTGAATCCCTTAACTAATTATTGTAGTCATAGTTATTTTTACTACTTTTGTCTTTTAATCTTCATACTAGCTTTATAAGTGATTAATTTACTGTCTTCACTATATATTTACTTTCCAGTGAGATTTATTCTTTCATATGTTTTCTTGTTACCCACTAGTGCCTTTCTTTTCAGCTTAAAGAAGTCCTTTTAACTTTTCTTGCAAGACCAGTTTAGTAGTGATGAACTTCTTTTAGCTTTTGCTTGTCTGGAAAACTCTTTATGTCTCCTTCAATTCTGAATGATAACTTTGCCATACAGAGTATTCTTGGTTGGAAGTTTTTTTTTCTTTTAGCACTTTGAATATATCATGCCACTCCTTTCTGGCCTGCAAAGTTTCTGCTGGAAAATCTGATAGCCTTGTACAAAACAAATTGTTTTTCTCTTGCTGCTTTTAATATTCTCTCCTTTTTTAACTTTTGAGATTTTAATTATGATGTGTCTTGGTGTGGGTCTTTTTGGGTTCATCTTATTTGGAACTCTGTGGGCTTCATAAATCAGGATGTCTGTTTCCTTCCCCAGGTCAGGTAAGTTTTCAGCCTTTATTTCTTCAAACAAGGTTTCTGCCTTTTTCTCTCTCTCTTCTTCTTCTAGGACCCCTATAGTGTGAATATTAGTCCATTTGATGTCCCATAAGCCCCTTTTGTTATCTGTTTCACTCTTTGCTGCTCTGATTGGGTGAATTCCACTGCCTTGTCTTCAAGTTGAATGATTCCTTCTTTTGCTTCATCTAGTCTCCTTTTGAATCCCTCTAGTGTATTTTTCAGTTCAGTTATTGTGTTCTTCAGCTCTGTGACTTCCATTTGGTACTTTCTTATATTTTCCATCTCTTTGTTAAGTTCTCACTGTGTTCCTCCATTCTTTTTCCCAGTTCAGTGAGCATCTTTATGACCGTTAGTTTAAACTCTTTATCAGGTAAATTACTTAGCTCTGTTTCATTGAGGTTTTATCTTTTTCTTTCATTTGGAACATATTTCTTTGTTTCTTCATTTTGCTAAACTCTTTGGTTGGTTGAAAACAACCACCTCTGCCAATCTTGAAGGAGTGGCCTCATGTAGATGAACCTTGTCATTCAACCCTGCCCCAACTCTTTGTCATCTCTCAAACCTTTTTGCTTGTCCAAGCAGCCTATTATATTGTTAATGGCTCCCAGTAGTTGAGGATGTGCTAAGACCTGTCAGTGTCCCTGAGGGGAGGATCTCAGCACCTAGATTCAGGCTGTTTGGAAGCCAGATCCTCAGGTAGCAGCTTTTAAAAGTATGCAAATATATATAGTCCTGTGGGACTGCAGACGTAAGCCCCTTGGCCAGGCAATCTGGTGGTGTCCCCTAGGCAGCAGTCACAAAAATTGGGGCTCTAGACAAGTGTATAAGCTCTTTTCTGGGAGATACTGATGAGCTGGAGTAAGGCATAGAGAGAGTAACAAGATGGTGTCCACAGCCTACATTCCTTGGGAGCAGCTCCATAGTCCACTAGATGTGTGCCAAACCTGAAGCCTGACCCTTAGGCCAAAGGTCCAGGACAAGCCAAAAGGCCTCCTTCACAGAAAGACTAAGGGATGTGCCTCAGTCTGCTGTCTGCACAGTGCTGTGGGGGTGGCAGCCTGCCAAGAACCATCTCTCCTATCACCACAGTCCCGTGGGACCCAGGAATGCAAGCTCCCCTGGCCACCAAAGCCAGGCAATCAAGGGGCATCCCCTGCGCAGCAGCTGCAAAACCCAGGGTGCCAGATGTAAAAACCAGGGCACCAGCCATGTGTAAAGCCTCCCCTCCAGGAGACACTAGCTCTCTGGAACCAGGACAGAGTTAGAGTGTGAAGATAGCACCTACCCTACAGGGTCTCTGGAAAGGTTTACAGTCAACCCCTAGATGTGTGTTTAGTTAGGTTGATTTTTACAGTAGAAAATCAATAATCTATATTTCTGTTATTTTAACTATTACCCTGTATTTACATATCCTTTTTGTTTGGCTTTTATTTCCTGGAATTTTTATTTTTCCCCCTTGTGTTATTTTCCTTTATCATCAAGTGTGCAGTAGCATTATGTCTAAAAATACAATGTACATACACTAATTAAAAAATACTTTATTGCTAAAAAAATGCTAACCATTATCTGAGTCTTCAGCAAGTTGGAATCTTTCTGCTGGTGGAGGGTCTTGTAAACTAAATACCTGTGAAGCACAACAAAGCAAAACAATAAAAAAAGGTATGCCTGTGAATACACTTGTGCAATCCATCATCTTAAAGTTTTTGTTTCTACCTTTTTGCTGTAAATAAATGCTGTGATGAGCAACATTATATCTAAGTCTTTGAGCAGATCTAGTTTTTCCCCACAATTTAAAAAAAACGTTTTCCCTTAAAATAATTGCCGATACATAGGAAGTTGCAAAGATAGCATGCGGGTTCCCAGGTACCCTTTATCCGATTTCCCCCAGTGGTTGCTTCGTATGTAACTATAACAAAACTAGGAAATTGACATTGGTGTAAAGTGTGTGTGTGTGTTTATGTTAATTTTTAGGTTAAATATTTAGAAGTGAAATAGTTCAAAATTATTGTGATTATTGCCTAATTATGTATATGTCTTATTTAGAGTGTTGCTTGTTATGGGTAACCAAAATCAAACTCACATAGGCTCTGTCCAGGGGAGTTCATAGGTAGGAAGCTGTTTCTGTGATGCTAGACTCTGAATGTATCTCTGTGGATTGGCCTTTTTTTCTCCACTCCTAGCCAATACATCCTTAGCTTTATTTTCCTGTATTTTAATTTCATTCTCAGATAATTTCTCCCTACTCAGTGGCAATAATCGTCTCTGACAACTCCTTGATCCTTATTGCTTAAGATTTCAGAAATAGAGTTCCCAGCATCCATCATTTCCCCCCAGAAGGATTCTAGACCTTGCTTGGATCATATGTCCATCCCTGTGGGGAGGTAGGATGGATAAGGCGGCTTTGCCAAGTTATAGAGGGTTCCTGAAAGGAAATGATGCCAGGCAGAAGATGAAGCTGAATATGAGAGTAGCAGTCCAGTCTCCCTGCATTCTTCCCAACCTGACAATGAGTTGTTGTTTGGTTGTTTTTGGTGAGGAAGATTGGCCCTGGACTAACATCTGTGTCTATCTTCCTCTACTTTATATGGGACACCACCACAGCATGGCTTGACAAGCAGTGTGTTGGTCCGCACCCAGGATCCAAACCTGCAAACCCCGGGCCGCCGAAGCAGAGCTTGCGAACTTAACCACTATGCCACCGGGCCAGCCCCTGCATTTTTTTCAATTGTCAATTTTTTAAATGATGTGAATATTTCATGAGTAATTCTCATTGGAAAAGATTCCAACAATTCAGAATTGTATTATATAAGACAAAATATGAAAACTCCCGTTATGTTCTCCCACATCCTTATTCCTTCACACTTTCCAAGAAGAGAACCTGGTCAACAATTGTCTATATCCTTAAAATCCTCTCTCATTATGTCTGTATACTAATATATGTACCTATATACATTTTTAAAATATATTAAATGGATCACACTGTATGTATTATTCAGCTACTTCTTTTTCATTTTAATGGTGTGTCTTAGCTTTCCGTGAAGTACCTCTCATTATATGAATGTGCCATAAATTACTTAACTGCTACTATTGATTACAAATTATGTTCCTTTATTTTACACTAACAATAAAGTGATGACCATCTTTTTTTTTGCTTTGATGTTTGTTTATTTCCTGCTTAATTAAAAGACCTAGGAATCTAGATATTTTGTGACATCATAGCATCATTCCAAGGCACTGTTAGAAATTCCCTCATGGTGTTTTGAATTGGTTTTTTTTCTATTTTGATTTTTTTCTTTCAAATTATAGTAAAATACACATGACAAAATTCACCATCTAAGCCATTTTAAACTGTGCAGTTCAGTGGTATTAAATACATTCACATTTTTCTGCAACCATTGCCATCATCTATCCCCATAACTCTTTTCATCTTGTAGAACTGCAACTTATTAAACATGCTCTCAATTCTTTTAGGTATATACCCAGAAGTAGAATTGTTGGATTAGGTGGTAATTCTATTTTTAATTTTTTGAGGACCCACCATACTGTTTTCCATAGCAGCTGCACCATTTTTACATTCTTACCAACAATCCACAAGGGTTCCAATTTTTCCACATCTTTGCCAACATGGTTATTTTAAACATGTGTATGTACTTTAGAATGCATTAGTAATAGCTAATATTTATCGAACACTACCTATGTACTAAGCTTTATGCTAATAATATTAAACATCCAATTTTCACAGCAGCTACTGTTGTCCTCATTTTGTAGATGAGTCATTTGTGAGGCTTGGGATCTTAAGTGACTTCCAGTCACACATCTGTTGGTGGTAGGACAGGGATTCAAGCAGTCACCCTCCAGAACCTGTCCTCTTAACTATTCCTTAGTTACTGCCTCCCAGAAGTAGACTTACTAAGTCAAAGGATATGTATATTTTATACTTTAAATGGCCAAATTACCTTTCAAAAAGGCTTCACCAGTTTTAATCCCATCAACAGCATAAAGAATGCCCACCCACTCCCTCCAAATCCTTGTCAACATGTGAAATTAAACTTTTAAAATTTCTGTCAAGTCAGTGGGCAAAAAAATTACCTTTGTTTTAATTTCTGTTTCCCTATTTATATTGACTTTGAGATCTTTTCATGTGTTTTTACACCATTTAAATCTTTTCTTGAATTGACTTGTTATTAGTTTCAGTAATGCTGGACTGCTGTATTAGTTTCCTATTGCTACTATAACAAATTTAGTAACTTAAAGCAACACAAAGTTATTATTTTACAGTTCTGGAGGTTGGAAGTCTAAAATGGGTCAGCAGGGCAGTGCTCCTTCTGGAGGCTCTAGGGGAGAATTCATTTCCTCGTCTTTTCCAGCTTCTAAAGGCCGCCTGCGTTCCTTGGCTCATAGACCCTTCCTCACATTGTCATCACATCTCCTCTCACTCTGACCTTCCTGCCTCCCTCTTAAAAGGATCCCTTTCCCGAATAGCTGGTTTTCTCGGTGATTCTAATAAACAGTTCAGGTTTTTCCCTGGTTTTGAAATGCCATATGTAGTCAATACTGAATTCACGTATTTACTTGAGTCTGTGGCTAGATTTTATTCTAATCCAGTATCAGTTTTAATTACTATAGCTGTTTATTATATCTTGCTATCTGGAGGCCAAGTTCCTAGTCATTTCTCTTTTTTGAAAAATTTTTGGCTATTTTTGCTAATTTCCTTTTCCAAGATTTTACGGGTCAAGTTCTACAAAATAGCCTGTTGATTTCAATTGAGATTGCTTTGAATTTATAGATTACTTTCTGGAAAACTGGCATGTTTACAGTTTTGATTCTTCCCATCTAGGAAGTTTGTTTGTTAAGGCATCATATACCCTTCAGATGTGTGTGCTTGTTATATTCCTAGATTTTAAAGATATTTTTATTCCTATTGTAAATTTATTTCTTTTATCCATTACTGGATATTGTTTATTGCTGGTATGTAGCAACACTGTTGCTTTTGTAATTTGTTAATTTGTAGCTTCCTTGCCTAAAATCCTTTATTGGTTGTACTGATTTTTCAGTTGCTTTTCCTTGAATTTTCTAGGCAAATAGCCACTTTGTAATGGTGACAGTTCTGATTCTTTTTCTTGCCTTGTATTCTCTAAGACTGTCAGTGCGACTTTGAAAAGTGGCCATAAAACTATGTTATTGAAATGAATATCTGTCTTTTTGGGGAATGCTTGTATAATGTTTCTATGGGTTTCTAGTAGTTACCTTTAACTAAACTGAGTAAGTTTCTCTCCATTTTGTTCGTAGTTTACCAAGGGTTTCAATCTCAATGCATCTTGAATTTTGTCAGATGACTTCATAATTTCTGTATGGTTTTTCTTCTATATATATATGTTAAATAACATTAATAGATTTCTTGAGTTTGAATTATCCTTTTATGTCTGCTTGTGAATATTACCATATGAAGTAATTGTACCTGGAGTTCATTGGTGAGACTGACCAATAGTTTTCCATTTGTTTTGTGTGTGTGCATGTTTACATGTGTGTGTTATTCTTCTCTGCTTTGGATGTCAGGGTTATGCTAGTGATCTGAAATTAACTGGAAAGCTTTCCCAACTCTTAGGATGCACTGGAACAGTTTATAAAAAGAGAACTACTTAATTAACCCTTCTTAGAAAATGTAGCAGTACTTGACCTTAAAACTGTCTGGACTTGTTCCCTTTTTAAGGGGTGGATTTTCACTATTTAATCTCCATGACTGTTATATCCTTTTGGGGTCTTTTAAATTTATTTTGCCAGAGGCTTATCTGTTTTATTAATCTTTTTCAAATAATTAACTTTTGATTTGGAGGTTTAAAACTTTTATTCCTTCCACTTTTATTTCTAGCTGTTTATTTGTTCGTTCAATAACAGCTTTTCTTGTTTTTTAATTGGTATATTCATGGTTATAAATTTTTCTCTTGTAAAACAGTATATCACAGATGTTAACATGTAATGTGCTCATTTCTAAATACTTTGAAATTTTAAATTTCGTTTCCTCTTTAAATCAAGATCTGCTAAGATAGTTTCATTTTATGCTATAGCATGCCCAATTTGGGGATCTTTTTTTTGATGTGTTTGGAAAGAATGGATATAAAGTTATACATATAAATATATCAGTTTGGATCAAGTTTGTTTGTTATTTAACTTCTCTATGTACACTTTTCGTTTATTTGAACTATTTATTCTCTATAAAACAGAGAAGTAAGTTAACTGCAGAAAATTTTTGTGTAGTTACAGATATTTCCGTGAATTAAAACATGTAGTTGAATCTCTTCCCTCTCCCAACACACACACACACTGCCGCCATTTGCATTTTGCGATAATGGCTTGATTAACCTCAGAGAGGCAATAGAAAGCCACTTTTTGTGATAACTTGATGGATAAGATCAATAAGATTCCCAAGTGTGAGGTATGTTTTAGCAAAATCTCAACATGCTAGCCATGATTGGATTCAAACTTGAACCTGAAAGCAATCATAGCCAATTTTTTTTTTTTTTTTTTTTTTTTGCGAGGAAGACCAGCCCTGTGCTAACATCCGTGCCCATCTTCCTCTACTTTATATGGGACGCCGCCACGGCATGGCTGACAAGTAGTGCATCGAGCAGGCGCCCGGGATCCAAACCTGCAAACCTCGGGCTGCCAAGCGCGAACTTAGCCGCTGCACCAACGGGCGGCCCCCCATAGCCAATATTTTTTAAATAAAATATTTGAGATATACCAAAAAAAGAAGATAATGGTAAAAAAATAAGATAAATAAATAAATGATTAAATGATAGCTCCTACCCAGTTTAAGAAATAAAATTTCATTACCATGCAGCCAATACACATGTGTGCTCCTTTGATGTTATCCCTATATTATAGTTCCCCTGTAGAATTAATAATTATCCTGATTTATTCTGTATTTTTTTATTTCATTATTTTTTTTCTCAGCTTCTTTATTGAGATATAATTGGCATATAATATAGTGTAAGTTTAAAATGTGAAACATATTGATATATACTAGTTACAGTTCTGTTTTTCTTTATATTTTAACTATGTATTGGCCATGTTTTATGTTTTTTAAATTTGACTGAAGTAATATACTGTATATATTCTGCAACTTGCTGTTTTCATTCCGTCTTATGTTTGTACAGTTCATTCATGCCAATGCAGGTAGCTCATTCATTTTCACTGTTGGGTATACTATTTCATTGTATCAGAGTACCATAACTTACTTATCCATTCTCCTCTAGATGGACATTTAGTTTCCTGCTTTTGGTTATTACACAGTGCTGCTGTGAACATGATTGCACATGCTTCTTCTAGGTCATTCATAGCAGCATGATTCATAATAGCCAAAAAGTGTGAACAACCCAAATGTCCATCAGCTGATGAATGTGGATAAATAAAATGTGGGATATCCATATAATAGAATATTATTCAGCTGTAAAAAGGAATGAAGTACTGATACATCCTACAATGTGGATGAACCTTGAAAACATTATACTAAGGGAAAGAAGTCGGTCACAAAAAAACCACATATTGTGTGATTCCATTTATATGAAATGTCCAGAATAGGCATATTCATAGAGACATAAAGTAAATTAGTGGTTTCCAAAGTCTGGGGGAAGGGTGTAATAGTAAGTGACTACTAATGGGTTTGGATTTTGGGGGGAAGTGATGAAAATGTTCTAAATTTAGATTGTGGTGAGATTGCCCAACTCTGTGAATATACTAAAACCACTGAATTATACACTTTAGAATGGTGGACTTATGGCATGTGAATTATATCTCACTATAGAAGTTACAAATAATTTCTAGGACAGTGTTTTTCAACCCCAACCCACTAGTAGGTTATAAACAAATTTAGAGGGTCAGTAATAGACTTCATGAAAAGAAGAAAAGGAAAATGGGGAGCTCATATAGCTAATTTGAATATGTAAATTTAAGAAACGTTTAAGTGAAAGCTCATAAGTAACATTCTTTATGGTGATTATGAATATATAGTATTGCCCACAAAAGACTCAGTAAATTTTTGTTTGATACTTAGGTTTTGCCTTTTATTTGGGTGATTAGTGATTGGGGTAAAGGGTGGTTAGGAATGAGGATTATACCAGAAATGGATCTGAGTTGAAAGGATCCTTAGAAATAAGAGGAAACTCTTAGACTAATTTGGCTTTTATTATCTCTCTGTTCACACTCCAGAGTTTCTGTGTAAAGTGTAGCTTGGAAATATAAGAGTAAAACTATCAAGCTTTTCCACTGCCTTCTGCCTTCCTCCCAGACTTGCCTTGGCTCCATTCTGTACCCTAGCCAAGTATATTCCTTTTTCTAACACAACTGGTGATTTGATCAGGTTATACATTATTTGACTTCTTTGAAAGCATACTGCTTATTAAAATTTGATATGTTGTCCATTTCAGTTTATATTAGAGATTTTGTAGATACACTGTGTTAAATTTGATATGCTTTGAGAGCTTTAAAGTGCCGGCATAATTTTTTCTTCTGAACATGAATAGCAAATACTTAAAACATATGAAATAAGTATGAAGAGTTTAAAAGCAGAGACTGAAACTATTTTAGAACTCTCCTTTTTTGTTCTAGGAAGAATGGTTTTTAGTTCCTCATGTTAATAAGCTGAAATTTCTTTCTATAGCATTTCTTCAGATTTTTTTTTCCAAGAAAGATTTTGCCCTAAGCTAACATCTGTGCTAGTCTTCCTCTATTTTTTAGTATATGGGCTGCCAGCACAGCATGGCTTCTAACAGCACCTGGGAACCAAACCCGGGCCACTGAAGCAAAGTGAGCTGAACTTAACCACTAGGCTGCCAGGGCTGGCCTTCAGATTTTTTATACTACTTTCTTTTAACATCTATCAATCAAAGTTACAGTGATTTTGAATTCTTTAATCATGTCATCATCTGATCATCCTCATTATCTAATAGTAGCTATCTCTGTTTCCTCTAAATTTCTCTTTTCTTTTTGTTTTTGGTTTTTGTCTTTTTCTGACAGAGGCTTTTTTTCAATTGTCTGATGTTCCTTGATGGACATCAAACATGGGCAATTGAGAAAGCCAAGACAGTGCAAGGATCAGAGGAAAACTTAAAATTATAAATCATATCCTTAAGATAAAAGAAGACAGTACATCATTGAAACAATCCAGGAGTCTGTAAAAAGGGAATGTTCAAGAGCAAAAAAAAAGTGTGGGAAATTAAAAATAAGGTAGAAATTTAAAAGACAACATAAGTTAGGAAGATTAAAAAAACTAAAGCAAGAGAAAATATAAGAAAATTAATGAAGGTAGGCCAGAGGGTCCAGCATATGAAAAAAATAGTTCCAGAGAGAGTAGACAAAATGAAGGAGATCCAATTTTTAGTGAAATACTACAGGAAATTTTCTCAGAACTGAATGAATCTCTAGTTTGCAAGTACAAAGAAAGTACTTAGCGAAATGTATTTTTAAAAAGCCACTCAGGGGATTTCAGAACATGGGGATTAAAGAGAAGATCCAAAAAAAAAAAAAAAAACCCCACCTTCCAGGGAGAAAAACAAGTCCTATTTCAAGGCCCAGAAATCAGAAGGCATTGATTGGACTTGTCAGCAGTGCCACTGAAAAGCTAGAAAGCAACAGAGCAATGAAAATGGAAGAGTAAATCAAAAGAGAGGAAGACTATGGGACTGGGGAGACAAGACATCCAACACAGAGAGATGACTGAGTACTTAAGACATTATGTATATATTTAAAATTAATACTTAAATATAAATTAAGTATATTTTTAAATGAAATTTAAAAGTTAGAAAGTAGCATTGTTTTTTCCTTAGGTAATCTATTTTTCTACTGATTTAGAATAAGATGAGATTTTTCTTCTGTACCAATACATGTCAGAGTGGAGACTTGTATTTCACATTGTGACTTGCAATTTATTAGTGTTGAATCCTTGAACTGTGAATGATGCTTAATAGTGTTCAGTTTTATAACTAAACACAACTCTTCACAAATATATTTGCTTCCAAAAATGTTTCAAATCTTTAAAAAATAAATTTTTTTAACATTACTACCCCCATGATATCTGTGGAATTCTGATATTCCAGCATTTTCATGCCTGGTTTTCACTACATATATTTCACTGCTTTTCAGAAATTTCACAATTGTAGTTCTTCTTACAATCAAATTATAATTTTAACTGTAAAAGGCAGCAAGTTTGAAATCAGAGACTCTGTTTTAGAAATCCATCTTAATCGTAAATTTGGGAATGTTCATTCAGACTTTTCACTTCCATTTAGGAAAGTGGGCCACATAGTTCCTTACTAAATAAATAAGACATATCTTTCAGACATGTTTTCACTAAGAATGAACACATTGAATCGTGCAGTTTTATAGCTACTTTTGTATTCCCTGTGGGACAAAAAAGTACCAAGAATTGAGGCAGGTTGGAATGGCCACCAAAAATCTAAATCTGAGGCATTAGTCATGCTTGCCAAGGTATTTCTTTGTCTCAACAGCCCATGTAACTGGTTTTGCTATTAAAATTTTTCTGTTAAAGTGAATCTTTTGGAAAAATAATATGATGAAACAGGTTGATGAAAAGATAAATAAAATACTGAAAAATGGGATTAAAATTCCTTTTTCTACAACTGCTGAAAGGAATGCTGTGTGCCCTGCTTCTTTTGCTTAAAGTTTTATAAAGCAGACAGCTAATAAGTGTCAGAGGTTGAATGCAAATCCAGGTCTTTCTGCCTCCTGAACAACTCAGTGCACAAAAATTTTGATAAACTAATTGATGACATGTGCAGAAAGGAATCAATAAGAAACTTTTAATGCATTATAAAATGAGATATTTTAACTATCAAATAAGCTAAGTTTTCTGAACTCGGTAATACTTAAATACTGGAAGCCTATATGTGGCTGGAGATGTGACTCTTAGTACAACCTTTTAGAAGAGTCTTACTACACAATAATCCTAAAAACTGTTCATGGCCACAGACTGGAAGGAAATAATCCAAAATGTTAATTTGTTCAAAGTAGAGGTGTTTTAAAACAGCATAATTATTTTCCAAATTTTCTGCATTTAACATGTTATTTTTGGAAATAGAATGTTTCTATCCTTATCTGGTAGTTTAACTTTAGGGAAATAATTCTAAGTACAGAATAAAGATTATCCAAAAGTACTCAACAGTTTTTTTATTTTTTTATTTTTATTTTTATTTTTTTGTGGGGAAGACCAGCCCTGAGCTAATATCTGTTGCCAATCCTCCACTTTATCTGGGATGCCACCACGGCATGGCTGACAGGCAGTGCGTCTGCGGGCGCCCGGGATCCGAACTCGCGAACCCTGCGCTGCCAAGCGCGGACTAAACTGCTGCGCCACCGGGCGGCCCCTCAACAGTTTTATTTTTAATAGTGAAAAACTAGAAACAAGCTAAATGTCCAGCTGAACAGAATGTGCCAAAGTAAAACGTAATACTTTAAGGGAAACATGTAAGATTGAAGAGATTGCATAGGAATGAAGAAAAAAGTTTATAATATACTAGAAAAGCAGGATAGAAATTTGTTTATATAGTATATGATTACAGATATATGTTTTTATAAAAATACTGGAAGAAAATCTAATATTTTTATCAGCAATTATATTTGGATATTGAGATTCAAGTAATTTCTTCTTTGTACTTTTATATATTTTCCAGATTTTATTTAATCATGTACTCACTTTTTAACAAGTAGTATTTTCCTAACATGAAGTAAAGTGATAGCTAATTTTTTCCTAGGCTGCCACTAGACAATATTTTATTTATATTATCTGTTAAGTGGGGGGGAACATTTTGATAATGACGTTTTCTTCAAGTCCTATTCTCTTCTGTCCATATGAAATGAATATATTTGTATTATTTCTTAGATCTGAAACTCAGCACCGAGGCTCTGCTCCGCACTCTGAGAGTGATCTACCAGAGCAGGAAGAGGAGATTCTGGGATCTGATGATGATGAGCAGGAAGATCCCAATGATTATTGTAAAGGTAAGGCTTTCTGTAAGGAGATGCTAAGTGAGACATAATCCATGTATATGCAGTTTCTCATTTGAATGTTTGGTCTATCAGTGTAAATAGTTTTGATGCATTCTGCTTATTGCAGCCTTTTCTCTAAGTATAGGAAATAGTATTTCCTCTTAGTTTGACTTAATTTATTAAAGCTTAGTTTTATTAAATCTGTTTTTACCCTTTTTTCTCCTTAAAAACGATAGTGCATATTTACCTTAGAAAATTTCAGAAATATATTAAACAAAAACAAAATAAAAGCCATCTGTAACGCTATCACCCAGAAGTAACCAGTGATAAGATTTGGTATGTAGACTTTCATTACTTTCTTCTCATAGTGATGATTTCTAAGATAAGTAAAACTGGAATTATGCATACTTATAGATACTCTTCTTATTCTCAGCAGGCAAAGATAGCTGTTAAAACACCTTGATTTCTGCAACTGTTGGCAGCCTTTTCAGGCCTTCCTAGTTTTTGTTTTGTTTTGTTGTGTTTTAGAGAAGCAAATCCTCTGTTTTCTTTTTTTTTAAGTTAAATAAATGGAATTTGTTAATCTCCCTCCTAAAAAACATCCTGAGACTGCAGCTAAAAACAGATTTATATGTTTAAATCTATTGGATTATTGAGGGGCAAGAATATTGCGATACATGACCTTATTTTTGTTTGAGGATGACTTATATTTTTAGGTAACTATTGGTTGTTCTACACAGCATCACTTGCTCACTTTAAATCATTACTCCTCTTCTCAAGATACTTTTTTTGTAACATGAGCTCAATAATACTTTGTGGCTGACTTGACTTAAAATTTTCTTCTGTTGAATTGATTGTATAGAGAAAACATTTTTATTTGATAAAAGGTTTATAGATGTTGAAAAATGGTATGTGAGATACCTTTTCTTACTACTTAATTGACTATTTCCTTCCTGTTTCTTTCAGGAGGTTATCATCTTGTGAAAATTGGAGATCTATTCAATGGGAGATATCATGTGATCCGAAAGTTGGGCTGGGGACACTTTTCAACAGTGTGGTTATCATGGGATATTCAGTAAGTTTTAGTAGGCCTGCAAAAGAATTAGTTAGGTGATGCCTAAATGTTTTTGTCTGATTTTCCAGAGATCATCCAGCCTTTAGTCTAGCTCCAGACTGATTTCTTGTTTAGAATTTTGTTGTTGATAATCTTTATGTTCATGGGAAAATGACTTTCCTCTGGTGAAGAAGCACCTTAGAGAAAAGGATTGATTAAATTAGTAAGGTGCTTGGAACTTCCAAATTCAAAGCATTACAAGTACTCAATGAAAGTATGGGATGTAAATTCATAGTTTTTCTCACTTGGAGTAGAGTTAAATTTTTAGATGATGTCCTAGACCAACCTATGTGGAATTATTTTCTTATATTTTGTTTTGGTAACAGATTTGCTTGGCCATACAGTCTAAAACTTTTCTCTACATAAAAATCATAGGCAATTAACATTGGATGTTTACATAAGAGTGTACCATCTATCTTTCATGAAGATAATTGCTGTCTATGAACTTTAATTTTTATCAGTTTGTTTTCACCCAAGTATTTTTTCTGGCTTCTTACAGGAAAGTGTTATGGCTTTTATTAACCTTTTAGCTTTTGCCATACAGATAAGCAAGATACTTCTGATTTGGTGGGATTTTCCTCCTTATTTTTCCCCATCCATGGCTTTACTTGGATTCAGGAAGATATTCAGAAGGTAGATTTTAACTTAGAGAAAATGTTTGGTGACTGACATTACCTGAGAACAGATTTTCTTCTTTCTGTAAATTAAATCTGGCCAGTTAGTGCCATTAACAGGTACAAGTGATCCCAAAGAAGTAGCCTATCTTTGAGTACAGGGAAACATGAAATCAGTATTTGTCCTTTTGTCTGTCTCCCAGTTATAGCTAAATCTTGGCTTCCTATAAAGGTAGGACATTTAGTCCTAATTGGCTGTGTTTGTTTCTTAGGGGGAAGAAGTTTGTGGCAATGAAAGTAGTTAAAAGTGCTGAACATTATACTGAAACAGCGCTAGATGAAATCCGATTGCTGAAATCAGTGAGTATTAGATCATATGTGTGAACTGCAAAGCATTGTAAATAAAGTTTTGTTAAGACATACTAAGTGTAGACTCTTTAGCATGACTTATTTTAACTGTGAAGTTCCAACATCCTTAAAGAGGTAAAAGATGACAATATTTACACATTCTGTGCATTTGGTGGGGAACTTGTGGAATATGCCATGATGGGAATTCGCCCTACATACACCCTGAAAGAAACTTTCGAATAATCAAAAATGTTTATTGAGCATGTTTTATGTACCAGATAGCACAAAGAATGGGTTTTTTTCCCCACTATGGTTAAAAGGAAAGTTGTATGAATAAATATATAACATGTATTTTGTTTTAAAATGTTATAAAAATATATAATAAAAAATAAACACTGTATTTATTAATTGCCTTTATACCTGGAAACTAGGTAAATTTTATCAAAAACTTATTTTCAGTTTTGTTATAAATTAGGAAGATGTCAGTGTAGTAGAGGGAGCTTAAACTCAGAGTTAGAAAACCTAGCTTTTGGAACCAGTTCTATCCCAATATATCCTCTAACTCATCATTTTATTTTCTTCTGAGCCTTAGATTTTTCATTCATAAAGTGAGTATGTTAGACCAGGAGGGCTCTAAGGAAGTACTTTTCAAGGTGCCAGTCTATGACAAGATAAGGAGCTCGTGCCCGAAAGTAAATCAATGTACTGCCTCCTTCGTTGAGAAAGTCTGTCTATGAAAAAAAATATATCAGCTGAATAAACAGTGTGGTTGGTGCTGTAGTTGATTTGCATCCTGTAAAAGTTCCTTAATTCCTCATGGCCTGGTAACCAGCAGTTAATTTGGGAGTCACACTTTGAGTAGCAAAAATGGTCAAATTAGAACAATAGTCTTTGTTGGTTGTATTTCCTTTTGTGAACTGCTTATTTAAGTTCTTTGGCTATTTGAGCTATTAAAATTTTAGTATGTTTTTCTCACAGATTTGTGTGGGCTCTTTCTTGGAGTGATTAATCATTGGTTATATTTTGCTGCAGGTATTCCCTCCTCCAACATTTGGCCTATTTCTGTGCCTTCCCTTTTGCTAACTACTGTCTCTTCCCCCACTGTAGGTTCGCAATTCAGACCCTAATGATCCAAATAGAGAAATGGTTGTTCAATTACTAGATGACTTTAAAATATCAGGAGTTAACGGAACACGTATCCTTTTAAGAATCTGTTTGAAAGTAAATCATGAAATAACTTTATCCCAAAAAAGGAACCAGATTTGTGCAAATAGCATTGGTCTCTGTTCTCAAGGCAAACTATAATCAAATTACTTTCTTTTATTGTAAACTTCTGAACACAGATGTGAATCATGTCTGTCTTGGTATGTTGTGATTTTTCGGGGTATTGCTTTAGGCTTTTTCTCCTTTTCAGGCAAATTAAACCAAAATCAAAGGAAAACTTCTTTAGAAAATAGCCTTGTATTACTAAATAAAAGTTCTATGATTTTTATCGATTAGCACAGAAATTTTAATGGAAGTAATTTTTCATAAATACTGGGTTAAATAAGAATTTAATACATTTTATTATCTACCAGGCCTCAACACTGAAGAGACTGTGCATGTGGGTTGTGCTTAGAATCTAAACAGGTGTGATTGTTCACATTCATCATAATGAAAAAACTGACTTGTTTTATGTTTTTATCCAGATTATTAGAGTTTTAGAGTTGAAAGGAACCTTAGCTGATTTTTTCCTTAAGTTAATATCAGAGTGCCTTGCAGTGAGCTAATTGAAAGGTTGTTGCAACAACTATGCTTATATAGGCCTATCAGATTTTTCAGAGAAAAAGATGAAGTAGAATCTCATTCAGATTGGAGAGTCTAAAACTACCTATTCATAAACTATTTAAACATGTATAAGGAAAGACATTTCCCATATCATTCTACTTTCCCTGCATGTTTAGCTTCTCTTCCCATGCATTCTTGATTACCAGTGATGATCTTTTTTTAAGGAGGCAGGCTACATATGGTTCTGTAGTATCACGTGGACTGTGGTTAGAGATTTGAACAGAGAAGCGAGAAGAGAGGATGAGAAAGGAGAGAGAACAGGTGATAATGTGAAAAGATTTTATCTGTCATTCTGAAGTTAGTTGTGGCTTCTCTCCTTAGAGAAGTACAAATCACATATCCCCAGTCTCTAAGGAAAACTGCTACAAGACATAAAAACAGCATCTTGTGTCTATTGTGGTCACTTTGTAGATGGCTTACTGTGTGGGTGTGTGCTTGTGTTTTCAAAGTATTAAGAAGAAGGCTAACCAAGAAATAAAAACATACACGGGATGTCATGATGCCCATTAGATTCAGTTTCCCTTTAGTTTGATCTTGTAATGTTTGTCATTGTGCCACACATCTCTGCTAATTTGGAAAGGTTACAAATAAAACTGTAGAAATATTCTAGGTAGTCTCCTTGGTAATGCTGAATACCTTTATTTGACCCTAAGCAAGACTACTTTTTTTTTTTTTAAACTACTGAACTATCTTAGATTTGAATTTCAAGTTCCAAGATATTTTCCAAACATTAACCAGATGGTTTCACTATAGTTTCTATCTACTGAGTCCGGATTTCATTCCTTTCTCCCGTTGTCCTTAGCCATTTCTTTCTGCCCTTCCTCCTGCTTGTCTCCCAGCTATCTTGGCTACTGCATTATTTGCTGCTATTAGAGATGGAAAAGGATAAAACTGAGCACTGAGTTAAGGGTTAATGGTCATATTGGTTATATTACTCTCCTGCCCCTCATCTCTTTTCACAACACAGGCGTCGTCCCTGCATGGAGCTGTTTATCTGTATTTTTCTTTTGTGTCTGAGCATACTGCTTTTTGTCTGGAGAACTGTCATTTCTCATATTGAAATATAAAGCACCCTGAACTAGAAGATTGGTTATTATGGAGACTTCAATATAAATTGGTTCATTCTACTTCCATGTGTGGTGAGGGGAGAGGGGTGATTCAGAAGGGACAGCTGGTCTATATATAGTATTGATGTTAACCATAGAGTGGCATCATTGGCCACCTATGTGACCTACTATGTCTTTAGGATAGTGTTTTTTAAAACATTGTTGTCAAATTGTAATGCTTTTCTCAAAAAATAAAAGTTAAGATTGAAGCTAGGAACATAAGAGAATAACTTAAAATTTCTGTTTTCTGGGTTTGTTTTTTTTTTTTTAAGCAATCTGCATTTTAAAAAACCCTGTTTTGGTATATTTCATATATACAAAAGTAGAATAGTTTAATGGATCACTACAGATCCATTACCCATTTCAAGAGTTATCACCTCATAGCCAATCTTGTTTTGTCTGTACCTCCTGATAATTTTGCAGCCAATCTTAGATATATTATTTCATCCATAAGTATTTTAAAATGTATCTTCAGAAGACCAAGGAATCTTTTAAAATATAACCTCAACACAATTATTATACCTGAAAAAGTTGGGACCAATTTCTGAGTCATCCAGTATCTAGTCAGTATTTCAGTCTCTCCAAATGTCTCATACTTTTTGTTTTAGTTATTTTATACTCATTTGAGTTAGGATCAACATAAGGTCTTTGACAGTTTCTTATTATTTGGCACATGAAGATGTTCCAGGCTCATCTTGTACATTTCCTGTCCCAAACTTGGAATCAGTCATTTTTCTAAGAAGCCCTAATTCCTTTTAGTGGGAAATGGAGAACAGAATCTAAGCACTAGGAGTACACTTTGCTACTGAGTTGATTTATTGCCATTACTTTTATGATTTGTTGATCCATTGCAGAGCAGATACCTTCATTTCCTTCCTCCTCTCCTTTTTTTGGGTCACTTGAAGTTGCCCCCGCAGCTTACTCTTGTGGATGGGTGGGTTTCTTTGTTTGGATTATTTTTCTCTATGTGTTTCATTTTGGATAGTTTCTATTCAAAGTTCACTAAACTGTTTTATTCTGCAGTGGCCTAATCTGCCGTTTATCCCATCCAGTGTGTTTTTCATCTCTCACATTGTATTTTTTATCTCAGAAGTTCAATTTCAGTCTCTTTTTTTTTTTATGTCTCCTATGTCTCTACTTTTCAGCATATGGAATACAGCTGTAACTGTAATTTCCTTGTCTGCTAATTCTAACATCTGTGTCAGTTCTGGGTCAGTTTCAAATGATTATTCTAATTTTCAGATACATTTTCCCTTATCTTTGCTGCCTGGTAATCTTTGATTGAGACATTATGATTTTTACCTTGGCTGCTGGATATTTTGTATTTTTATAAATCTTCTTGAGCTTTGTACTGGGATGCAGTTACGTTACTTGGAAACAGTTTGATCCTTTTCAGATTCTGCTTTTTTACTTTATGATTTGTTAGATGGATCCAGAGCAGTGTTCAGTCTAGGGCTAGTCATTTCTTCTACTGAGGCAAGACCATCCTGAATATCTACCCAATGCCCCATGACTATAAATTTTTCTAGTCTTTCTTTTTTTAATTGAGATATAATTTACATAGGCAATTGTATTCATTTTGGGTGTACAACATAATGATTCGATATATGTATACATTGCAAAATGATTACCTCGGTAAGTTTAGTTAACATCCATCACCACACATAGTTACAATTTTTTTTCTTGTGATGCTACTCTCTTAGCAACTTTCAAATATACAATACGATATTGTTAACTCTAGTCACCATGCTGTACATTATATCCCCAGGAATTCATCTTATAACTGGAAGTCTGTACCTTTTGATTCACCCCTTTCCCCCACCCCCCACCTCTGGCAGCCACCTATCTGTTTTCTGTTCAGATTTTCTTTCAGATTCCACATATAAATGATACAGAATATTTGTCTCTCTCTCTCTCTCTGACTTACTTCACTTAGCATAATAATGCCCTCAAGATCTATCCATGTTGTTGCAAATGGCAGGATTTCCTTTTTTTATGGCTGAATAATAATCAGGTGTGTGTGTGTGTATGTACACACACATGCCACATCTTCTTTACCCATTCATCCATCGATAGACACTTAGGTTGTTTCCATGTCTTAGCTATTGTAAATAATGCTGCAGTGAGCGTGGGGGTACAGATATCTTTTGGAGTTAGTAATTTCATTTCCTTCAGATAAATTTGCTAACATGGAATTGCTGGATCATATGGTAGTTCTATTTTTAGTCTTTTGAGGAACCTTCGTACTGTTTTCCATAGTGGCTGCACTAATTTACATTCCCACCAGTGGTGCACAAGGGTTCCCTTTTCTCCACATCCTCACCACCACTTGTTATGTCTTGTCTTTTTGATGATAGCCATTCTAACAGATGTGAGGTGATATCTTACTGTGGTCTTTATTTGCCTTTCCCTGATGATTGGTGATATTGAGTGCCTTTTCATGTACCTGTTGGCCATCTGTGTGTCTTCTTTGGAAAAATGTTAGTTCAGATCCTCTGCTCATTTGTTAATCAGATTGCTTTTTTTCTATTGAGTTGTACGAGTTCTTTATATATTTTGGGTATTAACTCCTTAATATGGTTTGCAAATATTTTCTCCCATTCTGTAGGTTACTTTTTCATTTTGTTGATGATTTCCTTTACTGTGTAGAAGATTTGTAGTTTGATATAGTCCCACTTGTTCATTTTTGCGTTTGTTGCCATTGCTTTTAGTGTCAAATCCAAAAAATTATTGCCAAGACCAATGTCAAGGAGCTTACCACCTACGTTTTCTTTTAGGAGTTTTATGGTTTCAGGTCTTACAGTCAAGTCATTAGTCCATTTTGAGTTGATTTTTTGGGTATAGTGTAAGATAGTGGTCCAGTTTCATTCTTTGGCATGTGGCTGTTCAGTTTTCAAATACCATTTATCTAAGAGACTGTCCTTTCTCTATTGTGTATTCTTGGCTTCTTTGTCGTAAATTAATTGACTATATATGTGTGAGTTTATTTCTGGGCCATGACTATGACTGAATTTTTCTAATCTTTTTGATGAGAACAGACATTGAGGAGACCTGTGGGAACGCCACGTACTATTCCCTCTAAGCCTTTGAGGTGTTTTCCCCATCTGCTTCTGGTAATTTCCTCATATGCTATGCTGATTGATACTTTGATGAATACTTGATGGGTCCCTCTGCAGATCTCCAGGGTTCTCTTTTTCTGCAGCTCTCTCCTTTCTGGAACCTTGTTCTATGAACTATAGCTGCCTTGATCACCCAAGACTCTCAACTCTGTCTAACTCAGGAGTCTGCCAGGAAAGTCTCAAGGCAGTAAGATGGGACAGTTTGTTTCTCTTCTCTCAGGGGTCACTGCCTTCATTACCTGATGGCCAGGGTCTTAACATCTGTTGTTTTATGTATTGGTAGTGATGTCTTCCAGATTTGCCTGTTTAAAAGTACATTTTTCTTTTTATAGTTCTTAATAAGCAGTCTGTGGGGTGATATTGGGACACTGTGACCATTCCTTTTCCCAACAGTCTTTCACTCAGTGGTTTTAGTATTCATTGATTCTTACCTGAATCAGTTATTCCTATAGTGATTGTAAAATGGTGACTTTCTATTTCTGTTTTACTTTGTGTATTTATTACTTGACTTTTTCTATAAAGAAGACATTTCCCTCCCCTCAACACACACTTATTTTAGTATCCGTTTGGACTCATTCTATTTTTACTTTATAAGTTAATTCATAACTTCACGCTTTAAAATGTCCTCAACTTCAGCCAGTGGCATCCTCTTTATGCACGTTCCTTTCTCCTCTTGACGTGTTCCCTTACTGTTGGCACAGCAAGGTGTTCCAGGTTTGACCTGGTTTTGGCTGTTTCTTCAAGGAGCCCAGGTTTTCTTTTAGTGGAGAATCTTACTTAAAACATAAGGCTGGGCACTAGGTTATTATTACATATGTGTGTCTTGACTTTCCAATTTATATAGAAACTGCTAGAGATGGATGATACCAACATCATAGTACTAAAATCCCTGCAGTGCTCCACACACTATTAGGCTCCAAGAGTATTCCTGCTATGTGGTGTGATTAGGATATTCATACATAAAGAGACCACATGGTGGCATTAGAATCAAGATTAGTTTTATAAACTACAGAGCATAAATCAAGTCAGTTTTCTATTTTTAAAAAAATATTGGGTTTGCGTTTTTCAGGTTAAGTTTTGGTACATTGCCTTCTGTAGTTAAAGTGGAATTTATTTTTCCTGCTTTGAGACTATGAGGGTAGGAGTTGTTACCCTGGACATTAGTTTTGACCCAAGGGAAGAGTCTAATCAGCAACTTAAGACCAGTGCTTTCACAAACTGCGTGTACGTGTTTCCCTTTTCCTTTTACCACTGTTTGAATATGCATAGTTTTACCAATAAACCACCTCCCCAGAATTTTCCATTTCTTGGATGTTTTCAGTGGCTAAAGCATTAATTAACCTTTGAAATTTCAGAGTATTGGCAGCTAGATATTTTTTTAAATCAAGCTGTATAACCTTATACTGAAAGAATAACACAATAACAGCTTCACTGGGGTAGAACACATCTTGTCTTGTCCCTTTCTTCTCTTGTGGCTCCCTGTTCCTCCTTAATGAACTCCTAGATATCTGCATGGTGTTTGAAGTTTTGGGGCATCATCTGCTCAAGTGGATCATCAAGTCCAATTATCAAGGGCTTCCGCTGCCTTGTGTCAAAAAAATTATTCAGCAAGTATGTATGTTAGTATTTTCTATGTGGTGATTTTTTTATAGTCTTAAAGTTTCAGGAGTTTCCTATTTCCAATAGAATTTTTATTTTAAAAACTAGGTTTTTCTAATTGTTACAATTGTTTTATTCAGCCCCTGGGGTTTATTATGTGTATTCTGTTTTTAAATGTTTTAGCATTACCATTTTTCCTCAGGTTCATTTCCTACAATAATTATTAGAGGGGAAACTGTGTGCAGTAGCTGATTTTGGAAATTTGGAGCCCTTATCTAAAAGTTCTGGTTGCAAATATTGATTATATATTTAGAATTATTATGTCAAACTGTTACCATCTCTTTATATAACATTATTCATGGACATTTTCTAATATTCTAAATAGCTTTTAATATACAATAAAGAAGTCTACCATCAGGAAAATAATAGTACTTCAAAGGGCACAAAATTTGTTTGGATAATGTGTTTTGGGGTAAAGAGCTCCAAACTGGGAAGTGAGAGACCTCAGTTCATCAACAAGAGAATTTGAATGAGAAGATACCTAAATCTCTTTCATCATCTACATTTCAACACTTAAAGGGCATGTTGACCATTTATTCTCAGTTTTTATAATGTACCTTGTTAAAGAATCTCTCCAAATAGAATTAGGTTTGTAAAGCTTGGGAGAAATTTTTGTTGTGAATAAACTCTTGCCTTTGTTTATAGTTTACAATTAATCTTTCTGGGGAAGTTTCTTTGTGCTTAAAAAAAATTGCTTTATTCTCTGTAGAAAACTACCGTATCGTTTTTATATTTTTATTTTTTAAAATGTACTGTGATTTCTTCCTTTTCCTGAAAGACTTGTATTCCATGTTTGCCAAGTCTACCACTCTGTTCTTATTCAGGTGTTACAGGGTCTGGATTATTTACACACTAAGTGCCGTATCATCCACACTGACATTAAACCAGAAAACATCTTGTTGTCAGTGAATGAGCAGTACATCCGAAGGCTGGCTGCAGAAGCCACAGAATGGCAGCGGTCTGGAGCTCCTCCACCTTCCGGGTCTGCAGGTATATTTTCTTTCGGGACTTTGCTGTCAGTAGTAGTTAAGAGAAATTCCTATTTTTATTCTATTACCAGGCAGTTAAGTAAAGCACCACTCATTCATTTGACAATGAGATACAGTAAGTACTTACATGTTAGAAATAGTCCCAGCCTTCAAAAGACTTTTTTCTCAGTATTGCTTCCATATGGGAAGAAGACTAGAGATTGTGTCTTTTAGGTACAGATAAATTGTATATTATAAAAGCTGATGTATGTTATTGTTTTAAAATGTTTTCTCTTATGATTTGATGCCATTTTTGATGTGTTTACCTCTTAACCATGATCATACATGCTCACTTATGGATCAGTGATCTGTGCAGGGGCAAGATAACATTGCTGTTAAGAATTTGTGTTTAAGCACTAGAGTGGACAGACTGGTTTGAATCTTGGCTTCTTCATTGGCTGGGTGATCTTGGGCGAGTCACTTGACTTCATTTTCCCTCGTGTAGGAGTTATTGGGATTAAATTTCATGTTAAAGCAGTTAGTAGTGTGCCACACAGTATTATGTGCTAAATAAATGATGACTACTATGATTGTGATGATTTTTTTTCCATTTGAGGTACAGATTTTAATTTTAGTAGTTTAATTACATTAGAGGAACTGTCTTGATCCTCAAGTTGAAGTATCAGTTATCATAGGGTTCCTTTAAAAAGGAAGATTGAAGAAGGGGGAAATGAGGAGTTAGTCATTGGGCATAGAGTTTCATTTTTGCAAAATGAAAATGTTACACAACAATTTGAATATAGTTCATACTACTGAACTGTAAACTTAAGAATAATTAAAAGGGAAATTTTATACTGTGTTTTTTACCATCATTTAAAAAATTTTTTTAAAAGGAATACTGAAGGGCTGGCCCAGTAGCGTGGTGCTTAAGTTCACACTCTCTGCTTTAGCAGCCCAGGGTTTGCAAGTTTAGATCCCAGGCGCGGAGCTCCACACCGCTCATCAAGCCATGCTATGGTGGCATCACATATACAAAATAGAGGAAGGTTGGCACAGATCTTCCTCACCAAAAAAAGAAAAAAGAAAAAAAGGGAAGACTGAAGATTCTACCTCCCACTTAAGCTAAACTAATATCCATAACATGCTATATAACAAATATAGCTCTTGATGCCACTCTTTTTTGTTTGTTTTTTTACAACTGACCAGTGCCAAGGGGAAGAATTAGAGATGAGAGTCCTGAATGGGGATGACAACTCTGTTGCCTTTCATTTTCTATTTTAAGCAGTACATGGCAATGGGATTTTAGCAGCATTAACAGTGGAACCAGAAATGGGGACTTGGCTCTTTGCATATATTGATGCTATCTGGAGAATTTAATTTATTTAAACTTATTTTGTCTGTCAACTTTTGTAAGCATTGTTCTTTTAAAAAAAAATAATGTGGCTTCTATCAAAGTTGCTTAAAAACAGTAATTTTCTCTACAATGTAAACTGCATAAGACACTTCATTCTGGTGGAGTGTCTTATATGAAGCCTTAGTTTATATTGCCTGCTGAATGCTAAGATTCTTACCTGATTTTCTTTACTTTCCAGTCAGTACTGCACCCCAGCCTAAACCAGTAAGTATAAGGCATTTCTATATTTGATTCTGATCTATGGGCGATGGGCAGGGGTTCTTCTGTTAAGGATGGTCAGTTTGTTTAGAGTTTAAAAACCAAATTAAAGAATATTCCTGCACTTCTATAATTATCTCCAATAAATTTCCATGCATCTTTAGCAAATGTGTTGTACTGGTGAGACTTCTATACATTTGAGTGTCTCTGAGAGTATACCAGCCCCACAGACTGCGCAGAGGAGCAACATTTGTTAATTTTGGTTTTGTTTGGTTTCATGAGAGGATTCGAATTTTTTAAGTTAATGAAAAACTTAAATGCTATGTTAGGGAAAGAGGGAAATTTAATTAGGAAATAATTAAAGTTAACAGTTATCTCCAACTGGGGGTAATGGATTAGCCACCTGAAGGCTCTATCTGTTTGTAATCTCCGCCCAGGCTGACAAAATGTCAAAGAATAAGAAGAAGAAATTGAAGAAGAAGCAGAAGCGCCAGGCAGAATTACTAGAGAAGCGAATGCAGGAAATTGAGGAAATGGAGAAAGAGTCGGGCCCTGGGCAAAAAAGACCAAACAAGCAAGAAGAATCAGAGAGTCCTGTTGAAAGACCCTTGAAAGAGAACCCACCTAATAAAATGACCCAAGAAAAACTTGGTATAAATAGAGCATCACAAAAATTACTTTGTAGCTAACTTTAACATTAATTTATCATTGTTATATAATATAGTGGTTTCATGCATACAACACTCTGGGGGTGTCCTTATGCAGTAAGAATACAGAACTTGTCATAAGTGTTAGGCAGGTAATATTCAAATGTAATTTCTAACTTTTCTCAGGAAATGCAGCGTCAACTTCATTTAGCAATTGGGTAAGGATAAGAAGATCTTTGTCTTTCTGTAAATAGGTTTTAGATGTTCAGTCATGTTTTTATGTTACCCTGTATAAATTCTAGAAAATGTTTCAATCTTGTGGAGAAATTTTTCTCTTCTTTCCTTCATACACATACACATACATGCTTTTTATCTGTTTGTTCCTTAGAAGAGTCAAGTACCATTGACCAGGATCTAACACTTACGGAACGTGGTGTAGAGGGTGGTGCAGCAGAAATTAATTGCAATGGAGTAATTGAAATCGTTAATTATACTGAGAACAGTAATAAAGAATCATTGAGGCTTAAAGAGGATCTACATAATGCTAATGACTGTGATGTCCAAAATTTGAAGCAGGAACCTAGTTTCCTAAGCTCCCAAAATGGAGACAGCAGCACATCTCAAGAAACAGACTCTTGTACACCTGTAACCTCTGAGGTGTCAGATGCCATGATGTGCCAGTCTTCATCAAATGTAGACCAGTCATTCAGTGAACAGGACATCAGCCAACTTCAAGAAAGCATTCGGGCAGAGATTCCCTGTGGAGATGAGCAAGAGCAAGAACATAATGGACCACTGGACAACAAAGGTACCTGTGCAGACATACTTCTCCAGTACTCCTTCCCTGCGTAACATAGTCATGAATTTCTCGACTAAAAGTAGCATTGTTTTTGTAAATACAGCTTTACAGCAGGTGTCCAACTTACCTTAAATGTGTAAATCTGTAGCTAACTTTGAATTTTATTGGTCATGTAGTGGGTGCACAGCATTTCACCTGTTGCTATGAAGGCTGAGGTTTTAATTCTGAAAACTCAAGGTGTTGCTCTACTTTTTTTATCTTAGAAAAGTTATTGTAGGTTGCCAATTGGAGGCCTGGGTGTATTACCTCAAAGAGTTTTCTTAACCTTTGGGCATTTCTGTATTCACTGAACAGTCTTATTGATGATGCCTGTTGTCTATAGGAAAATCAGCTGCTGGACATTTTCTAGTTAATCCCCTTGAGCCAAAAAATGCAGAAAAGCTCCAAGTGAAGATTGCTGATCTTGGAAATGCCTGTTGGGTGGTAAGTTAAACTTGTTTTAGTCCTTGTTTCGAAGTGACTGTGAATGAATGAAAACTTGGACTTAATTGTGCTAAGAGAAGAAAACATCTGCAGTTCTATAACATCTGCAGTTAACATTTTAGTGAATATTTTTTCACTTTTTCTTTTAACCTTTTATTATGGAAAAGTTCAAATATATTTACAAAAGTAGAAGGAATGATATAATGAAACAATCCCCCCCACTGCAGGTACCTGTCACCCAGCTTCAGTAATGTCAACTCCTGGCCAATCCTTTTTTATCTATATCCTCATTCGTTTTCATACTCTCAATGCCTACGTTCATACTTTCCCCACTATTTTCAAATTTGGCATCTAATTTATTAACTATAACCTTTTAATTCACTTAATATATTTTGGACACTGTCTTTGTCAACCAAAAATTTGTATCAAGTTCAGTTGGCTGTGCAGTATTCCCTAAAATACTGTGACCTTACACATTTTTGACAGCTCTTTGTAATGAGCATCTTTGCTCATGAATCTTTGTGTAGTTGTCCTTAAGACATGTTCTAGACATGAAATTGCTAAGTCAAAGTGGAGTGCTAAAAGGACTTTTTGACGTAATGTGTCATATTAATACTGTTGTTTACCTAGTTAAGAATGTTTTTTTGCGTTGTTTTTAATGGACATCTTTTTAAAATCTACGGTAAAATGATTTGCACATAAAGGACACTACTCAAAGAGCCATATGCTTTGTAAACAGGAATGTTGAAGATTGTTGAGGCAAAAACTGTGAGCTGTTGAAAATCTACTTTAATAGGTTTTAAATTCCCTATTCCATATGTCATCCTGTACCTAATGGTTCATACCCTAGTAGGATCTCACTTCCAATATTGATTCTACAATATTGTGATAACCTTTTAGAAAAAATGAAGTCAGAGCTTAGCACTGACTGATAGGAATGTGGAAAAGCTTTTCAGGTAATTAGAATTACTCCACCACGCCACCGTCTGGTCCCGGCCACCATATGTTTTCACCTGGATAACTGCAACAGCCTCCTCACTCTTTCCTTTCTGCTGCCCTTGTCCTCTACCGACTTGTCAACACAGCTTTCAGAGTGATCCTTCTAAATGTAAATTAGGTCAAATATTCTCAAAACCTTGCAGTGGCTTCCCTGAGAATGAATGCCAAAGTCCTTACAGAGTCCCACACACCACCAAGCAAAAAATACTTACTGTTCCTCTGCCTGGAATTTCCTTCCCAAGATAATGTGTACAGCTCACTCCCTCATTTTCTTCAAGTTACTGTTCAGATATCATCTTACCAGGGAGATCTTCCCTCAACACCTAACAAATAGCAGACCACCACTCTCCAAACCCTTACACCTTCATTATATTCATTCAGGTATTTTCTCTCTCTTCCTCTCCTCCCTCAATTTTTTTTTTCTCCACAGCACTTATCACAATCTGATACTATATATCTGTTTATTTAATATCTCTCTTCCTAGAATGTATGTCCCATCACAACAGAGATTTTTTTTGTTCACTGCTGTCTCGACAGTACTTAGAACAGTGCCTGGTACATAGGAAGTGCTCAATAAATATTTAAGTAAGTGAACTGTAGAAAAACATATTGGTTCTGTAGCAAATACCACATGGTACAAACTTGACATGCTTGTCAGTTTTCTGCCCGCACCATGTTTCAAGCTTTCATGCCTTTTGTTTGGAACACCTTCCTCCATGCTTTCCTTACCCTTTCCATTTGGCACATTTTATTCTGGTACAGTCTTTCCTGTCACTTTTACTACAACAGAATTAATCTCTCTCTTTTCTTCAACTATTACATGCATGTCTTTTTTCTTTTTTTACGTGTCTCTATGCTAAAATGACTTTACATTCTTTTCATTCATTCGCTATTCAGCAAACACAATGGCACACACTCTGACCTGGGCACCAGGACACAGTGGTGAACTAGACATGGATGTCTTGGCTTGCTGGATCCTGGTCAAATCTCACATCTTATTGGTCTCTTCAGCACAGCAGTATCTGATAGTCAGTAATGGAATTTTGCGTGATTCTCAATAGCTTGATTTTTTTAAGATATTATGCCTTTGCTTATCTGTTATGCATGTATATAGTTTAGAGAGAGTTGTGTAGATTTTGATTCAAAAATATATCCCCTCCCTTTGCCAATGTATCTACCTTCATATCATTAGTAAATAACTTGGCAATGTTACTCCCAATTCTTTTTTTCAGTTTTACGTATTATTTCTTCCTTCTGGAAAGTAGGACTCATTTACCACCACTGTACCCATTCCCCACCTTCCCAATTTAATATGATTTTTGGCTAGGTGATCATTCCATGTTTCTATTCGTAGGACTCTAATGTTATCCTCAGCTGAACTGATCATATATTGTGTTATGATTCCTTTTCCCTTTCTGCCTAACACTATGTTTCATTTGCTTAGTTGTCATTATACTACTTATCACTTAATGCAGCCCCCACTGTCACCCAGTGGTGTAAACACATATACTTTAAATCATACAGATACTTTGGCTATTTTTTCAGCTGCTTCCTAAAGAGCTCTATCCTGGAACCTGTTTCTAAACTGTGTTCATTTGTTGGGTTGCCCTGCAGGCCTGCTGCATTACTGTTTGGGATTTCCTTTCACCATCATCACTCTCTCTTTATATCCCCTGTTTTCTGTCTCTCTGATCTTCTTTCTTGATTTACTCCATCCTTGTTTTGTCTTGTTTTGTTTGGAGTACATAGAGCCTGCAGTAGCTTCCTAAGAAAGGGTGTGAGAGATGGGGTAGGGGCGGCTGCATGTAAAGTTCTGGGTTGAAAATCATTTTCCCTCAGAATGTTTGTCATTGCTCTGTTGTCTTCTAGTTTCCTGTCTTGTTGCTGCTAAAGACCAATGCCATTCTGATCTTGATCCTTTCTGTGAAGATGTTTCCCCCTGTGGATGTCTATAGGATCATCATTTCACAGCGATATGCCTCACTGGGTCTGTTTTTATCCATATGCGTCCATAAGGACTTGGTGTGCACTTTCAATACTGAACTCTAGTTGTTTGGTTTTGACTCTTTCTTGATTTTTTTTTTTTTTAATTTCCTCTTCCTTGGTCTCTATTCTCTAGCTCTGAAATTTTGTTATTCAAATGTTAGATTTCCTTTGCAGATCTCTCATTTTCTTACCTTTCTCTCCTATTTTCTATCATTTTCCTTTTGTTTTCTGGGAGATTTATCAACTTGTTCTTATAAGCCATATTTTTTCTTATTTGTCCTACTATATTTTTACTTTTTAAGAGTTCTTTGGTTCTCTGATTATCCCTCAGAAGATACTGATTATTTTTCCATTTTTGACCTATCCTTCTTCCTATAGGTATCTGTTTAGGATCGCTAAACCAAAGACTGTCTGACCATATGAATGAAGTATTAGAAAGCTGTTTGAGAGCTCTGTGCCTGGGTGGGTCTTGTTGCTTGTTACTCACTGTAGAATGATCTGTCTGGGCTATTTCATTTCATCCTCAGATGTCAGGATCTTTGGATCTTTCCTCTTGGATTGGTCATATTTCCCACAGAAGACTTATAGTCTTCCTCAGATCTCCTACCCAGAGAGTAAGTGGCAGGCTACTAGTGTTCTTGGAGCTGAGTTAAGCAAGAAAACTGAGGGTTCAACACACAGTTACATACAGTCACTTAATTTCACTGTTTTCAGAATGGTACTCTCCCCTCGACTGTGCAGGGTGTCCTCCAGCGATCCTGTTTTACCCACTCCAGAGAAAACCTCTAATGGTCTGTCCGGTCAGGGAAGGGACTGTTCGACTGCATCATGCCCTGTGTTCTAGAGCTCTTTTTCTTTAAAAGATGTTTTTGGGGGGTTTTTTTGTGAGGAAGACCAGCCCTGAGCCAGCATCCATTGCCAATCCTCCTCTTTTTGCTGAGGGAGACTGGCCCTGGGCTAATATGCGTACCTATCTTCCTCCACTTTATGTGGGACACCGCCACAGCATGGCTGACAAGCAGTGCGTCTGCGGGTGCCTGGGACCTGAACCTGCAAGCGCGAACTAAACCGCTGCGCCACTGGGCCAGCTCCTAAAAGATGTTTAAAGCAGTATTCTCGTGTTGAATTCCTACCCGTACCCCTACTGTCAGAGATACCTGATACCACTAAGTCCTGAGCCTTTGGGGGGAGGAGTACTGTGGTATATATCACACTGCTTCTCAGCTTTCACCAGTGGCTTATTATTCAGCTTTCTTGGATCCACTAAGACATTGACCCGTGATCTCGCTGCTTTCCAACTTCTAAATTTTATTTCTCTGACTTCTTTGCCATTCTCTGTCTTTGTCAGTTTATGCTTTAAAAATTAACACTGGATTCTCTACTGAAGTGGAGTTTCAGGAGTGGATATGTGTGTGTGTATCCAATCCACCTTCTTTACTTTTGCTGATTCTTGGCTTCCTTTATCATTTACAGCATTTTTGTAAGGCAGTACTGAGACACAATGAGTAAAGACAACTCCGTTGAACAGCATGTCCATTTTTCTAACTGTATCATGTGCAGTACATTTCCATGTCAAACTCAGTATCTGAACCCATTGTTTTCCTAAAACCACTTCCCTCTCTAAGTCTCTTCATCTCTGTTTTTGTCAACAGATAGCCAGCCCTCTAGGCCTCTGCCACAAAGTTCCTTTGGCTCTTCCTTCTGTCTCCCACGTCTAACCATTGAATTTTTAAATTCTCCTCATTCTTTCTATGAATGGGTTTAATTCTTCCCTCTCCTATTTCCACAACCATTGTTCAGATTTTTATTATTAAGCCTAAATCTGGCCACCAACCAGAAGAAAATTACTGGAATGATGCTCTCAGGTGTCATATCAGTCTTCTTATAGCACACTGTCCTCTTCACTAACATGCAGTAGTGCTCTTGTCTGCCAGGTGAAATCTAAACTCTTTAACCCAGCAGTTAGCTGTGCTGGTGTTAGCAAATGTCTTTCTTTGCCTTTATTTGTGATGGTCCCTTTACTTGGAATACTTTTTGTTCTTTTGGTCAAACTTAGTCCATTACCCTTTGGAGCTCTGGTCAGTACTGGTTCGCTACCTGAAGCTTTCTCTACCTAATTTCTTCTCTTCACAAATGCTGTTCCTTGTTTTTGAATTTCAATAGGATTAGAGAATTGTCTTCCACAACTTTCTTATACATGATTTAATATTATCTGAATTTTGTTTCCTGTATATGACTCCTTCTAAGCTGCTTTTTCCTGTATTATTTTTTATTATGGAAAATTTCAAACCTCTATAAAAGTGGAGAGAATAGAATAATAAACTCCCATGCCATTTTACCAGTGTCACCCAGCAATGATCAACTCATTGCTAGTCTATTTTCACCTATATCCCCACCCTGCCACCCACTCCAGATTATTTTGAAGTATATCCCAGGCATCTTATTTTCATTCATAAATATGGCTTTCTAAAAGATAATTCTTTTAGGTAACCATGACACCATTGTTACACCTAAAAGAGTTGACAATTCACTAGTATCAAATATTCAGTCAGTTTTGCCAGTTATCTCATAAACATTCTTTTAATTTTGCTTGTTTGAAACAGGATCCAAATAAAATCCATGAATGCAAAATGGGGTACTATGTCTCTTAAATTGCTTTTACTATAGAGGTTTTCCCCCTTTTTTTCCATACAATTTATGTGTTAAAGAAACTCCCCTTGTTTTGCTGATTGCATCCCCACAGTACTTAACATGGTCTCTGTTTCCCCAAGATTCATATTTGGGGAAGGGTGAGGGGGACAGAGGAGAATGAGGGCAAGAATTCTTTACAGGTGGTGCTTATAAGATCTTGAAACTTGAAACCTGCGTCTTTTATTTCCTCATAATGAGCACATAGCAAGGAAAAGTTTGAATTGAACCTAAATTGGTGTCATTTATTTGTTGAAATGCAATGTATTAACTTCAGACAAATGAACAATGTAATTTTTGTTTGGGATGATAGTTTTCCATTTCTTAAAAAGCAATTGTTATTCCCTAATTTGTGTATCTATATTAAGTTTAGACTCCTATGTTTGCAAAAATAATTTGGAGTAGACTGTATGTAAAGCAAAGTGCTGTTTGGAGCTAATAGCATCAAAATGATACTTAAGAAATTAGCTAAAAGAAAACTTTGGTTTGGGGAAAACTGGAGAATTTATTTTAATCCCCATTACTAAGCAATCATGACTTGTTACTTTTTAGAATAAATGAATTTTAAAATACCATTTTCTTCTCCATTCATTCAGCACAAACATTTCACTGAAGATATTCAAACAAGGCAGTATCGCTCCTTGGAAGTTCTGATAGGATCTGGCTATAACACCCCTGCTGACATTTGGAGCACGGCGTGCATGGTAATGGTTTTTTCCCCTTGACCTTCACTTGTTATGTGGTAGTGTTTGCTAATTTCAAAAGACCAGCAAATTAACAAACAGAAAAAGAATTTTTTTTGTGTCAGTTGTTGCTGGCACTCTAAATCCTGTGTCTGGAGAGGTCTGAATTCAAAAGCTGGTTACAAACGTCTGGCGTTTTCATTTGGTTCCTATCAAATTCCTGTGAGGTGAAGGAACCAAATGTTTCTTACTACCACCCCCTTACTACCGGGGGCAGGGGAGGGCGGGTAAAAACAACTGCTCCTAAGGTGGTCTTGCTTTTGATTAGAAGGTTACAGGTACCCTTGCCCTTTCAGCTCTGCTCTGTTTTCAGATTAGGGAAACCACTGGAAACTGCTTCATTCTGTACAGTTTAGCAGTTCCTCCAACACCTTTGCACCTCACAAGATGTAAAGCCCAATAGAGTCATAGTTGCTGCTTTGTCCCTGGCAAGGAACTACTCGAGTAGTCCGATTTAGTTGATATTAAACAATTTCCCACAAATAGCCTCATGTTGGAATGTGTTTATTATATTGTTTCCTGAAATGGAGTGTCCTCTTGAATTTGTAATTGCGTGTTTATTACTTGTTTCTCTTCCACTACATTGTAAGTGCCATCCTGGCAGGAGTCATGTCTATCGCTAAGTGTCTGGTTCAGGGCCTGGCACATTTTGAGTGGGTGCTTACAATGCAATTCTGATGCTAACTACCCAGTTATCACAGACTTCACAGGTTAAGGGCATAGTTTCCCACAAGACTGCCCTCACTTCGGATACCAGCCATAAGCTCTGGGTCCACAGGCCACCTGCACTTCTGACCAACTGGCTACAAATAGGAGGGTTCCACTATGCTTTCAGTTTCAGTAATTTGCTAGAATGACTCACAGAACTCAGAAAAGTGCTAAACTTACTATTATAGTTTTGTTATGATGGATACAAATCAGGACCAGCCAAATGAAGACATGCATAGGGCAAGGCCTGAGAGGGTACCAAAAATGAAGCTTCTATGTCCTAAGGATACGTCACTTTCCCAGCACATCAGTGTGTATCACCAGCCAGGGAAGCTCACCCAAGCTTCAGGTGCCCAGAGGTTTTATTGAGATATCATTACTTAGGCAAGATTGAATCCTTGGTCATATGGTTGAACTCAGTCTCCAGCCGCTTTCCCTTCCCTGGAGGTTGGGAGATCAGAATGATAACACGGGGCTCAAAGCCCCAACACTCTAATCACACAGCTGTTCTTGTTCAACTTGGGGGCGTATCCAGCCCTCATCTTGAAACTCTCTGGGGGGCCTATCATGAGTCACCTCATTAGTGTAAACTTAAATGTGGTCTGAGGGGCCCACCATGAATAACAAAAGGCACTCTTATCACTTGGAAGTCCCAAGAATTTAGAGGCTCCCTCCCAGGAAACAGGAAAAAAGACCAAATAAATTATTATACAACAGTACTTAATAAATATTTGTGGCCCATCGAATGAGTGAACTAAACCAGAAACATATTAAACTGTCATTTCAGTTAACATTTAGTATTCACAGTCAACTCTGGGAAAAACTTCAGAGAGAAATAGAAAGACAGACTAGAAACCCAGCCTGTTTTACGTTATATTTTTCTTGACACCCACATTCCTGAAAAACTTTGTCTTTCAAAGGTAATAGAGTTAAAACCATGTTGTTAATATGGCATGACCTTATAAATCATTCTGTTGTGGCATATCAATGGTCTTTTAAGGTGGAGGACTATCCAAAATGAAATAAGGTTTAATATTATGTGCACAAGATGAGAGGACATTGGAATAAAATCTGACTTCTTTCTTGCCATACTTTAAAGCCTTGTAATTTGACGAATTTGACTTGAATTGATTTGCTAGAGAAAATAAGTGATAGAGGGCCACTGAAGCAGAGCATGTGAACTTAACCACTATGCCACTGAGCTGGCCGCCACAGTTTTCTCATCTGTAAAGGAAGGGTGTTCAGCTAGGTGTTTTGTAATCTAGAGCTTCCACTAATTTTCATTTCTGGTGTTGTGATCTTTTGATTTGGTTTGGTTTGGTTTTTTTGCTGTTATCTTATTTGTAAAATTGTAACTATTAGCAACAACCTTATGTTCCAAAAATAAAGTTCTCTTGGAGAACTCTAGGTAACTAGATGTAAGTATTTAGGTGAAAAAATTTAGAAAATTTTAAAATTTTAGAAAAATTTTTGTATTTTTTTAAAGTTTACTTTCGTTGTCCTTATTGAACTCCCACTATGAGACTTTGAAAAATTAAAGTACAGGTTTCAGAAGAGATTAACAAATTGTGATGAATAAGAATCACAGTTTGTTTCTGTTCGGCTTTGGGACTATAAACCTCAGGATAATTAAAGGGTAGAACAAGTACCTGCTCTATCAGTGTGATTCAGTTTCATAATGAACTGCTAGAATGTAAAATAGGCTACGCAAGAAGCCATAGCAAGAAGCCATAGCATCCCTGACATTTTAGAGACAATCCTGAAACTTCTGGTTTTGTGGCCTTACTCTGGACGGTAATACTGCCCAGATGATACAGTCTTGAGAAAGAATATCCTGTCATGAAACTGCAGAAACTGACACTGGCAAGCCACTGAGACCTAAACCTTGGTCTAAATTGAGAATGTGCCCCAACTAAATCCACCCCACAATTCTTGAGATTGTCTGGACTACTTAGTACCATTGACTCAATCAAAATTGACCCATGACTAGCATTTGGCTTAGAGCTGTACTATTTTTTAGCAATAAGGTCCTTTTTAAAACTGCTGTTATATTGGGTTTTTTAAATACAATTTTAATCAATGAAAAATTAATATAGCCCCGTCGATCAGGTGCTGTCTTTCCATACTGCTTGGCACTTATTCCAAAGGAAATCACTTTTTTAGATCCTGTCAAACACTGTTTACAAGAGGTTTTCTTGTTGTCGGATACATGTGCCTTTCCTTTCCTGGCTGGTGAATGCTCACCTGCCAGTTAGGTAGCATATGAATGTCTCCTGACTCCATTTACACTTAATCTTTTTCTGATTTTGTATAGACCTAGGAATTGGGAACTCTCTATCTGGGACGGTTTAGGGAGTGCTTTCCAAAGTAAAACTTAAAAATGTACTTTTTGCCAAACACTGAGAGTCATAGGTAGAGAAAAGTCTGGATGTTTTGGCTTTGATTTTGGGTGCAGAATCTCAATTTCTAGCCATGTGAAATTATAACATAAGAAAATAAGACCTGCTCTTCTCATGAATAATTTAATAGCTTAGATTCACCTTAATATCCAGATGTGCCCCTCTCTGAGCAAAAAGAGGAACTCAAGAGAGGTAAATTGCTGATTGGGAAGGGGAGGAGGGACATGGAATAATCCACATGTTGATATTAAGTGAGTTTTTGGTTTTTTCCTGCTCCATTTTGTTAAGATACAGATATGGAAGGAAAGCTGTTTAGGAATAATCTTAGACATTTTTTTCTTAACGATCATCGGCAGGTTTTGCCAAGAGGAAAAAATTTACTTAATATTGAGCCAAATAGGAATAATCTTCCCAAAGGGCTTCTTTTTATTTATTTATTTTTTTGATGCTTTCACGTGCTGTCTTCTTTTTCTTAGGCCTTTGAACTGGCCACAGGCGACTATTTGTTTGAACCTCATTCAGGGGAAGAGTACACTCGCGATGAAGGTGAGTCTCCTTAACCGAGGATGTCTGTGCATGGTTGTTCTGGTTGTTACACTTTCCACAGGTGGCTAACGTCGTTTGTTAGCACTGAAGAGCCTTAGTCTTCTTAGCATGCTATGTATATATAAATCCCAGAAAAGATATATTTCATATTAGATGTTAGATATACTAGATATTGTATGATAGACGTTAAAGAACTCTATGTAAGGATTAGAGAAAAGGCCACAGTTGGTTAAAGTAAAACTTGTATTTGCCACTTACTTTCTTCTAAAACATCTAGTTATCTTCCTTTCTATATAAATCAGTGCTTCATTCTTTACCCAGTTTGAATCTACCTGTTCAACAACTTGTTGCTCAGTTATGCCTCCAGCTTTATTTGGAAGTCAATAATTTTAATATACAAACACACTACTTGAATGCAGAGACTGTATCCTATTTGTCTATGTAAATTCTGTGACATTTAGCATTCTTTTTTCCCCTTTCTGAACATTAAAGCCATTTTTTTCTTTTTAAATGATACTAACATTTAGAATTCCATTTTAAAACAAAATATTTTTGATTTACATTTCATGATACCGGTGGGGAAAGCCCAAGCTATCGGTTGCTCCATCTGAGAGTCTGTGAAAGCAGACAACTGAGTGTGTGATTGTTTCCTGTCGTGATGGCATCCAAATAACTAGATGAGTTAATAATGTGAACGAGAAAACTATTAAAGAAGCGTTTTTCTTTATTATACAGTTTCGGCAGCTTTTTTCAAGATTAATGGGGATTACTTTGAGAGAACACTAGCAACGTACCCTCCCAGTGTGGATAATATGTCCTTTAATTTCTGTGCTTTCTTCAGTTCTTTGGGAAATCAGGTTTTGTGCTCTATGAAACCAAGAATGGTCTCTGTTTCTCAAACTGTAGTCCCCTGGGATATTGAGAGGCAATGTTAGTAGGGCCTGCTGATATGCCTAACAAGTACTGTTTGGAAAATCCTATGCTAACTAATTCTCATAGCCAAATGCCTATTATAGTGGGTACAGTTTGGACATGTTTTGAATACATAAGCTCCTTGTAAGAATATACTGTAATTATTAGTACCTCTGTACACACTTGATTTGCCCTGTTCTCTGCTTGCTTTTTTTCCTAGGGTTATAAGTTTGGGTAGCCTTATATTGTTTTAGAAATGCCCTACTGTATCTGTTTGGGAGGATAATTAATTCCTCTTTACTTCCCTAGACTCCCTATAAATAGTGTGTAGTACAGAACACATACAGTGCATAGGAATTTATGCTACCAAACCTAAAAATTGAAATGTATATGAAAAGTCCCAAGTAGAGAACCATCTACCCTAGATTTTTAGGGTACAGTCAATACTAATAGTCCTTCAATGAAACCTAAAACTACTGCAGTTTGGCCTATAAGAGCAGGAAAAAGCAAACCCTTGTCCCCTGGCTAGTGTATGCATAGTTTGTTACAAGTCGTGGTAGGACGGGGGCCTAAGTAGCATATCCTCTGTTAGTGTTGACATTCCACAGCCCTAACTCTTGGAATAATACTTGATAATTTTGCCTATCAAGTATATCAATCCTATGATTAATTGATAAGCCAGAGATAGGTTGCTGTAATTAAATGTAAAATAACAATTTCAAGGGGAAAATAATTCCTTGGTATAGGAAAATATTAAAAGAACCAATATTTCACTTGGAAGTTTACGGTAAGATAAACTAGTCTTATTTATAATTAATTTATACAAATTTATAATTAATTTATGCAAAGACATTTGCAGGTCCTGCCTAAAATCAGCAGAAATTTCTTGGCAGCCAAGTACTTGTTACCAAATGACAAATTCAGTCAGAACTGCCCAAAGGTTATAGTGAATTCATGAATGGAAAAGCCCTTTTAAATGACAGCCATGAGTCCTTTACATGAGAAACAGGTATGACCTGAAATCTTCACAAATTCTCAGATATATGGATGTCTCTAGCATATTATTCCCCCATAAGATACATTATTGGAAGTTTTTAAGTGATTAATTTTGACCTTGATGATTCTATAACTGCAGGATTAAGGTCATTTACAAAACTCATTTGTGGCTAGGAGCCATCACTTTTTAAAACTTCTTCATATTCTTAGTTTCTGTCACCTACAGAGTGAAAAAGGTGGTAGAGCTGCCTGTAAGTGTGGATGTGGGCTGGTCCCAAGCTCACCTCCTGGTGACAGACTGCGCGCCTCCCTAGCAGTGCTCACAGTCCTTGGTCATGCTGTGACAGTTACGAGGCACTACATGACTTGCACATTTTAATGGCCTACAGATTGTCAAGTGGCTATACTTTAAAATGTTCACACTAATTTTTACAGGAAAAATGTGATTTATTTAGAAAAAAAACAACTCTATACTAGACATAATAAGATATGGGTTTTCATTTGAGTTCTAGGTCTTATTAGCCCTGTAGCTTCAAGTAGGCCATTTGTTTTCTCTGAGGTTTCATTTTCTCATCTTTAAAATGGGGTGTTAATCTTTGGCCTGTTCTACAGGGTGATTGTGAAAGCTCAGATAATCACATGTGAATGCTTTAATTGTCGCGAACATTCTTAGATAAAGTGATTTATCACTGCCTGAAGCCCAGAGCAGTGTTATAAATAAATAACAGTTCTAGAATATCTAAAGCGTATTGGTAGTTTTTTACCTTACCTAAAAAACCCACTTGAACCTAGATATATAGACAAAATAGAAATAAAGATGTAGATAAGCCTCCAGACTCCAGAATGGAACTTGCCAGCTACTGTCAGGTGACCAACCACCTTAAATAATTCTTGGCCTTCCCAGTCTCCCCTTGAGTATCCTTGGTTTTATTTGCACTTACTTTTAAACAGCTAGTCCTTGAAAAAGCTATTCATAGAAAAACCTCTTTTGCAGCTTGTCCTTGATCCTGTTCTTCTTACCCTTCTGTTTTAGACCACATTGCGCACATTATAGAGCTGATAGGCAGAATTCCAAGACGCTTTGCCCTCAGTGGGAAATATTCACAGGACTTCTTCAATCGCAGAGGTAGTATTATTAACATGAGTTTACATCTAGGCCCAGCGATACAACTTCAGGAAGCAGAGCATTCACACCAAGATTGTTTTTTAGTTATCACTCAAGTCCCACTGGAGTGGGCGCCTGATTTTATATGGTTTTCTGGATTCTCCATTATATGGATAGAGTCCTCTTCTTCCCATTTAGGACAGAAAGCAAGCCTGAAATGCTTTACAGGAAAGGTGTGCATGCTACTCTTTCTGCCAGTGTCTAGAACTGCATTTGTTACTCTTGTTATGTATGTCTTTTTTTCCCCCCCTCTTGAAATGTTTGAAACATACAGATCACATTGCATTGATCATAGAACTTCTGGGAAAGGTGCCTCGCAAGCTCATTGTGGCAGGAAAATATTCCAAGGAATTTTTCACCAAAAAAGGTAAAAAAATGTGTTTGTTCCCAGACATTAAGAGGGCAAAAATGTTTAAAAATGAAGAAGTAAGTACACCTGGGTACATGTTGCCAACACCTACAGAAGGATGGTCCTGCCTTGAATGTTGAGCTGTAACTTAGCGGAGAGGTGAAATAGTGTGGTCGTGAACAGAGGCTGGAGCCAGACTGTCTGGGTTGAAATCCCAGCTGCTCTACTAATTATGTGTGTGGCTTTTGACACAACCTCAGTTTACTGATTTCTAAATGGGGATGATAATAATAGTGTTTACTATGTATTAAATTAGTTACTATGTGTATAGTACCTGGCACATAGTTGGTTAATTACTCCTACAGCACTTCTAAAAAATGGTCAAATTTTTGCTAGCATTTGGTCTAAGAACTGCCTCCTGATAGGCAAGTAATTTAGTTTAAGCTTCTTAAGGGCAGGACTACATCTTACTCATCTTGTTAGCCCATTGACACCTAACACAGTCACTTAAACACATCTGTCATGTGAATTAACCTTACACCGGGCAGTTTCATAAGTTTATGTTATCACTTGTTAGTGAAGAGATAAAACTCTCACCTCAAATTTTTGACTTGATAATATATGTTGACATATTTAAATATGTATTAGGCATTCCAAATAAAATTTAAAATCTGGAATGTGAAAACCTGACCTAGAAGGGACTAGAAAACTAACTGGCCTTTTTTTCCCTTCTTGCCATGATTCCCTTTTTCCTCACAACCTCTTGACAGCAAGAATCCTCAGAAACATTTCTTAATGTTTCTCTTTGGGGCAGGAAAATGGTGAAATGCTTCATAAGAGCTCCTCCTTGTGTGCAAAGTCAGATTAATGGCATATACAGTGTACAAAGTAGGTCATTAAATAGGCACTCAGTGCATACAAAAGAGACTTCAAATAATTGTCACATAAGAAAAAATTTTAAAGCCTCATTTTCTTTAATAAGCCACTGATAACTATCTTCTTAAAAAATTGTCACTTCAAAGAAGCAAAAATTAGATTGCCATTCCAGAATAGTACAGAGTGTCATGCAGCTGTATCTGAAAGCTGTATGGAGTTTGTTCTTTTGGTTTTGTTGCTTTTATACACATTTTGACATGGTTTTAGTCTTTTATTTTTAAATTACTGCCTTATTTTAAAGCAACATTTACTAGACTATCAAGCCGAAAAAAAAAGAGTACAAGCAAATTGTTCTTGGTATGTGGTGATAAACTGCCTCTGAACACCATATGAGACCATGTTCTGTATATAGGCATTTAATCTTCATTTTAGTGAATGCCTGGTTCCTGATAGGCCTACCCAATTTGACTGGGACAAAAATCTTGGAACGAGGGAGCAAGCAAATGATATTAAATTTTTAGGCCCTCGTGAAAAATGGAGAGACGTCTTTCCAAAGAATTCATTCGAGAAGAGAGGTGCTTTGTGAATGGAGAATGATTAGACTCTGATGGCAAAATTTGATTCTTTATAGACTACCTGGATTAGTTCCTGATTTCCACAAAAGGGTCTTGTCACTTATCAGTGTTGGTCAGTTTCTTTTGTACTGTCTTTACCATAGGTGACCTGAAACACATCACGAAGCTGAAACCCTGGGGCCTCTTTGAGGTTCTAGTGGAGAAGTATGAGTGGTCTCAGGAAGAAGCAGCTGGCTTCACGGATTTCTTACTGCCCATGTTGGAGCTGATCCCCGAGAAGAGAGCCACTGCCGCCGATTGTCTCCGGCACCCTTGGCTCAACTCCTAAGTCCCAGCACAGCACTGCAGCAGAGATCACATGCTGACCCTCCTCCCCTCCCCTTCAGGCATTCCTCTTCCCTTTTCAGGATGAAGCTCTTCCTTCAAGAGTTTCTAGGTTGTTGTTTTTTTTTTAATCCAACATGTTCATTTGGGTTTGCTTACTTGCCCCTGTGGAGATCCCCCAGAGCCATTGGGCGTCCTAGGTGAATTTGGCCTTGATTGGGCTCTGCCAAAGACTAATGGACTAAAATGTGAAACAGCCTCTCGCCCTGTACCCTTGTCTTTCCACTAGGACATCCTTTAAATTGTAAGCATCCTTTTTAAAAAGAGCAGCGAAGATGTACGAGCTCATCCTTTTATTCACTGACTCTAAGAGTCAAATTTTTTAGTGCATATTCTCTTGCCAGCATAAGGATGAGAAGGGGAGAGGGTGTTACTTCTGTGTACAGCAGAGACATTAAACTTGCTGTGTCCAGGCTGCATCATCTTCCTGGATTGTTTCTGTTGTCCCCTATGTTCACATTTTTTTCTGCAACTGTTAAGCTACTATCTTTTTAGATGAGCTGTATAAACACCAAATTTGAGTACCATTTTATCACTGTTCAAAGCACTGTCAAATTCCTTTCATCCTTTAATAACTAAGATCTTTGATCTTCAATCTGATTTTTGATGGAAACAAAAATGGAACCATTGACTAATAATTTCTTCAGAACCACAGATGTTCTGCAAATAGTTCTTTCCTATGTGTCTTCTGTTACCCTAACAGCAGAGTTATTTTGATTGGCTATTTGTTTTGTTTTTTGGCTTTTTAGTCCCTGGCTGGCACTTTACTCATTGCACTTGAGTTTATTGCCCCATTACTAAAGAATTCAGGACGACTCTAGAAAGGAGATCTGGGTTTCAGAGATTTCCTATCTAAGAAGAAAATGTCCTAGAGTTCTTGATTCTTTTCCAAACAATCTCCTACTTTTATTTACAGCTCTTTCTTTACCTTGTCCAAAATCTAGCCTTGAAGCAGTTTCCATCTGTGACTTTGCCTTTCTCATTTTCTCAGAGGCTTCAGGTCTTAATGAAATCCCAGGATAAAAGAACCAAGGGGAGGGATGGGATGGCACTTTTTTTTCATTGTTGTTTATTTTGAGGGTTGTTTTTTTTTTTTTGGTTGGTTTAAGATTAGCCATTCTCTGCTGCTATTTCCTTGTATAGTATAAGTTTTTAACTGCAATTTTGAGATGATCGAGATGTACTGAGGCTTTCTCTTTTTTTTTTTTTTTGAATGAGAAAAGGCTTTGTGAATCTTATTTTAGGATGGGCCTCTCCTAGACTTGCCCTAGACATTGGATATTCCTCGGGTCATACTGAAAAGCAAAAAAGGGGCAGAATTGGGGTCACAGCCACTTGTTCAGCATGGACCAAGTGGGCCTTGGGGATTACAGCATTCTCCAGAAGCAGCTACAGGACTCTGATTTACAGAAAGCCAAGGAGGTGCAACTCGAGGCCCTACTAGCAAAGCTACCGATGAGACCATTGGGTAGCCAACTTTCTATTCGGGAGATTGGAATCTAGATTCTGTCATTTATCCACCAACAATGGCAAAGGAAAAAGTGGTGCAATTATGCAATCCATTTAACTCATAAACATATTACCCTGAGTAACTGGCCAGCCATTCATCGGATCCTTGATTGTGTAGTCCTGAAATCAGACATGTTCCTGTAGAAAGAATTTTAAGTGAGGCTCTCTCTCTATGCACCTATCAAGAATAAAGAGAATACATTGTATCAAACAACGGCAGGGAAGATCCTTCAGCAATCCTGATCCACTTTGGGTTTTCAATGATATACATCTAAAGCAATAGCAGACTAGAACTGAATTCTTTTCTACACTATAGAATCACAGTTGTGGCATTATAGGAATTCTGGTGATGATATTAATGTGAAATAACCAAAACACACACACACAAATAAGAGGCCCCACTTTAACAATTAACATAACAAATTTTAATAAGAGAGAACCTATAACTTCATTTTGGAAATGTTTCCCCACCAAATAAGGGCTTTTCCTTCTATCATTTAAAGAGCCAGATGAATTAGAAGCCGTAGAAAGAGGCAGCTGTAGAATTTGATCTTCCAAGTACCCCATGTACCTTTATTGAATTTAATCAATACTGTCAAATTGCTATGATCTCACTAAAGGATTTCTATTTGCTGTCAGTTAAAAATAAAACCCCGAATACATTTTTATTCTTTCTACTGGGTGCATTGTCTGTTTTCTTTGTAAATGCAGTACAATAAACAAATTATTTAATAACCTACATGTTTCCAGAAGCTTTCTGTTCATTTGTTGCCCAAGTTGATCTGCCCCAAGCTTCAAAATGGAGGAGAGGATTGGTTGAGTATACGTTTTGAACTTAAATATGTGATGAGGGGCCGCCCGGTGGCGCAGCAGTTTAGTCCGCGCTTGGCAGCCCGGGGTTCACGAGTTCGGATCCCGTGCGCCCACCGACGCACTGCCTGTCAGCCATGCTGTGGCGGCGTCCCATATAAAGTGGAGGAAGATGGGCACGATGTTAGCTCAGGGCCAGTCTTCCTCAGCAAAAAGGGGAGGATTGGCAACAGATGTTAGCTCAGGCTTGTCTTCCCCACAAAAAAAAATAAGTAAATATGTGATGAAACTGTACAACTGAACACATGCCATTTTGTGGGATTTGTAGCTTTGCTTCTATCTTTAAGTTGGGGCTGGGGTGGGATTAACAAAGTACATTTTTCCAAAATATTTGTGGTGTATTTTTTTCCTCAGATTACAATCATAGTATATGCAAAATGCCAAAGAGATGTGAACTCTGACTAAGGCACTGGCATGATGAACACTGTTGTACACAGGTTTTCGTACACTTGTCTGATTCACTCCTTGGGATAAGTTTTTAGAAATGGAATGGCTGGGCCCAGAGAGTAAGCACATTTTTAAGGCTTTTAATAAATGTAACCTAAGTGGAGAACAGTTGGACTGTTCTGCTGTGACCAACAATATTTGAATGAGCCTATTGTAATCTCACTTGTTTTATTCCTAATAACCAATTTGATTGTGAAAACAAGGGAGAATCTTGTTTTAATTTGTATATTGGATGACTAGTGAAGTCAGAAATTTGTTTCATGGCTTTTACTGGTCATTTGTATTTTTTGGCCATTGGCCTGCATAACCAAGCTTTCTTTTGGTGTGTTCCCCTATTTTATGATTTGGTAAGGATTTGTTATATATTAAAGGTAATGCATTTTTGTCATTTTTCCATCACTTTTCCAGTTTTTAATTTGCCCTTCGTTTTTATCTGGGGTATGTTTTAATGTTACTCGTAGAAAGTCCTTCCCCACCTCTGAACTACATAAACTGTTCTAGTTCATTTATTTTAATTGTGCCATACTTAAGACATGTAGTGTGTTCATACTGAGTGTTGACCAGATGTAACCTGTTTAAAAGACAACCTAAAAAATTACATTGGAATTCAATATGTTCACCAGACTGACCAATCTAGGCAGCCCCTCTAAGCCTTGTGTTAAATATATGGACCTAGAACTCCAAGGGTTCAGGGAAACTTAAGTGCTGTCCCAGGAGAGCTTGTAGCTAACTCTAAAGAATTAGCAGACTGTGGTGGAGTTACAGCCCCACATCGAACTCTTCATTTGCCCTGAGTGTCCACAGGGAAACCATTACCTGCTCCAGAGCAGACCTGAGTTACAAGTGGACTTAATTACTGCCCATTCTTTTCTTTTTGAAGCCTGTAGAGTCTTTCATTTTGGCCTTATGAGGAAAGTGATTTGCCCTTAGACTACTGTATCACAGAAAATGGGTGATTTATTAATACTAGATTCTCAACATATTTGCTCCAAAAGGAATGCCTTATGACGGCAGCAAAACTTGAGTAGTTCTCTGTGTTTTGCCCACCAATTTGGTGCCTTTGGAGTTAGCAAGGCATTGGTAACTTACAGCTCTTTCAATCTTCAAAACAATATATAAAGATAAGTATATAAACTTATATAAAGATAACATAGGAACCTTGAGACCTACTGAGGAGGAAGTTTGTTTTTATGTCACTTTAGTCTTGTTTTTAAAAGTTGGAATTTAAAAACTACATGTATGATATGCACTTGTCTTTAAGTCCTTGCACAAATATTAATCCACACCAAGTCCTTGAGATATCAGAAATATGCCAGTTAAAAAACCAGAAAATTGAGATCATGTTAAGTGTTTAGAAGTTTTAACCAAGTAATCGAGCAAGTTTATATTAGTGCCTAGTTCTGTTACTGACTGCACAATTCCTTGTAAAGGGAGGAGAGTTTTTAATACGTAGATGACCAATTTGATTTTATATCCTCCCAAGTTCACTTTTTATCATAATCTTCTCTTTTGTCCATAATTCAGATCTAGGTTTTGCCCATTTAATACAGTAACAAGCCTTGCCCTCCAATTGGCAGAACTGGACTGTGGTACAGAAGTGCATCAGCTGCCTGCCAGTTGAGCGATGTTCTTAGAAGTTGTGCCCTTCAGGTGCTGCACTGCCTGCTTTGGATTTACTAAATGTAGAGGAAAGTATGGTTAATCTTGGAAATTAGTGGACCCTACTATAAATTCTCTTGAATTTATCCCACCAAAGTGGGGTGAGTTTTGAGGTTTAGGGCCCTTTCATCTAACGCAACTTATTACAAAACAAACACATATGTATCAGCATGTAAGTTAGTAAAATGTAATCTTTGTTCCAATAAAGCATTCTGGTAAATGCCCATTTCAGCAGAAAATTAATTATGAATAAGTAAGAAAAACAACTTTTAAAAGAACCCTAATGATTCCCACTTCCTGGTATTCAGGCATTTGTGTAGTCCACTCACCTCGAATGTGTGCTGGCCTCAGTGACTGTTCTAACCATCAGGGAAAAAGTGACGGAATGTTACTTCTGAGATTGGGTGACAAAGTGGCTGTGGCTTCTGCAGGTGCCCCCTCTTGCTCCGTCTTGGAACCCTTGCCCTGGGGAAGCAAACTGCCACGTGAGTAGCCCAATGAGAGTCCTGCAGCCAGCGGGGAACTCAGGCCCTCAATCCCACAGCTTGTGAGAAACTGCCCTGCAGACAAACACTGAGCTTGGAAGAAAATCCAATACCTTAACTGCAGTCCTGTGAGAAACCCTGCGGCAGATTCCTAACCCACTGAAACCGAAATGTAAGCCACTGAGTTCTGGTCACTTGTTATGCAGCAATAGGTAACATACAGGGAAGCAAGGTAACAAAAGCATTTAGGATATCCTTCCAGTTCACATTTGAGATATAAAGGACTAGTCCCTCTCAACCGTATCTGCTCAGGGCTAGTCATGGTTGGTGAAGCTCAGATATCACAACCATCCCTAAGCCCCAGCCTAAGGTAGAGGCAAGCCAGAAGTGAGGAAGTAATAAAGCAACTTGGTTAGAGTACTGATTTTAATGATTTTCTATACACTTTCAAAGATAAGATTCGAGGTGCCTTTAAAAATTTATTTAAAGGTAAAGCCACTTGAAAAGGGGGCTGATAAGCGGTTACTAGGTATTAATCAAAATCATTACTATTATTGAAGAGATTGAATTCTGAGTTTCATTGAAGACAGAGCAAAAGGTGAAACGTTGGGTCCTATGACTCATAAACATTTGCAAATCCCTCCCCAGCACTGGTCATCGGTAAACATCAACTCCTGCTTTGGTGAAACTCAGGGTTCCTGGCAAGAGCAAGGCGTGGGCTGTTGGCAGATGCACCTTGAGCCCCTCAGAAGCTTCTGTTGACCACCATAGTTGCCATTTCGGTGAGAAATATTTTGAAGGTAGGTTTTAAATTTTTTTTTCTCTTATAGAAAGTAAAATTATGAGAAATAAATATAGCTAGAAAGTCACTAAGCTACAGAATTTGTCAAATTCTGTCGTTCATCAAGCTTGCGTAAAGTAGGTGCCTGACTCTGAAATTTTATCAGCACAAGAAAAACAGGTGTTCGTTCTTAGACCTCATTCTGATAGTTCCCATCGCCAACAACTGGGACGATGCTGGATGCTCATTCCTAGCCCGTCTGAACTGGAGAGGAAGCACTGCACTGACTGGGCAGGACGTCAGCGCCTTGGTTAAAAAGCTCAGCCTACAGCCCAGGAAGAAGAAACCTACTGTTTCCCATGTCACTGCTGCCTGATCAGTGACAGGGTCTTGTTCTACATTTACCCTGTCCTGTGAGAGCCAGCACCCACACTTTCTCTTTATTGAATAACTGAATGGACAAAGACCAGAAAAAACAACTGTTCTTCAGAATCATTCACTGCAGATAACAAAATCTTGTTTTTATGCATCATCCCTCAGGCAGGGAACAGCCTAAAGAACCTATCCTTATCTTGGCATTTGCTACAGTGAGATATTACCTAAGTTGAGTTCCCCTCTGGAGGGTGGGGCAAAAGAGTCACCATTTAGCGTGCCAAATCCGAAGTTTTTTGCAAGATATGTCATCTATTACTGTAACAAATTACTTGGACACAAGTAACAAATTTCTGAAGCTGGTAGCCAGTTCTGACTGGGTCAGTGTGGGCACTATGAAGAAATGGGATTTTTGATTCCAAAGGGAAAAAAGTCAATTGAGTCTCGTAAGTTTTTAGATCCTATGTTCACCCAGTCTTTATAAGACTTCCTGATGGATTCGGGTTCTGGTGGCCTCTCCAATCCTTACGCACCTCTGAGCATCAATAAGAAAACAAGATGTGAGAAAGGAGAAGCAAAGGGTCCCCTAAACCTCTACCTGAAATGATCCAGCACACTTACAGCCACCTCTTCAGTCCCCCTTTCAGAGTTGGGTGTCAGTTTCCAGTGTGCCCTCAAAGGAGTGCATCCTCAGTTAATTAGGCTGCCAGAGACTCAGACCTGGGAGGCCCCCAGACATGGACTCATTCAGCCCTCTCTATTTACAGAGGAGAGGCCTCGAGAGGGTAAAGTCATTTGCCGGTGTGAAGGGATAGGAAGAGAACTTGGGTCCCTAGTCAGGAGAGTACCACCATGTATCTCTGAATATCTTTGATGTGGTCACTGCAGTTCTGCTTCACCTGAAAGAGTTTTCTATATACAGTGCGAGGTCTTGTCTCAGGAGACTGTCAGTTTCCAATCCTATAATGAAAGGCCTCAGGACTTCAGGCCTATAGTAGCCAGGGACAGGTAAGCTTGGAAGGAACAAATTTTGATTTGAAGATTTCAATTCCCTAATCTTCCACTGTCAGCAAAATAGATGACCTGTGGTATTAAACAACAAAAAAGATTGGAAGATTATAAAACTTGACATTTTTTAAAAGCAATAAAAACAGAAAACTTCCCCATGTATGCTCACATTTTGATTCAGTTGTATCCAGACATGCAAACTTACTCATTTAGTGTATAAGATAGTATTCAAGATCCCTCAAGTAAAAGCTCATAAATGTCTTTTAAAATATAAATAAAGGGGCCGGCCTGGTGGCGCAGCGGTTTAGTTGGCACTTTGGCAGCCCAGGGGTTTGCCGGTTCGGATCCCAGGCGCCCGCCGACGCACTGCTTGTCAGCCATGCCGTGGCGGCGTCCCATATAAAGTGGAGGAAGACGGGCACGGATGTTAGCCCAGGGCCAGTCTTCCTCAGCAAAAAGAGGAGGATTGGCAACGGATGTTAGCTCAGGGCCGGTCTTCCTCACACACACACACACACAAAATGTAAATAAAACGTAGTGCAAAAAAAGAAAAAAGCAGACATAGAGGTGTAGTGACCTTGGATTCAGTAATTCCACTCCAGAATTTCTCAACAGAAGCAAAAACTTATTATCTACCATAGCAATCCCAAATGGCTAATAACCAAGGTCTGGTTTAGCAATTAAATGGCACACCAAGGCTGTGGAGTTTGCGGCTTTTAAAAACTTTAATAATGAATATTGCAAAAACATGAGAAAACGTTTCTACTCTAGTAGTTGGCTACTCAAAGTATGACCCCTGCTCCCGCACCCATCACTGGGGAGCTGGTTAGAAACGCAGAGTCTGTGGCCCCACTCCAACTGAATCGGAATCTGCATTTTAACAAGATCCCTAGAGGACTGTATGCATACTAAATTCTGTGAGTCATCTAATTCGTGTGGGGGGACAATGCTAATTTATAATTATTCAAACAAATATATCTATGTGGTCAAGAATTGGAAGGTACTTTGCAAAAATTAAAATGGGTCCAGTGGCGATAATCCCTCCTAGGTCCTCGACAAATGGCGGCTCTCAGGGAGCGGCTCCCGTTGCGCGCTTTTCTTTTTTTCTTTTCTTTTAAATGTATTCCTTAATGTGTTTGTTAAATTACTTTTCGGAAATTTAAAAGACCATAGGGAAATTAATATGTTGTGCTTCCTTTTCAACCAGACATTAAAACTGGCTAAATTGTATTTTTCTTTTTGCCTCGGCTATCAGGAAGCATAGAGCTAAATTTAATACTCAGTACAATAATTCTATTAGCCTAGCTTTCTGGAATATTTGTTTTCCTCTCTGTGACTTTTATTTTCTATTTTATTAGGTTTTCTAGCATGTTTCTTACAAATCACTTAAAATTCTTTCTGAAAATAAGGGTCCAAATTACAATAATGACTTCTAAAAACAGTCTGTTCTTATTTGCCAGGCTCCACAAAAAGATGAGTTTATGAAACCACCTGCCCGTTTTAAATTATTTCTTCCCTCCCTGTTCTCTTTCCACTTCTCAAGACACAAGTAAAACTAAAGGGTTCCTGTTTGCCCCTCAGCTAAGGTCTCGGACACGCGCTAGCTTCCGCCTCCCCTGCCCCCAACCCGTCCCCACTCCCCACCCCTAACCCCCGCTGTCTCTCCAGGAGCACCGTGTGGCAGCCCCTACAGCCCAGCCCCAGGAGTCATTCCGCCCGACGATTCAATAAGGAAGCAGAGCGGCCACAGCCCTTCCAAAAGCAGTAGCCCACCCTCCGGTGGAATTACTCACCGACCCTTCTGCTACTTCAGACTTCCTCTGCGATGAAAAAGAGAGAGAACAGTGTTTGTTTACAACCAAGCCCTGTTTTCAGGATAATTCCCTGCACCCTATTTCCTCTCCAAACTAGATCAAATTCCTCTCATTCACTCTCAAGAAAGCTTGCACTTTTTGTTCCTAACGTTTATCAACTTGTAATTCCATGTGGCATGATTGTCTCCCTCACCAGACTGTAAGGTCCAATTTAGACTTCCTCCTTGACCACTGTACCCCCAGTGCCTCAAGGGGTCGCTGGGCAACTGGAGCACAGGGGCTGTCATGGATTGGGCAGATGGAGGATGCAAAAAATGGAGATACTGGAAAGACAGAAGGGGGAGGGAACTAATATTTATTAATCACCTATAATATGCAGGCATTGTTAGTGCTTTATACACACTATCTAATCCTCAGCACAATCCTTCAATTATAATTGCTATAACTCACTAACACAAAATTTACTCCTTTAAAGTATACAACTTGGTTTTTAGTATATTCACTAGGTTGTGCAACCATTACTGCTATCTAATTCTAGAACATTTTCATCACCCCAAAAAGAAACCCTGTGCCCATTAACAATCATTCCCAATTCCCCCCTCTTCCCAGCCCCAGGCAACTACAAAAGTCTACTTTCTGTCTCTATAGAGTTGTCTGTTCTGAATATTTTATATAAATGGGATCATACAATATATGGTCTTTTGTGTCTGGCTTCTTTCACTTACCATAATGTTTTCAAGGTTCATCCACATTGTAGCAGTCATCAATACTTCATTCCTTTTTTTTGGCTGATTAATATTCCATTGTATGGATATACATATTTTGTTTATCCATTCATCAGTTGATGCACATTGGGTTGTTTCCACTTTTTGGCTATTTTGCTGCTATGTACGTTTGTCTGCAAGTTTTTGTGTGAACATATGTTTTCAATTTTCTTGCCTATATACCTAGGAGTGGAATTGCTGGGTCACATGGTAACTCTATGTTTAACAGTTTGAGGAAATGCCATTCTGTTTTCCACAGCAACAGCACAGTTTTATATTTTCATTAGCAGTGTATGAGGGTCCCAATTTCTCCACATGCTCACCAACACTTGTTATTGTTCATCTTTTTTATTATAGCCATCCTAGTGGGTGTGAAGTGATATCTCATTGTGGCTTTGATTTGCATTTTCCTAATGACTAATGATGTTAAGTATCTTTTCATGTGTTTATTGGCCCTTTGTATATCTTCTTTGGAGAAATGTCTATTCAAATCCTTTGCCCATTTTAAAAATTGGATTATTTATATTTTTATTGTTGAGTTGTAGGAGTTCCTAATATATTCTGGATACTATATGATTATGATTTGCAGATATTTTCTCCCAATCTGTAGGTTGTCTTCTCACTTTCTTGATGGTGTCCTTTGAAACACAAAAGTTTTCAGTTTTGATGAAATCCAATTTGTCTATTTTTTCCTTTGGTTGCTTGTGTAATAGGTGTCATATCTAAGAAACCATTGCCTAATCCAAGATCACAAAGATTTACATCTATGTTTTCTTCTAAAAGTTTTATAATTTTATATCTTACATTTAGGTCTCTGATCCATTTTGAGTTAATTTTTGTATTTGATATGGGGTCCAACATCATTCTTTTGCATATAGATATCTGGTTGTTCCAGCACCACTTATGAAAAGACTATTCTTTCCCTCATTGAATGGTCTTGGCACCCTTGTTGAAAATCAATTGGCCATAGATGTTTGGGTTTATTTCTGGACTTTCAATTTTATTCCATTGATCTGTGTGTCTATCCTGATGCCAGTGCCACTCCGTCTTGATCACTGTAGCTTTGTAGCAAGTTTTGAAATCAGGACATGTGTGTCCTCTGACTTTGTTCTTCAAAATTATTTTGGCTATTCTGGGTCCCTTGCATTTCCATATGAATTTTAGGATCAGCTTATCAATTTCAGCTGTGAAAAGCCAGCTGGAATTTTGATGGGGATGGCATTGAATCTGTAGATCAATTTGGGGAGTATTGCCATCTTAACAACATTAAGTCTTCTGATCCACAAACATGGATGTTTCCATTTATTAAGTTCTTTTATTTCTTTCAACAATGTTTTTTTAATTTTAATGTACAAGTCTTGCACTTCTTTTGTTAAATTTATTTCTGAGTATTTTATTCTTTTTGATGCTATTGTAAATGAAATTGTTTTCTTATTGTTGATTTTCAGAATGTTCATTGCTAGTGTATATAATTACAGTAGATTTTTGTATATTGCTCCTATATCCTGCAACCTTGCTGAAGTTGTGTATTAGTTTTAAAAAAATTTTAGTGGATTATTTAGGATTTTCCACATACAAAATCAGGTCATCTGCTAATAGAGATAGTTTTACTTCTTCCTCTCCAAACTGGATTTCCTTTATTTCTTTTTCTTGCCTAACTGCCCTGGCTATAACCTCCAGTACAATCTTCAATAGAAGTGACAAGAGCAGGCATCCTTACCTTGTTCCTGAGCACAGTCTTTTTAAGTAGGTATTTTTTTACAAATGAGGAAAAATCTGTCTCCTCATTTGTAAAAAATGAGGCTCAGATGAGGAAACTGAGACTCAGAGAAGTTAAGTAACTTCTGCAAAGTCACATAGCTAGTTAACAATGGAGCCAAAATTTTAAATCCAATTCTGACTCCAAAGCCCATACTCATTCTCCTCTGCCTCCTTAACCCCTGAAGAGTGGATCAGCAACTACATACTTATGCAAGGCCTCATTTCTGCTTTCATTCTTTCATTCATGCCACACAATAATGGAGGTGGCAGAGCAGGGGTTGGTGTCCCTCTTTTTACTGGAAAGAACACTGAAGTAAAGTAACTTGGAAGACCTAAGTCTCAAACTCTGCTCTCCCGACCCAATTTTGTGCTTTGATGGAAGCAATAACTACTTCACTGAGTAATCAGATGTATTCAGAAAGGTTATGTTAACTAAAAGGTAATTAGCAAAAAGTATACATTAAATCCTGTATGATAGTGAGGGAACTAGAGTATGGGGAGTAAAAATCTGAAAAGAATGAGAACAAGGTGCATGGGCTATGAAAGGAGAAGGACAAGGCAGGAGAGGAAAGTGAATTGATATTTTGATTAGTAAAGAAAGTGTCAAAGGAACAAAACCATCTCTTTATAAGAAAGCACTTTAAAGAAGAATTATGTGAATGAAGTTTCTTTCTGCCTAAAAGAACCCCTTCTGAAAAAGAAAAAAATGCAAATGGGCAACATAAAAATGCTCTGTGCATGTGTCCAGACAGATTTAAGGGTGGCCTTGCCCTGAGGCTGAGAGCCAGACAAAAAAAGCCTCCAGCAGCTCCTCCCAGGCCTCCCTGGAAAAACCACCATCACTGCAGAAGGTGCTGGTTGTGCAGACTGCTGCTGGAATCCCCCCTCCAACCTCTCCTCACATGGTTGCTGTGAGGATTAAATAAAAATGGCCCCTATGAATAAAGCTTACATCACTTCTGCACATGGAAGAGGCCCAGCAAATAGTAGTTCCATTTCCCTTCCTTTATGGGGTCCTCAAGGGATTCAGGCTCTAAGTGTTCCTAGGACCCAGTAGCTATAGGAATCTGCAATGGAAAGATCTCTCTCTCTCTCTCCTCTCCTCCTTGGCCCAGCTCATTCTAGGAATTTGCTTTCCATCTTTAACCACATAACTAAGGTGCATGAATCTCTCTCCTTCCACTTCCAAAGAAGGGTGAGATGTTCTGATTACTTCTCTATGGAGAAGGGGACCCTGGGCTGAGCCAGAAGAGACCTGAGTCCAGGACTTCTCTTTGCCACCACCTTTCTGTGTACCTCTGTGTGGGTCTCCCTTCCAGGCTTCAAGCTCCTCATCTGGGAAGAGTCCTTGGTCATAGGAGACAAAGGAGTTGGGCTGTTTCTTCTAGTTCAGGTTAACAGGGTGATATGAAGACACCTATGGGGAAAGGAGACTGGAGAGGTCTCCGAGGTGCAACAGGCCCCTCATATTGGCCATCAACTGGGAGTAGGCATTTTGGGATTCACAAGGGTGTGAGACAGGCCTTGCCCTGTGACTATGAGATGAAAGTTATGCACTGAAAAAGTAAGCCCCTCAAGACAGACAGGGGAAGAGCCTAATGAGAGACAGGAGCAGAAAGTACACTAGGAGAAAGGGAGGTCAACGGGACGCAGCAGAGAAGACTTCCTGAAGGGTCCGCCTGGGCCTCGAGAGTCAGCTACAATGATTGTATGACGGGGGGCAGGATTTGGAAGAGAAAAAATTGAAACAGGATGGACATACGGAGAAACCCAAGGCTACCCTAATCCAAGGGAGCACAGGCGCCCACCATCTGCACTCCAGGAGCTGTCACCTCTGCACCCTAACCTGCCTTTCTCCTCCTGCCCCAACAACCCATCCCCCTGCTTCCCTGTTCCCCTCTCCTGGCAGCAAACTCCCAGTGCTCTCGGAGACCCAGCCTCAGCGCAGCCTTTATGCGAGGCCACGCCCAGCTCCCCAGGCTGGATCAGGGCTCTCTCCCCTAGCCCCTGAGAGTGCAGGGGGGCAGGAAGACACCGTTCTATCACAGCCTCTTGCCACACAGGTCTGTCAGCGCCTCATCTCTTGCCAGCTTGCAATGCTCTACTGGCCTTTGGCCTTGGGCTTGACGTCCCCACCCCTTGGCCAGGGGCCAATCCTTGGGTGACTGGTTGAGAGGAAGCCCCACCTCCCTGGGGGAGGGCGAGTTACCTTTGCCATCCGCCTTGTAGTCGTCAGGGAGGAGCTTGTCCTGCCGGTAGCCCAGCACGAAGGCCAGGAAGGAGAGAATGAGGGCGTCTCCGATGCTGAGGATGGCCAGCATGAAGGCCCAGCGGATGGTGCAGTGGCCCAGCGTGTACTTGCCCGTCTGCTCCCCGCACATGCGCCGCACCTCACTCGAGTCCCACCCGTCCGGGTAGACCAGGCAGCCAATCATCAGGCCTGTGGCTGGGGAATGGGGTAGGGGCAGATGCGGTGGGCTCCACCCGCCACCTCCCGCCTGGCACTGCTGTCCTCTTTTCCCTCCCTCCTCCTTGTGTTCACCGCCTTGAGAGGCCTGGGGGTAGCTCCTACCATCCTTGTAGGACAGGGGAGAAAACCGAGGCTCCCAGAGCTAACGCGACTTGGCCCTGGGAGCCCGAGGTCAAGGGCAGAGGGCTCCTCAGCCCCGGGAGGGTTCTGCCACGGCGCCAGGGGGTCCTACCAGGCCCTCCACCGCGCCCCGCACTTTGGACTTGACGAGGCACTGCCTACCCTGGCTTCAAAGCCCTCCTAAATCTGCTCCCGGCCCAGAGAACTCACCACTCCTAAGATGTTCATATTTCAACATCTCTGAAATAAGTGTAACAAGAAAGCTTCAGGCCATAGTTTGATTAGAAGTATTCTTCCTTTTTATAGCACGTAGAATAATGGTGTGTCCTACAACTCAGGTATCTTAGAGTCAATAAATACAGAAAGTTTTCCAGCCCCATCTCTGGCTGCTGCCTTCATGAACCTTCCATTCAAGCCAACAGGTCTCCTCACCCTTACCCAGTACAGCACAGTGCAGTGCCCACACGCCCCTGAATTTAAGAATCCCCTGAAATATTTGGTTTAGAAGGGTGATTCCCAGGTCAAGGTTGGGCTCAGGAGCCCGGTTTTAAAAAGCACTCTTCCAGATGATTCTCTCAATAGGAAAAGCTGGGAAACACTAGCGCAGGCTGCTGCCTGGATTTCAAGCCCAGCTCCTCACTAACTAGCTGTGTGATTCAGGACAAGCTCCGTAAGCTTTTTTTGCCCCAGTTTCCCCATCTAATAAAGTGGGGGTAATAACAGTACCTACCTGTTGGGTTGCAGTGAGGGTCGAATGAGTTACTGTTGGGGAAGTGCTCAGAACAGTGCCTGGCATACACTTGGCACTACATGAGTGTTGGCTACTATTATGCCATCCTGAGCCTTCATTGACTTAGTATTTATAGCTAAAAATTCCATTTCCCCACCTTCCTCCCACTTCTCCCATACCCCCCACAAAGCCACCACCCCACCTTAGCTGCACACCCAGGTGACATAATCCTGGGATGTGACCAGGGTGAGCCCAAGCACAACCACCACGCAGGCACGGGGTGCCTTCCCTTATCTGTGCCACTTTCCCACGCCCTGGCCCTCCTTCCACAGGCTCTTTTGTCCCAAGGCTGTGCTCTACCAGGAGCCACTCAGAGAAGCACCTCGCAGGACCCAGAGTTACCTACCTTGGGCTCAGCTTGTTCTTGCAAGGAAGGTCAGCAGATCACACAAATGCATGGTAAAGATCAGGGTCCCACCTCCCCACCTAAATGTATCAACCCTTCTGTGATTGTTTTATAGGAGGAGCTCATTTATACAGGTCTTTTATAGACCACAAAATACTTCATGTACCATTTTTCTCTTGATCTTGACAAAGGTTTTGTGAAGTAGGCCATATACTAATATCCCATTTTACAGATTAGAAAACTGAGGTCTCAGAGAAACCAAGTGACTTGCTCAGTCATCCAGCTATGGCAGAGCCAAGACCTGAACTCACGGCTCCTGACTTTCTTGACTTCAAAGTTAATTCCCCCTACTCCCAGACTGTGACATCTCTTCAAAGAGCTGAATGTATTTAGTGGTGACATTTCAGACTTAGTGAAAAACTGAGCAGTGCTTCAGGAAGATATTTAGGGTGGAGGAGGGGAAACCCTCCCAGAGCTCTTTGGTAAAACCTGTGTCCTCCCCCACTTGGTATGAGACCAACCCTTGGGTGCCTGGCATGGCCCCTAGCTGAACAAAGGGGGTGGGGCACAAATGCTTGGTGCACAGGTGAATGTGGAAAGGAGCTGCTTTTCTGGACTTTCTGTTCTCCCCATGGCTCCTCCCCTTGGCCCCGTTCCCCTCTCCCTATGGGGGCTCCAGAAAAGAGCAGGGCCTCTGACTTGGAAACAGGTTGTTACTCTGGGTGCCACAGGCATCTGTGAGCCCCCCATCCCTCCACTTGGGCACAGGGTGGGTCAACCCCATTTGTGGTGTCTCAGGGCTCTAAGTAGAGGCCAGCATGGTATTCTCAGGCAAGTTTACTTACCCTGTCTGACTTCCATTCTCTCATCTGTAAGAGAGGAATAATAATACCGGACTCATAGCAGGGCTATGAGGATGGAGCGGGATCATGTATAGAAAATGCTTACTACACTGTCTGGTACATGGTAATGTTAGTAGTTGCTATTATTATAGGCAGTGAAGTCAGATGAAAGCAACCTCAGTGGATGTGGATGTCATTACAGATGTTCACAAATATTCCAGGTACATAGTAGGATTATATTTCCTTGCCCCACTCCCCTTGAAGTTAAGCAAGGCCATAAGACTTCCTTTGGCCAATGAAACGGGAGCAGAAATGTCATGTGCATTTCCAGGCCAGAACATTGATGGCAGACCTTCCAGAGCTCCCTTTCTCTCTGCAATGATGACAGGCAGATGACAGCTGATGCTCCCTCAGCCTGAGTTCCAGAAGAGAACAGTGAGAGCAGAGCCCGCAACTGATCCTCAACAAGCATGTACCACAAGCAAGAAGTAAACCTTTGTGTTAAGCCACTAAGATTTGGGAGTTTTTGTTACTGTGGCATCACCTCACCCATCCTGACTGATAAAGTTGTTTTTTTGTGTTTTCCACATTTACTGAGTACCTACCATGTGTCAGGCACTGTGCAAGGTGTTTTACATACATTATATCATCCCATCCTCACAAAAACCCTGTGATAGTGGGTATTGTTGGTAGGGTCTACAGATGAGGTTACCAAGACTCAGAGACCAACTTACCCTCCCTGTGTTTCTAGGAGCTGGGACCACACTCAGCCTACACCTGGCATCCAGAAGCTCAATATTGTTAAGCTACAGCCCCACACTGCCCCAGTCATCAGCCCTCTTTCCCTTCTCTTGCTCCCTTCCCTAGTCCCAGGCTTCTTGGCAAGGTTAAGCTAACTGGTTTAGGCCTCTTCAGATGGATGCATCTCCCAGCTGCTGGCTGTGGCATACCCCCCATCCCTCCCTTTGATTCATCTTTCCTTCCCCAGCACCAAAGAATGGAATGTGACACCACCTCCACTCTCCTCCAACATAAATGTTTCATGGGATGGCACCTGGCCATCTCTGCTATCAGTGCGTCTAGCTTCATGACCCAGACAGGGTCTGACTCGGATGGCCTGGTGACCCCTCCCCCACCCAGACCTCCCAGCACTGCCTGTTCAGCATATGGCACCTGTTGCGGGAGTTTGGGGGAGGTGAATGAGAATGAGAATGTGTGGAGAATGAGAGAGGGATAGTCATTTTTCCAGCATCTCATAACTCTGATATGGAGGACTAGCTGGCAAGCGTGCCAGGGTCCACTCTACTCCTCTTCATCACAAAACTGCTAAATCTTCACTCCCCCTTCTTTCTCCCCACTGCCCACCAAGACTTGCCTCACCCCTGCCCCAGCTTCTCCCTCATCATAGAGAGGCTACAGAGGAGAGGGAGATGGCAGGGGGATTTGGGAGGCAGCTCTGGAGCCAGTTGAGTGGCCTGAGTACAAGACTTGGAATCAAAGTTTCTGTCCTTTACAACCTGTGTGCTCGAAGACAAGTTATCCACTAGGAACCTTATCTGTAAAATGGGAGGAATACCCACCTCATCGGGTCGTGATGAGGCTCCTCCAGATGATATATGTGAAGGTACTTTGCAAACACTTACATAAAAGTATTTTATGTAATACTTATATACTTATGCAGAGGTGTGGCTCAATAAAAATGTCTTTGGAATATATCTAGTTTCTTGGAAGCCACTGCCTTAATTCTCCTAGGTCCCTAGCTGCCAGGTGATCTGCTATAGCCTTGGCCAAGTCTTATCCTCTCTCTCAGCCCCCGATTTCTCATCTATAGTTGGGTGAGGGGGCCTGGCTCTCTGGGGTCCCCTCCAACTCTGACAGAGTCTTGAGTCTGCGTTTGGTTGGTTGTCTGGGATTCTGATCCCTGTGTTATTCCCCCTGTTAAGGATAACACTGCTCCTCACTCTAACCAATGATGTCAAGATGGTTTCACTCTAGTCTGCAGTTCCTGACTGCTCCTGGACGTCTCTCCACTATGGAAAGTCTGTATGTGGTCCTTGGGGTGTGGAGGGACCAAGGGCTGCAGGACAAAGTCTTAGGCCCTCCCTTCCTGGTTTCTAAAGGAGAGCAGGACCAGCTGGCTTAAGGACTGAGAGGCTAGCCTGGGCCGGAAGGGTGCAGGCAAGGCCTTGCCTCTGGGCACCACCACAAGAAGCCGCCTACCCCATACAGGTTTAAAAGACCCTAGACACCCCTGCCCCATCACAAAATATCACTCCTATTTGCTGCCTCAAGTATGGAAACCTACAATTAGGGAACAAAGACTTTTACTCCATAATGAAAGAGGGAACTTAAATGCAAGTTTCTACGGGAGAAGTCACACCCAGCATAATTCTCCAAATCAATGACTGACCTTAGAATCTTCCCTGAGAGCAGTTTGAGGCAGGACAGAGTGATGACGGGGATCTGGGGATGCTTAAAGGAGAAAGAACAAACCTCCAGAAGCAGAAGATAGGAACATCTAGAATGTGCTTGACTGGCACCACTATTTTGCCCAGGGGTTGGGTCCTATTCCCACATAGCTGACAATGGAAGCTTCCTTCTTTCTCCCTCCCAGAGAAGGAACAACCTCTGGTGTGGTGGCATGGGAGTCAGCATACCTGATTTCTTCTACCAGCTAGCTGTGTGCTCCTGGGCAAGTCACTTTCCCTCTCTGGACCTTAGTTCCTCATCTGCAAGATGAGGGGGTTGAATAATTTGATCTCTAAGGTCCTTTCAGCCTTAGCCATTCTAAGATTCTCTACTCCTCAGAAGAATTCTGCAGAGCTTTGAGTTGGGCTGGGCTAAAGAAGGACAGCTGAGTAGGAGACCCAGAGCCTCCTCAGAGGGTGGGATGGTGCAGCTGCCCCTGTGGTCCAGGGTGGGCCCCTGCCTGCCCTCCCACGATCCCTGCTCACCCGCAGCAAGCTGCATCCATGCACAGATTTTGTAGACGGTGGCCGTGTTGCAGACAAAGAACAGGCTGAAGCAGATGATGGAGCCAATGATGAGGAACATGGCCAAGGCCACAAAGAACATGGCAGTCTTGAAGGCTCTGGAGGGGATTGAGGAGAAGTCCAGTGGGCCACCCTTGCAGATGAGCTCAGAGGACAGCACGTTGCCCACACAGTAGGAGAAAAGGCCAAAGTAGCCTGCCTGGGGTGTGCTGACGCTGTCACCGATCCAATAGGGCTGGATGAAGAGGGCCATGACCAGCACGGAGAAGCAGATGGTGAGCGTGCCCCACATCACACCCACGGCCCTCGAGTTCCGCACATAGTTGGTATGGTAGATCTTGGCTGCCTCCTGGGCAGGCAGCAACTTCACCATGGTGAGGACGCAGGGCCCAGGACTGGAGGCCTGTGGGCTGGTAGTCGGTGGCTTTGCGGATGGATCGAGGCCCAGAAGTGGGTCACTCCTCAGCCGGGTTTGGGGGGAGGCTGAGGTCAGGGCACAAGATGAGGGTCTGTCCACGGTAGAGGAAAGAGGATTAATAGCACAAGGAGGACGACCTTGGCTTCTTCAGGGGAAGCTTGTCCAGGCGCCTGTGTCCGCTCGAGCCGGGCTGTCTCCCGTCTCCGGCCTCCTCTCGAGCCCGCCAGGGTCTCGGGCCCGCTGGTGCCGCCCTGCCCTCCCCGCTTTCCAGCCAGAGCTCCAGAGAGCTCCGCCTCCTTCGCCCGGTCCGGCCCCTCCTCCTGCCCTCCGCCTAGAGCGCTGCTTCAGCACCACGGCCAGCGCCCCGGGCTCCGCGAGGAGGAGCGCGGGGAGCCGCCCGACCCACCCACCGCACACCCCGCCACACGGACCAAGACCCCTCTTCACCCTCCTGAGCGGCGATAACACGTGGAAGGGAAGGGCTGCGGCTGTCACATTTCTCCCACTCAATTCCTGCCGCAAAACCAAAACCGCTTCCTGAGCACTGTCCCCCTCCCACCCCTCTCTAAAAAACCCTCATCAGCAGAGATGCTGGCTGAGAGCAAAAGGGACATGGGATGGGGGACAAAGGATCCAAGTCATAAGTACTATCCACAGCCAGGTGACGTCTGCAGAAAGGAGGACTCGAGTATCCACCCAGATTTTCTTCCTTGCTGTGTCATGTATATATTTATATATCTTACTCTTCTTTCTTCTTTTGATGGTGGCTAACTTTACAATTTAGCCCCTAAGCTGCGGAATATTGAACTGTGATCATGACCAAACTAAAAGAAGGCTGCCGTCACACAGACGTCCTGGACTTAGAGTGGGGCAGTGACTGATGAGACGCTGGGCCATCTCCCTAGCCTTTGGTCTTACAGAGATTGTCACAATGTGTTCGAAGGGAACACTGGTAAGGAGTGGGGATTAAAAATATGGAGCAAAAGAGTTCATGTGGATGTGACCAGCCGAAGGGAAGGACCATACTAAGAGAACAGAGCAAAAATTTCAGCAGGACCAGAAGGATAAGAGGGGACAAGGGACATCTTCACAGCAGCCATTGAGGGCCCTCCCCCTGCTTCCTTGATCCAATCTTGGCCAGGAGACTGGGGTGGTGAGAGAAACCCTAAAGGCTGAGTATTGAGTGATAGAGACTGGCAACCTGAAAGTCACTAGATGTCTCACTTCCTACCCTCACCTAAACAAGATGGAGACTGGATAGTCAGAGGACACTTAAAAGCTACAATTACTGCACACCCCAACTGTAATCTGAGCCTACTTCTTGGGGAAGGAAGGTTATCTGTGGGCTAGGCGTCCACATGAGGAATGGAAGGGGTATCCATTGTTCTTTCGCCCAGATTCCTTCCCCTTTCTTTGGTAACAAAAACCCACTCTCTATTTGGAGAACTGCCCCTCCCCATTCCATGAGGCCCAGGCTGCCCACCTCAGGGCTCTGCCCAGTGCAGACCCTGGGGAGGGGGCTGGAGGACACAGTGAAGTCAACCTGAGTCTCTCGATGGGGAATTTGAATCTTGAGTGGATTCCCTGTCTGCTCCCTGCTCTGACTCCAGGATTGTCACACATCTGACCTTGACCCAGAGCTGTGAATCCCTTCTCAGAATTGTGTTCATGGCTTAAGTGAATGAAGGGGATATGTTATAGGAATACAGGGGAGTTTAGGCCCCACAGGGGCAGGAACGCAGCCAACAGTGGGAAGGGTGTGTGTGTGTGTGTGTGTGTGTGTGTGTGTGTAACCAGGACCTGGAAATCCATCAGGAAGTCAGGGCATGGCTGCTGCTGCTGCTTCCTAAATGACTAATCCAGCTTCCTCCCCTCTGCAGACCAGCTTTCTCCATTTCTTCATCAGCACATCAGAAAACTGCCTTCCTGGGCTTCCCTAGTTCCATGTTCCAGATCAGCTTGAAAGTGAGCTGTTGGGCACAAGTCTACACCCCAGGAGAAGGGCTTGGGTCAGATGCCCATCCCTTGTCCAGTCCGTTGTGGTGGGGAGCAAAGGCGGGCTCATTCATTAACATGACTGCCAGAGGCCTGCCCTTGGGGGTCTGGGGCAGATCTTGGAGAATGTAGACTGGGAGATACCCAAGGGGAGTTTGCCACATTTCTCGGTCTACAGCCACTGTGCCCCAACCCACTCACCAGGAGGCACGACACCACCCCAACCGCCACCATCTCAGGTGGTAGGACTTGACCAGGGAGAATTTTGCTCCTTTTTTCAGTTTGTCTTTTTGTACAGTATCTACATTACACACAGTACAATACTCAAATCTTAAGTGCACCGCTCAAATCTTAAGTCACCCCAGATGAAGATTTAGAACAATTCCAGCACTCCAGAAGGCTTCCTCCTGCCTCCTCCCAGGGGTAAACCCTGCAGACTTTTATCACCATAGGTACTTTTGCCTCTTCTTGAACTTCACGTAAGTGGAATCACACGGCCTATTCTTTTGTGGATGGCTTTTCTCACTCAACATGATGTCTGTGAGATTAAGCCATATGATTACATGTGGGAAGCAGAACTTGCTTCTTTCTTGAGGAGGAAAAACCCAAAGCAAAACCCTCTTTAGATTGGGGGGTGGTTAAACCTTAAAGATTTTGGACAAAAAGTACTTCATTAATTCTTGCTTACATTTTGGAAGCACAAACATTGTCAGAGTTCTCTTTCTATACTCTTTGTTTGTAATGGAAAAATCTCCATTATTTCTCCTCTGGGAAGATGGTTGTGACCAGGTGGAGGCATTTTTCACAGCTCCATTCACAGGCAGAAATAGCTTCTCTGGTTCCTTCCCCAGCCTCCTCATCTCGACTTGTGAGAAGGGAACCGTAATCACCCTCCATTGCAGCTCAGCTCACAGGAGTTTTTGGGTTTGTTTTTTTTTTTTTTTTTTTTTTGGATCTGGAGGGGGAAGAAGGAGGGGCCAGAACGAGCTCATGGAGAAAAGTGGCTTTGAACACCAAGTTCCATAAAAATACGAGAGTATTCCTTTAATCAGTGGTATTCCCATGTCTCTGGAATTGGGTGGGTTTCTCTCATTTGGAGGGTCTCCTGGCTGGTTCCTCCAGCTGCTCCCCTCTGTTCCACCCTCCAGTGGTGTAAGGGGGAGGGAGAGGGGTGCTATTACCTGGGCTGAGCGCCTACAATGTGCCAGGCACTTCCACCGGGCTCCACATACACTATTTAACTCAATCTTGACCTCACGAAAAGGGACCCATCATCCTCCTCGGGTAGATGAGGAAACTGAGGCTCAGGAGCTTACACATTTCAATGACTTGTCCAAGGTCAGGTAGCTAGTTAGTGCTGAGTTTTGAAGCCAAGTCTGTCTAGATCAAAGCTGTGCTCGAGGCAACCCAACCTGGGGCCTCCACAGTGGAGCCGTCCTCCCCCTGCTGGGGTGGGGAAGGTCTCTGGCTGCAGTGACCAGTCCGTCAGGGAAAGCTGCTCTGGTCCCACACCTGAGCACACTCAGGCAGCTGCGTCCTTCCCAGCCTCCAGCTCCCGGGCCACCTGAGGCTCACAAGACCTCTTCATTCTCAGCCAGAATTAACAACTGCTCATGCTCACATGTAGCCTCGGGTAGGGGGCAGAGTGAGTGGAAGCCTTAAATGAAGGGGTGAGTCTTGAATGCTGGGACTGCCGATATCAAGTGAAGTGGAAAGGAAACGGGAGAGAATCGTTTGAGAAGGAAATCTCCTAAGGGCCCCTGAAATCACTCCCAGAGGCAGCCCCCTCATGTGAGGGCGGGAGGGAGGTACACCCGGTGAGAACACACATCCCCTGGCCAGGGGTCAGAGAGCTGGTCAGTCCCAGGGGCCTGGGCTTGCCCTAACATCCTCCAAGGGGGCCTGGAAGGCTGAGGAGTGGGGAGGCTGGGACGTCTCCTCACCTGAGCCTGGCACTGCCAGACACCTGGGTTTGGGAGGAGCCAAGGCAGGGCCTGGACCGGGGTGAGGCACGAGAGGCACCTAGGATGCAGAGTCTAAGGAGGTGATCACCTGGGTGCCTCTCGTGCCTCACCCCAGACCCAGCCCTGTCAAGGAGCCAGGGCTCTAGAGGTGACTAACAGCTGCTAACACCTACATACTGCTTGTGTGTGCCAAGCCCTGTTCAAAGCTATATATCTTTCTCTTAACATATATAATATATATATAACATATATTCATTCACTCAACCCTCACAACTCTTGAAATTATCCTCAGTTGACTGATAAGGAGACTGAGACTCAGAACAGATAACCTGCCCAGCTAATAACTTGTGCAGGTGAAAGTGTTCCAGAGTCCAACTCCCAACTGTGATGCAATGTCACACCCCCCACCCCCACCCATGCAAGAGTACCAGGTGCTGCCCAATTACCTTATCAGGACCCCCCTTTCCCCCCACCCCCACTGCCAGCAGACTGGCCACAGCTGGGCATCTGCTCACGGCAGCCCCTGGGGATGGAGGAGGTGTGTCACATGTGTACAGGGCCCCTTTTATAGCCCCACCACCCCAGCTGGCTCTGTCTTATGCCACCTGACCAACCAGCTGCTACCTACACCAGCTGTGCCCATTCATCATGGAGAAAGTCCTTGTCCTTCTGCTCATTGCCCTTGTGGTGGCCTATGCAGTTCCCGACCCCCGGGGAATCATTATCAACCTGGTAAGAGGGTATTCAGGGGAGGATTGTCGGGCCCCCAGGTGGAAATTTTTTAAGCTTGGCTCTTGACCTCTGATGTCCCCACCTGGGGCTGCCCCGGGGTCCGGGCGTGAGGCATGTCTTCCTTCACTGCCCACGTCCTGACCTGCGCCTCTTCCCCAGGGGCCCCAGAAGAGACTGATCAGCATGCAGCATCCTCAGAGCAGTGGTTCAGCCTGGCTCAGGGAACCTGATAAAACTCAGAGACCTGGGACCCGTGGCTTGGAAGGTCCAGTAGTTTAAAAAGCTTCCTCAGGGAGCCTGGCTTGCCACCTAGAGCGGCATGCCTACTGTGCAGACACTGCCCTAAATGCCTCAGGAGCATTTCCTTACTTAGTCTTCATAATAACCACGTGAGGTACTATTATCATCAACCCCGTTTTCAGATGGAAAGCTGACCTAGAGGAAGGGTAAGCAGCCTGCCTGAGGTCACACAGCTGGAAAGTGTTGAGCAGGGACTGGAGCCCATGCTCTCACCACTGCCCCACACTGCCTCTCCCCCTGGGCAGAATGGGAAAGCCCTTCAGGACCACCCACCAAGTCTGAGGGTTCTTAGCTCAGGGCCATGCATGGGTTCGGAGGGTCCAGGATCCCCCTGAGATTACAGGTAAAAGTCTGTGGGGGGAGGGAGGACTTTTCCAGGGAGATGTCAACTTTCACAGGCTCCTCAAAGGAATGGGGGACCCAGAGAGGTTTGGAGACCCTGTTTGGAGGCCACATGTGCACATTCCAGATGGGAACACTGAGGTATAGGGTGGGGCAGTGACTTGCCCAGGGTCACCCAGGGAGTTGGCAGTACACCTGGTACTAGAACCTGGGTGTCCTGCCCCCCAGCCTAGGGCTGCTTCTCTGGCACCACCCTGCCCACTTCTCATGTGGGAGAGGGTAGGGGTGGGCAGAGAGGCCACCAGATGCCGGGGGTAGATTCCTTCACACACGCCCCCACCAGGGGAGGCACTGTCCGTGGTAGCGGGTAGTGGGGTGGGGGTCTGGGTGGAGAAGGGACCAAGGGGAGGCGGTCCTGGGCTGACTGACTGCCTCTGGCAGGAGGCTGGCGAGCTCTGTGTGAACAGCATTCAGTGCAAGAGCGAATGCTGCCACCAGACAAGTGGAACGAGCCTGGCCCGCTGCGCAGAGAAGACCAGGGAGAACGGCGAGTGCTCTGCCTGGGTGAGTACCAGAGGAGTTGGTGTGATGGAGGCGGAGGGAGAGGGAGGGGCAGCTCAGAGGAGGAGGGCCCTCGAGGCTTGGGGATGGGATCAGGAAGGAGGGTCAGCCTGGACATTGAATGCTGAGGAGATAAAGAGAGGGCATTCAACAGGCTTCAGAGCACTTTCCCAACCCATCATCTCTCTTGACCCTCACAATTGACCAGCGAGATGGGTGGGGCAGCGATTCGTTATCCCCATTTCATGATGGGTAAACAGAGGCTCCCCAGAGTGATCAAGTTAGTAAGAGCAAGTGAGCCATGGAGTAGAGACCAGAACCTGGGTCCTCCAGGCCCACAGCGCCCCCTGAGGAGGCAGTCAGGAGAAGCACCATCTGAAAAGACAGACTGGCTGCTGGTTCTCGGGGTCAGGCAAGGGTAAGCGACGCCCACAGCCTCCCACAGCCCGTGACTCCACGGGCTCCATGCCTCTGCAGACGCTCTATGGGGTTTACTACAAGTGTCCCTGTGAGCGGGGCCTGACCTGCGAAGCAGACAAGACCATCGTGGGCTCCATCACCAATACCAACTTTGGTATTTGCCTCGATGTTTGACGTTCCAAGGAGTGAAAGCATCCATCCAGCCCTGCATCTAGCCCAGCACACAGAAGGACGCTCCTCCTCCACCACCTCTCCTTGGCTGGCCACCCTCTTGACCAGCACCTCCATCTTCCGATTGGGTTCTTGGCAATTAAAGCCCCTCCTGCAAACCTCCCCCAGGCTCCTGGATGTTCTTGCTGAGTCAGCGTCTTCTTTGATGTCACATCAAGTCTTTGTTCTATCAGGGCAGGCATCAGACAGGTCAGAGAAGGAGGGATAGGTCTGGGGCCAGGCAGGATGAGGCCGGACAGACTGGAGACCAGGTTGTGAAGCAGGTCCAGTGAGGCTGGGAACCTGTCCATTTCTAGGGAGCAATCACACCTCTCTGGGATGCACTTCTTGCCCCTCAAGCTCTCAAAGGGACAGACAGGCTCTCAGGCACATGCGTGCACGCACACACACACGCCATCACACAGACACACACATCTCTGGTGGAGAGTTATAATGACCCATATTCTTTGCTCTGCATCACAACTTACCAGTCCCCTGTCCTGGGCTCTCACCTCTGTTCTAAATCCAACTCTCAGATGTGACAGCTGGCTGACACAACCCACGTGTGAAAGGGTCAGACCACTAACAATTGCTGGGGGCTTACTCAGTGCTGGAAAACCCTCACAATGATTCCGGCAGGGAGAATTTATTGTCTCCACTTTATAGATAAAAGAAACTAAGATTCAGAGAGGTTAAGTAAATTGCCCAATGTCACATAATTAGAAAAAATTGGCAGTAAATCCATCTAACTTCACCCCACTACCCTTTTGACGATTCCCTCTTCTTTCCCAATTATTCATACTAAGACAAATGGGTAGAACTGTAGAGAATTTAGTTTGGGTTTAATATAAAAATTTTATACCCCCTGGAATCATCAAACCTGGGTTCCCTCAGGCAGTCCTAAGGTCCCCATCACTGAGATGCACAAGTGGAGGCTCACTGACCCCGTGGGGGTGCCGGAGAGGAGACTCACATGAAGGATGAGAGAGAGTGCAATTGAGATGCTCTCCCGGCCCCGAGATTCTGTAGTTCTGGGATCAACGAATCCTTAGAGTAACCATTAGGTTTATGAGTTAGGACTGGATTCAGCCGTAAGTAACAAAAAACCCAAGTAATTATGATTTAAACAAATAGGGGCATATATTTCTCATGAATCAAGAAGTCTAGAGATAGGAAGTACTGGCATGTGCTTGGGTGCTGGCAGATCTGCAGTTCTCTTGACCTTCTCCTCTCGATTGGCAAATGCCTTCACGGCAGCTCCTAACACCAGGTCCTCTCACCACAGTCTAAGTTGGGAAGCACGGAGTAGAGGGCGAGTGGGATAGGGGTCAGAGAAAGAGTGATTCTCCCAGCATAACTTCTTATCTTGCCCTAAAGCCTCCAGGCTGACTTCCCATGTCTCCATGGCTACAGCTGGGTCACCTGACCACCTCCAGCTGCAAGGAAGGCTGGGAGAGCAAGTGTTGGACAAAGGGAATGAGACGGCCACGACAGGCTCAAACTCTTTGTGACCCGTCTCCCAGGGCTGAGCACATCACTGCCCAAACAACACTGGGGTTCAGTTAGCAAGGAAGGGGGCAATGGCTGCCACACCTGAGTTAGTGCTCAACCAGAGGGGCTTTCAATAACTTAACCCCGTAGGGTCTCAGCCCCTGAGGCAGCTGTGAGTCCAATTCCTTGGTGCCCAGATTCAGCCCTGGGGAGACCTGCATTCATTCGCTTCTTCACACATCTACTGAATGACCACAGTGCCCAACACTGCATTACAGACTGTGGGGGATGCGAGGAAAATGTCCCTAGTTTCCAGGACTGGGTAAGGAGTGGGGCTCTGCAGAAGCAAGTGGCCAAGACCCCAACTCCCTGTTCCCCTGTATTAAATCCTTTCTACTTGAAATACCTCGAATAGTTGCTTTACTACCCTGAACCTGACTAATACAAGGCTGCCGGGAAAAGGGGAGCATTTTGTTGCTGTTGTTCAAAAGCACTTTTTTCTCACCAAGCCTTGAGCCCGCAAGAGCCACTATTTTCTAATTCACATAAAGATGTCCTATAGGCCGTGACCTTGCCATTGACACTTTCCACCTTAATTTCCTACTCCCAGGAGCTCCCCATCTTGCTGTAACTTTTTTTCCAGATCTGCTAGATATTCAGCTATAGAAGTAGGGTATTGGGGCCGGCCCGGTGGCGTAGCAGTTAAGTTCACGTGCTCCGCTTTGGTGGCCTGGGGTTCACTGGTTCGGATCCTGGGCGCAGACTGACGCACTGCTCATCAAGCCATGCTGAGGCGGCGTCCCATGTAGAGCAACTGGAAGGATGCACAACTACGACATACAACTATCTACTGGGGCTTTGGGGAGAAAAAAGAGCAAAAAACGAGGAAGATTGGCAACAGATGTTAGCTCAGGGCCAATCTTCCTCAAAACAAACAAACAAAAAGAAGTAGGGGTATTTGCAGCCAGTAGCCCATAAAAAGTTCCTAATGCTGGACCCTGTAGACCTACACTGTCTGATATGATAGCCATTAGCCAGCCATGTGAGACTTTTGACCACTTGACACGTGGCTCATCTGAATTGAGATAAGTGTAAAATTCAAACTGGATTTTTGAAGACCTATTACCAAAAAAAGAATGTAAAATATCTCAATTTTTACATGTTGAAATGATAACATTTTGATTGGGTTATAAATAAAATGTATTATCAAAAGTGATTCCACCTGTTTCTTTTTACTTTTTTAATACAGCTATTAGAAAATTTTAAATTACATTTTATTTCCATTGGATGGTGCTGCTTTAGATGCTCGATTTCTGCTGCTTTTCAGCATCAGAAAATTGACTCTTTTCAGCATAACAGAGGCATAGTCTTACACCTCAAAGTACTTTCTCCGCACAAATTTCTCTAGATTCTGGCATCAGTGGCCTCTACCAATGACCACTTTTCCCACAGGGGCAGCTGAATATCCATGGCTTGGGAAGGGGTCCAGAATACGCCACTGTGGCATCACAATTATTTTGAGCTGAAGGCATTTGAGAATACGCTTTTTTCTGAACTCCCTAATCTGCCCACAAGCAGAGCCTCCCAAAAGGACTCAGTTGTCATAAATCTCCTTTCTGGGAGTTTCTTGAAGCCAGGGAAGATTGACTTTTATCACTGGAGGGAAGTCCGCACCACACCTAAATAGACATTGTCACAAAACCATCATATCTCCCATCTACTCTCCTATGAGCCCATTAATCTTTCCTAAACTTCATTTGTTTTCCTGTAAGTGCCCTTTCTCCCCCTATGAAGATGGTCTATAAGCCCCAAATTCTAACTGCCTCTGAGTCACATTCTTCTGTGAATTCCCTCATGTACTTATGTGAATAATAATCTGTCTTTTCTCTTGCTAATCTGTCTTTTGTCGGTTTAATTTGCAGACCCCCAAATATTGAACCTAAGAGGGTAGAGAAAAAGCTTTTCTTCCCCAACACTTGGAACAGGTTTAACCATATCAGCAACATATCTTTTTTCCCCCACCCCTTCTAGCTTCTAATACATTGGGTATCCTTGGAGGCTGGGCTTCCAGTACCAACCTCTCCTTCCAAGGTTGTTTCACAGACTTTCTCCAAATCCGGGGAGATCCTGTAACACCCTGGACCGTAAGACTCTATCTGTCCGATGTACATGTAACACTATGTATCTGTCTGATATATTTCGTACAGGATGGCATATTCTAGCAAGGTAGAGTTCACAGTTTTGCTATGACTTACAGAGGTGCTTAAAGTACAACCACAGCTTATATCTCAACTCCTGAGCTCTTGCATCTTAAGCCTGACATCCTGGAGGGCACCCTTGGCTCGGGTCTGGGGACTTACTTAATCAGAGGTGTGGCTGAATATGGAAACTTAGGTCCAAAATCTGAAATAGTTATCTCCAAATTGTAACCTGAATATAACAGTGCCACCTGAGGCCTGCCTCCACTGAGAATGCACTACACACAAGCCAGCGAGCTACATCTGGCTCCAAAACCTCACAACATGTAGTACTACTTCCTGAAACTCCTCCTGACTCATTCTCGCCCCATCCCCACCCTGCACAGAGGCTGTTCTAATCCTTTTCCTCACTCTTTCCTTGGCTCTCCTTTCTTTCTCACCCCTTCCTTCTCTTCCTGTCTTCCAGAAGAGTCAGATTCATCACTTTCAAGCTGTGTGACCTCGAGCTAGTTGCTCAGTCCCTCTGTTTTCCCACATGTAAAATAGGGGTGACAACAGTACTGACCCCTCAGAGGATTAAATGAGATCATGTGTGTAGGGCACAGGCACTGCCCCTGGCATCTAGAAAGCACTCAATCAACACTGGCAATTCTTCATACACACGTTTGTTTCATACCCTTTCTTTCACATTTCTGAAATTTAAGGTCAGGGGATCCAAGAGTTCAGGTGTAAACTGAGCTTTGGAAGGTGGATTATGGAGTGGGCTGAAGCCAGAAAGGGGTTGGGGTGGGAAGGGGAGCCCAAGTCTCCTCTGGGGGACTTTCATATGTACCCCAACAAGGGAAAGACTCCAAGCCCAAGAATATCCCTTCCTGCTTCCTCCCTTATCTCCTCACCCCCCACTCCCACCCCGCAGCACCCCCAGCAACCTGTCCCATGCCCATCCCAGCCTGGCAACCCTGCCCAGCCCCCAGCTCCATGGGCAGCAAACATTGAGAGCTCTTTATTTCAATGATAGTGTATCAGCCCCTCCCCTGCTGGTGGGGGCTCTGGGGGCCAGGGGCGGGAACACACAGTTCTGGGTGGGCACGGGAGTCAGGGGTTGGAGTAGGGGAGGAAGCAAGGAAGAGGCAGCATTAAAAGAAACTTTTCTTAGCTGGCTTCTTCTTTTCAGTTTTCTTACACCGGCCGTAGATGATTTTAAACGATTTCTCATTCTTCGGAAATACACAAGTCAGTTCCCGCATGCAGGGACACTCGTTATATAGGCCGAGGAACGTCTGGGAAAGGCGGGACTTTGACCTCGACCTTGGAAGCTGCTTTGCCCTCACCCCGAGGGGCAGCCCCTACTCCCACCCCAGCCCAGCTCTGTGGCCCATCTGCTTGCACACAGCAGAGGAGCCTGGGCATAAAAGACCCCCTCATCCAGCTGCTCAGAGTCTGTGCCTCTGGTTGCCTCCTCCAGGCTGGCCCCTAGGGTTGCTCAGTGCCCTCCTAGCTCCATCCCTGGCGTTAACCCATCTGCCTGTCCTAAGTCGATGAACACCAACAGGTGCCCCCATCTCTTCTCCTGAAATTTTTTCGTGGGCAAATCAACTCCCCTCTCCTGCACACCTAGCTCAGAGGCTGCCTCAGCCCACCTCCGGCCAGGAACGCCTGGGGCCACAGCAGAACTCCTGGGGCTTGGGGTAGCGTGGTCTGAGGCAGAGGTGGAACCATGGTTAGCGCCAGACCTCCTAGCTGTGCCCATTTACAGTGCTACTTTCAGGGTTTGGAGAGATGAGCCCTGGAGAACGGGAACCCATATGAGAAAAAAGCATCGCCATGCCCTACGCCCCCCTCCAGGATTCCAAGTCCCTGTGGTGGGGACCCACCTTGGGTCTGTCCACAGGCTCCCCCAGGCGGCTTGGAGGTGCATTCCCAGCAGAGAATTCCCGGCTCCCGGTCACTTCCGCCCACCTCCAGTCCCCTCCCCTCCTTCCCTGGGCTCTAGGTCCAGTCTGGCTCCCCCCAGCTCCCCGTTTCCATGGGTCCCTCCCTCCTCAACTGCCCCCAGCGCCGACACTCACCTGCGTGTGACACGCGCTGCCCTCCGACCCCTTGAGGGCGCAGTGAGACTCGCAGTTCCCGGACTCCCGGCGGCAGCATCCGCTCTTGCACTTCTTGCTCTGGACGCAAATCTCCCCGGTGTCCTGTTGGTAGACGGCCCCGCCCGGCTCCACCGCGGCCCGCCGCCCGCCGGGGCTTCCCCCTGGTGGCTCCTCCCCCAACTGCGCCCCCACCCCCATCCCCACTCCTGCCGGCTGGGCGTCGGGGGACTTCTGTGCGGATGGGGCGGGGGAAAGAGGGCGCCCGCGGGACCCGACTTGTGCCTAGAGGGGACTAAACAGTGTTTAAAGGTTTGCCCTTTGTGTCCCCAAAATAGGTTACTTCTCTCGGACACACCAGGGTGATCCACACCTTCCTGTCTTTGCTCCTGCGATTCCTTCCGCTGCATAACCTTCGGCCCTGCAAACTCCTACTTACCCTGTCGCCTGAGCTCGACTGTCACCTACACGCCCCCCAACACACAGACACACTCACGCATCGATGACCCCTAATGCTGGGGCTTATGACATTGCGACATTGTGTTATCACGGATACCCATCATCTCTCTGTTGGACAATTTCAATAGTCATTCAACAAGCGAATACTGAGCACCTACTGTATCCAGGCACTGTTCCAGGCACTGGGGATACAGCTGGGAACAAAACACACAGAAATGCCTGCCCGCCTGGAGTTGACAGTCCAGAACAGCAGTCCTTTCTGCAATGCAGATCTTTCTGCAATGATGGAAATGTGCTTTTTCTGCATGGCCCAGTTTGGGAGTCTTGAAAGGTGGCTAGTGTGACTGAGGAGCTGAATTTTAAATTTTGCTTAATTTTACTTAATTTTAATCTAAGAAATTGCATGTGACTAGTCAGCACACTATTGGACAAACGCAGCTCCAGGGAAGAAAACACAGAATAAATAAATACATGAAATAGATGGGGTATCATAGACAAAGTGTTGAGCAAAAGAAGCCAAACTTAAAAACAAACAAACATACTGTGTAATTCCATTATATAAGGTTCAAAAACAGACAAAACTAATCTACAATGATACAAGTCAGGAGATTTACCTTTGGGACTATTGACTGGCAGCAAGCACAAGGGAGCTTTCTGGAATGCTGGAAAATCTTGATCTGGCTGGTGGGTAGGAGGTGTTTGCATGAGTTTGAAATCCGCTGGGGGAAGGGGCGGCAGGCACCAAAAGAGCCCCCGAAATAGCCCAGGAAGCAGGCCAAGGAGATGGATGAGGAAGACAAGGCATTCAAGCAGAAACAGAAAGAGGAACAGAAGAAACGCGAGGAACTACAAGCGAAGGCTTCGGGAAGGGCCCCTGGCCACAAGTGAAATTAAGAAATCTGGGAAAAGTCAGCTGTTCCTTGTGCCTGAGGCAGTGGTGATCCTGAATTCCATTCCTGTTAAAACATCTGGCCACCTATAGTTAGGATGAACTGTTGTCTTGGAGCCTGTTGTACATTTAAGAGTAAACTTTGGAAAAAATAAATAAATAAGACATATAGTGGCTCATCTTCTCTTTAGTTCTTCTCACTCAGCCATTTCTACCTCAGCTGTGAGGTCAGAGTAAACCCAGCCCAGAATCCTGCCCAAGTATGTTCTTCAGTCTTCGTTCTATCCCGAAATCTGTACCACCTGGAATTAAACCAACTCATTTGAAAAAAAAATAAAAATAAAATCCACTGATTTTCTCAATCCATTGACCATTTCTTGAGCCCCTACTGTATGCATTGCATTAGTTAATTTCATAAGTCTTTTGTTCTTTCATCAAAAATGTAAAACTCTCACAACTGTTTGGTGGGTACCAGGGGCAAGGGGGGGTGGGCACAAGGGGTGAAGGGATGCATTTATATGGTGAGTGACAAACAATAATGTACAACTAAAATTTCACAATGTTATAAACTATTAAGACATCAATAAATTTTTTTAAAAATTCAAAGAAAAAAAAGTCCACTGATTTTAATGTAAAATCAAGATTTGGGCACTTTACTATATGTAATTTTTACCTAACATATACATATTAGGTATTATTAATTAACAATTATTATTTATATCACATATGTATAATCATATCTATTATATATGATTTAATGCTATAAAGAAAATAAAGCAGGACTGGATTGACAGTAGCCTCTTCCTGGTCTACCTGATTCCACTCTTGCCAGTAACCCACCCCCGTCCCTCCACCCCCCCCTTCCCACTCTACCCTCTCCTGCCCCTCCTCCTCCCTCCCCCCTTCTCCTCCTTCCTCCCCGCTCCTCCCATCAATTCTTTCCAGAACTGCTAGAGGAATCTTTTTTAAAAGGTAAATCCCATCACGTCATTCCCTTGCTTCAAAGCCTCCTAGTTGGTGGGTTATCTAAAACAAAAAAGACAACCCACCAACTGGGAGAAAATATTTGCAAATCATATATCCGACCAGGGGTTAATTTCCAAAATATATAAAGAACTCAACAGCAAAAAAATGAACAATCTGATCAAAAAATGGGCAAAGGATATGAACAGACATTTTTCCAAAGAAGGTATACAGATGGCCAACAGGCACATGAAACGATGTTCAACATCACTAATTATTAGGGAAATGCAAATCAAAACTACAATGAGACATTACCTCACACCCATCAGAATGGCTATTATTAAATGGACAAGAAACAAGAAGTGTTGGAGAGGACGTGGAGAACAGGGAACCCTCATACACTGCTGGTGGGAATGCAAGCTGGTGCAGCCAGTATGGAAAACAGTATGGAGATTTCTTAAAAAATTAAAAATAGGAATACCATATGATCCCACTATCCCACTGGGTATTTATCCATAGAACATGAAATCAACAATTCAAAGAGATCTATGCACCCCTGTGTTCATGGCAGCATTATTCACAATAGCCAAGACGTGGAAGCAACCCAAGTGCCTATCAACGGATGAATGAATAAAGATGTGGTGTGTATATATATATACACACACACACACACAATGGAATACTACTCAGCCATAAAAAAAAGACAAAATTGTCCCATTTGCAACAACATGGATGGACCTTGAGGGTATTATGCTAAGCGAAATAAATCAGAGAAAGACAAATACCATATGATTTCACTCATCTGTGGAAGATAAACAAATACATAGATAAGGAGAACAGATTAGTGGTTACCAGAGGTGAAGGGGGTGGGGGGGAGGGCGAAAGGGGTAAAGGGCACATATGTATGGTGATGGATGGAACTAGGCTATTGGTGGTGAGCACGATGCAGCCTATACAGAAGCTGAAATATAAAAATGTACACCCAAAATTTATGCAGTGTTATAAACCAATGTGACCTCGGTAAAATAATTTAAAAAAAGAAAAACCTCCAAGGACTTCCTAGAACATTTAAATATGGAAACTCTTTGTGGGACCTGCAGGGCTTACTCCAGGGCTGCCTGCCTATGAGGAGATCTGTTGCTGCCCCCTCACCCCCACCACACACACACAGACACACACGCACACACACACATATACACACACACAGCCTGAGGCCACCACTGGGGCTCTGATTGCAGCAGAGTCGCCTGGCCCCGGGCGTTTGCACTTGCTGGTCCCTCTGCCCAGAACACCCTGCCCCGCGAGCTCTGCCTGGCTGCCTCCCTGTCCTACCCCAGGCTGAGGCCTTCCTGGATGCCCAGCTCAAACTGTCCCCATCGGCCGGTTTTACTATGTTCACAACACCTAGGACTCTGAAATTATCTTCTTGATTTATCTTTTTTTTTTTTTTTTAAATTTTCTGTCTCTCCCACTAGAACCTCAGCTGCAGGAGGGCAGGGATCTTTATCTTGTTTGCTGCTGTATTTCTTAGCCCCGAGGACTAAAGTCTGTGCACACAGTAGGTGCCGAATGCAGAACTGAATAAATGAGGATATTATAATGTTCTGTCCCTCTAGCTCTGTGGCCTCATCTCCTATTAGCTGTCCCTCGCTCAGCTTTCCTATTCCTTGAATATGCCAGGCAGGGTCCCACTTCTAGACCTTTGCCCTGGCTGTTCTCTCCACCTGGAATGCTGCTTCTCCAGGGAACTGCCTGCCTGGCTCCCCGCTTACGTCTTTGCTTACATTTCACTCTGTTGGTAAGGTCTTCCCTAAGCACCCCATTTATTACTGCTGCTTCTCCTCGCACCTCCTTTCCTCACACCTCCTCTCCTCGCACCTCCTCTCCCGAAGCCCCTTCTTCATTTTCTTTGTCCCCAGGTGTTTATCACCTGGGATATATTATTACTTCACTTATTTGCCTTCTACAGTAGAATGTCAGTTCTACGAGGGCAAGGATTTTTGTATCTTGCTCACAGCCTTGTCCCTAGCACCTAGAAAAGTAATTTACATATAGTAGGCGCTCAATAAAATTTGTTGAGTGAATGAATGTCTTGTCTCCCTTACTAGAGCATGGCGGGGAGGGCTGTGTCATGTTTACCTCCGTGGTGGCAGCACCTGGCACTGCCCCGGCACAGCTCCCAAGACTGGGATGAGTTTTCTTTTTCCCCCTAGACGTCCTCCACCCGACACTCCCCGCCGCCCCCCAACTTCCGGTTTTCACTCGCATCAGCCTCTGTGCCCATCCACCCTCCCCAAACAGTACAGGTCCTGGGATGGTGGCAGAAGAGGTGACTGTACCCTTTAGGTTCCTTACCAACTGTTTGGTTCCACCCCGGTAAAATGAGGCCGTGGTGAGGAGGAAGAAAAAAGAGAGGAGGAGGAGGAGGACCAGGAGCAGCAGCCGCCGCATCGTGGCCCAGAGGTGATGGCATTGCTTCCAAGGCCCAGCTAAATACCCGGCCTCTGCCATGTGACTGCCATGTGACTGAGGCCTGGAGGTAGGTAATGAGGTGTGAATGCCCAGTCCTAGGGTTGACAGGAGAGGCTGGCTTGCCGGCTCCCAGACCACAGGGACAGAGGAGCAAGCAATGGGGGTAAAGTAGAAGTTTTCCAAGAACCACCGGTTCATCCTGGACAACTTGCTGTGCTCATCTTGCTGCCAGCAGAATAGTCTGGTCTGTGCGCTTGGGTTCTGGAAGTAGCAAGATCTGGATTCAAACCTCAGCTCTGCTGCCTACTGCCTATGTGATCTTGGGCAGACTTCTTAACCTCTTTGAGCCTCAGTTTCCCCATCTGCAAAATGGGGGATAGTAATAGTAACAGTAATAACAGTACGTCTCAGGGATGATGCAATGCTTAAAGTAAATAACAGGTGTGCTTCGCATAGAGGGGGCCAATAAAGGGAAGCTGTGAGCATCATGTTTAGAATTAGAAGGAGACAGAGTTAGAGGGATTTCAAAAGACTCTCATCTAATCCAATTGTATATTATTGTTAATAAACAGCATTAGGAATATTTTCTTTCTAAAATGAGGTGACTGAGGCCCAGAGAAGTTCCAAAGTCACAGAGCTATCAAGTAACAGAAGATTAGACTCTAGTTTTCTTCTTTCCACTCCTCCCCCGGAGGCCTTCGATTAGAATTTCAGTAACTCCCTCTCTTGAGAAAATCCAGTGGGCCTGGATGCTTTTCTGCAGGCTTTGGGGCAAGCACAAGAATGACGAGCCCAGGACGCACAAACCGTGAGTGGCATGTGGTGGCAGAGAATCAGAACAAAGTGACTGAGTCTTGGGAGTGGGAACAGGTAGTAATGCAGAGGGCAGAGCAGCAAGAGACGTGTTTATATACATTAGTCAGGGCAGGCTAGGTAATGCTGTAGAAACAAACTACCCAGGAGTCACAGAGGCTCAACACAACAAAAGTGGATTTCTTGCTCAGGCAAAGTCCCCTGTGGGCCAGCAGACTCTCCAGGGCAGCCGTCCTCCGTTCTGACTTAGTGATCCTGGCACCTCCCATTCCGTAGTTCCTCATCTCACCACTTGGCCACCGCAAGGAAAGAGAACTGGAGAACTCACAGGTTTTCTGGGTGCCACGGAGGGTGGAATCAACACCCACCCAAAACCGGTTTGGGTGTTGGGACTGGTGATACACACATACCAAGATGATATGAAAAGGTTTCTTACTTGAATAATGGAACTTTCTGGGGACAGTGGGGCAGGTGCAAGGAGATCTGAGTGGCAAGGAGGAAGGAGCATGTGGCTTTGACTTTTACTGTGGCTGGGAGATGGGGCCAGGGTGAGGGCTCCCTCGAGCAGGCTGGGGTTTGTGTGGTTTGCACTTCCTACCAGCACCAAGGGAGGGAGCATGTGCTTTTCTTATCGTCTTGCCTAGAGGTGGGGCAACGGGGAGTGGGGGCTTGAAAATCGTTGAGTCTTCCTTTTTACTACATCACACTTGAGCTTCTCTGCTTTGGCCCAGAAGTTACACCTGTCACTTCACTAGCTAGAAATAGTCACACAGCCCAAGCTACCTGCAAGAAAGCAGTCCTTCTGGTGCCGAGGAAGAAGAAAATGAAATTGGACTGGATGAAATCATAGTGTTGTCTCTGCCTTGTGTTACAAAAAAGAGAGGAAAGCTAAAGGGGTAGAGACCTCACCTTAGAAACAGGCTTCCAAGATAGAGCCTGGGAGCCCACGTGTGGGCAGAGACAGGGCTGATCAGGATGCGAGGAGAAAGATTTGGTTAAATTAAGTTGGCCTGATGCTTTTGCCTTCTCAGCATCAAGATTATCTTATAAAACCTCCAAGTGAGGAATATATGAACATTGAACGTCCAGATGCAGAAAAACAATGCCTCTGAATCTGCATATTAACTCCCATAATGCAAACAAACAAGAACAAGTATTTATTACTACAGCAAGAAAGGGAGATTCTGAAAAACTTCTCATCTTCAAGAGACAGAGAATGTCAGGACTTACTTGGTTGTGAGTGGCAGAAACCCAACCTTAAGTGGTTAAGGGAAAAAGTGAATTTACTGGGTTATGTAACTTAAAAGTCCAGGGGTAGAGCTATCTGGCTTAAGGCACAGCTTGTTTCAGGGGCTAAAAGGATGACACTAGAAGCTGGCTCCACTCTCCTCTGTGTCGGCTTCATTCTGAGTCCACATAGTGATAAGATGGCTGTCAATAACCACAGACCCACATTCTCCCATGTTCAAGGCCAGTGGAAGAGAAATATCTTGGTAACTCTTGTACAAATCCTAGGCTTCACTCTGTTTGGACAAACTGGGTCATGTGTCCATCTCCAAACCTATCCCTAAAGCCAGGGCATCATAACGAGCCTCGTGGCTGCCCACTGAACCAATCTGTGTCTAGAGGATTCACTGTTCTGATGTGGATGGAGTTCCACTCAACCTCATGGACTGAGAATGGAAGGGGGTGGTTTCCTTAAAGGAAATTCAGGGTTACTAAAAGGAAGGGAGCAATGGATTTTTGGCAGGGAAAATCAGTAAATATTCCTTGGATATGGCAAATGGGAATTTATGTGGGACCACCCATTATGCCTATTTTAAAGCAACACAAAATGTCATAGGCACAAATTTTATTATTTAGCATATTCAGTCTTTATTGGTTTTAAATTTTTTCAAAGTAAAAGTATTTGTAAGACCTTTCATAAGTCACTACCAACCTAAGCTCACTTTCCAAAGCAATTGTTTTTGAGTGAATTCTACCCATTTAAGGAGGGTTTAGTGTTCTAGAATCAGCTTTGCCTCCACTTGGAAAGTTTCTTTCTCTACCAGTCATTGACCAGTCAGGAAGACAGCAACTATTCTAGGTATTTGAAACAAAGAGAACTTAATGTAAGGAAATGGTCACATAGGTGATGGAGGAGCTGAGAAATCAAACAGGATGTTGAGGCCGCTGGGAGATTAGTAATAGCAGGAAGACACCAATGCCCGCATGGCTGAAGAAACAATGTGATGAGGCTGTGCGACTGGAGTCCTGGGGACTGCAGAGGAGGGGCCGTCCTAAAGGAGACAAGAGGACTGCTGGTGACATCACCTGGAGCAGGGTGGGGGAGGGTGGGCAATTGCTCCTTCTCCTGCCCTTTGATCTTCAGCGGGTCCTAGAAGCCAGAGGACAGAGGAGACTGGGAAATGTAGTTTCCAGGATAAAGAGCAGAGCAAGAGGAGCGCAGACAACAGATTGGCACACCCTCCTTCCAAACCCACCAGCCAGGAAGAGTCAGTGTGCTTCTGTCTATCCCCCACTCTGTTCCCTCCCACATCTCAAGTCTGGCTTCAGGGTGCTTTACTTGTAGGGGGACTTGGAGGGGGGAGTCACACCTGCCACAAAGCTTATTATTAAGCTTGGGTAGCATGATTTCAATGTTTGGGGTAGGGAAACACAGCACTCAGCGAGAGGGATCTCATAATTTTCCTCTCTTTTTTTATCTTCAATCTTCACGAAAATTTTGCCATGGTCACCTCTTGCAGAAAAGAAAGCCATGACTTGGTCATGGATTTAGATACAGATAGCTGCTCTCTGAGGACTGTCGACAATTCTGCCATGTTTCCAACAGTGACTCAACTGGGCTTGACCACAGGCGTGCTGGGAAGTTGAGGGTTCTGTTCTCCCCTTCCACCACCACTTCCTGATGCTATGGTTAGGCCAGAGAGCACACAGCCCAGTAGAGGTGTAGCTCAAGAAAGAGCTGCCTAACAGTACACCATTAGCTCTAGGTCCTGAGATCCAAGCTCCCCTTGCTTATTAAAATAATAATAAAGGGTTTTGTGGCAGCGAGTTGTTCCCACTATACATTCTCTTTCCGTCCTTTCATAATAGAACTCCCAAGCTTTAGCTGGGTACATGGATGCCCAGATGAAAACTACACCTCCCAGTCTCCCTTGCAGCTAGTTGCAGCCATGTGACTAAGTTTTGCCCAATGGGATGTAAGTGAAAATAATTCATGCTGCCTCTTGGTCATGCCCTTTTAGGAAGGGTGAGCATTTGTTGTCCCTCTACCCTCTTTCTTCAACTGGAATGTGGACCCAGCAGATATGGTGATGAGCCATCTTCGACTACATGGAGGAAAGAAACATCCCAGGGCAGGGCTTCCCAATCAGTGTGTCTGGAGATGTCAATCCCCTCCACCTTCAGGAGAGCCTCTTTAGGGCCCCAAAGCCCTTCTACTTTCACCTCAAGATGCTATACCAATATCATGTTTCTATATGGGCTGTGTTGTAAAAAAAAAAAAAAAGAAAAAGCAAAAAAAAAGGAGGAAGCAGAGCAGCAGATGGCTGAGCAGGAAGATGGAGGGAGGTGGCGTCATGAACGACCTCACCCAGCAGAGCCTCCTCTCAGCTCCTCTGACTACCAGGTGACAGAGAAATCACCCACCTTGCTTCAGTAGGTTTCTTGCCTCATTAGAGTAGGCTTTTGTTCCTGTATCTATAAACGTGTATCCTAAATGGATGGTTTGGATTTGGAAATGATCTTATTGTGTACTCATAGGGAAATTGTTCAGCAAAATCTGGTCCACATGTATAATAAAAATTAGGCAGCCATTAATGTTTTTAAAAATACTTTGGTGACATAGGAGAACACGCAAGTCCTGATTTCTCTGTAAGGCAAAGGATCTGTGAGCTACACTGTTGTTATGTCAAATGAAGTGTGGTGAGTGGATCCAGGGCAGGGTGGCCCCCAGGGCAGACTGAACTTGGGGTTCCAGTCTGACCCAGAAGAGAGGGTCCAGATATCAGAGCTGATTCAGGCCAGACATCTTCATCAGGATCTGGCCAAGAAAGGGGATCAAGTTGAGTCCTGACCATGTTGGTGCCCTCTCTGCTGTGGGGACACGGGGTAAAACCGGCACCCACCCCCATCAGAATATCCCAGGGAGGCTGACTCCACTCCTACACCCCTGCACATAACCCAGGCTAAGTCAATCAGCAAATTCCACCACGGTGATTGGTTCAGGGGTGAGCACTCAGACTAAGTCAATCCAATCAGAATCAATCTTAGCATGTTTGCTGAGAATTTTGGGACAGAGATGTTTTCTTTCTCTGGAAGGCATGATATGCATACGTGAGGTGGATTAGTGGTTAAAAATCTGCCCTCTAGAGCAAGACAGCCTGAGTTCAAATCCAGCCCCACCCCTCCCTCTGAACCCTTGAGAAGGGTACTTTGAGCCTCAACACTCTATCTGTAAAATAGGGATAATTATAGTACCTACTATAACCTTGCTGTGACAATAAGATGAGTTAATACAAATAAGAAAGCACTTTGCACAGTGTCTGGAACATAAGTGCTCAAGAAATCTTAGCTGTTATTATTAGGTGACAACTGGAACTTTTGTGGCTACTGGGAAGGAATTCAGCTGTGATGCTGCTGGATTCAGCCAGACCTGAGGGCTGCCTGCCTCTGGACTTCCAATGAATTCCCTCATCATCGAGACCAGTTTGGGTTGGTTTTTTGGATACTTGCAGCAGAGAGTGCTCACTGATATTCTCATGGTGTGACCTAAGAGCCTCAGTTTCTTTATCCATAAAATAGAGCTGATAATATCTGAGAGAGTGGAGGCATCAAGGCACCAGGTCCCTTTCCCACCACAGGCATGAACAATTTTGCATTTATACATCACACACATTCTCATAAACACTGTCTCAATGACCTCCACCCTTTTGATCCCCTCGCAAAGTATTCAGATACCTCCTCTCAGTCCCACACACACCCATCCCTGGGCACCCCAGCATGCACTCTCCAGGCACATTCCTCAACCTGCCCCTCCATCCCAGCACAGCCCTCCATCCCAAGACTTGGCCCTTCCTTGACCCAGCCCCCTCTCACCCATGCTCCCCTGGCCCCATTCTCTTCCTGCAGGTCTACACTGAGGCCACCACGCCTCCAGACAGGGCCAAACCCATAGGAAGCTCTTTCCCCCCCAACCCCAGTCTCCCCTTTCGCCTGCCCCTAGACTGAAACAATCTCTCCCAGGAAGTGCAGACAGAGGCCAGAGCCAGGAAGTGACTTTAATGTCTCAGGAACTGGATTTTGCGCAAAATGGGGACGCCCAAGGCCTCTGGCCCCATGGTGGGGGGGGGGGGGGAGGGCTCTGGTAGTGACCAGCCTGCATCCTCCTCTAAATCAAATGGCACCGGCGGGGACAGATCAGGTCCTTGGAGATGCAAGTCAAGCCCCAGTGGCAGGGGCATATGATGTTGATGGCTCCCTTGGTCTGTGGGGAATGGGTGTGAGAGTTGGATATCACCAAGGTGCAGGGAAGAAGGGGCTTACACTTCTTGGGGAGGAGCAAGAGCACAAGTGATAGAGGCAGACTTGGGGTCTGTCAGCTTATAACCTTGTGACCTTGGGCAAGTTAATGAGCTTCTTTGTCTGTTTCCTCCTCTGTCAAATGGGGACAATACTAGTAACCCACCTCGTAGGGTTCTTGTGAGGATTAAATGAAACAAAGCAGATCAAGTGCCCATAATGAAAAGACCCTCTGGCCACCACGGCTGTGGACTCAGGCCGGGTCAGGGCCTGGCTGGTGCCTTAGGGCATTGGCAGCTCCCCAGACAGGGGACATGGAGGCCCAGCCCGTCCTCCCTAGAAAGGTTTGGGCCCAGGGCCAGACGAGAGAAGATGAGCAGGAACAGGACGGACTGTGCATTCTCCTCCCTGCGTTTCCACCAGCTAATAACGACCATGCTCGACTGCGCACTGTCCTTGCCAGGACCACGTACTCTTCCCAACGACCTGGTGGGGTAGGTACTTTAGCCCATTTTACAGATGGGGAAACTAAGGCTTAGAGAGCAGAAGTGACTGTCTGAGGTCACAAAGATGGGGTGGAAAAGCCAGGATTTAAACTCAGGTCCAACTAAAGCTGTGGTCCTCCCATTGCAGTGCCGTTGTCCTCTCAGGAAGTTAGGTCACTGGCAGGGAGAAGACCTTTTCCCACCTACTTTGCCTCAGTGATGTTAGGGTACAGATGTTCATTCATTCAACAAACAATTGTACAGCACCTACTATGTGGAGGCACTAAACTGGGGGTAGGGGGTTCAAAGATGAATAAGCTGGAATCCTGCCCTTGAAGAGCTCCAACCAGTAGTGGAGGCAGAGAGAAGGCATGGCAAACCGGGGAGGTACATGCTCTGCTGAGGGTATGAACCAAGGGGGTGGGAGCTCCAAGGAGAGAAGGCTTCTCAGAGGAGGTGGCTGGAGTTGTACTGCAGGACGAGTAGGAGTTTGCCAGGTGGAGAAGGGGAAAGGGCACTCCAGGCAGAGAGTGAAGAAGTAGGTGCAGCCATGTGGGTTTTTTAACCTTCTCCACTCTACTTGCCAGAAGGGGCTGCCCCCACCCACCGAGCCTCACCTGGGGCAAGCACGTCATGGCTCTTCTGGCCTTGGGGGCACAGAAGGCACCACCGTGGTCCAAGTCCATGAGGCAGCAGTCACTGAAGCACTCAGAGTGGTGGGAGCACCCAGCCCCATTCATCTGTGGGGACAACCCCTGAGTCACCACCTCTCTGGCTGTGCGGGAGTATAGGGGAGCGTTCCTGGCATTGCCAAGTCCCCAGGGGTCTAGGAAGAGAAGCCATGAGATGGTCACCCCCAGGTCCCACCCCCACAGCACACCATCCCCACCCCGCAGCAGCATGCAGAGGAGCAGGCCGAGGAAGAGTGGGGGTTTAGTACTTTCCCCTTTGCCTCTCCTTTCCTGGGACTCCCCTCACTTCTGTGGGTCCCAAACAGTGACCTGTGCTAGGGGAGCAAATACTCCCAGATACACTTTAGTGGGAGGTGGGCAGAAAGGGGGAGAGAGGAAGATGGGGAAGGGAAGAAAGAGTCACGGTGCCTAGAAGAGAGGGAAAGGGGGTGGACTAAAACTAGAGCAGGTAGGTAAGGTGGGGCTGGGGAGCCAGGACAGAGACAGCCCATAGTGGGTGGGGGGAGAGAGGGGATGGTGCTGGTCATAAGGTCACTTTCTTTCACCTCCAGAGCCACCAGGGAGGTGAAGCAGGGCTTTGAAGTCCATTTGGGAACACAACAAGCATCCAGCCTGGGAATAAATGCCCAGTTTGGCTGGTTCCCACCCTCACCCCCCACTTCTCTCTCCAAACCCAGCCGGCGCCCTCTGGCTACTACACCATGATGCCTCGGCCACTACCCTCTGCTACAGTGGAAGGTTCAAAAAGCTCTTCTGGCTCACCTTCAATAACCCCTTGTTAAACTTCGGAAAAGCGCCCCAGCAGGGGAGCAGGACCCCTGTGAGGAGCGCAAAGGCTGTGGCCATGGGCTTGGGCAGCAGAGGTCCGGAGGGGCTCAGAGGGGCAGCAGGGCTAAACCCCCTTCCCTGCCACGTGACCTGGTGCCCCAGGGGCCGGCCCTCGGCTGGGGGTGGCGGGAGAGGAGGTTAATGGTCACAGGCTGCTCCAGAGCCGAGGCAGAAACCCGGCAGAAGCCCTTTCTAGCACCGCCAGAGGAGGCTCCGAGGATCCGGAAGGGGTGGAGTAAAGTGCGCCCGTGAGACCCTGATTCAAGCCTTGGACGGGCCGGATGATAGACTTTATGGGGCTTAGGGGCCTCCACGTGTATTACTTCCAAATAAAAACGTAAAACTGTAAAATAACACTTTATTTTAAAATTTATGCAAAACTTATGCTGAAATGAAAATAGCTTCCTTCTTGATATTCTGCCTCTCTCTGCCCTTGCTGCACCATATTGCCACCCCCTCATCTTTTGGATAAGCCAGCCGGGGGCCTCTGGTGCCTCTCATACCTTCTCCAGACCCAGTCTGGTCATCTGTAAGAAGCAGGAGGTAAGACAGGATGGCCTCTAAGACCTAGACCTCTTCCAGTCCTCAAGAGTCGATTAATTGTCTAAGAATTTGTCTGTGAATTGTATGAAAGTCCAGGTGTGGGGGCAAAATGGAGGCAGGAGAGAGGAGGACTCAAAAGGAAGAGAGTTAAGGGAGAGCTGCATGCAGCAGTCAGTGGGATTGGGGGCGGCAGGCCTTCCTCACCATCTCCCTCTGGATGAAATTCCCACCTCACCCCACCCTTGCCTGCTTCTGCTTTTAAAAATTTGCTCTTAAGAAAAGATCTGAGGACCCCTGTCTTGATGGGGGTGCTATTGACTTAATTGTGCACTCCCCCCAAATCCATATGTTGAAGCCCCAGTGTGATAATATTTGGAGATGGGGCCTTTGGGAGGTAATTGGGTTTAGATGAGGTCATGGGGGTCCCCTCATGATAGGAATAGGCCCTCATACAAGGAGACACCAGTGACCTTGCTGTCTCTTTCTCTCTGCTGTACGGGGACACAGTGAGAAGACAGCCATCTGCAAGCCAGAAAGAGAACCCTCGTCAGAACCCAACCATGCTGACACCCTCATCTTGGACTTCCAGCTTCCAGAACTGTGAGAAATAAATTTCTGTCATTTAAGCCACACAGTCTACAGTATTTTGTTATGGCAGCCGAGCTGACTAATATAGGGCCTTAGGTCTTTTCTCTAAGAATAATAACAGCCCCCACTGTACTCAGGGTTTCTATCCATTACCTCACTTAGCCCTCCCTGTGTTGTCAGGGTAATTAACACTAGCTGTCACACAGAGAACTCCTGAAATTTCATTGGCTTGGCACAATAATGCTTTATTTATCACTCGTGTAAAGTCTGATATGGGACAGGAGATCTTTCTTTCCATCTTGTATGGCATCTTCCATGCCATCTGGCTTCTAAGGTCATTATGGAAGATGGAAGAGAGAGATGGAGGAAGCCCATGGGCACTTACATGCCTCAGCCAGGTGCGACACACACCTCTTCCACTCACAGACCATTGGGCAGAACTAGTCACATGACCTCAACCTTCTGCAAGGGAGGCCGGGAAATTCAAGGGAGTCCTGGAATATTTAGTGTACACTATTATTTCTGCTGCATAACTCTTATCTCTATTTTACAGATGAGGAACCCGAAAGTTCAAGGGAAAATAACTTGCCCAAATAACATGATTAAGTCACAGAGCCATATATAAACCCAGGGCATTCTAGCTACTGATACCAAGTTCTTACCACTGCCCCACACCGCCTTGGGTGGTCGGAAGACTTTGGCCCCAGTAAAGGGATTCCTGCCATCATCATGTCCTCTCCCTTCAGTAGCCACAGTCTGAAACTCTCTTCAGATCTGTGTCCTGCTGCTTTGGTCAGCTAGTTGACCATCCATGAAGCTCGTTGTGTCTCCCAGCTCCACTGTGAACTGGAGAGGAGCCTCAGGGGCTAATAATTCTTCACACAGAGTTACCTCCTTCCCTGAGGTATTTGGCCTTGCCCTGTGAGTGTTAGATAACTGGTAAATATTGCAGACTGCTCATGAAGGGGGTGGATTTGGGGGCAAGAGTCCAGCAGCTGCATGGCAGGATTGGCAGGTTGGGGTTCTTGATCTGGGGTCCAGGGACCCCTGGGAAGTTTACTGAAGGCCCTGATGGAGTGGTGGTGCCCCTGAAATTCTATGTAAAATATTGCATGCTTGGCTTTTTTTTTGGGGGGGGCGGGGCAGAGGGCTGCAGTTTTCCTAAGAAATGACTCAAGACTTGTTCAGAACCTTCATTTTAAGGTGAGGAAACTGCAGCCCAGAGAAGGAAGGGACTTCTCTAAGTGACTCAACAGAGCCAGGTCTAGACCTGGGCTCCAGACTCTAAGTCCTGTCTGCTCTCTCTCCTGTACCAATGGCCTGTCTCCCAAATCCAGCCGGTGCTGGTCACAAGCACAAGTCCAGGATGCCTTTGCAGTGTGAGGGGGGTGGAAACCGGATCCCCAGGGTCTCCAGGGCCGGTGGGGTGAGGGTGGTCACTGAGTCACCTGACCTGTGAGCATGGCCACAGCTCTTCCCTTTGGCAAGGGCACAAACCTGGCCACCCCAGTCTTGTGTGAGGAGAATGGGGGTCAGTTCAGGGCAGGGGAGTGCCTCGCTGGTGGACCTCTGTCCTCCTCCCCAATTCCCTGTCCCTTCGCCTTCCCTCCTCTGACATTCTCCAGTGTCTCTCTTCTTCTTTCCTGTATCCTTCTGGTGGTTTCCATGACAATATTCTCACTGATCTACATCATAATCAAAAAGATAAGGGCAATGTGTTTCTTTTGTTAAAGATAAACGTGTTTAACTTAAAGAATGAGTCTTTATTCTGAAATTATGCCCTCCCTACTTTTTTGGTGTTCAAATGTGTTTTTATGAAACAATGGCAATAATGCAATAGTAGTTGTTCAATTTTCTATATTGTTACTTGGCCCATATATTAAATATATATATTCAAAGTCTGTCAGAACCCAAAGTTTTCTGGAAGTTTTATTAATTGGCAAAATCCAAAATAAAATTCTGTAGCAAACTGACCTAATGGAAATTGTCTGTTAGTCAATTTATTCCTGAAGCAACTCTTAAGGTAATCTGAGGAGAATGATGAACAAGTAGGTGCCCAAAAGAGTTTGAGATGTGGTGACAGTGCAGCAAAAGCTTCCTAGAGAAGGGGCTGGCCCGGTGGCGCAGCGGTTTAGTTCGCGCTTGGCAGCCCGGGGTTCGCTGGTTCGGATCCCGGGCGCCCGCCGACGCACTGCCTGTCAGCCATGCCGTGGCGGCGTCCCATATAAAGTGGAGGAAGATGGGCACAGATGTTAGCCCAGGGCCAGTCTTCCTCAGCAAAAAGAGGAGGATTAGCAACAGATGTTAGCTCAGGGCTGGTCTTCCTCACCAAAAAAAAAAAAAAAGCTTCCTAGAGAAGATGACCTCAGTGGGAAATGTGTGGAGGTGAAGATGTGGAAGCACTGAGGTCCTCCGTGGAACCAAGACAGCCCTGGATGCCAGCAGGAGGGGGCATCTTTTGCAAAGCCTTAAAGGGAGCCTAGGTTTGGGCAAGCCAAGAGTAAAGGCCTTCCAAGTGGGGATCCAGAGTGAGCAAAGTTTCGGAGGTGAGAATGAGTAGAGTATGCAGGAGAGCACAGCAAGGACAGCTGTTTGCTTGTGGAGGGAGGTGGTCTGTACTCTAGGTAACTTGGGAGGTCATGAGAGTAACCCCAGCTGAGGTGGCTTCTCAGTGGAAAGCTGGGCTGGTGGTGGCAGTGCTGGAGTCAGGGCAGGGGGACCCAGACCTAGGCTGGGAACCAGGGGTGTGAGGTTGAGGGGAGTCTGTCCTGCTCTGTCTGTGAGGATAGGAGGGGTCTCCTGAGGGAGAGGCCCAGCATGTCCTGAGGGAGGTCAACTCATGCCCAACCTCAGATCACCCCCCACATACACTGAACCAGGGCTCAGAACACACAGCTCTCATCTTACTTCTTCCCGGGACAGGCTGATCCTGGGAAGGGTTGCCAGCTCATCTGCGGAGGAAGACAGGTCTGGAGAGACAGGACAGAGCTGACTAGCAACCTCTTCCAGACCCAGCCAGCCCTTAGACCCTGGGGCTTCTACCTGGAGGACAGAAGTGGGCAGTCACACCGGATGGCCAGGTGTGCTGCTCCATTGCCCTCCACCCATGGGAGTGGACTGAGCTTCTCTGGGCAGGTTAGTCTACGACAAGGGCCTTCCTCAGAGGGGCCATGGAGGGCTACCCAAAACCTCTGTGTTCGGGTGAAATGGTCATGCAGGAGACAGTCACCAGAGTACCCTGTGCAGCTTTGGGGCATAACAGAGGGATGCCCTGACCTGGCGCCCTGGCCACACTGCCTAAGCACAGGGTGCATGTGTAGACTCACTGGTACCAGATGACCAGAGTCTCATCCTTCTCCCATTCGATGAGTCTCTGAGCCACATTAGTACTCAGTCGCTTTAGCAATAAGGGCCCCTCGACCACCTCAAGGAGCCATAAGGTAATCATGACTTCTTTAGCTACGAGTGAAAGAAGCCCCAGACAAACTAACTCATTTTAAAAATAAAAACCAAAAGGAACAGTACTGGGTCAGTAGCTGTGTGAGGCTGTCCTCAGGGGTCCGGGGACACATACGCTGACATTAGCTCAGCATTAGGTCTCCTCTTCAGCTTCAGCCTTTGTGGTGGCCTCATTCTTTCCCACTCTGGGAGGGAGACTGCCTCTCTGTGGACAGTGGGAGCAGGAGGGCAAAGCTGTAGAGAGCCCCAGGCACCTCCCTTCAGCACCCATATATAACACCCCAGAAGACTTTGGCCCAGTTGGGCCGATCACCGTGACCAGGGAGTCCAGGGAGTGTTACTGGCAGAACCTTATGGAGCCTGGGCAGGGCAGGTTCCCAAAGGCAGGGGAGATGGGAGATTGCTGGTTCCTGAGCAACGGGAATGGATGCCAGCAGGCAGAAACACAGGTGTCTAGAATATCCCGAGTTTCAACTATGAGGATTGCTCTGGATTCAGGAAAGGCTCTCCCAGGGGCAGGAATGAGTCATGGACCCATTCCTTTAGCCAGGGGCAATGTTAAAGGGAGGGTCATCAGAAACATGTGCCCACTGCCTCCCACCCCCAAAGTCTTAAGCTACATTCCATAGGCCAATGGATTTCAATCACTTTTTGTTACTATAAAAGACACATTTTATTCTGGTATTCAGACAAACAGTAGATATTGTTGGCATGCATTCCAATAGGTTGATGTCTGTGTCATGCTGGTTGGTGAATATTTGTATTATTACCGTTGCAAGTGTGTGTGTGTGTGTACACACACATATATATACTGTGTGTATGGAACTTAAGTTTCACAAAACAATACTTACATTTACTAGGGATTTGCTCTGAGATTTTCTTTTCTATTCTTTTTCATCTTTTAAAAATGTTGGTTAGAAACCACCAAATTGATTTCACTGCCCACTTATGGTCCATTGATTGTTTGACCACTCATAATGAGTCCAGCTGGTTTGACTGCGCAACTCACAGTAGACATCTTGGCAGTCTCCATTTGCTCACTCATTCATTTGACAAACATTTAGTGACACCTACTCTATATGAGGCACTTCAACCTTCAATTGCAGATAACAGACACCACATACCTATTTTGGGCAGAAAGGGATGTAACAGATAATGGGGGCTTACAAAGTCACTGAAAGAGCTAGAGGGGTGGGACCCAAATTGAGCCTCCAGGAATGAAATTCAAAAAAAGTCTGCAGAACTGAGCTGCCGGGGAAGCCACTACCTCTGCCAGCATCAGGAATGTGGGAGTCAGGAGGCCATCACTGCGATGTTGGCTCCAGGAACACGCATCTGAGCTGTAATCTCAGGATCAGGAAGCTGCCATCAAAAATTATTGCCTTTGTCTGTTATATCTGCCCCGCCCAAGAGAACAGAAAGCCTCAGTCCCCTTAACTCCACGCAGGTTAGGTCTTAGGCAGCACACGGGTCAGCAATACCTGAATCATATCTGGAACCCGAAGTTCGATAGTCTAGTGTTTAGCTTTCGAGCTCTGCTGTACAGGAAGGCACACCAGGAGGAGGTGGAACAAAAGCTGAACAAGCCAAGCTACAGCAACCACCACAGCGACAAAATGTCTGGAAGTGGCACGGGCCACCTGGTTGGGGTGAAAGTAGGTTTCCACTTCCTAACTGAAAACTTTTCCATTTTCACAGCTGCAGATCACTTTGAATGCCAACCCAGGATTTTTATTTCTATGCTTCTCTTCACATATATTTAACATGTTGGTTTTTTAAAAATCGCATTTCCAAAGTCAGGATTTTTCCCCTCCTCCGGGAATTTGGTTGGAAGTCCCATGCCCCACAACCTTCCCTCTTATCAACCGCACTCACTGCACCTATGTACCTATCGTGGCCCACTGTCTGGAAGGTGAGCTTCCACTCACCTACTCCTTTGTCACTTTCTTCTAGCAAATCAGGAGAGAATGCTCCCTCTGCTCTGTTCCATTGTCAACCTTTGCTGAACGATTGACCAGGGACCAGGAAGTGCTGTACAGAGCTCTGTCCTCTTTCAGTCACTGGTAACTTGAACTTGCTCATTCCCTTCAAGAACAGTCGCGTCACAGACAGGAGATGATAACTACCGTTTGTGGAAACCAAGGCAAGAGATGATGCTGGGAAAGATGGGCAGTTAGATGAGCTCATTTTTCCTTTGTGAGTCCTTTGATAGACCAAACTCACTCCATTCCCTAACACCCAGCTCTGTGCTCACCTGCCAGCTCCTATTTAAGAGGATAAAACAAGAGCACTCAAAGCTCAATAAATATTTGTCTAATAAATAAATTATAAAACAAATGAGTCATTAATAGTGAAATCTCATTTACTAAGATTGGGCTGTAGGATATACAAATAGATTTGGCTGCAGTAAAAGAAACCACAGAATAAATGACTTAATATAAGATAGTTTATTTCTCTTTCACATAACATTCCAAGCCTTTGCAGTCCAGGGCTGATAGGGCAGCTCCCCAGCCTCAGCGGTCCAGGCTGCTTTAATTTCATTGCTCTGACATCTATAGGTATTGCCTTCATCAGCATCGTCCAAGATTGCTTACCAACCTGATCCTATTTGAGGCAGTGGAATGAAAGATGGGGGAAGAAAGGGCCTGACTCCTCCCTTTAAGGACTCTTCCATTCCATTGGCCACTCATAGTCTCATGGCCAAACCTAGCCACAAGAAAAGCTGGGAAATGTAGTGTCTACTCTTGGCAGCCATGTGCCGAGATAAAAATCAGGCGTGGGCCACAGTCTAGCCGTCCACACCGTGAGTGTGTGTATGTGTGTATCTGCAGGGAGTATGCTTTCTAATCCCACAAGGTACACTCCCATTCACGCCTAAGAGTCCTGTCTCTAATCTCCCTCACCAAGAAATCTCCATTCTACACCCTCTCTGCCTCCGGGACTCACATTTGACTGCAGCATCCCCCAGAATACAAGAACTCAGGATGATATGAGAATAGAGAGGGTGAGGATTCTTTTCCCTTTGTCATTCTTCGCCAGCCCAGACTGACAGGGCTGGACCAAACACAGTAGCCTACATTTACATCCCTTGGAAACAAGAAAAATTTGCCAGCCAGCCATGTGCCCAGAGGACAGCACTGGGGCTCAGCAGTTAGCTTTGATGATTCCAGCCTTAGGAATACATTACACAGTGCCTCCTCTCCACCTTCCAATGATGTGACCCGGGGTACTCCCAGCCTCGGGGAATTTTCCCTGAGGTTCCACTCAGGGGTCAAATCTTAGGAATCAGCTCATTCTCTTGGAAGTAGCGGAGGTTCTCACACTTGCTCTGGTGGCCTGGACATTCTGGTGCTCTCTACAGAACACCAGGAAGCGGCAAGAGATGGAGTCCAAGTTCATGAACTCAGCTCTTTTTCTCCGCCTTCCTTCCCTTTTCTCACTCTATTGTATGTATCTAGGTCACTGAATCTCAAACAATACTACATAAACTATTTTAAGAAATCACATTTCTATGTTTTTCTATTACTATTTGTTTCCTCCTTGCTTATTCATTTTGAAATCTGTTACTCACCAGCAGATAAGCAGGTGCCAAACGTTTAGGGGGAAAATATCTATTCACTTAACTTTTTCCTTCCAGTTAAGGAAAGACAAGTATCACTTAGTTTCAGCAATGGGACCCCTTGGCCCAGCTCAAGGAAAAGAGGTGTTCGAAGGGGCAAAGACTGAGAAGCTCTGGGGTAATCACAGGGTTTAGAGGAGAGGAAGACAGCTGAGAGGAAGGGGGGACTCCCAGGCTGGCTCAGTGGGAGCAGGTGTCATAGAGGGGGAACACTCTCTCTCTCCCCACCTCTTGTTCCTTTTAAAGGAAACCGTATTGTGTTCCAAGACATCTGAATGGCCATAGTTACTTGTGGGTGGGGGTCACAGGCATTAAAGGTCCCACAATTTAGTGCAGTGTTGGGGATTTTTCTTCTCATCCTTAAGTGGAAGAAGAGAATTGACCCAGTGGCTGGACCCTTGGAACAGTCACTTGCATGTTACCTATTGTTGCATAACAAGTTACCCTAAAGCTTGGTGGTTTAACTAATCATTTATGGTTTCACAGTTTCTGTGTGTCCGGAATCCAATCACAGTTTGGTCCTCTAGCTCTGGGTCTCTCACAAGTCTGCGGTCAAGGTGTCGGCTGGGGCTGTGGTCATCTTCAGGCTCGGCTGGTGGTGGATCTGCTTCCAAGCTCACTCAAGTGGTGGTTGGCAGGTTTTGGTTCCTTGTAGGCTGTTGAACCAACAACCTCGGTTCTTCACAGGCTGTTGACCTGAGTCATGCCTGGTTCCTTGACACATAGTTCTCTCCATAGGACAGCTCACAACATGGCAGCTGGCTTCATCAGCACGAGCAAGTGAAAGGCAAGAGAGAATGGAAACAAGATGGAAGTCACAGTCTTTTGTAATCTATAGTAACAGTGCTTCACTTTGCCATAGTCAATTGGTTAGAAGCAAGTCACATTCAAGGGGACATATTACACAAGGGCATATTTAGGAAGTGGGGATCATTGAAGTCATTTTAGAAGGCTGTCTACCACACTTGCCATCTATTATTATTGGAGATGTATAAAAGTTGTATTTGTTGATGATAAGAGGATTCCTATCTTACAAGAAGGAAATCAATTTCCCTCCTCTCTTCCTTTTCTCTATTTCTTCGCTTGTAAGAGCAACTCTGGAGTTCTTATTGCTTTGAGCTCAGAGAGCAGTTGGTGGTAATATGTGAGTTTAGAGAGAAGGAAAGTCTCTGCTTCAAGTTTTAAGACAAAGCCAGGGACTCCAGCCCCGTTTGCTTGAAAAGCCTGTGCTGGGGTCCTGCTGGAAGCTGTCGAGAGGGATTTGGAGTTCCCTTGTCTCTCTCACACGTCTCCTTCAGGAAATCAGTTACAGGAGTAATTGACAATCTGGATGGCCAAAGGCCATCTACCAGCACCCCAGCCCCTACCACAATCCCATCAGAGGGAAACTCTATTGGTTTCCCTTTTGGTAACGTTTAAGTGGTTTCCCACCCTGGAAAGCTCTTCCCTCTCTCTCCTCTCCTCTCTAGCGATCCAATTCAAGCCCCTCTCTTCTATAAAGTCTTCTTAGAATCAACTGAAAAGATGGAAAGAGATGTTTCCTTGGAAATATAATTGCCTGAAGGTAAAAGAAGTCTGCAGGTAAGGAAACAAGCTAACCAGCTGGAAGGAAGACTGAGGGAAGGGATAGGGTGGCAACAATCGATCATGAACTTCCTCTTCCCCTTGGCAGAGAACCTTTCTAGGGAGGAGACAGATGCAGCCAGTTGCTGAGCACACAGTAGGTGTTCCATTAGTCCTTGTTGATTGATGCTACCTGTGGTGGTTTTTAAATGTTCACCAATTCTTTGACACTCTTCTCTTCAAAGGTAGAGCCTAATTTCCCTTGCTTTGAATGTGAACTGGACCCAGTGACTCACTTCTAACTAATAGAATGTGGTGGAAGGGATAATGTATGACTTCTGAAGTTAGGTTAGAAAAGGCACTGCAGCTTTTGCCCTGCTCTCTCTTGGATGATTCCCTCTAGGAGAAGCCAGCTGCTATGTCATGAGGACTCTCAAGCATCCCTGTGGAGATGCCCATATGTAGAGAAACTGAGGTCTCCTAACAACAGCCAGCATCAACTTGCCAGCCACATAAGCAAGCCATCTTGAAAGTGGATACTCCAGCCCCAGTCAAGCCTTCAGATAACTGCAGCCCTGGCCAATAGCTTGACTGTAAGCACAGTTTGACTGAATCAGAACCACCCAGCTAAGATGCTCCTGAATTCCAGTGACAGATACCAAATGTTTATTGATGTTTTAAATTGCTCAGAGGGAGGGAACTGGAGAGACATTGCAGGAGGAAAATGTTTTTGCTTCCTGGTTCTAGTGTGCTCGATCAGCAGGCTCCTGTAGTGCAAACAGCTTCACCAGTGCCCAGTTCCTGGAGTGGCCAGCAACATCTAGTGGCTAGCAGCTTCTCCTGGCACTGCTCCCCTTGGGCAGTAGTGTGAGCAGAGTGCCTCCAACTCCAGCAGCTATTGCAGCTTCTCCAGCACCCAGCACCTGCTGTGCAGGTGGCTCCTCCAGCATGAAGCTCCTGCAGCCCTCACAGGATCTCCAACACAAGACTCCTACAGGACATGGAAGCTCCTGTACTCTGCTCAGACAGCTTTGTAGCGAGCGCCTTTGGTTCAACCCCAGTGAAGAGCTTTCCTTGGCATCTTAGAGAGCAGATTTCTGCAAGTTCCACTGGCATGACACCACAATGACTCTTCTGCCATCTGGTGAGCCACAGGCTGTGCTCTCCTCAACAGACTGGATTTCAGTCTGGGGGTGGGGGTGGGCATCTCTTCCTTGGGTTCTCAGTCTCAGCCTCAGCCCTAGGGTAGGGGCTGTGCCTATGTCTGCTATTCATGCATTCTTTACTCCTCACTAACCAATTCTTTGTTATTCCAATCTCCCATTGTAATAAATAATTATATTAAGATTTCCCTGTTCAAATTACTGTGTGGTTTCTCTCTCTCGATCAGACCCAGACTGATATACTAAGTTTTGCCATAATTTATTACACAGCAACAAATAACCGATACACCCCTCCCCATCTCATTGCCCATTGCCAACTCTCCTTTCATTTCCATTAGCCAATAGTTTTCACGTGCCTATCCAGAGCAGGCTCTTCCTTCAAGGCTTTAATAAGCAGTCAGATACGAGCTACTGCAAAAAGAACAAAGTTGATAAAATCCAAGCTTTGATTTGTCAGATGCCAAATGAGAGGTTCAGATGAGAAGTGCTGCAGGAAGCACCAAAGGCTGGTATAGTTGAAGAAAGCTCTAGGCTGCAGTAGGACATGGGTCAACTTTGATGATGCTATAGAACACAGCCCAGTGGAAAGGAGAGAGGACATTATAGGCAAGGAGGAGTTTGTATCAAAAGCTCAGAGGCAAGACTACACATGGTAGGATTAAGTCAGTGGTGACTTGTTTGCTTCAGTTTGGCTGGAGAAGAGATTTGACATGGTAGCCTAGTGCCAGGCAAAATGACCAAATTGTGAAGGGCCTGAAATGCAAAGGTAATTCATTTGGCGCCATTGTGTAAAAATGGGGTCCAGGGACCATATCTTTGAGGATAAAACTCAACCTGCTTCTGCTGTAAGTACATTTATACTTGTCAGATCATGTGACTTAGCTCTGAGGCTGAGAAAAAGTTCACTATGGCAGTGGGGAACCCCTGAAGGTTTCTGAGGATGATGCAATGTGGGGTTCTAAGATTAGCCTGGAGTGTGTAGGACTGGAGACCAGAAGTAGGAAAATGACTACCCAAAAGTCCAGATGTGGGGGATAGAGCAGCAGCAGTGAAAACTGGAGAACTGGGTGGATGTGAGATGTTGAAAATGACTGGTTGGATGTGGTGGGGAGGAGAAGTTGAAGGTGAGGCCCAATACCTAGCTGGTGACATGGGAACACAGGGAGCTGACTGAGGGGTGGGAAGGATCATGTTGGCTTTGACAAGTCCCATTGGGGCAGTGTACCCAAGTAGCAGGAAGGAGCAGCCTCAGGCCTGAACTCAGGCGAGAGATAAGAGCTGATGATTCAGATCTGATAGTGACTGTCCACTCAGAGGTGACAAGTCAAACTTTGGGAGATGGTATGAGGATGGTCCCTTAGAAGGAACTGGCTCCCTCTGATCAGCCCATCCTCATCAACAACCCTCCACCCACCTCCCACCCACCCACATGATGAGGTCCTGGATCAGGGATTCAGTGGGAACAAATTCAAGTAGTTCAGTCCTAAACTGGCCCCTAAAAGCCAGAAACATTGAGGTCTTTCTCAACTGCCACAGATTCTGGCTTAGAATCCATGGTCCACTCTAATGGGGCTCAGGCCAAGGAATATGAAAGCAAAAAGCCCAAGACTAGGAGGTTCTAATCCTATTTATCCCCCAGACCAGTCATGTGACCTTGAGCAAGTCACTTTTCCTCTTTGGCTTTATTTTCCCTTCAGCAAAATGCCAGAGTTGGCCTTGGACTAGATTGTGGTTTTCCAATCCTGCCTCTAAGAACACTGGGGTTCCACAGCTGGGCCAGCATGCTCCACCTCCTAAATCAAGTGGTAGCAGACTGTGAATAGCTCCACTTTTAGGGTTTTCTCCCTTAACATTTTCTTAAACCATTAGCAACCACTACTGTTTGTTTGCCAGCAGGCCTCACAGATAACACACAATGAATGAACAAGTGGGAAATGCAATGAATGGGAAAATCTGAAAATGCGTGACCATATTTGGTTTGACAGTCTTCTTGTTTCCGGAGACTTCATGGTTATGGTTTTATATTATTTACACAATCACTCTGGTTTCTCAAGCTAAGTTCCAGTGGCATTTTAGGGTGCTTCTAGAGGGCTCTGGGACTCCCCAGTGCCTGTAATCCAAAGAGACTGGAGAAATATGGGACTCAATGCTCTCCAAGGACCTTTTCAGTGCTAATCTTTCATTTTCTCAATGATGATTTCGTAGCTCCTCAGAGACCATCTTTGATGAATACCCTCTGCATGCAGAACACTGTGCCTTACATCCATTAACTCATATAATCCCAACGGCCTCATTAGATAAGTATTATTATTATATTCACTTTACAGGTGAGGGGCCAGAGGCTCAAATAGGGTACATGGCTTGTCCAAGGTCACACGGCTAGAAAGTGAGAGAGCTGGGATTCGAACCTGGTAGTCTGATTCCAGAGCTCTCACTCTTCTTTTTCTTTTTTTATTGATGTCTTAATAGTTTATAACACTGTAGGGTTTTAGTTGTACATTATTGTTTGTCCGTCACCATGTCTCACTCTTCTTGAATGTGACTACAGTTGTCTGTCATTCACGCTATCAGCAAATATTTTCAGTTCTTCCTTGGACACATGGTAAGATTTATCTTCCCTACCCACGTTGGCCAGTGAAATATGAGCAGAAGTGGTGAGCATCATTTCTGGTGGAACTTGGAAAAGCCAGTGATCACTGCCACATTCCCTTTTTCCTTCTCTAGGAGTTGTAAAAATCCTCAGCCTGGGGCTCTGAGAGAAGATAATGTGGGACAGACACCTGCCCCTCTATCCCCCTGCTGACCTGCGACAGGCTTGTAGTGTGAATAAGAAATAACCATGGTTGTTTTTTTTGGTTTTTTCTTTTGTGAGGAAGAGTGGCCCTGAGCTAACATCTGTGCCATCTTCCTCTATTTTGTATGTGGGTCACTGCCGCAGCATGGCTTGATGAGTGGTGGGGAGGTCTGCTCCCAGGATCTGAACCCATGAACCCTGGGCCACCAAAGTGGACCATGTGAACTTAACCACTATGCCAACCATGGTCATTTTTAAGCTGTTGAGATTTGAAGGTTGGCTATTACTGTGGCATAACCTAGCCCATCCAGTGATCCAATGCTATACTGTCTCCTGTTGATTATCTTTGGCCTCAGTCCCCAAGCCTGCCTTCTCCCTGAAACTCCGTGAAAGCTTTGGCTCCACATTCAAATTTGAAAGGCAGCAAGAGAAGGGAGTCTGTCCCCCACACAGAGAAGTGGGGATGTGTTTGGGAGATGTGCCCATGCTTTGCCAGGCTCTGGGGCAGGGGTCATGCTGGATAAAATCTCCACCCAGCCCTGGAAGGCCCTGGACAGACACTGCCCCTAAAGCTTCTCTCACATACTCATTTATTGGCTCTCTTTAATTTTATTCCCCATTATTAAAGTAGGAATGACTGGGCTGGCAGGAGGAGGGCCGGACTCCCACGTCCTGGGGGCACTGCAGGCTGACTATGACCTTGCAGGCCTCAATCTGAACCTCCTCCTCAGGATGGATGACCAGGGCGAGCAGTCGGTCTGCCAGTCGCGACTCATCCCCAAAAAGAGCTTCATGCAGAGACTGTTCATTGTAATGCCATTTCACGGCGCGGTAGTGGGGTGAATTCCGGCCCTCGCTCAGCCGCTCGGCAAACACCAGTACCTCGAACAGCAGACTCCCCGGCTGTGTGGACTGGAACAGGTTCAGGAAGTTGGAGTGCACCTGTGATGGGGATGGAGAGAGGATGGGAATGAAATCCAAGGCAAGTTCTGAAGTTCGTCTTCCATCTTCCTACTGCCTCAACTGCCCAATATCCCTAAGTTTCAGATTCAACTGTACAGGGATTTTTCAGTTTTCCTTTCATTATCATTCTCTAACATACTTGCATTATGGTCATAAAACATGAGAGATGATAATATGGATTCTGGGAAATTTGTTGAGATAAGCTTTAAAGCTTAGGGTGTTGTGAATTTTTATATTTTGTGTACTTGAGAGGAATGTGCATTTACTAATTGTAGAGTGTTCTGGGTATGTCTAGTGGCTCAAGCTTATTTGTATTATTCACATAAAGTATAGTCTTACTAGTTTTAGATTTTTATCTATTAATTGCTGAAAGAGTAGTTAAAATCTTCCAAATCTTCCACTGTGGTGGTAGATGTGTCAGTTTTTCCTTATAATTATTCAGTCATGAGAAACAAGGAAATTCTGCCATTTGTGACAGCATGGATGGACCTTGAGGACATTATGTTAAGTGAGATAAGCCAGAGAAAGACAAATACTGCATGGTACCACTTATATGCAGAATAAAAAAAAATAAGTCAAACTCATAGAAACAGAGTCTCAAAAAGTGGTTGCCAGGGGCTGGGGGGGTGGGGGAAATAGGGAGAGGTTGGTAAAGGGTACAAATAAAGTCTGAGGATCTAATGTAAAATACGGTGACTGTAGTTGATAACATTGTATTGTATAATTGAAATTTGCTAAGAGAGTAGAACTTAAATGTTCTCACACACACATGAAAAAGATAAATATGTGAGGTGATGGATGTGTTAATTAACTAATGGTGGGAATCCTTTCACAATGTATACGTATATCAAATCACCACAACGTACACTTTAAATATCTTACAATTTTATCTGTTAATTATACTGCAATAAAACTGAAAAAATTTTTCCCTGTAATTCTATCAAGTTTTGCCATATACATTTTGAGATTATGTTATTAGGTTCATATAAGTTTAGAGTTGCTTTATCCTTCTGAACCATTAATTACTATGTAGTGACCCTGTCTATTACTAATAATGGTTTTTGTTATAAGTAATTTTTTCCTAATATTAAAATATCTACATTAACTTTTGTTTTGTCACCTGTGTTCCTGACTCTCAGAACTCAGACAGCCCCTCAAAGGAGAATCCCCTTTCCACAAAACAGATTCTGATTCTATTGGGAGAATGGAAGAGGGGATGGTTTTCAATGTATCTAGTGCAGAGGCAGGAAGAGGGACAAGATGATCTTGTTAGGGTTAAGTCTGTCTGGAGAATCCACGACTCTTCCATCCCCAATATTTCAGTTGGCATTCATCAGCCCCTCTTCAGTTCCTTTCTCACCTGGCAGTTGAGAATATCATAGAGAAGGTCGTTCTTCTGTGCTAGGTAGCTCAGCAATCGTGCAGCTTGCACCTGAATAAAGGAAAGAGTAAAGCATAAGAAGGTAGACGAGTCTGGGCCTGAGCAGGGAAGACACAAATCTCTGCTCCTCCCTCTAGGTGCTGTGCCAGGGCTGGTCAGGCAGGCAGGGCCCAGGCCATGGTCCCCAGGCACCTGTGCCAGGATATAGTCTGACTGCAGGATCTCCATCAAGGCAGGCATCACCCGTCGCAGCTGTGGATGCACAAAGTCAGGCAGTGGGAGGTTGTTGAGGAGTCTGAGGCCTGCAATGTGCAGCTCTGAGTCCCAGATGGTGGAGATCAGTTCCAGCACCTTGATGGAGTGTTCCTGGAGGAAGGGGGAGAAGAAGGGTCTGCTTTTATATAGTGATCCCCAACACTATCCCAGCCTCTACCTTCACTCTTCACTGCCCTCACCCATGATGCCTGAGCCAAACCCAACAGACAATTCCCTCTAACTTAAACTCTCAACACTATTTGACCTAGTTGACAACTCCCACCTCCTTGAAATTCTTTCTTCACTTGCCTTCTTTCACAGACTTCTTTCCTGGTTCTTCTGCCCAACCTCCTCTTCTCTATCTTCATCACTCCCTTAGTGATACCACCCAGATTCACAGTGTTAAATACTATCCATATGCTGATGCCTTTCAAGTTTCTGTCTCTAGCCCAGACCTCTCCCTGAACTCAAGACTCATATACTCAGGGACCAATTCCACTTCTTTCCCAGAATGCTTAATAGACCTCTCTGAGTTAACATGCTCCCGGCCCCCAAACCTGCTCCTTCCACCAGCTTCCTTCCAGTTACTCAGGCCAAAAATCTGTGATTCTCCTTGACTACCTTCTTTCTCTCACAACTCTTTTCCAATCCTTCAGAAAATCCTGTTGGCTCTACCTTCAAAATCTATCAGCAATCAAGCCACTTCTCATCACCCCCTTCTACCACCTGTTCCAAGCCACCATCATCTCTCACCTGGATTTCTGCAATAGCCTGTCTCCCTGCTCCCATCCTCGCCCTCCCTGCCCCCCTCCACACCGCAACAATTTTCAGAACAGCAGACATGGTACACACGTCACTCCTCTGCTCAAGACTCCCTTGTTCATTCAGGGTAACAGCTGAAGTCCTTACAGTGGCTTACAAGATCCAATATGATCTGCCCCTCTCCCCCCCATTATTTCTTTGACCTCCTCTATTCTCTCCTTTGCTCCCATGGTTCCCATCACAATGACCTCTTAGCTATTACTTGAACATGTCAGGTACACACCTATCTTAGGATTTTTGCACAGGCTGTTCCCTCTACTTAGAATGCTCTCCCTCCAGATATTCATAGCTCACTCTCTTACCTCCCTCAAGATGTTGCTTTAATATCACCTTCTCAGTGAGCCTTCCCTGACGACCCCTTTCTTTAAGACTGCAACATCACTTCCATCCCAGCCTTCCTTATCCTCCATCTATATTTTATTTTTCTCCAAAGCACTGTCATATGTAACACACTTTTTATTTTTAAACTTTTTATTTTCAAATAATTATAAATTCACAAGAAGTTGCAAAAAAAGTACAGAGAGGTCCCCTGTGCTCTTCACCCAGTTTTCCTCAATGGTTACATCTTACACAACTATAATACAATATCAAAACTAGGAAACTGGTATTCGTACAAAGTATGTGCATAGTTCTATGTCATTTTATCATAGGTGTAGATTCATGTAACCACCACTGAAATCAACAGATTATTCCATCAGAATTGTCCCATCATCAAAGATCTCCCTTGTGGGACCCTCTTATAGTTACACTTACCCCTCCCCACCAAAACCAACCCTATTCCCAGGCAAACACTAATCTATTTTCCATCTCTATAACTGTGCCATTTTAAGACATATAAAGGGAATCATACTTTGTGACCTTCTGAAAATTTTTTTTTTACTCAGTATAATGCCCTTGAGATCCATCCAAGTTGTTGTGTGTATCTACAGTTCATTCCCTTTTATTACTGAGTAATGTTCCATGGTATGGATTACCAGTTTGTTTAACCACTTATCTATTGAGAGACATTTTGGTTGTTTCCAGTTTTTGATTACTACGAATGAAGTTGCTACAAACAACTGTGTACAGGTCTTTGTGCAGATGTAAGTTTTCATTTCTCTAGGATAAATGCCCAGGAATGCGATTGCTGGTTTGTACAGCAAATGTATAGTTAGTTTAAGAAACCACCAAACTATTTTCTAGAGTGGCTGTTGTACCATTTTACGTTCCCAGCAACAACATATGAGAAATCCAGTTTCTCTACGTCTTCACCAGCATTTGATATTGTCACTAATTTTGAGTTTAGATCATCTAATAGGTGTAGTAATATCTCATTGTGGTCTTAATTTGCATTTCTCCAATGGCTAGTGACGTTAAACATCTTTTCATGTGCTTACTCGCAATTCATATATCTTCTTCAGTGAAATACTCCATAACTTTTGCCCATTTTCTAATTTTTTTTTTTAATATTGAGTTTTGAGAGCTCTTTATGTAAGTTAGATATGAGTCCTTTGTCAGCTATGTGGTTTGCAACTATTTTCTCCCGGTCTGCAGCTTGTCTTTTCATTCTCTTAACAACAGGGTCTTTCACAAAGCAAATGTTTTTAATTTTGATGAAGTTCAATTACTCAATTTTTTCTTTTATAGATTGTACTTTTGGTGTCGTTTCTACAAACTCTTCATCAAGCTCTAGGTCCCAAAGATTTTCTCCTTCGGAACTGCAACCCCATACGAGCCTTCCTTTCTCCTACCCCTTTATTTTACTTTTCTCCATAGCACTTGTCACATGAAGCACACTATTTATTTTACTTATTTGTGTACTGCCTGCCTGCCCTGCTAGAATATAAGTTCCACTGGGACAGGGATCTTTCCTGTTCTGTTCACTGCTGTATCTCCAGTGCTGAGCACAGTGCCTTGGCACAAATTAAGTGTTCCATACACATTTACTTGTTGAGTGAATAAAGGAATCTGGGCTTCTGAGATGCAAGATGGTTGGACCAAGAGGGAAAGACAGGAACCTCACAAGCTGTACCTTTGTAAGCCATGTAAACAGGAGGCTGGAATCCTGGAGTGAGGACCATAGCATTCCCATCAGTACCCTGTCCTCCCTGCCCCCAGCCCTCGCTGTCTGCTAAGACCTGAAGGACAGGTAGGAGTTAGCAAGTTTGGGGTGGAGTTTCAGGCAGAGGGAAACGCAGGTGCAAGGGCCAGGGAGTGGGATAGCATCAACCATACAGTGTAAATGGCTGTGGTTAGGGCAAAGAGTGATCATGCACTTTACGCTGAGAGCCTTGAGGAAGACCAAGCAGGGGGTTGATGGGATCAGATCCCTCCGGAGAGGGTGGTTTGACTTAGGGAATCCGGGAGAGCTCCATTTTGGAGGTGTGGGGTCAGAGAGCCACTGGACTGTCTAAGTGGAACAGCTGGCCATAGGTCGGGGAGGTCAGGGGAGCCCCCAGGCTGTGGACAAAGATGCAGGAGAGCACATCTAGATGGAAACTGAGGCCAGGGAGTGGCTGCTTTCATCTGGAGAGAACAGGGGTCAGGTCCTCAGGATACAGACCCTGGGGAAAGAAGGAACAGTGGTGCCCAGGCCACCTGCATCAGAATCTCCTGGGGGGCTTGTGAAAAACACAGCCCCCTGTTGAACTGGACTCTCTGGGTGTGGGGCCCCAAAATCTTTCTTCTTAATCAGCTCTCCAGGCAATTCTGATATGCTTGAGAATTCCAGCCTTAGGGAAGCTGAGCGGGCTGAGGGATGAAGTAGAGGCAGCCAGCAAATGGAGACCTAGAGACTTTTTTTTATCCCAAAAAGTTTGAGTGAAAAATTTAAAGTGTGAAAATACCAAGTGTTGGGGAGGGAATGATGCAACAGGAACACTTACGCAGGGCTGGTGGACGGTGACCATTGGTACACTCCTTCTGGAAAAGCTGGGGGTACCTTTTCACCCAGCCATTCTACTCCTGAGTACTTACCCTAGAGGAACTCTCCCATGTCCACAAGGGAGAGGTGTACAAGAATGTTCACAGCACAATGTGGAAACAACTCAAATGCCTCCCCATGGGCAAACGGATAAATAAAATTACAGGGTATTCGTGAACTAGGATGCTTTACAGCAGTGGAACAGAAGGAAACACAGCTATCCACAAAGGATGACTCTTTCAATGTTGGGGGGAAAAGGCAAACCACAGAATACAAACTGCATACTTCCAGATACACGAAGCTTAAAAATATTCCAAACTATATGCTACCTATTCATTTATTGTCTGTCTTGCCCTGTTAGAATATAAAATTATACATGCGTATATGGTAAAACTACAAAGAAAATCAAGGAATTGATTAACAAAATGCAGGGAAATGATTGTCTCGGGGTGGGGGGGTGGAGGTTGGGATTGGGGAGGGGCATCTGGGGGCATCTAACCTATTGGTCATGTTCTATTTCTTAGCCTGGGTTCTGGTTATGCATGGTTTATCTTATCGTTATTCTTTCTACCATACACATATAAAATGTTTGTAAGATTTGAACAGTTTACTTATATTTGGGAGAGACAGACCAGAGAGAGATTTGCAGGTCAAGGAAGAGGTTTTGCTTTTTAAGATGGGAGGCAATAGAGCATGCTGAACACTAATGGGGAGGAGCCAGGGTAGACAGAAAGAGGCCCTCAAGGAAGGGAATGGGGTCCAGGGCTGAGACTAACATTGACCACAGACAGGAAGAAAGCCATTATTTCATGGCACCAGCAGGAAAGGATGGGTGTGGAAACAGGTAAGCCTGGGGGGGTGGTATGACAATATATCTGGTCTTTGTCCCTGGTTCCAGGCATAGGGTTCCTAAAATCCTTGCAATTTCCTGATAGGAGTGTCTTTGTTATTCATAACGAGCCCCTTCCCACTACCCCTGAGTTTATGCTAATGAGGTGACTTTTGCCCGACCTCTAGATAGCTTCCAGATGGGGCTGGTGGCTGAAAGACCAAGCCATGATGAGAGGGCTGGAACTTTCAGCCCCATCCCTGACCTCTGGGGAGAAGGGAGGGGTTAGAGATTCAGTTCAATCACCAATGGCCAATAATTAATCAATCACGCCTACAGAACGAACCCTCCATAAATACCCCCAAATGACACACTTCAGAGAACTTCCGGGTGGGTCAACACATTGAGATGCCAGGAGGGCAGTGCTCCTGGAGAAGCATGGAAGCTCTGCACCCCTCCCCCATACTTTGCCCTATGCATCTCTTCCATTTGGCTGCTCCTCACTTGTATCTCTTATAATAAACCAGTAAACGTTAAGTAAACGGTTTTCCTGAGTTCTGTGAGTCATTCTAATGAATTATTAAACCCGAGGAAAGGGTTGTGGGAACCTCCAAATTAATAGCCAGTCAGTCAGAAGGACTAGGACTTGTAACTGGCATCTGAAGTGGGGGCAGGCTTATGGGACTGAGCCCTTATCATGTGGGCTCTGCACTAATTCCACGTAGTGTCAGAATACAATTGAATTGAATTGAAGGACACCCAGGGTGTTGGAGAGTTGGTTGGTGTCCAAACCTCAGCAACCTTTCTGTTGCTTGGGATTCAAAGATACTCCTAGCACCCTAATTCAGTTTCATCTTGAGATTCAAAGGCTTTTATGACCCTGCTGGGAACCTGACCACCATTTTCCCACTTATTTCCAAGGAAAAACATATCTCCGGGTTACAAACTCAGACCCAAACAAACTTCTGGATCATGACCATTTATCCTACACCCATTAAAGCACCCCTGAACTATGGACATCCTGTGTGCTCCATCCCACCACTTGCCCTTGGGCTCACCTGGATTTTCAGCCTGAATTTTCTGATGCCAGAGAAAGCTTTAAGTGTGTTCAGAGCCTGGATTTTGACACTGTTGTCCTCGTCATCCAGCATGGAGCCCACCAACACGATATCATCAGTAGTACAAGCAGAGGCCTAGAGTGCACCAGGAGAGATGGAAGAGGCAGGAAAAGCAGGTGTCCTGGACCCAATCCCCACCCCTACCCCCATGTCACCAAGATCCCTCAACACAACCCCTCCCGCCATCAGCCAGAGAGACAGGTCCCAGGACACAGTCTGGCCAGTCAAGTGGGGAGGAATCAGCTGTAGCCCCCAGGGGCTGGACTGGCTGGGAGGGACCTCCTGCTTCCTTTCCCTCACCTCGGCCTCCAGCAAGTACACACAGCGCGTGATACTGTGCAGGATCATGCTCTTGGCGTACTCATCCTGTTTGCACTCCAAAGAGTTGAGGAGCCTCCGGAGCTCACCTGAGTCCCGCCCATGCCGCTCTCGTTCGATTGCCAAGCCTAGACAGCCACCCAACCCAGTTCAGGCTGTGGACTCAGAAGTGACAAAATAATGGGGTTGGGAAGCAGGGGAGAGGGACCTGGGGACAAGACTGCCTTGCCTTTCCTAAAGAGAAGCCTTCTTGCTAAAAGCAGGCCCACCATGTACAGTTGAACAGGGTGTGTACTACACAAGGGCACCAGATCTAACGCTATATTGTTCATATCATAAACGTCACAGTTTTGTATATTTACTATAACAATTTTCTAGTATATGCAGTAATATGTAATATTTCATTGTAATCAGTCTATGGCAATGATATTGCAGCAGATGGCAATAAAACGTCTTGAGGAAGGGGTGCCTTCTTCTACTTTGCACAGTTGTCATATGGACTAGTGGAGGCTCTGGGCATGTAGGTCCTCCAGTTTTCCCTTGGGAGAACTGCTGATGCCAAGGGTCCAAGCAGGCGCATTCTGGGATCTAGAATGAGCGTACGATTTGGAGACCTACCAGATGAGTCCTGAGGATCCACGTGAGTGCCACCCACTACCCAGGGACCCTGAGCTAGCATCTCTAGGGTGGGTTTGAGGAAGATGGAGAGGAGAAAAAGGAAGGAGAGAGGAACTTGGAGGAGTCACCTTTGGGCCCTCCCACACTGGAGGCCTCGGGAGCAGGTGCCTCCTGGGGCAGAGCCCTCTCCCCAGGGCCCGAACACTCACGGGCGATGCAGATGGGCGAGGTGCTGCAGAAGGGTGGTTGGCATTTCATGCCGGCCCTGATGGCCTTGTAGAGCAGGTAGATGGCCCCGGCACCCATGGCCAGGCCCACTACACTTTTGCGGATGTCCAGCTGCCTCAGGCACAAGGGGATGCTCATGCCCATGTCTTCAGCGCCACCTTGCGCCCAGGTGGGAGCAAGGCCCAAGGCACCTGGCAAGGGCCTTCCGGAACCAGAACTCTGGCAGGGCCAGGAACCAGGGTACCAGAATTGGAACGCGAGCAACAAAGGAAACTGGGGAAACTGGGATGGAGAGTGGTGGCCAGGAAACAGGACAGCCAGGGGAGCTGGGAAGGAGAGAAGGTTCAGCTTCGAGGGCTGTAGGAAATGAAGCCCAAGACTCTAGGGGAATAAGAAGAAGTCTGGGGGCAGGAAGGTCCTTCATGTTCCCTTTTCTTTAAGGTAGCCAGGTTGGTGGGGTCCCAGGAGGCATCTCTGGAGCTGCCTTTCCTCCATTAGAGGGCAGCAGAGGCCCAATTTCCGGGCTGGGGCCTTTGGAAGTTTCTGGGAGGGGGGTTTGGAGTGTGCCCACTAGTAGTCCTGCTCCCTCACTTCCTTGGCCCTCCCATCTTTGATCTCTTCACCATAGACCCACTGCTGGGCCTGGGGGTGTCTCTGCAGGCAGGGCCCCCCTTCCATTGGAGGGCAGCACCTTACAACGGTTTGTAAGAGTCATGAGGCAAAGCCATCATCTTCCAGCATCTGCATGTTCCCCTGAAGTGTGTATTTACCTGTCTGACCAGAAGCTCTTAAGGGCAGTTGTCTTTGCAACTCTAACATCCAGTACAGAGACCTGCACTTAGTAGGTGCTCAAGTCACGACTTCTGTCATTCTTTAAGGACTTGGGGGCAAAACAGAGAGTCTGGATACAGGGGCTCCAGGCCCATTTAACCACTGTGACCCCGGGGGAGGAAGGGATGGCCCTTGCCTGGGTCTCAGTATCCACACTTGTAACCTGAGGCTATCCAGATTTACCATTCTAAAACTCCAGGATTAAAATTTGGGTAGGTCTGTGCTTTTAAACCATGGGGTCCTAAATCTGGGAGTACCATCTCCCAGTCCCCTCCCCCCGTCCCCCCAGCACATGAAGCTTGAGGCCTCCTCTGGAGTCAGAAAACACCACACCCCAGGGGCATTAGAGTCTAACTTTGAGGGCCTTGTTCTCTACCACTAGGATGGGGCAAGCAAGACCACACCCTTCCCTCTTTCTTCCCCTTCCTCAGTGTTCCCACACCCTCTGGCCTCACCTTCTGGTACAGAACAGGGAGGTGACAAGCCCCAAGCCAGGCTCAGGCCCAGAGCCAGCACTGAGCATGGTTGTACCAGAACAGGGCTTCACCTGCCTGGCTCTGAGCTCCTGTTAGAAGGCTCTGGGTCCTGGGCAGCACCTGGGCTTGAGGGGGGTGGAGAAATGGGGAAACAGCATCCAGAGGATGCTGCGGCCAGCTAGGCCTATCCATTCAGAGCCTTCGCCCTTCACATCCCATCAGCAGGCGACACTCCTAAGATGCCAGTCTCTTTCTTTCCTCTCTTTCATTCTTGGCCCTCCTCAAGGGTCATTCCTAGCACTCTATCCAGTCCCAAGGTGGGTGACTACATGGACTCTCTGCAACAAGGGGTGACAGAGGCCCCTGGAGGCCTCCCCATTGCCATGGGACCAGCTATCTTGTTCCATGAACTCTGGGCAGGAAATGGCTGCCTGAGGGAACTTTCAGATTCCAAGGCTACCCTGGTGGATCCCTGGATAGATCCTCCAGAACAAGGTCCCTGCCCTTCTCTGGGGTGTGACCAGAGCTACTGGCCTCACATCCTAAGCAGATGTGGTGCTCACCTGTCCTTCAAAAGGCCTTTGAAGAACTCTTTCCTGACTGTAACCTAACACCTTCCTGCTACACCCACAGCCCATTTCTTTCTGCCCTCAAATGATTCAGAGGGATGAGAGGCAGAGGCATCCCCAGTATGACATTTTCACTAGCCCACATCACAACGAAAAAATAGAGGAATATCTGTTGGTGTAAAGTCAATGACAGTCCTTTCTTGAGAATGACTGCTTTTGATTCCAATATCTTTCTTATTTTGAGGAGAATTAAAATGTACTTGCTTTTATGAAATGATGGTGATAATAGATGGTAGTTGTGTTTTGAATGTTCTTAGGGAGCATAAATGAAAAGTTGCAACTCTTTGAGGGAACTTGGCTTTTGTTTGTTTTGTTTTTTCTGTCAAATCCAGAAATCCGGAACCATCCGCTAGAGAAGTCTGAGATTCCATATACACACAGCCAGTCCCAAGTTTGTTCCTTGCCCTCACCAACGCAAAAGGACGTGGGATGCCCTGGGGCACACCTGTCTGCCATCTGTGTTCCCATCTGTGCCAGCTGATGTTCCCACCGTGTTAGGTGTAGTTTAATTTAGTGAACGCGAGTGTGGGCTCTAACCAGGCTGCTAGGGTTCATAACCAGTTTAGACAGACTTTGCTTGGGATCTCTTTGTGCCTCATTTTCCCCACCTGTAAAATGGGAATAATAATACCTACTCATAGGGTTGTGAGGATTAAGTAGAGTATTCGGAACAGTGCCCAGCACATGGGGAGCTCACCAAATGTTGACTATAATAATAATTACTATTATAAGCAGGTTTCAGCTGGACAAAAATAGTGGGTGTGGGAAGGCAGTGAGCACACAGATGAAGGGCCTCAATGAGGCTGAAAGGCACATTACTCAGCCCCTTCCACTCACCCTCTATCCCTCCGACCCTGGTCTTCTTCAGGCTAATCAATCTCAACTCCTGTAATCCATTAAGCTGCCTTGAACAACCTGGAACCCTCTTTGAAGCCCCCGCAAATACCTAAACCAGGAGCACTATCCCCCAGCCCATTCCCCTGAGCCACTTTGATCCTAAAAAACATCTTCCCACCTGTGAAACCCTAGCACCACCTCCTCATTCTGTTTACCAGGACCCTAGTGACGGGTGTTTCAGCCTAGTTAATTAGAGAAGCCTAATGCGCTACTGGGCAACACACAGTGCTAGGCCTTCCGAGGGTGACCCTGGGGGCCCAGCGCTTGCATGCATAGGAGAAACAAGGGGAAATCAGCCTACTCTGTAGTCTAATGAAAAGCCCATTGAGTCGGACGGTCTTGGGTTTGGGCAAATTCCATGATCTGAGTCTCAGTTTCCTCCTCCGGAATACGGGTCTATTAATACCTACCTACTACCGGGAAGTGCGGCTGTCAGGACTGAATGAACGTACGTTGTGACTCTCGGTGCACAGAGGACGCTCACCACGTGCGAGCTTCTCCCGGCAGAAAGCCAGAAAGCCGGGAGATGAAAGGCTGGGGGGGGAGGGCCCGTGCCCTGATGCGGATCCCACACTCTCCGAGACCCTCCCCTCCCCAGCTAGCGCTTACCCCGGCCCAGGAACTAGATTCGGGGGCCTCTCGGTAGCTCGTTACTCAGGCGAAGGCGGGGACCGGGAGAAAGGCGGTGAAAGCCCTGGGAGCCGAGGGGGCGGCACCCCCAGAGGGGGAGGGCCGGGTGGGGGGCGGAGGCCGCGCCTTTCCCCGCCCGAGGCCTCCCCCCATCTTGCCCTCCCTCCCCGGACTACCTCCTCCCCCCGCGCGCATCCGGCGACGGGCACAGGATGTTCTTTCGCTCCAGTCCGCCCCCCCGCCCCCGCTCTCACTTTCCCTTCGCTCCCCTCCCCCACTCCCGCCGCGCCCGGCGCCGGCACCTAGTTTAACTCCTTCCCTCCCGCGCTCCGCGGCGCCGGGGGCCCCTGGGGTCCCCCGCTTCCCGCCCACCCCCAGGACGCGGAGCGAACCCGAGAGCTGCCCGGGAAGGGGCGGGCTCGGGCTGAGCGCCGGGCCCGGGTTCTCGGGATCCACTGGCGTGCCGGGGGTGAAGGCGTGGGGAGGGATCCCAGGGCCAACATTCTCCGGACCCCCGCCAGTTCACCGGTGCAGGGTGGACTGCCCACACTGGAACGAGCCACGCGCCCGAGGGGAGCGGCCAGGCGTGCACAGTTAGCTCTAGGCCTGGCGGGAATGGGTGGCAGGGCGGAGGACCCCCACCCCATCCTCCCCGCTTCAAGTAAGGGGCCCGGGGCTCCAGAAGAGGATGGAGGGAGGTCACGCCCCTCACGTACACGTCACGTTTCCAAGGCAACCGGGGGCGGGGAAGCGGGCTGGAGAAGGGGAGACCTTAGAGAGAGGAGTCAGCCCCAGGCGTGGGGACCCGGGTGGGGGTGGGGAAGCGGCGGGGGCGGGCTTTTCAATCTTTGCTTCTTCACACGCTGATGCTCCAAAAAACTGAGGGAAGGACGGGTTCTGTTCGCTGGTTCATTCAACAAACGTTTATTGAGTTTGAACTGTGCTTGGCGCCATGCTTAGGCACTGGCTTACGGAGCCGCTCGATTCGAACCCTGCCCTCACCCGTTATTGTGAGTTAGGGTAGGGTGGCCATGCATCCTGGGTTCCGTCTGTGGAACAGGTGTAATTATTAATAGCGTTCCTTTTCACGCTGAAAAGAGTCCCAATATGAGGGGGTAGTGAAGGAACCTTGTCTGCCAATTCGGGGAAGGTTTCAATCGTGTAGGGAAGGAAGACAAGCTATCATCTACTCACTATGCAACAGGCACTTTCTTGGCATTTTCTATCCTCTGTAACCTTTGCCTCTCATTCTGCAAGGTTAAGTATCTGCGCCTTTCTACAAATGAAGAAACTGGCTCAGAGAGGTTCAGAGACTTGCCCAAGGCCAAACTGTTAAGTGTTGGAACCAGGTCTACGTGGCCTCCAAAGTCCGAGTGCCCTGTCCCATGCTTCCTTCTCAAAATTAGATGATAGTAAATAAGTAAATAAAAGACACTGTCCCTGCCATGAAGGAGCTTATAATCTATGGGGTTGAAAATACTACAGGACATGACTAAGCAATAAAATATAGACAAGACTGAAGATCGCTCATATGGCTCAGAGGGAGGTTGATGACAAAATGATCAAAGTGGGGTGGAGATTATCAGAGCCTTCCTGCAGGAGGGAGATTTTGTGCTGGGTTATGAGGTAGTGATGGGGCCAGGATCACTGGGGGTGCGTGTGTGAGATGTGATGCCGAGAACAATGTAAAGGCATCAGACCAGGGACCCAGAGCTAGGCAGGCTGGAATGTTCAATGGCAAGAAGATCCCTCTGTAAACCGCAAAGCCACTGGTTGCACACACTCTCCTTTCTGCCCTCCACCCTCCTCAGTGGTTTTCTGTTTCTTACTAGAGCAGAGGCTCCCAGCGGGCAGCTCCACTCAGTCCACTCTGCACTCAAGGTCTCTGCCGTTGGTATTTGGCACAAACCCCCGATGTTAACTTGGATTATCAGCTTCTCCCTTCCCCACCCCTCGCTGAAGATTTTGGGAAATAAAAAATAGTGGCTTCTCAAAACAAAAGGGCCTGAGTGAGCATCAGGAAGCCAACAGGCTTGATGGGATGGAGAGACCAAGTCAGGAGAGACAACAGGAAGGATGAGAAAGAAGCACAACCTAATGGATCCAACCTAATGGATCACTTGAGGAGCATTTGCTGCCCTCCCGCTGTGCAGCAGGCCCTGTGCTGAACTCTGGTCTGTGCACACCATGAATGAATCCCTGTCCCTTCTTCTGGAACACACGTTAGCAGCTGGTGTACCCAGTGTGCCTGGTTGAGGAGTCTGAAGTTGATAACGTATACAATAAACTGTTTGAGAAAGATTATTGCAGCAGGGTGTGTAGGAGGAAGGAAAACCCTGGGGCAGAAACAACAGTGTGGCAGCCACTGTGGGATTTGGGGCCAAAGGTGGAATCTATGGGGTTGGAGAGGAAGGAGTGAATGAGAAAAATAACACATCTTCTAATAAAAGCAACAAAGGGAGGAATTTGGTAATAGATCAGATATAGGACAGTGAAGGAGAGAAAATAGTTAAAAATTAATCCACCTTCATGGTGAGTTTGGGGGTTGGGAGAGTCACGGTGGGCAATAGGGAGGAGCTGGTATGAGGGACATGAGGAAGAGTTCAGTCACTTCTAGGCCATGTGAGGGCATATGTCCTGTAGGTGACTGGACTTGGAGATAGGGAAGTCCAGAAGGGCAGTGGGCTGCCTTGCGAGAGAGTGTCCCTGTCTCTATAGGTGTGCAAACAGCTTCAGAACAATCACTGACCTGGGATATCATGGGCAGACTTCATATATCAGGTGGAACGTTGGAGCCGACAACAGTGCAGGCACCTCCTGACTGGGAGATTCGGTGAGTGTTGGCTGGGTGAGCACATGTGTGGAAAGTATGCTGTATATGTGGGAAGGTGGTCCATGGGTCAGGCCTGTGCTGGCATCCATCTCCTCACCTTTGGCTACAGAGGGGGCCAGAGATGCCATCAGATGGGCCCGGGAGCGTGAGGCCCAGGTGAGGCACTTCAGCAGCCTGGGGTCCCTCCCCCAGCCCCACCCTTGAAGGCCTGAAGCCCAGGCCTGTGCTGACTGCCAGAGCCTTTCCTGGAACTCAGCAGAGGACGGAGCCCCTCCCTGCCTGCCCTGGCACACTCCAGGCACAGCGTGTCCCCTGGGGCACCTTGTAGACACCCCAGGAGGCTGGGGCATGGGACAGGTCCCCGCCCCCCCGGAAGAGTCCTGCTCTTGGCTGTCATGCTCACAGTGGCCCCAACCAGACCATAGAGGACAGCAGGCGCAGAGGAGGAAAGAGAAGCTTTGTGGCTGGGTGGCAGGATTCGCTGGTCTTTGTTGTGGTTTTGGGTGGGAGGGTGGGTAAGGCAGAAAAGCAGGGTCTCAGGCTTCAGAGCACCTCCCCACCTGCTTCTCCCTCCCTGTGAGGAAATCTTCAGGGGCCTAGTGGTTTTGAGGGGAGGGGACAGGAAGACACTCTGAACTCTGGGTCAGCTGAGGACAGAAAATGGGGAGCTCTTCTTGCTTTACATCCCATTTCTCCCAGCATCCCCTTCCTCTGCTCCCCAACGCCCTAGAACAAATTTCTACCTCCATCTGCAACTAAGAGTTACATCCCTCACCTGAAACTTCCAGAGGCTTCCCAGAGTGATGGGATTTGGGGAAAACGGGACACGTACACAAGCAGCTGTGTGCCCGGCCACACCTGCAGGCTGGGGTTAGAAGAGTACCCCTCCCACTGGGCAGAGCCTGCTCCACTCCCGCTGGGGGCTGTGAGACTCTTTAATGGAGGGGCGAGAAGGCAGAGGGATGCGCAAACCGGCCACGTGGAGGTCCCCAGCGGCAGGCAGGGGCGGGAGCCTAGGAGCGGGCCCTGCGCTCGCCCCTCCCCACTCGAGGGAGCCTCCGAGAATCGGGTCGTCGCTGACCGCAGGCTGCGAGAGCGGTTGATCTGGTGAGCGAGCACACCCACTTACCCAGCTGCTGAGTCAGGCTGTTCTCTCTCCCCGCTCGCCCGCCCGCTCGGGACATTGTGTTCCAGCCCCGGCGCGCTGGCACCAGGCCCAGGCGCTCACACCAGCCTCCTCGCCCTGTTTGTGCTCACGGCTTGCGCTCTGCGCGCAGCCTCCCCGCCGCCGCAGCCCTGCAAATGCGCCCTGGGGCCGGGGCCGGGGCCGGGGCCAGGCGCGGGCACCAGGCACGGCCGGGGACTGGTGCGCAACCCCAGGGACGCGTGCCCCGGCCGGGTGGCCCCCCGCAGCCCTGCCGGGTCACCAGCCTTAGAGCACGCAGATCTATCCATCCGTCACCTGAACCCTGGTTTGGAACCCCAGGTGTGTGGGGCCTGGGGTAGCACAGTTGGGGTTGGGGGGCAGGTGTTGGTAGCTCCACGAGGGAGAAGGAGCCGCCCAGGCTGCCGCCCAAGCCCCACTAGCGCTCAGTCCAGACTGGAGGAGGATAGCTGGGAGCGCGCCAGCCTCCGACTTGGGAGACCTGGGATGCAGTCACATGACAACGGAAGCCCGTTAGAGGGTCCAATTCAAGTGATCCCCCAGAGGAGCCTCCCCGTTCCTCGGCCCTCTTCCTTGTTCCATTCTTCACAGCAGCCTGGAGACTCCAGGGATTCCCAGGGGCTGGCAAACCAAGCCAGCCCTTTCGGATAGCTTGGGAAACCCCTGGCAGGACGCCAGGAGTAGGAAGCGCCCAGACACTAGCGGGTGGGAGTGGATGGCAGGGTGGGGGAAGACGACCCCAAACTGGAGCCTGATCCCTCCCTTTGTCTAGCTCCAAACCTGGGTTTACTCAGAGCCAGGTTTTCTCCTTACCCATCCTTTTGCAGAAAGACATCCCCGAGTGCTGGTCCTGAAGGTTCCACTGTCTCCAAACCAAGGAAGGGACAAAGGATTGTATATCCTGAGCACCTACCATATGGAAGGCTCTGTTGGGTCCTGCTAAGGATATCATAAAAAAGTTCAGGACACATTCCTAAAGTCCTTTCTTCTCCCTCCTTCCAACCTCCTCGGTTTGCTGTGCCATTTCTCATGCCAGGAATGCTGGTCCTCCGGGTCTACCCATCCCTCAAGCTCCAGCTCATAAAGCCTGCTTGGAACAGTGCCAGCCAAATCTGATTCCTCTCCCCTCTGAAGGCCCAGCACACTCAGTTCGTACCTTTCTCACGGCACAGCGTGTGGCCTGTCTCATATTCTAGTGATCTGTTTACTAATCCTGTTCTTCTAACCACATTAGAAAATCCCTGAAGCAGAAACAAAATCTGCTTTTCTGAGGCCTCCCCCATCACTCGAGCTCATTCCCCAAAGGCCAAGCTTGGCCCTGGAGTTGATGTTCAATAAAAGTTGGGTGTATTGAGATGATTTCCTGCCCCTGGGCAGTTTGCAGGCCAGTTGAAGAGACAAACACATGGCGTGTGAGGTTAAATAATAACCCAAGCCAGCAGGTGGTGAGTACCAGGTGTGTGTAAGAGCTACAGGGACGCAGAAGGAAGAAGGTAGTGATAAGGGAAAAGGATCCCAGGAGGTTCTAGGCCTTGAACTGTGTGTGTGGAGGAGGAAAGAGGAGGCGTGGAGGTGACTCATTCTGGTTGACATCACCACACACCAGCCTGCATGCTAGGCACTTTACATGCATAATCTCTAATATTTAAGTGGGGGTAGATTTGGGAGGAGTGGAGGGGACGGTGCCCAAGCCAGACCTGCCTGGAGCCAGCCAGAGCATAGGGGCAGGCTGGGATCTGGGCTCCCCACCCTCAGTCCCCGGGCACTGCCTGTTCCCTGGCCTGCCACTCCTCCACACTACACCCAAGAGAGCTGCCCAGCACTACCCAGCTCTGGATGCACTCTGGTCCCACCCCAGTGAACAACTGGCTGTGTGACCTTGGGCAAGGCACCTCCTTCCCTACACCTCGCTGGCATCTGTACCTCCCTTGTAGAGCTTACAGGCTGTGACTCTGAGTCAGTGTCCAAGCGATGCTTGCCACCTCCCCTGATGTTACCTGGGTTGCTGTGGCTGCCTGTACCTCCACCCCACCTTCTCTCCCCCACTCATTGCTCCCTCCCAGTCTGGAGCTGCTGAAAAGAACACTGGGTACAGAGTGTGAGCTGGGATAGTAGGTTTCCTGTGGTTGCAAAAGGAACATCGAGACATCGGGACTTTCCCAGCGGTGCCCAAGCTGTGGGAGAAGTGGGGGAGGAGGAGGCAGGGCCAACCTCGAAGGAACCTCTGCTCTCTTCCCTCCCCTCCTCAGTGCTCCCAGCTCTCAAAAAGGCTGGTACAGTTTGTTACACTGGGGCCGGAATGTACCGTGTGTTTCATATGGCCTCTGTCCAGTCCTCCACTGGCTGCTTTATATTTATACTTCCTTCTTCAGCTGCGGGATCCTGCTGTCAGTCACCCCTGCTCTCATCTGCCCAGCTCCCACCTGGGCCCCCCAGCCCCACCATAGGTCAGTCCTTGGGCTCTAAACTCCTGTAGGAGGTGGGGGGTGGGGTGCAGAGAGAGCCCTGGAGGAGAGAAGTTGGACTTCAGAAGGGTGAAGTCCCCAGTCCCTTTTCTCTCTCCCATCACCCAGCCCTGAAACTGCCTCCAAGGCCGTGGACTCTCTAAGTTGGGTCTGAAGGTTCTCTGGGCCTTTGAGGTTGATTCCCTACTCCTTGCCACCCTTGTTTTCCGGAGCACTTCAACAATATTCTTGAACCCAGCTGGACAAGTGAGCTGAAGGCTCTATTTAAGTTGTCCCCCCTAAAACCTTGGCAGACCTGCTAATCTGTGATTCCACCCTCACCCCCTGCCGATCAGTCACAGAGAACATGGCAGAGGAGGGGGCTGGGGGGGAGAGGAGTCACACGTTCCTAATAGAAGCTGCAAAAGGGAATTTTGGTGACTTCATGATTTTCTGAGTTGTGACCAGTTTAATCTCCTTAAAGTAGCTTAGATATTCAGAGATTGATCCATTTATGATCTGACCTTCCTCCCCCAGGAGCATGTGATATTATTATTCACAATAATGTGTAATATTGATTGCCTGCTAGGGACCAAGCATTGGGCTCAGGGCTTTATATACACGAGTTCATTTACTCGTCACAACTACTCTGGGAGGTGGGTGCTATTGTTAGCCCTCTTTGACAATTAAGGAAACTGAGGCTCAGAGAAGTGACAGAGCTGGGGTTCCCACTCAGGTCCATCTGACATCAAGCCAGCACTCTAAGTGGTCTACTGGACTGCTTAGATCATGGCCCTAAATCGTAAATCCTCTGTTTCTCAAGCCTCAGAGTCTTATTCCCTTCTCCCTTCAAATGATTCCAGGAACTCTGGCTCCTTGGAGCCCAGGCATGCCTTGAGGTATATTCTGACAGCCAGAAAACCATTTTCAGCCCTTTTGACAGGCTGAAATCCAGAGGGTACTCAGTGGTGGAGCTGGACGGTCAGGCCTGCCGGCTGTGGGCAGCCTCAGTCGTCTCTCGGCCGGCTGGCATGCCTGCTACCGCTCACCCCCTCACCTGGGAATAAACTTGCTTCATTGTATTGATCTGGCACTGGGATCCAAACACCAGGGAGTGAGCCTGAGTTCCAGGGCTTTGAACTCAGGTCTGTCTGTCACACCGAGGGACATGGTAGCATGGCCTCTCAGAGAACCCGCTCACAGCAGGACTTGGGGAGAGATCACCATCATTATGTCAATTCCTGGCATTTGTATCAGACTGTGTACATTTCATTTACACATCCTAACACAGTATGATCTTAACATTCCTCTAAAGGAGAATAATACCCACCTTCCTGATGGGAAACTGAGGCAAGAGGAGCTAAGTTACACGCCCAGGTGGTGCAGAACCCCATGTTCCAGCAAAAGGGTTGACTTTTAAGAAACTAGGTTTGTAACTGTGATATCTGGGCTGCTTTGTTTCATAATTCAGAGCCTCTCCTGAGCTAGGAGAGGAAGAGTTTCCCAAAATGTCCCCAAACCTGGTGACACGTGGCCTTTCACCCAGCCCTGTCACCCTAGGAAGGGACCACAGCACCACGAGTCCCCTGCCACCCTTATCTACCCTAGGGGCTGAAGCAAGGGCACCAGACATCCTGTATTAGTCGCCTGCCCTGTTCTCTGGCTTCCTGTTCTCTGCGGCTCTCTTGGGTACATTTTGTCCCCTCCGAGCCCAGTTCATTCTTCCTCTTTTATCCTTCCTTCTCTCTTTCTCTCTCCATGCTCACTGAGAGCCCTGTGTATATGCCTCCATCCATCTGTGTTTACTTTTTGTTTTTGCTTTTTGTATGTCCAATCTCCTGGGAAGTTTCCTAAGGTCCCCTCTGCCTTCTTGCCTCTGACAGTCTCTTGTTTCCGAGGAGCATCTTCCATTCCTACCCCCACCCCCACTCCTCACCTCACCTCCAGCTTCTGCCAGTGTCAGATTGCTCAGGTTCATGCATTCAGTGAGCACTTAATGAGCACCTACTGTGTGCCCCAGGAATTGTGTTAATGTCTGGGGGCCCAAAGTCCAAAAGCTGTGCAAGAGCATCTATTAAGCACCTACTGTGTGCACCAGGCATTGTGCTTCAACCTGGGGGCACAAAAGCTGGTTGTTGCCCTCAACAGATCTCTGGGCTACTTTGGAAGACACACAAAAACAGATCATTATAATGCCCTGGGAAGTCAAGGACTGGGTGTGGCCAGAGAGGTCAGGGAGGACTCTGAGGAGGAGGCGCGTCTTCAAGTCTGTGGGGAGCTAGCCAGACAGAGCAAGGGAATGGGGCGTGCCAGGTAGAAGAAACAGCATCTATAAAGACAGACGGGCGGGAAGCAGCCTCGTGTTCTCTGGCAGGCATGCTGAGTTGTTTGGTCTGGCCTGGACATGGAGCCCAGGGAGATGAGGCCAGAGGCAGGCAGGCCCAGATGGTGCAGAACCCCATGTTCCAGCAGAAGGGTTGACCTTTATCCTGGAGCAGCCGGAAGCCTGAGAAGCCTCATGGCTCCTTGCAGCCTGGGAGCTTCAGGGCTGGGCGTGGGCCAGGCCCCAAGCACTCTCTGGAGCCCCCATTAACCCACATTTACTGTCCTTTGGCTCAGTGAGGCCTGTGGGAGAGTCAGACACTTAAATATAATGCTGTTTCCAAAGCATAAGCATTCATTCATTCATAAATGTTTAGCAAGTTCTGATGTTTGCCAGGTGCTGCTCTGAGCACCGGGAATGGGTCATTGAACCCCACAGAGGTCCCAGCTCTTAAGAAATTTATATCCTTGGCAGCTGGGGAGGGGGATAGGCCATAAACAAGCAAACAAAGCAAATAAATTAGCAAGATAATTTCAGATCATGCTAAGTGCAAAGAAAATAAAACAGTGATACAACTTAGAGTAATGGGATGAGCTGGGTAGTCAGGGAAGGCTGCTCTTGGGAAAGTTATGTTTGAACTGAGACCTAGATGACAAGAACAAACCAGTGTGTGAACATCTAGGGGCTTAGGGTTTCAGGCATAGGAAACAGTACAGGCAAAGGCCCTGAGGCAGGAAGGATCTTGGTGTTTTCCAGGTTTAGGAAGAATGCTGGGTTCAGATTTATTACTCCCCAGCAATTCTATGCAAGGATTATTGTACCCATTTTGTGGAGATGGAAACTGAGGCTCAGAATGGTTAAGTTCCTTGGCCAAAATCATAACTGGTAATATAAATTTTGGCTCTAAAGCGACTGCTCTTTTTTTCTACCAAGGTATCAAGTACAGCAACCATGTGTCCTAGATTATTTAGGAAAGTCCAGTTTCCAAAATTCTATCTCATTGTTCTCTGGACATTCATCCTGGACATTCTCTGTGTCCCAGATCATGACTTTGAGCCTTGTCTCTGTCACGTACTACCAGTGGGATACCAGGATGAACACTTCATCACCATAAGCCTCAGTTTTGTCATCTGTACATAGGGAGAGTAATAATTCCAATATCATAGGCTTGCTGAGTGGATTAAATGAGACAATTCATATAAGGTTGAGTACAGTGCCTGGAACATGGTACACAGTCAATTCATGGTAGTTCTTTATTACCTTGGAAAACTGAGGTCAGCTGCAGAATGGTCCTGCCCCTGTGTGAGGCCTCTGATGCATGAGGCAGGCAGGGGAGCTGTGGGAGGAGAGAGAGCCGAAGAGGACGGCTAGGAGGGCCCCTTCCCTTTACTCAGCCACTCACTCCTCGTGCTGGGATCCCACACTGACACATCTTGTACTTCCCGTTTCCAGGGAAATTCCTCAGTCCTGGACCGCACCCGCCCTTGAGGACCTCCCGATCTCTTTGGGCAGAGCGGAAGCCAGACAGAGACGGGGACTGTGAAGTGACAATCCTCAGCCCTGTGTGTGCCAGGAGCCCCTGAGGGGCAGGCAGCCACACTGTGGGAGGGCAGGGGCTGCAGAGGGAGCCTGGCATGGGCTGCTGGGACAGAGCGCTTCTCAGAGGAAGTGGGGATCCCGTGGAGTACGTGACTCTGGCCCCTCCAGCCTGCACACGCTCCAGTTAGCAGGACAGAGACCCCTCCCCACCCATCCTCAACCTTCCACAGCTTCCTGCTCTGCTGGGAGGCCCTGTCACCACACACACACACACACACACACACACACACCCTTCCCAGGCACCCCTAAGAGGACCAGCTGCAGCTGGGGGTTGGGGACCTTACTGTCTGGGTTCTCAGATCACTTGCCCCCAACTGCTGAGCTGCTTCGAGATTTAAAGCAAAACAGGATTCTGTCCCTCCTGCTGCTCAGCGGCAGCAGTACTGCCGGGGGTTATTTTTAGCAGGGATGCAGGGAAGGCACATTTCTCCTTGACTTTCACTGGGGACATCCCCCACCCCCCAGCCAAGACTCGGCCTGGGGAGGCCAGTACGGAAACCCCCCTCTCAGAAAGGGGAAACGAGCCTGTTTTCTGTTCCTTCAACTCACCAGAACAGGAGTTGCAGTCAAGCTTGGGGTTGCACTGATGGGAAATTCTAGGTTCCAAAGCCCATGGGCTCATCTCTGTGTCCCCATAAAACTGGGAGCAAGAGGAGCATGGTGTCTGGGGTTGAAGTTCCCAGTCGGTGGGTATTGGGGTCCCAGGGGAGCCGCTTGTTCACAGCCAGGCACTGTGGACTACATGGGGCACTCAGCATTCTGGGTGGTATTTACCTGGGCTAAGCATGTCTGTTATCTGTATTTCTCTGTATGTGTGTCTTTTAGACACTAGCAGTACTTTGTTGAGGTATAATCTGCATACAGTAAAATGCACAAATCTTAAGCGTACAGCTTGATGAATTTTGACAAATGTATATTTCCATGTAACCATCATAGAGATGAAGATTTGGAACATTTTCAGCACCCCTAAGCTCCCTTGTGCCCTCTCCCAGTCAGTCCCCACCCCAGAGGGCGAACAAGATCTGATTTCTCTCACCATAGATTAGTTTCGTGTGTGTATATGTTTTACAAGGTAAGAAGAAATACAGCTTCTATCTTAAAAGAGGGAAGTGGGCAATAAAAATTTTAATGTGAAAAAGGGGCCTCAAGAAAGGAGAGTTATTGGGATTTGAAAAAATTAAGGAATCTTTGGCATGGGAAAGAGGAGGTTCCAGAGCCAACCCAGACCCTCAAGATTGGACCGAGAGGGCTAGGGACTCTTCTTGGAGCAGAGAGGCAGTGAATGGGAAGAGCAGGAGGGAGGGAGCGGCCTGCCGGGGCTCCTCCTGGGTCCAGCCGCCCCCAGCTTCTGCTGGAGGTCCTGCCTTGTCCAGCCCCTCACGACAGCAGTTTCAGCAAAGGTTGAGGCTCCAAGGCAGGGCCCTCTCAAGGGCATCTGCCCAGAGCCGGGAGAAGCCTCTGCACAATTAGGTTATTTATCTTTTCTGCTTTCCCTTTCAAACTCTTTATGATTCTGAGCCTCCTTCACCCTTTGTCCTGTCTGGGGAGGGGAGAGGCTGGGGCTCTCAAAGTAGGGTGGTAGAAGAAGAGTCCTGGAGCTCATCATTTCTTCTTTCCTTCATTTAAAAACACTTACTTGAGCACCAACATTGTGCTGTAGTTTCTGCTAGGTGCTGGGGATAGGAGGATGACTACGACAAATTTTCACTCACTAAGGAGTCAAAGGTAGCATTTCCAGGTGAGTCAAGGCCTTATACCCCCTTCACATTGGAGATGAGGGGCTCAGAGAGGTAAAGTGACTTATTCAGTATCACACAGCTAGCTGCTGGCAGAGGAGGGCAAAGAACAAGGACCCTTGACTCAGCCCTTCCTAGCTGGGGATAAGAAAGCAGAGGAAGCAAAATCAACAGTCTGACTCCCTGGCTCTCTTCCTCACAGGCTTTCTGGAGTAGCAGAAAGAGCACTGACCTGGAAGTCAGGAGACCTCATTTCTGCTTCTAGGTTTTAGAAGCACTTTCTGTCTCTGAGCCTCGGTTTTCTCCCGTGTACGTGAGGATGGCAGCCTCCAGAGGAGATTCAAGGTTCTTTTAGCCCTAACTTTCTCAAGCCTGCCCTGCATTTTCCCACCTCGGTGCCTCTGCACCAGTTGTTTCTGCCACCTGGAATACCCTCTTCCCCTCCCACTTCCTTCCTCTGACAGTCTTCCAGTCATTTATGACCTAATTCAATTGCTGCCCCTTGAGGCCCCCACAGTATTTGGGGATCTGTTGTTGGTGTCACCTATGTCTCCACTACCAGAGCAGACAGAGCCTCCCTCACTTTGTGACCCACCCATCCTAGGGCAGGGCCTCCCACTGAGAAGGTGTCCCTTACCAGCTACCGTTGGAGGGGTTGAAGTGAATTCTTACTCCCACCCCACACTACCACGTGCCTCTTTCAGCTTTCAGAGACTGAGCTCATTCCTCCTCAGGGCCGCCAAGAGATTGTGCCTTCCTGCCGGGCAGGCCAGCCCAACCCAGGGCATCAAACTGGGGCACTTTTAGCAAAGGTGGCTGCCCTGTGAGGTGACCCCAAGAAGGTTGAGAAGGACAGGCAGGGCCTCAGCCAGAAGGATGGCTGCTCCACCTCACCTGTCCTGTCCTCAGTCACAAACACCTGGGCAGAAATCCTCCCTCACAATAAACTTATGGCCTCTGCTCCCACAATACCCAAGCCCACTCCTACCTACTTGCCCACAAACAGACTAGCAACTTTGCAAAAATGTACCCCATTGCTCCCTCTGCTCCCTTGTCCCTCTTCCAGGCAGAAAATACACATACACTCATCGTACATACACACATGGGCACACACAGACATGCACATGGGCAACATATACAGGGACATACATGCAGACACATAGGTGTGTACAGGGGCGCCATGAGAGCATGTATGAGCATGCAGCCATGCCCACATGCACCGTGGGTGCACACACTCTCGCATGCATGCACACATGAGCACACAGGTTCGCAGGTATGCACACATGGGTACACCTAAAGACACACTCATTCTCCCATGATATGGGGCTCCTTTCCACCCTCAGCTCTCAGGGGAGCCCAGCTCATGCTGCAGAGCCGAGGATGTTCCAGGGGAACGTGGGATGAGGAGAGTGCTCCATTGTTGGGGTCTGGCTGCCTCTGGATTTATATCATACTGGGGTATTTTGTCTTAATTTTCCTTACTGATGGCCCTATGGGAAGCAGAGAAAGCCCCAAGAGCTGTGGATTTGCTCCAGGCAGCACCTTGCTTGGGTGGCCAACAGGAATGGGAGTCGGGGGTGGGTGGTGGTGGGTAAGGATTCCATCACTCCTGTGAACAAATGTCTCCAAGCAACTGTCATCCCGTGGGGCCAGTCAATGTGGGGATGACCTTCTCTTTGCTTTCGCTGTTCACACTCTTCATTCCATCCATTCTTCCCATTGCTGCAGGGGCCTGAGGCCCATGTTCTCTTCCTGTGGGGAGATGGGAGATCTTTGAAGAAAGCCCAGTCTCAAGGTTGATGTGGCAGCTCTGGGGCTGACAACAGGGTCCCAGGCAGGCTGGGCCCCTCAGGTGGAAGGGGGGCTTCTCTTGGACTCCCCCAGGGCAGCACAGCACTAATCCAGAGACTGGCGAGGTGGAGTGGCTGTGTTTGTGATACAGTTCCCTGATGTAGAGGGTTGGGCAGGAAGCAAGCGTGGATCCCATTAAACCCAGTTCAGCTTCAGCCACAGAGCACAGAGGGTGGGCCTGGTGTGGTGCTGGGGTGGGTGGGGAGGGTGAGGAGTGGATACAGCAATGAGTAAGACACAGTAACTGTCTTCTAAAAGTGTGTGTGTGTGTGTGTGTGTGTGTCAGGTGGGGGCCCAGGAAAACACCCTAGGAGGGAACTCAAACACAGCGTGCTCCACACTGAAGCCGTTACCTCTGCCCGCCCCTCCCCAGAGCATCACAAACACCGCTACCTGCCTGGTCCTCCTGCTGTATTTCCTATTTTGACTTCTAACAACACAGGGTGGCCCAGAGCAAAAACTGGGGGCCACCCCAGATCTGCCCTCTCCTACCCCATCCAATAACCCCACGGGTTATTCGTCCCATCCCTCCCATCCACTCTCTCCTTTCAGGGCTCACTGCCACTGCCTTGGCATCTCTCACCACCTCCCTCCCAGGGCTTCTAATCAGGGGGTCCCACCTCCAGGCTTATACCATCCTTCACACTGCTGCCAGAACTGTCTGCATCAACCACACAGCTGATCTATGACTTAGAACCCTTCACTGGCTCCCCCTTACCATCAGAATGAAGGCCCAAATGCCTCACATGGCACAGCCATCCATCTGTGCACAGCGTGCATGGCCCCTGTGCCTCTCAGCCTGCCCGCCACTGCACATTATGACCCAGCCTCGCGGTTCTCCCAATTGGCCATGCTGGTGTACACCTCTGAGCCTTCGTATGTGCTGTTCCTGTGCCTGGAATGCCCATCCTCTCCGTAACCTAGCAAAGACGTCCTCATCTTTCCAGATTGAGGGCGTCCTTCTTGGTCTCTATGAGAACACATCTTATAATAGTGCTGACAATAATGATTTAAAAGTCAACATTTCTGCAGTACATACCAGGCACTATTCTGACTGCTTTCTCTATTATATATATTAGCTTATTTAATCCTTATATCAACCTTTATGGGTTGATATAAGGGCCACCATCAGTGTCTCTATTTTATAGATGGGAAAATTGATACACAGAGTGACTTATTTACCTAAGGTGACATGCCTAATAAGTGGTGGAGTGGCATTTACACACAGCCAGTTCAGCTGAAGAGTCTGTGCAGTTAACCCTGCACTACACTTCCTCGCTGTTATGAGCATTTGCCACCTTATATACTTTTGAGCAATTAGAGTCAGTTAATGTCTGATGAATGAATGCATGAACTCACTAAAATTTAATGGAATGAAGTAGAGCTCATCTGCATTTATGTAAGATGTTTGCCATGCTAAAACTATTTTATTTTTATAGAACACAGAAAATTTTAAAGAAAATAGATTTTGAGAGTAAAATCCCATACATCATATGTTCATCTTCTTGCTTTTTACATGGAATTTATATGGCTCTCCAAGCCTGAGTTTTTTCAAGTCAATGAAGAGAGATGTCCTCAGGATTTTCCAATGGCCTGCTTACCATGACCTGCTGCCTATGACATGGGCAGGTGTGAGCTACATACTGAACAATCCCCGTGGTTATGCCACCAAGGGAGACAGACCCACCAAGAAGTGACCTAATGCAAGATGAGTTGTGGCTGATGCTGAAAGAACATTCCAACTCAGCACACAGGCCAAGGACAAAGTTGTTCCAACCAAGGATGTCTGTGAGGGCTTTCTGGAAGAGGTGAGATTTGGGCTGAGTCTTGAAAGATTTTGGTAATTTGGGGAGAGAAGGGAGAAGGGCAGGGAAGTCCAGAGAATGTTTGGACTCCAGGGTTTGGTGGTAGAAAGGGCAGGGCAGGAAGGCAGGAGAGAGAGAGGATGTGATGGGAGGTGAGACCAGGCAGGTAACAGCTGCATGGTGGACTGGCAGAGGCTGAAATTGCCTTCACTTCCACCCTGAGTGTCTGTACATTTTTGGACAAGTGGCTGCTTTTTTCGTTTTCTGCTATCCTATAAGCAAACTGAATATTTAAGCCCAGGGAAAAGCTCAAATGAGAATCCCCAGGACAGGAGAGTTTGCTGATCCTCCAGTCTAACACACTTGGCTCTCCACCCAACCAGCCAACAGCTTCAGTCTCCTTATGTTCACTTCTGAAGGGTGGTGTGGCTTAGAGGAAAAATTCTGCCACTTGGTGACTTGGCAGAACCTCTCCTTATTTCCTTAGGTTGGTGTTGAAGATTAAATTAGTTAAGGCACTTAAAGCATCTGGAACATTGGAAGCATCCAGCTTTCAATACGTGCCTGGTAGACGTTAGCTAATACCGTCACTGTAGCCAGGGGTCTTCATAATGATGCAAAATCCCATTGGGTTATCCCTCTTCTAGGCCACAGGATTTGTTCTTTGTTGCTGCCTCTCTCTAGTCCCAGGGTGCTCCCCACAGGTGTGGTTCCTGTTGACCTGAGCAGTATCCTCCTCACCCACTAAATGCCCTGCTTCAGTCACCCGCCCTTTTTACCCCTGCCCACTTATGCCCACTCTGCTGATACAGTGGCTTCTTGAGGTAAGATTAATTTTGCTTTGTGCCCATAGGGCCTGGACAGCAGAGCAAAACTGCAAAGAAACCTGAATACAGTAAATACTTTCTGGGTGTGCACAAGGTCCATGGCCAGTTTCAGTTCGAGGGTCAGCCAGGTTTCAGGCATCAGAGCTAAGTCTCTGGAGAGGAGGCACTGGTGCCTCAGTGTCTCACAGGGGCAGCCAGCTCACAGCCCTGCATGTAGCCAGGCTTGGGAAATACCTGTTGGTTGTTTGCACAGCTGGGTGAGAGCAGCATCCATCTTTGCAATGACAGCTCAAAGATCTCTGAGAACTAGGCTGGGATGGGATACAAATCTGGCTCCTCACGGTAAAGGGGGAGGAGGACAGGGGATTAGCTTGCAAAACAGAGCCTGGGCCCTTGCCCAGCGCCAGCCCAACTGGCTGCTCCTTAGCCAACTGTGAAGGCCTTGACGATTCTCTTTGAACTATCAGGTTCACCTTCTCCTCCATCCTCCCCTCTTACCCACTTCTGGGGCTTTCTCCTAAGACCCCCTCATCCTGCAAAAGCTTTCTTTTAAATCCCCTAAATCAGAGTTTCTCTTTATCACTGGTTTTTTAACAACTGGATTATGATGTGCCTAGGTGAGATTTTCCTTGTGTTTATCCTGCTTGGGGTTCATTCATCAAATTTGGAACAATTTCAGCCATTACTTATTCTAAATGGTTTCAGTATTCCTTCTGTTCCAACCACTGTTTCTCAAGGATGGTCTGCACAGGACCACCTGGGAGCTTGTCAGCAACACCCCACCCAAATAAGAACCTCCTGGGAGCCTGGGAGTCTGTGTTCCAAACAAGTTCCAGGCTGTCTTAGGCCCTCTGAACCGGGACTACTCAGCGGGGACTGTGAGTGCTTCAACAGCAGGGCCTGGGTGTCGCTCGTCTCTGTGTCCCCAGTCCCAGCAGGGCCTGTTTCTTAAATGGAATACTCAGCTGCAAGGGTTACTCTTCATTCATTGAGTCAACAAGATTGGTGCCATCTCCCTTCCCAGGCAACTAAGCCCAATCCTAAAAGGATGACACTTGGATTCATGAATTTCAGACATCAGCCAGCAGAGGAAAGAACCCTTTGAGGGCTTTGAAAGGCTCCCCAGAATCCACCAAGGAGGCCTCCAGGAGAACACTTCCACTGACTTAACCACGCTGGACCTCTGTTTTCTGTCAAATGGACAGAAACATTCCTGTGGTGAGGGTTGAGGTGATGGAGTCAACGTCAAACGTTAGAAATTCTGGATGACAGGCTTAATTCACTTTGGGGTTAGGAGTAGAGGGGAAAAAAACAAGTGAGCAGGTTAAGAAACAATTATTTGCAAGCTACTTCCTAGAAAATACAGAGATAAGCAGACAGATAATGTACCAGACTAGTGAATAAGCACACACATTGTGTGTGTTTTAGATCAACATTACTGAGGCATAATTTAGATATAATACACTGCACCCTTTTAAGTATACAGTTTGGTGAGTTATGACGAGTGTGTTTGCCTGTGCAACCTCTATCACAGTAGAGATCCTTTCTTTCATCCTAAAAGTTTCCTTGTTCCTTTTTGCAGTCAAGCCCCACCTGGCCTGAGCAGCCCCAAATCTGCTTTCTGTCACTGAATTAGATTTATATTTCCTAGAATTTCAGATACGTGGAATCATGCAGTATGTACTCTTTTGTATCTGGCTTCTTTTGCTCAACATGTTTTTGAGATTTGTCCATAATTTTGCGTGTATCAGTAGTTTGTTCCCTTTCATTGCTGTCTTGTATTCCATTGCATGGATATACCACAATTTATGTATCCATTCACCTGTTGATGGATATTATGGTGGTTTGTAGTTTGAGCCTATTATGAGAAAGTTTCTATGAGCATTCTTGTACAACTCTTTTTGTGGACACATGTTTTTATTTCTCTTGGAAGCAGAACTGCTGAGTTATATGGTAAGTATGGTATGTTTAACTTCAAAAGAAACTGCCAAACTGTGTTCCAACGTGGCTGTGGGTTCCCAATAGCAAAGTATGAGAGTTCCACATCTTTGCCAGCTCTTGGTATTGTTGGTCTTGTTAATTTTAGCAATTCTGGCTACTTGTATAGTGGTCTCTCACTGAAGCACACGTCTGCCCACCCCTCCCACCTCTTCTGGAGCCACTCCCCCGCCCCCACACTTCTCCCCAGCCATTCTGACGGTCTCTCTGTTTCTCCCATGCTCTGGGCTCCTTTCCTGGAAATCTCATCCTCTCGAAATTTCCATAACTTGTTTCCTTCTCATCATTCAGTTCTCAGCACGTGTCACCTCCTCAGAGGTCTTTCCTCACCACCCTCTGTCTCAGTGTCCTCAACAGTTCTCATCACATGACCCTGTTTCTCTCTTTGTACAGTGAGCCCTATCTGAAAGAGTCTTATTTGTCTACTAGTTGACTGTCTGCCCATGAGAACATCAGCTCCAGGAACAAAGGCATCTCATCTGTTTTGCTTACCTAGAACAGTGCCTGATAAATAGTAGGTGTTTAACATATATTGTTGAATGGATTTGCATTCCAAAGTGTATGTTTAACATATTGGTCTTTGAAGTCCTGGGAATTAAAGGGTATGCATATCAACAAAACAGAAATATTTAAAGCATAAATTATCTTTATTGTCTGGGGCAATTGCATGTAAATATGCTTAGAAACCTAAAAATATAGCAAAGTAGAAAGAGGAGGAAAATCAACCATAGTTCCACCAAATTATTGTAGTCTAAAAGTAGAAATCATTTAAAATTATTAACTAGTTTTAAATTTTTGATTTTTTTATAAGTTAGCTTTTGAATAAGTAATATTTGCGTATGGAAAAAAACTCAAACAGTATATCCTTCTGGAAAGGGCTACTTACATACAAACATAGATAAATCTATCTGCATTTTTTTCCCAAAAATAGTACCATACTGTATACATTGCTCTGCACCTTGCTTTTTTCATTTAACAATTTACCTTAGAAATCATGCCACATTATTATGTGTATCAGTTAAGATTAGGTTCAGCTGTGAGTGGTGGAAAATTAAAAATATCAGTGCCTTGCAAAATTAGGCATTGATTTCTCTCATTAATGAAGTCCAGAGGTAAGTAGCCAGGCAATGGTAGGACTCCAGATTATCAGGGACCCAGATTTCTTCTGTCTTTTTCTATGCCATCCTCAATATGGGGTTATTACCTCATGGTCCAATATGGCTATCTCAGCTCCAGCCATTACATCTGCATCTAGCCAGCAGAAAGAGAAAAGGAAAGAGAGGGACAGCCTTCCTCCCCTTGAGAGAGGGACACTTCCTAATGCTCAGCTCCCATTGTCCCATGTGTCCCAGAACACAGGGACTCACCTAGCTGCAAGGGAGGCGGGAAACATATTCTTTATTCTAGGTAGCCATGTACCCAGCTCAAAAATCAGAGGAGAAGAGGAGAATGGATATTGGGGGGGTAACTAAAAATTTCTGCTACAGTATACATAGATTTGCCTCATTTTAAAAAATGGGATTTTTGTATAGCCACCTGTTCAAAACAAGTAGGAGCTCCTCATCAAGCCTCATGTCCTGCACTTCCAAATTGAAGTCTCCCTTGGGTGTGTGATTACTAGAGCTAGGTCACATGTCTATGTTCTAGCTGCAAGGGAGGCTGGGAAGTTCTGACTTCCAGGTTAAGGGGTAAAACTCACAATAGGGGAATTTCCCCAAATATAGAAAGGCCATTTCAAATTTGGACCAATCCTCTTGTCAAAGACAACTATATATGTGAGACAAATATTTCTAAATCTTAAAAGCATCAAAAATCTAACAAGATAGTGAGGAATTACTGGACCAAGATACATGAAAAGATAGGAGTCCAGAGAGATTAGAGTTGCCAGATAAAATACAAGATTCCCAGTTAAATTTGAATTTCAGATAAGCAATAAATAATTTTTTACTGTACATCCCAGTTAAATTTGAATTTCAGATAAACAACAAATTATTTTTTAGCATAAGGATGTCCATGCAATACTTGGGACATACTGATACTAAAAAATAATTTGTTTATTTGAAATTCAAATTTAACTGGATGTCCTGTATTTTTATTTGTTAAATCTGGTGACCCTATCAGAGAAGTGAGTGCAGCACTCGGGGCTGCTTTTGCCCAAAAGCATTTGCCAATCTGAATCATTGGAGAGGCTGAGCTGTGCTTTTGAAAGCTTCTTAGACCTAGGGGTACAAAATTGGAGTTCAAGGCCTACTAAGGTTGGAGACTCTGACAAACCACCCCTGTGGTAGACTATTACTTTGATGACCCCCAGTGAACCATGTCCTGTGTACTCTTCTTGACTCTGGGCTGGCCCAGTGATCCACCTTACCCAATAGAATGTGGTGGAAGTGATGTTGTTCCAGGTCTGATTCAAGCCTTAAGAAGGCAGCTTCCATATTTTGGCTCTGGGGGAAGCCAGTTGCCCTGTAAGAAGTCCAACTACCCTAAAAACTGGGACATAACCAAGAAATTGGTGACATGTGCCCAGCTGGATTTCAGAATTGCTATGGACCTGTGGCTGCTATGTGCTTGTCTTTTCCTCCTTTTTAAATATCTATTGAGATTTTCCTTTCTCTGCCTCACCATTTCTTGTGGGGAGCAGATAAGTTGTCTCTTTAGTTCAAAGGTCATCAGGTTCAGAGGAGCATCACTTGAGAAACCTCATTCATACCTGGACCTAATTTAGATGATGAAATAATGGACTTCAAGCTCAATCCTGGTATAGCAATGGGGTGAGACTTTGGGGGTCTTCAGGGGTGGTGAGTGTATTTTGCATGTGGGAGGAAGTGTTTCATTAGGGGACAGAGGGCAGACTGTAATAGATTGTTACTTTGGTGGCCCCTGGTGAACCATGTATCTGAGTATTCACACCATTGTTAGTTCCCTCCCCTTGAATCTGGACTGGCTTCTGACCAGCTTAAACCAACAGAACATGGTGGAAATGATGCTGTCAGTTCCAGGCCTAAACCTTGAGAAGGCCTGGCAGTTCCCACATTTGTCCTTTGAAGGAAGCCAGCCGCCATGTTTAGAAGACCAATTACCTTGAGACCACCACATTGTGAGAAACCCAACCTAGCCTCATGGAGAGACCATGTGGAGAAGAACTGAGGACTCTGGCCAACATCCCAGCTGAGGTCCCACTTGCCTTCCCTGTGAGTACGGCTGTCTTGGAAGCAGATCATTCAGGCCTGGTCAAGCTGTCCCAACTGATGCCACATAGAGTAGAGGGCAGTTGTCCCTGCTGAATCCTGTCCAAATTGCAGAATCGTGAGCAAATAAAGACAATAGTTATTGTATTAAGCCAGGAGTAAGCAAACTACTGCCCATGGATGGCTGCATGTTCTTTTTTTTTTTTTTTAACAGCTTTATTGAAATAAAATTTATTCACATACCATACAATTCACCCATTTAAAGTATGCACCTCAGTGGTTTTTAGTGCATTCACATATCTGTGCAACCATTACCACAGTCAACTTTAGAACATTTTCATCACCTCAAAAAGAAACCCTGTGCCCTTTACCTATTATCTTCCTATTCTTCCTTTCCCTACACTCCCAGTCCTAAGCAATCACTAGTCTAATTCCTGTCTTCTGTTTTCCCTGTTCTGGACATTTCTTATGAATGGAATCATATGTTATGAAGTCTTTTGTGACTGGCTTCTTTTACTTAGCATAATGTTTTCAGGTTCATCTATGTTGTAGCATTTATCAGTACTTCATTCTTTTTTATGGCCAAATAATGCTCCATTGTATGGATATACCACGTTTTGTTTATCCATTCATTAGTTAATAGACATTTGGGTTGTTTTCATCTTTTAGCTATTATGAATAATACTGATATATATATTGGTATACAAGTATCTATGTGAGTCCCTGTTTTCAATTCTTTTGGGTATATACCTAGGAATAGAATTGCTGGGTGATATGGTAATTCTATGTTTAACATTTTAGGAAGTGCCAAACTGTTTTCCACAGAAGCTGAATATTTTACATTCCCACCAGCAATGCACAAGGGTTCCAATCTCTCCACATACTCACCAACACCTACTACTCTTGTCAAAAATCAGTTGTCCACAGGTGTGTGGGTTTATTTCTGGACTCAATTCTGTTTCATTGATCTTTATGTCTATCCTTGTGCCAGTACCAGGTGTTGATTACTATTGCTTCATAGTAAGTTTTGAAATCAGGAAATGTGAGTCCTCCTACTTTGTTTTTCTTTTTAAATATTGTTTTGGTTATTCTGGGTCCCTTGCAATTCCATATGAATCTTAGAATCAGCTTGTCAATTTCTATAAAAAAGTCAGCTGGGACTCTGATGGGTTTGCATTGAATTTGTAGATCAATTTGGGGAGTGTTGCCATGTTAACAACATTAAGTCTTTAATGCATGAATATATGATGTTTTTCCAATTATTTAGGTCTTCTTTAATTTCTTTCAACAGTTTTGTAGTTTTTAGAGTACAGTTTGGCTTTTTTGTGTAATTTATTCCTAAGTATTTTATTCTTTTTGATGCTATTATAAATGGAATATTTTTCTTACTTACATTTTTGGATTATTCATTGAAAGTGTATAGAAATACAACTGATTTGTGTGTGTGTGTGTGTGTGTGTGTGTGTGAGGAAGACCAGCCCTGAGCTAACATCCGTTGCCAATCCTCCTCTTTTTGCTGAGGAAGACTGGCCCTGGGCTAACATCCATGCCCACCTTCCTCTACTTTATATGGGATGCCACCACGGCATGCCTGACAAGCAGTGCATCGGCAGGCGCCTGGGATCCGAACCTGTGAACCCGGGCTGCCAAAGAGCTAACTAAACCACTGTGCCACCCGGCTGGCTCTGAAATGCAACCGATTTTTGTTATTGATCTTGTATCCTGCAACTTTGCTGAATTTATTCGTTAGTTTCAACCGGCTTTTTAGTGGATTCCTTAGGATTTTCTATACACAAGATCATGTCAGCTGTGAATAGAGATAGTTTTACTTCTTCCTTTCCAATCTGGATGCCTTTTAATTTCTATTTCTTGCCTAATTGCCCTGGCTAGAACCTCTAGTACTATATTAAATCGGTGTGGCAAGAGTGGACATTGTTGTCTTGTTTCCTGGGGAAAATATCCAGTCATACCATTAAGTATGATACTAGTTGTAGGTTTTTCATAGATGCCCTTTATCAGGTTGAGGATGGCTGCCTGTTTTTGTAAATAAAGTTTTATTGGAACACAGCTATGCCATTCATTTATGTACCGTCTGTGGCTGCTTTGTGCTATAATGACAGAGTGGAGTGGTTGTGACTGAGACCATATGGCCTGCAAGCCTAAAATATTTACCACCTGGCCCTTTAAGAAAAACTCCACTGACATCTGTTTTAAACTTCTAAATTTGGGGACAGTTTGCTATGGAACAATATATAACTAAAACAACTCCCCATCCTCAACTGGGACCTCAAAGAAATACAGCATTGAGTAAGGGGGAACCATAAATAAACAAACTGTCCCACAGACTGTAGTCCAGCTTCATCATCTGGGAGGCTCAGAAAATTAGAAGCCCTGAAATTGGGTTAAGGTGATCCTAGCTTGCTAGTGTCCCCAGATACCTGCTGAAACAAATGGAAGTCCTTTCCAGAGGAAGATATTATCATTGTTGCCTCAAATGATTTTTCAGATACAACATCCAAAACATAGCCAGGTACTTGAGGAGATAAAACAACATGAGGAAGAACCAGTAGTAAAAACTGACAACAGAAGTGGACCCACAGGGACTCCCAATTGGAATTAACAGACACAGACCATAAAACAACTATACTTACAATGTTTAAGGAGAGAAAAGCCAAGCTTGAAAATTATAGCAAGGCACTAAGAGATATAAGAAGTGACATAGCAGATCTGAAAAAGAACCAAATAGAAATTCTAGAACTAAAAAAATAAGAATAACCAAATTTAAGAGCTCAATGGATGGGTTTAAGAGAAGAATTTTTTAAAAAACTGAAGAGAGCATTAGTAAACCGAAAAGCAGTTGGAAGAAACTTTTAGAACAAAGCACAGAAGGACAAAAGATAGAAAATAAAGAAGAAAGGGATGTAATGAGAAGGTCTGATATTTGTTTCAACTGATGGCCCAGAAAGAAAGAGGAAAAGGTACAGAAACAATATTTGAACATATAATGGCTGGGAATTTTTTTAAATTGATGAAAAACTATTCAAAAGGTGATAGGCAGCCATGAAATGGCATATATCCACTCCCCCATGTGTTCTGACTCTGAAGTACATCCTTCACATACAAATCTGCCTTTGAAAGGATTCTGAAGCCAACACAGAGGTAGCTCCATAGTGGCTGGAATAGGGCTTGGGTGGGCTGAGTTCAAGTACAAGGTCTGCCACTTCCTAGCTGTGCCACCTGGAGAAGGTTGATAAAAAAACTTCAGTTTTCTCAACTAACAAGTGGGACTAGTAATACTGGCCTACCCCACATTGCCGTTGTGAGAACTAAGTGATACAATGCATGTGAACAAACCTAGTGAATGCCAAGTGCTTTAAAATGAGATATGGTTTGAGCAGAATCACAAGCATTCCCAGAGGCAGCTAACAGTGACAGGGAGGTCTGGCTACCCAATTTGCAGGTCCCAGCACACAATGAAAATTCAGGGACCCTCGTTGAAAAATTTTTAAGAATTTTAAGATGGTGACAGCAGAACATTAAACCAAGCACAGGTCACATGCCCATGAAGCCAGCTTTGGTGACAGGCCTTGCAAAGAACCGCTCTGTGCATTAGGAAAGAGCTGCTCGTCCCAATACCCAGGTGTCTGCAGCTGTAGCCCACATTGTCTTTGAGTTCTGAAGGGCAGCAACGTTTAGGGAAAATGCAAGCACACGTGTTTCCAAATGCCAAGGAGGGCAAGTGAAGTGACCAGAGTGGTTTTCTGAGAGAGTGGGCGGGGCCAGCCAGGCTGCCATCAGAACTGTGGAACTGACTGTTCCCACAGGCTCTGGCCTAGAAAAAAAAAGCCTGCAGCTGTATCTACAGGGCCTGTTGTTTGCCGCGGTGTGTTACAACACAGCCTGGCAGCCTCCCGGGCCTTTCTGTCTTCCTCCTGGAAGAGCCTGGTCTCAGATCATGTGACATGGCCACACAGCCCTGCAGATTTGCCCACACTGCTCCTTGCTGTTCCCTCAATTACCAGGCTTTTCCAGGTCTGCATACTTTTTGCTCATGCTATTCCTCCCTGCCTGGGCGTCCCTTTTCTTCGTCTTCCACATCCCTCTGTCTGGCAAACACCATCTTTTAAGACTTCATCTTTTAAGAGTTAGCTGTAGTGTCACCCCCTCAATAAAGCCTTCCCTGCCTCTCCCTCCTTGGGTCTACTGTGACCTCTGCAGACATCTGTCACAGTCCCTGTAACATAAGCACTGACATGTAATGTGGATGTCACTGTCTCTCAGGCTGAAGCCCTCCCTCAAGGGCTGGGATAATGTCTTCTCACCTCTGTATTCCGTGCACATAGCACAGTGCTTAACATTTGCCGTTATTAAGCATAGTGGATGCTTAATCGATTGGTGTTAGTACGCAGAGTAGTTTTAATCACCATCGTCTTGTTGAATTAATGCATCCATAAATTGTTTCAGTGACTCTCCCTGGAGCTGGTAAAAGGGAAAGCTCCTAGGCCCTGAGACAGGGCTCTTGCCCTTGAGGAGGTTTCAGTGTTGCCTCTAGTTGTCTCTTCTGCAGGCCCCAGCTCTTGAAGGCAGGGATGGTGATTTGTAGAAGAGGCTCTTCATAAGTATCAAAATCACCATCGTAATACAGCGCGGAGAGCAGATTTGGAGCTAGGAGATGTGGCTTTTAATCTGGCCACGAGACATTAGATTTCCACAGGTAACTATTAAGTCCCATAGCTACGGGGGGAAACAGGTTTCTGTTTCCTCAAAAATGAGGGGATTGAGCTGGCTATTCCCTAAGGCCCAGGTGCAGCAAGCTCAAGCCCCTTATCTGAATCTCTATGGGAGCAACTCAAAGGTGGCCATCTGGCTGGAGAGGGCTGCGCCCCTCTCGCCCCTCTCGAAGCTGAGTTTGCTCAGTAGGCCTACCTTTTGGGGGAGGGGCGGCAGAGAACACAAACATTTTTAAGGCCTTCTGCTGTCTCAGTTGCCCGGGATCTCATGTTTGAAAGGCAGAAGGTCATGGGAAAGCATATCCTTTACAGTCGCCGAGTGTCCAGAGGGAAGTGCTCTGTGCTAAATTGGTTCTGAGATGGGATTTTTCCCAGTCTCTACTGGGCATCTTTGACTTCCTGGGGTTGTTTCCTGGGGGTTAACCTGGCCTGTTTACCTGACACAAACAGCCTGGCCTGCTTCTCTCCATCCAACAGGCAGGCGGGGTGCACAGATAGGAGGGCAGAGCTTTCAGAGAGATGATTCAGATGTGAAGTCAACTAGCTTGTTTAGGTGCTCCTTTCTCTGGAGGTAAGGGACGGTGTGACTGGGGGGAGGGGGGTGGCGGTCGGTCGGTTTCCTCCATCCCTTCGCTCCGGCCTCCACAAAGGGCGAGGGCCAGACACGTGGGCTGGTGTGGAGAGGCGGAGGTTACACTAAGGCGGAGGTGCAAATGGACGGGGGCGGGACCTCATTTGCATAGACGGCGCGCGGCCACCAATCCGGACAGGCTGAGCGGCAGCCCGCGCGCCTTTTGGGGGTGGACTGACAGCCCCGGGGCCCTATGGAAGGCGGGTCCTGCGGCCGGCGGGGGCGGGACGGTGCCGGGGGCTGCCCCGGGGATTCGGGCCGGCTCGCGGGCGCTGCCAGTCTCGGGCGGCGGCGTCCGGCGCGCGGGCGGCCTGCTGGGCGGGCTGAGGGGCGAGCGGCGAGCGAGTGAGGCTGAGAAAGACAGAGACGACGAGCGAGCGCGGAGACAGGTACCGGCGCCATGGCCGCAGGGATGGGGCGGGCGGCCGCGGCTCCTGGGACCCGAATTCCTCTCCTTCGCGGTCCGGCCGCCGCCGCGCCGCCTCCCCGCCCCCTCACGCGGCTCCCCGGCCCGGGAACGGCGCGGCGGGGCGAGCGCCGCCGGGGGAGCCTCGAGGCCGGCGCGCCGGAGGCCCCCAGCCCCACCGCGGGGCCCCTCTGCGGCCCGCCGGTCGCGGGGCCGGGGCTCCTCCGGGAGGCGCGGGAGCAGCTCCCGCCCCGCCGCGTTCCCCTTGGGGAGGCGAGGCCGGGCCCGCCCGCCCGTCCTCACCGGCTTTTGTTTCCCGCCCGGGGTGACAGGTCCCGGCCCCCGACTCGCCCGAGGCCCGGAGCGCGCGGCGGCACCCGCGGAGAGCCGGGCGGCGCGTGAGCAGCAGCCGCCGCGGGCGGGAGAGAAACTTCGCCTTCCGGAGCCGGGGCCGCTGGAGCGAGGAGCGGGGCGCGCCGGGACGCCGCGGAGCCTCGCTCACCTGGCCGGGCCCGTGCAGGGTGAGGAGAACGGAGGGTCCCGCGGCCGCCTCCCCGGCTTTCGGTTTGCGCTCCCGGGGTGGCGGGTGTGGATGCGCGTGGCCCTCCGTCACCTGCCGCCCTGGGACAAGCGACTGGGAACAGCATCCCCGCTCTCTGCCGCTCTTGGAGGGTGCCGGGACAGCGCCGTTCTGACAGGTGATATTTTGGTGCCAGGTGAAAAGCCGGGGAAAAGTTGTTTGAGGGCTCCTTGTTCATTTCACACCTGGGGCGTTATAACGCCTTATTGAGTCTCAAAAGGTGTTCTGGCGACTGTATGGGAGTCAAACCCAGTATCGATAAAAATCCATTTGAAGGGTCAGCGCGTGGGTTGCTTTCTTTCGGTGGACGAGCCGGGAAGAATGTTTTAGTCTCATCTGAAAAATCGGTTTCTGCAGTGGTGGCGAAAGCATGGGAAGGTACAAGTTGTAAATGGAGAATGCAGAACTCTAGATATCCTCCAGTGTGGTTCGGGACAGAGTGTACAGCGTTTGGCCGCCATTCAGTAAATTCTGCATGAAGCAGTTTGAGCTCGTGGTTTTGGATTTACTTTTCAGGAGTATGTTTTCCAGTGGAATAAGGCTTAGCATTGAATGGGAGCTTTCTTTGGCTCTGGGAGGGTAGACAGGAGTGTTTATTTTCATTGTCTTCCCGTTTTGTTAGATTGTGGACGAGGGAAAAGTGAAGGCATATTTTGGTTAAGTATTTTTATAGTCTGTGGGAGTTCTGCCGAGCTCCCCCACCAAGAGTTTTTACTTTAGAGAATTAACAGTGGCTTTTTCTCTTGGTGTTTGAATCAGAATTCAAGGATACACTTGAAAAAGTTCTTATTCTTGTGGGAAATTTTTATTTGTCATACTTTCACTTATCATTTTCTGTTTGTCTCCCAACTGACCTCCACTTAGCAATCTACAGTTATGGCCCTGACCAATTAGGCCCCAACCAAGTTATCAATGATATATTTTTAAAATGAGAGTTAATAATTAGACTCATTATTTTTGAGAAACACTTGATTTAGCTTACTCAATTTCGTTTTCTAATGTTACTTGTTCATATCTGTATTGGGTGTGATTTATACTTGAGATGAAAGTTTAACTTCTTAAGAACAAAGTGGTAATTTTGATCTAATATGCTACTTTGTTAGTATTCCATTGAATGGTAATTTTACTTATTTACCTAGCTAATTAGCAAGCCGTTTAAAGGTGAACTCTTTAACCAATAGGCTAGTTGTGACTATTTGAGATTAAAAAAAAAACCAGAGACGGTCTTTATAAAATGTTTTATTTCTCTAATACAACAGGCTTATATGTTATGAGATCTTTGTCTTTCCAACATTTAACAATACAAGTATTTTCTGAATCTTTTGGTTTTTTTAATTATGGGAATTTGGGGTGAATTTCTTTTTTAAAACACAATTTTAACCAGTTCAACATGAAAAACTTAAAATATTGGATTAGGCAGCTAATTCAATCTTCAGTTTTCGGTTTATTCTGGGATTGAAAAAGAATACATATTTTGGGCTAGTTTCCTGAAGGTTTCTTAGTGTAGAATAAATTAGAGAAGAAAGAACATCTTTCTATAGCTGTAGAAGTTATTGCTGTTGAAAGCTGAATTGGCTTTTTGATGCAGTTTACCCTAACTGAGGGTAGATTGGTTGAACAGTGATTCGTCCTCATGTAGAATGGGTTTTATTTTATATAAATAGTTGTAAACAATCTTATTAGACTGGGGCATTCATTGTTTTGGATGATTTATATAATTGCTCTTTAAAGTGTATAGGAATATATTAGTTTAACTAATATGTGCAATTAGAAGCTTTATGATCTTCATCTTGTGATGATGCATAAATATACCACATATCATAAAGTTATGTTTCATGGTTTTATTTACACAAAAGCATATTTTTGGAACTTTAACTATAAAAGTGCCTTTTGATTAAAAGCCCATTTTCAAATTCAGTTTTTAGATATTTTAATTACTGATTTTTTGTCCACTTTAACTTGTGGTAGACCATATCATAAAATTATCAACCACATTTCAGTTTCAAAATTAAGCATAAGTTGAATTCTTACATCTACACAATAAACAATGCGGTGTTTTTAAGTCAGTTACTCTCAGGTGTGGCTCCTTTTGAGTTTGGGGATGGGCAAATATTTTTGAATGAATAAAGCCACAAAAAACAAGGACATTTATTAAAACAGCCAAATTTGAGGATAAATCAAATGATACTGTTAGACATTAATAATACTTTATAACAATAATATGCATCTTATAGCTGGCATTAAGAATATCCTCTATAAGCCCTTACTGTAATTTTTCACAATTCCTAAAGAAGAATCTATGTTGTACATATTTTGGCACACTAAATTCTGTATTTAATGCTCAACAATTAAATATGTACATTTTACAGTGCTGAAACGATTTGAACTTTCTAACCTAGCTGATTAATTAGATTATTTTTTCATTACTTTACATTTCTGAATTTTTTTTACAGTGCATTTTTAACTTCTGACATATGTCTCCAAAAGTGTAAAGAAAATTAAGTCTACATGCATCAGAGACTGGGTGGATGTTGGTATGTAAATCACATTAACTATTGATTTTAAAACCATAGCCACTTAAGTGTGATTTAATTTGCAAATAAGATGTTTATTTATTGTATAAAAGACAGTTCCGCCAAATGAGATAGGTTAAAATAATTTATCGGAGGGCCATATATATTCCTTTGTAACTGTAGTCTTTGTAGTTAACAGGTTACTAAGGGTATTTTTGCAATATTTGAAACACTAAAATTCGGGTACTCAAAATAATTTGTACTTCATAGTTTGTTAGGATGAGCATTGACCTGCACTCAGCTGAAACTTAAACATGTAAGACTATAATCCTTAAATGGGGCAAGTTCATTTTATGCTTAATTTAGAATTTACTTCTAGTCTTCTGGAAGATGTTTGGTTAATGAGACTGAAGGACCACCAGAGGGAGTATGGGGTCTACACATTTGGTGTACCTGTTTTCTGCCCTTGGTCTGGAAGAAAAACATTTTAAAAATAAGAATAAACTTTTATTTTAGTTCCTTAAAACAATCAGGCAAAAGATATTGAAAGTTGGGGATTGTAGCTGTTTGGAGCTGCTGTCATTTTTGTATCACTCAGTTAAGGCTGTTTTCTTTTAGAAAAAGGTACAATTTTTAGAAAAATGAAAATGATGTATTTTCAGAGCGAAATAATGTGTTTTTTTTTGTTTTGTTGTGTTTTTTTGTGGGGAAGACCAGCCCTGAGCTAACATCCGTTGCCAATCCTCCCCTTTTTGCTGAGGAAGACTGGCCCTGGGCTAACATCCGTGCCCATCTTCCTCCACTTTATATGGGACGCCACCATGGCATGGCTGACAGGCAGTGCGTCGGCGGGCGCCCGGGATCTGAACTCTCAAACCCCGGGCTGCCAAGCGCGGACTAAACCGCTGCGCCACCGGGCGGCCCCAATTTAGAAAAGGGCAACGAAATAATGGGTTTTTAAGTAAACAGTTACACATCTGTGAAAGTTAGGGAATGTCCAGATGCTAAGAATGTTTTTTAAGATTAAAAATGTAGTACATTTGAGTTGTACGTTTTTGAAATTGCTCATTTTTTGGAAGGAAGAATAAAAGATGAAGAAAGATCAAAGACTAGAAGAGGGTTGTTTTTACCCTTTTTTAGTTGCGAACCCTTACTGAAAGAAGGCAATGGTAAATTTCTAGAACAATTTATAGCATTTTATCTCAATCTTGGCAATATATAGATGATGTTAAATGAAGAACCACTCTTATTCTCCTGAAAATGATCATCTGATTATCAAAAGCAGGGTTGGGAATTTCAGTTTGATCTCTTCAAAATCAGATTTGTATGTATGTTTCAATGTTCCTATCTCTGAAAATTAAAGAACCTCCTCTACTGTCAGCTGAAAATTACTCATTGGAATTTGAAAGTCAAAATGTCTCTATCACAGACTTAATGCTGCAGTAAGTTAATTTTTGGAATGGAGAAAACATCCTAGAGATTGAGTCCTTTTCAGAATATATTCTGAATGAAGATGGAATATTTACCCATGTTAAATCTTAACCAAAGGAATTATTTCCATGTTTAACTTTAAAAAAAAGCAAGACAATAAAATAAAATCTTGTGATCTTAGCACATATTTTGGGTTTTGCCCCTAGCACAGAAATTGTTACATGGAAGATGGTAACATTTAATGCTTTGAAATTCTAGTTTGGGAAGGTGATTTGTAGGAGAAGAAGGTATTTCCTTGAAGCAGAACAGAGAAGCTTACATGGAGAGAACTTTATTTCTCTTTTGAATTTTTCTTAGATTAAGACAATACTGAGAAAAATTGAGATGGTCATCTTTCCCATCTTAGATTTGTTTTCGCTGTGAACTTTTATAAGTTCTTTTAAAATATCTTTATTGGTCCTAGGTGGACTTCTCAGAATCTATTCATATCTATATCTACATCTATACACACCACACACAAGTAGATAGGTAAAATATCTATATTATATTTTTTGCATTTTATACGTATAACTATATATATTTGCTTTATGTGTATGTGCATATATAAATAAACCCATTTATCTATCTGTATTGTATGACTTCCCAGGGTTATTTATATGTGAAACCCTTTGTTTTAAAAAATGAAATCTTGCTACACCAAGAGGAATAAAGTACATGTTGATAAAGACTGATACGAAATGTTCATAGCAGCTTTTTTCACAATAGGAATGAACTACTGATTCACACAACAACATAGATGAATCTCAGAAATAATCAGAGCAGCAAAAGCCAGACACAAGTATGTACTATATGATGCCCTTTATAAAAAATTACAAGAACTGGCCAAACTTAAGTATGGTGGCAGAAATCAGGACAGTGGCTTCTGGGTACGGGCTGTGGTTGAGTGGAAAGGGGCAAAAGGGAGCTTTTAGGGTGATGGAAGTATTCTTTGGCTTGATTTGGGTGATGGTAATTCAACTGTACACTTTTTGGGTAACTTTTTATTTTCATATAATTTTTAACTTACAGAAAAGTTGCAAGACTAGTGCAAGGAACTTCCAGGTTCACCAATTGTTGTTGTTTACATTTGTTCAAACTTATTGAGCTGAATACTTAAGATCTGTGCATTTTACGGTATGTAACCTTTACTTTAAAAAAGAAAACTACAAAAATTTGTTGAAGATGAGGAGAATGTTCTTGTTATCTGCAAAAAGTGAAATAAATACCTTGATTTGGAATTAAGCACGCCTTTACTAATGATGTAGAAAAAGAGAATCACTGACAGTCTTTTGTCTCTACATATATGTATGTTTTTATGCTGCTTCTCTCTGAAGTTACATGATGACGTATTTCTCTTAGAAAAAACAGGATCCTGAAAATGACTTAAGGCAGAACTGCCAGCGAGGAGACCCTGGTTTATTTTGTTATCCTGTGCATGTCACCTAGAGAATGAGACTGAAACATAGCAATTGCTTTCTGGGAATCAAAGGTGGTGATTATTCCTCTTAAAAAGAGTTGCACACCTACAGTGTTCTAGGTCTTGTACAGCCATGTACAGTCCTTACTGTCCTGGAGTTTACCAGATGAAGAGGAGGCAAACAAATCTGGTTGTCACTTTTTGTTGATGCTACTTATCATAGGGAGGAAAGATTGGTGCTTATAAACCATATAAACTATTCTGGATCATCAGTAAGTGGTAAATCTAAGCGGTGAATTTGGTGCTCTCTGTTAGTTTTAGTGCTGCTGTAGGCTCAATAAAGACTTAAAATTATGATAAGTATTAAAAACATTCAACTTTTTTCTACTTATTATTTTATATAATTTTAAATATGTGTTCTTTACAATTTGGGATTAGGTATAGTTTATGGATATTGGTTCATTTTTTTTAAACTTTGGTTTTTTTCCACATCTATATAAGAAAGTTATTTATTTGGTTATTTACTAGAGTGGAAGATGTGTGAAGTAACAGGAGGATTAACCAGCAGGTTCAACAAATTAATCATTGATACTGGGGATAAACATTTATTTTGTCTTTACGAACCAAAACCATACATTCATATGGCTTATATATTTTTCTTAAACAAAAATGTAAGCTCATTGAAGAGAAAAATGACAAATGTCCAACATCAACCAACATGGATAAAGGAACGAACTTTTTCCATTTAATGAGCATATTCATGTTCCTCTGAAATGACAGGCTGGGCCTTTTCTCCCTATCATACACACTAAATTTCATGGGTCTATTGAGAATGAATAAAACATTATTTGACAAGTCTTTATCTGCTAGAATTTTATTTTGAGTTATCAAGCCTTAACTACAGATAGAATTTTAAAAGTATCTGTAGGTAGCCTTTTTTAGACTTTTTATTATGAAAATTTCAAGCATACACAGAACTGAAGAGAATAGTATAATGAATCTTCAAGTACCTAATTCTCCAGGTTTATTAATTATCAACATTTTGGTTAATGTGCTTTTAAAGCTGTTTAATTCTCACAAATATTGTAAAATAGTAGTATTGATGCACCAGATTTTTCTCTCAATTTTATCAGAAGTTTTGTTATAAATAGAGAAACCTAAAAAGCAGTGTGTTTTAGCTCAGAGACTTGACTTGGGACATTTGGTAATTATGAAACTATTTTTATTCTTAGCTCCTTTTTATCAATTCATAGCCTGGAAAAGAAAGGTTAATTCTTTAGCTTTTCATTTAGAATAAATTAGTCCAAATATTCTACATCTATAGAATAAGGTGCTATTCATTTGGAAAGTTAGATTACCTTCAAAGTGTAGTATTTGAGGAATGCTGTTGTCTAAATGTTTTTCTGTTATTTTCTCTTTCTCTGAAAACTCAATCATTACTGTGCTGTTTAGGCCCCAAATCTGTATCTTCTGTCTAAACTTGAGGCCTTCCAAACTTCAGGCCCAAATTTTCACCTATGTCCTGAAACTAAATATGTTTAAATACCATCTCTGTAGCAACTGCACACCAACAACCCCTCCCTCCACTCCCAGCCAAAATGCTTCTCTTCCTGACTTTCCTGTTTAGCTGTTAGTTACACCATCATTCTTACTGGTCATTTTTGACTCTTCCTTTACTTCTTAAGTTCAGTGAGTCACTAAATCACTGTTTCTAACTTTGTAATGTCTCTTTTTAGCCTTTTCATTTCCACTACAGTCGTCCTAATTTAGCTAACATGTTAAAGCAGGAAGTTATCTAATCTGTAATGAACTTCATACATATCAAAATTAAGATATGTTCCTAAGGTAAATAGGGCATTTTCTTCCATTCTAGAGAAGGCTTCAGTCAGCCTTATAGGCAAACACAAAATTTTTAAGGCATAGGTAATCATTGTATTTAAACCAAGATGATATAGATGATTTCCAGATCACTCAGCTCAAATAACCTGGTGAATGGTGGCTGGCAGGACCCGCAGTTTATCAAGGGATGTAAGCAGCAGACTTTCTTAGACTGCAGAAATGTCCCGGGGCAAGTTCCTTCCAGCCCAGAGTATCTGCAAGTGCTTTGCAGTAGGGGAAATACTGAGTGTACGTAACACATTTTCAGGACTTCTAGTGTTTTATGGCCAAAAATACAGGTCTGTGGGTTTACCTGAGAACTCTTCTGCTACCCCTTGTCCCATGTTTCCTGGCCAAGATAGTTTCCATCAAAAAGCCTTATGCCGAAAGTGACATGATAGTCTATCTCATTACTTTCCCTTCTCTTTAACGGGCTCCTGGAATTGATGTTGGTCAGAAAGATAGGAGCCTGAGGTTAGTTGGGAGGATATGAAATAGAAATGGGAAAATAAGTATATCTGTTGTACTTCCCACTAGCAATAATCCAGCCTCCAGGGGTTTTGGGCCTGATTCCTTTCTGGATGGATTGTAGTTTATCTACTTGGCTTGCTTTTGGTCAGTTTATGGAGAGCTTTCTTCTTTCTGCTCTTGTGGGAAATGTTTGAATTTCCTCCTGGTAGGAACCAAGACCCAATTTAAGATTACTGACTTTGGGGATACGAGAATGAAATTCTATATTGTTTTAGATAATCCTGAATATCTGATTATTTTCTTCTCCAGGAACTAGGAATAATATGGGGATTCTGAGATGCTTATGCAGATTAATTTAATGGTTACTAAGAGTAGAAAATGGAGGAGAAAAATACACTGTTTCTAGGAAGCCTAGTGTGGTAGGAATGGACATTGGGATGAGTGGAGGAGTGTTGCTACTAAGTAGCTATATGATCTTGGGCAAGTTAAAGTTACTTAACCTCTCTGAGCCTTATTTTAATTATAAAATCAGTGGGTTGGATTAGATAGTGTTTTTTGCAGGTCTAAAATTCTAAAATGAGTGGTTTTTCAGAAAAAACCCTCCTAATTTATATACTCTTCCTGGTTCATGATTTTTCAGTGGCTTTTTCACATACGTATTTTTCTGTTTCCATTAGAGGTTAGGAAAAGAAATAATTAAGGGGAGCCAGTATTCATAAAATGGATTAGATTTTAGTGTTGTCATCTATCTACGTCTCTCCACTGGATTTATTCTGGACTCTTTCACCTTCTGTTTATGTCCACTTTCCTGCTTTTCTTACTTTTTCTTATCATCTTTGTTTTACAGTGTGTGACTTTCACATCCCTCTTTTTGCTGCTTCTCCTTGCTACTGCTTTTTTCTAGCTATCATTCGTTTCATTATGGGCGTGGAATTCGTCAAATAGACCCATGAGTCTAAGCTATCACTATATTAAATTTAGATGTCCTAATAGTTTTAGGATTAACGAGACCCTTCTACTCTATAATACAGAAATCAGAGAGATGAGTCCTAGAGTAAAGGGAGTGGGGGAGCCTGAAGGGAGAAGGAATGGTGTGAGAGAGAGTTTCCATGGATTATTTTGATATTTTGGTTTAAAATATAAATTAAAATCTTTCTTAAGTTTTGGTGATGGTGACTCTGCCAGTGATATCAAAGATTAGTCCTGAAGTCTTAATGGACTGTAAGTTTCTTGAGAGCAGCAGCTGTACCTCTAATTCTGAATCCTTAGTGTTCAGCGTAGTGCTGCAGAGTAAGTGCAAGTTGAACTGAATTGTTAGGACTGATTCTTTCTCCAAGGTGTTTGTGGTAGGCTGGAGATTAAGAGTATGGTATATAGACTCTTCAGGAAGCCTGTCACTACTACTTTGTGATGTTGGACAAAATATTTAGCTTCTCTAAGCCTCATTTTCCTCATTTATAATATGGGGGAGGAGCAGTATTAATACCTATCTCAGGGTTGTGAGGATTAAATAAGACAATACATAAAAAGCACTTAGCTCAGAGCCTGGTATATGTCTTCAGTAAATATTAAGCACTATTATAGTTGCATTAATAAGCACTTTTGTGTTCCAGATATTAAGTTCTGTTAGGTTCCAAGTAGCATTGTTACAGAATAAATAAGACAAGATCCTGTTCTTAGAAAAGATGGAACATATGCACAAAAGATGAATAACAACCTAGGTCCCATGGTAAGTGGCAAATGAGTGGTTTACTTAAGGACTCAAGAGGCAGCAGTAATTGCCAAGCAGATGAGAACTTGAGGAAGGTGACAGAACTTGACCTGAGCTTTGAAGGACTAGTTAGCAAGTTAAAAGGATAGGCTCCTTGGAGCCAGACTGCCTCTGTTGGAATCCTAGTTCTGCTCCTGTGCAATCTTAAACAAATTACTTAACCTCCCTCCTGGGATTGTTGGGAGATTTAAATGAGTTAATACATGTCAAGCACTTAGAACAGTGCCTCAAACGTGGTTGGAGTATGATAAATTATTGTTATAAGTTGAGAGAAGGGAGAATGCATTTCAGATAGAATATTGAGTGTAATGAAGGGACGATGTCCTAGGTTTGTTTGAAATGAAACCAGATTGGCTGGAGGGAATAACCTGTTGGAAAATAGTGGGTGATTATGCTGGGGCCGCATTACAAATGATTAAGCCAGGGAGTATGACATCTTTGCCGAATGTACTGAGGGAACCTGGGAGGATTTCTTGGGTTACTTATGAGGCGTTCTTGTGTTATAGAACGTTTCTAAGTCTGTATCTCTAGCGTTTCTCGCTGTCTTTCCTGAGTTCAATATAACTGAAACTTCTGTTCAGACTGATTTTGACAATGAAGCTCGGGATCTCCTGTCCTGAACCATTATGCCTCTTTAATTTGTCCATTTCTTTTTGTAAACATGTGTTTTTGGCTAACTTTCTCTTTTTCTCACCATATTCTAGTTGTTTACATAATCTTTATTCTTTTCCTCCTACATTTAGTGGGTTTCTGCTACTGTTTTCCTCTCTGTCCTCAAAAACCCCAGTCCAGATCCTAAGTCACCAAAGCCATAAAGTAGAGAGGGCCAGGGCAAAGGAGAAAGGGAGAGGAGGGGAAAGAAACATCCTCTAGACCAGCCATCTTGTTTTGTAGACGACATTGAGGTCCAGAGGAAGAAAGGCACATACTCAAGATCCACAGCTAATTAATGAGCAGGCCTGTACCTTTCGAAGCTAAACTAGGGCCGTTTTTTTACTGTCATCCTAGTGTGATTCTCAACCATCTGGGTGGGAATTACAGTAGTACTACCATTAATTTTTCTACTACAGCTATTAAATACCAAGATAAAAAATAATTTTACTACGAGGAATAATGTGATAATAATTCACCCTTCGTAATGAGAAGCCCATGGTTGCATTTCTTGGGCAAGCATTACTATTCTTAAAGTAATATTTAGAACCAAGACTCCAAAATCTGCTTTAAGAAGAAAAGGGTTTCTTTCTTTCATTTTTAGAGTTGTACAGTGTAAATATAATAATGTTGTAAACATAAATGGCATTCTCAAAAAAAGAGGACATTTTGTTTGTCATGGTGGAACACAGGTTCTTTACAGAGTGAGTGACAGGACAGTAAGGTTAGCCTGACAAGGTGGGAGCCATGTGCTTTCACCTCACAGCCCCCAACCCTGTACTTCCACAATGACAGGAGTCTCTTAAGTTTATGTCTTTTCAGGCTCTTACATTTTAATATAGGTCACACCTAATGGTAAGAAATGTACTTAAGCACTGTTTTCTTCTCTATTGTTTTCCTGCCTGGATGCAGTGAGCCCTAAGCTTAGTGTCTGGCCGCTCTGGTTGCCCAATAAATACGCCTGTCCCTTTTTACGGAACAGGTAATTTTTCCTCTATATAAATAATGTTGGTTCTTAATCACCAAATCACTATCGCACCACTTTTCTTCCCTTGAAATGTATTGTTTTAACTTTGGCAAGATGCCCTCCCTGCATTTTGAAAATTTGTGTGGTGAACAAATAGTTTTTAGTCACTTTAAGCATAATTTTATCATGAAATCATTTTGCAGCTGGTAATCTTTTCTCGTTCTATATTCTTTCCCGTGTTTAAAGAAAGAAAAAGTGGCATGGGTTACATAAAGATGCTTTGTATCAGATCACTTATTTATATTTCCCATGGTTTGGTTTCTTTTTCATGTCTTCATTTTTCTGAAGGGAGAAAGATTTTTTCTTTTTTCTCCCTTATGATCTGCGACTTGTATTTGGATGATTATTCTTTAGAACAAATTTTATCTTCTATTTGTGCTATGAGGAGGGAAGAGAAATGCTTCAAAATTAGATTTTGGATTTTTTTTGAGGGCTGAATTTGTGTGTGTGTGTGTAGGTTTCTGTTAGCCCCTTTCTTCATATAATATGTAGGACTTTCTGTTTCTGTTTTTAAATTGTTTTCTTATGTTGAATTGTGTTGTTATTTGAAAAAATTCCGTTAAACTATATATGAGTGGTTGCTAGCCTTTCTGTCTAGATTTATATAGTAATGCATTTTGCTGTTAACTTCATTCTTAGAATATTAATTTTTTTGTAATTTAACTACTTTAGGTATAAGCCCTGCAGTTCTTATACGTTGAGAGGAAAGGGACAATTGATTTTTGTCACTTTAATTATATAAATTATTTGGCTATCTTGCTTCTTCCATTTATTATCATTTTCTATTTTTTATTTGTGGCTCCTAAAAGTAGAGAGCTTTAATATTATATTGTGCATTCTTATAAACTCTAGGCTTTGTTATAAAATGTGTTCATTTCCTTTTCCATTTTTAATATGACTGTATTCTAGATTTTCTTAATTCATGATATAGTTTTGTTTAGTTTTTGGCTAGATTTGTCAATTTGGGTTGTAGTTTCTTTTCATCTTCATATTGCTTTTGTTCATTTTATTAATATCTCCACTGAACAAACTTTTTGGTATTACCATATGCTGAACATTTTCACATGTATGTGTGTGTGTAATTTCTAAACAATTAGAGTGACTGAGTTTCTCTCTTTTTTAAGATTCCTAAACCATTTAAACGTTTCTATACCTCTTGTCTGTTTTGCATCTATGAATGCTGATAACAGTATGTAAGATTTTAATACAGTTTATGTGAGTTAATTTTTTATGACAGTTACCTAGCTTTGCCAGACCAATTTTGTTAGTAAATTAAAAACATTTAAAAATTACTAATCCTCCTAATCCGGTGTCCGAATTTAGTAATTTGTTTTGATCCTTGTGTCACTTTATTTTAAAAACTTGCCAATGGCTTTTCTAAAAGTAAATCATGAGTTATGTGAAATAATTAACTTTAAAAAAAAAAGAAAATAAAGATACATTTTTGAACCTACATTTTATGTAAGTTAGGTTAACAGATTATTCAATAATGTGAAGATATAATCTTTTACATTAAGTTTCTTTATAATTAATATTAATCTAGTAATTGAAAGGACTTGATTGTTTGTAGTTAAAACAAAAGAGCTAAGGACCATTAAAAAGAAAGTCAGAAAACAAGCATAAATCACTTGAGAAATAATGACCATGATGAGGGAGTGGGAAGAAATCTTTAATCAGAGGCAAGATAGTTTCTGTATCTGAACATTAAATTTAGCTCTGAGCATCCTGGCAAGCAAGAGAAAAAAGGAAACAGGATGGGTTTCATAGTTATTGTCTGATAAAGAAAGCTTATCAGTTTTTCAGGGGAGTGAAACTTTCTGAGTTCTAAGTTATGAAAGGAGTTTGTTATGTGAATTCTTATATAAGGAATATAATTTACTTTTCTATTTTTGTAAATTATTAAACTCTTGCTGTTGCTCTGTTAGCTGCCATCTACCATTTATATGCACTGTGGTTATATTTGGTCATATTAAGTTCACGTCCACTGTTGTCAAAAGTGGAAATACCATGGCTGGAGTGTGTTTATATATTGCCTCTAGAGTTATAGCCATTGACGAACAGGAAACTGAAAGCTACAAGTTCAGGAAATGTATTTAGACTTTGGAAAAAATATATATGATACTTAACTACTGAAATCCATGGCCATTTGAAGACTGAAAAATTTATGTATGCATTTAGTTAGAGATGAATATTATGGACTCTTATAACAATGTTGTTAGATGCTTAAATATGGTAATAGATACAGTATGTGCATTGTAGGCCAGGAAAATTGTGCAATGCTAGAAGAAAATGCAATAGATTGTTGTATGTGTTCAGCTATACACTTTGAAGAAATAAAATAGTTGGCACATCTGTCAAATTCTTCAAGGATGTCTTATTTTCAGAGAATTACAGTTTTGGTTTTAGTTTAGTTCCAGGGAAGGGGAAGTTTCTGTTTTACAAGACAGCTCATTTCACTCTTAGGAAGTTCTGATGGTTGTTTTATTTTCTTACATTGAATTGAGTTTTGTTTCTCTGTAATTTATTAATACAGTCAGTAGTTTATTAGTATTGAAAATAAAATGATCCAAATTGTTTAAAAAGTTAAATGTATCTCGTGGTTTTTTTTAGATATTGTGACATTTTAGGTGCCTCATAAAATACTACCTGTAGGAGTCTTTGTTTTTGAAGTTATTAAAATTTCTGTCAGAGTAGATGTGATTAATGTATATGCCTCGTAACCTGTATTTTCTTACTACTTCTGTACTTTGCTGTTTTAACGGGATGTGATTTATATGGATTCAGCATCTTTATTCTTTGAGATAAGTTTTAACAGCTTCTTCAAAATGGGAATTTTCTAATATCGTATTTTTGTTGCCATTCCACTGTTGTGTATTTCAACAAAAAAGATAACATGACTATTTCACTGCCACATTAAGTGAAAATTCTATTCATTAATAAGTTCTTTTTAGGAATTTTAGCTGTATTATATGTCAGTAATTATAATCGTTTTAATAGCCTCATTAAAATTAGCCTTTTTTCAGGATTGATTTTGGTTTGGATCTGTTAGGGTCATGTGTTCACCTCTGAACTATTGTGGTGGCCATGGGGGATAGAAAGCACTGACTGGCAAGGATTGGGGATTGGGTCCACCCCAAGAAGTGAGGAGCACTGGTTCCCCAGTGGATAGTCCCAGATTGCTGTTTCCAGCAGAAGGGGGAATGGGCTTTGGGCTGACAAAGTAAGGAGTCTCAAGGCCAGGCCATAAAGGGCCTGGATAAGGAGCTCATCTGTTGTTGCAATAGAAGGTTCTTTTACTTTGTTCTTACTATGTAGTTCATGTTCATTGTACAAAAATTTAGTAAACATATATATCAGTGAAGAAAATTAAAATTTCCTATCACATTTTCTCCCCCTCTTTGATGTTCTTAATTTCCCTTAAGCTTCATTTAACATCTAGATTACTTCTTATTTATTTGAAAGGGTGCTTGTTGAACTGTTCTTTCTACAAATTGTGCTTCTAAGAACTTTTAAAACTAATTATGAAGGAAATAGGAGTTAATTTTAAAGCCTTTGGGTTTTTTTGATATAATTATTCTATTCATTTGTATTTATTTTATGAGAAACTATAGGCATAATAGGCATAATGAGAACACACACCTGAAAGTGAGAGTGGTTCTTACAGGGGAAACAGGAAAAATGGGGCCCAAAAGCCCTTTCTGTAAGCTTTTTCAGAGCAGGGACTAGGTCCTTCTTATTTACCATTATGTCAATATAATCAGGCACAATGCCTGACACCTAGTAAGTGGTTCATAAATAGTTGTTGAGTGAATGGATGAGTTTCTCATTAAGCATTTTGAGTAGCTCATATTTCCTACACTGTGGATAATCAAGATCAATTATATTCATCCAAAGTTAAGAGCCTTTGCTATGCTCAGCCTTTTCTTAATGAAAATTTATAAACTGATTATTTTTTTAGGAAGATATATATATATATGTACGTACACACACACACAAAACAAAAAGTGAAAATCCCTTGTTTCATCCTCTGCATCCCTTCAGAATTAGCTATTAATGGTTTGTTATATTTCTTTCTAGATATTTTCTTGCATTTACAAATGGATATGTGTTTTCTTTACACAAATAGATAATAGTGTACATTTTGTATAACTTGCTTTTTTCCTCCTTGACGCCATTCTTAAACATCTTTCCATGTCAATTCATATATAGCTCCTTTATTTTTAATTGCTGCATAATATTCCATTGTGGAGATGTCTAATAATAGTCCAATAAAGAAATTTCAGTTGTGTCCATTTTTTTAACTATTATAACAATGTTTAATATCCTTCTGCATATAATTTTGCTTGCTTCTGTGAGAATATCTCCAGGTAATTTCCTGGGAGTGGTATTGCTGGGCTAAAGGATATTTGCTCTTAAACTTTTTATAGATATTGGCAAATTCACTCTTAAAAATATTTTACCACTTTGTACTCTCACTAAGGATATAAGGTATTATTTTCTGATAACTGTACACACTTTCATTTTGTGGATTAGAAGGGTTCAGTTTTTGAAAATGAATCCTCATGGTAATTTGAACTGTTCAGAAGATGATAAAGTAATATGTTCCCATTGTCTGATGTAGTTAGTTGGAATCAAGTGGAAGATGGTGGATTATATTCTCTACAGAACCATAGTGTACATTGCACTGATTCAGACATGGAAGATCAAGATGTTGGTTTTCTAGGGTTTTGTCCTCTTAGAATGTTTATCTTAAACATTTACTAGTAACGATCTGAAGGGGTATAAGCCCCTGAGTGCTGGTTTGAGACATTTGGATTTGTTATCTTGGGAAACTATTTGAGGTCCTTGAATTGGGGAGTGTACTGTATGAGAGAGGTTTTTCTGGCAGTATGTATAGAATGAATGGAAGTGAGTGAGTAGGCTGGAAGGAGGCAGGTCAGCTAGAGAACTGTGGTAATTCAGGAAGAAAATGAAGAAAACCCAGAATATGGTGATAGCTATGGAACTGGAAAGTAAGATAGTAGGAAACACAATGAACAATTGGCAGGTCCTGTTGATTAAATAGAGAAAAATTATTTTAAAGTTGTAAATCTAGAATAAAAGCCAGATAATACAGATAATGAAGTAAATAGAGAAGGGGCCAATTTTGAAAAAGTTGATTTTCTATAAAAATGTAGGAATATAAAAGAGTCCTGAAGTATCTATAGTTAGGCAATTAGAGAGCAAAAACTGGAGAAGGGAAGAAGGGTTATAACTAGATTTGGGAGTTATCCTAATAGAGGTAGTAGTTGAAATTAAGAGTGGATAAGTTCTGGTATGAAGTGGTTGACAGGGGAAAAGCTATTGATTGAGAACTACGTTTTGGAAAGGGGTCCTCTCGGTAATGGGAGATGGGATGAAAAAATAATCAGGGTAAGAAGAAAATAATCTCAGGGGTAGAAAAAGAATCAGGAGAAATGTTGCTTTCATTCTTTTGCTCTACATATGATACTATATTTACTGGATGTTTTCCAGGTAGGTACTATGTTCTTCCTTTGGTAGTACTACCTCAGAGAATTTTGGTAGTTGTTGTATTTTATTTTATTATTTTTTTTTAATGCAGTAACATTGGTTTAGAACATTGTATAAATTTCAGGTGTACATCATTATACTTCTGTTTCTGCATAGATTACATCATGTTCACCACCCAAATACTAATTACAATCCCTGATGGTTATTTTAAAGGTGGAGTTAATTTTCTTCCTGAAGTTGAATATTATACTTGAAAAAAAGATCTAGAAAAAGTAGCTTTGGTGTCATGTGCTATGTTCAGTCTAGTTTCATAAAATCTTTTCATCTTGTTTTAATATCTATGGGTCATAAACGAGAAAAAATACAGCTTTTTGTTGGATAGATAAAAGTCCAGATACCTTGTGCATTTTGATCGATCATTTAAAAAATGTTTCCTAGCTTTTGAAACTTGGCTAATAAATGATAAGAATCCATGTCTTTTTAGAAGCACATAGCGTGAATTTAGAGTTTTCACTATCTTAATGCTTGTCAGGATGGAACCTATTCCCAGGACATGATCTGGAACCACAGTCAGGGACCTGTTACTACTAGAGAGTCAGTATGTGAAATGGTTAGAGTGCAAGCTCGGGAGTCCTTCTGCCTGGTTCCTCTGCTCACAAGCAGTATTATGCCCTCGAATTTCGCCGCCTGGAAATGGCAATAACACTTCCTATATCATAGGGTTATTGAGAGGATCCATCATGGAACTTACATTCTGTTGTAAGGAGAGACAGGCAATGTACAAACAAATATATGTGCCAGGTGGTAAGTGGAGGAAAAAATGGCAGGGCTGATTACTGTCATTTCTTGCTCTTTTTATATCTGGTAATAGGGAAGGCCTCTCTGATAAGAAAGTGAACAGAGGCCTGAAGGAAGTGAGGGAACGAACTGTGTCGCTCTCTGGGGAAAGAGTTCAGGCAGAGGGAACAGCCAGTGCAAAAGCCCTGAGGAGGGGCATATTGGAGGGTACAGCAGGAAAGCCAGTGTAACACGTAAAAGCAGAGTGAGTGAGAGGAGGAGCAATAGGAAATAATTTCAGAGATGGCCACTGGCCAGCATGTAGGGTTTTAAGCGTAAGAAGGACTTTGGATGTTATCCTGTGTGAAATGGGAAACTGTTGGAGTGTTGCCAGAATAATTTTTTTTAGACCAGTCTGATTGTCACTTCTTTTCCTAAAAATGCTTCAGTTCTCTATTTCCTTTGGAATAAAGTTCAAATGCTTTATTCTAGCACACAAGGTCCTTCACAGTCGGGCCTCTGCCTATTTATTTAGCATTATCTGCCTCCTTCCCACATGTACCCTTCACTTTTGCCAAATTGGATTACATGCAGTTCCCCGGATGGGTCAAGATGATTCACGTCTTTGTGTCTTTCTTTCTGCATGCTGTTTGCCTGTGAGAAACCCTCCCCCTCAGCTCACGTGGTCATTGACTCTGTTTTAGAGGTCCTCTTTGTGTCCCTAGAGCACCCTGTGCCTGGTTCTCTTACCAGTCCCTCCCCTAGCCACTTGGTACTCAAGTCAATGGTCTAGGAATGTGCTGTGTTCTTATACCAGCCTTGGTTTTACTCTTGCCACACCCTTGCCAGTTGAAACTGCCCATCCTTCAAGAATCAGCTGAAACACTGCCATCTTTTCCCTACTTTATAAACTGCCATCTTTTCCCTACCCTTGTAAATACTTTGTAGCTCTCTTATACTTAATCATAATTATCTTGAATTAGAATGTTTCTTTGCCTTACCTCACACAAAATCCTTGGCCTTACTCGTTTCAGTTTCCATTGTAGCCCCAGTATAGGGTCTTGCGCACATTTCATATTTAATATGTACTCGTGGTGTGCAGGATTCATAGGATAATTAGAAAACTATTGGGTTTCAAGCTACTAAGGGCCAAAAGCCGCAAAAATGAACAAAATGAGATGCCTATTAACTGTTCCAAGAATCCATACTCTTAATTATATGATATGATAAAAGCCTAGGCACAAAAATGTTCATAGCAGTGCTATGTACTATAAATAAGTTAGAAGTAATGGATATGAATTATGGTCCATCCATTCAGTAGAATAATTTGTGTGTGTGAGAGGAAGATTAGCCCTGAGCTAACATCTGTTGCCAATCCTCCTCTTTTTGCTGAGGAAGATTGGCCCTAGGCTAACATCCGTGCCCATCTTCCTCTACTTTATATGGGATGCCTGCCACAGCATGGCTTGATAAGCAGTGTGCAGGTCCATGCCCGGGATCCAAACCTGTGAACCCCGGGCTGCTGAAGCAGAGCTCGCAAACTTAACCGCTACGCCAGTGGGCCAGCCCCTCGATAGAATAATTTTGATAACAGCTTTATTGAGATAAAATTCACATAGCATAATATTCACCTCTTTACAAGTATACAAGTCAGTGGTTTCCAGTATATTCACATAGTTGTGCGACTATTAACATTATCCCACTTAGGAACATTCTGTCACCCCAAAATAAATCTCTTAACCCAGTAGCGGTCACTCCCTACTTCTCCCGTTACCCTAGGCAATCATCCCAGTCTACTTTCTGTCTCTATGGATTTGCCTATTCTGGACATTTCAAATAAATGGAATCATACAATATATGGCATTTTCTGCCTGGCTTTCATTTAGCATGTTTTCAGTGTTCATCCATATTGTAGCATGTTATCAGTACTTCATTGCTAAATAATATTCCATTGTATGACTGTACTACATTTTGTTTATCTATTCATTAGTTAATGGACATTTGGATTGTTTCTACTCTTTGGCTGTTATCAATAATGCTATTATGAACATTCATGTACAAGTTTTTGTGTGGACATATGTTTTCATTTTTCTTAGAATTGTTGATCAAATGATAACTCTGTTTAACTTTTAGGGGAACTGCCAGATTATTTTCCAAAGCAGCTGCGCCATTTTTCATTCCCACTAGTGATGTATGAGGGTTCCACTTTCTCCACATCTTTGTCAGTAGTTGTTATATCTGTCTTTTTGCTAATAGCCATCCTCGTGGGTATGGAGTGTTATCTCACTGTGGTTTTGATTTGCATTTCCCTAATGACTAATGATGTTGAGCATCTTTTCATGTGCTTAATGGCTATTTGTTTATCTTCTTTGGAGAAATGTCTGTTTGAGTCCTCTGCCCATTTTTTAATTGGGTTATTTGTCTTTTTATTATTGGGCTATAGGACTTCTTAATATATTCTAGATGCAGTCTCATTCTCAGATATATAATTTGCAAAAATTTTCTCCCATCCCATACATTTGCTTTTCACTTTCTTGATGGTGTCCTTTGAAGCATAAAAGTTTTTAGTTTTCATGAATTCCAATTTATCTATTTTTTCTTAGTTGCTTGTGCTTTCCATTTTACGTAAGAAACCATTGCCTAATCCAAGCTCAACAAAGATTTACTCCTATGTTTTCTTCTAAGAGTTTGATAGTTTTAGCTCTTACTTTGAGGTCTTTGATCCATTTTGAGTTACTTTTTGTATATGGTGTGTCCAACTTGGTAATCTTTTGCATGTGAGATCCAGTTGTCCCAGCATCATTTGTTGAAAAGACTATTCTTTCCCCCTTTGAATTGTCTTGGCACCCTTTTCAAATGCCAATTGACCATAAATATAAGAGTTTATTTCTCAGCTCTCAGTTCTATTCCATTGATCTATTGTCTATCCTTATCCTAGTACCACACTGTCTTGATTACTGTAGCTTTGTAGTTAGTTTTGGAACCATAAAGTGTAAGTCCTCCCAACTTTGTTCTTTTCAAGGTTAATTTGGCTATTTTGGGTCCTTCACATTTCCATATGTAGTTGCAGATCAGTTTGTTAATTTGTGCAGCAAAGCCAGCTCAAGTTTTGACAGGATTATGTTGAATCAATCAGTCTGGGGAGCATTCGGTAGAATACTATGCAGTCATTTTAAATTATGGTTTTGAAGACAAAAATAACATTTAAAATATATATAGTGTTGACTTGGAAGAAGCAGCATATAAAATATGATTGTACTATGATTGCAACTATATGAAAAAATGCATATTAAAAAAATTGTTAAACAGCATGGTACTGACACAAAAATAGACACACAGATCAATGAAACAGAATCAAGAGCCCAGAAGTAAACACATACATCAATGGACAGCTAATTTTCGACAGAGGAGCCAAGAACATACAATGGAGAAAGGAAAGTCTTTTCAGTAAATAGTGTTTGTGAAAACTGGACAACCGCATGCAAAAAAGTGAAAGTAGACCCTTATCTTATTACACCATACACAAAAATTAACTCAAAATGGAGTAAAGACTTGATTGTAAGACCTGAAACCATAAAACTCCTAGAAGAAAGCATAGGCTGTATGCTCTTCAACAATGACCTTAGCAGTGTCTTTTTGAATATCATGTCTCCTTAGGCTGGGGAAACAAAAGAAAAAATAAAACAGATGGGATTACATCAAGCTAAAAAGCTTCTATACTGCAAAGAAAACCATCAACAAAATGAAAAGACAACCTAACAATTGGGAGAAGATATTTATAAATCTTATATATGATGAGGGATTAATATCCAAAATATGTAAAGAACTCATACAACTCAACAACAAAAAATCAACCTAATTAAAAAAATGGGCAGAGGATCTGCACAGACATTTTTCCAAAGAAGATATACAGATGGCCAACAGGCACATGAAAAGATGTTCGGTATCACTAATTATTAGGGAAATACAAATGAAAACTACAATGAGATATCACCTCACACCCATCAGAATGGCTATTATTAAAAAGATGAAAAATAACAAGTGTTGGAGAGAATGTGGAGAAAAGGGAACCCTCATACCGTGCTGGTGGGAATGTAAACTGTGCAGACACTATGGAAAACATTATGGAGATCCCTCAAAAAATTAAGACTAGAACTACCATACAATCCAGCTATTCTACTTCTGGGTATTTATCCAAAGAACATGAAAACACTAATTCAAAAAGATATATGCACCACAGTGTTCATTGCAGCATTATTCACAATAGGCAAGACTTGGAAACAACCTAAGTGCCCATCAACGGATGAATAGATAAAGAAGATGTGGTATATACATACAATGGAATACTACTCAGCCATAAAAAGAAATGAAGTCTTGCTATTCGCGACAACATGGATGGACCTTGAGGGCGTTATGCTAAGCGAAATAAGTTGGAGGGAGAGAAAGCTAAATACCGTATGATTTCACTCCTATGTGGAAGAGAAAACAACAGGAACAACAACAAACAAACACATAGACACAGAGAATAAATTGGTGGTTACAAGAGTGGAGGGAGCAGGGTGAAAGGGGGTAAAAGGGTACATATGTACAATGATGGATGGCAAAAAAAAAAAAGTTGTTAAAATGTACCCCTATGAAAAAAATGAGAAAACAAGCCACAGACTGGGAGAAAATATTTGCAAAAGACATATCTGATAAAGGACTGTCATCCAAAATATACAAAGAACTTTTTAAACTCAACAGTAAGAAAACAAACAACCCAATTAAATTACCCAATTTAAAAATGGGCAAAAGACCTGAACAGACACCTCACCAAAGATATACACATAGCAAATAAGCATATGAAAAGATGTTCAACATCATATGTCATTAGGGAATTGTAAATTAAAACAATGAAATACCACTGTGTACCTATTAGAATGGTCAAAGTCCAAAACACTAACACCACTGGTGAGTTGTAGAGCAGCAGGAGCTCTCATTCATTGCTGGTGGGAATGGGAAATGGTACAGCTATTTTGGAGGACAGTTTGGCAGTTTCTTACAAAATTAAACATACTCTTGCCACACAATCCAGCAATCGCACTCCTTGGTATTTACCCAAATAAATGGAAATCTTATGTCCACACAGAAACCTACACACACGTTTATAGCAGCTTTATTCATAATTGCTAAAAATTGGAAGCAACCAAGATGTCCTTCAATAAACAAACTGTGGTACATCCATACAATGGAATATTATTCATTGCTGAAAAGAAATGAGCTCTTAGGCCGTGAAAAGAGATGTAGGAACCTTAAATGTATGTTACTTAGTGAGAGAAACCAATCTGAAAAGGCTGCATACTGTATGATTTCAACTATGTGACATTCTAGAAAAGGCAAAATTGTGGAGAATTAATAAAAAGATCAGTGGTTGCCAGGGGTTATGGGGAGGGAGAGATGAATAGGCAGAGCACAGAGAGTTTTTAGGACAGTATAACTATTCTGTATGATGCTATAAATGATGGATACATGTCATACATTTGTCAAAACTCATAGAATGTACAACACCAAGAGTGAACCCTCATGTAAACTATGGACTTTGGATGATAATGTTGTGTCGACGTAGGTTCTTTGATTGTAACAAATGCGTACCATTCTGGTGGGGGATGTTGATAGTGGGTGAGGGTCTGTGTTGGGGGGGTATGTAGGAACTCTGTATTTTTTCCTCAATTTTGCTGTAAACCTAAAACTGCTTTAAAAAATAAAGTCTGTTAAAAAAAAAGTACTCCTAAATTGTAATACTGGGTTATGGTTCTTTTTTCCTTTATTTCCCAAACTTTCTGTAATATATAACTACATTACATCTATAATTTTAAAATTTTAACTAAGTTTTGGCTAATAGAATAATTTTTTAACTCAAGAGGCAACTCTTAGCTCTGTAGATAAAAGCCTGAGTTACCTAACTTTCCAGAAAGAGTATATGAAGGTGAGGAACTGGGGTATATAGGTTGTGGTTAGAATGAAGGAGCCGGTCTCAGGTTTAACACTCAGCTCCTTGAATTCTCCTTTCTCTCTGCGATCAGTTTCCTTCACTTTCTTCTCTGCTTTCTCACTCTCCATTAAAGGCCCTCCCTCACTCCCCAGCTTAGGACTTTCCTCAGAACCCGTAGGTGAAATTTTGGGAGTCTGACTAGTCTGTACAATTGCCATTGATAAATGGAATGAATGGTGGTTGAGCAGCATGAGGGCAAGGAGCCAGACAATGCAGTCAGCCGCAGAAGCCACTTTGATGGAAAGTGATTTTGAGAGGGGGAAAAGGAAGTCATCTCAGCAGAGCTCTTTACTGCCTTTTCTGCCCCTGTTGTGTTCTATCAATTTCTTTGCATCTGTATATATTGTTTTCTTGTGAAATTATATGCTTTTGAAGGGCAGAGATCTGCAGGTGGTGCTAGGGCTAGTTAAAAGTTTAAATAGGCACACAGAGAAGCAAGCCGTGAGGTCGCTGCTCATGTTGTTTGTAAGTGCCGCTGCAGGGTGTGTGTGTTCTAAATAGTTTGGAGGTTTTCTTTCTAGTTTAAGCAGTGTTAAAATCTCAGTATATTGAAATACTTTATAGGTTTTACGTATAATAGGTGTCCATTTGACGTTTGTTCCAAAACCAAAGCAAGTTTTATAGACCTGCTAAAAACTATTAATACCGGTGTCAACTGCACACCAACTTTTGTAGCATTATGACTTTGAAATATTAAGATGATTTCTACTGTCTATTTTTCAGTTGAATTAATCAAAAGAAGGGGAAAGACAGTTTTTAACTCAGATTTTTTTAAAATTGTGGTATATTTATTAATGGCCTTTAGAAATGTAAAAATCATAATTTTTTCATTTTGTTCTTGTAAAGTTTAAAATAATCGTTTCTTACATAGATTAAAGGAAAACATGAGCCACTCCAATTATCCAGATTTCCAGAAATATGCACAAAACTATGGTTTCGACTGCTGTTTTAAAATAACGTACCTGCCATTTTAGGAGAGAGTTTTATTGTCAGCAGTTACAGGCTTTGACTTTTGTAGTGTTACGGAAAAACTATACCCTTCAAATTTCAAACTGTCAAAATTTGTTCTAAACAGTGTTTATTTTATCAGACACTTTTTCCCCACTTGAAACTCCATTCATGATACTTGTTTTTTGTTTTTACTGTGTGTCTCCCTTTTCTGGCTTAAAAATATACTGATGGACTTGTGCTTCACATAACAAACAAACAAAAAACCCCAGAAAAAAATTTGAAGTTTCAAACACTGAACAACAGGCAGCGCAGGACAGTGATCCCCAAGAAAGCAGAAACAAACAGAGGAACCCTACAATTATCCTAGCTTACTGCCTGAAGAGAGTTTCCAGGCTGCAGCATAAGGAGGGGGAACCCAGGTAGAGCCCAGCAATCTCCTTGAGTTGAGGAGACGGAGCTGGAGTCCAGGAAGGTCACGGTGGCTAGAGTTTGAAGAAGAGAGAGCTGCGCAAGGAGAGAGCTCCAGAGGTCTGCAGAGAGTCCCTCTTAAGTCTTCAGATGAGTGCCAATCAGTGCATGTGTTGTGTGGAAGCTACCTGTAGCTGAGAAAGAACCACCCAAAAGGATTAAAGGGAACAATCCCTGATTCTTTCTTAGGATTGAGAATAGTTTGTGTTCCCCCCAGCCAGAGAAGAAAGACCTTGTAAGTCACAGGACATTGGGTAGAGTACTCAGAAGGGTATTGCCTCAGTGGTGGGGCAAATGTAGTCCTAAACTGAAGACTGCTCTGATCCCTTCTAACAAAGCTTAAAAACAGGCCTCAAAAGGATTACATTGTTTCTAAGTAACTTAACTGCATCCCAGAGCAAAAGTCCATATTTATAGTAATATGGAAATATCTAGCACTCACCAAGGTAAAATTCACATTTGGCCCCCAGTCAAAAATTATCAGACTTGTAATGAAGCAGGAAAAATACCCCATGAGGAGGAAAATCAATCAATAGAAACAGACCCAGAAATGACACAGATGATAGAATTAGTAGACAAAGACATTAAAACAGTTATAAAATTATAACTATATTCCATATGTTCAAGAAAGTAGAAGAAAGGTTAAGAACGTTAAATACAGATATGAAATATATTTAAAAGACCTAAATTGAACATCTAGAGATAAAAACTACAATGTGTGAGATGAAAAATACACTACATGGGATTTGCAGCAAGGTAGTGCAGAAGAAAAAATTAGTAAACTTGAAGCCATAGCAATCAATACAGACTATCCAAAATAAAACTCAGAATGGAAATAGACTAGGGAAGAAATGAGTAGAGCATCAGTGAGCTGTGAAACAACTTCAGGTGGCCTAATATACATGTAATTGTAGTCTTGAGGAAAGGAGGGGGTGCAGAAGAAAATTTTGAAGGAACAGTGGCCAAAAATTTCCAAATTTGATAAAAATTGTAAACCCAGAGATCCAAAAAGGAAAAAGGGAACAAAAAACAGATGTGACAAATAGAAAACAAATCACAAGATGTTAGATTTACACCAAACCATATCAATAATCACATTAATATAAATGGTCTAAACAGCCCAGTTAAAAGGCAGAGCTTAGTAGATTGAGTACAAAAGCAAGGCTCAATTGTATGCTGCATACAAGAAATCTACTGTACATAATTAAGATACAAATAGGCCAATAGTAAAAGGTTAGTAAAGGATGTCCCATGCTAACAATAATCATAATCAAAAGAAAGTTGGAATAACTGTTAATTTCAGACAAACTAGATTTTAGAGTGAAGAATATTACCAGGAATAAAGAGGGTCATTTCCTCATGATAAAGGAGTCAGTTCATCAAATGGAATTAATAGTCATAAATATTTATGCATCTAATAACAGAGCTTCAAAATATATGAATCAGAAACTGATAGAACTGAAAGGAGAAAGAAATCTGCGGTTATAGTTGGAGATTTTAATACCTTACCTGTCAGTAATTGACAGAACAAGTAGACAAAAAATCAGTAATGATTTCGAAGACTTAATGCTATCAACCAGTTGACCTAATTGACATCTATATGACATTCTACCCAATACAAGCAGAATGCACATTCTGTTCAATTGTACACAGAATATTTACTAATATAGACCACATTACATCTGCTATGTATATGTATGTATAGACATATACTTTCAATGCACTGCAGAGATATATTAATTATGGTAGGGTTTTCTTAATAACCACTGCTTCTGATTAGAACAGAATATTATTTTTACTTTTATAGTTGAACACTCAGGTATGGTGTCATTCTCCAGATTAGATTTTTCAGAGTAGATTTTGAGAAGAAATATAGTCAACTTGTAATGCTGTTTCAGCACTGATTCTTGATAGTGTCTGATATTTTACTGTCTTTATATTGGCTGCTTTTGAAAAATCACAATTCATTTCAATGTTTATTGAGTGCCTCTTATATGCCATTCACTTATACTAGATGGTGGGAGTACAAAAATGACAAGGACATATTCTCCACCTATACAGTGTTTACAGACCTTTATCATGTTATCTTGTTGGCCTGTTCTTAGAAATCATCAGCAGACTTGAAATCAAACTGTTTGGCCCAAGTGAATCAACCCAAGTTAATAATCTACCCTTGTGGCACAGGTAGAAATTTAGTTTTTCTATCAAAAACATGAACAAGTAATAGAGGCTTACTCTTGCTATCTTTACCCTTGGCAGAATGTAAGTTCCATGGAGACAGAGATTGTTTTCTGTTTACTCCTGTATCTCCATTGCCCAGAACAGTGCCTGGCACATAGTAGGTGCTCAGTAGATACTTGTTGAATGAATAGGTGAATGGCTCCTTATCTTTCAGCTTACAACTCAAATATCTCCTTCTTGTAGTGTTCTTCCCCTCTGAGATGGCTACTTGCCCCTTTATGGATATATTTTCCTTATTGGTCAGAATTTAGTTACATGGCCACACTTAGCTGCAAGGGAGGAAATTGGGGCTTCATTCTGGGAAGCTTCGTTAAAAAGTAAAAGGAAGAAGTGGAGAAAAGGATCCTGAGGATTACTCGCATTCTCTGCCACACTCTGACAATATCTATCAGATGCACCTTTGAGCCTTAGCTCATGACACCTTAGGGTGTCATGATGTGGTGTGGAGCAGGCCACAGCTGTAGTGAGAAGTAAGAGGTCCCGCATAAAGTCAAAGTACCAGAGAAGGATTCAGATGCTTGCCTCAGAGGGAAAAGAGCAGGAAGTGGTTTTATCTGAACAATGGTATGGTATTCAAGGACAATGAGAGGAACAGTGCTTTTGAAGTGCCGTGAGATGTTTTAAATCTGTTATTAGTAATATTGCTGACTTCTTCAGTGATGGTTTGAGTTTTTTAAACTGTTCAACAGTGCTGCCAAGAGTCCTCATAATCAGAAGTGAGGCTTAGATATTAAAAGTTTGAGAACTGCTGTTTTATTTACTTAGAAGTAATTGCAACTATACGAATCGGGTAACTCCCCACTGTGTAACTTGGATCCAGGCTTCTCTCCCGAGCACAGGCCTTGTCTCTGCCTGCCTTCTGGGTATCTCACAAGCACCCCACGCTCAACCAGAGTTCTCTTCCCTTCATAGAAGGCACTCCAAAATGTTTGAATTAAATTGAACCGAAAGAATAAAAAGTTCTGATGAGTGGAACCATGAAGTATTTCATCTTTTTGTCCTAAGTTAAAAAAAAAAAAAAATGAAAGTAGTACAATGCATGCTTAGTGTTAAACTATTTAAATGATACAAAATAAAATTTAAGAAGTGGAAATTTCTTCCTATCCCCCCCCCTCAAATCTCATTCTCCAGAGGTAACACTGGTTTAACAGTGAGTATCTTTCCAAACTTGTATATATATCTGAATGTATACACACATATACATTATTTTCCTCCTAAAAATAGGATATATTACAAATTGTTCTGCAGCCTGCCATTTGCGTAATAGTACATCTTGGACATCTTTCCATCTTTTTATGACATTATTAGAACATTGTTTATCTGGAATAGCTAAGACTTCACTCATTTCTTATTAAGAGTTTAGCTGTCTTAACTCTAAAGACAAAGCAATGATGAGAAAGACATTTTGGCATGTAATATCTGCATAATTGTAATCCAGTGTTCTAAAATGATTGCACACACCAAAATCTATAAACAGCTGGGATCCATGGTTGGTTGCTGCAGGTAATTGTGATATACTACATCATCTGTATCACATGTATTATCACATTGTGACATCATCAACTGACTTTTGTTTCTTTGTTTGTTTGTTTGTTTGTTTGTTTTTACAGCCCAGAGGACCAAATCACCACTGGGCACTATGCACCATAGCAATACACTTTGTTTATTACAATGGTATTCTTTTTTAATGGATGAACATTTATAAAATCCTTTCTCAATTCAGTTGTTTGGATGCTCTTGGTGTTTAGACTCTTAGCTAAATGATTCTCTACTATATAGATTTATCTCATCCTTTTCAAAGACTGCATAATATTTTTATAGTATGAATTTGCCAGATTTCATTTAAACATTCCCATGACCATCCTTTTTCTTTTTTTGATGAGGAAGATTGACATTAAGCTAACATCTGTGCCAGTCTTCCTCTATTTTGTATGTGGGTCGCCACCACAACATGGCTTAACGAGTGGTGTAGGTCCACACCTGGGATCTGCACCCATGAACCCTGGGCTGCCAAAGCGGAGCGTGTGAACTTAACCACTGTGCCACTGGGCAGGCCCCCCCATGACCATCCTCTTGAGGAAAAACTTTAGAATACTTTTATTTAGCCATGCAGTTAATTTAGCTGTAACTTAAGCAATCTATAAATGTTTAATTGATGAACTATCTATGCCTGTGTTCTTCCTATTCTTTTTTTTTTTGTGTGTGTGTGTGTGAGGAAGACCAGCCCTGAGCTAACATCCGTTGCTAATCTTCCTCTTTTTGCTGAGGAAGACTGGCCCTGGGCTAACATCTGTGCCCATCTTCCTCTATTTTATATGGGACGCCGCTACGGCGTGGCTGACAAGCAGCGCGTCGGCAGGCGCCCGGGATCCGAACCGGCGAACCCCGGGCTGCCAAGCGCGGACGAAACCGCTGCGCCACCGAGCGGCCCCAATTCTTCCTATTCTTGAATCATTATTTTTTTGTTTCCCCCTCTTTACCCTGTGTATTTAAGCCTGTCTGGTTCCTTCCTTTTCTTAAGCCTTTGCTCTCCACTCCCCTTTCACCTAAAGCATTTCACTTTTTCCCTTTAGAAGCCTAGTGCAAGTATCAAGCTTCTCACATCTCACTTTTGCATCTTTATACGTTCCCCTTCTTCTTAACTTTTACACTGACAATGTGCTGCCTTTCTCTTATTTCCAATTCTTAACCTTCTCAACCTTACCACTGCCTAGTACCCTTGGGAGATGCTAGGGGACACACAAAATCAGCAGTTTTTTTCCCTAAAAAAACTTTTAGCCAAATACTTACTCATCAGAGATGTCCTATTTTATTCTAAGTAAAATCCTCAAATATTTGAGAGTTAATTGCATCCACAAAATAAGGACATACTAAGAAAAATGAGCAATCAGATAATAAAAGAGTATATGGAAGTCAAAAACATTTTAAAAAATCCTTTGAACAGATTAAATGATATAATGGACATAGTTGACAACCAAATGGTGATCTAGAAATTCCATCAAAGAAAATCTCTTACAATATAGAGCAAAAAGACAAAGATGGAATTTGAGAGGAAACCCCAATGTTTTTTCAGTCCTGTGTGCACATTAGAATCATCTGAGATGCTTTTTAAAAACACCGATGCCCTGGCCCCACCACAGAAGTTAAATCCAGACTCTCTGGGAGTTGGTCCAGGCATCAGTGGCTTTTTAAAGCTTCCCAGGTGATTCTAATGTTTATCCCAGGTTTAGAAACATGTTTAAGAGACCTGAGGATAGAACCAAGATGTTCAAAATCTGTCTAATAAGACTTCTAGAAGCAGAGGACAGACATTGAAGGAAAAGAAGTAATGATAGGAACTTCCCTGAGATCCGCCAAATACTTGTCTTCAGCAATTAAGGAGCAGGATATCAAGGCCTCTGCAGGAATTAAGGAAAGAAGACAAATACCACAATATATCCTGGTGATATGTCTGAACCCCAAGAATAAGGAAAATTCTTATATCTTCCATAGAGAAAAATGGGAGCCACCTTGTGCACTAGGGATGGAAAGAAACCTACTTGGCCTAACTGATCCGAACACAGCTTCTGCTCTCTTCCCCAGATGTGGCTGTCTGCTTAATTCCTCGGGCCCCCTCCTGCTCTTCATGATGCTGACCCCAGGCTCACTTGGGAAGAGCTGTTCCTTGGGAAACTGTTCCTTGGTGTTTAGAGGACAGTTTGCTTTTCTTTGTTCTCTCCTTCAGCCTGATCTCATCTGTGTTCCATTTCAGTGATACACCTTTTCTTGTTTAGCTCTGTTAGATGTTTCTGTCATTCCAGTGTCATCTTGGAAGGAGAAAGTTGATGATTTAGTACTGTCTTTCAAGCTTTGACATTTGGATGGTCTAACATTTTCTAGATTTTTTTTGTTGCTTTAATACTAATGTAACCCTTTGCTTCCTACTTATTTAAGAACAGTAAGTCATCCAAGTAAGTAATCAGTGACAGAAGTAATTGTAAATCTGGTCTATTAACTTTGCCTTCTTCAGTAATTACTTGTACTGAGAAGAAAAGTGACTGTACCAAAACATTGTATGTATCTAAGGGATACAATAAATGAGGAAATAATTTGTAGCTAAGTGGTAGTTCCATTTAGCATTCTCTTTCCTCTTCTGTCTTCGTGACTGGACATCTCAGAGCCTTTGGTCCCTGAAGAACTGGTGCAGCAATTTGCTGCTGGAGGCTTGATTCACAACTTTGGAAGTGCACTGGAAATGTGCAAGGCATCCTCAGAGAAGGAAGGAGGGTTAAAGAGAGAGAAGTTAAGTCTGGCTGACCATTCTGTTAATTTCCATCTGCTCTGGCCTTAGATTTCTTGCTTTTTCCCTGTCTTAATTGTGTTAAAATATACATAACAAAATTTACCCTTTTAACTATTTTTAAATGTACAGTGCAGTGGCAGTAAGTGCATTCACATTGTTGTGCAATTTTCACCACTATTCTCCAGAGGTTTTTCATGTTCCCAAACAGAAACTCTGTACTTATTAAACAACTCTCTGTTCCCCGCTCCCCTTAGCCCCTGGTAATCTCCATTCTACTTTCTGTCTCTATGAATTTGCCTATTCTAGGTACCTTATGTAAGTAGAATCATATAACATTTGTCCTTTTGTGTCTGGCTTATTTCACTTAGCATAATGTTTTCAAGGTTCATCCATATTGTAGCATGAATCAGAATTTCACTCCTTTTTATGGTGAATAATATTCATTTTAATAATAATATATAATGTGTATATACACACACACACCATATTTTGTTTATGGACACTTGGATTATTTCCACCTTTTGGCTACTGTGAATAATGCTGCTATGAACATTGGTGTACAGGTGTCTGTCTGAGTCTCTGCTTTCACTTTTGGGTATATACCTAGGAGTGGAATGGCTGGATCATATGGTAATTCTGTGTTTAATACTTTGAGGAACCACCAAATTTTTCCACAGAGGCTACACCATTTTACATTCCCACCAGCAATGCACAAGGCTTCCTGTTTCTCTACGTCCTCACCAACGCTTGTCATGTTTCCTTTTTTGATAATAGCCATCCCAATATGTGTGTAGTGGTATCTCATTGTGATTTTGATTTGCATTTCCCTTATGACTAATGATGTTTGAACATCTTTTCATGAGCTTATTGGCCATTTGTGTATCTTCTCACAGGTTTCTTTTTTAAAGGAGAAAAAATAAGTGTTTGAGCACATATTGGAGTATTATTCATTATGTCCCCATTCCTTACCCCAGTGTGGAGGAAGGAAATTAACTGGGGGGAAAGTAGATGAATAAATATAGTGTGCAGTTTCACGTAGTTGTATGGTCTATCTTTTTGTGATCTTGTTTCCTCTGTGTGCATATTTCTCTCTCTCTTGTATGTATGTCTTGTCTATAAATAGATAAATTCTCCTGACACTCTTGTGTTAGTGGACTTGAACGTTTGAGAGAGGCCTGGGGTTGAAAGTAAATGAGGGCTTTCCAGATCATCCTTACACGGATATTTTCAAAATTAAGATGCACTTATATTGCATTCAGTTACAAGCCCTAGGTATACCTTTTTCCTTTTGTTTTCTTTCTTTTATGTTTTAGTTTTAGGAGGCTGAAAGCCTTTATGGTCCAGACATCTGTAGTACTTACAAAGAATGCTGCCGTTATTTTCTGTGCTTCTAACAAAGTATCCAGTCCTATTTTTCTTTTATTTTGTGTCTTCTTTCTGATAACTCTCCTGTTAGATAGTAGGATAATCTGATACAAGGTATCTATATTTTAACGAAGAGAACAACAACACAGTAAGTAATATACATGGGGAGTTAGTGGGTAAAGCTTTAAAATGACTTCTCATTTGGGGAGGATCTGACAATTTACTTCTGTTAACTGAAGTTTTCAGTGCACTGTTGATGAAATTTTAAGCGTATTCTCATTTTTCTGTTATGTCTCAGGTGTTTGCTGACTAGCACTTTGGAGAGGGCTTGCTTATCTGGCACGTCCATAACAGAAGGAACTGTGTGTTCCCTCTCTGATGTACTGGGTAGCAATTTCCACCCTTTGGATGGTTTGGAACAGTAAGCTTTGTCATAGATTAATATCCATAGCTACATAGTGATTTTAAATCCAGGACAAACCTAGGATAGGGGAAAGAAGAAAAGGCTGTCTTATGAAAAAAGTGAAACTTTTTCAGTGTGTCTTATAGGTTTTTAGGAATTGTCTGTTCTTATTGCCTTTTTCATGTAACACTAGATCAAGGAAAAAGTTTTTTTTAGTTTTTGTTTGCTTACAAAAATCTATACCCCAAATAGCATAACTGGAATTAAAGGGAAATACTTGGAAAGTTCAGTTTATTTCTTTGTTCTCCCAGATTTATCTGCCTTTCAAAGTTAAAAACAATTTGTTTTATTGTTATTTTTATCTTTGTGTTTTAATTATCCTTTTCACATGGACTCCATACTACTCAGAACCATTCCCTGAGATTACAAAGATTGCTTGCATCTCTTGAAGTGAGAACCAGAAATGAAAAGCAAATTCCCTTATCAAATGAGACTTATAAAGCAAGCCAGTCAACTTATACAAGTTCCCTATTTATGTGAATTTTAGCAAGCCATTGTTTCCAAAGGGTAAGGTTAGAACCAAAAGTAAATGTGGGTTTTTTTTTTTTTTTTGGTGAGGAAGATTAGCCCTGAGCTAACAACTGTTGCCAATCCTCCTCTTTTTGCTGAGGAAGACTGGCCCTGGGCTAACATTAACATCTGTGCCCATCTTCCTCCTCTTTATATGTGAGACGCCTGCCACAGCATGGCTTGATAAGTGGTGTATAGGTCTGCACCCAGGATCTGAACCTGTGAACCCCAGGCCACTGAAGCAGAGTGCACAAACTTAACCACTATGCCACCAGGCTGGCCCCTAGAAAATGTTTTTTGATTGACAGTATTTTTGTTAAAAAAATTTAGCTGATCCCCAAATGATGAGCATTCAAAAGAAAGGCACTGCCTTTGGATGTGTTGTGGTCATGCTTTCTCAATGCTTTGTTTTTAGGTTTTTTGAGGTGTTTTTGTTCACTCCTGCTCTGTCTTAAATGATTTGAAAGTAAGTGGCAGACATCATGACACCTCAACCCTAAATACTTCAGCATGTTTCTCCTAAGAATGAGGATGTTATTCTACATAAAACCACAATACTGTATCACACTCCAGAAAGCTAACATATAGTAATAATAATCTAATGTATAGCCTGTTTTTCCAAATTTTTCTCATTCTCCCAAAAATGTACTTTCATAACTTTTTGTCCCCTAATCCAGGGTCCAGCAAAGGATCACACATCACATTTGATTGTTGTATCTCTTTAGTCTCATTTAAACTGGAACAGGCCCCCTGTCTGTCTTTTCTTTTTTCAGTCTTTCATAACTTTAACATTTTGAGGAGTCTAGGCCAGTTGTCTTGCAGAATGTTCCACAACCTAATTTTGTGTCTTTTCTTCTTGATTAGTTTCAGGTTAAACATTTTTGGTAGGAATAGCACATGTATACGTCCCATCACAGTGCGTCAGGAGGCACAGTGGTATCAGTCCGTTATTACTAGTAATGCAGAGTTTGGTCATGATGCAGATCACTTGTGTTAATGGGATATCTGTCAGTTCACTTCATTGGAAAGCCCCTTTTCCTTTTTTAATAATAAGTAATCTGTAGGTTCATGCTTTGAGACCAGGTGGCTGTCCTGTTCCCTAATAACCTTCCCTGGTGGTTTTAATTTGCTCTTTGATCTAATCCAGGCTTTCCCCAGGGGTCTACTGGTAGATGTCAGTGTGTCTGTGAAGCCCTGGGAAGTTTTTCTGTGTATATGTATTTTTCTGGGGATATGGTCCAAATATATAAAAGATCTTTTCCCCCCTGTTTTTGAGGTACCTTCTACAAGTTACTATGCATCAGAGAAGTCTAAGTAGTAGGTTACTGGAAGCGAGGAACCAACCCTATTATCTAATTTTCCTAATTATCTAGCTCAGCGTCACTTACAACTAGGTACTTAATTTTTGTTGTTTGAGAATGCTCTGTTCTGGCCTTTCTCTTATCCTGAGCCAAGCATTTGGTTCTTTGTGTTTGGTATAAACTGTAATAGAAAATAAATCAAAGAGGCTTAGGCTTAGCCCCTGGTTTTTGGTGTTCTTTTTGAAGATTTTTAGGCAAAATTTGATTTGTGTCTTTGCTGACACTGAAGTAAATTTAGGTCAGTTGGAAATGAGTTAAAATACTGCAATATATATTTTAGTTGTCTAATTATCAGTTGTATTAGTAAGACATTTTTCACAGGTGTCAACAGGAGGGTCCAGCAGGTGACTTTAGGGAGCCTTACATCCCTTATTAGCCTAATATGGAATAGCTGTAGAAGTGATTGATTCTTGACTTTCTCTGCACAGCCAGGAGAGCAGTATGGAATTAATCATGGCAGCGGCCAGTGAGGTGTGTTCTGTTTCATCTGTTGATTAGCCTCTTGTAACATGGTTTGCCTGGCATGAAAAAGTGTCTGTCAGTTGAGTGACCAATAATAACGATAAGAGCTAACATTGGAACAGGATACTTTTAAAGTACACATTATACCATTTAATCCAGAAGATCACTCTGTGAAAGTAGATATTATTTTTATTCTAATTACACGGGTAAGCAAAAAAGGCTTAGAGAAGTTAAAGTAGCCAACATTCAGACAACTCGTGAAGAGCTCCAAGTTCCTTATGCTTTCTGTTTCACCAGTCTAAAAGGGTAGGGGCGTTCTAGGGAATCTAAATATGAACAGTGCGTCGCCCTGGCTCTCAAGCGTCTTTTAAATCCAACAAGTGTGTCTTCTTATAAATATATTATAGACAGCAGATCAAGGGAAGAGCTAAGGAAGTATAGAAAAGGGCAAACAGCCTCCAAATATAAGGTCAAGGTTGGTGTGATGGAGGTGGCATTTGAGGAGGAGGAGTGTTTGGGGAAGAAGATAAAGAGCGACCAAAAGTGTGGAGATGGGAAAGCACAGGGCTTGTTATGGGCGAGGAATTGGTCTGGTTTGGCTAGAGCATGAACTGCATGAAAGAAAGTGGTGGAAGCTGGACCTGAAAGTGGTAGGATGAGATTGTAAAGGGCCTTGAATGCCATGCTAGAGAAGAACCTCGTTCTGTAGGGATTTTGAGCAGGAAATGAAAAATGTGGCCATATGGAAAACTCAATAATAATCATGATAATTGCTTATATTTTAAGTTATGACTCTGTGCTAATCTGTTAACATACATTGTCTCATTAATGCCTCACAGTAACTCTATGAACAGTGTACTGTGTCCATTTTACAGGTGTGAAACTGAGGCTCAGCGAGATTAAGTTTGCAAATGTCAAACATATTTTTGGAGCTAGGACTTATATTGGGGTCTGTCAGCTTCCAAAGCCTGTCCTATTTACCACTATGATATATTGTCATTTGTTTTGTCAGATCACCTGATAAGTTCTTAATTAATTCTCTATCAAGAATATGGCTACAGGAAAAGGACGATTTCAAAGTTCTGAAAGGACTACTTCTCAGTGTGTAATCATGATAAAGAATATAATCACTACCAAACCTGACTTGTAGTGCTCTCTAATTTTGGACCACAGCTGGATGGGAAATTGAAGAGTTGGATGATGTTTTATTTACATGCCTCATGGCATCAAGTACATGCTCATAGCAAATGTTTTTGTTTTCGTTTTTAGTGTCTAACCTTATTGGCTCTAAGTAAATCTTAGGTCAGGTAAAGCTCAGTTCCTAGGGGAATTTTAAGATGCATAAAGTGGTATTTTTCCTAGCTAAAATATATTTTTTCTCAGCAGGTTTTCTACTTATAAAAGACGATGACTACTGACGAAGGTGCCAAGAACAATGGAGAAAGCCCAGCAGCAGCTGTTGCTGAACGGGGAGAGGATATTACCTCCAAAAAAGATAGAGGAGTATTAAAGGTGAGGCCACAAGGATGATGACATGTAGGGAAATTTGCTATCTGGAAAGATGGTTTATAAAAATCTTTTTTTTTGGCTGGAGGTGGAGGTGAATATTATTTATTGAGGCTTACTAAGTGCCAAACACCACAGCTACGTTCTGATTTCATCTTCATAACCTGAGGTTTATTTTAATCCCAGATTATAGGTGGTGATATAGAGGCACAGCTAGGTAAATTAACTTGCCCAATATTTTAGTAAATGCAGATCTGGGGTTCGGGTCCAAGTTATGTCTGACTCCGAAAGGCTGTCTCCCTATTCTCAGACTATACAAATGGGTTATTATTTTAATATAATATTTAAGTATATTAAAGCTAGCTAATGATAATTCAAAAGACTTTTTAAGGAAAAAGAAAAGCTAACTTGCAAAATTCGAAAGGATTTGTTTTTACGTACAAATAGTGTTCTTTGTGCAGTGAAAATATTTTTTGAGGTTTCATTAGAGAATATATCTTACTTTTGAATTAGCTTTCCTCGTTAAAACACTTTATATTTTTTTATGTCAGTTACTCATTTTTACATGTTTGTTTTATTTGTATCTAACAATGGTCTTGTGAGACAATCAGAGCACCTCTTCATTATTCCATTTTATAAGTGAATAAACTGCCATAAAAACAGGCACACAGACCAGTGGAACGTAGCACTTTTAGAATATTGTGTGATTTCTTTTAGATTAATTTTTTTGAAACCTTTTTTCCATTTGAAGTCCTAGAAGGGCAGTAATGATTCTTTTTTTTTTTTTTGAAGTAGCTCTTAGCTTAATTTTTTTATTATAATAATTTTTTGCCAGCTTTATTGAGATATAATTGACATAGAGCATTCTGTAAGTTTAAGGTTTACAACATGATGATTTAATACACTTATATGTTTTGAAATGATTAACACAGTAGGTTTAGTTAACACTTCCATCACCTCACATAATTACCATTTCTTTTTTGTGATAAGGACATTTAAGATCTACTATCTTAGCAACTTTCAAGTATATAATACAATGTTGTTAACTATAGTCACCATGCTGTACATTAGCCTCTCCAGAATTTGTTCATCTTATAACTGGAAGTTTGTACCCTTTGACCCATATTTCCCCATTTCCCCCACCCCTTAGTCCCTGGCAACCACCATTCTACTCTCTGTTTCTGTGAGTTCAGCTTTTTTAGATTCCACATATGAGTGATATCATACAGTATTTGTCTGTCTTTGTTTGGCTTATTTCACTTAGTATAATGCCCTCAGGGTCCATCCATGTTGTCAGAAATGGCACAGTTTCCTTTTTTCTCATGGGTGAAAGATATTCTATTATGTATATATACCACATTTTCTTTCTCCATTCATCCATAGATGGACACTTGGGTTGCTTCCATAGCTTGCTGTTGTGGATAATGCTGCAGTGAACATGGGAGTACAGATATTTCTTTGAGATAGTAATTTTGTTTCCTTTGGATTTATACCCAGAAGTGGGATTGCTGGATCAAATGGTAGTTCTATTTTTAATTTTTTGAGGAACCTCCGTACTGTTTTCCATAGTGGCTCTCCCAATTTACATTCCCACTAACAGTGCACAAGGGTTCCCTTTTCTCCACATCCTCACCAACACTTATCTCTTGTCTTTTTGATAATAGACATTCTAACAGGTGTGAGGTGATACCTCATTGTGGTTTTGACTTCTTTACCCGATGATTAGGGATGGTTCGTGTCTTCTCATGTACCTGTTGGCCATTTGTGTGTCTTCTTTTGAAAATGTCTATTCATTTCCTCTGCCCATTTCTTGATCAGATTGTTTTTTTGATATTGAATTTTATGAGTTCCTCGTATATTTTGGATATTAACCCCTTATCAGGTCTATAGTTTGCAAATATTTTCTCTTGTTTCATAGGTTGCCTTTTCATTTTGTTGATTGTTTCTTTTGCTATGCAAAAGCTTTTTAGTTTGATGTAGTCCCACTTGTTTATTTTTTATTTTGTTGTTTGTGCTGTTGGTCTTATATCCAAAAAATCATTGCTGAGACCAATGTCTAGATCTTTTCCCCTATGTTTTCGTCTAGTAGTTTTACAGTTTTAGGTCTTATGTTTAAGTCTGTAATCATTTTGAGTTAATTTTTGTGAATGGTGTAGGATAGGGGTCCAATTTCATTCTTCTGTGTGTGATTATCCAGTTTTCCCAGCACTGTTTATTGAAGAGACTGTTCTTTCCTCATGGAATATTCTTGGCTCACTTGTCGAGTATTAGATGACTGTGTATGCTAGGATTTTCTGGGCTCCTGATTCTGTTCCATTGGTCTGTGTGCCTGTTTTTATGGCAGTACCATCCTGTTTTGATTACTATTGCTTTGTAGTGTAGTTTGTAATCAGAAAGTGTGATGCCTCCAGCTTTGTTCTTTCTCAGGATTGCTTTGGCTGTTTTGGGTCTTTTGTGGTTCTGTATGAATTTTAGGATTGCTTTTTCTATTTCTGTGAAAAGTGCTATTGGAATTTTGATATGGACTGCATTGAATCTAGAGATGTCTTTTGGTAGTATGAACTTTTTTGGGGGTGGGGGGAGATTGGCTCTGAGCTAATGTCTGTTGCCAGTCTTCCTCTTTTTGCTTGAGGAAGATTGTCCCTGAGCCAACATCTGTGCTGATCTTCCACTATTATTTTGTATATGGGACACCACCACAGCATGGCTTGATGAGCAGTGTGTAGGTCCGTGCCTGGGACCTGAATGCACAAACCCCAGGCTGCTGAGGTGGAGCATGCAAACTTAACCCCTATGCCACCGGGCCAGCGCCCAGTATGAACATTTTAATATTAATTTTTCTGATCCATGAACATGGGTATCTTCCATTTATTTGTGTCTTCTTCAATTTCTTTCATCAAAATCTTAACAGTTTTCGGTGTACAGATCTTCCACTGCCCTGGTTAAATTTATTCCTAACTATTTTATTGTTTTTGATGCTATTCTGAATGGGATTGTTTTCTTTTTCTTTTCTTTTTATTGAGGTATAATTGACATATAACCTTATATTAGTTTCAAGTGTACAACATAATGATTCGATATTTGTATATATTGCGAAATGATCGCTACAGTAAGCTAGTTAACATCTGTCACCATACATAGGACATAGTTACAAAAATTTTTTCTTGTGATGAGAACTTTTTAGATCTACTCTCTTAGCAACTTTCAAATGTGCAATACAGTATTATTAACTATAGTCACCATGCTGTACATACATCCTCAGGACTTATTTATTTTAGAACTGGAAGTTTGTACCTTTTGACCCTCTTTGTCCCTTTTACCCTCCCCACCCTAACCTCTGGCAACCACCAATCTGTTCTCTATATCTGTGAGCTTGGGTTTTGGGTGTGTTTTTTTGTTTTTTGTTTTTAGATTCTGCATATAAGTGAGATCATACTATTTGTTTTTCTTTGTCTGACTTATTTTACTTAGCATAATGTCCTCATGGTCCATCCATTTATTGCAAATGACAAAATATTCTTTTTTGTGGCTGAATAATATTCCATTATATATATACGTGCACACACAGACACTACATTTTCTTTATCCATTCATCTATCAGTGGACACTTAGGTTGTTTCCATATCTTGGCTGTTGTAAATAATGCTGCAGTGAACATGGGGGTGCAGATATCTTTTCAAGTTACTATTTTCATTTCCTTTGGATAAATATCCAACAGTAGAATTGCTGGATCATATGGTAGTTCTATTTTTAATTTTTTGAGGAACCTGTATTCTGTTTTCCATAGTGGCTGCACCAATTTACATACCCACCAACAGTGCACAAGGGTTCCCTTTTCTCTACATCCTCGTCAACACTTGTTATCTCTTGTCTTTTTGATAATAGCCATTCTGACAGGTGTGAGGTGATATCTCATTGGGGTTTTGATTTGCATTTCTGGGATTGTTTTCTTTATTTCTTTTTCAGATATTTTGTTGTTAGTGTATAGAAATGCAACTGATTTCTGTTTGTTGACTTTGTATCATGCAACTTTACTGAATTCATTAATTAGTTCTAACAGTTTTTTGATGGAGTTGCAATAATGATTCGTTTTCTTTAAAGAATGTCTGGGCTTTTGAGCTAAGAAAATTGTCGAATCTAAGTTAATCTAAGCATTTATGTGGTGATATGAGGGTGGAGCAGGAGGACACATCTCAAAGAAGAATTTAGGAGCAAATAATTGAATTCTTTAGATAAAAATGTAGACCCTTCCCCAGAAAAGATGTTCATTGGACATTAGCTACTATCCTCTGTTATCCACTAAAAATGATTAGTTTGGCATGGGTGATTGACAGAATAAATCATAACACCACTTGACTGGATTTGATTTTCTTTTCCCAGAACTGACCAACTGCATTAGTGGCTTGCTCTGCCAAGAACAAAATAAATATACTGGATTTTATGATAGCTAAATATTTTTTAGCTTGGAGCTTTTTTGGCATTTCCTTTAATAGAAAACAAGTTATTCGGCATCATATCAAACTGTGCAGTGATACTGGTTTTTTTGCACATTGAATATTCTTCAAATGATAGAAAATGTAACCTGTTATACCAAGAAATTGGGCTTTTTTTGAAATTAAACCAAACTAGTGGAATCTAATCAAAAGCTAAGGTTTTTGACAAAGGAGGGAAGCAAGTAAAATCTCACCTTTGAAACTTTGGTTTAGACTTCTTTTTGAATGTTTTTGAAAGTTCACTAATCTTTTTGGTTTAATTCAGTTTGTATATGGACTAGCTCTGTGTTTTGAGAGATTATAGTGTCAAAGTGTGGGGCATTAAACCAGTGAAGCAGGATCTCTTGGTTAGTTATTTTGAGGGAAAAGTATAGCACTAAAGATTTAGAGTAATATAGGACAATTTCCTAACAGTGAAAGTTATTGAGAGAAATTAGAGGGAAGCCTTGAGAAAGGACGGATAATTATTTGCAAATCTGCCTGGGTGATGTGAAATGGACTTGTGTCACCTTTTTATTCTCTGATTAGAAGGGAAAAGTTCCACCTCCTTTTTGTTGATGTTTGTCTTTTCTAGATTGTCAAAAGATTGGGAAATAGTGCGGAAACACCAATGATTGGAGACAAAGTTTATGTCCATTATAAAGGAAAATTGTCAAATGGAAAGAAGTTTGATTCCAGTCATGATAGAAATGAACCATTTGTCTTTAGTCTTGGCAAAGGTAAGAGGGTATTTTTTTAGTTGTGTTTTACTGCTATTCGTTTTATATATGAGCTAGTGGATCCTATCCTTGCCAAAAGTAAATGTATTGTAGAGCAGTAGTTCTCAAAATATGGTCTGTGGATCCCTAGGGGTCCCTGAGATCCTTTTAGGGGGTCCATAATGTCAAAATTATTTTCATAATAATACTGAGATGTTATTTATCTTTTTCCTGTGTTGACATTTGCACTGATGGTACAAAAGCTGCAGTGGTCAAAACCGCTGGTGCCTTAGCATGAATCTGGGCAGTGGCACCAAACTATACTAGTAGCCATGTATGCTTCACTGCTGTCGTTCATTGTTGAAATGAGAGGGAAAAAAAAAAGGAAAGCCAGTTTCACTTAAGAATGTCCTTGATACAGTGTGAAAAAAAATAATTTTATTAAATCCTAATCCTTGAGTTTCACATTGTTTTGATATTTTTGTGACAGAAAGGGGAGCACACATTAAGCACTTCTGCATACCCATGTACAATGGTTATCTCAAGGAAAAGCACTTATGCACTTGTTTTAGTTGAGAGCTGAACTAGCTGCATTTTTTTCATGAAACACCATTTTTACTTGAAAGGGCAAACTGATTATTCAGACTTGATTATTCAGTATTTGGCAGATATTTTCTTGAAAATAAATTAAGTGAGCCTGTCACGTCAAGGAAAACAACTGACAATATTTGTTGCCATTGAGTTTTCAAGTGAAAAATTACAGTTTTGGAAAATTTGTATCTGCCACTGTGAGCATGACAGCTTCCACAAACTTAAGACTTCTGATGAGATCGATGGGTATTAATGAATGTGATTTTTAAAATATACAATGAAATGTGTTAACATTTGGGAAAGCTGTATAACTCAGTGAATCTATTTTCTCATTAACAATGCATGATGTTACAAAGTCATGTGTGAGTAGAAGATGCATTCAGTGTGCAAGCTAGCCCAATGGATTTTAATGTAATATAATATGAAAAGTTCATTGATATGCTTTCAGATTCCACCTTGCAACTAACCTTTCTGAAACTACCACTTGTCCAGTTTTGATGTAGTATCAGGTGATTATATTCACAATTATCTGAAAAGGCTATTAAAGTACTCCTATCTTTTTCAACTATCTTTGTGGGTTTGGATTTTTTCCATATACTTCAACCAAAATTGGAATAAATGAATGCAAAAGTAAGTATGAGAATCCAGTTGTCTTTGTTAAGTCAGACACATTTTACATTTTTAAAATTATAAAACAATGCTACTCTTCTCAAATTTTTTTGTTTTGGAAAATATAGTTATTTTTCATAAAAATAAATTATGTTAACATAATGAGATTATTGTTATTTTTAAATGAACTGATAAATACCTTTTTTATTTTTATTATGGTAAATATCAGTAGATTTGTCATATAAATGGAAGCTCCTTGGTGTCTTCAATTTTTAAGATGTAAGGGGGTCCTGAGGTAAAAAGGTTGAGAACCATTGTTTTCAAGTCTTAAATGTGATTTTTACTAATTTCTTTTCAAATGCTTTTAAATGTCTTCAGTTAATTTAGTATTCTTACTTTTTTAGTTTAGTAAGAATAATAGCCCATATAGCAAATTGTGGTCTGTGGACCATGTGACTTATTAGAAATTAGTGGCTGCATTACAATGTCTTTTTATTCTTATCTGCTACAGATATAACGGACTTCTAGTTTGTTCTCAGATTAAGTGTAGGAGAAGAGGGGTAATCCCCCCATTCACCACCATGGCTCAGTGTTGATTTTAATTACTTTCTTTTTCTACACCTTAGTTGAATTGTTGACTAAGCATGGATCTGGGAAAGAAAACAGCAAGTGAGGAACTGAGGAGTTAGACTCCTTCTGCCTCTCTGCCACTCCGCCTTCCCTGGTACTCATAGGCATTTGTATGTCATGATGACTTCTGCTTCCTGTCCAGTGTACTCTCTTCAAGCTCTAGTGCTCGCTGTGCCACTGCTCCCTTCGCCTTTGGGTCCTTAGTGAGTTAATGGTTCATGTGAGATTAATTTTATGTTTCAGTAAGGTAGCAATCAAAATCAAATACAGATTCTTTTTCTTGATGTAGCAGCTAATGATGACAGTTAATGTAGAATTTTTTTCATTTTTGTTGATTTAGAGATGTGAACCTCTAGGGCCACCAGCATGGCTATGACATCATTATTTCATTTAGATGACCTCAAAGTAAATGGCCTCATCAGAGACCTCTGTGTTCCCACTGCCCTCCAAACTCTTATTCTACCCTTTGAATTTCTGTCTTGAAGAAGATAGCTTTAAAATAACAGGTCTTCTCTTAACAGTTATCTTTGTAAGTAGACTTAAGAATTGCTGAGAATTTATACTGCTACCTTCTTCTCTACCTGGATTTCTCAGTAAAATGGTGAATGAGTCTTTCATGTTTCCCAGAATTTTGAGCAGAGAGAAAAGAGGTAACTTTTCAGTTGACTTGGTACCTATGACACTCCTATCTGGAGACAGCGTGGTCTCATGGGGAGAGCATCCAGCTGGTGTTCGGAAGCCAGGGTTCCTGTCTTTGCCCTTTCCTGCAGTATGTTAACATGAGTAAGCCACCTAACCTTCCCTGCTCCTATAAGAAGGAGGCGTCTATAGAAGAGCTTTAAGGTTAATCCTGAGTCTGTGATTCCATTCTTTTACCTACTGTAGAAAGTACAGGAACAAAAACCATGGAAGACTAAAACCAACATGACAGAGCCTTTAGAGGCCCTCTTAAGATGATAATTAGAAATACTAGGATAGAGCAGTGTATATACCTCTGATAAAACTTCTATCACATAATGTGTTCAGTTGCCTATAACACAAGAAACATTGGTTAGGAGTTTATAGTTTTATAGTTATGTGTTTATAGCGGTAGCTACTTCATTAAAATGAAGAATAGTATAAATAGACTGTAGTATAAATATTGTACATTGAACTCTCTTGATTCCTTATATTGTACCTCTTCCAAGGGAATAAATAGAAATATTTCAATGGAAAGTCACGCTAATTTTGGGATTCTATTGTGACTTCAGTATTTAAAATAGAATTGTAAGAGCTTATCTATAAAAATAGCATTAAAAATACACATACCATATATATATATAAATTTGAGCTGTACCTACACATTGTTTGTATATGTGTCGTTGCTCTTTCTGTACCATCCTTATTTTTTTTAAGGTATACTTGACGTATAACGTTATATTAGTTTCAAGTGTATGACGTAATGATTTGATATTTGTGTATATTGTATTCGTATATATTGTATATTTGTATATTTTGTAAAATGATCACCACAGTAAGTCTAGTTATCATCTATCACCATACATAGTTCACGGAATTTTTTTTTCTTGTGATGAGAACTTTTAAGATCTACTCTGTTAGCAACTTTCAAATATTATTTGAATATTTATCCAATACAGCAATACAGTATTATTAACTGTAATAGCTATGCTGTACATTGTATCCCTATGACTCATTTATAACTGGAAATTAGTACCTTTTGACTCCCTTCACTCATTTTGCCCACCCTCTACCCCCCGCCTCTGGCAGCTATCAATGTATTCTCTGTATCTGTGAGCTTGTGTGTTGTTTTCCCCCGATTCCACATATAAGTAAGATCATATGGTATTTGTTTTTCTCTGTCTGGCTTATTTCACTTAGCTTAATGGTCCATCCATGTTGTCACAAATGACAAGATTTCATTCCTTTTTTATGGCTGAATAATACTCCACTGTGTGTATATACCACATTTTCTTTATCCATACATCTGTCAATGGACACTTAGGTTGCTTCCTTATCTTGTCTATTATAAATAATGCTGCAGTGAACATGGGAGTGTGGTTATCTTTTCGAGTTAGTGTTTTCATTTTCTTTGGATAAATACCCAGAAGTGGAATTGCTGGATCATATGGTAGTTCTATTTTTAATTTTTTGAGGAACCTCCATACTGTTTTCCATAGTGGCTCTCCCAGTTTACATTCCCACTAACAGTGCACAAGAGTTCCCTTTTCTCCACATCCTCACCAACACTTGTTATCTCTTGTCTTTTTGGTAATAGCCATTCTAACAGGTGTGAGGTGATATCTCATTGTGGTTTTGATTTACATTTCCCTGATGTTTAGTGATATTGAGCATCTTTTCATGTACTTGTTGGCCATTTGTATGTCTTCTTCTGTACCATCTTTTAAACTCTGTGCCTTACTTCCCTCCTCCGTAAAGTGATGATAATAATAGTATATACTGTTATATGTTGAGGATTAAATAAGATTGCACACCATTGTTTAGCATTCAGCCTAACATATAGTAAGCACTCAAATGTTTGTTACTGTTGTTGTTACAGTATTAGGATTATTGGCTAGCTTTGTAATGGAATGGCAAGAATTGTGTTATAGCAGTTTGGGTCCTAACTCCCTGTGTTGACTGTGCCTGCATACAAACCTTTTGAAACAATGCTTAACCATCTTTTTTAGCCCCAGGAACTCTGGAAAGACAAAAACTGAATCAACTAAGACAACTGATTATTACCACTACAGAATATGTCATAGAAATGAGAATAAAGAGACGATAGTTTCTTTCATTGAGTTTTCTTAACTAAATCTTCGTTACATGTTCTGAATTCCTAGAATTGTGTCCATAACTCATTTTTTTTAAAAATTGAGATAAGAATGACTCAGGATTTTCAAATATACTTCCATAATAGGAGTTGTCTTCTTTTCCCCTTCCTCCCTCCAGCAAATATATTATCACTAAAATTGGGAAGGGATAGATTTGGGGGATGAAAGAATTATTTCTACCTCCGTTCTTATAAGTAAATCCAAGAGCACTGAGGCTTCACCTCTTCCCCACCAACCCCTATGAAGGTCTGGTGATTTCTGCTAGAAGGCTACTTCAGTAAAGTTGTTTTTGGTGCTCTTGGTATGTGACTGACATGGCTGGGAATTATGAAGCTAAAAATCCTACCTGTTATATTCTTCCCCTAGATTTGAGAAGTAAGAGAAACCAACAAACCAATCATTTTGGATTCTTCACATACCTATACTTCCCTCTTACCATTGACGTTAAACCATAATGAAGTAAATACCAACAATCTGCCTTTAACATTAATGTAACCTTATTAGTTGCATGGTGACCCATGATCATTAGTATAAATACCTGTTAATTTAGTCATTCATTAGCATATTAGGGTAAGAGGGGGAAAATATATGCTGAAAGACTAATAGCTAATACTTTTTTTTTGCTGAAGAAGATTTGCCCTGAGCTAACACCTGTGCCAATCTTCCTCTATTTTGTATGTGGTTTGCTGCCACAGCATGGCCACCAACGAGTAATGTGGGCCTGTGCCTAGGAACCAAACCCAGGCTGCTGAAGCGGAGTGTGCTGAACTTCCCCAGTAGGCCACAAGGCTGGCCCCTAATAGCTAATACTCTTTAACTACTTGCAATGCCAGTCAAACGGCCTTCGGTGCATTATCTCATTTAATTCTTACACCAATCCTATTATTATTTTTTAGATTGTACAACTTATTTAGTATAGTTTAGTGGACAATTAGTCATATTAACATTTGTGTCTAAGACTATTGGAGATTTTTTTATTGAGGTATTATTTACATATAATAAAATTCACCCTTTTAAGGGTACAGCTTGATGAATTTTGGTAATAGTTGTATAGCCACCACCACAATTAAAACATGGAACAGTTTCCTCATCCTAAAAAGTTTTCTTATGTCCTTTTACAGTCACTATCCTTCCCAGACCCTGGGTCCCATGCAATCACTAATCTGGTTTCTGTTACCATAGTTTTCCCTTTTCCAGAATTTCATATAAATGGAATCATATGTCATCTTTGGTATTTGACTTCTTTCACTTAGCGTAATGATTTTGAGATTCATGCATGTTGAATTGCCAAGTAGTATTTCACAGTATGGGAATACCACAATTTGTTCCTCCATTCAAAAATTGAACATTGGGGTTGTTTCCAATTCGGGACTATTATGAATAATGTTTTTCTGAACATTTACATACATGTCTTTGTGTGGATGTGTTTTCATTATTTTGGGTAAATATCTAGGAGTGCACCTGCTGGTAATATAGTAAGTGTATGTTTAACTTTATAAGATACTGCTGCACTGTTTTCAAAATGGCTGCACCATTTTGCATTCTTACCAGCAATGCATGAGAGTTTAAGTTTTTCACATCCTCGCCAATCCCTAGTATTGTCAGTCTTTTTAACTTTAGCCATTCTAATGGGTGTGAAGTGGTATCTCATTTTGGTTTTCATTTGCATTTTCCTCACAACTAGTGATGTTGAGGGTGGACGTCTTTTCTTGTGCCTAGTGGACATTTGTATGTTTTCTTTTGTGAAGTATCTGTTCAAATCTTTTACCCATTTAAAAAAATTAGTTATCTTTTTACTGAGTTGTACTCAACAAGACAAGCACTTGATCAGAGAGATATTTTGCAAGTATGTTCTCCGAGTCTTTGATTTGCCTTTTCATTTTCTTAATTGGTCTTTCAAGGAGCAAAAGTTTTTAATTTTGATGAAGTCCACTTTACCAATTTTTTTTTTTTATGGTTTAGGTACCTACTATAACTAACCATTTTGTTTTCATTTGGTTTGGGTTTTTTGTTTATGTATGAGGAAAACTAAGGTACAGAGAGGTTCAGTAATTAGCCCAAAGTTATACAATAAGTGACAGAGCCAGGATTCAAACGCAGGCAGTCTCTTTCAAATTATGTTAGATCTTAAGGTTTAAAACTATCCCAAACCAGATACAAAAACAAAAGTAGGCCTGGTCCAGCACAATTTAGTGAGTGCCTGCTGTACACCAGACATTTTTCTTACAGGAATGATATAGTTAATGAGGTTTATCAAAAGCAAAATTATTGCTGTTACATGCTTGATATCGTAATTCCTATTTTAAAAGTTGTTTTTTAATTAAAGTGTGTTTTTTTTGTGTACTTTAAGCCTTGACAACATTTTACGACTAGTAAAATCCTTACTGGTAGTAGGTAACCATGCAGCCAGCTTCCTGTGGGTAGTTTGTGGTTGGCCATTTGCTCCCTTTAAATTTCTGTTGATACTCTTGCTCTCACTTAAATATGTTTTTAACGTCTGATTACTTTTTTTTAATGTGCAGTTTAGGAGCATTCAGGATTTGGAAGGAATGCTTTAAGCCAAAATATTTAATTTTTCTAACCCTACCCAAAAATGTGAGCCAGAAAGAAAGCAAACTTGAAGAAAGTACCCTTTTTGGCTTTGTCTGGTACTTTGCAATAGAGGAAGAATGCTTCCGATTTCCATTGCTGAGTGGATATTAGGGAGAAGCCAATTTAGGCAGGCATGAGAGTAGACTGGGGGAAGCTAACAAATTTCTAACTCCATTGAAATTAGATATTACAGCATGTATAATTACATTTATTGTTCCTTCATTGAGTATAATATTGTGGCATTATAATTCTTTGGGAAATAGAAAATAATCAAGACAGGACTCCTGCCTTCAGGTATCTAACAGTTTAACCTGGCAGAGTTGATAATTAAAGCTGTCCCAGGACAGATTATGTCACCATATCCATTTTCTCTCCTTGTTTTTTAAATTATAAGCCATGAGGATGGGGAGAGATCATCCTGTGATCAGTTTTCTTAGTAATTAAAGAGAAATGGTAAAAATAGAATGTAATGTAAGACATATGAACACTTTAAAAGAATCTTAAAATATAAATTAATTTGTTCAATTCATAATCAGATACTTTCGGTAGGGAGTAAGATGATTATCAGAGCCCTTTTAGAAAACATTTTAGAATAAGACCAAATAAAATTTATGAAAGGAAAAATATACAAGAAAAACTAATTTGCTTTATTTAGTATAAAAAGAAGAAAGACAATGTCAGTATTATCAATGATAAGAAATTTTCTCTTTTTTTTAATACAAAATATTAGCAAAATATACACAGGGTTAAAATAGAGATCAGAAGTTGGTACTAAGTCCTGGAAATCCTTAAGTGAAAGTAAAGCAAGAATGAATCAGATGCATTTTTAATTATTTGCAACTTATTAATGATTAACCTTATATAAAGTGTTTATCAACCTCTATATTTTTAAAGGAAAAACTTTTACAATTAAAATATTTTGTCTGTCCACCTTTTCTACTCCCATATGTAAAAGTATTTTTTCTGTATAATACTATACAGTTTTTTTTTTCTTGGAAGATTGGCCCTGAGCTAACATCTGTTGCCAATCTTCCTCCTTTTTTCGTTTTTTTCTCCCCAAAACCCCAGTAGATAGTTGCATGTCATAGTTGTACATCCTTCTAGTTGCTCTATGTGGGTCGCCACCTCAGCATGGCTTGATGCACAGTGTGTAGATATGCGCCCAGGATCCGAACTGGCAAACCCTGGGCCACCGAAGCAGAGTGTGTGAACTTAACCGCTACGCCACTGGGCTGGCCCCACTATACAGCTTTCATCCTATAGTATTTTAAGTATGCTCATATTTCAAATGCAAACATACATTTAAAAGTTATTTAGTCAGTAATTTTCATCAAGAATGACAAGACCATTCAATGGGGAAAGGACAGTCTTTTCAACAGATGATGTTGGGAAAACTGGATAACACAAGCAAAAGAATGAAGCTGGACCTTACTTTACACCATATATGAAAATTAACTTGAAATGGATCAAAAACCTAAACATAAGGCCTAAAACTATATATATTTGTGTGTGTGTGTGAGGGAGGCCAGCCCTGAGCTAACATCCGTTGCTAATCCTCCTCTTTTTGCTGAGGAAGCCTGGCCCTGGGCTAACATCTGTGCCCATCTTCCCCTACTTTTTATATGAGACACCACCACGGCATGGCTGACAAGCAGTGCATTGGCGGGTGCCTGGGATCTGAACCCGTGAACCCTGGGCTGCCAAGTGCAAACTAAACTGCTGCGCCACCGGGCCAGCTCCCTAAAACTATATTTTCTTAGAAGACATCTTAGAGGAAAAGCTCCATTGGATTTGGCAATGATTTCTTGGATATGACACCAAAAGCACAAAAAAGTAAAAAATATGTAAATTGGACTACATCAAAATTAAAAACTTATGTTCATCAAAGGATACAATAACAGAGTGAAAAGGCAACCTATAGAATAGGAGAAAATATTTGAAAATCATATATCTGATAGGGGTTAATATCCAGAATACATAAAGAATTCCTAAATTCCACAACAATAAAACCCCAAGTAACCTGATTATAAAATGGGCAATGAACTTAGACATTTCTCCAAAGAAGATATACAAATGGCCTACAAGCATATGAAAAGATGCTCAACATCACTAATCATTAGGGAAATGTAAATCAAAACCACAATGAGATATCACCTCACAACCATCAAGATGGCTACTATCAAAAAAAAAAAAAAACAACAGCAAGTGTTGGCAAGGTTGTGGAGAAATTGAAATGCTTGTACACTGTTTGTGGGAATGTAAAATGGTGCAACCACTGTGGAAAACAGTATGGCAGTTCCTCAAGTAATTAAAAATAGAATTACCCTATGATCTAGCAATTCTGCGTCCGGGTATATACCCAAAAGAACTGAAAGCAGGGTCTCAAAGAGATATTTGTACACTCGTGTTTGTAGCAGCATTATTCATTATATCCCAAAGGTAGAAGCAACCCAAGTGTTAATCTACGGGTGAATGGATAAACTATCGTATATACATACAGTAGAATATTATTCAGCCTTTAAAAAGAGGGAAATTCTGACACATGTGACAACACTAATGAACCTTGAGGACATTACAGTAGGTGAAATGAGCCAGTCACAAAAAGATAACTACTGTATGATTCTGCTTACATCTGGTGGGATCTAGAGTAATCAAATTCATAGAAACAGAAAGTAGAATGAAATTCTTGCCAGGGGCTTGGGACATGAGGAAATGAAGAGTTGTTTAATGGGTAGAGTTTTAGTGTTGCAAGATGGAAAAGTTCTGGAGATTGGGTGCACAACAATGTGAATATACTTAACAGTACAGAACTGTACACTTAAAATTGTTGAGATGGTAAATTTTATATGTATTTTAGCACAATTAAAAAATTTTTAAATCAATAAAGAAAAAAGTTCTGAATGTTCTAACATAGTCCTATAGTTTTTATTATAAGTGAAATTATTCGGTGATTAAATTAAAATGTTATATTTTAAAATGTGCTATATGACTTTTTAATAGACATTATTTTTTAGAGCAGTTTTAGGTTCACAACAAAGTAGAGTGGGAGGTACAGAGGTTCCTCATAGGCCTCCTGCTCCCACACATGCATTGCCCCCACCCTTATTAATATCCCACACCAGAGTGGTACCCTTGTTACAGTTGGTGAACCTGCACTGAACCTATAAAGTTTTGTGTTTTAAAATGTCTTATATGATTTTTTTTAAATCAGAAAAAATTATATAACACTTTGCAGAAGAAAGAAAAAAGTACAGTGCATTGCTTTTATACTGGGCTTTGTATACTTTTAAACTTTTTAAATTGCCTGCAGTTAGGTATATCCCTAAGCATTTAAACTTAGGGATAGCCACATTATACATTTGTCTAAATATGTATTCTTATTTCAGATTTTGTTACAAATGGAATAGGACTCCTGAAATTAATAAATTGTATTTGAGCTAATAAAATTCAAGTCCAGATCAAGAGTAAGAATAAATTGCATTTATATGTTCTCGGTGTATTATACCTATAATTAAGATCTTAAAGATCAAGAATCTTAAAATTGTTTATCCTTTTACCCAGTAATTGTACTCCTAGGAATTGAACCTAAGGAAACATGGTAGAAGCTTGCTTAACCAACTTCAGATAAGCTGATATTCTCTATTCTGTTTGTAAATATACTGAGTGATACTGCTGGTTTCCTTTTCTGTGGTGTGGTCCCACACTCTGCTTCAGCCAGTTGAGTGGGCCTGGTCAATGCCTTCCAGCCACAGACCACTAGAAACACAGCTGTAGTTGAACAAGTTGGGTTTATTGCTTGTTGTGGGGAGAGAGAATGCACACCGTGGGAAACTGTGGGGTGTCTCAGTATTTGAAAGGACTTATAGGATTTGGGCTTGTATTAGGTGATTTGGGGAAGGGTTTAAGGAAGAGGGACTTTGTTAGGATGTGGGGTGATTCTTTGAGTATCTTCAGTCTTATCTAGGAGGAGGGCTGACTAGAGTGAGACTAAAGCTATACCTGTTACAGAAGCAGCAGTCATTCATATTAGCCAGGAGAGGGGGATGTTTGGTATTTTGTAGGTTGCGCAGTGACCTTGGCTTTTTTTGTCCATGCTCAGACAAAATTTTAAAGTATTCTTGTTTTGTCTCACTTTTTCATGGTCTCAGAATGACCTTGTCTGATGTTAATGTTTTGTGAGATTGTTTGTGTCCAACAGGGGAATAGCATGGCCTAGCCTCGTGTCCCAGGCCAGCTTCAGACATCACGCAGGCCTAGCTGTAAGTGTCAAGCAGTGTCCAGACGTAGGGGCTGCTTTTTTCTTCCTCAGACTCTTACTAAGAATCAGTTGAAACCTGTTTATATCCATTGTACTTTTTGGAATTACATAATTTCATTGGATAGTATATAAAACACTAAAATTAGTGTAAAAAAAAGAGGAATTATTTCTATGAATATTAAGTTGAACATTTTTGGAAAGACATTAAGGTGAATTGCTAAAAGCATTTTTTAAATGGCTATTGAATTAGGGGTGGGTAAAAGATAGGTGAAATGAGCAGGCCGTTCAGAACACATTTTTGTCAGAAGGATTCTGTGTACTGATTGCTTTACAAGTGTCCTCTGGTTCTTGCTCCACTATAAAGAATCCCACATTGTAAATGGCAAATGATACATCCTGAGAGTAATTTATATAGTAAAAATAATGTGGAACTCTCATCCCTGGAGCCACACTTAGAGACAAGGCCTTGGCCTCCTAACACAAGGTTAGTGTACTAATATACTTTGATGTGTTTTAAGTTAAAAAAGTTTTTGAGGTATTTATATGTTCTTTCTTATGATTCCTTATGTAAAGCAGTGTTTTAAATTAACCTACCACCATAATCCTGATTGCGTCAGGTAAGAGCTTTTACTATGCAAAAACAGTCATGTAACAATTTAGGTGCAAAGTTGTTCACTGAAACTTTATAATAGTAAAAAAAAAATAAAAACCTAAATGTTTATTAATGGGAGTAATGAAATTATGGTATATTCAAAAGATGGAAAAGTATACAGTTATTAAAAGTCATGTTTTTAGGGCCGGCCCAGTGGCGTAGTGGTTAAGTTTGCACACTCCACTTCGGCAGCCCAGGGTTCACGGGTTCGGATCCCAGGCGCGGACCTACACATCGCTCATTGAGCCATGCTGTGGCGGCATCCAGTACACAAAATAGAGGAAGATGGGCACAGATGTTAGCTCAGGGACGATCTTCCTCACTGAAAAAAAAAGTCATGTTTTTTGGGTATTATCTTTTAACAAGAAAAATGCTTATATAATGCAAAATATAAAGAGTAGGCTACAAAACCAAATAAACTATGACCAGAATTTTAAGAACGTATGTGTAAAAATTGAATATGCAAACAAAGTGTACATATTTATAATTGGAAGCAAATGGACCAAGAAATTGACAGTTTACCCCAGATGCTGGGATTTCAGAGGTTTTTTTTTTTTTTTTTTTTAATTGTATTCTCTATGCTTTTCTATACTTTCCAAGTGTTCTTTACTGAGTGTGTATTTTTTTTTTAATTGGGGGAAATGCTTTTTAAGAAAAGAGTCCCAAGATTGGCAATTTTAGAAACATACCTGTGTTCATGTCAGCCTGGCTCTTTGCTCAGTATGTTTCATTCCATTATCTGAAGCTCCATGTAAGAGAAGCTTTAATGTTCCCAAATGAGAAGAAAAGCAAAGGTGCAGGCATGATTTATTTAGCTTGGGGATTTAATGGACAGACTGATGTTTCCAGCTTCTAAGGCCTAGCATCGATATCATCTGTGAATTCAGCTTTTGCTGATTGCTCCAACCCCTCCCCAAGGCAGGTGCCCCTTGTTTCTACTCTAGTTTAGTGCTTACCATACTTTGTTTAAAACAAAAATGAAAAGAGTGCATGTATCTTTCTCCTCCACTAGGCATACTACATTGCATGTTCCTTGGAAGGAAGAAGGGAATGGCCACTTTTGTAGTCTTAGTACCTAACCTTTGCTCCTCAGTAATTGGCTAAACATCTTGAACAAATGTACAGCAGTACTCCCACAATATACAGATTTCCTGAAGGCGTGTGTACGGTATTTGTCTTAAAATATCAGAGTTGATAGTAAAAAAAATTTTCCTCAATGGCCCACACTAAAACATAGCAGTCTTTAAAGAGCATCAGTGACAGGAAAGCAGCCTGTCACCAGTAGATTCTCCATTTTTTCAGATGATTCTGGACTGTTTGCACAGCAGAACCGTGTGTGGGCATGTAAATTGATACAGCCATTTTGGAAGAGCAGTTGGGCAATATCTATCCAATTGAAAATTCACATCCCCTTTGCACTTCTAGGAATTTACCCTCCAAATATACTTGCACCAAGTAGGCAAACATATGGACAGATATCCTTATTAGAGTACTGTTGGTAATATGTTTCTCAATAGGAGAGTGACTGGAATATTATGCAGACATTGAGAATGAGGTAGATCTATTTGTGATCTATCTATCATCTACAATGATGATAATGATGGCTGTCCTTTATTAAATACATATTATATGCCAGGCACTGTGCCAAGCATTTGACATATTTTGTCTAATAATTTTTATAACAGCTATATGGCAGGTACTATTATTATCTACATTTTGCAGATGAGGAAACTGAGGCACAGAGGTTATATAACTTACACAAGATCATACAGCTAGTAAGTAGCAGACCTGGTATTCAAATCCAGGCTGTCTGAGGTTAAAGCAGGCTGCACTTTTAACCTAAAATGCATATCCTCTTTTCTACTGGTGGAGAAAGATCAAGATACATATATTAAATGAAAAAGCAGTTCAGAACTGAATGTATAGTATGCTGTCATTTGCGTTTTAAATTTTTTACAGAGCGACAGCACACACTGGAAGGATACAAAAGAAACATAATAGTGGCTTCCTACAAGGAGAGGATGAATAACCTTTTACCTTTCAATTGATTTCTTTCACCCTTGTGTGTTTTAATAATAGGAATGTATAACATATAAATTTTTTAAATGAATATATCTGATATTTTGAAAATTTGTAATACTTAACGAAGACTAAGCTGAAGTCATGCGTCACAAATGCATTATCCATCCCTACTTACATACCTTAGTATAAGGTTCTTCTTGTTCTAGTATTCTGCCACCAGCTCTCAGTTCAAGATAATAGCTCTCTTCAAAATTCACTTCCTCTGGGGTTCACTGCTTACCTGATCCCACTCTGAATACCTAAGTTTTTGATTAACATAGCACCTCAATTTTGTATTTTATCCCTTTAAATTACCTAATTTTCTATTGTTTCCCAAAGGATTTGAGACTGCTTATTATAAGATATAATTACAATTATGTAGGCTAATGTGTCCTACAGTGAAGTTAACTTTTAGTTTCCTGGAAGGAGGCAAAAAAAAAAAAATTGAGGTCTGTAGTTTTTGTGATTTGACAAACGGACACATACCATTTTGTTTAAAAAAAAAACCAAAACACTTTTTTGTCTTATTCTAAATTTTGGAAAGAAATCTGTTTCATGGGCCCTTTTATGCAATTTATACTTTTCTGGTTGTTTCTTGTTTGTTGTTTTTGTCTACCCAACTAAATTATAAGCTTCCTTAGGACAAATTCCGTTTTCTGTACTATTTTTGTTCCATCTCTGCCTAGAAAACATCCACTTATTATTATGGTTGAATTAAGCAGCAACTGCAGCCCAGCCACATTTCAACGATTATGTTACTGCCACTTTTCCAAGGCTTAATCTTCGTGCAGTTTAGAAATTGATACTACTTTCATCTCCTCAGCAGGGAATCCACTCTGATAGCCATCAGAAAAATCACAAATTTATTTCTTAGTGTGTAGCTTTTACTGAGTTCTTTCATTTTGTAGCCCCTACTTCCTAGCTGAGCATGTATTGTAAAGAATGGGAAATTTGTTTGAACTTTTGTTTTATGGCAGTTAAATCTTTTAAAATATGGCCTATAGCTCTCAACTGCCTTTTCCTTTCTCTTAGGCCAAGTTATCAAGGCATGGGACATTGGGGTGGCGACCATGAAGAAAGGAGAGGTCTGCCATTTACTGTGCAAACCAGAATATGCATATGGCTCGGCTGGCAGTCTCCCCAAAATTCCCTCGAATGCAACTCTCTTTTTTGAGGCAAGTATGTGTGTGATGTTGCCCTGTTAGCATCTACTATAGTGCTGGCTCTGAAGCAACAGGCAATAGAATAAGGAGCTAAGCTTGCCATTGAGAATCAGATCCAACTTATTTATTTTGGAGTTTGGCTTCTTGAATTGTTTCCCACAAACCCAAGGGGTGTGTGCCAGTGCTTTCTTAGAAATGTGTCTCTGGCACAAAAAAGTCATATCCAAATAAACAAAAGACACCAGGTTTAGAAATAAAAGTTCTGGTCAGTGGTGTGAGTATGACATACTCAAAATTGACCGGAAGACAGGATAGAAATGTGGGAGGAAAATGTTGAAATGTACCTCAACCAAGTTGTGAGGTATTTTCATATTATAAAGGTTTGTAAATGTCACAGATCTCACTTCTTCATTAGAAATAGTAGGTGGTGATAATATGTTATTTATCCTGTGTTGAATTGCACATATCTGGCCAAACCTCATTAAAAAATTAAGGGGGAAATCCCTGAAATATCATACTTAGGTAAAATACACGTTAGTTGGTTGTAGACCTGATTCATAGGATTTCTTCTTACATTTTAAGAAGGGAATTCCGTGAATCTGAGGTGGGAAAGTGGTGGCCTCTAGAGTCGGACAAAATAGCCCTGCGCCAGCACTTTGTAACTCTGGCCTTCTGCCCACATAGCCGTTTTCCTAGTATTTCCTGTCTGTCTTTGCACTGCAGCCCCACAGGATGTAGTCCTAGACATTATCATTATGTGAAAGTTCTTTCCAGGTATTGAAAAATGCAGTGTCCTTTTTTCCCTACTTTTCCAATAGCTAAGATGCATCAATAAATATAAAACAGAGTTTTATTTTTGTAAAATGAAAGGAGAATTGGTTGCCCTTGCCTTTAAGTATGTTCAGTTGGCTTTGTTTGGTCTTTTCTCAGCCAGATCTCTTTTTCATTTCTAGATTGAGCTCCTTGATTTCAAAGGAGAGGATTTATTTGAAGATGGAGGCATTATCCGAAGAATCAAACAGAAAGGAGAAGGATATTCAAACCCAAATGAAGGAGCAACAGTAGAAAGTAAGTTGCATTCCGTTTATGTGGATGAAATGGAGATTTTGTTTTTTAAATCTGTTTATAGAAATAAATATATTGAATATCTCAAGAATAGTTTTCAATTCAACATTTATTTAATAATGACTTCATTTCGTAAATATTCATTCAACGTGTATGTGCCAGGTATTGTACCAGCCTCTACAAACTCAAAAAAAATGAATAAAAGTTAATCCCATCCATCAAGGAATTCTTAGTCCATGAACTTCTTGGTATGCCAACAACTATTTTAGTTGCCTTTCATATTTATTCATTTATTTCTCACAATAATCTTAAGAGGTAAGATTTATTATCCCCGGGTGAGAAAAGTGAGTTGAGAGAAGTTGCACAAATTGCTCAAGGTTACAGAGTTACTAAACAGAGCAGTAGATTGTAGTCCCCTTCAGGGCTCTCAAACCCATCTCATAGGATGTCATCAAGATAAAACAGTTCATCATTTTAGTTAGATCAAAACTGGATAATAGTGTTCATTCTATTCTGTGTCAAGAGACCTGTCTTCAAGTTCTGCTTTGCCATTTATTGAGTGACCTGAAGCTATTCTGTTTCTCCATTTGCTAAGTTGGGAGTAAGGACACTTCTGAAGACTAGGATAACTGATCACTCTTCTTCCCTCACAGAGCACATTGTACATACCACTGCATACACTACTTGTCACTTTATATTGTACAGTACAGTCATGTACCACATAACAACATTTCCCTCAACAACAAACTGCATATATGACGGTGGTCCCATAAGATTAGTACCATATAGCCTAGGTGTGTAGTAGTCTATACCATCTAGGTTTGTGAAAGTATTCTCTCTGATATTTGTGTAATGATGAAATCGCCTAATGACACATTTCTTAGAATATATCCACATTATTAAGTGACACATGACTGTAGTCCCCGCTTATCTGCAGAGAATGGTTTCAAGACCCCCAGTGGATTCCTGAAACCACGATAGTACTGAACACTGTATATACTGTTTTTTCCTATCTGTACATATCTATGATAACGTTTAATTTATAAATAAGGCACAGTAAAAGATTAACAACAATAAATAATAATAAAATAGAACACTTATAACAATATACTGTAATAAAAGTTACCATAGATCTTAGCAACCTCAGCATACAATTTTTTTCTTTCCTTATTAAGTTGAAAACTTACACCTTTTTACTTGAAGGAGGCACTTTACAGCTTCTCTTTGGCATATCTAAATTGCCAGCATCACTACTCTTGCACTTTGGGGCCATTATTAAGTAAAATAAGGGTGACTTGAACACAAGCACTGCAGTACCACAACAGTTGGTCCAATAACTGAGTCAGCTACTAAGTGACTTAACAGGCAGGTAGCATGTACGCCGTGATACACTGGACAAAGGGATGATTCACGTCCCAGGGCAGGACAGCACAAGATTTCATCACACTACTCAAAATGGCTCACAGTTTAAAAGTTATGAATTGTCTGTTTCTGGAATTTTCCATTTAATATTTTCCAACCACGGTTGAACACGGATAACTGAAACTGCAGAAAGTGAAACCACAGATGAGGGGGGACTGCTATAAACAGCGTTTGCCCATTTCCCCAGTGTACAGTGAGTGAGGACCAGAATCTTTCTTCATCTTTTTGTTTCCAGCGTCACATACAGTGCCTTACACACATCTGATGTTCAGTAAATGCTTCCTGCATGGATAATTGTTTGAAAGATGACATTTACTGAGCTGAAGTACTTCAAAAAAGAGAGTTGAGAAAACGTAGAGAAATACTTCCATTAAGAAAAAAATCAAATCACTAAACAAGGATGGCAACATGAACTATTTAAAGGCCTATTTAAAATAAAGAGTTCATTTAAAACAGTAAACTAGAACAGTTGGTTTTCTTATCTTTAATGTTGTGTATACTACTTTGGACCCATATTTCATTTCCACGAGTCTGGCAAATTAATTCAAATTTAGTTTTTGGGGTTTTTTTAATTGGAAACAGTTATAAATAGTGGTACTGTACTGTTGCAGCTGAAGTGTTTAGATATTTATAGATTATTATTTATGATAGATTATTATTTATGATAAGTTTTAGAAGAAATGAAGAGCTCAGATGTATAATGTTGGAGAAATACCTAGACCAGGGAGATAGGATTCTGGCTTCAGCTGACTCTAACGAGACCTCAACTCTCTGGGCTTTAGCTTCCTTCCCATACAATGCCGTGGGGGCAGACCTCTTTATTTCTGAAGTCCTACTAGCCCTAAAGGTTCCATGATAGAATTCTGTTTATGAAAATTATAGAAATGATAGAAAATTATCTTCTGTATATTAACAAGCACTTTAAAAGCTTGTCTATAACATGCATTTTAAATTTTTATTATGAAATTTTCAAACATATACAAAAGTAGAGGTTTTCTTCCTGTTCATATAGTGACTTCCCAGATTCAGCAATTTATATTTTAAAACTGAAGGTTTTTGTCAACTAAATTAAAAGGAAAAACTTTTACCAATTATAGACAATACCTTAAAACTACCACTGTAGAGTTAACTTTGGAGCAGACTAAATTAAATCAAATCTAGCTTTTGGTAATACTTTCAATGGGAGTCTTTTTGTGTGTGTGTGAGAAAGATTAGTCCTCAGCTAACATCCATTGCCAATCCACCTCTTTTTGCTGAGGAAGACTGGCCCTGGGCTGACATCCGTGCCCATCTTCCTCCACTTTATATGGGACGCTGCCACAGCATGGCTTGACAAGCGATGCAGTGGTCCGCACCCGGGATCCAAACCTGCAAACCCTGGTCCGCTGAAGTGGAGCACATGCACTTAACCGCTACACCACTGGGCCAGCCCCCGGGAGTCATTTTTTTAACTTTTTGTTTTGAAATAATTTTCAACTTACAGAAAAGTTATGAAACTAGTACAGAGCATTCCCTTACATGCTTCACCCAGCTTCCCCTAATGTTAACATCTTACCTGACCACAGTACATTTATGAAAATCAGGAAATTAACACTGATACAGTACTGTTAAGTCTTCTGCAGATCTTATTTGAATTTCACCAGTTGTCACATCGATGTCCTTTTTCTGGTCTCAGATTAAATTCAGGATCCAACATTGTATTTAGTTGTCATGTCTCCTTAGTCCCATCCAATTGATGACATTTCATCAGTCTTTGTGTTTTTCATGACTCTTACACTTCTGAAGACAACTGGCTAGTTATTTTGTAGAATATCCCTCAATTTGGGTTTGTCTAATGTTTTCCCATGATTAGATTGAGGTTATGCATTTTTGGAAAAATACCATGTAAGTGATGCTGTGCCCTTCTCAGTTCATCATTATCAGGAGGTACATGATGCTGATGTCTCATGACTGGTGATGTTAACTTGCGTCAGTTGGTTTAGGTGGGATCTGCCATGTTTCTCCACTGTAAAGTTAACTATTTTTCCCTTTGTAATTACTAAGTATCTCATTGGGAGGGAAATACTAGGAGACAGTGCAAATATCTTCTTTTACATCACACTTTCAAGCAGTAATTTTAGCATCCATTAATGATTTTTGCAGGCAACAGTTACTACTGTGATATTTGCCTAATGGTGATTTTTCTATGTCCATTGTTCCTTCTATATTTAATTGGAATTCTACTATAAGAAAGAGCTGCCTCTTCTCCCCTGTTTATTTATTCAGTTGTTTATTTGTATCAGTATGGACCCATGGATATTTATTTTGTAGGTTATTATTCATTACTATACTTATTTATTTTGTTGCTCAGATTGTCCCAGATTTGGCCATTGGAAGCTCTTTTAACTTGGCTCTTTAAACATACCTCCGTTGTGTTTTAAGCACTTCCTTATTTTTGGCACCACAAGATGCTCTGGGCTCATTTGGTAATTTCCCTGCCCCAGGCCTGCAATAAACCATTTCTCCAAGGAGTCGTGATTCCTTTTCTTACAAAATCGTATTTAGAAACCAAGATCTGGGTGCTAGGTGTACAATGGAATGTCATTGCTTCCAGAACCTCTTAGCTGACAGAGCTTGGAAACATATGTGTCTCAACATGCATATATACACCTATACTATTTCCCTATTTAATATATATTAAAAACCATGAGTACATACTGACACTTCCAATTTCTTTTATTTTAGTGAGGTCACATTGGTTTATAACATTATATAAATTTCAGATGTACATCGCTGTATTTCGACTTCTGTGTAGACTGCATCGTGTTCACCACCAAAAGTCTAGTTTTCATCTGTCACCATACATATGTGCCCCTTTACCCCTTTCACCCTACCCGTACTCCTTTACCTCTGGTAACTACCAATCTGTTATCTTTGTTCATGTGTTTGTTTTCCACATATGAGTGAAATCGTACAGTAATTGTCTTTCTCCATCTGACTTATTTCGCTTAGCATAATACCCTCAAGGTCCATCAATGTTGTCACAAATAGCAAGATTTAATCTTTTTTATGGCTAAGTAGTATTCCATTGTATATGTGTACCACATCTTCTTTATCCATTCATCCCTTGATGGGCACTTAGGTTGCTTCCAAGACTTGGCTATTGTGAATAATGCTGCAATGAACATAGGGGTGCATACATCTTTTCAAATTAGTGTTTTCATGTTCTTTGGATAAATATCCAGAAGTGGATCATATGGTATTTCTATTTTTAATTTTTTAGAAATCTCCATAGTGGCTGTGCCAAGTTACATTCCCACCAGCAGTGTATGAGGGTTCCTTTTGCTCCACATCCTCTTCAACACTTGTTACTTCGAGGCTTTTTAATAACAGCCATTCTGATGGGTGTGAGGTGGTATCTTGTCGTTTTCATTGCATTTCTCTAATAATTAGTGATGTTGAACATCTTTTCATGTGCCTGTTGGCCATCCATATATCTTTGGAAAAATGTCTGCTCATATCCTCAGCCCATTTTTTGATCGGACACTTCCAATTTCAGTCCAATAACACAGGATTGTTCTAGCCTTCTCTCTTTGCTTGTCTGAAACTCCTTTCTGCAACAGTGAGAAAGCTGACTCTCATTATCCACAATATATTTGCTCAATCATAATATGTACATAAAGTAGCTTCAGAATTTCTGACCCATATCCCTGTAGAAAACAAATTTCCTAAGTAGGAAAGATTTGTGTATGGTTCCTTTTGTCATTAGTCTTATAAGCATATATTGAAAACACTGTTTTCCAACATAGGTTAGTTCTTTCTTCCTCACTCCCTTCAGTATAGTTATGTTACTCGTTTGTAATACAGTTAGGTTCATTGGTTACTATTTGCATTCTATTTAGTGTTCTCCCCGCACTCTGATTGATTTTAACTATGTATTTGTTTCTTGGGTATATGAAACTTTACCATGATTCTAAACTATATAAAATGATATACTCTTAAGTGTTAGTCCCCCTCATTGCTACTAACCTGTCCCCATTTCCCCATTATTTCCACCCTCTTCTTACCTACCTCCAATGGGTAACCAATCTTATTCGTTCCTGGTTTATTCTTGTATTTCTTTTGCAGAAATGAGCAGATACATGGTTTCCCCTCCCTCCCCCCTTTTCTCCCCTTCTTTTTGCATGAAGGGTAAAATACTATGAATTGAATTTTTAAAATGTGTTTGAATAATCCTTTATGTAATTTTGTTTTTTCTGTTTCCAAATATATTAAGAAAGGGCAATGACTAACTTTTTGTCTCTTGTCTTGTTAGACTGTACTTTTCTGGGAAATTTTAGAGTAAATGGTTTATTTTAACTTTCTCTCCCAAAAGCCCTTTTTGGTTTTCTAGAACAAATCAGTTTTCTAAAAATTTATCATATTGTGTTTTCACACATCAAGGTAAAGATGTTCTGCTTTCGCTGTTTGAAACAAGTTAGCTGTGTGTGGGAGGAGAACAGAAGGTTGACTTAAAAGTGGTCCCTGTCAGAAACCAAGATCACCTCATCCTTTTTTAAATCTTCTGTCTTTACCGATTTGCCTTTTTTTTGTAGCATCACTCATAGATTTAGATTCAAAACCAGGTATAAATCCTAGGACGGACTAAAGCCAGTTCTGCAGTAAAAGAGAACAACAGACAATGATCACCCATTATAATATGTCATTATAGATACACAAGAGTTACGAAGTTTCTGTGTAAAGGTAGAATGAAGTAGTGGGGGTAGGGGGCACACAGGCTTTGGGAGTGATAGGCTTGAGTTTTGAATCTTAGGATCACTACTTAATATTTTTATGACTTTAGACAAGTTACTTAACTACCTTGAGCATCCAGTTTTCTTATCTGTAAGATAGGAATAATAACCTTTTACCCCCATAGGTTGTTGTGACAGTTAAATGAAGAAAGGTGCCTAGTACATGGTGGACACTTAATTTCTTTTTTCTGCCCTCTATATTATGTTTATATAATTTGTTTTGTTTCCTTTAAATAGATCTAAGGAAAGAAATCCTTGACTCCTCTTTCTCTTATGTTACAACTAATCTATCAGCAAATCCTTTTGGCTCTACCAGGGTTGACCTAGAACCCATGATTAATTTGTATTTGTCTTTAGTAACAGTCTTCAGATTAATTATATACTTAATAGTAATCTTACCTAAGTCATATTTCTCCAGGATTTTTGTTTGGTTGGTTGATTTTGTTTGGTTTTTTTATTGAGGTCCAATTGACATATAACATATTAGTTTCAGGTGTACAACATAATGATTCAATATGTGTATATATTGCAAAAGAATCACCGCAATAAGTCTAGTTTAACACCCATCAAACAAAAAATGTTTGTTTTTTGAAGGGTAATGTTATGGACTGAATTAAAAGGCTTTTACTGGATTGTGATCTTCTGCTTCCTTTTAATAATTTGCATGTCTCTCTGTGGAAGAGAGAACTTACATTAGTTTGACAGGATTTCTTCTTTCTCAAAGAAATTTTAATTTTTACTTTGATTTTTACTCTCTGTCAAGATCCTAATGCTTGCAAATCAATTTTTAGATTCTGTTCCAGGGTGCTTTTTCTTGTGTCAATTAAGTGACCATCTTGTAATTTTTATTCAGTGTTGTCCTTTTTCCATTAAAAAAAAGTCACTGTGTTCTAAGGTACTCTAATTGACATTATTATGATGACTGATACTTGAGTCATTGTACGTTAGTTTAATTGCCAGTAGTAGCTACATTGTTACTTTTAAGCTTTGCTTTCTTAGAAAATCCAATCTGGTTGACAAAAGGCCCTAAATAGCTACCAGCTCCTCTTCCCCCAACTCCCCTTCTCTCTGATTTGTTAACTTGAGTGCTTGGAGTGAGCACATCAAAATGCTGGCTGTATGTGGCTCTCTTGCCTCTTGCTTCACAGTGCTTTCAACCACATTTGAATGCAAAGAATGCAGACAATTGGCAGTATTTTCAAATGTGAAAATTTCAACAGAGTAATCTGCAGGATCAAGTTGTTGAAGTACCCTTCCCTCTCACCTCCTCTCCCTCTCCACATCCCACTGAAATGAGAGATGGGGTTGGGGGTGGAGAATGATTTCAAAAAACAGGAAAAATTCTTATAAGTGCTGGAAAATAGGGAGACTACAAGAAGTGGATCAGAAATTATGAAGAATTTCTGGAATACGTAAAGTAGATAAAACTGGACTGATGGAAACTATACTCAGGAAACCCAACCCAAAACAGGTGTAGAGAAGACCTCTGCAGAGGTACATACTGTTCTTCTCAGCAAGCTCAGGCAGAACTCCAAGCTCACTGTCAGCTGGTGCAAGGGAGCCAAAGCAGGCTATGGGGCAATCGTCAGGGTTGTTATAAAACAGTATGGAACAGCTGGGCCAGTAAACCTCTAGTGTAGTAGTTCTCAACTTTGGCTGAATTGAGAATTACCTGGGGAGCTTTTAAAATCCTGATGCCCAGGCCTTAGCCCAGACCACTTAAATAAGAATCTCACATCTCACAGGATGGAACTCTAGGCACAAGTATTTTTTTTAACTCACCAGGAGATTCTAGTTTGCAGCCAAAGATGGAGAACTACTACGCTAGGGTCTGGCTGTACTTTTGCTCCCAGGCTAAAGCCGCTAAGGCCAGATTTCTAAAAAAAAAAAAAAAAGGTTGGGGGGGATCTGCCTCAGAAGACTCCACGGGTTAGGACTTGGACTAAAGAATGAGAATGTAAAGTATCTTTAAACTTTTAAAACAAATTTGAAGGGGAAAAAAGTGAAATAGCAGCTCTGCACAACAGGTAAATATGCTAAAGTTTTTTGCTCCTGAAGTAAAACTTGTTCATACATCACCAATGGGGAAAGGTGTCCCCATTCTTTCTGTGCACACCATATTCAGCACATAATAAATGCTCCATAAATGCTTGTGGAATCTTCCCCGTTAGATCCCCACAATCAGCACCTCTTTTGGGAAAAGGCCTACCATAGAAATATATCCACCTGCTTAGAAAAACTGTGTCAGGTAACTATAATCATTTGATCTTTCCAAATCCTTCCTTTATAATATGAGCAGACAACAAAGAATCATCAGCAAATACCATGAGAAAGAAGCACCAAGGTAGACTTAGAAGAAATAGAAGAGAACTTTTAAAATACTAATTACTATCTTCAGAGATATTTAACAGGATATTAAATTCATAAGTCAAAAAACTAGCTTCTCTGGAAAAGGAAAGGGAGGACAAGAGAGTTTCTGGAAATTGAGAATATGACTATCAAAATTGGAACTCAGAGGAAGGGTCGAAGAGCAAAATGGATAGTCCCTGCATTCTGAATTAGTGATCTGAAAGATAGTCAAGGATATCTCAGAACACAGAAAAATTAGAAGATGTGGATAATAAATCAAGGATAGGCAATATGCATCTAATCAAACGTGTAAAAGAGTAAAATTTCCTGGAGAAGACAGAAGAGTCTTAAGATTGAAAGGGCTAGTTGATAGTGGCATATAGGTGTACATTTTCACCTAGATTACATCCTGGTGAAATTTCTTAATTCCACAGCTTAAAAGAACATTCTGGGGCCGGCCCAGTGGCATAGTGGTTAAGTTTACATGCTCCACTTCAGTGGCTCAGGGTTCACAGGTTCAGGTCCCAGGCACGGGCCTACACACCGCTCATCAAGCCATGCTGTGGTGGTGTCCCACACACAAAAAAAAATAGAGGAAGATTGGCACAGATGTTAGCTCAGCAAGTTTTTCTCAAACAAAAAGAGGAGGATTGGCAACAGATGTTAGGTCAGGGCCAATCTTCCTCACCAAAAAAAAAAAGAAAGAAAGAAAGAAAAGAAAATTCTGAATTCCTCCAGGGAGAAACAAGCTATGGGCAAAGGAGTGAGAATTAGAATGACATCAGACTTCTTATCCATGACACTAAATAATAAAAGACAATGCTTTGAGCGTTGTCTATAACTATGAGTAATTTGAACCTAGGATTCTATACTCAGCCAAACTAAGTATGAGAACAAAATTAACTTTTTGGAATATGCAGACTTATGTTTTTGGAAAAAATACTATAGGATATGCTAAAACATCACAAAAAACAAAGCCATGAAGACTCAAGGCATAAGAAACATTAGTGAGCGAGAAAGTAATTTCCATAACGTGACAACGAACTTGGATACATTTATCTTGAAAGGTCCCTGAAATGGTAGAACTATAATGTTAAAAATAGTAATAGTAATAGCTTAAGAGTCTGGAGCTAGCTTTTGGGTCAATTTAACAAAATGTGGTGTGGATAGGAAATGGAGGCGTGGCAAAATTGTCTAAAATTATTTCTTATTCCAGGGGAGATTATGCTGATTCTTTTTTTTTTTTTTTTTTTGGTGAGGAAGATTAGCCCTGAGCTAACATCTGTTGCCAATCCTCCTCTTTTTGCTGAGGAAGATTGGCCCTGGGCTAACATCTGTGCCCATCTTCCTCTATTTTATATGTGGGACACCTGCCACATCATGGCTTGATGAGCGGAACGTAGGTCTCTGCCCAGGATCCAAACCTGCAAACCCCGGGTCACCGAAGCAGAGCGCACGAACTTAACCACTACACCACCAGGCCGGCCTCTGATTAATTCTTAACATTGATATATATGTATGTATCTTTAAATGATTTGTTTAAAATTTAATGGAAGATACTAGCAAGAATCACATGTAAAACTTCCAAACCACCCAGTGTGGAGTGAAGAAGTAGAGGAACAGGGAAAATTTTGATCAATCCAATAAAAATACTAAAGGAAAAATAACCAGAAAACATTATATAGAAAACCTAAAATAAGATGGTAGGAATAAAACCGATTAGTGAGTATGAAAAATGTGGATGGGATAAAGTCACCTATTAAAGGCAAAAATTCTCATAAGGTTAAAATGACAACGACAATGACAAAATCTGGCTATATGCTCTTTATAAATAAAACACAAAAAATGGTACCAAAAATTGAAAATAGAGGGAAAATTTCACTCTATGTTGAGATCTGACACAGCTGTGAGGGTTTTGGGATTTGTTTTTCACATGTTTTGAAGTCTTTATGAATGTCCTGGCCAATAAGTCCAGGAAGAGAGCAAATTCTTGAAACCATTTTATTGTATGTTTCCACAAAATAATGAAATGTGCCACTTGATCTAAAATGGACAGTGTTTATTCTTTCAGATATTTTGGATTTATATAGTTCCTTCTAAAAAGATACCTTCAAGTCTTCAGGTAGCGTAAAATCTTAGTAAAAGATAGTCTTTTTCATTATTAAAAAAAATCTAGCCAATGGATCATTTCTTTTAGAATAGTGTTAAAAAACAAAAGCTCCCTATCAGTAAGAATTTAAACAGCTCTCAGAGTTTATTAAAAATAGGAGTACTGACTAATATATTCAAAAAGGAAAATTCCTATAAATGAGTGAAAATTACTACTATTTTCCTTAATTCCTTGTTTTCAGATTAATCATTAAATAAATATTTACTTTCTGGCCCTGAACTGTGTGTTGGGCACTGTGAGGTACAAAAGAAGCATAAGACATTGCCTTTGCCTACTTTGAGTTTTACTCATACTTTGACAGCTCTCACTGTGGAGCCATTAAGTGGTTTCCTTATTACCAAGTTCTAAAACATGTTTAATCTGGTATAATTTACCACTAATTACAGGAAAATAATCATAGCTAACATTTATTGAGTTCATCTTTGTGTATCCACACATAACCCAGTGTTTTCACATGGTAGACACCACGACATATGAATGAATGCCAGGCACGGTGCTAAACGCTTTAATTCAGTCCCTAATTTAATCCTCTCGACAATTGTGAGTTAGCTAATATTATTTCCCTTATTCTTTGATGAGGAAACTGAGCTTCAGATAATTTAAATGACCTTGCCCAAAGCCACAATTGTTAAGTGGCAGAATGGGACTAGAATCCAGGTCTGACTAAAGTGCTATACCGGTGTGACGAGAAGAGTGGTGAGGATTTGTGTTGGTATAGAATTTATTGCTGTGTGTGCTTCCTGTTTAGACTAAGATACATAAGTTATTTTCATAGATGTTATTCTATTCAAGTAGCCAGGTACCATGCCTGCTTTCAGTTAGCATCTGTCCCTCAGTTCCACAAGCAGTCTTACAGTGGTTTTTGTTCATCTCGAAGAGTACAAAATGGTGCAGAGGAGGAAGGGAGGCAATTTGGGGGAAATCTGACCACCATGCCTGACGGGAACAGTTTCTCTTCTAATCAATGATTAGAAATCCATCTCTGCTTCCTCATTTGCCTTTTCAGGAGGTCATTAAGATTGCACTGTCTTGTGGATGCTCTGCTCTATTAGGCAGGAGACGCAGGCAGAGAGAAATGCATTTGGCATGAATTAAACAGCAGAGAAAACCCTTGCCGAGTGGGAGTAACCTGTCACAACCTGGTTTTTTCTGTCCAAATGGCCGGCGTTGTCTCGTAGTAATGCCATTACAACATTCCCATTCAGATCCCCATGACCCAGTCATTGTTTTGGGAATGAGTGCAAAGCGATCAGACACCAACTACTATAATTAGAAAGGGGAAAAACAGACACTTACCAGAGCTAACGTCTTTAGGCTGGAGCGTTTACAGCACTTTTTTTTAGGTTATGGAGCCTCTTTCTCAGTTTTGCTTCCTAAAATACAAATTATACAGTTTTTGGGTTCTTGCATTCCAGTTTGTGTTACTGCAGTGCACTCTCTTTCCTTTTCCCCCCTACTTTAATCGGAGTACAAATTGCTGTCAGCACATCGAGTTCATGTGCCAGCCACATTCAGAACAGGGTGTTCTGTGCTCTTCAAAACAAAATCGCTCTAGGGCAGTAAGAGAACAATAAGTCAGAGCTCCAGTTTAAGTGATGTTTTGCAGCAGACCGGGCTCACTTGATGTGGTTACACTCGGATTGCGCAGCTAAGCTCGGGTAATTTGGTTTGGTTTGACTTCATGGGGTTTGGAGGACCTCCTCCCCTTTAAGTTACGTAGACTTTAAGTCAAGAGAAAATGTTGCCCCTTTTTAACTTGTGTATTTCTTTCTCTACCAAAAAAACCCTAAGTAGAAGCATCCTGTGTACTTTTATTCTCTCTGGGCGCGTCGTAGATCATTTACTTCCCGTAAATCATGCTGGTTGGACTTAGCAGCAGACCTCCTGAGCCCTAGAGGCCAGGCTCCCAGTGAGTCATGACAGTTATTATCAAATATTTATTAAGTGAGCATTTGCACTAAGAGATGCAAGGTCAAAAGCAATCACAGGTCTTCCGCTGTCACGGTTTTCTTTGGTAGCAATTATTGAGACAATTAAAAAAAAAAACTGAATCTATAGGAGCTAGGCATGTCTGCATCTCTCACTGTGAAGGGGGCCCCTACTGTGGCAATCACCAGGCATTTCTATGGCTCCAAGGTGCTGTGTGAGTTCTTGTCAGCGGTCTTGTAGAACTTGTCACACCAGTGTTCCAAGTTTAGAAACCGGTTAACAGAGCGATAGCATTTGCTACCTGTAGATGTAAAGAATCAATAGGCTGTATACTCCCTGCATCTATGCTACCTCCTCTTGCTCTGATATTCCAGATAATGTCAGTACAGTTGTGTGCCGCATAACGACATTCGTCTCAACTGCAGACCAGACTGCATATACGACAGCGGTCCTGTAAGATTAGTACCATAGAGCCTTGGTGTGTAGTAGGCCACAGCATCTAGGTTTGTGTAAGCACACTCTGTGATGTTCACATGACGATGAAATCACCTAATGAATTGCAACTTTTTGCAAATTTTCACCATCCTGTTAGGTGGCCACAAACTTTGATTCCATCATTGGTCTCTCTTAGAGAGAGCAGCTACAATGAATGTTTTGTTCTGCTTTCTTAATTATGCCTTCGTTATAATTTGACTTGAACTTTTCTTTTTGGCTTGCTTGCTTCACTTATCTTTCTCAACATGTGTGTTAGTAGGCAATCTTTTTTTCCCCTGATATGGTGGGTTATCATATCTAAAGAGAACTTCTGAAATTATTTATATAGTTTTAATATCAAGTACATGCATTAAGCTGAAAACCAGCCTAGGAAACTGACACACAGGCAGGAATCCTTTGCAGAGTCTCTGGATTTCCTGTTTTGAAAACACATTCAAACTTGATCAACCAAAAACCACAATGAATGTACTTATAGTTTCCTCCCCCGCTGAATGCACTCTCCTTTAGGGAGGAAGATCCTTCTAACAATAAACCTTAGACAAAGAGATCTGTCAACTAAGTGGCAAGCTACTAGGATAATAAATCTCAATACTTGAGCTATTCCACAATATGTGGGCTGAAATTCACTTTGCTCAGCAAATCTTTTTTCATGAAAAGTGTCATTGCATTAGTCTAAATTAAATTTCTTGGGCAGATTTAAAACCATTTATGAACACAAACTTTTCAGAACTCCCAACTCCTTTAAAAACATCAGCTTTTACTCTAGTAAAAATATCTTAAGCCTTAGGCTCCTTGCAGAACCTCTCTAGTGTGTATGTATTTGAAAGTAATAAAGTTGAATTTATTTTCAAAATGTTTTCCAATTCAAAAGAACTTGCAGTGTGCTGCAAGTTGATTACGTTTTTCTGTCTGGAGCATTCCAAAAGTGAGTGTAAAATAGAATCATCTGCGTTTAGAGTAGGGGACGTAGAACAAAATCCCTATCTGCCAGCTCCACCCCGAGGGCCAGGCTAGCTCCTGTCCTTGTTTGCAGGGTCTGAGTTGAGAATCAGATCTTCTTTAGTTTGGCACAAGCTTCTTAGACTCCATCCTATGTCTGCGATGGGAACAAATCAGGATGGTATTAATCCTAGCGAATGAGAAAAGGGTAGAGAGCTTCAAAGCATAAATGTCCAGGTGACATTTTGGCCCCTGTATCTACACCAATGCTGTTTACTTTTCAGGGTTTCTCTCATTTTTCAGGCCTGACTAAAGGTAACCCTATCAAATGATTAACTATGGGAATTAGCTTTGAAGCTGGTTTCTGGCCTATATTGAGAGTTATTACTGGGTCACAGAATCATAGAATTTTAGAGCTTCAAAGGACCTTTGAGATCATGTAGTTCAAAAGTAGAGTAAGTTGGAATTGAATTTGTATTTGGAAAATAATAATTGTCTCATGGAATGAGTATAACAGAATAAGTGATTTTTAGTCTCTCTAAGGGAAGTTATTCATCTAAAGTAAAGCAACCAGTCTTAGAAAAGAAGCATTTTAAGAAATCATTACATTTGAATCTAGGCCATTATATATTACAGAAGTAGGAATAAAGAATTTTCATATGAAAGACAAGTTATTATATTGCTTAGTGATTGTTGTGCTATCATACAAGCCATCCATTTTTCTTATTGAGTCAAAGACCTAAATGGAAGGGAATGAATATCCTTAATATTAAAAGTAGTTGGAAAGTTTCAGAGAATTGTTTATCCTAGAAAAAAAATGTCTGACTAATCAAGAAAAAAATATATATCTATATGTTTTTCCTATTTTTGTCTTAAAAAAACATAAAATCCTCTTCTCTAATGTGAAATTACCTTGGGAATGAGCTGAGTGAGTTTGAATGGAATGGGGAATTAGGCCCCAAGAAATTGACCATTGACATTTCAGAGGTTAAGTAATTTGATTTGTAAAGTTATAGTAGACTGTTGATTCCTTCACACTTTACATTTATACTCCACTAAGGGATATAACTTCGTTAGTTATTGATGATGTTGCCTTTAGGTTTTCCATTTTTATTCAAATATATTTGTGAACGAGATTAAGAATCTTAAAGAAAAAAAGAGCTTCTGTATTCAGTTAACCTTTGTATATATCATTGGGGAAATAGGCATTCCGTTGTTTTTCATCCAAGCATCTGAAGCCAAGATGGAGTCATAAATGTTTGAGCCATTATATACTTGATATTAAATTTGTGACATTTTGATAATTATCTATTAAATAATCTAGTATTTCTTGATCCTGTGTTATAGGTGAGGAAATCTGTCATACAGTAGGCTTAAACTAAACCTATGTTTCCACTTGTTTTATTACCCCCAAGCTATCTTATTGATATAGTTATCAACAATTATAAGTTTAAACTTAGAAATATGATTGCTCTTAAATTTTCAGCCTGGGTGGACTAAGCTTCGACGAGACATCCCTACCTGTCTCTGGATGAAATCAGAAAGGGGAAATACTCATTTACCACTTCCCTAAATTAGCCAGTCCTGAGGAGCAGCTTTGTTGACTGTCCTGTTTCCTCTCCCTCAGTCCACCTGGAAGGCCGCTGTGGTGGAAAGACGTTTGATTGCAGAGACGTGGTTTTCATTGTTGGTGAAGGAGAAGACCATGACATTCCAATCGGAATTGACAAAGCCCTGGAGAAAATGCAGCGGGAAGAACAATGTGTTTTATATCTTGGACCACGGTAAGCAGCGTACCCATTCAGTAGACAGTGAAGTTGTCTTAAGAAGAGGAATATGCTTGCTTTTTCACTCAGTGTTTTGGTATTGTCAGTGAAGTTAATGTTAACAGTGGAAACAAATCAGGCTACACTTAGTCATGGAGTGAATTAATGGGCCTTTGAGTATCACAGAGGTTTGTGAGCCTGTTTACTTGATGGATATATGTTAAGGATGAAACTGACAGGCAAGTTTTGCTTGTTTGTTTATTTGTTTTGCCTACCATATTGCCAAGACAGGAAGCTATTGGTGCTTCTCACATGATTCTCTTGCCCCCTCTTCCCTTTTCTCTAAATTAGGCATGAGGCAGTATAACATGTGGGGGTTGGAAGAAGCAGCAGCATTGGGATGATTTATTACCGCTTGAATTTGTGCCACCTGTTCTTATACAGCGTGCCTGAAAAAAGTGTGTTCTTCCTGGATCTAAAGGCAGCGGAGATGACTCATTTTTGCCTAAATTTTTCCCATCATAAGGATATCCATTAGCACTTCCAAGCTTTGAACTATCAGACGCTAACAGTCTGTCTTGTGAAAACATGTTTGGTATTATTTTTAGATCTAAAATTATACCATGAATCCAACCCTTCTATCTTGAGAAATGGACCCTTGAGAGAAACCAGGGTGTTTTGATTCTGTTTGCATAAAAGTGCCTCTGCTTATCTTGTGTCTCCTCCCTCTCTGGCTCCTTGGATATCAGTCAGTAGGATTTTGAGTTGTCGAGAATCTGACGACCTGCACTTACCAATAGGTAACACTGTGCCTTTTGCACAGCCGCTTGCCTTTGTGGAGCCTTGGTCATAATCCAGTGGCGTATTTACCTTTGCCCTGACACTTGAGCCATAATCCTATTTCTCAAGTGATGTTGTAGCATGCCACCGCCCACTTGAAAATCCTTCCACAATACTCCACACCTTGAACCCTTTAGAGCCTTCACTGAGGCACCTTTTATTTAATACCTTCTTTTTCTGTCATATTCTTTTTTCCACTACTATATTCCCGCTTCACTGTGTTTTATTTACATTTACTCTATAGTTGTAGTTCATCCTCAGGGGAACCTTTTTCTTTCTATAAGAAACTTTTTGAAATCAAGTAGAAGATACAGAAGGCTGTCTCCTCCATATTCAAATAATATCTAATTATTTTTAATCTGGCATTCCAAAATTATAGTAGTTCTAGACTCATGTAAAGAGAGTGGTTTTTACATTCAATATGTTTTCAGATTTAAGCCCCTTGAGGATGAGTTCTGTATACATTGTGAGCATATATTATTACATGAGTCAGTTTATTAACACTTTACCCTAGCTGACAAGGCAATTGTGGGGGCAGATGTCTCAAGTTTAATGGCAAAGAGAAATAGAAATTATCCTTATATTTATTAATGCAAATAGTTCCTTGCAAGTTTAAATTGTTTGTTATACCATTAGTGGTTAAACCCTGCTGTGCTGCTCACCAGGTGTGTACACTTCTGCACGTCACTTAACTCTCCTAAGCCTCAGTTTCCCCTTCTTTAAAGTAGGGATAACAGTATCTAGCTTATAAAGTTGTGGAGGACTAAATGAGATAATGCTTGTAAAGAACTTAGCAAAGAGCCTGACACACATAAACCCTCAGTAAATTAGCTACTTTGCTATCATGATGACTATCTTTCTCTTCCATTTTACCCTCAGAACACAGGAAAAAGGAACTCCTATTTTAATGTATGGTAGATTTTTGAGATCTTTTCAGTCATAAAAGTAGTCGACAACTTTTCATAAATTTCTAGGTATAAAAATTTTTTCATGTTTTATGGAAATAATTCAGCATAGTTAGAAAAGAACGTTATTTCCTCTTCAAGATGTTGGTTAGTATGTTGAGGAGTTACATAAAGTGCATACTCTGCAATAGGAGACTGTCCTATCCACATGTGCATTGAGTAATATTATCCATGTATGTAAGAAATCCCTACACACAAGACATGTTGTGAGTGCAGTGAATTCACTTGTCTGATTCAGATTCCCACTAACACAGGACATTGCATCTGAGTGCTGCTATAAATATGGCTGTTGCAGATATATGCTCTCTATTACTCTTAGTGTCATCTGTATTTCATTCTTCAAAAGATTTCCAGAGCATACTTTCTCTTTGATTCTGGTAGACTCGTTGGCAGGATGTTTTTAGAATAAGAAATTAATAAAACACTTCCAAAGAACCCATTTTCTCTCTTTTCTCATCAGGACAACATCTTTTATATTGTTGTAAATATTGTGACTGAATTATTGTTTTTACTTTAGGTAAAGTATGGCTGGTTTTAACTTTTTTCTTTTTTTCTTCCTCATTGTTTCTGTCTTGCACCAACCCCAATCAAAAACGTAGCTGCCAAGAGCCATAGTGTCTAATTATTAGGCAGTGTGAGTCAAAAACTAAACAATTTTCTGGGGACACACAGAGTCTGAATTTAAATCTTGGTTCTACCACTCCCTCTTTGTGTGACTCTCAGGAAGCACTTCTCTCTGGTTTCTTCATCTGTAAAAAGGGAGCAATTGGTAAGAACTTGTGCTACAAATGCTTCTTGTATGCACATAAAGTCTTGATGGTCATTAATAGTCATTATTTGTATCTCTACTCTCTGCAGGCAACTGTTAACTCAAGAACATTAATACTGGATTCCTTCTGTTACTGTAGCCCAGTTTGTCTTTTAGTTAAGTCCTGGAATTCCATTTGTGGTGTTCTGTCTTTCAGTCAGATGCATCTGTGTGCCCTGGGTCCTTCCTCGCCCAGGCTGATCTAGCACATCAGACAACTTTCTGTGTAATATGGAAGTCAGGTTAGATGCTTCCAAAACAGTTTGGTGTGAGCTTATGCCTCCCTAGGATGGTGTGCTCCACATACATCTTCACAGAATCTCTTCATTCTTACCCAAGGGGTTGAAGAAATAATATTCTTCTTCAGTATTCTTTAATCCTGTTGACAATAACCAGGACAATTAGGTGCCTCCCTCAACTTAACCCAACCCCACACTCCCCACCCCTAGCCATGGGACCCATATTTGTGAGTTCCTCCAAGGCAGCTTTTCTCATCCTCAGCACTACTGACATTTTGTGCTGGATGTTTCTTGGTTGTGGGGGCTGTCCTGTGCAATGTCTGATGTTCAGCAATGTCCCTGGCCTATACCCACTAGATGCCAGGAGCATCTCCCTAGTTGTGACAAACTCAATCTCTAGACATTGCCAAATGTCCCTGGTAGGGGTAGAGGAGACTAAAATTACCCCTCTTGAGAGCCAGTGGTCTAAGGCAAGTGCCAGTTCATCTGCTGGATTTGTACCTGCTGTAGCACAGGGCTCCAAATATAACATGCTGTTGGTATGCTCAGCAAGGACTCCCCTGCCTACCTACTTCCCAACAGTTAAGAAATGTTCTTACTTACCAGATGGCAGAAACGAAAATAGGAGATATATAAGTCTAAGAGTAAAAAACTAGTCACCACTTCCTAAAGTTGGCCACTGGTAATTATGTCCTTTTATTTCTTTGCTGAAGATACCCTTTGCCCTGCTATTAAAACTACCACACCCCATTCTTGCCAGCTCTTATTGTATCTCTATGCCTCTCTTTGGCTCCACCTTCCATTTTCTTGTGTAATAGTGGAGGTGCATGAGTAAGCATTTTCTTCCTGAAAAATTCAGGTGAGGGGTAAAGAAAGTGGTGCAAGATACAAGCAGCAAGATAAAGCGTTCCCACTCCAGTCCTTTCGCCCCAGAGAAAATTGGAGGTATTAGCATTGACTTGGTTTTGGCATCTTTCAACCCATACCCTAAAAGTTTCGGTTTACTAAGTTTTTTGCAATGCCATTCTGTATATTAAAGAGTAGCTTGTTTTGAAACAGATGGGAACAGAATATATTTCAGTGAACACCTTCCTAACACACTGGGCACCGTTCTAAACGCTGGGGAACCACTGAACCAGACGAGCTCCACCAGAACTTCCATTCTAGTAAATGTGTGCTCCTTGAATGCCTTGGATTTGTTAAAGATCTTAAATGATCCAAAAACAAACTTATAGATGCCCAGCTATTTTATTCAGTAAGTTTTGGCTAAAAGGTCTAGCGTTTTAGTGTGATAGCCACAGCAGTAGGAGAGTATTCCTCTTGGCGAGGTGTTCAAGTTTGCCAGGGCTGTTCTTTATAATATATTTGTTATATCTTTGGTGTTTTCTAGTGTGCTTTTTAAAAGTCTTGAAAAAATACTGTGAGAATGTATTTCCTTCCTGATGTGTGAGCCTTTCCCCCCACTTATCTGACTGGAAGTGGTAGTGTTGGAAGGGACCAGCACTTAAAGTGAAAAGCTTATTAAGACATACCTCTAACAAACAGCTCTATGACACTTACAGCGCCTGTCTTCTCTGTCCTCCTGCGGAGAAAGCTTTGGGGGAAAGTCTTAATAGCCAAATAATGGCTGTTTTATAAAAAGAACTAGATATAAAATCAAGCAGATAAAAAGGCAGTGACATTTAAGATCACATTAAGTAAGCTGTCCCAAGGAGGACAGGTGTTGCATTACATGTAAATGTGAAGGAGAAAAGAAAACTAAATCTAGCCTGGTTTCTCAAAAAACCACAGCAGTGTACTTGGCACTCCATCTTCTCATCAGCATCTGGTTTGTCTTCAGGGTCTCTGATGTGTGTAGTTTGCAAATGATGGCTCTATGCTAAGGTGATGCCTGGAAGTCCTAAAATACGCCAGTTCTTTTAAAGTTTTATTTTTACTCTCCATTTCAGATATGGTTTTGGAGAGTCAGGGAAGCCTAAATTTGGCATTGAACCTAATGCTGAGCTTATATATGAAGTTACACTTAAGAGCTTCGAAAAGGTGAGAAAATACCAACTTCTCTGAAATCATGGTAAATTTCTTCTTTATCTGCTTCCTATAAATTAGTATTTTATATTACTAGGTGGTGTTGATGGAGGGTATTTATTTGTATGTTGTGCTTTTCATGATCAAGTTTGTCTCTCGTCTCTGACCCTGCTGCTAGACTATGGGACAGTGATACAGCACAGCTGATATATAACCAAAGATCTCAGTGTTCTTATTTTGTTCCTATGTGTCAGCCTTTTTTTTTTTTTTTTTTTTACTTTTTTGGATATAATCCAAGACTTGTTCCCTTATTTGTTCCTAGACTTGTTCTTTTTGTACTTTTTTCCTGGGTTGAAGACAAAAAGGTTCACGTTCTGCCAAGCAGCTCCTTGGGGGAGTGGGGCGCAGTTTTCCAGTGCTGAACGGATTGTACCCTTCTTGGAAGTCACGAAGAGGCCTTCTCTGTGGCTCCAAGTTATTAACCAAAATGCAAGGCTTCATGGACCACCAGGCTCTGTGACACGAGACACAAGAGACAAACCTACTAACCCTAGGCCTTTTCTTTTCATACCTGTCCAAGTAGAAAAAAGAGAGTTTGTCTTTTGCCTAGGGTTCCAGAAACAGCATGCCTCCTTGAGCATAGCTCCATCGCAGGCCTGCCCCCGGAGGCTCCCAGCGGCGGCTTCACTGGACAAACACAAAGCATATGCCTGAGCTGGGTACGCTGTCGTGTCCAGCTCAGTCTGCATTGCGTCACAGAGCCCCGCCCTTCCCCGAGAGCCTCAAGAACTGCATCTTTATGCCTTTTTCATTCCTGCAGTGTTCTCTCCATGTTCTGTACATTAAGCTGTGGACCAGAAACGTGACCATTTATATTTTATTGACTCAAAAAGGAAATCATTGTCCTTTCATCCTGTAACTTTGAGCTAAGAAAGTCAGGGGAGGACTGCTTTGGGATTTTCCTCCCAACAGTGATGTTCCTAATCATCCCCTCACACTTCATGTTCCCTGAAACAAACATGCTCTTGTCATGACCATCGCTTGTTGTCAGATAACCTCTTGTGAAGGCCTGCTAGCTCAGCACTGATCCTCCAGTGCTGTCTTCATAGCACAAAATGTTTTTTATTGTTAAGGAAAGAGAAAATAATCTTGAGCATATGGTTATTTAGACCTTTCGCTTTCCTATTTCCATTTTATAAAGTAACCCCTGTCCCTTTCCATCCATGGCCCAGTGGACATTGCTTATTTAGGAGCATTCTCACTGTGGTATGCCACAGTGAACCTGCGCTCAGTCATCACTCCAGAGTATATTCCATGCAACACTGCTTGGTATGTTTGAGACCACGTGAAGGTGTGTGATGTTGTTGGGGGCAACATGATTTAATTCTCTGCCTCAGAGCATTAAGAATATATTTATGCCCCATAAAGACTAAACCCAATATAAAAATTGCAAAGGGCCTATGTTACTAGATTTTTAAATAATAGAACTAAATTGTTAGGAAGCAACATAGAGTTGCCAGAAAGACTGGTAACTCTCATTATTCACTTTAAAAGGGGTGGAGGGGGCTGTGACACCAGGAATACACCTCTAATTGTCTTGAATAGAGAGAATTTTACAGTTACCCACTTAAGCTTCATAATTTCTGTGCAGTAAATAGTACTGACAGCCATTTTCACTTTCCCTAAAGGACCCCAGGTTGTTTGACTCTGTGATCCATCTAAATCCAGCTGTTCGTAGTGGAAGTGCAGTTGTTATAACAGTGGAGAGTAATTATACACATAATACAGATTAGCAGACAATCATGAAATCATTTATTTATGGCTTTGAAATGATATTTTTGCATCAGCTTTACCCTCCTATTTATGTTTTACTTAAAATTCCTCAGGTATACATCTGCAAGTTGATATAGTTTGGAGGCTTTAGTGTATCTGGTTGTTTTAGCTTGGAGAGACAACTGCATGACCTGGAGTTTTTAAAATTCTGTTTGAATACACAACTATGACTTGACTACAATAGTGTTCCTATTTTAGAGTTGAGAAACTGAGGCTTAAGAGAAACAACTTGTTGAAATTATTGTAGCAGTTTAGTGGCAGTTTGCAGGAGGTAAACAAAGGACCCTAGCTTTCATTGTGTGGCCTCACCTTGTAATTCTAAAGACACACTCTTTTGGGGTGTGGGTTTTTTTTGTTTGTTTGTTTTTGGTGAGGAAGATTAGCCGTGAGCTAACATCTGTGCCCATCTTCTTCTATTTTGTATGTGGGATGCCACCACAGCATGGCTTGATGAGCGGTACATAGGTCCACACCCAGGATCCGAACCTGCAAACCCTGGGCTTCTGAAGCAGAGCATGCGAACTTAATCACTATGCCACCAGGCAGCCCCTGGCATGCAGTTTCAAAAGCCAGTGTGTTTTGAGGTGTGGGTATCCTCTAGAAGTAGCTACTGTTTCTTCTTATGGGCATCCGCTGATGTTTTTTCCTTCTCTGTTCATCTAACCATTGTCACAAATTTACACAACAGGCCAAAGAATCCTGGGAGATGGATACCAAAGAAAAATTGGAACAGGCTGCCATCGTCAAAGAGAAGGGAACTGTGTACTTCAAGGTGTGTGAGTCCTTGTACAATCCTTTCCATCTCAGAGAATTTACTCAAGTGTCAATGAATTGTGATGATATTCCCTACTCTGAATTCTATCAACACCCTTCTGGGTAAGAATAATCCTGAATTTTTACAAATCTGTCATTTTCAGTATACAAAATAGTGAGAAAGAATGAATTAATGTGACAAAAAGAATACAAATGCCTCTTTTACACCTTCTACTCCAGATTTAACCCTCTGTAAAGGCAGACCAGGTCTGGCTTGCCCACCCACCACTGTATCACTCAAGGCCTAAAGCATCTTGCTTGGTACATAGTTGGCACTCAACAAGTATTTGTGGGATGAAACAAAGAATGAATCGAATAATTGTTACCAAGTAATAGAATTTGTAGGGATAAGTTTCACCTCATTTTCCTTTCCACTGTCTTGGTGAAGTCACTAAGGCGCATGAAAAAGGAAAGAAAACATGCACCAATCGCAAAAGAAACTGCTAGGGGGAGAGTATTAATTTCTTCTGATGGCCAAGATGATTCCTGCCACACTTGCTTTTGTGAGGAATCTTCAGAAATTCCTGAATGATATTTGTCATTGATTGCTTCTCGAAAACCCTTTCTTGTACAAGGTATAGGAATGTGTTATTTCCTTGCTTAGTCAAATGTCAAAAGCCTCACCAACCCCCAAACTGTTAATATTCTATTTAGAAGTTTTGGGAAATATAAAAAATACATTTAAACTCTCCATTTATATAGGAAACCCCATTCAGAACCCATGGTAAGAAAAGTACAAAAAGAAAGAAACAGTACCTTGTTCACTTCTAATCAGAATGCTCTGCCCATTGCTTCCCTGCCCCCAGATATGTACCTTCTCCATGTCAAGCAGAAGGGCTTAGTAAGGAGGAGAGTTAGAGAAAGAACAGGAATTTTGTCGAGGTTTCTTTCTTTTTTTCTTGCCACTGTAATCCACGAACAAAAATTAATGATGTTTTCAGCAGTCTAAAGCAGTGATGCATAAATGTACTTCAGCAAGTCTTTGTGAAATATCTGCTATAAGACCTGCTGTTGCGCTAACAACGTTGTCTGGAAGGAGGGGAGGCAATGTTAACCTACATGAAACAACTAGAGAATTATCTAAGACTGTATAATAAACACAAAATTAACACAGCCAGATGGCAATATGTATGGTTATTGTTTTTTCAGAGTTTGAGAGGAGACCCATTATTGGGTCATGAAATCAATTTAGTGGAAGTGTATTGCATTATGTAGTAGAGATAAATTTTATTTCATAAAGCTTTTATTCAGTTGTGTGTGAGTTGGTACTGGATCATAATTTAAAACATATTTCTTATGTGAGTTATGGTTAAACAAATTTGAAATCTGTTTGTTTAGATAACAATTATTTTTATATATTTATAATTATTTATTATATATACTAATATAATGTATAGATCACCAGAAAGCATTGAAGTATGGTGGAATGAGCTCCAAATTGGGAAAACTGGGCTTTATAGCTCCAAATGATTTAAAGTCAGTTAAGGTCCAAAGAGGTTATTTTTCCATGTGAAAAGTGAAGGAGTTAGGTTAGATGATCCCTAAGTTTCTTCCCAGCCCTAAGATTCTGTGAGTTTCTAAACTCGAGAGAGCAAGTTTGATTTTTTTTTTAATTCCAATTGAAGTATATCAGATACTTCTAAACTATTTAAATAAGACTCAAAATGTGTTATTTGTAGACCCAAGTACATAATACACTAGAATAAAAAGAAAATTTTCTGTAAAATTTCTTAAGACCATGGGTTCTGAATGGGGTTTCCTATATAACTGGAGTCCATAAAAGGCTTTAAATGTATTTTTTATATTTCCCAAAACTTCTAAATAGAATATTAACAGTTGGGGGGCAGTGAGGCTTTTGGCATTTGACTATAATTATATCAACTTGTGTAGTAAAACAGCTCAGCTATTCAGAAGCTCCTTGGTTGCTGATGACTCAGAACTTTGGGGAACATTATTAGTAACAAAATAGTGTTGCAAAGCCATGTGTCATATAGCTGTGTCCTGACTATATACAGAGAGATGACCAGAATTGAGTGATCAGTAGCAGAAAGCAGTGTTTAAGTGTCAGTACAATTACTTAACTTTGTTGCTTCTTAGCATCACAATTGCAATAGTGATTTGTGTATTTCATAATATTATGATCCCTCTTAAAATTACTGATCTTTGGATACAATCTGGATCAGCAGTCACACATATGGAACTTATTACTTTTAACATGCAATTTGATAGACAAAATCTTTCAAAACATTAGTCCATTGGGGGGAAATTAATGAAAGGTTCAAAACCACTGACCTAAGACTTTTCCCCCAGAATGTCTCTGAACATTTTGTACAACTGAAAACTTCCCTGGAGTCACCTTCATAATTATAGGTAAAAAATCCCAGCAATGATCCTAGTTTTAGCTGTAAGACTTCAGAATGGTCAGTAGATAGTTTCCTGTGCACATTCCCTTTTTCAAATGTTAGGGCAGGTTTCAGTCTGCCACCCTGCCCTCCTGGGCCTCATCTTTCCAGGGTGTGAGTTGATTTGGCATGTTGTGCACATGCAGAGTCCAGATGTGTGGGTGAGAACAAAGATGGGGTGAAATAAAAATCTACGTTTCATGCCATCTCTACATTGGAGCTCCATTTTCATTGACCTGTCGGTTTGGTTTACACCTAAGTAGGTGAATCTCTCCCCTTAGTAGGGTTAAACTGTACTCAGCTTTTAAATGGGAATGGTTTTGCTGTTTAGATTGTAAACTCCTATCAACCTCTAAACACTAAAGAAAAGAAAGGTAGGAAGAGGAGTCTTTTCACTGGGCTCTGAAAATAATTAGTAAGCACAGACAACATGACATTATGCCGGACATCGTGCAAGCCAGGTAACAGACATGATTTTTGCCCTCATAGCTGACGGTATTCTGCAGGACAGGAACATTAACTATCACAGCTGGTTAGTGTTTCTCTTTTCTGACTTAGAGGTGAAGTGGTAAGGCTGAGGGCACTGCAGTGATATGGGGTTCTTGCGCCCCCTTGTGCTCCTTGGGGAAAAAAGCATTTCTAAAACAAGCTAGCTAAGGATCATCTTTCAACCGCTGAAGCTTTTTCAAACAAACCAGGCTTTGCTATATTTTGACCACCCTTACTGAACCAAGAAACCAGTGCTGTGATTTAGAAACGTCATCTATGACTCTAGAATTTTTGGTTAAAAGAAAAAACAAACTCATAGGGAAGAGTCCACCCTGCCTTTTTTCTCCTTTCTTCGTTCTTTTAATACAAAATTTCTCATCCTCAGCTCTATTGACATTTGGGGCTGTATAATTCTGATTTGGTGGGAGGGTATTTAGCAACATCCCTGGCCTCAACCACTAGAAGCCAGTAGCACACACACCTCTTCCAGTTGTGGCAACTGAAAAACATCTCTAAACATTGCCAAATGTCCCCTGGGGGGGCAAAATTACCCCCAGTCGAGAATGCCTGTTTTAGTACATCAGAAGCAGAAATACCACAAAACAAAGACGTTTGTCCGTTAAAAGTTAAGATCTAGGGGCTGGCCCAATGGTGTAGCAGTTAAGTTTGCCTGCTCCGCTTCGGTGGCCCGGGGTTTCGCGGGTTCGGATGCCAGACAGGGACAGACGCACCGCTTGTCAAACCATGCTGTGGCAACATCCCATATAAAGTAGATGAAGATGGGCATGGATGTTAGCCTGGGGCCAGGCTTCCTCAGCAAAAAGAGGAGGATTGGCAACAGATGTTAGCTCAGGGCTGGTCTTCCTCACACACACAAAAAAGTTGAGATCTAAATAAAATTGTATATGATATATGTGAAAGAACTTTCATGAAATTAAAATGCTCTATAAATGTAAAGGACCTATTATGAAGTTTATTACTAGTTTTTTTAGAAGCCATAGCCTTCTATCATTCTGATTATTCAGAATCTACTGAAGTGATAGGATCTGGGTCTTTGTCCTCCCTGGCTCTTCTTTTCCTATAACAATATATTAGGAGATAATCAGAAAAGGTAACAGTACATTAAAGATGAAGGAGGAGAAAGAAAAAGGAAGAAGAAACTAGATGTTAAGGGAAAGTGCCTGTCCTTACCTAATTCAAATGAAATGACACCTACCCACACCTCCATTTCTGCTCCCAATAATAGAAAAAGTTTTGATTCCATAGTTATAGTCTTTTGACCTTAATATTTATTCAGCAAACCTTCATTAAGGGCCTCTTTATGCTAAAGTCTGGATATTACAAAAGGGATAGGATATGTCCTGTCCTCAAAGAGCTTACAATCCAGCAAGAGAAAAGACAGTGACAGAAAGAAAAGGCCAAACCCTAAAACTGGTGAGGACTTTCTTCTTTTTTTGTAGTGCCCAAAAGAGTGTAGTGGGCCTAAGGCTATGACAAAATATAAGTATTTTCTTAGTCTGCTCAGGCTGCCATAATAAAATACCGTTCACTGGGGGCTTAAACAGCAGGAATTTATTTCTCACAGTTCTGGAGACTGGAAGTCCAAGATTAAGGTGCCAGCAAGGGTCGGTGTCTTGTGAGAGCCCTCTCCTTGGGTTGCAGATGACTGCCTTCTTGTTGTATCCTCTCATGACCTTTCCTAGGTGCTTGCGAGTGGGGAAAGAGAAGAAGCAAGTTCTCTGGTGTCTCTTACAAGAGTACTAATTCTATCCTGAGGGCCCCACCCAAACCTAATTACCTCCCAAAGGCCCCATCTCCAGATACCATCACATTAGGGGTAGGGCTTCAGTGTATGAATTTGCAGAGAACATAATTCAATCCATAGCAAGTACAATATAATTTCTTCAAGAATTTCAGCATTTATTCTGAAAGGGACCATTTTCTTATTACACGTAGCCTGTATCACAAATTTCTGAGGCAGAGAGGATAATAGACTTTGATTTTAGTACCCTTCTCCTACATAGCACCTCAGAACGCTTTTGCACTGCCTATCTACAGCAGAACTGGTGAGCTCTATAAGTCTTCTCTTTCCTAAACAAGTCACTTTTAAAGAGGGATGTTGAAGGGGGATGTAGCTTTGCCCTCATTCAGACCCAGGCCCTCCACTTGGAACAGGTCTACTCCGTCCTCATCACCAAAAGTCTACATCAGGGCTTCCTTTCTACAGGTGGAGCTCATTTCTTATGCCAACCACTTGAAATCCTTTATAACAAACATTCTTAGAGATTCGCTCTGTGATTTTTCTCCTCTTACTCAGTTGTTGGTGAAGTTTGGAGTGTATGTGAGGATACATAACTCTACATTGAAATGTATGCACTGCTTTGACTATGATAAATCCTAGTGACATGATCCGAACACTGTTCATTGGTCAGACATTGGATTTAATGTCCTAATGGGTCTGGCTGCAATTCTACCATCTGGTAGGATGTGTCATCTGTTTTCAAGCTTATAGTCACCTGCAGAGGAGATCCCTCACCTGTACTCCCATTTTATTTCTGCATTTACAGGCTATCACTCCTCTCTTGCATTCATCCTAAAATGGCAGTAAATACATTGTCAGCCCCATAATTTCTTGTATAGAGCATGTATATAAATTAATTCGTGAACTCATTACACAACTGTTATTCACAATTGTTAGAATTCTACTAATCAGGTAAGAGCAAAAATATGATTAAGAGATTTTTCTCATGTAGTTAGCTGACACCTACATCATTTATATTTTATACTTATTAATGTTGGATGCTACTGTTCAACTATGTATTCCCATTGTCTATAGATCAGTTGTCAGCAAACAACAGCCTGTTTTTGTAAGTAAGGTTCTATTGGGAAACAGCCACATCCATTTATTTATATGTTGTCTATAGCTGCTTTTGTACTACCATTGACAGAATTGCAACAGAGATTGTTTGGCCTGCAAAGCCTAAAATATTTATTATCTGCCCCTTTACAGAAAAAAGTTTGCCAACCCCTAGTTTACACAACTAAGGTTTGCCATGTTTGGGACTGGCACTTGCCAGAATGTAGTATCTACTATGCAGTGCTGATTGTCAGAGAAAAGGGAAAAGTAGCTTTCACTTCAAGTAAACTAATGACATCATCTAAAACTACTCACTGACCTTTGGAAAATCTGATAAATATTGGCACCAAAGAATATAACCCAAAACCTTGATGCTCTCCTGCTGAAGGAACTACACCTCTGAAAAGGATGAGACGGTATATGCTGGAGAACATTGTCCTAAACGAGCTCAGAGGCCACTGGGACTTCAGAAAGAACAGGAAAAGGTGCCTGGGTAGCTACCTCCTGAGAACAGAAAGAAATGATCAAATACCCTGGTTAGTATGAGGGGTTGTTTCGTTTTGAGGATTTGGTTTTCTCAGAGAGGGCTGAGCTTACACTTCTTTTGTACCCCGTCCAGGACCTATACGACATGTAATTACTAGCTTTTTTTCTCCCAGGGAGGCAAGTACATGCAGGCGGTGATTCAGTATGGGAAGATAGTATCCTGGTTAGAGATGGAATATGGCTTATCAGAAAAGGAATCGAAAGCTTCTGAATCGTTCCTGCTTGCTGCCTTCCTGAACCTGGCCATGTGCTACCTGAAGCTTAGAGAATACACCAAAGCTGTCGAATGCTGCGATAAGGTAGAGTGTCTGCATGTGAGATGGACTTTCGATATTCCAGATCTCTTTCTCCTTTCTCATACTTAGTCTTCTTTTGCTTTCTCTCAGCCAAGAGTTGGAGGGTTTTTCATTTTGCTTTGTTGTATTCGTTTGGGATTATTTATTTCTCAGTATAAATTGGGAAATTCAGGAAGATTATGGTCAGACTTTTCGGTGCCTAGACTATTTATAATAATACATTATAAATAAAAATTTTTATAAAATTAAACAATCTTCACCCATGACCTTCCTCTATGGCATTTGGTATCAGATTAGACATAAAATTTCTCAGGTTCAATTTAATAAGAACAGATTTAACTTAAGCCTTCCAGGACTTTAATATAACAGACTGCAATTGCTTATATAGAAGGATACATACAAGTTGCTTTTTATTATGATCATGTTTATTCACTGATTAAGAATACACATAAATAATTTGAAAGACCATCAAAGCATCAGCAGCCCTCTACCTTTCTACATTTGTATTGTTAATACTGTTATTGGTCTTTTAGTACTTGGGTGGTCCGTGACAGTGGTTTATCATGTATGATTCTGATAGTTTTATACACCAGCTGGTGCTGACTGTTACATCAGGTGTTTCATCTTAGAGTGAACACTATATGTTATACTATTGTCTGTGGATCCAATTATTGGATTATCTTGAAGATAAGCCATAAAGAGAGAAGAAAAACAAGCAACTATTTCATACATTCTTTGTAAGGGTTTTTTTGGTTTTGTTTTGGTTTTTTTTTTTTTTTTTTTTTGCTGAGGAAGATTTGCCCTGAGCTACCGTCTTTGCCAGTCTTCCTCTGTTTTATATGTGGGTTGCCGCCACAGCATGGCGGACAAGTGTTGTAGGTCCACACCTGGGATCCAAACCTGTGAACCTGGGCTGCCGAAGCAGAGTGCACCAAACCTAACCACTATGCCACAGGGCCAGCACCTGTAAGATTATTTCTGAATTTTAAGATTTTGAGTTTTGTGGATCAATATGTTCCCTATCATGTTACACTAAATTTTTGCATGAGAAGGCAATATTATTGTTAATTACACTTTTAAAACTTTGCGCTTTATTTATTATAGAAATAGTATAAAGTTTTTCAAAATTCAGACATTATAGAAACATAGAAGAAAGTGAAAGTCCATTCATAAAATTCCCATTGACCCTCTCTCCCAAGACCAGTCATTCATTCCACACATACTCCTTCCGTTTTTTCCATAGAGTAATGTATATGTGTATATATTTTTTAAATGAGAATGTATAGATTTAGATATATAGTTTTATAAAACAAGGACATCTTTCTGCATCTTACCAGTCCATCATGTAACTCTCCTTTATTCTTTTTAAAATCTATATGTATCCGTTGTATGTATCTATCATAGTTTATTTAACTAATCGCCTTTGGCAGATATCCGGATTTTTGATACTACAAATTATATAGCGTCTGCTTTTGCATACTTGTGAGATTGTTTCTGTAGGATAAATTTCTAGAAGTAGAAATACTGGGTTACAAGACATGATTATTTTAATACATTAAAGTTGTAAATTTTAATACATTATATATTATCACTAAATATTATCAGTGGGTTTTTTTTTCCTCAATATTATTGGCAACAAAAAATTATTTTCATTTTTATTTCTTGGTTACTAATGAAGTTGCACATCTTTTCATTATTTATTAGCCATTTGTATTTCTTCTGTGAATTGCCTGTTCACATCCTTTAAGGGAATATTTGTTTTCAATTGAGGCAATCTGTACATTATCACTGTTAACCCTTTGTCTGACTATAGGGACCCTGTTCTCACTTATTCGTCTTTTAACTTTGTTGGTGGTATCTTTTTCTGTAAAGAAAGTTTTAATATTTATGTAGTCAAATTTGTGTTTTCCTTTCTAGTTAGGTCTTGCCCACCCTAAGATAATGAAAATAACCCTGTTTGGTACTTGCAAAACCGACTCCAACTAGGTTTGCTTTAAAAAAAAAGTAATAATTTAAAAATAGCCCTATTATATTTTCATGGGGTCTCTTTTTTTGCATGTAAATATATTTAGTCTAGAATTTATTTTTGTGTTTATGATGTGAGGTAAGAATTTAACTCTTATTTTCTAGTGGAGAGCCACTGTCTCTTCCCCATTTATTGCAAAGTTAATCCTTTCCTCACTGATTCACATTACCACATTTGCCATTATTAAATCTTTTTGTATACATACACATGAATCTGTTTCTGAATGCTTTGTTCTGTTCCACTGACCTGTTTGTCCATGGACTGGTAATCAAACCGTTTTAATTTCAATAGTTTAATTGTATATCTTTCTCTCTGGTAGGTTAAGTCCCCTCTCATTATTTTTATTTTTCCAAAATTTTTTCAGCCATTCTTGGGCATTTACTTCTTCCTCTCAAGAGCCCTCTCCCAAGTCCCCTTGGGATCTTTATAGAAATTACATTAACTACATAAATTAATTGGGGTAATTAGTTGTATCTTGATCAGTAGTATATAATTACCTTGAGCCCCATCTTTTCAATGGGCTTTTTCCAATTCCCTTGTCCAGAGAGATTTGGTAAAATTCCCACAAGTTACATTCATCCTTTCTAAAATATAGACCATCTGTTCCTAGGCCCTTGGACTGGACAGTGCCAATGAGAAGGGCTTATACAGGAGAGGTGAAGCCCAGCTGCTTATGAATGAGTTTGAGTCAGCCAAGGGCGACTTTGAGAAAGTGTTGGAAGTAAATCCCCAAAATAAGGCCGCAAGACTGCAGATCTCCATGTGCCAGAAAAAAGCTAAGGAGCACAACGAGCGGGACCGCAGGATATATGCTAACATGTTCAAGAAGTTTGCGGAGCAGGATGCAAAGGTGTGTGCAGAACCCGCTTGCCTTCAGGTAGATCAAGAACTGACCTTGCCCCTTTGATTTTTGTTCTAAGAAGTTTAAGCATAGGGCACAAGGGACAGGTAGACAACCCAACAGGCACAAGAATAGGGAAAATGATTTCTAGTCTGTTCTGAGAGTGGTTTGGATCCAGAGGTAGAATAGGGCTGTTCTACTTACCAAAGGCACATAGTCGTGAGGATCTGTCATGTCTGTGCAGACGATGAGGAAAATAAATTCCCTGGAGACATACTAACCAAAGAAAAGTGAAAGCTCCCACTCTAACTGTTGGCAGCACAGCCCTGACCTACCCAACCGTGCAACCTAAAGTCGTTGTGATGCCCCCTTGTTTTAGAGCTGACACAGTCTGGAGGAGCTAGGAATTAATTGAACATTTCACTCCTTTTTTCTCTAACCCTCGTGATTTCTGATTTCTTCCCCAGGAAGAGGCCAATAAAGCAATGAGCAAGAAGACTTTAGAAGGGGTCACCAATGAAAAAGAAACAGAAAGTCAAGCAATGGAAGAAGAGAAAGCTGAAGGCCATGTATGACACCACGCAAAGGAGGGAAGAGTCCTAATGAACTCGGTCCCCTCCTCCATGGGCTTTCACCCAACTCAGGACTAAACAGTGTTTAATGTAAAGTTTGTTATAGTCTATGTGATTCTGGAAGCAAATGACAAAACCAGTAGCTTCCCAAAAAACAACCACCCTGCTGCTGCCCAGTGCTCTCATTGAGGGGGTGGTGTGGGACCACTCCAGGTGGAACAAAACAGAAATGACTGTTGGTGTGGAGAGGTTGAGCCAACAGCTTAAGTCCAGCTCATTTCAGTTTATGTCAACTTTCAATATCCAGTTTAGGGTCCCTGGAGATAATCCTAACAATTTGGGGCTGTCTGTCAGGTTTTAAATTTGATTGAACTTTATTAGCACTGCACAAACCTAAAAATTAATGCTTAATGAATTTCTCCTTTCCTGCAGTTGGGTAGGGGAAAGGAGGATGAGGTTTTGTTTTTTTAAATGACTGAAGTGCTATGAATGCAACCTGTTGCATTTTTAACCCACAGAACCCACGGTGGAGGGGTCTGATATCCCCTCAGGTCCACAGCAGCACCACAGACTTGAAAGCCAGAACCTTAGAGGCCACTTGCTTGCTGACTTAGCTGCCTCCGCAAATCCCTCCTTAGTAAGCCCGCCTCCTTGTGAGAGTGGGTGTACCACAGCCAGGCTGTCCCTGCAGGAGGACTTCTGTCATTCCTAAAACGCTCTTCAGTGATAATGAGCAGAGGGAGTTTCTGGATTCACTTTCCCTGTTTTGGATGAAGTTTTGAGATGCTGAAATGTGAAAAGAGCCATCAGAATTGTGCTTTTTCTCCTCTCCTCTATTCCTTTTAGGAAATAATGTTGAGTACAGTACTGCCTGCCAGCACTACTACTGTTCAGTTTCTTATTTCCATTCTAACCCTTGCTATTAAGAATTTAAGACTTGTTCTTATACTATCTTTGACTTGGAGTGGATTAATTTACGTATCCATTTAGGATCCATGCAGCCTTTTTTGTTGTCTTTTTAAAATTATTGGCTCATAAACATATGTATACTGGTTTGTGGAACTTTATTTACACTCTATCATGCAAAAAAAATTGACTTTTTACTGCTAAGTAGCTTAAGGGGTTGAAAAAAAGTAGTTGCTCTTCTACGTTAAGGGTTTTCTTTGCAGGTGTGACACGCGGTAGCTTTCTTCTGCACTGATAGCTTCTTTGTTCTGGTGTGAGTTGTGAAAAAGAATTGAAAACAGCTTCCCATGCAGGTACATCTAGCCTAAAATCTCCAGTACTTGGGCATTGAATTAGGGCAAGTCTTAAATATGTACATGTAGTTGAAATTTAGTTCTTACGGGTAAACGAGAATGAGCATGGCTTTCTGTTCCCACAGCCTAAGAAACACTCATGGGAATGCATTTGGCAACCCAAGGAAACATTCACTTTAACCTGGAACATCTCACTTTTTTAAATCCTAAAGAACACTGGCAATTGTATTTTAGTTTTTATTTTTATGGTAGTTTTAACGAAACACTTTCATTGTTAGATTAGGACCCATGTTAAAACCTGAAAATACAGTCATTTCCTTTTATACTAGTTTTCTTCTCCATGGAACAAATGGAATTGAGTTATGAGTTTCTCCTTTAAGGATAACTAAAATCCTTTTAATTTCCCATTTACACTTTTGTCTTTTTTCATGAGGTATTTCTCCAAAAAGCCCCAGTCTCACCTAGGAAATATGAAAAGCAAAAAGTTGATTTTGCTTATTTGCTTAACTGTTTAGTATTTGTAGCACTGTTGACTAGAGCATGACTCTAAATGAGGCCAAGATTGAGATTTGATCCTAGAAGGCCAGTTAGCTTTTTGCAGGTAACAAACAAAAAAACTTCCAAAAATTAGATTATCCCAGCCAGCTTTCTCCCAAGTGTGTGTCATGGGTAACCGGCGAGGGGGAATGGGCAAGAGTGTGTGGAGGGGAAAGGGTTTGCAAGTGGTTCTGAGCAAACCATTTTGAGGTGCCCATTACCACTCGAGAAAAAGGAACTTTACATATTCTTGTGTCAAATTCACTAATCTTAAACAAATTGTCTAGAAATCAGCAGATGTCTTGAAACCATCTTTTAGACTGCATTTGGAGTGGTGAGGCAGCATATGTTAAATTAAAAACATAGATTTTATTTTTTAATCATTCAGATACACTTTTTTTGTGTTCCTTAAATAAATTCAAAAAACAAACATGATTTCCCATTGTTCTTGGTTTTGCTTAAATAGTCTTCAGGAAAGGTTGTTTTGGTTTGAAGACTGTGGTGGGGGCCAAGCTGAAGAAATGAGACAACAGAAAATTGTCAAGAAACAATATTGTCCAGCTCCTTGCTCTAATGCACAATTTGAAATCAACCTTGGGCTAAAGGCAGTGGACTGATGCTCCTTGTTCAAATTAACCAAATAATCAGAAAAACAAGAGGATTTTGTTTTTTCATTAACCAGTGGATATTCCACCATTTTAACTGGTTGTAAGGTAAGTTCAGTTTGGGAAATGAAGTGATTTAATTGTGTCCTTTAATAAATATGTAAAATATAAGTAGGCATATGTCAGGTGATGTTCTGTGTTAAAATGCATTTCTTCTTTCTTAAGTAGCATATTTCATCAGATACTTATGGTCACTTACTCCGAAGGCTTAAGGAGATGATGTCACATATACTGCAAATCCTGATTCACACTGCAAAAGAAAGGTGGCACGGGGCAGGAGCTGGGGTGGTGGGGCACCTTGCTCTGGTGGTACCACTGAAGTCTGCAGACAGGTCGACGCAGGCTCTGGGCACCTTTCTTTCCCTTGCTTCATCTCTGGATTTGAATTATATTCCTCCCCTTTTGCTGCTAAATTACTTGGTAATGAAATAATTCCCTTTTATTTACACAATTTTTCTGAACAAATAATGTTTACACTAGGGATACTGAGGACAAGCTAGAGAAAGTTTCCCAGCTGTAAATTTGTGATCTGGGTAATTTGAGGCAGCCTGCACCTGCTCCAAAGCATGAATTTAAAAACACATGATCATCTCAATTGATGTGGAAAAAGCATTTGACAAAATTCAACACCTTTTCATGATAAAAACACTCAACAAAACAGGAATAGAAGGAAACTACCTCAACCTAAGAAAAGCCACGTGTAAAAACCCACAGCAACCAATCATACTCAAAGGTGAGAGACCAAAAGCTTTTGCTCAAAGATCAGGAACGAGGCAAGGATGCCCACTTTCACCACTTGTATTCAACATAGAACTGGAAGTTCTAGCCAGAGCAGTTAGGCAAGGACAAAAATTAAAAGGAATCCAAATTGGAATGGAAAAAGTAAAATTATTTCTGTTTGCAGATGATATGATCTTATATGTAGAAAACACTAAAGACTCCACACACACACACACACAAAAAGTTAGAACCAATGAATTCTTCAAAGAAGCAGGATACAGAGTCAACACACAAAAATCTGTTGCATTTCTATACACAATGAACTATCTGAAAAAGAAATGACAAAAATAATTCCATTTACAATAGCATCAAACAGAATAAAATACCTAGAAATTAACTTAACCAAGGAGGCAAAAGACTTGCACAATGAAAACTATAAATCATTACTGAAAGAAATTAAAACATAAATAAATGGAAACATCCCATGTTCATGGATTGGAAGACACAACATTGTTAAAATGTCAATACTGCTCAAAATGATTGACAGATTCAATACATCCCTGTCAAAATTCTAATGACTTTTTTTACAAAAATAGACTAACCCATCCTAAAATTCATATGGAATCTAAAGAGCCTGCTACTAGCCAAAACAACTTTGAAAAAGAACAAAACTGGAGGACTCACACTCCCTGATTTCAAAACTTACTACAAAGTTACAAAACAGTGTGGTGTTGGCATAAAGACAGACATATAGACCAGTGGAATAGATAAGAAAGCCCAGAAATAAACCCTCACATATACAGCAATATGATTTTTGACAAAGATGCCATGACCATTGAATGGGGGAAAGGACACTCTTTTCAACAAATGATGCTGGGGAAACTAGATATCTACCTGCAAAAGAATGAAGTTGAACCCTTATCTAATACCATATTCAAAAATTAACTCAAAATGGATCAAAGACCTAAATATAAGACTTAAAGCAATAAAACTCTTAGAAGAAAACAGGACAAAATCTTCATGACTTTGGATTTGGCAATGATTTATTAGCTATGACACCAAAAGCACAGGTAACAAAAGGAAAAATAGACATATTGGACTTTGTGAAAATTTTAAAATATTCTACATCAAAAGACACTATCCACAAACAATTAACAAAATAGCAATAGTCAGTCCGTACCTATCAATAATTACTTTAAATGTAAATGAATAAAATTCTCCAGTCAAAAGACATAGAATAGCTGAATGGATTAAAAACAAGATCCAATGATATATTGCCTATGAGAGAGTAACGTTACCCTTAAAGACATACACAGAGTGAGAGTGAAGGGATGGAAAAAGATATTTCAAGCAAATGGTAATAAAAATAAAAGCAAAGGTAGCTATACTTATGTCAGACAAAATAGACTTTAAAAAGGGTAAAAAGAGACAAGATCATTATATAATGATAAAGGGGTCGATCCATTAAGAAGATACAACAATTATATTTATGCACCAAATATCAGAGCATCTAAATATTTACAGAGATAAAAGTAGAAATAAACAGCAATACAATAATAGTTAGAGACTTTAATACCCCACTCTCAACAATGGACAAATCATCCAGACAGAAAACCAATATGAAAATAACATGTTTGAACAACGCTACAGACCAAATAAACCTAAAACAAACATATACAGAACATTCTATCCAACAATAACAGAATGCACATTCTTTTAAGTGCACAAGGAATATTTTCTAGGATACACCATATGTTAGGCCACAAAACAAGTCTTAGCAAATTCAGGAGGACTGAAATCATACCAAATATCTTCTCTGACCACAATGGTTTGAAACTAGAAATCCATAACAGGAGGAAAACTGGAAAACTCACAAATACATGGAAATTAGACAATAATCTCCTGAACAATCAATGGATCAAAGAAGAAATTAAAGGGGAAATTAAAAAGTATCTTGAGTAAACAAACATAGAAACACAACATACCAAAACTTACGGGATGCAGCAAAAGCAGTTCTAAGTGAGATGTTCATAGCAATAAATGCCAACATTAAGAAACAAGAAAGATCTCAAATAACCTAATTCTATGCCTCAAGGAACTGAAAAAAAAAAAATGAACAAACTGAGCCAAAATTTAGCAGAAGAAAGGAAATAAGTTTAGAGCAGAAATCAATGAAATAAAGAACAAGAAAAAAATAGAAATGATTAACAAAACTAAGAGTTCTTTGAAAAGATAAACAAAATGAACAAACCTTTAGCTAAATTAACAAAGGAAAAAAGAGGACCCAAATCAGTGAAGTTATAAATGAAAGAATAGACATTAGAACCGACACCACAGAAATACCAAGGATCCTAAGAAGCTGCTATGAACAATTCTACACCAACCAACTGGACAACCTAGAAGAAATGGAAAAATTCTCAGAAACATACAATCTACCAAGATTGAATCAGGAAGAAATAGAAAATCTGAACAGAACAATTACTAGTAAGGAGATTAACTCAGTAATCAAAAATCTCCCATTGAAAAAAATCCCAGGACAGAGGGCTTCACTGGTGAATTTTACCAAACACTTAAAGAAGAATTAATGACAATCTTTCTCAAACTCTTCAAAAAAATTGAAGAGGAGGAAACACTCCCAAACTCATTTTGCGAGGCCAGCATTATCCTTATGACTACTGATGCAAAAATTCTCAATAAAAAACTAGCAAACCAAATTCAGCAGCACCTTAAAAGCATCATTAACCATGATTAAGTGGGATTTATCCCTGGATGCAAGGATGTTTCAACATCTTCAAATCAATCAGTGCAATACATCACATTAATAGAATGAAAGAAAAAAATCATATGATGATTTCAACAGGTGCAGAAAAAGCATTTGACAACATTCAACATCCATTCACAATAAAAACTCAACAAATTAGGTATAGAAGGAATGTACTGCAACATAATAAAAGCCATATATAACAAGCCCACAGCTAACATCATACTCAATGGTGAAAGGTTGAAAGCTTTTCCTCTAAAATCAGGAACAATACAAGGGTGCCCACTATCACTACTCTTATTCAAGATAGCACTACAAGTCTTAGCAGGGGCAATCAGGTAAGAAAAATAAATAAGCATCAGAATTGGAAAGGAAAAAGTAAAATTGTCTCTATTGGCAGATAACATGATTTTTTGTGGAGAAAATCCTAAGGACTCCACCAAAAAACTGTTAGATCTAATCAGCAAATTCAGTGAAGTTGCAGGACACAAGATTAACACTAAAAAAGTAGTAGCATTTCTATACACTAACAACAAATAATCTGAAAAAGAAATTAATAAATTTTTAGAGTATTTACAGTAGTATCAAAAACAGTAAATACTTAGGAATAACTTTAACCAGGGAGATAAAAGATCTCTACACAGAAAACTAAAAGACATTGATAAAAGAAATTGAAGACACAAATAAATGGAAAGGTATCCTGTGTTTTTGGATTGGAAGAATTAATACTGTTAAAATGTCCATACTACCCAAGCCATCTATAGATTTGGTGCAATCCCTATCAAGATTCCAATGGCATTTTTTTTACAGAAGTAGAAATAACAATCCTAAAATTTATTTGGAACCACCAAAGACCCTGAGTAGCCAAAATAATCCTGACAAAGAACAACAAAGCTGGAGGCATCATACTTCCTGATTTCAAGCTATGTTACAAAGCTAGAGTAATCAAAACAGCATGGTACAGGCATAAAAACAGACACATTACCAATGGAACAGAATTGAGAGCCCAGAAGTAAAACCATGCAAAACGATCAACTAATATTTGTCAAGGGAGCCAAGAATATTCAATGGAGAAGAGACAGTCTCGTCAATAAGTGGTGGTGGAAAAAATGGATATTCACATACAAAAGAATAAAACGACCCCTATCTCACACCACTCACAAAAATTAACTCGAAATGGATTAAAGACTTAAATTTAAGAGGAGAAACCATAAAACTCCTAGAAGAAAACATAAGAAAAAAGCTATTTGACATGGATCTTGGTGGTGATTTTTTGGATCTGACACCTAAAGCACAAGCAATAAAACCAAAAATAAACGAGTGGGACTACATCAAACTAAAAAGCTTGTATACAGCAAAAGAAATGATCAACAAATGAAAAGACAACATGAAATGGGAAAAAATATTTGCAAAACACATATCTTATTGGGGTTAATATCCAAAATATATAAAGAAATCAGACAACTCAACTAGCAAAAAACCAAATAATCCAATTAAAAAATGGGCAGTGTATTTGAATAGACATTTTTCCAAAGAAGAAATACGAATGGCCAAAAGGCACATGAAAAAGTGCTCATCACTAATCATCAGGGAAATGCAAATCAAAACCACAATGAGATATCACCTTGCGCCTGTTAGAATGACTGTCATAAAAAAGACAAGAGAGAACAAGTGTTGGCAAGGACGTGGAGAAAGGGGAACCCTTGTGCACGGTTGGTGGGAATGTAAATTGGCACAACCACTATGGAAAAAATATGGAAGTTGCCCAAAAAATTAAAAATAGAACTACCATATGATCCAGCAATACCACTTCTGGGAATATCCAAAGGAAATGAAAACACTATGTCAAAGAGATATCTGCATCCCCATGTTCCTTGCAGCGTTGTTGACAATAGTGAAGACGTGGAAACAACCTAAGTGTCCACTGACAGATGTATGGATAAAGAAGTGGTGGTATATATATAATGGAATATTATTCAGCCATTAAAAAAGATGGAAATCCTGCCATTTGCAACAACATGGATGGACCTTGAGGGCATTATGCTTTGTGAAATAAATCAGTAAGAGAAAGACAAATACCGTGTGATTTCACTTATATGTGGAATCTTAAAAAAAAAAAAAAAAACCTCATAGAAAAAGAGATCAGATCTGTGATTACCAGAGGTGGGGGTGGGGGAATTGAATGAAAGTGGTCAAAAAGTAAGAAACTTCCAGTTATGAGATAAATCATTACTAAGGATGTAATGTACAACATGATGACTATAGTTAACACTGCTGTATGGTATATTTGAAAGTTCTTAAAAGAGTAGATCCTAAGAGTTCTCATCACATGGAAAAAAACATTTTTTTCTTTTTTTTTGTATCTATACGAGATGACGGATATTAACTAAAAATATTATGGTAATCATTTCAGAATATGTGAAAGTCAAGTCATTATGCTGTACACCTTAAACTTACACAGTGTTGTGTGTCAATTATATCTCAATAAAATTGGGAAAAAAAGAAAAAATTGAGGGAAAAAAAGACACTATCCCAGAGATTAAAGAGGCAACCCACAGAATGGGAGAAAATATTTGCAAATCATATATCCAATAAGGGATTAGTATCCAGAATATATAGAGAATTCCTAAAACTCAACAACAACAAAAAAACAATCGATTCAAAAATGGGAAAAGGACTTGAATAGACATTTCTCCAGAGATGATACACAAATGGCCAAGAAACACATGAAAAAAGGCTCAGCATCACTAATCATTAGGGAAATGTAAATCAAAACTACACCTCACACCCATTATTATGGCTACTATCAAAAAAAAAGTGTTGGCAAGGATGTGGAGAAGTTGGAACCTTTGCGCACTGTTGGTGGGAATGTAAAATAGGGCAGCCATGAAGCAAAACAGCATAGTGGTTCCTCAAAAAATTAAAAGTAGATTTACCATATGATCCAGCAATCCCACTTCTGGATAAATACTCAAAAGAACTAAAAGCGGGGTCTTGAAGAGATATTTGTACACCCATGTTCAGACAGCATTCCTTACAATAGCTAAAAGTGGAAGTAAGCCAAGTGTCCATCGATGAATGAATGGATAAGCAAAATGTGTTATACACATACAATGGAATATTATTCAGCCTTAAAAAGGGAGGAAATTATGACACATACTACTACATGGATGAACCTTGAGGACATTTTGCTAAGTAAAATAAGCCAGTCACAAAAAGACAAATGCTGTGTGATTCCACTTATATGAGGTATTTAGAGTAGTCAAAATCATAAAGATAGAAATTGTAATGGTGGTTGCCAGGGGCTGGGGAGAGAGGAGAATGGGGAGTTGTTGGTTGATGCGTATAAAGTTTCAGATCTACAAGATGAAAAGATTTATGAGGATGGATGGTGGTGGTGGCTGCACAACAATGTGAATGTATTTAATACCATTAACTGTACACTTAAAAATGGTCAAGATGGGGGCCGGCCCGGTGGCGCAGCGGTTTAGTTCGCGCTTGGCAGCTCGGGGTTCGCGGGTTCGGATCCCGGGCGCCTGCCGACACACTGCTTGTCAGCCATGCCGTCGCGGTGTCCCATATAAAGTAGAGGAAGATGGGCACGGATGTTAGCCCAGGGCCAGTCTTCCTCAGCAAAAAGAGGAAGATTAGCAACGATGTTAGCTCAGGGCTGGTCTTCCTCACAAAAAAAAAAAAAAATGGTCAAGATGGTAAATTTTATGAGTATTTTAACACAATAAAAAAAAAGAAAAACGTGGAGTATTTTCCTTAGAAGTATTTCTAGGACCACCCTCTTGGTCCTGGTGCCCTTGCCAGCCACCAGCCAGCCCCTAAACATTTATGGCCCATCTGGTTACTGTTCCAAGTGCAGGGAATGCTGAGGGGAAGGACAGGACCTCTTGTGCTTGAGCAGCTCACAGACAAGTAGGAGATGAGGCACACAGATGGCTGCACCACTGCAGAGTATCTGCCATCTGCTACTGATACCTACAAAACTTGGGGAACAGAGCAGAAAACTTAATTCTGCCTCTTCATCTTTCCTGCTCATGCAGAGCCCTGGTGGAGGCCAAGACCAGCCAGGGCCCAACCCACAGCTGATGTTCAGACCCACAATAATGCACGTGCCCTTCTGCAGTGCTCTCCTTAGCCAGCCACCATTCCCCCTCCATGTTCCTCTCCTGGCATCTGGGTTGCAAAAGGTGCCCTGACATGGAACACCCCCCAGCCCCACCCTGGGCCACACCAGCCCTTCTTGCTGTGGGCCCAGTCTGAGTGGTTTCTGCTGGTGACAGACTCTTCATCTCCTTGGAGCAGTGCCTCCCTCTTAAAGGGCGCTCCAGGCAGAAGTCTGGGGAGCAGGAAGTAACTATGCTCTTAGGTCTATTTTTCAGTGATCCACCCACTGGACTGCAGCTATAAAAACCCCAGAAGTTTCTTTTATTTACAAAGCAACTGGACAGATACAGCCACTAGAAAGTATTGAATTTCAGAGAAACATGTTTTTCATATGTCTTAATTAGAACTACCCCAGTTAGAGGGGTGTTAGTTCCCAATATTCAGGGAGTGCCACCCCTTTACTGCCAACACGCCCTCCCTGCAGAGAAAGCTGCTCCGTTTGAATGGGCTGTTGGATGTTTCTCCCTTCTCTCCCCCTTGCAGTCACTCAGTGGTTTCTGGAAGGGTTTCTAAGCTTGCTGTGACCCAGCCACACCTTGTTAACAGGGGCAGGTGGTAATAAGAGTGCACGGGGAGGCATCTCCCCTTCAGTTGTTATCAAACGTGATAGTAAGTAAACCAACAAGCCGTGCCACCGTCAGGCTGATGGTGCCTCAGAACCAAGTTACGTGGGACAACCTGAGTGGACTGTATGGTGGCTGAGACCAGATTTCCTGCAGACAGTGCTACATACCTCTGTGGGATGATTTCATTGCCCCAGCTCCAAAACAGTGCTCCCTCAGAAGGTCCCCATCAGGATATCAATCTGGGGAACCCAAAGGCTAAGTGGCAGGAGCATAGGATTAGGTCCCACTCCGGGTTGACAGGAAGTGATTTTGGTCAAGTTACTTCCTCCCTCTTGGGACTTCAGTTTCCTCGCCTGTAAAATAATAGTAGCTAATATTTATTTAACTTTTAAAATTTTAATTGTGAAAAAAACATGAAATTTACCATCTTAACCATTTTTAAGTGTACAGTTCAGTAGCATTAAGCATATTCATTCACACTGTTGTGCAACCAATCGCCAGAAGTTTTTCATCTTGCAAAGCTGAAACTCTATGCCCGTTAACCAACAACTCCACATTCTCCTCTCCCCCAGGCCCTGGCAACCACTATTCCACTTTCTGTTTCTATAAATGTGACTACTCTAAATACCCCATATAGGTGGCTTCACGCAGTATTTGTTTCTTTGTGACTGGCTTATTTTACTTAGCAAAATGTCCTCAAGTTTCATCCATGTTGTAGCATATGTCAGAATTTCCTTCCTGAATAATATTCTGTTGTATGTGTATACCAAATTTTATTTAGTCATTCATCCATGGATGGACACTGGGGTTGCTTCCTCCTTTTGGCTATCGTGAATAATGCTGCTATGAACATGTGTGTGCAAATATCTCTTTGAGATCCTGCTTTCAGTTCTTTTGGATATATACCCAGAAGTGGGATTGCTGGATCAAATGGTAATTCTACTTTTAATTTTTTGAGGAACCTCCATACTGTTTTCCACAGTGGCTGCACCAATTTACATTTCCACCAACAGTGCACAAGGATTTAAATTTCTCCACATCCTTGCCAATGCTTTATTAGTTTCCATCCTAATGTATGTGAGGTAATATTTCATGGTGGTTTTATCTTGCGTTTCCATCATGACTAATGATGTTGAGCATATTTTCATTTGCCTGTTGGCCTTTTGTGTATCATCTCTAGAGAAATGTCTATTTAAGTCCTTTGCCCATTTTTTATTTGGGTTATTTGATGTTTTTGTTGAGTAATAATAGCTAATATTTATTAAGTTCACCTTATAGTCCAGAAACTATGTTCAGGACCAAACTAAGACAGGCACTAACCCTGGCAGGTTAACAATTTGGTGTCATTTCAAACCCACAGTCTTTAAATATTTGCTGAACATTTATTTGGGAGGAAGAAGGACAGGGAGAAACTGATTTTCCCATTATTCATAATAGCCAAGACATGGAAACAACCTAAGTGTCCATCAATGGATAAATGGATAAAGAAGGTGTGGTATGAATATACACACATACACACAATGGAATATTATTCAGTCGTGAGAAATGATATCCTGCCATTTTGTGACAACATAGATGTAACTTGAGGGCATTATGCTAAGTGAAATATGTCAGACAAAGAAAGACAAATTGATATCACTCATATGTAGAATCTGAAAAAGCTAAACTCATAGAAACAGAGTAGAATGGTGGTTACCAGGGACTGGGCGGTAGGGGAATTGGGGAGATGTTAAAGGCACAGACTTGCAAGTAGATGAATAAGTTCGGTAGATGTAATGCACAGCGTAGTGATTATAGTCAACAATACTATATTGTATACTCGAGAGTTGCTGAGAGACTAGATCTTAAATGTCCTCACCACAAAATAGAAGTGGTAATTATGTGACATGACAGAGATGTTAGCAAATGCTATGGTGGTGATCGTATTGCAAAATATAAATGTATCAACATACTGTCACCTTAAACTTACCCAATATTATATGTCAATTTAAAAAATTATATATAGAAACAGACTCACTAATTCACTTCAGTGTCTGAACAAAAGCGTTTTTTTTTGTTCCTTTTTACAAAATCTTTCCAACTTTTCTGAGATTCCTGTTCTCTCTTCGGTTTTTGTTTCTGGTCTTCCAAACCAGATAAGTTCTTGGGAGGCATATTAAAGGATTTAGACCTTCGATAATGAAATGAATCACTCCTTCCCAGTGAACAGCTCCAGGCCAAGCATTACTCAGCCTTACAATTTCAGCCAGTGCCCCCACCAACTTTCAGCTGATGGAGAAGGAGACTACACATGAGTATTGGAAAACACTCCGAGATACGTGGGTGCTAGCACGCCAAGCTCCCCACTTCCTGTTGTGGGTGTGGGATCAATTTGCATTTCAACAGTTATATAAGGAGACATCCGCCGAGACTTGAGTTGTCTGACAGATACTTCTGATTTATTGAAGTGATTTTTTTAATTAGGAAATGTTTGTAACATACAGATACACATAGAAAATAATGATACACATGTACCCACCACCAAGCATAAACAGATGTTAACATTTTTGCCATCTTTGCTTCAGAGGTTTCATTTTGAAGAAATAAAATGTTTCAGATACAACTGAGGTCCCACATCTTCTCCCCTCCCCTCCCTCCTCAGAGAGACCTATTATCTTGGCGTTAGTGTGTATGTTAGTGTGTATCATTCCCATGAACGATTTTGTACTTTTACTGCATACTTACCTGCAAACAATGTAGGCTATTGCTTTGGGTGTTTGTAAGTTTTACATAAATGATAGCTATATGGCCATTTGTCATTCTTTTGGCTGCTCAGTGTCTGAGGTCCCTTCCCAGGAGGAGGAAGAGTCCCCTCCATGATGGAAACTGAAAGGCCAACTGACTGCCTTCCCAGCCCTCCATGCAGATAGGGATAGGCATGGGACCTGAGCTCTGCAATCAGACCACTGCCCCTGACAGTGACGGCAGTGCGGACCAAAGGGCCTAGGGCCTGACCACAGCCGCACGGTTTAGTCCTGGATCTTGGTTCTTCTGCTCTCCTGGTGACTCTCTGAACTACCCAATGTCCTCCCAATGAATCCTTCTTCTGCTTAAGTCAGAAGCATTTTCTGTTGCTTACAATGAAGAACTTGGTTGAAAATGAGACATTTGCAACTCGCTTTTTTCATTCGACGTTATTTTAGATCCGAATGGATATATGTAATTGAAAGGAAGCAGAATATGCCAGTCCAGAATATGTTACTTTAGCATATTGGTTATCGTGAATTAAAGGTACTTGAGAAACAGCTGGTACAAGGAGGACTCTGATCCTCCTTTGTCTCCCTGAAAACAGGAGATAAATCTCCCACGAGAAAGGTCCCCTCCCTGTCCCAGGAGGGTAGAAGACACTATTATCGTCAGAGATAGGGAATTCAGGGCTGAGAAGGCTGTAGAAACAAACCCTGTTACTTCTTCACCAATTTATTAGCAAGCCCAAACCCATTTGTTTTGTCAGTTCTTCACATATTTGTCGTTTCTTTGTGTAAATGGCATAAAAGCTTCCTACTTTGGTCACTTCTTTGAGTCTCATATTTTTAGGAAGCTCCTATATGTATGAATTTAATTTGTTCTTCTTTTGTTAATCTGTCTTATGTCAATTTAATTATTAGACTAGCCAAAGAACCTAGAAGGGAAAAGTTTTCCTCCCCTACATAATTCATTTATTTTAACAACTAATACTATTCCACAGTGTGAACTGTATATTTCTTCATTCCATTCTTGGGGCACGGTTAGGTTGTTTCCCTGTTTTTCGATTACGAAGAGCACCACAACGCATATCCTTGTATAACTGCCTCCCTGTAGCCATGTATGGAAGTTTATTTGGGTATGAGCATCTGCACCTTTACTAGCTTTTGACAAACTGTTTCCCAAGTAGCTGTACCAGTTAAACCACCTACCACTGTGTGTCTGAGTTCAGGTTTCCCTAAATATTTAGCAATATTGGTTTTAGCAAATCTTAATTTTTGCCAATCTTATGGGACATTATATCTTGTTGTTTTGATTTGCATTTTCCTGATTACAGGTGAGGCCGAGCATCTTTTCATATGAAAGATTATTGGGAACCCCTAAATGGAAGTCTCTGTGGCTCTTTTCTCCTGAGCTGGTCCATTTCCCCAGAGAGAAATATTTCCACTTCTAGGTTGGGGAGTGGAAACCCAGTTGTCCCTGTTCTCAGAGCTGGTTGTAGGCGGGTGGGGGAATGATTGTCAGTGCTCACTCCATCCCCATCTCTTCAGGCTGTTACTACCCTCCATCCTCAGCTAGGTCTGAGGTTGTCCCAGTCAACAAGTCCAAAGCATGTATGGCACAACCTCACCAGAGAAGAAAAGTCTATTTTTCTGCTTGGAGAGGGGAGGGCAGCTGCATGGTGGGTGGTCTCTTCAAGACTTTCAGCTAATCCTTCTCTCAACCCCAAGCTAAACAGCCCCTTCAGAAACACCTGCAGCCTCGCATTTCCCAGCCTCCCCAGGGTTTTGTGTTACAAACCTCCTTTCTTGTCATCGGCATAAACCTCCGCATATGTAGGTGCCACCTTCTCCCTGCTGCTAATTCAGTTACCGTTTAGCCACCCACTTCCCAGCTCTTTATCCCTTGGGGTTTATGTTTTTTAAAATTCCTTTACAGTCATTTTAGAGCAACTTCAGAGGAAGGGAGAGGTAAACACGTGTTCAGTCCACCTTTTCTGTTTTTTTTGGTGAGGAAGATTAGCCCTGAACGAACATCTGTTGCCAATCCTCCTCTTTTTGCTGAGGAAGATTGGCCCTGGACTAACATCCATGCCCATCTTCCTCTACTTTTTATGTGGGACACCACCACAGCATGGCTTGATAAGTGGTGCGTAGGTCCATGCCCGGGATCCAAACCTGTGAACCCCAGGCCGCCAAAGCAGAAGGCGCTCGCTTAACCACTACACCAACTGGCTGGCCCCCGGTCCACCATTTTTAAATGGATGATACTTAGCTATTTAATCCTAGAATGTATTTTGTATGGTGTAAGACAAGATCTAATATTAGCTTGTCAGCACCACTTCGTTTAGTCCATGCTTTACTTCATGGTTTGTAATGCCACTTCAGACATAGCCAAACTCCTATATGTGCTGGATTTCTTTCTAGTCTGCCAGTGTTGTTCAATTACTCTGTGTGTGTGTGTGTGTACCCCTGCACCAATACCATGGTTTTAGTCACCACAGCTTGATAGTAAGTCTTGATAGCTGATGGAGCAAGCTTAATCTTATTCTTCAAAATTGTTTTGTTGGACTTTTGGTTTGAATATGGTAGAATAAAATGAGCATTTTCCTCCCTCCTCTCAAAAATCACCCAGGAGCAACATGGAAAATGAGATATAGAGACAAAGTCCATTTCCAATGAACCTAGGAGCCAGCTGAAATCCTGAGCTACAACTGAGATGGACTGCCAACAGCAGCAAAGATCAAGCAAAGGGATTAAAGGCAGACAGCAGTAGCTGCAGATAATAATAGTGATAACAACAACATAACAGCAGCAGCAAATACATAGCATTTTCAATGAAGCTGAGGCTCAGAAAAATTAAGTGACTGCCCAAGGTCACACAGTCAGTAGGTGGCAGAGGCAAAATTCAAACCTAGGCCATCTGGCTCCAGAGTCTGTGCTTGTGATCGCTCTGTCCTATGTAGCCTCTTGCTTCCCACTCCCACACACACCTGTACATACACACAAATGTGAGAAGCAGCAAAGTAGATGCCTTGAGAGTGAGGAGCATACCCTCCTGTGTAAAAACAAAATTTCTTATTTGCAGCAACTGGAACAGATCATGGGCTGGTAGTAAGAACATCCCTGGATCTGCTTTGGTCCTAAGAAACAAAGTGGGGTGGGGGGCACTGATTGAGGTATCACACAGGCAAGCCATATGTGATGGATTAAAAACGGCTACGATTTCTTTGCCACTCTTCCACAAAGAAATGGAGTTTATATCCCCTCCCTTTGAATCTGGGCTGGCTCTCTGACATGTTTTGATCAATAGAACATGCCAGATGTAATGGTATGTGACTTTCAAGGCTGGTCTATAAGAGATCTGCCGCTTCCACTTCCACTGCTTGAAACACCCCTTGGAACCCAGTTGCCATGCTGTGAGGAAACCCAAGTTGCCATAAGGAAAGGCTCACATTGAAGAGAACTACAGCCCCCAGTCAACAGTCAGAACCAATTATCAGCCGTGTGAGTGGGCCATCTTGGAAGTGACAGCCCCAATTGGACTTCTGGATGACAGCAATTCCAGCCACCACCATGTGGAGCAGAGTTGAGTCATGCCCACTGAACCCTAAAACATAGAATTTTGAGCAAATAAATGGTTGCTGCTAGGGGCTGCCCGGTGGCGCAGCGGTTTAGTCCGCGCTTGGCAGCCCGGGGTTCGCCGGTTCGGATCCCGGGCGCCCGCCGACGCACTGCCTGTCAGCCATGCCGTGGCGGCGTCCCATATAAAGTAGAGGAAGATGGGCATGGATGTTAGCCCAGGGCCAGTCTTCCTAGGCAAAAAGAGGAAGATTAGCAACGGATGTTAGCTCAGGGCTGGTCTTCCTCACAAAAAAAAAAAAAGAAAAAAAAATGGTTGCTGCTGTTTTAAGTCAATGTTTTGGGGCAGTTTGTAATGCAGCAACAGACAACTGAAACAGTATATTTGCAGAAATCAGGCTGTGTGATGGGAGAAGTGTGGCTTTGTGTTGTCAACTTTGTTCATCTTTTCAAAACCCAACTTTTGGTTTCATTGATTATCTCTATTGTTTTTCTATTCTCTATTTTATTTATTTCCACTCTAATCTTCATTATTTCATTCCTTCTGCTTGTTTTGGGTTTAGTTTGATCTTTTTCTAGTTTCTTAAGGTGGAAGGTTAGGTTATTGATTTGAGATCTTTCTTCTGTTTTAATATAGGCATTTACAGCTATAAATTTCCCTCTCAGCATTGCTTTCACTGCATTCCATATGCTTTGGTACATTACATTTTTGTTTTTATTCATCTCAAAGTATTTTCTAATTTCCCTTACAATTTCTTCTTTGACCTATTGGTAATTTAGGATTGTGTTGTATAATTTCCACGTATTTGTAAATTTTCCAAATTTCCTTCTGTTATTAATTTCTAATTTCATTCCCTTGTGGTCAGAAGAAACTGTATTGTTTCATCTTTTAAATTTGTTGAGGCTTGTTTTATGGCCTAATGTATGGTTGCTCCTGGAGAATGTTCCATGTACACTTGAGAAGAATGTGTATTCTGCTGTTGTTGGGTGGCTTATTTGATAGAGGTCTGTTGGGTCTAGTTGGCTTATAGTGTTGGTCAAGTATTCTATTTCCTGGTTGATCTTCTGTCTAGTTTTTCTATCTGTTATTTAAAGTGGGGTAGTGAAGTCTCCAACTATTATTGTTGAATTGTCTATTTCTCCTTTCAGTGCTATCAGGTTTTGATTCAGGTATTTTGAGACTTTGGTGCATATATGTTTATAATTGTGATGTCTTCTTGATGGAATGACCCATTTTATCATTATAAAATAACGTCCTTAGCCTCAAGTAACAATTTTTGTCTTAAAGTCTATTTTGGCTGATAATATATAGAGCCACTCCAGCCCTCTTTTGGTTACTGTTGGTGTAATATATCTTTTTCCCATCCTTTTATTTTCAACTTATTTGTGTCTTTGAATCCAAAGTGTGTCTCTTGTAGACAATGTATAGTTAGAACATGTTTTTTAATTCCTTCTGCCAATCTCAGTCTTTTAATTGGAGTGTTTAATCCATTTACATTTAATGTAATTACTAATAAGGTAGGATATACATCTATTTTGCTATTCGTTCTCTATATGTCTTAATGTCTTCTCTTTTTTTCTCTATTCCTCCTTTCTGCCTATTTTGTGTTAAACAGATATTTTCTAGTGTAACATTTTTATATATATATATATATATATATATATATATATATATATATATATATTTGGTTATTTACTTAATGGTTGCTCTAGGGATTACAATTAACATCTTAATTTATAACAATATATTTCAGGTTAATACCAACTTAATTTCATTAGTATACAAAAACTTTGCTCCTATGTAGCTCCATTCCCTCCCCCACCATTGTTGCTGTTATTGCCACACAAATTACATCTTTATACAATGTGTGCCCATAGACATAAATTTATAATTAATGTATGTGGTTGATTTTAAATCATATAGGAGAAAAAAGAGAGTTACAAACAAAAATACATTTATGCTCTCTTTTATATTTACCTATCTAGTTACCTTTATCAGTGCTCTTTATTTCTTCATGTAGATTTGAGTTACTGTTTACTGTTCTATTTCAGCTAAAGGACTCTCTTTAGTATATCTTGTAAGGTAGGTCTGCTAGTGATGAATTCTCTCAGTTTTTGTTTATCTGTGAATGTCTTATCATTTTTGAAGGATAGTTTTGCTGAATATAGAATTTTTGGTTGACAGGATTTTTTTCTTTCAGAATTATCATCCCTCTGCCTTCACACCTCCATAGTTTCTGATAAGAAATTAACTGTTAATCTTATCAAGGATCCCTGTATGTGATGACCCACTTCTCTCCTGCTGATTTCAAAATTCTCTCTTTGCTTTTGACTTTCAACAGTTTGATTATGATGTGTCTAGGTGTGGATATCTTCGAGTTTATCCTCCTTGAAGTAAAATACTAATGCTTTTCATCAAATTTGGGAAGTTTTTAGCCATTATTTCTGCAAATATTCTTTCCGTCCCTCTCTCTCTCCTCTCCTTCTGGGACTCCTGTTCTGTGTAGTATGTTGAGATTCCTGATGATGTACTACAGACCCCTGAGGCTCTGTTGATTTTTCTTTATTCTCTCTTCTTTCTGTTCCTCACACTGGATAATCTGAATTGAACTATCTTCAAGTTCACTGATTCTTTCTTTTTCCTGCTCAAATATGTTGTTGAGCCCCTCTAGTGAATTTTTCATTTCAATTATTATACTTTTCAACTTTAGAATTGCTGTTTGGTTCATTATAATTTGCATCTTCATTGATATTCTCTATTTAACGAGACATTGTTCTCATACTTTCAGTTAGTCCTTTTTTTCCAATTTTTTAAGTCCATGTCTTTTTTTCTTGAGGTATAACATTATATTAGTTTCGAGTGTACAACATAATGATTTGATATTTGTATATATTGTGAAACGATCACCACAATAAGTCTAGTTAACATCCATCACCATACATAGTTACAAATTTTTTTATTGTGATGAGAACTTTTAAGATCTACTCTTTTAGCAACTTTCAAATATGCAATACGGTATCATTAACTACAGTCACCATGCTGTACATTACATCCCCATGACTTATTCATTTTATAACTGGAAGTTTGTGCCTATGACCCCCTTCACCCATTTCACCCACACTTCACTTAGTAGTTCTTTAGAAATGGTTTTCTTTAGCTCTTTAATCATATTTAAAATAGTTGATTTGATGTCTTTTTTCTAGTAGGTTCAGTGCCTGGACTTTCTCAGGAACAGTTCTATTGATTTCTTTTTTCCTGTACATGGGCCATACTTTCTTGTTCCTTTTCATATCTCAAATTTTTTTGTTGAAAAATGAACATTTCAAATAATATGATGTGGCAACTCTGGAAATCCTCCTTCCCTGCAGTTTGTTGTAACTGCTGTTTGTTGTAGTTGCTGTCATTTGTTTAGTGGCATTTCTGAACTAATTATGTAAAGTCTGTATTCTTTGTTGTGTGTAGCCACTGAAGTCTTCCCTTCGTTAACTTAGTGGTCAATTAATGATTGAACAGAGATTTTCTTAATTGTCTGTAACCAGTAAGCCTCCCAGTCTTTGCCAAGAGGCTCTGAGTTCAAGTTGGGGCATGCCTTCAACAGTCAGCCTGGCCGTTGACAACTCTGCCTTAGCTGTTTCTCTCTCCTTGCATGGAGCCTCAAAGGCAGACAGCGGTGAGAGCTTAGGACCTTCTCAGGTCTTTCTTTAGCATGCATATAGCTCTGGGGATACTCACAACTCTGCACATGCATGTGGCCTTCTAGATTCTCAGGAATATGTCAGAGCTTCTCAAAACCCCTATGATATCTCATTTCCCAGATTTTGCTTTTAAGATTTCTAGATAATCTACAATGTGTTTCAACTGCTCTCCACTGCCTCAGGAAGCCACAAATTAAACAATCACCTATAGTTGTTTTTAACAAACCCCTGCACCTCTACCTGCACCAGGAAAAGGCTTTATGCATTGGGTGAATTCTGAGTCAGGTCAAATATAGACAGCCTTACACATGGAGTCTTCCAGGGAGCCACTAGACAGGTCAAATAATGATAATTCTGTGAGAATGAGGCTGTGAAGGAGCTCCAGCCTCATTCTTCTCCCTTCAGTGGCTGCCATAATGCTGGTTTCCACTGTGAGTGCAATCTGTTCATTTTCAAAGCTACTGCAGAGTAGAAGAGCAGGAAATGGCACTAGGGGCAAATTAAAACACTCAGAGGACTATGGGAATATGGCAGAATTGGAAGCACCAGGAATAGGTCTCCCTACATACACAACCACTGCACTGGCAGAATTTGTCCAATGTAACTATTTGGGAACCCTGGAGTCTGTTGAAGCCTTGCAAATTCCAAGGGAAGAGATGGATGTTAAATTGTGGTTAATTTCAGCTCTTATCACAGTAGTAGTTACCCATCCCCCACCCCCAGCCATGTGGCAGGAAGCTGTACAAGTTTTACTGAAGCAGCTGCACATAGCCCATGGGAGGTAAGGTGGGCAAAAATAGCTCTATCCTTCAAATATTGAGTATCTGCACTCTGATTGCTGATTGCTCCTTCTGACCACAAAGGTACAGACAAAGAGGTGGGCAGCCATTGTTGTTGCACCTCCCCAAGTTGTGCAAGCCCATCCCTCTCTGGCTCAAGTGACTTCCAAGGGGATTTAAAGGGCAAGTACACTCCCCCCACCCTTCATTTCTCACTTTTTCTTCTTTTGGGAGCCAGATATTAAGGAGTAGGTCATTCAAAACGACTGCATATAAGGGGAAAATTAGAAAGTGACCACACATGCCGAGGGAAAGGCTCAGAAAAGACCTGAGAAGACATTAAATTTGCACCTCAGGCTGATCCTCAGCACAGAGACAGCCTACAACAATCAAAAAAAAAAAAAAAACCACAGAAACAATAACAAAAAACATCAAACCTGGGGGGGGGAGATGCTGATTTCCAGAGTTAACACCACATTATTTGATTCAAATGGCCAGTATTCAACAAAAAGATCACAAGGCATACAAAGAAACAGGAAAATATGGCCCATTCAAATGGAAAAAAATAATAATTCAACAGAATCTTTCCCTGAAAAAGACCTAGTGGCAGATATACTACCAAGATTTTAAAACAATTATCTTAAAGATGCTCAAAGAACTAAAGGAACACGTGGAGAAAGTCAAGAAAATGATGTGTGAACAAAATAGAAATATCAATAAAGAGATAGAAAACCTAAAAAGAAACCAAAAAAAAAGTTCTGGAGCTGAAAAGGACAATAATGGAAGTGAAAAATTCACTAGATGTATTCAAAGACAGATTTGAGCAGGCAGAAGAAAGAATCAGTGAACTTTAAGATAGGATCATGGAAATTATCGAGGCTGAGGAAGAGAAAGAAAAAAGATTGAAGAAAAGTGAACAGAGCCTTAGGGACCTGTGGGACACCATCAAGTGGACTGATATCACACCATGAGAGCCCAGAAGAAGAAGACAGAGAAAGGGGCAAAGAGAATATTTGAAGAAATAATGGCTGACAACTTCCCAAAGTTGATGGAAGATGTGAATAGAAACATCCAACAAGCTCAATGAACTCCAAGTTAAATGAACTCAAAAAAACCCACACCAAGGCACATTATAATCAAACTTTCAAAAGACAAAGACAGAGAGCAAATCTTGAAAGCAGCAAAAGAGAAGTGAGTCATCACATGCAAGGTTCCTCAATAGGATTATGAGCCAATTCCTCATTAGAAATTTTTAGGGCAGGAGAATTTATCATTTATTCATTTATCATTTATTCAGTGATAAATGGAAATGGAAAAACCTATCAACCAAGAATCCTATATCCAGCCAAACTGTCCTCCAGAAGTGAGGGTGAAATCAAGACATTCCCAGGTAAATAAAAGTTGAGGGAGTTTGAGACCACTAGACCTGTCCTGCAAGAAATGCTCAAAGGAGTGCTGCAAGGTGAAATGAAAGGACACCAGGGAGTACCTCAAAGTCGTATAGAGATATAAAGTTCTCAAAAAAGGTAAATACAGGGGTAATTATAAAAGTTAATACCATTGTAACAATAGTTTGTAACTGTAATTTTTGTTTGTTTTCTACATGATTTAAGACAATAATACATTTAAAGGAAAAAATTATTAGTGTAAAAGTTAGCATTATTGTAACTTTGGTTTGTAACTCTAAATCTTGTTTTCTATACAATTTAGGAGACATTTTAAAGCGTTATTAGTTTATGTTTTGGTCACTATATAAAGAGGTAATTTTGTGACATCAACCAAAAGAGGTGGGGACAGAGCTGTAAAGGAACAGAGTTGTTGTATATTATTGAAGTTAGGTTGCTATAAATTCAAATTAGAATGTTATAACTTTAGGATGTTAAATGTAATTCCCATGGTAACCACAAAGAAAATAGCTATAGAAGATACACCAAAAAAATTAAAAGAATTTAAACACTTCATTACAAAGAAAAAAATCAACTAAGCACAAAAGAAGACAGGAATGCAGGAAATGAAAGACAAAAACGGATTATGGCATATAAAAACAAATAGCACCATGACAGGAGTCCCTCCTTATCAGTAATTACTTTAAATGTAAATGAATTAAACTCTCCAATTAAAAAAATAGAGATTGGCAAATGGACAAAAACACAGATCCAACTATATGCTATGTACAAGCGACTCACTTGAGATCCAAAGAAACAAACAGGTTGCAAGTGAAAGGATAGAAAAATATGTTTCATGGGAATAGTAACCAAAAGAGGGCAGGAGTAGCTATACTAATATCAGACAAAATAAACTTTAAATCAGAAAAGTTTACAAGAGACAAAGAAAGACATTGTACATTAATAAATGGTTCAACACAGCAAGAAGATACAACAATTATAAATGTTTATGCACCTAATGACAGACCATCAAAATACATGAAGCAAAACTTGACAATATTGAAGAGAGAAATAGACAGGTCTGCAATAATAGTTGGAGATTTCATTACTCAACTCACAAGAATGGATAGAACAACTAGATGGGAAATAAATAAGGAAACAGAGGACTTAAACAACACAATAAATGAACTAGACCTAACAAATATATACAGAACACTCTACTCAACAACAACAGCATAAACATTCTTCTAAAGTGCACTGGTGGGGGGGGACATTTTCCAAGATAGATCATATGTTAGCCACAAATTAAGTCTCAATAGATTTTAAAAGATAGATATCATACAAAGTATCTTCTAAGACCACAACAGGATGAAGTTAGAAATCAATAACATAGAGAAAACTGGAAAATTTACAAAATTGTGGAAATCACACATTTTTAAACAACCATGGATTAAAGAAGAAATCACAAGGGAAATTAGAAAATACTTAGAGATGAATGAAAATGAAAACACAACATACCAAAACTTATGGTGTACAGTGAAGGCAGTGCTAAGGGGGAGATTTATGGCTATAAATGCTTACATTTAAAAAAAAAAAAGAAAGAAAGATCTCAGTTCAACAACCTAATTTTACAACTTAGGAACTAGAAGAATAACAAACTAAACCTGAAGCTAGCAGAAGGAAGGATATAATAAAAACTAGAGCAGAGATAAATGAAATAGAGAATAGAAAACCAACAGAGAAAAACCAAAAGTTAGTTCTTCAAAAAGAACAAAATTGACAAACTTTCAGCTATATATACTAAAACAAAAAGAGAGAAGACTCAAATTACTAAAATCAGAAATGGAAGTAGGGACATTACTAACAATGGTACAGAAACAAAAAGCATTGTAAGAGAGTGCTGTGAACAACTGTACACCAGAAAATTAGAAGACCTAGATGAAAGGGACAAATTCCTAGAACACAAAACCTACCAAGACTAAATCGTGAAGAAATAGAAAATCTGAATACAACTGTAAGTAGTAAGGAGATTGAATCAGTAATCAAAAACCTCCCAAAAAACAAAAGTCCAGGACTAGATAGTTTCACTGGTGAATTCTACACATTTGAAGAAGAATTAATACCAATTTATGTCAAACTTTTCTCAAAAATTGAAGAGGAGGGAACACTTTCAAACTCACTTTATGAGCATTACCCTGATACCAAAAACAGACTAGGACACCATAAGAAAAGAAAATTACAGGCCAATATATCTGATAACAGATACAAAAATCCTCAACAAAAATATTAGCAAACCAAATCCAACAACAAATTCAAGGATCATTTACCATGATCAAGTAGGGTTTATCCCTGGGATGAAAGGATGGTTCAACACACACAAATAAATCATGATACACCACAATAACAAAGGAAGGATAAAAATAATACAATCATCTCAACAGATGCAGAAAAAGCATTTGAAAAAATTCAACATCCATTCATGAAAAAACTCTCAACAAAGTGGGTATAGAGGTAACATATTTCAACATAATAAAAACTGTATATGACAAGCCCACAGCTAACATCATATTCAATGGTAAAAAACTGAAAGCTCTTCCTTTAAGATCAGAAACAAGATAGAGATGCCCACTCTCACCACTTTTATTCAACACAGTACTGGAAGTCCTAGCCAGAGCAATTAGGCAAGAAAGAGAGAGAAAAGGCAACCAAATCAGAAAGTAAGAAGTAAAACTGCCACTATTTGCACATGACATGATCTTCTACATAGAAAATTCTAGGAGTCTGATTCAATATGGCAATGCAGGAAGATCCTGAACTCACCTCTTCCCATGGATACACTGAATCTACAGCTACATATGGAACAATTTCCTCTGAAAAAAAAAATGGCTAAGCAACTCCTATACACCAGGCAAGCAAGAAAGAGACCACACTGAGGCAGGTAGAAGAGACTAAGACACAACTTACCATAAACCCCACCTCTAGCATGACAACCCACAATCAGGAGAGAACTCAAAACCTGGAATTTCTCTTTGAGAAGCAAAGGGTTTGAACCCCACATTGAGCACCCTAACTTTTAAAACCTGCACCTGAGAGATGAGCCCCCAAAACATCTAGCTTTGAAAACCAACCAGGCTCATGTCCATGAGACCCACAGGCTATAGTGAACTGAGAAACAGCTCTTAAAGGGCTCGTGCACTCGGACTCATCCAGCCCAGGGCCTAGCGAAAAAGTGGCCAACTGAGGTGTGCCCAGAGTTTACATGAAAGAGGGTCATTTTCTGGTCTTGGAGTGTTGGCTGAGGGGCAGGTATCTGGTTTGGCACATCTAGGGGGCTGCTGGGGTTCTCTCCAGGGGTGGAGGCTGGTGGGTGCCATGTTTGCACTCTCCCTCTGCCTTGCTCCAGCCAGTGGGCGCTATCTTCACACTCTCCTGCTGCTGCATTCCAGAAAGCTGCATTCCAGCTCTGACACGTGTCTGGTCCCCTGGTTTTCACATCTGGTGCTCCAATTTTGCAGCTGCCACCCAGTGGCCACCCCTTGATCACCTGGCTCTGGAGGGAGGGGTGGCTTGTGTTCCTGGGTCCCATGGGACTGTAACAAACATAGAGACAGTTCTTGGCAGACTACCACCCTCAGGGCACTGAACAGATAGTAGATTAAAACACACCCCCAGTCTTTCAGAAGAGGTCTATTTGCTTCTCCTGGAGCTCCAGCCTGAGGGGAAGGCTTTAGGTTTAGCACACACCTAGGAGCCTATAGAACTACTCTCAGGGAAGATAGGCCAGTGGACGCCATCTTTGCACTCTCCTTCTGCCTCACTACAGCTCACCAGTATCTCCCAGAAAGGAGTTTACACACTCATCTGGAGCCACAATTTTTGCAACTGCCACCCAGGGGACAACTACAGATTGCAAGGGTCCAGTGGCCAGTGGGAATTATGCTTGCAGTCCCACAGGACTGTATGTATTTGTATGCTTTAACAGCTGCTGCCTGAGGGTCTGGCATCTAATCAGACTGAATCTAGGTGCTGAATGAGATCCTCCCCTTTGGGACACTGACAGGTCTTGGCACACCCTCAACTACTGGGAACCATTAAAAATAAAATAAGCTGCTTGGACAATCTCGAAGGTTTGAGATACAACCAAGAGCCAGGGCAGGGATTAATGATGAGGTTTACCTCCTACATGAGGCCAATCCCTTAAGACTGAGAGAGGTGGTTGTTTCATCTAAGGCATAGACACCAACACAGAGAGTCAAGCAAAATGAAGACACAAAGAGAGATATATTCCAAACAAAAGAACAAGATGAAACCTCAGAAAAATAAGCCTTAATGAAAAGGAGATAAGTAATTTACCTGACAAAGAGTTCAAAACAATGGTCATAAATATGTTCACTGAACTCAGGAAAAAAATGGATGAACACAGTGAGAACTTCAACAAAGAGGGAGAAAATAAAAGAAAGTACCAAATAGAAGTCACAGAACTGAAGAATACAATAAATGGACCGAAAAATACACTACAGGGGTTCAACAGTAAAATAGAAGAAGTAGAAGAAAGGATCAGTGAACTCAAAGACAGGGCAGTGGAACTCACCCAGTCAGAAAAGAAAAAAGAATGAAAAAAAGGTGAAGATAGCTTAAGGGACTTATGGGACAACATGAAGACCAACATTTGCATTATAGGGGTCCCAGAAGGACAAGAGAGAAAGGAGAAAACTTATTTGAAGAAATAATGGATGAAAACTTCTCTAATCTGGGGAAGGAAACAGACATCCAGATCCAGGAAGCCCAGACAGTTCCAAACAAGATGAACCCAAAGAGACCCACACCAAGGCACATTATAATTAACGTGTCAAAAATTAAAGATAAGAGAATCTTAAAAGCAGCAAGAGAAAAACAACTTGTTATGTACAAGGGAAACCTCATAAGACTATTAGCAGATTTTTCAGCAGAAACTTTGCAGGCCAGAAGGGAGTGGCACAATATATTCAAAGTGCTGAAAGAAAAAAACTGCCAACCTAGAATACTCTACCCAAAAAAGTTACCATTCAGAATTGAAGGAGAGATCAAGTTTTTCAAACAAGCAAAAGCTAAAGGAGTTCATCACCACCAAACCAGTCTTACAAGAAATGTTAAAGGGACTTCTTTAGGCTGAAAAGAAAGAGCAGTAACTAGTAACAAGAAAATATATGAAAGTATAAATCTCACTGATGAAGGTAAATATATAGTAAAGGTGGTGGGTTAATCACGTATAAAGCTAGAATGAAGTTTAAAAGACAAAAGTAGTAAAATAACTATAACTACATTAATTAGTTAAGGGATAAGATAAAAAGATGTAAAATGTGACATCAAAAACTTAAAACATGGCGGGGGAGCAAAAATGTAGAGCTTTAGAATGCATTCAAACTGAAGTTATTATCAACTTAAAGTAGACCGTTATAAATATAAGTTGCTATATGTAAGTCTCATGGTAACCCCAAAGCAAAAACCTATAGTAGATACACAAAAGATAATGAGAAAGGAATCTAAGCATACCACTAAAGAAAGACATCAAACCACAAAGGAAGAGAGCAAGAAAAGAAGAAAGAAATAGAGAAGAACTACAAAAGAGCCAGAAAATAGTCAACAAAATAGCAATAAGTACTATCAATAATTACTCTAAATGTAAATGGACTAAATTCTCCCATCAAAAGACATAGAGTGGCTGAATGGATGAAAAAACAAGACCCATCTATGTTTCCTACAAGAGATTCACTTCAAATGTAAGGACACACACAGACTGAAAATGATGAGATAGAAAAAGATACTCCATGAAAATGGAAACCAAAAAAAAGTTGGGGTAGCTATACTTATATCAGACAAAGTAGACTTCAACAAAAAAGCTGTAATAAGAGACAAAGAAAAGCATTACAAAATGGTAAAGGGGTCAATCCAACAAGAGGATATAACATTTGAAAATGTTTATGCACCTAACATAGGAGCATCTAAATATATAAAGCAAACATTAACAGACATAAAGTGAGAAATAGACAGTAATAGAATAATAGTAGGGGACTTTAATGTCCCACTTTCATCAGTGGATAGATAATCCACAAAAAGTCAATAAGGAAACATTGGCCTTAAGCAACACATCAGACCAGGTGGACTTAACAGATACATACAGAACATTCCATCCAAGAGCAACAGAATACACATTCTTCTCAAGTATACATGGAACATTCTTCAGGATAGATCATATGTTAGGCCACAAAACAAGTCATAATATATTTAAGAAGACTGAAATCATATCAAGCATCTTTTCTGACCACAATGGTATGAACTAGAAATCAATTACAAGTAGAAGACTAGAAAATTGATGAATATGTGGAGACTAAACAACATGTTGCTGAACAACCATGGGTTAAAGAGATCAAAAGAGAAATCAAAAAATACTTTGAGACAAATGAAAATGGAAATAAAACATACCAAAACTTATGGGACGCATCAAAAGCAGTTCTGAGGGAAGTTTATAGTGATAAACGCCTACTTCAAGAAACAAGAAAGATCTGAAATAAACAACCTAACTTTACACTTCAAGGAACCAGGAAAAGAAGAACAAATGAAGCCCAAAGTTACTATAAGGAAGGAAATAACAAAGATCAGAGCAGAAATAAATGAAATAGAGACTAAAAAGACAATAGAAAAGATTGATGAAACTAAGAGCCTGTTCTTTGAAAAGATAAACAAAACTGACAAACCTTTTGCCAGACTAAGAAAAAAAGAGAGAGGACCCATATATATATAATCAGAAATGAAAGAGATGTTACAATTGATACCACAGACAGAGGATCATAAGAGACTACTATGAACAATTATACACTAACAAATTGGACAAACTAGAAGAAATGGATCAATTCCTAGAAACATACAACCTACCAAGACTGATTTATGAAGAAATTAAAAAGTTGAACAGACCAATCACTAGTAAGGAGATTGAATCAGTAATCAAAAACCTCCCAAAAAACAAAAATCCAGGACAGACTGCTTCACCAGTGAAATCTACTGAACAATTAATGAAGAATTAGTACTAATCCTTCTCAAACTTTTCCAAAAAATAGAAGAGGAGGAAACACTTCCAAACTCATTTTATGAGGCCAGCATTACCTTGATACCTAAACCAGACAAGAATACCACAAGAAAAGAAAATTACAGACCAATATCCCTGATGAATATAGATGCAAAAATCCTCAACAAAATATTAGCAAACCAAATTCAATGATACATTAAAGGATCATACATACGATCAAGTGGGATTTGTTCCAGGGATGCAAAGATGGTTCAACATCCACAAATCAATCAACATGATACACCACATTAACACAATGATGGATAAAAATCATATGATTGTCTCATCAGATGCAGAAAATGCATTTGAAAAAATTCAACATCTGTTTATGATAAAAACTCTAAACAAAGAAGGAATAGGGGGAATGCACCTCAATATAATAAAGGCCATATATGACAAGCCCACAGCTAACATCATACTCAATGTCAAAAAACTGAGAGCTTTTCCTCTAACACCAGGAACAAGACATGGATGCCCACTCTCGCCATTTTTATTCAACATAGTATTGGAAGTCCTAGCCAGAACAATTAGTCAAGAAAAAAAATAATAAAGTAAAAGACATTCAAATTGGAAAGGAAGAATTAAAACTGTCACTATTTGCAGATGACATGATCTTATACACATAAAACCCTAAAGATGCCACCAAAAAACACTGTTAGAATAATGAATTCAGTAAAGTTACAGGATACAAAATCAATATACAAAAATATGTGGTGTTACTATAAACTAGTAACAAACTATCAGAAAGAGAAATTAAGAAAACAATCCCATTTACAATTGCATCAAAAGAATAAAATACCTAGGAATAAATTTAACCAAGGAGGTGAAAAACCAGTACCCTGAAAACTATAAGACACTGATGAATAAAACTGAAAATGACACAAATAATTAGGAAGATATTCCACGCTCATAGATTGGAAGAATTAATATTGTTAAAATGTCCATACTACTCAAAGAAATCTATAAATCCAATGTAATTCCTATCAAAATTCCAATGACATTTTGCACAGAAATAGAATAAACAATCCTAAAATTTGTATGGAACCACAAAAGACCCTGAATAGCCAAAGCAATCTTGAGAACAAAAACAAAGCTGGAAGCATCACTTTATCTGATTTCAAACTATGTTGCAAAGCTATAGTGTCAAAGCAGTATGGTATTGGCATAAAAACAGACACATAGATCAATGGAACAGAATAGAGAACCCAGATATAACCCCACGCATATATGGTCAATTAATTTATGATAAAGGTGCCAGAATATACAATGGGGAAAGATAGTCTCTTCAATAAATGGTGCTGGGAAAACTGGACAGCCACATGCAAAAGAATGAAACTGGACCACTATCTTACACCATACACAAAAATCAACTCAAAATGGATTAGACTTGAACATAATACCTGAAACCATAAAAATCCTAGAAGAAAACATAGAGGCAAACCTCCTTGACATTGGTCTTGGCCTTGATTTTTGGATTTGACAACAAAAGCAAAAGCAACAAAAGCAAAAATAAACAAGTGAGACTACATCAAACTAAGATGCTTCTGCACAGCAAAGGAAACCATCAACAAAATGAAAAGGCAACCCACTGAATGGGAGAAAATATTTGCAAATCATATATATGATAAGCGGTTAACGTCCAAAATATATAAAGAACTCTTACACTTCAGAAAAACAAACAATCCAATTTAAAAATGCACAGAGGATCTGAATAGACATTTTTTCCAAAGAAGACATACAAATGGCCAACAGGTACATGAAAAGGTGCTTAACATCATTAGTCATCAGGGAAATACAAATCAAAACCACAATGAGATGTCACCTCATACCTGTTAGAATGGCTATTATCAAAAAGGCAAGAGATAAGTGTTGGCAAGGATGCAGAGAAAAGGGAACCCTTGCGCACTGTTGGTGTGAATGTAAATTGGTGCAGCCACTATGAAAAACATATGGAGGTTCTCAAAAAATTAAAGTTAGAACTACCACATGATCCAGCAATTCCACTTCTAGGTGTTTACCTGAAGGAGACAACATCACTATCTCAAAAACAAATCTGCAATCCCATGTTCATTGCAGCAATATTTACAAGGCAAGAAGATGGAAACAACCTAAGTGTGCATTGACAGATGAATGGAAAATGTGATATATACATATATAGAGAGAGAGAGAGAAAAAAAATTATATATAATATATAAATTGTATCTATCTATATATAATCTATCTATCTAGACACACACACATGCACACACACTGGAATATTGTTCAGTCATAAAAAGGAAAGAAATCCTGCCATTTGTGACAACTTGGATGGAATTTGAGGGCATTAAGCTAAGTGAAATAAGTCAGATAGAGAAAGAAAAATGCTGTATGACCTCACTTATATGTGGAATATAAAAGAAAACCAAACTCATAGATACAGAGAACAGACTGGTGGTTGCCACAGATGGGGGAGGCAGGGCAAAATGGGTAAAGGTGGTCGATAAGTATAAACTTCCAGTCATAAAAATAAATACATTTTGGGGATTAATGTACAGCACGGTGACTGTAGTTAGCAATACTGTATTATATATTGAAAGTCACTAAGAGAGTAGAACTTAAAAGTTCTCATCATAAGAAAAATAAATTTGTAACTGTGTGTGGTGATGGATGTTAACTAAATTCATTATGGTAATAATGTCACAATATATACATATATCAAATCATTATGTTGTACACCTAATGTAAAACTAATACAATGTTATATGTCAATTATATCTCAATTTTTTAAAATCTCCCAACAAAGAAAAGTCCTGGATCTGATAGCTTCACTAGTAAAGTCTACCAAACATTTAAACAAGAACCAATCCTTCTCAAACATTTCCAAAAATTGGAAGAGGAAGGAACACTTCCGAACTTGTTGTCTGAGGCTAGCATAACCCTGATACCAAAGACAGGCAAGCACACTGGAAGAAAAGAAAACCACAGACCAATATCCCTTATGAACACTGACATAAAAATCCTCAATAAAATACCAGCAAACAGAATTCAGAAGCATATTCAGAGGATTATACACCATGACCAAGTGGGATTTATTCCTGGAATGCAAGGATGGTTCAACATACAAAAATTAATCAATGTAATATGCTACATCAACAAAATGAGGGGAAAAAACACATGGTCATCTAATTGATGAAGAAAAAGCATTTGACAAAATTCAACATCCTTTCATGATAAAAACACTCAACAAAATAGGAATAAGAGGAAACTACCTCAACCTAAGAAAAGCCATATATGAAAACCAACAGCAAACATACTCAAAGGTGAAAGACTGAAAGCCTTTCCTCGAAGATCAGGAAGAAGGCAAGAATGCCCACTTTCACCACTTGTATACAACATAGAACTGGAAATTCTGGCCAGAGCAGTTAGGCAAGAAAATAAAGAAATAAAAGGAATTCAGATTGGAAAGGAAGAAGTAAAATTATCTCTGTTTGCAGATGATATGATTTTATATGTAGAAAACAGTAAAGACTCCACAAAAAAGCTGTTAGAACTAATAAATGAATTCAGCAAAGTAGCAGGATAGAAAGTCAACACACAAAAATCAGTTACATTTCTATATACAAACAATGAACTATATGAAAAAGAAATGACAAAAACTATTTCATTTACAATAGCATCAAAAAAGAATAAAATACGTAGGAATTAACGAGGAGGTGAAAGACTTGCACAATGAAAACTACAAAACATTGTTGAAAGAAATTAAGGAAGAAATAAATGGAAACACATCCTATGATCATGGATTGGAGACTTAACATTGTTAAAATGTCAACGCAGTGGTTTAGTTCGCGCTTGGCAGCCTGGGGTTCGTGAGTTCGGATCCCGGGTGCCCGCTGACGCACTGCCTGTCAGCCATGCTGTGGCAGTGTCCCATATAAAGTGGAGGAAGATGGGCACAGATGTTAGCCCAGGGCCAGTCTTCCTCAGCAAAAAGAGGAGGATTGGCGATGGATGTTAGCTCAGGGCTGGTCTTCCCCACAAAATAAAACAAACAAACAAAAATGTTAATACTACCCAAAACAACCTACAGATTCAATGCAATCTCTATCAAAATCCCAATGATGCTTCTTGCAAAAATAGAAAAACCCATCCTAAAATTCATATGCAATCTCAAGGGACCTCAAATAGCCAAAACAATTTTGAAAAAGAACAAAACTGGAGGACTCACAATTCCTAATTTCAAAACTTACTACAAAGCTATCATAATCAAAACAGTGTGGTATTGGCACAAACACAGACATATAGACCAATGAAATAGAATGGAGAGCCCAGAAATAAACCCTCACCTATATGGTCAAATGATTTTTGACAAAGGTGCCAAGAACATTTAATGGGGAAAGGACAGTCTTTTCAACAAATGGTGCTAGGTCAACTGGATATCCACATGCAAAAGAATGAAGTTGGACCCTTACCTAATACCATATACAAAAATTAACTCGAACCAGATCAAGGATCTAAATGTAAGACCTAAAACAATAAAAATCTTAGAAGAAAAGATAGGACAAAAGCTTCACAACATTGGATTTGACAATGATTTCTTGGATATGACACCAAAGGCACAGGTAATGAAAGAAACATAGACAAAGTGGACTTTATAAACACTTAAAAATTTCGTGCATCAAAAGACACTATCCACAGAATAAAAAGGCAACCCACAGAATGGGAGAAAATATTTGCAAATCAGATATCTGATAAGGGCTTAATATTCAGACTGTATAGAGAACTTGTAAAACTCAACAACAAAAAAACAAACAAGCCAATTCAAAAATGGATGAAAGGCTTGAACAGACGTTTCTCCAAAGAAGATAAACAAATGGCCAATAAGCACATGAAAAGATACCCAACATCACCAATCATTAGGAAGATGTAAATCAAAACCACAATGAGATACCACGTCATACCCATTAAGATGGCTACTATCATAAAAACAAGAGACAACAAGTGTTGGCAAAGATGTGGATAAACTGAAACACTTGTGCACTGTTGGTGGGAATGTAAAATGATACAGCCACTGTGGAAAACAGTGTGGCTGTTCCTCAAAAAATTAAAAATAGCTGGTGACATCAGCATCATGGCGGAGTGAGATTCCCTCTTTGAATCTCTGCCCCCTACGATACAACGAAAACATCATTCACATTCCAACAGAGCTCAATCAAACACTATGAAGGACTTCTGAGAAACCCCTGCTGCCATACATCGGACGGTGGAGGCGCGGGAAGCCCAGGAGGACGGGAGGAGAGGTAGGAGGTTGTACTCCCCCTCCCCAATTGATCGGCAAAGACAGCGCGGTTCGCAGACAGAGGGGGGAGGGGCGGCCCACAGCGGGGAAAACTATCACCATCCAGGTGCTCTCACAGACTGTCGCAAGATCCCCACTGGGAAGCGACGACGGACTGTTTAGGGGGTGTAGCAAACACCCTAAGAGAGCCAGAAAGGAAACCCCCGGGTCAAGCAGGAGAAAGAGAGGACCCCTCCCCACACACACCTGGCGTTTCAGCATAATCCCTCCGGGGGCTGCAGCCGCCTCAGAGCAAACCGCTCGCGATCTCCATCCAGTGGCAGCAGGGGGAAACTACAGGACTAACTTTAATCATGAGGGGTAAAAATAAAGCCGTCCCCGTCGGATCCTTGCGAAAATATGTCAAGGCTACAGACCAAAAGGAAAATGACAAACACCCAGAAACCAACCCTGAAGGCACAGAATTTGAAAGCCTGAATGACAGAGAATTCAAAATAGCTATCATAAACAAACTCAACGAAATACAAGAGAACACACAGAAACAAATCAACGAATTCAGGGATTATGTCACAAAAGAGATTGAAACCATAAAGAAAAACCAATCAGAATTATTGGAGATGAAAAACAAAATCAATGAGATAGTGGAAAAAATGGAGTCTTTAAAGAGCAGAACTGACAATATGGAGGAACGAATTAGCACTATTGAGGATAGCCACACAGAAATGCTCCTGATAGAGGAGGAGAGAGAGCGAAGACTAAAAAGAAATGAAGAAATTCTTCGAGAAATATCAGACTCAATGAGGACAAGCAACATAAGGATAATAGGTATTCCAGAAGAAGAAGAAAGAGAAAAAGGAGCAGAGAGTTTGTTCAAAGAAATAATAGCTGAGAACTTCCCCAACCTAGGGAACGAGAGGGAAATAACAGTGAATGAAATTAATAGATCACCTAAATATATAAACAGGAATAAAAAATCATCTCGCCACATAGTAGCAAACTTGAAGAATACCCGTGACAAGGAAATAATATTGAAGGCAGCTAAACAAAAAAACAAAATAACATACAAAGGAAACCCCATCAGGCTCTCAGCTGATTTCTCAACAGAAACTCTACAGGCTAGGAGAGACTGGAATGATATATTCAAAATCATGAAAGACAAAAACCTTCAGCCGAGAATACTTTATCCAGCAAAAATATCCTTCAAATACGATGGAGAAATAATAACTCTCCCTGATAAACAAAAGCTAAGAGAGTTTGTCACCACAAGACCCCCACTACAAGAAATGCTCAAGAAGGCCCTTAGGCCTGAAAAAAAAAACAAATGAGAAAGGGGATACAAAGATTTCAGCAAGGAGAAAAGCAAGGAGACTAAACCAGAACAAAATACAGTTGGAAAACCTCAAAAATTAATTCAAGCTCATCACTGGAAACACACATTCATGACACAATCTGGAATAAAGAGATAACAAATAAGAAGGGGAAGAGGTAAGGGATTGAATTGACTCAGCCTCAGGAAAAAGGAGGCATCTGAAAATGTACTTTCTTATCCAGGAGATCGCTTATATAAACAGCACGGTAACCACTAAACAAACAACCAGAAGAGAACCACACGTGACAAATAAAGAGAAAACCAAGAGAATGAGCATGCAGAAATACCAAATTGAATTTGCAGTCCGAAACACAAGGGACAAGAAACGAAGGAAATGCAAAAGAACCAGAAGATGAACAATAAAATAGCAACATGAAACCCTCATATATCAATAATCACTCTAAATGTAAATGGATTGAATTCTCCAATCAAAAGACACAGAGTGGCAGGATGGATTAAAAACCAAGATCCAACAATCTGCTGCCTCCAGGAAACACATCTCAGCTCTAAAGACAAACACAGACTCAAAATAAAAGGATGGAAAACAATACTCCAAGCTAATGGCAAACAAAAGAAAGCAGGAGTAGCCATACTTATATCAGACAAAGTAGACTTCAAGATAAAAAAGGTAATGAGAGACAAAGAAGGGCAATATATAATGATAAAAGGGATACTTCACCAAGAAGACATAACAATCATAAATATCTATGTACCCAACACAGGAGCACCAAAGTACATAAAACAACTGCTAAAAAACCTTAAAGGAGATATTAACAATAACACAATAATAGTAGGGGATCTTAATACCCCCCTTACATCAATAGATAGATCATCCAGACAAAAAGTCAATAAGGAAATAATGGACTTAAACGAGAAACTAGACGCAATGGACTTAATAGATATATACAGAGCACTCCACCCAAAAAAAGCAGAGTACACATTCTTCTCAAGTGCACATGGAACATTCTCAAGGATAGACCATATATTAGGAAACAAGGCAAACCTCTATAAATTTAAGAAGATTGAAATCATTACAAGCATCTTTTCTGATCATAATGCTGTGAAACTAGAAATCAACTGCAAGGAAAAAACTAGGAAAGGGACAAAGATGTGGAGACTAAACAACATGCTACTGAACAACCAATGGGTCATTGATGAAATTAAAGGAGAAATCAAAAGCTATCTGGAGACAAATGAAAAGGAAAATACACCATACCAACTCATATGGGATGCAGCAAAAGCAGTCCTGAGAGGGAAATTCATAGCAATACAAGCTCACCTTAACAAACAAGAAAAATCCCAAGTAAATAACCTTAAATTGCACCTAACAGAGTTGGAAAAAGAAGAACAGACAAAGCCCCGCATCAGCAGAAGGAGGGAAATAATAAAAATCAGAGCAGAAATAAATGAAATTGAAACCAAAAAAACAGTAGAAAGGATCAACGAAACAAAGAGCTGGTTCTTTGAGAAGATAAATAAAATTGACAAACCCTTAGCCAGACTCACTAAGAAAAAAAGGGAGAAGACTCAAATAAATAAAATTAGAAATGAAAGAGGAGAAATTACAACAGACACCACAGAAATACAAGGGATTATCAGGGAATACTATGAAAAACTTTACGCCAACAAATTGGACAACCTAGAGGAAATGGACAAATTCTTGGAAGCGTACAACCTCCCAAAACTGAATCAAGAAGAAATAGAGAATCTGAACAGACCAATCACAAGTAAAGAGATTGAAACAGTAATCAAAAACCTCCCACAAAATAAAAGCCCAGGACCAGATGGCTTCCCTGGAGAATTTTATCAAACGTTCAAAGAAGATTTAGCACCTATCCTTCTCAAACTATTCCAAAAAATAGAGGAAGATGGAATACTTCCCAACACATTCTATGAGGCCGACATCATGCTGATACCAAAGCCAGACAAGGACAATACAAAGAAGGAAAACTACAGGCCAATATCACTGATGAACATAGACGCAAAAATCCTCAACAAAATATTGGCAAACCGAATACAGCAATACATCAAAAAGATCATACACCACGATCAAGTGGGATTTATACCAGGGACACAGGGATGGTTCAACATCCGCAAATCAATCAACGTGATACACCACATTAACAAAATGAAGAATAAAAACCACACGATCATCTCAATCGATGCAGAGAAGGCATTCGACAAGATCCAGCATCCATTTATGATAAAAACTCTCAACAAAATGGGTATAGAAGGAAAGTACCTCAACATAATAAGGGCCATATATGACAAACCTACAGCAAACATCCTACTCAATGGGGAAAAACTGAAAGCCATTCCTTTGAGGACAGGAACAAGACAAGGGTGCCCACTCTCACCGCTCTTATTCAACATAGTACTGGAAGTGCTGGCCAGAGCAATTAGGCAAGAAAAAGGAATAAAAGGACTCCAAATAGGCAATGAAGAAGTGAAACTCTCACTATTTGCAGACGACATGATCCTATACATAGAAAACCCAAAGAATTCCATCGGAAAACTACTAGAAACAATCAACAACTACAGTAAAGTGGCAGGGTATAAAATCAACCTACAAAAATCAATTGCATTTCTATACACTAACGATGAAAAAACAGAAAGAGAATTCAAAAAGACAATCCCATTTACAATTGCAACAAAGAGAATAAAATATCTGGGAATAAATTTAACCAAGGAGGTCAAAGACCTATACAATGAAAACTATAAGACACTATTGAAAGAAATCGAGGAGGACATAAAGAAATGGAAAAATATTCCATGCACATGGATTGGAAGAATAAATATAGTTAAAATGTCCATTCTACCTAAAGCAATCTACAGATTCAATGCAATCCCAATCAGAATCCCAATGTCATTCTTCACGGTAATAGAACAAAAACTACTGAAATTCGTATGGGGCAACAAAAGAGCCCGAATAGCTAAAGCAAGTCTGAAAAAAAAGAACAAAGCTGGAGGCATCACAATCCCTGATTTCAAAATATACTATAAAGCTACAGTAATCAAAACAGCATGGTACTGGTACAAGAATAGACACACAGATCAATGGAACAGAATTGAAACCCCAGAAATAAAACCACACACCTATGGACAGCTAATCTTCGACAAAGGAGCAAAGAACATACAATGGAGAGAGGGAAGTCTCTTCAATAAATGGTGCTGGGAAAATTGGACAGCAACATGCAAAAGAATGAAAGTAGACCATCTCCTATCGCCATATACAAAAATCAATTCAAAATGGATCAAGGACCTGAAAGTGAGACCTGAAACTATAAAACTCCTGGAAGAAAATATAGGCAGTACACTAATTGAGATTGGACATAAAGGGATCCTTTCAGATTCCATGTCTACCCAGACAAGGGAAACAAAAGAAAAAATAAACAAGTGGGACCTCATCAGACTAAAGAGCTTCTACAAGGCAAATGAAACCAAGATCAAAATGAATAAACAACCCACCAGCTGGGAGAAAATATTTGCAAATCGTTTGTCCGACAAGGGATTAATCTCAGTAATATACAAAGATCTCATACAACTGAGCAACAAAAAAACAAACAACCCCATCAAAAAATGGGCAGAGGATATGAACAGACATTTTTCCAAGGAAGAGATACAGATGGCCAATAGACACATGAAAAGATGTTCAACATCACTAATCATCAGGGAAATGCAAATCAAAACGACACTGAGATATCACCTTACACCGGTTAGAATGGCTATAATCACAAAGACAAATAACAACAAATGCTGGAGAGGTTGTGGAGAAACGGGGACCCTCATTCACTGCTGGTGGGAATGCAAACTGGTGCAGCCTCTATGGAAAACAGTATGGAGAGTCCTCAAAAAATTAAAAATAGAAATACCGTATGATCCAGCAACCCCACTCTTGGGCATCTACCCAATGGACGTGAAATCAACCATCACAAGAGGCATATGCACCCCTATGTTCATTGCAGCATTATTCACTATAGCCAAGAAGTGGAAGCAACCCAAGTGTCCCTCAACTGATGATTGGTTAAAGAAGATGTGGTATATACATACAATGGAATACTACTCAGCCATAAGAAAAGACACAATTGCCCCATTTGCAACAACATGGATGGACCTAGAGGGTATTATGTTAAGTGAAATAAGCCAGAGAGAGAAGGACAGACACTACATGAACTCACTCATATATGGAATATAAGTGAACACACGGACAGAGAGAACTGATTGGTGGTTACCAAGGGGAAGGGGGGTGGGGGGGGCACAAGGGGTGAAGGGTTACATCCACAAGGTGACGGACAAACAAAAATGTACAACTAAAACCCCACAGTGTTATAAACTAAGACATCAATAAAAAAATTAAAATAAAATAAATTAAAAAATTAAAAATAGAATTATCATATGATCCAGCAATCCCACTTCTGGGTATATACCTCAAAGAATTGAGAACAGGGTCTTGAAGAGATATTTTTACATCTATGTTCATAGCAGCATTATTCACAATAGCTGAAACATGGAAGCAACTAAGTGTCCATCAGCCAATGAATAGATAAGCAAAATGTCACATACATGTATAGTGGAGTATTATTCAGCCTTAAAAAGGAAAGCAATTCTGCAATATGCTACAACATGGATGAACTTTGAGGAAATTATGCTAAGTGAAATAAGCCAGTCACAAAAAGACAAATACTGGATGATTCCACTTATATGAGTTACTCAGAGTAGTCAAAATTATAGACAGAAATTGTAATGGTGGTTGCCAGGGGCTGGGGAATGGAGAAAAGAGAGATATGATTTAGTCGAGTTTCAGTTTTACAAGATGAAAAGAGTTATGGGGATGAATAGTAGTGATGGTTGCACAACAACATGAATGTGTTAATACCACTGAACAGTACAGTTAAAACTGGTTAAGATGGTAAGTTTTATGTTATGTGCACTTCACAACACTGAAAACAAACAAAAACACTAAAAAGCTTACTGACATTGACATTTTTCTTGCATAAACACTTCTTGAATTGCTACAAGCCTTTAGTTAATTTCCAAAGTTTGGAAAAGTTAATTCTGACCATTTTTGCCAGTTTTCTGGTTGCTTTCACAGAGGAGAGAATTTTCGGAGACCCTTACTCTGCTGTTTTTGCCAATATCCATGGCTTTGCGTTATGAATATCCCTGTGGTTGCCTGCTTCTATTGGCTGGGGAAAGTCAAGGCTGTAATGACCCCAGGCCGTTAGGAAAAGTCTTGCTGGCCTGGAAAAGGGCCCCAACTCTTACTCCAAATGAAGAGCTCACCTCTGTCATAGATGAATCATCAGAGAGGAATCCATGCAGGACCTATGCAAAGACACTAGAAGAAAAAAGGAGGAAAGAAGCAGGATAAACATGAAAGCTGGGAACACTTAACTAGAAAATCACTACCAAGGAGTAGGTAAAAAATTCGATCAGATATTTCATCCTAAAGTAGAAGAAAGAAAAACAAACCTCTTCTATGAAAGAAGAGCACAAGCATGAGACTAAAAAGACATATGAAAATGGCAAGGCAACAAAGGGGCAAAATGTGAGCTGACAAAACCCAGGGAACAAGTGAAAGAGAAAGCAGAAGAGAAAATGAAATTGAAAATATCCCAGGGAACACAGATACCGCGAAAACACAGAAGGGGGTTTGGAGGACTGGAATGTGAAGAGTGAGCAAAATGAAATGGAAATAGCTAAAGAGGCTTAAAAGGGAAGGCTTAAATGCACAGCAATTGGGCAAGAGAACCAATATATTATGTGATTAGAGTCCTCAAAGAAGCAAATCCAAAGAATGGACTCAGAGACAGAATCTTGAAACGGCTTCTGGCAGCAAGAGAACACACAATGACACGTCCTGAAAGGCTGTGTCCCAGTAAAAATGGATATAAATGGTCAACACTTCCAAATGCTAGTAAAGATAAGGAAAGACTCCTCTGAACCGACAAGCAAACCGATCAAGTCATCTATCAGAAGAATGTGGCTGGGCTCACGTGTCCTGCACCCGTATTCAGTGTTGGGGGACAGTGGAGCCAGCCAGGCCTCAAAATCCTGCAAGAAGCAAAAGTAACCCAAGACATTTGTACCCAGACCAAACATTTCTGAACATGCAAAACTCAAGGAATATTGTTCTCCTGAGCCCTTCCTGAGGAAAACACTCGAAGGTGAAATTCAGCCATCCAAGAGAGAAAGTCAGAACACAAGGTCTGGTGTAGCATGTCTCCTGGGACGACCCAGTTGAGGACTCCTGCATCTGTGCTCACTGGCTTAACTGGTCCATTTGCTACCCCAGGTGGATCATTTTCACACCTCCTTCTCTATAAACAAAAGTATTTTCAGTAATAATTGTGTTCTAACAGTGATAATCATTATCTTGATTCATTCTTGTTTTAAAGCGATTAACAATTAGAAAGAATAACTTCAAAATTTAAAAATATTCAATCAAATAAAATATTTCATGTATGAATTTAAATTTGCATTGACCCCCCAAAAAAATTACATCTTGCAGTTTATACTCTATTTTGCTGTTTTAAAATTTAACCACAAAATAAAAACTTTAAGTGATCGTATAGACTGACAGAATTGAAATGATTCCAGTTCTATTTAATCATTTTTACAACCACTGTGCCATCATTGTTTATTTCACACTCACTAATTAAGTGCAGGAATGTGTAGTGCAGCTGGGGCTGGAGACACACACTATCCCTGAAGTGAATCTGAAAGATTCCAAACCTTTAGGGACCTACTTTCCAAATGAACCCATGTTGCTGCATTTGTGTGTGTGTGTTGAGTGGGGGGAAGTTTCCTACTGTACAAATTGGGAGGTCTCAAAATTAGCTTCCACGGAGACTATAAAGGATAAATAATAAAAATATGCCAATTTGAAGCATAGGAATAGAGTTGATTTTTTAATTGAAATTCTACAATGCCCAAGCCATTGTCACAAAAGATTTGGGGAGGAGGGAGGAGCATTTTATCACTGACGCTGTTTAAGATTGCCAGTGCAAGGTTTTACAATAAAAAAGCAAACAAGTTAATCAGTTTTATGATTGTTTTTAAATTTTCTACATCTGTCTCATCAGTTTTACATTTTGCAACCTTGCTCTGATCTAAGAAAGAAGTCACAGGTACAAGAGTAAAGTGGGAGGTCGTTAAACAGGGAAAACAATCTATACTTGAATCTATATTCAAGCTGGGCAGCCTAAATCAATACAAGGTGAAATTACAAGTCTCCATAGACCTTGCACCCCTTATTGCCAGCACCTAGGGCTGCCACGCCCACTCACCCCCCCCCCCCCAGGCCAGCACTGGAATCTCTCCTGTCCTGCAGCCTCCTGCTCTAGTTATCTGAGCCTGGAACTCATCTGCTCCAGATCCACAGCTGGGAGGCAGCGAAGTGAGGTGGGAGAGTGCTCACTCTTGGAGGTAATGCCTTCCGGGTCAGGCAGACACACCTGCGGTGGAGAAAAGGCATTCCCACTGACCACTCCTGAGATCCATGCAGGAGCAAGCAAAGCCCAGAAGACACTGGAACTGAAGACAACAGCGAATGAGGACGTGAGGGTCATCGCCCAGCAGAGAAATGACAAGACACCACCGGAGAAAGCAGAACAAGACCTTCAGGACGAGCCTGAAGACACTCCACCTATTAGAAGAGGCTGGCAGTTTGCCCATAAGCTGAAGGACGTGAATGCTTCGAAATTTGGCCAAGAAGCAACACAGAAGAGAGGGCCGGCCTGACAGCCTAAGAGGGTGCAGTTGTTTTGGATCCAGAATCCCCGGTTTTCACAGGGCACCTGGGAGCCTATAATTATCACACCTTACTGGGAATTGGTGCATTTGCCATTTTCTTCCAGGGAACTTTCTTTTCCATAAAAAGTAGAAGATATCAAGTGACTGAACAATAGGCTCTGTAGAAATCTTTTTTTTTTTTTTTGCTGAGGAAGGTTCACCTTGAGCTAACATCTGTTGCCTATCTTCCTCTTTTTTTCCTTGAGGAAGATTAGCCCTGAGCTAACATCTGTGCCAATCTTCCTCTATTTTGTATGTAGGTCACCACCTTAGCATGGCTGATGAGTGGTGTAGGTCCACACCCGCGATCTGAACCCACGAACCCAGGCTACCAAAGAGGAGCATGACAAACTTAACCACTATGCCTTGGGGCCAGCCCCCAGAAATCTTTCTTTAAATAATAAAATGTTAATTTAAAATGTCATTTTATGATCAAAAGAGCAGAGCAGCTGTGATCTATTTTGAAGAAACCAACGTACAGAAGGAGAACTTACCTGAAGAGGTGCCTGGGCTTTAAAATTCAATCTTCTAGAAGGCTTGAAGACCGGGTTCAAATGCGAGGGGGGAATTTGCCTGTTATTTGGGGGAACTGAGGGAGAAGAGAATGTAAAGGAGATATGGAAAGCTTGTAATAAGGAATTTAGTGAAACTTTAGGAAGGACAAGAACAGCCCTTAAAGAAACAAAATCAAGTAGAGAGAAGATGCAATCTGAATGTCATCAAATTCAAGAGAACAAAAAGTACCAGACTTGGGGCTGGCCCAGTGGCGTAGTGGTTAAGTTCATGTGCTTCTGCGGCCTGGGGTTCGTGGGTTCAGATCCCAGGTGTGGACCTATATACTGCTCATTAAGCCATGCTGTGGCAGCATCCCACATACAAAAAATAGAGACGGATTGGCACAGATGTTAGCTCAGGGACAATCTTCCTCACCAAAAAAAAAAAAAAAGTACCAGACTTAAGTTACTACAGGAAGCAAAGGTGAGTGAGCAACGTTTGAAGACTTCAACATCTCCAGGAGATTTCCTGCAGGAGCTGTCCTACTGACCACACATTGGATCATCTAGGGAGCTTTAAAACCCCTGACGCTGGGTCCCACTTCCAGAGATCCGCATTTAATTGGTCTCAGGTGTGGCCTGATTTGGGGATTTTTTTTTTTTAATCTCCCCAGGTGATTCTAATGGGCAGGCAGGATTGAGAACGAGAAGCTCTTTCAAAAAAGAAAGAAATTCAAGTTTCAAATAATTGCATTATGCAGCTGACAATGACCAGACGACAACACTTTAAAGCTGGAAAAGGCCATGAACAAAATTCTGGTTAAAAAATATTGTACTTGAACTGGAAAAACTCACATGTCTGTCAACAGCTGAATGGATAACCAAACCATGGTGCATCCACACACTGGGAAACCACTCAGCGATAAACAGGAATGATCTGATACAGCACCAAGGATAAATCTCAAAAACATTATGCTATGCTGAGTGAAATAAAAATCAGATGCAAAAGAGTACCTTCTATGTGATTCTAATTATGTGAAGTTCAAGACGGGCAAAATTAATCTGTGGTAACAGAAATCAGAACAGTGGTTGCTTCTGGGGAGTAGAGGTGGGAATTGACTGGAAAGAGCCACACATGGAATGTTCTCTACCTTATTTAGAGTGATGATTACACAGGTATAAGATTGTCAAAATTCATCAAACACTTAATATCAGAGTATGTTATTGTGTGTAAATGATACTAAAAAGAAATACTGTACTTGAAAAAGAGACCATTTCTAATCCAAACTGAGTGATGAGGTGTAAGCTCATCAAGAGCTTACAAGACAAGAGCTGCATTCTGCTACAGTGACGGTGGAGGACAAATGCAGAAACTTGCGGCAGAGAAGAGACCCGAAACTACCGCATCAGCAGAGAAGGGAGCTCTACAGGAGAAGATGGCTCTAGAGAGAATGAATGGGAGGAGGGCAGACACTCTGAGCTGCAGAGAAAGCAAAGAACTTCTAAACAGAGAATTGAAGAACAGGAAGGCAAATTACAGGAAGGAGAGAGAGAGATCAGTCTAATAAAACCTAAATTGCTCTTTATGATCAGAAAATCCACGAGAATCCATGCACTGCTGTTGCTGCCAGAAGAGTTCTTGCTGAGGAGAAGAAGCAAGCTCTCAGCCTGCAACAGAAATTAATATAAGCAAAACAAAAGGCAGTGATGCTTCAAATATCAATAACTATAAAACCATATCACTATGAAACTATACATCTAGAAAGACAGGATCATAAAATCCTACTATGGAGAGGTCCTCTAAGCCAGGGGTCAGCAAACTTTTTCTGTAAAGGGCCAGATAATAAATATTTTAGGCTGTGCAGGCCATAGGGTCTCTGTCACAAATACTCAACACTGCCATCATAGTGTGAAAGCAGCCATACAATACATAAATACATAAACAGACAATACATAAATGAATGAGTGTGCCCATATTCCAGCAAAACTGTATCTACAAAAACAAATGGCAGATCTTTGCAAGACAGGCCAAGATGGCTGACTCCATTTCAGTCAAAAGGAAGTGGGAAAAGGAGAAGGGGCCAGGACAACTTGGAGTTGTACACATCACTTTCATTCATATTCAGTGGCCAGAACTTAATCCTTTGGCCATATCAAGATGCAAGGGAGGCTGGAAGTGTAGTCTATATTATGAGCAGTCATGTATCTATCAAAAATCAGCCATCTGCCATAAAAATGGGCAGGCAGAGCTAATAAAAGAGTTAAGTAAAGTTGCAGGATGCAAGATCAATAAACAAAAATAAGTTGTATTTCTAACACTTAGCAATGAACAGTCCAAATATCAAAATGAAATTGAGAAAACAGTTCCATTCACAAAAGCATCAAAAAGGAAAAGAATAATTAGGAGTAAATCTAACAAAAGAAGAGCAAGATTTGTACACTGAAAACTGCAAAACATCATTGAAAGAAGTTAAAGAAGACGTAAATAAATGGAAAGACATCCTGTGTTCATGGATTGGAAGACTTAATATTGTGAAGATGCCAATACTCCCCAATTAGTCTACAATTCAACGCAACTTCTATCAAAATTTCAACCGCTGGGGCCGCCCGGTGGCGCAGCGGTTTAGTCCGTGCGTGGCAGCCCGGGGTTCTCAGGTTCGGATCCCGGGTGCCCGCCGATGCACTGCCTGTCAGCCATGCTGTGGCGGCGTCCCATATAAAGTAGAGGAAGATGGGCACGGATGTTAGCCCAGGGCCAGTCTTCCTCAGCAAAAAGAGGAAGATTAGCAACGGATGTTAGCTCAGGGCTGGTCTTCCTCATAAAAAAAAAATTTCAACTGCCTTTTTTGTGGAAATAGACAAGCTGATTCTAAAATTCATATGGAAATGCAAGGGACCCTGAATAGCCAAAACAATCATGAAAAAGAAAAACAAAGTTGGAGGATTCACATTTCTGCTTTCAAAACTTACTACTTGGGGCCGGCCTGGTGGCATAGTGGTTAAGTTCACACATTCCACTTTGGTGGCCTGGGGTTCACAGGTTCAGGTCCCGGGTGCAGACCTACACACCACTCATCAAGCCATGCTGTGGCAGGCTTCCCACATATAAAGTAGAGGAATACGGGCACGGATGTTAGACCAGGGCCAAACTTCCTCAGCAAAAAAGAGGAGGATTGGCAACAGATGTTAGCTCAGGGCTAATCTTCCTCACCAAAATAAATAAATAAATAAATAACTTACTACAAAGGTGTAGTAATCATAACTGTATGTTACTAACATAAGGCTAGACATAGAGCTAAATAGAACTGAGAGACCAGAAATAAGCCCAAACATCTATGGTCAACTGAATTTTGACAAAGGTACAAAGACCATTCACTGGGGAATAAATAGTCTTTTCAACAAATGGTGCTGGATCAACTGGATATCCACATGCAAAAGAATGGAGTTGGACCCCTACCTCACACCATATACAAAAATTAACTCAAAATGGACCGAAGACCTAAATGTGAGAGATAAAACTATAGAATCATTAGTAAAAAACATGGGGTAAATATTCAGGACCTTGGATTAGGCAGCACACACACTCATATGCACAGAATCTCAACGTCTCTGGAAGATAATCCACTGGTAACAGCAGCTGCATTTAAGGAGGGAAACTGGATAGCAGGAGGATGGGAAGAAAGGTAATTACTTCCAACAGTATACTCATTTCTACTGTTTGAATGTTCTAGTAAGTGCTTGTAATATCTATTCAAAATATACAATTTAATTTAAAAGAAACAAAAAACTGAAGGCAGGTTGGATTTAGCCCAAGGGCTATAGTTTGCCTAACTCTGTTCTAAGAGGCTCAATGTAAAGGAAAAACTCACTTCTTCCTGTGCTCCTTTACTACTCACACCACGCTACTCCAACACTACTTCACTTCTGACACCACGTGTGTGGGTGTTTTCCACACATCAAACAATTCTCAGTCACCAGCAGAGTGTCCTATAGTTTAACTCAATTCTGACACTATCTATCCTAAAAGCTTGGAGTGAGGGCCTTTTGGAGGTGAGTTTCAGACCTCTAAGGAGGAGTGGTGCCCAGCTGCTACCATCCCAGCAGCTCAGAGGAGGGGCCTCCCAGAACTGGGGCTCAGGCCTCCAAGGAGAGGAGATGCTGTTTCACTGGTGTTAGGATATCAAGGGGCTGTGGGGAGGCTGGAGCTGAGACTCCCAAAACAAGCTGGAGGCTGAAACCAACTTGCTGCCTGGGGTGATGTGCTTATTGCTGACCCAACACTGATAAGGCCCAACTCTGGCCCTCCAGCCTCCCTCTAGTGCCTGGCAGAAGCTCTCAGTAAGCCAACTGACAGGAGAAATGAGCAGACTTCCAGCTCCAGCAGGTCAGAGCAGAGTATAGAAGGGTGGATTAGGAGCTGAGAGACAACAACGATGGACACGATCCACCGCTTTGACTCCTCAGCATCCATACCCACCCCTCTATCTATATTTGAACTTCCATGTAACAACAAAACAATGTTATGCTTCTGCTGAACAAGATAGATGCAACTACTTCAAACAAATGAAGATACTCTCACCCTTCCCCCAAAAGGGGATACACAAAATTCCCACAGCCATCTCTAAATAATGTTAGTTACTCCTAGATTCAATCACAGTTCTAGCTGAATATTCTGTAATTGAGAGACTACATTGTGATGTTAACTCTGAATAACAATCCCTACATAATATAAAAAGAGCAGTTGAAGACAGAGGGAAAAATATATATTTCTTTATAAATATATATATATCCATACATGTGTATGTGTCTGTGATTGTGTGTCACAGGTAGAGTTGTGCTTCCAGAAAGAAGGGTTGAAGTCCTAACCCAATACCTTGGAATGTGACCTCTTTTAGACATAGGATCTTTGCAAATATAATCAAATTAGGATGAGGTGTACATTCTTGTTTTTGTAACTCACTACTAGACCACAGTTGATGTTAATAACTTCTTTCTTCCATTCCCTATCCCATGTTCTCTTTGCCTTCAGCTAGCACCTCAGCTGGTTGAATTCGTTATTTGATGGGTTAACTCTTTATTTAATTCCTGAAGGATATGAATTATCAGTGGCTCTGTCTTTTGTTTGTTGCTATTGTTTTCCATTAGCTTTTACTTTGGAACATAAAAGTACTAAGAGGCACCCCAGAGAACAATCCAGATTCTAGACATAGTTCTGACCCCATTGTGTAATAGCAACCCTATTTTTCCTTGGTTATCGGGTTTGATAATTCCAGCAAGTAGAGTAACCCCTTCCTTTGTCTGTTGGTATAGTGACGTGAAGGAACCCCAAATGGCCAGGGGGCAGCCTCAGCTTCCAGATCAATGAAATCGATGTCATGTTCTATGGTGGACGCATTCCTCTATTGGGAATCATAACCTTTAAACCAGCAGAGCTCAGATCTGCAGGAAGAGGAAGCAAAATTTCTATCAATAGATTATTAGATGTAATTATGAGAGGAACTACTCACACTTCCACCCTTTGAATTCCAGATCTGTATATTCTTGTGCTTCTCCAAAGCAGTTCATCCTGTAAGATGAAGCCCAATATTTTAAGATGTTGTCTCCCTAGGACTTGGTGGGTCATATAATAACCAGTAGGTAATGGGCACCTCCAATCACATGACCACTTGATGCCCCATGGCCAAACACTCAGTCTTCACTAGGGCCTAGTAGCAAGCCTGGAGCTAAGTCAAGAGGAAAGTAGTTCTTGCAGAAGAGTGCGTGGAATTGCTCCAAAAGCTTATATGTATGTGCTGTGGCTCTCCACTCGGGCTTCCCAGTGGCTCCTATTTACCATTGATACTTCATCTATCATTTGATCTGTTGGATCATGAGGCTCAAGTGGTGGAGCCATTAGCACTCCAGCCTGAGCCTGCTGCAGAGCCTGCCCCTCCACAGACTCCACTCAAAACTCAGTAAATGGATCCGAGTTGCATGCTCATGTGTGATGTACATTTCCTCCTGTATTCATTTCCCAGGGCTGCTATAACAGATTACCACAAACATGGATGGCTTAAAACAACAGAAATTTATTTTCTCACAGTTCTAGAGGCTGGAAGTCCGAAATCAAGATGTCGCAGGGCCATACTCTCTCAAAGGGTCTAGGTGAGAACCTATCCCGTGCTTTTCTCCCAGCTTCTGGTGGTTCCCAGCAGTCTTTGGTGTTCCTTAGCTTGTAGACACATCACTCTAATCTCTGCCTCTGCCATAACATGAAGTTCTCCCCATGTATCTGTGTCTTCATGTGACATTTTTCTCTTTTTATAACACCAGTCATATCAGATTAGGGCTCACCCTAATGACTTCATCCTCTCTTGGTTACATCTGCAAAGACTCTATTTCTAAATGAGGTCATATTCTGAGTTATTTGGGGTTAGGACATCAACATATCTTTTTGGGAAATGCAATTCAAACCATAAAGCCCCCAAAATTCAAAAAGAGCCACAGGGCATTGGGCCTCATTTTTAGTCATAGGTGGTACAAGGTACAAAATTCACCTTTAAGAAAACAACCCAACTTGCTCCAAACCATTGGACCCCCAGAAACTTTGTTGAGATGGCAAGTCCCTGCATTTTTATGGACTTTGTCTCCCATCCTCTGGCTTGCTTGGGCCTTACTAAGGAGTCTAAAGTCCTTGCTACGACCTGCTCATCAGGTCCAACCAGAATAACATCATCAATCCAGTGATGATCTATCTGTGAGATAGTAGAATGATTGACGTCTCTGCAGACTAGATTATGAGAGAAGAGGGTTGACGTAGCCTTGAGGCAAGACTATGAAGTTATACTGTTGGGCATGATAGGTGATATTAAACTGCTTTTGGTAATACTTGCAAGTTGTTACAGAGAAAAATCATTTTCATATCAATAGTGCTATACCAGGGGGACCAGGGGCTATGCTAATTTGCTCCAATAAAAATATCTCATCCAGAATGATTGGAGTCACCATTTGATTATGTTTACAATGGATTACAGAAATCCTCTAAAAGCCATCTGTTTTTCGCACGAGCCAAACAGGTGAGATAAACGAGGGCAGAACAGGTAGCATCATCCCTGCATCCCAAGCATACAGCAAGGCTTTCAGTTTACTATCTGGATAGGGAGGGAAAGTTCTGGGATCATTCCTTGTGGCCCTTCATACCAAAATAGCCTCCATTAATGATTCCGAGAGCCAGTGTGAGGATTCTGCCACTAGCCAAGTAGTCATTCAAGAACTAGGGAGATAACCACAGGATGGGTTTGGTCCTACTTGGCTCACTGTGATTTAGACTTGACCACCATAAGCTCCTACTGGCTTTTTTGGTTCCCAGGAATTAATGAGACTCCAAAGCCAGTATCTAGTAATCTCCAAAAAGCCTGACAATGTCCCTTTCCCCAGAACACAATTACCCTGGTAAATGGCTGTAGGGCCCTTTGAAGACAGCTTTGGAGAAGATTTACATTTCATGCTTATGGGATTTTGCAAGATCCTGTCTCAAGGGGACCCTGGCCTCAATTCAATCAAGGGGCTCTGAGTCTATGAACAGCCTTAGATCCAGAAACTGGGTGGGAGACTGTACCATTATTGTGGGGACTAAGTTAGGTTTCTGGCCACCAGACCTGTAATGTTTCCATTCTACAGATCAAGAAATACTTTAATAGGCTGCCCATCTCTTTTATTCCTAGGACACCATGGGCAATTAGCCACCCTCAAAACCCATGCAGGTCAAAACATTCTGATTACCATTCTCTGATGTCCATAATGTCTCTGGCGACTAACTGCTAACACTTGACCTCTGCTACTGCAGGACTCATTTTCCTGTTGAAATATGGAAGCCTATCTCAAGGGTGGGTCTCCCCCACTGCTCCTGGGTTATGGGAAGCAGCCAGCACAGAGCTTGTGGAGGATACTGGTATTCCCTTCAGTACAGTATCTCTAACACCCTCATGTTGAGTGTGTCCTCTGGGACTTCTCAGGGGATGCAGTGGGGAGGGATGTGCAGGTCGCATGTGATAAATCCACCTCACATTTCTCCCTTCCTATGCTTTTGGATTCCTCCTTCTACATTATTCCAGGGAAGTGTGAGCACCTCAACTTCACTGAATGGAGGCCATCATTGAGTCCAAGTTTTAGTCAATCAACCAAGCAAACTACTAACCCCTCTCCCAGCTGCACAACCTAACCTACAGTAGTATACTGCAAAATAAAATACCCACAAATCCCTCCCCTCTGTATGTATACCCCTCTGCAATGTGACTTAACTGCAACTCCCATCAAGAGGTAGGATCTACTTTTCCACTCCCTTAAATCTGGGTTGGCCTTGTGATGTGCTGTGACCAACAGAATATGGCAGATGTGATTTTGTGGGTGTTCTGAGGCCAGGTTCCCAGAGGCCTTGCAACTTCCCCTCTCCCTCTCTCACTGCCCTGAGACTGCCAAAGAAAGGAGCCTGGGGGACCTCTGGAGGACAAGAGGCCACTTGGAGAGACAGTCCCAACTGACAGTCAACACCAGCAGGCCAAATGTCTTGGGTCATTCATCCAGTCCCAGCCAAGCCACCAGATGACTGCCACTGCACGAGTGACCCCAGGTGAGACCAGCAGAAGAATCACCAAACTGAGCAGAGGCAGATCACTGATTCACAGAATCATGAGCAAATAAAATGGTTGTTTTATGCATTAAGTTATACAGCAATAGATAACCAGGGCACACATCCCATCCAGAGTCTCTGGTAAGTGATCTTGTATCGGTGAATTCAGTTCAGTAACAGAAAGGCCATCTCTGATGAAACTAGGAGATAGCTAAAACCACAAACTATGAAATGGGTGAAGGAGGTGCCCAAAGCAGTGGACATGAAAAAACAGTGGGAAGGATAAGTGGAGAGAGGACGCCTGCAGCTCAGATCTCAGGCAGAGCCAGTGAAGAGTCATCCCAAGGCGGTAACAGCAAAGCCTCAGGTGTGACCATGTGGGAGAGTCCTGAGGCCAGGTGAAGGACAGGGTCACAGGTAGAGAGAAGTCAGGGGACTGAGAGGTCAGGCGGTGAGAAGGACCATTCATATGGACACTGAACACATCAAGAATTATGGCTGGAGGGGCCGCCTGGTGGCGCAGCGGTTTAGTCCGCGCTTGGCAGCCTGGGGTTTGCAGGTTCGGATCCCGGGCGCCCGCCAATGCACTGCTCGTCAGCCATGCCGTGGCGGCGTCCCATATAAAGTAGAGGAAGATGGGCCCGGATGTTAGCTCAGGACTGGTCTTCCTCACAAAAAAAAAAAAAAGAATTATGGCTGGAGTGGTGTTAGAGAGAAGGCTAGTGAGTCAGGTGCTAAACTCTTTAAGGAACACGAGGGAGCAGCCAGGGGTCAGGAGATGTCTCCAACTATAATATTGTTAAACAGCATGAGATTTAAAGCTGGGAGTTTGCGGGGAAGAAGGAAGGGTCATATTCTGCAAGTGGAGGAAGGAGGTCACCAACCCCACATCCTGACCCAGTGGGAGGAAGAGGGAGATAAAACAGCCACCATAGGAGCTCGTGGTGGGGGAAGCAGTGTCCTCAGGGAGAGCCAGTTTTCCAGAAGAGCCAGAAGGTGAAGAAATAGTTCATAGAAGACAAATCCCATTCTTTCCCATGCCTGAGTTCGAGGGGGCTAGGTGGAAGGTTTCAGCAGTTATGTGGTGGGAGATGGAATGAGAGAAGGGAAGCAGGGCCAGATGGGGATTAGACGCAGGGAGGAGTTGACCAGGGACCATAAACAGGGATAAAGGGTGTAATCAGATTAGTCTTGGTGTCTGCAGCAGAATGGTGGTGGGGCTGAGCGGCCGACAAGGTTGTCAGGGAAAAAAGCAGGGTACAGAGAAGTGCATACAAATATACAATGCAGAAACGATCCTGTACATGAGGAGGGGGGATCTTGTCAGGTGTGTGCAGTAATCTGGGCCGCCCGCCCTTCAAGTCCGGTCAAGGACGTGCAGAAAATGGGCTTTTCCAGAGCTCTGACTCCTGCCAACACCTGTCCAAGAATGGTCAAGAAAATGATGAAAAATTCAGTGAAACAGAAGAAAGCACAAGAACAGATCCCAATATAGATTTGATTTATTGTATAACAATGGTGGAATTTCAATTCGGTGAGAAAAGAATGGTACTTTATTTAATAAGTGATGCTGACTCAACTGGCTATCCCACCAGGAAGAAAATGAGGTAGAACCCCTACCTCTCACCATAGCCAAATAAAAAATAAATTTCAGATGGTTGAAATGCATAAATGTAAACAATATTCACAATATATAAAATATATGTTCCAAAAGGCCTTTTAAAACCAGACTACAAAGCCAGAAGCTATAAGAGAAAAGGTAGACACATTTAATTATATAAAAATTGTAAATCATTTATGGCAAAAGATACCTTAACTAAAGTCAAAAGGGAATTAATAAAATAGGAAACCATTTGAAATCCATGTGAGAAACAAGTTAATATCTACAGTATACAAAGGTTTCCTACATACTGATAAGAAAAAGACAAATAATCCACTGGAAAAAAGGAAAAGAATAGAGATAGATAGTTCACAGAAGAGGAAATCCAAGTGTCTAGTAAGCATATGAAAAGAGGTTAGTCTTCTGGTTGTCAGGGAAATGTAAAGGAAAGTAATAGTGTGCTGTCACTTAACACCCACAGAGTAACAAAAAATAAAAACACAAATGATACCGATTGCTTGTGGGGATATGGGGAAAATGGCACCAGTCTCATTCACTGCTGGTGAAAATGCATTTCATTACAGCCTTTTTGGGAAAAAAATCTGGAAATACCCATTAAAGTTGAAATATACACACCCTTTAACCCAGCAATTCTTACCTGGGAAATTACCAAAAAAATACAATTTTCCCTTAAAAATAAAAGCAAGAGCACATAAGGATGGATATGTACAAGACTATTTTGTATTAGTCATAGTGGTGAAAACAAAACTGAAAAACAAAGGGAACGCTCCTCAGTGGGGCAGTGAGTGAATAAATGGGGTGAATCCATGCCGTGGAGTATTATAAAGCCATCAGAAAGGTAAATTAGAGCTATACTCATTGATGTGAAGGGTTAAGTTAAACAAGTAAGAAGAAGAGATGTGTATATAACCTGTTCACATTTTTATATGAAAACAGCAACAAGGGGCCGGCCCAGTGGCATAGTGGTTAAGTTCGTGCACTCTGCTTTGGCAGCCCAGGGTTCACAGGTTTGAATCCCAGGCAGGGACCGACACACCGATCATCAAGCCACACTGTGGCAGCATCCCACATACAAAATAGAGGATGATGGGCACGGATGTTAGCTCAGGGCAAATCTCCCTCAGCAAAAAGAGGAGGATTGGCAACAGATGTTAGCTCTGGGTCAATCTTCCTCACACACACACACAAAAAAGTAACAAAAATAATCCTGAATATGTTCCAGTGCTTTTATGTGTGATTCTATCAACAAGTGGAAAGTCTAGAAGAACACACATCAGAGTGTTAACACTGGTTTTCTGGGGAAGGAAAGTCAAAATGAATAAATAAGTGAAAATTTTAAGAGAAAAAGAGGCATTTATGATAATAGCCATTTTTGCCAACTTTTGTAAACTAACACATGCGGGCGTGCATAAATGCATAGAGAGGCAAACAAAGGGATGAGCACCAACATTCTGATGGTGGATTTTCTCAGGGTAGGGGGATTTCAGGTGATTTTAATTTTCTTTTTGTTTTCACCATGCTTAAACTTTTACAATGATCAACATTATTTTTGTGGGAAAAAAGTTGTGTGGGGGGGTATGATCAGCAGGTCTTGGTATAGGATTGGCACTGTGGGAGAGCAAGAGGGTGGAGCCAAGGAAACCGCTTCAGTCGGTGCCCTCCATCCCAGGTACCTTCTGTCCCCTCTCCCTGCTTGTTCCCTTCAATTGCTCATCACAGTCAGTAAGCAGTTTGTTAGAGAGTGGGGGGCCCAAGAAAGTGTGATGTCATGAGCACCAGGGGAGAGAGTACGTGAAAGGAGGGAGGGCCAAGAGCCTCATGCTGCAGAGAAGGCACGTGAGACAAAGACTGAAATTGTCCCCACAATTTGGAAATATCTTTTTTTTTTTTTTGGTGAGGAAGATTAGCCCTGAACTAACATCTGTTGCCAATCCTCCTCTTTTTGCTGAGGAAGATTGGCCCTGGGCTAACATCCGTGCCCAACTTCCTCTACTTTATATGGGATGCCTGCCACAGCATGGCTTGATAAGCAGTGCGTAGGTCTGCACCTGGGATCCGAACCTGCAAACCCCAGGCCGCCAGAAGCGGAGCATGCGAACTTAACCACTGTGCCACCAGGCCAGCCCTTGTCCCCACAGTTTAGTGACACAGAAGTCTGAAGACCTAGAGTGGAGTGGCTTTAGTGGCATGCAGGCATCAGAAGCCATCTTGCAGAGGGTGGAGGAACGTGACAGGGCGAAGAGGAGAGCCTGCCTGGTAGACTAGAAGGATGCAGGGGTGGGGAAGGATGATTTGAATTAGACGTCAATTTAAAAATGTGTAGGGGCTATATGGTTTTTCAAATGTATTTAGAGGAGTATGCAAGCATAAAAAGTTGAAATCACAGGTGTTGACAACCCCTTCTGAAAGTGTGGCCAAGAATGGGAGAGAAAAGGAGATGGCAGGACCTAGAGGGGATTAAGGGGTTTACTCCAAGACAGAAAGACGTGAGCATGTTCATAGGCTTATGGGACTGGGCCAGTGAGGAGAGGGAGGGGGCTGAATAGGACTGAAAAGAGATCATGAGGAGAGCCCCAGGGAGGCCCATGTTCCCAGGCCTGGCTGCACATCAGAATTGCCCAGGCAGCTTTCTCAAAATTCACATCTGGGCCCACCCCAGAACTATTCACTCAGACTCTCCGTTGGTTGAGCCAAAGAATCTGGACTTTAAATAAGCCCCTTGAATAGCATTTAAAAAATACAGCAATTATCTAGGAATAAATCCAACAAAAGATGTGCAAAAAGCATTATAGAGAAAAAAAAAATTTTAACTAACTGAATAAATGTATGTGTGTGAGCAGACACGTGTGTACACACAAACACACATATTTGCCATGTTCAAGGACTGGAAGACAAACTTCTAGGGTACAAACTTCCAGTTATAAGATTAACAAGTTCTGGGGATCTAATGTATAGCAAGGTGATTACAGCTAATAATACTATATTACATACTTGAAAGTTGCTAAGAGAGTAGATCTTAAATGTTCTCACCACACAAAAGAAATGAGAATTATGTGACAGGACGGAGGTGTTAGCTAATGCTGTGGTGGTAATCATTTTGCAATATATAAATGTATTAAATCAACACATACACAATGTGCATATACAATATTATATGTCAATTATATCTCAATAAAGCTGGAAAGAAATAATAAATTAGGCCCCCCCATCCTATATCTTCTTTTATTAACATGTGCATCTTTTCAAAAAAAAGAATTGGATGACTCAACGTTGAACAATGTATTGATCTATAGATTCAATGAAATCAAATCAAAATCCTCATGGGTTTTTTTGTAGAACATGACAGACTGATTCTAAAATACATATGGAAATGAATGGGCCAAGAATAGCTTCCTAAAAAAGAACAATATGGGAATATTGCTCTACTGAATATCAAGACTTTTTATAAAAGTACAGTGTCTAGGAGAAGGTGGAATTTGTGTGAAGATAGACTGAGGAAAAGACTAGAAACATGTCAAGATGGATACTTGGATTGTAATTCATCTAGCACTAGAGAGCACAGGGGAAGATGAGCCTTTTCAATAAACAGACTGAGTGTTCATATGGGGAAAAAATGAAACTTGACCCTTACCTCACACCATGAACAAATAAATCCCAAGTGGGCTGTCATCACGTGGAGGGCAGAACAATAACGATTATAAAAGATGATAGAAGGTGAAAGAAAAGATTTAGGATGAAAGCCTCGGGGTGGTGACAGATTTCTTTTCATGACACAAAAGCACCAACCTTAAATGAAAAGTCTGACAAATTTGGATTCCTTAAGATTAATAAATAATTCAATTTATACAACATTCTCAAACAGGCAGACCTATACCATAGTGTTTAGGGAAGCATGCTCAGGCTGCAATGATGGAGCGAAGTAAGGATGTGATCACCACAGAAGTCAGGGTGGTGGGTCCCTGTGAAGGGGAGGAGGGACTGGGGCTTTTAGAGTCAATGTTCTATTTCTTGACCTTGATGAGGTGACATGGGAGTTGACTTTATAATAATGCATTAACTTGTACATTTATGTTTGATGCATTTTTCTGTATCTGTGTCATCCTTCACATAAAGTTTTTAAGAAAAAAAATCTTCCCGCAGGATTCTGATGTGCAACCACGTTTAGGGATCCCTGATCAAGAGCCTAGCTGGAACCACACTGCAATAGTCAGGTCTGTTTCAGGTGAGAGGCTAACCCTGACTCACAGATCTCAGATATATTGATTCACATATCTGAAAAACCCAGGATAGTTTCAGGAATGGCTGGTTCCAGATACTCCAACAAGATTATTAGAAATCTCCTCTCTTTGCTCAGCTTTTCTCATTATCCTGCAGGCTCTCAACCCCAGGATGGCCCCTAGCAAGTCCAGGCTATATCCTGCCAGCTGAACCACCTCAGTAGAAAGAAAACGTCCCCTTCTCTAGAGTCTCAGTAATAGTCCTGGGTTGGCTCTCTCTGGACTGACTGGGGTCACATGTCCATCCCTGACCAACTGCTGCGGCCAGGGGTCTGAAATATGATTGCCCAGATGTATCTGCGCTTGGAGCTGGGTTGGGTAGAGTCAGCCTCAGCTGAATCATATTACCCATGTGGGAGAAAAAATGAATTTTCCTCCAAGGAAAATGTGGGTGACATTACCAAAAGAAAAGGGAAAAGATGTTTGAGCAGAAGAATCAGGATCAATGGGCTGGAAGTCCCAGTGGGGTCAAAGGAGGGGTGTGATGGAGGAAAGTGGGTAAGGGGGAGGGGAGGAGACTGTCATTAGAGAGTGGGATGTTTGAATTGTAATTTCACAGGTGGAGCAGTTTCGGGTGATGACAGGGTTTAGGGTGTGGCCTTGGGACAAGGGGTGGATCCTTGTCAAGAAGCCAAGACACCAGGGTGTTGGAGGCTGGAGAGCCCGTGCCCGTCTTCATTAATAAGGGTGGAACCCTAATAAAGCAAAGTCGCATGTGATTCAGTCTCAGAATAGTATCTAACACAAGAAATACAACCCAGTAACCTAAAGGAATTAATGAGTAATTTCATTCTTTGGTCACACCTCTCAAAGGACTTTAAAGGAATTCATATACTTAGTCCACAGCCACACTCATTAAGACCCCCTTTCCTCTCCTCTCTCTTTCCTCATGCCCTGAAGCTACTCTGTGCTGCTCCTTTCAATCTCCATCTCCCATCAAAACAAAAACAAAAACAAATGCTCCTCCTCCACACCCAGCTCAATTTAGCCACTTTCCCAAATGGAAGAATCAGTCTGCTTTAGAAAGGGAAGAGAGGTCAAGGAGAAATAGACTGGCAATTACAGGACTCTTTTTGGTGGGCCGAGGGGGAGGGGAAGTCTGTGCCCAACCTCTTACTGACCATTTTTGTCTGGTCAGGGGGAGAGTGACCTAGGAGTTACATAATAACAGCCACTGGGAGGGCCAGTGGTGCAGCAAAATGAACAGAAGTTTTTACACACATGGTCCCCAGCTCCATCCCTCTGCCTTGGGAGCCTCCATTTGAGATCCTGGAATTCATGCTAAATAAGCAGGAACAATCGATGCAGAACCTCAGGCAGGAGCCACTTTCTTCTCTCAATAACAGAGCTAGGAGTTTTATTGATTTACTTTAACAATAAACATGGATTTCTTTTATTTAGTATTGTTGACATAAAATAACCAATAACCATTCTATAGATAGAAATCAGGTGAGTTTACTTGAGCCAGAGTGAGGATTATAACCCGGGATAGGCCTTAGCAAGCGTTCCGGAGAAGCATGGTTTTCGGTACAGTCATATCTTTTTAGAACAAATAACGTACATTAAACACACCCAGGATACATTTTCAGCAAAATTTCAAAAGGTATTCAGTTGCAAATTAGCAGGTCAACATGACCCTGAAGTCAGGAAAGGGACTAATCCGGGCTGGTGTTACCAATAGGGCGTAGGAGGTAAAGTATGCATTCTTATCTTAAGAGACTGCATTCTTTACTGTAATGGTTAAGCAGATGTACAGTGTATGTTTGATAGGCCATAAGTCAGGCTTTTTAGTTCTAGCCGAATCAGTTTTGAACCTGAATAGTTACCCCATATACCTCAATATGTGAGAATCTCTTGTCAGTATATTAAATTGGGAATTAACATTTTGGGGAAAGCCATTCTGAGGCTATCAATGACATTGGTAAAATTCTGGACCTTCCATTTTAGATCTAATAAGTTTTAATGTAAATTTAAATAATAATGAAGTACCATCTCTCACCCATTAAATAGAAAAAAAGTAAAATAATAAAACCCCAAATTGGTGATGTTTTTGGGGAAAAAAAGTGTATCCACACATTATTAGTACAATCCTTTTCAAGGAGAGAGGTGATTTGGCAATACTCCTCAAATTCCGTATAATATTTATTCACAAAATCATTCAAGAGATGAAGAAAATCATACTTATCTTCTCACTCTTCACCACTATCACCCTCCAGGGCTGGGCACAGATTATCTTTTTTTTCCCAATTTTTTTTTATTATGGTAAAATACACATAATGTAAAATTAACCATCTTAACCACTTTTAAATTCAATGATATTAAGTACATTCATATTATTGCGCAATCATCCCCACCATCCATCTCCACTCTTTTCATCTGGCAAAACTGAAACTCTGTACCCATGAAATAATAATTTCCCATTCCCCGCTCCCCTCAGCCCCTGGCAACCACCATTCTACCTCCTGCTTCTATAAGTTTGACTACTCTAGGTACTTCATATAAGTGGAATCATCCAGTATTTGTCTTTTTGTGATGAGCTTATTTCACTTAGCATAATGTCCTCCAAGTTCAGCCATGTAGCATATGTCAAAATTCCCCTCCTTTTTAAGACTCAAGAATATTCCATTGTATGTATATACCACATTTGCTTATTCGATTCATCTGTTGAAGAACAAGGGTTGCTTCCACCTTTCAGCTGTTAATAATGCTGCTACACAGGTCTTCCAATATGTCTTCCAGACCCTGCTTTCAATTCTTTGGGGTATATACCCAGAAGTGGAATTGGTGGATTGTATGGTATATTGTCTCATCTTTTCTGGGGGGTGGCCTGGCTTCTGGATTAGAGGGTATTAGGATCCTGGAGGGGATTAGCTGTGTGACCTTGGGCAGATCATTTTCCTTCTCTGAGAGCAGATCCATGTTTCCAAACAGAGACTCTTGTTAACCACACACGTTCCCAAGCCCTTTTTCCTGGGAGATTCTAATTCAGTGCCTGGTCTGGGGCCAGGAATTTGAAATCTTTTTTAAAAGAGCCTCAGGTGATTTTTATCATCAAACATTTTTATCATCAAACATTTTTATCATCAAATATTATCATTTAGGAATCACAAGACCCAAGGATTTCCAAAGGCCTTTGCAGCTCTGACCTTCTATGACCTGAGTGGTCATAGAGAGACTAATCAGGAGTCAGACATACTGGGTTCAATTCCCAGTTGCCAGTTACCAGCACTGCCTCAATTTCTTCACTCCCTAAAGAAGGATAATGGCACTTACCCCAGGACTGTCGCACGAAGTAAATGGAAATGAAAGAAAATAAGGCTTTAGCATATACCTAGTACTCAAAAAAAGTCCTCTAATATCTGTTATTCCCAGTCGTCCTCTCCTTCAACATGGCAGGTGTTCTCCTACAGTGGGTGGGTTCCTGTCGCCACCTGGTGGTGAAGTTAAATCAGTGCACACACAGTCATTTACCCTTTTCCTCACCCTACTCCTTCCCAGCACCCACCGGGCCCATCCCATCAAAGGCTCACCTGATTCAAAAGCCTCAAGCCCCTCGGTGAGGGGCTGGTGTCTGAGGGTCCCAGTAAAGTCCATTCCACAGGCTCATCCTAGTGATGGTGAGTCGTTGGCGCCACTCTGCCTCCTTGGGTGGCCCGGCACAGGCCTGACCCAGCCGGTGACCAGGGCCTGGTCTGTTCTGCCCTCTCCTTAATAGTAAGGATGGAGTTGAGTACCAGCTTTGTGCTAGGGGCCTTACAGACATCATCTCATTCAGCCCTCACAACCCCTGTGGAAGGTAGAGAGACTTATGCCTTTTCTACAGGTGAGGAAATTGAGGCTCCGAGAAGTTAAGTGACTGGCACAAAGTCACACAGCTTGCACTGACAGCGTCAAGTATCGAACCCAGGTGCATCTTGACCCACAGCTATTTCCAGTACGCCACGAGCCCTCTAAACTAGTGGTTCCCCACCTTGGCTGAACATTGAGTTCACCTGAGGAGTCTTACAGACTGCTAATGCCTGGGCCCCACCCAGAGATTCTGGATAATTAGTCTGGGGTGCAGCTTGAGCCCTGGGGTTTTGTAAAGCTCCAGTAAGCTAGTGGGCAGCCCGGGGGAGAACCACTGCTCTCAACTCACCCATTCTGTTTTCTGTTCCTTGGGGCTCTGCTCATCCCTCTGAGGGTAGTGGCGGGATGTTTCAGCCCCCTGGGCTCACAGGTGCACTGGAGGACGAGCGCCCCCGTGTCAGCTTTCCACCTGGAGCGGGAGACCTGGTTCTACTGCACCGAGGATGGTGGAGGGTGTGCCCGGGGAGCGCCACACCTGCTCTGGAGCCAGGCCTGTGGATGTGGGACCCCCAGTTCTACTGCGTACTGGCCGTGTAGCCTTGGGCAAGTGACTGCACCTCTCTGTGAAGTTGCTTCGTGTGTAAAAAACATGTATGAAAGTAGCATCAATAGCATGGTTATGTGTATTAAATGACCTAATACAGGTAAAGCACATAGCACAGTACCTGAAACCCAGCAAGCTCTCCGTAAATGTTACAACTACTGCTGCTACCGTATTATTATTATTATTATTCCTGACTCTGACAATAGCCCGCCATGTGTACTACTCACCAATTTGGAGTAGCAGAAGCCATCTTTTCCTTTGTAGAACTATCGTTCTCCCATGGTGGGTGGCTATCACAGGGACTCCCACCCAGAGGTGGCTCGAGGTGGCCAGAGTACCCCCATCCTCTAGGACTAATCCGACTAATCCAGAGATGCGGGAACTGAGGGTTTGTGTCCACCCAGGGAAGAGAGCAGCGGAGATGGGATTCAATCCCAATACTGCTCAGCTGCTCCCTTCACCACGCTGCTTTACCTCCTTCATGTTTCCCAGGGGTGCATGGCATCTGGGGAAGGACCACTGTGCCTGTTCCCCACGCTATAGGACAATCAGCAGCTCCTGCTCTAAACACCATGAGCAAGACCCCCCAACACCCCCACTCCTGCCCCAGTAATTGTGACAACTCAAAACACCCCACACTGTTCCAAATGTCCCGCCTGAAACACGAATCCTAGCACCCTATCTCAGAACCCTTAAACGTCCGTTCCCAAGTCTGCCAGACACCTCTAGGGACACCTAACCCTGCCATTGCATTCCTCCTATTTCTGACTTGAAATCCAACTCTGGTGCAAATTTCAGCCCCAAACCTCACCCCAACCCAACTCTAACCATGATCAAGTTCCAGAATCACTTGTTCAACTTAATACCGGCCTCACAACATTCCTAAAACCTGACTTCTAGACTAGTCCTTCAGATGCCATCACTGATGTGGGTCTTCAGCATATCTAAATGAACGCCTTAATGACACATTGTCACCTCAGCTCTCTCCTTTTTTAAAATTTATTCTCCACAGCCTTTCCTAATGTACAGTTCTCATCAGCTCACACCCTGTTCAACAGCTTTCAAAGGCTTCTCAGCACCCACCAATCCCCACTGGCATTAAATGTCATCTTCAGCATGACCCAAACATAACTTTTTCTCTTTCTTTCTTTTCTCTCTCTCTCATATCAAAGCTCCTAGCTGGTTGCTCCACAGTCACAGCTCACATTCCCAGAGTTACCTCATGGTCCAAGAGGGCTGCTAGAGCTCCAGCCACTGGGTCCTCTTGCCAGCCAGTGAGAAGGAAAAAATAACCAAGAAGGGTGTACCCTTCCTGTGAATGACACTTTCCAGAAGTGGCATGCACACATCCACTTACATCCCAATAGCCAAAATTTGGCCACATGGCTGTAAGGAAAGCTGAGACATGTCTTTTTCTGGGTGCCCATATGCTCAGCTACAAATCAGGAGTTTTATTATTAAGGAAGAAGAAGACATATTGGAGGACGAGTAGATGCTTCCAAACCATTCTTTCTCCCTCCCTACCCCTAAGAAGGACCTCAGTTTTGAATCTCATATCATCAGACTATACCATTCTTCAAAGAATTTGACTCCTGGCTCACTGACTCTCCAGCATGTCCCTGTCCTAATTCCTGGTGATTTCCATGTCCAAGAAAACCCTTCCAACGCCCAACCTCTCAGTTCCTCGGCCTCCTTTCCTCTAAGATCTTGTCCTCCACTTCCCTCTGCCACTAGATTTTACCATCACTTGATCATAACTGACCCCCCAGAATTTCCACCTCAGCCCTCCCACTCTCTGACCCAGCCCACTCCCTCTGGCTGCCCAACTGCCACCACTTTTCAACCTCACCAGAAACTACATCCAGGGGCCGGCCTGGTGGCTTAGCGGTTAAGTTTGCACGATCTGCTCCAGTGGCCCGGGGTACGCAGGTTCGGATCCCGTGTGCGGACAGATGCACTACTTGTCAAGCCATGCTGTGGCGGCGTCCCATATAAAGTAGAGGAAGACGGGCATGATGTTAGCCCAGGGCCAGTCTTCCTCAGCAAAAAAGAGGAGGATTGGCGACGGATGTTAGCTCAGGGCTAGTCTTCCTCACGTACACCAAAAACGAATAAAAAAGAAACTACATCCACTGAGGGATCTGTTACCTTGTGTCTGTCCCTTTAGCTTACAAATATGTTATTTCTCCCAACTTAAAAATGAAAAAAACCTCTCTCTTGAATCTACTTCCCTTTCGAGTTACCACCCCATTTCTCTGCTCTCCCCAGTCCTCCTCAGTTCCTCTCCTCCCTTTCTCTCAAACCCACTCCAAGCAGTCTTTCACTGTCACCACCCACTCCTCCAAAAGCGCCCTTGTCCTCGCCATCAGCAACCTCCATGTTAGGCAGGCCAGTGACCTTTCCTCGCTCACACATGCTGGCCTGACCCGGACAGCCCTGGGTTATGTCGGTTCTCTGCTGTGCTCATGAATAGCGCCCCTTCACTCTTATAAGTGTCTGGACTTGGACAAGAAATCACACGGTCACCCTCTCTCTCAGCAGTGCCTGACACAGTTGCTCACTCCCTCCTTCCACACTCCTGGGGTCCATCCTCCCTCTCTGGCTGCTCCTTTTCAGGCTCCTTTGCTGGTGCCTCCTCGTCTTCCGGGATATCCAACTATTGCAGTGCCCCCAGGCTCAGTCCTCAGTCGCCTCCTCTGCTGTAACTTCACTCATTCCCTTGGCCATATCAGCTACTGATGGGCTGACGACTCCTAACTTTGCACCTCCAGCCCAGACCTTATGTCCAGCTGCCCATGTGACATCACACATGGATGTCCAATTGGCACTTTAAACCTAAATGTCCAACACCAGACTCCTGACCTCCCAAACCTGACTCTGCACAGTCCTCCTCATTCCAGTTAATGGAGTCCTTGTCCCTCCAGTTGCTCAGGACAAAGCCTGGGTGTCACCCTGACCCCTCGTGCCCCACACTGAATATGCTGGTGTAGGCTGTCGTGTCCACCACCTTCTCACCCAGCCACTGTCTGGAGGACTGCCACAGCCTCCTTGCCTCCCCAGCCCTCCTAAATCTGCTCTCCACACAAAAACCAGAGTGGTCTTGTTAAAACTTGCTCAAAACCCTCCACTGTTCTTAGTTCCCACCAAGTAGAACCCAACATTGCCTTAACCCCTGGCTCCCCAGCCCCCATCGCACCCCAGTACCTCCATGGCCTTGTCTACTACTCTCCCCAACTCACTCTGTTCCAGCCTTGCTATTCCTCAAATGTGGCTGAGCACGCTACTACCTCAGGGGCTTGGCACTTGCTGTTCCAGCTGCCTGGAATGCTCTTCCCCCAGATATTGATGCAGCTCACCCCTCACCTCTTCAGACCCTTACTCAGATGTCACCTTCTCAGTGAGACCTTCCCTAATCACTCAGCTTCAACTTGCAACCCTCCCTGCCCGCATACTTTTACGCTTTTTCCTCTTCTCCCACTTTCATTTTCTGCGCGGTTTGTATCACCTTTTCACATACCACATGATAGTTCAGAATGTCTGCATTACAAGCACAGGGGTGTTAGTCCATCTTGTTCACTGCCGGACGTCAAGTGCCTCAAACAGTGTTGGGCACACAGTAGGGCTCAGTGAACAGTTAGTGAGTGAGCCCTCTTTCTGTGCCACAGCAGCCTGGCTGCCCCGCTGTCTGTCCCTCCGGCTCCAGCCCCCATCCATCTCTCCTGTCAGTCTCTCCCTTCCTCTGATGGGTCTCCTGCCTCTAGTCCATGTGGCTGACTGGGCAGAAACAGATCTGGTCTCCTGTCCCTGTGTAGCATGATAGCTTCAAAGGACAGTGAGCAGCCTGTGCCTGAAGGTGTGTAAGCAGACGCTGGGGACTGTGTATATAAGAAGATTCCTGACTCTGCTGGAGGCCACATTGCATGACCACAGGGACCTTCCAGTTCAGGTTCACACGGATTCTTTGAATAGCCATGAAGTCCTGCAATAGCATCATTTGTCACATTCTACTTTCTAGAGGGGACATCAGTGCCTTTGTTTCATTCTCTGGGTCCCCCACAACCAACCCTCGTCTCCCAGGCTGTGAGCTCCATGAGGGTCAAAACTAGGCTGGAATCCCATTTTCAGCTCCCACAGCCAGTGCCCAGCAGCCACCAGGGCTTCCTTCAGCACACACTGGAGAGGCCCCTCTGGGGGCCACCACAGCGCCGTCCTGGACTCTGGGCTCAGACACTGGCCTGACTTCTTCTCACTCCCTGCCCACCTGTGAGACCCTGGACAGTGACTTGGCCTTTCTGAGCCTGTTTTCTTATCCCAGAAGCAAGATAAGACACTGAGTCTGGGGTTCATTGAGAGAAACTTCCTTTGTAGAACAGTCTGCCAGGGGCCGTGTGACACTAACAGAACCTCGATGGATGAAAGAAGCCCCAAACAATCTCAACAAAATAAAGCCGACAGAAACCCACCATTTCAAAGCTCAGAGCTGTCTTCCGTTTTGCAAGAGCCTGGACACACCTTCAGGCAGCGGAGTTCCCAGGTTTCTGCTAAGCCCACCTGCACCGATCGTTTTGTGATGCATATTTATTTTGCCAGATGGAGAAACTGAAGTTCAGGGCAAGAGGCACCTAGCAAGGGGCCAGCTTGCTGGAGGTCACCCGGCTGGGACATAGTGAAGCAGGACCCTTGGGTCTGTTTCTGCGCAAAATCTCTAGCTCTTAACCACTGCTTCAGACTTTCTCCCAAGTCCCCTCCTCTCACCTCTGTGCCACATAGAGACCTGGGTGTGAGTCCCTGAGGGACTTGGGCCCCAGTTTCCTTTTCTGTGAAATGAAGGGAAAGCGACACGCAGCCAACATTCACAGGACACCTGCTCTGTGCCAGGCACCGTGCTAAGCACTTACATGTGTCAATCCACTTAATTTTCACAACAACATCCGTAAAATCAGGTACGATTATTCTCACCACTTAACCGGCTAGAGAGAGGGGAAGTAATGTGCCCTCCTGCCTTTCGAAGTTTCCGCAGGGACTCGAGATAACACAGTAAACACCAGGCACATAGCAGGCCAATGGTCAGTGGTATGGCCTCAAGTCACTTACTTCCTCTGAGCTGCAGATGTGCAAGGGCGCTGAGAGGACGGGCGTGTGAGGACGGGCGCTGAGGACCGGCGCTGCGAGGACGGGCTGTGAGGACGGGCGTGTGAGGACGGGCTGCCAGGACCGGGGCTGTGAGGACTGGCGCTGAGGACCGGCGCTGCGAGGACGGGCGCTGTGAGGACGGGCGTGTGAGGACGAGCGCTGAGAGGACGGGCGCTGCGAGGACGGGCGCTGTGAGGACGGGCGTGTGAGGACGGGCGCTGTGAGGACCGGGGCTGTGAGGACTGGCGCTGAGGACCGGCGCTGCGAGGACGGGCGCTGTGAGGACGGGCTGTGAGGACCGGCGCTGTGAGAACGAGCTGTGAGGACCGGGGCTGAGAGCACGGGCGCTGAGAGGACCGGCGCTGCGAGGACGGGCGCTGTGAGGACGGGCGTGTGAGGACGGGCGCTGAGAGGACGGGCGCTGCGAGGACGGGCGCTGTGAGGACCGGGGCTGTGAGGACCGGCGCTGAGGACGGGCGCTGCGAGGACGGGCGCTGTGAGGACAGGCGTGTGAGGACGGGCGCTGTGAGGACCGGGGCTGTGAGGACTGGCGCTGAGGACCGGCGCTGCGAGGACGGGCGCTGTGAGGACGGGCGTGTGAGGACGGGCGCTGTGAGGACCGGGGCTGTGAGGACGGGCGCTGTGAGGACGGGCTGTGAGGACCGGCGCTGTGAGAACGAGCTGTGAGGACCGGGGCTGAGAGCACGGGCGCTGCGAGGACGGGCGCTGTGAGGACCGGGGCTGTGAGGACGGGCGCTGCGAGGACGGGCGCTGTGAGGACGGGCGTGTGAGGACGGGCGCTGTGAGGACCGGGGCTGTGAGGACTGGCGCTGAGGACGGGCGCTGCGAGGACGGGCGCTGTGAGGACGGGCTGTGAGGACCGGCGCTGTGAGAACGGGCTGTGAGGACCGGGGCTGAGAGCACGGGCGCTGAGAGGACGGGCGCTGTGAGGACGGGCTGTGAGGACGGGCGCTGAGAGGACGGGCGCTGTGAGGACGGGCGTGTGAGGACCGGGGCTGAGAGCACGGGCGCTGCGAGGACGGGCGCTGTGAGGACGGGCGTGTGAGGACGGGCGCTGAGGACCGGCGCTGCGAGGACGGGCGCTGTGAGGACCGGGGCTGTGAGGACGGGCGCTGAGAGGACGGGCGCTGCGAGGACGGGCGCTGTGAGGACGGGGGCTGAGAGCTCTGGGTGCAGTACCGGGCACATGGCAGGAGTCATTATTTATGAGTATCATAGTTGGTGGTGGTAGCAAATCTTTATCTTCCGAAAGTGGATTTAATTTTAGAAAACAACTAAAATTCACATGGAATTGAATCTGGTGACTAATGCCAGTGATCAAGCTGAGAAATGTCATTTTAAACCAAAATAAAGTGTAATTATAGAGCCTCCAGCCTCTTTTACTTTGTAGTGAGGCCTGGCGTTCTGGTGTTAGACCAGAAGGTACTAGAGGTTGTCTGTATGCCTGAGCTGAATCTAACCCCTAAATTTACCCTCATTTTAACCCAAATCTTGATGTCCATTCCTAATGCACCCCTGACCCAACTCTGAACATTATACTGCCTCTGAGTTCCCCACACATGCTCACCAAGCTAGCCTCACTAAAACCTTGAAGTTTCTTTTTGTTCTTTTGTGAGTTCCACTTTGCTACTTTCTGTTCCCTTCACGATCTGGACCTGCACTAATTCTCAAAGGATTTTTAAAAATGTAATTTCATTCAAAGCATACAAAATTTGAATAGGTTCTCCTCAAAAGTAACTATAGTAAATGTTAAAAAAAAGCTTTTTAATTAAAATCATTTTTCACGTTTTCAAAGTGACTTTTCTTCTAATACATTCAAAAGTATGAAAATTTTAAGACAAATATAGTTGATAATAAATAGCAAAAAATTAATCAAATTTAAGTGGTTTTGGAATTTTTAATTCCATCTCATTAAATATTTTTAGAAAAACAGAACTGTTCCCAAAATAACATCCAATGTCCCACCAGTTGCCAATATGAAGAACTGCTCTCATGCTTCACATGTTACATTCAGACCTACATATACACAGATTTAATAGTCATAGGAATTGTTTAATCTTACAAAACGTTCCTTAGCTCCTGTGTCCAACTGTTACGAATACCGTGCTAATTCATGAGACCCTTCATCACATGAAAAGAAGCAAGAAAATGGACATTTTGTCATGCTAGAATCTATCACATCCATGCAACCTGAGAGGAAAGATCTGAGAAATGAATTTATCTTTTCTTTTACTTAAGAGCTTCTGCTGTTCCAATCTGCCCCGCACTCCAAAAATGCGTCTTCTGACGTGGGTGGCAGTGCAGCCCACACCTCCCCTGCAGTCTGGTACAGGCACCTTTGGTTTTGAGAACAGTGAGCAAGAGATGTGCAGAAGTGTTCCCTCTAGCGTGAGCAGTGTCAGAACGTGGATGTCTAGGTTTTCAGTCTGCGGGTCAGCACTGAGCCTCAGGCGCCCTGTGGCTCTTAGTCTTGTATTTGAGGTTCGAGATCCTCAGGAGCCCTCTGAAGTGAGGGTCTTGGGCAGGGCTGTTCTTATCCTGGTCGAGGGGACAGGACTGTTCCATGGTGCCAAGTTCTTTGCTGCCTGGAAACATTTTGTTTAAGCTGCGCCTTATGCCTGGAGCATTCTCTTTCCTAGTCTTTGAAATCCTTCAGGTCTCAGTTTAAAAATTCCCTTCTCAGGCTGCCCGGTGGCGCAGCGGTTTAGTCCGCGCTTGGCAGCATGGGGTTCTCAGGTTCGGATCCCGGGCGCCCGCCGACGCACTGCCTGTCAGCCATGCCGTGGTGGCGTCCCATATAAAGTAGAGGAAGATGGGCACGATGTTAGCCCAGGGCCAGTCTTCCTCAGCGAAAAAGAGGAGGACTGGTGATGGATGTTAGCTCAGGGCTGGTCTTCCTCACAAAAAAAAAAAAAAAAAATCCCTTCTCAGACAGCCTTGTCTATCCTCTAAATCCAGACTGACCCCATCTGCTATTCTCATGGAACCCAGTTCTTTCCTTCTGGGTATTTATTATAATTAAGAATAATGAGATCATTATAACTAATGTGTGGATTTATGTCTTTACTATCTGTCTTTCTCACAAGAATGTAAGCTCCATGAGGGCAGGAACCACACCTTTCTGTCCATTATTGTATGTCCATACTGTTTGGCACATAGTTGGTGCCCAGGAAATATTTGTCGACCAACTCTCAGCCGCGAGTTTCCTCACCTTTAATATCAAGGTGTTAATGTCTGCCTCATAAATATTGCGGGGGTGGAGAGAGAATGGGAGCAAGGGGCCTGACACACAGTAGGTGGTCAATAAATGCTATTACTATTATTACACATTCAGAGGCAGATGAGGACTGAGGAATCTTGGAGGTGGAGACTTGAGGGCTAGTTAGAGTTGGATAGGTTTTGGGGAATAAGGAGGGCATTCCAGGAGGGAACAGCTTGAGCAAAGGCATAGAGGAGAGAAAGCATAAAGGCAGTAAGTAAACCTGTGTGGCTGGGTAGCATTCTACTCTTGGAGCCAGATCAGGGAGAGCTTTGAATGCTAACCCATCACCTTTAAACTTGATCCTGAGGTAGCAGGGAGCCAATGAATATTTTTGAGCAAAGGTGTCAACTGAAGATGTGGTATTTTTGAAAGATTAGTTATAGCAAATCTGGATGAAGTGGACCAAGGAAGTGAAGAAAGACAGAAAGCCTAAGCCTTTCATTCAAACTCCATTTCTAATCCTTGTGATTGTATAAAATATGCAAATATGCATGGGTTAGGGGCAAAAGCTCTGACAGGAGACAGATCCGGATTCAAGCCCAGGCTCAGCAACATTATGATCTGGCTGACACTGAGAAAGTCACTCCACCTCCCTGAGTCTCAGTTTCTCGACCTGTGAAACAGATAATAATCCCTACCCTGCCCCCCATCTCATTGTACTCTTGTGAGAATCAAATGAAATAAAGAATGCACTCATTAATTCACTCATTCAAAAAGTGAACCCCACTCACTTGTCAAGTTGTGTTGTAAATGCTGAGGAGACAGAGTTAAGTTGAAGTGCTCGGAAAAGGGGCTCATAATGACCAATTATTGAGTGCTCACTGTATGCAGCTTTCCAGCTGTCACCTCACTTAATCTGCACAATATCCCTACCAGGTTGGTACTATTATCAAACCCATTTTATAAATGAGGAAACAGAGGCCCAGAGAGCCTAAGTCAGCTCTTTAAGCGGCAGAGCTCAGGGCTGACCCAGGCCTAAGGTGACTGCCTCCCTCCTGGTGCTGGATCTCTGAACACACCTGGCTATTTCCAACCTCTAGGCCTTTATCTTGCTGTTCCCTTTCCAAGTACCCATCCCACATTTTTTTTTTCATTGCCTGTAGAACTCCTGCTCGTCTTTCAAGTTTTAGATCAGGCTTCAGAAAGCCTCTGGGACCCCAGACTGGGCCTGTTCTCTGGGCCTTCTCAGCATTTACCCAAACCTTTCCCATATTCATCACACCAACACTATACACCTGGTCCCTAAACTTTTAAAAAAGCATATTCCATATCAGTAAAAAAATTTTAAGCATACACCCTCAATATAGGCATATTTCTTTATAAAGTATATACACATGCTTCTGTCAATCCATATATATTAAATATTACTAAATCCTAGTTCTTTCTTTTGTGAAAAATAAAGATAAATACAGGATCTGATCTAATATGTCTTCCCACACCCCATTGACCACTGACAAGTTATAAATCAGCCCCTCTAACCCAAAGCTGGGGGGTGGCTGGTCCATCACACCATACTTCAGAGCTGGGAGTCTGAGGAGAGCTCGGGAGTTCAGCCTCTTCACTCCGTGGACTGGGCCTAGTGGGGGCGGGGGTCGTGGGGAGGAGGGCCTCCCACAGGGCCGCGAGGCCTCCCCCATCCTGAGCCGGCAGGTGGGGATGAAGCTGAGCCCGGATTAGCTGGGGCAGCTGGGAGGCTCCTGGAGCTGCAGGGTGGCCAGAGAAGGGGTGCGGGTAGACGAATGCACCATGCCGCTGCAGGACGACACCCTGCTAGAGGTGTGGGCCTCCGACAGGTCCGGAAGACCCCTCCTCTCCCTACCTGAACCCTGGGGGGCCCAGATGGGGGGACAGGAAGAGGGGAGGGAGACAGACTGATTCCTCTGCACCCTCAGCGGGCATGAGGAAGAAGGCCGGAGCCCGGAGGTCCAGCGGCGCCCCAAGCAGGTATGTCACCCCTGCTTGGAAAGGAGGCAGAAAGATCCCCCCCACTGTAAGCTGCGCAGGATAGGGGATCTGAGAGTGGGGCGGGTCCCCCTCGGCAGCATCCAGGGGTTGCTTGCCTGGAGTTCTTTTGGAGGAAAGGGGTGTTTGGGGGCATGGGGTGCCCGGAGGAGGAATTTGGGTTTTGCGGCATTGGTGGCCATGACACATGGAGGGGTTATCCTTCCTCACCCCAAGGAAGCTGCCGTTCCCCTCGCGATAATCCTCTGTTATTTCTGGCGGCTCAAGGGATTAGGGGGTGATGGGCAGCCCTCAGGGCCCCCCTTCCCTTCCTCTTGACCCCCTACTCCGCAGCGACCCCCCCGGGGACAGAAATTGAGGAAGAAGAGGACGGAGGCCCCTGAGTCCCCCTGCCCCACGGGATCCAAGCCCGGGAGACCTGGAGGCGGGCGGGGGGCCGAGACAGGGGGCGCCCCCCAGGGTGAGGGGCGCGGAGTGGAGCCGAGTCCTGGAGCCCTCCCCAGGGGAGGGGGAGGAGGGGCACCTGGCGGGGTGGGAGCGGGGGAGGCAGGGGGCAGGGGTCGAGGTGGGGCTGGGGGTGTGGAGGCATGGATGAAAGCCGGGGAGGAGGTGTCGAACGTGGAAACAGGGCCCAAGGGACACCCCGGGGTAAGCAGCCCCAGGTGGGAGGGGATGGGGCGCTCCCTCCCGGCCCCGGCGGGGTCCTCCCTGACCCGCGCATCTCGGCCCAGCCGGGCGGAGGGGGAGGCCGCGGGAGGAGCCCGCCCCGGGGTCGGCCGAGGCCCGGGCGCCGCAGACTGTCTACACCAGGTTCCTCAGGGATCCCGAGGCCAAGAAGCGCGACCCCCGGGAAACCTTCCTGGTAGCCCGAGCGCCAGACGCGGAGGACGGTGAGAGAGGGCCTGAGGGAAGGGCGGGGTGGAGAGAAGGAGGGAAGGGGCTGGACGGGAACTGCAGACAGAGGCAGAAAACAGAAAAACAGCCTCCACTTCTCTGGCCTTGTCTTTGAGCTGGAAAAACCTTTATTCTCTTGTTCTTTCCCCCATTTTCCAGATGGGGAAATTGAGGCACAGAGTTTAAGAGTTTTGTGTTAAACTACAGCTGAGGGCCAGAGGTAGCCCAAATGGGTCCAACTCAAGGTCAGAAACAGAGACAGACAAGGACAGGGAGAACCAGAGTGAGAAGCAGCGCAGGTGTTTCTGAGACCCAGCAGAGAGGGGAGAGTGTGTGAGGAGGTGAAGGTCCCAGAAAGAGAGAGGAAGGGCCTGCTGAGAAGGGCATTTTCCCAGAACCGGACTGCCAAGCCCCCAGCAGTCCCCAACTCCAGCTCACTCTCCCTGACTGTAGACCCCCGAAGACTTTGGGGTCACCCTCATTCCTTGAGGAAGATGCTGGGACTCCCTCCTCCTGTTCCTGTTCCAGAAGGGGAGTCACCCACTCCTGGCACTCATTTACCACCTCTCAGCAATGGAGAGACTAAGCTTCCCAGATAAGGGGGCCTACCACAGCCCCCACTGTGATGAGTTTCTCCCTACAGAGGATGTTGAGGAAGAAGAGGACGATGAAGATGAAGAGGAGGAGGAAAAGAAAGAGAAAATCCCTCTGCCTCCCAAGAAGACCCCTAAAGAGAAGGCTTCTGCAGACATCAAGGAGAGGAGGGCCAAGGCCCAGGGTCCGAAGGGTGGGTGTTGAGGGAACAGAGCAAGTACACAGACACGTACAACTAGCCCTGTCCTTGAGGGGTTGGGTCTTGCTGACACGCAGAAGTTGAGGCATCAAAAAGTCACCCACTGCCCTGACTGGAGCATTTCTTCCCCTGGTGGTTTCTTCCCCCTGATGGTCCTTTAGAACATAGATCAATACATGCTCCCCCCACCACTCCCATGGCCCCCTGCCCAGAGTGCTCTGTGAGCCAGGAGAGGGCAGAGGATTTGAATTTTCTTTGTGATTATTGTTTAGTTTTTTTTTAACTCCAATATGAATTATTGTCATAATGTTTAAAAAATTATCAAAGTGATTACAGTAAAAATCAATCAACAAGTAAATGCTGTGATGGTTCCCTGGCCTGGGCACCTCGCCCTACAGGTACCGCAGTCTGCTGTAAACGTGTATGGCAGCTAGGACCTTGGGCCTCTGCGGGCGGGAGAGAGCACTGTCTGTAGCAGTGGCCAGAGGAGGTTTTCTGAGGGAGATGGGCTGAGATTCAGAAGCTCAGTTAGAAGGCGTGGCATTCGTTCATTCATTCATTTGGTAACTGCTTATTAAGCTCCTGGTGTTTGTCCAGTTTTGAAGTCATGGTTAAAAATGAGAGAAGCAGAAGTCAGGCCTTCAGCCTCCCTGGGGACTGAAGGACCCATGAGTGGGTTGGAAGGTGGCCTCCAGCCCCAACAGGCCCTTCTTTGTCTAACCACACCCTCCACTTCCAGGGGACCTGGGAAGCCCCGTCCCCCCACTGAAATCTCTGCACATTAAGAAGAAGGAGGGGCCAGCAGGGGAAGGGACCAAGATGAGAAAGACAAAGAAGAAAGGTGAGATGGGGTTCTGGAAGAACAGGGGCATCTGGGTGTGGTGGGTTGTGACCCCTTCACATCCACATACGCAGGGTCTGGGGAGGCTGACAAGGACCCCTCAGGGAGCCCGGCCAGAGTGAGGAAGAAGACCCCAGCAGCGATGTTTCTGGTTGGGGAAGATGTTCCAGCTGACAAAGCTCTGAAGAAGAAAGGTGGGTGGCAGTGGCCTCCGGAGCCATGACATTCGAGGCAGTTCAGGGGGTGGGGAGCTAAGGTGCAGTGTAGGGTAAGGAGTGTGGGTTCTAGAGTCAGAAGACTTGGGGGACATCTTGACGCCCACTTTAATAGCTGTGTGGCCTCAGGCAGGTGTCTTAGCCTTTCTGAGGCTCTGATAATAGTGAGATGGGGTTACTCTCCTGTGGTTGTGGGAAGGGTCCAAGTGAGACATGGGTATTAGAAGCACTCTGCAAACATGAAGTACTCCACCAGGTAAGGGGTTAACAGGCTTGTCCCTTTCCATGCCCAGGCACTCCCAAAGCCTCAGAAGAGAGGAAGGAGGAGGAGGAAGAGGAGGAAGAGGTGGTGACCAAGAACAGCAATCAGAAGGGCAAAGCGAAAGGAAAAGGCAAAAAGGTTGGGGCCCAGAGGGGAAGGGCACTGAGGATCCTTCAAGGAGCAGTGACAGTGGCTTGGGCCTGGGGGACTAGAGTGTAGGACCTTGTGCACTAAGGCCGGGGAGTCCCTTGGGGTTAGAATCTTGGCCCCCACTGTGGCGACAGGACATGAAGACACAGGGCACCAGACTTGTGAGAGCAGAGAGGCAGTTGTGGGGTCACAGGCTGGGACTGGCCACCTGGGGGCCTTGTGTCATGTGGTCTCTAAGCCCTCCCCTTGGCAGCCTAACCCTCAGACACAGCCAGCAGGGCATACAGGGCGCCCACATGAAGAGAGATGCATTCTCTGTAGCAGGGAGTCTACACAGGCAGACAGGCACGTGTGTACACGCCCTTGGGCACAGTGGCTGACCGATAGCCAGCTGTACATGTTGTTAAAATATTTCCACCCTACTGCTCTGAGCTCCCCAAATGCTTTCTGCTACCCCACCCAGGACCTCCCAACCTTCCAGCAACTAAAAGGTTAACACTGGCTGTCAGGGGCCTCTAGGACCCTCCTCCAGGCCTACCAGTGTCCGTTCTGACTGGGCATTCTCCATGGGCCAAACAGGTTGTTAAATATTTTGAATATTGCTCTTACTCACAAACAGAACTCAGGCACCAACATGCACAAATGATTAAGCAGGAGAGAGAGGTCCAACCGAAGAGAGAAAGTGATGAAAATCTTTGAGAAACTGGTTTCCACGAGTGGAGAGATCACCATGAGGGCAGGGCCAGGGTCTTAGCTATGTGGGTTTATTAGTTTGTTCAGGAGTGATCAGTTTTCGGGGGACAGATTCACGTTAGCCAAGATCACCAGATACTGATGTATAAACTAAAAGTCCAGTTTATTATCTCCCCAGAGGACTATAACTGCAGTCCAGCCTTCAATACAGTAGGACCTTGAATTCACAGCTGCAGAGATGTTTGAATAAGCTCTGGCTGCCTCCACATCACATTCCAAACATAGTCTTGTGTTTCCCAAGTTTCTTCTGGAACAGCTTAGAGTGGAGAAGAGATGCTCACTTGCCTGCAGGCTAAGGGCCCGCTCCCCGACACCAGCCTCACCTCATACACAGTGCAAACTTGCCCTCAGCAAAAATGGCCAACCACAGCATATCAGGGCTTCTTAGTGGCTCACTAATAGCATTTAATCCTCAAATGCACACACCAGGCTGACAGTCCCTTCTCTCCCCTGCTGAGAAAGTTAGGATTAGAATCTTGGCTACCCCTCTTGGGAGGGTTAGAACATGAGGGCAAATGGCACCAGGTTTGTGAAAACAGAAGGGACAGTTGTGGGGTCACCAGGCCAGGCCACCCTAGGGCCTAATGCAACCAAACTGTAATTAGGAGTTTTTCCATGAGCAAAATGAGCTTATTTATTCATTCATTCTCTTAACTGTGTATTATTGTATAACAAAACCACCTCATGTTGGTTGTTTAAAACAACAAACATTTATTTTCTTAATTTCTGTGAGTCAGAAATCTAGGTTAGCAGACTGCTTCTGGCTCAGGGTCTGCCACGAGGCTGCAGTCAAGATGGCAGCCGGGGTGGCAGTCATTCTGAAAGCTTGACCAGAAATGGAGGAGCCACTTCTAAAATGGCTCACTCTCATGGTTGTTGGGTGGAGGCCTCTCCATAGGGCTGCTTGACTCCTCTTATGACATGGCAGCCAACTTCCCCCAAAGCCCAAGAGTGGCCCAAGAGAGAGCAAGGAGAGCCACAGTATCTTTTATGCCCCAGCCTTAGAAGTGATCCCCCCATCACTCCTGTCACATTCAGTTGGTCACAAAGACCAACCCTGAGACAATGAGGGAGGGGACCACACAAAGGCATAAATACCAGGAGGCAGGGATCATTGGGGCCATCTTGGAGGTTGGCTACTCCATCCATTGAGTGTTTACTAAAGGCTCATAATAACAGTAGCCAACGCTTCTGTAGTGCTATGTGCACGGAACACAGCAGTCCATACCTCAGCCTCCCTCAGTTCACCCCTGGAGTGTGTCCACATGGAGGAAGGTCTTTCTGAAGGCTCTGGATCTAACAGAAGACAGGACAGCATCTGCCTCTTACTAGCTATGTGAACTTGGACAAGTTACTTAATCTCTCCGAGCCTCAGCTTCTTCATCTGTAAAATGGGACAACCACCTCAGCAGATATGGATAAGAGGATTAAATGAGTTACTATTTGGAAAGTGCTTAGAAATGTACCTGGCGCATTGGTAGACTTTATATGAGTGTTTGTTAAATGTGTAAATTAAGTAAGGTCTGTCCCAGGGATCCAGCCCCACCCTACCTACTTCTCAGATGGAAAAGCTGAGTCACAGCAGAGTTAAAACTTAATGAACTTGACAGTTAGTGGTAAAACCAGGATTTGAACCCAGACTGTCTGGCTCCAGAGCCTGGGCTCTAACCACAAGCTAAAGGAAATGATAATAAAGTGCAAATCTCCCCAGAGCCTCCTAACAGGGCCTGCTGAGCTGCTGGGGGCGTGTGAGAGGCCTGGCCGCACTCTAGCTGGCTCTCTGTTCTCTCCCCACACAGAAAGTGGTGAGTGGTCCTGCCTGTGTCCCAGCACTGGGGACCTGCTGAGGGCAGGGGGGCCAGTGCTCTGGGCTGATGCTCCCTCTGCCCCCACCCAGAAGGAGGAGAGGGCCCCATTCCCACCCGTGGAAGTGGATGAACCCCGGGAATTTGTGCTTCGGCCTGCCCCCCAGGGCCGGACAGTGCGCTGCCGGCTGACCAGGGACAAGAAGGGTATGGATCGGGGCCTGTATCCCTCCTACTTCCTGCACCTGGACACAGAGAAGAAGGTGGGTAGGGGAGATGTGGAGGGAGAGGGACAGGGAGGGAGAGTGAAGGTGCCAGGACCCAGGCTGAGGGAGGGTCTAGGGCCAAGATGGGAGGGCTGCAAGGCAAACAGGCCTTCTCTTCCCCTCACCCACCTGTCTTCCCATCCTCTCACCTGTCTCTACCTCTGCCCAGGTGTTCCTCTTGGCTGGCAGGAAACGGAAAAGGAGCAAGACGGCTAATTACCTCATCTCCAGTGACCCTACCAATCTGTCCCGAGGAGGGGAGAATTTCATCGGGAAGCTGAGGTGGGGCTGGGAGGCTGGGGGCAGCAAGAGGGCCATGGCCAGTCTTCTTTGTCACCCGTGCCTACAGAATGCCCACCACATTGGACGCTTGGGAAATGTCCCCTACCCTAGGGCTTCTTACACTTTACCTGGATCTCTTGGGGATCTTGTTAAAATGGTTCAGTGGGGTTGGGGCCGGGGGGTGGAGGTGAGATGCTGCATTTCTAACAAGCACCCAGGGGATGCGCACCCTGCTGCTCCAGGGACCTCACTTGGAGGAGGGCATAGGCTTCACAAGGGCAGGGCCTCTGCCTGTCTTGTTTGTGGTTGAATTCCTAGCACGCAGTAGCTACTCAATAAATATTTACTAAGTGAATGAATGAACAAATGTTCGGCATCTACCCTGTGCTGTGTCTCCGTAAATATCTCATCTAATCCTCACCACACATCTGAGAGGTAGTGGGAGATGAATCCCTGAGTCAGGCCTTATTTCTTTTATTTATGTATTTAACAAACAGTTATATAAAGCCTACATATTTGTCAGGCATAGTTCTAAGTAACTTCCAACTATTAACCCATTTAATTTTCTTATCAACCAAATGAGGTAAATACTGCTATTATGCCCATTTTACAGATGGGGAAGTTGAGGCTCAGGCAGTTTAAGTAACTTGCCTAAGGTCACACAGCTAGTAGGAGATGGAGCTGAGATGTGAGCACTGCCAGTCTCCTTCTAGATCCAGCTTTCTTAAAGACCTCATAGGAGAAGCCCGGGCAGGGGACATGAATTGCTCCATACTAAGGCACCCACCCTTGATGGAGGAAGCTCTCAGAACTGCTTGGCTGTGAGGCCGGGTCTTGGAGCAGGAGTGTGGAATCCCTCCGCCCGGCTCCCAGCTCCGCCTTGCTTGCAGGTCCAATCTCCTGGGGAACCGTTTCACCGTCTTTGACAACGGGAAGAACCCGCAGCACCGCGGAGGCAGCGCTGACGTGGGGAGCCTTCGGCAGGAGCTGGCAGCCGTGATCTACGTGAGAATCCCCCTGTCCCTGCGGCAGGCTCCTCCCCTTGCAGGGGAGGCCTAATGCGCATCTCCCTCCCAGGAAACCAACGTGCTGGGCTTCCGAGGTCCCAGGCGCATGACCGTCGTCATTCCTGGCATGAATGCGGACAACCAGAGGGTCCCCATCCGGCCCCGAAATGTGAGCCCTGCACCTCCCTGACCGCTCTTCCCAGGGTCCTGCTCCCGAAGTGACCCACTCGGGGGAGCTGGGCCGGGTGGGGTGGGGGCTCAGCTTCCCAACACTCAACCCCCAGAACAGACTCATCATCCTCCCGCACAGATTCATTTTGGCAACTTGTAGAATGAATTTGGGGCTTTTGTAACTGAATCCACTGAAGCAGGTACAGTGGGTTCTTTTTCTTTTTCAGTTTACATCAAATCATCCATTCATATATTCATTCAACACGCATATATTGCCAAGTGTTATTCTAGGCAACTGGAAGATGTCAGTGGACAAAACAAAGATCTGCCTTCTGAAGCTGGCTTTCTAGTGGAGCAAGACAGTAGACAACAACTGTGAAAAATAAGTAAATTATGTAGTATGTTAGGAGGTGATAAGTGCTATTGAAAAAAAGAAAAAGTCAAACAGGGAAAGGAGATGAGAAGTGTGTGTGTGTAGACTTCAATATTAAATACAGTGTCAGAGTGGGCCTCATTGAGAAGGTGAAATTTGAGCAGTCTTGAAGGAGGTGAGGGGGCAAGCCTGCAGATATCTGGGGAAAGAGTATCCAGACAGAGGGAAGAGCCAGTGCAAAGGCCCTGAGGCAGCAGGGTGCCTGGTGGGGTTGAGGAACAGCAAGGTGGCCAGTGTGGCTGGAGGGAGATGAGAGTGAGGGGCAGATAGAGCCTGTATAACTGGTTTTGTGTGTGTGTGTGTGTGTGTGTGTGAGAGAGGAAGACCAGCCCTGAGCTAACATCCGTTGCTAATCCTCCTCTTTTTGCTGAGGAAGACTGGCCCTGGGCTAACATCTGTGCCCATCTTCCTCTACTTTGTATGGGACGGCGCCACGGCATGGCTGACAAGCAGTGCGTCGGCAGGCGCCCGGGATCCGAACTGGTGAACACCGGGCTGCCAAGTGCGAACTAAACCGCTGCGCCACTGGGCCTGCGGTTTATACCTGGTTTTTACTCTGAGAGAAACAGAATGCCGTAGCAGGATTTTGAGCAAAGGAGGGACATGATTTGACTTATATTTTAAAAAGCAAAGGTGGCTTGTTGTGTGTGTGTGTGTGTAGGTGTAGGGTAACATGGAGGGATGTCCTGGAGAGATGTGGCCTCCTTCAGAGTGTTAATCCAGTGCTCTAATCCTTAGCCCTTCAGGCCAGTTGAGCCCAGGATTTCAGAGATGGGATGACTGGCATGCCCCATACGCACAGTGATGTCACTTTACTCATTTACAATGAAAAATAATACCCCTGTCAGCTGATCACACATCCTTCCCTGCTGGAAAGTCACACTGTAATCAGAGGCCCAGCCAACCCATGGGGCACCAGCCATACGAGGCTCTGGTCTGGAGGAGCCTGTGGGTCCCACAGTTGCTCCTTCCGTGCCTGGAATAAACACCAAACCCTCCAGAGGCAGCGCCTCCGGCACATGTTTTGGGCTTAGTAAGAACTACCCAGTGCTGCTATGAGTCTCTCTTCATCATCTCACAGGTCATTCATTCCACAATCATTTATTAAAGCCAGGCACCTAAGATCCAAAATCAGCACAACAGTACCATGAAGATAATATCTGACATTCATTGAGCATTTCCTCTGTGCCAGGAACTGATCTAAATAATACATCAGGTGCTATTAACTTATTTAATCTTCACAACACCCTGTGGTGAGGGAAACTGAGGCACAGAGATGTTACTAAAATTCTGTGCCTGCCCTTAGAATATCTAATTCTGTCCATTACAGTGCAGTGGGAGGAATGGTAAGAGCAAGGAGTTATAGACGCTCAGAGCTAAGACGTCTAAATCAGACGCAGGGTCAGGAAGGCTTCTTGGAGGACATGATCTTGAGTGGACTCACTCTAAGCCATGAACGTGAACAGGTGACAAGGAAACTCAGGAAAGAAATATCTCAAGTGAACCATCATACAGACACCACTTCTTCCTTCCAGAAACTCTCTTCCAGGACATTTTATTTTAACCACTGTTTACCTGTCCATCTCCCCCAGCTCAACTGTGAGCTCCTTGTAGGTCCTAGAATGTCTGGTTCATCTTGTAATCAGGTGCCAGCATGTGACCATTCCTAAGACCCCTTGGGTACCAATGGCATGGAGCAACTAGTATGTGCCAGAGGCTCCTTTCTATTTTCCAGCCCTCCACTTTGGCATCCCACAGCAAAGCCCCATTCTCACAGATGTACACCATGGAGACCGAGCATGCTCTCGATACCCTGAATGGATGTTGACATCCAGGCTGCACACCTACACACACACACACACACACACACACACACACACGCAAGGGCACGCATAGGTCCCCCGGCCCCTTCCCCTGTAGTCCTGAGATATCTCAGCCACCCCTGTCCTCTTTCTAATACTCTCCCCGGAACCCAGGCCAGCGATGGGCTGCTGGTGCGCTGGCAGAACAAGACCCTGGAGAGCCTCATTGAGCTGCACAACAAGCCGCCTGTCTGGAACGAAGACAGTGGCTCCTACACCCTCAACTTCCAAGGCCGAGTCACCCAGGCCTCGGTCAAGAACTTCCAGATTGTCCACGCCGATGACCGTGAGTATCTGAGGGCCCAGACCAGGCTGTTCCCCACCACCTCCAAGACCCCGACCCTCACTCAGGCCTTTCCCCACCTTATTTCTCTCTCTCACACACATATTGGCCTGGAGCCATCCTTTATCCCTGGAGCTGGAATATCTAGCGAGATAACTCTCCTGCAGGGGCATTGACTCTGTGCTCCCAGGAGCCTCAGATACCCTGTTGTTCCAGGCCCCCATTCTAGCATTGACCAGAGCCCTGGAGTAGATACTGGGATATTCTGGGTAAGACTGTGTTGAAGGGAGAGAGTTAAGCTGCTGGAGTTTGAAAACCACTGATAGCCAACCCCTTTGTGGCCAAAGAGGGGGCTTAGGCTCAGAGAGGGCAGCCTCTTACCCAGTCTGTCAGTTCCTCCAGGCAGTTACAGTGGCCCTCAAATTTTATTTCACAAACACTTACACAGTGCTTTCTATGTGCCCGGCACTGTTTTCAGGACTTTACAGATATTGAATCATTAAATCTTTTCAATAACCCTGTGAGGAAGGTACTATTATTGTCCCTATTTGGCAGATGAGAAAACTGAGGCACAGAGAGGTTAAGTAACTTGCCAAGGTCATACAGCCAGGTGGTCTGCCTCCAGTGCCCTGGCTCTGAACCCCTTCAAGATGGCTGCCTTTTAGAAGTAGGGAATATTAATCCAGCATTTCTGAGTGCCTACTCTATTATCTTCTCTCAAGTGAGGTCAAAGGCCTGCCCTCAAGGAGTTAGGGAAACAAAATGTACCCGGAACATAATTAAGTAAAAATATCCCTGTTACAAGCCTAGGGGAGAGGTCCCACTAGGGTGAGGTAGTTTGGGGATGGAAAGGTATCTCCCAAGGGACTCCAGGTTCCCAGGGTTGGCTAACAATGCCGTAGTTCCCCATCCCCCACTCTATCCTAGGGATGTGATCCCAGTGTCACCTGTCCCTAGGCCTTGGAAAACTGCTCTCCAGATCACATTTCTGGTGGAGCCTGGTCTGCTGAGGTTGGGGGTATTTTTAGCAACTTCCTTTCCCTATGGATGCTGGGGGAGGTGTTGGGATTGGGGCCAGAAACGTGGACCAGATATAGGATAGGGGCTGAGTGGAGCCACTGGATGAGGAAGGGAACCAGGGGGCTAGTCAAGGGATTGAGCCTGGTGGTCTAAGACGGACTTGGGGTTTATGGGTGGAAAGAAGGAATGGGGTCAGAAGACAACAGAGAGGTTTGAAAGGAAGGATTGCAGGCTTCGAGAAGTTTGACGGATTCCTTTACTTAAGTACCCGTTGTATGCATAGCCCTGGGCAGCAGAAGATAAGGCAGGGTCCCTGCCTTCAGGGGCTTACAGTCGGATGGATGGTAAAGGGGCAGGGTGGGGCTGGTTGGGCGAGATAAGAAGTGGGGGGTGGAGGGTGAATAACTGAGATGGTGGCTGAGGATTGGGGTCCCAGTCAAGGGAGGGGGACTTTCCCCAATGTGCCCCCCCGCCACCCCCCGCCTGTGTCCATAGCTGACTACATCGTGCTGCAGTTCGGCCGCGTGGCCGAGGACGCCTTCACCCTAGACTACCGGTACCCGCTGTGCGCCCTGCAGGCCTTCGCCATAGCCCTCTCCAGTTTCGACGGGAAGCTGGCCTGCGAGTGACCCTAGCAGCCCCCCAGCGCCCCCAGATCCCGCCAGGGTCGGGGAAAGGATTCAGTGGAGGCTTGCAGGCCCCCTTCACCAAAGCCCCCACGAAAGACTCCTCCCACATCGGGGGCTGACCCCTCACTGTCTCCGGGTGACCTCTATCCACTCCCCAGCCTGGCACAGGAGGCAGGGGAGGAACTCAGACTGCGGGTCGGACGGAGATGAAGAACATCTGGAGTTGGAGCCGCACATCTGGTCGTGGAGCTAGCCTGCACTGCTTCACCAGCCCCCGCCCCCCGCCCCAGTCACTTCCTGTCCAGGAGCAGTAGTCAGTGTTGTCTTAACCCCCTCTGGGACCGTACTAGGGCTCTGAGGAGCTGGGGCGGGCCCGGAGGAGGGGGTAGGTGATGAGGGACGAGGGCCGGGTACCCACATCCCCAATAAAGCCGCGTCCTAGGCCCGGCGGAGCAGTGGTGCTTCAGTGCGTGCGGAGAACGAGGCGGCGGGAGGGGTCCGGAGCGCGGGAGAGGTCCGAGGGCGGGCTGGAGGCCTCCCCACCACACCGCTCCCGCCCAGGCCCCGGGCGCTCCCGCGTCCCCTCCCCCGCGCGCATCGCCGGTCCTACCAAAACTCGGCGGGCTCGCAGTGTCGAGACGCCCCCCATAGGGGCCCCGGGGAGCGGGGCCGAGAGGGAGGGCCCCGGAGGTCCAGGAAGAGGGGGAAAGGGAGAAATTCGAGAAACAAGCCTCTCGGGGAGAACCAGACAAACCGGGTCCGGGTAGGGCGGGCGCAGCCGCCAGGGCGGGGCCGGGTCTGGGGCCCCGGGAGTGGGGGACGGGCTCTTGGGCGGGAGAGGGCGCTCCGCCGCGGCGGCTCAGGCCTGGGGTGGGGGGTAGGGAGCCCCGAGGCCCGTGCTCTCCGGCTCCGCCGGGCTCCTCGTGACGCGGCACCCGGGCCCGGGCACCGACGGGAGTCCTGCCCCCGAGGCGGGAGCTCCGCCCTCGGCCCCGCCCAGGCCGGAGCCCCAAATTCCGGCTGGGTACCGGGGAGGTGGGGTAAGGCCGGCGGTGCAGGGGAGGGGTGAGCGCCGCACCTGCGGGCGAGGAGGGGGCGGCCCCGGGTCACCAAGCCGCGGGGTGTGCAGCCCGCGCGCCGGTGGGGGCGGCCCCGCGAGGCCCCGCCCCTCCCGGCTGGTGCCCGCCCCCTGCGCGCCCCGCCCCCTCCTTCCCCGCAGCCCCCACCCCCCGCCCCGGCTCCTCAACACAAACTTTCCGTCCCGCTCGCTCCCTCCTCCGCGCCCGGCGCCTCCCGCTCCAGCCCGGCTCATTCCGCACATTCCGGCCAGCCCCCTCCCCACGACCCCCCTTCCCTGGCCCTCCTCTCAGCCCTCTCGGGCCCAGCGGAGAGGCCTGGCCGGAGCGCCCCCCCGAGCTCGGACCAGGTAAGCCCGGCGGACGCCAGGAGGAGGCCCTGCTGGGAGAGGTGGTTTGGTTGGTTGGCTCTGGATGGGGGGGACGCTCGAGGGGGGCAGGGTCCCCGAGCTATTGTCCAGCTTGAGCCGGAGCCCCGGATCCGAGTGCCGGGAAGTTTAGAGGGAAGGGGGGGAAAGCTCTCCGGGAAGCCCCGCCCACCCCCCCCCCCCACCCCCGGCGCGACCGGGACGAGTTGGTCCGGGGAGGTAGGGGAGCCGGGAGATTGTCCCCGGTGCCATCGCCTGTCCCACCGTCCGCGCGTGGGGTGTCGAGGCAGGGGTCTGCGGGCCGCACGGTTTGGGGGGCCTGCCGCCGGGGAGCTCGTCTCTGGGGCGCCCTGTCCCGGGCCCCGCCGCCCTTTGGACTCCCGGCTCGCGCTCTCTCGGAGCCCGCCCGGCCCCAGCTCCACGACGCAGGCCTCGGGCCCGGCCTGCCGGCGCCCAGGCCGCCTCCTGCGCGCAGTGCCCGCGACTGCTCTGGCTTGTGGAGGGTGCCTGGGGCGAAGCTGCGCCCCTGGGCGGGTGTCCCTGAGAAGCAGGGGCTTAAGTTCCCTCCAGTTCTGCCGCCTGTGTCGCGGTGGAAGTTCGAGTTCCAGCCCTTGAGCTCTGTGAGCCTGGCTCCAAAGGGGCTGAATTTGGGGCCTTCTCTTCGCTACACTTCTCAGAGCCCTTGTCTAGACTTTAGAGGGTTTGAAGAAGGCTTGTCCCCTCATGATCACCACCATTGTCTGTCATGCCCTATGCCCTTTACTCCTGCCTGGGGAGGGAAGACGGGAGTGCCTGTCTGCTTCTGGTTTCCTAGCCTGGCCAGGCCCTGGGGCAGTGTCATTGAGACCCCACACTGTCACCTTTCCTGGAGAGGGGCCCTGATCCAGGGCTGAGAGAGTTTTTCTGGACAAGGGGAATGAGGCCTTGGGGGAGGGCTTCTCAGGGGACACCTCCCTCTGTCTTCCCTCTCTCCAGGTAGAGGCAGAACCAAGTCAGGCCTGGACTTGTAGCCCAGGAGAGCAGGGGATGGGGGTGGGGGCTGGACACAGCTCCAAGGGGCTGGTGCCCAAGGCGCTCTGTGTATCCGGTCTCCTGTGGCCTGATTCTGTGTACACATGTTCCACCCCAGTGAAGGGGGCCAGGACACCTCCTTGGCCGAATGCTGGGGGCAGCCTGGGGCATGGAGGGAAATCCTAACTCCCCAAAAGTTGCAGATTTGGGGGAATTATGTACTCCTCCTTTCCAGATTCTTGTAGCTCCAAGACCCCTCCCCTAGGGGTGCCACACCAGGATGTGGTTCTGTGGTCTTCTGGATCACTGCTCACCCTCTGGACCGGGGATGGAGAGACCCATCTTGTAGGACTAGGCTATCTGATGAGGGTGACATCAGGGCCCTGGATGCCCCCTCCTCAGAGAGAGACTGGGAGCCAATGGGAGTCTCAACCTCTTGGGCATTCCCCCACCCCGCTAGGGAGGGGACAGTAATTAATGCTAATTAGCGCATTGGGGCTCAGGAATGGCTGAGTAGAATGGTCAGTGGTTGGCAGGACAGAGCTGTGTGTGTGTGTGTATGTGTCTGTCTGTCTGTCTGTCTGTCTGTCTGTCTGTCTGTCTGCTAGGCCCTGCTCCCGCCCTCACCCTCAGGTTTGCAGACCCTAGTACATTCTGCCAGTTGAGGAAATATTAAAACCAGAAGGAGATATCTCAGCAGAGGTCAAGAGATAAGAGATCTGGTTCTAGCTGGGCCTTTAACCAGCTGTGTCATCTTCCCGGACCTCTTTGGGCCTCAGTTTCCCTGCTTGGAATAAATTACTTCTCAGGTCCCTTTTCTCTGAGTTCTTCTGAGTCTCTGTCTCCCAGTTGGCCTGCCTTCTCCTCCCACTATGGAACCTGAACCTGGTGGGGTCTGGAGAGGTGAATGAGTGATCCAGGGGTCTAAGGGAGACGGTGAGGGCAAACCACGGGGTGACAGGAGTATCTACACCAGGTGAGCGCGGCTGAAAAGGTTGCAGCAGTGGACGACGTTGAGGGACAGGGAGGCCAAGTGGAGTTGGGGGGACTTGCCTTCTGAAGTGATGGGGTCTGGCAAGGCTGGACGGCTTGAGTGGTGTTCAGCGGCCACTTGGATAGCAGGCCCCTCTGCCCAACTTCCAGACCCCCCTAGGGGCTCAGTGTGGAAGCTGGAGGGGAAAGGAGCTATCAGTCCTGCCCACCTCCTAGCTCAGGAAGGGGAGAGGAGAGAGGGGACTGCTCACACTGAGGAGAGTGGGGAAGGGAGGTGGTGGTGCCAGGCCACAGGGAGCTGGGGAGCCATGAGAGTTTAAATGCTGCCGACTCCTGTGGAGGTGACTAGGAGATCTCAGTCTCTTCTTCCCACATGGGGGCTGCAGAAGCTGTGGTGTCCAAGGGGTGGCCTTGAGAATCCAGGTCTCCATGGACCTCTGGGGCAGGCCTGGGACCATGGCGAGAACCTCTCTGGTCAGAGCTAGGGCAGAGGTAACAGATCACACTTGGCCCTGTCCCCATGGCCTTGCCTTCCCTCCCCTCCCTCTTGGTGTTGTGCCAGCCCAGGGTTGTCTGCAGGAGAGGGGAGAGGGTTCTGCCTGTCCTCTCAGGGCCCCGCAGGAGGCTGGAGGCAGGGGCCAGAGAATCCTGTCACTCTGCAGATCCCCAAAGCCTCAGCCCTTGGGGTTTCCTAGAGTGCTGATTGTTTCCTGTACTCCCTGCCAGGCCCGAAAGGACAGGAAGTGATAGAGGGAAATGAGAGTGCAACTGTGTGTGACGCTGGATGTGTGTGAGAGACACTGAGTGGGACATTCTGTGTGGGTGAGACTGTGCAGGGTGGGTGCATGTGTGAGAGAACCGGGTAAAGCCAGTTTGAGTGTGTGATTGCACGTGAGGCTGGACATATACCTGAGAGAAACTGTATGTGACAGTGTGACATTGTGACTTTTTTCATGTGTGAGAGAGAAACTGTGACATTCTCTGTGTGTGACTGATACTGCATGAACATGAGAGAAACTGAATGATGTTCTTAGTGTGTGACTGTGTGATGCTACATCTGTATGGGTGACATTCTCTGTGTGTGAGTGGCCGTCACATGGAGTATGTTTATGAAAGGCACTGCTTGACCAGTGGTGTGAGTCTGTGTCTGACACTGGATGGGAGTCTGATGCTCTACGCTTACGAGGGACACTGCGATCTTATGATACTGTGTGTGTCAAAAGCAGAATGAGTGACATTCTGTGTGATGTATGGTTCTGTGACGTGACTACTTGTGATGCTGTATGTGTGTGAACAGCATAGGAGATGGTCTCAGGTTTGTAGAAACTGATGGTCTGTGTGTGACTGTATATGACTCTATGTATGAGAAAAACTGTGACAGTATGATGTGTGTGTGTGAGGGAGAAACCATTGTGACAGGTGGGCTATATTCAATACACTATGTGTGCTGAGAGGCTGTTGTGATAAGCTGAGTGTGAAGTCACCTGTGTAGGTGAAACCAAGGATGAGAAAGAAATCCAATGTGCGGTGCTGCATCTGAGAGAAACTGTGTGGGATGTGACTGAGACTGACTCTGTGGGTGGTCACTACCTGAGACTGTTTGGGACTGTAGGACAGTGTGGGTGACATCCTTCAGAGCTGTGCCAGACATGGCATGGGATACCCTGTGTGACAAATTTGAGGGCCTGTGACCCCGATGCATGTGGTGTCTATGTGGAGGGCCATGAAAAAGGTAACAGTTAAAAACAAAGAAGGAATGTACTTAATGCCACTGAATTGTGCACTTAAAAATAGTTAAAATGGTAAATCTTATGTCTATTTTATCACAATAAATTAAAAAAACAAAAGAAAGGAGAGAGGTCACAGTGAATGTGCAGGACAGTGGCTATGAAGAGGGTTGTGTGTGTAAGAGAGAGGAGGGGCGGAGAGGAAGCCTGTGTGTTTATAGAGGACATTGTGACTCTCATGATGGGGGGACTGACTGAGTGACTGGTGGGGCTGGGCTGGGGAGGCCCACTGACATGTTAATTGGAAACTTTGAAACCCAGTTTCCTCATTGGCTGCATCCCTGCCCCCCCAACCTGGACACCTGGCCTTCGCTGGGACAGGATGAGGAGACAGCACAGTCTCGAGCTGGGGTGAAGGGAGGTCTGGGAACTGGGCCCCTTTTCTCTCTGCTGGAGGTTTGAGGGCTCTGAGTCTCTACCCTCCCACCCTCCTACTGGTTGGTGGTGGGGGCGGTGACAGTGAGGATGAGCTTGGAGAAGGAAGCCTGGGGGCTACCCCACCCCCTCTGCTCCCTGAGAAGCCTGTGCCTTAGTAGTGGGGGTTGGTGGGTGCAGAGTCTTGATTCTCAAATTGGAAGCATATTAATAAGCAGAGGAGAGGGGAGGAGGCCCCCTCCCTCCCTCCTAGTGGCCTCTGCAAATTGCTTCCTCCTGCAAAAATCCTGACCCTGCTCCAGGGAGGAGGGCACTCCCTCCCCAGCCTGGCAGGGTGTGGCTACTTGGCAGGGTCCCTCAGGGGTCCTTGGGCTGGAGGTGGGGGAGGCAGACACCATCCCCATCCCAACCAGAGCATGGCCACTTCTGGGGTGGGAGCCTCTGGCAGCTGGAGAACAGCTGGCCCTGCTGTGGGGGTGGGTGGGAAGAAGGAGGGAAAGGCAAAGGGGGTAGGGAGGCTCCCTGAGCCCTCATCAACTGCCCTCCCCATCTCAACCCCCTGGCTGGTCATCCCAGCCCAGGTTTGGGGGCGGGGGATTCGGGATGCAACTGCTGGCTTCACTCATCTTCCCACACTTGGAGTGATGTTCTCAAAGTGAGAGCACTTTGGGGGCTGCAGCCCCTGTGATAGGGGATGGCCACTGGCCACTAGACCCAGTAGGGTCACCGGGCTGGTTCAGGGGGAGGGTAAGTGTGTGGGGGGTGAAGGGGGAGACACCTGTCTCAACTTGCCTTGTCTGTATCCCCTACCAGGGCAGAGGCTCTATGGGAGCCCAAGCTTCAGGCCACACCCCTCTCTCTCTTGAGAGAGAGGTATAGGGCTGGATGGTCTGGAGGCTGTGAGGCCAACGGGAGGATGGGATTGGGGGTCTGGGGCCTCTGCAGCATCCCAAGCTCTGGCCTCCATCCCTGGAGCTGTCCAGCCAGTTATTCCAGCAGATTTGGCCCCAGGGTGGGGAGTGGGCAGCAAGGTGCCCCTTATCTTCCCCAGGGCCCCAAAGCCTGCTCACCCAGCCTCCCAGCTCCCATCCCTGCCACCACCCAGCGGCGCCTTCTGACCTCAGAAGGCTGAAGGCCCTGGGAGAGGGGAAGCAGGTGTGGCTGGCCAGATTGAGGGTAAAGGCAGAGTGAGACGACAGGAGATCCGAGCCTGTTGTAATACCGTGCCTTCTGCAGCGGGAAACAGGAGGTGGGGCAGGGGGAGCGGATGGGACAGGAGTGGGGATGTCCTGGACAGGGGCTGTTGTGGCTGACCCCAGCCCGCAGCAATGGCTTCCCTTGTCATTCCTTCCCTCTAGGTCCACACTGGCCCCTGGGTCTTTCTGTTGGCTCCAGGTGTGCGCACACACTCTCCCGTTCTCCCTCTCATTCCCTCCCTCTCCTGGTCCCTGTCCTGGTTCGCCCCCTCCCTCACTGCTGACCGTGTCTGAGATTATTGCTCTTTCCCCTTCCTGCCCCTCGGACCCTGCTCAGCTGTGCCTCCATCTCTCTGGATCTGGATCTCTGTCTGTCTGGGTCTCTGTTGGTCATGACACTCTCCCTCTCCCCTTTCTCCTCTCCCCTCACACCTGCCGGCTCTGTCTGACTGTCTGGGGATCCGACTCTCTCTCAGCCCTCTGCCTGTTCTGTCTGTCCGTCTCTGTCTCTCCTTGGTCTCACTCCAAGGTTTGCTCTCTAGGTCTCTTTTGTCTCACTCTGGGACTCTGCTGTCTCTCTTGTCTGTTTTCTTGTCTGTCTCTCTGAGTCTGTCTCCCCCTTCCCGTCCTGTATCTCAGGCTCCACGCTCCTTGCCCCTCACTTGCGTCTTTCTCCCTCTCTCTCGCCCCTCTTGGTGGCACAGCCCAGCAAGGCAGAGGTTCTAGACACCTGGGCGAGCGTCAACAAGCAGTCAGGGGGCTGCCACCCCTCCCAACCCCTCCCAGGACAGGAGAGATGAGACCCTTTCCTGGGCTGGGGCCATCCCAGGGGGCCTGCCCCCTCACCCCAGGCAGCCCCCTCTAGATCGCCCCCTCCACCACCCCTCAGTCCCACATTTGCCTCAGTCCAGCCCTGTAGCTGTCTGGGGAGCCTGTAGCCTCCTCCCTCACCCCCAGGGTTGGGTCCCAGTGGCTTGGGCCTCTAAGGAGAGGAGGGTGGGCACACACTATTCTCTGTCCTCATCCCACAGCAGTAACTCTGGAAAGACCAGAGCAGCCAGTCCAGACTCCCTCCTGAGTGATGGGGTAAGGCAGAGACCCCAGTTCAGCCCCCAGCCTGGTGCAGCTGCCTGCCTGCCATTACCCATTGGTGTGCCTCGGCCTGGGGGTACTCTCATTTGGGTGTCACCCCGGGCACCCACACAGCATACCTGCACACTTGTACTCCTGTGCATGGCTGTGTGGGGTAGGGGTCACCTGCGGGCCCCTATGTGGGTGCCTCTGCCCACAGGAATGTTCTTAGAAAGTGAGTCTTGCATGTGCCCAGGAGCCAGCGGAAGGGACGGTGGTCTCTCTTCTCTCCTTGACTCGTCCTTGTAGCTGCCCCCACGGCTCCCCTCCCCCTCACCAGCTGCCAGCGGTCCCAGCCAGGGGCTGCCGCCCCGCCCCCCCAGTCTGTCCCAGCTCCCAAGCGCTGCTGTGTTCGCCATATTTGGCCACAGTGCTCCTGCGGGGGGCGGGGCGGGGCTGACATCACCCCGAGAAGGGGGGGCCACCGCCTGGATGAGGGGAGGCGGGCAGAGACTTGGGGGAGGCAGGAAAGTTGCTTTTAAAAGTCTGAGGCTGCCAGGGCCCCCCATGCACTGGGCCCCTGCTGCTCTGAGGGGGGGCATCAGAAAAGGATTTGGGGGGAATGGGTTGACAACTCCATTAGGAGTGGTCTTAGCTCATTGCAGCCCCTCTTCTGCCTCCATTCTGACAGCCCGTGGCAGTGTCAGACCTGGGGGAGTCCCTGCATCCCAACTACCTCAATAAAGGCATTGCTGGGCCCCCCAGACTCCCTGATCCCTCACATTTTTATTCCAAGAACTTGGCCTCAGGGCCGAGGAGGGGATGGGGATGGGGATACAGCTTTCTGGGGTGAGAGACAGGCCGGGAATAGAGGAGTGTGGCCCCTCTGACTGGTCAGGAGCGTGGCTTCCTCTCTCCCTGGCTACCCTCTGGTATGGGGGAGCTATTCCTGGTGGTCTTGGAAGCCTCACAGAAAGGGATATAGCATGTGGGGGGCCCTTGAAGTTGCTCCAACCACTTGGGCTGAGGGGGACCCCCTGGTCTGGACCCTACTGGGCAGGTGGAGTCATTGCCATGACAGCTGGGCCTCCTTTCTCACTACAGGTGGTGGGGCATCTCAGCCCCATCCCACTGGTTAAAAGACTAAAGCCAGATTGTCTGGGTGCAGAACCTGGGTCTAGCACATACTAGCTGTGTGTCCTTGGGCAAGTTGCTTGAGCTCTCTGTGCCTTGGTTTCCTCATCTGTAAAGTGGGACTAATAATAGTATCTACCCCATAGGTTATTGTGAGGATTAAATGAGTAAATTTGTGTAAAATCCCAGAACAGTGCCTACCATATGGCAGGTGCTGTTGTTAGTAGTATTAAGTCTAAACTATATCCATCTGATATCCAGGCCCCCCAGGCACTCCCCATCTCATGCCACTAGTGTCCCTCTTCAGACCTCCCTAAGCAAACGGGTGGCCCCACAAGAACTCCCACCAATTTGGCAGGACCTGGAATTCATGTCTGAGGGGAAAGAATTTTTTCCCCTGGCTTCTGAGGGGGTCCCCCACCTCTCTACCTGCTTTTCCTGTGGCCCAGAGCAAAGCCCTGGGATCTAGCCATCTTGGGCTTTAAGGCTCCCAGGACCCTGATATACACTGAGCATTCAGATTCTGAGGCCAGAGGGAGTTGGGGATGAGCCTTGGGGCTGTGTGTGTTGGTGGGGGACTGGCGGGGTGTGGTCTAAATTAACCCTGGTGTGTGCAGGGAACTCAGAGTTTACAAAGCCCGGGCCTATCCTCGATGTGGGCCAGGGCAGAGGCGGGCATGTGGGTGGTTTATGGGCTGCTGTGGCCCAGGAGGTGCGGGAACAGGAAGTGGGTTGGAGGAGTAGGTGGGGTTGAGCAAGGCTGTGGGCCAGGCACCTTCTCAGCCAGCGTCGCTCCCTTCTCGCAATTCCCGGGGCAGTTCCTGCCCCACGTTTAGATTTCTTGGCCGGGTTCTTGTGAGCTATCTTTTGGGGAAGGCAAAACCACACCCTTCCTGGGTCCAGGACCCTTCTCTTCCCACACGGGGTCCTCAGCAGGATTGCACTGATGCTGGGAGAAGAATGAGAGGTGGGGGTCCCTGGTTGGTGGTCCCGATGACAGGGAGGAGGAGCTGGCAGAATGAGATACACAGACACCCTGGGCCCCCCGCCCCTCCGTATTCCTCCTCTCTCTGCTCATCTTGATGCCTTCAGCAGCTGGGTGACCTTGTGAGCCTCAGTTTTCCTCATCTGAATCATGGGCAGTGCTCCCTGCCCTCCCTGCCTTGGTTTCGAGGATTGAATGAATATGAAAGTGCTTTTTCCCCACGAAGGTGCCGTGTAGATATAAGGCATTATGGTTGTGGTTATTTTATTTTATTTTATTTTGTGGGGAAGACCAGCCCTTAGCTAATATCTGTTGCCAATCCTCCCCTTTTTGCTGAGGAAGACTGGCCCTGGGCTAACATCCGTGCCCATCTTCCTCCACTTTATATGGGACGCTGCCACGGCATGGCTGACAGGCAGTGCGTCGGCGGGCGCCCGGGATCCGAACTCGCAAACCCCGATCTGCCAAGCGCGGACTAAACCGCTGCGCCACCGGGCGGCCCCCACGTTGTGGTTATTGATCACCACCAGTACTGTCTTGAGTGTCATGAGCCAGGAATTGGGGTCGGCGTTTTGTCATGATCTTATTTAACTTTAACTGTCACAACCTCAAGGAGCCCTCTCCTCATTTCACAGGATGGAGGCTCGGAGAGGTGAAGTAGCTCACCCACGGTCACACAGCACCGAATAAGCATAATCTCTGGTTACCTCCACCCCACCCTGGAGCACCTGCCCCCGGGGTGGGAGATTGCTGTTGTCTTGGAGGACCCTGGCCCTAACCCCTCTGCGTCTGCCCCCCAGGCTCAGGCTGCCCAGTGGGCTCAGGCCCAGAGCCCAGAGCAACCAGCACAATAGCGTCCAACAGCTGGAACACCAGCGGCAGCCCCGGGGAGGCCCGGGAAGATGGGCCCGAGGGCCTGGACAAGGGGCTGGACAACGATGCGGAGGGTGTGTGGAGCCCGGACATTGAGCAGAGCTTCCAGGAGGCCCTGGCCATCTACCCACCCTGTGGCCGTCGCAAGATCATCCTGTCGGACGAGGGCAAGATGTACGGTGCGTGTCGGGAGGCACAGGGACACTGGACGGGACTGGGAGAAGCGACTGGGAGAAGCGGCCTGGCCCTCCCTGGCCCCTCCCCCTGCTCTCTGCCCCCTCATCCAACCGGTTTGGCAAAGTCCTGCCAGCCCGCCATGGGCGAGTCTGGGCGTGCGAGCCTGTGTGTCTGGATCCTCCTCATAAACAAGCCGGGCTTGCCCCCTCCACCAGAGTTCAGCCCACACCTTGACACCCCCGTCTGCTCCTCCTCTCCTCCCCGCTGCTGGCCTGGAGGTTTCGGGGTGACTCAGTGGGCCCAGGAAACTGGGTCAGTCCGGTGTGCTTCAGGCTAGGCCTGGCAGAGGGTGCTCCCCTGGGAGGATGTAGGGTAGCCTGAGGGGTGAGGCCTGGGGTGGGAGTCCCAGCACAGAGCAGGGTTTCCCACTGTGAGTTCCCTCAGTGCATGTGGGGAGGGGGTGGGCGAGGGGCTGCAGGGTGGTGGGAGGCCACACTGTGATGAGGGCCTGTGTTGGAAAAAGGTCTGGAGAGACAAGGGGACTCATTCTTTCCCCACACCCCTCCCAAGTCTCTCCTGCTCTCCTGGCCCCTCGCTTTGCCATCTTGTCCACCTCCTGCCTCCAGAAGGGAGTGTCCCCGTCTTGTCCAGCCCTGAGAGGGCTCTCCCAGAGTTGCATTTTTGGGATAACTCAACCCTTCTGGGCCTGGCTCCTTGCCAGCTCCCTCCAACCCTCCCTGACAGCCTATGGCTAAGTGAGGCAGGCCCTTAGCCTGTCCCCTCCCCGTACCCAGTGCCGTGGCAGGGTGCAGGGAGGAAACAGCTGGCCGAGTGGTAAGGGCTGCCCCACATCCCACTGCCCCCACGCACTGCACCACGCCCACCCCTCGCCCCAGAGTCCCACTCACAGGGCAGGCAGATGTTCCAGGGTGCCTTCCATAGGGTGGGGGCTGCCTGCCCCCAAGGCTACCTCCCAGATGGCTGGGGCAGCCCCACAGGGTATTTTTAGACAGGGCGAGGGAGTGGGGTGGAGAGGGGCAGGCAGGAAGGGAGGAGCAGTGGGGCTGGTTCTGTCATTGAAGAGGAATTTGGAGAATGTGGCTGTTCTGGGGAGACTATGGGGTTGGGGGACAGGAAGCCTGGATTTGGGGGGTAAGAGGTGTACCCCCTGAGGATGCTGACATACCCTTAGCCATGTGTCCCAAGCACCCCTTTCATGGAGCCAAGCCCCCTGGACACTGGCCAGCTTCTGGGCCCTCAGAGGGTCTGTGGTGCTGAGCAGAGCCTCCCACCCCAAGGCTGATAGGCAGCTGGGCGGGAGAGACACTGGTAACCAGTGACATGGGGGTGACAGGCTCAAGGACACAGTGATGCACTCAGTGATGCATCTTGACACAGGCTGTCAGTGTAGGCGGTGTGTTGGAGACCATCCGGTTCTTCCTGCCCATTTCATCAGAGAAGGGAAGGGACTTGTCCAGGGTCTCCCACCATGGCCAGGGCAGCTAGCACAGGAATCCGGTCCAGAGCCCCCTCAGACGTACGTGGGGACAGATGTGTGCCGAAATGTCTGCCACCCGGGACAGATCTCACTCAGGCACACAGATGCAGACAGTCAGGGATTTGGGGCTGGTGATGGAGCACAGGGAAGAAGGAAGCCCTGCTGGGGGCTGGGAGTGAGGGGCCCAGCTGTCCTGCTGCCCTTGGGCCACACCTGCCCCTGTCTGTCTACAGGGAAACCTATCAGGCTGCCTGACGTTGTTCCACCCTCCCTCCTCCTGCTCTGCTGCCCCCTACTCACCCCCTCCTGCAAGGAGCAGCCCCCAGATCCTCTAGGCGATGGGGGGAGCACTGGGACTTCCCTACCACCCTTTGCCTGCCCTGTTTGTGCCCCTGGCGAGGGGGGGGTGGTTGGACTGAAGAGGGTGGGGAGGGAACAGAAGAGCAGTGTTTGGGGGAGGGCCTGGTATGGTTTCCAGCTGGTGGGGGGTGGTGTATCCGGCCACCAGCTCCCCCCTTTGCCCACTCCTCATTTTTTCTTTCACCCCAATCTAGGTCGAAATGAGTTGATTGCACGCTATATTAAATTGAGGACGGGGAAGACTCGGACGAGAAAACAGGTAAAAGAGACGATTTATGCTGCAGTCCCTCTGCCCACACACACTCTCTCAGCTGCCTCCTTCAGCCCCTTCCTGCCCAGAGCTCTCCCACTGCTGCCCACCTCCTCCGAGCTGCCCTCGCCCAGCCCGCTCCCCCTGGCCCTCTCCAGGGTGACTTCACACTCCCCCAAGCTGCTCCATCACTCTTCCCACTGTCTTAGAGAAAGGGGCACTGTCCTCTCTGACCACCCACCATCCCGCCCAGGCCTTTGGTTCAGTGACTATAGATAAGCCCCATGGGGCAGCTGCCAGTCACTGCCCTGAATGGCCCTGAGCAGTCAAGGAAACAGACAGTTGGACAGATGAGGGCAGAGTAGGGCAGCACAGCTGAGATAGGGGTATGTGCTGCCGGACAAGCATCTAACTAGGACCAGGCAGGAGAAGGGAGGAGGGAGGGCTGGGAAGGCTTCCTGGAGGAGGTGACACTCAAGATGTATTTTTAAGGAGGAATAGGATTTAGCCAGGCAGAAAAGAGGGAGAGGATTCTTCCAGGCTGAGGAAGTTGAACATACAAATAATAATTGTGAACCCATACAGAGGTTACTTTATATATATTAATTTATCTAATCCTCACAGTAACCTTACGAGGTAGGTACAGTAATTATCTCCATTTTACAGATGAGGAAATCGAGGCACGGGGAAGTTAAGTAACTTCCTCAAGGTCACTCGGCTGGTGGGTGGTGGATCCAGGATTCAACCTACTGGGCAGGAAAGAGCCATCAGTGTGATGTGGCGGAGGGAAGAGTGAGAAGAGCTGGGGGCCGTGAGAGGCCTGAGGGACAGGTTCCCCCTGGGGGGAGCTGGGGGCCATGGAAAGGAACAGAGCAGGGAGTGGTGGGTGGCAGCTGTCGAGGAATGTTGGCCCTGGAGCAGCTGGGGCAATGGCGTAGAGAGGCCAGGCAGACACAGGGCCCTAGAGCAACAGCAGTGGTGGCTTGGGTAGTATAATGGTTACAGTGCAGGGGGGGGGGGGTAGAAAAAAAATATTTTTTGAGATGATTGGGTGGCTTCCAGTCCAGGGAAGGTAGCAGTGTGGTAACAGGAAACCTGAAGGGTGGGTTGCGTGTGGGGTGCCTGGGAGAAAGACAGGCTGGAGGCAGGAGCCTGAAGGAGTGGACGCCAGCTCTGACCCTCAGCCCTCCCAGCCTCTTTGTCTGGGTGGAGTTTGGACCTTGCACCCACCTCCCCAGGTCCCCACGTGTGCATAGGACAAGCCTGACCTGTCCCACCCCAGTCTCAAAGGAAGGTCTTGAGTCTGCCCGCCCAGCGTGGGGGCAGAAGCACTCTGTCATTTCTTCAGGCATTTATTCAGCACTCTCCCTGGGCCAGCTCCTGTTGCACAGCATTTATTCACGTAGCAAATTATTGAGCTACTACTGTGTTCTCAGCACTAGGGATATAGTGGGGAACTGGACAGACAAGGGCCCTGTTCCCTGAAGTCTGGGGCTGCAGGAGGAGGATGACTGATCAGAACCCCGGGTTCAAATACCTGCTCCGCTGCCTGCGAGGAGGGGGTGCCTCGCCTCCCAGCCCCTGTTCCTCAGCCGTTGCATTAGCCAGTGTGCGAAGACACTTAGAACGGCGTGAGCACTGGGTCAGAATTTGCCGCTGCTGTTGCTGCTGCTATTACTGTTGTGAACAGAAAGCCGTCCCGGGCTCAGGAGAAGGCTCCGTCTCAGTGTGTCCTGCTTCACTGAAAGACGTGTTGATGGGACTAGTTTGTCAGAGTGGGAAGGGGCCGGGGGTCCTGAAGCTCGGTCACTTTGACCCGAGGCCCAGGGAGGGTGGCCAAGCCTTTGAATTCTGGGTCCGGCATTGTACCTGCTCCTGGCCAAGTGTCCCGAGAAGGCTGGCTGTACAGTGAAGTTTTACAAACCAGCTGTCAGCAAGCTCCAAATTTAAAAGACCGATGGCCTTTGTCATTTTTCGAGGGCGGCCCTCCTCTATCTTTATTCCTTCTTAGAACTCTGATATCTAATAGCTCCTTAAAAGGGGAGCCATCCTGTGGTTATGAGGACAAGGTATGTCTTTATGTGTCAAAAAGAGCAACCAGCTGATAGGCATGGTTTTTTGGTTGTTTTTAATTCTACTTTTGGTAGAAAAAAATGCAGTTTTAGTTTTTGATGGATACATACAGCAATTAATAGCAAGTACAATGCCTCCATATTGAAAAAACAGCTGAATGTTACGTTAGGATTAAGTCCCATGTGACTTTGATCTGTCACAGAGTTGACCACGTGGAGGGGGTCCTCTGTGCTGAGGGTCTCAGAGGCCTGGCAGCATAGTTTGGTGGTGGAGCAAGTGGGCTCTGGAGTCAGGCCACCTGGGTTCAGATCCCAGCTTTAGCCTCCAGCTGTGTGACCTTGGATAAGCTGCTTAACCTCTCTGTACTTTGGTTTCATCATCTGTAAATTGGGGATAATATTAGTACCGACTTCCTAGTGTTGCTGTAAAAGTCAGATGAGTTGGTACGAATACAGAGCTGAGAACCATAGTAGCCGTGCTCAGGACACATCGGTCACTGTCGTGACATGAAGTGGTCAGGAATCTCGCTGGCCTTAATGTCTGATTCCTGTGCCCTGTGATGCAGCGTGAGGAGCACCACCTGGGTCCTAACCAAGTAGGGTGGGGCTGCCCAGCACCACATAAATGGTAACTTTCAGTCTGTGATTAAAAAGAAAAAGAAACTGTGTCTTTGTGGGGATAGAAACAATTTGCAAAGAAAGCCCGCAGCAGTTGCTGATCACGAAAGTGTGAAGTAGAGGATCCATGTGTTCCCTTGCGTTTCACGGGGAAACAGTGACATTAGGTTCTCTGAGGCTTGGGGGCAGATCCCCAACAATGTCAAGGATCTATTGTGCAAGCCCATGGCACACACATCCAGACCATCACTAGCCCAGGTTTGCCAGGAGAGGGAGGCTTCAGGGAGGAGGTGGTGGAGAAGTAATGCAATTAAGAGTACCTACTGTGTACATATGTGTATACTGCCATGTATTAGTCCACTGAGAAGGAAGGCATGTTGGGGGAAGAAGCTGCATGAGGAAAGCAGGCGTAGGCTCAGGCCTAGTTTTGTAGGCTGGCAAGCTCTTGGGGTCAACAGGAGGACTTAGACAGTGGAACTAGGATCTTTCATAGAGGATATGGCCTTGATGTATAATCTGATGGCCAGCAGGAGCATTATGGCCATTGCTAGCTTCTGTGATGCCACTTAGGAAAAAGTATCTCCTCTGAGGATACCAGTGAGAAAAAGTCACCCTTTTTTGGAAAAATGAAAAGATGCCCTTCCTCTGGGTTAGCTGCAGCTCTGCACCAGGGCATGTAGCTTGGCCAGCAGAGCTTAGGCTGCATTTTAGCCTCACTAGGTCAGGTGCTCTTGTGCAGTGAACAACCTGTACAACTGTACATGGTGGTCCTGGAAGCCATTCTTGATCAAGGCTCTTGATCAAGACAGAGCCAAGAAGAGAGCAGAATTGTCAGGGCTCAGGGGTGTCTGCTTACAGGGGCCCCACAGTTCCCCCCACTTACATTTGGTTCCAGAGATGAGGGCTGGGATGCTCCCTGCCCATGGCTGCCCCATGCTGTACCTCCTCACTGTCTGTGTTTTCCTCTCTGGCGGGGCGTGGGGCGGCCCCTAGGTGTCCAGCCACATACAGGTTCTAGCTCGGAAGAAGGTGCGGGAGTACCAGGTTGGCATCAAGGTATGTTGGGCGCCTGACTGGGGCCTCCAGCCCCTCCTGGGCCCCTTACCCACGGCGTCTCCACTGCTGTCTGCACGGCTCAGGCCTCTGCCTTGGCTGGCTCTCCGGCCCCACTGTACCTCTTTTCTGGCTGAAGCTCTGTTCTTGCCTCTTCCGCTCTTTCTGCTCTTTTTCTTTCTCTCTCTCTCTCTCTCTCTCTACAGGTCTCTAGCCACTTGCAGGTTCTAGCCAGGCGGAAATCTCGGGAGATTCAGTCCAAGCTGAAGGTATGGGGTCCCCTGCCACTTGACCCGGCCCTGCCCAGGCCTGTTGCTGCTCTCTGACCCCAGCCTGGAGCAGAGAGGGGTCTGAGGAGCTCGGGGGTGGGGGTTGGGGGTTGGGAGGGAATGTCTCAAACACAACCAGCAGCAAGAAGCCCAAAGGCCACTTCAGGCTACACAGGGCCACGGCCCCTGGAGATTAAGCAGAAGTCCAAGGGAACCGCCAGCCCTACAGTGAGAGAGAGGAAGACCATCTGGGGGCCACTAAGGCCCACCTCTCTTCTTCTCCGTTTTCCTTTTTCTCCTTCCTCCTAATTGCTGCTTGCTGACTGCATGGGGCTCAGGTGGGCAGGGAGGAGGCGCTGGGGGGTGTTGGCCGGCAGAACTGTTGTGGCAGCGTGGCCGTTCCTCACGTTGGATGCTCAATTCTGGCTGCTCTGCAGCTGAGGATTTCAGAGCCTGGGGTTCATGGCCTGGGTCCTTCTCAGGGCCCCTGTAGGCTGTATCGTCTTCTCGCTGACCACAGCTGCCCAGCAGACTGGGCTTTCCACCCTAGCCCCCCATGCCTGTGACACAGCTGCAGAGGACATGCACAGACCCAAGGGGCACCAGCTTGGTCCACTGTCTAGGTCTCCAGCCTGTCCTCCCTCATCCTACCCTTTCCAGGGCACCCTCGGCTGGCAAGCACTCCCTTTGGGTGGCAGTGGGGTGGGGGGAGGACCCACAGCTGCCTCTGAGCTTCCCTGGGCTCCTTGGGAGCTGAAAGCCAGGTGAGCACTGAGTGGAGGGAGGCGAGCAGATGTGTCCCCCACATCTGGCCCTCGTTTGTGTCTCCTCTAATCTGTTCTCCCTCTCCTTCACAGGCCATGAACCTGGTAAGTAGCACTGCCCCTCCCCTGGGGGGGAGATGGAGGGAGAGCACCTAATATCCGATTTTCAAATTACGGACTGTGAAATCAATTTAAGAGGTTTGCAAACAGCATTTAAAAAAAATGAAATAGAGTGGTTCTCAGACTTCAGCATGCATCAGAATCGCCTGGAGGGCGTGTGAAGACAGGTTTCCGGGCCTCACCCTCAGAGTTTCTGATTCAGTAGGTCTGGGCTGGGGCCTGACAACGTGCATTTCTAACAAGCTTCCAGGTGATGCTGGTGCTACTGGTTCGCGGACCATACTTTGAGAACCACCAATGAAATAGATAGGAAATACGAGAGTGCTTGACACACAAAATAAGGGCACATATTTTGATATATACTGGGTTACGGAATAAAATGAAATTATTTCTTACTGTGGATTGTGGTCAGAGGGGTGGTGTACACTTAGGAGACTGGCCCAGAGAGGGGTGGAGACTCTCCTGGCCCACATGGCAGAGCTGGGGCTGTAATCCAGACCTAGACTCCCGGAGGCCCGAGGGCCAGGGAGGGGGTCCCTGAGGCAAGCCCTTGTCCTGTCTGTGGCCTGGCACAGGCCCCACATGGCCCCTCCCCTCCCCAGGACCAGGTCTCCAAGGACAAAGCCCTCCAGAGCATGGCGTCCATGTCCTCTGCCCAGATTGTCTCCGCCAGCGTCCTCCAGAACAAGTTCAGCCCACCCTCCCCTCTGCCCCAGGCCGTCTTCTCCACGTCCTCACGGGTACAGGGGCCCTGGGAGGTGGGGCTGGGGTGAGGGAGCACCTTCAGGGCTGGGCTGTGGGGGGTCATGGATACTGAGGGGCCCCTGGGCTTTCTCCCGTCTCTGCAGTTCTGGAGCAGCCCCCCTCTCCTGGGACAGCAGCCTGGACCCTCTCAGGAGTGAGTATTGGGGTGCATCCTTCCCACACCCCCTTCTTTTCCCTGGGCAACCACGCTGGTCTTCCCCTCCCACTTGGGACCCAGCAACAGCCGAGCAGAGTTTTAATTCAAAAATAGAGGATGGTGAGCGCCAGTCAGAGAGCTGATGCATCTGTCTGTTCACTCATCAGCCACTCAGCCACTTGTCATCCGCCCTTCAATTATTTTTCATTCGGTTAATCTCCAGGCCAGTCTCTCAGTCCACGAGTCAGGGAGTCGAGTGTACTCGGTTCCTTCAGCTCTAAGATGACTTTCATCCTGAGGCGCACACGCTCTGTATGATGAACAGCTCTTTGAGGTGGGGCTGAAATGCTGCATTACACGTGCACATCAATTGTGAGATGCAGCAGGATTTCATAAAAATTAAGACGTGAAGAAAACAAAAAGCTTGTGAGTTAGCTTGTCAGCATGCCTGTCTGAGCCTCTGCAGAAAGGCTGGGTGGCTCCCTATTGGGGTCCCACATGAGACCCCAAGTGACCGGGCAGGTGGAAGGTGGGGAAGGGGTGACCCTCTAACCAGGCTGTGCTCCTGTCCGCAGCATCAAGCCCTTTGCACAGCCAGCCTACCCCATCCAGCCGCCCCTGCCGCCGACGCTCAGCAGTAAGTTCCCACCCAGGGCTGCCACCCCCACTTCCCCCTCCCTTGGCACCTGCACCTCTGCCCAGGAGAGCTGGGGCCCAACTCTGTGTGTGTGTATGTGCCCGCTGGGAGGAAAGAGTGGGTGGTGTCTATAGGAGATTGGGACAGGCCAGGATTAGCCGTCTTTTTACAATGGAATAGCCCAACTTTTTACAATGTTGCTTCCAGAACTCTGCTAGAAGTACACACCACCCAAAGTATTACATTTATATGTATATATATGTATGTATTGGAATTCTGGGTAATTTTTATTTTTCCCTTTTTACTAGTCTGTATTTTCTGTTTGATCACACATTAATAGTGACATAAGGAAAAATCCACTGGTGTATACTCCTAGGGCCGCCACACATCGTGTAGGTTGTACACTGTGCAAGGACACATGGCAAGGGAGTCAAAATCCAGCCCATGTTCCTATCCAAAAGGGCGCTGTTTTCTAATTTGCACAGAGGCTCTCTGCAGGCTGGGGGCAGCTCTCTATGTAACCAGGACAAGCGCCCATGCAGATGAGGGTCCGTCTCATCCTCCCAGGTTATGAGCCCCTGGCCCCGCTCCCCCCAGCTGCTGCCTCTGTGCCTGTGTGGCAGGACCGCACCATCGCCTCCTCCCGGCTGCGGCTCCTCGAGTATTCTGCCTTCATGGAGGTGCAGCGAGACCCTGACACGGTAATGTGTTTGGGGTTAAGGGTGAGGGTTTGTGCAGTTGTGGAGAGACCCTGGCATGGTGGTCCAAGGCCACAGCTCAGGGTCATGGGGTCATGGGGTTGGGGAGCCACAGGGCAGTTCTGTCCCTGTGCAGCGCCCCAGGCCGGCACCCTCATGTGCTCTCCTGACCCTGCACTGGGCCCTCCCAACAGTACAGCAAACACTTGTTTGTGCACATCGGCCAGACGAACCCTGCCTTCTCAGACCCGCCCCTGGAGGCAGTTGACGTGCGTCAGATCTACGACAAGTTTCCCGAGAAAAAGGGTGGACTGAAGGAGCTCTATGAGAAGGGGCCCCCTAATGCCTTCTTCCTCGTCAAGTTCTGGGTAAGCTGCCCTGGTCCCTCTCTGCTTCCAACAACGTCCCCCCAAGATGTGCATACACCCCGGCCCACCCCACTGACCCCCGACCCTGCCCTCTCTCCTCATGGCCTGTGGACAGAATGCTGGAGATGGGTCCTTGGGCGGGAAGCCTCCCTCTGGCCTCTGCCAGCATCTGACACCACCCCTGCCCCCTCCTCCAGGCCGACCTCAATAGCACCATCCAGGAGGGCCCGGGAGCCTTCTATGGGGTCAGCTCCCAGTACAGCTCAGCTGATAGCATGACAATCAGTGTTTCCACCAAGGTGTGCTCCTTTGGCAAGCAGGTGGTGGAGAAGGTAGAGGTGAGTAGGGGCTGGGGGGTGGTGTCATGGGGCTGGGAGCAGGCACACCAAGTGATGCTTCCTTCCGGCTTCCTGTAGACCGAGTACGCCAGGCTGGAGAACGGGCGCTTCGTGTACCGTATCCACCGCTCGCCCATGTGCGAGTACATGATCAACTTCATCCATAAGCTGAAACACCTGCCCGAGAAGTACATGATGAACAGTGTCCTGGAAAACTTCACCATCCTGCAGGTATAGGGGGCAGCAGGGGTTGTCGGGGGGGGGGGTCACGGGATGGCCCCAGGTGCAGGGGCCTCAAAGTAGGTGTGGCCAGGCCCATTGCTCAGTTGAGGAGACTGAGACCCAGAAAGGAGAAGGGTCTGCTCAGGCCCCACACTCCTGGCCCTGTGCTGCCTGACCTCCCAAACCTTCCTACCCACTCTCCAGGTGGTCACAAGCCGGGATTCCCAGGAGACCCTGCTTGTCATTGCTTTCGTCTTTGAAGTCTCCACCAGTGAGCATGGGGCCCAGCATCACGTCTACAAGCTCGTCAAAGACTAGGGTGCCCTCTGCCTCCACCACCAGGATCCAGGATGAGCATCTTTTCCGCACACCTGCCTGGCACCCCCAGAGGTCCAGGAGTGAGGACTCATCCGCCTGCCAGGCTTCAGGCCCAGGACCCAGGAGGCCTCCCCACCTTCCCCCAGCACACACACTCCCTGCCACTGTTCTGCGCTTTAATTGTGGGAGAAGAAAGGAGGGCTCAGCGGTGGGGCAACTTGCCCGGACGCTGAACCAACATCACCTAGCTCTGCCCAGCCTCGAATGAATGGGAGGACACCTTCGGGCTCAGGTGTACGTTGCCACTGGCCCCTCAGGGGAGTGTGACAGGTGGGTGAGGGTAGAATGGAGACTGAGGGAGTTGCAGTGCAGATGCCCCAAGAAGGAAAGTATCGAGTTGGGGTTGGGTTGAGAAGAAGAGAGGGGCCCACACTTTCTTTGTACCTGCTGTGTGCCAGGCCACGACATGCCTCGAGGATGACCCTGCAAGGCACGCATGGGTCTTGGTGTCTCCAATGAGGTGCTGAGGCTCCAGGAAGTTGAGGGATGGGCAGAGTTGGAGTTCTCACCCAGGCTGCCTGTCCCCAGAGCCCAGGTTTACACTACCTCCCTGGAGCGGGGCTGGCCACAGCAGGCAGTAGAGAGGGTCTGCACTGAGGGGCTGGAGCCAGCTGGGTTGGGGGCCCAAGCAGAGTGCCTCCTCCCAGAGTCCCCAACACAGGGGAGCAGCTGCTTCTGACAAGCAGGAAGAGGGGAGCAGCAGGTACACGGCACCTGTAGGCGCCCTCTGTCAGCCTGCAATCCAGCCCGGGGCCTCAGGAGCCTCCTGTGCTGACCTCCTCTAAGCTGCCCGAGCCCAGATCCAATGCCTGAGCCCCCAGAAGCCTACTGATGGGGGCAGGCCCCCAGGGGCAGGCCCAGGGTCCGGTGGGAAGATGGAGTCCCAGCTTTGGGCAGACCAGTGGCCTGAGGACAAGGAGTAGCAGAAAGCTTTGATATTTTCTCTTGCCCAAGACTTGGGTTGGTGAACCCTCGGTGGGCGCCACTCCCTGATGTTCTTCCCCGCCTCAGTCTCCCTGGCCTGGAGCAGCAGCTCCTCAGACCCAGTTCTGGGACTGAAGGTTAACTCCTCCCCTGCTGCCCCTTCCCAACACCCAGGCCCCTCAGCTGGCTTGGCCTGCCCACCAGCTGCCTCTGGGTATTTATTAGTTTCATATGAAGTACTGTGCCCCTTCCCTTCCTTACCCCCCGCCCCGCCCCTGAGCTACCCGAAGGTCCTCACAGTTTGCATATTGCTCAGGCCACCTCCAAACCCAACCTAGGTTTTATAATGTATATTATATATATTTTTTGTGTATTTTTTAAATCCAGCTGTGATGGGTCATATCATAAATGTGGCGCAGGGCTGGGGCAGGGACTCTCAAGGCCCGGCTCCTGCTCAAAAAAAAAAAAAAAAAAAATTAAAGTTATTTGTTTGTGGGTTAGTCGTGTAATCAGTTGTGTGCTAGACCTCTTGGTTGGAACAGCTTCGGGGGGGCACTCCTCCTGGGTTAGGTCCTGGTGCATCACCCCACCCCGTCTCTGCTGGGGGGCCCCAAGCCCTACCCACACTCAAAATAGATATGATTCAAGGGTCCCATGAAAGCTTTGCCAATTCCAACCTTTCTCCCACCCCTCCTGCCAAGAGTTGCGCCCAGTGCTGCCTGAGCTCTTTATGTCGCATTGTCTCTAAGTGAAGGAACTTGCCCAAGTCACACGACTACTGAGATGGCCCCCTGCTAAATCCCCACAGCCTTCACTGTGGCTACTACTGGCTCTCACTGTCCTGTCGACACTTTACACATGAGGAAAGAGTTTCAAGGAGGGTGAGTGCTCTTCCAAGCGGATGGTGCTAGCAGGGAAAGCCGGGTTCCAACCAGCTCCTGTCTGCCTGGGAAAGCCCTGCTCTCCCCACTGAGTGGTCTTGTGCTCACACAGCAGGGACCACACAGTGGCGGGGGGGGAGACAGTATCCTCAGTGGACGTGTGTTATGTGTCTGAAATTCAAACTTCAGTGGCATCTTGTGTTTTCATTTGCTAAATCTGGCAACCCTAGAGTCTTCTAGATCATTCTGGTCCAATCTCCAATTTTACAGATGGGTAAATGGACTGAGGTTAAATGCTCTCCTCACTCAGCCAACCAGTGGAACACCAGGATTTGAACCCAGTCTGCCCCACTCCAAGTCCATGCACCTGGTATACTATTTAAATAATCAGGTGGCCTTTTGTCCTGGTCCAATGCATTGGAGGGACCCCAGACTGTCATTTGCAGGATGAGGAGGGTGCCTGGAGCCCCAGCAAGGTGGGCAAGGGCCCTGGAAACACAAATTAGTTTATGAAGGATCCACCATTTGCCAGGCCTAGGGCTGGATGCAAAATTCAGTCTCTGCACTAATAGGTGATTATGTCTATTGGGTGCTTGAAGCATCACCTGGGTTGTTGCATTCACTCTCCCGGAGTAAACAGCCTTCAGGTGATTTTTGTGTGCGTGTGAGGAAGACCAGCCCTGAGCTAACATCCATTGCCAATCCTCCTCTTTTTACTGAGGAAGACCGGCCCTGGGGTAACATCTGTGCCCATCTTCCTCTACTTTATATGGGACACCACCACGGTGTGGCGACAAGCAGTGCATCCGCGGGCACCCGGGATCCAAACCTGCGAACCCTGGGCTGCCAAGCATGGACTAACCTGCTGCGCCACTGGGCAGCCCCCTTCAGGTGATTTCTTTTAGACATTATCTCCCCGGCTCCCCTCGCTCACACACACAAATGTAACAGATCCAGAGGTGGGTGATGACTAGTTTCAAGGTCCCAAAGGAGAGAAGGAACCAGGATAAGGTGTCTTCTGAGCCCAAAGCTCAAGGCTCTCCTGGAAGAGGGTCTCCCCTGCTCAGGGTTCTGTGGGAAGCTGTAGAGGGGCCAAGAAAGCTGGAGCCCAAAGAACGGGGCTGTAGTTCTGTCTTTCCTGCCCCTCTCTCTCTCAGTTCTGATGTTCCCAGGGAAGAGGGAGGAGTGCTATCTTTGTCAATTCCACGTCGAGGCCTGAGCACTGTCCTGGGGTTTCACGAGGGCTTTTTATTTCCCTGCAGCACAAATGCTGGAGAATTCACCTGCCGATATCTGAACTCTGAATTCTAACTTGGGTGCACACTAAGCTTTAGACTAAATCATCCTAGAAGCTGGGATTTGATTAAAATAGCTCAACTCTCATTGACTATCATATCAGTCTGTCCTCACACGTATTGTTTGCTTTCCCATTCTGCCACCTACTCTTCCCTTTCCTCTTTATTGTGGCCCCATGGGCCTCTCTCGAGGGCAGCCACCACAGCTCTAAGCAGATTCCCCAAAGGCCCCGGGTTGGTCAGTGTTTACCACAGACTTGGTTTTTAAGCACTCCTACTCCAATACATCAGACTTAATAGATTCATAAAGTGGAGTGGGTTTAATTTCAGGTGATTCAAATCAATAATCCAGGAAGACTCAATTTCCCAAGTATTTCTAAAACATACCCATTTGTCTTGCCTTAGTCTCCAAAACTATTTTTTAAGGATTTTAATCCTTGGCTCATTTCAAACAGGAGGGTGGGACTGATTTTGAAGGCACCCTGTTCTCCCCACTCATCGGCACCATCAACGAGGTGTCCTCAGGATTGCCTCCACTCAATCTGTCCTAAACCCAACTGAGCCAGAAACAAACAGACCTTGTGTACCAGGTCTGGTACATATATGTATGTAGCTATGTGTAATTACTATTTTATAACTGAGGTTTAATTAGTAAGTCCCTGGCACGATGCAAAGCACGTAATCCTTTTAAGTTTGTACAGCTGTCTTTTAGGTAGTCATCATCTGCACTTTCAGATGAGAAAATAAGAGTTTTAGAGAAGTTAATAGACTCAACAGGGTCAGATCGCTCCTGAGTGGCAGAGCTGAAATTTAAACTTAGGCAGTGGGAGGGCCTCAGCCTACAATCACATGGCTGTACACATCTGAGGTCAAGAGAAATCTCCAAAACCCCTGGTTCCACTATGACGACGCTAAGAGCACCGCTGCTCGCACAAACACAAATGTGTCTGGTCTTAAGCTCATGCAGGTAGTTTGCTTTATCTCATGGACCAGATCTGTGTGCCTAACAAGGCCCTTGGGAGTGGCGCCAGAGGTGCAGTGGGGGCCCACCCTGGCAAGCACGTGCGCCTTTTTCTGCCTCTGCCTCATGGCTCTCAGGCCTGTTTTCTCTTGCTGTCCTCAGTGCCTTGTAAGCAAGCAGCTTTGTGACAGAGGCAGGGCATAAAACGTATTCACACTTGTAAATTATTCTTTTTACATTCTTCTTCTAGTCATCAAAGCACCATAAATTTTCTTAAATAGTCCCTTTTTTCTTTTGAATACAAAGATTGAACGTATTGTTATGTGTTAGGGAATAGGGAGGCCTTAAGAGAGGGAGCACTCAGAACACATAACTTACCAAGTTTGCCATCTTATGTGAGCACCGTCTGTGGTGCCCCCAAATAATTACAATAGTAACATCAAACATCACTGATCACAGAACACCGTAACAAATAATTAAAGTGTTTTAAATATTGCCAAAACGTGACAGACATGAAGTGAAGCAAATGCTGTTGGAAAAATGGCGGATACACTTGCTTGACACGACTGCCACAAACCTTCAAACCAGAGCGCAATAAATCAAGGTATGCCTGTACTTCAAATACTGTAATAGACCAGAGAAAGGAGCAAGCTAGGCCTGTTAACCTTGAGAAAATTCACTGCTCATGGTGAGATTAGGTTATCGCTCTTTTACCTTCAAAGTTATTAAAAGCAAAAACGGCAAAAAACTCTTCAAGATCTTTGGTGAAAACCTTGTACTCTTCCCAGTTCAAGGACAGATAAAGCTTGTTTGGAGAAGGTACAGCATTTTTATTTGTTTTGGATTAGCCTTTCAGCTCTATTAACAAGCAGAGGGATGAACTGGTTCCTGGTTCCCCTATTTACCAGTTAAATGAAGCAGATTCCAGGCAAAGGTTACACAGGTATTTCCCACCTCACCAAGCGCCACCTTTCCAGTACTGGGCCCTAGGGGCAAGAACTGCAACAGGGAAGTTCCTCAGGCCAGGGAAGGGGCAAAGTCCACCGGGCAGTGGGGGCAAAGGGCCTGAAGTTTCCACAGCCTGATTCCACCCATTTACTAAGCTCCCCTAGAAAACATCAACAGGGTCCATAAATTACAACACTGTAGTCTATTTGTATTTTCCTAAACATCTTACCCAGTAATTTACTACCCTGAACATAGGCTATTTATTTGGAGTCAGGCAAGCAAATACTAGACCAATCTCTCAGGGTTTGCGGACCACTCTCATCTGAAGCATCTAAGAGACTAATCCCAGACCCACTGGAACCCAACCTCCATTTTAACAACTTTCCTTGTGATCCCTCCAGACCAAGACCCGAAATGCATTCCTTAGAGGGAACAAAAAAAACCCCAACACAAAAAGCCCACGTTTAGAACCCCTGACATACAGGGAAGCAACTTCAGGCCACAGGCTAAGCATGCTGCCAAAGGGTGTTGAGTCAATGTCCTCCCCCTTTCCACTAGTAAGCAGCAACAGCAGTACAGGATGGAGTCCTAGCCCCAGTCTGCCCCTCAGGGTGATTAGAAAAGCTACATTCCTGGCTAGCATCTCTACTGTCACACAGTATCCAAGATATCTGAATTAAGACTTCATAATTTTTAAAGCAGAAAGAGTGCCCTTCCTGGTTTGTAGTATGGGTAAAATGATTACCTGTCGCTGGGGTGCCAAAAACTGCAGTGTTCAGCCTGGTACTGTGGTGCAGTGTCAGCTCGCAAAGCACCCCGCTCCCCCAGTCACACGCAGACAGGTAATGGATGGTGGCACTTAAGTTTATTAAGCTCTGCCTTAGTACAGGCGCTGGGGCTTGCCCATGGTGCTCTTGATGTATAAAGCCCTGACGTTCTGCCAATTCTTCTTGAGCAATGACACCAAGAAATTGACAGCTAAGTGGATGTTGTACACAAGCTCATCATCTGTCATCTTCACGTGGCCAACGGCCACTGCCAGGCACAGCACCTGTGGGAGGGAGACGAAGGTCAAATCAAGTTGGTGGTGTGGCTAGATGGAAGAGAACACAGGGAGAGTGGGCCCATCCACAAGCCAGATGGCCCATTCCTCCAGTGGCCTAATCAGCAGTGCTTTGGCCCCAGGCCAGAGAGATCAGGGCTATTTGAAAAGCTTCAGTCCTGCTCAGTGACTGTCACATGTTCTAAGTATCCACAGACATGAAAAATACAGCTCCCATTTAGAGAATACGGGTAAAAACTTCAGGGCCCTGACACCAGCAACCAGCCAGACCTCTTTACCTTCTTCATCTGGAACTTGATCGTGGACTTCACCTCATCAACTTTGGCCACCATGTTCTCATTGTGAGTCAGCAAGGAAGGGAACTTGCCAGCCTTATTCAGGCCTGGGCCCAGGATTCGTGGGATCTGCTTGATCAGAGACTCTGAAGCCAAAAAGGCGTCATACTTCTTGGCTGGTAAAGGAAGGAAGCCATTGGATGCTTTTAGGACTTGGCCCCTGAGGGCAGACCTCCAACCAGGGCTCTAACCTGCCCCTCTATCCCTCTCCAGGTCCCAAGTCTTTTTAATCCTCTCCTTATTCCAGTTCCATTCTCTGGACTTTTATTGAAACAACAGCCACATGAAACCTGGTACCAGAAGCCCAGGTTGACCCACAATTCATGTTGCAATAGGAAATGCACCCCCTAGTTAAGATTGCCTGGATTCACATTCTGCCTTCCTACTTTCTAACTATATGACAACTAAGCATCTTGATGCTTAGACCACATAGAGTAAAGAACAAAAAAAATTGGAACTTGAAGTAGAAATTCCAATTCGGAGCACACTAGCATCATGACTAGTCAACTTAACAGATCTCACCTGTTTAGAAAGGATCAGTACTTAATCACCTCCTCTTATAAGATTCAATCCTCAAAGCAAATATAAAAAAAAACCTTCGCAAGGCTAAAAAATACCACTCAAGTTAACCAGCCACAGCAGATCCTTTCAATCATGATTCTATCCCTTTTATCATTTTAAAACCCCAATGACAGAAATATCACTTTTCTACCACTCCCATGAGAACTGTCTGCCCCCACCCCACCTCCAAAACCACACCAGCCACGCTCACCCAGCTTCTTAACCAGTTTCTTATTCTTGTTGAGTTTCTTCAGTGCCTCAATGTCCATGTGGGGGATATCTACAGCCTTGGCCTCGTCACAGTGCTGCTGGTCCCCCAGAACACATACGGAAAACTTGGGGCGGGGAGTGGACTTAAGCCTGCGTTTTGGGGGACAGAGCAAGTCACGCCCAACCCGGGGTCCCGAGGGCAGGTGAAGGATCTGGGACCGCGGCACACTGAGCCTTACCCAGAGCGTCCATTCACCAGCAGCTAGTCTGGCTTCTCAAACTAGCCGGCGGGCTCGGCCGAGGCCTCCCCACGCCTCCCCTCTTGTTTTAAGACCCAGGGTGGGGGTCCGTCCAGCCACGCCAGCCGGGAGCGGGGGCCTGGACTGCCCGCACACTTCAGGGCCGCCGTGCCCGCCCGCTCGGGCTCCGGAGCCGGCTGGAGGGGCCGGGCGCGGGGGCCCTGAGGGCCGGGTGGGGTAGAACGGTGCCAACCTGACGGTGCCCGAAAAGCGTTTGTCCTTCTGGGGATCATAGTTCTTCAGGCTGATCTGCAGCTCCACCGTCTCCAAAAACCTTCGGGAAAGTCACAGTCACGCGGCCGCCCGCGGCGTCCCCACCCCCCCCCGGCCTTCCTCCGCGGCGGCCCGCGCTCACTTCCGGCGCTTGCGCTGGTTCCCGTGCAGGACTTCCCGCACCGCCTCGTACAGGGTGTCGCGGGACACTTTGCTGCTGCGGGAGAGAAGCGAGACAAGCGCTCAGACGCGGGGGCTCCGGACCAACACCCTCAGGGGCCAGAAGCCTCGGGCTTCACAACAGGGAGATGGTTTACGATCCACTCCACGGGAATTCCGGACACCAAGTCGGGCGATTTGGGTCAGAGAACCCGATGCAACCCCGGGAAAGACAGACCTTACTACGGGCCGGGCTTGGCGCGCGAACTCGAACGCCGGGCTCGCAGGCCGACGCCAGGACAGAAATGCCTCGCAGCGAAGCAAGGGCAAAGACCCCCTGATTCTGCCCGCAGGGTCTTCCTCCCCACAAGGGCGCCCAAAACCCAGGATGACTGAGGATAATATCCTGAGCGCCGCTCACCTCATGATGCTTCACGCCACAACCACCGGAAAAGAGAATAACTCAATTCGCGCATGCGCTCAAATAGGGACTTCGTTCTCGCGAGAAATGCCTTGTTCCTGTGGCTTCCCTCCTGAGCGCTGTGGGGTCCCTCAATCCCAGAGAACGCCGCTGCCTCTGGCTGCTGGAGGGCGCTGCACCGCTGGGCCCACGCGAGGGCCACCAGAGATACTGCAGTCCAGGGCGCCTTGCGCCACCCAGCTGCTGCCAGGCCTTTAGGGAAGAGGCTGGGTCCAGGGCTCGAGCTTCAGTAGTCACACGTACTGGGTACCACACTGTGATGACCGCTGAGAGCATGAAATTCCCACAAACCTCCTCTGCCCACTTCCTCCTGCGCTCCGCACCTGCACCTGCTTCAGTTCTCGTAAGCAGGTTTTACTCCTGATCTCTCCCCCTCATCATCTTGTTCTAACAGCGGTTCACGGCTTGCGAGGAATTTGTGAGAAGGAAAATGTCAAGAAAGTTCTGTTCCCGGCTCCTCAAAGCCTGCAGTAGGGAAGAACTGGGAAGGTACTGGAATGAATTTTCTTCACCTGATAGTTGATCCAATAACATCATTGTTTTTTGGCTATACAGTAAATATTCATTGGACAAAATTATTAGCAAGCACCACAGAAACAGTTCATACAATCTATTTGGTATACTCAATGAAACCCCAGTTCTGTGTTTCTCTAGATGCTTCAACCTTTGCATGCAAGGTTCTCTTCAGGCAGATGCAACAGATGTACCCTGAAGGCATAATTGTTAACCTTGCAGTCTGCATTAGGCAGCTAAAATCCTCCAAAATCAGTCCCGGCTTCTCACTCACCCTAAGTGCCATTCTAAAAGGTACAGGATGTAGAGTTTACCAGATCTCTGCTCTGTTTCTAAGGGAGGGGAATACCTCCCAAATATTGAGGCAATTCACATATATCAAATGTCGCCAATTTCAACGGCGAGAGCCCAATTCTAACATCTGTTATATGAAGGAATATGTTATATAATAGGAATAGTTTCTGAAGGGCTTACAGTAGCTGCTTTGGGAGTGTGACCTTCCTGATGAAATACTAGCTGAGCATTTCCAGAATGTAAATTCTTGTTAACTAACGTATGTAGATTAAAAAAAACAAGAATGTAAGATCCATGAAGGCAAGGATTTTTGTTTTGTTCACTGCTGTACCTAGCCTATAGTAAGTGCTCTGATGTTTGTTGAATGAGTAAATATGCTGACTTTTCTGAAGTATTTGAGTTACAGAACTTATAAAAATAAACATGTTTTGGCCACAAGCTTTTTTTTTTTTTTTTTTTGTGAAGACTAGCCCTGAGCTAACATCCATTGCCAATCCTCCTGTTTTTTGCTGAGGAAGACAGGCCCTGGGCTAACATCCGTGCCCATCTTCCTCTACTTTATATGGGACGCCACCACAGCATGGCTGACACGCAGTGCGTCTGCCCGCACCAGGCATCCAAACCTGCGAAACCCTGGGCCGCTGAAGCGGAGCGTGTGAACTTAACTGCTACACCATTGGGCCAGCCCCCACAAGCATTCGTAATGCAACTACAACAATAAAAATTAGGTTTCAAACACACAGGCCTATCTTAGGGAGTTCAAGGGCTTCAAAGGAAAAGAGGGGAAGCATCCGGGTAAGAGGACATGCACGCCAACTTTCTGATACTGGATATTATACGCTTTCTCTAGGATTGTATCAACCTGACAACCATAACAGAGGCCCACTGAATCTAAAAATTAAACCGGTACTTATAGCCAATACATTGTAGGCCTGCATTTTCTGTATGGCCTTTAACTCCTTTTTAAAAAGTCCTTCCCTTGCTTTTGAGTAACTTATTTTTAAATACTTCACCTTATTATTTCACCATATTATTTGCATCATACTAAACCCTGACCAACCCTTAAAATGTTGAAATAAGACATTACTATATTTCTTAATGAATACACTAAACTTTTACATATAAATACTTCTATATTCAGCCCCTGTAAAGCCATCAGATGTTTGAAGTTTTTAAACATGAATCAAAGATTCTAGTTTTAAGAACTTAACTATGAATAGGTGAGATCATCACCCATTTCATATAGTCCCCATGAATGACAGAATGTGTAAAATGAAAAGAAGGCCCCTTAGTTTGAAATTCTTCTGTTGCACAATCCTGTCTTCTTTGTTCAACAAGTTTGTAGTCATTTTCAGAATCCACTCCAGGAGCCAATTTCTTAATTTAGGTATCAGGCAAACCAATCAGGGCAAAAGATGCACGAAGAAAACCACCACCAGGTCAAAGAGAGTGAAGTGCCAGAGATCCAACCAGTAGAAGTGTTTTGGAAACTGGTCGGCCCAGGACTGAGAACATACTTCGTGGTTCTGCTGCTGCCTTCCAGCTTCACCCAAGCCTCGCTACTCCCAGGGACCACCTTGACCATCTTCTGCCACCATGTCTGCCTCCCTCTCACGCTAGTTGCCGCGCCACAATCCGAACAGCTGCAAAACCCTCATTTCCCCTATTGTTTACTATGAACAAGGCACCTAGGTAGGTGCTATGGGAATATAAAGACGTAAAAAAGACATGCCTGGAGTATTGCACACCCTTTCTGCCCTTTCCTCTGTCTCACAGGCCCCATCCTGCTCTTGCCCACAGTAACCCCAGGAAAGCTTAAGATCCCTCCTCAAATGTCATCTGCCCCAAAGCCTTCCCCAACTCCAGACTGAGTCACTCCCACCTTCAACACCCCTCCCCAGTGGTCAGTGCACGCCTCACCTACTCAACAGACAACTTTGACAGGTCTCGAGTGGGTGATATCACAGTATCTGGCCCACAGAATGTGAATGAATGAACTTCTGAACTCTACCAACTTCCCCTCACAGAACATTTCGTGAGGAGAAAGATGCTCCTTGTCACTGAGCAGGATGGGGCGAAGAGAGGTGGTGGTAGTGTGTTGGTTTTCAACAAATATCCAGAGTTAATAGGAAGACAGGAACTGCTTCTAATAAGACATTATTGAACTTCCTGCTTTTCATTTTTTATTTTATTTTTTTTTGGTGAGGAAGATTAGCTCTGAGCTAACATGTTGCCAATCCTCCTCTTTTTTGCTGAGGAATATTGGCCCTAGTCTAACATCCGTGCCCATCTTCCTCTACTTTATATGTGGGATGCCAGCCACAGCACGGCTTGACAAGTGGTGCATAGGTCCATACCCAGGAACTGAACCTGTGAACCCCGGGACACCGAAGCAGAGCGCGCAAACTTAACCACAACGCCACTGGGCTGGCCCCCTGATTTTTATTAAATACTATTGATAAACTATTATTCAAGTCAGACATAAGAACACAGAGGATCACAACATACACTTGAGCACAAGAGTGTGCTGAGCACACAGGTCTCCCAGGGCTCCTGGAGCATCATTCGTCTACTCTGGGTTTGCTTTAACCCTGCTGAGGCCTACTGGAAAGTTTCTGTCCCTGCAGCCTGAGGTAAAAGTGACAAGGAGTGAGCCCAGCATCAGCAGCGCCTGGACTCATCCAGCCCCCTTAGCCCAGGCCCTCCCTGCTGGCTGGGAGGTGAAGATGGCCTCTCTGCAGTCTGGAGCAGGGAGGCAGTTGATCCCTGGGATGGCAGGCTCAGCCTTTGCCCCCAGGCAAGGGGTCAGGGTGAGGTGCTGAGGGTAGAATTGTCCTTCAGAAAATTGGTGAGGAAGCTTCAGGAGGGTAGTCCCTTGGTGCATGGTCAGGGGGCCAGATGTCTCAGGGCAGCCTGCAGGGACTTCCTCAGGAAAGTGGTGTTAAGCTCTAGGGCTGCGGCCAGGCCCAGCCTCTGGGTCTCAGTGATCTGGGGAGAAGGAAGAATCATGTCAGGCCTCCAGCAGCTGATCCCTGCCCTCTCCCCTCTGCCCCTGGGGTCTGTTTAGGAAGGAGAGGAATCCAGGACATAAGGACGATGGAAGAAGGAGACAACTCCTTGAGCAGTCTAACCTCATTATTGCACCATGGTTAAGCACGGTCTTTGGATTCAGGTGGACCTGGGGTCAAATACTAACTGCATCACTTAGTAAGTCAGGCACATTAATAGTCGTTGACAATTACTGGGGGCTTACTATGTGGTAGCACTTTATACGCATTACTTCATATAATCCTCACAACTCTCTCATTTTACAGATGAGGAAACTGAAGTTCAGAGACACTCCACTGCAGCTGCCACCTTCCTTCTGGGTCACACTTTTTCTTCCCTGACCTGTTGCTACCACCTCCTGAAAAGTCTCTGCCCTGTATCTTCACTCTCCAAGCCCCATTCCTTATAGAGGCCAGAGACTTCTTTATAAAATGCAAATCTGACCAAATCATTCGAGGTAAAGGCCCTGGGATAAGTGCCGATGCCTCATATTGGAGGTCCTTCTTCCAGGATCTCCAGAGGATCCAGAAGCCTCCTGAAATTGTGCGTAAGATGTGTGTTCATATTTTCATTTTTCTGGGGAGATCTATAGCTTTCATCAAATCATCAAATGGGCCCGTGACTCCCAAGAAAAGGGTAAAGAGCCAACAGCCAAGAACACCTGGCCTTCAAGATAAAGTCCAAACTCCTCCCCATACCCTACAGGGCCCTCCATAAGATGCTACCATGGCCTGGCAATGTGACCTTGGGCAAGTTCCTTTAACCTCTCTGAGTCTTAATTTCCTTATCTATAAAATGGAGCTAATAATAGTATCTCCTCACAGGGCTAACATGGAATAAACTAGCCAGTTAACATATGTAAAGGGCTTAGAATGGTGCCTGAGACACAGGGGCCATGCAAGTATTAGCTCTCAGTGTTTTAGCTCTCTAACCTCATCCCCTACCACCATCCACTCACATGTTTCCAGGCCCCAGCTACAATGAACTACCTGTAGATCCCCTCAGACATTCGCTGCTTCCACTGTTTCCTTTGCCTGGAATGCCCTTTCCTCCATCTCACCCCTTGACTACCACTCACCCTTTAAAAGTCAGGAAGCCCGTCCCAATTCCCAACCACAAACAAGGTTTAGTTGGTCCCTCTTCCTCTGCCACCAAATGCCCTGTGCACACTTCTCACCTGGCTCCTACCAGATATTACAATGATCTGTTTATCATCTCTCTCTCCTCTCACTAGCCCGGTGTTGGGGGAGAGGGTCAAGTCAAGGACTTGACTGCATAATGATCACTGTTGATTCCCAATGCCCCATATAGCATCTGGCTCCATATAGCAATGTTGGCTGGATGAATGAATTCCTAAGCAGTCTCATTCCCCAGTCCTGGGCTTGAACTTGTGGTTTCCCTGACTAACACTCAGGGTTTTCTCCCTGGCAAACATCTGCACACCCTCATGGCAGGCTCAGAGCAGTGTGACCAGCCCTCACGGCCCTATCAACACTCACGTTGGCCTGATACTTGGTCAGTACTGTCAGCATGAGCTTGGCATAGGCCATGGATGTGGCAGCCGCTGGCCCCTCTTTACAGAGCTTCTCTGTCAATACATTGAACTTCTCCGGGGTCATCTCCACCTGCACACATTGGGAGATGAGACACTAGCACAAGAAAGGGCCCTAGATTCAATTCCCAACTCCACCACTTCCTAACTACGTGACCTTGGGCAGGTCACTTAACCAAACGAAGCCTCAGTTTCTACATCTGTAGAATGGGGCTCATAATATGTAACTCTGAAGACTGTGAAAAGGATTAAATATGATTATGCACATAAAGCCTGGCACACAGGTCTCAGAAAATGGTGTACTACTGCAAAGGCTCAGATTAGGACCAAGGGAAGGCCAAGGATCCCTAGCCTGGCTCAGTGGTTAAAGATATAAAGGAGTGAGAGGTCCCAAGGGGTACTGCCAGCATAATAGCTTTCCATAATAATAATAATTTCACAAGCACTTATTACGCATCAGGCACTGTTCTGAGCACTTGATACCAATCATCCCATTTAAACCTCACTCCGGTCTTACGTCATAGGTGCTATCACTCCCCTTTGTAGATGAGGAAACTGAGGCATCAAGAGGTTAGGTCAACTATCTAAGTTATAAACAAATGAGGCAGAAATTTAGGCACTGATATGGAAAAACTGCCAAAATACACTGTTAAGTGAAAAAAAGCAAAGTACAGAATACTGAGCTTGCTGTGTTACCATCTATGTAAAAAGCAGGGGAAAAGTAAGTTTAAACGTGTCCTTATATATATAAGTCATCTCTGGGGAGAGTTCCCCTGAAACTAGTAACACTGCTAGTCCTGGGGACAGGAATCTGGATGGCTGGGGAATATTTTTCACTATATCCTTTTGAGCTTTCAAAATTGTGAACATAATGAATTATTACCTATTCAAAAACAAAAGGCCACACAACCAGTAGGAGGTGGGGCGGGATTTACCACGCAGTCAGCTCTTTGTTCCCAGCCTTTCAAGCTCCAGGACTCTCCCCCATCCCAGGACTCTTTCAAGCCCTACAGCTGCCCTGCTTTCCTCTCCATCACCAAAGGGATCAGAAACCCAGGAGCCTCACACTCATCCAAACACCGCCGCACTTCTTCGTCCACTCTTCCCCAAGGTAGCTGCTCACCTGCCGCTCCAGGAGTGACTGCAACACCAAGAAAGTGTGCTCCTTCCAGGGCAGCTCCAAGATCTGCCTGCAAAGCACAGGCGCCTGTGAGAAAAGCCTGGTCTCCCATACAAGCCTGGATATCTACTGCTTCTACCCCAAGGCAGGGCAAGGCTCTGGGGACACCCAAGATCCCAAGGCAAAAGAGGAGGTAGTCAGAGCCCCCTGATGCTGGTGGCTGCCCAGCAGCCACTGCTGCAGAGCCCATACTCAGTCCTGGGAAGGCCACAACCCAAGACCCCTGGGAGCTGACAATGAAGGACTTGGCAGTGATATATACAAAGGTCCCCTGAAAAATAACCAAGAGTTGAGAGTGCATCCTGAGTACCAAAGGTGAGGGTGACCCAGGGAAGAAGATGATCATGGAGTGAGATGACACACAGGATTTCTGGAGGAAGCAAGCCTTCCCTGTAGAGCCCAACCCACAGTGAGAACCACTCCAGCTGCGCCTGCCGTTCTACTGGGCAGTCCTCAGATTGTGTGGAAAGGCAGCATGTCACATGGCAACAGTGTGCCTTCTTGGGTGCACAGATCTGGGTTTGATCCCAGGATTTATTATTGGCTGGCAATGTGGCCTTTGGCCATATCCCTTAACTTCTCTGAGCTTCAGTTTTTCCATCTCTAAGGCAGCAGCAGCGCCAACCTCACAGGATTGCGTGAAGACAAAGATAATGAATCTAAAGCATAGAGAAAGTGCTCCATAAGTGGTGGCTGATATTATTTTTGAGACTGTCCTCTTCTCATATTATACTTAGCATTTTATATTTCATGTCGGTGTCCAATGGGGTCTTACCTACTTACTGTTTCTACATGTCTGTATCTTGACTCCCCAATTTTAATACCCAAATTTAACACCAATTTAATAACAATATTTGAGCCCTTACGAGGTGTCAAATACTGTGTTGAGGTCTCTATATGCATTATCACATTTAATATCTAGAAAAACTCTACACAGTGAATTATTATCCCCATTTTTCATATGAGGAAATGGAGGTTCAGAGGGATGGATTAACCTGTTTAAACTCACACATTTAAATAAAAGGCAAGGTTGAGATTTGAAACTATGTCTGTCTGACTCCAGAGCCAGTGCTCTTAACCACTGTGCCATGTTCCAACTACGCTGTGAACTATTCAAGAGCAGGGACCACCAGCCTCTTCTCTGCATTCCCCAAGGCACCTGGCACAGATGACTGAAACCCTGGGCTTGGGAAGGTGCACAAGATAGCAACTTGCACGGGCCCACAGGTGGGAGGTGCAAGCCAGGGTCAGGCAACAGTGACAGAGGCATTGGCTGTGCCGCTGCCTGTCTTTTGGGCGCAGGTCCTGCCGCCCAGCCAGCTCCAACTCCAGAATGCCAGGAGCAGACTTGGCCAGGGGAAGGAGGTGGGAGGGGGCAGCATGGAGGCTGTACACTCACCCCAGCATTAGAACCTGCATGTCTGGCTCCAGGGCCTCGTCCTTCATAAGGCAACACAGTAACTCTATTTGAGCTGGACCTGGGTAGGGGACAGCAGAGGGGAGAAGTCTAAGGGAAAATGGCAGGAGAGGATGGGACTAGTGGGGAACAGAATGACTGGCTCATTATAGAGGGCAATATCAAGGAAGCAACAGGCATCTTTACTCACTGAATATCTAACTCCTGCCAGGGCCACCCTGGGGTGAATGGTGCTGGGAACAGACAGGGCAGAGCTACCAGGCCTGGGGCTGGTTCCAGAATTACCTGTTCCTGGGGCCTGGAGCACAGGGCCAAGGAGGGCTCTGCAGACGGGGTAGGTATACTTGGCACAGAAGGTGGTGAGGGCAGCTGTAAGCAAGCGGGAGGCTGAGGAAGTCAGGGAGAGAATCTACAGCCAGTGGGGAGGAAAATATTAATTCATTCATTTCTTCTTCCCTTCAATAAATGTTTATCAGACACAAACTGTATTTCAGATGTTGATAAATGTTCAGAGGAAAAAAAAAGTTCTTTTATCTAGGACTCAGATGGACCCACCCATTGGAAAAGACCCATAGCTCCCTTCCTCAGCTCCCAAATCTCTGGTCCCAAATCCCAAATCCCTTTAGCTACTGGAAGCGTCTGGGCCCAAGAGTTAGATACCATGTGGGTAGACAGCCCAGGGGTCCATGCCCTTCCTTTGCCCCAGGCTGCCCAGACAGGCCAGATGCCCACAAGGCTGGGAATCCCCTCTCCCAAGTACCACCCTTCTGAAAGCTCAGACTCTCTCTCCCATTGTCCCTAGCACTCTGAGTGTATCCCAAGGCACCTACCCGTCCAAGAAAGAGGCTCCTGGTCAGCACAGTAGCATTGCTGAGGCTAAGATCTGGTGAAAGGGACAGCAGCCAGGTGCAGAGCTGCAGGAGACCTGTGTCCGAGAGCTGGGGGAGCTGCAGCTGGGCACAGAGCAGGTCTATCTGGCAAGTAGGAGGGAAGGCACAGGGACACTCAGTCTGTCTCTGCTAGGCTGTCTCAAGCCAACTGGGCAGCATAAGGGGTAGGGCAAGGACACTCCAGGGTAAGGTGAGGCCGGGAGAGCTGCCCTAGGGGGAGGAACAAAGGACTAAAAGACACCTGCCTCTGAGATCAAAAAATACAACAAAACCCCCTCCCCAAATTCCCACAGGAGGCAAGGAAACACAAACTTCAGTGGAAGATGGGATGTCTCCCTGGGGACAGTTTTTCTGGACTCACTTGGCTGGGACCGCATTCGTGGAGAATCTGCAGCTCAGCCGGAGGTGTGCCCTCCAACCCCTCCAACCCCTGGGAAAGCAAATCCTACGTTAGGGCTGGCAGAGCCATGGGGACAAGTCACCGTGGCTACCCCTTCAACTGGCAGAGTGGGTGGCTGAGGACCCTGGTAGGTGCTACCAGAGAGGAACTTGTATGGAGTAGATGACATATCTGTACTTGCGCCAAGAAAAGCCCCTGCAGTGACTGTCCTCCGACCTTCACTTCAATGCCCCCACCCAAACAGCCTGTGCCTCACTGCACTGGGGCTCCCTGGGCACGGCTAAGATCCAGGCAGAAGGTGGAAGAAGGGCTCCAGTGAACAGGTTAGGGCCAGTCACCTCCCTGAAGTTCTTGAGCAGATGCTGCAGCCTGGGAACCTGGTCCTGCAGAGGAGAACCCAGTCACTGCCAAGTCCCTCCCCATGCAGTGTGGCCCCAAACCCAGCCCCGGCTCCCTCTCCTGAGAAGGCCCCAGGTCAGTGGGAGCTATTGGGCAAAGATGATTCAAGAGAGCCAAGAACATGAAACCTAAACCTTGAAAAGTACTTACGAACTCAAACTAGACAGGGCCGTGTAAATCTAGTTGCCTAGACTTATCTTCTCTGCATCCACCTTAACTGGGATAGAGCCAGGCCTTGGGCTGGGAGGGCAGGCTGGATGTTGGCACAATTTCCCCCACCCCCATAGGATGGGGTGGCAGGGATGGCTCTGGAGCCTTTCCGCTTGCCAGCACCCAGTAACCTCACGTTATAGATCATTAGGCCAAGGGCTTCCCACCTCCAATAACTCCCTTCCTCATCCCCTCCTCAGTCCATGGAGCAGAGACTACATTCCCTCAACCCCACCCTCCTTCCCCTTGCTTCATGGACTATAGTCATTCCAACTGGGAAACAGGGTCCCAAACGGCTTCCACCCTGGATAAACCCCCCAATCCTGAAGGATCACTCTAAACCCAGCCTCCTCTCCCAAGTACCTGGATAGCTTTAGGCAACTCCAAACTCTCAGCTAGGCCCTTAGCATCCTCCAGACTCTGACCAGCCTCACTGGGCTCAGCCCCCACGATAGGCTGGTTCTTACTGGGTGATGTGCCTTCTCCACCTGCCAGGGATTCCAGAGCTTCATGTTCCAGTCTGTCCTCCTCATGCCTTTCTTCATCTTCCTTTTCTTCCCTGTCCAAACACCGGAACCTTTTGGGGGCTCTCTCCTGCTCAGGACTGGCAGGCTCTTCCTCTGGCTCCTTTCTGCGTTTCCCAGCCCACTGGGAGCCCTTGTCCTCCTCCTCTTCAGGGTCTGGAACCTGGGGCAACTTCAACCTCCTGCCCCCCTGGCCCAGCTGCCTACACAGGCCTCGGAGCTGTCTCTGGCACCTTTTAGACAGTGGGGACGCTCCCTCCATGGAGACTCCAACACCAAGATCCCTTCGCAGCAGTTCCCCCAGGGCCCGGAGCCAGGCATCAGGGTCAGGGCTTGGGTCCTGCAGTGCAATCTGCAGCACAGGGAGAAGCCCACTTTCAGGCAGTGATGGTCGAACAGCCATCAGCAGGGACATCAGGTTCCTCTGGCATAACTGGGGCAATTGCAGCAGCAGCGGTTTCCTGGGTAACCGAGAGAGGGCAAGCAATTAAGAGCATCTTGCTGAAAGGAGCATAGGGAAGACTGGGCAGAGCTAGAGGCTAGATGGCAGTGGACAGACAGGGGGTTGGGAGGCAGGCAGTACCTGCAGATCAGTGTGGATGGAGAGCATGAGTCATTCAACAAGGTTCACTAAGCATCTACTCTACACCAGGACATCTCCTATTTCAGCTCAAAAATTCACGTTGGAACCTACTCTATAATAGATCCATGCTCGTTTTATGTAAAAAAGAAAAAAGTCCTTTCCCAAACTTTATGTAAAAATAATACTCCAGGATGCTGTGCAAAGCTTAGTCTGTGGCCCTGTGCTCCCCTTAGCAATCCCCGGAACTCACAGGGTTACATCTGTCCAGCTCTGGTGTTCCTTTCACCAAACTGAGTTCCTAAGAAGCAGAGGCAGTGTCTCCTTTCTCTGTGTCCCAGTACCTAGCACAGCACCAGCCCATAGCAACCACTTGGCGGACATTTATTGAATGGATTAACTCTCTGAAACTAAGTGTCCAGAGATCACCAAGTGCTGCTGCGGACAGAGCAATGTAGCTGACTGTAACGTTGCAAAGGCATGAATCCAGATGCTGTGACCTGAGGCTTGTTGGCGTGGCAAGCAAGTCATGGGTGCATCTAGCCCACCACTCATCATGCCTCTGCTCCTCTCTATATATGAATTTGCAGGGTACATCATACACAAAGGCACTTGGGATGTGTGAGAGAGAAAAAAACTGACTTTTATTTCTTTATGGAAAACAAACACTAAATGAGAGAGAAAACTCTATAAAAGTTATACTCTATAAAAGTTTAAAGAGTAAAAGTTTTACTCTATAAAAGTTAAAAAGATGGTCAATACGTGGTGGAGGATATTTGGGAGTAGAGAAGTGGGGAAGACTCTACTCCAAGGGCTTTCAACTCTTTTTTGTGCACGGGCCCCCATATCAGAATAAGTGTTAAATGCATAAAATAAAATACATAGGATTACAAAGAAGCCAATTATACTGAAGTACAGTTCTATCCAGGGACCTTAGATTAAGTCCCCCTCCCCTTATTCTGTCCAGAAAAAGCCAGACAGCTGGACAATCATTTCTATAGCCTCCAATTTGGGGATTCAGAAAGTTCTCCTGACCCATTTCTTGAAAGAAATCCAAAGTGGAGTGTGGAAAGAAAATATTAGAACTTCTATTCCTACTTATCTAAAACATAAGAAATTAAGTATTACAAATATTTAATATATGGATTGGCCCTCCTTATTCCAGTCCCCAGTCTACTTCTGAGGGAGGATATCCAAGAGTGGAAGGACTGCTCTTCAGCCCCCTAGACACTGAAGGTGGCATCTCACCCACTTTTTTACCTTCTGTGTATTTTAGTTAACTATGATAGTTAAGTGCATTTATGGATACTGTATTATCATTTTTTTTTAACAAAACGAACCCTCACAAAATGGACACACGGCTTAAAAGGATGCCTGAAAAGAAACTGCATACCAATAACAGAAGCACACCAAATAACAAGAAAATGGCAGAGCTGACACTTCTGCTCCTAGTAGGAATTGTCAGCCACATAGAGAGAAAAAAAAAATTCAGTCACCCAAAAGACTAGAAATTATCAAGAACACCACCCTTAAGGAAAGTGATCTTGCCCCAAAATGTATATTATGCTTTGAAAAATTGATAATACAAAGCCACCTCGATCAGATGTTTACTGTCATTTATCACGTTTTAAATTTCTATTTTTGTATGCTTTATAACGTATTTTAACACATGTGTACACTTTATACATAAGTATACAGATACCGGAGGTACGAGTTCTATTTTTTTTAAGAGATGGAAGTATACGATCAAAATCGACTTGCGTCCACTGACTTATAATTATTCATTTATGCCCAACGGAAGGCGTGTCTGCCGTCTGGGTACGCGGCACCGGCCGGCACACAGCAGGTGCTTAGTGAAGGTCTGCTAGATGCCCCTCCTCACAGGGTGCGCGCCCGAGACTCCCTCGCCGAGGGGAATTAACCTCACGGGCCTAGGTCTCCCCATCTAGAAAAGGGGGTGGCGCCAACCCTGCCTCCCGCGACCATGGAGGATGAAGTGCGGCGCCCCGCCGCCGCGACCGGACGACTTACAGCTCCAGGCGACAGTCCGGGCCCTCCACGACGGGCTCCTCCCGGCATAGCTCCTCGAGGAAGCGGCCCCAGCCGAGGGGCTCCCGGCCACGGCTGCCCAGCGCCCGCAGCACGCCCAGGCCGCGCCGCGCGCCCTCGGGCCCCGCTTGCAGCGCCTGCAGCAGGAGCCGGGCGGGGGCCTCCAGCTGCGCCCAGGGCGTCAGCCCCGCACCCTCAGCCTGAGCCGGCGTCGCCTCCGGGGCCGCCATGCCGGGACCCGAGGGCCGCACCACGCCTCGCTCTGGTTTCGGGTCTCAGCTCCGAGGCCTGGGGAAAGGGAGGAGGATTCCAGCACTGGCCCCGACGCGGCGATAGGCCTCCTCCTGCGCCCACCACACTCCTCCCGAAGCGCTCGGAGAAGCGCCGGGAACCCCGCCGCCCGGAGCCCCCAGAGCCAGCGAGATTCGCGCGCGCTCGCACAGGGAAGGGAGGGGGAGGCGCGGCCGGGGGCGGGGCCGGACTGAGGCGAGACGCGAGGGCAAGCTGGAAGGGGCGGGGCCAGGAGTGGTCCTGGCCAGAGAGTAGGAGGAACGGAGTGGGGGGCGGGGCGAAGGCCCAGTGCGTATCCGTGAAAGGGGCGGGGCCGGATTGGGGGCAGGACCACAACGAAAGGCGTTTGCTTGTGGGCGTGCTCAAGATAGTGGGGTGGGCGGGGCTTGATGAAGGGGCGGATCCTGGGATGCAGACCCTGACCTTCTTCCTTCCTGCACGGCTCCCTAAAGTAGGGGGCTGGGAGTGCAGAATGAATGTCAGGGATCCTGCTGTACTTCAGGATCCAAACATCATCTAATTTTAGCTGACGCCCATGTTGCTTATAGATCACGGGCTTTGCGATAGGATTTGATCACAATTTACCACCCTACATTAACGTCACCTCTTCCACAGGCCAACTGCCATCATTCGGGTTTCAGTCTTCTCCAGAAATATTTGATGTACAAATATCCCTGAGAATGGGATCGCAGTAAAACCTAAGGCCATCTATCTGGCCAAAGGCCTTACTGTAAACTTCCTCCCAAAGACCAAGCAGCAGCCTTGCTCTGGTTGTTTTATAAGGGGCCAGGAGTGGCTCCACCTCCCAGGGTTTCAGTTTAAGGAAATCTGCTGGAGGAGGCAGGCTTCCAGCGAAGGGAGGAACCACTGTAGAGGATAGGAATAAAGGGAGAGGGGAGAAGAGCCCAGAGCACCCCACAAACCCTACTTTGGGTGCTAGCTTGTATTTCCCATCCTCCCAGCTCTGATGTCACACACACATCCATTCCTTCAATAAATCTTTACTGAGCACCTAGGGCTGGGGATACAGGGAAACAACAGCAAACTTTCTTCCTGACACTCAAGTGAGTAGAGACAGACAACTGAATAAGTAAACAATAGAAGGTTTGATTATGATGAATGCTTTCAGGAAGAATATAGCAGGGAAGGGAGATAGGATGAGGTAATTTTAAATAGGTGTTCAGGCAAGATGAACCTGAAGGCGTTAAGGGAGCAAAGCAGGTAGAGGTCTGTGAGGAGACCATTTAAGGCAGAGGGAACAGCAAATGCAAAAGCCTCAGGGCAGAAGTGTAGCTGGAGCAGAACGCACCTGCTGACAAGTGGGGAGTAATAGGAGTTGAGATCTGAGCGGTAACTGGGCCGATCTATGAGGCCTTGAGGTCATAGAGAGGACTTTGGCTTTCACTCTGAATAATATGGGAAGCCATAGGAATATTTTGAGCTAGATCTGATTTCCTTTGGAGCCAAAATTTTTATTTTTTACAAAATGATTTCAAAGGAGCTGTTGGGAAAGACTAAGGAGTATTTCTTTTTATTTTTTGGTGAGGAAGATAGTCCCTGTGCCAATCTTCCTCTATTTTGTATGTGGGACGCCAGCACAGCATGGCTTGATGAGTGGTGCGTAGGTCTGTGCCAGCGATCCAAACCTGAGAATCCTGGGCCACAAAGCGGAGCACAGGAATGTAACCACTACGCCATCAGACCAGCCCTAGGAGTGTTTCTTCGATACCGCCTGCTTTGCAAAGGCCAAAATAGCGGGAAGGAAGTTTCCTCCAGGCACCTCTATCTCAGGTGAGCAATTCTAACTTCACAGGAGATGTTTTCGGTCTTCAAATGACCAACTGTCGGGGGAGCAGGCCCTGACAAGTAATGGGCAGGGCCAAGAATGTTAAACAGACTTCAATGCCCTTCCCATCCTCAACTACCAGCTTTACTCAGTGGTGGCTCTGGCACATGCCCACTGAGGTCTGCACTCTAGTCAATGGGAAGGAGAGCAGCAAGGAAGGTTCTAAGAGTGGTTCAAGAACCCTGGGGGGAGGGACCAGCTCAGTGGCTGAGTGCTTAAGTTCGTGTGCTCCACTTCGGTGGCCTGGGGTTCATAGGCCTGGATCCCTAGCGCCTGGGCATGGACCTACGCACTGCTTATCAAACCATGCTATGGCAGGCATCCCACATATAAAATAGAGGAAGACTGGCACAGATGTTAGCTCAGGGATAATCTTCCTCAGCAAAAAGAGGAGGATTGGCAACAGATGTTAGCAAAAAAAAAAAAAAGAACCCTGGGGGATCCTCAAGACCCATTCATGGGATTTGTGACGGCATTACCATTTTCATAATACTTAGATGTTATTTGCCCTTTCCACTCTCATTCTCTTATGAGTGTAAAGTGAAGTTTTCCAGAGGCTAAGTGACGGGTGATATTGCAACAGATTGAATGCAGAAGCAACCCTTGGTTGGGTTGGAGGTGGGAGGGTGCCTGTCTCTGAGCAGATACTCTTCAAACGCCAGCAGTGATGGCTTAAGTGAATTTTATTGGTTTTCTTTCAGAATCCTTCTACAAAAGAACAAAGTTAAAAACCAAGTCCCTGCAAGAGGGTGAGAACTCTTCCTCTTTGCCAAGAGCCTCCACCTCTCCCCATATTCCCCAACTGTGTCAGTGATGCAGTTCATGGCGGGGAGGGCTTACTACTTTCATCCCCCACCAAGCCCCAAAAGGGAAAAAGACCTACCACCCAGCAACCCCTGCCCCTCAGCCCCATCCACCCAACACTGATCCTGGTTACAGGAGGTCATGGTAAGAACTGTTGGGATCCAGGAGTTCTGAACCCCAGAAGGCCATAGCCAGGGCACAGTCGGTGAAGAACACTTCATCCTCTGGCTCAGCGCCCCCTATGAACACTGTTGGGCCCGGCACCTGGGAGTAGAGAAGGAAATCAGTGAAAACCTATCAGCTTCAACCCCAGTTGTCCCAGGAACAAGGAAATCAAGGCTGACACATAAGGTTGGGGAGGCTGTACACAGCACAAAAGTGCCACATCTAAGCAGGCACCATTAACATCCTAGACATCAGACATAGGTTTTACATTTATCACAGACATTTATTATAAACCATGACCAGCAGCCTCCCCTGCCCCATATCCCCGCTGTTACCACCTCACTCCCAGAGGCCAGCTGCATACTCTCAGGCCAGGGAGGATCAGAGGTCGGGGCCTTATCCGGAAGCTGGTGCAAGTAAATGCAGTCAGACTTGAAGGGGCAGTGGCCGTTTCCCCGCATGAAGAACCGGCATCGGATCTGGCTATCAGAAGGCAGAAGGAAAGAAGACCATCGCCTTCAAGCCCTGTTGCCCCAGGAACAAGGGGCAGTCGAGGCTGACACATAAGGTTGGGTAGGTTGTACACAGCACAAAGCACCACAAGCATCACAGTGTAGATTTTACATTTATTACAACTATTTTCCAGCAGATGGCAGTAAAGTGTCTTAGGGGGTTCCGTTCTCTAATGCTCAGAGTCTCTATTTGGGCCAGGTGTGAGCCTGGGAATCTCCTTTCCTTCTTTGCACTGTTTCAATAATACCGCCCAAAGGAGGGGTGATAGCAGATAACCCTAAAATGTGTCTCTGTAACCAAGTTAGAACAATGTCCTATTCTGAGGGGTGGTCTTATGATTTGGTAAATGCTAGTTAATGAAATTGATTAAGACGTTTCCCACTTCTGAGATTTCAGATTTCACTCTATGAAAGATACAGGAAGGGTCTGTGGGCAACTTGTGATCCACTTAAGTAGGACCAGCTTTCTTCTTGCAGAGAAAGACAGATGAGAGGGAGAAAAGGAGAGAGAGCATGTCTGTAGCCTTTTTCCTGCATTATCAGTCTGCTTGATTCCAACACAGATGAATGTTCTCCCCTTTCTGCAGCCCCATTGTGAATGCAGGACCCCACTGATCAGCCAAGCTGGAACCCTAGGAATCCCTCTAAATGACTATCCCGTCCTCTTTCTCCTCCTATCATTTGATGAAACCTAGAGTCAGGACCCCCTCCATCCGGATAGCCTACAAAAACCCCACCCTCAACCTGTCCAAATTCTCATCAGCTTCCCTCACCCAGCTCTCCTGTGAAGTACCAGGCCTGTGGCCACCTATGCTGGAAACATTAGTCATCTTAAATTTTCCTTTCAAACTCATGGTCAGTTGGCCACCCAGGTCTGGCCCTTCTTCCTCTCAAGTCAATATCCTCCCTACCATTCCTACTAGTCATCCTACGAGTCAGAACACCTGGGTTCAAACCCCACTTCCTCACTTAAGTCACATAGCCCATGCCTCAGTTTCTTCTTCTACAACGTGAGGATAGTAAGAGTCTCTACTTCACGGAGTTTATGAGGTGCAAAGTCTGTCATACATAACAAACCCCCCATCTACATTGTTTCTTATCATCCCCAGGCCTGGGTGCTCCCCTCTGGTATCCCAGCTGCCAGTATTTCCCCACTTTGACCTCTCTCTCCCTGGAATGCTCTCATTTTCTCCTCCTGAGGAGTCCCTACTCCTCTTCCAACACCCAGCTCAAATACTACCCCCTCTGTGAGATTCACCCAAGTTTTTTTCTCAGTGACTTTGTTGATGCAGCTATTACAGTTCACAGGCAAAATCCAGCTGCCTTCCCAACAAGGTTGAATGTTTCACAGGTAGACACAAGACCTTCTTCTTTATCCCACCCTTTATCCAAATATAATTTGCATATTTCAAGTGTAATAAACCCTTTGGGAGAGTGGAATTAAGGACCTGGAATTATAGCTAATTCCAGATTTTGCATAAATGCCTACCCTCCCCAAGAGATTAAAACCCACCCAACGTTTCCCTTGTCTCCAAAAACTGCCTTTTAGTCTCCTTCTCAGAGACTTTCATGTTTTCAAAGATGACCTAAGCAACCAGCATGTGTTCATGTCAATTTACTTTCCTGCTTAAAAAAAAAAAAAAAAAATCAAGCCAAAGCAGTCCTGAGAAAAAAGAACAAAGCTGGAGATATCACAATCCCTGACTTTAAAATATACTACAAAGCTATAGTAATCAAAACAGCATGGTAGGGGCCGGCCCCCTGACCTAGTGGTTAAGTTCAGCGTGCTCCACTTTGGCAGCCTGGGTTTGGTTCCCGGGCATGGACATACACCACCCATCAGCAGCCATGCTGTGGCAGCAACCCACATACAAAACAGTGGGAGGTTGGCACAGATGTTTGCTCAGGGCAAATCTTCCTCAAGCAAAAAGAGGAAGACTGGCAATGGATGTTAGCTCAGGGCGAATCTTCCTCAGCAAAACAACAACAACAACAACAAAACCCAGCATGGTACTGGCAGAAAAACAGGCACACAGACCAATGGAACAGAATTGAAAGCCCAGAAATAAACCCACACATCTGTGGACAGCTAATCTTTGACAAAGGAGCCAAGAACATACAATGGAGAAAGGAAAGTCTCTTCCATAAATCATGTTGGGAAAACTGGACAGTCACGTGCAAAAGAATGAAAGTAGACCATTATCTTATACCATACACAAAAATTAACTCAAAAGGGATCAAAGACTTGAATGGAAGACCAGAAACCATAGAACTCCTAGAAGAAAATATAGGCAGTACACTCTTTGACATCAGTCTTGGCAGTATCTTTTTGAATACCATGTCTACTCAGGCAAGGGAAACAGAAGAAAAAATAAAAACAAATGGGACTACATCAGACTAAAAACCTTCTGCAAGGCAAAGGAAACTATGAACAAAATGAAAAGACAACCCACCAATTGGGAGAAAATATTTGTGAATCATATATTGGACAAGGGGTTAATTTCCAAAACATATAAAGAATTCATACAATTCAATAACAAAAAAACAAACAACCTGATCAAAAAATGGGCAGAGGATATGAACAGACATTTTTCCAAGGAAGATATACAGATGGCCAACAGGCATATGAAAAGATGTTCAACATCACTAATTATTAGGGATATGAAAATCAAAACTACAATGAGATACCACCTTACACCTGTTAGAATGGCTATAATTCACAAGACGAAAAATAACAAATGTCGGAGAGGATGTGGAGAAAAGAGAACCCTCATACACTGCTGATGGGAATGCAAACTGGTGCAGCCACTATGGAAAACAGTATGGAGATTTCTCAAAAAATTAAAAATAGAAATACCATATGATCCAGCTATCCCACTACTGGGTATTTATTCAAAGAACATGAAATCAACAATTCAAAGAGACGTATACACCCCTATGTTCATCACAGCATTATTCACAATAGCCAAGATGTGGAAGCAACCCAAGTGCCCATCAATGGGTGAATGGATAAAGAAGATGTGGTATCTATATCTATATCTATATCTATCTATCTATCTATCTATCTATATCTATATCTATATATATATATATATCTACAATGGAATACTACTCAGTCATAAAAAAGGACAAAAGCATGCCATTTGCAACAATATGGGTAGACCTTGAGGGTATTATGCTAAGTGAAATAAGCCAGACAGAGAAAGACAAACACCACATGATTTCACTCATATGTGGAAGATAAACAAACACATGGATAAGGAGAACAGATTAGTGGTTACCAGAGGGGAAGGGGCTGGGGGGAGGGTGAAAGGGGTAAAGGGGGACACATGTATGGTGACAGATAAAATCTAGACTATTGGTGGTGAGCACGATGCAGACTATACAGAAACTGATATATAATAACGTACACTTGAAATCATACAATGTTATAAGCCAATATGACCTCAACAAAATAATTAAATTTAAAAAATCAAAAATAAAAATCCAAGCAGAGCCTCTCTGCGTGCTGAGAGAAGCTGAGTTGCCCTGCATCAATCCTGAGCCAGGCGAAGAGAAACTTGGCTTGCTCTTCTGCTGTCATCTCAGTCACTCACCATTGTTTACTGGGCTTTCTGAAACAGTGGAAATAGCTCACACCCTGGCCTGCCGTCTCCATCACCCTGAACTTCCAGGATTTGGGGAATCCCAGGCTGGGAACCATGGCTGAACCGGAATGGATCAGGGCTGTCTTCCCCTCTTTCCTAACTCCGAGTCACATTCCCCCTGCCAGCCTCACCTGGTCCGAGCCTTGAAGTTCCTGATGAGTTGTTCCTTCTCAGCCCCCTTGCTCACCCAGAATTTGTGGGGAATGATGTAGCTGGAATGGACACGGCACTGGGGACAGGCCCTGCAAGGTGGGGTGGGGTAGGAGGCGGGAGAAGAATAGTCAGAAGCCCACAGGCCGGCCTCCAAGCCCATGCCCCTCTGGGGAGTTTCCCTCCCTCCCTTCTGGCCCCTCCATGACACTGACTTGATGACACCCAGCGGGAAGTCTTGTCGGCTCTTCCGCCAGGTGCGCAGGCAGCCCAGGCAGTGGGCATGTGTGCAGTTGGGCAGGATGCCGAAGATCCGCTCAGCCTCTGGCTTGTCCCACACCTTGTCCATGCAGATGCCACACACAACATCCCGACTGTCCTGCTCCCTCTGCAGCCATGAGCAGGGTCAGAGTACATCTCTCCCCCACACACTGCCACCCCAAATACAGCCCTGGGGACCACAGAGCCCTCCTCCAGCAGTTCTGGGCATCCCAGAGGTACCACATGGCACCCTCCCCCATTACCTGCCGCCCCTCAAGGTCCAGGCTCTGAAGTGGGGCCATGAGCTCCCTGCCAGGGTCTGACTTAGGCTGAGACTCCTGGAAGTAGCTGCGATCGCTGTCAGCAGCTGTCGGAGAAAACTGGATCCGTTCACTCCTTCACTCATTCATGCGGCATCTACTGAGCATCTACTGCATGCAAGGCTCTATAGAAGCACAAAGTCCTGCCCCCAAGTAGCTCAGAGTTCAGTCAGAATTATAAGTCTCTAATACAACTATTTAGAATTGTGCTGTCAATACAGCAGCCACTAGCTACATGTGGCTATTGAGCACCTGAAATGGAGCTAGTCCAAACTGAGACGTGCTGTAAGTGTAAAATATACACGAGACTTTGAAGCTTAGTACCAAAAAAGACTCTAAAATATTTCACTAATAACTTTCCATATTGATTACGTGTTGGAATGATACTATTGATAATATTGGAATATAATTTTTGACACATTGGGTTAAATAAAAGATACTATTAAAATTAATTTCACCTGTTGCTTTTTACTTCTTTTTAACATGGCTACTAGAAAATTTCAAATTACATATGTGAATTGTAAAATGGTGCAACCACTTTGGAAAACATTTTGGCAGTTCCTCAAAATATTAAACATAGAGCTACCATATGATCTAGCAATTCCACTCCTAAGTATTTACCCAAGAGAAATGAAAATATACGCCCACACAAAAACTTGTACATGAATGCTCATAGCAACATTATTCATAACAGCCAAAAAACAAAAACAACCCAAATGTCCATCAACTGATGAATGAATAAAACAAAATGTGTTATCTATGTTTGTTATACATACAGTAGACTATTATTTGGCCATAAAAAGGAATGAAGTACTACTCCATGGTACAACATGGATGAACCTAGAAAATATTATGCAAAGTAAAAGAAGCCAAACACAAAAGGCCAGATATTGCATGATTCCATTCCTATGAAATGTCCAGAATAGGCTAATCCATAAGACAAAAAGGAGATTAGTGGTTGCCAGTGGCTGAGGGTGGGGGTGGATGGAGACTGACTGCTAATGGGTTTCTTTTTGGGGTGATGAAAATCTTCTAAAATTAGATAGTGGTAACGTTTGCACAACTCTAAATATTCTATACAGTGTTATACTGAATTGTACACTTGGGTGAATTTTTGGTTTGTGAATTATATCTCAATAAAGCTGTTACAAAAACTGCATATGTGACATATTTCTGTTGGACAGCACTGAATTAGAGCAATAATTTTAAAAAACCACTAACATTTAGTATTGACTCTGAGCCAGGTACTGTGCTAAGCACATCACACATATAAACTCATCACACCCTCATACACCCCTATGCAGTAGGTACTATTATCAGTGCCCTTTTGTAGATGAGGAAACTGAAGCCTGGAGAGGTTAAGTGACTTGTCCAAAATCACACAGCTACTAAGTAGAGGAGCCGGCATTTGAAATTAGGTGATTTGATTCCACAGGCATTATGGTATTCTGCTTCTAGAAAACAGATCAACAGAGCTAGAGGAAAATTTCCCTCTAGCTGGGAATCTTAAGGAGGGAGAAGGGTGGAAGGAAATATAAACCTTGCTCAGAGACAGAGAAGGAACTCTGGTCTCAGATCCCGCTTGTGCCCACCTGCCGTGCCCCTGATGACTCACATGATGACGACAGGGACTTCCAGGAACTGGCACCAACCTCCTTGGTCTTGCTGGCCATCCCCTCCAGGCCAGGCTCCATGCCCCAGCAGGCCCCAGCCCAGTCCCAACCCACAGCCACAGAGGGCAGGTAGGTGGGCTCGGAGCCCCTGCGGGTCAGCCCCAGGCAGGGTCCTGGCAGTGTGACATGTGGCTCTGAATGGCGGCGGCCCCACTCCAGATGGCCGGGGGGCTGCTGAGGGTGCTGATAGCTGTGGTGGGGAAGAGAAGGGTGAGAAGATGGAGATAGCGCCTCCAGGGCTCAGAGCTAGCTCAGCGTAGAACCTGGAGCTGTGAGGGGAAAAGAGGCCCTGGGAAGATGCGTGGTCCCTGAAGGGATGATTCCTCCTGCGTCCTCCACCCCACGCCCCATTCGAGGAGAAGAGGGGCTTACCTGCATCGCTCTCCGTGGAAGCAGAAGCCTCGCTGGAAGTATCTGCAGACCTGGGACGCCTTCCCGGCTTGAGCAAAGCGGCAGCTCGGCCCCCAGCGATAGGTCCCTCTGGCAAAGTTCCTAAAAGATCATGCCCAGCCCTGCTTTAGTTCCTGCCTTTGTGATCCTTCTAGAGAGAGGCTGTGTGATATAAGAACACAGCCTCCGGAGTTGGTCTTGTGTTCAAATCCTGGCTCTGCGGGGTAACCCTGGGTGGGTTACTCAAGTTCCCTGAAGCTTGTTTCCTCACCCTTAAAAACTAGGGTAACAGGGGCCGCCCGGTGGCGCAGCGGTTTAGTCCGCGCTTGGCAGCCCGGGGTTTGCGAGTTCGGATCCCGGGCGCCCGCCGACGCGCTGCCTGTCAGCCATGCCGTGCCGTGGCGGCGTCCCATATAAAGTGGAGGAAGATGGGCACAGATGTTAGCCCAGGGCCAGTCTTCCTCAGCAAAAAGGGGAGGATTGGCAACAGATGTTAGCTCAGGGCTGGTCTTCCCCACAAAAAAAAAACTAGGGTAACAATGCCTCATTGTTACCTCAGGTTGTAGCAAGGATTTTTTAAGACTTTGCACAATGCACAAAGCAGGTGCTCAGTAAATCACAGTGATTATATTACTTCCTCCAAGCACAGAATTTTGTGGGTTCTGGAGTCAGAATTCTGGGTTCAGATTCTGGTACCAGGGCTGGCTTCTTGGGCGTGGACCTGAGTAGTCACACTGGGGCCCCACACTTCCTTTAATGCCCTGCTCTTTCCATCTTGAGATTATTAAATTTTTTAACAAGGGGCCCTGATTTTCATTTTGCACTGGGTCCCACAAATTACATAGCTGGTTCTGCCTGGTCCCACAACTTCTTGGTTGTGTGAGCTTGGACAGCCTTTCCATGCCTCAGTCTCTTCATTTGTAAAATGGGGATAATATTAGTACCTACTTTATGTGGTGATGTTAAACCTAAATGAGACAATGTATGTAAAGTTCCTGGCACATAGCAAGCCCTCAATAAACACGAGTTGTTATCATCATAAGCACTACTACAGGGGCTTTTGAGGGTCAGGGTGTGAGGTGGAAAGGGTGAGGGGAGGAGTTGGGCAAATGCTCATTGAGAATCGACTACGTATCCTGGGCTCTGGGTCAAGTACGAGGTAGAGAGGACCTCTGATCTTGTCATGTGCTTCCTTGCCTGGAGTAGGGATGAACCCACACATCAAGTGGCCAGGGCAGCAGGGATGGGGACAGAGCCTGGATTCTAGTCCCATGAGAACACAGACTGCCAGCCCAAGTTGAGGGTCCATTGTAGAGTGTTCCATTCCCCAGAGAATGTCCAACAGTGAGGCCCTGGCAGAGAAACAGGCAGAGGGGAGGGAAAGATGGGCGACAGGCACCCTCTCTTGTTGGTGAAGCTGCCAGATTGACCGTCACATGGTCCTTCATTTACAACAACGTATGGAGCCCCTGCATAATGTGGAACCTGCCTATGGAGCTCCCGCTGAAGTGATGGAGCAGAGAACTAAGAAACCAGGGCCAGGATGAGGGGGAGGCAAGTGGCCTTTACCTCAGACACAATACTTCAGGGGACAGACACCAAAAAAACTCAGTACTAATAAATAATATTTTAGAGCAATTTTATATATATATTTTGTGTGTGTGTGTGTGTGTGTGTGAGGAAGACCAGCCCTGAGCTAACATCCGTTGCCAATCCTCCTCTTTTTGCTGAGGAAGACTGGCCCTGAGCTAACATCCGTGCCCATCTTCCTCTACTTTATATGGGACGCCACCACATCATGGCTGACAGGCAGTGCATCGGCGGGCGCCCGGGATCCAAACCCGCGAACCCCGGGCTGCCAAGCGTGAACCAAACGTTTACGCTGAGCCACCGGGTGGCCCCTTAGAGCAATTTTTTTAAAGATAAAAATTAATGAAAAAAATTCACGATGAACAAAATATCGCACTTTTAAATAAAGACAGGATTCGACCCTGCAAAACTTACCTTACTTGCCTTCCCCAGTCCAGGCCCTAAAACAAGGGCACAAATAACAAGACAAATGCAGACCGTGAAAAGGACTCTGACAGAAATAAACAGCTGGCAGTGTGGGGACCTACTTCAGACAGGGTGGTCAGGGAGGGCCTTTGAGGAGGTGCTGGTAGTAATAATCATTATTACAATGATTATTATATTATTCCATAATAATATACTTATTTTAATAATAATAGCAGTTGTTATTTTTATGGAAGCTGTTGGAAAGGCCAGGGGTATAATGTAAGATCATTAAACAGTAATTTTTGATTACAGGCCAGTAATTTTTGGCACTTAATTCAGAGGAAATTCAAATAATTGAGTGTTCCTACTATAATAAATCACCTTTCATTTCCATCCACTTATTTATGATTTATGTGAACAAGATTCTCAGTGCTTTCATTTATAAAAATTAAAGATAGAAATCGATGTTGAACCCTGTCTTATTCTACCAATAAGTAATATTTACCACAGATACATGAGCTTTTTTTGGTGGGGGGGGACAACAGTCCCATCTATCTCAGGAGAAAATTTTCTAAAGAAAATTTTTTCTTGTTTAGTAATTACCTGTTAAAATGTACAATATATTTGTTTTGATCATTTAGTACTACTACTAACTAAATCTAGAAAAAAATTAAATTTGTTTCTCAAATACTTTTGTTGCAGGAACATAATGTTGTGATCAGTAAAAGACTTCTGAGAATAAAATGTTTATATTAGGATAAAATTCTGTAGGGAAGTAGAATAGAATAGGTGTTCAAGGAGAAAAAGGAATTATGTAAAACTGTAAGAGCCTGTCTACATATTTTTTAAATGGATGACATTATATGTTAAAACTCTCTGGTATTTAGATGCCACCGGATGCATGAAAAGAATAATGTGCTTATTCAAATCCACCCTGCTCACCTGCCTTTTTTGGTCAGCTGCCTCCGCGGTAAGTTCATTGGCAGGACTCGAAGCAAGCAGCCTGAAAGACTGGATTGAGATTCTGCACTGAGCTCCAGCCTTCCCCAGCCCACTACCCCATGACGCCCTGTAATCCTCACTGCCTGGCTTGGGAAAAGGGAGAACCTGCTGCAGGAAGATTGAAGGCAAGTTCTTGTGGGTTGAGGGCTTTGAACACATTCCCCTAAATCCTGCCTGAAGTGCCAGCCCTGGAGAAGAAAGATTCAGAAATGGTGAAAAGTATTTGATTTAGTGATGTAACTTCCCTTTAAAAACATCTTTTAAAAATCTCTTTTGGAAATAACAAAGAGTCATATAATCATCTTATTTTAAGATGAGACTATTTATAATACATTAGAAATTATAACCTTTGCAACAATTTACGTTTATGATGAGAAACATTAGATAGAGTGTGGAGGAGGATACGTGGTTCTTCAAAATTTTTTTAGGAGATTTACAAGTGAAAATATTAGAAGATGTCTGGCCTGGTATGGGACTTGAAGGGGGAGTAGACAGGAGGGGGCTGGTTGGGGGACCAGATCAGTGGGTGACAGCAAAGTTAGGGAGGGAGGGAAGGGAGGGGTGAGAGGTGGAGGGGTGGGGTGGAGATGAGAGCCACCCTGGAAGGGTTGGGGGAGCCCTGAAGGGAGGAGCCAGTAACCCTCAGAGGAAGGGCTTGCCGGGCTCCCGTCCCCAGTCCACCAATGGGAAGCTTCTGCAAGGGGAGGGGAGCTGGAAAAGCTTGGCCTTTCCCTAAAGACCACCAATGAGGCCGGCCTCCAGGACTGCCTAGAGAGGCCACCACACTAGCTCCTTCACAAGCTGAGAGGTCCAGTGACAGCTGTCCAGAGTGTCCAGGGGGGCTATCAGCCCATGAGATGAGCCACAAGAAAAGGGGCTCAAATCGATTTGAGAAACTCTTCCTTCTGTATTTTCTTAGAGTCATGTTGTATATTGTTTATTGTACATGGACACACTAAAGGCTCTGATAAGTCCTACAGAGGAAGCTGTTTGATTTAACCCAGCGTGGCTTCAGCTTGTTCCTGCAGGTGTTTGTTTAGGCCCTCCACCCACACAACCTTAACACACCAATGAAACATTTTGTTTGGAGAAATGTCAAATTAGTTCATTTAATCCTCAAAACAAGCCTTAAAAGTCAGGAGTCCTTTTTTGTTTTCTAAATCTGAGGCTCAGACAGCTGAAGTCACTGGCCCAGGGTTGGAAACAAGAGCAGGGACTATGGCCCAGGTGTCCTCACTCAGCCCAACAGTTCTCTAGTTAACCAAGATTGACTTGTCAGGAGTGAGGGCTGCTGGATTTGGGGAATTTCTCAGGCCAAGTTCTGAGGCCCAGGGGTGGGGACAGAGCAGCCAGAGGTCACAGGTAATCCAGTCCTGGGGAGGTAGCAGAAGGGGCTCGGTGCTGCGGGGACTGGAGCAGTGGCCCCCTGAGCAGTGAGCCTGGGGAATCAGGACCCGACTGTTTGGGGACAAGGGCAGGGCAGGGACTGAGGAAGGTAGTGTTGGGGACAGTAAGCAGGGAGATAGAGCCTGCCAAATGAACCCCCTGACCAGGGTTTTTAAAACTTGAGGGCATGGGGCCGGCCCGGTGGCACAGCGGTTTACTCTGTGCTTGGCAGCCCGGGGTTCGCCGGTTCGGATCCCGGGTGCCCGCCGACGCACTGCCTGTCAGCCATGCCGTGGTGGCGTCCCATATAGAGTAGAGGAAGATGGGCACAGATGTTAGCCCAGGGCCAGTCTTCCCTGGCAAAAAGAGAGGAGGACTGGCAACGGATGTTAGCTCAGGGCTGGTCTATCCTCACACACACAAAAAAAAAACCCAAAAGACTCAAGCGCCCAAGCTTAGTCTAGGCTGCCACCTTCAGGGCCCTGCCCAAAGCGCAGGAAAAAGTAATTAAAAATCTCCTTTCATTTTTTCGGGTTTTTTTTGCTTCCCTCTTGCTACCCGTCTGCCTTTCTTCTCAGCCTGGGGAAACCACTTCACACTGCAACCCTAAGATCCAATTATCCCTCCTTTACCCAAACTTCAATTCTCTCTGGAGAACTGATCTCTTCCAGCTGTTGGCAAAACGAATTTGTGCGAAGGTGTGCAAGTCTGACGGTGAGCTAGCTGCCTTAAGACAACTCTCTCAGGGTGTGATGTTCAACCTGAAATGTTTCCATCCAAACACTTATGAACACCTGGCACGGTGCTAAGTGCTGGGGCTACAAAGATGACCAGGAGACCAGATCCCACCTGCAGGGAGCTGCTTGGTGTTTCTGGGCGGAGACACCTTTGTTGGGTGGAACAGAAAGAAGGCAAGAGGGGAATCCTTGCCCTAAATGGTCAGACCCTGAGCTAGCCCTGACTCAGCTGTGCAACCTTGGTATGTCTTTTCCCCTCTCTGGGCTGAGTCTCCTCCTCTGGACTATGACGGGGTGGGAGATGACCTCTAGACCCTTCCAACATTGGGGTAGAGGGCAAGGAAGTCCCTCCTCCCCTAGATGTACCCCAAATTCTTAGACACCAGGCTTTTAATGGCCAGGCCAAACCCCAAGGAATTTTCTCCCACCTTCCCCGTGTTCCCATGAGACCAAGACCCCTACCTGCATGGCCGCTGGGAGTAGGAGCTGCTCTCCTCGCCACAGCCTCTGCCATCCAGCCCTCCAGGATCCATCCCTGCTGCAGCCCCTGGTGAGAATCAGGAGAGGCTGCTCTGGTGCTCCTTTATCCCTCCCTCTCTGGGCAGAGCCAAAGGGAGGAGGGGCTCTGCGGCCAGGCCTGCCCCTTCCCATGGCCCCAGGCCTGGAGGCAGGACAGCTAGGAGCCTGGGGCTCAAGCTGCTCAGTCCAGGCTCCAGGATGTGGTGGGGTTGGGCATGAAGGCCTCAGAGATCTCTAAGTGATTACTGGAGGAAATTGGGAGATGGCTTAAGGACGTTAAGGGTGCAGGAAGGCAGGGTGACTCGGGAAGGTGCCATGAGAACCTGGGACCGAGAACCAAGGACCTGGGAGGCTGGGATCTTGGGGCTGGAGAAGTAACTTGTGATATATGAGTGGAATTTGTAACTGAGGATGCCAGAGGGGAGCCTCCCCTGACCCCAGGGCTGTGTGAACCCCATATGTGGAGCTGAGGTTGGTGGAGAGATCAGAGGGTGAGCTGGGAGCCTTCGGAGCCTCCAGGAGGTGGTATGAGCCAGACATGGGGTGCAGGGAGCCCTGTTCCAGAGTGGCCGTGTAGTGGACAGATCCAAGAGGCTCTGGGGACCTGCCTCCCAGGCCCAAGACGTTCTTTCTGCAAAAAGTCACTGTGGCCTGGCCTGTGTTTGTCAAAGAAGCCGGCTTGCTATCCTGATCACAAAAAATTAGAAGAGTGTTGATGCCTCAGCAAGGGCCACCATGAGATGGGCCAGGAGGGAGCTTGCCTGGAGCTCTGTCCAATGAGGACATTCCAAATTGGATGGTAGCAAACCAGCCAATCAGAGCCTCTCTCTTGGGCAGTATAAATGCCCATTCAGAGCTTGCAATGGGGAGAACAATGGGCTGGGGCCATTGAGGATGGGGAGATAGGGGTAGGGTAAGAGCCCTTTCAACTCTGACTATTCCTAAGACCCCCTCAATTCCCATCTTACTCCACCAAAGCACATGCTCTCTCCACTAGAATGCACTGCCCCATGTGGGACATAAGTTGGGAAAGCTAAAAAAGACCAAATAAGAGGAATTCACTTAAAAGTTAAAGGAGAGATTTTTAAATTGAATTTAAACAACTTCCTTTGTCTGTCAGTAAATTGAGACACTAGATTGGGAAACCAATAGTGTTGGGCATCTTTGTTATTTCTTGTACTTTTGCTGGATCAAAATATTAAAAAATATTTTTATAGGTGCTGCCAATCTGCCCTCTGTGGAAGCTGTGCCAGTTTATACTCCCACCAACAGTATGAGAGTGCCTGTCTCTGCACACCCTTGCCAACACAATGTGATCAAACTTGTTGGTATTTGTTAATTTGGTAAGTAAAAAAAACCCAGTGTCTCATAAACTTCGATTTCTCTTACTATGAGTGAGATTAAGCATCTTTTCTTATGTTTAAGAGGCATTACTTTTTCTGTCCATATCCTTTGCCCATTTTTCTATCAGTTTGTTGACCTACTCATTGATTTGCAGGTACTCTGTATATATTAAGGAAATTAGCTGTTTGTCTGATTATGTCACAAATTTTTTAACATGGTTGACAAAATTTTTTTGTGACAAAAACAATTTACGATAGACTTTTGAAAGGTCTATCCACTTCAAGATTATATAAAATTTTTTCCCATGTGTTTCTTCCAGTTCTTTCTTTTTGACATTGTATAAATATATCAAGTTTATCCATTTTCCTGTTGATGAACATTTCAGTTGTTTCCAAGTGTTTGCTATTGCTGTGATGAACATGTACACGAGTCTTGGTGTAATTTGGTGGGTTCCACTCTAGGGTATTGTGTCAAGTTGGCTTCTCCAGGAAATAGATTTGGAGGTTTACTTGCAGAACATTCATGGGGAGTGCTCTGTGGAACACCTGTAAGGCTTTGAAGGAAGCAGGATTGGGCAGAGAGAGAAGTTAAACTGCAATGTAGTCATAACAGAAGCCTCAGCTCTGGAGCTGGGATGATCCTTCAAGTTGTTCCAAATTGGGGCAAGGAGGCTTGGCCTCATACCCCGATGATGGCTATAGGCTGCCCCTGAGGAGGCGATGTGCTTGTCTTGGGCAAGGCAGCTCCCTTCAGTAAGGGCAATTTCCTGGGAGGAACTCAGCTGTGAGCTCAGCAGCCATGGAAATTAGTGCCTGGGTTGTGAGGGGTGGAACCTGGGTGATGCCCCACAGCATCCACAGGCACATTTTAACTTCACTAGATTTTGCCAAATTGTTTTTCAAGTTGATTATACCAACTTCTACCCCCTTGCACAGTGAGAATTTGTATTGCTATTATTCCTTTCCACATTTTCTATCTTGGTTTTCCTGTGTTATCTTCTGCGTAATTTCTACAGATCTTTCTTGAGGTGCAAAAATGATCTCTTTGGAACTGATTGGTGGTTACCAAGGGGAAGGGGGGTGGGGGGCGGGCACAAGGGGTGAAGGGTTACATCCACATGGTGACGGACAAACAATAGTGTACAACTAAAACCCCACAGTGTTATAAACTATTAAGACATCAATAAAAAAATAAAAATAAAAATACCATTAAAGATTTAAAAAAGATCTCTTTGGCTGTGTCTGATCTGTTTTTTAACTGAGTTTTTTTCTTTTTTTCTGGAAGTTCCAGGTATTTCTTTAAAAATATTTCTCTCTTTTTTTTTAAGCAAATTGTTCCTTTCTTATGGTTTTGAGTCCTTCTTTATATTTTTTAATAATATAAAACTTATTTCTCTCCTATAATCAATAACCATATTTTTTGGAGCCCTGGGGCTCTAATTTCACTGGTTGTCATGTCTGTTTATTTTCATGCAGGCTTGTGTCTTCACATTTGTAATTTTGTGGGAATTCTGTACTGCCTCTGTCTGTCCTCCAGAAAGGTTTTGCATCTGCTTCTTCCAGGCTTACCATCTTGGGATCCCATTTCTTTCTTATTTTTTTAATAAACTTATTTCAGCAGAATTTTATAGAATTATTGCAAAGATAGTATCTTTTAATTCTCCGAAGGTTGCTTTCTTCTTCTTTTTCAGTCTAAATATTTGATTCATTTGTCCTAAGCATCATTAAAAAGAGACCAGGTGACCAACTATTGTCCCCAAGGTTTTGCTCGAGAGTAAAAAGCAGAGATCCTAAGGCCCTGGGTCAATATTGGCTATGCCTCTCCCTAACTGAGCAACTCCACGCACACTCCCCAATCTTTCTCATTGTGCTTCCTCACCTGTAAAATAGCAGGTGATAATATTTACCTTATAAGGTTGTGGTGAGGATTGGAGGTGATATATGTATAATGCCTGGCACAAAATAGGTGCCTAATAAAGAATATCACTTAGTGATAGTAATAACAAGGGGCCAGAGTAACACGATGCTCTCTCTTTGCCGCACCAGAAGCCAGGTAAATAGAAACTGGTATGGAGACTTGGCTGCACCTCTCTGAACTGAGTTATATCTAGTTCTTTGGTTTTGAGGAAGATTGGCCCTGCGCTAACATCTGTTGCCAATCTTCCTCTTTTTTTTTCTTTTTTCTCCCCAAAGCCCCAGTACATAGTTGTGGATCATGCAGAGTTGTAGCTCTTCTATATGGGACGCTGCCTCAGCATGGCTTGATGAGCGCTGAGTAGGTCTGCACCCAGGATCTGAACTGGCGAACGTGCAAAATTAACTGCTATGCCACTGGGCCGGCCCCTATCTAGTTATTTGGTATCCTATATTCTTACCTTGTTAGTGATGGGGAGAGGACTGGCCGTTAACAACTGAGCCACAGTCTTCAGCTATTTTTCTCCCACCTGATGATGTGGGAAAAGATAGGGAGGTGAGAAAAATAAACCAAGCAAACCAGAAGATTCCATCATAAGCAAGGCTATCAATTTCAGAGATGCCCCTGTTCTAAGTATTCCTCCTCTTTGCCTCCCATTCCCCTGGGACTGTCACTCTCCTGGCTGAGATGAACCATATGAGACTTGACAGAGTTCAGATTGCTCTGTCCAGCTGGCCAGCCAAAGAGAAAACAGGGAGGCAAGTGTCAGACTTGACCATCACCTTAAGCTGTGAGCCTACCTGAGACAGCTCAGCTGGGGCTGGTGTTTGTACTTCGTGCTAGTTATTCCCTGGCTGTGGGCTCCATCCCTACTCTTCCAGGCACTCTATAGTGCAAGGGCTGGAAGTCTGCCAACTACATTTCCTAGACTCCTTTACAGTTGTTTTTTCAATGGAAGGTACGGGCAACAGACTGGAAGACAGGAAGAGGGGAGAAGCCGCCCCTCCTCCCCCAAACTCTGATGGTACTTCTGGTAGGAGCAGCTGAGTTCAAACTCCAGGCTTCTTGCTCCAGTGACAAGGTCCCAGGGGTAGCAGTAGTGGTGGTGGCCACGAGCACCTTGGCAGCCCCAGGTGTACAGTGTGCATGGACTCTGATTCTATAGTCAAATCAACAGGCGGCTGGCTTTCTGCAGGGTCAGTGGGTATTCCAGGGATGGTGGCCTCTAGATGCCATTATCCCATCCAGCCCTGGGGGTGAGAGTGGCTTCCCAGTTGGTAATGTCTGGATGACCTCAGTTTCCCCCCTTTGGATCTTTCAGTCCTTTCAATACTTTTTAAACAATACCCTGTAGTAAATTCCCCACTTTGAAATATTTACCGGTGGTTGTTTTCCTGGCTAGAAAGTGCTGAAACGTACCCTGAACCTGCCTCACACTGCAGCCAAGCCCACTGGCTGCTGAGGGCTGGGCTCACCTGGAGCCTCTGTGAAGGTGGCACCTCTGGAAGTAAAGGAGAAAACCGGGGTGTCAGCTAAGGAGAGGAAAACCCTGATCTTTTGTGAGGGTGGCAGGAAACTGACAGCGAAAGACAGGCTTTGGTTTTGCAAGGCTCCCCCGCCAGAGGGGTCGCCTCCAGGATCCTTCCGAGACCCTCCAGACCCCCTCATACCCAACCCTGGTTCGTGCCATGGCACCACACCCCTTTTCCAGAGTGTATTCTTTCTCCCCCTTGCACCCCAAACTCTCCCTGCAGGGTAGGAAAGGCATCTCTCAGTCCTCTACAACCCTTGCTGACTGATGAGTGGGAGCAGAGCAGGAAGTGAAGGGGACGATGGGCAGCTCCCACAAGCCAGAACTGACACTCCCGGCCAGCACCCCGAAGTCCTATTTGCCCAGCCAAGTTTCTCCCTCTGTGCACCGGATATGGAGGAGGAGGAGGAATCCTATTGGCCCTCAGGAAAAACAAGTCAAGAACTGAGTTAGCCTAAATCAATTCTTAAATATTTAATTCCCATTTATTTAAAGTTCCGTCAGTCTGTGTACACTATTTATATTAAAAACACAGGAAGCTGGGGCTCCTAGCAAAAATATACATTTCAGTTTTGGAGATTGTTCAGACACTGTATTCTCAGCATCAGACCTGGATAGGGGATGGGGACAGGTGCATGGCGGGGGAGGGGGAGGTCAGGCACAGCATCTCTTTTTTCACAGCGCTGGCCCAAAGGATGCACCCAACCCAACTCCCTGGTCAGCAGAGGGTGGGGGAGAGAGGGAAGAATCTTGCCAGTAGAGAGTGGTCCTGGGGCACAGGGGGCACAGAAGCCACAGCGCTGGCAGGGGCAGATGGAAAGGCCCCCTGGGAAGGAGGACCAGACAGGACCCAGGAAGCCTGGGCTCTAACCAAACATCTTCTACCACCTTTCTCAGAGACCCCAGCCAGGCTGCTCCCTGGAAAAGCAGCCTGGGCGGGCTCTCTGCCCTCCTGCTCAGACACAGCACTTACCCTATGCTTCAGTCCCTCCTCTGAGGCGAGTGCACTTCATGTGGGAGGAGAGGGAGGGTTGGGGAAGGGGCCAGAGGAATGGGACAGGGCCCACCAAGGTCCTCGGTCCCCAGAGGCTGTGCAGGGAGAGTTCCAGGTGACCAACTGGGCCGAATACAGGGGAAGGGAGGGCAGCAGAACTGCTGGGACAAATGGATGTCACAAAGAGTAGGATCAGTTCATCCCTGGCACCTCCCCCAGCGAGCAGGTGCTGGGCTGACTCAGCAGGACACCTCTGCCCACCAAGAGATCTGGCCCAGCCCTGGGGACGGGGTCATAGCTCTGTCCGTCCACCTGTAGGCCCCTGGGTGCCCACCTGCCTTGGGGCAGCGGCGGGGGGAGCGGAATCTGCAGGTAAAGTGACCTCAGTGCCTGCGGTGTGTGCTGGAGAGGCAGCTCCACGGAGTGTGTGTGCATGTGTGGGTGGGCGTGAGCCTCAGCTGGGCTGGAGCCAGTGACAGTGCCTCCTGGCTGGAGAAAGGAGTGTCACGTTTGAGGCCAGGCCCTGGCACTGAGTGGAGAGATGGGAGGTGTGGTGCTGACAACGTAGGCAGGACTCAGTGGCTGCTGCACAGTGGTGGGAGAGTATGAAGGGGCCCGACCCCAAGGCCTGGGGTCAGAATTAAGTGTACTGCTGGCTGCCTTTCCTGCCAGCCTCTGCCTCCCTTGAGACTCACTCCTCTTCAATGGGGGCATGGGGGTCCCCACCTGGAGGGAACCCCACCTCCTTCCAGGCTGAGGGGGGGTGTCCCCCAGCGGCCAGCGCAGGGGGCCATCAGCAACATTGGCCTGGAAGACCAGTAAAAAGAACAACGGAAAGAGAGTTGGGTGTCAGTGAGGCTGGGGCATGCTGCTGGAGTGGGGTCGGCTGGGTCAAGGGGTGTGGCCTCAGCCTCAGAAGGGCGGTGACAGTCTGGGGGAGGCATCCTGGCCCTCAGGGCAGGGACCCAGGGACTAGAGGCTCCTGCTGCAGTCAGCCCAGGCCCTGCCAGGCTTCCCCAGGAAGCCAGGCCCAGAGAGCTTAGTGTTTCTTTGGATGGCTGGAGTCCTTTGCTGTGAAGACAGGAGCAGAGGTGAGGCCCCATTTCCTCCTGCTCTGGGGTACAGGGGAGCAAAAGCAGAGGTCCTGTTCTATGCTGCTGGTGAAATAACACAAACTGTCTCACAGGAACAGAAAGAGGGACAGACATGGGGATGGAGAGAGAGAAAGGGAGGACGAAGGAGGAAGGAAGAGGGAAAAGAAACCTATAGAGAGAAAGGAAGAGCAAGAGCTAAGAGATTAGAGAATAAAGAGGAACTGAGAAAGAGGGAGACAAAGGAAGGGAATAAGGGAGCAAGAGGCTGTGTGTCTGAGAGCACGGGGGTGTGTGATCCCACCGCTCGGGCGCCATGCTGAGTGCGCAGGGGTTGGTCAACGGAGAAGTCCCGTGGGTGGTGCCTGTGCCAGCTCTGTCCACCTGCCCCTGAGTCTCAGTCTCCTGGAGGCCTGCTGGGAGGCCCTGGGCACATCCCTCAGTACATGTCCTTGTAGATCTCCTGGAGCAGGGGGTGCAGCGAGGTCTCAGTCTCAGTCTTCTTGATCCGCTGCATCATCTGGGCATGCTCGGTGACTAGCTGCCGCAGGTCAGCCATCTTCTGCAGCAGCTTGGGGAAGAGGTACTGGGCATCAGGGTGGTTGGCCTGCAGGTGGAACTCGAGGGCACGCAGGATGGTGTCCTGGATGGCCTCCACCTGTGGCACGTTCATGAGGCCTGGACGGTCTGTGGGGACACAGGGCAGGGGTATAGGAGGGAGCAGGCACACATGAAGTCTCAGAAGGGCAGAGAAGCTCCCCTACCCCCACCTCATATGGGTGACTTGGCCCAGGGGACAGCAGGCCTCCTTGCTGTGACAGACCCAAGCCCTGTCCTGTCAGTGACTGCCCCACTGAGTCCCCCTACCGCTGCTCCTGGCCCACCTCCTTTTTTTTTTTCCTGACTAGGCAGTATAGTATCCTGGTTAAGTGACTCCCTGCCTGGATTCAAATCCTGTCTCTACCACAGACTACGGATGAGGCTATGGGCAGGTCACTCGGCCTCTCTGGACTTCAGTTTCCTTAGCTGTAAAATGAGGATAACAGAAGTACCTCCCACACAGAGTTGTTGTGAGGATCAAATGAGTTATAATCTCGGAAGAGGTACTGCAACAATGCCTGGCATGAAGTAAGCTCTATGCCACTGTTAGCATGATTATTATCTTTATTGTGTTGGAATTTGAAAACTGCACGTAAAATACAGAAAATTTCTCCACCACCAGAAATAACCCCCATCAACGTGCTGGTATATTTCCTTTAAGGCTTTTTTCTATCTCAACTACATCTATATAAGACAGAGCTGGTTCTGTATATACACCGAGTGCCTTGCATGTTCCACTGCCATCATCACATGGACACTGCCCCATGCTGTCCAAGCTTAGGCTGTGCACCCTGCAGTGAGAGCCCAACCCCCAGGAGGGCTGGCTGTGTGGGGCCGGCCCACCTACCCCACCCTCACTTACCTCCACACAGAATGATGGCTGCAATGAACAGGGCCAGGTCACTGTCATCAAGTTCCAGGGCATTGAACTTGACAGCAAACTCGAACTTGGGTTCAATGATGTCACCGAAGGGCTTTCGGAGGCTGCGCAGGAACTCACGGGTGACAAAACCAGTGCCATTGGCCACCAGCAGTCCATCCTTGTTGATGATAGAAGCCAGCATGGCGAAGATGGCCTCATGCACGCCATACTTGAGAAGGGTCACCTGGTCGTTGAGGAAGAGGTTGCTGAAGCTGGGGATGCTCTTGGCGAACTCGGTGAGCTCACGCACGGTCTCTACCGTGGTGCACTGGCAGCGGTAGAAGACATGCACGCTGATCTCCTTGTAGGGTGGCAGACCATTCACCAGCTGCTTCCACACCAGGCCTTTCTCTGCCTGCCACAATGTCTCGATGTCGTGGATCACAAAGGGCTGAAAACCAGGCCCTGTTAGAGGCCAGGCCTCAGGGGACTCCCGCCCAGGTGCTCCCCATACCCCTGCCTGTACCAGGAAGTTAGGGGAGGAAGGAGGCCTGGTTCTCCCAGGAGTTGGGCAGGTGGCAGAGGGGCCCAGAGCCCGGGATGCTGCCAGGCTGAGCCATAACACTCACCGCCGAGTGGCTGGCCTTGCCAGTGAGGATGCTGCGGGCCTTCTTTTTGGTCATATTGAAGTTTTTCAGGTAGGCATTGTAGATGTGCTTGGAGAAGGCCTTCAGGTCAGCCACCTGTGGGTTGTGCTGACTCCCCTCACTTGCTGTCAGCCCTGCCACCAGCTTCCTCTTCTCGGCCTCTGGCATCCGGCCAAAGCGGATGGCTGCACGGGGATGGGGGGACAGTCATCAGGGAGCCCAGGCAGGGGCCAGCACCTCAAACCTCCTTGTCCCTCTACACGGGCCAAAGATGGAGAACTCTTTTTTTTTTTTTTTTTTTTTGGTGAGGAAGATTGTCCCTGAGCTAACATCTGTGCTCATCTTCCTCTAGTTTGTATATTGGATGCCACCACAGCATGGCTCAATGAGCAGTGTGTAGGTCCATGCCTGGGATCCAAACCCGTGAACCCCAGGTTGCTAAAGCGGAGCATGTGAACTTAACCACTATGCCACGGGGCTGGCCCCACGGAGATACACTTTTTGAGCCTAGGGCCCTCAGAAGCTCTAGAGCCAGCAAGTTAGAATGCTGGGGAACCCCTCCAGGATGAAAGCTCCAGGAGGACAGGGATTCTGTCTTGTTCACAGCGCCTGGCACATGAAGGTCTTAACTCACAGAGTGACTGACCACTGTGGCTGGGAGGTGGTGCAGTGTGGCATGGAGGAAGACAGTCTTTGGTGTCAAAGCCCTGTGCTTGAGCTCCAGCTCGGCAGCTGACTAGCCATGTGACTTTGGGCAAGCTACTTCACCTTTTTTCTTAAGAAAAATGGGGCTGATACTTAAATCTCACTGGATTGTCAGAACAATTAAATAAGAGTATTCACATAGTAAGTACTCAAAAACTGTAGTCATTAGTAATGGAACAGGACACGAATCTGGCTTCTCTCAGAGAAAAAGCGAGAAAAATAATTCAGTCAGCCCTGAGATCTTCTAGGAAATCCCCTCACCCTACCCAAGGAATGGGGCCAGGCAGATACAGACTGGCAGAGGGATCAAACCCCAGACCTGCCAGACTCTATCACCTAGGAAAAGCTGCCGATGGAGCGCTCAGATCCTGCCACCCTCTAAGATGCAAAACAGTTAGGGTGTCCATGGGTGGAAACATTTAAACAAGAGGCTCTCCCCCGTTCTCTGGGGGTCGGACCTAGAGGGGTAAAGAGGAGGCAGGTGGGTTTTGCAAAATCCTACTTTAAGGGGTCTGAAGATGAGACTCTCCAGGAGGCCTGGAGCACAGGGCAGGGCAGGCTCTGTCTCCCGGGAGTGGCTGGCCTCCAGGAAACTCCCACTGGGCTCCTGGCAGCTGACATATGTGGTCACTTACTGGCTCCTCCCACCCTCAATAACCAAGAAGGGCTGAGGGACTCTAGGCCTTGGCAGTGGCTTTTCACGCTGTGTCAGGTCATCTGAGACAGGCTTGAGGTTCTGGGAACGGTACTTCCAACACCACTGGAGCTGGGGTCAATTCCCGGTTCCCTTACGGGCCAGAAAGGGCGAGCCTCAGGTACAGACAGGTGGAGACTGCTCCCAGCCTGGGACCCCTAATGGAAACTGGGCAGTGTGGGGAAGGCAGATCTTGGGCCAGCTTGTGCTGGCTCCAAGACTCAGGGTCCAGATCAGCAAGATGAACAGCTGACACGCAGTGCTTCCTGTATGCCAGGCACTGCTCTGAGGGCACCCCCTTTCTGGGCTCCCTGAAGCCTGGCTTCAGGCTGTGTGGAGCCACAGCCCATGTGCCTTGCCCGCTCGGCTCTCACCATTATGCGACATGCCCAGTGCCAAGCATTTCTGGAAGCGGCAGTACTGGCACTTGTTGCGGTTCTTTTTCTGGATCTTGCAGCTCCGCTCACACTTCTCATATTCTAGCTTCATGCGGATTGTCCGACGGAAGAAGCCCTAAGGGACAGTGAACAGCTGATGAAAAGCCACAAAGGAAGGGAGAGGTTGAGAATCCTGCTCTGCCAGGGTGCCCAATTATGCATAAAAAGGAAAAAATCCTGAAATTTGGAAGTAATGGGGGAAATTTTTTTGGAGGGAAGAGGGAGTAGGAAAGTACCTCTAAAACTTTTGAAATAATTAAAATAATATAATACCATATTTATTTCAAATGCTTCTTTATTAGTTTGGTAACATAAAATTGTATTGTAGCTACCTTGATTTATTCATAAGTGTATCTGGTTCTGTGTATTTTCTAGGTAGTGCTTTAATAATATGTGAAATTCTGATGGGTGTGCAGTTAGGAGGAAGAACCCAAAAGCATCAATGGAAAAAGAAATGTAATATTTTCTTTTTTTTTTTTTTTCAAAGAGCCCCCTTCAGGCCTTGAGGCACAGAAAACCCTGACCTCAGGAAGATGGCTCAGCCCAAGACCCTCATTCTGTCCTGCCTGTCTTCTTGAGCCAGGTCCCCAGGGGGCGCCAGCAGCCCAGAGAGTCCAGGTGAGTGGCTGTGCAGTACAGCAGGTACCCAGCAGGGCAGGCCTGACAAAGGGACCCCTCCTCTCCAGTAGGACCCAGAGCTGAGGCCTGGAATGGGCCCCAGGGCATGGCTGCCTCCCAGGTGGGAATCTCCCAGTGGGTATTGTCGGGACCCAGCCCTGCATCAGGGAAAGCCTTTCTGGCAGGCCAACTCACCATGTGACCACAGCCAGATGGCCAGCCAGCACCCTCCACTGCCCATACCTTGCACCCCTCGCATGCGTGAACACCATAATGGAAGCCTGATGCCTTGTCCCCGCACACGCGGCACTCCATGTTGAGGCTGCCGCACGAGGCCCCGTCACAGCCCATTTGCAGCTGGTCCAGCAGTGAGGGTGGTGAGGAGCTCCGGGAGAGGTCTGCACAGACACAACACAGGGGTGGCTTCACTTTCTGCCAGGCCAGGGGAGGTGACTAGAGCCCATGGGGCAGCACAGGTGGCGGGAAGAACCCACGTTTCTGAATCACACAGCCCTCGGCTCAGCCACTCAGAGCTATGTGGCCTTGGGGAGTCAACCTGAGGATCAGTTTCTTCATCTAGAACATGGGGTTAATGACAGCTTCTCTAGGCGAAAGTTTCCAAAGCATTTCTCCTAGACCTGACATGTGGCAGGTGTTCTGGAAATGGCAGCTATTACTATCTGGGGTAAGTCAGAGCCTTCCTGGGCTGAACTCACCATTGAGGAGGAGAGGGTGTGGGGGGATGGCTGTGTTTTGGGAGGAGGGGAGCAAAAGGAAGAAAGCAGACAGAATCTCTTTCGACTGTCCTTAGGAAGTGGCTCTCCTGGCTTAAGAGGCTCCACTGTGTGGGCCCACGTGGGGTTGTATAAAATATGTTCTGTGGAGACTGCAGACATCTGCAGAGCCCCCCGCCCCACGAAACTCCATTCTTGCATGGACTCCAGAGATGCTGTAAAGGATCTCTCAAGAAGCTCAAATTTGTTCCCACAAAACTTGCTTGAGAAGAAAGAGTGTAGATATCAGTCACGTTGGCTGGACAGCATACTGAATTTTCCCATTTTTTCTATTAAATGTACAGATGTTGAGAGTGTTGGCCAAAGCAACGACTTCAGGATGCATGTGCTGTCAGATCACTTAGTAAGAATTGCTGGGAGTCTCTCCGTTGGACACTCAGAAATGAGCCCTTTCCTTGGAAGGGACCTGCACTGAGCCCCAGTCTCCCCGCCCACTACTGTCTGCATGACTCCACGTGCCACCTGTCCTGCCTCTGCCATGCTGCTGCCAATCTGCTATTCTCTGCTCTCTTCCCTGATGACCAAGCAACCTCCCCAGGGGCAGGGCCAAATCCCCAAACCAGAGAATCAGTGGCTTAGAGCAGGACAGTGGCCCATTCTAACATTTTCCAGGCCTGCATTCCCATCTCTCTACAATACAGGTCACTCTGCAAAAGATCTTGATTACCCTACCATGGAGTAACGCCCCCAGACCAAAGCAAACTCCACTCCTCCCACACCTTCCTCCCCACTCCCCCAGCCCCACCTTGGGTCCTACGAGTGACAGCAGGAAAGCCTCCAGCCAGACTCCATCCCAGCCACAGAAAGTGGAGCAAAAGCACCAGATTACAGGAGAGAGGACCCAGCAGCCTGCTCCCCTCCTGGGCTGGTGAGGGTAGGGGTGACAAGTCCCTGGTTCCTAAAACGGCTTATCCTGTCCTAGAGCCTTAGCTCTCAACCTTCAGTCCAAGGGGTGTAACGGCCCCCTCAGCACACAGACGGGGAAGAGTGGGCTCCCTCTGTTTTCTGGGCACAGTGCTGCGGGGCAGCCTGCAGCCTGAGAGAGCAAAGCCACTTTGATCTTCTCAGTAGCTTCTGTCACCACCTGACAGTCTATGTGTATTTACAGTGTTGGCTGCCCCCACTAGCATGTAAGGGCCACAGGGCAGGAACTCAGTCCACCAGGGCACTCCTGCTACACAAGGAGCAGGCACGCAAGGACTCTGGAATAAACTTCAGTGACTCAGACTGCCTGGGCATCCTGGCCTCAGCACCAACTGGCTGGAGGGGCTGCATAGGATCCACCACTCCTAGAGGCATTATAATAGGGGCAATCGAACTCACACTACCAGTTGTTGGGAGAAAACGAGATAACATGTAAACACCCTTTGTAGAGACCCGCTCTGATGCAGGACAAGGAGGGTTTCCGGCACTTCCTCCTCCAATCTGTGTGGTCTGTGTACATGTTCGCTTTGTGGCACCTCTTGTAAGCAGTTTTTGTGGCTTGCACATCTGCCTCCTCTGCTAGACTCGGCACATCTCTGATCACATTCCCTTGGATCTTAAAGCCCCCCTCCCCCACTGAGTCTCGTCCACAGTAACTGGTCACCTCAGACTGTTTCCACCTCTTGGTGGTGCCCTCCTCGTTCTCCCTTGTGGCCCTGGAGACCTGGCAGGTGTCTGATGATTTGGCTGCTTTTGGCACTGCATGTGGCAATGCTACCCTCTTTTCATTTAACAGACATTTGGTGAGCACCTGCTGTGTGCAGGGCAAGACCCAGACCCTGCCTTCAACTAAATGAGGTAAGAAAACTCGAGCACACGGTAGTCAGCGGCAGCGCTGGCCGAGGGCAGGCAGAGTGGTGCAGGACTGTAAAGGAGCCATCACCTGGGTATCAGAATGTCAGGAAGGAGACTGTTCCCCTCTCTGGGCTCAAAGGTGAGGGCTTTGGATGACCTCCAAGTGGGCTTCCAGGTCCTCAGAAACAGCAGGCATAGGGAGTAAGAATGTGACTCAGGAGTCATGTGGCCTGTGTTTAAATCAGTGTCCTAGGCTCAAAACCCAGCTCTGCCTTCTGGGCCTCAGTTTCCTCCTCTGTAAAATGGAGATGACAACTATCTATCTCAGAGAGTCACAGTGAGAAGTAAAGGAGTTAACATAGGGAAAGTTCTTGGGACTTGGGAGTGCTGTGTAAATATCCACCGAAGTTAGGATGATGCTTATTAGAAAGTACAATTCTGCAGTTTTCCAAGCCGTGTGCCCCACACAGGCAGAGACCATGCTCTTTCTTCTTCCGGTTGCTTGTCCCTCTTCCTCCACAGCTTCACAGAAACCCGAACCCAAACTCTGCTCATGAGGCCCGGAGAGCCCCTGGAACAAGACCTAGCCTCCTCTCGCTTATCCTGGCCTGCTGCTGGCCCTCGGCTCAGAGTGTCAGGACCACCGGGAACCCTGGAAGAAGCCAAGCCCCACTAGCCACCAAGGCAGCCAGAGCTCTGGATTGTGAGGAGAAACCCAGGGCAGGTGTCACAGAGGGTCTCCAGTCAGGAAGAGCTGCCAACTGGACTGGGGAGAAGCAGGCCCAGGGCAGTGCAGGAGCCCTGGGAGACGCCCTGCCCCCAAGTGGTGAACAGGTATAGACAGCCGAACTTGAGAGCAGGCAGAGGGGCCTGGCCGTGGCAGGGTAATGGGACAAGGGCACCCCCTGCCTATTTGAGGGGAATACGACAACACAAATAACCGACACGAGCAGAGAGAGGTCTGGGGCTGGGTGGGCAGGAGTGTACACGTCCTATAGAGCTACGTTTTGTTGTGGAGTGCATGTGTACTGGGGATACTGGAGTGGTGGTAGTTTGGGGGTGGGTTTTCCAAAGATAAAGGTTCTGTTTCTTCCTGACTGACCACTTGGCTTAAGGATTTATCCTCAAATCACCATCACATCCTACCCAAAAGTAATGACGGCAGAATGCTCCCCATCTAGGGACTGGGTTCTGAAGGTCCCACCACCTCCCCCATGACCTCCCGGTAGGATACTGGGGTTCCAAGAGGCCCTCCCCCACACCAGAGTCCCACCTTGGTGCCCCTCTGGCATGCTGGCTGGAAGAGACACTCACTTGCCATTTGAGGGCCATCTGCCAGGCCAGCCCAGCACAGTCCTCTCACCTGGCCCCCTCCTCTGCTCTCAGGAAATGCACTTGCTTACCTGATGGCCATCATCTGGCCCCTGAGCCCTGCCTCTGAACTGCCACTCTAGTCACACCCTGCCTGACCTCTCAAACATCAGAGGGCCTACCTCTCCCACCCCAGGGAGGGGAAGGGGAAAGAACCAGCATTTATCAGGCCCCTACTAAGTGCAGAGCATATTAGTGTCTTTATGCTTGGTAGTAGGTTAAATGCCACCATTTAAAGATGAGCAAACGGAGTATGGGTGAGGTTAAGGGATCTGCCCAAGGTCACCTGTCTACTACATGGGACCTGAACCTAAACCTGACTTCCCTGTAAAGGCTGTGGATTTGCACCAGTAAAACCTCTTTTTTAGTGCATGCCTACTGTGCACCAGGCACTCTACTAGACACTTTACACCATTAAGCTCATGTGAACCTCAAATGAACCTCAAAACAACCCTTCAAGCAGGTCTTCTTACCTTCCTCACCTTTATAGGTGAGGAAACTGAGGCTCAGAAGGTTAAATAATATGCTGACAGTGGCTCTGATGGTTAATTTTATGTGTCAACTTGGCCAGGCCATGGTGACCATAGCACCCAGTTTTTTGTCAAACACCAGCCTAGATGTTGCTGTAAAGGTATTTTTTAGATGTGATTAACATTTAAATCGTTACTCTCCATAACGTGAGTGTGCCTCAGACAATCAGTTGAAGCCTTAAGAAAAAAAGACCAAGGCCTGCTAAGGAAGAAAGAATTCTGCCTCCAGACTGCCTTTGAACTTGAGCTACAACATCAACTTTCCTGGGTCTCCAGCCAGCGGCCTGTCCAGCAGAATTTCAACTTGGCAGCCCTCAAAATTGCACGAACCAAATCCGTAAAATAAATCTCTCTCTCAACACATCCTATTGGTTCTGTTTCTCTAGAGAACCCTGACTAATACAGTGGCAGAATGAGAATTATAACCTAGAACCACCCAACCCCTGGGACTGAGCTCTTACCCACTGCACTCTACAACTTCCCATACATATATGTGTGTTCATTACTCCTAATCAATAATTAGCGATTATGATAAACGAGACACGTCACTGCTGAGGATGACACTACCCCATTATTCACATGTTTGGACTCAGTGTAAACACTAGCCCCATCACCCAGAGGGTAAAGTATTAGTTGCATTATCTTTGATGACAATTCAGGAAACAGACACTCCTGACCTTATTCACGTCATTTGTGTGCAGTTAAGAGCTCTCCTGCATATCTAGTCTCCATCGCTGGAGGTATGCTGTCATCACAGCTGTGAGGGTGGCCAGGAGGGGCAAGCCCTGTCTATTTACTTTTGTGGCAGAGCCCCACAGGCAAAGAGCTTCTGAAGTCAGGGCCAATTCTGCCGGACTCTGGGGTTGGGTTACCAAGCAGCCTCCTTACTTCTGTTGTCCTGTTCATCCGGACTGTGGGCTCCTCAGGGCAGGCACACAGCCTTGCCCTCTGCTGAATGACCAGTCCCTGCCTGGACACCCACCAAGTGCTTGCTAAGTGAGAGGAGGCGCCAAGGCCAGGAGGAAGGACACTTTATCTTCCTTGGCCCCATGCTAAGACCCCTGATCTCTTGCTCAGTTGTGACTGGGATGTTCATCATGAAGCAGGAGGGGAAGAGGACAGGAGTGGGGTGTGAGCACTGCCTCCAGCTGCCCCTGCTCCCACCCAGCTGGGAGACCCTGGCATGTGAACTTCCTCGTTGCCGAGTGCTAATGGTGAGGCCTGTCCTGCCTGCCTCCCTGCGGTGAGGAGGAGCTGCGTGGCAGGTGTCGAGCTCAGCAGAGAGATGCACAGAGAACCTCTGGAGGGTCAGAAGGGAAGCAAACTGTGCAGCCTTCCTGCTATTTCAGGGCTCGAGGCTGCACCCCACGCTCATGGGTTCCTAAGGGGACTCCAGAGGCCAAAGTCAGAGACTCATGGGGCAGGGCAAGGAACCAGCAGGTGCTGACACATCCGTAGTGTATCAGATACTACCATTTACTCCTCACCCAGCGGGCCCTGAGGTGGGCAGGATGCAGCCTTTAAAGGTGAAGAGACAGACTGGAGAGGTGAAGGCACTGGTGAGGGTCACAGCTCGGAGTGGCAGACCTGGAGTTCCTGCCCTGGTCTGTGTGATCCCCAACACAGCATGAGGCTCTGTCTCCAGGGCCCCTCACTTGCTGGCATTTTTAAAAAACAACAAACACACAATTATTTTAAACAAAAGCAATCCATTTGCTTTTTAAATTATGAGGGTCCTGTAGGCTTGTTGAGAACAATACCTAAGGCATGCAGCACTGTATGAGAGATCCTCTCCACCCATGATCCTACGAGTGAGCCCCACCAGTCCTTTGTGTATACTCTTCTAGGGCCTTCTATGATACCTAAGGATTTTTAAACAATGAGATCCCCAATTTGTCAGGAACTTATTTCCCTGTCAGTATATACAGAACTACCTTATCCTTTTTAAAGACTACAGAGCATTCCACAGTATGGCTCTCCCACGGTTTACACAACCAATTTCCCACAGATAGGCGCCTTCCGGTTTTTTGCTTTTGTGAACAGTGCTGCAGTAAAAGAGCATGGAAATCTCTGTGCACGCTGAGTGAGTATTTACACAGGATACATTCCTGGGGGGGAACTGCAGGGCCAAAGGAATGCACACTGAAGTGCTGGCCTCTACTGCTGAGCAGCCCTTCTGCCCTCTGGCCAACATGGTCCTCTCTGCCAATCTGACAGGCTAAATGACATCTCATCTGAAGAGACCTGTTTTGATCAGTGAGTAGACTAAAAAACACTTCTTGTTTTATGGCCATTTGTATTTGTCCTACTATGAACTGCCTGTTTCTATTTTTCTGTTGGGTGGCTTGTCTTGTAGAATTTGTGGGAACTTTTTACATACTATGGCTTTAACACATAGTGATTATGTGAAACAAAGCCCTCCTATTTCGATTATGAACAAGGAAGTCTTTCTACCTCCACTTCATCGATTTATTGATAAACAATCTATTGAATGACCACATCATACACAGCATTGTAAGGGTGGCTGGGTAAATTCTGCCCAAGACATCATTCCGTGTGCCTTAAATCCCACTGATAAAGCTCCCCGAGATGCCATCACCATGCCCACCTCGCCCTGCCTGTGCGCCCAGGCACCACACTCTGGTCTGCATGTGAACAGCAGCATTACTTGGGGGAGATGGTCCCCAGAGGGTGTGTAGGAAATCGCAGGACAGGACATTACTCTGCAGGGAACTTCTATGTGCCTGAGCCCAGATGTGGGCATGGGGTGGGCCTGGGCAGACAGTGGTCACAAACCCCACAAATCATGGCCCTCTCTTCCCCTTTCACTCCCCTTGGTGTCCTCAGTCCTTGGTGGCCTTGCTCTTTCTCAGCCCCCAGTGTCTTCCCTCTGCTTCCTAACCCTCCTCACCTGTCTCAAGGTCAGAATAGTATGTATATTAGTGCTGAGTGATGGATCACTCCTGGTTAGCCATTCCTCTCCTTTGAGAAAGGCTGGGTCTCCAAAGCCATCCCAGCCACCAGCCACCCAAGAGGGAATAGGTTACCCTGGGGGATGGGGGTTACCTTCTCTGGGCCCTGAAATCACACCAAACCTACTTTGGGCATTCCTGGGTGTCTGGGTGGGATCAGAGGGACTAGATGATGGCTCTCCCTTCATCCTACCCCACCACATTTCCTGAAGAGGAAGAAGCTCTGCAAAATCCCAGGACTTGCTCTGCAGGTTCAAAGCAGCGTGGCTCAAGACTTCGGGCCTCTCTGCTGCAGGCCCAGGCAGGAGCCTGTCCTACCTCAACAGCCCCCGCCCTGCCTTAACTCTGACACCATCCACCTCCTTCTCCAGAGCCCATCCTTGTGGGGCGGGGCTACTTGTCTGCCCTGAATCACCACCTGTGGCCAGGATCTCCTTCAGCCGAAACCAGCAGCAAGATCAGGATGTCCCGGGGCCGCCCGGTGGCGCAGCGGTTTAGTCCGCGCTTGGCAGCCCGGGGTTCGCAGGTTCAGATCCCAGGCGCCCGCCGATGCACTGCTGGTCAGCCATGCTGTGGCGGCGTCCCATATAAAGTAGAGGAAGATGGGCACGATGTTAGCCCAGGGCCAGTCTTCCTCAGCAAAAAGAGGAGGATTGGTGACGGATGTTAGCTAAGGGCTGGTCTTCCTCACAAAAAAAAAAAAAAAAAAAAAAAAGAGATCAGGATGTCCCCTCCTGGCAGTACATCCTCTCATGATCCTAGTTCCCTCTGAGGGAAGGGAGTGAGGATCAGCTGGATGTGCTGGCACTTAGGTGGAAGGAGAAGGAGAGAAGCTGGGGGACAGGGCAGGAAGCAGGGAAGGGGTGGCACCAGCAGCAGGGAAGGCCAGGGACTGAGGGATGTATTCTGGGTGCCCTGGAAGGTGAGACACAGCACGATGATGATGATGATGATGAAGATGGGGACAGAACAGTACAGGGTACCAGAGAAAAATGTCTACACTGTTGCTCACAGTGAATAAATAACGGGGAACCAACAAGTGAGACAAGAGAAGCTAAAAACTGGCCGCACAGAAGTATTATTAACTACAGTCATTCATACTAACTGCTTAGCATTTATGCCTAATTACAATGTAGCCAATGGTGTGTATAATTAGCACCAGATCAACTGAGTTGTGTATTTTAACTGATTATAACAATCACAGGTATGGTAGATCTTTCTAGTAGGTTGTTAATGCAGATTGGTCCCAGATCCCCTGTGGTAGTGGTGGTGGGAATAATAATGACAGCAACATGCATTACAAATGCTAACTCATTTAATTCTCACAAAAGCCCATGTCCACAGCCCCTACGATTCCTGTCTGTTTTACAGAAAGAAGTGCTGCAACTTGCCCAAGGTCCTGCAGCTGATGAGCAACAGAGCAGGGGTGTGAACTTAGGCTGTCTGGCTCCCATCTTTAACCTCTCTGCTACTCTGCACCCCCAGGATGCTGTCTATAGGGGGCCAGGTTCCCTGTTCCACCTGGCTGTGCCTCCTCTGCCCGTGTCCCCTGACCGCCCCTCCTCACCTGCATAGCTGCTAGAAGGAAATGAGTGCTCTGGTCCCCCATTGAGCTCTGGGGCTCCTTCTGCCTCTGCCACTTCCTCTTTCTCCTCCTCTTCCCGGATTTCAGGGGCTTCCTCCGGTGGCTGCTCCATGGCTGATTTCCCCTCGGCGCCACGCCTGCAGGCCCGGTCATAGCTCTGGCATCATCTAGGTCTGAACGCAGATGGACCGCTACAGGGCAGTTCCTGTCAGCCTGGGCAAAGGGGAAGACAGGAAGAAGTTGGGGGAGGCAGAGAAGAAGTGGAGAGGGTGATGCGAGTGGGGCATGTTTGAGGGCTACCATCTGGGGGACAGGATGGAGGGGACAGGATGTTCCCTTCAGAGCAGGGAACACCTCATCCCTGCAGTGCTATCCCATGGCCTCCACTCTGCATTTCAAGTCACTTCCCCTCCCACCATCTCTCAACTTGGCTCCTGCGGCAGGTCTGTGGAGGTCAGAGCAGTCTCCATTAACCAGAGGGGGTGACACACCACTGTGCCACCTTTCCCTGCCTCCTTTGCTGCAGACTGCTCTTGAGCCTCCTGAGTTAAGAGGAGCCACATCAGAATGACCTGAGGGGCTTTTTTAAACTCTCCAGTTCCCCCGGAGACCCCGATATGTATCACACCTCCCAACTCCCATCCTGAACCCACCAGCACTCAGGCCGAAGAATCACTGCTCTCCTAAGCCACAATTCTTGAAGGGAGTGGGTCCTATCCTTTCTGTGTTTGGGTGTGGGAAAAAAGACATGAGCCCTTGCTATGTTGGGCTCACAGTTGACAGCAGATCTGCAACTAGATCCTCAATGGCACAGCCATCAGGTAAGGGGAGATGCACTCTGTCCCGGAATCTTTCCAAGGGGGTTTACTGGGCAGTGACCTCCATGTCCACATCACCCAGGAGGAGGCAGTTCCAACCCTCAGCAAGTAAAATATTGTCTACAAATCCCACAGTCAGAGGACGTAAGATCATGAGGTGCTATGGGAGATGCCTTGAGAGAGGGGTGGATTTTGACCAGAGATGGCATGGAACTCATCCTGGTGATACAGCATGATAAAAGACTCAGAGGCAGCACAGTGGGGAATGGTGAGAAGTCCTGTTGGCTAGGGAGTGGAGTGCTACAGGACAGACAATTTGGAGGGAAGGCTGGGAAGGTAAGTTGTATCCAGGCACATGCACTTCAACTGCCCTGGCACTGGAGTGTGACTGGACTCTGTCCTGCGGCAGTGCAGGCCTGGTGGAAGGATTGGGAGCAGAAAAGATCTGCTTTAGGGAGATTCAAGCGTCTGTGGGCCTCTTCTTGAATGTCCCACAGGCAGCTCAAACTCAACCTATCCAAACAGAACCCACCGTCTTCCGCCAAACCTGCCCTTCCTCTGGCAATCCCTACTATAGTGACTCACACACCCATCTACCTACTTATCGAAGCCAGAAGGTGGAAGTCAACTGAGACTCCTCCCCCTCTCTCACCCTGCTGTAGGCTTGCAAACTTGGCTGTATACTGGAATCACTGAGGAGTTTTTAAAAATATGGATGTCTGGGCCCATCCCCAGAGATTCTCATCTGACTAGTTTGGGGAACAGCTTGGGCAGTGGGATCTTTATTTTTTCATTTTTTTGTAGAGAAAGATTCACCCTGAGCTAACATCTATTGCCAATCTTCCTCTTTTTTTTTTTTTTTCCTCCCCAAAGCCCCGGTACATGGCTATATATCCTAGTTGTAAGTCGTTCTAGTTCTTCTATGTGAGCCACTGCCACAGCATGGCAACTGACAGACAGGTGGTGTGGTTCTGTGACTGGGAAACCAACCCCGGCCACTGAAGCGGTGAGCACTGAACTTAAACGACGAGGCCATCAGGGGTGGCTCAAGATCTTTATTTTCAACTCCCCTAGTGACTGTAATGTGTAGCCAAGCTTGAGAACCACTGCTCCATAGCAAAGCAAGCTGCAGCTGATAGTAAATGATTCCCTCTAATCATTCCTTTTCATCAGGCCTTCATCTTCCCTCATTTGGACTGACAGTAATCTCTTAGTTGGTCTCCTAAAGGCAGTTTGGAAATTCAGCCCCAGAGTCTAAGAGCAGGGGAGTTGGGAGTCTGTCAATTTAGGGGCATCCTTATTGATGTGACAGCCACAGGAAAGGATTCAGTTCACCAAAGGAGACAGTGACTTGTGAAGGAAGGACAGAGGAAGAGGTACCAGAGCACACAATGGGGCAGTGGCCAGAGGCAGAATAGACTTGAGACAGCAGGGCATCTCAGAGCCAAGGAAAGGGCTGTTTCAGGAGGCAGGGGTCAAGTGTCTCAAATGCTACAGAGTTTAAGGGTGATAAACTGACACATGACCCCTGGATTCAGTGACTGTGAGGTCATCAATGACCTTGTGAGACAAATTTCAGCCAAGTGGTTGGGATGGAAAGCTGGGCTCTAAAGAATAAGTGGTAGCAAGGAAGCTGAGACAGTGAATGGAGACTAATTTTTTGGTAAATATGTCAAGGAGAGGAATGTACAAGAGGAGGCTAGCTGAGAAAGCAGCAAAGCCAGGAAGAGGTTTTTCGGACTAGAGGAGACTCAAGTAAGCTGTAGATAGAGGAGAGGTCTGCAAAGAAAGACGGTCTGAAGATCAAGGGGGAAGCTGAGGCAGGATGACTGATGGGAGGGGAATAATTCAAGGATGCAGGATGAAGAAAACACAAAGAAGTATCATAGCAGTTGGGGAGGGCTAAAGCTCACATGGAATGGCCCCACTCTTTTTAGTTAATAAAGTAGGAGGACCAGTTGTCTACTAAGAGTCAAGATGGGACTTGAAGAAAGCAAAGAGGCTGTGTAGAAGCACTCTGGCAAACATGATAGGGAATTAGCTGGAGAAGAATAAAAAGAATTATAGTGAAGCTACAACAGTTAAAACAGTGTGGTACAGGCACATGAATAGACAATCAATACAAGAGAATACAGTCCATAAATAGATGCAAACACATGGAATTTTAATATGTTATAAAGATAGCACTTCAAATCAAAAGGAAAAGATGGATTCTTCAATAAATGGTATGGGGACAACCAAGTAGCCATCTGGAAAAATTAAGCTGGATCCCTACCTCATACCTTATACCAAGACAAGGTCTAAATAAATTTTAAAATTTTAAGTCAAAACAAAAATACATAAACTATTTTAAAAAATATATGAATTATAAAAATAGTCTTGAGGTGGGGAAGAGGTAAGCATGGCACTAAACTCATAAAAACTTGATGGGAAAACTACACTAAGATGTTCACCTTACACCCGTTAGAATTGTTATAATCACCAAGACAAAAAACAACAAATGCTGGAGAGGTTGTGGAGAAACGGGAACCCTCATTCACTGCTGGTGGGAATGCAAACTGATGCAGCCTCTATGGAAAACAGTATGGAGATTCCTCAAAAAATTAAAAATAGAAATACTTCATGATCCAGCAATCCCACTCTTGGGCATCTCACCCAATGGACATGAAATCAAACATCACAAGAGGCTTATGCACCCCTATGTTCATTGCAGCATTATTCACTATAGCCAAGAAGTGGAAGCAACCCAATGTCCCTCGACTGATGATTGGTTAAAGAAGATGTGGTATATATATATACAATGGAATACTACTCAGCCATAAGAAAAGTCAGAATTGTCCCATTTGCAACAATATGGATGGACCTGGAGGGTATTATGTTAAGTGAAATAAGCCAGAGAGAGAAGGATAGACACCGCATGATTTCACTCATATGTGGAATATAAATGAACACACGGACAGAGAGAACTGGTTGGTGGTTACCAAAGGGAAGGGGGTAGGGGGTGGGCACAAGGGGTGAAGGGATGCATCCACATGGTGATGGACAAAAAATAGTGTACAGCTAAAACCCACAATGTTATAAACTATTAAGACATCAATAAAAATGAAAAAAAAAAGGACATACTGAAAAAAAAAACTTTATGGGAAAAAGATTAATAAGTTTGATTACATAAAAATATAAACTTTCTATATAGTAAAAAACCATCATAAGAGAAAAAAACAGATAATAAACTGGGAAAAATATTTGCAACTCTCATTGAAGGGCTAATTTCCCTAAAATATTTCTTACAAATTAATAAGTAAAAAAGTAGCAATCTAATAGAAAAACGGACCCAGGATATGAAAAATGTATACAGAAAAGGTATATACATTTGAAAGATGCTCAACATCACTCATAAAAAGAAAAATGCAAATTAAAACAACAATGAAACACAATTTTCACAATCAGATTAAAACAAATGCTAACACGTTTTTGCTAAGCATGTGGGGAAATAATCTCACACATTGTTGGAAAGGTGGAAAGGTAAATTGGCACAACCTCTAAAGATGGTAATTGATCTACGACTATCTAACTTGCAAGTGCACAATCCCTTTGACCCAGAAATACCAATTCTACGTTGTACCCTACAGTTATACTTCCACTTAAGCAAAATGACATAAAGTATTAGTACAAGGTCATTCATTACAGTATTATTTGACTAGTATGAGGTGGGGAACAAGCTAAATGTCCATTAACAGGGGACTTATTAAATAAATTATGATATGGAAACATGGAATTCTATGCAGCCACAAACAAGAATGATGATGTTTATGGACTGATATGGAAGTATCTCTAAGATATGATGAAGAGAGCAATTTACAGAATGAAGTGAAGAGAGCCATACTGCATGCAAAAAAGATATACTGAAGCTGTATTTGCTTGTCTATGTGTAAGATAGCTCTGGAAGGCTACATAAGAACTGGGAACACTGGGTGCCTCTGGGGAGGGAGAGTCTGGGTCACTGAAGGGAGAGAGATTTTTCACTGTACCTTTTAAATTCTGAACTACAGGCATGTTACCTGTTCTAAAAATAATTTAAAGAGGAATAAAATCAAAAGGCAAAACTTAACAAGCAATAACGTAGAAGATGAGAGGGAGTGATCAGCATTCAACTGCTCAAGTCCTTTTATTTTTCAGGAGACAGTTGGAGATGCTGATGAACTTTATAGTTCAGTCAAACATACGTGGACAAATTTCAAAGGTAACCACTAAGATAACATAAATAGAATGTATAATTTCCATATTATTACAGTAGAATGGGAGAACTTAGAAATCATGTAAAACTCGAGCTTTCTGACCGAGAAAAGTCTCACAGACAGGACACTACAGAGACGTAACAACTAAATGCAACATAGGATGGTGGATTGGATCCTGGAACAGAAAAAGGACAGTGATGGAAAAACTAGTAAGTTCCAGGGCCAGGCCAGAGGCATAGTAGTTGAGTTTGCATGCTCTGCTGTGGCAGCCCGGGGTTTCACAGGTTCAGATCCTGGGCACGGACCTACGCACTGCTTATCAAGCCATGCTGTGGTAGGTGTCTCACATAAAGTAGAGGAAGATGGGCACAGACATTAGCTCAGGGCTAATCTTCCTCACCAAAAAAAAAAAAAAGTTAAGTTCCAAATAAAGTCTGCTTAGTTTAGTTAATAGTATTGTATCAGCGTTCATTTCTTAGTTTTGTTAAGTGTATGACATTTAAGATGTTGACATCAGGGGAAGCTGGATGAAGGATATATGGGAACTCTGTATGATCTTTGCAATATTTCTGTAACCCTAGACTTTCTACAAAATAGAGTTAAAAAAAAAAAGCTTAAAAATAATCTGACTTTCTGGCTTCTATTGAAAACTGGGCTGACCTGGCCACTGGGCACCTGCATGCCCCTGGCACCCACCCTACTACTTCCTACTGTCACTCCCTAGGTGGCTTCCCTCCTTCACACTGCAAGAGTTGTCCCCTTGCAGGGATCTGAGTTTGGTTAGCATAAATCAGTTCCTCAAGGATCAATCCCTGATCATCCCTGGGCATTAAACTTGGGAATCACCAGAGCCAGAGCAAAGGAAACACTCAGAGATACAGCTCCCACCACGTGGCTCCGACTACAAGTGGCAGCCCGGGGCAGTCACTCCCAGTTGTCTACCCAATTCCATTCTCCCTTCTTTCTTCCTGAGTCCCAATTTTCTTTAGATCAGCCACCAGCCTAGCTAAACACTCAATTTCCCAAGCTCTCTTGTAGCTACACTGTTCATGTGGCACAATTCTGACCAACAATATGTAAACAGAAATCTACTAAGAGGGCCTTCTGAAAATACTATTCTTTTATTCTTTCCTGATAAGAGACAAATTTTTACCTTTCCCCGCTTCCTGCCTGGAATAGGAATAGTGTGCCTGGAGGTATGACAGCTACCTTCCGAGCATGAGAAGACAGGTTAAGGGGGTGCGGCAGAAAGTTAGAAGGAGCCTGGTCACTAAGGCATTGCAGAGCTGCTGAACAAGCCCTGGAATGCCTACCTCCAGACTATTTATTAGGTGAAAAATTAAATGCCTGTTTTACAAGGCACTCTTTGCCAGATTTCAGTTGCATGCAGCTGAACACAATCCTAACTGAAACAGTAGGATATAAGGACGCTTAGCTAAAGAGGAGAGTGGGATTGTGGGGAGGGGGTTGGTGACAACATTGGGAAAAGGACCTTGGTGATCACCATAGCAGTTTGTGACTGCTGTGTGTGGCATGTATTAAACTCTCTAAAAAAGTGAGCTGTTATCCAAATAACAAGGACCAGAGACACTGATTCTTCATGCTCCAGGACAGAAAAGTCTGGAGGTAGAAGAGGCAGGGGCAGGTGAGGGGTGACAGACTCTCAACCAGGCCTATGGCTGAACGGGCTATAGGAGGCTTCTGAGGAGTAGCATCAAGCGGACGGGCAGCATGGTGACAGAAGGGTCATACAATGTGACTTCTAAGAGCCCTGAACACAGTGGTGACACTGACCACACGGGTAAGTGGGACAAGGCTGAATAGAGCAAACTGTTCTTGGATCCGTGTTGCTTGGGTGTCAGTGGACACAGAGGGAAATGCACACCAGGCTGTGGTGATGAGAGCTGGGGAGAGAGGGACATGAGGGGGTCCCCCTTAGCAGGTGGAAACAGAGGAGGAAAAACTACAACACTGCCTTGTATAGACACTTGACAGAATATTTTCTCACACATTCCCCCATACCCTCTGATCCTCTGAGTGGCCCTGGGGAGAGGGACAGAGTTCATTGTCAGGACTGAACCCTGGAGGGAGGGGTAGGAGCTGGCTGAGCTCATACTACACATCAGGCACCCGCTGGGCACACGACAAACAGGCTCTACTCAAACCTCAAAAGCCCCCATAAGGCAAGCCTTGTGAGCTCCCCTGAGCAGACGAGGAAAGTGACAAAAAGCCTAGGCGTGCGGAGTCTGACATGGTGTCTCGGAGAACACTGATGAGGACGAAGCAGAAGACCACAGGGTTGTAGACACCATGGGGTCCAAGCCTGGCCAGGCCTCGGAAGAGCTGTGTGCGCTGGGCCACCTTACACACCCCTGAGCCTCAGCTTCTGCTTCCACATTACCAGCTGGTAGAAGGTTATTTCACCATGACCAGAGGAACTGGTCTCAGTTTCTGGGGGTGCAAGTGGTTGCCTCTTGAAATCAGATTCGGTTCTGGGCTCTGGCTAGAATTTTGGATATGGGGCCAGGGTTCCTGGATTCCAGGAGGATGCTCCTCCCCAGCCTGGAGCTGTCTCTTCTGGCTGTGACCCTTTAAGGACACCAGCTGAGGGGAGAGGAGAACTACAGTCTGGTTGTTCTAAACCCCACACACATCCCTTGTGCTGTTTCATATTTAGATAGAACTGCTGTGCTGTGGCCCATCCCTGTATTTTGCCAGAAGCCATCCATTTTCACACAGTGCAGATTGTTCCATTTACAGCTGAGGTCTGCCCATCTACCCAGCAGCTAAGGCTGCCCCCGTCCCCACCACAGCTCTCAGCTTGCCCAGCCAGGAGCTACTCTGACCCCCTAGGCCCACGCCCACAGGCTGGATTTTCACAGTAGCTGCCACCCTACCTACCGCTCTCCCTGCCACGAACCCTAGTCTCCTCTTCCCTGCTTCAGCCCTGGCACTCAAAATAGCACACCCTGGCACTAGGTTAACTTTTATGTGTCTGAGAAACCCGGGTTTTTGCTACTGCCACCCCCTAGTACTGTGCCAGAGCCAGAAACCCTCCGATTGTGTCATAGCTTTGCCCCACTTAAGAGGTTGGTGCTGTCCCCAGACAGGACAAGGGTCTGCAGCCAGAATGAGGGGGGCTGCTCTCCTGCCTGTGGACAAAACATGGAGTCTCTGCAAGAGAATTTCTTACAAAACTAATGCCTGGACAACTCTGATTCTAGCATGCACACGTGTGTCCGTTGTGTGTATATACACACACATACAAGCCTGTCGTGCAAGCAGCCCCAGTGCTCCCATTCCAATACCCACTCTCTCGCCCCAAGAAGAAACTCAAGGCCTCCTGGGAGCTGGGGGGAAATGGGGAACAGGACTCCATCCATTTCCCATTGGGCAGGTAAATTTCATGGGCAGAGGGGTAGCTGGCAGCTTAACCCAAATGATCTAGAGCTCTAGAGGGGTCTGGTCTGCAGCCGAGCAAGCAAGCCACCTGGAGCCCTAATCCTTCCCACCAGGTCTAGTCATCTTCAGGAAACGGAGCTTCCCTGATGCCCATTGGCAGGCTGTATGCTATGAGTGGGGTCAGTCAGTGCCCCAGGGTCCCGTCCACCTGTGGCGCAGCCTGAAAGGCCTCTCCCTGCACCAGAACCCAAGCTGGATCACAGCTCCAAGCCTCAGGCTCCCCACCTCCATCACAATGGTACCAGCTTCCATTCTATGAGGGCTTACTACACACCAGGCTCTGTGCATACTGACACATCTAATCCTCACAACAACCCTAAGAGTCAGGTACTATTACTGTCCCCATTTAACTGATGAGGAAACTGCAGCACAGAGAGGGAGAGTAACTGGCTTAAGGTCACCCAGTAATTAGAGGAGCAGGATTTGAGTTCAGGCAGGTTAGCTCAAGTCTTAATCACTATGTTGTGTGCCTCGCATGTGGTGCTAGGTTAAGACTGGACCAGAAGTTGGTATGTCCCTGCCCTGTTGGATCTGGAAGCTGCTCTTAGCCTCAGTCTGGAGCCATCACCCTTGAATCCTTTGTCTAGCTGCCAGTCCCCAACTGTTTCTGTCAAGATTACCCTGGTCAAAGCCCTTCTATATACTCCCTAACCAGAAAATGACTACTGTGTGCTAAAGACAGCCATAGGCTCTGGTCCCTGGTCCCTTCTCCAGCCTCATCCCACTCGTCCTGTGTTCCAGCATCACTCCCTGAACACGGAGGCTCACACTGGCCTCAGCCTGAAGTGCTGCCCCCTCTACTAGCTAAGGTCTACTCTCTTTCAAGACCCATCTGCACTTCCCTCCTTTAGGAAGCTCTTTGATGAGCCCCATTCTGTTCCTTCCTGCCGCAATCCTGACCCAGGCCCTCCAGATCTGCGATTACTGCTCTAAACTGCAATGTCTGCTCACTGGTCTGGCCTCGCCACGTTATCAGTTTCCCAGACAATGCCCTCTGTCTTGCTGGGGTAAGTCCCCAGCACCTGGCACAGTGTTCAACATACACTTGTTGAATGAATAAACAAACTAAACACATTAACCATACTTAGACTGTTTTCAGTTGTAGCATTTGCCCTGTATCAGTTTTCACGTATTATTGCCCTGGAGATGCGATACTCCATAGAAGTTAATTTCACGGGCTTCTGTATCAGGCCTGGGTTCAAACCCTGCCTCTGCCCCTTCATCTCTGTGATCAGGGGAAGACTAAGAGTTCCCCTGAGTTTCTCAGCCCTAAAATTGGGATACTACCACCTAACGTGAGGAGTCATCGTGAGGATTAAATAATCACACAGTAACTGCTTAACAGTGCTCGATGTATAGTGAATGTCCAACCAATGGGGACTGTGGCTACTGGTACTACCATCACTGTTGGCTCACCTTAGGGGATTATATAGAGCAAGAGATATTCCAGGTCTAGAAATGCACTAGCCTGCTGGAATTCCAGAGACCTAAACAAGCACAGAATTTCCCAATTCTCTGCCTTACAGTCAACTGTGAGAAGAGAGAACTGACAGGGAGCTCCCTACTCTGTTCTCTGTTCAGAGAGACGGGCCCAAACCCTCCTTCATTTCTTGTCTTCCTTCCCCTGCAGTTGACCCAGCTGCTGTCATTTCCTCCTTCCCCCAACTACAGGGGGATGAGGGTCAGCAGCTTCCAGATAAAGGGCAGAGGTTGCCCCATGTCCCTGGCAAGTGCTTTCAGGATCAGCAGTGAGGGAGGCCTTGGGAGAATGAGCCTGGCTGATTCTCTTCTAAGCTTTCCAATCAATCATTAATCCAGGTGCTGACCCAGTGCCCTGGTTTTCCAGACCAGCAACTCCACAGTCTCTCTGTGGAGCTCCCCATTTGCCAATCCAGGTCACTCCACTCCCCTCAGGGCACAAGAGAGGCCTGTGTGGGCTTCTTGCTGAAGTGGATTCACCCCAGCAGGTCACCTGAAGCTAAGCCCCAGGAGTAGCCTGGGGGCTGGTTTTGTTCAAAGGGTGCTGGAACCAGAGAAAAGACAGACAGGAGAGTGGGATACTACCACCTAACCTGAGCAGTCATCGTGAGGATTAAATAACCACACAGCAACTACTTGATAGTGCTGGATATGTAGTAAATGTCCAACAAATAGGGACTGTGGCAGCTGTGACTACCACCACTGTTGGCTCGTCTTAGGCGATTACGTGGAGCTCCTCACATTCTGTAATTCTTCCAATCCCACCAAGAGTCAGCCCCTAAATCCTGTGGAGTGGAGCTAAACTAAAACAAAAGGAAAAGCCAGCCTCAGGGAGCTACTGAAAATGTGCCTGGAGAAGAGATCTGAGTGGGAAAGATAACTCTGCACCCAGGATCAGCAAGTGGCCCTGAGTGCGCCCGGCCACCCCCAGCAGGGGAGAGGCATCAGTCATCAACTCTCCCGGCCCAGCTGCCTCTGACTATAGCTACTGAAGATTGAGGAGACACTAAAAATCTACAGTTTTCACAAACAATAGAATCTCAATGATGTCACAACATATACATAATGCATAGAAACAAAACTGGAAAGACATGGCCCAAAATGTTAACGGTTCTTTTCCCTCTGGGGTAGAGTTATAGGTGATTCTTATTTTCTTATTTACATTTTCTCATGTTCTCCAAATTCTTTAACAAAGAGCATGGGACACTTTTATGATGGAGGGAAAAGGGAGAAGTGTTTTAAAAAGTGTTTTGAAGAAAGAAAACTGAAATAACAGGCTGAGAGATACTGGGGAGGTAAAAGAAAGGCCTACCCAGGTTCCAGAAGAGACCCAGATCTCTCCTACTGAGAGCTTTAAAGGAGCTGAGGACCATCACTGCTCAGAGAAGGCTTCTGAGGTAAGGGCGTTGTGCCAGCAGGCAGAGGGCCACACCAGGGTACCTTTCCAGAACCTTCTCACCTGAGGGCCTCAGGTGCTATGGCTGCTGATGCCGTCAATGCCCCTCCACTCTTCCTCTGGGCTGCTGCCAACTGCTTTCATTTACTCATTCAACCAATGTTTGTTAAGCACCTACCATCATGTGCCAGGCTACATTAGTCAAGAAACCAACACAAATACATAACTATGAACGATGACCAGGGCTCTGAAGAATGAACGCCGAGCGCAGCAGGGGCACACTCAGAGCACGCTAGCCTAGTGTGGGTGGTCAGGGGAGGTGTTCCAGAGGACTCGGCCTTTGACAGACAGGCAGGCTTGTAGGGTTACAGAGCAATGGGGGAAGAGTGATGTGAAAAGGCCCGAAGAGGGTGGAGGACAGCATGGACCCTCTGAAGGGTGGAAAGAAGGGCTGTGTGGCTGGTGTGCTGAGAGGGCAGGGAGGCTGGTCTAGCTGAGGCTGGAGATCACTCGGGGCCTCAACAGGCAAGTTAAGGATGTGGATGTTTATCCGAAGAGCAGCAGAGAGCCTGGGAGGGTTATGAGAAGGATGGGCAGGATCAGAGCTGCATTTAAAAAGGAATTCTGCTGGCTGCTGTGGAGGGCAGAACGGAGATGATCTCAGCAGGGCTCTGAGAGGCCAGGGTTACAGCAAACCCAGCTGGGGCATGGGCGGGAGGGAGAAGGCCACCTCCTAGAGCCTTGGAAGGCTGGGTCTGGGAAGCAGCTGCCTGTTCCATTCCTGGAAAAATCCAGGCTGAGGAGAGTTGAGTACTTCTCCTGCCACCCTACTGGTGCCGTCACTGAGTAAGACATCAGATCAGAGGATCTCCAAGGCCTCTTCCTGCTCTGACCTCTCCTGGCGCTAGCATCCCAGCACTGTTCTGGTCTGAGTGATTCCCAACTAGGGCACACACATATCTGGGGAGCAAATGTGGCACCTTGCACTGCTTGGCAGGAGGCCAACTGATACGAACAGCCACACTCCTGGGCCTGACAACTCCACCTGAGCCCCCCAACTTCTGACACACAACTCTCGTGAGCAGCACACCAACCTGTGGATCAGTGGCCCTGCTCTACGAGCTATGTGGCTACGGGGCATAGACTAGACACCACTATCATAACCTCTTCTTCTTAAACAACTAAGACTAGGACATTGGCCAGCCCTTTAAAGTTCAGGAAGCACCTTCACGGACATAATCTCATCTAATTGACCTAGTGACAGGAGGGCAGATAGGACTACCGTGTGTTGAGCATCTCCAATGTATTATTTCATTTTAACACTACAATGATCCTCTGAAGGAAGCTCTGACTAACTCCTGCTGGCCATATGCAAACTAGGTGAGGGGACGGAGGCTGGTGGCAAGGAAAGGGGAAGCACACTGAGGGGGTGGCCAGGCCTAGTGAGACGGAATGAAACTCTGACCAGCCCAGGAGAAATGGGACTCACAGGTGGAGGGGAGAAGGCAGAAATGGGTTGGCGGCACTGAGTGACTTCTGAACCTCCTCCTCACGGGGAGAGAAGACACAGAAGAACCCTACAGCTAAGCCAGGATCAGTCAGCTCTCCAGGAGAAACTACGGCTCCCCAAGTTCGAGCTTCACCTCAAAGTGTTCATGTCCTCTGACCTTGTAATCCCCCTCATAGGAAAATGTACTGGGCTATTCAATGAAGTATCATTTATAATAATGAAATCAATTTTTATAATAATGAAAAATATTTATAATAGTGAAAAATAACAGAAATGACTCAATGCCCAGTAATAGAGGAATGGTGAAATAAATTAGGGCACCCCCCAGAAAATGGAGCATTATCCAGCCACTAAACCCAGGTTCCCACTGAATATTTAATAGCTTGTTTAGTGAAAAATAGCAGAATGCAAAACTAAATAGCATAATTCCCATAAAAATGAGTAGAGAGAAGAGTGACGTCAGCATCATGGCGGAGTGAGATTCCCTCTTTGAATCTCTGCCCCCTACGACACAACGAAAACATCATTCACATTCCAACAGAGCTCAATCAAACACTACGAAGGACTTCTGAGAAACCCCTGCTGCCATACATCGGACGGTGGAGGCGCGGGAAGCCCAGGAGAACGGGAGGAGAGGTAGGAGGTTGTACTCCCCCTCCCCAATCGATCGGCAAAAACAGCGCGGTTCGCGGACAGAGGGGGGAGGGGCGGCCCACAGCGGGGAAAACTAGCGCCATCCAGGTGCTCTCACAGACTGTCGCGAGATCCCCACGGGGAAGCGACGACGGACTGTTTAGCGGGTGTAGCAAACACCCTAACAGAGCCAGAAAGGAAACCCCCGGGTCAAGCAGGAGAAAGAGAGGACCCCTCCCCCCACACACCCGGCGTTTCAGCATAATCCCTCCGGGGGCTGCAGCCGCGCAGCCGCCTCAGAGCAAACCGCTCGCGATCTCCATCTAGTGGCAGCAGGGGGAAACTGCAGGACTAACTTTAATCATGACGGGTAAAAATAAAGCCGTCCCCGTCGGATCCTTGCGAAAATATGTCAGGGCTACAGACCAAAAGGAAAATGAAAAACACCCAGAAACCAACCCTGAAGGCACAGAATTTGATAACCTGAATGAGAGAGAATTCAAAATAGCTATCATAAACAAGCTCAACGAAATACAAGAGAACACACAGAAACAAATCAACGAATTCAGGGATTATGTCACAAAAGAGATTGAAACCATAAAGAAAAACCAATCAGAATTATTGGAGATGAAAAACAAAATGAATGAGATAGTGGAAAAAATGGAGTCTTTAAAGAGCAGAACTGACAATATGGAGGAACGAATTAGCACTATTGAGGATAGCCACGCAGAAATGCTCCTGGTAGAGGAGGAGAGAGAGCTAAGACTAAAAAGAAATGAAGAAATTCTTCGAGAAATATCAGACTCAATGAGGAAAAGCAACATAAGGATAATAGGTATTCCAGAAGGAGAAGAAAGAGAAAAAGGAGCAGAGAGTTTGTTCAAAGAAATAATAGCTGAGAACTTCCCCAACCTAGGGAACGAAAGGGAAATAACAGTGAATGAAATCAATAGATCACCTAAATATATAAACAGGAATAAAAAATCATCTCGCCACATAGTAGCAAACTTGAAGAATACCCGTGACAAGGAAATAATATTGAAGGCAGCTAAACAAAAAAACAAAATAACATACAAAGGAAACCCCATCAGGCTCTCAGCTGATTTCTCGACAGAAACTCTACAGGCTAGGAGAGACTGGAATGATATATTCAAAATCATGAAAGACAAAAACCTTCAGCCGAGAATACTTTATCCAGCAAAAATATCCTTCAAATACGATGGAGAAATAATAACTCTCCCTGATAAACAAAAGCTAAGAGAGTTCGTCACCACAAGACCCCCACTACAAGAAATGCTCAAGAAGGCCCTTAGGCCTGAAAAAAAACAAATGAGAAAGGGGATACAAAGATTTCAGCAAGGAGAAAAGCAAGGAGACTGAACCAGAACAAAATACAGTTGGAAAACATCAAAAATTAATTCAAGCTCATCACTGGAAACACACATTCATGACACAATCTGGAATAAAGAGATAACAAATAAGGAGGGGAAGAGGTAAGGGATTGAACTGACCCAGCCTCAGGAAAAAGGAGGCATCTGAAAATGTACTTTCTTATCCAGGAGATCGCTTATATAAACCGCACGGTAACCACTAAACAAACAACCAGAAGAGAACCACACATGACAAATAAAGAGAAAACCAAGAGAATGAACATGCAGAAATACCAAATTGAATTTGGAGTCCGAAACACAAGGGACAAGAAATGAAGGAAATGCAAAAGAACCAGAAGATGAACAATAAAATAGCAACATTAAACCCTCATATATCAATAATCACTCTAAATGTAAATGGATTGAATTCTCCAATCAAAAGACACAGAGTGGCAGGATGGATTAAAAACCAAGATCCAACAATCTGCTGCCTCCAGGAAACACATCTCAGCTCTAAAGACAAACACAGACTCAAAATAAAAGGATGGAAAACAATACTCCAAGCTAATGGCAAACAAAAGAAAGCAGGAGTAGCCATACTTATATCAGACAAAGTAGACTTCAAGATAAAAAAGGTAATGAGAGACAAAGAAGGGCAATATATAATGATAAAAGGGATACTTCACCAAGAAGACATAACACTTATAAATATCTATGCACCCAACACAGGAGCACCAAAGTACATAAAACAACTGCTAAAAAACCTTAAAGGAGATATTAACAATAACACAATAATAGTAGGGGATCTTAATACCCCCCTTACATCAATAGATAGATCATCCAGACAAAAAGTCAATAAGGAAATACTGGACTTAAATGAAAAACTAGATGCAATGGATTTAATAGATATATACAGAGCACTCCACCCAAAAAAAGCAGAGTACACATTCTTCTCAAGTGCTCATGGAACATTCTCAAGGATAGACCATATATTAGGAAACAAGGCAAACCTCTATAAATTTAAGAAGATTGAAATCATTACAAGCATCTTTTCTGATCATAATGCTGTGAAACTAGAAATCAACTGCAAGGAAAAAACTAGGAAAGGGACAAAGATGTGGAGACTAAACAACATGCTACTGAACAACCAATGGGTCATTGATGAAATTAAAGGAGAAATCAAAAGCTATCTGGAGACAAATGAAAAGGAAAATACACCATACCAACTCATATGGGATGCAGCAAAAGCAGTCCTGACAGGGAAATTCATAGCAATACAAGCTCACCTTAACAAACAAGAAAAATCCCAAATAAATAACCTTAAATTGCACCTAACAGAGTTGGAAAAAGAAGAACAGACAAAGCCCCGAATCAGCAGAAGGAGGGAAATAATAAAAATCAGAGCAGAAATAAATGAAATTGAAACCAAAAAAACAGTAGAAAGGATCAATGAAACAAAGAGCTGGTTCTTTGAGAAGATAAATAAAATTGACAAACCCTTAGCCAGACTCACTAAGAAAAAAAGGGAGAAGACTCAAATAAATAAAATTAGAAATGAAAGAGGAGAAATTACAACAGACACCACAGAAATGCAAGGGATTATTAGGGAATACTATGAAAAACTTTACGCCAACAAATTGGACAACCTAGAGGAAATGGACAAATTCTTGGACGCGTACAACCTCCCAAAACTGAATCAAGAAGAAATAGAGAATCTGAACAGAACAATCACAAGTAAAGAGATTGAAACAGTCATCAAAAACCTCCCAAAAAATAAAAGCCCAGGACCAGATGGCTTCCCTGGAGAATTTTATCAAACGTTCAAAGAAGATTTAGCACCTATCCTTCTCAAACTATTCCAAAAAATAGAGGAAGATGGAATACTTCCCAACACATTCTATGAGGCCGACATCATGCTGATACCAAAGCCAGACAAGGACAATACAAAGAAGGAAAACTACAGGCCAATATCGCTGATGAACATAGACGCAAAAATCCTCAACAAAATATTGGCAAACCGAATACAGCAATACATCAAAAAGATCATACACCACGATCAAGTGGGATTTATACCAGGGACACAGGGATGGTTTAACATCCGCAAATCAATCAACGTGATACACCACATTAACAAAATGAAGAATAAAAACCACATGATCATCTCAATCGATGCAGAGAAGGCATTCGACAAGATCCAGCATCCATTTATGATAAAAACTCTCAACAAAATTGGTATAGAAGGAAAGTACCTCAACATAATAAGGGCCATATATGACAAACCTACAGCAAACATCCTACTCAACGGGGAAAAACTGAAAGCCATTCCTTTGAGGACAGGAACAAGACAAGGGTGCCCACTCTCACCGCTCCTATTCAACATAGTACTGGAAGTTCTGGCCAGAGCAATTAGGCAAGAACAAGGAATAAAAGGACTCCAAATAGGCAATGAAGAAGTGAAACTCTCACTATTTGCAGACGACATGATCCTATACATAGAAAACCCCAAAAATTCCATCGGAAAGCTACTAGAAACAATCAACAACTACAGTAAAGTGGCAGGGTATAAAATCAACTTACAAAAATCAATTGCATTTCTATACACTAACGATGAAAAAACAGAAAGAGAACTCAAAAAGACAATCCCATTTACAATTGCAACAAAGAGAATAAAATATCTGGGAATAAATTTAACCAAGGAGGTCAAAGACCTATACAATGAAAACTATAAGACACTATTGAAAGAAATCGAGGAGGACATAAAGAAATGGAAAAATATTCCATGCACATGGATTGGAAGAATAAATATAGTTAAAATGTCCATTCTACCTAAAGCAATCTACAGATTCAATGCAATCCCAATCAGAATCCCAATGTCATTCTTCACGGTAATAGAACAAAAACTACTGAAATTCGTATGGGGCAACAAAAGAGCCCGAATAGCTAAAGCAATCCTGAAAAAAAAGAACAAAGCTGGAGGCATCACAATCCCTGATTTCAAAATATACTATAAAGCTACAGTAATCAAAACAGCATGGTACTGGTACAAGAATAGACACACAGATCAATGGAACAGAATTGAAACCCCAGAAATAAAACCACACACCTATGGACAGCTAATCTTCGACAAAGGAGCAAAGAACATACAATGGAGAGAGGGAAGTCTCTTCAATAAATGGTGCTGGGAAAATTGGACAGCAACATGCAAAAGAATGAAAGTAGACCATCTCCTATCGCCATATACAAAAATCAATTCAAAATGGATCAAAGACCTGAAAATGAGACCTGAAACTATAAAAATCCTGGAAGAAAATATAGGCAGTACACTAATTGCGATTGGACATAAAGGGATCCTTTCAGATTCCATGTCTACCCAGACAAGGGAAACAAAAGAAAAAATAAACAAGTGGGACCTCATCAGACTAAAGAGCTTCTACAAGGCAAATGAAACCAGGATCAAAATGAATAAACAACCCACCAGCTGGGAGAAAATATTTGCAAATCGTTTGTCTGACAAGGGATTAATCTCAGTAATATACAAAGATCTCATACAACTGAGCAACAAAAAAACAAACAACCCGATCAAAAAATGGGCAGAGGATATGAACAGACATTTTTCCAAGGAAGAGATACAGATGGCCAATAGACACATGAAAAGATGTTCAACATCACTAATCATCAGGGAAATGCAAATCAAAACTACACTGAGATATCACCTTACACCGGTTAGAATGGCTATAATCACCAAGACAAATAACAACAAATGCTGGAGAGGTTGTGGAGAAACGGGGACCCTCATTCACTGCTGGTGGGAATGCAAACTGGTGCAGCCTCTATGGAAAACAGTATGGAGAGTCCTCAAAAAATTAAAAATAGAAATACCGTATGATCCAGCAATACCACTCTTGGGCATCTACCCAATGGACGTGAAATCAACCATCACAAGAGGCGTATGCACCCCTATGTTCATTGCAGCATTATTCACTATAGCCAAGAAGTGGAAGCAACCCAAGTGTCCCTCAACTGAAGATTGGTTAAAGAAGATGTGGTATATACATACAATGGAATACTACTCAGCCATAAGAAAAGACACAATTGTCCCATTTGCAACAACATGGAAGGACCTAGAGGGTATTATGTTAAGTGAAATAAGCCAGAGAGAGAAGGACAGACACTGCATGAACTCACTCATATATGGAATATAAGTGAACACACGGACAGAGAGAACTGATTGGTGGTTACCAAGGGGAAGGGGGGTGGGGGGGCACAAGGGGTGAAGGGTTACATCCACAAGGTGACGGACAAAAATGTACAACTAAAACCCCACAGTGTTATAAACTAAGACATCAATAAAAAAAAAAAAAAAAATGAGTAGAGAAAAAAATGAGAAGGAAGTTTTCCTGTATGAGTAGGGTGGTAGGTTATTGTTCTTATGTTGCTGTACTTTTTAAACTTTCTGTATCGACCATGTGTTATCTTCATCTTACTTGACCCATCAGATCATGTGATACGTTGCTGGATCCTTCCTCCTTAATACCTTTTCTTCACTTGGCTCCCAGGTTTTCCTCTGACCTCACTGGCTGCTCCTTATCAATCTCCTGTGCTGGTCGCAGTCGGCAATTTTCTTCTCAATCTCTAAAGGTCTCCTTCATTCTCCATCTACACTCCCTCCCTGCATGATCTCATGCTGGCTCATGGCTTTCGATACCTTCAGTACGCTGATGACTCCCATATTCCTCTAGTCCCAGCTTCTCTGACATCTCCACATGGATGCCCAATGGTATCACAAGCCTAACACAACCAAAACCGAGCCCTTGACCCTCCCCCCAAGGTCTTTCCCATCTCAGTAAATGGCAGCTCCAACCTTCTAGTTGGCCAGGTCAAACTGCTGGAGTCGGCGAATCTGTTGGCTCTGCCTTTAATAAATACCCAGAATCTAATCACTTCTCACAACCTCCACTGCTATGACCCTGGTCCAAGCCAACACCATCTCTTGCCTGGATTATTGCAATAGCCTACTAACTAGCTTCTCTGTTTCTGGCTTCATCCCACTACTCTCCACACAGTAGCCAGAGTGATCCTTTTAAGTCAGATTCTGTCCCTCCTGTGACAAATCCCTCCAGGTGCTTCCTGCTCAGTTTTACAATGGGGTGCAATGCCTTCTGGAACTGGTGCCCCTGTCTACTACTTCCCTCCTGGTACACTATGCACGAGGCACATGGCCTCCTTGCTGGTCCTGAACACAGTAGGCATATCTTGCCTCAGGGCCTTTGCAGCTGTTCCCTCCAGCTGAAAATGTTCTTCCAGGAATCTATCTACATGGCTTGCTGCCTCATCTCCTCAGGGCTTTGCTCAAATGTGACAGTTCACCTAACCACCCTATTTAAAACCACCCCAGCCCACCCTCAGGTACTCCATTTCCCTTCTCTGCCTCAAGTTTTTCCTTAGCTCTTACCACGATATGGAATAGTATGTATGTATGTGTACATGTATGTATGTATACATATATGTGTGTATATATTTTTTCTCATTTGTTTACTGCTTGTCTCTCCTTAAAAGAATAAAATCCCACAAGGCAGAGATTTTCGTCTGTTTAGATTCATGCTGATCCTTAAGTCTTAGAGGAGTGACTGGCAGATAGTAATTGCTCAATAAATATTTGTTGAATAAACAAACAACTTTTTATAACTGGAAAAAAGATTTCCATTCACAGCCCAGCCTAAAGCAGACCATTTGTTCCCGGGTTTCAGTTTTCCAGGGGCAATCCAACCCTGCTCTCCAGACCATTCCAGTCAAAAGAGGAACTCATCAGGATTACGATAAATTGGTAGAAAGGCAGTGGAGGTTTCTGGAGTCCAGAAACAGCTGGCTGAGAGACCTAGCTGTGGTTCAGCCGGTTTTTTGGCTAATCTGCCAAGTGATCTTGGAGGAGGTGGTTCACTTTTCTGGGCTTCATTTTCCCCATTGGGAGGGAGTGTTGTGCGCTTCTATCCCCCTTTTGACTCTAAAATCCTCTCACTGAGCAGATTCCAAGAGTAGTACTCAATAGGAGGAGGCCTCCTCGGTCATTCCCGGGCCTCAGCTCCTCTCGGGTAGGGGGTGGAGAGGTGGTGACAAATCCTCGGGTGCCTTTAAAGTATTTACACTCCAGTCAGGGAGGAAGATAAGACCAGTACCTGCAACTACCAGAGGGAAGGCTATACACAGGCGGGTGGAGGCGCGGAGGGTGGCTGAGTGCTGAGGAGGAGGAAATGGCCTCTGCTGGAAGCCTCAGGGAAGGTTCAAGGCCGAGGAGAGCTGGGTCATCCAGAAATGATCTTAAAAGTAAAATATGCTCATTAGAGAAACACTTAAAAGAGTTCAGAGAAGAACATAAAATAGAGAAGTGGGCAGATTATCTTCTTTATACAGACTGAGGAGTAGGGTGTTCTAGGTAGGGGAAATGCAGAATCCCAGGAGAGGGAGGTAGAGAGAGACACAAGCAGACCAGGGTGGCAGGAACCGGAAAAGGCTGGGGAAGCAGGTCATGGCAAAATGCACACAAAAAACCTCCTATAACTCTTCTTACATGGAGCTTACACAAATTCTGCTTGAATCAAAAACTACATAGTGTTTCTATTGGCCAGGCATTATTGTAAGCTCCTTACATATAGTGACTCACTTAGGCTTCACAAGTGAGGACTATGAAGCAGTTACTATTATCTGCAATTAGAGATGAAAAAACTGGAACAGGAGAATAAAGCAATTTCCATGATCCGAGCCAGGATGCAGAGCCAGGAGCCAGTCTGCCTTCAGGGTGGGAATTCTCATCCACTCCACTGTTGTCCCTCGCTTCCATTCCTGAACCCCTCTAATGCTAAAAAGTCTCCTGTATCCTAGAGAGTGGACCCTCCCTCCAACTAACTTCCATCCCTAATCCTGTCCTGCCTGGCCTCTGATCACCAAGTATCAGCCTGCACCTTCCTCCTCCTCAGAGCCATTGTCTCCAGGTGAAAACCTCTCAGTCACAGCAGCATCTGTCACTTGACAGTTTCCCAACCTCTCCTCTTCCTTAATTCATCATGCCCTCTTAATGTGTGGCTCCTAAAACTCCAATAATCAAGATGAAGCTAAAGTGCTGGAATACTTTAAATCTGAGGAGCACATCTTCTATCTTTTCTCCTAAGTCAACGAGGGGCCAAAGTGTCATGAGACGCTTTCTACTAGGCACCGTCTGTTTATTAACCTTTGGAAAAGGCAATTCAATAAGTTATAGGGACTGCCCAGGCCCTGCTGAAATCCAGACCCCCAGCATCCCTCCTCTCTATTGAGAAGATAGTGGGATACAGTGGAGACTGCATTAGTGCTGCATGACAAGTATACCCCAGCTCTGTTATTACCATGCTGTGTACCTCTGGGCAACCTTCTAACCTCTCTGTGGCTCAGTTTTCCCATCTCTGAGATGGGACTAATACCCACATGTCTCCCTAATGGAGGCAGCAAGACATGAATGAGATATTAAATGTGAAAAACATTTATATTATACAATTTATATGCCAAAATGTTGATGGGTATCTCTTAGGAGTAATTATTTCTTCTGTTATTATTTACCCAACTTTTCTAAATTTTCTATAATGAACATGTGCTGTGTTTAGTAGGAAAAAATAAAAAACAGGTTTTAAAAGCATGATACAGGGGCTGGCTTGGTGGTATAGTGGTTAAGTTCATGTGTTCTGCTTCGGCAGTCCAGGGTTTGCAGGTTTGGATCCTGGGTGCGGACCTATGTACTGCTTATCAAGTCATGCGGCAGCAGGCGTCCCACATATAAAGTAGAGGAAGTTGGGCACGGATGTTAGCCCAGGGCCAATCTTCCTCAGCAAAAAGAGGAGGATTGGCAGCAGACGTTAGCTCAGGGCGAATCTTCCTCACACACACACACACACACACACACACACACACACACACACACACACACAGCATGATACAAACATGAGATATTATTTTAGAGAGTAGCAAGATGAAGCAGAAAAGGCTGAAGAAGTCTATCTCAACATGCAACATTTTGGCACATCCATGTCATGGAATTCTCTGCCGACCTTCAAGAACAGCAGGTGGCACAGGTGTGGGGCCATGGCAGGATGGCCGTATGGGAGGAAACAGCAAGTGGTGGAACTGCACATCTGCCTCACACCCATTTTGTTTAAGACAACAACATAGAGCTAACACACACTTGCCCAACAACATAAACAACTGTGATGGGAAAACAGTCTGGAATAGGAAAGAGGGAAGGAGGAGTGTGATGGTGGGGAGATTAATAGTTTTTACATGTTTGTAGTTGCAATTATTTTTAAAACAAGCATCAATGTCTTTTGCAATGAAGCTAAGTAGAAGAGCCAGGAGTCTCCTTCAAAAATTTCCTGCTTTCTGAGGCGTGATGTCAGCATCATGGCCAAGTGAGCTCTCCCCTTAGACTCTCCCCTTCTAAGATACAACAAAAAGGATATTCATATACCAACAGAGGATATTCACACAACACAAAAGATGTCTGAGAGACCCATGCAGCCATACATCTGAAGGTGGAGGTGCTGGAATCCCTGGAGGAAGTGGAAGGAGGTAAGGAGAACTTCTCTCCACGCCCAATGGCAGCCACTCCAGGACCAGGACTGCACGGCTCCCAGGGTGGGGGAGGGGCAGCCCTCTGTAGGAAAACGGTTGCTCTCCAAGTTCCCTCACAGCCCATGGGAAACTCCCACAGAGAGGTGACTGAACTGTTACCAGGTGTCTTCATCAAGCTAGCACCTCAGGAGAGTAGATAGCGAGGGAAGAGCGAGAAGGCCCCAGGATCAGGCAGGCGAAAGAAAGCACTCTTCCTCCTGCCCGTCACTTCAGCTCAGCTGTTTAGCCAGACTGCCCATGCAGACAATAGAAAAGAAGCAGCTGAGAGCCAGTGAGCGTGGATCACAGCAGGCTCAGACCCCCAGCTCTGGACCCCCACCCAGTGGCAGCAGGTGGAAGCTGCAACCAGATGTTACCATTATGAGGAAAAACAAATCCATGCCATCAAACGGTATACAAAAATACATTAAATCTCCACACCAGAAGGAAAATGACAAGCACCCAGAAATCAGTCCTGAAGGCACAGAAATTTATAATCTAAAAGACAGAGAATTCAAAATAGCTATCATAAAAAAGCTCAATGAGTTACAAGAAAGTACAGATAGTTCAATGAAATCAGGAACTTCTTCACAAAAGAGATTGAAACTATAAAGAAAAACCAGTCAGAAAGGTTGGTGATGAAAAACACAATGGAGGAGATAAAGAAAAATCTGGAATCTTTAAAGAACAGAACTGACAATATGGAGGAAAGAATTGGCAATACAGAGGATAGGAATGAAGAAATGCTCCAGATGGAGGAGGAGAGAGAACTAAGACTAAAAAGAAATGAAGAAATTCTCAGAGAAATATCTGACTCAATTAGGAAATGCAACATAAGGATTATAGGTATTCTAGAGGGAAAAGAGAGGGAAAAAAGAGCAGAGAGCTTGTTTAAAGAAATAATAGCTGAGAACTTCCCAAACCTGGGGTAGAAGCTGGAAATACAAGCGAATGAAGTCAATAGATCTCCTAATTATATCAACATAAAAAGACCCTCTCCAAGGTATACAGTAGTAAAACTGGCAAAAGTCAATGACAAAGAAAAACTATTAAGGGCAGCAAGACAAAAAAAAAAAAAAAAAAAATGTACAAAGGAATTCCTATCAGGCTCTCAGCGGATTTCTCAGCAGAAACCTTACAGGCTAGGAGAGAGTGGACTGATATATTCAAAATTCTGAAAGACAAAAACTTTCAGCCAAGAACACTCTATCCAGTGAAAATATCCTTCAGATATGATGGAGAAATAATAACTTTCCCAGATAAACAAAAGCTAAAGGAGTTCATTGCCACAAGACCCCCACTACAAGAAATGCTCAAGAAGGCCCTCATGCCTGAAAAAAAAAAAAAGAGAGAAAGGGGATACAAAGCCTTGAGCAAGGAGAAAAATAGGCAGACAAAATCAGAAAAATTGCAGCTCTCTATCATGAACACTTAATTATAACATCAAAGATAAAGGGAAGGAAAACACCAAAAATAAATATAACCTCATCACTTTAACCACAAACTCACAACACAAGATGGAATAAGTTGTGACAATAATAACTTAGAAGGGGAAGAGGAAATGGATGGAATCAACTTAGTCTAAGGAAATAACAGACCATCAGAAAATGGACTATCTTGTCTACAAGATTTTTTATACAAACCTCATGATAACCACTAAACAAACAATCAGAACAGAGAGACATATGATAAATAAAGAGAAAATAAGAAAACCATCATACAGAACTACCAAACTGAATTGGCAGTCCAAAACACACGGGACAAGAAACAGAGGAAATGCAGAACTGGAAAATGAGCAATAAAATAGCAACATTAAGCCCTCATATATCAATAATCACTCTAAATGTAAATGGGTTGAATTCTCCAATCAAAAGACACAGAGTGGCGGGATGGATTAAAAAACAAGACCCAACAATATGCTGCCTCCAGGAAACACATCTCAGATCTAAAGACAAACACAGGCTCAGAGTAAAAGGATGGAAGACAGTACTCCAAGCTAATGGCAAACAAAAGAAAGCAGCAGTTGCCATACTTATATCAGACAAAGTAGACTTCAAGATTAAAAAGGTAATGAGAGACAAAGAGGGGCAATATATAATGACAAAAGGGATAGTCCACCAAGAAGACATATCACTTATAAATATATATGCACCCGACACAGGAGCACCAAAGTACATAAAGCAACTATTAACAAACCTAAAAGGAGATATTAACAACAACACAATAATAGCAGGGGATCTTAACACCCCACTTACATCAATGGATAGATCATCCAGACAGAAAGTCAATAAGGAAACAGTGGACTTAAATGAACAACTAGATGAGATGGACTTAGATATATAGAGAGCACTCCATCCAAACACAGCAGATTACACATTCTTCTCAAGCATGCATGGAACATTCTCAAGGATAGACCATATGTTGGGAAACAAGGCAAGCCTCTATAAATTTAAGAAGATTGAAATCATAACAAGCATGTTTTCTGACCATAAGGCTATGAAACTAGAAATCAACTACAAGAAAAAAACTGGGAAAGTGACAAAGATGTAGAGACTAAACAACATGCTACTGAACAACCAATGGATCACTGAAGAAATTAAAGGAGAAATCAAAGAGCATCTGGAGACAAATGAAAATGAAAATATACCACACCAACTCATATGGGATGCAGCAAAAGCAGTCCTGAGAGGGAAACTCATAGCAATACAGGCCTACCTTAACAAACAAGAAAAATCCCCAATAAGCAACCTTAAAATACACGTAACAGAATAGAAAAAGAAGAACAAAGAAAGCCCAAAGTCAGCAGAAGGAGGGAAATAATAAAAATTAGAGCAGAAATAAATGAAACTGAAACAAACAAACAAACAGTAGAAAGGATCAATGAAACAAAGAGTTGGTTCTTTGAGAAGATAAACAAAATTGACAAACCCTTAGCCAGACTCACCAAGAAAAAAAGACAGAAGGCTCAAATAAATAAAATTAGAAATCAAAGAGAAGAAATTACAACAGATACCACAGAAATATAAAGGATTATAGGAGAATACTATAACCATACGCCAACAAATTGGACAATCTAGACGAAATAGATAAATTCCTAGACTCATACAACCTCCCCAAACTGAACCATGAAGAAATAGAGAATCTGAATAGACCAATCACAAGTAAAAAGATTGAAACAGTAGTCAAAAACCTCCCCAAAAATAAAATTACAGGACCAGATGGCTTCTCTGGAGAATTTTACAAAACATTCAAAGAAGACTTAATATCTATCTTTCTCAAACTATTCCAAAAAGTAGAGGAAGATGGAACACTTCCTAACACATTCTATGAGGCCAACATCACCCTGATACCAAAGCCAGACAAAGACAACAACACATAGAAGGAAAATTAGAGGCAAATATCGCTGATGAACATAGATGCAAAAATCCTCAACAAAATATTGGCAAACTGAATACAGCAATACATTAAAAAGATTATTCACCATGATCAAGTGGGATTTATATTAGGGACACAGGGATGGTTCAACATCCACAAATGAATCAATGTGATACACTACATTAATAACAGAACAAGGACTAAAAATCACACGATCATCTCAATAGATCCAGAGAAGGCATTTGACAAGATCCAACATCCATTTGTGATAAAAACTCTCAACAAAATGGGTACAGAAGGAAAGTACCTCAACATAATAAAGGCCATATATGACAAACCCACAGCCAACATCATACTCAGTGGGGAAAAACTGAAGCCATTCCTCTGAGGACAGGAACAAGACAAGTGTGCCCACTCTCACCACTCTTATTCAACATAGTACTGGCCAGAGCAATTAGGCAAGAAAAAGGAAAAAAAGGAATCCAAATAGGCAACAAAGAAGTGAAAACTCTCGCTGTTTGCAGGCAACATGATTTTATACATAGAAAACTCTAAAGAATCTATCAGAAAACTATTAGAAATAACAACTACAGCAAAATTGCAGGGTACAAAATCAACTTACAAAAATCAGTTGCCTTTCTATACTCTAATAATGAACTAACAGAAAGAGTACTCAAGAACACAATCCCATTTACAGTCGCAACAAAAAGAATAAAATATCCAGGAATAAATTTAACCAAGGAGGTGAAAGACCTATAAAATGAAAACTATAAGACACTGTTGAAAGAAATCTATGATGACTAAAGAAATGGAAAGCTATCCCATGCACATGGATTGGAAGAATAAACATAGGTAAAATGTCCATACTACCTAAACCAATCTACAGATTCAGTGCAATCCCATTCAGAATCCCAATGACATTCTTCACAGAAGTAGAACAGAGAACATTAGAATTTGTATGGGGCAACAAAAGACCCCAAATAGCTAAAGAAATCCTGAGGGAAAAAACAAAGCTGGAGGCTCACAATCCCTGACTTCAAAACATACTACAAAGTTATAATAATCAAAACAGCATGGTACTGGTACAAAAACAGACACAGAGATCAATGGAGCAGAATCAAAAGCCCAGAAATAAAACCACTCATCTACAGACAGCTAATCTTTGACAAAGGAGCTAAGAACATACAATGGAGAAAGAAAGTCTCTTCAATAAACAATGCTGGGAAAACTGGACAGTCACATGCACAAGAATGAAAGTATTCTTTTGCCATACACAAAAATTAACTCAAAATGGATCAAAGACTGGAAGGTAAGACCTGAACTGTAAAACTCCTAGAAGAAAATGCAGGCAGTACACTCTCTGACATTGGTCATAGAAGGATCTTTTCGAATTCCACATCTACTCAGACTAGGGAAAAAAAGAAAAAATAAAACAAGTGGGACTTCACCAGACTAAAGAGCTTCCGCAAGGCAAATGAAACCAGGATCAAAATGAAAAGACAACCCACCAGCTGGGAGGAAATATTTGCAAATCATATATCTGACACGGGGTTAATCTCCATAAGATATAAAGAACTCACACAACTCAACAACAAAAGAACAAACAGCCCGATTGAAAAATGGGCAGAGGATACGAACAGACACTTTTCCAAGGAAGATACACAAATGGCCAATAGGCACATGAAAAGATCTTCAACAGCACTAATCATCAGGGAAATGCAAATCAAAGCTACACTAAGATATCACCTTACATCGTTAGAATGGCTATAATCACCAAGACAAAAAATAACATGTTGGAGATGTTGCGGAGAAAAGGGAACCCTCATTCACTGCTGGTGGGAATGCAAACCGGTGCAGTCTCTATGGAGAACAGTATGGAGATTCCTCAAAAAATTAAAAATAGAAATACCTTATGATCCAGCTATCCCACTACTGGGTATTTATCCAAAGAACCTGAAATCAACAATCCAAAGAGACTTATGCAGACATCAATAAAAATGAAAATTAAAAACAACAACAACAAAAAAAAAACAGGTAAACTGTCTTCCAAAGTGGCTATACCATTTTGCATTCCCACCAGCAAGTACGAGATCAGCAGCATTTGGAATTGTCAGTTTTTTTAATCTTAACCATTCCAACAGGTGTGTAGTTGCTCCTCACTGTTTTAATTTTCATTTCCCTAATAACAAATAATGTTGAGCATCTTTTCATGTGGCTGTTTGCCATCTGCAAATTTTCTTTTAAGTGTCTGTTCGGGTCTTTTGTCCATTTTTTTAAATTGGTTGGTTGCTTTATTGTTGAGCTTTAAAAATTCATTATATATTCTGCATATACATTCTTTATCAGAGATGTGATTTGCAAACATTTCTCCCAGGTCTTTTCATTGTCTTAACAGTATCTTTTGTAGAGTAAAACTTTTTAATTTTGATAAAGTCCAATTTATCAATTTTTCTTTCATTGATTGTAAAAGGACTGTCTCTAAGAAGAAAGTGAGTTCTTATAGCCAAGTGTAACAGAGAAGCCAGATCATTTTGAGAACATGATGAAAGTATCTTATTTTTGTCAATAAGAAGAAAAAAAGTAATTCCAAACTCAGGGGGGCGGGGGGGGGGAGCTATATAGAAAGTCACTGTCCAATTATAAACCAAATTAAAATATATAATTTTGAAAAAATATGGAATAGAAAAAAAAGATAACCAATTTGACCTCGATCCTAAAAACCTTATTGCTAAGGTCATGACTTTGGACCCAGAGATAAAGAAATGTAATCACAGTGTACTATTTGGTTCTGCATTGTGTAATCATAAGTTAAATAGTTAAATGTTGTTTATTGGTTTTAACTTTCAGAATAAATTGAAAGCATGGAAGAGTTAAAAAACAAAAAACAAAGAGGCTTATGCACCCCTATGTTCACTGCAGCATTATTCACTATAGCCAAGAAATGGAAGCAACCCAAGTGTCCCTCAACTGATGATTGGATAAAGAAGATGTGATACATATACATATATATATATATATACATATATATATATATATATATATATATATATATAATGGACTACTACTCAGCCATAAAAAAAGATAAAATTGTCCCATTTGCAACAACACGGATGGACCTGGAGGGTATTGTGTTAAGCAAAATAAGCCAGACAGAGAAAGACAAACACCGTGTGATTTCACTCATATATGGAAGATAAACTAACACAGGGACAGAGAGAACAATTTGATGGTTACCAGGGGGAAGGGGGTTGGGAGATGGGCACAAGGGGTGAAGGGGTGCATTTATATGGTGAATGACAAACAATAATATACAACTAAAATTTCAATGTTATAAACTATTATGACATCAATAAAAAAAAATTTCCTGCTTTCTCCCTAATAAAAGCTCTAGATCTCACTTGAGTGAAACCAGCTCAGGAACTAAGGGTGAATGTTCACACCAGAGGGGGCAAAGCTCTCCCGGTGTTAGATCTCAAAGACTTAAGTACTCGCTTTCTGGCCTCCCTTTCCTTTTCAAGTGGTTGCTTACCAAGGTCCCAGATAAGGGTCTAGTTAACAAATATTTGAAAAGCATGAAGTCCCCATAGAGGAAAGGGAGAACCAGAGGTGAGGGACTGAACGGACAACTAAAACAAGGATATTCAAATCTCAGGGAGCCCAGAACAGACTTTTTAAACCTCAAAGCACCTTGGAGAGACAGAAAATTGGCCCAGGCCCTCACCTTCCAATTCTATCATTCTGACAGCAACTTCTGGATTTTACGCCTGCAGGACAGCCTGCAAGAGCGCTCAGTGAGAAAGCTGGTCAAGAAACCTCAATCCCCTTCCTCAGGCCTCAGAGCCAGGAGGGAGGGTGTGTGGGGAGATGGGAAAATGCCAGGACGGGAGCGACTTAGTGATGACACTTGGGGAATTCATTCAGAGAGTGGAAGGCCTTACACGTCAGGTCATGTCAGGCTCCTGGTATGGATTTCAGTCCTGTCTGGCAGGAGGGAGAAGGGCCTCCTTCAAAGAATCAAGTAAAGCACTAGTACTGTTCCCTGCACCTTCAGCCAGTGATGATGGCGAGCCTGTCTGTAAACACTGCTTTCCCTCTGGGGTTCTCTCTCCCCAGTGGCACCCTCTGCCCCTGCCTACCTGGCTGCCAGAGCCCGGAGGGGGGGTCTCTCTAGGATACAAAGCTTGAAGAGGCCATGAACCAAGGGCAGAAGGACTCCCCAGGATTCCCCTCAGGGTCCACACAGCACAGCCTGCTCCTAGTTAGGCCACTTTGGCCCTGGCCCTGAATTCGGCCCCTTCACTGGAGGCCTGTGAGGATAAACAATGCAGGGAGAAGCAGCCGGAACTTGGGAAGGCTGACTCTCCTGGACTCTCAGCTCTACAGCAACAGGACAACATGGCTTTGACAAACCACATCTTGATTGTGCCAGAGCCACTGCTTTCCCCAAAACAACTGCTCTGGGGAAGGATACAAGGATAGCATGAGGAACAGATACTACTCACCAAGTACTCGGGTTCTACTTGCCTTGGGGAGAGCTGCTAACTGGGGAGATGACAGGTTGGTGGGCTGGTGGGCCGTCAGAGCAGAAGGCTGGCAGGAGCAGTCCTGGAGTACTCCAGAGTCGCTGCCACTGCCCTCCTTTCTGGCTGCTTCCTCGAGAACCTCCACCCAAACCGTGGGGCATCCAGAGCACATAGGCGGTGTCTCCCCACCCACAGCAACCTGCTTGGCAAGGCTCTGCACACTTTTCCCATCTTAATACTTCCTGTCTTCCTCCCTCCCCCCAGGAACCCAGGCAGGCTGTGGCAGTACCTTTCTCCATCCATCTGGACTGCGCTTGGGATTCACGGGCCAATTTGGGGATCCCAGGCACTGACCCTAACATAGGCCAGGGCCAGGTACGTGACACCTGCACTTCCCTGTCTATGCAGGCAGGTGCTGGAACAGTACCAGCAGCTCACCTTTGTAACACATGCACGAAAGCATTTATTCCAAAGGTCACCGAAGAACATCCAACAGCCCGCCTACCAGCTTGCCTGAGGTGCCCAGGCCTTCCGACTGACCGGACAACCTGCCTCATGCAGGAGAGGAACCTGGGCGAGACAGAGGCACCTTTTCCCTCACCTTAGATCCTACTGGGGTTGGTGTTCTGTTTGGTTCTGAGCACTAGTACCTAGTGCTTGGTGCCACCATAATGATGACCACCCACTTCAGAGGAGGCAGCTTGGCACAAGGGCAAGGGCAGGGCTTTGGCCCAAACAGAACTGGGTTTGAATCCTAGCTCTGCCCCTCACTAGCCGAGTGGCCTTGGGCAAATTGCTTCACCTCTTTGAGAGTCTATTTCCTTATATCGCTCAGCCCAGAGAGATGACATAACTTGTCTACAATCATGGGGAGAGATGGTTGTAGAGCTTGGTTCCAAATCCCGGTTTCCTGGCTCCCAGGACTCTCTTAACTACACCAAGACATTTCCCAATAGCAGCTATAACTGACAGAGAAACGGTCTCTTTTCTTTTTTTTTCAGTCTCTTTTAAAAATGGCTGTCAGCTATTCCCAAAGTCAGTGAAAAGTTCCTTCCAAAGTCCTCTGCCTGAAAACAAAAGTAGCCATCACAGACACCAACTTAACCAGGTGATTAAAGCTATTAGCATCACCTTTACTGGGTGCAACTGGCCCCATCATGCTTCCTGAGGTGAAGCGACAGGAAACACTCATCACCTATGTAGGTTCCCACCAAAAATGTTAACCCGAATCTAATCACAAGGAAACAATCCAACAAATATGGAATGTGAACAATCTATGACACAGTATCAAGCAAATGTGACAAATTGTTAGCATTTGGTGAATCTTAGTGAAGGAAATACAGAAGTTCTCTTTCAACTTTTCTATAGCTTTGACCTTTTGATTAAATAAAAACAGAGAGGAAAAGAGTTGTTCTGCCTTCAGCTTACCCCATGGCTCTGAGCCAAAGAAGACTCAGTTGGATCCTGAACCATCTTTGTCAGCCGAAGTTATTTACACACTGCTTCCAAACAGCCATTGGTCAGAAAGCCATTTGTTCAGCCACCAACTTTCATGGAGCACCCTCCATGGGTGAGGCACTAAGCCAGGTCCCAAAGACATTGTGATGGATGAGACACAGCAGCTGCCCTGTGGAACTTACTTGCCAGGGAACTCTACAACACTTGGCTTTCCTCATGTCCTGCCTTGTGACATCTCTTGACTAGTATTTCCATGCAAAACTTCCTTTCCAACATTTCTTGATAAATTTATCTGTTTTACTGAATCCCAAAGCCTAAGAAACATCAATTGAGAAATTGGGAAAATAGGAAAAAGTATTATAATATTGGTGAGAATTAAAGCTTAACAATCAACCTAGAGATGTTATTGGCTTGAAGGAGTCCACTGACTTCAAGTCCAAAGCAAGAACAAGAAACTAATGTGCAGAGTTGGAAGTTAAGGCTGACATCTCTAGGAACCAGGATAGGAGTGCACAGGAGAGAAGTGGCCACAATCTAATCAAGTCTTGCTTGTAGCTGTTGCCATGTTATAAGTGTGTGTTCATGGCCCTGTCTGCAGCTAATGGTGAGTTATTCTGGCAAATATGTATTAATACATTTATGTACATAGTATACACAAATCCTACAAGTAGTATTCTAAGAAATAAGTTCAGAAGCAAAATATGTCCTTATACTGGCAATTTTGACATGTAATTCTGTATAGTGCTGTTAACTTTGTTAGGAAATCCATGTGTTAGGTTATTCAAATACAACCCAATAATATTCACTGGCATTTTGTAGCATTTGACTATTTGCTATAGGAGAAATAGAAAGAAAAGATGTGAATATTACGGAATTCTAAGACACAAAATCAGAAACTGATCTAAAATCTGAATGGGTAAAAGCAACACTGATTAGTAAAAGCAATGGCAAAACCAAAATTGGGCCAAGCAGACAAAGTGTTTTCATAACTAAAAAAGGTAATGAGCTTACACAAAATAACATGTGCCGAAGATACTTTTGGACACATGCTTAACAATTCAACTAACATCAATGCAAAATGAAAGAAATTTTTCTATATCTGAAATATTTGTCATGAAACAAAGATCAAGATTATCAGAAAGGGCAATTAATGCTTTGCATATTTTAAAATTTCATTTCAGATCTACACAAATATGACCAATCATTTCTTGACAAAAGTGTATGGCAACTCAATAGAGAGAACTCAACAAATGAAGATGAAACAATTGAAACAACTCAAATGCAAAAATAAAAAAAGAATTTTGACCTATGCTTTATATCTTATATATATATTACCTTATACCTTATATAAAAATGAATCATAAATCTAAATGGAAAATAAAAAACTGTAAAATTTTAGAAGAAAACATAGGAGAAAATCTTCATGACCTTGGGTTAGGCAAAGAGTTCTTAGATATGACCTCAAAAGAACGATTCATTAAAAACAAACTGATAAACTGAACTTCATCAAAATTAAGGACTTCTGCTCTTCGAAAGACACCATTAAGAGAATGAAAAGACAAGCCATTGACTGGGAGGAAATAGTTGCAAGTCGGATATCTGACAAAGGACTTCTATCTAAAATATATAAAGAACTCCCAAAACTCAGCAATAAGAAAACAAACATCCCAGGGTCAGCCTGGTGGCGTAGCAGTTAAGTTCGCACGTTCCGCTTCAGCAGCCTGTGCATCTCCTGGGCACGGACCTACTCACGGCTCATCAAGCCATGCTGAGGCTGTGTCCCACGGAGAAGAACTACAACTCTACAGCTATGATACACAACTATGTACTAGGACTTTGGGGAGGAAAAAAAAGAAGATTGGCAACAGATGTTAGCACAGGGCCAATCTTCCTCAAAAAAAAAAGAAGAAAAGAAAAGAAAACAAACATCCCCGTTAAGAAGGGGCAAAAGATTTGTACAGATACTTCACCAAAGAAAATTTACAGATGACAAATAAGCATATGAAAAAGATGCTCAACATCCTTAGTCATTAGGGAAAAACAAATTAAAACCGTGAGATACCACTACATACCTATTAGAATGGCCAAAACAAAACAAACCAAAAGCTGACAATACCAAGTGCTGACAGGGTTGGAGAAACTGGAACTCTCATACATTGCTGGAAGGGATGCAAAACAGGACAGCCACTTTGGAAAATAGTTTGGCAGTTAAACATATTCTTACCATAGATCCAGCAATCACACTTCTAGGTTTTTACCTAAGTGAAATGAAAACCTATGTTTAAACAAGCATATGAATGTTTATTCAAAATTGCCAAAAACTGGAAACAACCTAAATGTCCCAAATGAAGAATGAATAAACCAATTGTGGTACAACCTCACAGTGGAATACTATTCAAAGATAAAAAGGAACAAACTACTGATAACATGCAACAACATGGATAAATTTCAACACATTATGCTAAATGAAAGACTCAAAAGGCTACACAGTTTATGATTCCATTTATCTGACATTCTGGAAAAGGCAAAACTATAGGAACAGAGAACAGATCAGGGGTTAATGATATGGAGAGGTTTGACTACAAAGGAGAATGTCATTATTTTTAAAGGGTGATGGCACAGTTCTTTATCTAGATTATGGCAATGGTTAATGACAATGAATTTGCCAAAACTCAAAGAACTGCACACTAAGAAGGGTGAATTTTTGTGTCTGAAAATTTAAAAATAAATTTTTTTTCTTTTTTGCTTGAGGGAGATTAGCCCTGAGCTAACATCTGTGCCAATCTTCCTCTATTTTGTATGCGGGATGCTGCCACAGCATGGGTGGTGAGTGGTGTAGGTCTGCGCCCGGGATCCAAACCCAGGAGCCAAAGTGGAGCGTGTGGAACTTTAACCACTCGGCCACAGGGCCAGCCCCTAAAAAAATTGTTTTTTAATTTCACTTTAAGAATAACTTAAATATTAAATATTTGTGGTATTATCCTTAAATCACTAAATGATTTGTATTTGGCATTCATTTTATATTAATCTTCTCTTCCTTTAACATTTTCTATTATCAAATATTTCTATTAGGTAGAGATCTTTCTTACATGTTAATAAATATATACAATCTTGTCACAATATATTATTCCTAAAAATAATAATAAACCATGCATTTACTATATCTTTTCTTCTTTTACAGAAAAACCTCTGAAACTTTTATCACAGAAAAATAATTCACAGTTTATTATGGTCTCTCACTCTCATTTAAAAACTCAAATAAAGTGTAATGAAAGCTATAGAATAATCTATGATTTTGGACATTCCTGGCAAATTCTATTCCTTGTTTCTGAATCCTGAAAGTTAATAACTATCGGGAATTTGGAAGAACCAGAGTCTTGACACTTTCCTAGACAGCCCTTCTATGACCCCCATGGCAACCTTCCACCCACCTCCAGCCAGAGCCCCATGTAATTAAAAAATCATTCATGGGATTGATTTGGGTACTGACTATGAACAACAGCACCAACCTAGACTCCTGCTGGGGAGATGCCAACAGATGTAAGGCAGAGACAGCTCTTGAAGAGAGCGAGTGTACAAAGAGCTGTGTGATGGAGGCCACACAAGAGGCGGACACTTCGGAGGAAGAAATATTTCCACCTCGGGAGAAGCAGGGATGATTCTGGGGTAGGTGTTATGGCCCTTCTTTCAGCCAGGCCAGAAGGCTGGGAAAGGTACTCCCAGGGAAGGCCAAGGTGAGCCAGGCAAGGTGGCCGAGAATGCAGAACACATCTGAGAATGGCGAGCTGTTCCTTTGGCTAGAGCATCCAGTTCTCTGAAGAACAGATAAGGGGCCCGGACATGGCCAGCCCTGACCTCTTAGTTACTATGGGTGAACTTAATTCTGAGGCAAGGGGGAGAGCAGAATCAGACAGGTGCTTTGGTTCCAATGCCTGTAAGAGCAGAGAGAGACAGAGAGACCCACTAGGAGGTTCTGAAACAACACAGCGAGAGAAGGCAAGGGTCTGAAATCTCATCTCTCATCCCTTCAAAACTCGACATTCTATCACCCTGAACTTTCCAGCACACCAGGCTCTCCTGCCTCTGGGCCTTAGCATAGGCTGTTCCTTCCACCTGAGGCACCTCACACCCTTCTTAACCTGACTAAAGCCTCCCCACCCTTCAAATCTCAGCTTATACAGCACTTTCTCAGACAAGCCTCCTGCAGTGTGCTCCTAAAGTCTATTTCCCCCAAACATAGCCGTTTCCACACTTGCTTGCTATTGCATTTTACTTATTTATTTATTCTGAGGATGTGCTATTTATTTGCTTGCTTGCTTTATAACAGGGGTATAACCCGTGGTTACAGTGTGCAGTCTGCATTAATCTTAAGCAGGTAGCTCCATGAAGTCTTACATTTATATACTACCACAAAATCATCACCCAGTTCAAGAGAGCAAACATTCCCAGCACCCCAGAAGTTTCTTCATACTGTTACCTCACTGCAGGTCCAGGTTGCTCGATGTCACATTGTAAAAGAATGTACAGAACAGCAAGGACGGGTACAAAGAGTAAGAAGTTTATTAGAAAGATACGCTCCATAGACAGAGTGGGCACACTCCAAGGGAGGAGCTGCGCCAAGCGGTTTTGCCATCGCATCTTTTAAATTCCTGTTTTGGGTAGGGGCTCCTTCACACAGGGCAGAAGTAAAAGTGAAGGCAACTGTGAGTCAGAGCAGCAGCAGCCAGGAGAAGAGAGGCAGGGCTGCAGCTTCCATATATCAAGCAGTTCGGTCCCCCTACAAGCAGTCAAAAGAGGTTCTGGAAACTTGCGGTTACCTAAACTATCTTAAGCTATAATGCGGAACTGTGCCTTAGCAACGTCCTAGCAATATTCTCCCCCACCGTGACCCTCCTGTTCCGTGCGGTGACAGATCCCTATGCTAACCTGCCTGTCTCAATACCTCTTCCTAGTCAACGTCCCCCATAGGAGGTAACTACTATTCTGACCTCGATCACCATCAATTAGTTTTGCTGTTGTGCATCCAGCATGTCTTGGTTAGAATGTGAGAGCCCATGGAGGGTAGGTACTCAGTTGTCCCTGCTGCTTTCTGTACCCCAAAAGTGCCGGGCACAGAGCAGGTATTTAAACACGTGCTAACTGAATGATTAGACCAGGCTGGTGGTGGAAGGAAGAGTGCCAAGGGGGCCCCAAACTTCTGCCACATGTTTGCATCTCTGTGCCCCTGCCCGTGCTGCTATCTTGACAGAAATGTCCTCTCTTTTGTCTCACTCCTATCCCACTCCCCTAACCTTTTTAAAAGATTTGGTTCAAGTTCCATCCCTTTTTGGGAAACTCTCCCTTTCTAGCCCCCATTACTTGCCCACCACATTCACTCCACAGATGCTGCTTCACACGCTCTTTCTGGTAGGTGTGTGTGCACCTCTAGACCCCACTCCCCAAAGAATCTGAGTCTCTCCAAGGAGACACCCTGTTTTACGCTTCATTAAACAAGCACCAACCTCTCTCACCTCCTCACTGTTCTCAAAATATCCTGAGCTACAAGAACTTTCTTCTGGTCTGTCTTCCTCACCGGGCTATGAGGATCACAAAAAACAGTTGTGAAGATGTTTTATAAGCCACAGTTCACTTGACAAATCTAAGGCATTTTAATGTCTACTTACAGGAATGTTTGCTGGAAAATTATTGGTTAGACTATACATATATGATATGTACAAAAAAGTTTTAAAAAAAGAATGCGGTGGATCTATATGTGCTAATGTGGAAAGATTCCCAAGATATACTTAAGTGAAGAGAGAGAGGTCTCAAAACAATTCAATGTGCTCCCCACTGCCACAGGGGGTAGGAGCAGGAAGAGGAAAAATACAGAGTACCCACACGAGTATGTACATGGAAAAATTTTGGAAGAATACACAACAAACTGATCACCCTTACCTTCACCCCTGGGAAGTGGGGGTGGAGGTCCTGGGTTCAGTCTCTTTTTGTCATGTAAGTTTTTCATTTGTCTACATTTTATTTTTATATTAACAAACATTTTAACATAAAAATAACTAAAATGACTAGAGTTCACCCTGAGGGTAAACTGAGGGCAGCCTGTTGAAACCTGGGCTCAGGTCCCAGAAGCCAGGCAGATATTGCAACAGACCCAGAGGCAGAAATTCAGCACAAGTCAAAGCGGGAGAGATGAAGACAGCCTGTGCGCTCACCCAGAGTAATCCCTGGGGCCTCGTAAGGAGCAACAAATGATGCAATTCCACCTTTCATTTGGGCGGCCAAAAGCTGGGAGCTGAGAGCCCAGGGCCAAAGGGGGAGCAAGGGGTCTGGAGCTGCTTGTAGGTCAACGCTGCCCACACTACCATGTGGCCCAAACTGATCTGGGTCCGGAAGAGGCCTGGCTTCCCCATCTCCTGATAAATATGCAAACTGAAGGTTGGGAGAAGGCAGAAGGACAAGGGCCCTCAGGGGCTGCTGTCTTCCCAGCTCTAAGAGCTCCACACAGCACAAGGCAGGGTTTCCTGGGGCCAGAAACAGCCATGTGCTGGAAGTCGGGGGAGAAAAACTGCAGCAACCTTTCTGCAAGAGCTTATCTGTAGCTCTGTCTCTCTCTTATCAGGGCTGCCCATTCTGAAGCCTCACCCTTGACCCTGAGGAGTTGCAGGACCTCCAGGGTCAACCAACAAACTCCAGCTGCCTGGTCAACAGTGAGGTGGAGGTGGGTTCCATTATCGCCTTCCTGGTTTACGTTTGGTTGAACTCTTGGTTGGGGTCTCAACCTTGAAGTTAGACTCCTTGAAGCTATCCCCTAATTCCCCAACGTCCCTCCAAGATCCAAAGAGTCTGGGTACCACATGAACCAAGTACTGCCCATCCAAGTGCCAAATACCTCCCTGACTTATCCTTGTCGTTTCTCCTCTGAATTACTGTGGCAGTCTCATGTTTGCTGAAGTGATGACCATGTGCCTCTTTCCTCTTCTGCCACCCCCACCTGCTCCTCCTCCAATGCTCCTTGTACCAGTCAATGGGACATCATCCCCTAGTCACACAGGCTGAAACGCCATCATCGGGTCCTCCCTCACTAGTGACTTTTAACCACCCATTGTCCCCTTTCCTTGACTTTGCTGCCGTCCCAGCTCAGGCCCTGCTGACTCCTCACCTGGACCTGCCTCTGGACACTCCCTTGCTTTGGTCCAGCCTCCCTACTCCCGCTGGTGACATTGCTAAGCCCAGACATGATATGTCACATCCCTGCCTACAAATCTGCAGCTCTCTGTAGTAATAACTGATATGTAACATGTGTTTCCCATGTACCTCTTAATCCCTATAACAACCAGGATTACAATTTGACAGATAAGGAAATCAAAGACAGGAGAGTTAAGTAACTTGTCCAGGGTCACAGTTCAAACTAAGAAGGAGTGCACTGGGTCAGAACTAACCACCTGTTAACCCTTCAGTCTTCCCTGAAAGATTAAATCCTTAAGGGCTGGGATATGCTTTTTAAAAAAAATCTTTGCAGCAAGCTTCCCATTGCCTCCCTGACTTCCAAAAGGGAACTGGGCAAGGGGAGGAGGAGAGGAGAGGGCAAGAGGTGTTACTGAGATCAAAATCAAAGATACTGTGGGTCACATAAATTATTCCTAAAATTTCCTTTGAATTTCAAGAAGGAATATCAATGTTTAATGGTACAGAAATTTTATATTAAGTAGAAGCTGTATTTTTTACACAGATTAACTATAGCATCCTGAGATTTCTGATTAATCAATGTAAGTAGGATAAAACATTCCTACCTACTTGCGGGACCTGGAGAAGGATTTTACTACTGTAAAGGTTTCACTTTACAAGTTGCCAGGGACAGCCCTGTGTAGCTGATGCCAGGTGCCTGGGCAGGAACAACCTCCCCAGTGACGAGCTCGTTCCTGAAGCGATGTCTCTGGGCAGTGCTGCGGCATGTCCAGGACAGGAGGCACTCCTGCCACCAGCCTCTAACTGCCTGTGGGCCTGGGATTCGGCTCTTCAAACATGTGGCTCCCATCCCAGAGGCTCCACTAAGCTGCCAACTGTTCCCACTACCTCAGTTTCTAGGGGCTATTGCTGGGGTCAGAATGAAGGGGCAAAAACAACTCCAACAACAACAACAATGACAATAAAAGAGAGAGAGCAGAGAGGAGGGCACAAAGGAACTAAATGGCAGAGAAGAACCCTGGCAGGTGTGTGAGGTAGGCTTCCTCATGCCTTCCTCTGCTCTACCCCTCTTCCTCTACTATCCTCGCTCTGTACTGTACTTGTTTACTCATCTATGTCTCCCCTCTGGAAAGGACTCCTTGACTGGTCCTAATAATCAGCAGACAGCAGGTGATAAGTGTATGCTGAATGAAGGGTGGCAGACCTTGCAAATTGTTTACATAGTATCTACTCTCCCCTTCTCCCTTAGTTACCGAATCCCAATTTTATTTTAGGTGGCAATGTATTTGACTAAAAAACTTCTCAGTCTCCCTTGCAGCTATAGGAGACCAATAAGGGGAAGTGGAAGTCACTGGGTGGGACTTCCAGGAAAGCTCCTTAGGAGGGAGACAGAAAACTAGCATACGTCCTTTTTGTCTCCCCCTACCTTCTTCCTGGAAACCTGACATGATGGCTGGAGCTCCAGCAGCCACCTTAGACCACGTGACACAACTCTGGGGTTGGAAGCCAGGCACTAAGGATGACAGAATAGAGAGACCAGCCCTAGACTGTCTCCCCAGATTTCTTTTAAAAACCTGACAGAGAATAAAACTCTACTGGTTTAAGCCACTGCTATTTCTGGTCTCTGCTTACTAGCTGCCAAATATAATTCTTAACTGATTCATGAATAAGCCAACCAAACTTAGTTTTCTTAAATTATTCACCACTGATGTGCAGTTCAAAGGCCAGTCACTACCTCTAACCTCTGGTCCTTGTAATATAGTGGTAATTTGCCATTAATTAGGGACATCAGGAAGACGGATGGATGGAAGCAATACAAGGAAGAGGTAGTACAAGGTAGAGAAGCAGAGGAAAGAAGATGATGAGGGATGGAGGTGGGGGGGAGCAGGAAAATGAGGGGCAGAGAAGACAGGGGATGTGGGGGGAAAGCAGGGTAGAAACAGAGGGCAAAGGAAAAGGGAAGAAGAGGGGCAGGGTAGAGACCATGGAGAGATGGAACAGGGGAGAGAAGGGAAGGGTAATGGTGCCAAAGTGCGCTGCAGCAGCAGTCACCTGTAGAGAGCACTCGCTGTGGGCTGGGCATCTTGCCAGGCACTCTATATACATTCTCTCTAATCCTCATCCTTCTGAGGTAAGTAATGTCATGCCCATTTTACAAATGAGGTAATTGTGGCTCTGAGATATTAAATAACTTTCCCTCAGTCACAAGAAGTGTTAGAGACAGAAGACTTTCTTGAAGTATCCTTAAAATGGAGGGGGGGGGGACATCATCCTTCCCTCTCTCTTCCTTTGTCCTACTGCCTGGAAAGTGGAGGTGATAGCTGGATCCACGGCAGCTATTTTGGACAAAGAAAACAAGAGCCACACCCTAAGAATGACAGAGAAGGGAACAGGAAAGAGCCTGGGTCCTTTATGACCTAGTGGAGCTTCCACAACTGCCTGAGACTACAGAATACCTAATCCGCTTGGAGTTCCATCCATAAATCCATCCATAACTGCTTCAGATCTCAATTTGCTCAAATTTCCTCCAATCCTCAATAACAGACTCCAAGGCCCACTCCCAGAGATCCTGACTCAGCAATCACTATGAGATGTACTCTCCTAGAAAAATGGAGTCAGACTAGAAAAGGCAAAGAAACAATCTGAGGGTCCACAGGGAAAATAGGAGACGTTGGAGATCAGCAAGTGACATTGTAAAATTAACCTGTCGTTATTTAGAGAAACGGAAGAAAGGAGAAGTTCATAAAGACACATCGGGGGCCATTCCTCAGAAACATACAAGGTGGTCCTATTAATCTCAGACCAGTCTGTAACAGTGCTGGCAAATCATCCAAGAAAAAACAAACTGATGGGCCAAACCTCAGAAAGAGAACAGCTCCTTTTGAGCAAAGCACCAGGCTGTGGAAGGGGCAGATTTGCACACAGCAGCATCACACGGAATTACTGTCTTGCACGGCTGGCAGCAGCTTCCTGTGTGCTAGAATTCTCTCCAACTAGACCACAAGCTCTCCTCTCTGAGGAGAGGGACTGTGTGATTACCATTTCGGTATCTTCAGCAACGGCGCCCAGCAGAGCAGTGAACACAAAGGTGCCTAATTGATGACTACACACTGAGAGTTGTCAGGAAAGAACAAACGAGAATTGCATGTGTTGGCCCAAGCTGTGCCAACCCCTAGCCCTGTGCCTATCTCTCAGCTGAAGCTGATTCCTGAAATCCCAGCCAAGGGGACTGAGAGTCAGCGGTGTCACTGGCATCACTCCCACCAGACTACTGTCTGGAAGTCACCCTCTGGGGACCTGCAGAGATCAAGGTCCCCTCTCTTCTGAGACTATTCCTGTGATACAGTCCCAAGAGTCCAGAGAATTCAGGCAAAGCTGAGAAGGGATGGCACAAGCCCTGTTTAGCTCTGCCCAGGGCCGATCCAATCTGCCCTTTTTAGCTGTTGAAACCTCAGTGGTAGAAACCGTAACTGGGCTGGAAGTGATGGGTAGTCATGGGTGTGGGCGACACTTAGGTCTAACACCAGGCTATTGAGCTCTGACACCCTAGTCTCCTTGGAGGCCCCATGCACGTAGAATCATCCACTCCTAAAGCAACTGTCCCTTTAAGTGCAGCCTGATTCTAAAAGTAAAGGTTTTTAGGGTCTAATATGGATTATCACTAGTCTGCATTTCTCTGCCTGGTACTCAGAGAAGCTGAGTTTGGAGACAGAATACATTCTTAAGGCCAGAAACCACTTTAACTTGCAGGATTTAGTGGCTTCATCTGGCCACTGGCTTGCTGTAAGTCTCCAGCTTCCTCAGCTAGACTGGGAACTGCTATCTTGTGTCCCAGCCGCACTTCCATCAACTTGGCACAAAACTTGCCAAAAGTACAAACTTCCCCACTCCCTCTCCCTGCTTCTGTGTCTCACACCACTCCCAGCCCTTGCCTCTGTTCAATCAGAGAAATTCAATGCCATTCAACTCAAAAGGCAACACCGAGCAGCCACCAAGTGACAGGTAGAATGCCAGGAGCTTCAAGCACCAAGAAAAACAAGACCCTGCTCTCAAGGGGCTCAGAGTCTGGTAAAGAAAGGAGACATGTAAACAAGCAGCGACCCACAAAGTGATCATTACCTAAGAAAGAGACCCTGAGCACAGAAAGAGAAAAGGCCACTCTGTCAAGGGGGATCAAGGAAGGTGGTCAAGGAGAGACAGGCACTTCCTGGGGGGAACGAGCATGTTAAAAGGTGCAGAAGCCTGAGAGTGTGGCCTCCTGGAGACAGCAACCATGGAGGGAGCTAATAGGGATTAGGTTACTATATGCCAGACACTGCCATTTTACAGATGAGAAAACTGAGGCGTAGAGAGGATAAGTAACTGGTCCAAAATCACGAGTTACAAAAGGATGAAGACAGGTTCCAAACCAAACAGTTGGACTCTCAAACCCGAGCTTTTAAATATTACAGTACATGGTGTGCAAATAGTTCAATTTGCTGAAGTGTAAAATTTAAGAGCTAAGTTTATGCAGGAGAGGCAGACAAGGGCCGGATCATGAAGGGTTTCATACATTATGCTAAGGATTTGGACTTGAACTTTGAGCAATATAGTGGATTTAATTAATGAGAAAGAGCTTCCCCTTTCCACTATCATCACATAGAAATACTAGATAAAACAAATGATATCCTTAAACATACAGCCAAACTTGAAAGAAAGAGAAATACCCCATATGCCAGAAATGACAAGAAAAACTGAAACATGAACAGTAAGTGGAATTGACACCAAAATGACGTGTGGACTTCTGAACCCACATATGAAGTGGCTTTAATGCCCGGCTGTGGCTTTGAGCCCCAATATCAAGATGAGAGCCTCAAATGGCTGCCTAGTATGGGAAAGCAACAAGAAGCTGGCCACTTCTCCAAGGCTCTGTAAGGGGTGGGAGATCACCCATAAGAAACTAAACTACTAAGCTAGCCCCGTCCATGAATATAAATCCAATTTTATACTAATAGAGTGGTGAAGGGGTGCCAAACTGAGAAATGAACATAAAAACAGCCAGGACCACTGAAACACCTATGGCCTCACCAGAAGCAAACTGCTCTTAGGGACACTTTCACAACCCAGGACAAAACCTGCCCATAAAATAGAGTCCTTCCTCAAGATGAGCTCACAACCCAAAGTTACAAACCACACAAGGAAATAAACCACCAAGAGGGACAAGCATCACACACAAAAAGAGAATCCCAAGAACCACAAGAGCATCCCAAGAATCAGAAATAATAAAAAAATCTGAAAGAGACTACAAAATGAGAAAATTCAGATGATTAAAGAAATAAAGCAGCACAGAAGAAACAGATACAGAGACTTGGATGGTAGAATGGTCGACATATGTCTAAGAGGAATTCTAGAAGGCCACAGTAGAGAAAATGGGAGAGAATCAAAGAGATAATGACAGAGATTCTCCCAGAATTTAAAAAAGAATTAAATGTTAGATGTTAACATTAGGGGAAGCTGGGTGAAGGGATAAAGAAACTATTTAAAATTATTCCAAAATAAAAAGTTTTTTTTAAAAAATGAATCTTCAGATGGAAGTAGGACACCAAATCCTGAGCAAGAAAATGAAAATCCACACTTACTTTCAAATGGTTCTAAACAAAAGTATATGCAGATAGAGAAATGTATTACCTAAACATAAGTAAAAAGAATATATATGTTAACTGTAACATTTTCATGTTTTTTCCAAAGTAAAAAGATGGGGGAAAAGAAGAGAAAATGTGGGAGTAAGAATAGAAATAAGACATATAATTTTCAAATCAGTAGAGGGAATAAAGAAAATTCAATCTAACAGAAGGCAGGACAGGAGAAAAATAGTCAAAAAAGGAAGGTGTATGGAAAAGAATTCATAAACATGACAATACATTTATGTCAAATCCCAAAAATGTAAATAAATTAGACTCATTTAAGACAGATTTTCAGATCTGATTTAAAATTTTAAATCCAGCCACATTCTGTTTATGAAAGAAACTCCTAAAACACAATGATACATAGAAATGTTGAAAATATGAGGCAAATAACAACCACAAGCTGAGGTAGTACTAGTGTCATCAGACTTTAAGGCAAAAAGCAGGAGGGATATTAAGGAGAATCAACAAGACCTGGTGACCGAATAAAAGTGGCACTGGGAGATGAGAGAAATGGAGAGCAACCATCAGGTGACCAAGGGGATGGGGATGCTCCCATTAAGGTGGGGACTGTGGGAACAGCAGGTCTGGAAAAAATACAAGGGATCCTTTGGGGCATGTTGAGTTTCAGGAGCTCTGAAGACCCCCAGGTGAAGATGTCCCGTAAGCAGTTACAGATACAGTCACAAGGTCAGGGGGTTACTCGGAGGTTTTGAGAGAAGATTCTTAACAACACTCGGTATTAAGAATGTAAATAATTCTTGCTTTTTTCTAAAAAAAAAAAACAACTCCAAAAAGCAATCAAACTCCAAGCCCCAGCCCCAGGACTTATCGACCTTGGCAGTAGGCCAGCGTTTCCCATCGATGCCTGACCCATCCAAGCTCTGCTCCTTCTGGCTGGTGAGAGAGGTGATGACGGACTCTAAGAGTGGCAGTGCCCCAGGCTTCCGGAGCCACTTCAGATCCCATGTACAGAGTGGAAAGCTCTTTAGAAGGAAGAACCCTGCATCTGTGCAGCCACAGGAGAAACAGACTCACCAGAAGTGGGAGTCAAGCCAGCGGGTCCCTATGGTTTGCTACTAGTGGGTTGACCATTCCCACTGCTGAATCCCAAGGTTCCATTCAAGTAATCAAACAGTTACCCAGTGCCCAATCCTGCTCCCAGGGAGTGTACGGTGGAGTAAAGGACAACCATAATACAAGAAAGATAATGATGAGCCCCACAAAAGACATACCAAGAGCTCTGCAGCTCAAAGGACGGCAAGCTCCTCTGTGCAGTTCAGGGGAAGAATCAGGAGCTCATGGAGGAGGCAACATTGGAAATGTTCTCTCTCCATGTCTCCTTGTTACATAATTCCAGGGCCACCACCACTCCTGCAGTTGTGCTGCCCAGTGGCTCAGGGCCTCAATGCACTTACCACTCTCCACAGTGGTAGTGGTAGCGGTCATTTCTAGTAATATTTATTAAGTGCTTACAAAGAGTCAGGCATGTGCTGAATGTTTTATGAGCATTCTTTCATCTAATTCCCCCAATTACCCTATAAGGTGTGCAGCATTGTTATTCCCATTTTACAGATGAGGAAACTGAGGCTCAGAGAAGCAAAAATTTTCCCAAGGTCACCGAGGTAGAGTCTCAGAGCCTGAATTTGAACCCAGGTCTAACTCCAGAGTCCACACTCTTAACTGCTTTGTCATACCACCTCGCATATGTACATATTCTATTTACCCTCCTAGACCATCAACTTTGTAAGCCATCGTCATGGCCCCCTGCCATGGCCAGCACAAAGCACAGTGGACAGATGAGGAGAGCTGAGGCAAGATGACAGAGGGAGAGGCTGCATTTGAGTCAGAGTTCCTAGCTTGTCTAAGCTTGGGATACTTGATGTATAGGCTGAATGAATCTCTCTAATTATAAAGCAAACAGTGTCAGGCACAGTCCTAGACACTACATAATCTACTCCTCACAACAATCCATTAGCCCCATTTTCAGAAGAGGAAACTGAAGCTCAGAGGGGTTAACGTGTCAAAGGCCCTTGGTTAACAAGCGAGAGAACCAGGATTCAAACCCAGACCCACCTCCAAGGACCATACTTGTGGCTGCTGTGCACACAGCCTTGCACATCTCCTGACCTAGGAGTTACTGGGGAGAGGAAGGCAGTGAACCCTGCCTTTGGACTTGGGAAGATCAAACGGAGTCATGAACAGGTCATCACTATACACTGGAAACACGGTCCCTATTTCGGGCCGAGGGACCAACAAGCCCAGGCCCAGAGAGGAGGCCAACGAACACAGGTTTGTACACAGCTGCAGCACAGGGACGAATCCTGCAATGAGCCTTTTTCCAAAGAAGGTCACATTCATAGGTTTCAGGGATTATTAGGACGTGGGCTTATTGTTTGGGCAGCTACCACCCAACCCATGACAGGCAGTGAAATCAGAACAGTGGGTACAAACCCGAGAGAATGGGAGGGACAGCTGTGGACGGCAGAGGAGAGAGAAGTTCAAGCTGTCATAAGGCTCCCAAGAACTGAGAGAATGGTGTATTATGAACAGAAATGGAGACATGGGAAAAGGGGAGACAAACGTGAGTTCTGCCTTGAAAACTGAGCACTCCAGCAGGCAAGTGGACATGAGGGCCCAGCATTCAGCAGAGAAGGATTTGGGGCAAGAAGTTCAGTATCTGTATCTATAAGAGAAGGTCACAGCCACAGGAAGGGCCAAGCATGTTGAGGGAGAGGGTGAGAGAAGCAGAGAAAGGGTAGAAGCCCCCAGAACACTCAAACTCAGGCAGAGAAAAGAGGAAGAGGAACCAGGGCAGCAAAGGCCCAGTCAGAGAGGAAGGGAAACAAGGCCACGGGAGAAGAGAGATGTTTCGCCTCCCAGAGGGCAGGGCCAATCTCTTTCTGCTGCATATTTCCAGAGTCTAATAAAGTACTAGGCATAGAGCAGGCGCTTGGTAACGGCAGAAGTAATACTAAAACAATGAACAATTATGTGAGAGACTAAACACAAGAGAGATTTTTGAGAAGCAAACAAAAGAAGTTAAAGTATCTGAAAGGCTTGCAATCTCTGCGGTTACAAGAGGCAGCATCTTCTGAGAGGGATGGGGGTCGAGTGGAGGAAGGCTTGGAGCAAACTCCAAGGGGAATGTGATATGAAAACCATGAGAGAGATGAAAAAAAGGACAACCAGCCAGCTGTTGTTGGAGAAGGTGAATTTCCAGGGCCTTAACTGACCCCACACAGGGACACGTGAGTTCTCTGCCACACACAAGAGCTGCCTTGGCCATCCAGCTCTTCCATCAAATCCCAAGTGTATACTCCACACACTTATCTAAAAAACAAGCAGATGCCACAATTCATCTTTGGAGAAAAGAACCGCTGTGACACCACGAGCAAGAGGCTGCTGCTGCCATGACCTGGGGAGACCTGCCCCGCATCCCTGGCAACTCTCTGGGGCAGCTCCTCATCATGCGCAGGTAGCAGGCTTTCCCAGACAGGAAATGTGTGGAGAGGAGCAGGGACTGCAGCCAGTGGGTGACTCAGGCAGTGTTTACCAGCCGTGTGGGTGCCCACCACCTTCAGAGGGGGCAGACTGGGACGACTGCGTCAGACTTCCTGGAAGTATTTCTTCATTTCTATTTTTGAAGACACACAACTTCCAGAGTGACATCTCTCCTGATGACTTCAAATTTCATTTCAATCAGCAGCTGGAACCAACATCTTACACATACTTGACCAACTCAACTTTACTCACCCCCCAGCACGTCCACATGCAACAGGGGAAGTGGCCAGAGAATGCCACACAGTCTCTCTAACGGCAACAGGAAACGATGCACTACCACAGGGCCACAGTGAGGACCCAGCAGGTCGGAGCTCCCAGACATCACCATCTTGCCCAACAGGCAGGACTTCTGTGGCCCACGGAAAGGGGCATGTGAGTATCAACTTCCAAACTAACTGGTTCACAGGTCACAGAGTGTTATATTTCAAAACTTCCTTCATAAATTAACTCAGATTCAAGGGGGCAGGGAGTCAGGCACTCTCATATACTGCAGAGAGGGGGTAAGTAGTATAACTCTCTGGAATTTGGCAATTTGGCTAAATTTATCAATATCCTTACATTTTGATTCATTCAAAATTATACATACACATACACAGACACACACACTTTTAAAACCAAACACCTACCAATTGCCAGGAACTAGGCCAGGTAATGGGGAGACAATGCTAACAAGACAGACAAGGTGGCTGCCCTCAAAGAGCTTCTGTTCTAGTCAGGGATTCAGACAACTTACGAACACATTAACAAACAAGATAATTTCTGAGTACGGGAAGTATTAGATATAATACGAAAAGATGAGAAATAACCTAAAAGTCCATCAGTAGGACTGGTGAAATAAGCTCAGACAGACTCATATGATGGAATACTGCTCCGATGTTAAAAATGCATTCTTGAAAACTATATTCAAATTGCTAGTGACATAAATGCTTAAAGCAGGTTTCCAAATAATATCACAATTATGTTCAGTGAAAGAAGCCAAGCACAAAAGCCCACATATTGTATGACCCCATTTATATGAAATGTCCAGAACAGGCAAATCTGTGGAAACAGAAAGTAGATTAATGTGGTTGTCTAGCGCTGGAGGGAGCAGGAGAATAGGGAGTGAATGCTAGTGGATACAAGATTTCCTTTTGGGATGATGAAAAGGTTCTAAAATTAGACTTTGGTAATGGTAGCACAACTCTGCAAATATACTAAAAACCATCAAATTGTACGTTTTAAACAGGTGAACTTTATGGTATCTGAATTGTACCTCAATAAAGCTGATAAATAACAGTATCACAATGACTTCAACATGTTTTCAAAAAGAGGATGTGTGAAGGTTTGTATATGAGAGAGAAAAGGCATGAAAGAATATCCATCAAAATATTAACTGTGGTGATTCTCTGAGAGGAAGGTTCTATGTAATTTTTATTTTCTTCTTTATAGTTCTCTGTATTTTCCAAATATTCTAAAATGTAGATATTTGTTTAACTGGCAAAATGAATCAGTCAGGGTTTTAAAACCTCCAAGTGGAGCTAAAGTAGGTCCAAGGCACAGAACTAGAAAGGTCCAACTGTTGTGCTAACTTGATCTACAGTCATGTGTTGCTTAACAACAGGGATGCATCCAAGAAATGCGTCCGTCATTAGGCGATTTTGTCATTGTATGAACATCATAGAGTGTACTTACACACACCCAGATGGGATAGCCTACTACAAACCTAAGCTATATGCTGCTAATATCATGGGACCACCATCATATAGGCACTCGTCATCGACGAAAACGTCATGTGGCGCATGACTGTATCTAGGGCTGTTATAGTCTTTGTACCAAAGATAACCAGACAGCTAAGCAAAGGAAATGTGTATTCCAGATAAATCAGACCAAGTAAGTCCTGGTTAAGAAAGATCTGTTGACTGCTGCCAAAACTTGCAATCTCCTCTGCAAACACAAAAGAAAACCAGCAGTCACCATAAAGCTCAGATACTATCAAAGAATGCAAAAGAATATCAAAGATTTGAGCAGAGGCAGTCTGAAAAATGCCCGGACACTTTCAGGAGTCAGTTCCCGGTTGTAAAGTGTGAGGGCCTCAGGACAATCATTCTCAGGCCCTACGTGATCTCCTCTGCTCAGGTACTTCAAAGGCACCTTTCTCAGTGCTTCCTTAACCACGCTGCCCCCCTCAAGTCAATGGGGAGCTTTAAAATGCAGATTCCTGGACTTTATTCCTGGAAATTATAACTCAAGAGGCTTGAGGTAAGGCCCAGAATCTACATTTTTTCCAAAACTCCCTGGCGAATCTCCCAGCTGAACGACGTCTGGGAATCACTGGACTAGACACCATCTGGGACAACTTGCAACAGGGCCAGCCTAAACATCTGGCTGCAATGCCACAAGGATCCCACAGGGCCAGCGCTGTGGATCAAAAGGCTAAGAGCAGAAAGGGAAACTCCATGGGGAAATTCCATGCACGTCTGGCAATCAGTGCTGAAGCCTGGAGAACAGCTAGCAAATCCCTAGGACAAAGCCGATTTTGGAAGGGTCTCTCAGGCCAAGTGATCTTGGATGCTAACCTGTGAAAACGCGGTGACTAGTGCAACTTCCAGTCTGGGAGGCCAAAATAAAAATCAATTCCCTCTAGCAACACACATGAGCCAGCAAGCTTTGCAGCCTCCAAGAAGTCAGAAGCAGAAGGGGACGCAGGGTGGAGTGGCAGAACGAGTCCTGGGTCTGAGTCACACAGATCTGGGTTCAAATCCCTGCTCTCCATTACTGGCTGTCTGTGGATCAAAGGTAGCTACAATCCCTTTGCTACTCCTCCCATCAAGATATGGAGTCTAGTTCCCCTCCTTGAATCTGGGCTGGCCCACTGACTGCTCTGACCAGCAGAATGTGGCAGAGGCCCCATCACACAGTGTACAGGCTGCTGAGGGAACACGCAAACTCAGTGTTCAAACAAACAAAAATTCTACAGTACCCGTTCACCAACAAGCTCTTACTTTTAGAGCCCTTTTTGGCCAAGGGTACATCTTCATATACAAAGTACAGGAACTATTTACGATCCCCCTATAAATGGGAAGGGCCCGGCCAACAAGTGCCCAGTGTTCCAGGATGACTCACCTTCCCCCACCACACTTGGGTCCCCTCTGGCCTCTCTTCTTTCTGTTACAGTGTCATCTTTGTCCCAGCCATCTAGGTTCAAAAAGTGAACCCCTCACACTCCTCCATCTCACTTCAGCTTCCAGGGAACGGCCAAGACCTCGCTCCTCCAGTCAGCCCTACCTTTCCACTCCCACCGCCACCAAAAGGTACAGTCTTCAAGGCCAGGCAGACCTGAATGCTGCTCTGCAACTTACTAGCTGTGAACCAAATGTTAGGTTTCTTAACCTCTCTGAGGCTTAGTTTCCTCAGCTGCATACTGAATATAAATCAGCAATTCCTTCTTTTTGTGGTTGTTTCGAAGATGAGAGAAAATGCAGCCAAAGTACATAGTATAGAAAAGGTGCCCAATACATAGCCCCTGTTACTACACGCCAGAAACTTTTCACCTAGGTTAATAGAGACATCTCCTAATCTAAGTCTCTACCTGTATATCTCTCTCCATTTTGACCCCTCTAGTATAAGGCTAGCAGATTGTCCTAGGTGACAGCTTTCACATTATTCTCCTGGTCAAAGCCCTTCAGTGGGCTCCCACTGTTCTCACATCAATCCCAACTTCCCAGCCAAGCGTGAAAGATTATCTACAATAATGGCTCTATCCTGCCGCCCTGGCCTGCTCCGGCCAGTCGCATCCTCACTGCAACCTGTTAATGGAGGCAGCCTTCTAAAATGGCTCGCAATAATACCAGCTTCCTGGTATTCACACCCTTGTGTAATTGTCTCCTGACCCACAGAAACTGCAAGATCATAAATATCATTTTAAGCCACAATCACATCTGAGTTGTTGCTCCTTTACTCACACATGCCCCTCCCACAACACCTCAGCCTGCTGCAATTCTGCCCGGCCTGCAAGGCCTACCTCAGATGCCAATGCTTACCCTGAGCCCTTCTTAAGGCTCCTTCAACCAGCCTCCTCTGGAAACCTTCCTCTCTTCCCTGCAATGTTCCCACACATATCTCCATCACTGCATCTGTCACACTTTATCATTATCAATCTGTTTGTTTATCTGTGTGCAAAATGACACACGTCAAGGTTACTCATTGCAGCAAAAGACTGGAAATCACCTACACATCCATGAATAACTAGGAGAATGGCACACCCATACAATAGATGAGGGAGCAGTGAAAAAGAATGAGGAAGCTCCACGGGTACGGGTATGCAAAGACGGACAACATTCAATATGTGAAGCAAGGGGCAGACCAGTGAGTACAGCAGATAGCCATCTACCTGGAAAGTACTGATGTAATGATAGAAAAGATAAAGGTGCAGGCTCATAAGTGAAGGTGGCTAAAAGGGCTGCCTCCATGAGGGGGGACTGGGCAGCTGATAGACAAAGGAGGGAAAGAGGGAATACCTTCTGAATTTTGTAGCATGTCAAGGATTATCTATTCAAAAATGAACAGCTCTGGGGCCGGCCCGGTGGCGCAGCGGTTAAGTTCGCACTTGGCAGCCCGGGGTTTGCGGGTTTGGATCCCGGTCGCCAGCCGACGCACTGCTTGTCAGCCATGCTGTGGCAGCGTCCCATATAAAGTAGAGGAAGACGGACACGGATGTTAGCCCAGGGCCAGTCTTCCTCAGCAAAAAGAGGAGGATTGGCAACAGATGTTAGCTCAGAGCTGGTCTTCCTCACAAAAAAAAAGAACAGCTCTGAAAGACTGAAAGCTTTCCCCCTAAGATCCAGAACAAGAAAAGGATGTCCACTCTCACCACTTCTATTCAATACTGTACTGGAGATTCTAGCCAGGACAATTAGGTGAGAAAAAGAAAGAAAAGCTATCTGGACTGAAAAGGAAAAAGTAAAACTATCTCTATTAGCAGATGACATGATCTTATACAGAGAAAATCCTAAGAAATCCAGTATAAAAAACCTATTTGAGTGAAGTGGAGGCAGCGGGGGAAGATGGCGTCCGCCATTCCGCAGTGGGCTTGGACCATGGAGCAGCTGTGCAGTGAGCAGCATCCCAAGAAGGACATTATCAAGTTTCTACAGGACCATGGCTCAGACTCATTTCTTGCAGAACATAGGAAACATTAAAAATGTGGCTAAGACAGCTAACAAGCCTATAACCATCTTTTTGAAAGTAAGCGTTTCAAGGGTACCGAAAGTCTAAGTCAAGTGTCCAAGCAGGTGAAAAATGCTGAAGATAACCCTAAGGAAACCAAGTCTGAAGAGACTCTGGATGAGGGTCCACCAAAATATACAAAATCTGTTCTTAAAAAAGGAGATAAAACCAGCTTTCCCCAAAAGGGAGATGTTGTCTACTGCTGGTATACAGGAACACTACAGGACAGCACTGTTTTTGATACTAATATTCAGACAAGTTCAAAGAAGAAAAATGCCAAGCCTTTAAGTTTTAAGGTTGGAACAGGCAACGTTATCAGAGGATGGGACTGAAGCCCTCTTGACTATGAGTAAAGGAGAAAAGGATCAACTGGAGATTGAACCAGAATGGGCTTATGGAAAGAAAGGACAGCCTGATGCCAAAATTCCACCAAACGCAAAACTCATTTTTGAAGTAAAATTAGTGGATATTGATTGAAATAGCAATCTTCAGATCTAAAGACATCAGCAACAATAAAACATGGCCTTGAAGAAACTTATGTAACTAATTAGAGCTGGTTACTATTACAAGGGAAGAGTCAACTGGAAAATTCAAGAAGTTAGGACTTGTTTACATGATCCCCAAATTTTAAGAAACGTAATCCCTTATAAATCTCTGAAGTTTAACGTATTTTACTAGCTGGGTAAAATATTGGTTAAGGAGAACTGATTTTCCTCTTACCTCATGTTGTAAACTATAAGGCTCAATGAAAATTTATCCAATGTCAAAAAAAAAAACCTATTAGAACTAATAAGTAAGTTCAGCAAGGTCGAAGGATACACGATCAATATATAAAAATCAATCTATTTCTACACACTAGCTATGAACCAAGAAGTCCAAAAGTCCAAAGTCTGTTTAATAAGAGTCCTAGAAGCAGAGGATAATGGCTTTGAAAATTTCCCAGAGACCCCAAAAGACTTGTCTTCTGCAATTAAGGGCCCTGCAGGAATTAAAGAAAGAAGACAAATACCTAGATATATCCTGGTGATTTGTCTGAACTCCAGGAATTAAGAAAATCCTTATATCTTTCAGAGAGGAAAAAACAGATTACTTACAAAGGACCTAGAATCCAACTAACTTCATTATTCATATGGAAACATGGAGCAGTGACCCCAAAATTCTAAGGATTCTATATTCAATCAAGCTATCAATCAAGAGTGAGGGCATGAGAACCCTTGTACATTGCTGGGAATGTAAAATGCTACAGCCGCTATGGAAAACAGTATGGTGGTTCCTTAAAAAGTTAAAAATAGAATTACCATATGATCCAGCAATTCTACTTCTGAGTAGAACAACAGAATTGAAAGCAGAGACATGAACAGATACTTGTACATCCATGTTTATAGCAGCACATTCACAATAGCAAAAAGGTAAAAGCAACAGATGAATGGATCATCAACAGATGAATAGATAAACAAGATGTGGTATATACATACAATGGGATATTACTCAGCCTTAAAAAGAAAGGAAATTCTGGCACATGCTCCAGTATGAATGAACCTTGAAGACATTATGTTAAATGAAATAAGCCAATCACAAAAAGACAAATACTGTATGATTTCACTCATATGACATACTTAGAAAAGTCAAAGTCATAGAGACAGAAAGTAGAATGGTGGTTGTCAGGGGCTGAGGGGAGAGGGAAATGGGGAGTTGTTATTTAGTGGGTACAGAGTTTCATTTTTGCAAGATATAAAAAGTTCTGGAGATGGATGGTGGTGATGGTTGTACAAAAACATGAATGTACTTAATGTCACTGAACTGTACGTTTGAAAAATGGTTAAAATGTTAAATTTTATGTTATGTATATTTTACAATTAAAAATAAACAGCCAAACACACGGACAGAGAGAACTGATTGGTGGTTACCAAGGGGAAGGGGGGTGGGGGGTGGCATAAGGGGTGAAGGATGCATCCACATGGTGACGGACAAACAATAATGTACAACTAAAACCCCACAATGTTATAAACTATTAAGACACCAATAAAAAAATAAAAATAAAATAAAATAAGCCAATAAACATAAACATAAATAAATAAGTGAGGGAGGGCATGGTGCAGCCACTTTGGAAAACAGTTTGGTGGTTCCTCAAAATGTTAAACACAGTTACCATATGACCCAGCAATTCCACTCCTAGGTATATTCCCAAAAGAACTTAAAGCATATGTCCACACAAAAGCCTGTACATGAATGTTCACAGCAGCCAAAAAATGGAAACAATCCAAATGTCCATCAACTGATGAATGGATAAACAAAATGTGGTACAATACATACAATAGAATATTATTTAGCCATAAAAAGGAATGAAGTACCATTACATGCTACAATATGGACGAACCATGAAAACATTATGCTAAGTGAAAGGAGCCAGACACAAAAGGCCACATATTATATGATTCCATTTATATAAAATGTCCAAAATAGGGAAATCCATAGAGAAGGATAGTAGATTAGTGGTTTCCAGGGGATGGATGAGGAGAGGGTGGTATTGGGACTAACTAATAATAGGTATAGGGTTTGTTTTCAGGGTGATGGAAATGTTCTGTAATTAGATAATGACGATGGCTTGTACAACATAATAAATATATCAAAAACCACTTAAGTGTACACTTTAAAGTAGTGAATTTTATATTATGTGAAGTATATCTCAATTTTAAAATGCTACAGAAAAATACAGAACTTAAATCACTCACATTCTGCCTCACAGGTCAGTGACTCAGAAGCTTGTCCCTGTCCTTGCCCTCCCGCCCTGCAAGGCTGCCTGTCCATCTCCTCCACTTCTGTGTCCCCTGGCACTCCCTGGCTGCTCACCAGCCCATCATTTCCTGACTTCCCACTTTCTGACTCTTGGGCAAGGCCTGCCCCTGCCTCACGGGACCCACCCCTTTCCTGAAGGGTAGGTCTCCACCACCTACTCAGACCTACTCAAGACCGTCTGGAGGTTGACACACCAGCCCCAGGAGTCACCCCAGATGAGCTGCCCAATGACCAGGACTGTGGTTACAAGCGTGTGTCAGCTGAGGGATATGGTTTCACAAAGGAACTTAATTATAGCTTAAGAGTGGAGGAAGGGAGAGGAACGGTGCGGGCTTTGAGAGGACATATAGGAAGCTACCCTGCTCTGCAGCCCAGAGAATATCTGCCAGGTCTCACCAGGACTGGGATCCACAAGAAAACAAGTACAATCCAGTCAGGCCCACAGGAACACACGGCTTATGGAAATCATCCTGTTCATAAGTGTGAATTCCTGGCCCCGCCATCCAACACCAGCCTGTGTGCAGACCAGAGTGGCCCAGAAAAAAGCTGAGATGCCATGTCTCACTCACCTTCAGGGCTTGGATAGGCCTTCTCCTCACGTACTGCCAGAGAACCTGTTTTATTCTGTGCATAGCTTACCTAGAATAGCCCACCTTCAATTTTCTCCCTGGCTCTGAGCTGTTTTTCTAGAATGGAATCTGAGCTGTCGATCCTGAGGTTGCTGAATATATCTTCCCCATGCCTGACTACTATGCTCAGATCCCTGCCTACTGCTCAGGGAGGAACCATGGAGCACCTGTGGCACACAGGTGTCAGTAGGACATAGTGGCTGGGTATACCAGACCTGTCAAACCACCTGGCCTGGGCACTGCCAGGTGAGGAAAGCAGACCCGGTAGAAGTTCATTGAAAGAGCAGGGCCCGGGTGGAGAAGTGCATCCCATCAAGACTTATTTCTTGGGCCAGCCCTGTGGCACTGTGGTTAAGATCGTGTGCTCCACTTCGGCAGCCCAGGGTTTGCAGGTTTGGATCCCGGGCATGGACCTATGCACTGCTCGTCAAACCATGCTGTGGTAGCGTCCCATATACAAAGTAGAGGAAGACTGGCACAGGTGTTAGTTCAGTGACAATCTTCCTCAAGCAAAAAGAGGAAGATTGGCAACAGATGTTAGCTTAGGCCAATCTTCTTCACCAAATAAAAGACAATTCTTTCTCCCTATTTCTAGCCCATATCCAGGCCCCTTATTCTCCAGGTCTCTTTCTGGTCAGCCTGCTTGCCAACTGAGCAAGAAGTCCCCACAATCACCTGCCACCTGACCTGCCCCCCAACACATCACCCAGTTTCTTCTCACTGCTTCAAGACAGAGCCAGACACCCAAGCCCTCCTCTCTGTCATTCTTCCAAGACCCCACCCCCAGCCCAGGCATGACCTTTTCCATTTCCTCTCTGTGTACCTTTTTTCAAAGCTCCCGAGAGGTTTCTCCCTAAAAGCCATGGAAAGAAACCTTCAGACTGGAGGCGGTAACCTTTTCAGGGTTTGCATGGAAGGGAAAAAAAAGGCAGAGGGGTGAGTAGGGAGAGCAGATGGCAGTGGGGTGGGGGCACGAGTGAACACGGATGGGGAGAGGCAGAAACGGACTTCATGCACCTCTCTGCCCTCCATCCTTTAAGCAATTACACCAATGAACAACCAGACAGCTCTTCCCAAATGCTTCTCTTTGGGCAAAATGCCTTTCTTTGCTCACTCACAAAGGGCAGGAAAGGTCAGAGAGCAAACAGTCCTAACCACCCGAAAAATGGGAAAGGCAAGTCACAAAACTGAATGTTAAACAATATTCCATTTTTGAAAGGAAAAAAATAGGTATACAAGTCATAGCAAAATCTGAAAGAACACAGACCAAAATTTACAGCAGTCACTTACGGATGGTATGATTATGACTTCTATTTTCTTCTCACTGCTTATTTGTATTTTCTAATTGTCTAAGCATTACTTATATAATTAAACATTTTAAAATAAATTAAAAACCACACACACGGAAATTCTTGTGCCCGAGCGCCAGCTCCACATCTTAAAAAAGATAGCTTCCCAAATTCCCACAATCCTGGCCACTAGAGGCATCCAATTAATTTCTAAGCCCCCAAATACAAGTTTCTGAAGGTGTCTTTCACTGTTACTAGCTAGATAAGCAGCTTGCCAACGGCAAGCCCTTCCTCCAAAACCTTGGGCCCAACCACCCAGAACCACCTGGCAGTGTCTGCACCCACGGGACACAGGACCCCGACCCCTCTAGAGCTCATGTCCAAAAGCCAGAGCCTCAGAAAGGTGCAAAAGCAAAAACTGGGCCTAGGGGCTACTGACGTCCTCAGGCTAGAAGGCTCCTCACCTCACGTGGCTGCCTCTTCCAGGGCCCAGGCAGGGGCTGGCAGGGGTGGACTGCAGGCAGCAGCCATGGGAATTACTCTGTGGGGTCCCGCAGGCAATCACTGACTGGAGTCAACACCTGCTCCAGCCAATGCTAGGATACAAAGAGGAAGACAAATAGTCTTGAAGTTCTGTTCAGTCCCACCAACATTTACTGGCATCCCCCTATGGCACTGGGTGCAGAGATGAGGGTCCAGAGGTATGCTAGAGATAGAATAATCAGCATCTCCTCTCTGCCTTCACATGGACGAGCTCTTTGAATCCTCCAGTCATCCCTGAGGGGTAAGGAGGGTCTACAGTTATCTCCCCTGTTACAGATGAGGAAGCCATGTAGGACAAAGTGACTTGCCCAAAGCCACTAACAGAACCAGAATTTAGTTCCACGCAGCCTGGCTCTTAACCACTGCTTCATATTCCCTCAAAGTTCTTATCCTCAGAAACAATCAGTGAGCTAGAAATACAAAGAGTGCCACATGTTCTGCTCATTCCCTTCTGAGAAGCCAAAGAAATGAATACAGCTGTCCCTCTGTCCAGGATCCCCTGGGCCAAGCTGGCCTGAGGAGGGACCATCAAGGCAGGTAGGTGGGCACAGTCCCCAGAGCTTGGCCAAGGCCACCACTGAAATGCCACCTATGCCTTCCCTGGACTCCAACACCTGCCTCCAGCCATGAAGTGGGAGCAGAAATAAATACAGCTCTCTAAAAATAAACCAAGGATGGAAAGATGCAAGAAAGGAGAAAAACGTAATGCCACTGCTGATTTGAGACCAGCAAGTCCTGCTGGTCTAGGTGGGGCTTGTGTTGCTGAGCAAGACAGGTACCAAGAGCCCCAGTTCTCCCTCAGCCTCTGCTTGCAGCCTGCAGGTACATACTTGCACACATTTGCACGTGCCTGGAAAGTCCAGGCTAAGGTGACATGAGCAGGAAGAGCAGAATTACTAAACTGAGAAGAACAGGGGCTCCAAAGGGCTCAAACCCCAGCTGCGTGACTCAAGCAAGTTGTTTAACCTCTCTGATCCTACACCTCCTCATCTGTTACATGTGAATACCAATACCCACATCTTGCAGGCTGGTGTGAGGGCGGGTGAGCTCACCTATGGAGTAACACCTGCCCCAAGGGAGACTATGAATAAAGGCAATTTCCCTGCCTTCCTTCTCTCCATATGTGCACATCTAGGCCATCTTCTCTTTCTCCTCTTCCTTCACCAGTCCGAAAGCTGATTAATCACTTGGAGCAGAAGATTGTTTTCTTTCTCCAACAAGTCCATCCCACCCTACATACTTGGTCTACCAGTTGGCTGCTTATTTCTTATGGTTCTAGGGGGCTGCTCACTGCCTTGAAGCTGATCCAGGGAGCCACGAAGCACAGCCACTCTCAGGGCATCCTCTGCCCTCTAACCTGGAATGAGACTCTGCAGGGGGCCCCAAAGCCTGCCAACATTTCGCTTCTGCTCAGTGACCAATAAGAGATTCTGCTGTGCTTGAAAGCAGAGAGTGTTCACTGAAGCCAACACCAGTCTGGCCAGTCAAGCAGGTAATTTCCAAGCTGGAAGAATTAGATTCGGCCAGTCATCCCTCTGTGGGGAGGCCCTGCTGTGTGGTGATCAAAGACATGGGCTTTAATCACCTGGGTTCAAATCCCAGCTCTGCCACTTATTAACTGTGCAGCTTTAGGCAATTTTCCTAACGAGTCTGAGCCTCAGCATCCTCATCTGTAAAAAAGGGCACAATGAGTCCTACCTCTCAGGGTTGTGTGAATTAAACAAGGTGACACATGTAAAGTGATCAGCACAGTGCATTCAACACATGACAGCCATATTCTGCTCAGCTACTGGGTATCTACTGGCTTCTATTGAGAATGAAAAGGGGATTAGACACAGGTGAGCCCAGCTCTTGACGAACTCATAGTCCAAGAGCAGAGCCCAGAATGCAGGTATTAACTCCACCATAATACACCACGTCAGGTGCCAAGCTACAGGTGTGAGAAGGGAGCCTTACCAAACCCACAGTGGAAGAAGTGGGGAGAAGGAGGCAACTGGGAAAGACGGCCAAAGCCAAAAATCTCAGTTGTCTCCACTGAGGTTCAACCAAAGGGAGGGGCAACAACTGGGAAAAGGGTCCTGGAGTGAACACATCAGCTTCAGTTTCCTTCTATAGATGTCTGACTGCTGCCCCATGAAATGACTTCCCAGACAGGGCTCTGGTGCAGGCTAGTGCCAGGGCCACTCTGTGGGAAGAAGGCCCCTTAGGCTAGCCATCCAATCACGCTTCCATCCAACAAGTGCTTAGTGAGCATCTCTGCACAAGGCACTTGCCCATCAAAGAGCCAGTTTCTGGGGAGATGATCTCTGATTGTGGCTAATGAACACCCATCAGGACTGAGGATGTAACAGTGCATTGCAGGCTGCTCCCCTGCGACTCAACAAGGTCTCTGACTCACAGAGAATGTCAGATGGATGGACTAGTTCTTTCTCACGATGGAAGTGGAAAGCAGCAAGGAGAGCAAGGTTCAGGCTGCAGTCCACAGAGAGAGAGCAGTATATGGAGAGAAGCTCTGGGAGTGCTGAACCAGCTCAAGAGACGTACTCCTTGGTTATCTACATGGTGCCCAGGGTGGGGGTACAAAAGTGAATCAAAAACAGACGGTCCTGGGGGCCGCCCGGTGGCGCAGCGGTTTAGTCCGCGCTTGGCAGCCCAGGGTTCGCGGGTTCGGATCCCGGGCGCCCGCTGACGCACCGCTTGTCAGCCACGCCGTGGCGGTGTCCCATATAAAGTAGAGGAAGATGGGCACGGATGTTAGCCCAGGGCCAGTCTTCCTCAGCAAAAAAAAAGAGGGGGATTGGTGACAGATGTTAGCTCAGGGTCGGTCTTCCTCACAAAAAAAAAAAAACAGACGGTCCTGGTAGTGCGGGAGAAGACAAGGCTACCCCATGCTTCAGAGGATGGAGGCAGGCCTTGGCGTGGGTGCAGATATGCCTACTAGGTCAGGGAAAGGGCTAGAAAACAGACTAAATGTTTTTGTAAAAGGTGACACACTGAAGGATATGAAAGGCAAACTGTTAAGTAGATGTTGTAAATACACTGGGGTGTTAAGATGCCAGAAAGAAAAGTCACAGGAATCACACACTCTAACAGAGTATAAACAAGGCTGGATTAATACTATTTTGATTGGATGCATTCTGCAGTTTGGGAATTTATTTACCTAGTGATTTTCACTTGGTAGACAGGAATTATTATCAATGTTCATTACCAAAGAATTTTTATTTTTCAATGACAATCTACTTGGTGCCATTATTTAAAGCAAGTTCTGGGCAGAGTCACCTAGGACTATAACATGGGGGCAGGGATACAGGCATGGAGGATTTAATCCGTGGAGATACTGTGCACCCGGCCCCCAGATGACAACAAAGCTCACCATGGTCTACTGACAGACTGTCGTTTTAGAAAAAGTTGCCAGAGCACTAGAACTGTCATGGGGTCACTATCTAGGGAGAGAGTGACTTTTCAAGCTGGGCTTATTTAACTTTTTGGGATCTGATTCTTAGAAATCCAAGCAACGCTGTGAGGACCTAGAGGAGGCAGAGTCCTGAGGTCTGGAATGGCCACTCCCAGGAATGGGAGGTCTGTGAGTGCTGAGAGCCTAGGTGATAACCATAAATATGCAGTGGCACCAGCTCAAGTGCTTCCTTCTCCTTCTCTGGCAGCCCCCGTCTTGGCAGCCCCCAGCCACTCAGGTCGAGCAATGGGGAGGAAGGCAGGCTGCAGTGCTGCACTGGAGGGAAGCGCAGGGAGATGAGGGGGCTGTTAAGAAAGCATTTCAGGTGGTCCAACTGTGGGACCCACACTGGGAAGACCAGGAGGGATGGAGTGAAAAGAAGTGCCAGGCTCAGGGGCCTGGAAGTCCTCATGGGGCTGAGAAGGAGGGTGATGGAAGTGAGGACTCCTAGAAACCACCCCAGAACTGCCTGGTAAGAGCAGCCAACCTGCATTTCTAGGTACACAGCTCCATAACACCACAGACAGTGGAACTGCTTTCATTATCCAGAAAGAGGAGGTTGCTTTCTTCCCCCCTCATCTAATATTTTAAGCTGACTATGTTTACCTGCTGATATTCCCTAGGTAGGTATGATGAGACAAATATTCTACAGAAAGGAATTGAGGAACACAGGCATAAAGACAGAGTGGTGGTGTGAGGAGGAAGAAAGGAAGGAAGGGAGGGGCACAGGGCCGTGTGAAGTGAGAGATTTTCTAGTACTTCAGGGTCAATGGTGATCTGGCCCCCAATCATGTCTCTGACCTCTACTCCTTCTATTCTCTTTCTCCCTTAACTCTGCTACAGCCACATCAGCCTCCTGACTATTCCTCAAAAACACCAGCTAGGTTCCTGTCTCAGGGCCTTTGTACTTGCTTCCCTCTGCCTGTAAGATTCTTCCTACACATAGCTCACTCGCCTCTTTCAGCTCAAATCTTACCTTCTCAGTGAGGCCTTCCCCAAGCCCTCTGTTTAAAACTGCCACAACCTCTTTCCTGCTTTATTTTTCAATACGGCATTATTCACCATCTGACATGCGATTTGCTTAATTCTGGCTCCCTCCCCTTTCCCTACCACAACCATCACGAGAGCAGATTTTTTTATTAGCTTTGTTCACTCCTTCATCCCCAGTGCCTAAAACAGTGTCTAGCACATAGGAGGTACCCAATAAATGCCTACTGAATGAATGGAAGAAGAGTGGAGGGGAAGATGGAATTAGAGCCAGATTTAAACCAATCCTGGACCCTCAACAGTCTGAAAGAAACCCTTTATTACTGGTCTGATTGAAGGTGTGGGGCGAATTCCAAGAGCAAAGATCAGATACTATCTGAGGCCTTCTCTTTTGCTCCCAAGAACTCCCGGAATGGTTCCCCCAAAGAGCATACTGCCTCAAATACTAGTCTGGAAAAAGGCTGGACCTAGAATCTCCAACTGCCATGAAAGGGATGCTCTAAGATCACCTTAAAATAAGAACAAGGATCAGCCAAGTTACCACCTGTGCTTGGAGGCGGATGAGCTCTGTAGTAGTTTCCTGTTGCCACTATAACGACTTACCACAAACTTAGGGGCTTAAAACAAAACATATTTATTCTCTTACAGCTCTGGAGGTCAAAAGTCCAAAATTAGTTTTACTGGGCCAAAACCAAGGTATTGGCAGGACCGCACTTCCTCCAGAGGTTCTAGGGGAGCATTTGTTTCCTTGCCTTTTCCAGCTTCTAGAGCTGCATTCCTTGAATTCCTTGGCCTCTTTCTCCATCTTCAGAGCCAGCAATGTAGCATCTTGGTGCAGTAGTCACACTGCCTTCTTCTGTATCAAATCTTCCTTTGCTTTCCTCCTAAAAGGACACTTGTGATCGCATTTAGGGCCTACTCAGATAATCCACAATAATCTCTCCATCTCAAGATCCTTAACTTAATCACATCTGCAAAGTCCATTTTGCCATATATGGTAGCACCCACAGGTCCCAGGGGTTACGGCCTGGATATCTTTGGGAGCCATTACCCAGTCTAACAAGAGTTTGGAAGAAACATAGTTCAGACATCTGGTCCACATGAAAGAAGAGTCAGATTGGGACTCTTGGCAGCCTCCCAGACCAGGGTCTTTCTTTTCCTGTAAATGCTTGCTATTAGTGCTGGGGCTGAGAAACCCTGTGCTAGAGGAAAAGGAACTGGAGGCGAAGAAAGTAAAGTGAGAGTTATGAACAAGGAAATGTTTTAGGCAATTAAGGGAAACTGAGGAAAACCAATCTTGCTTGCTTGTTTGGAAAAGGGGATGATGAGGAGAGCTCTGGGTACTGGCAAATTCAAAGATGGCCTGTTTGTGAGAAAGTGGGCCAGCAGACTGTGTATGCAGGGCAGCCTGCTTGGCTAATGCTGCTGTTGGGAGAGCAAAGTTGGCCTGCACTTCCGTCGGAGTGGTAGCCAAGGAACTCTGTGCCTCTGAGGTCACAACTCTGGGATGAGCGAAGTGCCAAAAGCAGTGATAAGGATCAAGGAGTCGCAGCAGCTTACAAATGAAAGCCATGAAAATCTGTCTTTAAATACCTATTAGTATAATAATATAGAAATGAACTTAAGCATGAGGTGGTTTTCCCATTAACACCAGGGACTCTCTCCCTTCAGTATCCTCCTCATGAGAGAACTCTTTCAAAGCTGTGTTGCTATTAGCTGTGGAGAATTTGGTAATGGTCTCAGGAGAGCTGCTGAGATGATAACAAGGCTGGGCGGAAGTTAGGCTTTGAAGATCAGGCTCAAAAGAAAAAGAAGGGGGGCCAGCCTGGTGGTGTAGTGGTTAAGTTCGTGCACTTCGCTTCGGCAGCCTGGGGTTCGGATCCTGGGCGCAGATCGACGCACCGCTCATCAAGCCATGCTGAGGCGGCATCCCACACAGAGCAACTAGAAGGACCACAACTATGATGTACAACTATCTACTGGGGCTTTGGGGAGAAAAAAAGCAAAAAAGTAGGAAGATTGGCAACAGATGTTAGCTCAGGGCCAATCTTCTTCAGGGAAAAAAAAAGAAAAGAAAAGAAAAAGAAGGGGTGCTGGCAACGCACTTCCCAGAACGCCAAAACTGTTTAACAGAAGACAAAGACTCCCCATTCTGAGGCTGGGCTCCTGGCGCCACAGCCTGTAAATCAGGGAAGGAAATGGTTCAGAAAAGCATTTCTCCCCAAGCTCACCACCTCAGGACCAACTCAGCAGAAAGGGGACAAACCAGCATTTACTGGGGCCCGTTTTAATCACTAAGTCATGAACCTGTACACTTGAGCTAAGAGTCACACCCAGGTTTGCCCAACACCAAATCCACTCCAGCTCTTCGCATGGCCTCTTCCCAGACAGAAAGAGCTCCAGAGACAGGGCAAGGAGAGTGGCGCTAAACTCAGAAGTCAGGGCCCCAAGGAACCACAGAAGGAGCCAGCTCTTTGCTCACACTGTAGTCCATGTAGAGTCTTCTCTCAGTCTCAAGCAGTCTCTCCAGTCTCAACCTCTTGAAAATTCTTTTTGCTGTCTTCCCCTCTTAACCCCATCTTTTCCCCCCTCTTCATCTCTCTCCCTACCATTCTCTAATTTATCCCCCTCTTTCTCTCAACTTTTTTGTTTTGAAAAACAGCTATTTTTCAGTAAAAATGTCATTTGTGATCAGTGTTATCAGTTTATTATTATTATATTGAATGAATTAACAAATTAGTGATTTTTTAAAATTCCTCAGTTTTAATTTCTAATAGGGTAAATAAAAGTTCTTGGGGTCCTTAATAATTTTTAAAAGTGTAAAGTTTGATAACACATGGACAGAGAGAACTGGTTGGTGGTTACCAAGGGGAAGGGGGGTGGGGGGTGGGGGGTGGGCACAAGGGGTGAAGGGATGCATCCATATGGTGATGGACAAATAATAATGTACAACTAAAACCCCACAATGTTATAAACTATTAAGACATCAATAAAAATGGAAAAAAAAAAAGAGTGTGAAGTTTGAGAATCACTGTTTTACAATATTTAAAAGCTGACTTCAAAATTAACCAACTTACTTTCAAAGCCCAATCCGAAACCCAGTTTCTTCAGGAACAAAGCCAATTCTCAGTGATAACTTGCTCCTCTAAGTGAGTATCCTGGTACAGCACCAGGTTCTTAGTACCTACCAGTTCTCTAATGTTTTAAAAATCTTTTTGTGCATGTCTTCTCTCCCCAACTAGGTTCCACACACTTGGGGCATGGGGGCAGCCAAGTACCATATTTGAAACATCTGTCACAGCACCCGGCACACAAAAGTGCCTCAATGGGAAAGACTAAAATGGCAACCCCACAGTTTTTTGAGATTAACACCGAACAATCTGACAAAGCTATAGAGTCATCTTTGCCAGGGGAAACTAAGAAAACTTCTAGCTGGGACTGGGAGCTCAAAGCTCAGGGATGAATTGGACAACTGATCCCCGGACATGCACAACTGCTGCCACTGTAGCTAGCTGCTGCTGAAACAAATGACAAAGCAAATCAACTCAACTCAGTAGCTTTTCTGCTCCGGGGGAACTTCCACCTCATCCCCTCTCAGGGAACCTCAGAAGTCTCCCAAACCCCCCTCTTCCTCCTTCACATTTCCTTCAAGGGAAAGGACTTGGTATTGATTTGAGAACAGGAGGGGCCCCTGCCTGTGGCCTTCCTGAAAGATCCACAAACAACCTGACTGCCACAGACTGACAGACACATGGGTTCAGCACCCTGTTTGGCAACAGGAAAACCCGCAGGGTGTTAGAGGCAGAGAAAGGGAAGTGAAGCCTATAAACAGCTACTGGAATCACTGAACTTCAGAGATTAAAACAAATGAGACAGGAGCCCCATGTATCCCCGGCCCCCAGCAGGGACCCCACCATAGCCTGGCCTCCCAAATAGTAGGGACAATGAATAGCGAATTCCCTGGAGCTCCTCTTCTGAGATTACAAAACCTGCCAGGCATCCTGAGAACAAACAGGGAAATAGCAATGGGAAGCCCAGAGCACTGTTCACACTCTGGTGAGGACCCGCTACCCCAGCAGAGATGGAAGAAACAATTCTGTGTATTATGCCTAGCTCTCATATACGCCAGTAAACTACAGACCCATGTGACAGGGACTGAATCTGTGTTTTTAATATCATCATTTTCCCAAGTGCCTAGTACTGTGCCTGGCACAGTAGGCACTCAAAAATGTTTGCTGCATAAATGAAAGAGAATGATGGACACCATCATTGGGGCCTGGCACTCATATGGGCAAAGAAGAAAATCTGTTCATTTATTCATTCCATAAATATTTATTTAGCATCTCCTCTGTGCCAGGAACTGTCCTAGACACAACAGGAAACAAAATAAGTCCCTGCCTTTGTGGAGTTTATGTTTTAGTGGGTGTAAAGGTAAAAATCTCCATGCTCCCCAAAAAACTATGTAAGCCAGTGACATTCAACAATTACTTAATAAGTGCCCACTATATGCGTGATGAGTAGCAGGTGCTATGACAGCCACGTGGGATCTGGGACTCAACCCTAGTGAGATTATTTCATCTTCTAGGCCAGGATCCTAAATCTGAGACGTGTCCATCAGTTGTCAGAGGCCCCTGGGTAAGGAAAATGGGATTACCTCTTTGGTGCATCTGTCCTCATCTGTTGGTGAGCAGAAGCCACTGTGTGAGTACCACGTGCATGCCGAAAACACCACGCAACACTGCAGGACAGAAAGAAACCCAGCATCTTTAGCTGAGAGGCACCAGGGGTCACAAAAGCAGCTCTAGTAAGTTATAACTAAACACCAGGGCTCAAAGAGTGCTTCTAAGGCAAACTCTTCCTCTGTCCCTCACACATACACCCTGAGATGTTGTTATTCTGAGTCTGAGTCAGCAAATATTTCCCAATCCTGGAAGTAGTCTGCTCATTTCCAAGTAAGCAGATACTGGCTTTGCTGATTTTACCAGGGTGAGGCAGAAGGAGCTGGCAAGGTGAAGGAGCTGGAACCCCACACCCCCCATGGTGGCAGCTCATAAATGGAGACACCCTGAGTCATGCTTGATTCCTTGGCCAAAGCCCCATGAAGACAGGACTGGAGTCACACCCTAATCACCAGCCTCTGAGTTATGAAGGCCAGGAATCGTCTGCCAAGGAAGAAGACCTACATGTCTCAAACCTGATGCGAGGGGCCATTTCCTCCCTGCCAAGCTCAAGCAAGTGCCCAGCTCTCCTCTTACCCCGTGGGAGCCAGCTGCTGCAAGTAGCTCCTCCCCCTAGATCGAAAGGCACAGAAAAATGCTCAGGGACATCAAACCACCTACAAGCAGCAGCCACTGGGCAATCTGGGACAACATGGCACAGACAAGGGCATCATACACACAACTTCTGACATGACACAAGCAAGAGCCTGTCAGGACAAAGTCTACAGAGATGCTGGGTAGGAAGGAAGAAGAGAATGTTCCTAGTGTGGATGATGCTGGGCAGTGGGGCGGCTCCTGGCATTCCCAGGCTCCATGAAGGCACTGGAGAAGGGCCCCAGTTGAGCTTTCCAGCCAGCAGGGAACACCCCAAGAGGTGGGCCTCGGTGATAGGATATAGCTGAAGCCTTTAGAAGGGACAGGTCCAACTCCTCCTGAGACAGAGGAGCTGCACTGTCCCAGGACACGCCAGGATCCGCAGGCCCTGAGGACAGCTTGCACATGGCCAGGACAGCTGCATTCCTCAAAAGCAGAGGCCTACTAGCTTCCCAGGCCAGTGCCCCACACCAGCTGTCCTCTCACCAGGCCCTTGGGAAGGGACCTGAGGGACCACAGTGGAGTTGGAAGACTGAGTAAGGGCAATTCTTCCTGAGTGGGTTGAGAAGGAGGAAAGCAGTGGAGAGGTGAGGAGAAAGGCAGCCAAACCAAAGAGTGGTTTGTTCAACTAAGGAGTTGATGGGCTACACCGTCTGCAGAAAAACATCAGGGGCCTAGCTGCCCACAGCTTTGAAAAAGAGAGGCAGGCTGACCCAGGCTCTGCAAAAATCACTGAATGGGAACTTGGTAATTGATAATCATGACTACCCACGCAGAAGACAACGGAGTGGACAAACTGCCAGAGGCTATCCAGCCAGGGCTGTTGGTGCCCAAGCTGCTCCACAAGGACTGGACTTGACCCCTTCTCAAGCCCTTCTCGCCTGCCGCCTCAGTGGAGAGTACTCCTAATGGGTAAGCAAAGACAGAGGAGTAGCAAACTGCTCAAGAGAGTCAGGTAAAGTCCCGGGCAGCCAGAGACTGAACTAAATCACCACCAAACACCCCACCTCAACTTCATCAGAATGACCCACTAAAACTCCAGAAGGATGTTTTTCATGGAAACAAGGGACCCCTCTTGGTCCATTCTGCCCAAATCCCCCACAAGCGCTGCTTAGGATGCGGCTCAGGGGTCAGTGGAGAGGGGACTGGCTCAGCCATCTGCGATCATACTCATTTCACAGAAAAGGGTCAGTGCACAAGAGGATTCCAAAACTTTGAAGTCTGGTCTAGCTGGTTCAGTTGGCTCTCCACCACAGCTCCCGAAGGTTGCCAATTCTGTGTGCAATTCTGGCTCAAAGACAGAGAGCACGATCCTCAAAAGAGGAGACCTAGAAACCCAGAGCCAGGTGAAATAATAGGCCTTCATTTCTTAACTTGAGAGTGGGTCACGCTGTCAGAATCCTCCAAGAAACAGAGGATATGTTATTTCCTGAAGATCTCTCTAGGGGACTGGTGCCAAAGAGAGGAGCTCAAATTGAAGGCATCTGAAAAGAACTTTCTGCCTGGCAAGAAGGTTAAATACGTGGATACATCACGAAGGTGGTGGGCTCTCTAGCCCCAGAGAGGATGCTCTCTGTGACTGGAAGCAACTCAAGTTCCTCACATGGACTAACTAATGCAGCCCTACAACCTGCCCAGGCAGTTATCAACCTGATGCCCCATGATATGCCTGGGCAAAGGGAACAGAACTTCAGTGTCATCCTCCCTCTTGGATCCACAGGAAATTAAGCTCCCAAGGGAAACAGAGGGAGAAGAACTTGCAAGAGAACCTGCTCTGTGACTGACATCAGAGGCCCTGACACATTCAGTGGGTCAGAGATGCACAAGGGAAAATCAGCAGCTGGTTCAAGCCACCAAGAATAAAAGGGACAGATACCTGCCAGCCCCAGGGCTATCGGCTGGCAATCTATTTCAAAACTCAAACAGGAAAAAAATGTTCTGGAGCCTGTACACAGGAAAAAGGTTGAGGACCAAAGGCATTCTCTGGGGCATAGCTTCTGGAGACTTCTCTTAGCTCTTTGGGATGGGGCATAGGGTGGCGGGTGGGAATGAGGGCTGAGATAGACTCAAGTATCAGGGTTTAAATGTGTTCGGAACATCCAGAGAGGAAAGACACAGAGACCTGTTTCCTGGAAGGGGAAAAGAGTTGGATGAGGCCTCCAGCTACCCCTGGCACACACCCAACTCAGCAGCCGGTCTCTCCCTAAGAGTTCCTGGAAATCAACAGACCCATAAAGGGGAAGTATTAAAGCTGTGATTAGAAGAATGGTCTACAAATTGGACATCATCCCTGATGCAACACCCCAGTAAATTCTCCCACACAGACATACCCGCTGTTTACCTCAGACATTCAGCCCCTTACTTCAATCAGAAGCTGAACATCCCCACCCCACCCCACGGGCATCTCAACTGCAGGCCCAGGGAAAACAGAGAAGTGTGTGGAGCTCATGTTTCTCCCTGAAGCAGAGGCAGGGAACTAGCAGGGAAGGGGAGGTGGGTGACAGGAATGCAGGGGACAGGGCTGATAAGAAGGAAATCAGAGAAAGGGACAAAAACACGATCTCTGGGAGGAGCCAGGACAGGAGGAGCTGAGGTAGACAGGGATTGCAGGCACGGGGCTGAAAAAGCCTAATACCATGGCGAGGAAGACGACGGGGAGCCGTAATACTGAAAGGAACCAGGCAACGGGGGGAAGGAGGGGACAGGGATGGGAAAAGACAGCAAAGAATGAGAGGGCAAGGATGAGAGGACGAAGGCAGGAGACAAGGATAACGAGGGAGTCAGAGAAGATCCCCAAGGAGACCCTGGGTAGAGAAGGCAATGGATTTGGGGACACCAGAGAAGGAATGAAGAGGTCAGAGGCAAGGGGAGTGGGAGAGGACTCCTAAGACCCGGCTCTCAGAACACAGAAGTGGGAGGAGACGGAGGCACGAGGCCCAAGACGGGGCATAGAGTCGCGTGGGGGAGGACAAACAGCAATGGGGGTCCAAACGGCTGGGGGCACAGGGGCAGCGGGGAAGGGGGGGGTGACGCCAGGAGAGCAACGGACGAGCGCGGACCGGCTCCGGCCGGAGAGCCGGGAAGCGGCAGCTGCTGAGTCCGCAGACCCCTGCCTCTCCCCGACTCCACTCCCCGCCGGGCCTTACGCCCCAGCCCTGGTGGCCGCCTCAGCCCGGGCCCGCCGCTTCCCTCCTCTGCTCGTCTACCCGCTTCCCCCGACCCGGACTGACCTGTCCTGGCCACCTCCCGCTCCACCGCCGCCGTCCCGCAGGCTCCGCAGGCTCCTCCGGCTCCTGCCAAAACTTTTCCCATTAATCCCAGCTCCGCGGCGGCCGCGGCGTCACACGCTGCGCGGCCCAGCCCCGCCCCCGCCAGCGCGACGTCACCGCGCAGCTCGCCCCCTCTTCCACGCCCCCTTCCGCCCGGCCGCGGCCAATCACCGCGCCTCCTGAAGACCCCTGATTCTGCCACTGCCCCCACCGCACGCTGCCCTAGGCCCGCCTGCAGCGCCCTCTGGTGGCGGATGCGGGCGCGGCGGCTGAGGGAGGAGCTGGGAAGGAGCGCCGGGGCCCGTAAAACAAGTCTGGCAAGTATCACAAAGGGAATTTAAAGCTAGAAGGGAATTTAGAGGTCGTGTAATCCAGCCTCCTCATCCTTCCATTGAAGAAACAGTCCCAGAGAAGGTGCGTGACTGGCAATGAGAAGCAATGATGAGGCTAGAGCCCGGGTCTCCAGACTCCGCTGGAGGAGACCGTGCTGCCTGTAATTTTAGTAAAGGGGCTTTCCTCCCTCAAGAGGCTTTTGCACCTAGAAGTTTATGGTTCTGGACTTCTTACCTATCTTCCCATGTACGTATCTAATAGGATTGCTCACCTAAGTGGGGAGCATCCTCCCTACTCTTGCAGAAAATTCTGTTCTCCTTTCTCAACCCAGATCGTTAGGACCTGGAAGGGACCTGTTATTCCAACCTGTACCTTCAGATATACCATAAAAAGGCACTTAACAGCTGGGAGGCTGTCTGGTGGAAGAGGTAGGGTTTGTCATCTGGCGATGAATAAAAACTGACTCACAGGTATATAATCAATGGGTAACTCCCTCCTTTCCACCGTCTTTAAAGTAAAGATTACCTCTCACCTCTCACACGCATAACACTTCTCAGGCCACACGGATATCTGGACGGTAGAACTAGAGTGAGGGTTTTTTTCTGCTTCTCTTTTTTTCCTACTATTTGAAATGAATTTGCATTACTTTTGTAGTTCAGACTTCAACCTCCTTGCCCTTTGAGATTGAAATAAGAATGGGTTGTGGAAGTCAAAGCCCTCCCTAAGATTTCTGCAAATTTCTGGGGATTTTTTTTCTCCTAAATGTCTCTGCCTCTGGGCTCCTGCTTCTGGCAGGCTGGGCTGTTGCAGTTCCACAATTCAGAAATGTAGATGAAACTCGGCCCTTCATGAGGACTGCCCACACCTCTTCCCACACAAAACATTCATGGGTATAGAAGACGTTCTGATGCTCTGGGCCCTGGGGCAGAGTCACATGTTGCATTGCAAACAGTTTAAACTCACACATCACACATTCTTTAAAGTCCTTTCCACACCCCCACTGAAGTTTTCTAATTGGCCCTTCACCCCTTAGGGCCTGGCCTTTTCCCAAATCACTACCTCTCCTCCCTGCCCCACCATTCTTTCTTCCATCCCATTCTCTGGAGAAAAAAACAAATTCCTCTGGCTTTCCAGGCAGAAAGAGACATCTTAACCATATCTCTTTATTGTGAGGGTTCCTGTGAGTACTCAGGCCCTGAAGAGCTCACTTTCTCCTGGACAGCTCCCTCCCTAAAAGAAATTCTGGGAGCACTGTTAAGATATTACATTTTTCACTTCATTTCATTTTTATATTAAAAAGGATATACATAATATTTAATATAACATGTTTAAAAAATATATTTAATGTTTAGACCCCATAATTCCATTTCTCATTGCATTCTTGTTTAAAACAAAAAGCTGGAGATAACCTAATTGTCCAACAAGAGAGAAATGTTTAGGTAAATTATACTGTATGCTGCTGTTAGAATATTATACAGCCATTAAAAATGATGCCTACAGGGGCCCGACCGGTGGCGTGATGGTTGGGTTCACGCACTCCACTTTGGCAGCCCAGGATTCATGGGTTTGGATCCCAGGCATGGACCTACACATTGCTTATCAAGCCATGCTGTGGCAGGCGTCCCACATATAAAGTAGAGGAAGATGGGCATGGATGTTAGCCCATGGCCAATCTTCCTCAGCAAAAAGAGGAGGATTGGCAACAGATGTTAGCTCAGGGCTAATCTTCCTCACCAAAAAAATGATACCTACAAAGAGTTGGTGAAACAGTGGAAAAATGTTATGACCTGATATTCAATGGAGAAAGGCAGAATCTGATGATATGTATAGAATATATAGATATGTATACTGTTTGGAAAGCTAAAAATTAGCATTAAAAAACTGGAAGGAAACACAGTAAAATGTTATCAGCAGTTGTCTTTGAGTTGTGCTGTGAGTAATTATCTTTCTATAATTTTATTCTGAGCATTTTTTTTGTGACAAAAACATGGTTTTTTTTTTTTTAAGAACAAAAAAGAAAAGTCTTGGGGGCTGGCCTGGTGGTGTAGCAGTTATGTTCATGTGCTCTGCGTCAGTGGCCCGGGGTTTGCAGGTTCGGATCCCGGGCTTGGACCAAAGCACTGCTTGCCAAGCCATGCTGTGGTGGTGTCCCATATAAAGTGGAGGAAGATGGGCATGGATGTTAGCCCAGGGCCAGTCTTCCTTAGCAAAAAGAGGATGATTGGCAACAGATGTTAACTCAGGGCTGGTCTTCCTCAAAAAAAAAAAGTCTTCCTTATATTGAACAAAAATGTATATCCTTTGGTGCTCCTATTCAATAGTCTTAGTTCTATCCCTTGGAGGTAAACTGAGTGACATTGTTTTTCATATAGAAGCCCTTCTGATTTTTGACCCCACCCCATTCCCTTATATTTTTTCCTTCTTCAAGCTACGACAGCTCTAGTTCCTCACATAAAATGATTATAGTTCCCCTTACCACTCAGATTGCTGGCCTCACAATGTGTCATTTTATGTATATCCATCTCCTTCAAGGCTTTCCTTGTTTTGGGCCACCTAACTTTGGAATCCCCTTCCTATATTTGAGGAATCTCCCACTTTAGACTCTTCCTCCACTGGAGTAGCTGAAAATGTCAGGCATTTGCTTCCACCCTCCTTTGCAGCTAGGGCGTAGCCACATGACTGAGGCTGCACCAAACAGATGCTGGGAAGATGAAGAACTGGGGAGCAAATATAATCCATTCAGGTAAGTGGCGTAGCGGCAGCTCCACCTAGTTTCCAGTTGTGAGAAGCAGCAGTTGTAGAAGCAGCGTCCAGCATCGGTGATATTAGCCCCAGAAGCAGCAGCGTCTATACCCAGAGGTGGCAGCTGGGGTGTCTTCATAAGAACTGTTGTGTGCCATGATTTGGGGTATTGTTCCTGACTATACAGCCTCCAAGCTGGCTCTCTCCTCCTCCCAATTATTTAAGCAGCTGCTCTATACTCTGTTAATAAATTCCTTTTTTAGTTAAATCAGTTTCTGTTACTTGAATCAAAAACCCAGACTCATACAGCTTCCCCCAGTCTTCATTTTGACCGGGTTTGCCCACCAGGCACAGCTCAAAGTGGGAAGAGTTGGTGCCTGCCAAGCAACCCTCTCCAGAGCAGCCAGCGATCTCAGCTCCCAAAACTTTCTCTGTCGCCCGATTACAGTGTAACTGAACGATAACTTACAGTGTGGAGTAAGGCTAGATCTGCTTTGAATTAGGTTCCAACCTCTTCCACAGCCATTTCAGGCTCCAGCCAGCAGGTGGGGGCCTCCTTAGCCTCCTGAAATCAGCCTCCTTCCTCCCCCTCTCATCTACAGCAGGATCCAGAGAGGCAACTTGCAGCTGGCACCTCTTCTGCCTGGGCAGACACTGTACTTGAGGAGGAGGCGCCTTGCATATCCTGGCAACCATGTGCAACAAGCCTCTTGCACTCCAGCCAGTCACCCCTCTTGCACTCCAGCCAGTCACCCCACCTCCCCACCCCTCCTCACATTCAGTCTACAGATGGGTGACCTGGGACAACAATGGCTGTGCTTTCCATGTGGCCCCCAGAGTTTATGGGTATCTCTGAGGGCATCAGAGATTGCATACATTCTTCTTTGCCCAGGATGTTGGAAAGGACAGAGGAGTTACTTTCTAATCCTGGAATTAAAAGATTGGAAAATATCTTCTTCTGCCCCCTAGTAATGTCCCCCAAGACTGACAACTTCTCATACCGGTTCCAGTGGGGATTGCATCCAGGCATCAGGGTGATCTTCCTTTCACTATCTCACACCTCAATCGTCAACGCCTCCCTGTGTCCCATCATAGAACATTTAAAAGCTTGAAATGGACCCCATGTATGGGTGAGGAAACAGCCTCAGGGGTTGGTTGGCTTGCCACCTCAAGTCTAAACTCTACCTAGGGGCTGGCCCAGAGGCAAAGTGGTTAAGTTTGCGTGCTCCACTTCAGTGGCCTGGGGTTCGCAAGTTCCAATCCCAGGCACAGATCTACACACCACTCATCAAGCCATGCTGTGGTGGCATCCCACATATAAAAAATAGAGGAAGATTGACACAGATGTTAGCTCAGAGCCAGTCTTCCTCACTAAAAAAATTAAAATTAAATAAATAAATAAACCCTACCTATCTTCCAAGAATGACTATAATCAGACCTCATTCTACCTTTCTAGTCACGGGTCCTTCATAGTAGTAGTCTTCAAAATTTTTTGCCCCTCTACTCCTAAAGAAATATATAAAAACTATGCATAGGGCCGGCCCGGTAGCATGGTGGTTAAGTTCACACACTCCACTTTGGTGGCCTGGCATTCGCAGGTTCGGATCCCAGGCATGGACCTACACACTACTCATCAAGCCATGCTGTGGCAGCCTCCCACATACAAAGTAGAGGAGGATTGGCACAGATGTTAGCTCAGTGACAGTTTTCCTCAAGCAAAAAGAGGAAGCTTGGCAACAGATGTTAGCTCAAGGCCAATCTTCCTCACCAAAAAAAAAAAGAAGAAGAAAAAAGAATTATGCAGCTCCTTGCACATTTTTAAGGTGACATCTAATATTTTTCATCATTAGTTTAAAACTATTTTATAAATAATGACATTTTAATATAAAACTGCTATATTACCCTTTTAAATGTATCAAATAAGACTCAAATCCCATAGTGATTTTATGCTCACCATCATTCATCTTAAAAATACATGAATAAGCTCTGCTTTAGTAATCAAAAATTTTACATTGTCTCTTTTCTCCTTGTACTTGTGTTTCCATTCCATTTTTCCTTCAAAAATCTAACCTTAATGTAACATATATGCTTGAAAGTCTTTTATTGATCATCATATCATACATTGCTACAACGAAAATATGTATATAAGTTGAAATTTGAAAATTTTTTAAGTTTTATATAACCATAAAGCTCTAAGTGAGATATTTTCTTCTGGTTTGAGTGGTCATTATAAATATTAGTAATATCCAATTGATCAAAACAATATAAATATTCTGATTTTTACAAGCATTATACATAAACGCAAAAAAATACATTGGAAATGTATTTCTTAATGAAACGGATGAGCTACTTTTTTTCCCCAGGTAGTTCATATGGTCGTAGTTGAACATTACTTATTGCCAGAATGAGACTGCATTCAGCATCAATTCTAGTCCTATTTTTTGTTTCTTTCTTCTTTTTTTTTTTTTTGGTGAGGAAGATTAGCCCTGAGCTAACAATTGTTGCCATTCCTCCTCTTTTTGCTGAGGAAGATTGGCCCTGGGCTAACATCCGTGCCCATCTTCCTCTACTTTATATGGGATGCTGCCACAGCATGGCTTGATAAGCGGTGCATAGGTCCACGCCCAGGATCTGAACCTATGAACCCGGGGCTGCTGAAGTGGAGCGCATGAAATTAACCACTACACCACCGGGTCGGCCCCCTATTTTTTCATTTTTAAGCTGAGAAACCTTGTTCACATAAGTAGATAAGAATTGAGAGAGTTTTGGGGCCAGCCCAGTGGCACAGCGGTTTAGTTCGCGCTTGGCAGCCTGGGGTTCGCGGGTTCAGTATGCCAGGCGCCTGCCGACACACTGCTTGTCAGCCATGCTGTGGTGGCATCCCATATAAAGTAGAGGAGGATGGGCACGGACGTTAGCCCGGGGTCAGTCTTCCTCAGCAAAAAGAGGAGGATTAGCAACGGATGTTAGCTCCGGGCTGGTCTTCCTCACAAAAAAATAAATAAATAAAAAACCTTAAAAAAAATTAAAAAGAATTGAGAGAGTTATGATATACAGTAGCAGTGGCATCTAATTCTAAGTTGTTTGCTCAAAAAATGAGAGATCTATTATTAAAAAATATTGCTAATTATTTTTCAGCTGACAATACAATTAAGTCCTTCCAGGTTTTGAAAGCAAAGATTTGGAAATCTTCTGACCTGAAAACAAAAAGAATGTGTTGCCCAGCTTTTGAGCCATTGACTTTCTCAGCACACACAGTCCTACACCAGCAGTTCAACAGTGTTCCAGGAATTTTACCCCTCTAGGTTGTCCACTATTGAAAGACAGTGGATGGGTGAGTGGTGAGCCTTGCTACTGAAAGTAGGGAAGGAAAAATTGTGAAAGAGGAAAGCAGATTTGGTATAGAGAACACTTGGAAATTGAGGATCTGCAGATTGGTTTTTTTGAGACTTGTACCCTAGAGATACCCCACTCTGATTAGAGGACCATTGATCCTCTCATCCAATATCCAGAGCCGAAACTTCTTGTGCCCATAAATGTGTTATGCTTCTTTCTACTTGTGTTGTCCCCATGTTCTCTTACTCCTATAAAATTTTCAAGGGCCATCTCAAATCCCAGCTCCTACCCAATGCTTCCCTTTTTCTGAATTCCTACTGCACTTTGAGTGTGAACCTCACTCCCCATCCCTGAAACATGCATCATATTATCCTCGCAGCTTTGTTTCATGACACTTTAAATAGACTGTAATGAAGTTTCCTGCAATAAAGTTTGGTGTACTTGCAAAAGACATGAAAAACTTTGATATCAGATAGCACATAAGCTCCAGGAGGGCGGGGACTCTGTCTGTTTTGTTCTGTGCCATATAGCCAGCACCTAGCACAATACCTGACACATAATAAGAGCTTATTAAATAATTTGTTGGATAAGTGAATGGACTTGAGTTCCAATCTTAGCTATTTCATCACTTTTAAGCTGTGTGACACCCACTCATTCATTTTAGAATTTGTTCCTTCATGGATTCGTTCAACAAACATTTGTTGCAGGCATACTAAGAGCCAAGCACTGTGCTAGGCACTGGGGACATAAGTTGAAGAAGATATATCCCTGCTCTCAAGGAACTCGAGCATCTGGTTATGGAGGCTGTTACATGAAGTAAGGTGGAAGGAACAGCCAGTGTGGAGACCCCGAGGAAGAAAAAGGAGGGAGCTGCTAGTAGATCCATAAAGCAGAGGCATAGGAGGCCCTCATGGGCCTGGATCATCACGGGCCTCCTATGCCACATATGGGAATGTGAACTTGACTGTCCAGGGTACCACTGAGAGACTGGAAAGTGGGAAGAGTCAAGAACAGATCTGCATTTTAGAAAACCCATTCAGGCAGCTGTAGGGAGAAGGGTTAGCAAGGAGACAAGGTTACTGCTCTTAAACAGTTGGGAGTGAGGAGGGCCAGAGTAAGGCAGTGACCATGAGACATGGCCCCAAGGGGGTAGATTTGACAGTGACCAAGAAAATCCAATCAATCAGACCTGAAGACTGATTAGATATGGGGCAAGATGGAGAAGGACTCAAAGGTACACATACAGGTAGAGGATACAAAGGCCTTAGCCATGCAGTAGACATGGGGATAGAGAAGGAGGGATAGACATGAGAGTATGAAAGAGAGAGGATCTACTGGATTTGATGATGGGTTTTGCATAGGGGGATGAGAGGAAGGCAGCAAGTCATCCTACATTCCCAGATCTGTGTCTTAGGTAACAAGATCAGTGAGTCAGATGATATGGGAAGAGAAGCAAGTTTGGAAGGTTCTGGGCAAGTAACCTGACCTCTCTGAGTCTGTTTCTCCACATGTAAAATGAGAATAATAATATCCGCCTCTCAGAGTTGCCATGAGAATTAAATAACCTGGGAAACTTCAAGACATAGACTAGATGCTCAATAAACTCTTTTGGGTGATACGAATAATAGTGATTGCTCATGTGCCAAGCACTTAATCCTCACAGCAACCCTATAAGGTAGGTACTATCATTATCCCGATTTTACCAAGATGGGAACTAAAGCACAGGGAGGCAAAGAAGCCTGACCAAAGTCACCCAGTTAGTAAGTGGCAGAGTGTCCTTTCCCAGCCACTGCACTACACCTTACTCCTTCTGGGACCTATAACTGGACTTGAGGGAGGAAGAGAGGAAATGACAGGAGAGATGGACAGCAGACTGATCAATAATTCATTCCAAGAGCAGTTTTTATTTGGAAATATGCCTCCACAACTTGGTGGCAGTCTAGGGGCAAATGGCCCCTGGCTTGCTTGTTTACTCTCTTTCCCAGCCCAGGGCGTAGGGTCCTTGGAGTTAAGGCACCAGGTCAAGTTCTCAAGGATCAACATCCCAGACAGCCTCAGTGGTCTGGGGCCTGGGGCTGGTATAAAATATGAAGGTTCCAGTCTGGACTGTTTAATGGTTGGAGGGCCTGGACCCCTGGCACCAGGACCTCAGCTCCCTCTTCTGCAGGGGCCGGTGTCACCCACAGGCCAGCTGTGGCCAGGTCCTGGTGGGCATGAGGTTGGGGGACAAGAGGCTAGCAGAGGCTAATTTTCTGGTGCTGGGTCCAGTTTATCTTCCTGAGAGGTGGAAGCCGAGATGGGAGATTCATCTCCACCATTGAGGGACTTCTGCTGCTCACTGCTGCTGGGCGAGGGGGTCCTGTTGCCCCGGGATCCCCAGCGGGTCAGGCGCTTTAGGGAGGAGTCACGGCGGGCAAGTAGAGAGGGCTGGAAGCCTGTGAAGGAGCTGCTGGTGGTGGGACGTTTGTCTGGCAGAGAAAAAGCACGCATGAGTAAGAAGAAAGGTGCTGCGAAGGGGAGAGGCTGAGGGGCCTTGTCTCAGCCCTCAGGGGAGAGAGAACCTCCCGACCTTCAGTCCTATGCTGGCTCTGTAGACATAGAGGGATCCCTCTCCCACTCCCTTCTCCCTCCCCACTCCACGGAAAGCTCCAGGGTCTACCCCTTCTCACCTCCAGGCTCAATTGGATGCATGAGCCGGTTCACCTGGACATTCCAGTGTTTCACATTGGTGCTGGCCTGGCGCAACTTCCGCTGGGCAGCCTGTGGGGGCAGGGCCAGGAGGTGTGGCTCAGAGCCACCACCCAAGACAGGGTGTCTTGACCTTTTCAGGTTCACAGGCCCCTTAGAATCTGACGAAGGCTATTGATCATCTCCCCAGAAAAACTCATGTATGTTCATAAAAGTATGTTCATAAAACAGAGTTGGCATCCAATCTCAGGGACTCGTGAACCTCCAAAGGGTAAAAAATAATCAGAACTATAGTTTCCACTCACTAAGAAGCTAAGATGTGCTAAGTATATTTATTATCTTAAATTAACCTCCAGAGCAGAAGTTAACAACAAACAAGTGCAAAAGAGGGTCAGTGACTTGCCCAGGGACACACACTGGGCTCTAAACCACTGCACCACAACCCCCCTCCAGGACCTAATGCGAAAACCTCTGCTCCAGTGTTCACCCAGTCATTAGCAGGGTTATAGGGTAGGGGAATCATAGAGGAACTGTCCCTTTTTTTTTGAGAAGATTGGCCCTGCGCTAACACCCGTTTCTAATCTTCCTCTTTTTTAGTTTTTTTTTCCCCAAAGCCCGAGTACATAGTTGTGTATCATAGTTGTAGAGTTGTAGCTCTTCTATGTGGGATGCCACCTCAGCATGGCTTGATGAGCGGTGAGTAGGTCCGCCCCAGGATCTGAACCCGTGAACTCGAGCCGTTGAAGCTGAACACTTGAACTTAACCACTACATCACCGGGCTGGCCAGGAACTTTCCCTTTCTATGTCACGTATTTCTGTGTTTGAATATTTTACAATGACCATGTAAGCCAACAAAGCAAAATAAAATAATTAATAACAATAAAAACAAAATATCAAAAATTAAAAAAAAAAGAACCCCTCTTCTATGGAGATTTGGGCTCCAAGGAGTGGAGTCAAAGTGCAGGGATAGCAACGTAGGGGCTTGGAAGAGTAGGAGGAAAAAATTTTGCCCAGATTAATAATAATGATAAAAATAGCAGCTGTTTCTTCAGCACTTACTACATATTAAATATCACATATTATCTTGTCTAGTCTTCACAACAGTGCTATGACCAGTCCCCTTTCCCAGATGAGGGGCTTGAAACTCAGAGAGGTTGGGCAATTTGCTGGAGGTCACACAGCCAGGAGATGATAAAGCCAGGGTTTGAGGGAAGGAAGGCTCCAGAGCCTGTGCTTAACATGCTCACCCCGCCAGCCTCCATCCTATCCCACCCCAGGCCTCACCTCCACATCCTCATCGGCCCTCTGCCGGTTCTGCCGCACCTCTTCTAGCTGCTGCTGGGCCTGCTGCAGGGAGCGGCTCTGGAGCGCCATCTCCTGCTGCAGCTCTTGCTTCTCCTGCTGCGCCCGCTCAATGTAGCGCTCCTGCTCTTCCTTCAGCTGCAGCAGCTGCTTCAGCTTCTCCTCCTCCTCTTCCAGCAGCCTGCCAGGCGTACACTGTGTCGTCTCAAGAGTCAAGGCACCTCGCAGGTGCTCAGCAATGGGACAGTAGGGGAGTCAGGGAGAAGAACCAGAAGGGGTCCTTCAGTCCTACCTGGTCTGGGCTAGGCGCACGGCCTCCTCGTCCCGCCGAGCTTTCACCTCCAGTTGCAGGGCCTCCTGAAGCCTCTGCTGCATCTCCTCCAGCTCCTGGATGCGCTGCCGCTGCCGGGCAGCCTCCTCCTTCTTCAGCTCCATCTCAGCCTGCATGGAGGCTCTGGCCTGTTCAGGGATGCAGGGCCAGGTCAATGGGGGCACGAGGGAGGGAGGTGGCAGGTATGCTGCCCTTTCCCCAGGGCTCTGCTAGGCCCACCCAACTAGCTATCTCCCGGTGAAGGTCTGGGGAATTCCTTCATGTCTGGATTTCCTGATCTAATCCCTTTCTGAGAGCCTGACTAGGTCAGATAATGATCAATGAACAGATGTTACCTGTGAGGAAGGGGCTCAAGTCACCCCCTTCCTAGCACCAGTCTTAATAATTATTATTATATATTATAATATAATGTATTATAATTATAATTAAGGCTGGTGCTAGAAAGGGAGTGACTAATATAATTATAATTGTTATAACTAAAAGTGTTTCCTCATTTGATCCTCACCATACCTCTATGAGCAAAGTTCTGTTAGCATCAACATGTCACTAATAGGTAATGAGACACAGGCTAAGTAACTTGCCTGGGATCACAGGGCTCTTAAGAGACTCAGCTGGGATTCAATCCACTTGTCTCTAACTCTAAAGAGACCTCTAGATCTCTTAAACACTAAATCTAATTGCCTCTACAGGCCTATACCGCCTCCACATTCGTCCGACCTTCCTCCCATCCTGTATTCCTCAAATTGATTTCATTGTAAACTCAGATCAAGTCTACTCCAACCCAGTCCAGTTTTGGTTCAAACCCATCTCCAATTCCGCGGTCTTTAGCGGCTCCTCTGTCCACGCCCCGCCCCCAGCCAAGGTCTCGGAACCAGGCCCCACTCTACACCTGGCACTCAGCTTTGGCCCCACCTATCCGTCGGCTTAGGCCCAGTCTTACACCGTCTCTCATCTCAAGTCATCGCTTGGCCAAGTTCCTGCACCTCCCACTCCTTCCTTATTCCACAGGTCCCGCCCCTGGCACAGGCCCTATCCCATACCCATCGTTCAATCCCACGGGCTCTGTCCGAATAGTCCCTTATTCCAAGCCCCGCCTCCACACACAGGCCTCAGCCACAGGCTCCGCCCTCAGCTCAGGCTCCGCCTCCCGGCCCTCAGCTCCCACGCCTCGCCTCCCAGCATCGCTCAGCCCTCCGTCTCCGCCCCCGGTGCGGACCCCACCTGCTCCGCCTCGCGCAATTGGCCCTCGAGCGCCTGCTGCAGCTCGCGGTGCTGGCTGCGGCGCCGCTCCTCCTCCTCCTGCAGCAGGCGCTCGGCCTGCCGCTGTGCCTCCTGCAGCAGCTCCAGCTCCTGAAGCTTTCGCTCCTTCTCCTCCTGCAGCTGCTGCAACCGCAGCAGCTCCTCCTCCTTGGCTGCCCGGCGCCGCTCCCGCTGCTCCCGCTGCTCCCGCCGCTTCTGCTTCAGGTCCTTGTGCAGCGACGTCTTCCCCTCGGCCTGCAGCCGGATCGCCGTCTGGATGGCTGCGGAGGGAGCGGGAAGGGGTCAGGACGGGGCTAGCCCGGGGCAGGGGGCACCTCGAGGTGGCCTACGGCCGTGAAGAGGCTTTAGGAGTCCAGTCTCCAGCCTCCCGCTGGGCAAAGTATTATCATCCCCTTTACATAGATGAGGCGACTGAGGCCCTGCCAAACCCTGGCCACCCGGCGAGCACTCACCAGCCGTCCACTCCTGCCGCTGGCGCGTGTCTGAGGCGCTCATCTCGTACGTACGGGAGGCCGTCTTCACGCAGAACATGCAGCGCTTCCCTTCTCTGTCGGGGAGCACCTGGGAGAGAGTAGGCAGCCCCAGACAGGCTGGCTTCACTGGGGTCAGGGCCACACCCGCCCCAGGGGTACTCTAGCTCCTACCCCTCCCGGCCGACCATCTTCCCTGGGCACCCCTCCCGCTCTGCCAGGAGCCTGCGTGGCCCTGACTGGAGGTTAGTTATGGGGGTTGAGAAAGTTCTCCATTCATTCATTCCATTGATATTTTAGAGTGTCTACTGAGTGCCACTCATTGTTCTAGGCATGTGGGATACTGAGATGTGCCTAACAGACCAAACCCCTGCCTTCCCTAAGCTTACATTCTAGTGGAAAATAATAGCTACCACGTATTAAGCTTCTTATGTTCTAGAGTCTGTGCTAGTTAGTGTTTTATAGGCATCGTTTTATTCACTCCTCCCAAACAACCTTGCCAGGCAGGCATTGTTAGCTCCACTTTACAGAGGAAGAAACAGGCTCTGAGAGGTCCAGGAACTTGCCCAATTCACACTGCCTGTTAGTGGTGGAGCTGGGATTTCTCTGCTCTTTCCACAGTGACACCTCTTTCCTTATGTGACAAAAACGGACAATGGATGGAACTTGAGGGTATTATGTTAAATGAGATGAGCCAGTCAGAGAAAGACAAACACCATATGATTTCACTCATATGTGGAACATAAACAAATACATGGACAAAGAGAACAGATTAGTGGTTGCCAGAGGGGTAGGGGGTTGGGGGGTGGGCATAAGGGATAAAGGGGCACATATATATGGTGACTGATAAATAATAATGTACCACTGAAATTTCACAGTTATAAACTATTATGACACCAATTAAGTAAATAAATAAATAAAAATATCAACAAGCAAAAAAAAAAATGGACAGAGGCTAGGATGGCTATAATACTTTTTTAAAATGTAAAATAACAAGTGTTGGTGAGAATGTGGAGAAATTGGAACCCTCATACACTGCTGGTGAGAATGTAAGATGGTGCAGCCACTATGGAAAACAGGTTAGCTGTTCCCCAAAAGTTAAACATAGAATTACCATATGATCCAGCAGTTCTACTCTTAGGTGTGTACCCAGAGAAATTAAAACATATGTCCACCCAGAAATCTGTACATGGATGTTCATAGCAGCACTATTCATAATAGCAAAAAAGATGGAAACAACTCAGTGTCCATCAACGAACGAATGGATAAACAAAATGTGGTATATCTACACAATGGAATATTATTCAGCTATAAAAAGGAATGAAGTCCTGACCCATGCCACAACATGGGCAAACTTGGAAAACATTATGCTAAGTGAAAGAAGCCAGGCACAAAAGGGCAAATATTGTGTGATTCCAGTTATATAAGGTAACTAGAATAGGCAAATTCATGGAGACAAAAAGTAGGATAGAGATTACCAGGGACTGGGAGGAGGAGGGATGAGTTACTGCTTAATGGGTACAGTTTCTGTTTGAGATGATAAAAACGTTTTGGAAATAGATGATGGGTACACAACATTGGGAATGTACTTAATGCTACTGAACTGTACATTTAAAATGGTTAAAACGACAAATTTCATATTATATATATTTTTTACTACAATTGAAAACATTGTTTTAAGCCTCTAAAATAATAATGGACAGACCCAAGGGAGGGGAAGGGAGGGTGAGGGGGAGAGGAGTGGGGTGTGGAGAAAGAATAAGGCGGTATAGGTTTGCCAAAGGGAATGGAATTTGGGTGAAGAAGAAAGACCTTTAAAGAGGATTTTTAGAAAGTTTTTCTGTGTAGTGAGACATAAGCCATCTCCTCTGAAATCTTTAGCAAAATCCACATTATTCACCAATGACTTTAGTATTTGATTTGCAGTTTTGGTTTTTGAAAAAAGTGCTGACATGGGTGAGAATGGCCTCGAGGCACGCAGGTATGTTTGGGTTACACCCATCTAAGCAGAAATTTGTCACGGTGGCTTTTCTCCATCCGCCTTCCTCCTGACCCCCATGCCTCCACACCACACTGGAGACCCTCTGGCCCTGAGGTGTGCTCTGCCCCTTTGCCTGTCCCCCTCACCTCCACACAGCATTGCGCGTCCAGCGGGATAGTACCCCTTTTCTCCTTGCACTCTTCACTCCCAAAATAGCAGAGGCAGCTGGGCTGCAGCTGGAACCAGCGTTCTGCCCAGTTCCTCCTCAGGTGCCCTCGCTTCCACAGGTAGCCCTGCCAGCCAGAGCAAAGTCAGAGGCTTCACTTGCCCCCCCTTCACCCCTCCTTGGGGTCGTCCCCTAGTTCCCAGCTTGGCCTGACCTGCTTGAGGACATCTTGGATGAGCTCCTGATAGACCTCGTGGATGGCCATGCTGAGGGTGTCCCGCCCCACGCCTCGCAGACAGCGGCCCGAGTTGAAGAGCTCCAGGAACTGCCAGACACTGAGCCCCCCAGTGGTCTGGGCTGCCTGGGCCTCCTGGGCCAGCAGCTCCTCCAGCTCACCCAAGCCCACCTCCAAGCACATGCTGCTGAGCACCTTCTTCAGCAGATATTCCACCTGAAGGGTGAGAAGGAAGGCCTGGTGACTGCAGCAGGCAGTGTTTCTGGTACCAACACCAGGGGGCGCTCCCATCTAACTCCCCCAGCGTGGGCAGGGGTGACGAGGGACAGAGGTTTTGGGAGGCCCAGAGGACTAAATGCTGGTGGACACCAGGGTAGAGATTTGGGAGGGGATCCTGGAGCCTTAACTCCAATTCAGGCATCCCCTCCTCTCTCCAACCCCCAGTCCCACTTCTTCCTGCCTTAAATTAAGGGCAGGGTGAAGATGGGAGTTGAGGGCTCGGGGCCAGGCAGAGGCAGCAAATGATAGAAAATATCAGAGAGGGTGATATCAGAGGAGGGCCCTCTCCTCCAACACTCTCACTCTGCAGATGACAAAACTGAGGCCCAAAGGGAGAAGTGACTTGTTCTAAATCACACAGCAAGTTGGTGGCAGTCAGAACTCGATTCAGATCTCCTGAATCCCATTTGAGTCCTTATTCCAAGCCCAGAACCTGGGGATCCTTCCCTCATGGGAGGGAAAGGGGATTGGGGGTGGGGGTAAGCAGGGCAGGGACAGGAAACCTGTTACAGAGGAACAGGAAGTGGTGGTGGGGTACATCCTGCTGCAGTTTGTTCACACTGCATGTTGATCACAGCAGCAAGCAGCCTTTTGGCCTCTGAGAGGCCACCTTGCCCTGACTGGCAGGGGTCTGACAAGGGTCCCCAGCCAGGTGTCTGTGTAGATGGACTCATGTACCTCTCCTGTCCCAGCAGCTTCTTGGGAAACTCTCTCCAGGACTTTCACTTTGGGGGCTACTGGGGCTCAGCCAGGAGTGGGGTGGGGCGCACCAGTTCAGGGCTCAGGTGGCTCCCCTCACCCTTCCCACAAACAGAAGCAAGGACACAAATCTGAGTGCAGTAGACATGCCAGGACTTCTTGTAAACAGAGGACCCCTCCCCTGTATACCCTACTCTAAAGACCTAAATTCACCCTGGCATCTTCACAGCCACCAAGAGGTTTAAAGGGTCAGGAGAAGGCTGAATGGACAGGGGAGAGAGGTGGGGAATAGAGGGAGGGCAGGCTGACTCAAAAGGGGGGCACCTATCCTGGCTTCACACATCAGTTGAGGAGGTAGGGGCCAGATTCCTGGCCTCTACTCCCAGGATGCCCTCTCTGACCCCCTGAGCTGAGCCTGCCCTGGCTCTCCCCTATACTGTAAAAGACAGGAAAGGAAAATCTGGAACCAGGGCCAGACTTGGTTGCCCACCTGGAGTAACAGGAGAGATGTTCCAGGAAGGTCTCCCTTCCCCTCATAGAGCACCCTTCTCAGATTGCCACAGTGCCTAAAATCCTGCCATTTGATCTGAAATATTTTCATTTTAAAGTGGCCAGTAATGTATCAGGCATTTACCCCTCTGTGTAAATAGAATCTGCAGATCACTTTCCTACTGTGAGGGCTAGCAGAGCCCTGAAGGAAGTATAGTTTTGGTTCTCCTGGGAGAAGGCACAATTGCTCTGATATGGGCAGTTCTAGGCATCTGTAGCTGGGTGTGGACAGGTACTGGCATGGGGAGACCAAGAAGGAAGGGGATGTGGGAAAGCACAGAGGTGATTTGGCCTCCTTCATGGTTTTGCTGAGGCTTGGCCCCAAGTGATTCAGTCCCTGGGGCTGCCGTCACCCTCACCTCATCAGGAACCATGATCAGAGGGTACTTGTCTTCAGACAGGAAGTTGAAGAGGCACCAGAGGCGGAAGGCATCTTGATTGGAGAGCATGCTGTTCCCGTTGCTATCCACCCGATAGTTCTTCTTGGCCGTCAGGGTCCAGCAAAGCTCATCAAAGTGCTCCTTAACAAAAGCCCCCTCCTCCACCTGCCACCAGGCCTGCAAGTCAGCCAAGGAGGCTGCCCCATCCCTGCTCTACCACCAAACTAGACTCCAGCTGGTTTCTTGGGGTCATCCATTCCCCTGTTCCCCACCTTGCCAAGTTGGGGCTCTAACTTGGGGAATCTCTGAGCTGATTATCAGGTAACTAGCTGGTTCCAACCACCCTGCCCCTCCCCCACCCCCCAACATCCACATTGACCCACGTCCCCTGCCAACAGAGAAACTCTAGTCCCTCAGTCCCGGGGAGAAAGAAGGGGAAGCCCCAGAGGGAGTAGACAGACAAGAAGAACCCGAGAAGACAGTGACAGCTGGGAGGAGCATGGGGGGCCAGTATTGGGGAGAAGCTACAGAACCATTTGTAAAGGTTATAGCTGGAAGCTGGAGGTGGGCCCACGCAGGGATGGGGTGGAAGGTTATGGGAAGGTGGAGGCTAGGATAGAGATGAGGGAGATTGAGGGTGAGTTAAGAGGGGCAAGGAGGGGGCAAGAAGCTGGGATGTGAAGGATGGAGATGGGACAGCAGGGATGGACAGAGGGGACAGAAGTGGGAGTTTTTAGCGGGGAGGAGTTGGGGTGGAAATGTATTGGGGTGCTGGCCAGGCTGGGAAGTGGGGAGAGGTTAGAGGTGCACCCCTCCCCAGCTTGGCCCCACCTTGTCCAGGATGTACTTGTTGAGGTAGGGCATGTATCCCTGGCTGGACACAGGGCCATCATCATCGTCTCGGAAGTGCTCCTCCAGAGCCACGGGGTCGTGGGGGATGTGCAGGACCGTGTACAGGTTGTGGGACAGCACCTGAGAGAGTAGCAGTTTGCCTTCCTGTGCCCCAACCAAAACTGGGCAGAGGACTGCTCCCACCCCCCTGCTTGTCCCCACCCCCACGCTAGCTCAGTCGTCTGCACACATTGTTCAACTCAATCATAACTAAAACTTACATATATCTATCTACAATGGAATATTCAGCCATAAAAAAAATGAAATCATGTCATTTGCAACAACGTAGATGGGTCTTGAGGGCATTATGCTAAGTGAAATTAAGTCAGAGAAAGACAAATACCATATGATCTCACTTATATGTAGAATCTAAAAAACAAAAAAACCTCAAGCTCATAGATACAGAGAACAGATTGGTGGTTGCCAGAGGCAGGGAGTGGGGGTGGGCAAAATGGGTGAAGGGGGTCAAAACGTACAAACTTCCAGTGATAAAATAAATAAGTCATGGGGATATAATGTACAGTATGGTGACTATAGTTAATAATACTGTTTTGCATATTTGAAAGTTGCTGAGAGAGTAGATCTTAAAAGTTCTCATCACAAGAAAAATAATTTTTGTAACTATGTATGGTGACAGATGTTAATAGACTTATCGTGGTGATCATTTCGCAATATATACAAATATCGAATCATTATGGTGTATGCCTGAAACTAATATAATGTCAATTATTCCTCAATACAACCAAAAAACTAAAACTTATACACTCACTATGCACCAAGCCCTGAGTTAAGCACTTTACATATAACTCACTTAACCCCCAACAACTGTTAATATCCCCATTTTACAGATGAAAAAACCCCCTAGACCCTGAGACATCAAGTAACTCACCCAAGGTCACAGAGCTGGCAGAGCTGGGATTCAAACCCAGGCAGCCATGCTCTTACCCACTTCATTAGGTAGGGGTGTCCTCTTTCTGCAGACATGGACACTGAGGCTCAAGGGATTCGGTAGCTTCCCCAAGGACCCACAGTGAGCAAGAGCCTGGAATTCAAATCCAGCTCCACAGATCCCAAAGCCCAAGTGCTTCCTCTGATGCTGGGCTGTGCGCAGGGAGGTGGCCTGTCGCCCCAGGGCAGAAGTCCTGAATTTATCATCTTTCCATGGCCTAGCATCCAGGTGTGTCTGCTCCAGGAAGGGTGTGTGCAGTTCCAGTCACTGCCCTTCTAAAGATGGAAGGGAGCTGGAGAGGGCTCAAAGAAGGGCCGTGAAAAATGATTCATGAGACATGGAGGGCAAGGCCTAGAAGGGATGGCAGGAACACGGGTTGGTTAACAAACCCAAGATATTAGGGCAAAGAGGCTGAAGTCTGAACAAGGAGATCAGGAAAAAATAAAATTGCCTTGGGGTAATTCTGTTTGAGTGCTTACCACACAGTGAATGATTAAAAATAATCACCACTACACACCTACTATGTGCCAACCACTATATGAGGTGCTTTCCATACCCTATGTCTAATTTCCACAACAATCGTGATACACAGACATTATTATCCCTGTTTTTCAACCAAGGCTTGGAGAGGTTAAGAGTCAATGGCAGAGCTGAGGTTGGAACCAGGTATGCCCGGCTCTGACGGCTGGCTCAGCTTCCTATTAAAATATCGACCCTGAGCCTCTGTCCCCAACTAGATTGTGAACTCTGGAGACAAGTTCTCTGTTCATTTTTATGTCCCGCAGCACTTATGTTCTCTTCTGCACACCAAAGGCAGTCAATAAATGCTGTCTTTAAGGGCTGCTGCCACCACCAGCAGTTAACTTTGGAGTCAGTGCCTCTGAGGCAGGAGCTGGAAACATCTCAGAGATGGCATGTGTCCCAAATCTTCATTTCTTTATTCTCTTCTGTGAGAGGAGGGGGAGAAAGGATTGAGATGTCTCCCCAGTGCTCTCCTGGGCCTCAGGTTCAACTCAGCAAAGTGGGAAGTTGAGGGGCCCAGCAGGAGGGTCAGTGTTTCTCTTTTCCCTCACTTTCCTCTGGGCAGCCATTCCTGACCCCCACCCCAACCCTCATTCCCATGCTCTTCAAGTGATCTCATGTGCCATCTTTGACTTTACTCTTGTTCTACAGGACATGTGAAGTGTCTTCCTGATGAACTCTGCCCCCCTCCCTTATTTTGGTAATAGAGCCTTGATTTTCTTTTGAGAAGTACCTCTCCCCCATTCTCACTATCTGTGGCATTGACCCTTTGCACCCCTGGCTACAGGGGTGGGCACACTGGTATCATGGTGAATGGTTCAAGAATGGGCACATGACCAAATCTGGGCCAATGAGAATCAGCCCTAGGGTTTCTGCTTCCTCCAGTGGAAAAGAGGTATACTCTTTCCATGGGATTGTTAAGCTATTTGAAGGTAGATGCAGCTGACATCTTTGTCCCTGTGTGGGAAGTGCCTGCTTAAGAATAAAGCTAGCAGGGAAAAAAGCAGAGTCAAAGGATAAAGAGAGTCATCATTTGAGGACCTGGATCTAGCCATGCCTGAAGCCAATACTGTGCTTGGAGTTTTGGTTATGTGAGCCAACAGATAACATCTCCCTTAAGTCATTTTGAGTTTGGTTTCTATCACTTATATCCAGAAAAGACCTGACTAATACATCTGTGATCATAGGACACCAATCTCCACTCTAAGTGGTGCCACTGGCTCAATACTTAGCACTTAAAATCCAGGGTGACAGACACAAGAGAAATATCCACTTCTGAAGCAACAGGTGTTATTTTAAGTGTTTTACATATTTCTACTTGCTGCCTCTTGGCCTCATTTCAAAATATCCGTGTGCTTATCTTCCTTTAATCCTCTTAAAGCACCTCCTTGAGGAAGCTTCCTGCATAGCCTAGCCAAATGGCTACACTCTAGTGAGTCGGCGGGGGGGGGGCGGGGGGGGGGCATGGAAGGCCAAGGACCTTCACTTTCTAACTGTGGGGTCTTGGATAAACTCCTTTACCCTCTGAACCTCAGTTTCGTTGTCAGTAAAATGGGCTAATGAGGTGCTGTGAGGATGGAGTGAGATGATATATGTAGAGTGCCAGAGTTAGGTCTGCACAGAGGAAATGTTAGTTCCCTTCCTGGGTAGAAAACACAATGCTTTACCCAAAAAATTGACATAGGAGCAAAAGACTGATAATATCAAGTACTGAGGAGGTTGTGGAGAAACGGGGACTCAAACACCCTACTGCTGAAGGTATGAACTGGTAGTCTTTCTGGAGGGCAGAATCTATCAAACTTAAAATTGGGCATGACCCCAGCAATTCTAATCATGTAACCTACAGATGCTCAATGGAACAGAGTTACCTGTACAGTATAAGAATGTTCATGGAAATATTGTTTATAATGTGAGGAGCTGGAGACGGCCGGAGACTCCAGTAGAGGACAGGGACACCGTGTCATGGACCTATGTGTGCTGGAAAGATTTTACTTCTGCCAAGTGTGTGCTTGTGGGCAAGTGATTTAACTTCTCCAAGACCTCAGTCTTCTCCTCTGTAAGGATAATCAGGAGGCCTGCTCCATGGGGTTTTTCACGGTGAAGAGCTTAGTGCAGCACCTATTGCACAGTGCATTGCTTAATAAAAGTTGTGAGCTATTTTATTATACTTGCATGAACAGACATGGAAAGATATGCATAATATACTGGCAGGTGAAAAAGGCAAGCTGTAGAATGAAACGTTTGTAAAATAAATATGTGTGCAAAGATTAGGTTGAACCATATCAAACTGCTATTTTAGTAGGTCAAAACAATCAAATGTCAGCAATTTCATATGGTTCAACCTGATATGTTTATTTGTACACAGAAAAAATCTAGACGATGCAGCAAACTGTTAACACCTATCAGCCCACCACTCCTCCCCAGGGAGGGGAGGAATTTTCATCTTCTTTAATATTATATTTGTCTTTGAATTTTTTTCAACCAGGAACACGTTTTACTTTTAAAATAAACTTTATCTTTTTAAAAATTATATTAATCTGTACTTTGATTTGTTTTTTTAACCAGGAGCATACATTGTTTTTATGACAAAATTTTAAAACTATAGAGATAAAAACAAAGGGTGCCATTAACCACTGTTATTAATGTACCCTGTTATTAGGTTGCTCTGTAATAACATTGTTTTGCTGTTCCCTGTTTGCGTGAGCATTTCTGGGTGTTCCACATTCCTTGAGAGCAGTAAGGACTCTAATCTCAATCCTGACTCCAGAGCTCAGTACGCTGTCCCCCATACGTTTAATGTTTTGGACTGACTCTTCCAGTCTAACTTAAATGCTCCAATGGTTTCCCATTGTCCTCAGAGTAAAATCTCCTGTCCTTCCAGAGGCCTTGGGCCCCCTGTGACCTGGCCTGCTGCACCTCCTTTCACCTCACCCCTCTTGCTCACTTCTCTCCAGCCACTCTGGCCCCCTTGACATTCCTCAGACAGGCCAGGCACACTCTTGCCTCAGGGCCCCTGACTGCTAGTCCTTCGGCCTGGAACATTCTTCTCCCAGGTTATGGCATGGCTCACACCCTCTCCTCCTTCTGGTCTTTACTTTAGATGTCACCTTCTCAGGGAGAGCTTCTCTGACCACTTTATTTAAATCTATAACCCCTCGCCCTCTACCCCCCACACTCCCAATACCCATTTCTGCTTTCTTTTCCTCCTCCTCATGCATCATCTTCCATCACATGATACATTTTTACTTATTTTGTTAATCATCTGTGTTTTCTGACTAGAATGTCAGCACCACAAGGGTGGGGATTTTTGTCTGTTTTATTCAGTCGTATCACTGGGTCGGGCACATAATGCACACAATAAATATCTGTTGAATGAACTTAAATGCTTCATGGGGAGAAGTAGGAAAAATACAAAAGTCAGACAGACATGGACTGAATCTCTCTGAGCAAATTAACCTCATTGGGCCTCAAGTTTTCGTATCTCTAAAAGCGGGGTTCGAGAAGATAATTTTACAAACCCCCTCCCACCGCAGGATAGAGCCTGCCACACAGCACACAGTTATTTGAGCTGTTCCTTTCTTTGGCTCACTGGCCCACGGTGTTCTTTAAGACCTATCTTCCTCACCTGTGCCTTTTGCCAGTGGAATCTGAGGAGCCCAGGGCAGAGGCTGACACCTGTGAGCCGTCAGGTGTGAGGAATAGGAGGAATGAAGAGCTCCCGACACACAGGGCTCAGGGCCTCTCCCGAGAGCTCAGCAGACTTCAGAGGGCCAGGCTTCCTGTGCCTGGATGTGGGTGGGGCTGGGGGTGGGGAGAGGGCTGAGAAGAGGAGGGTCATGTTGGAACGGAAACAGCAAGGGCGGAGGCCAGCACAGGCAGAAGCTCACCTGCTGATTTCAATCAATCCTCAGCCCTGGAGGCAGGGGCTCTCATTATCTTCATTTTACAGATGAGGAAGTCAAGGCTCAGAGAGAAGTGTCTTGCTCAAGGCCTGACTCTGAAGCCCGACTCTTGACCTCTCTGCCACACTGGCTCTGGCTGAGCATCAGAATCACCTGGGGAGCGGGTGAAACCGAAATATGCCAGGCCCGCCCGGACCTACTGACTCAGAGTTTCCAGGGGTGGGTCCAGATGTCTGTAGTTTTCCCAAGGTGCCATTCGGGCTCCCCCATAGAGGACTCCCACAGTCTTCTCCACCCACCCAGGCAGCCCTGACCTCTGGGTTAGCAGCCATTGACCTTTGAGAGGCTTCGTTGATTCACTGTTTCCTCTGGGGGCATGTGGGGGGACTGGTTCTCCTCTGGGGGCTTGGAAGTTCCCTAAAAACTCGAGTGCGGGGATGGGGTGGGTACCAGGCCCACAGTTTTCTAGTTCTCAGCTTTCAGGGGTAGATGCAGATACAGGGGTTTGGCAATCCATAAAAGCACCGAGCAATGACTGCAGAGAGAATGAATAATCTCTCTCTCTCTTCTAGATGGCCTAGAGTCTTTACATGTATCCAGGTGCTAAGTGATTCTTTTAAAATATACAGATCTTTTTAAGAGTTACTGAAGGTATTTTTCTCAACCAGCAGGTACCAAAGTATAACTACTATCATGAGGGAGGAGCAGTGGGAATTTTCAAAGGTGGGAATCTCTGGATTAGCTGTGTGCCTGCTGAGAGCAAGGAGGGGCTGGAGGGGTTGGATGTGGGCATCAAAGGAAAGAGAGAGGCGCAGAAAAGGGAAGGAGAGGCTGCATCAGGATCAATTTCATTTATCTTAGGTACTTTGTTAAAATTTATTTTCGTAGGCTAGCTGGATAGCTTGGTGATCCTCGGTTCAACTCTCTGTCTTTACAGATGAGAAACTGGAGGTTCAGAGATGGGTGGTGACTTGTCCAAGGTCACCCAGCTGGGAAGCAATATAGGTCTAAGTCTGTGTGGCTCTGAGTCAAGTGCTCTGCACATCATTAAATCCTCCTCCTCCCAGTCCTAGCCTGAAGAGGTCAGCAGCAGGTAGGGGTCAGAGCAAAGCTGATGACACCAGCTAGCAGATTCCTGAACTGGAGTTGTTCTTCTCCTCCACCAAGGAGAAGGTTGTTATCCCTCTCAGTGGGTGAGAGACCCTCCCTGGGTCCCAGGACTGACCTGAGTGCTGACTGGAGGCTCAGGAGCCTGGGAGACCTGACAGAGCCAAGGAGGGGGCCTCAGTTCGCCTTCCGTCTGCTCCCGCCCGTCAAGGGGAAGTGATGGGCCTGCTGCCTCCTAAAATCCTCATGAGCTGGAGACACACTGCTCCCTCACATCCCCAATCCTAGGCCCCACCCGCATCTGTGGCAGTCTTGGAGGGAGGAGGCCAAATTCTTAGCTGATCCCCCACCAGGCCTAAAACCAAAGCTGCTTCCCTAGGGAAGAGGGTGTGGCCATTAGGAAATCCATCATTCCCAAGGCTTCCTGCCTTGCAGCCCTCTATCAGGACGGCTACTCAATCCTAAAGTTCCTTAGAGAAGGATGTTCTGGGACCCTGCAAAAACTCACAGTTCTTAACTCCTGAGAAAGTTTGTGTTCAACCTAAATCCATCCTGGGGAGAAATGCCATTCCTATTGGTCTATTTTTACTTTTCTCACACCAACTGGACAAAGGCCATTGTACCTTCTACAGGAATTCAAAGAGAGGAAAACTCATCTGATTTCTCCCCCAAGGCTTCTGTTCTCCAGAGAAAACAATCCTAACTCCTTGGGCTACTTCTCAGAGGACTTGCTGTTCTTCCCCCTCCCTCTGGCCTCATGGCTTTGCCAGCGGCAGCCCTTCTACCAATACATCAGGGGAGATGTGGTGACTGTCACAAACAGACATAAGCTTGTCCTGGGCTAGTGCAGGTCTACTGCCTGGTCCCAAGTGAGGACCCCAAGGCCGTGGACAGTTATAGTGAGGACAAGCTAACCCCAAGATCGTTTCCCTTCTCCCCAAGTCTTTTCAGGGATGGGGGTGGCCCTGCCGGTATATATCTCTCTCATTTGCTTCTTCCTCTGACTTCTGACCACTTCTCTATTGCTCCTTCGCCTTTCCGGCATCCCCACCCCCATCACTATCACTACTTCCTCCCATTCTAGTATCCACCACTATGGGTTTGGGGGAGAATTATCTTCCCTGTCCTTCCCTCCTACAGGGGCCCTACCATTTCTGCCCCAGTCACCATCTGGCCCGAGACTCCCATTGCTAGTTCAGATTCCCAGAGTGGACAAGAGAAATCTACCACTGTGACCAGAGAGGCTGCTGGCAGTGGGCTCAATTTGAGCTGCGATGTGGTAGAGACAGCCGACAGTTCAAGTGAGCAAGCTCCCCGTGGAATGTTCCCTGCAAATACTCAACCTGTTGGGGTGGGGAGTGGCATCCACCTAGGTAGAGGCCAAGAAAGAGGCTCAAGCTAGGAAGACTTACTGGCTGATGGCACCAGGAAAACGGAAACCACCTGAGGGCTGTACCCTCCATATGTAAGAGGCATAGAGAGCCTGGAGAGGTCACAGGAGCCGCAGGTAATGGAGAGGTAAAAAATGGTACTTTGGAGACAACAAACTATGGAGGTTAGGACTGTTCCTGCAAGATATTAAAGGGGCAGGTAGATGTAGTGCCCATTTTCTGCAGGGATAGATTTTGGATGATCTGCTTTTCTTCTGTCTAAACTGAAGACCCCACTAGATGACAGGATCTACAATAAAAGAATTTAAGTAGAATGTAAGGAAGAACCTGCCTGTTGGGAAGTTCTCCTAGATGATCAAGGTGGTAGTCAACTCTCTTTCCTGCAGAGTCAAGAATCATTTATTGGATACTCACAGGTCTAGCTATGGGATAGATTATGGGATAGGACCAGTTTGGGACATCCAAGTTCTTTGCATCCAAGTTCAGCAAAGTTGGGGGTTGGAATGGGGGTGGGGCATAATGCCTATCCTGTCCCATTCATCTCTCTCAGGTTTCTAGGTACCTCTACCTTGGTCAGTAAGAATGGAGGTTTCCATGTCCCTCGACTGATGATTGGATAAGATGTGGTATATATACACATTGGAATACTACTCAGCCATAAAAAAAGACAGAATTGTCCCATTTGCAACAACATGGATGGACCTAGAGGATATTATGTTAAGTGAAATTAGCCAGAGAGAGAAGGACAAACACTGCATGATCTCACTCATATGTGAAATATAAACTAACACACGGACAGAGAGAACTGGTTGGTGGTTACCAGGGGGAAGGGGGTGGGGGGTGGGCACAAGGGGTGAAGGGATGCATCCACATGGTGACGGACAAACAATAACATACAACTAAAACCCCACAATGTTATAAACTATTAAGACATCAATAAAAATGAAAAAAAAAAAAAGAATGGAAGTTTCCTTGAAATTGCATCCTTCCTTTGGGGGTGCTCAGGGGAGACACCAGGAATCTAGAGCCTAACCTCACGCCAGGTACATAGTCGGTGCTTAGTAAATATTTGTAGAGTGAATGAATGAACCCCTAAGGCAGGTCCCAGAGAACTGAAGTCTACCCTGCTCCTGTCCCCCAGTGTTCCCTGTTTCTAATGGCCTAGGCCTTTGCTTCTTCCCCACTAACTAGGGTAGAGAAGGCAGTATTAACTCAGGACTGGAGGAAGAAGGGGAGAACCTTTTTGGCCTTCCAGGAATTGTCCAGGGCCAAGTAATGAACTTTAGGGCAATCACTGACAGGGATCTTCCCGGGCTGAGATTCCACCCTCTCCCAATCCCAGGTCTCAAGGCCTAAGGTAAACTGTTACCAACCCGGCATGTGGGGGAGGGGGATGGTGAGCTGGGCAGCAGTATAATGGGGTCTTCAGTCCTTGTCCCTTACTGAGTCTGTCCCACCTGGGAGACAGGGTTCAGAGGAGTTGTTCTCCTGCCCAGGGTGACAGAGCCAGCCTGGTCTGGAATGGGGAGAGGCTCTTTAAGCCTCTCTCTCAGCTCTGGGAGGAAGTGGCTGACAAGTACTAGCTAACTGTCTCTCTTCAAAGCCAGGAGGAAGCAGCAGGGAGTAGGGTGCGTGCCTGAGCTTGACGCTGGGGAGACATGCATGCTCATCACACAAGAGTCTGGGATGTAGCCTGGCTCGTGGCCCTCAGAACCCATGATGCCACCTCCACCCTCCCGACAGTTAGGGGGCAGGGCTCTGGGCAATGGCTCTGTACATACCTCCTTGGGGCCTCTGGAGAGTGGGCAGTAGCATCCACCAGGCCATGTTGCCCCAGTTACCCAGAGCTGGCCCCCACTCCAGGCCTAGGCCTCTGGATGGCTGGGTGCCCCGAGTAGCACAGTGTTCATGCCTGGCTCCCAGATGGCAGGGGTTGGTGAGGTGTGCCTACCCGCCTCCCCTGGGCCCCAGGTGCCCCTCACCTTGAGCTGGGACTTGGAGACCTTGCCGCTCTTCTCCACGTCCAGCGCGGTGAAAGCGTACCAGATGGACTTAAGCAGCTCCTTGCGCAGGGCCATGGCTGAGGCGCCCGCCCGGCCCGGGGGCGGCTCCGACACCGAGATCCGGTTTCAGGAAATGCAAACGGCTGCAAAGACCGAGACCGCAGAGAGGCCATGGCGCAGAGCGAGAGCTCCACCTGTCTGCTTGCGTGGGCTCCCCATGCTGGCGGAACCTGCCTGCTGCTCTCACAGTGCTCAGTGGCCCCACTCCCTGCACGGAAACTGGGGACCAAGCCCCGGGGAGCTAGAGCCCCAGTTCTGTTCAGCCTGGTTCCCTGGGCGTGAGGCCCTTAAGAAGCCTCCTCAGCCTGAGCCTTTTGGGGCTTCCTGGGCTCCCAGAGACAGCTCACTGAGGGAAAAAGCAAGCCCATCCTGACTTGGGAGTCCAGTAGGAGGGAGGAGGTCCCTGTCTCAATTCCACACTTCCAGGGGGGCCCTTGGATAAGTTATTTCACCTCCTTGAGCAGTTTCCTCATTGGTAAAGCAGGAAAAACACCACCTCGCAGAGTTGTAAGAAGGTCATAATGGATGTAAAGCACAGAGCAGGCCCTGGATAAAGCCGTCTAACATCACGGTGGTGGTGGGGCTCCTCCCAAGTGGAAGAAAACAAAGGCAACAACACAAAGTTGGAGGAGGAACTGGGCTAGGGCACCTCTCCAGTTCAGGCGGACTTGGCATGTGATGTGCTGCCAGGTCATCATCCTCCGGGCTTTGGCTCTAAAAGGCACTCAGAGCATTGCCCACTCTGCGGCCCACTGGCCCTGAGGACCCGGAGATTGTTTCTGAAGCACATGGGGGTGAGCCTTGTGGTGGGGCCCAGATTCACGGGTGCTGGCAGCAGGAGGCTTGAGATTCAGGGCCCTCCACATCAGTGCTTCCATTTCTTTAGATCCAATGCCCATGAGGGCTGAGACACACCCTGGCCAGGAACAGTGGTCATGGATGTTGAAGAACCCTGCTCAGGTAATTGAGGCAACCCCCTCCCTGGGGGCATGCCCCAACCCCCTCTGCTTCCAAGGAGCAGGTTGCAAGAATAAACAGGAGCTTGCTAAGCATCTCAGGAAAGGATGCCTGGGCTGGGGGAGGGGGTTCCATCCTTGGGTGGCAGGAAGGGGCTTGGGGCACATCCATCACAGTGGAGAGAAGAAAAGAGGCACCTCCACTCCCTGCAATGTTCCTGCATAAAAGGGGGGCAAACCTAAAGTTCTTTCCAGCAAGTCCCTTCCCCTGCATCCCTTCCTTCCCACCAGGGCTGGTCTGGTCCTACCATGCATTTTTCAGTGAGGTCTGACTGTGGCTTTGGAATTCCATTGCATGGCCCCAGACACCTTGGTGGGCACTGCTGGAGCTGGGTACCATAGCCAGGAATTCAGCACCAGAGCAGCAGAGGCATCAGAGATCCTTGGTAACCTTGGCAAGGGCACCCCCAACCCCCACTCCAGTTGGGACTTTGCCCACTTGGAGTAGCTGACTGTGTGTATTGTGTGTGCGAGGGGTGGCTGGGTCTGGAGGGGCTCTCACTATAACACAAGGTAAGGTGGAAAAAAACACATTCCTCCAGCCCAACCATCCTGAGGCCTGAGATCCACCCAGAGCCTGGAAGCAGTGGTCACACTGTTTGGCGACCCTGCAGCCCACCTGCTCAGCTGTGGGCAGGAAGCCACCGGCAGCTCCTCAGGACTTATCTTACATCTAGGCTTCCTTCCACTTGTGCTCCTGGTCGGGCAGTCCCACCAGCCTGGCACCAAGGCTCAGCGGAGTTTGTGCCAAGGATACAGGGCCAAGAGCCTGATCTGACCAGCCCTGCCACCAGCACCCAAAGCTGAAAGGAGGGAGGCAGGGACCAAGGTGGAAACTTGAAAGTTTTATTAAATACTCATTCACCCGTTTGCCACCACCGCCCAGAGCAGGAAATAAAATTATCAAAATGGAATTAAAAAACAAAACAAATTAAACCCAATCCCCAGTATGTACAAGGCTGTTCCTTGCCTTTCTGCCACAGAGAGGTTTGGGGGCAGCCAGGGGGGTTGGGGGGGAGGCTGGGCACCTTTTCTCCAGCCACAGGCCCCTGAGCAATTCTGACTGCAGTGGCAGAAAGTCCCTGCTGCCAAGTGGCCAGGCATCTCAGCTGGCCTCTGGGGAGGTGGTTATTGCTGGGAGCGGCAGGGCTAGGGCTACTCTGCCCCTACTGGGCTGAAGAGCTGTCTGCCCTCTCCCCTAATGGGCAGTGACCAGTCAGAGTAGAGGACTGGTCCCCACAAGCAGCCCCAATCGCCACCTGAGAAGGGGATTGGACTGAGGGCGGAAAGAGTGTTGTCTGGATGGAGGAGAGTGCCCAGCTCATTCGGAAGGAAGGACGCCCGAGTGCAGCCTGGTGATCAAGCTCATCCTCAGCTCTTGAGGATGACACACTCCCCTGATTCCAGCTGTCCAGCCCTCCTCTTGGGCAAGGTCTCCGTTCCCTTCAGTTAGGCCATTTTCCTGCTGCCTTCTCGCCCTAGAGACCTATGTGGCCACCTTCCATGTGTCAGCCACAGCCTGGGCCCTTGGAGGCAAGGATGCCTATGAGGCATGGCACCTCCTCCAACATGGTGTGGGAACCAGCTCTCTCGGGCTCAGCAGCTGCTCTCTGACTCTGTGGTCTCCAGGGTCACGGCCCCTTGCTGCATGGCAGCAGTGGCCATGTTGATGGCCTCCTCTAAGGTCTGCTGCTCCTCCAGCTGCAAAGGGGATGGAGAAGGAAGGAGACAGTGAGACCCTCCTCTTAGATTCTAGTAGTACGTGGCCTACTTTGTTGAATCCCCTCCATCTACCTAGTGCCACACGCTGAGGACTTAGTCGGGTCTCAGTAAACAGGAAGTTCACTGATAAAGAGTCCTATCAGGCTGGGCATGGCCAGGGAGCAATAGAATGGCTTAAGGTCAGAGAGACGGGCTTGCTCATAAAGGGAATGACTCGTTGGAGAGGACCTTAGTAACCATCTGCTTCAGCCTCCTTATTTTCCTGATGAAGAAATGGAGACATGAAGAGATGAAGGGCTGAGACCACCAGGTAGACTGCCATTGAAGTTATTCTGAAGGCTGGAAGGGGCTTCACCACTCTGCCTCAGTCAAGAAAGATCCCGAGACAGATGTGTGGAAGTAGGCAGAAAGGGATCTGTCCTCTGAAATGACCTCTTTTTGAGCCAAAAATCCTTTTCTTAAAGATCTCCATCGAATTCCCCTCCCCTTCTTGTTCCCTTCTCTGGCGGTGGGATCCTCCCAGGCCTCTACCCACCTGCACAGCAATGTGTGTTCCGTTGGCTGTGGCCAACAGTGCCACCTGTTGATGATGAACGGATGCTACACTTGAGTCCTCAGCCACCACAGCCCCGGAGGTAATGATTGCAACCTGAAATACAGAAGATTTTCCAACCTACCTACATTACTCTCCCTCCCCCCAATCCAAATAAAAATCCTTCCAAGCAAGGTGGCTGGGAACAATCCAGAAGCGAATGGATAAAACCATATGGGTCAGATTAACTAGCTTGGGGCTCAGAGCTAAGTGAGGTTGTATTTTTCTCTAAGTTATGGAACTTAATTTAGGAATTTTGAATCACAGAAGGACAGAGCTGTGAAAGGCCCCAGAGATAATTTAACCTTTTCATTTGAAAATGGACTGAAGACCAAGGAGAAGTGACTTGTCTTTGGTAGCAAAGCAAATTAGGAGTAGATCAAGATTTAGAAACTGTCTCTTGACCCCCAGTAAAACGCTTTTCAAGAGGAGAGTTGCTGATGGCCCAGAGGAGCTGTGGGGAAGACCCTTTTCTGTGGGGGTATCTTGGACCTCGTAAGAAGGCTTGACTGGTTTAGCCGGAGCTTTAACACCCACCCCATAGAAAGGAAGGACAAGAGAACAAGAAACCCCAAGCAAACCGCCTGGTCATACGGGCTGCGTCTGGGTGCCATCGGCGCTGACCATGGTGACTGTATGTGTGCCAGATGTGGCAAGGTCATCGTCATGACTGGGAATGGTGAGGGTGGTGCTGCCGTGCTGGGTCACCATACTGATGGCACTCCCCAGGGCCTGCAGGTCTTCTGGGGACAGGCTGACCTGTCAACAGGAAGGAAGAAGACGAGCTGGGAGTGCAGCAGAGGGTTGTCTGAAAGCCGCTAGGTGGATGTATCTGCTTTCCCAGACAAGGTTAGCTTACTGGTAAACCAGAAGATTAGCTTCATGTCACAGGGGTGGAGGGGTCAGGGACAAGCAAGTAAAACAGGTTCTAGGTTGCAAAGAGAGGCTACACTAGAATAATTCTGCTGACCACTTCTATTTACCAGCACTTTGCCTCAGGGCTCTGTTCCATGCAATTCAGGGTCTCCACCTAATTTCATCCTCATGTCAACTCCAAAAGGTAAGGTGCACTTGACAGTGAAGGTGCAGACAGGGGTCAGGTTAGACTGCTGGCTACACACCCCAGGCTTCCACTATGCTCTGGCCTGTACACCAACGTGCCTCCCTTGAGGACATCCAAGGGTCTCATTCAGATGATTGGTACTTGTCAGCCTCCAAGTAAAGAGAGAAAGTACTAACTGTGCTCCAGAAGTCCCAGAGACTGAGTTGGAAGCATGAGGAGGAGGAGGGGCTATGTTACAAGATTTGGTACCCTCGGCCTCAGCTCTCTGAGATCCATAAGGCTAAAAAGAGAAACTAGGTTGAAGTGAGGCTGTCAGAACTTTGGGGCTCCCCAGAGAGAGTAGGAGAGGGTACCAGCCAGAATGGCCCACCCCACCACTAGCCCCAATGCCTATACCTGCTGGGCACCATCCTGAGTGATGAGAGCCACCTGGGGGGCCCCGTCTTCCTCGGTCACCATGGCCACTTGGGCTGGGATATCATCACCCTCTTCTTTCACCTCCGAAAGGTAAGCAATGCGGGGTCGCTTGGGTGGAGGGCTCTCCTCGGCTGCAGAAGCGGCTGGGAGAGGAGAGCCCAGGCTGACACCTGCCACCGGATGGCCATGGGGAGGTCTGGCTTGTCCCCACTCTCACCTCCTGCCCACGCCCCTCACCCTCGAGCTGCTGTTGCTCATAAAGGGCCTGCTCGCTCTCCTCTGTGGCCTCCAGCTCGCCGTGGGCGCTGCGCTTGTGCATGGCCAGGGTGGAGGTCTGCCGGTAGGTTTTGCCGCAGGTGCTGCAGGTGTAGGGCTTGCAGTGTGTGTGCACCACATGGTGCTTATACAGGCTCGAGTACTCGGTGAAGCGCTTCCCGCAGCCTGGCACCGTGCAAACGTATGGCTTCTCCCCTGGGGACACTGGGCTGTGAGGGGGGTGGGAACTGGGGCTGGCAAGGGGGAAACTAAGGGGACAGGAGTGAGGGACAGGGTTGGTGAAGGGAGAGCCAGAGGGAGGGAGAGGGATTGAGACCTGGGACTCTGAATGGACAGAGATGGGGAAGATGGCGGCCTGGAGAACACAAGAGGGGACGTGAGTGTGGGGCCACTGAGCCCAGAGACAAGGTGGAGAGAAAAATGAAGGGATGGGGCAGGGCTGGGGCTAGTGAAGGGGCTGGTGCGGGTGCTGGGGGCTTATAAGGTTGAAGGTTGTGAACAGAAGAGGCAGGAGATAGACAGGGATGACTGACGGGTCAGTGTGATGGGAGAGTGGAGGACACGTGGCTGAGAGATGACAGAAGGCTGGACGAGGGATGTAACACTGGGGAGGGTGAGATACACAGGAGTCATATGGATAGTGGGTGAGGTGAGGAGCTGAAGGTGACATTTCACTCTGCTTTTTCCCCATCGTGCCTGACCCTGGCCTTTTTCCGGGAGCTCAGCTGGAGGGGGAGAGTTCAGGGTAGGTGCAGAGAGGTGGCAGGGAGCTGAGAGGGCTGGCAATACCCGTCAGGTTGGACCTAATGGAATGGAGGAACCGTTCACTGAAAGTGAAACAGTGGTTTGGGGATACGGCCAGAACCACAGAACCTCCTCGCCCCACCCGCAGACCAGCCTGGAATGGCCAGCAGAGATGAGCTCTGGGCTGGTAGTCGAGAATGTGTCTCAAGTCAGAAGCCCATGGGAGAGGGGGTTGGGGCCTCAGAGGGGGTGGTCCTCGCATGCCAGCTGGCCCACCTGTGTGAATGCGCACGTGATTCTTGTAGTTGGTGGCACTGGTGAAGCCGCGGCCACAGTGGGGCTCGGGGCAGGTGTAGGGCCGCTCGCCCGTGTGGGTGCGCACATGTACCTTGCGGATATTAGACGTGGTGAAGGAGCGGCCACAGCCCTCGAAGGGGCACCGGAACGGGCGTTCACCTGTGGAGATGGGGTGTGTGAGGGTGGCTCAGGAAGGGGGGTCATACTGGAGCAGGGAGCAGGGAGAGCACTAGGCTCCAGGTCCAAGTCTGAAGGGGGCATGGGAGGGCAGGGCCCACCTACCAGTGTGGGTCCGGACGTGTTTCTGCAGGTCTCCCGAGGTCTTGAAGGCCTTACTGCACAGCTCCTCTGGGCACTTGTATGGCTTCTCACCAGTGTGAGTGCGCACGTGGCTCTTCAGCCCATATCCTGTCCACATGTGGGAGGGAGGGGTAAGAAGAGCACTCAGTGGGGCCTCATCCTCTTCCAGCTCCTCTTCCTGATTCAGAGGCTCTCCATCTTAGGGTGTGAGACTCCAGACCCCCTTTGGCACAAGAAGCCTGTGTCTGCCTCTATCCCATCCCTGCCTGGGCAGATAAGAGGAGCTGAAAAAGCCTCCTCTGCTCTCCTTCCCTCTTCACGGGCAGCTGGTGCCACTCCAAGCATGGGGGTGAGAGGGAAGCTAGACAACCTATGGCTACAGGCCCTCAATCAGAGGGAAAATGAGGCCCAGGGAGACACAATGGCCCACCACACACCCCATAGGTGGTCAGTGTCAGAGCTGACATAGAGGCAGGGTCTCTCTACCAACCCCCCAGGCTCCTTCTGCTGGCCTGGACCATGCTGCCTCTCACTTCCTAACAGGGCTTCCTCCAGAGACAGCATCCTCCAAGTGAGAACACTGAAAGCAGTTTCTCCGGGAAGGCAGCCTGGTGTTGGCTTCCTTTGAGGGAGTTCCCAAAGCTAATCTAGAACCCTCTGCCTTCAACTGGAAGCAGTCCACCTTTGGTCTCCATGTAGGTAGGTTTACCTGTGGCAAAGGCCTTTCCGCAGCTGGGGAAATCACACCTGTATGGACGGTCACCAGTATGAGCTCTTTCATGTACCTGTGAGGATAAGCAATCAGGTAATTCAGAGGGACAAGGGTATAAACAGGCTCTTCGGTTCTCTTTAGGGCCCAGAGTATCAGTATTGGCCACCTCTTTTATTTTGCCTCTTCTTCAGCTGAGAGGCCACTCTTCCAGAGGTTTCCCTGATTTTCTTCCTTCCTGTACTCTTCACGTGTTCCAGCCCCCTGTGCTGACATTTCTGTATGTCTTATCTCTTCCTGTCAGTATGCAATGAGCAACTTGAGGGCAGGGACCAGTTCTAGTCAAAGTGGGAAGGTAGAAGCACAGCCTAGTGGGGAAGGTGGCAAGGCTGTAAGCTGTCTGCGGCAACCTTACCTTTAAGTGATGAGCGGTGGTGTAGAGACGCCCACAGCCCTTGTAGCCACAGCGGAATGCTCTGTCCCCAACCTGCTGCCCTTTGCCGTTATGGGGAGCCTGGCTGTCATGTAGAACCTGAGGAAAAAATCTGGGGGTTCCTATATGTATTCTCCTCAATAAAGGGAGGGAAGAGTGGGACACAGGGCCCAGCTGGCAACCTAAGACCCAATAAACAGAAGGGCAACCTGGGGTGACAGAGCCAGACAGACAGGGAAAAGACATTGGGGCACGCTGCAGAAGAAACAGGGCTGGCATGTGGAGTTACCACCCATCTCTAAAGGACAGAATGAGGACTAAATGTCATAGGCGCTATGACAGCTATGGAAGAAATGGTATCACCAGGCAGCTAGGTATAGTGGGGAGGATGGTGGTCTGAATGGTCACACTTGAGCTAGGCTGAGAGCCAGCAACCCCGCTTTTGACCACACACACCTAGGAAGATGAAACTCTGCACCCTTCTATCCTCTGATGGGAGGGGACCCCTTCCTCCCTGTGGGAAACCAGTGCTCAGAAGGGGCATCAACAAGGGGCTTGCTGTGGGGATGAGCCCACTAGGTTCACCAGAGGTGGCCACAACCAGCAAACTGCAGAAGCGCCTAGGGCAGGGGCCTGTAGGTCCCCACCAGAAGTCTCAGCTCTAACTACAGCGCCAGCTAACTGACAAGTCCTTCCCTTTCATCTCTCCTGGGAACATTGCTAGAGCTACCCATTTCACACCAGCCTCTGGCTTCAGGGAACCCTTACTGCTCTTCGCTTTCCTGGGCAGGGTCCTGCTGGGATTGTCCCTTAATCTTTGTTTCTAGGACACTTTGGCCTTCCCAGGATCTCCTGAAACAGATCTCCAGAAGTCATGGTGAGTAAGGGACAGAGGGGTGAGGCCAAATTCATGGCAAGGTCTGTCTAGTCAGCTCCACGTGAGGGGGTCAAGCAGCTGACAAAGTTTCATGGACACTTCAGCAGCTGGTGGACGGCAAGGGAGGGTCACAGGCGGTTGGGCCCGCTCCACAAGCTAACCCACTCAGGCGTTCAGATTTCATCCCCATATCTCAATAGCTCTCAAGGTAACTGAGGGAGTCGAGGAACTCCAGGGCTGGAAGCGACCTCTGAGATCATCTGGTTCCATCTCATCGTAATAGAGAGGAACGAGCTGAGACCTGGGAAAGGAGTGACTTACCCAAGATCTGACTAGTAGAGGAAGATCCACCAGCACAGATCTCAGGGTTCATGATTTAAAGTCCAGTTGCCTTTCCAACAGCAGCAAGTCTCAAATTTGGCTTCTAAAATACACCTCAGAGTAAAGGAGTGACATAGCCGCAAGAGGCCTGCAGTCAAGTTTTGTGCTTCATTTTGAAGACGTGAGTGTTTCCTCTTCTCTTCTATGATACAGCCACACTAGTTTTATTATAAAACAACTTCCCCCAATCTTTGGGTAAAACTAGTGCTCCAAGAAGCCCCGCCACATCCACCCTGAGGCTCTGCAGTTCGTCCTAGGGAGGGAGCACCCTGGATTGGAAAGCTCATAGATCTCTGCACTCGTTTCTCTGTGGGCAGGACCACGGATCCAGCAGAGAGAGCTCGAACTGACAGACGTTTGGAGAGTTGAGATCCTTTTCCTTTCCAAGCTACTGTGCAAGCCCTGTATTCCAAGAATCCCAGCTGCTCTGTTGCATCTGCCCTCATCACTGCCTACTGAGGTTATTTTCCCAAATGACTAAATGAACTGCAAAGAAGAAATAAATACAAGAACATCTGACCTCAGTGGACTGGAAAACTAATAAAAGTCACTGGCAAGGGCTTTCTCAGACAGCACAGAGGATCACTACAACAGCCAAAGTGAAGCTGGGCCTAAACTCCCACCGTACGGATATCACTGTTTCTTATAGCTGCCTTCCCTCTGCAGAGACAGTATAAACAAGGGTGAGTGTAAACAGTTGTTGGCAGCCCCGGCCAGGCTGTGATGTACACCCTGGACGATGACGTGTGAGAGATGTGTTAGGGGAGCTGGGATGGAGGAGCAAAGGCCATACCCAAGAAAAGGGTCTTGTCCTCTAGAGAGGTGGCAGTTTTGGCAGGGCCGAAAGAATTGATGGACTGCATCAGGCTCTGTGAGCTCACCTTGCTGGCATACTGTTCCAGGGCCACCACTGTGTCTGCGCTGAAGCCCTCGTCATCCTCTGCGGCCAGGTCCTCCAAGCCCACCTCTGTCTGCACGGCCAGGATGGTACTGTCTGACTGCACAGCCACAGGGTGGTGAATGTAGGCAGTGGAGCCATCTTCCAGCTGGATGGCTTCCAAGGCGCTGGGGTCATAGCCCTCTACAGGGAACAAGCGGTTAGCCCAGATGTCGCACAAGGGCAAGAGATATGGCTGGGACCCTGGCTTTAAGGTAATGACAGGCTCATATACCAAGGAGAGTTTCAGCATCAGGTTTCTCCTGGCCACCTCACCTTGACGATTCACTCTGTCTGGCCCTCCTTCTGGGGCTGCCTCTCCTAAAGACAAGGTCTCCTATGGAGCACTGATTGGGAACTTACAAGCTCCTTGAGGACCTGAGGGGACCATCATCATCTTGGCCTAGATGACCACAAGAACCTCCTAACTAGTGACCCCTCACCCCCTCTAGTTTTCTCCAGGAAGCACAGCATCCAGAGGGATCGTTGCAGGACACAAATGTGATTGTGTTACCTGACAACCTAAACAGTTCAACAGCTTCCCATTGGTCTCAGGACAGAGACCAAAACCCTTATCCTGACACTCAAGCCCCAGTGCTCTGGCCCCTGCCTTTCTCTGCTCAGCTTTGTCTTCCCCATTCTGCCCTCACTCTAGTACTCTGGCTCCTGGCAGTTCCTTGAACATGCCATTCTTCCTCCCCACTCTGGGCCCACACATCCTGTTCATTCTATCTAGAGTACTGAACCCTCCCTGCCATCCCTCTTCCCCTAGCTAAGTCCACTTCATTCTTCAGCTCTCGGCTCAAGCGTCACTTCCTTAGAGAAGCCCTCCCTGAGCCCGAGTCCCGTTTGTGATAATCAGTTCATCAGTGATGGTTCATTTCACTTCTATTTCTCCCACTAGATGCCAGCAGAGCAGAGATTGTGTTTGCCTTTGTTCTCTTTGTAATACTCCACACCTAGCACAATGCCTGGCATCCAGTAGTCACTCAAAAAACTACTTGTAGAAGGAATAAATCATTATTCCTCTGTACCTTAGAAGCTTCATTCTTGAATGTTAGTAAGTTTTTACTCCTGGTCTGGGATGATGTCCTCAGGTCCCATTTAAAGCCCCAAGACTTTGTGGCTGTGCTGGGGCCAAAGCTGCCATCAAGGTCCATGCTATTGACTCCCAAGGCTCAGCTTCGTGGGGGCAGAAACAGCTGCTCCTGTGGTCCACACCAGGGAAGGTAGGTGACACTGCTAACCCAGGTGAGCTTGGGGACCACAGCTCCCATGTCTATGCCCCAACTCCTGGGGTACACAACTCCATGCCCCAACCTCTGCCAGTTCTGTCTCCCTTCCTTCTCGCCAGTCGTGATGACTGTGACCCCACCTTTGGGTGTGTGGTGTATGTAGGCCATGCTGCCATCTTCCAGCTGCACAGGCTGTCCATCCTCAAAGGAAAGAGGTTCTGTAACGAGAGCGAGGCCTGTCTTTCCCTGGAGCTCGGTGCTAGGGAGAGGCCCTTGGTGGGGGCTGCCTGGCCTCCCTCCATGAAGCAGGGGTGTCTTGGGGTGCCCTCACCTTTCTGCAGTGTCACTTGGTGAATGTATGCGGTGGTTCCATCCTCGAGCTGGATCACTTGCCCTTCAAGCAGCTTCTCCCCTGTGGAGGTGGAAATGGAGAGAAGCAGGCCAGGCCTAGAAGAAGGTTGAGGGACACCTGCCTGTTTCTAGCAGAGGCCTGTATGAGGCACAATCTGCGTGTCTAAGCACATGTGACATTCTCCATGTTACCTCGCTCCCTGTCTGGGCCTCAGAGGTACTGGGGGTGAAGATATCCTGCCATGAGGAACTTTACAGCTCCCAGCAGAGTCCCTTCCTGTCACTCACAGGAGGAGCAACTTCATTTATCATTCTACCCACAACCTGGCAGAGTGGGGACTTTCAACCTAACAGTAAATTGCTGAGATGACCTAAATGGAGAACAAAGAATGCCCTGAAACCTGGAAAGGCCCCAGTGGGTCAATATTCAGATACGCCTCAAACTAACTAAAACAAAATACATTCCCTTGTCTCCCATTGTGGCAGTATGCGAAGACCTAGACCCTCTGATAAGGTAGTATAGCTTAGTGGTTAAAAGCAATGGGCTCTGGAACCAGTCCAGGCCTCCTGGGTTTGAATTTCAGCTCTACCTCTTACTAGCTGTGTGATCTAGAACAGCTTATGTACCTCTCTGTGCCTCAGTTTCCTCTTCTTAAAATGAGGATTAAAATTACGTCGTCTTCTTTGGGTTACTGTGAGGGTTAAATGAGTTAATGAATATAAAACAGTGCCAGGTACGTGGTCTGCCCTCAATAACATGATGAGCTTCTACTATAATAAGCCCAATCTGCATTTTAGGAGAAACAGAAAGTAAAGCAATAGGGAGAAACATGAATGCAACTACTATGCTATGATGTGTCCATCTAGGTCTTGTTCCACTGCCATTGTTGGGTAATCTTTCCTTCATTGATCTCTGACATTTCATTTCAATTTTCTAATAAAAAAATTGACTCACTTAAGGCAACACAACAAGCAGTATAAAAACTAACAAGACTCTAGAGTTCCTAAGATATTACCCGTCCTTTATCTCAGATACTTACAGGAAAGCACTTCTAAGAGCAAAAGAATCTTAGCTTTAGAATGAGATAGGTCTCTCCCTGTGTCCAGTGAGTCTGAGAGGGGAGGAGGGGGACGAAGGAAAGGGAATCTGAAGAGTTAAATGACAAGTGGTTTGTTCCTTTCTTTACAAGTTTCAGGTTTAGGAATTTGAACTCAGGACGTGGGAAAAGGACCAGGTAGCTACTTCTGCCCAGCTCTCTGCTGATGTCTCCCCCTCAGAAGACTTCCCAAACTCGTCTCCAAACTGAGTCTTCTTGGGTCAGTAACAAACAGTTCCACAACCCAGTTGAAGGCAGGTGAGGTAGAGACAAAGGTAAGAAGTAGGAGAGAAAGGCAGTTGAGACAAGGGGAGTGGGACCCACTCTCTTCCCTCTCACCCAGCAAGCAGAAGGCTACCCTGCATTTTAACACTTTATCTGTCCTGGCAAGGGCACCAGTGCCTGGGGTTCCAAGAGCATCAGCAGAGCTTCTGCTAGCAGAGTGTGTACTGCTTCAAGGCAGGAAACAAAATGCTGAGAAGAGTTATTAGAGAAATCTCTTCTAAAACCAGCGACTACAATGGGGAGAGGCAGGTGGGGAGAATATTCCATTATAGAGAGGTGACTGTATGTTCCTGTTTGCCTGGAACAGTCCCAGTGCACTCTTCCACTCTAAAAAGTGTCAGGTTTGAATAACACGTTTTATGCTTACCCTAATTATAGATAAGTCTCATAAAATTTTAGGGCTTCCTGCTGGCTAAGCTGGGCCCAGACAGAGCTGCGTGCTGAAAGATGAAAGATGAAAGTGCCTCGTCAAGAGCTTCAGAGAAGCTCACCAGAGAATGCCTTTCAGGATAGGGCGGTTTTGGTTCCCCCAGGCCAGCTCTACCCTCAGCAGTGTGAAATCTGTTGTGTGTGTGTGTGTGAATGTGTGCAAGCACACACTGCAGCACTGTGGAGAAGGCAGAGAAATGAGCCAGGAAGAGTGATGAGAGAAAGATATATACGGGGAGGTGGTGGAGGCAAAGAGACCTAGACATAAGAAGGAAAGACATAAGAAAAGAAAGTGGCTTTCTCAGGCCAAGTGTGGCCACTTGCTTTTTACTCATTCATTCAACCATTAATTCGCAGCAGAAGACTGAGGCATAGGAAACAACTGGGTCCATGGAGTAAACACAGCCCTATCTACAGTTCCTAAGTTCTTCCATCCCACTGAGACTGGGGCAGAGGGGTAAGACCTGTGATGGGAAGTCTGCAGACAGAGAGTTTCGGCTTGAAAAATATTCTAGAGGAGTTCCCTTCTCAAGAAAAGGAAGCCAGCCAGATCTACACGTCACAGACAGCTCTTGACAAGAAACCTTTCCAGAAGGTACCACCCCCACGTTACCAGATGGAAAGAGCTTACTGATGAGATTAAGGGGCCTCTTTGTGGTCATCAGAAAGCAGACAATTTAAAATGAAATCAACAAATAATTTATCTGTAAACTTGAGAACTGAAATACATTTTGATAATGTGTTGAAATGAAGGAGGGCAATGTTGCAATGACAATGCAGTCATGAGGACGGTGGCACTCAAGGAGCCCACAAAAGGCAAAATAAAGAGTAGGAATGAGGCAGTGTTTGCCCAGTGCTGTTCAAGGAAGACATGCATGCCATCTGGCATGCCTGAGAATGCTGGCCAGAAAGAAGGAGCCTGTCATGATGGTGAATTGTCCCTGGCCTGAAGGCCCTGCCCTTCAATGACACTGTTCTGGCTCCACGCACACCTTGATTTTAAGTTCCTTGAGAATCTGAATTTCAGGTCTATCTAAATTTCAGATAAACAATAAATTTTTTTTAGTATTTAGTACTTTTTTTTCTTTGTGAGGAAGATTAGCCCTGAGTTAATATCAGTTGCCAAACCTCCTTTTTGCCAAGGAAGACTGGCCCTAGGCTAACATCTGTGCCCATCTTCCTCCACTTCACATGGGACACTGCCACAACATGGTTTGACAAGCGGTGCATCAGTCCATGCCCGGGATCTGAACCTGTGAACCCGAGGCTGCCAAAGCAGAGCGTGCGAACTTAACCACTATACCACCAGGCCGCCCCCTTTAGTACTTCTTTAGTATTATTATTTTACTATTTTCAGTATTTAATCTCATGTTTATACATGTCTGTCCCATGCAGTATTTGGGACATACTTATACTACAAAATTATTCGTTGTTTGTCTGCAATTCAAATTTAACTGTGTGACCTGTATTATTATTTCTGGCAACCCTCGTGGGGCCTACGGCATGAGATCTATTCTTGGGTCCCCTTCTGAACCTAGAAGAGTATCTTGTTCACGATAGATGCTCAGTAGATAGTTTGAGTGCTGAAACTTGCTTGAATTAAAATGAACTGCTTCTAGAAAGCACTGAGAAACTAGAAAGGGAATATCTGAGAAGCAGGAACCCATAACCAGCACTATGTTCATCCATTCCAGAAACATTTATCAACTACTCACCACAGTAAGGAATTCTGCCTTTCACAGGTCTTGGCTCCTACAGCTGGACTAGTCTGATTTTCTAGCCTACCTAGATGGCATTTTATTTTAGAGTTCCCTTTTTATCAATCACCTTGAGAGATTCTCATGCAGAGCAAGTTCTGGCAAGCAGTGGGGAGGGCAGGGTGGTGGTGAGACTCTTGGAAGGGGACATTTCTCTCCAGAGGCTGGGGGACAGGGCAAGATTCTGAAGTCTCCGGAAATACTCACCTTTGACAGCTTGCTGGACGTAGGCTGTTGTCCCATCACTGAGAGTCACTGTCTGCAGCCCCAAGCTCTCCATGGCAAACTGTGGCTTGTGCACTCAGACATGAAGTTGGCTTCTGGCCAGCACCAAGAGCCACAGCTGAGGTCGGAGACCTCCCTCTGGGTCACAAATCTGAGAAAATGGACAGTGTCACATTATAAATTGTACGGCTTCCTCCTGTTGCAAGGACACACAGGGAAAGAGTGAATGAGGCCAGCCAAGAAGAAAAAGAGACAAATTCTTCAAAGCAGAGAACTATATTGGTTTTTATGAAGAGAGTTCAAAGTACACACATTTAAGAATTCTGAAGTCTGAGCATAAGAGAAGCAAGCATGCCAGCCAAATTGGTTGTAAAAATTTCATTGACCAAAGTCCATTTTTAAACTTGCTCCCCTCAGAAGGGAGCCCCATTGAAGGTAGCCAGCTAACCCCACTGCTAATGGTTCTGTGCCCATTCCCACATCTCTCCTGTATTGAGATCCATCCATCTACGGGCTGTGTTGACCATCCTCAGTGAACATCCCACAGGCACCACAAATTAAATGAGTCCCTGGCAGAACTGACGTCCCTCTCACAACTGTTCCACTTCCAGTATTGCCTATCCCAGGAATGGCATCTCAGCCACCCAGAACCAGTCGGGTCATCCTTGATTTCTCCTTTTCCCTCAAAAGTCTAATAAGTAACTATCTTACAGCACACACAAAAATTAACTCAAAATGGATTAAAGACTTGAATGTAAGACCTGAAACCATAAAACTCCTGGAAGAAAACATAGGTAGTAAGCTTCTCGACATCGGTCTTGGTGATGATTTTTTAGATTTGACACCAAAAGCAAAATAAACAAATGGGACTACATGAAACTAAAAACCTCTGCACAGCAAAGGAAATCATCAACACAATGAAAGGCAACCTACTGAATAGGAGAAAATATTTGCCAATCATATATCTAATAAGGGGTAATATCCAAAATACATAAAGAACTCATATAAATCAATAGCAAAAAACCCCCAATTCAATTAAAAAATGGGCAGAGGATCTGAAAAGACATTTTTCCAAAGAAGACATACAGATGGCCAACAGGTACATGGAAAGATGCTCAACATCCCTAATCATCAGGGAAAAGCAAATCAAAACCACAATGAGATATCAGCTCACCCCTGTTAGAACGGTTATTATCAAAAAGACAAGAAACAACAAGTGTTGGCTAAGATATAGAGAAAAGTGAACCCTTGGAAATGTAAATGGTGCAGCCACTATGGAAAACAATATGAAGGTTCCTAAAAAATGAAAAATAGAACTACCATATGATCCAGCAATTCCAATTCTGAGTATTTATCCAAAGAAAATGAAAACACTAACTTGAAAAGAGATATGCACCCCCATGTTCACTGCAGCATTCTTTACAATAGCCAAGACATGGAAACAACCTAAGTGTCCATTACTGGATGAACAGATAAAGATGTGATATACACATACAATGGAAAATTATTCAGCCATAAAAAAGAAGGAAATCCTGCCATTTGCGACAACATGGATGGACCTTGAGACAATATGCTAAGTGAAATTAGTCAGACAGAGAAAGACAAACACTGTGTGATTTCACTCATATGTGGGATTAAAAAACAACAAACGAGCTCATAGATACAAAGAACAGTCTGGTGGTTGCCAGAAGTGGGGGTTGGGGTGGGCAAAATGGGTAAAGGGAGTCAAAAGGTACAAACTTCCACTTATAAAATAAATAAGTCCTGGGATGTGATGTACAGCATAGTGACTACAGTTAATAATATTGGATTGCATATTTGAAAGTTGCTGAGAGAGTAGATCTTAAAAGTTCTCATCACAAGAAAAAAAATTCTGTAACTATGTATGGCTGTGTTAATTAGATCTATTGTGGTGATCATTTTGCAATTTATTCAAACATTGAATCATTATGTTGTACATGTGAAACTAATTGAATGTTGTATGTCAATCATACCTCAGTTAAAAAAACTAAAAAATTTTAAAAAGTCTAGGCACCAATTTCTGGCGAGTATCACCTCATCTCTTGACTACTGTAAGAGCCTCCTAAAGTATGTCCTCAAACTCTTGCCTGTTTCCTATTCATTTTATAATATTGTGTTAGGGTGGCAAAAAAAAAAAAAACGTACAAACCTAAACCTACCACTTCCTTGATTAAAACTCTTCAATGGCTTCCTATTGCCCTTAGAATTCACCTTGCAGGCAAGACGCTATATGTCCCTGCAGCCCTGGGCACTACCTCCCCCCAGCACTCACACTCTGGGAGTCACCTACTTCAGTACTTATCACCACCTCTTTTTTTTTTTTTTGGTGAGGAAGATTAGCCCTGAGCTAACATCCGTTGCCATTCCTCCTCTTTTTGCTGAGGAAGATTGGCCCTGGGCTAACATCTGTGCCCATCTTCCTCTACTTTATATGTGGGACGCCCACATGGTTTGATAAGCAGTGCATAGGTCTGCGCCCGGGATCTGGACTGTGAACCCCGGGCTGCCAAAGCAGAGTGCACGAATTTAACCAGTACACCACTGGGCCGGGTCCCTTATCACCACCTCTTTAGCATTTGTTGCCTACACAACACTCTGGGCTCCAGCCTGGTTTCTGGTTCACTGTAGGCTCTCCACAAATCCTTGAGGAGTGACCCACCAGGTCCTCGTGTGCGAGGAGGAAAGCACTGGAGTCTCCTGCTGGTAGGACTTCCTCTGCATCTGCCGTGGCATGGAGCCTATTCAAGCCAGAGAGCCCACACTTGAGAAGCCTCTGCACTCCTTGGCAGTTATGATTCTCTTTGTCACCCATCCACAGAATTCTCATGGACTTGGAATCTAGACTGCCTACTTGATTCTCACTACCTGCCAGCTGATCTTCTCAATAAGTGCTACCCAAACTGTTTTCATGTCAGAGCACCTAGAGAGAAGGATATTTGTATGTCACACTGAGGATGCTGCTGCTTGAAGCCAGGAGCAACCAGCTGGGGCTTTGGCAGTTCCAAGGGCCAAGTGGATTAATATCTTGACATAACTAGAGCCCATTTGTGACACACTGGTTGGGATGTTCTACCCGAGACTTGGCATCTCCACTAGAATTATTCATTTACCTGTCCATAAACATTTACTACATCGGCTAAGCTCCGGTGATAGCAATACCACTACCACTAACAGCGAACACTGCTGTAGAGCTAACCATGTACAAGGCATTTTACATATAGTAATTCATTTAATCCTCACAACAATCCTGTCATTAAATACTATTATTATCCTCATTTTATAGTTGAGGGAATTGAAACCCAAGACATTAACTTACTCAAGGTTGCATAGTTAATAAGAGAGAGAGGATTTGAACCTAAGCCATCTGACTCCAGAGTGTGCTCTTAAGTACTCTACTATGCTAACTAGTACAGAGGTTTTTACCTGGGGGTTTATGAGCCCTGAAGCCACCTGAAAATACTTTTTTGGTGCGTGAGCTCGTGCATTTTTCTGAAAGGGGGGAGTCCAAGACGGTCATCAGAGTCTTACAGGGATTCAAGGTAAAGAACTAAAGAACCACTGGTCTAGGTGGGAATTCTGACATCTGACCCATCTTCTCTGGTCTACCAGGATCCTGAGTGACCCCAACCTTGCCCAGAGCCTTGATAACCCCCACATGATCCCTCTCACATGAAAGCTCTGGCCTGGCCTCTCTTGGTCTGCTCCATGACCCTCGACTTTCCTTCTCTTCAGGGAGGTTACTTTTTGGTAACTTGTTTTTGTGTAACAGCATTGTGTCAGAAATAAGGACACATGTGAGAGACCTAGGTCTGAAAAAAAAAAAAAAAAGAAAGCCAACTGCAGGCTGAAAAGGGATTACAAAATGGCCTCAAATCTTTATGGCTGGGCCCTGTGGTTGCTGCAGCAATGGCTGGTTTAATTTAGCTCATATGTACTCTATTGGGACTTAACTGAGGAAAATCCATAGCACGGTTAAGAAGACAGGCTCTGGGGGCCGCCTGGTGGCGCAGCGGTTAAGGTCGCGCTTGGCAGCCCAGTGTTTGCAGGTTCGGATCCCGGGCGCCTGCCGTGGCGGCGTCCCATATAAAGTAGAGGAGGATGGGCACGATGTTAGCCCAGGGCCAGTCTTCCTCAGCAGAAAGAGGAGGATCAGCGGTGGATGTTAGCTCAGGGCTGGTCTTCCTCGCAAAAAAAAAAAAACAGGCTCTGGAGTCAGACAGCCTGGGTTCTAATCTAGGCTCTACCTCTTCGAAGCCATGTATTCTTGGGCAAGTAATTGAACCTCTCTGAGCCTGAGATGCCACTTCTAAAAAATGGGGATAATAGTGGCACCTTCTTCACAGGATGCTGTAAGGATTAAATGAGGTCACATACGTCAGCATCTATCACAGTGCGGGCATATAGGAAGTATTCTAGAAATACTGGCTCTGAGAAGGAGGGATGGAAGAGGAACTTAAAGGGAAATGCTTTTGAAGCAATGGGTATTTCTAAAAGATAGCCAAGAGTAATGGCAACAGCCCTGGACTAGAAGTCTGCAGAAATGACTTCTAATCTTGGTTCTACCTCCTGTGACTGCCTCCTAATCTGTAAAATGAAGCAGTGGCCCAGATGATTCTAAAATCCTTTCCAATGCTCATGCTAATTATTTTTATCACATATATAGCACTTAATATGTGCCAGCCACTGTTCAAAGCACTTTACCTATATTAACTCTTCTAATATTAAAAATAACCCTTTGAGGAAGTAGGTACATTACCCCCATTTTACAGAGGAGGCAACTGAGGCTTAGAGGTGGAGTAATTTGTCCAAAGTCCCACAGTTAGTAAGAGTTGAGGCCAGGATTCAAAGCCAGGCTGGCTGGCCTGAGTCCATACCTCTCAACATCTGGGGCATTTCTTCCTTCTGCTTGTCCACTGTGACACAATGTTAACACTCAAAACACTTGAATATTGGCTGTTTAACTTCATCTCACCCACTGCAACTTAAACCCAGTCCTTTCTGACCTGACCACAATGGAAAGAGGGAATAGCTGGTAGCTGCATTTCCTAAAATAATGCTTCTTAGACTCAAAGAAAACAAATTTCCACTCCTTTATGTGTTCTCATGTCCAGGCTAAATATTCAGTTTTCCTCCTTAAGCCTCATAATATAAACCTTTACAACAGTCCACTCTTGCTCTCTAACCTTTCCTGATCTCTGAAGCTGCCTTCCAACAGAGCCCGACTGTGGGTGGTGAGAAGGTGCTTCCTGGCTGCCAGGCATGTACATGTGTCTGATTGCCATTTTTTCCCCTTTCTTTCGTTAAATGATGGTTTACTTTGAATCCTCCTGTGCTGGTACTAACAACAGTGACACTGGCAGAGGCCAAAAGAGGCCTGTCACTGCCTCAGGATGGGTGTCTGAGCAGTTCCTGTCTGCACTTGATATTTCAGATTCATAACTCCTGTGGCCCTCTGAGAAAGGGCGAAGGGGGAGCAGAGGCAGCTGCTCTGTTTTCTCCTTGGAGGGTGTAAGATTTACCAGCTCCCCAATGACCTGAGCTGGGTATGGGGAAGAGACAGATACAAGCCATGACAAAAGGTAGAGAAGAAGAGGGAGCGCTCCCGACTCTCCCAGAACTAACAGCAAGTCCAGTCTGTTTGTTGCATTTTTAAACGAATTTAACCTACTGTTGGTTCTGATGTAGGAAATAGCCCTATGGCTTCATAATATATAACCGTGTTTCCTCATGTAAAAACATAAATTATAATTACTGAGGAGAGAGAACATTTAGAAAAACTTTCCAGATACCTCGTATTTTTAGGTTTCTCTATGAAACAAGATGTACTTAAACTGCCTCCTCAAAGCAGAAAAATAAGGGATATGAAAGATGGGAAATGAAAGAATAGCCATGTATTTGTGCTTCTCCACTTTGTCACGGTTCGGATCTAATCTGATCCACACCGAAGCTGGCCCTCACCTTGACCGCAGGTACCTGTTCGCTATTCCATCATTTTCTGCCAACCAGAACTCCCTAGATATTTGTACAAGGCTTTCTGGACTCTGCCTCAGCCAGCCCAGAGGGCAACCGCATTTAGAAGCTAAAAAAAAACCCACAAAAAGACAAAAAAATTTGCTTGAAAAGAGAAGAATGTTCAAGTTTGACTGGAAAAAACAAAGACAATTTTCACTCAGAAAATTCCTCATTTGGAAATACAGAAAACTTCTGAGACAGGACAAGGTGACACTAGGTTGGGAGGGACAAAGGCTGAGGGAATCAAGTGGCGAACAAATGAGAACCAGGTTTGGAAGAGCTGTAATAAAATGATTCAGTATTTGTTATTATAGAAGAAGACTTCAATGCAAACATAAAAACCCTAGCAAAACAGGCTTAGGTCTGTGGGTTTCCAAACACTAAAGAGAAAACAGGAAATTAATAACAGAAACTTACATTAACATAACACGCATTTAAAACATCAGCTAAACATCTCTTTGCAAAAGGCACACTGATGTTAAAAGCCCAAATCACTTTTTAGTATGGTTCCTATTTGGCTACTACAATTTTATAAATTTGAATTAGTCACAGAAAAGGGAGTAATTAGGCAAAGTGGATTATTTTCAATTCCAAAAAGGCAATGAAAATGCAGACTGCTTTGCTGCAGAACAGAATTCATTTAAACTAAAACAGATAACTTAAAAATCTAATTTTCAGCCATACATACACCTTGGTTTATAAACACCCAACATAGCAATCATGGCTGAGTTTCAAACCCACCTTTAGTCTGTGAAAAGAAACGTCCAGAATAAAGGCATTTTGAAAGGGTTATCCTGAGGATATGCTTTACACCAACAAGCAAATCAGTACAGATATGAAGTTACATCAGAACTGCTTCTGGAATTCAGCTGGGGATCACCCATGGCTTGAGAAGGGCAATTTGAAAATGAAACATTTCATCAGCATCAGGAGGGACTGGATCTTCATAGTTATTGAGAAACATTATGTTATTTAAAACATCACCCTGGGACAAAAAGGTTAAATTTATTTCATCAGTTCACCAAAATGGAACAATATCCAGATCTCAACTAGGAAGAGAAGGTAGTTTTGGACTTTTGAAGCAAAAGAAAATCAAATCAAAAGAAGAATTGGTATAAAAAAATCAACTTAGGGGAAAATATCAAAGAAACAAAACATAATATTAAAAACACATGCAACTGAACTGGACACTTAAAAATGGTTATAATGGTAAATTTTATGTGTATTTTACAACAATAAAAAAACTGGTTGGAAAAAAACACATGCAGACACATACAAACCTCCAAGAACAGTATCAAATTCCCACTGGACAAACAAGGTTACAGTACGAATTCACACAAGCAAAACACACTAATAGTAACTAAACAATACACAAAAATGTTCACTCTCGCTAGTAATTAAAGAACAATAAAGAATAATCATGATGATATTATACTTACTGAATTACCAAAAAATCAAAGTAAAACTATTAACATCCAACAGACAATGAGATACCACTACACACCTATTAGAATGGCCCAAATCCAAAACACTGACACCACCAAATGCTGGCAAGGATATGGAGGAACATTCACTGCTGGTGGGAATGCAACATGGCACAGCAAAATGGTACTTTGGAAGACAGTTTGGAAGGCAGTTTCTTACAAAGCTAAACATATTCTTACCATACGATCCAGCAATCCTATTTGTAGATATTTACTCAAATGAATTGAAAACATGTCCACAGAAAAACCTGCACAGGGATGTTTATAGCAGCTTTATTCATAATTGCCAAAAACTGGAAGCAACCAAGATGTCCTTCAATAAACAAAATATGGTACATCCATACAATGGAATATTATTCAGCAAGAAAAAGAAACGAGCCATTAAGTCATGAAAAGACATGGAGGAAACTTAAATGCATTTTACTAAGTGAAAGAAGCCAATCTGAAAAGGCTACATACAGTATAATTCCAACTATATGACATTCTGGAAAAGGCAAAACTATAAAGACAGCAAAAATATCAGTGGTTGCTAAGGGTGCAGGGTAAGGGGAGGAGGAATGCACAGGTGGAGCACAGGGCATTTTTCGGGCAGTGAAAGAAACTATTCTGCATGACACTGTAATGGTGGATACCTGATATTTGTACAACACCAAGAGAGAACCCTAATGTAAACTATGGACTTTAGCTAATAATGCTGCATCAATAATGGTTTATCAATTGTAGCAAATATACCACACCAATGCAAGATGTTAATAATAGGAGAAACTGGGAACTGGGTTGAGAGGGAGAATATATGGGAACTCTCTGTACTTTCTGTTCAATTTTTCTGTAAACCTAAAACTGCTCTAAGAAAGTCTACTAATGAAAAAAACAAAACCCAACCATCAATGTTGGCAAGACCAGCAGGCAGGCGCATCATGCATTGCTGACCAGCACTAGAGGTTGCTCCAGGCTCTCCAGAGAACAATCCATCAATGCTTAACCCCACAGGGAAAGAAAGGTTCAGGATCTGAGATCTAATAAACTCATCTTCATAATTCATCCCACAAAAAGAATGCACAGAAAACAAGAGCTACTTGCACAGGATGCTTGTTTAAATGTTTTAGACAAGAACCATGAAGACCGTCTAGATTAACGGAGGAGGGTTAACAAATTAACGCTAAATGAAAAAAGACATAACTGAACATTCATCCAGTTCCAACTCACAGAATGCTTAACTCCAAGTGAGATGAGGGCAGAAGAGGCCAAAAAGAAATGAACGTGAACAGTTATGCTAAAAGGAAGTGGTATAATCTTTAAAAAATTGTCACTGAAATAAAAAGATGCCAGCATTGAGCTGAGAGGCAGTTCTAGAGTGGACACGAAACCTGTTTGCTTGGTTGCCAGCTCCTCCCTCTCTATTTTCCTTTATTCTCCCACAGCCTTCCTATTACTACCTGCACTCATCCCTCCTAGGTCCTGCAAAGAAAGACATCTATTCCTCCTCTAATTCACGCCAGTCTAAGTAGTGAGGTAGGGAACTTCTTCCTCTAGGATTTTCTTTCCTTCCTTCTCTTATAACCACCAGAGGTCCAGTTACCTCTTTTGGATATATTGTTAAATAGAATATTATTCAAACTGGGCTATGTTGTGCTTTGTGTGTCTTGTGGAATTAGAGTGTCACGGGGGGCCGCATGCTTCAGTATCCTACACTGATCTTTAGATAATCTGTATATTCTTAACTCAAAGCAACGTCCATGAGGCTGTGGGGAAAGAGGCACAGTCTTACATTGTTGGTGGGAGTAAACATTGGTACAAGCTCTATGGAGGGCAATTTGGCAGCAACAATCAAAATTACGAATGTACATACCATCCGACCCAACAATTTCATGTCTAGTCTACAGGCAGACATACATGTGTGAAAACGACACATGTCCAAGGTTATTCAAGGCATCCCTGTACGTAATAATAGCAAAAAATTAGAAATAGCATAAATGGCTACTAACATAGAACTTCCATACTATGTAGACATAAATAAATGATAAAGCTACTTACATACTGACATGGAAAGATCCCCGAAACATATTAAATAAAAATGGTGAGGTATAAAACAGTGCCTTTTGTATGCTGCCATTGGCATAAAAAAAGTCTGTGGAAAGATAGTCAAGAAATTACTAACCGGGGTTGCCTGTGGAAGGATAACTGAGTGACTGGGGCCCTGCAATGGAAGGGTTGACTTTTCTTTGTGTACCGTTTACACTTAAAAAAAAAAAATTTAAGCCTCGTGAATGTATTACCTATATAAAAATAAATAAAAATAAGTGAATAAAATAAGAAAGTCTAAAAGCATGCTTTGTACTCCTTTTGTTGGCTACAGGAATATCTATGATGCTCTGTTCACAAGGCACAGCGAGTCCAGTGCTGATGGGACAGATTCCATGATGTTACAGGTTTGCAGAAAAACCACATTTGAAAACTTAGCTTCACAATTCATGGACGCCATTCTGGAGGATCACATGGAAAGCTGATCAAGCTGAGCATGAGGCAATAGCAAACCCATCAGGACCTGAGGACACACTGGCTCCAACACGTGTGTCCCCAGCCTGGTCACCAGGGTGGGTCGGCTGAGGTGACGGCTAAGCAGAGGCTGCCTTTTTCCTTCACTGTTTCTGTGGCCTTAGGACAGTACTTCCTATGTTGAGAGGAAGATCTTCTCAGACAGAGATGAACCCTGGTCTCACGTACCCCTGCCACACCCTCCGCATCTAAAGCTCAGGTCCGTTTACAATCTCAAGGAGCCCCCAGTTCCTTGGTTCTTATCTTAACTGCCTGGGTCATACGCATTATCAACTAATCCCAAAGCTGCAGGGACTTCCAACAAATGAAGAGTTAGGCAGTGAGAAACAGTACCAAGCTAACAAGTTCTACTTGGGCTTCTCAGAGATGACCAATTACTTAGGGCAAGCTTGGGGTGAGTGTTAACCAGGAGGCACTAGAACTCCTCTTCAGATCAGGTGAGTCTGATGTGCTGTGAGGCTTTGGATGTCGCATCCAACATCACAGATCTTTCCGATTCTGAGCTATAAGCGAGGAGCCTGAGTAGGCCCTGCACTTCTACCAGCAAAACAAAGACGACTGCACAGGATTTGTGGACCTTCACGTGGACACTCACATTTCCACACCTTGATTGATAGCTGCCAGGGCAAGAGGCATCTGAGGTTTTGTCAGTAGCTTAAGGCCACCAGGTAAAGACAATGGCTTCAGCTGCACTTGGATCTGTAGTTGTTTTTTTCTCCCTCACCAGGACAAAATTCCCCATTCCGTTAAGTGAATGATGCTGACTACAAACCCACTCTAAACTAATTTTGTGAGTGACCTATCAATTAAGAGGGGCCATGTTTTGTATTCTTGTTTAGCTGGTCAGAGACAGTCCTTACAATATAAACATCAACACCTAAATGACACAAAGATAAACACGACAGAATGACCATGCTTCCAGATGCTGTGAAGGGATTACTCTGTCACAGTATGTTTTCCTTAAACTCGACTCTTTTCGGGGGGGAAAAACACACACCTACTTTCTGTTGTACTGCTTATAATTTAAGTTCCTGGAAAGCACGCATTTCAACTTAATCAGCACCTAACAAAGAATGTGCTCACAGATACTAAAAGAATAATATCAGGTCACATAGCTAACTGAGCTCTTTAGCTCAAATTTGAATTGTAAATCAGTTCCACTTACTGTGAATTAGATCTAATTGAAACTGCAAAGACCAGATTTGAAATCCTTCATCTACGACAGAACTATGGGCTCCTTAAGAGAAGTTCCTAGCAGAGTAGTAAATGTTGAGTGAAAGAATGAAGGAGGGGAGGAACTGAGTCTCATCACCCCAACTCTTCCCCCAGCCCCAGCTACGATGACCACTTTTTCCTCACTTGGAATACCATCTTGCCTCATCTCTGATATCCATTTTCACTGTTGTCTCCCAGACCCAGGTCAAGAACAAGCTTTCCCTGGCTAATGTCACACCAGACCATCAGAATCCAGCCTAGGTCCCTCGGCACCAGCAGTGAAGCTACACCAGGTGGTTCGTTTGTATGTCATCGTATCCTGTGTCCAGCACAGAACCCAGCGCATGGCAGGCACTCACTAGGTATTACCCTAGCAAAGGAAGGAAGGAAGGAATCTTACCACCAACACTGCTACCACACGTATAGAGCTCAGCAGTTTCCAAAATGCTCTCAGACATACAGATATATTATCTTGTTAACTCTAAGCACTAATTCATCTACTCTCACAATGGGAGGGGCTGAGAAGACTGTTTCTAGTCTAAAGCAGTCATTTTGCAAATGAAGATACAGAGGCCAGAGCTACCAGAGGAGTCCCAAAGGATCACACAGCTACCTGGTGGGGAGCCAGGCTGCACACTTGAACTGCCAGTGTTCTTCCCACCATACTCATTTGTTTCTTGCCCAAGCAATAGTGTTCTTTCGGTTCCCAGGAGAGCAGAAATTTACTCATGTCTAACAGACTTGTATATCCAGCTGCTTACTCAACATCTCCATGTCCAAAAAACATCTCAGACTTGACACATTCAAAAGTGAATTCCTTATCTCCCCTTCTCACAACCTGCCCCTCCTCCAGGCTCCCCCATTCCAGTAAACGGGAACTCCATCCTTTGGTTGCTCAGGCCCAAAACGAGGGAGCCATTCTCAACTTCTGTTTCTTTCACATGCCACTTCCAATCCATTGGCAAATCCTATTGGCTCCTCTTTCAAAATATATCCAGAATCCAACCACTTCTCACTCTTCCACTGCTTTACTTTGGGTCCAAGCCACCAGCTTCTCTTGCCTGGACTATTGCAGCAGCAGCCTCCTAACCAGTTTCCCTTCTTCCACGCTTGCCTTCCGCAGCTTATTCTCAACATAGCAGCCAGAATGATCCTTTATGTCAGATTATGTCATTTATCTGCCTACAACTCTCCCCTGGTTTCCTTCTCACTCACAGTTCACAATAAAACCCAGCAGCCTATAAAGCCCAATATGATCTGCGACCAATCCACTCCCACCCTCACATCTCCCCCTATGTTTCTCCTCTCTCACCCTATTGCAGCTATACTGGATGGTGCACTCATGTTTCTCAAATATATGAAGCACATTCCTGCCTTAGGGCCTTTGCACTTGCTGTTTCCTCTCACCGGAATACACTTCCCTCAGATATACACTCAGCTTATCCCTTAACTTCCTTCAGGTCTTTGCTCAAATATTACCTTTTCAGTGTGAACTTCCTTGACTACCTTAATTAAAATTTAAATACCACCCTGACTGCTGGTACTATTTCCCTTCTCTATTTTCTCCATATATATATGTTATTTATTTATTTATTTTGTGAGGAAGACGAGCCCTGAGCTAACATCCATTGCCAATCCTCCTCTTTTTTTCTGAAGAAGACTGGCCCTGGGCTAACATCCGTGTCCATATTCCTCTACTTTATATGGGACGCCGCCACAGCATGGCTTGACAAGCGGTACATCTGTCCACGCCCGGGATCCAAACCTGCGAAACCCGGGGCCACCGAAGCGGAGAGCGCGAACTTAACCGCTACGCCATGGGACCAGCCCCTATTTTCTCAATATATATTTTACTTGTTTATTTGTTTATTGTATGTCTCTCCCTCATCCACTCCCCAACAGGTGAGCTCCTTAAGACTTAGAACTTCGTTTTATTCACTGTTCTACCCCTAGGTACTAGAAAAGTACCTGGCCTCTAGCAGATAGTCATCAAACATTTGTGGAACGAACGAACAAATGAATGAGTATATGAAGGACAGCCATACCTTTAGGATCTCCCAGTAATCTGAAGGCTTTAGGCCAGAAGGGGAAGACCCTAGCTGAGCTCTGGTTTCTCCCTCACCTCTCTCATTGCCTCACCTTCTCCTCACGTCCAGTCCAGCCCTTTACCACCGGAAACCACACCTGGGCTGAGAAGCAGGGAAAGACCAGGGCAATAACTGCTTGTTGCTAGAACATTACAATTCCTAGGCCACCAGGTACAGAATTCAGCAGGGTAGTAATTTTTGTATTTAGCATCCTGATATCTCACAAACAGAAGAGGTCAAAGATAGGTGAGGACTAAATATACCACTTAACCTAGATAATAAAACTGACTCAGTAACAGCGGCTCACTTGCTTCGAGGTGTTTTCCAAGGAAGGGTGCTATTTGCACTTGTTCATCTAGCTGCCCTTTTTTAACTTTTTATTATGGATTTCAAACATACACAAAAGTAGAAAGAATAGTACAACAAACCCCATGAACCCATTACCCAACTTCAACAATTACCAACATTTTGCCAATTTAGTTTCCTCTATGCTCTGTCTCTGCAACCCCTAGTGAATACTTCACCTAGCTGTTTTCTTGAGAACTGGTCTATATGCGACAGACTCGGGCCTTGTTACCACTGTATTCTAGCAACTATGTCAACCAATCTCTCTAATCTTAGCAGAAATACAGTAAAAATAAGCACTTACACCCATTCCCTGACTTGAGCAATGACTAAAAAGGGAAGTATCTAAACTCGACTGTTTAGAGAGAACTGGTTGGTGGTTACCAAGGGGAAGGGGGCGGGGGGTGGGCACAAGGGGTGAAGGGATGCATCCACATGGTGACGGACAAAAAACAATGTACAGCTAAAACCCCACAATGTTATAAACTATTAAGACATCAATAAAAATGAAAATAAAAATAAATAACTAAAAAATAAATTCCACACTATTTAAATCAAGCGACTTGCCTATTATCACGTTTGGAGGGATATGGGGAGGGGGTTGTTGTGGCTACAGAATGAATGCAGACATGAGCTGTTTTCACTTGTTTGTACCTCTTGCAGAATTTCTGAATTGGTTCACTCAATCCAGTAAGTACTGACTACCTGCTAAATATGAGGGACAGCATTAAGATGACAGAAGATAAAGAAAACTCAGCCTCTGTTCTCAAGGAAATCACAGTGGGGATGGGGGTTGGGTGAGAAAAGTACACAAATAATTAAGATACAAGGCAGAATACGTTCTGTGCCGTAAGAAAGATTAAACAAGCCTGAGGCAAAAGCTTCTTTTTAAAAATCAACCCATGGAATTTGTAGACCCCAGGATTTACCTCTTCCTTAACTCTAGTTTTTATTCTGCTATAATTGTTGCTGCACAGCCAATAAGTACATTAGAGGAGACCTAGGAATTTGGTGACCCGCAGAATAGACTTTTGGATGTGGATCTTTAATGTCACATTTTGCTACTCACCATCCAGTCTTCCAGTGGGAGAGGACTAGAAAGTCCTCTCAAACAATGGGGCCAATTCAATGCCAGCAGAAGCTGCCACTCAAAGCATTCTACCCTGAGGGCATATACAGCAAGCAGCCTCATAAATAGGATGGGATTCTGGGAGCGTGTCAAGGAGACATGGCTAAATCAATCGACTCAGGATTTCCAAGGTTTCTCTCCTTGCTACCTAAAGGACTGTGATCTTGGTGATCTATTATCAGAAGTTCCCAGAGAAGAGTGTAGTTCTGTGGACAAACCAAAGAGGCCAGTGAGGTTTGGTTGGACAGTGCTATGTGTGAAGGAAGGAGCACTGAGAGTAGTAGGGTCATTCATGTGGCCCTGAAGTTGAATGCACAGGAAAATGGAAGAAGGGGCAGAGATGGGATGGGAGGGAGGTTTACATCATAATCAATGTTATCAAGATTGGTGAGGTGAGGATGGCTGGGACAAAAATAAGAGGAAGGCAGGAAAAAGGCACTGTGAGAAGGGACAGGGACACAGGGAGAGGGAAAAGGTGAAAGATGATTCCAGTTTGAAAAGGAGATCATTGATGAAAATGAGCAAGATGCCATGAGATCCGGGAATCTGAAAGGCAGGATCTCACAGGATACTGGACAGGGTGTGAAGACAAGGGATCTTAGAACAGGAGAGTGTATAGGTTACGAAGGATGGGTTCACATTGGGATGGAAGGGGCTCATTTCACTGAAGCTGGGGGAAGATCACTAGATGAAGGGCTAATTGGTTTTAGGTAACAGGATGTGGCTGAGGATGGTAGATGGGAGGCAGCTAGAACACTGAGAAAAGACTGAAAATAGGAAGAAATTATATGAGGAAAGAATACTGGGCTAGAGGGTTTTAGTATATGAATTCCTGGGGGTAGGGGAATTAACAGGATCAGAGGATTTGAGATAAAGTGCCAGTGAGGTGGGAGACACCTTAGGGTGAGTGAGATCACAGAGTGAGGGCTGGGAGCTCCAAGGACTCATAGGGTGAGAGGACGTCTAGACAAAGGATAAAGAGACGTATTAAGGTGCAGGGGCCTCAGGGAACGTGAGGCCAAAAGCCATGAACAATGGGTTGAGGAAGTCACCAAGCCATGGGGCAGAAGTTAATAGAAACCTTGGGGGTCATGGAATGAGTTGATGTTGGGCTTAGAAATCATTAGAAAATAAGGAACAAGGGGCTGAGGGTGACCTGGAAAACTAGGTAGATTTGGGGGCAAGAGAGGCAATGGAGCAAGTGCATTTTTAAAGACTGTGAGTTCAAATTCCACCTCTGCTACTTATCTGTGTGAGTTTCAGGTTCTTCATTTATTAAAAACCAAACAAAAATGGGGAATGGTGATGGATATAATAATCACCTCTTGGAGTTGTTGAGAGGGAAACTTAATTTATACATACAAAGCTTGGCACACAGTAGGTGCTTGGCAGTAAGTAACCATTATTAAAGAGATATCAGGGTAAAGAATCAGAGAAGTGAGGAGGCCACAGCAGAGATAAGAGGATGGGGATCCCAAGAGCTCAATGGTAGAAAGATAATGCAAAGTATGGGCCCTGTGTTTAGTGTCTGTTGAATCCCTAGCACCCAGGAGAGTAAAACCCACAGGAGCTTCTTAGCTTATAATTAAGGGCTTCTGTGGGCCAGGCATGGTGCCAAGGGCTTTGCATGCATTATCTCAGGCACTACTATTATCCTCCCTTAGCAGAGGTGGAGACTGAGGGTTCAGACAGGCTAAATGGTATGCCTAAGGTGCCATAGCTGAAGGGCCAGAATCATACTAGAACTCAGATCTCTTATTACATCAATGCCCTGAGCTGAAGCACTCTACTACACTGCTTTGCCAACATGTTAACTGATGAGGCTTGATCAAGGGAAATGGGTATGGACTATTAAGAGTGTAGGGGGTCATGAGAGTGAGGGAGCAAGTTTCATGAAGCGAGTGGACCCTAGGGTGAGGTTACAAAGGTAAAACTCTAGGGAGGGGTACAAAAATGATTGCAAACAAAAATTATCTTGACTAAGAATTGCAGAATTTCACAGCTGAAAGGAAACTCTGAGATCATTTAACCCAACCCATCACAATACAGATGAGAAACTGAGGTCCAGAGTGAGGAAGGGACTTCTCCAAGGTTCCCAAAGCACAACGGTGGCAGAGCTGGGACTTGAATCTGGGACCACACACTCAATCCAGAAGTCTTTGATGTCTCCAACTATTACTACTTCATATTCATCTTTATATCTTCCTGGGCACCAGTATGGTGCTAAGGCATTTTTAAGTCATGTGCTGACTGACACTGGTGTGCTGGGGGTGCAGAGAGGAATGTCAGTGGGGGTGATTTTAGGATGAAGGGGGAGCATGGAATGAAGATCATGAAGTTACAGGGCAAAGAAGAGATTATCAGATATTGAGGGTCATGTAGAAGATGACTGGCTGGGAAACTATTGGAGTAGGGCTTAGGAGTTACCAGGAAAGGTTTGCGGGGAGTCACCAAGTTTGTGGGGGTACACAGGGTAGAACTGGAAGGGTTACCAGACCAATGGGGTCACTGAGAAGGTTTGGGGGTCACCAAGGAGGGGTGTTGGGATCTCGAGTCGTGAGTCACTGGATTAGAACTAAGGGAGTCAGTGGGTTGGTGGATCCCTGGGCAGTGCTGGGGAAATTCCTGGGTTGACAGAGTCAATGAATAAGAATTGAAAATTACCTGGTGAGGTCTTAGGGTCAATGGGTGGGGTGGGGGGGGGGTCACAGAGGTGGAGGCGGGCGCAGTCACTGGGTGGGGTTTGGGAGTCACGGGGGAGGAGTCGCAGGGCGGAATGGAGGGGTAGGGATGGGGGCCGGGACCCGGGGTGGGGGAGGGATCAGGAGGCCGTCCAGCCGCCGGGCTAGCACCGGAGGAGGGTGGGCACGCCGGGCTCGGGACCTTCCCGGGGTCCTGCGCCCGCCCGGCCTCCCACCTGGGCACGGTGGACCCGCTCTTCCCGTAGCCACCAACCTGACGGCCCCCGAGGGCGACTCCGCCGACTGACCGCCATGCACCGGGCCCTGCCACCAGCGCCGGCCCCGCAACCCGCCTGCGCCATAGCCCGCCCGCCGGCGCGCAGCTTGCCTGGCGCGATATCCAGGTTCCAGGGCCGCCGCACTTTCCTTTCCTCTCGGCGCGCCTCTACTGGGCCCCGGAACCCGTATACAAAATACAGGGCACGCTCCACCCCACACCCCTAGTCGCAGCCGCCGCCGGCCTACTTATCCTGGTTCCCGGGCCCCCGGAGCCCGAGCGGCCGGGCTCTGAACGGCGCCCCTCAGATCCCTGCCCCGCCCCCCGACCGGGGTGACGCAGAGCCCGCGAGGCCGAGCGCCCGGGGAGGGCGTGATGACGTCACGACGCCCCGGTCAGGGCCTGGGCGCGGCTCGCGAGCCGGGTCGTCGCTATAGCAATGAGAAGCTGCCACCTGTCCCGCTATGGGACTCTGTCCACCTGAGGCCTAAGGCGGGAGCGAGGAGGAGTCTGAGGCCCGGAGGGCTCCACGCCGTCTCGTCGGCGGCCTGCGGGCGAGAAGGTGCGCTTCGGGAGCCAGGGAAGACAGGAGGAACAGGTTGTGCGGGAAGCCGTTCCCGCGGGTCCCGCGGGTCCCGCCGCCTGCACTGGGCCTGCGGATCCTCTCCTCCGGGCTCAGAGCCCCCAGGCTGCTTCCTGCGCCCTACGGTCCCGAAGCGCTTTACTGGGCGCAGTCCGCAGGCACTGCCTACGATCTTCGAGCCAACCCCCTGAAGGCAGCAATTGCAGGTATTAATTGCTCCTTATTGACAAGGACGACCTTGAGGATCCCGAGGGACTTGCCTCTTTAGGGAGGGTGACCTGACGGTCCTCATTGGTTTTCTCACGCTCATTCCCTGGTCAGCCCCACCGCCAGCGTCAAAACCAGCTATTCCCGCGTTATAGGCTGGCTTCGGCGTGAACAAATCCAAGCCCTTTCTTTTACATTCTCCCCTCCCAGGAGGGAGGCGCTACGATTGGGGAATTTTCAGAAACTTAAGGGAAAATTAAAAGGGAGTGAACTTTTTGGTAAAAAATTAAAAATAAATAAGGAGAGCTGTTATATAGAGAACTGGTCTACACTGCCTTTTCGGAGAGGAATTGGGTGCCTGGAAGAATGAGGTGAGAAGCTTTTCCCTCTATCCTTTTAGACTTTAACTCATTTCTTTTGTCTCCTCCCTCCCCTCCCCCTCAAAAAACAATTTAACTGAAGAAAAAAAAGAATTTTAAAAGGAAGTATTCCGATAAACGAGGAACATGTACAAAATACTGGGTTTGGGGCCTATGGTAGCTGAAGATGCCATTGGGAGCACTGATATCCTGTTCCTCTCCTCCCGTGTCTGAAGAGCTTAACCAGAAAGTCCCCCTTTCAATTTTAGATATCCCGTCTTCCCAATCTTGTTTGTTTCCACAGGCAGGGCTGGGGCCAGAGTTCTCATCAGGTTCTCAGTGTAGGTGGGCAGTGACAATTGATGACCCATTCTTATCAATAATAATTAATCCTTTATATACCTCCTGGTATAGAAATAGTCGCCTGGCCACTATGGTGCCCTCTTTCTGTTCACTTTTGGTGGAAGTGTGACGTTATTTTATAGATAGAGGAAGCATAAGTAGCTTGTCCTGTAGCATAAACTCCTGGTTAGAAACACAGCAGGGAATAGAACACAGGTTGTCCTAGTTTGTCCCCCCCACCTTGTTCCATAATACAAAATACTTCTGTCCTGTCTCACATTCCTTGCAGATCCTAATCTGATTGGCTAATCACCTCTCCCATTACAGTTAACAAAAACTCTGGGAAACCAGTGTCTGAATTTGAAGTGATAAGATTCTGATGGTGGGTAACTTCAGGTACTCAGGACAACTGATGAGGAAGATGCTTTGTTGTTTTTTTTGGTGAGGAAGATCAGCCCTGAGCTAACATCTATTGCCAGTCCTCCTCTTTTTGCTGAGGAAGATTGGCCTTGGGCTAACATCCGTGCCCATCTTCCTCTACTTTATATGGGATGCCGCTACAGCATGGCTTGACAAGCAGTGCGTCGGTCCGCTCCCGGGATCCAAACCTGTGAACCCCAGGCTGCTGAAGCAGAGTGCACGAACTTAACTGCTACACCACTGGGCGGCCCCTAGGAAGATACTTTGAAGTAGAGGATTAAAGATTATTTCTAGCATCTTCTGTTCTGCCTTCGAGCCCCACCCCTGCAATATATCATATGGGCTAATAGTCTTCAGATATTTTTTTAAGTAGACTCCATAAAAGAATTTTAAAGAATATGTGCCCCCTTGTTCATGTTCAAGTTGATATCTAAATTTTCTATCATAAATTTAAATATAGAAAATATAATTTCTGACTTACTGTAAATTTTGACATTTTAAACTAAAACCATTACATCATTCTTAAATGTATCCAGTGGACCCCAAATACCCTAAATATTTGATGCCCACCATCATCCATTTAAAAATATATGAACAAGCTCTTCTTGAACAGAAATTTTATATGGTTCCCTTTCTTCTTGAACTCCTAATTCCATTCACTTCCCCTATAGAACTTTATCCTAATTAGTATATTTGTATGCTTTAAAGTCTTTTATTGATCACTGCCACACTTCTTTGCAACAAAAATGAGCATAAATTTCAGTTTGTCTGTGACCATAGGCTTTGTTAAAAAGTTTCTCCTGAATTGAATTGTCATTACAGTTGTTACTAGTACACAATTATTAAACATAAATATATTACACATTTTTATAACTTGTGAAACCTAAAAAGTATGATTTTTATTGAAAATGCATCTCTTAATGAGAAGAATGGTGTTTCTCCTCAAGTAGTTCAGATATTTATGGATGAATATCACCTAATGGTAGAAGGAGATAAGGTGCGACATCAATTCTCTACCTGTTTTTTATTTTTATAGACATAAACATTGAGAAACCTTGTTCACATAGTTTGGGAAAGGAAGAGATTTGTTACAATGATATTCCTCAAGTCTTTGAACTACTTCTAAATTATATGCCAACAATCACAAAATGTCCTATTATGAAATACTATTATCAAGTACTATCAAATAGAGTTCTCCTTTAATTTTATTAAAAGCAAAGAATTGGAAACCACTGAACTTGCAAAAGGATTTGTTATCTACTCATTAGAGTCTTAGTTTTGTCATATAAAAATGATTATGAATTATCTGTTACCTTTTCTCTCAGAGGCACTTAGTTAATCAGATATGGTTTTTCATACTCCTTTGCCAACACAATTTTTTGATAAAATTCTTTTATCATTACATGTTTTCAGGATCTTTTTGTTAAAATATTGAAGTGCCGATTCACTTCAGTATGGAAAACACCTGCCATTTGTGTAATTAGCAAAGTCAGTCTTCATTTCAAACCAGTCAGCCAAATCAGACTTACTTTCTGTCAGGAAAAAGTCTGACTTCATTTTTCAGTTCAAATAAATATGTTAATATTCATTTTAAAGAATATTATAAAAATCAGTGGGAAATAAATTATTGACTTTAGCTTATATAATAGATTACTTAAAATCAGTCATGATTAAAATTATATAGATCTAATATTAATATAAAAATTGTAAAAACAAGATAGTATTATTTCTCATTACATACTTTGAAATAATGCCATCTAATGTATAGCTAAACCCATTAGTTAGTTAGTTAATTTATTTATTTTCTTGTGAGGAAGACCGGCCCTGAGCTAACATCCGTGCCCATCTTTGTCTACTTTATATGGGACTCCGCGACAGTATGGCTGACACGCAGTGCGTCACCGGGTGGCCGGGATCCAAACTTGCGAACCCGGGGCTACCAAGCACGAACTAAAGCACTGTGCCACCTGGCGGCCCCCATTAGTTAGTTTATTAAGTGGGAAGTAGGATGGAAGGCATTATCCCCTTGGCAGATGTGGGTATATGCTTATGTTGAACTCTGATGTTAAGCTTCAGGGAACATTAAATAAGAATTATATATAAAAACCAGAAATAACTCCAGTAGTTTTGTTAGACTTCATGATCAAACTTTTCCTTATGTATTTAATAAAAAAGAAAGGTATATTTGCTAGGAAATAATGGGTTGAGCAGCTAACAATTTCATTTTTTGCTAGTAGGAGGTAGAAAATAGTAAACATTTATAAGATGAAGTAAGAGGACTGATTGTAATGGGAATATTTTGATATGAAGGGAAAAAACAACCTCCGACTTCCCTGGGTTTTTACATCCTGGGCCATGCATCAAGATTCAGTGTAGGTGAGGGATATGCCTTTCTTTTGTAAAGTAGGACAAGGACTATGGTGAAAGAGGAGGTGGAATGGAGAGTGTGCATGCATATGCTGGCTGGCTCTCAAACATTACTTTTAGGGAAGATTTCTTATAGAAGTTCAGGATCTGGAAATTTATTCCCTTAAAACTCTCCTCAGATTGATTTCCTTGTCCTGGTACCCTTTGGAAAGGTTTCACATACCCTTGGAAAGAATTCCTTGGAAAATCTTCATGTACTCCATTTTAAAGACTGCTTGATATAAGCAGACCCATACTCCACTGGCTGACTATGCATTATTCTGGTACATCATTGCAAGTGTCCTAGGAAGAAGGCAGAAGACTTATTTTTGAATAGAAGAGGGTTAAGAGAGAAGTCAGAGAGGATGGTCCCAAGTTGGTGTAGTCACAATGGTCCTTGGTATGGTCCTCAGCTTTCCAGTTCTAGAAATGTGATTTTCTCAGTCCACACAAAGTTGTTCATGTTTTGTCACAGTAAATCAAACTCACAGGAAGTTAATGCATAAAATAGAATGCCAGTGAATTAATTTATACTCATAGCCACCAAGTAGACTGGATTCTCTCTCTTGTTGGGAAATCTATGTGGAAAGATCAGTTGTACTGTAATCATAATCTTACATAGGAGTGAGGATCTTGAGCATGGCTATTGTTATCAAGCTATGATAGCCTGATGCACGATGCCTGGCACATAACAGGAGCTCAGTAATTGTGGAACGAATTCACCTGTCTCCTTTATAGATACTAAAGGGGAAGTTCGGGATTCTGGTGGGCCAACCCAACATATTTTTTGATCGGGTAGATTTTTCTCCTTGTTCCTCTTAAATGGCTTTATCATGTAAATTTAAATCCAGTAAAATTTCATGTCAGGGAATTATATAATTGCAACAATTAACTTTTATCTATCATCTCTGAGCCTAGAAATTGGAACTGTTCATTTATAAGGGATTGGAGATTGCTTTCCCATGCCCTATAGTGGTAATGGTGGTAGTGGCTGGATGATCTGTATTTCAGAATTCTGTTTGGTGGCCAGGAGTGTACTGCATAAAAAGAACCTTGGATGACTCTCAGTGCTGGTACTTTGCTAGAGGCGGGACATTTTAACTAGGGAGGTGTCTGAACCACCTGTGGCCTGGCTAGGTTTTGAGAATTGAACTGTGGTGAGGAGGAACAATACCCTAAATCTCTCCCACTCTTTCAATCCCTCTCAGGGGATAATTCTTGATACTTTTAAAAATAGACAAAGAGTCAAGCCTTTTCAAATTCTAAAATCATGAGGAATAAGATGGATAAATGAAAAATTTGGATAAGTCCTATCTGGTAGCCAGAAGACACTTCAAAGCTCCTCAGAGCTTCAGAAGTCTCCTTAAAGCTTTTTCCACCTCTAGGATAAGCTACTGAGACAGAGGAAAAGATGCCAGGTTAAGGAGTTTCATTCAGTATTTTAATAATAATAATAATAATAATAAAAAAGACAATACAAAATCCAAATATTTCTTTTTACAAGTTCAGATACATTTTTTTCCCCAAGTGCAAAATACTCTATGAACTGCATCATTTACTGTTTATTGTTGATTGTGTAGGAGATGCTTACTATGTCGGCAGCAGTGGAAGGCAGATATAAATACAATATTTTGAGATTTCTTCTGCATTAAAAAAAAAGAAAGCCTCCCACATGGTAATGATTATTCTCTGAAACTTCAGTTCAGCTCACACAGAATAACTGCTACAATCTGTGTTGTCTAGATAAGCTGATAACAGAACTGAGGGTTCTATTCCCTCTAATCATGTATTTTCTTTAAGGGTTCCTAGTCCAAATAATGGCCCAAGGGCAGGGTGTGCTACCTTTGAGACAGGTCAAATTTAAAGATATCCTTGTGTTGTTTGCTTCCACTTCTCTTACTGTGCTTAAGAAAGAAAGCCAAGCAGGCTAACATTTTCTGCTTATGGTCAGTTATACTTTGTTTCCCTTCCCTTAGTTTGAGCCTGTTATGTTGAGATTAAGCAGCAGATACAAAAGTTTGAATACTCTATCACTTTTTCTGACATTTTGAGATATAACCTCCTAATCCACTCCAGAGTCACCTCAGACATGCATATGGAGGACACTTCTCGGATATAAAAAGTTTCATTAGGGCCAAAGACCAGGATTGTATTACTGAACTTTCAGCAACAAATCTAAGCCCCCTCTACCTCAAACTAACTCAATCCTGGGGAAGTCAGAGCAGTCACAGCTCAATGTCAACCTCTGGGGATTTGTAGGCTTGGGGCACAGTAGCTCAAGTCCAGGCTCTGGTCAGTCTTCTGACTCTGAGAGTCCTCTCAGGTTTAGGGAATGGGCCTGGCCTAATAATACAGAAAGAGGGAGGAAGAGAAGTAAAAAGGAATTGCCATGTTGCTGAGGGTATAAGTGCCTTTCTGATATGCATCATTTGGCACTCGGAGCCCTTGCAGAAATGGCTTCCCATTCCAAACTCAGATCAGGGCAGGTTTTGTACTAAGATAAATGAGGCCTCACAGTACTGTGGCCCTGGCAACACCCCATCCTGCAGAGAGGCCTCTGGGTTGGTTCATGAAAGTTTCCCATTTACACCATCTTCCCACTTTACCACACTAGTAAAAACCTCTTTTTCTGTCTGACCTGTAAAGGCCTAGAGAGTCCCTGAGTGTTGACTCCTCATTCAGTCCACTTAACCCCTAGTTTGATGCCCCAGGGCCAGCTTCCTCCATAGGTTCAGCAGCAGCTTTGCCTGGGTTCTTAACCCCTAACTTGGAAGACCTAAATTAAACTTGGTGGACATTAGCAGGTCTTTACCTGCTCACCAAGATCTGTCTTGACATCAGTTAAGAAGCCTAGTGGTCTATACTTTCCATACTGTGGAAATCATTTGCAGGTCCCAGAAACCATGGAATAAATTATTGGAGGAAATGTGTTTATGTGTATATATGGGGTGACAGGAAAAGAAGAGAGCAAGGAGAAGCCAGACCCTGAAGGCATAAATTGGGAAACACACTGTTTGGCTTTCTAAGAGAGACAAAAAATGGTAGGGAGAGAGGAATCAGAAAATTATCCTAGCTTCTAGTGGAGAATTAGGATGGTCAAAGTTGATTAAAGCAGTTTTCATGGCATTTCTTGGAAAGTGTGGATACTTCTATTAAAAGACCATTTCCCTGCTTGGAAGCAGCCATTTTCTATCTTTACAGCGGAGCCCTCTTTGACCAAGAGACACAAAGGCAGTCAGACACTTCACCCCCAAAGGCCATGGTGTTGGCTAATGGATGCCAGGGGCTCTAGCTGTGACAGTGGCTACCTACTGCCTAAGGCTGTTTTGGCTGGTGAATGCTACTGTTGAGGTGAGGGGGAAGGTCAGACACCTTTAGTGTTGAGTCTCCTGGGGGAGCAGTAGCCTGGGACAGTCACTTAGAAGTGAACCCTAGGAGTCAACTGGTAGGTTTTGATTGAATAGGACTAGTTTTGGGGGAACTAGTTGCAAACAGAAAATAATTTTACAGGCAGCAGTGGATTGAGGGTGGAGTGTATGCAGGATCTGGGCTTGGCCAATGGACTTGATTCTTCTTCCTTTTGAAAAGCAGTAGCTGAGGAAGCTAGGCTTGAAGTCAACTCCGAGAGCGAATGGCAAACAGGTAGGAGTAGGCAGAGTGGCCAAGGTCAGGCAAACAACTTCATGCCTGGATAACTGTCTTATTCTTGGCTCTCATAGCCTTGCCTCTGGCCTCAGGGCCCTGAGTCAGCCCATCCCCAGGGGGTTTGTCCTAGTCCTCTTCCATGTGGATACCAGGGGAAAACAGGATGAAGGCAGGGAAAAGAGGGAGGATTTCCCTACTTGGGGTGGAGAATCACTGCCCAGTTCCATAGGCCTCTACAATCACAAGGTCCATGCTGAATCCATGGAGAGGCATAGGGCTGGCAGGATTGGTTTAGCAAACACAGGTCCCTCTCCTTCCTGCTCCATCAAGTCCCCAGAATTACTGTCCTACACATCAAGTGCCTCTGAGCTACAGCCCTGGGTTACCCCAGCCGAGGGCTCTAGAGGTCTAGATGGCCACTGGTGGGGGAGTAGGGACAGATCAGATGCTCTAGCACTCAAGGTTCATGAGATTGAAAACCTTTTTTTCTTTCACTCCAAACATACACTCTTCTCTCTTGGGCAGCTATAAATAGGGTTGTTCTAATAGAGGAAAAAGAAACAAAACCAGAAAACAAAAACCCCTCCCTTCAGACAACACAGAAAGGCTCAAAATGATTGCACTTATTAGATGTGGACAGGGTGGGCAGAAGGCTCGCCAAGTGCACACACATTCCTCTTGCTGCCCATAGCCTGGGGCCAGAGGTAGGTGGCTCTGGGCTGACTGCAGAGCAGGGTCCTCTTTGGTGGAGCCCACGAGCCATCTGGGGCTACAAGGGAGAGACAACTCTGGGGCAAGGCCCAGGCTGGCTTCCAGTCAGCAGCCATGTTTCTTTTAGGATAACACTTAACAAAGGGAGTAGGGCTCCCCCAGGGAGCACTTGGGTGGGCGTGAGGGGATGGCTGGGCCAGGGAATACAAGAAAGAAAAGGGATTAGTGTTTGAGGCTGGCTCCCAATTGTTCTGTACTCTAGTCCTTTCAATGATACATTTTCTTTTTTTTGTTTTCCTTTTTTGGCGATGCTTTAAAACCTGGTTTCTGACCTGCAGAGCCATAGACTTTCTCTCAGGGAGCAACAGCAGTGCATTCAACATGGTAATGCCTGCTGCTCTTTCTCATTCAGCCAGTGTCCACTAACCCAATGGTGTGGGCCTTTTGTAAGCCCTCATGGGTTGGACCTCAGGCAAACATGTGAGGGAAGGAGAGGGGTTGTATAGACAAGAAAGCCGGCTATGTGGCGGTCTAGGGCTCAAACCATATGCCCCAGAGGACCATGCTGGCATTAAGCCTATAAGTCAAAGGCTTCTTTGGCAGGACTCTGGGCTGTTAGAATCACCCTGGGGGGCACAGCCAGGGGACATTTTGGCTCCTGACTAGCAAGGCACACCCTAAAATGGCAGAAACCCCTCTTCCCCCTCCCCATTCCCTACTAGACCCACTTCCTTTGTGGGCCTCTAGCACCCTTCCAAGCTGATAGGGCCAGGGATGTGAACTGGTGAAATGGGCAGTGTGGCTGGGAGGGGAGGGGGGTACTGTTCCTTCACCCCTCAGGGGGAATAGAGCCAGCACTGAATGGCTTTTCCAGGGACCATGTAAGAAAAGGGAAAACAGTAAAGCGAAAGAGAGAGAGGCAGAGAGAGACAAGGAAACAAAGCTAGAGAGACAGAAAGGGAAAGTGTTTGGCCTATATAGTGATATTTTTTTTTTCTCTAAAAAGAGAGAGGAGAGAGTTTCTCATCTGAGGGTGGGGGCTGCCGGCTCTGATGGCTAAAGAGTCTGGGGGCTTCAAAACCTGGGTCTTGGGCCTAGGGGCACTATTTGTAGGGCCTCAGGAAGCTGGAAACTTTGGAGCGGAGCAGCTTGATGAAGGATTTTGGCAGCATCTCCTTGTGCTTCTCTGTGTACTTGAAGTAGTTCTGGGGGTGGGCCAGTACCTCGAAGAAGGCCTTGATGAGCTTCTTGTCCTGCAGAGTATGGCAGGCGGCAACGTCAGCCTCAGTGTCGTGGGTGGGAAAGAGGAACACCAGCTTTGACTCTTGATGTCTAATAGGCATACCCCAAGGTAAACTCTGGATCCCCAACCATCTGTTCCTCCTTTAGAATTCTACAACTCAGTCAATGGCAGCTCCATCCTTCCATTGCTCAGGTTCCAGTCCTTGGAGCCATCCTTGACTCCTCTCTCTTGCTCACAACCACAGCAAATCCTGTTGATTCTACCTTCAAAATATATGCAGAGTCTGACCACTTCTCACTGTCTCCATAGCTACCACCACCTCTCAGGTGAACTACTGCAATGGACCTAATGGGTCTCCATGCTTCCCTCTACCCTTGTCCCTCTACAGAACGTTCTCCCCTACTGCAGCAGAATGACTTTTTTAGTTTTTAATTAGATCATGTCCTTTTTCTATTCAAAACACTTCTCTGATTTCTTTTATCACTTAGCAAAGCCGAGTCCCTTGCATGGCCCATAGAATTAATGTGATCTGTGCCCTGCTGTCTCTCCTCCACCCCCCCTTGACTTTTCCTAACTCTGCTGAGCCACACTGGCCTTCTCAAGGTTCTTGAACATGCCACACTACTTCCATGCTCCTTAGCTTGGAATGCTCCTCTCTTCTTCTTCTAATGGGTAGCCCTTTACCTCATTCAGATCTCTTCTCCTCAGAGGCCTTTCCTGGCGACCCTGTCTGAAACAGCAACATGATGTGTGGAGATACTGGGTGCCAGGCACTGTGCATTAGGACTCAGATCTTCTGGCTTCTAGGCTAGTGTTCTTTCCGTATTATCAGCAGATTTTTAAAATAAGAAGTGGGGCTTCCAGCCTCTCATCCCCACTTTAATCAAAACAGTTCTACTACTTTATGCATTGGAATTCCACAGCACATTTGAAATAAGGGTTGTGATGCTTTAAAAAATGTTTGAAAAGCATTGCTGAAATTATATTCTTTGCAGTCTATAAGTTCTGGGAGATTTTTGTCATTATTTTGTCTCTTATTTTGATAATACAAAAATTATTTTATTAATCATAAAGATAAAACTTTTTTTACATTGATAATTTATGAAGGATAGTACTGTGACTAGGACTATAGTTTCTTACGTAAGATTTTCTCAAACTAGGATCCACAGACGCAGGTATCTAGTCCATTCTTCAATGTTGGAAACATTTCTTTTCCTTTAAAAGAGGTCTATACTAAGTTAACTCTGAGAAATGCTGTGCTAGATCTACTGTTTTTCTGCGGGAGATGAGGAGGGAGTAAGCGAAGGAAGGGACTTATGCAAAAGCATCTTTCTATACTTCATTTTCCCTATATTTCTTGGTGGAAGAGGAAGGGGTCATTTCATTTCCTCATCTTCCCTTTGTCTTCCCTCAAGGTATAAGAGTGTGGGTGACACTGCAGTCAGATGGGCTTGGGCTTAACCCCAGCTTTACCATTGCACAAGTTCTGTAATTCTCTGTGCCTCAGTTTTCTTATGTGTAAAGTGGGAATGACAAAAGTACCTACTTCATAGAGCTATTGTGTCTATCAAATGAGAATATTCATGTAAGCACTTAGCATATTGCCTGCACATTGTTACATGCTCGTTAAATGTTGGGTATCATTATTAATATTCACTCGCCTTTAAAATCTCCTGGTGGTTTTCAGATGCATACAGCCGGCCATCTCGCACAATGTCTTCTACCAGCTGCTCATAGTCCTCTGCAAAGTCAACCAAGGGGAGGGGCTTAGGGATGGGAAATCTTCCTGCTCCCCTTGCTCCCTCCCAAGATCCATGGGCCTTCCCTTTCCCACCCACCTCCCCAGCTCTCCTGCCCTTGCTCACCATCGTAGGTAACATAGGGGATCTGGAAGCCACGGGCACTGTTGGCCTCGCTTGTCTTGAAGTTGATCCAGAGCTTCCTGGAACGGGCCGTGAAGGCAATGGGGCGCTCGTAGGTCTGGCAGGTCTCATAGGTGGTAATGGAGGATGGGGAGGCTGGGAAGGCAAGCAGCAGGTTAGGAGAGCAGTAGAACAGGCTACCCTGGGGTGAGGGCTGTGGGGTGAAGGAATCATGCTGACAGAGGCTATCCCCCATGCATGCACCTCCCCCACCCCCAACATACACATATCCTCTCCCACTGCCCTGGGCTTGTTCCACCACTCCTCTTTGACATCCAGGCACTCACGTAGTATAAGAAATTTGATATTTAAGTGAATGGAACAGCAAAAATGGTAGAATAGGAAAGTGACACATGTAACACTATTGGAGTTCTAGTACCAGTGCTGGCTTTCTTAACTCTGCTCTCCACCAAACATGTAGCATTCACTGCTGTTTTCCTTTGTTAGCTTCTCTCCTCCCAAGGCCTCCCTCGTTACTGCCCCAATTCTTCCTGTACCAATCTTTCCTCTCCCTTTCCCTCCCAACCAGATTTGGACTGCCCGTCCCTGGCCCAGCTCTGCAGCCACCCACAGTTCTTTCTCATGACGAGGACATCCCCACACTCGTCCTCAGATGGCAGGAAGATCTCGGGTACCACGATAAGGATCTTGCGCTTGGGTGGGGGGTTGATGTTCCAGATGCACTCCACACCAGCTGGGTAGTTGCCTGGGTAGTTGGGGGACTCGATATAGCCAGTGAACTCACCCAGCTCCCCACCACACTGGCGATCTGTAGCCAAGCCCCAGTGAACAAAGCAAGAAAGAGAAAGGAAGTCAGTGGGAAATGAGTTGGGGAAATTGAAGAGTTCCTGAAGTAGAAATCAGACACATGTAGATAGCCGTCTTCCTAGTTCATTAGCTATTCTCCAAGTTCTGGGTCTACCTTCCCTCCTGCCCTTTTAATACCTTCTCATCTCGCTTCACCAGTCTCTGCCTCCCTATTACCTGATGCCAGGGAGAGAGTGCTAAAGGACCCAGCCCAGCAAGTGGTCTTGAGATTGAGTGGGTTGGGAAGAGACTGAGGGTGGGATTTGCCTGCCCATCTGCTCTGCAGCCCTGCTCTCTGTTGATTTACTACCCCCTGCTTCTTCCCATGCCCACTGCTCCCACTGCTCTCTACCCCCTTTTCCACAGCCTGGCCTGCCACGTACTCTTGCACTGGGTCACACTGGTGGAGCCATCAAAGTCAGTGCTTGTGTTTCCTGGACAGCGGGTGCAGAAATTCTGACGGAAGTCAGGCTGATAGGAGCCCATGGCACAGCGGATACAGCGATGGATGCTGGTGTTGTAGTAGTGCCCAGGGGAGCACTGGACTGCAGGCAAGGGGGAAAGGTAGGAGTAAGATGGCGGGCAAGTGGGAGTTCCAGGGCATGGAATGGGCAGGATGCATTCATCATGGAGAATCAGGAGACTGAAGACACCAAAGTTCCTTTCAGAGTCCCAACCTTTCCTAGTCAGGCCAGAATTTAAGCCTAGGGAAAAACAAACTTGACAAAGTGGTTGGCTACAGTGCCAATCCTTTTTTTTCACGCACTGAGCATTGTGTCAAACCTGTACAGAAACTCATTTGTGGTAGTGAGGGGAATGTGCTACCAGTTCTCCAAAGCAGAGGGGTAAGTGGGATTGTTATTTATTCCCCAATTTCCAAGCTTGGGATTGGTGAGGGTCAGGATGGGTCCTGTGAGCAGGATAGTATGGTTGGTCAGGCAGCTGGGCCTTTCCAGGTTTGGGGAAGAGTGTGGGGCAACATACTTGGGTCCACTCTGGAGAGCTGGAAAGTTTTTTTGGAAGTAGTTGGGGTGGGGGAGTCCTCTAGTGGAGTGGGTAGCCCACTCACCTTTGGTGTCACAGTCTTGGAATGAGATGGCCCCCTCGTGCTTGGTGGTGAGGCCCCCACCACATGGAAAGCACAGGGTCCGTCCTGCTTCAGGTTGGTAGGTGCCACGTGGACATGGCTGGCAGGGCTTGAACCCATCTACAGAGTGTTGGCCAGGTGAGCACTGACCTGCAATGAACCAAGGGCCCAACTCTGATGGGGATGGTCCTGGTCATCCCCATGGGGTCACCCAGTCTCAGGGGTTAGAGGCCCACAAACAGGATGTTGACCAGGAGAGTGGCCTGGAGCCTGGGCCTGCCCTTGGAAATCCCATGCCCATGGGCATCCCAGTGCCCACCCTACCCCTCTGTATTGTTTGTTCCCCTGGCACCTGCACATGTGGTGACGTTGGTAGCTCCAAGAGGCCCGTGGGCATCACTCCCAGGGCAGAGGTCGCAGGAGAGCTGCCCTTCTCTCTCCTGGAAGGTGCCCGCTGGGCATGGCACACACTGCTCCGTCTGGCCGTGGTAATACGTTCCCTGCGGGCAGCTGACTGAGGGAGAGTCGGCCGCGCTAGCCACCCACCCCCCCGCTATTTCCCACCACCCAGGCCTGGGACTCCCCTTCCCGCTTCCTCAGATTCAAAGAGAATCTCTTTGTCAGACAACAGACAGAATCCTGCTTGGAAGGACCAAGGGCCAAAGCCATGTGCAGGAGGGTTGGTGGCCCCACATGATGTCCCTCTAGATTTTAGCCTGGGACCAGGGAGGGGAGGATGATGGGCAGGAGGGTCTTGGCTGCCTCACAATTTGAGAGATGCAACTGAGGCTGTAAAATGTCCTGATCTGAGCCAGGCCCAAGGTGGGCCTTCCCCTCTTCCCTGCTCCCATGTTCCCCAGCAAGCTCTCTTACCACACTTGGCCCCGGTGCGGTGCTGCCCAGGCCTACAGGCTTCCACTAGCTCAGCTCGCTCCCCAGCTACCAGGCCTGGCTTGTGGGCCAGCTCATAATCAAGGCCTGCTAGGCGCAGCAGGAAGCGGTCCTGATTGATGGACTTTCTAAGCATCTTCAGGGACCCTTTCAGCCGCCGTTCCATCCGCTGTCGGAGGCAGGGCAGCCCACAGTTAGCTGGTGGTGGACGGTGGTATGAGTCAGGGAAGGAGGAGAAAGAAAGAGTGGTTGTGAGCAGGAGGGTAAGGGAACAAAAGCTAGGAGCTAGGAGGGGCGTGGTAAGAGGGACTGGCTGCTGAGCTTGGCATTAGGCAGAGTCTGCCCTTAGTACAGGTTCTGCCCCTTCCCTTTGCTGCTGAGACCTGTGGTTTCCCCACCTCTGCCCTCCTCCCAGCAGTGCCCCCAGTCCCACCTGTGGTTTCTTCGGCTCTGACCTCTGCCTCCAGTTCCAGGGTGAGCCGAGTGACTTCCTTGCCTGGAGGGGTCCGGGCCCGCCGGCCCTTGCCCTTCCGAGAGGAGTCACATTTGAGGTGGATAAAGGTGACCTGGCAGTCAGAGCAGGGGGCACCACCTGGGGGAGAGGGCTTGTCAACCCCAGGGGCACCCCCTGGGGACAGGGAAAGTTCTCACTCCCAGCTCTCACTTTTCCACTCCAACCCAGACAGACCTCACCAGATCTCTCACTGCACCTACCTCAATTCTCTTTTAGTCGAGGACACTAATTAGTTGTGAGGGCGGATATCCTAGGACTTCCTTGGGCCCTATGCCTACAACTGCTTCCTCCCCTGCTCTATCCAGAATTCAGTATGCCTGTGCGTTTTTGGAGATCTCCCTAAGCAGAGAAGCTGAGGGGTGGGAAGGGTTTGGTGGCCAGACAGCCCATTGGAGTGGGGTCCCCAGTCCAGACCTGGCCCCAGGATTCTGCTGGCCTCCTCTGTTTTGCCTTTGTTTCGCAGGTGCAAACGGCATTTGGCGTCCTTGATCTTGAAGGAGGCCCGCTGTTTAACCGACAGCACTGCAGCCTCTAGAGGAATGGTAGAAGCTCAGCACAGCCTGGGGGTCCCCTGGGGGTGGGGGCTGCTGTGGAGGGTGTTGAGAAGCTGGGCAATAAGCCAGGGGCTGGACTGGAGGAGAGGGATTACGAAAGCCAAGGGAATCAATGTTAGGGGCAGAGGGAGCAAGGCAGCAGGGCTGGAGAATTACAGAGCAAAGAAGGGATCCAGGAAGAAGTAAGGCCAGGAGGATTAATGAAGAATAGAAATAGAGGTTAATAAGCAAGAGAGTAGGGTGGGGACAAGGCATCTGGGCTGGTGCTCACCATGGCAGTGGTTGGAGTTTGTGCTGTTCCCGGTGTGGCCAGCTCGGCCTGGAGTGGCCCTAGGGCTGGGGGTGCCACAGCTCACCGTGAAGCCATTCTCAGACTCTGAGAGAAGGGAGCTGTCACAGTTCTGACCTGCTCCCCCAACCCCCACTGGATGGAGGAATCCAAGGGGAGCAGAGGAGCTGCCTGAATAGCCAGGCTTTCCTCCCTGCCAGCCCTCCAGCAACCTCTTCAATGTACCTGGCAAAAACCGGGCCCGGGAGGGGCAGGTCAGGGCACAGGTGTCCTTCTTGCCAGATCTGTTGCAGCTGAGCATGGCTTTTGAGGCACCAGGACTGCTCTGACACTTTACTGGCTCTAGGAAGGGGAGAGAGGCCTGAGGAGGAGAGGGCCTTCCTCTCCCACCCTCTCCGCCTCAGCTGGGTAATTTGGAGGAAGAGAACTAGCTACATGCAGAACTTGTACACAGAGACTGATGAAGGGATTATTTACCAGAAACTTCGTGTCTCTAACTCAAATGGCCAAGTTCTCTATCCCCTACTACCTCATACCTTCCTCAGCATGGAACCCCAACATTCCCCCAACACTGCAGGGCCAACTGCAGCCAGCAGAGGGCGCTGCCCACCTGTGCAATCCTTGCCGTTCCAGTGCAGCCGGCCCTGGCCTGCTGGGCAGGTACACTGGTAGCTGCCAGGAGTGTTGATGCAGCTGAAACGGCAACCTCCTTGGTTGATGCTGCATTCATCCACATCTGAGGGAAGGAGTAGGGAGACACAGACAAACAATGGTAGGGGAGGAGTAGGAGCCAGGGAGCGGGCAGCGAGTGAGGACCTTTGGTTAGAGTTCCAGGCACTCCAAGATGACTACTGGCCTGAGAAGAGCTCAAACCTAGCACCTCTTTCCCTTATCTCTGACCCCAGTCAAAAGAATGATTGGGAAGGGGCCAAGCTGATGAGTTCTTTTAAGCCTTCCACTCCTACCTACCAGTGGGCCTATAATTTGGGAGCTAAGGATGAAAAGTCAAGGGGCAGTGATGGGGATGCGAGACAAATTTTGGAGGCAAGATGCTGCTCCCTGATATTCCAGTCTCCCAGTTGTCTTAATTCTTCCCATTTCATCACAATGGATGCAGACATGGCACATGCACCTGGGGATTGACTGCCACAGCCACAAGCCAAATCAGGGACTTGTTCAATTGAAGGGTGAGGAGCTGAGAGGGGCTGGGTGGCTGAAGGTCCTAATTTGCTGGCTTACCCCCACAGTGGGTGACACCATACAGCAGGTAGCCATGATGGCAGAGGCACTGGAAGCTTCCTGGTGTGTTGACACATATGTGGTCACAGGTTCGATCAAAGGAACACTCGTCTATATCTGGAAGAGCAAGGATTCAAGACACTGAATCTGTCTTGGGGGACTTGACTCTGGGACCCCCTGCTCAGGTGAGGGGCCTAAGTGAGGGGCCTTGGCTTTCCCCCTTAAATTGAAAGAGTCCCTACTCATGGCCCAGCCCTACGATCAATGCAGACCCATCCCCTGTGTCCCCTCCACTTGGAGTCCTTGGAGTCAGGAACTACAAGATCTGGTGCCTATGGATCAGGGCCACTATGTTGGTTATGCAGGTCAAACCCTGCCAAGGATATGAATTGGGGTGAAATCCATCCCTCACTCCTTCCCAAGCCATGTGCCACAGTGTGGAGCTGGTCCACCAAGAGGAAGGGGTACATTTGCTAATTCACAGCACAACTGTCTATGGAGACTCACCACAGTGTCTATTGAGTTTCTCAGACTCTGGCCCTCTGGCCTCCTTGAAGCTCATTTATCCCAAAATCTCTCCCAAGGTTTTCCCCTTGGCCCAAGTCTGCTCACCCTGGCAGTTCCTTTCATTGATGAGAAGCTTATAGCCCTTCTTGCAGCTGCATTCAAAGCTGCCCACTGTGTTGCGGCAAATGTGGTCACAGCCCCCATTGTTCAAGCGGCACTCGTCTATGTCTGGGGAAGCAGGACAAAGTAGAGAGAATCAAAGTTAATACTGAAGTCTGGGGACAAACAAGGAGACAAGATCCTTCCCGCCCTCACAGAGCCAGGGGAAATCAAGGAGAGCCCTGAGCCTGCCCCTTCTGACTCCTCTCAGTCTCTCATTTCCATTTCTTCCCTGATCAGGGAATCTGTGCCATTAGTAATACTTTCTTTCCTGGGACCGAGTCCTCTTAGGAGACAGATGGGAACCAGAGTCAGGCCCTCGGGGAATTGCCTGGAGCAGGAAGTAGGTGGGCATTTGACCTACAGGGCTAGTCCATGCCCCTCACTCTGCCACTGATGGTCCTTCCCCAAAAGGCTGGTGGGTAGGTTTATCCCTTTCCTGCCTCCCACCCCTGCCAGTCACAGGAGTCCTGGGGGTGTGTGGCACAGAGAGGTGGAGATTCAAAGTGGTAGCCCTTCAGAGAGGAGGAGCTGGGAGAGAGGCCAGGCAGGGAGGACCTCCAGGAGAGCCAGTGAGGCTGGGTAGCTGATGGGGGAGGGGTGGGAGCCAGGCAGGGGGCTGGACTGGGAGAGGTCTGGAGAGACTCAGGCCTCAGGCAGCTTTCAGCACTAGGAAGGGAAGGGGGGAGCGGGTAAGCGGTTTCCTTCCTGAGGTCAAGTTCCCCAAGCTGGTGGCAGACAGGACCCAGGCTACTCACCCCTACTTGGGGGAGGGGGCAGAGAGGGCAGCCTTCCCCTTCACTCTTAGCATACCTGTCAACAGTCCTTCCCAGCAGGAAACCTCTCAACTCTGGCTGTCTGACCTACTGCCCCAGCCCTCCCCAAGTCCTCTCTGCCAGCTGGTGGGCCAAAAGACACAAAGAGCGAGCCCAGTCCTCCTTCAGTCCCCACTCCTTGTGACCAGGGGACACAGACCTGATGAATCATTATTTTCAGTATGGCTACCTTCCCTTTCTTGTCCCTCTGCTCCACCTTTCCCCTAGACCTGGCTAATTAAAAGGACGGGAAATAGAATGGAAAATGTAGGAAATTATACCGTATATAGCTAACACAAAGTGTTTACCACTTGCCAGGCACTGTTCTAAGTACTTTATATATAATTTATATATAACTCATTTAATCCTTAGAACATTCCTATGAGGCAAGCACAATTATTATGGTGAAACTGTGGCACAGAGATACTAAGTAACTTGCCCAGGATCACAGAGCTAATAAGAGGCAGAGCTTGGATCTGAACTCAGGTAGCCAGGCTCCAGCATCAGTGCCCAGCTGCTATCCTATTCTCCCTCTGACCAGTATAGCTTTTCCACTGGGAAGGTCTGGGGAATGTGGGTTAAGAAAGTTATGAAACACATCTGTGACCTCGTGCACACACAATCCGGGTCAAATATCCTTCTAGACCCAGGGACAAATGTGAATGGCATGTTCATTAACCAAGAGGGTTAGAGACCCGTAGTGGGATAGGAATGAGTAAGGAAAACAAGGTCAGGTAGGGTAGGGGCAGGGGGCACCAAGGAACTGGCTGGACTTTTATGCCCCTTGAACTGAGATGGGAAAGGTGGACGAGACACAAGCCTTAGTCACGTCCTCAGTTCTTTATAATCATGATAGCCTCCAGGGGGTTGAGGAGGTCCCATAATAGGTAGTCTATCTCTGGTCCCAACCTCAGCCCCTTACCCTCAAGCTCCTGTCCTCTGAAATCCCTTACCTTTGCAGGTCTTCCTATCTGGCTGCAGCATGAAGCCCACAGGGCAGCTGCAGTGGACACCCGTCGCTGCATCGTGGCACTTACTGTCGCAGCCCCCATTGTTGACAGCACAGGTCTCTGTTTAGGAGGGAGGCGGGGGATGGTAACTGGTTATTGGCTTGGAGGAGTCCCAAACTTGAGAGTAGTGGAGAGCACAGAGGCCCGAGGGAAGGCCCCAGCTGCCTCGCTGTGCTTTAGAAGGACCATTAAGCCGAGGCTCCCAGCCCCCTTCCTCCCATCACTCCCCTTCCCCCCATCCCCTCACAAGTGCAGCCAAGCAGTCCACTTCCCTGCCCCCTACTTGATTGAAACAAGGTGGACAGCAGTGAGGCAGGTACAAGCCAGAGCTGTCAGGCAGGAATGTGCTGAGGGGGTGGAGGAGGTGGAGAGGGGAGGGCGCAGGGAGAGATGGGAGCTAAGTAAGGGTGGTTCTCACTGCCAGGGAATAAAAAGGGACAGATAGGAGTTTCCTCCTCTTTCCACCAACTATCTCTTTGGTGGGTGGAGGGTCATGGTGGGACAATCTTGGGAAGAGTGAGCCTGGTGATTCCTAAGACAGCTGAGGGATGGCCATCAATTCATCTTCCCCTTCCTCCCTGCCCAGCTGTCTTAAGAAAGATCCCCGTTCCAGGACTGACTGCTCATCCTCAGAGGAGACAGCACATACTTGATCATTTCTCAGCCCCTTCCTGGCTACCTCCAACTCCTCCCGGGCCCTTTTAGTTCCAGATGGAGATAAGCTGGCTGTTCTGTTGTTGTTTTACTTTCCTAATGGGGAGATATTGTTTAGGGTAGGGTAGGGGGCAAAAGGAGAAGAAGAATCTAGAAGAGAAGGAAGGCCATAAGAAGGTAGGTGAAAGAGTTAGAGAACCTCAGAGCTAAATCTCTTCTGAAACCCCTCTTGACTGGTAAGTTTTTCTCTTCACTGAGTGGTCAGAGTGAGGTGAGTATGGATGGGTCACTCTCCCTATTTTCTGAATTCAGGCCAGAGAAAAAAATAGGTTTAAACTGCAACTCAGAGAGTCGGGGGAGCCCAGGGGGAAACCATCAGCTCAAATAGTGCAAGGCCCTGACAAAGGGACTGGGGAGGAGGTGCAGGCCGTCCTCTGGGGGGCCTGGAATTCTCCCATTAGAGAGACAAAATCTGGAGGCCTCTGCTAGGGAAGAGAGGAGAGGGGTTCTCAGAATCAGGGGAGCTGAATGAGAAAAGGATCAGAGAGTACTATTATCTTCTTGAATCTCTGACTCCTAAAACTCAGGCCCAACCCTTGTCACCGAGGAGACCAGCAAGGCAAGGAATCCAGGGGAAGGCCAACTCTACCTGTGGGTCCCTGGTCACGCCCTGGTCCTTCAAATGCCCAGGTTTGGGAACAGCCACAATGGGATCTCCCACCTTTGTCTCTCCTGAGGCTCCCCAAGACCTCGGAAGGATCTTGGGAGGGAACCATGAGTTCAGGCCCCATCCACCCAAGACAGCTCTTAGCATGAGAAGAGGTCCCTCAAGCCCTGAGCAGGCAGAGGGGAACAGAGATCCTGCACCAAGTCTAGGTTGACTCTGAGGAATCCAGGATGGGGAGCAGCAGAGCTGGCAGGTTGGACCAGGCAGCTCAGCATAGCTGCCCACCCCTGCAGGGCAGTGTTCTCCAGGGCAGGTTGGGGCAGCAGGATAGCCTGGCCTCAGCCCTTTGTTCCTCAGGTCACAGTGTTAAAACCACAAGTTATTCTGTGCTTACTCTGCGGCAGGCGCTTACTAGATGCTCTACACGCATTATCTCAATCATCACAGCAACCCCAAGGGAGAACTCTTATTCTCCCTATTTTATAGAACTGAAGATAAGAGCAGAAAGTAGCTTGCTTGTGATCATATAGTTAGAAGGGGGCAGAGCCAGGATTCAAACTCAGATCTGTCTGAACTCAAATGTGATGCTCTTAACCATTATGGTGGGAGAGAATGATGAGTGATGCTGGGACTGTGAGCTAATGTGGGTAAGAACCTAAGAGAGAAGCCCCAAGGAAGGGATGGCATCTCACCCCATCCCACCCCTATCAGGTGGCACAGTGGGCACGATGGGTAAGATGGAGGTGACTGGGTCTTTAGTTGTGTAGAAAGCAGAGAGAGGGAGGGGGCAGATGGCTGGGGAAGGGCTGAGGTGTTAGTGGGAGGAGGGAGCAGGAGAGGAAGGAGAGGAGTGTGACAGGATCAAAGAAAGATAAAACCAACATGAAGGCTCTTGGGCCAGCTTGTGGGGATGCAGGTTTCCTGTCACCCAATGGGCCCAGTACCCAGGCTGCCAGGCGAGCCCTGCTGGCAGGCTGGGCCCAATGTACATGCGGTTAGTGGGAGCCCCAGCAGGTTAGCCCTTCCCCTAGCAAGCCAGTGAGAGCAAGCCGAGAGAGCAGACATATTTACCATTAGAAACGGCCTGAGGGGGGATGTGCTGCTCTAGCCGCCTTTCCCCTGTTTGACATTGTAAAAAAGCTGTTTAGATGCTGGGCAGGAGCCACTGTGGCCCACTGTGCCCAGTCCCCTCCCTGCCTTCCTCCTCCGCCCTGCAGACCCAAACCACTAGCCCCAAGTGATGAGTCCTGAGACTCCTACATTTCACTCCCCAGTGTTGTCCTGCCTGGTATCCTCAAAGAAGCTGGGCTCCCACCAAGTGACTGATGGGAAACTGAGTCTCAGAGAGGGGCAATCATGGACCCAGTACCACACAGTGTGCCAAAGGCAGAGCTGCCAAATGCCAAAGGGTGCCCACCCTTTCTGCTAAACTATACTGCCCTCTCAGTCTCCCCACTAAATCTGAATGTCCTGATGGCCCCAAACAATGAAGTTTCCTCCTACCAGGGCTGGGGAGAAAAATGAGATATAGGGCAAGGTAAAATAAATTCTATTGGAGAAGAGGGAGAGGAACTCAGAAAGAACATAGCTGTGAACCCTAGAACAGCCTCATTTGCTCTCTTCTGCCTCACTTGACCGTGGCCCGGAAGGCAGAATGGGTCTTGCATAGGGAAAAGCTCAAGCTTAATAGGGATATTGTCAAAAGCAGCTGTGCCCAGGACTATCTGAACAGAAAGAAACCAGAGAGAGACCCAGCCCCACATCCATGGGCCCCGGGCTCCGTCCTGGTACATGCAGCTTTTCTTTGGGGACTGCATGCAGTTTCTTTTGGGAGACTGGGGATATGTGAGTGTGTCCAGGGGATGGTGGGAGGTTTAGAAAGCAGAAGAATTAGACTTACGAGGAAAAATGAAAGGAACTGAAACAAACCAGCCTGGAGAAGGCAACATGAAGACCTAAAAATGTTCCAGGATCTTTGAAGAGTTAGTTTAGAGGGAAACATGTAGCAGGAGAGATTTTAATTACAGAACTTTAGAACCGTGAGTGCAAGTCCCTGGAGCAGGTACCTAGGGGAGACCTTTAAGAGCATCAACTGCTCCCCTGTCCTTGTGTCTGGGGGAAAGGTAGTGCTGTCTGCAGAGATGGGGTGGGTCTCTGGAGTGAGATGGGGGAGAGTCTCGTTCTTAGGCTGAATGTCATATCTCTGATATACACACAGAGTGACTGTGTTCACACCTCCCCATCCCTAGCATGTTGTAGCCCATGAGATGAATGGCCATCCATAAATACTCGTGCCCATAGAACAAGCTTGCCCCTGGCCTGGCTCAAGACACAGCCTTTCCTCCTAACCAAACTCTTCCCTTTCCATTTCCACTTCTCCAAGGGGCACCTTATCCCATCATCTTTCTCAGCACTCTGTGAGCACATAGTAATTGGCCTTCATGAAAGACCTAAAGATTTAGGGAATTAGGAATTAAACTTAAGGAATTAAACTCAGCTATGGTACCTGAAGATACATGAGGTAAGGCCTAAGAATTCAGGAAAAGGGATTCAGGTGTTAAGAAGGCCCCAAACCAGGGAAAGAAGGATGGAAACCTAGAGTTGGTGAGGAAGTGAGAGGGCTACAGGCAAAGCAGAGAGGGAGTACCACTGGAATGTGGAGGAGAGAGAAGGAAATGGGTGTTAGGATGAGGGGAGTGAAAAGGGGATTTACAGGAGGAGAGCGAGAAGGGAAAGAATAAAGAAGAAAAAGATACCTGGAGTCAGGAAACCCCATTTGTCAGTTCAGGGCTGCTTGTTCCATGAAAGAGCACTCTGCCCTCAGTTCCAGAGTGGAACACAGTGGGCTGTGATAGCTCCCATCTACCACACTAGTCAACCAGGTCCTCTGGTCTGGTTTAATCCACTGCATTGCCCCAGCTCTCCTCCCCCTTCTCAACCACAGCCTTAGTCAACAAGCACCTTGCTAATTATTCCCAGTTTGACAGCACTTTATCCTTGATAAAGAGGATGGTGAGGCTGGGGGTGGGGGGCAGTGGAACCAATGGGTGGGGGAGAAGTGGGTCAGGTGAGCCCTTCAATCTCTCAGAGTTGTCCCTCACTAGATCTGGCATTGTCTGGGTCTTCAACTCACTCACCAGCCACCCTACACCCAGCACCTGACATTCCCATGTGCTCCCCACTCCCCTGGTCCCCAACGGCCCCTACCCCCACCCCCACCACAGGTGGACTGAGTTCTCCATTAGCCTCACCCACCGATGCATGTCTTCCCGTCGGTATGGAGCACAAACTTGATGTGGCAGCCGCACCGGGGACCCTGTTCTGTGTCATCGCACGTGTGCTGGCAGCCACCGTTACCATAGTTGCACGTCACTGTGCAGAGAGGGCAGGAGGCCTGTCAGCTTGCTTCTCCCTGGGTACTACAGTTCTCCATAACATGGATACTGGCCCTCTTATCTAGTTGCCTCTCCCATGCTCCCTTTTCCTCCCACCTCTTGCTGCTGAGGCACACCCCTCCTCTTTGTCTCCCCTTCTACCCCATTGCCATCCCAGTTATCTCACATTTACAGTCCCGTTGGTTCTTGGTGAGCTCGAAGCCAGGGCGGCATTCACAGGCAATACCCCCTTTGGGTGTCTCCCGGCAAATGTGAGCACAGCCATGGTTCTTGTTCATGCAATTCATTCCTTCTAAAAGGGAAGAGGTGGGCAGTGAATGCTCTGTAGTCCTGGACACCTAGAGGAAGAGGCACTGGAAGGGATAGTTTGGGCCTAGGGAAATGGGAGACTGACTCTTCCCCTCATGGGTCCTCTGTCCTGCCCACAGAGCTGGGAGCTTAGGAGCAGAGCTCAGAGCCATTTTGAATGATGTATAGGTATTGATACCTAGCCCCAAGAAAACCTATATGATCACCCTCTCCTTCAAACAACCAAAAATAATGTCTAGGTACTGTGTTACTGGGTGGATTTAGGAAGGACCCAGAAAAATATGACATAATCTCTTTCCTCAAAGAGCTTACAGTCAAACTGGGAAGAAGATAAATAACATTTATAATGTGAGTGGGGAGTAATTGGTGCAGATAATTACTATATGATTTTATTCGACAAATATTTATTAAACTCCCACTACCTGCAAGGAAGAATAGTAGGTTCTGGGGATACAAAGATGAATTAGACATAGTCCCTGCCCTCAGGGGGGAAGGGAGCAGAGTCACAGAAACAGACAACACATACCCCACTATTCCTGACTGACCCTCCCAATCCAATCCAAAGAATAAGGCATCAATGAGGCCCTCTCAGATAACAGCAGCTTAGAGCTTGGCCATCTACCATTAGGAACAACATCCATCTTGGGTCTGGACAGAGAGCATGCCCCATAGTAGTTGCAGTCCTACACTGACCCCAACCCCAAATGAACTCTCCCGATTTTGCTCTAACACAGTGTCTGTCCATGGAGCCCTTAGGATGTGATTGGGTTGAGGGACAAGAGAAGAAGGAGCTAGCAGAGCTGAGAACAGAGGGTGAGACCTAGGGGGTATTGAAGACTGAGCAGACAGAGAGAAGCCTGGGAGTACAGGGCTGGGTCCCCCCAGGTCACGGGCTGACCTTCCGGCCGCTGGATGCAGGTATGCTGGTTGTCGCTGAGGAAGAAGCCTTCCCGGCAGTGGCACTCATAGCTGCCCATCATGTTGACACAGCTCTGCTGACAGCCGCCATTGCCCTCAGCACACTCGTCCACATCTGTGCAGGATACGTGGTTGGTGAGGCCGTGGGGTGCAGGTCAGGGTCCAGGGTATACCCTGAGACTTCAGCACCAAGGGCTGAGAGCAGTCTTAAGAATCCAGCACACACACCCCACCCCCCCAAATTGAACACTCAGCCTTAGGCCAGGCAGTTCTCACCCACTAATCAGCTAATGTTCCACTGCTTACGAAGAGGCCACCCTAAGAGGGCAGAGGTGCAGAGCTGGTGGGGAGAGGACATTTGGACATGGCTCACTTAGGTGAAGAGTTGTCTCCCTTTTCCTAACCTGTTGAAATTGGGCCTGAGGGCAGAGGAAAGGAGCCAGAGCAAGAGGAACAGAGATGAAGATAAGAATGGAGATTGGTCAGGGAGAGGAACTAGGGGCAGCTGGTTGTGATGAGCAGTCAGGGAATCAGAGAACCTGGGTAAAGACTTTATGTGCAAGGAGAGCTATGGCCATAGTGCTGAGGTCAGAGGGGCAGGGTGGGGAAAGGCAGCAAGCTTCAACTCCTTGGGGGGCAGGGACCATTTCTATGGACAGGCCACAGCTTCATCCTTTCTCCCCTCCCCCCATGCCTGGGCTTGCTGCCATATTCCCTAGTCTTTCTCCTATTTTGGTTTAACAAAACAAAGTCTGGTAGCTTGGCGGGAAGGGGTGAGGAGAGAGCTGCCAGGCCACACCCTAATCACCACACCAAATCACCACCCCCAGGTCCCAGAGCCAAGCTTATCCTAGGGCTCCCACTTCAATGCCTTGACTCCATTTCTATGCTACTTCCTGCCCTCTCAAGTCCCCAGCCCTTCTCAGTTTTCCCTGGCCCAGGAGGTATCATGGAGATTGGTCCCCAAACGGAGTAGCTGGAATCTGGGCTTCTGAGGGCCTCAGCTGCTCCTCTCTTCCCATCCTCACTGCTGAGCCCTGAAACCCTGTCCTTTCCCCTTCTGGCCAAGGGCAGAGGGGCCCGAATCCAGCAGGCTCCTGCCTAAGAGATGCACCTTTGGGAAAGTCAAGGAGGTACACTTTCCTTTGCCTTATACACTTCCCTTTGCCTTATTCCTGTCTCTGCCCCATCTCTCACTTAGACCCCTGACTTTTCCCCATCCCTGTCTTCCTGCTCTCACCCCATCCTACATTCCATCCTTCTAATTGTTCCTTTCTATTCTAACCTTGTGACTTTGCTATTCTAGCCAAGTTCTTTCTTCCAATTCTCAGTGGGGAAACTGATGCCCAGGGCACAGGTGACTTACTCAAGGTTCCCCTAAAAACCAAAGGTAAGGTTAAGACTTTGAACCCCAACCCTAAGGTTAGCGTTAGACCGTTGCTCCCCCTTCCATACCTACCCATTCTCTTATCCCTCTGGTTAGTTCTCCCCAAAACACTTATAGGAAAACTAGGCTTGCTAAGAATCCGGGGCCTAGAAAGGTCGAAGGCAACCAAAGAACTCAGAAGCTGATATTTGCATCCTGGTCCAAGTTTCACAGCTTCTTTTTCCAAAGGAGTCCCCAAAGAGGCCCTCACAGGTGACTGGGCAGACGAATAGTGAGGTCCCTCCCTGGTAGCTACAGTGGCAGGAGAGGTGGCCAGGGCTAGGGGTAAGGGCTCAGCAGGGATCAGAGTTTAGAGGCCTGAGCTGGGAGCAGAAAGCCTGGTCCAAGGATGTGACTGGGTTTAGAGGCATCTCTAGTAAGGAGGCTCTCCTAGGCCAATGGGACCTCAGATAATTCATCTATTTGGTCAGGTGGGGGGTGGGGGAGCAGCCTAGCCTGCTTTTCTGGGCATCATTCCTGTTGCTTTTCTTCCTTTCCTGGTCTTCTATTCTTCCAGTCTCCTATTTCTGTTCTGCCACCAGAGAGAAAGAATTTGGGAAAGAACCCCTGGGTTCACATCTCAAACCTTTTTCTGCTATAGGCTTCAGTTTTTCTACTTGGGGAAGAATCTGACATGGTCCCAGTAATTTTCCAAAATGATCACACACCAAAGTTGAGTTTAGTTCCCTAGAGATTCTCCTTTCTCTGATCCAGCTCCTGGGACAGAAGATCAGGTCAGATTGAGGCCTCACAAGTGAGGAGTGTGAGCCTGGAGATTGCAGGAAGAGCTGGGAGAAAACCAGCCTTTAAGGGTCAGAGGCTCCCCAGGGCACAGGGAAGCAGCAGTAGCAGCATCGACAACATTCCTCTCCTTTACTGAACACCTACTGTGTGCTAAGGATTGTACAAGGCTCTTTACACATGTTCTCTCATAGTGATTCACTCAGCAGCCCTCTGAGTGGGAATATTACCATCTCCATTTTAGAGATGAGGAAGCTGAGATTCCCAGAGATTCGTTGATTTGCCCAAGTCCCCACAGCTAGTAAGCAGCAGAGAGAGCCAGGATCTGTCTGGAACCAAATCACCTTCCCACCACGCTCCACCCACTGTGGCTAAATCTACTATTGTCATCTCCTGGCCCTTGCCCTGGGAACACTTTCTAGCAGCATCTCCTCTGATTTTTCATCCAGCAGCAGGATTATTTCATTTCAGCGCCCAGTCTCAAAGGGGAGGCTGAACATGTTCTCTGTTTTGTGGGAATGCAGCTTTTGATCACTTTCCTCTTCTTGCCTGGGAAATGGGAAATGCTGAAAATACCTCCTTCCCCACAAGACATCCCCACCCACATCCTTCTTCCTTGCTTACCCAGACAGTTGTGCCCGTCATGTGCCAGGTGGAATCCATCATAGCAGGTGCATCGGTAATTGCCAGGAATGTTGACACAGTCGTGCACACAACCTGCATTATCCTCTCGTTCACACTCATCCACATCTGTGGGCAAAGAGGAGCTAAGGCAGCTGGACCCACCTGCATGCCCCCTACTGTCCACCCCTGTGCTCCTCCTTGTGGTGGTTTTTTAAAAAAACATAACCTTCTGCGAGTGTGTGTGTGTTCACATGGTTACTTTCATAGCCTACAAATCATTTTGCATTTCATTTTCATTTAAACTTGAGTCATAAACATTTTCACATGTTTCCACTCAGTCTTTCTAATCACCACTGTATATGGTTGTAGAATATTCCATTGTGTTGCTATATCATAATTTATTAATCCTTTTTCTCTATTGTTAGATTTCTTCCATTTATTTTACTATCATAAACAATGCATCAAAGAACACCTTCTCCCATATATTATTTTGTTTCTTTGGATTTCCTTTGAATAAGTCCCTAAGAGTAAAATTTCTGGGTCAAAGGGTATAAATACCTTTTAAGATCCCTGCTACGTATGACAAAACCACTTTTCAATTTATAATGTCACCAGGAATTCATGAGTGTACCTTGTCCACTGAAGTCTTACCAACACTGAAGGTCATAAATTTAAAATAACATCTCAAGACTGCTTTAATTTGCATTGCTTTAATTATGAGAGGAAGATGTGTTTGTTTATGGTATGAATTTCCCCTGGGGTAAACCGTCTGTTCTCAGCCTTTGTGGGCATGGTGTAAGGGTCTAAAGGTGGAAGTTCCAACGTCAGGGAACCTCAGGCCTTAATCCCATGATTCTAATCCCCCACCCAGCCTGGTTGTATGGCTGCGAACTACTCCCACCAGGGCCTCAGCGAGCCTATGTAGTGCCTTTGTGCTAATTAGAAAATGGCGCCCTCTCTGGGAAGAAATAGCTTCCCTTCAACCCCCCTCCCCAGGCCAGCGCTGTGTGGCCATCTGGGGGCAGTGGCACTGGTTTCTCCTCTCTGGCAGGTCCCCCTTCTCCAGGTGCCCTCCCAGCCTCACCTTTGCAGTGTTTACCATCCCCTGTGTAGCCAGACTTGCAGATGCACTTGTATGACCGTGGGGTATTCTGGCAGATAGCATCGATGTGGCAGTTGTCGGTCCCCTCCACACACTCGTCCACATCTGGCAGGGGCAGAGGAGACACATGAAACCCTCTGTTGGTGCCTTGCAAGAGATGTCTTCCCCTAAGGGGAAAATCCCCTCTCCTCTAAAATAGAGACAGCGACCCCCCCCAGAAGCAGGTGCCCTTTCACACCCCTCTGATTTCAGAGTGGGCTGACTCTGTAATTTCAGGAATTCAGAAAGAACCCCTACTCCCCTCAAAAATACTTAATCCACAATGACAGCTAGAATTCCATCATTTGAAACACTCCTCTTTGATTTAAAAACAAACAAAAAACTCTTGGACTGTATAGCACACTTAACTTGATTAGAAATATTCAACCTAGTGTGAACTAGTTTTCCTTTCTTAGGAGCAGGCTTAGGGGGAGGCGGAAGAGAAAAGGCATGGGGACAGCGGCCTCTGGGAAAGTGGCAGGGTCCAGCAGCCATTGGTAATTAAAGGAGGAAGGAAAGGAGACGGGGCATCTGAAGAATCCTCATCTCCCTCACAATTCTGCTTGAGACCAGGCCTGCTCTCACTTGCCCACCATGGCGCCAAGAATCTCTAGAGCAAAGAAGTTCCATGCTGGAAGATTTCTCTCGGCCCCTATACCGTCAACAGTGGAGGGACCAGCAGCTGGCAGGGCTGGCACTAGCAACCTGAAGCCTGATAAGTGCAGCACTGTGGCTCTCCAGCTGACTCAGGCAAGCCCACCCATCCCGCTGCCCTGAGCGCTTTCATCTAACCCCAGGTGCTCTCTCTCCTGGCCTGTGCTCTGACACCAGGTGCTACTCACAGAGCTATGCTAAAGGAAGAGGTATCCCAAACTCTAGCAAAAAAGATGGTTCAGGGCTGGCCCGGTGGCGCAGCGGCTTAGTTCGCACTTGGCAGCCCAGGGTTCGCCGGTTCAGATCCTGGGCGCCTGCCGATGCACTGCCTGTCAGCCATGCCGTGGCGGCGTCCCATATAAAGTGGAGGAAAATGGGCACAGATGTTAGCCCAGGGCCAGTCTTCCTCAGCAAAAAGAGGAGGATTAACAACGGATGTTAGCTCAGGGCTGATCTTCCTCACACACACAAAAAAAAGAACGGTTCAGAAAGGAAAGAGAATCATTTATCGTCTTTGGGCAAGAGTCCAACTTCTGGGGCAATGTTATAATGCCCAGAAAGCTGAACTGAAATAAGGAAAAATGTTTCATTCATTTTTTCATTTCATTTTCCATTCATTCATTCATGCTTTATAAAGTGTGTTTGGGAAAGGTGCTACACTGAAGGCTGTGGAGGCTCAAAAGCCAAAAGAAGAGACGAATAAGTAGCATGAAGCAGGATGGGGTTGAGTGCCATGAAGGCATGAGAGAGAAGGTGAGGGGGTCCTCAACGCGAGCTGCACAGCAATCAACTCCCCTGGGAGATGCTCAAGCACCACCCCCAGAGATTCTGGTCAACTAGTCTCATTTTTCACATTTGAGATGCAGTCCTCTTGTTTCTCTTCTAGCCACATTGTGCCCAGCTTCCCAAATCTGGCTCAAAATTGTCTTCCCAGGGGGCTGGCCCCATGGCCTAGTGGTTAACTTTGGCATTCTCCACTTTGGTGGCCTGGGTTCGCGGGTTCAGATCCCGGGAACGGACCTACATCACTCATCCGCCATGCTGTGGTGGCGACCCACATACAAAGTAGAGGAAGATTGGCACAGATGTTAGCTCAGGGCTAATCTTCCTCAGCAAAAAAAAAAAAAGTCTTCCCCAAAACTCTTCCTGGTAAGCCCTGTTCCTGGTGAGTTCCTGGTCCTAGGGCCTCAGTTTGCCTCAGCTCACCTGCAGCTATTGCTGAGTTGCTCTGCCCATGCTCTAAATCTCATGTGGCATGTTCAGCTTTCCTCATTTGGCTGGTCACTTGCTGAGGAAGGGACCCTTCAACTATTTGGATGGAATCTTTTGAAGTGAAACAGGCCTAAAACAGAGCTCTGAAACAGGGCCCCAAATTATATCCAGCATCTCCTCCTTTTTCTAGTTCATTCTATCAGAGCTCCCTCCCTCCACATCTGCCCACCCACAACTTGTCTGTGCAGGGATCCCTTCAACACCCATGGGCACAGTCTCATCTTAGCTCATTCTCTCAGGGTGTAGGTGTCTACTACGGGCCTCACAAACCAGTGGATGCTGATGGGCATGGATTGGTTTAGACCAGTGGTTCTCAACCCTGGCTGCACACTGGGATTCCCTGGGGACCTTTTAAAAACTGGATGTCCAAGCACTCTCCTAGCCCAGCTGCATCAGGATCTCCAGGGTAAGGCTGGGCTGCTGTCTGTCTTCCCTTCCCAACTCAGGTAATGTGAATAGACTATTTGCCCAAGCTGGGAAGAGACCAGGGGCAGCAACATGACAGAGTGTTTGAGAAAAGGAGTTCTGGAGTGATACTGTGTCAGTCAAATGCCAGCTCCACCTGTGTCTGTGTGGTCCTGAGCCAGCCTCTGAATTTACCTGCTCCCTCCTCTGTAAATGGAAATAATAATAATAGCACCTCCTCGTGGGGCTGCCATGAGCATTCAAATGAGTGAATACTTACCAAGTACTTAGCACTGCAGTGCAGGCATATAGTAAGTGCTCAGTGAAGTTTCACTATTTTTATTCCTTTTCTCCAACTTTCTCCCCAGTATCCTTTCTTAACCCCTCTCCTTCCCCGCTTCCCCTTATCAAAGCCCCATTTCAGGCCTGGTGTGGGGAAATGCAGCACCAGGGGAGCATGTGATGGTATAGGGAATTTTGGGGAGACACATCCCTGAAGGTGCCTGCTCCACTGCCTACTCCACCCATTCTGAGAACTGCCCAAGGAGGATGGTGAAGTGGGTGAGAGGCCAGTTGGGAACCAAAAGGCTGCCCTCCACAATCCTTTGTGAAGGCTCTCCTTTTGTGCCCTTACCCCCACCCCAGGCACCGGGCTAGATCAAAAGCTAAGCTGGGGGAGAGTGGCAGGTGCAGAGGTACCACAAGTGAGGCAAGACCTCCCTGCCTCACCCTCTCCTGGCATGAATGCACAGGTCTGTAGCTGCAGCAGCTTTTCCCAGTGCCATCGACATTTCTTCTGGATTTGCTTCAGCGCCTAGCAGAGCTCTCCATAAACTCTGCTAAATGTAGGGAGGAAAGGTTGGTTGGGGGTGGGGGATATGAGGGTTAGAGGGCAGACCAGAAAGGGTGGATTATTATAACATAGGCAGTCCTAAAATTCCCTTCTGAGGATGGGGAAGTGTACCCCAAAAGGGAAGCAGGAAGACTCCCAAGGAAACACTTCATCTACTTCAAAATTTTGCCCAGGTCCAGCTCAGGAATAACAGCAAATGGAAATGAGCAGGAATGCAGGCTGCAGATAAGCAGACACTCCTAGGTAGAGTCTAGCCCACCTTTATATTACCACAGTAGTTACCTTACCTGTCACAGGGGGTGGGGATAGTTGTGGGCAAATTTGCTGGGCCCCATGAGAAGGTCCAAAGCAGCCTGCCTGGTGTCCTAATGCATCCACAAAGCTGTGACATCCTTCCTGCCCCAGCCAGGTTAACCCAGGATGTTTGGTGTGTCTATCTCTATTTTCCTCACCTTAAATGCCTTCAAATCTCATCCATAATTGAGCATCCAGTTTAGGTGCCACTGCTGGCAAGCTACCTGTGACTGTTCCAGCCTTCTCTGATCTACTCTTTCTCTTAACTCCTAAGGCTTTTACTGTCAGGTTCTCTGATTGCCTGACCAATCACTATCTTGTGATGCCTTTTATATGCTACCTTGTACCATTATTTAATGTTTAATTTATGTTTATTATCTTCCTACTGAAGCTGTAAGCTCCCTGAGGCCATGGCTTCTGAATTCTTTGAAACCTACACAGCAGCTGGAATAGAGTTGAACATTCATTCAACCATTCAACAAATAGATATTGAACATTTGCAACATGCCAAGCACTGTGTTAGGTGCTGGGCATTTAGCAGTGCACAAGACAGACTAATATATTGAAAGCATTTAGTAAATATTTGTTAAACAGATGGGTGGATGGATGGATGGGTTGGTGCCTGAGTGGATGAGGTCCATATTTGTGGCATCCTCTCTGTTCTGTTACCACAGAGAAAAAGCTCATTTCTTTACTCTTCTGTGACCCCACAACTGTTCTGGGTGGAGGGCAGTCCCAGGAAGTTTAGTCTTAAGGGTAGGGAGACAGGACACTCAGGGAAGGGAATCTACCTGCTTAAAGGCATCCATTTGGTGATGCTGAGGCCAGAAGAGACTGGGACCAATGTCTAGGATAGGATTCGTAGGGAATCCTATAGGATCCACAGGATCTCAGGGTCTTCAGACGTTATCTGAGGCTGCTCAGGCATCTCTTCAGAGCATCCTTATCAGATAGATGTTCCCCAGCCTCAGTGCTAACTAACACCCGATGACAGGGCACCAGGAGCCACTTGAGACCAGCGTTTCATTGCTGCTCCTGGTCGGTTCCCTTATCCTTTCCTCAATGTTGCCTCCCACATCTAAGTAACATCTGAACTAGAACCAGCCCAGGCTGTGGCCATGACACCTTAACATGCAGCACATGCACGTGTACCTGCGTATGTGCACTTCTGCTCTACCTCTGGATCAAAAGGGCAACTAGGGAAACTGGTGGAGCCTGGCTTCCCAGCTCTGGTTTCTCAGGCTGTCTTCCCAGTTTGCAACTGGGCTGAGACTCTGTGAGCTGGGCTCATCCTCAGCCTGGACAAAGCCAGGCAGGGTGAGGGAGGCCTGGAGAGAGTCCAGGAAACCACACAGATGACCCCAAGGAGAGGAGACAGAGCTTAGCCTGCTCAACTGAAGAGCCGGGAAAAGCAGTTGGTGCTTGGTGATTGGAGGGGAGTGGGGCTGAATCTGAGAGCCTCATCACCCATCAGGGGGCCCTGATGAGTTTCTCTTTGAAGTCCTACCTTCTCCCTAATCCTGCTTCTTGCTCATTTGAATGTACCCCTAAATGGGCAAGAATTTTCTCCCTTTCAGTGTGGGGACGAAAGAACAGAACACTGGAGAGGGAGGGCCAGGGAGGCAAGCAGTGAGCAGAGGCAGGTTCCAGTTTCATGATTATCAGTCTTATCTCTCCAAATTGATGGAAAAAAATAACAACAAACAATGATGATGTCAGGTGATGTATAATTCCATTAAATGTGCAAAGTTCTTTCATAAAGGTTATTTCATTTAGTCTGCAAATGGTCCTGTCTCTCATTATATAGATGAGGAATAAGCCCAGAGAGGGTCTCTCGGGGAAAAGCAAATAGCTATGCAGAGCCGGGACCCAGGTCTTCTGACTCCCAGCCCAGTACTCTCTCACTACACACTGTCTTCTGTAAACACTTGAGGGAGGAATCCATGCCTTAGTCGTCGTTGTGCCTCCCCCCACCCCAACTCAGCACTTAGTTCAGCATGAATAATACTATGTATTGCATGAAGTAACCCACTACATAACCATGGGTTGGCCTGGAACTGACATTTGGATGATCCTGGTAGGAAATCAACAGCAGGCATGTGGATGCTCTGAGGCTTTGGGCACATGGGCCAGGGAGGACGGCAGGCTGAGTGGTGGGCAGGAAAGGAGGGCAGTGCACCATGGTGGGCACAGACCGAGTTGCAGTGAGGAAGGGGTGGACAGTGTGAGAGTGGACAGGTGTGTCCTGCCCTTGGATTCACTATGCTGGGCCAAGCAGCTGGTTAGAAACAAAAACAAACACCAGGGATACAGGTTCCTGCTGTTAACAGCTTCAAACCACCAGAGGAAAACTCCAAATAAATATAATTAGAAACTTGTAAAAACGTCCTCTCTGTAAACCTGCTCCCCAGGGTTTACACTTTAAGCGGCCCCCCTTTTCCCAGCCCCCCCCATGCCCACATATCCTGACACTCCACCCTCACCCAGGGATTCCTTAGATCTGTTTCCTTATTCTGGATCTTCCTTCCAGCCCAGCAGCTCCCGCCGAGGTCTTTCCTCAGCTTGTCACCATCAGTGACCAGATGCAGACAGCCCCTGGCCTGGGGCTCTGAAATCCAAACCCCACAGCTCTCCAGGGCTATGGTTATAGCCACAGGGAAACCATAGGTAAGAGTGAGGATCACAGCACCTTATTTAGGGGTTACCATCCCACCTGTGGGGTCAAATCACAGCATCCAATGGCAACTACAAAACAGTGCCTTGGTCTAAAAAGGGGAGATGTCCCCCTGAAAGGGGAACAGATTACAGAGGGCTAGTCTTGGAGCTGAGAATATATGGTGTGAGACCAAGGACTGGGGTCCTGGAGCCTCACCCAGTTAGTATTCAGTTCCTAGAACACAAACATTTCAGCTCCACTTCCCAACATTGTTGGATACACACACATTCACACACAGAAACACATACTTGTTCTTCAGGGGCTGTTGCCAGGGGGAAATACATTCAAGGACACAGTAAGAATGATCAGGTACTTGGGGCCCCAGGATACTGGCCCCAAGGGAAGAAAGGAAGAGTGGCCAAGTGACGCAGACTTGGGCAAGGAGCAGTGGAGCAGGGCCCAGGGAGAAGAGGGCCTGAGATTCAGGTGAGAAGACTGGGCAGGCCGGGCTGCAGGACTGAGGCTTGCTATAGTATCTTCTGCCTTCAGCAGGAAGGATTTCGATGAGATGTGCAGAATCTCAGAGCTAAAAGGGACCCTACTGATACTCTAGTCCATTTTACAAGTGAGGAGGAGAATTTCAATTATTTCCTCAGAGGCCCCAATCCTTAGGCTCTGCATTTACTTAAACTCACTGGCACCATACTTCCTACCCCATGCCATTTGGGGCTGCTGGTATGTGGGCATGGGAGGAGGAGAGCAGCCAGTCTGGTGACAGAGGGGCCAATGGGGAAGAGGGGAGGGTCCATGTCCCCTCTTAGCCCAGGCAACTAGCTCCTCTACCCCTCAAACATCCCGGGGTTGGCAGTTGTTATCACTTCCCCCTCCAAGGACCAGCAGTCCCTCTGTTTCCAGACTCCTGTCTTATAACTCAGCGTGAAGAAGCTGTCCCCAGGTCTGGGCCTCTTGCGGGCACTGCCAGCCTCAGAGCAGCTCCGTAGTTTCCAGCCCTGACAGGGACTCTTTCTTATAAGTGGTCATGTGCTGGGGTATAGGACGTCAAAGGAGGCCCATACCCTGACACTCGGGCACCAGAGCTGGGGGCAGGGATGGGGGTGAGTTCAGGCAGCAAGCTCCTCCACCTCCATCTTCTCAAGAGGGTCTGAAGCCATCCATTCCCTCCCCCCACCCTCAGTTCAAGGCACTGGACCAAGCCATTCCACTTCTTTACTTCTCCAACGAAAACAGAACGCACATTGCCCCGCTTCCTTTTTCCTCTCACTGGAGCACTGCACACACACACACACCCTGAGTCATGCACACGCATGCTCACATGCCCCAGTGAATGCACACCTCTTATTCTCAAACTCACACCCAGGGCCGGCTCCTTTTACAACAGGTCCCAGCCGCTCACATCTCAAACCAGTTCTCATGCTCTCAGATTCCTGAAGGTTTCAGAAAACAATCTCATTTAGGGGTTGCTGATAATTTTCTTCTTTCTCTACCTGTAGTAATTCTGGCCTTGGTGTCTTCTAGTCCCTTCTCTCTCATTCCACCCTGCAGAGACTCAAGGAGATGAGGGGTAAGAAGTGAAAAAGTTCTGCCCAGGCCCCAGGCTTTCCTCACCCCCTGGGGGACATGTCACTGAGAGAAGAGAGGTCAAAGGGATTCCTGAGGAATTTCTAAGCAGTCCACCCCCCCCTCCACCCTTCTGGAAAAATGAGGGGCGGGGGTAGGGAATGGGGGGCTTGGAGGGAACTGATTGAAGATCAGGCTCTAAAGAGTGGGGACTGACTGTCTCTCTCTCTCTCCCCAGTGTGGCCTGGATGGGGCATGGGCAATAGCCAGCTGCCCACGGGGCCACCCTCACCCGTTGACACGGTTATGGTTTTCATTTCATATTTTGGAGGGAGGGGCTAGGAGGAACAGTCCCCTCACTGTAAGAGCTGGCCACAGGAGCCCAGGGAAGCGGGGAGGAGAGGAAACAGCCACATTAAAGAGGAAGAGAGGGGTGGGGGAAAGAGAGAGACACACATATACCCAGACAGAGACCCGGAGAGACACACCAAGACAGAGAGACACTGTTTGCCGCTAGATGAACGCAGGGATGGTGTTACCTGGAAACTCTAAATACATGACTTTATCAAAATTCTATCCCTAATGAGGAGAGAAAACAACCAGGTAAACTAAACGGCCAGGCTGGCTCTCCCTGAGCCTGCCCTGGGGACAAATTTTCCCTGGGAGGCCAGGAGACCTTTCCATTCAGCTGTAACCTGAGCCCTATGTGAGGATTAGGTCTTTTTAACCACTGCTGCACACCGCCCCCCCCCCCCAAAAGCAAAGCAAATTAATGCTTTTAAGTTAACAATTATCTTGGTTATCCAGTCTGTCTACTTCAAAATACACAGTCAGGCACTTGAAAAACACTCAAAACCCATGTACCCTCATGCTCACTCACTCCCAGTCACACAAGCTTACCCACCCACTCATCCACATACAGTTCTCAACGACACTAAAACATCTGTATTCACGCTTAACAACTAAGTCACAATAGACACAGACACCCAGCTATGTCACCTGTGGGTGATCGTGGTGAACACACACACATGCACACACTCACCTGTACACTATGGGCTGCCTTCCTTGTCCCTCCCCACCTCCCCATTCCATACCACTTTGGTTCACCCCTGGGGAATCTCTGGAGAAGGACAGAGACTCAGATATCCCCAAAGGTATAGTAACCCTATGCAAGATACTTGCCAAGGGTATTTGTATTTTAAAGACCTTCATCTAAAAGCATGTGGATTAGAGGCACACTTTCTGGCACTGGTGATACTTAGGAGATACATTTGGGAGCAAGGGATGTCCACAGCATTCTGTCTATGGGTAAGGCTGGCCTGCCTGGTCAGTACTTCCCTTCCTGTGACACTGGCCTGCAGATTTAGGTCCAGAGACCCCTCTAACGCAGCAAACTTGTTGTTAGGCAATCTCCAGCACACCAGGTTGATAAATTTCCTGAATAGCAGGGTCAAAGGTAGCTGAAATGACAGGCTTCAATTCTGTGCCCAGCTAACTCAGGGATCAGGAGAAAGGAAGGTGCAAAGCTAACTGCAGCACAATCAGAGCAAGTGTGGCCTGAATATGAGATAAGCAGTGAACAAAACTGTTAGTCTGTAAGTTCCTTGAGGGCAGGGGCCTCCACTCTGGCTGCATTTCCCCCCCAGCACCCAACAGGGTGTCTGATGAAAGAGGGAGCCCTGGAGTACCTTGGAGGGATTCTGAGTCCTTCTGTCCCTGAACTATGGGCTGATCTCCCAGGCTTGAAAGCCTTGGCTTGCTGGCACCTGTCCCTTCTAGGAGTCTCCATCTGCCCCAGAAACCCCCTGAATATACTGCTTGCTCCCCCTTTTGCCTTCAACCCCCTAGTCTCATTAGGCCACTACAGACACTGGCTCCAACTTGAAAGAGGCCCTTATCTTGTCTCTAGATTACTGCATGAAATCTGTTCCTTCCTTCAGACTAAACTCCCTAGCTAATTCCATGTTATGAGTAAGTCAGCACGCACTACAAAAGCCAGCTTTGTTTATGAAAACACAAGCAAATCCACAGGGGAAGAGGGGCTGCTCCCAGGCTAGGGGTGGCAGTGGGAGTGGGCTGTCTGGAACAAGGACTGAAGAAGAGGCAGTTTGGGGTTGGCAGGGGATGGAGTGGGGTCTGGTATTTGACAGCTGAGTGTCTCGAGTGTTTAGGTTCTGTTAAAGGACAGGTTGGAGGAAGAAGGGGATAGTTGAAGAAGCAGTGCTTTGGCAGAAGAAGATAGCATTGATATAGCACCTTTCTTTTAACAGAGTGGGAGCCTATCCAGCACCCAGAGCAGCTTAAGAGCCAAGCGCTCAGGCTCCGGGACATAGCAACCTGACTGCCAGAGACTCAGGTTTCCCCAACTCCCAAGTTCAACTTTCCCTTCTGGCCCAGTCACCTCCACATCCCAGCTTGGCTTCAGGAGCCCCTGGGACAATAGGCAGAATCTTATCCTCCTGGGCAAAGCCTTGCCAGGAGGAATTTTCTTTTTGTCCATATAAATCTCTTCCTGGGTGAGGACGCGATGGGGGAAGGGTGTAGCAAGAGGTCAAGGGGGAGGGGAGGCTGTCCCAAGAGTACTGTAGCCCACCAGCCTGGTTTCTGCCAACACAGCCTTGGGACTGGCCAGGCAATGAGCCTGGGGTCAAGGATGGGGGCAGGAGGGCCTCCCTGTCTCTCGCTTTAATTCCTAGAGGAATCTGTCAGACTTCTCCGGCCTGGAATTTTACTTTGTTATTTTAATGCAATTCTGACCTGGATTTAAATGGAATTGGAAACCCGAGGCCTTAATAAATAAATATTATGATAAGAAATGAAAGCCATGCAAGACGAAAGAGATTTCCCCCCAAAGAGGCAGAAATGCGAAATTCTTGCTGGCAGCCAGAGTCACAGAAATTTTCTTCTCTTCTTCAGCCCCCTACCATCCAGTGAGAGATGAGTTGGTTTGTACATAAAAGACCCTATTTTTCTACTGTTAAGACAACTTCAAAATTTCTGTCTAATTTTGCATGAGGGTTGGGGGTCAGAGGAAGAAATATATGGCATGGCTGAAAAGTTTTCATTCTCTCAGCCTCTCCAGGCCATAATTTAAGTTTCTGACAATGTTTGAGAGAAGATTCTCTCGCATACTTTTGGAGGACAAGTCTTTCGAAGATGCTGGGGTGGCAGTGAAGTAGGGCAGAATTCTGAGGTGCGTGGTCACTTTTGCCCAGGGCCCCTCAAACTTCTCACTCATCCCTGCTGCCCCTAGTTCCTCTAGCCTTTCGCCCGGGGCGCAGCGCCTAGAGGTCAGGTCCCCAGCCGGGAAGTGCGGGTGGAAAGTGCCCAGTCCTGACAGCAGCACGCTTCCCAGCACCTGCCCTGCCCCTCGGAAATCGCGTCCCCTTCCTCGGGCCCCGCAGCCCGGCAGCCCCGGCAGCCCCGCGGCCACGCGCCCCTCCTTCCTTACCTTGCGCGGCTTTGCTGTGCTGGGCGGCGCGGGCGTGGACCAGCAGGACAAGCAGGCAGAGCCCGGGCACGCGCCCCGAGCCCATGGCTGGTGCTACCAGCGGCCGGGGCCGGTCTCGCAGTCCCGGGAGGGCGGAAGCGGGCCGGGCCCCTGCGCGCCGGAGGGGGGATGGGAGGGGGCGCCCCACCGGGGCCGGGCCCGAGGCTGCGGGAGCGAGGCACGGACCGCGGCGCCCTCGGCGGGAGGCTCCCGATGCTGCCGGCTTCTCCCGGCCCGACGCCGGGGAGAGTGAGGCGAAGAGCGCGACGAGGCTGGGGGCGCCCGGCGTCGCTGACGGAGGGGAACCCCCGCCCTCTCCAAGCCGGGCTCTGCTAGCGGCGGCGGCGGGGCTGCTCCGTATAATCCCACCCAATTCCCAGCTTCGCCCGGAGAGAGCTGCAGCCGGAGAGCGCGCAGAGCCGGAGCGAGGGACCTGAGAAAGGGGAGGGGAAACGCAGCGCCAAGAAACACGCCCTTTCTGCCTCTCTTTCTTCCTCTCTCGCTCTTTCTCCGTCTCTCGGGCTCCGTCTCTTTTTCTTCGCCTTTCTCCTCCTCCTCCTCTTTCTCCTCCTCTCTTCGCTCCTTTTCGTTTTCTTCCTCCTCCCCCTACTCCTCCGCCACCTCCTTTTCCGTGCCCTTTTTTCTTTCAAATGGGGCCTCGGCGCGGCGGCCGCTCCCCCTGCGCGCCGGGGCGCGGCGGCCCCCTCCCCAGGCTGCCGGGCCGCTGCCTGCAGGAATTTACAATCCGGCGCTGGGGGAGCGGGCCCAGTCTCCATGGAGACGGCTTCCCCGGGAGCAGGGAGGTCAGGCGCAGACCGCGCACAATCAATGGATCAATGCAAGCCCCGCTCGGCTCCAGACCAAACAGCACCGGGCTGCGGCTCTACTCCATCGCCGCGGAAAGAGTGGGGGAGCTAAGGGTGCGCCCCCGCGCTCGCACGCGATGAGGGCAGTGCGACGCAGGTTTGCACGCACACCTCCACCAGGAGACAAAGAGAGCGCAGGGTATCGGGGAGGCTGGGGTGGACGGGATCGAACTGGCACTCAGGCATACCCGCCGACACAGCGTGACACGCGGGACACAGCCCCATAGGACCTCGAAAAACGGAAAGCGGCTCCAACAACGGGCCGAGTAACTCCCTCCCAACTCTTCTTACCTCCACCACACCCCCACCCTGTGGACTCAATCTCCGTTCCTAGTGCTGAGCCCACTTTAATTGAGGACCAAGAAGAAAGGAGCCGTCTCCTGCCGGCTCCAGGGCAGACTCTCTTGCAGTTAAGGCCTTGGAGGTAGACCACTGAGCCACCCTACCCATATAGACCTGGGCTTACATATAAAACTCTCTCATGAACTCAGCAGAGGGACAAAAACTAACCCACAGAAACGTGCCTATGTGTGTAAACACAAAAGATAGGCACAACACACTCCTCCAAACCTGCCCTGGCAGATTCAAGAGGTGGTCCTGACCAGTCCATTCTTAAGCCTTCATCCCTCCAACTGCAGGGCAGCAAAGAAAAGATAAACAATATTTTTAAAAATAGGGGCAAAGTGTGCCAAAGGAGCAGTGTCCCTGAACCTGAGGCATCTACCCGCTCTGCATCTCCTTCCATCTTAGGGGAATGAGACAAGACCTCTTGAAAGGTGGTGAGGGCTTTCTGGGAGTATGGGGCTTCCGTCAGACTGAGCCCATGCCAGGCTCCAGGCAGTTACTTATGCTTCAGAGCTAATTTTCTGCGGGGAAGAGACCCAGACTAACCTCACAGAGCCCTCAGGGAACCCAAGAGGCAGAGACAATGACAGAATCTCTCTGAAAATAACTCAGTTCTTAGGCTCTTGACACTGGCTGCCCATATCAGCTGGGGTGACATGTGGATTTTGTCAGAGACCTCCTTAGCCCCCAGGGAGAAGAACTGAGGCCTTTCTTCTCTAGGGATTGAGTGGAAAAGTAGGAGGATGGCAAAGACTCAGGGATTTGGGTTTCTTGTCCCGACTGTATTTTGGGATGAAGATTACCCTTGGGCAAGTCACATCTCAATGGGCCTCGGTGTCCTCATCTAGAAAACAAGAGAGTGGGTTAGCTCAGTAGTGGAAAGGAGACAGTGCCCTTAGGAAACCTGGGGGAGGAGGCCTTGAGAACTCCTGCATGGCATGAGAGATGATGGTTGGGATGGAACCACATAGATCATAGGAATGGTGTGGAGGCCACAAAAAGGTTGGGTCAGATGATCTCTGAGGTCCCTTCCAGCCCTTGTCACTCTAGGAATCCCTCCCTCCTTCATTCCATTGGCAAACCCCTCCCCTTGAAGCAGCTTTGCCTGCTGCCACCAGTTATGTGTAGGGCTGGAGGACAAGTGCAAACTTGCTATCCTCTCTGCCCCAACCAAGAGAGTGGTTTAAAAAAAAAAAAAAGAAAGAATTGGAGGTTGCCAGATGGTGCCTGATCCACATGGGGGCACAGGGAGAGAGCTGAGGAGCCCCCAGCGTAGGGAAAGGACATTGCACCGTGCCTTGCTTTGGACACTGGTGTGAGCTCCTCTGGGTCCCTAGGGAGGAGGGCTCCAGCCCACCCTCTAAACTACAGGTAAGGTGGGCATGGAGGATTCTGTAGGGGCAGATTAATAGGTTATCTCTTCTCTCCAGTTCAGTGTGATTTCCTGGTCCTCTGAGTGTGGACATTGCCCTGGTGTGGGGGGAGGGAGGCTTGGGTGGGTTGCCCCACCTTAGCCGCTATGTCTCTGGGAGGCTCAGTGTATTTTACTTTAGTTTCCTTTTTTTCTCATTCTCAGCTTTTCCTCTGTTCATTTCCTCTGATCTTCTAGGACCAGGTGAGCTTCTTCCACATCTGGGCAAGAAGAGACTGTTCCCTGCCCTGCTCCCCACCATCAAATCTGGTTCCAGCCCACTCCTAGCCCTTCAGAGGATTCTATAGGAGCAGAAGCAGGGCTTATTATCATTGGGCCACTGTGAATTGGGGTGCTGGTCACATTGCCCTATGCCTTGTCCACTTTGCAGGGACTCACAACCGGACTCAGGAAGATGACAAGAAAGGAATAACGAGATGGCTCTTGCAAGTGGTACTACAAAAGCAGCAGTATATGCCATACCCTCAGTGGCAGGAGCAAAATGTCCCTGGATTCTCTGGGCTTCCTACACTCACCTCTCAGGTTGCAGTTTGCTTTGGGGCTTCATTTTCCTTCTGGGATGATTCTAACATTCATTTCATTCTAATTTTTCCTGCAAATGTCTGAGAGAGGACTGGGCTGGAGGGCCCATAGCTGATATATATCGATTCTGATGCAGCTTAGGGATACCTCTGCCAGGGCTCCACCACGATCAGGGATTTCCCCTCCTCTGCCAAGTCTCCTTCCATGAGCCTTTGCTTTTTTTTTCTGCTTCTCAGCTTCCGCATCTGTGAAATGAGTGCAGTGATGCTACCTTGACAGGCAGTATGGTCTAATGGAGAATTTGTACACGTTGGAACTAGACCACCCCAAGGTTGATGTCGGGCCCTACCATTTCCCAGCCATCCGTCTATTCTTGATGAGTTACTTCATTTTTCTGAGTTTCAGTGTCCTCATCTAGAAAATGGGTATGGTCATATGACTTCAAAAGTGAGACATGCAACACTGTCTAACTACATGGGCCCTAGAGTAAAATCAACCTGCAGCTGACGTCTCAGTTCTGTTACTTTCTAGCTGTGTGACTTCAGATAAGGTCCTCAATCTCAGTGAACTCATTTTTTCTTCTGACAAAGGGAATAAAAACACTCACCTTATAGGGTTATGGTATCAATTAAGTGAGATAATGAATGGAAAACCCCCGGCACGTAGTAGGTATTCAATAGGTGGTGCCTATTGTTATTTCTACTACTTCTCAGAAGGAACAAAAGCCACGGTGTGTGATAGTAAAGGTATGGTAGTGCTTGGGAAGAAGCACTCTTGTCCCAGGCCAGACTTTGATGCTGCTAGGTGTGAGCACAGCCAACCCCCAATAGGTTCCTGTCTGTCACACATTCCTACGGAGAAGGTTCCAAAAATGCCATGCATTCCAAAACGCTGCCCTTGTCAGCAGCACTTCCAAGGTGGAGAGTTAGAAGGAAACTCACCTGTCAGGTACCCAGAATCCCTGTTTCCCTACCACCTTGCACTCCTACCTTGCCCTAAGAAGGCACAGACACTCCGAGATACAAATTAAAGCTCATAGCTACCATTTACTGAGTGCTTTCTGTGTGCCAGGCACTCCACCACAAGCCTATCAGGCAAGAATTGTTATCCCACTTTGTTGATGGGAAAAGTGAGGTTCAGGTGGGTCAACTTACCAAGGTGACTGACTAAGAAGGGGCAAAGCCAGGACTTGGGCCCAGGCCTGATTCTGAAGCTTGCATACCTCCTTCATTCTCTATACTGCCTCCTCTAAATCCACAGAGACCTGACACATTCTTGTCACTGTTACAGTTTACTCGTTTGGGGCAGGCTGAGAGTCACAGACTACCCCCTTCACACACAAGAGGTGGTAAAGCAGCACTCTTGCTCTGGAGGATCATACAGGAGTAGAACTTCAGAAGACTTTAGCCATCACCTTTGTCTGATGATGAGAGGTCACATGACTTGTCCAAGGTCAAACATATTTAAGATGCAAAGCTAGAAGCAGAATCCATGTCTCCCCTGACTTCTGACTCCTGAATCAGTGCTCCTTAGCCAGTACCCTCAGAGCCGCCAGTCCCCTCTCCTCCTCTTCCTGATGGTTTGATTAGTCATGAATCCTTCCGTCAAGTGGCATATGGTATTTATCTCACACCTACCCCCCAACAAACACTGTCCTAGACGCTCTAGGATGTACAAAAGGAATAGTAAACGTGATCCCCACTCAAAGGGATATATCAACACCAGTATATGGTTCCAGACCCTTCTGCATCACAAGGCAAATCCCCCAAATGCCCTGAGTCTTACCAGGAAGGCTAGATTTGTATATGCAAAACAGAATATTTGAATGCAACATCGAGCAATCCAGACAGAAAGTGGAAAGAGGAAATAGAAGTTGGTCATCCAAGAAGGCTACATGAATGAGGAGGGACTTGAGGTGAGTCTTAATGACACTCAAACAGAAAGAAATAGATGGACAAGATAGAAATATAAACAAAAATCAGCAATTGACAGATGGAGAGAGAAAACAAGAGAATAGTCAGAACAACAACAAAAGAAATAGGAGAAAGGAGGGAGGTGGGGATCATGCTAGGTCAGTGGACAGGTTGATCCTGGTGGGTCCTTGTTTCCCACCTGTCCAGGCTGGATCAGGAGCCATTTGGCCATATAGGTAGAGAATTGGAAGTGACACTCTCTCAAAGTCTGTTCTGGCCCTAGGATTCTAGGACTAACTTGCTCCAAGGCCTTTAGTCTTGCCTTTACTGAGAGGTCCACTGGCAGCCCTGCCAGGACTTGGGAGAGGTGTAGCTTGGTCCGAGCTGCCTGCACCTGTTCCAGCCTATCCCCTGGCCACTTGGGTGGCCTCCTTGGCCCCTCCTTGGCCCCTCATCCCGGTGTCCTCCCAGCCCTTCCTCCCTGCCCACTCCCATACCTGAGTCACTTTGCCACCTGCTTCCTCCCCACCTGCTGCTCCCTGGCTGCTTCCATGAAGCAAACAAAAATCTCCAACCTGCCAACTGGCATCAACACCAATGTGTGGTTCCAGACCCCTCCACATCACAAGGCAAGTCTCCAAACTGCCCTGAGCCCATGCCCTGTCCCCTCCACACAGCTGCTCTTCCAAACTTCGGTTTCCCCTCTGCCAACCTCAGCTGCCTTACTTCTCCAGTCAGCACCCTCCATCTGGGAACTTCCAGTCCCGTGCCCCCATCCTTCCACTGCTGGAAGAGGGGTCCTTCCTTTTGGCCAAGGCCAATCCCACATACGTGTGCAAGGATCCCACCCCCTCTTGCCCCTACAGGAAGCTGGCGCTGTCAGTTATCCCCTCTGTTTTCTGAATCCCTCACCTCAGCTATTCCTCCCATAAATTCAGTATAACTTGCAACATCCTACAGCAGCAAGAACAAACTTCCCCAGACCCTGCTGCCTCTTGTCCTTCCAGGCTCCTGAACTTCTAGAAGCATGCCTGCTCTCCGTCTCTACTTCACTGCTTCCCTTCACCCCTCGCCCTAGTGCAGTCTGGCTCAGGCCCCCTCTGACATCCCTCTGCTAAGTCTCCAGTGACTTCCACATCTCCATATCCAGGGCTGCCTGCCAGTCATCTAACCTGAGCTTTCTGCATCATCAGAAACCTCTGAACATTTTCCTTCCCCTTCTTGGAGCCCTTTATTTCCCAAATCTCCTGCTGGCTGTTCTCCCTCCCCTGGCCTCTTAAGTGCTTCTAGCTTGGCTCTTCTCACTTCTCACACTACATGACCTCCCTAGGGACTCTCATCCAGGGGCAGCAAGGCTCTTGGAAAGAATATTGGCTTTGTGGTCATACAATTCTAAGTTTAAATCCCAGCCCCATCAATGGGTGGGCTTGAGCAAGTTTCTTTACCTCTCTCAGCTTCAACTTCCTCATCTAGAAAATGGGGAGGATACAATTCTGACCTGGCAGGTTGGAGGGTTACTGCTGACAAGTTGTGTGGAAGGTCCAGCACAAAGTAGGTGAAAAGTTTGCCCCACATTGTGGAGCTTTATGGCTCCAGCTTCCACCAATGTGCTGATGACTCCCAAATCTATATCCCTAGCCCCCACTATTCTTCTAGCTCTAATTCTATATGTGTGATTTTCAGATCTATATCTCTCACTCAGCCAGCCCCAGTGGTCTGGTGGTTAAGATTTAGTGCTTTCATTGCCATGGCCAGGGTTCATTTCCTGGTCAGGGAACCGTACCACCTATCTGTTGGTTGTCATACTGTGGTGGCTGCATGTTACTGTGATGCTGAAAGCTATGCCACTGGTATTTCAGATACCAGCAGGGTCACTCATGGTGGACAGGTTTCAGAGGAGCTTCCAGACTAAGACAGACTGGGAAGAAGGACCTGGCCACTCACTTCCAAAAAAATTGGCCATGAAAACCCTATAAATAGCAGCAGAGCATTATCTGATATAGCACTGGAAGGTGAGAGGTTGGTGCAGGAAGACAGGGTAGGGTTCCTGTCTACTGTACACAGGGTCGCTAGGAGTTGGATCAACTCGACGGCACTGACAACTAGCTCCCTCCTCTCTTTTCTATCTAGTCCTATATTTCTGTCTACTTATAGATATCTTCAGTGGTATTTTTCAAAACCTCAAGCTGAACCAACCCCCAACCAAACTCATTGTTCCTCTCAACACTCTCCCCAGACCTGTCCTCTTCCTGTGATCTCCACCTTGAGGTTAATGGCCCCATATCCCACTCAGTGGCCCCATCTGTATTTCTCAGAGTCTGTAAGGACTCTTTCCTCCTCCCTCATCTAACAGGCCACTGGATCCTGAGGGTGAAACTTCTGAAACCTCCCTCAAATCTGTTCTCTTTACCTCTATCACTGGTGCCTCAGTTCAGGGACTCAGTGTGTCTCCTGTAGACCATTGCCTTCTCTCCAACAACAATTCATGTTTCTCTTCTAATCTTACCATCACTATGCCCAAGTCACACCATGCCTGGTACATACCATGTTCTTGCCAGCTGGAAAACCACTACTACCCTTCAAGATCTAGCTTAAATGTTTCTTATTTATGAAGTCTTCTTACTGCCCCAGGAGGCTTGGAGCTCAGTAGTTCTTGAAGCCTACTCCTGTCATGGCCATGCTGTACTGTAGTGGTCTATTTCCCACCACTAGTCCGTCAGACCTTTGAGGGCAAGACCCATATTGGTCATTACCGTGTCCCCAAGCATGTGCCTGGAACATAGTTGTGCTCAATGAATGTTTGTTGAATGAATGAAGGAATGGTGTACTCATGGGAATCCCAAAGAGAGATAGATCATCCCATGACCTGTCTTCTTGCCTCCCACCAGCCTGAGAATGCTTCAGGTTGCCTAAAAGACTGGTGGCAGCAGAGGGTGTTAAATGGAGGGGCAGTGTGGACGCCAAACTGAAGAAAAACCATAGCAATGCAGGGGGCCTAGGAGGGGACTCTGGCCAGAGACTCTCAGATTCTGAAAGACAAAGAAGCAGAGCTGAAACCTTCCAAGCCAGAGCTCAGGATTAGTTTGGAGAACTGGCTGATGGCAGCCCGGATAAAGCAGCCAGGGGCAGGAGACTGGGGACAGAAGCAGTGATCAGAAGCATGGGGCCAGAGTGAATGGGGTAGGGTCCACAGGCAGCTACCATCTGAACCTTGGGGAATTGGACTCAGGAGGCAGAATCCTCATCATCTCCACCTGTTCATCAAAGATCTTTCCTACCGATGCTTAAAATCCCATCATTAGAGGATCACTCCTTTGAGCTAAACGTTGTGTTCCTTGTGTCCCAAACACAAATATCGCTGTGAGAGAGGGTGACAGGATTAAGACTTTGCCAGTTAAAAGTTTAGTTATCAGTTGAAGGCTTAATGAAGGTGTGGCAGAGGGGGTGCTATAGGGACACGTAATAAACTTCCTAACTTTGCTGAGAGCTGCTCGGCTTTGTTCCTCCTGCCATTTCCTTATGGCTCTCCTTCCCCAGATCCCAACTGGGTTCCTTCCCCAGAGGAAAAGAGGAGAGACAGAGGAGGACCTCTCCATCTAACAGCATCATTCCTATGGGCAGCCTGGATTAAAGGAAGGATGGCTGGAGGTATTGGGGCAGAGTTCAAGGTATTCATGAACCAATGCATAAAGCTCCCCAGTAGCTTCTATTGGATTTTCCAAGAAGGGCTCCCGTAGGACTGAGAGTCATTTTAGAAGAGAAAACCTGCAGCAAGGAAGAGGTCAGAAGGTTTGCCAGCTGTGTGCTCATGCTGAGTGTCGATATCCTTACAAAAGTTTGCCTCCCTTGTTTGTCAAGAGGCTCTCCCTTCTTCACGCCGCCTCTTCTCCTCTGTCTTAGGTGGAAAGCTGTTTTAGGCATCATGCCAGGCTGGCTTAGCAAAGCTAAGGGGCATCACAGCCAGGCTGGGATTCCTTGGTGTCCCACTCTGGTGCTGCAAAAATCAGTCTGCAGGAGGCTACAGTGCACTGGAGGAGAACAAGCCCTGACTCTGACTCAGAGATGCTCCTACCCTTGATCAGCCTAAGGGCTACTGAGGAGGGAGAGAAACTCATTCTGGTCCTCTTCTGCCCTCACTGGCACCTCAGGCCTTTGTCCAATCCCGCTGGGGACTGAGAAATTCAGTCGCTTCTCTTTGGCAGACCCAAACTGTAATGCCCCCGTTCACCAGTAGGTGCCACCGTCTAACATACCATCCTCCAGCCCTTGGTGAAGTCCTGAAATCAGACCCTGGGGAGCCTGCTTGAGGAACCCAGTGCCTCAAACAAATTTGCAAATGAAATTATTATAAATGAAATATGCCCACATCAATGCAGTTGAGATGTGGAATTAATTGTATGTGTGTTTCTTTATAACCATAGATTCAATTTTTAATGAGTTTGACATTCATTGTGCACTTAACTATGTGCCAGGAATTTAAAGGATATGAAAATTCAAAGATGACGTGATTTCTCCTTTCAAGTTCGTAATTAGATAGGAGAGAGAGATTTGCAGCTAAATAATTAGAATATAAGGCCGAACACGGTAAATGCCCAAATCCGAAAGTGTCGACATAAAATTCTAATGAGGGAATAAAGGAGACAGATAAATTCAAGCTGGAAGTTTGAGGACGACTCGGAGGAGGAGAGGGTTTAAAGATGACCTCAAAAAATACATAGGATTCCCATACATGGAGTTGCGTGAAGAGGGCAAGGGCGTTCCAGGTGGTGGAAACGAGGTGAGCAAGGACTTAGGGGAGGAATGTCTCCAGGGAATTGACAACATGGTCCAACTAGAGACAAACATTTAAGGGGGTGGCAAGGAAGATGTGAAAGGTGGGATGAGACAGACAGTGAAAAGCTTGTTTCCATCTAGTGCTAAGGGGTTGACACTGTTGCATAGGCTCTCTGGCATAGGGAGCCCTGACAACTTTACAGCAAGGCAGCAGCATAGCCAGCTCATGTCATGAATTGGCTTTATACACTCTGGGCTTTATGTCCTCTGCTGGATTTCTTCAATATTTAGCAAATTTATTTCATCATGGATGCAGGAAGAGAATAGAGAGGAGAAGAGGGGAAAGGGGACACAGAAAGAAGTGAAAGGTAGGGAAATAATGGATAGAAGGAAAAGAAAGGTGGAGAAGGAAGAGAGGGAGAAAGTGAAGGAGGCAGCAGGGGGAGAGGCGAGGCAGACCCTGCACTGGGGGGAGGCTGTGCTCCAGGGCTGTGCTCAGGGAGCTGTTTGGGCTTTTCCAGGCCAGTGGCCTCTGGCTCCAGGCCCTGGCCAACCACAGAGGACAATGTGAGGCGGATTTGTTTGGTGATGTGTTTTCTGCTGGCTCTGTTTGTTTTCCATTTTTCTGGCAGTGGACATGTCTGGGGTAGAGAAGAAGGAGGAGGTCAGGGGTGTGGCTGGCATTGACAATGGTCCCTGGGCTGGGCTCTGGGCTGGTGGGATCCTTTAGTGGGGGCTTGAGGGCATTGGAACTGGACTTTTGATGTCTCTGGGAAGGGCCTCTATGTGGGCGCCCAGGGCCAGGTGGCTTACTCAAGCCCAGAGATGGTTTGCCCCAAGCTCTTTGACCCTATCTTTCCCCACACCGGCAAGAAAGAATTAGTCCCTGAGGCCTGGGCTCCTTGCCTATGCAGCCAGGATGACGTGCTGGGCTGGGGAGCCCATGGGGGTAGCAAGAGGAGCCACTTCCTGCTCAGTGCTGGGGGCCTCAGGGGAGGCCACGCGAGCCAGCCTGCTCCCAAGCCCTGATGATGAGTCTGGCTTTCTCTCTCTTGTCCCACATCCTTTGGAAGCCAACCTAACGAGCACTATTAAAGTTAATGAAACACAATGGTTCCTCTGTTTGCTCAGTTACAACTCTTTACGAGATTGCTCCCTCTCGCAGAGAAGATTCATTTGAGCTGCCAGGGCTTGGCCTTTGTCCCTCTAATTTTTATTGGTCCATTAACGAGATCAGATGCTCTAGACTGACCAGGAATATCTGATACTGGGTTCCCAATAAGCCCCATTGGGTCAAGTCTTAGGTGGCCTTTTGATTCCCAATTAGCCTGAAAACATCCCCTGTTGCCCTTCCTCCCGCTTATCCAACCCAGTTTTATATGTAGGTACAGCAGGGATGTGGGAAGACTTCAGAAGTTAAGAGATACTTTCCCATCCCCTTTAGAATATTTCTCAACCCACTGATGGAATAGTTCCCCTAGTAAGAATGACAGTTCCTTTGGCTTAAGGCCTTTACTCCCCATTAAAATGGAAATACACTGAATCTTGTTAGTCATTTACATGTTGGTGTGAATTAGTTCATAAGGTCAAGGATAGACTTCAAGGGGATCTGGGAATCTCCTAAATTGTACACAAACTTCTGTCTCCAGTGTTCATTTTTCCAGATAGAGGTTTTCTATAGCTTTCTTCAAAGTTTCCATGACACAAACTACCATTGTCCCCCACAAAAAAGGTTAAAAAAAACCCTCTGTAGAAGCAGAAGAATGGTCCATAACTGGGGCAGGGAAGATAAACTCTCCTACCTGCACCATCTGCTAGGGCAGCCCCACCCCTGAGGAGGTACTGGTCCCCTCCTCCTCTGGAGACATTTCCTCCACAGACCTCCCATTGTCTCCACAGCTCAATCATGTCTTTTCTAAATCTTAAAACCAACCTCAAGTTGGGGGGCAGGGGCAAGAGGAGAGCCCTTTAACGCTATGTTGATTTACACGATGAGGCTGTAAATGATAGGTTTACATGCTGTTGTAAATACTCATAAACTCGCTGTAAGTGCCAGGCATCACATGCCTTTCGTGCCCAGATTCTCTGCAGCCCCATACAGGCCTGGCACTCAGGACGTAAGAGAGGAGGAGAGCACTGACTTGGCAGCAGCTGTCATGACTAGGTTGCAGCTGTGACTATAGGGGGAGAGGGCATGCTTGGAGCTGGTCTCTGGAACCCCTCATTCTCCCCCCAGAGCAGGTGGCCTCTACACAGTGATGGCTCAAAATGGCTCCTCCCCTGCTCAGCCAGTCTGACTGCTCTTGTAGGTTATGGCATTATCACCAGAAGGCCCGTGTTAAAATGTAAAAGAGCTTCTCAAGAAGATGAATTGGGCCTGAGAGTCTATTCTTCACACAGCAGCCAGCATCATCTTAAAGCAGAGTTTCACAATGAGCACTATCGACATTTGCTATGGGGGCTGTCTTGCACATTATGAAATGTTTAGCCGCATCCCTGGCTATTACTCACTAGATGACAGTAGCACCACCCCTCCCACGTTGTGACAACCAAAAATGTCTCCAGACATTGTCAAATGTCCCCTGGGAGGTGGGGGAAGTTGCACTTCCCCCCCCCCCCACCCTATTGGGAATCTCTATCATAAAGTATAAATCAAACCATGTCACTCCCCAGTTAAAATCCTGCAATGTCTTCCCATTGCTCTGAGCATGAAATCCAGCTTGGTGTGGCCTTCAAGGCCCTGTGTAGGCTAGCTTTGCCTCCCTCTGCAGCCCCACTTATGCCCCTCTGCTCTCGTCCCCCGTCACCCATTAGCCACATGAATCTTTTTGACATACCTAGACAAGCCAAGCTCTTGGACAGAGTGGAAGACAGGGAGACATGGGCAGATTTGGGATATGTTTTGGAGGTCTTTTCATACACATTTATGACAACTCATAAATATTTGACTTACTGAATTGCTTACTTTTGTTTTTCCTGTCTCCCCCACTAGAGTGTAAACTCTATGAGGACAGGGACCGTGTCTGGCTTATTCATTATTGTATCCCTATCATCTCCCGTAGTGCCTGCCACACAGAGTAGGTCCTGAATAATTATCTGTGGAATGAATGAATAAGGGTGGCATGAGTTCAGAGAGGGAGAGAGACTCTTCTGGAAGGTCAGGAGGTCAGGAGAAGGTTTCTTGGGCACACTGAGGCTTGAAACTTGGGTGAGAAGGGTTGACAGTAGGAAAGGCAAAATGTGTTCTGGGACAGGGCTTAGGGGATGGCAGAAGCAAAAGCCCAAAGAAAGCACAGTGGCCAAAATGTACTGCAATTGATCCAAGCAACATGCAGGCAGCAGAAACTTCTCCTGGAGCAGAAGGACAAATCTGGTGTGAATATGATTTTTGGTTTGAGTGGATCCACGGGTGAAGTACTTGAGTCCTTTGATGAAGATGTAGGGAGAGAAGTCAGCCAGGTTGGAGTCTAGTGAAACAGGCCAAACCAGAGAGGGTTTGATTGCTGAGCCTGGAGTCTAGACTTGGCTGAGCCTCTGAAAAGTAATGATTTTTTGTCTTGTGGTATCTGATGTGTTGGTGATCCTGACTGCTCTGATCCCCTCTGATTCCTGGAACTAACTCTGTGGCTATAAGGGAAGTCAAAGGACTGACCAGACAAGTGAGCCTAGGCCAGTGCAGAGAGCCCTGGGACCCAAAAGGAAGAGGCCTGTGGCCTGGTTCTATCTTCCTTCCCTCTCTTGATGTGTGGCCCTGCTCAAGGCGTTGGACTGCAATGGACCTCCGTGTCCTTCTTTCAGAAAACAGAGTTAACAATACCTGGCCCTTTCAGAGGAGAAATGAGGTCATGTTTGTGTAGCATTGTGAGCTCACTGGAGACAATGAGTGTATTCTTCTTAACAGTAACAATAATAATCATTACTGCAAATCTAACCAGTAAATATATCTCCTTAGAGCTGGAGTTGGGCCCCTCAGTAGCATAGCAATTAAAATGTAAAAAACCCAAACTTTAGATAGGGGAATTTTCTGGCCCCATTTTGATCTTTGGGGTTTGCAGAGTTGATATCGCTGTGGGAGGAGAAAGGCCTATAGCAATCATTCATTTCAGTTCCTTTCAATTGTCCTTATTGTATCTCTCTTGTTCTTGAGTTGTCCTCAATGGGTTTTGCAACTTCTCACCCTCCTTCAGTCCAAGGAGAAAGAGGTCCCTTAGAGTCCCCATCTCCACACCCACCCAGTGTCTCATTCACTCATGGAAATAGTGATCTGGCTATTAGAGATCCCGGGCATTTGGGCATTGGCCACAAACTAGCCTGCAAAGTAGGTGGCCTATCTTAAGCACTTGAGTCTCTTTTCCACCCATCCCACTATGTAGGCCAATGATTCCCAAACTAAGCTGTGCTTTCAAAGCCCCTACGAGTAGTGCCCATGGATTCTCAGATGACTTTAATGCAGCCAGCCAGCACCTGTCTGAATGTGGGAATCACCAGGTTGAGTGAAATTTTGGTTATGAAATGTGTCTACAAGGAGCAGAGTGATGCTTGTTCACAGGTTTTATTGAAGTTTGGGTCAAGCTGGCAGAAGACCCTCTCTCCTGCCCCTATCTACAAAATAACAGAAAAACTTTAGAAAAAAATAATAATAACTATATTACAGTGTGAGAAAACAAGAGAGAACCATCAGCATATCAAAAAGATCCCAGAAATATAAAGAACAAATAGCTTCAAAGCTATAAAGAAATTAAACTGGAGGAAAACACAGCTAAAACACATGAAGAAGACTGCTGTGGAGGGTAGAAGTGTTTAGGGGGCTCCAAGCCTGAGACAATAGACTCAGAATAAGCAGAGGAGGTCCCAGGGGTGTCCTGAACTTGTGTTCAGTAGTTGGCAGCAGTGCATTTGCCCCAAGGTGCTGGGGCTAGAAAGGCAGAGCAGTGCTCCAAGTTGCTACTGACACTCTGAGAGAGAAATAGGGAGCCCTCATCCTGGACAAAGGCTGCCAGCAGGCTACTCATCTCTCTCCCACTCTCAATAACCAGTGACAGGCTAGAGTGGACACAAAGCTGGGAAATAGGTATTCTCAAACACAAAGATGAGCAGAACATCAAGAATCACTAAAGATTTAAGGAAAAATAAAACTATGGCACAGAGTTTCTCCAACAGTTATCCAACAGAACTTTCTGCGATGATGGAAGTGTTCTATATTGGAGCTGTCCAATATGTAGCCACACACCACATGTGGCTATTGAGCCCTTGAAATAATGGCTGTTGCAACTGACGAGCTGAATTTTTAATTTTTATTTTAATTAATTTAAATTTAAATAGCAAGTGGCTCCCGTACTGGATAGCATAGTTCTAAACTTAACATATAGAAGAGTTAACACCCCAAGAAATAGAGACAATAGAACAAACAACAACAAAAATCAGTTTAGGTGAAGAGTAATATTTATCTTCAAGAGATGAAAAATAATAATAAGTCCATTTTAAAAATCAACCAGAGGTCTTAGAAATTTAAAAATTGATAATCAGAATTTCAAACTCAGTAGATGGTCTGAGATGGATTTAATGATCTGGTTACCAGGAAGACTGAGCTGAAGAAGTCTTCTTAAACACAGTGAAAAGGATAGAAAGATGGAAAGTTTGAGAGAAAAAGTTGAGACATCTGTCTAATAGGCATTACAGAAAGAGAGAATTTCAGAGAATTAGACAAGAGAAAATAATTAAAGAACTAATAAAAGAAACTTTCCCAATTGTTAGAGAAAGAAATTACTCATTAGATTGAATGTTCCCCAGAAAAAAAGACCCACACCTAGACTCATTACACTGACATTTAAGAACAACAAAGATAAAGAAAAAAACCCAGAAGCTTCCAGAGAGAAAAAGCAGGTCATCAATAAAATAATATTAAATTGGCATCAGACTGGATGTTAAAAAACAATGGAACACTATCTCCAAAGTTCCAAAGAGAAATAAAGTATTCAAGTGGGAGGGAAAAATTAAGACTTTTTTTGTTTTATAAGGAGAAAATTTGCCACCCTCATACTCTTTAAAGAATTCCTAGGAGAGGTGCTTCAATTTAAAAAAATAGTGAATTCAAGAAAGAGGAAGATGTGGGATGCTGAAACTGTGGTGAACAAAGAAAGCAGTAAAACTTTCAGTGAAGTCTAAGTAATTATTGAGGCATAATGTAAACATTTTAAAAACAACAATTTGGAACCATAATCTACCCAGAGGATCTCAACTTGGGAGGTGGCAAATGGGGGAGGAAAAGGAAGATTAAAGTGTGTTAATGGAGAAAAAGTTCCTGATTAGCTCTAGACATTGATGGAAAATCATGAGTTAAAGAATATAGGATTCAAATTTAAGAGTAACCAACAGAAGATGGGGAATTGGAAAATCAATTTCCAAATCAATAGAGTGAATTAAAAAGGGGAAGAGGGGCAAATTTAATCTAATGAAAAGGAGGAAAAAAGAAGAAAGAAAGCAAGGTAAAGAGGAAGCATAAAATAAAATGACAGGAGAAGTCTAAAAATATCACTAATAATTCATGAAAAAAGAGAAAATTCCCATATTAAAGAGCAAAATTCTGCTATATGCTGTTTACACAGATGTATTTGAAACCAAATGACAAAAACATTTTGAGGGGGCCGGCCCGGTGGCATAGCGGTTAAGTTTGCGCACTCTGCTGTGGCAGCCTGGGGTTCTCAGGTTCTGATCCTGGGTGCAAACCTACACACGGCTCATCAAGCCATGCTGTGGCAGGCATCCCACATAAAATATAGGAAGATGGGCACAAATGTTAGTTCAGGGCCAATCTTCCTCAGCAAAAAGAGGAGGATTGGCAACAGATGTTAGCTCAGGGCTAATCTTCCTCTCCAAAAACAAACATTTTGAATATGAACAGATGGGGGAAATATACCAAGCAAATGATAACAAAAATAGAGCAGGTATATTAGCATCAGATGATATGGAATTCCAGGCAAAAAGCACTAGAAGAAACAAAGGAGATGTACTGATAAAAGTTATAATTTTACAAAAATATATAATTTCTGTAATTCTTAACAATCCAGTTTCAAAATATATAAAGCAAACACTGATAGAAACCAAGGAGAAATGAACAAATCTGTGGCCGTGGATGAAGGCTCAGAAATCTACAGATCAAGTAGACAAAAGTCACAGTGAGAAAAATAGGAGATTTGAGTGACACAATTAACAAGCTTTACTAATACATGTTATACACTACAGATTGAGAACACATTTTTTTCCAAATACATTTTTAGTAGTCACACACACAAAAAGTCAACAAATTCCAAAAAAAATATTATACTAGCCATTTTCCCTGTCTACAATACATGAAAATAAGCAATTAACATTAAAATGGTGGAGTGGGGTGGAGTGGGACTCTATATCTACTTGGAAAGGTAAACTCCTTCACAGGGAATTCCTTGGAACTCAAAACCTAGCTTGTCTCTGCTACAGCCCATTCTGGTGTATACTTACGGATTAAGTCTCACATATGAATGTCACCTGTCATGGTATCCCAAAGGGGAAGCGTTAATGGGAACCTCTGCTTCTGAGAGTAAAGTCTAAATAAACTGAGCCCTGTATTCAAAGCCCTCCAGAATCTGACCCCAACCCGCCTTTCCTCTCTCACCTCCCACTCTTCTCCCACATGCACATGCCACAAACTCTTGGTATACTCACCGCCTAATGGATGCTCCTCGGTCCGTGACACTCATCCCATTACTTAACTTATGCCCTTCTCCTTAACTGTTCTACCTGTGTAAATCTCGCCTCCTCGAACTGATTGTGCGCTCCAGTGAACTATGGCTCAAGGCCGTATCTAGCCTGGCCCCTGTTTTTATAACTTAAAGGTTTTTTTTATTTCTTCTGGGACAGGAAGTCATTTGAATTCACTCTACCTGAGTGAAAGAGGCAGTGGGAGTTCATGTTATTATATTTGTCTTTAAAATGAAGAAATGGGAGCAAAAGAAGATTAATGTATTTGTCCAATATAGTGCAAGGGTAAAACTGGAATTAGTAGTCACTGTCTTGTGATCTAATTCCTAATTGTTGTTTTTTCTTTCTCTTGGACATCTCCTTTATTTAACAGAAGCTTATAGTGTGCCTCCTCTGAGTCAGGCATTCTTGTATGTGTTTTATAAATTCTTACTCAGTTGAGTCTCAAGACAGTCTTAGGAGTTAGGTATTGCTATTACCATCCACATTGTATAGGTGAGGAAACTGAGGCACTTTTGTTACTAGTACGTGGCAGAGGCACTTTGGCTCTGGAATCACGCCCCCCCCATAACGACATTTCAGTCAACAATGGACCGCATATACAACGGTTGTCCCATAAGTTTAGTACCATATAGCCTAGGTGCATAGTAGGCTATAGTGTAAGTATACTCTATGGTGTTCATACAGCGACGAAACCACCTAATGACTCATTTCTCAGAACATATCCCCGTTGTTAAGCGACGCATGACTGTACTTAACCACTGTCCTGTGCTGCCTTTCATCCTCAGGTGTGACTTGCCTTTTTCCTCTAGGTTGAAAACACATCAGTTAGCTCAGGGCTGGTCTTCCTCACAAGAAAAAAAAAAAAAGAAAACACATCAAATAATGCCTAATTTCCCCACCCTGTGATCAGTAGAGCTTCTACTCGATTTAACATGCTGAATCAGTCACCAAGGAGGGTACAAATAAAGAATGTAAGCTCCAAGAGGGCAGGGGGTTATCTTGTTTACTGCATTCCCATCACGTAGAACAGTGCCTAAAACATGGAAGGTGCTCAGCAAAATATTTTGAATGAATAAACAATCAGATGAATAGATGAATGAATGGGTAAATGTATGAATTACATATACTGTAAATAAAGTTTTATTGGAACACAGCCATGCTCATTCATTTACATAATGTTTATGGCTGCTTTCCAAAATAGTTACTATATGGCCCTTTACAGAAAAACCCCAGAGCGTAGAGACACTTTCTTCCTCTTGTCATCACCAAGCCAGGACTGAAGAGGAACCCTTATCACTACTAGTTGCATGAAAAATAAATGGCCAAGAATGGCCTATGCAGGAAATAGCGAAGATGCTCTTTGTGCCTCAGGAATCCCCTTATAGAGGAAGATGGGCACGGATGTTAGCCCAGGGCCAATCTTCCTCAGCAAAAAGAGGAGGATTGGCAATGGATGTTAGCTCAGGGCTAATCTTCCTCACACACACAAAAAATAAAACAAAAGAATGCCCTTATGTGGGAAGAGGAGGCAGTGTTAGCAGATGGCTGTCACCCTTGCAGAAGTGGTCAGAAGGCAGGCTTTGGAGCCTGGGTTGACTTGGGTTTGACTTCCAGCTCTGCCACTTACTAGCTGTATGACTTCAGTCAGGTTCCACACTCTGAATCTCAGCTTGCTTCTCTGTAAAACTGTGGATGGTAAAAATCTGCCTCAAAGCAAGATAATGCACAGAAACTATCTAGGATCTAGGACCCTGAAAAATAGTCATTCTTTTTCTTTGTGGACACCAAATCTGTTCCAGGGTTGGTCTCCAATTACCACGGGCCAGTTTCAAATGAGCTTTTGTGCCCAGGTAGCCCTTCATGGAGAAGACCACCACTGCCCCACCCGCTTCTTCCTGCAGTTACCTCTGTAACCTTCCAGGTTCCACACTAGCTCTCGTCCAGCCCCAATGCTCTCTGGCTTCTGCTTCCCCCAGTCCCCCACTCTGCACTTACACTCTCTCTTACTCTGTTTTTCAAGTCATTACTGTTCTCTGGGTGTTTCCTGTGAACCCAGACACCTGTCCAAACATATCTGCCCCCACAGGGGGTCCAGTGAACCTTCAGGGCTGGTCACTTGATTTGACAACAGTGGGCAGGGGCAGCCGCCGAGCAGGCCCAGCCCACCTACAGGCTGAGTGGGCACACACTCACTGGTCACTCACCCACTGGTCACTCGAGGGTGGCATCCTCATTCCCAGCCACACTAGACAGCTTCCCCTGCCTGGTGTCCCAGGGCTTGATATTCCAGCCACCAGAGAGGCATTCCTTTGTGATTATTCTTACCCTCAGGACTTTCCTCTGTTAAAATGCAGGTAATTCCTGGGGGGAGATCACCTGCGTCCAGGTTCTTATTAACCTACCAATGGTCAACTAATTCCTGGGCTGTTGCAGTCCCAAATGAGATCGTATATCTGAAAATGATTTCAACGTTGTGAAGAGAAATATATAAGCAAGGATTATTCTTAGTCAGTGTTAAAAGGTGTTAGCAGTTATCCTCTTCATTTTATTGCAAGTGGTTTTTGAAACAGACCCCAAAGGAGTGAATCTCTGTTGGTGGAATTCCAGACTACAAAATCAGTCAAAAAATATTTAAGGTGCCAGGGGCAGGTACTTTCCTCCTCAAAGCCCACTGCCCAGGTGGCCATCAACTCAGTCAAATTCTAGGCCAGCTCTGAACACTGGAGTCTTGGAGTAAAGAAAGGGCTGTTGGTGTGACCAATTTGATGCTGAAGCTTAGAACGAGGAAGACTCTTGGAACCCTCTCATATTACAGATGAGAAATTGAGGCCCAGAGAGAGAGAGCTGCTCACTCATTCAAAGAGGGGGAGCCTAAGTAGACAAGTAAGCAGGGGCTAAAGTAGCTAGGGTGGGGCTGGGGGCCAGGAGGGGTCAGAACACAGGATGGAACCAAAGCTGTGTCAAGGGCACTGCCCTCTTGGCAGTGCTGGCCCCTCTCAGAGCTTTGCCTGTGCACACCCAGCACAGACAGAAGAGTCCACTCATCCCCTCACCCAGGCTGCCCCTCCCACATCAAATGCAATTCCTCCTTGCCTGGGGCCATCCTGCCAAGGGGAGGCCTCCCATCCCCGCCCTTGGCCCATGGAGAGAAAGTCTGAAACAATGCCTCTAAACTGAAAACATTTTTGTCTTTCTCCATGGAACAATGGCCATTAACAGCCATGGAACTGGAGCAGAAATGGAACGTGAACCCCAGGGACCTGGGAGCCTGAGGGGAGTGGGGGTGGGGAAGGGACTAGGGGGCAGAGATCTGGGGAGTGCCTCCCCCCTCCACCTCCTCTGATCACCCATCTGCATCCCATCCCTCCCACTGCCCCCCACCATTGGCAACTGACTTTCCAATTGGAGCACCACTTGCCCCCACCCCTCATACTCCCGTGGGGCCCTGAGGGACAGCACAGGCTGCCCTCTCACCTAACCCAGTGGCACCCTGGACACTCACCATACATCAGGAAGACCAGGAACCACAACCAGGGGACAGTTTAAAACGACCCCACCAACACTCTAAAGAGGTATCCCCTGTTCCCTGAGAAAACCTGGAGCCCCCTGCTGGGGAGTGGGCAGGACCGTGTGGGTGACCTGGAGGCCAGTGACTGACCCCCAGTTCCCGTGCTGTGGGAACCCCTAGCGTGGGCACTTTTGGGGGGTAGCTGAGATAATGAGCCCCACTGAGAGCTGGAGATGACGCATTTTTCTGCAGCCACAAGCCACTTTTGATGGGTCCGCCCCATTGAGGAGCAACTGAAACCTCATCCCACCCAGCATGGCTTTTGTCTGCACCACATATTTGGAAGATTTTTGTGGCTTTTCCCGTCTTTCTCTAGCGCTCACTGCCTGGAGGGGGACAGAGGCCATGGTGGTGCTGAGGGAGGCGGGTGAGGGGCATTCTTAGGGCATTATGCCTGCTGGTCTGTGGCACAATTGGAAGTGGAGAAGAAATCTGCCCCTACAACATCCTCTGTGCCCCAAATGGGCACCTTGGACCCAGGCCACACACCTCTTCTCTGTGGGACTTGTGCCTCTCCTGGTCCCTCCCAGGCCTGTTTCCTCTCCATCCTCTCTTCTCAACCTCCTCAGCTCTGGCTCCAGCATCTCTTTTTATTCCTTCATATTCCCTTCCTCCAGCCAGCTTGGTGCCTTGTAATTTCCTACCTCCTGGCCATCGCCCATACCATTCCTCCCTCTTGGAGCACCCGTCCCTTTCTTTCTACCTGTCTGAATTCTGAAGTATCTCTCAGACCCTGTTGCCATCTCACCTCCTCCTTGGTGCCCCCCTGGACTACTCTAGCCCTTGGCAGGATCTCCTGCTACTAAACACCAAAAGTGTTTGTTTCTATCCCTTTGGTGATCCCAAACACACCTTGCCTCTATACCATCTGCCCAGTGACATGGAGGACAGAGGCCATGGCTTTTGTTGTTTGGTTCCTCCCCATCATGCCTTGTGCAAAGCAATTGCACAATTAATATTTGTTTGTTTGGGGAATTCTCAAGGGCTGGCCAAGGGCCAAATTAGAGAATCTCAGTGATGGAAGAGACCTAATCCAATGACCCACTCAGAGCTTGAATTCCTGCCCAAAGGTGTCTGGCTTCAGCTTACATGTCTCTAGTGATGGAGATCTCACCACTTCTAGGGGCAACTGATTCCCTCTCCTGACAGCTCTGACCATAAGAAAGTTCTTTCTCATATTGAGCTAATACCTGCCTCCTTCTGGCTTTCCCCACACTTGTCCCAGCTAGACCACATAAAGCTATTCCAGTCCTCTTGCCTCACAGCTGTCCTTCAGATATTTAAAGGCAGCAATCTCCTGCCTCTATGGTCTTTTCTTTTCCAGGGGAAGCACCCATTGTCCTAACCTCCAGTGCCTTAATGTCCCAATGATCATGGACTTCAGGTATCCCCCACATCCCCATGCTGAGCCTCTCCCCAAACCCCTGCTGAATTCATTCACCTGACAAAATTTCCCCTCTTTCTGGATCAAAATGGATGTCAGAACCTTACAGATGGGGCTTGCCTCTGTGTGGTAATTTGAGATGTCCTAAAGGAAGGAACCCATTCTCTCACCAGATTGAAAAAAAAGTGGAGACAGAGAACATGGAGCAGCTGCTTTGTCTGTTTCCCCGTTTGTCTTGGAGCAGCCCTACCCTCTCCTGAGGTAGTAGCCGGCAAATCTGACAACCAATTCTACATGTTAGTGGAGGACTGGCTTTCCATAAACCTCACAGTCTGTCTCAGACAATTTATGTGCATTTTAATACAGGTATTCCAAAAGGAATACCAAATGTTTTAAACTGAAGGGGTGACTCATGGTGGCATTTCAGGCCGGTGAGATATTTTGGGACAAGCAAGTCTTGTGGTGGCTGGCCTACCTCTCCCCTGCCCCTCTGTGGAGGATGGAGAGGCCTCCAGCCCCAAATATATTTGCATTAGGACCAGGCACTTCCCAAGGGGTTGCCTCCTCCGGCCCCCAACCCCCATAACCTTTGCCAATTATTGGAACTTATGCTTTGCTGCCTTGTATAGTTCACTGTCTTTCTTAAGTATCTGTATCTTGCAGCAAATGAAGAACTCCTTGAGGAAAATGACAGAGGTCTTAAAGTATTCTTATCAATGTTCTTTATCTTGATCATGGTGATGCTTACATAGTGTATGCATTTAGTGAAACTCATCAAACTGTATACTTCAAATGGTTGCATTTTATTGTATGTGAATTATACTTTGATGAACGTGGTTTTTAAAAATGTTTTTATATCCCTGACGGAGTCTAGAGTCACATCCTGCTCACATCTAGTTTCACGTGCATTTGTGGATTGACTTACTGAGTTAAGCTGTACCTAGAGCTGTAGCCAAGAGTCACCTTAGCTTCTATACCCAACCACCGGCTTGACATTGCTCCTCAAACAACATGGCCAAAATAAAACTGCCTTCTCTGGCCTTGCCTCCAACTTGGTCCTCCTATCCAGTGACTCAGGCCCAAATCAAGGAGACACACGTGATTCCTCATGCAGCCTATCTTGCAGGATTGCTTGGATGTGACCATTACCATCGCTAGGACTGCTATGATTACAGATCCCTCATACACCAACTCCCTGCCCAGTCTTGTCAATCACTCACCTTGAGAGTTGAAGGCTCCTCCCTGAACCCCTGAATGCAGGGGCACTATTACCCAAGGTTGATTCACCAGACCATGGCTGTTGCTCTGAGCTTCCCAACCACACTGTTCCAGAAGCCACGAGGCAGTGGTCCCGCCTGATGGGCTACTGCCACTGGGCCAAGGTTCTAACCATCTTGCCTGAGTTATGGCTCAAGGTATCTGGGCCCCTTAGATGCTGGGCCCTGTCTTTCTGCCCAAGCACCTGGCTTCTTTGTCTTATCCTGAGCTCATGAATATGTCCTTAAAAAAGAAGATAGTGACTGCCTGTGAGTAGCAGGATGGGGCAATTTTATTTGCCTCCTATGCTTTCCAGTCTATTCTAATGATTCCTGAGTGAGTGCATCTGTCTTGAGTGAGTGCATCTGTCTTGCCTACCAGGCTGCAAGCTGAGAGGAGGGATCAAATGCTACCCTTCTTCATTATCCTTGATTCCTATCTGTGTGCCTGGCACATAGTTAGTGTTCATTAAATGTTTGTGGACTAATTAATAAGTTCATTTTCATGAAAACCATGGGGGAGATGTTCTACACTCATCGGACAGTACCAGGTGTTGATGAGGATACAGAGACCAGAAGGCTTATATACAGCTGATGAAATGTGACTTGGTCCAACCATTTTGGAGAGCTATTTGGCAATATCTCATTAAATGGAAAATGCCCTCCTAAGTCTTTACTCTGGAGAGACTGTCTCTTGCATGTGCACAAGAATGTTCATTGCATTTTAAATGTAATTGCAAAAAGCTAGAAATGACCTATATGTCCATCCACAATGGACATTGTGGTAGTCACAAAGTAGACTATATACAGGACAAAATCAATCACAGTTTCACTTATTGACGCGGATGACTCTCAAACGTAAAGTAGATCAAAAAAGAAAGTTGCAGATGGATATATATAGTTTGATGCCACTTATATAGTCTTTAAATAAATGTAAAACTATACTATATGTTGCTAATTATATATCTTAGGCCCCAGGACAGGCTGAGTGGAGACTCAGGGCCCAGTTCACCCCTTTGCAAATATTTTACTATATGTGTATATATTTTACTATATATTGATATAAACAATATATAGTAAAGTATAGAGAGTGATGAACATCAAATTCAGGACAATGGTCACCTTGGTGGAGGGAGCAGAGAGATGTACTTGAGTCAGGTACATAGAGGGTTTCACCAGAATTGGCAAAGTGATATTTCCTAGGTTGGGTGGTAGTGGGTACATGGTGTTTGTGATGTAATTCTTTATTCTGTGGTCATCATTACTGTTGTTCACCAGACATTTGTGGCTCCTTCCCCTTCTAAGCACATAGTAGGATGGCACTTTCTGGTTCCCTGTGGTTGGGAGGAGCCCTGTGACTAGTTCTGGCCAATGAGTTGTGAGCTCGAGCATTAAATTGCCTTTCTGAGACCCTCCAGATTTCTGTTTTGCTTCTGACAATGTTTGAGATAGTGGCTGTTTCGTCAGCCTGGGTCCCTGAGTGATTTCAGTAAGCAGAGCCCCTTGCTCATCCTTGAAGGACATGTGGCAGAAGCAAGAAGCAGCAAGTAGCAGAAGCAGAAGTGTGTTAAGCCACTGAGATATTGGGGTTGTTTGTTACTGCAGCATAATCTAGACTATTCTGACTGATACATACTTTTTAACGTGTCTAGAATGTTTCAATTAAAAAATGAAATGAGATGAGGCTGGCCCGGTGGCGTAGCAGTTAGTTTGCATGTTCCACTTCGGCAGCCCGGGGTTCGCTGGTTCGGAACCTGGGTGCGGACCTATTCACCACTGATCAAGCCATGCTGAGGCGGCGTCCCACATGGAAGAACTAGAAGGACCTACAACTAGGATATACAACTATGTACTGGGGCTTTGGGGAGAAAAAAGAAAAAGAGGAAGATTGGCAACAGATGTTAGCTCAGGGCCAATCTTCCTAAAAAAAAAAAAATGAAATGAGGAAAAACATCCATACCTTTCAGGCAAATGCAAAGATTTGACAAGAGAAGGAGGCATAGGAGAGAAGGGCCTGCAAGTCTTCATTTCTACTACTATTTCCTTAAAAAAAAAAAAAAAAAAGCTATTTCCTGACTCTCTTCTGCCCCTGGAGTGGTGGCAATGAATAAGCTCAGCAGTGAATTTGGGGAAACTTCAGGCTGGAGTGCCCCTGGCATTTCATTACACCATTCTTAGAAACCCATTTAGCACTCTTGTGCTTTCCGCTGGCCAGGCCTCAGCTTCAGGAAACAAGCCTAGCCATCGCTGGGCATTAGACATCTGCAGGACAGACTTGGCTTGGCACATTCTCCAGGCGTCTGAGTCCCCCTCCTCCTCTAAGCTGCAGGAACATCAGCCAGAGCAGATACATGAGATCAGAGCAGACAGGAAGTGAGGAAGTTCTTGCCTTGATGCCTGACAAGAACTTGAGCCTGGGGTCCTAGGAGCTTGGGGCCAGACGGCTCACCTCCGGAGGAAGTGTTCCTGGATTACTTTGACTGGAGGGGAGGGGAGAAGGAGCTTCAGGTAATACCTGGATTTCTATGGTGCTTTTCTTCCTAAAGACTTCAAAAGACTTCCCTTTCTCTGATCTCCCGTGGCCTACCCCGAAAACAGGGCAAAGAGGGGAAGATTCTCTCATTTCTCAGTCCAGCTGAGGAAATGGGAGCCCAGAGAGGGTAAGCAAATGGCCTGAGGTCACAGAGCAGGACAAGGGTATGATTCTGGTGGGCAAGGGTCTCTGTCTCCAGACCCCATCTCCCCCACCCTGGCCCCAGGCCACCCTGCTGGGCTGGCTGGGCTCTGTGTGTGGGCAGCAGCCTTGGTGCTCTCAGCTGGCCTTGCAGAGGAGTGAACTGGGCCCTGAGTCTCTACTCATCCTGTCCTGAGGCCTGAGCAGAGAGGAGGAGGAGGATCCGGGAGAGGCTAAGGTCAGCCCCCTCCCACAGAACAGTGACGACAGGTTGGCCATGAGCCCTGTGGTCTCGCCACTGGGAGGTCAGGCCAGGGAGGCTGCCAGAACACCGGGGTTGAAGAGAGTCCAGATAACGCAACTGGGGCAGCCTCTGTGGGTGGAAATGACATTTCTTGCTTTAAATAGCTCCATCTCCGGAGCCCCGTGAGCCTCAGCGGGGCTATTAATTCCTGGACTCCCGGGGCTGCCCGGCCCCGTCATTCTGTTTGCACAAGTTGTGTAAGATCTCAGGCATTTTTCCTGCCACCGGTCTCCCCCACCTCCCTTCAGTTTTCCTGTGCGATTTCAACAAGGGGTTAGTTTATTTCTAGTAGCGGGCATGGGTTTCAAGCTGACCACATACATATTTTGCCCTTCTTACAAGTGACATGGCTCAAGTCAACACCATACTCTTGAGGGTTTTCTTTGTAACCTGGTGTCTCTCTAATGAAAGGTAATGTGTATGCACATGAACAGCAAAAATAGAGGCCATATCTATGCATGTACATGCATATATCAAGTTAATTAACCAATCAATTAATCAATCAATTAACCTCTCAGATTTTTTTTGAGTTTAGTATATGTCAGGCACTGTGCTAGCTCTGGGTACACAGGGTAAGCAAGAGTCCTAACTGATAAAACAACTGTTTATCACCTCCGTGCCTGCCCCTAGTGGTGTCTCCTGGCCCAGCTGGGCATCCCAGCCACTAGTCCCACATGTCCCTGAATCCTGCCCACCCTCACCAAGCTGAGAATGATGAAGAGGAAAAGACAGGTAGGTAGAGGAGGTACTAAGTGCAGAAAAGTGACAGATCATGGTGGCTGACTGGCTGGAGAAATATGAATCGATGACAATTCCAAGGTATTCAGCCTGAGGACAGGGAGAATTGGAGAATGGCGAAGACAGATGCACGGACTTGGGAGGGGCACTGCTGACACTTGTTTCCAGACACAAGTGTTTCTTCTTTCATATAAAAGTCCACAGCTCCAAGGCTGGTGCAGCAGCTCCACAGTCACTGGAATCCTTCTAGCCTTCTGTTTTGTCATCCTCAAATTCTCCTCATGCCCCAGAATAGCTACTGGAGTTCCACTCATTACATCTGAATCCAGAAACAAGAGAAAGAAAGCCAGGACAAAAAGAATATATACCCCCTCCCCCGGAAGTCCTCTGTCACCTTCTGCTTGCCTTTTATTAACCAAACTTAGTCACATCGCTACACCAAGCTGCAAGGGAGACCTGGAAGTGTAGGTTTTCGGTAGGACATGTTGCCCAGGGCTGTTACTAGTGAAGAAGGAAGGACTGACATTGGGAAGCAATCAGCAGTTTTCGCTATGGCACTCGATAAATATGTGTTGACTTGAACTGAGTCAGGAGGAGAGATAAGGGATTGTATTTGAAGGCATGAAACATCCTTTTCAAAACAGAGGAGTGGAACATATGTGAAGGGAGGGCTGAATGCATAGATTCTCTGGTCAGCCGCAGAGAGTTAGGAAAACCGTGGCTCGAGGAGAGGCCATGGCTGAGCCTGGGGGGAAGAGAGGGAAGAACAGCTTGCAAAAGAAAAAATTATAGCCCATCGTTTGTCCATTATCACTCTGTGACTTCCTCTGGGCTCACCCAGCCTCCCAATCTGTAGGATCTTTGAGGGCAGGCAAGGCAGCTCCTGCCTGTGGGCAGGTTCGGAGGGCACCTTTTAAGTGCAGCATGCCCTGTTCTGTCCTGTGCCCAGGCTGAGCATTTCAAGGACACCCACAGGGAAAACATCCTCCATCTGCTCCTCCCCACCCAGATGCACCCTGCTTAGATCTGGCTGACATTTAGACCCTGCTGAGAAATTCTGAGAGCTGAAGAGTTGGGGCTGCCCCATGGAGAGGAAGCAGGGGTGTGGGAGAGGTATCTCCTCTTGCTATATAGACCCTCAAGGAGTTTCTCCCAGAGGATTCAGTCAGTGGTCCTCAAACAGGGGCAATATTGCCCCACAGGGGACATTTGACCAGGTCTGGGAACATTTTTAATTGTTGTGACTGGGGTAGTAGGGTGTGCTATTGACATTTAGTGGGTAGAGGCCAGAGATGCTGCTAAACATCCTCCAAAGCACAGAACAGCCCCCCACAACAAAGAATTATCCAGCCCAAAATGTGAGTAGTGCTGAGGTTGCAAAACCCTGGTTTATGTAAGTCTGATCGCTGGGCCCACAGGAAACTTATTTAATCCCAGTCTCAATCAGATCCATGCAATGTTGACTGACATTCAGGCTAACCCTAGGCCTCTGAAAGACCTACCTAACGACCAGAGGAAAGACTAAATCAGGCTGATCATCATTGACTACCATTTATTGACCATCTACTATGCCCCAGACTCTTTACATAAATTCCTGCCGAGCTTTTCAACAACTGTAAAGAAGTAGGCAGCACAGTCATTATTATCGCTGTTTCACAGATGAGCAAACTGAGGCTCAGAGGGGTTAGGTGACTTACCAAATAGCTAAGGCCACTCACTTTCCATTCCCCACATGCCTATTATATTTGTTGCAGACTTATTACCACACATATCTGTTATGGTCTCATCTGTTGGCTCATAACTGAGTGTGACAAATGAGGGAACTCTCTACTAACCAGACCATTCCATTAACTCTAGCACCTCCTTCTCCAGCTGTTCTGGGCAAATGTGAATTTCTTTGCTTAAAGCATATAAAGATGGACCAGGAGGATGCAGTTCCTGGAAAAGCAAAGCAAGTGGCCACCAAGCAGATGAAAATATGCTCAGGTTCATTAAGGGGTCAGGGAAGTACAAATTAAAAAACAGCGAGACACCTCAGGGTGGTCCCAGCAGACTGGTAGGAATCACCAAGCAATATGCCACCTATGTACGGCTGCTGGGTGTAGGGGAAAGCGCATCCTCACTCATTGTGGGCAGGGATGTGGGGTGTTAGACCTTTTGCAAAAGCAATCTGTAATATCTTCTAAAATTAAACCCAGGGACACTTTTCAACTCAGCAATCCCACTTCTGGGTACATATAGATATATAACAAGGATTTTATGACACCATCGCTCACAGTAGCAAAAAACTGGAAACACAATGGATGCCTGTCAGAAGGAGGTAGTTTAATAAATTAATAAAGGTGAATTTTATTGTATGTAAATAGGAACAATAATTTTTTAAAAAAGACAGCTATACAACCATAACAGTTCCTATGATACAAAAAAATATGTCTAATGAGATTCCATTTATATGCATTTGGGTGTATGTAAATACAGAGGGAGATATTCGCATATGCTTACACTAACATGAAGAAAAATATAGAAGGGTTCATTATAGGTTCTTAATATGGGTTTCCTGGGAGTGGAGATGATGCTGGGGTGGGGACCAAGGAAGAGCCAAGAAAAAAGGAAAAGAAAAAAAGAACGGACTTTAACATTATGTGATATCAAATGTATGCACTTATGCAACATTTATAAATATCTGAGTATATGTTTAAATTAAAATTTTAAAAACTTAGTTCTCAAACGGACCCGAGCTGGGGAGGAGGCAGCAGGTTTCCCTCCGCCCCCCTGCTGGCTCCGGGTCCCCTGGGGCCGGCGGGCGGGAGGCTGCGCGCTCACGGGCGGGGAGTCGCAGGCAGGCCCGGCTCGTCCCGGCGCCTGCGGGCGCGTGGCAGCTGCACCTCGTCGGGGGCGCGGAGTCCCTCACCTCGAGGGAAGCAGGCGCAGGCCGCCGGGGAGACCGCGCGGGGATTTTCCAGTGGGGGCGGAGGCTCCTGAAAGGCGCATTGTAGGCCCGGGGAGGCCGGCACGGCGCGGGGACAGCGAGGCCTGGGGCTGGGGGGACCCCGGCTGGGCACCCCAGGGCCGCTCCTCGGATCACCCATCTGGCCGAGTCGGCACGATTCTCCTGAAGCTTGGCGAGAGGCCCGAAGCCCCTATTCAGCGCAGAGGTAAGTATTACCCGCAAGGGGGCCTGGGAGCTCATGCCCAATGTGCCACAAGATTTGTGCTCGGGGCTGCCTCATTTTAGAGCCCAAGAGTGGCTTGGGCAGCTCTTGGGAATTGTCCATGTTTGTGGCTCCACCTCCCTGAGGCCTAGCACGGTGCCTTGGACATTGTATACACTCAAGCAACATTTGCGTGGTGAATGACAAGGGCCTTCAGCAGGCCATGTCTTGGGCATGTCCCCATCCTCCCTCCAGAACCTGGGGCAGCATTCCTGTACCATCAGAATCCCACTTGATGGGCTCCATCGTTGTTGCTCTTGGCCTGTATCCTGCCTCCCTCCCCCTATCCCTCTCCAGCCAGACAGGGCTTTCCTGAGGACAGGGGCTGTATCAGACACGTTTAATTACTTCCCAGAGCAAAATTATACACAGCCCAACACACAGTAGGTGCCTTTCACCAAAAGTTACTGTGGCAGGCTGAGAAACAGGACACTTTGAGTTAAGCAGTTCTCTCCATGTCCCTTGAATAAAAAACTGATTAGGTCTTAGATATTCTGTTGTTTGTACTGAGAGAGGAACTAAAAAATGTAGCCTGAGCCCTGGGCCACCCAGGCGGCCTGGTGGCAGGAGGGCAGAGGTGTGACAAAACCTGTAGCTTTTTAAAAAAACTAAAGCACAAAGTTTAAGGGTTGAGTCGAGGGGGCTGAGAAGCTTCTCTTGTTCCCTTGCCCTGGGCTATTTGCCAGGAGAGAGGAAAACGCTTCCAGAAAGCCCAAGTCTGGGTTTAGTGGCTCCAAGGGAAAGATTTTCTACCTGGAACTAAAGCAAGAACTAGGCTGCAACCCAAAATCTTCTGACTTCCTCTGTGACCAGAAAGTTGCAAGAGAGAAACGGGGGAGGGGAGGAAGGAAAGAACACGGACTTGAGGTCAAAAGTCTAGATTTGAGCTGTGCTCTCAGCCACTTAGATCAGCTCCTTGACCCTGGGAAAGTTCCTTGACTTCTCTGAACCTGTTTACTCATCTGTAGCCTGGGGATAATAAGCCCACCTCATTCACATGACAGTCTACTAATGGATGGATGAGTACCTACCTCCGTTCCCTACACAAAGCAGGTCCTCAGTAAAAGATTGTGGATCAGATACTTGCATGCCAATGTTTATTGCAGTATGTTTCACACCAGCCAAAAGGTGGAAGTGACCCAAGTGTCCATTGACAGACAAATGGATAAACAAAATATGGTATATATGTATATCCATACAATGAAATATTATTCAGCCGTCAAAAGGAATGAAGTTCTGATCCATGCTACAACATGGATGAACCCTGAAAACATTATACTAAGTGAAAGAAGCCAGTCACAAATGGACAAATATTGTGTGATTCCACTTATATGAGGCACGTAGAATAGGCAAACTTATAGAGACAGAAAGTAGAATAGAGGTTACCAGGGGCTGAGGGGAGGGGAATTGGAGAGTTACTGCTTAATGGATACAGATTTTCTTTTTAGGGATGATGGAGACATTTTGGAAATAGATAGTGGTGATGGTTGCACAACAGTGTGACTGTAACTAATGCCACTGAATAATATACACTTAAAAATGGTTAAAATGGCAAATCTTATATTATACATATTTTCCCACAATAAAAAAATTTTCAGAAAAAAGAAAAAAGGCTGTGGGATCTGACTGTGAAAAGAAAGTTCTGTTTTTAGCAGCACTTCTGTGATAGCTCCCAACTGGAAACAGCCCAAATGTCCATGTACAGTAAAATGGATGAAGTGCTGTCTATTCACACGATGGAATGCTATGCAGTTGTGAGAATAAATGACAACCACACGCAACAATCTGGGTGAATCTCACAGATGTGATGTTGAGTGAAAGAAGTCAGACGCCAAAGAGGACGTCCTGTATGATTCCGTTTATACAAAGTTCAAAAACAGGCAAAACAAATCCATGGTGATAGAGGTCAGGATAGGGTTACCCTTGGGGAGTAATTATTGGAAGGGGGCATGAGGGGGCTTCTGGGGGCTGGCAATGTTCTGTTCCTGATCTAGATGGTGTTACCTGGGTATGTTCACTTTGGGAAAATTCTCCAAGCTGTTTTACACTTAGCATGTGTGTTCTTTTCTGTATATATGTTTACTTCAACAAAACTTGTTTTTTTAAGGTTCGGGTTCGAGTCTTGAGTGAAGGGAATGGTGAACTAGAAAGTAAAGCTACAGAAGCCTTATTTACACACTTAATCTGCGCCTAGCCTGAGGGACTATGAAACTAGATTTATAATTCTGTACGCTGCTTGCGATTTGTACTGCTTCCCCACCCCTCCATGGAGGCCTCTGTGAGCTGTAACCAACTAGCTTGTGAACTCTAAACAGCCAACTTTGCACAGCTCACACAGCCAAGGATCTGGAGGGGAGTGGGGGTACACCCCAGCACCAAGAAAAGGCCCTGATCCCCGGGTTCACAGCCTCTGAAGCAAAATCCACCATTGCCCTAGAATTGGAGGCACACAGTAGGCATGCAGCAAATACTTGTGGGTGGACTATGTCATAAAAATTCTTCAAGTGCCCCCGAGATCCCACTACCCCGAGTCAGGAAAGGGCTATTTGCATCCCCTCCAGGAGGTGCTTGCAAGGACATAGGGCCTGGGGACCTGGAGAAGAGGTTGCCCTTTCCCTTGACATCGGGAGTCCACCTCCCAGCTGCCCTACTGGATGCTGTGGGGAGAGCTGATCCAAAACATTTGACTTGGCTCGGGCTGACCTAAGGTGACTCCTGACACCAAACAACCCTGCAGTTGGGGTTGGGGGGAGTGGATAATTTATATTTTTACTTGGTGACAAACTGCTAAATAATAGATCTGGCTGGGGTTTGGATTTCTCCCCCACCAGCATGACCAATGTGTTGGCCTGTTGACTCAGTTGGCAAGTTATTTTGGCCCTGTGGGGACCGAGAACTCGGTTTCTGCTCCTGGAGGCCTTCCCCTCTCTCCTGGGTGTTTGGGCCTCCCTCAGGTGTTGTGTTTGTTTACCTGCCTGTCTGGGGCCCTGAGGGTTGGAGAAGGCAGCATGGGCATTTGCCAGTCCCTGGGTTTTTACATGACGTGGGGCGCGTGGCCCTGGGGGAGCAGACTGCTTGCAGGGGTGTAACTCCTGAGTAGCAGCAGCATCTTTCTATTTGTCCCAGCAAACACTGCTTCCCTCTCCCTCCAGGCTCCTCTGCCTTTCTGCCTGCAGCAAACAGCCGGCCACTCCTAGTATTCGCGATAGCAGTACCAGCAACATAATTCCTTACGCAGGAATAGTGCTTTATGGTTTAGGAAGCCCTGTCACAGCGTCTTGTCACTTGACCCTCCCACAGACCCCTGTTTGGAGCTGAGACTCGGGGAGGTTCTGGGACTTACCCAAGGTCATGCCTGGTCCTGTCTTCTCTCCTCTGACACAAGATGTCCTCTTGCCTTTGGAGACTGGGGCAGAGGCTGCTAGTTGCCACCCCTAATCCATTCCTCTTTCTTCCTTAGCAACAGAACCTCAATTTTATTCAAGGCAGCATTGTGCCCAGGCAAAAGAAAAATTCCCAGCCTCACTTGCAGCCAGTGATTAAAACTTCAGGGAAACTCCTTAAAAGGGTAGGGTAGGGACATGGACCCTTTTTACCTTTACACACTGCCTGGAGTTCAGATGTAATGGTTGGAGCCCCGCAGCCCGAAGATGTCCTCATCTTGGACAATGAGGTGACCTTGAGGAAAAAGCCATGTACTAGGATGGTAGAGCAGAAATATAGAAGGGGCCTGAATCTCAGATGACCAGAGAGCCACCATATCAGCCCAGATTTCCTACTTCCAGACTTCTTTTATGTGAGAAAGAAATTGTTTAAGTCACTGCTGTATGGTTTTCTGTTTGCAGCCAAGCTGAATCTCTCCTGATTCAGGGACCCGTTTCTGGTGATACACAGTCTGAACTGCTCCCCTTCCCGCTCACCCACTTGGAATGCAGGGGGCTCTCTCCTCATAGTTCTCAGCTCTCACCGTTTGTACCTGCTGGGCCTGAGTCATGAGAGCTGTCCCAGGCAGGCACCTTTCTGGGTCCCTGGAACCTGCTGAGAGTTCTAGAGAATGACCTATGACACAGTTTCTTCTGTTTGTTCCTATAGCCAGGTGAAACTACTAAGTGGGGAGAACACATGAGAATTCCAAGCACTCAGCAGTTTGCATAGGTTGGATTCTTCTGAGGGATAGTTTACAAACACACACACTTCCAACCCCCCAGACTTCCTGAGGGTGGGACAGAGATTTCATCATTTGGGGCCTACTCATCTGCACTCCTGCCCCCAAAGCGCAGCAGAGAACGGTAGAGTCCATGTTTTTATGATCCCTGTCACATGACTCTTTACCGGTAAGAAATTTGGAGCATTCACCCCTAATAGATGCATGTTTATTGATGTAGAAATTATAGACTCACTCCTCTTCATCCGGATGTGGGAGCTGCAAGTAACTGAAGACCCAGGCAGTGATGGCTAACTCGGGGACCTTGACTCGTCAGGGAGGGTGGGCTCAGCTTGGTTCATCAGGTCACGGGTGTCACTAAGCCCCGGGCCCCCTGGGTTTCTCAAGTTTCTCCATCCTTAGTGTGTTGGTTTTGCTCTCAGTCTGTCTCTTCAAGATCACGTATTAAAATTGTATCTGCCTTCTCAGCAGGAAAAGGGGGCAGGAGCAGTGCCAGCCTGCCATGCTCTGGTACTCGTCCCCTTTCTAAGAGGCAAAATGTCTTTTCCAGAAACCTCTGGTGAATGTGTCCTTCTGCCTCATTGGCCAGCACTGGGTCACATGGCTTCACGGATCACAAAGGAGTCTGGGAAAGTATCAGGCCACAAGAGAAAACAGAGGTGGGAATGGAATGGCTGTTGAGTGGCCACCCCGTAGGTCTGCAATGCACGTGTACTACTGGGCTATTGTATTAGTATATGATAAGACTGACATTAAAAAATAGGGATTTTAAGGGGCTGAGATAAAAAAATAAATAGACATTCTAATGGTACTTCCCACACAGCTCCCAGGGCACAAGCACCCACTTGGAGACCACTGGTGGAGCATAAAGGACACAGCCTCTGCAGCCAGAAGGACTGAGTTTAAATCCCGTCTCTGCTGCTTATTAGCTGCACCCTTGGTCTAACTACTTGGTCTTGTTAATGCTCACTTTCCTCATCTGCAAAATGGGGATAGAATAAAACCCAGTTGGTGGGGTTTTGTACGTTTCCTAGCGTGGTCCTTGGCACCTCGTAAGAAACAATAAATACTAGATATTATGTCTCTCTTCAATAAGAGCTTCCCTTTCATGGGGCAGGGGATGGGGGTGGGGCAAATTAAAGTACTGAAAGCAATGGTAATTCCTCAAAGAGCATTTTAATAATGCCCATCATTTAAGTATCCAGGTGTTTTCATTTCTATAGCAACAAAAGCCACATTCTGAGGATTCCTACCAGGGCTAGAGCATGAGACCAGGAGTCCTGGTGATATTTTCCCAGCTTTGTACTACCTGCTGTAAGCCCCTCATCTCATTATTCCACTCTCTCGGCCTCAGTTTCCTCAACTGGAACATGGGAGAGTTGGGCTAGAAGGTCCTAAGACTGTCCCCTCTCCTTAGGGCATCCCCATTGTCAGTCCCAACTCATGTGACATCTCTCTGCCTGGTCTCTCCACTCCTGCCCCCCTCTACATGCCCCCTGCACTTGATTTCTGAGGCCCTGCCCCTGGTGCTTGCCTTCCCTTTCTCTGGCCTGTTCACCCATCAGTTCCCCCGCCCTCTGGTAACCCTGCCCCTTTGAAAGTGCTCTCTATCCCAGCATCCTATGAGATTCTATCATCTCTCCAGGGAGGAGGCGGCATGAAGGCCTGGTCTCTCCTAGAGACTATACCTGGTTTCAGATTTTTCCCCGAAACAAGTTCAGAGCACTTTCAGTGTACTGGGCCTTGTCCTAAGGGATTCACGTTTTTAACTCACCTAACACTAGGAGGTAGATACGATTATTGTTATCATCATCATTCCTACTTTTAAAATGAGGAGACTGAGATACAGGGAAGTTAAGTAACTTGCCCAAGGTCACACAGCTGGTAAGGGGCAGAGCTGTATGGTTTGCCCAGGCAGTCTGGCTCTAGAGCCCATGCTCTTAACCACTACACTAGATGATACCTAATTTCTTAACTTTGTCTCTTTTTAGTTATGCAACCTTGGCAAGTTATGTAACCTTGTCATTTTTGTAAATGCTGAACCATTTGAAAGTACGTTGCAGACGTCATGACACTTCACCCTAAATGTTTCAGCATGTCTCGAGTGAGAACAGGGACATTTTCCAGTGTAACCTCAGCATCCTCATCAACTCAGGAAATTTGACACTGATAGAATACTGCCATCTAATACAATGTTTATTTTCAAATGCCCCTGTCTCAAAAATGTCCTTTGTAGCTGTTTTTTCTCCCCAATATAGAGTCCGATCAAGGACCACACATTGTATTTACTTTTTGTGTTTTAAAAACTTTTTTTACTGAGATATAATTCACGTGCCATAAAATTCACTCTTTTAAAGTGTACAACTCAGTGGTTTTTTTGGTATATTCACAAAGTTGTGCAACTATCACTACTTCCTAATTCCAGAAAATTTTCATCATCCCCAAAAGAAACTCTGTACCCATTAGCAGTCACTCTCCATTCGCTGACCCCCGCCCCCCCCAGCCCAAAGCAATCACTGATCTGTTTTCTATGTCTATGGATTTGCCTATTCTGGATATTTCATATAAATGGAATCATACAATATATGGCCTTTTATGTCTGGCTTCTTTCACTTAGGATAATGTTTTTGAGGTTCATCCATGTTGTAGCACAGATCAGTACTTCATTCCTTTTTATGGCTGAATAATATTCTATTATATGAATATGCCACATTGTGTTTATTCATCTGTTGATGGACACTTGGGTTGTTTCCACTTTTTGACCATTATGAATAATACTGCTATGACATTGACATTTTTGGGTCCAGGCTGTTATTTTGCAGAACGTCCCTCCATTTGGATTGTCTGATTGTTTCCCTCGTGATTAATTTTTATAGCCTAACAAATGGCTTTCTCCTTCTGCTGAGCCCAGCCATGGGCCAGCATCTCTGTCCAGCTATGCTGTTGGCAGGTGAAACGGCCTGGTGGAGGCAGAGCTCCTTGCCCCCGCAACAAAGCAGCACTGTGCTTCTTCCCACTGCCCGCAGTCCCTACCACTGCCTCCCTGCCCCGTGGGCACAGAACCTCAGAGCTATTTCAGGCCCCTTTGTGGTAGACCTGGCCTGAGAAAATCTGAGGTCCTGGCCGCTGGACACAGCTGCCTTCCTTAGAGGCGTGAAGGTCATTCCCTGGGCTTGGCTCCTTGGGTCTGGTGTCCCAGCCCCTTGCTTCTGGTTCCCACCGACCCCCAGCAGTCACCCCCTGGTAGCCAGCGTGAGGGAGCAGAAGATGCATCACTGGGATGGGCTTCCTGTTGACAAACTCCGGCTTGTGGCATTGGGTGTGGTTAAGGCTCAAAAGAGCATTTATCTAAAATGGGCCCTTTCTGTTCAATGGATTTGGAGCACGTGTATCCTTGAGTCATTGCTCTTTCCTCTATACTGGCAAAAACAACCTTTCTTCTCCAGCTGGTTTCCTCTGTGCAGCCCCCAGGAGTCCCACAGCTATGAAAACCTGGAGTCTCTTCCCTCCTGGACCTCTTCCCCACATTAATAGCTCAGTTTTCCTGGCAAAATCCACAGGGTAGCTGGGGCTGCAGCACCATAGCTGTTCATTTATTTGTTAGAACAGAATGAGGCAGGGCTTTTGAGTTACTTTCTGACTCGCTGTGTGGTTTTGAAAAAGCCACTTGACCACTCTGTGCTCCTGGAAATCAGAGAATGGACGACGCCATTCTTTGCAGCATTTGTCCACAGACTGAGGTTTGTTTGTGGGTTAGACAATGGAGCAAGTGACCGAGATGGGGTGAACCTCCCTCCTTGGAGGTGTAGACATTTAACAATAGGTCAGATCCCCATTTGGCCATCCTGGCAGAGAAAGAGGTGGTTGTGGAAAGAGCATGAGCTTTAGGGCCAGACATTCCCAAGGCCACAACTTGCCTGTCTGCATCTTACTAGCTGTGTGGCCTCGGACAAGTTAATCTCTCTGACCCTCTGTATAATGGGGATAATAGTAGCATTTTCAGGAATTGATGGAGAGATTAAAGGGGGTAACATCTGTAAAGTGCTAAAGACAGTGTCTGGAATGTTGTAGATACCCAGTGAACCACTGATCCTGAGAAAGTGCAGTTGATTAGGGTATCAGCAGGATAGTTCTTTAAAATGTATCTGAATCCTTACTCCTCTCTGTTGGCCAGGTTCTCATGCTGGTTTAAGACAGGTAATTTAGTGTTGTCAGGTGAATACCCTGAAAATTTTACTATGGTATATTTCCTGGAAATTAAGGTCCTTTACCTCTCACCCTCCTTTTTGCTCAACCCAGTTTTCACTTCCTTGGAAAACAGAACGAATCAGAAATGGACTTTAAAAGGTCCTAAGTTGTCTCAAGGAGAACTTTCTGGAGGGTGAAATGCTGCAGGGCAAGGCTGTGAACCCCACCTGTGGGGCCCCATCTCCATGGGAGGCTTGTGGGTTCTGGCCTCCCTGGTGGCATGGCTCTGGGTGGGCCACCCAGGGGGTGAGATTTCAGGACTGCCCAGCCACAAATCCTCCTAATTCTTGATAGTCCTCAAAGCCCATTGACTTAAAGCTTTGATCCCTGCAGGAGTGAGATACCCTGGGAAAAGATATCACTTAATCCCCTTCACTCCTGTAACCCTCGGTGCATGTGACTATAGCAGAAATCGCTCATTGTCCCCCAGGATCATCACTTTCCATCTTCTTTTGTAATAGAACTCCCAAGCTCTGGCTGCCCAAGTAGAGCAGGATTTTTCAACCTCGGCACTGTTAAACATTTTGGGGTGTATAATTCTTTCTTGTGGGGGGCTGTCCTGTGCATTGTGGGACATTTAGCATCATCCCTGGGCTCTACCGGCTGGCACCCTCCCAGTTGTGACCAAAAATGTCTCCAGACATTTCCCAGTATCCCCTGGGGTTGGGGAAAAATCTCCCTGGTTGAGAGCTACTGAGTTAGAGACTACATTTCCCAGCCTCCCTTGCAGCTAGGTGTGGCCACATAATGAGGTTCTGGCCAATGGCACATGACTTGGAACACGCAGAAGTGTCGATGTGAGCAACTGCCAGTTTCCCTTAAAGGGAAGAACGGGCCCTCTACTTCCCTTCTGCCCTTCCCACTGGCTGGAATGTGAACACAGCGCCAGGAGCTGGGAGATGGAGCTGTGGGTCCAGGTGGCAGAACAACTACAGAGGAGCCCAGGTGCTCAGTGATGTGGAGTCATTGTACCCACCCCATTGCTTGTTCTTAAACTGCTGTGTGTGAGAGAGAAATAACATTCTATCTTGTTGGAGCCACTCTTATTTGGGCTTTTGTCACAGCAGCCAAACTATATCCTAATTAACATACTGAGTTTGTCACCTCCTTTGCTGACTGCAGAGTGGGAAACAAGCAGTGAGGAGAACATGAATGCATAAATAAAGCAAAGAATGACTGAACCTGTCTCTAGAGAGCCCCTTCCAAGTTCTAGGCACTGTGATAGGGGTTTTCTGCTTTTACTTGCTTAATTCTCTAACTCTATAGGAGAGGGACTATTATCCCTGTGTTTCCAGAAGAGGAGGCCAAGGCTCAGAGAGGTTGAGTGACTCGTCCACACCACACAGCCAGCAAGGGACAGAGCCCAGTTTCAGTCCTTGGCTTGAAAGACCCCCCTCCACCACGCTGTTCCTTTGATTGAGAGACCATGCAAACATGAGGCTCCGATAAGGACGCCCCTGCCTGCAGGATAACCTGTCACACGAAGCCCTGCTCCTCTCTCCACCCCAGCACTGTCTCTGCTCCCGTCACACCCCACATTCAGCTGTGCTCATCTCCTGGTGGTCCTGGGCTTGCCTGCTCTTTCCTGCCTCCACACCTTTGCTCAGGCAGCCCCCTGGGGCTGGGATGCCTATAACACCCTTCCAAATCCCTACCCCCTAAATCTGCTGGCTCAGAGCCCTTCTACAGGACTCTGCTCAGTCATTTCCTACTCCAGGAAGCCTTCTCTGACTATACCCTTCTCAGTCAGACCAGGTTCCTCTGCTCTGTGCTCCCTCCACATCTGTGCCACCCTGTGATGGCACCTCCCACACTGTGTGAGTTGTGGTGTCTACAGGAGGGAGCTCCTCAAGGGCAGGATTCTGTCTTCATTGTCTCTGTCTCTTCATTGACCAATGTGATGTCCAACACAGTCCTTACTCAAGGAGGGAGGAGAGAGAGGGGATGCGAGGATGCTGCAAAGTGAGAGAACCAGCTCACAATTTATTCATCCCTTTATGTGTCCACAGTGAAAATGAGTTGCTAGTTGCTATGAGGAGTTTCACAGAAAGGAAATGTCCTGGGTTTGGCCCTTAAAGAGATAAAAGACTCTAAGAGGAACCTAAGAAGTCAAATATAGAACATGCAACGAGATGAGCTGTGGATACTCTGTTTGTCGATCATCTGTCGAGTGGGTCCCCTGAGGCCCTCAGCAGGCCCTGGGCTCTCTCCACCCCATCAGTCCCTAGGAATGCTGCCCATTCTCGTGGCAACCTGAGCAAGTTGTATTAGGAAGAGTGACCTGCTGTCTGAGAGCGGCACACCAAGGTTCCCATGCTGGAGAGAAAGTCCAGGTCCCCCTGCCTCCCAACCACGACTCACCCAGGTGGTAGGAATTATCCCAAGTCTTGTTCTGGGGGACCTGCTGGCTGCTGCACCCTTCTCCAGCCCTCTGCTCTTGAGAAGCCTTCCCAGAGACCAGCAATAGAGACTTGTAGGACAGGATAGTTTGCTTCCTCAGGCGCTCTGGAAGCTAGGAGGGGCATCTGGAGAGCCAGAGGACAAGCTGGACACCTCAGGACACACAACCAGACTCCCCCACTGTGCGGGGGCCACCCACTGGTCCAGAGCTTCCATAGGGTGCTCCTATGGCCCCCTGACCAGTGGGCTTGGAAGTCTGGGCAAGAAGCCCAGCTGCAAGTCCACCCTTTGCCAGAATAACTTTCCTTTCTCCCCAGGCGAGGGAGGGTGGAGACATGGCCCCGCTGTCTGAATCAGCCCTGCAGGTGGATGAGAACAACAGATGTCCTGGTGGTGGTGGGGCTGGGGACGATGACGGCAGCCAGGCCTACCGAGGACATGTCGGGTACTATTCTGAGCACTTATTTAATCCTCACAACCTCCTCGTGAGATTGATCCTGATATTACCCTCTTCATTATCCAAGGGATCCTAGAACCATTTTCCAGGGCAAAACACTCCCACAGAAGCACCCGCCCACTCTGTAAGGCCTTGGGCAGGTCCCTTCGCCTTTCAGGCAGACACCCTGTCTGCGAGACACCAGCCCTGACGAGTTCCACCAGTGCTGTGAGACCAACAATGTAACTGTGCTTTGACGAGGTGGTGGGTGTTAACCAGACTTACTCTGTTATTCCTCCCTTCTTCAGACGGCCTGGCCTGCCTGCAGACGCTGGGGCCCGCCAGTGTTCTCCAGGGAGGGAGTCTGATTCTTCCATATTTGCATTGTCCTCTCTCTTTTTCCTCACTGACCACCCACCATTTTGTACAGCCTTAGGAGGGCCTGGCCAGTGTGGACAAGGGTCCCAGCTTTGTTACCACGGGCAAATCACTTCCCCTCTCTGGGCCTCAGTTTCCTCATCTGTAAAACAAGGGGGTTGTACAGAGCTATCCCTTTGAGCGCTAATGTCCTTATGTCTTGTGATCAAAGGCCAGCAGAAGGGCTGGAGGACTCAGGAAAGCTCAGCCTCAGCTCAGCTTCCCGTGTTAATGGCTTTGCTGAAAGGAGGCCCCTGGCTGTGGAAGCTGCTTTATCGAAACGTGTTCCAGCTCACTTAGATTACTCCTCACTCCGCTGAACTTCAAAAGGGGCACAAGGGCTCCTCTGCAGACAATTGCCAGAGGAACATCAACACGGCCGGTCAGGCTGGAAGGGGTCACCTCACTCGGCTGCGGGGCAGTTGTTTATGGACCCGTGATGGGAGGAAGAAAGAGGAGGCAGGCTGGACCCTCATGTGGCTGAGCCTCTGTGGCTTTCACATGGTCATCATCTTCCCCTGGTCTCCAAATCTCAAACCCAAAAAGACAGTCCTGATGGGCCACAAAGACGGGTCCTAACAGGGTGAAGTATAATTGGAGGAGCTGCAAGTGTCATGCTCAGAGGGAGAGAACAAAGCAAATTTGTGAGAGTGACAGCTCATGGGTGAAATGTGTGAGCAGTTTCGTGTGTGGAAAAGGACACAGGTCTTAGGTGATGATAAAAGTTAGTCGTGTGATGTGGCTTCCAGAGAAACTGAAGCTTTGGTGCTTCCTTTAGAGAAATATAGTATGAAACTGAAGAAAAATGAGAATATTAATTGTTACTGTTTATAAGTGCTTGCTGGGCTAGACACTGGACCTAGCCAGTTATATGGATTATCTCATCTGATCCTCATAATACCCAATGAAGTAAACACTATCATGATCTCCCCCTATTTCTGATGAGCAAACTTAAGTTCAGAGAGGTTAAATGACTTGTCCAAGGCCACACAGCAGATAAAGGGCAGAGGTGGGCTTCAACCTTGGGTCTCTCCACCAATTCTGCCACCAAAACAACGTCATGCGATGAACAATTGAAAGAGTAGTGGCTGTGAGTCTTGAACTATTTTAAGGATATGTGGGGGAAGGGGGATTGGACTTGCCCTGCAGTGAGGCACTGGGAGGAACCAAGACTGAAGGGCGAAAGGAAACTATCTTCTACTCAATGCAAGGAAGACATTTCTAGGAGCCAGTGTCTGAAGACAGCAGGCCACCTCAAGAGTAGTGATTTCTTTGACCGTGGGGGTGTTTGTGCATAACCACCTGGCAGGGAGGCAGGCAAGTGGATTCAGTAGGTGGTTGAAGAAAGCCCCTGCTGCTAACTCTGAGATTTTGGCAGATTCAGGGTTGAGGGACCCCGTCAAGTGGGCGTATCTTGGTCTCTGGCATCCAGCAAGTTTCATCATATAAAGGACTTCTCCAGGTGTTACTGGAGGTACCTCTAACCAGGCTGCCTCAGGCCAAGCTGAGAACTAACCTGGCTTGAAAGAACACTGGCCTCAGGGTCGGAAGACCTGGTCTTTTGGCTTCAGCTTGCAGCTCTGTGCCCTTGGGCAAGTCAGGTGACTTCTCTGGACCTCAGTTTCTTCACTGGTAAAAGTGAGCTTGGATTGCATCAGTTCTGTGGCCCTGAAACATAAACAGATGTTTCAGAGGAATTTGGGATCTCAGACAAACCCTAACTGTGTCTCAGAGGCAAGTGTTGGAGAAACAGAGGCAGTGGAAGGAAGGCTGAGAGTGGGCCCCAGGCAGCGTTCCGGGGAAGGGAGGTCCTCTTAGGGGCGTGGGCTGAAGTGGTCCTGGCTTGGAGGTCAGGGCTCAAGAGCTGGGCTGGTGGCCCAAATGGGGAAGCCAGTTCTTGCCTTTTTATCTTGGAGGAGCTGGTAGAAACGTGCTCAGCAGACAAAACAAACACACCCAGGTGGTTTGTTGGGGAAGGTGTGTGTTTTGTCTGCCGAGCCTGACGCCAACTGGTGTGCTTCTTCCTGCACAGAGACACATCAGACAGGCTCGGAGAGGCCCTAAGTGAAAGAGAGGAGGGGAGCAGGCATGCAGCTCCCAAAGGGCTGTCTGTGCTTTGCGGTTAACACCCCTGTCAGTCTTTGTTAGTATTGTGAGTGAGGAGAAACTCCTTCAGGGTCTGCTTTTTGAACTGAGGAAAACCTGGGTTCGAATCTCAACTCTGCTACTCACTAGCTGGGCGAATTGGGGCAATTCATTTAACCTAGGATGTCCATATAGTTTATCATCCAAATGGGGGCACTTTTGAGAATGGAGGGGAAAGCTAGTATTAATTATGCTGGAGCAACAGCATAAACCGAGACTATTTGGGGGAAGCTGGGACATAGATCACCTTGCTTAACCTCCTCAAGCCTATTTCTGCATTGAGAAAATGGACATTGTGCTTTTAATATGTACGTGCTTCATATGGCTGTCTGAAGATGCAGTGAATGACACCGCATTTAGTGGGTGCTTAGTAAGAGAAGGTTCCATGTTGCCCTTCTCTGTGTTCCTGAGAGGGGCTCTGAAACGGGGCTAACTGGGGTCCCAGAGAAGCTGTGCTGGGGCCTCCGTCAAATCCGTGTGTTCTTTCCTGGAGGGCCTGTGCCCAAAGCCAGCTAGGACTTAGGCCTCCCTTTGGGATCTGTTTGCCTTTTCATAAACACAGACACAGGGTTTTTCTTGGCTAGGCCCCTCTGCTCACAGCTCAGGGATTGTACCTTGAAGCATTCACTCCCAAGTGATCTGAATCAGGATCTACCAGGAAGTTTGTTTTCCAAGGCCTTAGTCAACATGTGGGTGGGGAGACGCCAACCAATTTCAGTGCAGAGTCAACTGCTTTTTAAATAGGAACTTTTATGTTAGTCAGACTTTTCAAAACAACATAATATTTAAACAAAACTCCATTTCCACCTTTCCATCACCAGCAGCAGTTGCTGAAGATATTTCTGTTCCAACCAGAGGCTTCCCCGACCCACGTTTTAGCTCGTTCTCTTACTCTGTCAGAGCCTAGGCTATGATGTCATATGGTGGGGTGTGAAATTATTCTTTCATGGGCCTCAATTTCCCCTTCTGGCTCCTCCCATGGACTCGAAGGACTGCTTGGGCCAGCGTCTTATTTTGCTTCATTCTAATCCTTTGGTTTGTTGATTGCCTAAATAGTAGCAATACAAGCCCCCACCTTCCGAGATACCTCCTCCCCAGGAGTTCCCATATTTCAGCATTTGAAGCTCATAGGTCAGACTGCCTTTCAGGTACCATTAAATATTTTTGACAAAGTATCATGGGTCCCAACTGTGGTCACCCTGAGTAGGCCCAGACTTACACCTTACTGAAACTTGCGAATTGGCTGGTTGCACACACACTTGGCATCCTCCCATAGCTCTGGACCCCTGTTGGTGTCTACTCTGGCCCTTCCCTCCTGGCTCCTACTTTCCCAGGGCCTGTCCTGTGTCACACCCCCATGGGGCATCTCTTTGCTGGCTGGGCAAGTCAGGCAAAGTCTAAGAACTCCTCAACCAACCTGTTGTGCACTTAGGATGTGTCCAGAGCTCTCTGCTAAGTGTTCCATGAACAGTGGTCTAGTGCTTGAGAACACGGGCCTAATGTAAGCCACCAAGTAACCCCTCTGTGCTCAATTCTGTCGCTTGTAGAAGAGGGATGATAACCGTAGAAGCTCCCTCATTGGATTGGTGTGAGAGTTCAGTGAGTTCACGAGTGTAAAGTGCTTATAGCCTGTCTGACATTTCGCAAGTGCTCAATTGCTGTTAGCCACTTTTACAATAAATCCTCACCACAACCGTATGAGATGGGGACTCTGACTATCCCCATTGGCAAACGAGGACCTGAGATTTGGAAAGGTTAAGTAAGTTGCCCAGGTCATGTGCTGGAATGATGGGCAATCAGAAAGCTTTGGGAAGTCTGGGGCCCTGCTCTCTGTGACTCGAGAGTCTGGGTTAAATCCCAATTCAGGTCCGTCTGCATATGTTTATAGACACCAATGTGCCAGCCTTGTGCCAGGAGCAAGGGAGCCAGCAGGGGGGCTCCACCTGGTCTCCAGCCCAGCCCACAAAAGCAGGCCCTGGACTAGGCACAGTTAATCTCCAGCCTTCCTCACTGGCTTCACCTGGCTTATTAAAACCAGACACGTTATGAGTTTACTTAGCATCTGCAGAGAGCGTCTTTCATCTTCAAAGGCTTCCCGAAGTACCAACCAATTAATCCTTACAACACCCTCATCTCGTAGACAAATATTTATCCTCATTTCATACCCAAGAAGACTAAGATGCAGAGAGGGGAACAGACTGGGCAGGAGGAGGAAGAGTGAGTGGCAGAGCTAAGCAGAGAATTCCGGAGCCCCAGAGCCTGCTGGCTGTCCAGTCCATCTGGAGGCTATAGGGAAAGTCTGCCCGTAATACCTTTCTTTTTCTTTTTTTTTAATGGAAGCAGAACCTTTTGCAAGTTCAGAAGAATTAGATTTCTTTAATAGTAACCTGCAGGAAATACATTAAAAACACATTCTATCAGTTACAAATCTTAATGTCACCAGCCAAGGATGAGGGAATTAATGCCGAGCCCAAAAATACATATAGTCAGCAACTCCGGGGCAAGGGCAGAGACGATTTATAGAGTGCGAGGTCTGGACGTCTGGAGCAGGCAGGCTGAGCTCAGTGGTGAAATTGAAACAGGGCTGTTTTCAGAGGGGGCGGGGGGGGGCAGGCTGCCGAGGTGGCTTTGATTCAATCATTGTTCCCCATTTCTTCTCAACGTAAATTTTTTTTTTAATGCTCTAAAGGCCATGTTCTGATCTGTCATGAGAAAACTGCTTTCATTAACATAAGCTCCCGTCATGGGCACTTTAAAAGAATCAACCCCCAAAAGGAAGTGTCCCCACCCAAACAATCTAACCCTGATGATCTCCTCTGTCTACCTGGGTCAGACAAAGGGGTGGATCCAAGCAGTGGTTCAGCTGGAGAATCTGGACATCGAAGTCAAAACATATGTATAATTAAAGTGGTTTCAATTCCTTTAACAGCAGGCATTTTTCTTTACTTTTATATTGTACAATAAAATACAGTTACAGAAAACCATACCGAAAAAAGGTATAGCTTAGTAAATTGTGGTAAGGGAAGCAGCACAGGTCTTCTAAATTCGTGTAATTTTTGGACTCAGTGTTCCATTTTGCCAAACCTGAATCTAACCCAACCTTGGAAAAGAAAAGTTTTGAATCTCAGGAGTATAATGTACCCATTTTAGGAAGGAAAGTGACCTAAAAATGATGTACAGCACTCAGCTGTTAATTTAGGGCTGCCACATTCCCAGCCATGTGCTTGTTGCTTACACAGAAAGGGTATTAAAGGACTCAGTGGGCACTAGGAGCCGAATCCCACAAGCAGAGATGGACTTAGGTCTCCAGCACGTTCCCGCTACTGGCCTCTCTTGCTGAAAACCACACAGCATCCCTCGGGGGTCTGGGCGAGTTGCTCCACAAGCCTTATGGCCATTTCTCCCGAAGGAAAAGGTGAGAAGGCGTTGCATCACACATCCTCCCTTTACAGGTGAGGAAACTGAGACCACAAGTCTGATGTGAAGTCAGTAGATAGTGGGAGAGCCAGGTCGTAAGATTCCCTGACCAGTGCTCCTCTGCAATATCACTGTGCCTCTTTTCCCATGATATGCCCATGTTGGGTCAATAGCTGCTTGTCAGGAACTGGTAACCACCACTTTCTAACCAGCCTGAGGACCCGGTAGCATGATCAACCATCTCAGTTTGCCTGGGGTTGGGGGTGGGGGTTCCTGGTACATGAGATTTTCAGTGTTAAACGGGGATAGTCCCAGGTAGACTGAGACAAGTTGGTCACTCTACTGGACTGTGTCCATGTACCTGATGCCCAGTCATGTTGACTGATCAGTGGGCACTCAACATGTGGGGGGAATCAAGTTAGAGAGGAAGATGGGGTTTCTTGTGCTGAACGAGTTGACTTGGAGTACAATTATCCAAATAATTGAGATTTTTAAAAGTTACTGAAGGAAAAGTGGGGGTTTATCCTGAATTATAATAGCTAACACTTTGAGTGTGCTTTATAATTTTAGTGCATTTTCGCATTCCAAATCTTAATTATTTGGGCCCTTAAAGCAAAGAATATCTGATTAAAACCATTGTTACAAAGTAGGAGACTGAGGCACATAGCTGGCCTAGTGACCAAGAGCCGCCCACCTGGCTGTGAGGGATAAAACTTGAAAAAGCCTGTTTTCTGACCCTTGGCTGATGCTGTTCCCCACTCTTTCTCTAGTCAGGAACCCTGGCTAGAGGCCAGACCTGGAGTTCTCTCTTTATTTAATTATCTGGAAGCAGGAAGCCAGAAGCTGGGGATTTCTAAATTCAATTCCAAGGACCTTGGATTAACAGCAAAATAATTCTGTGACTGGTGAGTTGCTGTTAGAAAAGAACCTTAGAGGGTCCAAAGAATGATCTCGGTTTGATCAAGCCCGGCCATTTGTTTACCTTTGCCCTCCATGCTCTGAAAGCCGAGCTCCTTCTGAGACAGTATTCAGGCTCTCCTGCCCCAGATGCCATTCAAACAGCCCCCAGCCCTGGACACAGCCTTCCACTCGAACTGGAGCTGCTGGACTCTGCACTTCTGAAATTGGAGCTGGAGATGGAATGCTTAGCCAAGTCGCATTTCAATGCCTTTCTTCTCTCTTGGGTTTTAAGTGCTTTTTCTGGCCTCAGGGTATCCCTTGGAAGTTAATAAAACTTACTACATCAAAGGCCTCCACAGCCATTACCCAATTAAAACCTCACAGCACTCCAGCAGCAGGTAAGCATTATTAACCCCATTTTACAGATGGGGAAACTGAGGTTAATTGGTTTGCCCCCGGTTACTGAGGAAATGAGTGTCCCAGCTGGCATTAGACTGAGTAGAGGTGGTTGTTTCATGACAAAATCCATATTTCAAAGCACCTTGATTCTTAAAGATTTCTTTTTCCTTCAGGAAACTGATTCCTCACTGGCTGCACTGAGGATGAAGAATTTCTCCAAAGGTGACTCGTCAGAAAGCAGCAGCTCCTGCCTTCAACCAGGAGAGGTGCCATAAAAATAGATGAAAGCTAAGAGTTTAGTATGGTAATTTAGGAAACAATTTGGGCCTTTCAGAAATTAATGTTATTTAAAGATGCAGATTCATCCACCCCAGTGGCCTCCTAGGAGTGCTTCCTGAACCATCTGGTTCAATCAGCTCATTTTCTTTCCCCTAATCCTCCTGGCTCTCGTGTGTGTATGTACAGCGAAGGTTCCTGGGGAACTCGCAGCATGAATAAAAAGCAAAGACCTTTCTCTTTCACCAGCCACCTCTCCTCTTTTCCAAACAGCATTAAATTCCTAATCCTGTTTATTCTTAGTGGGGGTATAAAATTCGTGTTCCAACAGACAATGAGGAGATCTGTGGAGGCCTCCACCACAAGGCTCGTGTCCTTTCAGTTTGGGTCCGGCCAAGATGGTTGGGGTATCTTTACCCCATTCTCTGAGAGGACCTACAAAACCAGGTGGTGTTTGGGAATAAATTTGCCCAGGCCTGCTGAAGGAGGAAGCAAAAAAACGAATTTTTTTTTTTGGTCTGGTTAAAGCTATCCCTGAGCCACAGGGAAGATTTCAAAGACTCAGGTGAATGTTTTCAAAAGGAAGGTTTCAGCAGAGTCCCAACTGTGTAAGTCCCCGCTTTTTGCTGTTCAAGTCCAATTATAATCCACAAAGGCAGGATGCCGTGTTTACGTAAATAATTGCCAGATTTTGGATAGCCAGACGTGTTGCGGCACACGGAAGGCAAGCCCATAAATTACATTTGCGGAATTAAGGGTCAGATTGATCTTATCTCTGTAAATCCGGCCAAATTCCAGCCAGCTAAAGGCACATCCGGTTGACTGAGCCTTAGGAGGCACAGGCCCCAGAAACCAGTGATCCTGAGGATGGCGCCACCCCCCACACCTCCCTTTCTGCTTCTCCCTGCTCCAATTTACTGGCTGGCTCTGAGAGGTAGAGGGTGGCAGGAAGAACTGTCCCAACTTGCTCTTTGCCCAACCTGCAAGGGAGGAAGGCAGGAGAGGGGTGTAGGCATCTCACTTCTATCCTCTCCTTTTCCTCCTGGACCACACAGGATCTGGCTCCTAAAACAACAGCAACAATACAGGAGTGGTGATGGGAAACAGCAAAACTGAGAGAGCAATAGAACAGGACGCTGCGAGAGATTTCCCTCCTGCACAGGCCAAACCTCTGTGTTTTCATTCATTCAACAAAGATGTATTGAGCAACCACTGCACCCCCAGGGCCACGGCACAGTGCAGTGGCTGAGGGCTCAGCCTCTGGAGACAGAAGGTTTGAGTTTGAATTCTGCTTCTGCTGGCTACCCTGGGCAAGGACCTAACTCCCCTGGCCTCAGCTTACTGATCTGGAAAGTGGGATAGTGATAGCACCACTCCATTAGAGCAGGATGAAGATTAATTGAAGTTATTCATAAAGAGCTCTTAGAACAAGTCCTGGCACATAGTAAGCACTCAACAAATGTTGGTTATTGCTATTATTATTATTATTATTATTATTATGACTGTGCTAGGCACATGTGGACCTCTGTTCTGAAGGTGGTTATGAGCTGGTTGAGACAGACGTTCCCACGTAAACACAAAGGGTGTGTATGATTGATTAGGTACCAAGTGAATGAAAAAGACAATTAAGTTCTAAGGAGCAGGCAGAAGGGGAAGGTAGCTGTGGCAGGAGAAGACTTCCGGAGGAAGGAAGGCTTTAGCTGGGCTTGAAGGATGTGCAAGATTTGGCTGGGCCCCAGAAGGGCATAACAGATAGGGAGAGAGCTCGAGGTGAGGGGCTAGAGCCCCAAGAATCCACAAGCATTAAGCTAGAAGTCAAAGTGTTATGCTAGAAGTCTGATGCTTCCACAAGGATAAGCCAGACCTCTTCAGTTAAGATTTCCAAATTGAAACATTGGCCTCTCTCTTATAGAGAAAGAAATACTGATTTGTGTTAACTTCCTCTGACGAAACAATGTTACAAAGTAGGGGCAACAGAGTGCATTGTGAAGACACCAGAAGAGGCATGGATCTATTATAAATAGAGCCTCAATTTATAAAATGGGAGGATAGGTGTATCTGATAGAGATGTTATTGAAATAAAATAATATTGTTTGGTGAAGTAAAAAAGTGTTCTATTCATTCAATCACTCTTTAAGTATGTATCAGGTGTTTGCTGTGTGCCAAGCATTCAGGGAAACTCTGACAGTGACAATAAACATGGTTTCTGCTATAGATGTGTTGATCGTATATTTGTCATTTTCTACAAGTTAGAAAACAATTTAAAATAAATAAAGCAGGTACACATCAAGCAAGCATTTCAAAAACATTTCTATATAGTACATATCCAAAAAATGTTTAATCTGCCTCCATGTAGATTTCATAAATGAATTTGGTCTTCATTTGAATAAGAATTACAGTAATTTGTCCCTGAACATTTAAAAAGTAACCCTATCACCTATAATTGAATTTCTAAACAAACTTTTTCTTGGCTGTCACTACTTACAAAGATGAATTAATTCAAGAAGTATTCAATGAATGAACCAACCATGTGTCCAGCACTGTTCTAGTTGCGACAAAAGATAAGAAAGAATTTGAAGAGAAAGAAGGACTTTCACTTCTAGCCAAGATGGAACAACAGGGACTAGATTTACTCTCCTGCCTGAAACAACTGGGAAAAAAACAACAGACAAAATATATGAAACAATGGTTTTCAAACCATTTCAGGCAATGAAGGACAGTTATTGAGAGGAAAATAAACAAGGTAAGCCCTACAATTGCTCAAACTTACTGCCTTATCAGGGTTTCCAGGCTGTAGCACAGGAAGAGAAAACCCAGGCAGAGCCCAGCAAATTCTCAGAGTTGAGAATTTCCTGTCTGGGGACAGAATTAAAAGTCTGGTGAGACCAAGGTGGCCAGAATTTGCAGGACAGAGTACCTGAGAGGACAGAGCTGCACAGAGTTCTGGAGAACTGTGGAGGGTCTCCCTCAGATATTCAGCATGATTGACCCATGAGTATGAGGAAACTACCCAAGTCTGGGGAAAGAACCATCTGAGAGGATTAGAGAACAATGGTAGGCGTTCACACAGAGCTGAGAACAGGTCTGTTCCTACCAGCCAGACTGGAAAACTTCGTCAGTCATGGGCATTGGATAGAATATTCAAAAGGGTATTGCCTCAGTAGAAGGGAATAATTAGCCCTACCCTAAACACTGCTCTGGTCCCACCTAACAACTCTTAAAAGTAAGACCAAAAGGATCAAACAGTTTCCAAGGAATCTAACTGGGTCCCATAACAAAGCTCAAGAATATTTACAGATATACTAAAATATCCAGCACCTGACAAGGTAAAATTCACAATGTCTAGCATGGAAACAAAGATTATCAGGGATAATATTACCCATAATGAAAAAGAAAATAAATCAGAATTGACCCAGAACTGACACAGATGTTATAATTAGCAGCCAAGGACATTAAATCAGCTATATATTCCATATGTTCAAAAACAGATATGATATAAAAAAGATGCAAACTAAACTTTTAGAGATGAAAACTACAAGTGAGATGAAAATCACACTGGCTAAGATTAATAGCAGGTTAGACATTGCAGAAGAAAATTTTAGTGAACAGGAAGACATAACAATAGAAACTATTCAAAATTAAACATACAGAAAAAAAGTTTAAAATATGAAAAGGTCATCAGTGCACTACGAGACAACTTCAAGCAGCCTAATATACATGTAATTGGAGTCCCTGAAAAAGAGGTGGGAGTAAGAAAAATTACTTGAAGAAATAATGGCAAAAATTTTTCTACAGTTGATGAAAATTATAAACTCACAGATCTAAGAAGCTTAATGAGCTCCAAGCACAAGAAACCTGAAGAAAGCTACACCAACACACATATAATCCAAATCCTCAATACCTGTGACAAAGAGAAAATCTTAGAAGCAGCCAGAGAAAAAAGACTCATTATATACAGAGGAACAAATATAAGGATAGCTGCAGATTTCTCACTGGAAACAGTGTAACTGAGAAGACAGTACAGCAAAATGTTTTAAGTACTGAAAGAAAAAAAAAAACCCAACTCAATCTAAATCCTATACCCAGCAAAATTATCTTTTAAAGTGAAGGTATAATAAAGATCTTTTCAGATATACAAAAGCCGAAAGAATTCATCACCAGCAGAACTGCCCTATAAGAAATGTTCAAGGAAGTCCTTCAGGCAGAAGGAAAATGATACCAGATGGAAACATGGATCTACCCAAAGGAATGCAGAGCTCTGGAAAAGATAACTACATGGGTGAATATGTAAGGTTTTTGTAACTGTGTACATCTCTTTGAAAGGAAACTGACTGTTTAAACAAAAAAACACTATGATGTATTGTGTGGTTTCTTACATATGTATAAGTAAAAAGGATCACAACAAAGCATAAAGGCCAGGAGGGGAGAAATGGGTGTATACTATAGTAAGGTTCTTATAATATATATGAAGTGGTATATTATCAATTAGAAGCAGACTGTAAGATATATATACCATAAACCCTAAAGAAACCACTAAAATAACAAAGAATTATAGCTACTGAGCCAGCAAAGGAAATAAAATCGAACCATAAAAAATACTCAATTAATCCAAAAGAAGACAGAAAAAGAAAAAAAAGGAACAAAAAGAAATGGGACAAATGTAAAACCAATAGCAAGATGATAGACTTAAACTTAACCATATCATTAAGTACATGGTCTGTGTTATGTGATTTCACTTATATGAGGTAACTAGAGTAACCAAACTCATAGACACAGAAAGTAGAATGGTGGTTGCCAGGGGCTGGGGGAGGGAGAAATAAGGAGTTATTGTTTATGGGTATAGCGTTTCAGTTTTGCAAGATGAAAAAGTCCTGGAGATTGCACAACAATGTGAATATACTTAACACCACTGAACTGTACACTTAAAATGGTTAAGATGGTAAATTTTATGTTATGTGTATTGTACCACAACTAAAACCAAACCAAACCAAAAAACTCACATATTTCTTTGAGGTGAAAAAAAGTAAATGGTCTAAATGCTCTAATTAAAAGGCAGAGATTGTCAGATTGGATAAAAAAGCAAGATCAAATTATATGGTGCTTATAAGAAACATACTTTAAAGACACAGATATGTCAAAAAGTAAAAGGGTGGAAAAAGACATATCATACTAACACTAATCAAAAGAGAGAGAGACCTGGGCTGTAATGTACAGTTTGGTGAGTATAGTTAATAATACTGTATTGTATATTTGAAAGTTGTTAAGAGAGTTGATCCTAAAAGTTCTCACTACAAGAAAAATAATTTGTAACTATGTGTGGTGGTGGATGTTAACTAGACTTACTGTGGTGATCATTTTGCAATATATACATATATTGAATCATTATGTTGTACACCTAAAACTAATATAAAATTATATGTTATATATATGTGATGTCTATGACTTGGAAAGATGTCCATGATATATTACTAAGTTAAAAATAGTTGTAAAAAAAAGATGGAGTGGCTATGTTAACACCAGACAAAGTAGATTTCATAGCAAAGAACATTGCCAGGCATAAAGAAGATAATTTCATAATCATGATAAAGGAGTCATTCATCAAGATGACTTAATTCTAAAAGTTTATGCATCTAATAACAGAGTTTCAAAATACAAGAAGCCAAAACTGATAGAACTGCAAGGACAATAGACAAATCACAATTACAGTAGGAGATTTCAGGACTCCTTCTTAATAATTGATATACAAGTAGGTAGAAAATAATGAAGGGTATAGAAGACCTGAACACTATCAATCAACTTGACCTAATTGACATTTATAGAACACTCCATCCAACAACAGCAGAATGCACATTCTTTTCAAATGCACATGGAATATTTTCCAAAATAGGTCATATTCTGGGCCGTAAAACAAGTCTCAATAAATTTAAAAAGATTCAAGTCATTAAAAAATATGTCTTCTCATCACAATGGAATTAAATTAGAAGTCAATAACAGAAAGATTCTTGGAAAATCTCCAAATATTTGGAAACTAGATAACACTTCTAAATAACCCACAGTCAAATAAAAATACAAAAGGGAAACTAGAATGTATTTTGAATGGAATGAAAATGAAAACATATCAAAATTTGTGGGCTAATACTAAATCAATACTTGAAAAGTCTTAAATCAGTAACCTCAGTTTCTCCCTTAAGGAATTAGGAAAAGAAGAACAAATGAAACCTAAAGGAAGCAGAAGAAAGGAAATCGTAAAGATCGGAGTAGAAATTAATGAAGTAGAATACAGCAAAACAATGGAGAAAATCAATAAAGCCAAAAGGTAGTTCTTTGAGAAGATCAATAATATTGATGCCTTTTGCCATATTGATCAGAAAAAAAGAGAGGAGACCCAAATTACCAATATCGGTAATGAGAGAAGTGTCCTCACTACAGATTTTACAGGTAATAAAAGCATAATAGAATATTATGAACAACTTTGCTGATGTCAACAATGAACAATAAATGAAAATACATTAGACAATACTTAGATATAATGGATAAATTACAAACTTATCCATTTGGAAAGTTTGGAAAGACAAACTACCAAAACTCATTCAATAAGAAGAGGAACCTGAATAGCCCAGTTTCTATTAAAAAAATTGAACTTGTAGCTTAAAACCTTCTCTCAAGATAACTTCAGGCCTAGATACTTCACTGGTAAATTCTATAAATATTTAAAGGAGAAATAATACCAATTCTATACAAATTCAGAAAACTGAAGAGGAGAAAAACTTCCCAACTCAATCTGAGGACAGTATTAACCTGATACTAAAACCAGACAAACACATTTATAAGAAAAGAAAACTACAGACCATTATCTCTCATAAACACAGATGCAAAAATTCCAAACAAAATTTTAGCAAATCAAGTCTAACAATACATAAAAAGATAAAATACATCATGACCAAGTGGGATTTATTCCAGGAAGGCAAGGTTGACTTAACATTAAAAAATCAATATAATTCACAATATTAACAAAGTAAGAAAGAAAAACCATAAAATCTTAGTAGCTGCATGAAAAACTTTTGACAAAAATACAACATCCATTCCTGGTGAAAAACTCTCAGCAAATTAGTAGTACAAGGGAACTTCCTCAACCTGATAAAGAGCATCTATCAAAAACCCATAGGTAACATCCTACTTAATACTGGGAGACTGAATACTTTCCCTCTAAGAAGAGGAGCAAGGGAAGTGATACCTGCTCTCATCACTTCTGTTCAACATTGTACGAAAGGTTTTAGCCAGTGCAATAAGGCAAGAAAAAATAGGCATCCAGATTGGAAAGGAAGATGTAAAACTGTCTTTATTCAAGACAACATAACACCAAAAGCATGATCCATAAAGAAAAATTGATAAGCCAGATATAATTAAAGTGAAAAACTTCTGCTCTGTAAAAGACACTATTAGGAGAATGAAAAGCCACAGACTGGGAGAAAAATATCTGCAAAGCATATAACTGATAAAGGAGTTGTATTTGGAATATGTAAAGAACTCTTACAACTCAATAATAAGAAAACAAACAACCCAATTTAAAAAATAAGCAAAAGATTTAAACAGACACTTCACCAAAGGAGACATCTGAGTGACAAATAAGCACACGAAAAGATGCTCAACATTATTAATCATCAAGGAAATGCAAATTAAAACCACAATGAGAAACCATTACACCCTTAATAAAATGGCTTAAAAAAAAAAGATTGACAATACCAAGTGTTGGTGGAACAACTAAAACTTTCATACACTGCTGGTGGAAATGTAAAATGAGACAACCACTTTGGAGACATGTTTGTCAGTTTCTTATAAAATTAAACATACTCACCATATAAGCCAGCAATTCCACTCATGGGTATTTACCCAAGAGAAATGAAAACATATGTCCACAAAAAGACATACTAGAATATTTATAGGAGCTTTATTCATAATAGTCAAAAACTAGAAATAACCCAAATATCCACCAATAGATAAAAGGATAAACACACTGGTATATTCATACAATGGACTACTGCTCCGCAATAAAAAGCATCTACTGATAAATGCCACAAAACAGATGACTCATACAGACATCATGCTGAGTCATAGCAGTTAGACACTAAACACTACTGTAATGGACTAAATTGTATCCCCAAATTCATATGTTGAAGCCCTAACCAATGTGACTGTATTTGGAGGCAGAACCTTTAAAGAGGTAATTAAGGTTAAATAAGGTCATAAGGGTGGGCTCCTAATCCAATAAGACTAGTGTCTTTATAAAAAGAGGGAGATACCAGGGATGCACCCACACATAGAAAAGGCCATGTGAGGACACAGCAAGAAGTTGGCCTTCTGCAAGCCAAACAGAGAGGCCTCAGGAGAAACCAAGCCTGTCCACACCTTGATCTTGGTCTTCCAGCCTCCAGAATTGTGAGAAAATAAATTTCTGTTGTTTAAGTCCCCCGGTCTGTGATAGATTTATGGCAGCCTTAGCTAACTAATACAACTATATATTGTGTAATTCCAGTATAGGAAGTTTCGGAACAACTAAAACTAATCTATAGTGACAGAAAGCAAATCAGTGGTTGCCTGGGGCCTGGGATAAGAAAATGGGTACTGACTGCAAATGGGCATGAAGTCACTTTTCGCTGTGATGAAAGTATTCTGTTTGACTGTGGTGGTGGTTACCTGGTATATATAATTGTCAAAACTCATCATCAAACTGTGTGCTTAAAATTGGCACATAAAATTATTCATGAAAATTACACCTCAATAAAGTCGATTTTAAACACAAAATATCATGTAAAAAGTATGGACAAGAACTCTTGAATGCAATGTAAGGAGTTGTGAAGTCTACCAATGCTTCCTATCTTTCATTTTGCAATTTTGGATTTTTAGAGACGTGTGTCCCCAGCAAAGGAAGCTGTGGGTAGTCTCAGCCGTATGTCCAAAGAGGGATGCAGATAGAGCTCTCCATGCTAAAGGCCCATAGAGTTATAATTATGTATTTCCCATAATTTAATCATGGAAAACAGCCAAGATTAAACATTAACCAACTATTATAGTCAAAGATATTTTGTACTTAAAAATATATATATAAAATTTTGTGTCTTTCTTACCAAGTCCCCGTTTCAATCATCAGCTGATGCTGAAGTTTTAATTAGCCTGGGAGCCAAGTCCTTCCTGGTATCTTGTTCTCCAACTTGGACTGGGTGTGGCATCAAAGCCCCTCTGAGATGCTTGCTTCACAGAGACTGAAGATGCTAGCTGCGGGCACTAAAGGGTGTCTGCCCTAATTAAAGGGACAACTACTATTAACCTTTCTAACACAGCAACTCTTGCTTCTTTTCTCACCAGGGAGTAGAAAGGAAAGAGAGAAAACTTGGATTAGATGGTTTTAAAAGTGTTTTCCAGCTATACCATCCTCTGAGTCTATGATATAAAGTTCATTCATTGCTTCTCTCATTTATTCATCTCCCCATGCTTAATCCTGTCGTAAGGGCTGGGGATGCAGCAGTGATGGAGACAGACATGGTTTGTGCCTTCATGCTGCTTACATTCCAGTGGGATTTGGGGGCTGCAAGCATCCCAAGTCCAACTGGCTTAAACAGTAAGGAATGTATTGGCTTGATGCTGGGGAATCTCAGGCAGAAGGCTGGGCCTCAGGGGTTCCCTGCGACTCTCTGGGTAGTGAAGCTGGTAGTAAAATGGCCACCCGGGACTGTTCCTGGCCTCCCACCCTAGCAGGACAAAGCCCAGAAGAAAGATTCTCCCTTCTGGAAGGGAATGTGAGAAGTAGAATCATGAAGAACATTGCTAAAAGCCTCTAGCCAACCTCTCCTTGTGCCTCATTGGCCTGACTTGCATCACATGCTCTCTCTGAACCAATCACTACCCTTAGACAAATCAGGCATCTCCATGGAACTGGGTGTGATAGAAATGCCCTGGGCGTGTCTTAGGGACCAAATATTTAGAGGCACTGCTTTATTCTAGTTGGGTAGAGTTGACTTGAATATACAGGTGGTAAACAAACATTGGTTCAAGGCAGCTGATAACTCCTTAGCAACTTTCGGAAGGATTGACTTCAAATACTGGTTTAAACTACAAACTAATTAAAGGGAGTAACCTTACACAAAACATACCAGAACTGTCCAGTTCACTATACGACTGTTGAGGGGCAGTCAGGAAGATTGCTTGGGGGAGGCAACTCTTGAGCTGGCTCTGGAAGCACATAGCTTGGCTTGGAGTTCCCAGCTCTGAGACTCACTAGTTGGATAAGTCTCTTAAGTTCTTGGAGCCTCAGTTTCCTCTCCTGTAAAACAGGCACTATAATACGGTCTTTGTAGGATTCGTGAGAGGACTAAATGAGGCAATATATGTGATGCCCCTTAGAACAGTGCCTGGCAGCTAGTTAGTGCTCAATATTATTTTGTAACATGTGCAGAGCCATCCAACTGATGACATCACTACGTACACCTGGATAATTCTCAGTTTTTTCTGACCCACATCTTCATCTTCTCAGAATCTGATTTTAGGTCACAATCGATCAAGAATAGGAGTACTACTTACAGGTATTTGTCAAGGTTCTGTCCTCCACCTGCATTGCTTTTCTTGTGTGCTCCTCCACTCCACTTTTCAGGACGTGGTGTAAAAGACTGGTCAAGGGCTCTGAGGTCAGACTCCTGGGTTCAATTCCCTGTTTTAGCACTTATTCACTGTGTGACCTTGGGCAGGTTTCTTAAGTTTTCCTCATCTAAGAAGTGGGTGTGAAAACAGCATCTTTGTCATAGGGTTGTTGTGAGAATGGTAGTACATCTATGTGAAGGGCTCCCTGAGAGCCTGCATCTGTGTTGTCTGGTATTATTATTACTATTTCTTCTGTCAGCCATGACTCCTGACTCTATCCTTCTTATCAGTTAGTCTCAGTCTCTCTCCTTAATTCTAGCTGCTTTTTTCCACCTGCCTGCTGAACATTTCCTCATAAAGATCCAACCAAGACTTCATTCTTAACCTGTCCTAGAATACAGCCATCCACTCTCCTCTTCCCCCAAATTTCCACCTCTGTCTCCCTGCAGCCGTTCTTTCCATTCATGCCAACCCCTATGGGAAACAAAGGGCTTTGTTTCCTTTTTCAAGAATTCCAGATATCAGAAAGCCTGCTTCTCTCCTGCCTTCCCATAAATTCTTGTAGCTGGGGGGCACTCCCACCCAGCTTGAGGGAAACGAGGCCAGAGCTGTGACGTGACTTGCCCAGGATCACCAGCAAGTGGACAGCAGAAGGAATTCAGGCCTCCTGCTTTTGAGGTGATTCCCCTTCCACCGCCCCATGGCTCACTGTTTCCCTGTGCTGTGGAACTGCTTTGCCTGGTTGTCCTAAGGGGCCTAGCAGGCTCATAGTCCTGGGGTTGGGGAGGCAAGGTTGGGGTCCCCAAGTAGTTCTTTTTTTTTTTTTCAGTGAGGAAGATTAGCCCTGAGCTAACATCTGTTGCCAATCTTCCTCTTTTTGCTGAGGAAGATTGGCCCTGGGCCAACATCCATGCCCACCTTCCTCTACTTTATATATGGGACGCCGCCACAGCATGGCTTGATAAGCAGTGTGTAGGTCCATGCCCGGGATCCAAACCTGCCAACCCCCGGCTGCCAAAGAGGAGTGCATGAACTTAACCACTACGCCACCAGGCTGGCCCCCCAAGTAGTTCTTGAAACAATTAAAATTCAGATTTCATAAGCCAAGGCTCCTGTTATCCTGAGTTGTGCATAGGGGAAGGGTAGGCCTAGCTCCTTTGAGAGTTCAAGCATTGTGAGTAAAGTAAAACCCAAACTGAAGGATGTGAGTCATTCTGAGTGTGCCTCTGTTGGCCACAAATGGGTACAAGAGATGTAAATTCTGCAGGGGTTATGAGTGGTTTAGCCAGTGTGTTTTAGTGTGAGAAATTCCATGGCATGGAATTTGAGTGTGCCCAAGGGAGCCCTCCATGTCTCTTCTTGCATTCCCATCTCTTAGCCCTGACGCATCTCATGTACGTAACTCTGTAGCTGACGGGCACTGAACGGGGTCACATGCAGGTTTCAGACACCAAAACAGCCATCTAGCTCATCGTGTTCCTACTTCCTCAGACTATTGAAGTCAGAAAATTCTCGCCATTCCTGAGCTCCTAACAGAGACGCAGACCCAGTGACCTCCTTTTGTTCCCACTGGGGGCTGCAGCCCCTCTGCAAGTTGAAACCATTCCAGTGAGCTCCGGCTTCATCTCAGACACTGTCTGTGGAGGAAAGGGAAGTGGGGAAACAGCACTGGGAAGAGTCTACAAGGTGAAAAGAGGATGGCCACAATTTCCCCATTCTCCCACCATGCCATGGAAAGAAAAAAAGCCCCACAGTAAAATTGGAGTTTAAAACTGTTCTCTGTTTACAGAGACAGAAAGTAGAATAGAGGTTACCAGGAGCTGGAGGGTGGGTAGGAGGGGAGGGGGAGTTATTGTTTAATGGGTACAGAGTTTTTGTTGGGGGGTGATGAAAGATTTGGGATATAGATAGTGGTGATGGTTACACAACATTGTGAATTTAATTTATTTAATGCCACTGAACTTTTCACTTATGAATGGCTAAAATGATAAATATATGCTATGTATTTTACCACAAGAAAAAAAAAACTACAATAATTTTTTAAAACCCTGTTCTCTGCATTTCTTTTGAAACTGACTTCTAATAGACTGGCCCTCAAATCTGTGCGGCTGGATTCTTTGACAGGAGATCATTATACTTTGCTTTAGGCTGGTGGATGGATGACAGGAATGATTGAAACTGATGGGTTTCTCAAGTGTTTGAGATTTCTTCATCCCTACCCAATAATGTCTATTCAGGAAAAGCTTGTCTTTACAAAGTCAGAAAAATAAAAGAAAATGCATAGGCCACCATCTAAAGTGAGCCTGGTTTAAGAAAATCTATGTGAAATCTCAGATTTGGAAAACAGATTGGTGACTGATGATTTGCCTTACGAAAGACTGGTTCACTTTAACAAAAGAGTTTACTCAAAGGTTTAAGAAGAGAGCCCCCTGGCGCATTTAATGATATTATTGGATTAAAAAAAAATCATCCCGACCATTCAAGGACATTGCACTGTAAGTAAATATGTGAATGCATTGTATTGTGTTGTAAGAGTGGGAATAAAGGAGTCAGGACTCTTTGACAAATGGACCATTTTGGCCCAAAGTAACACAAAGAGGGAGCAAGATGAGTTTTCTTGGCCTAAAATCCTGGCAGCTTTTTGGGAAGGCTTTGGGAGTTTGTGATTTATTTAAGACCAGCTAAGCCCAAGGCCTGTGATGTGTCCATTTTGAGAACTTAGGGTCAAAGTTCTAACTCTGCTTATGCTGACCCTCCATCACCTGCTCTAATCATAAAGGCTCTCAGATGTGCGCTCAGCTCTGTCCTGCGATGGCAGAAAAATATATCTGTTGCCAGAAAGTGGATTCTCTCCGGTAATGAAGAATGATCCTTATTTATGTCTGCATAGGTACATTCTGGGGCCCATAAAGGTTTAATTGTCCCTCTAACTAGTTTTTAAAAAAACCCACAAAGAGGCTGCCAGCTTTCCCCAGAGTTTAAAACCAACTGAATGTGGTTCTGTGGAAACTGCTTTAAGTGTGTAACTTGCACCGTGTCCTGGGGCACAAGGCGCGATTGTTTTGGGGACTCGAAAGATGTAGCTCTTAGGAGGACTTTTAAAGTCAGCTTTTGTGGCTTTGGCTGCTGCTGACCCTGGCTTGCTCTACAGAGAGAGAGGGAGAGAGAGAGAGAGACTGAGAGGGCCCTTCTCACCAGGAGCCTATAAATTACTCTCAGGGTGTCACTGCCCCCTGCTGCCACCTTCCAGTTCAGGGGGCATCCCCCATCACAGGACCCTAACTGTCCCTTCTTTTCTCTCCAACATTGTCTTTGCTGGTTTAAAGACTCACAAGAAGCTAAGGACAGAGGAGAGACAGAAAGAGAGGAAACGACACTGGTAACCAAAACTAGGTCCAGAGAGATACACTTTGCCTGACTTCTTGGGTGAGTGTGGGGAGCAGTGGCCCATTCTATGTCACTCCTCCAACACTGCAGCCTCCCTCATTTGTGCCTATTTGTTTATTCTACAGTTACTGAGTGGGCACCTACTATGTGAAACCAGGGGCCAACTTGCTTCAACTATACTCAGTTAGTTGTCTGTTTGCAAAAGTAGTTAGATAATGCACTACTAAAGCCCACTCTATAGATAACGCTTGGATCGGCACGGTAACGGGTGCGTGAGTTTTCAGGAAATGAAAGTTGACTCCTTGTTCAGTTCAGGCTGGTTAAGACCACCGACTCATCAGCTGCGCCTGTGTGGATGACCGATAGGTAACCCTTTGACGTCAAGGAGCCGAAACCCTCAGATCATGGTAACTCCATCATTTTGTGAACATGAGTCCTTTGAAGAGCCATGAAGCTTGACTACACTTGCATAGATCAGCAATTACCTCACTTCTCCTTACCTCCAGTCATCTATTCCCACACTTCAGACCACCCTGCCCCTCCATCCCATAAATATCCCTAATCCCCATTTTTCGGGGAGGTAGATTTGAGATTTGTTTTCTCGTCTCCTCGCTTGGCTGCCTTTTGAATTAAACCCTTTGTCTGCTGCAAACTTGCCATCTTGGTGATTGGCATAATTGTGCAGCAGGCAAAACAACCTGGTTCAGTAACGTATGTTCCAGGCACAGTGGTGAATGAAATACATACAGTCCCTGCTCTCAGAAAACTTACGGTTTCAAGGGGGAGTTAGGCATTCAATAAAAGTTAATTATGCAAACAAACATATAATTACAAACTGTAGTGAGGGCTATGAAGAAAAAGTAGAGAGTGTTGAGAGAAGCTAATAGAGGGCCATGGAAGGTTCTCTGAGGAAGTTAGGCCTTATAAGCTAGACCTGAAGAATGTGAGAGAATCAGTGAAGTCAAAGGGGGTTAGAAGAAGGAGAAGCATCCTAGATGAAAGTGACAGCATGTGCAAAGACTCTGAAACAGGAAGGAGCAGGGCCCATTAAGTATTGCTGGTGGAGTGAGATGTGGCTGGAGAAGTAGGCAGTCAATGCTGCTGCCAGAATCTTTGTCCTCTCTTTGAGCCCCCTTTCCTTAAAGATTTGTAATGGTTTCCTCATCCATCACACTTCACTTTGAGCTTCAAAGGGCTGTGTCCAGACTGCCCCCGGATTACCTCAACCCTTCTCACACTCCTCTTGGGTTCTGTGAAGAAAACACATTTGTCAACAGACTAAAGCAAATAGTTTTGACATGCGGTTCTGTATCATAAGGGAGGCTACAATGAAGTCAGTCCCAGTTTACATGACTCCAAATGGTTCCATTTAAATGTCCCACCCTGTATTTATGCATCCCTACCACTTCAGTTGACTGTTTATCTTCCAGTATACTCTGCTATACTTGCAGTCTTGGCCTCTATTTAACTTCATCTCTTACTTTTTCCATTCCATGGCCTATCATTTACATTTTTCTTTAAGAAATGTAAATATTTATTTACAGTATTAGCTTTTACTCTTGCTTAGCTCTATATATCACAGAGTAAACAGACTGAGATATGGGTTCTAGTCCTGGATTTTCCGTAAACTGGTGGTGACCTTAGCCAAGTCATTTAACCTCCCCGAGCCTAAGATGCTTCCTTGTAAAATGAGGTGTTTTTCATTTTTGTTATTTTGTTTTGTTTTAGCTAGTAGGTCCATATTCAGGATTCCTCTTAAATTCTGTGCTTCTGTACTTCTTACAGCCACCTAGGAGTATTTCTCTTACAGCTTTCTCTTTATCCACCCTCTTTCAGAATGTCTTCGTGGGTAGGACTGACTTTCTGTATAATTTGCTTTTGTGGGGTAATGTACCCAGGATAGTATTTAACAAATGAGAATAGATCATACATTTGCGCTTGGGTCACAGCTCACATATGTAGAGAAGTGGTTGAAAAGTAGGAAAATTCTAGCTAGAGGCCTGAAATTCTCTTAGACTGCTTCTCAAACTGGGGTATATTTCCCCACAAGGGTATACAGAGGTGCGCCAGTGAGTATAGGAAGACTTTCCTTCTGGAATAAGAATTCTACTCAAAGATGTGAGGAAAGCAAATAGACTTTAGCATTAAAACAAACATGGATATATTATGATAAAAGATAAAAGTAATATGACACCTTAATATAAAAGGGGAACCCTGGGGTGGACAGCTGCCATGTGAGAGGAAACAGGGCCTTTACTTCTGTCCTTAGGACGTTTGAGACATACTTGCCTTATGGGTCTTTTGAGCTATGTGGACTTTAATAATAGGGTAAAGGTGTTAAGTTACTCAGGAGGGGCATTCCTGCTAAATAATGGACACATGTGGAAAATCCAATTTCACCCATTAGGAGAGTTTAAAGAGGGTCCTGAGGTTGAGAAGGAGCCAGGCTGAACAAGAGGCCCATTTCCACAGACCAAATCGGTTACACAATCTTGCTTAGGATCCTGGCTAAAGGCTGGGTTTGAACTGATCCAAACATCTGGAAGATCTCTCACAGTTTCTCTGACCTCCAGTAGCACTTCTTGTTTGGGCCCCAACTCTGGTACTTACCATACCATTATATTTTCCTGTTTATACAGCTTCTCGGGTAGAGTCAGGGGAAGTAGTGTGAATTAAGAAAAAGTATATGATCAAGAGTCAAGACCTTGCTTACCATATGACTTTTGGTAACTACTTGAAATCTCTCTGATGCCCCGTTTGCTTACCTATTAAATGGTCCAATATAACACCCGCCTTGCCTACTCAGCAGGTAGGAGTGTGTGCAGGGCATATGGATTTGCAATGTAAAAGCATTTTGTAAATCATTAAACAAAAATCAGTTATTATTAACTAAGACCCCAAAGGGAACAAGGGTATATCTCTCGCATCATCTTTCTATTCCCCTCAACCTCTAACTTTTGCCTAGTTGGTTCTGATAACTATTAATGATAAAGATCATGAAATGCTGTCCCCAGGCTGACCCTGGGAAAACTCGAATTCTGTCTTTCTCCCCTACCCCCATCCTTTCCTCCTCTTCTGGCTTCCGTCTGCTCCCTCCCACCATGTGCTTCCACACTGCTATTTCTTCCCACTGCCCCTTCCAGAGAATTTGAGTATTAAGAGGACGCTTAAAGAGGCTGCTTAATGTAGGTGAATGAACTAACTGCTGGAGTAATTTCAGGCATCAGCAGGGAGAGTTTTATGGCAATGCCATTTTTGTGGGGAAGTGAACTGGTGTCATGATGGAAACTTTCTTCCAGAAATAAAAATGCCCAAACGGAATTCTGGAATTTTTTTTTTTAAAGAGAAATCTACAGCCCAGCCTAAATGTTTCCCTATGTAATAATGAAGAAATATTTTCATTGAACTCTTTGCTTAAGTCACCATACAACTTCCTCCCACTTCTCCTGGGTTTGGGGTGAAGGCCAGCCTGCTTCACAGTTGACATCCCTGAGGGAAATACCAGGAAAGGGTGAGGAGGAGGAAGGGGCAGGTTTAGTATGCATTAGTTTGAGATACCCTCTGGCTAAACAGTAACTTTGCTAGGCCATTCCCCTCATATCTGCCTGGGCCTCAGAGTAGACCGGACTTTCCTTAAGCAGAAATGTTCTTGGGCCTCTTCATAATTTTCCCCTTCAAAATGCACAAGTTGTGCAAGAAAAATCCACATGCCACACTAACAAGGCAAGGGTTATAATGAGAACTTGGTTTCCTAACAGGCAATACTTTCATCTTTTGTTTTATTATTATTTTTTTTTAAGTAAGCTTTTGTGGTGTGAAGTCAAGTCAGAGTAATAGAGAGGGGAAGAGTGTGGAGTGGAAACTTCATTTTTTTCCCCAAAGTGCAGGGATTGGAGGGGAAGGGGATCACTCCGGGTCCTCACATCACTCCAGGGGCAAAAGAGCAGACCTGGAACCAAGAAAGGCCAGTAACCTGGAGTCAGGAGCAGCAGGGCCAGCCCCCCCCTCTCAGATGAGCCATAGGCCAGGAATTAAGTGGGAAGAGCCTGAATAGAACCGTCACTGCCTCCCAGCCCCCACGCCTCGCTGACCAGCACCTGGCAAGGGTTCTGTTTCCCCCCTGAAGAATGGGAGAACGGCTCTCCTCTCACAGTGTGCCCAAAACGTGCTAAAGACACAACCCTCCTAGGTGAGGTTCTTTGTTTCTCGGGCTATCTGGACAGGCTGAAGAGAAACAAGACAGTGCTCCTTCCCTTCCTAAGGAGTTCCAGTGATCTTTTTCGGGGGTGGGGGGCGGGAGATCATAGGCAGAGACGGACCCCAGAGACCAAGTAACCAGAGGCCTGGGAAGCTTCGTGCCCACGACGACCGACGACCTAGGCACGAGCCGCGTCTTCCACTAGAGGCGGGCGGGGGGCGGCGCCTGAGGGGCCAGCACATGCCCCGCCCCGTTGCCCTGGGAGACGGGGGCGGTTTGTTTTCAAATCCCGGCGTCTCCCATCGAGCGCCCCTGGCGTCGCGGGCGGGGGCGCGGGGGTCGGCCTGGTCGCTGCCGCGCCGCCGTCTTCGGGCCGCAGCCGGCCGGCCGCCCCCCGCCGCCCCGCCGCGGTGGTACGGCCCGGGCCGCTAGGCTGCGCCGCCGCCGAACCGACTCCGGCGTGGGCGGCCGTCGCGGGGGAGGAGGTGAGGCGAGGCGCGGGAGGCTGGGCGCTGAGGGTCCCCTCTGCTGCTGGAGCCGGAGCCGGCCCGGGCCCGGGCGGGCGATTGGGCCGAGGAGGTCTGGGAAGGAAGGCTCGAGGAAGGGCCCTGCCCAGCGCGCCCCGCCCTCGCCGCGGCCCCGCCGGGCTCAGTTTCCTCGTTGCGCGTCCGGCGCTCGGCTTCTCTCTGATTCCCATCCCCTCTCCTCCAGGCTCCTTTGCCCCAGCTGTCCCCTGAGAGACCCTGAAGCTGCCCACCCTCCTCTTTTGGTTTGTCTTGGTCGGGCACGATGGACCGGGCCTCAGACGCGCCCCCGTCGGTAGTCGGAAAGCCCCCTTGCCCGACGCCAACAGCGCGCCCTTTCTCCCCAACCCAGATTCCGTCAGCACCATGCCGGACGTCGAGGAGAATGTGCCCCTGAAGGACCCTGGCGACGCCGAGGGCGGGTCCTGTGAGGCCGAAACATCAGTGCCGACCCAGGAAAACCAGAGCGGCCCCGAGGACCACCTTCCCCGTGGGCCCAGCCCCCCGGCCCCGTCGCCCTCCGGGTTGCTTGGTGGGTCAGGTCAGCCGGCCGCCCCGGGCTCTAGCGCCACCGTGAAGGGCCCCGCAGTTCTCTCTCCTCGCCCTCCCTCTCCTCTTTTGGTTTACCCTTCTTACCTCCTCCCACCCCAATCTCTAGGCCCCCATTGACCAGAAGGTCTTTTTGGTCCTGGAGAGAGAAGTGACCCAAGTGTGATTACTTGAATGTGACAGGATTTGAGACTGAGTCAGTTCAAAGTCATCTTTGTTATTCTTGTATTTTGAATTTGTAGGTGAAAAATAGCTGACACCTGGGGTAGATTTTATGATCTCAGACGGGAATTGTGTTCTCTCGGTGCTTCGTGGACTCCGGAAGTAATACTGCCCTAGGCTCAGATTCCTTAGCTCTAGACTGTAGTAGATATTCTATGTTCCTATTGGGGCGCAAGGTCTCTTCTTCACTTAGGAGGTCTGTTCTCACTGGGACTCATCCTGCAGTTCGCTTATAATAATCTCTAGAGAATTTACCCAGTTGTCAAAATGAAGACACAGCTACATGCAACACACCTGAGTTAAATTCTTGAAGATTGAAATGGGAAAAATTAGTTCAAGGCCCTGCTTACTAAGTTGAATTCCGTTTGTTTCTCTTGTAGTCACATGGGGTCGCTGCTGGCTAACAGAATGGCACCAAAGTGACAAATTGGGTGCTTTGGAGTAAAGAGATGTGAACCTGATGTGGCGTGAAAGTCAATTTTTTTGTAAATATAATTTAAGTTCTTGAGGTGGCTATTTAAATGAATCCATAGGTAAAACAACTCTCTGTAAAATGCATAACCAAATTCCTCTTTTTAAAAAACTAAATTTGAAATTTTATATATTAGGTTGACTCGGTTAAGTTACTTACTATATTATTTTGAAAATTTCTTTGTCCTTGGGTCCTGGATTTTTAAAATCGATTTTAGTTGCATTTTACCTCTAATTTCTCGTTGAGCCCCCCCCCCCCTTTTCCTGGATTTTGCGGCTTTTGGAGTTGCACAGTGTTATGGTGGTTTTGAGCAACAGCACAATCTTGTCAAAGCAGGCTATGAACTTTGATTTGTTGTAGTTGGAAAGTGTTTCTGTGTGCAATATTTCCCTCAGTCTTCAATAAGCTGCTGTAGCTCAATCTCCCCTTGAAGATTTTCTCTTAGTTCTCGTTTCGCATTAGTGAATTAGTGGTAGGTCTATTTACGTATTTGACTGTGCTTTGCCATTTTGGCAGGAACTAAAGACTTGAGAGAAGCTACAAAAGTAAAGGGAATTTCAGCTACCCACTTAAGGTTCAGTTCACTTTTGTTTACCTAAGCAGGGACTTGGTGGCTTTTTGGTAAATTCTACAATTACCTTTTCTCTTAACTTTTTATTTTGAAATATTTCAAATTTGTTGAAAAGTCAAAAAAAAAAATACAGTGAATGCTCACATTGTTAACATTCTGCCACATTGCTGTCTTTCTCTCTATATGTATTTTTTATTTCTTACTGAAAGTAAGAGTCATGACTTTACCTCTAAAAATTTCATCATGTATCGTCTAGGAACAAAGGCATTCTCCTATGTAACCTCTTTTCTACAATAACTTTATTTTTCCTTTTTTAAATCTTTTTACTTATGGAAAATTATATTTACAAAAGTAGAGAGACTAGTGTAATGAACCCCCATTTACTCATCATTCAGCTTCAACAATTATCAACTCATGGCCAATCTTAGTTCATTTATATCCCCTCCACATCTTGGAGCCAAATACTTTTCTGTGAACAAATTATGAAGCTTCATTGAAAGAGAGTGAGAAAATATAATTTATTGTGTGCAACTTTATTTTATATACCAAGTAATCGTTATAACCACCATATATGCCTGTTATTTGAGAGTGCTATCAGCTAGGTCTGTACCAAGAACTTAGAATAGTGGTTCCCAAATGCTAGTGCTGGTTTGTGACAAAATTCTTAGCAATATTTAGTGAAATGAAATAAAAATATTGTGATGAGTTTTTCCTAAAGCTAAATTGATTCACTTTAAAGGACGAGTCTTTATTCTGACAATATTCCCTTTCTGCTTTTTTGGAAGTTAAACTATCCTTTCTTTTATGAAATGACAGTTTTGTTTGCAGTAGAGGAGACTTTGATGGTTTCACTGTCTGTACTTGGCACAACAAAAAGTTGGCCAATTGTTGTCAGTTGCTCAAGATCGTTTTGGAAATTTTATTAGTCTGTGAAATCTTAAAATCTGGGAACTATTGATTTAGAAGACCAAATAACACTGGCACCATTCAGTAGCGTCTGTATGGGGAATTGAACTTTCGTCAGAGGCAGAAAGAGGAGAGTGGAATCGTAGTACTCTTAGATAAATGTTTATTTTTGCAAATCAAATTATTGTTTCTTTGTTGCTTTAATTATTTTACGTTTTAAGAGAGAGGTTTTAAATCAGTTTTACTTTCTGGTTTTTATAAAATACCTTCTTTGTCCTCCCTTACCCCTATGCTGGACTGCTCTGAGAGGCACTGTCACAGGGCCTAGAGTTCAGAAAACGTAAATGACTGGAATAGTTGAATGAGTTTGGTAAGATGAGTTTGATGAATCTAAATTTGAGGACTACTCAGTAGAGTTAATCTCTGAATAAACCAGAAATTCAGACTTGTGTGGGTTCACTGTTGTCCATCATAAGTTTTTTTTAATTGAGGTATAACCGACATAATACAGTAGTTTCAGGTGTACACCATAAGTTCTTTCTGTCACAGGTCTGATAGATAGAGTTAACGACGTGTCCAACCTGAGCAGCGAGAGTGGGATGAAGCGTGATTTCCACGTAGAAAAGACAGTTTTACCTCCAAGCAGGTACAGACTTTTCTAATTTTCCCATTTTATTCATCCTGGCATAGGTATTTAGCACTAATGGCTTCTGACCAGACTTGAAGCATTTTTATTTAATAATGCAATCAGTCAATTATTTTTCGATAAAACTGGAAAAAAAAGAGAAATACAATCAGTGTTTGAATATAAGCTTTAAGAGATCTCAACAATTTAAACAGAAGAGTAATAAGTTATAATAGTATCAGAGGGTCAAGAAGCAAATGTTATTTAACCAGTGGATAAGCCAAAGCAATTGTTGGAATGTTCACTTTGGGACCCCAGTTAATGAAAAAATATAAATAGGGTGGATTTCAGATCTTCGCTGACAGATGTGGAGGAAGTAGCCTGAAGTAGCTATCTATTGCCCCATAACAAATTATCCCAGAACTTGGCAGCTAAAACAATGTTCATTATCTCACAGTTTCGGGTCAGAAATATGGGCGTGGTTTAACTGTGTGCCTCTGGCTCAAGGTCTCTGATGAGGTTGCAGTCAGTCTGTTGACTGTTGGCCAGAGCCCCCCCTCAGTTCCTTGCCACATCAACCTCCCGACAGGACAGCTCACAACATGGCAGCTGGCTTCCCTCAGAGCGAGAGAATAAGAGTGTGAGAGAGGTGCCCAAGATGGAAACCACAGTCCTTTCATTACCTAATCTCAGAGGTGACATCCCATCGCCTCTGCTACATTCTGTGCCTCTGGCTACATTCTGTTCACTAGAAGGGAGTCATTAAACCCAACCCACACTCCAGGAGATGGGATTACACCAGGGTGTGCAAACTAGGAATCATAGATCTTTGGGGTCATCTTATCAGCTGCCTACCACATAGCACCTATCATTTACTCTTTTAAATGATTGCAGATTAAACAGGCACAGATAAAAAAATTAATTTTCTAGTAGTGGCGTTTTTAACTCTTATTTTTTTTATTGTCATAATAGTTTATAGCATTGTGAAATTTCAGTTGTACATTATTGTTCGTCAGTCATTGTGTAAACGTGTCCCTTCACCCCTTGTGCATACTCCCCACCCCTCTTGCCCCTGGTAATCACCAAACTGTTCTCTCTGTCCGTGTGTTAGTTTATCTTCCACATATGAGTGAAATCATGTGGTGTTTGTCTTTGTCTGTCTGGCTTATTTCGCTTAACATAATACCCTCTAGGTCCATCCATGTTGTGGCAAATGGGACGATTTTGTCTTTCTTTATGGCTGAGTAGTATTCCATTGTGTGCGTTTACATACATACATACATATATACATATATATATGTATGTATATATATATACACGACATCTTCTTTATCCAGTCTTCAGTTGAGTGACACTTGGGTTGCTTCCCCTTCTTGGCTATAGTGAATAATGCTGCAGTGAACATAAGGGTGCATAAGCCTCTTTGGATTGTTGATTTCAGGTTCTTTGGATAAATAGCCAGTAGTGGGATAGCTGCATCATAAAGTATTTCTATTTTTAATTTTTTGAGGAATCTCCATACTGTTTTCCATAGAGGCTGCACTGGTTTGGATTCCCACCAGCAGTGAATGAGGGTTCCCTGTTCTCCACAACCTCTCCAACATTTGTTGTTTTTTGTCTTGGTGATTATGGCCAATCTAACGGGTGTAAGGTGATATCTTAGTGTAGTTTTGACTTGCATTTCCCTGATGATTAGTGATGTTGAATATCTTTTCATGTGCCTGTTGGCCATCTGTATATCTTCCTAGGAAAAATGTCTGTTCATATCCTCTGCCCATTTTTTGATTGGGCTGTTTGTTTTTTTTGTTGGTCAGTTGTGTGAATTCTTTATATCTTATGGAGATTAACCCCTTGTCAGATATATGACTTGCAAATATTTCCTCCCAGCTGGTGGGTTGTCTTTTCATTCTGATCCTGGTTTCATTTGCCTTGCGGAAGCTCTTTAGTCTGATGAAGTCCCACTTGTTCATTTTTTCTTTTGTTTCCCTTGTCTGAGTAGACATGGAATTTGAAAAGAGCCCTCTATGACTGGTTTCAAAGAGTGTACTGCCTATATTTTCTTCTGGGAGTTTTAGTTTCAGGTCTTACCTTCAAGTCTTTGATCCATTTTAAGTTAATTTTTGTGTATGGCGAAGGAAAATGGTCTACTTTCATTCTTTTGCATGTGGCTGTCCAGTTTTCCCAGCACCATTTATTGAAGAGACTTTCCTTTCTCCATTGTATGTTCTTAGCTCCTTTGTTGAAGATTAGCTGTCCATAGATGAGTGGTCTTATTTCTGGGCTTTCAGTTCTGTTCCATTGATCTGTGCATCTGTTTTTGCACTAGTACCATGCTGTTTTAATTATTATAGCTTTGTAGTATATTTTGAAGCCAGGGATTGTGATGCCTTCAACTTTTTTCTTTTTTCTCAGGATTGCTTTAGTTATTCGGAGTCTTTTGTTGCCCCATGTGAATTTTAGTATTCTTTGTTCTATTTCTGTGAAGAATGTCATTGGGATTCTGATGGGGATTGCATTGAATCTGTAGATCACTTTAGGTAGTATGGACGTTTTAACTATGTTTATTCTTCCAATCCATGTGCATGGGCTATCTTTCCATTTCTTTATGTCATCATCAGTTTCTTTCAATAATGTGTTATAGTTTTCATGGTATAGGTCTTTCACCTCTTTGGTTAAATTTGTTCCTAGATATTTTATTCTTTTTGTTGCAATTGTAAATAGGATTGTATTCTTGAGTTCTCTTTCTGTTAGTTTGTTGTTAGAGTATAGAAATGCACTTGATTTTTGTAAGCTGATTTTATACCCTGCAACTTTGCTGTAGTTGTTGATTATTTCTAATAGTTTTCTGATGGATTCTTTAGGGTTTTCTTTGTATAAAATCAGTTGCCTGCAAACAGCAAGAGTTTCACTTCCTCATTGCCTATTTGGATTCCTTTTATTCTTTTCTCTTGTCTAATTGCTCTGGCCAAAACCTCCAGTACTATGTTGAATAAGAGTGGCAAGTCTAATAGTGGTTTTCAACTCTTTTTGACCTGACTCTATAAATCAGCTTAATTTCTGACTCAGGATCAGAACCCTGTTGATAAGTAATGTTTCCCCACCCCCATCAAGCTTTATTTTGATTCTTCTTAGTTATATTGACATTGCAATAAATAAATAAGAACCATTCAGTAAGTATGAATTGAATGGCTTTGCTGGTTTATTGGCAGTTAAGTGAGTAAATTGAGTGTCAGATTATACATTTTAAAACAGTTCTAATTTCCCACCAATAGCCAGATAAATAATGGCAGCTTGTGATTAGTTGGCTTCCTTAAATACTTTTGTTATTTGGCATTTCAGGGAATCTGTTACTAAAGTGCTGTCCTCTGTCACAAGTTGTTCCCTTGGTCTTCATGCTCTGATTTACCCTTGCCTGGTGCCACCAAGTGTCCATGCCAAGCACAGCTCCTGTGGGAACAGGTTTCCACCAAAACTCAGATCTCCTAGCACCTTTCCCACTGCTTAGATGTTTGTTGCTGGCAGAAGAGGAGAAAAAAATGAAACAGGGAGAGTTAAAGTTCGCTAAAGGGGTGGTAGTGAGGGAGTTGGGGGGTGGGTAGAGGAAATGAGAGAGGGAAAAGTGAAGCAGGGGAAATAGTACTATTCAGAGCTGGGTTTTCAAGTAAGGTAATACAAAATTTATATCAGGAAAAAGGTTGAAATAGAGTTTGAGGTTACTCGTTATAGGCAATTGACTTTGCTTTGGGGTCATAGGATGATGTTACTTACAATTCTAGGTTTCTAAGGGAAATCTCATGTTTGGGCGTCCATTCATCAGGCATTTACTGAGTCCTTATTATGCGGCAGATAAGATGCTGAGTGCTGGGGATAGTTATAGGTATATAGTTGTAGCTATAGATAAGTAAGGCACTGTCTTTGCTGTCAAAAAGCTTTTGTAGGGGGCCGGCCTGGTAGTGTAGCGGTTAAGTTCCCGCATTCTGCTTTGGTGGCCCCAGGGTTCACTGGTTTGGATCCTGGGTGCAGACCTACTCACTGCTCATCAAGTCATGCTGTGGTGGCATCCCACATAGAAGAACTTGAAGGACCTACACCTAGCATATACAACTACCTACTGGGGCTTTGGGGAGAAAAAGAAAAAGAGGAAAATTGGCAACAGATGTTAGCTCAGGGCCAGTCTTCCTCAAAAAAAAAAAAATCTTTTGTAGGGGAGACTGTTAAATAACAAAAAATGACTGATAGGTTCACTCAGCTGTTTGTGTAGTGTTTAATGAGAATGCTCAGCTGCCTAAGGAGGATCAGAGATTTGTCTATGGAGGAAGGATTTTACCTACAAAGACTTGAGTTGAGTCTTAGAGGGTGAATAGGTGCTTTCCAGGTGGTCTAGGTGGAAAGATTGCTCCTGGCAGAGGAAACAGCATGTCAGAGACATAGAGTGGTGGTAGAATATGGTATGTTCTTTACAAGTAGCTTGGTGTGGTTGAGCACAAAGTATTGTGAGGCAGGAGGAGATAAATTAGAAATGGAGGCAGAGCAATATCAGGAAGGGTCATATAAGCCATTTATGCTACTAGTGATGAGAAGGCCCTAAAGGACTTTAAATGAGCATGACATCATGATCAGAATTGCACCTTAGAAAAAGTATTGATTTTTAGAATGCATTGATGGAGAACAGATTAAAAAGGGACAAGACTGAAGGCAGGGGGACCAGTTAATGGACTATTGCAGTAGTCCAGGTAAGAGATGATGGTAGGAGGGGATGGATTCCAGAGACATTTAAGAAGCAAAATTTATGGAACTTGGAGAAGGACTGGATAAATAGGATGAGGAGAAAAGAGTTAAGAACAATTCCAGTACACACTAGACCATCAGACAGATTATAGTTGGTTACCTCTGATGATTGAGATCAGTGTGTTGGGAGAGGAACTTGGACTTTTTGTTTTATTCATCTTTGTGTTGCTTGTTTTTTGTTTTACAAAGAGCATGCCTTACTACTGTATTTTTTTTTAAGGGGGGATGTTTAATTCAAGAAAACCAATAGCTGTTTGGCAATGATTAGGTACAGCCTCAGAATTTTCAAATGGTTCTTTTTCTTCTTATTAGTCTAACTCTGTAGATCAGAGGCATCATTTAAATAAACATTCAGAGGAAAATTAATTCCTGTTATTTCTTTTTTTAATTTAATGGACAATTTTTTTAGAGTAGTTTTAGTTTAGGAAAACGATTGGAAAGTATAGGGAGTTCCTACCTACCCGCTCTTTTCCCACACACAGTTTCTCTATTATTTGCATCTTGTGTTAGTGTGGTGCATTTGTTACAATTGATGATCCAGTATTAATACATTGTTATTAACTCAAGTCCATAGTTTATATTGGGGTTCACTTTTTGTGTTGTGTATTCTGTGGGTTTTGAAAAATGTGTAATAACATGTATTTGCCATTACTGTATCATACAGAGTGATTTTACTACCCTAAAATCCCCTGTGCTCTACCTATTCATCCTTCTCTCCCTCCTCCCCAAACCTTTGGCAACCACTGATCTTTTTACTCTCTCCATAGGTTTCCAGAATGTCCTATAGTTTGAATCATACAGTATGTATGCCATCATACAGTATGTATCATACAATATACAAATGTAGCCTTTTCAGATTGGTTTCTTTCACATAGCAATGTTCATTTAAGATTCCTGCATGTCTTTTGGGAGCTTGACAGCTCATTTCTTTTTAGTGCTGAATAATCCATTGTCTGGATGTATCATACTTTATTTATCCACTCACCTACAGAATGACATTTTGGTTGCATCCAAGTTTTGGCAATTATGAAAAAAGCTGCTATAAACCTCTATGTACAGGATTTTGTGTGGACATAAGTTTTAACTCATTTGAGTATATACCAAGGAGGATGATTGCTGAATCGTATGGCAAGAGTATGTTTAGTTTTGTAAGAAACTGCCAAACTGTCTTCCCGAGTGGTTGTACCATTTTGCATTCCCACCAGCGATGAATGAGAGTTCCTGTTGCTCCACATCCTCATCAGCATTTGGTGTTGTCAGTGTTTTGGATTTTGGCCATTCTAATAGGTGCACAGCAGTATCTCATTGTTATTTTAATCTGCAATTCCCTAATGACATACAAGGTTGAGCATCTTTTCATGCTTATTTGCCATCTGTATATCTACTTTGGTGAGGTGTCTAGATCTTTCCTGTTTTAAAATTGGGTTGTTTTCTTATTGTTGAGTTTTAAGAGTTCTTTGTGTATTTTGGATACAAGTCCTTTATCAGATAGGTGTTTTGCAAAAAATCTCTGGCTTGTTTTTTCATTCTCTTAACACTGTCTCTCACAGAGTAGAAGTTTTTAATTTTATTGAAGTCCAGCTAACCATTTTTTTCTTTCATGGCTCTTGCTTTTGGTGTTGTATCTAAAAGGTAGTTGCCAAAGCCAAGATCACCTAGATTCTCTCCTATGTTGTCTTCTGGAAGTTTTATAGTTTTACGTTTTACATTTAGGTGTCTGATCCATTTGTGGAAGGTGTAAGTTCTGTCTAGCTTCATTATTTTGCACGTGGATGTCCATTTGTTCCAGCACCATTTGTTGAAAAGACTATCCTTTCTAAATTAAATTGCCTTGCTTCTTCTACTTTTTTTTTTTTTTTTGTGGGGAAGACCAGCCCTGAGCTAACATCTGTTGCCAATCCTCCCCTTTTTGCTGAGGAAGACTGGCCCTGGGCTAACATCCGTGCCCATCTTCCTCCACTTTATATGGGACGCCGCCACCGTATGGCTGACAGGCAGTGCGTCGGCGGGCGCCCGGGATCCGAACCCGCGAACCCTGGGCTGCCAAGCACGGACTAAACCGCTGCGCCACCAGGCGGCCCCGCTTCTTCTACTTTTTTTAAGGGAAAAAAAGACTAATCTTTCTGACTTCCACGACTGGCTACATGGTAGTGCCACTGAGACTGGGAATACAGGAGGAGCAGGTTTGGAAGGGGAAGATAGTGAATTCAGTTTTAGACCTGCTGATTTGGAAATACCTATGGATATTCAGGTGTTACCAAAGAAGGAAAATCCTTTCTTAGATTTTAGAACTAGTATAAGAAAATGAAAGATCAGGGGGCCGCCTGGTGGCGCAGCGGTTTAGTCCGCTCTTGGCAGCCCGGGGTTTGCGAGTTCGGATCCCGGGCGCCCGCCGACGCACTACCTGTCAGCCATGCCGTGGCGGCGTCCCATATAAAGTGGAGGAAGATGGGCACGATGTTAGCCCAGGGCCAGTCTCCCTCAGCAAAAAGGGGAGGATTGGCAACAGATGTTAGCTCAGGGCTGGTCTTCCCCACAAAAAAAAAAAAAGAAAATGAAAGATCATTTAGTTCATTGCTATATGTATACATAAATGGAAACCAAGTCACATATTATCTAGGCTAGATGCAAAATCAGTGCTAAATTAGCTTGGCCTGACCTCTACTCAGGGTTCTTTCTGCTGCAGAGGGAGGGCTGCTCTGGAACCATGAGGAGCTCTTCTGAGAGATTTTACTGATGACCTTGACATCCAAGTCTAACCCCAGCTTATTCAACTCTGCTGCAGTCCACACACAGTTCCTGGCCTTTCCCTGTCGGTGTAATGGTCTTTTGTCATATGAAATACTGTTTGTTTGGGGCTTAGGAGAAAATGACCTTATAATAGTTTTAATTTGCTCATTTATCCCTCTTACAGTCTGGAAGGCAAGGTCAAGGAGACAATACACAATGCCTTTTGGGACCATCTTAAAGATCAACTATCCGCTACTCCCCCAGACTTCAGTTGTGCTCTTGAACTTCTGAAAGAAATAAAAGAGGTGAGTGACAGACCCTCCAGTTGTAGATGTAAAATTCCTGGACATCCCCAGCTCATTGGAGTGTCAGTGGCTAGCAAATCCTAACTAAACATGGTCCATGAATCAGCCAGAGTCTAATTAGTAGACAGAAATAACATAGTAGTTTCAACAAGGAAGTTTTAATATAAAAATTATTATAACACAGAATTGGAGGAACAAGGGCTTTGTGCTAGTAAGAAGCAGAGAGAACTCTAAAGAACACTAGAATATCAGATAGAAGGACAATCCACTGTACCCCTGTGGCTGAGATAGAACACCCAAGGACTCATTTGAGAGGGCCTGGCTGTACCAGGGCAAGCTGCTGGCCTATGTGTGCTGCTGACCACTGTGCACTGCAGGAGCCGGGTGCTGGAGCAGCTGCCTGTGCTGCCGGAGTCTAGCACTGGAGAAGCAGCCACTTGCTCTGCTGGAGCCCAGAACTGGAGAAGCCACTCAGGCTGCGAGAGCCTGCCAAGTGAGCATTCCAGAATCAGGAAGAAAAGCTCTGGCCTTTTGCAGTGTCTTTCTAGGATGTGGTGGACACACCCTAAGGTGACCCCCAATGATCCACACCCTGTATAATCCCCTCTCTTTGAGTGCAGATGAGATCTGTAGCTTGCCTCTAACCAATAGAATATGGTAAATGTGATGGGCTGTCACTCCCAGGAATACATTTCATTATGTAAGACTCTGTCTTAGCAGACTGGGGAGAGAGACTCTCCTGCTGTCCTTGAAGAAGCAAATAGATATGTTGTAAACTGCCTATGGAGAGGGCTACATGACAAGGAAATGCAGTAGGCCTCTAGAACCCCAGGACAGCATCTATCCAACAGCCAGTGAGAAGCTGGGGCCTTCAAGTATACAGCTGTAAGGAAATGAATTCTGCCACCAATTTGAATGAGCTTGGTAACAGATTCTTGCCCAGTCAAGCTTTCAGATGAGAATGCAGCCCAGCCAACACCTCAACTGCAGTTGTGCAAGACCCTGAGCAGAGGACTCAGTTAAACTGGGCCTGGACTCCTGCCCCACAGAAACTGAGAGATAATAAATGTATGTGCTGTTTTAAGCCTCTACGTTGATGGTAATTGGCTACGCAGCATAGAAAACTAATTAATAGTCCCTCTACAGATGAAGTTTAAAACTGTGCCTTCTGGTAAAGAAAAAATATATAAGGGACTTACTTCCTTTTTTCAGAGCAGAGAAAAGACAGATGGATTTGGAGCTGAGAGGCAAATTGATAAATGTCACATTCCACTCCTTTGGCTACTCAGCTTCCATATGCACTCTTCTACACACATTTGAATTCCTGAGAATATATCTGTCTTACAAGTTCTCATCCTCTCCCCAAAATGAGGAGACTTGTAGTCCCAACAATTATTGTGTCCATTGCTGTCTATATTACTCCTCAATATTCAGTCCCACTGAATATTGGGACTAAGGCTAAGTTGTAAAGTTAACTTCCAACAACCTATCTATAAAATAACGGAAGAGGGAGAGAGAAGATAGTGGTTATCATATACAAATAAACACCTGCCTATAACAATCAAAGAAAAAATTTATGGTCTTTGTTTTTGTAGATGTTCATGAGGCTATAGTGGATATCTATGGCTTCCTTCTACTCTTCATCCCATACTTCCCTTGTCCTCAGCCAGAGCCTCAGCTGGTTGGGGTTCTTTATCTGGTAGAGTGACCCAAATCTTCATTGCCAAAGAGTCTGAGTCCTCAAGCATTTTGCTTTTGTTGTTTGCTGTGGTTTTCCGTTAACCTTTATTATTGGGTGTGGAAGTACCAAGAGGCACCTCAGAGAATCTTCTTTGTTCCAGCACAGTCCTTTTTGCCCTCATTTTATAGCAGCAACCCAGTTTCTCCTTGGTACTCAGGATCAGCTCCTCTAGCCAGTAGAGTAACCCCTTTTTTACCCTGTTGGTTTAGTGGCATAAGGAGCCCAAAATGACAAGGTGGCAGTCTCATCTTCTAATTCATTGGAACCAATGCAAGCATTCCCCCCAAATCAGCAAAGCCCAAAGTTGGCAGGATGGGAAACAAAAATTCTGCAAGTAGGTTATAAGGTGTAATAGTAAGAGGAACCAGTCCTACTTCCACCTCTTGATCCCTGGGACCATGTGTTCTGGCTTTGGGGAACAGCACCATATAGTAGTCTTTGATTCAAAGCATATATGTGTGTGTGTGTGTGTGTGTGTGTGTGTGTGTGTGTGTGTGTATTTATTTATTTTTTTACGGGGCAAGATTCACCCTTAGCTAATATCTGTTGCCGCTCTTCCTCCTTTTTTTCTCCCCCACAAAGCCCCAGTACATAGTTGTCTATAGTTGTAAGTTCTTCTGGTTCTTATATATGAGCTGCTGGCACAGCATGGCTACTGACAGACGAGTGGTTTGGTTCCCTGTCTGGGAACCAAACCCGGGCCATTGAAGAGGAGAGTGCTAAACTTGAACAGCTAGGTCATCAGGGCTGGCTCTGATTCAAAGCATATATTGCATCTTATAAGACAGAACCTCTTCCTTTCAGGATATTGTCCCTCAACTAATGCTGTAACTGAGTCTTCAATAAGCCATTCCACTTTTCAGTTAAGGCTAGTCAATTCTCAGTGAGGGGTGTGTAGGTATGAACCCATTGCTGCACTTCCTTTGCTATAAAATGAGTTCCTTGATCAGATGCAGTGCTATGGGGCATGCCAGGACCCAGGACGATGAATAAGACATTCTGTGAGTACACGAATGTTAGTGCTGACAGAAGCATAGCAGACAGGGAAGACAAATCCATATCTAGAATATGTGTCTGTTGCAGTGAGGATGAATCTCTGCTCCCTCCATAATGGAAGAGGTCCAAAGAAGTCATCTGTCACCAGGTGGCTGACTGATTGATCCTCCCTGAGGAATGTTGCTATATTAGGGGCTTAGTTGTTTGTGTTTTTAGGATTTTTTTATTGTAAAATACATAAAATTTTTACCATTTTAACCATTTTAAGTGTTACAATTCAGTGGCATTAAGTATGTTCATATTGTTTTACAACCATCACCACTATCCATTTATGGAATGTTTTCATCTTCCCAAACAGAAACTGTACCCATTAAACAATAACTCTTCATTCCCCCAGTGCCTAGTAACCTCTATTTTATTTTCTGTCTGTATGAATTTGACTATTTTAGGTACCTCATGTAAGTGGAATCATCCAATATGTATGATTTTGTGTATGACAGATTTCATTTTAGCATAATGTTTTCAAAGTTCATATAAGTTGTAAGCATGTGTCAGAATTTCATTCCTTTTTATGGCCTAATAAAATTTCATTGTATGGATATACCACATTTTGTTTATCCGTTCATCTGTTGATGGGCATTTATGTTTTTTTCACATTTTTGCTGTTGTGAGGAGTGCTACTATATTCATTTGTGTACAAGTTTTTGTTTGAACATTTGTTTTCCATTCTTTTGGCTATATACCCAGGAGTGGAATTGCTGAGTTATATGGTAATTCTATGTTTAATTTATTGAGAAACCACTAAACTTTTCCACAGTGGCTACACCATTTTACATTCCCACCAGCAAGGTACGAGGGTTCCAGTTTCTCCACATTTTCACCAGCACTTATTTTCCTTTTTTAAAAAAAATTTAAATTATAGACATCTTGGTGTGAAATAGAATCTCATTGTGGTTTTGATTTGCATTTCCCTAATGGCTAATGATGTTGAGCATCTTTTTGTGTGCTTGTTGCCCATTTATGTCTTTTTTGGAGAAATGTTTACTTAAGTCCTTTACCCATTTTTAAACTGAGTTGTCCTTTTGTTGTTAAGTTGTAAGAGTTCTTTGTATATTCTGGATGACCCTTTTCAGATAAATGTTTTGCAAATATTTTATCTCATTCTGTGGGTAGTCTTCTTAATTTTTTTTTTTTTTTTGGCTGAGGAAGATTCGCCCTGAGCTAAACACCTATTGCCAGTCTTCCTCTTTTTGCTTGAGGGAGATTTGCCCTGAGCTGACATCTGTGCCAATCTTCCTCTATTTTGTATGTGGGATGCATGCCACAGCATGGCCACCAATGAGTGGTGCAGGTCTGTGCTCGGGATCCGAACCCAGGCCACTGAAGTGGAGTGTGCCAAACTTAACCACTAGGCTGTGGGGCCAGTCTCTCAGTTTCTTGATAGTGCCCTTTGGTGCACAAAAGGTTTAATTTTGATGAAGTCCAATTTATCTAGTCTATGGTTGCTTCTGTTTTTGGTGTCTTATCTTGCTAAATCCAAGATTATGAAGCTTTACCCCTATGTTTTCTTCTAAGAGTTTCAGAATTTTAGCTCTTATGTTTAAGTCTTTGATCCATTTTGAGTTAAGATTGTCCTTTCCCTTTGAATGCTCTTGGCATTGTTTTCAAAAATCATTTGACTGTATATCCAGGTTTTATTTCTGGACTCTCTATTCTTGTGGTCTGTATGTCCGTTCTATACCAGTATATGCGAGGTCTCTTATGGGCTGTTTTCATCTGATGATAGATTGCTGTGGTGCATGTCCAATCTTATGACTGGGTAGGTCAGACAACACCTAGTTCCTCATGGGAAGCTCAGGCCACATGGTCACTTGATGTCCTATGGTTAGATGTTTACTTTCTGCCATGGCCCAGGAGCAAGCTAGAAACTATTTCTCAAAAGGCAAAGACTTATCTGTTGAAGAGGGCATAGATTTGCTCCAAAATCCTAGAGGTCTGTGCTATGATGCTCCTATTGGTGCTTGCCAGAGGCTCTGTACAGCATCCTTATTAGCTATAGATACTTCAGGTATCATTGAACCTGCTAGATCACAAGGCCCAAATGGTAGAACAGCTTGTACAGCAGCCTGAACTTTTATTCTTGCTCTGGTTCCCACTTGAAATTGGCAACCTCATGAGTGACTCTAAATGGGTGTTGCAGTAGCAAACTCAAATGTGGTGTATGTTGCCTTGAAAATCCAAAAGGCCTACAAGTGTTGTGCCTCTTTTTTCATGGTAGGTGGTTTAAGATAATAGGAGCTTGTCTTTCACGTTGGAGGGGATAGCTTGACAAGGTCCAGACCACTGAAGCTCTAGCGACTTCACTGAGGTGATGGGCTGCTGACTCTTTGTGGGGATTATCTGCCATCCTCTAGTTTGTGTGGTTTTCTTTTTTGTGTGTGTGAGGAAGACCAGCCCTGAGCTAACATCTGTTGCCAATCCTCCTCTTTTTGCTGAGGAAGATTGGCCATGGGCTAACATCTGTGCCCATCTTCCTCTACTTTATATGGGATGCTGTCACAGCATGGCTTGATAAGCGGTGTGTTGGTCTGTGCCCAGGATCCGAACCCACAAACCCCGGGCCACTGAAGCGGAGCACCTGAATGTAACAGCTACGTCATCAGGCCAGCCCCTAGTTTGTGTGTTTTTGTAAGGCATCTAAAGTACTTGCTACTTCCTGCTCTTCAGATCCAATGGACATATGACCATCTGAGTTTGAACCACAGTCATGGTACCAATTTTATATCAGTGAGGGTCCCAGCAGGAGAAAGAAACCAGACAGTAATTTGAGCAAAGAGAAGCTGCAGTGCTGCAGGAGCTTGCTGAGGAGGAGCACACCAGAGCCAGGGAGGAAGACCTCTTCCTCTTGCAGTATCTCTTTAGCACCCTCCACTAACAAAACTTAATGTTGTGCCAGCCAGCAAAAGAGGAAAAATGTTTAAAGGGCCCAGCTCCATTTTCACAGAGTAGACACTGAATGGTAGACTTGGAACTGAGTCTCCAAATTGATAAACTGGCATAGTTTACCATTTAAAGAGACAGTATGGAGCAACTTTCATTTTATTTAAGATGATGCCAAACAGTTGGGATCTTGCTATGACAACACAGTATTCCATTCAGTTAAACATATTCCTTGAACCCCATCCCTCACTCCTACCATGTTCTATGTGTTACAGAGTCACAGAGATACATAAGAGGGTCTCTGTTCACAGGGAACTTACATTTTTGGGTTAATAGGCTACTTCCAGTGATTCTTAACAGTTCTTTTGCCTTCTTCATCCTTGCTCTTTGCAGTAAGATATTCTCAAAAATGCCTGCTCTTTAAAATTAAGAGTACCTCATCACCATGTGATGGTGTGTATTTTACATTTGTTGTACCTTGCATTTCTTTTTGCCACATTCCTTGATTTTATTCATCTCTTTATTGCATTCTGCCTAGAAAATGGTATACTATTGCTGTAATTGATCCCCTAAAGCCTTAAACTATCTTTGGCACCTAAACAAAGATAAATAAAATTCTGTAGGAAATTCAGGGACCCGACTTTTTGAGCCTTAAAAGACACAGGCTGGGATGTTTTTGTCTAAAGGGGTTGTCCATTAGAGAAAGTTTGGGGCTGTAAACAGAATGCAGTTCTTTCTTTGACTTTCTTTCCTGAGCAGATCTTGTTATCACTGCTGTTACCACGCCAGAACCGCCTAAGAAGTGAGATTGAAGAAGCTCTGGACATGGACCTCCTCAAGCAGGAAGCAGAGCACGGGGCCCTGAATGTCTCTCATCTCTCTAAGTACATTCTCAACACGATGACTTTGCTGTGTGCACCGGTTCGAGATGAAGCGGTGCAGAAACTAGAGAACATTACAGACCCTGTTCGGTTACTGAGGTGTGAAACTTGACTACTGTCCCCTGAAACGTGCCTCAGCCCCTGGGCTAGGAAAAGCTGGGCCAGACACTGGATGATAGCTGCTGTCTTGGCTGGCTCTTCACTGTTGAAGACCTGACTAAATCCTCTTTTCTCCTCTCGGGCCTGTTAGCTTTTCTCTTCCAAAGATGACCTTGCAGGGCTCTCTGGTTATCCTTAGATTGATTGGGCCCCTGTATAACATCCCACCTTAAAACATTAGAGTGCATAATCCTTTCTTCCAAGGAATTCAAATATCCCTTTCCCAGGTTTTCTTGTCGCAGTTCACACGGTGTGAGAGGACAGGGATAGGAGGTTATCCTTATTGTACAGCTATAGAGACCAAGGCCTAGAAATTAAAAAAAAAAAAAAGTGATTGACCTAGAAACAGCATCAAAAATAGCATCACCTATAATCCCACTTCCCAGAGAGAATTGTTAGTATGCTGGTGTGTTTCCTTTTGCTGATTACCTTTCTTAAGAGACAACAGAATGACCATTGTGGGAGGAGATCTGGCCTGGAGGCTTTAAGGCCCAGAGACTTATCTGTTCCTAGCTCTGCACGTGTCATCTTTCGTAAATTTAGGAGGCAGGACTGTTAGTTTTAAAGCCCCTCCTAATTCTAGAACACAGTGATTTAATGACTCCTTGTGTAGGTCCTCTTCTTACTAGATTTCCTTGCATAGTATAAATGTTCTGTTTTCTCCTGTTTAGGGGGATCTTCCAGGTTCTGGGTCTGATGAAAATGGACATGGTGAACTACACCATCCAAAGCCTTCAACCCTATCTGCAGGAACATTCTATCCAGCATGAACGAGCTAAATTCCAGGAACTCCTCAACAAGCAGCCTAGTATGTACATAACTTGAGGGCAGGAGTGAGAAGATATGACCTTAGGTCTGGCTTTTATGGTATTAGTACCCTGCTTCTTTTTAGGAACAGAAAGTTTCTCCCTCAGGTAGGGGGAGGGAGAAGGAACAATTATCCAAGACAGAAAGACGCCTCCCCACCCCAAGCATTTATTTATCGACCGGGGGTATATCGTGAAAAGGATGTCGGTCTTGAAGCCTCAGGGATACAGATGCTGAAGGTGCCTACACACTCTGTTCCTGTCATAGGCCTCCTCGATCACACCACCAGATGGCTGACCCAAGCTGCAGCAGACCTCACTGCCCCGCCTCTGACTTGTCCTGACACTCCCGACCCCTCCAGCATGGCCTGCCCCTCTCCAAACGAGGCAGCCAGCTGCCCAGAGCCACTCAGCCCCACGATGGTGCTGTCCCAGGGCTTCCTGAACCTCCTTCTCTGGGACCCTGAAAATGAAGAGTTCCCTGAGGTAGGACTCTGTGGGGCACTGCCTTGTTGTTTTGTGTGGTATTCAGGACTTCCATCAGGACTCTCCTCTCCTGACAGCCTGCTCTTCCCTGTTTCCTCAGACCCTGCTGATGGACAGAACCCGGTTGCAGGAGCTGGAGTCCCAATTGCACCAGTTAACCATCCTGGCCTCAGTCTTGCTAGTGGCCAGTAGTTTCTCTGGCAATGTCCTGTTTGGCTCACCTCAGTTTGTGGATAAGCTGAAACGCATAACCAAAGCCCTGATGGAGGAGTTTAACTCCAGGTGAGCTGCATAGAGGTTTTTTAGAGTAGAAGATTATATGTGATATGAAGACATAGGCAGGTAATGAATGATTACTTAGATTCCACCAGAAACCACAGAAAGGATCTTTGGAACCATCAACAAAGATTGTTGGTGTCTTTCCATAAGTGGTCTTGAGGCTTCTGACAAAGAAAAGTAAAACTTTCTTCCAAAAAGAGTGGTGTGGAGGATAGTTTGCTACAAAACGAGTCATTATCTTGTTTGCTACAAAGGAGTCGTCATGTGGTTGAGTGGATGACAGTAGGCTGGGCTTATGTACATTCCAGGGTGGATCAGTTAGTCAGCAGTATCGATTGAACATCCATTGTGTGTTGGGCATCCCACCAAAGGGAAAAGAGGAATCAGAAGGCCAGGTTTCTCGTAATTGGTGATTGTAGGACAAATGACCATGGAAATGTCCAAGAGAGTCTTAACAATGTATGTACATATATATAAATTCCGTGAAGCTAAAAAATACTGAGTAGATCCAAGGGCAGAACCAAACCCTTGTCCAGATTTGGTGTTATGGTTTATCTTGTTTTCTAAGAAGTAGAACATGGTATCACATACAGAGAATTGTCAGTACCTTGAGGGTAACAGTGAAGACACTGACCCTACTCACTAGGCTCTGCTGCTACCAGTGGCTGGGGAGAGGGCAGGAGGATGGCTGGGAGTCTCCCTCAAATGGCTCCAGCTTCTGGTGTGGAGCTTCCTGGGCTCCGGGCCTATGCCCGGGCCACCCGGTAGGTACCAGCTTACTCTGCTTCTTGGTGTAGGCCTGAGGAGGCTATGCTGACTGTGAGTGAACAGGTGTCCCAGGAAATCCACCAAAGCCTCAAGAACATGGGCCTTGCTGCTCTGAGCAGTGACAACACAGCATCTCTGATAGGACAGCTCCAGAACATTGCCACGAAAGAGAACTGTGTCCGCAGTGTCATTGGTGAGCATGCCTGTGGGGTGGTGAGAATGTTGTGGGGAGAGGTAGATCCCAACCCCAGAAGTCAGTTACTGAACCATTTAACAATAAAAGGCACGATCATTGGGCAAGTCACTATTTAGGCTTTAGTTTTTTCAAAATGCTGGGTTGAAAATATATCCCTTTTAGTTTAAAGACTGACTGTATGGTTCTAAGGAAGATTTGCACCCAGGAATTCATGACTTCCAGATGTGGCATACTGTCCCAACAAACCTGGTTAAGTCATCCCTGGCCTTCTGGGTTTTTTTCTGACTGCAGTCCAAGACATGTGACATCCACCCCTCACCAACAAGAAACTGATGTTGAATTAGGGTGGAGGACATATTGCCATAGCAGAGACTCCCCGGTCCCATGTGGGAATGGAGGTCGTGAACTTGGCCTTCTTCTTAACCTCAGCCATTGAAGGATCAGTCTAAGATATCCTCCTGTTATGTTAAATACTCACTAGGATCTAACTGATGGATACTTAAGTAATCTTTTGAATAGTCAGAAAGTTACTAGCCTACTAATTTTTCTTTTTTTTTTGCGAGGAAGACCAGCCCTGAGCTAACATCCGTTGCCAATCCTCCTCTTTTTGCCGAGGAAGACTGGCCCTGGGCTAACATCCGTGGCCATCTTCCTCTACTTTACATGGGATGCTGCCACGGCATGGCTGACAAGCAGCGCACTGCCAGCGCCTGGGATCCGAACCCACGAACCCTGGGCTGCCAAGCACGAACTAACCTGCCGCGCCACTGGGCCAGCCCCTAGCCTACTAATATTTTTTGTGTGTGTGTGGGGAAGACCAGCCCTGAGCTAACATCTGTTGCCAATCCTCCCCTTTTTGCTGAGGAAGACTGGCCCTGGGCTAACATTGTGCCCATCTTCCTCCACTTTATACGGGACGCCGCCACGGCATGGCTGACAGGCAGTGTGTCGGCGGGCGCCCGGGATCTGAACTCGCGAACCCCGGGCTGCCAAGCGCGGACTAAACCGCTGCGCCACCGGGCGGCCCCACCTAGCCTACTAATTTTTGATCTTTGCTTTGTCCTTGGGAGCTAGATAGCAGCCCCCTTCCCAAAGAAAACAAAAAAAATTTCCTCATCTGTAGTGAATATCTCAGTTAACTTAGAACTTGGCTGAGTAGAATGCAGGGGCAGTGTTTCTCCCTGAAAGTTGTTTGCCCTTTCTCTTCTCACTGTCTTTTCCTGCCCACAGATCAGCGGATCCATTTGTTTCTCAAATGCTGTTTGGTTCTTGGTGTGCAGCGGTCTCTGTTAGACCTGCCTGGAGGCCTTACTCTCATTGAAGCAGAACTGGCAGAACTGGGCCAAAAGTTTGTCAACCTAACACATCATAATCAGCAGGTGTTTGGCCCCTACTACACGGAGATACTAAAAACCCTCATCTCCCCAGCCCAGGCACTGGAAACGGGAGTGGAGTCTCTCTGATAGCACAGGCTCTGAGCCCTGGCACCGTGGACCCAGGAGAGAAGCCCATCGTTTTCCTGGGGTGACATCACAGGGACCAGCAGAGCAGCAAGCCCTCTTCCCCTCCTGCAGCCAGTACGCCAGGGCTGTAATGATCAAGCATGTAAACACCAGTTGGCCCAAACTCATTCACTAATAAACTTCTGAACTGCAAGCAAAGCTCCATTCTTCCTGTGCTGCAGCTGTGGACTGGCCCTGTGCCCTCGACCCCCAACTAGCTGAGAAGCCAACAGGCCCCCAGTTTTTCCTCCACCGGCTAGGTGCCCCTTCAGTAGGCAGAGCTGAGAAGCCAAGACACCCAGGTGCTAGCGTTATTTTCTCCAAGGGTACAGCATTTCTCTGAGGGCCCTGAGAACTCTCTGGAATTATCCAAAATGTGAGTATAAGGGTTTCACTGGAAATCAGAAATTTGTTTTGGCAGTTCAGCGAGGATTGGGCATGATAGAAAGAAGTTATTAGAAACCTCATTTCCAGGACCAAATTTCCTTCAAATGATGCAACAAGAAGTCAAGAAATAGTAAGAGTCTCAGCTTCCTCTTCTGTTTGCAGGGTCTGAAGCAGTGTGCAATCTGGGGCTGGATGAAATGAATGTTAGCTGCTGGCAAGCATTCTGTTGAGGACAGGTTTCAGAGTTCATGGGATTTCTCTCAAGTATCCAGAGTTCAGGCTTAGACAGTTCGGGCAGTGACTGACTTGGGTCACATTTATCCTCGGTCCTGTTCTCTAGCCTAGTGAGTTTCCTGTATTCTCATCTCTAGGCTTAGAGCCCCCCATTCTTCCTAACAGAGTTGATGTGGGCATTCAGAGGTGGAACAGCCTCCATTCTTCTTCCTACTTCCGGCCTGGGACTCTAATTGGCAGTTGTGGTTGTGAGCTCCTGTTGGTATCACAAATGAGAGATGTTCTAAGAAGGACTGGGCTTGTCTCCTGGGATTGTAGAGATCCAACCCATTCTTCTCAGGCTGACTGCAGCAGACCAGCCCCAACCTAGTATGGCCAAAATGAGGAAAATGTTCCATTCATATTCGGCCCTTTTTTTGTAATGGCAAGAGAAAATGGAAATTCAGTTATGTGCTCTCAAGGTAGGGTGGAGAGAAACAATATTCTCGCCATTTCAGCAGATGGAGGGAGCTGAATATAACACACACATCTAGGAAGAACAACAGAAGGGGGGTTTGAGTTCTATTAGCTTGGGGTTTCCTCCTAATTGACTTCCTTTTTAGAGAGTAGAGCCTAGATGGGTGACAGCCAGGTCAACAGTGTGACTTTTACTATGACCAGAAAAGCTGGAGGGCCTGGATCATTCATAGTTTCCAATCTTATAGCTAGACATCCTCAGGATGGGGAAGCCCCCCAAAAGGGGCATGTTGAATAAACAGAGAGGCTTGCCTAGATGGAGTCTCTGACTCGTGATGATTAATTTGAATTAAAAAAAAAATCCACATTTTGGAAGCTTCATTATCTTAGAGGCAGAAGTGCTCTGAACGGATTCCTGTGAAGAGGACTTCCTGGTTGGCAGGTGCAGACCCTGGGCTGACAATAGAACCTTGCTCTGTACTTCATAATTAAAATCTGGAATTATCGATTTCTTAGAAATTTTGAGTTGATTTTCTTGTGCTGACCTAAACAAGGAAAGATAGCGCCATTCAATCATGCCCATCATTTGAGTGATATATATTTAAAATTGTGGTGAAATACACATAGTATAAAATTTATCAGTAGTAACATTTAGTACATTCACAATGTTGTGCAACTATCACCACTATCTAGTTCCAGAACATTTTCATTACCATGAAAGGAAATCTCATACTCATTAAGCAGTCACTTCTCATTTTGCCCTCCCCCTAGCTCCTGGCAACACTAATCTGCTTTCTGTTTCAGTGGATTTTCTGACTCTAAATACATGGAATCATGTAATTTGAGGTCTTTTGTGACTGGCTTCTTTCACTTAGTATAATGTTTTTAAGCTTCATTATGTTGTAGCATGTATTAGTAGTTCATTCCTTTTTATGGTGAAATAATATTCCATATTAGAGTATAATATAATAATATTCCATTTTATGGCTAAATAGCCAATAATAATATGGCTAAATGTGGTAAGATGTACCACATTTATCAGTTGAGGATTTGGTTTGTTTTCACCTTTTGACTTTTGTGAATGGTGCTACTGTGAATATTTGTGTACAAGTTTTTGTTTGAACACTTGTTTTCAATGTTTTTGAGTATCTTATACCCAGGAGTAGAATTAGTGGGTCATATGGTAATTCTATGTTTAATTTATTGAGAAACCACTAAACTGTTTTCCACAGTGGCTGCCCATTTTTACATTCCCAGGAGCAATGTATGAGGCATCCAGTTTCTCCAAATTTTCACCAATACTTGTTCTTTTCTTTTTAAATTGTAGGTATCTTAGTGGGTGTGAAGTGGAATTGCACTACGGTTTTGATTTACATTTCCCTAATAGCTAATGATATTGAGCATCTTTTCATGTGCTTATTGGGCATTTGTATATCTTCTTTGGAGAATTATCTATTTTAGTCCTTTGCCCATTTTTGAATTGGGTTGTTTTGGTGTTGAGTTGTAAGAGTTCTTTGTATATTTTGGATACTAGACCCTTGTCAGATATGATTTGCAAATATTTTCTCCCATTCTGTGGATAGTCTTTCCATTTTCTTGATAGTGAGCTTTGCACAAAAGTTTTAATTTTGATGAAGTCCAATTTATCAGGGTTTCTTTTTATGGATTGTGCTTTTGGTGTCAAGTCTAGGAATTCTTTGCCTACCCCTAGATCCCAAAGATTTTCTCCTATGTGTTTTGCTGAAAGTTTTATGCTTTACATTTAAGTTTGTAATTTATTTTGACTTAATGTCTGTATAAGGTGTGAGACTTAGGTTGAGGTATATATTTTTTTGCCTGTGGACGTCCAGTTGCTCCAGCATTGTTTGTTGAAAAGTCTGTCTTTCCTCCATTGAATTGCTTTTGCACCTAGTAAGTTGGGCATATTTGTCTGGGTCTCTCTTCTATTCTGTTGATCTATGTGTCTCTCTCTCTCTGCCATACCACACAGTATTGATTACTGTAGCTATATAGTAACTCTTGAAATTGAGTAGACTGATTCCTCCCACTTTATTCTTCTTTTTCAAAGTTTTTTTTAGCTATTCTAATTCCTTTGCCTTTCCATAGACTAATCTTGTCTATATCTACAAAAAAAACTTGCTAGGATTTTGATAGGGATTTTTGATATCACAAATATGGTATATCTCTCCAGTTATTTAGATCTTCTTAGAGTTCTTTCATCAGCATTGTGTAGTTTTCATCATACAAGTCCTGAACATGTGTCATTAGATTTATATCTAAGGATTTCACTTCTTTTGAGTGATTATAAATGGTGTTTTATTTTTAATTATGGTGTCCACATGTTCATTTCTAGAAATAGAATTGATTTTTATATGTTAATTTTGTATCCTGTGACCTTGATTAACTCGTAATTTTTTTTTGTAGATTCTGTGGAATTTTCTACATAGATAATCATGTAATCTGCAAAAAGGGACAGTTTTATTTCTTCTTTTCTGATATGAATGCCTTTTATTCCCTTTTCTTGCCATATTGCATTGGCTAGAACTCCCAGCACTTTAAGACTGCTGGTAGTGGAATCTTTTCCTTGTTCCCAGTCTTAGGGGGAAACATTGTCTTTCACCATTTAATATAATGTTGGTTGTGGGTTTTTGTAGATGCTCTTTATCAAGTTGAAGAAACTCCCTTTGTATTAGTTTCCTATAGCTAATAAAACAAACTACCACAAAGTTCGTGCCTTGAGACAGTGCAAATCTATTACCTACAGTTCTGGATGTGAGAAGTCCACAGTGGGTCTTATGGGCTAAAATTAAGGTGTGGGCAGAGCTGCATGAGGCTGTAAGGACATATTAGTTTCCTGTGGCTGCTGTAACAAATTACCACAGAGTGGCTTAACAAAAACAAAAATATATTCTCTCACAGTTCTGGAGGCCAGAAATGAGAAATCTGTTTCATCAGGCCAAAATCAAAGTGTCAGCAGTGCTGTATTCCCTTTGGAGGCTCTAGAGGAGAATTCATTCCTTGCCTTTTCTGGCTTCTAGTGGCTGCTGGCATTTCTCTACTTGTGGTCGCATTACTCCAATCTCTGACTCCATGGTCACATGAAGGTCACATGGTCCTCTTCTGTGTGTATCTAATCTCTTTCTGCCTCTCTCTTATAAAGATACTTGTGATTAGGTTTGGGGCTGACCCACATAATCCAGGATGATCTCCCCATCTCAAGATCCTTAGCTTAATCACATAGGAAAAGAAAGTTTTCCTTATAAGGTAATTGTTATGGATTGAATTGTGCCCCACCCCCCATCATATGTTGAAGTCCTAACCCCCAGTACCTCAGAATATGACCTCATTTGGAAATATGGTCATTGTAGGTATAATTGGTTGACATGAGGTCACATTGGAGTTTAGTGGGTTCCTAATCCAATCTGACTAGGGTCTTTATGAAAAGACATGGGCCATATGAAGAGATAGACACATACAACAATGTAAAGACTCAGGGGAAATGCCATCTTTGAGCCAAGGAACACATGAAGCTACCAGAAGCTAGAAAAGAAGCATGGAACAGATTCTCCCTCACAGCCGTCAGAAGGAACCAACCCTGCTGATACCTTGATTTCAGACTTCTAACCTTCAAGTAAAACACATTTATTGTCTGTTTAAGCCACCCAGTTTGTGCTTTGTTATGGCAGCCCTAGGAAACTAATAAAGTAACATTTACAGGTTCCAGGAATTAGAACCTAATATCTTTGGGTGGCCATTATTCAGCCTACTACAAGGGAAAATGTTTCGTTGACTTTTCCAGCTTCAAGACTGTGCACATTCCTTGGCTGGTAGCTCCTTCCTCCATTGCTACAACCTTTGCTTCAGTCATATCTCCTTTCTTACTTTTACCTTCCTCCCTCCCTCTTTTAATAACCCTGTGTTTCCATTGGGCCCTTCCAGATAATCCAGGATAATCTCCCCATCTAAAGATCTTTGATTTAGTCACATTTGCCAAGTATCTTTTGCCATGTAAGGTAACGTATCACAGGTTCTGTTGATTAGGATGTGGACATCTTTAGGGAGCTATTATTCACCCTCTATTTCCATTTTTCTGAGAGTTTTTTTTTTTATCATGAATGGGTATTGAATTTTATCAATTTTTTTCTGCATCAATTGATAAAATAATGTGACTTTTTTTCTTTAGCTTCTTATTGTGTTGGATTACATTGATCTTCAAATATCGACCAGCCTTGCATCCCTGGAATGAACTCCACTTGGTTGTGATATATAATTCTTTTTATATATATTTGAATCCTATTGGCTAATATTTTGTTAAGGATATTTTGTGCCTATCTTCATGAGGGATATTGGTCTGTAGTTTTCTTTTTTGGTCTTGGCATCAGGGTAATACTAGCTCATAGAATGAATGAATTAGGAAGTATTCCTCTTCTTCTGTTTTCTGGAACAGATTGTGTAGAATTGATGTTAATTCTTCTTTAAATATTGGGTAGAATTCTCCAGTGAAATCGTTTGGGCTTAGAGATTTTTATTTTTTAACTTTTGGATTCAGTATTTTTAGTGCTACTTAAATTATCTGTTTCACATTTGGTGAGTTGTGGTACTGTATGTTTTTTAAGGAATTGGTCTATTTTGTCCAAGTTGTCAAATTTATGTCTTGTAGAGTTGTGCATAGTGTTCTCTTATTATCCTTTTGATGTCTGCAGGGTCTGTAGTGATAGCTATTATTTCATTCCTGATAATATTGGTAATCAATGTCTTCTCTCTCTTTTTTTCTTTGTCATTTTGGCTATAGATCTGTTAATTTTATTGATCATTTCATAAAGCAAGGTCTTTGTTTCATTAATAGTTTCCTATTTTCTGTTTTCATTTTCATTGATTTTTGCTTTTATCTTTATTATTTCCTCCTCCTTCTTGCTTTGGGTTTATTTTGCTCTGAAGAATCTCTACTCTGAGATTCTTCAGAGTAGCGGTATAGGTTATGGATTTAAGACTTTTCCTCTTTTCCAATGTATGCATTTACTGCTATGAATTTCCCTCTCAGCACTACTTTACCTTGTCCCACAATTTTTTTTTTTTGATGAGGAAGATTAGCCCTGAGCTGACATCTGTTGCCAATCCTTCTCTCTTTTTTTGCTGAAAGATTGGCCCTGGGCTAACATCTGTGCCCATCTTCCTCTACTTTATATGTGGGACACCTGCCACAGCATGGCTTGATAAGCGGTCCACACCTGGGATCTGAATCTGCGAATGCCAGGCCGCTGAAGCGAAACACGCAAACTTAACCACTATGCCACTGGGCCAGCCCCATTGTCACACAAATTTTGATATGTTGTATATTCATTTTCTTTTGGTTTAATGTGTATTTTGATTTCCCTTGATGTTCTTTTTGACATAGATTATTTAGAAGTGTGTTGTTTATTTACAAGTGTTTAGAGAATTTTCTGTTATCTTTCTGTTACTGATTTCTACTTTGAATCTATTGTGGTTCAAGAACACACTGTATGATTTTAATTCTTTTAAATTTGTTGAGGTTTATTTTATGGCCCAGGATATGGCCAATCTTGGTCTATGTTCCACGGGCACTCGAAAAAAAAATGTGCATTCTTCTGTTGTTGGCCAGAGTGTTCTGTAAATGTCGGTGAGATCCTGTTGGTTGATGGTGGTGTTGAGTTCTTCTGATCCTTGCTGATTTTCTCTCTAGTTGTTCTATCAGTTGTTGGTAGAGTCTCCAACTGAGTTGAAGTCTCCAACTATATTTGTTGTATTAGTCTGCTCAGGCTGCCATAATAATATACCATAGAAATTTATTTCTCACTGTTGTGGAGGCTGGAAAGTCCCAGATCAAGGTCCAGCAGGGCCAGTTTCTGGTGAGGACTCTTTTCCTGGCTTGTAGATGGTCACCTTCTTGCTATGTCCTTACATGGCCTTTTCTCGGTGCCTGTGTCAGGAGAGAGAGAGATTTCTCTCTTCCTCTTCTTGTAAGGCTAGCAATCCTGTTGAATTAGGATCTCGCCCTTATGACCTCATTTAACCTTAATTACCTCCTAAAAGCCCTATCTCCAAATACAGTTGCATTGGGCATTAGGGCTTCAGCATATGAATTTTGGAGGGGCAGTTCAGTCTATAGCATTTGTGGATTTGTCTCCTGGCATACCTTGCTTTATTGCACTTCACAGATACAGCATTTTTTACAAGACCCTCCACTAGCAAAAAGATTACAACTTACTGAAGGCTTGGATGATGGTTAGCATTTTTTAGCAATAAAATATTTTCTAATTACAATATATACATTGTTTTTTTAGACACAATGCTATTGCACACATAATAGACTATAATATAGTGTAAACATAACTTTTATATGTACTGGGAAACCAAAAAATTTGTATGACTTGCTTTATTGCAATATTTGCTCTATTGCAGTGATCTGGAACCAAACCTGCAATCTCTCTGAGGTATGGCTCTATTTCCCTTTTCAGTTCAGTCACTTTTTGCCTCACATATCTTACAGCTCTGTTGTTTGGTACATTGAGGATTGATATGGCTTCTTGGTGCATTGACTCTTTTGTCATTATATAATGCCCCCCTCCCTCATAATTTTCTTTGTTTTGAAGTCTACTTTATGAGATATTAATATAGCCACTCCTGCTTTCCTTTGATTAATGTTTGCATTATTTATCTTTTTCCACCTTTTTATTTTCAACCTGCCTGTATTGTTATTATATGAGGTGAGTTTCTTATAGACAGCATATAGTGGGTTCCTGTTTTTAATCTACTCTGACAATCTGTCTTTTTAATTGGTGTGTTAGACCATTTAAATTTAGTGTAAATATGATATGTTAGGGCCTAAGTTTGCCATATTTTTTTTGTTTTCTAGTTATTCTGTGTTTTCTTTTCTCTGTTCTCTTTCCTATCTCCCTGTGAGTTACTTGAAAAAAATTTTTTAATTCCATTTCGATTCATCTGTAGTGTTTGGAGTTTTCTCCTTGCATAACTTTTTTAGTGTTTGCTCTAGGTATAGCAATACATAGATAACTTACCACAGTTTACTGGTGTATGATTTATCGGTTCGAGTAAAGTATAGAAACCTTACCTCCCTTTACACCCCTAACCCTCCTCATTTAAAAGATAATTATTTTAAATATTTCCTCTACATACATTTAGAACCATATTAGATTGTTATAATTTTTGCTTCAACCATCAAGCATAATTTAGAATACTCAAGTGAAGAAGAAGGTCTGTTGTATTTACCCATATTTTTGCTTAATGTTCGTTCATTTTTCCTGATGTTTCAAGGTTCCTTCTTTTATCATTTCCTATTTAGAAAACTTTTTCACCATTCTTTTAGGGTGGGTCTACTGGTGACTAAGTCCCTTAGTTTTTCTTCATCTGAGAATATCTTGATTCTTCTTCATTCCTGAAGTATATTTTCACAGGGTATAGGATTCTGGGTTCACAGTTCTTTTCTTTCAGCACCTGAAAAATATCGTACTACTTCCTTCTGGCCTCCACAGTTCTGCTGAGAAATCCACTGTCATTCAAGTTACTTTTCCCCTAAAGGTAAGGTGTCATTTTTCTCTCACTGCTTTCAAGAATTTTTTTCTTTCATTTTCTGAAATTTAATTATGATGTATCTTGGCATGGATTTCTTTTGGTTTATCTGGTTTGAGGTGTGGTTAGCTTCTTGAATCTGTAGGTTTATGTCTCTTGCCACATTTGGTAAGTTTTTCAGCCATTATTTCATGGAGTACTTTTTCAGCTCCACCGTCTTTCTCCTCTCTTTCTGGGACTCCACTGACACAAATGTTTGATCTTTTGTTATAGTCCCACAGGTCCCTGAGACTCGCTACATTTTTTTTCAATCAATTTCTCTTTCTGTTGTTTCGATTGGGTAATTTCTGTTGTTCGATCTTCCAGTTTGTGGATTCTGTCTCTTTCCCGTCCATTCTATTGTTGAGCCCATCCACTGAGATTTTAATTTTGGTTCTTGTATTTTTCAGGAGCAGTCTTGTTACTGCTGGGTGATGGTGAGAGTTGTCCACCAGGCTTCCTCTGACACCTGGGAGTGTTGGGGCGCCTTGTTACAGCCTGGTGAGGGCGAAAGTCTAGGCTCCCCACTTGGCCTTTGGCTGGCCTGGGTAGTGATGGGGTCACCATTTTTTTTTTCTGTGGTATTTGGATGGAGTAGAGTGTTAGTGTCTAAAAGCTTTCTGTCTTGCTAGGCTGCCCCTTTCCCAGTCCTTTGGCTATGGAGAGCAGGCTTTTGTTTGGGTTTTGTCTGTGCCCATTGCTTTCTGCCAGGGGTTTTCATTGTACCCAGTGGGGACAAATAGGTATGTCTAGTTGATCTTCCTGGAAGCAGAAGGTCCAGTGTGCTTTTTTTGTGTGTGTGTGAGGAAGACTAGCCCTGAGCTAACATCCGTTGCCAATCCTCCGCTTTTTTGCTGAGGAAGACTGACCCTGGGCTAACATCTGTGCCCATCTTCCTCTACTTTATATGGGATGCTGCCACAGCGTGGCCTGACAAGTGGTGTGTCAGTCCATGCCTGGGATCCGAACCTGTGAACCCGGGCCGCTGAAGTGGAGCGCGCAAACTTAACCACTATGCCACTGGGCTGGCCCCCCAGTGTACTTTTTGTTTTTTTTTTACCATTTTTTTATTGATGTCTTAATAGTTTATAACACTGTGGGGTTTTAGTTGTACATTTTTGTTTGTCCATCACCTTGTGGATGTAACCCTTCAGCCCTTGTGCCCACCCCCTACCCCCCTTCCCCTTGGTAACCACCAATCAGTTCTCTCTGTGTGTTCACTTATATTCCATATATGAGTGAGTTCATGCAGTGTCTGTCCTTCTCTCTCTGGCTTATTTCACTTAACATAATACCCTCTAGGTCCATCCATGTTGTTGCAAATGGGACAATTCTGTCTTTTCTTATGGCTGAGTAGTATTCCATTGTATGTATATACCACATCTTCTTTAACCAATCATCAGTCGAGGGACACTTGGGTTGCTTCCACTTGTTGGCTATAGTGAATAATGCTGCAATGAACTTAGGGGTGCATACGCCTCTTGTGATGGTTGATTTCATGTCCATTGGGTAGATGCCCAAGAGTGGGATTGCTGGATCATACGGTATTTCTATTTTTAATTTTTTGAGGACTCTCCATACTGTTTTCCATAGAGGCTGCACCAGTTTGCATTCCCACCAGCAGTGAATGAGGGTTCCCGTTTCTCCACAACCTCTCCAGCATTTGTTGTTATTTGTCTTTGTGATTATAGCCATTCTAACCGGTGTAAGGTGATATCTTAGTGTAGTTTTGATTTGTATTTCCCTGATGATTAGTGATGTTGAACATCTTTTCATGTGTCTATTGGCCATCTGTATTTCTTCCTTGGAAAAATGTCTGTTCATATCCTCTGCCCATTTTTTGATCGGGTTGTTTGTTTTTTTATTGCTCAGTTGTATGAGATCTTTATATTTTACTGAGATTAATCCCTTGTCGGACAAACGATTTGCAAATATTTTCTCCCAGCTGGTGGGTTGTTTATTCATTTTGATCCTGGTTTCATTTGCCTTGTAGAAGCTCTTTAGTCTGATGAGGTCCCACTTGTTTATTTTTTCTTTTGTTTCCCTTTTCCGAGTACATGGAATCTGAAAGGATCCCTTTATGTCCAATCTCAATTAGTGTACTGCCTATATTTTCTTCCAGGAGTTTTATAGTTTCAGGTCTCACTTTCAGGTCCTTGATCCATTTTGAATTGATTTTTGTATATGGTGATAGGAGATGGTCTACTTTCATTCTTTTGCATGTGGCTGTCCAAATTTCCCAGCACCATGTGTTGAAGAGACTTCCCTCTCTCCATTGTATGTTCTTTGCTCCTTTGTCGAAGATTAGCTGTCCATAGGTGTGTGGTTTTATTTCTGGGCTTTCAATTCTGTTCCATTGATCTGTGTGTCTATTCTTGTACCAGTACCATGCTGTTTTGATTACTATAGCTTTATAGTATATTTTGAAATCAGGGATTGTGATGCCTCCAGCTTTGTTCTTTTTTTTCAGAATTGCTTTAGCTATTCAGGCTCTTTTGTTGCCCCATACGAATTTCAGTAGTTTTTGTTCTATTACCGTGAAGAATGACATTGGGATTCTGATTGGGATTGCATTGAATCTGTAGATTGCTTTAGGTAGAATGGACATTTTAACTATATTTATTCTTCCAATCCATGTGCATGGAATATTTTTCCATTTCTTTATGTGTTCCTCGATTTCTTTCAATAGTGTCTTATAGTTTTCATTGTATAGGTCTTTTACCTCCTTGGTTAAATTTATTCCCAGATATTTTATTCTTTTTGTTGCAATTGTAAATGGGATTGTCTTTTTGAGTTCTCTTTCTGTTTTTTCATCGTTAGTGTATAGAAATGCAATTGATTTTTGTAGGTTGATTTTATACCCTGCCACTTTGCTGTGGTTGTTGATTGTTTCTAGTAGCTTTCCGATGGAATATTTTGGGTTTTCTATGTATAAGATCATGTCATCTGCAAATAGTGAGAGTTTCATTTCATTGCCTATTTGGAGTCCTTTTATTCCTTTTTCTTGCCTAATTGCTCTGGCCAGAACTTCCAGTACTATGTTGAATAAGAGCGGTGAGAGTGGGCACCCTTGTCTTGTTCCTGTCCTCAAAGGAATGGCTTTCAGTTTTTCCCCGTTGAGTAGGATGTTTGCTGTAGGTTTGTCATATATGGCCCTTATTATGTTGAGGTACTTTCCTTCTATACCCATTTTGTTGAGAGTTTTTATCATAAATGGATGCTGGATCTTGTCGAATACCTTCTCTGCATCGATTGAGATGATCGTGTGGTTTTTATTCTTCATTTTGTTAATGTGGTGTATCACGTTGATTGATTTGCGGATGTTGAACCATCCCTGTGTCCCTGGTATAAATCCCACTTGATCATGGTGTATGGTCTTTTTGATGTATTGCTGTATTCGGTTTGCCAGTATTTTGTTGAGGATTTTTGCGTCTATGTTCATCAGTGATATTGGCCTGTAGTTTTCCTTCTTTGTATTGTCCTTGTCTGGCTTTGGTATCAGGATGATGTCAGCCTCATAGAATGTGTTGGGAAGTATTGCATCTTCCTCTGTTTTTTGGAATAGTTTGAGAAGGATAGGTGCTAAATCTTCTTTGAACGTTTGATAAAATTCTCCAGGGAAGCCATCTGGTCCTGGACTTTTATTTTTTGGGAGGTTTTTGATTACTGTTTCAATCTCTTTACTTGTGATTGGTCTGTTCAGATTCTCTATTTCTTCTTGATTCAGTTTTGGGAGGTTGTATGCATCCAAGAATTTGTCCATTTCCTTTAGGTTGTCCAATTTGTTGGCGTAAAGTTTTTCATAGTATTCCCTAATAATCCCTTGTATTTCTGTGGTGTCTGTTGTAATTTCTTCTCTTTCATTTCTAATTTTATTTATTTGAGTCTTCTCCCTTTTTTTCTTAGTGAGTCTGGCTAAGGGTTTGTCAATTTTATTTATCTTCTCAAAGAACCAGCTCTTTGTTTCATTGATCCCTTCTACTGTTTTTTTGGTTTCAGTTTCATTTATTTCTGCTCTGATTTTTATTATTTCCCTCTTCTGCTGATTTGGGGCTTTGTCTGTTCTTTTTCTAATTCTGTTAGGTGCAATTTAAGGTTATTTATTTGGGATTTTTCTTGTTTGTTAAGGTGAGCTTGTATTGCTTTGAATTTCCCTCTCAGGACCACTTTTGCTGCATCCCATATGAGTTGGTATGGTGTATTTTCCTTTTCATTTGTCTCCAGATAGCTTTTGATTTCTCCTTTAATTTCATCAATGACCCATTGGTTGTTCATAGCATGTTGTTTAGTCTCCACATCTTTGTCCCTTTCCTAGTTTTTTCCTTGCAGTTGATTTCTAGTTTCACAGCATTATGATCAGAAAAGATGCTTGTAATGGTTTCAATCTTCTTAAATTTATAGAGGTTTGCCTTTTTCCTAATATATGGTCTATCCTTGAGAATGTTCCATGTGCACTTGAGAAGAATGTGTACTCTGCTTTTTTTGGGTGGAGTGCTGTATATATCTATTAAGTCCATTGCGTCTAGTTTTTCGTTTAAGTCCATTATTTCCTTATTGACTTTTTGTCTGGATGATCTATCCATTGATGTAAGGGGGGGTGTTAAGATCCCCTACTATTATTGTGTTGTTGTTAATATCTCCTTTAAGGTTTTTTAGTAGTTGTTTTATGTACTTTGGTGCTCCTGTGTTGGGTGCATAGATATTTATAAGTGTTATGTCTTCTTGGTGAAGTGTCCCTTTTATCATTATATATTGCCCTTCTTTGTCTCTCATTACCTTTTTTATCTTGAAGTCTACTTTGTCTGATATAAGTATGGCTACTCCTGCTTTCTTTTGTTTGCCATTAGCTTGGAGTATTGTTTTCCATCCTTTTATTTTGAGTCTGTGTTTATCTTTAGAGCTGAGATGTGTTTCCTGGAGGCAGCAGATTGTTGGATCTTGGTGTTTAATCTATCCCACCACTCTGTGTCTTTTGATTGGAGAATTCAATCCATTTACATTTAGAGTGATTATTGATATATGAGGGTTTAATGTTGCTATTTTATTGTTCATTTTCTGGTTCTTTTGCATTTTCTTCGTTTCTTGTCCCTTGTGTTTCAGACTGCAAATTCAATTTGGTATTTCTGCATGCTCATTCTCTGGGTTTTCTCTTTATTTGTCATGTGTGGTTCTCTTCTGGTTATTTGTTTAGTGGTTACCGTGAGGTTTATATAAGTGATCTCCTGGATAATAAAGTACATTTTCAGATGCCTCCTTTTTCCTGAGGCTGGGTCGATTCAATCCCTTACTTCTTCCCCTCCTTATTTGTTATCTCTTTATTCCATCTTGTGTCATGAATGTGTGTTTCCAGTGATGAGCTTGAATTAATTTTTGATGTTATCCAACTGTAGTTTGTTCTGGTTTAGTCTCCTTGCTTTTCTCCTTGCTGAAATCTTTGTATTCCCTTTCTCATTTGTTTTTTTTTTTTCCGGCCTAAGGGCCTTCTTGAGCATTTCTTGTAGTGGGGGTCTTGTGGTGATGAACTCTCTTAGCTTTTGTTTATCAGGGAGAGTTATTATTTCTCCATCGTATTTGCAAGATATTTTTGCTGGATAAAGTATTCTTGGTTGAAAGTTTTTGTCTTTCATGATTTTGAATATATCATTCCAGTCTCTCCTAGCCTGTAGAGTTTCTGTTGAGAAATCAGCTGAGAGCCTGATGGGGTTTCCTTTGTATGTTATTTTGTTTTTTTGTTTAGCTGCCCTTAATATTATTTCCTTGTCACGGGTATTTTTCAAGTTTGCTACTATGTGGCGAGATGATTTTTTATTCCTGTTTATATATTTAGGTGATCTATTGATTTCATTCACTGTTATTTCCCTCTTGTTCCCTAGGTTGGGGAAGTTCTCAGCTATTATTTCTTTGAACAAACTCTCTACTCCTTTTTCTCTTTCTTCTTCTTCTGGAATACCTGTTATCCTTATGTTGCTTGTCCTCATTGAGTCTGATATTTCTCGAAGAATTTCTTCATTTCTTTTTAGTCTTAGCTCTCTCTCCTCCTCTATCTGGAGCGTTTCTGCGTGGCTATCCTCAATAGTGCTAATTCGTTCCTCCATATTGTCAGTTCTGCTCTTTAAAGACTCCATTTTTTCCACTATCTCATTGATTTTGTTTTTCATCTCCAATAATTCTGATTGGTTTTTCTTTATGGTTTCAATCTCTTTTGTGACGAAATTCCTGAATTCGTTGATTTGTTTCTGTGTGTTCTCTTGTATTTCGTTGAGTTTGTTTATGATAGCTATTTTGAATTCTCTGTCATTCAGGTTATCAAATTCTGTGCCTTCAGGGTTGGTTTCTGGGTGTTTGTCATTTTCCTTTTGGTCTGTAGCCATAACAAATTGTCACAAGGATCAGCCTGGGATGGCCTTATTTTTTCCCCTCATGATAAAGTTGGTCCTGCTGCCACTGGATGGAGATGGCGAGCGGTATGCTCTGAGCCTGCTGCAGCCCCCAGAGGGATTATGCTGAAACGCTGGGTGTGTGTGGGGAGGGGGTCCTCTCTTTCTCCTGCTCGACCCAGGGGTTTCCTTTCTGTCTTTCTTAGGGTGTTTGCTACACCCCCTAAATAGTCCGTCGTCACTTCCCAGTGGGGATCTCTCGACAGTCTGTGAGAGCACCTGGATGGCGATAGTTTTCCCCGCTGTGGGCCGCCCCTCCCCCCTCTGTCTGCGAGCCGCGCTGTCTTTGCCGATCGATTGGGGAGGGGGAGTACAACTTCTTACCTCTCCTCGCGTCCTTTTGGGCTTCCCACGCCTCCACCATCCGATGTATGGCAGCAGGGGTTTCTTAGAAGTCCTTTGTAGTGTTTGATTGAGCTCTGTTGGAATGCGAATGATGTTTTCGTTGTGTCGTAGGGGGCAGAGATTCAAAGAGGGAAATCTCACTCCGCCATGATGCTGACGTCACTCCTCCCCCCCAGTGTACTTTTGATAGCTATTGTCAAGTCGTGCTTTGTTACATGTGGTGCAAACATTATTTTAAAATTGTTTCTTTTTCTTCAATGGTGCATTTTACTATGCAGAAATTTTTGATTTTTATATAGTCGAATATATTAATCTTTAAAGAAATGTATTCAGAGTTTTGTAACATGCTTGGAAAGGCCTTTCTCATACCAAGATTATGAAAAGGAGTCTCCCATTTTCTTCTAGCTTTTGTGGGGTTTAATTTTTTTAAATACAAGTATGTAAGCCATCTGGAATTTATTTTGGTGTAAGTAGGAATAAGAATCTCCCTGCACCGTTCCTATCTCCCTCATGGCTACCCAGTTGTCCCAGCTCCATTTACTGGATAATAAATATTTTATGGTGTTAGGGAAATTCTTTAATTTGGTAAATGCTTGTTTATAATAGTGTTCCTAACAGCTGAGTCCTGAAAGAAGCAGTCACAGAGTCCTAGAGGCTGCCCTGAGCAACGGATAGTCAAACCTCTTCTCTCCTTGGGTGTTAGTTCATGACAGCTGTGCTGTGTGGGCCACAGTTTGAAGTACACAACATACTGAAAAGTTTGCCTGTCTCTGCTGGGATTCAGGTGGGTCCTAAGTGTAGGAAGCCAGAGGTGGCCAAGGCTGACAAGAGGGTGTTTTGAGCTGCCCCGGAAAGTGTTCCAGTTTGCAAAGTTCTGCCTCCTCAGTAGCCTGGTCACTGCTGAAGGGTAATCTGTCTCAGCCTACAGTGGTAATGCCCCAGCTACCTGGGTGCCTGGACCACAGAACATCTGGTGAGGGGGGTACTGGTGAGGACACAGGGGAGTGTGACAGAAATGGGCCCCTGATGGGGGAAAGAGAGCAGCACATAGAAGAGGCCTTGTGAGGGTCTACCTCATGCTGCACTCTGAGACACAAGAGCAGAGGGCAGTGCCTGACTCCTGATAGCTCTTCTGCCTCCAGGTCCTGAGGAGACTAGTGTGTAGACCACTAACCAAAGTGAGTCAGAGGGAATGGGAAAAGGTAAGGGGTGGAGACAGGGTGGATGGATGCAGTTGAGTGTGTCCCATCCATCCTTCTTTGAAGCTGCCCCAACCCATTCCTCTTCTGAGGCCTTCCATTCTCTCCCTTCTGTTCAACTCTGGTTCCCATTTGGCCAGGCACAGCACTGCCTGTGGCTCAGCAGGCCCGGGTGCCCAATGTGAATTGGTCTCTCTCTCCACCCATCAGGCCCCCAAAGCAAAATCAGCACTGCATTCTGGGACTGGGCAGAGTAAGTCACACAGTAAGGCTTCTGAGTGGCGCCAAAAGGGATTATGATAGTGGCAATGTGTCCTGGTACCCTGTTCCAGAGTTACAGTGACACTAATTATGACCAGACCTTTCTCTTCCAGCTGTAAGAGTTCTTCTGCACAGAGAAGAAGTGCCAAAGCCAGGGAACAAAGAGAGTGAGGATCGTGAACCCTTTAGTCTGGACTGTGAGGCCCTCTACTGGGCCTTGGTCAGCTTTCCCAATTTCAATGTAATTTGGCCTAAGAAGTCCTAATTGGAAGTAAGAACCTGGGTTTTGGTTCTCTCTCTCCCATTAGCTGGCTAAGAGAAAATCATTTCCTTCTTCTGGGCCTTGTTTTCTTCATACATACAATTGGGGTAAGAGCAGTGATTCTCTTCTAAAACCCTTTAACAAATGGAGTATTTCACAGAAACTCATGAATAAGAGTGTTCAGTGTTAGGCAGCTTGGGTTGAAGCAGGCATGGGACCAGGGGCTCTGAGGACAGCTTGAAGCCACTGGACTATACAGTTTCTAAGGTCCCCTCCAGCTGGCCATGGGCAGGTGTTTTAACCTTTCTGAACCTCAATTTCCTTCTCTATAAGTGGAGATAATACTTACCCAGAAAGGAGGGCTGGTGAGACAGTTGCCTGTAAACCTGCTAGCAGGTTTGGAACACAGGTGCTCAATGAAGGGGTCACTAGTGCCATTTGTGTTTTTCCAAACCCTCCTCCTCCTCCCCAGCTCTGGCAGCACTCCATCCCTCTGGATCCCCACAGCCCTGGGACGGTCCTGTGGGCCTCACAGTGTGGCTTTGGGCCGGTAGCTAGCTGTGTATGTCTGAAACTTAACCTCCACAATCAAACTAAGGTTCTTAAGGGAGACATTTCTCCCACAGCGCTTGATCCCCCACGCTGCCTTGTTACACAGACGTTCAGTAAATGTGGCTTGACCAGCCCAAACCAGGAGGCAGAGGAGCTGTAGCTATAACCAGAATGTGGCCCCCTGCCCCTAAACAGGTTCACTCTGACAATCCCTTCTGTTGAAGAATGCTACACAGAGCAGAAGTCCCAGATTCATCCCAGCCAAGCAGAGCAGGACACTCATTCCCAACCTAGAGCCAGCGCCAAGCCTGTACCCGCACTTCTGCCAGAAGACAATCAAGAAACTTTCCAATTCAAAGACTCCAAAAAGTAAGGCTGGTTTCATGTCGCTTCTCATTTATTAATTCAGTCTGTTCTAGGTTGTACAGTTATGAAAATAATAACAAAACCAAAGCTGGAAGCCCAGGAATATTTACACTCTCGCTCATGTAGTGAGGTCAGTCTATGTTGTTGCACAGATTGGTTATGTTTGGTACCACAAGATGTTTGTAATTCAGACAAAATTGGACAGATTAACAATTATGTACAGTAAAATAAAAGGGGGAAGTCATTCAAGTATCAAAATACAAAGATTAAATAATAACATTTTTATTACAATTCAGTCCCACTGCCACACCATTAGCAACAACACTTTTGTGAACTGCATCAGTCGTTCTGCAGGCCTGGGCATCTCAAAAACCGATGGAGCTCAGACTAGCTTTCTGACGTCCTGACGACTGCAACTGTGCTTGCGGCCGCTCCCCAGGGCTTCCCAGGAACTCCCCCTTGAGTCTGAGGCTGAAGCCCAAGAGGGGTGCGGGGGCGTGACAGATGAAGAGCCTGTCAGGAGGGAAGTCCTACTGCCCAGAGTAGCTGGCAAGCAGAAAAGAGGCAAGCAGAGAGCCTGTGGCCGGGGACAGGTGGTGACCCCATTTCAAGTCCTGCCTAAATGGGCTCCTGCACAATTCAGAAATGCAGCGACGGGGCTGCCGCATGGCGTGACCTGCACTCAGACAACATGGAGAAGCAGGGGCTTTCCCACTTGACGCCTGTCCTTCAAGTTATAATATTCCTTTCTAGGGAAGGGAGAGTACTTGCCCCAGAGGAGGAGTGAAAAAGAAAGACTCAGTCCTTTCCTTTCTTGACTATTCAGAAATAAACCAGACTAGCCAAGGCTTTCCAATATGAAAACACCCTGAATAAATAAAGAAGATATAGCAGCTTCAACGGGAGGAACACCTACATATGACTTAAAAACAAAAAGACAGTTTGAGGTGCTCATTGTAGTGTCTACACAGTTCTCCTTTGGGACTTGCCACCTACCAAGAGAGGCCTACCTCGACGAGACCTGGCCTTCCTCAGGAGGAAGGAAGGAAGGGCACCGGCACCGCAGCAGGAGCAGCACCGGTGACCCAACCCCCTCAGGCTTCCTTGTCACTGCTGGGAGAAAGCAGAGGCTGATGCTGCACAGTGGGAGCTGATGGGAATCCTCCCAGGCCCTGGAAAAAGCAGGTGAAGTTGAACTTCCAGGGGTTGTGTTGAGATCTTTGTTAAGTACCAAGAAGTGGAGGATCGCCTGTCTCTACTCCAGAGGGGGGTGATTCCCAAGGCCTGCAGTGCTGGATGGCTCAGCAAACAGGAAACCCACAGGGCCCTGCCTCAAGGCAGCAGGAAGACATGGCCCTGCTTTCCAGTTCTGGCCAACCACCAGAGTTGTGAGTGTGCCCAAGAACATTCTCCCTGCACATACACACCAGCAGAGAATTTCAACTCACAACCTTTGCTGGGAAAGAAAAGTGCTGCTGAAGCCTGGAACACTGATCCTGGGACCACACCGCACGTACTAGCAAAGCCTGGGTCTGCTGAGTGACCCACAGAGGAAACGCTCCTCTCTGCTCCCTACTCTGGAAGGTACTGGACAAACAGCTGACCCGGCTCTGCCTCCCAGCCTCATAGGAACTAGTCCCTTTGTTTCTACTATACCCTAGCAGGGGGAACCACAGTTAAAAAGTTTTGAAACCAAAGTTTAAAAAGCAAAGCAAGCCAGCAAGAAGGCTTAAGCGAGAGTGGTGCACAAGGACGCCAGCCTGCCCTGAAGGCCACATGGGGGGCGAATCAAACTGACTGTCACCTTATTTAGCCTTCCCTACACTTGCAGCCAGGGATGAGCCCAGCAGCTGAAAATACAACAGTCAAACCAATAATTCAGAGAATCAAAATGAGTCCTGAACACACAGACCTGATTAGACAAATCACAAATTGGCAGGTAGCAATCTTAGCTGACCTACCCATTAATGCCCAAAACAAAGCTGCTTTTTCTCCTTTCTGACTCAACTCACGCAGTCTGAGGTCACCAGAGAGCTTGTGGGCCAGGTAGCCCGGGGCAGTGCTCTGACTACTGGCAGGTCAGAGACCAGGAAGCGGCCCAGAGCTCCAGGCACTGGCTCAGACCTCATGGCACCAGGAACTGGTCACTCATCTCCATTTGGGCCCTGGACCTTCACATTTGGAACTCCAGAAATGGACCAGGAGCCTTAGCTTTTGCCAGGGGCCTCTAAAGCTGTGTTCTTACTGCTGTAACAGGCTGTGTCCAGTTCTAGATGGGGACAAGAAGTTGTGCCATTCATAAGGAACTAACGTGGATGGGTTTGAAAAGCAGACCCTAACAAACCTACTCAGTTTTGCCCCTTAGACCTGCTGCTTTCAATTCACCGCAGGCCACCGCATTCTCTTCAGACCTACCGGACCACGCCAAGATTCCATCCTGAGGACAGAGGGCAGGACAGACTGGCCTCGTAGCCCATCTTAGGTCCCCTGTCCTCTGACCCTATGGCCATTTGTCTAAAGAGTGGCAGTTTAACCTACAGGTTTGAGCCGAGTGTTACAAATTCATTTCATAAAAAAATTTTTTTCTATTAAAAATATGTCCCGGACAAGTCACTTTTTGACCCTCTGGAGTTCCAGTCTGGTCTGCTAGAGGCCTGGAGTGCTTCTCTGCAGCCCGGGCAAGGCTTGCTCTGCAAGACCTGGTGGTGGCAGGCCCAGGCCAAGCAGCCGAGAGGAGGTCCTCCGGGCAGAGGCTGGGCCTGGGTCTTCAAAGCTGCAGGTGAGACGGTGGCGGTGGTGGCGGTGGGAGCCTGTGCTCCCACATCTGTGTTTCCGCAGCACAGTTGGTTCCTCAGTGGCTCAGCTTGGCAGAAGCAAACACAACGGGGGGAGGAAAGGGTTAACCAAAGGGGCCTGCTCAAGGTGGAAAAAACTGAAAGGAAACTTGGAAGCAGATAGAAGCCCCTCACAGCCTCCCCTGAGCGCCCTCCGTGGCCTGCTCTGAACGCCCACGGCTCACTGCCACCTCTGGCTCAGTGTGGCTGCTTGAGAAGGCACAAGGACAGGCAGGCAGGCAGGCAGGAGGACCCACCCTGGTTTATCAACTTGGGTTTCAACTCTAAAGTATTTGCTGTAACTTACTGGCTTTTTTGCTGGACTATGCTAGGTTTGCATTGCTTCCTACTGGAACTGCTGCTTTCCTGTCTCCTGCCATCTAAGCTGCTTTTCCCACACCAGAGAATGTGGGGCTTCTTCAAAGCCTCAACTCCATGATCCCAGCTGCTGAACTGCTTTGAGATGACGGAGTGCACAGCCTCCCCTCTTGGAGGAGTCAAAAGGCTGAGGACGGTTGATCAGAGAAGGGACCAGGTGATGGCTATCTTTGATCCCCACACTGTGGAGAAGTGTCAGAAAGCTCATGGAGGACAAGAAGTTGCTCAGTCCAGGTCCCTGTCCTGGAGCAGCTCTGTTCTGTGAGGAAAGAAGGTGCACCGTGTGTGCAGGGCATAGGCCTCCCTCTTGCTGGGTCCTACAGGAAGGCCTTCCTCCTTGGTGAGCTAAACTCCGGAGACAGCCTTGTGACTCACTGGTGAAGAAGTGAGGGGCTGACCACATACATGCCATCCCATTCCTCAGAGTGAAAGACCCATCAGGACCAAGAAACCAGCTGAGTGAAGCCAGCCTGCAGGTGTTCAGATGCTCAGAGCTCTATGCTTTGGAGTCAGGCATGTACCCAATGGCCTGGCACAGACCCTGGGCTCTCACAGAAAGCAGTCTGACCCTGGTCAAGCCACATCACTGAGCTCAGGGTGTCACAGGGGGAGGCCAGCACCTTAGAGCAAGGAGAAAGGGACAGGGCTGCAGGCCAGGTGTGAGCAGAGTGCAAGGGGATTCTGGCACCAGGTGGTCACAGTGGTTGGTTGTGTCAGGAAAGGTGCAGACAGACAGCGCTCGGCAGCGGCACCCAGCTGTGGCTCAGCATAGGAGACAGGAGAGGAGAGCCAACAGGGAGCCCAGGGAGTCGCCACTGGTACTGTTTGGACTTGGCTCGAAGACTGCCCTACCTTCAGGATTCACAGTGCCCGCTCACTGTGGCTTCCTGGGCGCAACGGGGCCCCCTTAGTCCTCTTGGTGCCCACCTCAAAGGCAACTCCCCCCCCCCCCCCGCAAAAGCTGTCCTTGCCCAAGGCGGGAATTCACAGTGTCCGGTGGTGGTAGGTACAGGCTGTGAGAGTGCAGGGTCTAGAGCTGCTGCCCAGGAGGAGAGCAGTCCCAGTGAGGGTGGGGCCTTGGCGTCAGCAGCTGGAAGGAAAGTTGAGAACAGCAGAAAGATCGGATGGCAAGGCACAGTGAGACAGGGAGTGGGTGGTTAGAAGATAGTGGTCTCATACTTGGTGCTGAGGCTCCGCTTAGAGTCTGGTTTGGGGTCCACAACCCAGGAGACACTGGCATGGGACTGGGCATCTGGGTCCATATCGGGTGGTTCCAGCTGCCAAGGAAGAAGGGTGGAGAGTCAGGGAATGTTGTGCCTGTCAGGAGGCAGGAGGGCCCAGCTTTTCCTTCCACACCCCCCGCCAGGCCATGCTGCTGTTGGTATCCCATGAGGGGCAGCCCTTGTTCTCCTCAGCCAAAGAGCCAGCTCCCTGGGGGTGGGGTGGCAGAAGTGACACCATTCCTGGAGCATCATGGGAGGGTCACATCTGGGCCTCACCAGGGGCAACTTACTCCAGAGATTTCTTGGAGCAGCTCAGTTAAAGGAGCCCTGCCCTGCCTGAGCATTGCACTCTAAACCCCAAACCTGTTCATGGTGGGAAGGCGGTCAGGAGTTTGGAAACCCCAAGCCTCAGGTCCCTCTGGCAGGGCCAGAGAGCATACCCTGGGCAAGATCACAGCGGGTGCCCCAGACCTCTGGGAGAGGAAGACACAGCGGAAAAACAGAAGGCTAAAGCACAGACAGGATGGCAGGAGGGCAGCTCAGGAAAGAATGTCACGCAGGCAGAGAGGGAGACGCCATTAGAGTCTCCGAAAGCTCACGGTTGCTTCAGGGAGACTGACACACAGACAGTAGGAGGTGTAAAGACCTTGACTCCAGGACTAACAGACGGCAGCGGTAGGTAAGAAGGACGATGGGTGGTGCAGGTGTGACAGTAACAACAGCGACTATCAGGGGGCAGCGGCACCTGGGGTGCAGAGCAAAGCAGACACAGACACGGGGCGATGTTACTGGGGGCTTGCCTGCGGGCTGTGCTCTCTGCAGCCCCGCGATGGCCGGGCTGTGGGGAGCCTGGCAAGGGAGGGAACAGGAAGCCTAGGGGTGAGCAGCTCAGGATAGAGGGCTACTGCCCCTCCTGGGTGAGGACCTCCATGGCAGGCGCCTAATTAACAGGGCTGTTTCCTGAGAGGCCAGCTGTCTGAAGTGTGAGAAGACCCTCTGTGCCTGGCTCCCCCACAAGCCCTCGAATCCCAAGATCAGGGGATGGGGAGTCTTGGCGACTGGGGCCCACGTACTGCTGACTTCCTCATGCCGACCCGAGGCTTAGGCACCGGTTTGGAAGATTTTGTTTCAATCATCTCAGCTGCAGAGCCCCCCATGGGCCTGGACTTCTGGGCCTGCAGGGCCAGCTGATAGGCCACCTCGAACGCTTGCCCCAGCGTCAGGATGATCTCGTAGGTCAGGTTCTGGGAGGAAATGGAGCACAATTTAAGCAGACAGGACTGAGGAGCCACCTCATCCTTTTCTCTAAACCTGCCGTGGCCTTACGCCCCTGAGCACAGGCAGGGCAGCTTCGGCACAGATAACAGGAGCACAGTCCATTCTGCTAGAACACTTGTTTTGAAAACACAAGTTTGTCCCAAGACAACTGATACATTAGGGAACACTGTGAGTGTAACACGAATTTTGTGTTTCCTCGTGCGGATTTTGTCAGAAACACCAGGTGAATGCAAAAACTGCACCCAGCTGATCAAGTCTCCTGGGAATACACAAAATATGCCCATGTCAGGAGGACAGTGAGCCACCCAGCCACACCTGGTATCTCAACTTTCCACTGGATTCCACTGCATCACGATAACGTCCTAGCTGCAACCCTTCCAAGGACCACCTGGCTGTGTGGCCCCCCACCCTGCCCCTTTCCTGTCCCTCTATTCTGGAGTGCCTCTGTTCTGTTTTCTCTCTCTTTCTAGCTCTTATTCTCTTCCTCTCACACACAGGCTGGCGGGAGTGCAGGTGCACGCCCACAACCAACTTCAGGTCTCTCTCAAGGTAGAGTGCCATGTTTATTACAGTATTTATCTATTTCTTAACCATTTAATATGAATAAGACAATGCTAGCATTTTTATTGGTTCCTGTCTTTTTTTAACGTGTCACTGACAAAGTCGCCAAGTGCTGGGCCCCAGCCCCCCCTCCCCATAGACCCTGGTGTTATGGTGTGGTTTTACATTGCACAGTGATCTTTACGAGCACATACATCCTGTTACAGCAGAACTGACTGACGTGGAAAATGTCGGCTACAGGTAAAAGTGCCAGGAATGACAAGTAGCGGGTGGATTACCTCATTTAATCTTCAAAACAACCCTGCGAGGTTGGTCACATTATATCCCCTTTACAGATGAGGAGCCGAGGAGAGAGGAAGTTTCTAAGGTCATACAGCAAGCGCAGAGCCAGGAGTTGATGCCAAGCCCAGAGCAAAGCACTGAGGTCCCGGGGCCGGGAATGCCTGAGCTGCGTGTGTTCCAGAAGCCACAGAGATTTGGGAACTAGCTACTCTCCCCAAGGGCAGCAGGGACCTAAACAAAAGTCTTGGGGTGAGGAGATGGCCTGGGGCCCTGTCTCCGGGCAGAGGGAGTCCCTGCTGCACCAACTGTCGTCTTTGCTCATCCACACTCAGTGGGCAGCATGTGTGACAGCTCCCCTCAGCCCAGCGGCTCCAGAGCCCAGCCTGAGCAGGAATCTGGGAGAAGAAAACCCATTGCCAGGAGGGCACTGGTGTCCCCAAGAGGGAGGTAGAGGGCATTTCAGGGAGACTGCCCAACTGGAGGGTTGGGGAGTTAGGGTGGTGGGCTGACAAACAGTCTGAGGGAGACAAGGGCCTTGGCTGACCTAAGAAACACTCGGCCAGAAGCCGGAAAACCTGTCACTAGAACCGTGGACAGGCTACTTGTTCTCCTCTGTGCTTCAGTCTCATTGCGGTATAAAGGACTGGACTGGGTGGCTGCTGGGGCTGCATTCATGAACTAAATGTTTGCCAAGTGCCAACCAGGCACCAGGACAGGACTGCACTGTGGCCATCTCAATGCAGGGCCCCCTCCAGCTGTGCCCCCTCCAGCTGTGCCCAACTGTGGGACTCCACCCACCACATCCACTGTGCTGAAGACATGGCAATAGTGGTGGCTGGTCTGTAGGTCCTTGGTGATGTAGGCAAAGGTACAGAGGTCCTCTGGGTCTTGGGCCGCACAGGAAATGTTCCGGATCTCATGCTCTGCGATGATGTTCTGCTGGGGAAAGCAGAGTCTGGAATTCTTGGGCTCTATGAGGGCATGACGTAGCCCATTCACTGTCACCACCTTTGTCCCAGTCCAGGGCATCAGCCAAACGCTACTACTCCCTTTTTTTTTTTGGTGGGAGTGGGGGGCAGGGTCTAACCTCGCCTGATTTAGGTTTGGGGTCCCCACCTTTGACCACAGCAACTGAGGGAGTAAAATGCTCAACCACCAGCTCTCCAGTCCTTTCTGCCCTCCAGGGTGGGGGCAAGGAGGGAAGGGGATCAGGAGGTTGGGGGCCCAAACACAGGGCGTGGGGGAGTCCTTTGCTCATTAAGGGCCTGTGAGCAGGTAAGTGGGGCCATGCTGAGGAAGATGAGCTGCGGCTGTCACTAGGGCAGGGCCCCAGGCTCAGGATATGTGGGCACGTGCGAGACAAGCAAGCACCTGGGTTAGGAGGTGGGAATGGACAGGAATAAAGGAGGCAGGGGACACTCTAGGGAAGACACCCAGCTGGTGGAGGATGGGGAGAGGGGTCCTCTCCTGCCAACAGGAGCTTGTGAGAAGCACACCTTGTTGGACGCATCGATGAACTTGACACCTTTGTACGTGATAGACAGGATGATGGTGGGGATCTTCTTCATGTGCTCGGTGGATTTCTAGAGGAAACAAGAGGTGGCCCTGTGAATGCCCCTTCTCAGGGCTAAGTCCTTTGGATCCCACAGCCCCCAGCCTCCCCCCGTCTTTACGTAGCATGGCAGGGCCTAGGTAGCTGCAGCTGGGGCCCCCACTTGATTCCTTCCGTCCTAGCCAGCCTCCCAACACTCCATCCCACACGGACAACCTACCCGCATCTTGGCACAGGCGTCTTGCGTGGATTCTGTTCCTCGCAGATCTTTGATCAACATGGAGCCCAGATACTGTGGGAGTGAGCAGTGGCCGGGTTCAGGAAGTCTGCATTATCAGTAGGGGTGACCCAACCAATTTGGGACTACAATCAGGTGGTTCCCTCTTCCAATGACTCCCTTCCCCCATCCTCCCTTTCCCTCTCTGGCTAAGCCTACCCAGAGGCCCTCCTTTCCCCTGGGGGCTAGGAGTGTCTGAGGAGTAGAGAACAGCATCGGAGCCCTGGGCCCAGCCAGGAAGAGCAGGAGGCTGGCCAGGATGGGAGGGCAGAGGCCACTTACATTGGCTTCATAACCGCAGGACTCGAAGATGAGTTTCTCTGGCTGGTGTTGCCAACTCTGCACGGGGGCATAAGGGGCGGCCAGGCTGGGGGGCCGAAGGGTCAGCTTGGCCTCGCGGTGCTCTTCCTGTAGAACATGCGGGGTCACAGGTCTGCTCACCTGCTCCAGAGGAGCTCACAGGCCCTCTGCCTGGGCCAGCATGTCCAAGGGCGAAGAAGCTAGCACCTCAGAGTTGAAGGGCCGAGTGGCGAGGACAGGAGGCAGAAAAGCCATTCAAATGCACTGTGGTGGAGGTGAGGCCTATCTATGCCAGAGAGAAGGCAGAGAAGCAGCAACCTGAGCCACCTGAGAGCAGGCTCAGTCGGGAAGGCTCTGTGGTGTCTGAGATGAGTCTTAACGGAGATGGGAAATGACTAAAACCAGAGAGGGGAAAACAACAGTCTGTGTGGGGAAGCAGAAAGCATGAAGGAAAGGGAGCAGGAGCCAGGTCCCTGGAAGCCTCACACCCCAGTCAGGGTCCCTGGACCTGATCCTGGGGTGGGGAAGGCAGTGAAGTATTCACTAGGGATGTATTTTCCAGTGATCCTGGAGGCAGAAGCTGGGGCAGGGGGTGGAGGTAGGAGGCAGTCCAGGTGCGAGAGGATGGGGTCCTGAACTAGGCACTGGTACAAGGATGGGGAGGAGGGAAAAGATTCAGGAAACATTTATGACTTCCGTTCCCAGCAATGTGCAAAAGTCACTCAATACAGAGCAATTAAAACTGCTGGACAACATGCTTTTTAAATCCTGTCAAGTTCATGGCCATGCTTGTGGGAGGTGAGGGAGATCCCCAGAGGCCAGAAATGAGGAGTGTGAGTCCAGAGATAACCGGAGTGAAGCTAAAGTTCACCCTGAGGGTGACGAGGGACACCCACCATTCTTGTGTCTAACAGGCCAAGATGGGAGACAAGAGACAAAGCCTAGAGTCTGTGCAAGGCAGGAGGAGGACAGGTGAGCCTTGAAGAAATCTGGGAGCACTGAGAGCGATACCCTGAGAGGGATAGCTAGGAATGCATGATGGCCAGGGTTGCAGGGTGGCCCCAGGGCCCAGCGGAGGCTGGTGAGGCCGTGAGAGCGGGTTGCACAGCTGAATGCGTGAGTCTTGTGGCCGTGTCCACCATGGGCTGCAGAAATGGGGCAGGAAGAACGGAGTCTGATCTGGGCTGCAGTTTTGCAGCAAGGTGTGGAGCCGAGGGGCAGAGAAAGTGGTTCTGGGGAACAGGTGGGGTAAGGAAGAAAGGGTGCCAAGAAGGAGCTGAGAGTGGGAGAACCAGGGGTGATGGCCTGAGGGGCTGGGCAGTAGGAGTCTGCAGTCACAGAGGAGATGGTGGATCTGAACTTCTGAGGAGGGAAGTCCAGGCCACGTAAGACACAGGGGAGGCCCTAGCAGCAACAGCTGAAGCGAGTCATGGAGTTACAGCATGGGAGACTTGGGGCTGGACCTGACACAGGCCACTGGCAGTGGGGAAGGCAGGGAGGAGGTTGGTGTCCTCTGGCTCCTGACACCAGCACAAAGGCAGTGCAGGAGTCTGGGGGGCTCTGTCCTGCCCAGAGGGGACCCCTGTCCGTAGCCCCCCTCCTGCCCCACCTGGATTCTGAAGCGCTCTGCTCGGGAGGGTGCCGCAGGGTCGTGAAGACTGTCATGCCGCTTCCTGCCCATGTCCCCAGGAGGCAGCAGCACATCAGCGGACCTCCCGGTGCAGGAGTCATTCTGGCTCAGGGGGGACGATGTCTGGGAGAGCAAGTCTTGGCACTGCAGCAGGGAGAAGTCCAGATGAAACTTGGAACCCATCAGGCCAGTCCCTGGGTTGTAGGCGTCAGCCAGTCCTCGGGCTGGTTAGGGCCCAGCACGGGCAGGAGAGTCAGACATAACAGGCACAGAGCTAGGGGCTGACACCAAGGAGGCACCAGACAGATGGCAGGCTGGGATAGAAGCCTGTGGGGAAACCGGCCGCTGGGCCCACTCTGGGGACAGTCAAAGCAACCAAATTCTTCCTGGAGCCAAGCAGCCCTGACGACCCGGTCCTGCAGAGGAGCAGCCACCATGAGCACCCCCAGTTCACTAACGTGCCCCTTGGCCTGGCACCGGAAAAGGGATGGTTGTATAGCTAGGAAGCACTTTCCAATTTATCAAACTTAAAATCATCTGTCACAATCCATCCCGGGTCTCTGGGGCACGTGAACAATCCACAGCTCTTTCTTGAGAAAACACACAGCCCTACCAGTCCGCACCCAAAGGCCCCTCAGAGGATAAGAATCAGTCTCCCCAGTTTTCATATTTGAGTGTCAGTCGTGTGTTTGGTTCTCAGAACCAGTCTGGGTCTCGGTTTTCTCACGCGTAAGAGGAGGATAAAATAACACTCGCTTTCTGAGGCTGCTGTAAATGGGCTGAAGCAAGAAGGCCCTGCTGAGAGCCCAGCGCGCATCAAGGGCTCGTCCCCGCCATCAGCAGCAGCTCAGCCTCGTGGGTCTGGGGAGACGCTCATCCTGACCCCGGGCTCGCAGAGCCTAAGTGGCTCTGCAGGCAGGGATTACTCAGCTCGAGCAACGCAGCACCTGTGAGGTTTCTAAAAGCACAGGCTCTCTTACCCACCCGCCGCAGGAATCTTCCCTCAGAAGACTCGGGGAGGGCCCAGGTCCTACGTGCATTCCAAGCTTTAACTTGGGTTCACATCAGACAGCCCGAAAGGGGTGCTCCTCTGACTCCCCGCCTGCCCCTCAGCTCTGCCACCCCATGCACAGCTGAATTCAACAGTCAGACACAGTGCCCAGCCGACTGGGGTTTGGATGTTTGTTCTCCTATTTTTCCCAGCATTGTACTTTCTACTTCTATTTACACTGGACCCTTTGTTACAGGCCATCTCAAGCTTCTCTGATGTAAATGGGAGACATGTAACTGATAAATAACCAGCCAAAACAACTCCCCGTGCTCCTCTCTCAACCTGGGCCCAGGGGCAGACTTGGCCCCAATAACAGCGGAGAGGGATCCTTTCCTTCTCTACTACAGAGGTCACGCTGTCTCTGAAAAATTCCTAAAGAATTCTCTTTAATTCCTAACAATACAAATAACACATACACATCCCTTTCCAGCCCTCCCCAACTCACTCTCAGCTGGGAAAACCTCGGGGGCTTTTGGGGCGGCTCCTCATAGGGTCTGTCTGCGAGGGAGGCGATGATGCGCTTTCGATGGCCAAGCAGGTGAACCTTTAGGACCTGGGCAGGGGAGGGGAGAGAGGTCAGGTGGTGACAAGGCCCACAGCTCCCCTCCAACCCCCAGACCTCCCCCTCATGGGCCAGGCTGGTGGCCCAGGGGAGCTCCCGCTTCAGGAGCAGCCAGGCCTGGCCTGAGCAGAGGCTGTACTCACGTTGACAAGCTCCAGTTCCCAGAGGTTCTTCACAGTGTCAATGGAGCTGTAGCCACTTGACAGGAAGGAATGGACGTAGTCCTGCAGCCCCAGAGAGTCCAGCCAGGAGGGCACCGATGGGGGGCTGTTGCCATCATAGCCCAGAGCCTTCACCTGTTGGGTGATGGGAGCCGGCGCTGACATCTCAGCACTCGCAAGACAAGGACCCTGGGGACCCAGGCCCACAGACCACTGCAGAGGCTGAGGCTGGGGTGGGGATGGGACAGCTCCTGAGGGCCAAGGAGGGGCCCCTGTGGGTCTGGGTCCTCAGCACCCTGAGTCCCTCCCCTCCCACAGCCCTTTCTATCACGGCTCTGATCTCAGCTTCCCCATCTGTGAACCTCATCTGGGGACCACCAGAGCACCCCAGGACTGGAGAAGATAGCCCTATCAGGTAAGGCTAGATGGGAGAGGGGTTTGCAGAAGACTGCCTGCTGTGCTCTGACGAGGTCACAGACCTGGTGGGACAAGAAAATGGTGTGCACCTGGGAGGTGGGCGTCGGCCTCACCACTAGGACTTGTTTGTGCTTCCTGAGCTCTGGGCAAAAGGAAGGGACAAGGGGACACTGGAGTCAGTGCCAGCACAGTTGAGGAGAGGCTCAGGCCTACCAGCCCCTGGCCCCCCAGGGAAAGACTGCCCCGCCTCTGCTGCCCTGAACGCCTCCTGGGGAGGGCCTGATGCCAGAGGTCAGTGCGGGCTGGCCTGTTCTCGAGTGAGTAAGGAGAGACCCGAAGGGGCTCCAGGGGACAGGCCATGCCTGTGGGCCAGGCTCCCGTGCCGGGCAGATGCCTGCAGCTGCTCCTGAGGCCAGACCAGGTCCTTGCTGTCCCTACTGCTCTGCTGACTCTCCAGGGCCTCAGGACTTGGTCAAGTAAACAGGACTCCGTGCTGCCTGCTGGGACTCCCAAGACGAGAGGCAGACACCCCACAGTGATCGGCATGCCCCAGAGCCAAGCTCCTTCCCTGTGGGTCCAGGTGGTATTAGGGAGATGGCCCTGGCTCTGGCAAAGGCCAAGGCTGCAGAGCTGTGGGTGGTCACCTTGGGCAGGGACCGTGCGGCCTGGAGCAGCTTCCGCCGGTGCTGTGGGTCACTGATGCCGATCTCCCGCAGGTCTTGCTCTTCCATCACGTTAGACCCCTGAGGGCAGAAAGGAGACCATGAGGGCCCTCCCGAATCGACGGCTGGCGGCTACCTGAGGACGTCAGCGCAGCCTTTCGTGGCCCCTCGTCAAATTCTCCTTCTCCACAGGTGCCAAGGGGGAGTGGAGACCGGGGACTCCCCATGGAGGCAAGCCAGGCAGCAAGAGGCCTTGTGCAAGCAGGAGGCCGAGGTAAGCAGCAGACAGATCTGCCCAGGCTGCTCACTCCTGCCTGAGCAGCTCCCAGGCGAGCTGGGCAGTGCTGGGGCTCCAGCCCGGGCAGCACAGACAGGGCCAAGAAGGGCACGCATGCCCAGGCCCAGCCACAAGCCCTAGCTCACCTCTGAGTGTGTGCATTTCCCTGGGGAGCAGCTTCCACAACCATCCAAGGTGGAGAACAGGTGGGCTAATCCCAATGTCCCTCACAGACATGCCTTTATCATTCCAAGGCCGTAAAAGCCACCTCAGGAGGGCAGCTGGTGGCAGGGGCAGGCGCCCAAGGAACCAGCCTCATCTCTTTCCTTTGAGGGGAGGAGTCTAAAAGGGGGGAGGGGCAGAAAAAGTCTTCCCTGCCCAGACGAGGAGGGAGGGTCAGGGTTGAGCCCAGGTGGGGCAATTCTCCCCCATGTCCACCGAACCCGACAGGGCAGCTGAGGTGGAGAAGCTGATGGAGCCCCTGCTGCTCAGTGCTAAGCATGCGGTGGCGATGAGGAGGACAGCTGGTGTTCACTGCATGCTTACTTGCTGTGTGACAGGGACTGAGAGCTTTCCCGTGGTCCATCCCATTTCATGCTCACAATCCTGTGCGTTAGGTTCGGTTTTAGTCCTTGTTTTACAGATGAGGAAACTGAGGCACACAGAAGCCAGAAACTTGCCTGAGGTCACATATCTAGTGGTGGAGCTAAGATCTGAGGCAGTTGGACTGGACTCCCGATTCCTAACCCCTATGACGATGTCTTTAATTACTTACAATAATGTCACAAGATAGGTTTTTTCAGATTATGATACACGAAAATTCACGGGTTCTGCCCTGTCCTTCAGCCAGTGTCTCCCCAGCGGCAACGGTTACCACTTCCCCAGATGTCCCTCCAGAGCCCAGCTCGGCACATACACTCATCTGCACACTTCATTTTTGCACAAATGTAATTCTTGTCCATGTCCTTTGACACTTTATTCTTACTGCTTAATATATACAGGAGATTGTGCCACATCAATACATGCAGACCTGCCTCTTTTAAAGCTGCATAATCATCCACGTTATGGACGTATTATAAATTATTTAACCAGTTCCCTGTTGAAGGGCGACTGTTTCCAATTTCTGCTTTTATAAACAGTGCTGCGTGAATACCCCTGTATGCGCGTCATTTCTAGGACCGTTATCAGGAAGAGAGTGCTTGGTCAAAGGGTATGTGTACTGAGACCCGACAGATGTTTATGTTCTTCAATGGTGTGAGCGCTAGGTTCCTCACACTGTCAGCAACGTGGTGGAGAAATCGCTTATCACTGCACATTTCTTATCCAAGACAATCCCACTCATGGGAGAGCTCAAGCCTCCTTTCACATTTTATCTATCAAGCACTGACAGCACTGCCTGCCTCTTCCCATGTTCTACACGCTTATACTCGCTAACCCATTTAATAACAGGGACTATTGTTACCCCCATTTTACAGCTCAGGAAGCTGAGGCCCAGAAAGCATCAATAACTTGTGGGGTGACACGGTACCTAAGCATGGAGCTGGGATTCAGCCCAAGGCTCTTGTCCACACGGCTCTAGGGTCCCATGCATGGGCAGCTGTAGCTCCTTTCCCAGAATTACCCACTCATATCCTTTGCGTGTTTATCTATGGAGTTGTTGGTCTTTTCTGTGTTTGACTTGTAGGAATTCTTTATAAAGTAAGAAAACTAACCTTTTCCCTATGAAAACAATTAGATGTTTGTTTTTCCAGGTTGTCATTTCTCTTTTGACTTTTATGTCAGCTTGGTTTGTGCGGAAATTTATTTGTATGTACCTGAACGCACCCGACTTTACAGAGATTCTCTGTTTTGTCAGGCTTAGAAAGACTGCCCCTTGCCCAGATTTTTAAAACAATTCTTCCACATTTTCTTCCTGTAATTTTACAGTTTCATTTTTTACAATTAAATCTTTAATCTACCTGGAATTTATCTTGATGTAGGGTTTAAGGGTCATGATCCACTTTATTTTTTTTCCAGGGAGCAAACTGTCCATTTCTTGAATAAACTGTCTTTTCCCCAACCAATCTGAAATGACCTCTAATGTTCCTAAATTCCTGTGTTTCCAGGACTCTTTCTGGACTTCCTGTTCTACTGAGGTGGGTATTACTTACACCTACTTTACAGATGGAAAGGTTGAGTAATTGGGCCAACTCATAAGGACCGTTAGCTGGTGGCCCCACCCCTGCCATGAGCTGCAGTGACAACTGGTGTGGGAGCCTCCCCAGATCTGTGCACGATGACAAAAACTTTGCCCCCCAGAGGACACTTTCCAAGTCTTAAGCTCAAGAGAGCCCAGGCAAGGAGAGAGAGCTGCAGCCAGGTCGGAACTCTCTCTGCTCAGGCCACAGAACATGCCCCTTTGCTGGGACACCACGGGGGCCAGGCCTGCAGAAGGTCCCATGGGCTCTGGGCACCACCCTAGGTCTGCGGCCAGCTCCTACGTCATCCCTGGACCCAGGAGTCACCACAGAGTTCCTGCAGTTGCTCTGGACCCAAATCTAGGGTGTGCTGAAGGGGAGAGGCAGCGAGAGGCCGCCACCTCCCAGACTTTCTACCTGATGATGACACCTAACTGAGGACCTGAACCTCAAACAGGGCGGCACTGCAGTAATTTTCTGAATTCCTACTGTAACCTGAACTTTCCTCATAAACCATCACAAGCTTTTAGGGCAACACTAATGCTGAACTGAAAGCTGACAACCAGGAAAATGAGATCCAGCTGGAGACAAGGGCCTTCATTAACCAGAACCCCAGTCAAGAGAACTCAGGGGCTGTATGCGGCCTTGAGAAGAAAGGGGCAAATGGAAACAAAACAAAACAAAGGATGTGATGGAAACTCAAAGCAAACATGTGGGGAGCATGTCCTGGGCACAGCGCAGGGTCCTGACCCTGCACTTGCCACATCTACATGCTGTGGGATTGGTTTGTGTGGTGACTATAAGGTGCTCCAAATCCTCAAAGGTACAAACATTCTGGAAGTTATTGCACCCTCTGTACTAAGGTAAAGAGGGACCGTGCCTTTTACAAGGAGGGTTATGGGGGAAAAGGGGACTTTCTACTCTACCTCCACCACACGAACAGTTACTCAGAGCTTACTAGGTGCCAGGACCTGGTCTGAGTTCTCAGTGACTTAATAATTAGGGAGCGAATAAAGTAGAACAGCTCATTGGCCTCAGCATTTCAGTTAACAGAGGTTTTCCAAGAATGAATGAATTTATGTATGTATGTATGGAAGATTGCCCCTGAGCTAACATCTGTGCCCAATCTTTCTCTACTTTGTATGTGGGACACCGCCACAGCATGGCTTGATGAGCAGTGCATAGGTCCGCACCCAGGATTTGAACCTGCGAACCCCGGGCTGCTGAAGCAGAGAGTGCGAACTTAACCACTATGCCACCAGGCCGGCCCCAGATTTTTAAAAAGTTTGTAAGTTAACAGAGATTTTCCTAGGTTTTTTAAAAGTTTCTTAGATTTTAAAACAGTGAAATCTGAAACACATAACTCGCTGACACTTGGCTTGGTTGGGTTCAGTCCCTGAGGAAGAGGGGACAGAGGACAGGAGGGCTCCCGGCAGCAGAGGTGGGAGGGCACACAGCAGTGCCTCCTTGACTGAGGTCTGTGTGGCGGCCCTTCGCTGTCCTCTCAGGCCTGGCAACCACCTGGCGGGTGTTCACTACTGCTCCCCGCTTCACAGGTGAGGAAACAGGCTACGTGGCAGGGGGTGGTGCCAAGATGCCTGCCTTCCTGGCCATGGCCTACTTTCTAGCCGTCAAGAGAAGAGCACAGCCAGCAGGGATCTGCAGGGTCACCAAGCTCTGGAGCATAATAAGAGTTCCCTGGGCACCCTCTACTGGTCTTTTGGGGGAGGTGATGTGAAGATGTAAGCAGACATGTCCCAACACTGTGCTGGGCTTTACATGCATTACCTAAATAAATTCCCCCAATAAACCTTTGAGATGGGAACTGCCCACATTATACAAAGAAACTGAAGCTCAGAGAGTGCAATTGACCTATCCAAGGTCACAGAGCTGAGTGGCAAAGGGGCAGTAAAATCGCCATCTAACAAACCCCAAAGTCACATTCCAGGCTCTTTCTACTTGGTTAGGTGGGGTCTGTTGAAGACAAAGTAAAGTGTGGAAGGTGCAGGCAGCAGCAGCCTGAGAACCAGAGCAGGGACTCTGTCACAGGGCTTTGCCCCCTTCTGAGTGGGAGAAGCCCATGCTGCCCGACGTCCCACAGAACCCCAGCTCTCAGTGTCTTGAACAAATGTCCCCCCATAGAACTTCCCTCCCACCTACCTTTTCTCCACCTCTGGGGGAGGGGGCCGTGCTTCCTTCTTTTTAACCGTACAGAATCCAAACTCAGCACTGGACCCCTAGAGATAGGTGAGGGGAGGGCTTGCCAAGGCCTCACAGTGAGGGAGAAACAGGGTCGAGACGTGGGCCCAGGCCTCTGCATACACAGCCCAGGCACTGTGCCAAGGGCCCTCAGTACCTAAGGGCCTGGAGCAGGCTGACTCAGGGAGAGGCCAGCCCAGCCTGTCGGAGCTCACTGCGGAACAGGGCGAATCTGCTCTGTGGAAGGACTCGCACAATCACACACCATCATTACCTGGTGTCCTTCCCTGATAAGGTACAAACGAGAAGCAGTGCCTGCCATGGCGGCTGTAATTAGTTTTACTTTCCATCAGCCCAATCCATTTGAATGCTTTCTCCTTCCTACCAGTATTTGTCATTGGGTTCCACTAACGGGTGCAGAAGGTGGCACCTTGAACAGTGGTTCACTGGCACCGAGCAGGGTCCCTGAGCCCCCAGACTCCTGGGCATTGCTCAGTGGACATATGGACAGAGGGGAAGAGAGGGGCCTGCAGCCAGGGGCAGGGTCTGAGCAGGGGGCACTCCAGGCCAGGCCAGCGGCCCATAGGAAGGGAAGGAGGGCAGACAGCAAGAACTGCCCCTGGGAGTCTTGGGAGGGTCTTGGCTAGAGGCAGAAGGGAGGGGCTGTTGCAGGACCCACCGTCCTTTCTTCCTAGCTCTCTCGGGCCCTCCAGGGCTCTGATTATCTTGAGTCTTCTTGACTACATGTTTTTAGGAGAAGAAAAGGTCCTTTTGCATCTTGAAAGGCATCTCACTTGTTAATGTTTTGCTGGAAATTTCTTAAACTGCTGGGCAGGTCTTCAGTCAACAAACAGTGAACAGAGCCTAAGAAGGGGAACTTTCAGGAGTGTTGGCACAGTGGTGTAGACCCCTTTCAGCAAAGGGAAAGCAGGCAGAGTTACTTGCTGAGGGTCGCGAGGCTGTTCTGAGCCAGAAGCTTTTGTCTGTCTCATTCACGACCTTGCCTGGCATGTTGTCCGGGCTCAATAAAAATCTGTTGAATGACTAAGGAAACTTATGGTTGAAGCGGACACCACTGACATAAAAAAAAAGAAAGAAGAGGCTGAATAGCCAAAGCCAATGCTGCTGACTTCACAACTTTGGTCATTTTGAGTCCTCTGTGAAGACTGGTCTGGGGAGAGGGTGGGTATGTGCTGGGTGGGGAAAGAGAGCCCCAGGGACCTGTGGGGCTTGAGGGTGGGGTGGTGGTGGAGTCCAAGGGGGGCTTCACATGGAGGTGGTAAGAGGGCAGAGAAGTGGGTCAAGGGCTTCCCAGCCGAGCAGACAGCACGGCCACAGGCGGGCTGTGTGACAGAGGCAGGCCTGCTGGGGAGCAATGGGAAGTTCTAGGCAGTGGAAGCACAGGCTGTGCGGTGGGGAGTGTGGAGAAGGAGGCTGCTGAGGGGCCTGGGCCAGGAAGCTGCGCCAGGGAGCTGGTTCTGCTCAGGGCAGAGAGAAGCTGTCCCATTTAGTCCTGAGGAAGCTGAGGTTCAGCAAGGGAGTGACTTGCCTGAGGTCACATAGCCCTGTCCCTGCCATATTCCGTTCCAAAAGCCACTTCTTTCCTAGCCTGGATGAGAAGAACCAAAGCAAAGAGAGGTCAGGCATGTGAACTTCACCCTACAATCGGGGGGCTTGTTTCTGGGCACACAGGGCTCAGCAGTCCCTTGGCAAAGGGTCCGAGTATGGGGAGGCAGGAGCTGGGCTATCGTCAGTGAACTGGAGGGTGGGCTTGGGAAGCTGACTCCAGCCTGAGGGTCAATGATCAACAGGAGTCTCAACCCATGCCTATCATCCAAGTGTGGCCCTGTGCTCTGCCCACCTACCGCAGAGGGCAGCACACGGGCAAGGAAGGATGTCAGCCCCCAGCTAGCCCTGCCACATGGAGGCAAGGGCTGTCTGAGCCCATCGCTGAGACCCAAGGCCGAGGGATGTTTTGACTCCTCCTCAAGGAAGACAAGCGCTCAGCGTGGAGGTGCTGGGTGGACGCCTGGCACCAGGTCTGGTTGCTCTTTTGCTGGGGACCTCATTCCTTGGCAGACTGTATGGGCAGCCTGCCCCTCCTCCCACCAGCTGGGATTCTAGGACCCAGCAGGTGGGCAGTGTGATAAGCCCTGAAGCCCAATCCCCCAACACCCTCAAACTCAGCCCTCGTGGGAGCAATCAGAACAGAAGGGTAAGACCCACAGGCCACCTGGGGGGAAGCTCCTCCCAGTAAACAGTGGTGAGTAACAGAGCCCTGCCCTTCTCACTTTCTGTCCCCTATCCCAATGGTCCTTCCTGCTCTCCCTGGGCCGGCCCCTCACACTCCAGACTCCCCGGGTCTGGGGCTATGGTCTGGGCCCAGAAGATGGGTGTGCTCACCGCTCTCCCTCCTGGCCCACCTGCAGGATATGCGTGTGGTTAGTACAAACCCAGCCTCGGAAGGCAGTCCTGGCTTAGACCAGGGTCCTGTTCTGTGTTCAGCGACCTGTACCCCAGATGACCATGGCCAGAACAGCTCTGTCACTGTGGCCAGTAATATGTTTGGGGGACTACAAAACAAGTGCCTGTAACGGAGGGAGGCAAAACGTCCACTGGTGGTTAAATTCTGGAGTGCCCATGGATGGAGTGCATGCAGTCATGGCAGGGATTCATAAAGACAGTTATATCCTAGGGAAATGTCTGCATGCACTACATTAGTTTGTGAAAAAAGCAGGCTCTGGAGATAATACACCTGGGTTTTCCCCCTCCAGGCCCCACCGAAGGCCAAACATCAGCCCCTCCAGGATCTGACCTGCATTCAAACAAGGGCCTATATATTCTGATGGAGGAATGACTGCTGGGCAGAGCAGCACCAGGCTGGACTCTCCTCTGAAGGAGATTTATCATCTCCCAGAAATGGTTTCTAGCCTTTCCACTTGGCCTACCCCCTCCAGCCTCATTTCCGTATTCAGTATAGCCTCTCTCTCTTCTCAATCACTTGGTCATTCCTCCTGCCATCAGTCATAAAAAAAAGCACAGGCTGAAACCTCCTCTCTTGGAGGAGAAAGGAGACGGAGCTATTGTCCTGGCCTGATTTCACCTCCAGGGAAAAGCCTGGCACTGGTGCTTCTCCCTGCAGCCCCTCCCTCTTCTCCCCTCCACCTCCCAGTCCCCTCTTGGTCTCAAGGAATGGGGGCTGTGGAAAGAGGGGTTCCAGACCAGGAGGCACTGAACTGGGAGCGGGGTGTGACGGGGCTCAACCTGGCTACACATGAAAATGCAAACAAAGATCTTAAGGGCAGACTTCTCAAATCAAGGGCGGAGGGTGGGGGAGTGAAGGCAGAGCCAGCCTGAGTGAGCACAGTCACCACACCCATCACCATATAGATTTGTGGGGCCTGTCAGCTCACAGCTCCCAAGAGATTCGCTGCTAAAGCTCATTAAGAACTAAACGGCTCAGTCCACGAGAGGTGCACACAGCTCCACCCCTGGTGGGATATGGGATGAACGTCTAGCCTCCTCCAGGATCTCTGGGGGCTGAGGAGATAACTCAGAGCTCCCGGGCCTGGCTGGTTCAATGTGATATTTACGCCATCTCGGCCTTCTAGAACGCTGTAGACGTCCACTGCACCCTGCCTCTCTCTCTTCCCCATATTAAAAAAATTTTTTTTCTGAGTAGTAAAGCTATAAAAATTTATTGCAAAAAACTTTGAAAATAAAGAAAGCACAAAGAAAAATGTAAAAGTCACCATAAATCTATCACCTCAGGGGAGAAAAAACCAGGATTACCATTCTGGTATATTTTTCTAAGTGAATTAATATTTTTTAAAAAGTAAGATTGGGATCACTTTTAGCATTTTAGTATATTTTTCTAAGCTTTTAAAAAATTTTAGCAAAATTGGGATTGTAGACACATACTGTTTTTTTTAACCTGCTTTTTTCACATACTAATGTAGTGCATGCAGACATTTCCCCAGGACATAACTGTCTTTATGAATCCCTGCATGACTGCACGCACTCCATCCATGGGCACCCCAGAATTTAACCACCACTGGACATTTTGGCTTCTCAAATGGCAGGCAGTTTTTTGCAGTCCTTCGAACAGGCTACTGGCCACAGCGATGGAGCTGTCCTGGGCACGGTCAGCTGAGGTCATCTGGGATGAGGGTCGCTGAACACAGAACAGGATCCTGGTCTAAGCCAGAACCGCCTTCCGAGACCAGGGTTGTACTAACCACATGCGTATCCTCACAGGTGGGCCAGGAGGGAGAAGGGTGAGCACACCATCTTCTGGGCCCAGACCATAGCCCCAGACCCAGGGAGTCTGGGGTGTGAGGGGCCAGCCCAGGGAGAGCAGGAAGGATCACTGGGAGAAGAAACAGTGTGAGGAGGAAGGGGAGGGTGCTGTTGCTCACCACTGTGGCCTAAAAATCTTGATAATGATGGAAAAGAGAAGCCAGCTCCCTGAAGCATGCATGCATTCACTCATCCAGGGGCTGAGGGCTTTCTGTGTGCCAGCTACTATGCAGGGCACCTATGGTATAAAGGAATAAGAACCTGTTCAAGTAAGAACTGGGTTCAAATCGCAATTCTACTGTTCAAAGTTCTTACAAAGTCAGAACCTCATAAATGGGAATAAAACCCCCTGCCTCGCAGGGTTAAATAACAAATTCCATGGTGCTGAGCACTGGCCTGCTGGCAGGTGCTCAGTGACTCTTCTTGTGTCCATCTGTCCACCACTGCCTGGCCCAGCTGACTGCGCCTCCCCGGGGACCCTGTCACAGAACTTCCCAAACTGACACCTTCCCCCAGCTCACAGCTGGCCCTTTAAAAAACTCACAAACCAGACTATTGGTGGTGAACACGATGCAGTCTATACAGAAACTGAAATATAGTAATATATACCTGAAATTTATACAATGTTACAAGCCAATATGACCTCAATAACAGTAAATAAAAAACTCACCACCCTCAGCAACAGGAGGGCTCAGTCTTGACCTACACCCATTGCTCTCCTAATGACCCCCTATTCCCCCCAGCCTAGACCTGTCCTCACCTGGAGAGACAGAATGTGATGGTGACAGAGCAACTAGTTCCGCTGAAGATGAGGAAGAAGCACAAATACTGCCAGTTCCAGAGCCCTTCTCCACGTGTCAATTTCATGAGCAGGGCTCTCAAGAATGGGTGTGACAGCACAAGGGTTTGGGGCACTCTCTTCCCAGTTTCATGGAGGCAACACCCTTTACGGCCCTTGTCTCCCAAGCAGGTTCTTGGTGTTTCCATTCTCTCTGTACCGGGCAGAGCAGCCTCTGTCCATCTGTTGCCCATCACCCCCAAACATCAGCCTTTTTGAGATCTTATCTGAGGTCAAGGTGCCATATTCACCCCCAAATTAGCAGTGCAGGTTAGCTAGGCCTGAGTCAGTCTGGATTCAAAGGGCTTGATCCCAAGACCACCCAAAGCAGGCTTCACCTCATGGGTCTGAGGACAAAGCCAATCCCCGCTCCCCGCAGAGAAAGGCTGCTGCTAAGCCTCAGCTGCAGAGAAAATGCCACCTCACCACCTTACATTCTTACACACAGTCAAGGTCAAGATTGCTGTTAAGTGTTCCACAGGTAACAATATGTCCCCTTCAGAGCTTATGCCCCTGTGAAGTAAGAAGTCAAATGAGATCCCATGGGACAAGGATGAACAGGGAGGCAGAGCAACTTGCCCAAAGTCGTACAGGGGACCTGGAGGAGAACCCATGTCTCCTGATGCCTGGTCCAGTTCTCTTTGCAAGTAAGTAGAACCTGGAGTTTTCTCCTGAGCTCTTCCCCATCCAGTTTACTTAACTGTGGCTCAGCAGGCTGCCCTCTGCCCTGGAGCTTCACTGAGAGTGGAAGACAGGAACACCTGCCACCACTAACCTGCGGTGGCGGCAGCTACAGGTCCAGAAGGGCTTCGATGGGGCCCTAAGCCAGTGCCAAGAGCTTCCTGGGGTCTGATTCCTTACCACCTCCTTTTCCAGCCTTTTGTGGAATGGCCCCCAACACACAGCAGGTAGGTGGAATGGTCTGCCTGACATAGACTGGCACCTGGGAGTGACACACTAGCCTAGTCCACCTGGCCCAAATGCCAGGCTTCGACCTTGGAGGGATGCACTGAGCATGAGGCCCAGTCCTTCTTGGGAAAGGGAGGTGTAGGGGCTAGAGTGGGAGGTGAGAGCACCACTCTGGGCCTAGGAGATTGGGTTTCCAGTAGCAGCTCAGCTATCTGCTTGAGGAGAAACCTTGGGCAAATTACTTAATCCGAGAGTCCTGAATCTGGTGTCCATGGGCCCCAGGAGTCCACGATGGGCTTCAGGGATGCCCGGGAACCCCTGAATTATAACTGACGTTTGGTGTGTTAGGAGGTCTGTGCCTCTGACAGAGACACATGAGCCCCACCGCCCTGCCCTCTGGGCTGCACTTTCCGTACAGGTACACAGCGACATCCTGAGATGCTCACGCTGAAGTGTCAGCAATTGGAAGCTACGTAAGAGGATCTGTTTGCCAGTCCAATTCCATCTTAGTGCAGTCAGTTAAATTAACAGACATGAAAATAGTTCTCAAATTCCCTTCCACTGTAAAGGGGCCTGGAGAAGGCCAGAGCAGGACTGGAGGCAAATAGAGCTGGACTCCTGAACAATTCCCGCTGTTGCCACCCTGAACAACTCCACATGGTCAGGCAGAGAAAAAGAGAGGGAGAGCAGGAGAACGCATGTGCATGGACGGGGCCCGAAGTGAGCCTGACTCTGGTCTCAAGGTAAAAGGGCCTAGGAGAGGTGGGAGGCACCCCTGGTGCTGTGTGAACCCCGGGACCCCCGAGGAGTTAGGTTCTTAAGTGACCACAGAGTTGTTAGTCCAAGAGGCAAGACCCACACTGTCTGAGAGCATTCCTTTCAAACCCTTAGCTCCACCAACGCTCCAATGCCCCAGCTGAGGAAAATCTCCCTCTCAGGCCCTGCTTCACACTGGGGCACAGCAAATCCCAACAGAGCAGTCAGCTCCTAGAGTGCTACGCAGAGAGATGGGTGGGCCAGAGCTGGTGGGGAGGAAGTCGAGGCAGGGAGGCATCCTGACAGCAGTCCAGGCCAGCAGCGGCCCCCTGAGGCCTGGGAGGGATGGAGGCAAAGGGAGGAACATTGGAGGACGGATGAGGAGGCAGTGTGGGAAGCCAGGGCAGGAACCCAAGGGCACAGCCCCCTGCGCACATGAAGCCGGTTTCCAGTGCTGAAGAGTGAGGAGCTAATCTGGGGGACAGGAACAGGAAGGGAAGCTTAGGGGTCTGGGGACCTGTTTGGAAAGCCTCATGGACACCAATAAAGAAGGAACTCCTCCCTGAACGAATGCTTTTCACTCTCTCAGTGCTCGCTTCTCTTCACCTGTCATTTCTCTGCAACACGTGGGAACAAGCTGGCACAGTCTCAGAAACAGGCAAACAGTGGGAGCTTTCGGTACGTGGCAGAAGCCTGTGGAGAAATAAATGGATGGGAGGAGCAAGAGGCCTCCCCAACGGTAGCTGTGAGAGGTGACGGGCTTGCCGACTCAGTCTCTGTGTCTAGCCCATCCTGAGCCTGCGGCCAGACTCATTTCCATTTTCCATTTGACCATCCACCCAGCGTGCCCGCTCTCAACCGCACCCTGCCGTCTAAGTGCACCTCGACTCCAGGGGCTCTCTGCCTGGTGAGGGGCACAATGAGAGGACCCCCTCCCCACACACCCAGGGCTCAGTGACCTTGGGACTCCCCCCGCAGTGTGGCTTTCAAGGCCCCTCACAGTCAGGCCCAGCCCACCTCTCCTGCCTCTTCAGGGCCCTGCCCTGCACTCCACTCAAGCCAGCCTTGCTCACCACAGACAGCTCAGGCCTCTCACTTCCTTTCCTCTCCCTGTGGTCTTTCCAAGCCCCATGGCCTCTACAAAACCCCAGGACAGTGAGTGTAACCCAGAGGTTCCAAGCTGGATAGTTCTGGGCTAGCATCCTGGCTCTGCCACTTACTGGCAGTGCCCCGCCCTCTGGGCCTCAGCGGCTCCATCTGTGACTCAACCAACAATACCCCTTGGGCTCAGGGCCAGCGAGGGGCCTGGCACGCAGTAAATACTCGGTGAGGCGGTTCTCCTCCCTCTATGCTCCTGCAGCACTTACAAGCCTCGCCACGGCACTTAACTTGGCTGGGCTGTTGTTTTAATTGCTTTATGTCCCTTGTTTTCCCAGCTGGACCATCAAGTTCCTGAAGACACCTACCTCCTTGGCTTTTCTGATTTCAGAGCCATTCACTGTAGGAAATGCAGACAATCTAGTACACTCCAAAAAAAGAAAAGGAAGTCACCTGTAATCCCCGAGATAACCACTGAAAACACTCTGGTTTACTCCCTTGTACCTCTTGTGCATACATGTTTTCTTTTTTGAAAATTAAGATCATGTTGCATATGGATTTTTGTGTCTTGGTTTCTTCACTCAACACCCCGAGGTGAATGTTTCCCCACATCAGACATTCTTCAAAAACGTTTTTGGACATCCACATAACACTCCAGCATGAGGTGCCTGTCATTGACCCAATCAACACTTCTGTGAAGGGAAGTCAGGCCGAGGCCTCAGACACGGGGACCTGTACCAGCACGCTTGGAGCTACAAACCTGCCAACCACCAATTACATTTAAGGTATTTCCTCCCTTCTTCTAAGAAAGCCCATTTCCTGTGGACAAGATTTGTGGTGAAAAATGGAACTGGCTCTGATGTATGAGCCAGGTTCCCTGCCCTTGTCCCCCAGGGTCTGGTGTCAGCCCCATCAGCCTAGGGAGCACCCTGGCAGCCCCCACTGCCCTGGTCCTGACCCTTGCAAATCAAAGGCCCTTTCTGCCTGCAGGCCAGAGAGTGTGAACAAAGTTCAAGTTGCAGTGCTCCCTTGTCTAGCTCAGCCATCGCATTACAGGAGGAGCAGCCAGCAGTAAGAGGGTGTTGAACCTAGACCAGACCGGACCCAGGAGGCCAGGACAGAGGGCTTCAATTTTAAAGGGCTCAAGTGTGCTCTGTGTGGCCCCAAAAGGTAAACACCGGACCAAGGGACAGAAGCCCCAAGGAAACAGATTTTGGCTCAATATAAAGGATGCTCTAAATCAGCCCAAGCAATGCAAAGAATGAACGGGCCATTACTTTGTAAAGGGGTGAATTCCTGTCACTGGAAAAACATCGTGGCCGAGATTATCTGGAAGGGATTCAGGCATAGATGATTAGACCACATGATGTTCAAGTCCCCTCCACCCTGAGAGGGAGCTGTATGACCCCCATAAATGCCCTTACTCCTCCAACAAACTTGTAGGACCCTATCACAGGAAAATCCCACAGCAGCACCTCATCTGTGAAACACCCTCAGTTTCCAGATGTTCCTACTACATGGAGAGCCTGGCTTCCCGGGAGCTACTCGTGCATCTTGTAGAAGAGTCTGCAGGGCATTTCAGAACCAAGCGAAACATTTGCAGCCTATTGAAAACCAAGCCACAAGGGAATATACCATAGCTAATGTGATGTAAGTTATACCATACGCAACGAGGGGATGTTTCTGGACAAAAATGCCCCCCTTCTTATGTTTTCCTCCTCTTTTTTCTGGTTGCTAAAACTTAATTAGCCTCACAACCCATCTGGCAATTTACAGGCAACTACCCAGGATGCTTTGCATGGCTACTCAGGCCACTCTAGGTATCTGAAGTAACACACTCAACTGAGGTGTGATCAGCATTCCTTCTTGTACAGACTCTGTCTGCCAGCTGCCCCTCCAGAACTGAGAGGGCAGTGACAAGGAACAGCTTGTACCCAGGGCAACAGGAGGGCCCTGGAAGAACTGAGCTGCTGGTTTCCCTCAATGAGTGCCCTTCCTGAATAGGAACAGACACGTTTGAAGAGAGGCCCTGCATCCTGCCTGGACGTTTGGCTCAGGGTCAGACTTCCTCAGACGCCCACCCAGCCACTTTCTGGTTGGGAGCACAGGGAGGGGTAGAGGGGCAGTTTAAAGGAGTTGATATTCAAGGGTTGGGAACCTTACCCTTTCCAAAATCAGAAGGAGGGTGAGGAGTCAAGAGCTCTAAAATACTGAAGCAGAGACAGGGACACTCTGTGAAGTCCACGGCCACCCTCCCTTGCCTGTCTGATGGCCAGTCTGCTGAAGGAGTGTGCTCAGAGAGGGAAGCCCCTCAGCACCAGGGGCGGCCCATGCCCGCTCACTGGCTGAACCCCCACCTCCGACCCGCATTTGTCGGCCGTGCCCAAGGAACGTGGCGAGTCAGGGCTTAGGTTATAAAAACCATAAATATACCCAGTTTAACTTTAAAAAGTTGCTATTTTAAAACCTAAGATTTTTAAAAGCTGAAAAATAACTGGCCCTAAGCTGGCTCAGGAAGTGTGGTTTGCTGCAGACTTCAATGTCTGCCCTCGAGATGGAGACGGCCCAAGCCGTGAGCTGCCCTACTCAGGGTCCCTCCTGGAAGCCCCAGGCCAGCTCCCTGCAGGCTGTTGTTCACCAGGCACCAAATGCAACCTGGTCAGCAGGAAACCCACAGAGACACACACTGGAGAGTAGAGGGCAGGGGTGAGAGCTCTGAGCTGACTTTGACCACCGCCCCTCAACCAAGGCAGCGGAGTGAGGTGGGCACAGTTAGATCTGCTTCAGAGAGGGAAGGCAACTCAATAAAATCAACTCAGGACTGAGTTCCTGGGAATTGTGAGAGCAGAGAACCGGCCTGCCAGGAAGCAAGAGGAGCAGAGGCAGGGGAGCGTTTGCTGGATTCACCTCAAACCCAGCTCCTGAGATAACACATGCAAGAAGGTAACTCAGAGCATGTAAGTGGTTACATTCCCACTCCCTGCATCCACATATAAGAGGCCGTGTGTCACAGTGGTTAGAGCGTGACCCTTGGACTCAGAGTGCCTGGGAGCACGTTCCTACTCTGCCAATTCCTGGTAGTGTGAATGTGAGCAAGCCTTACCTGCTCTGTATCTGGAAAATGGTGATGATGATATTAGTACACACTCAGGGCTGCTGGGAAGCTGCAATGAGGTAACACACGCAAACCACTCAGGACGGCGCCCAGCACAGGGTCAGCACTAGTAAGAAGCATCAGCTCTCATCATCGTTACTATGTTAAACACCTGCCCAGGGGTGCTGGTGCTGCCTCTGAGGTGAGTTGAAGCCCTTGGCTCAGCTATGCCCAGGCTGTGCCGCCCTGGCCCCACCCACAAGATGTCTCGGGGAGGGCTTCCAGGAGAGGGATGGTCACGGGCACCCTGCCCTGAGCTACTCTCTGGACTCATAGAGGGAGCACCAGATCCTAAGCCCAGGGTCCTAGCCAGGTCCCTACTCCACAGGGAGCCTGAGGAAAGAAATCTAGGTTTTCTTTTTTTTTTCACCCTTATGTTTTGTAAGAAGAAAGTACAAAATTATACCTCAGAAAAGCAACCAACCCTTCAAACCACCAACTCAGCCTCTCCTCTGGGCCACCTCTAAGGTCATGAGTACATGAGTGCGTGAGGCTGCAGAGCCATGGTGCCCACCCCTCGGCAGGGCAGGGAAGAGGCTTTCTGCTAGAGACAAGGTTCCAGGCTTTCATGACTACTTGCTAGACAGCAAAGTTCTGGGGAATAAAGAAAACTTCTGGTATCCAGCTGAGATGGGACAAGGAGTCACACAGGGACCTGGCTGTCCTGTCCACCAAAACTCCTGGTGTCTGACCCAGAACAAGAAGGCCTTGACGCCTCACTGCACAACACCTGGTCTGAGATCTGAAGGGAGACTAGAGCGGGGGTCACAGGTCTGCAGTCAGGAACCTTCCTTCTTGGGATGCAGACTTGCAGAGAGCTCTCCCTACAGAACTGTTTCTGGAGCAGAGTTAGAGGGGGGACAGAGTTTAGAAAGAAGGCACAGGACACTCAGTGGATTTCCCGATGTCTAAGTCACTTCAGTCAGCTGTTCCCTGGGATACAGGTCTACGTACTGTTGCAAACTCCAGCAGGGGCCACGGGGAGACCAGGGAAGCACGTTTCCACGGAGCAGCACCCCGCCCTTGAGGAGGCCGACGGCACTTACCAGGAAGCGGACATCGTCAAAGCCATTCAGAAGCAACTTGCTCTCATACTGCTGCAGCCCAACCGCCTCCAGCCACTCCCCGACGCTCTGCTCCAGCGTCCGCGAACCTGACGAGAGAGGAATCGGCAGACGCTTGAAAAGGGAAAAACCATTAAGGCGGTAGCAGCGGCACTCAGAGGAAGACAGATGGCACTGCCACATCATAGTCATTACCATAAAGCAGCCAAACTATGGACAAGAGAGCAGAGAGCAGAGGACCCGCAGCTCCTCTTCCGCGTACAGGCCAAGGGCAGGGCGGCCCGGCGCGGCACACACTCCCCAACCTCGGGCGGCTGCCGCCCACTCACACCCCCTCGGTCTCAGCTGCTCCGGGCTGCGGTGGCACATGCACAATCTCTGCCCACAGGCCGGGGGAGGCCAACCCCCAACGGTCTCCAGGTCAGCTCCTTGTCAGCGTTCACACTGAGGTATTTCAGGAAGTCTGTTCCCATAGGCACTAGAAGGGGCTGGGGGAGCTCCTCTCATCCATGCAATTCCTGGAGCCCCCGGGGGGCTGTGGGCGAGGGACAAGTTCTGTGACCTTGCAGCATAAACTGGTCAGGAGAGAGCACACATCTTCATGCAGCTGAGGGACACAGGCACACAGCGAGGGCTCCGGGAGGGCAGCAGCGGCAGCTGTTCACGGGGACCCAGCACATGCAACACAAGCAGATTAGAACACGGCAGAGGGAGAAGAGACTTTACTTGTTTGCCCCCAGCAGTCCCGGAATAAGCAAACCATGGCCGCCAGCCCTTTGTGCTCAGAGGCTCAAGGCAGTGAGGGGCTGAGTGGGGCGCATGGGCCAGGACTCAGGCACCAGGCTCAGGTGTGGCTCTGCTGGGACGGCAGCATTGCATTCCGATGGGCTGCACAGCCAGCGGGGCCAGAAGCCCAGTCCACAGCTACACTCCGGCCGCCGGTGAGAGGGGCGTCTCCCAGGCCAGGGCACTATCTGAAGGGCTGCCTTCCCAGACTGGGCTATTTTGCAGGGGCTGGGCATTCATTCTCCTCTTCTGATAGTGGTTGTTCCCGTGACTTGACTGCCTGCTCAGGTGGAAAGCAGGCAGGCAGATCCAATTCTTGGCTAAAGAAGACAAAACCCAGCCAGATAAAAGAAAGAGAAAAAGGAAGTGGTCCTCTGTCAGCTGAGCTGTGACGGCTTAAGTCTATTCACGTTCCTGCTGTTCTCTCTTTGGCTGAGTGATAAAGACAGCAACTGTCTTCCCAGGGTCTCCGGATCTTGGCGTTCTCCTCTAAGGATGAGCAGGCAAGGGAGGACCTTTCTTTGCTGTGCTCCTTGGGTGGGACAGGGGAGTGTGGTGGTGCAGGGAGGAAAAGTTCAGCCCTTCCTGGTGGACCTCGGATATTCTCAGCTGAACGCCTTAACCCCCACCTACTTCTCTGGTTCTCATGGGCAAGAAGAGATAAAAGAAGGAAAAAAGGAAAAGGGAGAAAAAAGAGGTGCAAGGAAGGAAAAAGAAGAACCAACTACAAAAACATCACCTCCAGAGAACTCTTGACACGGTGAAAGTCATTCGTTGTTCCTGGCACTTTCTGTCCCTCAGGGCAGGCTGAGGCCAACTGGCTTGGTTATCTAGGAGACCCTGGTGACCCACTGTCCCAGGCTCCCCTCTCCTCTGTCCTCTGCAGAACAGACGGTGGTCAGGGACCCGGCGGCCTCCCGATGCAAGCTGCAGCAGCACTCCAGGATGCCGAGTCTGGGGGATACTTGAGCACCCCTGACCGAGTGGGGTTGTCTGCTCCAGGAACTTAAGCAGCAGGCTCTTGTCTGCCCATGAAGTCAAGTGTCCCCGGCTGCTGATTCATTCCTGCCTGTAATCCCCTAGCCGGGCAGCTGTGGTCCTGCCAGCCGCCGGCGGATGTGTGCGCTTACAGAACCGCAGCAGAATGCTTTGTCTAAAGGCTCCTGGGCTCCACGCTGCCTGCTGCCGGCTCCACAGTCCTTGCTCACTCTCGTAATGTCTGGCCCTCCCCTTTCTCTCCTCCCCACCCTCCTCCCTTCCATGCTCAGGAAAATACATCAGGGATCGGACATCGGAGCAGAAGCTGCTGCTGCTGCTGCCGCCGCCAAGGGAAAAGGAGACAGCAGCACTAGCATCAGAGCAAAATGACAGATTTCCCAATGTCTGATATTGGCTGAGACACATGCATATGAAAGGCAGAGATGGCAAAACTCTACCTTCAGCTCAAAGGGCTGGAAACAGCTTATCAGGGAGAACAGAGAAGGAACATTCCTATAGTTTTGGCTGATAGTTTCTAGGGCAGCCAGAGAAGGGACAGAGGAATGACACTGCCCTGAAGGCATAAGCCCACAGGTTGTGACCTCCTATTCACCACTTAGGAATGATTGTGTCTCTCAGAAGATAAGCCACAGGATATCACAAAAACAGGCGACAAAATAAGGACGTTACACCTGACATTCCCCAGGCAAGCGTAGCAAACAACTTGGGAAGAGACTTCTCTCCAGGGGAGAGAAGAGGGAGAGCCCAGGGGAGAAGTGCCAGGCCCAGAACAGGCCACTCACAATCTGGAGGAGGAGGGCATGGGAGGGGAGGCCCCAAGGACAAGGGGAAACCAGGACCAAACCCCCAGTACAGCTTCAGAGACCAAAAAGGTAACATGCACAGAGACAAAAACCCAGTGACCACATGTCACCCTCTAAACATGCTGGGAGACGCCTATCCCAACAGACTGTTGACGGTCCCGGCAAAGAAGGGGCTGTGTGTGTAGGGCAATCAGGCTCCAGGAGGAGCTGCACTTCGCGGCTACTCGACAGCTAAAATGGCTGGCTTTAGCAAAAGAAAGTCAAGCGTTTTCTTCTGCTCAAGGAACAGGCCTTTGTTGAAAGAAGCCACAGTGGCCTGGGCCAGTGGGACGGCTTACCCTCCCTGGCTCCTGACAGCAGGATGAGCTGTAAAACCTGTCTGTCAGGGATTCAGGTAACTAGCTCCAGCGCTAGCAGCTTGAGACTCAGGGCCCAAAACAGGAGTGAGACTCAAGTGCCATATAGAGTCTCACCCTTCAGGACATGGTCCTCTGCAAAACCAGTCATACTGGGCAATCCCAGGCTTAGCTAAGGACTGCCTGGTGGAGGGGCCTGGTCCCCTGACCAGGCTGGCAACCCCAGAGCCTAGATCTCTTCTCCTAGATTCAAAAGCCCAAGGACAATCTGAACCCTGATACTGACCATTCAAAACAAACAAGAATTCTGCTTTGGTCTGGGCTGAAGGCTGGTGCTCCCTGAGGTCCTGGGAAAAGTCTCCCTGTCTGATGGAAGACAGAGTTCATGGGCAGCCCTGAGCCCACCCTCTCCATGCTTCATGGCCTGGCAGCAGTGCAGACACAGCAGGCTGGGGCTCTACAGCATAGGTGGACGCACCCTCTGTTCAGTTGGCCACCCTTGTGTGCCTGCCACTGACTTTCCTAAGCTGGGGTATGGAGGATGGTTCAGCTCAACAAGTACTAAAACAAGACTGTGTGTTGGGATCCAGAAACCTAGGGGGATATCAGATCAACTCTCGCCACTCACATCAGTTCATGGGGGGCAAAAACTGGTGGGTGGGACCAGCAGGGCAAGGAAAGAGCTCAGTATCACTACCTCTAAGGAGAAGGGCTCTTCCAGAAGAATATTCTCCAGAGGTGCTGCCACATCTCCTGATTTAGCAAAGCCAAGAGGGAATGGCCTGCTTCTGACCCCAAATTCTCCAGCACATGCAAGTGATTTAGGCTCCTCGGACATAGGGGGGTACAGGGAAGCAGAAAGCAGTCTCAACTGAACTGACTGCTATTGATCCCATCCCTGGCTGTCCCCAAAGCACAGCTTTAAAAAGGGCAACAGTGTTTGTCTCAGTCCTGAACATCTCTTCCCAAGAAAGACTTGACTCTTGGTAAAGCCTGCAAACTACAACAGAGTGAGATTGCTTGCCTGAGTGTAAGCAATTGCCTGGAAACAGAGCCACAAACTTAGCCAGAAGAGCCACCTCTGCAGACCCCACCATAATCCAAGAGTGACAAAGATGGACCAAACCCAGCTGGGCCTTCTCTGCTAGAACCCAGGGAAACAAGGCTGCTGGAGGGAGGGTGGCTCCAGGAACCTAGTCTGAAAAATTGGTGGAGTGAGACAAGCCAGGGGAGCAGACGCGCCTTGTCCCTAGGTTTCTCAGTACGAGTCAGTAATAATTTCATAGATAAAAACAAGCACAGCTACTATTTACTGAGTATCTCTTTAGCTCAAGTATTTGTATATATTACTCATTCCCAACAAACCTATGAGGTAGATACTATTATCCAACATTGCAGATAGGGAGCTGGGGGCTCAGAGAGATTAAGTAACTTGCCCAAGACATACATGTGTTTAGAACCAGGATTTGAACCCAGAGCTGAGGCTCCAGAGCCCATGCTCTCTCCACAAGCCCCTCAGCAGCTCCTTTCTCCCCAGTGTGCACACTTGCCCCCACCCATCAGACTTCCTGCCAGGGCCAGAGGCCCATGGAGGAGCTAGAGGTGTCACTCAGGGCTAACAGGTCAATCCTGGATGGAGCCTCCCAAGTGAGCGTGGAATCCCACCCCTTCAGTGCAGAGGCATTTCCTGACCAAGGGTGCCCTGCTGGCAGGATGATCTGCAGCTGCTTGGGGGAAGGGGTGTGAGGGTTGTTCTGAGAGGCACCTTTAAGAATGTCATCTCACCTGAGAAAGCAACACAACCACAATTCTACTATCAAGGAAAAGAGCTCAGATACAGCCTCCCTAGTTCCCTCTTTCACACAAAGGAAATAGGGGCAGACCTCACCCCCAGAGCGCTGAAACGAAAAGAACGCCCAAAGTAGCAGTGATCTGAAGTAAAAATGGTGAGTGACTAAGTAAATGGAAAAATGGAGAGACAGACACAGGGAGGAAAGAGCAAAGCCGGCCCTTCCAGGCTAACAGTCTGGGGCCACTGGTCCAACCGCACCCACTGCCACGGTCACAGATTAGGCAAATGAGAGCCACGTTCTCATGAAGAGTTAGTGCCAGAGCCGCCTGGGAAGCTGGGGAGACCAACACCGAGGAGCACTCCATTTAAGCCAATCTGAGAAAGCCGACATTCACAAAAATAATTACAAGTAAGTGACAATTGTTCATTAAAAAAAAAAAATTTCCTAATAGGCAGCCTAAAATTCAATTTGTACACTTTCTCCTCAGATTCTGAATTGTAAGAGCATGACAGGATCTGAGGCTGACCTCTCTCACCCCTAAATGTCTGTCTTCTCTGTCGGAGGAAAAACTTGAGCTGGTAGGGAGCCAAAGGTCTGTGTTCTGAAGGGAAAACGGCTGCTTGGTACAATACCTGAGATCTTCTGCTGTTCCTGAGAAAAGTCAATCCCTTCTCCAATAGAGCTCATGATTTTCTCAATCTGAAACAGAAGAAAAAGGAGAGGCTGTCAGGCTCGAGTTAAACATTGCCAGCTCACCATCAGTGCACTGGGGCGGGCCTCCAAGTCTCTTCCAGATGATTCCAAGGTCTAGCACCAACCTGCAAGCTACCAGAACTCTTTTCAGCCAGATCAAGAAAGGCCCTTCTCTGGCCACAGCCCAAGAGGGTCTAATGACACGCTCTGAAGGGAGTAAGCGGGGAATAATCTGGGCTCAGCTGCTGGAAATGCCAAAGAGCCTCCCTTCCAAGGCATTTATATACCACTCCCTCCACAGTTTTCCCAGACCCTGCAGAGATCAGGCAGGGGTGCAAGAGCAGACCAGTCCTGGCAAGTTTCACTGCTCACGCTAGAATTTAAACTCCATGAGAGTGGAGACTTTGCCAGCTTTGTTCCATGCTGCACCCCAAGTGCCTAGAGCAGTGCCTGGCAAATCGTCAGCATTCAACAGATAATTGATATTGCATGACCGCCAGCTCTGAGGTGTGAGGACAATTTCTAGAGCTGAGACAAGCAGAGCACCTGAACACAGGAACCTCTTGGAAGCCAAGGTGAGACAAGCACATAACCCTGAACAGAGGATCTTTTGCTCCTTGGAGGTCAGCAATCCTGGATGGAGCTCCGCATTCAGGGGATAAGAAGGGGCGCAGACACTCATTCTTCCTCTGGACCACAGCAGAGAGAGCTGGTCTTAAAGCATCCAAATGTCTCCATCATTGCCCCCTGTATGGACCACCTGTCCCAGCCATCTGGCTTTGATCACTCTGAGCCACATCCAAGTCCCTGACTCTAGGAAACCTGGCCAGGGGCAGGACCGGGCAGTGAAGAGGAGGCCACCTTCTCTCCCTCCCTTCCTCTTCCTTTTAGGGTTGCAGTGATAATGAGCTCATTCACTGCTCTTTTTTCCAAAGAAATGAAAAGAGGACCTTTTGTACCCGGGCTTGGATGCTTTTTCCTCTAAGTGCAAGTAAGGAACCTGGGTCTGACAATCAGAAAAACAACTCTCCAGCCAGCCTCCAGCTGGCAGACAAAGACAGCACATTTGATACCCGGCAGAAGAGCACAGAGCAAGCACCACGTTTCACCTTTCTCCTCCAGCCACAGAAATGATGCCTGCTCAGGCAGTCACTTGATTGCCTGTGAATGCACACTGCGAACTCCATCCCTGAGCTTAGCAAAAGCAAAGGGAAGCACAATACATCTGACCCGCGGAGAGGGTGGAGGGCAGCAGCCCAGAGGTCAGCACAGAAGCAGGCAGCCCCACAGCAGCTCTGCACTGCCCCTTGAAGAAAATGCCTTCCTCCTTTCCTTCCCAAGGCATCGCTTTCCTTGGCCTGCCCATTTCAAGTGCCACCTCCTTCAGCAGGCAGCAGGGTGCAACAAGGGAATGACCCAGACGGACAGGTGGGCACTTTTACCCCCACAAAGCCTCAGCGCTAAATCTATAAACACGGGGTTAGCTCCTGCCTCCCATAAAGGGTTGTGTGGACTAGAAGTATCATGTACATAAAGCATCCAGCAGAAAACTTGGTTCACAGTAGATGCTCAAAGAAAAGGTTAGTTTGCCTTCCACTTCCCTTCTGGTCTCCTCAGAGCTCCAGCTCAGTAAAACTTGTTTTTAATTTTAAAAAATATTTTTACTTATATTTATTTTTTGACAAGTGATTCATCCACATGATTCAAAACTCAAAAGATACAAAGGTTATCCAGAGAAAAGTCTCCTTTCTACCCGTCACCCAGCTGCCTAGTTCTTCTCTGTGGAGGCAACCAGTATAACCAGTTTCTCAAGTATCCTTCTAGATCTATTCTATTCACATGTAAGCAGATATATGAATGGATTCCACCTCCCATACTGATAGAGGCATTCCATATATGCTGTTCTGCATCTTGCTTTTTCTATTTAACAATACATCTTAGAGTTCTTTCCACAGATCATGAGGAACATTTTTTTAAATGGACGAGGTATAGGCATCCAGTGTATGGCAATACAATAATTTATTCACCCAGTCTCCTGACAGGCCCCTGTGGAGTTTCCAACGTTTTCTCATTCTGAACGGTGCTATGATGAATACTGTTCTACATACATCTTTGTATGCATGTGCAAGTATATCTGCAGGACAATTCCTAGTTATTTCTTGAATGTTCTTCCAGGCACAGAATCTTGAATTAGCAGTAGGGACCTCACAGGTGAAATAATCCCTACTCCCACCCCATGTCTGATTTTGCTAAAGGCCTTCCAGAGATGGGGCATGTGCTAACTCCCGGAGTCAGTTCACCCCATTTGTAGAAAGCACTGATCTATAACATTTGCCTTTTTGCAGATTTAAACCCTTTCCCTAACTTCAACCGAGTGGTCCAGTTACTCCCCTAGAGGTACCCCTCTTCCACAGGCAGGGCTTAGGGATAGCTAGAGACAGCGCTTCTCTTCCAGGCCAAACTGCTCCCTCACCCCGAGGCTGCACGGCCCAACCTGGCATTAAATTGACACATCAGTGCCAGGTCCCGAAGCCTGGGTTACCCTATCAGATTACAGAAGCCTGGAATTGAGGAAAGAGCAGGCACTTAATAGATATCTGCCGATGTGCCCTCTTTTCCTTTTCTACATTTATAGGAGAAAGTAGGGTGCTGGCGGTGAGGAAACTTTCCTACATGAGAGGATGGGACCTTTTCCCTGGAATTGGCTCCACCAGCCTTTGGATCCCTCCTCCAGGCCACAGCGGGGGTATGTGGGAGAACTGCCACTGTAAGCACCGGGAGGGTTGGAATCAAGCATGTTGATTTGCGATTTTACCCCCCAGGCCTGGCTCATGGCAAATAGGCAACCGATTGAAGGAAAGGGAGGGAGGGAAGGAGGTAGTTTCCATTTACTTAGAACCAGCAATGAGGGGCCGCCCGGTGGCGCAGCGGTTTAGTCCGCGCTTGGCAGCTCGGGGTTCGCGAGTTCGGATCCCGGGCACCCGCCGACACACTGCTTGTCAGCCATGCTGTGGCGGCGTCCCATATAAAGTAGAGGAAGATGGGCACAGATGTTAGCCCAGGGCCAGTCTTCCTCAGCAAAAAGGGGAGGATTGGCAACAGATGTTAGCTCAGGGCTGGTCTTCCCCACAACAAAAAAAAAAACAACCAGCAATGAAAAAGCTGTTTTCCCAAGACCTTGCAGAGAGTCAAGGGCGGAAAGAGTTGAAATGGAGGGTGACTCCAAGGTATCTTCTGAAATAAAGTCAAGTCATCTACATTATATATTTCATTATCATCATAATCACCTAACACGCAAAGCCCCAGCTGACTTGTCCAATCAACATCTCCTGGCTGCCCAATTCATGAGATTTTGCCAAAGGGCCTTTGGAAATCAGAGCAGAGTTGAACACCCTGCTGCTTCTTTGCTCTATTCCTTCCTGCTTGCCCCCAGAGTCACCCTCAAGCCAACTACAAAGGGCCAGGAAAAGCCCAGGTTTCCAGAGCCTACCCTCTGGGTGTGTGTGTGAGGTATTTTAGACTGCAGGCCAGCTGGGAAATGCTAATGGACACTCTCAGTACGATTTCATCCAAACCAGAAAGTATGCTTTGTTTTCTGTGAAAGGCAGTAGCTAAGCCAAGCTGAGAAGATTCTAGTTTACTGACAGCTTGCAACTCAGGACCCCTTCCTGCCTTGTCGGAAGCTCAGGGCTAGAAGAGAAGTGGCAGTGAAGAGGCCCTGCTTGGGCAGAGACAGGCAGGTCCCCATCCTGGCACCACAAGCACAGAGCTGTCTGGGGCTGTGGTCCTGCCCAGCCCCTCAGCCTGGGCTATCAAGACAGGGAGGAAATGGATCTCATCTCCCTTTCTGCCACACCCCCAGGGCCCGGAACCAGCAGACAGAGAACATGGTCATTTCAGTCTAGAGAAAGAGGAGCAGCCACAGAAGGCAGATACTATTCTGATCTATACACCTCATGGAGTTTAACCATTCAGGCTTAAGTCAAAAAACAATCTGATTAGGCTGCTTTCCCAGAAACATTCTGCATCTCAGGGGAATGTCAGGGGAAGAGGCAGGTGGAATATAATGGAAAGGCACAGTTCAATGTTCTCTTCTTTTTCTATTGTTTAGGATCAGTGACATTTTTGGAGAGAGATGGGAAATGGCCATGCTTTAATACTGCACTTCACACACACTCTATACAGAACTTAAATTTGTGCTTGGTAAGGTAAGGCCTGAAAGTCGTCACCATGATGGACTCATGTATTCAAAAAAGGCTTGGAAAGATTCCATTTTCATAAAGTACTCAAGATTATTCTATCCAGACTTTTTTCTCTCCTACCAGGGCTGTATAAAACGTATATCCCTGTATGGCTGGAAAAAAAAAAACCCACCAAACACTAGAGATACTGCTGCTCAGGCCATCTGACATCTGCTCATTTAGAACACAGGATCCCACAGGCTGGCACAGGCTGGCAAGAGGAGGTGGTGCTCTGTATATAGGGAGGCCTCACTCTGCATCACCATAACCCGGCTGCCAGCAGCAACTCAGATTACACTAGTCTTCTCAATGGATACTGGGATTGAGGGGAGGAAGAAGACAGCTGCTGGGGGAAGAAATACTTCCCCAGGTTTTGATGGGTCTTCTGTGTGCCAGGAAGTTCACAGGAGAACCACCAGCCTTGGTGCAACTACGTTCAGGGGCTCCCACACACAAAAATATCAGGAGAACAGAAATTAGTCTGGTCAAAAGTTGGGGTTCAATGGAAGAGGAAGGGAAAAGGACTGCCTTTCTCCTACCTTCTTTTGGTGCAAACAGGAACATGAAGGGAGATGTTTCTGCAATTTACCGGCAACTGAATTTGGCTGGTGAATGTCAGACACTCCCTCTCAACCCTCTTTCTGCTGCCCGGGAGCTGTCAGCAACCTAGGACTCTCCTACCAGTTGGAAAACACACACCAGTCTCCTTGGGCCTGTACCACCAAGGCTGGAGACACCTCTACCTCTCCTCTGCCCCCGGTGCTTAATACCTTACCGGCCCAGAAACACACTCTGTTTTGCATGGTTACTCCCCTAGTAACTGTTGGATGATGTGTCCCAGAGCCGCTAGAGAACCATTTAGGGTAAGGACCTGTTTCATACTGTGTCTTTTAGATCCCACACGGTGCGTTGTACAGAGCTGGCACACTGGAGGTGCTCAGTGACAAACAAGAACAGCTACCATTTGTTAAATGCCGGTGCCAGGCGACTCACCTCACTAATACGGTAAGAGGGAAAAAGCAGCCAACACCTCTGGACCCCAGACTGGATTCTCTAACTCCCCTTCCCTCCTCATTTTTATCTTTCTCCAACCTCCCTGGGTTGCTGGCATAGCAACCTCACACCCCACAACTACTAGCTGGCCCTTTCTCTCAACAATCCTGCAAAGCCTCAACTCACTGCCAAGCAAATGTATTATCCCATTTTTCAGGTGAGGAAACTGAGTTGTACTCCAAGGGCAGACTCCTAAACTCCCCGCTGATGGCTCAGCTCTCACTGCCGGTAAGTGCCATTGGTGGTGGAACCTGCTCGAGCTTCCTGCCGCGGGGAGGGGCAGATGGGGGGAAGCAAGTGGCAGACCCTCTCCTCTGGTCAGATGGCTTTGCTTGCACAGTGCTTCCCACTCCCAGGAGCACAGGACTGAGGAACTGGGCCTTAATCTCGTCAGCCTCACCCATGCCCATGCCCACACTATCAGGTGACTGCTGACGTCAAGTCAGCTCCTCCGGCTGCGCAAGGAACCCTAAAGACTGCTGACACCTGCACCCCTGGGGCCTAGAAACCACATAAGAATTCACCACCATCTCTGTCTTCTGCCTCTTGGCAGCAGACAAGCTCTCCGCCTGGAGTGGGCTTCGATTCCACATTTGTAAAAGGGTCACTGACCAGGGTCTGGGTTATTTTTTCCCCCTCTCCCCCCAGACTGGATTGCCCAAGGCCTCAGGAAAGACAAAGATGGATTGAAGTAAATTATTTGTCCTGATTTTCTAACCTTGTCAACTGCTTTTAGGAGAGGGAGGCAAGACAGGGTGGGGGAGGGGAGAAGACAGCAGGGAATGAATAAATATCTGTCAACGCGCTCAGGGCTGTCCTTCCCGAGGCTGACGTGGCAGCTCCACTAACAATGAGGAGCTTCTTTTCCACAGAGCACGCTATTAATCTCAGCTTAATTTTTCTCATCACGGGGGCGGAGGGGGAACTCAGATTGTTACCATATTTATTGTTGTATCTCCCTACTTGAATCCCCTTTACATTATCACCTTCCTTCTCAATCCCCCTTCCTCTAGTAGGCTGAGAGACAACAGAGCTGTTTTGTTTCAAATGTGCTCTGTCCTTCTGTCACTGACAAAGGCTCAAATCAAAGCCTGTGCTGTGCTTGCCCCAGACTAGACTGGTGGAGAGAGGACAGCCAGTGACACTCCTGCTTCCTGACCCCACCCCAAGTCTCCAACTCCCCTTCTCCCTCCTCATTTTCACCTTTCCTATACCTCTTGGGTTGCTGGTACTGGGCCTTGCTCCCCAAAGCATCTCACACCCCACAACTACCAGCTGGCCCTTTCCTGGACCCAGAGATGTTCATGCCCCAGACCTACAACTTGACAGAAAGGGAGTCCTACATGTAAATGATATGTGCCAAGTGACCTTCTCATGCTAGAACAGCCTACTATAAAAGCAATATTTAACTCAAAGCCCCAAGAAACTGCTGAAAGAAGAAAAAAAGTTGGGAGACCTAGATTCCAATTAACTTTATTATTGCTTGCCACATAACTCTGGGTTATGTGCCAAGTACTGGCTTTAATAAGTGGGACAAGAATCTAAAAGATTAATGAGGATTATGTATTCGGGTTCTAGTCCAATTTACACAATCTACTTTCTATCTAGGAGTAGGCTTATTTTTGTGGGAGGTATGGAGGAATGAGGAGGAAGCACACAAAAATCGGAAAGGCTACAGTTATCTAACTCTGGGTAACCTGCCTCTTGGTCTTTCTTTGGTTTTCCTTTCACTACCACCAACCTCCAAGTAACCTTCCCTTGGTCCTGTTCGTCCACAATCTGAATTTCAATACAGCGCCCTGCACTGTTAGTCTGGATACTGATTATATCAGCCCAAAGAAAACAGCCTAAGTTCTCACTCAGAATGGCTTTCCTCAGCAGTGTGGCTGAGGATGGGGTCTTACATCCATCGGCTCCTCAGATTCTGCAGGAGAACACCTGCCTTGTAATTTCAGGGAGTCAGATGTAGAATTCTGAGTATCACATTACATATACTTAAGAGGAAGAAAAATAATAATAATAAATGTATATATACTTAATACAAATACACCATCAGTATTCATTAGCTGCCCGGAGATTTCCCATAGTTTGCCACTCTTAATTATCTCTGAAGTTGTGAAACAGGAAGAAGTTGGATAAATGAAGTTGACTGAGTCCCCAAACTTCATTTTAAAGCACTAGCTAAAATCTTTCAAATAAACCTTACATAAAAGAACACATACTGCACTGACTCCATTTATATAAAGTTCTAGAACAGGCAAAACTAATCTATGGTGGTGGAAAATGTCAAAAGAGTGGTTGCTGGGGGTGAGGAGGGGTAAGGAGTGACTGGGAAGGGGCATGAGGGAACTTTCTGGGGTGATGGTAATATTTTGTACCTTGACAGGAATTTGGGTCACACAAATATATGTGTATTTGTCAAAACTCAGACTTAAGGTTTATGCATTTCACTTTGTATAAATTTTATCCCTCCCCCAAAACTATAATCAAATATTGAACTCTAGTTAATGATATACATGTTAAAATGTTTAGGGATGAAATGTTCTGACGTCTGCGTTATTCTGAACTGTATCAAAAAATAACATGGATTTTTAAGTGGACTGAGGGATGGACAGATGTGAGATAAAGCAAGTACCGCAAAATGCTAATTGTAAAATCTAAGTTCTAGGTTGTGGATATATGGGTATTTCATTATTCAAGTCTCTTCCAAGTTTTCTATAAATTCAAAAGTTTTCAGAATAAAGTCTCTTTCAGGATCAAATCTTTTAAAGAATAATAAATTTTAAGATCAACACTGGCCTGAGTTTCATCATTTGTAATGAACTCTGCTCAACATGCTAATAAGCAGAGACGTGCCCAGCAGGCAAAGGAAACAAAGGGAAAGGAATGTGGGGAAGCTGACTTCACCATTACTCCATCACCAAGCGTTCAGGGTGAGGGCTCGCAGCACAGCTCCTCTGTTGTGGTGTGGCCTTCTCTATTCTGGAACCCAGGCTAACCCCAGTTTTGACAGTCTGAAAACTCAATTATCAGTGTTCCCAGGGATAAGCAGACCCTGGGAAATTGGTTCATATTAATCAGACTCAAAAGAAACTGATCCCTACATCAGTGAGTTACGTTAGCATGATAGGCAGGACATTAGAATATGTGGCTATAACGTGTTTGTATTCTCTATAGCCTGAAATCAATAAAATGAGATCAAATCCACCCTCAGAATACTAAAGGAGCAAGGGAAAAAAGATGTGTGGACTGTGTTGCCAGCTTATTAAATTATCCCTTTCCTACTTCAGGAGGTCATTTTTCCTTAAAATCGAATTCAGGTGCTCACAGCAAGGTACCCTTCTTGGAAAGTACTTTTGATCAACAATGTTAACACTCAAGCCTTGCAAGGTTGTTAGGTTCTAGGGCTAGATTCTTTCAGTGGGGTACTCTGCACTGAGCACTAGCTGACTGCCCTCCCAGTGATTCAGTTCACCCTCACAATCAGGCAAAGGGAGAGCTATGATTCTTCCCAATTTAAAGAAGAGGAAACCAAACATCAGAAAAGTTAAATAACGTCCACGGTCACAGTACTAGAAATAGGTGACAAGGACATGATTAATTATCTTTCTGATTCATAATGTCCAGCTCATTTAGGGCCTAGTGTCTACTCTATTAAAGCTCAGAGTACAATTTCAAATATATGGGATGGAGAACATTGAAAAGGCAGTGTATATATAGTGGTGGAAAGAATGAGGACTTGAATAAGAAACTTGAGTTCAAAATCCACTTCATTAGTTGTAGAACCTTGGACAAGTCATTTAACTTCTTTTTCAATTTTGTCTTCTATAAAGTGTGAAAAAATTCCTTACTCATGGGATCACTGTTATAGCCAAATTACTTGACCTCTCTTCTTTAAGCTTCAGTTTCTCCAAAGGCAAAATGGAGACATCAACACAGGGCTGCTCTAATGATCTGAGACAATGTACAAGAAGTCTTAGCACAGCGTTTGGTTCCTAGACAGAGCTCTAATGAGGAGTTAATTTATCATGACACGAGTTTGAGCAAGCTCCACACTGCCTAAAAGATATGGGGTTCTTTGTATAATTCATTTATTCCCTGAATAACATCATCCTAGAAGTCAAGACAAGGTTCTTGCTGCTATAAGTAAAGATGGTGAGATTTGCTCCTTCTGCAAAGGCAATGTCTGCCTGCCCCTGTTCCCGGGAGATTTCAATCCCTGCCATGTCCTGGGGCCATAGCAGGAGTACTAAGGGAGTCTTCTTAAATTAAGTCCTTGGAAAAACAGGGTTGAGCCTAAAAGTCACTTAGTTTTCATTCTGTAACCTACCTGACCAGATGTAAGCTTTCCTTAAACAGAGAAACATCTGCAGTCCTTGGAAAACCACAGATACCAGGCAAATAGTCCACACAGTCCTACTCCCTTGCTCATTTCAGTTTATAGAGATTAGAAAGGGTTTGCACTCATGAATCACATTCATCTGGTTCCAAAATAAACAGAATTCTACCTAAAAAACAAGTTAATCAAAACCCAGGTTCCTTTGTTTAAAAAAAAAAAAAAGGGGGGGCAAACCACCAGAGGGAAAGGGCTTCCTTCTGGCAGAAAATGTTTAGAACATGCTGTGTGAACAATAGCTCACTTCCTGGACACTCAGCTGGAGGCTGCTTCTTCATTCAGGACAAAATGTTTCATGTGAGGGAGGTGACGCCTTTCTACAAGGCAGCTCCTTGGCAAGGACATGGAGGATCCAGGACAATACCAAAGAGAGAAGAGGGAGAAACGGGAGAAGGGTCTCAACTCAGGCCTGCTCCTTCTCGGGCAGGAGTAGAGGGGAGGGCTAGAGGCCATGGTGCTGACGCCACCCCCCACCCATCAGAGAAGGCTGGCTCCTAAAGGGCGGGGTCAGCAGGTCGTAAAATAGGTGGGGATTGTGGAATCCGCTTGGTCATCTGTAACAGGGATAACAACACCCACCTGGCAAGCCTGCTAATGACCTCTACTTAACTGACCTACCGATTAGCCAACTGCACACTGTCTGTTCCCTCAGGAAATGATACCAGCTCATGCCCACATTCACAGCTGGCAGGGGCCTCTCAAGCACACCCATGGGTCTTCTACTTCCACCCACTGAGTGTTCTGCTTACCAAGAATCAGTTGGGATCATTTCTGAAACTGTTTAAGATGGTTATGTTTGTTGGTGAAAATAGAAATTTTAATTAAACATTACATAAATGATGAAACAAGTGCAAAAAGAGCCGTTTCTGTGCACCAAGTAGGTGCATTGAAGAGACTCAATAACAAGATCATTTTTTTAAAATGTGCTCTTGAATTAAGTGTTGTTGGAGAAATAAATTGTAAAAAAACTCTAAAAGGATTCTGTACTCAGATTGCTTCACAAATGGCTAAATTCCTGCTGTACTTTTAAGAAACTCAAACTGGAAGTTTAAATCAATGCTGTATTAGGGATGTGGTTCATGTAATAAAGAGGACAGACAAGTCCAAATGAGCAAATCCACACAGGAAGAGAAGGCCCTAGCTCCACATCAAAAGACTGGAAGGCACACCTATCCATTTGGGGTTAAAGTGTTTGTTTCTTTTTAAACAAACGTTTTCTTTTTAAAAATGACTTCCTCCTTTAACACAGTTTTGTAACCAAACAACCCCCACTCCCAACTGGCCAGGTAGAAAGTCCCTGGGGGCAGGCGGCAGCAGTGTCTGATAAACACTAGCCCCTGTTATCAATATGACAAGCTGCCATGAAGTAATTCTCAAATCACTTTCACTCTCAAGTAAGTCTAAACTCCCAGAAACACAGAACCCCTCTCTGGCTGCTTTCTTCCTAAAAAGCCTCTCCACTGAGAGCTGGTAAACAATCCCAGGTGACTCCCAGCATACTTTAGCCCTTCCTTCTTCACTGGTTCCTGTTTGAACAATGCCTTACACTTTCATTGATCACTGACACGTCCAGGGCCAACCAGCCGGGGGCCGTGTGACCTCCTGGTTACAGATCAAAGGCATGAGCAACTCACGGGCTCTTACATTCTATCAACTCTATCTATCAAGTCAAACTTCCAGCTTCTGTTCATTGCCTACAGCAGGTGATGAACAGGAATCGTCCTCAGCCGACCCAGATCTCAAGCTAGGAGCACAGACAGAGGGTCACTTTAACTAAGACCTTTCCCCTCCACATGGTCCCCTTACCTTCCCTGCCAGACTACGGGGCAGGGAGGCAACTGGAGTCCTCCAAGTCTCAGAGGTGTTCTGAAGCTCAAGAGCATCCACGGTCATCCTAAAGAAAGTCTGAGCTAGGAACTAGTCTGTGCCCTGCTCCATCCCCAATCCCATCAAGGAGTACAAAAAATTATGGAAATGGCATCCTTATATCTCCCAAATATAACCATGGAGAATAAGATACATGGAAATACTCCACGAGAATAATAGGTACATGTAGGATAATTATCTGGGTAGGAAGGCAGAGCTCAGGAGTACGGACAACAGCGCACTTGAGATGCCCCCCTCTGCCTGGAGGCCTGCTGGTGGTGCCTACCGCTTACCCCACCGTACCCACCAACCTACATTCCTGCTGTTCCTGAGGTCCCTTGCCTGAGCCTGGCAGTCCTCTGCCTCCTCTGCAGCCCCCTCATCTGTAAACAGGGAAGATAATACCTGCTTTGCAGTACGGTATGGGGATTAAATGCGATGACACAGGTAGAGTGGTTGGCACACAGCAAGCATTCGATAAGCATTGGTGCCCTGCCAGCACCCTTTTGGACTGACTGCATCTGAGGTTTCTGTTTTAGAATTCTTGCAGCAGAGGCTGCCTGGCTGTCCTATACTAACGCAAACATGCTCACATAAACATGGTCCAAGGACAGTTCCCAGTCCTTTGACATATGAGCACCACGCCTCCGGCTTCTTCTGTAGTTCCCACTGGTACTCCTAGCAGGTACTGAGCACTGGGAGGGCTTAGTCAATACCCAGTGGAAAAACAGACAGAGAGCTTTTAAAGTGGTTACACCTTAACTGACTCTCAAAGAGGGATTTGTATAGGACACAATCCCTTGTGTAGGACCTTTCTTGGATCTGAGATTTTTCCCGAAGAGGAAATGAGGGGGAAAGTGGTGACTTTCCCAGCAGATGTGGCATCTTTCCACCTAAAATTCCTCCAACTGCATCCTCAATGCCTCACTGCTAAGTTCCTGCGTCAACATCCTCTTATATCAGCCCTGTGCTGATTTCAACCACAAGGAACTGTGTTCTTTCCTCTTTAAAAAAAGTGAAATATATCTTAAATTCTAAAGAGTGTATTTTATAATATTACGATTTCAACAACAATAATAAATGACCTATCCACATGCCCACCACCTGGTTTAGGAAATAGATCATGGCCGATACACTGAAGCCCCAGCACAGCATGCCTTTCCAGGATCACCACCCCCTTCCCTGCTCCTGAGGCCATCAGCCTCCTGAATTAAACTCTGTCATCTTCTTGCTTTTCTTTAGAGTTACCATCATGTCAGTATTCCTAAACAACATAGGTTCTTCCCGCCTGTCTTTCTTGGCCTAGTGGACAGGAGCACAACTTGATGTCCCCAAGGTAACCCAACAGGTTCTGGGGCCAGAGCTCAGGGACAGGGGCTCCCTTTGGCTGGTGAAGAAATGGGAGGCCACGGAAAGGTCCCAGCATCTCAAGAAAGGGCACTGGTGAAGGGAGCAGCAAGCCCTTGCTTCTCATTGGACTAGCAGGGCAGAGTCACATGTCTTCTGGGACTCCTGAGAAAATCCATTCCCTATATGGGCAGCAGCACAAAACAGTTGTGAGCTAAACTTCACGTTCAAGTATACAACCACACTGCATACCAGAAACAACACAGACTTTTCAAAACAGTCTCAGTGAAGACCGTCTGCCCCAGGAAAGCCCCTGGGGATTTGCACTCTCGGGCCTGTTGGCAAGGGAGTCTTGCAAGTTGCAATTACAGAGTACATATAATTCTCTCAGGAAGAACACCAAGAAAAGCTGCATACGGGAGAGGGAAGGCAGAAAAGATGGCCACGCTGCCCTCCTCACATTGCGAGACCTTTGCACTGGGAGGTCCCTGGGCCACCTACCCTGCAGAAACCATCTCCAGCCTCGGCCTGCACCAAGATTCCATAGCAACCACAACACACCAGTCTCAACTGTTTTGCAAGCATTTCTCACTGCCAAGAATTGTTCTCTAGGGGCTTTGTGTGTGTGCCTAGGGCCCTACCTCCTAGGGCCCTTCGGAAAAGGAGTGGGAGCTACAGCCTCAAGACAACGAGAGGAAAAGGTCAGAGGAGCCAAGGAAAGAATGAGTTCATTAATGTTTGAGTAAGACCCAGGATAATTATTACTTTTAATATTTCTCATAACTTTATAACATCTCCATTGTCGGCTATTTATTGACTACTTCTGCCAGACTCTCAGTTTCCCATTTTTGTTTTGTTTGATAAGCAATAAAAACTTAAAAGGGGACTCTGTGCTTTATTTCAGATACAGCAAAACTGGGGAGACACCCAAAAACTCTGTCTCTTCCTCAGAGTTCTGGGATAAGAGGAGAGAGGGAGGAGACAGTGGGACAGGCATGCCAATCCTGAGGTCTATGAGAGAGAAGAAAGGGGTAAAGGGGAAGTTTGCTGAGACCCCCCAAGAGTCTCTGGCAAAAGGTCAGCAGTTCCAGGTTGGCCTCCCCAGCTCCACTGTGTTAACTGAGGTACAGGAACCTTGTCTTCTAAGATTCTACTTCTTACAGAATCAAATGCTTGAGCAATCAATAAGCTGGTGTACAGTGAGTGTAAGTTCAGACTGAAGGAACCGTAGTACTCACTGCAACCACGATCAACAAGAAATTTTTCTCAAACACCTTTGAGCTCAGAGTGCGCGTGTGTGTGTGTGTGTATGTCTGCGTACGTGCACATGCACCAGAATCCCAAATATGCTCCTACACAGTTCAAAATAAACAGGATGGCTCTAGTCAAAACTGTGAAGTACAAAACCTTTAAGCTGTTTTTTTATTCTTTGCTCCCAGAAGTGGGAATAAGTGAGTACAGCTGGTGCAAGGATCGACAAACAGCCTCTGGGCTCTCCCCCACCATGTCAATGGAAATGGAAGACAGAAAGGCACGTGCCACATGAGGCAGGAAGCCACAGATTCAGCTAGAAGGGACCTTAGAGAAAACCCAGATGAATCTCTCAGTTTTGCAGGTAAGGAAACTAAGGCTCAGAGAGGTTAGATAACTTAACCAAGGAATGAGACAGGCAGAACAGCAGCTAAACCTTGCTTCTTGCCTCTCTGCTGAGATACCCCACTGATTTTGCAGTTGGGGAAGTGGCAGAATACGGAGCAGCCCTTGGTGAAGATACTTAAGCCTCCAGAAGGCTGAATCCTGCAGGAAAAAGACCTGAAGTAAAAACAGCTTTCTCACCCGCAGTTCTCTACGTCCTGGAGAATGGCTTCTGTGCAGAGCACTGTGCTATCTCACTTCCACAGAGGGACACAGGGCAGTGGTCCCTAAACTTAGCAAGTTTGTGGGCCATTTTTCCCCCTAATTGGGATAATGGGAATGTTATAAGGTTGCTGACTTTTCATCATAGCAAATAAGGACTTCAAAAATCAACATGATGAAAGTCTGAGGCAGATCTTTGTGATGACAGAACAGTTCTGCACCTTGATTGTGGTGGTGGTTACATGAACCTATACACAATAAAACTGCATAAAACGTGCCCCCCACGTAGAACCAGTGAAATGTGAATAAGGTCTGTGGATTGCACCAATGTCAATTTCCTGGATCTGATGCTGTACTAGGGTTACGTAATATGTTACCACTGCCAGAAACTGGGTGAAGGGTACTGAATGAAGGACCTCTCTGTACTATTTCTGCAAGTCCCTGTGAATCTATAATGATTTCAAAATAAAAAATTTGAATAAAGAAAAAACATTCTTAAGTTAACATGAAAACATCCCCTTTGTTTTATAAATGAAAGGACAACCAAAGTACAAAAAAAGGATGGACATAATCGGAATAAAGGCAGTCGGCAACCAAACACCACCAGCGCTACCATGACACTCCTCGTTGTCTTCAATGTTCTCCTTTCATTGTGGACCAGTCAAAATTGTGTTGATGCCTATCATAGTAAGAATGCACAATTCTAGTTCCTCCGTCCTCACGGGGTTGACAAGCAACCACAATGTGCCAAGAGACCCACCCAAAGGGAGCCTGGCATACAGCTCCCTTTCTTCCCAGCCTGGCCAGCTTGTGACAGTTCTCTGCAGCGTGGAGACTCAAATGAACACAAAAGTGGGACAGGATGAGAGTGCTATTTGGGGTTGGGGGAAAGGGGCATGTAGGGCTTTGCTGGCAAGAAATGTAAGTTTCTCTTCTACCTTCTACTCCTCTTATCAGTGCCCAGGACCCTCTGCTTTTCCTTTTCTCCTCCTCTAGAACAAACAGCCGAGTCAGCCATTTAGGACCCAGGGCTTTTTCATTTACTCCAACCTGCCCTCTCCCTGGCTCCAACTCTGGAGTCTGTTCTCACAGCACCCTCTCCCTTCCTCCTGTTCCCACCCTTGGCAGCTGCTTTCAGACCACTGAGTACTTGCCTGTCACATCTCCTCCAGAAATAGGGCCCCAGGAGCGAAAAGTGCCAAGAGGGACAGCGGTAGAGCTCCCCAAAGCCTCCTGGGTTGTGGAGGAGGGGTACATCCAAGAAAGCCTGAGAAGGCTCCACCTGGGCCCACTGATGGGGACCCCTGGTTGGTGTAGCAGACGCCATTGGTACCTGCCTGTCCTCTCAGCATTCATCATTTCCGGGCCCACCAATTGGACAGTGTCCAACTGCAAGCACCTGCAACTCTCTGAGGGTTCTTTCTGGCTGCCAGAGCCCTTCAGGCCTGAATCCTGGGCAGACAGGAGTGCCAGGGGATTAATGTCCTGCTCCTCCTCCCACTAAGGAAGGCGCTCTCACCCAGACTGACTGGAGGCAGCAGACAAATACCCCAGCTCCCTCCACCCTCAGGTGGGATAACTAAGGCTATCTGCCCGAGTCCCCAGCAGGCCTGAGCCCCAGGGCCCACAGCGGTAACCCCTCGGGAAAACACCTTCATTGCTTTCCTTCTTTCTCTTTCCCCTACTCTCTGCCAGTGCCTCCTGGGGTCACCTCTCAAAGAAACTATCTGCATCTAAATCCTGCTTTGGGGGGAACCCAATCTAAGATAGATGGTCACAGGGAACCCCAACAGTTGGGAAATTAAAGCTGAATTTCAAATATGAATGTGTGTATCTCTGTGGGTATCTGAGGGATGTGTATCTACATAATGAGGCAAACTGCCAACGACATGGCCACTACCAGATACTAGAAAGCTAACGGGAAAAAACGATAAAAACTTGATTTGCCTGAGTAATACTCATTATAGCCATTTATATGAATGGCTTTTCATTTGCCTAATTACCACTAGCACAATGACTACCATGGATATACTGAATGTGTCAGATAAAAACTTGCATTAAATTTTATTTAATTACTAGTGTTATGCAACCACGTGCTTAGTTCTTGTGTGTTTATAACTGGGTGCTCATGTTGCACAGTCTGTTCACCACTGGAGGAAACGCTACCCAGATTTCCCTCTTAAAGCAGTGGTTGTCAAACTTCAGCGTGCATGTGAATCACCTGGAGAGATTCTGACAACATTGACTGCTGGGCTCCACCCCTAGAGTGTCTAATTCAATAGGGGGAGGAGCCGAGAATTCGCATTTCTAACAAGTTCCCAGGTGAAGTTGATGCTGCTGGTCTGCAATCGCACTTTGAGAACCACTGCTTCAAAGTGCCATAAAGAAGGGAAAGAATGAACCACAAGCTTCAACTTCCCAGTGGGTACTGCAACATGAAGGACTGACAGTCTGGTTCAAGGAAACAGATGGAATCAGATTCTAACACTCTAGATCACGGAACCAAAATCAGATTTGGTACACTGACAGTTTAAACCCCCCCAAAAAGTACAATTAACTCTGTTACTCAAACAAATCCCAGGAGATCTGGGTTTGCTCATTTATTCAACAAGCAGGAGTGCCCACCCTGCGCCAAAGATGTTGCTAGGCAACAGAGGTCTGGGCACTGTCAAAGGTCTTGTGAGACTCTGGGTAGGTCACATCCTCTACGGCCCTCAGTTTACTAACCTGTAAAGGAGATAACTCATATTTAGGGAACCTTCTGGCTCTGAAATTTTACAAGAAATAAAAGCAGCATCTCAGCTGAAAGCAAAAATATTCTGCCTGCCTGTCTGGGCAGCGTGATGAGACATGTGGGTAAGATCCTAGCTGCTCCCATGGCTGACCCTGACAGAGCAGGTGAAGCCTGGCAGCAGTCCTGGCCGAGACTGTTCTGGTTGGTCAGTACAATTCAATTCAATGAATCCCCAACTAAAGGTGCTGCCAAGGTAGGTCAGTACTGAGCCCAATACCCACCAAAGAATATAGAAAAGCACCCAGCATGAAATCCATGTTCATAATTGGTCTCCCCTGATGTATTATGACACTGACTCACTCCAACTGCTGAAGGGAAAACTGAAGCCGCTCGCGAGAATTAGGGATGCTATGATAACCTCCTCAACTGGGGTTTTAAATGAGCCTTGTGCTAACAGCTCTCCTGATCTGAATGCAAAGCAGGATGCGAGTGGAGAGAGGCAGGGCAGCCACCTGTGAAGGGCAGCCGCTGACGACACCACTCCAGATTTCTGAGAGGCCCGGCTTCTGAACTCAGTCTCCTGATGGGTCCCCAGCAAATCACGGACCTTCCAGATTCCATGGGGAACCTGCAGCAAACATTCTAGCTTCATTCTATTTTACAGACAGAGAAACCGATACCCAGAGATGACCACAATTTGCTCAAAACCACCAACAAATCAACTGTGGAACTGAGAAGAGAAGTGAGGCTGTCTGATTTCTGACCAACCCAGGTTGGCAACCTCCAATCAGTATGTGGCCAGGCTTGAAGTAGAGAAGAGGTCTGTTAAAACAAACATCTACCCTAAGACCCATATGTCAATGTGGCATTAAGGTTAAACAGGTGGAAACAGAGTCCGGCAATGGCAGTATCAAGGAGGAGTACCAAGGGGCTGGGGCACTGCTACCCCCTGCCAAGTCAACCCAAATAAAAACAAAATTCTTTTATATATAAACAACCAATGTTTTCTTAGTCTCACACAAGGTATAAATAAAAGCATATTTAGAAAACTATTTTTGTTGATCTAACACATAAAACTTAAGTAAAAACAGTGAAACATCATTAAGACAAGCCCTAGCTCCTACTTTCAGACTGCTGTCCCTTACACAGAATTCAGAAGCCACCCCCTACTTCCTCAAAGGAGGCTCCCTAAGAGAAAAAACTGTGTGCTTTATCTGCACCCCCTGCACCCAGCACCTAGCACAAGGCCTGACACATAGTTGGCACCTAATAAATACCTGCTGATAAAGTGTAGGTCTCAGCCAGCCTGGAAAGCTACTGGCAGTGTGGCTGAGAACAGGGCTCCAGGGAGGTCAGCCAGTGCCTTTTTGCCTGTTATTCATGGTGTGATGGTTCCTGGCCAACATTTCCCACCCACTCACAAGGTAATGAGTCCCCCAGGCTTACTATCACCCGTGTAAAGTGAGCTGTTTCCTTTATCTGTTCTAATATACCACCTTTAAGTTTCTGCATCTGTGTTTTATCTTATTATGCTGGGATTTAGCAACAAGGCTGTGCTTAGCCTATTTAGTCCTTCTATGATTTCACAGCTGTCAATCATATTCTCAGCTCAGGCTTCTTCTCTTTGGACACGGAGCCCTCGCCATTGCAGATCCGATTGCTTCTAACAAGCTCACCTGATTTATGATGCTGTATTTCCTTTTCAGCTCAACAATGAAGAAATAGACACAATTACCATGTTACCATAAAATTTAGCAAATGACGCAATGATATTGGCCCAAGTGATGCTAAGCATACAAAACCTTGGAAATGTATTTTAATTACTACAAGTAGGAAGCATTGTCTAAACTAAATCAAGTAAAAGGCACAGCCACAAATCTGGGAGGCGTATACAGTGCTCCCCAAATGCAGGCAGCATTTCCACAAGCTGGGTCAAGACTCAGTAAATGTTTCTTTGTGGAATGACTGACCAAAGGAAGTATGGGTGTTAACCCCACTGATGACTTCAAATAAAGCACTTGGTGGAGCTCTCTCCCAGGAATGGTGCCTGAGGCTGCAACAGCCAGCCTGCTCAGGTCCACCTGGGCAAGTGAACCCCTCCAGAGCACAGAGAGACATTAATGCATCTCTGCATGAGGACCAACAGACCCACTCTTCACGGAGATCAGTGTGTTTCCATCCTCAAGGGTCTGGGAAATTTTACATTGAAATCTTTGTCCGTGGTGAAACAAACGCATCCATCATTAAGCTCCGGCCTTAGAAACTGGCAGTTCTCGAGTGGTTCCCAGGATGAAAAAGGCCGAATCTAATTGAACCTTCAGGAGGAATTTAGCGCACAGAAACAGCATTATCTGAACTGGAGCATGGCCAGACCTCTGGGTTAATACTCCAACAGGGGAGACTCATCAAGGACCTTATTTCTGGATCAGCAGCAATATTTCTGATTTTTAAAAAAAGGGCCTTGGAAAACTTCCTCTTTAGCCAAATCAATTCCACCAGCACTAAATATGTCAGAGATGCTAACTCTTCTGCTCTATTGAATAAGTGCCTATAAAGCCTGTAAATGGCTTTAAACACATGGATCCAGCTGAAGATTTGTTTAGTTATGCATTCGCTCTACTGCAGGAAGTCCTTCTGGAGACCTACAGGGACAGATGGAGCTCCCTGGGCAGGAGCTGATATTTTAATGGAAACATGCTGTTTCTGGTTTGGTTCTTTTCTCCTCTCAATCTAATTTAAAAGATTAGGGGCCAGGAACTGGCCAAACCTATTTCTGTTCTCAATTTAAATATATGATACTTGAAAGTAGGGAGCATTGTAACACCCACTGTGACATTTCCAATGGGGCTTCCATTTTCAACATTCTTTACAAATATTAATTATTTTATGTAAGGGGAGTCAGAGAGTAAATGGAGTTAGCTTAAAACTTATATTGGCATTTAAATGTAAAATTCAACCCCCTCTTTCCAAGTTAGAATGTTTTAGTAAAACAACATCTTCAACTTAAAGAAATGGGGGGGGGGGGCTAATCTATCAAATTAAGTGTGAAATCAATAAAACACTGGCAATAAACCTCTCCTGAAATCCATAAATTTCTATGGTCCCATCAGTGAAGTAAATTATTCTGCATATTCTCTAGAATCCCTCAGTTGTGGCAATAAAAGCACTATTACTACTAGAGAATGAAAAAGAAGATATTTACTCCTAAGCATGGCAAAGTCTTTAGCAATCCAAACCTTGAGCTCTTTGGAATGACCACGACATTTTAAGGACTCGGGACCGCCAACATCCTTCCAAGGTTCTTAATCACTGACTCACTTCTAAGTGCCCATTTTGGGCTGGGGAGCCTAAGAGCTTGTAAAAATGAACTGTGATTACTACCCCTGAAATGTCTCTAATCTGGTTAGGGAGACAGGCCGTGCACAAAAAAACAAGATCAGCAATGCCCGAAGTGCCAAATTAGGGCCTGAGGAGAGAACTGTCCAATGAAAGGCCTCTGCAACCTCAAGATGCGTGGGGACAGGTTTTATGGCAGACAAAGACTTGACCCCCTCCTCTCCCTGAACCGGGCCCCCTGGTCCCCACCACTGTTTCCCAGGCTAAGTCGTTCAGTCTAAACTGGGCCTACCCCACCTCCCAACCTCTCACAGCACTATGGTCTTTTTCTCCAAGAGCGCTTATCTTCTTTTGTGACAATATTTTTATTTATTTGTACTTGTTTAATATCTGTCCCTCCCTTTTGACTGTAAATCTCTCAAAAGCTGGGTGAGTGTTCACCAATTCACTTCTGAATGCACAGCACCTAGAACAATGCCTGGCACACAGTAGGCTCTCAGTAAATGTGTTGAATAATTGAATGAGGAAGCCTTTAAAGAAGGGCGCAATTTCAGCAAAACAATGGAGAAAACCATTCCAGCAGGCAAAAAGGTACAAACCAAAATGTAGAGGGAACTAGTGGATAAAGGAATTGACTGGAGCCAGAAAAATAGAGTAAAAGATGAGAGAGAAAGCCAGGTAGAGAAGCTGGACCATAGGGTCATTCTCCGGAGAACCGTGAATTCAGGCCGAGGAATTTGGACTTTATACTGTATCAACAGGGCACCAAGGAAGATTTTGAGTCAGAGGAGACAATACAAAATATTCAGGAACATAAGGCGGCCACAAGTAGGATGGAGCAGAGAAGCCCAGAGGCAAGCAGGAGAATACTGAGGAGGTGGCTGTTGAGAGGATACCAGGAAGGCAGGTGGGAATGAAGAGGAAGGGGAGAGATTCTGGGAGGAAACTTTGGTGACTGACACAGGACGGGGAGAAGAGGAAGAGTTCAGAGTCAAGGGCACATGAGGGCTTGAGACACCCTTTACAGGACCTGGCTCGAAGTCATTTATACAACAACAGGCTGTCCCAGTTTTCATCTATTCTATTGATTTCAAAAGAAAAATTAGTACACAAGCATCTTTACCTGCAAATTAAGGTCATGGTGAGTCCTGTAGCTGCTAAACGATGCCTGAGAAAGTCTCAGGAACCAGAGCAGGATGATTACGCTGACAGGTGGAGAGTAGGCATAGTCATTGTTCTGTGATGGGGTGCAGGGAAGACCTACATTGATTTTGCCAAAAAGCACAATAGGGCAGAGGCAGAGCTATATCTCCCAGGCAGGCAGCACAAGAAGCAGCTTCACAAGGCAACAAGCAGCTCTCAAGTCATTTTCACAGAGCAGCTTTCTACGGCCTCCTGATGGGTCATGGGGGATCCGGAAGGGTCCTGCATACTGTCCTTGATTTGGGCTCACTGACAAATTTATCCCTTTAATTTTTCAGGAGAGTAGGAGGCACATCAAACTCCTTGATGAAGCATTACCAGGTGCCATGTGACAAGTAAATCTCATCATAATGTATAATGCAATCTGTAATGATGTCATACAACTTCAAGAGGACCTGATGACCCAGATGCATTCAGAGGAGAATAGCCAGGACAGAGCAGTTTGAGAACAAGTCATCTGAGGAGAGGGAGAAGGAACTGGGGTGCCTGGCAAAGAAACAAGAAGGTCTGAGGGTGGGAGGACAACTGCACCTGCAAATATGTGAACAACTGTTAGGAAGGACAGTGTACAGGATCCAGAAGGTAAAGCCAGAACTGATAGGGCGGAAGTCACAGATTTTAGCTGGAAACGAAAAAGGAATTTCCACAATTTCACACAAATAATGGTGGATGGATGGCAGAGGGCGTCACTTGAAGTTTCCAAGCAAAAGCCAAAAGGTCACTTTTAGAGAATATGGAAGTGACTTTGTTCATATGGCAGTTGGATGACATGGTAACTCAGATTCCTTCCAATTTCTTGATTTGAGAATTTGCTGGAAATCACCACATCTGGGACAGCAGTAAAGGGAAGAAATGCTTTGAGCCTTAATAGTGAAAAGGAAAACTCATGCTTTTTCCCAGGAGTTCCCTCTTCCAAGTTTCTTTCCTTTATACACACAGACAACATTTTTTTTCTGGAGTTGGGAGGAAAAGCAAGATAGTGCTGCAATAATTTGGGTTGAAACAAGAACAGCTGAAAAGTAACTGCTAATTAATGTCAAAACAAAAATTCAGCCCACCTATATTCTAAATACAATCTCATTAAGACTTGGAAGCCAGAGCTCCAATTGGCTTTCCTCATTTATCACCTCCAACATCTTAGGCAAACCATTCCAGCTCTCAAACTTTAGTTTCCTCACCTGGAACACTGAATCAAAGAGTGGGCTAGACCAAACAGTTGCTAAAAATCAAAAGTCAATTGAATGCTTATCACTCCTTATATGAAAATAAATTCCAGAAGAAACAAATATTTAAACCTGAAAAATGAAACCACAAAAGTACTAGAAGAAAATAAGAAAACGAAAAAATTTTTAATCTTTTTAACTAGAGAGGGTCTTTTTAACTAGGACACAAAATCCAGAAGTTATTAAAGATTGATAGATTCAATTATATAAAACAAATCACAGAGGCCAGCCCAGTGGCATAGTGGTTAACTTCGCGCACTCCACTTCAGGGGCCTGGGGTTCATGGGTTCAGATCCCAGGTGAGGACCTGCACATGCTCATCAAGCGATGCTGTGGCAGCGTCCCACATGCAAAATAGAGGAAAATGGGCACAGATGTTAACTCAGGGCTAATCTACCTCAGCAAAAAGAGGAGGATTGGCAATGGATGTTAGCTGAGAGCCAGTCTTCTTCACACACACAAAAACAAACAAAAGCCAAAAAAAAAAAAACCAAACCACAAAAAATACCACAAACAAAGCCAGAAGACAATTTATATCACAGATTAAGGGTAATTTCTTCAAACATAAAAGCTTCTACAAATGAAAAGGAAGAGATCAAGAAAAGTGTTTTTGTAAACATATGAAAAGATGCCAAGCTCACTCAATAAAAGACACCCTTTAAAACTATACTAAGGTAACGTTACTAATCGATTAACCAAAAAGAGATTAAAAAACTGACCACCCCCAGGTTGGTGAGGTGGCTCTCGTTATGTTGTGATATGAGAGTATATTTAACATGCATAAACCCTTTAACACATCTGCGCACCTTCTAGAAATTTATCTTAAAATAACTTTGTATAAGGATATGCATTGCAGCATTACTTTTAATTAGTAAAAACTTGGTAACATCCAAAATACCCATCTACAGGAAACTTATTAAAAATAAGTGATAGCATATCCATACTATGGAATACTATGAAGTATAAAAAAGAAAAGGAAACACTTCATATACTTAACTGGAATGATTTTCAAAAAAATATTATTAGATGAAAAAAGTGAGATTCAGAGCAATATGTATAATATGGCATTATTTATCTGAAAAAGAAAAAGAAATATACTTGACATGTCTGAAGCACTTATATATGCACAGAATATTTCCGGAAGGATGCTCTAAAAACTAAGGAGAGGAAAGTGATGTCTGAGGAGCAGAGAGGGAGGGAGACTTTTCTAAAAAATAAAAATTCTTTACCGTTTAAATTTCAGCCATATTCAGCTTTAAAACACAGGAAATAAAAATTCCATTTCCAGGGTTGGCTTTGCCCAGGCTTCTGTATAGTTAGAAATGGAGGTCGTTTAAGACAAATATTCCCTCCAAGAGCACAGCTCAAGACCTTGGGGTCTGGTGAATATTCCCAGCCTTGAAGTGCATTCCTCTGCCACTAAACCCCAAGTTCCATGGCGTTCTCTTCTGTCCTATGGACCAGTGCAGAGGGCTCAGCCAGCCCCTGAAGATAAACTCCAGGATCATCCACGTGCCGGGTGTCAGTGAAGGAAGCTATTTCCCCAGTAGCAAAACCCAGGACTGCACACCACTGTGCAACAGATATAAGGCACTCCCATGAGGTTTCTTTTTTTTTTTTTGGCGGTTCTGTTGAAAATAACTAGCTCCAAAGTGAAAAGGAACCGGAATATTTATACAAAACACACCATTTCAACTGAGTTTACAACGGCTTCCTGGTTCTTTAAATCAGGACAGGCAAGAACAGACTGCCAGACAAATTGTCATTTGTAGGCCCCTAGTGAGCTTAGGCTGTTTTCCACCTGTCCAGATAAATAAACAGGCTGCCTTGAGTTAAGGACAGGTTGCCCCCGTGGTGCCAGAGACTGGGTCATTACAGCTTGTGAGCAAGACGGAGCAGGACACCTGGGAAAGACTGCTCAGCTTCTTGGCCCTGCCCAGAATCTTCAGGCCACAAGCATTCTCCTTACCCATGGGCCACTCACATGGTGGCATCAAAAGGGAACATCAATGGGGAAGAAAGCAGGACAAAAGAAAGTAAAGGAACCCTAGGCAGAGGGCAGCCTTCTGTGAGAATATAGAACTGAGATAGGAGATCACATCTTTGAGGGTGCTGGCACAATCCTGGGGTCCAGAAAAGAGCTCTGTGTTGTTCCTGAGGGTCACAGATTCCAAAGGAAGCCCAAGTGAGGTCCAGGTTAATTGCCTTCCTAGAGTCTTATATAATAAAAAGCCTGTCCCTCATTCTGGCCAGGTAATTACTTAGCTGCCACTCTGACCACACAGCACATCTCTAAACAAATTAAACTTCTCTGGGGTCTATTAATTTCAAGGAGGAAAAAACACAGAAACATAGTTGTCCTATGAGAATACAATGAAGCCAGTTTGTTTTGCTATACTTCATGGGGCTCCATGTGAGCCAGAGACGATGAGGGCTGAAGTAGCTAGCAGGCGGTCACACGGGCAGATTTACTGGGAAGGAGCAAGGACAGACCAGAGGCATCTTGACCTGAACCAGACCTAGGCCTACATGCACTACCCATTTACTAACCAGGTAACCACAGTCCCTGGGCATGGCTGACTGAGATAGTCCCCCACCATCAGCTAGACACACCAGATGTAATGTAATCCACCATCTGAAATAACACAGAACCTAGACACACACCCTCTCTCTCTCACACATGGGTGCACGTATGCACAAAACAACAATCTCCATACCTGGTGTCTAAGAAGCTCCCTCTACACCAACCTCCCTAAGTCCACTGAGGGTCAGAGAATGCCACCAGCATCTCATACTCTAACTGGTCGCAATTACCTACTTGGAACCTATGGGTTTGGCTCCTAAGAGGAAGTATTTAAGATTAATCAAGCCATCAGCCCTTTCGATACCTTTCAGGGCATCAGCACCATTCTGTGTTCCAAATGATGGTGCCGATACCTAGAGTCACCTGCCCTGACTCCTTGGACACCTAGTTGGCTGTCTTCTCACAGGATCCCGTTTTCTAGATTCCTGGCTATCTTCTGATCTAAATAATTTTGAATTCCCTTCCTCTTGCCTTATAATCCTGGTTTTTAGATTTTATTTCTGCTTTGAGCATGTGATATGCCCATGGAAATGTATTTCCTAAGACAATGACCTAGAACCCAACCCTTCCACCAGAACCCACCCAAGGATCCTTGCCCAGAATGACAAGGATAATGATCAAGTTTGAGAAATTCTTAGAAATTCAGATTTCACTCTAGTTCAATAGCTTAAAATATATATGTATGTATGTATGTGTGTATACACATGTATGTATGTACATATGTATGTATGTATATTTAAAAAGTCACCCAACACAGCTTAATAGAAAAAAATCAGGGGAAAAAAACCAAGATGAGAAAAGAAGCAGGTAACAATAGTGGCTAAAGACAAAAAGCAAGGAAGTTAAAAGTAAAAGTCAAGTCAACAACATGGATGCACCTAGAGGGCACTATGCTAAGTGCAACAAGTCAGACAGAGAAAGATAAATACCATACGATTTCACTTACACGTGGAATTTAAAAACTAAAACAAACAAACAAAACAAAACAGAAACAGACTCATAGATATAGAGAAGAAACTTGGTGGTCGCCAGAGGGGTGGGGGTCAGGAGATGGGTGAAATAGGTGAAGGGGATTAAGAAGTACAAACTTCCAGTCATAAAATAAGTAAGTACAGGGATGTAATGTACACATAGGGAATATAGTCAATAGTACTATAAAAACTTTGTATCGTAACAGATGGTAACTAGACTTACCATGGTGATCATTTTGTAATGTATAAAAATATTAAATCACTGTGTTGTAACCTGAAACTAAAATAATATTGTATGTAAACTATACTTCAATTAAAAAAAAGTGTAAGTCAAGTAATAAGGTATATTTATAAGACAATGTAAGTGTAGAACGGAATTTTAAATTTCTCTTACAGGAGAAATAAATTACAAATAGAAAAAGCAGCTCAACAGCTCTGCTCCGGCTCCACCCACACCTGCAGGGCCTGCTGTCACCTCCCTCTCAGAGGGTCTCCCTCGGCTGCCCCACCCCCACCACACTCTAGCCCTTTTTTCAGCCTTACTTTTCTCATTATCACCAACTTATCACCAACTAGCTTATTACCCATTTTACTTATTGCCTTCTTTATTTCTCTTCCCCCTCTAGCCTTCTAGAACGTCAGTTCCATGCGGCAGGGGATTTTGTCTGTTTTGTTCACTGCTCACCCCCAGTGCTTAGAACGGTGCCTGGAACATCGCAGGTATTCAACAAATTAGATGAAGGAATGAATAATTATAAAAATATACTTCAGGGGGCCGCCTGGTGGTGCAGCGGTTTAGTCCGCGCTTGACAGCCCGGGGTTCGCGAGTTCGGATCCCGGGCGCCCGCCGACGCACTGCCTGTCAGCCACGCCGTGGCGGCGTCCCATATAAAGTGGAGGAAGATGGGCACAGATGTTAGCCCAGGGCCAGTCTTCCTCAGCAAAAAGGGGAGGATTGGCAACGGATGTTAGCTCAGGGCTGGTCTTCCCCACAAAAAAAAAAAATTATATATATATATATATATATATATATATATACACACTTCAATTTTATATTATGGCCAATTATGTGAAAATACCACTTCTCGTTTCTCAAACACAATTGCTCAGAATAATATAAGGTAAACTACTATTTCCTAAATTATTAAAAATCATTCCGTCTGTATCCTACTGATGCTATTGCTAGAAAAAAAGAAGGAAGAGATACAAAACCAGACGGGAAGTATATTAGGATGTCCCAGAAAATGTTTCTTCCTGTGATTCTCAGCATTTGTATGCACTGGAATAAAGATCTTCTCGTATATTCATCTACATTCACTGTCATCCAAGTTTTTGGTTTGGTGTTAAAAAAACAAAAGGTAATGAAGCAAAAAAGAGGAGAAAAGGGAAATTCTCATCTTGCTGGCAATTTCACAAATACCACAACCCCCTACATGGTACTTGATGGTGCCTGTCTTGATGCGGCTAAATGGAACCAGACTGTCTATGAAAGGGCTGGGGCAACAGTGCTGGTGATGGCCTGCGGGGGAGGAGGTGAGCTGACACCAGGAGCAATAAAATGCTCTGCAGAATATTAAACATGGGTAAACACTGGCAAAAGTGTGAAAAAGAGAAAATAAAAGAAAAATCCTTCTGGTGGAGAAGGCTGAGAAGGAAAGGCTATTAGAAAAAGCCTCTCCTTGATGCCACCAGGAAAAAGAAGAATGAAAAGGAAGAATGAATGAGAAAGGTAAGGAGGAAGAAAGTAAAAAGACAGGAAAGAGCATAGACAAAAAGGGGAGAAAGCAAAGAGGAAAAAAAGAGATGAAGAGAAAGAAGCAGGGTGAGTAAAAAGACAGAAAAAGCAGTGACGATGAAATCTGGAGAAGCAGAGAAAAGCATGAAAATGAGGAAAGAGAGAAAAGCCAGGTTCCCAGACTCGCGTGATGAGAGTGAAGTGGCAGCAGGGAGGGCACACTTCCAGGCCAGGTGGCAGGCACCCCGCCCTGTCCAGCATGCTGTCCAGCTGGAGGCGTGACGTCATCGAGAGATCATCCAGAGCGGCGGGGTGGGGGTGGGGGTCACTAGCTAACTGCAGAGCCAGGACTCACTCCAGCTTATTCATAACCCTATGATGTCTCTTCCATTAGCAATGAGGCCATGGAAATGCCCATATATATATTTTAAGTTTAGGCTAACAAAAATCACTTGGATTTATCAAATAGAAAGGCCAAAATTGTTAATTCAGGACTGCCTATAAAGTAAGTGAGACTGTTTTTTAAATGTGAAAAAAACAAAAACCCCTCAATCTTACCAGACCACTTAAAACCAAGGGACATTTAGAGGTTCTAGGACAAAAGTTGTGACACCTGTGTATATCCTGAAGCAACTTAAATACACACTCCAGGCTCCAATTTGTCCCCGGAGGTAGGAGTGTCACATTCTTGTTTAGAGTGGGATGGCTATGCTCAGCAAAAAGGACTACATGGCATACTTGTTCACATAATAAAGAACAATACACACCGCAGAATATGGTGTGGAAAGTTTAGCCATTGTCAGCGGAAACTCAAGCCCAAATCTCTTTATTTTACATCTAACTCATTCTTATTCCTGCACACCCAACCCTCAAGGGTTAAAAGCAACCAAAGCCTCTGTGGAGTTGAACCAATCAGCTTTTCTCTCAATGACATCATGCCTCCAACTGGACAGCGTGCTGGAAAGGGTGAAGTGTCTGGGACCGGCCTGGAAGGGTGCCCCCCTTGCTGCTGCCACTTCACTCTACATCAAGGGATTCAAGAGCCAAGGGTCCCCATTTCAGACGAAACCAGGACATTCCCCAAATCCCTGACCAGAAATTATTCTCAGCTTGTACAAAATGCATACAAAGCATGTCCCTGCTCTTCACCCATTTTCTCCTTGTTTAATATTTATGAAAGCGGATTACAAAACACAAATTTATCACTTTTTAGCCAAGTTTTAAATGACTCAAATGTTTATGCTAAGTAGACAAGCAGCGTTCTGTGGTTTTCTCTTTCATAAACTTCAATCCCATTCAAAGGCAGGTATGTGAGAGACCCATCTGACCCCATAGACTTTTTATACATTCAAACCACAAACTGACCAGAAAGTTATTTTTGTTCTTCTTACAAGATATTTATTTCAGACGTTAATTGCTGCTGCTATGTGTGTACCCCTGGCTGCGTCACACACTGCAGAGACAGAGGATGAAAATACAACTAGGAGATTATAATTCAGGGGCACACAACTGAAATGCTGGTGACACTGCCAACTCAGTGGAAAGGAAAACAAGTTTCTTCCCTATAGTTGAAGGTGAAAAAGGCTTCAAGTTAAATGATGAATTTCTCCTGCTTGCCAGCTCCCTGAATAACCACACCTTCTGGTTCATCTGCAAATGAAGATTAATTTACAATTTACATGCAAGAGCCATGTTTACTGCACCAGCACACAGCCATCTATGCTTGCTTAGAGTTGACAGAAACACTGCTAAAAATGTATCACTCAGGGTCCCCACAGGAAAAAGATGGCACAAACTGGGCAACCAAAGGAGCTTAAAGGGATTATTTATACAGGTTTGAGTAGGGTACTGGGAGAGTAACAAGGGAGGGAGCTAGTCACAGCCAGGAGCCCTAGGCTGGAAGTATCAAGGGGAGGAACTGGTTACCATAGAACCCAGAGAGAGCATCTGTTAGGAGACGGTCCTTCACAGGAGTGGTGGTCCTCAGTAGGGGGACACGGGCAATCCAAGATTTCCCTGGCCTAGCAATGCAGTCCATCCAGGTCAGCATCCTGGAGCACAGAGGCAGGTAGAGAAGGGTGGGGAACACACCTGAAGGGCTGATGGAAAATGCCCTGCACAGTATCTAACAATTGGAGAACAGTTTAAACAACAAAAACAAACCTTATGACATAGCCATGTGACAGAATACTATGCCTTTTAGAATGAAGATCTGAATCCAGGTCTTATTGACACTGCCATGGTAAGATATCCACAATATGCAGCAATTAGGTAAGAAAAGAAAATTATAAATCAGTAAATATACTAAGACGCCAAATTTGGATACATATCAAATGTTAACAGAAGTTAACTATGTGTAGAGAGATGTAGGTCATTTTCTCACTCCTTATGTATATATTTTTAAAGTTTTATTCATGTACAGCTTCTTAGTTTAACTTCTCTTAGGCCCCAGGGATCATTAAGACAACAAACAGTGCTTTGACTTACCTGGAGAACACAAAAAATATCTACCGAAGCTTGGATTTAGATCTCCTCTTAGGTTGAGCTCTTTTAAAAGCAAACTCAATTACTTCTTTGTTACCAAAAACATAACAGAAAACAGGGAGAATGCCAGTGTCACTAACAGATGCTGTCTCACAGGTTTACTTTAACCAGGCTAACTTTCAGAAGTTGTCTTGTCCCAGGTAATTCAACAAGGGCTGCTTTAACCACCTGTGAGGAGCAGTCTGTATTTGGAGAAAGTGACTCCTCATCCATCAGCTGTGCATGTTCCCAACTATAACACATCATCCCAAACAACCAACCAATCAAGTAGCCACCGCTGGCCATTATGTGGAAGAATACATTTGAAAAATAAACGTTGAGATGGCTGCAGATTTCTCTCTAACCTCTCTTCTCCTCTCGGGGAGTTAGGCAGGAAAGGCTCATTAATTTCTCAGAGAACCATGGAGGGTGCCTGCCCTACTTTTCCAGGCTAGGTGGGCTCTTCCATCTCTGGGGTGGGGCAGAGTTGTGCAGGAGGTCATGGGTGGAATGGCTTGAACTCCACTGCTTCCCAGTCACTCAGCCACCATAGGACTGCCCCCCAAAAACCTCTGCCTTTCCTAAAGTCTGAAGACACACCAGGCCTCAGTTCCCATTCTCTAAAGTTCCAGACACAAAAATAATATTAATATCTACCATTTACTCAATACTTTATGCATACTAGGAACTATGCTAGGCACTTAAACACATGTCTAACCAGTAAAAACAACTCTGAAACACAGATTTGACTGCCTCTGTTTCATATATAAGGATAATAACACTGAGGCTTCCTGGGGCCAACCATGAGCAAGGTGGATTGATGGTGGGGCTGGGGCGTAAAGCTGGATCTGCTGACTCTGGGGCCTGAGCCCTGTGTACTACCCTGCACTGCCTTCCAGGAGAGGCCTGGCTGACATACACACAACTCCATCTGTGCTGGGATCACAGCTGCCCAGGCCCCCAGAGCCTTCCTCTCCCTCCCAGGCCCCATGGTGAAGAGCTGAGCTGGGCCCCAGCTCCTTCAGAGCAGCCTTCCCCACCTCCTGGGGATCTAATGACGACAAAGAAAAAAATCATCAAGCACAAGATACGGCAAAGCAGCCTTCAGGCACTGGTCAGGGGTAGGGTGGGGAGCAGACATTAATGAATGTCCTGTTCTAGGAAAGTCTGCCAAGGCCCTGGGTTTAGGGCCAAGCACTGGGGGAAACACTTCTGAAGTTTCTCTTTAGATAGAGATATCCACAAAAACCAAATATAATATGAGTCAAAAACAATGTTGAAGATTTACGCATAAAGGGCCCTGTTAATGTTTACTATGCAAGCAAAGCTTGATCTTCTGAATTCTTTCCGGTAAGACCTCAGTTGCCTTTAGTTTTTTCAAATTTAAAATGTAACAGTGCATCTGGTGGTTCAGCCACACTACAGACTGGCCCAGGACACTAGACCTGGAACAGTCCCTGGGTTCACGGTACCCACCTGCAATCTCTACCTGCAAAGGAAATATCAGCATATGAACCTCCTCTCATTAACATGCCAAGAGACAACTGGTTTATTAGCCCAAACAGCCAACTTCACTTAAGCTGGGCTGTGCCTTGGTTATTTCATGTCTCTTCTCCAGGAGAAAATGGTGGAGCCCATAAGGCTGCCTGGCAATGCTGCACGCTAACAGAGCATGAATATCTGTGAAGAATCACCCAGCACTACTGACCTCTCGGGTAGAGGGTATGCTCAGGAGATGGAGCCAAAAAGAAGAGGTAATTCATTAGATTGGTAAAGCTGTCTTTCAGCTCATTTGAAGGAGTCTGAGATAGTGCTTTGATATCAAATCAAATATTCACTTCTCAGGCTCATGGCCAAGCCCCTCTCACTCTCTGGTCCCAATCTCACTTTCTTCTCTTTTTTCTTATTCTCCCCTATGCAAACTCTACATTCTATAGAAAACAAATGACCTGAGCTGTAACAAACTCCACACCTTCATTCATGCTATTCTCTCCACCTGCAATGTCCTTTCTTCACCCCACTAGCTTCAATCTGGTTTTAATCAAAACACTTGGTTCTTTAATTCCATGTCAAATGCCACTTCTCTGTGATCTTTTCTGAAGCCGCTTTCCACTCTCTCACACCTCTTGTCTCCACCCACCCCACTCCCAGGGATGTTTTCTTCTATTCCCCTCTCCTGCCATTTCAGAACATATTGCACTTATCTTACCCTTAAACTGCCTTATCCCATACTTGTCTACAAACTAGTAAAACTCTGTTTTGAAAAACAAAGGCCAAGCACACATTCCTACCAACACACATACTCATGTGTGTAATCTCCCGGGGACCAGGAGCTCTCTCACTCACACTGATTTTCTTTAAGTGGCCTGGCTTCTAGCACAGGCTCACCAAATCTTGATTTACTAAACAGTGAAAATCTTTTACTGCACAGGAGTCCTCCATCCCTGACTACACAGAGTCCCAAACCTCATTTTATCTGGAGATAAGAGTGCTGTAGGAATTGACCCCGCCCTGTTCCCACAGTAGGAATGGGATTAGCTTTGGTTTATATAACTTTGCAGCTGCAACCTGAATAGAGTTGGGTAGGGCATTTACTCTACAGATTGTTCAAATGGATATGTCAGCTGTACTGTACCCCTCCTCTTGGAGAGCTAAATTCATGTCTTGAAAATATTCCTGGGAGACAGACCCAGTCCACTTCAAAGGCAAGAAGTCTCCCAGCAAGAGACCTGCAAGGGTAACACTTTAACATTCCCTGGGTGTTTACCAATCTTTGAGAAACACATTCTTCTGCTCAGTAAGACAAGTCACAGGTCACTGAAAAATATTCGGGTACATATTTCCAACGATACTATAACAATGGTTATGAAAGGAACCTGGGCCTCAGACTCTGAATGTTTTCTCCTCACTAATCTCTCTTTGTTTCCAGAACCATCTAGCTCTCTGCCTCACCAACCCAGGAATGTGGGATGGGCAGGACGCTTCTGCTGGGAAAGGCATCTGGTCTTCCAGGGGAACACAGAATAATCACGAAGGAGCGGGAAACAGAAAAGTCCCCTTCTGATCCCCTTTCAGCAGCTTCTCCCAAAGCTCTCCGCCCTCCCCTCCTCCTAGCTAACCCTGGATCTGCTCTCTTCCTCCTGAAGACTCATAGGAAGTACTCAGCTCTTAAGCATCTTCAGGGTGAGCATGAATCCCTCACTGGGGCTGATGGGATCCAAATACTTCCAAACAGCATGTCATTTCTAGGAACCGCCTCTCCCTCAGTCCTGTTCTGCTGGGGCCTCCACCCTCCAGTTTAACCATGAATGGACCTGTCCTCTGTGATCCAGGCAGTAAGATCCCCTGCTCTGGCTACTTGGGGCTTGCCTCCCTCATGGCTGTCAGAAACACTCTGGTCACAGTATGAAGGAACCGGGGCAACCCTGGCCCACCCCGGTCCCAGGAATCGGCACACAGGGGAACTGTGCTGGGCTGTGGCCAGCCCAGTTTTCTGTGACGTCACACAGCCTTACCTCATCCCACTCTGAGGCGAAAGAGGGTGACTTCTCTAGCCTCTTCTTCCCGATGCTGCAGTTGGACAAGGACTCGCTCCGGCTCCCCATTGTAGCGTCCTCCGTGGGTGAGCAGGTCAGGAGATCAGAGTCAGACTTGGACAAGCTGCGGCTGAGTTTGAGTTCAGCTTTGGGTTTGCTAGTGGGAGGGGCTCGGCTCCTGGCCCCACTCCGGTCTCCTTCCCCGGCACCACCAGTGTGTGAAGATGCTGTGTGAGTCAAAGTTTCGGGGTGCGATTGGCTGTTGGTGGTGGGCAGGCCTGCTGGATAGCCCACTCTTTTACTCTGGTCCAGGACACTGGGCGGGGAAGCTCCAGGAGCGTGCACACTCGTCTCTTCCAGCTGCATGCTGGCCTCGTGGCAGGCACCCTGCACAGGGGACCCTTCTGGATGGCTCTGGCCAGCGGCAGAGAGCAGCTGGAAAGGGTCCTGCCCCACCTCACACACCGGGGAGGAGCCGTGGAGGAGACCTGAGAACTGCTCTGGGACCTGCCCGTCCTGCCCCTCCGCAGAGTCCTGGCTCCGGCTGCTGCTGCTCCGCCTGTGGTCTTGGAGTGGACAGAGACAGAGAAATAAAAAATTAAACGTGGCAAAAATCAACAAAGTTCCAATGCAGTGAGCGTACAGCAGAGCAGAGGAATTCAAAACCAGAGGGAAAGAAAGAGAAGCTGAATGGGCTGGGGAGAGAGCAGAGGGAGAGAAGAAGAAAAAAGAAGGAAGAAAACAGTTTCATACTGTTTTTAATGTTCAATTTGTACCCAAAGTTAGAGCATTTAGGAAATCCCAAACACTGGTCTGATTAACGCTATCTGGCAGCCTTCCCCGTTGTTAGATTCTGTTAACATTAACGACCAGACCTTGCTATATAAGGCGAGAAGTGCTAACTATACCCTACAGAAAGGACACAAGTGAGGAGAGAGTGAGTGAACACGAAGTAAAAGTGAGAAAAAGGAGAGAGAGTGCGCCAGCGAGCAAGCATGAGCAAGCCAGACTCACTCCTGGAACATCTGATACATTTCCATAAAGGCCAAAGTGTTATTTAGAGCCACCCGCCCTCCCTTCCTTTGGCAAGCAGCAACAGAGGAAAAAAAATGGAGGTCATGATCCACAACCTGCAACTTCTGGAATTCCTTAACTGAAAGCGCAAAACAAAACAGCAGAGAAATAACTGCTTCCTTCCTCAGAGGGGGCTAGTCAGAGTTCCACGCCTCATCCTTCCTTCCTCAGGGAGCAGACTTTTTTTTTTCTTTTGAGAATGTGCACACACATCTCACTCCTTCTAAAGCCTCCCAGCTGCTCCTATTTGTTTAAGTTTAACCTTAGTTGATCCACTGAAAACAAAATGGTCTAATTTGTCAATGCCAAGAGACATCTGCAGCATCAAGACGTCCCTAACATCCCAGAAATCTGACACTACTGGCTCATGAGGCCAACTACTACTGGACTCACCCAAGATATCAAGTAGCATAAATAAGTGACCAAATCAGAGTCCAACATCAGTATCACACTGGGACACCCAAGAGTCTCGCCCTACATGAACTCAGACCCATTAGAGATTTTAATCCACATCAGCAGGGTAGATACCAACCCTGTGTCCAGTACTAACTCATTTCCCAAAGCTAATATTCAATGTTATTTTCTCTGTAGGTGGAATCTATGGTACATATACCAAATGATTCCTGGGTCTGCCCAAAGCTCCCATGAACTGTTCAAGAGATCAGAGAATCTTAGAACCAAAAGTCAAGTTCAACTATTTTTACAGATGAGAAATCTAAGGACTTCAGGCTTTCAGTAGTGTGTCCAAGGTGGTGGGGGAGAAGCCTTTAACCTAGGCATCCGAACACCTGGCTCTGGTTCTGGCTGTGCTGCACTCTAGCTGTGTGGCCTTGGCAGTGAGCTCATCTTGCCGGACTTCAGTATTTAAAATAAGTGGGTTGGACTGCATGGTATTTAAAAATCCCTTTTATGTTATGATGGTGATGAGAATCCAAGTCTCCACCATATTGTGATGGCAACTTTCTCCCCCTCAGGGGGTGCTGTATGGCCCTGCCTGGGTGGCTCTCCTCTTGCTGCCTGCACAGCACCCACTCTCCCTCATCAGCTTGCCTGTGGCCCCAGGGCCCCTTCTTGAAGCTCAGTTCCACAAATGAACAGGGTAGTGAGGTGAGGAGGGGTGCACTTTACAAACATGATGCACTAAAACAGTCTTCACTGCCCATGCATGACGCTAGTGTCCCACAACACTGGCTCTTCCAAGACAGCCTTTAAGGAGGGATCTCAACAACCAGCTCTCATACTGAGCCTGTCACCCTGAGGTCTAAGCAGGGACATGGTTCCATTCACCCCACCCTCTCAAGAAGAATGGTTTAATCTCCACAGTCTGTTTAGCTTTTGGCAAGTCTGCAGAGGCTGCAGAGGGGGCAGCCAATTAGCTCCACTTTATAGCTCTGATTACTTATCCACAGGAGCCAAGAAGCATGAACTTTGGCATCTCCTTCCTCTACACTTGACTGCTTCAGGACTTTCACACCCCTAACTCACAAACCCTACACCCCCAAGGTCAGGTCCAGAGCACTGAATAAGCACTGAACAACTTGAATCATTTCTCTAGGGAAGAAGAAACGCTGTGTACATAAGAGTTCCATACAGCTTAACTCAGGCCCCAGGAAGCCGTGACTTCAGGGCTATGAATACCACACATGACAACTGACAGGCTGAACAAAGCTGCCCTGTGGTGTTGCATGGTGTGGCCACAAAGAAGACGACACATGACCATCTAATGTGGTTCAGGCCAATGGCACTTCCCAGGAGAGGCTGATGGGGAGACTCAACCAGGCTACAAAGTTTGCCACCTCTAGGACTAAATTGTAAGGGCCAACTTCCCTCTGACCGCATTTGAATACAAAAAGAGGCCTTTGGTAACAGGAGCACAGACTTCTATTCCTTTTGCATCAGCTTTTAGCTTCTTTAACTTTTTTTTCATGGGGGAGGGGAGTCCAACAACAAAAGAAAAACACCAGTCCAGAACTGGGAGCCAGCATGGCTCACATTGCCTGGGTGGACTCAGAACCCAGGCCACAGAGAATGTTCTGATTGCTGCTGTGGGAGCCGACAATGAAGGCCCTGTCAAACAGCCACCCATTCATGCGAGCCATCAATGAAGAAAGAGAGACAGATGCCAAGAGCTCAATACCAGACAGATGGCAGGGGGAAGGAAGTGGGTAGAAAGAAGCAATGGAAACTTATGGAAGAAGGAAATATGTGAAGAGGATGAATTTCTGAAGGTCATAATCCCATTACAGAAACCACAACCCACCAATACTTTATGGAGTATAAGAAATCATTGAAAGAGATTCTTATAATTACACGACTTACCCTGGCAATTCCCTGGGAAAGACACCTTGGTATTTGAAAAGCTTGTCAAGTCAAGAACCTCAGGATCTTAATAAGCTGGTGGTCTCTTTCCCATAAAAAACTATACCCAAGGCTAAGTTAGATTTCCTAGGAAATCAACGGGTGGGAAAAAGATCTACTCAATGGTCCCTTCCTTCTGTAAAGTCAGGATAATATTAGGTCTCTGAGGGACAAGGTGTTAACAATACAATGCACTGATCAAGAGCCAGATCTTGAGCAAATTACTTAACTTCCCTGTCCCTAGTATTCTCATCTATAATTTTGGGATCTTAACAGTACTTATTTCATAGGATTGCTGTGAGAATTAAATTATACATGTAAAGCATTTAGAACCATGCCTGGCACAAGCCAGCTCCCAAGAGATGTTAACAATTGTTATTCTCCACACAAGATCCATTACAAAATATTTTGCTCACAGATGAGACCAACTATTTCTCTGTTCCTCACAGGTTTGTCACAAGGATCACTAAAGACAATGTACATGGCAAGTACAAATATCCATTGCCTTCATCATCCTCACAACTCTTGACAACACAAGGAAGGGACAGAAGGTAATATGCTTAGAGGACTGAAGTGAGAACCTGAGACAGGCCCCACAACTGTCCTGTAACCACCCATTCCATCAACAGGGGCACCTGCCTTCCCAGGGCACCTAGGAGATATAAAGATGGATACTGAATCTGCTCAGTGGGCTTACCAGCTATTCAAAGAGACTAGCATATACAGAAATAACTAGAATTCAAGGCAAAAATTAATAGGTGCTTTAAGAAAAGTAGAAACCAAATGCACAGTGAGCAGAAAAGAAAGTGTGATTATTTTGAACCAGCTGACTTCTCAGAAGAGGTAGCTTTTGAGCTGGGCACTGAAGGAGCAGTAAGCCCTTGACAGGCTTAAAGAGAAGTGGAAATACATTAGAAAAAGCAGAGGGGGCCACCTGATGGCGCAGCGGTTTAGTCTGCGCTTGGCAGCCCGGGGTTCGCGAGTTCGGATCCCGGGCGCCTGCCGACGCACTGCCTGTCAGCCATGCTGTGGCGGCGTCCCATATAAAGTAGAGGTAGGTGGGCACGGATGTTAGCCCAGGGCCAGTCTTCCTCAGCAAAAAGGGGAGGATTGGCAACAGATGTTAGCTCAGGACTGGTCTTCCCCACAAAAAAAAAAAAAAAGAAAAAGCAGAGACACAAACCTCGTGCCCGGGCACTCATGGTCTCACAGTAGAGAATCTTCAAGCCCGAGGCCTTCCTCTGACGAGAATCATTATGCTCCTGTGGAGCATCCACAGCGTCCAACCCTCCTCCCACACTGCCCTCAGCACTCCTCACAACCTGCCCTTCTAGGAGAGAAATAGGAGGGAATAGGACACAGGGAGGCTGTTTCCTTACTCTCCCCACACATCAAGGCCCAGCTGCTCTACCGAAGAGGACACGCCACCATGCTAATTCCCAGCCCCTTCAACTTTCGATCTTTATTCATTCTGGGTGTTCATTTTCCTTTTACCCTGTGAGCTGCTGAAGCAAGGGGTCTTCTGTGCTGCATTTTAATTACTATGATGATCCATGGGGATCTCAAGGGCTTTTGAATAATAACATTTTAACATTGACACATTTTCAGTCACCCCTGCCTGCTTAAATTAGGGCTGAAAAATACAGCTCATGTGAGGAGTTGCTAAGTCAAATCAGTCCTCAGACCCAGAGGAGAAGGCTGGGGGACTCCAGTTTCCCAGACTGTTTTGTTTTTTTTATGCCATTAGGATTGGAACCCTCCAATTGTCCAGTCACCGTGGTGAGCATCAGAAACCGTGTGTGTCCAAGAGAGCTCCTAAGTACATGGCTACTTTTGGAGGGTCACTGTGCTACCCCAAAAGGAAGGTGCTGACTAGGTTATGCAGACATTTGCTGGAGACTGTGATCTGATCAAACAAATAGACTGAGAGTCCATTCTGGTCCACGGCAACTAGAGAACTAGAACAAGAGCTGGACTGTGATTTAAGAGGCCCAAGTTATTGTCCCAGCCCTATGATTTTTCCCCTCTAGGCCTCTTTCAAAAAATGAACAGCTGGGATGCATCCTCTAGGGCTTTGAGATTTAGTATGGTTCAAATCTGTGATTAGACAATGTAAGTCCCCTTCCAGCTCTATGATATTAAGAACATGAACAGCAGCAGGGCTTCGGATGGAATGGTTTAACCTCGTGGTTAAACAGGCTTTCTTTGGATTCAGCCAGACTAGGGCTGAAGGCCCAGCTCTAACACCTCACTTCTTCCTCACCTATTAAACAGGGATAAAAATAGCCGGACTCGGAAGATTTGTCTTGAGATACTCAATGACCTAATCAGTGTAAATGAATTCTGCTCATAGCTGGCCCATATGACGCATTCAGTAAATGGTAGCTGCCATCATTATCATCATTTTTCATTTACAACCATTTCCAAACTGCTCTTCATGCTAACACTGAACACAGAGGCTGGCTTCCTTTCTCCCAACTCTGCAAAGGAGACTGGTTTCTTCTAAGTGGGCTTGTAAACCCGGCAGAATAAAACTCAAATCCCAGGCAAGGTCCAGTAGTCTTGCAAGTTTGGTTCAGGGTGACGTGTAACCGCACAGAAACCATCTCCACCCACTGCAGCACCCATAGGCACAGCCCGGGACTCAGGACTCTTCTACTTTGACTTGGTCCTGATTACCTTACGTCTCCCCCGTTTCCTTAAACTCCTCCTGAAGAGTCTGTTCACTGCCTGTGTTGGACCCCTGGCTCCCCAAACTTCTCTATTCAATATACCAGCCCTGCCTGAATCAGTCTCCAACCAGCCATCATATTTAACCATGCCTAATTTAATAGCACACTTGCCATCTCTGTTTCCCTTGATCTTCTGCCAGTTCCAACACTGGGTATTCACAACCATTTGCTTTCTCTTCTCCAGTTGCTGGAATGTTGAGCCCTGCTGAATAATACTCAAGAAACAACTGACTGAATCCTCTACCAATTTATTTAACTCTGCTGGCTTCCAATAGCTACAATGGATTAGGTACTAGTTATTCTGTGCCAGACACTGTTCTAAGCATCTTCTTTTTTAATATTCACAACCACCATGAGGTAACAATTTTTATCTCAACTTTACATGTAGAAAATGATGCCTAAAGAAGTTAAATGACTTCCTCAGGGTCACCAGCAATAAGTAGTAGAGCAAGAATCCAAATGCAAGCCTGACTACCTACCAGGCCCAGCTATCCTTTTATTCATTTCTTGAAAACGGTGATATCACCTTAAGATTGATTCCTCATCTCATCCACTCTTTTCAGACTGTCATCTTTCCCACAGTGTCTATACTCTTGGAGGACAATCATAACAATTTCCTGAGAAGACTTAACTACTCTCAAAACCATGTTAAAATTTGGGGATAATTTCATCTTTTCCCACCTGCCTCAGAGAAGTATTTCCCCATCTAGGATTTACCAATGGCCTAATTGCCTAACCCCTTTTCTAGTCTTCATCCATCTGGCTCTTTCTATATCATTTGACACTGTTTAGTGGCTTTCCCCAATACCCACTCTCCCCTTCTTCCTTGGTTATGGGATCTTTTTAGATTGGCTCACAGCCACCTAGAATAAAGACTACATTTCCCATCTCCTTTTAGCTAGGTGTAGCCACATGACCAAGTTCTCGCCAATGGGTTATAAGTAAAAGCAGTATGTGCGACTTTTGAGAACTGTCTTTAAAGTGCCCTTCTTCTCCCCTTTCTTCCTTCCTGTGCTGATAGCCTGAACTTGACTAGTCATCTTGAACCAGGAGACGGCAGGAGTCTAGGTCCTTGACCATCATGAACTGCCATGCTAGCCCTGGACTCCTTACTTCTGGACTTCTATCTTGTTTAAGCCACAGTTATTTGGGGGCTTCCATCACATTCAGCTTTGGTTTCTAAGACATTGCATTATTCTGGTTATCTTATGTTTCTTTCCCCTTGTGCCTCTAAATATAAGTTCTATTCTTTTTTTTTTTTTAACATCTTTCTCTCTTTTTTTTGGTGAGGAAGATTGGCCCTGAGCTAACATTTGTTGCCAAGCTTCCTCTTTTTGCTTGAAGAAAACTGTCCCTGAGCTAACATCTGTGCCAGTCTTCCTCTGTTTTGTATGTGGGACGCCACTACAGCATGGCTTGATGAGCAGTGTGTAGGTCTGCATCCGGGATCTGAACCTGTGAACCCCAGGCCACTGAAGCAGAGCACACAACAGTTTATTCTTGACTTCTTCAACCTCTCTAGTCTTCCCTCAGCAATTGATTATCTTTTATGTTGACCATCACTTCAACTTGGATGATTCATGAATCCATATTTCTAATCTTTATATCTCTCTTGAACATCAGACCCACATTTCCAAGTGTTTATGGAGTATTTCTCCTGGCACCTGAAACAACTCAAACTTAACATATTCAAAATTAAACTTAACATCTTCCCTCATGTACCTCCTTCAATCCCCTACATGTGTTACTTGCACAATATTTTCTCAATTAACGAGGTTTAAAACCTCAGAAACATCCTCAATACGCTCTCCTCCTCATTCTTCCACATTTGGTGGTAAGGTCCCGGTAATTCTGCCTCCTCAATACCTCTGCCATCCATATCATCCTTCCTATCACTTCCTACTGTCCCCCTAGTTTGGCCCTAATTTCCTTCAAGAGATTCTTTGAAGTCTCTTGACTTCAGGGTATTCCTGCCTCCAGTCTCTCTCAACTGTCATCTAAGATCCCACAATTATACATACTTAAAGTGTGGCTTCTATCCTGTTGCCTCATTCAAAATGCTTCAACAACACTGTACTGTCTTTGGAATAAAGACTGACATTTGAGATCTAATACTTTATGACCAGTTCTTTGTTCCAGCCAAACTGGACTACTTACCATTCTCCAAACATGCAATCTATCGTCTCCCATCATCTTACTGTTGTTTATGCTACTCCCTCTGCCTGAAATGTCCTCTCCTTCCTACTTACTTCTGCCTATCAAGTAGAATTCTCGATTTTTGGGTTCAGCTCAAATGCCACTTTCTCCATAAAGACATCCCTGATCTCCTACAAGGACATAACGTATCCCTCTTTTGAACTCCAAAATTACTTTTAGACTACTTTATATTAACTTAACTTATTCTTCCCTTTTATGATCATTTTACATATGTATATAAATGACTGTTGATACATTTGGAGGAAGAAAATATAGATGTATAGTTCACAAGGCTTGGACTTGTTCCATAATGGAAAGAAAAGTGAACTATTCCAACTCAGAAATATAAATTGATAAGCACAAGACAGTTACACAGTGGGACTTTTGGCAGGAGCTCCTCTAATGTAAGAAGGTGAGAGAAGAGAAAGTGGCTGAAGACAAGGCTTAATTATTAAACTGTCTCATTTACATTTTTTGTCTTTAGGAAAAGCATCCAAACGTACTCCTTGGAATCTACCATGAAAAGCTGGCCTGGACTTCCAGGTAAAGATGGTGGATTGAACACAGGAACCTATTTAATCTTCTTCCTACAAGTCTTACTAAACCAAAAGTAAAAGTAAGACTGCAGATGGAAGCACACCTGAGAATCCCAAGCTGGCAAAGGAGAAAGCCAAGATCTACACTATAGAATTCCCCAACGGCTCAGAAATTGGCAGCACTCTGGATGTGGCAGTAGGGAGAAGCTAAAATAACATTTTCCTTCCCTCCCAGAGGATTAAGGTCTTCATACTCATGCACAAACTTCACACAGACCTAAATGCACAGCTCTCAGGAATATTGACTTAAGTGCATCTAAAAAACCTCAGAAGTGCAGCTGTGTGCCAAGGAGTCTTCAGATAATCATCCATCTCTCTCCTAAGTAACCACTTCACCTGGACCTAAGCACTATTAGTAGATGCTGCAGAAAAGCACCACAGAGAATAATGACTTTTAGAGTTCTTGGCTACTTTCCTATTTGCTATTAAACTTGGAAAGTTATCCACTGTTTCTCTGAGCAGTAGTATGTCCAGAATGTCCAGTGGGCAAAGAGTTAAACGCTAAAGAGAAATAAATGACTATGCAACACGAAACAGGAAACACTGCTCTCAGTTACACTAGCCTTGTATAATAATTTCAGAAAAATTTTTCTACATTTGAAACAATTTAAATAACAGAGGAATACATCGTTGGATAAAACCATCTGGGCCTAGTGCCTTTTGGGGGGATGGGTTTTCTGCTTTCTTCATTTGGCTCCCTATTAAAGCTTTCTACTTCTGTCAGTTTTTGTAACATCTACAGACACAAATGGCATTTTTGAGTGGGAAAATTCTTCACTGAAATGTCCTGCATAGTGCAAGATACTTAGCATTCCTGGTCACCAGTCACTAAATGCCAGCAGAAACCCCACTTCAACCAGTCATTTTGATGGGCCAATAACTCTCCCAGACAATTCATCCCAGAGGGGTAGTAGCAACTCTAACCACATAAAATTTATTCCTATAAATTCTCTTTTTAAGATTTAAAAATAATTTTAAAATCAGAGATATTTTAAAAATTCTCTGAATTTGTCCTTATATATATTCTTACATGTTGTGTTTTTTTCTCTTTTCTTGATCAGAACTGTCAGATATCTTTATAAAAACAAACAAGTTTTCATTGTAATGATCAAGTCTATTGCTTTTCTTTTTACTTCATTATTTCTTTCATTTTTTTCTTTATTTAACTGAGGTGTAACATGCATACATAATGTATGTGAAGTATACTATCCGCTTTTATCTTTATTAATTCCTCTCTGCTATTTTCTTTTGGTTAAGCTTTAGTCTTTCTTAACAAATGAATTGAAGGATATAAACTTTCCTCTGGGTATCAGTTTGGCCAAATACTATCGGTATTTATATGAAGTGTTTCCACTATCATTAATTTCTAAGTAGAAAAATAGAAGGAAAAAAAAGATAGGCAACTCATAGACTAAATATATAACACTAATCAATAAGATAAGATGCTCAATTTCACTAGATCAGGAAAATGCCAATTTTAAAAGATACTTTTTTTACTTATCATGGTGAACAACATTCAAGAGTGATCATATTCCGTGTTGGTGAAAGTATGGAGAAAAAGAGTGTGCTCCTTCACCATTAAGGGAGGGCAATTTGGCTCCACCAATTAGATCTAGACCTGCACCTACACTCTGACTAGCTAATCCTACTTTCTATCAACGTCTTTTAAGAAATACTCTTATATAAGCATGTAAGAATATGTGTACGGAATGTCCATGGCAGTATAATTTATGACAGAGAAATACTGGAGGCAACTTAAACATCTATCAACTGGAGAATGGAAAAAATGAGTCATGGGATATTCAACAACCATTGAAAAAGAATAAAGTAGATTTGTATCCATGATCTATAGACAAGGTAAATTAAGAAAACAAGTTTGCAAAATCGTTGGTAAAATATGATCCCATTTAAGGTTAAAAACAAACAAAACAATCTCACATAGTTACTTTTGTATAAAGATAGCAAATGGCCTGAAGCATACATTACACTTTCAAGTTGTGGTCACCTCTGGCAACTGTGGGCAGCAGAGAGGTGAGAAGAACCTGAGCATTTTACTTGTACTCACTTCTGCACTGACTGAATTTTTTCCAGTGAGCTAATACAAATGTGGTTCTAAAATGTAACTTAAAAAATCTCCCATCCCACCCCTCACATTGTAGTTTCTTGAATTATAGTAAGGAGGGCTGAAAACTCTGGCCATCTCATTAACGTGGGCTTTTGAAAACTGATGAATTAATTCATAAAAGCTGCCTAAGATAATGACATCAGTGGAAAAGCAGAAAAGATTTAATATGTACTAACCCACAATACCATCTGCTGACTTGCCTCACATTCACCAACCCTCGCAGGCATTCCTTCCAGACTACTGAGAAACCGGCAGAGCCCATTTTCATATTTAATGTCTCAACTCCTTTGTCTGAAAGCTCTTTGAGTGATCCAAGCAGCTAGCCGGGAGGCAGGCACACCCCACATGCTGTGGTTCAATTAAACCTGCTTCCTGCACATGCGGCCCACTCTTAACAGTTAGCCCAATATTGCAGAGCTGAAAGAAACCAAAGAAAAGGAGAACTAATGTGGGGTCTGAAGCCCTCCTGTAGCAGTTCCCTCCTTAACCTGGAGATCTCTTGACCTGAAAATAGAAAATTCCTCTCAAGGGCACTTGGCAGCCAAGGAGACCAGCCTCACTTATGAAGTTTGTCTGATTTTCTCCTTTTCTTCCTTTCAAAAGTTGAGTCAGTTATCTTGTCGTGGTTCCAGATCAAGACTTTGAAAAAGAGAAAGAATTGGAATCTCCCTCCTCCACGATGCTGCAGATTCTTCCCTAAGAACTACTTTCAAACAGAGAGTTAAATTAATTGCTTATTCTTTAATGTTAATTTCAATATGATTTATTATTAACTAGAGAAGGCATCAGTGCTATACTCCACTCTCTCTAAATTAGGAATCTAATTAATTAAATTAATTAATTAAAAATCTACCAACTCAATAGAGTTATCAATTCTTCCCAAATTGCTATATAGATTCAACACTATCCCAATAAAAATCCCAGCAGGACTTTTTGTAGAAATCAACAAGCTGATTCTTAATTTTTGTATGAAAAGATAAAGGAACTAGAATATCTAAAACAATTCTGAAAAAGAATAGCAAAATGGCAAAGGCAATTCCATGAAGAAAGGACAGTCTTTTCAACAAATCATGCTGAAACAATTGGACATCAATATGCAAAAAAGTGAATCCCCATCCATACCTCACACCATATACAAAAATTAACTCAAAATGGATCATAGACCTAAATGTATACCTATAGATATAAAATTTCTACAAGAAGATATAGGAAAAAATATTTGTGACCTTATCCATTAAAAAAAAAAAACAGGATAAACTGAAATTCATCAAAATTAAGAACCTCTGCTTTTCAAAAGACACAGTTAAGGGAAGAAGAAGACAAATCACAGACTAAGAGAAAATCATATATCAGACAAAAAACTTGTGTCCAAAATATACAAAGAACTCTCACAACTCAATAGTAAAGAAACAACTCAATTTTTTTTAATGAGCAAAAGATTTGAACACTTTATTAGCTATAAAGATGACAAATAACCACATTAATAGACACTCAACATCATTAGTCATTAGGAAAATGCAAATTAAATCCACAATAAAATATCACTACACACCTATTAGAATGACTAAAATTTTAAAAACCTGACAATATTAAGTGCTGGGAAGGATACATAGCAACTGTAACTGACGGGAATGCAAAATGGTATAACTAGTCTAGAAAATGGTTTGGCAGTTTCTTTTCAAGTTAAGCATATATTTACCTAGGACCCAGCAATCCCATTCCTAGTGTTTACCCAAGAGAAATGAAACCTACGTTCACACAAAAACCTGTATGCGATATTTATAGTAGTTTTATTTGTAACTGCCAAAAACTGTAAATGACCCAAATGTCCCTCAACTAGAGAATGGACGAACTGTGGTATATCTACACAATGAAATACTAGTCAGCAGTGAAAAGGAACAAATTACTGATATATGCAACAACATGGATGAATCTCAAATGAATTATGCTAAATGAAAAGGGCCAGATTCCAAAGGGTACATACTGTGTGATTCCATTTATATGACACTCTGGAAAAGGCAAAATTATTGGGACAGACATACGAGCAGAGATTGCCAGGGGTCAGAGAGCAGTGTGGGACTGACCTCAAAGGAACACAGGAGAATTTTTTGGTGTGATGAAACTGTTCTGTATCTTGATTATAGTGGCAGTTATACAACTGTATTTGTCAAAACTCACAGAAGTGTACACAAAAAGGGTGAATTTTACTGTATCTAAATGATAATTTTTAAAAGCTCCAAATGGAAACTTTAAAAAACAAAACAGAACTACTACGAAAATGACCATGAAGTTTCTGCATGCTGGAAGAGAAATCTTTTAAACAGGACCATTAAAAATAAGGTCTACAATGTCATACACATATGCACATGTTCTCTTTGCCACCCCCTACCCTCCGACAGATCTAGCACAGGGTACTTGAAAAGAAACGATCGCATCCCCCATTCTTACCTGAACCATGGAAAGTCTTGGGATTGAAAGGAGGCACTAATAATACCCCATGAAGGACCTAGTACCTGCAAGCTATAGAGAGCTGGGGGAGGCCACAGGAGTTCCTTCAAACTGCAGCGGGAATTGCATTGCCCCTTCTTGCTCTTCCTTAGATAGAGGTTGTCACAAATTCTCCGGCAGTGCACACTCACCTGTCGTGACTGCGTTTACACTGGCCTGGCTGGATCTCAGTCCCGCAGCATTCACTCCCTCACGGAGGACACTGAATCTTGCAGAGGCAATGAAAGTAGGCCAAGGCGACAGAGCACTCTAGTTACCGGTGGCAGCCAATCACAGGCCCCTCCCCAGGAGTGTCTAGCTCTGAGGTCAGGACTCAAAGCGGAGTCTGTGCCGTCAGCCTGAACCCAAAGGGACTGACTTGTTGGGCTTGTTTTTCCACCGCATTAACTTGAGGGTTTATGATTTGAGACCCTAAGTCAATCTCTGCCACAATGTTGGCAGTCTCTCCTTCCACAGTTCTCTCCTAGGCTGACCTAACCTTTTCCTTGCTCCATGTGCTGAAAGGTGGCAAGCCAACTCCAACCCACTACCCCAGACTGCCGTGAAACCCAACTTTCCCATCCCAAGGAACATCACCATCTTCTTCCACGGAGGATCACAAACTTTAAAAATCCTTTTGGAGTTATTTCTGCTGGGAGGGGGACATGGGGGGATGTACCTTTTGTTTTTCCATCCACTGACACCAGCTTCTTTGTTTCTGCTGTTAACAATAGCTCATAAGGATGCTCGTCCTCTTCACTAGCTGCACTTCCCTGAATCCAGGGTCTCATGGCCAAGACCTAAGAGAGAGAAACATCACAGTATGTCTTGTGCGGTGGCTAATACCAAGACAGGTTATGATGAACAAATTAGAGATTATTGGCTCCTTTTTCATCTGAGAGGATGAGAGGAGGGGAAGAGAAGGTAAATAATTCTCAATAATTGTCACATGGAATCACAACTGCCTTTCTGGATATGCACCTGTACTTCAAATCTCAATGGCCTTTCCTTACCTCATTTTATTCTTCAAATAACCATAAATAAAATCCACGATCCTCCTTTCTCCTGCCTCTCCCATCTCCACAGTGTTCTATGTGATCTCTTTTCCATGGATAGTATCTCCCAAGAAGTTTTTAGTCATGGTACATCATAAAGCTGTGCACGTTTCCTTCCTAACATGCACACATCCTACCTCAAGGCTGGACTCCTTCCCCCTTCTCAAGAGGGAATCAAAATGACTTCTAACTGACCCTGAGTGACCGACATCCACTAGAAACAAAGTGCTCTGTAAGTCCTTCTCTACTTTTGTGAGCCTTTCTTCCCAAGTCCGGGGGTTAGAGAGAATTTCCCCAAAGCCGACTTCCTACCACACTTATGATAATACAATTTTAAATTAATTCCACCACTCTCTGCTTTGAAAGGAGTCAAGTGACTAGGCAGTATGAATTTCAGTGGAGAAAAAGCAGCTCTGTCTACTAAGAAATCCCTAACCCATGCAGCCAAGTGCCTCTGGTGAAATAACTGGACCAGAGCTGGCTCCTACACCTGCCAATTGGCTTTAGTCAGCTGAGGACCTGGTGGCCACCGACAGGCATGGTAATAGAATAGCCAAGTTTCTTCTCGAACCAAGCCAGAAACACCATGATCAATGAGACAGTTGCACTGAAAGAGAGAATGGAGTTCCTTGCTTTAAAGGATAGTTCTGGCTCACCTGCCCTAAGAATGCAACGTGTTTCACAGGCAAATTAAGAATAATCATATACCAGCTATTAGGAGAGCAAACCAAAGCACAAAATCTCTCTTGAGCAGTTTGGCTAGGACAAGTAATATATTATGAATGAGAAGATGAGGGGGAATTTCCAAGTCCACCTAACAAATAATGGTACCCTATAAATGTGATTCTTTGGCACACACAGAAAACTCCTCCTTCACTGACACGTTCCACAGCTCACTGGAAATGAAATCAGGTTTGGGATTCATCAGGGTTTTGCTTCTTGGAGACATAGCTCACCATATTACGGCCTAATGAGACAGCAAGGATTCAGACTAAATGAGAGGCTGCAGCTCCTGTTTGTTAACAAGGCTGCCACTCCAAAGGCAGAATGATAGTCTCCTTCCAAAATTCTGCTAAACACAGCAGGAACCTCCACTTACTGAAAGCCACCTGGAAGCTGAAAGCTATTTCATTACAATGAGCCATTTGCCTGTATTACTTCTTCCTTTGCTTCTTCATAGGAACACAATTAAGGGAACAAAGAGGGACCATTAAGCAGTTCATACAGTGTCAACTTAATTCCTAGGCTTTACAGACAGGAATTGGTGTTCTGCAGGTTTACACACCCATAGCTATCACTTGGGCAGTGCCCTGGAAATCTGATTCTGTGAGTGTTCTGCACACAGCAAGAGCTCTCATATAGCCCCAGGCATGCTTCTCTGAGAGGTACGGACGGCCTGGATGCCTGCCTACAATACACCCCTTCTTCTCAAGCAGGACAGGGCTGATGACTTCCATCTGGAAAATCAGGCCCACTGGACCTGTGTTCACTCATGCCTGGCTCTTGTGCATGACATCGGAAGTAGAGAACCAACAAATGTCAGAGCTGGAAGGGACTGGAACCATGTCAGTCACAGCTAGGGAGCACTTGGCTCCAGCTCTTTCATTTCGCAGATACAAAACTCAGTTCCCAGAGAGGTCTAAGGACTTGCCCAAGGTTACACAGACACCTCCCAGCAGAGCCAGAGCCATAAAATTCACTTTCCCTGATTCTGGACCAAGCTGGCCTCATTTTTTCTCCATCTAATCTGGGACTCTTTCCCTCCCCTTCAGATGTCTAATGAGAGTCCCCTGCTCATATCCAGATAACTCGGAGGATGATCTTTTCTTCTTAGTCCTGGCCCGTGCCAGCTACGGGATTAAAGTCTCATAATAAAGCAATAAACTGCTTTTCTTCGAGCCTTCCTAGCTCCCACTCAAGAAGCCCTGTGTGACAGTGAATGTGGCAATAACGGATTTTCAACAGAAAGGATTCTGCTCTTTACTAAATTACTCCTTAATCTTTTTTCCCCTTTCTTCCAGGACTGGCAATAAATCAAAGCCAAAAAAACGTATTCTCTGCTATATGGAAAGCAACATTTTTGCTGCAGAGAAAAACTACTACCAGTCACCACCTAACTGTGACCAATGAAATGGCCAGTCGGGGTGTGGGCAGCTTTCTGGGAAGAGAAACCTTAGCAGCTGCAACTTCCCATGAATGTTTAGCATATCTGAGCATAGAGAAGACCATGGTTGGTCCGATGCAGCTGGCAGCCCATTTGGTGGGGCAAAAAATCTAAATAGTGTGTGCGCGTGCACATGTGTGTGTACGTGTTTAATTTCTTTAAGCCAGTTTCACAACCTGGTCATTACTCTGATAAGCTATCTTGGAGCCAGGTATACTAGCTTCCCTTAAAAGCTTCTATGGGTCATCTGACAATGACAAGCCTCAGGAATAGGACACAAACACTGGGGCAGATAGCTTCCCAAATACAAAAGTCTGAACTTTAATGAAGCTAATGTCTCCCAGGATATGAGGTTTAGGGTATTAAAGCTTTGAGAATATAAGAAATAAAGCTGGTGAAGACTACAGTCCAAAAAAAAAAGAGTTCACTTTTGGAGAAGACACCCATTTAGACTACAGCACACACAATCTGCCTTGACCATTAAAAGGATTAAGACCCAGACCATATCACCTCTATATGCATGTACTTACAATCATCATTAAGTAAGCAAAGCCAGAATTCCCACTGTCTTCCATATACTGACTATGATGGTCCAACTGACCCAGAATTCCAGAAGCAAGTCCTAGAAAATGTGTCTCAGACAGAGTCTCCCATCCAGGAGAGTAATATGGAGATTTCTCCTCCTATGTCTTGACACTGTGTTACTGCCAAATTGTATGCTCTAGAAAGTTTTGGGAGACTAGAAAGTCCTTGTTATCTGATATTTCTTTAAGAGCCTTGCCCTTATCCTTGGGCATTAGGAATTTTAATTTTAAGAGGTGGCATAGGCATTTACAGAGACCCAGCCCCAACTGAGTATGCTCCACATTACTAGGTTTCTCCTTTTAAAAGGGGGTAATGAAGGAAGCCTCTGCATAAAATCGTGTAGGGATTTACTACATGCACTTGTATCTGCTAGCAATGTATTACGACCCTAGAGGCTATAATTCTAGAGACCCTCAGTTGAGACATGATAATAAGCATTTTATAATCAAGGAATAGAATGGAATAAGGACAGAATTTGTATCTAGCATAGAAATTGTTTCCTATCTCCAACACTGACTTCTACATTCTTAAAAGGGCTTCCTTGTCTTTACATATTTTGTTAAACTAAAGCCGTCATTATGGTTCCATGAGTTTATATTAAATAAAAGAACCCGTCTCACTGGATGGTCCATGGCAAATTTGTAAAAAAAAAACTTAACTCTGATTTCTAGGGATCAAGTAATGAGACTTAACTGACTAGTTTATATTAGCTGATTTGTAAATTAAAGAACAATAGGGCATTGAATGAGCTACAAAAAAACTATTGAAATTATGTAATACTTTGGATAAATACTCAATAAACATATTCTCTAAATGGTTGGAAGTGTTAAAGGAGCATTTTGAAGATGAAAGATCAAGGAAAATATGATTTTCTTCATATACCTAAGTGAGAAGATTGAACTATTTGCCCCATGATAACATTTCTTTTTTTAAAAAATGGACTATTCTTTTCAAATAACCTTCTTTGGTTCTCCCCACCCCCACGACTCCTATTTCTCTTCTAATTGAGTCCTCATGACATTTTCCATGTTTGTCCTGGTGCAGATTCTTCATATGCAATGAAGAGAGAAAATGTAAAAAAGAGAAATAAGACATCTGGGGCAGAATCACCAAAGCTTGCTACGACACAGTCTAGAGAACAGTGACGAGGCGGATAACCATACCTTTTGTATCAAAAGACAACACAGATATGAAAGCAAAAAGTGAGAGTGTTTAGCCAATTGGAGCCAGGAGAAAATGTGTTCATTTTACTTTCTATGTGGCAAGGTAGATCAGTAATTGGCCTGTCTGCTAGAGAGCTCTATTAAAATTCTTTGCTTAGTACTTTTGAGTGAGTTTGAAAGGTCTTGTTCCAGATTACTGATATACACAATACAAATTTACTAATCCAAAGAGGTGGTAAGAAATTGAGAAAGCAAAGTCTTCTTTAAGCACACATTGATGCACTTTCCAAAACATCATATTTCAGTGATGGGAATAAACCCTCAACCCTCTACCTCAGAAGCTGTCAAGGGAAAATACTTCTTATCTATGCGGTCTTCCTCCTCTTCATCAGGTGGTGGCTTTGCTGGAGGCGGTGGACGTTCCCTCTGTAGAAGGGGAAAAATGTATATTTCACTATCTCTTTTTTCAAGTATCTACCTTTTCAGTTTACTCTTATCTTAGCTCTTGGAAATGAAATGAATAATGTAAAGAGCTCCCCTGAGAGACTAAACTCAAGGTTTAGGATCTGAACAGATGGAGAACCCTGCACACAACTCAGTTAGCATGCTCTTTGCTCTCTGATGTTTGTAGCAGAGATTACAAACACCTCTTTCATATCCTTGACCACGGTGAGAAATATCAGCACTGAAAACACATAACTGCCTTGTTGGGAAAACGTCCTTCACAATACCAATACATAAAACTCCAGTACGTATAGGAAAACCAGTGGCTCAACTTTCAATCTACTCTATAAAGAGGAAACGGTAAATCAAAAGAATCGACTTGTCAAAGAGTTCTAACAAACCAAAGTTATTAAGGAAGTAATGAGGAAAGTAACCAAGGACAAAAACATCAATTCCTGCTCAAATTTGAATGCTATCCTCATTTATGAGCAAAAGCTCAGAACTGATCTCTTATCCTTCAACAATTACTATTATGTATCATTAGCATATGAAAACCCTATTTCATCTCAGCCCATTTTAAAAAGGAATATTTGTCAGTTATCTGCCCTAGAACAGGAGTTGGCATGCTTCTTCTTAAAGGTCCACACAGTAAATATTCTAGGCTTTGCAGTTAACTCTGCTACTGTGGTACAAAAGCAGCCACAGAAAATATGTAAATGAGTGAGTGTGGCTGCATTCCAATACACTTTACTCATAAAAACAGGCAGCTGTTTGTGGGTCACAGTTTGCCAGCCCCTGCCCTGGAGGAAGAAACTCACTGGAGAGGAAATTCGGTAGATCATTTCAGGAACAGGCAGAAGGACCTTTGGTGAAAAAATGCTGAAGAGAGGTTTGCCGTTGTTACCTGCAGTACCTTCAGCATCGTTCCTGTTCTAAAGTCCTACTCATGCTTGATAATCAAGGTTCCTACAGGGAAGAGAGTGGGAACCTGAAACAGGAGTTGGGTAGCAGGCTTATTCCCTGATCTGCAGGTTAGTTCACTGTGTTGCTAGAATAGGAGTATTTTTAAAAAGTCAGAGCAGAGGTGAATGCTGAATTATGTGAGAGCCTCAGCGAAATCTGCAAGGAAAGATACTTCTCATGTGTTAAGAGCTGCCAGGGTTAATTGGCATGTGACATCCATGATCTCTCTCTGTTAAAACATGCTTCACTATTCAGTATTATATCTTGATAAATCGGTCATTCCCACAGTCCCTAGAACCAGATAGATGTCCAGTGGCAACAACTTCAAAACAGGTTTGAATGTCCAAGCCAAACAAGCTATTTAGATCAGATTTCCCACTAAGTTCCACTGTCCCCACCCTTCTTTGCTCTAGAAGTGCAGGAACAAGCCTGGTCCCAGTGTATCTTGTAAGGAAGGGAAGAGCAAAAGGAGCAGGTCCATAATCTACACCTGACCTTGGGACACAAACAGCTGAGGAAAAACAATATAAAACACAACAATAAGGACCTATCCTAGAAGACTTCCCAAGTCTGAAGGAGCCTAGAAAGAGCAATATGAAAGCCTTTTGTGGAAGAAGTGATCAACAGAAACACTGGAAAGAAAGAGAAGCAAAGCATGAGCCTCTTTTTTTTAATGTGAAACTTTGGCCAGGGGCCTGGAAGTAGAGCTGATTTATATGTACCATCCGTTGTGTTTACAAGATGTAGAACAGTCCTTTGGCCACAGTTAATTATTAAGGGCCAAGAAGGTGGCACTGCCACAAGATACCCAAGTAAAAATGGCAAAGCACGCACCCCAAGATGCATCAGTTTCTACTTAGCAGGGCCACAGGAGGCTAGATTCCTGGAGTGGGATGGAACAAAGAGACTGTAAATCAGTGGCTAAGCCCCACAGGAACTTGGTTATACAAAGCCTACTTCAGTAACCCTGTGTTCTTCTTGCAAAGCCTCCAGCTCCCTCTAATGGGCATCACCTGTAAGTACCACCGAAAGCAAAAACCTTCCTCTGCAATTCATTTGCACCTAACAGTAAAAGAAGTGAAAAATAACTAGCTCTGTCTGCAGAGCACTATGGTTAGTGGTGCTCGGCATCTGTACTTGCTTTTACCACCCACAAGGAGTTTTATCACAGTCCTTGCTCACATCCACCCTGGTAAGCTACCACAAGACTGGCAGGCCTTTCCAAACTCCATACTGAAAGGCAGGGACAATCCCAGGGCAGGGCAAGAAGCCCACCAAAAAGAACACCAAGAAACATCAGGCTATTCTCAGGGCACACCTGAAAAGCCCAAAGATCACCTAGCAGTCAAAAGATCATCAAAATGGTCATAAGCCAGATTCAGACCAAAGGGAAAGGCCAGCCTCTCCAACAGGAAGAAAAAATACACACCTGAAATTATGCCTCAAGGTGGGATTGTCCCTGGGATCCTGTTAGAGCTATGGCCATTTTAGTTAAAGTGCAGTGCTCAAAACCTCAAATTACTATGCCTGGCAATGCAAGAGGAAGGTCAAAGGGACCACTGATTCAGGCTTAGGCTCACTGTAAAACCCTGGGGGAGAAAAAGGAGGTGAGGAACCTGGAGAACAATGATTAGGCTGGAAGTAGAAGCAAGTACTAGAGCAAGAAGCAGTAAGATGGGAAGGTGGACCTTGAGAAGGAAAGATTCAGGGTTGTCCTCATCCTATTGTCTCAAAGGGTGGAGAGGTTATAACTGGGAAAAACAGGAATGCCACATACTAACATATACGAAGTCTGATTTGCCTTGCTACAACCCTGCTGAATACAGAATCTGTCCAAATCCAAACAGATAATTCTTTGAGGGCAAACAGAAGGTGAGCCTGCACTCAGGGCAGACAGGAACTTACTTCAGTGAGCTCTTTCACCATTGCAACTGCTCTCCAGAGAGAAAACAAAAAATATATAGCAAAGACCCCAAAGACAGAACCTTGACATCTATGAGGGATACCTCCCAAGACCTTTATAAATTCCCAAACACCTCAATACCACGATAGCATAAACTTTAACCATAAAACGTCACAGAGTATAACTGAAAAGTAATCCCTTAAATTCTTAATAAGAACCTCCACGTGCTCAAGTGAAACAGAGGACAGTGAGGCCTTTCTGAGATGAGGCATCTAGACTCACTCATTAGACAACTATGAACTTCAGACAGAAGCAGCACTAAGGCTAAATAGAAATAAAATGCTTTAATTTGCTCTAAGGCCATTTAAAAGTAATAGAAAGATGCAAACAGGTTACAATGAAATTGGAAAAACCAAAATTCAACCTTAACATGATCTGCATAGTTCAACCACACTGAGCAAGAGGGAGAAGCAGCAGAGCCCCAGGAGAATAGAGGGAAAAGGAGCCAGGCCTCTGAAATGCGAGCTGGCACCAGGGGCCATGCATCCTCTTCCCAGTGCCCCACCGAGCACAGGTTGACAACATGACCGCCAGGTGACTGAGGGCCCCAGGCCACATACCGGCCTCACTCCAGCAGCTTTTACTCCTGCGGCCTCGACGTCCTTGTTCACGGAGTCCCGGTCTGACGATCGCCCACTGGCCATGCTGTCCAGAGAATGGCAGGAGACAGCATTGTACAGCGCCTCGTAGGGACCCTCCTCTTCAGCATTTGTGTCAAAATCGATGATCAGTTCAGTCACTGCTTTCTCCACGTCCCCTGAAGAGGAGGTGAGAAGCAAGAGAGCAATGAAAGGAGAAAGATCTGGGATTTCCACCCAACTGCAACAACCCAAAGGCCCTTCAGCAACCTGAACTTGACAAACACTAACCCAGAGCAGGAAAATAAAAGACTGCTTTGCTCCGTGGACAGGAATAAATACAGAGAGCTTCAGCTTCTCTTTATATCTTGAGAATTGAACATATTTTTCTCTAATTCAATATGGAAAACCCTTGACATCTATGAGGGATACCTCCCAAGAACTTTATAAATTCCCAAACACCTCAATACCATGATAGCATAAACTTAAACCATAAAATGTCACAGAGTACAACTGAAAAACTTAAATAATCCTTTAAATTCTTAATAAGAACCTCCATGTGCTCAAGCTAAATAGAGGACAGCGAGGCCTTTCTGAGATGGAGGTGCTGTGCAGCTAGACTCACTCATTACATAACTATGAACCTCAGCAGACCTGGGACCCAAACTTGTGACTGCAAAATACCATCTGTTACAGACCAGGGGTCTCTGGGTCACGTGTAAATAGTCAAAACTGTAACTGTAAAACCCTTGAAAGCTAAGAGCTCAGTGAACTATAATCCCATTCCTAGTAGATTATGAGGTCAAGGAAAAAACTGTGACAGGGGAAGGGGACAAGGACTCATAGTCAAGACAGGCTGAGTACCCTTTAACTCTTATACCTCTGCACTGCTCTGAAAAATCCCTTTTCCTTTTTAGTGTCGGGCTTTATTCTGTTTCTCTAGCCTTCTTTATTGTGATTTGTATCTGGGGAAGGCATCAGTCAGTATTTTGTTTTTCTCATTCATCACACCTAGGACACAAAAGGCTGCTCAATAAATCTGAAAAGGTGGATCCTGGCTAATGATGGAGAGGCTGGACTGCCTAAGCCAGCAGCCAGACCACATTTGTTGGCCAAATGATATATTACTAAAATCTACCACATACACATCTACCAACCAGATGACACTCATTAAATATTTACTGTGGGCCAATTATGCTCAAGGCACTATAGTGTGTTAGAAAACAAAGTTTCACTGAGATTTAAAATCATCTTGAGATCATCCTGTGTACTACATATCCCAGAATAGATCTCATAGAGCTGACTGTACAAGGAGAGAATAAAATAAAGCAAGAAAGAAGAGGTCCACAGTCAAAGGCCTAAGCTATGTCCAACAAAACTTCATATGGTAGTTGCAAATAAGTGAATTTGAATATGAATTTAAGAACTCCCAATCCCTTGAAATTATTATTTAAATTAAGATTTTCCATTCTGCCAAAGAACAGTCAACTCTTCAAGCTGAGAGCCCCTTTGTGGCAGAGAAGAGACGCCTTACCCTGAGGCTTCTGTGATATGGAGTCCATACTGGAGATGAGAGGTGGCTGGGCTGTGGGGGTTTTATCTACCTCTTTTGCGCTTCTTTTTCCAGTCATGTGATCTACATGGAAAGAAAAACAAAAGCTGCACCAAACACAAATGCCTTGGTTCGGCCAGTGTGTCCCAGGGAAGCCCCTACAGGGAGATGGGCTGATACCTTCAATAAGTGCTGCTATCTGCTGGCTCTTTTGAGAAGGCAGTTCCCGGACAGTGTCTAGGGCAGTCAGTCCACGGTTATCTTTTATGTTGACATCAATTCCTAGAAAGGCACACCAGGTGGACCAGAGCAGTGAGCATATTCAAGCCAGTCTCACAGAGGGTCAAATTCCAGGATACTAATGCTCCCAGCAGCACGACCAACATTTTTCATCCAAAGCCATTTAATCCAGCTATTCAAGAACAATTCGTACACTTGCAATCGACCAGTGGAGATACGCACACATTGGGTTCAAACGCAGCCAGCAAACATCCCCCAGAAACAACCCCAACCCTGGCATGCCGTGTGAAAAGGGTGCTGCCGACCTCTCACCTGCAGCCAGCAGGATTTGCACCACATCGGTCTTGCCAAACAAAGCAGCCTCATGCAAAGCACTGCCCTTCTCCGTCTGGAAAGCAAACGAGAGCGCAGAGCAGGATGTCATCAGAACAGTGACCCAGGTTTGGCGTGGCTTCACACGACAAACGAGACATAGACAACAAGGGACAGGAAAATAAAATAAACCACACAAAGTCCTCTGTCATTATCTCTCCCACTTTTCTGGTCTGGATTCCAAAACCACAGTCGCGGCCCGTACATCAAGGACATTTGATGTGCCACCAGCAGGCCACACATGAATAACCACACAGTGACTCCTGGAGCCACCTATTAGTGAAACTCCTCAAAACTCCACCTTCCTGGGTGGAAGGAATAATGAGAAGAAAAGTACAAGGGAAAAAAAAAAACACCTTAACTTCAAATGTGATTTGGTCAATGCAAGCCTAAGGAATGGTCACTCATCTCAATGGAGAAAGCTAACAACAAGGAAATGCTAAGTCTCCAGTCGGCAAGATCAAATTGATTGGACTCTGGAGGTGCTAAACGGTGGCAGCAGGAACACATGTATAGGAAGATAATGAAACTTTTCTAATTTCGAGATAGCTCATAAGCACACATCTTTTCAGGGTATAATGACTATATATTACCCCTGAAAAGAAACGAAAAATACCAGACTCACTTGAGTAGTTTGTCTCTAAAGTTTCACATTAAAATAAGCCAACAAATGGAAGCATCTGACATGTGATGTGAAACGTGCTAAAGAAGAACACAGCCCAGCAGCATGGTACTTGTGCCTTTTCCAAATGACTAAGTCCCTGGAGCCAGGGAGGTATGTCTACCCCACTACCTGGTAGTTGCTGTCCATGCCAGCATCCAGGAGGACCTGGACCACAGCTTTGTGGCCGTTCCTTGCTGCCAAGTGCAGAGGGGTGTGCTTCTTAGTGTTGCAGCTCAAGAGGTTGGGGTGTGCATTGAGGAGCATCTTCACCACCTCCAGTCTCCCGTACAGCGCAGCCAGGTCCAGAGGCGTCTCAAATTTGTTGTTGCGCATGGTGGGGTCTGTTAGCTCCTCTAAGAGGACCTTCACCACCTCCGTGTGGCCATACTGCGCTGCGCAATGCAGAGCCGTCTCATTGTCATTGTTCTAAGGAGTTAACAAGCAGATCACATCAGAGGGGTGACTGGCAGACTGACATACGACTGGGATAATCACAAGTAAAACCATTGAAATTTAAATGAGAAAAATAGCAGCAATACTTGGGGACTAACAGAAGTCAGTCAGAATCCAGACATACTCCCCCACAACCAAGCCCGACTGCTCCACAAGCCACATCCTGCCCCCACTACTGCAAGAGGGGAGCAGTCTCCTCAGCAACGTTTGCAGTCTCCTGTGTGCCGTGAAAGAAGTGTCTCTGGATTGCAAGGAGAGTGAACTCGGGAATGTGGCAGCCCTTGGGTAGAAGCCCTGGCACAGACACATGCCAATAATATCACTGCCATTGATTCATTTGAAACTTCAACTGGTTTTACAATTTATATTTAGTCAACCCTGTGGTACTGATTCTGGATTTGTTGACCATCTGTTGCCTTACACACAAGCCTTTTTCAAAGAGTTTGTCATCTGCATAGCTTCTTGCATGCAAATCAATCAGCCAACAAAGAAAGTAACAGAGCAGAGCACCAAAAACCACTCTCCAGATATCAGCCAACAGCCATTTCCAAGGGAGGGAGGCACCTGAGCTACATGGGATCCTGATGCTGCCCTGTGCCCACTCCAGGAGCCTGCACCAATCAAAGCATGCAGAATCTAAAGCACAGGAGTGTTTCTTATGTCAGCAAGATTCCATCAGACACTGGAATGTTTGTGTGAGAGGTGCAAAATATTCAAAATTGTACCACTGTCATCAATTCAAATTCACAACGCCATGGTTCTTTAATGCCAATTTTGTTTCAAACTAAAGGTAGAACCAGGGATAAAATAGGAGAAGTTTGTTCTTTCTCAACTATCAGAAGCAAAATGTTAATCATTCCAATTATGCTCTTTCTTTTACTATTACTGACAATGTATAATTAGAGCAGGAATAAATTAATTTCCATGACCTCTTCTTTTTTAGAAGCACTAATGAAAATACTTCTCTCACAAGATTTTGAGATTCCTGAATTTATTCAGGAGGTTTGCCACTTTGGGGAAACAAAGCTTATGAGGGAGTGTGTCCGCCAAGTCAATATTGTGCACCTTTCAGTGATCAAAAGGGAAAAATTAAATGTTTCCACAATTGCTTTAATTCTATTAATGATGTTAAAAATAACAGACCAGGAGTTACCCACACATGCATGCAATTCCATCTGCTTTTGATCTGGCATTTGACTGCATCATTTTTTCCAGCTACACCAAGTGTACCAGAAAAATCCAGAGCTGCTGGGAGCAAGGACCCAAAAGGCCAGAATGACAGCAAAGAAAATTTTAAAAATGAAATAAGGACAGGAAGGATAGGACAGCAGGAGCCACATGCAAAGATAAATGCACACAGATAAACAGAGGAAGCAGTGCTGAGCTCAAACTCAGCTCAAGGAGAGCAGCTACTGAGACAGTGCAGACAGCCTTCAATGGCCACAGAACACAGCCAGTTAGCAATGGCCTCCTGTGATACAACTTGGCCCCAGGGACGAATTCTATGTCAACGTAAAAGTCGTGAGGGAAGGGGAAACTCTGGGCAGAAAGCAAATTCTTGGGGTTCCTGTGCCAAACAAACAATTTAGGCCAGCCATTTGGAATGCCCTTTTCCTGTTAAGCTATGGCACGAGTTTCCTGAGCAAACACAGAGCTGTCACTTCACCTTCTCATGATGCAAAGATGGCCACATCAACAAAAACTCACAGGAGCTTTCAGTAGAGTGATCCTGGGGCAGAGTGGCAACCCAAAGAAGTTTAAAAAGATTCTCAGAGTTTTATATCTCAAGATTACCATGACAGCAAGGGCCAAGAAAGTCAGCTTATTCTTATTAAAACTCCACTCCAGAAAAACTTATTTACTCTAAGGAGATACTGCTGTCTCTTTTATATCCAAGTTGTCTCCCAACAACCAGAATAATCCATCCTTGATTTCATAAAAAGTATGCCATTAAGGCCTAAAGAACTGTAAAACTCTAAATTATCCAACAAGAAAAAAAAAAGTCTTGATTTGTTTTTTTGCCAGAACTAAGGCAGCTACCACAAGGCTGCCTTGCTAAAGGCGAGGTCTTGATCACTACCAGGCAAATTTCCTGCCTATGTTAAAAATGGCCTAACCACATCTCTACAGAATGTTACGTTCATATTTCCAGTGCAGGAAGCATCTCAGTCTTGCAGGACATGGTCTGGTAACTATAACAGTCGAGTTTACGTCTGCGGTGACTACATCTCTTGACTATTGAAGAGAGGTCATCACAGTGAGCTCTTATGACCATTTCCCCTCTGAGCCTGACAACTATTAGGGCAGGAAGTCACTAAGTGTTGATTCATGGACCCACAAGAAAGGGAGGAATTCCAAGGAGAACACAGACTCCTAACCACCTGGAATCCTCTTTCATACCTTCCAAATCACACCATAGGTGCTCATAACACCTCAAGAGTTCCCAGAATCATATTACTATGAATCTGGACTGAGGAAGGGGACTGAGATGAAACACTCCAATTTTCCCCAAAGTCTTTGCACAAACTCTCCATTCCTGCCCATCTTGAAACCCACTTTCATTTTTCCTTGCTATGGTCAGTACGTCTAAGAAAAAAAAAGATCCCTATACCCTTTATATCTGGTGACCCCATTCAATGTGTAAACCCATTATATTTATGCATTTTGTATATATACATATGCATAAACTACGAGCAGCAGAAAGCTATATAGAAACATTTCCAGGACCTTTATCCTCTTGAAACTATTCAAAACAATCACTTCCAAGTGCTCGCTTAGATTACAGCCCAACTGCACTCTTGTCCATTGTTGACAGATACCTAAGTTAGGGACACCTGGGCTACAGCTCTCTCTAGCAACAATGGTATAGGTTCTAGAACATACCAAAATTGGAACAAAAGGACAAACTGTGTCTACTGAGATTTAGAAGACACAGGAGACACATGAGAACCGAGTCTATCATGTGGAAGAAGAATTAAACTTACTCTGTAATGCTCTGGAAGGCAGAATTCTGACCAACAGATGGAAGGTTTAGGAAGACAGCCAACCAAGCATAAGAAACCAAAACCAGTGGAATCCAAAAAGAGCTGCCAAGCAGTAATTCTGTTTGTTACTAGGAGAAACAAACAAATAAAATAAGGGGTACATGGCCCACCTTTCAGGTGAGAGAAGAGGATTCCTGCTCTGGGTGGAAAGTTGGCCTAGATCACTGGTTCTCAAACTGGCTTCATTTTGGAATTACATGGGAGCTTAAAAGTAACTAATACTAAGTCTCACCCCAGACTTGCCAAGGTTGCACCTCCAGAGGGTAAAGCCCGGGAAAACTATTATTAAAAAGTTTACCAACCTAATAGGCACCAGCTTAACCAAGCAATCATTCATCATCAACAAGAATGAGACAAACTAACACCATGTGCCTTGTGATGTAATGTACTAAAAGGGAAGAACATAACATCACTCCTGTGGCATTCCTGCCAAGAACGTACAACATGGATCTAATCATTAGGAAACATCAGACTAACTCAAACTGAGAGACAGTCTACAAAACTGGCCTATATTCTTAAAAAATGTCAACATCATGAAAGACTAAGAAAGGCTGAGGGATTGTTCTAGATTACATATGGTCCTGGATTGGATTCTGGACCAGGAAAAAATTGCTCTAAAGAACATTATTGAGACAATTGGTGAAATTTGAAAATGGATTCTATATTAGATAACAGTACTGAATCAATGTTGAATTTTCTGAATTTGATGATTGTATTGTAATTATACAAGTGAATGTCCTTGTTCAGGAGATACATGCTGAAGTATTTGGGGTTAAAGGGTCATGATGTCCACGACAATCTTAAATTGTTCATCATCAATTACAGAGAGAGAGGGAAAAGAGAGAGAGAGAAAGCACAAATGTGGCAAAAAGTTAACAACTGGTAGATCTAGAAGAAGAATATAATGTAATTCATTGCATTACTCTTGCAACTTTTTGTAAATTAGAAATTTTTTCAAAATAAAAAGTTTTACAAAAGTTTGCTAGGTGACTCTCATGCAACCAGACAAGCTGATCAGCATGTGGCAAAAACTGGTCTGGATAACTTCCAGGTCTCTTCCAGCACTAAACCGTGAATTTTCTTTTTATGATGTCTTAATAGTTTATAACATTTTGAAATTTTAGTTGTACATTATTGTTTGTCAGTCACCATATAAATGCTCCCTTCACCCCCCTTGCCCCTGGACCACCAGTCAGCTCTCTCTGTTCGTGTGTGAGTTTATATTCCACATATGAGTGAAATCACACGGTGTCTGTCCTTCTCTCCCTGGCTTATTTTGCTTAACACAATACCCTCCAGGTCCATCCATGGTGTTGCAAATGGGACGATTTTGTGTTTTTTATGGCTGAGTAGTATTCCATTGTATGTATATACCACATCTTCTTTAACCAATCATCAGTCGAGGGACACTTGGGTTGATTCCACTTCTTGGCTATAGTGAATAATGCTGCTATGAACATAGGGGTGCATACGCCTCTTGTGATGGTTGATTTCACGTCCATTGGGTAGATGCCCAAGAGTGGGATTGCTGGATCATACGGTATTTCTATTTTTAATTTTTTGAGGACTCTCCATACTGTTTTCCATAGAGGCTGCACCAGTTTGCATTCCCACCAGCAGTGAATGAGGGTTCCCATTTCTCCACAACCTCTCCAGCATTTGTTGTTATTTGTCCTTGTGATTATAGCCATTCTAATGGGTGTAAGGTGATAACTTAGTGTAGTTTTGATTTGCATTTCCCTGATGATTAGTGATGTTGAACATCTTTTCATGTATCTATTGGCCATCTGTATCTCTTCCTTGGAAAAATGTCTGTTCATATCCTCTGCCCATTTTTTGATCGGGTTGTTTGTTTTTTTGTTGCTCAGTTGTATGAGATCTTTACATATCACTGAGATTAATCCCTTGTCGGACAAACGATTTGCAAATATTTTCTCCCAGCTGGTGGGTTGTTTATTCATTTTGATCCTGGTTTCATTTGCCTTGTAGAAGCTCTTTAGTCTGATGAGGTCCCACTTGTTTATTTTTTCTTTTGTTTCCCTTGTCCGAGTAGACATGGAATCTGAAAGGATCCCTTTATGTCCAATCTCAATTAGTGTACTACCTACCTTTTCTTCCAGGAGTTTTATAGTTTCAGGTCTCACTTTCAGGTCCTTGATCCATTTTGAATTGATTTTTGTATATGGCGATAGGAGATGGTCTACTTTCATTCTTTTGCATGTTGCTGTCCAATTTTCCCAGCACCATTTATTGAAGAGACTTCCCTCTCTCCATTGTATGTTCTTTGCTCCTTTGTCAAAGATTAGCTGTCCATAGGTGTGAGGTTTTATTTCCGGGCTTTCAATTCTATTCCATTGATCTGTGTGTCTATTCTTGTACCAGTACCATGCTGTTTTGATTACTATAGCTTTATAGTATATTTTGAAATCAGGGATTGTGATGCCTCCAGCTTTGTTCTTTTTTTTCAGAATTGCTTTAGCTATTCGGGTTCTTTTGTTGCCCCATACGAATTTCAGTAGTTTTCGTTCTATTACCGTGAAGAATGACATTGGGATTCTGATTGGGATTGCACTGAATTTGTAGATTGCTTTAGGTAGAATGGACATTTTAACTATATTTATTCTTCCAATCCATGTGCATGGAATATTTTTCCATTTCTTTATGTGTTCCTCGATTTCTTTCAATAGTGTCTTATAGTTTTCATTGTATAGGTCTTTTACCTCCTTGGTTAAATTTATTCCCAGATATTTTATTCTTTTTGTTGCAATTGTAAATGGGATTGTCTTTTTGAGTTCTCTTTCTGTTAGTTCATCGTTAGTGTATAGAAATGCAACTGATTTTTGTAAGTTGATTTTATATCCTGCCACTTTACTATAATTGTTGATTATTTCTAGTAGTTTTCCAGTGGAATTTCTTGGGTTTTCTACGTATACGATCATGTCATCTGCAAATAATGAGAGTTTCACTTCTTCATTGCCTATTTGGAGTCCTTTTATTCCTTTTTCTTGCCTAATTGCTCTGGCCAGAACTTCCAGTACTATGTTGAATAAGAGCGGTGAGAGTGGGCACCCTTGTCTTGTTCCTGTCCTCAAAGGAATGGCTTTCAATTTTTCCCCATTGAGTAGGATTTCAGCTGTAGGTTTGTCATATATGGCCCTTATTATGTTGAGGTACTTTCCTTCTATACCCATTTTGTTGAGAGTTTTTATCATAAATGGATGCTGGATCTTGTCGAAAGCCTTCTCTGCATCGATTGAGATGATCATGTGGTTTTTATTCTTCATTTTGTTAATGTGGTGTATCACGTTGATTGATTTGCGGATGTTGAACCATCCCTGTGTCCCTGGTATAAATCCCACTTGATCGTGGTGTATGATCTTTCTGATGTATTGCTGTATTCGGTTTACCAATATTTTGTTGAGGATTTTTGTGTCTATGTTCATCAGTGATATTGGCCTGTAGTTTTCCTTCTTTGTATTGTCCTTGTCTGGCTTTGGTATCAGGATGATGTTGGCCTCATAGAAAGTGTTAGGAAGTATTCTATCTTCCTTTACTTTTTAGAATAGTTTGAGAAGGATAGGTGCTAAATCTTCTTTGAATGTTTGGTAAAATTCTCCAGGGAAGCCATCTGGTCCTGGACTTTTATTTTGGGGGAGGTTTTTGATTACTGTTTCAATCTCTTTACTTGTGATTGGTCTATTCAGTTTCTCTGTTTCTTCTTGATTCAGTTTTGGGAGGTTGCACATGTCCAAGAATTTGTCCATTTCCTTTAGGTTGTCCAATTTGTTGGTGTAAAGTTTTTCATAGTATTCCCTAATAATCCCTTGTATTTCTGTGGTATATGTTGTAATTTCTCCTCTTTCATTTCTAATTTTATTTATTTGAGTCTTCTCCCTTATTTTCTTAGTGAGTCTGGCTATGGGTTTGTCAATTTTGTTTATCTTTTCAAGGAACCAGCTCTTTGTTTTATTGATCCCTTCTACTGTTTTTTTGGTTTCAATTTCATTTATTTCTGCTCTTTGTTATTTCCCTCCTTCTGCTGATTTGTGGCTTTGTCTGTTCTTCTTTTTCTAATTCTGTTAGGTGCAGTTTAAGGTTATTTATTTGGGATTTTTCTTGTTTGTTAAGGTGGGCTTGTATTGCTATGAATTTCCCTTTCAGGACCGCTTTTGCTGCATCCCATATGAGTTGGTATGGTGTATTTTCTTTTCCATTTGTCTCCACATATATTTTGACTCCTCCTTTAATTTCACCAGTGATCCACTGGTTGTTCAGTAGCAGGTTGTTTAGTCTCCACATCTTTGTCACTTTCTCAGTTTTTTTCTTGCAGTTGATTTCTAGTTTCATAGCATTATGGTCAGAAAAGATGGTTAAGATTTCAATCTTCTTAAATTTATAGATGCTTGCCTTATTTCCCAACATATGGTCTATCCTTGAGTATGTTCCATGTGCACTTAAGAAGAACGTGTAGTCTGCGGTTTTTGGATGGAGTGCTCTGTACATATCTATTAAGTCCATCTCATCTAGTTTTTCATTTAAGTCCACTATTTCCTTATTGACTTTTTGTCTGGATGATCTATCCATTGATGTAAGTGGGGTGTTAAGATCCCCGACTATTATTGTGTTGTTGTTAATATCTCCTTTTAGGTTTGTTAATAGTTGCTTTATGTACTTTGGTGTTCCTGTGTTGGGTGCATAGATATTTATAACTGATATGTCTTCTTGGTGGAGTGTCCCTTTTATCATTATATATTGCCCCTCTTTGTCTCTCATTACCTGTTTTATCTTGAAGTCTTCTTTGTCTGATATAAGTATGGCAACTCCTGCTTTCTTTTGTTTGCCATTAGCTTGGAGTATTGTCTTCCATCCTTTTACTCTGAGCCTGTGTTTGTCTTTAGATCTGAGATGTGTTTCCTGGAGGCAGCCTATTGTTGGGTCTTGTTTTTTAATCCATCCCGCCACTCTGTGTCTTTTGATTGGAGAATTCAACCCATTTACATTTAGAGTGATTATTGATATATGAGGGCTTAATGTTGCTATTTTATCGCTCATTTTCCAGTTCTTCTGTATTTCCTCTGTTTCTTGTCCCATGTGTTTCGGACTGCCAATTCAGTTTGGTAGTTCTGTATGATGATTCTTTTAGTTTTCTCTTTATTCATCGTATGTGACTCTGTTTTGATTATTCGTTTAGTTGTTACCATGAGGTTTGTATAAGAAATCTTGTGGATGAGATAGTCCATTATCTGATGACCTGTTATTCCTTAGAGTAATTCAATTCGATCCCTTTCCTCTTCGCCTTCTAAGCTATTATTGTCACACCTTATTCCATCTTGTGTTGTATTTGTCTAAACTGTGAATTATTTTTAAGTGTACAGAAAAATAGATCTACCCAAAAACTAATTTGTCTGTTGTTCATCTTATGACGTTCAGACTTAGTTAAAATTGTTTTAAAATAAACAGTTATAATAGTTCCACCTTGGCTAAGGATGACTTACATTTGGACTGGTTTGTGCTGATTTGCTAAAAAAGGAAAGGCTCCATATGTCAAAGAGGAAGATGACAACTACTTCTCCCAGCAAAGGCATCTGAGAATTCTTAATTTCTACAGGTGCCTGATAGGACTTAGCACACAAATGTACTTTAGCAAAACAATTCCTAGACACAAGTCAGGTCAATAAAAACCCACTGAGTCAGGATAAAACCTAGGGAGGTGAGATTCAAATCAGCTTAGGGAGAGTCTGCATTGTTAGCAAACCCAAACAGTTTTATCCCTGAATGCTGTTTGCAGAGTTTGGCCTCTGGGAAGTGGGGAGGCAAAGAGCAGTATTTTCAAAGAGAGAAGTATGTTCTTATTCCACTTAGACTAATTTTCTTTTATGTGTGCAAAATCAAGGGATTGAAAAATGTGCTTTCAAGAACCAAAGTCTGACCCTTTAATCACAGCTTTATAAGCTAACTAAACTAACCACCGAGTGGAAAAACAATCACTTCAAGGTGCCTCCCCCCAAAACAAAACCCTGAATAAACTAACTGAGCAATGTTTCATTAAGCTTCACCCACCAGGAACAAAGAAAAAATTCCAAAATGCTGTTTCAGAAATACCACATCATATATACCTTTTAAAATAAGGATCTCAAATATTACTAGTTACCAGATATTTTTACTTTATGTACATTATCTTATTTAAATTCCAAAACAAACCAGCAAGGTAAATGGTATACCCCATTTTATACAGGAGGAAACTGAGGCTTAGAGAAATTAAGTAACATGTTCAAGTCAACAAAACAAGTAAGTGGCAGCACAGAATTCAAACTCAGGTCTGACTTGAAAGACTGTGACCTGTGATTGTTTTCCACTTTACTGCACTACTTCCAGAAAAAAGAAGAAAACTAAGAGTATTTTCCTATTTTGAAGATTAGAAAACAGAATTTAAAGAGTGGGCCAAAATAAAAGTTAATGTGTTCCACTAGCCCCAGATCAAACTGCTTCTCCACCATTAAGGCCCAACAGCTGAAGAAAATCTCCCATAGAGCCTGGCTAGGTCCAGCCCATAGGGAGTGTCATTTGCTAAATCAGTATTTCTCAAAGGAAAACACGAACTATCTTCCTTGCGCTTGGAAATATGTAGAAATACCTTATATTTCCCTTCCCTGAGGCAGCTGTATTCAGAGCAAGTCAAAGGTAGCTAATGTGAATAATGGAGTGACTCAACCAAACTCCAGATTGTTGCCAAAAAGCAAACCTCCTTGGAATGCAACTCGGATCCAAACCAGCAGGTGAGAGCACTAAGGAAAGAGGCTAACACCATCACCCAGCCCACAAGCCCTGCCTTCCAATGTGGTGAAGGCCCATGGCAGTGAGGCCAGCAGGGCTGGGCCGTTCATCACCAGACCTCTCAGACCATTACTCGCCCCAGCCTCACAGGGAGGGAGACTCAAGGCAAGTGCCCTGCTTGGCCCTGCAACTTCATTTCCTATTTCATAGCCCTTCCAAAGGCCAAGAGTGACCAAGCAGAGAGAGAAGCTAATGGCTGGGGAGAAGGGACTGAGGTTTTAAAGCCCCGGGCAGAAATGCATCAACCAAGGAAAAGACAGGGCAGCCATAAGCAACAGCTTTTAAGAGTAAAATGGAGTCACCCATGCCCCCTCCGCCACACCACCACCACAAGCTATTGAAAATCAGATTCCACTTCAAAAGAAATATAGAAATCAGACTAAAAAAATTTTTGAATCCAAGAAGTACAATTTAATCATTTTTCTATGCTTATTAAAAAGTAAGCTAATTTGTTTGACATCTTTCAATTGCATTTTTCTTTTTTGAATTTAAATGATTTTAGAAATCACAATAGTAAATGATGCATATACTATCATCTCTTCTATTTCCCCATTTTGGCCACTTCTAAGCTTTTCAGACATTCCAGGAAAAGCACCCAACCTTTCCAGAATTAGTATGGGTTTTAAAAACAAAAACAAAATCCACTGAAGCTGCATGTTCCCGTTCCCAGACAAGCCAAAAGCAGATGGGCTGAAGCGGACAATAGTCAGGGTGATGAGGAGGAGCCTGAGTGGACAAGAGTGGAAGCCAGAGAGGACTGAAGAGAAAGTACAGCTTGGAGAAATGATGCAGAGAAATCCTGGCAGCAAAGTACACACCTTGGCATTGATATAAGGGTCAAAGGGGCCGTACTTTTTGAGTTCTTTGATCTCAAGAGCATTCTATAAAAAGGAGAGGAAAAGAAAATGTGATGATAAAATGGATGAAATATATTAAAGCAATGCACAGCCCCAAGGGGGCCAACACTAGAACAACTTGGTCTGCCCTCAGGGTGCCTCGAAAGGAAGTTAATGGGAAAGACAACCTCCAGGGCACAGCACTTATCACCCCCTCTTATCCAAGCAGCCAACTGGAACCACATTAATGGTTTTTAAATAAATCAGTATAGGACTTGTAACTACCGCCTAGATCCATTAGGTTCTTCAAGCTACTGCAGATGTCTTGCCCAGCCCCTGCCCCACCCACCTGCCTGCCAGATACTCAAAGCACTGGGCTGGTGTCCCACCTATCAGTGATACTCCAGGCAGGAGGCGGCTGTGAGCAGGACAAGCTAGCACACTCAAGTGGCTCAAAAATCCAAGCAGCTGTGTTCCAAGGCAAAAGTGAGCAAAGACAGGATTAGAAATGGTAGCTGAAAATTTCTTAAATGAGAAGGACTTTAACAGGTGACTAGTTTTTTCAACATTGAGGAATATTAGTTAAAAGCAAACTTCATTACAAATTTCCTCCAGATGAAAGAAATTACAATCACTTTAGCCAGGAGGAGTAAAATGGCATTTAGATTCTAAAGAGGCAATTTTCATTCCTAATGTTATAAGACAAACATCCTCATTGATGATCTTAAATGTCTGCTGCTCACCTATCCAGAAAATATAGCCCAAAAGGGGAAAGGGAAGCTGATTAACAGCTATACACACACAATCTCCAGACTGAGGGATCTGGGAGCACTGCTTTAATTTTCTTACACGTCAGAGTGAAGCTGCTCTTCTCTGAATCAAAGTCATGCACTTACCAGCTCACTGAGAATGTGCATGGTCTTGCTGATGGATGGACTAACAAGAATGACCTATTTTTTGAGGTATAACCCTGATCTAATCCTATAGGTAATTTAACAATCTCTTCTCAGCAAAGTCATTAGGAAAATAGTCCCAAGCTTACTGAGAAAGAGCAGCATCTCTCTCATTCAAGCCCCTGCAAAAAGTACCTGCTTCAGTTCAGAGCACAGAGGAAAACAGGAGAATGGCTTGTCATACAGGGAAAGCCCATCCCCTCTCAAATGGACACACCATCTCAGATCCAAATTACAGGAAGCTGATTTTATGAGAGGCTTGTCTAGAAACTTGCATAATTCAAGTATACCTTTTCCAAAGGAATAAATGTAAAGAGGAGGTCAGTCTCAGAGTACCTAAATTCATGGCCATTGTAAGGTATTTTTGCTCCAATGCTGACTTTTTATTTTCTAAGAATTATCTCTGCTTTGTCAAAGCATGGTCACTCTTCAATTAACATTAGAAGACACCATGGAAATGATCTTCATTCTGTTGAATCACCTTGGACCTTCCCTCACATGTTTTTGTGAGTTCATTTTTCAGCAGTAGCATGAATACTTCCACTTCTGAAGTTCTGATGTATGTAAAACAATGGCATGGTTCACACGGTACTGACACGCACCAGGAGTATTTCTGTTTACCAGCTAAAGTTGCGTTGCCGTTGTCAATGGCACAAGCACAATTTACAATTAATTAAGCCTGCCAATTTGAAATGGACTCTAAGCAATTTTGCAGGATTTGCATTACTTCAAATTTGGCACATGAGGTGAGTTTTTATATCTATATTACAGCACTATTCCAAATCTGCATGATTCAAATGCATATAAAATGCATCCTCACAGTATAAAATTTCCCTGATGCCCTAAGAGGAGTAGTATTGGGAGAAGGGGAATCACTCCTAAAGCACGGAAGAGCTGGTTCCCTGAGATCTGCGCTACGGGGCTGAGATGGTGATGGAGCTGCCAAGGTCTGGCTGTAGGTGAATGGAAGAAAGCTTCCCTTCCTTCCGACCTGTTCGTTGACTCTGGTGTGTGAGGGCCCTTGATGGATGAGCAACCGCACTATCTGGGCATCTCCTTTCCAGGCTGCCAAGTGCAGAGGGTAACAGCCTTTAGAATCAGCCACGTTGGTCAGCGCATCATTCCTCAGAAGAACCTCAACCACATCCCTAGAAGGCAAAATCAAGCATGAGTTTGCAGGACTCAGAAGTCTTTCCTACTAACAGCTCTTTACATTTGTGTAGCACAAAGCCCTTTCACAGATATTATCTCATTTGGCTCCCCTATCTCTACCTGAGCCCATTGCCCAGTCTCTTCCTTTTATCCCATAAGCTACTTGTGCAGCTGATGACACTTGGCTGAACCATCTTGAGCCACGTTACACTGACTCATCACCTCCCCCTTTATCTAGGCTTCTAATCCATCTATTTTCCATTATTTTGAAAATGTCTGGTCCTCTTGTCTAAATCTTGCAATGTTTCCTTGTTTATGATGTTTAAACAGTATTCAGGGATAGAATTTAAACAAAAGTAGCCATGCAAGACAAATATCATTATTCACCACATTATTCAGAGCATTTATCAATGTGGGAGATGAAAGCGGACAGGTAGAGCAGAATTAAAGTTGTTGCAAACATAAGCCAGACACATATGGTATCATTTGATACATCCAGAAAGAAGGACTTGGCTTTCTTCTTGGTGACACCACTAATTAAGCAGATACAAGTGTATAATTATCCCCATGCACATGAGATCAAAGAAAATTCTCACTGTAAATAAAAACAGCATCTGGAGATGAACTTGGCTAACGAGCTATAGTTATTTAAGTCCAAGATTTGCTTTAATTCGGTTCACCCCACGATTTAAGGGGGAAGGGATCGCTACAGATTTCTTGTTAGCTTTGTCTATGTCTGAGATGGCTATAGAAAAGACATAATGATCACATTCAACATATTTTAGGAAAGTTTAATTTAGAAGGAAACAACCAGGGCCTCTTTTTGGCACACTGGAGTCAACCAGGCTGGGCCAAATATTGCACAAGTGATACAAATACCATAAGGTGGTGAATGCCCTGCTGTTCCTTGCTCAGGAAAATCCCAGATGGTTCCAGTAATCCCTCCTCATAAAAACTAAACTTCTGTTTATCTCCTATAGTATGATGCCTCAAACTCTCTTTAACATCCTCTATTCTGTTACATACTGGTTTCCATTCTTTCACAGCCTGGCAAATTTACTCACTGTACTCCACAACCATGCCTGCCCCTGCTCTGATCCATCACATTCTCCCTCACTTAAAGGGTAGCCTCTTTGGGCTACCAAGTCATTCAAACCCATGCCTTCTTCTCTCAAATCCCCCCCAAAGCACACCTTCTCTAGAAAACTTGCCACACAAATCCCAACCAATTCCTAATAACCTCTCTATACTTAAGAGAATTAAATAGGCCATATTATTTATGTATTTTTTTCCCTTAAAAATGGTTCTTATTGTCTGCAAGTCTAATTTTATGAGGAAAGAATGGCAAGAAAAAGAGTAAATAAATAACTACTTTAACAGAAGGAAAGTTTCTCATGACCACTTAGTTTACAAAGGGGCTGGTTACCTAATAGATTATCCAGCCCCTTTATGATCTGGCTGCCCCAGACTAGATCTTCATTTTCAGATCATTGTATGGCACTGCACGATTTCAGAGGGGAAAAGAATAAGCAGAGGAGGGGCCGCCCAGTGGCGCAGCGGTTTAGTTCACGCTTGGCAGCCCGGGGTTCGTGGGTTCGGATCCCGGGCGCCCGCCGACGCACTGCTTGTCAGCCATGCTGTGGCGGCGTCCCATATAAAGTAGAGGAAGATGGGCACGGATGTTAGCTCAGGGCCAGTCTTCCTCAGCAAAAAGAGGAGGATTAGCAATGGATGTTAGCTCAGGGCTGGTCTTCCTCACACACACACAAAAATAATAAAGTGTACTATAAACATGTATTAAAAAAAATAAGCAGAGGAAAAGGTAAAACTTAACCTTTGGTTAAAGTTTTCTTGGAGGGTGGGGTAGGGAAGGATGTTTAAATTATACACTGAAGAGACACTCAAGAATTCTGGATGGACTAAATTTAGTTTGTTTTTCTCTGTTCCTCAGCACCACTGCTTAGTATACCTTTATAGGAAGCAAAAAAGACAATATGAAGGCCTGGGTTCTAAGGAGTGTGGCAGGAATGTAGCACATTAATACTTACTTATGGCCATTCAAAGCAGCATGGTGCAGAGGTGTATACCCAGTGCTGTCAACACAGTTCACATTTGGCCCTCTCCAGATGCTATAGGGAATAAAAAAAAGACTGATGTCACAAACCAAATTTAGAGACAGCTAGCTGCTTGGAAAAGAATTCTGTGTGGTGTTTACCAAACTGGTTACTTCCACACGACACCTGATAAAGGACAGCAGCTATTTACCGCAGAAATGCATAGCACAGAGGGTACACAACGGTTCACTGAACAAGGAGTCAAGTATCAAGACAACAGTGTCATCATTTAAGAGCTTATTCTTCTGCAACCTTTTCCTCATCTGTACCTTCATTATTTACTCAGTCTGGGACTTGTGCCCCTGATTACTCCCAGGACTGTAAGAACAGCTCATTGAAAGGTCATCAAAAATATCACTGAACCAAACCACTCAGCCAGTTACAGGTATTGAGCACCTACCTCTATGCTGGTGACTGAAGGCTTGAGACTTCAACATGGACCAGATAGATAATCAGGACAATTCAACCACCAGGACCAAGATCAAAGAACTCACATTCATAAAAGCACCAGGATACATGTGTTAAGATGCAAGAGACATGCCATTTGCAACAACATAGATAGACCTTGAGGGTATTTATGCTAAGTGAAAAAAGTCAGATGGAGAAAGCCAAATACCGTATGATTTCACTCATGTATAGAAGATAAAACAACAACAAACAAACAAACACACAGATACAGAGAATAGACTGGTGGTTACCAGCAGGGAAGGAGGGTGGAGGGAGGGAGAAAAGGGTAAAGAGGTAGACTTGTACTGTGACAGATGGCAACTAGACTTTTGGTGGTGAACACAATGTAGTCTACACAGAAGTCAAAATACAATGATATACACCTGAAATTTATATAATGTTATAAACCAGTGTTACCTCAATATAAATAAATAAATAACCAAGCAGGAGCCACCCCCCTCCAAAAAAAGATGCAAGAGACAATTTTGACTTTCCTTTGTGTCTTTTTGGCAATAAAAAGGATAACAACAGAATCTACAATTTGGGTGCCTTATGTGAATTAGGAACACCATACCAGGAAGGTTGAAAAGTCATCTTATTTAATCCTCAAAGCCTTAATTCTGATTTCTGTTTCACACCTTACTGCATCGGCCAGAGCTTCTAGTATACTATTAAGTAGCAGAGGGCAGCCTTGTTTTGTCTTTGCTTTTAATGAGAATGTCTCTAATGTTGCTGGCAGCTGGTTTGAGGCAGACACTCTGTAACACGTAAAGGAAGTATCTTATTTTTTTCCTTTTTAAAGTGCTATCAGAAATAGTTGTTTAATTTAAATGCATTTTCTGCATCTATGGAGATAATCATAGTTTTTTCATATTTAACCAACCAATATGTTATCAAAAGGTTTCTTAATACTGAGCCATTCTTTCATTCCCAGAATAAACCTTATTTGGCCATTATCCATTATGGCCATGTCAGTGAATTCTACTTAAGAGTATTTTACTTAGGATTTTCACATCTGCATTCATAAGTAAGGCAAGTCTAGAGTTTTCACTTTTTATGCTATTGTTATCGGATGGTATCAGTGTTAGGTCTGGGTCACAGATCAGCTGGGCAGCTATCTACCCTTGTCTGTATTCAGGAATCATTGACATAAAGCACTTAAATTATAAAGAATCACCAGGAAAACCATCTGGGCCCAGAACCTTTATGCTTCGATGTTGGAAGCAGCATTATTTATAACAATAAAATTTTGAAAATAGCCCAAAAGTCTATCAATAGAGAAATGAAATGAAGGTACAGACACATGGTAAAATATCATATACCATTTATATTGCTATGTAACTAGAGAACCCAGGTTAAGAGCTCAGGTTCTGCAGTCAGCTGACCTAACTTCAAAACTTGCCTTTGCCACTTGTCAGTTATGTGACCTTGGACAAGTCACTTAATCCTTCAATCCACCATCTCTGCATCTGTAAATTCCACTGTGACAGGCTCCCCAGGACTTAAATGGCTCATGGAAACTAGAACTAAAATGGCTTGAGTCAGTTTAACAGCACTAGGGTTAAGAGGTCTAAAACGTGTCATACCAACCCAACTGCATAGACATGATGCTGATGCACAGCAAACCTAGCCTTCTGTGACTCAGAAGCACCTATGCTTTGAAATAGTGTCTAAAGACACTGGAGAAAGCAAGGAAGAATATGATTGATGAGAACCTGTGGCTTTTGAATCTCACCTCAAAGGCCTCTCTCCACTCATTTAAAAACTGACTATACATTTACATTGGCAGGCAGCACGTTGGATCTAGAGCTACTGGTGAATAATAACTGGCCATACAGACACAGACCACTCTACACTGTGAGACAGATGCTGAAAGAGGTCCCACGCATGAGGCTACTCATACATATATTCGAGAGATATGTGAAGTGTGCCCTCTATGTGCCAGGCGCTGTTCTAGGGGGTGGAGATGCAGATGGGAAAAGAAGCTCGAACTCTAGGGGAGGGAGAGTGAGTGAATAAACAAATACATAGACAGTATGAGGCCAGGTAGTGACAAGTGCCATAAAGGAACAAAGGAAGTAGATAAAGCAAAGTAAGAAAATAAAATATAACATGGGTGACACTTTAAACAAGGTACTCAGGAAAGATGTCTCAAAGGTGACCTTTGAGAAGAGATCCAGGTAAAGTGAAGGTGTGGGTGTCTGAGGGAGACAGGCACAGAGAGCATCTAATGCAAAAGCCCTGAGAAGGAACACGCTTGACATGTGGCTGGAGAGCAAGGAGGAGCAGGGAGCTCTGCTGCAGGGATCAGGCTTACACAGGATACCAAGATGAACTGAGTTGAACGAGCGTCCACAGGGCATCTACTATGTGCCAGGCTCTGGGCTAAATGCCAGAGATAGAAAATGGAGGAAGACACAAAGTCCACACTGAAGGCAAGGGAGAGAACTTTCAAAACAAGAGCAAGAGGCACAGACTCAAGTCCAAACGATGAAAAGGTAACCAGAGTTTCTCCTACCTGATTTAAAAGATCCATCAATACCCATATTTAAATTTACTTATCACTCTTCAGACCTGGCAAAAACTTAGGGTAAAATTGCTTAAAGTCTCTGTGAAGTCAAATAAGAACAGCAGAAAGTACACTGAGACATTTATTCTGTCCAGCACAAAAAGTGGCCCAGCTCAAATGTCCTCTGATCTCCACCACCTTTCCTCATTGCACTAGCTGATATTAATCTCACCCTCCTCAGATTTTCTAGATCACCTACTGCACCTTCACCACAGCATTTATCACGTTTGACCTTGAGCCACAGTGAATTCTTTACGCTGCTCATCCGTACTATATGTTTTAAGTCCTTTAGAGGAATCCCTCATGTTTCCAAAAGCACAGCACTATGCAAGGAATTGGCCCAGGGCCACAAGTTTGCAACTTCTAACATTCGGTTTTTACCAACCTGCTACCCCAGTGTAACATGGTTTCTACGTAGCATCCATTAAAGATGGCAACAATCTCTTGATGGAACATACAGGAATATTGCATTTGAGATGTCTGTACATAAAACACAGACAGAGAAACCATAAGTTGGAACCAAAGTGCCCAGCTGACTTTCATCTGTGACTATTCTGTGGGATCAGATTTCAGGACCAAATGATATCCTAAAGTGGCTCTTAGCTGGGAGTAAGCTTGCTTCCTGTGGTTGTCCAGCTACTTAACTGCTTACTTAGACAAGCAACGGCATCTCAATGGACCAGCAGAGTATCCAGTTCAATTCAATAAATGTTTATGTACTACCTTCCATATCCCAGGGTGCTACACAGTCTCCACCCTCGAGTAGAGTGGGGAAGTCAGACAAGTAAACAAATGACAATACTGCACAGCGTGTGACATTCTGGAAAGGAAGTATGCAAAAGGTAGCTTAAGGGGAAACGGGAACAAGGGAGGCTTTGCAGAAGAGGAGATACTTGAGCTGAGCCTTAAAGCTTAGAAGGGATCAGGCAGGCAGAAGCAACAGAGAGGAAACACCCAAATTCAAAGTCCTCCAAGTAGTCCCAGCAAACTGGGGCAAATGCAAGTGATTGTGAGTGGCTGGAGCATGCAAATGAAAGAATGGTGAATGCAGGGATGGAGAGGGAAGCAGCACCAGATCATGAAGGGTCTTGTATGGTACTGAAAAGTTTTGAGCAGGGTATGATCAGATGTACATTTCAGAAAAATCCTGTTGACAGCTGAGAGGTGGGAACCTAGATGGTCTATTTGTTATTCACCATACTGTTGTGATGGTCTGACATATTTCAGAATTTGAAAAAAAATCATCATGCTAAGCATTTGTGTAGATGATGGACTAAAAGAAGTGTGTGACTAGATCCAGGGAGCCTATTGGAAGTTGGCAATTCAGGCATGATGTGAGGACCTGAATGAAGGCCGTGGTAAGGAGGACAAGAGGGAAAAGGATAGATTCAATAGAAAGGACAGGATATGGTAACTGAAATGAGGGTGGGGGGCATAAGGGTGGGTGTGAACTGAATAATTCAGTGGATAATGAGAGTAAATTCAGGAGGAAAACCAGCGTTGCTTTGTTTCATGATTGTGGTAGTACAAGTTGGGGGAGAAGTGGAGGAGAGGCAGAGGGAGTTGTGTTTTGATTAGTTGAGGCTAAAATGAATATGGACTCCCACATGAAGATGTCCAGTCAGTAGGTGGATATGAGGGTCTGAAACACCATGGTTCCATGGTTAGTTTAAAATGACAACATTCAAATCTTTACATGCATGTATGTTACTGTTATTTGACCCTTACAGCCATATTATGGAGTAGGAAAGTACATACTGTTATTTCCATCTTACAGGTAAGAAAACTGAAGTTCAAATGACTTGCTGATCGTCACAAAGCTAATCAATGTGGAACTGAAACAAACATCCCACGTCTGACTTCTAGCACATGTTCCTTCCAGTTTCTCCAGGCTCTTAACCTTGACTGTTGAGAGAAAACAACTTGGAGCTCTCTGGGTCTCTTCCTGCATTAGTTCTCAGGAGGTCAAAGACTCTCAGAGCACCAAGAAAGGGCCTTCTCCGTCACTGACTCTGTGAAAAGGGAGCAATGGCAATGAACTTGAGGGGGAAGTGAGGTTCTGGGCAGCTCTCCATCAATTCTTCATTAAATCATTAAGGTCTAAACAGGAGTTTATCTCATCAGCCTTTTCCTCTTTTGCTTATCCTGGCAAAGGCAGATTTATCTCTGAACCTGAGGAAGGGCTGGCAGTTTTCCAACACAATGAAACACTGTCCAAAGTCTAATTTTAAAAAGACTTCATCTTACTCAATTTGAAACATTCTTACTAAAATGCTTTCTACATACTTAACTGTTGACGGTAAAAGGAGAAATAACAAGGAGCCTATGAAACCATCCCCATTGTCAAAGAAGCTTGTGATCTTTGGAGAAAGATAAACCTTACAGAAATGAAACAATCAGACACGAAACCCCCCAAACAGTGGACAGGAATTCTAGGTAAATTAGAAAAATTGAACACATATTTTTATTTCTGCCCACTCCTGCACTCCATTCAAGTGAGAGTAAAAACAAAAAAGGAACAGAAAGATAACAGTGAACATAAAATGTTAACATTTTTTGGAAGATGAACAATAGGATGAGTTAGCAGAGGTGAGAAAGCGAATCCCTGCAGCCAGAGAAGCAGATGCCAATCGGCACATGCACCCTGGGAAGGCTCAGGGATCAGAGCTACCAGGTGGCACATGAGGCCAGGGATGAGGAGGGGCTGAAAACAAGGACTTCATACAAATTCTATATAAGGAGGTGTTAGACCACCAGGTCTCCAGTCACATCCAGGGCAGCCAGTAGACTATTACTCCTGTAACCAGGCTGGAGAAAGTGGATTTATTCTATGAAGACTGTGAACCAGATGGGCTCTAGAGTCGGGACATTAGGAACAGCAGAAGGCAGGGAGAGGCACTGCACTGAAAACAGAGGCCCTAAAAGGAAGTCCACATCCTGAAGGACGAGATCCCAGCCCTGCTCACCCACTTGGCTTCCAGAATGCTGGCAGGCCCACCCCCACCCCTACACAGAAGGTTGGAAGATTCTTTCCTGCAGAAACCAAATGACTCCACAGAAAAGTTCAAGAGATGTTGACTTCTGGGAATTTCCCAACAAAGCAGGTGGGTTCCTGCCCAATCACTCTATATTATATAAAACCCATCCTTGACAAGCTCCTCCCACCTCTATACAGATCACCCAATAGGCTTTTTAGTGTCTCACTCTTACATAAAAATGATAACCAAGGATCACCATACATTTGAGGAAAGCAATCAACATGAAAAGACAGAGCAGAAGACAAACAGAATAAAGGGACTCAAAGGAACAGAAACAAGGAACGAAATAAAACCTCAGGAAATAAACATTATCAACGTAAGAACAGGGTTAGAAAAAACTGAAACAATTAGTGCCAAGTTTCTGGAAATTAAAAAATGATAGTAGAAATAAAAATATAAATAAAGAGCTAGAAGATAAAGTTGAGTAAATCTCTCAGAAAGTGGAACCAAAGAAAGAGATTGGAAATACAAGAGAAAAGATAATTAGAGGACCAAAAGTTTCAGAGAAAAGAGAGAAATGAGAGGAGAAAATTATAAAAAAAAAATAAAATAACAAGAGGGGCCGGACTGGTGGCGCAGCAGTTTAGTTCGCGCTTTGGCAGCCCGGGGTTCGCGGGTTTGGATCCCAGGCGCCTGCCGACGCACTGCTTGTCAGCCATGCCGTGGCGGCGTCCCATATAAAGTAGAGGAAGATGGGCACGGACGTTAGCCCAGGGCCAGTCTTCCTCAGCAAAAAGAGGAGCATTGGCAACAGATGTTAGTTCAGAGCTAGTCTTTCTCACAAGAAAACCCCCCAAAACCAAGAAATTTTCCTAGAACTGAAGGATATAAACTTCCAGTTGAAAGAGTCCATCCTGTGCTCAGCACAATGAATAATTTTTTAAAAGACCCACCCCCGAGGCCCACTGTGAAATTTCAGAATATATTTCAGAATACATGGGATAAAGAGAACAGTTTGCAGAGACAAAAAACAGTTCACATACAAGGACTGAGTGGCATCAGAATTTTCAATAGCATCTCTGGAAGCCATAAGACAAAGGAGCAATGCTTTCAAAACTCTGAGGTGAAATGATTTCCAACCTAGAATTCTATAGCAGACAAATTATCAGTCGAGTATAAAAGAGAATAAAGATATTTTTAGACATGCAGGGTCTCAAATTTTACCTCCCACACACCCTTTTATCAGGAAGCAACTGGAGGATATGCTCTACCAAATAAATGAGCAAACCAAGAAAGAGGAAGACAGGCATCCAGGAAACCGGGCCCAACAAAAAGGCAAAAAGAATCAGCTGTGCAGCAAGCCTCACAAACAGGCAGATCCAACCATCGCTGGAGGATGAGGGGCTCCAGGGGGAAGTCTGCAGGAGAAAATGATGCTGACAAGATCAACTGAAGTGTCTGCCTGGGATGTGGAAAACAACACATAGGGATTTTAAAATTATGGTTGTAGTTTGGGAATTAAGAGTGAGCTGGACATAGAAAATTCAGAAAACCAACAAGAGGAGTGGTTAATGGACTGTACAAGGAAAAAAGAATTGTAGTATACTAACTGGTTCAGCAGATAACTAATATTAACAGCCATAATAATATAAATATAAACATTAGACTCTGATGTAACTAAAAATTGTGGTATATCTGAAGGATGAAGGGGGAGGCAGTGGACGGACAGAGTGCAAGAAAGCTAAACCCTCCTCTTCCATAACAAAGACTGACGGAGGACATTTAAAATTTTAAATCTAAAATTTAGAAATCAAGAAATAGCAGCATAATAATCAGAAATATGGAGGAAACATCTGAAGAAAGCTAAGAGCTGGAAACGGTTGCTTTCCCAGAGGACCTCAGGTGTGCATAAATGGGCTCCTGGTAAAAATGGCACAGAAATGATCCTGACACTATACGGCAGGTTAGACGAGCCCCCGTAAACTATGAAGTGTATAATTCTGGTAACCTTGGCTTCCTGTGGCCATGTGTTTTTGTGTTTCAACCACGTGATGAAAGGCAGTGACTTTGAAGGGTTTATTCCCTCATGAGAGAAAAACACAAGTGGAAAAGCAATGCTGCATTTTAACTTCACAAGTGACACAGCTCACACAATGAACTTGGAAGGATGGCCTCCTTGTTCTACAGAGCCAGCAAGAAGTTCCCTCCTCTCTCCTGCCAAGGATAATAGTCTTCAGAACAGACATATTGGTTATCGTCAATGTTGCTCTCTAAAGCATTCTATTCCAGGCCCTTCTGTTTCTAGTCAGTAATTTATGTGGACACACACACATAAATTGTCAAGTTCCTTGAGAGCAGGGACTATCTGAAACCTTGTGCACTCGCTCTAAGAACTGCTATTTTCAGTCACTGTTATCTTAGGCAAACCCAGCACTGCCTCCCTATCAATGCCTATAACGGGAAGGGGGGATCTGAACAGCAGCAAGGAGTGCAGAGGGAAACTGTCCTTATGGACATGACTACCTGAGAAGTACACCACCACGAAGTGAAACCACTACAGGAGTTCTCTGCTGTTACTACGACATATTCATAAGGATTAACATAGAAACCAAATTTTTACAAGCTATATTTCCCTCATGGTTTACACTGTTACTTTGGGGGATCCTTATCTTTTATTTGATTCAGTTTACCTTAGCATGGCTTCTTAACACTTAAGTATTCACTGTTTCTGTTCCACAACTGCAGAAAAGGCACAGAACTGCTGTACTGCATGAAAATGGTCTCCAGAGTTCAAAACTCTAAGTGGTGAATCATTCCATGTATTCACCCACTGCAAAAACAGTTGTCACACCGCATACTCCATGAGAGCAGGGACCATGCCTGTCTTGTGCCACCTTCCCAAGCAGCAAGCACACAGTACTGGGCATGCAGTAAATACTTAAATATTTGTGGGGAGAGGGAAGAAGGGGAAAAGCCACTGCACTATTCTACCTTACAATAAATAAGACCAAGTCCCTGCCCTAAAGAACCTCAGAGACACAGAAACAAAAAATTATAATGCAACGTGATATGTGCTGTCAAACAACTGTGCAAATGCTACGGGAATACAGAGGAAGGCTTGGATGAACGGCACTGCATTAGCAAAAGGGATGAAAGGGCTCTGCAAATGGGAAGTGTGTGATCGCACTGCAGCCAAAATGATATTTTAAAACAGACACCTTCCAGCTTTCTGCATTCCTCAAACAGGGTCTTCTTTCCTAGAAGACCATGCTCCTTCCTGCCTCTTCCCCAACCCCCATTCCATCTTGCCTCGTCAACTCCTATTCAGCATTGAGCAAAACCCTCCTCTTCAGGGAACTCTTCCCTTTCCTTCCCAGGCCAGGCGGGGCTCTTCATGAGCTCCTTGTAGAGCTCCTTGTACTTTGCTTTCATTACAACGATCTCAATTTAGAGCTCTATATTTGTCATTATTTGACTGTCTTTCTCACTAGACCACAAGCAACTTAGGGGCAGACCCAGATATGTTATGTTTACCACTGTATCCTCTCTACCAAGAAAACACTGCACCTGGCACATGCTGAGAGCTCAAAAGGTAAGAGAAATCTACACCCAAAAGCACGAGGGGCCTAGCTATTTAAGGAAAGGTACAATAAGTTATTTTTTTATGTTATAGAAACTATTTATAAGAACTCAAATATCCTCTGTCAAGTTATTTCTTGGGTAAAAAAATACTGCACAAATTTTACTAAATATATGTGCAGACTCATACTACTCTAAGATAACATGTTACCTAGAAAGAAAAAGCAATGTTTCTTCTATTGTTTAGTGAGTGAGTGTGTGTGTGTCTGTGTGTGTGTGTCTGTGTGTGTGTGTCTGTGTGTATGTCTGAAGAAGAGCTTTTAAGAATGATTTGCTCCCTGGCTTGTCAAAGTCCAGAGGCTTAACTGGACTGAGATAGGAGGGCAAGATGCCTTAATTAGTCACATTTGGGGGGAAAATGCCTCCACCTTAGAGAAGCCATAAATCCTGGCTTATATCTGTTGTCCTAGCATAATTATTAACATCTTCCTGGCCTAGACAATAAATTTACTCCTTCCAGACTTTGAGACACCTTTCTTGGAATTTTGAGTCTAAAAGGCCTGGAAATAACAGCTAACATTAAATGTTTACTATGAGAAAAGCATACTTTAAAGTGGATTAAAGAACTCATTATCTACTTTTCACCAGAATCCTATAAGGGTACCCTAGGAATTGACAAATATGGAGGTGAACAACATACCAGGGTCACAGAGCTGGAATGGGTGACACTGGGTTTAACGCCAAAATCTTAACCATTGTGCTATATACAACTTCTTGAAAACTGCTCTCTCCTCGCTGTTTTTCTCATTCCTGAGTAAGATGAATTCCCCATAGCTCATATTCTTTCATTTCCGCCCTGTTTCACATTCCCCACTCCTCATTCATTCTGTCTTGCTCTTTTTCTCTCTCTCCAGGGTCACAGGAAACCAATAAAGAGTACTGAGAGAGAGGCCCTATGTTCTAGGTAGGAAATGGGCCCCAGAGGGAAACGAATAGAGGTAGTTAACTCAAAGACTTCCATTAACATTTCCAGAATCCAATTAGCTGACAGACTTTGTTACTTAAGGTAACTATTGAAAGCATCAACATTATAATGAAAGATACAAGTTGACTGAATTCATTTAATCTTAAAGTATTTAAAATGATTATTTTGCTGTTTTGAGGAAATTTAAATGATAAAAAATTTCAACATAGAAATTAATAGTACATGCCAAAGGAATGAACACCTCAAATGAAATTTATTATGAGATTTTAGGTCCTACATACACCACATATATTTCCTAAATGTTCCAAGCGCCACAGACAAAAACAGTATTCTGAATGTGGCTAATATGTAAGCTGAATGTCAAAGATCTAAACTTTTTTTCACACATGCAACTGGCCCATATGAGTGAATCCTGGACTTGACACACATTAGCTGCAAAATCTCTAGTAAATCACCTAACCTCTATGGAAAATGGAGATTTCACTAGCCCTACCCCTACCCTGAGAAAGGTGTTTTGTGGAATAAATGGGACAATGTATGTGAAAAAAATTATAAACTGGAATCTAAAATATAACAGCTTGGCATCAATATCTAAAGAGAGGCAAGACATTCCAAGAATGAGACCAGTGTATACATGCTGACATGAAAAACATGTAAGATATATGAAGTGGAAAATGCACCTGCATAACAGTATGTAGAGTATGATCTCATTTCTTTTTTTTTTTTTTTCTAAGCCTATACTTACATGTAGAAGGCTACATACCAAACTGTTAAGACTGATTCGTTCTGGGGGTGGGGCACATATTACTCATGTAATAAAACATACACATGCACAAACTGACAGAGACTCTCCTTGACCAAATTTTAGTCAGGCTTCTCCAAGCACTCTTTTCAGCTAGGCCTGGATTTTGGTCCCCATCCTGTCTTTGCCCTGTTCAGCCCAGTCTTAGCAAGATTTCCTGTTAAGTAAGTTCATCAAGAGTCACCCCACCCTTGATATCTGATTAAGTTCCTCATCCCCCCACCTGAGATGTCTAAGTCCTTGGCCTGCCTTTAGCAAGAATCCCCCTTCCCTTGATGTCTCCTCTTAGTAATTTTCCATCCACTGACCCCCCTCACACCCTGCTCCTTGGCTATAAATCCCCACTTGTCCTTGTTGTATTTGGAGTTGAGCCTGATCTCTCTTCCCTATTGCAGCAGTCTTTAAATAAAGTCTTCCTTACTGTTTTAGCAAGTGTCACAACAATTTTTCTTTAACAACACACACACACTCCCTTTTTTTTTTAAGTGAAGCCAGATCTACTCCAGAGAGATGGGCTTCTGATTATGAGATTCTTAAAAGAGTTCTTTTAAGAAGGGATTCTTGAGATAATTTATTTCTGGGTTTGGCCTCCTTTTTAAAAAACCTGTGATCTTTGATTTTTCCAGCCTCTGGAGGATGAAAATCAATGATTCCCATTTGCTTCTGAAGGGAGCTCTTCAATTACAGAGGCTAAGAACAAGCTTGCCTGAAAGAGTGCAATACTGTCCCCAAGGGAGGGGACCAAACGGGTCAGTGATTTCAAAGGCTAGTGTATTTTAGAAGATGTGTAGAAATTGTACATAATGGTTAAGTACCGCTAGTTTAAGTGATGGTGAGGCTAGGGGAGGTGAATGAGTCAACTGGGGGTAACCAATCCCAGACAGTCTACATCCTAAAATAGTCTGTCCCTTCTTCTCCATTTCCAAAGTCGCTGCCTTACTCCCGAAATAACCTCCAACATGATCTTGGCTACCTTAAGTCTCTTCTTCCATCGACAAAAAACACTCTACAATGTTGTCACTATCAACTTTCTAAAATACACATCCAATCAAGTTTTTCTCCTACAGAGCTTCTGATGGCTCTCTCTTACCTATAGGAAAAACTTCCTAGCCTGACATGCAGTAAGGATCTTTCCAAGCTATCTTGTTACCTTTTTGGCTCCACCACCCTCACACTCCAATACACACTCTGGACACAAGGTATACACCATCTGTTTTTGTACTTGCTGTTCTCTCTGCTTCACCCCATCTTAATCTCTGTGAAATCTCAAACATCCTTCAAAACTCCATGAAATGTCACCTCACTTTCCAGGCTGCATTAACTTTATCCACAGCTCTTCTTTATAGACTTCTATTTAAAACATTTACAATACTATGTTCTCTTTATGTGTTTACAATAAACTTGTTTTCTTCATCAGACAATGAGCTCAAGGGAAGGGGCCTTGTTTTCTTCATCTCTCAATCTCCAGTGCCTAAAACCATCTTGTCCAAAACCTTTACTTTATAGATGGGAAAATGAGATACAGTGAGAAGAAGGGACAGCTAGTAAATGGCTGAGCCAGACTGGAACTAAGGCCACCTGTCTCCCAGTGAAATGTTCTTTTCACTACACCACATACTAGCATAAATCCTCTTTACTTCCTCATATGACACTTGTCCTCAGCTCTCTCCTTTGATCATCTTCCCTGCCCTTCTCCTCTTACTTCTCTTCATGAAGTGACCTACCAAGAGTCTTGAACATTCAGTCCAGCAGACAGAAAAATACTCTAATTGTTGAGTCTCAGAGTCATTTTCCTAGTGAGTAAGTCTATAAATCTTGGTGTGAGGAATGGTCTGGTACTGTGAGGTCAGGTGAAAGGAAAGGGGGTGAGGTTAGTCTATGAGGTTTGCCAAGGAAGCTAGAGCTCTCTGCCGGGACTGATGCAGAGCAAGTCATCCCCCACCTGGTGCTAACCTCTGGCCTGCCTAGCATCCAGTCCACGGCAAAGACTTCTTATTCAAGTGCCACCATTTACTCTGAACCAAGAAAGCCAGGATACAAGTGCTTCTCAGAATCATTTTACTAGTAGCCTCCTCTCCACTTTAGAGTATGCTCTATGCTCTATGTAGCCAAGGTGACTTCCCTAAACAGATTATTTCCTTTCTAAAAATTAAATTCTGTTCTTGAAGGAAGCGTGGCAATTATTTCTGAAAATACATGCTTACAGGTTAGACAGATCAAATTGTGCTGCCTTAAGCTTTTCTGTTTAAATTAACTTTTTAAAGTTATTTCTCCATAATTTAGTAGGCACTGTAGCCACTTGGTTGCAACTTCCGTTAGTGAAAACAGCTGAACAAGACACATTACTTTGGAAGATTTTTTTCAAGTTGGTTTTAACCAAGTCCAGGTTTTCTCACTTTCTTTGTCTCTATTTGTAATATGTTTAAATTTAGCTTAATCCCAGAGCCTGTCTCAGGAACTCTACTGAGATGTGTATTTAATCAGCCTCCCAAATCTGCTCCATTTGCCAAATTCCTTTTCTAGCTTTCCCAAAAGACACATAGTACCCTGTCCTTGGAGTCTGTCCAAAAATAAGCACTCACTTTGGATGACTAAGAACCTTGGCAAATACCTGGCTAAAAAGCAAGGCCATGCTGTGTGTAGCATCTACCAACTGAGGAATAAGAGATTTGATCATGAAGGTTATTAAGGAAACAGTTTCCCAAACTGGAGGGCTTTCCCACAAATGGCTTTTTGCTTCTCAAATTTTAAATGTTCAAAAGGCATCCATTTACAACAAGCAAAACTCTATATGGAAAGAAACATAACTTCATACATCAAAGAACAAAAGGAAAGCCCTATCATCTGCTGATGGCCTAGAGTATGAAGAAATCCAGAAAGTCTTTAATGAGTCTAACAGACGCTGTCTTTTAGAAGTAAAATAGCTATAAGAGAGTCTACTATGTACTAGATATCACACTAGACACCTAATATACATTAGCCCTATTAAATAAGAACTTGCATTTTACAAACTTTAACATATTCAGAGAGAACTAGAGAGAGGTGAAGGCACTTGCCCAAAGACACATAGCTAGTGGGGAACCAGCATGCAAACCTGTTCTGCCTGACCCCTAAGTCTATATTACTCTATTTACCACCTACCTCAGTTAATTGTCTGGTAGATTTAAGTAACTATAGGTTCATATAACCATTCTGTTAATAATGAAAGCCTTAAAAAGTCTATGGATTCTAAAAAGTTCTAATAATATCTCTGTGTTAGCTCCTAATACTTAGGCCTTTGTGTATACACCTTGCCCACGGTTTTGCTTTCCGTGGTTTCAGTTACCCATGGTCAACCATGGTTTGGAAGCAGATGATCCTCCTTCTGATGTACTGTCAGGTCAATAGTAGCCTAATGCCACGTCACAATGTCTACATCATTCACCTCATTTCATCTTGTCGTGTGGGCATTTTATGATCTCACACCATCACAAGAAGAAGGGTGAACGCAGCACAATAAGATATTTTGAGAGAGAGACCACGTTCACATAACTTTTATTACAGAATATTGTTATAATTGTTCTATTTTATTATTAGTTGTTGTTAATCTCTAGTAAACTTTATCATAGGTATGTATGTGTAGGAAAAAACATAGTATATACAGGGTTCTGTACTATTTGCAGTTTCAGGCATCCACCGGGGGTCTTGAAACGTATCCCCTGTGGATAAGGGGGGACTACCATACAGCAATTATTGACAAAAATTTAGAGACTGACTCAAAACCAAGACTTATTATGCCTCTAAACAGTAATATGAACTAAATGCCACACTCCAAGCTGGTTCTTTGAAAAGAGCAATACAACTGATAAATGTCTAGTTGGGCTAACCAAAAAAAAAAAAGAGAAGACACAAATTACTACTAGCAAAAATGAAAGAGGGGCCATTACTACAGATCCCATTGACTTTATTTTATTTATTTATTTATTTAATTTTTTGTGTGTGAGGAAGACCAGCCCTGAGCTAACATCCATTGCTAATCCTCCTCTATTTGCTGAGGAAGACTGGCCCTGGGCTAATATCCGTGCCCATCTTCCTCTACTTTATATGGGATGCCGCCACAGCATGGCTGACAAGCAGTGTGTCGGCAGGAGCCCAGGATCCGAACCCGTGAACCCCAGGCTGCCAAGCGCTAACTAAACCGCTGCGCCACTGGGCCGGCCCCCCCATTGACTTTAAAAGGATAATAAAAGAATATTATGAACAACTCTATTCTCACAAATTTGATAACTTACATGAAATGAACCAGTTCCTACCAAAATTCACACAAGAAGAAATAGATAATCTGAATGGGTCTATATCTATTAAAGAAATTGAATCCACAATTAATAACCTTAACAAAACACAAAGCACAGGCCCAAATGGTTTCACTGGTGAATTCCGTTAAACATTTAAAGAAGAAATTATACCAATTCTCTGCAATCACTTTCAGAAAATAGAAGCAGAGAGAATACTTCCTAACTCATCCTATGAGGCCAGCACTAACCTAATACCAAAACTAGACAATGACATCATGAGAAAGGAAAATTACAGACCAGTATCCCTCATGACACAGATGCAAAAATCTTCAACAAAAAAGACTAGCTAATCAAATACAATAATGTATAAAAAGAATTATATACCACCACCACCAAGTGGAATTTATTCCAGGTATACAAGACTGATTCAACATTTGAAAATCAATTAATGTAATCTATCATGTCAACAGACAAAAGAAGGAAAAATCATATGATTATATCAATATATGCAGAAAAAAAAAATTTGACAAAATCCCAAACCCATTCATGATAAAAATTCTCAGGAAACTAGGAATGGAGAGGAACTTTCTCAACTTGATAAAGAACATCTACAGTTCTCTCTCAGAGGTAATTGTTCCAAGAGTAGTTGTAAATTTGTTGTGTCTGTGGGAGGAGGTGAATTCAGAGTCCTCCTACGCTGCCATCTTGACACTGAATCCAAGAACATCTACAAATAATCCTACAGCTAACATCGTACTTAATGGTGACAAACCAGATGCTTTTCCCCTAAGATCAGGAACAAGACAAGGATATTCCCTCTAACCACCCCTATTCAACATCATACTGGAAGTCCTAGCTAAGGCAATAAGAAAAGGAAATAAAAAGTATTTGGATTGCGAAGAAAGAAATAAAACTGTTCACAGATGATATGATTATCTATGTGGAAAGTTCCAAAGAAACAACAAAAAAACCTCCTGGAACTAACCAATTATAGCAAGGTTGCAGGATACAAGGTTAGTATACAAAAGTTACTCGCTTTCGCATACACCAGCAATGAACAACTGGAGTTTGAAATTAAAAACATAGTACCATTTACATTAATTAGCACCCCAAAATAAAATACTTTGGTATAAATATAACAAAATATGAATATGATCTATATGAGGAAAACTACAAAACTCTGATAAAAGAAATCAAAGATCTAAATAAATGGAGAGGTATTCCATCTTCATGGCTAGGAAGACTCAATTATTATCAAGATATCAATTCTTCCCCTAACTTGATCTATAGATTCAATACAATCCCAATCAAAATCCCAGCAAGTTATTTTGTGGATATCAACAAACTGATTCTAAAGTTTATATGGAAAGGCACAAGACCCAGAATAGCCAACACAATACTAAAGGAGAAGAACAAAGTTGGAGGACTGACATTACCAAATTTCAAGACTTACTACAAAGCTACAATGTTCAAGACAGTGCAGTATTAGTGAAAGAAAAGTCAAATAGATCAGTGGAACAGAAGGCCCACAAAGAGACCCACAAAAATATAGTCAACTGATCTTTGATAAAGGAACCAAGGTAATTCAATGGAGAAAGGACAGCCTTTTCAACAAATGGTGTTTCAACAATTGGGCATCCACAAGCAAAAAAATGAATCGAGACACCGACTTCAAAGCTTTCACAAGAAATTAACTTAAAATGGATCATAGGCCTGGCCTAAATGTAAAATGCAAAACCATAAAACTTCTAGAAGATAACATAGGAAAACAATCTAGGTGACCTTGGGTTTGGTGATGACTCTAGAGATATAACACCAAAAGCAAGATCCATGAAAGAAAAAATTGGTAATTTCATTAAAATTAAAAACTTCTGCTCTATGAAAAACACCATTAAGAAAATGAAAAGACAAGCCACAGCCTGGGAGAAAAATCTTTGTAAAACACATATCTGATAAAGGATGTGCATCCAAAACATGCACAAAACTCTTATAACTCAACAATAAGAAAACAAACAACCCAGGATATAAAATCAATATACAAAATCTGTTGCGTTTCTTTACACTATTAACGAACTATCAGAGAAATTAAGAAAACAATCCCATTTACAATTGCATCAAAAAGAATCAAATACCTAGGAATAAATTTAACCAAGGAGGTGAAAGACCTGTACACTGAAAGCTATAAGACATTGATGAAAGAAACTGAAGAAGACAAAAATAAATGGAAAGAGATCCTATGCTCAAGGACTGGAAGAATTAATATTGTTAAAATGTCCTTACTACCCAAAGCAATCTACAGATGCAATGCAATCCCTATCAAAATTCCAATTTTGATATTGGAATATTCTTCATGGAAATAGAACAAACAATCTTGAAATTTGTATGGAACAACAGAAGACCCCAAATAACCAAAGCAATCTTGGGAAAGAACAACAAACCTGGAGGCATCATGCTCCCTGATTTTGAACTATATTATAAAGGTATAGTAATCAAAATAATATGAGGCTGGCATAAAAACACACACACAGATCAATGGGACAGAATAGAGAGCCCAGAAATAAACCCATACATATATGGTTAATTAATTTATGACAAAGGAGCCAAGAACATACAATGGGGAAAGCACAGTCTCTTCAATAAATGGTGGTGGGAAAACTAAACAGCCACATGCAAAAGAATGAAACTGGACCCTTATCTTACACCATACACAAAAATCAACTCAAAATGGATTAAAGACTTGAACGTAAGACCTGAAACCATAAAACTCCTACAAGAAAACATAAGAGGAAAGCTCCTTGACATTGATCTTGGCGATGATTTTTTTGGATCTGACACCAAATACAAAGGCAACAGAAGCCAAAAATAAACAAGTGGGACTACATCAAACTAAAAGCTTCTGCAAAGCAAAGGAAGTCATCAACAAAATGAAAAGGCAACCTACTGAATGGGAGAAAATATTTGCAAATCACATATCTGATATGGGGCTAATATCCAAAATATATAAGAACTCATACAACTCAACAGCAAAAAAACAATCCAACTAAAAAATGTGCAGATCTGAATAGACATTTTTCCAAAGAAGACATACAGATGGTCAACAGGTACATAAAAAGATGCTTAACATCACTAATCATCAAGGAAATGCAAATCAAAACCACAATGAGATATCACCTCACACCTGTTAAAATGGCTATAATCAAAAAGACAAGAAATAACAAGTGTTGATGAGGATGTAGAGAAAAGGGAACCCTTGTGCACTGTTGGTGGAAATGTACACTAGTGCAACCATTATGGAAAACAGTATGGAAATTCCTCAAAAAATTAAAACTAGAACTACCATATGATCCAGCAGTTCCATCTCTGGGTATTTATCCAAAGAAAACTAAAACACTACCTCAAAAAGATATATGCACCTCTGTGTTCATTGAAGCATTATTTACAATAGCCAAGATATGGAAACAACCTACGGATGAATGGATAAAGAAAATGTGGTGTGTGTGTGTGTATGTATATATATATACATACACACACACACAATGGAATATTATTCAGCCATAAAAAGTTGGGAAATCTTGCCATTTGAGATGACATGGATGGAACTAGAGGGCATTATGATAAGCAAAATAAGATAAATAAGTCAGGCAGAGAAAGATAAATACTGTATGATCTCACTTATAAGTGAAATCCACCCCCCCCCAAAAAAAACCAAGCTCCCAGAGAACAGATTGGTGGTTGCCAGAGGCAGGGGTTGGGGAGTGGAGGATGGGCGAAATGGATGAAGGGGGTCAAAAGGTACAAATTTACAGTTATAAAATAAATAAGTCATGAAGACATAATGTACCGAATGGTGACTATAGTTATAATACTATACTGCATATTTGAAAGTTACTAAAAGAATAGATCTTAAAAGTTCTTATCACAAGAAGAAAAAAATTTTTGCAACTATGTATGGTGATGGATGTTAACTAGATTTACTGTGATGATCATTTCATAATGTATATAAATATTGAATCATTATATTGTACATCTGAAACTAATACGTTATGTGTCAATTAAACCTCAATTTAGGAAAAAAAGAAAGAAAACAACCTAATTCAAAAATAGGCAAAAGATTTGAACAGACACCTTACCAAAGAAGACATACAGATGGCAAAGAAGCATAGAAAAGATGCCCAACATCATATGTCATTAGGGAACTACAAATTAAAACAACAATGAAATACCACTACATACCTATTAGAATGGCTAAAATCCAAAACACACCACCAAATGCTGGTGAGGATGTGGAGCAACAAGACTCTCATTCATTGCTGGTGGGAATGTAAAGTGAAGCAGCCACTTTGAAAGCTAGTTTGGCAGTTTCTTACAAAGCTTAATATAGGCTTACCATATGATCCAGTAATCACTCTCCTAGGATTTACTCAAATGAGCTGAAAAATTATGTCCACACAAAAACCTGCACATGAATGTTTACAGCAGCTTTATTCATAAGTGCCAAAACTTGGTAGCAACCAAGATGTCCTTCAACAAGTGAATGGATAAACAAACTGTAGTACATCTGGACAATGGAACATTATTCAGCAACAAAAGGAAATGTACTATCAAGCCAAAAAGACATAGAGGAACCTTAAATGCATATTACTAAGTGAAAGAAGCCAGTCTGAGAAAGCTACATACCGTATGATTCCAACTATATGACATTCTGGTAAAGGTAAAACTATAGAGAGAGTAAAAAGATCAATGGTTGCCAGAGGGTCAGGGGGGTGTGGAGGAGGGATAAACAGATGAAACACAGGGCATTTTTAGGGCAGTGAAACTACCCTATATGATATTATAATGGTGGATACGTAACATTATGCATTTGTCAAAACCCATAGAACTGTACAACACAGAGTGAACCCTCATGGACTTTAGTTAATAACAACATATCAATATTGGTTCATCAACTATAACAAATATACCACACAGTTGAGATGTTAATACCACACATAAAGATGTTAATAACAGGGGAAGCTGGAGATGGAGGGAGAGAAGGGGTATATGGGAACTCTCTGTACTTTCTGAGCAATTTTTCTATAAACGTACAACTGCTCTAAAAAAATTAAGTCTATTGAAAAAATCCCACACTTTCTAAAAGTGCCAGAAATAACCATGTACCATAATCCAAAACATGGGAAGAAAAATATCAGCATCAGGATGAAAAGAGGCACAAATCAACAGGGTGGCACAATTTAAATACAAGTCAAGATTCTAACTTTCCATCCCCTGCCTGTAGGCTTCAGTTCTCAACTGAGGGATCAGGCTAAGAGAAGTGGGTGCAATTACACAATAACAAAATATTACGGAGATGGGGCCACCGGTTGGCACAGCAGTTTAGTCCACGCTTTGGCAGCCCGGGGTTCACGGGTTTGGACCTGGGCGCCGGCTGATGCACTGCTTGTCAGCCATGCTGTGGCGGCATCCCATATAAGGTAGAGGAAGATGGGCACAGATGTTAGCCCAGGGCCAGTCTTCCTCAGCAAAAGGGGGAGGATTGGCAACAGATGTTAGCTCAGGGCTGGTCTTCCTCTCACACACACACACACACACACACACACACACACACACACAAAATTATGGCAATAAAAGAAACTGTAGAGATCACCCACCTACTCACTTACTCTTAAGATTGGGAGCATGAAACCTAAACGTTTAGACTCCTGTTTTATCTCCTAGAATCCGATAGTTCACATCTCTTTTAAGCTACTAACCTCAAATATAGACCATAAACCCAAGCGAGTATTTGAGCTCTGGCCACTTGTGATGACTGTTCATAGCAAATCGCCCATTGCTCTGTCATGTACTGCTAAGTCACCAGTTGCTCTAGAGAGAGCTGGTGAAGTGGAGAAAATTTTCCCTTGGAATCTAGTCCTTCAAAGAAATGTGAGATGGCCAAGGTGTGGTCTAGTGCTAAGAAGACACCAAAATATTTTAATTGGAGGATGGTATGAGAAATTCCACCTGACTACTAAGTATCCCCAAAGGACCATGAAAGGGAGTGAACATAACTCCACAAATTGAAGGCAACCAATAGCGCTTACAACCCCTGTGTACACAAATTCCTCAAGGTTAACCACTAGGATAATGTTACTAAGAATCTAATACTTTGTAGGCTAATGATATTATCAACCTCTAATAATGTATCACTTCTAGCAACCACAACAACTACACTGAGAACAGTTCCTGGAAGTGCCAGAGCTCAATTGCAAGTCAATTCCCTGACTCCGTACAGTGTGTGGTCAATCCCAATCCCAGCACAAGTCAGACCAAGTCCCTCTCAGGTTTCTTAGCCCAGGTCACACACACTGCTGCTTTGTGACATCTCTGAAATGTCTTTAAAGAATGAGCAGCTGTCAATTTTAAGGACTGACTAAGGTTATACCAGGAATGTCAGAAGCGTTGAACATCAGAGAATCTGATGTACCCATTAACAGATTAAAGAAAAACCATATGTTCCTTTCATTAGATATAAAATATTTGATGATTCAACTCATTCATGATAAAAAAAACTTCAATTAACTAATGCCAATAATATATTAAATGAAGGAAGATGCAGATTATGTATCATCATCAAAAGAAAAAGGGAATAAATTTGCATAAGCATGGGATAAACTCTGAAGGGACTGAAGGAAGGAAGAGACACTATCGATTTTTATAGTTTGACTTTTTCTATTGTGAGGATGTATTATTTTAATAATTTTAAAATGATATGTTTGTTTGAGAAACGTTAGAATCAATAGCACTCCTAATCTTGGTTCATTTAATTTTATATCAAACATATAGAAAAGACTGTCTACTAAGAATTACCAGAAAAAAAAATTTCTCGATTATATAGATGGATGCAAATTAAACCATCTCTCATTTCCATTTTTCCTCCAATTTCTCATTCTCACCATGTGTGTCACACGCAGACTCCTATAGGTGCCTCAAGGAGAGAGGTCATATCAAGTATATTGACCTGAACACTCTGCACATTGATTAAACACATTTTTCAAGAGAAACAATGTGAAACAGCACATTCCAGGCTTCTTAGATTCGTCTTCAGGTCAGTGAACTACATTGGTCAACTCAGAGTGCTCAGCGAGATAAGGAATGTATACTTAATCTTTTCATTATCTTCCAAATTTATGGGCAGTTGTTTTCCAGAGATAACTATGTGGAATCTCAACTTTAGAGACACAAAGTACTCATCAGACAGTGCAAAATACACTCTGTTCTGAAAACCACATAGCTGTTTATCTTGCGACTATTCTTGTCTCAAAAGTGAATAGTCCCTGAGAAGTCAAGTCTGGAAATGAGAGCATTAGTGGCCATCTAATCAAGACCATGATGACTGAAACTCATTATGCTTGCACCACAGCACTTCCTCCAAAGCCTGCTCAAGTGGCCTCAACCACTGCCCGCAAGGGCTGGGAGCAGCAGTCATGTTTCTTAGCTGAGTAAGATGCGAAAAGGCCACAGAAACAGAAAATGTTCCCGACTCTTCAAGCTTGCTGTGGCTGATTTTTTGCACCATCATCTACTTTGCAGATATTTCTTCTAAATAGAATGAGGAAACCATTAACAAATACCATATGAATAAGTGAAAAGCATTAACTGTCCTTAGCATATTCCCAAATACTTTTTATTTCCGAAAGCAATTAGCAGAAGGCAACTAAATATGTCATCATAGTGCATATCATAACATTGCTAAGACAAACTGGGCTAATTCATGATAAAAATATTTATCAAATGCATACTGCAACCTAGATGTCCACTGAATCAACAAGATCTGCAAGCAAATTCCACAAACCTGATGAAACATACAGGATCAAATTAAGTAAGTTTGTCCAGAAGACTTGTGAAATCACTCCAGTAAAGCTGCTGAAGAGACTTCATTCCCCTGTCTGCAGGAGGCATGCTTTCTGTTTTGTTCCATCCCAAGACGTAAAGGGCCTGCTCTGCGGTGAAGGGCTCCTGTGACAACTCTGCTACTGATTATCTGTATGCCTGTCTACTCCAGATGTTAAAGCTAGGGAGCTCATTTGGCTGCAGATCAAGGCCATCTTTGTCAATTGTCAATCACCCTTATTGGTAACAAAAGTGATATTTCTATCTCCATCCGTCTGACTCTATGTGTATTTCACTCTCTTTTCAATTGTTTCAGAAATAACTAAAGAGAGGTATTCTTTACTTGGCTCCCTTACACCTCATAAAAGCTACCTCCAAAAGAACCTAAAATCAGTGCTCTGAGTGCTTATATAATCTACAATCAAATGTTTTTAGAACAAAAATTCATAATTCTCAGGACAACCAGTTAACACTGTAACTACTTATGAGTTTCAAAGATACACTTGTTCATCAGACTCTTCCAAATTCAGACAGGGGAAAAAAAAAACAAACAACAAAGTAGGAACCACCGGGGTATCCCAGAAGTCAGAAAACAAAAAAACTAAGTAAAAAATGAAAATTCAAATGTGACAGAAATACACTTATGAGGGGGAGGGATGGGAGAATGAGTATGTTATGTTATGTGCACGGCACAGACTGTGACCATGAGAGGCATGTGACAGACACTTATCCACTGATGGGCAAACGCGTACATACGTGAGGAACAGGATGATTTGTGTCAGGGCAGGGACAATGACACAGGCTTTTTCCACAAAGCAATTTCACCTCATTCCTCAAGGGAGAGGACAGCTCTCTTTGGGGAAGATATTGGAGACCTCCCTTGCCCCCTAACTCTAAAAAAGCCTAAATAAGATTGATTTTTTCGGGGGGGCCAGTTGAATAGGCCTAAAAGGATTTTTCCCAATCTGCTTGATGCCTGAAATTCTTCTAAGAAAAAGAAAAGCCTTTTAAACTGCAATTAGAAATAAATGGCTTAAAATGTGCTTTAAAATGGTTGAGAAGTAATGCACTTGCTATGATTACATTTTATCTAATTATTAAATAAATGGCATCAGAACCTTCTTAGATTAGATGGAGGGAAAGAGAAGAGAACAGGAGGTCAATAGGTGCCTTAAGTGGAAGAGGGGGCACTGCAGAGGGAGGTATAGGGTAGGGTAGGAGGGAAGGATGTAAAACCATCATTTAAAATGATGATATACTAGAAAATTCAATGACAAAGAAAGTGTCCATGATAGAATGGTAAAGGCTATGAGGTAACTGACTTAAGTCAGGCCCTAGGACCTTGTCCTAATAAGTTTCCCCACTATGGACATCATAAAGACTGTTGTCAGATTCATTTTCCTGAAGTCAGTCTGATCATTACTAGCCCACTCCAAAACCTTCAGCAGCACCCCTCATCCTTCAAAATGAGGCCAAAACAACTCAGTGAAGGATTCATGACTTGTGAGATCCAGCTGCAACTTATTTTTCCCAATCTTATTTTCCTCCTTACTACTTTACACCCCATTGATTCAGCAAAATTGAATATGCACAGCCTCTTCCACTTCAATGCTTTCCTTAACTGCTCTCTCCCCAGGCTGCCGCATGCCTCGATTCTGCTCCTCCTTTAAAGGCTACAGCCTCCATTACAGCTTCTCTGGTCCTCCATCCACAGAACAAGGCCTACCAGGTGTTAGGCACTCTGCTAAAGCTTTACCTAAATTATATTGTTTAATCTTCACAACCACCCTGTGAGGTACATACTTATTATCCCTATATACCAGATGAAGAAACTGAGTCTTAGAGAAATAAAATAATTTGTCCAAGGGTCCCACAATAAGTACTAAACCAGGATTTGAATCCAGGCATTCTGACTCCAGAACCCAAAGCCATAACCATCACGCTTTTTTTAGTACTACATATCCAGAAGGACTCTCTTCTCCTCTGAACTTCCATTGTACTTTACCTCTTCACACTATTTAATAATAGGGTAAAAAGTGATGTGATATGTACATATACATATGTATGTATATCCACGTATACATATGTATGAATGTGATATGTACGTAGGGCTCTTTCTAGACTCTAAGGCACTTGATATCAAGGTCTGTCCATGTGAGATCCTTCTTTGTATGTGCTTGGTATCCAGTACAGTGTTTGTGCATAGTAGATATTGGATACAATGTCTGATGAATAAGTGAAGCTATTTATCAGTCTCATGCTTTGTTCTTCAAATAAAGCAGTTTTTTATAAAAGTTTGGCTCCCAAGGAATTTACTTATCTAGGTGTCAGGAGGGATATATTTCACATTGATTGATAGCAATGAGGCCATTTAGTCCTATGCACGTTGGGGATGGAGTGAATGAACAGTGAGGGAACTGAATATCCTTAAGAGCTATCACCTCTATTAAAATGTATTAGAGGGGCCAGCAGTTAATAAATAAAAAAAATAAAATGGCCGAGTGGTTAAAGTTCCACGTGCTCCGCTTCGGCAGCCCGGGTTTGCAGGTTCAGATACCGGGCATGGACCTATTCCACTCATTAGCCACGCTGTGGCGGCGACCCACATACAAAATAGAGGAAGACTGGCATAGATGTCAGCTCAGTGCGAATCTTCTTCACCAAAAAAAAAGGAAGAAGTGTATTAGAGACTTCTTACAGGAATTAGAAACCCAGGGTTGGTTTGAGATTATGGTAGTGCTTTGACCATTAAGGAAGGAAATACACTTTAGGCACTGGGACAGTATGGCAAAAGGCCTGCAATGGAAGCAAATGAAAAGTTGAAGAGGAATATGAATTTTTTTTCCCTCGGCCTAGAAAGAATATAGAGAATTGGATGTCAAGGTAATGACCTCAATATTATATCCTAAGCCATCACCAGCTGGAGGTCCTTCACCAGCCACTCAATGACAGTCACAGACCTGTCTGCTCCCATCTGCTGCAGAGGCAATAGGGGCTCTTCAGAGGCATCCCTCAGCTGTGAAGAAAGGCATAGTCAGTATCTTATACTCTCCAGAGTCTCTACTCTATGGCAGTGGAGGTCACTCTACTTCTGCAGCCACCCTGGCCTGAACTCCCCCATTGGAGGTAAGGGTTCGCTGGCATGACAGGCACTCCCTCAATGCACACTGCAAACTGGGGGGGCTGAGCACTTTAAAACAAGTTCCTGAAGCCCCCTCACTAGTTGCTGGGAAATGCTAATCCCAACACCTCTTCACCAAGCGAGTATTTTAAATAAGTAACTTGCACCTTCTTTCTTTCAAGGTTCTTACACAGCTTGTGGCCAGAGATATTTAGGAAGTATCGATGATGCTTTTAATATTAAAATGCTGGTGTGTATTTTACTCAGTGGGGCTTTTAACAACATATATTAATTTAAAATGTTTATGCCTTCAGGATTTGGTTTAAAGATCGGAGACAACAAAAACCACAGCAAGAGGAGCCCAAATATTTTAAGCAGTTTCCTTTCTCATGTTCAAGTACAAACAACAAAGTCCAACAATGTCTGTCAGCAAGTCCTGGCTCTACATCTGATCTCAGCAGTTTTTAATGCAAACTAACACCAGGGTAATTCCCACTTCTGATTCAGAAGATAGGGCATTAAAAAAATGTAAACTAGCCCATCCCTGTGCAGAGAAACAGGAAAATGGAGTCAAATCTCTTAAGCACGTCCAAAGGACAAAACCCAAAATATTTTCTTATATTAGAGTGAATGTGAATGGTCTCACATGGCCACTGCTCTAAGAAAGGAAATAAAAACAGAAGAAGAAATCTGAGCAGCCTGGTGTTTGAAATAGCTAAAAAAAATATCACAGGCTTATAAAATAAAATGGGAAGGAAGAAGAGGGTACAAGGTTAGGACGGGGGGTAGGGGAGGGAGAGGGGAGTAAGACAAGATTGTTTTAGCTGAGATGTAGACACTTTTTTTCTTTAAATGCCTTAGCCAAAAGAAACAGGTTTCACATATGTAAGAGCAAGGGAAGCTTGGTTCAGAGCCAACTTGTCATGAAGCCCAATTTCCAACACTTACTTTGAGGCAAAGTTGCAAGGATTTTTTTCTTGCATGAGGTTCCAGGGGACGGGATATAGGGAAGACCCCTGAGCTATATGCAAATAAAAATGGGAAAATGGACAATAACTAGACAGAGTCCTTGAGTAAGGCCAAAATAATTTAAAGCTAACCAAGCTCTAGGCAGGCTCCAAAGACGTCACTGAATAAAAAACCAGTTTCACCCAGCATCGTAAGTACCCTGGGAACTAAAATGAGGGCTTCCTTCTGCAAAGATTCCCTGGAAAATGCTTCAATTTTTAAGTAGAGTAAAAGAAAAAACAAAAGTTTTCAACTCTCCAACATACACAGTTATCTGGTTGGTTCTTCCACTCTTCTCCCTTTCTGCATGTCAGTCCTCTGAATACCACAGTATACTAAGTGCCACAATTTCTGAAATAACAGCCATAAATTATTAGCTAATGACTGCCATATTAAAAAAACCCCACAATATCCTCAAATGAAAATAATGTTCAATTGCATTAATTTCCATCTAATTCATTAGTATATTTTAAAAGCATTAGCCCTGCAAACTCTTTTGGAAGATGTCAGGCAAAGCCACAAAAGGGTAGGAAGAAACCACACTCTGGTTTATCAAAGAAAGTCAAGTGTTTGAAGGAAGGGCAGTTGCTTCCAGAACATGTATAAATCCAAAACAGCCTTCCTCCTGTCGCTCTATGCATGACCCCGTCTGCCACCATGCATTTAAAATCTTTCTAAGCTTCCATTTCTAATAGATGACTTCAAACAAATCCATTTAACCAATGACATTTAGTCTACAAAAATAGTGACGGAATGATCAGTGACAAATTTAAATTCCAGACTGCCAAACAAAACTTTCAAAAAGGAACCACTGTTTTAACTCAACAATAAAAGACAAATAACCCAATTCAAATATGGCCAAAGCATTTGAAATAATCTCTTTCCAAAGAAGATATACAAATGGCTGATAAACACATGAAAAGTTGTTTAATATCATTAGCCATGAGGGAAAAGCAAATCAAAAAAAACTTTATACCTACTAGGATGGCTAAAATAAAATGGACAATAACAAGTGTTAGTGGATGTGGGAAAACTGGCATCATCATACATTGCTGGTGGGATTGCAAAATGGTGCAGCCATTTTGGAAAACAATTTGGTAGGTCCTGAAAAAGTTAAGTATAGAGTTACCATATAACTCAGCAATTCACTCCAAGAGAAATGAAGGTATATGTCCACAAAAATACTTGTACTTGAATGTTCAAAGCTGTATTATTCATAATAGCCAAAACATGGAAACAATCTGAATTTTCATCAACAGATGAATGGGTGAATAAAATGTGGCATACCTATACATGGGAATATTATTTGGCAATAAAAATGAATGAAGTACTGATACTTGCTACAACAAAGATGAACTTCAAAACCACGATGCTAAGTAAAAGTCACAAAAGGCCACATATTGTATGATTCCATTCATATGAAATGTCAAGAATAGGCAAATTGATATAGACAGAAAGGTGATTAGTAGTTGCCTGGGGAGACTGGAGGAAAACGGGGAGTGAATTCTAATGTGTATGGGGTTTCCTTTTCGGGTGATGAAAATATTCTAAAATTAGATTGTGGTGATGTTTGTACAATTCTGTGGCTATATTATAAACTACTATACTGTACACTCTAAGTAGGTGAATCTTGTAGTATGTAAAATATATCTCAAAAAAGCATTGAAAAAAACCCACACTATTTGACTGGTAGTTATGACCAGGTTAAAGAGAGAATAACACACACAAACATTATGGCATATGAATCTGTGTCTACCTTGTCTCTTATATAAGCAGAATGCTAGGAATCAGAAGATTTGGAGCTAGAAGGGACCTGAAAAAGCATCCAGACCAACTCCCTCATCCTATATATGAAAAAACTATGGTCAGAAGAGGGAAATGACTAGAGAGTGATGTCAGCATCATGGCTGAGTGAGATTCCCTCTTTGAATCTCTGCCCCCTAAGACACAACAAAAACATCATTCACATACCAACAGAGGTCAATCAAACACTACAAAGGACTCCTAAGAGACCCTTGCTGTGGTACATCTGACAGTGGAGGCACGGGAAGCGCTAAAGGACTTGAGGAGAGGTAAAGAGATTTACGCCGCCTCCCCACTCCATCAGCAAAGACAGACAGCTCAGTTCACGGACAGAGTGGGGGAGGGGCGGCCCTCTGTGGGGGGAAGCTATCGCCCTCCAGGTGCTCCCACAGACTGTCAAGAGATCCCCACTGGGAAGCAATGATGGACTGTTTCAGGGGTGTGGTCAACACCCCAAGAGAGCCAGAAAGGAAGCCCCCAGGTCGGGCAGGCGAAAGAGAGAGCCCCTCCCCCGACATGCCCTGTGCTTCAGCACGATCCCTCCAGGAACAGCAGCGGGCTCAGAGCACACCACTCATGACCTCCACCCAGTGGCGGCAAGTGGAAACTGCAGGACCAGAAATTATCAAGACGAAGAATAGCAAAGGTAAATCAGCCAGCTCTATGCAAAAGTATCTTAAGTCTCCAGACCAAGAGGAAAATGGCAAACACCCAGAAACCAACCCTGAAGGCACAGAAATCTATAACTTGAATGACAGAGAATTCAAAATAGCTATCATAAAAAGAACTCAATGAATTACAACAGAACACAGAGAAACTAATCAATGAATTCAGGGATTTCTTCACAAAAGAGAGTGAAACCAAAAGGAAAAACCAATCAGGAATATTGGAGATGAAAAACACAATGGACAAGATAAAGGAAAACCTGGAGTCTTTAAAAAGCAGAACTGACAATATGGAGGAATTAGCATTATCGAGGATAGCCATGCAGAAACCCTCCAGACAGAGGAGGAGAGAGAATTAAGACTAAAAAGAAATGAAGAAATTCTTCGAGAAACATCAGACTCAATCAGGAAAAATAATATAAGGATAATAGGTATTCCAGAAGGAGAAGACAGGGAAAAAGGAGCAGAGAATTTGTTCAAAGAAATAATAGCTGAGAATTTCCCAAACCTGGGGAAAGAGATGGAAATAACAGTGAATGAAGTCAATAGATCAGCTAAATATATAAACAGGAAAAGACAAACTCCACGGCATATAGTAGCATAGCTAGCAAAAGTTAATAATAAAGAAAAAATATTAAGGGCCACTAAACAAAAAACCAAAATAGCATACAAAAGAAACCCCATCAGGCTCTCAGCTGACTTCTCGACAGAAACTCTACAGGCTAGGAGAGACGGGAATGATATATTCAAAATCCTGAAAGACAAAAACCTTCAGCCAAGAATACTTTATCTAGTGAAAATATCCTTCAAATATGATGGACAAATAATAACTCTCCCTGATAAACAAAAGCTAAGGGAGTTCATCACCACAAAACCCCCACTACAAGAAATGCTCAGGGCTCTTAGGCCTGAAAAAAAAACAAAATAGAAACAGGATACAAAGTTTTGAGCAAGGAGAAAAACAAGGAGACTAAACCAGAAAAACTACAGTTGGAAAACATCAAAATGAATTTAAACTCATCACTGTAAACACACACTCACAACACAAGATGGAATAAGTAGTGAGAACAACAAATTAGAAGGGGAAGAGGAAAGGGATCGAATCAACTTAGTCTAAGGAAACAAGAGGCATCAGAAAATGGACTATCTTATCCAGGAGATCTTTTATATAAACCTCACTGTAACCACTAAACAAATAACCAGAAGAGAACCACATATGACAAATAAAGAGAAAAACTAAGAGAATCATCATGCAAAACTATCAAACTGAATTGGTGGTCTGAAACACATGGGACAAGAGACAAAGGAAATGCAAAAGAACCAGAAAATAGCAACATTAAACCCTCATATATCAATAATTACTCTAAATGTAAATGGATTGAATTCTCCAATCAAAAGACACAGAGTGGCGGGATGGATTAAAAACCAAGATCCAACAATCTGCTGCCTCCAGGAAGCACATCTCAGCTCTAAAGGCAAACACAGACTCAAAGTAAAAGGATGGAAGGTGATACTCCAAGCTAATGGCAAACAAAAGAAAGGAGGAGTTGCCATACTTATATCAGGCAAAGTAGACTTCAAGATAAAAAAGGTAATGAGAGACAAAGAGGGGCAATATATAATGATAAAAGGGACACTTCACCAAGAAGACATATCACTTATAAACATCTATGCACCCAACACAGGAGCACCAAGGTACATAAAACAACTACTAAAAAACCTAAAAGGAGATATTAACAACAATACAATAATAGTCGGGGATCTTAACAACCCCCTTAGACCAATGGATAGATCATCCAGACAAAAAGCCAATAAGGAAATAGCGGACTTAAACAAAAACTAGATGAGATGGACTTAATAGATATATACAGAGCACTCCATCCAAAAACCGCAGAGTACATATTCTTCTCAAGTGCGCATGGAACATTCTCAAGGATAGACCATATATTAGGAAACAAGGGAAACCTCTATAAATTTAAGAAGATTGAAATCATTACAAGCATCTTTTCTGATCATAATGCTGTGAAACTAGAAATCAACTGCAAGGAAAAAACTAGGAAAGGGACAAAGATGTGGAGACTGAACAACATGCTACTGAACAACCAATGGATCATTGATGAAATTAAAGGAGAAATCAAAAGATATGTGGAGACAAATGAAAAGGAAAATACACCATACCATCTCACATTGGGTGCAGCAAAAGCAGTCCTGAGAGGGAAATTCATAGCAATACAAGCCCACCTTAACAAACAAGAAAAATCCCAAATAAATAACCTTAACCTACACCTAACAGAATTAGAAAAAGAAGAACAGACAAAGCCCCGAATCAGCAGAAGGAGGGAAATAATAAAAATCAGAGCACAAATATATGAAATTGAAACCAAAAAAACAGTAGAAAGGATCAATGAAACAAACAGCTGGTTCCTTGAAAAGATAAACAAAATTGACAAACCCTTAGCCAGACTCACTAAGAAAAAAAGGGAGAAGACTCAAATAAATAAAATTAGAAATGAAAGAGAAATTACAACAGATACCATAGAAATACAAAGGATTATTAGAGACCATGAAAAACTATAAGCCAACAAATTGGACAGCCTAGAGGAAATGGACAAATTCTTGGATGCATACAACCTCCCAAAACTGAATCAAGAAGAAATAGAGAATCTGAATACACCAATCACAAGTAAAGAGATTGAAACAGTAATCAAAAACCTCCCCAAAAATAAAAGTCCAGGACCAGATGGCTTTCCTGGAGAATTTTACCAAACATTCAAAGAAGATTTAACACCTATTCTTCTCAAACTATTCCAAAAAAATAGAGGAAGATGCAATACTTCCTAACACATTCAATGAGGCCAACATCACCCTGATATCAAAGCCAGACAAGGACAATACAAAGAAGGAAAACTACAGGCCAATATCACTGATGAACATAGACACAAAAATCCTCAAGAAATACTGGCAAACCGAATACAGCAATACATCAAAAAGATCATACACCATGATCAAGTGGGATTTATACCTGGGACAGAGGGATGGTTCAACATCCGCAAATCAATCAACATGATACACCACATTAACAAAATGAAGAATAAAAACCACATGATCATCTCAATCGATGCAGAGAAGGCATTCGATAAGATCCAGCATCCATTTATGATAAAAACTCTCAACAAAATGGGTATAGAAGGAAAGTACCTCAACATAATAAGGGCCATATATGACAAAACTACAGCAAACATCCTACTCAACGGGGGAAAACTGAAAGCCATTCCTTTGAGGACAGGAACAAGACAAGGGTGCCCACTCTCGCTGCTCTTATTCAACATAGTACTAGAAGTTCTGGCCAGAGCAATTAGGCAAGAAAAAGGAATAAAAGGACTCCAAATAGGCAACAAAGAAGTGAAACTCTCACTATTTGCAGACGACATGATCTTATACATAGAAAACCCTGAAGAACCCATCAGAAAACTATTAGAAATAATCAACAACTACAGCAAAGTGGCAGGGTATAAAATCAACTTACAAAAATCAGGTGCATTTCTATATGCTAACGATGAACTAACAGAAAGAGAACTCAAAAAGACAATCCCATTTACAATTGCAACAAAAAGAATAAAATATCTGGGAATAAATTTAACCAAGGAGGTAAAAGACCTATACAATGAAAACTATAAGACACTATTGAAAGAAATTGATGAAGACATTAAAAAAATGGAAAAATATTCCATGCACATGGATTGGAAGAATAAACATAGTTAAAATGTCCATACTACCTAAAGCAATCCACAGATTCAGTGCAATCCCAGTCAGAATCCCAATGTCATTCTTCACAGAAACAGAACAAAAAATACTGAAATTCGTATGGGGCAACAAAAGACCCTGAAAGCTAAAGCAATCCTGAAAAAAAAGAACAAAGCTGGAGGCATAACAATCCCTGATTTTAAAATATACTATAGAGTTATAGTAATCAAAACAGCATGGTACTCGTACAAAAATAGACACACAGATCAATGGAACAGAATTGAAAGCCCAGAAATAAAACCACACACCTATGGACAGTTAATCTTCAACAAAGGAGCGAAGAACATACAATGGAGAGAGGGAAGTCCCTTCAATAAATGGTGCTGGGAAAATTGGACAGCCACATGCAAAAGAATGAAAGTAGACGATCTCCTATCGCCCTACACAAAAATCAATTCAAAATGGATCAAGGACCTGAAAGTGAGACCTGAAACTATAAAACTCCTGGAAGAAAATACAGGCAATACACTAATTGACATCAGTCATAAAGGGATCCTTTCAGACTCCATGTCTACTCGGACAAGGGAAACAAAAGAAAAAATAGACAAGTGGGACTTCATCAGACTAAAGAGCTTCTGCAAGGCAAATGAAACCAGGATCAAAATGAATAAACAACCCATCAGCTGGGAGAAAATATTTGCAAATCGTATGTCCAACAAGGGATTAATCTCCGTAATATATAAAGAACTCACACAATTGAGCAACCAAAAAACAAACAACCCAATCAAAAAATGGGCAGAGGATATGAACAGACATTTTTTCCAAGGAAGACATACAGATGGCCAACAGACACATGAAAAGATGTTTAATATCACTAATCATCAGGGAAATGCAAACCAAAACTATGCTAAGATATCACCTTACACCCATTAGAATGGCTATAATCACCACGACAAAAAACAACAAACGTTGGAGAGGTTGTGGAGAAACAGGAACCCTCATTCACTGCTGGTGGGAATGCAAACTGGTGCAGCCTCTATGGAAAACAGTATGGAGAGTCCTCAAAAAATTAAAAATAGAAATACCTTATGATCCAGCAATCCCACTCCTGGGCATCTACCCAATGGACATGAAATCAACCATCGCATGAGGCTTATGCACCCCTATATTCATTGCAGCATTATTCACTAGAAGTGGAAGCAAGAAGTGGAAGCAACCCAAGTGTCCCTCGACTGATGATTAGATAAAGAAGATGTGGCATATAAATACAATAGAATACTACTCAGCCATAAAAAAGACAGAATTGTCCCATTTGCAACAACATGGATGGACCTAGAGGGTATTATGTTAAGTGAAATTAGCCAGAGAGAGAAGGACAAACACTGCATGATTTCACTCATATGTGGAATATAAACGAACACACTGACAGAACTGGTTGGTGGTTACCAAGGGGATGGGGGGTGGGAGGTGGGCACAAGGGGTGAAGGGATGCATTCATATTGTGACGGACAAATAACAATGTACAGCTAAAACCCCACAATGTTATAAACTATTAAGACATCAACAAAAATGAAAAAAAACAAAAGAGGGAAATGACTCTAAGGCAGAGTGAAGGCTAGATCTGAAGTCAAAGCCTAATCCCATGCCAGATCCTCCAGTCTCTCTCTGTACCTTAAAACGTGTCAGAACTACCCCAAGGTCATCCAACTGGCTGCTGGAGGCTTCAGCCTCTAACAGTCCACCTCATCCTTTCTCCAGAGGCTATCAGTTGTTTTAAGGTAACTCTCTGTTGTATCTGCAATATATGTTCATTTAACTTTCCATGTGGGAAAGGCCAGCCACACCTTACTAATCTTCTACTATTTTGTGCTTCTTACTCAACCATTTTCCCGCCCGTTAGCTCTTTGGAAATGTGCAACTCATATGTTCATCTGATCATGGATTTTCCCAGGCTTGCGCATAGGTTACGTGGGACTTCCCTGGATGAAGGAAAGAGGATTCGGCATACTGGCTTCATCCCTTGCCCCTGGTTGGAAGAGACTGGTTAGAAGAAATGGTACAGCAGTTCCCTCCTCTAACCAGTTTGAGTCATTCAGGTTTTATAAGATTTAAATACCTTTTAAGACTTGGTGGCTCCATGAATTAATGCCATTTGTAGGGAGTAAAACAAGCCAGGGGCGGGGGATGTTGGCGGCAGGGACTCTTCTATACAAAGATGAAACTTGCTTCTGAGAACCCTCAACGCTAAGAAGCCATGAAGGTCCAAGATGGAAAATAGCTTTTCTTTGACATAAGCATAAAACCCTTCCCTCAACCAAAGAAATAAGGAAGAAGGGTCATTTCTGATGGGCAGCTTACCAACTAGGAAGGGAACTTGGCTACATTTGTGACCATGATCATGAGAATGAGGCAAAATGATACTTCTTAGGAGATATAAATTCCTAAGTTTGCAAAATTGTAGTTAATTTCCATGAGAGGAAACTGTACAAAGGCAGAGAAACTGGCTTCATCACAGGCAGGCAGGGAAGAAAGCCAAAGCAAATCAGAGCCTACCACGGGTCATCTGGATCACTCCTAATGCAACTGTGTGTGGCAAATGTTAGCAACCCTACTTTACAAAAGGGATCTGGGATTTAGAAGAATTAAACAGCCTGCCCAGGTCACACAGAGAGTATGTGGCAGAGCTGGAGATTGAACCCTGTTCTGCTGGACTCCACAGGCTGGGCTAGCAACACCACAGGGACCATCCATTCACGTTCCTTCTCACAGAAGCTTCTCTCTCTCTATTCCTTTCCTGTGCTTTATCTACTTATGTTGGCCCTCCAAACACAGCCCAGGAGAGGTGCACCTTTTTGCTAAATCCCTCCCCAAAAAGTAATGAGAAAAGAGTAAAGATTAATATTAAAAACAAAATTATGAAGATTCCAATGGACTGGGAGAGTTTAGGATTATTGGGAAATGATCACATCAGCTGTGGAAACCAATTTCCTGTGCTGGAAATTACTCATTGATTGGTGTAATAGGAAGACCAAACCTTTTATTTAGTTAAAATTAGTCTTTTAGAATCCAAAGTAAGGGAGGAGGGAGGGGAAGATAGCTATTGATGAAAGGTAACTAAAAAGAAAAATCGAATTCATGAATTTCAGAAGTCACACAACAGGAACATGGAGAGTAATCCAGAGTTATAGGGGGAAAAAATAGGATAAAAATAATATCTAATAGACTAGGCACTTTTTAGGGGTTTGGGTCTCAAAATTAAAAGTAATCGTTAACCAGTATGATCTTAACAATAAAGAGAGAGGTAAGTATTTCAAAAGGATAAAGAAACAAGAACACAAAATTTTAAGCAAAGTAGCAGATGGTTAAATACTCCAATGACAATGATGAAAAACAATACTACCCCACTAGGATGGCTATCTAGGTGGTAAGGCAAGGCAAGTCACTCATCTAGCATATATGCAGATATGCTTGAGAAAAATGGGAGTTTTTCCGGGCAGAAAGCTGCTACACAAGAAGATCAAACACGGCTAGAATATATTTTTTCATCTATTACAATCTTATCAAGTCCCTACCATACAAGGTACTTTTGCTTATGAGAGTCAAAAGTACATGAAATCTAATCAAAGAGGCTTAAATGAGACCACCACCAAATAAAAAAAAAAGTATTGGTTAAAACGTGTGTTGAAAAATGTACTGAAGCACGACAAAAAAAATACTGAAAGCCTGCTAGTACTAATAGTACTGAGTATTTACTACATTCCAGGCATTATCTTAAACACTTTACTGTAGAGCCTTTTTGGAGACAGGAATTATTATCTTTATTTTATAGAGGAGGTTAAGTAACTAGCCCAAAACCCCACAGGCACCAAATTCTAGGCGCTTTACAAAAACTGTCTCACTTCTTTGTGAGGAGTCTTATCTTCATCACACAGATTTAGAAACTGAGGCTCAAAGAGGTTAAGTGACTTGCCCAAGGTCACACAGCTAATAAGTGGGCACCAGTGCTCAGACCAGGTCTGTAGGACTCAAAAAAGCCTCTGCTCCCTCTAAGGTTACCAAAGGACATTCCTAAAACAAATTCTTCACTAGAACTCAAAGGAGAGAACAGAAAATGTCATCTTAAAAATGGTGGCTCCAGTTAACTGAAGGGAGACCGTGAAACAAGGTGATTAAGAGCAGGGGCCCTAGAGCCAGCCTGCCAGGATTCAAATCCCAGCCAGCATACCAGGTGTGCAAGCTGCCTAACCATGCTGTGCCTCAGTTCCTTTACCTGTGAAACAAGATAACAACTGTAGCCTCCTCACAGGGGTTGTTGTGAAGATTAAATGAGCCAGTACTTGGAAAGAATCAGAACAGTGTCTGACACAAAGCAGTGAGCAGAAAAAAAAAGACTGCTCAAATAAGAATAACTGAAACAAAGCAAACACGGATAAGGGCCTCAGCCCAATCCACCCTGCTGTGATAATGATTTTATTTGGTCCTTTGGGCTAAAGCTCTGGGCTCGGGGTAGCAGGGCTCTGCCTTATCACACTGCAGCTTCCCTGTGACAGAGTGCTCCTGACAGAGTGATTCCAAGCATAAAATCTGAGACCTTTCAGATGATCCAGTGATGCCTGGGGCTCTAAAAGGCTGCTCTCTTCTTCCACTGTGTTTCTTCCTCTGCCAACTCAAAAGCAATCACATCACCGTCAGGGCCTGACCATGGTAGTTGAGGGCTTTACAGAGATTTGAAATAGCAGAAGTATGTGATTTGTGAATACAGGGAAGGGAAGACAATATCTGCAACCTCAATCAAGGTTCAGAGGTTCCCTTACGGAAAACAGGGTTGAAGCCCAAATACCACCTGCTTCTCTAAGAAGCCAATGCTCAAGAGGGTCTGGGGGAACTGGCAGTAAAGGTGAGCAGCAGCCACTAGGAAGCATAGAACAGGGCCCTGCATAAAGCAGACCATGTGGAGTTGGACGCCCTGTGAATAAATAGGGGAAATGCCAGCCTTGCCTACTGCTCCTGCATTCAAACTGCAGCCCAAAGGAAGCCATCTCAGTTTGGGGAACAGGGCTGCTCTTGGGGCTCCTCTTGGTTGTAAGGGGTGACTTCTTGCTCATCATGAAACCTTCCCCTAACCTGCTCTTCCTCCCTCCTCTCCTCTCTCTGCCCAGTTTTTTGCAGAGCCATTCATACAGGACTGAAGATTCAGGTCACCCTGCACTTGTCTCCCTCGTGTCTCTATCAGTCATCAAATCCTATTGTTCAGTACTAGTTCAAAACAGTACCCTCTTCTTCATTCCTATGGCTGTCACTTGGTCCAGACCCAAACGAGGTGAACTATCAGAACAGCTTCCTGGCGGGCTTGCCCACTCCTGTCACTCTCCTCATTTGAACCCACCCTGTAAGTCCACAGTTGACTCATCTGCGTGAACTTCCAGTTCCTTAAGTCATTCCAAAGCTCAGAAATTCCTGGTGGCTTAAATGGCCCCTGGTGCTCCTCTACATAAACTAATCTTTAGTGTTAGAATTTATCAATCTCTCCCATCTCCCATGCCCCAAATCACATATCCAGTTTTATTTCCCATTACCCTAATCAGTTTCCTTACAGCTTCCAGAACACATCAAGTCCCTTCCCACTTCCACCCTTATGCACATTGCTCCCCCTGCAACTGTTCTCTTTGTCTGACTCAAACTTCAGCCCATTTCAAGCTTCACCAAGGAAGCCTCCCCTGACCACTTGTCCTTCTCTGAATTCCTCTAGCATGTATATTCTGCACCACATCATTTTATGTAATAACAATGGTATTGAAAACTTAGTATGTGCCAGGCACCATTCCAAATGTTCTACGTTCATTTAATCCTTACAACAACCTGATGGAATTATTCTCATTTTACAAACGGACAAACTGAGGCACAGATAGGCTAACAGGCCCAGGGTCCACAGCAGGAAGTCCTGGAGCCAGAATTCAACCTGGTGCCAGGGCCCACACCCCTAACCACTATATAATAACTATAGACTGCTTCATACTGCACCATGACTATAAGTTACTTAATAGCAGGATCCGTGCCTCTAAGCCTACAGAGCCCATTCCCAAAGCTGCACACCAGCTAATACTCCATAACTGATGACAGGAAACAAGGTCAAGCCCCCAATCAGGGACTGGTTCTGGAGCCTAGCAGCAACTGCAACAGGAGCTTTCCTCCTCCTGAGAGGCTGGGGGGCGCCAGGGTAACAGGGCTGTGAGTGAGTCATAGCACCCCTTTAAATTCAACTGACATGAGTGCTCCAATATAAAATCCACCTCAAGGACCAAGACAGAACACACTTTGTCTTTGCACACTTTGCACCTCAAAGGCCATACCTTTGGGGTCTGGGATTCTACAGTGAGAAATACTTGTTTTAAGGAATTCAAATAAGCTGCAGGACACAAATTAGAAGGGGCCACAAAACAACTCAAAAGGTTCCATTTTGGAAACTCTATGAATAAAATGATGATGTCTCCTTACAGAAAAGATCTTTGGCTTCATCAACACTCTCCCACCCCCCACTCAGTAAGTCCAGGGACAGAGATCATTTATCTCTAAAATCATCAGCCCCAAGAGGAATGGCTCTAAGAGGTTGGGAACACCATACTTTCTGAGGACTCTAGAATCTTCTGAGGGATTGTCTTTCTCCCTTAAACACATCCAATCAAAGGCATGGATGGTCAAGGGAGGCTGCCGGCGGTCCTCAAAGAGGTTTCCCGACTACTACGGGTAAGTTCTCCATGCTACCACCACCCAGAGAATAGGGGTTTGCCCCGAAGAGTCCAAGACTCCAGAGTGTCCTGCATCTCTCACAGGTGAGCATCCCTCATCTGTGTCCTCTGCAGGACAGCACATCAGCGGCTGGGAATGTCGAAGCTTCTTCACTACAATTTGTGATCATCAGAAGATATAAACCGTACCAGAGAGAGAACTACACAAATACAACCTTAGTCACAGTTTTTCTTCACATTAGCCTAACATTAATACATATAACAAGATCTGAGCCTTTTTACAGCCTCCTCTAGTTTTACTTACTAATTCTAATCCACTCCTGGTGAAAATCCCTCAAGACTCTCGTTAAAGCAGGGTTTCCCAACTTTAGCACTACTGACCTTTTGAGCCAGATAATTCTTGGTTGTGGGGAGCTGTCTTGTGCATTGTACAATGTTTATAGCATCCTTGGTCTGTACCCACTAGATGCCAATAGCATCACTCCCCGCCCCCAAGTTGTGACAACAGACATCGCCATTGTCTGAGGGGCAGGGAGGATCACCCCCGGTTGATAATCACTACTCTAAAGAAACTAAAGAAAGCTCAGTTTGGTCTAAATCCCAGAGAGCACCCCCACCCACCCAGTTTCAAGCTGAAATTACCTTTCCCCCAGTTTCCCAAGCCACATACACTGTTCCCTAGAATTCTTTTGACAAAATCACCCTGAATAAGATTCTCCAATTCTTGGCAAGAAGGTCCTTCCTCCATGTCTTGTCACTTACGCCTCTTTCAGGGTTTCTCAGCTATTTCTCTGGAAAGGTTCTAAGTTTCCTACTCAGTCACTCCTGGGCCCACCAGTTTATCCTTCTATCACACATAGAGTGTGTGAAGGCCTTTCCCCAAGGCCCAATTATATGCTCATTATCCAGTCACAGCCAGGGACGAACCAGACTCCCTTTTCTAGCACCGTTGATGACATTTGTCATATAGGACTTCAGGAAAGCCATTCTATGAGCAGAAACTAGGGGAAGAAAAGGTATTAAAAGAGGGTTTATGGAAGGCCCAAAACAAATGGGTTTTATTAAAAAAATAATCATTTAAAGAAAAAATAATAATCATTTATAGAGGATAGGAAAGAGACCAAGAGTCTGCTAAGACAGTCAAGGCTTCTGAGAAAAAGAAAAAAAGGACAATGTGAAACTCTAACTAATACAGACCAGTAAAGTACTAAGAATTAAAAGTCTCCTTGTAAATAAATGTAAGGGAGAAATATGAGAACACTTGAAAGTCCAATAGAAATAAACATAACAGTAACTGCTGAGTTGCCAATTTAAAAAAATTAGTCTTCAACAACAAAAAGGCAAAAGATCTACATAATTACATAGGAAAAATAAAAATGATACGAGAGGAAATTAAGACTTTTCTAAGATCAGATGATATTAATAAATTATTAACATATTCTTATGCTTTCATCTCTCTAATCATTTTGTTTCCTCCTCCACCTCCTTGATCATTTCAGACAGATTTTCTTGACATGGTGGGAGCCACCCATTTGGAAATCTAAAAGTCGCCATGCCAATGGTTGCCAAACCACATACAGAAATAGCAGTGCTGCAGAGAAACATGAAACTTAACAAATTACTCCCAAAGAATGTCTCCTTTAGAAAGGGTTAAAGGCTAAGAAAAACAGGAAACTGCATTTGCAGAAGCTTTCTGGAAGGCAACTATGCTCACCACTGTAGAAGCTGTTTGGAGTAGAAAATATGTACAAATCTTCAACGATTTCATGAGGACTACAGTGAGTACTGAGGGCACAGGTCTCTGGAAGCTATAAATGCATAATAATAACAAGAAACTTGAAGATCGCTGAAAGAAAAGCTAGAGGAAAGCGTATCTAAATTCTAAACCCTGACCAACTTCTATTAGACTTCATAGACCTGGCTGAATGGTTCATATTAACAACCATAAATACAGGAGAAAGAAAAATACACACACCAAAAAACCTCCACTCAATGCCAAGTACAAGTAGATCCTGGGAGACTGTGGGGCCAAGCCAACATTCCCAGTGCATTCACTGTCCAAAGAGCTGGCTTTTTTTAAACCTCCTCTAGATGTATGAAGCCCCTGTCTCTGCAAAAGGATTTGGACCACCAGAAAAAAGTACAGATAGGGCCAGCCAGGTGGTGTAGTGGTTAAGTTCGCACGCTCCACTTTGGTGGCCCAGAATTCGCAGGTTCAAATCCTGGGCATGGACCAATGCACCGCTCATCAAGCCATGCTGTGGCCGCGTCCCACATGCAAAAAGCAGAGGAAGATGGGCACAGATGTTAGCTCAGAGCCAAACTTCCTCAGTGAAAAAGAGGAAGATTGGCAACAGATGTTAGCTCAGGGCCAATATCCCTCATCAAAACAGAAAAAAGTACAGACACCCTTCAAACAGTTTGCAGGCTCTCTGAATACAGAGCAGTGAGTAGTAGTATGGAGCCCAACATTGGGCACAAAACTTAAATAAGGGTCAAAGAGTTGATCCATCTTCCTCTCTCCATCTGAATTCAGGAATCCTTCCGTACAGTCTCAAGGAAGAAAGGTACCTGTCTTCTCAGACTCTATCTCCCCTGTAATCTGCTAACTCCATTATATTTATGATGTATCTTCACAGTCCTCAGTTTAACTATACAACTTAATAGCACTCTGAGCTTGGGCAAGTGACTGAAACTCTCAGCCTCTGTCTCCTCATCTGTAAAAGAGGGGTTGACTCCCTACCTCCCAGGGTTGCTGTGTGAATTAAATGAGACATAACAGGAAACGAGCTTCCCCAGTACCTGGCACACAGTAAGTTTTCAATACGTGCTATTAACATCATCCCAGCATCTTCAATTGCTCCCTTCCTATCAGGTTCTTCCACTGCCTTCAGATACGGTCAGAACAGAGCACCCATCAGAGGAAAAAGGCTTTACTGGGCCTCACTGCCCCTTAAACTACCATCCTATTTCAAGTCTTCCTATCCCTGCCAAAGTTTTGAAGTCAGTGTTCTATACCCAATGCCCTCACAGTGGACACCCTCACCATTCACAGCACAGCCCCTCAAGGCAACCTTCAGCTTTTCCCCACCTTAATGGAACCATACGCTCAGAGATCAGCAACCCACACAATCCCCAAATCCAATTTCTGTTTTCATTCTCCTTGATCTCTGAAGCACTTGACAGAGTCAATCAAACCTTCCCTTAAATTCTCTCTTTCCTTGATCACTATGTCATGGCCTTCCTAGACTCCTCCTTCACTCTTGCTGGCTCCTCCCCTTAGTCCTGGGTACGGAAACACTCCGAGCTCAGTACTCTGCACCCTCTTTCTCTGCACATGCTTGCTCTCAGGATGCACCTTGCCATCTTCCACTAGGATGAACCCCAGAGCTACAAGGGCTGACTGGGAGTGAGCCTGAGCAGAGTGTTGGATGCATGTGAAGGAAATCTCCATCCTGCAGGGACAGATTTGCTCTCTGCAAATTTGCCAACATGCAAAGCCAGGTGTACTGATCAAGGTAGGAAGGTGATGTTTGTGGCCAAAATAATGTGTGAAAACAACAGTTTGAATTGGTAGGTTTAAAAAATATCTAAATTTCTCATGACATCTCCAGCCCTAACAGGTACAGTGTGGTGATTAGGAATGAGGGCTCTGGAGCCACAAATGAATCCTGACTCATCCACTAACTAGCTCTCTGACCTTGGACATGTTACTTAGCCTCTCTGTGCCTCAGTCTCCTCACCTGTAAAATGATAACAGTACCTATTCATACAGCTTTGTGAGGATTCAATGTAAAGCACCGGCTCAGTGCTGAGAATACAATAAGTATGTGGGAAATTTTAGCTGCTGATGCCCCTACATTCCCTTATATTCAGAGTTTTAGTCAAAAAAGAATGTCAATTAAGACAGGGGGGAATAATCCACATAGGATACAGAACAAGGAACAATGCTTTGAATGATATGCATGTAATAACCTGGAGGAGGGTATCAATTTATTCAGAACATCTAGATATGTTCCTCTGAGTCTCCCCACAAATCTCTAATGCCCTTAACATTTGTTTACCCAAAAAAGCCCTGACTCTTTTACTAGTCAACAGTTACTAACAACACTAAGTCTGCAAGTTTGACTAGATGGATCCACTTGCAGAGAGAACCTCAAGATTTTGTGACTCAGGTTGTTGTGAATTCCAAATATCAGTTGTTTTGATAAAGAAATCATTACCTATACCATCTTCTGATCAGAAAGCTTCAAGTTACAGTTAGGCTTTTTGGGACTAGAAGTCATCACATACCCACATTAGAAAAAAGTTTTAAATAATAAAAAGATGTTAACGTTCTGAAGGACTGAAAATCAACAACAAAGAGTCTCTCTCCTGTTTCTGTCTCTTCAGGGTTCTTATAGAATTTCAGAGCTAGAAGGAACTTTCAGCATTTTTGAAGCCTATGCTTTCATCCACAGCTACGTTTGGAAGCTCCTCTGCATGGTCCTTGTGCCCTCAGCTTGGGTGAGGGACTGACAACATACCAGAAGAAGAGATTTCTTCGGTGCCATGCAAGTCAGCCAGGCCTATTGCACTGGAAACAGCTCAGTCGGTGAGCACGTAATCATACAAGAGCTTCCCATGTTGTTTTTTTTTAAATTCACAAATAAAAAGTTAAAATGTAATGATGCTACAAAAGGCTGGTACCCTAATGATTCCTAGAGTAAAAAGCGGATATTGTATTATTCTGATTCATTAGCTTATCTTACTACTTTGAAGGTCAGCTCTGGTCGCAATAAATCCTTGTTTCCAAGCCCATCTGTGTTATGTTGATTAAAAAACAATATTCAGAAGAGAAGTGGAACCTATTCTTTGATGAATGGCATATTTTGATAGAAAGTCTTTACATAGACTATACTTTGCATACGTTGTGTAAGTTTTCTTACCAGAGATCCAGGTGGCTTAGAGGGCATGATTAATTCTATTTTTAACTTCGGACAAACTAAGAAATGAAGCTATAAAAATAGACGTTTCTCAGCTCTCTCCTCCCCAAAGTTCCCAAGCTTGTTTTTGTCCATCATCCTTATCTGCCTGCATGACAGTCCCATTGTTTTGTGCCATTAAAGTATTGTAGTTACACAATATAAGATCATATCCAACTCAGCATCTTCTCAACAGAATCAATCCCTTTAATGATCACTTTTGAAGTCTAATTGCACTGCTCCCTAGAGAAAAGGCAATAAGGCCCCGGGACGGTAGCTGTGGGCAAGGAACCAGCCAGCCCACAAGACCTCAGGCAAGGTAGTGAGCACAGGACAAAAACAGCATGTGCCATGAAGCCAGAGAGACCCAAGTTTAGAGCCTAACTCTGACATTCACCAAGCTGAATGATTCTGAGCCCTCTGCACAATTCTTAAATGGATCTATTTGCACCTAACTCAGAGGAGCTGAGAGTGAATTCAATAAGAATGTATCTAAAGAGACTGCTGTAACGCCTGGCACAAGTAGGCTTAATGAATGTCATTTTTCATCCCCAAACCTTGGCGCATCTTTAAAGACTGCCCTAATGAGAGGACAGGGAAACACTTGAGCCTCTTGGCTCATGATAAAACAGGCAAGTAGATTCATTCATCAATAAATCAACAGCAATTTAGAGACTCCCTTTTTTTTTAAATTATTTTATTGAGGTCATATTGGTTTATAACATTGTGTAAATTTCAGGTGTACACTATTGTATATCAGTTTCTGTATAGTTACAGACTCTTAAAAAAGAAAGAGGAAGAAGAAAATACCTACCCTAATATCTTAGAGCCAGTAGAGGAAGGAAACAATGTCTATCAGGCAATGGGGATACAACTGTGGCCAAGAAAGAGACCTTACCTACCTTCAAAGAGTTTGCAGTCCAGAAGTGGATAAAAACAAGCAAATGGGAAATTACAATGCAGCATAAATACGCAATGCCAGGAGTTACAGAACGGGCTCTGGGAGCACATAGGAAGGGCCTTCACATGCAGAATCAGAAGACTTCCTGGAGGATGTGACATATAACAATGATAATAATAGTTAACTAACACTTGCCGAGAAGCTACTATGCACTAGGAAGATGCTAAGTGTGCTTGTGGATCACCTCCTGTAATTCTCAGAACAACATGGTAAGACAGCTACTACTATAACTGCCATTTTAAAGATGCAACAAAGAGGTTAAGAGACTTCCCCACGGTCATACCGCTAGCAAGTGGCAGAGTTGGGATGTGAACCCACACAGCCTGACTCCAGAGTCTAGGCACTTCACCACCATGCTGACTGCCTCTTCTAAGATGAGGCCAGAAGCTGTCAAAACTTGGAGCATAGGAAGTTTTGTAGGCAAAGAGGCATGTGTGCAGCTCTAGATGCAAGTCAGCCCAGGGCCCAGGTTAAAGAGAATTGCAGATGGGCACCTGATATTTGTTAAATTAAGTAATGCTGAAGCATCCAATACAAAGCTATCAGTGGGGAGCAATGAGGAAAGAGAAATGAGCTAGACTGCAAAAGCCACAAGGACACATGAAGGAGACTGGACTCAAGGGCAAGCCACCATCCTGAAAAGCTGCTCCAAGCCAATATTTAATTTTCTCTTAGAAACAACAGTCTCCTGAGGGAACCTTCCCAAGGAACTAATATCCAACTTTTTGATAGAACTAGAAACACTATAATTTACCAATCATAACCAATACTCATTCAAGATCAAGTTTTTTAAGGTGTATACAAAGTTCACAATGTAACAGTAACTTGTCAAATTCACATTTAATATGCTATAGTTATATGGTGTTCCGTAAAAACAAAAAATTTTTCATGCTTGCAGTCAACTTTTTACTTCAACAAATCAGAAGGCAACAGAATACTTTTAATGAGACTATAAATTCAGAAAATGGATTTAGTAGCCATCTTCTAGGAGACCTTGAGACAATGTGATGGCTTTTTGTGAAACTGTTCCACAGATATTCTTTTCTGCCTTTTCCTTATTATAATTTTCTGCATAGAAAGCACAGAGGCGCATCAGGGATGATTTTATCAGCCCCATAGCTTCACCTTGTACAATAGTTATAAAGCTTACATTTAATAAGCACATACCATGTGTCAGGTGCTGTTCAAAACATCTTCATATGTTGAGGATCCTCATAATGACCCTATGAGGTACGTAATACTATTATTATTCCCATTTTGGAAGTAAGAAAACTGAGGCACAGAGACTTTAACTTACTGCTAGGCAGAGAGCTGGCATTTGAGCCCAGGCCGACTGGCCCCAGAACCTGCATGTGTAAGCACTACACACGCCGCCTCTCCCCAGTCACCCTGCCTTCAAAAGGGAGTCACCAAACCCAGTCCACATTTGCACATCAACACCCCTTTGATTCTCAACCAGAAGCTGTTCCACACCCACAAAGTCTCAAGGCATTGATTTCAATGGTGGCTAAACTCTGGAAGAAACAAGTAGGGGCTGGTTCCAGGAATAGAGCAGAGAGGGTAGAACGAGAAACAGGGAAAACATTTCTGGAGCAAGGTTGAGGCAGAAAAACTGAGGGGGGAAAATAAGGCTCTTTAGGAAGAGCCTGTGTATGTGCTACCAGGTGGGGTGAGGGCTGTTGGTAACAAGAGACAGCCTCTTCCTCCCTCCAGGGACTGTACAGTGGGAGTTCTGGAATTGCTTATCAGCTCTCACCCACAGCTCCACCCAAGTAAACTGCTGTGACCCTGGCCAGAGCAGAAACGCCTGGATTTCCCTAAGCAGGGCAGCCACAGTGTGGACAGGTGGGGTCTACCTGGGCCAGGGGCCTCCTGGCCTCAGGTCTACAGAAGGGGCCAGTGAGCAAGGAGGGAATACAGAGCAGTCAGTAGTGGATTCTGGGGGAGGCAGGATGGCCCTTTCCCTCTACCCAGCTGGAAGAAAGCCAAGAACCTCTACTCAAAAAGATCTTTTCCTATATCACACCATCAGATGTTTTTGGTTCATTTAACAGACAGAGTGAGACAGGGCAGAATGTCATTTCATTTGCACTTTAATGTGAATTCCCTTACAAAAACTGATTTTCTAATGTCAAGTTGTATCTAGCTACACAGTAGTTACATAGATTTTGATAGATAACTGGGAACACTGGGGAGCAGAGGAGCTTGGTTGGGTGTGAAGAGAAGAGGTCACATAACTGAAAAGGTGCCAAAAGAAAACATCACTGACACCTAAATGTACCTCGAGTGAAACCCGCCTCTCCACAAACCACAGGAAGAGCCTCTGCACTCAGCCAAGGGCCTGCTCCCGTTTCTCCATCAGTCGCTCTGCCAGCCATGCCTGGGGCAGAGGAAAAGCTGTGAGCAGGCTGCTGGGGCTAGCCCCTTAAACCCTTCTTCCTTCTCCCCCTTGCTCTTCCTCTGCAGGTGCACACAGGACACTGGGATGGCCTGCAGGGAGAGGTTTAGTGGTGGACCAAATAAAGGAATATGGAGGAATGTTGCCCCCCCAAAAAAGATGCCCATTAGAAGGATCTGTCTCTCTAATCATAAAAGAAAAAGCCCGCCCCTGATTATCAGCCATTCTACCCTATTGCTCCACGTAAGGTGGAAGGCTGTATAGGGTACACCTTTAATGAGGGGTAGCCACAGTGCAGGCAGCAGTGAAGTTGCTGCTGCCTTAGAGAACAGGGAACAATGTTTGTTCACAGCAGGTGCTCATAAATGTTGAGTGAAAGACCAATTTACTAAACAACTTAAGAAAACTTCCCCAAACTCTGTAGTTCAATAATGTGGTATTTTTTGCCTTTAGTCTTATGAAATGCAATTCTCAGCTGAACCACAAAGAATTACAAACCCTACACAGATGGGATTCTAAACATTATGAAATTTTTTTATTTTTAAGTTACATGGGGGCAGAGCATATTTCAGAGGCAAAAAGGAAGACTTTTACAAAGGACCAAGTGAGGAAAAATTTCTTTAAAATGAGACATCTGCCAAACCTGGCAATTTGTTTTCATTTGTTGATGAAAATTTCTTGGACCTGGGTTCCTCTCTGAATCATTCCTCTTAAAATAGAGGCTTTATAGAGAGCATTTTGTCTAATTTTCCTTCCACAGCAGGCTCCATTGAGAACACAGAGGAAGCAGCAGTCTCAATCCAAAGTAATTTCATTTTCATATTAATTAACATTTTAACTCCAATTCAGCAATATTTGTTGACCAGTATACTGTAGTTGAGACTTTGGCCTCACCATTTCATAAATCTCCACGTCCAGATTCTCCTCAATGTGTTAACAAGATGAAGACAAGATGCTCCTTTACCACCAAATTCTTCAAAGGCTGTTAATTGGCTACAAAGAAAACAGCTCTGACCTTGAGCCAAATACTTTCTAAGAGAAGATAGAAACAGCTCTGCCTTACACTAGGAGTACATCCCAAACAAAACAGAGTGGCTCAGAGATCAGGGCTTCCATAACAAGCCAGCCCGCCCCAAAGTGAAAACACAGAGAGCCTTCTCTCTCACTTCACTATTACATTTTCCTCAATCAAGCTGAAGTGGAAGAAGGAAACCTTCTGGAAGGAAATCTTGGGAATATAACCACCCAAACTGTACCTTGTTAACAACAACAACAAACGGCCTAGGCCCAAAGCTCCAAGATGTTATCAAATACAGATCTACGCTTACAGGCAGTATGACTACATTTGCCCCCAGCTGCCTAGAGTACTAACTATGGGGACTCCTTTATTCACCAAGTATCTGAGTATCTACTAAGCTCTAGGCACTGCCATAGGGGCAGGGAAACATGTAGGTGAAACAGACAGACGTGGCCTTGGCGCTCATGGAACTTATGTTCTGGTGGACGAGACAGACTTCAAATGATCCCAGAAATAAATGTACATAAAGAGCTAGCTAATACTTCCCACTACAAACAGAAGCACCCTTTATATACATGATAGCCCAAAATCCTCTCTTAGAGTAAAATATTACCCTGTTTTACAGCTGAAAAAATGAGATACATTAAGCAATTTGCCCAAGATCATACAACTAACCACCTCAGTTCAGGAGGCCTCAAGTCCATGCTCTCTATGCACACCAGGTCACCTCTGCCCCCTTACTGCTGCTTAACAACTCTACAACCCATCCTGCTCCCACATTCAGAGCCTTCGGATGGGCCTATGTTCAATAAACACTGTTTCAGGGTACACAGCACAATGTTACAATGCTCTTCTCACTCCACTCCTTGGAAATGTTTCTTGTTAAGTTCTTCAGAAACTGAAAAAAGTCAGTAACACAGGGAGCCCAAAGGCTTTTTTCACAGAATAAACCTAAAATGGCTACTGGACCATGGAGGATTTCTAGCTGCACAAGAAAATGGGCTGGCACTTACCTTTAACTGTTTCTCCCATCCTGGCCAACTCAGTACTGGCTGACAGAATTTTCAAAACCGTTTCCTCCCCAATCTTAGAAAAATCTTACTACTTCCCAAAACAATTTAAAAATACACTGAATAGTGTCTTCCTGAAACACTGCATAAATCAAATGGTGATAACTAAATCGTCCCAGGCTCATTAGGGTGATTTACTAAGTGATGAATATTTTTGTTGAGTAAACTATGAGTCCTTAATTAATATTGTTTAAAATCGGATGTTTTTAATTACAGTAGTCCCCCCTCATCTGCAGGGGATACATTACAAGACCCCCAGTGGATACCTGACACGACAGATGGTACCAAACCCTATATATACTGTGTTTTTTTCTATACATGCATACCTCTCATAAAGTTTAATTTATAAATTAGGCACAGTAAGAGATTAACAATAATCAATAATAAAATAGAACAATTATAACAATATACTGTAATAAAAGTTACATAATGTGTACATAAAGTTACATAATGTGAACGTGGTCTCCCTCTCATAATATCTTATTGTACTGTACTCACCCTTCTTGTGATGATGTGAGATGATACAATACCTGTGTGATGAGATTAAGTGAGGTGAATGATGTAGGCATTGTAACGTAGTGTTCTTTTCGGGTGGTGATTGACCACAGTAACCAAAATTGCGGAAAGCGAAACCACAGATAAGGGGGGACTACTGTATCAAATGTCATAAACTGGCACTATCTAAGAACCATTTGTATGAATTTTTTAAATGTATGCATAAACTTTGAGAAGATATCATCCTTCCTGATTGATTAGTTTTGGACTAAAAGACTATTGTATTTAGTCTTTCCTAACTAGTGAATAGTTGGGGGGTCAAGAGACCGAGGCTTAAGCTCAGCCACTATTATGATGTGTAATCGTAAACAAGTCAGTTTATCTCTCTGTGAATACCTATTTGTATTATGCCCACATGAACAGTCTTTCTCCATTTTACAGCAGTGGTGAGGCCAAACGAGATTACAGAGGTAAATGTAAAAGGTATTATTTAAAGTCGAGATATTTGATCATCTTTCTGTACCTGGCTCCTGGCACAGGGCCTACCACAGAGCAGAAACTCAGTAAATGTTTGAAGAAAGAACAAAGTTCACCTCTGCAGAAGCTGACAGCATTCATCAAGTACAGGAAAGGAAACCTAACCTTAGGGAAGCAAATGGTGGGTCAGGTTAACCACAATAAAAATAGGCAATACACACTCAGCCAGCAGGATTACAATAAAAGTTCCATATCTCACCACCAAAAACGGAACCACCCATCACTGCATGCCACACAGATACACAAGGGCAGGTCAAAAATGTCACTCAACCAATTCTGTTTCTCAATCCATCCAAAATGTATCATTCTCTTTTCAATGATCCCCTAACCAAGTATCAAAGTATTCTTACTAGTGCACCCCTCTTTCTAATCTAAAATCAACTTTGCAGTAGAATAAGGTAATTCTATAAATAAATGTCCATTAAATCCTTACTATTGGCTACGTGCAAAATTTTCAGTTATTTCAATCCCTACTCTTTAATAAAATGCGTTGCCAACTCCTCTCAGAAGTGAAGGGGCCTCTCACCTCAACAGTGTGCTCTCTCACCCCTGGGTGGGCCACCCAGTCTCAGGCTCTGGAGCTCCGCCTCCCTCAAGATCCCAGACTACCTGGGATCCGCAAGAAGCCACAGGAGCTGCTCTGAGAGTGAGGTCGGGCGGGGAGAGAGAATGGGGCTGAGGACCACACTCTGCCTCGAAAGGGCTCTATGGGAGAGAACCTAGACTTCTGTGTTTTCACAGAGGGAAACCAGAGCACACCAGTGATGAGGATCAGACTACATGTAGTATCAACGGAAAATGCTGAGATTGATGCTAATTATAGATGCCAGAGAACCAACAAATCAATAAACAAGAAACTGTGAAAATTTGATTTGGCCATGTAAAAATTAATACTAATTATAGTCACTTATGTAAACTGCTTACCTAATTACCATGCAGCACAATAATGATCACACATATCATTAAAGGTGTCAGAATAGCATATGAATGTTTGATTTCACCACAACACTGAAATGAGGTCACACATGCGTGGATTTCACAAATTGTTGCTCACCTCGAATGCTTATTTACTCATAACTTAAAGCTGAAATGAACATCCCTGGGTGAACAAGAACTTGTATTGTTATAAAAGCATTAACAGTCCCTGGCACAACCTGAAACTGGAATAGCAGAGATTTGTGGTGGCTCAGAGCACTATACAGAGATTCAAGGGGCAAGAAATCTATCTTGCAGTTTTATTATATATGACTGTAGCCAAACTGCTATTTCTCTTCTTTTCATCTGAATAAGGATTCTCCACCCTACATGTCACCATCCTTCATTCTAAAGTGTCAAGGACTTATAATAACAGGAAATTCGGAGTGGGGTAGGCAGATGACTGAATTTTGGCTGACTGGAGAGAAAAACTTCCTCTCAGCATAAAGGGTGTGGTTTGGGTTTCTTAATGACCTTTCAGGGTCAGGACTCCAGACACTGCCACTCACAAAGCCTGGGGAGCTTGTTTTGCCTTTTCTAGAAGTTTTCAGTCCTATGCACACAGTCCTTGAACTTCATGAGGACACATTCTCATAGCTAAGGACCAGGACTGTGAGTGAGGAAGTCCTCGGCGCCTAGATAATAGCCCTGTGGGTTTAAGGATCCCCCCCACTGCTATACTGTGCATGCAGAAGAAGGAGCTTATTTTAGCAGACCACGGGCCAAAGCAAAGACAGGGTTAGCTTTAAACTTTATAAACCCTTAGGATCAAATCTATACAACATTTCACAAGAAGTGCTGGTTTGGCTTTCTGCACACATTTCGGTAAATAAATAACTATAAATCCTGAAAGGGGAGGAAGGTCTGCCTGTTCTTCTTTCCATACCACTAGCTTCCCCTCAGTTCAAGGGTTCCCAGGTCTTCTCTGTGGGAATACCTATTTGGAGATGTAGCTTCATCACAATAAACAAAGGAAGATTAAGACAAACCAAAAGACTGATTTATCTGCCTGATTCTAAAAAAAGTTATCTTACAACTCTAGGCCTTCTTCTACAAACTCCTATGCACACCAAGATAAGTAATGGGACTGTTCTAAAGCAAATATTGCCCTTCTGCTGAAGAGGGAAAAAAAGTATTTCATTTCGGTTATGACTTACAAAAATCCAGTCCCTGTAAAAAAAAGCCACTCCCTCATTTTACACTGTAAAACCCTATTTAAATCCTATTTAGTCACAGGAGAGATCAACATCTCAATTGCAAATCAACCACCACGAAGTCCTGTTCATTCCACCTCCTGAATATCTTTCCGGTTTGGCTTCCTCTCCAAATCCATTGTTACTGGCCCTAATCATTTTGCACTCCTAGTCAACTTCAACCCCTTGATCCATTTCCCAAAAATCTGAAGTGATCTTCAAAACTGCAAATCCATCATTACCTTCAGTGTAAAATCCAACTCCTTAACATGGGCATGATGGTCTTGCCTCTGCCTACAGCCGCAACTAATCTCTCCCTACTCCACAGCACCTCGCCTCCCTCCTTCACACCAGGCAATTACCTGCAGTTTTCTGAATGTGCCACGCTCTCCATATATCCACTCTTTGCACACACCGTACACTTTCTCTCCAGCTTAGAAGAGCCCTCCGTTTTCCCTTCTTTGCCTGTACAACTCCTATTAGCTCTAATACTCCACTCAGACTTCACTTCTTCTAGGAGGAACATTTCCCTCACACACCTGGAGCTGCACCCGCCCCACCCCCACCCTGTCCCTTGATTCCCATATGATCCCCCTGCATCCCTCTGTTTCGTAGCACTCACACTACTATCTGTCTCCCTCATCAGAGATTAGAAGGCTGGGTTGAGACTTTCCCCTCTAGCTCCACTGGTCAGCAGTCTGGCACTCATTAAATGAAGACGCTGCCATTGTTCTTTGGCTCCAAATCAGCACAACTCCTACTACTGCCCAAGAAAGTTACGCAAAAAGCATTCAACGAGGATTGGGTGTTAACTGCTGCTCTGTGACCACCACGTAAACTACTGAAAAAAAAATTACTAAGGTGACTTTTCATTAATGATGATCATAATTATTATGGTAAATGTCAGTTGAAGGCACAGAGCATGGTGCAACAGAAAAAACATCGACTCTACAGTCAGTGAGATATGGGATTGAATTTAGATAAGTAACATAAGTCGAGGTCTGTGGTTTTATGGGAGAATTTATTTAAGTCTGGTAATGTGTGTAGTGTACTATTTGGCACGGATAGACCCATCTCTGCTCCCATCCTACTGTACTGCACGGACCTGGGTGTACGATGGAGAAAAAGAAACATATTCCCAGGCAAAAGCCTATGGTGATAGAGGTCAGAAGAGTGATTAGCTCAAGGAGGGGCATTTTGGGCTGGGAGGTGAAACAAGAGAATCTTCTGGAGTGTTGGAAAAGTTCTATGTCTTGATCTTAGTGATGACTACACAGATGTATACATAGATAAAAATAAATTGCTCTGTACACTTAATATCTGTGTACTCACTGTACATAAATTCAATAATTTTTTAACATCAATAATTTTTTAACTAAAAGAAGTAACACACTCTCCCTGTGAGGGAAGACAGCCCCAAAAACAAGGCTCTGAAGTCAAAACATGCTTGCACACTGAAGGCTCCTGGTCACTGATCGCAGTGGTTCTCAGCCCTGGGGCCACAGTATTATTATAAAGTGTTTGCAAATGATTTGTACACCAGACACTGGCAGTGGGCAGAATAAACGTCTCACACACACATGTCACAATGTTCCAAAGGCATAGAGAAGCTACGGAATAAGGCACATTTATTTCAGAGTGTTACTAACTTCACAGTCACTCTGTCGTAACATTTTCTCTCTCTCTCTCAGGCCTAGAGATAAAATCTAAACTCAATGAAGCCAGCATCCAAGCTGGCACCGCCCACCTTACAGCCTCCCCTCCACTGACTCCACACGTAGCCTCCCATGGACAGCCCACTCACTGCTGGGCAAACAGGTCTTTCCTTCTCTGGCTTCTCCACCTTTGCCCCTAGCTGTTTCCTTTCCTCCTTCACACCAGTCTTCTATCAGCTATCTGAATTTGGCTTTCTTCAAGGGCAGGGCTCAAGTCCCATTTTCTAGGAGAATATGTGGTCCAGGGAGGAGTCTCCAGACCACCCTAGCCCATTACCATCTTCTCCCCTTCCAAACTCCTGTGGCACAGACTATTTACATCCATGGTTAATGGCTTGGCAGCTAAAAGGTGGCTGGACTTCCTCTGTATAAATATTAATATTAGCAGCTGACATTATTATGTTCCAGCCACTGTTCTAAGTACTTTACATGGATTACCTCATTTAATCTTCATTCAGTCTTATCACACAGGAGGTATTATTACAGACAAGGAAACTGAGGCAAAGAAATTAAGTTGTCTATTATCTCTCGATTGATAGGCGACAAAGGCAAGATCTGAACCCAGACAACTTGACTCTAGAGCCACTATCAGATATGGCCTTTGTTTACTTTTTATTTTGAAATAATTTTAGGCTTATAGAAGAGTTGAAAGATAGTACTGAGTTCCTGTATACCTTCCACCCAGCTTCTCCTTCTGTTAACATCTTACATAACCATGGTATGTTGATCATAACTTAAGAAATTAACACTGGTACAATACTATTAACTAAACTACAGACTTTATTCAGATATCCCCAGTTTTTATACTCACGTCCTTTTTCTGTTCCAAGATTGTACTTCACATTTAGTATTCATAATCCCTTAGTCTCCAGTCTGTAATAATTCCTCAGCCTTTCCTTGTTTTTCATGACCTTGTCATTTTTAAAGAGTACTAGTCAGGTATCTTGTAGAATGTCCTTCAATTTGAGTTTGTTTTACTATTACACTGAGGTGATGGATTTGGGGGAAGAACACAAGAAGTGAAGTGCCCTTCTCATCACATCCTATCAGGGGGTAAGTAATATCAACATGACTTATCACCGGTAACGTAACCTTGACCACTAGATTAAGGTGGTGTCTGCCAGGTTCTTCCACTGTAAAGTGACTGGTTTTCCCTCTCCATACTCTATTATTTGGAAGCGAGTCTCTAAGTCCAGCCCACATTCAAGAGGATGGGAATTAAACTCTATCTTCTGGAGAGAAGAGTTTTGAAGAATATGTGGACATGGGTTGAAACCACCACAGTAATTAATAAATATTTTAGGGAAGATGCTTTGAGGCCATGCAAATGTTCTGTTTCTTCTTAAACTTTCACCCACTAATTTTAGCCTTCATTGGTAGTCTTGCCTGCAGAAATTATTACTGTGGTGTGCTAATGGTGATTTTCTATTCCCCTCATTCCTTCTACATTGATTAACTGGAATTCTTCTGAAAGGAAGAGCTATCTCTTCTCCCCACTTATTTATTTACTCAATCATTTATATCATTAACTCAGAGATATTTATTTTATTCTTTGGTTTATAATCCAATACTACTGTTAATTACTTTGTTGTTCATATTGTTCCAGTTTTAGCCATTTCAGGCTGGCTTCTGTGTTCTTTTGACATGCTGCTGTCTTTTTTATTTTCTCTGTCCCAGTCCTGAAATCAACCGTTTCTCTGAGGAGTTGATAGGGTCGTTTTATCATCGCTGTAATCAAGTCAATTCCTTACGGGAATTGATAAATTTTGCATTCCTAAGTATCTCCTACAGCAGTATGCTTAACGTGTAGTCATCAGGCACTAATCAGCTTTTGTTTACCAAAGCTTCAAGGGCCGGCTTACACACTCACGTACATGAGAGGACAGACTTCCTCCTTTCCTGACCTACCCTCCAGACAAGGTATATGTAAGGCCTCGCACAGTTCCTGGCACACAGTAAGAGTATGGTAAGTAGTAGTTCCTTTCCCCAGTCTGACTATGCATCCACTTTAAGACATGCTAATGCACCTTCCTTAGGACCCCTGTCAGGGAACGCTACAAACACTGTCTTTTTTATGGATAGGGAAACTGAGGTGCAGGAGAAGTAAAAAACATTCTCAAGATCATACAGCTAGAGGGTACTAGATATAAGGTCTCTGAGGGGACTGCTCTCCCATGCCCTTCCCCAGAGGCAGCATGCACTCTGAAGGAGGAAGGTTCCTGGAGACAATGTTTCCTGCAGACTGGTTTTTCTGTCTAACCCATGTCCTCTTCCCTTCCGAGTTCAAGCATGGAGACATTAAGGATAAAACTAAGAGACCTATATACTTTCCAGACCCAGAGATCTAGACAGACCCAGACCAAGCTAAAACTCTATGGACAAAAACTTAAGGCTTAACTTAAAGATTTTGTCCAGACATCTACACATCAAATACAAGGCTAAAACCAAAATCAACGAAGGAGGGAGAAACAAGATTTAGATCTTGTTCCATTCAAACCCAGATGGCCACACGAACCCAAAGACCAATCCTAACTTCTTAATGTAAATATTAAGCGGGCAATGAGAAACAAAGAGGTTACAACAAATGTGAATCACAATCAAAACAATGATAAAAAGCAGTAGGTTAAGCCTATAGGTGTCAAAATCACACAAGTCCCAGTACCTGGTAATGAGGAAACCTAATGCCAGCCAGATTCATCATATGATGACTCCAATAAACTCATTACTTCATCACCAAAAGAAAACCAGATAATACATTGAACAATAGTGTTTAAATATATATGGCAATAATAGTGGTTTAGGTTATTACATAATATTCATATTTTTTCAAAGACCCAGACTTATGGTCCAAACTCACAGCTGATTCAATCCATCAAAAAATGTTTTTCTATATGGTGATTTAACTATTTAAAAAGTGGCTTACGCAGGCCGGCCCAGTGGCACAGCGGTTTGGTTCACGCTTTGGCAGCCCAGGGTTCGTGAGTTCGGATCCCGGGCACCAGCCGACGCACTGCTTGTCAGCCATGCTGTGGCGGCGTCCCATATAAAGTGGAGGAAGATGGGCATGGATGTTAGCCCAGGGCCAGTCTTCCTCAGCAAAAAGAGGAGGATTGACAATGGATGTTAGCTCAGGGCTGGTCTTCCTCACAAAAAGAAAAAGAAAAAATAAATAAAAAGTGGCTTATGGGCAAACTGGTTTATTAGAATAACAACCAAACCCCACTATAAGCCAAGTGAAAAGCACCAGTACTAAGATAAAAAACACAGAAGTTATAAGCAATTAATTTTACAGATTACAATGAGACCTTCCCCCACACAAAACAAATCCTGGGTTTAGCTTCTACTAGATCATTTCATCAGTAGTAGCAGCATTATATGAAACTTACAATTACATATACGTTCCTCTCAGCAAACATGAGTATTTTTAGATGATTGTGAAAACTCACTCAAAAGAATTAGGTATTCATAAATATCTGCCAATTGAATGAGAAAAAGCTAAAGCATACCTGGGCTGCCATTTTCATCAGTTCTCTCTGTAAATGAACTACATAGGTGACAAAAGAGTCACTATTAAAGAGAGAGGTAAACAGAAGTGATGGTAACTAAAGACAATGAGTCTAACAGATCATAATGGGTAAAGACATCAAAAAAACAGCTCTATCAATTTGGTCGATGAAACATAATAAGTAAAAGTACTGGATCCTGATTTCTTATACACTTTGTCTTTGAAAAGGAAAAACTGTTAAACTCTAAAGTGAAGCACTAAGTCCTGGATCATTTGTTTAAAAGTCTGCTCTGGGTCTGCTAAAGATGCCAAAAGGGCTGCTGATGAGTGTCTAGCAAGAAAACTATTCTCCAGCTAGCACTTAAACATACAGTTATAGAGATAGCAATAGATTAAAAAGTAACAAATCTGGAATCTCTGCCAATTTCAACATGGGGTATTTTCATTTGTAGGTAAAAAGTAATAGAGCTACTCTATTACTGCTAAGCACATAGGACCCATAGGTATCTTCAGAGCTACTTAGCTAGAATACTATTTTTTCCTTCTACTTCTACAACCTGGGGACTCAGACATCTTTCTGGCAGCATGATCTCCACATAACATAAACTCTAAAGACCTTGCAAACAGAAAACCTCAGTCCCGGGCAAGTCACTTAACCTCTTTACTGATTCAGTGATCAGTAAAATGGGCACTAATACCTGTATCACAGGACAGTGAAGATTAAAGCACCAAGGATTACGGAAAGTAACATTTCCTGTCCCCTAATCCCAGGCTTCAAGCTAGTATCAACAATCATTTGGACCAGTCAGATAATACTCTCTGAAAAGCATTTTATGGACAAACTAATTATTATTTGAGAGTGTAAAACGTGGTCATAAACCACTAATGAGGGTGAGAAAAGGGAGAGAACTGTAAAAAAAGCAGAGTTGGTAGCAATAGTTAGAAATAACTTCAAATACTTTGGCCTCTGGTTTCTGGTCAATTGTTTAGATGTACTTCCCTTGCACACACTTTGGCCTTGGTGGTGCATCTGGCTGTCATGTGTCCAAAACAAATCTTTATCACTTTGAACTTTGGCAGGGTCCTGAATTTTCTCACAGATGAAATTTACGAACACATTAACCTGTTTGAGAGGAAGATGAAAATTTTCTAGGAGAAAAGTTTGAAAAAAGCAATATGGGAGGCTTTCTCCTCTTCATGAGATGCAGGGCATTCCCCTACAACTTCTAAACTAATATATTACTTGGCATAAGTTTAAACACATTCCCCTCATTTAACTTTCCTATATTCCAGGGGAATTGCCAATGATTTTTTAAAAATAAGCCTCTCACTTTATGTAGTTGAAGTGTTCCAAAAGATTTTGTATTACATTCTTGGGTAAAAGGAGGAATCCCCTTTTACCCAAGTCACATAAAAGCTAAGAGCAAGGACTCCAGAGCCAGTCTGCCTGGATTCAAAACCAAGCTCTACCACTGACTAGCTGACTACCTCAGGCAAGTACTTCACCTCTCTGTGCTTCAGTTTCCTCATCAATAAAATGGCAAAAATACTAGTGCCTTCCCCAAAGAGCTACTATGAGGACAAAATGAATTAATATTTGTAAAGTGCTTAGAACAGTGTACAGCACAAAGTAAGTGTTATAAAAGCAACTATTAAATTAAAATAAATAAATCCTTAATGAATCTTTTTGGTAAAATATCACCTAAGCATATAGTAAGTGATGATCTGAACTTCATCCAAAGACACTGAGTTCTCCAAGTGGTCAAACACAGTGCTTTACGAGCAACAGTTTTGGACTCGGAGAGACTCCTGGCTCTGCACCCCTCTGTGTGGCCCTGAGCTGGTCACTTTAATTTCTTCCTGAACCTCTGCTTTTTCATCTATACAATGGGAATAATAATTATCTAGCAGGCATGCTGTGAAGGTAAACCGAGACAACATAAAGTTCTTGGTGCAGACTGACCAAAGCATTAAGTGCTCAAGAAGTGAAAACTATCCCCTCCTCCCAAATACACACGTACATACGCACCTACAATAGAGTCTGCAGCAATAACTCCGAGCTGTTGTGAATTAACTTGTGAGTTAACTACCTCAAATACTGCAATATGGGTTGCGATTTCCACTTAAGTTTTATCACAGCTGTGGGGCAACCTGAAGAAGCAAGAATTAGGCAGCTGCATCCAACCAGGACAAGAGTCAATGCACAGACTTCATCAGCTGGATCAGAGGAAGAGTGGGGACATGATACTGATAGATATGAACAAAGCCAGGACTGGGGCTCCTCTCCAGGCCCAGCAAAGAGCTAAAGATCTAAAAACAAACACCAGGAAGCCTAAGACTCTTCCAGTGATTTAGGTAAACAACCCTGAACTGATCTGTTGTGTAAACTTTTCTGGCCATCAGACTTTTCATAAGTCTCGACTGCAATTCAAAAGGAAAAATAACTTGAGAAATGGATTGAGTTTAAAGGAAACTGAAAAGAAAATCAGTGACTGCTTACTCAGGTGAAAGGAAAACAAAGTCAACAGGTTGGTTCACTCAGACAAAAAGGGCTATGGGCAGAAACCGCTTTAAAGAAGGATCTTTCTAAGGTTAAATTAAGCACCACCTCCAAATAAATTAGCTTGTGTTTTCTAAATATCTGATACCTCAAGTACGAGTACCACTTTTTCTATCTTTATCTACAGGTAAGAATAGAAAGTTTCCAATTTTTTATTCCTTAAAAAAATTAAAATCCCTGAGATTTTAAGCTTCCACTAAGACTGAAAAGAATCGTTAATTAGGAGATCTGACTGTACACATGCAAAGCTAAAAGTTACAAAATGCAAAAGAGGATGGACGATAATAAAAAATTTTACTTTCTTAATCCTAGTAAGGATAAGCAGTTAACCATGCCTTCCAAATGCAAAAAATTAATGCTACTAATCCAACATTAGTGAATGCTCAATAAGTGCTGACTACTGGTACTATTATTAGTGGGACATACATTTGGAGCTGCTTTTCCAGTCACAGTAAAGGAAAAGACTTATCTCCATACATCATGTTGCTTCTAGTCACCATTGGTAGGGATAAGTGTGGTGTGTAGCCATGACAAAGGAGAGACCCCATCACACAGAGGTAGAGCCACAGCCTCAGTCTTGCAAGAACCATGCACCATCCAACACAACAGTGTTGATAACTCCTTGGCATTATGAAGCTGAGGTGTTTTAAGGTACGCTTTCCTTCCTCAGTAAATGAAGTTTAATATATTTCTTCTCTTACTTTTTATTTTCATTTTTCATCTTAACTAATGACAATGCTATTTAAAGAATCTGAGACCCCAACATGTCAGTCAGTATGATGCAGTTGGATGCCGTCATTGCCTAAAAGAGGCCAAGATCTCTCTGAAATGGAACCCTGACTGTCCCAACAACAAGAAAAATAATTAAGTGGTTCCGTGTGCTGCTTTTATCACTTTTAGACTGACTCTATAGGTGTAGCATTTGTATGGCTGGTCAGTGGGGGAATCTGAGCCAAGGCAGAAGGACCCAGACCCAGACTTCCCATCCCATTCCAAACACATAAAACCAATGGATAAAATATAAAAAAGAAATGCTTTCATATACAGTTGAGCTCCAAACCAAGAAAAGAAAATAGACGAATGTCAGAACAAGAACTCAAAATCAGAGTCATGAGTGGGAGCTCTGAATGCAATAAATCAGAAATCAGCAATAAGGAGACAGAAAAATGTGCTTAGTATACTTAATAAAAGGCACTTCAACTGACTCTTCAATGTTTATATAAAAAGTGTGACCCCATGAAACATGTTCAGAATAACAAATGAGACTAATAATAATCTAAGTAACAACTCATCTTGACACATCTAGATTCTTATCTAGAGCCACCCATAAAGCTGGTGGGAAAACAGCATTTAACGTGGGTCTTCGATAATAACAACCCAAAGAATTTGGTTACTTAAGGCCCTAGAGCATCTTTTTTAAGGCTTTCTCACCTATAGGGCCTTCTATGGCTGGCAGGAAATTTAAAAGAAAAAAGATTAGAAGCCAGCTGAACTGATCTATACTCTCAAAGATTAGAACGCTTGATTTGCAAATGGCCAGACGAACCAGCACAAACTGGAAGTCTCTGCGGAGAAATATCACTCAATTAAAACACACAAACACAATTTAAAGTGATAAAAGTAGCACATGAAACCACTTATTTGTTATTCTTTTTGAGAGTTGTTGGGACAGTCAGGGTTCTATTTCAGAGAGATCTTGGCCTCTTTTAGGCAGTGACAGCATCCTCCATCATACTGACCTGCCCTCACAGCACTTTCGTGTCAGGCTCTCAGATTCTTTAAAGAGCACTGTCGTTAGTTAAGATGAAAAACGAAAATTAAAGTAAGAGAAGAAATACACAAACACACGCACACAATTAAAATACACAAACACCACTTCATTACAAACCAATTCAACTGCTTTTCATAGTAAAGTAAAACTGTCAAAGTCTAAATGTCTCGGAGTACACTTTAATGATAATGATATTTACAAAAAACTCACTGAACATCTCTGAAGACTACTAGGAAACCAACTTGATCCAAAAACTGGTAAATAAGGGGAAAGAATCAAGCATTTAATTCATCTTTCCTGCACAAACTGTACCTGAGGGTAACCAAGCAGTTGATAACAGGAGGTTTCTCTACAAAGTTTCTAACAAGTATTCCAGTTAATAAGTGAAGAATGTAAAATAGAAATGAAAATATCATCATTTTGAAAGCTCTTAATTAAATCATGGATCTAGGCCGTGATCATCAATGGCTGCCAACATCACAAAAAAGAAGTACACAACACCCCCTAGGAAGAAATTCTGCCCCAAAAATCTGGACCTGAATCAGACCAGTCTCTAGATCTGATTTCCAACTTACAGGAAACACAGGGGACAGATAGACATGTTAAATGATACCTCAGAGATGCAATCAGCAAAACCCAGACTGTGGGAAATGGAGCAAATGATCTTTTTCCTCAACAAATAAAGTGGAAAGAAAAAATGACAGATTTAAAGAGACTTAAGAGACATGTCAAGTGAATGCAATGTGTGGACCCTGTTTGGATACAGATTTGAACAAATCAACTATAAAATATAAAATAAAATATTTTAGACAATATGGAAAATTTCAACCCTGACTGACTCAACATTTGGTGGTTTTAAGGAATTGCCATTTTTCAGGTGTGATAACAGTATTGTGAATATTTTTTAAAGAGTCCTTATCTTTTAGAGATACATACTTAACATGATATACAGAATTTTCTTAAAAATAATTGAGTTGAGGGGGTAAAAAAAACAAGCAAAACTGGCCATAAGCTGATAATTATTTTATAGGTACATAGGGTACGTGAGGATGCATTATTTTATTTTCTTGACTTCTGTATGTTTGAAATTTCCCATAATAAAAGCTAGAACAACAAAAGTATACAGTTTTTGTCTCATTCTGCTTGGAGCATATTGCTCCATGCATTTGTATTATTAATGTCCCTCTTCTAAACATTTTGCCTCTGAAGAAGGATCCAAGAAGCTCCACTCTGACCATTAAAAATCCTATGCCTGCACACAGGTAACTTTCTAAATATAAGCAGCATTTAGAAGTCACACATCAGTACATTACTTTTCAATCAGAAGGACCCAGGAGATGTAAGGGGCCTTCGAATTACTATGAATCCTCTAATTCAACTGCATATATGTGATTTTTGCAAAGGCTGAATACTCAAATTACATCTACCATCCTACTGAGTATACAAAATGCTATAAGTGCGAGTGTGCACAAAAACTAATCTACAAAGATGTACATCACAGTGCTGTTCCAACAGTAGGAAACTAAAGACAAACTCATGTCTGATGGCACGGAAAGGATTAAATAAATTACAGTTCATACACACTATGGAATACCACTTACCCATTTAAAATGAGGTTGAGGAGAATAGAAAATGATAGGAGAGTGTTCACAATATATTAAGTGAAGATTTGAGACAAAGTATGTACAGAACAATGTCATTTCTGTAAAAAAAAAATGCATAGAAAAAAGACCAAAGTATGTACACCCAAATTACAACAGTTAATTTCTTTAGGTAGCAGAATTATAGATGATTTTATTTTCTTCTTTGTGCTTTTATGTGTCTAGCAATTTTTCCATAATAAAGGCAGAGGTCCATAATCCCTTATCTACAGTTCAGAAATCCAAAAAGCTCTGAAAATACATTTTCAAAAATTAGTGGCAAACTTGCTTAGATACAAAACCTGACCTAAACTGATATGGAGCTGCTTCATATTTATCCCATTTACTGTGAATATTTATAAGTTTCACTGCAGAAATATAATGTTTCAGAATGTTGCCCTCAGATCCCACTAGGGGCTCAATGTTACCCTCCAACAACCCAAAAATTCTGGATTCTAAACCCCAAGGTTTCAGACAAGAGATTGTGGACTTGTACCAGTTCGTAACTTTGCCACTCTTCCCATTTTCAGGCTTTTCAAAATGAGACTCATATTTGAAAAGGTTGGGAGCCTCTGCTATCAAACATCATAAATTTTAAAATGGCAACATCAATAAAAAATATGTCCTTAACAAACAGATTTATCATTCCGATTCATCAAACGCGGCAAGCATTGGGCTCCCATCAGATGATTTTAGCAGCTGAGGTTTACCAAGCCCTTGGCATGTGGCAGGCATTATGTGCCTTACATATTTTAGCTCATATGATGCTGCTTCAGGACACGGGTACTCTCCCAGGCCCATTACACAGATGCTCAGAGAGGTTTGCCTAAGTCACAAGGCAGAGTTGGGTCAGAGCCTGACCCTTAGCAGCCATGCTAAGCCCTGACCAGTTAAGTAAGCCAGGGGGGCAGTTCTGCTTCCTGAATCATCTCCACCATTTTTAATAGTGGTAATAATATCACAAGTAAAGCAGAGACAACTGACTTGTTTTTAAAACTCCTTTTTGATTTGTAAACTAAACAAACTTGATCTACAGATTACTGAGAAAGGATAAATATGAAGCCATACCATATAATTTCTAGCATTACTACCATTAACTCTAACCACACCAAAGTTATTGGAAGATGTTCTATGAATTAACAATATAATTTTCTATACCACAGAAAATCTCCCAGTAATCTTTTGGAAATCAGTGTGGGGAACATTTTCTGAGGGCTCTCCAGAAGAGACCAAGTTCCTACCCACAGGAGAGCCTGACATTTCCAAGAACAAACTCTCCACTCTCTACTTTTGGGGTTTCCTTGGTGTCTCTGGGCTATAAAACCCAGTAATTTACTTTCCCCTATTGAGGACTATGGCAGAAATAGCCTAGACTTCCTTTTTGCAAACCAAAATTCACAGCTGTTTGGGGTGAACAAACCAAGGCGGGGAAAAGAATCTTCTGAAGGGATTTTTCTGGCCAAGGATGCAACTTTCACTGGGACCATAACCTCCCAGGACAAGTGAACATGCTGAAGCTGACTGGATACAAATCAAATTCTTCAGACCACAAGATTGTTTCAGTTTTCTGTCTCAAATTTTTGTAACTAAGTAAAAACTGAACTTGAATTGTAGAATTCAGAAAAAGGGAGATCTCTGATTTATTAAATTTCTGTTAAATTATCTTTTACTACAAGTAGATGCCTTACTCAGTTTAAGATTAGGTATTCTCCAGACTTTTAGATGTAAAGTAACCATACAGAAGTCATTCCTCAGCATGCTACCTTTTTCATTTTGTTTTTAACAGGGGAACCACATTCTACTTTAGAGAAAGCAAAAAACAGCAGTTCCAAAGTAAAGGAACAGGGCTGCCATCCCAACAAAATCATACTGAAAAGAAGTATTTTAAGAAGTTCTTTAAAAACCATTTTTAATGAAGTAAGGAGGTCTAGGGGAAGATGCAGAAAACTGCTATCCTAGTGAATAGTTGTTTTTGCTTTTGCATTCTCTCAGGAGAGCGGGAACTTAGATCAGACAAGTCCATGAGATCCTGCTTCCAGGAATTCCCATTCTACAATCCTTACATGGTCAGTGTTGTCCTCTTCCTTAGGATGTTAAAATCATTTTGCTCAAAACAGGCATATTCAAAAGGCACAGGAGGGCAAAAGTGAAAGGGTCAGCATGAGAAAAAGCTGTCATGTCAGCATAATTTCCAAGCTACAGATCCATTCTAGGGGGTGAATAAAGGACAATTTCAATAGAATAGTTATGCTAACTACTCTTTTTTTTTTTAAGTCTGAATTCTTTAAATAAATACTAGAAATCTTTCTTAAAAACAATGAATAACATGTCATATCTTCTGACATTTGGAAGAACCTGTTATTGTCCCCAAAATGGAGTCCATTTTTCAAAAATTTTCATTCTTCATTGCTTATTTCAGAGTATTTTCATATCTTTGGGAAACTCTTGGCTGTTTTTAGGTAGTGCCTCCCCTGCCCTGCCCCACCCCACCAATGGTAGAGTAAAAACTAGTTTATGGCCACCTTTATTGCTACTGTCTATAAATTTTTAGATTTCTCCAGCAAGCCTCCTTGGCTTCTTCTTTTCTTATTCACTCTTCTCATGCTCAAAAAATGTCCTAAACCATGACACAATCTATTCCTCAATTATGGCCTTTGGTTTAGTTTCTCTGTGCTTCTGAACCCTAAGCAGTGCATTTTACTCCACATCATTCACATACATCAGTATTTGGCTCATAATTCAATTTATAGTTTTAAGCTAATATATGTTTTCTTTTAACATTTCCGTTTCTCAGATCTTTTTGCTCTTTAGTTGACAGAATTCACTTTTAACCTAAATCTTACTGTATTCTCCTACAGAAGTTGCTTTTCTGAAAATCAGTAGTTTCACTATAACCATAAATGTATCAAATGCCCCATTATTTGAGTGGGCAAATGTGAATTTGAGTGCCCACAATGTGCCCAGGGCTGAAAAATACCATGAGTTAAAAAGAAGTTTAATACAGTGCCTGTCCCAAGCTACAGACTGAAGACATGTATCCAATCAACAATTAGAAAATGAGACAGTATTATATAAAGTAAAATCCATGCTATCCAGAATCTCTGAAGGACTAAACACTTTAGATAACCATGCTTGCTTTCTAGATAATCAATATACTGTTTGTCTTTTTATTTTATTTTTTTTATTTTTGTGTGTGTGAGGAAGACCAGCCCTGAGCTAACATCGGTTGCCAATCCTCCCCTTTTTGCTGAGGAAGACTGGCCCTGGGCTAACATCCATGCCCATCTTCCTCTACTTTATATGGGATGCCGCCAGGGCATGGCTGACAAGCAGTGCGTCGGCAGGTGCCTGGGATCCGAACCTGCGAACCCCTGGGCTGCCAAAGTGTGAGCTAAACCACTGTGCCACCAGGCCCGCCCCCTGCTTGTCCTTTTAAATAACAAAAATTATATTTGGATCATTTTGGATAGAAATCTAAACTACATTTTTCCTACTTTCATTAACAAGCTATATTGAATATAATTTAATTTTTATTTGATGGCTAAAAACCATAATAAACAGAAATTATAGCACAGAGCTATAGTACAATGATGCCTGGGGCCTAACCCGGTATGGAGGGCTATAGTATACATCTACGTTAATAATCTCAAATTACTGCAGGGGGTGGGGAAAATTATGATAGATTTTAATTGCTTTTTCTGTCTCTTATTTTGTCAGTCTGTCACACAGACATACCATACTACTATAAACACTGTAAGGGAACAGACCTTGTATCGGGAGAGGGATTAATTTTGATAGAGCACCTACTATATGCCAGGTCTGAGATAAACTCTGCAGTGCGTTCAGCAATCGGCCTGGCACAAAGTAGAAGATGGGTAAATATTTGGTGAGTGAATGGCAATGTGCCTGCCTGAGCAGGTCCTCTCTCTTATTTACTGTTTTTAATCTGCCATGGCTTGGAAAACAAATACCCAAGCATGAAAGAACACCATTTAAAATGTGTCTCGCATGGTGCTTCGTACACAGCAGGGGCATCATGGCAAAACTGTATGTGCTGAACCGAACTGAGGATGGCTAACAGTGAGCACTTACAATGTGCCAGAAACTGTGGTAAGTTTCTTACATACATTACCTAAGATAATACCTATAAGGCAGATAATATTATCCCCATTTTACAGATGCAGAAATTGAGGCTCAAAGTGGTTGAGCAATTTGTATAAAGTCAAGCAGCTAGTCAGTGGTGGCAGTGGAATGTGAATCCAGGCAGTCTGATTCCAGAACGAGTGGTCTTAAGCCGAATATTATACTGATCCTCAATAAATGTACAGTAAATAAGCAAAGGTCAGAAGGACATAAAGTTTGTAACAACTTTTTTTTTTAGTAGAAGTCTTCTCTGCTGACTTTCTGATTCTCACGTATATTCTCAATTGGTGAGGGTTATTCTATGTAAACATTATACTGACAGGCCAAAGCAATAAACTGTGAAAGCTAGGCAAGAGAAGTATGAGTCAATAAGCTACTGTACTCTATAGATGGGTTCCAAAGAAGTAGAAGTCTGAGAGATCTGTGTGTATTCAGGTCATTAGGGAGGGCTTTAAGAAGTTAAGACCTAAGCCCAAACAGCATAAGAAAAAAGGGATGGTGGAGAGAGGGGGTGTTTTGTAGCTTAAGAATAAGCACAAAGCCTTTGTGGAAGTGAGGAGGGGGGCTCATAAATAGATGACTAGACAAACACACATGTGGTTTGGAACATTTATATCCACTGCAGCTGTAAGCTCCTATTCCTGCCAGCTTTAGCTGGTCACTGAAACAGCTGGACAAATGTAAGCTGCAGTTGGCAGTGCTAGGGGAGTTAGGATATGGCAGCTAACACAAAGGCCAAATCTGGAGGTATGATTCCACAGCTCTCATTAAATAACGCAGGGTCCTTGAGGTGGGGAGTGTGGGCACAGGGGACCTACCCTCTACTATTTCCAAACCTAAAAAGGGAGGACATGCTGACCAAGGGATTATTTAAATGCATGGTCTCATTTGCTGAGAAATCTTTCACTAGGGTAAACCAGAGTCACCTCTAATTAATGACACACCTAGTGTAACTAGTGCCTGCAGATCCTCCCTGCCCCTAGGAGTCCCTGGGATAAGAGACTGGGCCAGCTCTTAGGCCATCTACTGTCTCTACAATAGACACAGGAGCAAAACAGGAGGAGTCAGCTCTCTTACGCAAGAGAATGGAAACACCTCTCACACTTTATGACAGACTGGAATATTAGCATGAGGCCCAAAGTAAAAACAGTGTGCTCCGCAAAGATTTCCTAGTCTTGCCTAACCATACAGCACTTAAATCCTCAGTAAAATTTCACCAGTCTCTGAGTGAGAACACTAAGAGTAACGTGACCTGTACTTGAAGGCGGGAGATATGGTAATGTATCTCACTTCAGCAGGATATGCTGGGGGTTAAGGTATCTCTGGCAAACCTCCAAATGCTACATCATTCACCTCATTAGAGACAGGCACCTCCAAACTTGTATAGACTCTCTCATCTCTCAGACATCAGAAGTGCAGAAATACCAAAGTAATCCAGGTAAGATTCAAAACCCAATTCATGCATTCACAGTACATTTATTGAACACCTCAGGCACTGATCTAGGGACTGAGAATATAAACATGAGAAAGACTAAGTGACTCTGAAAGATGGAAGTGCACCCATCCATTATTATTTCCCTTTATCACACCCAACCACTCAAGGCTCCAGGCAGGAAGTTCTTCTAGTGCCCCACTAGCACCAAATAAGTCTCCTTTCCCACTTCTGTGCCTCTGATCATGCTGTACCCACCTGGAACACTCTCCCCCTACTTCACCTACTCAAATCCTCACATCTTTCAAAGCCAGCTGTAGTCCCCCTCCTCCTGGAAGCCCTAAACTCCATCTCATTCCAAAGTGATGTCTCATTTCTCTGAACTAATACAATGACATGAGTACCACCGTGAACTTACTCAGAAATTTATCATCCTCTAACTGATACTTTTATTCAACAAATCCTGACTACTAATGATGTGACAGTATTGTTCTAGGAGCTGGAGAAATCGCAACAAACAGTACTGGTTTTTGCCTCTTCAAAAGAACTCCTGGGGAGAGTTCTTCTCTTATACCGCTTTTTAAAATCTTCTTCTATAGACCTGGGTTTGTACTCAGTGCTTAATACCTAACAATTTATTAGAGCCTTGGGCTTCTTTGGTCCAAGCTCACTGAAATTGAAGTTACATAAACTAATGGGGAACAAAAGCAAACGAAGCCATTTCTAAATGAACTTCCACTTCTTAAAAACCTCAAAAGAACAAGGAAGGAAAAGAAAACAGGCTATGAAAGTGCTGCTGAACCAACACATTTTACTCATACTGACAAAGCACCTCCAATCCCCCTCAGAGTCACACAAAAAGTGACTATAGCGTTTATTTTAACAGACCTTGGAAAAGTTGAAAGCATCCCTCAGTTTCCTAAACAAGTCTTTCTAAAGCTTTATTTCTTGATGAATAAACCCCCTGATGAATCCTGCATATGCCACTTAGACCAATCCAATGAGGTTCACTACAAGGAACTAAAATTTGAGGTTCAAGCACAAGAGGGGCTCAAAGAACACTTTGAACGTGATAAATCCAGAGACAATTTTAATATAAACAACAAAAGCCAGGTCCTGCAGAGCCTGGTGGAAGGTTCCAAGTTCCCAAAAGAAGGAAATCAAGAGAATTTCCTCCAGGAGAGCCGCCAGATTCTGCAAGGTGTGAGAGTTTCTGCAGGAGGTGAGGGAGATTTAAAATATATATATATATTTTTGCTCAAAAGTGGCTTGTGAGATACGACAGCTGGCACCCTACAGCGGGCGAGGGTGAAGCCGGGCTGTGCCATGCGGTGCAGACTGCCACCTGGGCACTCCCACCATTCTTCGCAGCCGGGTTAGGACGCGAGACGAAGAGAGCCCGGCGCCGCGCGGACCCGCACCTGCGCTCCTGGCTCCGCGGGCTGCCTGCCCTCGCCCCGGGCACCCCGCAAACCCACCCCCGCCCTGGTCTCAGGAGCCCCGACCTCTCTGGGGACCCGGGAGACGGGCGGGGGAGAGGGGTCTCCAGGCGGCTGCCCGGCCCCAGCGCGTTACCCACCTGAGCAGACTGGAGAGGGGATGGCTCGAGGAGCCCAGGCCGCCGCCGCCGCCGCCGCTGCCGCCCCCGGAGCCGCCCCCGCCGCTGCCGCCCCCAAAGCCTGAGGAGAGCCGCTTCCCGGACAGCAGCTTCTCCACGGCCGGGAGGTGCCCGGTGCGGGCCGCCTCCAGCAGCTCCTGCTCCTTCCCCATCCCCAGGGCCGCCGCCCCCTGGACCCCCTTCCCGGGGCCGCCGCCGAGCCTCCTCGGGCTCCCAAACTTTCCGTCTCCGGGCAACGCACCCCCCGAACCGGCCGGGGACACCACCCCCCTCCCCCCGCCTTTTCCCCCCACGCGCGCGTCACTTCCGGGATCCGGCGTCACGCGTCACCGCGCCCCCGCGCCCCGCCCCCTTGCCCACCTAGCTGGGCGGGGTTCGGCGGGCGGGCGCAGGTTGCAGTGGTCTGAGCGAAGTGGACCCCGCGGTGAGGAAATAGGCCTCCAGGGGTAAGAGGACAGCGTCGCGTGGGCACCCGCTGTACAGGTGGAAGGGGATAAACGGAGCCCACCTGTATACGCCTCCTGAAGTGCGCTCCTTTCCCGAAGGTTTTGGGAGCCCACAGGACAGGAAATACGGTAATCCATCCAGGCAGTGTAGAAACAAAGAAAGAAATATGGTAACGCGCACCTACATTTCCAAGTCCATTCTTTCAGCACGCATGAATTAAATATGTAATGGGTGTGGGGACCCTGTGATACAGAAGTGAGCAAAATACTCCCCTCCGTCCCTCAGTGAGGGAAGAGAGGAAATTTTTTAAATAGAAATATCCCCTCTTCATGTTCCCAATCCCTGAAATGGCTCGTTAAAGTGAAACCTTCAAAGGAAAGACCTTCCTCCCAGTAGGATTTGTTTCCTCTTAGTTTTGATGAGATTTACCAAACTGACATAAAAAGTCAGGTTTGTGAAACTGACCCCGACCTTCAGAACTGGTGACTGGAAAAATCATTTAATTGAGTAGAAACTATATCTGTTTTGTTTCTGGTCGTAGCACTGTTCCTGGCTCGAAGTAGGCGCTCGGTAGTTGTGGAGTGAATAAATGGATTGGATCAATTCTGTTCAAGGTATATGAGTTGAGTATTTTCAGGTGCTTGAAGAACAGAAGAGAAATGCTAGCAATTCAGTGTAAACACAGGCCCGCAGTCTCCGTCCAAATGAAACGTATGAGGTTGAGTCCCCGACTGACAGGTAGCCGCATCCCACGAGATGCGCGTACAACGGAATTGAGTTTTCCCCGGTCCCCGAACTTGACTCTGAGGAAAGCGGATTAAGGAAGGAGTTAACTGACACTGCGTTTTTAGAAAGGCGGAAAGGAAAAAGTCCTTCAGTAAACACATTCTCCTTTACAAATGCTGGTTTGCCAGAGTGGAAAATCCACAAACTGAATTCCATACTCTCAATTTTCCCTCTCCGCACCGCCACCAAATCAGAGTCAAAACGGAGCTCTGAAGTCCTCTACACGCGCCTCAGAATGACTCCTCCGAGGAGCAGTAGGGGTGATGTCATCGCAGCGCGACGACAGGAAGTAAGCTCTCGGGCTGCTGTGCTGCGCGCGGTCTCGAGCTCCTGAGTCTGACAGCACCGCGATCTCCTCTCCCCTGTCCTCACCGCAATGGAGAATGCCTGCGAGTCCCCCACGGAAAAAGGTGGAGAGACAGGGGAGTCAGATGAGACAGCCGCTGCTCCGGGGGGGCCGGGGGCTACTGACACGGACGGAATCCAGGAGGAAACTGACGGGGACGGAGACGGGGACTTGAAAGAAGCCGCGGCTGAGGAAGGCGAGGTAGGGAGAGACGTGTTGATGAGGCCGGAGTAATCCCAGGTTGTGGTACTGGCTGCTCGACCGGCTTCCTGGCTGGTGGCTCCCGAGCTCAGATAACTCGAACTCACCATGACTCCCTCTAGATCTGCAATCGCGGGGGCGACTGGAGGGAGGAGACAAACTGTAGTGCTGGTTCGGTTCCAGAGACTCAAGCACTGGGTTAATATTTTTAATCCCTGCCCTTAGGTATTAAAGCTGCTTCTAAGGGAATTTTGAATAGCCTCTTGGTTTTCTTGGTGAGGAAATTGGGATCTGATGTCACACTGAGACCAAGTGCAGAGCTAGAACCCAGGATTCCTAGTACCCCTTTCCCCGCAATATGATTTCTCTTAGATGTTGCTTAAGCATAACTTTGTTATAGGCTGCAGAGTCGTTAAAGGGAGACTGAGGAGGTTACTTGTTTAGTCACGTTTCTACCCTCTTGGGACATTTAACTGCTACTGATGTGGGTACTAATGTCCAACAGTCTCTGTAGCATAAAAACACCAGAGTCATCAATTGTGCTACCTCAAGAGCTCACCAGTGTTGCCTAGCTGAGCATCAGTCATGGGACCAGAATCTCAGCGTTCTCTGGGTTCCATTTCTAGAGATAGAATCTTGGGGTCTTAGAGCTACAAGGGACATAAAGAGATCATGGGGGAGGACATTGGATTAGATGGAAACAGACTTTTAGAGCATAAAGTTGCATCAAAATATATAAAGTTAGAACTTAAAGAAAAATGTGACGAGACTATTTTAAGAAGGAACCTTTAAAACATCTCCTGGGGCCAGCCCCGTGGCATAGCGGTTAAGTTCACGCGCCTTCTGCTTCGGCAGCCCAGGGTTCGCTGGTTTGGATCCTGGGAACAGACCTACTCACCACTCATCAAGCCATGCTGAGGCCGCGTCCCACATAGAAGAACCACAAGGACCTATAACTAGGATATGCAACTATGTACTGCGGCTTTGGGGAGAAAAAAGAAAAAGAAGAAGATTGGCAACAGATGTTAGCTCAGGGCCAATCTTCCTAAAAAAAAAAAAAGGCAGCCATTGTTGATCTTGCAGAAGAAAAAAACAAAGAAAACCAGATCTCAAGGACAGAAAGGATTTGACTAATAATTAGCTTAGTCCAATAGAGCGCTCACTACATACAGAAATTTGCACCCAACAGAGATAAAATTCTGGTTTTTCTGATGCTTCTGAAACACTTTTTAAAATTGATCGTATACCAGACCACAAAGAAAAATATAAATTCCTTAAAGTAGAAATCATAACAGGCCACATACTTTGTACAGTGCAATACCCAAAATAATAACAAAAATCTTCTCCCACCCACTTCTCGCCCAAAACTAATATCTGGACATTTTAAACTGTTTTCTAAATAGCCCTTAAAGAAATTAACAAAGAGAACACTACATCAGATCTGATGGGATTTGACCAAAGCCTTATTTAAAGAAAAATTCATATCCTTACATATTTTTATTAACAAACAGGAGATATTGAAAATAAGCACCCAACTCAAGAAACCAGAAAAAGAACAAAATAAACCAGAAGGATGTAGGAACAAAGAGTCAATAAGGATAAAGGTAGATATTAATGAATTAGCACTAAAACACATAAGAAATAATAAAGACCTGATTATTTGAAATGTAAATACACAACATTATAAAATTAAAAAGGGCCAAAGGCACTGATAGGGAAATCTTTACAGTTATAAGAAAATGTAATGTTCAAGTTTAGGCCAAATAAGTTTGAAAATCTAAAAAAAATGGCTCATTTTTAAGGAAAAAATAAATCACCAAAATTGAAGCACAAAGAGGTTAGAAAACTTGTATAAATCAGTAACTAAAAGAGAAATTGAAAACATTCTTAAAGGTATACTACCTTCACTCTCACCTACCCCTCATCTTCCTGTATGAGTTTAAATGTGAATGCCTCTTTAAGGAAAGCAGAGGTTAAATCCCATTAATGACGTTTTTTGTATCCTTAGATTCTATATTAAGTTGAAGGGGATGAAGTTTGGAATTTGATTTTTTTGTTGTTACTAAACACATTAAACATCTGTCATGAGTAAAACAATGTTAAATGCTTATGTGAGGAGAGAGAAATAAGAGACAAACCTATCTTCAGAAAGTTTTCAGTCTAGTAATGGGAAGTAAATATTTGCAGGATACAGTAGAATTGAAACAGGAAGAAAAAAAGCACTACGTGTGTGGGAGAAGCTCACTTAAAAGCTCCAAATTCAAGAGAACACTGTTTTGATGAGAAGGTGCCTCCTTTTTAATATTCTTTCCACATGGGGTCATCAGCAATAAAGAGGTCTATAGATTTAGAAGCAGAAGAGCTGGCTGAATGAAGAGAGGACTTTTTTGACTTACTTTCTCAAGAATGAGGTCAGGAGAGTGGGCTTAGGGGGAGAGTGGTTTTTGTGATCCTTAGCATTTTGTTGCCCTTGTAAACAGACACTGGAGCTATGATCATGGTTAAACTGGAAAACTGGATTATTTAGCTAGTTTTCTTTCCATAGCTGGGCTATAAACTTCTTTAGGAGAGACAGTATATCTTATCCTCGATGGTACAGCCAGTGCCTGGAACCAAAAAACTACTGAATAAATGGATTTATTGTGTTGTAGTGAGAATGATGTCTTCTTACCTTGCCCAAGTCTGGAAGATAGGCCAAATATATAATAGGGTTTCTTTCATCTTCTCAGCTCAAGAGTCAGGACATCTCAGATTTAACAGCAGTTGAAAGGGAAGACTCATCATTACTTACTCCTGCAGCCAAAAAACTGAAAATAGATACCAAAGAAAAGAAAGAGAAGAAGCAGAAAGTGGATGAAGATGAGATTCAAAAGATGCAGTAAGTTACTTTCTGCTCTTTCCCCATTTCAAGGCTCTAACTTAACCACACAAAGTTAATAAATTTTTCTTGGCCTTTAAATTTTTTTTCCTTTTTTAAACTCAAAAGAAAATAAAGTAATTAATACATTATGTTACATTATAGAAAATATAAAAAAGTAAAAAGTAAAATATCACCTTACCACCAAGATAAATACTGTTAATATTTTGACATATATTCTCCAAGATATTTTCTACATATATATCTATAAATAAAATTAAAATTTTCAAAGATATTAGATACTGTTTGTAACCTGTTTTACACAATATATATGATGAATATTTTCCATGTCAATAATTATACATCTAGGTCATAATCTTCTTCAAAATGTAACTGGCCTCATTATGTTTTTTGATTGTACAATAGTATGGGCTCATTGCAAATAATTCAGAGAATACAGATAAATAGAAAAAATAATTACCCATAATCTCATCACTCAGAGTTTACCCAGGGCATGTATTTGGGTATGTACCTTCTCAGATTTTTTTTTAATGTTTGATATGTATAGCTAAATATTTTCATGTCAGTAAATATGCCCATAAATCATCTTTTTGTGTGTGTGGGAGGAAGATTAGCCCTGCACTAACGTCTGTTGCCAATCCTCCTCTTTTTGCTGAGGAAGATTGGCCCTGGGCTAACATCCGTGCCCATCTTCCTCTACTTCATATGGGACACCGCCACAGCATAGCTTGACAAGCAGTGCGTCAGTCTGCGCCCAGGATCCAAACCTGCAAATCCCAGGATGCTGAAGCAGAGAGCGTGAACTTAACCCCTATGCCACCGGGCTGGCCCCATAAATCATCATTTTTAATGGCTACGTTGTATTCCATTATGTGGATAAACCATAATTTAACCAATCACTGTAGCTGTTCTGGGTTTTTCTTGTTTTTTTTTCTTTTGACAATATTATGATGAGTATCTTTGAATACATCTTTGCATACTTGTCCATTTACTTCCTAAAATAAACTCCTAGAAGTGAAATTGCTAGTTCAAACAGTATGAATTTCAAAAGATTTTCATACATATTTCCAAATTCTTCTCCAAAAAGGGGTTCTACTTCCCACTCTACCAGTATGTATAAGTTTGTGTCCTCTCACTAATAACCATTCTTTTTCATACTTGTCTATCAGGTTTATGAAAGATGTTATCTTGTTTTAGTTTATCATTTTAATTTCTTTAGTTAATAGTGAAGGTTAATTTTTTTCCTCTATATTTATTGGCCATTGGTATTTTTGTAAATTTTCTGTTCATGTCCTTTGCTCATTTTCTAAAATTGGTATGGCCATCTTTTTATTTATTTAAAAGAATTAATTATGTATTAAGACTATTAACCCTTTCCCATGTATTTCCCCCTAAATCTGTTAATGTTGAAAACTACTGGTGTGAATATAAATATATATATCAGTAATATATAAGTAATAAGGTTCCATTATGGGGAGAGAGAGCCTAATGCTGAAAACACAATCTATATATATAGTATGATACAGTGACCCAACATTGTTGTTTAGGCTTTTGTTCTTAATGAAGTAAGAGAGGAAGTTATGTTTTACTTATTCTCAAATTCCGTAAGAGTAGAAATTCTTTATCTTCATTCCTAATAAGCACTAAGCCTAATACTGTTGACCCCTTGAAAATTTATTTTCTAATTGTCTGAGACTTGCTTTTATTGATGTGAATAATATATCTTAAGCATTCATTCTTGTAAGTGAACTTAATTACCTGAATCTTTGTCTAGAATCCTGGTTTCTTCTTTTTCTGAGGAGCAGCTGAACCGTTATGAAATGTATCGCCGGTCAGCTTTCCCTAAGGCAGCCATTAAAAGGGTAAGGGTGGACAATCACACTTCACTTCCATCAGCTATGAGAACTGAACTAAACTCAAGAGCTATATCCATTGGCATTTTGAAGTGAGGTGTTAGGCAAGTTGGTGGATCATTTAGATGGGAAAATAAAAATAACATGCCCCTCAATAATCTGGCCAATTGCAGTTTTGTATTCCAGGGCTAGGGTCTCAGCAAACATAACAGGTGTTATACACCTGAGTCCTGGTTTTAATAATTGAAATTTCAGCATCCACCCTTTAGTAAACACTTTTTCAGTGCAGAGCTCTGATGGGTACTGTGTTCCAAAGCCAGTCCTTGACTACCTTAATCACAGAGTCTTTGTCCTTCTTTCAAGCTGATCCAGTCCATCACTGGCACCTCTGTGTCTCAGAACGTTGTTATTGCTATGTCTGGTATTTCCAAGGTTTTCGTCGGGGAGGTGGTAGAAGAAGGTGAGTGGTGTTGGTATAAATGCCAGATTGAACCTGTGGTGGTCTTATTTTCAAAAATATCTATACTGAGGGACTTATTAAGGTACCTGTGGTAGTTTCCATTAACACTAGAAGTTGACCAAGGGAGGAGCCTTGTATTCAGGAGAGCATGACCATTATTCCTTGCAAGTTTCAATGCTAGGAGGCAAGGAAGCATCTAGGAAATATCCCTTCCTGATTCCTGTCCTTACCCCAGGGTGATAGAAGCAGACTTTCTATTTTTCTCCAACAGACTTTGCTCATTTCTGCACCAAAAGTAAAGATACAAGAAAATCAATCATTGGGGCTGACCAGTGTGGTATAGTGAGGAGTTGTCCCTGATGTCATGACACCTGGGAACTTGCCCCCTGTCCATCAAGTAAAGAACCATTGCTACTCTCTAGCTGGTGAAATGTTTTATTTTTTTAAGCAGAAGATATATTTTAAACTGTTGCTATGATAGAGCCTGATATGGGATACATTTTATAGCATTCTCTTAAGGGCAATGTCTTGGTTTATTTCCTTAGCAAGCTTAAGAAGAGTTAATGGGAATTACAGGACTCAAAAGGATTGTGATTAATAAGCTCTTGTGTGATAATGAAACTCTCTCTGTCCTCTGTTTAGCACTGGATGTATGTGAGAAGTGGGGAGAAATGCCACCACTACAACCTAAACATATGAGGGAAGCTGTTCGGAGGTTAAAGTCGAAGGGGCAAATCCCCAACTCGAAGCACAAAAAAATCATCTTCTTCTAGACCAAAGCCTAGAAAGGCCTGGTACTGAAGGAAGAAGTACTGGTTCCAGACTTCTATTGCATGAGACTCTGCACTGGTGCTTTAGTATCTCAGTCCTCCAAGGAGTCCATGATGATTTTAATGTCTTTCTCAAAACTTTGATATTCATTGCACCTAGAAGGCATGCAGCCTGTTTCACACTTGCCTTGACTAAATATTGGGACCTCTTAAGGCATTTTGAAGCATTTAACTGTTTCTTGGCTAGTTGGAAGAAGAAAGGTATATGGGCCTTAAGCATCTTCTGGACAGGGGAGCTGCTTTCAGTGAGAAAACCTTTCCAAGAGAGTTTTGACAGTTTCACATTGAAGCCTGAAGTTGCTATGACTTCGGTTGTTTCTTACATCTGGTTTTAAGTGGATGAAACAACCAGAAACTTTTGCTTGTGATTCTCTACCATGAAGGACACAGTGACAGCAGAAGGTGGAATAGTTTGTCCTTGTAAACATTTAAGATTCTCCTATAGATTTTGGTGAGTGATCATTAAACTGTTTTCCAACTTGCCATATGTATATTCATTTTCTGTCTCGCTGGGTGGAATGGGGAGAAGTTCATCATTCTTTTTTGGTGTCCGAGTAAAACTGGTCTTGGCTTTTTTGTGAAAATTTGAGCCCTTCCCATTTTCTACTATAACTATTAAAATTTTATCTCATAAGAGTACTTAAAGCACTTAAAAACAATGTAAAAACCCATATATTCAGATTCCTATAAACAGATATACCACAACCAATACTGTTTCATAAGTTTAATTTGCTTTTTTCAGGTGGTTCACAGAACCAGTACACTCAAGGTTTGATTAGATATTGCAACATTAAAATTTCCCAATACTGACCAGTATTCCAGTTCATCGGATACATTCTCATTGTTTTCCTCAAATAGAGGGGAATGGAGTGACCTTTTATTGACAGTGATTAGCAGTAATAAGGCTACTGTATGTAATTGGCAATCCCCAAGACTTCCTTCCTCTCTACCATTCAGTGTCATAGGGAGAAGGGTTTTGAAGCTGTTCTCTTTTGAAGCTTTCCTGAGCATGTCTTAGTAAAGATTCCAGTTCTGTTTAGCACCCTGAGTGGGGGAAACAGCTGGGACTCACAAAGTTGGGCAAATCTGGCTTTTAATATCTTACGTTAAAACTCATGGCTTTAAACATGTACTTAGCCAATGGAGAAGACACTTCAGTGGGGCATTCCACAAAGAAATGCTGTAAGACTCAGGCTAAATCTTAACCAAAAACTAATAAACTAGAAAAAAAATATATTCTCTCAGTTGTAATAGGAATTTTTTTAATGGTAATAAAAACTATACCTATTGCAATCTGAGATATTGGATAAGGCTGAAACTTACAAATAACAAGGGAAAAAGTTCACATCCCAAGTCTGGCCACTTAGCAAAGCTTCACAATTTAAGGTTATCCAAGAGTGATTCCCCTTGTGTCTGTTTTAAGAGATGGGGAAAATAATCCCCATTTAATAATAACTACTATCCATACCTACCCAGGGGTGAATGGGAATATTCCTACTCTAGCAGAAAGGGAAGATCTAAGTGAAGGCCGTAGTCCCTGAAAAGAGTACATCACACCAGAATCTCATGAAACACTTAATAATGACTATGGTAAATCACAAGGCACTGACACAGCTTTTGCAGTTCTCAAATAACCAGATGTCATCCTACTAGCTTGTGCAGCAATATTTAGTTGTTTCCATAGTTTTGTGATGTTACATTAAGTGACTTTACAAGTTTAGGCAAGTATTAAATAAAGGAGAAAAAAACCCTTAGTGTAAAGGTTTGGAATGGAAAGTTCCCGGCATCACTATGGCAATACTTCAAACTACCATCTTTCCACTATCCCCCCGAACTAGCCTAAGAGGAAACTAATGTAAATGGGTTAAATGGAAGCATTTAGGTTATAGGGTATGTGAGGGGGGGTGTTTATCCTTTGTATATTCCATACACAGGAACCATTCCTTTCAGAACCATGGAAAAGCGTACATAAAGCTTGAGGCCCATGGCAAAATGAGGGTCAAATTAAATATACAGCAAAAAGCAGCCATCACAAGAATAGAACCCACACCTTCTATCTTAAGTCAAAGAAACTAGATTAATTATTCCAGTGAGTTGAAAACAGAATTTGAGATTGATAACCATCCCTGCAGCTCAGCAAAGAGAGATTTAAACCAGTCCATATGCACTAAAGCATACCTCCAGTACCTCCATGTAAACAGGAAATCTAGACAATCACAGATGATACATAGTTATAAATGCTTCACAGCTGAAATGGTGATGTGCAGTGGTGGAAGTCTTTGAGGGATAGTGTTGCTATCACTCCAGACATTTTCTTGAGGTATTGTCTTAGAGCTTCAAGGCAGAAATTGTAAGCAGTTGAAAGGAGCTGACACTACTATTTTTTCTTTCCTTGTTTTTCCTTTACATTTATCCTGAGGACTACCAACCAGTTCACATTTCTTCGTTGTGAAAGTCTTCCTTCCCCCAATGAATAGGAGTATGAAGTTATACAAGATGATTTTTACTAAAATTCCATGGGACAATGACACCTACCACATTTCCTGGGGGAGGATTTCAAGACACAATGGTCAAAGCTGCCACATAAGGGAAGTCAGAAATTCTAGGGCTCCATTTGTCACATGGACAAGAGCTCCAGAGAGCTCAGAAACCTGGCTGAGCTCTGGCCATGAAAGGGATTAGCCTTAGTGCTTGCTAGATTTGTTTCTATTGCCTCCCAACAAGCACAAGCTTAAAGTGAAGGTATAGCAAGCAATGCCCATTAGACATTTTCTTTGCATGGAGGAATGCCAGATGGATATGTTGGGTGGGGGAGGAGGGGAAGGAAAGAGAATCAGAATGTGATTTTAAACCAATTCAGGTGAGCCTAAGATTGAATAATTCTAGTTTTTGGCTACTGGGTCTCCTCCTCCCCGCCTCCAAGAACATTAGAAATACCATATTTGAGAGGACCAGTGATCCATTTTATTGACCATTCTGCCTTTGAAAGAAGCACTAAGGGGGAGTTTGTGGAAGGATGCAGTTACCCTCTCAGTTGTATATCACCAGATAGCCCTAGTTTTCTATAATTCCTTTTGGGAGGCCACCATACAAGGATTCCTCATACATAGTTTCTGCCAGCACCACTTCTTGGACAGTGAGCTCCATAAGTTTCTGATTTTCTATGAAAAGTGCTTTCTTTTACCTAAGGCTGAGTTAGAGCCCTAGAGCTAGTATTTCAGGACCTGGTAAACATGTCCTTGCTCTTGACAGGATATCTGATCTAACACTACCGTCAACTTTATCTTTCCAGAATTGGAGCCAACATTTTAAAGATGTGTCCTCATATGGAAGTACCTCCTCACTGATAATTTTTGCTGTTCTCTCGACCTTTCCTCCCTTCACCATATATGTTGTAAATAAGGTCAGTAGAAGTGCACAGATAATTTAAGACGTTATCTGTTTTCTGTGCTGTCTCCATGTGCCCTTCCTGAGGATGCAGTTGGGCTTTTAGCCACAGCAGCACATTAACCCCACCTCCCTTTCAGCAATGCTTAAGTTTTTTCCTGAGTTCTAACAGAGCTCACTGCCTCATTAGTTGCTGACTCTTCCATAAGTGCATTACTTTACACTTACCTACACGAACCTCACCTGTCACTTTGCTAAGTATTCAAAGCCTGGCTTGTGACCCTACTGCAGTTTTGCTTTTTGTTTTTTTTTTTTAATCTCTTCTAGTTTACCTTTCACTGCTTGCAAGTAATGACATTTGATTGCACTATAATATCCTACTTTCAGGTTATTTATAAAAATCTTAAATAAGGTTAAACCAAGCATCAACCCATAGGAAACTTCCTCTGTTAACATTCTCTTCAGAAAGATGTTTATTCTTAAGTCTCTAAGTTGCTTCCTAAGCATGACAAAAAATTCCCATAATCTCATAGCAACTGGTATTTTTAAAATTGCCTTAGTGAAGAAACTTGACAAAAATTCTTTCAAAGTCTGAACAAATTAGGTCTTATTCCTTCTTGAATGCATGTTTGTCTTTTATCCTCAAAAAACTAGAAAATACAAGTCAGGCATGATTTCCCATAAAGGAAATCATTTTATCTTTCCTTCAATAGGTCATGTGTAATTAAGACTTTAGTGACACTACTAAATCACTATTTTACCATCTTGCCAATTCAAGGTGAGTTCGCTGATGAATTTCTGTCCAACACAACTTGAAGTATATCACAGAGCAGTATGGATGAAGGTAGAGTGCTGGGGAAGGATTAGGTTGGAAAGGAAAAGGGGGAAAATAGCTCTTTTATAGGGCCGGGGCAAAACCTCGCTAGATTGAAGGGTGGTTGTTTTTTTTACTTAAGTCGAAATTACGTGATTTTAAAAAGTCACAGTGATGGAGTGGGGTGACAGGCAATAGGTTGAGATGTTTATGTTACAGTTTAAAACACATTTTCAGCTCCCAAACCACCAAGTGCTAAGGAGAGAGTGCTGGGAGAAAGTCATAGTGCTGGGAAAGCAGATGTGCAACAGACCCCAAGGAGACAGAGGAGATAACCTCTGAGGTGCAACTGTGGAAGAGAGACAGGACTCTAGGTGGGCAACAGGGGGCTCAGAATCAAACTCCCCTATTGATCCCTACCACATCATGACTTCAACCTAGCTCAGAGTGAATATTTTTTTCTTGATTTAAATGTCAAATAAACTGTGTTATTGAAGGGAAAGATGATACAACTGAGCCACTACTGTTGTTTACTTTCTACCACAACATCACAATGATGAAAGCATACCAGAAAGGAAGCTTAACCCTGAAAGATCTGATTGTAATATCAGCCAAGATGATATGAGCTTGGTTCCCATTCCAAAAAAGGCAGAGTCCAGGTCTCCCTTATTTTTGTGCCTCTCCCAGCTCCTGCCTTGCTGGCTATTTCCTGTTCCATTCTACTACCATAGGCAAAGCTCAGGCCAAGGACTCTTCAGGTCTGCTACAGGAAGCTCTGGGACATAGAATCTTTGGTGGCTCTGTGGGTGACTGAGGGAGGTGGGTAGTTTGCCTTGTTCACACAGGTTGTGGAGGAAGCAAATGTCTCTGCCATGAAACCAGGCGGTGAAATGGCCCTACAGTGTCAAGAAGATTCCACCTAGTGTGCAGAGGGCCAAAAGGCTTTATACAAGCAAGACATGATGCTTGAGCCACGCACAAAGCTGCTCCGAATCTCCTGGAACGTGGTCATGGTTTGCCCTGTCTTCCATCCAAGTTAGAACAGCTAGTAGAAGGAACACCGGAAGGAGTGAGTTGAGCACTCCCCAGTCCCTCTGGCATCCTTAGCAGACTTATTCAACACTGGACGGTGCCTTCTGTCATAGGTGGTGCTATTGCTGGTGATCGCCTCCTCTCTCCTTAGCACAGATGGCTGAGCCACTGCTCTCAGAGCTCAAAGAGGGGGTTATACTTCCTAATCTCCTGAAGAAGTTTTTCTTTATCCTGGTTGGCATTGGCCAACGCTTGTTTAGTTTCTATAAGTTCCTTTTGTAGAGTGGGCAGTTCTTTCACCTGAAGAACAATAAGTAATTCACAGTTAATGAATAAGGTAACACACCTTGCAAAAACATCCATAAGGGAACAAGGAGGAAGAATTCAAGCAGAAAAATCCACAAGTTTGATCAATGATCAAGAGAACCCAACTAGAGCCTAATCCCCTCTTGAGAGTTCATCAGTTACAGGACAGCAACAGGTGGAATACATGATCAGCAAACATTCACCTCCAGCTCCTGACTTACATCTCTATTCAGCTCTTCTAGAAGCTGCTGCTAAGTGACAGGAGCCCAAACCACCCAGCTGTATGCAGCACAAGCAACCTTTTCAGCCCTCTGGGTTCTACCAGCTCCTGTGATTACAGCCACAAAGGGTTTATGGGAAAGGTAATGTTCAGTTAGGTCCTCACCTGCTGTCCAAAAGCCTCCCCTGTGGGTGCCAGAAACACCTGTTCTTTGGGGGGCTGCCTCTTCTCACTTTTAGGTACTTCAGCTAATGGGCTGTCCTGAACAGCAGCTGGAAAAAAAGTAAAGGTTCTAAATAACAAACTGCTACCAACATGCAGACAATTCCTATTTGTCACCTATTCCCTTATAGGAGAAAAAAGGCAAGAGAAGCCGGGGGCTGACAAGCCCAACTCACCGCCTATATGGAACACACCATCATCACTCCGTTTCAGCACAACATGCTCCACAGCCAGAGTGATGGGGATCGGGCCTGGAGACGTTGGATAGACGGGGGGGATATCATCCTGCAGGAAATAGGGAAACCGCATGATGCTCCCAATCAGCTAAGGGCAATTCAGTGACAACCCATGCTTTTACCATTCAGCTTGAAGCACTTTTACATCATGTTTTCTATGTCATGTTTATCGATACATTCTTGCAAGGTGTGAGAGGCATAACTGTCTCTCTCCCATTCTAGAGATGGTGGAAATGAGGATCAGATAACCTAGTGGGCTTGAACATAGTCATGCTGCATTGCCAAAGACAAGGCAAGTGCTAGAGACAAGTCTCCTCACCTGAACCCAGGACTTTTTGACAGTAGCACACATTTATGTACTACTATAACACTGACAAAGAATGCTAATATGCATTTCCTCACTTGATCCTCACCATGTTTTACACTGACAAGGGAAAAGGTTAACAGCTATCACTGCCAGAATTCCTTGCCTGACAAAGTCTAGGGTAAAAACCAAAAGTTCTTCTCACCTTTAGGGTGATCCTGGAGTTCAGGAGCTCAATCTGCATGGGAACTACCACCGGGATCTCCTCATCCTCCAAGAAGGGCCCCAGGCCATTGAGCACTGAAGTGAGCAGCTCAAGATCACAGCCATGTAGCAAGAAATGCAGGAAGCCATTCTGTGTGGCCAGGGGGGAATGAACAGCTGCACCAGGCCCTACCTCAAAGCGAAGGCCCACAGCTGGCCTGATGTCATCTGACTTCAAAGTTGAGGATTCCTGAAAACTTGGACCTTTGAGAAGCAAGACAGAAGGAAAACATATTAATTAATTAATAGCTGGGGACTGTTCTAAGCACTATACATATATTAAATATTCATAACAACCCTATGGCAAAAGTATTATCATCATTCCCATTGTAGAGATGAAGGATCTAAGGCACAGAGAATAACTTGCCCAAAGTTACACAACTTATAAGTAGCAAAGATAGGATATGAACACAGGCAGCCTGACTGCAAAGACTGTGGGCTTAGCTACTTTGCTATAATGCCTCTCATGGTGGAAGGGAGGTTGGTCTTACTATGAATAAAAAGCTGGTCTTACTATGAATCTGTGGCACTGGGCCAATGGCCAAGGGAAAGCTCTTAAAACACAGGACCTCAACTCTGCTAAATTTGAACGTCTCTTCCTTTCTCCAAGTCTTGGTCTTCTCATCTCTCTCTGATAAAGCCAAGCAGGATCTATGCTAATCTCCTCAAAACTCCATAAAGAGCAATCTCAGGTATAACCAAGGATATGGAACAACTTTCATACTTATATAACTGCAAAATGGTACAACCATTTTGGAAAACAAATTGGCATTATCTAGTAAAGTTGAAGTTATACCTATCCTAAGGATCTAGAAATTATATCCTCAGGAATATAACCCTGGAGAAACTCTCCAACATACATACCAGGAGACATGTACAAGGATGTTCAAGGCAAACATATTTGAAATAGCAAAAATACTGGAAACAACTCAAATGTCTGTTTGGAATAGACTTAAGAAGTAAACAGAATACAGTCAGCCCTCCGTATCTGTGGGTTCTGCATCCATGGATTCAACCAACCGCAGATCGAAAGGCCCATGATGGTTGTGTCTGTACTGAACATGTACAGATTCTTTTTCTTATCATTATTCCCTAAACAATGCAGTATAATAACTATATACATAGCATTTCCATTGTATTAGGTATTATAAGTAACCTAGAGATGACTTAAAGTATATGGGAGGATGTGCATAGGTTATATGCAAATATTATGCCATTTTATGTAAGGGACTTGAGCATCACGGATTTTGATACACAGGGGTCCTGGAGCCAATCCCCCATGGATATTGAGGGAGGACTGTAATGGGTACAAGGGATATTGTGGGGCTGATGGTGATGGTTGCACAACTCTGTAAACTTACTAAAATTTATAGAATTATACACTTACAATGAGTGAATTTCACAGTAAGCAAATTATACCTCAATAAAGCTGTTTTTAAAAAAGCAAAAAGTAGTATATTTATACAATAGAATATTATATAGTAGTTAAAAATGAATCATATCTAATCAACAACCTAGAAGAATTTGAAGAATATCATTTTACTTGAAAGAAGCATATCACAAAAGAATACAAACTATAATTCCATTTAGAAAAACTCAAAAACCTGCAAAGCTAAATAATACATTGATACAAACACATCTGGAACATTTGTAAAGCAAGAGAATGATAAACACAAAACTCAGGATAGTGATTCCCTATGACAGATGAGAGGCAGAGGAAGGTTCATGAGAGGGGCTCCTAGGGACTTTAAAGTTAATGGTACTATTCTATTTATTAAACTCAGTGGTGGGTACATGGGTTCACTGTACTGTTATTATCTTATGCCTTACATATATTTTACAAGTATTCTTTAGTATCTACTCAATATTTAAAAAAATAATTTTTTAAATGAACCATGTAGCATAAGCCCAGATTTTTCCTGTCATCTTTTAAAGTATAAATGATAATTCACATCAAAGGATTGAATCTGAATGACAAAAGTTCCCTGACCAGATATAGTTGGATGTTAGCAGCCATACAAATGAGACACTGTCCTCATGTACAAGCTTAAGGAGCCTCTGGGAAGTGAAGATGGAGAATAGCCTACTGAATGCAAAGCCCGAGAAAGAGCTCTGGGAGGCTCCCTGCAAGAAGGAGGCTTCCCTGGAGTTCTTTCTCTCTCTGATGGCTGCTGGAGAGAAGGGCCAAGGGCTTGGCCCTAGGGCAGCTACCCTTGGAGCACAGTGACAGGAGCAAGTTAAGCTTTGGCTGCCCCAGATAAATCCCACCAGCTCTCCTGGGATGGCTTCCATCCTCACCTGGGCACTGTCCATGCAGGAACTGCCAGAGTCCCATGGTGCCCGGCTGCTGGAGCGTCAGTTCCTCTGCTTGCAGGGCCACAGTGAGGTCCTCACCACGTACCTCAATCCCAAAAGACACCTCATTCACCTTCAGGACCAGAACTGAGACCTGCAAGAGGAGACTCTCTTAGCTGAGTCCCAAGCTTCCAGCCTAGAGCCTACCCTCTGCAGAGAAGAAAGTAGAGCAGCTGACCGGGTGAAGACTGAGGTCTTCCCCACTGGGTGAGATCGAACTGTTGGCCTCTGGTGACCCCTGGCCATAACTATCCACAGCAGGGCTCCCTTGAACACCAGCATTGTCTAAGACATTTGGAAGAGATCCTGGTGGAAGAGATTCTGGACCAGACTCTACATAAGAAAGACAACAAAAGAGTTTGAAAATGAAAATAGTCTGTTCAAATCCAATCTCTAAAAACAATGACAACTATAAAAACAAAACATTTATGACTTTATGAGACAACTGGAAATTTGAAGACTAGATATTTGATGAATTTAAGGGAATTATTATTAATTTTTGAAAGTGTGATAATGGTATTTGGTCAAATTTTTTAAAAGTCTGTAAATGGAAGCAACCCAAGTGTCCATCGACAGATGAATGGATAAACAAAATGTAATATAAACATACAATAGAATATTATTCAGCTTTAAAAAAGAAGGCAATTCTGACACATATGCTACAACATGAATGAACCTTGAGGACATTATGTTAAGTGAAATAAGCCAGTCACAAAAGGACAAATACTGTATTATTCCATTTATCTGAGGTACTTAGAGTGGTTAAAATCAGAAACAGAAAGTATAATGGTGGTTTCCAAGGGCTGGAGAAGGAGGGAATGAGGAATTATTGTTTAATGGGTACAGAGTTTCAGTTTTGCAAGATGAAAAGAGTCCTAGAGATGGATAGTGGTGATGGTTGCACAATGATCTGAAAGTATTTAACGCCACTGAATTACAGTTAAAAATGGTTAAGATAGTACATTTTGTTATGTGTATTTTACCACAAGTAAAAAAAATTTTTTTAATATTTTAAAAGTTTGTATTTTCTAGAGAATGCATACTGAAAATATTTATGGATAAAAATGTCTGGGATTTGCTTCAAAATAATATGGGAGGAAGGGAAGTGGGCAGAAATATATATGAAACAAGAATGGCCATGAATTCTTAATATTTGAAGTTAGGTAAATATGAGGGTTCATGATTTGATTCTGTCTACGTTTATACATATTTGAAATTTTCCGTAAGAAGTTAAAAATAATAATAACAAGACAAAAATGGGTACACACCACCCAGCTTAAGAAACAGTGCATTCTCTTTTTATTTTCATTTAGACACCCTTAAAGGACCATTTAAAAAGTTTCCCTTTCAATAAACTGAAAAAACCAGTGTAACTTCCAGTGGTGATTGATCTAATTCCTAAAAGTTACTCATTTTATCATAGACAAAAGGCTCCTAGTTATTTTATAATAACAGACAACAAACACACACGCCATTGACACCAGCCACAAAACTAACTCTACTGCCACAGCTACACTGCTGTAAGACTGGTGCTCTCTCCTTTGGTCTGAGTCTTGTTCTGTGATAAAGGTCAAGTACTAACCAATAACCTATAAGATGTGGGGATAAAGCCACCAAAATTTCTCTTTTTGATTTTGGTTAAGAAAATGTCTATTTTATTAAATCTCAACTCCTTTTGCATCCTGCTAATCTGAATACAGGCAGCAGAAAGAACCTTTTCTAGACTTCTGCAACTTTGCCTGGCTGCGCTTCCACCTACCAGACTCCAAGAGCATCACAAAGCTATCACTGCCATCACTGTCCACTGAAATCCGGTCTTCAGGGCCACTGCTATCCAATGAGACACCATCAAATGACTGCTGAGATACTGTCCTCTTCAAGGAGAAAAATCGGAGTCGGGCAGCACCTCCACTCACTGGGGCTACCACCCCCTCATCTATCTTGGCCATGGGCTCCCTGTTTGAAAAACAAAAATACAAACCACAAATGTGGCTTAGGAGACATGTTCCATCCTCTTGTAATACCCATCCCTTTCAGTCCAGACAGTTATCGTATACATAAACTTTGACGTCAAATATTACCTGCTATAAGGGGGTCACACCATTTTTCAATTGCTGGCCTTTCTAAATCCTCGTATCCCAGCATTTCAAACTGCATAAGCAGCTCTCCCATATCAATGTTAAATGTCAAGGTTATTCAAGGTCATCCCATATTTGGAAGAGACCAACTACCTACAGCCCTGGTGCTAATGAATGGCACTTGAAACCACTCACGTTCATTCCACAAGTATTTACTGAATAACTTCTGCATAAAAGGCACCATACTAGGTACAGAGCAGGGGTAGGGGTGAATATAGTGATGATCAAGACACCCCCTGTCCTCAAAGAATTTATAATCTATCGGGAGAGAGGAGACATACACAAATAATATTACACGAGAGTAAGTCACACACACCATAAGAGGGACAGAGTTACAAGCCAAAGGCCAGGCACTATCAAAGAGGGGAAAGGATGAAGAGAAGGGGATCAAACGTGGCTTTGTGGAAAGAGATGGCATTTGAGGTGGTCCTTGAAGGACTGTGAAAGAGATAGGGAAGAGGGCATTCTATGGGGAAGAAACAGATGAGCAAAGGCATGGAGCCAGAAAACAAAAAGTACCTTTGGAGACTAGTAAGTAGCTCAGCCCAGCTGGAGTGTAGGTTTTGTTGAGGAGAGCAATGGAAGATAAAGTTAGAAAGGCATGATACAGTGAAAAGAAACCTTTGAAGACCTTTTAATCCTACCTTCCCATTTTACAGATGAAGAAACTGACTCAAGGTCACAGTTAAAGGTGGAATTAAGAAAAACCCATTGAATTCTGTTTGACTGACAAAAAAAAATATCTTTAACCAAAAAAAGAAAAATCCAAGTTTCCTAACCTCTTGCTAAATGCCTTTTCACCTTACCATGTGGGTTGCAGCCAGATTATAGAAAACCCCGGATAAAAGATTACATATGAAAGTGCTCTAAAAACTGTAAAGTCAGGGGGTATATGGGAAATTTCTGTACCTTCTGCTCAATATTGCTATGAACCTAGAACTGCTATAAAAAATAGTCTATTAAAAAAAACTGTAAAGTGCCATATGGATATATCATAATAATTGATTATGCTACACTAAGAAGTGCAAACTAAATTCATGGAGTATAAGGAAAAAGCCTGAAGGTTTTAGAGCAGGAAAATAACAGGATCATACCTGTGTTTTAGGAAGTTTGACCTGGCTTTTTCGAACAAGCTAAAGAAGAAAAGACCTCCAATGAGGAAATCAATTAATAGTTTACTAAAATAGACCACACGTGGGAACAGACAGGAAAACTGATGTGAGACTCCCTACAGCAGTGTTCTCAAAGTGTCCTTCTGGTAGCATCAGCATCACTGGGGGACTTGATAGAAATACAAATTCTCCGACCCCATCTCACACCTACTGGATGAAGAACTCTGGGGGCAGGGCTCAGCAATCTGTGCTTTAATAGGCCCTCCAGGCAATTCTGAAGCATGCTTAAGTTTGAGAACCATTGCTCTAGGAACTATGTTCAGAACCTGACAAATGACTGGAAGAGGCAGAGCTAAAATACAGAGCTTTGAATGAGCAGAAGAATGATGCTACCAAAAAAAGAAAGAACTGGTCTGAGGGGGATAAAGAATTTAGTTTTATATATGTGAGGTTCGAGGCATTCCTGGGAGATCCATGTTGAATTATGTGCAGTAGATAGTTTTAAATGAAGAGCAGGAGAGGGGAGGGAAGTCAGCACTATACATAGAGAGAGAGATTATAGCAGAGTGAGGAGATGGATAAAATAACCTAGAGAGAAAGTATTCAAAAATGCAGACTGATATAAGTCTTCTGAAAGTTTGGCAAATACATCAAGACCCTTAAAAATATTTGTAGTGTTTGACCCAATAATTACACTTCTAGGTTTTTATTCTAAAGATTTAGATATACATAAAGACTAATGTTCACAAAAATAAGGACATTTAACACAGCATTGATTCTACCTGAGAAAAACTGAAACAGACTAACTGACTCCCCCAGATAGTGGAATGGATGAATAAATTATGACACATCCATTTGCTAGACTATAATAGAGCAATTAAAAATTATGTATTCAAATACCTAATGAATGGGAAACTATTCACAATAAAACATTAAGTGACTAAAATTGGAAATTTTCTATATTACACAGAAATAATACAATCCTATTATTGTAAAAACAACATTTGTATATATATTTGTATACACATATAAGCATTCACATGGATACAGAAATATATGTATAAAAATCGTAAGAAAATAGATCTAAATGTAAATAGCGGCTATCTCTGGATAGTGTCATTAAAAGTGGCTTTTATGTTTTCTTCTTTATTCTTCTATTTTCTACATTGTCAAGAAAATGAGCAAAAATCATTTTTATAATTAAAAAAATAAAAATTATGATAAAAGTGATCAGAATACAGACAGCCTAGCGCTGTGGAACAGTTACATTTATAAGATAAAAGGAAGAGAGCAGCCAAGGAAAAAGAAAAATTCCTTCCGAGAAGTGCAAGTAACTGGGCAGGGTTACAAATGCTCAGAATGAACTGACCAGTAAGGCTGACTGCCACAGAGGAGTCCAGGAGGAGGAGGAGGACAGAAAAGGCCACCAGCCTGGGCAGTTAGGAAGGCAATGTTGGTGTTTAAAGAAGAGCTTGTATCACACACCTTTCTTTTTTCCACCTCTCCTCTTTTCCCATCTCCCTTACTCTTCTCCATTTAGAAAAAGCAGCACATTTGGTGACTGGGAGTCCAGGCTTTCAATCCTCACCCCACCACTCACAAGGTGTGTGATCTTGAGCAAGTTTCTTACCTCTCTGAACCTCAGTTTCCTCATCTGTAAAATGAGGAGTGATATTAGTACCTGCCTTAGAGGGTTGTTACAAGAATTCAATGGATTAATATTGTAAGCATTTAGGACAGTGTCTGACACATAGAAACACTAAATAAATGTTGCCTAGTATTATGATGTCATTTATCCCTTTAAGTTTTCCTTTCTCCTTCCTCTAGGCTATCTATGCATGGCAGGTAGTGGCACACCCACAGGCATTACTTAGAGACTCACTTAAGACAATCCACTTAGACAAAAACTCTAAAGCCACTGATCTTTAAACCATGGTCCCAAACCACAAAGTGCCCCAGCAAAGAATTCCTGTAGTCTTCATTATCTTTCCTAAAACCACAAGGCACCCATGGAAAAATCTGTACCTTTCCATTCTTCTGACTGCATTTCTGTGTTCTGCTTACTCCCTAATGTATCTCCAGTGCCTAACACAGAGCCTGGCACACAGCAAGGGCTCAAAAAGTATTTGTTGAATGAATGGATGAAATTCTTCCTTCACTATTACTCTGGAAGATGTTGATCAAGTGTACCAGAAAGAGCCAGTCCAAAGCCCCAGCTTTTCCATTTATAAGATATAGTATCCATGGGCTCATCCTCTCTGAGGCCTCAGTTTCCTTAGTTATAAACTGGGGATACAAATATCTGTAGCTACCTCACCAGGCTGCTGGGGGGATCAAATCAAACAAAATATTACATGAGAACCCACTGAAAAGAATAAAGTATCAGGGGCCAGCCCCATGGCGTAGTGGTTAAGTTCAGTGCATTCCGCTTTGGCAGCCCAGATTCATGGGTTCGGATCCCGGGCACAGACCTACACCACTCACCAGCCACACTGTGGTGGTGACCCACGTATAAGGTAGAGGAAGATTGGCACAGATGTTAGCTCAGGGCTAATCTTCCCCTGCAAAAAATAAATAAATAAAATATCATACAGATGCCAGGTATTATTCTGCTATAGAAGATCTGTATCAATAAGAGTTAATTAGTGAAACAGGAGATAACATGATCCTAAGAAGCAATAAATGTTGACTTGAAAACTACCCAAAAATAGGCTAAGATATATGGAGGCATGTGAAAATCCATGGGATTTTGTGTTATTTTACTGCAATTTCTGGTTCTTCCCCTATCACAGAATGGATGTATTCCTGAAAATAAGTCTCTCCAATTAGTATACCTATATCCACTAAGTAGCCTGAAAATTCTTCTACTGCCCTGCAGGCCGCTCTGACAACTAAAGTCTTCGCCACATTAAATAGGCCATTCTATGTATTCTTCTGGACTAAATGGTGCTTCCCTACCTAAAAATGTATATAGCAGGAGGCCTTAAGCCCAATGACCAGAGATAGGAAGAGGAGATGGGGTGACTGAAGTAGGCAGAGAACCACTCACTTGGCTGGAGGCAGGGACAGCACCTTGTGCATGGTGGAAGCCATTCGGTCTCTGCCTAGACTGAAGGCATCCTTAGTCAGGGACACAGCTTCCTTGGTGAGGTCCATGGTGGCATGTAGAGCCTCCTTGGTGGCATCCTTGGTCATGTGAATAGCACTTGACAATTCTCCCTCAATATTCTTCAAGGGGATAAGCTTGCCCTGTTCATTCACAATGGTACCCCTGTCACCAGGGGGCTTCAAAGCAGCTGGTGAGCTGCATGCTTGGGCTCTGCTTAGTCTCTTGGCCTGTAAGGAATCAACTGTCTCATGGCCCTTCCCTGCGTCCTGCTGTGCAAGAGAATCTGAGTTGCGCAGTTCTCCATTGCTATGGAGAGGCAGTGGCCTATCCTGGGAAGCATCCAGATTTTCAAGGCCGCTATCCTCCAGAACCTTCTCAGGGCTTGCTGGGCCCTGCTCTGAGGAGGCATCAGACTTCAGCTCCCTATCCTCTGAAGGAGATAGTTCTGAATCTATGAGGCTGGTGGTATCTGAACCTGCAGAATCAGCTCCAGCAGCCCCAGGGGCAGGATGCATGAGCAGTGCCACCTCAGCGCTGGGGAAGAGGACCCCAATGCAAGCTGTCTGGTCCTGCAGGGGAGAACCAGTCATGGCCTCTGTATCCTTAGTCAGCTGCTCCTGAAGACCCTGTAGCACCTCCTTCAGGCGGAGTAGAGCCAAGTACTGGTAGTGGTCGAGTCTCACGCGGACATGTGCAGGGGAGTGTACAAGTACGTGAACATCTGCAGTATCCTCCAGCTCTGTTAGAGGCTCTTTGTTGTCCACACCACTGCTGCCTTCTCTCAGAGTTTCCATGACTTCCGTAAGGCCTGATAAGCTTTTCAAATCATGCTCAGTTTTTGACCTCTGACGGGACACAGTTTCAGGGGCAAGGGCCTCAGACTGGACAGGACTGCCAAAGCTAGCTGATGGTTTCAGCTTTCCTTCTGCGGCCAAAAGGAGTTTCCGTGCCTGTGCTTGCTGCCAGCGGAGGGGTAGGCAGGCCCAAATGGACAAGGGGAAGGGGGCCACAAAACTCAAGGTATGGCCTTTGAATTTCTCTGTTCCCTCAAAGTCCAAGGAGATCTGGGTGAAGTGGATGGACCAGAGATCCTGGGAAGCCTTAAGCCTCTGAGGAGGGAGGGTACTAGGTTGAGGGAAGCAGGGATCCATCTGGAAGGCATGATGCATAAAAAGCATGTGCAGAAGGCTAAAGCCACCTGGAACCTTGGGAAAGTGAACATAATTGGAATGAAAGAACTCAGCAGCAGCAAAACCCCGGAAGAGACTTTGGAGGTCTGGACAGCTACAATGTGGGGCATGACGTGTATTAGTGGCAGTCAGACCTGATGCAGAGAAGACAAGGGCCTGGGGACGATGCAACCCAGCCTGCTCTCTCTTCTCCAGTGGGAAGCTCACCTTCAGAAAGAAAATGAAACCCAATTCAGAATGGCCATCCGAGTATCTCCGCAACCCACCATTAATACACATGTGAAAGATCACTTGAGCTGTTTTTCTTACTTCTATCAAATGGACAGAGCAGAACCCTGGATTATAGCCATGGGAGAAATGCAGCTGTGGCTGCCAACAGGGAACAAAACCCCCACTCTCCTTACCTTCAACCAGAAGGCATCCAGTCGGATGTCCAAGTGTTCATCTTTCTGGCTTGAATCTTCCAGCTTGTAGATAGCTTTGAACTGCTCTAAGCTGCGGTATAAATCCAGACAGAAGAGGTTTCCCCAGAGCAAGCTGACAGGATCCATAGTAAATATCAGACCATTTAACTGAATGTAGAGATTGGGACAGGGAACTGGAAAGCAGAGAAAAAAAGAATCGTCATGTGCAAAGTAGCAGCTCAACTCTTACTTACCAGCTAATATTCATTTTATTATCAAGAGAGCAAAGGCACATATTTATACAGGGCAGAGTTTTTAACAGATGTGTGCTGAACTAACTCAAACAGCTAAAACTCCTAACAACAAATGAGAGTATAAGCAGTAGCCCCAAAGCTGACAAACGTAAAGAGCATGAGCTAAACAGTAAGAACTCACCAGATCCGATGCCTACCTGGAAGCTCCTGATTATCTGGGAAGTAATATTCTGTGAACTCAATGTGAATGGCAGAGACCTGAGCGGGTAGGTTGTGAAGTTTCCGACTGCAGGAGAGGAGAGTGGATGGCTTCTTACTCGGCTGTCCAGCTGTAGAAACCTACGCAATCGCAAGTTGCTGTTAGCATCTGTACAGTACCCAGAACAGAATTTCCTCTGAGGTAGTATAAAGCCTCTACTATCCTTCCAAAGTCTGTCACGGGAGTGGAGTGCCTTTCACACGTATTCCAGGCATTCTCACACCTGACTAATACTATTGACAAGTTCGTTTTCTCAGTGGAAGATCTGTAGTAGGGTATTCAGAGCAAATGGGGGAATCCCACGTCCTGATCCCAGCAGCCATGCTCAGAAAGAAACAAAGTGTTAATCGACCTAGAAGTGAGAGGAATAGTCCCCAAATTCCACAGCGTTATTCACACTTGTTGCCTCCCAAATGATCTGCTTCACCTTTTCCAACCATGTTCCCCTGTGTCCTAGGTTCCTTACCTGGTGAATGTCCAAATCATCCACCCGTATTACCATGCAGCTAGAGCGTAAACGATTCCATGCTGGAGGCCGAAAGGCAGCCTGTCGGCCCTGAGAGGGGCTTCTCTCAAGGGGGTTCTTTTGAGAACTGGAGAAAGAATCTAAACAAAAATAAGAAGGTGGAAAAGAGAATCAGATGCATTCAACTCGTATTACTAATAGAATTAAGAAGTAAAAATCCTAAGATCATTAATGCCATATGTAGTAAAGAGAGCTTAACACTGTCTAGCTTCTGGATGGAACTCAAAAATTGTATTCTCCTTAAGACGAAGGCAACAGCCTATTGAATAGAGGTTATAACAACCTCTCTTCAACATTGCAGCTATCCCTGGAAACAAACAGGCCTCTAAAGAAAAAAGTCACTGATGTCTCTCCATGGGATAAAGTTGGGATAAACAGCTAGGAATAAGTTAGGATAATTAGCTAGTGCACTACCTCTGTCCACTGGATATTCAAAGGTAAATGGCAAGAGGCTAAACAACGGGAGTCTTCCAGCTCCTCATAACTCACCTGCTTTCCTCCGGAAGGGAGAGTCTACTCCCAGGTGCCAGGGTGATTTCAGATCCGTCTTCTCATGCCACTTCTCCATTTTACTCTGAAATTCCATCACCAGCTTCTGGGCCCACTGGCCTCGGGTCTCCATGGCTTCACAGTGCCGTACCCAGTGTTTGCAGCTATCGCCTGTGTAACAAAACAAAAAGATTTTAGTCCAAGATCATGATCCAATGTTCCAATTTTTCCTTTCCAGTGGTATAGTCATAGTTCAGAATCTGATTCCTCACCCCCCAATCCAGAATTCTCTAGAATAAGTAAAAATTATCTAGTGAGGGCACTCAAGTTCTTCTGGATTCCATATGTGATTTTTCCCTAAGGCTCCCTAAAGGCCCACTGCTGACTGCTGCCATCTTTGATTACAGACTACTGGAGAGGCTCTAAAACTAGTGGAAGCAAGGGGCAGAGCTTTGAATCAAAAACATCTCAAGCACTGCCTCCCCTCCAACTTCTCATCACTGATAAAGAATCATCAATAGTGGACCCTGCAAATTTCCAGAAGATAGCCTCTCCCAACACCTCTCTGAGCATGTATGGCAGTCCCTGGCCCCCTCCTGCTGGGCAGTCAGGGATGAACCCAGGAATCTGCCCTCAGGACCTGGGCCACACTAATACTGCCCCCATTTAGAATTCTCCTACCTGCCCAGTGGAAAGGGTAATAGTCAAATGCCATCTTGCGGAAGGTAAGCTGCATTGCACCACCCATGAGTCTGTTTGCAGAGACACCTATAAAATAAAAATAAAAGTGAACAGCAGCAGAAGAAACAAAGAAGCCTAAATGCCACTTGAAGCACTTCAAAGTCCTCTTGAGGGTCAGCTCCAAAGCCTGGCTGATACACAAGTGCAGCTGAAAGGCCATGATATTGGGTGATTTGCAAGGCTGAGGCCCTCCTCTTTTTTTTTTTTTTTGGTGAGGAAGATTAGCCCTGGGCTAACATCCATTGCCAATCCTCCTCTTTTTTCCTGAGGAAGATTGGCTCTGGGCCAACATCCATGCCCATCTTCCCCTACTTTATATGTGGGATGCCTGCCACAGCATGGCTTGATAAGTGGTGCGTAGGTCTGTGCCTGGGATCTGAACTGGTGAACCCTGGGCTGCCGAAGCAGAGCGCGCGAACCTAACCACTACACCACTGGGCTGGCTCACAAGGCCCTCCTCTTTTGAGTTACATCAGTCAACATGCTCTAAAAGATCAAAAAAAGTATATTCCATTGTCTCTGTAAATGGCTGCTAGATTTCCAGAAAGGGAAAAGAAACTGCAAAACTCAGAATTCAGGAATTCCAATTCTAGGTGCCCCCCCAGACACACTTTACAACCTTAATTGATTGGTTCCCCCAAACCTAACAATACTAGTATTGCTGTCCCTCAGCACAACACCTGGAAAGGCATAAGCCTAATTCCCCAAAATACAGGACCCATATTATTTCCTTTCACATCCTGGCCTCAGAGCTAAAGCTGTGATATTAGAAAATCATGACATACTGTACCTACACAGTACCATGAAACACTAAAAACACTGCACTAACAAGGACATTATAAAATAAACGTAAAGAATATTCTAAGTAGGGGGCCAGCCCGGTGGCGCAGCAGTTTAGTTCCCGCTTTGGTGGCCCGGGGTTTGCAGGTTCAGATCCCGTGCACCAGCCGATCCACTGCTTGTCAGCCATGCTGTGGCGGCGTTCCATATAAAGTAGAGGAAGATGGGGATGGATGTTAGCTCAGGGCCAGTCTTCCTCACACACACAAAAAAGAATATTCTAAGTAAACTGGAATTTTTAGCAATAAGTCAAATATTGTATTATGTTCATCTTGAATTTACATTTAATTCTTACTAAAGAAATGAACTTTCCATGTTTCTATTTTATCTCTCCAACTAGACTCTAGGAACTAAGTATAAGGGTAGGGACTATTTCTTCTACATATGTGTATTGTCTGACCTATCCTGTTCTGTACTTCTATCCTAGCCCTTACTAGAGTGAAGGGAAACACCACGGGATCCTCTAGGTGTAAGCTAGCATATCTACAAGCAGGAGGGTCATTTCCATCCAATCTAGATTTCACCACCCCAAGTTCTGGACTACTCACCACCCTACTCAAAGATACACCTATACCAGTGTTCCTTTTTCTCAATCTTTTTTTTCATAATTACCACCTCTAAGGGGCCTTTTTTAGACATTTTTTTTCCTAAATGCTCCCTCTCCATGAAACGTTAATACCACAGATATACTGTATATCTGCTTATGTACTACATGTCTATCTGTGCTTTATATATAAAAAAGAATAAGTATAAAGCTTATTCTTTTTTTGTGTGTGAGGAAGACCCGCCCTGAGCTAACATCCGTGCCCATCTTCCTCTACTTTATATGGGACGCCGCAGCAGCACGGCTGATAAGCAGTGCGTCGGCCAGCGCCCGGGATCCGAACCTGCAAACCTCGGGCTGCCAAAGCAGGAACTAAACCGCTGAGCCACCAGGCTGGCCCCTAAAGCCTATTCTTTTTATTCAATGCAGGGTTAAGAAAGATGAAATAATTCTTTTAAAAGTTAAATTTAGGGGCCGCCCGGTGGCGCAGCGGTTTCATCCGCGCTTGGCAGCCCAGGGTTCGCGGGTTCGGATCCCGGGCGCCCGTCGGCGCACTGCCTGTCAGCCATGCCGTGGCGGCGTCCCATGTAAAGTGGAGGAAGATGGGCACAGATGTTAGCCCAGGGCCAGTCTTCCTCAGCAAAAAGGGAAGGATTGGCAACGGATGTTAGCTCAGGGCTGGTCTTCCCCACAAAAAAAAAAAAAAAAAGTTAAATTTAAAAATTTAAAGCTATTAATATTTAACTTAACTTTATATTTGCTGAGTAACAATATAATTTATTTCTTATATAAATTATAATGTATCAAATTACATATGTAAATTAGCAATTTATATAAATACATAATAGCAATACAATCAAATTTTTAATTATTCAAAATTATTTTTCAGCAAAAGTAAAACAATTGAAACTTTTAAATTCTTAAAATTATTTTTAGTGAACTTTTTAAACTTTTGCTTGATATGAGAAAATAACTTTTACCTCAACTAGCACCTAGATATTAATTCAGATAGTGTCAATAATTTTTCTTTTCAGCACTGAACTAAATTAATGATTTGTTGAATAACTTGTAGAATTAGATAATAAAATATAAACTATTCTTATTTAATTCTCAAAGTTCAAATCACAAAATTACTGAAGATCAAATATAAACAACACTGACAAGGCAGCCAACAGCAGCCAACAGGCATGGCAGGCCACCTCTCACCATATGACTTTGAGATCAACCAATCAATTGAGAGAAAGTCCTCTAACACAGCCAACAATTTGCCATGGTCTATAGCACTGATCTTCCATACATTTTGTGTATCTTCCATGAACCCAACAGCAATGTTGTGCATGTGATATCCAAGAAACCCAATGAAAGAAATTAAACACTAATGAATAAAATTTTGTCAGGTAGGGTTAAGCTTTGGAGGGTCACAAACCATTGTTACATCTAAGATTTTTTTTTCCCCCACTTCTCACCAAAGAACCAATTTTCAATGTCTAGATATCAAGATAAAAAGTAGATCAGTGGTTGGTTACGGCGCAAAATGGGGATTGACAGCTAATGGGTACAGAGTTTCTTTTAGGGAGGACAAAAATGTTCTAAAATTAGTTCAAAACTCTATGAATATACTAAAAAACACTGAGTTGTAAATTCTAAATGGGTGAATTGCATGGTATGTGAATTATATCTCAATAAAGTTGCTTAAAAGAAAGGAGCCAATTTTCACCTGCTGTGGGGTGATATCATCCCAATTGAAACTGTGTGACCTAGAGTACTGGAGGGAGAGAGTTTCACAGGCATGCTCCCTCCATTGGAGTTATTTGGAACTAAAAGAACAATAAACTACACAGACTGAGCATATTAAAATAGGATCTAGAATTGAAATCAAATATAATTACCAATTGCTGACACATTTAATTATAAACACATAATCATATATGAGACATAAATGGTAAATAGTGTACATAAATGAGTGAAGTTCTCAAATGAGCTGGTGAGGAGAGGATAGCTAGACTTAAGAGACATAAAGTTTTTGATTCACAGGCCTTATCCTGAGGGAAAACAGTTAAAAAGAGGCAGGTGACACTCTTTTCCCAATCAACCACCAACCTCCTCTCTGAAGCCTGAAGTGTGAGCTGCTCCAGTTTGATTTTAAGAGACTGTGCTGCCCCACCTCAAGCCAAGCTGTCCCCAACGACCCACTTAGTTTCCAATAATTTCACCTCCAATACCAAAGGATAGGAGAAAGTGTTAGCCAGGGGCCCCAACATCCTGGCTATAGTGTCCCTTAATGTAAAAGGAGGTAGATGCAGCCTTCAAGGAGTCTCTTCAAGGAGCAGCACTGTCCAAAAGAACTTGGTGATGATGGACATCTTCTAGTCTATAGATTATATTGAGTACTTGAAATGTGGCTAGTGCAAATGAGGATCTGAATTTTTTATTTTATTTAGTTTTAATTTTAACAGCCATATGTGGCTATTGACTACCATATTGAACACAGAGTTCTAGAGCAATGCTATCCAATAGAAATACAATGTCAGCCACAGTAATTTTAAGTTTTCTAGTAGCGACATGAAAAAAAGTTTTTTAAAAAAGTGAAATTAATTTTAATACATATTATTTAAACCAATATACTCAAAATATTATCATTTCAACATGTAATCAATATGAAAATATTACCAAGGTATTCTACACTCTTTTTTCAAAATCCCATGTGTATGTTACACTTGCAGCCCATCTCAATTTGGATCAGCCAACATTTCAAGTGCCCAGTAGTCATATATGGCTAGTGGCTACCACATTGGACAGAATAACTCCAGAAAATCTTTGAGCCCTTTCTGTACCACTTGGTTCTCCCTTCCCCATTCTCCCCAAATCCAAGGAGAAGAGTCAAAATCACAAGAACTCTTTCTGTTCCTTGCCCCTTCACAGAGTCATATACTACACCTAGGTACACTAGGCTGGGAGTTATCCCTCGATCTAAAAATACCTCATCCAAAACATCCTTAAATTCCACCAAGTTGATTTAGTTTAATAAATAAAGCGGGCTTCAGGGAAGCTAGTCATTCACATCTTAGCGTGGATTACAGGATCCTGCCACATGAAGAGGACAGTGCTATATACCCCTCATCAAGCAAGAGGATGAAACTCTCAATTATGTAGTCTTAATAAAGGCTTCTGAAAGGATTAAAAACAAAACAAAACAAAAACCCCAAAGCCTTTATAGTAACACTTGGAAGAAATAACCAAACAAAATATTAGTTTTAGCAAAGAACTTCTGAAATGAGTGAATGCCAAACCAGTGAGTAATTTATTTCTTGTGGTGGCAAAAGCAACTTTATACTCCTGTTGGGTCTCTCAGAGTGGGAGCAGAGGACGGCTGAAGTCACTTTAAGACCAAGGAATAGCAAAGTAAGACAGGCAGTGCTGCTTAGCACTCCAGGAAGAAAAGGTAGGTTCCCCCAAGGAAACTGAGTCTAGGTCTCACTAAGAGACAAACATAACCTTCAGAGAGGATAAGGTAGCAAGAGAAAGATCCACCACGTGAAAGCATCTAAAACCAAGAGCCGGTGGCAAAGGGGAGTATAGAAAGAACATAGAGTACTGAAGGAACAGGCAGCAGAGTGATAATAATACCAAATATTTGGCTATAATTAAGGTCCTCCGAATTCAGTATATTACCTCATTTGAGCCTGACAACAACCTATGAGGTAAACGAGTAAGATATGATTTAACTCAAGTTCACAAATGAAGAAATTCAGAGAGGTTATACAAGAGGTTAAGTGATTTCCTCAAGGCTCGTGAAGGAAAGAAATGAGTCAATTACTTTTTCATCTTGAATAAACGTATATGCATACGTAATATCAATTGCTCTAATGAACGTAAAAGCATGACAAGAACACAGCATAATCTCTCTGCTTGGGAAGAGAACATTTACACATAATAATTATTTAAATTGACTCAAACATCTGAAAATTCTGAGATTTCCTATAGTTGAATTTACTTTTCTAAAAGCTTATACCAGTGGTCAGCACTGTCCAAGGGACTTTGGGGAGAAAAAAAAAGTATACACTGCTTGGGCTTTACCCCTGAACATTCTGATTTAGTGGGGTCTGGGGAGAGTGCCGGCATCTGTATTTTATTATTACAGGGGGTTCTGCTGCACCCTAAAGGCTGAAGAGCACCACCTTACACTAAAAGAAAGAGGGCTGCTAAAGCAGGACTGAGGCCCAAGGAGTGCCTGTGATTAAGCAAAGCCAACCAAAGTACTCCACGGTGTTTTGAAGAGCCTTCCATCCCCGACCTTTGCCCAGAGCTGAAGGCAGTGATGGACCACTCTGTCCAGGCTCAGGCCTCACAGATACCTGGCTCTCGGGACTGGCTATCATCACAAATGTGCAGGTCCAGGCGGGAGATGAGTAGATGGTAGGAGGACTCTTTCACATCAAATTTCTCAAAGTACTGGCTGAGCCGGCTGCTGCTGCTGTTGCTGCTGCCCTGGCTGCCACCAAATGCCTGGACCCAAGACTGCTGGGCGCTGGGAGCAGGTGAGGTGATCTATATGTGACAGAGAGAAGAACAAGTCTAGACCCAGAAAGGCTCCTTTCAGGCTTTCTTTAAGCTTTAGTTCAGCCTGAACAAAACCACAATTTAGCAAGATGCCCTTTCCCTCTCATAACTGTTCGCCTGGTAGCTCACTTGGATCTGTTCCACCTAAATAACCCAAACTCCAAAAACCCTAATCATAATTAGCCTAGTAACTGTCAGAGTACTGTTCTGAGGTTTGAATTGCTCTCCAAGCTCTCACCCCACCAGGACTTAGCTGACTGATGCTAAAACATCTCCTCCAGGAAGTCTTCCTTAATGCCCTCCTTCAGCCCTGGTAGTTAGATGCCTCTTCTTTGTGCTCTCATGGCATAGTGGTTACCTGTATTACAGCACTTATCACATAATATTGTAATAACTTGTCTATAATTCATATTTTAAGACAGGGAGGGTCCAAGGACAAGAACAAGAGGCTTATTCTACTTTTCCTTTCCAGTGGCTAGTACTGTATACCTAACACACTGGAGGCATCCAGTGAACAGAATAATGAATAAATCAGAGGCACAGGCAAAGCCTATGCACATCCAGAAGTAAATGACAAATCCCCCAAATAAGCCTAAGACAGTTTAGACTCTACCTATGTAGGTACGAATTAGGTCTGACCTACCATTTCCCCAGCTCCACCAAAGGTATCTGTTCTGCCTCTAACCTGTACAGGTTCGGGGGCCAGGCTCTTTCTCTGCTGGGCTGACTTGTCCATGGCCTCACTCAGCGACTCTGCATACTTCATCATAGCCTTGAGCTGCGAGTCAGTTAGCACCCAGAGCAGGTCATCCAACAGGAACATCAGCTTGGAGGCTATCACATTGCAATCTTTGGTCTGAAGGGGCCACACAGAACATGGAGTTCAATATCTGGTATCATTCCAACTCCCCAAAGTGACTACTGCCCAATCAATTTCAGAGATGGCTTTTCAATCTCCAGTATGTGAAATCCCCAGCACTTTGGAGAGTCAATTTCTTACAAAACTACTAAAGTTTTCTGTGATTAACAAGAAGCAGCGATAGTCAACTGCCAGGTGCCTATACCAGTCTCCCCACCTATGGGTAAAAATTGTGGTTTCCAAAAGTAAGATGACAGGGCGGTGGAAATGTTCTCTCATTGATGGATGCTATGCAACACTGAATTGCAGGGCCTCTCCTTTCAACTGTCATTCCTGGGGCCAATAACATTCAAAAAAGAGGGAACACCAACTCCCAGGCTGTCTAGGAGAATAAAAGATGGAAGTTTTCATGAGGACAGAGAATACACTCACTCTTCTCTTGAGGGCTATTTGGATCCTGCCTTGGTTGGTAATAAGCCTCAGTGGAGTGGTGACTGGGTCCTGATCACCATTGTCTGTAGCATCTGCCTCAATTCGAAGTGTTTGCCAAGTTATTTCCTTAAATGTTAAAACCTGGAAGGAGAAAAGTAAAATCCCTTAATTCTGTGGATGAAATTAACCAAGTGACAGGAAGGTCCAAGGGGAAAAGACTGGCAAGGCAGAGACTCCCACCATTCTCAGTTGGGATCCTACCGATAGAAGGCAGTGGATCAGAGATCCATAACTGAGGAAAGGATGTAGCAGTAACACTGGACAGAAGGGACTCTTGGGTTCCCAGGAATGGGGGGGCATTTGAGGAAACTGCCAAAGCAGGAATAACGTCCTTTAAGAATTAGTCCTACTTTGAATCCCCTCATTCTCTCCTCTCCTCTTGCCATGCCAGGGCTGTCACCTCTCCTCGGTGGGGGTCGGTGATGCGGGTGAGGCGGAGGTCACTCTGCTGCCAGTTGGGGTTGACACTATAGCCCTGGAGCTGCCACAATTCAAAGGAAGCGTGGAAGGCCTTGGAGTGAATCTTGATGGTGATGGAATTGACGATGATGAACATCCCCTCCACCACCTTCTCGGCAAAGCCATACTCACTACAACAAATGAGGCAGACCAGTGTTCAGGATCACGTGAGACTTCACGCACTCTCTTTATACTGGAAGACATCAGACAAGACTACTAACAATGCCAGTCTTTGGGTGCTAGAACTGTGGATTTTTTTCTTTATTTCTCTCCTCACATTTCTACTTTCTTATATTTTTTAAATTTCTAAAATTGTTTGTGATGATGCAGTACTGTTTTTAATGGGATTTTTTTTTAAAGAATGGAATAAAAGAGTTGAACCTAGAAACAATTTCCCTCCTATTAGAAAGATAAATTGAAAAATCTTTTTATAGTCCATAAACTACCTGAATAAATATTTGAATATTGCCTGTGAGGGGAGGTATAACTACAAAAAAGGAAACACTAGGTTTATATAAAATCTCCAAACACAGAGCATACTCTGCAAAAGTAGTGGAAAGAGGAAAGTAGTACAGCCAGGTGAGCAAGAGGTTTATACTGGGAAGTCTAGTCATGAACAGTTCCACCTTGACCCTGTCAAATATATCCCAAAGAGCATAGCTGTACTTCCACAGTGAGAGGTCAGAAATGGCAGGAGAGGAATGAAGGCCATCTTCAAGTCCTTCTGGATGTGGAAAACACAGACATTTTTGACATGTAGGGAAAATCGGTTCTCATTACAAGAGATAAAAAGAAGGTCTGGAAATTACAAACTGAAAAAAATATTTGCAATTTATATCACAAAGGGCTAATATCTCTAATGTATAAAAAGCTTCAAAAAACTGAGAAGAAAAAGACCAATGGCCCAATAAAAATGGACAAAGTATGTATAGTTCACAGAAAAATAAATGCAAATAGATACTAAACATAAAATGATGTTCAACCTCACTCATAAGTCAAAACTATACTGAGAGATGCTTGATTTATGACAAAGATGACAGTGCAGTATGGAAAAGATGGTCTTTTCAATAACAGTGCATGGTCAATATGAGGATCTCCATAAAGAGAAAAAATAATATTGATCCCTATCTTAGAACAAACAAACAAAAAATCAGTTTCAAAATTGACTGTAGATCTAAATGTAAAAGGTAAAGAATAAAAAAGGTTTTAGAAGAAAACATAGGAAAATATCTTCATACCTTAGGAGAGGAAAAGATTCCTTAAACAAGATACAAAAAGTGCTAATCATAAAGGGAAAAATAGATATATAGACTACCTTAGAATTAACCATTTCTGTTCAATAAAAAAAAAAAAACCTTAAGAGTGACAGTGAACGCACAGAGTAGAAGATATTTGTAATACATGTATGTAACCAAGGACTTGTTTCCAGAATATATAAAGAAATTTTCTACTACAAACTAATAAGAAAAAGACAAACAATCAAAAGATAAATGGGTAAAACACTCACATCAATGCTTTATAAAAGAGGATATCCAAAATTCCAAAAAACCAATCATCAAGAAAATGCAAATTAAAATCATAATGTGATACAACTACACACCTATCAGATGGCTAAAATAAAAAGATAGACAATTCTAAGTGCTAGCAACTGCAACTCAGGCACTGCTAGCGGGAAAAGTGGTACAAGCACTCTGGAAACTAGCAGTATCTACTAAAGCAGAACATACACACAGCCTATGACCTGCAACTCTACTGCCAGGTGTACATAAAACAGAAATGTGTACATATGTTCACCAAGAGATATGTACGAGAATGTTCATAATAGCACTATTCTTTTTTCTTACATATTTTTAACTTACATACAGAAAAATTCATTCTTTGTGGTATACAGGTCTAGGGTTTTGACAAAGAGTCGTGTTATCAACCACCACGGTCATGATAGAGAACAGTTCCCTATAGCAACAGTATACTTAATAGCCAGAAACTAGAAAGAAACCAAATGTCCATCTACAACAGAATGGACAGATTGCGGCATTTGATGGAATAATATACAGTAATGAGAATGAATGAACTAAAAATACATGTAGCAACATACATGACTCTCACATACATCATATTGAGCTAAAGTGGCTAGACACAAATGACAACATACTATATAATTACATTTATATAATTTCGAAAATAGGAAAAACTAATGTATGGTGTTAAAAATCAGGATAAAAGATATCCTTGGGGGCGGCTATGAATAGAAAAGTCACAGGAGGCTTCTGGGATTCTGGAAGTAGTCTGCTTCATGATATATTAACTGTGTAAAGAAGTACTGAGCTATACACTTATGATTTGTGCACTTCAGTATGTTACACTTCAATATAACTTACCAAAAAACTACACTGAAGTTCCACGTGTCATCTATTAGATTAGGCCAAAATCCTGAAGTTTGACAATATTCTCTACTGGCAAGGTTTTGGGAAAACAAGAACTCTGACACATTGCTGATAGAAATAAAATTATAAAATCCTTATGGAGGAGAATTTAGCAATGTCTATGCATTTGCCCTTTGACCCAGCAGTCCCACTTCTAGGAAGCTACCCCAAAATATGCTAGCAACAAAAGTGGAAACAACCCAAATGTCCATCAACTGATAAATAGATAAATAAAATGTGATATATCCATAATACAATAGAATATAATTCAGCCATAAAAAGATAAAGATACTGACACATACTACAACACAGATGAACCTTGAAAACATTACGTTAAGTGAAAGAAGCCAGTCACAAAAGACCACGTAGTATATGATTCCATTTATGTGAGATGATCAGAACAGATACAGAAAGTAGATTAATGGCTGCCTAGGGCTAAGGCAGGGGAGAATGGGAAATGACTGCTAATAGGCACAGGGTTTCTGGGGCCGGCCCAGTGGCATAGTGGTTAAGTTCACACGCTCTGCTTCGGTGGCCTAGGGTTCACAGGTTCGGATTCCGGAGGCGGACCTACACACCGCTCATCAAGCCATGCTGTGGCTGTGTCCCATATGCAAAATAGAGGAAGATGGGCACAGATGTTAGCTTAGGGACAATCTTCCTCACCAAAACAAACCAAAAAAATAGGTATAGGGTTTCTTTTTGGGTGATAAAAATGTTCTAAAATTTTAAAAAAAAGTTCTAAAGTTGATTGTAGTGATGATCACACCACCTGGTGTATATACTAAAACCTACTGAATTGTACACTCCAAATGGGTAAATTCTATGGTATGTGAATAATATCTCAATAAGGCTGTTTTTAAAAATATGCTGGAAAAATACTAAGTGACTTATGAACAAGGTCATTTATTGCTGCACTATTTCTAACAGCAAAAACCCTGGAAATAATTCAAATATCTATCAATAGAGAACTGGCTATATAAACTATGATGCCTCCATAAAATACTCTGAGTATTCTGCAGGTGCAGAAAAGAATAAGGAATATCTCTCTATGTGCTTCTATGGAGTCATCTCCAGGATATACTTTTAAAAGAAAAAAGCAATGGGGAAAGTGTTTATGGTATGCTATATTTTGTGTAAGAAATGGAGTGGGAACAACACAAACATACATACGTATAACATACTTTCTTTTATAGTTTTAACCTTAGAGCTATGTAATTTTACAGAGTTAAAAAATAAATTTAAAAATTAAAAACAAACTGATATAAAACTCCAGAAGATAACAGAAGAGAAAACCTAGATGACCTGGGATACAGCAATGACTTTTTAGATACAACACCAAAGGCACAATCCATGAAAGAAATAATGAATAAGCTGGACTTCATTAAAATTAAAAACTTTTGCTCTGTGAAAAACATCGTCAAGACAATGAGAAGACAAGCCACAGACTGGGATAAAATATTTGCAAAAGACACATCTAATAAAAGACTGTTATCCAAAGTATACAAAGAACTCTTAAAACTCAACAATAAGAATACAAACAACTCAATTTTAAAAATGGGCCAAAGACCTTAATAGACATCTCATCAAAGAAGATATACAGATGGCAAATAAGCATATGAAAAAATGCTCTACGTCATATGTCATCAGGGAAATGCAAATTAAAACAACAAGATTCCACTACATACCTATTAGAATGGCCAATATCCAAAACACTGACAACACCAAATGCTGTCAAGGATGTGGAGCAGCAGGAACTCTCATTCATTGCTGGTGGGAATGCAAAATGGTATAGCTACTTTGGAAGATAGTTTGGCGGTTCCTTCCAAAATTAAACATACTCTTACCATATGATCCAGCAATCACAATCCTTCGTATTTACTCAAAGGAGTTGAAAACTTATGTCCACACAAAAACCTACACGTGGACATTTATAGCAGCTTTATTCATAATTGCCAAAATTTGGAAGCAATCAAGATGTCCTTCAGCAGAAGAATGAATAAACTGTGGTACATCCAGACAATGGAACATTATTCAGCACTAAAAAGAAATGAGCTATAAAGCCATGAAAAGACATGGAGGAATCTTAAAAGCATATTACTAAGTGAAAGAAGCCAATCTAAAAAGATGGAATCATACTGTATGATTCAAACTATATGACATTCTGGAAAATGAAAAACTATGGAGACAGTGAAAAGACCACTGGTTGCCAGGGATTGGGGGTGGGGAGAGGGATGAATAGGTGGAGGACAGAGGATTTTTAGGGCAGTGAAAATACACTATATGATACTGTAATGGTGAATACATATCATTATACATTTGTCCAAACCCAAAGAATGGACCATCAAGAGTAAACCGTAATGTAAACTATGGACTTTGGGTGATTACGATGTGTCAGTGTAGGTTCATCTATAGTAACAAATCTACCACTCTGGTGGGGGATGTTGATAATGGGGGAGGCTATGCATGTGTGGGGGCAAGGGATATATGGGAAATCTCTATACCTTCCTCTTATTACTGTGAACTTAAAACTGCTCTAAAAGAAATTGTCTTTAAAAAAAAAACTGAAACAAATAAACCTTTCTGTATGTCAGAATGGTACCCAACCATATAAAGAATGATTTCAAGTGACTCTAAAACACAGTATTTTGACCATACATCCCTAATGGGATATATCATAAGATTAAAACACATATACACACATAGAGAAATCTACTGCATTCAGTAGTCTTATTGACAGTTATAAATATTGGTTTTGTTAGTTTTTGAAATTATTAAAAAAGTAAATCATTTATTATATTATTGTTGTTAGGAACCAAGATTCGACATATGAATAAAAAATACAAATATTAAATCTAAAAAATTAACCCGAAATCCTCTTTTATTTGAATTGAGAAATACCAGGATATTGTCATGATTTATTTTTCTTTCTTAAAAATACCTTTTCCTGGGGCCAGCCTGGTGGTGTAGTGGTTAAGTTTGTGCATTCTGCTTGGGCAGCCTGGGGTTCACAGGTTCAGATCCTGGGTGCAGACCTACATACTGCTTATCAAGCCATGCTGTGGTGGCATCCCATATAAAGTAGAGGAAGATGGGCACGGATGTTAGGTCAGGGCCAATCTTCCTCAGCAAAAAGAGGAGGATTGGCAACTAGATGTTAGCTCAGGTCTAATCTTCCTCACACACACACACACACATACCTTTTCCCTAGAACTGAACACTAAAAAGGACCTAAACCAATGACAACTCAATGAATACAATTTTGCCCAGACTGTCGTCTCTAAATAGCATTTCTCAATAAAAAGAATCAGGGTCCCTTGGAGAAATGTCCGATTCCAGGTCTGAAGCAAGGATGTATAAGAGAAGCCTGAAACATCTTGTTCCATCTAAAAACAGGAAGATTACTGGGGTCTTGTCCAAAGGACACAGGAGGTAACTTTGAAAGGCTCTCACTGGCCAAAGATGGGGACATCTGAACACCAAAAAGAATAATGACTATAAACGTATGACACACAACAAACATATTTAAAAAGTAAATGTAAATGTAGGATGTAAAGAAAATTTAAATGTAAAATAGTAAACTATGCTAGAAAAGTTACGACAGTTTCTTAAAAAGTTAAATCCACACCTGCCATACTACCCGACCATTCCATTCCTAGACATTTACTCAAGAGAAATAAAAGCACATGACCACACAAAAACTTGTATATGAATTATTACAGCAGCATTATTCACAATAGCCAAAGACTGGAAATAAAATATCCATTAACAAGTGAATGGATAAACAAACTCTGACTATCCACACAATGGAATATTACTCAGTAATAAAAGGAATGAACTACTGATACACTCAACAACATGGATGAATCTCAAAATAATTGTGCTGAATAAAAGAAGCCAGATGAAAAATAGTACACATTATATGATTCCATCTATATAAAATTATAGAAAATGCAAACTAATCTATAGTGACAGAAAGCCAATGTTTGTCTGGGGATGGGGGTGCGGGAAAGGGAAGGGAAGGAATACAAAAGAGAACAACAATGTATGAGGGTAATGAATATGTTCATTATCTTAACTGTGTTGAGGGTTTCATGGGTGTATGCATATGCCAAAACTTATCATATAGTATACTTTATATATGTGCAGCCTATTTTATGTCAATTATACCTTAATAAAGCTGTCAAAAAAGCCTACAGATTCAAATTGATAAGCCTCCTTCACCCTCTCCACCCCCCAAAAAAAATCTCTTTGGAGATTATTAGGGTGTCAACTCATAATTCTTAAATTTCATAAACAAAGGTAAAGAATCCAGCATTTATCCTGAAATTCCCATACCAACTGTATTTCAAGGTAATTAAACAGTTGGTGAAAGAAAGTTCTTAGAGAAAATCACAGCTAATAAATGCAATAGGAAGAAAAGAATTATAAAATCCCTATTTTGCATCCCACAATGAAATAACAGATCTAGACAACTATCATCAGTGGTCCTTAAACAATGAGGTGAAAGGTAGATGAGGAACTTATCCTAATGGATAAATCAGGCCAACATCGTCTGAATCCACTGATTAATCTTAACCAAAGGAACATTACGTGCTTCCCGATATGTTACAATAGGAAATACATAATACCATTTATGAAGTATTCTTACCAAGAAAACAAAAAAATTGAATCAAATCAAGCTTTAAATCTAACTACTAGCTTACACAAGAAACTATTTTTATTTTATTTTACTTTTTATTTTATTTTATTTTTTGCTGAGGAAGATTTGCCCTGAGCTAACATCTTTGCCAATCTTCCTCTATTTTGTATGCAGGTCACTGTCTCACCATAGCTGCCAACAAGTGGTGTAGGTCTGCACCAGGGAACCAAACCTGGGCTGCCTAAGCAGAGCACACCAAACTTAACCACTAGGCCATGGGGCTGGCCCAAGAAACATTTTAAATGACATTTTGAGGTCACAATCAGTCAAAATACAAAATGCAGGAAATTCTTTAGGAAAAAAAACAATCCAGTTTCTACAAAGAATAAGTGGTATATTAAAAAGTATGGGGTGGGGGATTGTTTAGAACTAAATAGCTTTAAAAGGCATATCCCTGGCGGGCCAGTCTGGTGGTGTAGTGGTTAAGTTCGAGCACTCTGCTTCAGCAGCCCGGGGTTCGCAGGTTCAGATCACAGGCGCAGACCTACACACTGCTCATCAAGCCATGCTGTGGTGGCATCCCACATACAAAATAGAGGAAGACTGGCACAGATGTTAGCTCAGTGACAATCTTCCTCAAGCAAAAAGAGGAAGACTGGCAACGGATGTTAGCTCAAGGCCAATCTTCCTCACCGAAAAAAAAAAAAATTAAAAGGCATATCCCCAAATGTAATGTGTGGAGCTCTTTGGATCCACACTGTATTGTAAAAAAATATTTTAGAGACAATTCAGGAAATCTGAATATGAAATAAGTATTAGACAATACTAAGAAATTCCTACTAATTCTATTGATTGTGATAATAGTATTGTGGGGTGTTTCTTTTTCTTTCTTCACAATCCTTGTCTGTTAAAAACACATGATGTTTACAGGTGGAATCATATGGTGTCTGGGAATTGCTTTCAAGTACTTCAGCACACACAAACATACACACACAGTGATAAGAGAAGGGTGAAAAAAGAATGGCAAAATGATGATAATTGTTCAAGTTAGATCTTGGGGGCATGGGGGTTCATTACACTATTCTCTCTACTTTAATGTATGTTTGAAAATTTCCATAATAAAAGTTTTTGTTTTTTAACTAAAAGGTAATCTGGACCAGTTAATATGTTGGAAATACTAGGGCCCAAAGTAACTAACCTCTGTCCTGAGGCAAGAGCAATGGGAGACTGTCCATTGGGGGACCGAGGCTCCTCACATGTCTTCATCTCCAACTCTACCTTATCCAGACACTGAAATAAAAGCCATGGAAAGCTAAGCATCTGCACAAAAACCCACAAAACACAGACTGTGTCTTATTCATCTCTGTGCACCAATGCCTAGTTAAGTGCTGTGCCCACAGTGGGCAGACAAATGTTTGTCAAATGAATGAATAAACAAACAACTGCAAGGAGAGGCCTCATCTTCTCCCTTCCATTTCCATTAGCAGCAGAACTCCATGACAAGCACGGGATTAGCTCACAGCAGAAAACTAAAACATAAATTCAAGTTACAGAGATATTACTATTTCTGGGGATTCCAGTCTTTGGGATAAAGATAAGTATCAGTTAGTTCCTGAACGGCTTTGAGCTGATAATCACCCAGTAGCCAACATGAACTAAACTGCTAATTTTTCCTTTGTCAGGATTCCAAAGGAAATCTAAAGGTAGAATCTGGGCAGCAAAACTTGTTATAAAAAACAAAACACATAAAAAACCAACTAAGGACTTCTGGGTCTTATGTCTCAGTGCTAATTGCTATACTGCACAGCAGTTCCAGAATAAGCCCAGACAATAGTCACTCTGTCACAGAGAGAAGCTCACAAGCCGGACAGAAGCAACCACCGCTCCCAAAAGGAACAGCCTTTCAGGACTCCTCCCGACTCCTCCCCATCTTCTCTCAGATCTTTTAAAACCCTATCCCAGCCATCCCATTTGATTACTTGCAATCAAGAAAGGCCATTACCAAGCAAATTGGGTGTGTCTTCAACTTTGTCCACTGGATCTGAAAGAGGAAAGCAAAGACTCAGGACTGTCGGAGCCACCCCTCAAGAAAGCAGGCCTGCTGGCCAAAGAAAGCAATAGCACTCTAATCCCCATTCTCACCCGGATGGAGGCCCTATTGCAGTAGACCCGACTGATGGCTAACCAGGTGGGCAGCTCCAGCACATTCTGCAGAACCTCTTCATCCAGCTCCAGGTTGGTCAGCTGACCCTCCCCTTTCAGGGTGCTCAAATTGATTTTGTCCGGGGAAAGATTCTTAGTGAACCTGAAAAGAGCGATGATAAGAAGCTATTATTTCCATGGAAATCTGCTAAATGGGAGCCAATAACACTTCTCAATTTGGAGAAAAGAAAAAAATTAAAGAGCCAGCCCTGATGGCAGAGTGGTTAAAGTTCAGTGTGCTCCACTTTAGCAGCCCGGGTTCAGTTCCCAAGCATGGAACCACACCATTCGTCTCTCATGTGGTGGCAGCTCATGTACAAGAACTAGAAGGACTTACAACTAGAATATACAACTAGGTACCAGGGCTTTGAGGAGGGGGAAAAAAAAGAGAGAGAGGAAGATTAGCAATAGATGTTGGCTCACGGCAACTCTTTCCCAGCAAAAAAAAAAAAAGTAAAAGTTAAAGAACAAGTGTTGACTAATGACCACACTGTCTCTATGCCATGTAAGATGTTAGGTGAGACCTATCATTCTATTCATAATTGTGTTATTTTTCTACTCAAGAACCTCCGATGGGGATTCTGGAGAAATGGTTGTAAGCGGTGGCAACATAGCCTTTTGATATTTCTGAATCCTCACATAAAATCAGAGCAACTAGACAGCAACACAAAAAGCCCATGGATAACAGTTAAAACAAAACTGGAAGATAAAGCATCCTCATAAACCCCTACATATAAGAAGGAGGGAAAAAAATATCAACAGCCACAAGACGTGAGTGCTATAAGCAGCCGTGCAGATCACCATAGAGGGAAGCAATAGGGCATGTGACAGGCCAGAGAACAGAAGAACTCCAAGATAACCAAGTACTACATGAAAAGCAATGTGTGTCAATTTGAGAATAGCTATCAAAACTGGAGGGGTATGTCCACTGAAACGGGTCCTCAATGAAACCCAAAGAAGCTGGAGCAGTCTAGCCCTAATAACTCATGGAACCAACCAAGGCTCCTTCCTAGGACAGGGCCCCATCACTGAGAAGAAATCGCTGGGAGAGGAATTCAAATTGAGCAAGATAGGGATAGCAAAAATGAAGAAAAGAGATCGTCCAAATAAAAGTAGGTCGGGGGGTCCAGCCCAGTGGCATAGTGGTTAAGTTCATGCACTCCGCTTCAGCGGCCCGGGATTTCGCAAGTTCAGATCCCGGGCGCGGACAGATGCACTGCTTGTCAAGCCATACTGTGGAGGCATCCCATATAAAGTAGAGGAAGATGGGCACGGATGTTAGCCCAGGGCCAATCTTCCTCAGCAAAAAGAGGAGGATTGGCAACAGATGTTAGCTCAGGGCTAGTCTTCCTCACACAAAAAAGTAGGTTGGGTTGGGGGGACAGACCAGGCTATCTCAGAAAGCAAGCCATTATATTTTTTAACACTACTTGAAACCACAGAAGAGGGAGCTCTATAAAGTTAGAATATGAAACAGTAACAGGCTAATTACTGGTTTGTTAATAAGTAAGGTAAAATGAAACCCCAGACCCTGACACATATCTTTACTGGTGTGATGAAAGAGCAGTCACCTACAGTCTTGCCAAAGAAAATGAACCTGAATCTTGTCATGCTACTGGGTCCAGTTGCTAATTTGCAGGAAATACAGAGAACAGAGGAAAACTGCTGAACTGCACCATAACTGTGCAATTAGCAAAATCCAGACCATGGGAAACTCTACAGGTTCAAGTGGCCTGGATATCAACAATTCATGCAGGCCAGTCTTCTCACTGTCTTCAATCTTTGCTCACATGCTCTTGTGACTCACTCTCTTTCCTGGAGCATCCTCATCACGATCTGCCATTCAAGTCCCAAGTTAAGACTTCTCACTGAGGCTTTCTTTCCCTAACAGCTGCAACTCACATTAAACTTTTTTCTTCTACATTCCTGGAATATGTAATACACATTAGGTCATAATCATAGAGGATCTTAGGATGTTCTCTAATTTTCCCACATGTAACCACCTCTGCACAATTAGATGTTAAGCCCTTTGAGATCAGTGGCTTAGTCTTAGCCATCCCTCCTAGTCAAAATGGTTATCTGACAGAATGCTGGGCCAACATACCTCTTAGCTAATTGCCCTGCTGGCTAACTACTCCCAGCTCCCTTCTCTCATCTTTTTGGCTGGATCAATTTAAGGCCAGTTCCTCACAACATAATCCTCTCTCTTGTATGACAAATTGTCTAGATGAATCTCATCCCTATAATTCTCACTGTTGTTGTCTCTCATAGTCACTATTTTCCATCCCAATAATGAATTGTATTTTGTCCTACATCCTTAATTTAGCCCTTCCATATATTAAATTAAATAGTTGACTTTAGAGTTATATATTGTTTACCAGTTTTTATGTTGAGCACACACCCTTTCCTTTTACTAAGCTGTGTTTTTAGTGTTTTTGGTTTTCCTTGGATCAAAAGATCACAACATGCAAGAGTTTTATCTTTACAGTATTTTTTCTATAGTGCCTAAATTGGTACTATGTAAAAGGGCTCTTTAACAATTTTTTAAAAGATAGTAAAAAACTTTTTAGATAAACTATTAAGACATCAATTTAAACAAAAAACTTTTTAGAAGTTTATAAACATGCAACATTTAGAAGTTTATAAACATGCAAAACAAATGATATTAAGGGATACAAAGGAATGCACTGGCATGATAACAAATTCAGGAAAGTGCTTACCTGTGGGACAAGGAGAGGGGTTCACAGGAAGCTTCAACTGTATGGATAATGCTTATTTCTCAAGTTGGGAGGTGACTGTATGGCTGTTCATTATATTTCTCTATACCTTTTTGTATGGCAAATATTTCATAATAAATCTTTCTAAGATTTCTATCAATTACCTATTGTATGTACTTACTGTTGGGAGAGCTATTCCTTCATGGGTCTCTCACGCTCCTACATGTCTTGCTGGGTATGTCAAAAACACATGACCCTGACCACTCCTTACCCAGGCCACTTCTCAGGATTGTGTTTGCAAAGAGCAGCTTTGAGGGATGAAGTAATGTCCCCGTCCAGGACAAAGAGCAGGCTTGCATACCACCTACTATAAAAGCAATGAATTCCCCAAGCTCAATATTCCATTTCTATAACACATGTGCAAGCATCCATCTGTGCCCATTTATGTCACTCCCATGGGACTTGGGGGGCAAGGGGAACCAATGCAAACATACACTTACGCTGTTTGCTAGGCCATGAGTAATAAAGTCCTTTGTCTCTGATCCAGGAGTCTCGTGTGTTCTGCCAGCATCCATGAACTGTAGCAGGCTAATTATTAGCTTCAAAATAGGGTAAAATAAAATCCCAGACCCTTACCCATATTTTTACTGATTTTAATTTAAAAAAATTTTTTTAATCAACATTTACTGAGTATTAACCAATTTTATTCTCTGAACCAAAAAGACAATCTTTCTATAATGGCTCCTATCCTCTGAAAACTAACCTGCCACCGAGGGAAAGAGAATTCCTCTTTTCCTGCAAGGAATGGCTACTGAAAGGAAACAGGACTGGGATGTGAAAGAGAAAAAAAGAACATCTTAAGCACTTCCACTACATAAAATAACAACAACAACAATAATTGAAAGTAAAGGAAGACGCAGTGCACGCCCCTGAGGAACTTGGAAAGAACCCAGTCCTGAGGGAAGGAAAGGAAAGCAGAAAACAGAACTCGACATTATTTGTTACCACTAGGTAGAGGCAGGCCTTCTTTTCCAAGCCCTTATGTATTTAAACAAGATATTACAATTATTTCCTCCTAGCAACCCTCCCTCTATTCTTCAGTATTCAGGGAAACCAACATCAGCTCAGAAATTGGTGCAGGGCATTCTCCAGAAGTATTAGTCTTAAAGATAAGAATTTTTGAAGACATAAAGTTAGTTTTGAAGACTCTAACTATATGTCTCCTCCTCTCCTCCCCACAGATTCTGATAGGACTCCACCCCCCTGCCTCAGCTGAGAATCATGGTAGGAGGGAGCCACTGTCAGAGATGGGAGTAAGGATCCCTTTAATATGCAGGAGTGAGGAGAAAAGGCTGAGAATCACAAAGATAAGCTACTTTTCCTTAGGATAAAGGCCATTGTTAAGAAAAGAACATGACAGGGACTTTATCAAGTATGTTCCTGTCTGAAAAAAGAGGAACATACTTCAAATAAAATGAAACTAACACAGTCAAAATAAGTTACACTGCATGTTAGCACTGACATTCTCACAGTAATTATACTAATTAGGTACCATATATCTAATTTCTACATTGTGTTCTATGCAAAACTAACTCTATTTACAGTTCCATATAAAATAAATGTCATTTTTCAAGTTTTGAAAAAAAAAAGTATGAGACTATGTTACATTTCATCTTAACTTTGCCAGTATTTAGGGCAATATGTCTCACATTACGGTCCTCTGATCACATGGGTGGAATCACTTTGGTATGTTTATATTGACATGCAGATTATTGGGCCACAACCCCAGATATGCTGAATCACAGTGGGGAGAGGGGTAAGGAATCTGCATTTTTATCAAACTCAAGGTGATCCTTCTGTTCTCTAAAGTTTGAGAATAGTTTAATTTGAGGTTTCAGTTATCCAGCTAAAATGATTCAAGGAAGGGAAAATGAGAGGCTACAAATAGAAAAAAGATGGCATAAATCTATTCTTCAAGAACAATCAAAATCTGGCTACCTCACTAATGCTGTGACTTTAGGCAAACTGTTCAATCAACCTCACAGAGCTGTTGGGATTAAAAGAGCTAACTACCATACATTAAATACTCTGGCATTTATTAAGTGTCCCATAAGTAAATAATCATTATTACTTCTGGCTTCTACTGCTCTCTCCCTTTAGAAAAGGCTTAAATTATCTTAAAAAAAAAAAAAAAAAAAAACATGGTTTAGGAGGCTTAGATTATTAGCCTAGGACTCAGGTTGTCCTCAACAGACAACCCCTCAGATCTATCTTTCTATCTCAATGCATCATCCTCCATTTCCAATATGCCCATTTCTATCCTTTTGACCCAGGTATCAAGAAATTGACATCTGAACAAGATTAAAACTGAATTAATGTTCTCTAGAAAGCCTTCCCATTATATCCCACTCTGGCTCCAGGAATAGATTTTCATTTCTTGTCTCTCTAGTACTAAAGGGGCACAAGAGAACAGCTGAAGCCAGGGAACAAAATTATCAGTGAAGATAGTCAAAATCAAGCTTATAAAGGCAAAGCCAAACAATCAAAAATAAGAGACCTATAGTTGGTAACCAGCAGAGTTCTATAAACTTTGTACCCATGTCATCTGGCAAATGACAAATTGACTTCTTCAGGGCAGTTCTGTGGAGGAGAGAACCCTGTGCCTCACTTTATCCTGACAGTAACCAGGTGGACTTTTGTTTCTGATTGTCTGCAAAATTACTGTGCTCACCACTGGCTAGGACTGGAGACCAACCCCAGTGAGGACTGCTCACCAGCCTGTTGGCATACTGCCCTTGTCAACAGCACTAACACAGAGGAATAACCGGAAAAGCACAGAACCCAGAAGGACCTGTCTTCCCACCCAAAGTGGGTGAGGCCCTGAATGAAAAGTGATCATTCATATTTCCAGGTAGGGCACAGAATAAGCAAGTGAGATGATAAACTTCATTTTATTATATAATTTTGACTATCAGAGTCAAGAATCTCTACAGAGATTACCTGCTTCAGTCTCTATCTGTTCATACAATCCCTCTTGACTTTTGTCCCAGACATTTTACTCTGCCTGGACATATAAGAATGCTGATTTAACATCTTTTTCTTGGCCACCACTGAGTATGGAGATGGACATGCAGTTTAAAATAATTGTATGTCTCCCTCAACTGATGATTGGTTAAGGAAGATGTGGTATATACGTACAATGGAATACTACTCAGCCGTAAGAAAAGACACAATTGTCCCATTTGCAACAACATGGATGGACCTAGAGGGTATTATGTTAAGTGAAATAAGCCAGAGAGAGGACAGACACTGCATGAATTCACTCATATATGGAATATAAATGAACACACGGACAGAGAGAACTGATTGGTTGTTACCAAGGGGAAGGGGGGTGAGGGGTGGGCACAAGGGGTGAAGGGATACATCCACATGGTGATAGACAAACAATAATGTACAACTAAAACCCCACAGTGTTATAAACTATTAAGATATCAATAAAAAATAAATAAATAAAATAATTGTATGTCTTTTTACTCTATAGCCTAGGCCAGATTGATGTCCTTTGGTCAACTAAGAAAGTGTCATTTAAAAACATAAATTTATTTTGTACACAAGTGGGAAAAAGCCTCATCCCCTGACCTGGACTGGCAGAACCAAACTACTAATGATGATGACGACATTTTACTTTGTACCAAGCACTGAACTAAGGAACTTAAACACATTATCTCAATTAATCTTCACAATACCCCATACGAGGTATGGATCATTATGCCCATTTTAAAGAGCATGAAGTTCAGATGTGAAGTAACTTGCCCAAGGTGACAGAGCAGGAAGAGGCAGAGTATGAATCCAGGTCTGCTCACTGGACTGTCTTACTTCTACTACTAACATCTTCTCTTAATATTGTGTTCCTCCAAAACACACCTGGCACAGAATGAATTTATAAGCTGTCTTAAAAATGGCTGGAGGACATTCCCTTTTTACAACCTACTATGGACTGCTTAACCTGCATAAGAAGAATAAATCTAAATTTGGGGGAGTAAAGTTATAGTGTAACTCCAAAAACCTTTCTGCACTTCACCAACCCAATCAGATTAATAAAATCTTTCTTAAGTATGCCCAGGGCTAATTCACCACCATTCCAGCAGAAATGCCCAGTCTCTACCAAGACACTGACAAGAAACCACAGAGGTTACTGGGCCATCAGCTCTACAATCAAATATGCAAGCAACTAAGTAATCATCAAAAGCTGAACAGTGCTAAACAGCCATGAGTTCTTCAGTATTCTCTAAGGTCTGCTGATGGTACGTGCAGGTCTGCTGGACCACTACGGGCTGCTCTCCTGTAACACTAGTAGTAGTAACAGACATAACATATATTTGCTTTTTCATTTATAAATTTACATTTAGGATTCAACAAAAAAATGGATATCACCTTATTAGATTCTCAGAAAAGGCAGTAAGAACTCCTCAACTGATTTTGTCTGCATTTTATGGTAATAACTAAGAATAGGTAAAAAAGGCGATCCATGTGGCCAGGATCCACGTGGGAGAGGTTTGTGGAGGTTTGCTCTACCAAGAAAACCACTGATTTGAGATCTGACCCCACAGTCCCCAGCACAACTTTATTCAATATTTGTGTTTCTAATTGAAGATAATATCACTGAGTCCAAGGGTGGATGAAAAGGCTGATGGAAGCCTGCTATTTATTCCACTTCAAGTATGTGGGAAAACATTTTCTGGCCATCTGTTACTGTTACAGAGCATAGAAGCTAAGATGAAATCAAGTTGGAAAAACAGATTTTGATCAGGTTTCATTTCTGCCAGAGGACTGCAATTTGCCAAAGAGACAACAGAGAAAGGCTCTCAGACATTTTTGTGAAAATGTACCACAATTTGAGAAGTAAGAATTCTTAGATTTGCAGGTTCACAGAATTTCAGGGCTAGAAGGGATCTTAAATAATCATCTAGTCCAAATCTACAATTTGCAAATAGCCAGAAAGTTAAATGACTTGCCCAAGAGTCACAGCTAGCCAGCAGTAAAGCTGGGACTAAGTAAATGGCAGAAATGGGACTTAATCCAGCATTCATTCAACACTCTCACTACCCTGCACTGCGTAATTCAGTATCTTTATTGTTAATAATAGGGTCAATAAATTGCAATAATCAGTCTGCTTCAGCTCTCATAGAAAGCTGAACCCTCACAGAACCCTCATTGAACCCTCACAGAAGCAAAAATGTCTGTAAATACACTTTTACTTCTTTCAGTATTTTTTCCACTAAGGTGATCACAGCCCAGGCCTTGGCTTCTAAATTTCCTACCCAAATCCACATTGAAGTATTTTCACTGCTCAGCCACGCCACAGGCTCGTCTGAAGCACCTGATTCAGATGCAGGACCCCTACATCAGCTAAACAAAACATCTCAATCGCTAAAGCAGCTAACATTCCATCCCAGACAATCTGCTGGAATATGCCATTCAATCTTAGAGGTTTGTCCTAATAGGTTTTACTCTCAAAACTTCTGCGTGGACATATGCCTTTCTTTGGAGAAAATTCTCCTTCCTTCTAGATTTTTGTTTGTTGTTTACAATATTGGGTTCTTAAATTGTTCTTGTGTTATTTGAGGTGCAACTTATATACAGTGATTTATTTATGAACTTTCTATTTTGTTCCGCTGATTATTTTCCCTTATGCCAAGACCACACTGTCTCTATTACTGTAGCTTCATTTTAAGTCTTGAAAGTAGGTGGTATAAATCTTCTCATTTTATTATTTTTTTCCAAGATGATTTTGACCAGTCTAGGTCCTTTTCATTTCCATATAAATTTTTAAGTCAGCTTGCCAATTTCTGCCCCCCCAAAAAACCACCTTCTGCAACACTGATTGGGATTGCACTGACTCTATAGCTCAATTGGAGGAGATTTGACATATTAAAAAAAAAGAGGTCAGCTTGTCCTTGAGCATGATATACATTCAAGGTACGGCGTATTTATTTAGGTCTTAACTTCTAGCAATGTTTTATAGTTTTCAGGATACGTCTTTTCTTCAACTCATTTCTATATATTTTATGTTTTTGACATTATTGTAAAGGAATTTTTAAATTTTCTAGTTGTTCACTGCTAGAAGGTAGAAATAAAAATTATATTTTTTATATTAACTTTGTATCCTGCAACCTTACTAAATTCAGTTATCAGCTCTAGTAATTGTAGTGTAGATTCCTTTACATTTTCTGTTAATTGTATCATCTGTGAATAAAGACATTTTACTTCTTCATTTCCAATCTTTGTGATAATTGGTATTTATATATTGGTCTTGTATCCTGCAACCTTGCTAAAAGTTTTAATAACTTTTTTTAAAGAAGCCATAAGATTCTTTACATAGGCATTCATGTTGTCCACAATATCTTTGTCAGGTTTTTGTTATCAGGGTTGTGATGGTCACATTAAACAAGTGGGGAAGTGTTTCCCTTCTCTATTTCCTAAAATAATTTGCTAAATGGGTACTATTTTTTCCTTAAGTGTCCAACAGAAATCCCCAATAAAATTATCTTGGCCTGGAGTTTTGTGAAGAAGGTTTTGATAACAAATGCAATTTCTTTAATAGATATAGAGCTACTCATATATTCTGTTTCATTTTGTCAGTTCTGGTGAGTTAAGTTTTTCAAATAATTTTGTGCATTTCACCTAAGTTGCTGAATTTATTGACAAAAGATATTCATAATATCCCTTAATATCTTTTTAGCATCTGCAAGGTCTATCTATAGCCCCTCTTTCATCCCTGACAGTATTTATATTTTCTTTTTTTGTTGATTAGTCTTGCTAAAGTTTAACTAATTTTATTGATCTTTAAAAAAAAAACTGACTGTGGCTTTATTTTCTCTATTGTTTGTCCACTGATTTCTACTGTTAGCTTTATTTTTCCTTTCTTCTACTTACTTGGGTTTATTTTGCTCATCTTTTCCTCACTTCTTAAGTTGGAAACTTCAATCATTGATTTTTAAACTTTTTTCTAATATAAGCACTGAAAACTATAAATTTCCCAGTACTCACTTTATTTGCTACATCCCACAAGTTTTAGGATATGTTGAATTTTCATTGTCAACTAACTAGAAATATTTTCTAATTTCTTTTATGATGCCCTCTTTGACCATGAGTTATTTAGAAATGTATTTTAGGGGCCAGCCCAGTGGCGTAGTGGTTAAGTTTGTGGGCTCCACTGCGGCAGCCTGGGGTTCACAGGTTCAGATCCCAGGCATGGACCAATGCACCACTTGTCAAGCCATGCTGTGGCAGTGTCCCATACAAAGTAGAGGAAGATGGGCATGGATGTTAGCCCAGGACCAATCTTCCTCAGCAAAAAGAGGAGAATTGGCAATGGATGTTAGCTCAGGGCTAATCTTCCTCACACACACACACAAAATGTATTTTAAATATTCCAAATTTGGGGGGCTTTTCAGTTATCTTATTGTTATTAATTTCTAATTTAATTCCATTGCGGTCAGAGAATATACTAAGTAAGTTTTCAATATTTTGAAATTTATTGAGACATATTTTATACTTTAACATATGGTCTATCTTGTTGAACATTCTCTGTACACTTGAAAAGAATGTGTACTCTACAGTTGTTACATGTAGTGTTCTATGAATGTCAATTAGGCAAGGTGATGCATAATGTTATTCAGAGCTTCTAAATCTTTATTGATATTTTTCAAGCTGTTCTATCAACTAGAAGGAGGAGTACTAAAAATGTCCAGCAATGATTGTGGATTTTCCCTTTTCTCCTTTTAATTCTGTCTGGTTTTGTTTCATGTATATTGAAGTTCCTTTATTAGGTTCATATGCATTTATGATTATTATTTCTTTCTGATGAACTGATCCTGTTACTATGAAATGTTTCTTTTTATCTCTAGTAGCAATCTTTCTCTTCAAGTCTATTTTGTCTGAAGATAATATAGCCATTCCAGCTTTCTTGTGATTAATGTTCATGTAGTGTACATTTTTTCATTTTCTTACTTTCAATCTATTTGTGTCTTTCCCTTTTTTATCCAGTCTGACAATCTCTGCCTTTAAATTGGAGCATTTAATCCATTTATATTTAATGTAATTATTGATACTGGCTGCATTTGGGTTTACCATTCCACTATTTGTTCCATATATTTTTTTGGTCCTCTATTTCTCCTTTCCTGCTTTCTTTTTAGGTTAACCTAATAATTTTAGTATAGGTTTCCCCCATTATCTAAAAGTTTGCTTTACGCACTTCACTTTTATGAAAGACCTACATTAGTACCTATTTTCGCTAACTGAAAGAAATCTGAAGAGGATTTTCACTTTTACCCGAAAAGCAAAAACAGCATTCAGCATTTGTTTTGCAGCGAGCTATTATAGAGGTAGTGTGCACCCTGAGCAGCAAGAGTGGCACTGCCAAGCTCCTTCTCCAGGAACCACACGTAGCACCTCAGCATCAAGGCACCATAGCACTGAACTGTCTGTAAGCATCTGTGCTTTATCTTGATTTGTTTTGGTAGGTTATTTTTTGGGTCTGGGAATGCTCAAAAAATTTTCCCGTATAAATTAATGGTAATTGCTTCTTTGCTTTATGCCATTTTGGCTTACAAAGGTTTCACAGGAATGCTCTACCTTTAGATAGTGGGGGAAACCTGTATTTCATTGCAATTATCTTATGGGCTTTTTAGCTACACCTCTTTGCTTATGTGTGTGTGTGTGATTGCTCTAAGAACAAAATATGTAACCTTATCACAATCTACTTAGAGTTCATATTGTACTACTTCACACAAAAATGTAAGAATTTGCAACAATATAATTCATTCATTTCCCTTCATCTTTTGGGCTATTGTCACATATATGACATCTACATATGTTATAGACCCACAAAAGAGTTTTAAACGGTCTTGTCTTAAAGAAATTAAGAAAAGAAAAAATATAGAGTCTTTTAGATCTACATTTCCAGTGTTCTTCATTCTTTCCTGTAGATTCAAGTTTCCATCTGGTGTCAATAATCTGGCAATTAACTTGGCTAGATTCATACTCCAAACTCTTTCTCCCCTGCACAGGAAGACAGGGTTGAATCTCAGCTCAATTCTTCCATCTTTCCAACCATTGCCTTTTCTAGGCTCTATGGAATCTTCCCCCATGCATGTCAAGGTTTTGGACAGAGTTTAAAAGCAGACTTTAAGGCTCCCCCTTCTGTTGCTCTGTCCTTTCTGAGATTCACCACCACCACCACTTTCCAGCCCTGCTTGTAGCCCTGAACTCCATCCTCTGACTCCCCAACCTAGTAAAACTGCAAACTTTTGCTTGAGTTCTAGCCACCACTCGTCATGCAAACTGAGGAGTATCCTCAGGCAAAAAGTTGTATAAATGAGAATCTTACCCAGTGCAGTTTCCATCTTTCAAGTTCCCTGTCAGTTTCTGCCTGTTTGGTTACTTTCCAATGTCTTCAAGTAGTCATTTTTCACATATTGTCCAGAGTTCATAACTGTTATCTGAGGGATGGTTAGGTAGATAAAGATACTCCTATATTATCAGAAGTAGAACTCTTTTCTAATAGATCTCACTGGTATTATGTCCTCCCCAAGAGGCAATTATGATGTGAGTTACCAAAAGTACATATGACCAGATGTGCACATATGCAACCTTTCAAAGCAGCATGATAGATGATGATAGATAAGTCATCCTCTTGGTCTGCTGGTGAAGTGCTTATCACAAAAAATTATAATAAGATAAAAAGGTATAAAGAGAAAATGACAGTTTCCACTACAAGGAAGTAACTATATATAGATAGACAGATGTATAAAATAGAATTATTCCATATATATTTTTCTACAACTCGCTTTTATTTTCAATGAACAATATATCTTGGGCATTTTATACCATCAAATTTTTAATGCTTTTTAATCATTGGAGAGTTATGTACAAATGACACCTCTGTATGGATGCACTATAATTTATTTAATAAAGTCCCTTTGACTTCTCTTTTACATTAATTTCATTAACTCGCCTTGTAGGTTTTCCTCACTTGTTTGATTCCTTCTGTGGGATGAATTCATAGAAGTGGAACTGCATATTTTACATTTTGACAGATATTGCCAAATTTCCCTCCATAGACAATGATACTGATTCACACTCTCAACAATTGTAACTTATTGTACAAATTTCCCTACACCCATGGTAGCTGTGTAGTCCATGACTTGAAGCACTCCCATTTACCCTACTCCCTATCCCAATACTAGACAAGTTGATATTCTGGAGCAGTTCTCTTTCCTTAATTCTCAGCAGTTGCCCTGATGCACATTCTAATTAATTCCCTCCTCTAAGCCTGGAGCCTTGCCAAAACCTAATCTGTTTAGCTGAAGTCCTAATACCCTGTCTGGTTTGAGCTAGTGTTCTTCTAGAACTGAATACTTGCAATCTGGCCCACTAGCAAGGGTCCAGGCATGTAAAGCATGTTACCTATGGACTCCTCATCTAATTGACTGTTAACATATTTGACTACCACCTGGAATTATGGCTGCAATTTCTTATTCAATGTCTTTTCTACATTCCCTTTTATTAATCATTCTAGCATTAGGACTAAGATAATGGGGGCTCCTCACCAACCATAACTCAGAAATAGCTGTACTCTGCCCTCTCTTAATTCTGCAACCATTCAGTTCCCACAGTGATTGGGTCCCAGATTCTTTCCCCTACACTGATCTTGAAGATATTGTACCTCATGGCCCAAGTCTTGGCATGTCTCACTTTGTCAGAAACATGTCTTGTCATCCTAACATATTCCCCTTAATTTCCCTTACTTCTATGTCATGACAATTCCCAAACTTACCTCAAGAGTAGAAATTAATGAAATCTGATTATATTTCTAATTTTAAAATTTACACACAGGCTTTTGGATTAACCAAAGCGAAAATGTACTTGCTAATGATGTTCAGAAAAGGAAGGCCTATTCCACTAACAGGCATTGTTGGTTATTCACGATTGAATGAGAACAGATATTTCTTCATGGTATAGCCTCAAACAACTATCTAGAGAAGTGTAGCATGTAGATTACCTGAGCTTTGAAAACTGCCCAAGGAGGAAACTGACGAACAAGGAAAACCATACTATACACTGAAGCTATCCTTAATTTTTGAGCAGAACTGGCCCTAATTTTGACCAACATGTATGCTTATTTTGAGAGGCACAGATTGCTCAAAATGAGCTATCTTTTACATCTGATGGTGAAAGAAAAGCCCTGTCAAACCTCTGAGTAGTTTCCCCTGCAGAGATCATTCAATGAACAAACACCTAAGAGAGCAGCACATTTAACTAACTAGAGTTAGTAAGTTCAAACCATATAAAGTAGCTGTGGAGGATACAAAGAATAGTTTAAAATTAAAACAAAGGTCTCTAACCCTAAGGAGGACTGTGAGCTCCTCAAGAGCTAGAACTGTCATTTAGATCTGTATCCAGCACAAAGTCTAGGATAAGGACGTTCAATTAATGTTTGTTGATAATAATATAAAGGAAATAAATGATAATTGCCAAATAGGTGGAATGAACTAAGGGGTATATCCAACAATCCATCCACATTCTTTCACATATTGCAAACCAACTATAATATGTCTGATTAACCAGACATGTTAAACCAGGTTTAAGAGTGTCATCTGTAGGGGCCAGCCCAGTGGCATAGTGGTGAAGTTCGCATGCTCTGCTTCGGCGGCCCAAGGTTTGCAGGTTTGGATCCCAGGAAAAAGAGTGTCATCTGTAAACATGGAAATAAATTTCTCTGTGAAGCTGAGGTAGAAGGCACACCCTTCCCATTAGAGATAATTAGGAAGTGCAAGATTTTTTGTGTGTGTGGGGAAGACCACCCCTGAGGTAACATCTGTTGCCAATCCTCTCCTTTTTGCTGAGGAAGACCGGCCCTGGGCTAACATCCGTGCCCATCTTCCTCCACTTTATATGGGACGCCGCCACAGCATGGCTGACAGGCAGTGCGTCGGTGGGCACCCGGGATCCGAACTCGCCAACCCCGGGCTGCCAAGCACGAACTAAACCGCTGCGCCACCGGGTGGCCCCAGAAAGTGCAAGATTTTTAAAAAGGAGGGAGAGAGAAAGAGAGAGAGCAGTATAATCTAAAAGCTCTGTCTAGAAGCTTTATAATAAAAAAAAAAATCAGTACAAATGAAAAAGGATAGTATTTCTCTGAGAACAAAGAGTAATTTTAAAATAATAGCTAACATTTAATAATTGCTTACTTTATTCCAGGCACTGTCCTAAGCACTTAGCTATACATTTTCAATCAATTTATTTATCTCAATGACCCCATGATATAAAAGACAATTATTATCTCCATTTTATAGATGAGGAAACTGAGGCATAGAAAGGTTAAATAACTTGCCCAAGGTCACAAAGCTAGCAAACTAGGATTCAAAATCAAGCAGCCTAGCTCAAGAACTTGCAGCCTCAAGTACACTATACCATCTCTCTGACTTTTAAAAAGTCAACAGAGGTGTAGAGGTTTGGAGAGATTCCAGTTGCCTCAGACTCAGGTCAACGTCAACAGAGAACCAGCTGAGCCCTATCCAGATGCCTTGGCATAGTAGACAGGCGTCTATGATCTAGCCTCTCTCTATCTTTCTTCTTTGTATCTTAATATTGTTTCTAGCAATGTTCCACCCTCAGACCCTACATTCCAATGGTAAAGAACCATATGAAGTCTCCTAAATGCACCTTGCTGCTTCTCAGCTCAGTATCATTGCTCAGGCAGCTCCTTCTGCCTGTCATCACCTCTCTGCCCCTGACCCCCTGTGCCCCCCAGGCTCCACAGATACTTCCTTAATGCTTTACTGGGCTTGTTGATTCCAGGTCTGTTTTTCTTTATAGGCAGGAATCTTGTCTCATTTGTCTTTGAGTTCCTGGTGCTTGGCATACAATACAGATGGTCAATAAAAGACTCCTGGAAAGAATTAATGAATTAATGGTCTCAGAAATAAGAGCCCTCAAAAGCAGCCCAGGGTCTGGGGCTAGCTGAGGGGAATGCTACTCCCCATCTGAGAATGACTGAGACACCACCTGAAGCTGAATATCCAACTTTCTTGCAGCAAACCCTCCTCAAAGAGGCTGAGGAGCCTCTCTTGTGGGCTCAGAAGACTAAGGAGTCACAGCCAACTCCACCTGAAAGGATGGGAGACAGTGAGGGCTCTGCTGAAGTTCAGCAAAAGGATATCCTACAACACAGCGCCAGGCCTCTAACTTCACACCAACTTCTGGTAAGACGTTTTCTCAAAGGAAACGTGTTTGTGAACTGCAGCCCTTTCTCTCACACAGATTAAAAAACACAGCTCTCAAAGAGACAGAGAGAAGGAAAGAGAGAAAGAAAGAAAAATAGATTTCTCCTACAAAAGGGAAATGCAAGTTTTCAGCTCTGCCTGGGAAAGCACTAGACCAGAAGACTGGAGGCCATCAGCTTGAATGAATTTAGCCCATCCTTATCTGGATTTTCTACATATTGAAACTCCCTAACTTTCAAATGACTCATACATACCACGAACTGCTGCCCAGACCCCTTCCCCACCCCCACTGCCACCACTACAGAAACTATTTTTGGAAAATCAAAAACAAACTGGGAACTTCCAGAGTATCTGTGGATTCAGAAGCTATCAAAGAGTAGTTTAGGCCAGCTGCCCCTGTAGGACATACTCCGAATTAGAGTTGGTCTAATTAGAGCAGCATTCCCACTCCAAAATATGTTCTCTACTTTTCCCCTTGACTTAGCTGAACTCGTATATCATAAAGAATTGGGAATTTTAGTGAGAAAGTGAGGGGAGCAGGGCATGCAGGCCTGGGGAGTGCGGTATGGTAGCAGAAAGCTGAGGGTAGAATGGGGGCAATGGGGTGCATGAGAAGAGGGGTCTTAGGAGGTGAGGAAGAGACATTAAGGAGAGAAGAGAGTGTATCAAGGGCAAACTTCAGCTGTTTCAGAATTTAGCCTAAGTCAGTAGTTCTCAACCCTAACAGACTCAATTCCAGGAGTGGCATTGCCAAGAGTGACAACATTTTCTAAAATGGTAACAAACACTTGGTAAAGTTCAAAACAATCTTTCCCCATGGTAGTTGCAGTCCTTGAACCTTCACTGTAGTTTAAAGCTACACAATATTTTGTGTTTATATGTAAAACAGAGTTAGATTCTAGGCTTATATAATCTAAACTGGTAATTCACCTATGTAAACATGTAAGAAACATACAAAAGTCAAGAAGGAGAAAGGACAATGCTTCTTTGTGAGAAATTATTCTGCATACTGCATGACATCAGCATCTCCAGCCTGCTCATAAATGTTGGTCACACCCCTCAATTACAACCAAAAAAGGTCCTTGCTGAGATACAATGATCTCAATGATCTAAAAGATCTTACTCCAAAGAATGAGAAAGAAAAAACTTTCTTCTTCTTCATCTCCCCTCCTCCTTCAAATGGTTCCCTAACAAGCAAGACCCAGAACTCCATCTAGTGAGCTTATATTATATATAATCAATTCACTATGGCTTTTATGGGCTAACTTGGGAACCTATTCAATATTTATAACACAATTTCTACTGGACCACACACTCCAAATTTCAAACTTAGAAATAAACTTTGAGAACATAACACTTCCATAAGTCAGAGACTTAAATACACGGACCTCTCCCCATCAATGTTCTAATTTTTGAAATGATGAGCTGACATCCAAGCCACATATGACCAATGCACTATAAAGACTGAGTATACATGTAAAATGATCATTTCTGTAGGCAAGTAAAACAACATCAATCCAACAAATATTGTATAATACATTTGGTCCTTATTTTTGTGGCAAGAAGGTACAAACTACATACTCTTTACCTAAATTACTAACGTGTATTATTTTTACATTTTAGTTTCCCCCTTTATTATAGATATTGATTGATTCTACTGCTTATAAATACTGGAAAATGTTCTTTAGTCTATAATCAGCACCAGTAGCAAATACCTGCCTCATCACACAAAGATAAAAGGTCCTTTGATACTGGGTGAATTGGATGTCCTTGCCCTTCTGCTCCACCAGCTTCCCACCCCAATCCCCAGGTCTAAGGTTCCCTGAGTTCCACCCAGGCACTCCCACTCCACACATCTTCTTCTGCACCCACATCACCCACTCAAAGTGTCCTCAAACTCTCTAGTTTTCAAAGCAGCCAAGGGACACGATCCCTGCCATCGTGGTGGACACACTGCAGTGGGTGTAGAGAATTGAACTATGATGAAAAGAATCTTTCTTTTCAGTGATTAACGCCACACTTACAGACTATTATTCAACCAGGTTCTATGTTAGATGAGGGTAACTAAATGACCTCTAATTTTTTTTCACTCTAAGAATACAGTATATGATTGTGCTATCTTCTTAGTCTCTGTATAAGCAAATGCTCTAAGGATCCAAACCACTGTACACATTTCATCTATTTCACCTATACTGAGGCCAAAGATTCCTCCTTGTAGTATGCCTTAATATGAAAAAAATGATCAACAGAAACAGCTCTTGTTTCCGTCTCTCCTTAAGCACTGATACAAAGAGCATTCACGCCACTTCTCTGTATTAAAACGTTAAGAAACGTAATTCCTAAATATCTAAAGAATTAGACATTTGGATAAGTTAGGCACAACCTTGAAGATACTGAAGTGTTATCTCCAGAAACTAACAGCAACTTTAATAAGTAAAGATAAAGATTAATAGTCACTGTTTACTGAATACTTTTTCAGGACCAGACACTTTTGTGTGTGTGTGTGTAAGGAAGATTAGCCCTAAGCTAACATCCACTGCCAAGCCTCCTCTTTTCACTGAGGAACATTGGCCCTGGGCTAACATCTGTGCCCATCTTCCTCTACTTTACATGTGGGATGCCTGCCACAGCATGGCTTGATAAGCGGTGCATAGGGCACTCCCAGGATCCAAACCTGCGAACCCAGGCCGCCGAAGCAGAGTGCGTAAACTTAACCACTAGGCCACTGGGCCAGCCCCTGGACCAGGCACTTTCACATATTATTTCTAACTCTCAAAACAACATTGTGTGGGGCCGCCCGGTGGCGCAGCGGTTTGGTTCGCGCTTGGTAGCCCGGGGTTGGTGAGTTCGGATCCCGGGCGGCCGCCGACGCACTGCCTGTCAGCCACGCTGTGGGGGCGTCCCATATAAAGTGGAGAAAGATGGGCACGGATGTTAGCCCAGGGCCAATCTTCCTCAGCAAAAAGGGGAGGATTGGCGACGGATGTTAGCTCAGGGCTGGTCTTCCCCACAAAAAAAAAAAAAAAAAAAAATTGTGTGTTATTATCTCCATTTTACAGATGAGGAAACTGAAGCTTCAAGAAGCTAAAAGACTTGCTGAATACATAGCTTCTAAGCAGCAGAGTCAAAATGCACAGCCAACTTTTGGAATCCAAAGTCCCGGTTCTTTCTGCTACATTGACGTGCCTCTCAAGGAATTTTTCAAAGCAGTTTATTTCATTATTTGTAAACCATACATTAAGCCGTTGTATGTCAGATACATACGACAGTACTGCTTTGAAATTTTTATTGCTTTTAAATGCTACTTTTGAAAACCCAAGACTACAATTTTATCACAAAAGAGAATCACCCTTGGAAAGGTATAAAAATTGTAATACAAAGCTATGAAAGACAAATTTTAGTTTCTTTAGTAAAGATGAAATACTATGCCAATGGGGTGCTAAGCTTACAGAACAGAATGACACTATTTAATATCCAGGGTAGCCAGAAAACCAAATATTTAATAAAAACCCAAATGCCCAAAAACCCAAAAGAACAGCTCCTCCTTTCTCTTAATGTACATGATTGTTATTTTGACAGGGAGCAAAGCATCACATCCATTCCAAGAAATGTTATGGGTTAATGCTTATAAATTATCCTAATTATTTTCACTGAACCTGCCTAATTTGAACATTTCTCCAAAAAAGTCTTATGTTTTCAAGGTTCTGAGATTTGCTTGTGACTAAAATTTACTAATAGATCAGAATTTAAAAATTAAACAGAGGCAAAAATAAAGTAGTCATCTGGTTTACCACAGATTAAGTAAAAAATTTTTCAAAACACATTCACCAGAATGGCTAAAATGAAAAAGATAAAAAATACCAAGTGTTGGCAAGGATGTAGAACAACCAGAACTCTCATATACTTCTCGTGGAAATGGAAATTGGTATAGCCACCTTGGAAAACTCTTTGGCAATATCTATTAAAATTTAACATATGCATATCCTACAAACCAGAAATCCCACTTTTATGTATATCCCCAACAGATATGTATACATTTGTCCACCAAAGGACATGTACTAGAATGTTCCTATCAGCACTATTCATAGCCCTAAACTGGGAATGTCCATCAGCAGTAAAATGTATAAATAAATTGACGTATATTCATATAATAGAATACTATACAGCAATGAAAATGCAGAATCTACAACTTGATGCAACAATAGGGATTAATCTCACAAAAATAATGTTGAGCTAAAGAAGCCAGACATAAAAGCATACATACTATATGATTCCATTTATATAAAGTACAAAAACAGACCAAACTAATCTATGCTGTTAGAAATCAGGACAGGGACAGCCTGGTGGCATAGTAGTTAAGTTTGCGTGCTCCACTTTGGTGGCCCAGGATTCGCAGGTTCGGATCCCGGGCCTGGTCTGATGCACCACTTGTCAAGACATGCTGTGGCGGCATCCCACATAAAGTAGAGGAAGATGGGCACAGATGTTAGCCTGGGGCCAATCTTCCTCAGCAAAAAGAGGAGGATTGGCAATGGATGTTAGCTCAGGGCTAATCTTCCTCACACACAAAAAAAGAAATTAGGACAGTGGTTACCCTTTGGTGGAGGTAATGACAGAAGAAGACAGGAGGGGGCTTCTTGGGTGCCGGCAATATTCTGTTCCTTCATGTGGGTGCTGGTGACAAGGGTACGTTCAGACTGAAATACTCGATAGATGAGAAGCATTATAGCAGCAGAGTGGTTAAAGAGCAAGGCTCTGGAATCAAAGTGCCTGTGTTTGAATCTCAGTTCCACCACTTACTAGTTATGATTTTGGGCAAGTTATTTAACCTCTCTGTGCTTCATTTCTTCATCTATGAAGTGGACCTAACATCTACCTAATAGGGTTAGTCTGAGGATTAAATCATCATAAGACTTGTAAAGTGCTTATTTGCACAGTTGGCTATTATTAAATATTTGCTAAATAAATAAAAGAGCTTTATTCTGAAACAACACAAGAAAATGAGGAAGGGAAACAAAGATATACATGATTTGACTATTTCTAGAAAATGAACAAAATAATTATTTGGGAAATGAAGATGATAATAAGTAAAGTCTCATATAAAGGGGCATGACCTGGAAGTTGAGACTATTCCTACACACCTTCACCTAACAGACCTTGGGCAAGCAGTCAGCCTCTCTGGGCCTGCAGCTCCCCACTGTCCACCGGGGGCTAGCCCTGATGGTCTCTTCAGGATAATGAGTAATAATAAATGGAGTAGGGGCCGCCGGGTGGCGCAGCGGTTTAGTCCGCGCTTGGCAGCCCGGGGTTCGCAGGTTCGGATCCCGGGCGCCCGCCGACGCACTGCTCGTCAGCCACGCCATGGTGGCGTCCCATATAAAGTGGAGGAAGATGGGCACGATGTTAGCCCAGGGCCAGTCTTCCTCAGCAAAAAGAGGAGGATTGGACGGATGTTAGCTCAGGGCTGGTCTTCCTCACACACAAAAAAAATAATAATAATAATAAATGGAGTAACTAAGGGCCGAGATCACAGTCAGGCTCTTAATCTCCAAAAAGACTTTGAAATTTTCTATGCCTCTGAATTTCACCTAATACTTATGTTTTTTTGAATATCTACCAGGTCTAACAGCCAAGTCTCTGTCACTCAGGGTCACATTTCCTGCAACAATATACAGTAAATAATTAAGACTCCTAACGGGTTTCTAAAAGAGCCAGTCGGGTTGCTGTCATCTACACCTTGATAGTGTCACTAACTTCCCTAGCCATGTTATAATGTTTATTAAACCCTACTTACATGCCAGGCACTATAATAAATACTTTATCCCCAATCCTCAAAAAAATCTGCTAGGTATGTAGTATTCTTTCTTATCCTCATCTGTTACAGAGAAGAAAGCTAAGGCTCAGAAAGGCTGCCCTGTTCATTAAGCAGCAGAACTGGTAGGTGCATCTGGCTTGTCTGACTCCAGTGACCCAGCTTTTTCCATGAGCCATAGTCCCTTGACTTACTTTACAATCAATCATATTTCTTCTTACACAAATAATGAAAGGTCATTAGCTAAAGTAATCTAAAACAAAAATAATCTAATTTAGTGAAAAATCAATTTTGGATATTTTTTAAATGATTACTTTTGTTTCTAAGTAAAGGTCTTTTCCTGGATCTATTTAAATGAACACTGTGCACTGAAGCTATTTGTCTTATGCAGCAGTCATCCAAACCATAGGTTAACAGCCCTTAAAAGACATTTACATTTCTTCCCTGCTGAATCCCCAGTGCCCAGATCAGAGTAGGTCTAGAGTAGGCACTTAAAAATATCTTGAATACCACCTCCTTCAAATCTTGTTTACCAAAATACTCTACTAATGAGGATACACTCCAAAATAAGACACTTCAATATTTGAAACTCCAAAATAAGACACTTCAATATTTGAAACTTCATAAGCAAAATTAAACAATATGAGAGTCACTGGGATATCCTTCCTGCTATAGGACACTCAACTCCAGGTCAAGTGGCACTATCATCATCAGCAACAAGTAATTATTAAATATCTACAAATATTTGTTTAACATAGTAACTCAGTATACCTTCTCTCTCACTTCCCATCAGGTTTGGCAAGCCACAGAAGCTACAGTTCCCCTCCAGGCAGGCCAACCTCTGTATGTGTAGCAGAGACCACACAGAGGCACAAAAGTCACACATGATTAGGCGGTTTTTCCAAATTAAACAAATACAAAGTCCCCAGGAGTCTGACCTTTCCACCAACCAGACCCACGTCCTAGCACCTTTTCCTGGAGCCCTGAAGTTGCAGCACTGAATAACCTTCTCCTCCTCTCCCTCCTCCTCAGTCAACCACACAACACTGAGGAAATCAGAAATTTCTCCCAATGTCTGTCAGATCTATTCCTACTTCATCCAAAAGACACTTTGTTCACTAAGGATTCATTGAATGTGCCAGCATATACTATTAAAATTTTTGTTTAAAAATCCTATCTTCAAGGGATGCATTCATATGGTGACGGACAAATAATAATGTACAACTAAAACCCTACAATGTTATAAACTATTAAGACATCAATAAAAATTGAAAATTTTTTAAAAATCCTATCTTCATAGAGAGTGCACAGAACATGTGTGTACTACAGGGGAAAGTGTACCAGAATTAGGAAGCTGGGTTCTCTTCCACTACCTTACTTACCTTCCACTGCAACTTGGCCAAGTCACTTATCTTCTCTAGGCTTTAGTTTCCTCAGTCATAAAATGAGGGGTTGAACTAGTCAGGGGCTATTCACCTAGTTGCAGGATGCCTTGCAGGGTTCAGGCATGGGCTTTAGTGGTTCATAACTTACCACCCCACCCCAGAACTTCTATAAAAAAATTACCTGTAGCACATGTAGATTTTTCTGGAGAAGTGTATGGCTTATATCAAATCGTCACACAAGTTGTGGCCCCCAAAATAACCATAGCTCATGTTTATTGAAGACTTACTACGTGCTAGGCACTGTACTAAGTCTTCACATATATTAATTCACATAACCCTTACAACAACCCTGTGAGTTAGTTACTATTATTATCCCCATTTTACAGTTGAAGAAGTAAACCAGAAAGAGCCCACACTCTTGACTACAATGCTATCTTGGGTGAGACCATCTCTAAATCCTAAAATTCTATGATTCTATGTTCATTCAAATTAATAGTTTTCCTTTAAATTCTCTGTCTCATTTCACAATCATTAGTCCTACTTTTAAATCTTCACACAGAACAACAAAACTCATGGAACACCCAGATGAATGCTACCTGAAAAAGAATATATTAGGGAGTTAATCAGAGTAAAGGGTCCAAATGCACTTTCCAGCTCCTGCCTCCAATCTGCTTTTACTTTTCTAACATAGTGCTTAACCAAAAGATGTATCTGAATCTAATTACTAGTTAATATCTAAAATCAAAGTAACAATAAATAAGCCAGAATGTCAGCCAGAAAATGGGACAGTGGGGCAGCAATAGTGTCTCACATACCACTCACCGACACAATGAGAAGACAAGGAAAGACACATTAGTGCAAGGCCTGGGTGGCCCATGTTGACTGACTTCTCCCCCTGCTCCCTCCTCCTGAAAACCACTGACCACTGTGGAGCCAAGGCATGAATCACTCTCCACTTGAGATACAAAGGCTGGCTAAAGGGATTAAGGCATCACCAACTCCTGCCTGGAATAAGGAGTGAAAACTAAATGAAAGGCTAGCTTCCAATTTTTGTGGACACCAGTTCTCACAACCTGCAATCCTAACAGGGGGGTCAGCAGTCACCCGGTTACACCCGAAAACTGTTTTGCCAGCCACTCCCCTCCTGCCCAAATTACTGAGCGACATATCATTGCTTCATAAACGCCAGCAAAACAGAAGTGGACGTTGTTAGTTCTTTTCACAGGCTGTCAAAAACCCTCCACATCTGAAAAGGAGAGTTGTTGAAACTTTATATCCAACTCTCAGGACCTTTCTCCATTTAGTCTGTGTAATGAGAAGAGAAGCAAACAAGGGAGAAAGGAGATCAGAGGAGCGTCCTGGGCGCAAGGATTTTATCTTTTTCAAGGGTGATGCAACAGGGTCAGACAGACGAGGAGGAGCTGGGAGCCTCTGGAAAGGAGAAAACCAGTGTGGGAGCTGGAAATCTGAGCGGAAAATGGGTTACGAAGGATTGGGTGGCAGGGTTATTTAGAAACGGCTGGGTACTAGTCTCGTCCGGGGCAGCAGGAGGAAGGAGACGAAGGCAGTGGAGGGGTGGTGGGGCGGGTGAGAGGCGGGCAGAGGGCCCGAGGGAGGCGCAACGGGCCCAAAGGAGAGAGGAAACACGGCGGGGCGGGCAGGAGAGGGTGGGATCCGTGGGGGCCTCGGAGGGACGTCAGAGGGCCCGGGGGACATGCAAGAGAGGACGGGGTGACCTGCTCGGCGATGTGGGAACTGAGAGCGGAGGCAGCCGGCCAGGGGATCCTTGAGGCTCTGGAAAGGGTAGGAGGGCTGTTGGGGTGAGGAGGAGCGCCCCGTACCCGAGGGCCCAGGGCAAGGGAGGAACAGAGGGGTGACAACGGTCGGGCCAGCGGAGCGGGGACGAGGCTGTCCAGCCCGACTTGAGGCGGGGGCCGCCGCGGAGTCAGCTCGGGCAGAAGAGAGGGAGGCCGGGCCCGGGCACGGCGTAAGGGAGGAGGGTCGAAGGGAGTAGGAAGGGCCCTGGGACCGCTGGGGACCAGCGCTGGCGCTCTCACCGGGACAGGTGCTTCAGGATCTGCTTCTTAATGATCCCGGCCATGCCGGAGCCGAGGCCCGCGTGGAAGGCAGGTGGGCAGCTGTGGCCTCCTCAGCCGCGAAGAGGCGGTCCCTCACCTCGCCGCGGCGCGGGGAGCGGATGCCGCCGCCACAGCCGCCACCACAGCCACCGCCATAGCGCTCTCCAGCCCTGCCCGGGTGCCGGAGCTCCGCCACTATCCCACCCACCCGCGCGGCGCCGCGGCCGCCGGCCCAGAGCGACTCCCGGATCGCGCGCTACCCGCCCACCAGGCTCGCGACCGCGGGGGCGCGCGTGGTACGCTCAGGGGCGCGCGCGGCGGCGTGGGCGCGAGTGATAAGCCCGGGGGCGCGCGCGGCGGCCGGGGTGCGCGTGGCGAGGCGCGGGGCGCGCGGCCGCTGGCGGGCGAGCTGCGCGCGCTCTCCCTCAGCCCCGCCATCCGCCCCTCTGGGGAGGAGATCTGAAAGGCTTCGCCCCTGAACTGCGTGAGGTTCACACTACGGCAGTCGCCTTGAAGTATCGGGGAAAGGTAGCGTGTTTGTAATTTTTTGCAGGAATTCGCTAGATAATTGCGCAGCTCCTGGTCCTCTTCTCATTCATTTCCCTCACACGTGAACTCATTATTTGTTGAGCACCAACTAATTCGAGTCCAGGAATCAGGCTGAGGGGTGAAAAGTAGTCTTAACAACCTCACAGGCCCATAGAACCACTGCGGTCTGCTGCTTCGTGCTAAAGAACTGAAAGGGGGGCGCCTCGTCATCCTCTTTGTGCCCCCTCTTAGTCTCTACCCGGTTAACCAACGGGCAAATGTTTACTCAACACATAAGAGGTGCACCCCCTCCCAAATGTGGCGGGGCAGAAGAAAATGAGACAGTGATTGTTAAAATTACCAAGGACACTACAGATCAACTTCTTCGTTTTACAAATAAGGAAACTGAAGTCCAGGGAAATAGTTGAAAGAGCTTGCCAAGGTCACACACAACTACTTAGTGAGACTCAGGACTGGAACCCAAGAGTTCTGACTCAGTCGAGCTCTATCTCTACTCTATTTCTTCCATACATTTTAAAATGTAACCTTGGCCGGCCCGGTGATGTAGCGGTTAAGTTCGCGCACTCCGCTTCCGGGGCCCCGGGGTTGGCGGGTTCGGATCCCCGTGCGGACCTACACACCACACCACTCATCAAGCCATGCTGTGGCAGGCGTCCCAGATACAAAATAGAGGGAGATTGGCACAGATGTTAGCTCAGCGACAATCTTCCTCAAGCAAAAGAGGAAGATTGGCAACGGACATTAGCTCAGGGCCAATCTTCCTCACAAAAAAGTAAAAAATTTTTAAAAATAAAAATGTAACCCCTATGCCAGGGACATCTGTAACCCAATGGCAAAGGTGGAAAGGTGACAGTTTTCTGGACTTAAACCTTCAAACAAAAACCTAAGCAAAATACTCTGTGAGTCTTATAGGAAAAGTACCACCAGTTAATTTTAAAATTATTCATTCTTGTGAATATCTTGTGCACATAATACAAAAATCAAGATAAGTTTCCCTCCTTCTCCTGTCCCTGAGACATTCAATTCCCTTTCCCAAAACAGTTGTTACCCGAGTCCAGAAACAGTCTAGGCATAGTCAACTGTATAAATTTTAAAATAATCAACAGACTTCATGCATTCCTATGCCAATCTCTTAGTCATTATAAGTTCAATTTTTCTCAGAGGTCCCCCCAAAATTACCTTTTTAAAAGAGAAGCAAATCCTCCTCAGCCTGGGTGCTCTACTACCTGGTCCCCTCCAGCAGGACTGCATAGTCTATCATTATTTGTCCCTCTGCCCACCTCTCACCAGAATACATACCAGGGACCAATAGATTCTGTGGAAGAAGAGGTTTCTTGCCAGGATTATTAACTGTTATGGCTCCCTCCCTGCAGGTGACAGCTGCAGGGGCCTCAGGGCAATTTCTTGCATTTCATGCTTCTTTTCCTGGAGGGCTCCAGCAACTGATTGGATATGTGACATCAGCTATGTAAAACAAAACCTGCCTCATGCTCAGAGACTCAGCATCCTCATTGAACAATTCCTCATGCCTGGTGAATGAGTTATTTTTGTTGAAAGCACAAACTCATGCTTTAAAAAAAATGGCCTCTCTAGGGACATGGAATAGGAGAGTTCATACTCACCAGTAGTATTAACGTGTTTATCTTTCCTTGCAATGCTAAGAATGCAAGGCATATAAAAACAAAAGGGATTTGGGGCCAATCCATACATTTTTTAAGTAAAACATTTTATTTAGAGATGATTATAGGTTAACATTCAGTTGTAAGAAATAATACAGAGATCCTTGTACCTTTTACCTAATTCCCCCCAATGGTAATATCTTGCAAAACTTTAGTACAATATTACAACCTGGATATTGACATTGATACACTCGGTATACAGAACATTTCTTCCTTTCTGATATAATGCCTTTTATTTCCTTTTCTTGCCTTATTGAGCTGGCTACAACTCCTGACATTTTGTTTAATAGGACTAGTGAGAGCAGACATCCTTTCTTTGTTCCCAGTTTTAGGAGGAAAGCATTCAGTCTTTCACCATTAAGTGTAATGTTAATTGTAAATTTTTTGTGGATGCTCTTTATCAGGTTGAGGAAGTTCTCCTCTATTCCTATATTTCCAAGTTTTTATCAAGAATAAATGTTTAATTTTTTCAAAAGCTTTTCCTGCACTGAATGCTATGTTCATGTCATTTTTCTTTAGCCTGTTAACATGGTGGATTACACTGACTGATCTTCAAATACTGAACCAGTCTGCATCCCTGGAATAAACCTCATTTGGACATGGTATATAATTACTTTCATATATTGCTGAATTCTATTTGTTAATATTTGGTTAAGAATTTGTGCATATTTCTTTGATGGCTAATGATATTGAGCATCTTTTCACGTGCTTATGGACCATTTGTATATCCTTTTCGGAGAATTGTCTATTCAGATGCCTTGTCTTCATAACTACTCACTGAAGCATTTTTATGACATGATGACTGCTCTAAAATCTTTGTCAAATAATTCTTTCATCTCTGTCATCTTGGTGTTGACATTTATTGATTGCCTTTTTAAATTCAGTTTGAGATCTTACTGGTTCGTGGTATGATGAGTGATTTTAGATTGAAACCTGGACATTTTCATATTGTATTCTGAGACCCTGGATCTTATTAAAACCTTCCATTTTGCTGGCTTTTTCTCATAATGGTGTGGCAGGAGAAGGGGGAGGTGACTTCTTGTTTCTGTCAAGTAGAGATATAAGTCCAAGTTGCCCAATTAGCCTCCTTGGACACTCAAGGGAAGGGTTCTTCATTACTGCTGGGCTAAGGTGGGAATGCCAGCTCTCCAGTAGGCCTCAACTAATACTTCCCTAGCTGGGAGTGGCAGAGTACCTTGCTATGGCTCCCCACAAGGCCTCCACTGACATGGGGGTGGTGTATACCTTCAATACCACTGGGCAGTGGTGAAAAGTCCTTGAAGTCCTGACTAAGCCTCTTCTGACACTACCTCAGTCAGGAGGGGGCAATGCCTGGTACTGCCAGATGAGGATGATAACCCCAGCTCTTCTCTAATACCACCCCAGCAGAGGTTTGGGAAACTTCATTACAGCCTCACAAGCGTGGAAGTCTAAGCTCCCCACTTGGTCTTTGTGGCATGGGTGGGGATAGGGTCACAGTTTTATTCTGTGGTGTTTGAGTGGTTATTGTCTGAAAGTTTTCTGTCTTGCTAAACTGCCTCTTTTCTGGTCCTTTGGCCAAAGAGAGCAGACTTTCTGTGGGGTGTTTTTTCGTCTGTGGCCCATTGGTGTTTCTTGGTTGCCAGCTTCTTCAGCTCCAAGTCTGAGATGTATGAGGCAAAAAGAAAATCCAGAGAACTAATTATGTTGTTCCTTGGACTCCAAGTTCCCTAGCAGATCTGCCTTCTTCTCTTCACCTTTCAGGATCTTCTTATGCTTGTTATATATATATATATATATTCATTTATTTATTCATTCCAGGGTTTCAGCTGTACTTAGCAGCAGGAATAGGGAAAAGTACACTTACACCTACTCCATCTTTCTGGAAGAAGTCCATACATTTTTTAAAACTTTTTATTTTGAAATAATAGATCCACAGAAAGTTGTGAAGATAATACAGAGAAGTCTAGTGTACCCTTCACCCACTTTCCTGCAAAGGTTACATCTTTTATAACTATAGTACAATATAAAACTCAGGAAATTGATATTGGTATGTGTGTGTATAACTGTCATTTTATCACATGTAGATTTGCATGACTACTACCACAACCAAGATACAGAACTATTTCATCACCACAAAGATCTCCCTCATGCTACCCCTTAACAGTCATTTCCTGCTCCCCCCGTCCCCACCACCATTCCTTTGGCAACTACTAATTTGTTCATCTTGATAATTTTCTTATTTATATAAATGGAATCATGCAGTATGTGACTTTTTCAGAGCGGCTTTTTTCAATCAGCATACTGCCCTTGAAATCCATCCAAATTGTTGTATCAATAGTTCATTCTTTTTCATTGCTGAGTTATATTTTACCATCCATACATTTTTAAAACACCCAGCTGATCACTTTATTTCAGACCCAGGAGCTTCCCTCACCTGCTTGGCAGGATGGCCACATCGCTTAATTCATGATTAAACATTCATTTGTACATACTGTGCTATGTATGGAACAAAAGAGGATATACACAATGCCCAAACAAAGATAAGACTATGCAAACAAGAAAAGGTAATTTTATAGAAAACTCACAAGAGGGTTGAGTAGCAAAGATGTTATTACTGTCTATAAGAATTCTTGAGAGTAGTTTCTAGTTTGTGGTAGCTATGACTTTTTAAAACAACTTTACTGAGGTATGATTGACTACAACAAAGTGTACATATTTAAAGTGTACAATTCTTAAAGTTTTGACATATATACAATGTCAAAATGATTGTATAATCATTTTGTGAAATCATCACAATCAAGATAACAAACATATCCATCATTCTCAACAGTTCTGTTTTGAGCTACACTAGCCACCCTGCTGTTCCTCCAATACAGTAAGCAGACTTCCATTTCAGGGTCTGGAAAGCTTGTGCCCTAGACATCTGCACCACCACCACCACTTCCTTCATTTCTTTCCTGCAGAGTCACCCCTGATCTGGCACTCCCTATGCCCCTTACTTGCTTTATTTTTCTTCATCGCACTTACCACCCAACATTGGTATTTTTTATTTGTTTATTGTCTGACTTCCTCTTCAGAATGTAAGCTCCATGGGAGGAAGGACTTTGTTTTACTATTGTGTTCCCCTCACTAGGAACAGTGTCCAAACTCAGAGGAATATTACAGAATGGCAGGCCTGAGGTGTTTTTCCAGCAGGACAAGTTCATCAATATTACTCTCTTCCTTGGGCATCTCTTTATCAGTCAGGTTAGGTTCAGCTGCATATAACAAAGAACTCAAAATAATACACGACTTCAATAAAAAAAGATGTTTATTTCTCGTTCACATAAAATAAGTGTAAGGTAGTAGTACACAGCATCTCTTCAATCATTAGGGACCTAGGCTCCTTCTGTCTTGCTAACACCGTCCTTAGTCTCCAATTCATGGTCTAAGATGTTGCTTGAATGTCAAACATCATATCCACATTCCTGTCAATAGGAAAGACAAAGGGCAGAAAAAAGGCATGTTCTCTTTTGCCATACGGCCTCACCTAGCTACAAGCTATGGGAAATGGGCTATTCATTGCAGATGGCCATGGATCCAGATAAAAATTAGGGGTTCTATTATTATTACAGATAGTAATAGATACTAAGGTGGGCAATTAGTAATGTCTGTCTGCCATTCTAGCCTCTATTGCGTTACTCTTCTTTTTGTTCCTCTTTACATGCTTCACTCTACCAGCAGAGGCCTAAGAGATAAAAGCGATGATGAGGCGAGAAATGTAGCATTTGAGTGTAGAAGTAAAATTCTTTGTCCTTTTACTTCTTTATTCTTTCGACAACCATCCCCCAAAGTAGTAGGATGTGATGTACAGGCAAAGAAAAGGGGGGAAGGATTAAGAGACCTGTTTCTCAGGGTCACTGTGAAAACTGATTAAATACCTACAAAGGCTTCCTATGCTGTGTTCAAAGTGTTATCATTAGATAAGGACATAAGTCACTGGGCTTTTCTTAATTGGCAGCTGGGGAAACATACTTATTCAAAAGGAATAAGTATGGAGAAATTGGACAATCACCTTGATGGGTGATCAAAATTACTATCACCAAGGAGGGGCAGATGGACCCTGTGTACCTGCCTACAGATGTGATATCCTAGGGATAAAACTGAGGAAATGAACAGAACATAATCATGAGGAAACATCGAGCAAACCCAAAATAAGGAGTGAGGAACATTCTATTAAACAAAAGCTGGTGAGACTGTCAGTGTTACAAAAGACAAAGAAAGGCTGAGGAGTTGTTCTGGATTAAAGGAGACTAAGGAGATGTGACCAAAAAACAAAGTATGTGATTCCAGAGAGGATTCTGTGCAGGAAAGGGAAAAATGACAACAACAATGTTAGTTCAATGGACAAAAATAAAATATGGTTGGTAGATTAAATTATTGAATCAAGGTTATATTTTCTAAGCTTGATAACTAAATGATGGTTGTGTAAGAGGATGTACTTATTCTTGGGAAATACACACTTAAGTATTTATGGTAAAGGGCATGATATAAGCAACTTACTCTCAAATGGTTCAAAAAATATATATACACACATAGAATATATTTAGAGAGAGAGAGAGAAAATAATAAAGCAAATGGGGTGAAATGCTAACAATAGGTGATTTTGGTCAAAGGGTGTATTAAGTGTTCTTTGTACAGCTCTTGCAACTCTTCTGTAGGTCTGAAATTGCCCCCAATCCCTAAAGAGCAAGGACAATAAGCAACATTCAGATTACTTTATTCCTGCATCTGTCTGATGAACTATTCTAGATGCTGTATTTGATTCTGTGCCAGAAAGTCTAACCCTTCAGCTTTTAATTGGGAGGGAAAGAAATGTTTCCAATTAGCTAACATTTATTAAGGTTTCATGAAAAACAATATACCAGGCAAGCCTTCAGGACATTTCTGTCAAAGAAACCTTGGTAGGCCAGGCTTTTTTCTTCTGTTCACCAAATGTATCCAGGAGCCTCAAAGATATCATCTGATGAAGCTATGTAATTGGGACAATCACCACTGGACTTTCTCCACACAGGATGACCAAATTAGCCTATGGCTCTATGCAGGGATCCCATTTCTCAGGCAGCATGGAATCAAGGGAACTGGTATTCTGAAAAGCCATTAAAGCCATGGCAGTGGAAATGATGATAGCTTGGACTTTAACTACACTCCTGATGGCTTTGGAACTGCCCACAGAAAAGGAAGCAAGTACGTTACTCCCATCTACACTAACTTCTTCAATTCTTGATATCTAGTAGTAGTCTTGTTTGCACCTATACAGATTCTCACATTATAGTTGATTCATATTTTAGAATTAAAACCAGATGTCTAAAGGCATAAATCAATAGCAGTAAAGAAGTTTGTCTTCTTCACAGCCTCTTACAAAGGAAATGAATTATAATCACTGATTATAATAGTTTTCCCTGGAAGGAATTAATAAAAATACAAAAAAAACCTTCTTAGAACTATTTATTCATATTTTCATTCATTGTAGTTAGAGTTTGTTAAACCTTTAAGTCATCATATTGTTTTCCTTAAACTATGTAAAACACTTTCTTCAAAGACTAGAAATGTTTCTAGAATGGATATTGAACCTTAAAAACACACTTTAAAAAACACTTCCTTTTGGGAATAGACCTGGGTTGTTCCTAAGTACCTGAGGCTATTTTAAAAACCTAAATAGGTATCTGTGGGCTTTCTGTATGTACACCAAGCCTGACAGAGCCATCCAAACCAGAAACTTGCTAAGTCACATGTAAGCTCAGTTGGCAAGGTTTCCCCAACAAACTCTGAAGTCAGCAGATTTTAGTAACAAATCTGAGCTATAAAAGTCAGATATATAAACTATCATTTCTGAGACTTAAGTCCTTAAAAAGATGTGACAGTGAGAAACTAAAAAGCAACAAGGAGTCCTAGCAAAGGCTCAGACCAGAAGTTGACTCAGCTTCTACAGAGGCTGAGCATAAAGATCACCTTTTTCTCAGGATCTCTATTTCTTTTTTTATGTGTGCGTGAGGAAGACTGGCCCTGAGCTAAAATCTGTGCTCATCTTCCTCTATTTTGTATGTGTGATGCCACCACAGCATGACTTGACCAGCGGTGCCTCTGTCTGCACCTGGGATTCAAACCTGCAAACTCCGGGCTGCCAAAGAGGAGCGTGTGAACTTAACCACTACGCCACCAGCTGGCCCCCAAGGATTTCTATTTCTAACCTCTTGTTTACCCAGATAAGGTGGTTTATTTGCCTAAATTAGCCCCCCTTCAAAATATTCACAAGTTTCTAAAAAAAAAAGCAATACACCCATTGCCATTTCAATTTCTAGCTACAAATCTTTAAAAAATTATAGACACACACATACATACAGTTATATTCTTGAGTAGAAGAGATCCTAAGACAGAATTTGCTAAACCCATTAATAATCAAAATTTCCTAGGGGGTTTTCCCAAACTGCAAATTTCTCAAGCCCCAGCCCAGATAAATTGAATCAAAATCTGGAACCTTTATTTTGAAAAAGGTCCCCCATGATTCTGATCATCAGCCAGGTTGTAAACTGCTGGTTTCGAGCACCCTGTGCCATAACATCACTATAATAATCGCAAACAGCCAAGGAGATTTGTTTTATTTGTTAAGTAGATAATGATTCAAAATCCAAAAGACAAAAAAAAAGGTGACAAGCCTTTCTCTTTCATCTCTGTCCCCTAGCCACCCATTTACTCTTCATGGTCAACCAATATTACCAGTTGCTTATCTGTCCTTCCAGAGATCCTTTATGCATACACAGGTACATACAGATATTTCCTTTAAAAAAGGATAATAGTGGGGGCCAGCCCAGTGGTGCAGCAGTTTAGTTCGCACTTTGGCAGCCCGGGGTTTGCAGGTTTGGATCCCAGGCGCCTGCCGACGCACTGCTTGTCAGCCATGCCGTGGCGGCATCCCATATAAAGTAGAGGAAGATGGGCACGGATGTTAGCCCAGGACCAGTCTTCCTCAGCAAAAAAGAGGAGGATTGGCAACGGATGTTAGCTCAGGGCTGGTTTCCTCACAAAAAAAATAAATAAATAAAAAAGGATAGTAGTGAACAATATATTGTTATGCGAACAAACCAAGGTGCAGAACAATGTGTATCTTGGAGCTCTTTCCCCATCAGTACATACAGCTTCCTTATTCTGTTTTAACCTGCATGGTATATAATAACACTTTGTGGATGTATCATACTTGATAAATCATTCCCCTTCCACTGGATATCTATGTTATTTCCAGTCTTTTGCTGCAATGCATAATCTTGTCATTTAGTACATGTGCAAGTCTATCCATAGGATAAATTCCTAGACATGGAAACGCTACATCAAAGGATATAGGTACTGTAATTCTGACAGATATTGCCAAATTGCCCTCCCCAGAGGTTACAACAATTTTCACTCCCACTTGCAATGTGAAATAGGAGTTTAGATTTTACACTGAGCTGCATATGACCAGTGCCAATGGCTTACTTTCTAGACACTTCTCTGAAAATATCCTACTTTTATAGCCCAGTGATATAACAAGTGACATTCTGAAGACACCTTCTGTACCATGGAAAACTACATAACTTTACCACTGCTATTAGAAAGTTTTCTGACTATTTGAAACCCAAGAAAAAGAGAAGCTGAGAGAAAGGAGAAGCTGAGGTTAAGGCAATTCTCGCCGTTCACTGTGAAGTCTTTTTCCCTACTTCAGCATAAAAGACTTAAAATTTTCCACTTACTACACAAAGTGTTATTCATGTGAAAAATTAACGAACTGTGCTGTTTATTATTTTAATCAATAAAAGCTCTACAAGTGTTAGATTTACCAAAGTCTTGCACAAGAGAACTTTACTAAAGGCAGGGTGCCCAAAGGGATGCACTCTATAGCTCAGGAAAAAGAAGGTCATGCAGAGGGCATGCTAAAGAGAGAATGAGCTAGAGAAACACAACTGGAATGCTTCATCTCCTTTATAATACACAAAGAATACAGAAGGGAGAAAAAAGGGAACACGTTTTTAACTAAAAGAGCTGACAATTTTATTTTCACATTTCACAATACAAATGAAAATTGCTTTTTTTTGTCCCACTACTCCCCTCCAAAACTATTCTCTCTTTGATAGGAAGGGGGAGCAAGTCTTCCTTATCACGCTGTTAGAAAACACCCAGAGTCACAGCACCATGATCATCTGGTGAAGCAGAACAAGTAACATAAAACTGACAGAAAGAGGGTCCCCTCTCTCCTTATCTGTCTGGTCGAGTCATTCCTGGCCGAGTGGGTACCATCATGGGACGGGCGGGTGGTCTCATCATTGGGGGCCCAGGCATCATTGGCATGTGGCCTCCCATAGGTGGCCTCATTCCAGGAGCTGCAGGACAAAACAGAGAAAAGGAAAAAAGAAAGTCAGAAAAGACTACTTATGAGAGAGCTTGATGGGACTTCAATTAAAGACAAAAAAGTAGCCCCCCCCTGCAAAATGCTGGAAAAAAGACATACTGGACAGAAGAAATACAACAAATTCATCACATTTGTAAATTACTTAGACATTCTCGAACAAAAAACAAAAAGGTCAACACAAGAACCATATGGGAATCATGATCTAATGATAGTAAGGGGGAAACTATTAATAGACTCTTTCCAGAAACCACCACTGCTTTCCAGATACTAGTTCCCTAAATTGACCTTTTTTCTCACTCAGGGAAATTCATAACTAAGTCACATGTTATTCAGTCAGCTTTCTCAATCAGTTCTATCCACCATATAACCAGGAGCTATTTCATGAATGTACACAGGCACGGAGGACAATCTTACCACTAAGCGTTTGTTCGGAGCTGTAGGAAAGGTGAGCAGGAGGCCCATGCTGAGAACCTGTTAGTAACCATACTTAGCTCGAATCAAGAAAAATAATAGGCAATAATGTGATTTATAACAATTAGCACACACACAAAAATCTGATTTTTCTAATGCATTTTAGAAACTATTAATGAATTTTTTAAAGTGTCCCATCAATATACCAGCCAAATAAATGAGCCAGGGAAGGGAGGGCAAGCAGAGAGGTGGAGGCTGGGGAGGAACACAGGCAGCTTCATGGAAATGGTAATGTTTTACTTCCTCAGCTGGGTGGTGGGTTCACAGGTATTCATTTTATTATTATGCCTCATAATTTTCATGTTACATATCTTCTTCTTAAATATCAAATTCTAACTATTATTTATTTTTAACTAAATTATTTTGATTAAAGGCTTGCAATAATTGGTTCAAGAGAAAACTATATTCAAAGTTGAATATAGCCTTATCACAAAAAGTAAAACACAAGTATATGAAAAACACAAAATCGAACAGATACAGAATTTTTTTTAAGATCAATTTCAACAAGAACAGAGTATAGTGCTAAACTTCTAAATACCTTATTAAAAAAATCCCACCATAACATAACCTGTATTCAGCATTTCTTAGAGGAAACTGATCTAGACCAAAGATTGAAAATGAGGCACCCGAAAACTTGTTTTCTTTGGTCTCCATAGTGCATTTAATTTTAATTAGTTGGCAACTAGTAAGTCTAATTACTAACAAGCAAGTCTAGATTCCTTTATTCAATGTTTTATTATGGGAATGTTCAAACATCCACAAGAAGAAAAAAAAAGTGTATAATTAAACTCCATGTACCCATCATCCAGCTTCCACAATCATCCACCCATGGCCAACTTTATCTTATCACCACCCATTCTTATCCCTGCCCACCCCCAACTACTCAATTATTTTAACGCAAATTCCATAATCTTATTTTTTCCTGGCTAAAAACAACAATATACTCAGGAGAAGTGGCAACACCAAGCCTGCATCCTCAAACGTCAACCATAGGCTGAAGCTGAGTTCTAGAAGCCTTCTTTAGATGAGCCAGGCATTCCCCAATTCACCACATCCCTCACCCCTCTAGGAATTTGAATTTGTGACCCTGATTTAAGAATGCAAAAGAAGCCATCTAAGTCACTTTGACTGTGTTTTGGGTTCACAAGGCAGTAAGGCAGGAACTCTTTTTATCTATACTCTCCCATCCCTCTAAGTGATACCCACAGCAAGCATACCAAATGCTTCTGGCTAAGAAGCTACTCTAATACCTTTGCACCTTGTCTTACAAGTTGAACTGCAGGCTTTTTATGTCAGTTGTATTTATTCTAATTCTATTCTGCAAACCAATAAAATATGAGTATAAAAAAAGAACTGCTTCTATTAAAACTAAGTTGATACTTAGACTCAGGCAAATCATCCCCAAAAAGTGCTCACAGATTTGGTAGGTGAGACGATCATAAAAGACTGGAATTAGATTGCCTCACAGGGTCTCTAACCACTTCAAAGAAAATGAAACTAAAGTTGGTAAAGAACACATTATGGGTATGGTTTATTGGTTCATGCAAGAAACATATGGTGTTCCAATCAGTAGACTCACTCTCAAAGCAAAGGCCCTGACCATGTATCAGAAAAATCTGCAAATTAATGTACATTTATGTTTATGTTACAATAAAATGTTTGAGGTGTAAGTTTTTTCCCCTTCCTGAATAAAAGACTAACTACCACACCTAAGACCTTTTTCCGCTACTAATTTGGCCTAGTTAACCTGTAAGATTAAATCAGCAACAGGAGGTAGCTCTGATCCGAATCAAAACCAAGAAAAGTAGCAGCACAAGAATATATCTACGCTTCCCTCTACCCCCAGAGGAACAAGCTCATCTACCTTTCTCTTCATTATAAATGGCCAAAAGTCAGGAGGCAAGGAAACAGGAGGGAGAGAGAAGAAGAGAAAAAGAGGTAGCCTTATACTGCTTTTAGTAGTACATGGTCTTTGGATATCATCCAGTTAGACTGATAAACCAAATATTTCTTTTTCTCTATCATTACAGATTCACAAATGTAATTTGTTGCAATAATGCATTTAGACAGCTAATTAAGAATTCCACTTAAATGGAGAACTAAAACACAATGGACTATCCCAGAAGGAAAGAGATTCAAACTTACCAGGTCCCACTGGCATCATCCCAGGAGGAGGAGGGCCCATCATTGGCATCATGGGAGGGCCTCCCATATGAGGTGCCGGCATCATACCAGGGCGAGGAGGACCCGCTGAAATAAAGAATGGGGGCTGAGGTTAGGATATGCTTATATATTAACATTTTTCTCTTCTTAATGAAATAAATAGGGCCTCATGATCTGATCCAAATTCTGTAACAAAAGACTTCTTATGGTTTCTTTTACAACAAAAATCAGCATGCCACAAATCTTTAGTTTCTTTATGACTAAAAAGCAAGAACAGGCCTGCCTAGACAGAAGTTTAAATGAAGTCAGGTTCCCCAGGTTAAAAAAAATTCCAAGAGAGTTTAATTTTTAAAAAGGGGATATTATACCTTCCATAGAGCTCCTAACAAAAAAGCTGATGAACAACAGCCACAAGTATCTAATTTCAGATCTTTAAAAAAGAAAATCAAAACCTAGGTTTAAAAGATTCTTTGCAAATATGAAGATGTATAGGCAGAGGTATTCCTCACAGTATCATTTACAATATCAACAATTTAAATGTCCAACAATAAGAAAATGGTGAGGTTAATTATGGTACACTCATACCACATACTATTCTGCAATTAAAAATAATGGAGTTGAGTTGGGGCCGCCCCGTGGCGTAGCGGTTTCGTCCGCGCATGGCAGCCCGGGGTTCGCCGGTTCGGATGCCAGGCGCCCGCCGACGCACTGCGTGTCAGCCACGCTGTGGCGGCGTCCCATATAAAGTAGAGGAAGATGGGCACGGATGTTAGCCCAGGGCCAGTTTTCCTCAGCAAAAAGAGGAGGATTAGCAACGGATGTTAGCTCAGGGCTGGTCTTCCTCACAAAAAAAAAAAAAGTGGAGTTGAGTGCCAGTCAGTTGAGAGAGAGAGAGAGAGGACCTGGGAGCTGCTGTGAGCAGAGGCCTGAGCAGGTCCCAGGATGGCAGGAGCCCAGGAAAGGTTTGGTGGGCCATTAGTGGTCCACCTGCATTAGTGTGCAACTATTATAAACAGCCTACTTCTCTGTGTTTATATCCATGATTACTTACATAACTGAGTTTAGGTTTCTAAGTTCGATTTCAGTCTGAACCCTTCCAGGAGAGTCAAAGAACTTATGGCCTAGTTACTCAATCTCCTCCTGTCTGCATGCAGAAACAACCACCCTTCCCAGAGAGGAGAAGCCTTTGATCCACTCCACTTTCAACTATCCAATTCTTTTTTTCATTTTTTGCTGAAGAAGATTTGCCCTGAGCTAACATCTGTTGCCAATCTTCCCCTTTTTGGTTGAGGAAAATCCACCCCGAGCTAACATCTGTGCCAATCTTCCTCTGTTTCGTATGTGGGTTGCTGCCACAGCATGGCTGCTGACAAGTGGTGTAGTTCCACGCCCAGGATCAAACCTGGGCCACTGAAGTGGAGCGTGCCAAACTTAACCACTAGGCCATGGGGCCGGCCCTCAACCAGCCAATTCTTATCTTTCACAAGGTATATATATTGGTGTTAGGTGGGTTAGAAAATAGGGAGAAAGACTGAGGAGTTTATCAGCTACTTCAATCCAGTGTTGTGTTCATAGCAGTAAATAATGTACTCAGCAATACCGCTTCATATATTAGCTCATCTAATCACAGGTACATTCTGAGCTTTCCATTAAATCTTTCTTGGACCCACACTTGGGATGCCACAAATACAATATCCTAGTAATAATGCAGTCAGAAGGTAACTCTAAAGATAGTTCAGAAATTATACCAATAAAGTTATTTTCTATTACTACCTATGTATTCATTCAATGGGCATTTGAAAGCCAACTGTAAGATAATCTAACAAAATCAAAGGATAATCTGCCCAGTTACACCCCTTAAGATAAAAACTTCATAAACTTACGGAGACTAGGAGGAGGTGGGATCATTGCCCCTGCAGGAGGAGGAGCAGAGAATGGAGTAGGAGGTATCTTTCCTTGTTGAAATGCAGCGGCTTTGGAGAGAGTGAGAAAAAAACAACACATTGTGAATAAGAATTCAAAAACCCATTTACTAAAATAGCCACTTTCTTTGACTGAATTAACCACAGGACACTGGAGTGAAAACCTCCAACCTATCAATGTCTTACCAAAGAGAAACAGTCATCTTTAACCTATATATGTAGTTTGAAACCAATTCAAGTCATTCAGTTTTGTTTGAAAAAAACGTGTGATACCTGCCCAAAGGTCAAGCTTTGTAAAACTTCAATCCTTCCTATGTACACTGTTCTGAGTCAAAACAATACACCATTTTGGTTTACCAGTTTTGAAATTAATGCACTGAGCTAAGAGACTTGAAAAAAACAAAGATTTCAAAACAAGAGCCTGCCCTAAAGGAGATTATGATCTTAAAAAATGTCCAATACAATCAACTTTTAATTTTTCTTTCAGACAGTATGAGGCACAAATGAAAACAAAAGAAACTGAACATCATTTACATTTGGTTTTAGAAAGAATCACAAATAAATACTAAAATACACACTCACAGAGTCTATTCCTGAACGTAAGCCCTACCCAATTCAGTGCAGTCCACAGCCCAGGCACCCCCTCCATCCCACTCCACCCCCACCAGTGTAAAGCTGACTTGACCTGACCACCAGGTCAAATTACTCAACTAAATCACTGATAATTCATAAGGACCAGATCCAAAGAACTGTCCTAGAGCAGAGATTTAGGAATAGCTATTCATATTCCTCTGAATATGAAGGAATCATATTCCAATAAGGGCTTTTCCAATCAAAAAAGCATCTCCCACACTCTGTGCAGAAGGACAGCTTATAAAGACTGAAGAGGGAGTGGCTAAGCTATTGGCTCAGTAGCAGACTCAATGTCAACATAATCATGGACAACACAAGGTGTATCCCTGAGGGTTCCCTCCCTCTCCTCCAAAAGTCTTCCATCCAAAATGTTTACTCATCCTAAATTCTGCTGCTGCCTATGAAAAATAACTAAATGAATAAAACACTAACCATTAATGCCAAGAAATTTCTAACATCTTTTCAGAGAAAGAAAAGATTACATTTTAAGTTATTTTTTCAAATGGAATGGGACAATCTCTGAGATTTGCTCCTTAATAATCTAGAAGGGAGAAAGGGAGTAGATGAAGGTATCCAGTGGCTCTCAACCAGGGGCAATTTTGCCCCCTTGGGGACACTGGGCAATGCTTGGAGACATTTTTAGTTGTCACCACTGGGAATTGCTACTGGTATCTAGTGGGTAGATGTCAGGGCTGCTGCTGAACATCCTACAATGCACAGGACAGCCCCCACAACAAAGAATTATCTGGCCCCAAATGTCAATAGTGCTAAGTTTGAGAACCTTGGTATAAACGAAACAAGACTCTTGCAGCTGGGTAATTGAAATAGGGAAAGGGGTGGCCATGGGAGGTTCATTCATTAAATCTGTCTATTTTGTTTGAAATTTTCCATAATAGTTTTGCTTTTTTAAAAAAAATCACATCACAAAGTCTACATGTGCCTGCCAGCTCTGAGTACAATGAATAATTTAAAAAGCCCATGTTTCAAATACACCAGGATGATCTAACGTAGAAATGCAACATCTCCTTCTGTCAGTGCCTTGGACTCAACTAGCCTAAACAAGAAAAGTGTTCCTAATCAAACAAAAAGAGTACAGCATGTACGACAGGGGTCCAAAACATACTCAGACTATTTTGTCACATCAGTTACTTCCTTTTTGACCAGTTATCTTTCAGGATTACAAAGAATAAGAAACTCAAAGTCTCAAACTCTTTGAAGAGAACTACAAATCCACCCCCTACCTTTTCCTACTATAACAGGAAAACAGTTCTAAAAACTATGGATCACGACAAAGGAGATTTTATATAAATTTGCTATAAAATCTGGTCCACATCAATAAAGAATATTAGGCAACTCATTCTTCTCTGCCCCACTTCCCTGTCTAACCAATAACTGATTGATCTAACCTCAATAATTAATATTAATGTGTTCCTATATCCGGGAAACCAATGACCTTCCACTTCTTTCATTCAATAGAATGCTTCTATTTGTCACTCAGAATGAGTCGCTTCTGTGAAAAACAACAGAGAGACAGGGACGAGAAAGAATGGGACCATTCTACCACATCAGAACAAGAGACTGAAACCTACTTGTTTTGTCAATCAGGCTCTGAGCCTGCTCTTCCATCCATTTCTGATAGTAGTCTTTCACATTCTCTTTGTGTTTCCTACCACTGCAGTGTGTCTTTCTCACAGATGGCTGTAAAACAAAAAGGTCATATCAGTCACAGAAACACATTTCCAAAACTAGAAATTTTATAAAGCCTTACTTTTATAGTGGTAGCCTGGCCACCTTCAGCAACTTTAGCTGGGTGCTAAAGCATCACTTAAAAACATTATCCAACAATGTATTGTAGTAATTTATCTACTGTATTTATTATCTAAACCAGGGGTCAACAAATTATGGCCCATGGGCCAGCCACCTGATTTTGTAAAAGCAAGTATTAGAACACAGCCACATTCATTGGTTTATGTATTATCTATGTCTTCTCTCTACAACATCAGAGTAATTGCAACAAATACTGAATGTTCACAAACCTAAAATAATCACCATCAGGCACTTTAAGAAAAAGTTTGCAAACTCTTGATGTAGAACATAATGTCATTTTAATGCCCTTTCTTACGTTATCTCATGGAAAAATAATATAGCTTACATCCATTTAAATAACACTGTTTATACGAATATATTCTTTTAAATGACTATGAGTCTAGAACACATACTCTATATGAATCACATACAGACCTTTGTCTCTAGGCCACTAATCCTTTTGTTCTTTCTTTAACAGCTTTATTGAGATAAAATTGACACACGATAAACTCCACACACTTAACCTTTTGTTTTTTTAAGTTAACATTAACCATTTACAACGTGCCAGACATCACACTACATACTTTACAAGCAGTGTCTCAATCTTCATAAAAATCACATGTGCAGGGTACAATGGAATACTAATCAGAAAGAACATATCACTGACAGATGCAAAATGGTTGAATCTCAAAAACATGCTAAGCAAAAGAAATCAGACACACAGAGTAGACTATAAGATTCCATTCATATGAAGTTTTAAAATCAGTAATATTAATGTTTAGTAATAAAAACCAGATCAGTCTGGGCCAGGGGTGCAGGAGACTGCAAAGGAATACAAGGGAACTTCCTGAGGTGATGGAAATTGTTCAATATCTTGATGTATACATCAAGTTGTAATGATTTGACAAGTCATCAAACTGTACACTTAAAATGTGTGCATTTAACTGAACACAAATTATAATTCAACAAAACCTAATGGAAAATATCACAAGGTTATCTTCTATTTATGCTTCAAGACTTGTCTCAAAACACATAGCTGGTAAGGGGCAAGCCAAGAACTGCAATCCAGATCTCACCCAGATACTCTTCATGGCTAGCTACCTACCTCCTACTGATTATCCTCTCTTCACAGGATTGCTTCAGCGGCAGCAGATCTGACCAATGTCACATAAGCAAAGACTGTCTTTTCACAGTCTACATTTAAAAATATCGTTCCCTGTCTTCCAAACCACTGTTTACAATAATACAACAATGATGCCTTAAGCTTAATAACAAAATCATGCCTAAGAGCCTGCGAAAGTTCAAAAATTACAGCACAGAATGTTTTATACATTTCAAAGTCCATCACAGGGAACTGCTTTAATCACCATGGAAATTTCCTACTATTTTCAAAAGATATCATGTTAGAACAACTGTATTACAAGAGTTCCTGATGCTTCTCATAAAGAGAGACACTTTTCAATTCTCTGAATTCTGGTATTAGCAACATGAGTGCTGAAAAAGAATAGAAAGGCATAGTCCCCCTCACTAACAAGTTCAGAAAATTATGACCAGGGGTTTGACCTAGAGAGGGCGTTAGGGACAAACAAAACAAAAGAAGAACAAGACTGGGGATCTATAGGCACACTACTACCAAAACCAACTTAATGGAGGAGTCTCCTCCAGGACAATCTATAATATTATTCAGAACTATTATTTCCTCAACAGGAAACACCCTACTTACACATTCCACAAACCTATTAACGCTGAACTACATTTGACTATGTGTTAGAAAGAATTCCAAATGAAGTGAAAACAGAGAAATCATTGGCTAGGTTCTTGCAGCTACTATTCAAAATGACAAGATGACCCGGAGTTTTGATTTAATCAGGTTTCTGCACAGGCAGCAAAGTATAGATCTGCAGTTCTCAAGGTGTGGCCCACAGATATCTAAGGGTGCCTAAGACCCACCTTTTGGGGAGTCTGCGAGGTCAAAGTAGTTTCATAAAAATACCAAGACATTACTTTCTTTTTTCACTGCATTAACATTTGCACTGATGATGCCAAACTCCTGGCACTTTAGAATGAATGAAGGCAACGGCAACCCAATGCATTAGTGATCACTGTATTTTTCAATGTCATGCACTCGGGGATAAAAACCCAGTTTCACTAAGACTATCCTTGATAAAGCAGTCAAGTTATTAATTTTATTAAATCTCAACCCTTGAGTTCAAGTCTCTTTAATATTTGGGTGACAAAATGGGAAGTATGTACAAAGCACTTCTGCTGTATGCCAAAATATCACGCTACTTCAAGGAAAAGCAGGCATGCAAGTTATGAGTTCCACCAGCTGCCTCATTGATAAAACATCACTTTTACTTGAAAGCGACTGAGAAACATACTGGTTATTCAAACTTCTCAAAAATAAATGAAGTGAGCCTGTCACTTCAAGGAAAGCAATTGATAGCATTTATTGCCAATGATAAAATTTGAGCTTTCAAACAAAAATTAGAATTTTGGAAAACCTGACCTGCCACCATGAGCTTGTCAGCTTCCCAAAACTTAATACAGACCATTTCTGATTAGACTGTGACATTAATGAATGTGAAGTTTTATATTATATAATCAAATGTGTCAACACTTGGAAGACCTGCATAACTGAGTGAAATAATATTTTCCAAAGGACGAAAGCATGTTACAAAATCATGCACAATCAAAGATCCACTCAAAGTGCAAGATAAATCAGTGAATTTGGAGTATGGAAAGTTTGATATGGTTCAGATTCCAAGCTGCAACTAACCATGTGTTAAGTTTTGGTGCAGTAATACAGAATATTAAAGAACATCCAAAATTATCTAAAAAGGCTATTAAAGTTCTCTTTTTTTCAACTACATATCCATGTGAAGCTGGATTCCAACCAAAACAACACAGTGCAACAAATTAAATGCAGACGATGAGAATCTAGCCATCTTCCATTAAGTCAGACATTACAGAGGTTTGCAAAAAATGTTAAAACAATGCCATTCATCATACTAAGTCTTTCATTTTGGAAAACAGCCATTTTTCACTTTTAAAATATTATGTGTGTTACAAGTAAAAAGTCTGTTATTGTTACTTTTAAATAAATTACTATTTTTTATTGTAAGTTTTCATTTTAAATACAGCAAATATTAATAGATATAACCCACATAACCCACTAATATTTTTTTTACAACCAAGTAATTTTTAAGAGTGTAAAGCGACCATGAGACAAAAAAGTTTGAGAGCTGCTGGCATAGAAGCCCTGGAGTTAGACTGCCAGGCTCATCTTCCAGCTCTATACAACTTACTGGTTTTGTAACCTCCAGTCAGTATTTATCCACACTCTGCCTCAGTTTCCTCCTCTATAAAATGGAGATAATACTAACCTCGTAGAATTATCACGAGCACTACACAAAGTGATACATGTAAAGCATCTGGAACACTGCCTGACACAGCAAATATTCAATCTTAGTTGCCATTATTTTTTGCTAAGCAGTTTTTAATCAAATCAAATTACTCATTTTCAAATTTAGGCATTTCTTTCCAATTTAATCAATCAAACATTTGAATGCCTTGACACAAGTATTTGAGCTTTAGAACACTTTACTGGAATTTTACTTGTCATATAAATTTTTTTCATCTTCAACTTGCTAAAGCTTTATTATTTTGGGTTTCCCCTGAAAACACAGACTGCTGGAAGACTAGTAACTTCAAATTACGAAGACAGTTACAGGAAAGATGGAAAAATAAACACCCCAAATTATTTTCTCCAAGCAGTAGCCCTTAAATCTCAGCAGGATAAAACTCACAAACTTACACCTTAAAATATTTTTATTTATTACACACAAGATTTTTTGAAACTGAAAAGAAACACTACTTACAGAGTCATGGGTGAGGTATGTATCGCAGTAGTCACAATAAAACCTGCAAAGAGATGGAAGGTAGAAATAAAAAGATGACAATCACTTAATAGATGCCCATCCACCGAACTGATGTTCTTTGAAGGTAGAAAACAAACAAACAAAAACCTATTCAGGATTCGAAGACGTCAAACAAAGCTACCAGACATAAATCAGGCTTTTTTGTTACCTTATGCAGAGCCGATCTCCACTCTAAAAGAGGTATCTAGACCTCCCAGTCTCCCTCCCGCCCGCAGACCCTCTCGCTTCTCTAGAGGCTTCAGGGGCCAGAACCCGCTCTGCGCTCCCCCACAGGGCCACAATTAGTGACCCGGACCGCGAACACCCCCAGATTCAGCCCCCACTCACTTGGGCATGGTGCTCTGCAGGCCGTTGGCCACTCCGTTCCGCGCCGCCCGGAAATGACGCACACAGCAAGCGCCGACGCCCCGAAACCGACGAGTCAAGCGCGACTTCTGAAATCCTACCGGGTCATCCAATCCGCAAAGCGAGCTGTACTGCGACGACTTTCCTCGAGTTTAAGGCGAGCGAGGGGCGGGACTTTTCTTCCCTTCCCTCCACCTTATAGGAAGGCGGGAAGGGGGAGGACTAAGGGTCCCTACGAGGTTCAATCCACTCCCATTTAATCTTGACTCTTGATACCCCTGGAGGGGTGTTTTTCAGTCTGTCGACAAATATCTGAGGATAGGTTCCTCTCTGCCAGGCACTGCTAGAACTGCTGAGAAGACAGCAGTGAACAAAACAGACAAAAATCCTTGCCCTCGTGGAATTGACTTTCGAGTTGGAGAAAATAGAATAATAAAGTCAATATGTAGGTTAGATGGAGCCAAGTACTATGGGGCGGGGGGGGGGGCAGGGACTGAAGCAGGGAAGAGTGAAGTTTGACTTTAAATAGGACAGTCAGAGAAAGCTTGCTGAGAAGGTGACAACTGAGAAATAACAGCAGTAAAGCCAGGTGCAAGCCGTTTTACATACCGTCGCTTGTTTGAGTCTCAACCCCTGGAGATGGTAGGATCCCCAGTTTCACGTCTCATCTCACCGCTTTCTAGCTGTGCTGCTTGTGCAAGTTATTTAATCTTTCTGAGCCTCAGTTTCCTCTTCTGAAAAATGTGGGTAATTCTTACTTGTGGGCTTTAAGGAAGAATTAAATGTGAAAATGCTTTTAAAGTGTTTAGTACAATGTCTGTACATTTTACGGCCTCCACTCTTGGCAGTTATCTTTACACAGGAGGAAATTAATAGAAGTAACTTGTCCCCAGGTATAACCTGTTCCAGCAACAAGGCCAAACTTCCAGCCTGGTCTGTCAGACTCCAAAATGGCCTGACCCCTCTTTCAGAAAAGAGAAATGTGTTGGGAACTGAGGAGGAAGGGCTTTTGGTTCTTCCGCTCCACATTCTCTGATGGTGGAGTTGCAACCAAAATAATAATTGCTACTGTATTTGAATGTTTACTATGTCCTAAGTGCTTTAAATGCATTAACTTATTTAATCTAGTCAATAACCGTATTATTCACATTTCAGATGAGGAAACTGAGCTATAACAATGTTAACTGTACCACAAAGATTACTTCCAGGTCTTTTAGAAAAGTTAACTGCACAATGAAATTAACAGGCTTTCACCACTCTAAAACAGTGGTAAATCTTAGTGATGCTGGCCCTGATATCAGTTCCCCTACGTTAAACCCAGCACATATGGGGTTGAAACCAAAAGCACTCAACATCTTTCCCTGCTTCTCTAAGTTACATTCATATGTAAATATCAGGTTTTTTAAACCTTTGTGTCCCTGAACTTCACAGGGCAGATAGAAGTTTCAAAATTGTTAAAAACCCGAAGTTTTGGCTAGTTATGGGTCTTTTGAAGTTTTGTTACAGGGAAACTGATATCCATAGAATATCAAGAAACTGAAGCTCCCAGACTCCAACTCCTTGACTTCCTGGCCCCAGAATCCACCGTCCACCACAGAGACAAACAACCAAGGACCCCCACCTGCAATTCTCTTATCTCGCCATCCTCCTCCCTGCCAGCAGCCTCACAAGGCCAAACACAGGCTGATGGGAAAGTGCCAACCAGCAAGGCCACAGGCTCCCCCTCCCTACAAGCAGCTGCATTCCTAGCAACCTTTAAAACCCCTTGCCTCACATCTTTTGGGGAGACAGGGCAAATCTGAGGGCTTACTCTTGTCTCCCGGCTGACGTCACCCGAAATAAAAATTCTTTCCTTGCCATAAGCATGGCATTCCAGTTTTATTTGGCCCCTCTTGTGTGGCGGGTAAAGAACCTGTGTATGTGTCTGGTAACGTAAGCACTATTAATGGTGGAACAATCAGATATTGTGTGTCTCCTACTAGGATGCCAACATTACTTATAAGTAGACACCATCAGCTATGATGTAGTCTTACTAAAAATGTTTAACTTGGATCTAATCAAGTTTATAGGATAAGCTAAAGAAAACCAAAAGGCAGCAAACAGATTCAGAAGATGGGGCATTCTATAGGACCTTTATAGGCCTCTTTCCTTCACAACATCAAGAAAACGTGTCATTCTAGATTAATGTGTGTGTGTGTGTGTGTGTGTGTGTTTGAGGAAGATTAGCCCTAAGCTAACATCCATTGCCAATCCTCCTCTTTTTGCTGAGGAAGACTGGCACTGGGCTAACATCTGTGCCCATCTTCCTCTACTTTATATGGGATGCCGCCACAGCATGGCTTGACAAGCGGTGCATCAGTCTGTGCCCAGGATCCGAACCTTCAAACTCCAGGCCGCTGAAGCGGAACGCGCGAACTTAAACACTACGCCACCGGCCAGCCCCTAGATTAAAATGTTTTAAGAGAGAAAACAACCAGATGTAGTGTATGGTCCAGGATTAGATCCTAGTTTGGACAAATCAGCTATAAAGGACATTTGGGGAAAATGTCTGGGCCTTAATGTTGCAGTTCTAGGAACCCAAGTGTGTGCAGGTACACTGAGTTGATTCTTCTCAAGGGGATGGATTCATCAATTATGTTTTGATTTTTTCCTAATTTCTCTCTGTACTGACCCCAGGCCTGTTTTGCCCTCAGATCTATTCCTCACCTTTCCCCTTATCTTTTCAAGTGTGGCAGTAGTGGGCTGACATGAAGGCTGCATGACCTGGACTGCCGTGCTGGTTGGCTTCCAGGCTGAGTTGCTGGGCTCTATCAATGGGAGGCACTTTTAGAGAATGGAAGGATTGAGAAAAAAAAAAAAAAGAGTATCCTCACCCCCACTTCACCCCATCCCCCAACCTCAGGCTGTCTCCTCCTGCCTACCTGGCTCCAACTTCCAGCAAATGATTCCAGCCCCCAGGCTCTGGTAACATGATGTCCTTCTTCTGTCCCTCCAGTGTTAGGGTAGCAGCAGCTTCTTTCTATTGCTCATCTCTGGGCTACTTCACTGTTCTCTGTTTCGCTTTTTATCTCTGCCAACACATATATAAACCAATTCTCTGAATTAAATTCCCTCTGTTTTAAATACTTAGGGTGGTTTCTGTGTTCCAGGACTCAGAGGAGGAACTTACCTCCGAGTTCCGAGGAGTATCTCCCCCATGTCCTGCTCATGGGCCCTATCTTCTTGTAAAGCAGTGCTTTTCACACTTTTCTTCTGAGTGTTCCAGGCAACTGAGAGAATTCGTTTGTTCCCCTCATTCCCCTAGGTCTAGCGTCAAAATCCCAAGTGCTCACCTGAGCTTGGAATGCCTTTGAACTCTTGTGTGGTATCTTAAAAATCACAATGTTTGCGATGTACTTCATAACACATCTATGTTTTTCTGTTTTTCTAAGGTATTTTACACTGAAAATATATTTTATTTATTTTTGAATAGATAATAAATACACATGATGCAAAATTAGAAAAGCACAAAAGAGTGTGTTCCCCAGCCACAGCCCTATTACCAGTTTCTCATATATCCTTCCAAACATAAACATGTGTTTCCTGGCTCTGTTTTATAAATGCATAGTATTTCATTGTATGGATACACCTCAATTTATTAACCAGTCTTCTACTGATGAACACTTAAATCGTTTCCTGTCTTTTGCTATTACATTGATGTTACAATGCATAGTTAATTTGCACATAGGCAAGTATATTTGTAGGATAAATTTCTAGAAGTGCAATTACTGAGTTAAAGAAATTTGCATTTGTAACTTTGAAAAATACTGCCAAACTGCCTTCCATTGTAGTTGTATTTTTCATCTTTTCAATCTGATAGATTAAAATACATTGTATTATAATTTTGATTTGTGTTTCTCTTGTGAATAAAGTTGAGCATTTTTTCATATGTTTAAGAGCCTTAAAGAGTCTACAGAGCCTTCTACATAGGCTGCCTTTTCCTGCCCTTTGCCCCTTTGTCTATTATATTAGTCTCATCCTTCTCTTTTTGATTTGTAGAGAACTCTTTATATATCAAGGAAATTAACTTTACCTGTAATATGAGTTGCAAATATTTTTCCATTTGTTTGTCTTTGGCTTTATTTTGGGTGATTTTTATCATGAAAAAATTTTAATTTGTATGTTGATTAAACTTATTAATCTTTTATAGTTTCTAGGTTATGTTATACTTAGGCCTTCCCCTCTCAGAATTTTTTTTTTAGTTCTCTCATTTTTTTCTAGTTCTTTTATTATGTCATTTTTTCATGTTCATATCTATCTATCTGGAATTTATTTTAAAGTGTGGAATAGGGATCGAAACTAATTTTTATTTTCACAAGTAGCAATCTAGTTGTCCCAGCACCAGTTATTGAATAATCCATTGTTTTTCCTATTAATTTGAAATGCTACTTTTGTCACATACTAAATTCCTCTATAAATTCTGTTTCATTTCTGGGCTTTTGGTCTGCTTCATTGGTTGGTCTGTTAATATGTGTCTACCAACTGTTTTAGATGTTACAGCTCATATCTTATCTACGGTTATTTTAATATAAAAATATTTTTCAATAACCCAGTTAAATTACTTAACTTTATCCCTTCCTAAAAATAATCCTACAGCAGTGACTTGTGTGTTACATTTGTCACATGGTTTGGCACATCCTCTGGTACACTGTTGTATATCACTTTAGGGTAGAGTTGCCAGCTAAATATACAGTGCCCAGTTAAATTTGAATTTCAGATAAACAATAATTTTTAGTAGAAGTATGTCCCGTGCAATTTTTTCTTTCTATGTCTGAAAACCATACTATAGTGTACTCTATTAAAAATAATTCTTTTAGTTACATGTAACAAAACCAACTTAAACTAGCTTAGGCAAATAGGGACTATAGAGGCCCAGAAAGCTGGGAAAACCTAAGGGCAGATTTATCTTCAGGTTCGGTTGACCTAGGGTCTCAAATAGTATTACTCAGTCTCTTTCTGTCTCCATCTCTCATCTCTGTTTATCTACTTCTCTTTCCTCATTGGCCTCATCCTCTCACATTGCAGCCTGGCTTTCTCCATGCAACCAGGTAAGATAGCCTCAAATATCTCCAAAATTCCATTCTTCTAGCACCATAATGCCAAAAGCCAGGAAGGGGCCTGAATGGCCAGGCTTGGGTCAAGAGTCCTCCTTGGGTGGGGATGGGTGAGAAATTGTAATCAGAAGTCCCACTCAAATCTCAAGGAGCAAGGAAGGAGTACCCAAGAGTTGGGGGAATACTGTTTTCAAAGAAGAAGTACAGAAAAGCATTCTGGGCCAAAAACGGAATATACAGCTACCACCACTGGTCATACCTAACCCAGTTTGCAAAGTCCAATACAAAAGAAACGCCAGTTTAAGATGATAATTTCCATTGTTCCCATCAAAGGACCTGAGTCCTTAGTGCCTTAATAACCTATACCTCCCCTCAATTCTCCCATCTCTTTCCCCAATGCTAAGGCACAGAAAGTAATATTCAGTTATTCAACATTTATTCAACAAACATTTACCAAGCATCTACTTGGTGTTCTGTTCAGTATTGGCCACCATCAATGGAAAATGAATAACACACTGTGCCCACCATCTAGTTTAGTGTAGGAAATAAGCATTTAAACAAAGAATTATAACATTATATGGTAAGGACTATGATAAGACAACTTCATCAAGAAGCAGTATCATGTAGTAGTGCTGAGCACAGCTTCTAGATCCAAACTGCCTGTACTTGAATCCCAGTACCACACGCTATTGCTTTGACCTTGAGGAGTTGCTTAACCTCTTTGTGTCTCAGCTTCCTCATCTGTAAAATGGGGACAATAATAGTACCTATTTCGTAGGGTCATGGCTGTGAGAACTGAATAAGATAATTCCCGTAAAGCACTTAGCACATGGTAAGCACACAGTAACTAGTGGATAGTGTTGGCACTGTCAGTAATAAGAATCAGTACTGAAAACCGAGGTCTCTTGAGTTCCACATCCAGGAATTCTTCCAGGCCTCTTCAGGGCCACACAAGAGATGAGCTGTGGAACTCAGAGGCATTTTCTTTTTCCCTTGCGATAAGAGACTTCAGCCTCACTGTGCAGCCATCATTGGCTGCTGACTCTTCCATCAGGCACTCTTCAGAATCCAAAATTCTTAGTTCCATTCCCAAACCTCAGGGCTCTGAAATGTAGGGAAGAGGCTGAATCCCAAAGGCAGACTTGTCTCTGAACCCTGTGCTGTGCTTCCAGCTCAGAGGGAACTGATCTGTTGATAGATGCGTCACTGGGGAAGGTCATACCATTGTGGCTTTACCCTCTAACTTTTCTTGTTGAACTGAGACCTCACTGCTGTGAAGTGGACTTAGAAGGCTAAAACTTTATCTTTCTGTTTGGAAACAACAGCAGAGTATAGGGAGCCAGTTGTAGAAGCTCGTACCAGGCCTCCCAGTGGGTGTAAACAGCTGTGGTTGGGAACTCATGACTGTGGCTGTTGAGAAGAAGAGGAGTCCTTTTGAGGACTTGAGCCAATCTTTATCCCACTCTACCCTGCAAGTGAAATCAATTAAAAGGTGACCTGGCTGCTGCTCTCCAGGGCCAGTAGCTGGAGACAAGGCTTTCGCCACCTAGCCTGGGCAAGTGAGAACCACACTAGGACCACAGTGAGGATGTCCATCTAGCACCTGCAGGCTGGCAGCAGACGCCATCCATTTTTGTCTGGCCGAGTGAGGAGAAAATAATCATTCGTTATGGTCTGCTGTGGTTGTCTTGCCTCCCTCACAGTAAACACAGGGTTCACTGCTGGGAATAGAAAAGGCCAAAGTCCTGGGGCCTGGAGAGCAATTTCGTTTTTGTTTTAAATGAGCCCATATGCTAATCAAATTAGTGAATCAGCATCGCTCACGAAAGCTCACATTATTCCTAAAACATCAAATCCCTAAGGTTTCAGAGGGTAAGAACCATAAAGGTTATTACTTACACTGATCAGGATTGTTCTTTTTTTAATTTTATTTTATTGAGGTCATAATAGTTTATAACACTGTGAAACTTCAGCTGTACATTATTATTTGTCAGTCACCATATTTATGTGCCCCTTTACCCCTTGTGCCCACCCTCAACCCCTTCCCCCTCTGGTAACCACTAATCTGTTCTCTTTGTCCATGTATTTGTTTATCTTCCACATACGAGTGAAATCAGACAGTGTTTGTCTTTCTCTGGTTTATTTCGCCTAATGTAATACCCTCAAGTTCCATCCACATTGTTGCAAATGGGATGATTTTTGTCTTTTTTTATGGCTGAGTAGTATTCTGTTCTATATATATACCACATCATCTTTATCCAATCATCAGTCGAGGGACACTTGGGTTGCTTTCACGTCAGCAAGTTCTTTTTTGAACCTTTTAATAATCTAAATCTGTTGGACCGGGGCCGCCTGGTGGTGTAGCGGTTTCGTCCGCGCTTGGCAGCCTGGGGTTCGCCGGTTCGGATCCCGGGCGCCCGCCGCCACACTGCGTGTCAGCCATGCCGTGGTGGCATCCCATATAAAGTGGAGGAAGATGGGCACGATGTTAGCCCAGGGCCAGTCTTCCTCAGCAAAAAGAGGAGGATTAGCAACGGATGTTAGCTCAGGGCTGGTTTTCCTCACAAAAATAAATAAATAAATAAATAAATCTGTTGGACCAACAAGTCATGGTGTCAGGAGGAATCCAGGCCGGGCACTCATCACCAAAGCAGAAGAACGGGTTTGGCAGGGTGGTTTTGAGTAACTCCTTCCTGAAAAGGAGTTATTACTCACTCTTGGAATGTCTTCCTTTAGACAGATATGATATTTTCTCTGTGAGCCCATTTCATTAGCAGAGGAAGCTTTCAGCCTAACTCTAGGGGTGCCAAGCTGGAAAGCTGGAAGCAAAAACATAAGTGGCCTCTTTGTGGCTTAATACTCCAGCAGGACTTGAGGTCATGGTTGGGAGTGAGGTGCACATACACACACACACACACACACACACCCGTTCTGCTGCCCCAGAGCATGTTGTCTTTAGTGACTTGGCTTTTACTAGAGACAAGGGAAACTAACATTTATTAAGCACCTAGTTTGTGTCAGCATTAAGCAGTGTGCTTTCATTATGTTATCTTTCTTTAGATATGGAATTTGAGTTTGAGGGATTTTTCACTAATGTGGAACCTGAGACCTGAAAAGGTGATGTAGTCTGAACGAAATCACACAGTTAATACATGGCAAAGACAGGATTTGAACCCAGATGGTTAGAGTCCAGTGCTTATGCTATTTCCATTGAACACACAGCTTGTACATCTGAGACCTTCAAAATCTCCGCCTGCGTGTAAGTTGCTCCCAGTATCTCCCTTACTGCAATTGATGAACCTGAGTTTTTCAGATAAGTACTTCAAAGCACCAATATGTAGCCCCCAGTTAGAAGGCCTTCCACATACAAGGGACAGCTCCACTAAAAGGTGAATCTTATTGAATGTAAATTATACTTCAATAAACCTGACTTTTAAAAATATGTGGGGTATAATATATAAAAAGCTCCTACAAAAAACAATAAAATGGTTATCAACTCAATAAAAAGTACAAATGAAAGGAAATATAAATGTCCTTTAAACATATGAAAAGATACTCATCGTCACTCATTATACTATGAATTCAAATTAAAAGTCACTGAGATACTGTTTATTACTTAGATTTATTGCTGGCAAGAGATAAAAATAGTATAAAATATTTAGTATAAAAATAGTATAAAATATTATAAAAATGGAAAAATATTTAGTAGTTTCTTTTAAAGTTAAACATATACCTACCCTATCACCCAAGAATTCCACTCCTAAGCAGTTACTCCAGGGATTAAAACATATATCCATACAAAAACTTGTACAAGAATGTTCAAAAAAGTTTTTTTCATTATGACTTTAAGCTAGCAACAACCCAAATCTCCATTCCAGTAGGATGGTTAAACAAATTCATACAATGGAAAGTTACTCAGCAACAAGAAGGAACAAAATACTTATATACACAACAATGTGAATGAACTATATAGATACAAACATGCTGAACGAGAGAAGCCAGACACAAGAGTACATGCAGTTTGTTTCCAATTATATGAAGATCTAGAACAGGCAGAACTAATTTATGGTGGAATAAAATGAAAACAGTGGTTGTGCCTGGGGTTGTCAAATTGCTGAGACAATGGAAATGATGGAAATGTGCCACATTTTTTGTTTTTTGGTGAGGAAGATTGGCCCTGAGCTTATGTCTGTTGCCAATCCCCCTCTTTTTGCTTGAGGAAGATTGGCCCTGAGCTAACATCTGTGCCCATCTTCCTCTACTTTGTATATGGGATGCCAGCACAGCATGGCTTGACGAGCAGTGCGTAGGTCCACATGGGATCCAAACCTGCAAACCTGAGAAGTGTTCTATGTTTTCATAAGTGTGGGTTATATAAATTAAGGAAGGCATTTGTCAAAACATTAAATTGTGCACTTAAGACTTGTGCATCTCACCATCCATCCTCCTCCCTAAAAAAACAACTATAAATAAATATTGGTCTATACTTAGTAGATTAGGCTTGACTAAATGAGAAAATATATTGAAGGTAATGGGAGCCAGTTTTTTCTCAGTAAGACAAAGGGAGTTATGAAAATGGAGAGAGAGAATATACCATGTGATGTTGGAGTAGAATTGGAGGCATCAGTATGAACTCATGGTTTCATGCAAATTTCCTGGGTTTATACACTGAGAAAGCCTAGAGAAGCGGTGAGAGACCAGTTGCAGTGAGCATACATAGCACCCAGATCTTGGTTTCTAAATACATTCTCCAAGAAGAGGAGGAACCAGGGTGTCTGGGAGAACAGACTTCTACAGAGAAAGTATAACATGAACCTGAAATATCTTCTTGTGCCAGAAAGTAGGAAAGTGCTCAGAGAACATTAGGCGTGTATCAAAAGAACACAGAAGCCGGCTTGAAGGGGCTTCCAGGGGCCAACTGTGGGACAACCTGAGCATCAAAAACAAATAATGATGGTAGTGGATTATAACCTGCTGAATCAAATAAGAATCCATGAATCTATTCTGATATAAATAAGTAAATGAATAAGTAAATAAGTAGGGGAAAAGGAGGAGTATAGTAGAATTACATCTAGTACCAATGTAGAATGAATGAAGGAGTTAGAAAATTATCACGGATGCTTAAACTTGAGGGTTAAAGCGTGATGAGGAAAAGTCTCAAGGTATCTCCCCACAAATTACTTTTTAGTTATAAAGGGGAAATTATAACTTTACAGTGGAGAGACCTGGCAGCCTCCACCTTAACCAAGTGATCAAAATCAACATTATTAATGTTGGAACAAACCAGCATCACGTATCTCCTGAAATGATGTTATATTCCTGTTGAAATTCATAATCTGAATTTAAGGATGAGGGAACATCAGCCAAACAAACATTGAGTGACATTCTGCAAAATAAAAAGCTGTACTTTTCAAAAATGTCAAGGTCAGGAAAGACAAAGTAAGGCTGAGGAACTGTTCCAGATTAGAGGAGACTAAAAACTCAAGATAACTAAATGCAAAGTGTGATTATGAACTGGATATTAGATTGAGAACAGAAATAGGTAAAATGGATACTATCTAGACACTTGCCAAATTTTGAATATGGACTGTATTAGTTTCCTATGGCTGCTGTAACAAATTACTACAAACTTGGTGCATTAAAATAACACATATTTGGGGCCGGCCCGGTGGCGCAGCGGTTTAGTTTGCGCTTTGGTAGCCCCAGGTTCGTGATGTTGGGATCCCGGGCACCTGCTGACGCACTGCTTGTCAGCCATGCTGTGGGGGCATCCCATATAAAGTGGAGGAAGATGGGCACCGATGTGAGCCCAGGGCCAGTCTTCCTCAGCAAAAAGAGGAGGATTGGCAACGGATGTTAGCTTAGGGCTGGTCTTCCTCACAAAATAAATAAATAAATAAATAAAATAAAATAACACATATTTATTCTTTTACAGTTCTAGAGGTCAGAATTCCGAAATCAGTTTCACTGGACTGAAATAAGGGGTTGGCAGGGTCGCAGTTCCCCTGGAGTGGTAAAGCACACAATGTTTCCAACTTACTTTCGAATAAATCAGAAACATATATTTAAAATGGGGCAAAATATAAACAATTAGGAAATCTGAATAAAGGGTGTACAGGAGTTCCTTGTACTATTTTTGCAACTCATCTGCAAGTTTATGTTAAAATTTAAAGATACCAAAAGAAAAACTATTAGGGATGATAGAAGCAGGGATATAAGACTAAAGTTTCACGCTAGTCCTAAGATCCCTGGCATGGATTTCTAACCAGAGGCAGGAAAATGGCTTAGATAATAATACTTCTTTGCATTTGGATGATGCTTATTTTCCAAACCATTTCGTAGCAACTGCCTTATTTGAGCCTTGCAATAACCTTGTGGGGTTGGAAGGGCAGATATTTTTATTCCCATTGGACAAATGGAAAAACTGAGTCACTTAAGTGATTCAGGTAAGATCCCGCATGAGGTTAGCGGCAGAGTTAGAGATTAGAAACTCTCTCCTGATTCTCCGGTGCCAGCTGTAAGGAAGTGGTTACGAGTGGCTGAAGTCAGACAGACCTGCACAAAAATCCTGGCTACAACTCAACTGGCTGTTTTACTCAGGGTAGGTAGGTTTAGGCAGTAGTGACAAATAAACCCTGAAATGTCAGCAGCTTAGCACAACCAAGGTTTATTTGTTGTTCCCATTTAGTGTAACGTAGGCTGGTCAGTTCCCTTGAGAGGCTCTCCTCCATGCAGTTACTCAGGGCTCTAGGATCTGTCCTTGGGAGGGAGGACGAGGTGGGGTGGGTCTTTGGCTTCCAGCTGTACAGATAAGGAAGAGAAAATGGAAGTTTGGGTAGAATATTTTAAACCTGGAAATGAGGCGTATCACATCTACATTCTACAGACCAGAATGCAATCACATGGCCCCATCTAAATGCATGGAGATAGGGGAAATGTAGTCTTTCTGTGTGGTCAAGAGGAAACCACAGCAGTGAATGCCCAGCTTTCGCTCTGCCCAGCTTTCGCTCTGTCACACTAGCTACGTAAACTTGAGCAATTTATTTAAACTCCTTCTAGGTTTTCTCATTCATCAAATGGAGACAATAATACCACAGGGTTGTTGTGTTAAATGAAGCACATAATGTACACAACATGTGTAGTACAGTACCTGGCACGAAATAAATCATAAATGCTTATTATTAGTGTTCTACTAACTTTTCATGTCTCTTATAGTCCTAGTTGTATTAATTCCCTGGCTAATGGTGGAGATTTCTCAGGCCAAACTTTTCCACGTCCTGCCCGTTTGTTCCTTGCTCTCTGCCCACAACATGATATAGATTTGTTTCACCAAAAAGAAAGATCAAGGCCTTGGAGCAGGGCCACATAGCAGGATGTAGTAGGAAGAACAATTACAGAGTGTCATTTTGCACAATATACCTCAGTGCAGAGGGCTGGGGGCAGTGAAGTCATCCCGAACCCTCTGGGGTTGCTGATGAAGGGGAGAAAGAGCATTCTCTACCCACTTTGGGTCTTTTCTGGCTGGGCTACAAATTAAATTGACATGAGGCCGAATAGCAGGAGGAAATCAAACAAAGCTTTATAACATGTATACATGGGAGATACTTGGGGAAACTGAGTATCTCTTGACAAAATGGTGGAGGTTCTCCTCTTAAATAGACAAACGAGGATATTGGGGGTTGGGTCAGCTATGGGAGATTACCAGAAAGGCACAGTAAGGTTTTTACACAGATTTAAGGCCTCATCTTCCACACTGACAAGTTTCTAGAGATGAGGTCATCCACTCCTCTTCTCAGTACAGAGAAGGAGATACCTTTACAAATGGAGATTTCCCTTACAAAGGTTAAGTGTTTGGTAAGCAGAACTTTGATAAGAATGGGCTAGCAGAGACCCTCCCAGACTATCAATACCCAGAGTTATCCAAGGTGATGACCCGTCCCAGGGACAGGGCTTCCATCCCAAATCCATTTAGACAGTTGTGATGGGGGAAGGTCAAAGCCTCCTTCAGTGCTTGAGGTGGCCAATTATGATCCCCACACTGAGAAGGCCCCTCTCATTGTTCTTAACAACAGGTGTTGGCAAACTTTCAGCAAAGCTGGCTAAGGAGTCTATTCTCTACTCTGGAATTTAGAGAGAGAGGAAGGAGTGGAGTCCAGGGGAGGTCAGATATAACAGCTGTCCAGAGCTCACCACTTTCACCACACTCAGTGCCAGTTTAAGGTAGCCCAACTAAGGCCTGTCCAAAGAGGCCCAGCCAGGGACATTCTGGGCCTCCTTGTGACCTGAAAAGCAGAACACTTGGATTCATGAGCAAGAGTAGAGTGGACTCCTCCAAAGAGTCGTGCCTGACCATTTCTTTTCTGCTGGATAGAAACATCCCTTTCAGTCTGGAAATGGGTACCTGGGGCCAGAATTTGGGACCTGCAGCTTGCATAGACCCTACTCCATTTCCTACACACAACCAAACCATGATCTGGCCCACCAACATAGAGGGTGGTTTAATCTTCCAGTTCATGACCAGAGTTGGGGAGTTTAGCAAATTTGGTAAACAATGTAATTCATGATGGTATAGCCAAATTAATCCTCTTGTAGATTAGTAGATGTCCAAGTTCTCTTGGTTTTACAAGCTAGCAGATTTGGGAACACAGTAAAGTAAAAATTGAAGACTCCAGATCAAAATTTGAGTCCACTTGAAACAAATAGCAACTTTTACTGAAGTTTTAAGTCAAACATGCAACTTTTGGTCATTCTTACAAGAAGCCCTCCAAGCATTTCTGGTGGTTATTTGCAAGTCTTGGACTTTGTGGCTCAAACCAACCTGAGTGGGTTCAGAACTCCTCTCTTCTCCATGCAAGACCAAAGTCCAGACAGCCTTCCCTCACGATCAATGTTAGGCCCTGCTTAATTGTGCTATTTGCTGACTAACTCTCTGATTTCCTGGACTCTAGACCTTACCCGTCTCAATCTATGGTCCTGTTTCATTTCTCCCTTACTTTAGTGATCTCTGTGACTTGACTCCTTTATGCTGGTATCTGTCAGATCTTGGGAAGTCCTGTTTTCTTACCACTTATCATCCAGAATTTCTGTAATGGGCGTTCTTAACAGGGGCAATCTCTTTGAAAGGTTGTTAGGCAGGTCTCCCTTCTTGCACAATTCCAGGGGCGTCCCTTACACTGTGTTTCACCTAAATGATACCCCTTAGAGTTGTGAAACCTGGGGACTCTGATTTCGGGAAATCATTATGAAGTTGCAGTACCCTCGCACTGTTTCTACTTAAATTGTGTGTTTATTTAGAGAGGGTTGATGGGTAGGGAGGCTAAAGCTCTCCCCAAGCCACCTCTTGGTGCCACCAATACCACCCATGACAGACATGAAAATAAATGTGGAGAAAAAATTTGTGGTGGTTTGCAGTTACCACCAGCGCCTTCGGAAGAGTCAAGAAGTGACATAGCAGAAGTGAGACTAAAATGAAAACTAGAAAAGGTAAGAAAAAAGAGAAACAGTTTACCAGAAGCAAATCTGCAAGTATGAGCTCTTAATCTCTCTCTACTGGTTCCAGGGAAGATGGCTCATGAAACCCTGTTGGTCAAAAGGCTTTTCTGGAAGAGGAAAGCAGCATGGGGCCATGAGTCAAATGACCCAAGTGCACATACTAGGTCCCCCAGGTTCCAGTTACTTAACTCTCTGAAAACGGCTGATCTTCCCCAGTGAGTCTCCTACTGTAAATAGGGTCAGCGACCCAGCCCACCTCACACGTTGTTGTGAGGCTCAAATAAAACATCAATGTGCCAGTGTAGCGAGGGGTTTGGTTTGCTTTGTATTGTTTCAGTTTACCTAAAAGTTTCTGCGTTTCTTGGAATTTGCTCTAAAAATTTTAGGGAACCTGACAATCATTTCAAATGCAACTTGTTTTTGTAAACTCTTCTTTTTCCTCCCACATATATCTGTGTCCAGAGTGTTCTTAAAATCCCCTTTTATAACTCAAATGCCCCTGGGGAAAAAACATAGCTGACACATTTCCAGGTTACACCTTAATTGTCTGTAAATGCTTCAGGTCAGAGCAGGAATGAGATATGGGATGGACCCCTGGGAAGGAAAGGAAGACCACGTGGAGGCTCCAGCTCTGCAAAGAGGCTCAGAGACCTGATAGCAGATAAGGTGGCAAGCAGACTTATTTGCTTCTCAATCTTGCTGAGGGCAAAACCAGGTAGGGTAGGACCATCTTTCAACAATTTTATTGTATGTGCCAATTCCTCTCCAAAGGCTTGCAATAATTTGTTTTCCTCTCTGTGACATGTATATACTTGTAAATGTATATGTATAAGTAAAATGAGAAGTAAAATATGAAGGGATTAGGAAAATATTGAACATTCTCAGGAGAAAAGCTCAGAATTGTATTTTTCTACTGGGGAGGAAGCCTGGTTATTTTTTATGGACTGGTTTTTTTTTTAAATTTTTCATTTTTATTGATGTCTTAATAGTTCATAACATTGTGGGGTTTTAGTTGTACATTATTTTTTGTCTGTCACCAAGTGAATGCATCCCTTCACCCCTTGTGCCCACCTCCACCCCCTTCCCCTTGGTAATCACCAACCAGTTCTCTCTGTCCGTGTGTTCATTTATATTCCACATATGAGTGAAATCATGTGGTGTCTGTCCTTCTCTCTCTGGCTTATTTCACTTAACATAATATCCTCTAGGTCCACTCATGTTGTTGCAAATGGGACAATTCTGTCTTTTTTATGGCTGAGTAGTATTCCATTGTCTATATATACCACATCTTCATTCAATCATCAGTCGAGGGACACTTGGGTTGGACTGTTTTTTCAAGCTCTTAATTTCCAGTCTTAATATTTATTACCCAAATACTGAATGAATAGCTTTCTTCTTGCTGCTCTGACACTTTCTAATAAAACTTTGTTTAAATTAAGGTATAACTGTATATAGCAAAGTATGAAAATCTTAAGCTTGATGAATTTTTACCTACGTATATGCTATGTAACTCCAGATCAAGTTATATAGAACATTCCCGGCACCCTCGAAGGCTCTCTCATGCTTCCACCTAGTCAATAGCCATAGCTCCCTCCTCCCCATCTTCCCAGATAACCAACAGTCCAACCTCTATTAGCAGAGATTAGTTCTGCCAATCTTACAAATGGAATCATACAGAATATGTTCTTTTGCATATGCTCTTTCAATATTATTTCTGTGCAATTCATCCATGTTGTTGCATATAACAGGAGTTCATATTTATATTTAGTATTCCATTGTGTGGATAGGTCACAATTTATCCTTCCTACTGTTCACTGGCATTGGATTGTTTCCAGTTTTTAGTGATTATGAATAGCACTGCTATGGACATCCTTATATATTTCTGTTGGTGGAGGTAAGCAGTCACTTAGGTATATATCTAGGACAGAAATTATTGGATCAGAGGGTAGGCATGGGTTTAGCATTACTAGATAAAGCCAAAGAGTTTTTCAAAGTAGTTGTATCAATTTATTCCCACTGGAGATGTATGAGAGTTCTAGTTGCTCCACACCTTGCCAATATTTGATATTGTCATTTTTAAAAATTTTTGCCATTCTAATGAGTGTGTATCTCATTTGTGAGTTTAATTTGCAACAAGCATCTTAAAAAGTACATAGGCATATTGGAAATTTTAGATATCCTCTTTTGTGAAGTGCCTGTTCAAGTCTCTTGCTCATTTAACTATTGGGTTGCCTGTCTTTTATTTAGTTATTTGTAGAAGGTTTTTTGTATATTTTGGATTTGAGTCCTTTATTGGATGCATGTATTGTGAATATCTTCTCCCAGTCCATGGCTTACTTTTCCCTCTCTTAATGGTGACTTTTGATGAACTGCATTTCTTAATTTTAATATAGTCCAATTTATCAATTATTTATTTTATGCTTGGTACTTTTTGTGTCTTATTTAAGAACTCTTTTGCCTACTCTCACTTTTTTAAAAATAGAAAATTTCCTTTCAAAAGTACATTGTAAAAAAATGAGAACATATAGATTATCAAAAAAGAGAAAAATAATTGTTACCATGCCAGGTCTGTTTTTGCCCAGCACCCAGAAATCCAAACACTGAGATGATGAGATTGCAGCAGAGAGAGAGTTTAATCACAAGGCAGCCAAGTGAGGAAACGGGAAAGAATGAATCTCAAATCCACTTCCCCGAAATAAGGGACTCAGGGATATTTGTGGGGTGGGGGCAAGGTGGTCGGAAATGATTGGAGTTGAGGAGAGATGAGGTAATTGATGATCTGCACAAGCGTAGTCAGGCTTCATGCCCCCTCATAGGACATGCATGTCCACGGAATGGCAGCTCCTGAAAGAATAGCTCAAAAACCCCATTACCATGGTGACCCAGGCCCCAGGGAGATGTTATCTATAGGAACCTAGTGGGAGTCAGATAGCATATTGCCTGGACACACAATTAACAATGAGTAAGTTTATCATGCAGATTTAAGTCCTAAGCCTTCCATTCTGACAAGTTTCTAGGTAAGACCATCCCCCCTTCTTCCTGATACAAGGAAGAAGATACCTTTATGAATGGAGATTTCCTTTGCAAATGTAAATGTCTCTTACAAAGGGTAACCAGAACTAAGAATGGCTCAGCAAGGACCCTCCTCGATACCTGATACCAGAGATGTCTATGGTGATGGCCTGTTCTGGTGGCAGGCCTCCCATCCCAAACTCTTTTGATCAGTTAGTGGGGGTAAGGGTCAAAGTGTCTCTCCAGCAGGCAGAGACATATTTTGGGGTGGCCAATTCCAATCCCCCCCGTTACTAGCTGCTTAAACATCAAGTGGCTGTTTGCCGGTTTCATAATCATCTATAATGCTACCATCTAGAGAGGTTATATCTCCTCTATTAACCGCTATTAACATTTTGGTACATACTTTAATACTTATAAACGTTTATACATATAGTGTTTTTTTTCCAAAAAATGGGATGATACTGTACTTATTTTTTAGTTAACCTTTTAAAACATATTTTCTATAAATATTCGTCCTCATAACTTTTAATGGTTACATAATGTTCCATCTTATGGATGTGCCAGGAGTGTCATTTTTAACTAGTGAATTTTACAAATATATGAACAAACAACATCAGTAACACTAAATGGAACTGTACTGAAGATTCTCTTTTTATTGAGGATTATTTGAAAAATCTACCATAGTGTCAGAATTTTAGGCTCAGGTCTGCTCCTAGCTCCATGGCCATAGGAAAGTCACTCAATGTCTCTCCACCCTGGAATTCTCTGTTAGACAGGAGGTCAGAACAAATCATCTATAAGGTTTGCTCCAACTCTGACTGTCTGAGGATTCATACATAACAGAGGCTGTTGCTGTGTCTTTTCCTTCTCTAGTGTTTTGACTGACTCACTTGTGATCCAAATGATCTTTTAGGTCAGAGTAAGCAAAAACCCTTGGGGAACTGTGTGGCAAGGTAATCATGTCCTTGGAGCAGAATGAATGTAGGGGATATACATCACAGTTTTGCTTAAAATCAACTGTGGTTGTGTGACCCTAAGGGACTTCCCCGAAGAGGAGCTAAGAAATGAAACTTCACTGTTTATGAGAAGAAAGTGGTTTAGAGAGTTAAGGACTTTCAGGGGGAAATCACTGCTATGTTTAACTCTCAAAAATTGGGGAAAAAGAACCCCAAATTTTAAAAAAAGTCTTCATAAAGGCAAAGCATTGCAAACATCTTTTACTAAAAGAGTTGAGCAGAAGAAGTACTATCAGGTGAATTACACTGAGAAATCTCTTCTTGAATTACTAGGATGACAGGTAAAGTTCTGATTTGGAAAGTGAGGGTCAGAAATCTGAATTTCGGGGGGCCAGCCCAGTGGTGTAGCAGTTAAGTTTGCACATTCTGCTTTGGCAGCCCAGGGTTCGCTGGTTTGGATCCTGGGCACAGACCTACTCACCGCTCGTCAAGCCATGCTGAGGCCGCGTCCCACACGAAAGAAGAGCTACAACTCTACAACTATGACACACAACTATGTACTGGGGCTTTGGGGAGAAAAAAAGAAAAAGAGGAAGATTGGCAACAGATGTTAACTCAGGGCCAGTCTTCCTCAAAAAACACAAAAAAGAAAGAAAGAAATCTGAATTTTGGTTGGCTCTTATATTTTCACCACATCACTGTGGACCAATCACCTCTCTGAGCCTGTGTCCCCATCTGTAAAATGAGGAAATGATAGTATCTCATAAGCTTGTCAAGATGATTAGGAGAGAGAAGTGGTTTGAAGCAAGTAAAGACCTTATCCAGTCTAGCACGTTGTAAGCCCTCAATTTGTTCCTTTTGCGGTTTTTAAAAATCAAGATAAAATTCACATTCTATAAAGTTCATCATTTTAAGGTGTACAATTCAGTGGGTTTTCATATATTCACAAGATTGTGCAACCATTGCCACTATCTAATTCCAGAACTTTTCCATCACCCCAAAAAGAAACCCATTAGCAGTCACTCTCCATAACTCTTTTTCCCCATCCCCTGGCAACCACTAATCTACTTTATATTTCTATGGATTGCCTATTCTGGACACTTCATATAAATGCAATCTACTGTATGGGATCTTTTGTGACTGGCTTCTTTCATTAGAGTAAAACACTTGATATTATTGTTATTGTTGCTGTTATTTCTATTTCCTATGACTCAAATAGCATGAGAATCAAATGACATAATGGATGTGGAACCTCTCTGTAAAGAAGAAATTGCTCTGGAAATGTAAGGATTGATTTACCCATTGGAGTATTCCCTCTTTTGTGGGAATGGAGAGGTGCCCACAGGAACTCCCCAGAGGGAAAATAAAATTGTAGAATTTAGGAAGATGACAGGACTGAAAATATTCTCTATTATTGAAAAATAAATTACCCATTTGAAAAATGTTCAACTGGCTTTTCTCCTAAAGCTTTTTGCTTGCTCGGTTAATTTCTCTTCACCATGAGAGCTGCCACCTCCAGTTCAAGTTGTCAGTCTCCCCAAACCTTTGAGCCACACTATGCCTGGATGTGGAACATGGAGGCAGAGCTGTGGAGGAAGCTGTCAGCCATCACTCACAGGCCCAGCCATCCACAATGGCCTTTGATCCATCCCAAAGAAGGCCACCAACAGATCTGGAGGTGGATATTACATTTGATTTCTATCTAGTCTTAATTTTGTGTAATACAGCGAGAAACTTGGAGTCATTTTTTATTTCATTTGTGTGGATTATGACTCATTTGGGAATTTGCCCATTCAAATGGTCCTGCCCAAACACAGATAATAATTTAGCAACAATCAAAACTCTCAGGATTATTAGCTCAGACTCTAAATGAAAAGCCCTCTTCACTCGTGGAACTAATTATTCTGCTTTGCATTGCCTTCCAGAGAATTTCTTGAAGACTTGAGGCCTCAAAAGAATCTTCTCAGAGTTTACTGTTTGATTTATCCTCCTCATCCCAAGTGACAGGTAACTTGGCCTTTACTGTGGTGTGGTAATGTTGGATGGTCTCTAAGTCTGGGCAGGGCTCTCTGGCTTTTGCCACGTGGTAGCAAAAAAAGGTTAGGAAAGATTATTGAACTGCCTTTTTGCTGACCTGTGTGATGCTAGGGGTTTAACCTCCCACCTCCCTCTTATTTAAAAAAATTTTTGAAATGTTTCAAGAGGCAATAGGATGTGGTTGTTAAGAGATCAAACTCTGAAGCCAGACTGCCTTCAAATCCCAGGATCACCACTCACCAAATATGTGACACTGGGCCAGTTTCTCATCTCTGTACCTCAGTTTTCTCATCTGTAAAATGTGGGTAATCATAGTAATTACCTTATAGGGTTGTTAAAATGATTAAATTAGTTAATGCAGGTAAAGAACCTAACAGTATCTATGACACAGTAAGCACTGCTTATATACATATACATATTTGTATAAAGAATAATATAACAAACATCTGTCTTTTTTTTAAGCAGAAATATGATTTATTGATAGGATTCTGGGGTAGCTGAGTAACTGAAGACAGGTAGTGCACATAATTGATCAAATCTTGGGAAGGCAGAAATCAGGGAATCTCCAGGGACATCACTATTGAGCCTCCATATATCCTCCTTCTGGGGTGTTACCATATGGTTATTGACTTTCAACCTGTGGTTGGTTAGTTGCATTAAGGATTCCAGTTAAAGACCTCATTGTATGCATGCCCTTTGCTCTGTAGTCCCCTCTCACTCTTACTCTGAAAGTGGCCCTGGAACAGTAGCAAATGTGATGCAACCAGAAACTTGAATAAGCACTTGCAGATTTCCACTTCCTTGCTTATTCCTTATCTTTGTCATGAGAATGTGCCCATTGGATAGCCTCCTGGGTGATGTGGCACATGGAGAGGAGCTGAGTCATCCCAGCTGTCGAGCTGAGCCCTCAGCTATGAGAGAAAGCTCATTTAACTGCCTGTTTCACCTGCAGCTGACTGAGACACATGAGTAAGCCCCACCAAACCTAGCTCAGATCAGCAGACCCATCCATCTGACCCATGGACTCATGAGAAATAATAAATTGTTGCTTTAAGTAAACTTTGTGAGTGTTTGTTACACAGCAACAGCTAACTGATACAGAACCTCTGTGTCTCTTGATTCAAGTTTCAATTTCTTGATTAAGAGGATCTATTTGATTCAGCTTGGTTCTTGTGTTATACCCCTGAATCATTTAGCTGTGACTAGGAGGCAGGCAGAAGCATTGTGAGCTGGAAAAACATCCCAACTGGTAATTTATACATGGGGTGGGGGCAGGGCCTGGGATAAAGATGCAGAGTTAAAAACTCCTGGAATATTTGTATATATTCATGTACCCTAGCAGCTGAGCTGAGAGGAATGCATTGAGAGGAATGGCATGTGGGAGCACTTTTCCTTATGTGAGTTCTTGAAGTTAGTTGCATTTTAACTATTATTCCCCTTCATTCCTTCCTCCCTCCCTCCCTCTCTTCTTCTTTTTTTTTTTTTTTATTGCAGTAACATTGGTTTATAACATTGTATAAATTTCAGGTGTACATCATCATACTTCTATTTCTGCATAGATTACATCATGTTCACCACCCAGATACTAATTACAATCCATCTCCACCCACATGTGTCTAGTCATCCCTTTTGCCCTCCTCCCTCCCCCCTTCCCCTCTGGTAACCACCAATCCAATCCCTGTCTCTATGTGTTTGTTTGTTGTTGTTTTTATCTTCTACTTATGAGTGACATCATATGGTTTTTGACCTTTTCCCTCTGACTTATTTCACTTAGCATATTACCCTCAATGTCCATCCATGTTGTCACAAATGGCTGGATTTCATCATTTCTTATGGCTGAGTAGTATTCTATTGTGTATATATACCACATCTTCTTTTTGTGTGTGTGTGAGGAAGACCAGCCCTGAGCTAACATCTGCTGCCAATCCTCCTTTTTTTTTTTTTTTTTTCCCACCAAGGAAGATTGACCCTGGGCTAACATCTGTGCCTATCTTCCTCTACTTTATATGGGATGCCACCACAGCATGGCTTGACAATCAGTGTGTTGGTCCATGCCTAGGATCCAAACCTGCAAACCCTGGGCCGCCAAAGTGGAGCACATAAACTTAACTGCTACACCACTAGGCCGGCCCCTATACCACATCTTCTTTATCCATTTGTTCCTTGATGGGCACTTAGGTTGCTTCCAAGTCTTGGCTATTGTGAACAATGCTGCAATGAACACAGGGGTGCATGTATCTTTACTTATTGGTGTTTTCATGTTCTTTGGATAAATACCCAGCAGTAGAATATCTGGATCATATGGTAGTTCTATTCCTAATTTTTTGAGGAATCTCCATACTGTTTTCCAGTGGCTGCACCAGTTTGCACTCCCACCAGCAGTGTGTGAGAATTCCCTTCTCTCCACATCCTCTCCAACACTTGTTGTTTCCTGTGTTGTTAATTATAGCCATTCTGACAGGTGTGAGGTGATATCTCACTGTAGTTTTGATTTGCATTTCCCTGATAGTTAATGATGTTGAACATCTTTTCATGTGCCTGTTGGCCATCTGTATATCTTCTTTGGAGAAATGTCTGTTCAGGCCCATTTTTTAATTCAGTTGTTGGTATCTTTGTTGTTGAGATGTATGAGTTCTTTATATATTTTGGAGATTAACCCCTTATCAGATACATGGTTTGCAAATATCTTCTCCCAGTTGTTAAGTAGTCTTTTCATTTTGTTGATGGTTTCCTTTGCTGTGCAGAAGCTTTTTAGTTTGATGTAGTCCCATTTATTTATTTTTTTTACTGTTTTTCTCACCCAGTCAGACATAGTACTTGAAAATATGTCGCTAAGACTGGTGTCAAAGAGCGTACTGCCTATGTTTTCTTCTAGATGTTTCATGGTTTCAGGTCTTACATTCAAGTCTTTAGTCTATTTTGAGTTAATTTTTGTGTATGGTGTTCGATAATGGTCTACTTTCATTTTTTTTGCATGTGGCTGTCCAATTTTCCCAACACCAATTGTTTAAGACACTTTCCTTTCTCTATTGTATGTTCTTGGCTCCCTTGTCTAAAATTAGCTGTCCATAGATGTGTGGGACATCTGAATCTTTACATACAAATCCTAACATTATGCCACATTTGCTTTAGATATTTTTAAAGAAATAAAATATTACAGAAACAATTACATACACACACACAGCTATCCCTCCCCTGTTACATTTCCTTCTTTTTCTTTCTTGAGATAATGTTATCCTGGATTTATTACTTATTATTTTTAGAAGTTGACACATAAGATTCCATAAAAAATATATGCTGATATATATATATAGTTTCATATGTTTAAAAATAGAATCATATTGTACAAATCCTTCTGCCACTACTTTTTTCATTCAACTTCATGGTTTTGAGATTTACACATGTGGCCATATGTAGCTACTTAAGTCGATTTAACTGCTGTAGGTGTTTCATTTCATGACTGTATCACAATTGATCTATCCATTTTCCTGTTGATGGACATTTAGATTGCTTCCAATTTTTTGCTCTCATAAGCATTGTTGCAACGAACATTCTTGAGTCTCCTTGCCATGCATGTGAGAACTTTCTAGGGCATATACCTGGAAACGGACTTGCTGGGATGTAGGGAAAAACACCTCTTCAACTTTCCTAGACATTGCCAAATTGTGGCTGTGCCAAGTGCTTGCCCCAATTTTCATTTTCTAGTAGAGAATGAGGAGTCCTCTGGCTCCACACCCTCAGCAATACTCATTAAGCTTGTCAGTTTCTTCATCTATCAAAGGAAAATCAATATCTATGATTATGCTTCCTAAAGGTCTTCTATAAATAAAGGGGCTATCTTTTGAGATGTTATTGCCAGCTCACTATGTGTTGGGCATAATGCTAAGTGCTCTACACACATTCTCTTACTTAGGTCTCCTACTGACTGTAGAAGGTAGGTGCTAGAATACAAGATTTAGAAGGAGTAATTAATTTGTCTGACAACACATGGTTGGTAGGTGACAGGGCTGGGATTTGAACTCAAGTCTGTCAGACTTCAAGGCCCCTGTGATTGCCCTGATGCTGAACTTCACACACAATTTTTAGGAATAGCATTAAATCAATTCTTGGTAGTGGTGTTGAATTTCTAGTAGAATGCCTTCTGAGAATGAACCACCTGGAGAGATAATATGGCTGGATACTTCTTTTTTATTTTTTCAGTTTTAAGTGGTATATATTATGAATCATAGAAGATTTTAATATAAATCATAGGAGGTTTTCATGTAAATTGAAGGGGAAAATGTCACACACAATCTCATGACTGAACTTGACACAATAACGTCGCTGTTAACCCTCTAGCTGTTTCTTAGTGAGTGTTTTGTTTGTTTTTTAAGAAGAGTTTGTAGCCACCTTAGAGCTTGAAGTCATGGCAACATCATGGATGAGAATTTACCCATAATGAGCCATTTCTCAATGCAAGACATTTATGCTAAGTATTGTATGTATGTATGTTAATTCCTATCTTTTTTTAAAGTTGAAATGCAATTTGAATGCCATATAACTCACCCTTTTAAAGTGTACAATTCTATATTTTTAAATGAGGACTAAGAACTGAAATATTCTTTCATGTATATGAAAGTTACAGAGGCTCAGTTTAAAGTTTAGCGCTGTGTTAATATGGGAGTGTGTGAGGGGTGTAGCAAAATCAAGACTGGCCGTTAAGTTGTTAATATTGAAGCCAGGTGATATATACATGGTAGTTCATTATATTATTCTGTCTACTTTTGTTATATGTTTAAAATTTTCCATAATAAAAAGTAAAAAACAGTTTTTTTAAAAAGGTCTAGCATTACGTTTTAATGACAGATCTTTGCGTATTTAAATATTGAATGAATTTGGGTCTCTGATGTGAAAATCAAGATTTACTAATACACTAACTTTATAAAACATTTTGTAGTTTACAAGGCATTTCCACATTTTATCTCACAACTACTTTCTGAGGTAGTCAGGGTAGGTATTACCATCCCCATATTAGAGACAAGAAAAATGAGATTCAAAGCAGGAGATCTGGGACTTTAACCCCTATCTTTGGACATGGAATTCAGTGGCCTGCCCCCTTTTATTCAAAATGAATACAGCCTTGTTGCTTTTTCTGATTATAAAAATAATATATATTATTTTAAAATAATTTAGAAAAATTCCAAAGAAGAAAAATGTATATCACCAGTAACTCTACCACCTAGAGACAATTATTGTTAATGTTTTGTATTTTATGCTTCCAAATTTTTTGTTTTTAATTTTTTTTACAAAAACGAAATCCGGTGAAACTTTTTATAATCTTTATCAAACAATGATATATCGTAATCATGTTTCCATGTCAATAAATATCAATCTGTGTTTATTGTATGGTGCTCTGATAACTCATTTAACTGATCTCCTGTTCTTAGACATTTAGATGGTTTCTAATTTTTCACTATCATGAACAATGGCAAAATAAACATTCTTGTACATACGTCTTAGCTTACTCATTAAATTATTTCTTTAAGATACATGACTAGCAGTGGAAAATTTGAGTCAAAGCATTTAGAAGGATTTTGATACATATTGCAGCCAATCTCAGAAAGGTTGTATGGATTTACATTCCCAACCATCCAGTTTTTTTTATTTGTTTGTTTCTTCACCAATTCATAGTTGCTTTTCTTGGGACAGCTGTAATTCAAATATACTAGTGAAAATACAGAGTTTAATTTGTTAACATATAATCAAGTTGAACTATTGAGCAAATCATCAATAAACAATTAACTGTGTTTGTTTAAAGTAATGATCTCAAGCTTTAGTGAGCATAAGAATCACCTGGTGATTTCTGGGCTCCATCCTACACACTGACTTAAATTGCAGGGCTCTGGAACCCAGGAAGAGGCATTTTTAACAAGAGCCCCCTTCTCCCAAGTCTGATGTAGGTAGTCTAGGAATTAGACTCAGAGAAACACAAGTTTAAGAATACACACAGGGGCTGCCCGGTGGCGCAGCGGTTTAGTCCGCGCTTGGCAGCCCAGGGTTCGCGAGTTCGGATCCCGAGCGCCCGCCAACGCACTGCCTGTCAGCCATGCTGTGGCGGCGTCCCATATAAAGTGGAGGAAGATGGGCACGGATGTTAGCTCAGGGCCAGTCTTCCTCAGCAAAAAAGGGAGGATTGGCAACAGATGTTAGCTCAGGGCTGGTCTTCCCCACAAATACAAAAACAAAAACAACAAAAAAAGAATACACACAGTGGGGGGCTGGTCTAGTGGCCTAGTGGTGAAGTTCGGTGCACTCCGCTTCAGTGGCCTGGGTTGGGTTCCTGGGTGCAGACCTACATCATTTGTCAGTGGCCACACTCTGGTGGTGATCCACACTATAACATAGGGGAAGAATGGCAACATGTTAGCTCAGGGCCAATCTTCCTCAGCAAAAAAAAAAAAAAAAACACACAGGCGTAGGTTGAGAGTTTGCTGATTATTGACCTTATTTTCCTTTGGTCCTGTGAGGTCTTGTACAAAAAGGAATATTCACTTACTTTCTCCTGTCTTGCCCTCATCCATAGCATTCTCTCTCTCTCTCTTTCACACACAGACACACACACACACACACACACATACACACACACACACACACTCACACACCACTTTTGTAGAGAAAACAAACATTTTGCTTTTGAAGATGCCTTTATTATAGGCTGCAATGATCAGTTACAAATACTTGATTTATATAAATTGTTTTTTAGGGCTTTCAGTTTGTTTTGTTTTGTTCCCTCTTCCAAGCAAGGACCTCTGACATTCCTAACCAGTTGAGCACCTGAAAGTCACTTAATTTTCCCTTTTCTGTGGAAGCAGAGATAGTCTTTACAGTGGTCTCAGAGGCTCCGCAGCGGAGGAGATGGAAGGCAAATGAGGCGATCAAATTCTATTGGGCCTCTGAGGCAGGCCCTTGAGTAGTTATCACCTTGAGTTGTTCACAGCCCTTTGAAATTCAAACTAGCCTTTCAAGCATTTACCTTTCCAGGAATTGCTCTCCCTTTGCCAGCTTCAGGAAACAGCTTTTAGTTTTCTCCTTGAAAGTCTGTTTTTCGATACCAGTATTTGATCCAGTTTCATCTCAACTGAGTTACACCTGGACATTTTAGATGTTTATCAAAGGTCTTTTATGGGGAAGAAAAGTAAATATATGAAATAAATGTGTGACATTTATGAGTAATGTTCGCTCTAAACAAAGTTTTGAAAAGTTGCTTGACAAATTTTTGGATCAACTGAAAAAAAGCATGACTTGAAATCTCTGAATGCCCTGGTTCTCAGTATTATCATTCTTTATTGAATTTCTTTCTTATTAAGATATGTAGTTTTTAAGACTTTTTTTCTGACAGTATTATATAAGTTTTTAGTGTGGGTAGATGGGAGTCTCACTTATATGTTACCATACAGCTGACATGTATTTTTGTCTATTCATTATTATCTTAGTAGTTTCATGCTATGTATCATAAGCAACCTATTGCCTATGAGAAACATGTAAGATAACATATTTACAGCCATTGTTAGAAGTTTATAATATATTTTTCTATCTTGTTTTATATGTATGTTATATAACATTCAAAAATAATTTTTTTCTTGATTGAGAAAAGGATACAAAGTGCAAAATCCACAATTTTGATAACTGAAAATTGTCAATTGTTTTGCAATACTTTATTATATTGGGTGTCTTGTCTTTCTTGGGCTTTTAGTTGGCTAAGGAATGAATACATTAGACACTTTTGGGTTTAGTTGGGATTTTACATAGCTTACCTTTTAATTCTTTGCTGTTTCTATTAACCCACAGCATTATTTTAATAAATGTTATAATACCAGCCTACAAAAAAAGAAGTCTGCTTTTGATGCAAATGCTCTTTCTCATGGAATCCTTTTACATGTGTGGTGGCATGGTGAGGGCTTCAGACATGCAGCCCTCACAGGCAGGTCTGCCCTTGAGAAATCCTGCAGAGGGGAGGGCCTCACTGGTCACTTTCCAATACTATGGCTTAGTTTGCCTGTTGAATAGAAGTGGAATTATGCAGTATGTATTCCTTTGTGTCTGTCTTCTTTTGCTCAATATAATATTTTCAAGACTCATCCAAGGTGTTGTATGTATTAATAGTTCATCCTTTTTGATCGCTGAGTAGCATTCCATTGTATAGCCATATCACAGTTTTTGTTTTTCCTTCCCAAAGCCCCAGTACATAGTTGTATATTCTGGTTGTAAGTCCTTCTAGTTCTTCTGTGTGAGCTGCCACCACAGCATGGCTACTGACAGACGAGTGGCGTGGTTCTGTGCCCAGGAACCAAACCCTGATTGCTGAAGCAGAGCACGCCAAACTGTAACCACTAGGCCATCAGGGCTGGCTTGTCATATCACAGTTTATCCATTTTCCTGTTGATGGACATTTAAGTTGTTTCCATTACTTGAATACTACAAATAAAGCTGCTATGAACATTCATGTACAATTATTTGTATGGACATAAGCTTTCATTTCTTTTGGGTAAATACATAGAAATGGAATGATTGGGTTTTATGGTAAATATATGCTTAACTTTTCAAGAAATGGGACGGTTAAAAAAAAATCTCAATTTTAGTTGTCAAGTCCATATCATATGTCAATAATTCCAGCTTCCTGTACTGGTGATTTAGTTGGAAAGAACACTGTTTTAAGAGTCAGAAGTTTGGGGCTTAGCCTGAGCAGCTTAGTTCCAGACTGAGATTTTGAAAAATGGGTCATTTAGCTTCTCAGAGCTTCAGTTCCCTAATCTTTAAATTGGGGCTAATAATTTCTTATAACAATAAAATATTGGAAGTAGTCTCAGAGTCTATCACTAGGAGACTGACCAAGTAAAACACACTCCTAAATTGGAATACTATATAGCCATTAAAAATGATAATGTAAATTTATATTTATTGATGTGGAAAGCTGTTTTTAACATTCTTTGAATGAAAAAAAGCAAACGAGAGGCAGATACAGTATGATACCATTTAGGCAAATGATACAAATGGAGAGAGACATGAAAGACATACTTACTAAAATATTAATAGTGGATATCTCTGGGTAGTGGCATTTAGGGTGATTTTTTACTTTCTTCATTATAATTTTCTATATTGCTTAATTTTATTTGCAATAAGCATGTATGAGTCTTTGTAAAATAATAAAGCTACTAAAAAATAAACTAATACAATCTATTTTTCCTGAGAATGAGATGAGACAATGGATGAATATGTTGAAAAACTATAAGGTGTTATTATGTAAATTAAAGATACTAGCATTAATATTAGTATTTATTACCCCAATTTCCTCTGGCAGTATCCTGGAAATTATCAAAGGAGCCCAATAAGAGGAAGTAATGACAGCTCCATAGAAACACAATCAGGCTGAATATGGTGAAAAGGTAAATTCCTTAGAACAGAAAGAAATCTGGAGTAATGAGGAGGGCACAGGTTTCTTTCTGAGTCTTGGGCTTAAATGTTGGCTTTCTTGACATCCCTGTCTCCTTGGACACATTACTTAAACTCTCATTCTCCATTTCCTTATCTGCAAAGTAGAAATAATAATAATATTGATATCATTTTTTTGTGAGAATTAAATGAGTCAAAGTGCTTAAAGTGATGGACATTTGGCACATTGTAAGGATTCATTATGTATTTGTTCCCTTTTTCCTCCTTTTCTTTCTTATCTCTACCTAAGACGCAGACAGCAAGATGCTTTACACATTGTGACCCAGTTACAGAAAGACTGAAAAGAGTGATTATAATAAATGAGAGGGGTTGGGAGGTTTGTTTTTTTTTTTAACATGAGGGAGAGGTAAGGAATTGGTGTTTACTTGGAAGATGTTTTGGCTCTGGTAAACTAAAGGGGCCAAGAAAAGAAGAAAAAAGAAGGACTACTTCTGGATGTATCTAGGTCAAGGAACCAAGGGACATGAGATAAAGACATTCAAGTTTTCTTTTGCATTGTCCCATTTACCACAGTAGGAAAAAAGAGACCCAGGGTATCAGATGCTCTGTTCAGAAGAAAAGATAGTACAATAAATTGGTGCCTCCCAGTTTTGTATCTCTTGAAGTAGAGTAATGGGGTAGAGGAACTGGAAAAAACCCAAATGTGGGGATCTGGTCCTTTCCCATCATGTTTTGTGTAGATGTGGAAAGTGGAGGTACTGCTCACTGAAGTAGGCTGCTCTTCAACCTCATTCATTCACTCCTCAGAGTGAATGCCCCCAGAGACAATGCCCCCTCAAATACACATTAGATTTTATTTCCTTTTTCTGGAGTCACTTCTAGGTATGTTTTTGTGATCAGAACAGAAAACAGGAGGCACCAAAGAGAAGCCTGGGTCTTGTAGCTGTTAAAAATTCCCAAATGCAGGGGCCGCCCGGTGGCGCAGCGGTTTAGTTCGCGCTTGGCAGCCCGGGGTTCGCGAGTTCGGATCCCGGGCACCCGCCCGACGCACTGCCTGTCAGCCATGCCATGGTGGCGTCCCATATAAAGTGGAGGAAGATGGGCACGGATGTTAGCCCAGGGCCAGTCTTCCTCAGCAAAAACGGGAGGATTGGCAACAGATGTTAGCTCAGGGCTGGTCTTCCCACAAAAAAAAAAAAAAAAAAAAAAAAATTCCCAAATGCATGCAAAAGAATGAAGTTGGACTCTTATCTTATACCACATGCAAAAATTAACTCAAAGTGGATTAAAAGCTTAAACATAAAAACCAAACTATAAAACTCCTAGAAGAAAACAGAGGGAAAAAACTTCACAACATTCAATTTGACAGTGATTTCTTGGATATGACACCAAAAGCACAGGCAACAAAAGCAAAAATAGACAAATGGGGGCCCGGCCCAGTGGCACAGAGGTTTAGTTCATGCTTGGCAGCATGGGGTTCGGATCCCGGGCGCCTGCCGATGCACTGTCTGTCAGCCATGCTGTGGTGGCGTCCCATATAAAGTAGAGGAAGATGGGCACGGATGTTAGCCCAGGGCCAGTCTTCCTCACACACACACACACACACACAAAAATAGACAAATGGGACTACATCAAACTTAAAACTTTCATGCATCAAAGGACATAGTCAACACAGTGAAAAGGCAACCCATGGAATGGGAGAAAATATTTGCAAATCATATATCTGATAAGAGGTTAACATCCAGAATATATAAAAAACTCCTATAACTCAACAACAAAAAATCAAATAACCTGATTAAAAAACAGGCAAAGGACTTGAATAGACATTTCTCCAAAGATGATATACATATGGTCAACAAGCATATGAAAAGACGCTCAACATCACTAATCATCACAGAAATGCAAATCAAAACCACAATGAAATATCACCTCACACCCTTGAGAATGGCTACTATATTAAAAAAAAACAAAAACAGAAAATAACCAGTGTTAGCAAGGACATAGAGAAACTGGAACCCTGTGCAGTGTTGCTAGGACTGTAAAATGATGCAACTGCTACCGGCTCAAGACAAGGTTGACATAAGTGAAGCCATATTGTAGAAAAGAAACCATATTGTAACTTTGAATGACCTCTGATTAACTAGCCCAGACATGCTCTGTGGGTTTTGTGGCCCCTCCCAGCTGCTATAAGTTGATAACCTTGTTCTTTTGAGTTCCTTAGGAATGTGATGACCCCTGGGCAGAGAATCTAGGCTGATAGCCATTATCAATGACAACTAAAAGGTCAGGGTATAGGGCATTGCTCTAGTTTCTGATGCATATCAAGTAAAACAAAAGACTCAGGAACTAAGACTAGATGGATGCCCCCACCCTGAGACCTGATATCTCCCCCACCTGGAGACCAGCCCCCTATATAACTGGCCTGTAGTCTTTGTTCGGTAAGGTGGTTCTTTGAGACATTAGTTGGCCATCTTCCCCCTTGCTAGCAAGCTGTAATAAACCCTTTCTTTTTTTCCACCATCTCGCTTCTTGAGGATTGGCTTTTGTCTCGCGGCGAGCAGACTGTGCCCTTTGTGCGGTAGCACAACCACTACAGAATACAGTATGGATCTTCCTTAAAAAATTAAAAATAGAACTATCATATGATCCAGAAATTCCACTTTTGGGTATATATCCAAAAGAATTGAAAGTAGGGTCTTGAAGAGATATGTGCACACTCATGTTCATTGCAGCACTATTCACATTAGCCAAGAGGTGGAAGCAACCCAAATGTCTATCAATGGATGAATAGATAAACAAAATGTGGTATATACATACAATGAAATATTATTCAGCCTTAAGAAGGAAGGAAATTCTGACACATGCTACAACAATGGATGAACTTTGAGGACATTATGCTAAGTGAAATAAGCCAATCACAAAAGGACAAATACTGTATAATTACTAAGGTAGTCAAATTCATAGAAACAGAAGGTAGAATATTGTTGCCAGGAGCTGGGGTAGGGAAAGAGGAGTTGTTGTTTAATGAATACAGAGTTGCAATTTTGCAAGATGAAAAAGTTCTCGAGATTGGTTGCACAACAATATGAATATGCTTAGCACTACTGACCTGTACATTTAAAAATGGTTAAGATGGTAAATTCTATGTGTGTTTTTTTTTATTGTTATAAAGAATATTATTTATTTTTTGAAAAGTATGTGTTTTTTCTCTTTATCAGTTTTACTTGTTTTTTTTTTATGATTTTTTTTTTTTATTGATGTCTTAGTTTATAACACTGTGGGGTTTTAGTTGTACATTTTTGTTTGTCCGTCAACTTGTGGATGTAACCCTTCCCCCCTTGTGCCCCCCCACCCCCCTTCCCCTTGGTAACCACCAATCAGTTCTCTCTGTCCGTGTGTTCACTTATATTCCATATATGAGTGAGTTCATGCAGTGTCTGTCCTTCTCTCTCTGGCTTATTTCACTTAACATAATACCCTCTAGGTCCATCCATGTTGTTGCAAATGGGACAATTGTGTCTTTTCTTACGGCTAAGTAGTATTCCATTGTATGTATATACCACATCTTCTTTAACCAATCCTCAGTCGAGGGACACTTGGGTTGATTCCACTTCTTGGCTATAGTGAATAATGCTGCAATGAACATAAGGGTGCATACGCCTCTTGTGATGGTTGATTTCATGTCCATTGGGTAGATGCCCAAGAGTGGGATTGCTGGATCATACGGTATTTCTATTTTTAATTTTTTGAGGAATCTCCATACTGTTTTCCATAGAGGCTGCACCAGTTTGCATTCCCACCAGCAGTGAATTAGGGCCCCCGTTTCTCCACAACCTCTCCAGCATTTGTTGTTATTTGTCTTTGTGATTATAGACATTCTAACCGGTGTAAGGTGCTATCTTAGTGTAGTTTGATTTGCATTTCCCTGACGATTAGTGATGTTGAACATCTTTTCATGTGTCTATTGGCCATCTGTATCTCTTCCTTGGAAAAATGTCTGTTCATATCCTCTGCCCATTTTTTGATCAGGTTGTTTATTTTTTTGTTGCTCAGTTGTATGAGATCTTTATATATCACTGAGATTAATCCCTTGTCGGACAAACGATTTGCAAATATTTTCTCCCAGCTGGTGGGTTGTTTATTCATTTTGATCCTGGTTTCATTTGCCTTGTAGAAGCTCTTTAGTCTGATGAGGTCCCACTTGTTTATTTTTTCTTTTGTTTCCCTTGTCCGAGTAGACACGGAATCTGAAAGGATCCCTTTATGTCCAATCTCAATTAGCGTTACTGCCTATATTTTCTTCCAGGTTTTATAGTTTCAGGTCTCACTTTCAGGTCCTTGATCCATTTTGAATTGATTTTTGTATATGGCGATACGAGATGGTCTACTTTCATTCTTTTGCATGTTGCTGTCCAATTTTCCCAGCACCATGTATTGAAGAGACTTCCCTCTCTCCATTGTATGTTCTTTGCTCCTTTGTCGAAGATTAGCTGTCCATAGGTGTGCCAGAAGCCATGGTGTTTGAGAGTACCTGTTTCCCCACGCTCTTGTCAACAAAAGCTATTATAAATCTTTTAAAGCTTTGCCAATCTGACTAGGCAAAAGTGATACTTTATTGTTTTAATCCATTGTATACCCAAAAGGGTTCTACTACAAGTTGCTATTATCATATAATGTAACCTAACATCTATTTGGACTGTTGATTCTCTGAATCAGTTATGCTATGGCATAATCTTAGTACCAGCTGGCCTTGGCAATTCTGAATCTTAAGGACTTGGAGATCTGGAGGCAATCTAGGCTGCCCTGGTGAGATGAATCACTCCTCTCCTAGGCTTTCAACTTCTGAATGATAGAATGGCTTAACTCCCTTCAGAAATCCTGTTTAAATTTCTTACGCAAGATTACCAGCCCAAGAAGTTTGGAATGAAACTAGTTGCTTTTGGATGCATATTCCAGGGAGTGGCATATTCAAGCATAGCCCCTGACATAGTTTTGAGATGGTACCTAGAAGCCCTTTTGGTATACTGCTGTCAGCCTTCCTTCCTTAGGGTATTGTTCAGCAATTTGTCCCTTTGCCTCTCAACCAGTCCTTCTCCAAGACCTCTTTCCAACAAAACAAAGCTGCAGAGCCATCAGGGCAGAACCATAGGTGTTGTTAATAAACCCTCAGACTCAAACCCTCAAACCCTGGGAGTCTCCTGATTGGGTAACACCTCATTTCCTCCATTTCATATCCCATCCCCACAGGAGAAGCATTTCATGGGGTTGGGGCTTGGTTCTTCCTTCATATCTAATGTTCCAGCCCCCTTGGTGTTTCTACATAGTGATTAGGGATGGGATGGTTCTTTATTGCACATGACTGTCCCAAGAATTGCAGATGTTTAGCATCCTTGGTCCTCACAGAATTAACAGCCAGGGTACCACCCCCAAACTCCTAAGAACCAAAAATGTCTCCCATAAAGTTTCAGAATTCGCTTGTGGAGTAGTTGTACTCTTTTGAGACAATTCCCATCATGAATTGAAATTCTGAGTCACTTGGGTCTCTTATTTGCAAGGATCTCTTTGCATTATGTGTGCTGTGTAAGTGTAAGCTATGACCCTAGTACTCCATGGGGTTGGCCAAGAGTTTAAGTTTCCTTGGTGAGCATTCAAATGGAGTTGTCAGGTTCCAAAAACATTTTCTTCTCTTGGATCCTTGGTCAACACAACTTTAATCCATGGATATTACAAGTTAAAACACTTCCTAGAAAGTCTATATTCTAACATCAAATCCAGCTCTTGGGTCAAAATTTCTGATTATTTTGTATGTAAGGCTAAATTGAACTCAAAGTATAAAGGGAACTGTAGCAGCATATAGTGGATGGAGTGCTAGACTGGGAGTCTGGAGACCTCTTACGTGCTGTGTGATCTTGGGTTAATCAATTCCCCTCTCTTGATTTCAATTTCCTCATCTGTAAAATGGGGAGGTTGGACTAGACTGTCTCAGTTACTTTCAGCTCTAATATTGAGATTTTTATAATCTTTCTGTGTCCCCTTCCATCCTCCATAAGATTGGGACAATATGTGCTCACCTCTGAGGGAAACTGAATTTTCCTTAATATTAGTGAAATATTCCAACATTGTGGCCACCCAAAAATTAGGCCCTGGCAATGATCTAAGCTCCCACACAGATCTTAGAGGCCCAAGAACAGTTTCTTATAAAATGTTTATCCTACTGTATAGTATAAGTTTGTAAGTATTATTACTGTATGCTGTTAAAGGTGCCCATAAGATACTCTTGTTGGAGGGAAAAGAAATCACTGGAGAGAGAAAGGGTGATGCCTTATTAAGAAAAGAGAAAGAGCATAGATTTCATATCTTAATAGAAGACTAGGAATGGAAATGAAGTAAAAGAGGGGCCAGATGAAGAAGTAATTCCTGCCTACTTGTATCACTAACTCCACAGCCATCTCCTCATGTTTATGGCCACAATACTAGTTACCATTTCTTGAGTGATTCTTATGGACTAGGCATGGTACTGAGTATATATATTGTTACCTCATTTAATCCTCACAACAATCCTATCTGGGCAAGCACTATGATTACCAATAATCTGCAGAATGAGAATTTGAATCCCAAATGTGTGTGACCCCAGAACCCAGGCTTTTAAAGCCATTATGTTTTACTAACTCTTATTTAGTAGTGGACAGGAGGTAGAATGCTTTCCCTTTCCAAAATCTCCTAGCACCCCAGTTATTCTAGTTCTGGGTGCTGTTGAAAGTTATGGAAAACATACTCCAGAGGAACCTGAAAGCTGGATTCTAGTTTTGCTGCTCTGTATTTTTGGACAACGCATTTCTGGATCTCACTTTCCTTATTTGTAAAATAGAGAGCTACTTGAAGGCATACCATTTCTTACTCATCTTTTCCCCCTTAGGATGTAGCAGACTGTCGGGCAAACAGTGGTGTTTAAAAAGCACATGCTGAAAGAAGGAATGCAAGGGGGTAGACAAGATGGTCCCTATGCTTCCTTTATCATTCTTTGATCTTGAAATGGGGCCTTGACCACGTAGGTGTACCATATGTACAGTAACACTTTGCCTTCTATTTTAAAAACAGAATAAGGCATGCCAAATTCTCGTGACTTAACCTTCATTTTGAGAGGGTTGGTCTTGACAAAGTGGGTGGAAGATTATGTGTGGTGTTCGTCCGGACCTGTGAGTGACGTTTGTATTGAGGCCTCCTTTACTCCCTGGAGACTCGACACTCCTGTTCCGTAACAAAAACTGCACTGATAAACTGTAGTAAATCGTCTCCGAGGGTGGCCAGGAACCAAAGATTGACGGCAGTATCTCCCTGGGAAAGGAGCTCTGGAAACTTATAAGCAAACAAGTTCTTCCAGAGCAAGGGACAAACTCCGGACTGGGAGGACTGGCTCCTGCGTGCACTTTGGAACTTGACCTTACCATGGTCTCTGCTCCTCCGCGGACTTGAGTTTCCTCACCTGCAAAATGGAGGAGTTGCCACAGACTTAAGTCCCCGAGCTTCTGCCCCAACCCGGAGCTTTAACTCCTCCCCTTGAGGGTGGGGGCGGGGCGAGGAGAAGGTCAGGCCAGGAGTCACACACGCCGCCGAGCCGTCCCTTTCCTCCTTCTCCCTTCCCGCCCCCTCGCTCCACCTCGGTGAGGTCACGCGGGGGACGTCACGGGGTTGTGACGCCACCGAGGGGCGGGCCTCCGGGAGAGGAAGGGGCGGGGCCTAGGCGGGCGGCGCTTGCGCAGTGGGCGCGGCGCGGGAGGAGGCGGAGGCGGCGGAGAAGCTAGAGGCGCGGCGGCGGCGGAGGCGGCCGCGCTGGGGGGGGTGGGAGGGGGGGGAGCGCGAGAGTGAGTGAGTGGCTGAGTTTATCCCTATGAGGCGGTGAGAGGCCCGGGGCCTACCTCAGAGGAGCGGGGTCGCGGCGCCAGGTAGCAGCGGGCCCCCTCCCGGTCCCCGGGCCCGGCGGCGCGGCGGCGGCTCCGTTGTGAGGAGGCGGGGAAGCGGGTGTCCTGCCCCAGCCATGGAGGGCATGGACGTGGACCTGGACCCCGAGCTGATGCAGAAGTTCAGCTGCCTGGGCACCACCGACAAGGATGTGCTCATCTCTGAGTTCCAGCGGCTGCTCGGCTTCCAGCTCAACCCGGCCGGCTGCGCCTTCTTCCTGGACATGACCAACTGGTGAGCCGGCCCCGCCGCGCCAGCGCTGGCAGCGGCCTCAGGGCCCCGAGGGGAAGGGAAGGGACACCCGAGCCCGGCGGCGGGGCGGGCACTGAGGGGCACCCACTTTCCGGCGCGGGGAGGGCGTGTGGGGGAGCCCCAGGGGCATGGGAGAAATTTGGGGACTGAACAGGGCTTAGAGAGGACGCACGAGGAGAGTTGGGGGCTACGGAGGGCAGGAGGGGCAGAAGGGAGATTGGGGAGGGGTTCCTGAGGTTCTGCGGAGAGTTAGGGGCTGAGGAACGTGGGAAAAGGGGAAAAGACTTGAGCATCGAGGCATAGGGGTAGACCTGGGAGGAAGAGGGCTGTGATATTGGCTAAGATTAAAAAGCACAGGAAATCTGAATTTGGGGAGTGGGGAAAAAACTTGGGGTACAGAGTTAGGAGCTAAGGATGACAGGATTGAGGGAAAGAAGCTCCGGGAGAGAATTAGGTGCTATGGAAGAACCTGGGGCACGGGAGAGACTTGGGAGTTAGGAGCTGAGAAGAACAGAAAATTTTTGTGTGTCTGTGTGTATGTATCTCCATTCGAAGACAGATAGGGAAAAGGGAAGAATATTATGGGAGAGGACAAGTGAGTACAGTAAGAGATGACTTTCCGAAAAGTTGTGCCAGGAAGGAGTGGGATCTATTAGATCTAATGGAGGACCGGGAGTCCTAGACCCGAGGCAGGGTCTGGGAAAACCCTTAGGAAAAGTAAAGGAAAAGAGATTATTCTGCGGGAGGGAACTTTCTGAGGGTACTGGAGCCCTGGGCGAATGCCGGAATGGAGAGGGGCTTATCCGAAAGACAGCTGGGTCGGTAGATGTTTGGGAAAATGGAGAACTTAACTTAGACTGGGGAGCGAGTATTTTTGGCTCGGAGTCTCATTGTAGAAGACTGAATTGGGACAGAAGACCATGGCACTTAGACTGAAGGGGTGTTTCTTGGCTTTGGATGTAGCTCTTGCTATTTTTGATAAGCAAGGCTTCCCCCGTTCTCTGAGGAGGGGTCGTTGAGTTCACTCGGGGTGAATGGTAAAGTGGAGACCATTGGACTTCGTTTGAAAGGATTTCAGGTGAAACAGTTCGTCTTTCTTTGGTCAAAAAGCGATGAGATGAGTGCCCTTTGCTCTCTGTGTTGGGCATTCAGTCCCCTGACATGTGAAATCTTGTTTCTCTTGGCATCACTATACAACCAGCCTCGCGTTTATTCCATGTCCACTGAATGCCTCAGGCAGTGTCAGAAAAAAAGACTGTGAGCCTAGTCTTGATCCCATGCCTCGTCTAGCCTATCCTGCATGATGCTCATCTGACTAATGGGAGCCTTGTAGCTGTGGCGGCACCAGAAGTGATGTGTGAAATTTTTTTCTGTGCAGTGTGATTGGTGGGTCCTATTATTTCATCTTTAAAGTTGATTGTTATACCAAGAGTGGGATTGAATTTCTAGATGTTTAGAGAACTCTGAGGCATTGAATGCAGGAGATAGTCTTTATAGTTAAAGAAGCATTGTGATCTTCACTTGTGTCTTTTATGTCTGGGGTGGTCTCAGACAAGGACTACGGCCTATAGTAGTGTTCTGAACACCAACCTGTGGTGTTTAAATAGTCAGAAAGTGATAGCAGTTATTGAAAACACTGAGAAAAGGTATTACACTGGTGAAATTTAGAAGTAAAGTTATATCTTGAGGAGGGTTGATCTATTGCCTGCCTGCTTCCCACCCTCAGCTTTTTTTCTTCCTTGTTTACACTAGTTCAGCATAGGAAACTTGGCATATCGTTGCTGCCAGTTTCGTAGGGGAGGATCATTATTTCTCCCCACCTCCTTGTGAGTCGTACCATTTAAACCCTGCCCCAATAAGTTTTTAGTTCTTTAGAGTTAGTATTTATTAGTACAATTATTATGGTTACAAAACCAGTGTAGTGAATTTTATTTGCTTGAGGTGTGTGTGTTTAACATCTAAGATTGTTTTTAGGTGCTGTAAAAGGTGAGGCCAAGTGTGGATAAGAAAAAAATTACTTAAAAATTATAATTGCTTTATAAAAATTTCATTTCAATTTTTTAATAAAAAATTATTAAGTGCAAAGACACCGAGTTGCATGTAGTCTCATGAGATGTTATCTTATATAAAACAAGGTATGATACAGTTCTGAGCAAAGGAGTGAACCATTAAAAAATGTATTCCAGTTTTAAAGCAGTTAGAAGTCAGTAGCTTCTTAGGAATCCAGGCAGTTAAGTGATAACTCAGCTTTAAGCCACATTACCTTATTTTTTGGCTGTAGAAGTCATGTTGTTTTCTTTGATTATGAAATGAAAAGTCATTTGTGAACTGAGGAAGCAAGGCTTGTTATTCTTTTCTTTCTAATGAAACCAGTTAGCTCCATAATTCAATATTGTATTTTGTTTCCTATGTTGACCTGGCTAAAATCGTCTTGTTAGGTTTTTGTTTTAAACTAATATGCAACATAATTAATAAAATCTAGTTTAAAAAAATACTTGGTCAAAATATTTATGTGTGTTATTTAAGTAAGTAGCTAAAGTCTAGAAATGTATTGTTTTTAAATGTCATTTAATGTCTGACTTGGGAAACTGTTGAGATAGTCCTAATATAGGTTGGCAAAATCTCTCTCAAATTGCTGTGCTTAACCTGTTGAATTTGAGATGATTAACCTTCCTGTGACTTCATAAGTGCCTGCTTTGTGTTGTAATAAATAACCACCATTCAGTTGTCTGATGACTGTTAAAAAAATAATGTAGTAAATTAAAAATCATTATTTTAAAGTGAAGGCCATGAGTCTTCTGAAATGAAACCTGAGTTGGAAAGACCATGCCTTTGTTTTCAAAAGTAAGAATTTATTTTTTGTTGTTGATAACAAACAACTTTTTAAGAAGCTGTTGAAAAACTGACTAAATTGAATGTTTTGGCCTTGTAAATTATCTGCCCTGTAAACACAGATCTGTTTGTTTATATTTTTTAGTCTTAGGTAGGGTGTGCATTATGTAGATATTCCTATTTGTTTAATTTAGAGCCAAGTATTGTTTCAGTTTAAGCATTTTTCTAATGTTTATACCTGAGCTGGCAGCCATGCTACTGGAGAGTGGTGGAATTGCTTCTTGACAAAAGTAGTCAACTTTCAGTTCCTGAGTACCTGAAGTGAATAAATGGTGTAGTGAAAAAACCCAGTTTCCAAAGCCAAACTGAAGTGACGGGTGGATTAGTATAACTTTCTGTAGGTGAAATGTCTTGCAGAGACACTATTGGGCTGTGAATATAGAACTTGGAATTCTAATACTGGAAGCTGGCTTAAGAAATTCTCTAACTCATTACAGTTTTTCCTACAGAATTGCTTATAACCCTTCCAAGAGAATTTATCCTTTCATCCCTGAGGGCAGAGATTTGCATGATACCTTTTTATAGTGTTTAATTACTTTTCTAGTTAGAATTATATCAAAACTAAATCTTTCTTACTACAATTTAAGCCTTTTACATTTGCTAATGTCCTCCTTGGAGATGGAGAGTATTTAATAACTACCTTCCTTAAGAGGTCAGAAAGCTTCTGTTAATTCAAATCACTAAAAATTTTCAACAATTTATAATTTAAACAAATTCAGTTTCATGGCTTCCCATTCTTTAATGTAGTCTATTAGATTTATATATTTTTTTCGAGGAAAGCCGACAGGATTCAGAGGAGAGCTTACATAAAAATTTTTTTAAATTGTGGTAAAATGTACAAAACAAAATTTACCATTTTAACCAATTTTAAGTGTACAGTTCAATGTTATGTAAGATTTTAAATTCATTTCTGGCCCTCAAAGTCATTTGTCTCTGTTATGTTTTCAAAGTGAGTTGTTCTTTAGCATTTGTGACAAGAGGCAAATAACACTTTTCGATTTTTTTTTTTAGAGAAATTTAACTTAGGAGTTAGTAGTACTGGACTTGTTTCTCAGTATAGGTATAAGGAAAATATCTGACTAGCATATAGACAGCATTGGCTGTTTCTCTCCCTCCTAATGAATAATTAGGCTGGTGCTTTGCAGTTTTATGTTGCAACATCCTAGGTTGCCTCCAGGTATCTTCAGGAAGCAGTGTGTATTTTTTGGAACACTACATGTGTCCATGGTGGATGGAACAGATGTTTTCTAGAAAAGTAACTTGGGAAAAACATCTTTGTAAAATAATATCCTACTGACTTTCTCAGCATTGTCAGAGGCACCCTACTGGATAAAATAAAGGTATAACCACTACACAATGAAGTGAAATCAGAATCCAGATGTGAAAATCTGTTGTACTTCTTATCTGAGCTGAGTGTCTCCCCTGCCTGGTCTTAATCCATTTCTCAGTCACCCGTATGCCAAGTGAGTTTCTGATCCACTCCCTGGTTTATCTGTATGAATCTAGGAAAAGTCCTTTTATGATACATAAAACATGATGTTAATACTGGTTTCCTTGAAAAATGTGTGCCAAGCAGCAGTTTTAGGAAGAGAGTAGGGAAGGGTTGCATAACACTAAGTGATAGAGTGTTGTACACTCTTGCATTTTTAAGAGGTTGGGAGTTCTTGCTTTGGGCTTTTTTTTTTTTTTTTGAGGAAGATTGGCCCTGTGCTAACATCTGTTGCCGGTCTTCCTCTTTTTTCTTTTTTTTTCTCCCCGAAGCCCCGGTACACAGTTGTGTATCAAAGTTGTGGAGTTGTAGCTCTTCTGTGTGCGACACTGCCTCAGCATGGCTTGATGAGCGATGAGTAGGTCTGTGCCCAGGATCTGAACCTTTGAACTGGGCCACTGAAGTGGAACGCGTGAACTTAACTGCTACTCCACTGGGCTGGCCCGGCCCCCTGGGCATTCTTCTTTTCCACTTTTTTCGGTCTTTCTTTAGTGCCACACACAAGTTGGGACTCTGGGTGTGATATTGAATAGTTTACAAATAAAGCATCCAGATTCATTTTACTTTTAAAAGGCTGTGGGACTTGCATTTCCAATCATAGATCTCATGAGAACTAATCTCCAGTGTGGCTATGGTGGGTGGAGGTGGTTTCTTTACTACCTCTTATCATCCCACACCCCTACACACAAAATTTGTCTAGCACATAACAGCAAAAAATGTCAACTAGATAGTATTTAAGCAAATGTATTTTGGATAGACTCCTAGCAGGTAGTGTAATATAAAAGCAGAAGATAGACTCTGTCATAATTTGCTCTCTAATAGGAAAAGAACATGCCTGAAACTATCAGAGAAAAGTTTTGGGATAATAAGGAGGAAACATTCATATGTTAATACTGAATTAACTGAGTAAAATTTCAGTACAGTTAGGAATGGACCGAATCAAATAGAACCAGTGATTCACAAAGATTGAGTGCCTGCTATGACAAATGGCTTTCTTAGAAGTTTTGAAATGGTTGGGGGATTTGAACTGATGGAAAATCAGTGTATTATAGGTAGAGGATGTTTCCTGAATGAAATCAGGAAGGAGCATGTGGAGCAGAGCCATCTAGAAGAGTGGCTTGGCTAGAATATAGTTAATGGGATCAGGAATGACAAGACATGGAGCTTATTTTTATTTTTGGTTTGGAAAAGTGTTGATTTTTAAAAAATTGACATAAAATTAAATCATGGTAAAGTGAACAATTCACTGGCATTTAGTGTATTCACAATATTGTGCAACCACCACCTCTGTGTAACCAAAACATTTTCATCACTCCAAAAGGAAACCCTGCACCCATTAAGCAGTTGCTCCCCATTCTCTTCTGCCTCCAGCCTCTGGCAACCACCAATCTGAATTCTTTCTCTATGGATGTACCTATTCTGGATATTTCATATAAATGGAATCGTATAATATTTGTCCTTTTGTGTCTGGGTTCTTTCAAGATTCATCCATGTTGTAGAGCATGTATCAGTACTGCATTCCTTTATACGACCAAATAATATTCCAATGCACATATATGTATGTATACACAAATTGTGCTGTATATATATATAAATATATATATATTTGTATGTGTGTGTATATACACACACACACCACAATTTATTGTCCATTCATCAGTTGGTGGACATTTGAGCTGTTCTCACCTTTTGGCTATTGTGAATGGTGCTGCTCTGAACATGCATATACTTGTATTTGTTTGAGTACCTGTTTTCAGTTCTTTTGGGTATATACATAGGAGTTGAATTGCTGGGTCATATGGTAATTCTATGTTTAACTTTTTGAGGAACCACCAAACTGTTTTCCACAGTGGCTGAATCATTTTTCATTCCCCCTAGCAATGTATGAGGGTCTGTCCCAATTTCTCCACGACCTCACCAACACTTATTTTCCTTTTTTAAATTATAGCCATTCTAGTGGGTATGAAGTGGTGCCTTATTGTGATTTTGATTTGCATTTCTCTAATTACTGATGATATTGAATGTCCTTCTATATGTTTGTTGGCCATTTGTATATCTTCTTTGGTGAAATATCTATTCAAGTCTTTAACCTGTTTTTTAATTGGATTGTTTGTCTTTTTCTTGTCCAGTTGTAAGAGTTTTTTATGTATTCTGGATAGCAGATATTTGATTTGCATATATTTTCTCCCATTCTATAGATTATCTTTTCATTTTCTTGATAATGTCCTTTGCTGCGCAATATTTTTAATTTTTTTTTTTTTGAAGGAAGACTAGCCCTGAGCTAGCATCCGTTGCCAATCCTTGTCTTTTTTGCTGAGGAAGACTGGCCCTGGGCTAACATCCATGCCCATCTTCCTCTGCTTTATATGGGACACCGCCACAGCATGGCTTGGCAAGTGGTGCATCTGTCCGCGCCTGCGATCCAAACCTGCAAAATCCCGGGCCGCCAAAGCAGTGGGCGCGAACTTAACCACTATGCCACCGGGCCGGCCCCTCACAATGTTTTTCATTTTGATGAGGTTCACTTTATCTAATTTTTTGTTGTTGCTTGTGCTTTTGATTTTGTATCAAATAATCCTTTGCCAATCCAGGGTCATGACGATTAACTTCTAGGTTTTCTTCTAAGAGTTTTATGGTTTCACTTATATTTAGGTCACTCATTCATTTTGAGTTAATTTTTGTATATGATGTGAGGTAGGAGTCCAGGTTCATTCTGTGGAGCTTAATTTTGGTCATGTTATGTGCTCTGGAACTGGCTTCTCATTGAGTCTGCATTCAATATATCCTTTACTTGTATTAAATATATGCTCTGTGGCAATCACTAAAAATTGGGCCAGAAAAGTGCAAGGTTTTCTGATGGAGAAAAAAACTTATGGATGTTCTACTGGTATCCAAAACTAAATGTGTTTAAATGGTTAATTTATCCTTGTCCCCAAGCCCAACCAGCTTTTCTTTCTGACTTTTCCCTGTTAATAGCTCAGTGGTCTCCCAGACATTAGACTTAAACTGAGTTATTTCCAATGCCCTGTCTTTCCTGGACACCCCAGATTATGTGCCAAATCCAGTTCATTTCCACTCTGCAATGCACCTCCCAACCGTCTCTTTTTTCCATTCCCCCTGCCACCAGCTTAGTCCGTAGATTGTTGCCACTTTAGCAGGGTAACATAGGAATAGTCTCCAAATGGGTTTTCTACACCTGGCTCTCTTCCTTCCAGTCCATTTTTTGGTCATCCCACCACCAGATCACTCTTTCTAAATCACAGTTTTGATCTGGGTCCTTCTTTTCTCAGACACCTTTAACAATGCCTGTTGCATGCCAGATAAAGAGCAGAGAGTTTTAGCTTGTCGTTCAGGGCCCTCCAAAGATTGATCCCACATATCTGCCTCTATCTTCCTGGCACATCTTTGTGCTGGATATCCTGCTTCTCTCTGCCCCATACAGACTGGTCTGCTGCTCATTGCCCACATATACTTTTACTTTCCTAATTTTAAACTTTTTTCTTCTACCTAGAATGCTGTTCTTTCCTGTCTTTATGCCATATGAAATTCAGTTATTTATTTGAAATTGGGGCACTAAGCACTGTTCTTAGTGCTGTCTTCTCTGAACTCTGCTCTTGCCTTTTTAATAACATTTGTCATATACTGTACACACCCTGGAGAGGAAAATGCCTAAGGGGCTTTGTTTTTCCCTAAGCATCTGATGCAATGCTTTGTATATAGTAGGTGCTCAGTAAATTTTTGAAGTAATACATGAAGGTCAGTGGGAGTAAAGACTTCATTTTTATGGAAATCTTGAAGTATAGTGCTGTTAGAAGAAACAAGTCCTATAAACTAAGTTCCTTTTCAGGCTTTTTTGATTGTGGGTTTAATTTGCACATGAGATTTAACTGTTGCTAATAGTTCCATACATAATTTGAAATGCAAATTAAGATTTAAGTAACAACAAGAATACTGTTTCTGGAAGCAACTTGTGCCCTCTAAAGACTGGCCCCTTTATAAGGATTGATCCTTTATAATCAGTTTATGAGAGAATTTATTATTCAGAAAAATTAGGTAACATTTAGTTATTTAGATGTGAATGGAGAAAAATATTTTGTAAGCTCTCTAAAGTTCTTTTGGATCTTTGCCAGTGTGTTTCATTGAGGAAGACTTTAAAAAGTAATGTAAATATATAGTAAGTTCAAATAGTTTAGAAGGGTCTAAACAGGGGTTGCAAACTAAAATGCCTATAGGTGCCAAATGGGGAACATGAACAGTTGAAGTGTGTGTGAACTGGAAAGCACTTGCCTTTTATAAAGAGGATGTCTGATATTTGCCTTAAGTAAAATATTGCCGTGCTGGAATGGGGGTCCAGTGTTCTTAGATTTTTCTGTTTTTTTCAAGAGAAGCCAGAAATTCAAGGTTTTATGGGAAATTTCTTGATTTTCAAATGTTGGCAACTAATTTAAATATTTTTAAAATACTGCATTGGGTAAATAAAGCGTGTCTGTAGGTAGGATGTGGTCCTTGGGCCACTGATTTGCAGCCTCTGGACTAAAAGTGAAAAGCAAAAATCCCCTCTCCTTTCCAGATACAGCCACAACAATTTCTTCTGTATCTTTTAGGAAATTTCTATTCCTGTAGAATTTGGCATGCATATATATATGTATATCTATACACATATACACACATGCACACACACACACTTGCATATACATACATATGCATAGAAGAATTTTCTATGTGTGTATATATAAAATTATATATATAAAATTTTTTTACAGAAATGGTATTGCAATTTGAATAATTATCTAGTTAGAATTATTACTAGAGTAGTGGGTACCCCGGCCCTTGTACCTCCTTTGCTTCAGTGGGAACTGAATTAGTTGTCAAGGTACTTGGATAGGCTGATCAAATAGATATGTTTTTTAAATTAACAGTGCAGTGGTGGATTGGTTCTCTGCAAGTATAGTAAAATTCCTTAACTGTATTAAGCAACAGACTTTCATCCAGTAGTTACATATAATTATTAAAACTTCGTTTTGCTCTGTTAAGAGCAAAATATGTTAAGTAAACTAACATTTAAATAAACATCTAATAGTGAGCTCATCTGAGTTTACATACTTATATTTTACTTATATTGTCAGGGGACACATTTTATAAGTTGAACTTTTTAGGGACCCAGAACACAAGACTGAAACTCACTGAAGAAGTTCAACTTATTAAATCACCTTGTGCAGATGAAACTAATGCATTTTTCACTTGTTGGAAAGGTAATTGATTTTGTAAGTGGTTTCCTAATGATTTGCCAGAGTTAATGTACGTCTTGGGAGGGGGAGCAGTTTATTCCAAATATAAAACTTCACCCCACTGAATTTACTGTGTACTGGATTTTAAAAGACTCACTTTTAAAAATGAACAGTTGTGTTTTCTTGTAATGTTTGAGCCTCTGGTCTGTAACTTGTTTCCAAGGGTTCACACTTGAATTATTGTGCTTGAGGTCAGAGATTCACAGCCTATTATGGAGCAACAGCCTACTAATGATTGACTGAATGATACATGATGTGATTCTAAAGTGCTTTCTGGGCATTTATTTTCTCAAGTAAATTTTGCTTTTTTTTTTGAGGAAGTTTGGCCCTGAGCTAACATCTGTTGCCAATCTTCCTCCTTTTTTTGCTTTTTTTTTCTCCCCAAAGCCCCAGTAAATAGTTGCATGTCATAGTTGTGCATCCTTCTAGTTGCTCCATGTGGGACGCCACCTCAGCATGGCTTGATGAGCAATGCGTTGGCCCGCGCCGAGGATCTGAACCGGTGAACCCCGGGCCGCCAAAGCAGAGTGCACGAACTTCACCGCTATGCCACCAGGCTGGCCCCAATTTTGCTTTTTAGTTTTTTAAATACAATATTTAATAACGGACTTTGAGAGAGTGGAAATCACTAGCTGAGAGGTGGGGTTTGCATGGAACTATAACTGGGAACCACTGCCTTTTAAATTTTCTTAAAATTAAAAAAATAACTTTTATTATGACATAAACAGTGTTGTTATGACATAAATCTTATTGCAGATAAGCTGGAAAGTACCAGTAAGCAAAAAGAAAACAAAAATAAGCCATACTCACAGGATCCAGAGATAGAAAATTTTAACCTTTTGATCTGTATTTTTCTAAACTATAGTGTGTGTGTCTACCTGTCTTTGCTCTACAAAAGTAGAGTATTTACTATATTCCAGGTACTGTTTTAAGTGATTACATCTATTATATAATTTGACACTCACAGTAATTCTAGGAAATAAATACTGTTATCCTCATTTTACAGAAAAGGAAAAGAGGCTCAGTAAGGTTAAGTAACTTACCTCAAGTTCTGTGGCAGATAAGTGATGGAAATAGGATTCAAATGTAAGCAGCCTGGAATCAGAGTCTGTGCTCCCGACTGCTCTGTTTTACATACGGTATGGGTTTCTAGGGCTGCTGTAACAATTACCACAAACTGGGTGACTTAGAAATTGATTCTATTAGAGTTCTGGAGGCTGGAAGTCTAAAATCAAGGCATGGCATGGCCGTGCTCCCTCTGAAGGTTCCAGGGAAGAATCTTTCCTTATCTCTTCTTAGTTTGTGATGGCTTCTGGCATGTCTTGGTGTTCCTTGGCTTGTGGCTGCATCACTCCAGTCTCTGCCTCAGTAGTGATGTGGCCTTCTTCCTTGTGTGTGTCTCCAGATCTCCCTCTCCTTAGGAGGACACCAGTCAGTTGGATTTAGGGCCCAACCTCATCTAGTATGACCTCATCTTAACTAATTACATCTGCAAAGACTATTTCCAAGTAAGGTCACATTCTGAGTTTCTGGGTGGACGTGAATTTGGGGGTCAGTCTTCAACCAGTACACACACTATTTGTAATTTTGTAATTTGTTTTCACTTAACAATCTCTTAAGACCATTTCTCCATTCTTTTCTTTCTTTTTTTGCTGAGGAAGATTAGCCCTGAGCTAACATCTGTTGCCAATCTTCCTCTTGTTTTTGCTTGAGGAAGATTAGCCCTGAGCTAACATCTGTGCCAGTCTTCCTCTACTTTATATGTGGGTTGCCGCCACAGTGTGGCTGATGAGTGGTGTAGGTCCGTGCCCAGGATCCGAACCTCCGATCCTGGGCCTCTGAAGTGGAATGCCCCGAACTTAACCACTACGCCATGGGGCCAGCCCCCATTTCTCCATTCTTAATAAATAGGGTTCTACACTTTTACTTTTAAAGGTTTCATAGTATTCTGTGACATGGATATAGAATAATTTAATAATCCCTTTTTGTTGGGTATGTTTCAGTTTTTTGTCAATATAAACTCAATATTGAACATCCTTGTCGCTAAATCTTTGCTTGCATTCTTAATTATTTCCTTAAAATTTATTCCTGAAATTAGATTGCTAGGCTGAAGATAAACATGGCTTTTAATGCTCGCAATACTTAACTGTCAAATTGTTTCCTCCATAAAGGTCGGACTAATTTGTATTTCTACTACTACTATATGAGTGACTATTTCTTTAATATCTCATCAATGCAGCATAATATAATTTTAAAAATTTTCTTTTCAGTTTGATAAAAAATATGATCTCATTTTAATTTGTATTTTGTTATTTCTAATGAGTACTTTTATGAATTGACTAAACGTGCCCTTTGTCCATTTTTCCATAGGGAAGTTTGCCTTTTTGGGAAATGGAAATATTCTTTTTTCCTGGCTGTAAAAATAATAATACTGAATACAGAAACCCAGCAAATTCAGAAATGTTGAAGGAAGACAATAAAGCCACTTGTAATACTGCTCAAAGCTATCACTGCTGTCAGTTTGTGTTCATATATGTGCATATATAGATATTCATATACATATTATATATTTTAAGTTAAAATATAATCATATAATATATACTGCTTTATAGCCTACTTTTTCACTAAACATTATAGATATCTTTCCCTGTTTTTCAGCTGCTAGTATTCCATTACTTGAGTATCCTGTACCTTATTTAAGCAGCTATTTATTGATTTTTTTCACTGTTATAAATATCTGTTCACTTGCTTAAATATTTTCATCTGTCTTAATTTTTAAAAAAATTGTAATATATAATCCATGTATTTATTTAAGACAGATTCTTAGAAGTGGAATTGCCAGGTCAAAGGTATGCTCTTGTGAAGGTTCTTGATAAACCTTGCCACATTGCCTCCATGAAGGATGTACCAATTAATAATCTTAACAGTTAGGCATTAGAAAGTCTGCTTTCTGAGAGTTAAAATTTTTCATTTTTGTTGAGTAGATTTATCTGATAAATAAAAGGCATTACTTGTTTTAGTTTGCATTTCCTTGATTGCCAGTGAAGTCTTACGTTTTGTGTGTGTGTGTGTGCGCGTGCACGTTGGCTATTTTTTATAGACTTAACATTTTTATTTTGGAAAAAAGTGTGATGAACCCTATATACCCATCATCTTGATTTCACAATCACTAATGTTTTGCCTTTTTTCTACTTTTTCCTCACTAGAAGAACGATATTTTAAAGCAAATTCCTGCTATGTGGTGGCTACTTGTTTTGGTTTTTAAAATGTAACAACTTTACTGAGATATAATTTACATATCATAAAATTCACCTATTTAAAATGTACAATACAGTGATTTTTGTCAATGTATAGATTTGTGCAGCCATCATCACAATCCAGTTTTAGAACATTTCTGTCAACTCTAGTAGTACCTTATGCCAGTTTGTGGTCAGTCTCCACTCTCACCCCCAACCCCATGCAACCACCATTCTGTTTTCTGTCTCTTTGGATTTGCCATTTCTGGATATTTCATATAAATGTAAACATGCAGTATGTGGCCTTTGTGACTGGCTCCTTTCCCTTAGCATAATGTTTTCAAGGTTTATCCACGTCGTAGCATGTATCATATATGGAAATTCATTGTGTTTTATTGCTGAATGTTATTCTAATACATTAAAAAATAATCATTATTATTAAAAAATAATTATTCAAATGGTACCAAAGATTTTTCAATGAAAAGTAAGTCTTTTTCGATTCTAGACTTCCTGTCTCTTGCCAGAGGCAGTAACCATTATCAAATTTCCTGTGTACCTTTCCAGGTGTTAGTCCACTTAGTTTTTTTTTTTTTTTAATTTTGTGAGGAAGACTAGCCCTGAAGTAACATCCGTTGCCAATCCTCCTCTTTTTGCTGAGGAAGATTGTCCCTGGGCTAACATCGTGCCCATCTTCCTCTACTTTATATGGACGCTGCCACAGCATGGCTTGACAAGTGATGTGTTGGTCCGCAAAACCTGGGCTGCTGCAGTGGAGCGTGCAAACTTAACTGCTATGCCACCTGGCCGGCCCCAGTCTACGTAGTTTTTTTTTTTTTTTTTATGTGAGGAAGACCAGCCCTGAGCTAACATCCGTTGCTAATCTTCCTCTTTTTCGCTTGAGGAAGACTGGCCCTGGGCTAACATCCATGCCCATCTTCCTCTACTTTATATGGGATGCCGCCACGGCGTGGCTGACAAGCAGTGCGTCGGCAGGCGCCCGGGATCCGAACCGGCGAACCCTGGGCTGCCAAGTGCGAACTAAACCGCTGCGCCACCGGGCCAGCTCCCTACATAGTTTTTTTTTTTTTTTTTTTTTTTAAGGAATATTGTCCCTGAGCTAATATTCTCTTTTCCCTCCCCAAAGCCCCCAGTACATAGTTGTATATCCTAGTTGTAGGTCCTTCTGGTTCTTCTATGTGGGATGCCGCTTCAGCATGGCTTGATGAGTGCTGAGTAGGTCCGCGCCCAGGATCTGAACTGGTGAACCCTGGGCCACTGAAGCAGAACGCCCGAACTTAACCATGGGCTGGCCCCTCTACGTAGTTTTAATACCTGTAAGTGTCCTTGCTTTTTGGCGTTTTTGTCATTTTAAAAATTGTTATTTGTTAAGTTGTCTTTTGTGTATGTTTTTCAGGTTTCCTATTTGTGTTTTAAGTTCTTAAAATTTTATTTGGCTATATAATCACAAAAAATAATACATGTTTCTTGTGAAAAGTTTAGATAGTACCTAAATCCGTGTGTTTCCCTCATCCCACTCTCTAGAAGTGGCTATTATTCTATTCCTTTTTTTGTGCCGAGAAAGATTGGCCCTGAGCTAACATCTGTTGCCAGTTATCCTCTTTTTGTTTGAGGAAGATTGTTGCTGAGCTAACATCTATGCCAGTCTTCCTCTATTTTTTTTCTTTTTGTGAGGAAGACCAGCCCTGAGCTAACGTCCATTGCCAATCGTCCCCTTTTTGCTGAGGAAGACCGGCCCTGGGCTAACATCCGTGCCCATCCTCCTCTACTTTATATGGGATGCCACCACAGCATGGCTGACAAGTAGTGTGTCGGCGGGCGCCCAGGATCCGAACCTGCGAACCCCGGGCTGCCAAGCGCGAACTAAACCGCTGTGCCACTGGGCCGGCCCCTAGTCTTCCTCTGTTTTATATATGGGATGCTGCCACAGCATCGCTTGATGAGCAATGTGTAGGTCCATGCCCAGGATCTGACCCCTCGAACCCTGGGCTGCCAAAGTGGAGCACATGAACTTAACCACTACACCACTCAGCCAGCCCCATTTTTTTTTTAATTTTTCTGTTTTATTATTTTATTTTATTTTTTGTTGAGGAAGATTAGCCCTGAGCTAACATCTGTGCCAGTCCTCCTCCACTCTGTATGTGAGTTGCCGCCACAGCATAGCTGAGTGGTGTAGGTCCATGCTTGGGATCTGAACCTGCAAACCTAGGCTGCTGAATCAGAGCACACCAAACCTAACCACTACACCATGGGTCTGGCTCCCATTATTCTATTCTTTCAGAGACGTTCTTTACCTTTGTAGGCGTGTATTTGACCAGAGTGGTCATAGTCCTTATGTATTCTAATGAGAGGTTATCATTACACTTTTCTCCATTCTCCATGCAGATTTGAATCCTTTCTGCTGTTTTTCTGAAAAAGAACTTTTTTCTATTTAGATAATTAAAAGTCGTGGAAGTAGTCCCTGATAGATGTCTTTAGGTCTTCAATGTTAGGCCTTGTTGGGAAATTGTCTCTTCCACAATACATTTAAAGAAACTTTGATATGTCGTTAAGTATGGATTTTAGGCCGGGCCATTTCAGATCCATCATCCACTTTGGTTGTCAAGATTTTTCCTAACTGGGAGAACATGATCTGTAGGTGCACCATCTTGTATATAGAGGTCTTATCCCTTCCCCCATACTTAAACACACTCATGCACGGAATCATACTATACATACTGTGCTCAGGCTGACTTGTTTAACTTCACAATATGCTATGGGCATGATCTTTATTTTTTTAATGGATGCATGGTATTCCATTGTGGCTGATCATATTTTATTTAACCACTTCCTTGTGAATGGACAGTTACTTTCCAGGTATTTGCTTTTATAAAGCTGCTCTGGTACAGGTATCTTCATACACTTCTGGATACAGGCCTAGAAATAGAATTGCTGGGGCTGAGTTTAGATTTTGATAGGTAATATCAAGTTCACTCCAAAAGTATTGTATCAATTTTCATTTTTACTACCAGGATACAAGAGTACACTCTTATCACCTGAAGAGTAGTCTTTGTCTTTACATTGTTGCTCGTTTGATGGGTTAAAAATGTATTCATTTTAATTTGTATTGCTTTAATTGTGAATGAGATAGGGCATCTTTCCATATCTTTATTGGCCATTTGTATTTTTTTCCCCAGCTTTATTGAGGCCATTTGTATTTTTCTGTGACTTATTTGTGTTTTTCCTCTTTACCTCTATTGGATTGTTACTCTTTTTCTCATTGATTTGTATGAGCTTTTGCATATTAAGGAAATTAGCTTCTTATTAAATGCTTACTTTTCCTCCAATTTGTCTTTTAACTTGGTTTCTCATCTTTTTTACTATGTAGCACTTTTTTGAGAATTTTTATGAAGTTGAATGCAGCAGTATTTTCCTTTTTGATTTCTGTTTTTAGTTTCTTGCTTAGAAGTCTTTCCCCCACCTAATTGTTATATAATTATTCACCTCTGTTTTCTTTATGATTACATAGTTTACATAAATCTTTTATATAGCTGAAATTTATTTGGCAGTGTGGTGGGAGGTCAATATCTAACATGTTTTCCAGATGATTGGTCAGTTTTCCCATTTCTCCCCAATAATTTGAAATGCTGTCTTTATCATGTATCAAATGCTTATATGTATATGTGTGTGTGTGTGTTGTGTGTGTGTGTGTGTGTGTGTGTGTATTTGGGCTTCTTTTTGCCCATTTTCCTCTGTTGTATTGGTGTGTATGTCTGGTTTTCTAGGGTTGAATAAGAGTTTTAATGTTTACTTTAAAAGTGTTTTTAAGGGGAAGTATATTATAATTTAATTTTTATTTTATCCAAGTTATAAATGCACATAGTTTAAAGATTAAAGGAATTCTACTGCCTTGGTAAAAGGAACAGGGATTCTAGACACTTTTTTCCTTATCTCACTCCCCGGAGGTGATCTTTTTCAATCTTTCAACTGATTTTTGGATTTTTACCTCTCTGTTGATTTTTTCAATTTTAATTATCTCTTGACTTCCCATGGGGAGATGGGGATTTTCCTCTGTGAGAGCCAGTGTGGTGGTGAAGAGCAAAGTTCAAAATTTCTGCTACTTACTATCTCTGTGACCTTTGGCAAGTTATTTACCCTCTCTGTGCCTTGTTTTTCTTATATATAAGGACAATATCAGTTTTTATCTGAGGATTAGATAAATTAATATGTGTAAAGATTCAGAACTGTGCCTGCACATGGTAATTGTTAGTTTCATTCACACTATCTCCCACCAGGGTCGTGAATCATCCCTTTGTCCAGCGTGTCCATGCTGTACACGCTACACGCCTGTTAGTCACTTAGTAGCTATCTTAGTTATGAGATTGACTGTGGTGGTATTGCAGTGGTTGTGTTCACGTAACCCTTATTTTACTTAATAATGGCCCCAAAGCGCAAGAGTAATGATGCTGGCAATTCAGATATGCCAAAGAGAAGCCGTAAAGTGCTTCCTTTAGGTGAAAGGTGAAAGTTCTTGACTTAATAAGGAAAGAAAAAAAATCATATGCTGAGGTTGCTAAGATGTATGGTAAATTTTATTACAGTGTATTGTTATAATTCTATTTTATTATAGTTATTGTTGTTAGTCTCTTACTATCCCCAATTTATAAATTAAACTTTATCATAGGTATGTATGTATGTATGTATAGGAAAAAACATAGTATATGTAGGGTTCAGTACTGTAAGTGGTTTTAGGCATCCACTGGGGATCTTGGAATGTATCCTCCACAGATAAGGGGGGACTACTGTACTTGGATGCATTTTCCTTTTCTGCACAGTCTTGCTGCCCCAAGGATAATAATCGTCTTGATGTTTGGTTTGCTCAGTCTCTTAGCTATTTTTTACTGAGTTATCCTCAAACTCCTTGCCAACTATGAATCTCTTCTCAATAGGTTCAGACACTTCAGGTGTTCTATCTGTTTTATCTTTTTGAAGAAGTCTGTTCCAGAGAGTTTGACCTCCTCTGATCTGGACTGGGTGAGCTCTAGGTCTGCGCACAGCTCTCACCCTGGGTACCCTGGGGATTTCTTTCACACTTTCCCCTCTTTGTTGGAACCTCTGTTTCCTGGATCCCATTTTTTAAAACTTCCTGAGAGTGTAGAGGAGATAAAATTTGAGACTTTTGTGTTCTCAAACTGTATTTTACTCTGATGCTTGGTTGATATATCCCAGGTTTGGTTAGCTGGCAATTTTAAGGTTGGAATATTTTTTTCAGAATTTTGAAAGCACTGCTCCTTTGTCTTCTGTTTTTCAGTGGAAATGTTGAAATGTGATGCTGTTCTGATTCTTTGTTCTTTGAATGAATCCTATTTTTTTCCCTTTCTGGAAGCTTTTGGTAACTTGGCTGTGTCTCCAGTGTCCTGAAATGTGATGGTGATGCCTTTCAGCATGTATTTTCATACACTGTGCTCAGCTTTGGGGAGCCCTTCCAGTGTAGAAACTGTCCTCTTGTTCTTGGAAAATTTCTTGAATTAATCCTTTGATTTCATTCCTTTCATTTTCTCTGTTCTGTTTTCTTTTTTTGTGTGTGTGAGGAAGACCAGCCCTGAGCTAACATCCGTTGCCAATCCTCCTCTTTTTTGCTGAGGAAGATTGGCCCTGGGCTAACATCCGTGCCCATCTTCCTCTACTTTATATGGGACGCCGCCATGGCATGGCTGACAAGCAGTGCGTCAGTCAGCGCCCAGGATCTGAACCTGCAAACCCCGGGCTGCCAAAGCACGAACTAAACTGCTTCGCCACCCGGTGGCCCCTGTTCTGTTTTCTTAGATCACCTATTTTTCAGATATTGGACCTTCTGGTCTGGTCCTCTATCTTATCTTTTCACTTTTTGACAAAAATTTTGCTCTGTTTTCTGGGAGATCTCCTCATTGTTGTTTTCTTCAAGTTGCCTTTTCTGTTTGCTGGCTTTAGTCTTTTTCTTTCACATTAGATGCTTTACCTTAAATATTTGCTGGTTCTTGGCTATCTGCTCCTATTTAAGAGGACACAGAAAGTAGATTGGAAGCTGTGGGCATGATTGTAGGGTTTATTAACTGAGGGCTTAACAGCTCCACCTAGTTCCTCGAGGGTGGGGCAGTCCCCAGGCTATGCAGTGTTTGGATTATATTAGGGGATCTGAAATCTAACTGTTGGGTTTAGGCAAATGCATAACCTATCCTGTTTTTATGTATCTTCACCTTCACTTGTATGGTACCTGGTGCTGTTAATTCCGAACCTTTTGGGGATCCTCGTTTTAAGTCAGGTTGCCTCTCTACTTTTCCCCACTGCTGGCTGAGGAGGATTCAGCTTTCTCAGGTCGGCTAAATCATTTACCACTTGTTTGTCTACTTTCCGGTGCCCAAAATGTTGCCTCCACTTATTCACTTTGTCCTTGTGAATTTATGACTTTTTTCCCCTTTTGTCTTAGTTCATTAAGGCTGCTATAACAAAAATACCACAGACTGTGTGGCTTCTGAACAACAGAAATTTGTTTCTCACAAATCTGGAAGCTGGGAAGTCCAAGATCAAGATGCCAGCAAATGTGATGTTCGGAGAGGGCTCAATTCATGGTTCGTAGATGGCTGACCTCTTGCTGTAACCCCATGTGATGGAAGGGGTGAGGGAGCTCTTGGGAGGTCTCTTTTATAAGGGCCCTAATCCCTTTCATGAGAGCTCCACCCTCATGACCGAATCATCTCCCAAAGGTCCCACCTCCTAATACCATCACATGAGGGTTAGGATTTCAACACATGAATTTGGGCGGGGGGAGGGGACACAAACATTCATTTAGTCTATAGCACCGTACGTGTATTTTAGGAGGGTTTTGGAAGAGACCTGAGGCTAATGCATGCAGTTTTTAGTTGGAAGCTGAAAGGAAGCATTGGATTTGCATCTAGAATTTTTTATTCTCCCTTTTCATTCTTATTATGATTTATGTTATTGTTTGCATGTGATATAAAATTTTGGTATGCCAGCTGAATAGTTGATCAAATTGTGATGATGTTATATAGAGATAGCTTTCCTTCACTGAAATGGATCTGCTTTTACCTGTAGAATAAAGAAATTATAAATGGTTATCTCTGGCTATGAGATTACAGTTGGTTTTTATTTTCTTTTTTATACTTTAATTCTTTCTCTTTCTTTTTCACTTTAATTCCTAAATTTTCTACAATGAATATGTATTACTTGTGTAATTAGGAAAAAAGAATACCTAAGTAGAAAGAAATTGTTAATCAGATCCTTGGACAAAAATTGGCCCTACGTTCCAGTGCTCTTCTTTTATTTAATCCTAAATCTATCAGTTGTGCTGTGTCCTTCACCTCCTTTAGGTAATCTGTAATTAGAAACACTAATTTTTTGGGAGATGTGTGTTTTGCAGAGTTCATTCTGATCTGTCCCCTAATTTTTTATTTTGAAGAATTGCGAAACTAGAAGAGTTGAAAGACTAGGAAAATGAATACCTGTATAATTGCCATTTTACTACATTTGCTTTATTAAGCACCTTTATTGAAGTATAATTTACATATCATAAATTAATCCTTTTAAAATGGGTAATTGAATGATTTTTAGTAAGTGTACAGAGCTGAGCAACAATCACTGCAATCCAGTTGTCTAATATTTCCATTACTCCTGTAAGATTTCTTCTGCCTGTTTAGTTAGCCCCCATTCTCACCATCAGCCTCAGGCAACTGCTCATCTTTTTTCTGTCTCTGAATAATTGCTTTTATTTCACTTTTTATATCAATGGAATCATATAATATGTAGTTTTTTGTATCTGGCTTTTTTCAGTTAGCATAATATTTATGAGGCTCATCCATGTTTTAGCATGTATCAGTATTTCATTTACTTTTATTGCTGAGTAGTATTCCATTGTATGGATATATCACATTTTGTTTATCCATTTTCCAGTTGATGGACATTTGCATTATTTCTACTTTTTGGCTCTTATGAATAGCCAAAGCTGTGAGCATTTGCTTCCAAGACTTTATGTGGATGTGTGGTTTTTTTTTTTTTTTTTTTCATTTTTATTGATGTCTTAATAGTTTATAACATTGTGGGGTTTTAGTTGTACATTATTATTTGTCCGTCACCATGTGGATGCATCCCTTCATCCCTTGTGCCCACCCCCCATGCCCCTTCACCCTGATAACCACCAACCAGTTCTCTCTGTCCGTGTGTTATATTCCACATATGAGTGAGATCATGCAGTGTTTGTCCTTCTCTCTCTGGCTAATTTCACTTAACATAATACCCTCTAGGTCCATATGTGGATGTGTGTTTTAATTTCTTTTGGATAGATATCTAGGAATGGATTGCTGTTTTGTATGGTAAAGTTATGTTTAACTTTTCAAGAAACTGCCAAACTCTTCCAAACTAGTATTTTATATTCCTCCCAGCAGTATATGAGAGTTCTCTCTATGGATTTTATACGTTTTTCCCCTGAACCATTATGAGATAGACTGCAGACATCGTGACATTTCACCCTTTAGCCCTTCAGGAAATCTCTCCTAAGAAAAAGGGCGTCATCCTACATAACTGCATTATCATTGTCACTCCCAAGGAGATTAGTATGGAAACAATAGTATTATCCAATATATAGTCCATATCTAGATTTTCCTATTTGTCCCCGAAATGCCCTTTATAACTTTATTTTAAATCCAAGATCTTCTCAAGCATCTTATGTTACATTTGGTTGTCATGTCTCTTTTAGTTGTCTTTGATTTACAACAGTTCTCTCACCTTTGTCATTTGAGTGTTTTATGACATTGGCATTTTTTAAGAGTCCAGGCCAGTTGTCCACTAGAGTGTCCTATGTTGTTGATTAGTCTGATTGTTTCCTCACAGTGAAATTCAGGTTAAACATTTTTTTGTTAGAAATAATACATAGACGATTCTGTGTCTTCCATTGTATCACGTCAGGAGTCATGTGCTGTTAGTTTGTCCCCTTATTATGCTAAATTTGAGTATTTGGTTAAAATAATGTCTACCCGTTTTTCTCCTTTGTAATTAATAAGTAATCTGTGAGAGACTGTGAGAATATCCTTTGCCCTATCAATCTTTCTCTCATCTGTTTTAGTATCTGTTGATGATCCTTGCCTGAGTTTGTTTATTGCATAAGTGGTTGCATTAAGGTAATTTTCTAATTCTGTTGTTTCTTCTTCATTTATTAGTTGGCAGTCTTTTGTAAAGAGAGTGCTAATTTTTAAATGGAATTTATCAAATTAGAGTCATGAAGGATTTTATGATGAGTGAAGAAGATTTTGGGGTTTTTTTAGTATATCTTCAGAGTGTGGAACTAAGAGTATTTGCCTTACCCTCAGCCACAGAGGATCCAAAGCAAAGGTACTAGAGAGAGAGATCTTCTTGACCATTGTGAAGCTTGAAATACATAAATTTCTTCACTGTGTTTCCGTTATCTTGGGATGTTTGCTCCTTTTCTCTCTTTGAGAGACCACTCGTTTTTAGGAAATTTTTTTTCCTCAGTTTTTATTAGTTTTTCTTTGTAAACCAAATTTGATAGGTGTTTTTTTTCATATTTCTTCAAGTGGTTTATGAGTTTTTTTTGTAGTTTAACTGGTGGTAATTATGCAGTGTCATGCAAAGTAACTATTTTAAAAAATGCTTTTCTTCTGTAATGTATAAGAAATGCCATAGTTGGATGAGCTGTCTAAACCTGACTGCTTGTCATCTGTATCTGGTTTCCTAGAACATGAAAACATCAACAGAGTATGTGAGATTGTTTGCAAGTGTCACAGGACTTTTAGAGGAAATATTCTTTAAATATTGTCTTCCTTGTTTGTTCTCAGTGATTAGCTACTACTAAAAATGGCAGCAATCTCTGACATACTTATAGTGTCATTGTATTAGTTTGTAAAAGAAAAAGGGGCCTGGTCCTCTCAGGTTTGTGAGCTATCATAAAATCTACCTTTATCATGTTCTTTCTCCAAGTTCCATCTAATTTAATTTAGTCTCTTAGCTAAAGTATGTAGCTTTTTAAAGGTACCTATCTCACATGTACCAGAGAGCAGCCAAATATAGCCACAGTGTATTTGGAGATGGGTTGGCTGCAGAATGAGTAGAGTTGGCATTAATCCCATTTGGCATTATTGGTGGTGGTGGTAACATTGCATTGGCTTTGTTCATCTTATTACATAGAACTTGGCCAAGGTTATTTACCCATTTGTTCTTAGAGGAGAGAATAAGAGTGATAACACAGGCTTTAGATTCTTTCTTAGATGTGTACCCTGGTATGCAGTTTTGGAGGTGAAGTATGCTGAAGTTTTACTTTTGTATTATCTCCAAAGATGATATGGTCAGCATTGTTCTTTAGGGGAGATGAAACTGAAAGGTTTTAAAGCTGGCCCCTGTAGGACACCGTCAGGAAATCTCAAAGGCAAGACATATTAGACCTGTGTAGAACATTTTTTTTTAATTATTTTTTTATTGATGTCTTAATAGTTTATAACATTGTGGGGTTTTAGTTGTACATTATTGTTTGTCTGTCACCATGTGGATGCATCCCTTCACCCCTTGTGCCAACCCTCTACCCCCCTTCCCCTTGGTAACCACCAGTCAGTTCTCTCTGTCCGTGTGTTCATTTATATTCCATATATGAGTGAATTCATGCAGTGTCTGTCCTTCTCTCTCTGGCTTACTTCACTTAACATAATACCCTCTAGGTCCATCCATGTTGTTGCAAATGGGACAATTGTGTCTTTTCTTATGGCTGAGTAGTATTCCATTGTATATATATACCACATCATCTTTAACCAATCATCAGTCGAGGGACACTTGGGTTGCTTCCACTTCTTGGCTATAGTGAATAATGCTGCAATGAACATAGGGGTGCATAAGCCTCTTGTGATGGTTGATTTCATGTCCATTGGGTTAGATGCCCAAGAGTGGGATTGCTGGATCATAAGGCATTTCTATTTTTAATTTTTTGTGGACTCTCCATACTGTTTTCCATAGAGGCTGCACCAGTTTGCATTCCCACCAGCAGTGAATGAGGGTTCTGTGTGGAACATTTTAATCAAAGGTGTATGTGAAAGTTTTGGTATTTCTTTTCAAAGCTTATGCATTTTCCTCTATATGCAGTAACAACAGCTAGATTTGAACATGGAGTGTTGGTTTATAGTTTAGCTTTTTAGCGCTTTTTCCTTTTTAAAAGATAAACAAAGTTCCTAGTATTTTTTAGAAAATAGCTCTCTGACTAGGCTGTAGGATAAGATACATTTGACCACTGCTGGCTTATTGTCAGTTCCCTGTTAGGTAAGCACACTTTTGAAAACAATACTTAATTATAGATTTACCTGATCATTTCGTAACTGCTACTTTAAATTATGTCCCAAAGAAAGTTTCATGAACAACAGTAAGCCACAAACATTTTGTTTATGAAGATAGCTTTGTCTGAATCACATTTTCTGTTCGTCATTCTGGCAATTTTTGTGTACCATACATTTTCATGTCTCCTCTGGGCCAGTGTTCTAGTATCTTCAAAAATTTCAGTTAGCACTGAACCTAGTGATCATTGACCTTTTCAGGAAGTATTCATGACAGTTAAATCTGGGAGGCAAGAAAATGGGAGTTAGTTCTAAATATGCATCTTTAATGGAAATTAAGTTCTTGAAAGCAGAGTTATGAAGGAAATGACTCAGCAGAAAACAGCACATTTTAAATTGTAATCCTTAGTCTGCCTTCATAGTCATAGTTTTTTTCCTTTTGTGATGAACATTTTCAAATATACAGTAAAGTAAAATGATAGAATGAATAGCCATTGTATTAGTTTTTTGCTGCTGCAATAAATTACCACAAACTTAGTGGTTTAAAAAAACACCAATTTATTATTTTACAGTTACGGAGCTCAGAAGTCCAAAATGGGTTTCACTGGGCTAAAATCTAGAGGTTCTCAGGGCTGTTCTTGCTGGAGAATCCATTTCCTTGCCTTTCCTGCTTCTAGGGGCCACACGCATTCCTTGACTTATGGCTTCATTTCTCCATCTTCAAAGCCAGCATGTCTTGTGAGTCCTTCTCACACTGCCATATCTCTGGTTCTCTCAATTCCCTCTTCCACTCTTAAGGAAGTGATTACATTGAGTTCAGTTGGATAATCCAGGATAATTTCGCTATTTTCAGGTCAGCTGATTAGCAGCTTTAATTCCCCTTTGCCATGTAATGTAACATATTTACACATTATGGGGTTTAGGACATTACTGGGATGATGAAAATGTTCCTAAACATGGTGATGATTTTCCAATTTGGTAACTTTACTAAATATCATTGAATTGTACAATTGAAATGGGTGAATTTTATGCTATGTAAATTATACTTCAATAAAGTTGTTTTTTAAAAAATCCTTTAGAGGCTCTCCTTTGCTTTTAGGAGTAAGTCCACATTTCTTAGTGAAGCATATTGGCTCCATTCTAATTGAATTTTTTTTTAAATTGTGGTAAAATAACATAAAATTTACCATCTTAACCATTTTTAAGTATACAGTTCAGTAGTGTTAAGCATATTGTGCAATGATCTCCAGAACTTTTTCATCTTGCAAAACTGAAACTCTATACCCATTAAACAGTAACTCCTCATTTCCCCTTCCTTCAGCCCCTATCAGTCATCATTCTACTTTCTGTTTCTATGAATTTGACTACTCTAGATACCTCATATAAGTGGAATAATACAGTATTTGTCTTTTTGTGACAGCTTTTTTCATTTAGCGTAATGTCCTCAAGATTCATCCACGTTTTAGCAGGTGACATATTTTCCTTTTTAATAATATTCCATTATATGCATATACTACATTTGTTTATCCATTCATCCGCTGGTGGACACTTGGGTTATTTCTACCTTTTGGCTATTGTGAATAATGCTGCTATGAACATGGGTGTGTAAATACCTCTTTGAGACTCTGTATTCAGTTCTTTTGGATATGTACCCAAAAGTGGGATTACTGGATCTGAGTTAAGTTTTAATTTACCTTTCCAGCACCTCTTTTGCCTCTTGTAACAGACTTTGCACCAGACATCCGGACTCTATCCCTGGAACACACTATACAAGTTTGAATTAGTCTGGGTTTATTATGTTGCAAATAGCAAACTCACTTCAAACTAGATGATGCTAAAGGGGCGAGGGGTATTTTAAGGATGTTGCTATGTTACAGACTTCAAAGACAGGAATATGTTTGGGCTTCAGGAACAACTGGAACCAAGGACTCAAAATACTGTCAGATTTCTTTCTATGTATGTTGTATATCTAGGTGTTTGCAGTGGTCTTCTGTCTCTGCTAAAGAGAACCATGACTGTCAAAAGCTCCCAGATGTGTAGTTTATAGCTCAGGTACTATGAGAAAAACTCTTTTCCAGTTCTAAATTCCTGGGTGCCCCCACCCCCATGTCGACTCTGGAGTGACCTCGCTCTGTACTGTGGAGTCCTATGTGGAAGTGGGAGCGTTGCCTAAACAAGTAACAACTACAGATCCTCTCGTCCCCCTCCCCAGTGAGAGATGACTCCTAGTCTGGTCCAGCTATCATACTGTGACTTGTCACGGGTGCCCCATCCCACCAGCTGAAGGTCTCTGGGAGATAGCTCTGCTTTCCCTAGTTTGGTCTTGATTGGTTCAGATGTACATTTGCACGATCAGCAGTCTGTGGGCTAAATGATACATTTTGTTGTTGTCATTTCTCTGCCCTCTGTCATATAGTCCCAGTATACATATGTGAGAAACCAGATGAAAAGGAAGAAAGAAAAATAATGTATTTTGGTCTCTGGTTTATTCCACTCAACAAATATTTATTAAGCAACTTCTATGTGCCAGGCACTGTTCTCAGGCCGGAGCATACATGCAGTCAGAATATGGAGCATATACTATCTTCTACAGGGCTGGAGCAGTAAGAGAAAATCAGCAAGTCTCATGGTCACCCGTTAACTCATTTCACTGACAGAGGACTGAAGGCCTTGGCTCGCTTACCCCAGAAAGATTCCCCATGTCTGATATTCTTCAGGACCGTACTTGAGGGGAGCACAGGGGTGGTAGGGGTAGGGTCGGAGATAGTTCCTATACGAGGGCCGTGCTGCTTTAGCTTTCCCCTTCCAGTAAGATGCCACTTTTGAACCTAGAGTTTGACTAGGGGTATAATAATTACAGGCTCCTGATGATAGAACTCCTTGAAAACTGCAGTTCACTGCTTATCCATTTCATACTGCTGCATTTCCTTTGATAAATAACGAACTCCAGTAATATTATAATTAGACTTTTTAACCTCCAAGATTGCTGGAGAATAGCTAGGACCAGGTTAGGTCCCTTAGCTGGACTTATCTTTCCATTTTAAAGGTCTCTACCTCAGGGCATGGATGGAAAATTCTGGATTTAGGGGTTTCCCAAGTCTTCTATGGGATGTCATCCCCTACGTTTCCCCCCTCCCCAGCTGCATTTCTCTCAGATGTACTTTATATTGAGGGAGGGGATGGCAGTTTGGGGAACACTGTTAGAGGTTTCAGGTCTCTGGCTTTAGGCATAAAGGGCTTTGCTTAATCAAGTTATGTTCTTGTCTTGTGTGTCATATCTCCTCTCTGGGAGGCCAGATTGGATTGTCTTGCAGAACCTTACTGAAGTTAGCACAGTCTTCTGTGAGCAATTTTCTTTTATTGTCCAAAGCTCCTAAAGCTCCATCTAGTTTTGGAGTGTAACCAACTGCTAGCTTCCTAGCCTGAGGTGGAGGAGGCCTCATTTCTTCCTACCTCACTTTGTCTTTGTTACAGGTTTTGGGTTTGTCACTTTTGCAATACTTCAGTCTTGCATCAGTTAGGACTTTATTGGAGGCGGTGAGCAGAAACCTGTCTTAAGCTAGCCTGAGTAAAAATGAGAATCTTGAGGATACTGGGATATCTTAGAATCTAAGTTAGAAATTCATTTGGGCTTCAGAAACAACCAGAACCAAGGACTTGAATGTTGTCAGGCCTCTCTTTTTCTGGCTGTTTGTGAGTTTGTGGTGTTCTTTTCTCTCTGAAGGCTGCTTTTCTTTGCCCTTCAGTCCAGGGGACAAAATATGGCACTAAAAGCTCCGTCCAGGTACTCAGGGAGAAATTGCCATCTCTTTCAGCTCCAGTCCCAAAATTCTCAGGAAGTTCAGATTGACTCAACTTTGGATCAGGAGTTCATTCCTGGACTAATCAGTTGTGGCTTGGAGCAGAGTGATATATTAACATGAAAGTTCCCTAAGTTATGTTCTTGTCTTGTTCTGGATCTGTTTTCCAGGGGATAAGGAGGGCAATTCCCAGAGAGAAGGGGCATGCAACTCTCACATATCTGTGTGCCTTTGCACATTCTCTCCCTCTATCCGAAATGCCCCTCTTCCCCTTTCTCTAGGTGGTTAACCAGTCCATCGAGGTACAGTTTTGATATTACCTGATCAATGAGGCTTTCCCCAAATTCTTAAGTTTGAGTAGGTATTTCCTCTTCTGTACTTTCATAGTCCTTGGTTACCTTGTTTCTTCTCTGACATTTATCGCATTGAGTTATGACTATTTATTCCCAAATCTTTCTTAATAGACTTTATGTTCTATTAAGATAGACTTAATAGACTGTCTTAATAGATAGTCTATTAGCAGACTATCTAGATAGTAGATAGTCGGTAGCAGACTTTGTCTTATTTACCTTTGCATTTCCAGTACCTAGAGTCATGAATGAGTGAAAACTTAAATAAAAGAAGGGAAATATAAAAGAAATAAATACTGTATACTTATGGATTGGCAGATAGGGAAAAACTTTTTGTGCTTATGATATAGTTTGACTGATTCACAGATGAATGGTGGTTGGTTCCTTCAGTCCTAGAAACTGTGGTGGGAGTAGGAAATAGCATTTAGGGTGGTCTGAGCATAAGCATACCATACTTGAGTTACGGCAAGGTGCCATCACGTCTCAACTTGTACTCCCACTTGATTTCCCAAGTCTGAACTTTGCTGTTTATTGCACTTGCCATGTAAGTGTCACCAAGGGCTAGGATCATAAATAGGGCAGGATCCCACCCATACCCAAGAGTTCATCCAGGTTTTTTTTTTCTCTTAAAAATCTTCTTCAACACAAGGTGCTTAGACAACTGGATAACCACAGGCAGGATCCCACCCATACCCAAGAGTTCATCCAGGTTTTTTTCCTCTTAAAAATCTTCTTCAACACAAGGTGCTTAGACAACTGGATAACCACAGGCAGAAGAATGAAGTTAGACTTCTACCTCACTCCTTATACAAAAATTATTGGAAAATGGATCAATGACCTAGATATAAAAGCTGAAACAACAAAACTATTAGAGGAAACAGGGGGATAAATCTTCATGACCTTGGATTTGGCAATTGATTCTTAGATTTGACATCAAAAGCATGAGCAACAAAAGGAAAATTAGATAAATTGGACTTAATAATATTAAAAACTTTTGTGCATCAAAAGACATTATCAGGAAAGAAAAAGCCTACATAATGGGAGAAAATATTTGTAAATCATATATCTGAGAAGGGTCTAGCATCCAGAATATATAAGGAACTCTTACAACTGAACAACAGGACGACAACCCACTTAAAAAATGAATGAAGGATTTGAATAGACATTTCTTCAAAGAGGATATACAAATGGCCAACAAGTATATGAGAAGATGTTTAAGATTATTGGTCATTAAGGAAATGCAAATCAGAATCCCAGTCAGATATCACTTCACACCCACTAGGATGACTATAATGAAAAAGAAAATAAGTGTTGGTGAGGATGTGGAGAAATAGGAACATTTGTACACTGTTGGTGGAAATGTAAAATGGTTCAGCAGCTGTGGAAGTTTGGTGGTTCTTCGAAAAGTTAAACACAGAATTACCATATGACCCAGCAGTTCTGCTTCTAGGTATATATCCAAAGAAATGAACACATGTGCCCACACAGACACTTGTATATGAATGTTTATAGGAGTATTGCTCATAATAGTCAAAAGGTGGAAAAAACCCAAATGCCCATCAACAGATGAATGGATAAAGTACAGTCATATGTCTCATAAAGTTTTGGTCAATGAGGGACAGCATATACAACTGTGGTCCCATAAGATTAGTACCATATAGCCTGGTGTTCAGTAGGCTATACCATCTAGATTTGTGTAAGTACACTCTGTGATGTTCACACAATAAGGAAATTGCCTAATGATGCATTTCTTGGAACATATCCCCATCCTTAAGTGATGCATGACTGTATGTATATAAAATGAAATATTATTCAGCCATAAATAAGAATGAAATCCTGATCAACATGCTACAGTTTGGGATGAATCTCAAAAACATGCTGAGTGAAAGAAGACAGACAACAGAAGGTTGCATATTGTATGATTTCTTTTATATAAATTATCTAGAATAGGCAAATTCATAGAGACAGAAAGCAGATTAGTGGTTGCCAGTGGATGGGGGGAAGGAGGGATGAGGAATGATTACTTAATGGGTGTGGAGGATTCTTAATGGGTATGAGGTGATGAAAAAGTTTTGAAGCTAGAGAGAGGTGGTGGTTGCACAACATTGTGAATACACTAAATGTCACTGAATTATAAACTTAAAAGTAGTTAACTGTATGTTATGTGAATTTCACCTTTTTTTTTTAAGAAAAGGAAGAATAGTTTGATCCTGACATATTAGCCAAAGGCACTTAGAAAGCCAGTGTTGAGTTACTGTGTCTTCAGAATCTGTTTGTTTTTTTTTTTTAAAACAATAAGCCAATTTTACTATCTCAGATGACAAGAATACCCAATGTAAGATGGTTCTGGGGTTGCCTACTTTTAGTGGTTCAGCTATATCATCCAGGACACAGCAATTACTTCCCTCTTTCTGATCATCATCTGCATATCAATCTATCCTTGTTAGGTCTTCTGAGGTCCCCAGTAGGTTCCTTTGTTATCCCAAGATGGTTACAGTAATTCTGTGCATTGAATTTTTTTGATATCTTCCAGTGGCAGGATAAAGGATACCTTCTCTTTCCTCTCTTTTTTTTCCATTTACCTTTTTATTATAAACTTTTCAAACCTACAGAAAATTTTAAAGAATTGTAGAGTGTATGCCCTTACACTCACCACCTAGATTCAACAGTGGTTAACATTTTTGCCATAATTTGTTTTTCCTATATAAAATTTTTTTGAATCATTTGAAAACTGTAGACATCATGACCCTTCATCCTTAAACATTTCGGCATGCTTCTCCTAAAAATAAGGACATTCTTATATAACCACTAAGATAATAACATAATTTACAAAAAGTATTTACTAATAAAAAATATCCAGTCCATATTTAAATTTCCTCATTTGTCCCCAAATGTATCTTTAATAACCCTTTCTTGTTTTAGAGAATCAGAATCAGAATCCAGTCAAGGACCTTGAGGACCATATATATTGCATTTGGTGGTTAATGTCTCTTCAAATCTAAAACAGTGCCGCCACTTCGCCTTTTCATGGCAGAATGCTTGTTTTTTACTTTCTGTTCAGAAAAAGTATAACTGCTGATGGTAATTAGAAGGACCAGTTCTAAAAAGTAATAAAATTAATGGATCAATAAATAGCTAGGAAAAGAAGAGAGAAGAAACAGTCTTGTACTTGCTAGGGCTCTAAGAAATGGGTAAATGCTGGTGTGAACCTTGTTCCTCCTCTTAATGAAATTTCCCACAAGTTCTTTCTTTTTTCTACTGTCTCCACATATTAAATAGTATCATCCACGAGTTAATTTTTAGGTTTGAAAATACTGAGAGTCTTCTTTAGCCCAACTCCTATTCCCTACCTGCAGTCATCTTTCTGTTTTAATGAAATTCTCAATTTCTTCCCGGGCCTTAACATTCATGATAGTCACAAGTATGTATTTTTTGGCTTCTCTTTTTGGTCTTCCATGTTAGATTCCTGCTGAGTTGATGTTGGAAAGCCCTCTTAAGAACCGCCGTCTGTATTGCTGATCCTTTTCCTAGTCAGGTTTTTCAGTCCTTCAAGCTTGTGGCCTCAGTACAAGATCATTGGCACTCCACAGGTGAGGGAACTTCCTGTGGTTCAGGATAAGTAACAGTCGAAACCCAAAGATGCTGCTGTTCGTGCTCAACTGGATCGGTTTGTTATTCTGATTTCTCATTTTAATTTGTGTCCAAATAAGACAGGTAGTTTTCTTTTTGTCTTAAATAAATTGGATCCTTTTGAGTTTATTACTTGTTCAGAGAATGGAAAGAGAAGGTATTTAATTTTATTTCCCTGAGAATCTGAGCTACTTCTCCACTTCTGGCATTCTCTCTTTAATTCTGATTTCCTTAACTGTTCTACCCTCATATTTTTGGGTGATGTTCTTGGCAGTATAATCAGTATATAGATGATTTTTCTTCATGAGACCAGTAATCTGACTTATGTTTTTATACATAGTACAAAAATAAAATGTTCTGTGTTTGTGAATACAGTAGTCCCCTCTTATCCATGAGGATACATTCCAAGACCCCCAGTGGATGCCTGAAACCATGGGTAGTACTGAACCCTATATATACTATGTTTTTTCCTATACATACATACCTATGATAAAGTTTAATTTATAAATTAGGAACAGTAAGAGATTAATGGAGTTTTGGGGCCATTAATAAGTAAAAAAAAAGGGTTACTTGAACACCACCACTGCATTACTGTGACAGTTGATCTGATAACCCAGGGGGCTACTAAGTGACTAACCGGTAGATGGGTAGCGTACACAGCGTGGATACACTGGACAAAGGGATGATTCATGTCCGAGGTAGGACAGAGCAGGAAGGTACAAGATTTCTTCACACTACTCAGAATGGTGTGCAATTTAAAACTTAGAATTGCTTATTTCTGGAATTTTCCATTTAATATATTCAGACTGTGCTTGGCCTAGGGTGACTGAAACTGTGGAAAGTGAAACCACAGATAAGGGGGACTACTGTATATGCAAGATTAGGTATTTAACCACTTTCAAGAATTCAGCTTAATGAGAAGGTTACAACTAATTCATTTATTGAATTCATGATGGTAATTAATATGTTCTTAAGAAAATCCGATGTTCACAGTGTTATTAGATAATTGGCAAATTCTGGGTAAGTTAAAAATTTATGCCTTTGAATAGCTGGGGTTCTGAATTCTAATAATTGACTGTCTAGCTTGGAGCAGGTTATTTACCTGTCAGTGCATCTGTGGCCTTATCTATAACGTAAAGGTTGGACAGTATTGCTCTTCTTGAGTTACAAAATTGCATTTCAGCAGGGTACACCTATCAGCATCACCAAATTCTACTCCAAATCAGGTTAACCTGATTATCAGTGCAGTTGAAACTGTGTTGTGCACCAAGCCCGTTTTTCACCCCAAGTAGAGAAAGTTGCCTTAGGCTGATAGCTTTGGTATAAGAGGCACTGGGAGTTACCCTTGTTTGAGTGTCCCCGGTTTGCTGCAGTCTGCTAGACGGTAAGCTTGGTAAGGGCAGGGGCCTTGTCTTTCTTGCTGTCTGTTCTATCCCTAGTCCCAGGTCAAGTGCCCAGCACCTGGATAAATGCTTATTAATTAAATATTTGCTGAATAAATGACTGCCAGCCTAGGGCATTTACATACAATGCCTCATGCAATCTTCACAGCAAACTTTATAATGCCAGCTTTGTAATACAAAATATATACCAATCTTTTAATATAAAAAACTCAGTTTTTCAGATGAGTAAACTGACATAGATGCTTAGCCATGTGTTCAAAGCCCCACAGCCTAGGGTCAGAGCTGCTTCCAAACAAAGCCTGTGCTATATAACATAAAATTTACCATTTTAGCCATTTTTAAACATACAGTTCTGTGGCATTAAGTATATTCACAGTGTTGTGCAACCATCACCAGCCTCCATCTTAGCCTGTGTCTTCCCACTGATACACTGACTCCCTTTGTTCTTCAGGGTGCTTTTACCCATCTGAAATCAGATTTAAAACTTTTTTTGAGCAAAACACTGAAGGAACCTGGAAGTTTAAACTTTCATGCTGGGCTGAATATTGAATCAGTGTTCTCTGTTTTCCCTCTCTTCAGCCAGCTCTATTTCATGTAGAATTTCTTGTTGGCTGATAATAGTTGAATATGTTGTTGTGAAGGGGAATACACACTATCATGTCTACTTGTTCTCGCACTGAATTGGAGCTGTTTGGTCTGTTCCTGTTGTTGCTCAGCCCAGTGAGGCTGTGATCTAAATCTTTGAGTGCTGAGGAGCTGGGTACCCACCTTTCGAGCTGTGTACCTACCTGATGGGTTAGAGCACCACTAAGCTCAAGTCCACTCTCCGCTCTGTACTTGGGAAATGAATTTGCTTTGTCATCCTCCACTCCCGCTTCCTGCCAGGAGTCTAGTTCACTGCTTTCAGTTTCATTTGGGGCCTTAAAAATGTTTCTTAATCTTTCTCTGGCTGAATTACTTGTATAATACAGGTACAAATAAGCAGTTTTGTTGGCTTGGCTGTGGGGTAAATTAGGATGTGTGAAAAGGAGATTTGAGGAGGGGGTTGGATCTGCCTAAGTAGAGTAGCTGGACTTTTCCACTTGTTAGTGTTTCTACTGCAGTGGTCTTGAAGTCCTGTCTGATATCAGGCAGAGCCAAGTGGTGCAATATGACACAGGCTGAGGATAAGAATTGGCAATTGTCCTGAGTGCACAAATAGTTTCTTCCCTCCAAGCATATTTTTCAGCCAAGTAAACAGAAAACAATTCAGCAGGCTACCCACTGGAGACCTGTGGCAGAACAATTATCTTTATAAAGAGGTGGACACGTAGCTTTCACAAAAAGTTTTCACAAGAACAAATGCAAACCAGGCTTATTTTTCTCTCCGTCATTTTATCCCTGATCCCTAAGTGTAAGGCTGATTCCAGATGTACTCCTAAGCGTGTTTGTGGGTGGTAGGGTTGGACTTCCCCAAGTTTGACCTGTCACATATTCTTCACTTTGGATCACAGGCAGCTAGATAACGAAGTTGCTGGGAACATTCAAGTCTGAGCCTTCCTACTGAATGGTCTAGCAAACAGATATAATTTGGCCCCTGGCCCAGCTCTGCTGTATGTAAATTTTATCTAGCACACACAGGGCAGGCAGGCAGTTGGTGGTGGTGTAATTCCAGTCATTACTGACTAATATGACAGGCCACCATTGCATGAGGCTTGACCTGAGGTAACTGCTCTAAATATAGCCTTCCTTTCTGGCAGCTGCAAACACCTGGAGGAACAGGCAGGCCCCAGCAGAAAAGTATTTGCTGTTAATAGCATGTCTGTTGAACAGTTGTGTACTGTCAGAGCTTATTTCATGCTATGTTTATGCATAATTAAAAACAACCTGCTGGATCCATTGGCTTATGGTTGGGTTATGTTTAGAAAAATGCAATTTGTGTTGTTGTCTACTGTGGGAACTGGGGATGACGTCACTAGTTTGAGTAAAACCATAAGAGAAGCAGTTACTGTAATTACCAACAGCTTCTTTGATGTCTGTAATGAATACAGCTTACTTAAACCCCTTAGTGGCCTTTGGTTTCTGCCACTGATGAATCAAGCTGACAATCATGTGATTCTGTTCAATTAGGGACTCTGGTTTGTGTACTTGGTAGTTCCTTCTGACAGAAGGGGGTTATGAGTTATTAAAAAGAACGCCAACATTTACAAATGGTACTTCCAAAAAAGAAACTACAAATGGCTCCTTAAACATGTAAGAAATACTTAATCTCTCTCATAATAAGAGAAAACCATTTTAAGATCTTACCGAGATCTTATTTTTTTACCTATCAGATTGACAAAAATACAAAATTTTAGAGAAACACTGTTGATGAACAAGTGGGAAAATAGACACTCTCATACATTCTTGGTGGGAGCATTCATTAAGTGTATGACTTTTATTGAGGGAAATTTAGATATATCTATTAAAACCATAAATATGTACCCTTTGACTGAGCACTTATAAGAATTTATCCCACCGGTGCACTTGCATGTAAATGAAACGATGCGTGCTTAAGTTTGTTTATGGAAGGATTAAAGATTGGAAGCAAACTCAAAAGTGGACTGGTTACGTAATTAATGATGTATCTATACATACAGTGAATGCAGCTGTAAAAAACAATGAGGATACTCATTACGTACTGACATAGAAATGTCTTCATGATATATAGAGTTAAAGGAACAAAGCAAAGGACAGTGTATGATATGCTACCAATTGTGTAAAAAGAAGGGAAATGGGAATATATATCATTTGCTTGTATGTGCATAAGGAAGTTCTAGAGGATATTTAAGAAAGTAATATGGGGGGCCACCCGGTGGCGCAGCGGTTTAGTCCGCGCTTGGCAGCCCGGGGTTTGCGAGTTCGGATCCTGGATGCCCGCCGACGCACTGCCTGTCAGCCATGCCGTGGCGGCGTCCCATATAAAGTAGAGGAAGATGGGCACGGATGTTAGCCCAGGGCCAGTCTTCCTCAGCAAAAAAAAAAAAAAAAAAGGGGGAGGATTGGCAACAGATGTTAGCTCAGGGCTGGTCTTCCCCACAAAAAAAAAAAAAAAGAAAGTAATATGAATGAATACCCATGTGGGCGTGTGTGGGGGGGGGGAAGAAGAGATAAGATGGGTATTTTTCACTGTATGAAACTTTTTCTTTTTTTTTGTGAGGAAGACCAGCCCTGAGCTAACATCCGCTGCCAATCCCTCCTCTTTTTTGCTGAGGAAGACTGGCCCTGGGCTAACATCCTTGCCCATCTTCCTCTACTTTATATGGGATGCCACCACAGCATGGCTGACAAGCAGTGCATTGGCAGGCGCCTGAGATCTGAACCTGTGAACCCCGGGCTGCCAAGCGCGAACTAAACCACTGCGCCACCGGGAGGCCTGTACGAAACTTTTTGAACCATGTGCATGTATTGCTTTTGCAAAAAATTAAATGATTAGAATGTTTTTGAAAATGGAGCTTCTTTGAATTCTAGTCACAGTTACAGAGGAGCTCTCTTTTTTAATTGACTTCTTTACCCATACTTGCTATCCTTGTGAGTAAGAGAGATTTCCTCACATTGTTGCTGATGGTGCTGATGTTTGTTCCTTTCTCTCTGGATACCTTGGGAAGAATATGATGCCAGAGTTTGTTGGTCCTGGTGTTTGTCCTCTTGTTCCTCAGCCAGACAATGGCTCTGAAGATTTACATACCAGAAGCCTTAGGTTCTATAACAAACCCTAGGAAACAGGCTTTTTCCTTTTGTTTGACAATTAGGGTAATATGCTTTGGGCAAGACTGAAGTCTTTTGCCTTTTCTCTTTATTCGTAGGAACCTACAAGCAGCAATTGGCGCCTATTATGACTTTGAGAGCCCAAACATCAATGTGCCCTCTATGTCCTTTGTTGAAGATGTCACCATAGGAGAAGGGGAGTCGATACCTCCTGATACTCAGTTCATAAAAACATGGCGGATCCAGAATTCTGGTAAGTTTATAATGGGCAATTCTTCCTTGCCCAGTTTTCTTTTTCTTAGTGGTTAAAAAGAAATAAGGAAATGTTTTAGCTTAAGTTATGTGATTGTGTAACTCTGAGCTTTTTCTTATACATGATGTAGCATTTTTTTCTTGGACTGGTATGATGACCAAACATCAATGAAATATCCCCTGCCCTAGAGTGGGAAGAAGGATTTAAGTGTTGATGGCATCTAAACAATTCAGTATTCATTTGATATCAGGAATTAAGCCTGTGGGTGGTGTGGTGGTATTGTGTCCACCTGTACAGTTCTACTCTATCATTTTAATTCTGCTCTAATTAATCTTCCAGTTATTTCCAGCATGCTGGAGGTGGAACATCCTTGAATAGAACAGGGTAGTTAGAAGGAGCTGTGAGCATCTACTCTTTTGAAAGCTCATTTCTTTGCAGACACAGGATGATTCTATCTGAAATTTTATTGAGATATCTATCTGAGACATTAATATCACTTTCAAAAATAGGGTAAGAAGTGTGGGTATTTCTCAAAATGGGAGAGATGGAAAGATTGAGAAATTATTTTTTTTGAGAAGTATTATTTTGATGTACTGTTGACTTTAAGAAAAATTAAAAAGTTAACCATAGTTCTTTGAAAATAGTATCTATGTCTGGTAACTGTTGTTACCTTTTACTTGTTAAATTCTTTTCTAAAGGCTTTTTTTATTTGAGTGGGTTTAGTATTTCATGTCCCATCCAGTAGCAATTTATGCTGACTGGGTGAGGACACTTTAACTTCCTTGTTAATGAGGACTTACAGAGAAATTCTGAGATGGAAAACTAGGCAAAATGAGTAGCTGAAAATTTGTGAGTGTAGGGGAACTCTATCTAGCAAGATGGTATAAAACTCTCTTTGTTTGAAGGCTCAAACAAACCTGTGAAAATGACCTTTTTATTGACTTTGTTTACTTTTCAGTTCTGTAACTTTAATTCTTTTATGAAGGGGAAAAACTGGCTAAGGTAGCTTTTTACGTAATAATTAATGGTACCAAATGGTTATTATTAGTTTTTCTGGCTTATTTAGAAGTAACTCTCCCTTGGATGAAGGTTCAGTGTGTCGCTGAGCAAACACACATAATCCAGATTGACCCCGTGTTGTAGATGACTGGGGACTTTCGTGGCTTTGTAAAATTTTCATTAGCTTCTTTTCTCTTTTGGTTATAATAGTGTGGTGCTTTGTTAGTTTGAGAGGCACATGGTAATACGGGAAAATAGCCATATTTTCTATTTTTCTTGAAATTCTTACTTGTTCAAAGTTTGATTATCTTTACTTTGCTAAGTTTCTTTCTCACCTTTCTTAATGTTGCCTGCTTTTAAAAATATTAAAACAAGCTCTTTAGTTCAGCTTCCGTTCATTATGTTTCCTCCCTGAATTACTAAAACCTGCTGTGTTAACGATAAAAATGCTTTTGAAGCCTATACATTTTATAGGTTTTTTAAATGAGTGACGTTTGATTAGGAAGCATGACTTATTCAAAAGTTTCATTTATCTTTTAAAAAATTAGTCCAAGACTTTGTTTACTTACAGTGAAAACACTGAAAATGGTCTGGCTTTCCATGAGTTCTTTATAGTGGTTTTAAATATTGAAAGTTGTTAGAATACTGTTGAAATGTTTTAAATACTATCTTGTTGCAGAATAGCCATTTTATATTTCAGAAAGCCTCTTGATATATCTACTCACTCACTGGACAGTTCCTTGGGTTAATGGGGAGTTGGAGGGGATTGCTATAAAATGGCTAGAATGTCAAATCAGAACCCCAAAAGAGCCTGCCTTTCACCTTGACTTGGAGAAAAACTGTATTGGTGGACCTGGCCGCTTTTTCCTCCTGCTTTTGCATGGTAACTCCAGTTGAAAACAGCTTCTGGGTCTGTAGCCTTTCTTTCTGCAAAAGGGCATTCTTCCTGGACACCTCTTGAAAAGTTGGGCAACAATTGCTAGAGATCTTACCTTTCAAGGTACTTTGAACAGATAGGTTTTTTATTCTTCTGGAAATTGTTCACCCAGTTGTAAAATAGTTTTGTATCTATAGCTAAATGCTTTCTGTTTGATTAAGGAGAAACTGGCCTCCCATAACTAAGGAACAGGTGTGTCATTAAAGAGAGGGGGAAAGCATGCACGTGCACTGGTTTTTCGGCATCATCCTAATCTGGCCTGAGTTCTTTCTGGAAATAGAGTAGTAACACAGAAGTAGGGCAGGCCTTAGCTAATTCTCCTCTGGCTCTCTTACTGTCGTTCATAACCTTCCTAAGCGATAAGTGCTCACTGAAAGTTTCATAAGTAATTTTCATGGCGCCTCTCTGCTGTCATGTTTTAGGCATCCCAGGCATTCAAATATACAACAGATGAGATTGATAGGAACTGCATATAGCTGTCCCAGCAGCTTTCCCAAAGAAGATAAATGTCACACATTGTTTAAAAATAAACTTCTGATATTGTTTAAATCCTTAGATTCAGACCATAGAAAAACAGAAATGAGGCATCTAATGACATTAGGTGCAGAATCCCAGGATCCAAACTTTTGGCACTATATAAGTATTAAAAGCTTGGGAAACTTGAGCAGTAAACTTTCCAGTTACAGTTTAAAGTGAAGATTTGAAACTGTCACTCTAAAGATGCAGGTAGACAATTCTCTTTACCAACTCAGCTTCTCAGTTGTTACAACCATGCTCTGTTTTCAACTGTAGTGAATGTTAAGCTGAGCATGTTACAATAACTGGTGTTTCTCTGACTTTGGTGAAGTAGTTAGGATTGTCACATGAAGTAGTTGTGAGAGTGGCTTCAGAGTCATCTTTATTTTTTTGAACTACATAGAGGTGAATATAAAATAAGAGTTGGGAAAAGAACTTGAAAAAGAGCAACTATTTCCTGCATTTTTCTTTTGGCTCCTTAAAATAGTTAATTTTCTACCTTTTTCTTCAGTATGACTGTAGAGAAGATAATTCTGCTTCATTCATTCAACAAATTTTATTATGTTGCAGTCACTTTATCAGGTATTGGGAGAAAATGATGACAAGATCAATGAAGGTCCCTATTTACATGTAGCTTAATTTGAAATGCAGTCTTCAAACTTACAGTGGTTAAAAAGAATAGAGGATCTTCAGTGTGGTTTTTCTTCCTCTGCATTGCTCTTTGGATGTTTCTTGCTGTCTCAAACTACTTCTATAATCATTTACACCTAGTAAGTCCCAGGCTTTCTGGAACTGATGGACTTTTATTTCCTTTTTGGCATGCTCTCTATCATCTCAAAATTGCCGTATGACAGGTTTTTGTTTTGTTTTTACTTTTTATTTTTTTAAATAAACTTATATTCCATGATAACTGGAGAATCACAGCCTTAATCATATGCATGCTTGTGATACTTAACTTGGAAAATCATAAAACACAGATTAGTTTTTCTTTTCTTCTAGGTATATCCATCCCCCTTTAAGCCAGTTTGCAATTGAGAGTTACTTTGAAGCCTTGTTGTATTATACTTCTCAAATTCAGATTTCAGATATGCTTAGTCTGGTGGTCCAAACAGCTCACCAGTACTTCCCTTCCTTCTGTATCAGGAATCAGTATCTTTGACCTTTTCAGAGTTACCTAACAGTTGGGGCTGTAAGAACTATATGTCGTAGTGAACTGTTGGTAACTCTCAGAAGGCAGATGAGTGATTCTTCACTTTATAGCAAATTAACACTTTAGAATTGATGGTGGGTAACTCTTCTAGTTTTTTCTTCAAGAGGCTCTCTGAGTACTACATTAGTAGGGTATCTGGCATACTGAAAAGATTAGGACCATAGCTGCATAATTTGTTAATCATTTGACGTTTTACCAACTAACTCAGTCTCCCTGAAATACAGCGGCACTCCCTCTTTTGCATAGCTAAGAGATCTGACTATCTCAGCTGCTTGTGGTTGTCTGCGCAGGACAGCCAAGTATTTCCCACACCCAGACAGTCTTGGTTTTCCTTATTTTCTTAGAAGTTCAAAAACAGATGCATTCTTGGGTTTTCATATAAACGGACATTGCCTTGTTACACGTGTGTGTGTTTTAAGAATAATTGTGAATTTGGCCATAATAACAGTAGTTTAATTTTCCTCTTGGAGCTTGGTCTTTAGAGACTGACATTTTTTAAGTTGCTTCATGTCAGCTGCTACTATTCTTGACTTAACACAAATATGCTTTTGCCAGACCATAGGCCCCAGAAATGAAAAAAAAACCCTGCGTGTATTGCCAGTGTATCATCCACAACCAGTTGTTCTTTCTAGTGTTAACTTAAGAGAGCACTTTGCTGGCAGGTTTTTTTTTAAGAAGGTATGACAAAACATAGTGGCCACTGCTTCATCTGCTGCTACCCCTTAAGATCTAAGAGCCACAGAGGGTGCTGTGCATTATGGGGCTGAGATCTCAGCAGTAGAGCTCTGGTTGCTTTCCTCTCTCGTTCCCTTTTCGGTAGTAAGCCGTCAGGTATATCAAAACCAGCCTTGGCACTTGGAGAACAAGATATTGAGGCATCCTAGAGTACTACTAGGAGGTAAATTTCAAGCATGCCGAGCCCTGAGAGCCCTGCCGCGTTCAACTTTTCATTGTGATTTATTTTTATAATAAATATATATATATCCCCCAAAATATATAGAGGTTTCTGTCTGCAGTAAAAAGGAGTATATTGGAGAGGCTTCACAGGAAAGACTGCATTAGTCACTATGTGGCTACCTGTGACTGGTCAGAACAAGTCAGTATATAGATTTCTCATTTTGAATTAGTTTACATGAAAATAGGTACACAGGAGTAGGTACCAAATAAGATCTTTGCCACTTCCAAAGGAGGAAGGACATTCCTGCCAAAGCCATTTCTCTGTATTGCCATTCCTATCCTTTCTGCAAGCACCTCTGGCTGGTGTCATCACCCCCAGACCACAGTTTCATTGTGTTGTTATCAGGAGAGTTCACCCCACTGTTCAGATTTCCCTCACTACTGTTTGAACCTGAAAATGAAACTTTCTCTCGACTCCTCTGTCTTACATTTGCAGTCTCTTGAGCCTCGGTCTTTTCATAGTTAAGGACTCCAGAAGAGAAGTCATACATCAGGGCAAAAGCAATTTTAAAATGAAAATAATATTGTAGAAATTATTCCTCACGTATTTCATCTTCTTGTCTCGATGGAAAAACTGGGAACAATCAGGCATATTTTTACTTTGAATGTCAGCTTAAAAAGTTCAAGTGAAAATGGGCGTGTTACCTCTTAGTAGAGAAAGCAGTCCTGCAAAGATGTGGCCTGTGCTTCATTTCCATGGTCTTCATGGACATCATTCTTAGGTTCTACAGCTTTGGTGTGGTTGTGTGGCCTTCCCTGGGGTCACCTGAAACACATCTTCTTGAGGAACTACCTTGCTTTTGCTGTATGTGCTTTCTTTTAGGGATAGACTGTTGGTCAGAGGTTGTTGACTTAGATAGTTCCTTCTCATCAGTTGTGTGAGGTGTTAAATGGCTCAAGGATATGTGGGTAGGTTTACATATGTGTGAGAGACAAAGAAAGAGGCCTTTTCTACAGTTTTGTAATGAACTGCACCCAGCATAGGACCGCTGATTGCCTAACATTTTTTTCTTTTGCTTGAACTCAGGGACAGAGGCCTGGCCTCCAGGGGTTTGTCTTAAATATGTCGGGGGAGACCAATTTGGACATGTGAACATGGTGATGGTGAGATCGCTAGAGCCCCAAGAGATTGCAGATGTCAGCGTCCAGATGTGCAGCCCCAGCAGAGCAGGAATGTATCAGGGACAGTGGCGGATGTGCACTGCTACAGGACTCTACTATGGAGGTGAGTATGTCCTTGTGCAGCCCAGGGTGAAGGAATTCAGGTAACATCTTACAGCATCCCCGGTGTTGCTCACAGAGCCTGTCAAATTAAATAACAGGGTGTGGCCTCTTTTAAACAGTCATCCCATGCAGGTCAATGAATTGAATTTAATGACTATCAAATTGGTTCAGTCTAGGGCTCTCTCTTTTACACTAGCAATTTAGTTAAAATTCAGTGAAGTGTATAAGATATATCTTGCATTCTAAACAATGATTTAGTAGTGCTGCTTTTTTTAAATTATATAATCTGGTAGGTGCTATAAGAATACTGAAGGTAGTCCTTGTCCTCAGAGTGTCTAGACACGAGTTATGTAAAAGAAGATAATGCACAGAATTTGCATACTTCTCTCCACCTGATGACCTGTCAAGCCTTTTATTCCTCCTCTTTATTGCCTAACTTTTTGAGCAGAGTGATCTATACTCACTGTCTCTACTTCCTGTTTGCCATTTCTTCTTCAACCTCATCTGTCCTTTACCCACTCCAATGAAAAGTTTATCAGTGACTACCCAGTTTCCAAATCCAAAGCCACTTTACAGTCTTCATGCTAATTGACCCTCTGTCGTTTGGCACCATGCTCCAAATACTTTTTGAAATGTGTACCTTCCTAAACTCACATGATACCTCTCTTGGTTCTCCTCCTCCTCTGAATGTTGTTTCTCTGTCTAATCTCATCTTTGCCCTGGGATTACTAGATTCTGAACTGGGCCCGGTTCGTGCTTGGTGACCTTGTCCACCCACATGGCTTCAGCTGTCACCAGTACAGCATACACAGCGATGCTCAAATTCATATCTCTGGCTGCAAATTTTTTTAGGAGCTCCAAACCTGTGTTTTAATTGCTTATTCTGTAGGTTTCTGAATTTTAACATCTCCCAGTGAAAACTTACATTCTTCTCAATGCACTCCACTGAGATGATCAGGCCAGAAACCTTGGAGTCATCTTTTGTTCTGTTTTATTGCACTTAATCACAAACCAGTCCCTATTGGATTCTATTGTATCCCATATCCTGAAATCCAAAGGAAAATAAATAGTAAATAGTTCTTGCCCTAAGGGAGCTCTTAACTGGACTCATACCAGTGGGACCTTTGGAGTTATTTCAAGCGGTCTTGGAATTAATGTTCTCATATATGGTTTTTAAAAATATTTTTACAGTCTCAAAAATTTTTAATGTTAGAAAAGGTGTCTTATAGTGTTTGTGACATCATTCTTTGCCTAAAACCTTTGTGCCTACTGTAATGAGGCCAAACTCCTTGGCATGGGGCTTAAAGCTCCTCACAATCTGGGCCTGGCCTCATTTTCACTTTGATCTTCAGTCACCTCCTAGCTCCCCTGCAGCCAGGCCCTGAAGATATCACATGAGCTCACTTCTCCATGCCCTGCTCATGTTGTTCTCATTGCCTGAAATATCTTTTTCCTTCTTTGCAACAAACTCCTGCTCATCTTCAGGGTGCTGAAGTCACCTTTCCTTCTTCCCTCCTCCCCCCTTGCTTATTCTCCCCACTACCCCAAGGAAATTCATCCCTCCCTTTTTCATTAATATTATGCACATGCTTGTTATTATACTTGACACATTGTATTTTAGGTGTTTGTTCACTTAGCCTTTCTCCTACTAGACTGTGAACTATTTGTTGAATAATAAATGAACACGTAACCATGTATCAGAATGCAGAGAGATTATTTGTCCCTTCCCTTCTGGACTCTTGTTATTCAGGCCACCCCTCCTAAGTGTCTTCTCACCTGCACAGTTGGAAATAGTTTCTCCTACTACGGTGCTCCCTTTGCTTCTTTTTGGCAGTTTACCTCTTTCTACCCAGTTAAATTTGATGAGTGTCTCATATCACCTTTGAAACTTAACGTGATAGGTGTCTCGTTTATCTTTGTAACTCTTAAAAAAGCTGAGCCCAGTGCAGAGCAGAGAGTGGCTACTCAATAGATTTTTTAAATGGATGTCAGCATTTTTAAGGGAGGAGGAAAACATACATGATTTGTAATCTCTTTGATGCAAAGATATTTCTTCTTAGTATTCTTCAATGTTTGAGAGTTCTAGTCTTGTTTCTGTGTGTGTTTTTTAGTGTTAAATTAAAAATAATTATCACTATGTGGGACATTAAATTTTATACTTGTAACATCCCTTTCAAATTCTAGAAGTAGGTAGAGTATAAATATACTAGCTTTGGAGGCAGTAAAGAATTTAAAGCCTTTCTTGGTCTTATAGTCTGTAAGTTGTTTCTCAGGACTTTGTGAAATCTAATACCTTCAGAGGATCTTAATAATTCATCTGATTCCATGGTTTTCAAGCATTTTTCTTAATCGGTGGAACCCTTTTCTTCATAAAAGCATATATGAATGCCCCCTCCAAAAAGGAGAAAAGATAAAAATGAAACTGGTTTTGTTGAATTGGGAGCGTCCTTAGCTTGTATTTTCCTGCTCTCTGTCTGAGATGACCTCCAGGGCTCTGTGGAGTATAGTTTGCAAACCTTTCATCTGCTCTAGTAAATTTAATTCCATTTTGCAAACTATTGTACTTCATTGAGTTCAGACTACTGTGGATTATAAACACATCCTAATAGTAGAGATGTTAATGACTGGCAGAAAGTGAATATAGTATATATAAAACCACAACTATGAACACGTGAAAAAAAATAAACTGCTATGTTAACCACGATTGGCTCGTCCCAGTTTTTCTACTCATTCTTAGCTTGCTAGCTCATTGAGTGTAGTATAGGGATAAGAGTTTGGAATGTAGGACTAGGTTGCCTGGGCACGAACTTGGACAAGTTAGGTAACTTGTCTATGGCTTATCTTTCTGTTTTAACAACAAAGCTTGTTTGGTTTGGTTTTGGTGGGGTGATCTCTTCTATAGTCTTTAGATGGTCTTCTCTAGAAAGAATTCATTTTCCTTATTTTTGTAACACTTACGTTGTTTCAGCTCATTTCTCTTCCTCAGAAGAAATTTTTGCTATATTTAATAATTTACAAAATGGATCCCCTTCCCCCATTTTAGATTGGTTATGCTCTCTCGGGGTCAACAGAGGTGCTGTTGCCATGTTGTGTGGACAGTTCTTCATGATGTGGGGTGTATTTATAAGACCTTTAGCCCTAAATGTCTAGCTTCACATATGTGTTCATCTTTACAACCAACCCTCTTCCCCCACCACATACATTTCTAACTCCCTTGCTTGAGTACCACTAACTGTCTGATTCTTGGCAGATTTACTTTCAAGCCCAAACGTTTTATTTTATCTTTTAACAGACTTTTTCTTTTGTTGTGAGGAAGATTAGCCCTGAGCTAACATCTGTTGCCAATCCTCCTCTTTTTGCTGAGGAAGATTGGCCTTGGGCTAACATGCGTGCCCATCTTCCTCTACTTTATATGGGATGCCGCCACAGCATGGCTTGACAAGCGGTGTGTTGGTCCACACCCGGGATCTGAACTTGCGAACCCTGGGCCGCCAAAGTGGAGCACGCGAACTTAACCGCTACACCACTGGGCCAGCCCCTTAACAGGCTTTTGCTTCTTAGATAAAAGCAACCTGTTGTCTCATACCTACTGTACATCAGGCATTATATTGGGCTTTTTGCATATAAATTACCTTATGAAGGAAGTATTAGCTACTACATTTTATGGATGAGGAAACTGAAGACCAGAGAGAATTAATGATTTGTCTCAGGTCTTTTAAAAGTTATAAATTAGCTATAAATTATACTTATAAGTTAACAAAAGTAGTTTCATGATATTTGTCATTAATTTGGCCCTCACTAGTATATGAGGTTCACCAAAGAACTTTGGCTTCAAGGTGTTGATGCTTGTTAGGGTTTAGGGAGGGTGGGGTATGTGGTCCCCAAGTCCTCTCTTCATTTCCAGTGTGAGTGGGAATGAGGGTAGGGGTTGAGATTGGTACGGCAACTCTTAGGTAGTTGGGTAGATATCAGTGTTCCCAAGGATTTCTGGTCTGCTAGGAGATACACAGTTCTTATAGGACACTTGACTCTTGGGAAGGAGTAAGCAGCATGAGTAGCTGTCCCCATTTTAGCCTTGGTACCAAAAGTAATATGCCTCCCCTCTTCCTAGTAGAGTGACCTCTTTCGAAATTCCACAGGAGAGATATATCCTTGCACTTGATGGTTCCTTCTAAATCAGAGGGGTTCTAGTTGTGAAGTAGGATAAGATCAAGTGATACTCTGGTTATCACATGCTGGTGATGGTTTCTACCACTTGAAGTAGCTCTTCTTGTTAAATACTTCACATGGATCTCTAAGGACATTTCATATGTAGATTAAATACTTATACATTATTCATTTAGTTTCTCAGAGGTTAGAAATGGTACTTCCCTTATTAAGCTCCCAAACCATAATATGTCCCACACATTAGGAAACTTACTGGGTGCTCTGTATAAACCACACTCTTTATTTCCTAAAACCTTTGCAAGTTGTTTTCCAGCTTCTCAATTTATGGAATGTCCTCCCTAGCCAGGTAATGCAGAACTGTCTCTCCTCATTCTTCTCCTATATTTTAACTGATCATGTTATGAAAGAAGCTCTGGTTTCATACAGACCTGCTCTGGACTCTACACAGGTGTCTCCTATTTAGATGTTGCTCTACTTGGCATTTCTGCCAGTTCTCTTGCCCTTTTGCCTATTGACCCCACCTTCAGAACGTCTTTCTTTTATGTTGGACTCAAAAAGACTGCCTCATTTGCTTCTAGAAGATCCTCAACAAGATGCTCTCTGTTTCAGTTCTGATCTCTAGAATTCTCTGTATCAGAAATATGAGTAGCTCTTGGAAACAAGAGATTTCTTTTTTGATAAAAGAAATGGTAGCTAAGCTGATTGTGACTTGTATGGGAAATGTTTTTAGATGGGACATTTCAAAGTGTAAATGAAATCTGAAATCCTTAAATATCTTTATGTTCTAAGATCTGTATTAAGTTTATAAGGTGGTGGGCTATTTCAGCGTCAGAGAAGGAAGCCTGCCGTTGGTTGTATTGCCACTAGATGGTGGTGATGGTTTGGTGGTCATGCCCAGGTAGTTACACATGAGTTAAAGGCAAAGTGAAATGGCTCCACTGTTCATATTAACCTCTAAAATGCAAATATGTGGGTCGTGAACCTCCATGGAGCATAGAAAATCAAGAAATCAGATGAAACAGTGATCCATCTATAAGGCATAGTAAATAAAATATTTGCATGTCCAGGTATGAAGCATCAAATAGTAGTTTTAACTACTTTGAAATTTAACTGTGAGTAGTTTTATTGTGTGCTGTTAGTGCTAACACTGTTTGCTTTATAAATTAGTTTTGTTATTTCTCAGTAGACCGAATATATATATATGTGTGTGTATATATATATATATATATAAGAATTTGGTAGAGGGGCAAAAATATAATTTGAAAGCAGCATTTTTTTTTTCTTAAGGTAGCCAGAGCCCTTCTGTTAACAGAAACTTCTTTGATCTTGAATGTTAGGTTCCTAGGATTCTGAATTTCGGGATTGACAGTTCCTTAAAAAATTTTTTAACCAAATATAATTCTTTATTAAAATATTAATATACTTATTGTTAAAAAGAATATAAATAGTTGTAAAACCACTGACCATTTTAAAATTAAATACTTAGGCATGATTTGTTTTTTAAAAATATATATATAATCTTTAACTTTTTTGTGTGTATACTTTGGTAAGGGCTATAGCTGAGGCTGGATCTGGTTAAAAAGTGTTTAGTTACTTAGGGGGTATAGCCTCCTCATAGTAAAACATTTACATATAAAACTTCCTGCACTTCTTTGATTCCTGTATGACAGTAATTTTAATATCCATCATTAGTTTAATGACTACTTCTCTTATGGGGGAAGGGGTAGAGCCATTACCATATTAAATGAACATACTTGATTATATGATGCATTTTGATTTCAGAAATATTAAAAACAAGGAAAAAAGTAAGACTTACAATGGAGGAGGAGATATATACATTTCCCTTTCACAAAAAAATGTTTACATATATGCTGAAATTATTTCAGAGGAGAAATTGTTAACATTTTACTGATTTGTTGTGTGATGGGAATTTTTAGTAAGTGCCATTGTGTACACTTGCCACTGAATCAGACCAGAGCCTATTTCTTATAAATAAGGAAGCAAGCATAATTGCTTTCCATTCAAATCTTGGTGAATACCTAATTTATCGGTATATGCTATAAAACTACTGAAAAATATTATTTTTTAACAGAATGATTAGAATCTAAAATAATCAATGTATAGGGCTTTTAAGCTTTATCTTAGTTTTTCTGATGCAGTTTATATTCCTTAATTACTGCTCAGAATGTAGCTGTTAACTTTATTTTTAGAAACCTCTCATTAGTCTTGTAGTTAAAGATGGGAATCTTTGAAGAGGATGTCTGCTTACTGAAAAGCAAAATGCATTCTGTTCCTGTAATGATGCTTTGACACTAGCCACATAATGCTCTAATGGGTTTTTCCTTGGAATGGCAAAGATATTTATCACTTAGAAATTACTTCATTCTGTAATCTTTATCTTGAAAAAATAGGTGTTTTTTATTAGCTCTGTTTATTTTTCTCCTTTTATCTTTAAAGAACTTACGATTTCCTTTTTTTCACAAAGAAAATGTCAACATTGGACATTCGGCTCCAGGAAGGAATGCTGTGAGCCTGTTAACCTCTGGATTTTGCTTTGTAGTGAATAGTGTCCTTCCAGTTTCCTCTTATAATTTCTAAGAGTTTTACTTGTAATTTGCTTTGAGATGGTCTTGAAAGCAATTGAATTCTAGAGTGGGTTAGTCTTTGGCTTAGTAGCCACTTCAAAGTCATTTTTCCTTTTTAGTTTTACAGTTTCTCTTTCATATTTAGAAATCAGAAGTGATTAAGAAAAAGATCTTATTTCTGACCTAAGTCTTATTTGAGAGCTTTAAAAAATGTTTAATAATACATTTTATTTAACTCAGTGTAGCCAAGATACTATCATTTCAACATGTGCCTCTAGCCACATTTCAAGTACTCAATAGCTACATGTGGCTGGCTAGTGGCCTGTTCCATTGGACAGTGCAGCTCTATAAACTCTATTAGTATACTGTATCAATTTTTTTTTCTGTAAGAAAGTTTATAGAATTGTGGTATTTTTCTAAAGAATTTGTCAGTGAAATCATCTGAGCCTGGAGGGTTCTTTTCGAAAGGTTTTTAATTAACTAATTCAATTTATTTTCATAGTTATAGATCTGTTCAGGTTACCTATTTCATTTTGAGTGACTTGAGTAATTTCAAGGAATTGGCCCTTTTCATTAAATTGTTGAATTTATATGCGTAGAGTTGTTTGTAGTATCCTTTATTATCATTTTAATGCCTTCTATGTCTGTAGTGATAATCCCCTTTTTCATTCATGGTATTTTGTGTCTCCTCTCTTTTTTTCTTTAGTAATCTTGATAGATTTCTTAATTTTATTGATCTTTGCAAAGAACCAGCTTTTGGTTTCATTGATTTTTCTATTTTTCTGTTTTCAGTTACATGGATTTCTGCTCTTAATTTTATTATTTCTTTTCTTCTGCTTGATTTGGGTTTATTTTATTCTTTTTCTAGTTTCTTAAGATGGAAGTTGAGGTCATTGGTTTGAGATCTTTCTTCTTTTATAATGTAGGTGTTTAATACTATTTTCTTAGTCCATTCGGGCTGCTGTAACAAAATCGTATAGATTAGGTGGCTTGTAAACAACTGAAATTAATTTCTCACAGTTCTGGAGGCTAGGAAGTCTAACATTAAGATGCTGGCAGATTTGGTATCTGGTGAGGGCCTGCTTCCTAGTTCATAGACAGCAGTCTTTTCACTGTGTCCTCACGTGGAGGATGGGACTAGGTAGTTCTCTGGAATATTTTTCGTAAGGGCGCTAATCCCATTCATCAGGGCTCTGCCCTCGTGACCTAATCACCTCCCAAAGGCTCCACTTCCAAATACAGTCACTTTGGGGGTTAGGTTTCAACATAAGAATTTTGCAGGGGAGACATAAACATTTAGTCTATTGCAACTATGAATTTCCCTTTAAACACTGCTTTTAGCTGCATACCACAGATTTTGAAGGAGTATATTTTCATTTTCATTCCGTTCAAAATATTTTCTGATTTCCGAGACCTCCCGTTTGATGCATGGATTATATAGAAGTGTGTTGTTAAATTTTCAAATGTTTGATGATTTTTCTGTTATCTTGTTTAACCATTTCTAGTTTAACTCCATTACAGTCAGAGAACTTTGTATGATTTCAATTCTTTTAAATTTGTTAAGGTGTTTATGACCCAGGAGATATTGTCTATTTTGGTGAATATTTCACGTGTACCTCAAAAGAATGTGTATTCTGCTATTGTTGGATAGTGTTCTATAAATGTCAGTTAGATCCATTTGGTTGATGCTATTGTTCAGTTCCTCTGTATCTTTATAGATTTTTTTGTGGAGGTCTGCTCGTTTGTCTTACTGAGAAACGAGTGTTGAAGGCTCAGATTTTAGTTTTGGATTTGTCTCTTTCTCCTTTCAGTTCTGTCAGTTTTTGGTTCATATCTTTTGAAGCTCTATTGTTAGGTGCGTATACAGTTAGGATTGCGTCTTCTGGGTAAGTGACCCATTTATTATTGTGTAATATCCCTCTTTTTTTTCCCCAGGTGATTTTCTTCACTCTGGAGTCTACATTATCTGATATTAATATAACCACTCTAGCTTTCTTTGATTAGTGTTTGCGTGATATATTTTTTTCCAGCCTTGTACTTTCAACCTACTTATATTATTATATTTGGAGTTTCTTGCAGACAGCATATAGTTGGGCCATTTTTTTTTTAATATTCTGTCAATCTCTATCTTCTAAGTGGTGTGTTTAGGACTATTCACATTTTAGTTTAATTATTGATATTTGAATTTAATGCGACCATTTTATTTGTTTTCTGTTTGTTCCCTTATTTGAGGACTTTTAAATCAATTACATTGCTAAACTTATTATTTGTGATTAAATTCTTTTAAAAATAGATTTGTTCTGATAATAAAAGAAATACATGGCATAGAAAATACAAAGAAAAAAAGAAAACATTTATTCTGTTATACATATATAGACACTGTTAATATATGTATCCAAATATTAAAAGGAAAAAAATTTTTGTTTTTCAAATTTGGTATTGTGCTACATATAGGTCTGTAACCTACTTTTTTCCTACTCACTAATATTTTTAGAACCTTTCCCCCTTGTCATTACTTTCAGAAACGCAGTTTTTAGCAGTTGCATTCCATTCCACTGGATGACTAACCAAAATGTTGTAGACCATTCTTTCATTTTTTAAATTGAGATAAAATTCACATCGTAAACTAGCCATTTTAAAGTGTACAATTCAGTGGCATTTAATACATTCACAGTATTGTGCAACTGTCATCTATTTAGTTCCAACACATTTTTATCACCCCGAAAGGAAACCCCATACCCATTGAGCAGTCACTCCCCATTCCTATAGCCCCTGGCAACTGCTAATGTACTTTCTGTCTCTATGGATTGATAATTCTTTTTGCTGTGTTGGGGCAAGATATATAAGTGTGACCACATAACATATTAGACAGCCATCTCAAAAACAGAATCTGGGCTGCTTGCTAAGAATGAACAAACCATAACTTATTTGGCTCATTTGTAGTTAAATTCTTAAATATTCTTTATTTTGTAAAGAAGGACATAGAGTAGCAGCATGAGTTCTGAAGTCATACTCGCTGGGTTTGACTTCTAGTTCAACAGTATTAATAGTGTGACATTTAGGAAATTATTTTATCTTTTAATGACTCAGTTTCTTCATCTATAAACTGAGGAAAACAGCATTTACCTCATAGGGTTTTGAAGGAATTAGAGGAGTTAATGCATGTAAAAGCTTTTAGAACAGCACCTGGCATGGTAGGCACTGAATAAGTGTTAGATACTGCTGCTGCTTATTATTATTAACATTCTTATTGTTGTTATTATTAAAAGATCTGACTATATTGTGAAACCTTGTCTAGTAATCCCTCCTCAACTGTTAACTTGTCTTGTATGAACTTTTCTTAGTAAAGGTTCCTTGAGGTTTTTTTCATGTCAGATACCCGAATGATCTGTTTCTTTGGAGTCCTGGTGGGATCTTCAGGGTGCAGTGAAAGATTCCAGGTCATAAAACCAGAAAGGTGTTGATTGCTTGTGTGGAGTACCCAAGCAGAATATATAGCTCAATGTGCACTGAAAATTATACAGAGAATCACAGAAACCTCCGTGGGAATTAGTACTGGGATAGAAAAAATAGGAACTGGAATTGACAAATTGCTGGAAGCTCAGTGTGAACAAGCCTTAGAGAGAAAAACTTTTGTGGTGTCTCCACACTTTTGTGAGTTTTTCCTCAAAGATCTCTACCAGGTTCTTAACAGTGAATATTGGAGAAAAATCCCCTAACGCTTCTGGCAGGGGGAGGGGAACAGTAACTGTTTTGAAATTAACCAGAGCATTCTGTTCTTAACAAGTCTTGCCCTGTGTTTTTATCAGAGCCTAACTGACCTAAGGGAATGGAAATAACCAACTCTAGCTGGCTCCAGCCCCCTTAGCCGAGCCGTCCTGTCCCATGTAAAGGGAGGCGGGGGGAACCTGAGAAGCACTGTTGAAGTTCACAGTCTAGGGACACAGGCTCACCAAAAGACCGAGACCAAACCACAGGACTCCAGAATGCTTCCCATCCCCTACACCTTACCACTATGTTGTTAAAGGACTCAGAATTTTCTGTGGTTCCTTTTACTCAGTATATCATGTACACCTTCCAAGAAAAAATGACAAGGCATACTAAAAGGCACAAAACACAATTTGAAGCGACTGAACAAGCATCAGAACCAGAGTCAAACGTGGCAGGAGTGTTGGAATTATCAGACCAGGAGTTTTTAAAATCTGTGATTAATATGCTAAGGGCTTTAATGGAAAAAGTAGACAACATGCAAGAGCAGATGGGTAATGTAAGTAGAGAGATGGAAATTCTAAGAAAAAAATTTTTAAATGTTAGAGATCAGAAACTGTAAAAGAAATGAAGAATGCCTTTGATGAGCTCATTAGTAGGCTGGACACAGCTGAGGAAAGAATTTTTGAGCTTGAGACTATGTCAGTAGAAACTTTTTAAAACTGAAAAGCAAAGAGAAAAAAGACTGAAAAAAGATGGAACAGAATATCCAAGAACTGTGGTACAACTACAGAAGAAGTAACATACACATAATTGGAATACCAGAAGAAGAAAGCAAGGAACAGAAGAAATATTTGAATCAGTAATGACTGAGAATTTTCCCAAATTATTGTCAGACACCAAACCACAGATCTAGGAAGTTAAGAGAACACCAAGCAGGATAAATGCCCAAAAAACTACACATAGGCATTTCATATTCATAATGTGGAAATTCAAAGATAAAGAAAAAATCTTGAAAGAAACCAGAGGAAAAACACAGCTTACTGATAGAGGAGCAAAGATAAGAATTATATATGACTTCTCAGAAACCATACAAGCAAGGAGAGAGTGGAGTGAAATATTTAAAATATTGAGAGAAAACTCCCCACCAACCTAGGATTCTATGCCTGCAAAGTTATCCTTCAAAAGTGGAGGAGAAATACTTCCTTAGACAAACCAGAATTAAGGGAATTTGTTGCCAGTAGACCTTCCTTGCAAGAAATATTAAAGGAAATTCTTCAGAGAGAAGAAAAATGGTATAGGTCAGAAACTTGGATCTATACAAAGAAATGAAACACACTGGAGAATGACTGAGTAAAAGTAAAATTAAAACTTTTATTTTTCTTATTTTTAATTGATGTAGCAGGTTAACAGTTTGTTCAAAATAATAGCAGCAATGTGTTCAATTATGTATCTTGTGTGTGTGTGTGTATATATGCATATGTATAAGTGAAATGAATGACAGCCATGATACAAGGGACAGGAGAGAGAAATTAGGAATGTTTTGTTATTATAAAATACTTGGACTACCCGTGAAGTGAAGTGGTTTAGTGTCGTTTCAGACTTTACTTGGATTAGTTGTAAATGTACATTGCAAACTGACAACCACTGAAAAAAATAAGTAAAATTGATATGCTAAGAGAGGATAGAAAATGCAATCATATAAAATGCTCATTTAAAACCACAAAAGGCAGAAAAACAGTAGAAGACAAAAATAAGAACAAAGAACAAGGGGAAAAAATAGAAAACAATAATAAATATGCTAGATATTAATCCAGCTATATCAGTAATCACTTTTAAACCTCAGTAGTCTAAATACATCAATTAAAAGAAAGATATTGTCAGAGTGGATCACAAAACGATCCAACCATATGTTGTTTACAAGAAACTCTACTTATATAAAGATACATATATATTAAGAATAAAGGGATAGAGAAAGATATACCATGCTAACACTAATCCAAAGAAAGCAGGAGTAGCTATGTTCAGGCAGAATAGACTTCAGACCAAAGAAAGTTATCAAGGATAAAGAGAGGCATTATATAATGATAAAAGGGTCAGTATTCCGAGAAGACGTAACAATCCTTAATGTGTATGTGCCTGACAACAGGGTGTCAAACTATATGAGGCAAAGACTGATAGAACTGCAAGGAGAAATAGATGAATCCACTTATGTTGGAGACTTCAACACCCCTCTGTCAGAAATGGACAGATCTAGCAGGCAGAAAACCATTCAGGATATAGTTGAGCTCAGTTGCATCAATCTACTGGATATAATTGACATCTACAGACTACTTTATCCAAAAATGGCAGAATACACATTTTTCTCAAGCTCACATGAAACATTCACCAAGATAGACTCTATTCTGGGCCGTAAAACACCTTAACAAATTTAAAAGAATAGAGATCATGCAGTATATCCTCTCAGGCCACAATGGAATTAAACTAGAAATCAACAACAGAAAGATAGTGAGGAAATTCCCAGGTATTTGGAGATTAAACAACACACTTGTAAATAACACATGGATCAAAGAAGAAATCTCAAGAGAAATTTTAAAATACTTTGAATTAAGTGAAAATGAAAATACCACTTATCAGAATTGTGATATGCAGCAAAAGCAATGCTTAGAGGGATTTATAGCATTGAATGCATATATTAGAAAAGAAGAAAGACTTAAAATCTTTAATCTAAGCTGCACCTTAGGAAACTAGAAAAAGAAGAGCAAATTAAATCCAAAGTAAGTAGAAGAAATGAAATAATAGAAATTAGAGCAGAAATCAATGAAATTGCAAACAGAAAATCTATAGAGAAAATCAATAAAACCAAAAGCTGGTTCTTTGAAAAATTGATTAAATCAGTAAGCCACTAGCCAGGCTAACTTAAGAAAAAAAGGGAGAAGACACAAATTACCAACATCAGAAATGAAAGAGAGGACATCACTACAGATCCCATGGACATTAAAAGGGTAATAAAGGAATATTATGAGCAACTCTGTGGCCACAAATTTGATAACCTAGATATAATGGACCAATTCCTTGAAAGATACAATCTGCCAAAGCTCACACAAGAAGAAACAAAGACAATCTGAATAGGCCTAAATCTATTAAAGAAGTTGAACCAACAATTAATAACCTTACAAAACAGAGAGCACCAGGTTCAGATGAATTCATTGGTGAATTCCACTAAACATTTAAGGAAGAAATTATACCACTTCTCCAGAATCTCTTCCAGAAGATAGAAGCAGAAGGAATACTTCTTGACTCATTCTATGAGGCCAGCATTATCTGAATACCAAAACTAGATAAAGACATTACAAGAGAAGAAAACCGTAGACCATTATCTCTCATGAACATAGATGCAAAAATCTTCAACAAAATATTAGCAAATCAAATCTAACAATATATAAAAAGAATTTTACATACCATGACCAAGTAGGATTTATCCCAGATATGCAAGGCTGGTTCAACATTAAAAATTAATTAATGTAATCCGCCACATCAACAGGCTAAGAAGAAAAATCACGTGTTCGTATCAATAGATGCAGAAAAACCATTTGTCAGAATTCAGCACCCATTCGTGATTAAACTCTCAGCAAATAGGAGTAGAGGGAAACTTCCTCTACTTGATAAAGAATATCTACAAAAACCCTTCAGCTAACATCATACTTAATGGTGAGAATTTAGAAGTTTCCTGCTAAGATCAGAAGTAAGGTAAGGAAAAGGCCACTGCTTTTCAGCATTGTCCTGGAAGTCGTAGCTAATGCAATAAGGCAATTAAAGGAAATAAAAGGTATACAGATTGGGAAGGAAGAAATGAAACTCTCTCTCTCCCTTTTTTTTTTGCAGATGACATAATTGTCTATGTAGAAAATCTGAAAAAATCAACAAAAAAACTCCTGGGGGGCCGGCCTGGTGGCGCAGCAGTTTAGTTTGCGCTTGGCAGCCCAGGGTTCGCGGGTTCGGATCCCGGACGCCTGCCAACGCACTGCTGTCAGCCATGCCATGGCGGCGTCCCATATAAAGTAGAGGAAGATGGGCATGGATGTTAGCCCAGGGCCAGTCTTCCTCAGCAAAAAGAGGAGGATTAGCAACGGATGTTAGCTCAGGGCTGGTCTTCCTCACACACACACACACACAAGAAAACAAAAAAACTCCTGGAACTAACAAGCAATTATAACAAGGTTGCAACATACATAAATTAATCACTTTTCTATATACCAATGATGAACAAGTTGAATTTGAAATTAAAAACACATCACCATTTATATTAGCATTACCCCCAAATGAAATACTTAAGTATAAGTCTATTAAAATATGAACAAGATCTATACAAGGAAAACAAAACTGATGAATGAGATCAAACAAGAATTAAATAAGTGGAGAGGTATTCCATGTTCATGAATAGGAAGAGTCAATATTGTCAAGATGTTAGTTCTTCCCAGCCTGATCTATAGATTCAACACGATCCCAGTAAAAATTCCAGCAAGTTATTGTGTGGGTTATCAACAAACTGATTCTAAATTTTTATGAAAAGGCCAACTCCGAATAGCCAACTCAGTTTTGGAGAAGAACAAAGTTGGAGAACTGACACTCCCCGACTTCAAGACTTACTGTAAAATTATAGTAATCAAGACAGTGTGATATTGGTGAGAGAATAAACAAATAAATCAATGGAACAGAATAGAGAGCCCAGAAACAGACTGACACAAATATAGTTAACTGATCTTTGACAAAAGAGCAATGACAATACATTGGAGAAAAGATACTCTTTTCAACAAATGGTGCTGTAGACATCTACACACACACAAAAATGAATCTACACACAGACCTTACATTCTTTACAAAAATCAACTCAAAATGGATCATAAACCTAAATATAAAATGCAAAACTATAAAAGATCACATAGGAGAAAATCTAGATGACCTTGGGTATGGCAGTGACTTTTTAAATGCAACACCAAGGGCACAGTCTCTGAAAGAAAGAATTGATAAGCTGGACTTTATTAAAATTAAAAACTTCTGCTCTGAGAAAGACATTGTCAGGAGAATGAGAAGACAAGCCATAGACTGGGAGAAAACATTTGCAAAAGACACATTTGATAAAGAACTGTTATCCAAAACATACAAAAAGCTTTTAAAACTCAATAATAAGAAGATGAACAACCCAATTAAAAAATGGGCAAAAGAGTTGAACAGACATCTCACCAGAGAAGATATACAGATGGCAAATAAGCGTATAAAAAGATGTTGAGCATCATATGTCATTAGAGAAGTGCAAATTAAATTAAAATGAGTTACCACTACCCATCTTGAATGGCCAAAATCCAGAACACTGACAACACCAAATGCTGGCCAGGATGTGGAGCAAGAACAACTCTCATTTATCGCTGGTGGGAATGCAAAATGGTATAGTCATTTTGGAAGAGAGCTTGGCAGTTTCTTAAAAAACTAAAATACTCTTACTATGTTTATAGCAGTTTTATTTATAATTGCCAAAACTTGGAAGCAACTAAGATGTCCATCAGTAGGTGAATGGATAAATCCATTGTCTGGTATATCCAGACAATGGAATACTATCCAGCACTAAAAAGAAATGAACTTTCAATAAAAAGATATGGAGGAACCTTAAATGTGTATTACTAGGTGAAACTAGCCATCTGAAAAGGCTGTGTACTGTATGATTCTAACTATATGGCATTCTGGAAAAGACAAAACTGTGGAGATAGTAAAAGGAACAGTGGTTGCCAGGGGCTGGGGGAAGGAGGGCTGAAGAGGCAGACCACGGAGGATTTTTAGGGCAGAGAGACTATCCTGTATGATACTATAATGGTGGATACATGTCATTATACATTTATCAAAACCCATAGAATGTACACCACCAAGAGTGAACCTAATGTAAACTATGGACTTTGGGTTATAATGATGCATCTGTATAGGTTCATTGATTCTAACAAATATATCACTTTAGTTTGGGATGTTAATAGTGGAGGAAGTTGTACAAATGTGGAGGCAGAGGATGTACGTATCTTCTGCTCAGTTTTGCTGTGAACCTCACACTGCTCTAAAAATAAAGTCTTAAAAAATATCTGTCTATTAAAAATGCTTTTCTTCAATAAGTAAAAATAGTACACATTAGGAAATAATTTTCTAGGTCAAATGGTCTGGAAGGGCTTTTCCAAATATGCAGTATTTTAACTAAATAGATTTCAGATTGGTGACAGGGAGAAGGTACCACATTTCCGGATTGCATTAAATAAGCATAAACTTGTTTGGTTGAGTGTGACTAGTGCAGTTTGGCAGGAGTTAAGGGTTCTGTGTGCGAAAGAGTGGGAGATAGGTTGGAAGTGATAGTACTCTGAAGAATATTTACACCCACAGGTCATCTGGAAGAGAGGTGAGCAGGAGAATATCATGGCCCAGACTAAGAGGCCCAAGAGGGCATCTGTATGCTCAGATGTGTGTGGGAGGTGAGGTTGACTCCCTTTTGTAGGATTAAGAAGTCCAGATGGCCATGAGTGAGCCCTAAGATCCCCTTTGTGTGGGTGTAACTAGACCTACTTCAGTCTGGGGATGAATAATCATTCATTTCCCCAAAGCTCTGTGCCCAGATTCTAGCCAGGAAAATATTTTGGACTGTTAAGGGTCTTCAGTGGAAATGAAGAGGAAGGGATGCTTGGGAAAGTTGTATTAAGACCAAAGAAATGAAGAAGAAAGTGAAAAATGATGGGGGGAAGGGGGAGGAATGAAGAAGCAATTTAGGAAGTTGTGCTTTGTCACTGTCTTTGACTCTGGCTTGTCAGTGAATGTGATGTCTGTAATGTGATGTCTGTAGAGAATGGTGAGGGGGAGGGGTTACTGTTGTCTTTGTTTTGCTGGTTCTCATATTGGTCCAGCTAGGATAATATTGACTGGGAGTAGTTTCCCTGAAGCCAGAAACAAAGCCTGTCATCTTGTAGGAAGGAAGAGCAGAGTTAATGTAGTACATTATCAGAGATCTCTAGGATGGAAAAGCTTTCACCAAGGATAACTAATTATTGTCCGTAATGCTGTTTTAAACTTTTTGTCCATATTATGTGAAAGATAGGGTTTGAGTTTCTAAAAAAAAGACAGATGGGGCTTGTGTCTTATTAGGCTTTTAAGTATTCAAAACATACATAGTAACTCTGTAGAGAGGTATCAGTGTCCTTAAATCCTCACCTTAGAAGCATGTATACCAAGAGAAATGGCCTTTTTTTTTCTTTTCATGGTTTTATGAGGAAGATTGGCCCTGAGCTAACATCTGTTGCCAATCCTCTTCTTTTTGCTTGAGGAAGATTGGCCCTGAGCTAACATCTGTGCCAGTCTTCCTTTATTTTGTATATGGGACGCCTCCACAGCATGGCTGCCTGGCAGTCCGTGCCCGGGATCTGAACACATGGACACCCAGCCACCAAAGTGGAGTGTGTGAACTTAACCACCATGCCACCGGGCTGGCCCCTTCTTTTTTTTTTTTTTTTAACAGGATATTTAAGCTTGAATTAAGTAAATCAGTTGCTAGTCTAAAATTTGACTTTCTGGTTGTTGAACTAAATACTTAGTTGTGAGTACTTCTGCTCCAGTATTCTATTTTAAATTACCCTTTGATGAAAATACTACAGATATCAAGAAGCACCAAGTGTGTTCCAATCAGACTGGTTGAGAAATTCAGCAGAAATAGTGAAGGAATAAAAATACCAGCCATTTTCCTACCTATTTGCATATGAAATAGACAATATTTAAATGTTAAGCCCTTTTAGCCAGTGTTATATTTAAGTGCTTTTCAATGTTAATGCCAAAATGATTGTTAAAATGCAGATTTTAATCTATGTATTTTATGCCAGTTGCATACACTTGGCTCTTAATGTGCTGTAGCTATAGTTTAGATTCCCTGCATTATCCTTAAATGTAATTGTACTTTGAAATTTAAATTAGTAATTTAAGTTGCTTAAATGTACTTTCATACTATATTAATTTTCTGCAATTGTGCTGTCACCCACTCAGATTATGCTTTATTGGTAGGCTATAGAAGTTTAAATTATTAGGTTGTTAATATTTCCATCTTTTCTGCCAGGAATAGTGTCTTCATAAGTATTATCTATTTGCTGGTCTGTGGAACACTCAAAACTGACAGGGTTGGGGAGGGAGTGCTGCATGGTGTTATAGATAAGCACTAGATCAGGATTGAAAAGATCTGACTTGTATTTTTGATTCTGCCACATAATATATTACCAATTGACTTTGAGCAACTAACTTAAAGTTACTGGGCCTCAGCATGTGTTTGTTTTTTTTAATTGTGGTGAAATACACAAAATTTACCATCTTAACCATTTTTAAGTATACAGTTCAGTGGCATTAAGTACATTCACATTGTTATGCAACCATCACCACCATCTATCTCCAGAACTCTTTTCATCTCGCAAAACTGAAACTCTGTACCCATTAAATAACAACTTCTCATTCCCTTCTCTCTCTAGCCCCTGACAACCAGCATTTTACTTTGTCTTTATGAATTTAACTACTCTAGGTACCTCATGTAAGTGGTATCATACAGTATTTGTCCTCTTGTGACTGACTTATTTCACTTAGCATACGTCCAAGTTGTAGCATGTCTCAGAATTTCCTTCCTTTTTAAGGCTGAATAATATTTCATTGTATGTATATACCACACTTTTTGGGGGGGCGGGTAAGGAAGATTTGCCCTGAGCTAACATCCATTGCCAATCTTCCTCTTTTTTTGCTTGAGGAAGATTAGCCCTGAGCCAACATCTGTGCCAGTCTTCCTCTGTTTTGTATGTGGGATGCCTCCACGGCATGGCTGATAAATGAAGTAGGTCCGTGCCTGGGATCCGAACCCGCAAACCTGGACCGCCAAAGCAGAGTGTGTGGAACTTTAACCACTCAGCCACAGGGCTGACCACAGGGCCTATACCACACTTTTTTAATCCATTCATTCATTGATGTACACTTGAATTCCTTCTGCATTTTGGTATTATGAATAATGTTGCTGTGAAAATGGGTGTATAAATATATCTTTGAGACCCTGCTTTTAGTTCTTTTGGGTATATGCCTAGAAGTGGAATTGCTGCACCATATGGCAATTCTATTTTTAATTTTTTGAGTAATGGCTGTACTATTTTCCATAGCAACTGTATCATTTTACCCTCCCATCAACAATGCACAAGGGTTCCGGTTTCTCCACATCCTCACCAAGACTTGTTTTCTGTTTTTCAATAGTAGCCATCCTAATGAGTGCGAGGTGGTGTCTCCTTATGGTTTTGATTTGCATTTCCCTAATGGTTAGTGATGTTTAGCATCTTTTCATGTGCTTTTTTGGCCATTCAATTTGTCTATTCCAATCCTTTGCCCATTTTGTAATCAGGTTGTTTGTTTTATTTTGTAAGAGTTCTTTATATACTCTGAATGTTAGGCCCTTATATCCGATACATGATTTGCAAATATTTTCTCCATTCTATGGTTTGCTTTTCCACTCTGTTGATTGTGTCCTTTGATGCACAAAAGTTTTAATTTTTTTTGTGTGAGGAAGACCAGCCCTGAGCTAACATCCATTGCCAGTCTTCCTCTTTTTGCTGAGGAAGACTGGCCCTGGGCTAACATCCGTGCCCATCTTCCTCTACTTTATATGGGACGCCACCACGGCATGGCTGACAGGCAGTGCATCGGCAGGCACCCGGGATCCGAACTGGCGAACCCTGGGCTGCCAAGCGCAAACTAAACCGCTGCATCACTGGGTTTTAATTTTGATATAGTTTTTAAAAAAAGTTTTAATTTTGATATAGTCCAATTTATCTTTTTTCTTTGGTTGCTGTGCTTTTGGTGTCATATCCAAGAAATCATTTCCAAAGCCGACGTCATGAAGCTTTCCTTCTATATTTTCTTCTAAGAGTTTTATAGTTTTAGCTCTTATGTTTAGATCTTTGATCCATTTTGAGTTAGTTTTTGTATGTGGTGTAAGGGTAAGGGTCCAACTTTATTCTTGCACATGGATATCCAATTTTCCCAACACCATTTGTTGAAAAGACTGTCCGTTCTCCTTTGGATGGTCTTGGTGCTCTGGTCAAAAATCATTTGACCATAAACATGAGGGTTTATTTCTGAGCTCTTCTTTCTCTTCATGGTCTGTATGTCTGTCTTTCTGCCAGTACCATACTATTTTGATTACTGTAGTTTAGTAATAAGTTTTGAGATCAGGAAGTATGAGATCTCCAACTTTGTTCTTTTTCAAAGTTGTTTTGGCTATTCAAAATTGTTTGGCTCTTAGTGTTACTAAGGTCAGTCAAAGGGTTCAGGTGGTGACAGCCTGATCCTTCCATTGCATAGGTCCTCCCTGTCAACCAACCTTTTGCCTAATGGTTTCGTTCATTGACTGTTGCTTGAATCATTTCAATTAGGGGTTACAAAGTGACAATTTCTTCCCCATATATTAGCTAGAGTAGTTCTGGGGGGAAAAACTTTTATCAACAATGACTTATCTTGAAATTGAGTTTTACAAATAAGGCTAGATTAAATGCTTAGTTCTTTACCTTTAATTGCCAGATTTTAGAGTAGGGATTTTAGTGCTCTACTTGCTTTCAATGAAACTTATGAATGAGGAGGAGTTAAAGGTTATATACCCTTTTCATAGGTATCATGAATTCTTAGATTTTATATATGAAACCTGTTTTACTCTCATTGTTATGGTCCTCCAGCTATACTTAGACATAGCCAATCATCAGACATTACTCTTAACATTAACTCTAACTTCCAACAGAGCAACACAGTAAACATTCTTAATGTCACTTACAGTGCTAAGTACTTCTGCATAAATAATTTGCTGTTTATTGAACACCTACCCTGTGTCAATCACCATCCTAGGAAATTTATTTCTTATCTTCAGTCCTTACTCTTGTCCTCCTTTGACCTAGCTTTTTTTTTGTTTTGACTATGTAAAACATTTATATGATTCCTAAGTCAAAATTTAGGAATGATGTATTTAGAGAAGTCTCCCTTCCATCCCTGTCCCCTTCAGCTAGTCCCTTCCTCCCCCATAGGTACCTATTTTTATTTATTCACTTATGGATTATACAGTCAGTGTTGTTTTTTTGTTTGTTTGTTTTGTAATTACTAGTAAATGTATGTAAATTTGCCCCTTTTCTTACACAAAAGTGTAAGAAATATGACTGTAGAGTATTCCTTCAGGTAGATGTGTCATTGTTTTTCCAGCCAGTCCCTGTTGATGGACATTTGAATTATTTTAAATTTCTTGCTGTTATATATAATGTAATGCTGTAAATTTTCCTCCTCCAGCTGCTTCTCCATTTTTCTGCTCTCCTTCATAGCAAAATTCCATGAAAAATTTTGTATCAAAAGCTGTCTCCACTTCCTGATTTCCTAGTCTCACAAATTCTTTCCATTAAGGTTCCTGTCCCCACCACTCCGCTGAAGCTGTTCTTTTCAAAATCACCAGTGGCCTGCATGGTGCTACATCCAGTGCATTGTTCTCAGTCCTCAACTTACTTGATTTATTAACTGCACTGGACCCAATTGATGACTCTGTCCTCCTTAAAACACTTTGTCACGAGACTTCTAGAACACCATATACTCTGTTTTCCTTTATTCTTGGGGCTACTCCTTCTCTCTCTTTCTGACCCCCTTATCATTGAATGAATGCACTCTTCCTTCCTTATAGTATCAGCTGGTGGCTGGCCAGCTGGGCCCACTTCAGGGGAGAGCAGTCCTACAAGAAGGGAAGACTGGTAGGAAGGGGTAGAGTCTCTGCATCGAGGAGTTGAGGCTGGGAGGAGAAAGAGAGGAAGGATCTGGATTCAAAGATCACCTGAAACAAGCCTGTAGTCTGATAAAACCAGATTTATTGACATAATGCGGTGAGGGAAGGCACTCCAGGGGAACTGTAGAATGCCATGCAATAAGAGGCAGGAGGGAAGCAGCTTTTGTAAGGTTTGGGTTCCTACTGAAGGATTCTGAGGAGTCTCTAAGGGATGTGGGGATCAGTTTTGGATTGACTGCAGTTTCTGAGGCAGGAGTAGAAGAGAGGATTAATTAGGGTTTGGGTGCTGTCATGAGGCAAGGGCAGTTTAGCAGTTGGGTATCCTCAGTTATCCATGGCTGTAGCAAAGTGGGTCTGGGGGCATCATTGGTAAGAAAGCAGTAGCCACTCAAAGAGAGGGTCATTATAGCATTTTATAGCTGCTATATGACCTTGGGAGAAATAATGTTTCCTATAGCTTTACACTCACCTTTATCTGTGTCTGTCTTCCCAGCCTAGTTAATGGCAGGGTTGTTTTTTTTCTTTTTCATTCTGTGCTGATTTTCATCTTTTGTCCCAGACATGTTTATACTCTTTCAGTTCCATGGCGCTGATTTCACTGGACTTGGGAAGTAAGGATCCATATTTCCTAAGACTTTAAGCAAATAAATAAGGATTAAATGATCACTGTACTTCTCTTCCCCTCCCCCCAATTTAAGGTACAAGCTCATGTTTATTAAATAGGGCATGATTTGGAAAAATTGTGAAGTAGGAATAGTTTCTTTGCTGTTGCCATTTCAACTTTTCTCTGAGCTCCACTCCTGTTAGGGGCACCAGGGACCCTTTACTGTCTTATCTCGTCGATGCTTCCAGTGCTCTTTCTTATGCTTCTCTTCTCCCCTATGTGAACTAGTGCTCCTTGGTTGATCTGATAATGAGGTTAAGGTAGCTTAATATGTTCCTTTGAGGGCCATTTGCATTTTAAAAGGAAATTCCTGAGAATAATACCTAAACTAAGAAACAAGTTTCTAATGCACATTTGTGGCAAGGCAGGGTGGGGAGTGAGAATGGGTGGGGAAACAGAGTTTGAGTAGAGGCAGTCCTTCAACAGTCACTGCTGTAGATGGGGCCTAAGCCCCAGAAATTAGGAATTGTCCTCTGAGGGGCTGATGAACTGAAACCTGGCTCTACCCTCATGCCCCATAGATGCTGAGGTCAGTGGTATGTTGATAGATGTAGTGAAAGTATCTGAGTGCCTGGGCATGTGTCATGGGAGCAAGGCTATTGTGTTGAGTAAATAATGTGGAAATGCAGACTGGAAGTTGAGAATAGGCAGATTAGCGCAAGGACAATTAGAAGTGCTTTCTTTTCACAGCGGTACACACACACTGCTACCTTGGTAATTCTAAGAGACAGACACAAAGATGTCGAGACCTGCTCATAATACTGACCTTTACGCTGTTTACTGTTGGGGCATGTTTCAGTCCACTAGACTACCAATGCTCAAACTCTCCTTTCAAGTCTCTCTCACTGAAGCTAGGCAATATATAGTCAGCTTTCCTACAGAGATGAAATTTGAGGCCACAGCTTGTAGTCCAGCAGCTGGCTGGAACCTGTTTACCTTTCTAGACCCAAGTTGTTTCTTAATCCTCAAGGGAAATGTGAGGTTCTTGTTGTGTGTTGAAGACAAGGTGAGCTTCAGGAAGGATTTGAATCCACAACCTCCAAATCTAGAAGTGACCTCCATGATAATCTTCCATGTACATGTTGACTAAAGCCAGACTGTGTCTCCTGGTGCCATGGCATTCTTGTCTCACAACTCCTGGGGACAAGCCCAAGGCAGTTGCTCTAGAGATCAAAAGCTTACAAGATTTCAGTCCTAGCCACAGTTTGAACCACTTTGAGGTGTCCTTGTAAACTGGGTTTTTGCAAGTAGTGCTTTCCCAAGTCCCCTGGCCTTTCCCCTTGGGAAGCCCAGACCAAGTGGAACCTATTGATGTGGCAGTTTGTCACTTGCTTTAAGTGGTTTCTGTTTGGCTCTTGTGCAGGCCAGAGGCAGGCTCTGGAATTAGTCAGGCAGCCTCAGCCCAACATCCCCATCAAGATGATGGTTCATTTGTACAGTCGTTCCTATTGCCTTTGTTTGAAGACTGTTAACTGGCCCCTACTGCTTACTGAGAAGGGGTTGCACTGGAAAAGAGATCTCCCTGCAGATAGGAGTGACTCATGTGTCCAGTTGATAAGGTGGTCTTTTTAAGGCTTCTGAAGAATTTGAGCCGGTGACAGGCCCCTCCTCCCTGCCCTGCTACCACTTTGTCCTACCCCTACTGGATCAAAGCACTCTCTTTTGTAGTCAGTTCACTACAGAGTGTTGGCTCCGTTGCAGCTTTACCTCTTAATGTCTGAAAATACAATTTTCTAATGCTATACTAATCTCTTTTTGTAGACTTGACTGTGAAACAATATTAGATTTACAGTAAAGTTGCAAAGATGGTACAGAATTCCCATATACCCAGTTTCCTCCATTTTTAGCGTCATATTTTCCATGCCCTAGCCCTAGAATCAGCCATTTCTCCAAGGAGCCCTTGTTCTTTTTATTGGAGAATGCTTTGTAGAAACCACTGGGCAATGGGTATGTTGGTTGCTACTGGAGTATCATTACTTCTAGGTCCTCTCAGCAGACCGGGCTAGGTAATATATCTATGCGTCCTAACCTTTGCATACAGACATATCTATAATTGTTTCTGTGTTTCTTCGTCTGTATATATGTTAAGATAAACATGAATTTATATTGACATCTCTGACTTTAATCCAGTACCACAGGGTTCATTTTAGAATACTTTCCTTTCTTGCTTATCTATACCGTTCTTCAGCAATGGAAAACCTTGCTCCCACCACCACCATCTGTTTACTTATTTGTTCAACTCATGTATACGTGTACCCATGCTGTTATATGTATTGTAACCCATATCCCCACAAGAAACAAATTTACCAGTTTGGTACTGATTTTTAACAGTTCTGTTTTAGTGGACAAATCATGGATGCTTATTTATGTTTATTATGATGTGTTTTGATCTGTGAGGCTAGCTTTTGGGTATATGCAAATATTTTTAACATTCTTACCATAATCTGAGATGTCTTTGTATGTCAGCATGATTCATGAAGATGATGGACTTAGGCTCCAAGTGAAATATTTCCTTTTTACTCCACACTTCTGATAGTCTAAACTTAAGAAGCAAGAAGGCTACATTCTCTCTTAAGTAACTTATTATACGTGTGTACAAAAGGAAGTTTGTCCTTATTGAAATTTTATACACATTATTTAAGGTTTTATCATATGTAAAAGGGATGAATTGAATGAAATAATATTTATAGTACCTTCTAGCTCCAAAGTTCTGGCTCAGGTGCTTTTAAAAAATCACCTTAAGGCAAGACATTCTAAAATGAGTTTTTCCTTTTGCTTACTAAGTCCTGCCTGTGTAGGCTTGGCACTTGGTTTTACTTTCTCGGCTACTTTTCCAGGACATCCTGTTTGCCCATTCTTGTTGTCGGTGCCAAAGATCATATGTCTGTAGGTAAAGATACTATGGCCTGGGAAATGGGACTGACTTAATGATAGCTTTACTTCCCTGGGTACTTGGCTTTCCAAGTTCCTGTTGGGAAAAAATAAATGTGAGTTTAAAAAGCCATATACTCAGAGCTGGGTGTTCTCGGTTGTCATCTCGGTCGGCTTCTAACTTGAAGTCTGATCTTGGGCCCATCACTTCTATTTCCAGACTCAGATCCTTTATCTAGTAGTTCCATTAGATGATGCCTAAGATTTCTTACAGCTGTGATTTTATCATCAGAGACAGTAAAATATCTGGCTGGTAGTTCTTATCTCAGTAATCAAGGTGGAAATGGTCAACCTCTTGAAACAAGCTTATTGGGCCCATTTTTATCATCCTTTTAGGTTTTTTTTTTTTTTTTTTTTGTGAGGAAGACCAGCCCTGAGCTAACATCCATTGCTAATCCTCCTCTTTTTGCTGAGGAAGACTGGCCCTGGGCTAACATCTGTGCCCATCTTCCTCCACTTTATATGGGACGCCACCACGGCATGGCTGACAAGCAGTGCGTCGGCGGGCACTCGGGATCCGAACTCGCGAACCCCGGGCTGCCAAGCGCAGACTAAACCGCTGCACCACCAGGCGGCCCCCTATCATCCTTTTAGTTTGATTTAAAAACACACATACACACTATGCATGGGATGAACACGTTCTGAAATGTGAGGTCTAGTCTAGAGGTAATACTTAGATGGCTCAGATTGTACCATAGAGCAGGCATATTTTACTGTTCATGATGACCCACCATGGTAATAACTTTGAAGGATCAGCACTGAATTGTTTGTTGCTGGTGTTTATAATCAGTGGCTTCTTAGATGACATTTTTTCTATAGCTACGATGTAGGATCTATGAACAGTACAGAGAAATAGCCAAGGTGAAGAGAGTGCAGTGGCTTAAATATGATAAGGCCCAGTGAGTTATGTTAAAGAAGCTTTAGTGCTTAAAGCCAGGGGGACTAATGTCATTAGTCTTGTATGCTGATAACAGCCTTCAGAAAACTGTCCTTTTTCATAAGCATTTAGTTTCCTGAGCTGAGAAAACGAAGCATATGACCTGTAGCTGAGTATGCTAAACATACCATGTACTTGCAAAAGGATTTTGAAAAACAGATGGGTGGAAGACAAGAAGTGGGAATCAATGTGCTGTAAGACAGGGCATATCCGTTTGGGAAAAATGAACAGTAGATTGAAGGATTGTTGCCTTTGGTGAGAAAGCTAGAATAGGAGAGCGTCGAAGGAGCCTCCTTCAGGCTGCCTGCTGTTGAATTTTCTTTAAGGCCCACATCGTATTGGTTTATGAGGTTGACTTAGAGTCTTAAATGAAAGTCCTCTGACCCACCATTCCTGGCTTTGTCCCAGGTTTCTAAGTGAAGTGGCATGCTGCATATCCTGGCTTACAGTGTTAAATCAACTTTTATGGTATCAGTTTACACGAGGATTCACATTTGCTTTAATGATAAGTTGTCTGGAATGGATGCCCATTCCTGTGAGTCATGCTAGTGGCTTTAGCTTCCTCGAAAGGTGAAAAGTTTTGCTAATTCTAGAAGTGAACAGCAGATGTCGCTGCATCTCCACTTAACTAGAGTTTTGGCTCATAGCTATTTGGATGCAACCAAGTTCTTAATACAGCTCCCAAACCACTAACCTTAAATTGAGTATTTACGGCTATCTGACACTCTAAGATCCTCTTCCCCAGATCAGAACCCAAATTGAAAATTGAGAATAAACACAGCCCAAGAGGGTTTCCCTCAATTTCCTTCACTATCTTGGATATTTTAGTGTATTTGTTCTAGGTTTATGTATTATCTATATTTCCGTCAGCTAACTGATGAAATTTATTTGAGAGGAAATTTATTTATTTCCTATCAACCTTTCAGCAACTTAGGAGCCTGGACAATTTTTCATAGTTGTTTTCAGCAGCATTCACAGTTAAGTTAAAAGCTTCTTGGCCTTTTTGTAGCTCACTTTTTGAAAACTTTCTAGCAGGAAAGTAGATGCCACTCTTCTCTGAATTGAGGTGCTGAACATCAAAGGAAACCTCCACTTTCTTTATTCTTCTATTTAAACCCTTAGCTTTGGCAGTTGAGAAAATAAAGAACTGAATTATGACCAAAAGTCCTGTGGTGCATCTTTTAAAATAAATCTCTTATGGTTTCACTGTAGATAGTAGGGTTTCCCTACATGACAGAAATGCAAAGTTGGTGTTAAATTGGATTATTTTAGGAAGTCTGAGGCATACTAAATTTTTGGTATCTTTTGATCATATAGATCATGAAAATAGCCAGATAGTGATATCTGTCCTAATTTGTCAGGGTTAGTGATGGTTTATACCCATGTCCTGGTGTGATGATTAATAGCTCCTTCTTTTACTCTCAGTTGTCCTAGTTTGGACAATATATGGTCACTGAATTGCCCAGGGTGGGTGGGGCAGTTGATAAGTTGCAATTCTAGTAATTATAAGCATTTTTTGACTCAAGATATGCCTGCCCTGAGTTTTCTGAGTTAAACACGTGCAAGATAAAGCAAAACCCACAAAGAGCCTGTAATTCTGGGGAAATAGCTTTTAGCTTTCTGTTTATTGATCGTTGTTTCTGGAGTAATGATTTCCAAATGTAGATGTGCATCAGAATCAACTAGTAACCACCTTTTTACAAATAGTTTCGTGGGTCTCACCACGGATCTCTACTGAATTTGTACCAGAGTTTGAACTTGACATTACCAAAAATGTAGACCTGCATGCAATGCAAATGTAGTAGACTACTTTGTCAGCAAGTTTTTATAACTAGCATATAGAAGAACATTTCTTTCTCAAGTTTGAGTGGTATTTGGGGTTCTTGATGGTGGCTGCTTTGGGCCTTGAGGGTATTCATGGCATTGACCTGAGTTGCCTTTTTGTTTCAGATGTCATCTGGGTGATTCTCAGTGTGGAGGTGGGTGGACTTTTAGGAGTAACGCAGCAGCTGTCATCTTTTGAAACGGAGTTCAACACACAGCCACATCGCAAGGTAGAAGGAAACTTCAACCCGTTTGCCTCTCCCCAAAAGAACCGACAATCAGATGAAAACAACTTAAAAGACCCTGGGGGTTCCGAGTTCGACTCGATCAGCAAAAACACATGGGCTCCTGCTCCTGACCAAACCGAGCAAGATGAGAATAGACTCTCACAGAACTCTGTAAATCTGTCCCCCAGCAGTCACGCAAACAACTTATCAGTAGTGACTTACAGTAAGGTAGGTGCCCTCGGAGAAGAGGAGAAGGGGTAGGTGGTGGGCCTTGGGATTTGTGATACCCCTTCATGGCAAACCTAGAAGCCTAGAATGTTCTTTAAGACTGCTTAGCTCTCCTGCCAACAGCAACAACACAAAAACCTACCCCTTCTCCCCTCCCCCCTCCCCCCATCTTCATGTCCTGTGGATGTTACTTCATCCACATTTATAATTTACTACTTCTCTCTGCTCTGGTTTGGGTGTTGAAAAAACAAATATTTTTACTTTTAGCATTTAAAAAAGAGAAAGTCAAAATATCACCAGCCATGCTTCCAGTGTAAATGTATACTAAGTTTTGAGCAACAACACCACACCTTTGGAATTTGTTCCTACTTTGTTTTTTTGGTTTTGGGTGGGTTTTTTGGATTTTTTTTTTCCTGAGGGAAAAGACAGGCTAAATTATTTATCCTAAATATTGTTGTTGGGTTTTCACTTTGTTTACCTTGTTGCATGCCTTCTTGTTGATATCTTTTCAGTCCGTTATGGCCCATCTACCTCCTCACCCACAACCCAGAGCAGCCCAAGTGATATTTTGACTTTTCACATGTGGAGAATAAGTGAGAGGATTGTTGGTTGAGTTAACCATGATTTTAAATATTCTGATTGTTTTGAGACACTTTTCTAGGTGTTTGATATCTTAATCTGTTTCTCTCTATGCTAGCTGATTAAACGGTGTCTTTCACACTCTGCTAAGGTGATAATGGTTCCTAGTTGTTGGTTTTGGTAGGTTAAATAAAGCCCTGAAGCTGAGAGCTCACTGTTATAGGTAGTTCATGAGGCAGGGCCTATGAGTATTCCTGTGCATTCTTCTCTGACTAATAATTCTGTGTAGTAGGCCCAGCATCCCATCTATATAACTATTAAGTCTGTCCTTGCTTTGTGTTGCATTCACCCTCAAAATTTTAAAAATAAAATTGGTGTTTATTTGAGGGACAGGTTGCTGTGTTGTAAGAATGGTATTTTTCTGACCAATCCTTTATATGCAATCTAGAGCAAGAGGCAAATTAAGAAAAGAAACCTGGTGATGTGAACCCTCTTTCTCCACACAGTCTAGCAAGAGGAACTTCATTCAGTAGTAGTGTAACAAAGGATTGATTTATTAGTTGATTGGATGGTTGTTATAAAGGATTAAAGGATTCTGTGGAGTCATGTTAGTTGTACAGTATATAAGAGAAGAAAATTGGCAAGGCAGTAAATTGCCTGTATTTGAGGAAAGACTTCCCATCTTAACACTCTAATAAAAGATTTTCCTTTAAGCTCCTATTGCTCCAGAGTTTTCTTCCTTAAATTTAACCTTCCAGAGTATGACCGTTCCAGGTGGTACAGGCCCTAGGCTAAGCATGCTATGTTAGAATGGAAAGTTGAGGCAGTTGAGTTTAATGGGAAGATGAAGAGTTGGAGGAGGAAAACCAGCTGCTCCGATGCTTTCTATAATGGAAGCCCCTTTACTCAACTGTGAACTACCTGGCTCAGCCATCACTTGTAGTGTTAGGAGAGAGCTGGCGTTCCTGGCCTGGGCTCTGCACTCATCCTCCTGAGTTGTGAACCTGTCAGTTGTTTTCCACTCCTTTAGGGCTTTAGAGATTGATGCCTTTTAACTAACTTGTGATGATTGCCCTAACCTAGGGGTAGCAGTTCGGAATGGATTACCTGCCAGCCTTAATTGAGGTCCTATCATGCTGTCTTCTGTGGAAGGGCTGGACTGTGGTGAGACTATTGAGATATTTCTTGAGGTTAATGAACTCATGGTGTGTTACCTAATTTTTTTCATGAACCCTGTAGGATCATTTAGAAGTAGCATTTGCAAGAACAACAGAGAAAAGGTTCTCATTGGAGATGATATCAAGGAGACTATTGGCTATAATGCATTGAGAATGGGACACTTAGATCTCAAAGAGAAACTGGAGCCTTTCTTTTTTCTTGATTGAAACAGAATCTTATTCAGAAAGCACTTACGTGAGCATCCAGCAAGTTCTCTGAAAGCATTTCTGGTTAACGTTGAGTCAGCTCTACCTCTTAGGGCTCCTTAGAAATGGGGTAGGGTATGTAGAGAGTCATCAGTAAGTATTTATTAACACATCTGTGCACTGTTTAGAGCAATGTACATTGTTCAGTAGGAGACTTGAAGAATAAAAGAAGTTATCCCTACCAACTAGAAGCTTACAGTACAATAGGGAAGATAAATATGTACAATTCAGTCAAGACCAAGTATGAATTTGGTCAGTAGAGAACAACACAGTCAAATGTGTAATTTGTGTGTATGGCTGGGGGTTACAATTAGGGAAGGCAGAGGTGAAGTAGAGATGGAGTTGATGGAAAGGGATTTTCAAAGAATGGACAGATTTGGAAAGACAGACAGGAATGACGATGGTATGGAGAACAGTTTAAGTGCTGGGGGCAGAATGAGTAAGGGATATGTGGTCAGGAGATGTGGGTGATAGACAATAGGAGATAGGTTCATTGGTGGCAATGTGTTCTTTTGAGGAGCAGTGGATGAGATAATTACAAATGGCTTTGAAAAGAATTGGGACTATACTTAAATGGTATCTTAAAACAGAGATAATTCATAATTATAAACATTTGTTTGGCCTGAGAATATAGATTTATTTATTTTTAAAGGTAGACACACTTGGGGTTCTGAAGGGTGTACTTGACACAGCGATGAGATCAGGTATATATCAGAGTTATTTTTAACTATTTCTGTATGCCAGGTGTTCTGCCAAGTACTTTACATGTATCATCTTATTTTTTGATAAGAACACAAAAGCTCCGAGGGGCTAAGTAACTTGCCCAGTATCACACAGCTGGTGAGAGGCAGAGCTGGGATTCAAATCTAGGTGCCACATTACTAAAAAATATTTCCTAGTAGACGAACCTGGGCTTTTCCTAGATCCTCCTGTTGGGCTGCAGGCTGTGTTGAGCGAGAGCATTAACTGCTTTGATGCTCGGTATCATGAAGGTGTGAAAGCAGCAGAGTTGAAATAAGATAAGCGGCTCTAATGTAAACTGAGGATTGCCTGTGGCATCTTCTTTTTGAAGAATTCCCCAATTTGTTGAGTCTTTAAAGTAGTGAATTCTTTTCCTGGTTGATAAAAATAAAAACTGTTTTTATAACTCTCAGGGTGCACAAATCATGTGGTATTTATAATAAATAGCACCCTCTTATTTATGAATGAGTGGAAAGGATGAAAGAGACCCTTGGGACTCTAGAGTTGGGGCAGGTGTTTTCAGTTCACTCCAGGTACCATCTTTATTGAATGGGTAGGAGGAGTTCTGATGCCCTGGTGTCAGGGATCACTGAGTTGGCAATAGATTTGATTTACTCTAAAGAAATTCCCTGCCTGCCATTAAGGCTGGGAAAGAACATGATGCTCTTGGAGGCCCATGACCACAGTTTTAGTAGGCAGATATAGTTTCCTGCTGCCTCCATAGTTACAGTTTAACTTGCTAAGGTTGGTAGGATGAAATCAAAAGATTGCTTCATACACCTGCTCTATGAGGGCTGGGTTGGATATGTCAACATAATGGCACATCTGTCAGTGCCAAGAACTGGACACCCCTAGAGCCCTTCCCCAGCTGCCCTTGAAAAACCGTAAGCTCTCTGGACTCAGCACTCCATGCCTAGGGGGAAGCCCTCTGTGGGAACTCCTGCCCTAGCTCCATCCCACCGCCCAGAGGGCCTGGCCTCTCCCTGTGTGAGAGCTGTCAGAGCGAGTCAGGAAAGTAAGTATATGCTGACCTGCTCCAAAGATTCATAAATCTGGCTTCTTGCTTTTTTTGTTAGAAATTGGCTGGCTTCATTGTCAGCTCAATTGTGGCTGACCTGTCTCAGGTGAACAGTCAGCTCAAGTATTGGTTAAGGTTAGGTGCTGTTTTGATGAACCTTTTTTTGTGACTAGCTCAAGAGCCTCTGAGGACAAAGGGTCATAGTAGGATAGGTGCTCACTCTGTTGACCCAAGGCTAGTCTTGACATGAATTCCAGCTCTCTGACTCAGCCCTGGAGGCCAGGATAGCTTCTGTTTGGACAGTGTGAGAGTAGTGAAAAATAATTTATAGAGGTGTGGAAGGAGAATGAGTCCTGTTAAATTAGATACTTCTTATTTGCCAGTAATTTTTTTTTTTTTTTTTTTTTTTGGTGAGAAAGACTAGCCCTGAGCTCACATCCATTGCCAACCCTCCTCTTTTTGCTGAGGAAGATTGGCCCTGGGCTAACATCTGTGCCCATCTTCCTCTATTTTATGTGGGACGGCTGCCACAGCATGGCTTGATAAGCGGTGCATAGGTCGGCGCCTGGGATCCAAACCTGCGAACCCCAGGCCTCTGAAGTGGAGCGTGCGAACTTAACCACTGTGCCACCAAGCCGGCCTCATTTGTCATTTTAATTTTTAAAATCTCTAAATGTTTTCTAAGAAGGCCTTACAGAGGAATAAGAAACCAACCAAATGGTCTGATTCAGGACAGCGGGGAATAAGAGGGTGGCTGGTAGAAACCAAGGGACTGGTCTTTAGGACAGCCAGTTGCTTTACTTCCTTCCTCTAAAAGAGTAATAATTTACACTGGGGGAGCTGAAAAGAATCCCAAATTCATTTTATTTTGTTACTTGGGCTATGGCTCTTATTTTGTGTTTGTTCTTAAGAAACTGTTTGGAGCTGGTATATGTCATACAGTACTCCTCCTTTAAACTGGATTACAGTCTGAGCCACTGTTATTACTTCCGCCAAGTGCTAGTTCAGAAGAAGAAACTTATTATTATCTTTGTGGGGAGGTGCATCGCACTCCTCCAGCGTCAGCCACTGCCGAGTGCCATCTGCCCTGCCTGCCCACATTCCCACCTGCTCCTCTTCCCCTCTCTCCAACACCCTTTAATATGTTTTGGATCTGGTGCTAGAGGATTCAGTCTGCTTTTATTACCTCAGAAATCAGCTCTCTTCTAACATGCTGCTATCTGTGTTGACTAAGGCATAGAAGGGCTATTTTCCCTCTGTTCAGTTGAGGGTTTAGAAATTACAGTAGAGGTTATAGGGGGAGGTTTGGAAAAGGCAAATCTTTTGCTAAATGGGCCTGAAGATATAATGGCTTCTGGATCTTATCTACTTTGAAGTAGCCAGCAAGTTTAACATAATAATAAGGGATGGGTTTGGGGCAACTTAATGGAATTGAGCCCATCATTGGAACAGTTCAGAGGGTACTGAATTTGACCATAAGGCAGGTGGTTGGTGTCCTTAGCTGGGCTAATGGTTATGTGAGGCAATAGAGGGCAGTGTAACCTTCACACTGCCATGAAACCTGAATCTTCGCTCTCAGATACAGACCCTTTCCATGAAAGGTTTAAAGATGGCTCAAAGAGAAGCTGAAAGGAAAACTTGTGTCACTTGATATTTTATCCAGCTTGTGTTCTTCTCTGGTAAGGGACAAGTAGCAAAAGCATGCTATTCCTAGGCAGAGGCCAATGAAAGTGCAGTAATCAGAGCTGTAAAACTGCCATTTATCGAGCACTTACTACGTGCCAGCCACTGTGCTGAGGACTTTTTGGGGGGTAGGGGGAGGAAAATTGGCCCTTAGCTAACATCTGTGCAAGTCTTCCCCTTTTTGCTTGAGGAAGATTGTCCCTGAGCTAACGTGTGACCCAGTCTTCCTCTATTTTATGTATGAGGCGCTGCCACAGCATGGTTTGATGAGCCACGTGTAGGTCCACATCCAGGATCCGAACCTGTGAACCCCAGGCCGCCAAAGCAGAGCGCATGAACTTAACCACTACGCCACCGGCCTGGCCCCGTGTGCTGAGGACTTTTTAAATTAAATTAAATTAAAATTAACAGTGTACATAGTTTAAGGAGCCAAGTAGTTCTACAAAACTTATTACGAAAAACACGTCACTTCCCTGCCTCCCAATCCCCAGTATTTGTTCCCCAGAGACAGCAGGCTCAGTGTTTGACACACATTACTTCACTTAGTCCACACAATGGTACTAGGATACAGGTGCTGTTGTTATCCCCTTTACAGTTGTTGAGACCTGGGGTACACAGACTGCAGGACTTGCCCAAGGTCATGCAGCTAGAAAGTGGTAAAACCAGGATACAAACAAAAGCAGTTGCTTTTGAGTCCTGAGCCTGCCCTCTTAATGGTGCGCTACATTGCATCCCAATTACAAGTAATGTTCAAGTGCACATTTTTGTGTGCTGAGCTAACAACAGCTGTGGGCCAGGGAGAGCATGCTTTCTACAGTGTACTCCTGCATTTCAAGTGAGGATCAAGCCAATTATTGACCAAATACTGTATGACTTCTCTACTAGACCCCCTTTCCCCACAAGCTATTATGGAAGCTACAGAAATCAGTCTTTCTCTCCAGCATACGGGAAGGGAAAAGATTCCCTAGAACTTCCATGGTCGCTTGGGTTTAGTTTTTTGTTGACATTGAAATTTCCATTAACTCACTCTTGTGCCAGCAACACCTACACCTCTTGAAGTCACAAAACCTGTCTCCATTCCATGATTGTAACCAAAACATACAGTCTCTGGAGTTTTTTTTTTCTGGAACAAATGTAAAATCTCCCTTTGAACATATTTAGTAGTTTAGAACTAGAACATACTTAGGGGCTATCTTACCCCCTTTAAAGTTAAATTTTGTGTCTGCAAAGGCTATCTGGAGAAAGAATATTTTAGGCAGAGGGACAGCCCATACAAGCCCTGAGGTGGAAGTTTACCTGGTTTGTTCAAGGAACTGAGTGAGGGAGGAGAGGTCAGTGAAGGATGACAAAGTCAGAGGATGGAAACCAGATCATGGAGGGCTTTGTGGGCCCTGTAAAGCTTTGGGGTTTTGCTCTGAGGGACAAAGGGAGCCATTAAAGGGTTTTGAACAGAGGACTGATGTGGTCTGACTTAATGTTGTAAAAGGATCACTCTGGCTCTCATGAGGAGATTATAGGGCAAGGAGAGAAGTAGGGGACCAACAGGGAAGTTATTGCAATCATCTAGGTGAAGAGAGTAAGTGGTTTGGACCAGAGTGGCAGCGAAGGTAGGAGAAGTGGTCCAAGACTCGACCCAGTGGTCAGAGTCTAGATCCAGTTGCTAATGGATTGGAAGGGGGTGTAGGAGAGAAGACAGTAAAGGATGACACCAAGGTTTTTGGCCTGAGCAACTAGAAGGGGGTGTCTTATGCATTGTAAGATGTTTAATAGCATCCCTGGGCTTTACCCACTAGATGCCAGTAGTACGTCCTAACCCCAGAGTGTAACAACCGAAAGTGTCTTCAGACATTGCCAAGTGTCCCCAGGGGGGTGGCAAAATCCCCCTACGTGTGAACCACTGGTATGGATAGAGAAGCGGTCTAGGGACTGAGCTTAATACTATCTGTCTGACATGTAAACAAACCGCTTCATGTTATCCAAAGCACCTTTACTGCATTTATTCTTACTCTTAATTCATAGCACTCTTGTGACTTTTGTAGTTACGCTTTTCGCTTGACAAAATTATAAGGAGGTTGTAAGTGACTTGTTCACATTCACACAGCATAATGGGGGTGGGCCGTGGGCTGGAACCCAGGAACCTAGTTTGAATCTGACGTTCTTCTAGACCACACTGTGATGAAGCCAACAGTTTGTTGGCTGTTTTCTGAAGGTGGTTTTACACTTAATGTCAGGTTGTAGAGACCTCCTTTAGGAGCTACAAAAAATTGTGTGGCCAAGGAGGAAGCAGTGCAGAGCAACTGAGGAACCTGCCCCCATTCACTGGCAGATTAGCACATTCTGTCCCAGAAGGAGTTTGCCAGGAGACTCTGGCTTGATGATACTGCATTGACTCTCTTTTGAAAACCCAGCAGAGCCAGTAAAGTCCTCCCAGCTTTATTGGTGTTTGCATTGGCATGGGTCATGTGTGTGTTTTAAAAATAAATTAAACAAACACTGTGAGCTTTAGAAAATGTCTTTTGTTGTTTGTAACATTACTGTCTGACTGAGAATAAAAAGTATCTCCAGGAACTTTCCCTTTTGTACCTCAACAGCTTCAAAGCTGTTCAGCTCCAACTTATTTGCTTTGGGGCTCTGAGCATTGTTTTAGATTGATCTGATGCTGGACAGTCTTGTAGCTGAAACAGAGCTGGTGTTCTCAAGATTGCCAGCATATTTTATTTTGGTTGTAAGGATGCATTCTCTTCCTATACTCTGAATTTAGCATTTTAATTTCTGATAAAAGTTCTCACAGTAGGGCTAGTGAAATTATAGGTTCAAACAGATAACTGTAATTCAAAAATGTGAAAATTTGTCTCCTGGTATAGATGCTCAGGTTTCAAATGATTGTTCTCAGCTCAGTCTGCTATAACTGTATTCTAGCAGGACCAGGTGCACAATGTAAGTTTAAGAGATGTTGTACCTCAGGGGGAAAATGTGGACTTCCTTAGAGCTCAGCAGAAAGTGAGACCCTTTCCAAAGCTGTGGACATTCACCTGCAAAGGCGTGAGGGTCTTGGGCTTTTTGCTGTGATTTTACTGCCCAAGGGCCAGTGTAACCTCTTTGCTTTACACAGAGATAGCCTTGCTATTATTTAGTCAGTAAGTGAGGCCTCCTAGGGCTCAGCCTGTGCTAATCCTTATCTTCAAAGAATTTACTATCTGATTACATAGATGTGACTAGCTTATAGGAACGAATGAGAGCCAGTAAAGATGGAGTATATTGAGTTCCAGTTGACTTTTAAATGCCCATAGGGGTTTAGAGGAAGGGGAAAGCAGTGAGGTTTGGAGTAGCCAAGAAAGTGATACCTTGCTGGATAATAGATTCAGACTGAATTGGAGAGGAGAAACCACATGCAGGAAGGCAGGGTAACCACAGGCAGGGTGTGTTCACGGGGTGCTGGCCAGCCTGACTGTAGTGAGTGAGGTGTGCTTAAGGAGGGTGGGGTGAATTTTTGAAGACCTTTGAAAGCCAAGCAAAGGAGAGTTCACTTTTAATGTGAAAGGAAACAGTGCCAACAATGCTTTTGAGCAGGGGAGTGGCAAGAAGAAACCAAATATTGCTGAATGGGACCAAGGAGGGACAATTTATTTTCCTCCCTCAATCAGCCAGCCACTGGCAGTGGGGATGGGTGGGGTGATGCTGTGAATTAATTGTAAAAGAGATGGGGGAAGACGATAATATGTAAGGAAAGGGTAGTTGACAGGAGGGTACAGGAGCTTGAATAGAAATTCTGAGAGGAAATGGGACCAGCAGCCTCACCCTGTGCCTCAGTTGGACTCCCACAGTACAGCACCAGTGATGACATGGCTAGGAACTTGGATAAGCTTTTCTCCTTTTGGATGTCCTCAGTGAGATTCTTATCAGTTCTTTCTTCCTTTTTAGGAATCCCCTCTGCCCTAGGAGATGGCCATGAGAGAGCTCTATCTGCCAGCATCCCACCTAGATTGTGTCACCCTTGCTATTACATGAGATCTTTGGAGCTAGAATTCCAGATAGCAAACAGCTTTTTCTGAAGTCTTCACTGAAAGGAGAAGTTGAACTCTGCTGCCAGTATCCTCCTTCTCCTTGTAGAAATTTAAATAATGTGTTTTCATTAACAATTATGTTTGAGTTTATTCTTCATGGTGATTTTCTTGATTTGTCAAGGGAGTAGGTGAAGACTCTGGGAGTTGCCTTTGGCCATAGGAGCTTTGGATGGATGGGAGGATGAATGACAGAGGAAGAGTGGAGGGAGGATGGAAAGATGGATGATGGAGGGAGGAAGAATGAGGGATGCATGGTGAAGGATTGGATGGATGGGTAGAGGGAGGATGGATGGATAGATAAGAAGGTCACCTGCAGGACTGTAGAAGTTAGTTAAGAGTAACAGAAAATTGTGTTACAGAGGTAGCTATAAAAAATGGTTTTAAAAAAATCAGTTCCGCACACTTATAACTGAGTCAAGCTTTTAAGCACAGTTTTGGTACAACCAGAAGGCTGTGAACTGAGCCTGCCCCATGATCAGCCCTCATGCATAAAAGTACGTTTCTTTTCTTTTCTTTGGCTGGTTCTCACACTCATCCTCAGCCAGCCAGTGCATCAAATACATCTTTGAAATTTTGAGGACTGTCACATGAAAGTGGCTTTAACACCAATGTTAAAGCATCTGCAGAAGTTCCCATCATGCTGAAGTGGCCCTGTTCTACCAGCTTGAGCCTCCTTGAGCGGTCGGCAGCCATCAAGGGAAGGGCCCTGGTTTGTGTGCTCCTGAGGAGTCCTCACTGCCCTCCCATTAACTCCAATACAGACTTTATTTTATTTCTAATCAATGAGAGACTAACGGGTTTGATAGGGCTTGGTCAGTCTCTGGCCCTTGCCAGCCAAGCCAGTCCTGTGAGCAGGGCCTCACCACACCATGTTTGCAGTACAGGATCAGGACCAAACTTAGTACTAAACTCTGTACTCTTCTGTGTTTGCCTTCAGTGTACATAAGTGATACAAAAGGAGCACAAGGTGGGTGAAGCACTGATGGGGACTGGCCCAGGAAATGAGGAGATGGAGGAGGGCCCTCGTGGTGTTATGCTGCTATCAGTATACACCGGAAGAGCATATTATTTCACAGCCGTGCAGCAGACGCTCCTGTCTTCTTATTAACCTGTGTAAACCTTTTTATTTATTTAAATTGAATCACAAATAAAAGCAAAATAAAGATAGGTGTGTGAAAATTTCCGTGTGCTTTCCGAACTTTCATATAGACAAAGAGTAACCCAAAAAGCCCTCGGAAGACATCCTTGTTTCATTAGGAATTTCAGCCGCCTTTTTTTTTCCTGGAAAGTCAAAAAACAGAATATTTCACAGTTCATTCGTTCATTTTACTGATATTTGAGTCTTACTGTATGCAAGGCACAAGAAACTGGCAGAAACAGGTTCCACCCTCATAAAAGGGCAGCTTGCTCTTCTGGTAGCACTGAAAATTGGTGAATACACTTGTTAAAAATATTCTAGCTAAAACAAAACTAGTTTCCTGTTTTTTAGTACTTTAGCATGCAGTTATTGTTTTCTCTCAGGGACAGTTGTTTAGTACTCCTTTTTGGAAAAGTTATTTTGATTTCTATATAAAGAACTTTTAGATCTTGCAAGTGCGCATTCACATAAGATCAGTGATAACCAAATCACTGGCTGGGAGTGATTCTGCTATTCCAGAATAGTGGGCTACTATAAACTATTATGAAAAACAACCCAGAGAGCTAGTTGTTATTTTTAGGTTTGCTTTGAGAACAAGATCACAGGTACTGGATCTTAAATTGTCCTTTCAAGAGATTGCGACGGAGCCAGCCTTGATGGTCTACCGGTTAAAGTTCGGCACATTCCACTTCGGCGGCCCAGGTTCAGTTCCCGGGCATGGAACCACACCACTTGTCTGTCTGTAGCCATGCTGTGGTGGCGGGTCACATAGAAGAACTAGAAGGACCTGCAGCTAGAATATACCACTATGTACTGGGGCTTTGGGGAGGGGAAAAAAAACCAATGGCAATGGATGTTAGCTTAGGGCGAATCTTCTTCAGCAAAAAAAGAGAGATTGTGATGAATGAGATTGAGCTTATCTTTTCTGTCTATAAATGTTCTCTTTTAAAAATATTTTAGAGAATTAGCCAAATTATTGCTCTCAGTAGTTATTCCATCGTGGAAGTGCAGTTGAGGACCTGACCCAACTACTGTAATCATTCAGCTAGCTGGAGGCCAAGGTCTCTTCCCAGACACCAGCAAGCATGGGAGGCCCCTCTGTCTTAGCTGGCGAGTATGGAGCTTCTGTGCTTTAAGAGAGAGCTCACTTGCCCTGTAGCCAAGGAGAACTTAGGTCCCAGGGCTCACGGCTATGACAGCTGTTCAGTGAAAAGTTTAAGGGAGGCTGAGACAAACAGGCAACATCTCAACCCCTGTGGACCTACAGGCTGTCTCTCCTTCACCAGGAACACTTTCTTGGCCCCTGGCAGCAGGGGGGCTGCTCTAAGAAATGAGCCTTTGAAAACCCATTTCTATGCAAGTTGGGTAGGCCCTGGGGAGCTAGACTTTAGACCTGGAGTCAGACAAAGGAGTTCTTTTCTGGGTTTGATTATTCATACCCTCTGTTAGCATGGATAAATCCAGCCTTGCTGCTGTTCCCTATGTGGTGAGAAGTGATTCCTCATAGAGAGGAGGGTGGCCTTGTGCATCAAACTCACTGAGTTTTGTAATCAGGCTGATGGCTTCAATTTTCCCTTGAGTCAGAGTTTAACTCAGGGCTCTGTAGTACCATCTGATGCATTTGTCTCTTGATCTGTTTTCTTTATTAGTAGTGGCACAACTGTTACAGGAGACATGTCAGTGATGCCAGATTAGTTAAAATATTTGGCATTTGCTTTTCCTACAGATAAAAGTTGAAGAGTTGCTAGGCCCCAGCAGAGAGTGAACATTATCTTTTTTGCCAGAATTTACTTTTAGACTGGGGTTGGAGACGTTAGCCACTAGAACCTGTTAGAGTGGGTTTTGGAACCCCAGGGGAACCTAAGATGTGGGTGGGCCTCCTATTTTGAATATACCTCCATCCCACTATTAGGAAAGGCGCGTACTGTTTGGCCTTCTGCCATAAGACACCCTGGACAAGCTGTTCTTGGACTCTCTGCCAGGCTTTTCCTCTACAACTGATGTTGCATTGCCTCTGTTCTGGGATCCAGTTGTGACACCTATAATCCTGCATGTGGGGAGTCTAGATGATGAAGTGGTTTCGAAATAGAATTGGCTCCCTCTCCCTTCCTTGAAGTGATGGTAGTTGATTTGGGGTGGAGGAAAATAGAGCTTGTTCCTCAAGCCACCTTTCTGCGCCAGTTAAACATCAACAACTCCATATGCCTTTCTCTGGGTGAAAGGGAATTATGTAGCATTTTTCTTTCCAAAAAGCATGGAATCTCAGTAAGTAGAGGATCAATGATGACTCCGTCATCTAAGCTAGTTAAATATCACACTGAAGGGTCTAAGGGCTGGGACACTCAAGTGGAACTCGGAACATGCCTTTATTTTTCTCACTGCCAGTTGCGTAGGACTCATTTTATTTATCTGTAAAATGAGAATGTACAACAGCTCCTTGGCAAAGTCATGAACTCCTTTCTCCAAGCATTCCAGACAAGTCACAGGCTAGTACTTGCTTTTCAAAGGCCCATGTGAAGTGTGTGGAGCTTTGGTCTGGAAAGCAGTTAAATTTAGGATAAAGGGGAAAATATTTCATAGAAAACAAATGCTGTTTGTTTTTCGGGTTTTCTATTCTCTGTGTGTATTTTCCTGCACAGAGACCTTTGAGCATTGTATTGGTTCTAAATCTTAGGGGAATCTAAGCCTTTATTGCTTTCCTTGGATTGTTCTGGATGAATGAATGTTGTTGGAAAGTACTGAGAGCAGCTTGTTTTAAGCATCTCTTACTTTCCACCTCTGGTGTGTGTGACCCTCCAACCAGGCCCCACAAAATGGAGTCCGAGAGCCCTTTGCTACCCCAGCCCACACTTGGTTGAGTGGGTGGGTGCCATGGCTACTGAGATGGCTTCCTGTTAGAGGAATGGTTGGCTTGGGGCTGGCAGACTGACATTTGGCATTTTAAACACCACTGCTCTACTTTCCAGCTCTGTGCCCTTGATCAGGTTACCTCACCTCTCTGAACTTGGAGATCATACTTGTCTCAATGGATCTTTGTGAGAATTAAAGAGAACATGTTAAAGTGCTACAGCAGCACCTGGCTCATAGTTGATGCTCATCAGTGTTGGCCTGCCCATCCTCCAAATTTACCTCCTCAGGACTTTTTGTTCAGTGATAACCACCAAGCCACTACAGACATACTCCTGGTCCTTTGAGGCTTTATATGGGGGAAGCGGGGAGTGAAAGCAGTTTTAGTGCTTTCTGCTGAAGAAACTGTGGACACTTTAATCTTATGTTCCTTATTCTTGGCAGCTTTGACCTCTGGCCTAAAAGCATGAACAAAGGACATTTTTTCTTGGAATACTGTTTTTCAGTCTCCTGAGCCCCAGGCGTTTTATGTCAATTCCTAGAACCTTAAATCTGACAAGATTTAAGGAGGAACCTCACAGGATCCTGTGAGGGAGCAGGACCTTACTCAAGAGCACTTGGTGAGCTGGTGCACAGCCGGGAGTAGAACCCAGATCTCCTTCTCCCAGTTCTGCATGTCCTGCATTGCACTGCCGTGGGAACTGTGAGGGTTATGCATCCCCGGCTAACCACCTCCAGAGAGCGCAGACTCTCCTGGGACCCTGGAGGCTGTCACCAGATGGATGGCATAACCCAGACACTTTTGTGCCCAGGCCTAAGCAGCTGCTTAAAAACTTGGTTCTGAAAGGGCTGATATTCTTGTGACTTAGAGGGGTCTGACACTCCAGGTAGTAGTCTGAGAAATACCTGTCCTCTTTCAGTTATTAATTCAACCAGTACCTCCTGGGTGCCTCCTAAGGGCCAGACGCCATACTAGGTGCTGGGGAGACTGCAGCAAACAAAACAAAGTCATACTGAAAAGGGATTCTAGTCACTGGCAGCCCTGCAACTAAGCACTTTTATTTCTTTTCAAAGAAATGTGTCATTTTTTAAGGCAATCAAATTCTGCCCACATCCCATCAAGCTAATGAAAAATGCCACCTCAGTCATTCTTGTGCTCCTCACCCCAAGTTGTGCCTAGATTCAGAATTCTTTAGGTAGTTGTCAAGTGTTGGGAAACCCCCCTGGGCATTTGTCTTGCTTACGGCTGAGGCACTTGTTCTCCACGCCCATTTGGTCCCTTTGGTTCAAGGGTCCTGTTGCTTCTGGGTCAGTTGGGAGTGTAGGACCCTAGTGAGGCTGGTCACTGGTTACTTTTGCCCTTCTAGGTCTTGGCATTGACTGGGTCTTTCCAGGGAGCATACTCTGGGAGGAAGGGGGAAGGTGGAGGGAAGTGCAGGTCACCTTCCAGCGAGTTCATGCAGCTGCTTTTGATGTTGGCACATCTTGGTGTCTCATTCTTAACATAAGGGAAAATTGAGACTCGGAAGCCTTTTCCAGCCAGCCAAGCAGCATAGAAATGCCTTTGGGAATTTGAAATAAACCTTTTCCTCATGTGGCAAGGGAGAAGCAAGGTGGGGAGAACAAAGATCAGACTTAGGTTTCAATGTTGGCTCTGCCCTTTACTGCACATGTGGCTTTGAACAAGTCTCTTAGTCTCTGCAGTTAAATAAATGGGCAGCAGTCAAATGGGTGTACTAACACTCACCTGGCTTCCAGGGGAGGATTACAGACAATGTACGCAAAGCTCCTGGTACCATGCCTGGTACCTGGGTGCCCAGCAGTCACCATTTCTGCTGTAGTGTTTTTGTTGTTGATATAAGTGTCATTAGCCAGCAGTAGCCTACATCTGAAGGTGCAGAAAGTGGTGTACAAGGATCTTTAGCAGAGAGGTTGAGACAGTGTTGTCAAGAAGGAAGGAAGGCTTTGTGACCTGGGTGGAAGAAAGTTGGCACCATTAATCTAGAAGTTGAAAGATGAGGAGTCTCTCCCCTGGCTTCCTGTCTGTTCGGATGGTGTGATTGAGTGAGAACACTTAACAACTTGAAATGTGCTGATATTTGGCCTCCTGAGGTTTTGCATGGCAAGGACAACCCTCAGGCCTTGTCTGTGCCTTGGGGCTTCCTTTTGGCTCACTGGGAACCATAGATTCTTTCACGTGGTTTGGTTGTCAAATTTTACCTGCTATGTCTACCATCACTGACTGTGTTCACTCTCTTCCAGGGGCTCCACGGGCCTTACCCCTTCGGCCAGTCTTAAACGGGTGTCAGCAAGAAGAAAAATTAAAAGACAGAAGGCCTGACTTTGTGGGGGAGGGCAAGGGGGTCCTCTGGATTGCAGACCACATCGCACAGACCCCTGGCTCTGACCCCCATCCTGGAAGAAGAGGAAGAAGCAGAACAGACTAGTTTTGAGTAAACTCAGTATGCATGTGTGAATGCTGACTCGCAGGAATGGTGTTGAGGCTACCAAGAAGAAATCCATGCAGCCACCTTGGGTTTTGTTTATTAGGCGTCAGTCTAACAAATCATTAGGTCACTTGGGAAGGGAAAATAAGTTTAAAATGAGGGAAAAAAGCCATCTTTTTAAACAAAACTTATTTTGCTTACAGACAGGTTGTAGTTTTGAGCACATGTTAATTTTCTTCCCTCTTTCCCCACTTTTTTTTTTTTTTAGATAAGGGATAACATACTCTTTATAGACTAGCTGCTTGCTCTGGAAGCGATTCAGGTTAAAAGCTGGCGTGGCATGTTTGGGGACTCTGCGGGTCAGTGCTATAGGAGGACATCTGCTGTGCCACATGACTCCAGAAGTCTCTGACCCCATTTGTTTTTAATGGCATCAGCCAATGAGTTATCACCCTTTTCCTCTTCTTTTCTCTTTAATCTTCTGTTGATTTACACCTTTGACATTTGTATTCATCAACCTTGTGGCTTGTTACCATCAGAACCTCTCTGAAGACCAAACTTCCCTGTGTGGCCAGCAGAGGAAGCCTTGAGGACAGATCTTGGGTGACGTGGGGGTTTCTGAGGCTGAGAGGTGTCCTTTTGCACACACTTGTAACAGTTCAAATTGCCTTTCTTCCATGTTTCTCTTGGCAGAGAGAAACGCCATCATGCGTACTGCTCTTTTGGATTTGTCATACACAGTGGCTCCCATTTGCTCTGGGAACAGTGCCTCTGTGCTGGGTGTATGCGTGTGCCATGTGCACACACACATGGGTGTTGGTGCAGCTTACCAGCGAGTGTGCAGCAGGCAAGTGTGAAGATGTCCCATGCTTCTCTGTTGTCACACAACTACCTTCCACATGTTTCCCTCCAGTTGTCCTTCGTGGTGTTCTCACAGCCTGTTAATGGAGGCTGAGCTGTTAAGGTATGAAAAAGTACAGCCCTGAATGGGGAATTTGCCATGGGGAAGGGCCATAGTTACTGACTATGTGATCTTGGAGACCACATTTTGATGGAAATGAGGGGACCCCACCCTGAGCAGGATGCTTGATTATTGGGAGGTGGTGAGCGAGGGGCAGCCCAGTCAAGCAGAGGCTGATTGGCTGGCTTCTCACTTGGGCAGGTGGCCCCACTGGCATCTGAACAGGTTGAGATGTGGGTATCTCCGTGGGAAGCTTGAACCAGGCTAGAACAGCTGTCTGCCAAAGATACAAGAATATGCAAAGTCCCTCTTCTCTTCTCACCCCTTCCTTCCCTCGAGTCTTGGTTGATTTGATAGCCAGGGATATGGATCTAGGGTGCAGTTGCAGGGTTGCCTGCCTGTTACCACACCCCCACCCACCCTGAGGGTGTGAGACAAGCAGGGAGACCACGTAATGAGTGGCTGCAAGGGGTCATATAGCCTGGGTGTGGGTGAGGGTCTGCCTGCCTGTCTGTCTCTGTCTGGATGTCTGAGTTCCAAAAATGTGTGTTGTTTGTTCCTCCTCATTCTCTTCCGAGACTGTTGTTTTTTAAAGCTTGATTGTGGGAGAAAAGCTTGTATGAAATTCCCCCTTCACCTCCCCACCTCCCCCAAAATGAGGAATAAACTGGTCCACTGGAAAAGCCTGGGAGGAGGGTGAAGCCAGCCTGCCGAGAAGGGCAGTACAGTTGGGTCTGGGGCTGGACTAGGGCTCACATTGGAGCACCCACTTTCTATGCACATGATGAGTGCCCCATTCCCAAGCAGAGGGGAGTCCCTGCCAGGTGCCCAGGCCACCACTGGCCCAAGCCAGGGGCTCACTATGGCTTTGTGTCTGAGGGCCCTGTTAGGCCCAGATTGCCACTGCTGTTGGTGCCAACCTCCTGGGACACTGCCGCCCTGGAGCCCCACATGTCCAGCCATTCTGCTCACTTGCTAGCCCTCAAAACAGCACATCTCCAGCTGCCCCTGGCAGAATCATGGAAGGTTTTACATCCCCTGATTTCCTGGCTTCCTCATCTTCCTCGCATTAGGTGCCCCTGCCCCATTTCCCAGGAGGGGCTGCCTGTGGCTATTCAGCAGGAGCTTCATAGGCCACCATCAGTGGGTCTGGCCCTGCCAGAAGCATCCTGCTCCTCCTCTTGCTTATAGTCAACCTCACCCAGGACAGTAACTGTCCCCAAGTGCATTGGCTTCCCTCCCAAGAACAAAGCATTTCTGTACACATCCTTGGAGAGGTGAGCTCCTTGCAGAGGGCCAGAGCAAGTACAAGCACTGGAGTAGGGGCAGAAGGAGTCCATGGCTCCCCCAGGACCAGGAAGGGATCAGTACCATTTATTTTGCCTCTTCTCACTGGTTTGGGTTGTGAGCCAGTGCCTAGAGCCCATCTCCTCCCCTGCCTAGTGGGGGGTAGAGGCTACCCTGTCATTCGCACTAGTCCCTGCTCTTCTTGGACTGTTCACCAAATGGCAGGCTGCCTCTGGGCAGGACCACCAGTGTCTGGCACCTGGGAGGTGAGGCAGGCACCATCCTTAGGGGCCTGAGCCCAGTTGGGGAGGCAGAGGGGCTCAGGCTGGGGAAGAACCCTTCTGTGTGCATGGAGTGAGGTGTGTGTGGATGTGTGTGCACGCGTGCATGCCTTTTTTTCTTTTTGCCATGGGGACAGTTGAATTCGGGGCATTTTTCTACAAGAAACAGCCTTCTCTCCCCCAGTAAGGACTGGCTGTAACCTTAAGCCCATCAAAGGCACTTCCAGCCTGGAGAGAACCTCACCAAGACAGCTGGTGTGGCCTGAGGGTGGCCAAGGTGGGAAGTAGGCACAAGAAGAAACAGCTCCCCAAATTCAGTCTGGGCCCCAGCAGGAGAGGATGGTGGGATTGCCAGGGCTCAGAAATGCAAGCTGATTCCCCATCCCACCCTGCCTTGCCTTTCCTTTGTTTCCTTGGGTGAATGCTGGAGCAGCAGTGGCTGCCCCTCCACCTGGACAATGGTGTGTATAAGCAAGCTGGGTGGGCGTTTGTGGTGGGGCCTCATGGTGCCTGGGAGGAGATGAAGATGAGGAGGTTTTTCCTTACTGTATAAATGAATATTTGTATGATTAAATTAACACACACAAAAACCCTGTTTTCATGTGTGTCGGTGAGTTTTATTGCGCCTCCGAGCCCTCTGTGTACTTGCTTGGCCCCCACGGTGGCTCTGTGTTGTGCACTTTTTGGTCTCTGGGTCTCTCCCTTTTGCAAATGGGAAAACTGAGACCTTGAGTTTCACATATGTTCGGGAAATCAGTCCTGGGGTTATAATTAGATATGCTGCCCTTCCTGGCTCCCAATGACCAGAAAGGTGAGGAAACTGCTTCCAGTGGCCTTTAGGTCCCCAGGGTACCATGCATCTATTGAGCACCACTCTATCCCCAGCACATAAGTACCGGGCAAGTTAGTGTTGATCAGCCAACAGGTGGTGTTTGGGCCTTTACTGTGTCAGGCACACAGCACAGGTATAGGACTAGCACAGAAGAATGCAGAGCTGCATGGGCATCTTTCCCACTGGGAAAGCAGACAGGGCTGAGCTGAGGAGTCCTTCCCCTCAGTCCCTGCTGGGCCCCTGGCATCCTAGATTTAGAAGGAGTGCATCTTCCCATGGTTGTTGGGTATAGTTCCTGGTTACTCTAGGTGCTCCTTCTGGTATAGTATGGATTAGGTAAGTTTTTGCAGACTGGCCTGGGAGCCTGAGAGTCAGGTAGGGAGCACACTCCAGGCAGTTGGCATACAAACTTGGAACCTATGCTATGTACTTATGTGAGACAGGCCTATGACCTTGGCCAGGAGGTGGGTTACATGTGGTCAGATAGCATGAAAGAAACTTAATTGGCAGATAACGCAGCAAATGGTGGGATCACTGGATCTATCTCTTCATGTCTGTAGCACTCTTAAGAGCTCAGAACTCAAGTTTGTCCTCAGTCATATCATCACCCCTCTATGTTGAAGGGAAAGTGAGATCAGAGAGGGAAGGGAGTTGCTTCAGACCCCGACCCATGGCTCCCAGATACTGGCATTATTTTCACTTAATTGCAGACCCCAGAATTGGGCCTTCACCCTGGCTGGCAAAGCTGTGTGTTCTAAATGATGGTGGCCCTGGATGTGAGCTGGGCCATCTAGGCTGTGGGAGTTGGGAGGGGATTCCCTGGCCATCTCCATGTAGCAGCGCAGTATGGGAGACTGTGGCCACAGATTGCATGAGAAAAATGGAGGCACCGCACAAGAACTGGTCCCTGCCCCAAGGGCCTGAATGCAGACTGTATAGCCTGATACAGAGCCCAGGGCGAGGGAGCCTGGAGACTGGCCTGAGACCTCTGGGTAAGTGCCTTTACCCCCACCCCCAGGGCTGTGACAGTGCACCTGCATCCTGCTGCTTTTCAGGTGCCCAAGGAAGTTTGTTCTCTGCAGGAGAGGGGCCCCCACCCTGTCTGTCACCTAGGTCTCCTGGTGGCTCAGACCCATTCCCAGGCCTTCCCCAACACCCCCACCGCTGGACAGTTATTTGCTTGGCAGAATCTGTTTGTCTTTGGGGCTGTAACCTGTCAAGAAGTCACCAGGCCCTGGGAGAAGGGAGCAGCTTTGATGGTAGCTCCTGGCTTGAGCCATTCTCACGGGGGCTAGGTGACAGGGAGGGGGCTCTCAGCTGAGCTTTTTGTCGGGGTGGGGAGTGGGGGAAGCAGTTGCAGTGGTCTGGGCCCAGCCTTCCTGGCAGAGCAAACAGATCCTCAGGCCACGTCCCTGCCCCAGCTCAGGTTGTACCTGGTGCTTCCCACCCTGTTCTCAAGAAGGCCCCTCCCTCACCTACTTGCTGTGACCTAGCGAATTTCCCAGACACCATCTGGTGTCTGGCCCTGTCTGGCAGCCAAGAGAACCAAGGGCATTCATGGCAGCCCTAGATTTTGAAAGTAGGAGTGGAACAGGGAGCAGACAAGATTGCTTTGAGATAGGGGAGAAGGTGTGTGATTTTGGGGGTCAGAGCGTCCACAGAATGGATTCTGACAGGCCAGCGTGACTGTGGGTCTCAGATGCCTCCTCTATAAAATGGAGGTGTACTGGTTTAGAAACCAGGAGCTGGATGGAACTCATGGAATTTTTTTTAATATCCTTTTTAGCCCTTAGTTTTGAGATGCTGTGATCTGGGGCAGTGCTTCTCAAACTCAACCAGGTTAAAATGCAAATTCTGATTTAGTATATCTTGGGGAAGAGGGCAAGATTCTGCATTTCTAACAGGCTCCCAGGTGAGTGGACCCTGCTGGCCCTCAGACTACACTTTGCGTGAGGATAGTAGGGGATGGCCTAAAGGGGTGCATGCCCCCACCCCACCCCACCCACGCAATCTATGAGAATGAGCTATATCTAGCCAGGGCGTGTTGGCCAGGCCCACTAGAATTACAGGGAACTAAGGTGATAATTTAGAACAGTAATATTCAAAATGTGGGCCATGGTTCCCAGCATTTCCCAGGGTTTATCCAGGCTGTGATTTCTGGCTTAAACATTATTTCTAGTGTGCTGCTTTTCCGTCAAAAACAGCAAATGTCTAAGTGTCCACTATAATTATGGTCATATTGGCTGATCTAATTGACTGACTCCTATTAAACTAACTATTATGAATTACCTCGTTTAATCCTCACAACTGTTCAGATGCACCAGTGGAGGGTAGGCCGGCCTGGTGCTCAGTTTGTGACAGGTTACTCCTAAATGTCATGACTGCTGTGAAAAGGCAGTGCAGGTGCTGGGGAGCATGGAGTAAGTGACCTTAACTTAGTTTAGGAGTATCTGGGAGGCTTCCCTGAGGAAGCAACACTTAAGCTGAGACCTGAAGAATGGAGAAAAGGGAAGGGTACCGAGGAAATGGCCTGTGGGAAGATGGCAGAGAGGGTAGTGTACTTGAGACACCAAAAGGAGATAAGTGCTTCTGTGAGGAATATTCCTCCCAGATGGTCCTGTTTCTGTCTGTATCTGAAGGGGAAGAGGTATGAGAACACAGGCTTCCCAGTTACTGCCCCAGCGTGGTCCGGGAGAGCTCTGCTGCCCTTGCGGCTTTGCAGGTCATTTCCTTATCCATTTATTGAACATTATTTATGTGCCGGGCACTATTCTAGGTGCTGGAGATACAGCAGTAACCAAGAGACAAAACCCCTGCCCTCGTAGAGCTGACGTTATAGTCAGGGTAGACAAACAATTAACAAAGACATGTAAAGAGGTGACAGGTGCTGTGGAGAGAAATAAAACAAGGATAGGGAGTGCTGGTGAGGGAGAGGATTGCTGTTTTACAGAAGATAGAGAAGCCTTCATTAATAGACACAAAGAGTAAGAACATTCCAGGCAGAGAATAGCAAATGCAGAGTCCCTGAGATGGTAGCGTGGCTGTTGCAGAGTGAGCGAGAAGAATAGTAGGAGATGAAGTCAGAGAGGTGAGGGGGTCAGGTCGTGTGGGACCGGGAGGTGACTGAAATGGCTTTGGCTTTCACTCCGGGGAAGACAGTAGCCATTGAAGGGTTGTGAGCACAGGGAAGGACACATCTGACATCCTTTCAAAGATCCCTCTGGCTGCTGTGTTGAGAATAAACCATAGGGACAAGGCCAGAAGCAGCGAGACCCCGTGTTTACTGGATGGTGTCAGTGAAGGTAGTGAGAACGAGTTAGATCCTCAAAACATTTTGAAGGTTGAGCCAACAGTATTTGCTGATGGGTTAGATGTACAGTGTGGAGAGAGATGATTCCTGAGCTTGGGGCCTGGACAGCTGGAATCAACTTACTGGTCGATTATGGATGAGTTGCTGTTACCTAAGACAGGGCTGCATGAGGAGCAGGCTGGGGGTAGGATTCAGGAATCAGTTTTGGACCTGTTCAGTGTGAGGTGCCTATTAGGCATCCGTGGGAGGTGCTGGGCCAACAGGTGGCTATGAAGTCTGCAGTTCAGAGGGGAGGTTGGGGCAGGAGACGTAATGTGGGTGTCATTAGCAATTGGATGGAATTTCAAGTCTCCAGACTGGATGAGATCAAAGGAGTGTCAGTGGGTTTGACCTCATCTGTCATACACTCCCTCAAAGCCTGCTTTTAGCCCCAGCTCCCTCTTTGATGGTCTTCTCTGACCAAGAAGACCCCTCCTCAGACTCAGAGCTCTGCTGATTGCAGTTGACCTCTTCCCTATCCTGGCAATCCTTGTCCCATCCTTTCCCTAGACCCTTGTGTCCCAACCCTCTCCTTGCTGGTCCCTCCTGCAGAATGTAGTGAACGAGGGGCTAGATGCTGTCCAGGCCAGGGGTGGCCCCCACCCAGGAGCCAGGTGGCAAGAGCATGAGGAGTGGAGCCAGGGCCTCAGTAGATCATAGCTTAGTTCTTGTGGTCCTGTCCTCTCAAGGACAATCTAGGGCCCTGGAGCCAAATTCTAGAAATTCCTTCTGCTGGGCTGTGGGAAAGGGGAGAAGTCTGAGAGAAGAATGGGGCTATGTCTGAGTGGAGGCCTGAGGAGAGAGGCCCTGTGGGGGCCATGCTCACCTGCACCAAGCCCCCAGCCCTGGTCAGCAACCAAGACACCCAAGATCGCTGAAAGGCTGGAGGGTCACTGCTCAGGGTCTCTGAGCAGCTGAGGCCCCCACACACAGAGGGCAGTGGGACAGCAAGGGCCAGGGAGGGATTGCAGCTGAGTGGTGAGGAACGCCTTTTCAGGTATGGCGGCGCTGAGCCATGTGGGTGGGCGGTGGGATGTGTGGAGAGCAGCAGTCGCTTGAGGGGGACTGCACCTCAGAGCTGGTGCAGGGTGGGCCCAAGGCCAGCAGAGGGCGCCATGTGGTCCAGGTCTTGTCTGAAAAGGATAGATACTGCCCTGGCCTGACCCCCCCTGTAAGTTATGTTTTCCAAGTCCCCACTCCTCCAGGGCAAGTGTTGCCTCCACTCTCCACTCCAGGTAGGCAACCTTGGGTTTGCATGTGGGCTCTGCTGCTTGTCCGCTGTGTGACTGCTTTATTTAAACACCCAGAACCCCTGTGTCCTAATCTGTAAATGAGGGTAGTTCTTCCAGAGGTATGATGAGAATTAAAATCCTTCATAAAAGTTAAGCATCGTATACCTAGCACATGGTAAGTGGTGACCATTGTTATATTTTTATGACCTGCCAGATGTGGGAGGTCTGGGCTCCTGAGGAGAGGGAACTGGGACACTGGGCATTTGGGGGGCAGAGTCCAAAAAGTCCGCAGCCTGCTCAGGAATCTCTCCGTGAAACACAGCTCTTATTTCCAGCAAATCCTTGCCTTGTGGATATTTCTTGGTTAGGTGGGAGTTGGGATGCAGGAAAGGGCGGTTCTGGAAGAGGGTCTGGGAGATCCTAACTTCCTCTAAGAAGAGGTTCTGAGGGAGGAAGCTGTCCTCAGCAGTTGTGTGCAGTAGGCGCTCAGTCCACGTTTATTGGGCAGAGAAATGAACAAAGTGTGTAGGAGAAACTGGGGGAGAAAGACTAGGAGAGAATTCCTTGTGCTGGGCTGGCCTGATTTCTAGAGCTGGACACTGCCCAGCCCAGCTCAGACCCCAGACCATGGTGGGGGCTCCTGGTCTGGGATCACAGGTGTGCCGGAGGTTGAGAATGACAGCCTAGAAACCTATGCCTGGGAACTGGTTTGGCCGCTGTGGTTTACCACTTCCGAGGGCGCGGCACTGAGGCTGACACGTTTGCATCCAGGTGCCTGCAAGGACCCGTATCAGCACCAGGGCCAGGGATGGAGGCCAGGCCACAGGTGGGCACCAAGGTAGCATTTGCACCCCATCCTCATGGCATTTGCTGGTGCCAAACGGCACCCATGTCCTCCAGGCATCTCCGGCTCTTGCTTTCATGCTGTTTCCTTCACTCCCTCCCTCCTCCCACACATCCCGGCTTCCTGATAGTTGAGCACACTTTGATCAGGAGCCATGGGGGTGAAGGCTTGGGGTTGGGGGTGCCCACAGAGAGCTGAGGGGTTTAGGGTGGTTGTTACCAAGACAGGTCGGGAGGGCTGTCTGTGTGTGTGTTGAGCCCCTGCTGGGTTCCCCCATGTGGATCATGCAGGGCTCATGAAAACACACATCCCTGGTGGGGAGACAGGACCTAGGAGACAGGAAAAGTGAGCACTGGCAGGGAATTGGGTAGGCTGAGGGTCCTGTGAGTGGGGCCCACAGTAAGTGTGCCATGCAGGAGGGTCTGGGAAAGCCAGGCCTCTCTCCAGCACCTTGGGTTGGGGACAGTGACCATTCAGAGCATCCCCAGACAAGAGGTCAGGAAGGGACCCAGAGCCCACCAGAGAAAGCACTGTTTCCCAGAGTCCCACAGCCAGTGTGGGCCACTCCCAGCCCAGATTCTCTCCAGGACACCTGGGTCAGTGGGGAGAGCCAAGGCCCCCCAGGGAAGAGAAAGAATCAGTGGTTGGGAAACAGGAACCGACTCCAGCTGGCTCTGATCCCCAAGCCAGGCAGCCAGGCTGGGGAGGTCCAGTGGGGTCCAATCATAGTGGCGGTGGTTGGGCCCCAAGGAGAGGCAGCCTCTGCCCTCAGGACTTGTTTGCATGGGGTGAAAAGGTATTTGCATCTTTGAGAAGTTACAGCTGTGGGAAGGGAAGGGGCGCTGGGAGCTGTTAGCCAAGGCTTCAGTCTCCTGTCTCCCCCTGGATCGGGTGGGTGTGGGGGAGCAGGACCTATGCCAGCCCAGCCCCCACCTTACCTGGTGTGAGGAGCACAGCTGAGTCCCAGTGCCGTTGGCTCAGCATTCAAGATCCGTCTGGTGTAGAACACACAGGTTCAGAGAACAGAGCCCTCTGCACACCTGCACGAGCACACACATTCACAAGTATGTACTCCAACATACGTGTGCAGTTCTGTGCACCACTCACGCGAGAATGGATGGTCACACAACACACGTGAATCCACTTACACAGGAGCCCACTCATTACCTTAGTTAACACACAGACACACCACCACACCCTTAGGGTCATATAATCACATACCAACCCATGGCCACACAAAAGCTCACACCCGTATGCACACATTCATACTTAATAATAGTTGATATTTTTTACTAGTTTTCTCTGTAAGTCAGGCATGTTTGAAATTCTGTTTTATCCTCATGACAACCTTCTGAAGTAAGTACTACTTTTTCTTTGTTATTGAAGTATACTTTACATACAGTAAAGAACACAAAACCCAGGGGTTCAACTTGATGAACTCTTTCCTCTGCACACCCTGCGTAACCATCACCCAGGTCAGGAACTAGAACATGTCCAGAGCCCCAGCAGGCTCCTGCGTGTGCCTTCCCAAACAGCGGCCCACACAAGAGGAGCCAATATTCTAAGGTAAGTGCCATTGTTATTCCCATTTAAGTGGTGAGAAATCCGAGGCTCGGACCCACGGGCACATACTAAGAAGTGGCCAGACTAGAAGTTCTCTGCCTCCAGACTACCACACTCCATAAATACCCATTAATGTACATATGCACACCCTCACGTTGAGAGAGGGCCACGATCACAAACAGGGTGGAAGTTTTTTCCATGAGGAAAGCAGCAGAGATAATTTAAGCTTTGTTTTCAATCTGCCCTTATCTTGGCTCACAAAGGATCAGCGAGCTCTGTGAGCTCAGGGGCTGCCCTGGGCATAGTGTGTCCACGGGGGCTGGGGACACATTCGAGGACACTTCTGCACTAGAAAAAGCTATTCAAGCATTTTCATTGTGCCCTCCATCTACAGAAGCATTTCATTCACGTGTTGCTTAACGACGGGGATACGTTCTGAGAAATGCGTTGTTGGGTGATTTCGTCATTGTGCAAACATCATAGTGTGTACTTAGACAACCCTGGACGGTATGTCCTACTACACACCTAGGCTACATGGTACTAATCTTATGGGACCACCGTCAGGTATGCAGTCCGTCACTGATGGAAGCAAGTTATGTGGCTCGTGACTGTACTGGTGAAGCTTGACATTGATTCATTATTCATTCTGTTAATATGTATTGAGTGCTTACCTACCTTGGGTCTAGTCCTGTCCTAGGTGCTGAGGATGCAGCAGTGCAACACAAAAAATATCCCTGCATCGTGGAACTGACAGACAGTGAAATATCTGGTGTATTGGGTGATGAGAAGGGATATGGAGAAATGAGAGGGGATAGGGAGGAGAGGGGGAAATGCAACTTTAAATAGAAAGCCAGGGTGGTCCCTACTGAGAAGGTGATGTGTGAGGAAAGATGGAAAGCAGCTGAGAGAGTGATCATTGTGGCTATCTGGGAGAAGGGCATGCCAGGCAAGGAGAACAGCCAAAACAAAGCAGAAAGACAGGTGCCCCTGTATTTAGATGCCAATCATGGGTTTTGTGAAATGCACATTCTGGCACCTGCCTTGCCCTTAGTGGTGTGCGACTTTGATGGAGCCACTCCCCTTCTCTGGACTCTGTCTCTTCACCCACATGATGTGAGGCCTAGATAATGAGCTGCCCTGTCCATCTGAGCACTCTGTGTCCTCAAAGGCCTCTCCTACCCAGCGGAGGAGCATCTGTGGTCATCCCCAGGTCTGGTCACAGGACCTGGCAGAGTTCCACAGCAATGCCTCTGGCCTGGCCATCCTCACTCCAGGGCTGGCCACAGCCTCAGTCCAGGGCCCTTACCCCTCCGATGCAGTGGCCAGGGGTGGTGGTAGGGGAGATCCTGGCATAATTCCTGGATATTAGAGCATTTTCAAATATTGGCTATGTGTAATCGGGAGAATGAGGTGGCGTTACTCGGGTGCCTTGGATGCCATATGTTTATTTGCAAATTTATTGTTGAGGGGAATAGTGGATGAGAGCTGAGTCTAGCGTCCCTTCAGACCACCCTCCCTGGACACTCCCAGGGCTGGCTGATCTCTAGAGGAACTCTCTCCTTGGTACCCCTGACTTCCCAGGGTTGGCTTCACATCTATTCCCTGTTCCCTTCCATTCATCCTCTTTGTTTCTCAAAGGCCTCCTTACGGGAAATGGTCACCCAAGACCATCTAGACAAAAAAGGAGATGGCAAAGAAGGAGATATTGATAGACCCCCTTGAGTCATTTAGGAATTGCATTCAGCTGCAAGTAACATAGTCCTGAAAGACAGTGGCTTAAACACAATAAGGATTTATTTTTTTTTTCCGGTTAAATGTAAAGTCTGAAGGTAATTCCAGGCTGGCTTCCATCCTCAAGGCCTCCTCATGGTCACAGTGTAGCCACCACAGCTCCAGCCATCACATTCCAGTTCTGGGCAGAGAGGAGGAAAGACTGAATCAGTTCCTTTTTTAAGGAACAGTCCTGGAATCCCTGTCCAACAACGTCATGTATATGCCATTGGCCAGAACTTCGTTAACTGTTCCTTCTATCTGCGAGAAATGCTGGCATTATTTCATCTAAGAAAATTGGGATTCCATTTGTAAGAAAGAAAGAAAGAGAATGGATATTGGGGAAGCTCTCTCTTCCCTATACATGCCCTGCACTCTTCCATCTCTGTACTTAAAAAACTCATGCTGTTCCCTCACCTCTGAGGCCCTCTACTCTCACCCCCACCCATCTGTTCTCTGCTCAGGAGCCTGCAGCACATTTTCTAAACCTGTGGAAGTTGCCAGTAACAGAAACCCTCCAGGGTTGCTCAGGTGAAAGGGGGAGGGTGGAGGTAATTGTCAGAACAGAGAACACCACCCTCTGGTGTCCATCAGAGGGTAGGGCCAGGGCCTCCCCACCCCCTGCTCAGCAGGAACCAGAGCCGGAGACACAGGGATGGACAAGCCACGTCTAGTCCCTGCCTCCAAGGAGCTGACATTCTGATGGGGACAGACAGTCATCACGTAGACCAAAACCTAAAGAAGATCGTTTCAGGCTCCTCTAAGTGCCAAGAAGATAACCCAGGAACAGGCGGTGGACAGAGGTGAACCAGGTGGTCGGGGAGCACCAGGCACGGTCAGCACTCGGTAGGTGTGTGCTGGACACAGCCCTCTGGAAAGTGGCCCAGAGTCCAGAGGCTGTAGACCCTTGAGGGGCGGGTGATGGGACACAGCTCCAGGTGGAAAGCCCTCAGTCTAGGGGCTGGCCCAAGCCTGGAGAAGGGACAAAAAAATCAGAGGGGGGTCTGGGTGGGGGCTTCTGTGCCAGTACAGAGGCTTTTCAGAGGAGCTGCTGGGTCCAGACACCTAGCAAATGCCAAAGGTCCAAGATTGTGGTCCCCATGGGTCCCCTGAGTGGCCCTCCCTGGCGGGGCTCCCAGGTTGTGATGTAGTGGACTCCAGGAGGCCTGGTGAAGGAGGCAAGGCCTCCCTGCCCTGATCCTCACACTCCCGGGCAGACCCTCCTGCAGCCCCCTAGGCTTGGAGAGGAGCCAGCCCTATCCCCAGACAGCCATGTGAGAGAAGTCACTTTCACCGCCAGGGGCAGAGACCTAAGCCCTGAGCACCCTTCCCCCTGGAGAAAGTGCCTCAGGGTGCTGGGAAGGAAGGGGACGGGCTGGCTCCCCAGATTGTCCCTTTCTCCAAGTCCTGCTTCCCCAGACCCTGGCTCTCACCATAATATCTCTGAGGCCCTGACGAAGATCAAACAAACTCCTTCTCCCTGAGGAGCTGAGGACTGATGCTGCTTCCGGCGTCAGTGCTGTTGTTGAGTAATAATACCTCATGTATGCATGATGCATTTCCTCATGCAGGGGCCCCTGGAGCCCGCCATGGGCCTTCCACAGACAATGTTATCTGTACCCCTGTCCCCCCACACATGAGAAGACAGGCTCGGAGAGCGGAGACCAGCCTGCTCCAACTCCCCCAGAGGGCGAGGGGAATGGCTGCAGGGGCGGGGCAGAGCTGGACCCTGCGGTCAAGGGTCTCAGATGCCAGGCTAGGACCTTATCCAGTGGCAGCAGCGAGCACTGTGGGGTCATCAGCTATCAACCCACGTGATATAGACACACACCCATGCCCATCCCTGGGGCTGCTGTCCTCTTATCCTTCTGACCGTGGTCACAGATTCCATCCGTTGTTTGTCCCATCCATCACCCGGAAGGTGTATATTATACCCATTCTACAGTACAGGAAACTGAGCCCTAAGGAGATGGAGACCCTTGCCCAAGGTTTCCGAGCATCTGGGCTAGGTCCTCTGGTCCCAGGCCTGCCCTTTGTGCCCAGTGCCCGTGTGGCGGTGCTGAGAGGCGGATAGGACAAAGGCTCAATGTCATTCATAACTGGCCGGTGTGACCATGGGTAGTTCATTGACCCAGTGGGCCTCAGTGTCCTCACCTGTGACACCAGGCTAGTTCCTGCTTCAGAGGGTCTCTGTCACACTGCTCTAGGCTCACGCCCACCTGAGGCCCCCGCCCTCCTCTTGAGGCCAGGCAACAGCTGGGGGGCAGCTCCCGCCGTGCCCCAGTGCCCCCTTCCCCGCCCTGGCCCTGTGCCAGCTAGGTCCGCCCATGCCACATCTTCCAGATGGCATCATAAAGCTGTCCCCGAACCTGGGCTGCCCGGGAACAAACAGCCCCTCCCAGGAGGCCACACCCTCTCGAGCCCACACCACCGGGTCCACTTGCAGGACGCTTAGTGGCTGGGGCCCGGTGTGAGGGGCAGCAGTTTGGGGCCAGGGCTGTGGTCTGTGCTTTCTGGGAAGGAGGAGGGGAAGACAAGTAGAGAGACTGAGGCCAGAGCAGGGAGCTGTGAGGATGGGCTTAGGACACCTGAGACCACCCCCTGTCCTTCCCCATCCCCACCCTCCTTCCTGTCTCCTCTCCTCTCCTCTCTGTTCTTTGGTCTTCCTCCCCCTTCTCAAGAGAGGCAAACCGACCTACCTCTAATCAGCTGTGTGACCTTGGGCAAGTCACTGAAACTCTCTGAGCTCCAGATTTTCCCTCTGTGAAATGGCCCCCTCCCTGGGCTGGCTGTAATGGCCAAAGGATGTTTTTGGAGGCTTCAGGCGAAGGGCAGCCTGCTGGCCTCTCATCTGCCTACCTCCTACTGTGTCTGGGGGAGAAAGGATGAGGGAGGAGGAGGGGTGATCCTGCCCAGGTCTGCAGGGACAGGAACCTTGGAGAGCTGAGGTCCCAGGCCAGGCAGGCAGAGCCCACATCCCCTCCACCTGGCCTCCCAGGAACTTGTCCCCTCAGCTGGTATCCCCACTCTTCTTCTCATAGGGCCTCAGTTTTCCTGTTGGTGCAATGGGAGCAGCAGGGTTGGTGTAGGGGTGGGGAGGTGGGCTGGGTGAAGTGTGTGGCACCTGTGGGGCAGGGACCCAGTATCTCCCAGGGATCAAACACCTTTACCGGGAGACCTGTGCCTCAACCCTGACCACCCCTTTCCACGTTTGGGTCACCAGGACTCAGGCTTTCTCCTCTGGAACTTTGATCTCCCTCCCGCTCGGCTTCCCTTGGGCAGTTCAAGTTGTAATTACAGATTGCCTGTGCGCTATTGTTGTTTCACATGTGTTGGGCAGGAGTAGAGCGCGGTTGGGCTAAGCTGCCAGGGTTCAAGCCCTCACTCTGCGCCTGCTAGCTGTGTTACCCGGGAGGTGATGTGACCTCCCCTCGGCCTCAGTCTCCTCATCTGTAAAATGGGGTTGATAGTAGTGCCCGCCTCATAGGGTCGAAATGCGGCTTAAACAGTTCAAACGTGTGAGGTGCTGAGAGCCGCCAGGGTCTGTGTGTGGTCTTAGTGTTACTCCTCCGCCTAGTGAGGAGGGGCCTCCCAGAGGGCAGGGCTCGGCTGCATCCCGGGAAGCTCGCTGCTGGAGCAACGCAGGGGACAGCAGTTGCCACTCACTGTGGTGCACGCTGCCAGCCCTTGCTTGTGAAAGGCTGAACCGTGGGAAGATGGTGCCCCCAGGATCCCAGCCGAGGCCTGAGCAGCCCCAGGCAGTGTGTGGCCGCCGGGCAGGCCCAGTGGAGACACCCGTCCTGAAACCTCCCTCCCCAAGGCTTTAGGCTGGAGGACGAGCCAGTCGTGGTCTCCACTGGGCCAGGTGACTGTCTACCCTGCAGGGAGAGTCAGGGGCTTGAACATTTTGGCTTCTCACTCTGCCCACTCGCCTACTGTCTGTTGGGCCTTGGCCGCCCACTAACCTTCTGTGGGCCCAGTTTCCTCATCTGTAAACTGGAAGTGAGAGCTTCCTCAGGGGCATGTGGACATGAAATGAGACGGCCTATGTAAAGAGCCTGCCCATTCGATGTCACAGTGTTGGGGACAGTCATGGAGAGTACAGTGAGGGGCAGAGGCAGGTCCCTCCCCACAGTGAGAGGGCTGTGGGCATGTACTGAGAGGGCCCACAAGGGGCCTAATGATAGACTGTCTAATTCAACCTCTCAGCTTTCAGAAGACCAGGCTGAGGCCCAGAGAGGGAAAGGAACTTGTGGAGGTTGCACAGCAAGTCAGAGGCAGGGCTGGGGCTAGAGCGAGTCTTGAGTTCCAGGCTCTTGGCCCACCCACCTTGAGGGCTACGAAGAGAAGGTCTCCAGCCCTAGCTTCTTTCCAGCCCCAGACTTCCCACCCACTCCTGCCTCAAATGCTCTGGGATGCCTGGTTAGGCAGACCCTCGCTCTCGTCAGCTCTGCCACTGCCCAGCTATGGGCAGGTCACCTCACCCCTGCCCTGCCTCAGTTTGTCTGTCTCTGAAATGGGGGTAAGAACAGTACTCTGTGCAGGGTTGTTGTGAGGACCCACAGGTGATCCAGCCCCTCCTCTCCAGCACTTACACGTGTTCTCTGCTTTACGTGTGTTAACGGTTCCTCCTCGCCTCAACTCAAGAGGTCCTCGCTGAGGCCCGAGGAGGGAGGGGACTTAGCTGAGGTCACGTAAGTTGTCTGTCCCCCCTGCCCCACTCATGTGTGCGCCTCACTTGTGAGAAATGCCAAGCACAGCGGCACCTCGGAAAGCTCAGCATGGGTTTGTTCCCTTCCCCGCCTCACACCTCACCAAGTCCTGGCCCATCCCTCAAGGCCAGGCTCCGGCGCCTCTGCCAAGATGCCTCCCCGGCTTCTCAGACCCCCGAGACCGCCCCCTCTTCCTGCTCCTGGAGTCCTTCCTGTCTACCCTGTCCCGTTCACACGGGGCAGCTGGTCGCAGCTCCCCTAGGGCAGGGCTCTTAGCTGGGCACACATGGGGCTGAATAAAGAAGTGGTGGATGACTGTGAGGGAGTGCGTGAGAGGGGTGAGCAGGGCTGCAGAGTGAGGGCTTATGAATGACACCTGAGATGCTGGGCGGGTCCTGCTTCCTGCAGCTGCTGCCAAGTGCCTTCCAGACTGGGCGCGGGGATCCTGGCTTCCCCGACATGACGCAGGAGCAGCGTCAGGTGGCAGAATGGGGCAAGGGTCATCTGCGGGGGGTAGGGCAGTTCCTGGGGGGCACCAGGCTGCTGGGCCGGTGAAGGGCGCACATGGCAAGAGGTCTCCGAAGGTCGAGGGAGGGGCTGGACAGAATGATCTTCCTGGGACTGACTCACTCTGCGACCTCTTGTCCATCCCAGCCTGTGAACAGGCAGGACAGAGTCATGATCAGAGCTTGGACTTCGCTGGCTTTGCATCCTGGCTGTTTCTTATTAGCTGTGTGTCCCTGGGCAATTTAATTAACCTCTCTGGGCCTCAGTTTCCTCACCTGCAAATGGAGGTTATGATACCTACTGCATAGGGTTATTATGAGAATTAAATGACATTGTGTCGAAAAGGCATTCGTTCACAGTGCCTATACCATATAAAGGATTCAGTAAGTGCAAATAGTAATATTATTATTATATTTATTAGTATAAAGGCACAGAGACCATGAGAGACTGAATTGAAGCCACACATTGGGCAGAAGCCAAGGAGGGACCAAGACTCCTGCCTGGTAATTATAGCAAGGGGAACAAAGCATGGGATTATGCACGAGGCCCTGGAGCCAGGCTGCCTGGGCTCACAGATCAGCTCTGCCACTCACAAGCTGTGTGACCTCAGGCAACTTCCTTAACCTCTCTGTGCCTCAGTTTCTCCACCTGTGCCTCAATTTCTCTATCTATAAAATAGGGATTATAATAGTGCACCTGCCTCATAAGGTTGCTGGAAGGATTAGGAGTTAATATGTGTAAAGTGCATAGAAGAGTGGCTTATACAGGGAAAACGCTTCATAAGCTTACCATTTCTAGTGCCGTGTGGCCTTAAGAAAGTCCCTTCCCTCTCTGGGCCTGTGCTTCATCCCTGTAAAATGAATTGTTAGACTAGTTCAGTTGGAGGCTCCTTCAGCTCTGAGATCCATAGTTCTGGGGAGTGGAGGCACCCTGGGTTCACACCCCTCTCCCATTTTTACAGTCCCCACACACCTGAGGACAGCTCCCCTCCCTGGCCTCTGTTCTCCCTCTCCCTCTCTCCTTTCCCCTCCTCCAGGATGGCAGCCAAAGGAGAGGGGCAGCCTTAGTGGTGAAAGAGGTGGGGAGGCGGTCACAGGGTCAGGACGCTGGAGAGCTGATGGACCCTTCCCACCAACCCGCTGTCCTGTTCCTGCTGCCTGCTGGTGCCCCAGGGATGGGCAGCTGGGGCAGGCCCCTGCTCATCTCCAACCCTGGTGGGACCCTTAGAGGCAGGCCTGGCTTGCCCCCTCCATCAGGAGGGAGGACCCTCAGAGAGGCCTCCTCCTTGGCTTGGCAGAGCTGGGCAGGCCCTACCCAAGGATGAAGACCACAGCTATGTGACCTTGGGCAGACCCCTTATTCTCTGTGAGCCTGTCTTGAGGTCTGAGCACAGGGCAGACAACGTCTCAGCCCCTCCTGGAGCTGATGACACAGAGGTCACGACCCAGGGAGGTAGGAGCTCCGTGTTTCCCACGCCCAGGGCCCAACGCAGGTGGTCTGTATGCCCACATCCCCTGCAGCCCTCCCCACTTGGCAGAGCTTGAGTCACTTCAGGGGAGGGGTGCCTCTGACTGGAGCTCCAGGGTGGGGTGGGAGCGGCTGGAAACCCCAGACCAGGAAGCAAATCCTATTCTTCGTCACCCCTCCCCTGACCCTCCTTCTTCCCACAGGCCTGTGGCCATGGTTGTCCAGGGCACACAGGTCTCACACAGGAATCAGGAGGAGGGAACTGGGCCCTGCACCCTCCCCACACCCTCTTCCTCCCCAGGGACATTCCCAGACCTACCTCGGCCACAGCCCCTGTTCTCCTCCCACTTCCTGGTTGGTACCCCCAGCCCCAACACATTGCATCCATCCATCCATCCATCCATCCATCCATCCATCCATCCATCCATCCATCTATCCATCCCTTTATACCATGTACAGCTGTTTACCAGGCACTGCATTGGAGTCCAAGGATGCCCGTCAAATAAGACAAAGCCCCCGACTCTGCACCCCTAGCCCAGGGCAGGAGACACAACGAGAAGGACTATTTGATAAGGTGGGATTCGTGCTGTGACCGCAGGGTCCAGGAATGGCAGGGTCAGGGAGGGCTTCTTAGAGGAGATGATGCCTATGCTGGATTCTGAAGGCGAAGTACAAGGGCATGTGGAAAAGCCTAGAAGCAAGAGCCACTGTCAGCCCAGGGAAGGCAGGGCCTCTTTTGTTCACTGTTGTATCCCCAGTGTCTAGAACTAGGTGACATGGAATGGAAGCTGAGTAAATGTTGGAATAAGTAAATTTGGGGAGAGCTTCCAGCAGCTCCTAGAGCTGAACCAGCACCTGGGTTGTGAGGTAAAGCAAAATGGGTGACTGGGGCAGGGTCATGCATGGCTTTCTATGCCCCAGACACCCCTTGCACTTGCCCTGAGGACAATGGGGAGTGTAAGCTGCAGAGTGACAGCCCCCGCCTCACGCTCCATTCCCTTCCTGACTCTGACTCTCAGGTCCAACGCACAGCACAGCCCCACCTGCCCTTTCCTTCATCCAAGTCCTTATCTGTTGATTTGTGGAAATAAGCACATAGTAAGCACCTACTGCATGACAGATGTTTTGCTGTTAGCTGGAGGTGAATCAGACAGTCCTTCTCACACATTACCCATGATCCAGGACAGGGACTCTTAGTCTGGGGTTCATGGAGGGTTTTTGGGGGGCCTGTGAGCCCCTGGAATTGTGTATGTATGTGTGTATTTTGAGTAGGAGGTCTATAGCTTTTAGTAGATTCTCAAGAGTGACCAGCTCCCCGTACAGGTCAAGACCCACATGTGTGGGGAAGAAAGTTTTTTCCCCCAGCATCGCATCTGGACGCCCCAGGACCTCCCAGTCTTAGCCTAACCCTAACTCTGGACCCCAAACCCTCGCCAGCCCTGTGTTGGGAGCTGGCCATTCAGTGCTGCAGGTGAGGGCACCAAGCACTTCCTGGCTGCTGGTGCTGCTGCCCGCAGGAGTGTCCCGCCCACAGTCCAGGCCCCTGGAGCAGCTTTAGCTGTATCAGCTTAGGATGGTTCTGGGAACTCTGTGGCTGCCACTGTATCTGGGAAGTCACCAAGGAGGAGGGGGCAGGACTCAGGGTCAGGGCACGGGCAGTAGGATCTGGGTCAAATCCACACAAAGGGGCACAGGGCTCCCTGAATGTGGCAGCTGGTAAAGGGGCATCTTTCAACACTAAGTCCCACCTCGCCCCCCCCACCCCTCCCCACCCCCCAGGTCTCAGAGATGCTCTGTATTTTTTTTCTTTTAATGTCTCTGTCCCCCTTCTAGCATCTCATTCATTCACTTATTAATTTCTTTCACTTATTCTTGGGCACCACCTGGAAGGAGGCTAGGAGAGTGGTTAGGAGCCCCAGGCTCTTGTCACTGAGCTGGGCTGGGAGGTGGGGTCAAGAGGGGGCCAGAGGAGACCCTGAAGGGAGCACAGGGCCAGGCAGGCTGCTCCCCGAGGCTCCCACAGGTGTCAGAGCTGTGGAACATGGGGCCCTGTAAGGGGAGGGGCTTGAGCCTGTGGCTGTAATCCCCTCAGATGAGCTACAGAACGTGGCAGGGGTGGGGTGGGGGTTGTGTGAGGACATCACCATCCAGGGCTGTGGGGCCCAGAACGGGAAGTCAGGGGAAGAATGTACCCGGGGCGTCTCCAGCATCATTCAGTGGAGTGGATGCCCCGAACCCTCAACTGTGCCTCAATTTCCTCATGTGTAAAATGGGGACAATTTAGAGCCAAAACTATAGGACTGATGTGAGAAATAAGTGAGTTAATACATGTAGCATTGCCAATAATAACCTTGATCCTGGATTGGCAGTGGGTTCACAGTTTTCATTATATTATTAAAGATTAAGAGAGGGCCGTGCATGGACCCATGGTGAGTGTGTCATAAACCCAGGATTATGGTTAATCCAATTAACAGGGGTCCTTTAAAAAAAGCCTCTAAGGTGCTTGGCACATGCTGAGTGCTCTCTAAACTCTGGCCACAATCTAAAGGAGCAAGACAGAGGTCCCCGCAGGGAGAGTCCACTGCTGACAGCCTGCCTGTGTGCCAGGCATCGCACTTCCTCTCCTTTGCTCCTTATAACATCCCTTTGAAGAAGGAATCCTTGCTCTTTTACTGAGGAGAGAAACTGAGGCTGAGGGGAAGTGACTTGCCCGAGAGAGCAGAGCTGGGATTTGAACTTGGTTTCCAGACTCAGAGCTCTTCCCCAGCAGCCCAGATGCCTCTGGCTTCTCCAGCTCAATAGCAACAGTGCCCTGAGGGCCTCTGACCCCATCCGCCACAGCCCAGGGCTCCAAGAGGGTGGCCCATCCAGCGGCCCACTAGCCTGAGCTCCCTTCAGCATCCATTTTCTCATCTGTCTCCCTGGAGCCCACCGAGCCTGAGCCAAGCCCTAGGATCTGCCCATCTGGCCCTGCGACTCCACCGTCACCTGCCCTCGGCTGCAGCGACTGCCCCGCCTCCCTTCCAGGCCACTCGCCCCTTCACAGGAGAGCAGGTGTGTGTTGGGAGTGAGGGGTTGTGGCGTAGAAAGGGGCTTCTAGAAGAACATGCCCTTGAGGTCAGGCCACTGGTGGACCTGGACATCCAGGGGCAGATGGAGAACACAGATAGATGGGTGAGGGAGCCAAGGGACCATGACATTGAGCAGGGAGCACTGAGGGCAGACCTCCCAGCATCACAGTGCCATCCACATGCATCCTGTATCCTTCAACCAGGGTCTGAGCCCCAACCCTCAGCCTCAAACAAGACCTGGCAGGCCCCTGGCCTGCAAAAGGCAGTAGAATGGCTGTGAGCATCTGCACTCTGAGGCTCAGCCCGCCCGCCACACTGTCCTGCCCATGGCCCTGGCAGTGCCCCAGGCTGGGGGCAGCAGGAATCGGGGAAAGGATCCTGCCTGGGCTCTAACTCCTGCTCCGCTCTGCTGCTATTGTGCTGTGTGACCTTGGGCACTTCACTGCCCTCTCTGGGCCTCAGTAAAAAGGGAACTTGTAGGACTGGTTGATTTCTGTCCTCCTCTTGGCTCTGCCCTTCGGTGTTTGTGAGTCTAACCCCATAGGGGGAGAGAGTTAGAATCCTTCAGCTCTTGATTCAAACGTCACCTTCTCAGGTGGGCTTTCCCTGAGCCCTCGTCCCCTCACACACACTTCAGATTGCCCCAACACTTCCTGTCCTGCATCGCTGCTTCCTTTGTGCCCCAGAGCAGCAGTCATTGCCTTCTGACACACTCCATGTCCTAGCTATCTGTTTTTATCTCTCGTCTGTCCCCAGCACAAGAGTGTCTGCTCCATGGGAGCATGAGCTTGGTCTGTCCTGCCCACTTCTGTGCCCGTGGTGTGTAGTAGGTGCTCAATCAACATTTGCTGAAGGTGTGACGGGGGTTCAGGCATGTCACAGGCCTGGCTGCTGAGGGCGGCCAGCCAGGGTCAGGAGGAGGGGAGGGAGGCTAAGCAGGAGTGCTGGCCGAGAGGAGTCGGGGTGGAGGGGTGAGGAGCTGGGGCTGCAGGCTCAGTGCGAGTGGGCGGTGTGGAGCCCAGGGAGGGCCAGCACCAGGGCAGGTGATCTCTTGGCCTGGGAGGTGCCCCCCCGGCAGTGACGGTGGCCCAGGTCTGTGTGTGTGAGAGGAGGGCCCCCTTCGGTGTCTCCTTCCCAGCATGCGTCCCCCCACATCCCCTTCTCTGGGCAGAGGCCGAGCCAGGCGGAAGGCAGCTGGACACAAAGGCCTAACAGCCCTCCCCCAGAAAGCTCGCCCCGATAAGGTGGGTAAATTTCAAAGGGGCTAATGGGCAGGGGGTGGGCAGAGTCGCTGATAGCAGGGCCCGCGGGCTGCCAGCGGCCTCCCCGCACTTCCCACCGCCCCAAGGCCCAGCCCCCCAGCTGGCCTGCGAGCAGAACAGGTTCCGATTGTGCTCTTATCTGGGCCTGCGGTTTTGTCAGGCCCTGCTGGCTCTGCACTAACGGGGGGAAAGGCAGCGTGGCCAGCTCGGGTGTGGGCAGTGACGCAGCCCCTCCACCTCCGCCCCCCACGACGGCTGGGCCAGGGATGCACCTGGCGCTCTGGAGCGGGCCGGGAGGGGCGACTGACGCACGGAGCAGGGAGGGGGCTTTGCTTCAGGTCCCAGCTCCACACCCTGCCACACAAGCTACCACCCTCTCTGTGGCTCAGTTTCCTCACTGTGGTTAAAATAGGGACGCCAGTGATGGGGGTGCTACCTCCATGGGCTGCGAAGACAGTTACCTGAGTTAACTTCTGTAAAGCAATCGGCATGGCACCTGGCTCATAGCGAGCACCTGACCACTGAGGTGCTGGGCAGGGAAGACTGGGGAAATGAGGGGCGGCGGCTTCAAGGCCCTGGAGTCAGCTCTCCACTGCCTCCCTGGCCTCATCTCCCTCCACCCGCCCCTCTGCTCTAGCCACCCTGGCTGTCTCGAGGTTCCGCAAGCACGAGCCACCTCAGGACCTTTGCTCAAGCTTTGCCTCTACCTGGAACACTCCAGATAACCACAGGGCTCGTGCCTTCGCCTCCTTCATGCTTTCACTCAAATCCCACCTCCTCAAGGAGACCGGCCCTGAGCACCATATTTGACGCTGCTCCGCACACCCTACCTGGCGCTTCTGACGTCCTATTTTTCATGGCACTCATCACCTTTTAGTGTACCATATAATTTACTCATTTATTACTTTTACTGCTGACTGTCTGTCTTTCTCCTCTAGAATGTAAACCCAGCGAGGGTCACTGCTGACCCCAGGAGCACGGCCCACAGGAGGCCTTCAGCACGTATTTGTGGAGTGAATGGATTCCTGTGCAGAGACCAGGCCAGGGACACACCCTGCTCCACCATCGCAGGGGCCTGCAGGGGAGGGAGGATGTTCTGCGTGTGTCCCATCTGCTTCCCACACCAGCCTGCAGGGTTCCCAGGCTTGGAGAGCCCTGCCTGGCTCGGTCCACAGGGGAACTCTAGGGACCCTAAGGGCTATGCTGGGGCCCTGGGGTGGGGTGAGGCCTCCTCAGATGGTATCCCAGATGTGAACCAGCAATGGAGGGGGTGGGGTACAGCCAGGCCTTGGACACAGGGAAGACAGGCCCATCTGCTCAGGCCCCCTCTGGTGCTTGGGGTCTCTTTCTGAGGGGTCAGCGTGGGGTCAGGCAGGAGATGGCGTTGGTGAGGAAGCCCAGGGCCTGAGGAACCAGGCCCCAAGCTGGGAAGCCTTTGGCATCTCCCACCTGTCAGCTTTTCCTACAATGAAGAAGGTCATGCATACAGTAGGTGTCCATGAAGCCAGTACGCCCACACATGGCTAGCCTCAGGGGGAATGCTGGGGGTCATCTGTGCCCTCTGAGGCAGAGAGACACTGAGCGACTGTGAACTCCCCCAGGACAGATGTGCCTGGCCACCATGCCCCCAGTCCTCATGCAGGGCCTGGCACAGAGTAGGCACTCCAAGTTCAGGGTGGCCTGTGCAGAGCAACGTGTCAGGGCCCAGGGGCACCCAAGGGCCAGGCCTGAGCCCAAGTGGGCCCTGCGTACTCCAGTTGATAGAAATGCCTAGTTGTATGGCCCCTGAGGACACAGCCGCCACCCCCTAGGCTGTTCCTGGCCCCATTGTCCACCATCCAGCTGCAGCATGGTGTCCTGGAAAGAGGACTCCAACAGACCCAGCCGGAATCCTGCCTCTGCCACTTTCTAGCCTGACTTTGGGGAAGTTGAAGGAGCCTTGGTTCCTTGTCTGTGAATTAGAAGGTCAGCGACCCCCTCAGGTGCTGGACTTACTAGGATTAGATGAGATGGCATGTGCCACACGTGAGCACGGTTGGGGTCTGCATTCAGATCCCAGCCCTGGTGCGTCCTCGGGTCTGTTCCCTAGCCTCTCTGGTCTCAGGGTCTTCCTCTGCACCACGAGGACGTCGTGGTCTCTGGGTCCCACAAACCAGGCCTCCTGCCCATCCTGCCCCCACAGTCTCATTTGGGTGACCAGCCCCAGGCTCTTCACAGGTCAACAGGGGAGCCCTCCCTGCTGCTGTTCCCACCTTCTCATAGCTGGAGCCTGGGATGGAGGCAGGGCCCTATATCACCCAGGCAGGGGGCAGGCAAGAACCACTGGCAGCCCTGTCTCTCTGGCTGGTGTGGGTCCCAGCCTTGCCCCTGCCATCGCCCCCAGGCTGCAGCTCCTAGCAGGGGGGGACTCAAGTAGGAGGGTGGGGGTGCAGGGAGATGGGGGCAGAAAGAAAGCTAGGAAGGTGGCAGTCTGACCAACTGACCCTTTCCAAAGTACAGCCACTTCTGTTGTCAATGACATTCACTCATCACAACGCCCTACCCCAAAGGTCAGCAGGGCAAGTATTATCTCCATTTCGTGGGGGAGGTAAGGGAGGCTCAGAGGGGCCCTGAGATTCCCTGAGCACACTGAGTAAACGGGGCCCCGGGCCCTGCCTCCCCCCAGCGCTCTGCACTCTGATGGGCTAGTGGTGGGAGGGGAGCGCAGGCTAGCTGCTCCAAGAATCCTGATCTGTGTGTTGAGTCTGATGCTGCCACAGCTGCAGGGTCCCTGCCCTCCAGGAGTCAGAGTCCTGGAGACAGAAGAGACGCTGGGGAACAACTGGAGCACAAAGCGTTGGGCGCGTGAGGCCGGCAGGGCTGGAGCAGCCGAGGGACAGCTCTCTGGAGACAGGGCTCCTGAGCCGGGGCTCGAGGATGGGGCTTCTTCCAAGTGCAAGTAGAGGAGACTCCCCTCAAAGCATGTGAACAACAGAAAAGGAAGTGACCGGTTCCTCCAGGCGTTCACACAGCGGGGTAGGAAGGTCCTTCTCCTCTGCTGTGGCAGCTCCCAGTTTACACTCTCAAATTCAGAAACCCCAGTGGCAAGAGAGGATATGTTATCTCAGTAGGTCAGAGAAAAGTTCCAGGATGGAGTCACACGGGGCCAGCGTGGGTGGTGTGTGGGGGGTTGGCTATGGGGCAGGCATCACCCACAACAGATGGGTGGGGTCTGGATGGGGGAGAAGGGGGGGGCACTTTTCACCCTATGGGAGCTGGCCAGAGGAGGACTGAAGAGGAGACCAGCCGGGGGAGCTGTGGGCAGGAGATAGGAGGTCTGGTGGAGCCAGTGACCCATGCCAGGGACCTGGGACTTGACCCCGAGGGGATGGGGGAAGTAACAGGGTCCCATCAGGCATGGGGTGATTGAGGAAACTGCAGATTTGAGTTTGAATCTGCTTCCTAGCTATGACCTTGGGCAAGACATTTTAAACATTCAGGCCTCAGTTTCTTCACCTGAAAAGTGGGCCTAGTAATATCTTCCTGGAAGGGCCGCTGTGGGGAGTAAGATGTCGCATGTCAGACACGGGGCATGTGGTTGGTAGTCAGCAAGGCTTTGGGAGAGTGCATCTGGGTTCACAGAGCACTGTCACCAATGTTATCTCACTCCTCACAACAGCTGTGAGAGTTCTCTGGGGATGGGGAGGGGTGCCTAGCAGGTTTCAGACACTTGGCCAAAATCATGAAGCTGAAAGGTGACAGAACCAAGACGTGTGTTTGGGTCAAATCCCGAGCTGGTGCCATGACACCATGCTGGATGGATCATGGTGTCGAGGGGTGTATGTATCCCGGGGTCCCCTCACGGGTTAAGGATGGGCCCTAGTTGGCCCTCCCTTCCCCTGGAGCCCACCAGAGTTGCCCCAAGGTGGGCAGCAAACCTGCCTTGAGCCCACCACTAATGTCCATCCCGAGTAGCCTCTTAGCACTGTGGGCCATGTGAGCCCCAGCTGAGCAGATGGGGAGTTCTCTCCTTGCTCCCTCCCGGAACTTTCCAGCTTCCAGAGGCTCCAGGCTCTTTGATTCCCTGCTCCAGGGTTGGGTGGGTAGAATCACTGTCCACACTCAGCACAGCTTAGCCTGATCCGTCCATTCAGGCCCACCCATCCCTGGAGACACCCATGAAATGCTCCCTTGGGTCCAGAGCAAGGCTGTACCCAGCCTTCAAGGAGTAGACCTCCCAAGGTCAAGGTTTTTGTAGTTTGACCAGGCCCCTTCCCAGTGCCACCCAGCAGTGAGATATCTCCTCTGGCTGCAGGAATGTTCTATCTTCATCTGTCTGTCTGTCTTCTGGTCTATCTCAGCTAGGATCAGGCTTGGCTTTGAATAATAAAGACCCCACTTAACAAAAGCAAAACATCTATTTCTCTCATAAAAGTTCTGAGGTAAGCAGTCCAAAGCAAGTATGGAGATTTTATGTAATCCTCAGAAACCTAGGCTCCTTCCAACTCACTGCTCCACCATCTTGTCCTCATGGTCCAAGATGGTAGTCAGAATTCCAGCCATTATAGCTGCATTCCAGGCAGCAAGATGGAGGAAAGATAAAGAAGAAGAGGGCAAATGGTACATTCCAATTTACTTTTAAGAAACATTCCTGGAAATTGACACATGACACTTCTACTTCGTCACATAGTCACATCTAGCTGCAAAGAGGTCTGGGATAGTCTTAATTCCAGGTAGCCGAGTTCCCAGCTAAAAATTAGGGGATTGTTTACTGATAAAAAGGGGGGAATGGACATTGGGGGTAACTATGTCTGACACCCCGTCCATTGCATAAGCATTTATTGGTTACTCCTTGTACTTATTCATGTTATAGTACTTATACTATGATTAAAACCCTAGCCTCTCATGAATGCTGAACAGTGCCTGGCATACAGTAGGCGCTCACTGAGCAGCAACCGTTATTGTGACTGTATCAGATATAAGTACAAGCTTCCTGAGTGTGGGAAGGAGGGCTGCCTGCCCAGCAGGGGAGCGGGGTATAGAAAGGCATCCTGGAGGAGGTCCTTCCTGGGAATGTAGAGGTCTTTCTTTTTATTGACCCTGGAGGGCTGGGATGGCCAGCTGTAGCCATTTTAGGACTCTGTGTTATCTCCCCCAACCTCCATCCCATCCTCCCTCAGCCTTCTCTGGGGAACAACTCTGACAACATCCTCACTGACATGCCAGCAACTGCAAAGCATGGCTCTCCAGGGGAAAGTGGAAAAGTGCAACCATATGTTGGAGAACTTCGGCATCAGTTAAGTTGAGGGGCTGGTTCTGAAGGCCTTGCAATCTTCCTGAAGCCCCAGAATACTCACACCGCGGGCAGTCACACAGTTCCTGCTGAAATTAGAAAATAACAATACACATTATCTACAATGCCCTCATCTGACAAGGGGGTGAGCAGGTGCTCGGTGCCCTTCAAAGTGATCCAGAGAAAGGAAGAGCCAGCCCCTGCCCTCCGGGGACATCCCTCAACCCTACCTGGCAGGATGGGGAAGAAGCGGAGGGCTCGACCATGTGGCCTCCTTGGACTTGTGGAGGTGGAGATCCAGGCAGTGGGCGCCTGGGTGTGGCCTCCCCTCTTTGCCTCCACCTTCAGGGACTGTGACGAGCAAGCTGCTGCTTGCCAATCCCCAATCTGGGCCTGGGAAAGCGAGCTACCAGGCTTTCCTGAGCACCACTGTGTGACAGGCCAGCACCAGGCCCTGTGGGACATGGACAGCACGGCTCCCACGTGGGGTGGGTGGGCCCATGAGCCTCAGGTCCCTTTCCCCAGGGTTCCCTCCATCCCTGGCCCAGGGATCCAGACAGCCCTTCCTCCAGGAAGCCCTCTCTGACTTCCCTTGCCTCGTTGCTCCTGTAGCCCTCCACTGGGGTGTGGGTGACTCTGAATTTCCACTGCTGTTTGCTTTCTGTTCCTGTCCTCAGCTGATCCCTCTTAGTGCCCTGGCCTGGGTCCCTCTCAATATATGCCCTGTGCCCCGCACCCAATATGAGCTCAGTAGCTATGCGTCAACTAATGAACGGGTGAGTGAGTGAGTTAATGAGTGAATGAATGAGTGAATGAATGAATGAATGAATGAATCTATACCCTGGCTGCCAGGGTATAGATCTCCCAGCAAGGAGGGGAAGTCCTGCAAGGGTTAACCGGGAGCCCGCCTGTGGTCTGAGGTAAGCAGGGAGCGTATTTGTTCAGGTAAATAAGGAAGGATTACTTATAATGGGAAATCAGGCCCAGGCCAACCTTCATCTCAGGCTACCTGACTTCCTCCAGCACATTCCTGTACTCTGCCTGCGTCCACACCGCCCCACAGACCCGGTGCCCTGAGCCCACCGTGGCCCTCTATAAGCCCCTCCAGCTGGGTCTTGCCACGGTGCCAGCAGGTGGCCCTGGGCCGGTGGCCAGAGGCTCCCTCAGGGCACAGCCCTGAGACCTAAGAGGGCCACCCCTCAAGGGTGGCCAGGCCCCTGGCGGCCCATCCGAGTGCCACCTCTGCCCCCAGCCCTGCTGGTCCCTCTTCCCACTGGCCCCCCATATGCCTGGCTGAAACCCAGCGGTGGCCCCAACTGCCCACGCTTCCTCCTGGCCCCCAAGGTTGGCACCGCAGCAGACGACTCCTTGGGCACCAGGCAGCTAACAGGTGAGTCTGGTGGGGGACACGGGGTGCCCTGCCATGGGGGCTTTCCCCTGCCAGCTGTGGGGCGGTGGGCGACTGAGGGCAGGACTTGGAGACACACTTTGCAAGATCACAAATGATCTCCCAGGCACCTGTGATCTGCGTCCTTCACCCTCAGAAGCCCCTGACCTCTCTGCGTGTTGCTCGGTCTGCCTGCCTGGGCCGACACCAGAGCCTGGATGCCCCCTTGCCCTGGTGAGGCCTGGGGCGCCCCATGTCTGTGAAGGCCCCCATCTGGGCTCCACACCGAGCCCAACCCACACAGCCTGAGGGAAGGCAGCTCAGCAGATGCAGACCTCAGCCCCTGAGACCAGGCCAGTTCTGCTTGGCTAGCAAAACACAAGCAGTCTTTCTGCTGCTGCCAGCCACAGCAGCTCTGCCAAGGGAAGGGTCTCCCTGGGGCCAGGCCACAAGTGGGCAGGGGCTTGCTGGAGCCTGGAGGCTCGGGGCCGGGGTCTGGGTTGAAGCAGGAGGGACAGGCCCAGAGTCCAGGGGCTGGGCAGAGCAGTGGTGAGCACAGGAACCAGGTGGTTTGGGGAGCTGCAGAGCAAACCACCTGGGTGCTTGAGTATGCAGGGAAGTGGAGGGCCTGTGGGCCCTGGTCTGGGCTAACTAGGAATGAAACAGGGAGTCCTTGAAGGCGCTCATTTCTAAGATTTGCCAGATGCTTCCTGTGGGGAGAGAGGGAAGTGGAACGTGGAGATGACAGAGTGGAAAACTGAAGCATCTGGATGGCTGGGGGCTCCCCGAGGCTGGACAATGTGCACATGTGTGCGCGCGCATGCATATACGTGTGTGTGCGCGTGCATACATGTGCATGTGTGCGTGTGTATGTGCATGTGCGTATACATGTGTTTGTGCGCGTGTGTGCACGTGTTGGGGAGTGGGTAGGCCTTAGCCCCAGACCCCCTCACTCACCCTGCCGGCTGGGCGCACCCAGCAGCCTACACGCAGGCCGCAAGCCTCCAGTGGCCTGTCCTGTGTATGACGGCCATGGCCTTTCTCCTTGGCTGGGGCTGGGACTTGGCCTCACTTCCTGCCCCCACCTCCCCAATAAACAGCTTCACAGCAGCCCCAATAAAGCGGCATCTCCCCAGCACCAGCTGCTCGGCTGAGTAACAAAGCAAACAGGCATCTGGGCTGCCCCGGGCTCGAGGTGGCGGGCAGGGATGGGCAGGAGACTCGTCACAGACAGGTAGGCCCAGGCCTTGGCCCAGCCCAGCCAGGCCCGTCCTGCTTGCCCTCTGCCCACCTGGGGGAGGGCCAGAGCCAGGGACTCCCAACTTGAGGTCTCACCACCCCAAACTCACAGAAATTTGGGGAGAGGGAGCATCCTCAGGGCTCCCAGGGAGGCTGGGGTGTGGAGGAGGTTATCTCTCTCTGGGTGGGAGACCACCCTCCCCTGTGAGAGCCTGACAGTGAGTGGACAAGCATTTCCTTTGCTCCAGGCACTGTGTGGGGCCCCAGAGCTGAAAACTCAGTCTGCTTCAGCAGCCCAGGGTTCACGGGTTCGGATCCTGGGTGAGGACCTGTGCACCGCTTATCAAGCCATGCTGTGGTGGCATCCCACATATGAAAAAATGGAGGAAGATGGGCACGGACATTAGCTCAGGGCTAATCTTCCTCACCAAAACAAACAAACAAACAAACTCAGTCCCTCCTGGACTTGTTTATTGTGTTACCAATTATAGAAAACTCCGGCAGATGTGATGCCATCGGGTGTTCACAAGAACCCTCTGAATTAGATAGAGCTTCTCTGTCAACCAAGCTTGAGGGAATAGCATGCAGTAGGTGCTCAGAAATTGTGCTGCTGGCAGCGAGTAGAAGAACCACTAGAACCCACTTTTTACCGCCGAGGTCGTTGCAGATATAAAGTTAAATGGCCCTGAAACAATTAAAGCACCATTTTGTGCGAAATGACGTAGTGCAGCTTGAGTGTAACCTGGGGAAGTCAGTTCAGGTTGACCTGGGGACAAAGATGCTCTGGATAGAGGGCAAGAAGAGGTGGGTTAAGGCCCACACTTGTGACCTTGGATAAGTCACTTTTCCTCCCCTTGTCTGTGTAAAGAGAAGGTTAGACGCAGTGGCCTTCTCTGTTAAAGCAGTCTTCATGGAAGAGACAACCTAGAGCCAGGTTTCAAAGGCTATGTAGGAGTTGGTGAGGCAGGCTGGCTGGCTAGATTTGCCAGCTTTGCAAGATTTGTGTGCTTTCCCAGCCTGGTCTCCTAGGCTGAGGTCAGGGCAGGTGGGAGGCTCTGGCTCTGGCTCCTTCTAAAGGTGGGAGGGGTGGGTGAGGCCTGCGCTGCCCTGGACTGGGGTGCAGAGCAGGAAGACCTCAGGGCAAGGCCCAGAACTCCATCACCACCATCCTCAACAATCCCCCAGTCTCCACCCTTCGCCCCGCCCCTCCACCCACCATCACCACCTACTTCTTCCCTTGTTCCCCTCATTCCTCACCCCATTACCTTTCTCTCCCCTCTTCCCCAACCCCGTCCCCTCCCCTGCTCCCAAGTGCCACCTTCATGCATGCTCAGCTCATCATAATTTACAAGGAAAATCCATCCACCCTCTCCCTCAATCTTCCCAACCCCTTTACATGCTCTTGACAGCCCATTTAACAGACAGGACAACTGAGTCTCAGGGGAAGCCGAGTCACTTGCCCCAGTCCCAGAGCAGGGAGTCCGGACTCAGACTCAATCTGGGACCCTCCCTCCACCCCCATCCCCAACTCCATCTCATTCCATGCCCCACCCTGCACCCCCAGCCAAGCGAGCGGCCTGTCAGGTGGAACAGCTCTTCCCAAAGCAAACTTTGCAGAAGCCCAGTTGCCCTGGGCTCTTCCTGACATTTAATGCGGGCTCCTTCCCTTGCCTCATTTGCATGTTCCCAGCCCAGAAGTTCCCCCTGCCAGATTCTCTCCCACCTCTCAGTGGCCGGGCAGGGCCTCCTGACTAGGGCAGGGTGAGCCTCCTCCTCCCTGCAGACCACTGCTCCCAGCCAAGTACCTGAGTGTGACTCTGCTGGGGGCAGACAGAGCACAGCCCTCCCAGAGTGGAGAAAGGGGAGATGAGGTCTCTGTGGGCACCACCAGAATCAAGGCGCCTTTCCTCTCCCTCCGGCTCTGGGAGTGAGGAGAGAGGTCTGGGGTGACTTCCCAGGCTACAGTCCCAGCACCTGGGACTGGTGACGGGGGCAGGGCCCAGGTCCCTCTGCTCTTGGGGCAGCAAGTTGGTCTGAGGGCCACTGGGATCCAGCTCTTCCCATCTCCAGCTTCCATGTCCCCCCCACGCCCCTCCCCCCCAGGGCTCCAGGACAGAAGGGTGATGTGTCTCTGCTGACACTTCACGGATGGGGACAGGTCCCAATTGCCCCATCGTAACCTATCCTCGCCTATTTAAACCTTTTTTTGTGTGTGTGAGGAAGGTTGGTCCTGAGCTAACATCCGTTGCTAATCCTTCTCTTTTTTTTTTTGTGAGGAAGACTAGCCCTGAGCTAACATCCGTTGCCAATCCTCCTCTTTTTTTGCTGAGGAAGACTGGCCCTGGGCTAACATCTGTGCCTGTCTTCCTCTACTTTATATGGGACACCACCACAGCATGGCTTGACAAGCAGTGCGTCTGTCTGCGCCCGGGATCTGAACCTGCGAAACCTCAGGCGGCCGAAGCAGAGCGCGTGAACCCAACCGCTATGCCACAGGCCGGCCCCTCCAATCCTCCTCTTTTTGCTGAGGAAGATTGGCTCTGAGCTAACATCGGTGCCCATCTTTCTCTGTTTTGTATATGGGACACCGCCACAGCATGGTTTGATGAGCAGTATGTAGGTCCACGCCTGGGATCCGAACCTGCGAACCTGGGGCCACCAAAGCAGAGCGTGTGAACTTCACCACCACACCACTGGGCCGGCCCATAAACCTTTTTCTGAAGCATTTCTGTTTTTAGCCTCTCAGGACAATTCATTCTGGATTTTATCATTTTCTGTAATGTTGGAGTGCCTTCACTTTGTCCTAAAATAACCTTTCCAAGCCCAAGGTGGGCTCCCTGGCTCTAGGCCTGGGGCTCAAGGCACATTTTCTCCCTCAGCCCTGTCAAGATTTTACAGATTCACCAGCAGTTTGTGAAGTGCCTCTGCCTTTCCATCGCTGTTCTGGGCCTGGAGGAGGCTGCAGAGACACGGAGAATAGACATGAGAGTAACCGGCGTGTACACGTTTTTCTTGGGAGAGTGTCAAGTCTTCTCACATCACTGTCCTGCCTTGTCATGCCAAACCCCAGAGACACAATTATCTTCATGAGTCCCCATTTCACCAATGAGGAGACTAAGGCCAAGAGGATGGACCAAGGGGTCACAGGCAGAGCCGAGTGAAACCCACGTGTTCTCACACCTTCAGGGTCCTGGCAGCCCAGCCGGGACTGGAGTGTGGGAAATGAGACGCCCACACAACCTCGAAGCCACTGGGGTGTAGCAAGTGTTGGAAGGGGTGGTATAGAGAGAAGGTGCTGTGGCCCAGCCCCTTCAAGGAGAGATTTTGGGGCCCCGGGGAGACTGTGCTAGAGAGAGGAGGTGCAGGGGGAAATATGCAGAGGGCCGGGGCATGGTGGTCGAGGTAGGGCAGAGGATCTGGACTGGGGTGCTGAGACATGACATACATTTCCACACAGTACGTGCTCAACAGGGCTGAATGAATAAGTGATCTGCAGTTTCTGGAAAGCCCTGAGAGTCAGGCAGGATGGGTACTTGAAATTGGAAATGGCTGGAAATCGGGGTTCTGGCCTGACCTCCGCAGCATCACTCATTCCAAGCCCCGGCCTCGTTTGGACTGGGAGTCTCGGCTGACTGGAGGAAGTGGGGAGGAGATGCTGCTGGGGCGGGAACCAGGCCTGACCGGAACTTGGGAGGTGAGGGGCAGCCTGACGGGTGGCCCTGCTTGGTCAGAAGGGTGGGCCAAGTCTTTCAGAGGGTCTGCACACCAATTTCAGAGGAGTGGGGCAGAGGGAGACATAGCCACACCCCTTATTCTGCCAAAAATGTCATCCCTGAATTATGTCTCTGCTTGTAAGGGGAGTCCCTGGTGTCCGCCTCTGTTTCTCCATCCTCCTTCCAAGTCAGGCTGAGGAGCAAGATGGGGGTCATGGGGTCATAGAATCCAGACAGTGTCTGGGCTAGAAAAGTCCTGGGAGATAACTCACCCCCTCAAGAACAGAGAAGGAGACTGAGGCCCAGAGGGGACCAGGGGCTGCCCAGGGTCTCACATACTGTGGGAATGGGGCAGGACATGAACCCACATCTCCAGATGCTGGGGCCTCAAGTTCTTTCCAGGCCACATACCCCCTTTGGAGCAAACTCAAAGACGGGTGAGCTTGAGGCTGAGGTGGTCCCTGTACCTCCAGGCTGCAGGCATCCGTGTCACCTGAGCCCACCAACGTAACCTCTGTGGGGCTGGGATTTCCAGGGGCTGGGTCAGCGGGCAGCCTGAGCAGAGGCGAAAGTGTGGTCCACAGGAGTGACCCTAGATGTGGGAAGGTGCTGAGTCATCAGCACCATCAGAGAAGAGGGTGGAGCTCAGTCTTGAGTTCTAGTCCCAGCTCTGTCTCCACGGACGTTTGCCCGTAGCCGGCACAGCACTGTGTCAGTCAGGTGGGAATAATACTGGCTGCCCCAGGGCTGGGAGAGCCTGACGAAGCCATTTACTTAGTTGGCCTTTGCCTGGCCCCAGAAAGGTTGGAAGCGATGTCAGTGAGGCTGTGTGGACGCCAGTGGTAACCAGGCAGCGGGAGTGAATGGGAGACATAGCTGGAATAAAGGTGCCTTCGGGCTCCTGGCTGCCCGTGGGAACTGTGGGCAAAGCAAACTAGACCAGATTTCCTTGATGCCCCCCTGACCCTTTTGTTTCCTGTGCCCTGTCCTCCTGCTCCCTGCCCCTCAACTCCCTACCCACCCTCTGATCCCTCCATAGCCTCCCCAATCTCCCAACTCTCCACTCTCCCCACACACCCAACTCCTGGGCCCACTGGCTGCCTCCTCAGTTGAACCTCCAGAGAGCAGGGCTCCTGAGAAAGGTAGGTCAGTGGCCTGAACGGGTCTGGGATCTGAGGAGGGGGGGAAACCCAGGGATCTAGAAGAAACCTACCTCCCCTACTCTCAACCTGAGCCCAAGACAGGCAAGTCAGCCCTCCCCCCAGAACCCATCTCCCTTCTCTTTGCCCTTGGGGACCCCGGAGCAGCGGGTGCTTGAGGATGGCCACAATAGGGTGCTTGAGGGAGGGCTGGAACTGCCTGGGGGTGGCCAGCTAGGGACCCCTTCCTGGGTAAGAGGGTGGTCTGTCCAGTAGAGACGGTCTGGCCAGTGAAGGGTGGTCAGTAAGGAAGAGGCTGGGCCCTTTTCTTGAGTCCAGCCAGTTAGAAGAGCAGTTTCTAAGGGCAAGGGAACTAGGGTTCCATGGGAGGGCAGGAGCCGTAGGAGAAGTGAGGGAGCAGGAGGGGAGCAGAGGCTGAGAGGGGAATGTTTAGGGGAGAGGGAAGGCTGGCCAGAGGTGGGGAGGGTTCAGGGAAGCCAGACACACTGCAGGTCACAGGCCCTGGCCTGGGGCTCCCTGTGGCCTGGGCAGGCCCGGCTTCTCTCCAAGGTGCTGACCTGCTGACTGCGGGGCAGGCCCATGTGGCCTCTGCCCACTCTGCATGGCTCCTGGCCAGGTCCTGGTGGCACCCCCTCAGCCTCCTGACTTTGACCCGTTGAAGGCATCCCTTGGATGGAGGGAGGGAGGGGCTGACAGCCAGGGCAGTGGGCCACAGTGGGGAAGCCAGAGGAGGTCTGCTCCAGTTGGTGGAGCAAGGCTGACTCAGGGCAGAGTGGTGGGCTCTGTCACCCTCTGCCCCACCCACTGTCCCTCAGTGCTTGTCTCACCGAGGTCTGTGGCCAGGACCTGGGCTCTGGGCAGATTGAGGTTGGGTCTCAGGATTGAGGCAGGGCTCGGGCATATTTACCCCACTTACAATTCCCCCAGGGGTAAGACTGGGGGCCTGGACTGAGCAGGATGTGGGAGACAGGCTCCAACCCCATGACAGCCCAGGGCCTTAGTACAGACCTCCCCGGTAATGCCACTTCCCTGAGGCTGTGGTTGCAGGCGGTATCAGGGGATCTTTTGCTGGTGCCAGTATGAGTGGGAGTGAGAACCCGGGAGGCAGGAGAGGTGCAGGGCACATTCCTGGCCCCGAAGGGTGAGTGAGAGCAGGCCGGGCAGTGGCAGGAAGCAGCTGCTGTAGATCTTCCCTCTCTCCTTGATCTGCCTTCCTGGGGGAATGGAGTTGCTGAGAGGAGGGGTCCGAGGTGGCTAATCTCTCTGACCGCTGCCCCACCCATCTGGTCCTGTATCTGGGCCTTGGCCTCCACCAGCTGTTGCCAAACTTTCTTTGTCTGAAGTTGGAGCCAGAGCCTCTGGGGCAGGAGGGAGCCAGGACATGCTGAGCCTTAATCCAGACACATGGTTTAATCCAGAAAAGATCAGCTCGAGGTTTGGGAGCTGGAGGCATCGCTCAGGAGACGGGCAGCCCCTTCGGCCTGGCCGGCAGAAGCTGTTGGGATAGCTGAGCTTGCCGTCTGAGGGACCTGGACCAGGCAAACACCAGGCTTGTCCCAGGACCCTGGGCCTATGGAACAGCAACCTGAGGGTCAGCAGGCCTCTAGTCTCGTCCTGGCTCTGCTGTGTGACCCTGCCCCTTTCTGAGCCTCATTTTTCCCGGTGCACATGTGTCCTCATGGGCAGACAATCACCCATGGCTGTAATCACGGCTGAATTGCATAGCACAGATGGGGAGAGCTGGGAAGTCAGAGGAGGGAGGTGTTGGGGAGGGCTTCCTGGGGGAGGAGGGCTTTGGGCTGAACTGTGATGAGAAGGAAGGGGCATCTTGGGCAGGGGGACAACAACACAAGAGAAAATAGCCATGTCTTGCTCATAGCACAGGGGTCAGGAGGAAACGCCATTCTCATTAAAGCCTAGATATGGTCACCGTGTTGACTGATCTCTGGTTCTGGTTCAGACCCTGGCACTAACCAGTGAATGGATCCCTTCCCCACTCTGGGCTTCGTTGTTCCTATCTATGAAATGATCACATAATATTTGGTCCCTTCCAACTCTGATTACCTGGGCTGGGTGGGAGGTGGGCACAGAGGCGGGCACCAGCTATAGGGATCAGGCAGGGCAAGCAATGGGGAGCCATGGGAGGTTCCTGAGCACAGAGGTGCCTGATGAAAGTGTGTTGGAGGGAAATGAGCTTGACAGTGGGGAGGAGTGAGCAGCCAGGAGGTGGGAATGGACTTTGGAAGATCAAGCTGGCCAATCAAGAAGTGGGAATGACCCTGGGAAGATGGGACTGGTCAGAGCAGGAACCTCAGAGGGAATGTGGTACAATGAGCAGAGCCCACATATGGTTAGCTGGGGACCTCCGGCAAGCTGCATGAGCTCTCTCAGCCTCACTGTCCTCATCTGTAAAATGGGCTCCCGAGTCCACATCGCCCAGGCTGTGGGTAGGAAAGAGGGTAACGTGCGTGGGCGCTCTGGGCATAGGAGGTGCCCACTGTGCAGCTTTTCCTTCCCTCCCAAGTCTAACCCCGGGGCCTGGAGGAGATGCCAGGGTTACAGGCTGGGCCCACCAGCCCCTGGCTCCCTGACCAGTAGACCAAAGTCCCTCCAGACCTGGGCTGCTGCGGTCAGAGTGTTCTCCACCACCTCCCCACCTGTGGACAATCGGATCTTTCCTACTCCCACACGGTTAATCATTAACTTATCTTTCACTGGGGAGGTGTTGGAGCTGGGAACAAGCCTTGGTTGAGAGCAGGTCCCTTGGCGCTTAGGAGCAAGGTGACTTGGGGAGCTGGAATGTGGGGTGTGGAGAAGGAGGCGGGAATTCTCTGCTAGTGAAGGAGCCCTGGGCCAGGCGTTGGAAGCCTTGGATCCAAGTCACTCAGCTCTCCATACCTGAACCACCCCATCCACAGAATCAGGGTGAGGATAAGGCCTGCGGAGGGGACAGGTGCAAGGGCTGTGAAGGTCACTTGACAAACGTGTCAGGGATGTGTCATCACATCCCAGCCTGACAAACAGTGCCACCTGCCCTGCCCATTCATCCTCACTGACCCCTCATGCCACTATGCCCCAGAACATAGCAGCTGCCTCCCATCCTACCTGTAGCTGAGGCCCAGCAAACAGGACGCCACGAGGGAATCAAGTTCTCCTGCTTGGAAAGGTTTCCGTCTCCCTGGCCTATGGCCCAGGGTGTTGGCAGAGACTGTCCTAACGTGGCAGGCATGGGAGTTCTGGGGACGTGGATGGGGTGGGAGGCAGGAAGGGGGTGATGAGCAAAGGGTGGGGGGTTGAGAGGGGTTCTCCAGGGGTGGGGCTACCTAGGGGGTAGGGCGTGGGCACAGGCCCGGGTGGGGACCCAGGCAGAGCGGGCTGTTGGCACTGCCTGGGTAAATAATGTGGGCCCACAGCACACACATGTGTTTGCACAGAAGGACTTGAAATGATTCCAGGCCTGCCCTCTGTCCCCCGCAGCCCCGGCCCCCCCTTATCCCTGCCCATCCCACCCCACCCTTACCTTTCCTTCCTTGTCACTTAAAGGAGCCCTTAAAAGGGAGAGTCAAAATCAGAGGGAACACCCTCTCTTTCTGGTACTCTCCACCACGGGAAACCGCAGGGCTGCCATGTAAATTTGGGGAGGTTGGGCACTGCACAAGAGAGGGAACAAGAGGGAGCTGAAATTCCACCTGGTCTCCATTCACCAAGCTATGCTACCCAGAAAGAAAGGGTGTCACTTTCTGAGTGGCACGGAGGAGTGGAATGGGCTAGCTGCAGCCCTAGAGGAGCTGGAGGTATCTCCCAGACTGAGTTCTTTCCATTTCCCACCTGCAGGGACAAATGCCACTAACACTGAGGCTGAGCTGGTCAGTCCCACGGGGTGACTGGAGATGCACCTGGGGGTCCCCGCTCTGTCCCAGTGGGGCACAATGAATTCCACCATTAGAGAGTCTACTGGTCCTTTGGTGAAAGTCTCCCTCTTACTGGCCAGATGCCTTTAAAGCAGTGGTTCCCAAACTTGAACATGCATCACAATCGCCCAAGGGGCCTGTGGAAACGCATTGCGGGGGCCCCCCAGCCACACCCGCACCCCCACCCCGGAGCTTCTGATTCAGGAGCTCTGAGGAGAGCCTGAGAATGCAAGTTCCTAACGCGTTCCTGGTGCTGCTGATACTTCTGGTCCGGGCACTGCATTCTGAGAACCACTGCTTTCAAATATAAATACCCCTGAGAAAGGACACACACACACACACACACACACACACGAGCAGGTGTGTGTGCTCCTTCCCTCCTTTCCAAATGGTCCCCTGTATTATTGGGGGCTTATATTTGTTGATAATCCTCCACCTCTGTCCTGATTTATTCTTGAGTGTCGGGCCCATGAATCACAGAAACATCCCAGAAACCCCAATATTTTGGTGTCTGTACATCTCTCAAGAGCCCTGCGTCACCCAAACTGCATACTCCAATATGGGTTCAGAGAAAAGGGCTGGGCAAAGCAGAGCCTAGGTGACCAGGGGGGAGGGAGGCCTTCAGCTCCTCATGTTGAGGCAAATGGCAGGGAGGAGAGGGCGTCTGAGTTGCTGAGGGCCTCTGTCGTTCCCTGAGCCTGGGCCTTCCCACCACCCCTGCTCCACGCGCCCCCATGCTCCGGCCCTGGAAAGCTGGGCCTGGAGGTCAGCACGGGGGCCTCAGGCAGCTGCACATCCTCCAGGGCGTGAGAGCTCTGAGAGCTGGGAGGGCCCTGAGGGCAGCACTTTTCAGGGGAGGACCAAGTGGGGTGGGTACCAGGAGCCCAGCCCTGGCAGGGGCCGAGCACACCTGCGAGTGGTTGCTCAGTGGCCACCTCAGTGGCGTTACTCTGGAAATTTATTCACACCCTCCAAATGGGCCTGTGGGAGGAGGACAGGGCCTGCTTCTCCAACTTGTGAAGGGATTCTACCCTGCCACACCTCTCCCTTGCTCCTTTCTTCCTTCACCTGGCTGGTGAAGATGGTGGTGGCCTTCCCCCTTCCCAAACCCCTTCAAGGGCAGAATAAAAGAAAACAAGCTTTGCTATAGCAGGAAAGGTTTAGGTTAGCTCTCAGAGGGAACTTCCTCCACAGGACGGTGGACTGGGATCTGGGTGTGGGCCGGCGGAGAGACAGAGAGCTGGACTTTAAAGTCTCCTTGTCCAAGCGCCAGTTTGCTCATCTGCCGGATGGGGCTAATCGTGCCTTCCATTGTGAGGACTGTGTGAGGTCAAAAACCCCAGAAGGTTGTTTGGAGCATGCTGGCTGCTCCCAGGCTACCTGGCTACCTTGGGGGTGAGGGAGCTGTCCATTTACAGTCCTACCCCACTCCCATCTCACTCTTTCCCAGCCAGGCCTGTCTGCCCAGCCCTGGCCTAGCTGCCCAATGACCCGGAAGCCCCAGCTCTCTCCCAGGCCCAGCCACTGCCCACTGGGCCCCTCATCCCCATAACCAGCTTAGCGGCCCCCGTGGGGACGGGGAAGCAGCCAGAACCCGACTCTCCCTCCTCTGATTTCTGTAGTCACAGCAGCCGGCCCGAGCAGCAGTGGCATGGGCAGCGCCAGCCCAGGACTGAGCAGCGTGGCTCCCAGCCGCCTCCTCCTGCCGCCTGACACTGTGTTGCGGACAGGCCTGGAGAAGGTGGCCGTGGGGGCAGCGGGGCCTGAGAGACGGGACTGGAGCCCCAGCCCACCTGCCACACCCGAGCAGGGCCTGTCCGCCTTCTACCTCTCCTACTTTGACATGCTGTACCCCGAGGACAGCAGCTGGGCTGCCAAGGGCCCCGGAGCCAGCAATCGGGACGAGCCATCTGAGGAGCCTGAGCAGTGCCCAGTCATCGACAGCCAGGCCCCCGGGGGCAGCCTGGACTTGGCTCCAGGCGGGCTGACCCTGGAGGAGCACTCGCTGGAGCAGGTGCAGTCCATGGTGGTGGGCGAGGTGCTCAAGGACATCGAGACAGCCTGCAAGCTGCTCAACATCACCGCAGGTGAGCCCCTCTGAACGCACCTCCGTAAGCGGGGGCACTGCCTGCTGCTCTCTGGCCACCCCTGGCCTAGCCTCAGGCAGCCCCAGGATGCTGGTGCTTCTACACTTATTGTCAGCCCACAACACACAGCAGCTGCAAGCCTGGGCTGGCAAGGTTCCAGCCCTCTCTGTACCCCAACTGCACCAGCCCACTGTCCCTACTTGGTAGGTGTTGGATGAAGTGAATTTGAACTCTCCACCATCTGGCTCACCACCTCCTCTGGGACTCATCTCCATTCTCCCCTCACTCACTCTACTCCACCCACACCTGCCTTTTTGCTGTTTCTACAACATTCACACCTCAGGACCTTTGCACCTGCTAGTCCCTCAACCTAGAACCCCATTCCCCCAAATACCTACCTGGCTCACCCCTCACCTCCTTCAAGTCTTGACTCAAATGGCACCATCTCAATGATGCCTTCCCTGACCCCTCTATTGACATTGCTGCCCATACCCCTGCCTCTTATTCCTCCTACCTGCCTTCCTTCTCTAGCACGGACCATCTGATATGCCATGTACTTTATTTATCTTGTTTACTGTCTGTCTCCCCCACTGGAATGTACACACCCCAGGGGCAGGGGTTTTCATTTGTTTTGTTCATGCTACATCCCCACTTCGTAGGCTGGCACCTGGCACATAATAGATGCTCAATAAACAGTAGCTTCTTTATATGCCAGGGCCTGTTCTGGCACCAGGGAACTGAGTGGTAAACACAGCACAGAAGCCTTTTTGTTCATGAAGCTGACACTTCAGTGACGGAAACAGATCATAAATAGATAAATGTGTCACTGGTCCAGTGGTGATGAGGGAGGGGACGTCAGGAGGCTGGGCATGTGTGTGTCTGTTATGGAGCTGATGCTGTGGGTTGAGGGGCTGCTGGGCTCTAGTCCCTGTTCCTCCGTCATCTCTCCAGCTTTGAGCAGGCCTGGCCCACCTCCTGGGCTTCAGGTCCTGGCATTTGAACATCCCGCTCTCTGTGCTGCTTTTAGACAGGAGGGGTCTCAGGCACCCCTCAGGCCCAGCCCTTCTGCCCCCACAACAGTCCAATTGGTGTCCCCTTGAGGCAGCTCCTGCTCATGCCCCAGTCATCCCGGTGCCCAATGCCCATGCCTGGCCCCCCCAAGGAGGTTCTCCCATGGTGCCTCCGCTCCCACACTGGCCTCGGGAGGGGCCTGCCCTCTGAACAATGGGAACAGAAACAAATTGCTTTGACCCTGGAGGGGAAAATGGATTTGTTAAGTGGGGGCAGCCTGGTCTGCAGGTCACCCAGCTGGGGCACCAGCTTAGACCATGAAGCTCTGTTGGAGGTCCCATTGTGACTGTGCCCACAGCCCGGCCCCCACTCGTGTGCCCTGCTGAGCTCACCCCAGAGCAGCTCCCTAGGGAGACATCTAGGACCTAGCTGGTGGCTCCCTTCCCGGCCTCTGAGGCCTGCAGCTGCCCCATGACCACCCTGTGCCCCGCCACTCATCCATTCAGTGCACGTACACTGAGCGGCTGCTACGCACCCAGCCCTTTGTTCGGTGTTGGACAAGGGGATGGAATTCTCTGTGCCTCAGTTTCCTCATCTGTAAAAGACAGTGGGGGTTGGGGATGGGGGTTGTGGGGCTAATTCCTGGTTGGGTTTTTCTCTAGTTCCTTGAGGGGTTTGGGGAAGGCAAGAGGCATCTGGGAAGGAAGCTCGGATGTTTCTGGTTTAATGTCACTGAACCCTTCAGCGCTGGGGCTCCCCAAAATGTCCTTCAGAGAGGCTGGAAAGGTCTAGGAGCACCCGAGGTCTGGATGTGGTGGGGGGTGCAGAGGCCCCAGGCTACCTGACCCCAAGCTAAGTTTGTTTTTAGGGCCCTGGCTCCTCCTTCTCAACCCCTCTCTTCTTGGGCACCCGCCTCCACAGGGCCCCTCAAGGCCTGTCTGGCCTGGCCTGGCCTCACCCTAGGAGTGCATGGTCCTGGGCCACTAGTTCCCAGGGTGCCCCATCAGAGCAGAGTGGGCCACATTCAGGGTGGTGACCTCAAGCAGCCCCTGGGGCTGAGGGAGTGTCTCTTACACAGACCCTGTGGACTGGAGCCCTGGCAACGTGCAGAAGTGGCTCCTGTGGACGGAACACCAGTACCGGCTGCCCCCCGTGGGCAAGGCCTTCCAGGAGCTGGGGGGCAAGGAGCTGTGTGCCATGTCGGAGGAGCAGTTCCGCCAGCGCTCGCCCCTGGGTGGGGACGTGCTGCACGCCCATCTGGACATCTGGAAATCAGGTGGGACATGGCGTGGGTGGGGCCCCTCCCAGGCTCCAAGCCAGGGACCCCGAGGGGGAAGTTTAGGCCAGGATGCCAGCCAGGAGGTTACTCTCCTCTGGGGAAGAAGCCCCTCGGTCCCAGTCGGGGCTCCGTTCTGAATCCCAGCCCCAGTTCAGCTGCCTCCCTGTATCCTGATGAACTCCCCAGCCCTGACCCACTCCCGGCCCTAGTCAAGCACCCAGAACCTAGGACAGAGCACATGGGAAGTTAAAAGGTAGAAGTTAGACTGTTGAGGACATGGGACGTCAGAGCTAATGGGGACCGTGGGTACCATGAAGTCTTTCTTCTTTGTCCTTTTGTTATTTTGTTTGTTTTTTATTAAAGACGTAATGAGGTAATAAATGTGCAGGACTCAGAAAAGACCACAGTGAAAAATAGTCTACCATGAGAAGTAATTCTCCCTCTGCGCCTGACCCCCAGCCTTCCAGTCCCCTCCCTGGAGGCAGCCACTGTGACCATTTCTTGGCTACCTTGTCAGGGAAAATCTGTGCATATACAAGCAGTTAGATATGTGTGCGTTTTACCCTTTTTTTTAACATGAATAGTATCAGAGTATCACACTGTTCTTCACTGAACAGTGTATCTTGGATCTTGCTCCCATCAGTATCTCTACAGCTGCCCTGTTTTCAACGGCTGCGTGCCAAGCCCTTCATGTCTAAATCATCTCCATGTCACTGGGCGCCCACAGTGTGCCCTGCACAGAGCCATCCGCGCTAGTGCTTGTTCAGTGAGTCAAGGCCCCCACCCTTCGGGGCCTGGGATGAAGAAGGGAACAAGACCCACTCGTATGGCCCAGTCAGAGACCAGTGGTTGGCAGGGGCAGTGGACAGTGGCAGGCTAAGAGCCAGGTGCTGATGTGGGCAGAAGCTGGCTGCCTTGGCCGCCTCTGCCTGGTCTGGGGTGGGAGGGAGCGGGAGGAGGCCCGGAGGAAAGCAGGAGGGGATGGAAGGGCTCGGTGAACTCGGCAGCGGGAGGGCAGGAGCGTGTTTCTCATGCGGGGCCCTGGGCAGGGCACTGTGCAGACTTCACCCTGCATCCTGGCAGGACCTGTGAGGGGTGTCCCGGCCCCACTTCACAGGTGAGAAAGGGAGACAGAGCAAGCCCCAACTTCCGCTCTTCTGTCTGGACAACAAGGGCTGCATGCAGGGCCTCTACGGCCCCTCCCAGCTCCCAAATCCTAAATTTTCTTCCAGGCAGCACCTCTATAAACAGCTTGTCTTCCCATACTGGCCGGAGGGAGGGAGCCAGAGGGAAACCTCCAGCCACAGGGGGGCTTCTATGGCCCCACAGTCCCACCCAAATGCCCTCCTCCACCCTTGTGGTCTGTCCTGGGTCCCCAACTTTCTCTCCTTGTCCTGCAGCGGCCTGGATGAAAGAGAGGACTTCCCCTGGGGCGATTCACTTCTGCGGTGAGCCAGGGCGGGGCGGGGAGGGGGCTGGCTCCAGTGTCTGGAGTTGAGGGGTGGCTGCCCTGGAGCAGGGGGCTCCCCACTCACTGCCCCCCGTCCCTGGCTGCCCAGCCTCGACCAGTGAGGAGAGCTGGACCGACAGCGAGGTGGACTCGTCCTGCTCTGGGCAGCCCATCCACCTGTGGCAGTTCCTCAAGGAGCTGCTGCTCAAGCCGCACAACTACGGCCGCTTCATCCGCTGGCTCAACAAGGAGAAAGGTGAGCAGGGCCACGCGGGGCCACGGGGAGCGAGGGTGCACTGATGTCAGCGGGGGCCGCCTGGATTCCTACCAGGCGCTGGGCACGGGGAGGGTTGGTGGTTGGGCAGAGCGGTGGAGCTGCCCCCACCTTGGCCCTGAAGGCCAGAAACGCTGCCATCCTTGGATCAGCCCGGAGTCTGTGTGCAGCTTGTGGCCAGGTCTGTCCCCCCGCCAGGCTCTTGTTTGGGGTCCCCAGCCCCGCACAGTGCCTGGGACATAGTAGGGGCTTAAAACTCTGCTGAGAATGGGACACAGTCTTTGCCCTCAAAACACCGTAGCTTCACTGGGGAGGCTGACGGCATCCAGAGAGAAATACACTGCGAGCCACATATGCCACATGTAGCCACATTAAAACCCTTCTTTAACATGGGTGAATTTAATAGTAATAATGCTTTTATTTAACCTAATATTATAAATTATTATAATTTCAACATATCATCAATATGAAAATTATTAGTGAGTTTTTTTACCAAGTCTTCAAGGTCTGGTCTGTATTTTACACTTACAGCACGTCTCAGATTGGACTTGCCACATTTCAAGTGCTCAAGAGCCACATGTGGCTGGTGGCTGCCTCAGTGAACAGTGCACGACTAGATGGGGGGAGTGTGTTTTGGAAAAGGCTCAGAGACAACCCAGAAACCTGGGTTCTAGGCCCCATTCTGCCATTAGCAGCTCTGGGTGCCTGGACCCCAGTCTTCTTCTCTGTGAAACAGACTAGATTCATTCATCCGACAAACCTTCATTGAGCACCTCCTGTGGTTGCATTCTTGCTCAGCCGAGATTTACGGAGAATTATAGTATCCTGAGGGTGCGGGGAGGATTCAACTGCACCCAGTCCTCCAGGGACCTACAGTCTTGTAGGAGAACTAGCAGTGAAATGAGCTGGTGTACAGAGCATGTCGGGGTTGTGATGGGGCCGTGGGGACAGCTGTGCCCAGGTCCAGGAGGACTTCATGGAGGAGGTGACTCTGGGGCTGAGTGGGGAGGACAAGAAGGGGTTAGAGGGGGTGGGGGAGAAGTTCCTGCATAAGATGTGGTGACCCTGTATGTGTATTTGAGACTGAGAGTGAGCCAGTCCTCTGGGGAGATGGTCCCATGATAGAGTTCCAGGAAAGGATATCAGGGAGGTGATCTAGGAAGGCTGCCTGGAAGGGGTGTGCTCACCTAGGTCTTGCCAGGAGGGTTTAGAATGAGAACTGGGGGTGTTAACAATGTAATAGCTTGTCCCAAGGGGCACTTCTTTCAGGATCCACTCTAGGGGATCTCTGTAACTACTCAACGACATGATAGTCACTGTAACCCCTCTGACTGACAGAAGAGAGGGGCCTCGGGCAGCTTCTAAAGGTAGAAAACGGCAGAGCCAGGATTCAAACTCAGGGCGGCCTGGCTCTAACTCTTTCCACCACCTCCTCTGAATGAAGCCTGCCAGAAAGGGCTGTGGGGCTGAAATGTCTGAGAACGCCGAGAGGTCTTTCAGGCTTGGGAACTGCAAAGGGAAGGCAGTGGAAGGTGGGGGTGAGGGGGATGATCTTGCCAAATGAGCCATGGGCACAGCCCAGAGCTGCGTGGGACAAACCCCACAATAGGAGCAGAGGCTGGCAACGGCCCCAAATGACCCACCAACCACACGGGCTTCCCCTGCATCCACGAGGTTTTGAATCCACAGTATTATTTACCACTTATTGGGCCTGTGGCACGCTCTGCACGCATTTCTTTAACCTTCACCACAACCTTGGGAGGAGGTGTGATGGCCCCCACAGCCTGGGCCCTGTCCCCAGCTGACACTGGCTCCCTTGACCTTCTGAGAGACTGACCTGTTGGTCTCGGTCTTTCCCCCTCCTGCCCCCCGACTTGCACGCCTGGCTTTCTCCGGGCCCTCCTGCTTGCCCAGGCATCTTCAAAATTGAGGACTCTGCCCAGGTGGCCCGGCTCTGGGGCATCCGCAAGAACCGTCCTGCCATGAACTACGACAAGCTGAGCCGCTCCATCCGCCAGTATTACAAGAAGGGCATTATCCGGAAGCCAGACATCTCTCAGCGCCTCGTCTACCAGTTTGTGCACCCCATCTGAGGGCTGCGGGCCAGGCCCTCAGCCTGAAATGCCCCCCTGCCTGCTCCTGCCTCGGTCAGACCCTGAGCCAGGGGGAGAGGGCCGTCTGCTGGCATTCGGAGTCCAAGGTCAGGGAGGGGACGGCCCACTGCTCCCACCGGTATAAGTGAGCTCTCTGGGGCCCAGGTGGCGGTGCTTTCTCCTCAGACTTGACTGCGCACGTGTCCAACCCACCAGGGGATGGAGGGAGCCAGGGCTGAACAGGGAGCTCCCTCCCTGCACCACAGCCTCTGACCCCAGGATTTCCAGAGCAGAGCCAGCAGAATGGCAGTGACTTGGCCGAGGCCACTAGAAGTCCAGTGCTCTCTGCCACCCATCCTGCACCATGGATGCATGGTGCATCCCTGAGTAGGGGAGCCAGGGGTGCCCCTGGGAACGGATAATAAAGACACCAGAGAACTGACATGCCCTCGGAGTCTGTGTAGTGAGTGAGCGGCACAGCACAGAGGTCATCAATGCTCAAAGTGGTTGTGGTCACAGGGGCCTGGGGTGGTCAAGGGAGGCTCCCTGGGGGAGGTGGCATTGCGCTAAGCCTAAAAGGAAAGGGATAAATGATTGGTAGAAGCTGTGGGAGAGAGGCAATTAGTCCTCAAGGCCAAGGAGGGGCTGGAATGGGCCTCATCTCCTCCCACCCTGGTGTGGGCCGAAAGGAGGGAGGGCACTGGGGCTGAAGACATCTCCACATAGGACGGGAGAGAAGGTGGCCTCCTCCGCACCCTCTTGCTGTGCTGTAGATCAGGTCTTTCTGCCTGGGGTGGGCCAGGGGGCTGACCCTCCTGAGAGGGGTCCCAGAGCCCTTGCCTCTGCTTGGCCAACCAAGAGGGCTCTGGAATGGGGCAGCAGGGGTGCGGGAGAGGGCGGGCGCTTCTGTCCCCTTCCTGGGACGCCAGCTCTACACGAAGAGAGGTTGGCTGGCTTGTGGTTTCTCTCCTGAAGAGCCAGCTCACAGACACAGCAGCGCCCTCCTTGAAGCTGCGAGCCGGGCGAGTGGGGCGTGAGGGGCGTGAGCGTGTAATGGGGAAAGGGTGTGGGTCACTGTGCGTGTGAGTGTGTGTGTGCGTGTGCGTGTGTCTCTGTGTGTGTGAGTGCCATGGAAGATGGGGACCCACTGCCCACTCTCCTGGGCAAAGCAACTCGCTCAGCATCCTTGCGCTTCCCTCACATCTGGTCATCCAGCTCACGTGTCCCAAGCACCGACGAGGCGCTAGGTGCTTCCACTGCTTTTCTGTCATTAACCTTCCCAACAAAACTGTGAGGGGGGCTGCTCTCCCATTTTGCAGAGGATGAAACTGAGGCTCCAAGTGTCTGAGACTTGCTCACAGTCCTACAGCCCATCAGCGGCAGAACCAGGAACCGAACCCACAAGGACAGGGCTCTCTCTGCCCCTCCATGCCTCCTGCTTCATGACTGGTCGGCACCCATAGCCTCTGTAACCCTTAGCTTCTATGACATGCTTCCAGGAGACAGGACAGGAGCCAGCCAGGGCCGCCCAGACCACTGAGGGTTAAATGCTGCCCTGTCCTGCCGCCTTCTGCCCTCAGCAATTTTATTGTCTCCAGAAGAAAGTTTACTCCTGGCAGTGAGCAAACAGCACCCTGGCATCTGTCAGCTGGGATTGGACCCAGAGGAGGAGGGGGCCCTGCCCCAGGCCTGTGCCTCGCTGGGCCCCTGTTGTCTGCCCACCCCCGAGGAGGGGGCAGACTGGGACCCTGGCCAGAACCAGCTCGGCTCTGCTCAACTGGTTTTGTCTCCAGCCTGCCCGCCCTGCCCCCAGCTGAGTCCCTGGAGCCACCAGCTGGGCCTGGCCCTGGAGAGGCCTCATCTCAGGCTGGGCTGGGAGAGAGGAGAGGGAGGGGGACTAGAGGCTAGGAGTAGGGAGCTGGACCCGCTCCAGAAAGGGGAGCTGTGGGGTCGGGTGGGGCAGCTCCCTGCTGTGTGGATCTGCCACGAGGCACAGGTCCCCTTGGCAGGGACACACCCAGCCAGTGACACCTTGTGTGCTGGCAGCAAACTTCGGATTCCTCTTCCTTCTCCGCACACCTGCAGTCAGAACCCCATCTAGCCTAGGTGTTCCCTGACCCTCTCCGTGGGATGCCTCCTGGGCTTCCCGTGACTGCATGGAAGAGCCTGCGCAAGTAAGACCAGGCAAATGTTGTCTTTATTTGAAGAGTCCTTGTTTGGCTAAAACCAGGGGCTTGTCACTGGAGGTGGATTTGGAGGATGAAGGAGATGGAGTGGGGAACAGATTCAACCCCATCTTGACCCCTTCTCCCGGCCCTGGGCGCGCCCTGAGGCTGGGGGAGAGCAAGGGGTGAGGGGATGGTGGTAGATTTGCCTTGAGTAGTGGGTTTGTGTCAGGGCCCTGCCAGGCCCCCAGAGGCGTCTCTGAGAGACATCTAACCAGCTGCGGGAAGCTGATGCCCAGGTGGGGATACAGGGAACTGATGGCAGAACTGGGACTGGACCTGGGACTCCTGCCCTGTCCCAGGAGAGATCTAGCTGGGGGTGGGGAGGCTGGGGCAGGGGCTGAGGCCTGGGCAGTACCTGGGCCTGGTGGAACAGAGTTGCGAGTCCAGAGCCCCGGTCCTGCCCACTCCCCTGAAGGACCACCCCCCCCAGGGGTCCCACACAGAGATGCTGTCAGAGGTCAGGCAGGACACAGGAAAGGGTGGCATGGCCTGATGTCACACCATAGGGAGCCTGGGAGTAGGGATTACCAGGAACCACAGGCCTCAGCAGTCACTTTTAGAATTTTGCTTTAAAAATTGAAACCTATTGGGGGTCAAACTCACACTTGAGTTTGGGACCCCGAATACCCGAGCTCTCCCAGTCAGCCAGGCACCCAGGACCCTAAAGGCCACAGCTCAGGAGCCTCAGAGAGCACCCCATGTAACCCTCTCTGTACAGGCAGGCCCCGGGGCCCTGGCAGGCGGAGGGACCAGGCTTCAGTCCTCCAGCCGTTGGTGATCAGCCAGGACAGCACTGAGTCATGCTGGGCCCCACTTCCCGACAGATGTCCCAACCACAGGTGACTCTCAGGGCTCGAAAGACACACGACTCAAGATAACAATGTCCAGCCAGGTTGACAGGTTCTGGATTTTATCCACAGTCATACAATCACGACTTATAGATATATATATTTGTATTTATATACCTTTAAATTACACAATCATGTACAAAACAGGTGCATTGCTGAGACCACAGCACTTCTCAGAGTTGCACAAGTGTCGGACTAATGGAGTCAGAAGCCGAGGGCAGACACAGGTGCGGCAGAGCCAGGCCACAGAACGGTGGTGAACGGGGACAAAACACTTCACTCGCCGAGCCCCACAGGGTGGGCCCGTGCAGCATCAAGGGTGGGGCGGGGGCTACAGGAGGCAGTGGGCACGGCGAGGGGCACGGCCCCCCGCTCGGTGTGGAGTGCCCCGACACCAGCACTGACAGGTGGGGCTGGCCCTGGAGCTCAGGGAACTGCCAGGCGGGAGACCCTCCCACTCCAGGGTCCTGAGGAGCGTGGGGACTGAGAGAGTGGTTCCAAATGGGGCCGTGGAGGTGGTTGCTCAGAATGAATGGAGTTTTGAGTCCCTGCCCCAAAGTGGGCAGCTAGAGTGCTGAGGGGACAGGCCTGGGGTCCAGCCAGGGCCACAGCCCCTCCCCAGTGCTGAGAAGCCACTGGCACAGAGAGGGGGAGCCCAGGCCTCAAGGTGCAGGTGCCGGCTTCCTGCCTTTCAAGGGTACGTGGTGAGGGGCCAAGGCCCTCACCCCAGCTCCTGCCCGGGGGGAGGCTGGAGAGGCTTTTGTTCTGGAGTCCGGAGGCCTTTGGGACTTCGGGCAAAGCTCAGGCTGCAGCAGAGGCCCCGAGAGCAGACGGTGACAAGAAAGGGGGTGCTGGGGGGAGTCTGCCTGTCCTTGGGGGTGCCATCGTCCTCACCCCCCAACTCCCCTGGCCCTGAGGGAAGCCCGCCCAGCTCAGGCCCCTGCCAGAGCCTGCCAGGATCCTCCGTGTCCACATGAGCAGGGGCAGGACCTTGAGGCTGGGGTCTACGACCTCCTAACAGTGGGCTGTTGGGAGAAGAAGCAGGGAGCAAGGGAGGACTGAGGGGTGACAGTATCACACTGCCTTTACCTGGAGGCTCAGGGGCCAGGTCCTGTGGGAGGGGGAGGGTGTCTGCAGTCCCAAGGCCCAGAAATGGCATCAGCCCCGAATGAGGTCACCTGGTGCTGCAGGAAGTCCCAGGGCCTCACCCCAGTGGTCCTTTTCTAGCCATTCCCTGCCTCCTGGGGTCTTGTCCTGCCCGGCTCACACCCCGCCCCTCTCCTGTGGGTACTAATACTTGGTACCCAGCACCACTTTCTTCCACCAACCACAGGAAACACTCCAGCTCTGGGCAGGCCCTTTGCCTCCTCCTACCCCCAAAAGTCCTTTAATGGAGACCCAGCTTGGAGATATGGAAGGGCTGCCAGCAGAGGGAATGTTGCTCCGGGAGCTAGGGCTGGGGTTGGGTGGGAGGGGACAAGGAAGAAAGACATGGTGACTCCTGCTCCTGAGGCCAGGGCTCCTCCCTCCTGCCAAACCCATGCCTCCCCCATTGGCTGCAGGCTCTCCCTGATGGTCCCAGGCTGGAGGCTCGGCTCCATGGGCCCTGCAGTGTCTCCCCAGGTGGGCCAGAAAAGGGGAGGGAGGGATGGGACTTCACAAGGCTCAGTCTCATGGAGACTGGCTGAGCCTAGTGCGTCTACGGTTTTAGATGGACGTGGAGGGATGGGCAGTGTGGGCAAGATGCCCTCGTCCCCAGGAAACGGGAGAAGGCTGCTACTGTTGCTGGCTTTGCCCTGGGCTTTGGGGCACTGCCCCCCGCCTGAGGATTTATGAGAGGGGTGGGGTCTCTGCAGGGGACTGAGAGGTGTGGCTCCCAGGAAGAGCCTGTGCCCAGTGCTGACAGCTGGAAGGAAGGGCCCCAGCAGGGTCTTGGTCCCTCAGCTGAGCCTGGCATGGGAGGGCTGAAGGCCTGCTCTCCCTTCACTCCCCCTCCTACACCCAGTGACACTGTCACCAACTCCAGCTCACCCCTCCTCATGTCTGGGGGAGTCTAGGGGCCATAGGAAAAGAGGGTGGCCATTCTGACAGCTCCACCAGGCCGGAAGGGTGAGGCTAGGAGAAGCAGGGCACTCTCCAAGGCAAAGTGGAAGACCAAGGACTGGGCAGCCCCTTCTCTGGGGTCTGGAGGGGAGGCCTTTGAGAGTAGGTGGTGGAAGGGGAGCGGGTGGGGCAGGAGGAAGAGGTCAGGATCCAGGCCCAGAGGACAGGTCAGGTGCTGGCAGCCTGGGCGGGGAGGGGTAGGCTGGGGGAGTGAGGTTGGTTGGAGGGTCCAGGAGACATCCCTCAGGGCTCAGGAGACTCTTTGGTGGGATCTGAAGAGCAGATGTTGTGATGTCTCTGTTGGGCTAAGACCTAAGACCCTCACCTACCCTGGGGCCCTCACCCAAGTCCACCACCCTGGCCTCCAGGCGGCCCTGCAAATGCTCTGTCTCTTTCTATTTTTTGTTTTGTTCTGTTTTGACTTTTAAAAAAATAAAAGCTTGATCGGAAAATATGTTTGGAACTCTATGGCAAGGGGAGGGGGACAAGAGTGGACAGGAGGGGAGGGGAGGGTGAGGAGGGCAGGGAAATGGGGAGGGGAGCGGGGCGGCTAGATGGCCTCCACATAGTTAGCGGGATAGAGGCCCAGCTGTCCGCTGTCCAGCCGCCCGCGGCACCAACCCTGCTCGTCCTCCTCGCCCAGCTTGGTGAGCTCATCTCCTAGAAGGGGACACGGGAGGTCACTGACAGGGGCTCAGAGCGGGCTGACCCGCACTCCCACACTGCTGGGTAAGCCCTCCAATACCATTATGCTGGGCCGACCCCAATGCCCGTCCCCCTGCCCCAATGCCCGCCGCTGGAGAGAGCGCCAACCACACCCAGACACCCATGTGCTGCCCCCAGCCACACACCTCACCTGGGCCCCGCCTCCAGCTTCATTTCCCGGGTCCTGACCCTCCTCCCGGCTTCCCCTGCCCCCAGGCCCGCCCCAATCCAAGTCCCCTCCCTGCCCCCCTACTCCCAGGTCCCGACTCCGCCCCTGGCACCAGTTGCCACTCTCAGGCCCCGCCCTTGCCCTCTAATTTGAGTCTTGGCCCCGGGGCACAGGTCACACTCCAGGTCGTGGCCACGCCCCGCCCCAGGCCCCGCCCCCAGCCGCATTCCCCGCAAACCCCCGCATCCCCTGCCCTCAGGCCCCCGCCCCGCCTGCCCTCCATACCAGCCTTGAAGCTGAGCTCATCCTGCTCCTGGCCGTCGTAGTCGTAGAGGGCCCGCACACGCACTCCCTTGGCGTCGTCCTCGAAGGGGTTGGAGCCCCCGTTGGCCTCATTGCCCCCAAATGGGTTCCCGCTCTCGTCGTCCGACCACTCGGTGGCATAAGGCTGGCCCCGGTCGTAGCTACTAACGCTGAGACGCAGAGAGGACCCAGCATGAACTGCCTCTCACTTGTCCCTAGGGCTGCCCCTCCTCCCAACCAGAGCCCTGGCCTCAAATTCCACCACAGCTGGAGCAGGGATGGGCCTTGTAAGAGGGGGTCCAGGGCCGGTGACTTACTGACAGCTCTTTAAACAGATGTGAGGCAGGACTATCAGCATCATTACTCAGTCCTTGAGTGAGGGAGTGCTGAAGGGGACCCCGGAGAACATCTGACCCCTCATCTGAGAGGGGCAGCACAACCTAGTGGTTACAAGTGAGGATTCTGGAGCCAGACTTCTTGGCATCATATCATGGCCTTGAGGCTTACTAACTAGCTGTGTGACCTTGGGCAAGTCACAACCTCTCTGGGTTTCAGTTTCTCCATCTGTAAAATGGGAATGTCTACACAATTCCCCGAGTGTTGGGAGGCTTCAATGTGTCAATAATATACCGAAAACGCTTAGAACAGTACCTGGCACATAGTAGGTGCTCTCAAAGGCTTAGCTGCCATTGTTTCTGAGAGGAGCACAAGGTTGCTGTGACTTAGATCATTTCTTGTCTCCTGAGGTAAGACTCTGTTGCCCCAGTGTGTGGGCCCCTCTGGCCCCCAGGAATCTCCATAGGAGGCACTCACCTGCCACGGTCCCCAGCCTGGGATGTGGACTCCGCCACCCCAGCGGCATTGGTCAGCGTCACCCCCTCTGCCTTCTTGGGCTGTTTCTCTTTCTTGGTGGTGGTGTGAGGGAGATCTGGGTTCCACTCCTGGTGGGCACCAGGGGAGCAGTCAGGCTGGGGGGCTGCCCCCTGATTCCCCTTCCCCATTCCCACACCTCCTCACCTCAAACTGGGGCCAGTTCATGGGCATGCCAGGGCCGCTGGTGCTGCGGAACCACCTGAGGTCGTCCTGGGCATCGGCCCCCCGGATGGCCTGCTCCAGCTCCCGGTACACGTGGATGTAGCTGTGCACAGGGGAGAAGGGGAGGTGGGGGGCAAGATGCACCATGGCCTTCTTGTCCTCAGTGAGAGCCAGAGCCCATTCGGGGGCGGGCGCTGGCATGCCCCCCAACTAGGAATCAGGTGGGCTTCCCAAGGAGCAAGCTCCGTGTGGACAGCTCCGGACATGCCCAGTGGGCACCCTTCCCCATCCCCACCTTAGCCACTCACCCATCCATTCAAGCATGTATCTTGAGTACCTAGGTGCGTCGGCCTGCACCCAGGCACCCACTGTATTTGGACCCTCTTCCCTCTTGGCCCCTGCAGCTCTGCCCTCCCTTCTGTCACTATAACACAGGGTCCGGGATGCCCTGCATACCAGTTCTACCCTCTGCCACCTGTGCCTGTGCCCACGCCAGCTACCTGCTATTCTCAGCGAGGTTGAGGTGACGTTTGACGTCCAGCAGCACCTCCTTGAGGAAGACCAGCCGCTTTTCCTCAAATTGCTGGCACTGTTCAAACACCTGCTCCATGCCCTCCATGTACTGGGGTGTGGTCTTGCCCACGTCATCCAGCACCTTCTCATACTTCTCCTGCGTCTACAGGCAGCAGGGCAAAGGGAGAGTGAGCGCCAGGCCTGCAGTTCCCAGCTACCACCCACTCCAGGGTGCCCTCGGACCCCAGCTGGCACCTTCTGCACATCCTGCTTGCACTTGTCCACTTTGTCCTGCAGCTTCTTCTGCTGCTCAGGGGTGACTGACTGCTCCGTCTTGCTATTCATCTCCCGAGTCATGGCCAGCTTCTCCTCTTTGCAGGCCAGATGGTAGGCCTTCTTGGCTGCCTCTAACTGTGAGGCGGGGGACAGGGACAGGGCTCCGACTTGTAAGCAGGAGCAAACATGGTCACGCATCAACCCCTCCCACCTGCCAGGAGCTGTGCACACACAGTCTTCAGAGGCAGAAGAGATGCAGGCCCTGGCTCCAGGTGTTTGGGAGCAGGGCCCACCCACCTGTGGATGTTTCCCTGCAAGGCACTGCCTGATGCCCCTAGGGACACCCTCCTCCTGGACGCTGCGGGGACTGCCCCATCTGTGGAGTGGGAGGCAGTGCTGCTCCCCTGTGGGCAGAGCACTCTAGACTCCTCCCTCTGATCAGACTGCCCCCTGGGCTCGGCCGCCCACCCTCGCCCCATCTGCAGCGGCCGCCCACCGGGCACCTCCTTCATCTTCTTGGCCCAGGGCTTCTGGGCCTTCCGGAAGCCATCTTCAGCCTCCTTGGTCTCCTTGAAGCCGCCCATGATCTGCTTGTGATAGGCGTCCTTCTGCCAATTCTTGACCTTCTCCAGGTCCTCGTTCAGCAGGCTGTTCTTCACCTCCTGGTGCAATTCGCTCACCTTGTCTGCCTCTGTCATTATGGCGCCCCAGGCCCGCTCCAGGCTGCCATACTGTGGGCCTGAGGAAACGACCACGGGGTCACCAGGCCCTCATCACCCCCCGCCTAGAGGCCCCCCTCATGCCTCCTTTCTCTGAGGCCTTCCCCATTCTTCCCAGGGCAGCAGAAATGCCCTCCTCTGTTCTCCTTATGGTTTTATCCATCCTCCAGGGCCAAGTATAGCCACCTCCTCCAGGAAGCCTTCTCTGACTCCTCTATCCTCAAACACCTCTGTCTGCAGCCCTCACTGAATTCTTCTTATGCATCTGCTTCTGTGCCTATTCCCTGTCTTTCCTGTCAGCTCATGAGCCCCATGGGGGGCAGCCTGGACCCTGTGAGCTCTCACAAGTCCAGCACAGCAACAGGCACAGGAACGTGGGCTGAATGTAAAATTGAAGAACCAACTGGTGACTGATGCCAGGAGGCTACTGGGACCAGACATCCCACAGTCATTTGTTTGTCTGTATCCTGGGCATCAACTCTGGGCCAGGCACTGTGACGGGCAGTATGGGCCCAGCCCCTGCCCTTATGGGGTTTAGAGTCTAGTGGAAGAGAAAAACATTAACCAATACATGTAAACCCAAATTGAAACTCTTCTAGATTAAAGGAATCTAGAGACATGACAACTATGTGCAATGTGTGATTCTGGATTGGATCCTGGGCCAGCACAAACAGTTGCTGTAATAAAATTTGTATGTGGGCCATATTAAGTGTCCTGAGTTTGTTAGTTGAACTATGGTTACATAAGCAAATGTTCTTAGGAGATACATCAAGAAATCAGGATGAAGAGGCATGTCTCCAACTTAAACCGTTCAGAAAAAATATGCATATAAGGTAGTGACGTAACGGTTAAGTCTGGCGGGCTCTGCTTTGGCAGCCTGGGTTCCTGGCTGGGATCCTGGGTGTGGACCTACACCACTTGTCAAGCCATGATGCGGCAGCAGCCCACATACAAAACAGAGGAAGACTGGCACAGATGTTACCTCAGAGCGAACCTATCTCACCAAAAAGAAAAAAATATGCGTATAAATAGAGAGGAAGTGAAAAAACAAGTGTGGTAAAATGTTAACCTGGTGAATATGGGTGAGAGGTATGTAGTTCTGTGTACTACTCTTGCAAATTTTCTCTAAATTTAAATTATTTCAAAATAAAAAGTTGATTTTTTTTTAATCCAACGTAAAATTGTACAAAGTAGAGTTGAACAGGGACAGGGAGGCCTGGCTTGGTCTGGGAGGGGAAGAGCGCAGGTGTGGGCACAGCGTGCAGAAGCCCTGTGGCTGAGGGATGCAGGTGCAATCGGTGGCTGGCGCTCCCCGGACAAAGACAGTGCGGGGACCAGTGAGGGCCTGGGGTGGGCGCACCTTTCTCGATGAGCTGGCGCCAGCGCTTGGCCCAGTCGGTGAGCTGCTGCGCATACGCCTTCTCGATCTTGGCGCGCTCCTGCACGCAGTTCATCAGGTCGTTGCATAGGCGGTGCCCGTCATCGATGCGCTTCACCGTCCGCTTGTAGTTCCCCACCTGGCGGCCAAGCAGCGAGCGCGACTCCCGTGGGCTCCCACCTCCCCGCCCGGCCTCCCACCGCCCTGCAGGGGGCGCCCGCCACGGGATGGCCGGCTCCTTCCCACCCTTCCCCGCCTCCCCGCGCTGCGTTGGCGCACTGGGGATCCGGGCCCTCCCACTTTCCCAGGCCTCGGCACCCTGCATCACGTCCCACCGTCTACACACTCCCTCATCGCACTTGAACATAATTTCCTTGCTGCCACAAAATGCGGAAGGATTTTTATAAGTTGGACTTGGACTAGAATGAATTATTCATTTGTTCTTGTGAACTAAACCTATTATATTTATATAGTCATATAAGCTTTGAGTTGAGCTGCAGCTTCTTGACATAATATTATGTTTTGTAGACATCTCATTAAACACTTATTAATTTAGGTCTGGCAGTTTTCGCTTTGCGTTTTGGAAGCCAATAGAAAAAATGTTTTTCTGGGTCTCAGATATTTTGGGAGGCTCCTGAAATCCTGACTTCTAGTCTGATCTCCACCTGTATGTTGCTGTGGGGCTCCCAGAACTCACTCCACTTCTCCGTGACCTGTGCTTAACCCCCTGCCCACTTCACTTCAGCTGTGAAAGGCTGTGTAAGCTGTAAAGTGCATGCCTGCCTGTGTGAATGCCAGGAGTCTAAGCTAGGGACCTCAGAGCAGAGGGTCAGGAGGGCCTGTTCCACATTATGAAAGACTTCAGGATCTCTCCAGGAGCAGGTGCGGGGCAGAGGGGCTCTGGACTCAGGGGGCATCTTTCCCCACTTCATGGCTACCACTGCCTGTTGGACACAGGGCTTTGGAGGGGTCTGTGGAGCTGGGAGGCAAGACCTGACGTCATGAGGTAGGTGGGAGCCTGGGCCTCCACACAACCAGGCTCTCTGGTCCCCAGGACCTGGGGAACATGGAAGCCTCACCTCCCAGAAGCTGTCAGTGGTCTCCTCTGGAGCTAGCGAGGCCTCATCGTAGGAGCCGGACATGGTGTGGCCGTGGGGGGGTGGACACTTGCAGGGCGGCGGTCACCAAGCTGGGCTGCTCATGCGCTGGGAGGGCAGGAGAGAGATCCCTGGAGATGAGGGAAGTGCCCCCGTGTGCCCCATTCCAGGCCTGGGGCCCCAATGTGCTGTGGGGATGAGGGCTCCGCAGGCATGAGCCTTGCATTGGGATGGGGACTTCCTGCCCTGGGACTGGCTCCGCATCCCCAGGGTAACCCCAGGATTCACTCTGTAGTACTCCTTGTGCCCACCCTCCCTTCTCTCCTCCACGAGCCCTTCCCTCTACAACTTCTCCTTCTCCCCTCCCCCAAATCCATCCTCCGGCTCCGGTGTGGGCACTTCTCAGAAGCCTGCCCCCACCACCAGACCCATGGTGCTCGCAACTGTTTTTGTGCTCCTGGACTCACAGACCTAAAAGTTAGGGCCACGCATTGCATATTTGCTTTATCGAAATCTGCGGTTTGCTCTGAAGACACACACAGCCCGCAGAGCCAGCAGCCAGGCTGATGTTTGTGATGTCCTGCACCTTTCCCCAGGGCCTGGAACCCTGTAGGGCCCACTGGGGCTCAATGAACCCTAGCTGGCTTCTCTGCCCACCTCATCACTGCTCACCCTGACCCAGCTGGATCCTTGCACCAGGCCCAAAATACCCTCCTCAGCTCCCCCACCCACCACAGAGGCCCTGCTCTCACCTCTAGACCCTCCCTGAACTCCCTACCTGAAGCTTGGACCCAAGCCCCCTGGGCAGCTGGTAGCAGGGCCCCCTTCCACCTCTGGCCCAGGCTGAGCACATCCTCAGTTCTCTGGGCTGCTGGGCCTCTGCAAATGCCCTTCTGGCTGCCCTGGTGCCCAGCCTCAAAAGCCTCCACTAACCACTTACACGTCTCCTAAGAGTCTTGGACGTGCGGCTTCCTGGCCCACAGGTCAGACCACTGCGATCTGTGTGAGCATCAGGCAGCTGTGTGTGCCCTGGATCTGTCGGCTGGCATCACGGCTGTCCAATGTAGGCCGTGTGCTGCCCCAGGGCAGGACCGGGCACTGCCCTCCTCCCAACCCCCACCCAGGCTGTCACCCCAGGCAAGAATGGCTCAGTAGTCAGGAGACAGGACCCAGAGGGCCAGGGGCCTGGTCTTCAAAGGGGCAGCAAGTCCAGGCCAGGCCTGACCCCACTAGGAGCTGCCAGCGTCCAGCAGAGGATGGGCAGGGGACATTTAGGGGATACCTCACTGCCTCTGCACTGCAGAGGACTTGACCCCTGCCCAATGAGGACACTGGGGGAGGGCTAGCCTCTGCAGGATCCAGCCCAAGCTAGGGGGCCAGCAGACCCCCATCCCTTACCAGCAACTGGCCCTCAGGCTCAGAGCAGGTGGCACCAGCACGTGGGGATCCTTGGTCAAGGATGTCCCTCCCCCTCTCTGGCCTCAGTGTCCCCATCTGTCTAGGGGCTAGTGCTCTTGTCCCCGTAAGCACCCAGTATAATAACTCCCTGCCCCTCTCAGGCACTAAATATGTTTTGTTCCTTTCCCCCTAGCAACACCTCAAACTCCCACAGACTCATGCACAGTGGGGGTGGGTGGGAGAAAAGGTGACTGGATTTCATCAAGGGACAAAGAAATGAGTCTGAATGTTTTTCTTCTTAATTTGGCACTTTTCACCTATAAAGCAGCATTCGCTTCAAAGAGACCATTTTAATTTAGAATAAAGGCAGGGCTGTCTGATGAAGGACTTTCAACCAGCTCAGGTGAGGATCCCCGGGCCAGGGCCCCGTCCAGAACCCTTGAAGTTGCACAGAACTCTGCCCTTTGGGGTCCCCATAATGTACAGCTGTCAGCAGGCTGGCGGTGGGGGCGGGAGCGGGGTGGAGGGTAGGGACATTCCGTCATGGGAGTGAAGGGCGAACCCACCCCTGGTAGCGGGGAAGTGACCTGGCACGACCTCAGTGGGGCGACTTGGTGCTCTCACTCACCACTGCGGAGGTCCACACGCTTCTCCCAGCAGCCCCTCGCCCAGGAATTTACCTTCCAGCCAGCTGGGCAAACTGAGGATGCCCTATTTCATCTACTGCAGCGCTGCTGGTAAAAGCCAAAGGCTGGAAACCACCCAGATGCCCGTCCAGGGGCTGGTTAAGTAAATTATGGTGCAGGCCTGCAACAGAATGCTCTGGTCCTGAACAGAACCCTCCCCAAGCCACGCCACTGAAACAAAACAAGCAAGGTGCAGAGCAGCGTGGCTGCGGATGCTGCCATTTGTATGGGGGGAACGTATCAGGGAATATTTTTGGAACACTGGTAATGGTGGCTGCCTTCAGGGAACTGGGTGGCTGGGGGATGGGGTGGGAGGGAGATTTTTCATTGTAGGTCCTTTTGTGCCTTTTAAATTTTGCCTTGTGTGCATAAACTGCATAATTTTTTAGACCCTCCAGCTTGTGTTGGAGGAGAGCCGAGGGAGCCAAGACCGAGGGTGCGCTCGAAGCATGGAAAGAGGGGACAGTGCGGCTAAGACCGGGCGTTTCAGGCTACAAGAGAATGCACGACAGCAGAGACCACTCTCCACCTTGTCCAGACCCAGGGAGGGTGGACTTGCTGTGGTCCCTTTCTCATGCAGGCAGGTAACAGGTCTCCCAGGCTCCCAGCTGAGGTAGCATGTGTAGTGGAAAGAGCTCTAAGAGCTCTAGCCTTGGGGTCCCCGCTCTGCCACCAAACTGCTGTGTGGCTTTGGGCAATTCACATGGCCTCCCTGGACCTTGCCGTGAAATGTGGATGATACGACCGAACTTGAGGATTAGACGGGACAGTGAGGGGCCGGCCCACCCCAGACCAGGGCTGGACCCACACAGAGGTGGCTCAGGAAGACAGGCAGGCAGGGTCAGGGAGGGGATGCGGGAGGGGGTGTGTGAGCGCCCCAGCACCACACAGCCAGACCCACCATCCCACCCTGCCCCTGCCGCCTCCAAATCAGCACACACCCCACCCTGGGGGCAGGGGGGAGGCTTAATTCTTACCAAACGCTCTTAATTCCTTCCTGAATGGTGGTCAGGAGCTGCCATCACTGAAAACCTGCATCTCTCACAGCCAGGAATCTGCTGTGGCTGGTATGCGCCACTCCCCCCGGGCAGGCCCGATATGCTCTTAGTTTTCCTCAACCAACAAATGGGCACAACACCCATCCGACTTTCTGCGGCCCTGAAAGCCCTTTATCAAGAATAATAATAACAGCTGGCAGTAACGGAGCACATACTTGGTGCCGAGGGCTGTTCACATGTCTTAACTCATCCAATCCTCATCAGAACCCTGTGAGGCGGGGGCTGTTAGCACCCCCACACTGCAGACGGCGCCCCGAGGCGGAGACGTGATGGCAAGAGCTTGTCAGATTTCATTACTCATTTGTCACCATCGCTGTTGTAGTGGGGGGCAGTCCCATTTCAGGGTGGGCCCTCTCTTTCTGTGGAGCCAGGGGAGGTGCCAGTCCTCTCCCCCCACGAGGACGGTGGAGCCCTCGGCCTGCAGGACAGGAGGCCTGGGGCCCTGGCTCCAGCCTACCCCTGCCGGTGAGATCTCGGCCAAGTCCCATCATGGGGGTCTTGGTTTTCTAACTCGTATGATGGGAAAACAATCCCTGAGTTTCTTTTGAAGATCAAATGGTAGAAGAGTAGTAGCTCTTTTTGAAAAACACAGACCGCTGTGGAAATGTTTACCCTGGCCTTGACCTTTCCTTTAGGGAGAAAGGACCCCCAGGGTGAAAGGTGTCGTCCTCAGGCCCCAGGCCTGCTGTGCCGCCTCTTAAAGACCCCAGAGGGGAGGGGCCCTGGTCATGGTCTGCCTCCCCCTGGCTTGCAGAAGGGACAGAGGAATGAAGAGCGTGAGCCCAGAGAGGGCAGGCCTGGTGTGGACGCTGCAGTGTAGACTCCTGTGTCATCACTCACTAACAACCACAGGCCTCCGAGTCCCCCAGCTCCTCCTTCACCTCCCACCCCACCCAGTCCATTAGCAGATCCTGAGCTCGACTTTCAACCACCCTGGTCCTGGCCCCCACCACCTCCCTCTTCACTGGTCTTCCTGCCTCTGACTTTGTTTGTCTCCCCGCAGCCCCAGCCTGCTCCCCACACAGCAGCCAGAGGGAAACTAGAAAAACCTAAGCCACATCCCACCGTGGCTCTACTCAGAATCCTCCTGTGGCTCCCATTTCCCCCAAGCAAAAGTCCAACTCCTTGCCCAGAGGCCTTGCATGACCTGCTGTCCCATGCCTCACCCTTCTGCCATCACCTCCCACCACGCTCACTCTCTTCCGGCTCCACTGATTTCCTCGCTGTTCTAACCCCAGGGCCTTTGCACTTGCTAGGAATAGTCCCCACCCCAGATTTCCAGGTCTGCTCAAATGTCCTGGCCTCTCACCATTTAAACTTGCAACTCTTTTTCCACCCCCAGCACTCCCTGCCTGTAACAGGCTCTCAGTATAGAGTATTCATCATGTTTAGTGCTCCCTCTCCCACTAGAGTGTCAGCTCTGTAAGGTCGGCAGCTTTTGTCTGTCTGGTTCTCTGAGATATTTCCAGCATTCAGAGCAATGGCTGGCACATAGTAAGTGCGTACTATACGATACATAAATGTGATACATATTTGTTGAATGAATGAATGCCAAGGACTTCTAGAACATTCATTCATTAAATAGCAGACACAGTGAATTCTGTACCCCAGAGCCAAACACAATCATCCGCAACAGTAGGTGTCCAATAAATGTTGATAATGATGGTGATACAACCAAGAGCCGAATCCTACAAGACAGGGGTCCCGGATCCCACCCATTCTGTTCCCAGGCCCCCAGCTTCTCCTGGCACCCCCTTCCTCTCCTCTTGGTTGACCCTCAGGGTCCAGTTCCAGGGTCTCTTCCTCCCTGATCCCCCACGATGACTCTGCCCTGAGGATGGTGCCCTTCCTCCTTAGGGATCCCATAGCACACAGACAAACGCGGGTCCGCAGCCTCGGGCTGTTACGTTACCAGTCTCTTCACTCTCCCTTTATATCAACTATGCAAACCATTTGTGAGTACCCACTATGTGCCAGCCTCTTCATCCACTTTACTTCTAATCCTCACAACAACCCATTGAGATGGGTGGTGACTTCCCGGACTTCTCTGACTCAGAGAGGTTAAATGACTTGTCCAAGGTCACACAGCATGGAGGAGGCAGAGTCAGATCCAGACCCAGAGGTGAATCCCTCTCCTGCCCCTCCCTCCCAGGTGCCCAGTCCAGGGCCAGCACTCCGTGGGGGTCACCCCAGTCCTCTTGGCCTGAGGGACCAGTCAGCTCACACCTGGGAAGGGCCATGGGGAAGCCAGAGCGGCCTCCCCCTCACCCAGGTGGGTCTCAGGTCCCACAGACACTCCCAGCAGCTCTCCTGCCCCTCCACCCAGAGATGGACAGGCTCACCGCACCGGACTTGGGGCCACACGAGGACTCTTACCAGCCTCTGCAGGGGCTTCAGACGCAGCAAGAAGGAGCCAGGTCAGCTGTAAGGTGCTGTCCTCCACTCCTCCCCGTGACACACACCCGGTGCTCATTCCAGCCTCTGCCCCTCTGTTCACACCCTCCCCCCTCCTGGGGTGCACGCCGTCCTCCCTCCCATCACCCACCTCTCCCCAAAATAACCCTGCTTCCCTTCAAGGGCCAGCTCAGTCCCACCTCATCCAAGAAGCCTTCCCTGAATACCCCAGCCCCCACCTACCTCACCCCCACACCTGGTGTGGTTCCTAGTCACCCTCTGCCATAAACCATGTCTTGGTGGCCCAGGGTGGCAACCTGCCCTGCTGACAGGCACAGACATTCCTGCCATGTTAGCACTGAGAGCAGATTAGTCAAGAGCACTGCCCTGGGGCCACAACTGGGTTCAAGTCCCAGCTTTGCCACTGACTGGCTGTGTGACTTTGGCAAGTTGCTTAAACTCTCTGTGCCTCAGTTTCCTCATCTGCAAAATGGAGGTGATGATACCACCTACCCACGGGGTTGGTGTGAGGATGAAATGAGTAGCCAGTGACAGGAAGCAGCACGTTAGCTGCGATCATTCTTACAGGTACTCTTACCCGCGCCTCCCACAGCTGCAGAGCTCTCCACAGGGGACCTTCATCCCTCTGGGTGACCTCACCCTCCTCCTCCCCTCTCTGGGCTGACACCCCACAGACCTCTGCTAAGGACTGAATTGCGTCCCCTGCCAAATTCATATGTTGATGCTCTACCCCGCAATGTGACTGTATTTGGAGGCAGGGCTTTTAGGAGGTAACTGAGGTTAAATGAGGTCATGAGGGTGAGGTCCTAATCCAGTAGGATCGGTGTCCTTATCAGAGGAGGAAGAGAGAGATCTCTCTTGACATGCACACACACTGAGGAAAGGCCATGTGAGGACACAGCGGGAAGATGGCGTCTGCAAGCCAGGAAGAGAGGCCTCACAAGGGACCCAGTGGGCTGGCACCTTGACCTTGGACTTCCAGCCTCCAGAACCATGAGAAATGTCTGTTTAAGCCGCTGAGTCTACGGTATCTTGTTATGGCTAGAGCAGAAAAAGGCAAGAAGCACGGACCCAGTCCATGCAGGACATCCTGTCCAACCCGATGGCCCTGGGGCAACTGCCCAGCCAGGGGGCACTGGCTCCCCTCCCCTGTGAGGGCTGCATCACAGGCCCCCCCAGGATAGCACAGATGCGGAGGGCCAGCCACTGAGGCAGAGACTCCTGGCTTTAAATTGCAGCCCTGATCCTCGCGGTGCAGCTCTGGGCTAGAGCAGTGAGCGGGACAGGAAACCCACCGTCCTCATGGAGCCGACATTCTAGACGGGCTCGACAGACGAGGAACCAGATGAATAATTGTACGACCGAGTGCGTGAGAAGGTGCCAAGGGCTGTGGAGGAGAATGAGGCAGGGAAGGGGACGGGGAGGGATGGCGGGGGCTCGGAGTGATGCTGTCTTACACAGGATGGTCAGAGGAGGCCATTCTCAGAAGTGACATTTGAGCAAAGACCTGGAGGGGGTGAGGGAGGGGGCCTGCACATATCTGGGGGAAAAGCAGGCAGGCAGAGGGAAGAGCCAGTGCAACAGCCCTGAGGCAGAAGCATGGCTGCTGCAACAAGGGGGTCACGTGACTGGAGCAGACTGAGTGAAGGGAGAAGGGAGGGTGAGGTCTGGGAGGCTGGGGGAGGATGCGGATGACATCCTCTTGGTAGGTCAGAGTGAGGCCTTTGACTTTCCCCCCCCTAGTGAGATGGGTGCCACTGCGGGGTTTGAGAAGAGGTGGGATGTGATCTGGCTTTGGTTTTAAGGGATCCCTGGCTGCTGGGGGAAGAGCAGACCACAGGGGGACAAGGAAGATGGGGAACCTGCCGTCAGGTGGCTGCCATCCTCCAGGTGAGAGAAGACAGTGGTGACACTGGAAGCAGCGGGAAGCGGTTGGAGTCTGGAAGTACTGTGATGCTGGAGCCAACAGGATTCGCTGCTGGTTTGGGTGTGAGGGTGAGAGGGAGAAAGAGGCAGGTGGCTCGGGGCTCAGGCCTGAGCAGCTGGCAGGTGGGGGACTGTTTCCTGAGATGGGAGCACGGTGGGAGGAACAATTTGGAGGAGATGGGAGCTCGGTTTTGGAGCCCTGAGATGCCCATTAAGAGCCAAGTGGAGATGTCTCCCCATCTCCCCCAGAGCTCCTGCATTGGGGGCGTGTGAGGAGGGGCCAGCCTGGGGCCAAATTGTTCCTCCAGTCCTGGGCTCCAGCCCCCTGGCTGAGCCCCAGGCCTCTGAGTGCTCCGGAGGCCTCGCTTCAGCTCCCTCTGACATGAGGGAGGCTGCTGGTGGGGAGGCCAGGGCCCCGACCTGGCTTCCAGGCAGGTGCCCTGGGCAGTGGGCCCACTGGGTGTGATGGGGTGGGGTTGGCAAATATGCCCCCAGAGACCATTCCGGTGGGTTCACTGCCCCAGAGTCTGGGGGCAACAGAATGTGGGAGAGAGACAGAGCAAGCAAAGACAAACCCCAGGGACATATGGGACAGAAAAAAACAGACGGGGAATGTGGCCTAGAGAAGGCAGGCCACAAGTGGGGGAGGTGGGGCCAGGCCTGGAAGGTCTGGGGAAGGGACAGCTCCTTCCAGCTCCTGCCAAAAGAAGTGCCCTCCAGGCCTCACCAGCCCCCTGTTCTGGCTGGGATGGAGGCAGGCCCAGCTGTAGAAGGTGAAGCAGGACAGACGCCAGTGCCGGCCCCAGGCCATGGTGGGGTGGAGGGTGACAGGGTTCAGAGATGCAGGGGGCAGACGATGACAGTGTACACAGGTTTCTTGGCTGCCGGCTCCTGGGCAAATCTGCGTCCCCCACCCTGCTCCTGCCACTTCAAGACCTGCCCTCTCACCTCTCAAGCCCTTAACCTGTGCCCCTGTTAGTGGGAGGCCCCTGTGCCTAATACTCAGCAGGTGCAACTAACATTTGCAGAAATGAACTGAGCCATGTCAGCCTCTCAGCACAAATTCCCCCACCCCGTCACAGGCCAGGGACCCCTTCCCAACCCCTGCACCAGGTCCTCTGACCCTCAAGTGCGGAGCTGAAGGGGAAACTCCACAATGGGGTACCAGGGCCCAGTAAAGGGCCCAGCCAAGCTCTCAGGGGGTGCTGGTAGAGAAGGGGCAGACCCTTTGCCACCCAGGCACCCAAAGCACGCCCCAGGTTGCACACACCAACCCTCTGCCCCTCTCAGGCTAGGATCTCCTCCCCACGCCGGCCAAGGCCCTTCAGCTCCATCCCATGGCAAACCCAGACCAGGTGCACCCCACCCACTGCACTACCGCAGGCCCCTCCTGCCCCCTGGGTGCCTAGAGCCAGGCAGTGCGGCCCAGTTCCTTCCCAGGCTCCAGCCCCATGCCCTCCTGAGCGCCGGCAGACGCTCCTCCGCAGTGCCCGAGCTCACCCAGCAGCAGCCCAGTCTGTCCCCAAGAGCAATGCAGCAGAGGGACAGAGAGAGGGGGAGGCAGGGCCACAGGCACCCCCACCTGATCGGGGCCTGCTCTCCTGTGTCCTGACATGGAGACCCTAGACTTGCTGGGGGTGGGACAGGGGTCCTTTGGGGGAACTGGGGATCTAAGTCTGCAGGGAGAACAAGGAGGGGGAAGGGCTTGAGCTTGGGGGAGAAGGAGAAAGAGGCCTCATGTCCGGCAGGGAGGCTGCTGGTGTGGAGGAGGTGAGTCTGTGGTTCCAAATGGCCAGGGTTTGGCAGTGCCCTGAGCATGGGTGGGGGACATCCTCATTTCTCCCTGACCCCCACACTCTGTAGCCTCAGCCCGGGGAGGAGCAGCACTGGGGTCCCTGGAAGCTGCAGCCCCCTCAGCCCACTTCCCCCAGGGAGGGGGCACTTCTACAGTCAGGCCTGTGGCAGTGGTGGAGAGAGGGAGGAAGTGCAGAGGAGGAGAGGCAAGAGAGGACAGTCCTTCTGATGGGAGGACCCCGGTTCTGAAGAGGGCCTCCCAGGATGCTGGCTGCTCCCTACCCAGGCCCACTGGCTCTGGCCCCTCTGGCCCCCAGGCTTGCTTCCAGGTGCTGCTGGTAGGAAAGCAGGGGCAGCCCTGGGGCCCCACTCTAAATGCAGCCTCTTGCAGCTGTCCCCATCCAGATGCCTACCTGGGCCCGTCTGGGCACCAAGCCAGGGGCAGGTAGGAGTGCACTGCCCCCGCTGGGCCAGGCCAGGGCCGGAGGGGCTGACTGTCCTCCTTCTCCGTGGTGGCGGGCGGGGAGGGGGCCTGGCGCCCGGGCTGGGGGCTCTGTCCTCTTGGGTTCCCTCCACCGCTCGCTCAGGAAGGCAGAAGCGCCAGAACTGCAGAAGCCAGCTCCCTGCCCCCAACGCCACCTCCTCCCCCTCCCTCCTCCTGACCCGCCTCCTTCCCCAGCCACCCACCTCCTTCTGCTCGTTTCCAAGGCAACTGAGCAATGCTTGCACTGACAGCCTCCCTCCTGTGTACACCAGGGGACGCCCGCCTTCTACACGGCGCCTGCACCAACACCGGGCGGGTGTGCACACTTCACCTTCACAGAGACGCTGGTGAACACAGGCTCCCGTGGCCACTCTCCACGTGGTCCCCGTGTGGGAGACCCTGCTCCAGCCACTTTCCACTCTTTCTCCTCAAGACCCTGCCTCCCAGCATCTCTACCAGACATTGTAAGCTGTATCTTTCCATGCACTTCCCTCAGGTCCTTAAAAATCTTACTGCGTGCTGCTCTGTAAAACACTTCTATTTGCTTAATCATTTATTCTCACTCAGTCATTCCTCAAAATTTTATTTTGAGTCTTTTCTGGGTCAGGCCAAGTGTGAGATGCTCATCTACAACCTCATTCCATGGGATTCCATACCCATTTTACAGATTAGAAACTGAGGCCCACAGTAGTAAAACAACTTGTCTGGGTGTCCAAGGCCCCTGGGCTCATTATTCCCAGTGAGGCCCTGTGATTCCAGCTCAGGCGCCTCTCCTACAGGCACGGCTGTCACACACCTCTCAGAGCAAACATCTAGGCTTGCACTACACATGCATGATCCATACGCACCAACATGTGTCCATGCACATGTGCACCCCAACAACACACTTATACATACAAACACCCATTACATGTACTTGCCCACACATTTCCACAAGCCTGTGTATCTACCTATACACGCACAGGTAACACACACACATACACGCACATAACTGTAACACTAATATCAGCACACACACATCTTTAAGATGTGTACACACATCTACATGGATCAGAACATGCAACACACAAAGCTTTCCTACATAAAATCACAGCTGTACACACAAGCCCCCAACCCTAGCCTTGTGGGAGGGGATCAATGACACAAGTAAAAGTGTACCAACCAGGGGAATGACCGATGCGCCACTTCCCGGGATAGGATCTGACTGTCTGCTCTGTATCCGCCCTCTAGGGATCAGACGCTAATCTGCCCTCTGTGTCTCAGCTGTGCTGCTGGAGGGGACTGGGGTGGAGGTGGGGACAGGGTCACCCTCCCCCATACCCCTCCCTCCTTCTGGAAGTCCTCTGTCTAGTCCAGACTAGATCCTCCCTAGAGCCCCTGGGCTGAGGGGGCTCACAGATATCCGACCCCCAGCTGGTTGCTGTCCAGTCCCGGTACTCGGAATTATGCCAGGATAGAGTAAAATGGGCCCCTCCTCCTCAGAGGGAACTCCAGGCTTCAGACTGTCCTGCCACCCCCCAGGAGGGACAACATCCAGTGGAGCCGGAGGGTAGACCAAGTAGGGACTGGAACAGTGCACAGCATGCCCCACAGGACGCGCGGTCCCCAGCCCAGCACCACCTCAGAAGGACCTCAGGCAAAGACCATTGCAGCGCCAGTGCCCCAGGGCAATTCTCAGGGACCTCACGCAGCCCAGAGAGGGCAGATACAATCAGAAAGAACCAGAAGCCCACTGAAAATTAAGCAAAAAACTGCCTGTTAGTAATAATGATGGCCTCTTCCATATTTCTTCCCATCTAAGACCCCTCTCCATATACGACTGTGCTGATTAAACTAAGACACACCATAAACTGGATGAAGCATCCAAATTCCAGAGACGTCAAAAGTGAGGGGGAAGATCATCTTAAAATAGATGAAATAGGGCATTTCACTCATTCCACAGATATTGACTGGGCACCTGCCATGTGCCAGGGGCTGTTCTGTGTGCTGAGACACAGCCACGGGCAAAACAAAGTCCCTGCCCGAGGGTGACAAGCGTGGAGTCACTGACTCCTGTTCCCCTGCGGCGGCTCTGGCTGCCACAGCAGCCCCTCAGGTGAGGCCACAGGACTGACTAAGACACAGAGGCTCTGAGAGACTGAGCAACTTGCCCGAGGTGACAAAGCCAGTAAGTGCCTGGGCTGGGATTTGAACCCTCTGTCTGCCAAGTTTTTCCAATGCTCCACATCGGTTCTATTAAGAAAGATCTGACTGGGAAACAGAGCAATAGCCACCCAGCTTCTAGGAGTTTCAGAGCCAAGTGTGCTTCTCATCCTTAGATCAAAGGCCAGACAGGGTCATATGTTCTTGAGGTGCCAGTCAAATAGTGGGCATGAGTGAGGACCCCCCTCAAAACGACCTCAGAGGTGATTTCCAGCCTGGGATTCCTTGGGCCAAAAGCCTGACGCTGGGTGTCCCCAGGCCTAGAGGTCCTCAGCAGAGGGTCAGGTGGAGGCCCAGGCCAGGAGGGCGGGGATGCCTGGCACCTGAGAGCAGAGGCCCCCTGGAGAGAGAGGAGACCTCAGCTAGGGGGCGGGGACGGATTGAGTTCCCAGGAATTGTAAGCAGAGCCCCATGCCCGCCTGCCAGCCCCCAGCCCCGGGTCATATTTCTCCTAAAGAGCCAGCTTCATACAGGGATACCAAAGACAGCTGCCCCCACCCCACCCCTCCGTCAGCCTGACCTGGCCCCATCTACCACCTGGCAGACCCCTGAGTTCTGCCCTACTACACTCAGACAGGCTCTGCAGGAGAAGCTGACTCCTCTGTCACCCCCTCCTTCCCCAGCTCAGAGAGCATCCACTCCCACCCCACCCCTACTGTCAGCCTGACCCGGCCCATCTGCTGGTGGGAGGGTCCCCAAGAGAGATGTTATGAGGAAGGAAGACAACAAGATTGTGATGGCCTTAGCATTTGTCAAAGTTTACACAATAAGAGACCCCCAAACCAGCAAAAATATGGATACTAGGTTATGCCATGTCAGGACAGCCTGTGCCCCTTGAAACTCCTCCATCTTTTACCATCTCCTACCTCCTTTGTCTCCCTCTTAGCAAGTGGAAGGGGAAAATTGTCTTCTGCCAGTTTTGTTGGAGCTTTCTCTGCGTATGGTAATTGGGCTAGAAAATTATTAAGAAGTCACCCATCTGCAGCCCTCTACTTCCCCACTTGCAGGCCCCAGACAGGCCCAGGGACACCCCCTACAACACACACACACACACACACACACACACACACACACACACACACACACACACACACACACACACACACCATGCCCGACCTCAGCCCCTAGTCCCAGACCTTAACCACGTTCTAGTCCTACAGGTGGGATCAGAGTACAAACGAGGAGGGGGCTCACCCAAGCCACAGAGCAGCTGCCCTTGTGCCCCCCAGGAGAAGCCGACCCCTTCTGTTCCTGCCTCCTTGCCCAACCCAAAGAACACCCATTGCCCACCTGGCCCCCAGCCCTCACAGTTATTATCCCACATGTTCCCAGCACCAGGGCAAATGCAATCGGGTTCATTAGCTGCTGCTTTGCATCTCATTTGCATAATGTTCCCACGACTGTCAAAATGCCAGAATCCTCTTCACACCCCTATCCATGACAGGCGGGGCTGGCCAGCTCTGCAGAAATACAATGGACAAGACTCTGCTGAGGGTCTGCATAGGGGGCTAAACATGTGGGAGAGAGAAGATCAGAGGGAGAAGACCGGCAGCGACTTTGACTTTCAGTCCCTGAAAGGCACCCAGAGGAGGGGCAACAGATGCTCATGGAGCACTTGCTAAGTCCCAGGCACCATGCACAGTGCTTTGCACACTTCACCACTTGTTTTCCACAATGAACCATTTTACGGGTGTGGAAACCGAGGCTCAGAGCGATGAAGGCCTCACTACTCAAAGCCTGGACCCCAGGACCAGCAGCTCGGGCATCACGGGGAGCTGGGAGGAAATGCAGACTCTCAGGTCCCACCCCAGACATCCTGAATCAGAATCTGCATTGTCCCAAGATCCCAGGAGATTAGAGTGAGAAGCACTAGGTTAAGGGACTTGCCCCATGATACAGCTGGAGGATGAAGCTGGTGTCAGAACGGATCCCATGCTAGTGCCTTTAACACATTTAACAAATATTTCCTGAGGACCTACTAGGTGCAGCACCACTCTGGGCAGTGGGACACAGCAGATAACCACGAGATAACCTTGTGGACTTTCATGCCAAAGGGGGAGACACACAACAAATGAGCAATAGAAGTTCAAGTGGTGATCAGGACTACTAAGAAAAATAATGTGGAGGCCGGCCCAGTGGCATAGTGGTTAAGTTCGTAAGCTCCGCTTCAGTGGCCCGGGGTTTCCAGGTTCAGATCCCAGGCGTGGACCGACCCACTGCTTGTCAGCCATGCCGTGGCAGCGTCCCATATAAAGTAGAGGAAGACGGGCACGGATGTTAGCCCAGGGCCAGTCTTCCTCAGCAAAAAGAGGAGGATTGGCAACGGATGTTAGCTCAGGGCTGGTCTTCCTCACACACACAAAAGAAAAAGAATGTGGGTAAATGTGTCCCATCCCCTACCACCAGGGTGGTAACAGAAGAATGAGTGGGGAGCCAGGAACTCCACTGTCACCCAGCCATAACAAGGTACCCCTTCCCCTCCATGCTGGATTGGTGTCAATGGAGTCCTCGTCAGGACTTTCACCATCCCCCAGCAGTAACAGGTCAGTGGAGAACACACGGGGAGCAGTAATGAGCTATCCCTCCCTTCCCAGGCAGGGAGGTATCAGTGGAGGTCTAGTGGGAAGCTGGAACTTCCACCCCCGTCCAGCAGTAAGGAGGCACCCCTGTCCCCCACCAGGCTGTCAGCCAAGGTCAAGTGGGGAATCTGGACTTCCACCCACACTTGGCATCAATAAAGTGCAGTGTTAGAGGAGGCCTGCTAAGACAGAAGATTTCAATAAGAGCCAATGTCTCATAATGTAGTATCCCAAATGTCCAGGATACAACAAAAAATCATGTGTCATACCAAGAACCAGGAAAATCTCAACTTGAATGGGAAAAGACAATGAACAGATGCCAACACCAGGATGACACAAATATTGGAATTATCTGACAACAGTGTTAAAGCTGCAATCTTAAACATGCTTCAACAAGCAATTTATGAACCCACCTGAAACAAATGAAAAAATAGAAAAAGCCTTAGCAAAGAAATATGAGATATTAAGAAGAGCCAAACTGAAATTTTAGAACTGAAAGCTCATTGTATGGACTCAACAACAGAATGGAGACAAGAGAGGAAAGAATTACTGAAGATGAAGATAGACAATAGAAATTACCCAATCTGAACAGAGAGAAAACAGACTGAAAAAGAAAAAGTGAACATAGCCTCAGGAATCTGTGGGGCTATAACAAAATATCCAACATTCGTGTTGTTAGAGTCCCAAAAGGAGAGAAGCAAGAATGTGGGGCTGAAAGAGTGTTCAAAAAAATAGTGGCTGAAAAAAATCCCAAATTTGGCAAAAGACATAAACCTACAGATTTAAGAGCTTAGTTAACTCCAAACAGGTAAACCCCAAGAAATCTACTCCAAGTCACATCATAATCAAACTCCTGAAAACTAAAGACAAAGAAAAAATTTTGAAGGCAGAGAGAGAAATGACATCTTACCAAAAGGGAAAAACAATTCAAATGACAGCAAATTTCTCATCAGAAACCATGGAGGCCAGAAGTGGCAGAATATTTCTCATTTGCTGAAAGAAAAGAACAGTCAGCTCAGAATAGTATAGTCAGTGAAAATATCCTTTGGGAATTAAGGGGGAAATCAAGACTTCTCAGATACTTCTGGGAGCCATCAATGGGAGGGAGCATGAGGCTGCTTTCTGGGGTGCTGGAAATGTCCACTATCCTCATCTGAGTGGTGTTTCACAGGTGTTTACATATGTACAAATGCATTAAGTTGCATACCTAAGACTTATGAACCTCACTGTATATGTTATACTTCAATTAAAAAAAAAAAAAAGAGGCTATTGCAATAGTCCAGGTGAGCAATGACGGATGATGGTGTAGTCGTGAAGTCTGACTCAGGGCACCCTCTGGAGGTGGAGCCACAGGACTTGCTATGGTTTGGATGGATTATCCCCCACGACACCACTTCCATAAACACCACCAGCCACTTTCTCACCTCTGATATCTCAGGGGAATTAAATAAAACAAGGATGCTCACAACCATAGTGTGACACAGCAAGTCATACCAGCTTCAGCCTTGAGCATACAGCTGGTGCTCAGTGCATGCTCCAGTCTGGCCAACAGTGCTGACAATACTCATAACCCCTCACTTCCAACTGGTGGTTCAGATCACAAAGCACTTTCCTCTGGAGTCTGCACTTAACCTCTGTATTACACACAAGGAAATGGAGAATGAGAGAAGCTCATGGCGACTTGAATGAGGCCTTTGGATTCCAAAGGCAGTGCCCTTTCCAGGGTCTCTCAGGCTTTAGTAAGCATCAGAACCAACTGGAGTTTTGTATAAAATGGAGATTCTGGCCGAAGCCAGAGATTCTGACTCAGTAGGGATTTTGGTTGTCTACTGCTGCGTAACAAAGCTCCCCAGAATTTAGTGACTTAAAACAATAGTTTATTGTATTCTGTGATTCGGTGGGTTGGCTGGGTTCTCCTCCACATGGCAGAAATGTCCAAGATGACTTCTTCATTCACATGACTGACCCTCAGCTGGGATGGCTGGGGTAGCCAGCAGCTGGCTGGGTGCCTGTACCTATGCCTCCCCATCTCCCTCCTATTCCCCCTCTCCTCCCCCCACATCTTTCTCCAACATGGTCTCTCCAGCAGGGGAGCTGGCCCTACTTACATGGTAGCTCAGGGCTCCAAGAGCATTCCAAAAGGACAAGTTCCAGTGTCTGAGCACTTGTCTATCAAGCCTCTGCTTCAGTCATGTTGGCCAATGTCTCATTGGCCAAAGCAAGTCACATGGCCAAGCCCAGAGTCAGTGCCGGGGGAGGGGCGCCACAGCAGGGTGTGAACACCAGGAGGGTGGGTTCACAGGTGGGGTAGGAAGCACCAATGTACCAGACCACCATGGGAGGTCTGTGGTGGGGCCCAGGAATTTGCAAGTTTTATGACCTTCTCTCCAGGTAATTTCCCACTGTGATACTACAGGTGGGCGGGCGTTTCAATGACCTCACTTTGAGAACTGGTCCTATCCTATAATACCATCATCAAAGAGGGTTTTAAATCTGCCTAGCTGTTCTGGTCACTGATCAAAGGGAATGCCACACAGACAATTGCTGTCCTGGGGGGCTGACACACACACACCAGGACACAAGAAAGCTGTTTAGACACTGGCTTCTTCAACAAGCCCAAGACTCTGGCATTTAGTCCTGACGTGGCCTCTTCCCAGCTAGGAGGCCTTGCATAGGTCGCTCTCTCTCTGGGGGTCAATTTGCTCCCCGCAAAGTGAGGGGGTTGAACCAGACTAGCAATTTCTAACCTCTGCACCACTGGGAGACCCTTTATGATTTTCTTCACCCAAGGAACCCCAGGTTTTGAAAGAGTTTTATCTACCAAGCAAATACACATGCTAAGTAATTTTTTAAAAATTGAAAAACAAATGACTTTTTACTCAATTAATTATTGAGTAGAGTTTCTGATCAGCATGGGATAACCAACATTTCTATGCTGAACCGAGAAAATTCCCACCAAACGCAAAGAGCCTATAGACTAGACGGCCTCAGCTTGGGAAATTTAATTTGGGTACAGCTTTTTGCAATATTCAAAATAACTAAGCCCCTCTCTGGAATCTTGGGGGCCTCCAGCCGAGATGGACTGGACAAGGTGTCCTCTAAGTAAGAACCTGTCCAGCTCTTAAGTGTCTATGTGCTGAGGGCCTCTCGGGGCCCACCATGAGCCCGCACACTGCTGACTACCATGGGGAAAATTCAGGGCATCTAAGGTTGTACTATCCATTACAGTAGCCACTAATGCCATCTGACTATTGAAATTTAAGTTAAATAGAATTAAACAAAATTAAAAATTCAACTCCTAAAAAATATATCAATTCCTCAATTGCACTAGCCACATTTCACGTGTTCAACAGCCACATGTGGCTAGTGGCTACCACATTGGACAGTGCAGATACAGAACATTCCCATCATTGCGGAAAGTTCAAACAGACAGTGCTGGAAGGTATGGTCAAATAATACAAACGCAGGCATGTCCAACGTTACACACTCACAGGGCCCCAAAGGAGAGCTCCTACACATCAGACGTCAGCTGCTCCACTGCTCGTATGATATGATGGAGCTGCGTTTCTTGGACAAAAAAATTGGCTCCAAAACAGTGCAAAAATCACACTTAGGGATGCAGCCAACCTTTAAAATCATGTACTATATTTAGAGAGATGATTAAGCTCCTGGTAAAACTGCATTACCAATAATACTTGGAGTAAGCCACCGAGTATGACTCCTGCCAGAACCCAGCCCCTTCAGATCCCCCGCCCTCAAAGAGGAGAGAGCGAGGGCCTGTGCCTCAGCTTATCCTGACAGACAGAAACCTCTTTGACCCCTCGAGTCCCATCCTTTGCATTCAATAGTATTTCTGTGTCTGTTTCTAAAGAAAGGGCTGTCTGCAAGGGGACCGTGTGGGAAGATGGTGAGGATGTCTGATTTATTGTGAAAGTACTTTTTAGTGGCAGACACTGTTGGCTGTCTTACCAACAGCCATTCCTCCTTTGCCCTTGCTGACCAGAGTCCCCATTGCATTATGAGTGACGCAGAGGAAGCGGTTTCTTAACTTCAGCACTACTGACATTTGGGGCTGGATAATTCTTTGTTGTGGGGCTGTCCTGTGCACTGTAGGATGTTTAGCAGCATCCCCGGCCTCTACCTACTAGATGCCAGTAGCACCCACCTCTGAGTTGTAACCAAAAACATCTCCAGACATTGCCAAATGTCTCCTGGGGCAAAATCAAGTCAGGCTGAGAACCACTGGTCTGAGGCTCAAACTCTAAGCCAGTGGTTCTCAAACTTGAATGTACACCAGAATCACCTGGAGGATTTGTTAAAAGACAGATTGCTGGGCCCCACCCTCAAAGTTTCTGATTCAGTAGGTCTATGGTGGGGCTCGAGAATTAGAATTTCTATTAAGTGCCCAGGTGATGCTGATGCTCCTGGTCCAGGGACCCCACTTTGAGAACCATTGGTCCAAATCATCCTATTCCCCTGGCCAGTCAGAAAAGAGGGAAAGGGCTTCCAGGAAAGGTTTCCTTGTTGATGATAAGAGACACTTGGGAAGAAACAGTCCCTTGTCTCCTTGCATATTGTCAAGTCTGCACATGATGTCTGGAGCTGTGGGAGCCATCTTGTGACCCCAGGGGGAGCTAGACCAAACCTACCAACTGAGGATAGAAGGAAGCTGGTTCCTGGAGGTAGCTGAGTCACAGAACTAACCAATGCAGGTGCTGTCCTCAGGAGATCCTGGTGAGTGAGATAACTAGTCTTCCTTTTCATTTAAGCAAGTAGTTCCCAAACTTTGCTGCCCATTAGAATACTGGGGAAGCTTTAAAAACCAGCCCCACACCAGTTAAGTCAGAATCTCTGAGTGTAGGACCCAAGAACTTTTTTTAAGTTCCCCCAAGTGTTTGAAGTTGGAGAACTCCTGCTACTGAAAGTGCGGTTGGTGGACCATCAACGCTAGCATCACCCAGAAGTCTGATAGCAATGGAGAATCGCAGGCTCCACCCCACACTCTGAGACCTACTGACTCAGAGTCTGCATTTTAACAGGTAATATGTGCTCTATATACACAATAAAATTTGAGAAACAATGGTTTAAGCCATTTTGAGCTGTTTTTTCTGTTATTGGCATCTCAACTGCTACCATCTTGAATATCATCCCAACTGCAGGGCTCACACATCTGAACACAGGGTTCACATATTTAAATCACACTGAAATAATTCTTTCAAGAGAGACCCCAGTAGTCTTCCCAACACTGGAGAGCACTGTGGCTGTGTCGCACAAAGTTGACCACGCCCATACCTACAACTTAGGAATTCCGCCTCTTGGCATACGCCCTTGAGAAAACCTTACATGTGCTCAAGAAGACAAACACAAAAATATCCCTTGCAATTTTGTTACTTCAGAAAAGGGAGAAAACCTAAATATCCATAGTTGGGGAAATTGATAAATAATTACGGTATATTCAGATTACCATAACATTAACCAACATTTACTGAGCACTGTCCTAAATGCTTTACATGGATTACCTTGTTTAACCTCATAGCTTCCCCATAGGGCAGGCATGATTATTATCCCCATTTTATAGATGAGGAAACTGAGGTACAGAGCAGTAATCTGCCCAAGTTACTGCCAAAACTCACTGAGCAAGGTGGGATTTAAACCAAGCAGTCTGGCTCTAGAACTGACCTCCTAATCATTACAGAGCCTGACCCCCTGACCTTTCTCCATGGATGTGCCCATTCTCTGCCCATATACACCCATGTCTGTCACTGTGCTGGAATACTTAACCACAACTATTATTTTCATGCTGATCTGCTGACCCGTCTCAGAGTGCTTGTCAACCCAGATGCCCATGAGAATCACTTGGAACACTTTTTAATTGTGGTAAAATACACATAACATAAAATTTACCACTTTAACTATTCTTAAGTGTACTAGTAAGTATATTCACACTGTTATGCAACCATCGCCATGATCCATCTCTAGAACATTTTCATCATCCCGAACTGAAAGTCTGTACCCATTAATAACGCCCCATTCCCCTCCTCCCTCCAGCCCCTGACAACCAGCAGTCTACCTTCTGTGACTATGACTTTGCCTAGTCTAGGCACCTCATACTTAATGGAATCACACAATATATGTGCTTTTGTGTCTGGCTTCTTTCACTTAGCATAAAGTTTTCAAGGTGCATCCATGTTGTAGCACAGATCAGAATTTCATCCCTTTTTAAGGCTAAATAATATTTCATTGTATATATATGCCACATTTCATTTATCTATCCATCCACTGACGGATGTTTGGGTTGTTTTCATCTCTTGGCTATTGCGAATAATACCGCTATGAACGTTGGTGTTTCGGTATCTGTTTCAGTCCTCGCTTTCATTTCTTCTGGGTAGATACCTAGAAGTGGAATTTTGGATCATATTCTATGTTTAACTTTTTGATGAATCACCAAACTGTTTTCCACAGTGGCTGCACCATTTTACATTCCCATCAGCAAAGCAGAAGAGTTCCAATTTCTCCACATCCTCACCAACACTTGTTATTTTCTGGTTTTTTTTATAATGACCATCCTAATGGGTATCTCATTGTAGTTTTCATTTGCATTTCCCTAGTGATTAATGATGTTGAACATCTTTTCATGTGCTTATTAGCCATCTGTATATCTTCTCTGGAGAAATGTCTATTCAAGTCCTTTGCTTATTTTTTAACTGGATTATTTGGTTCTTTGTTGTTAAATTGTAGGAGTTCTTTATATATTCTGAATATCAATTGCTTATTGGATATATGATTTGCAAATATTTTCTCCCATTCTGTATATTGTCTTTTCACTCTCTTGATAGTGTCCTTTGATGCACAAAAGTTTTAAATTTGGATGAAGTTCAATTTATTTATTTTTTCTTTTGTTGCCTGTGCTTTTGGTGTCATATCTAAGAAATCACTGCCAAATCCAACATTATGAAGATTGTCCCCTATGTCTTCTTCTAAGAGTTTTTTAGTTTTAGTTCTTACATTTAGGTCTTTGATCCATTTTGAGTTCATTTTCGTATACTTACAAAGTATACAAAAGGTATAAGGTAAGGATCCAACTTCACTCTTTTGCATGTGGATAACCTTACCTAGGACACTTTTAAAACTCCTTAAGTCCAGGCTGCACCCCAGAATCTCTGTGGTGGGGCCCTGGCATCAGTAACTCAAAGCTGTTCAAGTGGTTCCCAAGGGCATCTTGGGCTGAGAACCACTGTCCTACAGCACTGAAACCTTCTTGGTGCTGGATCATCTTGTCTTGGTCTCGTATTCCCAGTTTCTAACACAAGGCATGGCCCGTGGAGGTATTCAGTGGGGTTTATGCTGGGCCTGGGATGACTGTGGGAGATTCTAGCCCTGGAACTTTTCACACACACGGTTCCCCAGCACCTTCCATACCCAGTGCTATACTAGGTGCGTCCGAGGAGATGAACAAGAACTGGCCATGGGTTCAACCCCAGGGGATCATGGGTGGACTTGGGAGAGGCCACAGAGTCAGATGGTAACAGGGCGCTGGACAGTGTGGGGCAGGCTGTCTGTGCCACAGAATCAAAGAGGTCTGGCTGCTGGGGAGGGGTGCCTGGGGGCAGGGCTGGGTTGCAGCCTTGGAGAGCCAGAGAGGAAGGGGAGCTCCAAGGAGGAAGCACTCGAGCAGAGGTGCAGAGGTGAGCACACATGGAGCAAACAGGGAGGCCTCACTGGAGAAGCTCCCCAAGGAGGCCAGAAGGAGTCATCATAACGGCAGCTGACATCTGTTGGAAGCCTGTCTGTCCATACTTCCCACTGTAACGTTTCCTCATCTTTAAACTGGGGACAACAGCAGCATTTACCTCACAGGGCAGCTGGGAGGACGACATGACTTAGGACAGGAAAAGCCCCTGGAACCGTGACTGACACAGAGGAAGCACTCAATTATGCCAGCTATCTATTCCATCGTTACTATCTCCTTTAATCTCAACAACAGCCCTAAGAGATGTATACCATTATCTCTATTTTTAAAGAGGAAACGGGATCAGAGAGGTAAAGTCAGGGGCCCACACAGCAAAGTCACACAGCAGGAACGAGCCAGGATTCAAACTCTGTTCTGTCTGACTCCAAAGCTCAAGCACAAATCTTCCACAAAACTTGGGGACCAAAGTCTGGATTCCTGGAATCGAGACCTGGAAGGGGCCTCCCAAGGCCATTGTGTCTGGCCCAACTCCTTCGTTGTGTAAAGAAAGACAACCAGAGAAGAGAGGTGACAGCGTGAGGCCCCCGCAGCACATCAGGCTTGGGGGGATCCGGGGCTGAGGCTTCTTGGGAGACTGATAGGCAGGACAGGTCACCACCTCGGCCAGTGGTCACCGCCCACTGGGTCAGCGAGCACCACGTGTCCCAGGTCCAGGCAGCTCAGCTGAGAGCACACTGGGGAGCCGGGGCATCGTCCTGGAGGAGGAGGCAGAGCAGCCTCTGTGCCAAGAGCTCACTCGCCTGCCTCCGCGCTCAGGCTGGCAGAGATTTCCCCAGACCCACACCCCCCTCAGCTCAAGCCTGCAGCCCAGAGACCCACTGACAGGCCCTCACCATAGCCTCCTACATACCCCAAGGGAGGAAGTCAAGCAATTACAGCTGACCTTTGCAGGGGACCAGAATGCAAACTGGAATCCATTTGCCAGTGCAATCTTCATAATTACCACAATTATTCCCAATGAGCCATTGTGAGCAAGGCTTTAGTACAGGTGCTGAGCCCCCCAACATGCGTTAGGCCCCACCATCCCCCTCACAGGCTGCCTTCTGTCCCACGGCATAATCTCCCGCATCCGCACAACCTGCTGTCTCTCCACCTTCCTGCTCCAACTGCAGAGGTGGGCTACGGGGAGCCGGGCTTCATCCCCATTGCAGAGATGAGGAAACAGAGGCTTATGCTCACCGAGGACGAGTGGCTGGAAGCAGCTGGGTTCTGGCAGGAGCCAGCCCCTAACACCTCACCTGGGCCCCATTTTTTCCCACTAGACGGTTTCCTGGGCGAGACAGAGGGGACCCTGAGTAATTCTCTCTCCTTTAGAAACAGAGGAGAAATAGATACACAACTTGCACCCATGGTATGATTTAGGGAAGTAGTTTCTCAGCGTGGATGTGTGACAAAATCTCCTTTAAACAAATGCACAGGGAGCCGGCCCCATGGTCTAGTAATTAAGTTTGGCACACTCTGCTCCAGTGGCCCGGGTTTGTGGGTTCAGATCCCAAGCATGGACCTACATCATTCATCAGCCATGCTGTGGTGGCAACCCACACATAAAATAGAGGAAGACTGGCACAGGTGTTAGTCAGGGACAATCTTCCTTAACAAAAAAAAAACAACCACAGTATGGTCACCACCCTGTAGATTCTGATTCTGCTGATCCAGGGTAAAACCCAAGTGTCAACTGTCTTGTTTTGTTTTATTTTTTTAAAGTTCCCTTGTATGATTTCAATCATCAACGCAGGTTTGGGAAATGTTAGCAGGTCCAGGAAAGAATTTCTGCATATTTCCTGTTCTTTCGCTGATTGTCAACTTTTCCAACGACTGAAAGCTCCTTCTTTTTCACATCTAAACAACCACCGGAAGAATTAAGGGAAGAGATGTGAGTCATTCACACATTAGTATAAATAAATTTACTCAACCAGCTTTCTACCTAATGCCTAGCTGAGATCCTGCCTGTTTGCGGGGGTGAAGGGTGGGAATTAGAGTGTTGATGGAAGAGGAAAGATGAAGAAGGTAGGAAGAGGGAGGGAACAGAGGTGCTCCTGAGAGAGGTGGTAAGAGTAAGGGGCTTTGAACTGAGCCAAATGACTTGAATGGTACATCCCATAATGGGAAAGCTGGAGAGAGGCTTGAACTGGTGGTAACTAACACTCACGCCAGAGTTCAGACGGTACTAACCAGCATTTGCCTGAGCTCCATGGGGGATACCAAGCACAGCATAATGACCTGCCTACACAGCCCACAGTTGGGGAGTGGTCTAACTCCTCACTCCTCAAAGTGTGGTCCGTGGACCAGCAGCACTGGCATCGTTGTGAGTTTGTAAGAAATGCAGAATCTTGAGCCCACCAGACCTCCTGACTCGGAATCTTTTAGCAAGGTCCCCAAGACACTCCTGAGCACATCGAGGATGGAGCAGCTCTGGTCTAACCAGCAGTTAGCCCCAGAGAGCCCTGGGAATGACCTGCTTCTAAGAGGACATTGATGGGCAACAGGCAGGGGTACACCAGGAAACAAGGGGGGGGCACTGGTGAGCTAGGCGGAGGGGGTTAAACCCACCAAGGAGCTGGCCCTGGGCTGCTTTCTAAAGGGAGGGAGGGGGGCATAGGCCAATAAAATCAAGAAGTAAGTTTGGGGCCCTGGACATGGAATCCACCACTGGGTTCATGGTTCACGTTGCCACTAATTTCCTGTACGACTTTGCACAATTGATTGGGCTCAGTTTCTGCTTCTGTCAAATGGGGCTGATTCTATGTTCTCTTGCTGCCTTCTAGGGCTGTTGTGAGGCCCAAAGGAGCTAAGATGATAAAGCATTTTGGAAACCATAAGACACTGGACAGGGTGAGTCACTGTGGCTGCTTCCCGGTGTCCTCATGAGACCCCACATAAGCGTGGTCTTGCAGGCAGCAAAATCTACCTGCTTGCTTCCCACCACCCTTCAGAGCTGGAATCTCAACCTGAAAGGAGTCGGACAAACCAAGTCACACGAGCGGGTTACTATCTGATGATGTTTTAATGCATCTGCCAGGATTTGGCTTTGAATAAGACCCTTGGAAATGGAGACCGGGTACACAGGTCGGGGTGGTCCCAGGACACCCCAAATCTCACATCCACCCACCTACCGGGGAGCAATGGTTCCCCACCCTGACTGCACATAAAAATGATTGATGTCTGGGGCCGGCCCAGTGGCATAGTAGTTAAGTTCAGCGTGCTTGGCTTCAGCGGCCCAGGGTCTGTGGGCCCAGATGCCAGGCGAGAACCTATACACCACTCGGCAGCCATACAAAATGAAGGAAGATTGGTACAGATGTTAGCTCAGGGCCAATCTTCCTCACCAAAAAAAAAAAAAAGATTGATGTCTGGACCACCTGAATGGTGGTATATAAAATAAAATTTTATATAAAATAAAAGGAAAGACAATATCAAGTGTTGGCAAGGATGCAGAGCAAGCAGAAGTCTCAAACACTGCTGGTGGGGGTGTAAAATGGTACAGCCACTTTGGAAAACTATTCCTCAATATCTCCTAAAGTTCAGCACATGTGTACCTTAGACCCACACTTCCACTCTTGAGTATACACCCAACAGTAAAGACCTCACACAGCTGCCGAAAGACATGTACACGAATGCTCACAACAGTGGTATTCACATTAGCCTCAAAACAACCCAAGATGTCCACCAGCAGGTGAAAGGCTAAATCAGTTGTGTGCAGTGCTGCGTGCTGGGCCGTCCAGAAGCCCTGCTTCAGGACAAAGGCACCTTCCTCCAGCTGCAGGCAGTCTTTACTGCTGACAACCCTCAGAACCCCTCCCCGAGAACTGCCCTCCACCTTACAGCCCCTCCCAGGGGGCAGCTCACACCTAGTAACTGTTGACACAGGCCTGGACCCCTTGCCTTAATTCAGGACTACTCGGAAGCGCCATCCCAGCCCCAGCGCTCCCCATGGGATCAAGAGAGGCCTGTGTTCAAACAGCACCTGGGTTCAACGTTCCCTCTCTCTGCCCAGTCCTGCTGCCCACCCCTCTTAGAAGTGTTGTTCCTGAGAGCATCTCCCAATGACCCCCCTGCTCACGAATCTTCATTTCAGAGTCTGTTTGCCCAGGAACCCAACCTAGCCAGCTGGTGTCAGGGGTGAGTGGTTCTAGGAAGCAGCCCCTGAACACTGGGACGGGAGCTGGGTCACCCATGAGCGGCTGGCTATGAGGACCATGACTGCCCCAGGAGCACTGGCAGCCTGCAGGGGAAGTATCTCCCAGGTCTGAGAGGCTAGGGGCGCAGTAATCAGTGATAAAGCCCACGGAACCAGACGGCTGTAGCTGGGGGCTCTCATGCACCACGGAAGACAATGAAAGGCTGAGAATGCTTAATCCTAACTTAAGGCCAAGTGTGAAAGCCCAGGGCCTCCTTAGCTGCATATAAATCCTCCTCTCCGGCAGCTGGAGGGGAGGGAAAAGCTGAGGAGCAGGCGCAGGGCTTAATTATGAGCGGAGCAGAACGTCAGAGAAGGTTGAATTCTCAGCCCAGGACGAATCTGCGGCACCAAGGTCAGGCCCTGCTTGGGAAAGAGTGGGGCGGGGTTGTGACTCCTCAGAGCCTAGCACGCCCCCTGCCTGAAGACGAGGGTGAGGATCCTCACTCAGATCTGCGCCCTCCTCTCCGGGCCACCAGACCAATGACTAGGGTCAGTCACGCTCGGCCTGGCCGCAGGAGGGAGCCTTCAGCACCAGCAGAAGCCAGGAGAGCAGGCGGGATGCAATCTGAGCAGCTGCATCAGGGGGTGGGGGTGGGACGTAAAGGTGGATAAGGGAGTGTTAGTCCCACGACACAAGAATTAACACGCTGGCAAGGACCCTGAATGGCAGTGTTAACACACTGCTGGGACAAAGCGATGGGCACAGCATGAGAAGCAGAAATGCCAGGGCTGCCATGTCAGACGGTGGAAGAAGGGACCAAAAGGCTGAGAGAAGTGGGCATATTCCATTGGATATGCCGCATCAGGCCGGAAAACCCACCAGCTGTCTATCTTCCGAGGCCTGACGGACACTCCCTTTGCTAAAGCCGTGGGAAAGCGCTGGAGCCAGGGGCGCCAGCAGCCTGACAAGCTCAGGGGTAAGTGTCCTCTGAAGACCTGAGAGTCAGAGCTGCTGTTACAGAACTGGGTGCCCCAACAGCAATGGGGATGCTAGGACCCCCAAATAAGAGGCCAGCTGGCAGCACTTACTCGTCAGAAGCATGGTGGGTGCTATTATTAAGACTATTGGCAAGGTCAGAGCAGCAGCCAGGAGGGCCTCACCCACAGAGCTAAGGACATGGTTAACAGAACCGGCGTCTCCAGGGTCAAGCCAGACGGGCACCAACAAGGACACCGGCCACTCCATATAATCAAAAGAAACCAAGGCCTAATGATCAGAGGGCTGAAGGCTGCACCCCAATAAATAGTCATGATCCCTTGCCCAGTTTCCAGAGCTGAGCAAGGCTGCAGGTCCAGGTGAGCAAAGGAGGGAGCAGGTGCCCAGAGGTAACGGCCCTGTGACCCCAGAACAAGTAGAGGTGGTAATGATTCCACCAGTCCCTCCCAAAGGGACTTTCGCAGCCGTTTATTTGGGTAACCATCACTGGAGAAAAAGGAATACCCAGGCATTTCAAGGACTATTAGACACGGGGTCCATGTGGATATTGGTACCAGGGACCCAGAAAGTACCCCCGGCCGCCTTTTAGGGTGAGAGCATATGGTGACCAGGTCATGAATGGATTCCTGGCCCAGGTCTGGCTCACAGGGAATCCACTAGGTCCACCCTGTGTCACTCTGTGTGACCTTGGGCCAGTCACCTCCCCTCTCTGGGCCCTGTGTCACCCTGTAGGCGAAGGTCTGCATAGTCAGGGAGGCTGGAAGAGTGGGGTGTGGACTCATCCTGATACCCAGAAGAGTGCCCTTGCAATCCACCGGGTCCTGTTCAAATCCCAGTCCTGCCCCTTCCCGGCAAGTTACTCTTGGGCTCATTTTCTCATGGCACGTGCTTCACACGGTGGCTGTGAGAACCGCGAAGACGACCCACGTTTCACAACACCGCCTCCTCCCTCACCCTGTGGACGACCCACCGTGCGGCTTCCTCTCCGAAAAAATGGGAGCAGCCTGAAGAGGACGCCCCACCCCGCACCCCCCGCCCCCGCGCCCACCCGCAGGCTGTGGCTCCCTCCCCACTGGGCACTAGCCCGCTATCCTCTTGTCTCTCCAACTGCATCACTCCGACAGTTCCCACTGCCACATGACGGGTTTTCCCTCCATACAGAACCTTTCCCATCAAGAGAGAAACATGGTGGTGTTCCCCTCATTAAAAAAAAAAGGCCTGGGGGTGGCCCAGTGGCGGAGAGGTGGTTAAGTTCACGGTTCCACTTGGTGGCCCAGGGTTCATGGGTTGGGATCCTGGTGCAGACCGACACAATCATCAAGCCATGCTGTGGCGCATCCCATATGAAACACAGAGGAAGATGGGCACAGACGTTAGCTCAGGGCCAATCTTCCTCAGCAAAAAAAAAAAAAAAAAAGGCCTCCCTATCCTGCACACTGCCCTCAGCTCCCACCCCAGGGCCTGCTCCCTTGGTTCATAGAGGACACTCCTGGGAAGGCCACCATACGCCCTGTGTCCACTCCCTCCTGAAGCCCCTCCAATCACGCTCTGGCCCTCAATGGCCACCACTGACCCCCACAGTGCCATGGCCCCTGGTCCCTCCCTAATCCTCCTCCCATGGCCACTCAGCTGCCACCCCATCGGCTTCTCTGACACCATTCTCCCACTTGTCACTCCTTGGTCTCCCGACCTCTGTGGGCCGGCACACCCAGGGCTCAGGCTGGAGCCTCTTCCCTTCCCCATCTCTACCTACTCTCCAAGTGATCCCATCCGGGCCTGTGGCTTTACATACCCCACTCTTATATTTCCAGCCCCAACTCTGCCACTGAACTGCAGCCTGTAAATGCCATCACCTCCTCAACGTCCCATTCGGATGTCGAACAGGCTGACATGTCCCAGGGGAACTCGTGATTGCTCCCAAGCCTGCTCCAACCCCGGTCTTCTCCATCTCACAGAGTGACACCACTGTGCACCTAAAGCTCAAACCAAAGACCTGGATTCGTCTCTTTCCCTCACCCCACATCCCACTGACACTCCCTTCCATGTACCCAGAACCCAGCCTCCCCTCCCCCCCCCCCCCCCCGCCTAGACATGTGGGTCCACAGCATCACCATCATCTCCCCTGGAGGACTGTCTAGTCTCCTGACGGGTCTCCCTGCTTCCACCCTTGCCCCTGCTGTCTGTCTGCCAGTCATCTTTTTAAAACGTAAATATAGTTTTGACGCATCACACTCTGCCGAAAGCCTCAGTGACTCAGCATCTCACTGAGGACAGATCCTGGGCTTGCCGGCCTGTCCATTTATCCTCACCTCCAACCACCCCCCACCCCACGCCCCTCCAGGCACTGGTCCTTTCTGCGTCCCTCACACACACCAGGCTCTTTCCTGCCCCAGGGCCTTTGCGTCTGCTGCTCCCAGTGCTGGGATGCTCTGCCCTGATGTCCACAGGATTGCTTCCTCCCTAGTTTAGGTGTCTGATCAATGTCCCTGACCCCCACCCACTCTAAAACAGCCAGCCTACCCAGTCACTCTCTAGCCCCTCACCTCTGTTTTATTTTTGCTTTGTAACACTTATCACTCCCTGACGTTATTTTTTTTAATTAAATTTTCTTTTAGGGCAGTTTTAGGTTCACAGCAAAAGTGAGCAGAAAACATGGAGAATGCCCACATATCCCCCCCGACACAGCCTCCATCAACATCCCCATCACGGTGGCACAGTTGTTACAGCGATGAGCCCGCACTGACACATCATTGTCAACCAAAGTCCACAGATTACATTAGGTTCCCTCTTGGTGCTGTACATTCTGTGGATTTCAACAAATGTATAATATCATGTATCCACCACTATAGTATCATACAGAGGAGTTTCATTGCCCTAAAATCCCTTGTGCTCCACACCTTCATTCCCCGCTCCTTCCCTCCCGCCCTCTCCCGAAACCCCAGCAACCATGATCTTTTCATTGTCTCCTCAGCTGTGCCTTTTCCAGAATGTCATATAGTTGGAAGCATATAGTGTGTAACCTTTTCAGTCTGGCTTCTTCAACTTATCAGTACCTCTTTAAGGTTCCTCCATGTCTGTCATGGCTTGGTAGCTCATTTTTTTTTTTAGTGCTGAATAATATTCCATTGTCTGGATGTACCACAGTTTATTTATCCAGTCACCTACTGCAGCACGTCTTCGTTGCTTCTAAGTTTTGGTAATTAAACTCCTTGACATTCAAAATACACAATAGCAGGTTAAAGGCACTGATGAGTCCTGTAGTAAAGAAAACTCTTTACTTTGGATGAACCCAGTTTTCCCCAAATTTGACCACTGACAATGCATCCAAGTGCAACCTCCCACCTCCTGGAGCCACAGGAGCTCATCCTAGGAGGACAAGCCCTCTGGGCCGGGGCAGCCAACAAAGCTTCTCCTTGAAGGAAGAGGGGCTGAGAGCAACAAAGCAGAGTTGGGGGCACCAAGATAAAGGGAATGGTTGAGTTTGGGGTTTGGAGGATGTGGGTCAGGCTGGAGTGAGGACCCCAAGAGGAGCAACGAGAACTAAATTGGGGCCCTGACTCTGGTGTCCCGCAGCCACATAGCAGCTGGGTGCTCTTGGGCGAGCCACCTCCCTCCTCTGCCTCTCAGAGGCCCTACTGCCCAGAGCTTCTGAGGCCATCACACATGGGTCTTTAGGTTGGTTTCTAGAAGTCAAAAAGCCTAATGCCTCTAACACCCAGACTGAGTCTCTAAAGACCATTCCCATTAAATGGATCCACATGTAAAAGACAACCCACAGAAATAGGAAAATATATTTGCAAATCCTATTTCTGATAAGGGTCTGATATCTAGAAAATATACTGAAATCTAAAAACTCAACAATATAAAGATACATTACCCAATTAAGAAATGGGCAAAGGATATGAAAAGACATTTCTCCAAAGAAGATACAAAAGGCCAATGAGCACACAAAAAGATGCTCAACATCATTAGTCACTAGAGAAATGCCGATCAGACCCACAATAAGATGTCACTTCACACCCACTAGGATGGTTATGATAAAAATACGCAATAACAAGTGTTGGTGAGAATGAGGAGAAGTTGGAATTTTCATACATTGCTGATGGGAATGTAAACTGGTGCAGTCTGGAAAACAGTCTGGCAGTTCCTCAAAAGGTTCCATGTAGAGTTATCACATGACCCAACAATTCCACTCCTAGGTATATATCCAACAGAAATGGAAACTTGTACACAAAACTTGTACACAAAAACTTGTACATGAATGCTCAAAGAAGCATTATTCATAATAACCAAAAAGTGGAAACAACTCAAATGTCCATCAATGGACGAATAAATAAACAAAATGTGTATATCCACAAAATGGAATATTATTCAGTCATAAAAAAGATAAAGTACTGACAAGCTACCACATGGATGAACCTTGAAAACATTAGGCTAAGTTAAAGAAGTCAGTCACAAAAGACCATATAGTGTATGATTCCATTTATATGAAATATCCAGAATAGGCAAATTTATAGAGACAGAAAGTAGATTGGTGGTTGCCAGGAGCTTGAGAGAGGTGGAATTGAGGAGTAACTGCTAATGGGTATGGGGTTTCTTTTTGGAGTCATGGAAATGTTCTAGAATTAGATAGTGGTAATGGTTGCACAACTTTGTGATTGTGCTAAAAGCCACTGAATTGTACATTTTAAAAGGTTGAAATTATGGTATATGAATTATATCTCAATTTTTAAAACATGTATATATAAAAGGATCCACAGTTCCTTGGCGAAATGGCTGATTGCAGCTCTGAGGAGCCTAGATATTCATTCCAGAAAGCAAGGACACTTTCAAAGACCAGTGTGGTTGTACAAAAAGGATGCCACAGTCACCTTGAAGAGGCTCCTACTGGCCAAAGAAGGGACAATTATTTTTCTTCCTCCCCAAAGCCCCAGCACATAGTTATATATTCTAGTTGTAATCCTTCTATTTCTTCTATGTGAGCCACTGTCACAGCATGGCTACTGACAGACGAGTGGTGTGATTCCACGCCTGGGAACCAAACCTGGGCCACCAAAGCAGGGAACTTTAACGGCTAGGCCATCAGGGCTGACTCAAGATTGGACAATTTGAGCATCGCTGAGAATAATGAGGGCAAGGACTGAAACTCGTCGAATTTATAAAAATCTATAATGATAATCAAAATCTAAAAAACCAAAAAGTCTGCTAATAACTAAATGTCTACAAGAATGTAGAGCACTGGGATCCTGCACACACTGCTGGTAAATGTGTGAACTGGTCCTACCACTTTGGAAAACAGGTTAGCATTCTCTAGCAAGTTTGAAAATACACATCCCCCATGACCCAGCGATTCCACTGCCAGGTACATACCCTGCGGAATTGCAGCATATGATCACCCAGAGACATGAATGAGAATGTTCAGAGCAGCATTCTTCACAATAGCCACAAATCAGAAATGACCCTGATGTCTGTAAACAGTAGACTGGATAAGTAAATCGTGGTATATTCACATATTGGAACACTATGCAATGATGCAAAATGAAATGACTATACCACAAAGAACAATCTAGATGTATGGTAAAAAGAAAATGTTAGGGCCTGGCCCTGTGGCCTAGTGGTTACATTCAGCACACTCTGCTTTGGCGGCCCGGGTTCAGTTCCCGGGTGCAGACCTACACCATTTGTCGGTAGCCAGGCTGTGGCAGCAACCCACATACAAAAAAGAGGAAGATTGGCAATGGATGTTAGCTCAGGAAAAATCTTCCTCAGCAAAAAAAAAAGATAAAATGTTAGTTGAAAAGAAACCAGACATAAATGAATATATAATTCCATTCATTAAAATTCAGAAAGAGAACTATTTGGTTTTGGACGCATACTTATACGGTGAAACCAAAAACAAAGCAGCTAATAACCCCAACTATTTAGAATGGTGGCTTGTGGTGGGGAAAGGTCTGAGTCTTCTGGAGCTGTGGCAATTCCGTTTTTGACCTAGATGGTAGCAACTTGGGTGGTGGCTTTATATTAATTGTTCAAATGTGTAACCTATTTTATACACTTTTACATTTTAAAAATGGGGAAAATACTCACTGGTCACCTTTGGAGGTTGCTAGAGCACCAACTCATTTCTCTAAAAATTGATAAAGAGAAAAAACTCAAGCCTTTATACTACCGTATACATCATATTCCAGAATAACAAAATAGGTGAAGAGAAAAAGTTCTTTATAGAAGTCTAACACAAACAAAATGATCAAATTAGAAAAATCACCATCTGGTGAGGAGAAAAATGTGATGGAAATTGGATGTTAACTTGCAGTCAAGATGGGTCAAAGTTCTTGGGGGTCCCCGTCTCTCCCGGCCCCTGCATCCCCCCAGCCCCCGCGGGGAGCACCTGAATTCCCTGCAGGTACAGGACTCCAGCCACCCGGGGCCATGAGCAGAGTAACCGCTCCACCGGCCATGCCAACAGGCTGATCTGCATGTGCTTTGCATGCTATTTTGCATCCAAAATTTGGACAAATACTCCTGGAGTTCTGCCAAGTGGGGCACAGGCCCCTCCTCAGCACAGCCCCTGGAGGAAGCCTGCAGGCCTGAGGTTTGGGACAGAGCCCAGGCCTCCACTGCCCAGCTCAGCCGAGCAACGGTTCAGGGCAGCCTGGGGGTGAGGAAGTGAGGGGGCGTCTCAGGGCTCTGGAGCTGTCGCAGGCTGGGGCACCCACTCGCATTCTCCTGCCCCACAGACTCCCACCCCCAAGGCAGTCTGGCGAGCCCTCTCCACCCTCACATCCCTCAGGGGGCAATGCTGTGACTTGGTTTCTTCCCTGTCAGGCTTGTCTTAGCCCTGTGTGGGGAGCAATGAGGTGGGAAGGAAGCCGGCTGTGATTTGCCACCTGCCCCCGGCCCTGTCCAGGGGCACCCAGGCCAAGTCAGCTTTGCAGCTTACCAGGCCAGCTGGTGTGAGGTGGGAGGGGCCGACAATGCCCAGGCTGGCCAGGGCTGGCAGAAGGGCCCACCTAGCCAGTCAGGGCCAGTGACAAAGGGGCTGGGAAGGGGGGCAGAGGCAGGGATCCTGGGCCCTGTAGGGTGGGAAGGTGCCCCGTCTGGGGCAGGGCCAGGTGGGGCAGGTGAGATGGCAGCTGGTCACCCAACACTCAGGGAGCGGGCAGTGGTGGCAGCCTGGTGTCCGATGGAGCTGCTGATAGAGGTGACACCAGATATCTTGCTGTGGGTGGGACCAGGGGAGGGGAGGCGGGAGTGGGGAGAGCCGTGTTCAGACCGAGTTTGAATCCTGGCTCTATCACACATTCCCTGAGGGAGCTTCGCCAGGAGCCTCCAGCCCCTCTGCTGCCTCGGCTTACCCGTCAGAAAGTGGGGTGCTGTGAAGGTGAAGGGAGCCAAATAGCACACGGAGCCTAGCACAGTGCCCAGCACAAAGAACGTCTCAACAAGCATCACATGCTGTCCTGATGGACGTGGGGGCTGCTGAGGGCTCGGCAGGGGTAAGCAGGGTGGGGGACAGCTGAATGCCAGCCAGGTCCACAGACAAAAGCAGCTTTCACGACTTCATCCGGGCACACGGCACTCCATGCATATTTGCTGAATGAATGCATGAGAGTAAAACTACGAACCAGCAGCCACTAAGACAATTGATCAACCAACCAGAGGATCCCAAGTAAGAATCTTAGCTCCAATCCCAGGTCTGCCCCGTTCCTGGCTGTGCAGCCCCAGGCAAGTCATTTCACCCCTCCCCCAGAACCTCAGCGATCAAATAGGAATAATGGTAATTAATACATACCTTCCTCATAGGCTTATGGCAGGGCTCAAAATGGACATGAAAGTGGAGGTGCTGTCGGCGCCCCTTTATCGGATGGGGTGGCCATCCCCCAGGTGCTGTGGGTGCTGGCTGCTAACAGCTCACAGTTGCTCCTTCTGAGAGTTGAGTGGCTTCTAGGTGAGCTGCCTCACCTGGAAATGCCTGGGAGGGTATGCCCTCCCCTGGGAGGCAGCCAGTGACTGCCTGGTACGGGGTACAAAGGCCTGGGCCCTGGAAGGACAGCCCCGTGGAGCACTCTGCTCCAAGCTCCCCGTGGGATCAGGCTAGAGCTAGACTTCAGTTGAAAGCGCGTCTTTCCCCAGCTCCTCCCCCGCCCTACCAGGTGCCCTTGCTCCCTTCCATGAGCATCCCTGCAATAAATCACTTGCCCAGGATTCCCTGTCTCGGGTTCAGCTTCCAGAGAATCTGACCTAAGACAGGAGTATTTTGTAAACTATGAAGCACCATGCACAAGTATGGGGTTGTTTTATCTTCCAGGAAACACTGAAAGGAGAGGACCTGAGAGGGCGCCATGTAAGTGGAAGAGGAGGTCCACTCTGTGGGCAGAGTCGTGCTGCCTGCCCTCCTGGCACTCTCACGCAGGTGGGGGAGACAGACCAGAAGCCAACAAGCCTGTAACATCAGGGTGTATAAGCGCTTTGAAGGAAAATAAAGCAGGGTCAAGGGGTGGAAAACAACAGGAGCTATTTCAGATGAGGGGCTCCAGGGAGGCCTCTGTGAGGAGGTGATGTAGGCAGAGATGCAGACGTCATGAGCCACGCAGACCTCTGGGGGCAGGCACAGGGAACAGCAGTGCAAAGGCCCTGAGGCAGGAGGATATTTGATACATCCAAAAAATGGCCAGGAGCCCAGTGAGAATGGAGTGGTGTGAGATGAGGTCAGAGGTATTGGGCAGCCAGATCACACGGGGTCTTGTGGGCTGTTACAGGACTTTTTTAAAAGGACTTTGGGTTTTATTCCAAATAAGGGGGAGTCGTCGAAGTTTTGAGCAGAGGAGGGATATGATCTGATTTAGGCTTTAAAGGGATCTCTTTGGCTGCTGGGGCAGGGAGACCAGGCAGAGTCGGCTGCAATAATCCAGGAGAGCAACAGGGGTGGCTTAGAAAGGAGGGCAGCAGTGGAGGTGGTGAGACAGGTCAGATTCTGGGCGTCCTGGAGGTGGAGCCAGGATTCACTGACGACTGCATGAGGAGGCGTCAGAAGACAAGTGACTCCAGCCACCAATGTACAGAGGGGACAGAGGAGCACATTAAACTACACCATGGGGATGCAATCAACAAAATCCAGACTGTGGGAAATTCTACAGGACAAATAACCTGGTTTCTCCAATAGACAGATTGCCAAGGACAAAAAAGATGGAGGGGAAACTAGGAATGAAGAGAAACTAAGACATGTCAGCCAATCACAGTGTGTGGACCTTATTCAGCTCTTGAGTCAAACTAACAGTTAAAAAATTTTTAAAAAGACATGTCTGCGACGACCAGGAATGTGAATACTGAGTGGATACTTGACGATATAAAGGAACGGTTTCTTCTTAGGTGTAATAATGTATTGTGATTAAGTTAGGAAACGTCCTTGCTTCTAGATACATCTTGATATATTTGTGATGAAACGAAGCCTGGGATTTGTTTTGAATTATTACGGGTGGGGTGGGAGAACGAAACAAGACCGGCCATGTGTTGATGAAGTTGAAGCAGAGCAACAGGTACATGCTGGTTCATTACACTATTTTCTCTCCTTTTGTAAATGCTTATATTTTTCCATAATAAAAATTTTAAAATTAAGGGACAGAAGAGGAAACCGAGTCCAAGGGAAGGCGTTCAATGGCCCAAGGCCCCTCTGTGAGTCAGTGTCGGGGCCAGGACCTCACCCAGGGCCTCCTGACCCCCAGCCGTGCTCCTGCCCTGTCTTGGCTGTCTCTCTTCTCCTCTGGCAGCCGGTCAAGGCTGGACCCAGACAGGCCAGGGATAGGGCGTATGGCCCCAGGAAAGGCCAGGTGGGGCACGGGGTGGGGCTGAGGGATGCTGGGCTCTGCGTGGAGCAGGGAGAGCCCTGGGCCACCTGCCCCAGCAAGTCCAACGACGCTGATTGTTTAAATCATCTTCCCCAGCATCTTCCCCAGCAGCCTCATCTCCCACTTCCTTCCTCAGGTTCCTGTGCTGATTTCCTCTCCAGCCCCTACACCCACCTCTCACGTTCCAGACTCTGTATCTTTGTCCCTGCTGTCATTTTGCCTGGAAGGCATCTTCCACCTCTGAATCTACCATCCTTCCTTCCAGGTCTACCTCCTGCAGAAGACTCCATGATCAATGTCCCGGCCCCCACCCCGCCCTAGTCTTTGGGAGCACCCCTGTCTCTACTCTCTGAGACAAGTGATCATCTCCACCCGCTACTGAGCAGTGCGGTGGCACAGAGGTTAAGAGCACAGCCTCTGGATCCAGACTGCATGGGTGTGAATCCTGCCTATGCCACTTATTTGCAGTGTGACCTGAGGCAAGTCCCTTAACCTCAGTTTCCACATCTGTAAAATGGGATAACCTCATAAGGTTACTGAGAAAACAAAATGAGTTGATAAATATTGATAAATAGAACAGTGCTTGGCACATATCAGTGGATCTCAGACCTCCTTGGACCCCCGGCACTGCTGTCCAGGGCCTGGCTCCCTCTTTTGTGGCCCCCACAGGAAACCCCAGTCCGCGCACACCATGGATGCTCACTCACGACTTCCATGGATCCTCGGCTTCTGCGATGCTCCTGTGCAGCCCTCCTGACACCCAGACTTAACTTCCCCCTTCCCACCCCAGCAGGTCTCACCCGCCCCGGATTGGGAGGAGGAAGGAGAGGAGAAACAAGCCCACGAGGGGACCAGTTAGAAACCAGCCACAAATAAAAACTCTTCAAACTCAAGTGGCAGCATCTGACTCAAATTAAGGGGAATGCAATTTAAATGTTCATTTTTTTAGATTTCTAGGAAAAACCCCAGGTATTTTCAAATGTAATTTTAACTATGTTTTTATGAGTCATGACGTTTGTTGCATAAAATGCAAATAGCACAGGATGCTGAAATAAAGAAGAAACATTCCCCATCTCGCCTGGTACCTGGCCTCCCAATATCCACCCCCGAGGTAAGCTCTAATGACAATCGGAGACGCAGCCTTCTAGACAGTTATATGCAATATGGACACAGAGATACATATGTATATCTTTAAATGGGATCATACTAAACACACTGTTCTACAAAGTCACTTGCTTTAACTTGCCAGTACGTTCCAACCATCTTTCCACCCTATTAAGCTCTGCCCCATTCTTTCCTCCCAGCATCCCCAGCACTTAAAACGGTGTCTGGCACACACACGACATTCAGTCCAGACTCACTGACCAAATGAAAGAATGAACAGCTGCTTCAAATCACATCATCTGGAAAGGTCCTAATTATTCACCAGCTCTCCTGATGGACATCAGCGTTGCCACACTGACCACCTCCACCCAGCCCTCTTTGCACCATACTAAGACGGTACCCACAGGAGAAACGCCTGGATGTAGAACTGCTGGGTCAAAACTTTGATCGCTATTGCCAAAGAGGTAGTGCCAGCCTACTCTCCTGCCTGAGGGGAGAGTTCCAGTTTCCCACCCTCCGCCACGTAAGAGCTTTATTATGAGGATGACTTTTATTTAAGGATTAACCTTATTTAGTGACTCCACCCTTGGTCATCAAATCTCCTTTTGTCCCTCCTGAATAAAAGAGAGGATGTACATTTTATTATTTCTTTCTTTTGTGTGTGTGTGTGTGTGTGTGTGGAAGATTGGCCCTGAGCCAACGTCTGTGCCAATCTTCCTCTACTTTGTATACAGGACGGCACCACAGCATGGCTTGAAGAGCGGTCCGTGTGACCGCGCCCCAGATCCGAACCTGTGAACCCCGGGCCACCAAAGCGGAGCGGGTGAACTTAATCACTGTGCCACCAGGCCAGCGCCCATTTTATTATTTCTGAGCAGTACTAGGGAACCATAATCCACAAATGTGAGCGACTCTCTAGACAGTAAACAGAAACAGTTTACAGATGCAAAATTTGAAACATCTCATTAATTTCTAAACATGGACATGTAAATGCTTTTTAAATTGTCAACTTCAAACAAGTATACATTGACCCCTCCCCCAACACAAAAGAAGAGAAAATTAGGACCCCTTCACTCCCTCCCTCCCCCCTCCCTCCCTCTCCTCATCCCAGTCTAGGGTGGCCAGACCTAGCAAATAAAAATACAGGACACCTAGTTAAATTTGATTTTCAGATAAACAACAAATAAAAGTTTTAGTACAAGTATGTCCCATGCAATAGTTGAGACATACTTATACTTAAAAAAATTTGTTGTTTATCTGAAACTCAACTTTAACTGGGTATCCTGTATTTTATCTGGCAAGCCTACTGCAGCCCCCACGCAGTATTTTAACATCAAGTGAGTTTTACGTAGCAGCCGAGTCCTCCTCTGCCCCACCACTCAGCAGGCATCCTGCTGCCTCTCACTCTCGAACTCAAGTCTCCAGATGCATCAGCCCCACCCCACAGACATGCTCCTCACCAGTGACAGGCCCACCTGTCCCCCCAGGGCCAGTGGGGCCAGTTTCCTGCTGGTCTTCTCCCCTCGGCCCATCTCCCAGGTTCCCTCCCACCTACCTTTTCAGGTGGTGAACACTATCTGTCGCGCCAGCTACTGGGGGTGCTGTCGGCACGTGACCCTCAGCCGGCAGCCCCTTCAGAGACTGCTGCTGCAGAGCCACCTGCCCAGAGCCATGCCTTGGGCCACACCCAGTGCCTGATGGGTGCTGAGGTCTAAAGGCCTGACCATTCCAGGCAAACTCGGCTCTAAAGAGCCGCTCTAGCCCCAGAGCGCCCCGTGGGTCCCCAAGGTTGCCTGTGGACCTACAGCTCCACCTCTCCCTCCAGCTATCCTGCTTCCGTCCCCTGCTGTCCACAGGACGCTCAAGGACCGCTCCCTGCCCCCGCTCTAATCCCGACATCCACTTACTTCCTCGGACCCTGACCTGGCCCACTTGTCCCAGTCCCCACCTCCCCCTCCAGTCCACCAGGCCCTTGGCTGAAAACCAACCACAAAGTGCCCACAGGGTGTGAGTCTGGTGCTGGCTAATGTGTTTTCTTCATTTGGCTTTCCAGCACATTCTAAATTTTCCACAATGTGCACATATTACTTTGGTAATAAGAAAAAATAATAACAGCTTTTTTTTTCTTTAAGAAAAATGTAAAACTAAACCAAGCGGCCCTCCTCCACCTGGCACACCCACTCCTCCCCCATCCCTCCCACCTGCTTCCCCAGGGAGGACTCCCCCCAAATCAGAGAACCACCCCAAACGCTCTCCCCTGTCCTGCTAGGCCCACAGGCAGTTTCACTTCTCCAGTGAAGACTTTCCACCACCAGCTTGCCCTGGCTGGAGGGTTATATGCAAATTTATGAATGGTTTCCCCATCTCCTACTGGAAGAAGAAAAATGCTACATGTGTCCCGAGATTGGTGAGGAAAGTATTGATGGGACCAATAAGCATTCATTCATTCTACAAGTACCAGCTAGGGCGACTCAGTGCCAGCACTGAGGACACTGGGAACAGGACAAGACCCTGCCCCCATAGACTTCACAGCCTGGGGGCCGGGGCAACAATCAAAATCCCCAGAGGGTACAGTGTGAGGGGAGGTGGGCAGGGTGTGGGGAGGGAGGGTGCACAGCCAGGACTCCCAGGCCAAGCCTGAAGCTTCTGGGAGGAAGAGAAGTCTCCTCCACCCCTGAGGGTGAGAAGGAAAGTGTAGGGAGGAGGGAGAACATTCTAGGCCGGCAAACAGCCTACGCAAAGGTCAGCAGGTGACAGAAGCATGACTTATTTGAGGAACTGAAAGCAGTTCACAGCAGCTGGAGGGCAGAGGAAGGGTGAGAAGGGAGAGGAAGCGCAGGCTTGGGGAAGGTGGCAGGGACACATTAGGGAGACCGCACTTTGTCCTCAGGGCAATGGGGAGCCACTGAAGGATGCAGAGCAGAAGACTGACAGACTCAGATGTGATCTTGTAAAGATCACTCTCCTGCTCAAGGAGACCCACTGATATGGGTGTTATTATCCTGAGCATCCACAACCATCACAGTCACACTTAATCATGCACACGCTCCCGTGCGTGGACTTTAGCCCCGAGTACCTGAAGCCTGTATCTCCACAGAGACAGGAAGCCTCCAGTGGCTAGGTCGACAGCCGTCTTGCTCTTGCAATAGGGATATAGGTTAAGAGCACGGACTCTGGAGCTGGGTTCAAATCCCAGCTCTTCCACTTTCAAACTGTGTGACCTTGGACAGATAACCTCTCTGTGCCTCAGTCCCCTCATTTGTAAAATGGGTGTAATAATAGCACCTACCTCACTGGGCTACTATGAGGATTGAATGTCTTAATACACAAAAAATAGTCGGAACAGGACCTGGCACGTGGCAAATGCTGCGGACTATTAGTTTGTACTGTTATGACCGCTCCCTCCCCTCCAGGCCCCCAGGGCCAACCACGTGCAGGCACTAACTAAAACCTCCCCCACTCGCCTCCCTCCACCCCTGAAGCACCTCTCCCGTCTCCCTGACTCTTTCCACTACTAGGGGCCAGGACAGAGCCAGAGAGAAGGGACCTCTGGGTTCTAGGACAACCAGACACTGACCTGGGTCTGGGGCCCCACTGCAGCGCCCTCAAGCCTAGTGGAGAGAGTGCTGGACTTGGAGCCAGGAACTGAGTGCCACCCTGGCTCTGCTGCTGACCCTCTTGGGGCCTCAGTCTCCCCCTCTGTAAGATGAGGACAAGAACATCTTGCAGATGTCCTATCAGCATGGGCTGAGAAAGAGCTCTGCAAACATCCACATCTGTCACAGACCCCAGAACCCTCGGTGGCAGCTCTTCTGGCCTGGGTTTACTCCTCCACATGAAGAAGTCATGAGATCTGCTCAGAACTCACTCTGAGGACCCAGAGGCTGAGCATGTCCTGGCTTGGGCCTTCCCAGACTCCCTGATGCTGACCTGGACTTCCCCAAGGGCTGGGACAGAGACAGAGACCCCTTGGTCTGAGCTGAGCGCCCCAGGAAGAGAGTGGCAACCCAGGGCCTGAGAAAAGCCAGACCTTCACCTGGGGCCTTCCGCCAAGCCTGGACCAGGCCAGGGCACTCAGACCAGGGGCCCCAAAATGCCCTCTGGAGCCATTGGGACTGCAGTGGTTATCTCCAGATGCCACAGCTGCCCATCAGTTCCAGGACCAGGAAGGGCCTAAACGGGACTGTGTTTCTGGTGGCTCTTTGGTCCTGGAAGATGGAAGAAAAGCCCAAGAGGGGGTTCACTCCCCTCCTTCAGGTTGCCAGGTATTTCCCAGAGTTCAAGTTCATTCATTCACTCATTCCACAAACATTTACTTGGTGCCAGACCCTGGTCAGGTGCAGGGTCGATGACAGAGATGAATCAGACAGACTCCTACCCTGAAGGCACTTCCGGTCTAGAGGATGACAGACAAGACATAAATAACCAAGCCACAAGGCAGACTAGGTCGGAGAACACAGGGCAGGAAGCAAGGATCTCACCTGGGGTATTAGGGAAGCTGCCTGGAGGGGGTGGCTTGTGAGTGGTGACTTGGACATGTGATGGGAAGGCCAGGTAGGTGAGGGATAGAACCTCCAAAATCATTGAACAACAATTCTGTTTGCACCCCGCTGTGCCAGAGCCAGGGCAATGTGGGTTATTTATGGTTGTGCCCAGAGAAAAGCGGCCACATGTGTCACTGCACGTGGGGTGCAGAGCAGGGTGGGGGGGTGGGAGGAGCTGGGGCTTGAAGCTGGGTCTGGCCAAGCCCTGGGGTTTGCCACTGTGTGGCTCACACCCTGATGACCTTTTAAGCTTTTCAAGGCCTCCTGCAAGGGAGAAATAAGGGGGTGAGATAGTTCCAACAGGCAGTGAGGGGCCTGGGGGGTGGGGAGGAGGGCAGTGCCAGACAGACCACGGCTTCTGCTGTATCTGCGGGCCACCTAGCATCACCTCCTTCTCCTCTCCCCCCTCCCATCCCAGCTGTGGGGGAAGGGTAAAGGGACAGAAGAAATATCTTTAATTGTAAACCAGACAGGGGACAGGGCGCATCAGCCGCTGGGTTTCTCCCCAGCCCACTCTGATCCATAAATAGCCTACGCAAAAAAACTGGCACCAATCCACCCATCCTGCTGGTACCGGAACACCCCAGGCCACAGACTCGGACCCCCAGGTCCTGGGTCCCAGCTTCTCAGGGAACCTATTTCCTGCGTTTTCCCCAGGGTAAAGGCCTCCGCCGCCAGCTCCCTCTCCCAAGGGCCCAGCGCGGGGGCATTCTGGCACTGCCCGGGTGATGCCCGAGAACCCCCTCGCTTGCAAAGCACCCCGGGCCGCGCGCTCACCTCTCTCCAGGTAACTTCCCAATCCCCCCCGCGCTCTGGCCGGGAAGACGTCGGTCTCTGCGCCCACCGCGAACACGCACTCCCTAACTGGACCCTTCCTCCCACCTTCTATGCAAGAGCCAGACGCCCTACCTGGGGGCAGGAGCGCCCGGCACCATCGGCGGCGCCACGGGGCAAAGCGGGGCGTCTGGGGCCCGGCCTCAAGCCCGGACGACTTCCCGGGGGAAGAGGAGGCTGTGCTGCGGCCGCCGCCACCGCGTCTCTCCGGCTCTCGCCGGGGCTGCGGGAAGGAGGAAGGTCAGAGCCGAGGAGGAGGGGGAGAGGATGAGGGAGGAGGCGAGCACAGATGCGCGCAGATTAGAGAGGCATTTTTAGCGAGCCAATAGCAGCCGGCGCCGGGCGGCGCGGTGTCTGCGCAGGTGGAAGCGCCGCGGCGGCCGAGGAGGCAGCAACCCGCTTAGCAGGCGCCGGGCGCGGGCGCGGGGGGCTGGGTGGGGGCAGCTCCCGCGGCTCCGGGCCCGCGCCCTCCTCCAGGGGGTGCTCCCGGCGGGCAGAGGGGTTCTGCGGCGGGCCGGTGCGGGAGCGCCTCCGCTGCGCCCTCGTCCCCAGCCGTCCTGCAGCGCGCTGTGGACCCGGGGGTGTCGCTCCCCTCCGCTCTCTGCCCTTTCCCACCTTCTTGGACATTCCTTCGGCCTTGTCTGTCTGTCAGCCGGTTTGTGGCCTCTCCTAACCCTGAGTCTTCGGGTCCGTGCGGGTCCTTGTGCGGTAGTCTGCTTGATGTGTGTGTGAGCGTGCTCTGGAGTGACGCCCCCCTCCCCCCTCCCCACCGTAAGCTCTGACCAGAAGTGCCCGATTGACCCCGTCGGGCAGTCACTCCCCCTCCTGCCCTAGTTCCAGCTGGACCTGTTGTCACCAAGACAGACTCCAGGCCATTCCCTTGGGGCTCTCTGGAGCGTTTGTTGTGACTCCCACTCTTCCCGCCTTGAACCCTGAGCGCTTCCGGGAGCGTGGACCCTCCAGGAGGGACTGGGCCAGTCTCTTCACTGAAGAGACCTGCCAAGAGCTGACGATTTGTTCAACACACATCTATTGAGGGCCTACTATGCTCTGGCACTGGGGAGGGCCTGGGCTACAGCAGAATACAAAACAGACCGAGTCTCTGCCCTCGGCTAGATCACATTGGTGAGGGAAGACAAATGTTACATATGAAAAATAGTATAGAGGATATATTTTAAAGTGGTCTGCACAGAGGAGGAAAATAAAGGTAGAGAAAGAAAGTGAGCATGGTCAGGGTGAGGCTAAGTCCCAGCCATTTGTGGGGAGTGAGGGTGGCTGAATTTGATGGTAAGCCCCTTGGGTAGACATGCAGACTAGTGGCCACAGACCTCACCACTCCCTATTGTTTGCATCTGGGCTGGTCACACATTTGCTGCCCTCCCTCTCCATCCCTCCTCACCAGAGGCACTGAAATTCATGATCCCAGTGACCCAAGGGAAGGCCCAAGTGCAGCATTTATTCACTCAATAAGCATTCTCTGGGCACTGACTGCATATTAGGTGTTAGAGCCCGGAGAAACTCAACACCCAGTTGGAGAGGCCAGATGGCAGTAGTCACCCCAAGGATGAACAGGACAGCCAAGCGAGTGGACAGTGTTAAGGAGAAGGTCAGAGGGCTCTGGGTTATGGTCATCTAGGAAGGCTTCCTTGAGGAGGCAGCATTCCAATGAGGATGCTGAATGATAGCTGGGGTTCTGATGAGCCAGATGGGGCAGGAGCCAGGGAAGGATTACTGGGGGAAGCTAGCAAAGCCAGGGGACATTCAGCAGGTGGCTGGGGCTGGGGTCCTGGAGCATTTCTGGACACCCTCCATGTAAAGGGTATGGTGGTATCTGAAGCTGACACAGTCCCCCCCATCCCCACCCCAGAAGTTCCTGATCCCAGCTACTCTCATCTCAACCTGGAATTTCCCATTGCCCCAGGAGGAGGTGTGATGGGCACGTCGGGGAAAAGAATCAACTTCACGCAGTTGCTTTTTGCTGGGTAAAAATGGGCATATTACTTAACCCCTCTGAGGGTCAGCCTGCTTGTCTTAATAACTGTGTGACAAGTTACTTAATCGATCTGTGCTTGGTTCCCTCATTTGGGAAATGGAACAGCAACAGCACCCACCTCACAGGCTGTGTGAGTCTTACACAAAACAATCCAGGCAACCGCTCAGCACATAAGTACCAGGTTCATTTTGTTGTATTTATTATGATGATAATTACACTTGCCTCCTGGGGTTGCTGGAATTAGACAAAGGATGCGACGCCCCTAGCACAGTGCCTGGAACCTAGTAGGTGTGCAATAAATAGTGTTTATCATTACCATTAACTACATGCACCCCCAATCTCCCCCCTTTTGGTCTACCACAGTGCTGTGAAATTCCCATCAGACAGAATTTTCTTAATGTGAAGAGGCTAATTCCCCAAGAGGCTCTTAGAGTGCAATCTAGGACGGATAGACTAAAATCTCTCCCCCCGACCCAATACATTAGTCCAGCTCAGTGTGTCATCAGGGGCTTGGATGTAGATGGAATGGAGCCTGGGACTGGTAAGTTTTAAAAGGGCAGTGAAGTCTAGAGCAGAGGACACTAACTGATCGGGGACACTCAGTGTCCCTTGGCAGCCATGCATCGGTGGAGGATGGCGAGAGTGGGGAGGATACAGGCATTCACAGGGGATGGGGTCATAATGCGGAGGGCTAAGAGAGGCCAGAGGTTCACAGAAGCTGGAACCACTTGGGGCAGTTTTGGGGAGGGGCAGACCTGATGAGGCAGATGATGGGAAGCAGGTAGGGTGGTGGGGAGACGAGGGAGCAGACAGGCTGGGCTTGCTCCATTTGCAGTTGAGGTATGCCTGGTATTGAATTAAGACCTTAGCAGCCCCAAGCCCTGAAAAAACTGAGAGTGGAAAACACACGTGCGTGCGTGCGCGCACACACACACACACACATCCCTGCCTATGTGTAATCCAAAAAATATGTTATATGTTATTATGGAAATTGACATAGAACTTCCATGCTTCCTAAAACTAAACTAGCTTCCTTCTAGATTTTCTGATTTCAAAACTTATGTCTATCATAGCTAAACTACCCCCCTTATTGTTTTGTGCCCCTGTCCAGAGAATAAGACTCTCTCCCATTTGCACAGCACTTTTCACATCTCTTGTCTCCCAACAACTCACTTTTCTCAGTTCCGTTAAGTTCTGACCCATCTGGATCCCACGGGACCTTCCTTCCCACTGAGAGTCCCAAGCCATCCCTTGATCAGAAGCCTCCTCTGCTGGACTCTCCGTGCCACACAGGGCAAGAGGGCAGACACAGCTCTCCCCAGAGGAGTTTCAGATGCAGACAGGACAGAAGGGACATGTAGACGGGAGGACAGACCAGCACTGAACGATAGTGTGGAATCAACCAATCAATCAATGATTGAATGGCGGGTTGGTGATTAATAGCGCATGTTTAGCCTGGAAGAGGTGGAGGGAGATGGGGAAGCTTTGGATTCCCTTTGGTTCCATCCAATATGGAAGGCTTCAGGGAGGAGGCGAGGTTTTGAGGTGCTTCTCTATTCTCACCACATCTCTGGTTGGAAAGGAAGGGCAAGGAGTGTGTCCTGATTTTGGCAGAGCAGGACTCTGAAACCCAGAGAGGAAAAGTGACTCACTCAAGGTCACACAGCACATCAGTGACAGAGCTAGGCTAAAAACAGATCTCCCGTCTTCTGGTCAGGTGCTGTGGTCACCAGACTCCTCTACCTCCCCCGCAAACCTGCACGGAGGTAAAGAAGGACGAGTAGGAAAGCGACTGGCCCAGGGGCCCTGTGGTGTTTTATTTCCTGAGCTGCCTCCCAACAGCATGCACAGAGATGAGCAGGACACCCCCAAGGGACAAAGGTACTTTAACAACAGCCTCACAGCCCCTTCTACCCTTTCCCTCTTATCTTCCCACCCGCTGGCTCCACACTTGCAAACTGGTTTCTGTCACCTGCCCGGTGGACAGAGGCTGTTGCCAGCTGTGCCCTGAATCTGGAGACCAGGGTGCTGGGAGTCTTGGGATTGTGTCTTTCTCTGTCCATGACTCATGCCAAGGGGGGTTAAAAACGCCCTGAAGACATATCATCCTGACAAGGCCCTTAATCTTGGGAGGTGCCCAGAGTTTGGGCCCAGACTATGCTGAGAGATGGTTCTCCCCGGGACATACACAGATAATGGCAAACTCAGAGCACTTTTCTTGGATCAGGCACTTTCTGAGCACTTTACACATACAAGCTATGGGGGTAGGTACGATTACTAGCCCCATTTCAAACAGGGAAACTAAGGCCCAGAGAGGTTAGGTAACTTGCCCAAGGTCACACAGCTGGTAAGTAGTGGAGCTAGGATTCAAACCCAAGCAGGCTGGGTCCAAAAGCCATGCTCTTAATCATTCAGCCAGGAAAGAAGAAAATATTTACTGAGAGTCTTACTGTGAATCAGAGGATTTTACATGATCTCATTTAGTACTATTACCCCATTTTACAGATGAGGAAACTGAGGCTCAGTGGGTCCTTTGGTGAGGCCTCTCAAAGTACATAAAGGGAGGACATTTGTGATTGTCCTTAGGGTGTCTGTGCTGGAAAGGCCTCAGTGGCCTGGACACTATCGCCACCTAGTGGCACTGTACCTTAAATGCAGGCAGAACACCTAAGTCAATGGCTGGGTGTAAGCTCAACACCCAATAGAGATTTTGTGTTTTGGTTTTGGTTTTTAATTCCTGTGTCCTGAACAATAGAGAAGTGTGGTTCAGTAATAATAATCTTTCATATTGAAGATGTGGTTGTGGGTAGAGTTCACCATTTGTAATGTCAGCCTCAAAATTAATACCTGGGGGGAGGGGAATCTGTATGGTGTGCTGATTTTTTAGTTTTCCGAGGGCTTTCACACACATTGTCTCTTTTCAGTTTTACCACACCCGGTAATGCTTTGACTCTTACTGTTTTTAATGAAGAAATGAGACTTGTCAAGGGAGCGTTGACTGAGTTGGCATTGGAACCTAATCCTGCTGGCTCCAGAACCTGGATCTTGTGACTGGAGAAGCCTCACTGGGTTGAGCTCCCCCCTTCCAGACCCGGAGAGGCTGGGTGACCAGCCCCAGGATCCCGTGAGTCAGCAGCAGGCCTGTGTCTGGATCCCGGATTTCCCGAATTATAGGCTGAGTTCGTCTCCGATCCTGGGCTGGGTTTCAGCATCTACTTTCTCCGAAGCAAACCCTACCCAAAGGAGAAACCGAGCTTCAAGCAAAGGCACTGCCGTGGGGCTCACTCTGCACAGAACCTCCTCCAGCTGGTGGTCTCTGCTTTGCTGCTTTTCAGTCTGGGAGCCTAGGGTCTCCCTTCCGACTGGTTCTCCTGCATCGTGCAGCCCAGCGTTAGGCCGAGGAGGAGAAAACAGCAGCACTGGTAGATTTGCCTGCTCGCCACCCTCACCCTCCAGCCACCTGTCCTTTTCATGCTGGCCACCCTCATCCCAGGGGCATGAAGCCACCCGAGCTGAGACTGTAAGTCTGGGCTGTACGTCCAGGACACTGCAATCTGATCCTCGTTCTGCCACCAGCTCGCCAGTGGCCTGGGGTGGGACACTTTGCCTCTCAGACCTCGGTTTCCTCATCAGCACAATGGGGATGGATCACAGCAGAGTGTGTTGGAGCTGAAGACTGCAAACCACCAAAGGTCCCTCCTCAGGGGGTTACTAGACACATTGTGGCACAGCCATGCAGTGGAATAATATGCAGCTGATAAGAATGAGGCGGCTCCTAATGTTCTGATAGGAAACAATCACCAAATATCTACTTTAGGAGAAAAAGCAAGGAGCAAAGCTGTGAGTATTGTCACTACCATGTGTACATATTTTTAAAAAGTGGTGGTGAGAGAATACATAACCATGTTTGCTTGTAAATGCAGAGGGTATTTCTGGCAGGACCCAAGGACCTGGAAAGACTGGTTGCCTCCTGGGAAGAGAAGCAGGTGGCTGGATACGGGGCAGGGAGACTCCCCTCTACAGACGCTCGTATTCCTTTTTGATGTTTGAACCATGTAAATGTATCATCTACTCAAAAAAAGTTAAATTACAAATTTTAAAGATAAAAATAAATGCAATGGGGTAGTTATAATGATAACCACCATTCACGGGGGCTTGCTCTATCCTCAACACTATTCCAAGTGCCCCACAGCCAACACTTCACTTGGTTCTCACAACGAAGCTATGAGGCAGGCATTATTATTATCCCCCCATTTTACAGATGAGGAAACTGAGCCACAGAGAGGTGAACTAGTTTGCCCAAGTCGTGCAGGAAGGAAGCGGTGGCGCTTGGATGCAGACCCAGGTGGTCTGGCCCCACACTGCTGTACTGCCTCACGTGCTCAGCCAACTCACGTCCCTCACAGGTACTGGGGTGAGCGTGGGCATGAAAGCTCTTTGAAGAGTCAAGGGTGCCCTGCAAACATGGGAAATCTTTGCTTGTCTTGCCAGAACTCCACCTGAATACATTTTGAGGCTGTGACAGAGTGTATTCTCCAAAGATGGCCCAACAATACCTCCCATCCACATGCTCTTCTGCATGCCTCCCCAACAAGAGGTGGGATCTATTTCTCCACCTGCCTTCAGTCTGGGTGCCTGGTGACTACTTTGACCAATAGAACGTGGCAGAAGTGATGCTATGCTAGTTCCCAGCGTAGCCCTTAACCAACCTGCATCTTCTGCTTCCTGCTATATGTTGATGGCCCTAGCTGACAGCCAGCACCAAGCAGCTGCTGTGAGAGAGAGAGCCGTCCTGGACCTCCAGACCAGTCAGGCCTTTGGATGACTCCAACCCTGCAGCAATCTGACTGTAAACACAAACGAGACCGCGAGCAAGAAAATCAGCCAGCTGAGCTGAGTCAACCCACGAATCAGGAAAGACAATAATACGCTGTTGTTTGAAGCCACTAAGCTTTGGGATGGTTTGTTATGCAGCAATGGACACCCAGGATGGAGGCCTTAGCGTGGGGTTACTCATCGTGGGGACCAGTTCTTGGCTGCTTCTGTTGCCCAGTGGTGTTCAACCGGTCAGAACCATATCAATGTATCAGGGAGGGAGAGAGGGCAGATGCTTTGGCCAGGCTCCTTGGTGACAACCTCCAGCAACTGCAGCCATCTCTGAGGTGCTGCTCAAGTGTTGTCACACTGCACCTCCTTCTCGCTCTTGGTCTCTCCTTTGCCCTGATGGTCTGGGTAGCACCATCGGCACCATTTCCGGTGATGCTGACAATGTACCCTGCTGCTCCTAAGCCATACTCACCACTTTATAGCATCAGTAAATCGAGCAGTGGAGTGGAGGCTGCTCTGCTGGTTGTCTGTCTCCCTGACAATATCGGGAGCTCCATGTGGAGGGGGAAGGCTTGGCCCCATTGTGTGGGCCCTGGACCCTTCTCGGTTCTGCATCGTTTCTTTCTCTCTCTGTCTAGTACAGTTCTTCCTAATTTTACTCATGGAATAACTAAGAGACAGATACAGACCAGCAGTGTTCTATCCAAGCCATACTTCATTCCTTCCTTCATTCCATCTAGTGAGGGCCTACCATGTCCCAGGTACTGTGCTGGGTGCTGGGAATACAGCCATGAACCAGACAGGCAAAATGTCTGCCCTCATGGAACTCACAGCCTGGTGAGAAGACGGATGATAAACAGATAAATAAGTACAAAATAATGTCTACTATGAAGAATAATGGGGGATTTAAGAGTTTGAGAGTAGCAGGGGATATTCTTTATAAGGAGGATCAGTGAATGTTCCTGAGAAATTGTTAATACATCAAAACTTCTTGACAAAATTCACATCTGCTAAATTTGATCAAGGAAATTACACTTGGTAGGAATATGGCTGCAAAGAAAACCCACAATTGCAGGAGCTTCAAACAGTGAAACTTAATATGTACTCTCCCCCCAAAAAGTCAATAAATCATATGGGATTTTAAAAAATTATTAGAAAGCAATTAATCCCAATGACAATAATCTCAGCAAGGTAAAAATCAAAAAGGAAAAAATGTTACTGCGTGCTATAGGAAATTGCTCAAATATTGTCTTAATACCATTCACTCCAGAAAATATTTTCTCAATGAAAACTGAAAATGGGAATGACTCTGATTAAAATTTTATATTAAAAAATGGGATCAATAGGTAAATCCAAAGAGACAGAAAATAGATTTGTGGCTGCCAGGGGATGAGGAGAGGGGTTAATGGGGAGTAACTGCTACAGGGGACAGGATTTGTTTTGGGGGTGATAGAAATGTTCTGGAATTAGCGAGTAGTGATGGTTGCACAAGATTCTGAATTTGGTAAATCCTACTGAATTGTATGCTTTAAACTGGTGAATTTTATGTTATGTGAATTATCTCATCTAATTTATTATGTTATATGAATTATATATCAGTTTAAAAATGAGGTCAAAATTTCCCCCTATTCTCTTGATAATGTCCTTTGATGCACAAATTTTTTAATTTTGATGAAGTCCAATTTATCTATTTTTTTCTTTTGTTGCCTGTGTTTTTGGTGTCATATCCAAGAAATCATTTCCAAATCCAATGTTGTGAAGATTTTCCCCTATATTTTCTTCTAAGAGTTTTCTACTTTTAGCTCTTATGTTTAGGTCTTTGACCCATTTGGGTTAATCTTTGTGTATGGTATAAGGGCCCAACTTCATTCTTTTGTGTGTGGATATCCAGTTTTCCCAACACCATTTGTTGAAGAGACTGTCCTTTCCCCATTGGTGCTCCTGTGGAAAATCGTTTGGCCATATACACAAGGGTTAATTTCTGGGCTCTCTACTCTGTTCCGTTGATCTATATGTCTGCCTTTATGCCAGTACCACATGATGTTAGTTACTGTTGCTTTGGATTATGTTTTGAAATCAGAAAGTGTGAGATCTCCAAATTTGTTCTTTTTCAAGATTGTTTTGTCTAGTCAGGGTCACTTGAGATTCCATATGAATTTTATGACGAGTTTTTCTATTTCTGTGAAAAACACTATTGGGCTCTAAGTAGGGATTGCATTGAATCTGTTCATCATGAAACTCTTTTCTTACCTCCCTGAGGCCACCTGGCCTGGCCAGGGGAAGCCTGCACAGCCTGGGGTCTAGGCAACCTGAGCCCTCGCCCTGACTCTGCCACCTGCTGGCTGTGTAAGAGTGAGCCCGGGCCCGTGCTGAAGCCCTTGGGCTCAGCTTTCCCATCTGCAAAATGGAGCAAACAGTAGTCACTTTGCTGTGTTGTCAGAAGCACTATCGATAATGTGAGGACATAGTGGGCACTCCACAAACAGTGGGGGAGGTGACACTGCTATTCATGTAGGTGCATCCACCTCCTGAAGGGAGGGATTTTTTTCCTGGAAAATCAGGATCTTCACCAGGAAGGAGAGTTTGCACTCTCTGAAGAAAGCAGAGTCCCTGGCCCTTCTCTTGCTCCTCTCTGGCTGAATCTGCGGTAGCCCCGAGGGGAGGGCAGCCGGGCAGGCCACGGAGGCGCTAGGCCTGATCTGTCCCCCTCATGCCACTCTGTCCCCTGCAGCGGGGTGGGCCAAGGCAGGAGGTGAGGACCCCAGGTCCACCTCTGAGCACACCCTGCCCTGCCCACAGGCTCTGAACTCAAGTGAGGAAGAAAAGCAATAGTGGTGACAGCAGAGACGCTCAAGGACAGGCAGAATTCGTGTACCATCCCCCCAAAGTTGCAGCCTTCATTCAAATTAGAACACATCCCAACAGCCCCAAGCCCTGCCACCAAGCCTGGCTGGCACGTGGCCCCAAAGAAAACAACCACTGACCCGTGGACTGAGCCCCAGACCCACCAAGGGGCCAAGTGTGCCTCTGTGCCCTCCCCATTCCTCCATCACGGAGGTGGGCCTCTCTGTTGAGGCCTCCCCACTCTCCACCCTGCACTGAACTCCCCCAAAAGGAGCGCAGGGACCTCAGTGTCTGTTCATCATCCAGCAAACTCATGCAACAAGTATTGCCTGGCCATTTCTACCTCTGAATGCAGCCCCCTCATCTTACAGCCCCTGTCACTAGGCCCATTTTACAAATGAGGACACTGAAACTCAGGAAAGGAAGATGCCTCACCCAGGACCACACAGCTAGTTGGTAATGACCTGAGGCCAGATAATAATAATGACCACCCATCTCACCCCTCCTTTTCGCTGGTCCCTGTGTGGTAGGCTGAATAATGCCCTCCCCCAGAGATGTCTACATCCATTTCCCCAGAATCTGTGAATATGTTACCTTACACAGGAAATAGGACTTTCTAGAAGCTATTAAATTAGGGATCTTGAGGTGGAGAGGTTATCCTAGATTGTCTGGGTGGGCCCGATGTAGTCACAAGTGTCCTTAGAAGAGGGAGACAGAGGGAAATTAACTACAGAAGAGAAGATGGCAGTGTGATGAGAGAAGCAGAGGTTGGAGTGATGTGGCCTGTGGCCAAGGAATGCAGGTGGCCTCTAGAAGCTAGAAGAGGTAAAGAATAGGTTCTCCCCTGGAGCCTCCAAAAAAAACTAGCACTGCTGACACCTTGATTTTAGCCCCATAAGACTCATTTCAGATTTCTGACCCCCAGGACTGTAAGAGAATAAATGTGTGTTGTTTTATTATTTTCTTCATTTTTATTGATGTCTTAATGGTTTATAAATTGTGGGGTTTTAGCTGTACATTATTATTTGTCTGTCACCATGTGGATGCATCCCTTCACCCCTTGTACCCACCCCCTACCCCTCTTCCCCCTGGTAACCACCAACCAGTTTTCTCTGTTCGTGTGTTCGTTTATATTCCACATATGAGTGAAATCATGCGGTGTTTGTCCTTCTCTCTCTGGCTAATTTCACTTAACATAATACCCTCTAGATCCAGCCATGTTGTTGCAAATGGGACAATTGTGTCTTTTTTTATGGCTGAGTAGCATTCTATTCTATATATATACCACGTCTGTATCCAATCATCAGTCGAGGGACACTTGGGTTGCTTTCACTTCTTGGCTATAGGGAATAATGCTGCAATGAACATAGGGGTGCATACGCCTCTTGTGATGGTTGATTTCATGTCCCTTGGGTAGACACCCAAGAGTGGGATTGCTGGATCATAAGGTATTTCTATTTTTAATTTTTTGAGGAATCTCCATACTGTTTTCCATAGAGGCTGCACTAGTTTGCATTCCCACCAGCAGTGAATGAGGGTTCCCATTTCTCCACAACCTCTCCAGCATTTGTTGTTTTTTGTCTTGGTGATTATAGCCATTCTAATGGGTGTAAGGTGATATCTTAGCATAGTTTTGATTTGCATTTCCTTGATGATTAGTGATGTTGAACATCTTTTCACGTGTCTGTTGGCCATCTGTATATCTTCCTTGGAGAAATGTCTGTTCATATCCTCTGCCCATTTTTTGATCTGGTTGGTTGTTTTTTTTTGTTGTTCAGTTGTGTGAGCTCTTTATATATTATGGAGATTAATCCCTTGTCAGATATATGATTTGCAAATATTTTCTCCCAGCTGGTGGGTTGTCTATTCATTTTGATCCTGGTTTCATTTGCCTTGTAGAAGCTCTGTAGTCTGATGAAGTCCCACTTGTTTATTTTTTCTTTTGTTTCCCTTGTCCGAGTAGACATGGAATCCGAAAGGATCCCTTTATGACTGATGTATTGCCAATTAGTGTACTGCCTATATTTTCTTCCAGGAGTTTTATAGTTTCAGGTCTCACTTTCAGGTCCTTAATCCATTTTGAGTTGATTTTTGTGTATGGCGATAGAATATTCTCTACTTTCATTCTTTTGCCTTTGGCTGTCCAATTTTCCCAGCACCATTTCTTGAAGAGACTTCCCTTTCTCCATTGTATGTTCTTTGCTCCTTTGTCGAAGTAAATGTGTGTTGTTTTAATCCACTATGTTTGTGGTAATTCACTACAGCAGCAATAGGAAATGAATACACTCTGCTAGGCCCTAATTCTTGCATCAGCCTTGCAAGGAAGAGGTCATTACTTCCACCGACAGATGGAGAAACTGAAGCTCAGAGAAACTAAGTGACATTCCCAAGGCCGTACAGCTGGTGAGTATCATAGCTGGGATTTAGACATGGGCCATTCCAACAGACCCCACTGCCCCTCTACACAGGGCACAAATGGGACCCAACCCCAGGGCTCGGGACACTACCCAGCCTGCTTCCACTTCACTAGCTGTGTGGCTTGGGGTGAGTTACTTAAACCCCTTGTGTCTCTGTTTCGTCATCTATAAAATGGGATCATAACCATAACAGAGCTAGGCACACAGTAAGCAGGTAACCCACTGTATCCATTATTGTTCTCGTGTTATACCGAACTGCCATTGGATTGCATTTGTTCATGCATTTATTCCATAGGACCAGGGCCCCTCACAGAAGGCTGTGCTCCACGTGCTTCTGTACTAGCACTGTCTCATCCCCAGAGTCCAGGGAGGTCAGGCATGCAAAGGCCTGGGGTTGATACTAGGGGCCAATAGCTCACATTCAACCCACCCACAGCACCCCCAACCCCACACCCAGTGTCCGTGCCTTGCCTAAAGCGAGCCCTCGCTATCTGCGAGGGAAATGGAATAACGCGTCCTGGGGAGGCATCCTGGGGAGAGGCAAGTGTGTTCAGGGAAGGGTTCCTATCCAATCTGTCAGTGTGGTGACCCGGTCTCCCGGTCAGGCCCTCAGGACTGAGGACAGGACGGCATCTGTGGCAGTGAGCCGTGCCCTGTGGCTTGGGAGCGGGGTCCTCCCCTGGCTCTGGCACCACAGTGGGGACTGACCTATGACAAGACTTCTCCCCTCTCTGGGCCTCGTTCCACTTGGGCAAGAGGAGGCGCTTGATTTTGATAATCATAATATATACATGGATCAAATGCTTTGTGATTGTTAGCTAACTTAGTCCTTACAACACTCCCATCTATGAGTCAGTGTTATTATCAACCCCATTATACAGATGAGAAAACCAAGGCACAGAGGACAAGCTGTTTTTCTAGAGTGGCTTTGGTTGCCAGGTGGTTTGGGTTCAGAGCCTGTAATCATGATATCTAAGACAAGAAACGTTATTGGGCTTAAGAATTACCTGAGGACTGGTTTGAAAGGCAGCTTCCCACAAAAAAAAGAAGAAAAAAAAGCCAGCTTCATGAGGCTTTTCTGTAGGGATTATGATTCTGGAGGTTTGGCAAAGCCCAGGAGCCTGTCTCTCTCTTTAATTGTTTGTATTTCCAAATGGGTATGAGCTCCTTTTTTTAAAATTGTGGTAAGAAAAAGCACATAACTTTAAATTTTCCATCTTAACAATTTTTAAGTGTACAGTTCAGTAGTGTTAAGTATATTTACATTAATGTGCAATAGATGTCTGGAACTTTTTCATCTTGCAAAACTGAAACTCTATACCTGTTAAAGACTAATTTCCCCTCCCCCTTCCCCCAGCCCTTGGCAACCACCATTTTCTGTTTTTATAATTTTGACTACTTCAGATACTTCATATGAGTGGAATCATAAAGCATTTGTCCTTTTGTGCCTGCTTTATTTTGCTTAGCAAAATGTCCTCAAGGTTCATCATGTTGTAGCATGTGACACAATTTCCTTTTTTGTGTGTGTGTGCAGGGGAAGATTCTCTCTAAGCTAATATCTGTTGCCAATCTTCCTCCTTTCTTCTTCTTTTTTTTTAACCCCCAAAGCCCCAGTACATAGTTGTGTATAGTTGTGAGTTCTTCTGGTTCTTCTGTGTGAGCCACTGCCACAGCATGGCTGCTGACAGACGAGTGGTGTGATTCCATGCCCAGGAACTGAACCTGAGCTGCCAAAGAGGAACATGTGAACTTTAACCACTGGACCGTCAGGGCTGGCTCCAGAATTTCCTTCTTTTTAAAGGCTGCATAATATTCCACTGTATGTATGTACCACATTTTCTCTTTCCATTCATCTGACAATGGACACTTGGGTTGCTTCTGCCTCTTGGCTGCTGTGAATAATGATGCAATGAACATAGGGGTGCGAATATCTCTTGGAGACTCTGTTTTCAATTTTTGGTGGTACATACCTGGAAGTAGGATCACTGGGCCAGATGGTAATTCTACTTTCAATTTTTTTTTTTTTTTTTTGTGGGGAAGATCAGCCCTGAGCTAACATCCGTCGCCAATCCTCCCCTTTTTGCTGAGGAAGACTGGCCCTGGGCTAACATCCATGCCCATCTTCCTCTACTTTATATGGGACGCCGCCACGGCATGGCTGACAGGCAGTGCGTCGGCGGGCGCCCGGGATCCGAACTCGCGAACCCCGGGCTGCCAAGCACGGACTAAACCGCTGCGCCACCGGGCGGCCCCTCTACTTTCAATTTTTTTGAGGAACCTCCATACTGTTTTCCATAGCGGCTGCACCATTTTACATTCCCACCAACAGTGCCTGAGGGTTCCAATTTCTCCACATCCTCAGCGACGCTTGTTGTTTTCTGTCTGTTTGATAGTAGCCGGCCTAATGCCTGTGAGGAGATATCTCACTGTGATTTTGATTTGGAACCTGACATTTTTGAAAGCTCCCCAGGCAATTCCCAGATGGGACTTGGGCTACCCTTTGAGAATCAGGGCTCTAAGATGTTTCCTAGTTCAAAAAAACTCAATGACACTGAGTATGAGGGGAACAAGCACCCCAAGATGACAGTAGCGGGGAGCTCGACACCTCCACAGCTCGTGGGGGCTCCACGCTCAGCCTCGCTCATCTCTGCGCCCTCTGATCTCCTGACACCGTGGCTCACTGTGAGCCTCACAGCAAAGATATTTGGGGAGTTCTGGCAGGTGGAACTCCTTATTTCTGCTTCTTAAGGATGAAAGTTTCAGCCTGTGGAATTTAACCGGAGGCAGAAAGTCAAATCTTCACCTTGAAGGGAGAAAGCCAGGCACAGAAGACAGCTGGATCGGCTCAGGGCCTGCTCTCCAATTTGCAAAATTCCAAGTCTATTGCTGAGGAAGTGGAACTGCCATATGGCATCAGCCTTGCCGGTGCTCCCAGCCAACCCCAGAAAAAAGCTGAGGCATCAGAGAGGAAAATGCCCTGCCCTTTTGTCCATCAGAATGTCAGGGCTCCAGGCGGTGACTTGTTCCCACATTCAGCTGGGAAGCTCAGCCCCGTGCCAGAGGAGCAGCAAGATAGGGACAAAATAATGACTTCTGGAGTGGCCCTGACATGTCGAATTATCTGCTTTCCCCTTCAGCTGTCCTCACCCTGCAGGCTGCAAGGAGACTTTATGCCAGGCAGCTCGATTAAGACTTTCAGGCCAGAGGCGAGGGAGGGGGCACAGCCGGAATACTCCAAGTCTGGTGAAACGGCCTACAGAGCTGCCGCGCACGCCCAGGAGCGTTATTTATGGCACTGGCCACGGGGGCTGATTTGTGCCTTCCTCCTGCTCCATCTGGCCCTCCCTGGCAGGGCTCCCGGCTTGACTTACCACAGGCAGGGCCATATGTCCTGCCAGCCCTCAGAGGGCCTGCCAGTGACAGGGGCAGGGAGGAAAGATGAGAGCTAATTCCTTTCCTTTCCACAGTGCTGGCCCCACAGAAGGAGGGCCCCACCCATCCCTGTGCTCCCCAGAGCCCCAGGTGAAAACCCCATACCTGGGTGGAGTACCATAGAGTCAGAAAACCAGGATTCCTTTCTGGAACTGGAGGCAGGAGCCGCCCATCCCTCCCTCCTTGCCCCACCCATTAGTGACAGTGACTGGTACAGGCCTCAGTTGGCTCCAACCAAAGGGTGGGGGTGGTACCTGCTTGGGCTCTGCGTCAGACAGGCTGAAATGGTATCTCCAGAGATGGCACCATCCATCCCCCTCCCCATGTGCACCTGCTGATCCTCCCATCGGGAGGTGGGTCTGTTTCCTCCCCTTGAATCGGGGCTGGTCTTGTGGCTTGTTTAACCAACAGAATGTAGTGGGAGCGACCCTCAGGAGATCTAGCCACTTCTGCTTTTGTGCTCTTTGGGAAGCCACCACCATGCTTTAAAGAAGCTTTGATGACTGAATGCTGAGCCACCAAGTGGGGAGAGAGAGGCCACGTGGTGGAATGCCAAGTGAGGCCTTCTGGACCTTCCAGCGCAGCCCAGTGACCAGCTGAGTGAGTGACCCTCACCGTCACCAAAAACCACAGACAGGTTTACAGCACAACTGGTGACAAGATATCTCCATGAAGCCTAAAATACAAGGGACTGAGGACAAACTGTGGATGGCTACAGGGCTGGAATTTGTGGGAGAAGAAGCAGGGGAAGCAATGGGGGCAGCATCTGGTGACCTGAAAACAGGAGAACCCCAAATAAATGACAGATATTGGTGGGAAAGTACAGTGGCCAGTTTGAGAAGAGCAGCTGACACTGGAGTGTGGCTAAGTGCGAGGGGCTCAAAGAGGCTGGAGCAGCCCTACTCCTCTAAACTCTTGAAAGAGATCCTCCAAGGCTCCCTGCCCTGTGGGGCCAGGACTCCACAGTGGGGAGAAACTGCTGGTCGTGGAATAAAATTGAGCCACAGAATAGGGACAACAGAAATGAAGGAAAGAGAAGGGCCAGAAAAAAGTGGATGCGCTCATTACGAATTTATTGCCTCTCTGCTCCAACACACCCTTTCTTCCTCATATCAGATGAGCTCACAAGGAATTGTGTATATTTCCTAGTTCTGTCCACCAAAAACACTAGACACAGTGATCAACCCAACAGCAGCGAGCTTCCCGAGAGCCCAGATTGTGGTCTTGAAATATCATTTCCCAAGAAAAGAAATCAGCCTTCTTGGAGAAATGCCTGGTTTCAAGTCTGGAGCAGGAAGATACAAAGTACAAGATGAGCCTGGACAGCCCTGACGTAACAGCAGGAAGCTCTCGAAGACTAATAGGATCATGTCAATAGGACTCAGGAACCAGTTTGAAGAGGCTCCCACTGGACCATGTGAGCTCTACTAAGGATAAGAATTGCAGTGGATTCAAATCAATCAAATAAGTTTCAATCTATAGGTTCATAATGCTTTTAAAAATAATTGGTCACCTTGATAGGGAACCAATTTATTATCTCAGAAACTGGTAAGTAATAGAAATGAATCAAGCATTGATCCTGCCTTCCCTATATGAACTATATCATTGGGTAACCAAATAATAGACAAAGGGAAGCATCTCTTTACAAAAATATTGCAAGCAATAAATGAAAAAGAAATAATAGAATTAGAACATCATTTTGCTAACCCCAGTGAATTAACTGATGTAGGCCTTGAGCATCAGTGGCTGCTAACATCACGAAAGAGACAGCCAGATATTGTGTGCCCCCTGAAGGAAGACCACACCACCAGCTGAAGTGTTGCCAAAGGGATCTGGTCTAAGTCTGATCAATCCCCTGGCTTGGGTCCAGCTGCCAATTTGCCGGAAATACAGGGGACAGAGGAACATGTTGAGTGGCACGCACCATGTGTGCAATCTGCAAAGTCCAGACTGTGGGAAACTCTATGGGTCAAACAGCCCAGGCGGTTCAACAAATTAATTGTAAAGGAAAGAAAAAGGGATGGGGAGTGTGGCCAACACACCCTAAGTGACCTCCACTGAGTCATACCCTTCTATCTCTTCCTCTTGAGTGTGGGTGTGACCTGTGACTTGCCCCTAGCCAATACAATATAGCAAAGGTGATGGGACATCACTGTCATGACTATGGTTTGTTATATAAGACTCCATCTTAGCAAACTGGAGGGAGAGACTCCTACTAGTCCTGAATAAGAAAACAGCCAAGCTATGAAAGGCCTATGGAGAGGACCAGATGGCAGGAAATTGCAGGCAGCCTCTAGAATCCAAGGGCTGCCTCCAACCAAACATAGCCAGCAAACATCTGGGGCCCCCAGTCACACAACCACAAGGAAATGAATTCTGCCAACAACCAAATGAGCTTGGAAGTGGACTCTTCCCCAATTGAGCCTCCAGATGAGAACACAGCCTGGACAACACCTTCATTTCAGCCTGTGAGACCCTGAGCAAGAAGACCCAGTGAAGCCACACCTAGCCTTTGACCCACTAAATTTGTGATAATTTCTTAGCAGCATAGAAAAACTAATACAGAAGGAGAAAACATGTAGATTAAAGGAGATAATAAAAGACATATCAAGTTTTTTTTTCCTATCTCGTCCTTTTTATTTGCACCTTTTTTGTGTGTGTGCTACAACACGGACAGACCTTGAGAACATTATACTAACTGAAATAAACCAGCTGCAAAAAGACAAGCACCGTAGGATTCCACTTATATAAGGTACTTAGAGTAGTCAAAACCATAGGGACAGAAAGTAAATGGCTGTTGCCGGGAGCTGGGTGGAGGGGGGAATGCAGAGTTATTGTTTAACGGGTACAGAGTTTCACTTTTGTAAAATGAAAAGAGTTCTGGAAATGGATGGTGGTGATGGTGACACAACAAAGTGAATGTACTTAATACCATTGAACTATACACTTAAAAAATGATTAAGGTAGTAAATTTTATGTTTATGTGCATTTTACCATGATAAAAAGTATTGGGAAGGGGGGCCAGCCTGGTGGGATGGTGGTTAAGTTCACCTGCTCTGCTTTGGTGGCCTGGGGTTTGTGGGTTCGGATCCCGGGCATGGACCTACACACCACTCATCAAGCCATGCTGTGGCAGCATCCCATATACAAAATGGAGGAAGATTGGCACAGATGTTAGCTCAGGGACAATCTTCCTCACCAAAAAGTAAATAAATAAATATTGGGGAAAACTACCCACCAAAAGAAAAGATATATCAAGTTTTTTTTCTTGTCATTCTTTTTTATTTGGGCCTTTCCAATTTGTTTCTTGTTTGTTCCTTTCCACTCTTGTTTCTTTTTTAATAGACCTTGTTTTTTAGAGCAGTGTTAGGTTCACAGCAAAATTACTCAGAAAGTACAGAAAGTTCCCATATGCCCTTGCCTCTCTCCACCATCATCAACATCCCACACCAGAGGAGTACCTTGATTACAACCAATATTTGCATTTTTTTAAACTTTTTATTTTGAACTAATTGTAGACTTGGAGAAAAGTTGCAAGAATAGTACAAAGATTTTTCTTATATCCTTCACTTTGCTTCCCTTAATGTTAACATCTATCATAACCAAGAATAGGAAGTTTTAACATTGGTACAGTATTAGTAATTAAACTGCAGACCTCACTTTAATTTCATGAATTTTTCACTAATATCCCTTTTTGGTTCCAGGATCTGACCCAGGATCCCATATTGCATTTAGTTGTTATTTCTTCTTAGCCTCCTCTAATCTGTAAGTCTTTCCTTGTCTTTTATGACATGTATCAAAAAATGTTTTAATGAGCAAGCCAAAACAATATTTTTTTAAAAGTAGAACAAAGTTGGAAGACTTACACTACCTGTTTTCAAGACTTTCTATAAAGCAACAGAGTCAAGAAAGTGTGGCGCTGGTGTAAGAATAGACCTACAGATGAATGGAAGAGAAAAGAAGTCCAGAAGTAGACCCACAGATTTATGGTCTATTGATATTCAACAAAAGTGCCAAGGTCATTAAATGTGGAAAGAATAGTCTTTTCAACAAGTGATGCTGGAAGAACTAGATATCCATTTGAAACAAAAAGACACTCAATCCTTATACCATACACAAAATTTAATTTGAAATGGATCATAGATGTAAGTGTAAAAGTTAAAAGTAAAAATCTTATAAAGAAAAACATAGGAGGATATCTTTGTGACCTTGGGGTGGGCAAAGATTTCTTAGATAGGTCACAAAAAGGATGAGTCATTAAAAAATAATAAATTAGACTATTAATAGATAAATCAATTAATTAAAACTTCAAGTCTTCAAAAGACACTGTTAAGAAAATGAAAAGACAAGTCACAGACTAGGAGAAAATATTCTTAATACATATATCTGAAAAAGGACTGGTATTCAGATTATATGAATAATTCCTACAACTCAATAATAGTAAGAAAAATGATCCAGTTTTTAAAATGGGCAAAAGACTGACTGTACACTTAAAAATCGTTAAGATGGTAAATTGTATGGTATGTATATTTCACCACAATTAAAAAAATTTTTAATGGGCAAAAGACTTCTTTTATTGAGGTAACATTGGTTTATAACACTATATAAATTTCAGGTGTACATAATTATGTTTCAATTTCTGTGTAGATTACATCATGTTCACCACCCAAATACTAATTACAATCCATCACCACACACATGTGCCTAATCACCCCTTTTGCCCTCCTCCGTCCCCCCTCCCCCTCTGGTAACCACCAGTTCAATCTCAGTCTCCATGTGTTTGTTTGCTGTTGTTGTTATCCTCTATTTATGAGTGAGATCATATGGTATTTGACTTTCTCCCTCTGATTTATTTCACTTAGCATAATACCCTCAAGATCCATCCCTATTGTCACAAATGGCAAGATTTCATCCTTTTTTATGGCTGAGTAGTATTCCATTTTATATATATATAGTTGTATATATGTACATACATAATATATATTGTTATATATAGTGTTGTGTATATATATAGTATACATGTTGTGTGTGTGTGTATATATATATATATATATATATATACACCACATCTTCTTTATCCATTCGTCCCTTGATGGGCACCTAGGTTGCTTCCAAGTCTTGGCTATTGTGAACAATGCTGCAATGAACACAGGGGTGCATGTATCTTTACTTATTGGTGTTTTCATGTTCTTTGGATAAATACCCAGCAGTGGAATATCTGGATCATATGGTAGTTCTATTCCTAATTTTTTGAGGAATCTCCATACTGTTTTCCAGTGGCTGCACCAGTTTGCACTCCCACCAGCAGTGTATGAGGGTTCCCTTTTCTCCACATCCTCTCCAACACTTGTTTTCTGTCTTGTTAATTATAGCCATTCTGACGGCCATGAGGTGATATCTCATTGTAGTTTTGATTTGCATTTCCCTAATAATTAGTGATGTTGAACATCTTTTCATGTGGCTGTTGGCCATTTGTATATCTTCTTTAGAAAAATGTCTGTTCACATCTTTTGCCCCTTTTTTAATTGGTTGTTAGTTTTTTTGTTGTTGAGATGTATGAGTTCTTTATATATTTTGGATATTAACCCTTATCAGATATATGGTTTGCACATATCTTCTCCCAGTTGTTAGGTTGTCTTTTTGTTTTGTTGATGGTTTCCTTTACTGTGCAGAAGCTTTTTCGTTTGATGTAGTCCCATTTGTTTATTTTTTCTATTATTTCCCTTGCCTGGTCGGACATGGTACTTGAAAATAGGCTGCTAAGACTGATGTTGAAGAGTGGGAAAAAGATTTGAAAAGATCTTTTAGAAAAGAAGATATCAAAATATCAGACTGTACACCTTAAGTATATACACTGTTTATTTGTCAGTCATACCTCAATAAAGCTGGAGTGAGGGGGGAAAGAAGATGTATGAATGGACAATAAGCACATGAAAAGATGCTTAACATTATTGGTTATTAGGGAAATGCAAAGTAAAACTATAATGGGATACCACTACATACATTTTTTAACCATAGAATGGTTAAAAAAAAACTGATTTTAAAAAACTGACAATTCTAAATGCTAGTGAGGATGCAGAGTAACTGGAACTATTGCTGATGAGAATGTAAAATGGTGCATACACTTTGGAAAACAGTTTGACAGTTTCATATGAATTTTAACACACACCTCCTACACAACCTAGCAATCCCACTCCTGGGTGTTTACCCAAGAGAGTGAAAGCATGTGTCCATACAAAAACCTGTATGCCAAAGTTGATAGCAGCTTTATTTGTGATAACCAAAAACTGGTAACACCCCATATGTCCATCAAAAGAAGAATGCATAAACAAATTTGATATATTCATTCAATGGAATACTACACAGCAACCAAAAGGAAGAAATACTGATACAGGTTACAACATGAATGAATTTCAAAACCATTATGCTGAATAAAAGAAGCTATTCACAAAAAAGAATATACCATACGAGTTCATTTGTATGAAATTTTATAAAAGGGAAATCTAATCTACAGTGACAGATTGTAGATCAGTGGTTGCCGGGGCCTAGGTGTGGGGGAGGGGTGGAATGTAAAGGGGCACAAAGGAATTTTTTTAGGTGACGGAAATGTTCTTATATCATAATTGGTGGTTACGTGACAGTACATACTTGTCAAAACTCATGGACTTGTACACTTAAAATTGGTGAATTTTCTTGGATGTAAATTATACCTCAATAAAGTTACTTTTTAAAATGGGCAAGACTGGACTACAGTGCCTAGAGACGCACACGTGGGTGACACACTCCATGGAATTGAATACTATGAGTCGGGGTGGTAGGAACTGTTGGAGGGAGGCAGGTGTTGTACCTGGGATGGGGCAAGGAGAGGCTTCTGGGGGGGAGGGGGAGGCACAGCAAAGTTCTAGTTCTTGACACGGGTGATGATTATAAGGGCATTTGCCTTATAAAAATTCACGAAGCTATAACTTTATTTTCTGTAGTTTCCTGTGTCTGATTTTGTTTTATAATGAAATGGTAAAAAATAAATTTAAAGTAATACTAACAGGGGCCGCCCGGTGGCGCAGCGGTTTAGTTCGTGCTTGGCAGCCCAGGGTTTGCGAGTTCGCATCCCGGGCGCCCGCCGACGCACTGCCTGTCAGCCAGGCTGTGGTGGTGTCCCATATAAAGTGGAGGAAGATGGGCACGAATGTTAGCCCAGGGCCAGTCTTTCTCAGCAAAAAGGGGAGAATTGGCAACAGATGTTAGCTCAGGGCTGGTCTTCCCCACAAAAAAAAAAAAAATAAATAACAAAATAAAGTAATACTAACATTTCTTGAGCACTTGCCATGTGCAAAGCACAGCTCCAAATGTATCACTTGTATGAATTCTTTTAATCCTCCCCACAACTCCACGAGGTTGGTTCTGTTGTTATTTCCAGTAAAGAGGTGAGGAAACTGAGGCACGAAGAGGCTAAGAGATTGGCCCAAGGCCCCACAGCTACAGAGTGGCAGAGCCGAGGTTTGCAGCAGGCCACGTAGCTCCCGCGTCTCTGTTCTCAATCACAGAGGTAAAGAGAGGCTCTGATGGGTCATGGGAGAGAAGACTCTTCAGAAGGGGTGTGGCTACCTTGCTAGTCCTGGTGGACGGTGCTAAGAGGCTCAGTAACAAGAGGATATTAAGGTAGGAGTTTCAAAACCAAAATGCGCCACACACTTCACTTGTTTCCTTCAGAAATCTTTACTGAGCCCCTCCTGTGTGCCAGACACTGTCCCAGGCTTCTGGGGCCCCAGCAGTGAGCACCACAGGCAGAAATCCCTGCCCTTGTGGAGCTGACATTGCAAACCTTCCCACGCCTCAGTTTTTCCAGCTGTAAAATGGGTACTCAAAGATGTAGTTAGGCATTTGAAAAGAAAACAAGGGAGTATGAGAAATGCTCAGAGGTTTCCGGTGACAATGGATGAACCAGACCTTGACGGCAACGTGGGTCATCTCTGCAGCATCATCAAGAGCAGGCAGGCGAGACAACAGATCCAACAGCTGTAAACGTGTGGCGTTCCCTGAACTCTGCTGGTTTTGACTCATTATCAAATAATTCAGGAAAATAATCACAGCAGCTGAAGTCAGAGGAGCTGCCCCAAACAATGACAGGCAAAGAGGTGGCAGTCACTAAGGGAGAGGTTGTCCATGGCATGGTTTGCCCGAGTCGAAGGGATGGTCAGGCTCCATTTATAGGAGAAATCACACCCTCAGCCCCACAGCGCTCGATGTAGGTGACTCGTGTGTATAAGTGTGCATGTGTGTGTGTGTCCGGGAATGCATCGGCAGCCATCTACCTACATAGCACAAACTCATATATGCCATCGGAGCTATAAATGAAAGTTTGCAGCACAGATGGCTCTTTTGAGGAGGATTCTTCAGGAGCGGGAAGAGGTAACACACTCCAGGATTAGAAAGCTATTCTAGAAGTGGTGAAGGCAGATGTGGGAGAAGGTGAGGACGTCTGGTTTACTGTTGTTACAGCCAGTGCATCACCCTACCTGGGCTGTGAAAGAGTGCCCTCCATCCCATTCCCAGAGCCTCAGAAATTAGAGGCCACTGTGCTGGCCATGGGGCTGCTGCTCCCCAGGTCTTCCTCCATTCCTGCTGTGACACAGGAGATTTTATTAATGGCTCTGGAAACTCAAATGGAAAGAAATTACCACTAGAAAATCTTTATGAGCCATCGTTATTCATTTCCAACCTGAGGGGTTCCCAGAGGCCCCTGGGACCTAGACCCTAACTTCCGTCTTTGGCAGTAGCCCTCAAGAGGTTATAGATTCCTCCAACTCGGAGGTTCTCAATGTTGGCTGCTTTAGAAACTGCTGCTGCCCAATACCCATGGCCACCAGAAGACGTGTAGAAGAACATTCTCAGCAGCTTTACTTATAATGGCCAAACACTGGAAACAACTTAGATGTCCATCAACTGGTAAATGAATAAACAAATTGTGGTATGTCTATACAATGGAATGCTACTCAGCAACAGAAAGTAACCAACCGCTGATGCCTAGGACATGGATTCTCACAGACTTAATGACGGAGAGGAGCGGGTAACCAGACACAAACGAATACACACTGTGGTGACATCAGTCAGAATAGTGTGTACCTGGGAGTGGAGCTGGGGGCATTTGACTGGAAAGGGAGACTTCAGCGGTACTGGTCATATTCTCTCTCTTGATCTGGATGGGTGTTAGCATGGATTTACACATCCACCCGTAAAAATACATTGAGTTGTAACCTTAAGATTTGTGCACTTTACTATATGTATATTACACATCAAGAAATATTAAAAAGTAAGATACTAATACCTGGGTCCCACCCCCAGAGTGTCTGACTTAATCAGTCTGGGGTGTGGTCTGGGTGAATGGATTTTTAAAAGCCTCCCAAGGGATTTTGATGGGCAGCAGGGATGAGACCAAACCCAGGGAGAGCCAGAGCCCCTCCTTTCACGGCTCTGAATTCCGGGCGCTGGCTCCCTGTCCCCGACCTTGCCCCAGCAGGAAGACCCCATTGCAGAGGGGCAGCCTAAGGCAGCCGGAAGCCTGCGGCTCTGCAGAGTCCAGTCCCATCACTTCTTACCTCTGTGACCTTGAGCAAGAAAGAATCTATTTCCCTAAGCCTCAGGTTTTTTGAAATTTTTTGTGTCTTCAACACGTGGCAGGTAACATACCCATATCTCACGCACAATATAGGGTGGGAGTGGTAAAAATGAGGTTGGTCTTTATATAGGTAATCTCTTTGAAACATCCATTCGATCCCATCACTACCACTTGAAACCTTTCCATGGCTTTTCATTGCACTTTGAATAAAATCCCAACTCCTCCCTGAGGCCGGGTGCCTGTCTGGCTTCGCCTTGTTTGCCACGTCCTGGCCACACCAGGTGGCTTTCAGTTCAAGCGCTCCTCTGCAGTAGGGCCCTTCACAGGAATCGTTCCTCAACCCCAGCCTGACTCCTCCGAAGGTCTCAGCTGAAATATCACCTCCTCACTCCCCATTACTCTCTGTCACTGCATCCTGATCATTTTCTCCATAGATCTAAGCATGTAATAGAGGTACTTGTTGCTTGGCGTGGGATCCATGGGTGTTCCTGCCCCCACCCTTGCCCCACCATCTGGCCCAGTGCCAGGTGCTCAGTGCCTAACTCTTGAATGGAATTCAGTGAACTCAAGGATGCACTGTCACCGGAGAAGTCTTTTGTAGTGTCAGAGGGTATTATTATTCATCCTCCTTCCTTGCTCAATAACCTCCAATCTCCTCCCCTCTCCCTGAGGTTGCTGTTTATTCCTGAAACATTTATCAAGTAGACCTAACATGTGTGAGACATTATGCTAACTGCTGGAGAGGACACTGAGAGAGGAGAGAGGCAGGGTCCCTGCCCACAAGAAGGCTCCACGCAGGGATGCCGACACCTACAGGCCTACCACCCAGGGGTGAGCTGGGAAGTGCTGTGGGATCCCTCCTCATCCTCTTCTCACTCCACACCCTCTCTAGGTGATCTCAGATCCTCACCAGGGCTTAGATGATTCCCTTACCTAATCTAACCCTGCTCTCTCCTACAGGACAAATTCTGAGTTCTTTATCTAAAATTATGCTGGGTATTTTCACCAGTGTGTCTCATAGGCACAAATGCAGCAAAATCTAAAACTGAATTCATCTCTCATAAACAATTTGATGGTATTTCAGATAAATAGAAGCATAGCTTATTAAGGAAATGATGTTAAGATATTGGCTAACTCTTTGGAGGGAAAAATTTTACATCAGAAAACATTCCAGGAGGATAAAAGATTTAAACATAGAAAATTAAGTCACATAAAGACTTGGAATATTTTTGTAAGTGAACTGGGGAGTTGTTGGAGGGTTTTAAGCAGGGGAGTGACATGGTCTGATGTTGTAGCAGAATCACCCCAGCTACAGTAAAGGGAAGAGACCTGGGAGACTCTATTTCAGTAGACTGCATTCCAGTGTTGCTGCTGGGAAGTGAGCAGTGACACCTGTCTTTTCCTGCTGGCTGGTTTTAAGATCTTCTCTTTGTCTTTGATGTTCTGCAACTTCATTACAACATGTTTAGGCGTGGATTTGTTTTTATTTATCCAACTGGGGATTTGATGAGCTCAATGAATCTGAAGTGTGTCATCTTCCAATAATTCTGGAAAATATTGTGACAGTATCTCCTTCCCACATTCTCTATTATTTCCTTATGAGACAACACCTAGACACGTGTTAGACTCTTTCACTCTATCCTTCACACCTCTTATCCCTTCTTTCATACATTCCATCTCTTTTAATCTCAGAACTGCACTGTGAATATTTTTTCTACTTCTTTGTTCCATTTCACTGATTTTTCTCTTCAAGTGTGTCAACTCTATTATTTATTCTTTTTTAAATTAAGTTTTAAATTTCCATCATTTTAGCTTTCATCTCTAAAAGTTTTATTGTATCTTTTTAAATCTGCTTGACCAATCCTCACATTATGTTGTTCCTTGTCCATATGTTCAAGCTTCTTTTTTAAAAAATTTCTGTAAACATGTTATGAATACATATATTTTTAAGTTGTGGTAAAATATACATAATGTAAAATTTACTATTTTAACCATTTATAAATGTAGTGTTCAGTAGTGTTAAGTGATGCACATTGTTGTGAAACTAATCTCCAGAACTCTTTCCATCTTGCAAAACTGGTGAATACTTATCTTTAAACAATGAAATCACAAAAATACTTGAAGAAACTATAGGTGAATATTTATATCATCTTGAGATGTGGAGCGACTTTTTAGGCATTGTACTGAAGTCTGAAACCATAAAGATTTGAATATAAAGAAATGTGAAACTTCTACGTTAAAATATCATGAAAGTCAAGACAAATGAAAAACTGGGGGAAATTCTTGAAAAATATGTGACAAAGGGTTAATAGCTTTATATGTAAAGAGTGATTTCAAATCAAAAGAAAAAACTCTCAATAGGAAAATAGGTAATGGAAATGAACAGACGATTTATGAAAGAAGGAACACAAATGCCTAAAAAGAAAAAAAAACAAAGTTTAACCAAAGAAGTAATCAAGAAAAGCAAATTAAAAGAGCAATGAGATTAATATTTATTAGACTGACAAAAATTAACAGGAATATTATCCAGTGTCAGCGGCGTTGGTAAAGAAGTGAGCCTTGTTAATAACTGCTGACTAGAATGTAGTTGATTATGCTTTCCTAGAAGTCAGCATGACATATGTCAAAAACCTAAAAGCGTGTGCTTTGTTACTCAACAATTACACTTCCGGGGATTTTTCCTAAGGAAAATATTGGACAAGGGTGCAGAGATGTATGTGGCATTGTTACTTATAATGGTGAAGGATTTTAAAAATATATATCCAATCACCGAGGGTTAGTTAAACTATCCATCAGTGGACTACTGCGTAGTCATTACAATTGAAGGTATTAACATGAAAAGAGATCAATGAAGTATTGGTAAGCGGAAAAAAAACAGGTTACCAAACACATCATACATAATGTACATCCAAACATCCCATTTTTGTCAAAAAATATATTTGCTTGGGGGCATGTGAGTTTGGAAGACATCCCAAGATCTTAATAGCGATTATCTTTGGTTGATAGGATTCTGTTTTTATTCATTATTATTATTATTTTGTCTGTATGTTCTCTCTTCTCCCGCTCAAAGAGCACGTATTACTTGCATAATACTGAGTTAAGTTACCGGCAGGAAAAACAGAAAATAAAGCAGCAGCGTGTTTCTAAAGGGACACCCAAGCATAAAAGTGACCATTTATTAGCACGAAGTCTCAGAAGCTCGCAGGAGCGGTTTCCACTCGCGTGCGTCCACAAGGCGAGCCGCCAGTCCCTCAGGCACCGCCGAGGCCACCCCAGGCGGCGCGCGGGTCCTAGTGGGGGGCGGGGCGCGCCAGCCCGGAAGAAACGCCGCGCCGCGCATGCCCCTTCCTTTCCAGCTCCTGCTCCGGACGCAGAAGTCGCCGCGGTGAGTTCGTCTAGAGTCCGGGTTCCATCGGCCCCCATCCTGGTCGTCCGGCCGCCGTAGACAACGCGCCTCCTTGGGGTTGGGGTCGGGGGGACCCCTTTCTCGCTCCGCGCACGTCCATTTCTGAGCAGTGACGGAGCCGGGGGCTCACTTCAGGGGGTAGTGGGGTGCTGGTAGGCGAAGATTGGCGTCCCAGTGGCGGAGGAGGGGAGGATGAAGCCATTGCGTCGCGGGGACTAATTGGGCCGGGAGGCTGCGCCCCCTTGCACGCTTTTCCTTCGGGGCAGAACCCCTCAGCCGGGCTGCCTCCTTCTCTGGCGCGCCTGTTTGGGAGAAGAGTGGTAGGAAATAAGGGTGCGAAGGCCTTAGCCCTTTGGTTTGGGGTCAGCGGCCTGTCGTGAATGGAAGACTTCCCTTCTCTGGGCTCTCCCCGCTTGCCTGGGAGTACTGCCGCGCCATCCGCAGTGGGCGCAGTTTCTGGTGGTCCCCAAATACTCCGAGAATGCAGGGTCTGCGCCCCCATTACGCCTTTGTGGTTGTGAGGGTGAAAGTCTGGAGCGGTGCGTACCACCAGCCCCGTTGTGTTTTAACGTCCTGGCAACTTTTTTCTTCCCTGAAGTGTATTTCGGGGATGGAGGAGAGAACTGGTAACTGGTGGGTTTCAGTTTGGGGAAGTTTGAATTCTTTTCTGCACGTTTTCTATGGTGCGTTTGATATTTCAACTCATTGGCTAGTGATTTCGTGGGGTCGTTTCGGGGTCGTGAACTTGGTTACGGGACTCTGACCACATTGCTTAGAAGTGCTTTTGGTGATCGCTTGTTTTTTGCAGATGTTGATGCCCAAGAAGAACCGGATTGCCATTTATGAACTCCTCTTTAAGGAGGGAGTGATGGTGGCCAAGAAGGATGTCCACATGCCTAAACACCCTGAGCTGGCAGACAAGAATGTGCCCAATCTTCACGTCATGAAGGCCATGCAGGTAGCCGGGGGCTGCTGGAGTGGGGTGCAGATGGAGGGATTGTCCACTGATTGTTCAAGGCAGATCCCAAGGAGAGGTGAGGACAGCCAGAGCTGCTTGCTGCCTTGAAGGGCTGTGAGGTAGATACACTGTGAGACTTGTCTCCTGTGCAGTTTAGTTTCCCTTTGCAACATGATGCTAGCTTCAAGTGTCTGATTGTGTCTTAACTGTGGTATTCTGTCTTAACAGTCTCTCAAATCACGAGGCTACGTGAAGGAACAGTTTGCCTGGAGACATTTCTACTGGTACCTTACCAACGAGGGTATCCAGTATCTCCGTGATTACCTTCACCTGCCCCCTGAGATCGTGCCTGCCACCCTGCGCCGCAGCCGTCCTGAGACTGGCAGGCCAAGGCCCAAAGGTATGGTGCCCAAATAAACGCTCCAAGGGCCTGCTTAGAAGCTGCCCTTTGAGGGGGAAGGGGTATATGTGAAACGGTGGGTTTTTTGTTTTTGTGCAGAAGTGGTTTTACAATACACCAGTGGTGTCATCTTTAGAGAGACCGTTGGCATGTGGGACCTTGGGTCAAGTCCTGGAACCTTTGTCCCTTTATGGAACTGGACTTCTTCAGGCCATCCTCAGAGATGGTGTTAAATGCAGAATGTTAGTCTGGACAGACACATGTGGTAGAACGTTGAGTAGAACTTTCCCAGGAGAAGGAGGTTGTGGTTGTCCCCAAGAAGTCCAGAGCAAAGCTGTTTGCCACATGTGAAAGAAATGAAGGGTTTTGTAGTTTCTTGGCAATAGGAGCAAAAACAGTCAAAAATGCAAATAGGGGAGAACAAGTGTATATATGATCATGGTGTGAAAGGATATGCTGCTATGTGAAGGGAATTATTTTCTGACTGGAGATCATTGCTGGCTCGCAGTTGCATTTTGTCAAGGTTATGGTTCCCTTTCTTTAGGTTCTGAAAACACTTGTCATGGGAACTTTGTAGGAGGAGCAGTTTGTGGGCTTGGGTGATGAGATGCAGAGATTCTTAAAAACATGATCATCAGCCTGTCCTGGTTCCCCTGGACAGAGACTTCGTGGAGCTCAGGAATTTGTATTTTTTATGAAAGCTCCCTAGGGGGTTCTGGTGGTTAGATAGATTTATGTGTCTTTAGAGCAAAGGTCCTCCACTGAATCTTGGAATCACTTGGGGGGAACACCATTGTTTGTGCCCCCACAGATGCTGATTTAGTTGATGTCGGTGGGGACCAGCATTAACTTTAGCCACTCACTACAGGTTCAGTCTTATTTCTTCTACTTAAAAAAAAGTCTAATTCTATGGACTCTAGGTAAGTTCTACAGTAACTGGGTAGAGAGAATACTAGATTAAATTTCCAGTGTTTATGAGAATGTTTTTAAGGCAGCTTTTAAAAATCTTTGCCTTAATATATATTCCACAGCCTAGTGAGGTATGTGGAGAAGCCCAGGGGGAACTAAAGGATTCTTGGTGGCCTCTGTTTATGTACTTGGAGGTGGGGCTTTCAGTTTATGATGCTTCTCTTCCCATTTGCACGGGGAAGTTTTCCACTTCAGAGATGAGTCAAGTTCAAAATTTTGGCTATTCAGATGTTTGTAGGAATGGCTGGATTTCTCAATTTGCCAAGTATCTGGGAAATACACATTTAATATTGGGAAGTACAATAGAAGAAAGCAATCCTTTTGCAGATATGTGGTATTTCCATTAAGATGTGTGTTCTCCTAGGTCTTTGAGGAACCAAAAAGTCAATGGTGACAAGTTTGTAGCTGACAGTTGTGGGTGTAGGAGTTCCTGTCCCCATTAACCCGGCATAACTTAAGTTGTTGCCCAGTGAGAATAGGAGAGAGATGCCAGTGTTCTTGGCCTGAGGGAACAGAGTTCCCACAGTGCCCTATGTTCACAGTATGGTTTAATTTGTATAGGTCTGGAGGGAGAGCGACCTGCAAGACTCACACGAGGAGAGGCCGACAGAGATACCTACAGACGAAGCGCTGTGCCCCGTGAGTAATACGTCATCTCTATTTCAGGGATGTTGGGGTAGAATCTCAGGATTCTCAGTCAGCCCTGGCCAGGGCTCAGCCCTTGAAGATGCCAAGGTGACCAGGAAGTATCCTTGGTTTCATTCTCTAGATCATCTCCAGCTGTAGTCCTTTGTGCTTCTTGCCTTATGCAGGGATTTGATGGATGGGAATTAGGAGAAAAGCCCTCTGATCTGAGGACCCAGAAGACTTTAGTTGAAGACCTTTAATTAGAGCAAAACTGAAAACTTTCAGGAAAGCAGCATGCTTTTCTTTTTTTCATGGTTGTGTTCCTGTGTTGTAAGCTGCTGAAGGGCAGGGCCCACTCAGATTACATTTGTTGTTTGTTTATTGCAAAAATAATAGCAGGTGTTTGCTTTGACCTGGAACCAACAGATGTTTGTTCATTCAACAAATATCTATTGAGCGCCTGTGTGTGCCAGGCGCTAATCTAGGAGCTGGGGAGCCGGTAGTATACCTAACAGACAAGAGGCCCTTTTCCGATTGAACTTCCATTTCAGTAGTAGGAGATGAATAAGCAAAAATGTATATGATGGTGTGGGTGCTACAGGGAAAAATTAAAATGGAGGGGGTGTTGCAATTTTCAGTAGAGTTTTCAGGGAAAGTCTTGCAGAAGTGAGGTTTAAGCAAACACCTGAAGGAGGTGAGGGGAGCCAGCCAGTGGCTGTCTAGGGGAAGAGCAAAGGTCCTGTGGGGAAGGTACCCGGCTTGTCTAAACAAGAGAAGACAGCGGGACTGTCAGAGAGAAGGATGTAGGTCTCAGCTCTCTGGGCCATGGTAGGACTTGGGGTTTTACTCTTGAGTAAGATGGGGGCCGTTGGTAGTGTTTTTGCAGAGGAGTGATAGGATTTAACTTGTTTTTAAAGAGTCACTCTGCTGCAGAAGCAGTTCATTGTGATACAGAAGCAAGGCTTTTTTTTTTTTTTTTTTTTTGCTTGAGAAAGATTCACTCTGAGCTAACATTTGTGTCAGTCTTCCTCTATTTTGTATGTGGGTCGCTGCCACAATATGGCCACCAACGAGTGGTGTAGGTCCTGTGCCCGGGAACCGAAGCACAGTGTGCTGAACTTAACCACTAGGCTACGGGGCCGGCCCAGTGGTTGCTCTTATTAGAAGTCACACCACATGGGGAATCAGTCAGGGAGTGGTTTTCCAGAGGATGTAATAGTTGGGCCTGAGCTTCAGGGGTACATAAGTTGAAGGGGGTGGTGAGCATTTCAGGCGAGAGATCGTCATAAACAAATGTACAGAAATGGGGAAGACGTCGTGACTTGCTGGTCAAAAAGGCAGTGTGTGAGCAGAAGGGAGCTTGTGGCAGATGTGATCTGAAATGGGCCAAAGGGAGGCCCCGATTTGAACAAGATTTACTGAAACCATACTCTGTTGGCCCTGCTCCTGCCCCCCGCCCCCCATGAACCATAAAATTTTCTGGTGGCCACACTTGAAGCAAGTGGAAATAGTTGACATGAATATTAACTTTTTAAACCTAATATATTTTTGAATGTTGTTGTAACATGTAATCCAGATAAACGTTAATGAGGTATTTTGCATTTTCTTAATTTTTGAAATCTGATAGGTATTTTGCACATCAGTTTGGGCTAGTGGCTGCCAAACAGGACAGGGCAGTGCTAGATCTTTCATCTTGTTTGCTGCTTTCCTGTGATCATAATAAAGTTGCTTTTTGCTTCTGTGGGTCCTTGATTCCTTTACCTCTTAGTTCTTTATTGAGCTCCCTCTGTAAGCTAGGTGCCAATCTGGAGCATGTGGTGGGAAGTGAGGTTCTTCTGGAGCCATATAGGAGGGCAGATCATCCAGGCTTTGTGGTCAGGGCAGCCTTCCTGGAGGAGGCCATAGTTTGGGTTGTGGGTTTTGAAGGATGACTTAAGGAAGACTGCCCCAGGAGACGGAGGGGGCTCAGACCATGTTTCCCACCACCGAGTGTAATTTACTTGTACTTCATGGGATACATTCGCTGATGTGGCTTTTCCTGCAAGATTGGGGCAGGTGACTTGTCTTCCCCTTTGTTCTGCAGTAGATAGATTGTATGATGAACCTAATGTTTCTCATTCCAGCTGGTGCCGACAAGAAAGCCGAGGCTGGGGCTGGGTCAGCAACTGAATTCCAGTTTGTGAGTATCCCCCGCTTCACTCTCCATAAGCAGTCACTGTTCTGGCCTCAGCCCTATGGGTCTGCAAGTGCTAGGGATGCAGTATAGTGTGGGTCCTACCCCTCATTCCCCTCCCCCCACCAACTCAAATTCCAAATAAGTTTTTACGTTAAGACGGTGTACAAACTTTTGTAAATATATAAATTACTGAAATGAGTCTCAAATCCATACTACATGTGGCATAGTGATATTTTCTATTTCATTAATGATGGTCATTACCCCCTTAATACGTTTCGTGAACCAAAACTTCAGGTTGAGAACTGAACACTGGAGATTGAGTGGGCTCTAGAACCGAGATGGTGTGGAATCAAATCCTCCATCTCCTTCAGATGGTGTGATCTTGGGCAGGTTCCCCTCTGCCTCAGTTTCATCATCTGTAAATACAGGTGATGATTGTAGCTATCTCAAGGTAATTGGGAGACTAGTTAATCCAGGTAAAGTGCTCGGCCTAGGGGCTGGCATATCAGTATTGGGGCAGTAGCTGGCCCCTGGCAGGTCTTCACAGCACGCTGTTCTCTGAGGACTCATTTGTGAAAAGGAGGTGTGTGTGGCAGACACAAGATCATGTCTTGTGTTAGGTGCTTCCATCTGTGTGTGTATATGCGAACACACTCTTGAGTGGGTATCCGTGTCCCCATTTTACAAATGAGGAAACGGTCCAGAGGTGAATGTGGCCCATAGCCAGCCAGAGGCAGGGCTGGGATTTATGACCTGGATTCTCCAAGCTCTTACGTTTGGGGGCCTCTCCAGTGATAATAAGGCCTGATGCCCGGCGTACCGCTAATGCTGATGTATGTGCTTTCTCTTGCAGAGAGGCGGATTTGGTCGTGGACGTGGTCAGCCACCTCAGTAAAGTTGGAGGAGATTGCTTTGTGTTGAATAAACCTGTAGCTAGAAAAGATTAACCTTGTGTGCCATTTTCTTTGCATTATGTATCCTGAATAGGAATGGTTTAAGGATCAGAATATAAATGGGACAAGACTGCACTGGTTTGAGTTGTCCTTATCCAGGACGACATCATCTGTTAGAGCTGCAGTACTGGGCTTTGGTGAGGACACTCTTTGCTCCAGCAGACACCTCCCTGCAGAGTCATGTCCAGTGTGGTTACCATTTTGGGAGGTGGTTGGAAAGCTGGGCATCTTCACCAGACCAACCGTGCTGGCTCAGCCCTGGATGGTGGGAAAGTTGCTATTTTGCTGGTCCTGGAATACTAATCTCAGCCTTCTAGGCTTGGGGCTTACATGAATCAAGGGAGAAAATAATGAATTAAGAATTCACAAAAACATCTTGGCCGGGCCTGGTGGTGTAGTGGTTAAGTTTGCACACTTTGCTTTGGCAGCCCGGGGTTTGCAGGTTCGGGTCCCGGGCGTGGACTGATGCATCACGTGTCAAGCCATGCTATGGTGGCATCCCATATAAAGTAGAGGAAGATGGGCACGGATGTTAGCCCAGGGGCAATCTTCCTCAGCAAAGAGGAGAATTGGCAATGGATGTTAGCTCAGGGCTAGTCTTCCTCACACACACACAAAGAATTTACAAAAATATCTAAAAGGGACTGCCCAACCATCTGATGACCCCTGCGTTTTTTTGTCTTTCTGTACTCAGAATAAATACTGGACAATTGGAGCTCTTGCCTTGAAAAGGGAAAATGCATTGTCTGGTTTTCCTGGAGCCTTTGTAAGTGGTGACCCAGCATATGACGAGTAAATGGACAAGAACAGTGTGTTGAGAGTTTTCCCCTGGTGTGCCCAAGTGCCACCTTGATACAGGTGCCAGGGGGCTTGATGGGACCGTTTCTGTGGTCCTGCACTACAAACACCATACACCTGGCATGGGGCATTGAAGGTGCAGCCCAGTAGAGCTTCGGCACAAGCCTGCAGACGGGTTTGCTGGGCGAGGTGCTGACTTTGCCTTGCAGATCAAACGTGAGTTGGTTGCAGTAAATATGTGCTTCTAAGCAGGGGTTAGAGCTTTTGAGGTACAGCTTTGGACCAACAAGACTGGGAGAGCACATCTAAGGTTTTTCAGCCACCAAAACTGGTAACTAACAGGTGGATCTTAAGAGGTGCAGGGACTTGGGAATCATATTTGTGGGGTAGTATGGGCCAAGCATTGTATGGAGATGGACAATAGCCAAGTGAGGTTGATGACTGGTTCATCTTAAACTACGCAGGTGCTTTTGTGCTGGGAACCACCAATTTCAGTCTCCATAGGCAGTTGTAATTCAGACCACAAGGTGGCAGCCGATAGCAACTCCGAATGTGCACTTCAACTTTCAGGGAGGTGAGCTTCATTCTGAACCACCAATAAGTAGAAGCTTGCTTTGGCAGAAAGAGGTAGTGTTTGGGGAAGCTGTTTCAGTGCAGCCTTGGCTGCCTTGCCAAAGACTGCTTTTTATCCAATTTTTCTGCTGGCTAGAGTGATGTCAAGTGGTTTGCCCGTGTTCACACGCCTTGTGATTGTTTAACCTGGATTCCACTGTGAAATGTTAGTAGCTCCCGGCCTTTCTGTTTCCTACCAAGGCCAGCAAGCGAGCCATGGATTTCCTCTATAGCCTTGGTGATTTTCTGGCCCCAAAACATCACTTTTCAGCTAGAGCTCTGCCAACCCTTTCCCTCGTGACTTAAATGAGTTCCAGAATGTATTCTCCAAGCTCACCCATGGACTCTGGGAAAATCTGAGGCACCCACAAGGTAGAGTCAGAGCCTGTGATAAAAACATGCAGATGGAGGGGGCTCTTGCTGCCTGCCAGCCCCCTCCCCCCAGCTTGGTAAATTGAGTGGCCCCTGCCAATTGATAATCATTGATTAGCTGCTCAGGGATCAGTGCTGATACATGCTCTGGGAAACAGAAGGCTCAAAATTTGCCTTCAACGACCTCACAGTCTAGTGAGGAAAACAAAGCTGTGCACTGAGGACCGTGATGCCAATACTGTGTAAGTGGTCAGTCGTTACGTCCAGGCTGAACTCGAAGGAAGTGAAGGGCAAGGGAGATGAAAGAAGGCTGAAAGGGCCCAGAGGTAGGTTTGTGGAGCCGGGGAGGGGTGAGACCAGTCAGGGCATCTTGAAGAGGTTTTATATGTCAGATGGTGTCAGGTTATGAAACTGATGTCAAAAATTAAGGCTTTTTTGAGTGAAGCCGGGAAAAACTAATGTTTGCTATTACAAGTGCCTGAGAAGGTCACTGGGGTGGGTGAGTTACAAGGGGCCAGGGGAGGCCCATCTGGGCATCTGCATGGGCACATCCATCACTGGGGAAAAGCTGGAGAACTTTTAGCCCATGTTCCAGGGTTGGTTTCCAGACCCATAGCTCACCAGCTAATCCCCACTGCCACTGCTACCACCAAAAAAGGCTCCAAAGGATTTTTAAAGAGATTTTGGAAGCTGACAGCTGAAGATACACTCTCCTAATTTAACACAAACTTCTCAATATGGACACAAATCCCCTATCCCTGAAAAATATAGTCCCCTTAAAGGCAGTGCTAGTAGCAGCTTTAAGTCTCCATGACTCTTTTGAAGCCCTACTTCTGTTTTGATTAATTTAGCAAACCTTTAGTAGCCCTTCAGGAAGCAGCTACTATATGCCTATGTTAGACTGTGGGAAACAAAAGATGTTTTTGAGAAGGATACATCCTCTAGCCCTGAAGACATGAGGACTAGAATACTCTTTACACCAGTGCCCGGCATGGGCCTCCAGCAGGGCAGTGTGGGCCCACTGTGGCTAGGAATTCCCCGTCCCTACCACTGTCTCCAGAAGCCAGGCCTGCTAAGTGAGAACTAAAAGGCAGAGGCGCACCTGTGCCCAAACTGTTTTCCAAGGTTTGGGGATGCAGCCAGTAGCAGCACCACACCAATGAGGGGTCACGAGCTCCTACCACTTCTGCTTTAATGCTGAACTCTTAGAATGGATTTTTCAGTCCTTTTACTTCTTAGACCTGGGAGAAAGGAGGTGGAAGAAAGGAGTCTTGCTGATAGCATTAATTAGGACAATTGTTTCAAAGCCCACATATGAGGGAGACCCTGATTTAATCACTATATGTCCTGGGACAAGGTTTGCCTACGTTTCCAGTGAGTGTAAAGCACCCTGGCCCTCAGAGGAGGGTTCGGGGACCTAGGTGAGAGACTGCCTTCTTCAGTTTGACTTTCAAGATAAGGACTTGGTCTTAGGATGCTATGGAAGGAAGCTGGTGGTCTACTGGCAAGTAGGTGACTGGGGTGGGGGTGGGAGCGGAAGTGTAACAGATCCTCCTGCCTCAACCCTCCCTCCTCAACCTTGCCTCAGGCTGCCATTAACTTCCCCAGAACCAATGCAATCCCTTCCTAAGAGGTTCCCAGCCTCTAGCTTTGCCCTGCTTTCAGACACTCTCCATACCCCGCCAAGGTTATTTTTTGGAAATACAAATGTGAACAAGGTATTCCCCAGCTTAAAATCCTTCAAAAGCTCTATGTTGCCTTCTAGAGTCTTCTAGAATCTACGTGAATGCCAGACTCCTTGCACAGCCTAAGAGATCCATCACAACTCCACATCTGCCTACCAAAACAAGGCTCCAAATTCCAGAATCCAGCTAAACTGATTCACGCTTTCTCAGCTTCAGGCTTTTTTGCACGCAGAGTTCTGGGAAACTCTCCCACCCTCACCCACTCAGGGCTCTTACTCATTCTTCATTATTCAGATTACACATCACGTTTAAGAAGCCTTTCCTGACAGAACCCACCCCGACTTCAAAGTCAGGTTAGGTGTCCCTCCTGTTAGTGCCCGCAGCATCTCTCAGCTCCAGCAGGCTGTGTTGGAACTGCTTGGACACCTGCCCGTTTCCTCTCGGACACTGAGCCTCACTCTGGGGGCCTAGTTCAGTGCTTCACACACAGTAACTCATTTGTAATTGTTAGCTGCAAGAATGACGTCCCTAAGGAGTTGTCTCTGAGGTGCTATCCCCTTATGGGGACAGAACACTGGTGGAAAAAAAGAAATCTCTGCAGGCCTACATTGGGAATACAAAAGCGACTGAGACACACCCTTACCGTGCAGGTTCTGCCAGAGTTAGGGAAGGCAGACCTAGAAACATACGCTAAGTGGTCTAGTGGCTGTGACTAGAGTTTTATTGGTGGCTTGTGGGGAGCAAATATTATCCAGGGGAAGGCCACTGGGTCTTCTGTGAATCTTGTAGTATGGACTAAAGAGCCGAATCTTACAGTGTGGACTAAAATAGCAGGAGACAATAATGGTGGCTGTCCCAGGTGGTGCCCACGGAGTAATTGGAGAAGGCTGGGTTTCCTTGGCCAAGTCTAGGATTTTGTATTATTTTTATTCTTTTATGTGTTTTTTCAGCTTTATTGAGGTATAGGTGAAATATAATAAAGTACATATATTTAGAGTGTACAATCTGATAATTTTTTACATATGTATATGCCCATGAAATCAAGATAATGAAAATATCCATCACTCCAAAAGTTTCCTTCTGTTAGTTTGTAATCCCTTGCCTCCATCTCCAGGCAAACACTGATCTACTCTCTGTCGGTGTAGATTAGTTTGCATTTTCTAGAGCTTCATAAAAATGGAATTCTACAGTATGTACTTTTTTAGAGTCAGGGTTTTTTACTTAGCATCATTATTTTGAGATTTTTCAGTGTTGTTGCATGTATCAATAGTTCCTTTTCATTGCTAAATAGTATTCCATTGTGTGGATATACCACAGTTTTTCTATCCATTTACCTGTTGGTGGGCATTTTGGTTGTTTCCAGTTTTTGGCTGTTTGACTAATGCTGCTATGAACATTCATGTACAAGTTTTTGTGTGGACACATATTTTCACTTCGCTTGGGTATCTACCTAGGAATGGAGTTGCTGGGTCATATGGTAACTCCATGGTTAACATTTTGAGGAACTGTTTTCCAAAGTGGCTGTACCATTTTACATTTCCCACCAGCAGTGTTCGAGTTTCAATTGCTTCTTATCTTCACCAATTCTTGGTCTGTTCAGTCTTTTTATTTTAGCCATTCTAATAGGTGTGAAGAGTTTGGATTTTATCCTGTAGATGATTGGGAGCTGATTCACAATATAAAAGTGAAGACGGATGCGACCAGGAGTGCTGGCTGCTAGGCAGATAGTTGAACCCCCACTGCAGGAAACAGTAGACTGAATTCGAGTCTGCACAGTGACCACACTGGGGCACTGAGTGGTCATGGGTAAACCACTCAGTCAATAGTGACCACAATACACATTCAGCCTGCTACCGGGAAAGGGAGGGGGGAAATCCATCATTTGATTGCTCAGTTTTAGAAAGGGAAACTAGGACAGAATGAGGGCATTAAGGGGGAGAAATGAAAGGAATTGTTTAAAAAGTTACAGCCCATAGAAAGCCTGGAGCCCATTTCTATTTGAAAGTGCTTTATTGGAAGCCCGTGATAAATGCATGGCACAAATCCAAAAGAACAGCCACTTGAAAAATAAGCCCTTCATGGTTTACTGACATATCAAAGAGACCATTGTGAGGAAAAGGGCATCTTTAAAAATAAATAAATATTAAATGGGAGAGGATACCCAAGCTGAGAGAATAAGGAAACCTTAAAACAGAGCAAAATTTGCAAAAGCTAAGAATCGAATGGCATTAAAAACTTCTGAAGAGTACCAGCAAGAACTGTCAAAGTAAATAGTTCTAGTTTATTTAAGTATCTAAAAAGCAAGAGGTCAGTTTGAGAATCTAGGGGCATCAGTTCATTAATGTGCAATAAGTGTACTGGGGGGATGAACAGTCAACTGACTCTGTGGCATCTGTGCCTCCATTGCATGGAGATTTCCCCTTCCATTAAAATAAAAAAAGCTTTTTATTAGGAAAAATTTCAAACATATATAAATGGAAGAGTATAATCAACTACCACATACCCACCCTGAGCTACAACAGTCATCGACATTCTGCCACTCTTGCTACATCGATTCCTACACCCTCTCCCCTCTAAACTAGATTACTTTTCTTTAAAGTCAGGTTTATTGAGGTATAATTTACATGCAGGAAAATTCACCCTTTTTAGGGGTACAGTTCTGAGTTTTGATAAACAGATATAGTTATGTAACTTATATAGTCATATTATCCTGTATTATCTGGGTGGGCCTGCTATAGTTGCAAAGGTCCTTGTAAGTGAAGAGGAAGACAGGAGAGTCAGGGAAAGAGATGTGACGAGGGAAATAGAGGTCAAAGAGAGAGAGACAAGTGACCGGGAGTGCTGGCTGCTTGGCAAATACTTGAACCCCCACTGCAGGAGATAGTAAACTGAATTTGGGTTTGCACAGTGACCACACTGTCACAGCGAAGATATGGAACTTTTCCATCACCCTAAATAGGTCCCCCATGCTGCCCTTTTGTAGTCAACACCCTGGCAACCACTGTTCTTGGTCTCTATAATTTTACTTTTTCCAAAATATTAGATAAACAGAACCATATGTATGTCCTCTTACATGAAGCTTCATACAAGGCTTCTTTTGTTCAGCGTAATGATTTGAGAATCATCCATGTTGTTACGCATATCGGTAGTTTGTTCCTTTTTATTGCTGAGTATTAGTCCATTGTGTGGATGTACTACAGTTTGCTTATTCATTTTAATTTTTTTATACAGGCATTTTTAGGTAAAATTGACATTGAAACATACAAATCTTAACTCCACCCTTTTGACAAATGGATACAGCCATGTAACTCACACTCCCGAGAAAGACAAAAGCAGCCCCTGATGTCCAGGAACTGGCCTGCCCCTTACAGCTGGGCCTTGGTGTGTTTGGCCTGGCGCTCACAGTGAGGCCATGTCCTTCTCCTCTTGGACGTAAACAATGTCATCAAACATCAACATCAGTCAAGGTCACTTTGTGACTCTCATTAAGTAGACAAAAGATCAAGACCATTTGATAATCTTGTCTAAGCACAGACAAAAACAAGTTCACTGTGCAAGCCGCTAAAATATGAAACATCCCCCTCTCCCAGTTAAAATGAGTGACTGCTGCTTCTCGACCAGTTTTAGCTACCCATGTTCATTCCAACCTCCTTCTAGGTAAGATTTTTAAGATACCCGATCATAGAATTACCCTGCTTCCTGATAGCATCCAATCCAGAGCAAAGCCCTGCTTCCTTAAAACCTCCCCAGAATCACCTAACGCAAGACCAAATCCCATAACAAGTCACTCTTAACACCTTCTTCCTGAGACACCCTATGCTTCTCCCTGGTATGTGTTCTCTCTCATTGCGATGAGCAAAAAACCCAACTTTGTTCAACTACAGGTATGCTCTTGGTCTTTGGCTAGAGGGCACTGACACCCTATCAAGATACAGAGTATTTTACTTTCCCATGGACGTCTGTGTTGTTTGGCTATTATGGGTAAAGCTGCTGTGACTGTTTTGTACAGCCTTTTTGTGGACATATGTTTTCATTCTTGCTAGGTGTATCAGTGCTGCTGTAACAAATTGCCACAAACTTATTGGCCTAAAAAGCACAAATTTATTATCTCACAGTTCTGGTGGCCAGAAGTCCAAACTGGGTCAGCAGGGCTGTGTTCCTCTGGCAGCTTTGGAGAGAATCTGTTTTCTTGCCTTTTCCAGCTTCTAGAATCCACCTGCATTCCATGGCCCCTTCCTCGATCTTAAATCCAGCAGGGTAGCATCTTTAAATCTCTCTCTCTGATCTCTACTTCTGTCATTACATCTCTGTCTCTGACTTTCCTTGTCTCCTTCTTTCCCTTACAAGGACCCTTATGATTACATTGGGCCCACCCACATAATCCAGGATAATTTCCCCAACTCAAGATCCTTAATTTACTCACATCTGCAAAGTCCTTTTTCCCATGTAAAGTGATGTATTCACAGGTTCTGGGGATTAGGATGTGGACATCTTTTGGGGGGGCCATTATTCTGCCTCCCACACTGGTAATACACCCAGGAGGGGAATTGCTTTGTTATTAGGTAGATATATGTTTAACTTTATTAGACACTGCCAAGCAGTTCTCCAAAGTGTTTGCACTATTTTGTATTCTCAACGGCAGTGTAAGAGAGTTCCAGTTCCTCAAGATCTTACCAGTTACTCAAGACCAACATTTGCTGCTGTCAGTCTTTTTAATTTTAGCCATTCTAATAGAAGTGTATAAAATGAGAAATTATGAAGAATGAAAGCAAAATTATGCAAATTTAAAATAGATGGATCTACGAGGCCAACATCATCCTGACACCAAAGCCAGACAAGGACAATACAAAGAAGGAAAACTACAGGCCAATATCACTGATCAACATAGACGCAAAAATCCTCAACAAAATACTGGCAAACCGAATACAGCAATACATCAAAAAGATCATACACCATGATCAAGTGGGATTTATACCAGGGATACAGGGATGGGTCAACATCCTCAAATCAATCAACGTGATACACCACATTAACATAATGAAGAATAAAAACCACATGATCATCTCAGTCGATGCAGAGAAGACATTTGACAAGATCTAACATCCATTTATGATAAAAACTCTCAACAAAATGGGTATAGAAGGAAAGTACCTCAACATAATAAAGGCCATATGTGACAAACCTACAGCTAACATCCTACTCAGTGGGGAAAAACTGAAAGCCATTCCTTTGAGGACAGGAACAAGACAAGGGTGCCCACTCTCACCACTCTTATTCAACATAGTACTGGAAGTTTTGGCCACAGCAATTAGGCAAGAAAAAGGAATAAAAGGACTCCAAATAGTCAGTGAAGAAGTGAAACTCTCACTGTTTGCAGACGACATGATCTTATACATAGAAAACCCAAAAAAATCCATTGGAAAACTACTAGAAATAATCAACAACTACAGCAAAGTGGCAGGGTATAAAATCAACTTACAAAAATCAGTTGCATTTCTATACACTAATGATGAACTAACAGAAAGAGAACTCAAAAAGACAATGCCATTTACAATTGCAACAAAAAGAATAAAATATCTGGGAATAAATTTAACCAAGGAGGTGAAAGACCTATACAATGAAAACTATAAAACACTATTGAAAGAAATCGAGGAAGACATAAAGAAATGGAAAAATATTCCATGCATGTGGATTGGAAGAATAAACATAACTAAAATGTCCATACTACCTAAAGCAATCTACAGATTCAAGGCAATCCCAATCAGAATCCGAATGTCATTCTTCACAGAAATAGAACAAAAAATACTGAAATTCGTATGGGGCAACAAAAGAGCCCAAATAGCTAGGGGCCGGCCCAGTGGCGCAGCAGTTTAGTCCGCGCTTGGCAGCCCGGGGTTCGCTGGTTCAGATCCCGGGCGCCCGCTGACGCACTGCCTGTCAGCCATGCCGTGGCGGCGTCCCATATAAAGTAGAGGGAGATGGGCACGGATGTTAGCCCAGGGCCGGTCTTCCTCAGCAAAAAGAGGAGGATTAGCAACGGATGTTAGCTCAGGGCTGGTCTTCCTCACCAAAAAAAAAAAAAAAAAAGAGCCCAAATAGCTAAAGCAATTCTGAAAAAAAGAACAAAGCTGGAGGCATCACAATCCCTGATTTCAAAATATACTATAGAGCTACAGTAATCAAAACAGCATGGTACTGGTACAAAAATAAACACACAGCTCAATGGAACAGAATTGAAAGCCCAGAAATAAAACCACACACCTATGGACAGCTAATCTTCGACAAAGGAGTGAAGAACATACAATGGAGAAAGGGAGGTCTCTTCAAGAAATGGTGCTGGGAAAATTGGACAGCCACATGCAAAAGAATGAAAGTAGACCATCTTTTATCGCCATACACAAAAATCAATTCCAAATGGATTAAGGACCTGAAAGTGAGACCCAAAACTATAAAACTCCTGGAAGAAAATATAGGCAGTACACTAATTGACACTGGTCATAAAGAGATGCTTTCAGACTCCATGTCTACTCGGACAAGGGGAACAAAAGAAAAAATAAACAAATGGGACTTCATCAGACCACAGAACTTCTACAAGGCAAATGAAATCAAGAACAAAATGAATAGACAACCCACCAGCTGGGAGAAAATATTCGCAGATTGTTTATCCAACAAGGGATTAATCTCCGTAATATGTAAAGAACTCATACAACTGAGCAACAAAAAACCAAACAACCCAATCAAAAAATGGGCAGAGGATATGAACAGACATTTTTCCAAGGAAGAGATACAGATGGCCAACAGACACATGAAAAGATGTTCAACATCACTAATCATCAGGGAAATGCAAATCAAAACTACACTAGATATCACCTGACTCCCGTTAGAATGGCTATAATCACCAAGACAAAAAACAACAAATGCTAGAGAGGTTGTGGAGAAACGGGAACCCTAATTCACTGCTGGTGGGAATGCAAACTGGTGCAGCCTCTAGGGAAAACAGTATGGAGATTCCTCAAAAAATTAAAAATAGAAATACCTTATGATCCAGCAATCCCACTCTTGGGGATCTACCCAGTGGACATGAAATCAACCATCACAAGAGGCGTATGCACCCCTATGTTCATTGCAGCATTATTCACTATAGCCAAGAAGTGGAAGCAACCCAAGTGTCCCTCGACTGAGGATTGGTTAAAGAAGATGTGGTATATACATACAATGGAATACTACTCAGCCATAAGAAAAGACACAATTGTCCCATTTGCAACAATATGGATGGACCTAGAGGGTATTATGTTAAGTGAAATTAGCCAGAGAGAGAAGGACAGACACTGCATGAACTCACTCATATATGGAATATAAATGAACACACAGACAGAGAGAACTGATTGGTGGTTACCAAGGGGAAGGGGGAAGGGGGGTGGGGGGTGGGGGGTGGGCACAAGGGGTGAAGGGTTACATCCACATGGTGACGGACAAACAATGATGTACAACTAAAACCCCACAGTGTTATAAACTATTAAGACATCAATAAAAAAAAAAAAGAAAAAGGTACCAATTTCAATTAAAGCTCTTCAACTCTGAAAAAAAAAAAAAAAGAAAAGACAGAATAGTCCCATTTGCAACAACATGGATGGACCCGGAGGGTATTATGTTAAGTGAAATAAGCCAGAGAGAGAAGGACAGACACCGCATCATTTCACTCATATGTGGAATATAAATGAACACACGGACAGAGAGAACTGGTTGGTGGTTACCAAGGGCAAGGGTGGGGGGGAGTGGGCACAAGGGGTGAAGGGATGCATTCACATGGTGACAGAAAAAAGTAGTGTACAGCTAAAACCCCACAATGTTATAAACTATTAAGACATCAATAAAAATAAAAAAAAATCAGACAGATAAAATAGACGTACAGGCACCTCACTGTAGTTTTAATTTACACTTCACTGATTACCGATAATGTTCAGCACTTTCTCTTGTGCTTATTTGGCCTTTTGTATCTTTTTGTGTGTGTGTGTGTGAGGAAGACTAGCCCTGAGCTAACATCCGTTGCCAATCCTCCTCTTTTTGCTGAGGGAGACTGGCCCTGGGCTAACAGCCGTGCCCGTCTTCCTCTACTTTATATTGGACGCTGCCATGGCGTGGCTGACAAGCAGTGCGACAGCGGGCGCCCGGGATCCGAACTCATGAATCCTGGGCTGCCAAAGAGTGAACTAAACCGCTGTGCCACTGGGCCAGCCCCTGGATCTTTTTCTCTGAGTATATGTTCAACTATTTAGCCCATTTTTAAATTGAGTTGTTTGTCTTTATTATTATTAAATGGCAGGAGTTCTTTACATATACCAGATGCAAGTCCTTTATCAGTAATATGTTTTCTGAATATTTTCTCAGTCTGTGGCTTGGCTATCCATTTTCTTAAGGGTATCTTGATGAGCAAAGTTTTAAAATTTTGATAAAGTCTTATTTATCATGTTTTTCTTTTATTGTTATTGCTTTCTGGGTCCTGCTAAGAAATCTTTGCTTAACCCCAGATCCCAAAAATATTCCCTATGATTTCTTCTAAAAGTTTTATGGTTTTAACTTTTACATTTAGGTTTATGAGCCATCTTGAATTAATTTTTGTGTATAGTGTGAGGTAGGAGTCAAGGTTCATTATTTTTCATACAAATATCCAGTTGTTCCAGTACTATTTGTTGAAAATTTTCCTTCCCCCACTGATTTGCTTTGACACTTTTGTCAAAAATTAGTTGATCGTACAAGTGGAGGTCCGTTTCTGGACTCTATTCTATATCATTTCATGTCTAACCTAAGACCACAATCACAGTCTTGATTACTGTGACTTTAGAGTAAATGTTCAAGTCAGATAAGTCCTCTAACTTTTTTCTTTTTCAAGATTGTATTGGCTATTCTTGGTCCTTTACATTTCTATGTAAATTTTAGAATCAGCTTGTCAATTTCTTTAAAAAAATAGTTTACCACGATTTTGATTGAGATTGCTTTGAATATACAGATCAATTTGGGGAGAAGTGACTTAACACTATCAAGTCTTTCAATCCATTAACAAGGTATATCTCTCCATTTATTTAGATCTTCTTTAATATCTCTCAACAATATTTTGTAATTTTTAGTGCAAAGTCTTTTGTTAGATTTATTCCTAAGTATTTTCATATTTTAAATGGACTTGTTTTATTTTATTTTCCAATTGTTTTCTGCTAGGATATTAAAAGTGACTGACTTGTAGATTTTTTTTTTTTTTACAGGGGAAGATTCGCCCTAAGCTAATATCTGTTGCCAATCTTCCTCCTTCCCCTGCTCCCCCCAAGCCCCAGTACATAGCTGTGTATAGTTATAAGTTCTGGTTCTTCGACGTGAGCTGCCACCACAACATGGCTACTAACAGATGGGTGATGGGGTTCCGCACCCAGGAACTGAACAGGGGCCGCTGAAGTGGAATGTGCTGAACTTTAACTGCTAGGCCATCAGGGCTGGTTCCAGATTTTTTAATTCAATTGTAATGAACATACAATAAAATGCAGAGATCTTAGATATTGAGTACAATGATTTTTGACAATTGCATACGCCTGTATAACCACTGCCCAAGAGATAAAACATTTTCATCCCCCAGAATGTTTCCTCCTGCACTTTTCCAGCCAATTCCTTCCCCAACTCCCCTACAATCACTATCAGATTTCTATCACCACATATTAGTTTGGTCTATATTTAGATTTTATATAAATGAAGTTATGTCGTATACACTTTTTAAAATGACTGGCTTTTTTCATTTAACATATGTTTTTGAGATTTATCTGTATTATTGTATGTATCAGTAATTTGTTCTATCTTATTGTTGAGTAGTATTCCATTGCATAAATATACCACTATCTGCCCACTCTCCTATTGATGGACGTTTGGGCTACTTCCAGTTTGGGGCTATTATGAATAAGGCTGCCATAAACGTTGTATGAGTTTTTTTGTGAACATTTGTCTTCGCTTCTGTTGGGTAAATACCTAGGAGTGGCTCATAGACTCGGCATGTTTTTAACTTAATAAGAATGTTCTAGATAGTTCTTCAGTATGGTTGTTTCATTGTACACCCACTCACACAACCACTGTATGGGTTTCAGTTGCTCCACATCCTAGCCAATATTTGCTGTTGTGAGTTTTTTTGATTTTACTCATGCTAGTGGGTGTGAAGTTGTATCTCATTTTTAGTTTTAATTTACAGTTACATGATAACTAATGATCTTACACACTTTTTTATGTGCTTTTTGGAGATTTTTATGTCATTTTGTGAAGCATGTGTTCAATTATATTTTTCATTTTTAAAAATTGGGGTGTTGTTTTATTGTTGATTTGTGTAAATTTTAAAATATGTTTTGGATACTGGTCATCTGTTTTATATATATAATATTATATACTATATTATATATATGTATAGCAAATGTGCTTTCCAGGTTGTCTGTTCTTCTTTTTTTTTTTGGTGAGGAAGATTGGCCCTGAGCTAACAGCTATGCCAATCTTCCTCTATTTTATATGTGCGATGCCACCACAGCATGGCTTGATGAGTGGTGTGTAGGTCCATGCCCAGGATCTGAACCTGCAAACCCTGGGCTGCTGAAGTGGAGTGTACAAACTTAACCACTACGTCACTGGGCCAGCCCCTGTTCATCTTTTTAATAATGTCTTATGATGGGCAGACTATAACTTTGATGAAATCCAATTAATCAAGATTTTCCTTTTACAGTTTGTGCTTTTTGTGGCCTCTAAGAAACTTTCACCTATTCTGAGGTCATGAAGATATTCTTCTATACTTTCTTCTGGAAGCTTTATGAGTCTTGGTTTTACATTTAGATCTATGATCACCTCAAATTAATTTTTGTGTATGGAGTAATACAGAGGTCAAGGTTCTTTTTTTTTGCTTGAGGAAGATTAGCCCTGAGCTAACGTCTGTGCCAGTCTTCCTCTATTTTGTATGCGGGTCACTGCTACAGCATGACTGATGAGTAGTGGAGGTCCGTGCTGGGGATCCAAAGCCGTGAACCTGGGCCACCGAATTGGAGCATGCCAAACTTAACCACTATGCCATGGGGCTGGCCCCTCAAGATTCGTTTTTTAACCAACATTTTATTATGAAAACATAGCCACTTATTGTAAAATTCTTTATTGAACACTTATATTCCCACCACCTAGATTCTACCATTAACATTTTACTATACTTTATAATTTGTCTATTCACTATCCATCCATCTGTTCATCCATATATCCATCCATCAGTACATCTTATTTTTAAATGACATTTCCAAATAAATTGCAGACAATAGTACTCTACCTCCTAAATACTTCAACATGGATATTATTAATTATAGATCAATATTATTTACACAAGTGAAATACACAAATCTTAAGTGTACTTTCATTGTGTTGTGACACTGTGAGCTGTGTAACCCAAACCTCTATTAAGATATAGAATTTTACCATCATTCCAGAAAGTTCCCTCATTCCTCTTCCCAGTTAATCCCTATCCTCCATACCCACAAACAACCATTGTTCTGGTTTTGGTTTTCCCCCCCTGCACCATAAATTAGTTCTGCCTGTTCTAGGACTTCATATAATGGAATTATATAGTATGACTCTTTTGTGTAAGGTTTTTTTCACTCAGCATGTTTTTGAAATTCATCCATGATGATAAGTCTATCAGTGGGGTGTTCCTTTTTGTAGATGGATAATATTCTATTGTATAACTATACCAGTTTGTTTATCCATCCTTCTATTGATGGTCACCTGGGATGTTGCCAACTTTTGGCTTTATGAACATTTAAAAAAAAAATTTTTTTTTTTTTGTGAGGAAGACCAGCCCTGAGCTAACATTCCTTGCTAATCCCCCTCTTTTTGCTGAGGAAGACTGGCCCTGGGCTAACATCCGTACCCATCATCCTCTATTTTATATGGGACGCCGCTACGGCATGGCTGACAAGCAGTGAGTCGGCGGGCGCGGCGGGCGCCTGGGATCCGAACCCGGGGCTGCCAAGCGCGAACTAAACCGCTGCGCCACCGGGCTGGCCCCTGAACATTCTTATACAAGATTTTTGTGGACATATATTTTCAATTCCCTTGGGTAAATACCTAGAAGTGGAATTGTTGGGTCATAGGATAGGTATACATATTTTTTTATTCCTTTTTTTTTTGTGTGGGGAAGACCAGCCCTGAGCTAACATCTGTTGCCAATCCTCCCCTTTTTGCTGAGGAAGACTGGCCCTGGGCTAACATCCGTGCCCATCTTTCCTCCACTTTATATGGGACGCCGCCACAGCGTGGCTGACAGACAGTGCGTCGGCGGGCGCCCGGGATCCGAACCAGCGAACCCCGGGCTGCCAAGCGCGAACTAAACCGCTGCGCCACCGGGCGGCCCCAGGATAGGTATATTTTTAACTTTTTGAGAAATTGTCAAGCAGCTTTCAAAAGTGGTTGGACCATTTTACATTTCTGCCAACAATGTGTGAGTTACAGTTGCTTCACATTCTCCCAACATCTGATGTTGTCAGTCTTTTTCATTTCAATATTTTAAAATTTAGCCATTCTGGTGTATTTCATGTGGTTTTAATTTGCATTTCCCAGATGATTAATGATGTTGAACACTTTTTAAGGTGCTTATTGGCCAATCTTTACATCTTTTTTTTTGTGTGTGTGAAGTGTCTGTTAAATCTTTTGCCCAGTTTTTAAAAAATTAAACTTTTAAAAATTTGTCAATTATACTTCCACAAAAAAAAACATAAAATAAAATTGAACACTCAAAAAGTAAATCTTTTAAGATATTTGTAGATTTGCATGTACTTGTAAGAAATAATACAGGGAGAGCGTGTGTACCTTTTACCCAATTTCTCCTAGTGGAAACATCTTGCATAACTATATCTTGAAAATAAAATCTCGCAAAACAATATCACAATCAGGATATTGATATTGATATGGTCAAGATACAGAATATTTTCATCACCACAAGGATCCCTCATGTTGCCCTTTTATAGCCACACCTACTTCCCTCCCACGCCAATACCCTCCTTAACTCCTGGCTATTAGTCTGTACTCCACTTCTATAATTTTGTTATTTCACAAATGTCATATAAATGGAATCATACCATATGTAACCTTTTGGGATTGGCTTTTTTTCATTCAGCATAATTCTCTGGAGATTCATCCAGATTGTTTCATGTTTCAATGGTTTGTTCCTTTTTACTGCTGAGTAATATTCTATGGTATGGAGGATTCAGCACAATTTGTTGAACCATTTGCTCATTGAAGGACATCTGGGTTGTTGCCAGTTTTTGGCTATCACAAATAAAGCTGCTATAAACATTTATATGCAGGGTTTTGAGTAAACATAAATCTTCATTTCTCTGGGATAAATGCCCAGAGTACTATTGCTGGGTTGTATAATTGTTGCATGTTTAGTTTTTAAAGAAATTGCCAAACTGTTTTCTGGAGTGACTGTACCAATTTAAATTGCCACTAGCACTGTATGAGTGACCCAGTTTCTCTGCATCCTCACCAGCATTTATTGTTAGTCCTAGTTTTAATTTTAGCCATTCTCATAGGTGTGTAGTGAGATCTCATTGTGGTTTTAATTTGCATTTCCCTAATAGCCAATCATATTGAACATCTTTTCATGTACTTATTTGCCATCTGTATGTCCTCTTTGGTGAAATGTCTCTTCATGTTTTTTCCTTGTTTTCTGATTGAGTTGTATTTTTTTTTACCATTGTGTTTTGAGAATTCTTTGTTCTAGATATTAGTTCTCTGTCATACATGTGATTTGCAAATACTTTCTCCCTGTCTGGAGCTTATCTTTTCATCCTCTTAACAGGGTCTTTCACAGAGCTAAATATTTAAATTTTGATGAAGTCTCATTTATCCATTTTTCTTCTATAGATAATGTTTTTGTTGTCAAGTCTAAGAAGTCTGCCCAGCACTAGCTCTCAAAATTTTCTCATGTTTTTTTCTAAAAGATTTATAGTTTTATGTCTTACTTTTAAATCCATGATACACTTTGAGTTAATATGATATGAGACTTAGGTTGAGGTTCATTTTTTTTGCTTATGGATTGTTCTAGCATCATTTGTTGAAAAGGCTCTCTTTTTGCCTAGTTTAAAATTAGGTTGTCTTCTTGCTACCGAGTTGTGGTAGTCCTTATATATCCTGGATACTAGTCCTTTGTCAGGTATATATTTTATAAATATTTTCTTCCCATTGATGGCTTGTCTATTAATTTTCTTAAGGATGTCTTTTGATGAGCAGAAGTTTTCAGTTTTGATGAAGTCTATTGATTTTCTTTTATGTTTATTGCTTTCTTAACCCATTTATCTTTAAGTAATGAAGATATCTTATGTTTTGCACAAAGATCTTTACAGTTTTAGTTTTTATGTTAATGTCTATGATCCATCTTGCATTAATCTTTGTGTACGGTGTGAGGTAGGAGTCATGGTTCACTTTTTTCCATATGGATATCCATTTATTCCAGCATTATTTGTTAAAAAGTCTGTCCTTTCTCCATTGGATTGTTCTGGTGTCTTCGTTGAAAATCAAGTAATCATATAAGTGTGGGTCTATTTCTGGGTTCTCTATTCTCTTCCATTGATCTATTAGTCTGTCTTTGCACCACTATTCCATTGTCCTGATAACTGTCACTTTACATAAGTATTGAAATAAGGTAATATAAATCCTCTAGTTATGTTCTTTTTCAAGATTTTTTTGGCTATTCTATATCCTTTTCATTTCCATTTATATTTTAGAATCACTATGCCTACTTCTTCCAAATAACCTGATGACCTTTTATAGGAATTGCATTGAATCTATATATGTTTAGGTAGAATGGATTCTTTTCAATACTGAGTTTCCTAATCCATGACATGGTATATCTCTCCATTTATTTAGGTCTTCTTTAATTTTTCTCAGCAAAATTTTGTAGTTTTCAGTATACAGATCTTACACAATTTTTGTTAGGCTTATTCCCAGGTATTTGACATTTTTTGATGGTATTATAAATGGTATTTTGTTTTAAATTTCATTTGCCAATTGTTTGTTGCTTGTTATACAAATATACCTGACTTTTATGTATTGACCTTGATTCCTTTCACCTTGATAATTTCACTTATTAATGCTAGTATTTTGGGGTGGCCGTCTTTGGGTTTTTCTACATACACAATCATGTTGTCTGTGAATAGTGATGATTTAACTTCCTTTCCAATCTTATGCCTCATATTTATTTTTCATGCCTTATTTCACTAGCTAAGGTCTCTAATACAATATTTACTAGTAGTAGTAGGAGCAGATATTCTTGTCTTGTTCCTGATCTTAGTGGCGAAGCATTTATTCTTTTAGCATTAAGTATGATGTTAGCTGTTGTTCATAGATGTCCTTTATCAAGTTGAAAAAGTTCACTTCTATTCCTAGTTTGCTGATAGTTTTTATTATGAAAGAATGATTTTATTAAACATTTTTATCAAATATTTTTCCTACATCGAGATGGTCATATAGTTTTTCTCTTTTAGTCTGTTCATGAGGTTTATTTCATTGTTTGATTTTTGTAAAGTTAAGCTAACCTTATCTTCTTGTATTAAATTTCTTTGGTCATGATATATTTCACTGTATATATAGCTGGATTCTATTTACTGATATTCAGGATTTTTTTTTGTATGTGTCTATATTGATGAGGAATATAGATCTAGAACTCTTTTTTCTTGTAATGTCCTTATCAGATTTTGGACTCAGGGTTATACTGGCTTCATAATACAAGTTGGGAAGTATTCTGTCCCCCTCTATTTTCTGAAAGTTTGTGTAGGATTTGTATTACTTCTTCCTTGAATATTTGATAGATTTCACCAATGATATCACCTGGCACTGGCTTTCTTTGTAAGAAGGTTTTTCTTTTTAAATAGACCTTTTATTTTAGGATAGTTTTAGATGTACAGAAAAGTTGTGAAGATAACAGAGTTCCTATATACCTCACACTCAGTTTCCCTTATTGTTATCTTACATTAATATGGTACATTTGTCACAACCAATATCAATACATTATTATTAACTAAAGCTGTGAGAAGGTTTTTAACAAATTCAATTTTTAAATAGATAAGGCTATTCCAGTTTTCTATTTTGTTATTTTTTGTAAATTATTTTTCTAGGAATTTATTCATTTCACCTAAAGTCGTTGAATTTATTGGCATAAAGTTTTTCATAATATTCCCTTATTACTCACTTAATGTCTGTAGGATCTGTAGTGACATCCCCTTTTTCATTGCATATATTGGTAATTTGTTTTTTCCTCTTTTCTTTCCTTAATCAGTCTTGCTCATGATTTATGAATTTTATTAATCTTTTCAAAGAACCAAATTTTGGCTTTGTTAATTTTCTCTATTGTTTGTTTTCTATTTCTTTGATTTATTCTCTTTATTACTTTCATTCTTCTACTTAATTTGGGTTTAATTTACTTGCTTTTCCTAGCTTCTTAAAGTGGAAACTTAGTTAATTGATTTTTTATTCTTTCCTAATATAAGCATTTAAAGGTATATATTTCCTTCTAAGCACTGCTTTAGTTGAATCCTACAGATTTTGAGATTGTTAGAAATATTTCATAATTTCCTTTGTGATTTCCTCTTTGTTTCAGGGGTTATTTAGAAATAGACTGTTTAATTTAAAAATATCTAGGGCTTTTCTAGACATCTTATTGTTATTCTTTTCCAATTTAAGTGTTTTTTTCCAAGAACATATTTTGTAAGATTTCAATCTTTTAAAATTTATTGAGGCTTGTTTTATGACCCAGCATATGATCCATCTTGGTGAATGGTCTATGTATACTTGAAACCAATGTGTATTTTACACTTGTTGGGTGTAGTGCTCTATAAATAGCAATGAGGTCAAAATAGTTGACAATGTTGTTCAGATCTTTGACATTCCTCCTGCTTTTGTGTGTGTGTGTGTGTGTGTGTGTGTGAGGAAGATGAGCCCTGAGCTAACCTCTGTTGCCAATCCTCCTCTTTTTGCTGAGGAAGAGTGGTCTTGGACTAACATCCGTGCCCATCTTCCTTTACTTTATATGTGGGACGCCTGCCACAGCATCGCTTGACAAACGGTGTGTAGGTCTGCACCTGGATCCGAACTTGTGAACCCTGGGCTGCTGAAGCAGAGTGCATGAACTTAACCGCTATGCCACCGGCAGGCCCCTCCTCCTGCTTTTTTATTGAGTTGTTCTAGCATTTACTGAGAGACTGGTAATGCAAGCTCCATCTAAGATTGTGGATTTGTGTATATCTCCCTTTAGTTCTGTTTTTACTTCATGTATTTTGAAGCTGTTATTAGGTGCTTACATTTTATAATTGTTGGGTTTTCTTTAAATGTCTCTCTTTCTCTCTGATGGTATTACATTCTTGAAGCAAACAGGAAAAAAAGCTTGGTCAGGTGAGAAGGGCTAGAACCATACAGTGGCAAATATAGTGGCATCAAAGTAGATGGGAGGCATGGGCCAGACCTTGTGACTGACCCCCAGAAAAGGGATGAATAGGCATGTTCAATTTCCTAACTCTATTAAAAAATTTCCCCTCAGACCTGCCCTGGTACTTAAATATATTGATAAGTGCTTTACCCTACAGGACTTTTGGAAAATTGGACATTTTTAGCAGAATGACATATTTGTTGGGATTAATTCATTTGGTTTGTATCTATTACCACCCACTATTACCTATGGAAGGGTAGCCCTTTCTCAAGAATCATCTCCTTCCCCTCTGTTAAGTTTACTCTCTGGGACATATGGGCAATAAATGAATGAATGGACTACAGACCAGGTAACTTTTATAAGAGGGGTGGTAGGCAGCTTTTAATATGGCCCCCAATGATCCTTGCCTCCTGGTATTCATGCCTTTGGGTAACCCCCTCCCACATTGAGTCAGGCTAACTTATGTGATCAATAGAAAGCTGTGGAACTGATGAAGTGTTACTTTCAAGGCTAGGTCATAAAAGGCATTGCAGCTCAGTCTTGGAATCTGCTATCATTTGCTCTGGGAGTAATCTGGCCACCATGTCATGAGGATGCTCAAGTAGCCCCATGGACAAGTCCACATGGAAAGGCACTGAGCCTCCTTCCACCTGTCAGGCATGTGAAGGAGCCACCTTGGAAGTGGATCGTCTGGCTCCAGTCAAGCCTTCAGATGACTGCAGCCTAGCCAACACCTGACTGCAACCTTATGAGAGACCATGCCAGAACTGCTCAGCCAAGCCACTTGAAGATTCTTAACCCACAGAAACCATGAGAAATAATGAATGATCCGTGTTTTAAGCCACTAAGTTTCGGGCAGATTTGTTATGCAGCAAAAGCAAAGATCAGAAACAGAAGGTGCTCCTGGCAGACCTGACAGGATGGACAAAGTAGTCCTGGGGAGGTGGGAGGAGTGACAGGCATCTTAATGGAGCAGGGTGGAGTATGGTACCTATGAAAACCAATTTTCTGTATTTTATTTGTCATTTCACCCAGATTGGCCCTACAAAGTTACTACAGATGATCTCTAAAATGTGGCATCAGGAGAATGCTGTGTGATCTACATTCAGAAGACAGATTTTAGGTGTGTCATATGGGGTGTTCCTATAGACAAGTGAGTCTCATCCCATACTGAACAAGTGATTGAGCTCTATACTAAAGATCAGGTTCTGGAAGGGCAACAGCTGTTCTTGCATTAATAAATGTGTTTTTGAGATGTGTTCTATGTCAGGCCCTGGGATAACTGCTGAGTGAAATAAGCAAGAAGTGAGACACACCTGCTGCTTTCAAGAAGTCTGAAACGTGAGATTGGCAAGAACACAATGACAACACTCTGTGACAAATAATGTGATAAGGCAGGACAAACTCAGGCCAGTAGGAGGCATAGAGGCAGTTAGGGAGGGCTTCCAGAAGGAAGAGTCTTTTTATCTGAGTTTTGGAGGATAAATATAATTTGGCTTCTCTCTGGGTGGGAGGGGAGGGACAATGGAGTGTATGAAGGTCTTGGAAGAAGAACCCTCCAGACAGCAGGGAAACATGTTCAAAGACTTGGAAGGTTGTCTAGAGGTCCAAGAAACTGTAGGTAGTTCAGAATGACTACACTATAGCCTAAGGTTGGCAGGGGCCAGCTCCTGCAGGGTCTTGTATCTCCTGGTAGAATTTAGATTTTATCTTTAAAGCACTGAGGAGCAACAGTAGGGTTTTAATCAAGGCCATGACTTATTCAGATCTACATTTGGGAAGGATTCCTCTTGCTGCAGTGGGTGGACAGAGCTGAAGGGGACTGGATGGGAGCCAAGAAGACCACGGTTCAGGTGAGAGAGAGAGAGTCCTAATGAAGCAATGGCAGTGGGGAAGGAGGGGAGGGGCTGGGGTTGAGGATGTCAAGAAGGCAGAAGCAATGAAGTTCATTATCAATTAGATCCAAGCTAAGAGATTATCCACAATGACTCCTGGGTTTCTAGGCAACTGAAGAGATACCTTACTCTTTAATGTGCTCATAGGGAAACAGACAACATTTTACATATTAGTTCTTATAGAAATTTTGGAGAAGTATGTAACTGGAATAATATGTTAATAAGTATAATTTTTTTATGAAATTAAATCTAGTATTTACCCGTTGTCTTCCAGGAAAAGATGGGATCCGTTGGTTAATATTTTCTGAACGAAGGAAAAGTAATTATTACTACTAAGGCAAGGGATCCAAAGTGATCTCGTGGGCTCTTGCAATTAAACAGGCCCATAAAAGCTGGGGAAGGAATTAGAAACCAACAGAAAACCTCCATTCCTCTAGTCAATCAACATTTACTGAGCTCTTATTTTGGACAAAGCCCTGCGCTAGGAGGTGGAGATATGAAGGTAAACAACACAGTGCCTGCCCTCCCAGAGTTTACACCCTAACTTGCTTATTATCTTTACTCTGGTGTACTGAAACCTGGAATGCCATTTTCAACTCTGCTCTCAACCTTAAGAAAGTGGCAGATAGTACAGAGTAGCTGTCTAGCTGCTGGTATGATTGTACTCACACAACTTTTCTGGAAAGGCTTTGGCAAGAGGCAGCATGAGCCATAAACATGTTCCTACCTCCTTGATCTGCCTCTTGGAATTTATCTTGAGGAACTGTGAGACACGGACAAGGATTTATGTATAGGGATGTTCACTGCTGTTCTAATGAATCAATGGGGAAATGGTAAAATTAATTGATGGTACATCCCTATGATGGACTATTAGGTAGTAACTAGAAATAGTATTTAAAAAAAACCTTGATGACATGGGGGAAAGATCAGGGAAAAAGCAGGCTACAGATCTCTACAGGATGAGCTAAAAAATATTCATGATTTAGGTTTTTTATGCCCTCCATATTTTTCAATTTTTTGACAATGTGCATGTTACAGTATTTCTACAATCAGAACTTTTGTTTTTTTCTTCCTTTCTTTTAAAGACATAATGGCAGAGGAGAAAGCTAGAGACAGCCAAAATGACCAAGATTTTGGGAATTCTGTTGCATGAAGAGTAACCAAAATTAACTGAAATTCCACATCTTACGTGGCAAGGGGTGAGTGAGATGTCAATAACATTGGCTGTAATGCATTGAGTGACTACTATGTTCCAGGCGCCAAACAGGTTTATCATCTCTATTTTACAAAGGTAAATAAATGATATAATTGAGATTCTAACCTAGGTTTGTTTGGCTTCAATCCTTAACCTTTTTGACTATGCTAAATACAAGCAAATTCAAAAAGGGTAATCATCAATTCACAGGCAAATCCTGCGCCAGATTTTCAGCATGTTCAGGGCCTGGGCATGGTACTAGGTTTGGTCTGGGCTGCTGAGAACATTCACAGGTCATAAGCCCTTCTTCCTTGCTCCAGGGCGTCTGGCTGTGTATCTTTCCCTGGAGAATCTGTTTGACATCCACAGTATAAAATCCTCGTTAACTGCCAGAAACAATGATGCCTTATGAGTTGCATTATGTGTGTATACACCACATATACACCTTCCTTTCTGGCCCTCCTGTTTACCTTAAGAGGAAGCATTTGCTTTATTTCACCAAAAAAGGACTGCAGGATAAACATCTGCTCTTTCTAATGGACTACAAGCCCATAAAGCTTCCCGAGTTTCTGGACGTCAATGCAGTGCGCATCCTCTCCTCCCCCCGCCCCGTTTCCGTGCAGTGCCTAATCCCACGCGTCTCAGGTTCCACTCCCCGTTGCATTTAATTGCATCCCACTTTTTCTTCCAGACTTCAGCTCCCACCCCCTCCCAGACAGGGCCAAGGCCCGGGCGGCCTGACCTTGGGTCATCTTCGGCCGCGGACTCGCGGCGTAACCTTGGGCAAGTCCTCGCTTGCCCCTCCGCCGAGTCGCGGGGCTGGATAGCGGTGTCTCCGCCCGGGCCGCTCCTCACCAGAGCAGGGAGACCCTGAGCCCGCACCCCTTTCTCCCGGGCTTCCTCCGCGCACGCCCCCACGGTCCCCACCCCTACGCTCCTGGCGTAGCGGCCGCCTCGAGTCGCTCCAGCCCTCTCATTCCAGACGCTCGTTTACGCCTCGCGGAATGGGAGGGCGCGATTCCCGAACGCGGCCTGCGCTGCAAGCGCACCGTCCTCCCGCAGGACGGCGCGGCCTTACGCCGCTGACGCAGCGCGCCCAAGATGGCGGCGCGGTCGTCGTCGGGGGTGGCGGCGGCAGAGGGGGCGGCGGCCGTGGCGGCAGCAGCGACGGCAGCCGTGACGGCGGCGGCGGCGCGGGGCCTGGGCCGGGGGCAATGAGGCGGCCGCGGCGGGCCAGCAGCGGGGCCGTGTAGCGGAGAAGCGGCTCCTCCTCCGTGCTTCCCTTGGCCGAGCCGGGGGCGCGCGCGCGCGGCCGTCTGGAGCGGGCTCCCCACCCTCGCCTCCCGCGACCCGCACCGCACCCCGACCCGGGCGCGGAGGATGATGAAGCTCAAGTCGAACCAGACCCGCACCTATGACGGCGACGGCTACAAGAAGCGGGCCGCGTGCCTGTGTTTTCGCAGCGAGAGCGAGGAGGAGGTGAGGCGCCGGGCCGGGCGGGCCGGGGGTCGCCGGGGTCGAGGCGCGGGGGGCGCGGCCGCCGGGGGAGGGTGTGCTGCGGCCCCGGGCAGGGCCGCTCCGCTCGGCCCGAATGAAGTTCCGACGGAATTTCTTCAGGCGAAGAAGGGGAAGGAAAAAGGACGGTGGGTGAGGGGGAAGTGGGTCTGAGCGCGGTCGTACGGCGCGGGCCGGCCGAGGGGGACGCCAGCCTGCGGCCGGGGCACTTCAGAGCCGGCCGCCTGTCACTGGGAGGGTGGCGGCGGGTAGAAGGCAGTGGGTGTGGGAGAGTGTGGTTTTCGGTCCAGGCCTCCAGCCTGGGATGCAGCAAGGGCAGCTCCGCGCTGTCAGCCCAGCACATGTGGGCAGAGGCCGCCGTGCACGAGGCGCGGGTCGGCCCTTTGTGGCAGAGGAGTAGTTCGCTTCATTGACGGGTTTGGGGGTCTGCCCCCGGATGTGTGTCCGAGAGCCCAAGTCGGGGGGGGGGGAGGTCTTAGGAAGATTTAGGGCGTCGTGCAAAAGCCAAATCCAGTTGTTTATTTTACACTCTGCTGGATAGCCTTTTTGGTGCAGCCTGAGAAGAAAGGACATTTGGTAAGATAATCCTTGTGGGCTGAAAATTTTTCATTTTAATTGGGAAGGCCAAAAGCAGTATTTAAGATCTTCGCCCCGACGTTCCTCCGCTGCCCTATAGGAAGGCCCTTAGGATGAAATTTGCTATCAAAATGAGAATGCTTAGAATCGGTTTCTTTTTTGCATAGGGTACTTAAAAAAAAAAAAAATCTCAGCTTCCCAAAGCCGTTTCTGTGGTGATAAAAGGAATTCAGAGAAGGCACATGTTTTGTAAATCCACAAAGAATAGCTGCTTTGGAAATTCATAAGATGCTTGTGGGAACGCGTTTCTTTCGTGTGCATGGTGGTAAAATGGCAGTTAAACTGAAAACAATGAAGGGCAGTGAAATTCAATATGTTATATTCCGGCATTCAGCAGTGGGCTGTGGTGGCAGGGCTGCAAGTACAGCGCATCGTGTTGAAATGGGGGAAAGGAACTTGACCCGTTAGTTATGAAAAGAAGCTGTGATGAAAGCGACAGATGGATTGCCAGGAGTTGCTGTCCAGAGATATTTAGGAGGAAGTGAGAATTTAAATTATTGCCTGAAAAAAATTAGTTAATAAAGCACTAATTGTGCCATTGAGGGATCGTGTGTGTTCCCTTTCAGCAAAACAGAAGGAAACGGGATTTGGAAATGTATACTTTGTGTCGTAGCGTGTATTGTAAAAGTCCCCAGAACAGATGCTTTGTAATAGGGGTACTAAGCAGGGCCATGCTGTAAATTGTGTACTGTTTTGGAATACATTCTTGAGTAAAGTAAAATTATTGGTGGTGTTTGCTGCTCCAGAGGCTTTGTTCTCTTCATTATCATATCGTATTATGGGAAATCAGATGGGATCAGAGGCTGTTAACTGGAGGGAAAGCTAATTAGCATAATAACATGTCTTACTACAGTACTGTGGTTAAGTCTGTGAGCACCCCAATTATAAGTAGAAGGGAGTATAATTTAGTTGTATGAATGATGCAAGACTTTATTTGTTAAAAAAATCATACTGGAAATTGAGAACATATGAGTATTTTGGATAAATTGGAAACCCTTTATAGATCATAAGCAAACTAACCAACACTTGATTTTCTGTTTTCTATTAAAGTTTTATGTACTGACATTAGCAGCATTGATGTTAAAACATTTGACTGATCGTGGAGTTTCCTCTACTGAATTTGTTCTTGAACATTGGCTAATGAGCAGAAGATCCATGCAAATCTTTAATTTCAGATTCAGTGGATGTTACAGCAAAAGCCTAGGAAGAACAAGAAAATACATGGACTCATTTTAGACTTGTTCAGTTCAATTAAATAAGGATGTATTAAGAGCCTGTTATGGGTGCAGCACTCTGTGATGTGGGATTTAAAGATAAACATCCCTCTTTGTCCAAAAAATTGAATAGTTTTCGATAGGATCCCTTAATTGGAAGGGATTTTGGACCACAAAATAATCTCTAGGGTGCCGTTCAACTTGCAGATTATATAATTGTGTTGGAAGGGAAGTAATTTGTTAGTTCCAGAACTTTTATGTTCTCAATAGAAGTGCCAGAAACTGGAAGTATTAGCTGCAAAACACTGGGAATTTGAAATTCAAACACAGTAGGACAGTCAACCCAATTTTATTTTTTAATGGGCACTAATGGCTTTAATCAAGATAGACTAGTTTACAGAACATTGTTAGCATTAATATAATAGTAATGTAAGTATAAATAGGACCCTGATTTGTAAATACAATTAACCAGTGTCAAGAAACATACATATAGTGTAAAGAAAAAGAGATAGAAAATATTATCAGATAATAGACTATGAATCAGACCTTCTAACATTGTTTTCTCAGCTCCAGAAAATTTTATTTATAGGCCAGCAGTGATACCAGCTGAAATACCAATCCAGGTTAGGATGTGTGAACATATTCAGCAAGTTTACTGAGCAAGTTGTTGAGCACTCACCGAGTGTCAGGTTCTGTGATAGTTGCAAAGGAGACAGACATGCAGGGAGCTTAGAGTCTAGTGGTAGAGACAGAAGAACAAACAGACCCAACAACAGGATGAAAAGGAGTTCCCTTTCCTTCAAACCTCTGGCTGCTTTTCCTGTTGATAAATAAGAATCGATAGTAGGAAAATCTCCCCACTTACAAGTTTTACAAATTATTATTGACATTTTGATAAACTAAAATCTTTAAGTTTGGGCGATCTTTAAGTTTGGCCGTTCATGATAACAAACATATTTATTACAGTACTTTGAACCTGATGTACATGCACAGTCTCTTACCCAACCTCTGCTTTAACCAACTTGGCACACTGAATGCTTGCTGTTACTCTGTGAGCCACTGGGTCTGATATACCCCAGACCATGTGGCCTCCCAACCAAGCACTTGTGTGCTTACAAAGAGTCAGTTGTATTTATTCCTGTATCTGTTTATGTTCATCTGACTTGTTATTGTAATTATGCAGTGGAATTAAATATGATGTAAGCCAGTGAAATTTGAGTTCAAAAAGAATGGTTTTGTGAGATGTATTTTAAATGCTTTGGAATGACTCGATAATTTCAAGTCACTAAAAGAAATTACTGCTCAATTATATGGATAAGGAAACTGAAAAAGAGAGGGGGCGAGTCTTATAAGTCTAGAAGGACTTTGTAGATTACTTCATGAATGTGTTCAGGTTTTTGTTTTTCTTTATAGAAACTAGAACTGGAAAACATAGGTCACACATGATGGGTGTGGTATGTGAAAGACAGACAACTTGCAATTCGACAGTAGACCCACTCAAGACAAGATTTTGGACCTATAAACAAAGATTAGCAAATTAATATTTATGTTTACATTTATATTTTTAATCTGCCATATCTTCCAATAATATTTTATTATAAACATATAGAAGACTGAAACTTCTTGATTAAGATTTTATTATACTGGATTGGGTAATATGACATTCATCTTTATATTTTTCGACTTTGGTCTTCCTAAAGTGCTTCCAGTGAGATTTTTGCCTCTTCCCCCATTCCTGTCCTTTTTTGGAGCCTCTGTGATGACAGAAAGTGAGAGACACTGGGGGTGGGCTTGCTTGTACTCTGTGTATCCTCCCTGGAGTGGGGTGGGGGAATGGAACATAGGCATTTTTAGACAGTTGAAATATCTAGCGGAGTGAAATACGCTCTTAAAAAAGGCCAGTGTTACAGACTATACACCAGATGACATCACAGAGCCTGGGAAAGTTAAAGCTGCTCCTAAAGGGTCTGTTTTTATTCAGGGAAAAAAATGAGTACTGATAGGATTGGGTCAGTTAGATTTCCTTGTGCATTAAAGCTGTTTTTATTTTATTTTATTTTTTTTCTTGTGAGGAAGACCAGCCCTGAGCTAACATCCGTTGCCAATCCTCTTCTTTCTACTGAAGGAGACTGGCCCTGGGCTAACATCCGTGCCCATCTTCCTCTACTTTATATGGGACACCACCATGGCGTGGCTGACAAGCAGTGCGATAGCGGGTGCCTGGGACCCGAACCTGCGGACCCCGGGCTGCCAAAGCACGAACTAAACCGCTGCGCTACTGGGCTGGCCCCTTAAAGCTGTTTTTAAAAAGAAAAGACAAAACTGTCTTCAGGGTGTTAGTTTTGTTTGTTGAGCTTTTCCATCAGAAGCCCTGCATCTCTTGGCAAGGGACTGCTGCTTTTCATTTTCTCAGATCCTTGAGCTCACTAGGTTGGGTGGGGAGATGATTGACATTGAAGATCCTCAGTGGGCAGAGACTCTGGTGGCCTGAATGTTTGTCAGTAAAAATGCCCCAGAGGAGCAGGTAGAAGGATGTCACTGCAGACTACACCTTCCCCCAGGCCCTAGAGAGGGGAGTAAGGCACAGCTGGCAATGCCAGAGGCGATAACCATGACGAAGGGCTTCCAGTAGCTCCCAGGCTGGTTGGGGACTCCTTTTGTAGTATATCTTGGTCATTGTCCAATATTATATTGCTGTAAGATCACGACGGGTGCATTGATCCAGTCTTCTGACTGGCCATTTCTGCTTCTCATTTCTTTAAATCTTTCCTGGAGGCTTTTTTGTGTGTGCGCTTTCCCTTGTGCCTGCCTAGTAACACTGGTTAGTCATGTAGACATTTCTCCTATTACCTCCTTGTCTACCTACTTCCCGAGATGTGAATTCTGGTCTGAAATCATACTGCAGTCTCCACTCTTTTCCACTCCTTGCCCTAACCTTATTTGCTTTTGGGTGATTCTCATTTCTCAATAAATATACTGTTGCATATCTACTGTGTGTGAAGCAATCTGTATTTTTCTTCATAGCCTAGTACAAAAAGGAAGGGCCCTTGTTCAAGAATACATTTGTTTATTCATTCCTTCAGCACACGTTTTTTGAGAGCCCTACTATAGACTGGTCTTTGTGCAAGATCCTGGGAATACGCAGATAATAAGATTGTGGTCCCTCATAAAGCCCACCCCTCTGCCTGCTGTGCAGTTTTGCCCATCCCCTCCTGCCCACTCAGCAACCTCACTCCTATATGTGTCCCATCTCTCCTGCTTCACTGCGTATTCTCTGCTTTATCATTTCCAGGGCAAACAGGCTATAGTATTTCTGTTCTTAAAAAAAAATGCTCCCTTTGATCCCATATTCCCTCCAGCTACCATCCCATTTCTCTTCCCTTTCACAGCAAAACTTTCCGTATTTGCTGTCTCCACTTCCCTTCTTTCCATCTCTCTTGAACTCATTCCAGTTAGGCACTCTTTTCTATGATTTTGCTGAAGCCACTTTTCAAGATAACCTTCTTTAAGATAACCTACAAGTTACCAAATCCAGTGGCCAGTTCTCATTCCTTATGTTACCTGATTATTCCTCTTTTCTTGAAACACTTTCTTCACCTTGCTTTTAGGGCATCTCTAGTTCTTCTCTCACTTTCTGGTTGCTCCTTCTTAATATTGTTATATTCCTCTTCATTTTCCTGACTTCTTTTCATTGCTGTGCACAAGGGCACAATTTTTGAACCCACTTCCCCCACCCCCAAAAACACATTCATATACAGTAGGTGATCTCCTCCAGTTCCATCTTTAAATACCATATTTATACTGATTACTTTCAAATGTCTATTTTTAGCCCTGACCTCTCTCCTGAAATCAAGACTTGAATATCCTGCAGTCTACTCAATATTTCCATTTGGATATCTGATAGGCATCTCAAACTTAAAATGCCCAAGCTGAATTCTTGATTCCATCCCCCCAAAAATGACAGCAACAGAAACCTGCTTCTCCTACAATTACCCCTCTTTCAGTAAATAAAATCTCCATACTACCAGTTGCTCAGGTTAAAAACCTTGGAGTCATCCTTGACTTCTCCCTTTCTCATACCCACATCTAATCTGACAGCAAATCCTGAATAACCTCTCTTCAACCTCCACTGTGCTATTCTAGCCTAACCCCTTATTGCCTCTCACCTGGACTGTTGCTGTATCTTCCCAACTGGTCTCCCTGCTTACTCCTCTAGTCTTTTTTTTTGTGAGGAAGATTTGCCCGGAGCTAACATCTGTGCCAGTCTTCCTCTATTTTGTATGTCGGTCGCCACCACAGCATTCCTTGATGAGCAGTGTGTAGGTCTCCGCCCAGGATCCGAACCCGTGAACCCCAGGCTGCCGAAGCATAGCGTGTGAACTTAACCACTACGCTATCGGACTGGCCCCTAGTCTTCTCTACCACAGCTGCTATAGTGATTCTTCAAACACAGAAATCAGATCATATCACCCCTCTGCTCCAGTGATGTTCTGTCTCGGTAAATCCAAAGTCTTAACCATGATCTCTACAGCTCTGGATGACCTGCTCCCTGTGCCATGGCTCTGACCTCATCTCTTACCACTCTCCCTCTTATTCATCCCTCTCTTACAGCCACACTGGCCTCTGTGCAGTTTCTCCCCATATTATCTACATGGCTTGCTTTGTCATTTCAGGTCTTTGCTTAATTTTCACCTTATCGGACAATTCTTTGTCCATTGTCACTGTGTGTCTCTTATGCTTTTTTTCTTGGCACCACATATTCCTGTCAGACATTATGCATTCATTTATTTATTGTCTGTTTCCTCTCACTAGAATGCAAGCTAGTCTGTGAGGATAGGATTTTTTGTCTGTTTTATCCACTCAGCGCGTTAGAACGTAGATGCTCAATATTATTTGTTGCCTGTGTGAATGAATGAATGAACACATAGTCCCTGCTTTCAAGAAGCTTATGGTCTAATGGAGGAACTGAAAGTAGCCAAAATACACCGAGTGTTAGTGTCTACAATAACGTATTGATAAATATGTTTCAGAGAAGTCTCCTAGCTCTTTCCTTATCTCCAATGTCTTAGTGACATGGTGTCTGATAACCTTGAGTATCAACCCAAAGGGAGTATATGTGTATTTGGTTGTAAATCTTTTCTGAATCTTACTGGATCGTCACGTGATAGAACACTTAGGATTTCTTTCAGATGTTGAGCTTGACAGTCTATGCCATCTTGCAGGGTTTATGCTGGGTAGTTGATATAATGTGCTGATTCCCAACCCTAGTGGTGCAGTACCTGAGGGAAAAGGGTTTTCATTTTGCTGATAGCCTGCAGCCTTGTCTTAATAAGTAAATAAATACACCAACAAACTACAGTCAATTAGTAGATACCGTTTTAATGACTTTTTGGTTCATAGCTAACAATGTATGTCAAATCTGGATTCTAAAGTTTAGTTAATATTAGAATAGTTAATTTGAAGATGAAGGTTGATAGAGATGGTCATAAAAATCTTCCCGTCATCATCATTTTGTTCTTTGTCCTTTATCTAGGTCAAAGTGAAAGAAATTTGATGTAAAGTTTGTGAGTGCTGAATCTTGAAGCGTTTGATTTATAGTGGTTAACATATGAAACAGAACAAAGGAGCCATCCTAGGCAGAAAAGATAATATGTGGATAAAAGGACAATATGGAATTAATTTGGAGATAAAGTCCTCAAACTTAAAATTTAGTAATAAAACATACACACCTAAAGTCAGCTTTCTGAGTAAAATCCTCTCAATACCCAAGAAAACTTCCTTGAATCGAGTTTGAGAATTTCTGCCCTAAAGTGACATAGAAGCTGCTCAAGGATGTCCACAGTCTTTCTCCCAGCCTTCCTGAAGCCTTTGCTTCCTAACCCTTTGAATAGAGAAAAATGCTTGTTCTTCTATTTTTTCATTCGTTTACTCACTCATTCTGTAAACTTTTATTGAGTGCCTACTTTCAGACTGTACTGTTCTGGGGACCCAGTGATGAACAAGGCAGAGTGGAAGCCCTCCCTCTTGTGAAGCATCTGACACAAATACAGAGAGAAAGTAAATGAGCAAAAATATCAGTGAACTTGATGATTTTAAGTGGCGGTGGGTGCTGGGCAGGATATAAGTGTGTGATGTGACTGAGAATGGGGAGGTTTGGCAGATTTTGATTAGGTGATCCCTGAATGGCAAGGCAGAGGGAAGAGCAATTATAGAGGCCCCAAGTGGGGAATGAGCTTGGCAAGGAGGAAAATCAGGAAGCAGGCCAGTGTGGCTGGAGGCCAGAGTCAGGGAGAGTGGTGGGAGATGTTGGAGAGTTGGGAGGAAACATCCTGTGGGGCCTTGTTACCCTTCCAGTTTCCCTGGTTCTCCCTTACTCTGTCCTGCCTCTGTCACTTAAAGTAAGCCAGCAAACAAACCAGTAACATCCCATGAAACTCTTCTTTCCTTTGAAAGAAACTTGTTTTTTCCTATTAGAAGAAGCTGTGTTTAAGTAACATACAAGTGAAGATAAAAGAAAGTACTGTATCTTTTTAAGAGATAAGTCTGAAAGGACCCAAAGAAGAGACCCTAAAGTTTCTTTACACTCTTAGGGTAGTTTAGTTAGAAAGACTACTTTGAATAGGTAATATATGCATACAGTACAAAATTCAAAAGGTACAACGGATGTGGAGTGAAAGGTAAATCTCCTTCCCACGTGTCTTCTCTAGCCACCCAGTTTCTCATCCTAGATTCTTCTTTCAGAGATTGTGTGTGTGTCTGTGTAGCAAGCTGGTGCACACTAGTCAGTCAGGTAGTTAGCTTATAAAAGTTAGTACTGGAGTGCATTGCAAATAAAAGATTTAATAGACATTAAACCTTTCATAATGTTTAATAGAACTAAGGTTTGCCAGTTTTTCCTAGAAATGTATTTGAACCCAGGCCACTTGAGCACCTATGGTTTTTCAACACTTACCTAGTTTTATTGAGATTTGGTTACCTTAAGTGCCAGGGATCCTTTCAGAGTGAGGAACTGCTGGGAACGGAGTGGGGGGTGTGTGTGTGTAGAATCAGTTCTTGTGAGGCTGTGGATGTGTTGGCAGTGGGCTATGTGTGTGTCAGCAGAGTGCTATGGTGTGGAAGCTACTTGCCTAATTGGCCTTCAAGCCCCTGAAAAGCAGCTCAGCATTTGTCTGGGTCAGACTGGGTTTGCTGATTTCTAAACTCTCATTGTTTAGACTACTCAGAGTCAACCTTTTATCTTCCTTCTCAAGATAATATATGAGCGTAAACCTGGTAGGAAGCTGTTCACTTTAGCCACATGCTTTTGTCCCCAGCTGTGGAATGGGGAGCAGGTAGAATTCTGAGTAGAATTGTGGCTTTTCAGCTCCTCCTGAGACAGACCATGAGCTAATAGAAAATATATATTGTTCTCTGCCCCCGGTTCCTGGCACAGAGCTCCTTTTAACTCTTGTAATTTTCTAAGTGATAAGAACGCTAGGAGCATCTCTTGTTCTAATATTAGTCTTTGACCTCTGTTCCTGACACAGAGCTCTTGAAACCTTTGTAACTTCCTGGGTGATAGCAGTGTCTTTTGTTCTGATGAGGTGACTCTGGGTGGGCTCCTAGATGGCTCTTGGATGAGGGCTGGTCACTGGAAAGACCAAGCCATGATTAGAAGCTTGGAATTTTCAGCCCTGCCTCCCATGCTCTTGGGAACAGAGAAAGGCTGAAAATGGAGTTAATGAGTGGCATGCCTACGTGATGAAGTCTCCATAAAATCCCAACAGTACGGGGTTTGAGAGCTTCCAGGTGGACGAGTGCATCCGCACTGGGAAAGTGATGCACCCCAACTCCATGGGGACAGAAGCTCCTGCACGTGGGACCCTCCCAGACCTCGCCCGTATCTCTTCATTTGGCTGTTCATCTGTATCCTTTCTCATATCCTTTAATAAACTGGTAAACATGAGTAAGTGTTTTCCCGAGTTCCAGGAGCCACTCTAGCAAGTTAATTGAACCCAAGTAGGGGGTCATTGGAACCTCCAAGCTGTAGCCGATTGGTCAGCACAGGTGACAGCCTGGGCTTGTAACTGGCATCTGAAGTGGGGGCAGTCTTGTGGGACTGAGCCTTTAACCTGTGGGATCTGACACTATCTCCAGGTAGATAGTGTCCGAATTGAGTTAAATTATGGGATACTCAGCTGATGTCACAGGGACTTGCTTGGTGTGGGGAAGCTCCCACATGTTTGATGACCAGAAGTGCCAGAAGTGTTCTGTCTGAGTAGTGAAGGAGACTCACAGGAAAGAAGCGTGGTAGGAAGAACTGGGTTTTTCCCTACTTGAGAAGGATGAAATCTAAGTTTTTTCCTTCTCACAGACCATGTCTTAAACTTCTTTTCTATCTCTTCCCGCCAGTCCCCCAAAATGCCAACCCAGAGCTGGGTATGGGAAAACTTGACAGGAAAAGATCATCACAGTGCAACGTCTTTATTAATTTGAAATAGAAAAGAATTACTGGAATTCAAGTGTGAGCACCAGAAGTATTTGCAAAGCAAACATGAGTGGTTTTTTTCTTTTTTTGACATTTTATCATTTAAATTTTGTGTGCTGCTGCTGCTTTCTTAGTTCAGTTAACCAAAAGTGGACTGTTTCTGCAAATCTGGTTACGTATCTGAGACAGGGTAAGATCCTGCTTTTTTTGTGTGCTTTATCCAAATATGCTTTAAAAAATTCTTACGACATTTGAGGATGCTTTCTAACTCATTTTCAAAATGGAAAATTAATAACTCAACTGTCATAAAATATTATGTTGGTGTATTTTGTGAGCATTTCCAAAAGGAGATAAAGAGAATGAATTTCTACTCCAAGTAAAAAATTATTGCAGAAAGAATAAAAATTTAAATCTAAAGCAAGTAGAAACAAACTGTTGTAAAGAGAAGACAAGACTATTATAAACAAAAAAAGAAATGATCCCTTAAATAGACTTTCTTTGTATACAGTTAGTTGGTCTCTTTGTTCATTAAACAGTAAAGTCCTTTTAAAGAGCTGCCTGGAAAATCTTTTCTCTGAGTCAGTTATTTAACACTTTTCTGATGTGCTTTATAAGAACAGCTTAGCTGTGATGAACAGAAGTGGATATGAACTCAGACATACAGTGCTTCTGATTCTATTAAAGGGAAGAAGGATAGTGATTTTTCTTTGACTATTTAGGAATCCTAATAAAATATGCTTTAAGAGAAGTTATGTGCTTTTATAAAACTTTTTATACATGAGTAACTTGAACTAATATATTTTAATTAATTGGAACTTTGTTGATTGTTTAATGTTTTCATTTTCTTCACCTTTGCAGAAACAACTTGGTGTCTAGACATATGTTCAGTCATCATTTACTGAATGTGCTGAGCCCTGACTCAGGACTTTTACGATTATCACTGCAGTGCTAATTTCTTTCCGGGAGGGGTTGCAGTTTGGGTAGACTGCCTTTAATAGTAATAAGGTGAAACTTTTAGATTTTATTGGTAAAATGAATTAGAAAAATAATCCGGAGAGTTTCTATGCGTGACAGTTGTATTTCTGTGGTCCTTTCATAGGTTCATCAACTATTTAATAAGGAGCTAGCTTGGGATCACCCTTCTGCCAGGCACTGCAAGTGACTTTTCTTTCAAAAAGGAATTTTTTTTATTACAAAATTGTAGTATCTATAAAGAATACTTCAAGGAGTTTAAGATGTGTAGAATGCAGAATCTGAGCTCTTGAGGAGCTTTAAACTGCTGGCAAGATGCAATTTAGAGTGTGAAATGTAAAATAATTACAGAAGTGGTGGAGAGGAGTGTTTATAGGAATTTGGAGTAGTCTGTGAAGATGAGCTGGAGTGTCAGGGACAACTTTATGGAGTGCATGGGGCCACACCTGGATGTGTTGGTTGGATTTGGGTAGTTGATGAAGAATATTCCAGGTGGAGGACATTGGGCCAGGTAGGCCATGGAAAGTCAGAGGCCTGGATATATAACCTTTGGAAGCCTGTTTGTCTTAAGGTGTTTTGAGGACCACAGGCTGATGGCTCATGGCTGTGTTTGGGCTGCAAGATGATTAAAGATTTTTTTTTTTTTTGGTGAGGAAGATTAGCCCTGAGCTAACATTTGTTGCCAATCCTCCTCTTTTTGCTGAGAAAGATTGGCCCTGGGCTAACATCCGTGCCCATCTTCCTCTACTTTATATGTAGGACGCCTGCCACAGCATGGCTTGATGAGCGGTGCATAGGTCCATGCCCAACATCTGAACCTGTGAACCCCGGGCTTCCGAAGCAGAGTGCGTGAACTTAACCACTACGCAACCGGGCCAGCCCCCAAGAATTTTTTTAAATTAGTTGCCAACATTTTAATATTGAAAATTTTCAAGTAAGAAATCTAGTCTTGAGCCAGCCCTGATGGCCTTGTGGTTAAAGTTTGGTGCTCTCACCACTTGGGTGGCCCGGGTTCATTTCCTGGTTGCGGAACCACACCACCCATCTGTTAGTTGCCACGCTCTGGCAGGGGCTCACACAGAAGAATTAGAAGGACTTAAAACTAGAATATAGAATCATGCACTGGGACTTTGGGGAAGGAAAAAAGCAAAGAAAAATATGGTCTTTAGATTTCTTGAAAAATCAGAAGATCTGGCAGCACTGGGCCAGCATTCCTATGTGATGACTGTGACCAGAGCAGAGTGGTGGCTGCCATTTGGACTGTCCCAGTCTTCAGTTGGCTATAGCCCTTACCAGTCCCTGTTGTCTCTGGGATACTGATGCCCAGTGCCAGCTGCCATTTATTGTGGTGGCTGAGGTGTTATTTCCATTTTAAGGTAGTTAAGAAGAAAGTCAAATATTTCTTGTATCCTTGTAAATTTCTCTCAGAAGTGGGAAGATGGAAGATAAAAAGGGCTACAGGTTTCAAGAAGCATGGTAGAGTGCATATTTCTTTGTGGAGATGAAAATATTCCTGCCTCTTTACTTTGGAAACATATGTGCTTATGTCAGAGTATTGTCTGACTGACTTCATACAATTATGCCCCCTGCCCAGGCCCCGAAGTGTGGCATTTGAGTTTTGATGTCTCTAGTGGTTAAGAGCTTGTGCCCTGGAGTCAGACAGACCTGGGTGGGAGCCCTGGCTCTTACACTAACTAGTCTGGTGATCTTGAGCAAGTTACTTTACATTTCTGCGCCTCATTTTCTCACTTGTAACAATAATAGTACCTTCCTATTTGATTGTATTGTTGGAGGATTAAGTGAAATCACTTAATATATAGAACACTTAGTCTAGTGCCTGGCACGAGTTAATGTTCAGCGTCAGCTATGTAAATATAAAGCTAAGAAAAAGGCAGTTTCTAGCTTCATTGCAACTTGGGCTTATAGAAAATTGTGGGAAGAACAAGGTTATAGGATTTTCTGAGATCAAGTTGTTTGCATTTGTTTGTTAATTAATTCAGCTAGTGCTTCTTGAGCAGTAGTCACTGTGCTGCGTTCCAGTGAACAAGGCAGACACAGCCCCTGCCTTCATGTTGCTTATGGTCTGGCAGTGGACATAGATAACTAAGCCAGCAATTGCAATACAGTGTGATATTTGAAGTAGAAGATCTTAGAGTGGTTCACTGATTGTCTGGTTTCATCTGTTATGACAATTTAAGTGTTAGGAGAGGTACTGGGCAGGGCAGAGTACTTGGTGATGGTGGGCCCTGTTCATAGGAGCATGGCACTGTAAGTGGTCCACGATCTTTCCTTCTCTTTCCTTCAGATCATTGTGTATGGAGCACCTACCATCGATTAGGCAGATGCCCAAGCCTGGCAGAAAAAAGGGAAAGAGAAGCCTTTCACTGGATAAAGAAAGCTCTTTTCCTCTCTCTGCCTCTCCCCCTGCCCCCAGTCTTTGCTGGGAGAAAGAAATTAAGAGGGTCACATCCAACCAATGTCTGAGAGAGGAATAAAGATACTTCTCCTCATCCCCAAGGACTTGAAAACAAGAAGCTCAACAGAACCCTATCAGTTTTGAACCTTGGAGCTGCCACTGGAACGAGAAAAATCCTTCAAAATTTAACTTTTTATTTCTTGATATTAATACTATGTACTATTAAAAATTAGTACTTTATTACATGTCTAAGAAATTATTTTAAATGCATAAAAGAAAACGGGTTTATTTATTTATTTTTTTGCTGAGAAATTTGGCTCTGAGCTAACATCTGTTGCCCATCTTCCTCTTTTTGCTTGAGGAAGATTTGCCCTGAGGTAACATCTGTGCCAGTCTTCTGTTTTGTATGTGGGATGCTGCCACAGCATGGCTACCACCGAGTGATGTAGGTCTGTGCCGGGGAACTGAACCCAGGCCGCTGAGGCAGAGCACACTGAACTTAACCACTAGGCCACAGGGCTGGCCCCCAAGACTGATTTATTTTAACAACTTGTATTTTATTTTTAAGAAATAATCCCTGTGGATTGCTTTTATAATACAACTTTTTTTTTTTTTTCCACTAGAAATACAGTGCTGTGGGAGAGAGAAGACGGGAAATGAATTCTTGGGTTTGAAAAGGTGTGTGGCTGGGAAGGACTTGGCAGAGAACTTGATCAAGGGATTTGAGGGAGGGTGAGCTGTGGTCAAACTGGGCAGAAGAGGCCAAGGGCACTTGAGCCAATAGCATCCACACTGGAGCCTCTGGAGAAGAGTTTGGGTGGGTATGGTGTAGGGATTTGGAGTGTATTGAATGACTGATTTTTCTGGCAGAAAATCAGAGAGCATAGAATAATGTTTCTAGAGTCATTCTGTGAATAACTTTGGAAGTGGGTGTGTCTGTGGGGGAGAGGAGTAAGTGTTTATTATTTCTAGGGTCTCTGGCCAACTCCTCCTTCCTCAGAGCATTCTTCTCTCCTTTTTGGAGAAAGCCTCTCTTGGAGAGGAGGAAGGGCCCACCCACCACCCTAGAAGCTGAATGGGCCATTGTGCTAGTTCCTCCCTTCCCTGGTGTGCCTGTGTGGATACAGGACTCAGACTCTGCTAGTTGACTGCTCAGTGCTTGATTCTGGGTCCTGTGGAGGGTGAGGGAAGGGCAGTGGCTATGTGCTGACCAGACGTTCATGGTGTAGATCCAGGTCGTGGCTTTTGCTGCCAGCCCTGGAGTGCCTGTGGGCCCATCTTCCAAGCCTGGCCCTCTAGTCCCTGCCACTCCAATCTTCTGAACCTTTGGTATTTCTTCCAGTACATTTCTTTTGGCTACAGATGGCCTGACTTGGTTTCTGTTGCTTGCAGTCCAAGAACCCTGTCTAATATACACCCTGGGTAGTCTTTAAGGTAACTTCCTCACTAATCCAGTACACCAGAAAAATGTGTATGTGTTGAGTTAGAATTTTTGTTTATTGATTTTTGTGGGAGAGCTTTTTCATTTTATTTATGGAGCAGGCTTTAACATTTTTTCTTTTTTTGTGATAAAAATTTCTTCATGCTGAAGTTTATTAAATTGATTTTAAATGGCCAAAAAATAATCCAATCAAATTAAAGCAAATGTACTAACCTTGGCCTGAATTCTGATATTTTTATGAAATGCTTAGCAGCATTGTCCTACCCTCCTCACCCTTGATGCTTATAGTTTCTCTTTTTAGAATTGTCCCAAAGAATATTTGAGAATGTGTGAATTTTTAGTATTTTAAACTTTGTGGGTGTCAAGACCAAATAAGAAATGAATTTTTAAAATGCAAGTTTATGGAAACTGTAGGATGCTGCTTAAAATACATATCTTGTAGTCTCCAAGTTCTAGCTTGGTTAACAAGAATTTATTGAGTTCTTTCTTTATATAAAGCACTATTCTAGGTACAGTGATGATTTTTAAAGAGCAGTTAGAGAAAATAGAGAAAGGCTGTGCTTTGGAAATACTTGATGTTGGAGGCAAAATAATGAAATAGTCAATCTTGGGCTTTAAGAAATGGATGAGGGGCCGCCCGGTGGCGCAGCGGTTTAGTTCGCGCTTGGCAGCCCTGGGTTCGCGAGTTCAGATCCCGGGCGCCCGCCGATGCACTGCCTGTCAGCCATGCTGTGGCGGCGTCCCATATAAAGTAGAGGAAGATGGGCACGCATGTTAGCCCAGGGCCAGTCTTCCTCAGCAAAAAGAGGAGGATTAGCAAATGGATGTTAGCTCAGGGCTGGTCTTCCCCACAAAAAAAAATAAATAAATAAATAAAAAGAAATGGATGAGATATAGGTAGGTAGGAAGGAGGGAAAAGGGTATATTAGGAGAAGGGGACCCAGCATGGTTGAGGGTGGGGATGAGCTGATTGCATGCCAGAGACTCTGGGAACACATGAGCCTGGATTGGGGCTAGTAGTGTGGCAGGGCAAGAGATGGGGGTTGCTGGAAGGTGGGGGGAGGTGAGGGCATAGAACCTTGATTTCAGAAGATGAGGAGTTTGGGTTTGATCCCACAGTGGAGAACCATGATTGTCACCAAAGGGTTGTTGTAGAAAAGCTTGTTTGAGAGTGGAATGCAGGATAAACTTGATGGGCTTTTCACCAAAAGGAACGGTTGGGAGAATGCTACTCTATTCTAGAATTGAGAGCCATGGCAACAGGGGAATGGAGTGAAGGAGTGAATTAAGAGGTGTTGCAATTGAAGGAGTGGACAGATTTGGTGACAGATGGTATGTTAAAGATGAAGGGGTTGTGGTTAAAGATGACTTTAAAATTTTGATCCTGGGTGACAGAAAAAATGGAAGTTTAGAAGAGAGGTTGGTTTTGGAGAGAAGATGGGACTTTGGTTTTTGTCCTGTCGAATTTGAAGTAATGAACTGAAGTGAACTGATGATGTGGGACTAGAGGTGGAATGAGAAGTTAGAACTATAGGTGGAGAGTTGAGTGTCAGGGACCTAGATGGGAAGAATGGAAAGTCAGCATGAGAGAAAATGCACAACAAGAGAAGCTGAGGGCAGGGCCTGAGCTCGGGGCACTATAGCAGCCTGAGAGGCAGTATCACACAAGCTGAGGGAGAACAACATTTCACAGAGGATGGTGGGTGATAGTGTCAGACCAAGAGCAGTCAAATGTAATGAAGATGGGATGAAGCTATGAAATGAACAATGACTTTAGAAAGCAGTTCCAGTAGAATGGTAAGATGGACCACTGGATTTGGGGTAGTTAGGACAGGTTTTAGGAAAGAAGTGCATTTTCTTCTGAGATTGGAGGGTAGATAAAAGAAAAAACCTAGAGCCTGAATTATGTTGATGTGAATTTGAGAAAACTCCTTCCAGATGCCCCATCCTTCTGAGAAGGAGAAATAAACGAGAAGTAAAGTGTATTTACTGGAAGTGACCTGGTGATAGGAGTTTGAGAAGCAAGAAAGAGTCTGGCAGAGTTGCTGTGGTACAGTTGGGATTCAAATGATAGTTTTGTAAGGTTGGAGATTGAATGGTATGTATCCTTACAAACAATTGTGGGCCTACTATATATAGAGCACCTTGGAGGATAAACTATGAGCAGGAGAGACAGTTTTAGAACTCTGGTAATTTATAATCTAATGGGCTCAAAAGAGAGGATAGAGGGGCTGGCCCGGTGGTGTAGTTGTTAAGTTTGTGCATGCCACTGCAGCGGCCTGGGGTTTGCAGGTTCAGATCCCGGGCGCAGTCCTATGCATTGCTTATCAAGCCATGCTGTGGCAGGCGTGCCACATATAAAGTGGAGGAAGATGGGCATGGATGTTAGCCCAGGGCCAATCTTCCTCAGCAAAAAGAGGATTGGCAACAGATGTTAGCTCAGGGCTAATCTTCCTCACCAAAAAAAAAAAAAAAGAGAGAGAGAGAGAGAGGATAGAATTTATAGTGTTTAAGTTTTGTGTATGTCCTTAGCCCTTTGCATGTAGGAACTGGAGAGAGGCAAGGGAACAGTGGAGATATTCCAAGGTTGGGGACTGATTCAGGAGCATCGTATAAGGTCAGAGGAATGGAAAGTTGACTGAGAGTCAGTTTTTTCATCTGTAAAATGGGAATAAATAGTACCTAATTCATGAAGTTGCTATGAAACTTGAATGAGGAAAGATGGATCAAGTGCCTCTCAGGTACATATTGAGCACCCAGGAATTGTAGCCATTGTTACTAAGACAGGAACCACTGAAGGAATCACAGTGGTCAACAGATAATTATGATATAGTGAGATAAGTGTTGTGAAAGAACCCTGTCCAGAATGCTTTAGCAACAGAGGAGTAACTAATGCTGAATTGGGAAGTTGGAAACAGTGGGAAAGGAGTAAATCTGAGTGTTGAAGAATGAGTAGAAGTTTGCTGCCACTACATTAATACAGATTGTGCAGGCATTAAAAAAATCAGATTCTGATCATAACAGCCTAACACAGCTGCACAAAGATAAGAGTTGGGCATGGCATGTGATCCAAAAATATAGGAACTGGGAAGAAAGGATTTAGTGCAGTAAATGGAGCTGTGTGAGTTTACTTTGAAATGGCTTTATGGAAGGAAGTAAGACCTGAGGTTATAGAATCTTTTAAATTTGTAAGCCTGAAAGTAACCTTAGACATGATCTATCCAGCCACTTCAGTGAGATAAGGGAACTGAAACCACAAGGGTGTTCAAACCTGTCCATTGTGATATTTCTGGTAAAATAATGTGCACAAAGGCAGAAAGAACACGAATTTCTTCTGACAGATCCACAAAAGGAGTTAAATAAGTGGAATGGGAGAAATTTGAATAAAAATATATTGCTAAAACTGACTCCCAGCACCAGCATTAAAACAACAAAAAGCAGGTGGAATGAAAGGTCATGATACAATTATAGAAGTGTAATCTATACCGACTTCAGCAGCATTTTTTGCTTATTGTCACCGTTAGCTGCAGCTGATCACACTTCCCAGAGCCAGCACATGTGTGTTGTGGGAAGAAGCTGAATTTATCAGAAACATGGATAATTTTGGCAAATTTTGAATGCCAAAACCAAATATTTTTGAAAGCAGTTTTATTAGTCTTTCTTCCATTATAAAGATATTTCACACTCTCTATAGGAAGTTTGGAAAGCATCCCCTCTTTTGAGCCCACTAGATTATAAGTTACCAGAGTTCTAATGTGTCTCTCTCCTGCTCATAGTTCATCCTCTGTGGTGCCTGCGTGGTGCTCTATATATAGTAGACCCACAGTTGTTGTGAGGGTAGATACCATTCGTCTTCCAAATAATTTCCCTCAAAACCTATGGAGAAAATTCTTTAATCATTATGGTTTTTAGTTTTTACAACATTGTGATTGATTTATATACAGTTTTATAATCCGTTTTTTCATGTGTCATAAACATTTTTTTCCTAATCTGAACTCTGCAAGTACATTTTTAATGGCTTCGTGCCCATTGAGTGGATGAAAGAATTTACTTCAATGTTCCTTTCTTGTTGTAAATGACATTGTTAAATCACAAAAGAAGATACTATTGGCGATCACAGTAGTCATTGGTTTGTCTTTCTCCAATCTCACAAAGGATACTTTTTTTTGAATATGACAACCAACCATCTTAAAGAATTACCACCCTCCATTTGCCACCCTCTTACCCCAGTGCTCATTAATAAGAAGCAAGTGTGAGATTTCGTGAAAGGGGTGCTGGTATTTTACGTTTTTTATAAATCTCTTTAATTGTCTGGATTAACTGAAGATAGCTGGGTTTTCATATCTGCTTCTGCATTCGGTGTCTTGTGGTATGTTGTTTTGAAGTATCTGAAGGAAATTGAGCCTCACAGAGATTTTGGGTCTAATGGTTTCTCATGATTAGATTGAGGTCATGCATTTTTGGCAATAATATGACAGAGGTGATGTACCCTTGTCTGTGCATCATATCAGAGGTTACATGATGTCATCGTGTCTTGTTACTGGTGATATTAACCTTGATTGCTTGGTTAAGGTGGAGTCTGTCTGGTTTCTCCACTGTAACATAGTTAGAGTTTTTTTTTTTTCTTGTGAGGAGAACTTTTAAGATTTACTCTCTTAGCAACTTTCACATATACCGTGCAATACAGTATTGTTAACTATAGTCACCATGCTGTACATTACATTCCCAGAACTTATTCATCTTATAACTAGAAGTTTGTACCTTTTGACCATGTTTACTCCCTATCTCCCACCCCAACCCCTCCCCTGTTTCTGGCAACCACCAGTCTGTTCTGTTTCTATGAGTTCGCTTTTTTTAGATTCCGCATATAAGTGAGATCATACAGTATTTGTTTTTCTCTGTCTGACTTTTTTCACATAGTGTAATACTCTCAAGATCCATCATGTTGTTACAAATGGCAGAGTTTTCTTCTTTCTTATGGCTGAATAATATTCCATTGTGAGTATATACCATATCTTCTTTATCCATTCATTTAGTGGGCACTTAGGTTGTTTCCGTGTCTTGGATATTGTAAATAATGCTGCAGTGGACGTAGGTGTGCAGGTATCTCTTCAAGATAGTGATTTTGTTTCCTTTGGATGTATACCCAGAAGTGGGATTGCTGGATCATATGGTAGTTCTATTTTTAGTTTTTGGAGGAACCTCTGTACTGTTTTCCCTAGTGGCTGTGCCAATTTACATTCCCACCAGCAGTGCACAAGGGTTCCCTTTTCTCCACATCCAACACTTACCTCTTGTCTTTTTAATGACAGCCATTCTAATAGGTCTGAGCTATCTCATTGTGGCTTTGATTTGCATTTCCCTGATGATTAGTGATGTTGAGCACCTTTTCATGTACTTGTTGGCCATTTGTATGTCATCTTTGAAAAAATGTTTATTTAGTTCCTCTGCCCATTTTTTTTAATCAGATTAACTTTTTACTATTGAGTTGTATGAGTTCTTTGTGTATTTTAGATAGTACCCCTTATCAGATATATGATTTGCAAATATTTCCTCCCATTCAGTAGGTTGCCTTTTCATTTTGTTGGTGATTTTCTTTGCTGTGCAGAACCTTTTTAGTTTGATGTAGTCCTGTTTATTTTTGCTTTTGTTGCCTTTGCTTTTGTTGTCAAATCCAAAAAATCATTGCCAAGACTGATGTCAAGGAGCTTACCTCCTATGTTTTCTTCTAGAATTTTTGTGGTTTCAGGTCTTATGTTCAAGTGTTTAATCCATTTTGAGTTGATTTTTGTATATGGTGTAGGATAGGGGTCCAGTTTCATTCTTTTGCTGGTGGCTGTCCAGTTTTCCCAGCACCATTTATTGAAGAGACTATCCTTCCCCTGTTGTATATTCTTGGCTCCTTTGTCGTAAATTAATTGGTCATAAATGCATGGGTTTATTTCTGGGCTCTCTATTCTGTCCTGTTGATTTATGTGTCTGTTCTGATGCCAATATCAACTGTTTTGATTGCTGTAGGTTTGCAATATAGTTTAAAATCAGGAAGCATGATACCTCCAGCTTTGTCCTTCTTTCTCAAGATTGCTTTGGTTATTCAGGGTCTTTTGTGGTTCCATATAAATTTTAGGATTGTTTTTCTATTTTTGTGAAACATGTCATTGGAATTTTGATAGAGATTGCATTGAATCTGTAGATTGCTTTGGGTAGTATGGACGTTTTAACAATATTAATTCTTCCAATCCCTGAGCATGGAATATCTTTCTATTTATTTGTGTCTTCAATTTCTTTTTTTGTGTGTGTGAAGAAGACCAGCCCTGAGCTAACATTCGTTGCCAATCCTCCTCTTTTTGCTGATGAAGACTGGCCCTGGGCTAACATCCGTGCCCATCTTCCTCTACTTTATATGGGACACTGCCACGGCATGGCTGACAAGCAGTGTGTCGGCCGGCGCCCAGGATCCGAACCCGCGAACCCCGAGCTGCCAAGCGCGAACTAAACCGCTGCGCCACCGGGTGGCCCCTGTGTCTTCAGTTTCTTTCATCAGTGTCTTAACAGTTTTCAGTGTACAGATCTTTCACCTCCTTAGTTAAAATTATTCCTAGGTATTTTATTCTTTTTGATGCAATTGTAAATGTGATTGTTTTCTTAATTTCTCTTTCTGATAGTTCATTGTTAGTGTATAGAAATGCAACTGATTTTTGTATTTTGACTTTGTATCCTGCAACTTTACTGACTTCGTTTATTAGTTCTAATTTTCGTGGAGTCTTTAGGATTTTGTATATATATATATGTATATATATATATGATCATGTCATCTGCAAATAGTGACAGTTTTTCTTCTTCCTTTCTGATTTGGATGCCTTTTATTTCTTTTTCTTGCCTAATTGCTCTTGCTAGGACTTCCAGTACTGTGTTGAATAAAAGTGGCAAGAGTGGGCATCCTTGTCTTATTTCTGATCTTAGAGGGAAAGCTTTCAGTTTTGCACCTGTGAGTATGATGTTAGCTGTGGGCTTCTCATATATGGCCTTTATTATGCTGAGGTACATTCCTTCTGTACTCACTTTGTTAAGAGTTTTTTCATGAATGGATGTTGAATTTTGTAAGATGCTTTTTCTGCATCTATTGAGATGATCATATGATTTTTATTCTTCATTTTGTTAATGTAGTATATCACATTGATTGATTTGTGGATGTTGAACTATCCTTGCGTCCCTGGAATAAATCCCACTTGATCATGGTGTATAAAATACTCAATTCTTTTTTCTTTTTAAACTTTGACTGATTAGTCTCAGAATGATACCTCAGTAATGGTATTAGAAAATGTCTTGTGGCATAAGACACAATGAGGTAAATTATTAACATCTATAAGGGTAAGAGCTTCCATCATACTCTTCTTATTTACAGTTTCATTTAGTTTCCTTGGAGTAGACTCCTTTCTTTCATGAATCTGACAATTCACTGATATGGTCAGTTTCATCTTTTTCAGCATCTTTAGACATGGATGGTGTGGTTGTGGGTTGAGAAATCGAGTCTTCTGGTCGTCCTTTTTTAAGGAAATGATCCATCCGTAAATATAAAAATGTTGTTATAGACGCATTTTCTTTTATTTGAGAATAAAGTCTTAAAATCATAAAATATTAAAATAACAGTTTTAGATAAAATTTAAAAATTTAGAAAAGTTTAAAAAATCTAAAAAATATTATTGCAAAACAAGACAACAAAATGTACTGTTTGCTTTTTTGTGTAGGCATAAGCAAAACTTCAGAATTTGAGATTAATGATATGTTGGACAATATTCAGGTTACAGGAATTATAGCAGATGTAAATGGTGATAGCTGAAAACCATGTTTGCACCCTAAACCTGTTATCTTAGAAAGTTCTAGATAACACAGGAATGCACAAGCACACATTCCATTTGTGGTCAGAGTGATGGCATCATTGCTTGTCATGTAATCTCTGGAAAACTCCATTGTACACACATGAGAGACTAAGAGTGGAAAAGGCAGATAACATCTTAGTATTAACATGAAAATAGTTTTGACTCCTCTGTGGCCTGTGGCCCCCCAGGAGTCTTTGAGAATTGTTGCTCTAAGTGATTCTAACTGCAGCCTGATGTGAAACTCTGGTGGGAGGAAGGGCATTGTTTTTAGTCAAGTGTTTTTGTGCCAGGCGCTGTGTTAAGAGCTCTACAAGATGCAATCTCATTTAGTCAAGGTCTTTCTAAGGACTTTGGCCATAAACTATGAAGACTTGGATCTGGAGTGAGATGGGGAGTCAGTGGAGGGTTTTGAGCAGAGGAGGGATATGATCTGATGAAGTTTAAAAGGGATTTCCCTTGCTTCTGTGTTGAGAATAAACTGTGTAGACAAAGGAGCCAGAATGGGAGCAGGGAGACCAGTAAGGGAGCTGCTACTTTAATCGAAGTTAGAGCTGAAGATTACTTAGATCAGGATGGTGGCAGTGGGAGTGGTATGAGATCAAAATTGGGTTATATTTAAAGGTGGGATTTTTTTTTTGTAATAGGTTTATTGAGATATAATTCACATACCATAAATTCACCTGTTTAAAGTGTACAGTCCCATAGTTCAGTACATTCACAGAGTTGTGTAACCATCAAGGTGGGATTTTGTTGATCAGTTGAGTGTGAGATGTGAGTCGGGTCAAGGATGACTGTAAGGTTTTTGATCAGAGTAACTGGAAGGGTGGAGCTGCCATTTCCTGAGATGGAGACAACTACTCCATCTGCTCCAAAGGAGCAGGTTTGGGATGGGGATTAGATTAGAAATTGGCATTCAGGGGAGAGGTATGGGCTGGAGATATAAATTTGGATGTTGTCAGCCTATCAGTGGTATTTTAAGCCACAAGCCTGGACAAAATCACAAAGAGAGTGAGTGTAGGTATAGAAGAGAAGATAACTTGAGGACCAAGCCCTGCAGTACTGCATGATTTAGAGGCTGAGGAGATAAGGAAGGGAGCAAGAAAACCAGAAGAGTGTGTGTTCTGGAAGCCAAGGAAAGACTGATTCAACTCAGAGTGAATGTCACCATGACAGGTGCTGCTGATGGGTCAAGTGGGATGAAGACTGAGAATTGACCATTGGATTTAGCAGCAAGAACGTAATTGGTGACCTGAATAAGGGGGTGAAATTCTATTTGAGGTATGTTCAGGAGAGAGTGGGAAAAGAAGAATATAAATCAGTAATTATAGACAATTTTATTGAATAATTTTGTTATAAAGGGAATCAATAGATGGAAGGGGATGTGGAGTCAAGAGAGGGTTTTGTTTGTTTTTTCTTTTCTTGAGAAGGGAGGGATTACAGCATGTTTTATGCTGATGGGAATGATCTGATCTGGTAGCGAGGTAAAATGTTATGAAACTGAAGAGAGAGGGGTGAATTGTTGGAGCGATGTCTTTAAGTAGGGCAGATAGATGATCTCATGCACAAATGGAGGGGTTGGTTTTCACTTGGAGCACAGATAGTGCCTCCATAGTACCAGGAGGAGAGGCAGGGTATATGGGCATGGATGCAGGTAGGTAGGTGGATGTAGAGGTGGAAACACGTGGATGTTCTTTTTAGATTGCTTCTGTATTCTTTTTTTTTTTTTTTTGTGGGGAAGACCAGCCCTGAGCTAACATCCGTTGTCACTCCTCCCCTTTTTGCTGAGGAAGACTGGCCCTGGGCTAACATCCGTGCCCATCTTCCTCCACTTTATATGGGACGCCGCCACGGCATGGCTGACAGGCAGTGCGTCGGCAGGCGCCCGGGATCCGAACTCGCGAACCCTGGGCTGCCAAGCGCGGACTAAACCGCTGCGCCACCGGGCGGCCCCTGCTTCTGTATTCTTGGCAAAACAAAAACTAAGAGAGTGGGGCAGTATGCTCAAGTATAGCCGTGAAATGGCGAAGAAGCCACTAAAGAACAGTCTGAGGCAGTGTAATATGACAAGTTAGGCTTCTTGTGAGTTTCACATCTGGTTATCTCAAGTGAATTCTAGGATTAACCATTACAGAGCTTCCATTTTGGTTCCAGATTCTCACTAAATGAGGTATACTTATTTATCTTTAAGTTTATTTAAATTTCTTACATCTTACCTTTCATATCAAGGAATATTTTTTCTTTTTTTTATTGATGTCATAATAGTTTATCACATTGTGAAATTTTAGTTGTACGTATTGTTTGCCAATCACCATATAAATGTGTTCCTTCACCCCACAACCCCTTACCCCCTGGTAATCACGAAACTGTTCTCTCTGTCCGTGTGTTAGTTTATCTTCCACGTATGAGTGAAATCATCCAGTGTTTGTCTTACTCCGTTTGGCTTATTTCACTTAACATAATACCCTCCAGGTCCATCTATGTTGTTGCAAATGGAATGATTTTGTCTTTTTTTATGGCTGAGTCCTGTTCCATTGTATATATGTATGTGTGTGTGTGTGTGTGTGTGTGTGTGTTTTAATATTTTTAAATATTTTTAAGTGTACTGCCTGATTAGGGTGTGATGTCTTATATGTGCTTAAATGATTAGTTTTCATAGTCAAGTTTTACCTTAGAATTTTCCTTGTTTTAATGGTCACATTATACCTTATCTTTAAACAGTTAATTTTAGGAGAAGCAACAAAACAAAACAAAAACCAACCCTGTATCATCCATGCTTTTATAGTTCTTTGTTTGCTCTTGATCCTTAGCATGTCATATATATATTGTCGTGGGTTTTGTATTTGTCAATGATGCTGTAGACTGGTATTATTTCATGTATAAGTTTGAAAAGACTGCACAGCCCTTTTCTCTCTCATATGTGGAGTTTATTGTTGTGTGGCTAAGTCCAGGATTTATGGAGCTTGTCTTGGTTGGTGAGTCACCTCTTGTTGGTAGCACAGTGACCATGCTAGGAAAGAGCTGCCTACCCTTGCTGAAGCGATCAGGCTGATCAGCTGAGTGTTGCAATTGCTTCCCTGCACGTTACAACTCTTACATTTCTGTACATTGAGTTTTAGTTCCATTAACATGTTTCTTTTGCCTCCTGGATTGATGATCCAGGAGCTTCTTGATAATGATAATTGCCTTGGTTGTGTATAGGAGGATTACAGCCCATTCTGCAGAATTAGCACTGTATTGTGGACTGACAGTAATCCTGAAGATGGCTGGCGTTAAAGCTCAGACATTACCAGAAAAATCATGTTTACAGGCAAAGCTTTTCTCTGGGAGTACAGAAGAACTGAAAGCTGTCACTTAATTCCACCTGTAGGCAGTATGCTGACAGATAAAGAAATGGAAGACTGATCAAAAATTCTGTACACGCTTTAAGAGATTGGCAGGCAAATTGTACGGTGAACATGACACATCAAGTTCTGGGCCAAAGGAAAGTTAGTTTGGTGGAAGATAGACGTGAGCAACCTTCTCAAGGGCTCTGATACTTGAGGCTGGCAGAGACGCACTGAACGGCCCCTTTAAAAATTTGGTCAGTGCCACCTAGGAGCCATGCATACTGTGAATTGGCAATACAGGCTACCAGTTTAGGTCTTCTCCTAGTAACAACCAGCTAAAGACCCACACTTCTTAAAGAGGAAAACAGAAGAGGGATTACAAGGGATTACTTAGTAAGTGGTCTGGTATGTGTAACTAGTTTGCTCAACCTCCAGTAAACACCAGAATGGGACTACTGACAGCAGGGGGAATTAGTTAAATACGAGGGTCAACATCCGACACTAGTGACAATCAGCAAATAAACACTGATAGGCTGTCAAGTCCTTCCTTAAAGATAGGCTCCATCTGTCTGGCGTTGAAATGCAGCCTTTCCCTCAAGTAGAGAATGATCTAGTTTTCAGAAGATCTGCCCTTTAGCTCTGGTTTTATAATTAGCAAATGATAAAGCAGTCTTAGGAACTCTCCTTACTAGATTAGAAGATCATTTCTGTTAAACCTTTTTACTGAACTTGACAAAAAAGTTTCTAAAAATACATAAAGATCTTTCAATGCCCTATTCAGCTTTTGAATAGATAGTTTTATTCTTATAATTTTAGTAATTACTTAAAATTTATGAAGAATGGTTATCCCAAATGTTTAAAAGGGAATTTTAAAGTTTGTTTACTCTCTTGTTCTGGTGTTAGAGGCCAATTTCATGTCTAAAAATATGACATAAAAGTATAGTAGGACCTTCTTTGTTTTTAAGTAAGACCTTCTTAATTCAGATTTATTTGCCAGTAATGCCAGTTGATAGTCTGAAGTGCAGACTTTGGAGCTTTCTTGATTTGTAGATACATATGTACTTAGCATTAGAATATTTCCTCATGAAGGTCCTCACCGTCTAGCTTTAACTGACAAGAATGATTTGTAGTTAAGATGGATTATTTTGGTATGAACAGATGCTTGAGGGTGTTTAAATTTTTTTGGACTCTACTATTGATTTATTTATTAGCAGGTCATAGATAGAGTAAAAGTTAAATTTTTACTCAGCTCCTCAATTATAAACTTGGATTAATGATGTCTGAATTAATTGATGAAGCTTGTGCCAGATGCTTCATGCAGATTTTTGTTTAGAGGATATTTTGACAAATTTAGTCTCCTGGCTGGCCATTTATTTCTTAGGGTCTTACAGCACTGTAGTTCTAAGAAGTATTGAGATTAATGTTCAAAGTGTCACTCTCTGGTTATATGAATTGTTACACTGAATGTTAACATGATAAAATAACCAAGATTAAATCAGATTTAATTTCTAGTCTCTTCTGCTTTCTGCCTATCACTCAGCAGTTTTGATAAAATAAAAAGATAAGCCCTTTTAACGTCAATTTACCACATGATACAAATTAAATGGCACTTTGATGATGCCTGAAATATATTGCAGAAGGAGTGTTAGTAATGATCATAAGGAAAGCAGAATGGAGCAAAGTCCTGGGGCCTCTGCTGAAGCATCCCTAATGGAAATCTGCTTGCCAGCCATCTGGAGTAGAAACTGAAGGGAAGTTCCTGGGGTCTGGCAGGGAATTTATGCCCAAGAGTCTTCCAGTCCTTTGATGTTGATTTGGGGGAGGGAGGAGGAGAAGCAACTATAAAGAAGAGTGAAAAGAGACCAGGGTGTGGATTTGTGTGGTTATTTTTGGTTGGTAATCATGATACTTCCATCACAGGAATGTTGAGGACTCCAGTATCTCTGAGGAGAGACTCTCCAAAGGGAATAAATAAGAACCATTTCTCTGTAGCAACTTGAGGGGAAACTGAGACCAAAATAGCAAATAATTAAAAAAAAATTTAGGATGTGTTTTGTTACAAAAATCTGAAAGCAATTCCATTGATAGTCTTAGTAAAAGATCATTCAACAACTACTCTTAAAACGCTGGCTCTCTGCCAGGTCCTGTGCTAGATGCTTGGTGTTCACCGATAAGCAAACATATGGACTCTGTGCTTGTGAAGCTTACAGTTAATCACATTCAGAAATGTTTGATTACAAACTGAGGTGACACTGTCCAGGAAAAGAACATCAGTCAGTGAGTGCATTTGACAAAAGACCTTGATATAGACATGATGGGCATGATAGGCAGGGGTGTCTTAGGGAAGGCTGCCCTGATCACTGAAGGATAAGTAGGAATTAACTAGGCATTGGGAAGAGCATTCTAAATTGAGGGAACGACATGTACAAACATTCTGTAGCAAGAAGGAGGGTAGTGCATTTGAAGAACCAAAATTAGACCAGTGGGATTAGAGATGTAGAGCACAAGCATGAAGTGAGGTTGGTAGGGCCAGACCATGAGAGTCCTTGTCAGCCATGGTCTTTGGCATTGGGTCTTTGTTTCTTGGTTGCTGCTTAATTTTTAACATTTTATTGTGGAAAATTTCAAATATACACAGAAGAAAGACTAGTGTAATAAGCTCAGTGTACTCGTCATCCAGCTTTAATCAGTACTTGGCCAATCTTGCTCCATCTGTATTTTCATCCATATGATTATATAGTTGTGATTTTAAAAGTAACGGGAGACATTTGAAGGGTTTTAATAAAAGCAAGAGTGGGTAGGAAATTTGACTAGATTTTTGTTTTAAAAGATAGTTTGGGCTACAGAATAAAGAATAGATTGGAGGGGGTGAGCACATATATCATACCTTGGGAGACCAGTTAGGCAGTTTGTTTATTTATTTATTTATATTGAGGTCATAACAGTTTATAACATTGTGAAATTTCAGTTGTACATTATGTCAGTCACTATATAAATGTGCCCTTTCACCCCTTTTGCCCAACCCCCAACCCCCTTCCCCTCTGGTAACCACTAAACTGTTCTCTTTGTCCGTGTGTTAATCTCCCACATATGATTGAAATCATACGGTGTTTGTCTTTTTCTGTCTGGCTTATTTCACTTAACATAATACCCTCAAGGTCCATCCACTTGTTGTGAATGGGACAATTTTGTCTTTTTTTATGGCTGAGTAGTATTCCATTGTGTGTGTGTGTGTGTGTGTGTGTGTGTGTGTATACACACCACATCATCTTTATCCAATCATCAGTCGAGGGACACTTGGGTTGCTTCCACTTCTTGGCTATTGTGAATAATGCTGCAGTGAACATAGGGGTGCATAAGTCTCTTTGAATTGTTGATTTCAAGTTCTTTGGATAAATACCCAGTAGAGGGATAGCTGGGTCATATGGTATTTCTGTCTTTAATTTTTTGAGAAATCTCCATACTGTTTTTCCATAGTGGCTGCACCAGTTTGCATTCCCACCAGCAGTGTATGAGGGTTCCCTTTTCTCCACATCCTCTCCCACATTAGTAATTTTTTGTCTTGGTGATTATAGCCATTCTAATGGATGTAAGGTGATATCTTAGTGTAGTTTTGATTTGCATTTCCCTGATGATTAGTGACGTTGAACATCTTTTCATGTGCTCATTGGCCATCTGTATTTCTTCTTTGGAGAAACATCTGTTCATATCCTCTGCCCATTTTTTGATCGGGTTGTTTGTTTATTTGTTGTTGAGTTGTGTGAGTTCTTTATACATTTTGGAGATTAGACCCTTGTCAGATAGATGATTTGCAAATATTTTCTCCCAGTTGGTGGGTTGTCTTTTCATTTTGTTCCTGGTTTCCTTTGCCTTGCAGAAGCTCTTGAGTCTGGTGAAGTCCCACTTGTTTCTTTTTTCTTTCGTTTCCCTTGTCAGAGTAGACATGGGATTTGAAAAGGTTCTTCAAAGACTGGTGACAAAGAGTGTACTGGTTAGGCAGTTTATTATAGTGGTCTTGTCAAGTAAATACTTTGAGTGAGGTTAGTGGCAGTGGAGCAGAGAGAAGTGGACACATTTCAGAGATGTACAGATCTCCTGGACTTGCTGACAGGTTGGATATGAGGGGTGAAGGAGAGGGAGAACGTGACTCTGGTGACTCCTAGGTTTCCGGCTTGAACCTAGGATGGTTGAAGGATCCTGAACTCAAAGGATGGTTGGTGGTGCCGCAGTGTCAAGACCAAGCACAGAAAGAAAAAAGGAAACCAGTTTCGCCGTCTTATTGCCCCCTGTAACTTACAATTCTGTGCCTTTCTCCAGATTACATGATAACAAGAGGTCATGTTGGCCTCTTTCACACTGAGGCCAAAGAACTAAGCTGAATTTGAACTGTGCTCTCTTAACCCTTCTCTGGAGCTGGGTCATGTTTGGGTTTAAAGAACATCCTGGAGATGTCTTGTAGAATGGTGCCAAGAGGGCAGCAAAATCAAGTTTATCCATTAGGGCAGATGCAAGTTGTCAGAAAATTCTGTGAATAATCTGTTTGGACTTTGAGTAATACTTGCCATGTTCTTTGAGGAGTCACCTATTCTTAAAAATAAACCAGAAAAAAATGTAACACTTTCTAAATATTATGTTTCAGGGCTTTATTTAACTATTTCTTTTCTTTTTAATCTTTTAGGTAATAGATTTATAATAAACTGCTTTCTGGATAATCTCGGATTTGTCTCCAAGATTATGAGTATTATGTGTCCTAACACAGGCTCCTGTGTTAGTCGTTCCAGGAAGAGGTCAGGATTAGAGTCTCCCGTCCTTGGAGTCTCTACCAGCTAGCTGCTTGGTACTATGTAAGGTTCCCGAGAAGACCCTCTGGGCACCTGCCCAGCTCATGGCTAGCTGTAATCTTCTCTAGGAATTTTTAAAAATCTTTTCACCATTCTGAGGTGGCATGTGATAAACAAATGATTTTAAGTAAAAGATGACTCACTTTAGATCAGTCTATTGGATTTTCTCAGAGAGGCCTTCCCAGGCTCTCTTTGATGTAGCTCTCCAAGTCACACACTGTCACATCATGCTCTTTCGTTTTCTTCCTAGCACCTATCACTGTCCGATACTACCGTATTTACCTGTTATATGACTTCCCTCCTTGACACTGACTCCACGAGAGCAGTGGTTTCCTGTCTTGCTCACCAGTGTAGCCCCAGTGCTTAGACAAGAGTCTGACGCATATACATTCCCAAGAAATAGTGTTTGAATGAATAAATGAACGTCAGTATATAAATGTGTTTCTACCTTTTCTTCATTTACCAGATAATTCACATTGTTTAATTTAGTTTAAAGTCACATAAGAAAAGTATGATTTGTCAACAAATTGTTTGTTATCTAGTGCATATTAAAATGCATATTGAAATGTAGCTATACATTATGGTTTACAAAATAGATAAAAGTTGCTTACGTGATATGATGTTTGGAATTTTTTTTAAACTACTGGTTTATTTCATATTTTTAGAACAATTTCATTTCTAAATGATGAAAGACGAGATTTCAGGATGCTTTTTGCAAATACGCTTTCAGTAAATAACATTGAAGGTATGAGTAACCTTTAATTCCCACTAATAAAAAGTCAAGATGAAGATATGGTATATTTTTTCTTTTGCTATTAGCTTTTGAAGTATGGGGACATACTCGTTATGTACAGTGATTTTGATCAGTTGATTGCGACTTGCAGGTCTGGTAGAAATCATTTTGAAAAAAATTGCAGAATTATATTTATGTTCCTTGTAAACTTATATTTCTATACTAGGATTTCTTCTGTATACTGCATTCAACTAATAGTCTATTATAAGTTGTGACACAATAATCATTTGTTTTGAGCCTCAGAGGATGGTAGGATTTATGTATTGATTTCCTGTTGTTTGGATTTCGAAACTGTCATTAGTAGTTTATTTAGAAATTATTATTAGTAAAAGTACAAGTATTTTAAAATACAAGTACTTTATTTTTTGCTGAGGAATATTTGCCCTGAGCTAACATCTGTGCCAGTCTTCCTCTATTTTGTATGTGGGATGCCACCACAGCATGGCTGACGAGTGGTGTAGGTCTGCGCCTGGGAACTGAACCCAGGGCGCTGAAGCAGAGTGCACCGAACTTAACCACCTGGCCCGCCTACAAGTACTTATTTTTTAAAAAAGCTTCTACAGAAGGGAAACAACAGATTGAACTATTGTTGGAAATATGGGCAGTGATGCGGGAGTTTTTCAGTGCTAGAGAACAAAGGGGCTGAGCTCCTAGATGAGAGCAAAACCTTAGGAAGTTCATTTAAATTCAGTTATATTTGCAATAATTGACAATAAGGATAATCTAAGAACTACTACTATTTCTTATGCTGGTCTTGTTCTGTGACTTCTTACAATCATCCAGAAGATATTTCTCAATTCTTGATGTCCAACAGAGGTAGATAAAAACAGCCTTTGTAATATAATAATTTGACAGCAATAGAAAATACCAGCAGAGAAATTTGTGACGTGAAACAAGATGTGGTCAAGTTTAGTCTTAGTTTAGAGCTTGACTCAATCTGGTTAGATAGCAAATAGCTTCCTTGTTTAGCTTCCCAAGGTTGAAACTGGGAACAGGTACTGGGAAACCACCAAGAGTCTCTGCCACATTTCTCTTCTTCTTTCCTTCCTGCTTTCTTTAGGCTGCCCCACCATCATACCCACCCACAAATCACACTTAGAGCATAGGCAAAGTTCCTTTTGACTGGCGGCAGGGGTCAGGGTGAGTGAATGTGAATGGTGGAAATGAAAACTGTCACTATCGAGGTGGGTTTACAGGGCAGCGGCAGAATCAGTCCTGGGCTTTGATCATGTGATTATTTACACTGCGAGGATGATTGTGGTGGTAGGAATAATTTTTCTGGCATTTGAAAAGACTGATAGCTAGACTGATTTTGAACTAGACATGTGAAAGTTAGAAATGTGCAATTACTAAAAATATGTGCTGATCAGAACTCTCACCTAGCCATGTTTAATACGTCTATTTTGGGCCCTCTTTTCCCACTGCCAAGATGCCCTAATCTCCCACCACTGCTGAGTTTGCTTCTTTCCCTTCTATGACAAGCCTGCTTCCCTCACTCCTTTTAATGGGCTAGGATAAAAATTTGGTTATTTTTCAATGCTCCTGCTAGATGGGTTAAGTCTGCTCTTTGTGTTTTTATTTCCCTTTGGTTATTTGCCACTTTTGCTAATGTGTTTTTGTAACTACCTTCCTCTAGTGGAAGTGATGAAATGCTAGTACTTGTTAACTTGCAAAGGGACCCAAGTAACCCTTTTTCCTTCTTGAGGTGAGTATGTGCATCTGGAAGATTCCCAGGCTCTGCTGGCTTAGAACCAAATGGATGTAATGCATTCATGTATGTAATGCACAGGGTGTAATGCAGCCTCACAGTTCATAAACCTGTAAAATCTGTCAGCTTTTGGTTGTCCAGAAAAGTGGAGAGGAAGATGATATTCTTGCTGGTTTGAGTGTTGCGATTAATCATTACTGTATACACTGAGCATATTTTGCAAATTTAAACCATGTGCTATAGAACTAAAGCTGCAACAGGTATAATTTGCTCTTTATTCAAATACAGACTCCCAGGACTCTCATTAGGAGTGTGCGCTAATGGTGGCTAGTGCTGCTGCAGTCACGTGGAGTCATGGGTGTGGTGGGAAGAACACGGTTTTAGACTCAGGTCTGTGTTACCCTCTTTAAATCCCAGTTTCTTCAAGTGTAAAATAGAAATACATCCACTAACATCATCTAATTCCTAGGGTTATTGTGAGAATTAAGTTAGATTACATTTACACGCATAGCACTTGGGACATTCTAAATTGCTATAGAAATATTAGTTACAACTGTTACTAATAATTCCATGAGCTTAGATTGAGCCTTTACTGATCCTTTAAAGTAATCCAGCAATAGCATTTTAAAATATATCCCATACCTTTTAAAAATATTATAATACTTTTTTACATAGACTTTATTTTTTTAGAGCAGTTTTAGGTTCACAGCAAAATTGAGTGGAAAGTACAGAGTGCCCATATACCCTCTGCCCCCGCATACTTACAACCTTCTGCACTATCAACATCCCCCACCAGAGTGGTACATATGTTACAGTCAGTGATCCTGCATGGACACATCATCATCACCCAGAGTCCATACTTTTACGTTAGGGTTCACTCTTGGTGTTGTACATTCTCTGGATTTTGACAAATGTATAATCCACCATTATAGTATCATACAGAATGATTTCACTGCCCTAAAAATCCTCTGTGCTCTGCCTCTTCGTCTCTCCCTCCCCTCACCTCCTGGCAACCACTGATCTTTTTACTGTCTCCATAGTTTTGCCTTTTCCAGAATGTCATATAGTTGGAATCGTATAGTATGTAGCCTTTTCAGATTGGCTTCTTTAACTTAGTAGAATAAATTTAAGGTTCCTCCATGTCTTTCATGGGTTCATAGCTCAGTTCTTTTTAGCACTGAATAATATTCCATTGTCTGGATGTACCACAGTTTATTTATCCATTGACCTACTGAAGGACACCTTGATTGCTTCCAAGTTTTTGGTAGTCATGAATAAAGCTGCTATAAATGGTCATGTGCAGGTTTTTGTGTGGACATAAGTTTTCAGCTCCTTTGGATAATACAAAGGAGGATGATTGCTGAATCGTATGGTAAGAGTATGTTTAGTTTTGTAAAAAACCGCCAAACCGTCTTCCAGGATGGCTGTATCATTTTACATTCCCACCAGCAATAAATGAGTTCCTGTTGCGTCTCATCCTCACCAACATTTGGTGTTGTCAGTGTTTTGGATTTTGGCCGTCCTAATAGGTGTATATTGGTATCTCACTGTTGTTTTAATTTGCAGTTAATTCCCTAATGACATATGAGATTGAGCATCTTTTCATATGCTTATTTGCCATCTGTATGTCTTTCTTGATGAGGTGTCTATTCAGGTCTTTTACCCATTTTTTAAATCAGGTTGACCATTTTCTTATTGTGAGTGTTAAGAGTTCTTTGTATATTTTGGATAACAGTCCTCTGATTATCAGATATGTCTTTTGCAAATGTTTTCTCCAACTCTGTGGCTTGTCTTCTCGTTCTATTGATATCCAATGCATTTTTACTTACTTTCTGGGAGAAAAAATGTAGTTATTTGAATTTTCTGGGGTACGGAGGGTGGGGAAGGAGGAGGAGGAAATAGGAGTTCAGTATTTCCCATTCTTACTCATCAGGCATTTTACCTTCCTTCAGCAGTTAGGTAATTATTAGGACATTCTGAAAACTAGTTTTAACACTCTACACCCACTAGGGTGTCTTTAATTTAAAAAATGGAAAATAACTAGTGTTCCTGAGGATGTGGAGAAATTGGATACCTTGTATATTTGCTGGTGGGAAATGTAAAATGCTTCGGTCGCTATGGAAACAGTTTGGTGATTCCTCAAAAAGTTCAACATAGAATTATGTTTGACCTGGCAATTTTACTCTTAGGTATTAACCCAAAAGAAATGAAAACAGGTACTCAGAGAAAAATTTGCACACAAATGTTCAGCACTGTTCACAGTAGCCAAAGGTAGAAACAACCGCATATCCATCAATGAATGAATAGGTAAACAAATTGTAGTATATACATACAATGGACTATTATTAGCCATAAAAAGGAATGAAGTACTGATACATGCTACAATGTAGATGAACCTCAGAAACAAGTTGACTGAAAGAAGCCAGACCTTTTGGTCACATATTGTATGATTCCATTTATATGAAATATGCAAAACAGGGAAGTCCGTCTGTGTAGAAAGCAGGTTGATGGTTACTAGGGCTGAAGATCTGGAGTCTGGGGTGAGAAGTAACTACTTAATGGATATGAGGTTTTATTTTGGGGTGATAACAATGTTTTGGAACTAGAGGTGTTGGTTTCACAACATTGTGAATGTACTAAAAGCCACTGAATTTTTCACTTTAAAATGGTTAATTTTATGTTATCTGTATTTCACCTCAGTTTTTTAAAAAAGCTCATTTTAAGATTATAGCAATTTTCAATAAGTATTTTCATAAAATTTTTCCTTTTAGAGTGGTCTGTTATTAAATGGCAATTTATAATTCATTGTAATTTCATGGATAAAAAGGCACTGTTTTCTACATACTTCGTTGGGTGGGTGTTATGAGGCTATTTCATTCTCCAGATGCTTTGAGGTTCAATTGAGAGACAAATTTAAGATTAGATTGTTAAAGTACAAGTTTTAGAGGCACTACAAAAATGTGGCCAAATTAATTGTTCAGGAATGATGCTTTTCCAGAGTAAGGCAGAGTAATTTTTGTTTTGGCTTCTTAATGGTTGAAAAAAGGAAAGTCAAGAATAATTTATAATTTTGATTTTCTTTAAGAAAGGGATTTATGAGAGCTTGCATTAAAAATATATGAAACACATCAGCTAAAAATTTAAAAAGATCAGTAGTAGAGATGTTCCAAGATTGAGCAATTGTCCACTAAATCTAGCTCTCTTGTGGGTTAACTAACAAGAGGAAAATGTGATAGGACTAATGGCTTTTTAGTGACTGATAAAAGAACACATATAAGTTAGTCTAGAAATAGACTTTTCCTGACATTGCAATGTAAGATGCATTTATAGAGCAAATTCTCATATGTAGGGAATTTGAGTGGTATAATGACAGCGTCTTAAAATGTAGTTTGTAGAAGATTCAGAATTGTTTTCACTTGGTCATTTTGTAATGTTTAATGGGCTCTTAAAAGTTAAGTTTATTTTTGAATAGGCAATACATTTACATGGTTTAGAATTCAAAAGGCACAAGTGAGAAACAGTGAAAATTCTCTCTCCCTACTTGTCTCCCCAGTCACCCAGTTTCCTTCCCCATAGATAACCAGTATCATTTTATTGTGACTTCTATAATAGATGTTTGATTATATAAGATTTATTTATATTAATTTTCTGTAGAGTTGGAATAATTAAAACGTCTTGGTCTGTAATGAACCCTCTCCATCCACATTTACTTCTGTTTATTCTGAGCCTTAGAGCAATGGATTGTCTTCAAGTGAAGAACTCTTAGCCAAGAATTCTCAATCTTATTTAATGCAGTTGCTACCTAGTTTTTTCTGTGATTTCTAGTGATACTCTCATCTTCCTAAGTAGAATAAATAAAATTTAATTTGTAGTAGAATAATACAGTTTGACAGTTAAAGGTAATTTAGTTAGGAACACAAAAATTTGTGAACTATAGTACTTGAAATTACATAAAAGTATTTTCCCTATAAAAATTATCTTCCTTCTTAATTTTCTCCTATATAGTTAAATATTTGGTTTATTCCTGGTGCACTATTATGTTTGGCCCCTTTTTTGTTCTCATGTTTGTAAGAACGATAAGCTGGAATTCACACACATGTGGTCAGGATTGCAAAAGAACTGTTGTTTGTGACCTGCCCGCCACCTGCTTACTGCCGGCCTGGCTTTCCTGTACATCTGCTTGTGGCTGTAGTTGGGTGGCTATAGCCACGATGTAAACCAAACCATCATAGTTTACAAGACATTGGCGTAAGGTAAAAATTTCTTTTTTACTTTTAAAAATAATTTCCTCTCAATCATTTGATTGTGTTTCTGTGTGGAATTAATATTATTTTAATGGTAACCTGTAAAAATTTGGTATGACTTCTTTGAAATAATGAGCAATAGAATAAAGTTAGGAGCCCATTATAAAAGTAACAAAAAAGAATAAACTGAAGAAATGGGCAAGATTTGTGCAAAGAAATCTTTAAGAATGTTACTGAGAGGACTTTAATAAATGGAAAAACATACTATATTCTTAGGTAGGAAGATTCCACTTCATAAGATGTCAATTCCTGCTGAGTTAATCTATAAATCTAACTTGATCCTTATAGAAATTATAAGTTGGGGCTGCCAGGTGGCACAGTGGTTTAGTTTGCGCTTGGCAGCCCGGGGTTTGAGAGTTCGGATCCCGGCCGCCCGCCGATGCACTGCTTGTCAGCCATGCTGTGGCGGCGTCCCATATAAAGTAGAGGAAGATGAGCACAGACGTTAGCCCAGGGCCAGTCTTCCTCAGCAAAAAGGGGAGGATTGGCAACAGATGTTAGCTCAGGGCCGGTCTTCCTCACAAAAAAAAAAAAAAAAGAAATTATAAGTTGTTCCAAGCAATTTCTAAAGTTCAAATGGATAAGCAAACATGGAAGAATAACCAGTAAAATTCTGAAAAAAAGAGTAAAGGGTGGAAGTGGTGATGTCTAGTCCAATAAAACCATGTTGCAAAGCTATGGTAGTTAAAATACAATGCTAGTAAACTGGATCATGAGTAGGCAGATGAATCAATAGAACAGAATAGATAGTCCAGAAGTACTCAGTACATATAGGAACAACCAGCAGATCATCTAGAAAAAAATCAAGTTAGATTCTTTCCTCATGTTTATACCAAGATAATTTCCATTGTAGATAGGAAGTATAAACATTTAAAGAACAAAAACATAAATTGCTGGAAGAAAACATGAGATAATTTCATTACAATTTTGGACTGGGTCAGGACCTTCTAATTATGCTATCTAATTCAAGTCATAAAAGATTTGAAGGACGTACAAAAGTGGAAAGCTACACCTTGTTAACGGATTAGAAGACATTACCACTTTTCCCAAATTAATCTGTTAGTTTTGCATTACTAATCAAAATCCAAGCAGATTCTTTTTTTTTAAATAAACTCATTCCAAAATATATAATATGTAAGTACAAAGGGCTAAGAGTAACCAAGACATTAAAAAAAACTTTTTTATTACAGAAAAGTTCAAACCTGTAGAAAAGTAGACTGGATAGTGTAATGAGTCCCCATGTAACCCTCACTCAGCTTCAACTGTTACCAGTGGCCAGTTTTGTTTCATCTATATCCCTAACCACTCCTCCCCCCTCCTGCATTATCTTGAATCAAGTCTTAGACATCTATAATTTCATCCATAAATTTTTAGTAAGTATTTCTAAAAGAGAACACTCTCTTTAAAAAAACCCACAATATCATCATAATCATACCTAAAAAAGTTCATATAGGAAAGACAAGATAAATGACTGATATTTTCCTCTCAATTTACCATTATTCTTCAAATTAATGAGTTGATGCACATCAGGTATGTTTTAATTCATGACATCATATTAATAATTTAAAACAAAACAAAACTGGTAACCACTGAAGGATGCCATTGAACCAACTCATCAATTTGGAGAATATGGCAGATTGAGGGGAAAATACCAGTCATTTATTTGTTGTTTCATACTTGATATTTCAGTCCATTGCAGTTATTGGCCTATTTTTGACCAATAAGAGCCTCTTCATGGTGACTCCTGAATCCTTTTGATATAACCCTAGAGGTTTTTGACAGCTTCCTCAATATCTGGTATAACAAGGTGTTTCAGATTTATCTTGTACATTTCCTGCCTTAGTCATGAAATCAGCCATATCAGGAGTGAAAGTACAGTGTTCCACAGAAAGATTCAGTACAGATTCTACAGATATTAAAAGGGTAATAAGGGAATATTATGAACAGTTTTTAAGACAATCAAATCAATACTTCAAATGAAATGGACAAATTTCTTGAAAGCTATGAACTACCAAAGCTCATTCAAGAAGAAATAGATAAACCTGTATCTGTAAGAGAAATTGAATTTGTAGTTAGAAACTTTCCTACAAAGAAAGCTCCAGGCCCAGATGGCTTCATTGGTAAATTTTAACAAATATTTAAGAAAGAAATATTATGATTCTACACTAACTCCTCTAGAAAATAAAAGAGGAGGTAACACTTGACAGACCATTTTATGAAGTTGGCAATACCTTGATCTCAAGACCAGACGTTACAAGAAAAGAAAACTCTGGACCATTATCTTCTTGAACATAGTGCCCCACACCCTTAACTAAATATTAACAACTGGAATCCAGCAATATATGAAAAGAATCATACATCATGACTGACTGACTGGATTTATTCCAGAAATGCAAGGCTGATTTAACATTTGAACATCAATCAATGTAATTCACCACATTAATAGACTAAAAAAGAGAAACAAGTCATCATATCAATAGATTCAGAAAAAGCATTTGATTATACAGTTGACTACATAAAAATAGAAAGCTTTTGCGTGGCAAAATCATCATAAAGTCAAGTCAACAATCACCAGGCTAATTTACTTAATATATAAAGAATTTCTCCAAATCAGTGAGAAAAAGACCAATAACCCAATAGAAAAATGGGCAAAGGATATGAAAAGGAAATACAAGTAACTCTTAAATATCTGAAAGATGCTGTACTTCTCTTGTAATAAGAGAAATGCAAGCTGAAACTAAAAGGATGCCTTATTTTACCTGTCAGATTGGCCAACATCAAAAAGTTGGATAATACCACATGTTGACAAGGATGTGTAGGAACAGTTAGTCTCATATGCTACTGGTATATAAACTGGTACAACCTCTGTGGAAGGCAAAGTGTCAATATTTATTAGAATTACAAATGTGTCTTGTCATTGACATGGCAGATCTTATCTTAGGTTTTACAAAGAAACTACCTTTATCATGATACAAATGACCTCTGTGTTGCCAAATCTAGTCATTTCTCAGTCCTCTTCTTACTTGACCTCTTAGTAGCATTTAACCCAGTTGATCATTTCCTTCTCTTTCGAACACTTCGCTTGGCTTCTTGCATGCCCCACGCTTGGTTTTCTTTCTCCCTCACTGTTTGTTCCTTCTCTGACTCCTTTGTTGGATCCTTCAAAACACTAAAGGGTCCCAGGGCTCAGGCCAGGAGTGTTCTAGACTTCTCTAAGCGATTGCATTTAGCCCCAAATTTCACACACTGCCAAATGTTGATCTCCAGCTCTCACCTCTTTGCTGAACTGCAGACTCATCTCTCCAACTGCCTTCTCAGGAACTCCATTTGTGTATTGGATAGGCATCTTAGACTTAACACATGTAAACCTGAACTCCTGCTACTACCCTCTAAACCTACACCTCCCATTGTCTTCCCATTTTGTTCATTTGCTCAAGCCAAAGAACTGTAGTCATCCTTCACTTCTTTTTTCTCATAACCCACATCAGGAATTATATTGGCTCTACCTTTGGAAGTAGAGTCAAAATGTTATTACTTCTCACTCTTCCCACTGTTACCTCTTTAGTCTAAACCATCTTCACTTCTCTCCTTGGACTAATACAGATCCTCCTAATTGGTCTCCTATTTCCATCCTTGTACCACCTTGCAGTCTGTTCTCTACTCTGCACCCCAGTGACTCTATTAAAATGTTTGCTCAGAACTCCTCAGGGGCATTCTTCACTTGGGATAAGACCCCAAGTCCTTACCTCCTCAACTTCTGTGAAGCCCTCTATGACTTGTCCCCTCCTCCCACTCTCTCCCTTGCTAATTCTGCTCTAGCTGCTCTGGCCTCCTTACTTTGACCCCAAGTACCTTGTTGGCTCAGGGCAGGACCTTTGCTCCTGAGAATGCCTTTGCCTGAGATGCCCTTTCCTTAGAGAGCCAAAGACTTGTTTCCTCAATTCTATCAGGTCTGTGCTCAGATATCTTGTCTTATAAGAGACCTTCCCTGACTTCCCTGTCTGAAAGAGGACTCTGTTAATTTCTTCCTTATTTAACCTTATTTTTCTTAGTAGTAGTTATGACCACCTAATATTATTTTTGTTTATTCTCTGTCTTCTCTCATTAGATTATGCATTCCACAAGAGCAGGGTTTTTGTTTTGCTAATTGCTGTTTCCACAGTGCCTAGAACAGTGATTGACACAGAGTAGGTATTCAGTGAGTGTTAGTTGATTGAATGTATGAACTCTACCGATATATTCACATGTGGGAAATGGAGCTATTTATTGTAGCATTGTTTTAATGGCAGAAATTGGAGATGCCCAAAATGTCTATCAAGAGGGCTGGTTAAGTAAATCATGGTACATCTGTATAATAGAATCCCCAGTGGTTACTGTATGCTTTCATTTATATGAAGATCCAGAACAAGCAAAACTAATCTATGGTGGTATAAATCACAACAGTGATTGCCTCTGGGTTGGGGACATTGACAGGAAAGAGGCACAGGGAACTTTCTGGAGATTGAAACGTGTATTCTTTATAGGGGTCTAGGTTCAGGTACTTGCAATAGTCAGACTCATTGAACTATACCCTGATGATCTATACATTGCGTGTACAGGAATTTTACTTCAGTTACAACAAAATGCAGTTCCTAAAAATGAAAAACAAACAGAAACAAATGAATTTGACTGTATATCAAGCTAGTGGCATAATCTTACAGAAAATAAATTTTTCGTGTGACTTTGAAATAGTGTTTTGATTGAACATCTCTGGTGGGATCTATCCTGAGGCTAAGAAGAACTACAAAGAAATCTTAAACTGTACTTAGTAGTTTTATGGTTAATAGTACTATTAATTTGAAACCATTAAATTATATTATAGGACAACTCAGATAATTACAAGCATACCTCATTTTATTGTGCTTTGCTTTATTGCACTCCACAGATATTGCATTTTTTACAAGACCCTCCACCAGCAAAAAGATTATGACTCACTGAATGCTCAGACGATGGTTAGCATTTTTTAGCTATAAAGTATTTTTGTTTATTTATTTTGTGTGTGTGAGGAAGACCAGCCCTGAGCAAACATCCGTTGCCAATCCTCCTCTTTTTGCTGAGGAAGACTAGCCCTGGGCTAACATCTGTGCCCATCTTCCTCTACTTTATTTGGGACACCACCACAGCATGGCTGACGAGCAGTGCGTTGGCGGGCGCCCGGGATCCGAACCCGCAAACCCTGGGCTGCCAAAGCGGGAACTACACTGCTGTGCCACTGGGCCAGCCCAAGAAAGTATTTTTAAATTAAGGTATGTACATTGTTTTTTTTCTACATACTGCTATTGCACACTTAATAGACTACAGTATCGTGTAAACATAACTTTCATATGTACTGGGAAACCAAAAAATTCGTGTGATTCACTTTATTACGATATTTGCTTTTTAAATTCTTAAAATTTTCTTTCTAAGAACATATTTTTCCTATCTTTCATTGAAAAGCCTTAGAAGCAGTGACAGCACGATAGCAGCCAGTACCTAAATTGAGGTCTCTAAATATCATTTCCCAGTAAAAGGAACCAGAGCTCCTTAGAGAAACTTGAATTCAGATCTAGGGCAGGAAATGCTTAAGATGAGCCTGAGATATCTTACAATGACAAAAACAAAGAAAACTATCCAAGATTAAAGATTTATATCAAAAAGTTATAAGAGATACGGGGCTGCCTGGTGGCACAGCGGTTTAGTCCGCGCTTGGCAGCCCGGGGTTCACAGGTTCGGATCCCGGTCGCCCGCCGATGCACTGCCTGTCAGCCACGCTGTGGCGGCGTCCCATATAAAGTAGAGGAAGATGGGCACGGATGTTAGCCCAGGGCCAGTCTCCCTCAGCAAAAAGAGGAGGATTGGCAACGGATGTTAGCTCAGGGCTGGTCTTCCTCACAAAAAAAAAAAAAAAAGTTATAAGAGATAAACAAGATTTGTAAAACGTTACTGGTACAATCTAGGTGGTAGGCGTATGGGTGGTTATGGTACAATTCTTTCAACTTAGCTGTTTGTTTGAAAATTTTTATAATGAAGTGCTGGAGAAAAAAGGAGACAGGAGCCAACCCGAAGCGGCTCTTGCTAGTTAAAGGTTAAAGATGGGAACATCAAAAGATTAATGACTGCAGTTGATTGAAACACATGAAATATAAAAATCTAGTTAATGATACAACAATAACAAAATATTTGGAGGTTGCTTGGGCACACTCTTATTATTCTGAGAATTAGTAAATAAGGAGAAAAAAATTAAGCATTTATCTTGCCTTTCCTATGTTAGGGTAATCAAACTGTCAATGAGGGAGGTTTCTTCTTTGTAGAATTCCAGCTAATTAATAAATATAGAAGGGATGATAGAATTAGAAAGTCACCACTTGCGTTCCCTAATGAAATCATGGATATAGATGACTGTCATTAACAGATGCTAGAACCATTAAGTGAAGGGCTGATGGTGAGCTCTATAATGGACAGATCATGTGACAACAGTTGAAATCACAGTTTTATCTTCTCATCACTAAAGGTGATGTCAGATCTTGTGTATCTCACAATGGGATGCTATAGGAAGTATGTCGCACCTTCAGTGAAATTTTCTTGCCAAAACACCAAATCCAAACCTGATCACCCTTCCAGATGTAATGACCTGGGTACAGGAAATATGGAGGATAGAGGAGCAAGTTGAATATTACCATAAGGGAAGGCATTAGCAAATGCAGGACTGTGGGAAATCCTACAGGATAAATGATCTCTTTTCTTCAATAAATAAATGGCTTGAAAACAAAAGAGCCAGGAGGGGGAACTGTTTTAGACTAAGGCTTAAGAGTCATATCAGGCAAATGCAGTTTTGGACCTGGTTTGGATCTTCATTTAAATAAACCAGTTGTAAAGTAACATTTTTGAAGCAATTGGAGAAATTAGAATATGGCCTGTTCATTAGATAATTGTAAGAAATGAGTAATTTTGCTAGGTATAATAATGACATTGTGGTATATTTTTTAACAGTCTTATCTGGTAGTGATTCATAACTGAAGTATTTAGTAGGAAAATATATAGCTATCTGGGATTTGCTTTAAAATACTCGAGAGTGGGATATAGGTAAATAAAACGTGATAGGCAAAACATTAATAATTATTGAAGCTGAGTAATGAATACTTGGAGATTCATTATATTTTCTCTCTACTTTTGTGTATGTTTGGAATTTTCTAAAATAGAGAAGTTTTAAAAATACCACATGGTGAGGAAGACTGGCCCTGGGCTAACATCCGTGTCCATCTTCCTCCACTTTATATGGGACGCCGCCACGGCATGGCTGACAGGCAGTGCGTCGGCAGGCGCCGATGATCCGAACCTGCAAACCTCGGGCTGCCAAGCGCGGACTAAACCGGCGACGGATGTTAGCTCAGGACTGGTCTTCCTCACAAAAAAAAATACTACATGATCATTTTAAAAGTAAAGAGGAGGCTCTTAGGTGTGTACTGATGAAATGATCTCCATGATTTAAATGAAAAAGTAGAACAGTGTATGCGATAGGCTGCTATTTGGGTTAACAAAGAGGAAAGAAAAGAGTAAATTATCTGTCTATACTCATATATGCCAGAACATCTCAAGAAGGTTTTGTCAGAAGCACCCTGGGGACAGAGGTGGGACAGAAGGCCTGGCTTTCACTGTATGGCCTTTTGTGCCTTTTCAGTGTGTGCACCGAGTGCTACTGAAAAAATAAATTCAAAAAAAGAGTGGAATTAGGAACGACAATTCTAAATACATACACCTGTGTAAATTCAGAACAACAATGTCAATGCTGGAAGGGTTTTAGAGATTATTTGGACCACCTCATTTTAAAATTGAGAGAGCTAAAATCTAGAGAAGATGATTTTTTTTTTTTTTTTGCAGTTGTGTGGCTGCTTGGTGTAAGAGTCAGACCCACAACCCAGGTCTCCTGACTGGCCTCCTCTATACAGTAGACAGCGTACAGCTGTGATTTAATCTTTGACATCTTAAATTAGATTGAAATGGATTAGTACGTTGATGCTACCTTGGGGACACAATACCTGCCTTTTTACAGTGTATTCCTATGGTTCTAAGACTGTGTGTGGGAAAATAATGCGGTTTATGGATGTCAGGAATGCTGTTGCTGTGACTTCATTTGTTTTAATGACCGCAAGAAACTTGAGCATTCTAAATATTTCATTCACTCCATTTGGCTTTCAGAAATTTCCTAAGGAATAATGCTTGGTATTCTTCTTGGCCAATTCTAAAAGTCTTCAATGCTTGTTCTAAAATAGTCAAGCTGTACACAAGGTTTTAAAGTGAGATGCCTCCTCCTTACTGCCGCCAATTGTACTATACAGAAGCAACCATTGTTTCTTGGGTGAATGCTTTCAAATAGGCATTTAAATCGAAGTTTTGAAGTTCCCATTATATATCAGAAGCCTAACTTCTCCTATAGGTACCTCAAACTTTTTTTTCTTTCCTACCTGCTCCCCTCCTGTGTTTCTCTTTCTTGAGAAATAGGTATTTCTGTCCACCTGTAGACCCTAGTAAGAAGCCATAGTCTCTACATCCCTTTCACAGTACCTTCCTTTCTGAATTGTTACCAGTTCCTGTCATTGCTGTCTCCTACATATGACTTGAATTCACTTGGTGCTCCCATCTCCAGGGATGCTGATTATATCCATCTCCCTTATCCTCTCTAACTGACCTCTCTGTCCCACCTCCAGCCCATCCCTCTTTCAGCCTCCAGATTCAGGGTTCTGAAACCCAAGTGAGATTGCCATTTGTCTCCTTAAAAACCAAGGAGGATTCGGGGCAAGCCTGGTGGCATAGCAGTTAAGTTGGCACGCTCTGCTTCTGGCTGTCCAGGGTTCACGGATTCGGATCCATAGACTATAGGTAAATGAATGAGCATGGCTGTGTTCCAATAAACTTTATTATTGGACACTGAAATTTGAATTTCATATAAATCCACATGCCACAAAATATTCTTCTTTTGATTTTTTTCAACCTTTTGAAAATGTAAAGACCATTCTTAGGTCTTTAGGTCATGGGCCATAGAGAAACAGTTGGTAGACTGGATTTGGCCCATGGGCCACAGTTTGCCCATCTTTGCATTAGAAAGTGGGCTGTTCAAGGGTAGGCTTTATATGTATTTGTACATCTCTGCCCTTTACTACCCCCCGCCCCATACCTTAGTTCATTTCTAAGCAAATAATGACTGGACAGAGGTAGTTTGTGGAATACATGCTTAAGTAAGGAGTTATTTGAAATGTGGTAGTTTCTAAACAAATGTGAAAAATAGTGGAGCTTCATATTGGGAATCAGTAGTCATTTTTTATATTTATTAATAAACATTTTCAGAAAAGAAGGTATGAAAAAGTTGCGTAATATAGAGGAGTTCATAGTCCCCCTCTATATAGAAGACACCTCTGCCCAGGAAAGATGTAATAAATAAGCAACTAGCCTCTGCTCATGGAAGAAATATTGAAAAGTGCTTCAAATCCTTGATTTGAATCAAAGATTAGATTAAAATGCCTTCTCCATCTTTTCCTTTCCTAATACTGGCCTGGAGAAAATCATGTCGTGGCTTTTATCCAGTGGCAGTTAAGTTTTCAGAGGGTTTTTCATGTAGGGTTAGCTGCATCATGGATGTAACAAGCTCTCAGTGGCCTGGTGGTCAGTCAGTCATATAGACCATGGTTTGAATCCTGACTCGGTGCTGACCTTTTCGGTGCCCTTCGCCACATCACCAAATCATGTAAGACTCGATTTTCTCATTGATATAATGGCGAGAATTCCATAATACCTGGCTTGCATGGTTATTCACAAATTAGAGATAGTATGTTAAAAATAGAATATGTAAAATGCCAGCACCTGGCACAAAGTGGGCACTGAACAAATGCTACCTGCTGTTGTTGTTGTTTATTTCCCCCCAGCATTAGTCTGTTTTCTTTCAGTATTTACAAGAGTTATGGGAGGGTTAAGGTTTACAGAAACAACTTGGACATTCCAGTAAGTGATGTTCAAACAGTGCAATCCAGCAACTTTCAGTCTTTGTTTTTATTTTTATATAACCTGCAAATATGTCCAAGTTTACTGGTTTCTTTAGTCTTCTTTTTAGAAATTAAAAAAAATCATTGAATACCAGGCAATATAAAGGGCTGTGTGTGGTTTTCTTAACATTTACATATTAGTTTGGAAAAGGCAGGGCAGGACACTCTCACTTAGAAGTCTGGTATTATACATACTTAAGAATGATATTTGTGTATAATAGTTTGTGTCTGTGACTACCTTTTCTTACTCTTCTTAAAATACCTTGTTGCTCCCAAAGTAAAAACTGTCAGAATATCTGTTCACAGTGCGGTATGGTGTTTCTTTGTACTAGGCAGGGAATTTCCTCTTTTGTTACATAAACAACCTGATTAGCTAGATAAAATGAAGGAATGTTTATAAAGCATTTTGTAAACTGTTTATGTCTACTTGTGCCTCCTTTCAGTAGTATTTCGAGCTCTTGTGTAGGAAAAAAAAATAGCTAAAGGGTAAAATGACTTTAAAACTCTAGAAACTGAAACTACCAATGCTTGGCCCTATGCTAATTGACTGATTTAATTTGAACAAGTTATTTTACCTCATACTCAGCTGTACTCTTTTTTTTTTTTTTGGTGAGGAAGATTGGCCCTGAGCTAACATCCATGCCAGTCTTCCTCTATTTTGTATGTGGAACACTGCCACAGCATGGCTTGATGAGTGGTACATAGGTCTGCGCCCAGGATCCAAACCTGTGAGCCCCAGGCCGCCAAAGCAGATTGCGTGAACGTAACTACTACACCACTGGGCCGGCCCCTACTCATCTTTTAAACATTCTATAGGGTCATGGTGCACAAAAACTTGTGGAAAAAAATAATAAACTTCTTTTATCTGGAATCCAAGCAAGTGCATATAATTATTCACTATTATATTGGTCTTATTTTTGAGAAGGGACACATAAACAATTAGAAAGGGCTTGTCTGTAGAAGCAGTTTGCAGGGCATATCATAGATTTGATAGGATGCAGCCCTTGTGCCATCTGAAATACCAGCAGAACTCTGGCAGTAGTGCTAGTGCTGAGGGGCTGTTGAGTGCCAGGGGCATTGCATTGTTGGAAATGAAATCATGTTAGGTGCATTCCTGCATGCAATTTTCTGGAAATTAGTAATATGTCTCAGATATACAGCTTACTAGTCAGGATAATTTCATGATTATCACCATAGGTAATCTAATTTTTAAGAAAAATATTTCCAAAACTTTAGCCTGGGATACCTGGAATATATCTACCCCCACTATACTCTTGGTAGTGCTAATGAAATTTGCCTCACACCAAAGGGAGTGCAGGGTAGGTAGGGGGAATGGGACGGCTCATCTAGCTAGAGCTTCACAAATGCACATGTTCTCCCTTGTGTTAGTATCATCCTGGCTGGAAGAGTCTGAGACCGCTGTGTCCCAAATCTTTGTCTCTTTCCCTCTTCTTAGCTCCAGTCCCACATTTATATGATTGTCCACTAGAAATATTCATTAGACATCTCATTGAACTTTCAAATTTATATGTTCAGAGGAAACTTCCCTGTGGTTCCCTCCTCCACTGACCCTTCCACATTCTCCTTGGAGGGCAGCTCCACCATTGACCCAGCCCCATCCTGTCAGTCACCTGGTCCTTTGGATTCTTCCTTCTGTGTATCTGGAAACTGTCACCTCCTTCCAACTCCCACTTCTGTTCGCATTCTTTCTAAACTTGAATTAACTACAGAAACCTATTCTGTTACCAAGCTTGTCCATCTCCAGCCCAAGTCAAAGTGACCTTTCTAAAATCCAAATTGGGTTATGTTGTTTCTTTGCTTAAATAACTTCAGTGACTTACCCACTGCCTTCAGGTTTCAATCCAAACTCTTTATAATTGGACCCCTGCCTTTCTGTTCAGCCTTGCTAAGTAACCCTTCTGTGTGCTTTCCGTATTCCTTTTTTAAAGCAGTTGTTTGTTCAGTCGGTCATTGGTCCATTCTTTCATTTGCTCATCAGACGTTTATTGGCCACTTACATGGGTCAGACTCTCTACTTAGGAATTGGATGTGAGGCAGTCAACAGAACAGATCCTTAGGCATTTCACTGACCTCTCACACTGTTAATCAGGATAGACTAGGTTATGCTGCAGTAACAAATTTACCCTGAAATCTCTTTATCTTAACACAGTAGAGTTTTATTCTCTGTTGTGATACCTATCATTCGTGGGTTTTCAGAGGCTCTGCTCCATGCTGGAATTCTCTTCCATTCTGGGGCCCAAGCTTGTCGCTATACCAACTGGAACTCACTGTATCCTTGGGCACTGTGACAGAGGAACAGAGAGACTGGATAGGCTTCTCCCTGCCTCAGCCCAGAAGTGACATGTGTCCCTTCTGCTCACATTTCATTAGCCAGAACTAATGAAATGGCTTCACACAGCAGTAAGAGGGGATGGATACTGTAGGCAAGAACATGAAATATCTAGTGAGCATTATGGTCTCTGACACAGTCCCTATATGTAATCAATCACCTGTCTTCTTGTCAGTCTCATCTGCTGGACTTTAAATTTCTCAAGAGCTGAGGTTGTATCTACCTTGCTTTTGTGTCCCAAGCGCATGGGCACACAGTAGACTTCTGATGATTTTTTGTTGAATAAATATCCTTCTTGAGCTTGGATTCAACTAGGTCATTTCCTTTAAGAAACCTTCCTATAACTACCATCCCTCTACCCATCCCTGCAGCCGGGGTTAGGTATCTCTTTTCATGTCATTGTGGTACTGTGCACCCCCTCAGCCGAAGCACTCCTCACCCCGTATTATTACTCTTTGGGGTTTGTTTTCTTTTTCTCTCTCCACTAGATACTCAGTTTCTTTCGGGCAGAGACAATGGCTTTCTGTTATATTCTTTTGAAAATTTGTTTTAAGCAATATTAAAGCAGTAAAAAAAAAAACCCTAAGAAATAGATTATTACTGTTTCCCTGAAGCCCTTTATGTAAATCTCCTCCCATTAGGTTTATTGTTCCCACACATTTCTCTATTCTTTTGCTGCACACGTGTCCCTAGTCATTATACTGATTTTCCTTTTTGTCCGTGCGGATAGCAAGTTGTCCTAGCAGGGCCACCAGTATCGTGAATCAAGGAGCTTGTATATGGGTGGGTGTGTTCCCTGGATACATTTGTCCATCTCTGCACTTACGTCACCTCTCTTGATGACAAGAGCTTCATAAAAGGTCTGATACCTGGCTGGCCAATCCCTCACTTTGATCTGCCTCAGAATTGCAGAGGCTTTAATCTCTGCCTCTCCCATTCCTGGTTCGTGGCAATGCTTAATGAATGTTTGTTGAATAAGTGACAAGTTCTATTTTTTTTCTTAGTGTGTCATTTTCAGGGTCTTTTAGGAGCTTTGCCATTTAATTTCTTTTTAGATAACTTTGTGTTTAAAAATCGAGTTTCAGAATAAGAATTTACTGAACAAAATACCACTTACTGTTTTATAAAGTAGGAAGGAGTAAAGCCTTTGGCTAAAGTAAGGAATATTTTGTGGGGTTTTTTTGCAATAAATTTTCGATGGGTTGTCCAGGAAACTTACTGAGGAGAACTATTTACTGGTAATAGGGTTTGCTTTGACCTGTGACTACGAAGTAATGAGGCTTGCTTTCTCCAGCCTCAGTATCACATACAGTCTTACTTCATATAGTTATGCTTTGAATGTGCAAAGCAGTAACACTTGCAAGATTTACTAATTAATATTTCACGTTGATTCAAATTTAGAAATTAAATTGTACTTTATGTTAGAGGTTTCCTTTTCTTTGATTTAGCTTTGAAATGTCCCTGTGAAGGTCTTTCATTTGGACTATAACCTAATTAGATGGCTCTAGTCAGCCTTTGATGCAAATGCTTAAGGTTTAGGATGGCTGGTAAACACTGCCAGGAAGTGGGAGAACTCTAGGAAGAAAGACTACATGTTGTTACTTATATAACAAACCAGTGAGGGATTAACCCCTTTTTCTGCTTTTTCTTCTTAAATCTCCCATGAAGATTAGATAGATATGACTTAAATGCCATTGTCTAGAGTGTCTTTGGAGGACTTTTTTTTTTAACTTGAATTAACAAACATATTTGGATTTATTTTTCTTTTGTTAAGGAATTTTTTTAAATGTAAGATTGGCCACAGTTATCAAGGAGAATGGGTGTGGCAATGATGTCCCTTTTCTTTCATGGAAATAGTATATTATTTTAGCTTTATAGTTTAATGTTATAAAACTAAGGATAACCTTCTGGAAGGCCACTTCTCTGGAGTGTAGACTGAAGAACAGAGTAGTGGCACTGACTCTTTCAGGTTTTAAAAAATTACTGTAATCTTAAAACTAGTTTTATTTTATTGAGGTGAAGTTCACATAACAAAACATTAACCATTTTAAAGTGAACAAGTCAGTGGCATTTAGCAACCACTACTTCTATCTAGTTTCAAAATACTTTCATCATTCTAAAATAAAATCCTGTACTCATTAAGCAGTTACTCCCCATTCCCCCCTTCCCTTCTCCCAGTTATTGGCAACCACCAATCTGCTTTCTGTCTCTATGGATTTACCTATTCTGCATATTTCATATAAATAGAATCATACAGAATGTGATTTTTTGAGTCTGACTTTCATTTAGCATAATGTTTTCAGAGTTCATCCACAGTGTAGCATGATTCAGTATTTCATTTCTTTTCATGGCTGAATACTCTTCTGTGTATGTATGTGCCACATTCTGTTTATCCATTCATCTATTGACAGACGTTTGAGTTGTTTCTACTTTTTGGCTATTTCGAATATTGCTGCTATGATCATTTGTGTGTAAGTGTTTGAGTACATGTTTTCAGTTCTTTAGGGCACATGCCTGGGAGTAGAATTGCTAGATCATATGGTAATTTTATGTTTAACTTTTTGAGGAAAAATCTCAAACCACGAAACTGTTTTCCACAATGCCTGAATTATTTTACATTCCTACCAGCAATGTGTGAGGGTTCTGATTTCTCTATATCCTTGCCAGTACTTGTTATTTTTTAAATTACAGCCATTCTAGTGGGTGTCAAATGGTATCTCATGGTGGTTTTACTTTGTACTTCCCTAGTGACTAATGAATGATGTTGAGCATTTTTTCATGTGCTTTTTTGGCTATTTGTATATCTTCTTTGGAGAAATGCTGTTCGTCTTTTTGTTGAGTTGTAAGAGTTCTTCATGTATTTTGGATACCAGACCCTTATCAGGTAGATGATTTGCAGGTATTTTTTTCCATTCTGCAGGTCACCTTTTCACATTCTTTTATTTATTTATTTTTTCTGCTGAGGAAGATTCGCCCTGAGCTAACATCTGTTGCCAGTCTTCCTCCACTTTATATGTTGGTCACTGCCACAGCATGGCTGACGAGTGGTGTAGGTCTGTGCCCAAGATCCGAACATGTGAACCCAGGCCACCGAAGCAGAGCGTGCCAAACTTAACCACTACACCACAGGGCCAGTCCCCCCTTTTTTTTTCTTTTTTCATTTAGTTTTTTTTTTAAGCTTCAGTGCGTAGTTGTGTATCCTAGTTGTTAGTTTAGTTCTCTGTGTGAGCTGCCGCCATAGTATGACAAATGACAGATGGGTGGTGTGGTTCCACAACTGGGAAACAAACTCAGGCTGTGGCTGTGAGAGCACCGAATCTTAACCACTAGACCACCGGGGCTGGCTCTTCACATTCTTGATAATGTCCTTTGAGTATGCAGAAGTTTTTAATTTTGATGAAGTCCAATTTTTCTGTTTTCTCTTTTGTTGCTCATGCTTCGGTATCACGTCTAAGAATTTGGCATATCTTGCCAAATTCATGGTCATAAAGATTTACCCCCATTTTATAGTTGGTCTATTTTGAGTTAATTTTTGTATATGAGGTAGGAGTCCAATGAGGACTCTTTTAAAAAGCAAAATTTTATGGAACCTCTGCATTGTACTTTTAATATCCCTTGATTAAACATGTATACACACCAGCCAAAAACTGTGGATTTTATATTATTTTAAATTATCCTGCATTGTATTAATCAAAGCAGAACTTACATACATTTAAAAAATAGTACTTGTAAGTATAAGACATTGTTTTCTCCATGGGCTATATATTGCTGACTGTATATGGATTCATACATTTCCTTCATATAACTCCCGTGGTCCCCTCTGAGTCTGCAGATCACAGATTTGTAGAGGACGATGAGGAGAATCTATCATGACAGAACAAAAGGGATTAAGGATGAAGAGAAAGGTACAATTTCCAGGGGCCCATAGATAGTTGCAGAGACCTCAAGGAAAAGAGAGGAGATGACTGGAAGGTAGGTAATGGGAAGTCAGTGATGGAATCTATAAGGGCTAGAGAGGAAGTAGCATTTTCTTTCAGGCAACAAGGATGACTATAGAGTAGAAGTTAAGTGCTGAGGGATGGGGGTGGGGTGGGATGGGGAATATGGTTTAGAATAGGGATGGAGGTTCAGAAGACATCATCAGAAAGTGATGGTTTAGGGAATGGTTGAGGATTCTTTCAGTTTTGTAAAAAAAAAAAAAAAAAAAAAAAAACAGCCAACTCTGCCTCCAAATAAGGAGTCCAGCTAACTTTGTTTTTAGCATCTGTCCTAGAGAGGGGTAAAGAAAAGGAATTAGGAAAATTCTAGATTTTATTTCAACCAGGACTAGAATGCTGATTAAATTTGAATTAGTAAACTATATTCTATATCAGTATTTTGTGTGTGGGTTTTTTTTTCATTTCTTAATAATATTTGTTAGTAAAAAAAAAAAAAAAAAATCCCAGTTTTATCTTGGCTGAAAGCATGATGAAAAGAAATTTTTCTACTTCTCATGTAGATGAGAGGGTTAGGTTCTCAGTGCATACTTAGAGCTTAGGGGAGTGTGTTGTAGTGGCCTGTGGCCCATCTGATGGAGCAGGAACTGGGACACACAGGAGTGAAAACCTTGGAGGGAAAGTGTTGGAACTGTGGTACCAACCAGGGCTGAGGACTTCTTTTCTTCTGGCCAGCCCTTCACAGTGCTCACAGGCTCGCCATTGGCAATCTTTTATTTTTTAAGTCCTTATCAGCTCTGTGTTCAAAGGGCTTTAGAGAAAGGAACGAAGGAGAAGGTAGATAGGACAAGTGACTGAGAGTCTGAGGGGAGGGTAGAGGTAATGGCCACTGGTTCAGATGCCCTGCTTTTACTAGGCAGAGTGTCTACTTTTTCTTTTCTTTCTTTTTTTTTTTTGGTGAGGAAGATTAGCCCTGAGCTAACATCTGTTGCCATTCCTCCTCTTTTTGCTGAGGAAGATTGGCCCTGAGCTAACATCTTTGCCCATCTTCTTCTACTTTGTATGGGACGCTGCCACAGCATGGCTGATGAGCAGTGGGTAGGTCCGCGCCCGGGATCCAAACCCGCGAACCCCGGGCTGCTGAAGTGGAGCATGCAAACTTATCCACTATGCCACAGGGCCAGCCTGATTGTCTACTTTTTCAAACAGAAACGAAACTACTTTACAAGAAGTGATTTGGAGAGGTATAAATAAAGAATAGGTCTCAGGTACTTTTACTTTGTTTAAACTCTGAATTGTATGAATGTGTCTCTTTGAGTTTTTAACCGCCCATGTAACCTCTGTGACTTTCAGGTGCTACTCGTGAGCAGTAGTCGCCATCCAGACCGATGGATTGTCCCTGGGGGAGGCATGGAGCCTGAGGAGGAGCCGAGTGTGGCAGCAGTCCGTGAAGTCTGTGAGGAGGTATGCACTGAGGAGAAAGCGCACAGCTGTACCTTGTAATCATGATGTCTATATGGTGTCATGTCTGTATAGTACTTTAATTTATCACCACTCACTGAAGAAACATACTCATGATCAGAGAAAGAAGGCATTTAACAGTTACCATGTGCCTCCTTGATTAAAGGGGTGATCAGATTGTGACATGGTAATGTTGATCAGACACTCTTGCAGAGAGACTGTATCTCTGGTAGTGATTGTATCTTAATATACTAGACAGTCCTTTGTGATTTCCCATGGATCTCTTCCAACATTGCCTCTGTTCCCTGTGGCAGAAGATCAACTATTAAATAGTTCATTGGCCTTAAGAAATAAGAGGAACAGGCAGTATTGGTATAAATGGCCCATTCTCATTAACCTTTGGATGAGGAGGAAGCAGCCCTTGTACTCCTTTGGTTCCTGGGTCCTGGCCATAGAACAGTGGCTAAAGCAATAATTCTGTTAGTCAGAAGCTGTTAATGGTGCAACTGGAGAGAGAGCAGTATCTTCTTTTTTATTCAGTCACGTGATATTCAGCATACATGTGATGAGTTCCTGGGTCATGCCCAGTACAGTTATGCATCACATAATGACATTTTGGTCAACAATGGACCACATATACGACGGTAGTCTCATAAGATTAGTACCATATAGCCTATATGTCTAGTAGGTTATACCACCTAGGTTTGTGGAAGTACATTCTATCATGTTCGCACAATGACAGGATCATCTGACAACGCTTTTCTCAGAACGCATCCCCGTCGTTAAGCAACACATGACTGTATATCCTACTAGACATTCTAGAATGAACAGTTAGAAAAAGTAAAGTCTTGGACCCTTAGTTCCCTTACTTCAAGAGCTTGCAGTTTGTTTGGGGAAACTGAGAGAGATTGCAATTCAAAACCAGGAGGAAGGAACTAATGTTTCTCCATAGCCCCTTGTGGCAACACCATGCTCTGCTCTGCTTATGTTATCTTATTTAGGACTCCTAACTCGGTGGTATAAGTTTTATCACCCCCATTACCTGCCCTGGCCACATAGATAGTGCTTTTTAGATCCATTTCCTTGTTTCAGAGGGGACTTAGACTGATTCTAAGGACCTATATAAAATAGGACCTAGAACAAGAACCTGGAAGGTTGGGTCCAACCTTCTCTTAGACTAATCTTACCCTGGGAATACTCAAGGAATGTTTTCCTTGCTCTGAACTCCTACAGACTTACATTGGCTCGTGTCACTCTCATTTTATCATATATCTGGTATCCGTAACTAGATTGTAATCTCTGATGACAAAGATTATGATTCCTATTTTAAATCCTCCCTTCCTGTGCCTAGTACACAGCTAGATGAACAGAAAGTAATTACTGCATGCTGCTCTGACAGATGGAACAATGGATGGAACCATAAAAGTCCCGAAGAAATACCCTAAGTGGAAATTATCAGAGTTCTTTCAGGAGGATCCCAGAGGTTTGACTATTCAGATGAGTGTGGTAGGGCCAGTTGGTGGACCTAAGCTACATAATTTTGATTTAAATCCAATTGGCTCTTGTAGGTTCTAAGGCATCTAAGGCAAAAGTGATGTTTGACAGAGTTACCATGGCAGTTGTGGATTCAGGTTGTTGGAAGACCTGGAATAGAGTGATGGTTCTAGACTAGAGAAAGGAAGAAGTTCAGAGGCCTTGTGCAAAACTTGCTACTTGGTTTTAGTTGTGAGGGGAAATCTGACAGCTCTGCCTTTGTAGAGCACGTTTTGATTTGGTATCTGTCTCAGGAAAGCTCGTATTAGTTGTTACTATTGTTGCTGTGTTTTTGAGTGTTATGCTTGAATTGTCCCTGAGTTATACAAGTGCAACTAAGATGTAGAAAACTAGATGATTGCAGTAGGAAATGCAAAAAGGGAGTAGGAAAGGCTATAGGGACTTGCTTACCCTTTTATTTCCTGGAAATTACATACCATCCTTCAGTAGGTAAAACAGAATAGATTGAAGTACGATTAAAATGCTTGTGACACAAGAAGGTGAATGTTGCAGCACAGATAATGAAACCATATTCCTCATAGGATCAGTATCTTACCTACCTCCTGTCTTGAAGGGATTTCCTCGCTTGAAATTAAACCCTGCCTACCATTCTCAGCCCTGACAAATCCTACCTGACTTTGAGAAAATTTTTTTCCCCTCCAGTCAAAGGAGAGTCATACTGTACCCTGTACTTTATTCCAACATTATTGAGAGGATAAAAAAATGTCTGTGAACTGCTTGGAACTTTAGAGTAAGGTACCAAATAAATCAAATGTTTGTATAAACAATAAAAATTAGAGAAATGTGTCATTAGAAAAACAAACATTTCAGTTGCTTCCCTCAAAATAAAATGGATGGGGTGGTTTTTCCAATTCCATGTCCATCAACAGAGAATAAGACTTGGAATCAGAGGGGATGTAGGTAGATATTTTTTGTTGCCCTTGAAGGGTAGCTTTTGTAAAATCAGTATTCAGGAGTTCATTTAGTTTTTAAAATGTTATGACTTGTTTCAAGTACACATTCAAAAGCTTAGTTCTTTCATAATGCTTACAGATCTGACTGCTCTATTTGTAAGCATAGGAGATTTTACTAGTCACTTTTAAGGGGCCTTTGGGTAATACCTAGACCAGTTCATTGAAGACTTTCAGATGTTTCATAATGCATTTATAACTTTAGTATATTTGATTGCTTTTTAAAGAATTTCAGTCATCTGACTAAAAAAAATAAAAACCTTATGAAACTCTTCAACAAAAAAGTCCTGTGAATCTCAGGATTTAAACTAACAAATAAGGTGGGTCATAGATTCTCTAAATATTCCCATAGTGTATGTAAACTTACTGAGATTTTTCAACTTAAAATCACAAGTCAGAAATAAATTTTTCAATTATACTTTCAAAATTGAGGTTACAATCTAATGGTCCAAATTCTTTTAAAGATTATAAAATCATAAAATCTGTTTGGTCTCCTTCTTAACATAGAAATATTTATACTATGATTTTGATTCTCTTAAACATTTTTATATTTCATTCTAAATAGTTCTAGGATTGAAAGATGCTTACCCATCAAAGAAAGCGGCCCTTCCTGTTAAATGAGACCAGGACTCTTGGGTGGCCTGATTGGAGAAACTGATCCAGTTTAGTGTTGCTCTTTCAAGATTCTATAACTTTACAAGGCTGGTGGTCATGGAGTCTATATGGGTGGGAATGAGTATTGAGTGAGCAATCTGCAGTATCTGGCACACCTGGCTAACTTTGTGCTTCAACCTGAAGGTTACTTCCTCAATGTAGTCTTTGTGATTTCGCCCTGTAGATTCATTGTCCTTCCTGTATGTTTCCATTGCAGTCTGTACGTCTGGCATCATGGTATTTATCATGCTTTATTAATACTTCTTGTTTGTCTTCTGTGCTAGATTTTATACCCTGTAAAATACCATTCTCTCTTGCTCACTGTTGAATCCCCAGTGCTTAACAGATAGCAAGTGCTTAACAAAATAGGTGCTACACTTATTGATGTGACCTCTAGAGCAGCCATATAAATGCAATTGAGGTAGGCCCTTTCAGGTTGTTAGGAGTAGACATCTATAGGTTGCTCAGTTGAATGAGGAAGAGTATGACAGTGTCACAGCAGCTGCCTAGCTAGCCTGTGCAGAACTGGAAACTTGGGTCACAGTGCACAGGCAGGCCTCGCTCACAGTGGATGGAACAACAGTGGAAGTGCAGTGGAGCTCAAGGAGCCTGGTCACTGCACCAGTGGCCCAGCCCCTCTTCCTCTGTGGAGGAGCCGCATTTCTAATCTTTTTTCAGCCTCCTGGCTTCTACTTACCACTTTTTGCTTTAGGTTTTTCCTCCCTTGTGTGCAACTCACCAGTCTGTTGGCTCTGTCTGTGTATCTCACATTCAGCCTTCCCGAGAGAGGACCTGATTGGTTTTGCCTAGTTAGGACCTTTGGGCAGAGCTGCCAGGCCGCATCATTAGCTTCTGGCCATTTCGAAGATGTCTGCCTTACTTTTGCATTAGTTGCTGATTTCTTATTCTTCTAGCTGTGCTCAGAGTGGCAAGGTCATGTGCTATAAAAGCATGTAACCTGTGTTTAAGTACCACCTGTGGCAGCTTTACTGCGAGTCCTGTGTATGTAGTAAACAGACATTTACTAACATAGGAAAATGTCTGTAACACATTCCTAAGTGATCAAAGCAGTCTATGAAACAGTATTTATGATATGAAACCATTTAGTGGGAGAGAAACGTGTGTGTCCATTTGTGTGGAAGGAATAGATAACACTGCTTGTACACTTACCATGTGCCAAGCTCTAAGTTCTAAGCGTTTTGTGTATGTTGTCTCATTTAATATTTACCAGACCCTATGAGATAGGACTGTTATAACCTACATTTTACAGGTGAGAAAAAACTGGGGTTCGGTGTGATTAAGTAATTTGTCCAAACAAATTGTGCCCTGCTAAAAATGTACTCAAGTGCTCAAGGTGAGATTTGAATCCAGAATATTTAGTCTCAACACCCGCACTCCTAATGCTGTGCTCCTTGAAAGAATGTCCACCAAAATGTTCACAGTGGTTATCTCTGGGTTAGCTCATTAGATTATCAAGTTTTCTGCATTGAACATATATTTATTTTGTTACGAGAAAAAATTTTCTATATAAACATGAGTGGAATGAGATTTTTTTTTTTTTTTTGGTGAGGAAGATTAGCCCTGAGCTAACATCTGTTGCCAGTCCTCCTCTTTTTGCTGAGGAAGATTGGCCCTGGGCTAACATCCATGCCCATCTTCCTCTACTTTATATGGGATGCTGCCACAGCATGGCTTGATAAGCAGTGCATAGGTCCACACCCAGGGTCCGAACCTGTGAACCTTGGGCTGCCGAAGTGGAGCGTGCGAACTTAACCACTGTGCCACTGGGCCAGCCCCGGAATGACATTTTTAAGTAGTTTATCTTGGCATTGTCAAGCCTAGGTACCATTAAGCTCAACCTGTTCTGAAGCTTCGTTCAACCCAGGTTAAAAATTTCAGGGGCTGGCCTGGTGGCATAAGTTCGCGTGCTCCACTTTGGCATCCCAGGATTTGCAGGTTCAGATCCTGGGCACGGACCTCTACACCACTCATCAAGCCATGCTGTGGCCGCGTGTCATATACAAAGTAGAGGAAGATGGGCACAGATGTTGGCTCAGGGACCATCTTCCTCAAGCAAAAAGAGGAAGATTGGCAGTGGATAATGCTCAGGGCCAAACTTCCTCACCAAAAAAAATATTTCAACATATTGGCTGAATTTCAGAGACATAAATCGGTAGCACTTGAAATATTAGCAATCACATTTAACCGGCAAAAATATTCCTTTTTGGAAACTGACCTCCATTTTTCACCTGCTTATAGTCAAAATCTTATTATGGTGACTCCTCAAAGGGTTAGAGGGACGAGGCTTTCTCCCAGGGCCAACCAGGAGCCTTGGTAACAGTGCATCTCTAGCCCAGGGCAGCAAAGGCTTGTGTGAGCCAGCCGTGTGACACTCTCGCTGTAATAAAAAAGAAAAGCACCTTTTTGTGTGGTTTTCAGAGCTATTCTTTCTTGCTAATTCAATGGGAAAGGTAAAACTGTTGGCTTACAGGGAAAAAAGAGAGAAGCTAGATCAGAAACTGTTCTGTCTTCTGTTCATCTGTTACATTTCCGTTTCTTTTACCCATTCTCACCTCAGCCAAACCAAGAGCATTATCACAAAGGTAGAGAACATCTGAAAACAAACAGGAGAAAATTATGTGCATACCTTCAACTGCATTCTCTTCAAGGATGACATTCATTCTGCCCATCAACTGAAAAAGCAAATTCACTAGTTATTTCACTCTCAGAACGAGTTTATTTGGGAATAGCCAAAAGAATTGCAGTTTGGGATGTGCATGCTATGGCGCTATAGGCAAATCCAGAGAGACAAAGTAAGTGGCTTGCTTTTATAGAGTATAGGGAATAGGAAGGGGCTCCTATAAGGAGTAGAGAGGGACTGTTCTAAATGAAAGTCCATTGGGGGAAAGTAACTTCAAGGCACCAGTGGCTTCTCATTGGCTGAGCTGTGGCATTTCTCATTGGCTGGGCTGCTGCCAGGTCAGGAGAGAAGTCTTCCTTCAGCAGTAAAGTAGTTGTACTTTCTGTTGGAGCTACAAGTGTTATGTCTTTTCCTGTTTGGAGTAATTGATGATGTATGATGGGCACGAGAGCTCCCCCTACAGGCTTTCCTAACTCCAGTTTGGTTGAGGTTTCTTTTATTCATTTCACATTTTCCCGTTTTTGTTGTTGTTATTTTCATTTTTTTTTATTGATGTCTTAATAGTTTAGAACATTGTGGAGTTTCAGCTGTACATTATTTTTTGTCCGTCACCATGTGGATGCATCCCTTCACCCCTTGTGCCCACCCCCCACCCCCTTCCCCTTGGTAACCACCAACAGTTATCTCTGTCCGTGTGTTCATTTATATTCCACATGAGTGAAATCATGCGGTGTCTGTCCTTCTCTCTCTGGCTTATTTCACTTAACCTAATACCCTCCAGGTCCATCCATGTTGTTGCAAATGGGACAATTCTGTCTTTTCTTATGGCTGAGTAGTATTCCATTGTATATATATATACCACATCTTCTGTATCCAGTCGTCAGTCGAGGGACACTTGGGTTGTTTCCACCTCTTGGCTATAGTGAATAATGCTGTAGTGAACATAGGGGTACATAAGTCTCTTGTGATGGTTGATTTCATGTCCGTTGGGCCGATGCCCAAGAGTGGGATTGCTGGATCATAAGGTATTTCTATTTTTAATTTTTTGAGGAATCTCCATACTGTTTTCCATAGAGGCTACACCAGTTTGCATTCCCACCAGCAGTGAATGAGGGTTCCCGTTTCTCCACAACCTCTCCAACATTTGTTGTTTTTTGTTCACATTTTCCCTTTTGATCAAGATCTTTCTTCAGAAGTGTTGCTGATCAAGAGTCAGGTTCTCTGCACACAGTGATCTTGTCCCTCAGTGCCAGGAAGGACCTGTCCTGGTTGTCATGTCCCACATTGGAGGGAAAGTGCAGAATGGTTGGAAACCATTTAGGCCACATTTGAGTAACAAGGAAGGTTAGAGGGAGAACTGTCAGGCATATCCCATCTAAAGTCTATATTTCTCCAAGGTCGTAGGTATTGGAGATCATCTTGAAGTTCTGAGCCAGCATCACCATATTGGGCATGTCATTTTTACAGAGGCTTGGCAGGCAGTAGGTACAGAACTTTACAGTTCTGTACAGAGTAAGATTAAGACCAATACTGTAATTCAGTTTGCAGGATGGTTCTAAACCAGAATCCCATACTTGAAGGTAACCAGCTGAACAAATCAAAAGACCGTGAATTGTTAGGTGAGATTTGTTACAGCCAATGTGCTTGCTCTCTAATCTTATGTAATTGGGTTTCTACTTCCCCAAAGGCATTTATCCATGTGGAACAGGAGGTGTTCACCACCACGTAGACACCTCCTTGCTCAGTGAGTAGATAGTCAAGGGCTATGTAATTATCCAAAACTACCTTGGCTAATGAGTTAAGCGATTGTTACTGAGCTGAAACTGCTTTAGTTATGGAGTTGTCCAACTCTCCTAGTGTCAGAGAGAGATTCCTGATCATTTGTTCATTGGTACTCACTCTGATCCATGGGAAGAAAGCTCTTCCCACAGAGACAAACCCATCTCCGTCACGTACACCTCCTGGGAGTTCTCGTTTAGGGTGACTATGGAGATTCAATGGGAGAGACCAATAAGAGGTCTCTGGTTATGCAGCACAGTGAATATGGCCAGGGCACACTGTCCTTGTATTCTCCAGCTGTCAAGGTGATGAGTTGCCCAGGCGTAAAGGCTGTTACTGAAACTTCCACAGATGAAGATGTAACCAGGGGGTGTACATAAGGATCCTGCATAAGTGATCATCTAATAGACTCGTTCATCAGCATAGAAACATTAGCATTATATAACCAAGGCTCAGATACTATGTTGTTACATACTGAGAGGTTGCCTAAATACGTGGACATGTTAAGAAACATACAGATGATTCGACTTGCATTAATGGTCCCACAAAATTTTTCATGCAAATATTCAAAAGATCTTGTTTTCCTATTCCGAGGCTGGGTTATATTAAAGCAAGGGACAAGTTTAGGTGGGCTTAGCATCCTGACTCAGTAAAATGGGCCAGCAGAGCAATTTAGACAAACAACATCATCTAGAATCCCAGTGAAATTACTTATAGAGTGAACTAAGGGGTCATCACTATCTTGGACAGATTGAGGTTACTGATGGCAGATCTAGCAATCACAGAAATTTCCATGGGATTGGGAAATGTGGACAAGAGCATTGTCCTTCAAAGATAGAAGGAGAAAATAAAGTAAAAAAGCAACAGTGAGAAGAGGGTATACAGGCCTGGTCCGGTCATCTTGGGAAAGCTGTCTGCCTCAGATGTTGGCTGCTTCAAATCCTAGTCGGTTCAATTTGGAGGTCCCCAGCGTTTATGCAGGACTAGATGTCAGGTGGAAATTTCTTTAGTTGTGAAACATTCACCCAAGACTCAAGTTCCTGAAGTTTGGCTGCCATCTGGGTAGTGAGGAGGGCCTAGTATAGTCCCTTCCCAGGATATTTCAAGGGCAGTAAAAATTGGGAACATTAATTTGGAGAGTCGTAGCCAGACATTTAAGGAAACTGGAAGAATTTAGGATCCAGTCCAGGTATATAACAAAACCATAAAGAAAATTAATTGGACTAGAACTTAATATCTACAAAGGTGCAAACATAATTTCTCTCTTCACAATTACCACCATTTTTATTAAAGATAATCATAAATAAAACTAATTTGTTTGTGTTAAACTTGGCCTGATTATTTATATAAATGCAGCAAGAATAGTGATTGACCGCATAAGCTCCCTTTTTAAAGATTGCTTTGCTGGAACCTTGTAAGCAAGCAGTTCCTTAAAACTGTCTGACCATATCTGAATCTACATATATCTCTCTCAAATATGACATTCTAGTCAAAACCTCGGTAAGGTAGCCAATATTTCCAATTATGTCCTGTTACAAGGAGAACAGATTCTCGTTGAATTTATGTAACTACATGTATTGTCATGAAAAGAATACTTAAGAGTTTCTGAATTCTGGAGGGATTAGGTAGAGAGAAGAAGATAAATGTTTCAACCCTTGTTGCAAAGACACACTTTACCAAATTGCTGTAAGTTGTAGATAGCTTAAAGGAGAGGAGAAAAGGAGGTCCTTTGCATCTGGAAAACAAAACATTAAACCAATCTGTTTTCCATTAGAGTTTTAGAAATTCTTACTCAGTTCAGTGTTGTGATCTTAAAATGATCAAAACCTGTATTCCAGAGTACTTGTCAGATCTTTTCCATGAATCTCTTTGAAGATGAAACATATTTGTAAAAGCATCAGAGTAAAACAATAACTGTCTGTAAATGACACAGGACAGCAACCCCCCCCCCCCCGCCCGCCAAAAAAAAAGGCAGTGGGGAAGGATCAGATGACGGTTCGTTATGATGCATTTGACAAAGAAATTTGGGTATTTTTGTGACATACATTTTTAGATAGTAACTAGAATTACAAGTGATAACATTGTATTAGGACATATCAGATTTTTAGGAATTTTATACAATTTCTAAAACACTTATATTGTAACATTCACCCATACAATATAACCTAAAAAGGTTTATTATCACTTATTTGACCAGGCTTCCCATATAATTTGACTTACCAAATAAGCCTAATTCGTTTAACATCTCTCTTTTTATAAGGAGAAGGAACAAATCTTTTGAGATGTTCCAAGTCCCTCTGGAAAATCCCAAAGTTACATACAGGTCAAAGAGACTTCATTTAGAATTTGAATTTTTAGGAAACTTGTCAAAAATATGAAAGGTTTGGACACTTGACAGAGTAGGATCACAGATCATTATGTATTAAGTATTAAATAATACTTAGCTCTTTGACCAAAGTAACAATAAAAGATTTCAAAGGCCAATACAAAATGTTACATAGTTGTAAGCAAACAACTCTTTTAGTATTTAAGAAAACTCAGTTTTTCCTAAATAATTAAAGATCTTATAAAACACAGGAAATTATTTTGATAAAACACAAAATCTCTGTTTTCTAGGCATATTACCTAAAAGGTAAAGAAGCTTATACAATTTGTTATCAACAGCAGACCAATAGCCCAAGAAAACCTTGTCCTCTTAACAGAAAAGAAAGCCAAATTTTAATTTTGCATCAGCTTATTTTTGATATTAAAACTCATTCATTCCAATCTTAGCCAGTCCTGATGGTACATGAAATTCCTTTCCCAAGGTTTCTTTCCATAAACCCTCTACAACTTTCTTTTTACATTGAGATTTTGTCCTGTTTTCTCTTTCCCATTCCGAAATACCCAGCCTCTCTTTAGGCCAAAGTTGCTTCCTTTTCCCTCAGCAAAATGCATTTTCATTCCTCATACCTTCCTTTACTGAAACACACATCCTACTCTCCATCCATACGGAGATGTTTCCCTTTATATTTCTAGTAGCTTTGGTTAGATTTATTAGAATTTTTAACCTTTAGAATCCTTAATTCCTAGTGAAAATTAAGAAGTAAGCAATTGTGAACTGTATTAGCATTTTGCAGCCTGGCAAACTTATAAATACCTTTTATAAATTTCTAGAAACCTACTTTTTTTCATAGAAAATTTCTCAGCATGGCATAAAACATGTTCACTAAATACTCAAATATCCTTAGTTTCTCTGCAATAGGAAGCCAAAAGTAGGTAAACTTATGTTCAGTAATTAATGTTCATCTTATTGGAAATGATTTAGATATTCAATGACCATCCATTATTTGGTTTAATTTAGTATAAACTTTAATCTTATTTACATTTATTTAAATTACTTACTTGTAACAGTCATGCTTGGATTAGATGTTAAAGAGCTAACTATCATCTTAAGTTACTTTCTTGTTGACAAATTTTGTAATACAGATAACATGAGTTCAATAAACTCAGGTAGAATGAAAATTGTATGCCTGCATTATATTCAGCATCAATAATTCTAAAGACATTGCTGTTTCAATTAAACCAACAACCTTAAGCTACCATTTATTTATTAAAGATTAATCCTAGATCATGTAAACTTAAAAGCGTTTGGGTTGGTTTTTGTTATATTTTAATTCATATAGGCGCTTGTTTATTTTTAAGCCAAGTAAATAGAGCTCTTTACAAATCAATTTTAGCAACACCATCCAGAGGTGTAAATATACCACATATCTACAACACATATACATAGAGAGAGAGAGACTTATATAACATACAAACAGATGCAAACGGAGACCTTGTAATTTTGTTTTAAAGTTTTAACCATATCTCAGGCACAAAACTCAAAAGAATAATTGGATCCAAATCGTATTTCTGGCAGATGGACTAAGTTAAGTTTGCTTGTTCAGATGGCTAGAGTCTTTTACTGAAGGTGTTTTTTAATTTGCATTCTGTAAGGATCCTTTTAGAGCTGTTTTTAGAGTCATTTTGTCTAGTATCAAAAGTCTAGGGGCCGCCCGGTGGCGCAGCGGTTTAGTCCGCGCTTGGCAGCCCAGGGTTCGCGAGTTCGGATCCCGGGCGCCCGCCGACGCACTGCCTGTCAGCCACGCCGTGGCGGCGTCCCATATAAAGTGGAGGAAGATGGGCACGGATGTTAGCCCAGGGCCAGTCTTCCTCAGCAAAAAGGGGAGGATTGGCAACAGATGTTAGCTCAGGGCTGGTCTTCCCCACAAAAAAACAAACAAACAAACAAAAGTCTAGGGTAAATGCTATTTAAATTTTTTTCCTTCTAGTTGTTTATTTGCTCCAATTAAGTTAGAAATGGTAATTAAGGGTTTAGCATTTGAATCCTCAGAGGGTCTGATTTTAAAGGGGCAGGTTTTTGCAAAGAGGGAGAGGGGAAAATGGTGCCAGGGGCAGAGCCTGAGTACAAGATTGCTGCCGGGATTGAGTCTGAGACAAAGGAGTGTGGGAAGACAAACACCTGAGACAAAGAAGGAGAAGGGGAACATGAGGCTTCAGAAGCCATTTTGTTCTCCTTCAGTTTTTTTAGGTGTTTTGGCTAATTTAGACATGGTACCTTGTAGTGAGGTGATATTAGAGTTTTGTGTATGTTCAGAAGCCTCCACGTACTGCTGAAAGTAGATATGCCATTCATTTTGTTTAATTTTACAGCTGTGGTCTTCCAATTTGGTTTTAAGAGAAGCAAGTTTAGGGAGATCAAAAGTTCCCCATAATGGCCATTGTAATTCTGGACTACTCTTTGTCAGTTCAGTCCACTTAGTTAAAAACATGCGTGTAAGGGGCTTATAGTTCTTAAACATAAACCCAGCCAGGGTCCCTGGAGGGTGGGTTTCCCTCAGAACATTTAGATGACTGGGATCCCATTTCTGAAATTTCCTCTGAAAACCCAAGAAAGTTGCTAGAGTCCAAGCCCTGATCTCCAAAGGAATCGAAAAACAAACTTAGTGGATTCCTAGCCTTGATTCCAAAAGGAATCTGAAAGCCAAAGAAAAATTCCTGGATTCTCAGCAAGCCCGAGCCCCTAAAGGAACTGTGCTCCTTTCAGAAAATAACTGAGTACTCACCATGGACAACACCTTGAACCCAAGGACAGAGCCCCTCCCCTGAGAGGGCAAAGCCTCTCCTGATCCCAAATAAAGTCAGAGAGCTCAGAAGGCCAACAGAGTGGAACTTGGAATCCAAGAAGAGACATATCAAACTGAAAGCAGGCAGCAGCTCACAGAAGCAATGAGCACAAGGGTCTCAGTCTGGGAACCTTGCTGAATTCCAGGAGTTGCCATCTCTCGTGGGTCACTACCTTCGAATCCCACTTCTGACACCATATATGTCAACTTAAAAAGCAACTTCACCTGTTATTTTACCCTTAAAACGAGTTAATTTGGGAATAGCCAAAAGAATAGTAATTCAGGATGTGCATGCTATGACAAATTGTAGGCAAATCCAGAGACAAAGGAAGGGCTTGCTTTTATAGAGCAAAATGTGGGGGAATAGGGAGGGGCTGTTCTAAATGAAAGTCTGTTGGAGGAAAGTAACAGTTGAGGGTGGTGACAGCTTCTCATTGGTTGAGCTGTGGCATTTCCCATTGGCTGGGCTGTTGCAAGGCAGAGAGAGAAATCTTCCTTCAGTGGTAAAGTAGTTGTACTTTCTGTCAGAGATTCACACTTTGTGTCTCTTCTTGTTTGGAGTAATTGAGAATGTATGATAGGGCATGAGAGCTCCCCCTACAGACCTTCCCTACTCCAATTTGGTTGAGGTTGCTTTTATTCATTTCACATGCCTTTAGAGAAATGTAGTCAGTGATGATAATTGAGAATGTGTGGCCAAATGCCAGTTCCTTTTATCTGCTGCTTCACGTCTGAGCAAGGCCCATATCCACAGAACCGTTTTTAGCATATAAACTATAAAGTATTTGTAGATAACCTGATAATTAGCCTGTAATATAGGCCTAGCTAAAAAAAAAAAAAAGATAGTTTGTTCTCTGACTTCCTCATTTGTGTCTTAATATCACACTTCTCTGCTCCTCCTCTGGCTCTTACCACCTGTTGCTTTGCCATATAAACTCACCACGTTGTAAATTTCCTCAGGTTACTGATGTCTCCTTAGACTTCCCTGTACTTTGCTGCGCCCCCCTCAAGTTTTTGATACACTTTTACATAAAGTAAAAATTGCGCAGCATGTTTGACTTAATTCACCTTCATTTAAGAAAGTTTTTTAAACTTCTAGATGCCTTAATATCAAATCAGGGATTATGGTTGCCTCAAGTTCAGAGCTACTTTGTAATTATCTCTAGTCTACTAATCTTTTGTCAGCCTATCAGGAACTTATTGTAACCCTTCTTGATCTCATTTGTGTTTTCAGATAAGAATATGGAAAATGCCGTAGTGAACTTTATTTTAAAATCTGTATCTTCATATCCCAATTCCTGTACAGTGTGTTCCCTGTCCCTGCAAAAACATGGTTGTACTCACTGATGTATGTATCACAGCAACCACAAGGCCCCATAGGGTATCTCAGAACTGTCTCTAACAGGGAAGCAGTTTTTCATGTCTCTTATTTTACACAAGTAGAACATTTAAAGAGCCTGTGACTACTTGGGAATAATTTAAGATACTATTTTGTCAACTTTTTTTCTTTTTAGCTCATAAGTCTTTGATGCTATTTGGAGTGGAGAAAAAAGTGAAGGCTCTGTATGACTGTGTTATATTTTCATTTTAACTTTTTGGCCCAGCCTGAACAGTTGTGAATGGAAGGTGGGGATGAGGTATCACAGAGTATATTAGGGAAATAACATGATTTCTTTAAAATCCAGAACTTTAATCACAAAATATGTATCAGAATATATTAAGAATATTTTCAGTCATTTCAACATGATAAGTGAAACAGGGGAAGTAATGGTGTAGACCAGGGGTTTCCAGCTCATAAGCTCGTAGGGAAGGATACAGGCAGTTGACAGTGGGTGTAGCTCTGACAAAGTGGGGAGAGCCTGCCCCAGTCAGAAGGTGGGCCCTGTTCAGGCCCAGTCAGTAATTGTCATGTGAAAATTAAGACCCAGTGTGGCTCTGATGTTTCAAGAGAAGCTTGAAAGCTGGATTCTCATGTGAGATCATCTGATCTTTCAATGTAGGCAACTACAATTTTAAGAAGTTGTTTTCACAATATTAAAATAATACATGGATATAGATGAAAAAAACAACAATAGTAGTACTAAAAGGCTCATAATGAAAACCAACCAAAAGATGTGTTCTTCATTAGGTGAATGAGCTGTGTTCCAGATTTTTACTTTATTTTGAACTATAAACTGATAAGCTCCAACCTCTCGGGAGAAGATAAAAGCAAATAAAGGTTTTTACCCTTGGGAATATTTCACTGTTTAATCGAAATGTTAATATGAGAAAATATATCCAGATGTAAATTACTGTAAATCAAGAGAGATCACAAACCAACCTCATTTGTTTGTTGAAAAACAGGGTTTATTTAGATAGCATTCTCTGAATTTCCATTACTTAATTTTTAAGGAATTTTAAATCAGGCAAATCTCAATTATTAGTAATAATGTAGATGTATGGCTGTATGCATGTATATATTAATCTTAAAAATAGGTACAAAAATAAGCAAAAAATTTTTGTGTATGTTTGAAATTTTTCAAAATAGAAAGTTGGGCAGAAAATGGACATAAATACTTTACTATGTGCCAACTATATTCAAGATCTTGAGGAAGGAACTATGAAGTACAACGATATGATGGACACTACTTTTCATAAGACAAATTATGTTTTTGTAAGTACTACCGTGTATTTTTACTTGGTAAGAAGAAAGATATTTTTAGCTCCTTTGGTTACAGCATTATAAAATGTAGGAATCATCTTGTCTTTTAATACGTTATATGTAATGATTTTATTCTGACAATTTATTCTTTTTAAAGAGTTTAATGGGGAACGTGGCTCAGTGATAAAAATTTTCAGGAAAGCCTTGTTCACCTAACACAGACATATGTTTTTGAGTGTGGAAGCATCTTTATTCTGCCCTCCTAGAAAAGTGTATGCACAAAAATATAGCAAAAGAAGTTGAGCTTTTCCTTAGAAAAAATAATTTTGAGTATATAAAATGAACAGAGAAAACATACCATGTTTATGTTTTACTGAGGAAGCTTGTGTGAGGCTGTTTTATGTTATAGGACAGAGTGAATCCCACAGATCTCTGGCAAAGGCCCTTAAGTAAATCCGTATTGAGTTTTCAGTTTCTGGCAGCTGAGAATTTAGAAAGGGCCCTTCCTCTCAGTTACAGTTCAGGGATGAAAGGAGACCTTGGCACAGGCAGTACCTCCAGTGAAGGGCCTGGCTGAGGTGCGTTGTGATAATCCCTGTGCTCAGCTTTTGCTCTGTACTCACGTGGCTGAGAATGTAATTCAACTCTGGCTCCAGAGCAAGGAGGCCTCTCTCCTCTTTCAGAGGAGGGCGCCTCTCTGCTCCAAGGCTATTATGAAATGGTAAGTGGCTGCCTCTAGGTTACTTCCATGATTACTTCTAGAGTCAACCTTAAAATGATTGAGAATTTTTTGTGACTGTCATTTTGGCTTTTGCAGAGATACTTAATAGATACTCTTGGTTTTATGAAAAGTGGTATTCAAAATGTTATTACATATTTGTGTTAGTGACCATTTTAGTTTTACTATATAGCTGCTTTTGACTAGGAATTTCCATTACAGTGGTTTGTAAAATTTTTTAACCAAATAGAAATAGTATAATCCGAACAGGGCTCTTATTCTGAGGGCTTTTTTCTTTTTTCTTTTTTCTTTTTTCAATGAGGAAGATTGGCCCTGAGCTAACATCTGTGCCCATCTTCCTCTTTTTTTTTTTTTTGGTATGTGGGACACTGCCACAGCGTGGCTTGATGAGTGGTGCATAGGTCCCTGCCTGGGATCCAAACCTGCGGACCCCAGGCCTCCAAAGTAGAGCACATGAACTTAACCACTATGCCACCAGACTGGCTCTGAGGGCTTGTACGTGCTCCTTTTATCACTTAGAGATGCTGTAGTGTAGCCAGTTTGATTACTTCATTAAGCTGGTGACTACTATAGCTTGCCATTTTTCTGATTATAAAGGTAATATGTGGGGGCCGCCCGGTGGCGCAGCGGTTTAGTCCGCGCTTGGCAGCCCAGGATTCGCGAGTTCGGATCCCGGGCGCCCGCAGACGCACTGCCTGTCGGCCATGCCAAGGCGGCGTCCCATATAAAGTGGAGGAAGACGGGCACGGATGTTAGCCCAGGGCCAGTCTTCCTCAGCAAAAAGGGGAGGATTGGCAACGGATGTTAGCTCAGGGCTGGTCTTCCCCACAAAAAAAAAAAAAAAAAAAAGGTAATATGTGTTTCTAGCAGAATGAAAAGCCGGAAAGCAGAAAGATGATGGTATATTAGCATAATTCCATAGCTGACTATTTTTCCCCCAACTTTTTAATCATGAAAATTTTCAAACATATAAGAAAAGTTTACAAATAGTAAAGTAACACTGTATACCTTCTTCTAGATATAATATCTGTTGACTTTTTGCATATTTGCTAATCTCTCTGTTTCTATCCATATGTTTTTTGTGTGGCTGTGCCATTCGAAAATAAATTGTAGATTTCACAACACATCACCTCTAAAATCTATCCTTTAGCATGTATCTCTTTAGAGTAGGGCCAGTCCCCTAGATAGCCACATACCATTGTCACACCTAAGAAAATTCCTAATAATCCATAGTATCATCTAATATTCCCTCCATATTCAAATGTTCGCAGTTGTCATGAAATGTCTATTATATGTTTGTTTCCTCATCTAGGTTCATACATTATGATTGGTTGTATGTCTTTTCAGGCTATTTTGTCATAGAACCATATCCCAGCCATTCCACACCCTCGCTCCTCATGATCCTGATTTTTTAAAAGTCCAGGGTAGTTGTCTAGTAGAATGCCTCACTTTCAGGTTTTGTTTGATTGTTTCCTCTTGGTGTCCTTTAGTTTGTTTACTTATCCCATGTATTTCCAGCAGTTTGTCTGGAGCAGTGCTGTCCAGTAGAACCTTCTGAAGTGATGGAAATGTTCTGTATCTGCACTGTCCAGTATGGTAGCCACTAGCCATATATGGCTATTAATTAAAATTAAACAAAATTTAAAATTTAGTTCTTTAGTCACACTGGCCGCATTTCAAGTGCTTGTTAGCTACATGTGGATAATGGCCACCATATTGAACAGCATAGGTCTAGAGGCTTGATTAGATTTAGAATGGATGTTTCTGACAGATTGCTGCATAGGTGATGCCACGTGCTTCCTGATACTTAACGTCAGGAGGCCCATAATGTCAGATTGCCTTACCATCAGTGATAAAACATTTGATCAGGTAACAACTGACAGATCTCTCCATTGTAGAAGTACATTTCTCCCTATGCAGCAAAATTGGTAAGTAATCTATTGAGCAATTCTTCCACATTGTATGAATATCCTGTCTCCCAACAATCTTTCACCTAACAGTTTTAGCATCTGCTAATGGTCCTTACCAAATGAGACATTACATTAGAGAGTGCAGAACAGTGATTTTCTAATTCTTTTTTTATTAGCTGAAATTTTTCTGTAAAGGAAAGCTTTCTTTCTCCTTCCCTCTTTCCCTCTCTTTCTTTTTCTTTTTTCTTATTTTAAGTACCCCTCAGACTCATGGATTTTGATTTTTTATTTTCAGTGTGTAGTCATGCTCAGCATAACGTTTCAGTCAACAGCGGACTGCATATATGACGGTGGTCCCATGAGATTAGTACCATATAGCCTAGGTGTGTTGTAGGCTAGGTCTGTGTAAGTAGACTCTATGATGTTTGCACGATGACAAAATTGCCTGATGACGCATTTCTCAGAACATATCCCCGTGATTAAGCAATGCACGACTATATTACAATCAGTTACAGTCTTTATTCTCTGCTTTAAGTGTCCCAAATTTAGCCAGCGTGCACCCTTTCAAGCAGCCTCCTGTGTGCTTTTCACATGACCCTTTCGTTGTTTGAGTACTTCCTTGTTCTGTAATGCAATAAGATATTCCAGGCTCACCTTGAATTTTTCTGTCCCAGATCTGTTGTCAGCCATTTCTTCATCAGAATTCCCTTTTAGTGGAAAATGTTATTTAGAAACCAAGATTAGGGTGCTAGGTGTGCTCACTGCTCCTGGGATATCATTGCTCCTAGGCCCTTTTAGTGGAGAGCAATAGAAAGCATATTAAAAAGAAAAATATCATGATTTCATGTTCATGTTTCCATTTCAAAGTTAACAAGGTTTTTTTCTTAATTTTTGTATTTGTATCTCTTTTCTTCTTAAGATATTGTATTTTAATAATATCGTTACTGGTTTCTAAGAACATTATTTGCTTTATCATGTTATAAATAATATGAATATATTTGCGTCATTGATATTATCAGGAGAAACATTATAGAGCCTAAGAATGGATTCTATTTAATGCGAACCTGTTGATTTTAAGGAGTGGTAATGGTATGAATAGAATTGAATGGCCTTTGGTGCTAATTTGGATTATTTAGGGATTGAACCTGGATTGATTTGAATTGGTAAATGACAAGCAATATTAAAGAGCAAGTAATTGGCATCAGCAAGGGGGTATCTCTTATCTTTTCTTTGTAAACCTGGATAATAGTTTGATTTACATTAGATACAGTGTACCTAATATACTGCTTCTTCACCCTGTTTGGGGGCCACTTTCAGGCATAGAAATAGGAAAACAAGTTAGGAAATATAACCTAAGAAGTGGGTGGGGGTGTTGTATTGCTTCTGTATAGATCTCTGGCCTGTAAATGCCCTTATTGTGTGGGTCAGTGAGGATGTGGGCATTATATGGTGGATCTTGTATGCACAGTTATCCATTCTGTACCTTTCTTCCTACATTTGCAGATGATTGCTTAGATCAGAGTGCTTCTCAACTTTGTCAGACTCGACACCTCCTTTCTGTAATAAATATGTATGTATTTTAAATATATTTATTTGTGTATTTTTATGTATTTATTTTATTTTTATATAAATAATCTCCTGTATTAATGTTCAGAGACTAGAAAGGAGTTGAGTTCTAGGCTCAGAGAGTTAAAATCGGTTTCCCACCCACACAAATGTGTAGCAGGATTTTAAAAAGTCATGCCAGAGAGTTCTTAGGTGAGACCATCCTTTTGCAGAATATCTAGCACTCTTGGTCCCTTCTCCTAAGTGCCATTCGTGCTCTCCAGTCATCATGACAACGAAAAACACTCTCATACATTTCCATGGTGCCCCTGGGGGCGGTCATGCTTGTGGAAAAACTATTTTGAATGATCTGGGAGTTCCTTTTGTCCCCCAGATCCTAATTGCCTAGTTACTCATGCTGAATTGGTAACTGTTTGTCAGGCTCCTGCTGTCGGCTCAGTTAGGGTTGGGGCTGGTGTCCTGAACGTGGTAGTGGAGTGGAGGGAAAGAACAGGTCGTGAGTACAGCAGGATGGTGGAGGGCCTTGACAGCCTGGCGGAGGAGTTCACAGTTGAGGAGGTCCTAGGACCTGGGACCCTTGGTGAGATTGTCATACTGCTCTGTGACTTGCAAACTCATGGAACAGAGAGGGAAAGATAGTGATGGGTTTTTTTCCCTGGACTTTCCCAGTTCTAAGCAGAAAGGAAATGATCAGTGGAAAAAATATGTATTCTATCTCACTAGTCATCAGATCTTGCTCCTGTCAAGTTAACCAAGATTAAAAAAACGCATTTTATCGATGATGATGAAGGAGGCAGCATGTATTAAGGGCCTTAAAAATGTCTTAGACCCTGTACCCTGGTCATTCCAACTGCTTTCCATTTCAGGACACACCACACGTCCAACATAAGGCATGTGGTTCCCTCCAGCAAGAAAGCCCACCCTATCCCCTTGCTATCTGGGCACACCTCTTTGAGTTTTCAGCTCAGTCACTACATTTTATGGAAGCTTTCATGACTTCCCAGACTGATATATAGGTGCTTTTTCCACCATCCCATTGTAATGTAAGTTTCAAGTATGTTTTTCCTGTGTATTCTTATTTAATGTGGACATTTTGAGAAACAGAAAAGTAAAAAGAACAAATTTAAATTTTTCATACTCCCCACAAGTAGCATTTTGGTGTATTTCCTTCTGTGTTTTTGTCAGCCTACTTGACTGTAGGCCTCTCAACAGTCTCCTCAAATGTCAAACATGAAAGTGATCTGCGAGGTTTGTAAAAGATATAAAATAAAAAAGAGAAGGCAGGGGTTTTCTAACTTTTCTCTTTGCTCTCATTTTCTCTTATCCCAGCCCTTCTTCCTCCTCTCTCACCACAGGCTTGGAGACCTTGACCAAATCTTGTAACCATCTGTGACTCTTGGTTTATATCTGAGCCCAGCATTTTCACCTCTAAGTATCTGTAGAGAAATGCTTATTCATGGGCACAGAGAAGCATGTACAAGAGCTTCATCACAGCTTTGTATGTGATAGCAAACACTCGAAACAGTCAAAGTGTCCATCAGTAGGAGAATGATTATATCAATTATGGCACGTTCATGTTATGTATTATCATCCAGCAGTTTAACAATAATAAAGGAAATCTATATATCCCAACATGGAGAGTCCTCTATGATATTTAGTTAAATGAAATGGCTGGTATGATCGATTTGTGTAAAGTGTCCTAAAATGTTATTTGTATATGTTCACGTATATATGTAAATATTTAGAATGGAGTCTGAAGAGAAAGACACTGAACCGAGTAGAGTAATTACCTCTGGGGAGGGAAGTGGGTCTAGAAGGAACCTCATGGGAAATTTTGCTTTATCTAAATTTTTTTTAAGTTTTTTACAGCCCCATCAATTTTTCCAGAGTCTGGGCAGAAGCAGTTGTAAAAGTCAGTATTTAAGGTACTTAATGGTGTAGCCACAATCCCCCAAGGAATTCTAAGGAGATATATTTGAGTTCAGAAAGGTTAAAATTAGAATTGCTGAAATTCTCTTCTGTATTGTCTTCTCCTTGGGTGCAAGGAAATGAAAGCAAAGCCATCTCTGGGGACAGATGGCAAAGCTTCAGTTAAGATATTTGGGTTTATTTTTGCTTTTGATGCAAACTTATTTTTAGCTTTGAAATCTGATCTTGCTATTCCTAGAATTTTTATTTTTTTTTTCTTTAAATTAAAATGATTTGTGAAGATAAGGTTAGTTGAGAAAGAGATGGTTCACATGGAGATCATTAAGACAGTTTACTATGTTCCAGATGAATAGATTAAAGGAGTATGAGTAGAAGTAATCCATGAAGAATCATCAAATATGCTAATCAGCTTGAAAACTAAAGAATATTGCTGTTATATATATTTATGTGAACTCTTTTGTTGGTGATGCTGATAATTATGAATTTAGAAACTGTGTTAGTTCTTTATTGCTGCCTAACAAAACCTAAACTAAAAGTAACTGTGTTATCTCATAGTTTCTGTGAGACATAAATTCAGACAAGGTACAGCAGGGATGGCTTGTCCATGATGTCTGGGGCCTCAGCTGGAAGAATCAAAGGCTGGGAGCAGAATACTATTGGGAAAAAAGCTTGAATAACTTTTTCTACTAGGCTTCCAGGACTCCACACTGCATTTTTCTTCTGCATCTGAAGTGTCTTTGCTGATTCCTCTCTTAAGGTTGAATGTCCTGGAATTCAGTCCTTTGTTTTTTCTTTCCTTGTTTGTCTCTCATCTACTCCTTGGTGATCTCATCCAGTCTCAAGGCTTTAAATGCAGTAGCTGGTTGAGTTGGGTTAGTGGGTAGGTAGGTAGAAGTATAGATGGATGGATGACCCATTCATCTACAACCACAACTTTGCTTAACCTGCCTACTTGGTATTTCCATTTGGATGTCAACAGGTGTCTGAAACTTAATATTTATAAAACTAAACCTGTGATTCCACTATCTTCTCCCAAACCTGCTCCTCCAGTAGTCTTCCCCATCTTAATAAATGGCAATTCCATCCTTTCAGTTGCTTAACCCAAAAAACTAGGAGTTATCCTTGATTTCTTTTTTTTCCTCACACCCAATATCTAGTTTATCAGCCAATTTTGTTGGCTGTACCTTCAAAATACGTATATCCAGAATCCAACCACTGCTCACCATCTCTATCATTGCCACCTTGGTCCAAGCCACCATCACCACTCACCTTGATTACTCTGCTCCCCCTTGCACTCTTACCCACTTCAGTCTATTTTCAACACAGCAGGCAAAATGATCTTGTTAAAAGAAACCAGGTCAGATCATGTCACTCAAAGGCTTTCTAACGTGAAGCCCTGAGAATGGCCTATTATCTGGCTCCCTCTAGGACCTCATCTCTCACTCCTGTCTCTTGTTGCCTGTGCTCCACCCATGCTGGTAGCCCCCTTGCTGTTCCTCTAACACCAGGCCCTTTACTCCCTTCAAGGCCTTTGTATTTGCTGTTCCCTCTGCTTAAATCACCATGGTATTGACACAGTCTAAGACATTGAATCTGGAGGAAAGACTCCATCCTGTGGGTTTTCCTAATAGTTTGTATACTAATTACTTTTTATTGGTGAAGAAATGCCATGGTATTGAGGATGGGAAATTAAGTTTCAAAAAACAGATATAATGTGTTTATACTATAAATAGCAGGTCCATACTGTTACTTCTGTGCCAAATGAAATACCTTTTTTCATCTGTCTGCCTGCCATTTTTGCTCATTTAGATCTCTTCCATACTTACCAGTCCTGTCCTTCACATGAGGTGGCACTTGTTAGAAGATTCCTTGAAAGCCACTAAAATGTTCATTTTGTTTGGCTTGATTTTTGTTCCTCTTTACTCCCTTTTGGGGTTGAGGAGTAACTTGCAGGCGTAAGTGGACAATAGGATACCATCTGAACAACCTATTCTGTCAGTTGAGAGACTTAGTAGGGCTCCATGTCAGGCCCTAGAACAGATAATGGTTTTGGTTTCAAAGTAGGCCATAAAAACACTCAAAAGTGCTAAGCTTTTGAAGTGGTTTGTTTTTTTGTTGTTGTTGTTTTGTGTGTGAGGAAGACTAGCCCTGAGCTAACATCCGTTGCCAATCCTCCTCATTTTTGCTGAGGAAGACTAGCCCTGGGCTAACATCCATGCCCATCTTCTTCTACTTTATATGGGACGCCGCCACAGCATGGCTGACAAGCATTGCGCCTGTCCACGCCCGGGATCTGAACCTGCCAACCCCCGGGCTGCCGAAGCAGAGTGCGTGAAGCTAACCACTATGTCACCGGGCCGGCCCCTGAAGTGGGTTTTTAGAATGGAGAGTGAGGTAGTTAAAGAAGGGAAGGGTATCATTTTCAACCGAGAGCTGCTCCATGACATGCTTTCACTGAGATTTATGAGAGCTGAAAGAAAGACGATCGACTGTTTATGGCTATGTGACCAGCAAAGTTATGGGTGCAAAACTGAATGAGGACATCACTGAGAAGATCTTTTGACTTGAGAAGCCTGAGGAAATGTGCCTGTCTATATATGGACTATGATAAGTGGAATTTATTTTTATAGCGTCATAGAATCATATTGTTGAAAAGGACATCAAGAGGTTGTCTGGTTTAAATCTGCACTTCTGATCAAACTGAGCTAAACGTTTACACCATTCAAGGCTTCATTTTTTTTTTCTTTTGAATGCATATTTATAAAAGATACTGACTCATATGTTATCGAAATGAGAAATTTTTTTAAATGTTTAGTTTTTTAAAAATTACCTTTAATGCCATCCAGTGAGATAACCACTACACACCTGTTAGATGGCTACAATAAAGAATGCACGATGCCACTAAGCAGCAGATTGAAAGTGAGAAATGTAATTGTAGTTTCTTGCTGCTTTCAAATAAACTGTTCATCTCTGTTGAGTGAATTGAATATGTGCAGTATTCAATGTTTCAGAAAGAGCAGGATCCACCTTTATGGTGATATCTGGCAAAATTGAATTTTTTTTTCATTTCAAACTGAAATTGCCAGTTCTGCCTTTAAATTAAAATCTAGATTATTGTTAAGAAAATTGAGGGGCCTATCAGGTAAAGAACACGAGAATCACTTAAGATTGCTAGACCAGCTTTTCTTTTTTTTTTTTTTGGTGAGGAAGACCAGCCCTGAGCTAACATCCGTTGCTAATCCTCCTCTTTTTGCTGAGGAAGACTGGCCCTGGGCTAACATCCGTGCCCATCTTCCTCCACTTTATATGGGACGCCGCCTAATCCTCCTCTTTTTGCTGAGGAAGACTGGCCCTGGGCTAACATCCGTGCCCATCTTCCTCCACTTTATATGGGACGCCGCCACAGCGTGGCTGACATGCAGTGCGTCGGCGGGCGCCCGGGAACCGAACCGGCGAACCCCGGGCTGCCAAGCGCGGACGAAACCGCTACTCCACCAGGCGGCCCCTAGACCAGCTTTTCTTATGCTTTTGTTGCCCTCCCTCCCTCCTCATTTTTAAAGCTGGTTCTTCATACCAAGTTTTCAGATTCTCAGGAAGTCTAGAAGGCAGATTTATCTAATGCCCCTTCAGTAATTGCAAATTCAAAAAATAATTTAAGGTTCCGTTTATATAAGCTTGCCTGCCCTCCAGAAGGTGTCCTAATTTATTCTCTAAGCAAAAACGAGAGGGGCATTAATACAGTTGGTAGTTGCACAGGCTTTGGAATCAGACACATGCTGGTGCTGTTGCTTAACTGCATGGTGTTGGCAAATTGTTCAGCATCTCTAAGCATCAGTTTTCTTGTCTTAAACATAGGAACCATGATAATACCTGCTTCATAGGTAGACATTTAGTGAGAACTCAAATACTAGCTATTATTATTTCTAGAAAAGATGAGTAATTTGCCCTGAATCACACAGTACAGCATGACCATACCACTCAGGAGTGTCTCCAAAAGCCCTGGGATCTCATCTCCCCTCTCCCGCCCCCCCTCATCAGGAGGGTGCTGGTAAGGGTAATCAACTATATGAGCTTTTTCAGTTACTTTAAATAGGTAGTTAGGAGAGAAACTTGATTTATATTTTTGGTGTTGGGTTTATTTAATTTTTTGTTGTTGCTTTTTTTTTATGCTTACATAATTGAAAAAAAATGCTACCACCTTGCAGAGTCTTCTGTAGCATATTTTGTGAAGTATAAGAAAGATTGAAGGGGAAGGGGAGTACCTTTTTTTAGATTCTAAAATGATTTTTTTTTTAATTTTTAGGATTGAAATTTTTTCTAATATTTTATTATAAAAATCTTCAAACTCCCTGCCACACTGAAAGAATTTTATTGTAAGCACCCATATCCCCACCACCTAGATTCTACCATTAGCACTTTTTAAACTTATTTTATCACATAATCTGTATCTGTTAATGAAAACTTAAGAAATAACTAATACACAACAACAACAAGTCATTTATATTCCCAGCACCTAAAGGTAACCTTGGTTAATATTTTGGTAACTTCATACGCATTTACACATCTGTAAATATGTGTATATTAAAAATACTACTAGTGGGGCCGGCCCGGTGGCGCAGCGGTTTAGTCCGCGCTTGGCAGCCCGGGGCTCGCGAGTTCGGATCCCGGGCGCCCGCCGACGCACTGCCTGTCAGCCATGCCGTGGCGGCGTCCCATATAAAGTAGAGGAAGATGAGCACGATGTTAGCCCAGGGCCAGTCTTCCTCAGCAAAAAGGGGAAGATTGGCAATAGATGTTAGCTCAGGGCTGGTCTTCCCCACCAAAAAAAAAAAAAAAAAATACTACTAGTATTTAGCCATTTCACCTGCTTATTATATTGTGGACATACTTTTGAGATAATAGGTGTGCATGTGAGCAATTATTTTGAAAGACTTCATAATAGCCTATGTATGAACATGCTATACTTTGTTTGACCGTTCATTTTTTGTTGCACATTTTAGTTTGAGCCTAATTTTTCATTATTGTAGACAACATTGAGAAGGATATCTGTGATCGCTTGTTTTTTTTTCTTTTGCACTTGCCCAGTTATTTCTTTAGGATTAATTTCTTAAGGCAGAATTATTGGGCTAGTACGTTTAAGTTTTGTGTTTAATTGTCCAGTTGGTCTCTTAGGAAGAGTACCTGTTTACAGCCCATCTTCATGAAAATCCCAGTTTCTCCTACATATTTGCCAGGTATTTTTCTTTTTTATCTTAGCCAGTTTGAGAGATGAAAAATTGTATCTCATTCTTCTGATTTCCAAATTTGATTTGGGAAATGATAAACACCTTTAAATGATTCTTGGGTCTGAAAGAAAATCAAAACTCTAATCTCAGATGATCCAGTAATTAATCATGCTGAGAATGATGGAATGTGGTTTATAAAATTCTCTGGGGGATTTATTTTAAAAAATTGTTTTTGCCAAGTATATTATTAGATTTTATAAACATTCAAAAATTATATAGTCATTGTTCATACATCTAAATACAGACTTTTTATTGTTCTATTCCTATACAGTGTATGTGTATTTTGTTGATTTGAGCTATCAAATTCTGAGATGTTATCTTTCTTTGTAGTTGTGATTTTTGTCTGTTTCTCCTTATATTTCTAATACATTTTACTTTGTATTTTTCTTTGTTTATGTAATTCAGCATGTAAAGAATTATGATTGTTTTATTTCCATAATGGATCATACCAAATGGATCATACCTTAGCATAAAATTACTTTCTTTGTCCTATTTATTCTTTTTGCTTTGACTTTTAGCCTCTCTTGCTTTTTAAAGGGTGTTGAGGGGTGACCGTTTGCCTGGGATGTAATTGCTCAGCCCTTTATTTTTCTACCTTTCTGTGTCATTTTGTTTTAAGTAATGTCGTTTATGACTGTACTTTGTTTTTCACTTAGTCAGAAAGTCTTTGACCTGTGAATAATGAAATCTAGCTTTATTAACATTAATTATGATAACCATCTAAAAACTTATTCCTATCATTTTTTATTATACTGTATTATTCTATCTTATTTACTTTTCCTATGACTAATCTACATTTTGCTAAATTAATTATTCTTCCTTTATTTTCTCTAGTAACATGGAAGTTATATATACTATTTCTTTACTTCTTGTGGTTACCTTGACTTTCTTTTTTTAATAGATTTTTTTTTATTGATGTCTTAGTTTATAACACTGTGGGGTTTTAGTTGTACATTTTTGTTTGTCCGTCACCTTGTGGATGTAACCCTTCACCCCTTGTGCCCCCCCACCCCCCTTCCCCTTGGTAACCACCAATCAGTTCTCTCTGTCCTTGTGTTCACTTATATTCCATATATGAGTGAGTTCATGCAGTGTCTGTCCTTCTCTCTCTGGCTTATTTCACTTAACATAATACCCTCTAGGTCCTTCCATGTTGTTGCAAATGGGACAATTGTGTCTTTTCTTATGGCTGAGTAGTATTCCATTGTATGTATATACCACATCTTCTTTAACCAATCATCAGTTGAGGGACACTTGGGTTGCTTCCACTTCTTGGCTATAGTGAATAATGCTGCAATGAACATAGGGGTGCATACGCCTCTTGTGATGGTTGATTTCACGTCCATTGGGTAGATGCCCAAGAGTGGTATTGCTGGATCATACGGTATTTCTATTTTTAATTTTTTGAGGACTCTCCATACTGTTTTCCATAGAGGCTGCACCAGTTTGCATTCCCACCAGCAGTGAATGAGGGTCCCCGTTTCTCTACAACCTCTCCAGCATTTGTTGTTATTTGTCTTTGTGATTATAGCCATTCTAACCGGTGTAAGGTGATATCTCAGTGTCGTTTTGATTTGCATTTCCCTGATGATTAGTGATGTTGAACATCTTTTCATGTGTCTATTGGCCATCTGTATCTCTTCCTTGGAAAAATGTCTGTTCATATCCTCTGCCCATTTTTTGATCGGGTTGTTTGTTTTTTTGTTGCTCAGTTGTATGAGATCTTTGTATATTACTGAGATTAATCCCTTGTCAGACAAACGATTTGCGAATATTTTCTCCCAGCTGGTGGGTTGTTTATTCATTTTGATCCTGGTTTCATTTGCCTTGTAGAAGCTCTTTAGTCTGATGAGGTCCCACTTGTTTATTTTTTCTTTTGTTTCCCTTGTCTGGGTAGACATGGAATCTGAAAGGATCCCTTTATGTCCAATCTCAATTAGTGTACTGCCTATATTTTCTTCCAGGAGTTTTATAGTTTCAGGTCTCACTTTCAGGTCTTTGATCCATTTTGAATTGATTTTTGTATATGGCGATAGGAGATGGTCTACTTTCATTCTTTTGCATGTTGCTGTCCAATTTTCCCAGCACCATTTATTGAAGAGACTTCCCTCTCTCCATTGTATGTTCTTTGCTCCTTTGTCGAAGATTAGCTGTCCATAGGTGTGTGGTTTTATTTCTGGGCTTTCAATTCTGTTCCATTGATCTGTGTGTCTATTCTTGTACCAGTACCATGCTGTTTTGATTACTGTAGCTTTATAGTATATTTTGAAATCAGGGATTGTGATGCCTCCAGCTTTGTTCTTTTTTTTCAGAATTGCTTTAACTATTCGGACTCTTTTGTTGCCCCATACGAATTTCAGTAGTTTTTGTTCTATTACCGTGAAGAATGACATTGGGATTCTGATTGGGATTGCATTGAATCTGTAGATTGCTTTAGGTAGAATGGACATTTTAACTATATTTATTCTTCCAATCCATGTGCATGGAATATTTTTCCATTTCTTTATGTCCTCCTCGATTTCTTTCAATAGTGTCTTATAGTTTTCATTGTATAGGTCTTTGACCTCCTTGGTTAAATTTATTCCCAGATATTTTATTCTCTTTGTTGCAATTGTAAATGGGATTGTCTTTTTGAGTTCTCTTTCTGTTGTTTCATTGTTAGTGTATAGAAATGCAATTGATTTTTGTAAGTTGATTTTATACCCTGCCACTTTACTGTAGTTGTTGATTGTTTCTAGTAGTTTTCCGATGGAATTTTTGGGGTTTTCTATGTATAGGATCATGTCGTCTGCAAATAGTGAGAGTTTCACTTCTTCATTGCCTATTTGGAGTCCTTTTATTCCTTTTTCTTGCCTAATTGCTCTGGCCAGAACTTCCAGTACTATGTTGAATAAGAGTGGTGAGAGTGGGCACCCTTGTCTTGTTCCTGTCCTCAAAGGAATGGCTTTCAGTTTTTCCCCGTTGAGTAGGATGTTTGCTGTAGGTTTGTCATATATGGCCCTTATTATGTTGAGGTACTTTCCTTCTATACCCATTTTGTTGAGAGTTTTTATCATAAATGGATGCTGGATCTTGTCGAATGCCTTCTCTGCATCGATTGAGATGATCATGTGGTTTTTATTCTTCATTTTGTTAATGTGGTGTATCACGTTGATTGATTTGCGGATGTTGAACCATCCCTGTGTCCCTGGTATAAATCCCACTTGATCGTGGTGTATGATCTTTTTGATATATTGCTGTATTCGGTTTGCCAATATTTTGTTGAGGATTTTTGCGTCTCTCTTCATCAGTGATATTGGCCTGTAGTTTTCCTTCTTTGTATTGTCCTTGTCTGGCTTTGGTATCAGGATGATGTCAGCCTCATAGAATGTGTTGGGAAGTATTCCATCTTCCTCTATTCTTTGGAATAGTTTGAGAAGGATAGGTATTACGTCTTTGAATGTTTGATAAAATTCTCCAGGGAAGCCATCTGGTCCTGGGCTTTTATTTTTTGGGAGGTTTTTGATTACTGTTTCAATCTCTTTACTTGTGATTGGTCTGTTCAGATTCTCTATTTCTTCTTGATTCAGTTTTGGGAGGTTGTACGCCTCCAAGAATTTGTCCATTTCCTCTAGGTTGTCCAATTTGTTGGCATAAAGTTTTTCATAGTATTCCCTAATAATCCCTTGTATTTCTGTGGTGTCTGTTGTAATTTCTCCTCTTTCATTTCTAATTTTATTTATTTGAGTCTTCTCCCTTTTTTTCTTAGTGAGTCTGGCTAAGGGTTTGTCAATTTTATTTATCTTCTCAAAGAACCAGCTGTTTGTTTCATTGATCCTTTCTACTGTTTTTTTGGTTTCAATTTCATTTATTTCTGCTCTGATTTTTATTATTTCCCTCCTTCTGCTGATGCGGGGCTTTGTCTGTTCTTCTTTTTCCAACTCTGTTAGGTGCAATTTAAGGTTATTTATTTGGGATTTTTCTTGTTTGTTAAGGTGAGCTTGTATTGCTATGAATTTCCCTCTCAGGACTGCTTTTGCTGCATCCCATATGAGTTGGTATGGTGTATTTTCCTTTTCATTTGTCTCCAGATAGCTTTTGATTTCTCCTTTAATTTCATCAACAACCCATTGGTTGTTCAGTAGCATGTTGTTTAGTCTCCACATCTTTGTCCCTTTCCTGGTTTTTTCCTTGCAGTTGATTTCTAGTTTCACAGCATTATGATCAGAAAAGATGCTTGTAATGATTTCAGTCTCCTTAAATTTATAGAGGTTTGCCTTGTTTCCTAATATATGGTCTATCCTTGAGAATGTTCCATGTGCACTTGAGAAGAATGTGTATTCTGCTTTTTTTGGGTGGAGTGCTCTGTATATATCTATTAAATCCATTGCATCTAGTTTCTTGTTTAAGTCCATTATTTCCTTATTGACTTTTTGTCTGGATGATCTATCTATTGAGGTAAGGGGGGTATTAAGATCCCCTACTATTATTGTGTTATTGTTAATATCTCCTTTAAGGTTTTTTAGCAGTTGTTTTATTACTTTGGTGCTCCTGTGTTGGGTGCATAGATATTTATAAGTGTTATGTCTTCTTGGTGAAGTATCCCTTTTATCATTATATATTGCCCTTCTTTGTCTCTCATTACCTTTTTTATCTTGAAGTCTACTTTGTCTGATATAAGTATGGCTACTCCTGCTTTCTTTTGTTTGCCATTAGCTTGGAGTATTGTTTTCCATCCTTTTATTTTGAGTCTGTGTTTGTCTTTAGAGCTGAGATGTGTTTCCTGGAGGCAGCAGATTGTTGGATCTTGGTTTTTAATCCATCCTGCCACTCTGTGTCTTTTGATTGGAGAATTCAATCCATTTACATTTAGAGTGATTATTGATATATGAGGGTTTCATGTTGCTATTTTATTGTTCATCTTCTGGTTCTTTTGCATTTCCTTCGTTTCTTGTCCCTTGTGTTTCGGACTGCAAATTCAATTTGGAATTTCTGCATGCTCATTCTCTTGGTTTTCTCTTTATTTGTCATGTGTGGTTCTCTTCTGGTTGTTTGTTTAGTGGTTACGGTGCGGTTTATATAAGCAATCTCCTGGATAAGAAAGTACATTTTCAGATGCCTCCTTTTTCCTGAGGCTGGGTCAATTCAATCCCTTACCTCTTCCCCTCCTTGTTTGTTATCTCTTTATTCCAGATTGTGTCATGAATGTGTGTTTCCAGTGATGAGCTTGAATTAATGTTTGATGTTTTCCAACTGTATTTTGTTCTGGTTTAGTCTCCTTGCTTTTCTCCTTGCTGAAATCTTTGTATCCCCTTTCTCATTTGTTTTTTTTTTTTTCAGGCCTAAGGGCCTTCTTGAGCATTTCTTGTAGTGGGGGTCTTGTGGTGATGAACTCTCTTAGCTTTTGTTTATCAGGGAGAGTTATTGTTTCTCCGTCGTATTTGAAGGATATTTTTGCTGGATAAAGTATTCTCGGCTGAAGGTTTTTGTCTTTCATGATTTTGAATATATCATTCCAGTCTCTCCTAGCCTGTAGAGTTTCTGTCGAGAAATCAGCTGAGAGCCTGATGGCGTTTCCTTTGTATGTTATTTTGTTTTTTTGTTTAGCTGCCTTCAATATTATTTCCTTGTCACGGGTATTCTTCAAGTTTGCTACTATGTGGCGAGATGATTTTTTATTCCTGTTTATATATTTAGGTGATCTATTGATTTCATTCACTGTTATTTCCCTCGCGTTCCCTAGGTTGGGGAAGTTCTCAGCTATTATTTCTTTGAACAAACTCTCTGCTCCTTTTTCTCTTTCTTCTCCTTCTGGAATACCTATTATCCTTATGTTGCTTTTCCTCATTGAGTCTGATATTTCTCGAAGAATTTCTTCATTTCTTTTTAGTCTTAGCTCTCTCTCCTCCCCTATCAGGAGCATTTCTGCGTGGCTATCCTCAATAGTGCTAATTCGTTCCTCCATATTGTCAGTTCTGCTCTTTAAAGACTCCATTTTTTCCACTATCTCGTTGATTTTGTTTTTCATCTCCAATAATTCTGATTGGTTTTTCTTTAGGGTTTCAATCTCTTTTGTGACATAATCCCTGAATTCGTTGATTTGTTTCTGTGTGTTCTCTTGTATTTCGTTGAGTTTGTTTATGATAGCTATTTTGAATTCTCTGTCATTCAGGTTATCAAATTCTGTGCCTTCAGGGTTGGTTTCTGGGTGTTTGTCATTTTCCTTTTGGTCTGTGGCCCTGATATATTTTCGCAAGCATCCGACGGGGACGGCTTTATTTTTACTCCTCATGATTAAAGTTAGTCCTGCAGTTTCCCCCTGCTGCCACTAGATGGAGATCGCTAGCGGTTTGCTCTGAGGCGGCTGCAGCCCCCTGAGAGATTATGCTGAAACGCCGGGTGTGTGGGGGGAGGGGTCCTCTCTTTCTCCTGCTTGACCGGGGGGTTTCCTTTCTGGCTCTCTTAGGGTGTTTGCTACACCCCCCAAACAGTCCGTCATCGCTTCCCAGTGGGGATCTCGCGACAGTCTGTGAGAGCACCTGGATGGTGATAGTTTCCCGCCCCCCCCACCCCCCCGCTGTGGGCCACCCCTCCCCCCTCTGTCTGCAAACCGCGCTGTCTTTGCCGATGGATTGGGGAGGGGGAGTACAACCTCCTACCTCTCCTCCCGTCCTCCTGGGCTTCCCGCGCCTCCACCGTCCGATGTATGGCAGCAGGGGTTTCTCAGAAGTCTTCGTAGTGTTTGATTGAGCTCTGTTGGAATGTGAATGATGTTTTCGTTGTGTCGTAGGGGGCAGAGATTCAAAGAGGGAATCTCACTCCGCCATGATGCTGACGTCACTCTTTTTAATAGATTTTATTGTTTTTTTTAGAGCACTTTTAGGTTCACAGCAGATTTGAGCGGAAGGTATGGCATTCCCATATACCACCTACCTCCACGCATGTACACGTCCCCCACTATCAACATCCCCGACATGGTGGTACATTTGTTACAATTGATGATCCTGTATTGACACATCATTTTCACCCAAAATCCATAAATTATATTAGAGTTCACTCTTGGTGGTGTATATTCTGTGGGTTTTCACAAATGTACAATGACTTGTACCCACCATTACAATATCATACAGAATAGTTTCCCTGCACTAAAAATCCTCTGTTCTCTGCCTATTCATCTTTCTCTCCCCACTAACCTCTCACAACCACTGATGTTTTTACTGTCTCCATAGTTTTGCCTTTTCCAGAATGTCATCTAGTTGGAATCATACAGTATGTGGCCTTTTCAGATTGACTTCTTGCACTTAGTAATATACATTTAAGTTTCCTCCATGTCTTTTCATGGCTTGATAGCTCAGTTCCTTTTAGCGCTGAATAATATTCTTTGCCTGGATGTACCCCAATTTATTTATCCATTCACCCACTGAAGGACACCTTGGTTGCTTCCAAGTTTTGGCAATTATGAATAAAGCTGCTATAAATGTTCATGTGTAGGTTTTTGTGTGGGTGTAAGTTTTCAGCTCCTTGAGATAAATACCAAGGAGCACAATTGCTGGATTTTATGATAAGAGTATGTTTAGTTTTGTAAGAAACTGCCAAACTGCCTTCCAAAGTGGCTGTGCCATTTTACATTCCCACAGCAATGCATGAGAGTTCCTGTTGCTCCACACACTCACCAGCATTTGGTGTTGTCAGTGTTCTGGATTTTGGCCATTCTAATAGGTGTATATTGGTATCTCACTGTTGTTTTAATTTGCAGTTAATTCCATAATGACGTATGAGGTTGAGCATCTTTTCATATGCTTATTTGCCATCTGTATATCTTCTTTGGCAAGGTGTCTGTTCAGGTCATTTAGCCATTTTTTCATCAGGTTGTTTCATTTTCTTATTGTTGCATTTTGAGAGTTCTTTGTAAATTTTGGATAACAGTCTTTTATCAGATGTGTGTTTTACAAATATTTTCTCCCAGTCTGTGGCTTGTCTTCTCATTCTCTTGACACTGTCTTTCTCAGAGCAGAAGTTTTTAATTTTAATTAAGTCCAGCTTATCAATTCTTTCTTTCATGGATTGTGCCTTTGGTGTTTTATTTAAAAAGTCATCATTGGGGCCGCCCAGTGGCGTAGCGGTTTCGTCCGCGCTTGGCAGCCCGGGGTTCGCCGGTTCGGATCCCAGGCGCCCACCGACGCGCTGCTTGTCAGCCATGCCGTGGTGGCGTCCCATATAAAGTGGAGGAAGATGGGCACGGATGTTAGCCCAGGGCCAGTCTTCCTCAGCAAAAAAAAGAGGAGGATTAGCAACGGATGTTAGCTCAGGGCTGGTCTTCCTCACCAAAAAAAAAAAAAAAAAAAGTCATCACTATACCTAAGGTCATCTAGGTTTTCTGCTATGTTTTCTTTTTATATTTAGGTATATGGTCCATTTTGAGTTAATTTCTGTGAAGGATGTAAGGTCTGTGTCTAGATTCATTTTTTTGCATGTAGATGTCAAGTTGTTGCAGCACCATTTTGTTGAAAAGACTGTTTTCTCCATTGTATTGCCTTTGCTCCTTTGTCAAAGATCACTTAACTTTATTTATGAAGGTATATTTTCTGGGCTCTCTATTCAGTTCCTTTGATATATTTGTCTCTTCTTTTGTCAAAATTACACCATCTTGTTTACTGTAGCTTTATCGTAAGTCTGGAAGTTGGGTAGTGACAGTCCTCCGACTTTCTTCTTTTCCTTTGAGATAGAGTTGGCTCTTCTGGATCTTTTGCCCCTCCTTATGAACTTTAGAATCAGTTTGTTAATATCCACCAAGACTTGCTGGAATTTTTTGATTGGGATTGCATTGAATGAAGTTGAGAAGAATTGACATCTTGACAGTACTGAGTCTTCATATTCATGAACATGGAATCTCTCTCCATTTATTTGGTTCTTTGATTTGTTTCATCAGAGTTGTCTGGGTTTTTTTTCATATAGATCTTATACATATTTTGTTAGATTTATGCACAAGTATTTCATTTTTGGGGGTGCTAATGTAATTGGTATTGTGTTTTTAATTTCAAATTCCACTTGTTCATTGCTGGTATATAGGAGAGCAGTTGACTTTTTTATCCTTGTGTCCTACAACCTTGCTATGATCACTTATTAGTCCTGTAAGTGGTTTTTTTTTGCCAATTCTTCCAGATTTTCTACAATCATGTCATCTGCAGACAGTTTTATTTCTTCCTTCCAATCTGTATACTTTTTATTTCTTTTTCTTGTCTCACTGCATTAGCTAGAACCTCCAGTATAATGTTCTCAGTCATTGTTTCTTCAAATATTGCTTCTATTCCGTTGTCTTTCTTCACCTTCTGGTATTCCCATTATGCGATGTTACACCTTTTATAGTTGTCCCACGGTTCTTGGACATTCTGTTCTATGTTTTTGTTTTTTTCAGTCTTTTTTCTCTTTGCATTTCAGTTTTGGAAGTTTTTATTGACATATCCTCAAGCTCGAGGATTCTTGCCTCAGCCGTGTGTAGTCTACTAATGAGCCTGTGAAAGGCATTCTTCATTTCTGTTAACAGTGTGTTTGATCTCTAGCATTACTTTTTGATTCTGTCTTAGAATTTCCATCTCTCTGCTTACATTACTCATTGGTTCTTACTTTTTCCATTAGAACCCTTAGCATATTAATCATAGTTGTTTCCAATTCATGATCTGATAATTCCACTTCCCTGACATATCTGAGTCTGGTTCTGATGCTTGTTCCATATCTTCAAACTGTGTTTTTTCTTTTTAGTATGCCTTATAGTTTTTTGTTGAAAGCTGAACATGATGTACTGGATGAAAAGAACTCTGGTAAATAAGCCTTTAGTAATATAGTGGTAAGGAGTGTGGGGAGGGGAAGCAGTCTATAGTCCTATGATTAGGTCTCAGTCTTTTAGTGAGCCGGTGCCCCTGGGCTGTGAACTTTGCAAGTGCCTCTCAGTAGTTCCAGCTTCTCCTCCCCCGCTACTGTAGGAGGGACAGGATGGCTGGAATGGGCTAGAATTGGGTATTACCATTCCCCCAGATTGGCTAGGCTCTGATAAAACCATGATAGGTTAGGCTCTGATAAAATAGTTTCTCTTGAAGGCAGGCTTTGTTAAGAAGAACAGAATGCTCTGGAGTATTTCAAAATGGCTATTTTTCCCCTGCCCAGAAGCAGGAGGGGATTTTTCTCCAACATTCACTGTGAAAGCCTGGTAGAGCTCTTGGAGGTAAAACACACAAAAGTGTGGTAGCCCTCCCTGAAGTTTTTAACTCTCAGACTTGTCTACTGAGCCTCTAGCAATTCATCAACTACAGTTTAGGTTTTCTAAACCACCCCCCACCCCCACCCATGGTTCCCTTGTGGTTTCTGCTCCTGTAAGTTGTGATTCTCTGTATCTGCATGCCTGTCTCTCCAATTTGGGGGCAGTGGTTTGCCTTGTGACTTCACTTTTCTGAAGAATCTAAGAAGAGTTGTTAATTTTTCAGTTTATTCAGCTCTTTGTTGTTAGGATGGAGTGGCAACTTCTAATCTCGTTACATGCTGGACCAGAAACTAGAAGTCCCTTTTACTTTTTTCAGTAATATGTTTGAACAGATACTTATTTTTCCAACCAAACAAAACAGTCTACTCACACACACACCTTCAATCTAAAAGATGAAAACTAGGATCCCCTTATTGCCCAATTCTGTTTATTTAAATTTGTAACTTTAGGTATAAATTATCATTAAGATATTATTTTTGAAAATACAAAAAGTTATCATTTGTTATATTAATAACAACCATATCAACAATAATTATTTAAATTTAAGGCCAATAATTTGTACTGCCTTCACTGATCACAGCTCTTTTTCCCCTACCCACCCCCCCCAGACCCCTGCCATGTATCTGTATTCCCTTTTCTTGTGTGCTTTTTTTCCTCATTCATTATTGGTTGACTATAGTATACTGAGTATTTTTAAGAAAAGTAAAGAGAGTCATTATATGTTTGAAAAAATGTTTTTCTTCACATGTGAATGGTTTACCTAATTATAGATTCCTTGAATAACAATTGTTTTCCTCAGGACTCTTGACTTCAAGCATTTGGTATTGTAGAGGAAAAGTCTGGTATCAAATTTTTCCCCCTGTGTAAACACATGAAAACTTTTCTCTTTATTGAAACTCAGAAATGTCACTGGAGTATGCCTCATGCTTAGGTAAGCCCTTTTGATAGGAAGATTTGTATCTTTCCATAGCTTCAGGAAATTTTCTTCTTTTTTTCTTTAATTATTCTTCCACCTTCATCACTTGCATTTCCTTCTGCTGAAATTCCCATTACATTGTGTTCCCTTATCTTGTCTTATAGTTTTAATCTCTACATTTTTACTCTGAGTGCTGGGAGAATTCTTCACATTTTGTTCTTCTGTATCTCTATTCGCTAGTCATTGCCTTCTTTGGGATTATTAGTTTTTTGTGATGTTATTTAAGAACTCTTTTCTGTTTTCACATTGTTCCGTATTTGTGACAGTTTGCCATTGTTTTCTAATTATAGCATCTTATTGAATAAGAATTTGTTTTTTCTTGTAATAACCCTGTTTCTTGAATTATCAGATTGGTTCCGGTTTTTTTGAACTACTATTTTTTCATATATTTGACTTTTCTCTGAGTGCTTGTTCTTCGAGTGAAGTCTGAGTTTGTTTAGTAGTTGTAACTGAAATAAACACTTGCAGTGATTATGGATCTCATCTTTAGGAACATCTCTTCTTCATGGCTGTCTTTGCTTTTCTCCAGCTCATCTGCCTCAGCAGTGACCCACATGCCATCAGCCTGCCACGCTTAGTCCTTATAAACTGATCAGTCTCAAGGGACCCTGTTTCCCATACACTGCAAGGCTGGAGTTTTGCTTACTGTTCAATCCCTGCTTCAAGCATGCAGAGTTTAGTAGGACTCTGCATGTGTGTGTCAGGGGTGATTATGGGGAGTGTCAGGGGCACTGGGGCAGAAGATTCCTTTACTTTCCTCACAGGTTTCACCTGTTCTTGTTGATGCTTTTCCATTCACTCCACTCTTCCCTGCCTAGTCATCTGCCAAGATTCAAAGTTTCATGTATTTTGGTTGTTATAGAAGGAAATTAAGATTGAGGGAAGCATAGACGTGTCTATTTGGAATGTTTCTTTTTTAAGGTAGCCTTTCCCCTGAGTTTTAAAATTGTATCAAAATAGTATTTGTGCACGGTACATGGTTCAAAATAAAATAGGACTGGAAGATTGGTGGCATCCCGTATACAAAATAGAGGAAGATGGGCACAGATGTTAGCTCAGGGCCAGTCTTCCCCAGCAAAAAGAGGATTGGCAATTTATGTTAGCTCAGAGCCAGTCTTCCTCACACACAAAAAAGAGAAGAAATATTCCTTAAATAATTCCCTAAGGAAAAATACACAGTAGGTAATATCTTATTTCTTGCCTCACACCTTCACTGGCTCACTAAAGGTTTTGCTAAATAGAATTTTTGATTGAAAATCACTTTTCCTTAAACTTAAAAGTATTATTGTCAATGTTGTGATAAGTCTGATGCCAGTTTGGTTCTTATTCCTCTGGAGATAACCTTTTTTTTCCCTGTCTTTATTCCTGGGGTTTTAAAATTTCTCAGTGATTTGTCTGTAATTTCTGTTAACTAGATTTTGGACCCCCTTGACTGAGCCTTTACTTTTATTCTTTTCTCGTCATATTTTTCATCTCTTTGTTTTCTGTTATATATTTTGGGAAGTTTCATTGACTTCTACCCCTTTAATGTTTTATTTCAGCAATCATATTTTCGAGTTCTAAGATAGCATTTTTATTCTTGGTTGCTTTTACATATATTTTGTTCTTGCGTAGGATGCCATAGCTTCTCAGATTACTTTAAGGATGATAACTAATTTCCCCAAGTTTTATTCTGCTCCTTGAATTTTTCTTTTGACTAGAACCAGTTTTCATTTGCTTATTTTGATCTTCCTTTCCTTTGGTGACTTCCCTGGGATGTGTGGTCATCCGTGGTTGTCCCGTCAGTTAGGATTAAGGCAGTAGCAGCACTGGATGGGAGCTCTGTGTAAACGAGTGGATGTCTAGAGTGACCTGCAGGGAATTGGAGCTGTTGTGCCAGGGGCCTTCTAAAAGAATGCCACAATAGGCGGACTTTTTTCTGGGGATATTTATAGATACATAAGCTACAGTAGTTCTTCCCAGTTATTCTGTTTTTCTGCATCCATTAGAGCCCTCAGAGTATCTGGGTGATCGCTGTCTGGCTCCAGGCCATTGTCCATGTGTGGGGTAGCTGTTGGTGTTTAGTTAAACCTTTGGCTTTCAGGACCCCTTCTCACTTCCACTCTCTGTGTTCCTGTCATATCCTATCCTGCAACGTCTCCAGAGTCTGGAAGCGGAGCTAGACTCTTTTGCTTTTCTGCATCTTTCAACCCTCATTCATCACTTTCATCTTGGAATTTTTTTGAAATCTCCTTTTTTCCACTAGCCCCTTTCAAGTCTTATTTCTCTACCTCCATTTTAATTGGGTCTCATGAAGAGAGATAACATGCTTAGTCTACTACTATTTTTTTTAGTTTTTTTTAGAATTATATCTTCTCTCTTTTCCTTTGACTCTGAAGTAATGCTATAAATAGTTTTGTTTCTCTCAGCTAATCATCTGAGATACTAACAAGGGTATCTTGCTTTCAGTAGATATACCCCCCTCAAAAAAATTGCAAGTAGGTTACCTTTTTGCAAATTCATTCATCTTTATGTATGATTTATCTTAAACACTAGCAGCTTTTAAAAAGAATCACTCTTTAGTCAAAGAATCGATATTTTATTTATTGTTTATTATTTTACTTTACTTACTTATTATTGGTTCTCCTGAACCAAATTTAAAGGTTAGCTCTCTTTTATTGCAAATAGCTACTCCTAAATTATCTTTCAACCATTTTTTTAAAAAATTGGAATAAAAGAAAAGATATCTTTTTACTCAGTTTATCTGTCTGCATTATCATACATAACTGAATACTACCCATTGATGAATAGTTAATTCAGTGGCTTAGTGCAGAGATTAGAATCTGCCCTGTTAGAGAATATAGTACTGTATTTGAACTGATTTGTGTTGGAACCCTGAATAGAGACTGAATTACTGGGATAGGAGCCAGTCGCCTTCTGCCAAATGAATTGAGTCCAGATGACTCTTCCAAAACAGTTGTATTTGCTTTCCCGGTCAGCTCCACATTCCAGGGAAGGGATTTTAGTCATTAGGAAGTATATCCACAGCTTACTTTCCATCAATTCCACTACAATTCACAGTGGCTTCAGTAAATACTAAAGGCAACCCTTGACTCTGGAGGCTCCACAATCTTTAAACTACCCACAGCCCCTGACCCTAGGCAGGTCTAACTATGTGGCTGAGGTGCCACTTGACAGCTTCCTCTTAATTCAGTGAACTTGCAAATGCAAACTGCCTAGCACAGAGCTTGCTATCCAGGAAGTAAATTTAAGGACTCTGATTCTAACTCATCTTGAAGGGACCCCATGTGGCTCTGTAAAGAGCTAAGTTTCCAGGCTAAATCACAGTAAATGTAACTTGATTACACTTAGTTAAACTTACTAACTAATAGACACATACTTGGATTAAAAAGAAAAGAAAACTTGTCATATGTTGTTTTCAAACACAATGATACTGAATGACCAAGAATGAATGGATGGAAAAAGATATATCAGGCAAATACTAACCAAAAGAAAACTGGGATAGTAATTGTTATGTCAGACAAAATAGAATTTAGGTGAAAAACATTTAAAAAGAAGAAGAGAGACATTTAATATTGATCAAAAGAACAATCTACCAAGACATATAGCAGTCTTGGACTTGTGTGCACCCAGCGAAATCTTCATCTATGTAAAGCAAAATTGACAGAGTTATGGGGGAAAGTTGACAAATCTACAGCCATATTGAAGATTTTAAAACGTCTCATTTAGAAACTGATAGGAAAAGTAGCAAACAGTAAGAAAAATAGAAGGATTGAGTAACACCATTAACAAGGTTGATCAAATAGGTATATTGAGAGAACCTGGCACCCAACAAAAATATGTAAATTTTTCAGGCACACTTGGAAGAATTATAAAAACTAACCATATATTAAGCCATAAAAGAATTATTAAAAATCCCAGAGTATCAGGGCTGGCCCGGTGGCATAGTGATTGGGTTCGCACTCTGCTTTGGTGGCCCGGGGTTCGCAGGTTCGGATCCCTGGCGTGGATCTGCACACCGCTTATCGAGCCATGCTGTAGCAGGCGTCCCACATATAAAGTAGAGGAAGATGGGCACGAATGTTAGCCCAGGGCCAATCTTCCTCAGCAAAAAGAGGAGGATTGGCGATAGATGTTAGCTCAGGGCTAATCTTCCTCACCAAAAAAAAAATCCCAGAGCATCAGTAATACAGACTATATATACCCTGACACAATGCAGTAAAATTAGAAATCAACAATAGAGCCAGCTTGACCACAGAGAGAAACGTATATTTGGAAACAGAAGAAAATGTTCTAAATAATCCTTGAGTTAAAGCGCAAAGCACAATAAAGATTACTAAGCAAATAGAGCAGTTATAAAACAATTATAATTATAAAAACAATTCCATATCATGACTTACAGGATGCAGCTCATTCAGTTCTTTGAGCCTTAGATGCTTTTATTAGAAAGCAAGGTAGACATTAAATAAACTGAGCAATCAATTCAAGAAGCTAGAAAAAACAACAGAGTATGCTCAAAGAAAGTAAAATGATGGAAATAACAAGGGGAAAGGGCAGAAATTAATGGGGAAAAATAGAAATGATCAACAAAACCAAAGGGGGGTTATTTTTATTTGTCTAGAGACTTTTAAATTAAGAGGATGCTATGAAACACTACAAACAAAAAAATTTGAGAACTTTGTTAAAAGTTTTCTAGAAAATACCCACCCATACTTACTTTAAAAAAGTGAGAAAACCTATGCATAGATCATTAATCCTTATAGAAATTAAGTGGTAATCATCCCTCTCTCCAACAAAAAATGCCAAGATCAGACTAGATGAATTTTACCAAAATTTCCAAAAATATATATTGTTATCTTAAAGAACTATTCCAGAGAAGGATAACTACACACCTCTTGTAAGGCTGGTATAATCTCAGTCAGCAGACTTTTTCTATAAAGGGCCAGATAATAAATATTTTAGACTTTAGAAACCATAAAGTGTCTCTCACACATATTCAACTCTGCTGTTGTAATGTGAATGCACGCATAGACAATACTTAAATAAATGATTGTGGCTATCTTCCAGTAAAACTTTATTTACAAAAATCAACAGCAGGACAGATTTGGCCGGTGGGCCATAGTTTGCTGACCCCGATCTTGATAACTAAAAGTAGAAAAGAGCGATAAATTCTCGCTCATGAACATGAATACGAAAATCCTAAGTAAAATTAGAGCAAATAGAATCTAATGCTTTCTCAAAATATCACACAACTTGATTATCCCAAGAGTACAAGGATACTTCAGTCTTAGAAAACGTTTATGTGATTTACTTCATTAAGAGATTAAAATAGAAAAGATTATCATCTCAGTAAATGAAGAAAAATTATTTATTAAAATTCAATACCCATTCATCTTAAAGTGTTAGCAAACTAAAAATAAAAGGAAATTCCTTAGCCTGATAGAATGTCTAATGAAACCTACAGTGAACGTCGTATTTTTGAAATTTTCAAAGCATTCCCGTGGCAGACAAGAAAAAGACAATTACGTTTACTGTCATGCTGCCATTTAATATTGAACTGGGGTCCTGGCAACTGCAGTAAGACAAAAATAAATACAAATTATAAAGATGCAAAAGAAAGAAGCAAAATTGTCATTATTTGCAAGTGGTATGATCATTAACTTAAAAAACAAAAGGAACACAACAGAAGCTAGTAGAACTAGGAAGAGCATTTAGAAAGGATGCAAGACATAAGATTAGTATACAGAAACCAGCAATGTTTCTTTAAGCCAGCAGGAATCAGTTAGAAAATATGTAACTTTCAGGAGCCAGCCCCATGTCCTAGTGGTTGAGTTCGGCGCACTCCGCTTCAGTGGCCCAGGTTCACGGGTTCGGATCCTGGATGTGGACCTACACCACTCATCAGCCATTTCTGCGGTGGCGACCCACATACAAAACAGAGGAAGGCTGGCACAGATGTTAGCTCAGGGCCACTCTTCTTCAAGCAAAAAACAGGGGAAGATTGGCAGCAGACGTTAGCTCAGGGTGAGTCTTCCTCAGCAAAAAAAAGAAAATATGTAACTTTTAAATATATATACCATTCACAAGAGCAACGAAACTATACTAAAACTAAAATGCCTTGCTATGGGCTAATAGAGTGCAAGATCTTTACAATAAAAATAATAAAACTTTATTAAAGGAATCAAAAAAGACCTGAGTACATAGAGCTATAAATAGTTTATTCTTGAATGAGAAGACCAAATATTGTAAAGATGTGAGTTTTTCTCAAATTAATCTAAAAATTCAATAATAAAAATAAACATCTTAAAAGGATTTTTCAAGACATCTGAAAAACTGATTTTTGAAATTTATGTAGAAGAATAAAGGTACAAAAATGGCTTCGAAGGTTGTGAAAGAGAACAAAGAAGGGGACTACTTTTCCAGGTATTAAGATAAAGCTATGTTAGTTAAAACCATGTGATATTAGTACATAAATTAACAACTAGATTAGTAAAGCAGAATAATATCCATGGGTCTATTCTGTAGTCTCTAGACCATTGGCTATTTGGGAATAAATTCCCACATTTATTTTGGTGGATCATAATATAAAACAAACTATTACAAAAAATATAGAAGACTAACTTTACACCATTGAGATAGGGATATGTTTCTTAAAAAGATGCTAAACACCTGAAAAGATAAGTAAAATCAGCAAGGTCTGATGAAACATATTTAGCAGAAGACATCAAAAACAAAGATAAAAGACAAGTGCTAAACTGGGAGAAAATATTTACCACAGAGAAGTATTAAGAAGATGCAAATAATTTCTGAAGATTATTAGGATGGTCAATGATCAAATAAAAAATGGATAAAGAGTATGAATTCCCAGAAGAGAACATCTGAATGTCCATTAAACATAGGAAAAAGTGTACAGTTTCAGTTTAAAAATTATGCAATATAATTTCACATTCATTATATTGACCGAAAATAAAAATGGCTGACAATAAACACCAAATATTAAAGAGGAACAAGAATGATGGGAACTTTTACACTGTTTATGTACTTGGAGAATATATCAGTTAGTTATTGCTGTATAACAAACTATCCCAGAACTCAGTGGCTTGAAATAGTAAGTATGGTTATTACTCACAAGCCCATGGTCAGCTTCTGGTGTCAGCTGGACTACTCAGATGTCTACATCCTGCTCTGCGTTGAGTAGGCAGCTCTGCTGATCTTGGCAAGGCTGTCTCACAGTGTGGAAGTTAGCTGGCTATAGGCTGCTTTGTGATATCCTCAGCTGAGGCTGGTCTTTCCTCCTTTAGGAGACTAGCTCACATGGCAGTGGCAGAGTTCCAAGAGAAAAAGTAGAAACTGCAAGGCCTCTTGAGGCCTAGGCTTGGAACTGGTACACCATTCTGCATTCTGTTGGCTGAAGCAAATCACAGGGCTAGCCTAGGACAGCAGTGGGTAAATAGATTCTATCTCTCTTTTTTTTTTTTTTTTTTTGTGAGGAAGACCAGCCCTGAGCTAACATCCGTCACCAATCCTCCTCTTTTTGCTGAGGAAGACTGGCCCTGGGCTAACATCGTGCCCATCTTCCTCCACTTTATATGGGACGCCGCCACGGCGTGGCTGACTAGCAGTGCGTCGGAGGGTGCCTGGGATCCGAACCTGCGAACCCTGGGCTGCCAAGCGCGGACTAAACCGCTGCGCCACCGGGCGGCCCCTAGATTCTATCTCTTGATGGGAGGAGCTGTAAAATTACATTTCAAAGGATGTGGATACAGAGAGGAGAATTGCAGCCATTTCTACAGCTGATCTACTGCAGAAAGCAGCTTGATAATATGTATGTGGGAGAATTGGAGGTACTGTTACCCTGTGATTCAGAAATTTGACTTTTAGTATAAATCTTAGAGATACTCCCACACTTGGTGGGTAACAAGGATATCTATAAGAGAGGTTTTGTGTGTGTGTGTGTGTGTGTGTGGAAGACTAGCCCTGAGCTAACATCTGTGGCCAATCCTCCTCTTTTTTGCTGAGGAAGACTGGCCCTGGGCTAACATCCATGCCCATCTTCCTCTACTTTATATGGGATGCCGCCACGGCATGGCTTAACAAGCGGTATGTCTGTCCGCGCCTGGGATCCGAACCTGGGAACCCCGGGCTACCGAAGTGGAACACGCGAACTTAACTACTTTGCCACTGGGCCGGCCCCGAGAAGTTTTTTTTTTTTTTTTTTTTTTGCAGTGTTTTTTATAATAGCTCAGCTAAATGTCTAAGTGAATGGATTAATAAATTGTGGTAAATTACTAAAATAGATTATTGTTCAACAAATTAAAATAAATTAACTAGAACTGCATGTATCTATATAGCCAAAACTCAGAAACATGATATTGAGGGGAAATAAATTGCAGAAGGTATAATCCTTTTTCTAATCAGGTAAAGCAACATGCAAAAAATACTATCTGCTTTTACTAGTGGATATATACCTAAGTGATAAAAGTATAAAAACATGCAAGGGAAGGATAAACCCCAATTCAGGTGAGTAGTTTCCTCTGGCAGAGGGTGGGGAGTACACAAGAGGCTTCAGTTATACAGGTAGTTTTACTGCTTAAAAAAAAAAAAAAATGGTACGTTACTATATTACAGAGCTGGCTAGTGGTGACCTAAATTTTATTTTTTGATGTTTGAAATATTTCACTTGAAAAGCAAAACCAAAAACCCTGGGATGGGATTTCACTGGACTTACACTGCCTTCCCATCTACTTCTGTCTGTCTTCACTGTGATTCTTTCCTTCTGTAATGGCTAAGTTTGGCGAGTGCCAGAAAGTTATGTGCATTGAAGACCAAAGATTTTTGTTTGTGCTTTTCCCCATACAGACACTTACAGTTGCTCCACTGAGCTCCTTTTGGGTCTGGGCTTACTGCTTTAATAGAGGAAGCTTTTATACTACAGCTCCCTAGAGCTGTAGTTCAGAATTTTTGTTTTGGGATACTCAGTCTTCCTCAGAGAGCTGCCTTTTAAAACAAGGGAAGTACCAGGAAGCTTTCAGATACGAGTACCAGAATACCTGACTAAAAGTGGCTTCAACAGCATCTGTTGTTTTTGTCATGTAAGAAGTCCAGAGGTTGGCCATTACCACATTGCTTCAGCAGCTAAGCAGTGTCAGGACTTTGGTTCAGCTTCTCATTGATTTTCTTTGCCTTCCTCTTAAGATCACAAGATGCCTGTAGCAGCTCTAAGTTTCAGGTCCCCACTTGACAAGCAGGGAGGTATAGTTTCTTTTTATGTGGCTCTTTTTATCATAGTGGCAAATCTTTCCCAGAAGCCCTCGAGAGACATCCTCTCAGAAGCCATTGACCCAGAACTGGGTCACATGCAACACCTCTGAACCTGTCACTGCAGAGGGGAGCAGAACTCCCCATGCGACTCCAAGCGTGCTGTAGCTCTCACCTGAACAGAATCTAAGTCTTACTGGTAGCAAGGAGGACGGGGGAATGCCTGTGGGCCAGACAGCCATCAGTGTCTGCCAAAACGTCTGCCTTAGAGTGAAAAATTGGTTTCAGAACATGATGAGCACTTTGTGCCCATCCAAACTAAACAGTGAAGCCAGGTTTCTTTGTGGTGGGAGATCATCTTAGGGGCAGGCTCAAAGGCCCATCCACATCAGTGCCTCTGCCTAATCCTCGCATACACACTCGGGATCACCACAGTCTCCCTGACTGGTCCAGCCCTTTCCAGATAAATAGTTCCAATCTCAGTAGAAACCCCAAAAAGAAAAAAGACATTTGTGGTTTTTTCTTTTTAAAAAGTAGATAGTTGCTGAGATTATTTTTGTTAACTAGACCTAAAGTGCTAGAGTTAGTGTTAAATACTTTGAAGTTCAAGGAAACATTCTCCTGCATGTGGTTGAATAAAGAGGGCAACAGACATTGTAGTTGGATTCTTACTACTAGCTAAGATAGGCTTTTAAATAAAGACTCCTTCTCTGGATTGGGGGCTTTTGACATGTAGATTGAAATTATAACTGCTTTCATAATGATTTTGAGAAGTTAAGGGCTATACGAGACCCTGATTGGACCAAACTTACGTCTACCCTGAATCAAATCTTATCCTCAAATGTCTGAGCCAAATATCTGTCAGATGCGACCCTGACACCCACCCTGACCTGCATACAAGAATCATGTGAGAGATAAAAATAACTCTCTCCAATTCCTTGTGGCAGCATTTGAGAGAGAGAGCTGGGAGATGAAAGCTAGACTGGAAAATTGTGAAAAAGTAAAATTGTACTGTTAACTCTGTCTTGGAGGACCTTTGCCTATGAGGAATCTTTCTCTTTATCAGCACTGTGACATTAAAGAACTGAAATCCTCTCTTACTAAAGAGGTGCCTCCTCCTAAGAAAACTACTAAGTCCCAATTTTAAAAACTGGTAAATATGGGAATATTTCTTTGCTTTTTACCATAGAATTGTTGGTAGGATCACCTTAGATAGAATTCTTTGCAGTAGATCCCCTAAGTATTAGTATAAAACTTGAAAGAAACACTAAGGGACAAATAAAACTATTAATAGTTTTTACAACTTGAAGATTAATTAGAAGTGAAAATAAATGCCACTGAAATTTCAGTGTACAGGTGGCAGCATTATTTGATTTACACGAAACTTTATAAGAATGCATCTATTTCTTAAAGAAAAATGCTTTTATAGTTTTCCCAGCTGCCTCTAACACAGAGTAAATCATGGATGTATGTTGGTGTTGAATGCAAAAATTACTATAATTAAACAAAAGTTTTAAATTATATTGTCATAATATTAAGTTGGTTTATACTTTAAAATCTGGAGATTGTTTCCTTTTCTAAACTTTTGATTCCTTTAAGAAAAATAAATAAATTGGACAGTAACTGCTAAAGAGAACTCTTTCTCCACTTTGCAGAAGAGAAATATGAATGAATGATGGCCTCTGTGAACCTCTATGAATCTTGCCTTATCCTTCCCCACCGGGCCCCCCCCTCCCCCTAGGCCCAACAGCTTTACTCCCAGGTCCTGTCAGTGGAAACCTGTGGCAGGACCACAGGTGACACATCTCAGGAGTTGATCTGAGCATTTTCGGGCTACCTGGGATCAGAGTACAGAATTGGCTTTCCAGCCCAGACTAGCCTGCCAGCTTGTCCCACTTGTTCAGTTTCATTGCTTAATTCAGGAGATACAATCTGGCTAGTTTTAGCTGGCTGTGGAGTACAATTGTTTCTAAAAATGTAGAAAAGCAATTTAAGAAAAGGTAGACATTTCTATTCAAGTAGACCAAAAGCCACATGGGGAAAAGAATGGATGGAAGATGAATGGGAAAAGAAACAGGCATGTTGGCAAGAGAAAGGAAAAGAATTCTTGGGCAGATAATTAGCAAAAATTAATTTCAAAATACAGCTCACCCAGGAGTCTAGGCTTTTAAATTGGCTTCTATTGTTTCTATTACTAAATATCTCTTAAGAACTTTTTTTGTGTGTGTGTGTGTGTGTGTGTGTGTGTGAGGAAAACCAGCCCTGAGCTAACATCCGCCGCCAATCCTCCTCTTTTTGCTGAGGAAGACTGGCCCTGGGCTAACATCTGTGCGCATCTTCCTCTACTTTATATGGGACGCCGCCACGGCGTGGCTGACAAGCGGTGTGTCAGCGGGCGCCGGGATCCGAACCCGCGAACCCCAGGCTGCCAAGCACAAACTAAACCGCTGCGCCACTGGGCCGGCCCCCTCTCTTAAGAACTTTTAGAGTGCTTATTTAAAATTTCTGTTCGTTCTGTACAAACTTATTGAGCACCTACTGTATTTCGAAAGTATTTTTGCCTTAATTTTTAATTTATCATACAAATAACATGGTAGTAGTAATAGAAAACAAGTTACTGCATTCCCTAGGCATTTCCAGGGAAATCTTTCCCTCACCCCTCATGCCTTTTGCTCCCAGCAGAGACAGATATAAAATATAAGAAGCAAAAGCTAAAAAGCAAGGTGGATACCCCCATAAATCAGAAACAGAGCAGGATTGCAGAATGGCGTGGGAAAGCTGCAGCCTGCCTGGTGTGGGTGGCTGGTGGTTGGATCCCCTGGAGTAAGGGAGAGCCCATGTCACCAATGAAGAGGACACCAGGAGCTGAGACTTTTAGAAAGATATAGGCCTACGTAGGGAGAGGACACAGATGCAGTGCACAAGAAAGGATAGAGCCAAGCCACCCTCTGATTCTGTGCCTCTATCTGTAGTATTCCCCATATTACCTTAGAGCAGGAACCCTAAACTATCACTTTGAGACCTGGCTCTGTGGAGCCGGGTGAAAGCCTCACAAGTAAGCCCTTTACCAGTTGGAACATGATTTTACTTCAGATGAAATGAATTTTATAGCATGACCTGACAAAGAACTTAAATATGTTCAGGATGTTCAACAGTAAATAAAGGAATAACTTCTATTTTAAAAGAACAAAAGTTCATGAAAACAAAGGTGTACATAATGGGAACAGCTAAATATGTAAAGAACAGGTGGAAATAAAAAACATCAAATAAAAAATGGACCAGAGGGCCAGCCCTAGTGGCCAAGTGGTTAAGTTTGGCATGCTCCGCTTTGGTTGCCTGAGTTTGGTTCCTGGACGCAGACCAGGACGCAGGCCACTCATCAGTGGCCATGTGGTGGCCCACACACAAAATAGAGGAAGATTGGCAACAGATGTTAGCTCAGGGGGAATCTTCCTCAGAAAAAAAAAAAAAAAGGACCAGAGATGGGATAACTCTATCTCAGAGACAGTTGAAAAGAAAATTAGTAAGTTGGAATAGACTGAAAAATTCACCTATAATGCGTCAGAAAGACACTGATCTAAAAAAATACCAATGAAGTTGCCTGACTCCTCCATGAAGTTGCCCTCTCCCCATCACTCTCTGTCCATCACATGCTCTTTGCATTTCTGTCATAATACTCGTCACTAGCAGAATTACCAGGTTTATGTCTTTGTAGACTCACACTTTACTCAGAGCCCTTACAGGGTGCTGAACTCTGTGCTGGGCATATTGTATACAGACAGCCTAGAACAAGTCAGATAAGGTCTTGCTTTCATGGACTAAGACTAAGACTATGGCCTTGATTACCTTGCTCTTTTTGGCCATCTTTGCAGTGGGGAGAGAGACTGGGAGGAGATCAAAGGAATTCTCCCTCCCCAGAGCGTACCCTGCTGTTATGGGTCTGTGACCATGCAGGAAACACTGGTATGATGTCCGCAGGCCTGGAGTCTACCTGAGCTGTGTCCTCTTGTTTTTTTTGTTGCTATCTTACAAACTGCTCAGGAAGGTTCAGAATGAGACCAGCAGTATAAACAATATCCATGTGTTAATTTTTCTTTTTCACTTTTCAGGCTGGAGTAAAAGGGACATTGGGAAGATTAGTTGGAATTTTTGAGGTAAGTCTTTTAAAAATTTTTGGTGCAATCAGTATGCACCAATGTTAATAACCACTTTATATTCATCTTAGTGCATTCAGGCTGCTATAACAAAATACCCTACACTGGGTGACTTATAAACATTAGATAGTGATTTCTCACAGTTCTGGAGACTAGGAAGTCCAAGATCAGGGTGCCAGGAGATTCAGTATCTGGTGAGGCTCTGCTTCCCAATTCATGAAGAGCTGTTTCTCTGTTTTCACACATGGCAGAAGAGGAAAGGTTGCTGTACGGGATCTCTTTTATTTATTTATTTTATTTTAATTAATTAATTTTTTTGTGAGGAAGACTAGCTAACATCTATTGCCAATCCTCCTCTTTTTCCCTGAGGACGACTGGCCCTAGGCTAACATCCATGCCCATCTTCCTCTACTCTATATGGGACGCCACCACAGCATGGCTGACGAGCAGTGCGTCTGTTCGTGCCCGGGATCCGAACCTGCGAAACCCCAGGCCACCAAAGCAGAGCATGCAAACTTAACCGCTATGCCACCAGGCCAGCCCCTCCGGGGTCTCTTTTATAAGGACATTAATCCCATTCATGAGGGTCTTCCCTCATAACCTAATCACCTCCCAAAAGCCCCACCTCCTGATACCATTACAGGGGGGTTAGAGTTTCAACATAGGAATTTGGTGGGGAGGGACACACAAACATTCAGTCCATTGCAGTCTTAATCTAGGAAAGATGCCATCTTTGTTTCACCGAGTTTTCAAAACAAAGCAGCACCCGCAAAGAATAGCATGCTTTCTTTTTTTAAGTCCCATAGTCTCCTCCAAACAACTAGAATTATTTGTAAATATGTTTATCCCATCCCTACCTCTCTTCCTCTCCTCCCAAGAGGGGGAATGATAGATAAGTGTAGAGAAGACAGAGGAAGAATAGACGATAAGCAGCTATAGCAAAGGAGGGCGAAACAAGGAAAATAGGCTGGGGTAGAGATTGGAGGAGGGTGGAAGGAAGTGAGAAATCAGGGAATAAAGATGAACAGGGTTAGGGAAAAGGGGAGATATGTGATATAATCAGCTTGCTTGCATTGATGGGGCCCCCGCCCATTGCCCATCCACAGTCTCTTCTCTTACTGGTGTTCTAGCTAGTTAAATGGATTTGGTGCCTTTTTCTCGAGAGGTCACAAACTTCCTTCTCAGTATTCCTGTGAAGTTGCACTTAGGAGAAGGGGGAGGAAAAAAGAATAAAAGCTTTGGCTTTAGAAGCCCAGCCAAAGAATGCACCCTCAAATTTGAGTGTGACATGTTTTAGATAGGCCATTTGGCACTGTTCCATTTATGATTGCTGATGATAAAAAGGAATCCTTGTGTCTAAACTCTCTGGACATATTCATAAGAGTGTGTTTCATTTAAGTAGTCTCAGCTCTCTAAGGAAAACTCTTCCTCTGTCCTCTCGTTGCCTTTCAGAACCAGGAGAGGAAGCACAGAACGTATGTCTATGTGCTTATTGTCACAGAAGTGCTGGAAGACTGGGAAGACTCAGTTAACATTGGTAAGTCATCCCCAGATAGCCTCCAAGAGCTCCCCACAACCAGCTCTTGCCACACCACAGGTCATTACCCAGAACCAGAAATAAGAGCCTGATAAAGAAAAGAAATAATAGAAGGATGTGTTTAATAAAACAAGTGTGTCCATTTTTGAACTTGTGAAAGTTAGTATTTTGAAATTTTTGAAAGGAAGCTGAAGTTGGGTACATGGTCAACAAATATAAACATGGCTTGTAAAAATAAATGTTTCTAAAATCAAATTGAATCCTCCTCAGCAGATATTGATCAAGGGCCTCCACAAGGCCAAGCCCACTGATTTTTCCTTTGTTTTGATGGCAGTGTAGGTGGTTAGTAGGACTTCATAAAGTCCTTCCCAGTGAGGTGACAGCACGTGTTTTCTTCTAAAGACCTTGATGTACACTCGGTCTCCTGGTCCAAAGGGATGGCCATGGGAACCCCAGGTGGAGAACAGGACCTCCGTTGTTCCTTGTGACGCTTATTCATATTGTTGGTGAAAACTGTTGGTTTGGTGGTGTGGGCCCCTCCCTCCAGGGTCATTTAGTAGATACAGGTAGTGGAGTAGTTTCCAGTTTTATTCATATTACCCTTCAGGTACATGCAGCTTTCTCCAAAGGAGCCATTTTCTTTGATCTCTCAGATCACTGTTGTGTGTGTATCTTTTGAACTAAGAACTGAGGTAATTTAATGGTTGGCTCATGGTTTAATCTTTACCTCTGAAGGAAAGTGTATTCTAGAAAAGTGTAATATTAATTTAATTTCTGTTATAAATTGGCAAACAGATAAGAGTCACTTGCCAAAACCTTTCCCTTTATTGTACAATAAGTATGCGCTTTGCCACCACATGCCTCACACTGCTGAACTGAGTATTTCATAGCTCTTCCACTTTTACTGGCTTTGTGTCTGGTAAGAATGCAGTATGCTTAAGTAAATACATTCAATGTGGTTTATTAAAAATAGACTCCTTGACAGCCAGTGCTGGGGCCTGAAAAGGAGACAGGGATGAGTGTGGCGTGGCCCTGTCCTCAGAGCACTCTGTCAGGCGGGAGTCACACACTTGTGATATTAATTTTTAAGGTACTGTTGCTCTATTAATATCCAAACAAGCCTTTCACCATGTACTCCCACTTCTGAGAATTGACCCTAATGAAATAATCTAAAATATGGGGAATAAGCTTATGAGCCATCTTTCAGATGTGCCTTTTTCAGATGAAAAATTGGGTCTTAAATGTATAAGTGATTTAAGGTAGATTCATCTGATGGAATGTTATACAGCTCTTAAACACATACTTGTGAAAACTATATGCCAAGGGAACATGCTTATGAAATAGTGTTGGTGAATGAAAAAAGCAGGGTATAGAATTATGTATGCACTAATTAGAGCTACATTAAAATAGGAATTTGAAATGAAAACAAAAATGAGGTAGTGGTTTTCACCTAAAGAATTGGCAGTGATAAAGAAAAGATAGAAGTGCCGGCAGGGGTGTGGCGAGGCAACATTCCAACACACACAAGCAGGCTTGGGGATTGGTATGGCCTTTCTGGAAAGCAGTCTGGCAGTGTATACCACGAGCACTTTAGAATTCGAATGTTTTATTCTTTTTTTTTTGCTGAGGAAGATTCCCCCTGAGCTAACATCTGTTGCCAATCTTCCTCTTTTTGTATGTGAGCTGTCACCACAGCATGGCCACTGACAAATGAGTGGTGTAGGTCCACTCCGGAACCGAACCTGGGCTGCTGAAGCAGAGTATACTGAACTTAACCACTAGGCCACTGGGGCTGGCCCTCAAATGTTTTATTCTTTTTTTTTTTGTGGGGAAGACCAGCCCTGAGCTAACATCTGTTGCCAATCCTCCCCTTTTTGCTGAGGAAGACTGGCCCTGGGCTAACATCCGTGCCCATCTTCCTCCACTTTATATGGGACGCCGCCACGGCATGGCTGACAGGCAGTGCGTCGGCGGGTGCCCGGGATCCGAACTCGCAAACCCCGGGCTGCCAAGCGCGGACTAAACCGCTGCGCCACCAGGCGGCCCCTCAAATGTTTTATTCTTATAATCTCAGTTCTAAGGAGCTTTCCCTGGGAGGTTAAAAAAAACAAAAACAGAGATAAAGATTTTTTTTAATTGTAGCATTATTTATAATAACTAAAATTGCAGACTGTTGATGTCCAATGATAGGGAAATGGTTAAATGAATGACAGTACTTCCAGGCTAGATGTTATGATGTAATGCAGCCATTAAATGTCATATTTTTTATAACACAAAAGAACACTTAACAAACAGTGTGAAGTAAAAAAAGAAGCAATAACAATAATAGTAATAACAAAAAAGCAAACTCTTACAGCACATACTATGTGCCAAGTATTGTTCAAATACTTTACATATTAATCCTCACAACAGACTTGTGAGATAGGTACTAATTATTATCTCTGTTTTATAAATGAGGAAAGTAGGGCGCAGAGAGGTTCAGTAACTTGCCCAAAGCTGCACAGCTTATTAGAGCCAGTGATGTGATTGGAGCCCAGAGTATTAGCTTCAGCGTCCGTGTTCCTGACCACAGCACTATCAGAGCCTCTCAGGATTTGGAGCATCTTAAAGCACAATTGTAGTTGTTCAAATACAGTGTCTTTTTCAAATATGATGAAAGACAAGCAAATGCACCAAGGTAGTGAGAGTGAGAGTGGTCAATTCTGGTTTATAAGATTAGGGGTAATTACTGTATTCTTTATACTTTCTTCTCTTTTCCCAATTTTAAGCAGTGATCTTTTATTACTTTTATAAGAGGAAAAATAATACAGGATTTTAAAACATGCATTTGAAAAAACTTAAGAAAACAGACTGAAAAGCTAATAGTGATTGTGTTGAGATTACTTTTTTCCTCTTTTTTAAAAACTATTTTCTCTTATGTAGATATATAACTCTTATAAAAAACTTTTAAATAAATAACTGATTACAAGTCAGCTGTCCTGGTAATTCTGGGGGCTGGTGCTCATGTTGATTTTGCAGGAGGTGGGGATGCTGGCCGGGCTGCGGGCTCACAAGCAAGCCAAAGGAAGCCCGGAGGCCCTGGGGCACTAGAGGAAACCACTAGAAGAGTTCTCTCTTGACAGGGCAAGTCTCACACAGTTACTGTAAGCTCTTCAGTTTTCAGGTTTCTTCCCTCTTTTCTACATTAGGCATTTGTGTAGTATTTAAGCATATAAAGTGTGCTTGCTTTACTCTTGTAAGAGAAGAAAATGAGGAAAAATATATTTATAATACATGTCTTTAAAATGTTGATAACCGTTGCTTTCATGTTTTCTTCTACATTTTCTCAAGTTATAATGTCAGAAAATTTTTGTTGTTTCCCTTTGTGCTAATTTCTCTTTCTGTCTGCCTCCACAGGAAGGAAGAGGGAATGGTTTAAAATAGAAGACGCCGTACAAGTGCTGCAGTATCACAAACCCGTGCAGGCCTCGTATTTTGAAACGTTGAGGCAAGGCTACTCAGCCAACAATGGCACCCCGGTCGTGGCCACCGCGTACTCGGTTTCTGCTCAGAGCTCGATGCCAGGCATCAGATGACTGAAGACTTCCTGTAAGAGAAATGGAAATTGGAAACTAGACTGAAGTGCAGATCTTCCCTCTCCCCCGTGCTCCTTCACCTCTCCTCACAGGCCTCCTCTTTCAAATAAGGCATGATGGGCAGCAGAGAAACGGTTTATTGATAATGTTGCTGTTTGGTGTTAAGTGATGGGGCTTTTTCTTCTCTTTTTATTGAGGGGGTGGGGGTTGGGTTGTAATTTGTAAGAATTTTTGTGCATGATCTGTCCCTCCTTTTTCACATCCCTGCAATTCTCTAAAGAAAGGCAAACAGCCTTCCCTCTGCCTTGGATTCTGAAGTGTTCCTGTTTGTCTCATCCAGCCCTGGCCAGACATTTTTCTTTGATTTTTAATTTTTTTTATTAAAAGATACCAATATGAGATGAAACCTTTCAAGAATTTGTCCTATAATGTGCTGTTCAGTCCAGTAGGTTCACTGCAGGATACATTTATCTACACATTATATACTGGGCATATAATAGGTTAAATGACTTTTAGAAGAGGAATTTGTTTAATTTTTCAAGGTTTCGTTTTGTTTTTTTAAATTTGGGGTGTTTCTGAAATGGAGAGCCTCATGATTGATTTACTTTTTTGTTTTTGATGCTAGTGGCTAGGTAAGTTTCCCTGTCCTCTCTTTTTTCCACCGTCATTGACTATAGCTTTATAGGGTACGGGAAGAGTTTAGCTACCTTCATAGTGCTCTCAGGACTCATGGCCTTCTCTTCTCGAAGCTGTGTTTCCATGCCAAGAAAGAAACCTATTTTCTTTTTTATTACCAAGCCGGGAGCAAATGGCCTCAGCTCAGATCCAGAGAAACAACGATAGAAATTGAATTCCTCCCTACATGTCGACAGTAGGGATTTGAACTGGATTCTTGGGATTACTATCTAAAAAACTGGAGCATCGAGCACTGTTTCTATCCTCTCATTTGGAATTTTTTCCATAAAGCCACTTATTGCCGACGACGGCCTCTCTCCTTGTGCGTACATGCCTTCACCGTGCTGACTGGATGTTGTCCTTGTGCTCTGAAGCATCCAGCTATATTGGCAAGTGCAGCTGTACCATCCTGTCCCCGTCGTAGGTGACCATGTTAAGTTCCTGAAGAGTACACAGGAGGAAAATTCAGGTGTTTGCTTATCTTTGTAATGTTACAGCATTTGTAATTGCACCATGGAGCATGCTCAGAAATAGTAAATTTGTCTCCCACTGGGATGTGAAAGGTCCATCTTCTGCTGAGAAGTGGTATGGGAGAAGGCTCAATCGTTTCCTAGAACAGCTACATAATGCATCGGCTCACTGCAGGCTGTCTTGTTGGTTTTGATAACAGGTTTCATGCTGGCTTCATTTACCAGTTGTGTTGTTTAGTTCAGAAGTAAAGGGTCTTGAGATCGAAGGGTGGGACTGGGAGGGGGGACACTGATCAATCCCTGGCTTGGGACAGGAGTTTGTTGCTGTATTCTTAGTGGCATCTCCTTTGTCAAACAGCCAAGATGTGAAATTAAAATCGTAGTTCTCTTTATTTAAAAATTCTAATAAATACTCAAACTTTGAAAAGCTTTTGCTCTTCCCTCCCTCTACAAGAAATGTATATATCTAGTAGGTCTGTAGGATTCAGTGTTCAGCATTTTTGGGGACATCAGTTGGTGAACCTTAAATCTTGCTACCTTCTCTTGGTTTGCATCCTCTCTCCCAGTCTCAAAATGCAGAGCCAAAAAGCAGTGCCAGCAGTTTCCTTAGGATACTGTCCTACCTCTGGGAAGGGAATTCTGTCCCCAAGGAAGGGTCCCAATGGATAGAAACAGCACCATGGGATTTGAGTGTAAATGCAAACTCACTGTTTACATGTCCTACTTAAAAATAACACACTGCTGCTTGTTGCCTGATTTAGAGCATTTTAAGGTTCTATCCAAATAAATAAAGGAGAAAAATAAAATAAATTTAACTAAGCACTAAGTGGAATCCCCAAAACACATTCTTCAAAATAAATTCTACTTTTATGATACAGATTGAAAGTGCTTTGCAGGAAAACAATTGGTAGTCCTAAAAAAGGAACTTCAGTGTTAGTAGTAATTTTTGCATTTTTTAATGGTCTGAAGATGTTTTTACTGGGCTGATGTAACAATACACTGCCCTACAAAGTCCAGTTTGGATTGTTGTTGGTGTCTTTGGGTCAGGAAAGTGAACTGTGCCAAGAAGTATTTTTCAGTGACATGAGTGGATCCTATTACTGCAGGACTGGAGAGACTGTGCATAACTGGAGAGACTGTGCTGATCTTTCTTAACTGACAAAAGGAGGCTTTGTCCAACATCAGAATTGTTGAAACTGGTGCTATTTTCTGTTGCACTGGGATTCCAATGAGCAGGGCTTGGTGTTTTTCCCTCCCTGGCACCGTAAACACTGTGGCTGTCTTTACTGATGTGTAGGCACAACCCTTTTGTGATAGGTAACTTAGACCCATAGTTGCAGTCACCTTTATATCTCCACAAAGAAAGTGAGAAGAAACAAAAGAAAGCATAAAAATTACCCTACGTGTTGAGTATTTCATTGACACTGATTTGCCGTTAATTCTGCGTGTACTCACCTATTCAGGCTTGACAGGTTCCTGTGTTCAGGGCAGATATGAAGTCCCTTGCTCACAGTGAATTTGCACATCCTAGATTCTGGTTATTACTGGATTGTCCATCAGAGTCCACCACACTTAGGGTAGAGAAAGATAGCAATGGATTTTTTTTAATTAAAATTTGTTTTTAGTTTGCAAACTAAATTTTAAATTGTTTAAATTGCAGCTGTTGGGGAAGTACCAGTGAGGTTATGCCATCTTCTTGGACTAGAACTTTTTCTGTGTGTGTGTGTGCGTGTGTAAGTAAGAGAGAGAGAAGCGCTGCAAGGAGTCAGCTGCGTTAGATTTTTTTGTAGCCTTCCAGAACAGTGCAGCCCATGAACAAGAGTCTTGATTTTTCTCACAGCAAACATAATAGGATGGAAAAGTTAGTGAATTGACTGTGTTTTGTTTTTACAAGTGTCTGCTGCCCCCTCTGCCCTGCAGGGAGAGGGCTCCCTCATTGCTGAGTCTGAGCTGGGGCCATCTGGAGGGATCAAAGAGTGTGGGAGTCTGAGGTCTCTGAAGGCCTAGAGGGTGGCTTCACTGCAGGATTTCCGCCCTCTGCATTGCGTTGCACAGTGCTGTGGAACAGGGAGGCACTTGAGGCCTTGCTTCTCACAGCCTCTGGAGAGCAGAGTGGGTCACTGCCTTCTGGGAGTGTTTTGCAGCATTTTTGTAAATGTGTTGCTACATAGTCAAGTTCCTTCTTGGCAAAGAAATATTTCTGTTTTGATGTTAGCGGTCAGCCCGTGTAAAGTCTGTCAGACTTGCTTAGAAGAAAAAAGTCACCTTTTGTTTTTAGAAGAAGAAAAAAAATTCCACTCAGAAACTGTTCTTCCTCCTTCTCCTTCCTCTTTCTCTTCCCCACATATAGTTCTCACATATAGTCCTTCTAAACCTCTTAAATCAGAGGAATATTGGGTCTTCTGCTGGACCTGGATGTGCATTCACTTGTTGTACTTGAAGTGTTTGTCGTTTCCTTCTAGTGCTGTGTTAATGCCTTTGTTGTTCTCCCCACTTGATCTTTTTTTAAAACAACTTAGCCTGAGCCACGTTTTTTTAGTTTACAAAAAGGATTTAATAACCACAATGTGATTTTTGCCACAACTGTGTTTTAGTATTTCTGAAGTGTTCTCTAAGCCCTCCTAGTTGAGAGTAGATTTAGAATTAGAAGAAATTCCTGGAGAAATCTGCACAGTGGGATGAATTTTTGCTTTAAGAGAAATGAGGGTTAGCTGTAATTGATAATATAGCTTCATCCAGGTCCCATCTGCATTTCAGAAAATAATCCACATCTTTACAAAAAATAGGAGACATGCAGGACAGTTAACTCAAGCGGCTCTGGGGAGAGGAGGTTATTTAATGGTGATAAAATAATGCAAATGGCTCTTCTAGATCTTATTCTTGAAGACTCTAAAAGAGGTCAGACTGGAGGCTATACAGTTCGTACTGCCCAGCTGAGGTGGCAGTCATTTCTTCTGAGCCCTGCTGGGGTGGAACCGAGCTCCCCAGGGCCGAGGGAGGCTTCCAGGCCATGCAGCTGTTGACGTTAGCGGCTTCAACCTTGCTCCATCAGGGCACCCACCTCACTTGGAGTAGGTGGGAAAGCCCCCTAGACTCAGCCTCTGCACTCTGGGATGAACCTTGCAACAGAGACCTCCTCATCCAGCAGAGCTGTGTTTTCCATGTCCCTTTAGTTGTCACCTAAAGCAGTGAGAGATTAGAGATTTTCAGGTAAATTATACATTGGGAAACATTGTCTGCAATCCTTAAAAGATGCATGTTGTCCATGCATCAGGTTGATTTGAGGTCACCACAGGTCCTGGGTACCCAGAGATTTTAGGCAGACTCCCCTTTGGAGGCCAGCAGCCTTCCACTCCTGCCTCTCAAAGGGCAGCATCACATTTTGAGTACATCTTTGCATTAGCTGCTAACCTTTCAGAGATGTGAGAAGCCTAATCAGTACGTCTGAGAAAATGATACCTCTCATCTTCAGATTAATCAAGTAGTTTGTCCTCCTAGTCCTGTTAAAAATTAAAAAATAAAAAGAGAAGGAATCCCATTTGGTGTTGATTTGGACACACTCCTTGAGCTGAGGCCAGCAGTCAGATGATTTTGTGCGTCTCTGCAATATGCAGCTTTCTAAGTAAAAAAGGCCTGTCTCTCCCCTAAAGCTTTGTTTACAGTGATGATTTGGTAAGCTTGAGCTTGTCTTGGAAAATGAGACTATCCGCCTGGTGAGGGGAGCTCAAAGGGAAGCCGTGTTAACTCAGAATTCAGCACACCAGGAGGGACTCTGCCGAAGAAAAAAGTGCTTTTGGCTGAATACCTAAAAGGTGGAGTAATTGCTTCTTTTCCTCTAGTAATCAGTTATTTAATTAATTACTCTAGGTTTCTTTTGGTTTACATTCCCAGTTCTTAACCCCAAACAGGGGCCACTAGAACACCGAAAAAGGCATTTAAAACCCTGGAGGTAGGCTTTGAAGTAGGCAGAAACAGCAGCATTGTCATTTTCCAGGTTCATCACCATTTTGATGTGCTACCCATCCGTCCACCCCCACTACAACCAGGCCAGATGTGAAGATCCTGTTGATCACTGAGTCAGGGAACATAAGTTCTCGTTCTGGAACATTATCTACTAAATTGCTTAGCATCTGTGGGCATTATCTGTGGGGCATACCTTTCAGAGAACATCTCAACAGTACAGTAAAGTCGCCCTTCCGCGCTTGAGGAATTTAGATCAAAATCTTAAGTCTTTGGAACTCCTTAGGAAAAAAAGCAAGATGCCTCAATCCTGATGCTGGGCCTTGAGCGTTTACTCCCCTCTCTGTAGTGTGGTGAAGTGGCTCACCTTCAGATCATTTTGCCAGTAAGATTGCCTGTAAATCCCTGTGGGAAGTAGTCCTGATATGAGCCTGTCTTTCTGAGCACTTTTGTGCTGAATTGAAAATATTCACCTAAAGCAGCAACAGATCCGCGTAGCCTCTTCCACCTCTTTATTGTCCCATTGAAAAAGAAGCTATTCAGGGTTAAACCTTGGTCTTTAACCTCTATTTGTTGTGGAGAAAATGTGTCACTGATAAATGGATCCAAAGAAGACATCTAGTTTTGATTACTCAATTCTGACAGCATAACAGATAGGAACCAGGGAAGGTAGAAGCTGATTATCGAGACACCCAGGAACCAGAAAGGATGGGTCTGCTCCACATAGAGCCTGCACAGGGGACAGATCTGAAGTTGGGTCTTGGAGAACTTCCAAAGTGTTGAAATGAAAGGAGGACTTAGCGGGCCTTTGCTCAGCGAGCAGGCAGCTTGTGTTACTCCCGAGAACACGAAGGAGTTCCGAAGGAAACAGCAGGCTTCTTAGCCACAGCACACAAGACACAAACTTCCCCTTTAGCCTCTTCCCACATGACTGAGAGCATTTTTGCTCAGAGTCCAAGGGGACTCTCCCCTCCAGAATCTAATATGCTTCAGGTGTTTTGTTTGGCCTCTGAAAACCTCACCCTTTCACTTCCACCCAGGGATGGACATAGCTATGTTGCTCAGGGCGCAGATGCATGAGTGAGTCCAGGGCCCAGCAGCATAGTCTTGAGTTTAGTAGAAAAATAATTGGTCCACTAAACTGTAAAAGAAATACAGTATGTGCTGCAGTTTAGTAAATGTCAGGTCTTTTTATTGTTTCATGGTCTGAAAACTTTCAAACTGGTTTATATTCAAAGAAAAGGTTGGTGGTTAGAATAAGTAAACTTTCAGTTAGTGCATCTGTCTAAAGAAAGATAGCTACCAGTTTGCCATGTGCTTAAGGAAGTCAGGAGCATTTGAGGATGTTGGGAGCTGTTATAAAAGTAAAGCAAGTGTCTCTCGCTTACTCAGGTGTTTCAAGGACCCTGTCTCCTTTCCTGTCCAATGACCTTAGTAGGGAATGGACTCTGAGGAGGCAGTGAGGCCCTAGCTCTGTCTGCTCAGCTGCAGGGTATGGTCTCCAAACAGCATAAGGTTTATTTAAGGGGTTTCCTCATATGATCACTTCTACTCCACTTATCTACCATCAGCATCAGAACTGTTAAAATCCCTGGTACAATTCCAGTTCTAAAACAGATTAACTAGATGTGCTTCCTCCCCTGACAAGTGTTGTATCGCCCAGATGCGGTCTCCCTTTGGCCAAGGTCAACAGGTATTTCCAGGGAACCCCTTGGATTGAGGCAGAGTGGCCAAGATGTATTCAGTTTAACTTTTTCCAAAGGACAAAAGTCTGTCCCTTCTCCCCAGTGTTCATACATTTTAGTTGAGGTTTAAATGGCCAAGTCAAGCAATGTCTCCAGAACTGAGACAGAGGGCCAGGGACCCACGCACCCAGGGACCAGTCCCCTGGGGATCACATAGGCCCAAACTATGTTCTGTTCCCACTAGAACTTTGCTGCTGTCCCTTTCCATTAGGACCGCTCAGAAAAACAAACAGCTTAGGCTTCCCATATTAGGTCACCTAGTGCTTTGGTGACCATTCTACAGAGTGAGGGCGTATGTATCACCTCTTTAGGCAGTGTGCTTCATATGTGTAGAAAGTGGAACAACCGGTAGGCTGAGTACTCACATCCTTGGAGAGCTTGGCAGAAATAACCCTGAATGAGCTCCACAAAACTGGGGAATCCAAGGAGCAGTGCTTGTATGGGAAGAAGGGTTGGTTATGGTCCTTTAACTTCTTGGGACCTGGTGCTGGTTTATGAAACGGGTTTGGAATCCTAGCACCGTTTCTCCCAATCCAGATGTGCTCCAGGACTTAGGAGCTTCCATCCTGGGTGCATGGTCTTGTTTTCCCTTTTTTTGTTTTTGTTTCCAAAATAGCCTTGCTTGATATTGCATGGAAAATCAAGTTTTCCTTCCTGCCCACTTGGAGCCACTTGCCCAGGCCTGGCCTCTTCCCCAGTGTCTTCATAGTGCTCGTAAGGAAGACCTTCACAGTGCTCTTAGGAGCTGAGGGGAGTAGAATTTGGTCCAGAGAAGGCAGGAGGAAGCTGAGTTTTCCTGTTTTCTTTTCTCAAGGAGGATGTTCTTAGGCTTCCTTCACACCTCTCTTTCCCATGGATACAGTCGGGTTGTGGAAGAGGGCTGAAAAGAAAAGGGAACCAGATCCAGCCCCAGATTTGGGTCCGAGGCAGGTGCACAGCAGATGTGAGTCCCACTTTCCGCCCTTTCATAGCAGGCCAGCCACATATAATCATTCCCCTTCTTTACTAAAGTGTCCCTTTATGTGGTGCCAGCAACAGAGGACAGACAGACTCCTTCCCTGTAGCCTAGATGGAGCTTTGGTACTCCCCCTAAAATTCCACCCCCACCCCCACCCCCCCGCATATCCCACTCCTTTTTGTAAAAAAAAAAAAATGCTTAAACCTGTGAGTGTGCTATTCCTTTCTATGTGTTAATCAGTTTCCTTCCATTTGAGCTGTGTGGGAGGGAAGGGCGTTGGAATTGTAGGTTGTAATTTTGTGCCAACCAATAAAAACCAGTATTTCACACACATCCCTGCTTAGTGTCTGGTCTCTTCTTTCTAGAGGTTTTCCTTGAGTCCTTCACATCAGTCTTCTTTTGATCTTACCCCCACTGTCTGCTGGGTTCTTGGGAGTTGCCCCAGGGGTCAAAGGTGGCCCCGTGGAAGATTTGCTGTTCAGGGAATTTAAGTGAGGAATGAAGTGGAGAAGCCCATGGCAAGCAGTGAGAGTCAGTGTTTTTTCCCTCTTGCCAGCACTGCTGCAAGGTGCCCAGGGAGACCCTGGGTGACTGCCAGTGCCCAGTGCTGAGGAGAGGGCCTCCCATGCTCAGCCAGGGAGGCTTTACCAGGATCCCAAAGGGGCATGAAGGGGACAGAAGTGAACCACATCCAAGACAACAAGGAAGCACAGCAAGAAGTTGCTTTCCTGTGTGAGAGCAGGAGTTGGGCATGTTGGAGTCAGCGAGGGCTGGAGCTATTCTTTGAAGACATACAGTTGCAGGACTTGCAGGCACAGAACAGGCAGCGTGTCATCAGTGGGAGAGCAACATTAAGTGAGCTGTGTCCCCCAGGCCTGAAGACAAATGAAGAACATTTTGACCTGTAGTGAAAAAGCACATGGAGGCCAAGTTATGCAAGACCACAAACACCAGGCCAAGGAGTTTGGCTTCATACATGTGAAGCATTCTTGAACAGTGCACTTGTGTAATATCAGCCATGTTCGAGGAGGAGGCAGCAGGAGAGGTTGGAGAGGAGTGGTCTGGAAGCTTGTGATACTGTACATGAAGCGATACAGACCTATGACCTGGGGATGAATAGAGGGATATAGAAGCAAGAATAAACAGCATATCACAATCAGATAAACATGTCCATCCACTGAGATAGGCCGGCCTCTCTGCGACTCTGGTGGCATTACCACTGTCCAAGTTTTGTAAGCCGAGAAACCTGACGTGGTCAGTGTACCCAGAGGGTCACTGCCAGGATGAGACTCACACAAACCTAACACCTAAGAGACAGATGTATGTGCCTGGATGACAGATGGCTTGTTTATGTAATGATAAATTTCAAACTGAGTTACCTGGTTAATGCACCATCTGTGTGGGTAGCCAAAAACAGGCAGAAAGTTGGTTACTGAACAATAATAGCCTGATGACTTCATTCCACCACAGGGCAAATTCCCTATCAGCTGGTCAGCGCAACCTTTCCCATAAAATTCTGATTCTGCGGGCCTCCTTTGTTCATTCTGGCATGATCAACCCTCCTTTCTCTATCAAAGGATTCTTTCTTTTGCCAGATTTAGTGTGCGTAATGAGGCTATGCGCTTATGAACGCTGATGCAAGTGATGTACTCCAGAAACCACCAAATGGCTGCCTCTAATTGGGATCTGGGGTTCCAGAAACTCCCCACTCACATATGTCAGACTATGATGGGCCATTCTACAGGTGCCCCATCACCGTCACATTTACTACATGTTGATTGTTCTTCATTCTCAGAGGGTAAATGCAAACTTTGGGATTATCTTGCTGCAGGCCAGTCTTCCAGTAGCCTGCAGGATTTGTGGAAAGAGAGAGAGAAATCTAAAGAGGTTCCCAAAACTTTGAGCACAGGTGATGAGAGGAAATCAGCCCAAAGGACACCAGTGTAGCTCTGACATTGCTGGAACCAGCACTGGGGACAGTGTGCTGAATGTGCATTGCACTTCCTGTGCCCTTTGTTACGCTGGGTGGCAGCTCTGACCATCCAAGCCAGACTGAGTTGGCAGAATTCCTGCTCATCTGCCAGTCAGGCTGGCTCCTGGTCTCCCTGGAGACCTGATAACCATGCCCAAGAAAACCTGGCGTTACAAACCATGGACTTGTTTGCTTTCTGGTTTCAGACACATTTGGGGTGTGAAAGGTTTATTTTATCTCCTCGGTCTTGTGATACCCAGCTAACATCTCAGCATCTGAGGATGCAGCCATGAGGCTCCATGTTCTGTGTCCTGAATACCAGCAACGTGCTAAATCCAGGACGTGCAGTCCTCACAGAGGCACCTGCTTGGGTGACAGATGGCATGAAATGGGAGAGATGACAGCTTGGGAGGTAAGCCACTGGGGGTGGCATGAGAGGGGACGATGGAGAGAGCTCGGGCGGGAGGATCATGGAAGGGTGGGATGGAGTAAAGGATTCAGAAACGGGAAGAAAAACAGTCATTCGCTGAAAGGCTGCATGCTGTAATAGAAGGTGTGAGTGTTGGAATTAGACCAGGTTCAGGTCTCAGCTCAGCTGTTGAAGAGCTCTGTGATCTTGGACAAGTTACCATCCCTGTTCCCTCCTGTTCATCGTGGAAGAAGTCTACTTTGTGGGGTTGTTGTGAATGTTAAATAAGTGAAGGAGTGTATGTGATGCCAAAGTTGGTGTATGATCATTAAATGGTGGCTGTGAGTGACACCTGTTTGGGAAATGCCAAGAGCTATGCTAAGGTCACTAAATAAGACAAATAAGTCACAACAGATACAAAAAATCACAATGCAAAGTAACAAATGCAATAAAAGAAGGCTGAGGGAGTGACAGACTCCTTCCCAGAGGAGCCATCATCTGAGAGGGACGAAGGAATTCTCAGCTAAGGGGACAGCATGTGCAAGGGCAGGGGTGCTGTGCTCGGTAACACCAAGTTTGCTGGGGCTAGAACATGATAGCAATGGTGGGCAGGGAGGAGAGAGGGGCGGGAGGTGCCATGGGAAAGGTCAGCTGGGGTCAGGTGGCTTGGCAGGCTGTTTGGACTTTACTCCGCATGACTGGGAAGCCGACAAAGATTTTAAAACAGAGCAGTGACTGCATCAGGTTGGGCATTTGGGGAAGGTGATACAACTATCTACCGAGTGCTTCTCGTGTTCAAGGCCTTAACTCCAGGCGGTGTGTTCACTGCTTTACGTTTAGTCTTTGCAGTCCTGTGATGCGTAGGACCTGTGATCATCACCATTGTATGGTAAAGGAAATGGAGGCCTAGAGAAGCAAGCTACTTTTTAAAGGAACTGGACAAACTAATTGTAAAAATCATAGAGTAAAGCGCTGAGGATGTCTAAGACTTTTGAAAAACACAGGACAACGAGGGAAGTCCTGTGTTCTATCAGTATCAAGAGTTAATAAAGATGTAGTAACTGAAACAGCATGATAAATGAGAATATCTAGATAGAGAAATAAATTAGGAAATAGAACAGGGGACCAAGAAACAAACCTATGCATATGTGGGAATATGGTAAGAACCAGAGGAAATGTGCACCTGATGGGATAAATAGTGTTGGAACAATTGACTAGCCAAATGGAAAAAAACAAAATTAGATTCCTATCTCACAGCATACATGAAAATAAATTCACAAATGTGCAAAATGAGTCACAAAACTTTCAGAAGAAAATATAGAAGTTAATATCTCCAAGGTCACACAGTTGTTAAATGGAAGAACTGTAGGCACACCTGAGGGGTCCGATACCAGAACCTGCCCTCTTACCCACTTGGTAGTATTCTCTCTTGGTCACTTTAGAGTGTAAGATGGACTTGAGCAAGCAGAAACTGAAGATAGGGAGGTGGTGAATGAAGGCTGGGTTTGCATCTGGTCCCCAGACACCTCACAAGAAGCGTTGCTGGGGAGGCAGAGGAAGGGACTTCTTTTTCACCAGTATTCTAATTTGGAACCCTAAGTGAAGAATATAGATCTCTGGCCATGCTGTAAATAGCCAGCTCCTCTGTCTATGTTGGCATGAAAATATCTTTTTTAAAATGGTTATCCCACTCTGGCCACCAAACTCCACCCAGCCAGTGCCAGGTCTAACCCCATGTCCATCACTTCATCACACACTCATTCACCATTATTTACTCAGTCTTTCTTGTCCTGATGTCCTTCCCCTGCAGCCTTTCTACACAATCCCAACCCTGAATTCATCCATCCATTCCTATCATCTCCTATACAAGAGCTGAGCCTGCCCAGAGAAAAACATATACTTACTGGGGGGTCGCCACGGGTTCATGCTTTCCCTCCACTGAGCCTCCAGTGTCCCCCATCAGTAGCCAGTGACTGCCACATTGACAAGTCCAAAGGCACTTGTCTTCTCATCTGACTTCACTGACCCCTCCCTCCCTGGCAACACTTCTGATTGTCCCTGGCAACACTTCTGGTTCTCCACCTACCTGTAGCTTTTAGAGTAAACTTCCAGCTCCTTAGATTAGTACCCAATATCTTTTGTGATTTGGCCCCTGCCCACTTCTGCAGACTCATTTCTTGCCACCTGCCTTGCCCTTCTTTTCCCCTGGCCCCATAGAACTTTTTGCAGTCTTCCAAATGTGTCATACAGCATTGCACTGCTTCACCGTTCACATGTGCTGTGCCCTCCTTTGGGAAAGATCAAGATCCTCTGCCTTAGGCAGGGCTGTGTGACTGCTGTATGTGCCCCCATTCTGAAGGCAGCTTCTGAAGGCAGGGAGGATCTCTCTGCTCTTGCTGTCTAGCTGAGTGGTTCAGAGCAGGTACCTGGGAAGTGTAGGCTGGAGGAAGCAAATAGCCAAATGGCATTTTGGGAACGTCCACAGCACAAGACATGCCCAGTGTCATCCTGTCCTCTTCAACAACCCTCCCCACCCCCGCCACACCCCTTCATTTTCCCCCAAACCTGGAAACAAATGCAGAACTGCCCTCAGGGATCTGTGGAGGGAGAAATTTGGAGTAGGAGGAGGGAGCGGGGAGCTCCATAGTAAAGAGTCTCTTCCCTTCGGGATAAGGGTGATGTTCAACCAGCACAGCAGGCAGCGACCAGTCGGAACAAACACCTGATGGAAGCCTCTCCTCTGAGGCCCCTTCCCTAGCTTTTTCTTCCTGCCTTGAGTTTGGGGGTTATGAGGGAAGAGGGGAAGATATTTTTTCAGGGGGAGGAAACTCCTAGTTCCTGCTGCTCCCCTTATCTCAGCCCAGAATCCTGTGAACCTCCCCAGGCTTAGGGCAGGAGTTAATGGAAGGCTGGTGGTCACTTCCTGCCGGCCTGCATCTGAGACAGGCCAGGGATGCAAGTTGGGGCCGAGACTGCAGAAGGGAGGGGCAGTTACGGGGATTTGCAGTTTGTGGGGTGGAATCAAGGGGAATTTGTTTTCACTTGGGGGAACTTGATCTGAGGAAGTTGAGTGGACCAATGATAACAGCTAATATTTAACTAGTGCTTTCCAGTTTACAAAGTACTCGCTCATTAGTTTAGACAACCCTTGAACACCTACTGCCTGCACAGGGCCAGAGGCCAGGCTCCTGACCTTCACATCTACCCTAAGAGGCAGGTACTTTGATCCCCACCTCATTGTTAAGGGAGCTGAAGCCTGGAGGTGACTGCAGAACAAGAGAAAAACAGGTTGGGTATGGGACAGGTTCGGAAGGTGAAGGAAAGCTAGAGGGAGGCAAATAACTTGCTAGTCAGGCCTCTGGTGCTGTCAGGGGCTGGCCAGTCAGGAATTCCCTCTGGCCACCCCTTCCCTCTGATGCATCTTCAGGACCCACTTAGTCCTTCCTCACTTATTCCTTCCAGATATGCAGGTCCCGCATGGGGCACCCATGGGCCAGCACCTACCAGCCTTGGCCCTGCCTGGCTTTGGAAGGAGAGTGAGCCTCCTGTTAGTTATAGAGAAATTACCTGTGTGGAAGAGGACCTCTGCAGTTAGGGGGCCTGGGGTGGAACCACTACTGAGGAACCTGGGCAAAATCAGGGCAAGCTCAGGGCTGGCAGAGGCAGGGATGGAAAGGGGCCCTGCGCCTGGAACTCCTTGATGGCCTTGCTTCTGAGCCCCATGGCCCACCTCCTTAGACCGCCAGTGATGTCAGAACAGCAGGGATGGGGAATGTGGGGTCCCCCACTGCCTCAACTCACCTGACCTTTATCCCAGATTGGGGTGTGGGTCAAGGCAGACCTGGCTCCACTGGCCAGTGTCTCCTTAAAAGCTCTCCCTTGACTCCTCCCTCCTTCTGGACTGGCCCCCTGCTCTGCTTTCAGAGAACAGTGGGCTTCTGGAATAGGTGGAAGAACCACTGGAGTAAAGTCATGGAGGTGGGAAAACGGGCTGCGTGCAGAATACCAAGTAGCTCCAGAAAAATAAGTGAGCCCGTGTGAGGAAAAGCCTGGAAGGAAGTACCCTCTGAAGTTGGGATTATGAGTAATTTAATTTTCTTTGTGATTTTGTATATTTTCCAACTCTTGATAGTAATTTGTTTTTGCAATCAGAAAGGAAATAGTCCCTTTATTATTCACCTAGTATTTATCCCCTATATGTTATTTCTTTCAATCAACAATAATCTTATTTATGAGGTGGATATTATTACATTTTGGAGTCGGGGACTCTGAGACGCTATGCTGTTGGGTAACTTACTTGAAGCCACAAGAGTAGTGAGCAGTGAGGTCAGGGCACTTTGGGCCAGCCTGGCAAGGTTGAGCCGGGGCAACATGATGGTGGCCAACAAGATTTTGCTTCAGTCTTGGTTCCTCTTTCTTGGTGTGTCACCCTTCCCAATCCCTGGGCGTTGGCCCGTTGACTCACCTGTCATTAACTCCATTAACTCATTTATAAAATAAATATGCACTAATCACCCACTAGGTGCTCCATTTTTTTTTTTTTTTCTTTGTGAGGAAGACCAGCCCTGAGCTAACATCCGTTGCCAATCCTCCTCTTTTTTGCTGAGGAAGACTGGCCCTGGGCTAACATCCATGCCCATCTTCCTCTACTTTATATGGGACGCCGCCACGGCATGGCTGACGAGCAGTGCGTCGGCGGGCGCCGGGGATCCGAACTCGTGAACCCTGGGCTGCCAAGTGCGAACTAAACCGCTGCGCCACCGGGTGGCCCCTCCATTATTTTTTTTTTTAAGGAATTCTTTATTCACATTTTTAAAGTTTTATTGAGATATAATTCACACACAATAATCTGCACATATTTAAAGTGTACAATTTGACAAGTCTTGACATATGTGTTCATATGAAACTATCACAACCAAGATAATGGATCTATCCATCACCCCCGAAAGTTTCTTTGTGCTTCTTTGTAATCACCCTCTCCTGACCCTCACACCTCCATCCCAAAGCAAACACCAATCTGTTTTCTGTTACTATAGGTTAGTTTACATTTTCTAGAGTTTTATATAATAGAATCATACATCATAAATTTTGTTATGTTGCAAGGTAATTCAAGTTGATAATTTTTGCATATAGGCATCCAGTTATTTCAGCACCAAGGCTATTTTTAGTTTGCTGAGTGTTTTTATCATGAAAGAGTGTTGAATTTTTATCAGATGCTTTTCTACATCTATTGAGGTGATCATGTGGTTGTTTTCCTTTGTCCTGTTAATGTGGTATATGACATTGATTTTCCTATGTTGAAACACACTTGCATTCCTAGGGTAAATCCCATTTGGTCATGGTGCATAATCCTTTTTAATGTGCCATTGGATTTGGTTTCCTAGTATTTTGTTGAGGATTTTTGTATCTATATTCATAAGGAATATTAGTCTGTAGTTTTCTTATGGAATCTTTCTCTGGCATGTTAGAAAGTATTCCCCTCCTCTTCTATATTTTGGAATAGTTGGAATAGGATTGATGTTAATTCTTCTTCAAATATTTGGTAGAATTGGCCAGTGAAGCCATCTAGTCCTGGACTTTTCTTTGTTGGGAGGTTTTTGATTACTGATTCAATCTCCTTACTTATTATAGATCTGTTGAGAGTTTCTATGTCTTCTTGAGTCCGTTTTGATAATTTGTGTGTTTGTAGAAGTTTGTCCATTTCATCCAGATTATCTTGTTGGCATACAATTGTTCATAGTGTTCTCTTATAATCCTTTTAATTTCCATAAAGTCAGTAGTAATGTTCCTACTTTCATTTCTGATTTTAGTTATTTGCCTCTTCTATGTTTTTAGTCAGTCTAACTAAAAGTTTTGTCAATTTTGTTATCTTTCCAAAGAACCAACTTTTGGTTTCATTGATTCTACTTTTTTTTTAATTCTCTATTTCATTTATCTGTGCTCTAATCTTTATTATTTCCTTCCTTTCTGCTGGCTTTAGGTTTAGTTTGCTCTTCTTTTTCTAGTTCCTTAAGGTATAAAGTTAGGTTGTTGATTATGAGATCTTCTATTTTAATGTAGCCATTTGCAGTTATAAATTTCCTTCTGAGTACTGCTTTTACTACATCCCAGAAATTTCAGTATGTCTTCATTTGTCTCAAAATATTTTTTAATTTCTCTAATGATTTCTTCTTTGTCCTATTGGTTTTTTAAGAGTGTGTTGTTTACCTTCTGTATATTTGCTATTTTCCAGTTTTCCTTCTGTTACTGATTTCTAGCTTCATTCCATTGTGGTCAGAGAAGATCCATTATCTTGGTTGTGATAGTTTCATATGAACACATATGTCAAGACTTGTCAAATTGTACACTTTAAATATGTGCAGATTATTGTGTGTGAATTATATCTCAATGAAGATATACTCAGAGAAGATACTTTTCCAATCCTTTTAAAATTTATGGAGAATTTTTTATGATCTAACATCTATACTAATAAGAGAGATTGACCTGTAGTTTTCTTTGCTTTTGTATCTTTGTCTGCTTTGGTATCAGGGCAATACTGAGTTAGGATGAGTTAGGAAGTGTTCCTTCCTCTTCAATTTTTTGGAAGAGTTTGAGAAGGATTGGTGTTAATTCTCCTTTAGATGTTTGGTAGAATTCACCAGTGAAGCCATCCAGCCCTGGGCTTTTCTTTGTTGGGAGGTTTTTTAATGCATTAGGATTTGTTTTGTGGCCTAATATATGGGTTGTCCTGGAGAATGTTCCATTGTACTTAAGAACAATGTATATTCTGTTGTTGGGCGGAATGTTCTGTATGTCTTTTGGGTCTAGGTGGTTTAAAATGTTTTTCAAGTACTCTATTTCCTTATTGATCTTCTGTATAGGACATTCTATCCATTATTGAAAGTAGGGTATTGAAGTCTCCAACTATTATTGTAGAACTGTCTATTTCTCCCTTCAATTCTGTCAATGTCAGCTTCACATATTTTGTTGGTGGTGCATATATAATTGTTATGGTTTCTTCATGAATTGACCCTTTTACCAATATAAAATGTCCTTCTTTATCTCTTCTAACAGTTTGACTTAAAATCTATTTTGTCTGATATTAGTATAGCCACCCTAGCTCTCTTTTAGTTACTCTTTGCATGGAATATCTTTTTCCATACTTTCACTTTCAACTTATTTGTGTCTTTGGGTCTAAAGTAAGTCTCTTGCAAGCAGCATATATTTGGATTTTTTTTTTTACATTTTTAACCATTTTTAAGTGTACAGTTCAGTGGCATTACCTACACTGTTGTCCAACCAGCACCATCATCCATCTCTAGAACTTTTTTCATTTTCCCAAACTGAAACTCTATACCCATTGAACAACTTCTCATTCCTCCCCACCCCCCAGCCCCCAGCCACTACCATTCTACTTTCTGTCTCTTTGAATTTGACTACTCTAGATATCTCGTATAAGTGACATCATACAGTATTTGTCCTTCTGTGACTGGTTTACAGGCATACCGAGGAGATATTGCAGGTTCAGGTCCAGACCACTGCAGTAAAGCAAATATCGCAATAAAGCAAGTCACACAAATTTTTTGGTTTCTCAGTGCATATAAAAGTTATGTTTATGTGTACAGTGATGGATGGTAATTAGTCTTTTTTTTTTTTTTTTTTGTGGGGAAGACCAGCCCTGAGCTAACATCCATTGCTAATCTTCCTCTTTTTGCTGAGGAAGAGTGGCCCTGGGCTAACATCCGTGCCCATCTTCCTCTACTTTATATGGGACGCCACCACAGCATGGCTGACAGGCAATGTGTCGTCAGGCGCCCAGGATCCGAACCAGCGAACCCCGGGCTGCCAAGCGCGACCTAAACCACTGCGCCACCGGGCCGGCCCCGGTAATTAGTCTTTGAGTGGTGAACATGATGTAGTCTACACAGAAATCGAAATATAATGATGTACACCTAAAATTTACATGTTATAAACCAATGTTACCTCAAAAAAAAGCTATGTTTACACTATATTGTAGTCTATTAAGTGTACAATAGCATTATGTCTAAAAAAACAATGTACATACCTTAATTAAAAAATACTTTATTGCTAAAAAATGCTAACCATCATCTGAGTCTTCAGCAAGTCGTAATCTTTTTGCTGGTGGAGGGTCTTGTAAAAAACACAATTATCTGCAAAGCGCAATGAAACGAGGCATGCCTGTATTTCACTTAGCATAATGTCTTCAAGGTTCATCCATGTTGTAGATGTGTCAAAATTTCATTCCTTTTAAGGCTGAATATTCCATTGTATGTATATAGCATATTTTGTTTATCTATTTATCTGTTGATGGGCACTTGGGTTGCTTCCACTTTTTGGCTATTGTAAATAATGCTGCTATGAACATGAGTGTACAAATATCTGTCTGAATCCCTGCTTTCAATTCTTTTGGGTATATACCCAGAAGTGGAACTGCTGGGTCATATGGTAATTCTATTTTTAATTTTTGGGGGGAACCACCATACTGCTTTCTATAGTGGCTATACCATTGGTATAGTGGCTATACCATTTTATATTCCCATGAACAGTACACAGGAATTCCAGTTTCTCTATATTCTCACCAACATTTGTTACTTTCTGTTTTATTTTAAATAATAGCCATACTAATGTGTGTGAAGTGGTATCTCATGATGGTTTTGATTTGCATTTCCCTAACAATTAGTGATGTTGAGCATCTTTTCATGTACTTATTGGCCATTTGTATATCTTCTTTGGAGAAATATCTATTCAAGTCCTGTTAGATCATTTTTAAATCCATTCTGCCAACCTGTCTTTTTGTGTGTGTGGTAAAATATATATAAAATTTACCATTTTAACCATTTTTAAATATACAATTCAGTGGCATTAAGTACATTCATAATGTTGTGCAACCATCATCAACCTCTGTCTTTTAATTGGTGAGTTTAATCCATTTACATTTAAAGTGATTACTGATATTGAAGGACTTCTGCCTTAGTGTTATTTTCTATATGTCATATCTTTTTTGTTCCTCAATCCTTCCAATACTGCCTTCTTTTGTGTTTGATTTTTTTTTCTAGGGTGCCATTTTGATTTCCTCTTCATTTCCTTTTCTGTATATTTCTTAGCTGTTTTCTTAGTAGTTACTACGGGAATTACAGTTAAAATCCTAAGATACAGCTGATTTATTATCAGAAACCATGGAGGCTAGAAATAAGTAGGAGGATATATTTAAAGTACTGATGGGAAAAAAATTGTCAACCAGGAGTTCTATATCCAGAAAAACTGTCATTCAAAATGAAGAAGTTAAGACGTTCCCAGACAAACAAAACCTAATGGAATTTGTTGCTAGTAGACCTGCCTGACAAGAAATGCTAAAAGGAGTCCTTCAGACTGAGACAAAAAAGCACTAGAGGAAGATGGGCACGGATGTTAGCCCAGGGCCAATCTTCCTCAAGAAAAAAGAGGAGGATTGGCAATGGACATTAGCTCAGGGCTAATCTTCCTCACAAAAAAAGGCAGTAAATAATAACTCAAAGCCATATAAAGAAATAAAGATCACTGGTAAAGGTAACTACAGGGTAAATATAAAAGCTAGTATTACTGCATTTTGGTATGTAACTCCTCTTTTTTGTTTCTTATATGACTTAAAAGACAGATGCATAAAACTAACTATAAATCCATGTAAACATGCACACATTCTATAAAGATGAATTTGTAACAATAACAACATAAAGGGGGTATGAAATTGGATAGGAGGAATTCATGTATACTATTGAAGCTAAGATGGTATCAATTCAACTTAGACTGTTATAAATTTATCTGTTTCTTCTTAAGTGCACTTTGGTAATTTGTGTCTTTCCATGTATTCTCCATTTCAACTAAGCTGTTCAATTTCTTGGTGTGAAGTTTTTCCTAATAGTTCCTTCTTTTTTTTTTTTATCTGCGGAATCTGTTGTGATGTTACTGCTCTCATTCCTGAGATTGGTGATTTGTATTTTCTCTCTTTTTTCCTGATGAATCTGGCTAGAGGTTTATCAATTTTGTTGATCTTAAGCAGCAGCTTTTGGTTTCATTGATTTCCTCTATTTTTCTGTTTTCTATATCATGGATTTCTGCACTGATCTTTTTTATTTCTTTTCTTCTGCATATTTTGGTTTCAGGTGGAAGCTGAAGTCATTGACATGAGAGCTTTCTTTTTTATATAATAGGCACTTAGTGCTGTGAATTTCTCTGTTTTAGAGGTGTCCCACAAATTCTGATGTGTTGTATTTTCATTTTTGTTCAGTTCAAAATATTTTCTAATTATTTGATCCAGAGGTTTGTTATTCAGTTTCCAAATATTTGGGGATTTTCCAAGGGTCTTTCTATTATTGATTTCTAATATAATTCCATTGTGATCAGAAAACATACTTTGTATGACTTAAATTATTTTTAATTTATTGAGACTTATGGCCCAGAATATGATCTGTCTTGATAAATGTTCTGTGTGAACTTGAGAATATGTATTCTGCTATTGTTAGGTGGAGTATTCTATAAATGTCAATCAGGTCAAGTTGGTCAATAGTGTTATTCAGATCTGCTATATCCTGCCTGATTGTCTACTTGTTTTATCAACTACTGGGAGAGTGGTATTGAAATCTCTGACTATAATTTGTGATTGTTTTTCCTTCCAGTTCTATCAGTTTTTGTTTCTTATATTTTGAAGCTCTCTTACTGGGCACATGAACATTTAGGATTGTTATGTCCTTGATTAATTAACCCCTTTGTCATTATGAACTGACCTTCTTTATCCCTGGTAATATTCTCTGCTCTGAAATCAACTTTGTCTGATGTTATTACAGCCCTCCCAGCTTTTGTTTGGCTAGCCTAAGCACAGTATATCTTTTTCCATCTTTTTGCTTTTACCCTATTTGAGTCTTTATATTCAAAGTACATTTCTTGTGGGTCTTGCTTTTTTATCCACTCCGACAATCTCTGCCTTTTAATTGGGTTGTTTAGACCATTTACCTTTAATGTGATTATTGGTATAGTTGGGTTTCAGTTTATCATCCTATTTGTTTTCTAGTTGTCTCATCTGTTCTTTGCTCCCCTTTTCCTCTTTTTCTGCCTTCTTCTGGATTACCTGAGTATGTTTTATTCCATTTTATCTCTTTTGTTGGCTTATTAGCTATAACTGTTATTTTATTAGTTGCTTTAGGGTTTAAAGTATACATCTTTTTTTGTTTTTTGGTTTTTGGGGGTTTTTTTTGCGAGGAAGACCAGCCCTGAGCTAACATCCACTGCCGATCCTCCTCTTTTTACTGAGGAAGACCGGCCCTGGGCTAACATCTGTGCCCATCTTGCTCTACTTTATATGGGACACCGCCACAGCAGGGCTGACAAGCAGTGCTTTGGCAGGCGTCCAGGATCCGAACCTGCGAACCCTGGGCTGCCAAAGCACGAACTTAACCACTGTGCCACCAAGCGGCCCCTAAAATATACATCTTTAACTTACCACAGTCCACCTTTAAGTGAAATTATAGGACCTCATGCATATCTGAACCTTACAATAGTATATTTCCATTTCTTGTCCATCTTTTATGCTATTGATGTAATATATTTTACTTTTACATATGTTAACTTGAATTATTTGAAATTTGAGATTTGTTTTATGGCCCAGAATATGGTCTATCTTGGTAGATGTTCTGGGTGCACAAACCTCACAATACTTATCATTTTTTTATAACAGTTACCTTTTAAAAAGATTTAATAAGAAAAATAAAATTATATGTTTACTCATTATATAGTTACCATTACCAGATCTCTTCATTTCTTTGGGTAGGTCTATATTTTTATTTGGTAGCATTTTCTTTTTGCCTGAAGAACTTCCTTTAACATGCCTTGTAGTGGAGATCTACTAGTGACGAATTCTTTCAGTTTTTATATATCTGAAGATGTCTTTATTTCACCTTTGTTTTTGCAAGATATTTTTGCATAATATTCTCCATTGGGAGCTTTTTTCTTTCAATACTTTAAAGATATTGCTTCACTGTCTTCTCACTTGGATTGTTTTGGGTGAAAATCTGATGTCATTCTTAACGTTGTTCCTCTGGACATAACATTTTTTAAGATTTTCTTTTTATCACTAATTTTGAGCAATTTGATTATGATGTGCCTTGGTATAGTTTTCTTCATGTTTCTTGTGTTTGGGGTTTGCTGTGCTTCTGGATCTGTGGGTTTATAGTCTTCATTAAGTTTGGAAAGCTTTTGGCCATTATTTCTTCAAATATTTTTATCCCCTCTTTCTCTCCTGTTCTTCTAGGCCTCTAATTATCCATATATTAGGCTGCTTGAAATTGTCCCACAGCTCACTGACGCTGTTTTATTTATTTATTTATTTTTTGGTGAGGAAGATTAGCCCTGAGCTAACATCTGTTGCCAAGCCTCCTCTTTTTGCTGAGGAAGATTGGCCCTGGGCTAACATCCATGCCCATCTTCCTCTACTTTATATGGGATACCACCACAGCGTGGCTTGATGAGCAGTGCTTAGGTCCACACCCAGGATCCGAACCTGCGAACCCCGGACCGCCAAACCAGAAGGTGAACTCAACCACTACACCACTGGGCCAGCCCCCTTTTTTAAAAAAAATTTTCCTGGATTCTCTTTTCTCTATGCATTTCATTTTGGATAGTTTCTATTGCTATGCCTTCATGTTCACTTATCTTTTCTTCTGCAGTATCTGATCTGCCATTAATCTCATCCAGTGTATTTTTCATCTCAGACATTATAGTAGTTTTCATCTGTAGAAATTCAACTTAGGTCTTTTTTATATCTTCCTTGTCTCTGCTTAACTTTTTGAGCATATGGAATACAGTTATAAAAACTGTTTTAATGTCCTCCTTAGGTCTAAGGTCTGTGTCAGTTTCTATTGATTGAGTATTCTCCTCATTATAGATTGTGTTTTCCTGCCTCTTTGCATGGTTGAGTATTTTTTAATGGATGCCACACATTATGAATGTTGCCTTGTTGGGGGCTAGATATTCTTGCAGTCCTATAAATCTTCTTGAGCTTTGTTCTGGAATGAATTTACATCATTCATCAACAATTTGATCTTTTCAGGTCTTGCTTTTATGATGCAAGGTGGGTCTGGAGCAGGGGGACACAAGGATGAGCTAGGCATTAGTGGAAGTGGATACATAAGCCCAGGCACTAACCATAGCAGTGTGGATAAGGGGAGAGTCAAAACTTGAGGGTGGCACTAAGCAACCTCAGCCCTGCCCTATCCCTCCCCTTCCTGAGGTGGCAGCTGCATGAAGAGGACAGGGAGGGCTGGAGTGTTCCCTGACTGGGCTTGGGGGTACCCTCATGGGATCTGAAGTCTCATCATAGGAACAAACGGGGCCTCAAATGCAGCCCTGAAGTAGCTACCAGCACAGAGCTGTCCAGGAATAGAGCTGTGTTCCCTTTCTGCCTTACACCAGCTGATCCCACCAAGGGCCTTGGGAAGTCATCACACTGCTCAGGGCCTCAACTTACTTGTTTGTAAATTGGGGTCGCCCTACCTGACCCGCCTAGCTCAGAATGGTGTTCTGTCCTGGGACTAAAGGAAGTAAAAGCATGCTGAGTCTCTGACACTGAGACCTCAGCCCTTTCCATACACTGGCCTAGCCAATGTGACCACCAAGCCTGCTCCTAGAGGGTGCTCAAGATATGTGGTCAGAAGCCCTGAGGATGGGGACGAAGGTTGGGTGTGTGAGCAGCCTGGGTTCTAAAACCTATCCTTGATCCCCACTTCCTTACAAGGTGAGGCAGGCCCTGCCTGGGGAGGTGGCCTCCTCCCTCTACCCTCAGCTCTGATAGAAGCCTTGGATGCATGGTCTCCCTATTCTCCAGACTTAAAAGTCTTAGAACACCAGAAAGTCTACCTTGGAGCCTCCAGACTCAGGTGTTTCTCTCATTCCTTTCCCTTTATTGCTGATTCCCCACCACAGTCAGATGGTGGTGTCTAGAGGCAAGAGACCAGAGTTCCCACCTGCCCTCTGGTTCCCAGCTGGGTCATCTCTGCACCAGACCTGCCCTCATCCAACCTTCTCTGGAAGGGCCTGAGGAAACTGAGGCCAGACCAGACCAAGTGGCTCAACCATGTCCATGCCATTGGCTGCCTCTGGCAAGAAAAGGGTGACCCCAGGCCATCCCTGTATCTCCAGTAGCATTTGAAGACCCAGGAGGGTCTCTGTCTGGTTCAGCTGCCACAACTTTTATGTTCTTGAGTGGCTTCCATCACTTGCCAGTCTGGAGTTTTCCCAATTGTGTATGATTTTGGTGGGGGGAGAGAGGGGTCTGGTACAAAACTATGCACATGTATGTAAACACACACATTATTTGAGGTAATTGTAGATTCACATGCAATTTAAGAAATAATAGAGATCCCTGTACACTTTGTCTAGCTTCCCCCATTGCTAACTTTGGCAAAACTATAGTATAATATCATAACCAGGATACTGACATTGGTAAAATCCACCAGTCTTATTCAGATTTCTCCACTAAGTGTGTGATATTTTAATTATCAATCCACGAAAGTTTCGACCCAAGCTTACCTACTTAGTAAGTTACCTGTGACGGAGGGGGACTTCACCTCACTGCTCCGTCAGTGCCCCCGAAAACCGGAAAGGGGTTAACGGGGAATTTAACATTCCGGGTATGCTATGTGCCAGGCTCCTTAGCCATGTCATGGTTTAATCCTCACAGCGGCCTGTTTTATAGACGTTAAGACTGAGGCGCAGAGACGGTGTGTGGGTGGCCCCAGGTCCAATGGCTGGGCAGGAGCTAACCCAGGCCTGCCTACTCCACCCTCTGAGCACAGCCCAGAGGGCCAGGCTGTGCTAGGAGGCTTGGAGGGCTCCACAAACACTGACGGAGGCCTTGAGGGTCCCGGGCAGCGTCCTGAAGTGAAGGGACGCGCCGCCAGTCGCCACACGCCCAGGCTAAACGTCGGAGCGTGGCTTGGCCCTATACCTGGGCTCCAACCTGAGGACCAAGTGAGACGGACGCCAAGTCTCTCCCTGGGATGCGAGCTCCCGGCGCGGGCGCGGGGCCGGGGTCCGCCCTGGGGGACGCCGGGAAACCGCGCGCGCCCCGCCCCTCCCTGCGCTTTCCTCCCCCCGCTGCGCAGCCCTCGGCTGCCCCCTGCAGCCGTGGGGTGGACCCTGCAGCCCGGGCCATCCCCGCCTTCGCACCGCCCATACCCCGCCTCCGGATTGGTCGCTCCAGAAGTCTCCGGGGGCCGTCCGCCTTCCGCCACCGGATTGGCTGTGCCCCTGCGCTGAAGCCCCGCCCATTTCCCCGGGTCCTTTGATCACGCGCCTGCCGGCTCTTCCGGGGCCCGGGAGCCAACCGAGGGCGTTACTGTCCGGGCTGCAGCGGCGGGAGGTAAGGCATGGCCGGGTTGGATGGGCTGCAGAGCGGCAGCACGGGTCCACGCCTCGGGGTGCCGGGATTCCAGGATGCCCAGGCCCCTGTGCGCTCCCCACAAATACTCCTCCCTCGTCCTGAGCCTCCCAGCGCTCAGGAACCACCTCCCGCTTGCCTTTGCTGGTCCGCGTCCTAGAAGCGCCCTGATACCCTCCCCACCTCGGCATGTCCCCTCGACCACGGGACGGTGTGCATGCGACTGGGCAAGCCCGGTGCCCCCACGGACACCGAGACAGTAGCTCATACCTTGCCCTCCGCTGGAGACCTAGGCGAACCGGGGTCAGGGACCTTGGGGCATCTGCGTGCAGCTGCCCATGGACAGTTTCCTTGCATCTATCGATCGGAGCTGACCCTCTCCACACTCCGCCTGTCAGCCCAGGCCAGGAGGGGAGGGACCTGGGTGGAGCCCTGGGTGGGGACCAGAAGGAGGTGACATCACCTCACAGATACAATCCAGCCCTGCCCACCCTGGCACGAGACCGATAGGGTAGAGGGTGTGTAGGCTATATGTCTGGAGTGACACCAGGGACAAGGAGGGCATAGGGTCTATAGCCTGAAGTGTGGAGATTGGACCAGACTGAGGTGGGCTCCTTCAAATGCTCCTAGGCCCTCCCTAGGCCACAGTGCAGGACCCTCATATTTTCACCTCATCTTCCTGTTTTGCTTCTCTGGATAGGTGATGGCAGCCCAGTGCCCCAGGAGGTCGGGGCAAGCAAGAGCTGGGAACTTACATCTAGCCTTTCCCCAGGAGTTGAGATCTGCAAATGTTTGGTCAGCACCTGAGCTAGGCCCCACCCTGATTTGCGGATAGGAGCTGGGCAGGGCTCAGGCCCTGAGTCTGGGCCTCCCCTTGGTGCCCTTTACACCCAGGATTTGCTGAGAGTCATTAGAGGGTTAAACCCAGCAAGGGTTGACCTGGACCACCCCTTGTCCCAGTGCCTGCCTGACCTAAGTTTTCATGTATCACCAGCTCTTGGGAAGGGATCGAGCCTGGACATCACCCTAAGCGAAATTGATAACCTCCCTTCCTCTTCCCCAGGGAGCCCAGTGGAGGCGCCCTCCCGAGGCACCACTGCTCATGCTGACTGCCCAGCCCTCCGGCTGCTGATGTCATGAGTAACACCACAGTGCCCAATGCCCCCCAGGCCAACAGCGACTCAATGGTGGGCTATGTGCTGGGGCCTTTCTTCCTCATCACCTTGGTCGGGGTGGTGGTGGCTGTGGTAAGGAGCCCTCACATTACACGCTATACACCCACACCTTTGCTAAGGCGGGGCTGGGTGGGCCTGGTCCAGTCTGCACACAGCATCTCCGCTGTCCTGCTGTTAACAGGAGTGGAGGGTGTGGAGGTGGGTTCCTCTCACTTGTGGGCCATCCTGGGCTCAGCAGCCTCCACAGTGCTGTGTCTCTGTTACAGGTAATGTATGTCCAGAAGAAAAAGCGGTGAGTGTCGCTGCCCCCACTGCTACCTCCCTTGCATCCTGCTTAGATTTCTTCCCATAGGATCTGAGTTCTCTGCATACATGTAAGATGCTCCTCAGCCATCCTGATACAAGCGTGAAATTCACTAAACCCTATTGTTAGGTTTTCCTGCCCAGACTCAGCTTACCCACTGAGAGGCCCCTTGTAGAATGGGGCATGTATTCTTAGAGCCCTATTGTGTCTCAAAAGGCACCCACTGGATGTGCTCTTGCTGGGGGAGTGGAGACAGGGCAGTCAGGTGTTTGAAGAAGGGAGTGGGCCCCCCTGGGCTGAGCCCCCTCCCCTACTCCCCAGGGTGGACCGGCTTCGCCATCACCTGCTCCCCATGTACAGCTATGACCCTGCTGAGGAGCTACATGAGGCTGAGCAGGAGCTACTCTCTGACGTGGGAGACCCCAAGGTGAGCACACAGCAGGCAGGGAGAGTCGGCAGAGGTGGGTCTGCTCTGTTCTCACCTGTCCTCACCCCTGAGACCAGAGCCTGGTTCTGCCCTCAGCCCTCCCCATCTGGGCTGTGACTAGTGGGCTGCCTCCTCCAAGGCTGTGCTGTGGACTCCAGGGGCCAGAGCCCAGCCCTGTGGTGTGATCTCCTCCCCCACAGGTGGTACATGGCTGGCAGAGTGGATACCAGCACAAACGGATGCCCTTGCTTGATGTCAAGACATGAGCTGATCTTCAGAACCGTGATGTCCTAGAGTGTCCAGGGCCCTGTGGTCTGCTGCCTCCCCTTCCACTTGCACTCACCCAGCTCCTCTTGCTGGGTACTGGGTCTCTATTCCTCCTCAGGTCCATCCCCAGTGGCACCCATTTCCTAAGCCCCTGCATAGCAGCCTGCCCCCACCATCACCTAACTGCCCCCCAGGCCTTCAGTCCCTTGTGGGCTAAGCCTACCACCCACTCCCAGGCGCTAATGGGAACTTTTTCCTTTTGGGGTGGAAGGGTGGCTGGGAAACAGAGCTCTGCCCTCTCCGTGGGCACCTTTCTCTGGCCCTCCCCGATTTGGCTTTGGCAGTTTCCATGATGACAGGGCCTGATGTATAGTATTCAGTATATATATTTTGTAAATAAAATGTTTTGTGGCTAGGGGTGTGGCTGATTTCTTCAAGGCAGGCTGAGGACTCCAGTGCTTTCTCCTCCCCCCACCCCGCCCCAGCCTGAAGAGCTGGGCACCGCACCTCGAGCCACCCTCACCCACTCGATCCCTGGTTCCTACCCTTACCTACCCCAGGCACCCACCACAGAAAAGACTCAGGTCCAGAAAAGGATATTTTTTTATTCAAGTAACTGCAAATAGGAAACCAGAGGGGGGCCCCAGGCTGGGACAGATAATGGCTGCCTCCTCCCCTACAGAGCAGGGGGGAGGTGGCCCCCACACCCTCACAGTCAGCACACTGCCACAGCATCCTAGGGGCAGGGCCCCACCTTCCCTGGGACTGGGGTAGTCATAACCCAGCCTGCTTTGCCCAGGCCCCTTCCCCTCAGAGCATCTTGGAGGAGGGGAATGTGGGCAGAACAGGAGGAGGCAATGAGGATGAACATTTGGCGCTGGTAGCAGCAGCAATGACGGATGTCTAAGATAAAACATTGAACAAAAAACAACACAACTGTCCAGAGGTAGTTTGTGAACAGAGGAAAGATGGAACCAGAACCTTGGGGGGTGGGGAGGAGCAGAAGGGTGGGAGTGGGCAAGGCTAGCTCCTTGTTATTAGTGCCCCATGTGAGGAAAGGGGAAACTGAGGCCTAGAGTGGAAGCAGATAGGGTTGGGGAGTGGCTCCAGCCCACCTTGGCTGCCACAGGGAACCTGGGCAGCCTGGCCCTCACCTGGAAAATAGGGGACTGCATTTCCATCACTGCAGTAGACTCCAGGGTGAGGACAAGGTGGGCTGGAGCCCGCTGAGAGGGAGCAGGGGGCTCAAACTCCTCCTGCCTTCCTTCCTGCCTTCCTGTGCCCTAAAGGGGGCTGTCCAACCTAGTGCAGGCACTAGGCAAGATGGGGAAGGAAGAAAAGTGGGTGTGAGCCACCCTTGGTGAGACACAGGATGGTTGGGGACATCTTGGGGCCAAGCACCCCTCTCCAGAGGCCACACCTGCTGCCAGTCTAGTGGAGTGGGGCATGTCAGAATGAGATGGGGCTTGGGCCCCTTTTAAGGCCAGGGGAGCCCTCCCAGGCCCCTTAGTGGGAAGTGAGAAGGAAGAGTGGGGGAGCAGAAGGGACCCCCCCAAACCAAGAGCCCAGTCAGCAATGTCCCCGCATCTGAGGGAGTGGGGACGCAGCAGGTGCAGGGTGCAGCTAAGTGGGAAGTCAGCTTTGTCCGGGAGGGCAAGTGTGTGCGCGTGGGTGACGGGTCGTTGGGAACTGAGACCAAAGGAAAACTGCTCCCAACTCGGGCCTCGGGGGCCCTGCGGCGGCCGGTGGCTGTGTAGTGTGGTGGTGAGGGCACAGGTGGGTGGTGATGCGGGGGCCTGGGGAAGGGGCGGGGGCAGTGGGAGCGGAGCTGTCCAGTCCCAGAAGGAAACTGCTCCTCGGGAGGGAGCGGGCAGCACGATGCGGCGCGGTCACTGCTCCTCCTCTGAGGACTCCTGTGAGATGCCCTCTTCTTCCTCTTTCTCCTGAGAGGTGGGCAGGGCCATCAGCAGGAGTGCCAGGCCTGGCCCCCTCCTCTCCCACCCCCAGTCAGGGAAGGGGGCACAGGCCAGGCTCACCCCCACCCCTCCCTGCACTCCCTGGCTCTCCAGAAGGGGGATGAGTCAGGGCTGAGTGTGTGGGTGACTCAGCAACCTCCACGGCCCAGTTTCATTCATAAAAAAGGAAGAATTTAAAGGGAGGGAAAAAAACCACACACATGCTGCTCTCACACGGAGCCAGGCCCCCTTGGCCCCTGGTCCCATGGTGGGGGGGACTGGGCAGAACTCAGTGCAGCCCTGAGCTCGAGGAAGAGAGGAAGTGACTGGCTCTCCCGGGAGGAGAGGAGGTGGCCAGGAGAGGAAATGGGAAGGGAAGGGGTTGCTGGAGGGTGCATGAGCCCTGCCTGGTGGGTGCAAGAGAACCAAGTGGCCTTGCCCGAAGGGGCAGCTCTTGGGCTGTGGAGTGGCCACGGCCGCGGGCTGACCCGAGGCCAGGGTGGGGAGGAAGGGGAAGTGTGTGCCGCCGGGGCTCACTCACTGGGCGGGAATGTCGGGACACCACACGGGCCTGCGGCCCCCGTGCCAGGCACAAACTCCAAAACAACTTGTTTCCTGTTACTCACTCCTGGGGCCCGGCCAGCACCCCTAACCCCCCTCACCCCTGTGGTGGTTCAGCTCGAGGAATAAACACCTCATGGAGTTCAGGGAGCCCCAACTGCAGTGTGCACCCACTAGAGGCAGTCTCCTGACTCAGCCCGCCTACTTCCACTACCAGCTATTTGGGAGCCCAGAAATGGATGGTGCCTCACTGTGAGGCGGGGCCTCCACGTGGGAAGGCATCATGGTAAGGACAAACCTCACCCCTTCCCCGTGTGGCCTCCTTTCATTTCTATAATGGGAGGCAGACTAGATGACCTCCAAGTTCTCCCTCGAAGTTCTGAGTCTGCTCTAGAAGCAGAGGAAGGAAAGGTAGGGACAATCCTCCCCCAGAAGTAGGGATGCCTTAGGGCAGGGCATGGGTCAGGTCTGGTTTGTACCTGGGACCCTTCACGTCTCAGGGACACAGCCCTTTAAAAGCCCTGAGCTGGGTGCCAGGAGCCCGGGCCCTGGGCAAATCCCCTCCCCTTCCTGGCCTGGGTAAAATGTGATGTCTACCATTCCCAGCCCTGCAGCTCAGGGAGAGCAGTCTTCCCGTGGCGGGCACACAGCGGGATCAGGCATCACCCATTCTTTAACACCCTCCACAGGAGAGCCGAGCCACCGCCGCCCCTTCAACCTACCAGTTTTTTGGGTCTGCCCCTTGGTTTCCTCCCTGGAGTTGTGGTGGTTTTCTAGATGGTCAGAGAAAAGATCCACTAAGTCAAAAATGCCCCCGACAATACTCACCCAATGACCAGTGCCCCGGATGGTGAGGAGACCAGGGAGGGGCAGAACTACCTACCTCCGCTCAGGGCAGCCCAGGCCTCTCACCCAGGCAGGCCCACCCGAGTCCAGCTGGTGATGACTGGCCAGCCACACTGCCCCCCCCCAACATACACACACGCCCCCCACTCCCTCCTCCACCCATGACTCAGAGGATATGAGTCGTGTCTTAGAAAAAAATAAAATAAAAAACAAAACAACTTCTCTGAAAGGCTGATGCCACTCTGAATCTGGCCATTCCTGCTTATCCCCACTCCCTCAGGATCCAGGAGACCCTGGGAAGAACATTCTCAGCCCAGGGGCTGGGGGAGCTGCCCCTTCACTCTTCCCACCGCACCTTTCTCCAGACCAGGAAAGCTGCAGGACTTCTGACTTGATTTCCCCATCGTCCTGGGCAGGACCAAGGCCCCAGAAGCGAGGCCTCAGTCATCACCCTGCTCTCCCCAGTGAGCAGACTCATCACCGCCAGTACGGCAGGGAAGTGGGTGCAGTATCAGGACCAGCCAGCCCCTTCCCAGACCTGCCCTGCTGTGGCCATGAGGAGGGTCCTCCTCCCCATCTCCCAGGAGCAGCCCCACTTCAAGCCTCACCCGGGTCTTGGCAGCGCCCTTGTTTTTGCTCCCCTTTGGTCGGCCCCGAGGTCTCTTAGGTGTTGGCACTTCACTGGGCTCCTTCTGTAAAGACAGATAAGGCAGGGACACAGATGCCACCTGTCCCACCTGCCCTTCTGTTAAGAAGACAGCCCTATGCCCCACACCAGCAGGGTTAAATCAAGCCATCACCCCAACTCGGACACCCACAGGAACCATGGCAAGCCAGTGGATTCAAGTTCTCAGTCTGACCATCTTTTCAAAGCCCCTTCCCTCGCTTCCTGGTGACAACGAAATGACGAGGCCAGAAGACCCCTGGGGAAGGTGTCATGGGGGCAGAAAGACAGTGTTGGGCAGCTCCGCCACTGACTAGCTCTAAGATCTTGGGCAACACACTTGATGCTTGGGCCTCAGTTTCCTCCTCTGTAAATAGCGACAAGGCTTATCTTGCAGGGTGTCATGAAAACTAACTGAAGAATGTCCAAGCCTAGCACTGGGCCATGGTCACTGCCCGCCCTCTCAGATGACACATGCTGGCGACTGCAGGGGATGCAGAAGAGGGGAAAGGATCCCCCTCCCCCCTAGAGGGAGCCTCCAGCCTCTACCTGCAAACTGGACTGTGTCCCAGGGAGAAGGAATTATGCTGAGATCTTGGAACCCCAGAGATCCCTGCCTTTCTTGCTGTTGAAACGACAGTGAGCCCGAGACAGAATACAAAGCTGCTACATAATGCACAGAAGCTGGGCATAAAGGCAGTTTCCCAGGATGGCTGCCCACGGGCTGTTTGTAACTATGGTCCAGTAACCCAACACCCCTTCTCTGACACCCCCCACTGACCCCAGCTAACAAACGGGGGGGCGTGGCCAGGGACAATGACAAGGAAGCCAGACTAAGACGATGAGCACCGCCCCCATACACTGTGGGCTCTGAAAGAGGCAGCTGAATTCCAACACACATCAGACTCTTCATGGCTCATGTCTCCCAAGGAGCCAGTGCAGCCCACCGTCTCCACCTGACGGATGGGGAAGCCTGAGGCCGGATGTATCCTGCCTGCCACGGAAAGGGTGAGGATCCTTCTCCATTCCCTTCCTCCCCTCTTCTCTTCCCCAGGAAAGGAAAGTAACTGGGCTTCACCAACAGCTGCCCCTCTGCGAGAGAATCCGATATCTCCACCGCCTAACAGGTAGCCCCCACAGCCTGACTGGCCATGCTCCCTAGGGTGCCCCTCAGTGCCAGGATGGCCTTCTAACCCCATGGAACCTTAGGTGGGGACAGCACCAGGGTTCCAAGGGTCACTCTGCCACCAACTTCTCAACATTTTGACTTCTTGGGCTTTAATTTCCTTTTACAGAGCCAGGGGCAAAGCCCAGTCCAGGGCCAGTCAAAGTGAAGCTCATGAACTGGCCCAGGAACTTCTTATTACTGCCCTGGGACGAGCAAGTATAGATATTGACAATAAGTATTTAAAAACGTTTGTAGTAAATTGATGGAGTAATATTATGTGCAATGAATCTAATGAATAAAAACCCTGGGCTTATGTGTATATGTATATTTTATGTTTCTATAATTGATCTTTGCTGTGTTTATAAAACACACTGGTCCCTGGTGGACTGGAAATAAAGGGTGGGTAGTTTACAGTGTAAGCACTAGCCTATGTGACCACAGGCCTGGACTTTCTGGCATGCCCCCACTTCTCTCCTGGGGTCCCAGGAGGATCTGACCAGGGTTGGCGTGTGCAGGGTGCGCAGGCATGTGGTGGGGGACACATAGGAATGATTCTGCACTCGTCTATTCCTGTTTTCACCTGCTGAGACGCCTGGCACCTCCCTAGCCCAAAGGGGTAAACCAAGGCAAAGGTTTGGACACCCACCTGACTCCCTACCAGCGCTGTCCCGGGACTCACCGGAGGCTGCTTGCGCGGCCTACCCCGCCCTCGCTTCTCAGTGCCGTCCTTCTCCTGCTTGGAAGCCAACGGCTGGCTGGACTTCGAGCTCGACTCACTCATCTTCCCTTCTCTATGAAGCAGGCGGAGGAGCGATGGCTGGGATGCTGGGAGGCAGAAAAGTTGTTTTAAACAAAACATCTTGCTTCGGTCACCCCCTACCCCTCACACTCCTGCCCTCAAAGTACACTGCAGGAAACTGCCTATTCCCAGGGGTACCCAGGATTCCTACCCTGCCTAGGATTGGGGAGGGTCTGCCCAGCCCCAGCACGCTGCCGCAGGGTGGGGCTAGGCCGTTGGCGCTAATCAGCTCCTTATCTCCTGTTCAGAAGGGTTCTTTGTTGTCCTGCCACCCCCCCACGGGGCCCAGGCACAAGAACACAGCCAGCTCAGAAGTGGCTCTGTGGGTGAGGCCACCCTGGGAAAAGCGGGAGGTCCTCACACTGCCAGGGCCCCCTCCCTCTGGCCAGCTGCCCTTTCTCTTTAAGAAAAAAACCAAGCCTGGGTAGCTCACAGGGAACAACGGGGGGAAAGGTAAGCAGAGAGTATGAGCCCTGGGCACCTGGCAGTCACGGACATCAAGCCCCCGCCCACCTCGCCGACAGCCCACCCACCTGCCCAGGCCCAAGCCTCGGGACCAGACACCACAAGGGCCAACCATGACACTCCAAACCAATTCCACAGCCAGGTTTGGTACCCACCCCACCAGTTCTCTCTGCTCTCTCCTCAGGTAAAGCCTTGGGGGTTCAAAGTTGGGAGGGGGGAAGATGACTGAATGCAGTGGGTGAGGTGAGGGGAGGACAGAGAACCCAAAGCTGACAGGTGGGTCTCCTCCTTTCCCTTACCCCTCTTTGATGCCTGCTAACAGGTCAAGGATTTCTCCAGCTGAGATAGACCCTGCTAACAGATCCAAGCTGGCCCCCTGGAGCCCTGGCAGGGCAGATCCTAAAAGCTTCTTGGCCCTTTTCTAGCATCTTCTCTCTTCTTAGAGGCCTGTTTGGATTTAATCAGCCCCTCCAATTTTGAGTATACCTAAAACCTCCAGCTGCAAGGAGTGCCTGCCTCCTTTTAGAGGCTTAAAAAGGATAGCAGGGGTCCCCCCACATCCCTATCCCACAGTGAGGGTCCTCCCAATTATCCCCAAATTACAGACAGAGGCACGACCTGGGAGATGGTTAAGGCACCTGCCTCATCGACCTCTCCAGAATATAGTTAAAAATGTTTAAACGACGGGAAATTTTCACTCAAAACGGGAACTACAACAACTTGAACTCAATCAGAGAGGAAAACATTTTTGCCAACTTGTGACTTGCGTAGGGCCCGAGGCCCCCATCCTCAAAGAATGGGGATGCTCCAGACTGCAGGACTTGGTAATTATCCTATTTTATAATACTTCAAACTTGCAGACCCTTTTAAACAGGCTGGTTGGTGATTTCTCTTGCCCCGTCAGTAGTGGCTTGGCCCGCTCTGTAATTACCGGCAGTTATTAGAATCTTATATTACACCACAGGTCTTCCTTCAAACTAAACATCAAAATTAATCAGCTAAATGAGTGCTGACCTCACAGGTCTGCCGACGGCCCCCTCACAAAGGGGTTCCAGTTGGTGGAAGCCAGCCCCTAAGCCCAGAGAACCTGGGCCTGGTCTGCCTGGGGATGCTGGTGGGTCTCGCTGGAAGCTCTTGCATCATCTGGGGCTTCCTCCCACGTCTGGCTGCTGGGGACCCCTCTGATCCACTCATCCACCCCCGGGGATCCAGGCCTCCACGAACTGAATGAAGGGCTGAGGCCCTCTCTGGTGAGACCAACAAATGCTTGTCTCTTCCACCTGTTTCTGAACGTCAGCCGCCTGGCTTGGCGAAGGCACATCTAGGGCCCAATCTCAATCCTTCAGTTTGTAATAAACCCTCTGGGCCTCAAGCTTGTCCCCTCCGTACACCGTGCACGGAATATGTGCTCCACAAATGCTTAGGGTACCCGCAGGAATGACCCTATGAGATTATCACGAGGTTCCCTTGTTTTCCAAAAAAAAAAAGTAGCCCAGAGAGGCCTGATGAATTGCCCAAGGTCACACAGCAAGTTGGCGATCAGGACGGAATAGGTTCCTGGCCACCGTTCTAGCCCGCCACTTTCCTTACCCGCCTGGAGGCCGGCTAAAGTGCCTCTCACCCCCTGCTCCAGACCCGGCCCGAGGGTGACTCTGCAAGTGTCTGCGCCCGGCCGTTGCAGGTCGGCCGGCGGGAGTAGGGGCCAGAGCGCGCAGGGGGAGGGGCGCAGGCCGCTCTTGCAGGCGCGGGAAACCGGTGCACCCCGACCGCATGCACCGCCACGCGGGTGCACCCGGCCCCACTTCCTGCCAGAGGGGGCACCCAAGCCCGTCTTGGGGCAGGAAACCTGGCGCGCGCGGGTGATAGGAAGAAAGCCACCTCCCTCCGCGCCCTCCCCGCAAAATAAAACCCTAGAAAAAAAAATTGAAACGGGGAGTCAAAGGGACTAGTACCAACAGAGCCCAGCAAAGCAGAGAAACCAGTTTGTGGGGGCGGAGGGCAGGCCCGGCCTGGGGGCTAAAGAGGCGCGGGCCGGGCCAGAGGTGGGGTCGGGGTTAAGCCCCAAACCCAGGCCGGCGGTTCGGCCTTATGTGCAGAGGGGACACCAGGAGAACTGCCAAGCGGGAGTAAGGCCGAATTGCGGGGTTCCTACCCATCCCCCTCACTTCTAGAACTTCCCCACGCTGCGAGGGGCGCCCGGCCCCCCACTCTCCCGCGGCGCCGCAGCCTGTTCCTCTCCCCGCCCCCCACGCCCAGGGCCCGGGCTCGGGCTCGGACGGGAGCGGCGGCCGCGCGAGGTGCACCGGGCTCCGCCGGGTGCACAACTCGCGCTCGCCGCAGCCGCGCGCCCCCTCCCCCACCGCGCGCCTTTCCCGGGTCCCCGCCCCCCGCGGAGGGCGCCCGCGACGCGGGGGAAGGGGTGCGGGCGCCCTCCCCGCGGCGCCGGGCCCCGCCGCCCGCCCCCGCGCCGCGCGGCCCTCCCCCGCCGGCGGCTCGCGCAGCCCCGGCCTGGGAATAAAGCCGGAGGCGCGCGCTGCAGCCCGGGCGGCTTGCAGGAGGGGCGGCGTGCAGGCGGGGGCGCGGGCGCCCCCCTCCGCCGCCGCCGCCGCGGGCCCCGGGGACGACTCACCGCGAGCTCGGCCGCCGGCCTGCGGTGCGCGCTCCGGGCTGCCGGGAGCGACGGTGCTGGGCGCTGAGGACCGGCCTGGCTCCGCCGCCGCCGCCGCTGGTAGCAAATGCGGATCTGAAACCGGGAGAGAAAGCAGAGGCGCTCAGAGATCGCCGCCGCCGCGTGCTCGCCGCCCAGGCCCCCGCGGGGTATTTATATGTCACATCCAGGCGGGGGGGGACACAAATATGCCCCCTCCCCCGAAGGATGGCGAGGGGCAGGAAGCTAGGCACGGCCCGTGTGCGGCCTCAATAAATAAATAATTTAATTAAATGATAGATATAAAAAAAAAGAAGCCACCGGAGGGGCCGCGAACTCACGCCTTCTTGGAGCCGCGCCAGCGCCAGAAATAGCCCGGGCTCGGAGTCCCAATTAGAGGAGCGCAGCCCCGGCTCAGGGGAGCTTAAAAAGAGCGACCCAGGGGCAGGGGGGACGGGCCCGCCCGCGCCAGCCGTGTCACTGAGGGGGGGCGGGGCCATGCAAATGAGCCCGGGGATTTAAAAGGGCGGCCGCCCGCCAGCCGCCGCCGCCGCCGCGCGGGTGGGTGCCCACTGTGGGGAGGGGCGCACCGTGCTCGGCGCCTGGGGGCGGGTGCGCGGTAGGCCTGGGCTGGGAACCCGAGGCACGGGCCCACTCCTCACTGTCCCGGGCCGGGAGACGTGGGAAGGTGCACAGAGGGATCACCAAGGAGCTTTTCGCGGAGGGAGGGCGTCTTTACTGCCTGGAACGGGGTGGGTCCGCGGGAGAATCACCTCTAGGGCCCTTCCGGGCGTGTGGGCCGGCCGCCCGCGGGCGCGTGGATGTGGGCGGGCGTTCGTGCCTGCGGGGGTCCGCGCGGGCGGAGCGGGTGGAGAGAAAGGCGCCTGTTGGAGAATTCCGCGGCCTACTCGCCGCCCCCTTCGCCCAGATCCGCGGCTCGTAGGTTTCCCCTGGGCGGACAGGTGTCAGCATGTGCATTTCAGTGCCAGCCTGCGTGTGGCTGACTGGTGAAATACAGGTCTTGTGAAATTCAAACGTGAAACTTGTGAAACCCAGAGTTTTAATTCATTAATGGCCGCGAATGAACCGCAACCAAGGTGCAGTCTTCAAGCGAAACAAACGATTGGTTCGTTTGCAGGTAAACCCGAGGGAGGATACATTCATTTAGGTGACCTGGATGGTGTTCTGGAGCCACGTGGTCCCACTTTGTGCCCTGGCCCCCTCTGCTGACTCTTTTAAAAAATAAAGAGTATGAGCCAGTGGTCGCCTGGAAGCAGTTTGAGGGCAGGGACGGCGTCTACGCACGCCGTCCCCGCCACGCCTGGCCTGTCCGGCGCCTGGCTCAACAAAGACTTGTTGCACGATCGAGAAGGAAGCCAAGTGGGAAGATGGCGGGGCGGGCGGTGGGAGAAGAAAGGGCGCTGTCACAGGCGCGCCCTGCAGGCCGGGCCCGGGGCCTTCGCGGGCGCACCTCCCCGCCCCTGGTCTCTGAGGCGGCCTTCCACACCTCCCGTGATGCAGGGAATTGCAATGCGGCCCAGTGACACACGGCTGTGACTCATGTTTTTCTTTGCTCCCCTTCTTCCTCCCCGATCGGCCGAGGCCCCGGCCCAGCCCCCTCCTCAGGGGGCGAGCCGGCGGTGAGGGGGGACGCCAGGAAAACCCTGAGCCTAGAGTGGAGGCGGGGTGGGGAACCAGAGGGGCCGGGCCTCCTAGTTTCAGGAATGTTTCAGGAATGTTTCCGGTGGGGGTTGGGAGCAGAGCCGGGAGTGGGCCCAGCCCCCACCCGGGGCAGCGGGCTGGCGCTCTGGGCCGGGGGCAGCACGTGCTCCGCCGGGTAGGGGCGGGGGCGCCGGACGGGAAGGCGCTGGGGGCCGATGGAGCGGGTTCGGAGAGGAGGGCGCGGGCCTGGGGCCGGCCGGGCTCGGGGTGGGCCGGGAGGCCGCCCTCCGCGCGCTGGCTCCCCGCCTGGCGCCCAGGTGAAACACAGTCCCAGAGAAGTCCCCAGGCTGCTCCTGGAGGGGAGAGGAAGTCACCGAAGGGCGGCCTGAGGGGAGAGGAGGGCGAAGGGAGACCGCGAGGGAGCGGCTGGGGGAGGGGCGGCCTGCCCCTTTGTCTGGGGCGTGGGGCTGGGGCGGGGTGGATGGCGCGCCGCTCCCTCGATCTTTGCGCCCTGCGCCCCAAGCGCGCGCTTAGTAGGCCTAGAGTAGAGTTGGCCGGAGGGCCTCGAGTTGCCGGCTCCAGAACCTTTGCAGCGTTGAGTGGAAGAAGGATCCTTCATCTCTTACCCTAGCCCTCTCCTGTCACAGGCCCATGCCAGCAACCGTGGTCCCCATGTCTGAGCCAGGGATGGCCGCCATGGCCTCGCGCCCCTAGACACAGCCCTCCCCAAGGCCGCCTAGGCTGCTAGGCCCGGGCTCTGGGGCTGACCGCCAGGGAGGCGTGGGGAGGGTCCTGATAGGCCCCTCCCCTGGACGCAGCTAACCTCGGGGTAGCTCTCCCTGTCCTGGTGGCATGTGGCGGTCCCCACGAGGGAGGTGGGGAAGGGAGAGGGACTTCCGCCTCGAGTGGGCTGTGGGAAAACTTGGCCAACTTTCTGGCCCACTTCTAACAAGCCGACTTGATCTTATTTTTCCTACTTATTTTCCCCTCGTCCTGATTTCCTCACCAACTTGTTTTTTACGTTGTATTATGTGTATTTTTGTAAGCCACCTCAACCTCTCTGGAAGGAGGCAGGTATAAATAAATTTGTAGGCAAATATAGTAGCTTGTTCCGGTCCAGGATTACCCACACCCTTGAAATCCACATAACTCTGGCCACTGACCCCTACCTCCATGCTTTCTGGATTGCAAATGCCCGAATTCACTTCCTTTCCTTCCTTCCCTCTTTTGGTAAGTATTTATTAAGCAGAAGGGTGAGTGGTAGGGATAAAAAAAAAAAAGAATAGGAGGTAGTCCTTGCCCTGGTGAATTTCGTGTCGGGAGGAATCAGAACCAGGAACACACCAGAGAAAGCTGAGTAACAATCCGGGAGATGCCAGGAGGCAGAAAGCACTCATTCATTCATTCAGTGTTTATTGAGGACCTACTGTGTACCAAGAATTGGTCCACACTCTTGGGGTGCAATCAATGAACAAAGCAAAGTTCCCTGTGCTCTTGAAACTTAGACTAGGGGTTTAGGTGCTTAAAGAGAGAGAGAGAGAGTAGGTGCTGTCTCTTAGAAAGATGGTAGGAGGAGAGAGGATGGGAGCTCTGGTAGTCAGGGAAGTGTCCTGGAGGCCTCGATGGGATTCGGATAGGTGGGGGGCTGGGTAGGGGGGCCAGGGGGAGCAGTCGGTGAGAGGGGCTATTCTAGGCCTGGGACATCGACCGGATTGGACAAGGCCTGAGGGGTCCCAGGAGAACTGGTCATGTCAGAACCAGTCTTCCCCACAGGAAGCATTTTCTTAGTGTCAGAATCAGGTCATACAGTTTCCACAAGGACAACCCAGTGAACTTCAATGAACCCAACAGGAATATCCAGAAAATGGGGAGTTCTGGTCAACTTCATTTTTCAGGACAGCTGAAGGTTAAGCCCATTTTCGCCTGGGCTGTTGACATTCTTCCTGATGTGTATGCGCTCTTTCCCTGCCTTGCTAAGTGGATGAGCAGGAGCCTGACAATCTTCCTGTGGTGGCTTGGAAATGCAGCTGTTGTGGGGTGTCCCTTAGCATTCCCTGGGGATTCACGTCTCACTACATCACTCCAGTCAGCATATTTGCTTATCAGCTTATCTCTTGCTTCTGAGTCAACTGCAGCTCTTGGAAGAGTAGAGGGAAAAACCAGTGTGAATGGTTCCATTTAGTGGCTGGGCTAGTCGAGGTTTTCCGAAAGACACAGCACTAAGCTGGGACGACATTCTGTCTGTCTAGCCCAACATGGAAGGTAGATGGGAGGCAGCGGGAAGAAGAACAACAGGAATTGTCTAACTTATTGTCCAAACCAGGATACTTTTAAAAGTAAACCTTTTACTGATGAAAACTACACACAGAAAATGCACAAATCCTGTGTTCAGTGCAGTGCATTTTCATAAAGTGAATATCCACCGTTGTGTCACCAGCACCCAGATCAAGAAACAGAACATTTCCAGACCCCCTTCTGCAACCACCGTCCCACCTTCTCATAGCATTCATTAGCTTCACCTTTCATGAGCACCGTATGGATGGAATCATACTTACGTACTCTCCTGGGTCAGTTTCCTTTGCTCAACATTATGTCTGAGATTCATCCGTGTTACGGCACGTGGCTGCAGAACGTTCACTCTATTGCTGCATAGTTGCATGATTTGAATGTACCACGGTTTATATATCCGTTCTGTGAAAGGGCATTTGGGTAGTTTCTGGTTTAGGGCTATTACAAATAGTGCTGCTGTGCATGTTCTAGAATATGTCTTGGTGAGTAGCTGTGCAAATTTCTGTTGGATACCAACCTAGGAGAGAAATTCCTGGATCACAGGATATGTATGCCCAGCTATTACAGACAAGCAGGACATTAAGAGTAAAAGGGGGGGCCGGCCTGGTGGCGCAGCGGTTTAGTCCGCGCTTGGCAGCACAGAGTTCACGAGTTCGGATCCCAGGCACCTGCCGACGCACTGCCTGTCAGCCATGCCGTGGCGGCGTCCCATATAAAGTGGAGGAAGATGGGCACGGATGTTAGCCCAGGGCCAGTCTTCCTCAGCAAAAAGGGGAGGATTGGCAACAGATGTTAGCTCAGGGCTGGTCTTCCCCACAAAAAAAAAAAAAAAAGAGTAAAAGGGGGCACGGTTAGTAGTTAGGACAAGACAATGGGCATAACTTGACCTGGCCCATTCCAACTGGGATTGACCCAGGACCAAATCAACCAGGATCGACCCAGGCAAGCCAGATAGAGGGTCACCCTGGTGCACAGTGTTTGAGCACTCTCCTGGAGAGTCACCCAGCTACTAGTACATCTGGTCATCTGGCAGGATCAGGCCTCCAGGCCCTGCTGACCACAAGCTCTGCTGCCAGGAAGCCTGGCAGGCCTAGAGTGGGAGGGCCTCTTCTGCTTCCAACTTTCGAGGGAAAAACTCTCCAATGAATAGGAGGACCCCAGAGGTAGGCACCTCTGCCCCCCTGCCCTGAGCCAGCCACCTACCCTGCATGGCCCCAGGATACCAAGGACTCTATCAGTCTTCTTCTTCAGGGCTGGAACCTAGGAAAGCCCAGCTCCTCTCCAACTGCAGAAAAACCTGAGTGAAAGGGGGAGTTGATGAGCACTTACTAAATGCATATGTGCTCGCAGATCCCACAACACCATTACCAGGCCAGTAATGTTACTGCCCCCATTTTACAGGTGTTAAAACTGAGGCTCAGGGAGGCTAAATAGCTTGGCAATCTGCCTCTTTCCACTCCACTGCTTCTATTCCCAGGGAGGGTGAGCTTGCTGCCTTCTCCCAGCCTGGCCAGATGGATCCCTCCAGGCACCAAGATAGGCAATGGGGATGTGGCCTCGAACTAGGTAGCTACATTCCCGTCCTCAAGGAGTGTACTTTGGGGAAGGGGGTGGACAGATAAGTACATGGAAATTTTGCCAGTGTGGTACCTGCTTGTGATGGGGGCCTGGGGAGCACAGGCAGGGCCCAGGGTGTGGGCAGAGCAATCCAGGAGGCCCTGGAAGCAGGGGTGGGAGCAGCAGGGTATGGGACATGGGGATGGGCTTGGGGCTGTAACAGGCACGGTGGGCTGGCATTCAGCACCACTCCCCACATTCTGAACCTACAGTTTTGGGTATGAATTAGGTCCCACCAAAGAGTGAAATTTGGAGGGAGGAAGCAAGAGGAGAGAAACATTGCTGTGGGTTGTGCAGATGTGGGGTTTTCTACAGCACATCCAGCGTCTGGTCACCAGCTTTGTGAAGGTCGAAAGGCAGGGATGCTGGCAGACGGGCCTCCTGCCCCTGGATCAGAGCTCAGCCATTCAGGTGGGGCCTCTTGATTCCCCATTCCCCCAGATCAGGGCAAAGGCAGGCAGTTCAGTTTTGCTGTCCCAGGAGGCCCAGCCTAGAGCCAGCTCCTCCAGCCCTTCCAACGGTTTTATAAGCACCTAATTCCCGATATTAAATCTCTCTCCACCTAAAACATAAGGCATGTCCCTCTGCTTGAAATCCTTCAGGAGCCCCCATCTCACACAGAGTGAAAACAGAGTCCCCACAAAGGTCCACAAGGCCCTGCAATCTGCCCCCCATCTCACGTCCTACGTATTGCTCTGCTTCAACCCCACCAGCCTCCTCAATGTTCCCCAGACCTGCCAAGCATGAGCTCACCCCAGGGCCTTTGCACTTGCCATTCCCACTGCCTGACATGCTCTTCCCCTAGAGATCCTCAGGGCTTGCCCTCTCACTGCCTTCAGGTCTGTGTTCAGTTATTACCTGTCCACACTATTAAAATTGCACTTCTCCCTCTGCAATCCCTCATCCACTTTACCATGCTCTTTTTTCCCCTATAACACTTATCAATTTCTAGCATACTATGTAATTAACTTTTCTACTGAACTATTATCTATAAAAGTGATACGTGTTGTGAATTCTGTCCAGTTCTCCCCACTGGAAGACCAGCTCAATTAGGGCAGAGAACTGCATCTGTTGTGTTCCCTGGGGTATCCGTGGGGCTGCGCATAATGTTCAAGCTCAAAAAATGTGTTGAATGAAGAATGATTAGCCAAAGTGATTTCTGTTGGCAAAGGCCACGCCACAGGGCATTGGGTTGGGGATCTGTCCCCAAACTTCAAGGCAGAGAAAAGGGCAAGGAACCCAGCAGATCATCACGGGAGTGACAGAGTGGCCCGGCCTGAATCAGACGGGGCTTCGGCACCTTACAGAGACCCGTGTTTTTTGTCTCACTAAGTTAAGATGGCTGCGCCATCATCGTCACGTGATCTCCAGCACACAGCTCATTTCTAGTGGGCATTACCGTTAGATTTCATAGTTTGCCACCAATCGTGGGAAATTGTTTTTTTCCCTTGGACTCAGGTTTAGTCATCAGGAGCTGGCAGCCACCTGACAACCATCTTGGCCCTTTGGCTGGGGCGGCCTGGCTGGTGACTGGTCAGTGGTGGCAGCTCACCAGAGTATGCTTTAGGCAAGGGTAAGATTTACGCTTTGCACGAAACAACATAGTTTTCCTTTGGTCCAAGAAACTATCTGACAATGTCCAGTGCAACAGGCTCTGCAGGTAAAATGCCCCCACACATGCCGCTGCCTCCCACTCAGGAGTGGCTGGAAATACACATGCTTTAAAGTTGCAGAGCCTAGGAAGGCTCCATCCCTGTGAGCCAGGGGAAGGAAGCGCTAGGGCAGCGACCCGGGCCTGTGACCCCGTACCCTGGGGGCTGGGGAGTGTTCTGGAGTCCTACTTGAGGCCCTTGGCTGGGTTTATCTCCCCAGGCCACACGCCCACGGGCACTGGATGTCCATGACAGTTCATTAACCAGCTGTAGGACTTGGGGACTAAGTCCTGTGGCTTCAGCCACCTGCTCCCACCCGGGTCACATCCGTTTGGGAACAGGCCCCAAGGTTTCAGGAGAGTCTCATGTGGTCTTTGACGTGTTTCTCATCTCTCTTCCTCACCTGCTTTCCAGGTGGGACTGTGTTCTCAGCTGGGAGGGGGAACATGACGCCTGAAGCCTTCAAAAGTGACTGTCCTCCACAGTGAGCAGCCAGGAGGCTCCCTGAGTCCCGGCTGTTTCCTTCTGCCTCTGCAGGAGGATGCTGCTTGGACTGAGACATGTGTCCTGGGTCACAGAGTGCTCTGCCCCCCCCCCCCCGCCGGCCACCCTGAACTCTCACCCTGAACTTCTCTTAGGGCTGAGAGTGTGGCCCTGGGGTCTCCATACTGGGAATGGGCAGGAGGGGTGCTGCCGACCTGATCCCAGCAGCACAGGGGACGCAGGGCTGGACCCCCAGCCCTACCGGCGGCCATGGGCCAGAGTCTGGAGACGGAAAGGAGAACGGGGCGGAGGTCGAAAGGCGGGGACCCGGGCTGAGGAGGAGGTGGGCTGGGGTCGGGGGAGCAGCCAGCGCTAGGATGGGGGATTTGTCCGAATCCCCCAAGGCTTTGTTTTGTTCTCCACACCCGCGAGCCTCGCACCAGGTCCTAAGGGGGCCGTGGCGCTCAGCGAAAGTTTGGTGAATGGATGGATGAATGAGAGCGAAGGGGGCTGGGGGAGGGGCGGAGGAAGTGGGTGGCTGGGGGAGGGGAGAGAGGCGGAGTGGGGGAGGGGAGGTAGCCACTGGCGGGAGAGCGGAGGAGGCGGCGGCAGGCGGAGCAGGGCGAGCCTGCTGGTCTGGAATCTGGCTCGGAGGAGATGGCGGCGGGGAGGGGCCCCGCCGGCTCCCCTCCCCATCAACCTGGCTTAAACCTCCTCACTCCCTGCTCACCAGCCTCCAGGCCTTTCCCCCACCCCATAAATCCTGGGGTCCTGTGTCTTCCAAGGCCTAGTCCTCACTGTGAATTGAGTGGGGCAGCTTGTTTTCTTACTTTCCTGGAACCCAGCCACTAGGGGGTCGGTGGCTCTCTGGGACTAGAATACCTGAGTGGCCCTCGGGGGTTGGCGTGTCAGTCTGACGGCAAACCCAGGCCTGGACACCCCCATCCCTGTCCCCACCCCTGCCTTATCTCTGAGGTCTGGATGATGGGAAATACAGCTCCGGGGATCTGGGCAGCCTTCGAGAATCTGGGGTGGGTCTCTAGGGGTAGAGGGGTGAGCCTGTGAGCAGAGAAAACCCCAGCTTGCCCCGCAGGCAGCTACCCGGGACTCCTATGGGGAGCCATGGAGCTTGAAGCCGGCAGCGCCAGGCAGGAGCTGCTGACAGCCCCGTTTCTGGGTCAGCATCCAGGTGCCCTGCCAGTTCCCAGGCCTTGAGGGTGGCGCGCGCTGGGGTGGGGGCAGGTCTTCGTCTCAAGCTCAGAACCTGCTGCCTCCTTTGTCTGGGCACTTGGAGGCCTGCTCCCATCCCCCACTTCCAGCCTTGCTGGGGCCTCAGCGGGGAGCCCCAGAATGCCCCAGGAAGGGGCCTCTTGTTGATCCCTGAACTGCCCTTGGGCTGGTATGCCTGCTGGCCTACCTGCCCTGGAGGTGGGGTGTATAAAGGTGATCCAGAACCCTTCCCACGGCAACCCCTTGACTTTCGGCCCTCTCTCCTCCGCCTCTGCTCTCTGGTCCACACTTCCTATGCTTCTCTTTTTCTGGCAGTTTTGCCCCTGGGGGGAGGGGCTTTGAGGACAGGGTGGCTTTCATGGGCAGAAGTCCTTCTAGTTCCCAAAGAGGGAATTCACCTTCCCAGTACAATGAGGTTGGCCCCTGGTGCCCCCACCCACCTTGTAGTGGCCTGGGTCCAGCTTAAGACAGTGGCTCAGTCCCCTAGAAGTCTATAATACTTTTCTCCGAAGAGCTTGAAGTATCCATTACACAGTCCATGAAACTGAGGTCCAAAGAGATTATCTTGCTGTAGCAAGAGGTAGGAATGGATAAAAGATGGAGGGCCTGGGGGTGGGGTGGGGGGCTAGGTTGACCTTTGTGGCTATTAAGTGTTGGGGGTGGAGGGGATGTGACTCTGAGATTGGGAGGCTGTGCCCTGGCCCACTGCTACATGCAGCTCGAAGGGGTGGGGACAAACATAACATTTAATACGTGGGCACACACTCCAGTCCACACAGGATGAATCATATCCCCATTTCATAGATGAGAAAATTGGGGCTCGGCAAGGTTAGGTGTCTTGCCCAGGCCAGTGGCAGAGCCAGGATTTGGCATATCTGCAGGTGTCACTTCTGTGAATCCTGCCCCACCCCCACTGGGCTCCCCCCACCCCCCTCCCTGCTCCACTTTTTTATTCCATAGCCCTTATCTGACATCTAGACTGTGCTGCCCATTACCGTTGCCACTAGGCACAGGTGGCAACTGAGCACTTGAAATGTCGCGAGTCTGAATTGAAATGTGCTGGAAGTATAAAGTCCTCACGGGATTTCCAAGGCTTAGTACCAAAAGAATGTAGAAATAATTTTCTGTATGTTGATTACATGTTGAAATGATAATATTTGGGTATATTGGATTAAATAAACTATATTATTAAAGTTAATATCATGTGCTTCTTTTTACCATTTTAATATGGCTACCAGAAAATCAACCATTGCATATGTGCCTCCTACTCTATTTCTGTTGGACAGTGCTGGTCTAGATCATTTGCTTATTTATTATTTATTGTTTATTGTCTCCCCCTCACCGCAATGTCAGCTCTTGGAAGGCAGGTGTGGATATATTATCTTCACTGTCCTGTTTTGTTTTCGGTCGTATCCCAGGTGTGCAGGGCCTGGCACTGGTTTTTATTATAGGTGTTCGATAAATATTTGTGTAATTGAGTGGAGCCGATCTGATTCCAGGCCAGTCCCAGAGGGTTAGGAGGAGAGAGAGCCCGAGAGGGGATCTTTCATCCCGGTAGGACTCCAAGTTGCCCAGCTCCTTCTACCACCCCACAGAGCTCCACAAGGGTCGACCCCCAAGGGGCCTTTGACGTCTTGCTCTCTACCTTGTGTTGGGAAATGGGTCTGGGGTCTGGCCGAGGTGAGCAATGCTGGCTGGGGCACTTGGAAGCTGGGAGAAGGACTGCCCTGTGGAGGCGCAGGGAACAGACTGGTCCCTCGCCCAGCCCCGCCCCGCCCCGCCCCCGGCAGAGGGAGTCCCCGTGCGCCCACCCTCCCCGAGCGCACCTGGGAGCCGGGCGGGAGGGCCCTCCGCCTCGGTGGGCCGGGGGTGTGCACGTTGTGGTTCGCGGGTGGGTGAGGGGTGTGCGTCCGGCTCGGGCTCACACAAGGTCACTGTGTCAAAGGAGCGTTCCGAACACTTTCTCTTTCCCTGCGATTCGATTGCGGCTCCGAAAGTCCCTTCCGTAGGGACTTCCCTCCGCGCCTGACTCACGCTGCCTCATCCGTGTGACTCAGGCCGGGCGCCGTGCCAGCCCTGCTCTCCCCGCCCCCCGGCCCCGCCACCGAGCCCGCCGCAGGGCGGAGGAACAGGCCGGCGACAGGAGGCGGGGCGCGCGGGGACGCGGAGCGGCGCGGAGACGGGGGGCCGAGGGGCTGCGCTGGAGGGGCTGGAGGGGAGGAGATGGGGGCGCCGGGGCAGAGTCTAGAGGAGAGTTGCGGAGAAACTGAAGTCCGGGGGCTGGAGGAGAAGTCGGCGCCGGCTGCGGGAGAGGCGGAGAGAAGTGGAAACGGACGCCGAAAGCGGCGGACGGGAAGACCGAGAAAAGGGGAGGAGAGAGTAAGCGGAGAAGGACGCAGAGACACAGGAGCCAAAAGCCTTCACGGGAGACGAAGGCGGACAGAAGGTGAGAGGAGGGGACAGGTGACAAGCGAGAGGAAGGGACGAGAAAGGAGGGAGACAGGAGGGCGTGCGTGCTGCGCCGCGGGAGTCCGGCCAAAGTCCCGGGAGGCGGGGCTGAGGGACCACCGCCTCGGAGCCTTGCCCTCCTCTCTCTCCCAGCTCGACCTCACCAGCTCTGTGACAGCGGGCAAGTTACTACATGTCTGTGGGCCTCAGTCTTCTCATCTGCAAAATGGGAGTTCACGGTGGAGGAGAATAATCCCGGCCCCCTGTGCTTTGTTATTCTCCGTTCATCCGCCCCTTCCCCTCCCCACCCATCCCTGCTCTGACGGCTCTGTGCCTGGGGGGCTGACTGCTTGGCCAGCGTCCCTGGGCCCCCTTGTCAGCTGGCTTCCGTTGGGCAGTACCCACTCACAGGAGATCTGAGGGAAGGAGAGAAGTTGGGGTACTCCTTCCCCAGCCTTGGCCCCTGATGTCCTTCATGACTGCAGCTTCGGGAACACAGCATCTGCTCCTTGCCCTTTCAATCCCAAGAGTCACGATGACTTCCTGCCATTGCTGGTCCCCTCATTGATCCCCTTCACCTGCCGACACACCTGTCGAGAGCCCCTGCGTTAACGCCTCTTGAAGCCCCTGGGTTGGATTGCATTTCCCCCAGGGCCCTGACTGCTACACCTCGGGGTGCCCGCTAAGGACGCAGCACAGCGCTCTGCGCCCAGTAAATGCAGTTCTCGTCACTAACCCGCTCCTGCCTTCCGGGGTGGGGGCGGGAAGACGTGGTGACCCTCCGCGGAGCGATGCACCACATTAAAGACCACTTGGCACCTATTCGCTCTTTAAATCATCACAGCGAGCCTGTGAAGCAGGCGTGGGGTTATTAGCTTCATTTAGATGACAAACATGGGGCTCAGGCATTTAAGAAGCTGCACAATGGAATAAGAGCAGTGGGGGGGGGGACTGTTTCCTATGGGTGATAGGCCAGGTCAGGGAGGGGCAGCTATGAATGACAATAATAACAGTAGTAGCTAAGATGGATTAATACTTCGCAAGTGCCAGACACAGTTCATATATGTACATTAATATAGTCTTATTAATTCATTCAATACTTACAACAACCCTATGAGGTGGCTGCTATCCTTACTGCCATTTTACAGTTGTGGTAACTGAGGCACAGAGAGGTTGAGTAACTTTCCCAAGGCTGCACAGAGAGCTGGGCTGGAAAAGTCAGTGTGGCTCCAGATCTGCCACTCTAAACCTCTCCTAGGTACCTTTTGGGTACCCTGGGGAGGGGCAGGCAGGGTGCGCACACCTGCATTCCAGGCAGAGTAGACAGCATGGGCAGAGCCTTGGAGGGGAAAGAGCTCTTGTGGTGGGTTTCAGAAATAACCAGCCATGAAGTAGGGCCTGGTACAGGGTAGGAAAAGGAAGCAGCAGAATTTGACAGTGGAAGGAGTAAATGGGAGCCGATACTGGGGTGCCCAACTGTCAGCCAGGGGCATGGACTTTGTTCTGAAAGTAATAGGGAGCTGCGGAAGGTTTTGAGCAGGGGTGGGACAGGTTGGCATTTTAGAAAGGATTACTTTAAAATGCGAGGGAGACACTGTTTTTCTTCTATCAAATGGTAAAGAGCTTTAAAATGATAATTCCCAGGGCTGGCAGCGTTTCAGCACACCGAGTGCTCTCACATGTAGCTGATAGGAATCAGTTGGTCTGACCTTTCTGGAAAGCAGCTGAGCCACGTGTAGTCCTTAGGAGGGTTCAGCCCTTTGACCTGCTAATCCCATTTCTAGGAATCTCTCCTCTGACATAATTAGAAAAGGGGTCAGAGATTTATGTCCCAGAATCTGAAATTCATTCCATCATTAATAATAATAGTAAAACGAAACGTAAATGTCCAATGGAAGGGAATTGGTAAAGTAAATTGAGTGAAGTATCGTGGAATGTTTTATAGTGATTAACATATTTTTTTCAAAGAGAGTAAATGCCATCAGAAATGCTAAAGACTCCTCGAACTCTTAGAAGTAATAACTGAGTTCATCATGGCTGTGAGGTACAAGATTAACACACAAAAATCGATCGAAGCTCTGTCTGCTAGCAGTGAACAATTGGAAACACGGTAAAAAGACAGTACTATTTATAATAGCTCCAAAAAGAAAGAAAGAAAAAGAAATACTTGGGTACAAATCGAACAAAACATACACCAGGTGTCTGTGCTGAGAACTACAAAATGCTGATGAAAGAAATCAAAGATCTAAATAAACGGAGAAACCTACTGTGTTCATGGATGGGACCTACTGTGTTCATCTGCATAGCAATGGCATCACGTCTCCCCGAACTCACTGTATTGGTTTCCTAGGGCTGCTGTGACAAAGTACCACAAACCAGGGGGCTTAGAACAACAGAACTTTATTGTGTCGCAGTTCTGGAGGCTAGAGGTCCGAAATCAGGTCGTCAGCGGGGCGACACTCACTCTGAAGCCACTGGGGAGGGTGCTTCCTCGCCTCTCCCGGCCTCCGGTGGTCAGCCCATAGTCCTCCATGTGCCTTGGCTTGCGCTGCAACGCCTCACTGTCAGCCTCCCTTGTCACCTGGCATTTTCCCCGAGCGCCTGTGTCTCTTCTGTTTTAGGGACCGCGGTCATGTGGGATTAAAGGACCCACCCTACCCCACTAGGACCTCATCTTAACTAATTACATCTACAACGGGCCTATTTCCAGTAAAGTCACATTCTGAAGTGATGGATTGGGCGCAGGTTAGGACTTCAGCATATCTTTCTGGGGACACAATTCAACCCATAAAATTGACCTATAGATTTAACATAATTCCTACCAAATCCCAGCAGGAATTTTTGTAGATATAGACAAGCTGGTTCTAAAATTTGTATGGAAAGGCAGAGAAACTAGAATAGCTACAACAATTTTGAAAAAGAAGAATAAAGTTGGAGGAATTACGTTGTCTGACGTTAGGTCTTACCACAACAGGACTTGGAGTGCCAATCCGGGTGTGGTGCTGTCAGAGGAACGGACACAGCTCAATGGAACAGAACGGAGAGTCCAGAAACAGACCCACACAAATGTGGCCAATTGATTCTGACAAAGGTGCAAAAGCAGTTCAGCGGAGAAAGGACAGTCTTTTCAACAAATGTGCTGGAACAACTGACACCTCTCTGCAAAAAAATGAAGCTTGTCCTAAACCTCGCAGATTATACTAAAATTAACTCGAAATGAATCATAGATCTAAATGTAAAACTATAAAACGTCTAGAAGAAAACATAGGAGAAAATCTTCGTGACCTGGGGTTAGTCAAAGAGTTGTTAAACATGACACTAAAACCACGGTCCATGAAAGAAAAAAATTGATAAATTGGACTTTATCAAAATCAAAACCTTTTGCTTTGTGAAAGACTGTGTTAAGAGAATGAAAAGGCAAGTTATAGGCTGAGAGACAATATTTACAAATCACATATTTGACAAAAGACTTGTTCCCAGAATACGTGAAAAAACTCTTTAAAACTCAACAGTAAGAAAATGACCAACCAATTTTAAAATGGGCAAAAGAGTTGAACAGATACTTCACCCAAGGGGCTGTGTAGATGGCAAATAAGCACGTGCGAGGATGCTCAACGTCGTTAGCCATTGAGCAAGTGCAAACTAAAATCTCAATGACCCAGCAATCCCACTCCCGGATATTCACCCTGGAGAAGTGAGAGCTCGCATTCACACAAACACCTATTCGAGAGTGTTGACAGAACCTCTATTCATAATCTCCAAAACCTGGAAGCAACCCAAGTCGGGTAAGTGGATAAATGGACTGTGGTGCGTCGGTACCACGGACTACTTACTACTCAGCAGTAAGAAGGCACGAACTCTCGATGCACACAATGACGTGGGTGAAAGAAGCCAGTCTCAAAAGATTACATCCTGCGTGGTTCAACCTATATGACCTTCTAGAACAGACAAAACAATGGTGATGAGAACAGATCAGTGGTTCCCAGGGTCTAGGGGTGGGGGAAGGTGTGCCTACAAGGGGTGGCACAAGGGAGCTTAGGGGGATGATGGAACTGTTCTGAATCCTGATCGTGGTGGTTATGTGCGTACGTGTAAAATTCATAGACCTGCACAGCAAAAGAGGTCACCATTACCATATGATTAAAAGAAAATAACTATCTCCAGTTGGATAACTATGCAATAAAGCAAGTAGAGTACACGGTTGATGGGAGAACCCAGGTGGTGGGTGTCAGTGGACACTGAACAATTCTTTTAGCTTTGTTGTCCGAAGTTTTTCATAATAAAATCTTGGAAAAAACTATATCCAGAATGATCCTGAGTTTGTTTTTAAAATCTATCTACCTACCTATCGATCTCTCTGTTGGTCTATCTACATATGTATGTTATGAAGAAGATTGAGGGGCCGGCCCAGTGGCGCAGCGGTTTAGTTCGTGCTTGGCAGCCCGGGGTTCGCAGGTTCGGATCCCGGGGGCCCGCGGACGCACTGCTTGTCAGCCATGCTGTGGCGGCGTCCCATATAAAGTGGAGGAAGATGGGCACGGATGTTAGCCCAGGGCCAGTCTTCCTCAGCAAAAAGAGGAGGATTGGCAACGGATGTTAGCTCAGGGCTGGTCTTCCTCACCAAAAAAAAAAAAAAAAGATTGAAGGCATCGTACCAAACTCTCTGAAGGGTGAAATTGTGAGCAATTAAAAAGGTCTTTTTGTACATTTCTGTATTTTCTGTAGTGAGCACATATTTTATTTAGGGAGAGTACAGGCTATATTTTATTTATTTTAAATGTCTTTTTTTCACTTACATGTGCAATCCATGCTTACTGTAAGGTTCAAATGTACAGAAGTATGTAACCCCACCGGAAAAGTCCCTCGTACTCGCTCCCACCGCTAACAGTCTGCATATATCCTAAAGGCTAAATCTTAAATTCAGGTCCATTTCTTTCAGATTATGTCACCTTTAAACTAAGCAGCTCAAACATATTCCGTCTTTGTTTCTCATTACAATCGCCTAACAATAAAAGCTGTATATTTATAAAGAAGAAAACGGCCTCTCTTCTATAGGTTCGAGGCCCAGAACCTGAGGTGCAAAGACGATGTGATCATTTTTCCTGATTCCAAGAATTGAACCAGGAAAGAGTTTGCCTTCTTGGAACATGGGGTCCCCCTTCTTTGTTATTTCAGAAGATATAACTAAATATTTGTTTTCACTTTCTTTTGTAACTTAGGTCAAGACTGGAAGGCTCTTTTGTTGTGTGTTTGTCTCATCGCCCCAATCAGAATAATACCTGCTGAGGAAACTGAGGCAGAGTGGAGAGGGACTGACGTTCGGGAGTCTACTTCTGGCACAGCCATCAACTCCCCATGACCCCTCTCCAAGCCTCAGCTTTCTACGCTATATTATAATGGAGAACAAACAAACCAAAGTAATAATAAAACCCTATTCCTGGGCAGCAGCATGGGGGGGTGCAGCAAAATGTGCCTGATCTCCCCCTCCTCCTGATTACTAAACTGTATTTTTAGCTCAGCACGTGAAGACCCTCAAAATAGACTGTTTCCTTGTCTCCCTTGTTAGATGTGGTCAGTGGAAAATAAGCAAAATTTTTTTAAAGGGGAGGCATGTTTTCTTTTTCTCCACTGACTCCTTTCTAATGGCTAGAATGTGGATATGATGGCTGGAGCACAAGCAGCTATTTTAGACCATGAAGAAACCTTGGGAATGAAAGCTGCACACTACAGAGCTACCAGATAGAAAAAGCCTGGGTTCCTGGCACTGTGGTACACCATGCCAACCATGGACTGCCTCTGGACTTCTTGAATGTGAGAGAGAAATACAATTCTGTCTAGTGTAATCCACTGGTATTTTGGGATTTGTTATTTGCAGCTTTATACAAGTCAGGAGAATCAGGAGGCTGTTTCAGTAACTGAAGGGAGAGATGAGGAGGGCCTGAACCATGAAGACACATTTGTCTGGACTGAGCCAAGTTCCCATGCCTGAGGGACCTTCCTGGGGGCTGCGGGTTGCATTGATATGGAGTTCAGCAGAAAGGTCTGAGCTGGAGAAAACAGATACGCTCAGAGAGGTACAGATGCCCCCAGCCACACAGCCAAGAGGGGCTGGCCCCTGACTGGAGAGTGTATTAGTTATCTGTTGATGAGTAAGAAATTACTCCAGAACTTACCGAGTGGAAGTCGGGGTCTGGGTGCTTGGCTGAGTGGTTCTAGCTGGGGCCTGTTGTGAGATTGCAGGTACGATGTTGGCCCGGGCTGCAGTCATCTGAAGGCTTGATGGGGGCTGGGGGAGCCCCTTCCAAGGTTCACGCACATGGCTGCTGACCGGTGTGTGCCCTGTGCCCGCCCCATGTTGAAAGTTTTCCCTGAGTAAAAATTGATGTCACTTCCGGGGATGGAGGGGAGAGAGAGTGTGGCAAAGTAGCGGCTGCTGGTGAGTCCCAGCAAGGGCAGTTGGGATGATTAAGAGAAATGCTGTCTATGAGGCATGTGGCCCCCAGTGAGCGCTCCTTAGGTGGCAGCTCCTGGGGGGTAGAGGGGCAGAGAGACTGGGGGTCAAGGCCCAGCTCTGCCCCTTGGCGGTTGTGGTGCCCCAGTCTCCTCAGCCATCGCATGGGGATGCCGATCGATGTCTGTCCTATAGGGTCGCTGTGAGGATTAAAAGAGGAAGTACGTGCAAATGCCTAAGCTGCTGCCTGGCACGTCGTAATTGCCCAAATAAAGCTTTACGATGTCCATTTCCTGCTCAGAATTCTCCAGGGGCTTCCCCTCGCCTGCAGCACCAAGGCCATTCGAAGCCTCCTCCAGCTGGCCTTGAATTTCAGCTGAACTTCACCGCCCTCATCTGGGGCCTGGCCGCTGTCTTCCTGCACCCCATTCCCTCCGCCTGACATGCATCCCCCATGCCCAGCCCTTCCTTCCCCACGCCTGTCCCAGTGGGGTCTCCCAGATGGACCCCACCCTCCTTTTAACCCCAGACACTGTGTGCCTCTCAGTGCATGCCCCCCGCCTTGTTCCTTGTGCCTGGCATCATGTCAGGCACAGCCCGGGGCGGGGTGGCTAACTCAGCTGAGGTGGAGGGCGTGGGGGGAGCAGGAAGGTGACCCAGTTGAGACAGGGAGCAGGAGGCGTGGGGGAAGGGAGGGTGCTGCTCCAGGAAGGCTGCCAGAGGAAGTGAGCCTGAGCCAAGGGGTGAGTGGTACCCCTGCCCCCTCCAGGATGTCAAGCCAGCAGTGGGTGGCAGTTGTGTCTTTTTCATCTGCACACTCTATCTGCTCACTGGTTGCTTTTGAATTTAATTGGGAGGAGGGTCATCTGAGGATTTGAAGGGTGAGAAAATTCCTGCCTTTCCCCCAAATACCCTCCCCCACCAGCTTGCTCAAGGTGCCTGAAATCCCCCCATTAGATCCATGTCTGGCTTAAAAGCCAGTGTCTCCAGAAAGCTCCGCCTGGAGTCTGCAGCCCGTGTGTTCCGTGGGCGAGTAACGGAGCAGCCCATTAGTCCTGATGAACTGCTCCGACAAACCATCTGTCACCCATGGCCCCAAGACACTGTGAAACCACTGAGTGTGTCACCAGGCTTCGCTCCTCCTCAGGGTCCCCCCCACCCCCAAGTCACCCCCTGGTGGTCCGAAGGACTCCCCTCTGAGTAACCCACCCCCAGAGTTGTGCAGCCTCCCCTCATCAATACTTACCCCCCTGAGGGCAGTCCTCAGGGCCCTGCTGGGGCTTCCCATGGTGGCACATGTGAGGCAGCATAAGCTCCCGGGGGAGCCTGAGGGGAGATGGCCCTGCTCTGTCCCTCTCCCCCGTGCATTACCCCCGTAGAGATGGAGCCTTCTCCATGGAATGTAGGAGCAGCTGTGCTGGGGTGGGGCAAGGCGGCATCACACAGCCGTAGAGCTCAGAGCTGGAAGAGACCCCGATGAGTCAAGTGGTCCAGTCCTCTGCTGTCAGGCAGGCGGGGTGCTATTATGATCCGTGGTTTGGGATGAGGAAAGCCCCTAATTGAGCTACTTCACCTCATCCCCCCGATGAGGCCAGCTCTGTCTCTCACGGCAAAGCACTTCCCACCTGGCGCTCTTGCCCCAGAGGTTCTCACACCGCTTCTGGGAGGGGGAGAAGCGTCCTGTACTGGAGCAAGATTCAGGATGCCTCAGCCTGACACCTGACTCAAATGGCTTCAACAGCGAGGAATTTCTGCTCTCCCGTAATGAGGTGGCCAGAGGTGAAGTGGTTCCCGTGCTGGTTAATTGAATGGCGCTATCAAGGACCAAAGGTGTTTCCAACCTTCATCTCTGCCATTGCCAAGGGGTCAGCCATGGTTTTCCTCATGGTCACAAGATAGCTGCTTGTCACCAAGCAACATGTCTAGACACGACAATGTACAGTGAAAGAAGAAGAGAATAACTTTCCCGGAAGCTGCCAACAATTCATCCTCCTGTCTCAGTGGCCGTAATTACACCGTTGCTCATTTCAAATCCAATATTAATGCAATATTGGGAGACAATTAATTCCCCATGGGTCTCTCATGTTTCCGCACATCTCTCAAGGAGGTTTGTACAGTGAGCAGCCTTAGATGACAGTGTTTTCCCCCAGATCAAAGGGCCGGTTTGCTTGGTTCCCATTATAAAAGATTCAGGTTCCCTCAGCTCAGGGTTCTTCTCCTATAACTCAACCTGCTATAGTCACATGACCATACCTCACTGCAAAGGAGGCTGGGAAATGTAGTCTTTAGCTAGACAGTCATGTGCTCAGCTGAAATTTCCATTTCTATGGAAGAAGGGAGATGGATACTGGGGCAATTGGCAGTCTCTGCCATAGTTACTCCAACAAAACTGGGGTTCTATTAGGGGGTCAGGAGGAATGGTGCTGGAGAGGCATCAATAGTGCCTGCAGAACAGGGTTGTTGCCTTGGCTCCATTTTACAGATGAGGAATTGAGTTCCAAAGAGGGAGGTGCCAAGGCCAGGTCTAGAACCAGGTCCACTGACTCCTGACTTCAGGCTTTCTCATCATTTTCCTGCCTCTGCATCAGTACAGGTCGGGGTAGGCCATGGCGGGGGAGGCCTCCTCTTTCTCCTCAAAACAGTCGATTCCCTTGGTTTCCGCAAGTCCTCTCCCTCCTGCGGTTCATCTGCCCTTTGGTCTCCCTTTCTGCCTCCTTCCCCACCTTCTCCTCCCAGCCTGTCACTGCAGAGCTCCTAGCTCAGCCTCTCACTGGCATCCGTGCATATTCAGCTGACCCGTGGCTCTAAATATCATCCCCTCAGCATGACCCCCACGCTCCTGTCTGCCCTTCAGATCCCTCTCTGTGCTCGGGACGTGCATATCCAACTGCCTGGTGACACTCCCCCGGGGTGTTTTACAGGCACATCAGACACCACAAGTCCTAGACCGTTCATGAGGTCCCCACAGACTTGCCTCTCTTCCACTCTGGCCAGTCTCAGAAACTGTCCCACCCTCCAGCTAGCAGTCTTGGCAGCTTTGATATCTCCCCCATCTCTCCTTCCACACCCACTCCACCTCCATACCGCCCTGCCTGGATCACAGCTGGAGCCTCCTCCCGCCTCTTGAAGCCACTCTGGCTTGCCCAGCCACTCCTTACCATCTTAAAATGGAGGTATGATCACACTATTGCTCTTAAAACCTTCAGTGGCTCACCATTGCTTTTAGGATAAAGACCAAAATTCTTTCCCTGACAGAGACAGTTGCCCCTCCCCCATTATCCATTTTCTTCTTCTTTAGAAAGAGACCCCTTCTTTGTAGCTGGGCACAAGGCCATTTAAATAGACTCTATTTCCCAGCCTTCCTTGTAGCTAGGTGGGGCCACATGACTAGATCCTGGCCAGATGGATGCAGGCAGAAGTGCTGTGTTCTCACGTGGCTGTGGGGTGAGGCTTCCTTTGCCCCTTCCTCTTTCCTGCTGGCAAGAATGCAGACATGATGGCTGACGCTCAAGCAGCCATCTTGGACCATGAGGAAGAAGCCACTGCTGAGGCTAGTGGAGCAACAAGACAGAAGGAGACTGGTCCCTGACACTGTGATGCACACACCTGCCCTAGATCACCTGCTTACTTTTGGTCCTTGCTTATGGGAAACAGAAATAAACTTATTTTGGCTTTTCTCACAGTCCAACCAAATCCCACCCCAATCACATGGCCTCTGCTGCCCTCTGGAGTCTCAGCTTGTGGCCCATCCCCTTGCTCACTCTGCTCTAGCAAAAGTGCTGGCGTTGTTTCTCCTACACATCAGGCTCTGCCTTGACTCAGGGCCTTTGCACGTGCTCTCCTCTCTGCCTGGAGCACCCTTCCCACATTCTTGTCCTGGCCATCTCCAGCTCACCCTTCAAGCCTCAGCTGGGATGCTACTTACTGCAAGAAGACTTCCCTGACTGCAATGGCATCCCTAGAGTATTCAATACCCAGAGCAGATAGTTATTTTAAAATATCCCTCCTCTATACACTACTTTGAGTAATAATCATGACATGAACAGTAATAATGGCCAATACAAGATGAGGCGAAAATGTTCTCTTATTGAATTTCAGATATATAATCATCACAGTAAAAAACAAAGTAAAACAAATATTATAGTACAAAAGAAATTAAAAAGTAATGAATTAATACTTTTTAATTACATTAATGCATTTTTTTGACAAAAGGGAAAAATGTGTATCTACATTTATTGCAGTAATGAATAATAACATTGCACTTTCTGTTTTCCAGCCTTCTGAAAATTTGTCAATGACTTCATCAAAATGATCTTCACTTATTTATGTGCAAGAAATAACTTAGGCAGATTTGTCAATTTATCTTCAATCATAATTGGCCAAAGAATATTTTTTATTAATTTCTATTTGGAAATTTTTTTTCTTACATGAAGCAATAGATTCACAAACAGTTAGGGAAAGCCCTAAACATAAGGATAAGTTTGGCAGAAATTCAGAAAAAAATCCATTCCACAATAAATTCCAGAAATTGCAATACTTGTCCATGTCTGTTTCTTTGGGATTAATTCTAGCAGCTTTCAAATATCTTCCCAGTTGAAAAATTTTAAACAAATAAAAAACTCCAAATGGTCACACAGAACTATCTACCAATGTCTATTTCAGATCCACACTTTAAACGAAGGACAGTTCAACAGGAATTCAAGACTCAGCTTTCCTCTGAATTGAGCGTGAACAGTTCTGCATCCACATCACCAGGGGTAGCTGGGTCCCTGTGTGTCGGGAGCGGCTAAATGACTGGGAATCCCCTCAATTAATTTCCAAATAGAATACAATGCTTCCTAAAGGATAAGTAATAAAAATGTGCTAATTTGAAACTTACATATATATTATTATAAGTCAACAGTAACTGAAACAATTGTTGAGGTCTTTAAACCAACAAAAGAATTTTAGGGGGAGGACATTGTTTAGAATTGCTGGTACGTAGTGATAATAAAAAGCAGACTGACTTTTAGTGGGTTCTTATTATTTTAAAATTTGTTGCTGATGACACCCCCTCTTGTTGCCTGCAGCGGCAGATGCTCCCACGCGCCCCCTCAGCACGCCCCCCCCAGTACTGTCTCCCTACGTTTCCCTTTGAGGCACTTACCTCCGTTACGAGCGTGTCTGTGTCATGACTTCCTTGTTGTCTGTTCCCCACTAGCCTGTCTGCTCCGTGCAGGTGGTCACTGTCCTGTTCATGGCTGTGCCCCAGCTCCTGGCAGAGCACCTGGCACCCACTAGACCCGCAATACCTATTTGTTGAATGAACGTTGGTGAAGAACCTGGCATGCGGTATGTACTCAATAAAGGGTAGCTATGATCACTGTTATCTGCAGCAAGTTTATAATCTGAAATGTTACAAACCTTGGAATGCCACCACATTCAACGCTGCCTCTTGAAGCCTTTCCCTTCTGTCAAACCACATCTCCTTCTCCTTCCGGATCTCCAAAGAAGAATGTGAATTTCATCTTCCCCAACAGTCGTTTGCATGGGGCAGCAGTTACATGTCATTCATCTCTGGGGTCCCTGGCATCCCAACAGAGGGCCTGGCACAAAACTGGAGTCAACAAATACTCACTCAACAAGCAGAGTTTCCTGAGGATCCAACACACAGCAGGAGTTTTCTTGTGTGTATATGGTTTCTGACGGTTACAGCAATTCTCCAGAGTGGGTAAGAGCACTCTCATAGCACAGACAGGAGAGTGAGACCAGAAAGGTTGGACGACTAGCCCAAGATCACACAGCCAGTAATTGCAGAAGCAGCTTTATTCCAGGTCTGCGGGGCTCCAAAGCCCCTGTTCTTTCTACCACTCCATGTTGCCTCTTGGGACAGGCGGTGTGGGGTGTGGGGGAGGTGACTCCAGTTCAGGGGTGGGACTGGGTTGGGTGGGGAGCCTGTCCTTGGGACCCAGCTTCCTCAGGCTGTAGGAGCCTGGGCTTCACTTAGATACATGCTGGGTGCCTGGGCTGACTCCTGGCCAAGCACAGTGGTCAGCACCTGTGCCCATCCATGGTGTTGAGGCGCCCAGCTGTGGAGGGGGAGGCCTAGGGTGGGAGTCAGGGGGGCAGACGCGAGCTCCAATTCCAGTGAGCTCCCACCACGGACAGCTGTACAGCCCCGGCAAGGCACGGAATCCCTGCCGGCTGTGGAGAATGGTCGGAGACAGGAGGTCCTGTAAGGATTAGAAATATGGACTACCGCTGGCCCAGAGCTGGACACAGGCAGAGCTGGGCCCAGGAGGCGCTCTGCCAAGGGCAATGTCTTCTACTATTTCTCTTCCATGTTCTTTCCTTCCCCGTCCCTTTTACAATCGGGAGGAGCAAGGTTCACCATAAGGGGCCCTGCAGGGAGGACGCGCTGCATATCTGAGGGGGGCACCTCCAGGAAAGGCGCGGTCCCCAGACTCCTTCCATGAGGACGTCCCTGCGGCGCACCACCTCCCCGCGCCCCTCCCCGGTCCGCTGCCCACCAGCCTGCTCCCCTGTGAACTAGGGCCCGGGTGCCGGCAGGGAGCCGAGCGCGGACCCGGCGACAGTGGGCGACTTGGAGAGAGGAAGGGAAGGGTGGCCCGGATGGGTCTGAGTTTGGGCGTCTCAGGCGGTTTCCTGGCGCCACCTCGTGGTCGTGGCCGGCGTTGCCGCGCCTGCTCTGAAAGGGGCTGCAGGCGCGGGGCGCATGGGCTGGGGTTGGGCCGATTTGGGCTCCTGGGCTGTTGATACTGCGACGAGCCCCCAACCCCTGTTCCTGTCTTTCGAGGGAAAACCAAGGCTCTGAGGGCCCCCTGAGGGCTTTGGTGAGCAGGATAGTCGGGAAGGAAGACTAAGGGGCGCCCAATCCAGGGAGCCTGCCTGGGATGGGGGATGAGGACGCTTTCTGGGGCTCAGCAGGGGGAAAATCGCCCCAGTATCCACATTATGGCTCTATTTACCACGAGTTGAATCCCCCAGCCTTTTCAGATGTTCGTCTATGGCCCAGGTGAGATACCTGGTGTGGTGAAGACTTGGGGCATTGTCCACTGTCTCTGGAGCACTGAGGACAGATGGGGAGAGTGGGGCCACAGTCCAGGCCCTGACTCCTGTCCAGGACAGAGAACCCCGAGTGTGACCGTGGCACAGAGACAAGCTTCCTGGGCCAGGCCTGCTCACCTGTGGGGCCTCCGGCTCCCAGGCAGCTTAGGTGTCAGCAATGCGGTGTCTAACCACTGCCCTGAGACACCTCCAGGCTGGGTAGCCAAGGGTGGCGGGGCAGCAGTGTGGGGGACTCCAGGCCTCACAGGACTCCCCAGGACCCTCACCAGCAGTGCCCAGGGCTGCTCTGGTCACTGCTGGAGGGAGAAGGCAGTCGGGAATGACCTTCAGAAGAGGATGTGGGCATCTATTGGTCTGCAGGCCAAAGGCCCAGCCCTCAGCTCAGTCCAGGGTCAGCCCTCAGCTCAGCCCTCTGGCCACCTCACTGGCTTGACTTCCTGCCTCAAACTTTCCATTTTAATAGCACCCACCTGTACTCCTTTGCACACTGGCTCCTGTGACTTCATGCTTTTTGGGCACACTCTTCTCTCCATTCTTTATTTCCTTACTCAACCAAAAGAAAACAAATTTAAATTTTAACAGGCCAGATTTGCTTATAATTGAGTGAAAAAGGTGGTCAATATAGAGACTGGGAGAAGTCCGAGCCCAGCTGTGAAGAAGGGCCGTGTATTGCCGTCAGCTGAAGGCTCCCGGGGCGGTCAACTGAACTGAGCCTATGGTCACAGTCTGCCTTCGGCTTCCCCGAGAGGGGACAAGAGCCCCTTCTGGAGAAGTCGGTGAGTAAGGTCGTGAGTGAGTCCTGAAGACTTGGGGCTGTCTGCAGGTGCTGGCGAGGCCTGCAGCTGCGTGTCCAGCAGGAATGTGCGCGGGAGAGCGGGCTCCTCTGGACTTCTTCTCAGTTCCCTGCGGCCACCTCTGACTCGCGGGAGGAGGTCGAAGCGTGGGGGTCCCCAGTGACCCAGGCGGCCGGGCACGAGGTGGGAGAGGAGCCTCATCAGCAAACGATCGAGAGCAGGTGGGAGTTGGACCAGGCTGCCCCTTTTTGTACACTGTATTTTCTACAATCAGCACTTATTGGATTCAGGGGCGTAGAGAGTATATTTCATTTATTTTAAAAGGCAGCAGAGGCGTCTCTCTGTGGTCTGGCTGCCCTCTCTGCCCAATGCCCAGCTGCGACCCCGGGCTCTCCTTTCTCCATCCTTCCTGGAGTCCCTTCCCCTCTGCTGTGGTGAGCCCCTCTTTCCTGTGCCCCACGTGGTCCTTGGTCTACTCCTTTCTCTTGGTGGGACACATTCCCTCCCTCTCTGAGAAGGGCTGGTCGGGGGGAAACCTTTCAAGACAGAGCAGGTCCCCGAATGTCTTCGGTTTAGCCTCACATTTGATTGCTACTTTGGCTGGCTATAGAATTCTGGGCGGGAAATCACTTTTCCTCAGAATGTTGAAGTGATGATGCATCGTCTTCTCTCTAAGTGTTGCTGTTGAGCAGTCTGAAGCCATTCTAGTTCTTGACCCTTTTTTTTAGGAAAAATGTGACCTATTTTTTCCTCTTTGGAAGTGTGTAGAATATCTGTGTTTGAAATTTCATGATAATGGGCTCTGGTGAGGGTTTATTTTTATCCATTATTTTGGCTCCTGATGGGCCATTTTAGTCTGGAAACTCATGTCCTTCAGTTCAGAGAGATGTTCTTGAATGCTTGCTTTTAAAAAAAGCAAACAGCTTTACTGAGATATAATCACATACCATACAATTCACCCATTTAAAGCGTACAGTTCAATGGCTTTTAGATATTCACGGAGTTGTGCAACCATCAGCACAATCAATTTTAGAACATAATCATTATTCTGAGAAAGAAACCCCACACCTTTTAGCCATCACCCCTTGCTGACCCCTCCATTCCCCTCAGCCCTAGGCAACCACTAATCTACTTTGTTTCTGTAGATTTGTTTACTCTGGACATTTCACGTAAATGCGACCAAACGGTATGTTGTCTTTCGTGTCTGGCTTCTTTCACTTAGCGTGTTTTCAAGGTTGTGATACTGTGATTTATGTTAAGAAGTATATATTTCTTCTTCATCCATCCCATTTCTGGCCCAGAGTTCCTCAAACCCTTGGAATTTCCTAAGGAATGAGGGTGATAAAGGTGTCTTGTTATGTTAATGAGGCGACTTTTGGTGTTCCCCTAAGGATGGGGGCTGGTTGCGAGTGGAGCCAACCCTGTGATTGGAGGGTTTCAGTCCCACCTCCCGCCCCCACCCCCCAACCTCTGGGGAGGGAGAGGGGTTGGAGATTGGGTTCAGTCAGCAAGGGTCAATGACTTAATCAATTGTGCCTCTGTAATAAAGCCTCCATAAAAACCCAAAAGGACGGGGTTTGGAGAGCTTCTGGGTTGAGGAACACAGGGAGATTCGGGAGAAGGCGTGGAAGCCCTGCACCCCCCTCGCTTACCTGGTTCTGCTCTGTGTTCTCTTCATCTGGCTGTTGATTCGTATAATTTAATATCCTTTGCAATAAACGGGCAATCTAGTGAGTAAACGGGTTTCCTGAGTTCTGTGAGCTGTTCTAGCAAATTAATTGATCCCCAAGGAGGGGGTTGTGGGAACCTCTGATTTATAGCTAGTTGGTCAGAAGCACAGGTAACAACCTAGACTTGTGATTGGCATCTGACAAGAGATTCTCACATATTGAGGTATATGGGGTAACTATTCGGGTTCAAAACTGATTCGGCTAGAACTAAAAAGCCTGACTTATGGCCTATCAAACATACACTGTACATCTGCTTAACCATTACAGTAAAGAATGCACTCTCGTAAGATAAGAATGCATACTTCCCCTCCTACGCCCTATTGATAGCCAGCCCGGCTTAGTCCCTTTCCTGACTTCACGGTCATGTTGACTTGCTAATTTGCAACTGAATACCTTTTGAAATTTTGATGAAAATGTATCCTGGGTGTGTTTAATGTATGTTCTTTGTTCTAAAAAGATATAAGACGGTACTGAAAACCATGCTTCTCCGGAACGCTTGCTAAGGCCTATCCCGGGTTATAATCCTCACTCTGGCTCAAGTAAACTAACTTTATTTCTCTTATCTATAGAATGGTCATTGGTTATTTTGCATCCACACATCTGAAGCGGGGGGCAGTCTTGTGGGACTGAGCCCTTGACCTGTGGGATCTGATGCTGTCTCTGGGTAGATAATGTCAGAATTGAGTTGATTTGTAGGACACCCAGCTGGTGTTGGAGAATCGCTCCTTGGTGGTGTTAAAAAACAAAATTCAGGAGCTGGCCCAGTGGCTTAGTGAAGTTTGCGTACTCCACTTGGATGACCCGGGGTTCACGGGTTCAGATCCTGGGGGCAGACCTATGCACCACTCATCAGCCATGCTGTGGTGGCATCCCATGTATAAAATAGAGGAAGATGGGCCCAGATGTTAGCTCTGGGCTAATCTTTCTCACCAAACAAACAAACAAACAAACAAAAACCAACAACAACAAACAAAAACAGAAAAACAAACAAAATTCAACTGAGTAAATTTGAAGATCTTAATTGGCTTTATTCAATGATTTCCTGAATCGGGCAGCATCCCATCTAACAAATAGAAGGTGCTTGGAGTTGTACTCAATGGAAGGTCTTTATAGGCAGAAGCTGGGCTGGACAAGGAAATTAGCAAAAGAAAAAAAACAGTTCCTTCAGGCCAGGTCACCTTCCCTTAGGGTGAAGTGCAGGGGGCTCTTATGCAGATCACCTCAGGAGTGCTGATCAGGAAATTCCAGACAGATTGCTTTAAAATTCCACTCCTAGGGGCTGGCCGGGTGGCGCAGTGGTTTCGATCTCGCTTTGGCTGCCCAGGGAATCCTGGGCGCCTGCTGTCAGCCATGCCGTGGTGGCCTCCCATATAAAGTGGAGGAAAATGGGCACGGATGTTAGCCCAGGGCCAGTCTTCCTCAGCAAAAAGAGGAGGATTGGCAACGGATATTAGCTCAGGGCCTATCTTCCTCACACACACACAAAATAATTATTAAAAAATAATAAAATTCCACTCCTGGGAGAGGCTGAAGCAGTAGGAAGGTTAGGTGTTAAGTCTTGACAGGGCTCAGTACAAGTGACTCCATTTAGGGCTTGTTTCTTTTTGATGGTGGTGTGCCCCCCCCCCCCGCCCCACACTGGAAATTCTGCTCAGAATCCCTTTAAAGCTTCATCCATATTGTAGCATGTTCAATATTTCATTTCTTTTTGAATAATATTCCATTGTATAGATATAGCATATTTTATTTATCCATCCATCAGTTGACTTGTTTCCACTTTTTGGGTATTCTGATTGAATAATTTCTTCCCTTCTGTTTTCTGTTTTTTTCTGCTCTCTCCCTTGCACTTCTTACAATTTGAATGTTGACTTTCCTGAAAGGGTCCTCAATTTGAGCAGGTGGAGAAAGAAACTGGAGAGAGAAGGGGCAGCCTGCCCCCTACCATTTGGCAAAGATGTGTGTTTACCATGAGTGGATGCAGGAGCCTAGCTGAGCCCTCCGTAGGCACTGGGGTTGGAAGGAGCCACACAAGAAGGCACCCCCTCTGTCAGGTGTCAGGCAGTGGGGAGACCCCAGCAGCACCCTTGAAGAAAGCTCACACATGCCCCAGGACAGGGTCACGTCTCCTGGGATGTTGCAATCTTGGTGACTGTTGATGCAAAATAACCAATAACTATCCTCTAGATAAGAGAGAGAAGGTGAGTTCACTTGAGCCAGGGTGAGGATTATAGCCTGGGAAGGCGGTTTCCACAAAGGAAGAAAATATTCCAATCCAGAGAAGCATGGTTTTCAGTACATGGTTTTAGAACAAAGAACATGCATTAAACAAGTCCAGGATACATATTCATCAAAGTTTCAAAGAGGTGTCCAGTTGCAAATTAGCAGGTCAACGTGACCCTGATGTCAGAAAGGGGCTGACATGGGTGGTACAATGGGGCTAGGAGGGGCAGTGTGCCTTCTTATCTCAAGAGAGCGCGTTCTTTAATGGTTAAGCAGATGTACAACGTATGTCTGATAGGCCGTAAGTCAGGCTTCTGTAGTTCAAGCTGAATCAGTTTTGAACCAGAAGTTACCCCATATACCTTAATATGTGAAGAGCTCCCGTCAGTGACCATAAATGCACCTGTTAGGAGACTTTTGTCCCTTTTCACTTATTCCTCCTCCCCGACATCCTCCTGGAGGAATGGACTGTTCAAATGGTTTGGGGGAAGGTCACTTGCTGACCACTGAGCTGCCCCTCCAGGGAATGGGACACTCGCTAGTTTCCCCTTCTTGCAGGCATCCCTCCTAGACCACCTTGGAGCCCTGCCTGATTGGCCTGATTGGGGCAGTGGGGGCCAGTGGGGGCCACTGAAAGGAAGAAGCCACCACACTGTGCCTGCAAGGTCTATGGTCAGGTGGGGGCAGCTGAGGCCTTGGGACCCTTCGGGGGGGTGGTGGTCGGAGAAACCAGGATTCCAGGCAGGGATGGGAAACGGTAACCTCTCCCTGCCGTTCCCGTGCCCCGCCTGGCATCACTGGGTCGTCATAGCCCTCTTTCTTGTTTTACTTTTAATTACAAATTTTGAAATATTTGAAGCATATAGAAAACCAAAGAAAATGATATAACAAACACCTATAACCCTCCAACAAGGTTATTTTGTTCTAAATATTTTGGCTCATTTTTTTTCAGATCATCTCTCTCTATTTTTTTGAAAAGAAAAGAAAGTCAAAGAACAAAAGCCCACCCTTGACCTCCCTCTTTCTCCCTTCCCTGAAGTATTTTTTCATTCCCAAACATGTTTTAAAACTTTTACCAAATACATATGTATCCATAAACAATATATGATACTGTTTTGTGTTCTAAAATTCTGCATAAATGGTATCATAATATTACACATCACTTTGCAAATTGCTTTATGTCAACATGCTTTTGAGATCTGTTAGTGCTGATCTCTGTAAATCTAATGCACTCACTGTAATCTCTGTGTACCTTTTATTTTATGATGAACAATTTATCTACTCTCCTGCTAAGAGGAGTTGCATGTAATATTTCACAATTATGATCATTGCCGCAGAGAACCTTCTTGAACACGTCTCCTTGGACACACACAGAACGGTTTCTCTACATTTGTCAGCTGGAAATGGAAATTCTGGGTCACAATGTTTATGCATCCTCAGCTTTTCTAAGAATTGTCAAATTGTTCTCCAAAGTGGTACCACCAATTTACACTCCCACGAACAACCTATACAACTCCTGTTTCTTCACACGCTCCGATGAGGTGTTAATTTTTGCCAATCTGTCGGCTGTGAAATGGTATTGCCTTCTTGTTTTAATTTGCATTTCCCGAATTACTAGTGAGACTAAACAGCTTTTCATGTGTATTGGCCATGGGCAGCACCTCTTGTTTGAAACACCTGTTCAGATCCTTTGCCCATTTTTCTTTTTAGTTTTAGTTTAGGTTGTTTATCTTTTTCTTCTGGTGTATAAGACTTCTGGATATCTTTTGTCAGTTATCTGGATTGCAAACCTCATTATAGTCATCTTTCCGCCTGAGCCTGGACAGGGCTTGAGGACCAGTGCTGCGATGGATTGATGATGTCTGCCACAGGTGTGGGAGGGGAAGCCAGAAGGGACTTGGCCAAGGCTACAGGACGGACACCCAGTCATTAGACTAGGGCCAGTGAGGGGATTCCATCACAGGCACAAGTTCCCAGTAATGAGGCCAGAGCAGGTCTTGGCAAGTCAGGTCAGACTTGGTCCTAAGGCCCTGGTCATCAAATCTGACCTCTTTCAATCTTTCTGAGAGACCTCTGAGAGGCCCATGGGGTTTTTTGCCCCCCTGGAATTTCCCTAAATGAAGTGTGGGAAATGCGTATCCATCAGGAAGGGATACTGTAGGAGAGAGTCACAACAGACGTATTGCTGTGTTTGGGGAAGGGATGTTGTTGAGGAAGCTTTTATTACATGACATGGTGTTCTCTCGAGGAGGAGCGGGGGAAGAAATCTCTCTCTCGTGTTAGTACAGAAATAGCTAGCTTCCTTTTGAATAACTGCCTGTGTTTATGTTTTGGATCCTGTGATGCTGTAACTTCCCTTTTTGTCCTGGCCACCAGGGAACTCAGAGCCCAATCCAGAGAACCTGGAGTAATAGGGTGAAAGATAAAGGCTGTGTTGTGGGTGCTAAACTTATTCCTGGTTTCACTCTGTCTTTCCTACCTTTATTTTCACTTTACCCCAATTTTGCCTCTTATTTTAAAAATCTTGTTTTGTATGTATTTTTGGGGTTACTTAGAATCCTTTTGGAGTCAGATGGGGCAAAAATGAATAATATCCCCTCACTCTGCCAGCACTGTCTTGGGGTAGAATCAAGCCAGGGACTTGGAATGGGGTTGGAGCTGAGAGGGGAGATGGGTAGGCCGCTGAGGGGGCCTCATAGAGGGAGGGGACAGGCCATTGTACAGCAGTGGGAACTGCCTCCAAAACACTTGGGCCTGAGAATTGTCATATTTTGGTCTTTTTCCAAATAAACTTAAAATTGGCTTGGAGCCACTACCTACCTGGCTGGCAGGACAACCAATAGCAACTGTATTGTGTCTCTCTCCCCATTACATTGGCTTATAGGAGAATCTGGGGTTTCCCTGGTCCCAGGAAAACAGGGGAGGGGCCCAGTCTCTGTCCTTGTCCCCACTGCTGTGGGGCCTGGTTCTTGGCCATCCATCAGGCACTGCTCCTCTGAGAGGTCCCTCAGGGACTTGGGCTTGAGTACAGAGCCTGTGGCCACTGCCCACGGTGCCCTGGCCTGGCCTGCCCTTGAGTTCCACAACACACACACCTTTGATCTGGACTGCCTTTTCAAGGGTGTTTTTATATTAGACAGTATGGAAGCTACAGTGTCTCTCTCCAGAGCAGAGGGCAGGTTCGTTTACTATCCAGCATAATAACGTCTCCTTCCGGGGCAAAGGCTGGGCAGACTGGCTCGTAGTTTTTTATAAAAGATTTTGGGGCTCCTCTGCTGTGGTGCAGACCCACTGTGTGCTTGGCATCCACCTGGGCTGCTTCACATCACCCCCATGAGACCCATGGGGCAAGAGGAATGACACAAATACGAAACCCATGCTGCTTGCTGTGCTTTGAGTAACAAAGTCCTTTGTCTCTGACCCAGGAGTCTCATGTCTTCTGCCAACATCCGTGAAACTGTGGCAGGTTAACTTGTTAGTTTGCAAGTAGAACAAAACCTCAGACTCTTCACAGCCTTTCCCAGGTCCTACTAATACTGTTGGTAGTAGACTTTCAGCATGCCTCGTGGCTGCTTCAGCATCTTTTTTTCTTTTTATTTTTTTTTTGCTGAGGAAGACTGGCCCCGAGCTAACATCCATGCCAATCTTCCTCCATTCTGTACATGGGTTGCTGCCACAGCATGACTGATGAGTGGTGTAGCTCTGCCCGGGGATCTGAACCCGTGACCCCAGGCCACCAAAGTGGAGCGCACCAAACTCTAACCCCTATGCCACCGGGCCGGCGTCTGCTTCAGCATCTTTAAAAATTTTTTTTTAAATTGTAGTATAAAAAGAATAACATAAAAATTACCGTCCTAACCATGGCCAGCATCTTTTGACCGCGCTCCCTAAGTTTGGAGAGGCCTCCCTGTCACAGGAAGAAAGCAGAAACGTGTGCGCCTAATCTCTGCCCAATCAGAGCACAGGCTGTGACCAGGCTCCACCAATCGCAGCGGAGCCGCGGGCGCGAAGAGGGAGGGCAGTGGTGAGCGGGGCTCTGGTTCTCAGGGTTGCAGTGGTAAATGGCTGAGGTCCTGATGCTCAGGCCCAGGGTCAGCGGAGTGACCGTGGGCACCTGAGCCTCCATGCTCCACTCTCTGGCCCTCCCCGCTTCCACAGGTGCCCGCGCTTCCTTCTTCCTTGCATTTCCACTGCATGGACAGGAAGCTCCCTAGTCTTTGCATTCCTCATTGTTTGTGACTTCTCTCTCCCTCTTTTTCTCTTGGTCGGAATCTCAGAGGTTTGTCAGTTTAACTGGTCTCTTCACAGAACCCACTTTTGACCTTATTGATCCTCTCTCCCATATGTTGTTTTCTATCTATTAATTTCTGCTCTTATCTTTGTCATTTCCTGACTGCCACTTTCTTGGGATGTATGTGGCTGTTCTTCCTCTCCCTTGGACAGTTAGTGTGTTAATTTTCAGGCTTTCTTCTTTTTTAAGCTTTTAATGCTATATATTTCCCTCTCCTCATTGCTTTTACTATATCCCCAAGTTTTGATTTATTTCCATTCATGTTTATTTCTAAATATTTAAAAAGTACTTTTAATTATTTGAGTTATTTTGGAGTATTTTTTTAAAAGAACTTTTTATTATGGAAGAAATTCAAGTATATAAAAGAGAATAGAATACATAACGAACCCCTAGGGCCTAACAGCCAAGTCTAGCAACAAATATTAACATATGGCCTTTTTCATCTATATTCTCAGACACTTCCCCAACTCCTGAATCTGGTTTATTTTAAGAGTGTGTTTTAAATTCTCAAATGTATGGAAAATTTGTATTTATCTTTTTTGTTGACAACTAATAATGTAATTACACTGTGGTCAGAGACTATGGTCTGCATGATACTGAATTATTAATATTTCTTGAGACTTGCTCTATGATTAGCATGTGATCATTTTTTTGTTAATATTCCATGTGTGCTTGAGAATAAACCCATTCCCCAATTGTTTGTGCAGGCTTCCATACATGTCCCTTAGATCAAGTTTGTTAATTTTGTTATTTAAATCTTCTATATCTTTGCTGACTTTTTTGTCTTCTTGATTTGTTAATAATTGGAAAAGATCTGTTGAAATGTTCTACTACAATAGTAGATCTTTTAATTTCTATCTGTGGTTCTGAGCATTTTTTGCTTCATATATTTGGAAGCTATCTAATTAGGTGTTTGAGTTGTCATATCTTTGAACCAGTGTGACTTTTATCATTATGTAGTGACTTGCTGTATCCCTGATAATGTTTTTTGTCTTAAAACTGATCTTGTCTGATATTAATAAAGGTATGCTAAGGTTTTATTGGGGGATGTTAATATTTGCCTGCTATATCTTTTTCCATTCTTTTACTTTCAAACTTTCTGAGTCTTACGCCCTAGATGTGTCTTTTGTAAACAGTATGTAGCAGGATTTAAAAAAAATGCATATGTAGCATAACAGAATGTATAGTTAAACAATATATTAATGTCCTTCTGGAATAATGCAGGAAAGACCTCAGAACACTTTGATGCTGCCATCCTCTCCCACCTGACGTATCTTTGTTCTGTATTTCAGTTCTGTCCTTTTCGGTCTGCACCCTCAAAGTCTGCCTTTTTACTGTTATTTGCTATGACAGGGTCTGTTTGGGTCCCTCCCATATTCACCATTTGATTTGCCCACTGTCTCCTCCTGCATTTCAGACTCCCCGCTGGGATAATTTTCCTTCCCCACCGAACTACATCCTTTAGTGTAGGTCTCGTAGTGGTATGCACTCCCAGCTTTATTTTGTTTGGAACTTTTAAACAATTGTAAAATATAACACATGTATAGGAAAGTACATAAGACAAAAATGGCAGAAAAATTATAAAATGAATGCTGGAAGCATCCCCCATGTGTTCCTTTTTTATCATGCCTCAGTAGTTCTCATTTTAGGTTAATCGCATCCTGCTTTTCTTTATAGTTCCACCTGTACATACATCCAATATAAGAGAGATTAGTTCTGCCTATTTCTGAACTTTATACAGTGGAATCATATTCATGTATTCTTGTGTGTCTCTTAGCATTACGTTTGTATGGTTCATCTAAGTTGTTGCTTGTAGTTGCAAGTCACTCATTTCTATTTCCATATTGTATTTTGTCACGTGAATATGCATAATCTAGTTATCTAGTCCCTGCTGATGGCTGCATGGATGGTTTCCAGGGAGGCTGTCCTGTGTGAGGCTGCCGGGAGCACTGTCAGCACGTTTCCTTTTGTGTGTGTGTGTGTGTGTGTGTGTGTGTGTACCTGCACTTCTCCAGTCCAGTGTATACACCCAGGAGTGTGATTGCTGGTTATAACTTAGACGTATTTTCAATTTCCCTAGATAATGCCCCAGTTTACACTCTGGCACCCATTTAGCCTCCCACCACATCCTTGACTGCACTTAGTCTTGTCAGGTTGTAAATGATTTTATCTCCTCCTGGTTCTTGAAAGATGGTTTTGCTGGGCACATAGTTCTAACCTGACACTTATTTTCCCTTTTTGAAGATATTATTCCACTGTCTCTGACATGTGTTGTAACTTCGGAGGCTAGGTGGATCTGTCCTTTTCCTCTGGCTCCTTTGAGATCTCTCTGTCTTTGGTGTTCTGTGATTTACTACAAGGTATCGAGGTGTGGGTTTCTCTGTATTTGGCTGCTTTGAGTGTGTGTTTTCTTTGTGGATTTATGTTGTTATCACTTCTGGATATTTCATAGCCATTATCTCTTTAAATATTACATTTCCTTCTTTTCCTCTATTCTGTCTGTCTGTGATCTGATAAATATATGTTAGATCTTCTTATTCTATCTTCTACATCTCTTAAAATCTCTTTCAAACTCTTTATTTCCTTGTTCTCTGCAGAGGCAATTTTGCCAGGTAATTTCTTTGGCTACAGCTTCAGCTCACTAATTCTCTCTTCAGCAGTGTCTAATATACCTTCAATAAGGTTTTTAATTTCAACCATTATATTTTTCATTTCTTGAAGTTCCATTTTAAAATCCATCTGTTCATCCCTAATTGCCTTTTGCTGAGTGGTTTCTTTGTGACTGCATCTTTTATTTCTTTACGTATTTCATAAATATATATTCTACATTTTGTATCTGAAAATCCTCCAATCTTCAGTCCTTAGGGATCTAAACCTGCAGTTCATGTTTCTGCTGACTCACAGACATAGTAACTTGCCTCCTCGTGTGCTGGTGATCTTTGATTGTGAGTTCATCGCTTGTTTAAAATCAGTCGGAGATCTGTGGGCCTCAGTTGGGGATGGGGGGGCAGTCCTGCAGACAGCATTTGCTTTTCTACTTCTGGGGGTGCCAGGAAGCACCACCGATCTGGGATCACTTCATCTCACCTTGAATGAGGGACTCTGAGACTACTCTTCTCCATTTTGGGCTGGCTCCAGGCTCAGTTTCCCATTAACAGAGAAAAATTTATCTGGCTGCCTGCTGCTCCAGCCCTGGTTCCTTGTCGAGGAGGAGGTATCCTTGGAGACATCTCTTACCTTTGGTCAGATTAGCTACATCTCAAATACATATGCTTTTGAGAGTTTCAAGCAAGAAGACCCCTTACAGCCTCTAATAATTTCCTTCCGACTGAGACCATCCTGCATGGGTTCAGTTGCTTGCATTAAAAACCAAATATTAAGAGTGATGTTCCCCTGGTGGATAAAGTGGTCATCTATCCCTTTGTCTGCAAGGAGAGCAGCCCCTTCTTTTGGAGAGCTACTTGTTTCTCTCCCAGGCTGATCACATGATTGGTAATCATAGAACTCTGCCTCTCAGACTGCGGGCGGGGGTGGGTGGGTCACATGACCCAAGATGGCCAATCAGAGCCCTTCCCCCCGAATGTCTGAATTCCCCGGGAAAAAGAAGCTTCTTCCTCTTCTGGGCAACATCGCAAGGATGTGAGCTCAGTGAGGCTGCAGTCATGTTTCCCCACATGGGGAGAAAGCCTGCAGAGAATGAACATGTTGGGAGATGAAAGAAGGTGCATGAGAGGGTGGGGGTGGCGTTATTCCCGCATTGTCTGTGGTCTGATCCTGGAGCCAGTGCCTCCTCCCGGTGCTGCTCAGGCTCCCTGCGGTCTTGCCTCTTACATGGTGAGACGATGGATGGTTATTATTTTGTTTTCTGTCTTTTAAAACTGTTTTGTCATCTATATACTTTTTAAAAATAAAAAATGTATTATTAAAACATCCTGCATTCATTTCTTTGGTGAAGCTAATAACCTCACTTGAATTGGTTTTTGTAAAATGAGATCTCTATGTGTTGGATTTGGCTAAAGCAGGAACCCGTGGAGCGGGTGAGGAATTGTGTGTCTGTCCTGTTGATGGCATGAGGTACTTACACACGAAAAGCAGCCTGGACTTGGCTGTGCCAAGTGTCTGCAGTGGCCCCGATGATGGGGCAGTGGCTTTGGGGCTCCCTGCATTGGTGCCAACCTCTGCCTCTGTTTCACTGGGCTGTGACATTCGAGGGGCTGCCTTAGGCAACTGGTGTCCTCGTCCCCCAGCACTGAACTGGCAAGAAATGTTTTGGTGAAGTGACTTAGGCCACACCTCAGATTCTGAGTCAGGCATCCCACATCCTTCTTTGACTGGTTCTGGCATCAGCAAGCTGTGTGGTTTTGAGCAAATCAACTAGCTTCTGACTCTCAGTTTCGTCTTCTGTAAAATGGGCTTAATAATTGGTCTTCTGCAGGGTTGTTGTAAGGATTAGACATAACGTCAGAGTTGACATTCAATGAGTTATGACGGGGAGAAGGAAAGATTAAATGGCAGGTGCTGACAATCTCAGATTGTGGGAAGGGATGCTCAAAGACACTTTTCCTGTTGTCACTTAGGAATCAAAGTTGGGATGAAGAAGTGTTTGGACCCACATTCTAGAGAAAGTAGATACTACTGGGCGGCAGACTCCCCTCCAGGGCCTTTGTAACAAAAGCGGCTGACCCAGTTCTGCTTCTCCTGAGCATCCTGCCAGTCACCAGCAGGGATGGTGCATTACCGAACCAAGTAACTGGGAAGTTCCCTGCATTCCCTGTGCCTTGGGTGCCCCCCTGTGAAGTGGTGCCCACCTCCTAGGGTTGCTATGAGGATTAAATGACCCAATAAAGGTGAAAGAGAGCTGTGACCAGGACCTAGGAAGCAATGTATGCATCTGCTATTATTATTACTACCCTACCTCCTACCTGCCCCCCAACTCCCACCTGGGTCTGTGTGAGCAGGAACCTAGGAAATCGACAGAAATCACCAGAGTTGAGGGCCCAGGGGGGAGGGCCAGCTATGGGGAGGAACACTGGGGTCTCCTCTCTTAGAGAGTGGGGTGCCTGTGGAAAGGGGAGCTTGGCATCTCATTCCCTGGCTGGACATCTGCTTCCTCAGTGGCCAGGCTGATCTGCCCCCATGCCCTCCTGAGCCGGGGAAAGAGGAGTGGACAGAGGGTGGGTGGGGTGGGGGCAGCAGCGGGCAGGGCCAGGATGAGTGAGCCTCCCCGGACCCTGAGTGGACCCCAAGGGAGGGTCAGGGCCATTTTGCTTGTCTCCCCACCTGGGAGGGCTGGCCACTAGACAAGGGACTCTCAGCAACAGGAGCAGTGGGGTGGACCCTGGTGGGCGCTGAGGGGTGGTGGGAGGGGTGAAGCCAGCACAGGGCACTGAACAGGCAGGGGGCCCAGGCAGGTCCCTGACAGCCCACCATGTACCCCATAAGAGGCCCAGCTCTGGACACCAGCCACACAGAAGGGACATGCTGACACCCCAGGGAGGTGATTATACCAGAGGCCAGTGAAACAGCCTCTCATCTCTCCTCTCCCTCCTTCCCACCCAGGCCCCCTCCTCTGAAGTTGTGTCTGTGTCCCGTCCTCCCCACCCCTGCCCAAGACAAAGCCACAGGACATGTGAGATAATGGGAAGGGATAGGGAGGGGAGGCTGAAGGCTGGATTTGGGGGAAAACTGTGACAGAGCCCTGCTGATCCAAGAGCCTCAGGAAGCAGTGACCAGCGCAGCCTCCTAGAGCCTGTCTGTACCCCGAGGGTCTAGCTCAGCAGAGGGCCCTCAGTGGGTGGTGGCACAGGAACCAGGGGGTGAGTGGCCCCTGTGGTGAAGCTGAGCCCCTGTCCTTGCCGGGCATGGCGTGGCAAATGCTGACGTCCAGGAGGGAGCTCTCCTCGGCAGGCAACCCACCAAGGAAGTCCAATCCCAGGGGCAGCTAGACTGAGCGAGCTGGGCACAGGGCCCGATGCCAACCATCCCTCCTGCCCTCCCTCTGCAGGGGTCAGGCTCAGGCCAGCCTCAGCTGACAGCAAAAGGTCTTTGGAGACCCAGAGGAGCAAAGCCCTGGACCTGGAATGGAGGCAGGAAGCCCTGGCCAGGGCAGAGAGACAGGACGCGGCTCCCCTGGTGGCTCTGAGCCCAGGCCTGGCGGGGGCACCGGGTCAGGAGGCAGCGGTGTGGTTCCCCTTACCACTGCATTTGTTCGGCTCTTCATTTGAGCCCCCAGTTTGCTGAGTGGATAAAGTGGGGCCGTTTCAGGAGTTGTGTACGCCAACTGGGAAATGTTTCTGAAGACAACGTTTCTGAGCCTCATTTTCCTCACCTATAAACAGGGTAATAATATTTATCTGAAAGGGTTGCTGTGAGGGATAAATGAAATAGTGTAAAGGGTCTAGCACAGGGCCTGGGACACAGTAGGTGCTCAATAAATGGTAGGTTATTATTCTACCTCCTCCCTTCACCCCTGCCCCGGTTCCTGGCACCCTTATAAAGAAGGAATGAGTGGAAAGGAGGAATGACCCGGTTGAAATTATCAAAAGGGGGTGTTGGAGCGCCCTCTGCTGGCCAGTTCTGGTGAGAGGCTGAGGTGGAGACTGGCCCAAGGCTGGAAGACCGGCTGCACCCACCTCCGGAGAAACTGATCCAAGTCCACCAGGGAGCAGGCTCTCTTTCTCTCTTGTCCACGTTCCTGGAAGAAAACATCGGGCAGGGGGTGAGCCCACCGTTCTGTGGGGCAGGGGTCAGGCGAGACAGCCCCGAAGTGCCCCCCACAACAGGCTTCTCGGAGGTCTGGAGGCCTTGCCCTTGGTGTCTGCCTGGGCAGCTCCGCTCACCACCCCCACACTCAGCTTCCCTGACTCCACCCGCTCTGGGCCTGGTGCTTCTCCTCTAGGTTCCCAGGGTATCCTGGCTTCACCCTGCACTGTGGGCAGTGTCTGCTCAGGATCCCCCTTCTCGAGAAATTTCCCCCATGACACATATAGCAGCCATGTTCTTATATGACACAACCACCTGGCCACAGCTGACGGGCTCTGGAGGAGGTGCCTGATCTGGATTGGGCCAATCAGATTACCTTGACCCTGGTCAAAGCTAACTAGATCCAGGATAAGAGAATAAGTCCCTTCCCTTGGAGGTTTTGAAACTGGGATCCAAGGAGTAGAGGTCAATCATTTCTCATGTGGAGAGCAGCAGAATTCAAACCCAGAAGGGTAGAGCATCTGTGGATCTTCCCTCATCTTCAGGTGATAGATTTTCTTCTGGGAAGTGCTCTCCTCCCTGTGGTCTGACAGGACTGATGGACAAAGGGCGGGCCCTTCAGCCAGGCTGGGCCAATCAGATTCTCTCCTGGGGCTTTGGAGCTTGTGCAGAAATACACAGGGAGATCAGGTCTGGGGCTCAGTCGCCCCCACAGCAGGGCCCCAAAGATGGGGATCCCTGACCCTTGCTTCCTGTTCTGTTCTGAGACCTGGTGAGTCAACTGTGGGGTTTTTTTGCTGAGGAACATTGGCCCTGGGCTAACATCCATAACCACCCTCCTCCACGTCACATGTGGAACGCCTGCCGCAGCATGGCTTCATAAGCCATGCCCAGGTCTACCCTGGGATCCGAACCTGGGAACCCTGGGCCACGGAAGCAAAGTGTGTGAACTTAACCACTACGCCGCCACTGGGTTGCCCCTGTGGTTTTTGCCCTGTGGTTTTCTTTTCCGTGTTTTCCAATTCTATAAACCAAGAGTTTCCAATAAATTCTGCCTTTCTTTCTGTTCTCCAATGCTCCATCCCACCACATGCACTTTTTATTTGAAAAAATTTCAAAAGTTGCCAAGTTGAAAGAAGAGCACAATGACATTCTTATTCCCTTCACTTAGATCCACCACCTAGTAATATTTTGCCACATTTGTGTCACTCATAGACACTCAAACATTTTTTTTCTCTCTGAATCATTTTCAAATAACACTTCACCCCTAAGTCCTTTAGCAAATTCTCCTGAGAGTAAGGACATTGTCTTTCGTCACCATAATACCATTATCACAGTATCTGGGTATCTATTGTTATGCAATCACCTCACAACAACAACAGCAACGACTATTTATTATCTATCTTGGTTCTGTGGGTCAGTGAGGCTCATAGTTGTGATCACATGGGGGCTGGGGCTGCAGCCATCTAAGTTTTCCTCATTCCTATGGCTAGCAGTTGAGACTGCCTGTGGCTGGGACCTCCGCTGGGGCTTTGGACAGAACACCTGTGGGCGGCCTCTCCATGTGACCTGGACTTCCTCACGGCATGGTATCTGGGTTCCAAGAGTCAGGGTCTCGAGAAGCAGGAAGTGGAAGCTGCCAGGCTCTTCAGGCCTGGTCCCAAATACTGGCTGGCATCACTTCCACCATATTCTACTGGTTAAGATGTTACAGAGCCCAGATTTAGGGACAGGACAGAGACCCATCTCTTGATTGGAGGAGTGTCAAAGAATTTGGTGGCTATGTTTTAAAACTACCACACAATCCCATAAATTTAATGTTGAGACAATAATATTACCTAAAACACAGCCTATATTTAAATTCGTCCCAATAATGTACTTTATAACTAATTTTTAAAAATCTAGGATCCAATGAAGGTTACACACTGCATTTAGTTGTCACGATTCTTTAGTATCCTAGACACTCCCCAAGTATTTTGTCTTCCATGACATTGCCATTTTAGAAGAGTACAGTTGTCTCGTAGAGTATCCTACAATCTGTGTTTGTCTGAAGGTTTCCTCCTGATCAGGTTCAGGTGGAAACATTTTTGGCAAGAAGACCACCTGGATGGTATCGCATCCTTCCTGCAGCACATGCTGTAGTTTGTACCTTCAGTGGGGATGCTGAGCTGGATCACCTGGTTCGGGGGGGGGGTCCACCATTTTCTCCTTGGTGAAGGTCCCTTTCTTCGTTTTCTAGGTTTTACTGAGATTTGTCTCAGAGTTGACCATTCGGAGTTGAGTTTCTAAGTACTTGATAGGCCTTTTCAATATGCAGATCATGTTTATTTCTAGAAAGTTTCATCTCTTGGGGGGGGAGTTATACTTTTGTTCAATATTAATTCTTTTCTATTGTTTTGTTTTTCTTCTCCGGGTGCACCAATTATGTGTGTGTTGGATCATCTTTGCATAACTTCTTTAACCGTCTCTTCCTCTCTGACACTTTTTTACTTTGTTATGGATTCCATTTTTGTTCTCTTGGCTCTTTCCATTCCTTTTAGGATATGAATGCCTCTCATTATGTTTTCAGTTGAATTTAATTTCTCTCGAGCACCTTGCAATTTAATCTTCACTTCTGAGGTGATTTTGACTTTTTCTTCAATGTCTTTCCTGATCTTTATTAACTCCAGTTTCCTGCTTTTCATTTTTTGGTCTGTCTCTGTTTGATGTTTTAAAGTTTCTGATTTCAAGTGTTTTTCGTACCTGCAAATGCTTGTTTAAGAATATTTAGTTCAGGTTGAGTGTTGTGTTGGAGTTTCCTCTGCTTGGTGGTATTTCCTTGGAGGAGAATGTTCATCAGCTGAAATGTTTCAATACTCACTTTCTATTTTTTTCTTATAGTAGATTTGTATGGATGTTGTTTGCTTTTTTCTGTTCATGTTGAGATAGCTTCTCTTTCCCTTGACCAGCAATGACAGGCATTTGCAGATGGGGTGAGAGGTTTGGGGACTTACTAGATTTCTTAGTTCAAGAGTACCTTTGTCTATTGGTAGAGCGAAGTGAAGTTTTTAATAAATTGATGACACTTTTTTTGGAGGAGACAGCTTGATGCGTCTTTTGGTTTGGTAATTCTTGTTGCCGTCAGATCCTTAACTCCCACAGCTTACTCCCCTCTCTCCATTCACCAGCAAACTTCCAAGGGGCACCTTTCCCTTCCAAGTCACCCCTCCCACCAGGAAGTGGTGCTTTTTCGAGGCAGCCACTCTGGTCCTGCACGTTCTCAAACGCCTTCCTTTCAGTTCCTGCCGAAGCCAGTGCTCTGATCCACTGGGCGTCAGATCTGTTCTCAGGATTCCCCCACCCAGGGCAGGGCTCTCTCTCTGGGCGTAATTTTACTTGTGTCCCCACACAGGCTCTTGCTGCCTGTTCCTCTCTTGCATGGAGTCTCCACCTGACCCTCTACTCCATGGGGTCCAGACGTGTTCTGCCGTTTTCAGAGGTTTATTTCCCTGCTTGGCTGTGGACTGAAGTCTGTAGGACTGTTTCCTGGTCATGCTGAAGGCAGCGGATAGGGGTGGCTTTATCCTCCTTGCTGTTCCGCATGGCTTTGTGAGCATGTGTGGAGAGATTCAGATTTTGGCAGCTGCCATAATCCAAAGGAACCTGGAAGCCAGCTCAGGCCCCCTAAGTGACCCGGCAGTGACCGTCGGCAAGTTACACATGAGGTGTCAAGTCGGTTCCTGTTATTTTATTTTATTTTTGCCTAAGTTGGCCAGAGTCGTCTTGTTGCTGGCAACCAAAGAATCCTAGCTGGAACATCATGTTTTCTGGCACCTGCACGGAGCTGGGTTGCAGGGAGAGGCAGCTGGGAGCTGGAGAGAGAGGTGGGGGAGCTTTGCACCCCTCGGTTCAAGCCATCCTAAGGCCTGGGAACTGGGCGGCTTCAGAATTCTGTGTATTTATTGCAACTTTTACTGAGTGAAACATACTTTCACAGAGTGAGCACACCCATGCCATTAGCATCCAGACAGAGGATAGAACATACAAGCCCCCAGAGGCCACTTCATGCCCATTTTGGTCACTGCCCCCCTAAAGAGTAACCAGTGTTCTGACTTCTCTCACTATAGGTTAGTTTGACTTTTTTTTTTTTTTTTTTTTTTAAAGCATGCTATTTTATTTTTATTATTTTTTTTTGTGAGGAGGACCGGTCCTGGGCTAACATCCGTGCCCATCTTCCTCCACTTTATATGGGACGCCGCCACAGCATGGCTGACAAGCAGTGCGTCGGCGGGCGCCCGGGATCCGAACCCGCGAACCCCGGGCTGCCAAGTGCGGACTAAACCGCTGCGCCACCTGACGGCTCCCTTGACTTGTTTTTATACTGTGTATGAATGGGGTTACACAGAATCTCACAGTATGTATACTTGGATCTGGCTTCTTTTGCTCAGTCTTCCGTCTGTGAGTTTCACCCATGTTGTATGGATTTAGGAAATATTTTGGAGGTGGAACTGACAGGACCTGGAGATTCCTCCAGTGCCCCTGGTCATCCACTTCACCTCTCCAAACTCAATTGCTTCATCTGTAAAATGGGACAGACCATGATAACACCCAGCTGCTCGTGCCGCAGTTTCCACACTGAGCTCCTTCAAAGGGCCTGGCATGAGGTAGAGCCCAGGGAGCCCTCTCCCCGCTCTGTCTAAAAGTGTGGCTGTGACTGTGAGCACTTGAGCTTGGCCGGCCCCTGTATGTGACACACACTCACCTCTCTCACCCACACACCCCCTGCCATCTGCATTTCCAAATTTGGAAACAGTTCTCTTCCTGGAGAGCCGGCCAGCCCCTGCTCTCCACTCTGTCCCCTCTGTCCCCAGTCCTCAGGCCCCTGGGAGGAAGTGGCTGTGCTATCAGTACAAATATGACCTGAATAACGATGCGTGTTAGTGATTACGTCAGTTGTATGGAACTTTAGTTTGCAGACACGGCACTGGGTGGTGGGGGGCGGGGTTCAATCCCAGCTCTGTTAAGCTCTTGAGCCTCTGTGAAGACTGGGACCGACCTGTGTACCTCTCAGGCCTGTGGTGAGGATGGCAGGGGTAGCCCAGGACAGAGCCTGTCAGCGGCGTGCCTGTCATGCCTGGCACCGTGGTCTCAGACGTCGCTGCACTTGCGTCACCGGGGACGACGGAGCCGGGGCCTCCCACAGATTCTGATTTAACTGGTTTGGAGCGCGCCTGGACACCGGGAGTTTTAAAAGCTCCCCAGGTGACTCTAAGATGCAGTCAGGTCGCCAACCAGAGCCCCGGCACATCGCGGGAGTACAGTCAATGATGACACTGGGAGAGAGAGGCCGGAGCTGGTTCGGCAGGCTGCACGTCCCCTCGCTCCCCGTGCGCGCCTCCTCAGCACCCCCTTACTCTGCCATCCGCCCACCGACGGGTCCGGGACATCCTCACCTGCCGCCCCTTGTCCCAGGTCAGCCGGGTCCCTCCGGATTTGGGGGGTACCAGAGAGGCCCCCCCCAGCCGTCAGCGCAGGTGAGCCCGGCCGCGCACGAATCCGAGGGGGCGGTGGCCCAGCTGGGAAGGAGCCCTGAAATAGACGCCCCGCCGCCCCCGCTGCCTCCTCCCGGAATCTGCTCAGGTGAAAAACAACCCTCTCACTCCGAGCCTCTCTCCGGCGTCGGAGGGGGGAGGCGCCGCGCCCGGCGGGCCGCGTAGACCCGGGCCTGGGTCCGGCTCGGATCCGCGCGGACCCGCCCCGGGCCGGACCAGCGCGTGCAGTGAGGGCGCTCGGCCACCGGGCGGCGCTGCTGGTCCGCGATCGGGCTCCCCTCCCGGCTGGGGGGAGGGAGACTCCTCACGCCCCTTCTCGGCCTGGGGCGTCCGGAGAGGTGGTCTCCCTGCGTTTTGGGGGTGGAGTGGCGCCGAATGGGCCCTTCATCCTGAGGAGGCCGGAGCAGGGGGGCTGCACAGGCCAGTGCTCCACCCTTGTGCAGACAGAGAAGTGGGGCCATCATCCCCGCTCTCCGGATTCTTCTTTTTGGCCCACATTTCCTATGTGCTTCCCGAGTTCTGAACTGTGGAGGGGGGCGTGTCAGGACCATCTACCATCTGTGTGTCCATCCACCCGCCCACCCACGCAGCGTTCGTTGCCCTGAGCTGTAAACCAGCCGGACTGAAGACCCGGGGGTGGTGGGAGGCGGCAGACCAGTGAAGGGGATGCCCCCCAATTCTGGACCAGGGACGACGGTTAAGCTGGGCCTTGGAGGTCAGGGGAGGGATCTCTGGGTGAGAAGAAAAGGTGATTCAGCCACAGAGGCGAGAGGGAGGGTCGAGGCGGGGGGTCTGGGGCAGGACTATTGCCTCCAGCTGCTGCGTACTCTATCTCACAGGGACGTCGTCGGAAGAACCCGGGCAGTGTCCCGACCCCTCCTCATCAGTGAGGAAACAGGCTGAGGAGGTCAAGTGACCTGCTGTGGCCCCACAGTGGTGAGTGTCACAGCTGGGGCTGAATGCAGGTGGCGTAGGCTCAGGTAGAGCAAGAACCCAGCCTTCAGCACACAGCGCAGTCACCAGGAGTGAGGGGCCGGGTCGCCGGTGTCAGCTCACAGTCCGGAAGAACCTGGCCCTGGCCTCTCAGGAGCATACGGGGTCTTTCGTGCCCCTGGCGTCTACTTTTGCGCCCCTGAGGTTCCCATGGCTCCGTTCTCCCCCCACTTACACCCTGCTCTTGGGAGAGGCTCTGCCATCAGCCACCACCTCTGCAGTGTGTGGGAAAAGCCTTTGCCCCTGGGAAGGTGGATTCGGGCTCTACCAGCAGGCAGGGAACACTTGGTGGGGTCAAGCCAATGCCTCAGGGTCCCCACTACTCTGGCAACCACCTGGGAGGGTAGGGGCCAGAGAAGCAGTGGGCTCAGGGCTGTGCAGCGTTGTGGCCAGGGACAGAGGTCAGACAGCTCTGCAGTGTAACTGCTGTGCAGCCCTGGCCCGGTGGCTGCCCCTTTCTGGCCTCAGTTGCTCCTCTGTACCCTGAAGAGGTTGTGCTGATCCCTGAGGTAGGGAGGGCTGCAGGGAGGCCCAGGTGTGGGGACGTAGGGGTGGAGCTGGGTGTCCAGGGTGGGTGGGGTGGGATGGGAAGCCCTGGGTCCTCTGGGCTGGGTGTGGCTACCATTACCACACCCAACCGCGCTGAGAGGCCCCATCTGCCCACCTGGCCTCTCTCCCACCTTGCTCCTGCCCGTTCCCCATGTCTTCAGTTGTGGGGGCCTCGTGCCCCACTCCAGCTGGTTGGAGTTCTATTAATATTTCAGTTTGATGAATTAAAGATTCTTTCTACCCTCTTCCTTCTGATGTCCCAGGAGGGAATTCAAAGTGCAGTCTATCCAATCAGATGCCATTAAAATGCAGCCCACGAGGGTGGGAGCTGGCAGGTTTGGGCTTTTTTTCCCCAGCACTGCTTTGTCCTCTTTGGGGGGCCTGGGCGATGGGTTGGTCTTTGTGGGTACAGGAGGCAAGAGAAAGCTGAGGTGAAGAGGAGGGTGAGGGGTGTTTGCTAAATGCTGTTGCCTTAGAGGGGAGCAGAGTCCCCTGTGTGTGGCTCAGGGGATAACTGAGGATGTGGGGGTGGGGCGGGGTAGTGTCACTGTGACATCAGCCTCATGACCTGACCATGACCACCCCCTTGGATTTTCTTCAAGGTCAGCCCAGCCTCCCTGGCTCTCCCTGGGGATGCTGCAGATCCCTCAGCGGGGAAGATGGGGAGCGGTGGAGACAGCCTGAGCAGGATCAATGCTCCTCGAGGCTCCGCTAGTGGGAGGTCCTGGGGGTCATTTCCAGCTTTCTGTCCTGTCAGCTGTCTGGGTTCCCCTTAGGAGGGAACAAACGCTGGGGCTTCCTTCCAGCACCGTCTGGGAGGTTCCTGAGGAGGACTAGTAAGTGGGGTGTGTGTGTGTGTGTGTGTGGATTGACACAGGGGCCTGTTAGGGATTCTTAGCCCAGCTGTCAATCAGTCAGCCAGGCTGTGCCTTTGCCCCGTCATAAGGGCCTGGGGTGCATTTGGAGGACAAGAGCCACCAGACAATCTAAGGCTCCAGTCCTAGGGTCCCTTACACTTGGAAAGCGTTCCTCACTCCTTCTTTCCCTTCATCCCCAAGCAGCTCCCCGGCAGCAGCATCAGGATCCACGTTTGCCAGTTGAGGACACTGAGGCCCAGGGTCGGGGGTGGCTGGGACGCGTGCCCGTTAGAGCAGTGTGTGGCCAGGATCAGGGAGCAGGGCAGTGGGGTGTGTGGAAAAGGGGAGGGCACTGCAGGTGGACGCAGCGAAGCCAAGGCAGGTTGGGCCCCACCCTGTCCCCTCCCCCAGCCTCCTGCAGGCCTCCTCTCATGGCCAGCTGGACTGCGTCCCCTCCAGCACCTGTCACCTGGCTGTTCCTCTGGTGCCCAGAGTCCTGCCACTCACTGGAAAGAGCAGGCTGGCCAGAGGCACAGGCAGGGCAGGAGGGGCTTTTACATGTTAATTGTGTTTTGACATCCCGGCTTGTGACATCCATCCTAATAACATTTGGCTCAAAGCTGACAGCCCCCGGACATGTGGAGGGAGAGGGATGATAAGTAGTTTTAAATTGCAGCGTGGCAAAGAAGTTGGAAAATCCTGAGTCTTAAGAAAAAAGAGAGAGGGAGAGGAGGGAGAAAGGGGGAGGAGAAAGTGGAAGTCAAGGAGAGAGGAAGTGTTTTTCTCTCTATGGGGGTCAGTCATTTGTTTAACAAGGGAACATTTATTGGGCATCTACTGCATGCTTGGCACAGTCTCAGCCCAGAGAGGGTCAGATGCCCAGTCTGGCTGTGTGTGTCATGTCCCGTGTACAACCCCCCCCCCGACCCCCACTCTCCGCCCCCGGCCTTGGCTCTCACTTTTTCTAAATCCAACTTCTCTGTCAGGGTCTAAGTGACACCTCCTCCCTGGGCCCTGCCTCCCCGCCTCAGCTTTCTGGCCCTCCTCTCTGGCCCTCCTGGAGCATGAGACAGCACCAATGCCTCCTCTGCTTTTCCTTCCTGTATCCCTTCCCAATTCAGAACTGAAGCTGAGGAAGGGAGGGGAAGCATCATCTTTCCGGCCAGGGAGCTCCAGAGCAGACGGTTGAAGAAGCTAAAGTCGACCTCGGACCACTTCTTTCCCTTCACCTGCCGCCCCTGCAGCTCCTCCCCTGCCCGCCCCTGCCTCGTCGTGAACATCCTCTCCTTCCCAGCTGCCTTGCCCGCCTCACAGTGGGGGGGGGGGGGAAGAGACAGAGACCCCGGCCTAGCCTTTAACCCTCTGTCCTACACCCCCTTTCTTGCGGGGTGCGCCGGCAGTACGTGTTAGGGCCCTCTAGCAAGTTGGTGCTGAATGTCCCCTAAATCCTCACAGATCCCGTCTGGCTTCTGCATCTGGTCCCTGCATGTGGGTTTAGCCGAGAGGTGCTCAGAACCTGCTCTTTCTGCTCCATCCAGTCTCTCTCCTCTTCTGTGTCCCCCGTGGTGGGAGGGTGTAGACACAGCTGTGCTGGATACCCTGGAAAGTCCCGGGTCCACTCAGGATGGTTACAGGTGCAGAGACCCTTATCAGAGACTTCTGGGCCAGGTCCTTTTGGAATTTAGAAAGATAATATGGTGCAAATATGATACGTTATGCAACATGCCTTGGAGGCCTGGGGCAGTTTCCCCAAAACCCACACGCTGGCTCATGTTCCTGCAGCGCAAGTGTCTCCACCCAGGAGCTAGACAGTGACAGGGACTCGCTTTCACGGTAGCTTTTGTTATCAAATGAGTTTGCTGAAAACTTACAGACAAACCTGTGGTTTTTTGGATTGCAGAACTGTGAAAAGGGGATTGCGACTTCAGCCAGTTTATTATTCCAAGCCAAAGGCTTGAGAAAGATCTGGGGTGTAGAAGGATTCCTGGAGGTTGGACCCATACTGGCCTAAGGGAAGAGCAGATTGCGGGGTCCCTCGTCTGCTAGCCCTCCGGGGTGTCAGGAGGGGGTCACTGGCCTTGTCCCAGCCTGTCCCAGAGCCCAGCTGGGGGAATGTCAGCGTACCTGTGCCCTTGAGACTCAGTATGTCCGTGGGGCAAAGGAGCGGGGCTGGGGTGCCCCCAGGAGGCAGAGTAGGAAGAGCTTACCCCAGGATTGTCAACCCTGGGGCCTCGGCTTCGGAGCCCAGCCTCCTCAACCCCTCTGTGCCTGCAGGTGACTTATGACTCTCTGGAGAGCCTGGGGCCACTGCGTGCCCTTCATAGTCAGCTCCTCATCCTGCAAATGTCCTGCCAGGGGACAGTTATTGTTTAAACTAACTCCTCCATCAGAGACATTTCCCTCTAATGGCTGGACTAGGGGAAACCAAAATTGAAACCCATAAGACAGCGAGGCTGAGGTGGTGGCTGGGTCAACTCAAAATGGGGACCATTTATCATGTTCCAGGCCTGCCAGGCACTCCCCGGGGCCCCTGCACCTTCAAGCCAGCTTTGATATATTTCAACAAATTCTAAACTTCTGGATCTTCAAAGACAATTGCCCTCTCCTATTAGGATTCTTTTGAAATGGAGAAGTCCTAGAAGCAGCTTGGTAGGTGTGAGTTGCCAACACAGCGGGTGGGCAGGGCGAGCAAGTTGTTTTCCCTTGCCAGGGAGGCCAGACTAGAGCAGGAAGAAAGAATCTGCTGCAGCAGGAGGGAGCTAGGTCAGACCTCAGGAGGAACTTCCAGGTCACAGAGATATGAAGCACGGGTGCAGGACTTTGTGTTTTTATTTTCTCTAGGACTTACCTGCCTCTTTGTCTCCTCCCTCCAAGTCCCCTCTCCCCCAATGCTGGATGGTGTCTCCTTTTTTGTGGGTAAGCCCGTGCCCGGGGGACTGGTGGAGTAGAATGACCACTCAGCTTGTCCCACCAGTGTCAGTCCTGTCAGCCTCCTTAAAAGTTTCAGAGTGATACACAACCCTGACTCCCAGCATCCTCGGGGAGAACTCAGCCAGCCCCGCATCTCACTGATGGGGAAACCAAGGCTCAGAGAGGCTGAGCGACTCCCCAAGTCACACAGTCTTAGTGCCGAGGACCTGGGCCCCTGCTTCCAGCCCTGTGCCCGCCTCCTGGTCAGGGCACGGCTCTGGGGGTGAGATCGCTTGCTGGAGAGGGCAGTTTGGAATTCAGGCCCTTGTACCATCTGGCCCAGGCCGGGGCCCTTGCTCCATGACTCTTGGAGCTCACTTCTGATCACTCTTCTTTCAGAGGCAGCTCTGGGCTCCCTTGTTGCCACACGATGCTCCCAGCTCCCTCAGGGCGGGGGACACTGACTGAAGTTCCTTGAGGTGTGTGCGAGTGTGTCTGTGTGTCTGTCTGTGTCTGAGGGTCTCTGTGTGCATGTGCGTGTTACAGTATGTGTATGTGGGTCTCTGTGTATGTGTATCTGAACATGTCTTTATGGTATGTGAGTGTGTGTCTGTGTGTCTGTCTCCATAATAAGTCAAGTCAGCCCCAAGTCAGCAAGAGGGAGAAGAGGGTGTCCCAGCTGGACCAAGATGAGGCCGGGATGGCTGACCACTAGAGGACAGGAAGGGCTGGAGGCCCCAGGGTGGCCCAGGATGGCTGCCTAGAAGAGCTCAGCCTCAGGCTGGGAACCTTCAAACCAGGCGAGTCCACAGACTCAGCCATCTGCCAGCCAACAGTGTTTCTTTTTTTAACCCCTGAAAAATAGAGCCTGCCCAGCCTTCTGCCACACAGCTGGTGGGGGGTGGGGGGCGGGATAATTATGGCCAGAGTGAAGGCAAGGCTGAGGGGCAGGGGGTGGGGAGAGTGGCTGGGGTAGTTTTGGCTGTCAATAAACCATAGCCCGTTTATTTTCAGTTTCATTCATTCATTCATTGATTCATTCATTCATTCAACAAAAGGATGTTGAGGACTATATTCTGTGTTAAAGATTGCAGTGGCTCCCAATTCTGGGCATCCGAACACAGGACGGCGCTGGTCATACATTATTTCACTCCCTTTTCGTGACCCCCTTGCCAGTAGGGCCCAGGCATGGCCCATATGGTACCTTCGCATGAGTCAGACAGAGGGCTCCTGTCTTTTGGGCAGACAGCATCAAGAGAGGACTTGTCACTTGTCAAGCCCCAGGCAGGCTGACTTTGAGCCTCCCAGCATCCCCTCAGCTGGGCGGCTTCCTGCCCACCATGCGGACTGCTCCGCTGTGACGTCAGTGGCCAGCAGTGTGGTCCTCGTTCTGCAGGAAGGAAGCTGAGGGGCCCCGGGCAGGAGGACCCAGGCACGTGTGGGGTTCACTTTGAACCCAGACCAGCTGTTCCCAAGGACACGGCCTCTCCAGGAGTGGCTTGAGTTTCCTGCGAGCCCAGAGCAGTGCACACTTGGCTGGGCAGAGCCTCTGGACAGCGGGAGCCTTCGTGGCCTTAGCTCATGTCTTTGTAAAATGCATCTGGGTGATGCATTGTGGCCTGTGTGTGTGTGTGTGTGTGTGTGTGTGTGCACGTGCGCGCACTCCTCAAGGGCAGGGTGGTGTTCAATCATTTGTGTATTCCCAGGGCTGGGAATGGAGCAGGATCTCCATCAGTGTGGGTTGCGTAAAAAAAGGCATGAATAAATGCATGATCTATGCCCTTCCATCAGAGACTTCAGTCTGACTGGGTAAATGAGACATGTATTTGGGGCCATTACATGTGACAGCAAGGAGTTTATGCTTTGCCAACATTTATTCATTCATCAAACAGTCACTGAGCTCCCACTGTGGGCCTGGCATGGTGCCAGGCACTGGATGAACCACAGTGAACAAGATGTGCTTCCTGCCCGACGTGCTCTGGAATTCTGGAGGAGGGGTGTCGAAGCAGGTCTTTGGGAAGGGGCAGAGGTGTCAGATAAGGGGCATGGAGGGAGGAAGGGCAGACACTTCTCTTCCCAGCACCCCCAGACATTCCTCTGACCTAGAAGGGGGTCATCTGTGGGAACAAGGGGTTGGGCTGTGAGGGGGGCTGAGTCCCCTCAGGCCTGGTTGCAATTGAGCTCAGGGTGCCACTAGGACTGAGGTACTGATGGGGAGGGAGGCCACTGGCCACCACTCTGTCCCCCCAGCTCCCTGGCATTGTGCTGGGCGCTCTCCCTGGGACAAGGACAGTCACACGTCACAGCTCTAATTGAAGGCGCTTCTGCAGCCGGGGAGAGATGCTCTTGCAATCCTAAGAGGACTGCCTGGCTCCCTCCGTTTTTTCTCTCCTGCCTGCCCCTAAGGCCAGCCCTCTCCTGGGGGTTTTCACAGCCCCCCTGGGAAAGAGGAGAGCAGGGGGCTTCAGCTCCTTGCTGGCTGAGGGATTTTCCCCCAGGTTGGCTCCAGCCTGCCAGCCAGGCCACCTGTTACACTTTGTAAACCAGTGCTGGAGGGAGACCAGCAGGCTGTGGCCCATGGGGTGGGGGGTCCCCTAGCCTCCTGGGCTTCTGGGGTGGAGTGGGCTTCAGTGGAAAGGGACCCCCTGACAGGCTGTGTGACCATGGGCAAGTGGAATCGCCTCACTGGGCCTCAGTCTCCCCACGTGTCATCTGCTCAGACCAGGAGCACTGGGGTGTGCAAATGATCATACCACAGGGGGGCACACACCACGTGCGCAGGGATGTGTGAGAAGTGGCCCTGCGGGTGGGGGTTCTAGTGACGCATGGGGTGGGGGAGTGCAACCCTTTGCAGCGCTGTGCTTACTGTACTTCTCAGGGGATGTGTCCGGAGGCTATGTTTTCTGATCCTCGACCTTTGGGGTCCGGAGGGGTACCCGCCACGTCCTCTGGGTCACTGAACTGACACTCGCCCGGTGGCGGGGGGTGGAGCGGGGGAGAAGGGGACTTCCAGGAGAGGGCGCCGGTGGGGCGTGGTGGGACGGGGAGCAGATGGCGGGTGTGGAGGGGTGGCGGTGCGCTTCGGAAGCCCCAGCCTTCCGTCTGTGGAAGTGCGGGGTCGGGGGTGGACGCGCAGGTGCTCTCTCTTTAAAAGGCCAGCGGAAGCGCCGCGCTCCCTGCCCGCACTTGCAGCGCGAACTTGCCGGGCTGGGCTCGCGCCTTCCCGAGTGCGGCAGCGGCAGTGGGCGCGGGGCTGAGCGGCTGCGGTCCCCTCGCCCCCTCGTGCTCCCGGGCGCTCCCGCCCCCTCCCGCAGCCTCCCCTCTCCGCGTCTTCCCTGCTCTCGCTGTCTCTCGCTCGCTCTCCAGCGCGCTCTCTCGCTCGCTCTCATTTTTTCCTGCTGCCGCTGCCACTGCCGCGGCGCCGCCGGGCGCCCTCATCTCGGCCGGCTGCGCTGGCTGGTCGGCTCCTGCTCCACTCCCTTCCCAGCCTGGAGCCCTCGGCCGGACCCCGCTCCCCGGAGCCGCCTCGCCCTCTCGCTCCGGCTCGGACGCTGGGCTCCGCGGCGGCCGGAGCAGGGCTGGCCGCCGCTGCCTAGCTCGCTTGCTCGCTCTCGCTGGAGCAGCAGCCGAGCGCCGCGCGCGTGGCGGCGGCTCTGGCCGGGCGGCCGCCTGCTCATCTCCGCTGCGTCCCGGACTCCGGGCGGCTCCGCGCCCGGCTCGGTCCGCAGCGTCAGCGTCGCCCGCCGCGGCCCGGGCTCCGTCCGCCGCGAGAACCAAGTCTCCGGCCGCCGCCTCCCTGCGCCCCCGGGGCAGGCGGGCGCGCAACCGACCCCTCGCCGCGGCTCAGACCTCGCCGGCGCGCGGTGAGTTGTGGCCCGCGGGGAACGCGCAGAGGGGACTGTGCCCTCCGGCCTCTGGGGCGCGGGCTGCGGCGGGGACACCGGGGCTCGGGGAGGTGGCCTCTGACGAGCTCCCGCGCTCAGGGCTGCCCGGAGGAGGGCCGGCGGACCGGAGCCCTTGGGGCTGGAGGGCGCGGGACCGGGGCTGGGGCTGGCTTTCCGAATGCTCCCAAGGGAGGGAATGGGACAGCGGGCCTGGGGGAAAGTGTCTCTGTGTATGGGGGTTATGTCAGGTTCCACCGGATGGGAGGTCGTGCCAGCTCTCAGGTGGGGGCGGCGGCACTAGCGCGCCCCCTCTGCGGAGAGGCAGGGCAGGCGAGGGCGCGGGGGCATTATTTGCGCCCCTTCCCCGCCGTTCCCCGGCAGGAGAGCAGGGACAGCCTCGCGCCCCTCGGCTCCTGTCCCCGGCACTGCGTCCCGCGCCCGTGGCCGCCCCAGCGCCGCCTTCGCCACCGGCCGGAGCCCGGCGCCCGCTTGCTCGCGGCCGCGGCGGGTTGGGACGGCACCGCAGGGTCTGGGGTCTCCCTGCGGCCCCGGGACTTCAGAGTCAGGTGCTCCTGGAATACTCGGGACCGACCCTCTCCGGGACCCTGACGAACCGGTGCTTCTACTTGGCCTGGCGGCCGGGCTGTGTGTGTGTGTGTGTGTGTGCGTGCGCGCGCGCGCGCGTGTGTGTTGCGGGGGGTCCCCTCCCGGGTCGGCTTCCGCGGCGCGGGTGAACTGGAGGCGCCCCCTGCGCGCGCGGGGGCGGGGCTGGGAGGTGGAGGCCCGCACGGAGAGAGGCGCCCCCGCACCGGGGCGGTCTGAGGCTGTTTGTGCTGAAATGGGGCGGCAGCGGCGGCGGCAGGGGAGTCCAGAGGCCCGAGCGTACGAGCGCCCCCTGCCCCCGGGCCACGGGTGACACCCCCGCCTTGAGACTCTCGGTGGCTTCTGGAGGAGGCTCCTTGCTTGCTTCCCCCTCTCACCATCCCTGCCCCTGGTGCGGGAGAGAGCTGCTGTGTGGGACTTGCCTAGTGGGGTGCCTGAAGCCAAGTGTGTGTTGGAGCGGTGGTTAGTCTGTCTGCCCCTCTGTCAGTCTGGCAGAGAGCACTCTGATGGGGGAGGGAGTACTGTGTGTGTTCCCATCGCAGTCCCTCCCCTCCTGCATCCTGGGGTGACAGTGGGGCTCAGGGCAGGCAGGGCGGCCTGCGCTCTAAGAGTCTCCATACTGAGTACCCTGTCCCCATCCCTGGGGCCACGTGGTGGAACTGAAGAATGCTCTAATTCCCATCCCCGCTCCCCCAGGATGTGCCTGGGTCTGCCCGGCTCTCCCCCTGCATCACCATGGGGTGCTGGGCCTCAGGGTCTGGGTGTGCATGTCCAGCTTCTCAGAGGCCTCAGGGCAGAGGTGGTGCGAGAACTTCCCTGAAGAGCCGAGGACATGCAGGAGCCTTTCCTAAGGACCTTTCCTGCGGTGGCAGAGAGAATTCCCACAGAGGAGTCTGGAGCCTCCTGGGTGTGGTCACCCACCGGGCAGGGGGCTTGTCACCTCTCCTGGGCAGGCCCTGGGCGCTAGTGTCGAGGGCCTGGCTACAGTGGAGAGTGGGGGTCAGAGACCTTGTCCCTCTCCCTGGCCCCCAGAGGGCCTCTTCCTGGAGGGCCCCTCCAGCCTTTAGACAGAGCTCTGTCCTCTGGGTGGGGTGGGGGGCCTTTAGCGATGGTGCCTCTGAGCCTCTGCTCAGCCCTGGATGGGCATGCCTGCCTACTTGTCAGTCCGGTGAAGGCTGTCTTCACCTCCCCCCAACTTCTCTCCTTTTAGTCATAAACTCTTCTCTACCTGTCAACACCCTCACACCTCTCAGGGTCAGAAATGTGGAAAAGTCATCCCTCCCTGAGGTCTTAGTCACTTCAAGGGCCACCCCTCCCAGGGATATTTGCATTTAATAGAGACCCAGAGCAGAAGAGGGCAATGCTTATCCCGAAGAAATGCTCTACCCATGGTGGATTTCAGGAGAGAGATATATGGGCTGGTGGGGGGCATGCAGCATGTCACACAGAACAGGTCCTGAGAGGCAGGGCGGGAAGAGGGAGGGTGGGACATGTCAAGAGCTGAGCTGCTTTCCCGGCCTCAGTAGCCTAGCTTAGGCCAGAGGCTGCTCCTCCCTCCCTCCCTCATCCTTCCTCCCCCAACCTGCGTCTGGGCGGCTTCATTGTGTTGGAGGCGTGACGTCTCCAGGAGGGAGCGCCTTGCACAGCGGCAGGCAGGCAGCCGAGGTAGGTGAGAGAGCCGGAGAGTGAGGTGTGAGTGATCAGTGTGCTAGCCAGAAGGGTCAGGGGGTGGGCCAGGCCAGAAGGGCTCTGCTACCCCCACCCCCTTCCTGAGGAGTCCCCAGCCCAACCTCCAGGATGCTTGGCCACACCCGGACACTCCCAACTGCAGGGGGACAGCTGTCAGGAAAAGATGCGACTAGGACCCACGGGCTTCTGAGCTTTATAATTACAGCCAGTAGGCACATCTTCTCCCCTAGAGAAGTGTGGAGCCGGCAGCCCCTAATTACCACCCACCCCAAGACATCTGCCCACCCCTGCTGTCCTCCTCTGCTCAGCCTAGAACCCAACTTTCCAGTGGGCAGGCCCCGCTGGCAGCCTGGGCAGCTGGGACCGCCGGCTGCTGGCTGGAAGGTTATCTCGCTTCTGCAGGGTGGTGGCTGCCTCTGGTGCCTGGAGAAGGCGGGGGGTGGGGGTGGGGCGCTGGCATCTGGGCTCTGGCCCTGCTCGCCCGGGCTGGCAGAAGAGCTGCTGGCTGTCCAGGCCGACCTGAGGGAGGAGGCCGAGGGGCTTCCCCTGGCGGGCAGTGGGCCCGGAGCAGAGGACACCAGCTTTCTGCCTGGTGCCAGCTCCTGGAAAGAGCAGGGATGGCTCGTCTTTGTGTCAACTCTGCCCTACATAGCAGGGGACTATCAAAAATTAATTTAGAGATTTCACTGCCTTTGGCCCTTGCAGAGTGCAGGCTGCCGTTTCCCTCGCTCCTGGGAGCTCTGGCTCTTTCCTGGCTGGGAACTGTCTTGGCCTCCCTCTGTCCTCTCCCTGTCCCTCTCCCCCTGCTGCCCCCCAGCCGCTCTGCATTCCCAGCAAGCTTCCTTGTCCCGTGGTCAGCTCCGGGGACTTCTGCCTCGGTTCCCCCCACTCCCCTCCACCTCTCTTTCCCTGCCTGAACCTGCTTCTGAAAGGGAGGCCTATAAATGGAACTTGCTTAGAAAAGATGAAGCCCACCCCGCGGCCCTGCCTGCCCTGCCTCCTCACCCGCCTCCTCGCCAGCAGGCCTGAGGGAGCCCCTTCCTGCCTGTCCGGGTTTCTTGGCTCCTTGGAAAAACGAGCACCACAGGGATAGTAAAAATCACCTCTTAAATTAAAGCCGCTGACTCCCGTCGAAATGCTTTATTATTAACCTCACCGTTTAGCAATCTCGTGGCAGGAGCGAGGCGGAAATACATGTGTACACATGTATATTAAATAAATTGGGGAACGCAGTGCATAATGGCATTATCTGGACCCCATTCAATTAAGGTAGATATTATCTGCGGTAATTGGGAAATGCCAGCCCATAATGACCGCCCAGGCCATTTCGGGGCCGAGCCGGCTGTGGTGTCTAGTTAAACCTCACTGTTCCCCGGAGAAAGCACTGGCCGCCCGTTGGCTGTGATGATGGCGAGTCCTGGGAGAGCTCAGCTGGCCGCTTGTCCCAAGCTGAGCCACATCAGGACCAGGAGGTTTGGTCCTGCCCTATCCCCCACACTCAGCCCTCCCAGCCACCCCTCTGCTCCTCAGGGGGAGAGAAACTAGCCCCTGGACCTGTTTTCTGGTTGGGGCTGTGCCTTGTAGTAAAAACACTGTCATTGCCACAGAGTTATTTTTAGATTTGAATATAGAAATAAAAATCAGGGTCTTGACCTGGATTCTTAAGTTTCTGGTGGGTGATTGCTTCTCAGATGTCACTGCCCCATCTCTGTGCCTGGCCTCAGTGTACCAGAGGGATGGAAGTCTTACCCACAGCCGTCGTTATGTTCCTGGCTGTGCAAGACGGTAGAGTTGGACGTTGGCTCGCTAAGCCAGTGGGCCCCAGCGTTCCTGGGCAGTGCCAGGTTTGGGGGAGCACTGATGTGAGGAGGGGAGACAGGAAGAAGGAGGAGAGAGGAAGACAAGCATTGCTGCAAAGCCTGCAATAGCAACAGCTGCAGACAAAGACACTTGCCCACTTGGGTCTTGTGCCTGAAAACTGGAGGTGGTGGTGGCCCATGGGGGTGGGGTGAGTTGGGGTGGGTAGGAGGGGCCTGGGGGTTGGAGGAGATCTGGGCTAGCCTGAGCGTGGCGGCTGGCCCCCTGGCTCTGGGAGAGCGGGAGGGTCAGGGCTGGGCATTTTCTGGGCTGAGCTGGTGCAACAAAGGGCTGATGAGATGTGCTTGGTTCGCCCTCTAGCTGACGCGAGCCACTGTGGCCTGAGCAGGTGGCTGCCCTTTGAGTCTCTGGTTTCTCGTGTTGGGAGTCCCTGCCTGTTGCTCTGCTCACATCCCTCCAGTGGGCCCTCATTTCTCCATCCATACTGGGGCCCACAGCTCCTGCTTGATCTCATGCTCAGCACTCTCTCTGACCTCCTCTCCTGCCTCTCCCCTTTCCCACTGCCCTCCAGTCACAATGGCCTCCCTGCTGTTCCTTGAACGATGAATGCCAAGCACATGCCCACCTCAGGGCCTTTGCACTTGCTTTTCTTTCTACCTGGGACACTTTTCCCCAGATACTTGGCTCAGGCCTTCACTGTTTTTAACTCTGCTCAAATGCCCCCTTCCTCAGAGAAGCCTTCCCTGTCTTTTTCTGAAAAAGCCCTTCTGGGTCATTCCCTCTCTCCTTACCTATCTTATGTTTCCTGAGAGCCCCTTGATTCCATGAAGTGCTGCACATCTGTGTGTAGATGTATTTATGGTTTCTCTTGTGCCACCCCCACTGGATGTTGGCTCCACAGGGCAGGTGCCTATGTCTGTTTCCCCCCAGCCATTTCCCCAGTGCCCAGAGCAGAGCCTGGCACACAGTGGGCGCTTAGCACAGGTTTGAATGACACACTGAATAACCGAATGATCGTGGCAGAAAGGATTGCATTCTATGCTGGCCATGCAAGTGGTTCGTAAGAATTCTGTGCAAGGTCTGAGTCCCACTCCGTGGACCTGGAATACTGCTGCAGACTCTCTGCCCTGGGCTCTGCTTCGGTGTGGTTGGCTGCCATGCTGGCTCTGGGTAGGCACCCAGCTCTGTCTGGTCATTTGTTGAGAATCTCCTGTGTTCTGAGCCTTGGGCTAGGCACAGGGATACAGAGATGAGGGGGGTGCTGTCCACACAGGCCCTTAATGTGGTCCCAGGCTCATCAGTGCCAAATAACAGAGAGAGAGAGACTTGAAGGCAGTGATTGTGGAGGAAGGAGATAATGGGACCTGGAGTAATCAGGGTAGGCTTCCTGGAGGAGGAGGGATCTCAGTTGCTACTTGAAGGGTGAGCGTCCCAGGGAGAAGGCTGGAGGGAATTATAGGGTGATTGATTTAAAGTTTTCCCCTCCTTAGTTTCCACTGGCATTAAGCTAAGGAATTACTTCCCCTGTCCCTCCCCTCCTTCCCTTCTTTCCTTCTGCACGTATTTCTCCAGTGCCCACCACATGCCCAGCACAGAACCCATCTCCTCGGAATCCGGCTCTTGTTCTTTTGGAGGAAGAGGGAGGGGATGGCTTGTGAAGTAAGGTCTGGGGTTTCTGTATTTATGGTCTGGTGAGTGGGAGCAGCTCGGGGAAGTGAAGGGAAGGGCGTCCGGGCCCAGACCCCCACTGCACCCTCCTCTTTGCTCTTAGAACATGGCCCAGGCTGGACGAGTGCCTGGGAGAGAAGGACAGGGAGCGCCCAGGAATCAGTCACTCATCGCCTCGTTCGTTCCTTCCACACACATTGATGGGGGATGAGGGACCATGCCAGGCAGGATGCAGAGATACCGCGATGAGGATGACACGATCCCCTCAAGTGGTTGGGGTCCAAGTGGGGAGGGGTTGTGCTGCTAGGCTCTGAGGGGGCTAATTGGCTATCCCTTGTCCCCATGGACCTGGAGTCGTCCAGCTGGAAATCAAAGTGTGGGTTTTGTCGCTGGGGCAGTCGGGGTGGGCACCACCTCTGATGACCTGCTCCCTGGGTCCAGGCCCGTCCATTCAGGAGGAGACTGTCCAGCAAACCACACCTCCGCCCAGTCAGTGCGGGGTCCTGAGGGGATGCGAGGGAGGGGGCCACAGAGGTGGCCTGCAGTGCAGTGTCTTGGGGTCACACGGGCTCCCATGGGTGTGGGGAGTTATAGGAAGGTGGGAGAGGCCTCAGGTTATCCCTCACTTCCCCCTTTGGGGAGCAGAGCGGCCAGCCCCTCCTTCCATGGAAACGTGAGATGTGGGCGAGGAGGCATCTAAGCAGCTGAGGAGACTCAAAACAGACTCCACTCATCCACTCCCAGTCTCAGCTCCTGAGTGTCAGCTCTTCTGAGCACCAGGGCTGGGCTGGCCCAGCGGAGGCAAAGGTGGATAGAGGTGAAATAACGCTGGAGAGAACACAGGAAGGCTGAGGGGAGGGGGCTGCCAGCAGGACAGGAGGCGTGGCTCAAGGATGGGGGAGCGGGGGATGGGGGACAGGGGATGGGGCAGCCCCAGGCCTCCTTGTTGAACCCTGAGGGGCTGGCCCGCGGGGGAGCCAGGACCTGCGAGTCCCCTCAGAGGGCTGAAAGCAGGAGTGAGCCATCTGATTATGGCCCCCACCCCTGGGAGCGGAGAGCAGCGTCCTGCCCTCTGACTCTGCCCTTTGTTTGGTGTTGTTGGGAGAATAAAAAGAAGCTCAGTGAAAACTAAATTGGAGTTTAGTAAATCTCTGTTTGGATCTGGTGGTTTGGTGGTTTGTGGGTCTTTCTGGCTCAGGCCAGAAAGGCAGAGGGAAGGACATGAGACAAGCATGGAACTCCTGCTTGTTAGGCCTTGGAAGGGGTCACTGAGGCAGGTTTGGGGAATTCCTCTTTGCAGGCCCTCAGATTTCAGAGAGACCCTCAGATGGTAGGGGTGGCTGGGCTGGGGGGACAGGGTAGACCACAATCATCCCCCCAGCTCCCCTCACCTCCCCTTTCACTGAAGAATGTTCTAGAAAATGCTGCTGGCCAGTGAACTATTGCTGTGTGGAGATGACTGCATGCTCTTCCTTCTGGTCCTCATCCCTCCCTGCCTGGCTCTATTCTCCCCTGGAGCCAAAGAATCCAGCAAGGCCCAGAGGGGGAAGTGAATGCAGGGGCTGAGGAGAGAGGTGGGGAAGGGAGAGGGAAGGACGGGGAGGAGAGACCCACCTGGGGGGCACACTGGCTTGACCCTGCAGCCATCCTGCTGATTTCACCTGGGGAGGGGTCCCCCGTAACTGTCCCAGGTTTCAAACTTTCCTGGCTGTTTTGGACTTGGTGGGGGTGGTCTGAGGGCTCCAAGCCCCCCTTACTCCAGCTTGTCCTGCCCTCCCCTGCAGATGGAGGCAGCCCCGTGGGGGAAGGGAGGATCAGCCGGGCTCCCCTCCTGCCCCACCCCCAACCTCTGCTCTTGGTGGCTCCTTTCACTCACTTGGTATTTTTACTTTTCCCTTGTTCCTGTTACACCATCAAAGGAAGGAGGGGAGGCTAAAAGAGGCAGCGTTTGCCCAGCTCTTTGGAGAAGCTCAAACAAGGCAGGCCTGGTAGGTTGAGGGATAGAGTGGGACCTGCTGTAGCCGGGCTGGGACCCAGTTCCCTGGAGGGAGGCCTTGTGGGCAGTCTGACCAGCTGGGGGCAGGGCCTGGGTCCTCGAGGTCTGGATTCTAATCCTGCGAGTATTGCCTTTCTCCCCATTGAGGCCTCCTTCCCCCATGTGGCCTCTTGTCCTTCCTGTGCGTGCATGTGTGTGTTTACATGTACCTGTATGTGCACACTGCTCAGCCCAGAGGTCCTAAGACTTCAAGAAGCCAGTGTTGAGCGTCACAAGGGATCTAGAAGCCTGAGCAGGGCCTGACTGTCAGAAGCTGCTGTGCGTCGGTCCCCCAGCCTGAATCTGCCCTGCTACAGCCTTGGCACACGACTGTCATGATGCCCCAAATCCCTCCATTTGAAATTCAGGAAAACCAAGCCTGAGGTCCCAGGATGTTAGAACTGGGCAGGGCCCGGGAGACCCTCCAGGCCAGTGTGGCAGAGTGGTCAGGGCAGGGGCAGCCTGCACAGCTCTGTGTCCCTGGCTATATGTCACTATCGGAGGTCCAGTGCCTCAGCTTCTTTATCTGTGAGACGGGGATGAAAATACCACTAGCTCAGGGGGTTGTGAGCAGGAACTGAGAAAATGTAAGCAAAGCACTAGGACGGTGCCTGGCACATGGCAATATGTTGTCATTTGCTGCTGTTTCTCCATGGGGCACTGTTGGCATTTGGACAAGACAGTGTTTCCTTGTGCAGCCTGTCCCACCCACGGCGTCTCTGACTCCTGCCTGGGTGCAGGCTAATAGGTGACTTCCTCCCATCATTGTGACAAGTGAAAATGGCCCTGCAGGCACATGATGGTCCCCAGACTAGGTTTTATTCCAACCCATCCATTTTACAGATTTTGAAACTGAGGACTCTCTTGGGGACATGCTCGCTTCCAGCAGGGCGGTAGCAGGACTGTGAGATCCGGCTAAGTCTCCTCCAGTTTCTCTCTTCTGAATTGCCTAGTAGCACTGGCATCAGCATCTGGTACCCACATCCCCTCCCTCCCCACAGCCGCCTGGGAAGGAGATCTGATAAACTCTCTCCACAAGGGTATGAGTGATGACAACAGTTGCATTCAGGGGTAGCCACCCCCCGCCCCTGTGTTGGAACAGCTGTTAAGCCCTCCCCACAGCGCTGACCCCCAGCCCTCCGTCGCTGGGTCCTGGCTTCGGGGGTGAGGGTGGTATTAGGAAGCTTTCCTGCGGGCCCCCCAGGGCTCCCTCGCTGGGACTGGGCTACTGGTTCATCTGCAGAGTGGGGCTGGGGAGGATTCATAGCCGTATTCTTGGCCTCTGAGAAGCTAATGGGGAGGGAGCGTTCTGATGAGGGTGAGATGTGAGGTGAGGGTCCAGAAGGGGCCGGAGAAGCCCAGGAGCTGAGGCTGGACTCTGGGGCGCCACATCCTCTCTTCCCTCCCTTTCCCCAGAGTTGGGGCAGTCAGGGCCCCTAGAGGGGAATTACAAGTGGGGGAGGGGTGGCTCCGGGACCACTGCCTGGCCTTGATGGAGGGACCACCTCTCCAGGGAAACCTCCCAGTCCAAACGCAAGCCCCTCTTCCAAATGGCTAAGGAAACTGAGGCACAGAGTGAGCAGCCGGCTTGCTGGTCTTCACTGACAAGGCCCTGGAGCAAGAGGGCTTCGGGGTGGACTCCCCGGCCAAGCCCTGACTCAGCTTCCAGTCCTTCTCCCTGTGGCCTCCTAAGTCGAGGGGAGGGAGGCTGCTGGCTTTGAGCAGGGAGGCTGGGGCGAGGGAAGGAATCCCAGGGGAAATTAGCCCAAATTAGCAGTGAGAATGAGGAGGAGCTGTGTTCTCTCCTCCACCCTTGCAAATAAATATTTAATCACAACAACAATAATAATGACGATGATCATAATAACGTGCAGAAGCTCAGCCCGTGACCGAGCCCCACTCTTGGAGGGAGGAAGTGGGGGAGAGAGAAGGAGCAATGGAGGAATTGAGAGAGAAGACCCTCAGAAAGAGGGAGGGGCAGGGAGGCCAAGGAGTGTAAAGGAGGCTGGCTCCTCATTCGGGAGCTGCTGGCTTTACCCTCTGCCTGGGGCCGCTGGGCAGCTGAGCTGGAAACGTGAAACAGGAGGGTCCACTTGCCCTCCCCGATTAAGGAGGAGAATCCCGAACCCTGACAGCCCCAGCTTCTCCCTGGCCTTTCCGGTGAGCAGCTCCCAGCCTGATTTCTTCTCCAGGGGCCTCGTGAGCTTTCCTTGGCTCTCAGTCCCCGAAGAGCCTAAGTGTCTCCGGTTGCAGGGCTGGGAGCTGGGAAGCTGGGTTCTAGTCGGTGTTCTGCTCACCACCTCTGTGACTCTCCTGCTCGGGGCCTCAGTTTCCTCTCTCTCAAATGGGGTTGGGCCCGGTGCAATGGGTTTCTTGCTACTCCTTCGAGTGGGCGAGTATTAAGAAGACCCCTCTTCCTCCCAAGCCAGTTCCAGGCTGTTCCCTGGGGAGTGTGCTGTCTGATCCTCTGGCTCTGGATGGCAGTGGGCACAGGCCTTGAGACATCTTCAGACATGACCTGATCTCTGCCTTAAGCTCTCTCATTGAAACCAAAGTTGAGCCCAGCTGGGAGGAAACCAAGTTTAGATTTGTGGAGTCTTTGGCCATAGCTCCAGCATCTCCTTCTCTCGGGCTCCCAATGAGAGATCAGAATAGCTAATGTCTGCTTTGGGCTTCCGTTTGACTCTCTCTCTCTCCCCTCTAAGGTTGGTGGAGAAGAGCCTCGGAGCTGTTTTCTCCTTGGTGCCAGGATACGCCAGGCTGGGACCACTCTCCTCCTGTCACAGTCATCCACCAAGAACAGGCCTGCAGGACGTGGGGACCAAGACGAGAGCTTCGCCGTGCCCCGGCCACGCCCTGCCACCTGTGGGCATGGATTGTGCTGGCAACTGAGCGTTGCCTGAGTGGCGAGGAGCACCAGCATGGTTCACCCCGTTGGCCGCCCTCAGCCACCCCGCTGCTGACGCTGCCCTGGAGAGACTCGTGGGGGCTGCTCTGCCCATGCTCACCCAGGCCGTGGGGCCAGGGGCCTGCCAAGGCTAGGAGTGGGGCCCGCCATTCATGGGTCTCTAGGGATTTCCGAGATGCCTGGGAAGAGAGGCTGGGGCTGGTGGCGGGCCCGGCTGCCCCTTTGCCTGCTCCTCAGCCTCTGTGGCCCCTGGGTGCCTTCCTCCCTGGGGAAGCCCAAGGGCCACCCCCACATGAATTCCATCCGCATAGATGGGGACATCACGCTGGGAGGCCTGTTCCCCGTGCATGGCCGGGGCTCAGAGGGCAAGGCCTGCGGAGAACTCAAGAAAGAAAAGGGCATCCACCGGCTGGAGGCCATGCTCTTTGCTCTGGATCGCATCAACAATGACCCGGACCTGCTGCCCAACATCACGCTGGGCGCCCGCATTCTGGACACCTGCTCCAGGGACACCCATGCCCTCGAGCAGTCGCTGACCTTTGTGCAGGCGCTCATCGAGAAGGATGGCACAGAGGTCCGCTGTGGCAGTGGTGGCCCACCCATCATCACCAAGCCTGAACGCGTGGTGGGCGTCATCGGTGCTTCAGGGAGCTCAGTCTCCATCATGGTGGCCAACATCCTTCGCCTCTTCAAGGTGAGCGTCTGCCCATTGGCCCCAGAGGTGATCTTCCGCCAATGGCCCCAGCCCTCCACACCCAGGGTGCCAGCCTGGCCAGCTCCTTTTTCCTCTTGTCTTCCTGACTATGAGGGAGTTTTCCCCTGGGAGCAGTAACTGAGAATTTGGGGCAGTCCTGTGGTCAGGGCTCAGACCCAGCAGAGTGAAGGTGTCGGGAGGGACCCAGCTATGTGGTGCTGACCATGGTGCTGACCCGGCACCTGCTCCTCTGCAGGGAATTCTGAACCAAGGAGGAAGAAGGAAGTGCTGGCGAGCAACAGAAGGGAGGAAGAGATAGGCAGGCAGATATATAAAAAGACAGACAGATGGGTAGATAGAAATAAAGGAAGGAAGAAAGGTAGACAGATTAAAAGACAGACAGATAGAACGGACGTATGTGAATGTTGGAGACTGCCAGGGAGAAAAAGCCAGACTTTTGTTTTGACATTGTTTTCAAATAATTGCAATTCCCAAGAAAGCTATGTTTTCCTTCTGGGTAATTGAGAAAGCCCCGCATGGCCCTCCCGCTGCACCCCAAGATTATGGCTAGAAAGTATGTTCTGATTTTTCAGATGGGCATTGGGGTACTGAGCCCGCAGAGAATGGAGCAGAGGTCGGGGAAAAAGGCCTGGAGGGAGCAGGCGGCCCGTTTCTGGTGCCCTTGGCCCTGCACCTGGCTTCCAAGCTCATTTCTTTCCTTCTGCCCTCCTTCCCTGCGCACCTTTTTCCCTTTCCTTCTGGAATCCCTCCCTGCCCCCTCCCTGCCGCCTCCCTTCCTCCCTTCCTGGGGCAAGAGCTGCTGATTTGCAATTCAATTGGAGCCAAGTGCTTCGCTAAGCTGCTAAAACAACCGAAAGCTACCGGGTAGAGAGAAAAACATTACAAGCATTTTACCAATAATTATGTGCCCGCTCCTCTCTTGGAGCCTCCGTGTGTGTGTGTGTGTGTGTGTGTGTGTGTGTGTGTGAGTGTGTCTGTGTGTCTGTGTGTGTGTGTGTCTGTGTGTGTGTGTGTGTGTGTGTGTGAGTGAAGTGGGGGGAACGGGGAGAGGGGGAGAGAGAGAATGGAGTGAGAGAGGAGGCGGGTGCACAGAGGAAGCTGCTGGGTCCCTCCTTCACCGTGGTGTCGGATCTCAGGCTCTGGAGTTGGCCCCTCTCTCCTCAGCCTCCAGAGTGAGGAAGTGGACTGAGGGAGACTGTTTGGCCCCACGCAGGGTGGGAAGTGCCGAGGCTGGAGCTCTCTCGTCTGGACCCTTTCTGGAGCCCATTTGTCCAATCCCATGATGCATCAGTCCTTGGGGGCAGTTCTGGGGGCTGGGGCAGAAGTGGGGATGAAGGTGCAGAAGGTCCCTGCGTTGGGGGTGGGAGGAAAGGAGGCTGCAGCTGTCCTGCCACAGTGTGGGGCGGGGGCTGGAGCTTTGCTGGTGGCTGATCTGGGCCACATGTGCCACATGGTCCTTGCCTGTGGGCCTTTGTCCTGGAGTGTTGGTTTTACTTGATGATTTGGACGAAAACACTATTTTAATCTTAAAACAAATACATGCATTATGAAGAATGCAAAGTTCGGATGAGGCGGGAGGCTTGAAGGAAGCTTTACCCTTGCAGTGGACAGTTTGAACAGTCCCTGGGGAGCCGTGTTGCTCGTAGGCACTCCTCGGTGCGGCGGTTTGGGCGTTGGTAGCCTGGTCCGGTCCCTCCGCAGGCCCGATTTTGCAGTGAGGAGTGGAGACCGCGAGGGGCTAGGGGGAGCGGTGCTCGGCTGTCCCAGGCCAGGGCCTGGTGACCGCTTGGCTAGCTGAGTCATGATTTTAGCTTGCCTGACCAGGCCTAGGAGGTGCAGCAACCTGGGCCACCCAGCAGAGGCGACAAGCTCTGGATTCCTTGTTAGCCTGTCTGGGTGGGGCACAGACCGCCAGCCTCTCAGAAGGCCGGACCACAGTGGGGCTCTTGCAGTCTCTTTATCTGAGCTTTTAATTTAATACCTTTTGTGACTCTGGGTGTTTCAGAAGATGCTAAAACAGCCTGACCGGCCCTTGGGACTCTGACATTGGGCAGGGTCCCTCCCTCCATCTCCCAGAGGGGAGCCACTGCACTCTTTATAGGGAGGTGGGAAAGATGGGGGGAGTTAGCAGTGTCACACAGTGAAGGCTCTAAGGAAGTCTCTGTCAGCGTTAGGCCTTAAAGCTCCTTGGAAACATGGATATTTCAGGATGAGGTGCCCAGTGCCTCACAGGGGAGTGGGCTGTGACTTTGTGCTAACCTCTCCCGGGATGGGGTGAGGGGCCTGGGGCCAAAGTGCCTCCCCAGCCTCGGGGCTCACAGGTCTTCTGTTCATTCCTTTTCCTCTGCCTGTCTGGTCACGTATGAACGTGGCTGTGGCCAGGGTTTTGTCTGTGGCTCCTCAGATTCCAGAGAGATGAGTGGGTGGCGGCAGGGGGCAGGAGTCCCCGGGGCTGCACAGAGAGTGAGATGGGACTGGGAGGAGGAGAGAAGGATAGGGGACAGAGGGGGCATGTTGGGAAAGGAAAGGGGGCAAGGGGAGGTGGGGGGAGATGGGGAGAGAGTTAGACAGATGGCTGTGGTCTGCATTCCCTGGGTCCCTTTTAACAGTGTTAATGTTCCAGGCTGGCGACAAGAGGGCTCCTCAGTAATTAAACTGATAGAAATGAGAGGTTGGGCGAGAAACTTAAAAGCCATTTAGAGAGGCAAAAAGGTTGAACTTTGGGGAGGGAGGTCAGGAGCAGGAGCTCAGGCAGGAGAGGATGAGGGAGGGGCGCCTTGGGGGGCCAGGGGAGCAGCGAAATCGGGTGTCTATTTCAGAGGCACCTTGTGGCCCCAGCCCTGCTCTGCTCCCCACCATTACAGCTCTCCTTCCTCTTAGAGGTGGCTTCCTGTGCACAGCTCAGAGAGGCACTCTGGGTGTGGGGCGCTAGGGGTGATTTCCTGCCTGGATGGTGCTAACGGGGTACAGTCACAGCTGGTGTGAGCAAAACTCACAACTGTTAGAGCTGGAAGGGGCCAACTCCCCGTCTCACAGATGTGGACGCGGCCCTGATGAAGTGGCAGGGCGGGGCTGGAAGTCAGGTCCCCAGCTCCCAGGCTTGACTCTTTCCAGAAGCCTGCCCAAATAAACTGGGGTGGAAGTGGGACTGGAACCCAGGCCTTCATTGGAGATCAGAAGCCCTGACGTTAGGAAGTCATGGGTCTGACAGTTTATATCCCTTCCTTCCCTTCCTTCATCTGCGTTTTAGCTCCTTTCTCTTAGGACAAGGAATATTGATGGATGTAAAGAATACCTTTTGGAGGAGATCCTAAACCCAGAGGATGTGGCCTGTACAATGCTACATTGTGGGGACAGCCCTGGTTCTGGAGCTGATCAGGCCTGGGTTTGAGTCTCTGCTCCACCAGAGTTACCTCACCATATCCACCACATCTACTCACTATCAGTCATTTACACCATAGTGTGAATGAGCCAATAAGATCTTTTCTGAGAGCAGCCATTGTTGGAGGGAGAAGGAACATACTAAGTGCCCTGCAAAGAAGCAGTTTTCAAATCCTGGACCTGCAAGAGCTCAGAAGGGTCCAGAAATCATTTCACTGAGTCCCTCATTCATTTTGCAGTGGAGAAGAAACTTGGGGCTCGAAGAAGGGGAGACTGCACAGCATGGGGATTAAGAATTTGGACGCTGGAGCTGGAGAGACTTCGCCACCTTGGCAAATCGTTTAGCCTGTTTGTGCCTCAGTTTCCTCATTTGTAAAGTGGGGTTGATAATGGTCTCAGAGGCCAGGTGGGGGAATTAAGAGTTAATGTCCAGAAAAGGCCTAGCACGGTGCCTGGCACACAGTCAGCCCATAGAAAATGTCATTGCACAGCTTGTAGCGGGCTGTAAGTCCACACGAGGGGCTCCACTGATGCGGAAGAGGCCAGAGCGGGTGGGCAGTGACAGACGGTGACCTTTGAGGCTGATCCTTGGAGAGGCCCCGCCATCTGCTGGCCTCCGTGTCTTCCTGCCGAGTAGAGACTGAGCAGCCAACTTAACTATGGGATAATGAGAGTTTTCGCGCTGTCACAACCGTGGGGCCTGGGAAGGAGGAGTGGGGTGGAGTGGGGGGTGGCGGGAGCGGGCAGGCAGGAGAAAGGATGGAGGGGACGCCAGCCTGCGGGCGGGAGGGCAGGTGGCCCAGCTTCGCAGGAGAGGCCAGGCCAGGGATGCTGGTGAGCGGCATTAGCCCTCTGTGCACAGCCCCCGGCCTGGCCACAGGATTCTCTTGACCCATGTTGGGTGTCAGTGCTGTGAAGGTTGGCGGTGGCTTCTAGAGAAGGCTGCCTGCCCGGTAGTTGGCTTGCCCGCCCCTCAGCACCTCGCCCAGGGCTCACGGGGAAACTCTGGGGCTCAGCTAACACCGGATGTTCTGTTGAGGAGGGGGCTTTTGTGTCTTCAAAGTGTTTTCACTGCACAATCTGGAGGAACTTTCTAGAGAGTCTGCCTGCTCTCCCACAGCCTGCCCACCTTCCTCGAAGATGGCTCCATCTTCCCAGTGCCCAGGCCAAAACACATGGCGGCATTTTTGACCACCCTCTTTCTGCAAACGCTGCAGACGCTCCTCTCAGAATGACCTGGAGCTGACCACACCTCACTGCTCCCACCCCATGGCCCCTCACCCAGACCGTCTCTCTTGTCCCGGCTTCCAAATGGGCCTCCCCACAGCCACACCTTTGCTCCGTGGCCAGCACGATCTTTCTAAGCCAGATCAAATCTGCTTCCCCTGCTGCTTAAACTTTTTATTGGCTTCCTGTTGCTCTTAGATTGAAATGCAAACTCCTAAACTCCTGTCGGAGAGCTCTGTGCTACCTGGGGCCCTGACCACTCCTCTCTCCTGGGTTCATGCCACACCAGTCAGACTGTTTTCTTTATGTTCCTTGAAGACACCATGCTATTTTCCCACCACGGGGCCTTTGCACCTACTATTCCTTCTGTCGGGAATGTTCTCCCCCCACTCTTAGAGGCTGGATCCTTCTTATTCAACCTTACACTTAAATGGACTCTCTTCAGAGAAGCTCCCCCGTTATACTCTCACGTTTCCCTCTCCTTCCCTTCACTGCGCTCGTCAGAATTTGCCGTCTTGTCCATGTTTGTTTTCCTGGTTGCTGTTGGCTTCCCCTCCAGCCCACCGCCTCTTTTTGAATGGCCCGTGAGCTAAGAATGGTCTTTGTGTTTTAAATGGTTGGAAAAAAAATCAAAAGAATAATAATATGTCGTGACACGGGAAAATTATATGAAATTCAAATTTCAGTGTCCGTGAAGTTTTCTGGGAACACAGCCACGCCCGTTCATTTACGTATTGTCAGGGGCTGCTCTCCTGAGATGAGCACCGCACAGCCCTCCCTCTGCTTTTATAGCGTCTCTTTCCCCCAAGCCCCGGGTGTCCCTTTGTGGTGGGAGTCTGGGAAGGGGTCTCAAGACTCAGGTCAGGCCCGAGCCTGGACAGAGAGGGGAGCGGGAGGCAGGAGGCGGGACCGCGGCATGGGGAGGCTCGGAGCCCCTGACCACACAGCTGCCAATTCTGTCTGTGCTCTGGGCAGGTCCTTCCCTGCTGCTGGGGCGCTGGTGGCAGCTGCATTGATCAGTGGTTCTCAAGCTCCTCACAGTCACGTTCCTGGACCTCCAGCGGGCGGGTGAGACCTGGGGCTGGGGCTCTAGTTGGACACCTGCCAGAGGTTCAGCCGGCAGCTACGCCAGATGCTCTGAGTCCTCCTGGGTATTCCGGAATTCCTGGCCCACCTGGCTTCTCCAGGGAGGGCCCCCCGCCCCGCAGCCTCCCAAGCCACCCCCGCCCCCGGGGAGCACCCTGGGGTTGCTGAGCCTCTCTGAATACAGGGGTTTGGGGGTGGGAGCAGGAGGGTTTCCAATCTGGTGACCGGGTGCAAACTGGCTCATTAGTGCGGATTTGAAAGGAGTGGGTGGAGGCCTTCGGGGGCCCCTGGGGAGACTTCCTTGAGGTGCCCTGAGGGGGGTCTGGTGGGCTCTAGAGACCAGGGCGGAGCTGACGGCCCCTGGGTGAGGTGTGTCACACTGTGAAGGGGCTGAGGTGGGGCTGGGCCTGGGGAGGCTCAAGTTCACGACTGCTGGCTTCTGGTGCTCTCTCTCTCCCATCTGGACCTCGATTTGCCCATCTGTGAAAATTCATTCATTCACTCACTCATTCATGCACTGAATCTGTATGGAACCTCTTCTCTGAGCCCGGCACTGCTAGAGCAGAGGTTCTTTGTCTGGCTGCACATTGCAGTCACCCGGGGAGATTTAAAAATCCTAGTCCCCGAGCGCCCCTAGGAATTCAGATGTAATTGGTCTGAGATGGGCCTGTGTGCCTTAGATGAGACCCAGGTGCAGCCCAGGAGGAGAACCGCCGCTCTAAGCAACTTCATAAAACAGGAAACTAAACAGATGGAGGCCTTGCCCTGGTGGGCTTCCATGTTTGAGGGGGAAAGCAGGCAGTCAACAGGTAAAACACATAAATGGACAATGTTGAGGGGGAGCAGTTCCTGCAGAACAAAGCAGGGAAGTGGCTGGAGAGCCATGGGGTGGGGGTGCCAAGTTAGATGGGATGGTTTGAGGTGAACTTTTGTGCACAAACCTGAACAGAGTGAAGGGGGTTGCTCTGTGGACATCTGGAGGAAGACAGTTACAGATAGAGGGAACAGCAAGTGCAAAGGCCCTGGGGAAGGACTGTGCTTGGTTGTTGACTTGACCCAGGAGCTCAAGAGGCAGGACCCAGACAACACTGGGGGCAGGGAGAGGAGGACCAAAGGGGCTCTAAAACCCACATCTTGCTCCTTCTTGCTGCAAAGGGTGTTGTGGGAGGAGAGTCACCAGGATTCTGGTGACCTTGGGCAAGTCACTGGTCCTCTCGGGGCTTCAGTTTCCTTATCTGTAAAATAGGAGAGTGGTCCCTGGACAGTCCTTGTGAAGCCACAGACGTGACAGGGGAGGTGATGTAAGGGCAGAGCCTATGTGAGAGCCTTGTTCTTCCCCTTGGCTCCCACCCTGCTGGCCTTGCCCGACCCAGGCCCCCTGTGCCTCTTCCAACTTCTCCCTCTTTACTTCCCTGCACCCCAGCTTAAGGATGGACAGAGCTGGGTGCTGGAGATAGGAGTGAGGCAGGGCAGGCGGAGGGGGAGCCCAAAGGGCAGTGGCATCAGTGGTTAAAGCGTGGGCCCTGGGGCCAGATGGCCTGGGTTCATAGCCCTGCTCTGCTGTTTATTACCTGGGAGGCACCTCTCTGTGCCTCAATTTCCCTGTCTGTAAAATGGGGCCCCTGTAGCACCCACCTCAAGGGCTTTGTGAGTATTAAACTGGAAAGTGCTCGGGGCAGTGCCTGGCATATAGACTGGGTATCGGCTGAGGGCCTGGTCATGGTGGGCAGCCTGGCTTTGGAGGCGGCCACATGGTCGGTGGCTCCAATCCTGGCCCCAGATCACTCAGCTTCTCTGGACCACGCTCATCTCATCTGTAAAATGGGCAGAATCACATGTACCTTTCAGGGCGCGGATGTAGAATGATATCATGGGGAGCTGTTGGCCTGGTGGGTGCACAGTATGTTAGTCCTCCTCTCCTGCTGACAGCATCTAAGGGGGCTTCAAGGGGCTTCAAGGGGAGGGGGTGTGGTCTGAGCCAGGGTGGGGAGCTCTGCCATGTAGAAGGGCAGGTCACTGGCTTTTGGCAGAGGGATGACTGGTGAGTGTACCTGGGTCCTCCTGTGTGATGGTCCTGGGGTCTCCCGACCCTCACACCGTGAGGTGTGGGGGTGGTGGGGTGATCTCTGCACTCGGGAGGGCTGTGGGTCCCCTCACCAATGAAGCCCCCCGTAGTTCAGGGACCTGCATTCTGGGCCTGGCTCTGTCACTGATGTGCTGTGTGACCTTGAGCGGGTTGGCCCCCCTCTCTGTGCATGAGGGCATTGGATCAGGTAGGCTCTGACCCCACTCCTCTACTCAGCAGCCTGTCCTGCAGAAGGAGCACTGAGCTTACTCCCCAGTGGTCAGGCTGGCTGTGGTATGGCCACGGCCACCAGTGGCCTTCCCATTGCACTCCAGCCAGCCTGGACCCTGCATGTCCCCTGATCATGTGCCCCGCTTTCCAAAACCTGCCTCTGGGCCTTTGCCTAGGCCGTGCCCTCCTCCTGGAATGCCCTTCTTGATGTCTGATGGGCAGAGTCGGACTCCTCCTTCAAGCCCTGGCTCAGGATTGAAGACTCTCCTGACCCTCCAGGGGCTGAAATGATCCTGGGGTGCGTGGGGTGTCTGGTGTGGCACCCGGGGGTCTCTCTGACGTCCATGAGCAGGTCGAGGGCAGGATTGGCTGGACCTCTCTTGGTCACCCCCCACCGCCAGTTCCTGGCCCCGAGACAGACAGACAGACAGACAGACAGACAAATCAGGGAGCCTGCCAGCCTTGGGACCGGGTGTGAAGCTGCGTGGGAGCTGTGTCTGCGGCAGGGGTGGGGCTCACGCCATGGGAAGGGTCAAGCCCGCAGCAGCTCCCCCTGCCCAGCCCTGAATGAACTGTGTGCTTTTCAGTTTCCTCCCAATTTATTAAACCAGCATTCTTATGACCCAGACATGTTGGAAATGAAAAGAAGGCAAATTCTACTTTATATTCCAATTGACCTTTACACTTGCTACTTGCTGGCAGGGGTGGGTGGATCCGGGCACGATGATGAGACGCAGGCTTAAGCCTCACTTCTCCTTTGAGAGTGGCCCGGGGCGTGTTGGGGGAGGGGGCAGGGACACCCTCTTTCTCTGTGCTCTGTCCCCAGCCCTTGCCTGGTTCTGTCTGACTCTGTGGCTTCTCTGTTTCCTCTCACGTCCTCCCCCGTCTCTCTCTTCCCCCCCGTCCCTTTCAGACTCTCGGGCTCTGTCTGGGCCTCTCTCTGGGTGTTGTCATCCCGGGGCCTGGGGTTCAGGGAGGGAGGTGGAAGCGACTGACAAACCCACCTGTTCCTGGCCAGGCGCGCCCCAGCCTTGCGCCCACTCTGGCCCCCACCTGCCTGATACCTTGATTGTGGCCGAGGGCATGTCAGTACTGAGCACTTCCTGGGGGGCACCCAACCCACCCAGGCCCCTCCCCTGACTCAGGGTGCCCCCCACAGAGCCCCAGAATTTCCCCTTGAGAGTGTGCCCTGGCCATGGGCAAGTCTTGATGCTGCTCTGGGCCCTGCTTTGCTTGCCTGTGGGATGACACTTCCCAGGGCTGTGGGGGACCAGGCCAGTCGCAGGGGTGCGAACCTGCTTCCAAAAGGGAAAATGCCTACTCTGCCGCCTGCTGGTTCTGTGACCTTGGGAGGGTCACGTAACGTCTCTGAGCCCACTGTCTGGGTCTGTAAAATGGGTGGGGTGGTTGAGAGTATTAAACGGGACAATGTGAAGTGACGAGCACAGCGCCTGGTGCGTAGTAGGTGCTCACAGCAGCTGTTGTGACGTGTGCTTGCGTGCAAGGAGAGGGCTGGAGTCTTCTCCGTCCCCTGCTTTCATCCCTCTCCCTGGACCTGAGTCCTCCCCAGGCCTCGGTTTCTCCCTGGGGTCTGCTGAGAGGTGCCCCAGGGTGAGCAGGGAGGCGGGAAGCTCTGCTCCGCCCTGCCCTGGCCCAGCGCAGGGGCAGTGAGGCCGCAGCCTGCTCTCCAGCCGTCCCCAGTGGCCTGCGGGGAATTTAAAACTCATCACAGCTGAAATGTCCTGAAGCGGGAGCCCACCGAGCACCCCCCCCCTCCCCGAATGGTCCTGTGGAGGACAGAGAGGCAGCACTTACCTCGTTCTCAGTCCCCTGTCCCCTGGGACTGGCAGCAGAACCTCTGTCCTTGGCCGGTGGGGCAGCTTCCTCCCCGATGTCCAGAGCACCTCCCTCCTTCCAGCTCAGGGTCTGGAAGCTGTGAGGGAAGCCAGTCCGGCCCCCACTCCAGAGCAGCCACAGCGGGCAACGCTTCCCCCTTAGGAGTGAATTCCAGGCGGGAGACCCCCCGAGAGAGAGATCTGAGGGTTAGGACGGGGGGCAGGGCGTGTGAGGGGCTTCCAGGGGCGGCTCTGTTCTGAGAGGAGCCCAGCGGGCAGCGGGGTGCACATGGCTTTCACAACTGATCCTTTTATTTTATTAAAGATGACGGGCATCTTCAGTGTGGGCCTGACAGGAAGGCGTTCCTCTCTCTCACAAGGCGTCATGTATTTTAATAATGAACTGTTTCAAGCGTGTGGAAAATTACAGAGCATAATAGAATAAATGGCCCTGTGCCCACCACCTGGCTTGGTCAAATATTGATATTTTGCCCTCATAGCATTAACATTTTTCATTTTAAGAAAGAAAACATTGTAAATACAATCAGAGGCCCCTGCACGTGCCTCCTTGTCCTCCACCTCTTCCTCCTCACAGGTGGCTGTGCCCTGTCCTGGATGGGGTGTTTTTAATTCGTGTAATTCCCATGTACTTTATCCGTAAATCACACTGTTTTGTTCTGCATGTTTTAAGCTTGATAAAAACGGGGTCATACCGTGCGTGTTCTGTGGCTTGCTCGATGTCCCGTTGCTATGCGGACTGCTTTCTCCCTCTTTGCCGTGTAGCCCTCCGCCGTGACGGTGTCCCGTGCATTTGCTTGTTCCTTCCGCTGTGGTCACCTAGACGGGTTCCCCAATGGTCTTTCTGGTTTTACCAGCGATGTTGTGTGACCATCCTTGCCAGTGTCCTCTCGTGCTCTTGGAGAGTTTCTGGCGGGCCATACCCAGGAGCGGAACTGCAGGCTCAGGGGGAAGAAGCCTCCTCAACTTTCCCAGAGGCTGCCGTGTTGCTGTCCACATCCTGTGCAGGGGCACTGGTTTCCAAACCTGCCTCCCCTGGGAAGCCCCCGGGGGCTTGTTAAAGCACAGGTTTTCATGGGCGCCTGGGCCTAGGCCAGCCCTTCTGAGGAGACTCTCATGATCTTGTTTCATCAAGCTTCCGGGGGCTTCCTGGACCTGCATTTGGAGGTACCCCTCCTGGCTTTGCCGCACACTCGCTGTGTGACTTTGGGCAACTTGCTGGATCTCTCTGAGCCGGGGCATCCTCATCTGTAAAATGAGGATGATGATAATGGTGAGGACTCAGTCAGGGCTGGCCCTTACCTCCCCCAGGGTGCAGCGTGGTGCTTCTGAGGCCTGTGGTGGCCCAGGGTGGCCACAGCCTGGCTGGGCTCTGGTGGCACCCGGAGAAGGGATGTGCCTCTTGACTCCATCCATGAAGTCATGCTCGGATTTGTTGTTTTGCTCAACAGACATCATGGACTCCTGCTTTGTGCAGACCATGCCATGCTTTAGAGACAGAGCATGGGCCAAGGACCCCGCGCTCAGGAGTTGAAGGGGCACTGATTTCATGACAGTGAGACGCGTGCTCTAATGGGGGTGGGCGGGGTGCCCTGCGAGTGTATAAGAGGGGCCCCTTAACCAGCCTGGGGGGATCAGGGAAGGCTTCCTGGAGGAGGACAACTAGCTGAGACTCAATGGCCAGGACATGATTAGCTAGGTCCAGGGCTCAGTGGCTGGCAGGGGAGGGCACTCTGGGCAGAGGGAACACTAGTCCGAAGGACAGGTGGTGAGAGAGAGACCGAGAGTGCCAGAGTGCCTGGTGTGCTCCTGTGCGGGGTCGGCTGTCCCACCTTGGGGATGCTGGGCCTGCGGGAGCTGGGGCCCGGCACAGGAGTCCGCCTCCCCCGCAGCAGGAGCGAGCCTCGGGTTGCAGCTGGAAGGGTTTATGGGAAGCCTGAAGTGTGAGGAAATGTTAAGTGCCTTAGAAGTACTTTGATTACTTTAAATTGCTTAAGTGGTTTCTAAGATGGTCCTAAGTGTCCTGGTGACACAGACATAAAATCAATTAGGAAAGGACAACAAAACCAACAAGAGGAAGGTAGCCCCTCACCTGCCTTCCCTCCCCCCATGCCCGCCTGGGCCTGCCATTCAACCTGGACCAGGACCCCTCCTCTCACCTCCCAGGGCCAGACCCCCAGCCCCTGTGCTGGGCTCTCCCAGCCTGGAGTCCTGGCTTCTCTCCCAAGCATTTCAGGGGTGGTGGGGAAGGTGTGTGTTGCGGGGCACTCAAGAGGGTCTCCTTTAAACATGCTTCTCTCTCCTGAATGGCTGAGGGGGCCTGGAGCACCCTAGGGGGGCATTCTTTTCAACTACAGTGTTATTGTTCGTTTACATAATCCATCCCCATGGGTGTTCGAAGGTACCAGAGGACCTGCCCCCCCTCCCCGGCCTCGCCCTAGAGGTGCCAGTGCTCCCCGTGTGCCCCTCCAAAGAGCTCTCACCTGGGGCACCATCCCCCAGTGTCTCGGGGAATGTGTGCACACGTGTGTTCTCAGCCGTTTTCACACGACCGCAGCACCTGCTCGGGGACCTCATGTGTTCTTGGGGACTGCTCCCTATCAGCGCGTAAGGCCGTGTGTCCACACAGTACCCCCTGCTTCTGGTCTCCTCAGGGCAGACACTTAGGTGGTTTCGGTCTTGTGCTTGTACAGACAGAGCCGTGGTGGATGACGTCATGCACTGGCCGCTTTGCCCCTCTCTGTAGGGTAAATTTCTACAAACGGAGTGCTGGGTCAAAGGGCAAGTGTGTTTGTAATTTCTTGCCCTCCTGCCAGCGAGGGGTGAGGGCTGGACTCAGTGGTGCCCTGTGGCTGGTCCTTCCCCTCTGCTGCCAGCTGGGTGGGGAGGAGGCCCTGTGGCCCATCCCGACTTGGTCTCTGTGTAGCCTCGTGTAGCGGATCGTAGGGAACAGGGCAGAGCTGGACCCAGGACCCCGGCCCTCAGCTCAGGAGCTGCTCGGAGGAGTGAGTGGGTGCCCCTTCACTGGGGGTCTATGTGTGGGAGGGGGCAGGAGCAGCCCCAGGCCTCTGGGCAGGTCCGGTGGGAGCAGGAGGCCCGGGGGAGCTGGGGCCTCCCTCCCACGCGTGCCCTGGGAAGGTGCTGAGAGCTGGTGTGGGGGGTGACTATCACTGGCCAGGCTCGGCTGTCTGTCTGCCCCCTCCACCCCCACCCCACCCATATCTGGGGTGACTAATCCCAGCAAAACCTTCTCCTGCCCATACTCGGCTGTCCTTTGGACCCTGGGGCTGCCTTGTGTGTCCATTTCACGGATGAGGCTCTGGGAGGTGGAGACTCATTGGGTCCTGCATCTGCTCAGGGGTGGGGCTGGGCTGGTCCTTTGCCTCCTTCGGCTCCTCAAGGAGCACTTCTGTTCCAGGCCTGCAGTTACGCTCACTCCTCCCTCCAAGCCTTGGCTCAAGCACCTCGCTCTCCCAGGAGTGCCCTTTTTTCTTTTCTAACCAGCCTTGGGACCTGGGCAGAATTGTTTAGACTGTCTACCCATCAGTCTTCCCATCAGCAAATGCATCCAGACCTAATTTCACTGGATACTTTTTGAGGTTAGTGAGGAAGGAGCTTTCCCACTTCTTCCTGGAGGGCCTTAAAACTCTTCTTTTGGGGAGCTTGAAACTATTCTTTTTGTTTTCCATGTAAACATGGTCTTAAGTATCAGGGAATCCACTGTGTCATTTCTCCCACCCCAAGGTACACAGTGAGGTGAGAGAGAAAAGCCTTGTCACCGGGAGTGCATTGTACATATTTATTATATTAATTTTGCATAAGTCACCAAACTCCCTTTGAAAGAGACGTGCTCCCCTTATTGAAACCTTATCCATGCGTCTCCATTCTTCACGTCCAGCTTCCAACCTCCTCCTCCTCTGGGACCCTCCCGGCCCGTTCTAGCCCTCACCTGCCTGACTCCAGCTTCCCGTGGTCAAGAGCTTTTACCTCCTTTAGTCTCAGCAACTGAGAGACACAGAGAGAGATCCTGAGGTTAGGGACCATGTCATCTGTTTCTTTTGTGGGTCCCCACGGAATCGAAAGGGATGAGTCAAAAATTGTTTTAACAGAGAGGTGTCAGTGTGAAAAAAAATTCTCTGTTCCTAAAAGAAATCAGGCACAGAGCCTACTGGAAATTAGGCAGCGGGTACCTGATTCAACAACGAGCATTTCCCTAATTCATGAGAGATCGAATGAGCGGGTTTTGTTCCAGTCTGTACAATTGTACTCAGTTGGCGGTATTTACTGAGGATCTACTCTAGGCCCCAGATTTTGCTATTGAATGAGGAAGTGGCTTTTTCCTTAGCTTTTGTTTGGTTTCTAGTTCAGCTGAAAATATGTATATTTTACGTACAGCCTGGGGTTCAGCATATGAATATGGCCCAGGAGTTTCAGGTGACCCCTATAAGTGGCTTCTGAGCTTTTCTTAGCCACTGTAATGGGGCCACAGGGCCTGGTGGAGAATTCAGGGGTCAATCACAACAATGCACAATTTACAGTCTTTCACGGCTGCTTCTTGAGCCTTCCACACAACAATCCTACAAAGTGGTCAGGACACATGCCCTGTTTTACAGATGAGGAAACTGAGGCCCAGAGAAGTTAATGTGTGGGAGACCACCTAGCTAGACAGGATCCAAGCCAGGCTTAGATCCAGGGCCCCAGACGCCCACCCCTGTGCTCGGCCCTCTACACACACCTGCACATCACGAGCAGGCCCTTTGAGTCCAGCGGCTCTTAGTATAGGAGCCCGTGGGCAGTGTTGAAGGTGGTTTGCAGGCTGGAATCATGTCGGTCCTCCCTCCACCCCATGGGACACATGACAATCAGCCTTGGTCCCTGTGTGTGAGTGTGGCCTGATGCCCTGACACCTTCCTGTTGGTACTGCTATAAACGCCGGCACGTTCACTGCAGATTTGGAAGAAAACAGAAGGACATAAAGAGCGAGTGAACACTGCCCATCCATCCCGCCACCCTGCGTGGCAAACGATACGTTCGTGTATTTCCTTCTAGCCCTTCTTCTGTGTCATTTACTAAGTTGAGACGATGGCATCTCTGTGGTTCTGTAGCCGGCTTTTGTCTACCAGAACGCGGTTGGGAGCATTTTCCAATATCCTTAAATAGTCTTTGAGACATGGTGTTTAATGGCTCTGTAATCACCCATCGGGGGTCCTGTCATCTTTATGTGCCGCATCTCACTGTGGCTGGTGGGGTGTGAGGTTTCCGGCTGCTTCCTTGGCCGGGTCTGTGCATTTCCAGTGGGCTCTCCCTCCATGAGGAGATGTGACAGTGAAGGCTCGGGTGCCGGTGGTGGAAGCAGGAGGTGGGAGGGCCCTACCTAACTGGGGCAGTTCTCCTGGGAGAGACCGGTGCTCAGGTGAGCTCCCTGTGTGGGCAGGTGGGAAGGTGGACATGGCAGGTGGAACGTAAGCGGCAGAACCAGGTGTCCTCGGTGATGCTGTGGGCGTGGGATGCGGGGGCCCGGGGAGTCGTGCTCAGCTGAAGCACAGGAATGGGGCTGGGGGTCGTGGCTTCATTTTATTCCTGCTCAGGATGAAGTCCCCCAAATCCTGGAAACTAAGCTCAGGGAATTCAATCTGGTATGGTGGCTGAGGGAGCAGTGGGCAGGGGGCCAGGCTGGCAGGGAGGGAAGATGACCTCACCTGTACCATTTCTGTGGACAGGTGGGATGTGTGGCAGGAGGGGCCTGGGAGAAGGAGGAGGAGCCCCTGGGGCTCCTGGGATGGCGTTGCCTTGGCAACCCACTTTACCCCCTCAACTTTGGACTCTCCCTCCAGCCCCTGTCACTCCTGCTCCCCTTCCCCTGGGCCACTCTCTAAACCCCCAGCTTCCCATCTGCTGGCTTCTGCTTCTGATGTTCCCTTAGCCCCTGGAGAATGCTCTGTCCACTTTTTCTTTCGTTTACATTAAAAAAAAATTGAAGTATAACTTATACATAGTAATATATACAAATTTCAGGGGTACTACTTGATGAGCTTTTATAAATGCATGTACCTCTGTGAGCAAGATACAGAATATTTTCAGTGCCCTAGAACGTTCCCTTGAGCCCTCCTAGTCAATATCCCTCCCTCCCCAAGGCTGATCGGTAGCCTGACTTCTAAGAGCATAGATCGGTTTTGCCTGGTGGTGAGCTTCCTATATACACGGAATCGTACAGAAAAATCTGTGTCTGGCTTCTCTCACTCACACTGTCTGTGAGATTCATCCATGTGGTTGGGCATATTGATAATTTGCTCTTTTTCATTGCTCTGTACTGTTCTATCGTGTTATTGTTTGCATAGTTCATCATTGATTTACCCGTTCTGCTGCTGCTAGACATTTGGGCTGAATCCAGTGCTTGGCTATGATGCATAAAGCTACTCTTAACATTTATGTACATGTCTTTTAGTGGACATAAGCACTCATTTCTGATATATATACATACACACACATATAGAATTGCCAGCTCATAGGCTGCATGAATGATTAGCTTTAGGAGGCACTGTCGAACATTTCCCCAAAGGGATTATACCTTCTCACCACCTTTTTTTGCTTTGGAAATTCCACTTCTGCTTCAAGGCCCATCTTGAATGGACCTCCCCCGTCATCCTCATGGATGACAACACTGGTCACTGGGTGTCAGCTCTACAAGGCAGGGTACGTCCCTCTTCTTCCTGGCTCTACTTCCTGGCCTGGAACACAGTAGGTGCTTAATAAAACAAATGGTTGGATTTCCGGGCCTGCACTGTATCGGGAGTTTCTGATAGGTTGTCTAATGTGAGTCAGTGTCACTGGCCCCATTCTACAGGTGAGGCAGCTGGGGCTTGTCTACACAGCAGCAGAGGCCTGCAGCCCTGCCTGTCCCGGAGCCTGTGCTCATTCCACAGTTCTCAGCAGCATGTGTTTGAATTTCTTGCTCTTTTCCAGCTCGCCCACTTTGATTTCACTCGGCCTCATATTCTAGTCCGGGGGTTGTTGAATTAAATCTTGTGGGTGACCTAGTTAGCTCATGACCCAGCCAGCTCCTGAAAAATCCACCAGCTCTTTCTTCATCCTGGGTTTGTGCCCCAGAATCGGGGATTTCCAGGTTGGGGTAGGGGTGGGAAGGCTGCAGAAACCCACTCGTGCGACATTAAAGCCCTCTTCTGGTGTGGCCAACATTTGTACCTCACTTTTACCTTTTCAAAGTCCCTTTCCATTAATTGTGACAATCCTTGGAGGGCACAGCCTGGCCAACGTCATTTGTATTTTCCAAGTGAAAAATGTGGAGCCCAGAGAGGTGGTGAGGGCCCAGAGTTCATGATGAAGCCTGATGAAGAGCTGGGGAGAGAGCCTTTGACCCATGTGCCATAAAGTGTTTTTGGCTGGGAGCTGGCAGACGATTGGAGTTAGGCTCAAACCCAGCAAGGCTTGTCCTAGGGCTCCTTTGGGAAGTCGGAAAGGCTTTTTCAGGTCATCGATTTACTAAACGGTCTTTTAGAGCCCTGAAAGGTTTGCAGGATGTTTCCTAGGCAGCCTCTGGGTTGGAGTTCACTGCAGACCCCTAGAGGAGCGTGGGGCTGGGAGGCCACTGTCCATGGTCCTGAAACAGGACTTTGCCATTGTGGGGGGAGGGGGGCGCCAGCAGTGTTGGCCTCGGGGCTGCTTATGGCTTCCCAGGAGGCGCTATCCTGCCGGTTTGGGTGGGAGCTGGCATGTGGCTGGGCAGACGGTGCGGATGCCTTGATATTTTAATTGAAGCCTGGAGACACGGTTGCTCTCTCTACTGTGCTAACAATGTACGGAATAAATAATTCAGCGGTGGCTGTGTTGTGCCTGCTGTCCTCGCCCGTGGGGGTGGCCACACACGTGCTCATGCACACAAGCTGCTGGGTGGGCCACGAGCTGCTCTTATGGGCTGGTGGCTGGGCCAGACGCAGCACAGTGCCACTGTGACAGGGCCCTGGGCACCTTTCAGTCCCAGTGAATCGGTTTTCTCCCAGGCCACCCCTAAATAGAGGTTAGCAGAAAGTGGGTCCAGCTTCTCCCGTGTGGCAATTAAAGGTCTGTTTGTCCTCAGACCAGCCTGAAATGCCAGCAACCTGCAAGAAAGGCCCCTCTTAATGGGCACTCTCCCTGGGCTGTGTTTGAACTGGTTCCATTCGATTCAGCAAATATTTATGGAGCTCCAAGTTTGTGCAAGATACTGGAGCAGGTGGTTGGGATGGGAGAGATTGCCAGAGTGAATAAATCTGGGTCCTTCCTGGATGGGGAGGTGTGATACGGATGTGATTTGTCACAGCTTAAGTTGGGGTGTGGGAGGGCTGTGATGCAGGTGCAGGTGAGGGTCTGTGGGGGCTCAGAGGATGGAGAGGTCAGTTCTGATGGGGCATGCAGGGGGTGGCTGCCTGGAGGAGGTGGCTGGTGTCCTGCAGGCAGAGAAATAGCCATGACAGTGCTCTAGGTGGAAAGGGCAGGTATGGCTGGGACTTCAGGTATGGCTGGTATGGATGCAGCAGGGCTTGTGGCATGGAGGAGGGTCGGGTGGTGGATAAGTGGAGAGGGGGCTGCAGCGGATTCGGGGGCTTGTGCCAAGAGTGTAGACTTGATCCTGCAGGACGGTGCCCTGGTTGGACTTGGGGGTTAGAAATATCCCTTTTGGTGTGGAGTGGAGGGTTGGTTGCAGGCCGAGCATGAGGCTGAGAGAGTGATTAGGAGACTGATGGAACAGTTCAGAATGGAGGTGATGGTGGCCTGAATGATGGCCTTAAGTGCAGTGTCATTCATTCATTCACCAATCCAGTAGTTAGCGAGTCAGATGGTGGGCTAGGTTAGGAATACAGCAGTGAACAAAATACATACCATCCTTACCCACATGGGGCTGACTTTCCAGAGGAGGAGAAAGACAGTAAACAAGATAAACAATAATTCAAGTTGTGCCAGGTGCTGTGGAGGGAAATTGCCCAGGGTCGGGGGTTTCGAGAGCGTCGGAGGAGGGGAAGGGCTCCTTTAAACAAGGCAGTCGGGGAGGGACATTTGAATACAGATCCAGGCAAGTAAGGAAGGGAGCCAGGTGGCTGGATGGTGTTTTGGGTGGTGGGCACAGCCAGTGCAAAGGCCTTGAAGCAGGAACATTCTTGGCCTGTCTGAGGAACAACAGGATGCTGTTCAGAGAGGAGGGAAGAGGCGGGGGCTGGATCGGCGGGAAACCCTGGGTCCCAGGACAGAGAACGACTGTTCACACAGGTGCGGTGGGCAGCCTTTGGAGGGTTTTAAGCAGAGAGGGACGGGATCCGAGTTATGGTTTCAAAGGTGCTCTCTGGCTGCCCTGTGTAGACTGGATTTGTAGTACTGTCAGCGGCTCCTGTCAGTGGGCGTGGTGGAGTTTTTGTAATCACCCTCCCTCCCTCCTCTTCCTCTCTCCCCTCCCCTCCCCCAGGGGACAGTCAACCCCCAGCCTCCTTCACAGAAAGCCCCTGAGGAGGCTTCCAAGGGGCCTGCCAATTCTGCGGAGCCCTGTCCTTTCCCGCTCCCTGTCCCGCAACTCTGGTCCCAAACCCCGGCCCACGAGGGCTGGGACCCTCAGCTGCTGCCGGGCCTTGCGCAGGGCCCCTCTCAGCCTCCTCCTCACCCATGAGGTGAGCATCCTGACAAACGTCTCCCTCACCAGGTTGACGTGAGGTTTCAAGGGGAGAATGTAAGTGAAAGCTGTAAGTGGAAGGCCATCATTACTACAATGTTCAAAGCCAGAGGGAAGACCAAAGGGAACGGTTGAGGGGAACCCTGAGAGTAGTTATTTAGGAAACCGTGACTCCAAAACATGGCCCTTGCCGAAACGCAAATGGATTCAAAGCTGCAGGGAAGAGAAATTCGGGGAGGCGGATGCCCAGCAAAACAGAGGAAGTGGAGGGTGTGGGAGGCGTCCTCGGTCTGAGGGCGCCACAGTGACGGTTGGTACTTGTGCCCTGGGCCGGGGAGACTGAGTCCTGGTCTCCCGGGAAGGCCTTCCTGAGCTTCCCCTGTGCGCTGCGCCCCTCCAGCCCCTTCCCACCAAGAGGTTGGGGCCAGGACGGTGTTTCCACCTGGTGTTTCCAACCTGCTGTGGGCACCAAAGTGTCCTTATTTAAGGGGACGCTCTTACTCCTTACCTTCCACAGCCAGCCTTTCCATCCCCCACAAAGAACTTGGTGAGCACCCCGCCCCCATCAGACAAGGCCCATCCACAGGCACCTCCCTCGTCCCACCTCGGGAGGGTGGTTGACTTAACTGCTGTTCATATTTTTGGCAGAGAGCTGGCAGTGAGACCTAAGCTGGGAGTGCGCTAACTGGGGGGCTCCTTCTGGGAAAGCCCTCTGATTGGCGTCTGGGAATGCCAGGTCTGTCGTGTCCTCCCGCAGACGCAGCTTATAGAGCTGTAAGCTGGGAGACACCGCCTCCTAGGGCGGATGAGAGGGCGAAAAGAAAGGGCCTGTTTAATTTACTTCCGTGTTTTATTGCTTGTTGGATAAATAACCTTCATTAAGACAGAAGGTGGGGGATGGACAGGGAGAAGTTTGATTAATTTTGAGCTGGTTTCTCGTTTGTTAATTTTCTCCCAGTTCAGCAGGATTATTAAAACAAATTACAGACACTGCTTTCTCCTCCCACAGCTGAAGCGGGGCTCAGCTTGTAGGGAATGATCCTGCCTCCACTTTCCTCTACAGTTGTTTACGTGCAACAGGGTCTCGGGGCAAGACCCCCGTTTCTTGTTGTGGGTCCTCGTGTGCCTGCAGCCTTATGGGAAATGGAGTGGCCAGGACACCCTCCCCCCAGCAGTGCCAATTACCTGGGCGGGCTGGTGCGGGGGGGCGAGGGGCAGGCCTGCCAACTGCAGCCCTCACCCATGGTATCCAAGGGAGCAGGATAGGCTGGCGAGCGTGGTAGGCGGGCACACAGCTTCTGGGCTGCTCCAGGTTGGAGCCCAGTCCCTTAGTCTTCCTCCACCCCACGGCCACCTGCCTGTTCTGACCCTTTCTTGGTGCATCAGTTCTTGCCCACCTTGAGCTCTGCACCTGCCGTCCCCCACCTGGGTCCCCCACTGGCTACAGAAAAACTGCCCCCTGCCACATGTTAATGGGGGATAGCAGGTCAGCACTTCCCGCTCACTCGTGGGTAGTTCAGAGTTGAGCTGCTTGATTGGCAGCTGGGCAGGGTGGTGACATGCGGGGGGTTGTGAACACTCTTTTGTGTTCACAAAATGCACTGGTAATGCTGCCTCCGCTGGTCCTGACTGTACCACTGTGTGTGTGTGTGTGTGTGTGTGTGTGTGTGTGTCCAGGAATGTCTGTGTGGGACTCAGGGAGGGCCTCCTGGGCACACCCGTGTGAGCTGTGTTCCTGAGTGTGGGGGGTGTCTCAGGTGCTCCATGTGCATGTGTGTCCCTGGGTGTACTTGCCTGTCTCAGGGCACGCTGTGTGTCTAAGTGTTTTCGCGTGTGTGACTCAGATGTACTTCTCTGTGTGTGTGCGTGTATGTGTGTCTGTGTACCTGGTGTACGTGGAGTGGGCATGGTGAGCACTTGAGTGTGTGTGTGTGTGTGTGAGGGTCATGCGTGTGAGCCTCTCCGGGACATCCCTGTGGCACACGCATGTGTGCGCATCCTTTGACTTGGTGGATTGACTCTGAGCCTGCGGGTCCTGGCCGGGCCGGGTCCTGGGTGTGTGTCGTGGGTGTGGGTTTCCTCCTCCCTGGCCCCTGCCACCATCAGTCGATACCCTGGAGCATGAGACTGGATTATCCGGAACAGTCCACCTGGCCTTGGCAGCCCCCAGAGTGACCGTGGGGAGACCAGTCTCCGCTTGGTTCCTTGCAACCTGTGGGGCACAGGGTTCCCCTGGAGAGAGGCCATTCCCGGTGGGCTCCTGACTCTCCACCCTGGGGGTCCCTCCCTTTGTCTTCCCCATCTCCAGGCTTGAGCTGGAGGAAGGGGCTGGGGAAGGAGAGCTACCAGGCAGGACAGATGGCCCTGCAGCCTGGGCCAGAGGAGGGCACCATCTTGACCTCTAACACCTGGGGCCCTTGACCCCTGTGGCTCACAGGCGGTCAAGGCGGCCACTCCTGCGAGGCGTAGCCGAGATCTGAGATACATTATATAAAGTCAGGGGGAGAAGGGCCGTGGGTAAGGGGACGGGGGATGGGGTGGGGCTGCTTTAGGTGAGCTGTTCAGTGGCAGCCTCTCTGAGAAGGTGACGTTTGATCGGAGACGTGAATGGAGTGGAAGAGTACGCTCTGTGCTCGGAGGGGAAAAGCCAGCTGGGCAGAGGGCACTGCGCGTGCAGAGGCTGTGAGGCTGTGCTCGGGTGCTCAGGGACGTTTGAGGAGGCCAGTGTGGCCGGAGGGAAGAGCGTGGGGGTGGCAGGAGCTGAGGTCAGGGAGGCAGCAGGGCCCACACAGGCCTGGGCTCTCCTTCGAGGTGAGGGGCGTTGGGGCAGGGAGCAATGTGAGCCGACTCATGTTTTAAGTGGTGCTCCTGCCTGGGTGTGCCCCCCCGTGTCCCCCGTGTGTCTGTCCGTGCACACGTGCGGACCTGGACCACCAAGGGAAGGAGAACAGGTTGGGCGCCCGAGCAGGGCTGCAGGTCAGGTGTAAAGGTCGTAGAGTCAAGGAGCCTCAGGGCCTTTCAGCAGAGGGCACAGGCTGGGTCTCCGTGGCTCCAGGGAGCAGACCCAGGAGCACGTGAAAGTGACAGGCAGGCAGAGTTCAGCTCAGAGTCCCGAAGAGCCTGGCGGGCACTGGGGCTGGAACAGGCTAGCGCGTGAAGTGGTGAGCTGCCCGTCATAGGAGGTGGGCAAGCAAAGGCCAGAGGCCCCTGTCAGGGATGCCACAGGGGGGCAATCCCACCCTCCTCACCTAAGAGTCTACGGTTCAAGCCTCCCTCTTCCGGGTAGCTTGGGTGGTTTTGAGCAGAGACTCACTGTTGATCCCAGGGATGGGGATTTTGGACCCTACAGCGGGTGCTGGGGAGAGGCTTGGGGGACTGGGGCCCAGCTTCAGCTCCTCTGAATTTACCCTGCAGACGCCCTCCATCTGCCAGCACCCAGGGAGGACCCCTCTCCAGGCTCTGCCATCAGAGGCTGCCCCACTGGGACCCACCGAGGCCTTGGTGAATGGACGGAGCCTTGTCAACCCCCTGGCTTTCATGGAGATTCTGGGGCAGGGACCTGCGTGGCGGGACAGGGTGGAGGGGGCTCTGGGCTTCCTTCTCCGAGAGAGTGTCAGCTCAGATCACCGGGAAAATGGACATGTTGGGCTGGGACGGGGGAGCCTGTGGGCATCTCCTGCCAGCCCCCTCATTGTCTGGACAGGACCCAGACACGCTGGCTGTCTTGCCGCGGGCTCTGAGGGAGGCCGGGCAGCAGCGGGGGAAGGATTTCTGCCTCTGGCGTTGGTGGGTCCAGTTTCAAACAGTAGCTGAGCGATTGAGGATGGACAACTTCTCTCCGAGCCCTTGCTTATAAAACACGGATGATAACATCTACTTCGAAGGGTGTTGTTAGGAGTAAATTTAGTGAGGTAATGGTGGAAGGCACCGTCGGGGGTCTGTCCCCCAGAGTAGACCTGGGATGAGGATGGCGGTCTTCCTGGGAGGTGACCTCAGGACACACCAGTGGAGGAGGAGTGGGAAGAAGGGAAGGAGCTGGGACAGGGGCCTTAATGAGCAGGTTAGCTCAGTGGGTGGTGGGGCCCCTCCCACTGGGGGCCCCTGGAGGACTGCGTAGAACAGTCGATACTGTCCTGTCCCCACCAGCTCCCAGTACCTGGGCAGGAGGTGGGTGGGCAGGAGGAATGTGGTCGCTGAACAGAACGGAACATGTGGAGGTTTCTGCAGAAGGTGCAGAGGAGTAGGAGGGTGGGGAGAGGTCCGCCCCCATCATACCTGCCATCCTTTGTGAGAAGCTGGGGCCTTCCAGGAGGAAGGCCGACTCGGCTGAGAATCACAGGAGGCAGCCACACAGCTGGAGGGTCTCAAAGGGAACTGAGATTCAGTCTAATCGTTCTTTCTAGAGGGGGCAGCAGAGCGTGATGGCAGGCAGGGCCCAGCTGTGAGGGTTCAAATCCTGACTTGGCTGCTTACAAGATGCATATCTCTGGGCAAGTCATTGAACTTCTCCGCACCCCTGTTCCTTCACCTGTGAGATGGGCTAAATGCTGGTGCCTGTGTCTGTGACAGGTCTCTGGTGCGGACTAGATAGATGAGCGCACATGCCGAGTGAGGACAGAGCCTGCACGGGGTGGGTGCTCGGTGAGGGTGAGCGAGCACTAGAGTTGTTGTTCTGATTATTAGGGGGAAACCTGGGGTGCAGGAAGGAAGAGGGTCTAGTTCGAGGTCACAGGGCGAGTTGGTGACAGGCTAGAATTTGGTTCTTCCTGTTACGGCAAGCTCACAGAGCTGCAGAGGGTGACGGCAATGGAGGCGACAGGCGAGTGGCTTCTCGTCCTGCTCTGGGCTGGTCCCTGGCCCCCTCCTCGCCCTGCCGATGTCACGGTGGCAGCTGGAGAAGCCCCAGGAGCCTGGTTATCTTGAAGCAATGGACAGCTGGCCCTGGAGAACTTGTTTGTTTGTGTCCTGGCTCCAGGCCCTTCCTTTGGTTTTTGGTGGCTCAGGGTTTAGGGGAGGGGCTTCCAAGTGTTTGCCACAAGGATGGGGACACTTGGGAGCTGGAGGGCTTGTGGGGAGGGTCACACTTCTGTCCATCTCCGCGGACACCTCTGGCCCAAGCTGCCGTCCCCTCTCAGCTGGATGAGTGCAGTAGCCTTCCCACTGCTCTCCCGGGCTCCCATCTTGCCCCCCGATCTGTTTTCTGCACAGCTTCATCTCCTGCTGTACTCCCCCTTCCTCTCTGTGTTTTTGCCTTTCCGTTCTGAACCTGCCATGCACTCTTGGCTGCAGGGCCTTTGCACCTGCTGCCCCTTCTGTCTGGGTTGTTCTTCCTTTCCCTCTTCACCTGGGTATTGTCTACCCATCCTTCAGGTGTCAGCTTACTGCCCCTCCTCAGGGAGCCCTCCTTGGTGGCCCTGACGAGATCCAGGCCCTTATTCTGGCTCTCACAGGCTCTGAGCCTCTTCTTCCCGGCACTGCTCAGAGGCTGTGATTGTGTATGTGCTGGTGTGCGTATCCAGTTAGAGACCGTCTATCCCACTGGACTCGGGGATTTATCTGCTTTTGCTCGCTCTGGCATCCCCAGTGCTTACCGTGGTGCCGGGCACATGGCGAGAGCTCAGAAAATATATTTGGAATGGATGCGTGATGGGGCGGGAGGCCCATATCACCTCCACCCTGCCAGGGGCCAGAAGCCCTCCTGTTGCAGATGGAGATGGGGCTTCCACAGCAGACGTCCCCCAAGAGGGAACCCTGGGGGGGGGAACATCACCCCGAGTGTACCCACACGTGGGCCCCTTCCTGAGGGTGCTGACGGGGACTGGGTCAGAGCAAGGGGCCGCAGAGTCTGAGGACAGCGGTGGGGCAGCCAGGACTCCGAGAAGCCCTTGGGGGGTGGTGGCACCCCCGCAGGCCGGGTGCTCAGCAGCCAGCTCCATCCCGGACCCCACCAGAGGCAGGGCTGGGTCAGCGGGGCGGGCAGGGGAGAGGCGAACTCCTCACTGTGGTTTTGGCTTAATTGCTGCCTTTTGACCTGTCCATTCCTCAGTTTCCTCATCTGGGCCAGGCCAGTGGTTTTCAATCTCTTTCTTTAGAAGCAGAGACGTTTCCCCAACAGAATCTTGTAGAGAAACCCCTTTATGAGGATCAGGTAAAAGCAGACTGCTGCTCTAGTTCATCCATTCACTCACTGATTAGTCATATTTATTTGCAGAGCCTGCAAAATGAAGGGTTTGGCGCCAGGCACTGTCCTAAGTCCTGGGGCCATGGCAGTGATTAAGGAGACAAAAATGCCTGTCCCCTGGGACTGGCATTCTAGTGGGGAGGCAGACAATCAAGAGGACACATGAATGAAATGTATAGTATTGCAAGTTGGATAAGTGGGAACAGCCAGTACAAAGGCCCTGAGGTGGGCTCCTGCCTGGTGTGTTGGGACAAACAGCACGAGGCTGCAGTGGCTGGAGCAGAGCAAGCGAGGGAGAGGTAGTGGCAGGTGAGGTCGGGAGGCTAAGGGGGCAGATCGTGTAGGGCCCAGTGAGCCATTGAAAGACACTGGCTTTCACTCTGGCTGAGATGGGATCCTCTTGAAGAGAGGGGAGACATGAGCTAACTTGGGTTTTGACGGGGTCCCTCTGGCTGCTGGGTGGGGAAGGGACTGTCTGAGGATGCAGATGGGTGGTAAGTGTGGGAGGTGGGGACCAGCGAGGAGGCTGCTGCAGTAGTCCAGGCCAGAGATGCCAGAGCCTGGCCCAGCACGGTAGTGGCCCTCTGGTAGTGGTGATGCGAGGTGAGCCGTGGTTGGATTCGGGATCTCCTCTCAAGGTAGAGCCAGTAATATTTGCTGATAAATCAGGTTTGGGGTGTGAAAGAAAGAGAAGTCAAGGACGTGTCCGACACTGGCCTGAGCAGTGTTTACCTGGCTGGAAGGACCTCGGGAGGATCTAGGGGTCCCACTAGACGGCCGAGGGGAGCAGGCAGTGGGTGGGAGCCTGGAGTTGAGGGGCACGTCTTCAGGCTATAGGTGGCCCGGGAGTGGGTGGAGAGAGAGGGGATGGAGGACTGAGCCCTGGGGTCGCCAGTGTTCAGGACATGCCTGAGAGGAGGGAGGGCACCAGGAGAGCAAGGAGCCGCGCAGGCAAGCGGAGGGACTGCATGGTCAAATGTCGCCGTGGGGTCAAGTGCCGAGAGCCCCCAAACCACAGCCTGGCACCCCGGCCCGAGGATCACCTGGTTTGCCTGTTTGGCTGCACCTACCTGCCGAGCTGTTTTTGCCGTCCTACCCACCCTCGGCTCGGGCTCCCTTTCCCAGCGGAAGCCCTGAAGCTCCAGGGGGGCCTCCCCCTGCCAGCCTGGCTCTGGCCCTGGCTGTGACATAAATTACACGGAGTGATGGCAATGTGGCTTTTATCGGCTCATGTGTTCAATAATGTTAATACATCCCATTATATCATATTATATTAGTACAGAGCCATACATTACACCCCGTGCAGCACATTAACTTGACTTGGGAGAGCAATGGGCAGACGCTGTGGTTAATTTTCTCAGCCTGGCCACGCCCCCATCGCTGGTGCTGAGTGTGTGCGCGCGGTCAGCAGGACGCGGCATAATTACAGATGCTCCGGGTGCGCCCACTCACCGAGGTCCTCCCAGCCCTGCCCCGCCTCCCGCAGCTGTGGGCGGGTCAGCGGGTTCTGTGGAAGGGGCTTTTGGATGCCACGCCCACGTTGTGGAGGCCCCTCCCTCTGTCTTTACCTTGTGAGGCCCGTGGCCAGGAGTCACCCATTGCACAGAGGTGGAAACTGAGGCTCAGGGAGGTGAGCAGCATGCTCGAGGGATGCGGTGGGGAAAGGCCTGGAGCAAGGACTCGACTGCCCATCTGGCTGCTCCCCGGGAGCGGGGATGGTGTGAGCAGAGGTCAGGCAGCTGGGAATGAGCATGGGGTGAGCCGGGCGGGGCACAGGGGTGAGAGCGCTCAGGTGCTGGAGTCAGTCCTGGGTTCAAATCCTGCTTTGCCACTTGCTGTGTGAGTTTGTTTCTGGATTTTCTTTGGCCTCGGTTTTCTCGTCTGAAAAATGAAAGTAATAGATAGCGTTCACTCCACGGAGTTACCGTGGGAGGATTAATGAGATAATGGCTGGGAGGTGCTCCACATAGAGTAGGTGCTCCTTAAACAACAGCTGTAGTCCTACTATTACCACTCACACCTGAGCGGCCTCTTGCCTGCTGCAGCTCCCGGCCCGGCTCTCCAGGATGCCTGGCCCTGGCCCAGCCCCTGCTCAGCTGCACCCTCAGCTTGGCCCCCTGGGGTACTGCAGCCACCCTGGGCTGGTCCCGGGCCCCCTGCCCCCTGGACACTTGGGCGTGGCCTAGTGCCCAGCGCTGCCGGCTCCTGGCCCACAGGCAGCGCGGTGGCACAGAGAAAGCCAGCTTTGCGTCAGACCGGCCTGGGTGCGATTCCCGGCCCCAACACTGTGTGACCCCGGGCACGTTCCTTGGCTCTCTGACCTGCAGCTTCTCCTGTAAATCGGGGCTGTGTTCTGACCACAGGGCTGTGGTGAGGATGAACAAGAGGAGCGTGTTAGCTAACCGGGCACCTGGTGTGTGTAGAAGGCGTGACAGTGGCTCCCAGCATCCTGGGCGTTTGCCTCTCTCCGTCCAAGCTTTAACGTCCATCTTCCCCTGTGAGTCTCAGTGAGGCTGACGGAGCTCAGATTCCCACCACTGCGCCCACTTGACGGGTGAGGAGACTGAGGCTCACAGGGGAGGTGACTTGCCCGTGGTCACACAGCGAGGCAGTGGGCAGACGGAGCGGCAGCCTGCTTCTCACCCCCGGGAACTTGGGTGTTGAGCCCTTCTTTGATAAGGGGGCACAGGTGCTGCCCCCCATGGGGCTCCCCCAGGGCCTCTGGACTCCTCCACGCCCCCTGCCTCCTCCCCGTGTATCACTGTTGACGAGGTTACGCAGTCAGCATGTAAGACCTGCAGAAGGGAGTGTAACTTATTGATCTGCGTTTCACTTATCAAATAGGGCAAGTGCTGATTTGAGGATCTTGTTTGCTCGGGCCCTCGCGCACCCCACCCCCGCCGCTCGCTGGCTCCTCTCCGCAGAGATGCTCCCAGCCCGCGCGGTGTCAGAACAGAAGGCCGCCTTTGTCAGGCCAGCCGAGGCTCTCCCCCCTGCGCCCTCTATTCTTCTCCAGCCTCCCTGCCTTATCGGCCCCCCTTTTCTTCCTGGGCTCCTAAGAAAACATATAATGTTTAAAAAGGTGAGACAAGGGACTGAATATAGCGCTTTCTGGGGAAATATTTGTACAAAGCCCTGTTGCCTGCATCTGTTGGGTTCTCTCCTGGAAAACATAATTCAGAACCGGCCTGGAAATTAATCCAAGTGTCCGCTTGCTGTCCTGATAAGAGGCTGGCGGGCCTGGGGAGAGGGAGACAGAGGTGGGTGGGGGACGGCCCCCCAGTGATTGCCTTCTGGGGTGTCACTGTGAAATCAGGGAGACAGGGCACAGCAGGTCCCAGGAGGTGAGGGATGCCTGAGGGCGTCCTGCTGAGCCCTGGGGAGGGAGGAAAGAGACCTCAGAGCATCTTCCGTGTGCCCCACCGCTGTGGCAAGGCCCCAAGGCGCTGAGCCTCGGTTTCCTCCCCCGTCTAAGGTGCTCGCTGTGGAGCGCCCCGCAGGCTAGTGGACGGAAGGAAGCGGCCCTCCCTTCACTGAGCACCTGCCTGGTGCCAAGCGCTGTGCCAGGTGTCTGAGGACACGGGGGAGTAAGGAAATGTCCCTGGATTTGAGGAGCTGACGTTTTAGGGGGTGGTAGATAATCAATAAGATGAGTAAGTAAATAAAGAGCGTGTTAGAAAGTGACCATTGTTATGGGGGAAATCAAAGCAGGGGAGGTAGAGATGGGGTGCAGAGGCGGGAAGCAGGATTGGTATTAAATAGGGGGGTCGGGGAAGGACTTCCTGAGAAGGTGACGTTTGAGCAGTCTTGAAGGGAAGGATGTGAAGGAGCAAGCCACATACGTATCTGGGGGAGGAGCATCCAGGCAGAGGGACTGGCCTGTGCAAAGGCCCTGAGGCAGAGGGTGCCTGGTGTGTTCAAGGTATAGCAAGGAGGCCAGTGTGGCTGGAGCCATGTGAGTGAGGCCAAGGTGGCAGTGGTGGAGATGAAGTCAGAGGTAATGTGTTGAAAATGCTTTGTTAAAATGCCAAGTGTTGTTGGTAATTTTGACAGATTGCTGAGCTGTAAAGGGCATGTTATTAGCACGTGGCAGGGGCTCCTGAAGGAACGCGGGTGTGTGAATGTTGCCAGAAGAGGGGAAGTCTGTTACCTCTCCTGTCCCCTGCCCACCTTAAACACCCCAGTCCTTCTGGCTGCAAGATGATCTAAGTTTTCCCAAGCTGTTTCCCCATTATGATGCTGGGAGAGAAAAGAGGCCACTTGTGACAGTGGGGCCCTGCTGAGGGGGTGGGAGATGATGGATAGGGTCCTGGCGAGGGGCCCTGACCTGGCTGGTGGAGGTGCCCACACATCCCGGCTGTGCCTGGCACCTCGGGGAGAGAAGTCGGAGCCATGAGCCCACTCTCTGGAAGACTTGGGTGGAGTGGTGATCCTAATTAAAAGCTTGGATCCAAAAGGCTTGATGATGGAATTTCTAATTAAATCAGTTTCATCTCGTCTGGGAGACAGAGGTTTGCATATGATAAGCATGAAATTAATAATTATGTTTAGAAATTAGCTGTTGCTCAGAGCAGATCCATTTACACAACCCTCTGGGGCCCCTGGCCCCCACCCCTGCCCACTCTTTTGTGTGGGGACAGATGGGCCACTTCAGCCCACAGCGTGACGGCCAGGAGTGGAGGCAGGGGCTGCGCACAAGGAGATGTGGGCGGCCCTCCTTGTCACTGGAGGCTGTCAGCATCCCCCTCAGACCCTGTGTGTGTCTGTGTGTGTGTGTGCATGCACATGTATTTGTAAGCCCACTTGTGTAAAGGGGAAGCTGAGGTTTTACATGACAGTTGTAGCATGGGCTCTGGAGCTAGTCCTGCTGGGTTCAAATCCTGGCTTAGCTACTCACTAGCTGTGTGACCTTGGGCAAGTTACTTAACCTCTCTGTACCTCAGTTTTGGGAAAACGGGGAGAATAAGAGTGTCTACTTCTTGTTGTTACTGTAAGATTCAAGGTGTTAAGGCATATAAAACCACTTAGGAGAGTTCTTGGCACATAGTAAGACTCAATAAATGCTAGTTCTCATGATGCTGATGGTGGTTGTGTGTGTGTGTGTGTGTTTGTATGAATTTAATTCAGTTTAGCTCCAACCCAGCCTGTGACGAGTGTGAGCCTGACGCGTCCAGGCTCGTGAGGTGGAGATAAATAAGACTCGTTGCTGGCTCTCCCGCAGCTGGAGCATGGTGCTCGTGCCACGTGTGTCTGTCAGCATTCGTGACGTGACGTGAGAACAAGCAGCCCCCAGATCTTTGTGGCTTAAAGTACATAAACCTGGTTCTTGCTACACTGTATGTCTATGTGGGTTGGCGGAGTGCTCTGCCTTGTCTCCTCAGGGACCCAGGCTGGTCTGGAACGTTGCTGGTCACGGTAGCAGAGGGCACATGTACCCTGCACAATTAACTGCTCTGGCCTCGAGGTGATAGCATTTTCGGCTCCCAGCTCATTGGCCAGAACGTGTCACCTGCCCCAGCCAACCACAAGGGGCAGGGAGTTGAATTTTACCACATGCCGAGCTGAGAAGGCAGGAGCTGGAAATGTCTGGCAGGTGGCTCTGAGAGCCAGCCCCCGGCATTAGTTATGTGCATATTTACTTATTATTGGTTCTCTCTCTCTCTCTCCCTCCCTCCCTCTCCTCTCTCTCGCTCTCCCTCTCGCTCTCGCTAGAATGTGGGTCCATGAAGGCAGGGGTTTGTCTCTGAGTGTCCACCCCAGTGCCAGAGGTTGTGCCCCGCACGGAGCTGGTGCTCAGTGAATGGTTAATGAATGACCCAGAGAGTTTCTAGGAGTGTGGTGGGCTGGCAGAGTGTGGGAGGGGGAGCTGGAGGCCACAGGAGCAGCCGAGGCAAAGGGACTACACAGGCCTTGTGGGCAAATATCTTTTAAGATAGCATTTGCCACCTTGGGGACCCTGGTGTCCACTTCTCAGTCACAGTGGGGAAATGCTGCAGGCCATGGTGTGGGAGGAAGGGGCCTGGGTGATGGGGCAGAGGAGAGCCAGGGCTACCCAGTCTGAGCCTGGAGGTGGGGCAGAGCCGGGGAGGCTGAGCGCCCTGGGGTGGCCACACCTGCAGGCTCGGCTCCCCAGCAGAAGGCCGGGTCACAGCTTGCCCAGGGTGGGCCAGCAGGCTGATCAATTGCACTGAGGCCCAGGCTGCTGGCCACCGAGTGACTGGATACTCGGGGCTGGGAGTTGGTGGCTAGGCTGTGTCTGCAGAGCGGGAGTAATGAGGTCTGATTAATGAGGGTGTCCTGAAGTGAGCAGCCCAGGCTGGCCTGGCCTGAATTCCCAGAGGGTCTGCGGAGAAGTGGCCAGTAGCCCCCAAGTGGCCCGATGGGTATGGGGGAAGGCCTCAGCATGTGGCCCTGGGGCAGGCAGCAGCTGGTCCACCTGTCTGGGGCCTATCCTAGTTTTTCCAAAGACCACCAGATGCCAGCCCAGCCCCCTGCCCGGGGCACCCCTCCCCCCTATCTCCCCCAGGCCTTGGAAGTCCCTTCTCTGTTCTTTGGTAATTGGTGTGTGGGGGGGCATCTCCATGGGGGTATGGCTATGCGAGGCCTCCTTGGGGCTGTCGCAAGCTGTAGGGTCACTCTTGCCTTCTGCCCTTGAACACAGGAGTCCCTGTTGGAGATGGGCCTGGTCAGGGCTGAGGGCGAGGGGCATCAGTGCCCCGCATGTGTGTGGAGCGCCTGCTGTGCTCCCAACTCTCAGCGAGATGCACCCCTGCCCCACCTGAGGGCCCTCCTGAGGCCCCGTAGAGGGAGGAGGGGCAACTGGCAGCACCTCTTCTCCTTGTGGACACTGTGTCTCTGAGCAAAGCCCTTGGGAGAGGGTGCACAGTTCAGGTGGGCGAGGGGTGCCGGCCGGTGCCCCTGAGCCTTGGGAAGCGGCCTTCTCTCCTCTCGCCAGCTCTCTGCACCTCGCCTTTCTGCCTGTGCAGCTTTCATGTACCTAAAAGCCTGGCTGCCTTTCATCTGTGGAGGAAACAGCTGGTGCCGAGAGCCAGGCGGGCGGTCGAGGCCTCAAGCAGCCAGGATCAGAAGGGCCAGGAGCAGGCAGCTGACCTCAGGGCCTGCCCACCCCACACAGGGTCTCCTGCTCCCTGGGCAAGAGGGGCCTCGGTGGGCAGGTGGGCGTCCTGAGGTCCGCCTGGGCCCTGGCCTGGACTGGTGGCCAGAGGTGGCTGCAGGATCCCAGCCTCAGTCTGTGACTGCCTGGCCTGGCTTGTGGGTGGAACAGAAAGGTCAGTGTCAGCTGGGAAGGTGGACAGGGCCTGAGGCCAGGACTGGGGATGGGGAACAGGGAGGCAGAGCATTTTGGTCTGTGCTTTGTTTCTGATATCTCCTGACTCTGATGCTCAGAAGGCACTTTCATCTCTCTGAGCCTCAGTTTCCTCATCTGCAAAATGGGCACGGTGGCCCTAGCCTTGTCTCTCTTTCTAATAATAGTACAGTTGTGCATCCCTTAATGATGGGGGTGCCTTCTGAGAAATATGTCATTAGGTGGTTTCGTTGTTGTGCGAACATCATAGAGTGCACTTGCACAACTCTGGACGGTATATCCTACTCCACACCTAGGCTATATGGTACTAATCTTATGGGACCACCGTTGTACATGTGGTCTGTTGTTGACAGAAATGTTATGCGGTGCGTGACTGCATCGAGTATTTGCCAAGGGCCCCCCGTGTCGGGCACTGTTTTAAGCACTTTGTGTGGACTCAGTAATGCAGCCCTCTCTGTTGTTACTGTGACTACTTTATAGGAGAGGAAACTGAGGCCCAGAGAGGCCACTCTCTTGCCTAAGGTCACACAGCTGGATGGCAAAGCTGGTCCCACAGTCCCAGGCAGGCTGGCCCCAGTGTGCTGGAAGCTTACGTGCCATGTAGAGCATTAGGGAAGGGGAGGGAGGGAAGCCCCTTTCTCTCACAGTCCCCTGCTCCTCCCTCCTTTCTTGTTTCTCCTGGACCCTTACCCCCATCTAACAGCTCAGTATCATCTCTCCATTGCCTGCCTCTGTCTGGACTGGGAGCCCCGCGGGGCAGTGTCCGCCTGTTGATCCCCAGCACTCAGAACTACGCCTGGCAGCCCGTTGGCGCTCGGTGACTATTGGTGGGAGGAAGAAATGAATGACTGTGCTGGGCACTCGTGTGCTCAGGGCACATGCTCCAGCGTGTGCTCGTGTGTGCACATGTGCGCTGTGTGTGCATGTGCTGTGTGTGCTCGTGTGTATGTACGTGTGCTGTGTGTGCTTGTGTGTGTGCGTGCCGTGTGTGGACGCGTGTGCTTATGTGCTGTGTGTGCTGTGTGTGTGCGTGTGCTGTGTGTTCATGCGTGCTGTGTGCTCGTGTGTGCAGTGTGTCCATGTGCCGTGTGCTCGTGTGTGCACGTGTTGTGTGTGCTAGTGTGTGCATGTGTGTGCTGTGTGTGTGTGCGTGTCCACACTTGGCATTCATCTTCATTGTTGCTCAAGCCCGGAAGTAGCTTTTCTCACGTGGTGTGGACCTCCTTGTCACTCCAGAAGCCAGAGAGAGAGAGGTTTATTCACTCCCTCCCCCTTCAGTCACTCACCCTTCTGTGAGTGCGAGGCTCTACTGGGTGTCACTCCGGGGCCCCCTCCCCGGGATGCAGTGGGTGTCGACTAGCTTTCAGGGGTGGGATGAATCCAGCTCCCCTTCTCATCTCCCCAGGTGGCACATGGGGGCACGTTAGAATGCCTGTCAAATTGACAGGTAGACCAAACATCCCAACACCTGAGAGGATGTGCCCAGTGGCCCTGGAGCAGCCCCACTCGGTCTGAGCAGGCTGTCTGGAGGGCTCAGGGAGGGCTGCCCGGAGGAGGTGACAATTGAGCTGGCTTTGCCACATAGGGAAGATCTGGATGTAGGGAGATGAAGTCCTGGGCTCTGTGGGCAGAGGAAGACAGAAAGAGAAAAGGACACACAGATGGACCTAGAGTAGGGCCCCTGTGATGGGTCAGGTGCTACTGGAATCTGGGTTCTGGCTGACTCTTGCCCCATGATGGCGGGACAGGAGGTGCAGTGTCCCCAGCACCTAGGACAGTGTGCGGCACACAGTAGGTGCTCAAAGTGCTGGGTGATGGTACGAGGGAGGGAGAGAGGGAGGCAGAAAGGTGGAGGAGCTGGCAGTGGCGGGGGGGGGGTGGGCATGGCTGCCTCCCTTGCCCCCTGGGCTGCTGTTGTGAGAGGAGGGGCACATTCTCTGAGGAGAGTGTTAATGGAGTGTCCCCCTCCCGCTCTGGCTGGGCTGTGGAGACAGTGGGAGCTGAGGAGACCTCAGAGCCCAGCTTGGGCCAGGTTGTCACAGACATCCTGCCCATGGTGTCGCAGGGCGTTCCCTGTCTCTCCAGGCTGGGGTGGGGCTGGGAGGGAGGATAGCCTAGGGGATCCTGTCAGCATTCCCAGGAGGAGGAAGAGAGAGAGCTGGGGATGGAAAGGGAGGCACAGAGGACAGTCCTAGGAGGTAAAAAAAGTCAGAGAGAGGGCCAAGAGGAGAGAACGTGTAGAGGGAGGGGTAACAGCTCACAGAAGAGCCAGCCTTCTGAGTCGTTACCCTGGGCGCTTCGCATGAATTCCCACATGGGACCCTCACAACCTTGTGAGAAAGGGATTATCATTATTCCCATTTTGCAGCGGAGGAAACTGAGGCCCATAGAGGTGAAGTAACTTGCCCAAGGTTTCCCAGCTGGTGGGGAGCGGACATAGGATTTGAACCTGAGCAGTTTAGCTCCCAAACGTTTGCTTGAAACCATCCCCCTAGGAAACTTGGGGTGGTGGGGGGGCCTGGCGCTGAGGAGGGAGCCTGCAGGGGGTGGGGTAGGAGGAGCTGACAGAGGGGACATAAGAGAGGATGCTGGCTTATCCCCTGGATCCTACTCAGGAGGCTGTCGGTCCCCCCCAACCCCGACCATCTCAGGGCTGAGTCCCTGTTCCAGAGTCTCAGGAATTGTTGGGAGCAGGGAAGGGGCCCCTCCTGGGCTCCTGAAATCAGGGGTCAGGGCTCTGCTGCGGGCTGACACGCATGCCCTGTAGGATCCCTGTGCTTGGCCCTCCCACCTTTACGGGGATGGGGGTGTGCAGTGGGGCAGGGGCGGGACCTGAGTCTGAAGACTGGCCCTGGGTACTGATACCAGACATCCATCTGTCTATCCACTGTCCCTGCCCATGCCGAGTGCCTGAACAGGAGGGGAGGTGGGGAGGTGGCATGGAAGGAGGAATGAGGGATGAGCCTGTGTGAGCGGCTCTGTTCCCGGTTCTGCCACCAGCCCTGAGACCTTCTGCCCTTCTGCTGTGCGCGTGCCCTTTGGACCCGGGCACTGTGTTGGGACAAAACATCAGAAGTAGGAGACAAGCTTCTTCTAATTAGGAGGAGAGTGGATTCCTGGGTGTGTGATGAGCACTCCTTGCGGAGGACCGGGGGAGAGGAGAGCCAGCAAGTGAACACACTAGACCGTCTTCTCTCAGGACCTGCTGGGAAGCAGCCTGCACCTCCTCCTCCAGCTCCGGCTCCAGGGCTCTTCCGCGCAGAGGGATGACCCGGGGGTGGCATGTATTTTGTTTTGTTTTATTGTTAAAATTTTTTAAAAACACGGCCATTTCAGACATGTCCAAAAGTACAACAAATAGGGCGGTGAGCCCCCACGTGCTCGCCACGCACGGTTGTCAGCTCTTGGCCAATGTCACTTCTCCTTCCAGATGCTCCCAGCGCGATCCTTTTGGAGCAAATTGCACCCGTCGTCATATCGCTTCATCCCTAAATATTTCAGTTCGTATCTCTAAAACAGTGGGTCTCAACTGGGGACAGTAAAACTGTCCCCCCTGGGACATTGGCAATGTCTAGAGACATTTTTGGTGTCACAACGGGAGGAGGGGTGAGCTACTGGCATCTGTGTAGGGGACGGAGATGCTGCTAAACATCCCACAGTGCACAGGACAGCCCCCAACAGCGTTGCCCCCGCAGTGTGGATAGTGCTGACGCCGAGAAGCCTGGCTCTGAGAGACAAGGACTCTTACAAACCAGCCAACCAACCCCAACTGCAATACCATTATCAGGCTTTAAAAATCACAATATTTTTAAAATTAGTCATCAAATATGCAACCAGAGTCCACGCTGAGAGGGTGCTGTTTTCATGCTAAGTGCTCTCCAGGGCACAGAGGACTGGCTAGTTTTCGGACACTGCTGACGCAGGCAGAAAGGGGGCGCACGTGCTCACGGAGATTCAAATGGGGTTTGTTTTCTGAACAGGTGCTGTATTTGCTTGGTTCTACCTGCAAAACGCACAAAGGGTGTAAGGTGAAAGGTCCCCGCCCAGCCCTGCCCCCAGCCACCTGGTTCCTTCCCCGTGGACAACTTAGCCATTTTGTCTCAGAGCTGTGTGAGTGTATTCTGCCCCTGCTCGCACAAGGATCGTCATCTTGCTTCTTTGTGGCCGTTGTTTTTACCCTACAACGTCTTGGAGAGCCATCCAGGGCAGTGCATGGAAAGCTGCCTTGTTCTTTTTCTCAGCTGTGTAGTATTCATTGTATGACCATAGCTTCTTCCACCAGGTTAAAACGGTGCCACAGTGAATAACGCAGTATGTACCAGTTTATAAAGACCATGGGAAATACAGTGAGAGGGCTTGGGAGTTAACCCATAGTTGCTCAGCAAATCTAGAAAAATAATCATCTGTTTCCCCTGCCCCCTTTTTCAGTTCTGAGGGTCCGGGGACGTGGGCCTTTCCCATGAGTGAGTTCAGTGAGGGGAGGCAGTGAGGGGCCCACCTGGGTGGGATCACAGGGGCTGAGCTGGGCCATCCCCTTTTCCTAATGGGCATCCTCAGTGGAAGGTGGACCCCCCACTGTCCCTGGGGATAGGGACACCCTAGGCACAGACCAGGTGGGCAACCACTTGTCCAGGGTCACCCACAATCCTCTTGCCCCAGGAACATTTCCCACCCTCAGTTGCCACAGAGACTGACATCTGGCCGTGAGTTTTTGTGGCCGGGATTGAGTTTTACTGATTCTTTAGAGGAATAAAATCTTAGATTTGACATCAGCCCAGATCAATATGCCCACCCCTTTGTCCTGTCACCCTGGACAACAGAGAGCCGGGCAGAGGGCACACAGGAGGGGCGTGTGTTGGTGTGGCCTGAGGCAGGGAATGGAGTGTATGGGACCGACCAGCCCTGGGGCAGTGCAGGGACTCTGTGAGGACGGCACTGGGGATGTGGTGAGCGTGGGCCGGGGAGGAGGGGAGGGCGCAGGAGGGTCCACAGAACCCCTGGCATGTCCTTTGGGGACAGGTCGATGTCAGCCACGGGAGGAAGAGTAGCTTCAGGGCTCATGTCTCGCCTGTGCCTGGGGAGGGCTCAGGTGGGGACCAGGGGGGCAGGAAAGTGCTGGGAGAGCTGGGTCTGGGGGCTGGAGGCCTGCAGTCTGCCACTGAGGCCTCTCTGGGCCCTGTGTCCCAGGCTCTGAAAGAGGGACTTCCTGGGGGCTCCGCCTACCCTGGCCTCTGGGATTCCATCCTTGGGATGGGTAGGGGTTGGGGCAGCTGGAACCCAGGCACTGTCTCCTGAGCTGGGCAGGAGGGAAAAGCCTCAGCCCAGGGGAGCTGTGGGGACAGGTCCTGCTGGGTGGTAACATGAGGGGCTGCCTGGGGGAGGGAGATGGGCCAACTGACCCCTCAGGGCCCCTCTCAACACCCTCATCCCCATCCCATCTCCGGGCCCAACCATCTCATCCACCTCGGGACTTTCCCCGGGGGGATCTTCCAGCCCTTTATGTAAACTGAGGCACCCAGAGGCTCCTGGTGTGTATATGTGTGTGTGTGTGTAACCCCCAGGACTCCATGGTGCATACGTGTGTCTTGTTGGGGGACCACCAGCTGCAGGACCCAGGTGAGGCTGGCTGGGAGACTTTCTGGAGGAGGAGGGCCAGTCACTTCTCAGCCTGATGCCAGCCCCTCTCCTGCTGGGCGTGGGGGGGTGGTGGTTAGGGAGGGACAGATCGGGGGAGAACTGAGTGAAGGTTGGGGGCATCAGGACCCGGGCTGGAGCCAGGGGCCGGGCTGACCAGCCATCTGCCTACCCTCTCTGGGTCTCAGTTTCCTCCCCTGTCAAGTGGGCGAGGACCTGCCCAGTCCGTGTCACAGGGTCTCCCCCAGGACACAAGGAGGCCGTGCCCATGGGCGAGGCTGGGGCGGTCCCAAGGCTGAGGGGATGGGAAGGAGGTTTGTGTGTAGGGGTGCCGTGCTGGCTGGGCGGGTGGGGGTGCCAGCCGCCCCCATCAGTGGCCCCTCTCGCCTCCAGATACCCCAGATCAGCTACGCCTCCACAGCCCCTGACCTGAGTGACAACAGCCGCTACGACTTCTTCTCCCGCGTGGTGCCCTCGGACACGTACCAGGCTCAGGCCATGGTGGACATCGTCCGTGCCCTCAAGTGGAACTACGTGTCCACGCTGGCCTCGGAGGGCAGCTACGGCGAGAGTGGCGTGGAGGCCTTCATCCAGAAGTCCCGGGAGGACGGTGAGTCCGGCGCCCGCCTGTGGGGTCCCGCTCAGGAATGGGGGGGACGTCACAGCACAGTGCCGGGCGCTGCCTGAGAGCCGCTCGCTGGTCCTGCTGTGGGCTCTGCCTGCCCCAAGCCGTTCCCCTGGTGGGCCTCAGCCTTTCCCCTGAGCGCTGGGGACCGGCCCATGGCCTCGCCAGGTGGCTGGGTGACTCCTGGGGGCAGGGGGTGGAGGCGAATGACTTTTGCAGATGTGGCCAGGTGGACAGAGGGACAGTCAATGTCCCTGACATGGGAACCAGTGGAACAGTTGCTGTTCTCAGGCAGAGAGGAGGGGAAGGGGTGGGATGGAGGGGGCCTTGTTTCAGGGGGTCTCAGGGACCCAGGAGCCAAGGGGCCAGCCAGCAGGTTCTTGGAGCCAGGGTTGGTTGGGTCCCTAAAATCGAGCAGTCTGGTGGGGGTGAGGGGCAGGGTTGCGCTGGCTCGGGCTTCAGTGACGTAGGTGCCCCGGGGCGCGTTTGAGGACCTGTGGGAAAGCAATTGGCTCTCTTCAAGGTCCCCCAGTCACCACATGCCACCTTTCCCCCGTTAAGCTCACTGCCTTCCCTTCACTGCTGTCCTCAGAAGTTCCGGGGGTAAAGCGTTGGGTATTGGCAAGCGGTCAGAGGCTAATGGAACCGGGTTCACGCCGGGGCGGGCCGAAGCCCGGGCCTCTGAGTGGGTCAGTCGTGATGGTCGTGCTAGGGGAGGGCAGCCTGCGCGGGGCCGTGGGGCCACTGTGGCACCTGGTACCTGGGGCATCCAGGGCAGCAGGCAGGCCCCTGGGTTGGGGGACTCCACCTGGGTTGGGTAAGCCTTGCCGAGAGGGATGGCTCAGTGAGGGCCGTGGGGCTGAGGGGAGGCGCCTGTTGTGCTTGGGGTGTGGGGGGAAGCAAGGAGGCCCTTCCTCCTCCTGGCAGAACTTGCTCCCTGCAGAGGGGGCCCCTGTGCCCCCTCTCCTAAGGCCCTGTCTCTAAGTGGTTCACTGGTGCCCTCGACCTTGGGGAATGGTGTCTATAAATTTATACCCGTATAACCCCGGGACTCTAATTGCTTTTCTTGAGGAGCACAGAGTGTCCAGAGGCTGGCATTGGCAACACCCTGCGGGCATAATCCTGCTATAAATCTTGGATAAGCCCCTTTAATTGTACAGCTGAAGCAGCTCGGGTGCCGGGGACCTGGTGGAGAGGGCAGCCGGGCCGGGAAGTGGGGCAGCACAGACCGATGCCTGCGGCTCCAGGCCCTCCACACTCCAGGAGCTGGGCCCCGGCAGAGGGAAGCAGGGAGTCGACAGCACCCCACTCCTACCTCCAGGCAGGTGGGCAGCAGCTCCCTGGGGCCCCTGGTGACTGGGTCAGACCTCCGGTGCCAGCCCCTCCCTCGGGCTGTCCACCTGCCCTTTCCTCCTTTGCTTAGATGTGGGCACCTCTCTCTGGGCCGGCCCCACCCACCCTGCTCTGCCAGTTCCTCTTCTCCTCAGTGGCCTGAATCATTCCCCAAACAAGCTCACTGCCTTTCTGCTTAAGGGGCCACATCTGCAGGATTTGGGGACAAAGGTGCTGGATGGGGGCAGGGACAGAAGGCCCAGAACCTTAGTGTTCAGTTGTGTTCGGTCCCTGCCGTGAGGGACCTGGAAGCTACCCAGCACCTGTTTTACCCCTGTTGTCCTGGGTAATCCTCCCCATCCTATGAAGGAGGTGCCCCATTTTACAGAGGAGGAAGCTGAGGCACAGAGAGGCCAAATAACTGGCACGAAGTCACACAGCAAGTTAGAGGTGGAGAAGGGATTTGAACCTATGCATCTGGCTCCAGTACTAGGGGTCTTAACTGCTCCTGTATTCTTGTTGCTCCATCTTCTGTCCATTTCCCACCGCATTAACTGAGATCCACATAGACCAGCCCTGTGCAAGGGATGGGGGGTATGACAGTGCCATGCACACATGGCCTGGAGGGACACATGCTGACATGTTGAGAGCGAGAGAGGCACGGGATTGGGGTGAGGTCTGGGCACTGAGTTTTGGTTGAAGCTAAGACTGTTGCTTGAAGCATCCTATCAGGCATTGGGTAGTTGGAAAAAATAAAGTCTGCTCGAGATTTTTTTAAAAGGACTTCTAGAAAAATAAGAGAAAAGCTACATGGCCAGGGCCTCCAGCTCGGGGGGCTCCTGCCCTGCACAGGTGACCCCCCCACTGCCCCTGCCCCCTGCGCTCCATCCCATCGCGAGGGCCTGGGCTCCCGCGGCCAGACCTCCCACGTCCCTGGACTGTCCTGCGGTCAGCCCGTGCAGGGCGGCAGTCCCGGCTCCCTCATGTACGGGCAGCTGGGTCTCTCCGCCCCGCCCGCTCGCTGAAATTTGATTTGGAGGACCGTCTTTAGGCGAGTGAGAAGGAAAGGGGAGAGAAAGCCGTGCTGCAGCTGGCCAAATTGAAATCCGCATTGAGCGACTGGTGGAGATAGGCTGCTGTGCCTTGTAGCCTAACCCCCGTGAAGATTAGAGATGCCTTTGGCCGGCTGTTGTGTTGATTCGCCCTCTGAAGTATAAATTATGTGAGGTACTCGGATGAGCGCTGCGGGGCGGGGCAGAGGGAGGGCGCACTCGCCAGGCCGAGGATGCACATCAGGGCCCTGGTGAGAGCTCGGCCAGCAGGTCCTGGGCGCCTACTGCGTGCTGGGCTCAGGGTCCTACAGTGGAGCATAATTATGCCTGTCATATAGATGAGGAAACTGAGGCCAGAGAGGGTAGGCCACTTTCCCAAGGCCACGCAGCCAGAATGTGGAGGAGCTGGGACGGGAACCCAGCTCTGTGCTCTGGGTGGGGAGCTCCTGGGTGGTACCTAGCACTGACCATTGGCATAGGCCTAAAGGAGGCCCTGGCACTGAATGTCCAGCCCCCATCAGTGCTGTCCCCCATCCCATTTACTCAGTTGTGTGGCTTATGCCCTGGGCAATCCTGTGGCCCTTGACCGAGCCCTGCCCTGTGCCAGGCACCCCCCTGCACTGTCACGAATCCTGGTGACAACCTTGTGGGCTTGGTGTTTTTGTCCCCATTGTACAGAGGGGGAGCTGAGGCTCAGAAGGGCAAGGCGGCTTGCCCAGGCTCGCACGGCGAGGTGCCGGAGCAGGACTTGGATCCAAGGGCAGACCCGGTCCCTTCCGCCCGCATCTCGGTCTCCCCCAGCCCGCGTTGCACAGGCGGCAGCACCTCGTTACCGGGCGGGTTCCCGCAGACAGACCTGGGCTCCAGCTCGGCCACTTACTGGCTGTGTGATCCTGGGACAGTCACTCAGCCTCTCTTGGTTTTGGTTTCCTCATCTGTGAAATAAGGAGAAAACTGGTTGTCGTCAGAATGAAACACACTCCTGGCCCAAAGGGGTGGGACTTAGGAGCGCACGTTGGAGGGTAGTTATCGGGGGTCTGGCTGCCTGGGCCCCAACCCTCCCTGGTGCCCGGACTCTCCTGGGGAGGCCGGGGGTGCTGGAAGGCCCAAGGGGGCCGTGCTGTGCCCTGACTGAGGCTGCAGGCTGTCCAGGGGCAGCGCTAGAGACCAGATCACAGGAGCCCCGGCCAGCCTGGTTCTTGGGACCGCTGGGCTGGTGGTAAGCTGGTGGCAGTGAGGGGGGTTCCAAAGGTGGCCAGGGCAGGACACGTGTGTCTGTACGGGAAGGGCTGCGCGTATGTGACTTTCTAGACGTGTAACTGTCAGGCCTGCCTCAGGAGGGTGTCTGTGCACAGGCCCGTGTGCGTGCTTGTGTGAGGTGCCTGGTGCATTGCCCCGTCTGTGTGCATGTGTGTGGGTGCAGCCAGGACCCCCTCCCGCTGCCAGGCTGAGGCTGCCCGAGGGAAAGGTGAGGCGCACGCCCGGGGCTGGATTAGGCATGCAGAGGAGGCCCCGCCTGGGCTCTGGAGAGAATGTGGGTGAGTCACCCGTGGAGGGAGAGGCGGGCACGAGGGAGAGGCACAGACGTGGCTCTGCCCTCCCACCATGGTCCAGGGCGCTCTGGGGGTTGGGGTCTAGAGCATAAACTTTTATATCCCCACAGCCTTTCCATATCTGTGGGCTCCATGTGAGCCTCAGTTTACCTGAACTTGTGCTCCATTTCACAGATAAGAAAACCCAAGGCTCAGGGAAGTTAAGGGGACTGCCTAAGGTCACGCGGAGTGCTCCTGTGTGGGTGAAGGGAGAATGGATGAAGGATGATAGTAGTAGGTAACATATATGGAGCCCTCCTGTGGACCAGACCCTGCTTTATGTGCTTCATACATGTTGACTCATTTAGCTCTCAAGACAACTTCGTTCTACAGATGGCAAAACTGAGGCTCAGAGAGGTTAAGTAACTCCCCTGAGGCCACACAGCTGGAAAGTAGCAGGAGTGGAATTTGAATCCGGCAGATGGTCTCCCCACCTCTGGTGCATGTGGCAGGAAGGACATTGGCAGGGGCTCCTGGCAGAGGCCTCTTCGTGAGGTCACCCAGGGAGTTTGGCTCTGGTCCTGGGTGGGCGACTCCAGCACCCCTGGCACATCCAGGTCTGTGCTGCTAGGGTGGGAACAAGATGGCCTCTGTGGTGTGGCAGGAAGGGACATGGGGGCTCAGGCCTGCTTCTTGAAGTTCGTCCTGTCCCATATACAGTGGGACCTTCTGAAGCCTCATCTCCCTGCTGTGTCCCTGTGTCCCCCATTGATATTCCGGAGACGCTGGTGAGTCAAGCTGTTGCTGGTCTGACCTCCAGCTCCAGCTCCCAGGGCTGAGCATCACACTTGCATTTAGATGGCCCCTGTCTGCGCAGCAGAGTGGGCGGCGGGTGGCAGGGCGGCCGCTGGAGGCCCAAGGCCAGGGCGCCTCCTCATCCTACCGCTATGTGACATCTCTGGGCTCAGCTTCTCTGGCTGTAAATGGAGCACTCGCCTCCTGGAGGCTCTGGGGCTGGAAGGGGCTGTACCACCCAGAGGGGCTGGCACTGCTCGTGGTTGTGGGAGCCAGAGAGGGGGGGTTTGCCCCAGGGCACCCCCAGGATCCAGAAACCCTAAGGGTGGACATTTAGAGTGCCCGCTCCCCTTTCTGTTGCCTGCCCCTCACCTCCCTGACCTTACTCCTTCCACTCTCCTCTCCATCTCTCTGCTCCTCTGACACTCCAGGCACCAGCCTGCCTCAGGGCCTTTGCACTGGCTGGTCCCTCTGTCTGGAAAGCTCTCTCCCTGGATATCCGTGTGGCCCACATCCTCAGTGCGTTCAGCTGTCCTCCCAGGTGTCCCCTCTTCAGAGAGGCCTCTCTGACCGCCCAATCTAAAACAGCCCCTTCCCCAGCCCATCGCTTTCCACCCGCTGTACCCTGCTGCTGTTCTTTATAGCACTTGACAAGTAAATTTTTGCTTACGGCCCACGAAGGCAGAGATTTTTGCCTGTTGTGTTTTCTGCTGCATCCCCAACATCTAGCTCCTGGCATACAGTAGTTGCTCAAAAAATGTTTGTTGAGTAGATGGTTGATCACAAAATCCAGCCCCAACTGCTCACTTCTGTAGCCCTCCTCCCAGCCCTGGGCCTGAGAGGTTGCTCTCCCAGCCTCCAGAAGGGAAAACTGAGGCTGACAGAGCGTAGGCATCCGGGGTTGGGTCAGGCTGCCCTGGGACCCGTCCTGCTCCTCACTGAGCTCCCCACTGTCCCCTCCCCTGGCTCACAGAGGACAGAAGCTCTTTCCGGGAAGCAGAGGCAGGGATGTGAGACCTCGGCCTCCCTGCAGCTGCGCCAGGCCGCGGCGTGGGGTCCAGCTTCCCCCCATCTCTCGCTGCAGTGCCAGCCTCAGACCCTTCCTCCTGAGGTGCTGCCTGCCCTGGAGGGCGGGAGGGGAAGAGGCTCAGCCTTCCAGACCCCACTGAGTCTTCCAGCGGGCTTGGGCTCCACGGGTGTATTTCACGCCTGCTGCACACCTGGCCCCATGTGAGGAGAGGAGATGGGCCCTGGCCCTTCCCCCAGGGGGCGCTCGGTGGGCCTGGGAAGGAACGGTGCAGAGCCAGACCTAGCAGAGACACTCCAGGGCTGCAGGGGAGTCCAGCCCAGTGGGGCTTGGAGGAGGGGCACCTGGGCACGTGGGAGGAAGGAAAGGGCATGCCAGGTGGGGGAACAGCATGAGCAAGAGCCTGGAGCTGGGAGTGAACAGGCAGATGGGACCCCGTGAGGGGCCTGGCCTGGTCCTAGTGGCCACGGGACAGGGACCAGTGTGAGATGGAACTGAGCAGTTTCTTTTAGGCCAAAGCTGTATTTTAGAATGTTTGGCGCTTGGGTTGTGCCTGCTTACCCGAGGGAGTGTGTCAGCACACACCGTCTCCACCTGCCGCGTCCAGCTTGCTCAGGGCCTGGGGGGCCTCTCTGCCCTTCCAGGCTCAGGGCCAGGGCACATTCTCCCTGCAGGCTTCCCTCATCTACTCCCCCCAGGCAGGTGCTCACCTGGGGGTGACCTTCCCCAGGGCTCCCCACCTGGAAAGCCCAGTGCCTGGTGAACCTTCCCTTTGCCTCTTCCACTTGACTCTGGGCTCCTCGAGGCCGGGAGGGACAGGAGCTCTCGGCTCTGTGCCCCTTGCCCTCCCTTGCACGTAGCAGGGCCTCAGTGGATGTTTGTAGAACGAACAAATGAGCTAACAGATGACCAGCCCTGTGCCCGTGGGCACGCCACCGCCCCTCTGGGGCCTCCTTTTCCATCTGTAATAGGTGCGTGTGCATCAGCTCATCTCCAGGGTCCACCTCTGACATCGACTGGCTGTGTCTTCATAGCCCGCGGCCCTGACTCCACACATTCTTCCTGTAAGCAAAAGCTCATCATGGCTTGTTCTCCACAATTCTGGCTCATTCTGAGAACACCATCAGACATTCACTGAAAACTACTCATTTAGGATGCCTCTTTCAGAGGAGCGCTGGGAGACGAAGCATCCCTCAAGGAGCAGATGTCCAACGGTGGCACCGCAGGGCTTGGTCTTTTGGGTTGGGGTGATTGGGGCCAATTGTCTGAGGACAGAGCCTGGAGCATGCAGGCTCCTTGCCCCCAGTCAGATGAAATGTGGTTGAAATTAGCCAAGGGGGTGGGGAGCTGGGAGCAGGGAAGGGTCCTGCCGCTGGCTTTAGCATGGTGAGTATGAGGGTGGGGTGGCTTGTAGTGTCTTCTCAGGCGGAGACCTCTGGATCCTCCCTCCAAGTGCCTCCTGGAGTCACAGCCCAGGGGCCCGGCACTCGGGGCCACCGTGCCCTGCCTGCTGCCCATGCGTTCTCCAAGGATGCGGGAGGGAAGTGGGCCCCGCCGCCGGCCAGTCCCCCCCATTCCAGCTCATCAACCAGGTCGCCTTGAACGTGAGATGGATTGTGATTTCTGCTCCCCGGGTCTGCCGCCCGTCACTCCACTGTGGGTGGAAATTAAGTGGACCTGGCATGGGTACTCCCCACCGAGCCACGAGGCCCACCACGCGCCACCTGGGCCTCCTGGCAGGCACTCACAGATTGGCAAGGTGCTGGCATTAATGTGACTGCTCGGTGATTGCCGGGTCAATCTCTGTCCCATTATGAAGACGAACCCAGCGCTGGCCTGGCCCGCCTCGGGGACTTCACTTGTCCACTCTGATTCCTCTGCCGCTCTGGCCTGTGGCAGGCGCTGACATCTCTTGGTCTTGTGAGTCCCCTGGGTGGGGTGTCATCGGCCCTCCCGCCCTCTCTGCCTCATCTCTGATGTGCTTGCCCCGGCCTATCATGACAGGGACACGCCGCCATCTGTGTTCACCTCTAAGCTCGACGGGATGACAGGAGGAAGACATTAGGCTCTGAGCCCTTCTTGCCCTGAATTTGCATCCCTTCCCTCTTGGACAGGAAGCAGCATTTCCTTTCACCGGCCTCCTTTGTGGAACATGTTTGAAGATTTCTTTGGTGTTTAAAAAAATTCCCCTTTGCTGGTTGCAGCCCTTTGTGGCTTTGGCCTTGTGAATCCTGTCCTCTGGATGACGCAGGAGAGTGAGGTGGTTAAGAACCCGGGTGCCGGCTCTGCCACCATGAGCTGGGCCACCTTGAGGAGTCCTCTGAGGTCTCTGGGCCTCAGTTTCCACCTTGTGAAATGGGGATATTAATAGTACCTCCCGTATAGGTTGCTGTGAGCATTAAGTGAGTTAACACACATAGAGCACTTAGCACAATCTGGGCCCCGTACTAAGCTGCCAAAGGTGTCGGTTGTCATTGTTATTAACCAGAGGTGGGGAGTGGGGCAGAGGGCCCTGGCTGGGAGTCAGGGCCCAGTTCCAGTCCTGGCTCTGTCTCTGGGTGGCTGTGTGACCCTGGGCTGGTCGCTTTCCCTCTCTGAGCCTCAATTTTATCACCAATGTGAAGATGATGGGTCAGGGGACCTCTGAGGTCCCCCATGACCTGGGTCTTTGCATCCATCACCCACGTCTCTTGGCTTTTCTCTCTCCTTGTCACGTGACATCCAGGTATCAGGGGATTGGCCTCTGGCTTCCAGTGTGTGTATTGTTCTCGGGCCCAGACTTGAGCCCACAGAGTAGCCCCGTCCACAGCAACCTGTTTCCCCAGCCCTTTCAGCCTCTTTGGTTTCTTTGCCTCTCATCCTTCTGACAAATAAATCTCTACACCTGGCTTGAACCCCATTTTCTTGCCCTTGTTTCTTTCTCCTCCTGTACCTGAGCCTCTTCGCTGGGCGCACGTTGGGTTCTGTCCTCCCAGGCTCCCCCAGGTGGATGGGAATCCCTCCCGATTTCCTCCCCTTTGTTAAAGAGCAAGTGGTGAAGGCCATTGGCCTTTCCTGCCCCTCCCCCAGCAGGTTTGGGCCCTGACCTGCAGGAAGCCGCCTTCACCCGTTTGCTGACTACTGGATTTCAGCCTGTTTTCCTATCTGAGGTGGGGCCTCCAGCACCCAAGTCCCCCACTCTGAGCTCCTTGGAGATGTAGTTAAAGCAAGCCCACCCCCCTTATTCTCTGTGTCTCTGGAAGGACCTGTGAGCTCACAGTTCTCCTCCCTCTCCACCCAAGGCTTCCTGCTTCAGGATGGTGTGGGGTGCTATGTCCTGGGTGGGGTCCCTGTCTCGGCCCCATCCCCTATTCCTGTGTGGGATAGTCACTTCCCCTCTCTGAGCCTCCAGTATTTCATCCGTAAGACCTGGAAGGGACTCTGTGCCTTCTTCGGTGGGCTCGTATACGTGGACACACTGATGGATGCCCGCAGCCATCTTCCCCTTGTTATTCTCTGTGTCCACCCACCCAGTCCTCTTCCCAGGCTCTGCCTCCTGCGCCGGCCCCTCAGCCAGCCTGGCCTGGCCTGTGTGAAGACCCCAGAACCCCCTTTTGTTTTAATATATATATCTCTAGGGAATGTCTCATTAACCATCCTCACAGAAGCTGCCAGGCCCTGGCCTCAGCCTTGGCCCCTGCATGGCCGCCCCAAGAATTGTCCTCATTTTACAGGGGAGGTGATGATGGCCCAGGCCCCCCAGCTGCTCGGTGGCAGAGATGGGGTTTGCACTCAGGTCTGTGCCACTCCTAAACCACTGCTCTGGAGCTCAAGGGAAGGAAGGTGGAGCCCTCCTTTCAATGATTTCATTCCCTTCACCTGGCCTTCTCCAGGGATGCACTGGTGGGCAGTCAGATGGACGGGCCTAGGAGGACCAGCCCCTCATAGAGGCCAGAGGTTCTCAGCCAGGGAAGAAAGAAGTGGAACGGCTCCTGTGATGGGGAGTGGTGTGTGTGTGTGTGACAGGAGTACCATGTCACGTGTGGCTGTGTATGAGCCTGTGAGGGGCCCTGTCTAAAAGTGGGCATAACAGGCCCTGGAGAGGGGAGGAATGCATCCCCTCATGGTCGCTCCTCCAGTGCTGGCTCTCCTCATGCTCCTGGGGTTTTCAGGGACTCAGAGGACAGAGTCCAGGTCTCCAAGCCACACAGAGCCTGCTCTGTGGGGATGTGGCTGGTGAGGAGGGCAGTGGGGACATTTCTTTCTTCTGCTCTTCAGCCCTTTCAACCCTTCCCTCTGCACAGTAATTCATTCATTTGCTGAATAAATATTTATTGAGCACCTCCTGTGTGCCAGGCATTGAACCAGGACACTGGAGATAGAGCAGTGGACTAAACAGATGAAGATCCCTGGCCCTGTGTGTTCACGTTTGGGGAGAGGGCCCGATGCAGCTTACAGTCAACAAGTAAATACATCACTGTGTACTGTAATTTCTGATAGGAGTTCATGGGCATCACTGTGAAGAAGAATAAAGCAGCGTACATGGACAGAGAGGGCCAGGTAGAGGAGACTATTTCATACAAGGGGATTAGGGAAGGCCTTTCTGCAGAGAGGACATTCGGGCACAGCCCCGAATGCAGTGAAGGAGTGAGCCATGTGGAGATCTGTGGGAAGAGTGCCCCAGGCAGAGGAACCAGCAAGTGCAAAGGCCCTGAGGTGGGAGGCTGCTGGGTATTTGAGGAATAGCCAAGAGGCAGGAGCAGAATGAGTGAGGGGAGAGAAGCAGAAGAGGAGGGACAGCTCGCGTGGGATCTTATGGGCTACCGTGAGGGCTTTATCTTTTGTTCGGAGTGAGATGGGAGCCACTGGAGGTTGTGAGCAGAGGAGGAAAGGGAACTGAGTTGGGTTAGATCCCTCTGGCTGGTGTGTGGGGAATAGGCTGTGGGGCTGAGGCAGGAAGGCCAGTGAGGAGGCTACTGCCATTGTCCATGGCTTGGCCCAGTGGCTGGGGTGGTGAGAAGGGACAGACTTGGGGTGTGTTTTGAAGCCCGAGCCCACAGGACTGGCTCCGGGTTGCCTGTGGGCGGAGGGCGGGGGTGCGGCCCAGGCGCTCCTGGCTTCAGCACCACGGAGAGCGGCACCCGCCCTGGCCAGGCATGCTGGAAGCCCTGTTGGCTCTGGTCCCCAACAGAAACGCCAGTTCTCGGGCAGTCTGTGGACGCCGAGCGGAGCCTCATCTGTAAAGTGCAGGTCCTTTCCCCTCGATTTTGTTATCAATTTCTTTTTCAGCCAAATATGTTTATTTCTGGGCACTGCTGTGAATCCTTTTTGGGATGAGGCAGGTCTGAATGCAATTATATAGCTGGGATGAGAGGTTTGGAAGCAGTTGTCTCCAAAAATCCCTGCATCTGGCTAAACTGCTGTCGCAGGGAGGGGGAGGCCAGGGCGGGAATGGGGGAGGGGTGCTTCCTGGAGGAGGGGTGATGGGAGGAGAGCCCTGAAGAATGGGTGGGACTGTCCTCAAGGAGCGGGAGGGTGCTCTGAGTAGGGGAGCTGCTGACTGAATTTGTTTCTTCATGCTGCCTTCCTTCTGAGAGTGAGGAGGGGCGGCATTCCTGAGAGAGCAGCAGGCCACCGAGAGTGAGAGCTGGGTGGGATGGCCCGTGGCAGAGGGTGCTGCCCCCTAGGACTGCCAGGGAGTTGCTGGGTGTCTTTGGACAAACCAGTGTTCCTCTTTGGCTCTCAGTTTCTTCATCTGTGAAATAGGGATAATGGTAGTCCCTACCTTGCTGGTTGTTGTAAGAATGACAAAAACAGGTGGATTAGCCATCAGAAAGGCCGAGAAAGGGCTGGAGGGGGTGAGGGGCTGCCTCTGAGGCCTCAGACCCCAAGGGTAAGCATTTGGTCTCTTCCTGGTTGGGGTTCTCCCCACTCCCAGCGTGACTGTCCTCCCTTTCTCTCAACTTGCATGGTGCATTATATCCGTGCCCCATTTTGCTGTAGACAGAACGATCATATGGATATTCTATGCAAATTCTCATTTTTAATGAGCCAGAAGGAAAGCTAATGACCATCTTGCAGGCATCTTGGGGCCCGAGGGAGGCCTTGGGATGGAGGGAAGGAGGACACAGTGACAAGCAAGAGGAGAGAGCAGGGAGGGAAGAGAATGAAATTGGAGGAAGGACACAGTAGGGACTGCACAGGGGAGGCGGGGTGGGGGAAGCACAGGCCCCGTGTACCATCTCCCAGGGCCTGCCTGCCCCATTTTACAGATAAGGCAACAGGCTCAGAGAGAGGAGGCAACTTGCCAGTCATCCCGGAAGGAGGGAGAGAAAGATCGAAAGGCGGAGAAGAGGGGCTGGGGAAAGGGGAGGTGGAGGCAGCCAGGACCAGGCTCTGACTTGTGGGGCTCAGTTTCCTTATCTGTACAATGGTCATAACATCTAAGACGTGGCCTGCTTGGGAGGAACTAATGAGAGAACATGTGCGAAAATTATTCAGCTGAGGAGAGCTCATGAACACGAGGGGCCATGGAGTAATGGGGGAGCGGGGTATGTGTGACACAGAGAAAGGGAGAGAGGGAGGGAAGGAGAAGACAAAGGATGGGGCAGGGGAGTGAGTGGGGAAGACAGGAAGAGGAAGGCGGAGGGACAGGAGCTGGAGATGCGGCCCAGAGACCTCTGTTCATGCATTCGTTCATTCATGTTTTCATTCCTCAACGTCTACCATCTACTTCATAGTTGGCTGTCAGCTCCATGAGGGCAGGATTCTTGTCTGTCCTATTCATGTGAGTCTGTCCAGCGTGTCTAGGACAGGGCCTGGCACTGGGGGTGCTTGGTAAATGGTTGGGGAATCAGTGAATGCTCTGTGCCCGGCAGTGGGACCAGCAGTGGCTGTCTCCCTGGAGCTCAGAGGCTGGAGGGCACAGAGGCGTCTGGTCCAATAATTTCCATTCGCTGTGCTCACTGCAGTGATGGAGACATTGGAATCATTACGGGCACCCAGGGGAGGAGGAGCCTGGGGTCACCCAGGAAGCCTTCCTGGAGGAGGGGCCCTGAGCTGAATCCTTAAGAACAGACGGGAGCTGACTTGAAGGGGAGTTTGGGAAGGGGAATTGGGCATAAACACAGAGGGAGCAGCCTGAGCAAAGGCCCAGAGGTGAGAACACCCAGGTGTGTGTTGGAAACCGCACATGCTGTTGGAGGTGGGGAGCGATGGGAGCTGAGGCTGCAGGCCTTGGGACTGGGCTGAGGAGTTTGGACTTTGCCCTGAGGAAGGTGAGTTCCCTTCCACTGAAGGGGTGGACTGGAGTTTTGGTGGAGAGTTGGGGGCCAGGCTGGGCAGGCTGAGGTTTGTGTGCAGGTGTGGGGCTCTGGTCTGGTAAGATGGTGTCGACAGGGTTGGGGGTGCACCATGGGTTAGGGCCTGAGGGGTCAGCTGGCTGCTGCCAGCTGGGGCTGGACCTGCCCAGCGGCACAGAGCCAGCCTGGAGACGGGCTGGGGCAACGTGTGAGTGGCACGTCCTGGACTGCCTTGCGTAGATTGTGGCCCCTCTCTGGGCTCTGGTTTAGATCAGAAGGGAGCTCTCAGCTCTGGGCAGTCCCACCTGGGGGCCTTTAAATGTCAGTGTAAATATCACAATGACATGGGTCCCTGCTGACATTTAGTACCCAGACTCCCAGGATGTCCCTTGTACTACAAAATGGGGCAGCTCCATACTGTGCACCCTTGTCCCACCCCAAATGCCTGCTGAGAAAAACGAGCAGATGGTAGCCTCCCCTCCCCCAGCTCTGGAGGGCAGGAAGGACAGAGGTCTGCTGGGCACCCCTCCCCGGGCTCCTGTTCCTGGATGCCCTCCTCAGGCCCACTCGAGGCTGCTCGCAGGATCCAGGCCTGGGACCCCTTTCCCTTCCTCCCCGGTCCCTGTCTCTCCGCTCCCAGATCTGGCCAAGCAGCCCCGGCTGTGGGGCCCCAAGCCTTTCCCCAACAGCACTGGGAGAGCCTGGGGCAGTGTTTTTGGGGTGAGGCGAGCACTTCTCCAGCTCAGGGCCCACGTCTGGGCCTCAGCCCCTGACCTCTGTCTGTCAGCTCGTGCTCACCCGAGTCCCAGGCAGCCCAGCAGCACCTCAGGAAAGCCTCTCATAGCATGCTGGGTCAGGCCGGTGTCTGCTGCTGTCCTCGCTGAGGGAGGACACCCCCCTCACCACCGTCCTCCACCAAGGCCGATTTATCAGGCACACTCACGTCCACTGTCTGGGTCCTCCCTCCCGGGCGTGGGGCAGCAGCCCCATTTTCTGGCTGAGGAAGCTGAGGCCTGGTGGGGTGAAGGGGTGGCCCCGGCGTATCTGGTGCCAAGGCTGGACCCAGGCCACCGGTTCCCTGCATGTCTTGCTGTTCTGCCATTGGAAGGGTCAGCTCGGAGGAGCCAGAGCCGAGCTCTTTGCCATCCCTCCCCCTGCCCTGGCCCGAAGAGGAGGGGGCGAGGGCTGGTGCGGGGAGGGTCCGGGAGGACTTCATTACCCAGTGCCTGCTCGTGGCAGGTTGGGGGGCCGAGCCCGCCGCTGGCAGGAGACATGCTTGGCCTGCCTGGGTAATTACATCTCAACATTTCATTTTACCTGTCAGTTTCCACTTCCTGGGCATGTGGGCTCCTAAATATTTCATCCCGGCCTGCAGCCACCTGTTCTCTCGGGCCAAACTGCGGGCCCGGCTGTTGGCCCCTAACCCTGGTCCCTCCCTGCTCAACTGAGCCTCGGTGCCTGCTCTGGGGGGGTGAGGGGGGAGGCAGACGTCATCTTCTCCGTGCCTCTGCCCCATACAAGGGTCTCTTCCACCAGCCCAGTCCTGGCTTCTCTTTGCAGGGGGCCTGGGGGGAAGAGGCCAGAAGACAACATTGCTGGAAATAGGGCTCAGTTCACCAATGCTGACTGACCACTTACCATGTGCCTGGACTCTGCCAGAAACTGGGGAGTTAGATATGAGAAAGACACAGTCTCCCCTTGAAGGAGCTTACGGGCTGATGGAGGAAACTGACAATGATAGTATACTAACAGCAAACACTTATTGAGTACTTATGTAATTATGTGTCCTAAGCACCTTATGTGTATTAACTCAGTAATTCTTCACACTCTATTATGAGGAGATGAGGCCCAGAGAGGTTAAGTAACTTGTCCAAAGTCACACAGCTAAGAAGTGGCAGAGCTGGGACCTGAACTCAGGCAACCTGGCTCCAGCCCTCATACCCTGAAGCATGAGAGTTATAAAACTGACCACGGCACAGGCAGAGGATGGCAAGTGCCTGCGGAGAGCAGGGTAATGAAAGCCTAAGTGGGCAGTGATAAGTTCCGACTGGTGGAAGTACCTGGGGGAAGAGGAGGAGAAGGTGGGCGGGTCGGGCAGGTGGAGAAGCAGGAAGGGCATTTCTGGCAGAGGGACCAGCAAGGCTCAGGGTGGGAAGTCCGAGCTGAGTGGAGAAAGTGGGCCTGCTCTGGTGGGCATGGGGTTGTGAGGCTGAGGGAGGGGCCAAAAAGCTGCTATGTGACCTCTCCTCCCCCAGGTGTGTCACTGGAGCTGGGGGCAGATGGGGAGGAGGGCTGGGGTCTCGTTCTGTAAGTGGCTCCTCGGCAGAGGACTCGGAATAATTCTCAGCGGTCCTGGGCCCGGCTGTCTGCTGGCCCCTGACTTGCTGTGTGAGCCTTCTCACACAGTCTCCCCTTCTCTGAACCAAATCTGAGAAACGGGGGGGCGGGGGGGGTTGTTCTCTCAATCCAAGAATGCCGGGCATGGCCATGGAGAGTGGGGGACAGTGCAGCCTGGGGCGCTGGGCTAGGGCAGGGGTCTCCCTGGGGTGGGGACAGGCAGGAACCAGCTATCTCTCTGTACCTGCCCCCCTCAGTCCCCTCTGGCCAGCCACCTGCCTCCAAACACCTTGGCTTCCTTTTCTCTTTTTTTTTTTTTCTGTCTTTCTTGCTTCAAAGGTGTTTTGCCTAAATGGGTTTGTGTTAAGATATTAGGTCGATCACTCAGCAAATTTCCCTCAGCTCAGAGCTGAGCACCATGAATAATGCAGCTCTGAACGCAGTGGCCGCTGCCCAGCAGCCTCCTGGGGAGGGGACAGCAGCCTCAGCTCAGAGTCCCTGAGTCCTATAGCTGCCTTGACTCGTCCCCCAAACCCTGCATCCTCCCCTCCCCAAAATATGCCCCCCGGGGCTGGGCCTGTCCACAGGGGATCTCTTTAATCCTCACAACAACCCTGCAGTGTCTGGGGGGCGGGATGATGCCATCCCGGTTTACAGATGTGGAAATGGAGGCTCAGAGAGGCTGGGTGACTCGGCTTTGATCTGAAGCAAGTGGGTGATTGACATGGGACGTGGCCCCGCCTGTGCCCACACTCAGCCTCCTGAGTCCCACAGGCCAGCTCTCTGGTGCCTGTGCCCCCTGCACCTGCAGATCCAGCCAGTTCCCCACAGGGGCCGGGCTGGCCGTGGGTAGAGGGCCTGGTGGCAGAGGGAGAGGGTTTCAGAGGAAAGACAGGACTTCACCTCCTTGGGGCCACAGAGGCTGCTCCGGAAATAGTTGTTGGATGACAGAATGTGCAGGACCTCTCCATCCAGGCACTAACCCACCCCACGTCAGCACTCCCAGCCAGGCCCGCCTCTGGACCAGGAGCAAAGGGGAGGTGTTAATGGTGCTCCGGTCAGGCCTGGCTCCTGGGAGGTCTGGATGACCGGTGAGGTGCTGGGGGGTCCTGGCCCGCAGCAGGGCCCCATGGGGCCTTAGCGTGAATGGATATCAGGTCACTTGGGGCATTAGCTGGGGAGACTCAGCAAGGAGGCCTTTCTCAGTTCAGAGGAGGATGGGCCTGGGGGGTGCCCTGTGCACGGTGTGAGTCGTGAGACGTGGGGCTGTGTGACGGCTCACTGGGCTGCTGGTGCTTGTGCTCGATTGTGTGTGAGTCAGTGTGGTCGGGCAGGGGTATCGTATGAGGCTGTAGTGTGTGTGTGTGTGTGTTTGGCTGTGTGGGGTGATGTGTGGCTGTGTGGCTGGGTAGTTGTCTGAAGTTCGAGTTGTGTGCACACGTGACAAGGGGGCTTTCCATGGGTTGTGTGCACGGGTTTGTGGCTGTGTGTAGGATGTGACTGTGGCAGGTGTGGTGAGTGTGGTTGTGTGAGGCCATGTGGTTTCTGTGTGAGCTTGTGTGGCTGCGGCTGTGGGATTGTGTGAGGTGTGACCGTGCATCGGTGCCTGTGTGTGACTGTGTGTGTGTCCTTGTGGCTGTGAGGCTGTATGAGGTTGTTGCCAGGTTCATGCCTGTGATGGGGTGGGCTGTGGGTGGCGGGTGGGGCTGTGTGTCTCTGTATGAGGTTGTGGTGGTGTGTGGTATGTGATTCTGTGAGGCATGTGTCACCATGGATGCATGTGTGTGTGTGCAGGGCTGGAAGTGTGGGGTGGGCGCCGAGAGTGTTCAGGGAGGAAAGGATGTGCATCCTGCCTTGGACAGTCCCTGGGCCTCCAGGCTAAGGCCCTCGGCTCTGCCCAGCCCCCTGTTGCCAGGGACAGTTCTCAGGTTAGCCTGGTGTCCCTGGTCCCCAGAGCATACCTCGCCAGCCCAGGGTGCTGACCCAAGCTTGGTGATGAGGTCCCTGTCCTCCCAGCTCCTGCCCTCCTGCCTCGGCAGCCCGCCCCCTACGAGGCCTTGCCCACTCCCCAGTTGGCTCTAGGAGGCAGACCCAGGCCTTCACAAACACCATCGCATTTGGCCCTCACTCCAACTCCACCAGGTGGAGTTTCTTTAAGTTCCTTCCCCATTTTACAGATGGGAAGCCTGATGCTCAGAGAGACTAAGTAACTTGTTCAAAGTCACACAGCCAGGAAGAGGTGGAGCCAGCATCCTCTCCTCTGCCTGAGGCTGGAGGGGAGGGGAGGGGAGGCCGAACACGGTTGTGATATTCCTTCTTTGCACAAACCTTCGATGGCGTGCATCAGGGAGACACCTCCAGGCGGGGAACCGGGGTGACTGTCTGCCCGACATTGTCCGTTAGTACCTGGGTCTTCCTGGCTCCAGCCACTTCTCTCACCAGGGGGCCCGCTGCCTCCCGCAGGCTGGAGTCGCCCCGGCTGCTGCAGGGAGGGTGAACGTTCCACTTCATGCTTCTCCGCTGGCCCAGCTGTCTTCAGGCCCCCGGCCTTTGGGGCCCCGCCAATTTGCACAGCTACCGTACCCTTTTCTTCCCTTGTTCTTCTTTTGCACATGTATTTCCTGAGTGCTCACAGCAAGGAATTTGCATCTAGGTGCAGTAAATCCCAGCAGAAGGCAGGACTGAGAGGTGCCCAGGTGTGCGTGCGGCCCAGCCCACGAGTGAGCGTGGAGCTCGAGCCAGTCCTGCAAGGACAGATGCTGTGTGTGGACTAGCTTTGTGGCCCAGAGCCTGGCACAGAGTAGGTGCCAGGAGCAAATGGGTGCCCAGTGCCTGTGCACACAGACGTCTGGCACTCAGTGTGCCCGAGTGGTGGCTCAGAGGGGAGATCCCAGTGCGCTGCAGGGGTCAGGGAGGCTCCTGGAGGAGGAGGGAGGGTTTGAGCAGGTGCCCACCCTGGATTCCTACAGAGCCTCTGCCCCCACGCCCAGCAGCTCCTGCCACGCCCTGCTTCTGTGCCTGTCAGTCGGCACTCAGTGGCTCGTTCGTCCAGAAGCGTGGATCCTGCCTGTCCCGAACAGGCGCAGCATGCATGCTGGGCCCCGGGAGGCCCCGCACAGAGAGACAGACACCAAGGAGACAACCGAGGCCCAGCTAGGGAAGGGCTGCAGGGGCGGGGTGTCACTCGCCAGCCCCGAGTGGGGGCACTCCTGGCTGAGGGCGCAGTCTCTGCAGAGACCTGTTGGGGTAGCAGATGTGGTGGATGCGGATCCTGGTAGAGACTGGAGTGAGGCTGGATGTGGCAGGCCTGAGGAGGAGATAGATGTAGGCCTCAGCTGTCACACACACACGCGCGCGCGCACTCGTGGGGAGCCACTGAGAGTTGAAAGCAGGGAGCCATGTGTCTGTCAGATGGATTTGTGCTTTAGAAAGAGGCTGGAGTAGAGGAGACTGGCTGGTGGGGAGCAGGGCTGGGAGCAGGAGCCAGAGGGGGATGGTGGCCGTGAACCAGGCCTGAGTCACCCCCCAGAGAGGCCTCGAACCCCCTGTGGAGCCCCAGGCCCAGCTGGAGCCAGAGCTGGTTGGAATGAGGGCCCACCCCTTACCGTCCCCCCGAGCCCTGGAACAGCCGCGGGTTAGGGGGCGTTTGCTCGGGCCTGGGCATCTTCTCGACTTCAGAACACTCCTCTGGCTGTGGCTCTGCTGCTGGAATCCACCAAGACAGCTCCACTGATTTAGGCAAGAGCTTTATTCCTGGTTGAACACAGGAGTAGCACCTTATTAGTCACTGACCCCTCTGAGGAGCTCCCTTTCCTGAGCAGATCTGGGGAGAGGGCCTGGCCTTTAGAGTGGGAGGGAAGGCGTGTGTGTGTGTGTGTGTGTGTGTGTGTGTGTGTGTGTGTGTCCGTCCATACGGTCCAGGGTAACTCCCAGCCTCCCTCATGCCTTACCCCCACATCCCTCTTTCCCGGGAACCTCGGGCAGCCTGGGGCACCCCCGCCTTGGGTTGTGTAACTCTCCCATTTCTCTCCACGTTGCAATTTGCTGCCTTCACATTTTGCCCTAATGTAGATTTTTCCACTTGATTTCCTAGAATTTGTCTTTTCATTGTTTTTCTCCCTTTTTAAATTTAAAAGAGAAGAGGAAGAGAGGAGCCCATGACTGCGGGCCCCCTGGAACCTGCAGCTGCTTGCTCGACTGTGAGAGGACAGGCCTTGCTGCGCCCCCTGCATGGTTTGGCTGCAGGGAAATTGCTCAAAGCTCTGGGGGAGGATTTTTCTCCTCCCAGGTCTGGAGCCCAGGGTTCCGGGTGCTGCTTGGGCAGACTGAGCAGCCTGGGTTGTGGAGGGCGAGCCCAGGTCCCCAGGCGCTGGAGGGAGAGGGGGTGGCATGGGGTCCTCCCGGAGCTGTGGATGCAGTGTCCTATCCTCGTCACCTGGCCCAGAGGGGCGGGGCCATTGTCCACCGCTACACTGCCTGCAGGCTAGCCCTTCCCCGGGTGGGGCCCAAACCCTGCCTCAGGGCCCAGCAAGGGCAGGTCTCCAGGTGAGTGAGAGGATGAAGGAAGGAGGTGAGAGGGATCCCGGAGTCTGGAGGATGTGGCTGGGAGCTCAGGGCAGGAACAATGGAGCCCAGGTCCCCCAACTGCCCCCTACATGGGGTTGGGCGTGGCCAAAAGCAGGCTGCTCCGGTGGGAGGCCTTTTCTTTCTGCCTTCCCAGGGCCTCCAGGGTGGGCACAGCTCACAAGTGTGGGCACTGCGAAGGCAGGGGATCTGGAAGCTTCCTGGAGGCAGTGGGGAGGATGGTAGGGAGGACTTATTTAGATGGGTGGAGTGGAGGGGACGGGCTGGCGGGGACAGGGAGGTGCTGGGAGGAAGCTGAGCACAGGTGCACTGATCACACTCTGTATGAACCCAGGTCCACTGAGCTGCATTAGGGAGACACCTCCATGCGGGACTGGGCTGACTGACTCCCCCTGGTGTCCCTTAGTGCCTGCGGGTGTCCGTGTGCCAGCCCTCAAACAAGCCCCCCGGATCATCTGTGCTGATGGAGGGAGCCAGGCAGTGGAGGACAGAGAAATGAGGTCATTTCGGCAGTGAGGCCTCACTGGAGGGTGGGATTTACAAGTCCAAACTGTTTTCAATTCCTGGCTCTTAGGCAAGGCGGCAGCTCCTAGAGAAAAGTCAGAGCAGAGTCCAAATCTGCTTTCAGCTTCGTGGCCCGGCCTGAGCCTCCTGTCCTGTGGGACGAACCTAGGTGGAGAGGGGGGATGCAGCCCCAGCCTCCCTCCTTCACGTCACCCTGCTTCTTCCTCCTCTGCCCCGACTCCCAGATGTTCCCCCTCCTCCTACCCTGCGATGTGAACTCCGTGGGAGTGGGGCTCTGTCCTCGGGGCCGCGTGCCAGCATCTGAACCGTGCCAGGCACGTCATAGGTGGGCAGTAAACGTTTGTTGACCCAGGGAAGGCAAAGCGGTGGTAGATGGGGCAGGGCTGTTGTTGAATTTGTGGTGTCTGGGGAAGCGCGCAGTGGGGCTGGCACTCAGGGAACCTTCCTCTGTCCCTGCTGTGCTCCCGCTGGCCAGGAGGGCTGTCCCCTTGTGCTTCTCCTTGGGCCGATCACTCTCTTTTTGTTTTGCTTCCCCAACTAGACTCTGAGCTCCCAAGGAAGGTGTCCTACTTGCTGTTGGTTCTTAAGGACTGATTGTGCCAGGAACTGAGCAGGGCACTTCTCGCATGAATGAATGATTGAAGGAATGAACAAACAAACACGCAGACCCAGCCCTGCCTGTGGGTGGTGCAGTTGGAGGCAGACACTGACACTGAGAACACCAGGAGAGGTCACCAGACCACAAATAGAGAGGGTGCAGACCACAAAAGACAGCAGGAGACGGGTATCAAGTTTCACTGGTGGAGTCTCTTTACTGCGTTCAAGTCAGGGCAGGAGCCTGGAGCCTGGGGGAGGCGCAGGGTTCCAGCTCGCACAGGGGAGGGCTGGCCAGGCAGGAGCCCGTCCTCAGGGGGAGATAGGACTCCAGGAGCCAGGTGGCTGGGAGGAGAAGGGCTCCCCTCGCACCTCCCCTCCAGTGCACGGTGGAAGCCACTGGGTCAGGCATGGCCGCGTGGCACCATTTCACAGATGCACGGCGGGAGGCTCGGATACGCCCTGGTGTGTGAGAACTGGAATGTCTTTGCTGTCACTTGTGTCTGGAAGTTCTGTCTGGTCTGGATTCTGGGGTCCAGATTCACCAAGCATTCACATTTTGTCATATTTGCTTCTGATTAGTTTTTAAAGAAATAAAATGTGGGTTCCCAGGAAGCCCACCTGTGAAGCCCTCCTCGATTGTGTTCCTCTCCTCCCCTCCCTTGAGCAACCACGACTCTGAAGGTGGTGGTTCCCTTCCTGTCCTTGTTTAGCCATTCAGTGAGCATTTATTGAGCACCTACTGTGTGCCAGGCGCTGGAGAGAATCCAATGATGACAACAGACAAGTTTCCTGCCCCATGCAGCTTTTGCTCAGATATATGTGTCCATATGTAATAAACCTTATTGTATGTGGTCTTTAAATTCTACGTAAATGGGACAGATCATGCTGTGATTTGCTTTCTCAGTTAACTTTAAGTTTTCAGGATCCTGTCATGCTGATCCATGAGAGCTGTTTTATTACTCTTAACTACATTGTACAGACACAGCACAGTTCATCTGTTCTTCTGTGGTTAAATATTTAGGCTGCTTCCGTTGTCTTGCTGTTTCAGTCAGTGCTGCGGTGCACGGCTTCACGTTTGTCTCCCGGAGCCGACGTGCGGGCCTTTCTGGCGGGGATGAGGAAGGGGCCGCACTGGCCTGTGGGCACTCAGCACCCGCAGCTTCACTAGACATCAGCGTGGTCTCCAGAGCGCTCTAGGGGACACTCCTCTGTCAGATGGCCCAGCTTGCTTGTAGCTGAGGCGGGGCCTTGAGGGGTGACCAAGGACAAGTCAGTTTAGACGGGTGGGATGTCACAGGTGTGGAGATGGGGCAGGCTTGGGGCCACTGGGGGTGGGCTGGGCACTCCTGCAGGGCCGGGGTGAGGGCAGGGGTGGGAGTCGGAGAGCTGGGAGAGGTGGGCGGGCTGGTGGGGCCCAGGGAGGTGCGGGGATGCCCCAGACTCACTGCGGGGTTTAGTTCGGGTGGCTCCGCTTACGCTGTGACAGAGCAGGTGGGGAGCAGAGGGCTGGCCTGGATTCTAAGCGTCCTGGTGGGTGGCGAGAGCCTCATCGGGAGGGGCCTCTGCCCTAGTTGCTCTGTGTCCCTGGGCAAGGCACTGTCCTCTGTGGCCTCAGTCTCCTCGCTCCCAGTCCAGCTCGGGCCAGGAGGTCTCCGAGGTCCCTACTGCCCGTGTGCTCAGATGTTCTGGGCAAGTGGCCGTGGCCTCCTGCCCCTGGTCCTGCAAGTGGAGGCACTGGCTTGGTGGGCGGTGAGGCTTAAAGGTGCCTGGCAGCCGGGTGCTCGCCAGGGGGCTGGGCAGCTGAGGTGTGGAGTGAGGGGCTTGCCAAAGGGGACCCAGGAGGGCGTCGGGGGCCACGGGGAATCCCAGACTCCCTCATGTCCTCTCCCTCCTTATGATCCTGCACCTGGGGCCCGGGGACAGGGGAGGGTTCCAGCCTCTGCCCAGAGCTAGGGGGTGGGCTCCTGGCTACTCAGGTTTAATTTGGTTACATGACTATTAGTGTGGACTCCTGGATTCTTACTTTATCCAACGAGAGAGATGGTGGGGAAAGGGGTAGGGTGTGGAGAAGTGCCCCCTCCCTGGGGGAGACGTTTGGAGAGGGCATCCTAGGGAGTGTTAGCCACGGTCCCCACCACGGTCCCCACCACGGTCCCCATGGTGATGGAGCTGTGGCTGCAGGGCCTGGATCTGGGAGGGCTGACAGGCTTGGTGTACGACTAGGGGTCTTTTCAGGGGTGGGGAGGAGCTGCAGGAGTTGGGGGTTAACAGAGATCCAGCGCCCCAGGCCTTCCCTTTCTCTGCTCGAGAAAGGCTCTGGATGCAGCCCCAGTTTACAGTCCCCCTTAGTAGCTGTGTGACCTCTGTCGGGCTACTTGGCACTTCCAAGCCTCAGTTTCCTCATCAGTAAGATGGGGATATAAGTGCCTGCCCCCAGGTGTGTGAGGATTCATTGAGTGCCAGGTGCGCAGTGGGTGCTCAGTAAATGTTGGTTCTCTAGGGCCACTCTTGTCCTCTCTGGCTGCGGCAGGGGACCAGGAGGGCAGTTGAGGCAGATACTGTGCCACACACTACTAGGAGCTTGTGTCACCCCAGGAGAGCCTCTGGTGAGCCAGCCCCTCATTCCCCACTCTGGGGTCCCCCAGCAGCCACGCTGACAATTGAGCAGGGATGCAAAGGGGCCCCGTGGGCACTTGGTTTCTTACCCTGGAGACAGCAGTGGGCACTTACTCCAGGGCAGGCACTGAGCCCAGACATGCCCACAGGCCCCCAGTGCTCCCAAAGCCCAACCCCTCCCCCACGTGGCCTCAGTCATGACACACTGGACTGGCTGACGGGGTGGCTGGGGGAGCCAGACAGCCTGCGTTCAAACCCCTGCTCTGTCCCTGACTATCTGTGTGACCTTGGGGAAACCACTTAACCTCCTGTGCCTCAATTTCCTCATCTGTAAATTGGAGCTGTGCTGACACCGACCTCAGATGAGTGAATCTGTGTAAAATTTGTAGAATAACATTCAACATGCATTAGACGCTCCATAAACGCTCACTAGTATTATTGAGCTCTGCATAACTCCCCCAAACTCCCCTCCAGCCCCCCATCTTGTGGTTGTAAGAATATCACATCCTGCTCAGACCACGCTCACACCTCAAGTACCTTGTGACTCACTCGTATGGAGCTGACGGAGCTGTGGTCACCTAATTCTTCTTTGACCTGCGAAACGAAGTCATGCAAGCTGTGCCCTGGGGTGCCAGGCGGGCCCATCCCACGGAACCTCTTAGGGGAGAATCGCCCAGAAATACAACTTAATCCCCGAGTTTCTCCCTGTTGGAGAACAGTTACCTTCCATCTCCTGCCTCCCTCCTCTCTGCCCCCTGGGCCCCCTCCTCCTGGAGCCAGGTGGCTCATCCTCACCCCCCGTCCAGCCTCCTCCTCTTGTCCATCTGTCTCCCCAGATGGGGGAGAAACATGGCAATTGGCCGACTTGCTAGCTGGAAAGGAACCATATGGAGGGTTTGGGAGCTGAGGGCCTGCCCGGCCACCTCAGTGCGCTGTGCGCAGCAGACGCTCCCTTGGCTCTCTGCGACCTGGGCCTGGAGGGGCCCAGTCTTGCCCAAGGACCCTCACTCCTTCTGTCCCTTCCCCATGAACTCCTGGTAACATGCTTTTCTCCAGTGCTTGGGACTTCTTTGGGTGTCTTAGGAGAGACTTGAGGAGCTTGGCCTGCCTGGAAGAGGCGGAAAGTAAGGGAGGTAGGTGCTGGTCAGGGTAGGGGCAGAGGGCCGTGGCTGCCTTGCCTGCTACGGAGAACCCGGGGGTCTACTTCTTGGGGTAGGGATGTGGGAGTGTGTGTGTGTTGTGTGGCCCCAGGCTGGCAGACACCTGGCACAGAGCAGCCCCCCTTCTAGTGAGCGTACCTTGTTCTCCCCAGAATGCCCCGCCACCTGGCTGCTTACACCTCCTCCTTCTAAGAATCACTCAGTGTCACCACCTGTGGGCAGTCTTCCCCGGCTACACCTCCCCGCCCGCCTGTGGGTAGAGGCCTCTCCTTGGGTGGAGCTGGGTGTTGGCATCTTTCCCTGGGGGACTGGTGGGTGGGTTGCGTCTCCCTGCAGCCTGAGCCTCTTGCAGCCCGGACCCCACCCAGAGGTACGCGGCCTCAGGTGCAGAAGCTTCAGGTGGCCCTGGCCTGGGCTGAGAGGCCATTTGGAGGCCTAGGGGTACCCAGCCAAGGTGGATGGTTTGAGGCATTGACTGGGATCCTGTTTGGGGTAGAGGTGGGCTGAGACCCTTGAGTGGGACGCAGAAGAGAGTGACAATCTTAGATAAAGGGTCTGGCTTCATTTAGAATAATCCCTCATGCTTTTCCATCAACCAAGCCCTGACTCTGCCACCAGGGGCCCTGGGGGCCTTATTCCCTGGAGGCTCCCCGCTCTGTACCCTAGTAGGGCAGGGAACCGTGTGGCTCTGGGCAAGCTACTTCTCTTCTCTGAGCCTCAGTTTCCTCATCTGTCAAATGTGGTTGATGATAGAAACAGTGGCCCACAATGCTTTTGGACGAGGAGGTCAGTGGGATTTCAATACATGAATGATGCCTGTCCCTCTCCAGCACCGAGAGACATGTCTGAGGCCAGGAACTGGCTGGGTGAAGGCTAACATGCTCCCAGGTTTCTGGGTGTGAACCCCAGCCTCACAGTGTATGAACTCTGCCTCGCGGGTGCTCCTGCAGGCTTGGGGTCGGGCTGCAACAGGGCAGTGAGCTCAAGAGGCAGGAGGCCCGGCCCCTGTCCCCTCGTCCAGGACTCAGCCAGGTAGACAGTGGGCCAGAGAAGGAGGAGAGACAGGAGGGCTCCCAAAGCCCCTGGGCCCCCGTCAGAGCTCCTCCGCTTGCTCCAGCTGAAGCCCTCCCATTAGAACGGCCTTCCCGGGCCCTCCGGAGCTCCCTGCCTGGAATCTGATCACAAATATGATGGGGGTGGGGGTGGTGTCAAGGCTCCCTGCAGGGCCAGGGCTGTGGTGGGAGCTGGAAAGCCTACACCCCGAGGGGCCTGCAAGGGCCCAGAAAGGAAGCTGGGAAGACCTGGATGATCCCTGTAGCTGGGTTTGCAGCATTGCTGCCCGAGATGCATGGTCCAAGTCAGCAGCCATGCATGCTGCCCTGACCAAGGGGCCTGCTGATGAGCAAAGGCCTGGGGACAAGAGCCCCGGGAGGTGTGTGTGGACATGGGTGTGGGGGCACCAATGGCCCAGGGTGGACAATTTGCTCTCATCTCAGACTTACTCTTCCCCAAAACCTTATGAGGTGGTTACGATGAAAATAAGCAATGCTTACTAAGCACTTACTATGTGCCAGATATTATTGTATTTATGTGCATTAACTCACTAAGCTTTATAAGAACCCTATGAAGTAAGTAGTATTATTACCTTCACTTTATAGATGATGTATTTGAGGCACAGAGAGGTGTAGTAACTGCCCTGAGGTCACACAGCAGTAAAGAGCAGAGCCGAGATTTGAACCTAGGCAGTCTAGCTCCTAAAAATGATGCTGTGTTGCCTTTTGCTAGCAGCCTATTTTATATATGGGGAAACTGAGGCACAGAGAACTTAAGTGACATGTCCAGGGTCACCCAGCGAGTGAGTGGTACAATGAAAATTTGCAGTGTGGCTGTTCTGATTGACCCGAAGATCAGGTTGCGGGGGCTAAGAGTCAGGCTGGGGGACCTCGGGCAGCCCCCAGCCTCAATCTCCTGGAGTGAGTGTGTGTTGTGGGTTGGGTGTGGGGGGAGAGACGCAGGCTCCCCTGCTGGCTCCAGGCTGACTGGTGCCCTTCCCGCAGGGGGCGTGTGCATCGCCCAGTCGGTGAAGATCCCGCGGGAGCCCAAGCCGGGGGAGTTTGACAAGATCATCCGGCGCCTCCTGGAGACCTCGAGCGCCAGGGGGGTCATCATCTTTGCCAACGAGGATGACATCAGGTGAGGGCAGGCGGCAGTGGGGGGATTGGGAGCCAGGCTTGGGGAGAGCCACTGGTCCTGCTGGAGACCTTCCTGGACAAGCTGACCCCATCCTGGGATCCAGAGAGTGGGGTGGCCGAGTGAGTGTGCAGGCTGGGAGACCCCGCAGGCTGGGGCACAAGCCACGGCTAATGGGCACCCCTCCTCTTACCCCTCCCTGTTTCCTGCATCCATTCTACCAATCAGGGATGGTAAGCAGGTGCTTTAATGGAGGGGCTAAGACCATGGGCTTGGGGCCAGAGCACCTAGGTTCTAATCCTGCTCTTCCTCCTACTAGCTGTGTGACCTCAAGCAAGTTTCTCAACCTCTCTGGGCCTCTCTTTTCTGCCTGAAAAAAAGGCGCTAATGATGCCTGCCTAATAGTGTTGTTTGAGAACTGAATGCAGGAATGTGCATTAGAGCAGAGTCTGGCATGCAGTAGGTGCCCAGTGCAGCCCCTCCCGCCATTCTTTGGTGAGCTCAGAGTAGTGGGAAGAGGTCTGGCCTGGGGTTCCAGCCCTGGCTTGGACACACAGTCACTGTGGGCAGTATTGTCCCCTCCCTGGGCCTCAGTCTCTGCATCTGCAGAGTGGGAGCAGGTGGGCTCTGGGGCCAGGACCATGCAGTGCAGAAACCCTGGCCAGCCCACCTCTGCACATCTGCCCCTGGGGGCCGAGTCAGAAACTCAGGTGCACTGAAGGGATGACCCGTGAGCGCCCCTCGTAACCCTCTTGCCTTCTTCCTGCCTTTTCCCTTGCTACCATCTGAGACTGGATGTTGGGGCCAAGATGGGCCAGGCCTCGAGATGCCCCAGTCTGAGGGGGACACAGCCCTGTCCTCAGGGGCCCCAGTCTGAGGGTGACACAGCCCTGCATTTGCAGAGGAGGGTGAGGCAGCAGATGTGGTCCTCCCAGGGCCTCCTCCCTCAGATGGCTGGGCTGTCAGAGCCCGGTGCCCTCAGGCCTCCCCTGCCCACGGGCCCAGCATGGCTGCCTGTCTGCCCCCCATACAGCTCCCTCCTCGTCACTAACCAGCATCCACTCCGGGTCCCATTCTTTCCAACACTTCTCCCACTTGGTAGAGACCCCATCCTGGACTCCTGAGTTGCAACAAAACAGATGTCCCCCCCAGGGGACATTGCCAGGTCCCTGTAGGGACGGAGGGGAGGTTCTGGAAGATCATTAGGCTTCCAAAGCCAAAAGGGCCAACCCTAATGGGTGTGTCGCGGGCAGTGAAAGACCAGTGGGGGGACTCGCAGTCCACCTGACGCCTCCAGCTGAGCGCATAGGCTGTTCCCCACCCTCAGAGCTCACAGTCCCCACGTCCTGGCTCTGGATGTGCCTGTTGCCGCAGGTCAGCCAGCTCCGGGGGGAGGGGCTCCTTCTGGCCTCTCCTTCCTCACTTAAGTCACCAGTCCCTGCACTCCCACCCCCACCCCACAGCCCTGGTATGCACCCCACCCAGATATGCCCCTGCTCCAGGCCTCCCGCTCAGCGCAGATGGACCCTGAGCCGGGAGGGGAGGATGAAGGCTCTGGGTCAGGTGTCCCAGAGAAGAGGCCCTGGGGGAGAGGGGGAGGGGCCTTAGACTGCATCCCCACCCGCAGGAAGTGTGGTGGGACGTGGGGGCATTTCTGGAAATCCACATGCATGAGTCAGAATAAACCCAGGTGACTCTGCAGGATGGGGGCTGGGAGCCCTGGTCATCCCTGGCTGGCCAGATGCCAGCGGGTATCACTAGGGCTGTGGTGTGGGTCCTGAGAGCAGCCCCACCTACGATTAGTGTGCCCTGGGGGGCTGCAGCTGGTTTGGGGGCCCCAGAATGTCCAGTGAGGAGATGATGGAGGAGGGAAGGTGCAGGCTCTGGGGCCGGGAAACATGTTTCTCCCTGGCAGCCCCGGGCTGTCCTGCCCCAGCTAGCCACCTCCTGCACAGGCCCAGCAGCCACCCCCAGGCCCTGGGGTCTGTGTCCTGGCCCTGGCCCATGGGAGGGGCCTGGCCAGTTTTAATATCCTCGCCTCTCACTTGTGTGATCTTGGGCAAGTTGCTTGCCTCCTCTATGCTCCAGTCTCGCCCCGTGGAAGGAGCTGCGTTGTGGGAATTCTGCCCAGTCCTCCTTGGTTTTTCCCTCTTGGAAGATGCCTTTGAGGGGCCACTTAGTTCATGCATTTGTTAAGCATTGACTGAGCGCCTTCTGTGGCTCGGCCCTGTGCCAGGCTCCAGAGTCCCTGATTTGATTAGGACCAGTGTCACAGTAGGACTGGGGAGCCGGGTGAGCACCTGGCTGCCCCACAGCCTGTCATCCATCTAGGCAGGGGTTAGGGAGCAGCTCTTTGAAGGGCCTGGACTTTTGGCACAGAAGGAGGTGGGGTGGAGAGGGCACTACTGGCAGGGGAGCAAGTGCAGAGGAGTAAGGGTGTGTGCGTGCAGTGGATATAAATGTGCGAAGGGGCCAAGGGATGTGGCTGTGGGCTTAGGGCTGGGGTGGCATGAGGACAGGGGCAGGGCAGATGTAGTTCTGGGGGCCTGAGTCAGACATGGGGCAGGTGCGGACCTAGGGACACAGGTGTGGACACAGGTGTGCAGACCTAGGGACACAGGATAGATGTGGCCCTAGGGGACAGGAGTGGGTCAGGGGAGCACACTGGGCCTGTAGGCAGGCGTGGGCCCAGGGGACAGGCAGGAGCTAGGGGTACAGGTATGGATGAGGGGTAGCCCTGGGCCTTTGGGCAACTTTAGGCCAGGGATTGGGGGACCATGGACCTGGGGGTACAGGCATGAGTGCTGGGGCAGCTGTGGGCCCTGGGCTCATGTGGGCCAGGGGTGGGGGATCCAGGCATAGCCTAAGGTACAGGCATGGGCTCTGGTGGGGGGGGGGCAGGTGTGGGCCTGGGAGGGGTCAGCCAAGGGCCCATGAGTGGGTGGGGGCAGTGGCGTGGGCAGACACGGCTGGCCTGGGCTGGTGTGTGTTCCCACAGGCGTGTGCTGGAGGCGGCACGGAAGGCCAACCAGACAGGCCACTTCTTCTGGATGGGCTCGGACAGCTGGGGCTCCAAGATCGCACCTGTGCTGCACCTGGAGGAGGTGGCCGAGGGCGCTGTCACTATCCTCCCCAAGAGGATGTCCGTGCGAGGTAGGCCCAGGAGGCCTGGACGGCGCCCACCACCACTGTCAGCATCATCCCTGAGCGGTCCTACTTATTGCACCCCCCTTTCCTCTCCTGCTCCTCATCTTCCCACGTCCTGTCTCTTCTCTTGGCCCACAGCCCCTTTGTGCTCGGGCTGTGGCCTGGGAGGCCTTTCTGGCCACACTCAACCCAGCAGGTTTTGAATCCAGATTCAGGCCCTTTCTTCCCCACTTCTCGGATATTTTGGGTGTGGGAGACGTGTGGCATGTAAGGAGTCTCATTTATAACTCTCCTTCATCCCCTCCCATCCGGGGCAGAAGAGGCGAGGCCCTCGCCCTGGCCTGGAGCCACAAGACGAGGTGCTGTGCCAGAGGGCAGGGGCCTCCTTGTAGAGCCTGCCTGCGTCTGGCCCTGCCCTGCCTGGCGTCCCTTCCTCTGGGGGCAGAACCCACAGGCACCCTGGGCAGACGCTCTGGCTGGAACCTCGCTGTGCGTGAGGCGTGAAGTCCCCATTAATGGCCCGATTTGGCAGGACCTCACTGACCTCACTGTGGGGGAGGCAGGCTCCCCGGCCTTCAGCCCTGTCTCGCTCCGTCCAGTAGAATCCAGCACTGATGGAGGTGGAGAGGCCTGCAGACATCTGCCTCCACTGAACTTTCCAAGAGACCGAATACTGAGCAGGGCAGGGACTTGCTCAAGGTCACACAGCAGTGTCCTCTCTTCACCCTGAGGCAGAGGGAGCACAGGCAGTGGAAGTTTCCACACCACCGTCTCAGCTTCAACCCAGAATAAACATGGAGTAACACTAACTAGGCTATTGGTACCTACAGATGCCAGGCCCCTTACAGACAGTCATTTAGTCTTCCCGGCAACCCCGAGAGGCACTTTTATCCACATTCAGTAGATGAACACATTACGGCTCAGAGAGATCAAGTGACATATAGCGGCTATTAAGTGGCAGAGTTGGGATTTGAACCCAGGGCTTGCCTGACAAGTCCCTTTTGTTTCTGGGGCATTAGAGAAGCCATTGGAGCAGTGGTTCTCATCTGGGGGTGATTTTGACTCCCAAGGGACATTTGGCAACGTCTGGAGACACTTCTGGTTGTCACAGTTGGGGAGGGACACTACTGGCATCTAGTGGGTTGAGGCCAAGGATGCTGCTCAGCGTCCTGCCATGCTCAGGACAGCCCCCAGTGAAGAATGATGGGGCCCAAAGTGTCGATAGTGCCAAAGGAGAGACCTCCCTCTGGGCCAGCCCCCCTCCCAGTGCCAGCATTTCTCCTACAGCTCTGACAGTCATTTAGTCCCCACCTGGACCCTGCCGCAGACAGGAAGCTCACCACTTGATGTGGGCCCCATTGAACTTGCAGGCCTTCTGGCCCGTCCCAAGCAGCTCAGTCAACTGCACATTACATGGAACAGTCATCATTGCAGAAGAGGCACTGGGAGGAGGGAGACGGCATTATCCACCTGCCGGCCTGCCTACCCTGGGACAGGGTTTTCCGGGCTTAGAGCAGAGCTGGCCAGTCCCAGGGAGCATAGGGAGGAGGAGGCTGTGTCTGTCAGTGATGGGGAAGTTCTGGACTTGAAGGGAGAAGGTCCCGGTCCTAGTCCTGCTGTGTGACCTGGATCACCCCCTGCCCTCTCTGGTCCAGTCTCCTCTTCAGAACCAGAGAACTCAGGTGCTTCTCTGCTCTAATCTCAGGACCCCCAGGTGGCTCCTTCTCTACGAGGCCCGATATTAGCATTTTGGTGGTTAAAAGGCGGCAGAAGCATCCTCCTCATGTACTTCTCTTCCATAAAGGCAGCAGTTCTAAGATTACACATGCTCCCCATGGGACTTAATACAGCTCTTTTCGGGGCCGGCCCGGTGGCGCAGCAGTTTAGTCCGCGCTTGGCAGCCTGGGGTTCGCTGGTTCGGATCCCTGGCGCCCGCCCACGCACTGCCTGTCAGCCATGCCGTGGCGGCGTCCCATATAAAGTAGAGGGAGATGGGCACGGACGTTAGTTAGCCCAGGGCCAGTCTTCCTCAGCAAAAAGAGGAGGATTAGCAACGGATGTTAGCTCAGGGCTGGTCTTCCTCACCAAAAAAAATACAGCTCTTTTCATTTTGAATGAAACGAAATGCTCCACGTTTTGTTTCTTCTGGCTGGGCCCTGGATCAGAGGATGTGCTCTTCCCTCTCTCTCCGCCTCTGCCTGGGCCATCTCTAAGCCTGGGGGCAGCGGGAAGGGCTGGGGGCGGGTGGGGAAGGGGGGTGCGTGGGGCCCTGACGTCCTGGTTCCCTGCCAGGCTTCGACCGCTACTTCTCCAGCCGCACGCTGGACAACAACCGGCGCAACATCTGGTTTGCCGAATTCTGGGAGGACAACTTCCACTGCAAGCTGAGCCGCCACGCGCTCAAGAAGGGCAGCCACGTCAAGAAGTGCACCAGTGAGCTTGCGTGCGGGCGGGGCGGGGCGAGCCGGGAAGGCGGCCTTAGGGGGCGGGGCCGTGGGGAGAGGGCTGAGAGCACCCAGTAAGGGGTCTCCGGGCCGACACTGCAGGGGCAGGAGTCTCTGGGGGCCCAGGCGGCCGGCGGGGAGATGGGCCTGAGCTTGGAGGCGGAGTTGGGGGTGGAGGGGCGGGGCCTAGATGGGGCGGGGCCAGGGCCGATTGGGTCCACATCGGAGGTCCTGGAGGTGGGGGGCTTAGGCTGGTAGAAACCGCTGTGCTCTCTCGCCCGCCCGTCCTGTCGGTGATGCTGCCCAGTGGGGGACAGGGGCTCCTGGGTCTCCGCAGAGGCGCCGTCCGGCCTCTGGCCCCCCCTAGGGTTCATCTGGACGTCCCTGGGTCGAGCCCACAGAACTGACCTGACCCCAGCTGCCTGGTGAGTCCTGATGCTCACCTATCTGAACACCTTACAGAAACCGTCTCCTACCCCTTGGGGTTCCCTCAGTCACTCAACAAACATCAGTTTGGCTCCTGGGATGTGCGTGGTCCAGGTCTCAGCACGGTGGATATAGCAGTGAACAAAAGAGTCAAAAATCTCTTGGAGTTTTTATCCTAATGAGGAAACAGACAATAAGATAAATACGTAAATACTGAATATGTCAGAAGGAAAATGTGCAGTAGGAACAATTAAAACATAGGAAAGAGGATGGTCTCCCTGCAAAGGAAGCATCTGAGCAGAGTCCTGAGAGGACAGGGGATGAGCTGTGGAAGGACAGGCTGATGGGTCCACTTTACAGGTCAGAAGATAGAGGCTCAGAGAATCTAAGTAAAGGGACTTGAATTCCCATAGGTGGAAGGTGGAAGACAGGATTCGAACCCAGGCCTGAGCTCCAGGCCCTCAACCCCTTGGGTAGCCATCTTGGTGCATCCACATCTGGATACGTTCGGATGTGGGTCCTTGTGTGCTCTTGGTCTGGGCAGCTCAGTGGCGGGACCCGGCCTCAGTGACGCTGGGAGGGCTCTGGGTGCCCCTCAGCCTGAGAGGTGCCTACGCAAGGATGATGAACTCCCTTACATCCTCCCGGACTGATTGGTGCAGGCGTGCAGAGGGCCGGATGAGCAAGGGGCTACTGAACTAGCCGCAGGGACTTGCTGCGTGGAATCCTTGCCAGCGAGGTGTCCACTAGGGCCAGGGGAGGAGGGAGCATGATGAGGTGGGTGGTAGAGAGCATGCTGCCCTCTGGTGGTCAGGGGCCACTGGGAATCGTGGCCACTTAGGACTGTGGGTATCCCCTGGGGGCTAGTTCATATGTGGGTGTAGGCGGCAGTGTGTGTGACTGTGTATGTGCATGAGTCGGTATGTTTAAGGGAGAAGGGGTGTGTGTGTGTGTCTTATGTGGGGACTTGCGTTCCTGGGTGAGCTCATAACCATAAATGCCACTGTTTATTATGCATCTGCTGTGTTACAGACACTATAAAGATGTCATCTCATTTCACCTTCACAACTCCTCTAGGGACTTTTATGATCCCTATATTATAGAGGAGGATATGGAGAGTCAGAGAGGCCAAGCGACTTGCCCAAGGCTGCACAGCAAATGCCTTCATCAGGCAGTAATCACAACAGAGGTGTAAGAAGTACAAACACGCCTGAGCGTGGGAGGCTGGACCCTCCTGGGTAGGATGACCGTGCACCCTGCTGGTTCCTCTTCTCCTGGTGTAATTGTTGAGAGCATCCCCTTTAATTCTCAAAAGTGCCCAAGTGGGGATGGAAAACTGTATGTTCACCCTGATTCTAGGTCACCAGACATGGCTTGGGGATGGGGATGGGTGAGACTGGAAGTGGGGGCAAGATGGATAAGTGGGGCCTCTGGGCCCCGGTGTCTAGCCCGCCAGGGCCGAGAGGCTTTCTGGCATCACCTCTTGGTCTGGGAGGGGCAGGCGGGGAGAAGGCCTTTCTCAGTCCCTGTAGGCTCTGTCCAGACTCCCAGTGCTCGGGTCAGGATTCACCAGCGTCTCCCTGGCTGGCGAACAGGGGAGAGGGCCGCCTCTAGCAGCCCCGAGGGAGGTGTGTGGGCCAACTGTCAGAGCAGGGGGAGGAGGGAGGACCAGAGCAGGATTCAGAAGAGTATAGGGCTTCACTGTGAGCCTGAGGTGAGCTCTGTGACCTGCCTGGGCCTTTGCCTTCTCATCTGAGAAATGGGATTGCTGGTGAGCCAGCCCAGGAGGTGTCTCGGGACGAGGGGGACAGTGTTAACGGAGGAGGCATGTCGTGGACTGTAAAATGGTGGCTCTGCAGCCTGGCTGTGCATTTGAATCACCTGGGAGCTTTTAAAACACTACCAGGGCCCCAGCCCCACCCCCACTGAACAGAAGCTCAGAGGTGGGGCCGGGCTGTGGATGTTTTGAAGGCTCTGCAGGTGATCTCGTGTGTATTTAGAGCTGGGAACATTGGGCGGGAGCAGTGGTTCTCGAGCTTGTTCACACTGAATCACCTGGGGGTCTTTTAAAACTGCTGATGCCTGACTCCCACCCCCAGACATTCTGATTGAGTTGGTGCTGGGTGCAATCTGGGCATCAGGAGTTTAAAAAGTGCCCCAGGTGGTTCTACTATGCAGCAAAGTGTGGGAGCCGTGGGCTCAGAGGGAGAGGTGGGTGATGGGAGGGAGGACGGCGTGCACCCCAGGAGGGGGAGGGTGTGAACAGAGGGGCAGAGGCTGGAATGAGCACCGGGTGTGTGTCACGGGGAGGAGTGGAGGACAGCACCTTACAGCTGACCTGGCTCCTTCTTGCTGCGTCTGAAGCCCCTGCAGAGGCTGGTAAGAGTCCTCGTGTGGCCCCAAGTCCGGTGCGGTGAGCCTGTCCATCTCTGGGTGAGGTGAGGGGCAGGGGAGCTGCTGGGAGTGTCTGTGGGACCTGAGACCCACCTGGGTGAGGGGGAGGCCGCTCTGGCTTCCCCATGGCCCTTCCCAGGTGTGAGCTGACTGGTCCCTCAGGCCAAGAGGACTAGAGAGACCCCCACGGAGTGCTGGCCCTGGACTGGGCACCTGGGAGGGAGGGGCAGGAGAGGGATTCACCTCTGGGTCTGGATCTGACTCTGCCTCCTCCATGCTGTGTGACCTTGGATAACCTCTCTGAGTCTCAGAAGCTTGTTTGTAGAACAGGGAAGACATCCCCCATCTCAATGGGTTGTGAGGGTCGGAGATCAAGTGTGTGAAGAGGCTGGCTGAAAACTGATGCTGGTGATGGGTGCTGATAAAATGGTTGTGTTGTCGTTGTTGATGTGGAGAGCGGGTGGGAGAGATGGAACTCACAGGTAGTTAGGTAATTAACAGCCCAAGTCTGTTGGTGCTGATTCTGTCTGTCAGCTGCAGGATCCTGGATGAGGGGGCCCTATCCCGAGTGTGGATAGGCAGTAAAATGGGTGCTGCACCTATTTTATAGAAGAGGACACTGAGGCAGTTGGAGAACATCGTGGCCCTAGAGACGTGGCAGAGCTGGATTCACACCCAGGCAGCCTGGCTCTAGAGCTGGTGCCCCACCTGCCTCTCCCGCGCCTCCCCTCCCACGCCTTGGGCCCCCTCCCTCTTGCCCTCAGTCAGCCCTGTATTCTCCACCTCCCCCCACTCTGTCTCCAGAGCCTGGCTTCCCATTCACCTCTCCCAGGATGCCTGCCCCATTGGCACTGGTGGCCTTGGATTGGCCCACTCTGTTCCCTTGATACCAACAGATCCGATAGTCGGCCTCTGCCTGGTTCAGTGCCCGGGCCTGCCTGTCCTGCCCAAGATCTCACGGTGAACAGGCTCCACTACTGTGTGCGCCCGTCCTTGGCTTTGCCAAATCCATTCCTTCCCACCCATGTCGACGGCTGGGCCCGGTGACCTTCTGAGAGCGTGGGAAGGACCTGTTCCTCCTGGGGTCTCACGCTTGGGAAGATTCCATCCTCCCAAGACAAGGATTTGAGAGCAAGTAGTTTATTTGGGAAGGGATGCCAGGAAACAGTGGTGGGGAGGGAAGGCAGCCATAAAGGGTGTGATACCCAACAGATGACCAGCTGTGGGGGCTCTGGGGACAGAGGAGCACGCCTTTTGGTCCTGCCACTGGAGGTGTGAGGGAGCTGGGGTATGAATATACCCACTCCTGTCAATCACTGGGGCTGCTCCGGCAGGGCATTCACTCCTCAGCACCTCCAGCCTTCCAAGTGGCTGGGCAAAGAGGGTTTCTGTGACCAGAGAAAGTCTCAGAAGAGTGGCAGATGCTGGCAGTTGGAGATTAGGCTGGTGGGTCTCAAAGTGGTAAGGGTGAGAGGGTATGGGTGGGCCCCCGTTCCTTCTCAAACATACAGCTATGAGACTGCTGCAGACTGGGGTGTGAATCCTGGTGCTGCCACTTCCCAGCTGTGTGACCTTGGGCAGGTCAGTTCACCTCCTGAGGCCTCATTTTCCTCATCTGTAAAATGGGAATCATATTACCCACTCCCTTCCCCCTGGAGCCCCATCCCCCTGGAGCCCTGTCCTCAGCAGATTACCTCCCTCACCGTCTCCTGGAGAAGGGATGGAGGGGGTTGCAGGAAGCACTTATGGACACCCAGGATTGCTCCACACCTGAGCGAGAGAGGGGTCACTGAGCAGGGCGCCTCTGCAGCTGTCAAGGCCCGGGGGAGGGCAGCGCCCGCCTCCCTCCTCCTCCCCTGGCCCCCTTCCCGGGAGCTCACAGAGCAGGGTTTGCGAATTAAAGCCATAAACAAGGCAGATGTAGCATCCATCTTTTTGACAGCACTGCGAGCCAGGTGATGGCTGAGCGGAGGAAGGCCCGGTTTATGAGGAGATAGCAGAAATTTACTGCCTGCTGCTCCCGGGGGCCGGGAGCTCTGAGAGGGAGGGTGGCTGTGTGGCAGCTGGGGATGTGTGGGAAGACGCCGATCACCCAGCTGTGCTAACAGCAATAGCAGCGATAATAATAAGAGCTAATATTTGTATAACATTTATTATTTGTCAAGCTCTGTTCTAGGTTTTGCATTTAATCTTCACAGCAACCCATTTTACAGATGAGGAAACTGAGGCACGGAGAGGTTAAAGACTTGCCCAAGGTCATAAGGTAATAAGTAGCTGAGCTGCGATTTGAACCCAGGCCATCTGGCTCCAGAGAAGTCCCGCCTCAGGCCGGCTGCTCTCCTAGCCCTAGGACCCTCCTGGCTATTCCAGCCTGGCTTTGAAGGATCTCCCATGTCCACATTCCCAAAGGAACCTGAGGGAGCCTCCTTCCTGGGGGAAGGAAGGAAGACCAACATTTGGAAGTACCTACTGTGTGCCAGGCTGGGCCACCCATTAGAGGAGCTCACATTTGCTCAAGCCATCAGCCACATGGTGGCCAGAGGGATCCTAGGCCCTTCCCCTCAGTGCTGCTTCTCACTTGTTCAACTGCATTTACTAGAAGGCTGACTGTGTGCCCAGCCCCATGCTGGGCTCTGTGAGGGGGACAGACCTGGGGAGGGGAGCTTTTCCTGTGCATGGGAGACAGTTGGCCTTGTGACGAGATGGTGTTCGATGGCGTGGTCCCAGTAGTCAGAGCTGGGGCCTCAGAGAGGGCCTAACAGTGAGACCAGAGAGGGCAGATCTGGGAGGCCTCTTGGAGGGACATGGAGAGTACTGGGAGACTAGGCGGGGTGCTTTAAATCGGGAAACCAGAAGTCCTCACTGGGAGGGTGATGCTTGAGCAAAGACCTAAAGGCAGTGAGAGAGCGAGGCATGTGAAGACCTGGGAAAGAGCCTGCCAGGCAGAGGGCACAACATATGCAAAGGCCCTGAGGTAGGCTCATACCTGGCAGGTCTGGGGAGCAGTGAGGAGGCCCATGTGGCTGAAGCAGAGAAATGGACAGGTAGGAGATGAGATCAGAGAGGTGGGGCAGGGGTGGCACACATCATGTGGGCCTTGCAGGCAATTTGTAAGGATTTAGGCTTTTATGCAGAATGAGACAAAGCCATTGAAGAGTTTGAAGGAGGATTGACGTGATCCAATTTATGTTCTAATAGGCTCACTCTGGCTGCCGCCTAGAGAGGAGATAGGGGTGAGGGCAACGTGGGAGACCGGTTAGGAGGCTGGTCCTGTAGTCCATGTGGGAGGTGATGCCGGCTGGGAGCAGGGCGGTGGCTGTGGAGGTGGGGAGAAGGGGTCAGATGCCTGATACATTTTGCAGTATGGCCGCAGAGTTTGCTGAAGGATTTGAGGTGAGAGAAAGAGGATAGAAAATCAAGGATGACTCCAGGGTTTGACCATGCACTGAGATGGGGGATGGGAGGGTCAGGCTGGCGAGGAAAGTCAAGATTTCGGTTTAGGACGCATGGAGGGTGAGATGCCCCTCGGGGGTCCCCACAGCATGTGGAGCGGGAGCTGGGGTGAGGGGAGAAGCCTTGTAATTCGGGAAGTTGTTCGCATACGGACGGGACGGGCCTGGGCAGCAAGGGAGTAGTGAGTGTCCCAGGACAGAGCTCCGGACGCTGAATGTCCAGGGGTTGGGAGAGGAGCTGAGGAGGAGCAGCCAGGGAGGGAGGGGGAGACAGAGGGGAAGCTGGAGCACGGCGCCCGGAAGAGAGAGAACGTAGGGAGGAGGAATGACCGATTCGTCCCATGCTGTCAAGGGGCCAAGTGTGATGAGGACGGAGAATGGACCATCGGACTTAGCAACATAGAGTTTCCTTGGGGAGGTGGGTGCGAAACCCGGAGTGGAGTTGGTCAGGAGAAAAATGGAGGTGAGAAATTGATGGCAGTGAGTCAGAACAACTCTTTGGAGAAGTTTTGCCATAAACAGAGAAAGAGGGATGCTGGCTGGGGGAGAAGTGGGGTCGAGAGACTCTCCCATCAACACAGAAATATGCTGTAATTTCTCCCATTAAAACAAACAAGTAAAGATCCTGTAGAGGGAAAACAAGATGGTGCTGGAAGGGGAAGGAGCATGGCTGAGGGATGGGGGAGATGGGATGTTCATGGTTGGCCCTGATTCAGGCCCCAGAGCTGTCTCCCCTTCACGCCCAGCCCTGGTCCCACCCTGCCTGGGAGAGCCAAGCCCAGGCTCCTGTGCCAAGGGACAGAGAACAGCCTTCCCGGGAGCTGGCTGTGCAGGCACCAAGTGTGGCCTCTGCCTCAGGTATTACTGTTCCTTGCTGGTCCCCGGTGCCAACCTCGTTTCATAGATGAGGGCACCAAAGCTCAGAGATGCTAACCAACTCGCCAGGCCCGCAAAAGGCTGAATGGGGGTTTCAAGCTGCTCCCATCTGGTCCCGGCGCACATGTCCCGTTTCTCAAACTGGGGTCTGTGGACATCTGGGGACACATTCTTGAGGTCAGACTCTCAGGGACCCTGGGGCTCTACGGGATTCTTAAACTTTGCATTTCATTTGGTGACCAGCTGGAAGTGATCTTTACCGATTGCAAAGACAGACTCTGCTGCTGTGATGATTTACAATTGGAAGTCACTGTCACAGCCAGGACTTTGGTGGCTGATGTCACCAAAATGTCGTATTCTTGGGGGTCTGCAAGAGTTTATTTCCGTCCAGAGGGGCCTGTGGCTGGCTCGCGGTTGATGAGCCCGGGGCTGTACCACCACAGAGCTCTTGGCGCTGGAAAAAGAACACTTGGGAGAGGCAGGAGCCTCTGCCCGGGCAGGTCACTCCACCCCCCTCCCCACCTCGTGCCTCGGTTTCGTTGCCCCTCAAGTAGTGACCCCATCTGCCCCAACCAGTAATCCCCAAGACACCTGGGCTGGCTCAGGGTTCCCTGGGACAGGGGTCAATGGAGAGCTGAGGCTGAGTTTGGGGGAACAGACCCAGGGATGGAGGGGACCAGGCTGCATTGTTTAGAGATACCCCAGACTGGAGGGCAGGTGACTTGATGGAGGTTGAAAATTCACGGGGAGGGGCCAGCGGCGACCGTGGTGTGGGTCTGAAGAACAAGAGTGTGACTCCAGACTGGGGAGAGCCTGCCTTGTGACTTCTGGGAGTGCTCTGCAGGGCTGGGGGTGATGGAGGCCTCGGGAGCAGGATTTGGGGACCCTCAGCTCCGCGTGTCTCAGGGAGGTGATGGGGGAAATGATTCAACCACCGGCGGAGTCAGGAAAGAGGGGGAGTGGCAGGAAGCACAGCGTGGCAGCTTTCCCCCCATCTGTGTGTGGGCAGCCGAGCTGACCTGGGCCGGCCCCTGTCTGCATGGGGTGGGCACCCCACGCGCATCTCATGGAGGCGGAGGAGCAGCACGTGCCAGCTTGCAGACAGGACGGAGGGGAGGCCCTGGGCTGTGGAGACCTCTAGGGTGGGGAGTTATGCAGCGGAGGAGTGTCAGGGGGGAGCAGAAAACTGAGGTTTATAGCGCACATCCCGTACAAGGCCCGATGCTGCATGTGTTACATCTGCGTTTCCTTGAATCTTCCAGTGGCCACTGGACGTAAGTACTGTTCTCCTGAATTTACATCTGAGGAAACTGAGGCTCTAGGAGATGCACTTACTTGACTCGGTCATATAGCTGGTCCATGGCAGAGCCAGGCATCAGGGCCAGCTGTGTTTGCTTGGGCCACCACACCAGACAGCTCTCCCTCGGGGATCCTGGGACTTCTTGTCCTATTCCTGGGAGTTTGCCCAAGGAATGAAAACTAGTATGTGTGTGTAAATGCAAGTTTATATATGTGTGGATGTGTTTTATGTACACATACCTATGCGGGATTACACGTGTGTACCTGCACCTGTGGATGCAGACACTGCCCGCGCCCCTGGGTCCCCCCGGTGCTCACCATCCCTGCCTTTGCCAGTGGAGTTCATGCCCCTGGGAGCAGCCCTCAGCCTAAGACTGGCGGGAGCTGGGGTGTCTGTCCCCTCAGGTGGGACGACCCTACACAGTCTGCTGGAGGTCCCCAGGGGGGACTGAGCCCCACACCTGCCCCAGGGTTACTGCCTTCCCTTCCCATCCCACTCCCCTTCCCCCACAAGTGCTTCCAGGCATCGCCCCCCAGATAAGACCCTTGCACGCAAATCCTTGTCAGGCCCTGCCTGTGCGGCTTCTCGCCTGACAGTGGGTGAATCTGAGTGACCGCATGCTTGTGTGTGTGTCATGCTAATTGTGTAGCTGTGTGTACATTGTGTATTTATATGTACACTTGTGTTTGTATATGTTTGAACACGGAGGTGTGTGTATAAATGCATGCAGATTTGTGTGATTCTAGCTATATGCATAGATGTGAAAATACATGAGTGTGTATGTGGTTATTGTGTATACCTTTATGTGAGGGAGCCACCTCGAGAGTGTGTGTGTGTGTACACATGAACGAGCGTAGAACTCAGGAGGATCTCGGGTGGGAGGAGTGAGTTGTGGAGAGGTGAGTGGGGGAGACAGGGAGGAGCTCTGATTATTTCAACCTTGAAAACTCATTTCAATTACAATTTACAACCTGCACACAAAGGCTGCAGTCGCTGTAGTAACCACCGCTGCGGGGTTTAGACGGAGAAAATCCCCTTGTGGATGCTTCTCCGCTGGCTGTCACCCGTGGCAGAGCCAAACGCGTCTCTGGTTCACTGTGCCCCGGGACACAATTAGGACATCTTCAAACTGTTGCTGCTGTCATTGCCGCCGTGTGGCTGGAATTTATCTCCTCCAGTAGCCCTCAGAAATGAGCGTCTTGCTTCCTCCCAGAACTGCGGTGGCCCTGCCTGGGCCTGGGGGGTCTGCCCACCCACGAGAGGGGATTTTCTGACCCCCCTTCCCTGCACGGCCACCTCCCTCCTCTAGCCCTGCAGACAGGGATCCTTAACTCCTGGCTCGGCCTGGCCAGACAATTAGAGCAGGGCCTGGGCCCCAGAGAAGAGGGAGGGAGGCAAGTCAGGGGCTGGACAGAGGGAGAAGAAGGGCCCGGACAGTTCACGGTGGTGGAAACTCTTTTGGAGCCAGAGAGATCCAGGTTCACATCCCAGCTCTGCCACTTGCCAGCCAGGCCAATCCTCAGGTACTTATGAACACCTGCTGGGTGTCAGGATGCCTGCGAGACCCTGGGGACATCACTCGACCACCTGCAAAACTTACTTACCTCCTCTGTGAGGGGGGCCAGTCCAGCCTACCTCTTAGAGCCTGGGGGAAGAGAAAACGCCAGGCATGCAAAGGCCCCGCTGCAGGGTTATTTGCTGAGGAGCCGGGGGTGTACGGAGAGCCACACCGGTTATGGGCACAGCTCAGACACTCAGGACGGGGCATCTGTCCTCATTTAACTTGAATTTGTGATCCGCAACCCCCCCGCCCCCGCAATGTGAGTGCACTCTGGCTCTGTCATTGTCACTTCCTTTGGGGCTCGGGGAAAGGCCCCCAGGGTTTGAGGGGTGTGTGTGTATAGGAGGCATACTCAAAGCCTGGCGCTCCCTTGTAAATAAAGGTTCTTTGCAGTTCTTTGCACCTCACTACACCCATTTTCTCCTCTCAGTTGGGGCTGGACTTGAGACAAAAGTCAAGGACAGGAAAGTGTGTTGAGAAGTCTCTAGAAGTCCCTGGCTGGCATCGTGACAACTCTGGGGTGGTGATTCTGGAGGAGCAGTGCTCAAGGGCCGCTGACAGCCCACAGGACCCCATAGCCCTTCCCACGGGGGGTCCCCAGGCACAGGCGGGCTTCCCAGTGAGGGCGCTCCTGTGGGGTCGTCCACACTCCAGCGTCGGTGCAGGTGGCTTCGTGACCCCAGTGAGAGCCTTTGTCCTGGACCGAGTGGCCCAAGAATGGATGCTTCAGCTGGACCATTGAGGGGGCCTAGGGAAGCAGGGAGGGAGAGGCTGAGGACCAGCTCAGTCAGGAGGCGCAGCTGGGGTCCGTCCGCCTGGCGTGTCCTTGGTCTCGGGAGAGAGCTGCCTCCTCTCTGCCGTGGCCGCAGCCTCCCCTCCGTCCTGCTTAATAATTCAGTTTCTCTCATTTATGTGAAACGAGGGTGTGGTGGGAGCTGCAGGGGAGTGGAGTGGCGTTTTATGTTCTTCAGGCTGCGGAGGGCAGGACCTGAGGGGTGGGGGGAGTGAGAGTGGGGTCCAGGGCTGGGGCTTTCCAGACGACCCTGCCCCATCCCCCTCTGTCGCCCTTTGGGAACAGGATTGTCCCTTGCGTTTCTCTCCTGGCTCTCAGAACCTTATGATCAGAAGCCTCAGACAAGAGGGCAGGCTGGTGAAGCTGGAGAATTTGCTTTTCCTGTTCCTCCCCGTCTCTGTGCCTTGGCCTAGAAATAGCTTTGCCTGTTAGCTATTTGCCCGGAGCTCCGGGGCAGGGCCAGGCTTACACCTCTTTGGACCCTCCGTGTTTAACAAACTTCCGTAGTGCTTGGCAGGCACCAGGCCTCTCTTTATGACCTGTTGTGGATATTAACCCAGTAATCCTCGTGGGGGCCCTAGCCTGACCCTATGAGGTGAGGGGCATCGTGATCCTCATTTTGCAGAGGAGGAAACTGAAGCCCGAGAGGAAGTGACACGTCCAAGGTCACACAGCTAGGGCAGTTGATGGAGCTGGAGTTCCAGCCCAGACACTCTCGTGCAAACGCAGTGCAGTGAGAGCGGGTAGCCAGGGGCTTAGCTGACCGCCGGGAGAGCCAGGTAGGCAGCCTCGAAGCCCACCCAGCCTCCAGCCCTGAGGCCACACTGTAGAAACTGTGGGGTCTGTCTGGACCCAACAGTGCCCCCAGAGCCAACTGGACATCTGCCCCCAAACTGCCTGGTCTGAGTACTGGTGACCTTTGATCTCTGACCTTGTGGGGTACTGGAGCCAGGTTTTGACTTTGGTCATAGTCTTGGTGGCTGAGGCAGGGATATAAGACGTGCCACCAGCTCCATGGGAGCCCTGGGTGGGCAGAGCACAGTGACCATCCCCTGGCTAAAAATTCAGGAACCCAGGGGGTGAGCTGCAGACTCTTGGGGCTTCAACCTGGCCCCCACACGACAGACACAGGAGGCTCAGGCCTGTGGCCAAGGGGCTGGGCACAGGTGCAGCCACTCACCCTGCTGGGAAATGATCTCTGCAAGGTGTGGCACTGGCCCTCTCGCAGGAAGGCGTGGCGGTGGGGGACGGGGTTTGTTATGAGGGTTAATTTCCTTGTCCTGGCCTTGAGGGAGGAGACTGTGTGCAGGGGTTGTGGCCTCAGGAGGGGAAGCCGAGCTTCCCTAGACTCTGCCCATCCTCTCCCATGCCATCTTCCTGCCCCTTCCCTGCCCTCCTCCCCCCGCTTCCCTGGCTCTTACCATCCCTCAAGCGGAGTGCCTGGGTTCAGATCCAGTGCTGTGTGGTCCTGGAGCTCCAGTGAGCTTTTCTGTGCCTCGGTTTCTCCATCTCTATAATGGGGCTAGTTCCTCACCTCAGAGCATCGCTGTGAGAATTCAGTGGGTTAATATACATATAAAGAGCTTAGAATCGTGCCTGGCACAGAGTAGGTGCTCAGTAGAAGTTAGCAACCCTTATTCTTCATGATCATTGTTACCCAGGGCCCAGGCCAGGAAGCTCCTCCTCCTCCAGAAAGCCTTCCCGGCCTGCTTCGGCCCAGGGACCTCTGTCACCACCTCAGAAACCCCCCATTCCAACCACTTGACACAATAATAACGTGGCTTAGTCCCCTCCTCTGTGCCCAGTGTTTCCTGTTCCCCGTCTCATTTACACCTCACAGCCCCTCTGTGAGGGAGGATTGTGAGCCCCTTTATACTGAGAGGACACTGGGGCCTCAGGCAGCCGAGCAGCTTGCACAGGGCCCCGGAGCAGAGGGGTTGGGGTGCCCAGAGCCCAGGGGGTGAGGATGAGAGGCCAGAGCCCCAAGCCCACGGTGCCCTGGGGAGCCACTGTAGTTTGTGGTGAGCAGTGGGTGGAGGTGGGTTCCCCATTTTGCAAAGCTCAGTCACCCTGGCTGATGGGGGGGTGTCAGTGACGTGGGACAGGAGTAGGTGGAGACAATGGGACAACTAGAGCCATTGAGAGCGTCAGGAGGCCTGTGTCCTGAACCCGGAGGGACTGCGGCCAGTCTCTCACCCTCTCTGGGCCTCAGTTTCCAGAGAGGGTGCCCTGTGGTGGGGTCAGCACCCTCTGGTTGGATGAGCAGCTCACAGGGCACCACCGCCCTCGCTGACACACGCAACTCCTGTCCTGGCCATTCCCAGCCTGTGCGAGAGGCAGCTGCTCCCAGGATTAGTCCCGGCCAAGCTGGGGAGGGCAGGCACCACAGCCACAGGGAAACCGCCGTGGCACTGCCTTCCGAGGGCGATGGTGATGAGGGGGCCTGCCGTGGCCGTTCTGGGGGCTCGAGGGCACAGGGACCAGGGGTATAGTGACCAGGGCAGTGGACCCTCCCCTTCACCTTCGAGACTGTCCCCCAGGTGCCTCCACGAGACCATCTCCTGGGGTGATGGAGCAGCACTGGGCTAGGATCCAGGACACCTGGGTGTGCAGACAGGCTGAGTCACCTCTCTGGGCCCGGGGGGCTGCTCTGGTTCCCACCACACGGTCTTGTGAGGATGGCGGGTCTTATGGGTGCCCCACTCGGGGTGTCTTGTGGCAGACCGCGAGCGCATCGGGCAGGACTCAGCGTACGAGCAGGAGGGGAAGGTGCAGTTTGTGATCGACGCCGTGTACGCCATGGGCCACGCGCTGCACGCCATGCACCGCGACCTGTGTCCGGGCCGTGTGGGGCTCTGTCCGCGCATGGACCCCGTGGATGGCACCCAGCTGCTCAAGTACATCCGCAGTGTCAACTTCTCAGGTGGGCACACGGTGCAGGCTGCCACCCAACCCCGGTGTCTTGGGCCGTGCAGCCAGGGGAGGGGTCCTGGGGCTCTGTGGGGTGGGGGTGGGGGGGTCTCTTCAGATGTTTCCAAGGGGTGAAACCTCCCAAGATGTTCCATGCAGGGGTCTCCCCAGGGGTGTTTCTACCCTGGGCTCATAATCCTCCCCGCCTCTGGGTAAAGGCTCAGCAAAGAAGCTGAGTGTGTGACACCACTGGCCCCACAGGCATCGCAGGGAACCCCGTGACCTTCAATGAGAATGGAGACGCGCCTGGGCGCTACGACATCTACCAGTACCAGTTGCGCAATGGCTCTGCCGAGTACAAGGTCATCGGCTCCTGGACGGACCACCTGCACCTCAGAGTAAGCGCCTGGCAGGAGGGCAGGGTGGGGCCCGTGAGGGCTGGGGAGAGTCACTCACCCCATCCTAACCCCTGGGAGGGGACCAAGGGAGGTAGCTGCTGCCCAGCCCTGATCCCCAGGTTTGCTGCCGCCAAGTTGGGGCTTCCTTCCATCCCCCACCCCAGACCTCAGAGGGCCCTGAACTGCCCTCCCCCCAAATGGAAGAACAGGACAGCTGGGCTTCTGCTGCCCGTCTGCCCCTGCCCTTTCCCTTGGCGTGGGGCCTTCCTGCTGCTGCCCCCTCGCAGGGCCAAAAACTCTGGATAGAAGAATTCCCACTGCAGAGAAACGGCTCAAAGGCTTGGTGGGTGTGGGGGAGTAAGGTGAGGAGGGGCTGCACTTGGACAAAGGAGGATGATGTCTTGAGGCAAAGGGCAGAGTCAGATGGTGGGGTTTCTGCCTGGTGGGGGGCTGTTGGAGGGTGAGTTCACCAGCGTGTCAAACCGCACTGGAAGGCCATCGTTTTTCTGGGTGTTATGGGGGGACTTCTCCCGGGTCCTCCTAGCCACACTTTCCCAGCTCACGGTTGTCCCAGGATGTGGTGGCGTTCCCTCTCCGGCCCGCAGCGTCCCCAGCTGTGGACAGAGCCATGCTCTGGGGAGAAGGACCTGTGGTTTGTTCCCCAGGGAAACGCCTGCGGACTTGGTCCCTGCCTTGCAGGGTGAAGGGGTGAGCTGTGCTCGGGGTGGGCACAGTGTGACGTCTGGATGGACCAGAGAGACTCCAGGGGCCAGGTCCACGTCAGGCCTGGGCTGTCCTTGTTCCGGATGCTGGGAGAATCGCAGCACGTCCCCGCCGTCCCCTCCTGTAATAGTCTCTCCCAGCTGTGAGCCCCTCGAGCTCTTCAAAGCGCTTTCCGCCCGTGATCTCATTTAGCCCCGATAATCTTCTAAGTCAGAGGAAATATCGCGGAAATCCCGGCCTGAGGGACGTTCCGAAGGCCACACCGCACGTGGGGACAGAGCCCATTCCTGTGGTGATGCTCCTCGGGTTGCCGAGTGGAGGCAGACAGAGCAGGGTGGGAGCACTTGGCGAAGTGGGACCACACCCCGGAGGGAGGCGTGCCTCGTTCGGGCGCAGTGGGTGCAGCGGGGGGCCGGCGACGCAGTTTGCTCATAGCAGCAGCAGCTAGTCCTCGCTGAGCACCTGCTGTGTACAGCTGCTGTCGTGAGCACTGGCCTCACTGTGAGGACGGCAGCCCGTGAGCGGGCACTATTATTACCCCATTCCACAGATGCGGTAAGTGAAGGCCCGGCTTGGGGGAGTGGGGTGGCGGTGGGCTCCTCCCCTGAGGTCCCCTCCCCAGTAACACAAGGCCCCTCCACCAGCATGGAATTGAGGGGCAGGAGGAGGTAGGAGGGACTGGACCTCAACCATCACACCTCCCCCACTTCCTCCTGAGTGCTCAGTTTGGGGTGCGCTGTGGGGTCACAGAGCAGGCAAGGCTTGGGGGCCAAGGAAAAGGCCAGATCCGCTGTGTGCCTCCAGGATCTGAAAGTGAGGCGGCCTCTCGTGGCCCATGCCTGGACCCCACCACTTCTTTCACAGATTCCACAGAGATTCACGGGGCCCCCTGTGGCCAGCCCTGTGCTGGGGGCTGGAGACGCAGCAGGGAGACAAACACAATGCCCCTGATAGAAAGCATTTCCATTATGACTTCTAATGGAAACCGCAACAAGTTAACAAAGGGCAAAGGGGCTTCATATCTGCTATCATTGGATCAGGTGGGAAAGCAAGGGCTCAGAGAGGTCGAGGCATTTGCTCAAGGGCACACAGTTAGCTAGCAACAGAACTGTGATCCCAAGATTTAACCACACTCGCTGCCATTTCCACTGGAGCCACAGTCTTCCAGAACAGCCACCATCACTCTGTGTCCCCCTGCAGTCTCACAGCTCTGGTGCACAGGGATTGTCCTGCCTTGTTGTTCCTGCAGGACGGTGGCACTGGTCGTTGCTGTGCTCTTTGGCTTCTAGGGAACCACACAACCCTGTCATGCCCAGAGCCCCAGGACAAGCTTCTTCCTTGAGGTTTCCTTCCTACCTACCATGGGGCCATCTTTGGATTCCCCACCCACCCTTTTCCTCAGCTCTGAAACCCTCTCCTCAGCCCCGGAACCAGCCACTTATTTTTATTCTAGGAGTGAGTACCCAGCGCAAAGGTGGCACCAGTCTAGCCAGGCCTCTGCTCTCTAAGCATCACTCTTCCTAAGAGCCACTTTATTTAGAACAGATGCCTGAATTTGGCCCCCAAATGTGGTTAGCTCCCTTTTCCCAGTGCCTGCAGCTCTTCTGGGCCTCTCACTTCCTTTCCAGAATTTCGTACATGTTCAGGTGTTCATGCCAACACTCCTGTGCCTCCTTTGCTCACAGCAATCCTGTCTTCAGAGCCATGTAACTGACTAGCACTAATTTAGAGCAAGATGTAGAGAAATACTAACCCCTGGGCGTACACTGTATCCTCTGATTAAACCTCTGTTGGGTGCTCTCTGCTGAACTCAGCTCCCTGTGCTGCCTGTAGGAGGCCCCGTGGGCTGAGCCATAGGGCAGCGCGTCCCCCACTCCAGGGTGCACATGGATCGCCTGCGGAGGCTTGTGAAAACTCAGGTTCTGGGTCAGTAGGTCTGGGGTGGAGCCAACATTTTGCACTTCCAAAGCTCCTGGGCGATGGTGATGCTGATGGTCTGGGGACCATTGTGAGTTGCAAGGCCTTACGGGGCTGGGACTCAGGACTCCTGAGTTCTCTCTGCTGTGTGACTCTGGATTGTCACTGCTGCTCTCTGGGTTCAGCTTCTCCATACAACCCTTGAGACTTTTGGATTTGATCGGGATTCCCCACATGTCAGCCGTGTCTGAATCATGCTGGGGAGCTTCTTTAAATCCAGCTGTTGGATTCAGCAGGTCCGGGCAGCTGGATTTTAGCCGTCTAACTGGTGATTCAGGTGTGGGGCTACAGGGTGCCAGTCGGCGGGGTGGTCCCGGGCACTGGGCGGCATGTCCTGAGGCCCGCTCCTCTGTGCTGTCATTGCCAGATAGAGCGGATGCACTGGCCCGGGAGCGGTCAGCAGCTGCCCCGCTCCATCTGCAGCCTGCCCTGCCAGCCGGGCGAGCGGAAGAAGACGGTGAAGGGCATGCCCTGCTGCTGGCACTGCGAGCCCTGCACCGGGTACCAGTACCAGGTGGACCACTACACCTGTAAGACATGCCCCTACGACATGCGGCCCACAGAGAACCGCACGGGCTGCCGGCCCATCCCAATCATTAAACTTGAGTGGGACTCACCCTGGGCCGTGCTGCCCCTCTTCCTGGCCGTGGTGGGCATTGCTGCCACACTCTTCGTGGTGGTCACCTTCGTGCGCTACAACGACACGCCCATCGTCAAGGCCTCGGGCCGCGAGCTGAGCTACGTGCTGCTGGCGGGCATTTTCCTGTGCTACGCCACCACCTTCCTCATGATCGCGGAGCCCGACCTGGGCACCTGCTCCCTGCGCCGCATCTTCCTGGGGCTGGGCATGAGCATCAGCTACGCGGCCCTGCTCACCAAGACCAACCGCATCTACCGCATCTTCGAGCAGGGCAAGCGGTCGGTCAGCGCCCCGCGCTTCATCAGCCCCGCCTCGCAGCTGGCCATCACCTTCAGCCTCATCTCCCTGCAGCTGCTGGGCATCTGTGTGTGGTTTGTGCTGGACCCCTCCCACTCAGTGGTGGACTTCCAGGACCAGCGGACGCTCGACCCCCGCTTCGCCAGGGGTGTGCTCAAGTGCGACATCTCGGACCTGTCGCTCATCTGCCTGCTGGGCTACAGCATGCTGCTCATGGTCACGTGCACCGTGTACGCCATCAAGACGCGCGGTGTGCCCGAGACCTTCAACGAGGCCAAGCCCATTGGCTTCACCATGTACACCACCTGCATCGTCTGGCTCGCCTTCATCCCCATCTTCTTTGGCACCTCTCAGTCGGCCGACAAGGTGAGTGGCGGGGGCTGGGGGTGGTGGGCGGGGTGAGGGCAGGGGGCAGCCTCCTGGGCTGGCCTCTCACCATGCTCCGGAAGTGCCTTCTTCCAGGACTTATTCTGCCTTCTCTCTGTCTCAAGTTTTTCTCCAGGTTCTGGGTGTTCTCTGCTCTCCCTCCCTTTCTCCCTCCCAGCTGCTTCTCCCTTTTCTCCCCCACGCCCCACCTTTGTCTCATCTCCCTCCTTCCTCTCTCCTCTCCATCAGCGTGGGATGCTGCACCCTCTTTCATGTTTCACTCTTTTCTAGACTCTCCTTTCCCTTCTCTCTCTCCCTATTCAGCCCATCTTCCTGTCTGTCCACTCCTCTCTCCCTCCTCTGCCCACCCCGCTCTCTGCCCTCACAGGATCCCCATGGGTCCCTGAGGTGGGAGATGTATCGGGTGCTCACTCCCTCTCTGCCCGGCCCCAAGACGCCCCGAAGCCCCAGAGCCTGGGGCCTGGCAGTGTCAGCTGAGGGCCTTTCCCTGCACCAGCTGGAGCTGCAGAGGGGCCACCTCCTGCAGGCTGGCTCTGTCAGCTATCCTGTGGGCCTGGCCTGAGGGTCTGGACACCCCAAGGGCCCTGTGGACTCTGCCCACATCCCAGCCCCAGTGCTGCCTGGGGGCCTGGGGGGGTTTCTCTTGAAGGATTAGGAGTCACTGAAGACAGAGGCCAGAGGCAGCAGGATCGTGGGGACCGAGGACCCCAGCTGCTGGTCCGAGCTCTGTGTCTGTGGGATCCAGGGCAAGCCCGCTGGCTCTTGGCCTCAGTTTCTTCATCAGCAGATCGCGGCCACGATCCTTCCTCCGAAATCCTTACGGGTGTTGTAACAATCACAACACGAGGGTGTAAAGCGGTTCACCCCCTGTAAGGAGGAGCCGAGGAGTCCGGAGGAGGGTGGTGGGGACAGGGTCAGAGAGGTGACAGGGCAGAGGGCGTAGGACCTGGCGGCTGTGGGAAGGATGCTGGCTTTTACAGGGAGTGAGAAGGGAGCCACTGTGGGGTTCTGAACAGTGATGTGGGTTTAAGAGAGTCCCTCTGGCTGCTGTAGGAGCCCCGAGGAGGGTGAGCCAGGGGCAGGGCGGCCAGTGCAGAGTTCCCGTAATGATCCCGACGGGAGGCTGCTGGCGGCGGGGGTGGCGAGGAGTGGGTGGGGATTGCGCGTGGGGTGAGAAACGCAGAGGAGAGTCAAGGGTGACTGTGGAGTTTGGTGCGAGGACCGGAAGGAAGGAGTGTCTGTGCACTCAGCTGGGGAAGACGACAGAGGACCTGTGAGTCTGGAGTTCAGGGGCGAGGGCCGGGCTGGAGACGTAACTGGGGGAGGCGTCAGCCCGTGGATGGCATTTAAAGCCGTGAGCTCAGGTACGAGCTCCTAGGGATGCTTGGCTTCGGGGAGGCTGTGGCCAACGCCCCCATGGATGGGGTGCTTGTCACGTGCCAGACACTTTACCTGATGGCCATCAGGCCCCACAGCAGTGGGCGAGGGTAGATATCACCATCCCTATTTACAGATGAGGACGTGGAGGCACAGAGAGATGAAGTGACTTGTCTGAGGTCACACAGCCAGTAGGTGGCATGGCTGGACTTGACCCTGCTCTGTCTAACTCAGGAGTCCCACCCCAGCCCACACTGCCCCCTGCAGCTATGAGACACCTCTCCTGCCCTGGGCTTCCTTGGTAGGTGCCCACCTCTTCTCCAACAGCTCCTCAAGGGCAGGAGCTGCGCCCTCCACTCTGAATCCTTTGGGCCTGGCCCAGGGAGGCCTGTGGCCTGTCTTCCAGTGGTGGCCCTGGGGCAGGGGGTTCTAGAAGCAGACCTTGGGGCTGACAGTGAGGTCTGGGATCAGGCCTGGCTCCAGGCCGCCCCGTACGCCTGAGCCAAAGCAGCCACAGGGCGCAGCTCGCACTGTGAGCTGGGTCTCCAGCCCCCACCAGGCCTGCGAGGCTCTCCCTGCTGAGGATGGGTGCAGGCAGAGGCCCCCAGGCCCAGGGCGCCCACAGAGCTAGCGGGGAGGCCGCCCCACACTCCAGGAAGCTGGTAGCTTGAGAAATTACCCTCCACAGTACCAGGAGGCCCTCCCCGTGCCTCCTCAGGCGGTAAAGGTACACACGGCGTGGTGGGTGAGCCCCTCGCTCTGCCTTCTGTAATTTCCTCCGGCTGCCTGCCAGCACACCGCTCCCCAGTGGGTCCCTGCCTTCCCAGGGGTCAGACCCTCCTGCCTCCAGGTGCTCGGGCCTGGTCCCCCCCTCCGCCCCGTCAGCCCCCATCTCGCCAGGCAACACCACCTGCCTCTGATTTCTCCCTTTTTCAGGAGGCTCCCCTCAGCACTGATTATGAAAAGGAGCCTCTGAGATCTCTTCTGAGGCCCAGAGAGGGGCAAGGACTTGCTCAGAGTCACACAGCAGGCTGGCCTCACGCCAGCGTGTGGCCGTAAGACCCAACTGTGTCCCAATGGTGTGGGACGTGGGACACACCCCTCTCCTCTCTGGGCTTGTGAACGAGGAGGGGCTGGAGGAGATGAGCTCGGAGGTGCCTGCCCGCTCAGACCACCAGGCTTCTTATAGACGCAGGCAACCCTCGGGCTGTCTCTGCTGTGTCGTGTCAGAGCTACGGAAGGTGCAGGCCTAGCTGCTGGGTGTGTGTGAGCCCATGTGTGTCTGAGTCAGGTGTGAGTGTGCAGCTGAGAGTTCAGGTGTGTGTGTGAATGCAGAGATACACGTGTATATAGGTGTGTATTTGCGGGCACGCGTGTGTGCCCAGGTGTGTGTGCACACGCAGTTGCAGGTGCTCAGCTGCGCCGTCCCCCAGGGCGCAGGCGTCGGCGCGGAGTGAAGCGGCCTGTGCCGCTCTGTGAGCGGGCGGATGGATTTCCGCGTGAGCCCATTTCTCGGGCTTATCACCGCGGCCCTGTGGCACCACCGTGAGCCCTCCGCAGCGCAGTTTCCCCACCGTGGAGGGCTACTGTGCAGCCAGGCTCCGGTGGGACGAGGCTGCGGAGGCCAGCCACATTGTGGGGAAGTTCATTTGTCTGGTTTATACAGAGTTGGAGGGTCTCAGTACCCACCAGGATCGGCCTGGGCGGAAGCACAGAGCAGGCACAACTACTTGGTGCCCCTCCAGGGCCCCTCACACCTTGAACCCAACCAGGCCTAGCACAAAACCAGGAAATTCATCACCTGCCTTCACAGCAGCTCCTTTCTGTGCCCTTTGTCCCAGCGCAAGGTGACCTCTGTCCTCCCCATCAAACCCAGCCCTGACACGTCCTTCGCTCTGGAGAGCAGTGACTTGTGAGGCTAACGAGGATTACTCGCAGAGAATGGGATGTGAAAGGGCCTGACCAAAGAGAGGAGCCGCAGTGGTGGTGGGTCATGCTCCTCCAGGCTGGAAGATGGAGGAGTGGGAGACGAGGGGACATCACATCTTGAAGGTCTGCCTGCCTTTAAGACCCTCATTCGGGCCTGGGCCCCATCCCTGTCAGGGTGCCTGCTGGGTCCTAGAGGTTCTAGGGGACCACTGTGTCTCTTATAGGGTCAGCAGGCTACTACCTCCTAGTGATGATGTGCATCTTTACGTGGGGGCTCCAGAACAGTGCCTGAGCCAGTGGTGGGGTGGGAACTCCAGACCCTGGGGTAAGGAGAGGGATTGGGGGGTGCACAGCCCCACTTCTGCTTGCCCAGGGCTGGCCACCCCCCGTGGGGGATGGCTAGAGGAGCCCCCAGGGCTCGTGCTGGGAGGGAGGGGCCCCAGCATATGGGGGCAGCTTTGCTCAGATTTGATCTGTTTACACCCCTCCTTGTATTTTGTTTGCAAAAAGCTTCCTAGGTTGAAAAGCAAAACCGAACAGAACACCAAAGACAGTGCTCGTTCCTGTGCTCAGGGCTGGCTCCTTAGTTTTCAGGGCCCAGTACAAAATGGAAACGAAGGCCCCTTTTTCAAAATTATTCAGAATTCAGGATGTTGGCAGCAGGGGATTAAACCAAGTGCACATTCTCCTGGGGCTGATTCTGCCTGTGTTGGTGGAGGAGGCTCGGCATCCCACAGTAGGTCAGGGCAGTGGAATCTGGAACCCAGGCCCCGGCTGTGTCCACTGCAGGGCTCACTCTGCCAAGAGAGGGGGCCTCGACTCCCATCCCACCAACTCCACGTGGGCCCAGCTGCACCCCCCGTCAACAAGGTGGGGGCCAGGGCCTAAGATGGATATCTGACCTGGAAACACAACCCCTATCCCCAAGAACTTCCAGTGTGAGGGGAGAGACAGCCCCTGCCCTCAGGGAACCCCCAATCTAATGAGGGCGACACCTGTGCCCCTGGGAACTCCCAGTCGGGTGTGAAGACCAGGAATAAGCCTGTTAATCAGCGCAGACCTCCCCTGTGTCCTCCCAAGGTCTGCTCTGACACCCTGCAGCCCGTCCCTCTCCTCTCCCCTGGCCACCAGCCCCATCTCAGGGGGTGGAGGGGTGGCCAGCACCCTCCCACTGGCCCGTCATGACCTTTCCGGGCCCGCGTGCCGGGCAGCAGCTCTGTGCCCATGAGAGTGTGGGTCGTATGTGAGGACTGGGGATGACTGTCTGTGTCTGGACGGGAGTGTGCTCACTGGGGATCAGGCTCTCGTTTCCCTGGGGCTGTGACATTTTCCTGAATGGTGGCGGATGAAACAGCTTCTCCACACTCCCAGCCTCCTTCCGCACGGCGGTGTGCTGGTTTCATGTGGCTTCCCGGTCTGTGCGTGGGTAGCCTCACGGTTTGGGGGAGGTAGGTGCTATCATCCCATTGCACTGATGAGAAAACTGAGGGCCAGAGAGGGGACGAGACTTCCTCAGGGTCACACTGACCCTCGAGCTTCTCCAGCCCCTCTCCCAAAGGTAGGAAACACGGGGAGAGGTGACTGGAATGAAGGCCTTCAGGTTATGAGGCATTTATGGAGAGAGGCAGGAGTTGGGGAGCATATGAGAATGGGAAGACCTGGCTCCTCCTCTTGGGGGGCTACCAGATGAAGCCAGGGACCCTGTGACCTCAGGAAGCAAGTCCAGACCCATGTCCGCCACTGCTGGGCTGCGTACAAGGAATGAAGGGTGTCATCGGCGGTTGGATGGAGCTGGGGGTCATGGAGAGCTTCCTGGAGGAGGTGGCACATCAGCTGGGCCCCAGACCCGAAAATAGCAGATTTAGGGGGTAGAGTATCCTGACTTTCCCATGCCCAGACCTGGGGGCCACAGCCTGGGTCTCCCCTGGCCCCACCCTGGCCGAGGGTGGCCAGAGGGGCAGCTGAGGCCTGGGGGACCAGGAGGGAGGGAGGAGGCGTGGAGGGGATCCCAGGCGGGGCGGTGGGAATTGTCAGGCCCTGCCTGGAAGGCCCCACTATTGAGGAATGGATTATCCGCCACGCAGATTAATGGACTTTCATTTTGCTGAACATCTGTCACCGTTAGTGCTGGCGAGCGAGCGTGAAATGAGCTTTGACTGTGCTGCCACCGCGAATCGCGCTGGGCACCGTGGCTCCTGTGCCAACGGCCCGCTCGGCACGGGGTGGCGTGTGGGGGGGGGCAGTCACTGAGTGGGGGCCTGGTGGAGGGCTGTGGCACGGCCACTGGGAGTTACTCCAAGGCACCAACAGGTGGTGTTCATCTCACTGCCAGCCCCGTGCAGGGGGCTCCTGAGGGTCAGCTGTGGTCCCCGAGAGCCCTCCTCAGGGGTGCCTCCCCCAAATAGTGTCTTAACAGTGGAAACACTTCTATGCACTTACCATGTGCCAGACATTGTTTTACATACTTTTACCATTTAAGTCATTTCATCCTCATGACAGTCCTATGAAGGAAGTACTATAATTGTCATGCCCATTTTACATGTGAGGAAACTGAGGCACAAGGACGTGACTGGTCCACGATCACACAGCTGGAAGTGGTGGAGCCAGGATTTGAATCCGGGATTCTGGTCTAAAGCCCCAGTTCTTGATCACGACTCCCTTCTGCCGGAAGCCAGGGGGACACAGGGTGGGGTCCCCGGGTCTGTCCTCCTGTGTCTGTCTCTGAGGTGGGCGGGGGGGGCGGAGCCCGCTCTGACCCGCCCCGGCCCCCCCCCAGCTGTACATCCAGACGACGACGCTGACAGTCTCGGTGAGTCTGAGCGCCTCGGTGTCCCTGGGGATGCTCTACATGCCCAAGGTCTACATCATCCTCTTCCACCCGGAGCAGAACGTGCCCAAGCGCAAGCGCAGCCTCAAAGCCGTCGTCACCGCTGCCACCATGTCCAACAAGTTCACGCAGAAGGGCAGCTTCCGGCCCAACGGCGAGGCCAAGTCCGAGCTCTGCGAGAACCTTGAGGCCCCGGGTGAGTGCCCGGCCCCGCCCCTCTCCCGCTGGGCCCGCCCAGGCCCCGCCCCTTCTCGGAGAGGCCAGCTGCGCATCCTGGGTCCTGGCCGTGCGCCACCACGAGCTGGGTCCTGTGGGGTCACGGGGAGAACCTCGAGGCGCTGGGTTAGCGCCACGTCGGGTTTTGGTATCCAGGAGAGAACCTCCAGGTCCCACCCCACCCCACCCTAGCCAGGCCCTTCCCCGGGTCTCTGCCTCTCCTAGGGTGAGGCCATGGGGGCACCTGGGCCATGCGCAGTGATTTGAGACCCCAGGATTCCTCTACCCTGGTGCCCCCATCTGGCCCTGTGCCCTCTGGGAGAAGGGATTGTCCTGCCCCAACTCGTGACTTTCCGGAGGCTTACCCTTCCTGTGTCCCATCCCTGAAGGTGGTACTCGCTGGTGAGGAGCAGTTCTGTTAAACCAGCTCTGCCCCAGGGCTGGTGAGGGTGAGTGGGGCGTTAGACCACGGGCGGGTGTCTAACTGGAGATAACACCCTGGTCCCAAAGGGTGACACTCGTGGTACTGTGACTGGCCAGAGGGGACCACAGAGGGTGGGGCCTTCACAGAAAGCTCTGACACCTCATTGACATTGTTGCCTCTGCTCAGGCTGGTCGCCTGGGGACAGGCGACAATGACCCACCCCTGCCAGACGGGTGTGGAGGCACGGTGAGGGGAGACCCAGTGTCCCCAGCCCCCTGCTTCCTGCAGGGGAAGGGTGAGAGCTGCCCACTCCCTGCTCCCCCACAGTGTCCCTTGCCCCCACTGTCTCTCAGCTCGGTGACAACAGGGGCTATGGAGGCGCTGGGCGGGAGCTAGCTGATTAATTCTGGGGACAGTCAGACCGAGGGGGTGTGAGCGGGAGGAGTGGGGAGGTGTCACTCCTGTGGAGCAGGGACATTTTTCACTCTGTCACTGGCAGGCCACGTATCTTTAAACAAACAACAGAATAAATAATTCAGGGGTCCCATTGCAGGCAGATTGGGCGTGGAGACACGGGGGCGACAAATGGGGGCTGTCAGCTCCTGCCTACTGCCGCCCTGCTAATTGTTATCTGAGGCCTTGGAGACTGGAAACCAGCAGCAAGGGCCTGTCATCAGCAAGGGATGGGTTTGGGGCCCTTTGCTCACATCTCCGTGTCCCTTCCTCCTATATTGAGGATTCCCCTGGAGTGTCACTGTCCCCATCCTCTCCTCATCGTTGTAGTCATTTTAGCCCCTTTTCCTACCATCTTGCAGGGTTTAAAGAGCGTTTCTATCTACCTGTGGCTGACAGCCAGCCAAGGGCTTGTTATCACCCCATTGTACAGATGACGCTCCCAGAGGTTCAATTTATTGGAAGGGCGGCATGGCAGGTGCTGAGTTCCCCTGTACCGTGAGGGCAGGGCAGGACCCCAGGTCTCTTGACTTCTGGCCAGAACTCTTCCTTTTGAGCCTCACAGTTAGCTCCTGGGGCCCCAGGCAGGCTCCCTGCTCCCATTTTCGAGATGGTGAGACCGAGGCTCCTCTGAAGAGCTCTGGGGCCCCTGGCTTGTAGCTGAGGGCTGAACACGCTTTCTGATTCTGGAACCCATGGATTGGATTTTCTAGAGGAGACAGCTCTGGTCTTAGAGGCACAATAGGGGCCCAGCAGTCCCTCCCCTCCCCGCCACTTTCTCTCATCCCCCGTCCGCCCTTGGGGCCCTGCAGCCGCCCTCAGGTGCCCATTTCCCTGCAGTCAGCGGAGATTTTGCTGCCAGCTGAGGTTTTCCTTCACCTCTGAGCCAGAGCTGCTGACAGGTTTACAGGTTTGGAAACTCAATTTTATCAGTTCACCCCGGGGGTGATGGAGCCCTGGGGACTGATTCTCCCCAGCCCGCCCTGCACGTGCGTGATGCATAGAGCCAGCTGCTGGCTCTTTTTCTGAAGGGGGCGGACAGAGTGGGGTGGAGATGTGGGGTGGGGGGAGCCTCTCAGGAGAAGAAGCCTAGGCAAAAAGGGCCACCCCTCTTGTGTTACAGGTAGGGAAACTGAGGCCTAGCAGGGCACGGTAGGAGCTGCCTGAGGTCACAGAGGGAGTCTGGGGCTCCTGGCTCCAGTGCTGATCTATGTGTCCTCCCACCTCCCTTGCAGCGTCTCTGCCATCCCCGGGGCCCAGCGTCCAGTCACTCAGCTCCCTTCCCCAAGTGCACCCGGCCCAGGCCCCCGCCTGGATGCTGCCCCATCAAAACTGACCTTCCCTCTTGGTCAGTCAGCACCCCAGAGGGACATGGGTCATTTTAGAGATGAAGGTGGGACTTCTTTGTACACCGTAAGGTGCTGTGCTCTTATTCTCTTCCTGGATGTTGTGGGCACCATTTCCTTCCATTAGCACCTGTTTGGGTAGCACCTAAAACTTGAAACTTCCCTGCCACTGCCCAGCCAAGTGATTGTTCATCTTCTGCTCGAATCTTTCTGCTGACAGGGAGCTCAGCTCCTACATAAGGCCACTACTCCACTCTCAGCTCTGGCCAGGAGAAAGTTCTTCCTTTAGCTCAGCTGCATGCTGTTCCTCCTGCCTTCCCACTGGCCCCTTGGTGTGGCCCTCTGCTCACCCCACCACCAACGTTTGCTTCTTACCACGCTGTGTGGACCCCCTGAGAGTTGGACACAGCAATCCTGCCTCTATGAGTGGGCTTCCGGTTACACTGCTGTGACAAAGGGGCCCCAGAGAGAGTGGCTCAAATCAGACAGATGTTTGTTTCTCTCTGATAGAATAGTGCCAGTGGGTGGGCAGGAGCGGGGACCTGGGTTCCTTCCATCTTGTTGCTCCGTCAGCTCCCAGAGGGTGTCATTGTCCTCGTGGCTGAGGCTGGTTGCCCTCCATGTCTCTTTTGCCCATAGAAGGCAAAAGAGAGGAAGTACAGGAGAAACAGTCTATTTTAATCAAATGACACGGAAATTGCACACAGCCCTTCCCCTCACATGTCATTAGCAGGGCCACACTTAGCTGCAAGGGAACCTGGGAAATGTAGTCCTTCACTTGGCAGTCATGAGCACAACGGAAATGGAGAAAGGATTGAGGGAGGCAGCATGCAGCCCACCATGCTGCTCCCCTCGTGTCCTCTTCTCCAGGCCAGGCGCCCCTGGCTGAGCCTGGCAGATGTGCCTCCTCTTCTGAGCTGACGGGACCCTGACGGAGGGTCAGGGCAGCCTTATGACCAAGGGCACCATGATTTTCTCTCATCCAGCTTCCTCTCTCCACACTTCAGGCAGCAGTTCTGCCCTTGATTCCTCTCCTCTGAGCTGTCCCCACGCCCTGGAGAGACACCTGAGCCCTCGCAGGACAGGACAAAACCAAGCATCTGGCTGGGCTCCTCACTCCTCTGGCCTCAGTCCCTCATTTTTGAAATGGGGTGACACTTATCTGACCTCTTCACTAGGCTGCTGTGAGGTCTGAACCCTGGCGGGGTGGAGGTAGGGGGGACACTCATGCTGCCCATGAGAGCCGGCGTTGTCACCCAGCTGTGGGTGGGGGAAGGGTCCCAGGAGGCTGTGGCCGGGAAATGGGAGGTGCCCAGACCTGCAACCCCTGTCCCAGCGGTGGGTGAGCAAGGGCCAGAGTGATGGGTGTGGATAAGGGAGGCTCAGGCTGAGGAGGGGCGGGGACACCCAGAAATGGGAAGAGTAGCTGCACAGAGCGCGAGGGGGCCCGGAGGACTTCCATGTCCCTTGGGCATGGGGAGAAGAGTTGCTGCTCTTGCGAGGCTGCTCTCTGGTTCTCTCTGTCCCCATCCCGCCCCTCCCTTCCCCCAGCCTGCCAGTCTAGTATGTTTCATGTCTATTCTTCATGAATGAAGAGCTCCTCCAGAATGTGTGTTGAACTTCTGAAAAACTTCCCTTTGATAATACTTGAAAGTTATATAAGTATATCGCAGATACAAATGATTCTCTTAAGGTAGAGTCAGGAGGTGGCAGGGGCTCCACTTGGGGGAGACCCTCACAGGGGGTTGAGGTTGGGAGGGAGTGCTCAAAGCTGGGGTTGTATCTGAAGTGACAAAGTGGAGAGGGAAGGGCACCCCAGGCCAGCAGCCCAGCCCGAGCAAAGGTGTGGGGTGGGAAGGATGTGCTGGGAGGCTGGGCCAAGTCCCAGAGTTGGGGGAACAGCGGGGGAAGCAGTGGGATGGCGGGGTGGGGCCAGCCCACAGTTTGAGGGGGATGTGGACTGCTCAGTTCTTGATGCCATGGGCAGGGGGTTTGAAGAAGCCAGCCCCTGACTCCTGGGTACCCCTGGTCTCTCTCCTTCCAGCGCTGGCCACCAAACAGACCTACGTCAGCTACACCAACCATGCAATCTAGCTAGGCCGCTGGAGCCGAACAGGAGGAGGAATCGAGGCCCTTGTGGATGGTGCGTCAGGCCAGGGCCACTCCCGGGGGCCCAGCTGATGTCCTGCCTGCCCGTGGGCGCCCACGGACGTGGCTTGGTGCTGAGGACAGCAGAGCCCTGGCGGTCACTACTGGGCAGCGTGGGCAAGCCAGGCAGGCGACAGGAGGAGGACGAGGGGCAGGGCAGCTTCAGGCCACCCCAAGAGCCTCCGTCTTCGACCACGGCCCCTCCCGGCCCCAAACCACAGGGCTCAGGGCGTGAGGGCCCAAGTGCTGGGTTTCTGTCTCTGCCTGTCCCACTGGTGACCTCTCAGTCTGTCTCCATCCCCGTCTTTATTTTCTCTTATTTCTTTGTATTGCCTGCTTTTCTCTCTCTGCCTCTGTCCGTCTGCACTCTCTGCTTTTTCTGCATCTTCTTTCTGCCTCTGCCTCCTCTCCCTCTCATCTCCAAGTCTCTACCATTTTCCTCTTGTGCTCCACCTGGGTCTCTCCTCTCGTGTATTTTTCTTCCTGTCCTCGGCCCCCTCTTCGCCTTCACCTACATCCGGCCTTTGTTCCCTCTCCCAGCCATCCTTTCCTAATTCACCAAATCTTACATGTCGCAAAACAGAAAAAAGGAAAAAAAAATCAAAACACAAAAAGCCAAACAAAAACAAATGTCAAGTGTGTTGCAAAGTGCTGCGTCCTCCTGGTGGCCTCTGTGTGTGTCCCTGTGGCCCGCAGCCTGCCCCTGCCCGTCTGCCGTGTGTCCTGCCCGCCCGCCCGCCTGCCTGCCCCTCCTGCCGATGACACGGAGTTCAGTGCCTGAGTGTTTGGTGACGGTTACTGATGACAATGTGTAGCGCATGATTGTTTTTATACCAAGAACATTTCTAATAAAAATAAACACATGGTTTTGCACCCCGGCTCCACATCCACTGAGGGTCCTGCAGTGGGACCCCAGGCTCAGCCCGCAGCTGGAGGGCCTGGAGTTGGAGGGAAGGAGGAACTGGGTGATGGAGACTTGGGGGTGGTGCAAGCTGCTCTGAGGGTGTGGGGAGGCCTTGGGCAGGGAGGGGCCGGGACATTGCAGCAGAGTCCAGAAATCAGCCCCTGGTGGTCCCCTAAGTAAGGGGATGCTCTGTTCCTGTCCCTGCCCTGCAGCCCCTAAGGAAGTTACCATTTCTGCCCTGCCTCTCCTCTGGCTCACATCCCTCACACCTGGGACTCCCCCAACCCCACCCCGTGACCTGAGCCCCTCGTCTCTGTCCAGCCAGGAAATTCTCCTCTTGAGAAACTGGTTCCCAGTGCTCCCGGCACCCACAGCCCTCCCCTCCTGCCTGTCCTGTCTCCAGGTCACAGGTGCTAAGGTGATGCGTGTCTGTCCTGGAGATCGGTGTGTGGCGTGTGTCCACGTGGGTCAGGTGCACAGCACAGGTATGTGTGTGTGGCTTCCCCCAGCCCTGCGCGCGTGCGTGTGTCTGTTTTGGCTGCATGTCTGTGTGTGCTCCTGGCACCTTCATATGCATGCTTGTCTTGTGTGTCTGTCTGTCTGTCTGTCTGTCTAGGCCCAAGTGGGGGCGAGTCCACATTGCACCCACATCATGAGGCTGCCTGTCCCGGGCCGGCAGCAAGTGTGAGTGTGTGTCACGGCGGCTGGCTTCCTTGGCAGGTGGGGGGAAAGGGAACGGGGAGCAGCCTAGGGGCTGGGCCCTGCCAGGGGTAAATTATAGAGCCGGAGACACAATGAGGCCACAGGCAGCAGCTGGAGCCCAGGCTGCAGGTGCCGCCCCTTCCTGCCCCACCCCCGCCCGGCCCCCAGGCCCACTCCCCGCTCCCACCTCCCAGGCCGGCTGACTGGGGTGTGGGGCACAGTGGCCGGTGGCTGAGGGCCTGGAGGGACCCCGGGTGGGAGCCAGGCAAGGCCTGGGTGTGGGAGTGTGTGTAGAGGTGACACTGGGGATTAAATAGTGCCACGTGTTAGTGCCCCCGCGGTGAGCCCTTCTTACTCCTCGGGGACGGCTGGTCTCACACCCCTGTGCTCAGGAAATCCGTTCTCCCTGGAGGGTCTGTGAGACTCTGCAGCACCAACTCCAAGCCGGATAAGTACCTGTGTGAGGGAGGGAGGGGGAAGGCAGTGTCTCCCTGATCGTCTTGCTTTCACAGGATGGTCCCTAAGATTGCCACCGAGAATGGACTGTACCCAAGGTCCCAGCCTAATTGGGCAAAACCAGGTTGTCAGACCAAGGGTGTTTGCCAGAAGCTTCCGGGCGGTGTCTGTGTGTGTGTGCTGGGGGAGTTGGAATCAGCGGGGAGTGTGGCCAGTCCTCTGATGGCGCCCCCAGCCTGGCACCTCGTCCCCTCTCTGGCTCCTCTCCCTGTGTAGGTGGTTGCTGCGTGAGGCCAAGGCTAGGCAGAGGGCCTGCCTGGAGCCCCAGGGTGTGATGCTCAGCCCAGGATTTTCCCAGGTGCCCCCCACATCTGTGGAGCCCCTCTTCTAGGTTCCAGAGGGGAGAATCACCTTCTTTCCCTGGCGGGTGCCGCTCCCTCTGCTCCCCTCAGCATTCAGGAGCAGGAGGGCAGGGGGGCCACGTCAGCCTTTAAGGCCTCTTGGGAGGAGGACGTGGTGGCTGAGGGTCAGAGCCAGGGCAGCTTCTTGGTGGGGCTTGGACCTACAAGCAGCCCTGAGGCTTGGCCTGGTCCAGCCTGCCTGGGACTCTGAGAAGGGGCACGTGGGAGGGGGCATCCAGGCCCTGCCCTCAGGGGCTCCCAGTTAGATGGAGGGGACATAGCCCCACCCTCAGGGACTGCCCTGTCCCTCGGCCTCAGGGAGCTTCTAGTCTGTTGGGGGAGACACAGCCTTCAGGGAGCCAAACAGCCTAGAAATGCTGATGGTCCCCAAGTAACATAATTATGGGACTGGAGTGGGTTAAGTGGGGAAGCCTTCAGTAGGGTGAGAATTCCAAGCAGCTGAGTCCGGGGAACAGAGGAGAGGTGTGTGCGCTCCATGGGCCTGAGGTGGAGAGGGGGACCAGTCTCCAGCAGTGGCTCTTGGAAGCCAGACCTGCTGCAGCAGTGTGGGAGGGTGGGTGCCACCCATCATCTAGAAGGCACAGGCCAGTGAAGCCAGGGTGGGATCCTCCAGGTGGGCCCAGGTCGGACCTGCTCTGATGTGTGCGGTGGGGAAGACCCCTGGGCCCTCCTGGGCCAGGTGGCTGCTCACCTTTGCTCTCCATCCCATATTATTAATTCCTGGGGCTCATGTGGGACACCCAGGAAAGGTGGACAGGTGCTCAGTATCTTAAGAATTGTAAATTAAAATAAGATGGGGGCGTGACGGTGTCCCTGGCTCCCTGGCCAGAGAGCTGGCAGTCCCCAGAGACCTTTGCTTTGCAGGAGGGGTGATGGGGTCTCCACAGGCCCTGTGCTTGCCCCTCCCTTAGGCCTTGGCCTCCCAGGGCCCAGAGGTGCTACCAGTGGTGGTCCCCAGGGCTTCACTCTCCTCAAGGGTGGCATGAAAGGATTGGGCAGGTAGAGATTCTACTCCCTCTGGAACCTTTAGACTATGCATAGGCTGGGCCCCTCCCCAGAAGGATGATCTTAAGTCTCTGGGTGGGGCTGGGCATGAGTACTTTTACAGGCTCCCCAGGGGATCCGCTGTGCAGCCCAGTGGGCCAGGTGGATCAGTGGTTTTCAAACTGTTCCAGTGGCAGAAACTTTTCTTTAAGCCAGCATCCCTGGAAACTGTTGGAAAAGCAAATTATGGGTCCCACCCCGGACCTGCTGAACCGAAGCTCTGGGGGTAGGGCCCGTGGTCCGTCTTATAGGCCTTCCAGGTCACTGGGCACAAGGCCAAGTTTGAGAACTACGCCTAAAACTGTTGAAGGCCAAGGTGTGTGATTGAATTGTGTTTGGGTGTGGGAGGAGGGTGGAGTTCAGGCCTAGGGTTACCATGGACCACAGTGGGGGCAGAGTTCCTGGGATGCTGGAGTTTCAGTGCTAAAACTAGGGAAGTCCTGGAAAAACTAGATAAATCCGCCCCCCCATCCCCCCCCCATCAGATTCCCTTCTGTACTCATTCATTCAACAGGTATTAAGCACCTGCCTCGGGCCAGGCCCCAGGTGTACCACGAGACAGGTGTGGTACCAGACCTCGGGGTTTCTGCAGCCAAGAGGGAACAGTGCCCACTCTAGAGCTTGTCGGGGCTCAGAGCCAAGACTGGGCTGCTACCAGCCCTGGGCAGGAGTCCACGGAGCTACTGGGCCGGCTGGGCACACAGGACACCTTTGTGGAACCCCTGGGACCCTGGGCACTCAGCTTCAGACGCAGTATACAAGCCCGGGTCCCTTCCAGCTCAGATGGGCTGCTTCTGAGTTCCAGTGTCCCATGGTCTGTTTCTCCCATCCTGCCTTCTCAGGTCCTGGAGCAGAGGCAAAGGGGGCAGACAGCGGCCTGTTACAGCAGGCCAGGTGCCCCTCCCCACCTCAGCCTCCAGGCCCAGGGAGGCGTCCTCGGGAGCCCACTGCAGATGCTGAGCTTCCAGAAGGCTGTGTGGCCCTTCTCCAGCCAGAGGACAGGCCATTGAGCCTTTCTTTTTGATGGTCTCACTGGGGCCAGCTGCTCCCTCCTCCCAGCCTGGGGTTTCCATCTGCCCACTGAACATCGAGGGGAGACTGAGGTGCTCTCCCTGGCACTGAGAGCTCCTCTCTGCCCTCCTGCCTGCCCTGCACTGCCCTGGCCACCCCGCAGGGCTCGGCCCTGGCTCTGAGCTTCCCAGGGCTTGGACCTCCCTGCAGACACCCTGGCACCGAATGGCACTCGGCGCCAAAATCTCACTTCAGTTGGCAAAAGCAGCAATTAGCATCTAATGAGGCTTCTTGCTTTATTTTTAGGTAACCTCTGAGGCCCTGCCTGTGTAATTCAGCCCGCCATTGCTCGGCAGATAATTAAAGCATGTCACCATAATTTGCCTTTTTTTTTTTTAATATAAAGCCTGTAATTATGTTTTTATTGCAAGTGAGGGGGGAAAAGAGGAGGGAAAGAAAACAAAGAGAGGTGGAGTTGGGGCAGGAAATGGGGCTTGGCTCCCTTAGCTGGGCTCCTCTGCTCCATCAGCAGAACCAAGAGCCTCCATTCTGGGTGCAGCTTCCTCTGGGGCCTGCTTAACTTCAGGGTCTGACTAGGTACTTCCTGCCCGAGACCCCTCCTTGTTGCTTCCCTTGCCCACACTTCTGGAGTCCTCCTCCAGTTTGGTTGGGAGGGTCTTCCTGTTCTTCCCCGTCCTTATAAAACCAGCCCCAGTTTGCTCTGGACTGTTGCGGTGGGCAGAAAGGGGCTGGAACTGAAACCAGAGTAGCCACGAGTTGATGATTCTTGAGCTGCGTACAGCTCCTGGGAGTTCTTTATGCTATTCTCCTGTTACATGTGTTTGAAAATTTCCATAATAAATAGTTAAATAAAACTCCCCTCCCAGGAAGGAGTCTGCTCATAGAGCGTGGCGCCTGGTATCTGCTCTCAGGGGCACTTGTGACTTGATGTTCTTTCTAACTATCGGGTGAAGGGCTGTCTTTATGCACCAGGAACAGCATTTCAGTCATTATTTTGGTGCTGACGAGTAGTGGTGGGCGATCTTTCTCGGGCGTCTGAAATCAGACTCTCCGAGCCTGCAGGTCATGCTGGGAGCAGGCAGGGCAGCTGCGCACATCGTTTCAGGGAGCCCACTGCCCCAGAACGTCTTCCCAACCGCCACCTACGCCACCTACCTTAAAGCCTCAGGCTCCTAGGCCATGTTCTCCCAAACACATCAACTGGTGGCAGCCATGCTGGAGTTGGGTGTCAGGGCACCAGCTGCCCTGAAGGTGTGGAACAGGGGACAGGTAAGTTTGAAAGATCTGATTTTGAAAGAACTTCTAGATTACCTTAACTCAAGTAGCAAGCAGCCCCTCCAGCACTTTCTGAATACCACTCAGCCCGGACATCAGAGTACGTCCATGCTGGTTTGTTCATTGTCTTCATCCTCCCTCCAGAATGTCAGCCCCACCAGGGCCGGGACTGGTGTCTGTCCGATCACAGCTGAATCCCCGGACTTAGAACCGTACCTGGCAGGCAGCAGGTATATAATAAATGTGCGCTGAGTGAATGAATGGGGGGAGGGGGCCAGACTGGAGATGTGGAGGGACCTATTTAGCTGTATCCATGCCGCCGCCCCCCCGCCCCCGTGCTCAGCTCTACCTCTGAGTCTCTGCCCGAAGTCCAGTGGGTCATTTCTTCCCTGGAGCTTCCCAAGGCTTTCCCTAGAGGCCTGAGGAGAGCGTGGATGTAGCACGCTGGTCACTGGGTAGGGAACTGACCCCCACCTCCCCCTCCAGGATGACAGGCACCTGGAGTTGGAATCAGGGGACCTTCTAAGTAAATCTCTGCCAATAACTTGCTGTGTGCCCTTGGGCAAGTGGCTTTCCCTCTCAGCCTCAGTGTCTTCATCCATAGAATGAGGGATTGAGCTCTGAGCCCTCAGAGCCTGGGTAAGCAGCCAGCATTCCAGCAGTACAGAAGGGGAGGCGACCGCAGAGTCTTTGGGGGCCGGTTACTATGGCAACTGTGCACACACTAAGGGTGGGGGAGGGGCTTGAGTATGGAAATCAGGCCCTTCCTTAGGTTTCCTCAGCCCTGGCTGTCTGTGATCCGAGCAAGAGGCTTGTTGATATCCTGGGGCAGTGGAAGAGGATGGAGAAATGGTGGGGGTTGTTGGGAAGCAGGGGACCAGTCGAGGGTGGGCCTGCCAGCCCTGCACTCCGCCACAGTGTGGTAGATGGCCTTGTCAGGGAGGAAAGCGTAGAACTAGATGTCTAAGCTGGACCGGACCTCAAGGACCATCCACTGGCCCCCCTCACACACAGTAGCAGAGGAGGAAACTGAGGCCCAGAGAGTCAAGAGGCTTGCCAAGACTTGAGAGGCCCCAGAAAGACCCTCCCCACCACCATCCTGATCAACCAGAAAGGGGAGCATGGTTTTCAGAGGGCCCCAGTAAACACTGTCCCTTCTGAGCTCTGGGGAAAGCAGGGAGCTGAGTGTGGAGGGAGGGACCTACCTGTGCATCCAATCCATGCAGGTGGACAGCTGTGCCCGCACCTGTTGGGCATAGGCGGGGTGGGGGCATAGGCAGAGAGGCTGATTGAGGGGTCTGGGGTTAGAACTCTGGCTTTGGTCTCTGTGACTTGGGCACCCGAGTCACTCAGCTCTCTCAACTTCAATTTCTGTGTCTGTGACACAGAGATGATAACATCTACTGAAGACGATTTCAAGACTACACAATCATCGTAAGAACACAGGAGGTCAGGAGGGGACACAAGCCTGCCCTTGAATCAATCCGCCTTACCCTCCAGGACAGTGTGCTCTCTGCTCCTCCTCCCCCACCCCGACTCGCCCTCCTCTGTGGTTTGGGGCTTCCTTTCTTCCGCCCACTCCTCAAGTGCTGGGGCTCCCTCTGGGGCTCCAGGTCTGTGTCCATTTGCTCTTTCCTTCTTTCATCTCAAAAGTTCCATGGCCTCGCTCATCTAAACTCATGGCTTCAGTGCTTTCCCGGTATCCCGTGCCCTCCCCCTCCATGACCCAGCCTCCCTTGCAGTTGGGTTGAAGCCATGGGACCAGCTCTGGCCAACGGGCTGTGGGGAACGACAGTGCCCGTCACCTCTGGACGGAGGCAGGGGTGTACCTCCTCCGGGCCTCTCTCTCCTGCTGGGGCAACCTTGGAAGTCACATGTTGAGACCGTGTCACATAAGATGGAGGGCACCTGGGTCTCCGAGTCACTGGTTGGAGGAGAGCCTCTGCCAACCCGCGACGAACTTTTGAGCAAGAAATAAACTTCTTTTTTGCTAAGATGCTGAGATTTCAGGATTTATCTGTTTCTAAGTTATAGCTTTTCCTAACCTGACTAATATATCATCAGATAAATGCCAAATTGGTATCTCTCCCAGCCCACAAACCTCCTCCTGTGCTCCCCACTGGCTACTCAGAATTGCCCGTGGTGGAACCTAGAGTCTTCCACTAAATTTGTTCCTCTTCCACGGTCCCCATTTTGGTGATCAGCAGCCACCCGAGCCCGAAACCTGCACTTTCCCTTAGATACCCTCCCCACCGTTCCGCACCATTCTCTCTGCCCTGTCCTGCATGCCCACTGCTGCTTCTGACTTCATGCCCTCTCCTCCCCCGGCCCTGGGTGGCAGACACAGTCTCCCAGCTCCTCTCCCAGCCTCTAGCCATTATCTCAGTTCTTTCAAGATGCTGCTCCCTGTCTGTGGCTTGTATTGTTTCCAAGGAGAAATCTCCATCATCCTTTTCTTTGTCCCTTTGTATATAATGTCTCTTTCCTCTGGCTGCTTTTAAGGTTTTCTCTTTATCGCTGTTGTAAACAATTTGATTATGACATGCCTTGGTGTGGTTTTCTTCGTGTTTCTTATACTTGGATTTTGTTGAGCTTCTTGGATCTGTGGGTTTACAGTTTTCATTATATTGGAAAAATTTTGGCCATTATTTCTTCAGTAAGGGAGGGGAGAAACAGTCCTCCCCTCTGTCTTCCTCCGTCAGGGTCTTCTATCGACATACATTAGGCCTCGAAGTTGTGCAATAACTCAGTGATGTTCTGTTCTTTTATTTTGGGTCTTTTTTCTCTTTGCGTTTCATTTTGTATAGTTTCTATTGCTGTGTCTTCAAGTTCATGGACCTTTTCTTCTGTGACATCCAATCTGCTGTTAATTGTGTCCAGTGAGTTTTGACTCTCAGCACTGTAGCTCTCACCTCTAGAAGCTTGATTGGGTCTCTTTCATATCTCCCATGTCTCTAGTTAAATGTTCAACTTCTCCTCTAGCTTCTTGAACATATGGACTGCAGTTATAATAGCTATTTGAATATCCTTGTCTACTGATTCCGTCATCCGTGTCATTTCTGGGTTGGTTTCAATTGATTGATTTTTCTTCTTTTTATGGCCACATTTTCCTCTTTCTTTGCATACCTTGTAATTTCTCGTTGGATGCCAGATATTGTGAATTTTGCTTCATAGAGTGCTGGTTATTTTTGTATGCATATAAATATTCTTGAGCTTTGTCCAGAATGTGGTTAAGTTACTTGGATACGGTTTGGTCCTTTCAGGTCTTGCTTTCAAGCTTTGTTAGATGGGACCAGAGCAGCATTTAGTCAGGGCTCCTTTTGCCCCACTGGTGAGGCAAAACCTTTATGAGTCCTCCAGCCTGTGCCCCGTGAACTGCGGGGTTTTCTGCAGTTCAGGTTTTCTGCTGGTAGATCACATGTGACCCAGCGGTTGTGCCCTCTAACCAGCCTCAGCTCGTTTCCTCCTGGAATCTGATCTGCATTCAGCTGAGTGCTTGAAGCGGGGCGTCTCTGGGCTTCTCTCTGTGTAGCTGTCTCCTCTCTGGCCTCTGACCTGTGAACTCCACCCGCCCTGGCCTCCCTGGACTCCAGCTCTGTTTCCTCAATTCCGGGCTCTGCCTGGTCCCCCGTCCCTGCACCAGAGCCTGGAAGCTCTCTCTGGACACCACGTGGGACAATTGTAGGGCTCACCTCATTTGCTTCCTGTGTCTCAGGGTCACTGTCATTCGTGCTTAATGGCCAATGTTTGAGAACCATAGTTTCATGTATTTATCCATTTTATTGTTGTTGTTTCAGACAGGAAGGTAAATCTGGTCCCTGCTACTTCATTTTCATTGCAAGTGGAAGTGTCCTCCTGTCCTTCTAAGCTGCAAGTCTGCTCAGGCTATCCCCTGCTTGTTTTCACCAGAGGTTCCTCAGTGGCCTTGGCCTAATGATGAGAAAGGCTAACTCAGTGCCCGGCACTATTCTAAGTTCAACATGCATTGAATCGTCTCATCTTTACAACAATTGTATGAGGGAAGTACTGTTTTTGTTCTCATTTTACAGATGGAGACAGTGAGGCTCAGAGAGGTTAAACAGCTTGCTCAGGTGCACACAGCCAGGAGGTGGTGGAGCTGGGATTTGAACCCGGGCAGTCCGGCTCCACTCCACACTGCTTCTCTACGACACTCTGATTGGCTTCTGCCCCATCATTCATTTCTCCATTCAGTTGCTTTTCAGGCGATACGGTGTGCCCAGGTCCACTGCTAGTTACGAGGGATGTGGAGCAACGAGCTTGAAGAGATAATTATGAAATAATGGGGAAGTGGAGAGTGGGTCCACACCTGGAGCTCAGACAGGGGTCTCCGAGTCCATTTCCTGAAGGAGTAACACCCGAGCTGAACCCTAAAGGAGGAGGGGTCTGTAAGGTGGAGACGGGAAAGGCTATTTCAGGGATGAGCGAAGGGACAGAGGTGACAAACAATGTGGTCTTTGGGAGGAGGAGCCCAGTAGGGACATTGGGAAGAGGGAGATGAGCACTCCAGGAGTGAGAGAAGAATCTGGAGAGGTGGGCAAGGGTGAGGGGAGGAGGGCCTGTGGGCTCTGCCCAGTGGCCTGGACCTTCTTCTGAAGAGGGAGTGACCTGGTCAGAGCTGCAAGTTGGGATGGTCACTCTGTGGATGATGGGTTGGAAGGGCCTGGCCTGGAGGCTGGGAGACCTGTAGGGGGCGACTGCCATGGGCCTGGTGAGAGGTGAGGACCAGAGAGGAGAGACTTGGTTGGGTGTAGAGGGTAACCGAGGGGAAAGAGTTGGGGACGAGGCTGGCTTGGATGACTGGATGGTGGAGCTGCTGGAAGGGGAGAGTGAAGACTTGTGCTTCTCCGTTCTATCTTCAAAAGGAATGGACATGCACTCCATTTAATGCTTCCCCCTTCCCTCTGGCTGGGATGCAGGTGTGACAGCAGGAGCTGGAGTAGCCGCCTTGAACTCAGACACTGAAGCCAAGTTTAAAGGATGGCAGAAGCACATTACAGCCTAGGACCACCCAGCTCTGGTGGGAGAACTCAACTTCTACCTTGTTTAAGCCATTATATTGTGCAGTCTCTGTAACAACAGCTTAGCGTATACTTGAACTAATGCACCTATAGTCTACTGATTTTCCACCATGCTGTTTTGACCTTTCTACTTCCATCTTGACTTTTGCCTACGTTGGTCCCTGTGCCAGGGATGCCATCCTTTCTCGCACCTCCACCTGCACCTGCTTGGCCAATGAGCCCCACCAGGTCAAGATTCTACCTTGGTATTCCTTTCTCTGTGCCTCTGCCACGGTTCACTTTCTTGTATTTTCTTGGCCATTTCTGCATCCAAGACCACAAGCTTCTCAGGGGCTGGCCATGTCTTATTCCTCTTTGTGTGGCCAGTTCCTCCCTCTACTGGGGACTCAATCAATACGTGATGGTTGAATGAATCTGAGAAGTGAGCATGGAGAGCACGTCATGGATCTGCTGGGAGAATTCACTGAGCTCCCTGTATTAGTCAGGTGGGCTAGGTCATGCTGTGTAGCAAATGACCAAAAAGTCTCAGTGGTTTAAAACCACAAAGATTTTGTTCCTTGCTCACACTATCTATCCTTGTGGGTCAGGGGCAGAGGGCTCTGCTCATCATAGTTACTCAGGGACCGCAGGTGACGGAGACACCTCCACCTTATGATGTCATCACCTCCACACAAGGCTTTCTGGGCGGGGAAGAGAACGTGGAGAATCACACACCAGCTCTGAGATGCTTCCACCCAGAGGTGACACACATCCTTTCCGCTCATATTGCATTGGCCAAAGTAAGTTCTGTAACCCCACCTAACTTCAAGGGGATGAGGACATGTAATCTTATTTGCCTAGGAGAAGAGAACTGTGTATTGGTTAGCAGTGATGATGTCTACCAGTCAAGTATGTACGAGGTCTGGTACAATACTGAGAATGTAGTATGTGATCAACCAGTATTTGTTTCTGTTCCCCAGTCACTCATCATTCAACATGTATTTCGCTGTATACAGGGGTGAAAGACAGGTAATGTTCCTTGTCTTGTGGGGCTTATGGTCAAGTGGGGGAAGAGGGACAGACATTTCTCAAATCAACACACTCATATATAAACAACCACAGTTTGTAATAAGTGCTCTGAAAGAAAAGAACTGTGTGTGTGTGTGTGTCTATATTAGAGTGGAGCGTCAGGGAAGACCTCTGTGAGGAGGCTGTCTTTGATGAGACATAAAGAAAAAGGAAGAAGTCACAGGAAGAGTAGGGGGAAGAGGGAAAGGGAACAACAGCATGTGCAAAGGCACTGAGGTGGTTAGGGGTCTGGCAAGTTTAAGAAATGGAAGGAGGCTGAATCTGGTGCAGAGGGATTGAGGGGGAGTGTGGAGGAGGTGAGGGTGGAGAGGCCCAAAGGGGAGATCACCCGGACCTGGTAGCATGTAGCCAGAAGGCCACTGGAAAGCTTTAAGCAGGGTGGGGCCTGATATGCACCTCTAATGACCTCTGCAATGTTTGTGCGTCCAGGGCTCAGGCCACAGACTCCTTTGCTTCTCCAACTATGCTCGCTCCCTGTGGACTCTCATCAGGGCCTGCAGCTTTGACTCCCAATGTGCATCTCCAGCCCTGTTGTTGCACCTGAACTCGACCTTTGTGGCCCCTGCCTACTCCCCAGCTCTGCCAGTGTGGGGGAGGGAAAAGTTTTTCTGGACGCTCTCAGGGTCCTTGGCTGGGTCAGAAAATTAAACTGACAAAGACAGATTAACAGGAGAAAAGCATACAAATTTATCTAATGTTAAGTTTTACGACGTGGGAGCCCTCATAAGGAAATGAAGAGCCGAAGAAACAGTTAGACCTCAGTATTTTTATGCCAGGTCTGATGAGGAGTGGACAGTTGTGTGAAAACATGAGGTCAGAGAGTGTGAGGGAAGTGTAGTAAATCGGGGAACTTAGGAAGGCCCATTTGTTAGGACTCTTCTTGTCATTGCTTTGTCTTTGGAGATAAGGATGCTCCTTTCCTCTATGGTTAAATTTGGCACACTCCACTTCGGTGGCCCAGGTTTAGTTCCCGGCTGCAGACCTACACCACTCGTTGGCGGCCATACTGTAGCGGTGACCCACATACAAAACAGAGGAAGATTGGCATAGATGTTAGCTTGGAGCGAATCTTTCTCAGCAAAAAAAAAAATAAAATAATAAAGAGGGCACCTCTCACAGGAGGGTTTTATGACCTGTATCAGGGGAGAAGGGTGGGAGACAGGTCAGAGTGACCTTCTTGCTTCTGCCATTTTCTCAAACACATTGAGCTTAAAATATTCAATCAGCCAAGGTGCCATATTTTGGGGTAGCATGTCCTGAACCTCATCACCAGGCACCCCCACCTTAGCGTGTGCAGATCCAGCTCCCCCTGCTCTCCGCCTCCTCTCCTCTCTCAATGGAAGGCCTCACCATCCTCATGGTCAGAAACCTTGGGATCAACCTTGACCCCTCACCCCCACCCCTCATCCAACGTGTCAACAAATCCTGTTGCTTGCCTTTAGGATGTCTCAGAATCCAACTGCTGCTTCCCATCTGGAGCAAACCCCCATCATCCTCCCCTGGGGTATTCAGACCCCCTTCTCAGCGGTCCTGCTTCATTGCCCCCTCACTCAGTTCCCCAGGCAGCAGCCAGAGGAATCTTGTGAAGATGTAAATCGAATTCTTTCACACTCCTGCTTAAAACCCTCCACAGTTTCTCATCACACTCAAAATAACCCTCTGAAATCTGGCGAGGCCCGTGGGATCCGCGGGGCGGCCCCGGGTGTTTCTCCAGCCTCCTGTCCTGTTCTTTCCCTCTCTCAGTGCAGCCACGTGGGCCTCCCCACTCTTCCCAAACACTTTGGTCGCTCGTCCCCGTGGAACCTTCTTCCCCCTAACTCTGGCGTCCTTCACTGAACTAAGTTGTCTTCAGAGAGAGGCGTTTCCGGACTGCCCCTCACACACCCCCGGTCACTCTAGCCCTGACCCACTTCATTTTTCCTCGCAGATCTCATCACTCGCTGGCGTCACGTGATACAGTGACGTCTCTCCCCCAGGAGAACAAAAGCACTGGGTGGGCGGGACTTTACTCTGTTTTCCACTAAACTTCTAAAGCCTGAAACAGTGCCCAGCACGTGGAATGTGTTCTATCAATATTTATTACATGAATGAATGAATGAGTGGAGTGAATCAGTGAATGACCTTGGGACACCAGGGGCTGCTAGGACGATAGAGACCTTGTTTGGTTTTATCCAGGGGGAGGCTGGTTGGGGGATGCGGGTGGTTTGGGTTTCTGGAGGTGGAGAACAGGCGCCCTTTGCTGTCTCCTCATCCCAGGCTGGGCCCTGTAGTTACACACAGGGAGCCGCCCCTGTTTGTTCTAGAAGGAAACTGTAAAGTCATCACAAATCGCAGAGCAGATGCTGCAGTTTTGGAGGTTAAGTGCGCTGTTTAGTCATGTAAATTGGGAGCTTCTCTGCGTGCCCTTGAAACATCAGAGACACAGTTTCCCTAAACGGTGGCTGTCCCAACAGGGTGTCACTTTGAGGTTGAATACCCCAGACTCCGGGAAATGTATGCTCGGTTATTATGATTGCCCTGCTGGGGCCTGCAGCCAGGCCTCATTCATTCATTCATTCATTCATTCAACAAGTCAGTACTGAGCACTTCCTGTGGGCCAGGCACTGGACCCCAGAGTGGACAAGACCACACAGTCTGCAAGGGACGGGATGACTGTTCCTGCTGCAGCCATTGCCCGGGCCTCAGCTGAGGGGAGGAAGGGACACGCCCTGAGGCTGTGGGTCAGGGAGGCGAGGAGACCTGTGATCTGAGGAGGAGGGGTCGTGGAATCAGGCAGGGGCCACGAAGGTGGGATTTGGGGGTTTGTGAGCCCCAAGAGTCACTGCTGCTAGTGGACACGTCACACTCTCTCAGGACTCTTCCAATTGTCTCCCAAACCTCAAGAACATTCTTGGGGCTTCCAGGTGATACTGTGCAAGGAGAGTGGGTGAAACCGAGAAGGCGGTTACCAGACAGCGAGAGGTGAGCCGGAGCAGCACGTGTTAGAGAGGGGACGCAGGCAGGAGTGACAAGTGACATCCTGAGAAGTCTCCCACACAGAACACCCGGAAGTGCTCCATAAAACAGACAACCATTCTTTTAAATTCATGGCTGTGTTTGTAGAATAAATGAATGAAGGCAAGGAAAATCTTTAGGATGTCAAACATAAAGAAGGTGCTGGAAGCTTGAATGTTAGGAAGCTCTGAAGCTGCAGGGAGACCTCAGGTCATTTGCAAATATGTCTCCAGGACCTAGATCAGAGTGTCTCAACAGCAGCACTATTGACATTTTGGGCTGGAATATATTTTGTTGAGGGGTGCTGTCCTGTGCACCATAGCAACCTTGACCTCTACCCACTAGATGCCAACAGCAACTCCTTCCTCCAGTTGTGACAAGCAGAAATGTCTCCTGGGGACAAAGTTGTCCAGGTCCAGAAACAAAGGCCCAGAGGCTTGAGTGTTAAGGGCCCCACAGAGAAGAAGGAGGCAGACTGTGGGCACTCAGTGGGGAGTTGTAACTGAGACCTCTACACAAAAACAGGGCTCTCAAAGGCTGCACTTTTTGTAAAAGCATAAGAAAAAAATCCATCTGGTGGCAAAGAGAAATGTTAAGAATATTTGTCTATTTCAGCCTGTGCTCCAGGTGGAAAGAAAAGCCTTTAACTTTGTAACCACAGGCCTGCCCACCAGGAGTTTAGGGTAAACATTTGCATTACCTGTGTGTTCCAGGAAACTCCCAGTAGTGAAATTACGTGTGTTGGTAGCACCTGGGGCACTTGGCAGTAGGGAAAGCAAATTCTCTTGGGAGGGACACACCCTTAACACCCACTGTACAGTATTCCCATGGACAGAGCCCAGCTAAGCTTGAGTTTACAATACAAAACTACAAAGCACTTGAGGAAACAACTGATCACGAGTGAGTAAAAACAACAAATGACAGAATTAGACCTTCAAGACTTAAGATATTGGAATGATCAGATCCAGAATATTTTTTAAAAAATAGCTTGTTGAAAATGTTTAGAGAAATAAAGATGCTACCAGGGAAACTAGCCAAATATGAAAATGAACAAATAGACTCAGAAGTGAAAAGGATAATGTTGATATATAAAGCCCAATGGACAAGTTAAACTGCAGATTAGATACAGATGGAGGGATAGTTAGTGAACTGGAAAATAGATTTGAAGAAATCATAAGCTATAATGCAGCACAAAGAGAAAAATTTGAACAAGAGGAAAAAAGACATGGGATATAGAATGAGGAATTTAACAAATGTCATCTAGGAGTTCCAGAGGAGATAATTGAGAGAATTGGGGGAGGCAATATTTAATGATATGTTGATTAGGAATTTTCCAGAAATGATAAAAAAGATCCTGGGAAGGAAGCATGAAGAATTCAAGCAGAGTAAATAAGGAGAAACCAGATCTAGAAACACAGCAGGGAAACTGCAGAAATCCAAAGAGAAGATTTTAAAAGCAGCTGGATAGAAAAAGTCAGATTACAAATGATCCCAGGATGAAACTGTGGGGTGTGAACACTTTCCTCGGGATGCCCAGAAATTACCTAGGGAAGGGTACCTGAGGAGAAATGCCAGATTACTGCCCGTGGGGCCTCAGACCCTCACTGTTATAATAGTAAAAGAAATATGGGGGCCGGCCGGTGGTGCAGCGGTTTAGCTCGCCAGGGTTCGTGGGGTCCCATCCTGGGCACTGGCTGACGCACTGCTTGTCAGCCCTGCTGTGGCAGTGTCCCATACAAGGTGGAGGAAGATGGGCACAGATGTTAGCCCAGGCCAGTCTTCCTCAGCAAAGGGGAGGAGGATTGGCAGCAGGTGTTAGCTCAGGGCTGGTCTTCCTCACAAAAAAAAAAAAGAGAAGAAATATGATCTCAGTGTTCCCTCAAGCTGGGCCTGGTGGTCACAGCCCAGTGTGTGTGGGTGTGAGCGGGGCACATTCAGCAACCTCTGGGCAGAGGCCTGGCCCACAGGCTGTGGGAGGTTACTTCTGCCTTGAGAGGGGAGAGGGACACTGCTTGGACACAGTCTGGGGAGGTCAGTGATCACCAGGTAATGTGAGAGTTGGGGCACCTGGAGTGGGGCCCTGGGGATGGGCTCCTGGACCTCCAGTCCTGTTTGGGGCTACTGCCTTCAAGGGACTCTGGAGGACGTTAGGGGCCACATCCCAATCCACAAGGCTTTGTGGAGGTGATGGGCTGCGAGAGGAAGCTGGGAGTGGTGGGGTGAGGGAAAGGAGCAGCGCTATGGAGGGCGGGGGGGGAGGCTGGGAAGGCTGCGGGAAAACCACGAACTGCCTCTATTTCCGCATAAGCGCAGCATCTCCCACCCCCTCCACACACACCCCCTTCTCCATTCTTGCTATGAATTTCTCACCAAACAAGCTTCATTAATCGTCTAATAACTGGATTAATTAAGGACGCTGAAAGTAAACAGCAAGAAGGTAATTTGCTCCTGATTACTGTGTAATTGCGAGAGGATGAACTCATTTGCATATGCAAAGACGACTCCACAAACAGCGAATGACAATGGAGAGAAGTAATTGTGTACCTGACCCGCACCCCCCATCTCTCCCTTCCACTTCCCGCCTCCTCCAGCCCCCTCCTTAGCCTCTCTAGAAAGCTAACGGAGAGGCCAGCCCTGCTCCCCACCTGAAGCCACGCCATTCTGACCCCTGCTCCCCAAGCCCTCTGACCCAGGCTGGCTCCTGCAGCTCCTTTCCCTCCCAGAGAGGTGGGTCTCACAAAACAGGGATTGGGAATTCTAGCCTTGGCCCTGCTTGAGTGATGTTGACAACGCGCCTCCCCAGCCTCGATTTCCTTAACTGTAAAATAGGCTCACACACTTGGTCTCAAGAGCCAACGAGAGAGCTTGCTGGGCATTATTTTTGACCCGAGACTGGGATTTGCTGAGTGTGGGTCTTCAAAGTCCCCTTAGAATCCTGCCTCCTCCAGGAAGCCTTCCCGGATTGTGCCCTTCATGGGACCCGGCTTCCCTGTGGGGCCGCAATTTGCTCATTTCTGTAGAAGAGCTGGTCTACATGTTTGGCTAAATCTCCGTGCCCTGGGGGCTGGGGAGGAATAAAGGCCCCAGGGTACCTCCTCCCTTCCCCTCACCAAGGCCAAGCTGGGGCTTGGGGGGGGGGGTACCCTGCCCCCTCAGGGACTCAGACGCCAAATTGTTTTCTGATGGCGCCTCCGTCTCTCCTGAACTGAATTTGCGTTTTCAAAGCAGCTAATAGACGCATTAAAAAATCCATTTTCACTCGGGATTGAATCTGACTGGAGCGAGATCAATGCGCGGAGGCCTCTTTCCTCCCCCCTCCCTCTCCCCTCCTCCCCACCTCGCGTCGCCTTGGAGACCACGGAAGCCGCCGCGCCCAGCTCTGCTCCAGCCGCCCGCCCGGCTCCTCCGCCCCCCAGCATCCTTCCAGCAGCGCCCCCCATCCCCGCTGTCGCTGCCCTAGTCCACACCCGCGCGGGTCGGCTCACCTACACCCGCCGCGCGATCTCTTCCAAGATGCTCCTAAACCCTCTGGATCCTCCTGGGACAAATGTGCAAACCGGTGTGTGTGGCGGGGGTGGGGGCTGGTTTATCGATTGAACTACACCCCAAACTTTATTTCCACCCACCGCCCACCTGCTCGGCAGGCTGTGGTAATTGCTTAGCCCTTGGAACCCACAGTCTTGGACTTGAGAGGCCCCCAGTACACGGGCTTCAAATCCGGCTCTGCCCCTCCCAGCGGTGAGACCCCGGGCAGATCCCTTCCTCCTCGGGCCCTCGTTTTCTCCTCCGTCCGAGCAGTGCTGTACCTTCCTGCGAGACTGGGAGGAGGAGGAGGGACCACGCTTGTGACAGCAGAGAAATATGTTTTCAACCCCGCGGTGCTTTGGGGAGACAAGTTGCACGTGTTTACGCACACGACGTAAGACAGCCCCCACTCCAGCAGTGGGGAGCCTCCTAGACCATGATCTCTGTAAACGGAGCAGGAGCCTTGTCTGCTGCATACTGTGTCCCAGTGCCCCACGACGCTGGCGTACAGTGGGGCCCCCCCGTAAATACTTGTTGACTATTCAGTGATGAAAGGGGGACCCCACACCCTAGCATGGCGGAAATTGGAGACTAGGCCAGCTTGGGTCTGAATCCTGTCTCCACCACTTACAGCTGTGTGGTCTTGGGCATGTTAGTTAACCTCTCTGTGCCTCAGGTATCTCATCTGTAAAATGGAGATAATAATTGTACTGACCTCGCTGTTGTGGGGATTAAGTGATTCGAGTATTTACAGTGCTTAGAACAGAGGTGGCGCACAGTAAGTCTTCAGGAAGTGTCAGCTCTTGCTCATCAAACCTTATATGGTGGTTTTTACAGGAGGAGAGGCCCTGTCCCCAGCCTTGTCTCTCTTTTCCCTCTGTCCTCTGAGAGCAGCCCCAGCCCAGGAGCCCCTGGCCTCCTGCAGCTTCTCTTTCCTGATCTCCTTGGCCAGGAGCACTAGAAGTCTCTAGTGTTTCCTTCTGGGTTCTAGTCTTTGAGGAGTAGGACACGTGTGGGCAGGGAGGTCACCTCTTGTTACAGGTCCCTGGCTACTCTCTGGCCTCTCTAACCATCATCCCCTCAGCCCCTGTGCTCCCTCAGTTCCGCCCTCAAGCCCCCTTGCTGCCTCTGAAGCCTCACACCTTTGCTCTTATCTCCAGAGAGACCCTTAGTGGACAGGTGAGTCTGGGAGCGGGGATGGTGGGCCTGGCCTGGGGTTTAGAAGAAGGAGATTCAGGAGCTGGAGGGACCTGGAATGCCCAGGTCATCACCCCTGGTGATAGTGGCTCCTCATTAGCGAGCACAATTGATTTTGTGTGGCTCAGCCTGGCACGGCAACAGGCCCAGTGTCACTCCCGGAAAAAACTGTCTTTGAAGGCTCCGGAAGGCATTCAGGTCTTAGGGTCTCCCCAGGCTGGCCGGAGCTCCCCCAGGCTCTGACCTCAGCCAGTGGGCCCTCCAGGCCCTGCCTCAGCAGGATGGTCAGCCCCTTACACACACACACACACACACACACACACACACACACACACACACACGAACCTGTTTCACCAAAAGCTGGGTGAGTCCCTCATTGCCTCCTCTCTCAGCCTCCTACTTCCGTCTGGTGCCCATGATGGGACCAGGCTGTCTGGAGGGACAAAGGTGTTGAGATGGGCAGGGGGGCCTCAGGCTCTCAGTGGTCCCCAGTGAGGGTCCCCAGTGGGGGCTGGGGAGTTGCTGGCCCGGGTGAAATGGACATTTAAGCACCCAGGGTTCTGATGGATTTGGAGACCTGGCTTTGAGTCCTGGGCCCACCCTTGGGCTGGTTCCCTGCTCTGGGCCTCAGTGTTCCCACCAGTGAAGCGGAGAGGTGAACAGCAGCATTAATAGTAACGATTGCTGCCTCCAAGGGTCATTGCGAGGGCCTGATAACTCTTGTAGACCAGTTAGGTCTTCCCTCCCTTGTGTGTCTACAGAGCCCAGCAAACTCCAGGTGCTCAATAAATGTGGGGGGATTTGAAAAACCAGCGGCTCCAGGGAGCCCAGGCCTGAACTTAAGAGGGAGAGGGATAGAAGCCAAGGGGGTTCACCCACAGGAGAGGGTGGGAGAGAGGGGACTGGGGCAAGAGGACGTTAACAGATCACGACTTGCATGTAAAGTAAATACATGTCAAAGACTTCAGCTTATTATTTAAAGTGGGGACCAGTAAGGTGTCACCATCTGTTCAAAGGAGAATCCAAAGAGCAGATCCATACATAGGCCACCGGAAATGAATTTACAAATAGATGAGACACTGGTCGGTAGCCACAGGTCAGTAATCATTTGCGCCTCTCAGACAAGAGTCATTTGCATTTCTGTGGAAAAGAATCGGCTTCACCATCAGTTTTGTACGGCTTACAGAGTTGTAAACACAGCTCAGGCAGTGAAAGGCAGAGGCCCCTAGAGAATCAGGTCACCGGCCATGCAGTAGACGGGACACTTAAGTGTCTTCCTCCCATTTCAAAGTCTTTCACCGTTTTTTATGGGTGGGGAATGGCCCACGGGCACCTCTAAGGACTCATCAAAGGCACACACTTCGCCCCCTTTCGGGTTTCCTGGGCTTTCCAGCTTCCCTGGGCTTTGGGGCCCTTGTGGAGAGAGAGCCCTGAGCCCCTTAGCATCCATTACTTCTCTTTCTTTTTAATTACTATTTTTTAAAATTATGATAAAACAAACTTACAGTAAATTGTACAAATATATGTACAAGCTGATGAATTTTTACACATGTACACACCCCTGTAACCATTATTGAAATCACGGTACAGAACATTTCCAGAACTTCAGAGGGTTCCCTCACGCCCCCTCCTAGTCAATAATTGTGTCACTGTAGATTAGTTTTGTGTTTTTGAACTTCAGATGAACGGAATCACTGTACGTTCTCTTCTGTGTCTGGATTATTTCACTCAGTATAGTATCTGTGAGATTCATCCATGTTGTTGTACACATCAGTAGTTTGTCCCTTTTCATTGCTGAGTAGTATTCCATCAAATGATTATACTGCAACTTGTTTGTTCTTTCTCCTTTTGACACACATTTAAGTTCTTTCCAGTTTGGGGCTGTTCTGAATAAAGCCGCTATGAACATTCTTGCGTATGTCATTTTGTATGTGTTTTGATTTTTCTTGAGTAAATGCCTGGGGGTAGGATTGCTGGGTCTTAAGTTTGACATGTGCTTAGGTTCAGGGGATGGAGGCAGATCGTTTTCCATAGTGGCTGTTCCAGTTCCTCCCAGCAGCGGACGAGAGGTCCATCTGCCCCACATCCTCACCAGTGCTTGGAGCGGGCAGGGTGTTTTCATTTCAGCCATTCCAGGGGGTATGTTGTGGTATCTCATTTGGTTTTAATTTGCATTTTCCTGGTGATTAATGACGTTGAGCACTTTTCCATAGCTTATTGAATATTTGGATATCTTCTTTGTGAAGTGCCTGGTAAAGTCCTTTGGCCATTTTTAATTGGGTTGCTTGTCTTTTTCTTTTTGATTTGTAGGAACTCTTTATATATTCTGGATATGAGTTCTTTGTCTGATATATGTGTCGGTAGATAGCTTCTTCCACTCCGTGGCTTGCCTTTTCACTCTCCTAATGGTTGTCTTTTGATGAACAGATGTTTTAAATTTCAGTGAAATCCATTGTTTCCTTTATAGTTAGTGGGTTTTTTGTGTTATGTTTAAGAAATCTTTGCCTATCCCAAGGTTATGAAAATATTCTCATATTTTTGTCTAGAAGCTTTGTTGTTTTGCTGTTCACATTGAGATTGATGATCCATTTAGAATTGACTTTTGTTTATAGTATGAGGTAGGAGTCAAGCTTCATTTTGTTCTTTTAATCCACCTGGTCCGGCACCACTTATCAAAAAGATAATCCTTCCTCCACTGAAATGCAGTGATGTCTTTGTCATAAATCAAGTGACCATATATGTGTGGGTCTATTTTTGGGTTCTGTCTGTCCTCTTATATTGGTCTGTCTGTGCTTACACCAGTATCACAGTGTCTTAACTGTTGTAGCTTTATAGAAAGTTCTAAAATCAGGTAGTTTAAGTCATCCGTCTTTGTTCTTCTTCATGATTTTCTTGGCTATTTTAGATCTTTTGCATTTTCATATTCATTTTAGACTAGGCTTGTCAATTTCTACAAAAACCTGCTGGGACTTTGATTGGAATTGTGTTGAATCTATAGATCATTTTGGGGAGAATTGCCTCTCTCCGCACAGTGAGTCTTCCAGCCCCGGAACAGGGCGTCTCTCCTGTTACCAGCATCTTCCTCAATTCCCCCGGCTTCTCTGCGAAACCTCACTGCCCTCTGGCCCTGGGGGGATTAACTTCCACCCCTGTGACTACTGCTGCTCGAAGGGAGTTTGTCTGGCTGCAGCTCGTCAGGGGGACCCCCAGGGACGAGGCCCTGAGAGAGGGAGACGGGCAGGTGGAGAGATCTGGGGACGGAAGGGGGCAGCCAGGACCCCAGCTGCGGTCCTGACCACCGAACACCCCTCTTGAGGAAAATCTGCTCCGTGGAGGATCTCTGAGCTCGGCGATTTCGTAGAGCAGTCATTTAATCTCAGCTTTCCTATCTGTGGAATGGGAGTGTGGTCTCGGTGTGGAACAGCTGTTGTGAGGAGGGAAGAATATCCACTGCAGGACACTTATGAGGTGCTCAATGAATGATATTGGGGTTTGTTTTATCTCAGGGGAAGACCGATGCCACCAATGTGGACACAGAACCAGAAAGGACTGGGCTCACGCCCACCTTCTTCCAGTTGTGCTTTTTGTCCTTTTAAGGGCAAGCTGAAAGTGTGCCTTGGTAATCAAAGAGATGGAAAAAGAAAGATCGTATCTGTCCAGAAAGTTTGAACAGACAGTCGAGGCCTGGCCCAAGTGCCTTGCTGGCTTTATTCTCCTCTTGTTGTCACTGGGTTTGTCATTCTCTCATTACACTTTTTATTCCATTTATTATTATTTTATTCCATCCATCCAGCTTCCAGGCTGGCACCCACAGTCCCCTCGCCTGGGGCCTCCCTGGCTGTTGAGGGTCAGATCCCTCCAGGCTGAGCCCCTGGACCCCAGGCCCTGGGCTCTGCTGATTCAGCTCAGCCCGCTGGCCCAGGCTAGGGTGGGGGGTCACCGCCAGCTGGTGTCCCCAAACCAGGGCATGCTGGCCCTTCCCAGGCTGGCCCCCACTCCCACCTGCGCGGCCTCAGGGCTTGGCTTTAAGTCCGAAAAGGAACTAATTAAACCATTGGCAACTCTTGCTTTGTTTCCTAATCACTGACTTTGTGCTGACAGAAGCAGTTTCTTCCCAGATTATCTTTAAAGGGGGCAAACCCTTTTGCTACTGAATGTTTTAAATACAATTACATGGAAGAGAGTGATTTTAAAATACACTTCACTAAGCACTTTTCTTTTTATTTAAAAAACACTATTATAGCACTTGTCATGGGCTAAGAACCTGACAGATCCTATCTCATTTGGCCCTGCACTAACCCTGTTATTATCATCCCCATTTTAATAGGGGAGAGGCACCTACAGGTTAATTAACCTGCCCGACGTGGGCAGCTAGTGGGGAAGAGCCGAGATTTAGCCCAGCCAGCCTGGCTCCACAGCCTCATGGCTCCCCTCTGGTCCTGGTGGCCTGCTGGGGAGACACCTTCCTCGGGCAGCTGGGCTCAGAGGGCATCATTTTAGGAGCAGCTGGGGCTCCCCTCCTGTACCCCTCCCCTGGGCCCTTAGCCACAAGCTTCAAGCCCTCTGCAGGGCTCTCATTATCTGGTGGCTCCTAGGGGTTGGGGTCAAGTCATCTACCTGCAAGGTCTCCTCCTCTGTCCCACTCCTGGACGCTAAAGAGGCCACCTGAGAGTGGCAGGGACAGGACTTGCCCCAGTCTGGTTCCTGTTCCAGGGGACAGAGGCTAGGGAGCCCGGTTACAGGCAGTCAGGCATCGCCACGTTTGGCTTTGAGTGACATGTCAGGAAACGTGGCATGCAAACAAGGCAGGATCCTGGCATGAAGCAGCTTATGTGACCACCTGTTAGCGAGGGAGGGCAGCCAGGCTGGTAGAAGGGTCCAGGGCTGCGGGCTGGGGAGACTCAAAGGGAGGAGATCCCAGGGTAGCCTGCCTGTCTCGCTCTCCTTGAACCTGCCCAACATTGTCCTTCTTTCTAGCTGCTGGAGACAGTGAGAGGGAGTGAGAGTGAGAGTGAGAGGGAGCGAGAGAGACCTCGGGCCCAGCTTCAGCATCCAGGATGCACGCCAAGTGCTAAGGAGATCCTACCTCAGGGCCTTTGCACTTGCTGTCACTTTAGCCTGGACCACTCCTTCCTCAGATACCCACACAGTTCACTTCCTTCCAGTCTCTGCTCAAATGTTGTCTCCTCAGAGAGAGCCCCCCCGACCACTCCATCTGAAATAGCACACGCTCTCCAGGCCTCTATCCTCTGGCTTTGCTTTTTCTTCATAAGTGCTATGAACACATTATTTGTATCTTTTGCTTTTTTACTTATTGCCTGTCTCCCCCACTAGACTGTAAGCTCCACGAGGGCAGGGACTTTTGACCCTTGCTCATTGCTGTATTCTCGGTACCTAGAATGTGTCCAGCATAGTATGTGCTCAACAAATACTTGTTGGATGATTGATTGGTGAGTGCTCTGGGGCTGACGTGCTGCCCTGTGTCTCTGTGCCCACATCTGCTCGTCTGTATACAGAGGGGATGGTGGTGGTTCTCCTGTCTGATCAGAGAGTAACTGTACAGTCATGTGCCGCATAACGACGTGTCAGTCAACGACAGACGCATATACGACGGTGGTCCCATAGGGTTAGTACCGTGTAGCCTAGTGTGTAGTGGGCTGTACCGTCTAGGTCTGTGTAAGCATACGCTATGATGTTTGCACAATGAGGAACTTGCCCGACGACGCATTTCTCAGAACGTATCCCCGTCGTTAGGCGATGCACGTTAAGCGACGTAGTTGTCAGGACAGGCTGTCATGCTGCGGCAACAAACAAACCCTGAACCTCAGAGCTGGGCTCTGAGCTCCCTGGTCTTCCCTCTCCTCATGATAAAGAACCGCCGAGAGAGGGTAATGGGGCAGTAACACGCCATCGGCCTTTCTAGAGCAGTCGCATCTGTAGGCTGTGAGTCCTCGGATTTGCCCCGATCCGCCCCCCCACCCCAAATCTGGCAGCTAGAAACTGGGCTCCAACCACTCGTCACACCCAAGTCCCTACACCCTGGCTTCTGGCAGCAGAGTCCTCTTTTAAAGGAAGCGTAGGGACCGATCGTGTTACCAGCAGGCTGCAATCCCATGTTGACAGCTGAATAGCCACCAGCGAGCTTAGGGTCTAATAGGAAAGACCTCCCCCTAGCAGCAGGAAGAGCCCCCTCCCCCGCTGCCCCCCAGACACACACACAGAGTTCACAACTAATGGGGGGCCCCGCCTTAAACAAGAGTTGCAACTCAGCGGGAGAGGTGGGGGTGGAGCAAAGCCCACGCAGAATGCGCGCACAGAGGGGGCTCTTCAACCCCTGGGCAGGGGTTCAGGCAGAGCCTCCTGGAGGAGGGTGCCTGGGCTGAAGCTCAAAGGACGGAGCTGAGGGCCCGGGGAGGGGTGGGGAGGCAGGGCGGGCGGGAGGAAGGGGGAAGGGAGGGAGCGGCAGAGGGGCTGGGGCCTTGGAGCAGTGCCTCACAATCCGCGACCGCGACCGGAGGATTGAGTGAAGCTGCTCTGCAAACCTGCTGGGGGAAAATCGATACTTGGTGGGTCTCCAGGCAGCGCGCCTGAATACCCTGTTCAGAAACTTCGTGAACAAAGCAGGCCTCTTGAACCTCGCTGGAGGGAGCAGGAGGCTGCCACCACCCCCGCGGAGGGGACTTTAGCAATGCCTTTCAAAATTAAAAACGTCTTTCCTTCCCAGCCCCGCATCCCACACCTCCCTGAGGGCCCACCCTCCACACGCCCCTGAGGCGGCTCTGTCTTCAGCCTCTGATGGGGGGGACGCCCTCCCCGCTCCAGCTGCTCCTTCCTGAGCAGGTGGCTGTTCCTTTGCCTCCTTCCCCCTGTGGCCTCCTGTCCCTCTGCTTCTTCCTCCCGACCTGCAGGCCCTGCCATGCCAGCCACCACGCCACATCCCTGTTTCCTGACTGCGCCTGCTCCCTCCCACTTCTTCCAGCCGTCACTGTGCCACCCACTCCCCCTGCAATGCCGGTTCCATTCTCCCTCTGCCAAAACCCTGCTCACCTTTCACGACCTCAACAAGATGTCACCTCCCCCAGGACTCGCCCCACAGAGCCCCTTCTCTGGAGTGAGTCACCAGGAGGATGGTGGAGTCCCCAGGAGGGTTGACTAGAAAGGGTGGCAAGGAAGCCCGTGGGCCAAGAGCCTAAAAGAAAGATCTAGACCAAGAGGACCAAGAGACCAAGGGGAGCAAAGGAGGATACCTCCCAGCCCCATTTATCCTGAAGGAGTGGGGGAGGCTGCAGGATGGGGGTTACAGCTTACTAGGAAGGAATCAGCTGGGTTTCATAAGGCCCTGAGGTGGCAAGAAGGTTCTCAGAAGAAGGGGGATGATGGTAGTTTGTGGAAGGCAGGGGTCTCAGGAGGGAGGGCACTGGATCTGATGGACTCACTGAGCAGGCGGGGTGTGGGTCAGGGGCTGATGGGCCCCTGGAGGCCGCAGGGATGTTGAGGTGATGAGGGGAGGTCTCTGGAGGGGCTGCCTCCTTTGGTTGCCTGGGGCAGCGGCTCTAAGGGGGATTCAGTCGAGCACACTAGCATTGGGATAAGACAGAGACTGCGGTGTATATGGTGGGTGTGTTTGCACACACCGAGACTATGGCCAGTGGGATGTGCTAGGAGCTGGTAGGAGGATTTCGTGGCTAGAGGAGGGGATGGGAGCAAGGGAGACTTTGTTTTTTTACAAATTTTATTATGAAAATTTTCAAGCATACGGAAAGGTTGAAAGAGTTGGACAGAGAACATCCACCACCTAAATTCTACAATTAACATTTCCCCGGATTTACTTTACCCCACATCTGTCCCTCCATCTTATGTTTTGATGCATTTCAAAGTAAGTGGCAGACTCCGGTTTACTTCACCCCTAAACGCTTCAGCTTGCACATCATTAACTAAAGTTCAATATTTGTTTACAGTTCTTTTTTGTGTTTGTTTAGAGATGTTCAGAGAAAAAATTTACATAAAGTGGAATGCACCAATTTAGAGTGGATCATTCCTAGAGCTCTGAAAAGGTATACACCTATGTCACCCAACCTCTATCAAGATATAGAACATTCCATCACCCCAGAAAGTTCTCTCGTGTCCCTTCCCAGAGTCTCCCCCAGAGACTCTTCACTGGATATCTTTTGTATGACTGATGTCCACCAACATCCATTCTCCCCTTGCGCACACGGCTACCCAGGGAAGACTACACTTCCCAGTCTTCCTTGCAGCTTGGTGTGGTCATGTGATTAAGTTCTGGTCTATGGAGTGTAATCAGATGCATCAGGTGGCAGCTGCTAAAAACCTTCCTTAAAAGACAGCTGGAGTGTCCTTGCCCCTTTCTTCATCTTCCCTGTCTCCTTCCTGTTGCCTGGGACACAGCTATTTGGCTGCCATGTTGGACCTTGGAGAAGGGAACACCCGGGGTGGGGGGGGTGGAGCGGCGAGCTGGAAGGAGCCTGGGTCCCTGAACTCTTTGTGGAGCAGAAATGCCATGGATGGTTTACTCTGGACTTTCGTGTGAGAGAGAAATAAACATCTATCTTGTTTCAGCCACTGTCAAGTGACAGTCTCCGTTCCAGTCAAACCTACTCTTAATGACAAACTTCTGTGCCTTTTGAATGTTGTACTACGTGCATGTATTACCTATTCAAAAAACTAAATTATAATACAAGATTAAACAGAAAACAAACAAGAAGAGACTCTGCTGTGGAGACTGCCAGCTGCCCTTCCCAGCCAGCAGAGGGGTGGTGGGGCTGCGCCTGGTCCTGGTAGTTAGGATTTAGGATTGATGTCCCGTGGCAGAAGCCCAAATTAACAGTGGCTTAAGACAAGACAGAAGTGTATTTCTCTGCACATAAAAGCCTGAGCCAGCCAATATCACAGATCAGTGACCCAGCTGCCACCCTCCCAGCCTTCCTCATCAGTGTGATGGCCACAGTTTCTGACACAAAGCCTGGACATTGGGCCTCACACCTGATGTGGCCACAGGACATTGGTACCTTCCAGGAGACTTAGGTGCCCCTCTGGTCCACACTGTGTTAAACCCTCTGACGGCTGCCGGTGTCCTGGGCAACGGCCTCTCCTGTCCGAGGCAGAACCTTCTGAATGTGGGGGGTGCCCAGCATCGCACATCTCAGGACTAGACCAGCTCCCCAACCTATGCTTGTGGGCTGGCTCCAGGCCACCATCTCTGTCCCCAGACAACCCTCTCCAGGGCCCTCCTTCTCGGGCCTGGAGATCTGGAGGTGTTTTTATCCGGCTCTTCAGCAGGTTGTCGACCAGCCTCCTGCCCCCTCGCTGATGTCCGGCGACGTTCGAACGTCAAATCTTAATCTTCTTAGGCCATCCTCACCTGCAGCTGTCGGATTCTGTGCCCACCGCCCTCTCAGACTTACGCTTCTGATCCCCGCGGTCAGAGTCCACTCCCCTCCCCCAACCAAGTCGCAGGAGTCTGAGCCTGGCTGATAGCTCTCAGTCTGGGACCGTTGGAGGGCGGTTTATCTGGCAAAACTATCCCTTAAAAATCACTCTTGGATTTGGGACTGTCATTAGACTGGCAACAATAATAACTTTAGTGGTAGTCATAATAATAATATTAGTAATAATAATTAGAGCTACTGCTTTCTAAATACCTACTAGATGGTGACGGATGCTCTCCTTATGTCTGAGGCCAGGATTATTTGTTCCCATTTTACAGATGAAGAAACGAAGGCTCAGAGGTTAACAGGTCTTCCCAAGGGTTGGAATCAAGGTCCCGGCTATTCCTGAAGCGTTCCGCTACTCGACAGCTATGTCCTTCCCAACGTCAGGAAAGAGGCCCGGAGTCGAGTGCAGCTCAGCCACTCGTGGGCTGCATCACCGTGGACAAAGCCCTTAGCCTCACCAGCCTCTGTTTCCCCACCTGCAAAGTGGGACACAGGGGCATTTGTATGACCCTCTCCTCTGTCTGCTGGGCTCTCCAGGGCAGGGCCCCTCAGGGCCTGGCCCCCCAGGACCTTAGTCAGTGCTGCCACCTTGGTCAGCTTTGCTACTGCTTCTGTTGATAGACACACCTGGGAGGGACCCAAGGGTGGGAGAAGTGGGTGTCATAGGGGCTCCTTAGGGATGAGGATGAGGACGGGGAGGTGAGCACAGGGAGGGCTGTGTAGCTGGGGGGTGGGACGGAATAGAGATCTGAAGGAGCTGGGATGACGAGCAATTGGGGGCAGAGCGAGGAGGAGAGTTTCGCATGGGGCAGAGGGACCCGGGCAGCCTTGGGGTGGTGACCCCGGCTGGCGACCCCGGCTGGCACACTGCAAGTCAACAGGCGGAGATCCAGGGGGCCACGACATTGGGGTTTGGCTCCTGTGTGGGCCACTCTTTGGCAGAGGGTTCCCTGGTCCTGGCTGGCTCTAGGTCACTTCTGCCCCTCACTTTGCAGAGGTCTGCCCATTCCTTCTGAGCTTGGTCCCTTCCCTTCACAGGCCTCTGGAATCTTCTCTGACTTGGTTCTGACTCTAGTGCTCTGGGTAGCTCTTGTGGCAGTCCAGGCCCTCAGGGAAGCCACCCCAGACCCCTCCTGCCCCTCCCGCTCTGCGAGCAAGCTGGGGTGGGGGTGGGGGTGTGGGGGGTGGATGACAGGGGAGTCCAGGGTAATGAATGAGACGAACTGGTCAGCCCTCGGCGCAGCCTTCGGGTGGGGCGGGAGGCAATTTGGGAGCAAACTCTGGGTTGTTTACCCTCTGGAGCGTCTCCGGGTGGTTATTTACTTTTCTGCAATTCTGGAAGGGGGAGAAAATGAACATGGGGCCTCTAGGGGCCTCCGGAAACAGAGGAGACGCATCTGTGTGTTATCTGATTCTGTCAGCTGGCTTGGTGCCTCCCGGAGGTGACTGGCATGCATGGCAGGGCTGCGGAGCCTCAGGGACAACTCAGAGGGCTCAGCCCTGGTGAGCAGAGAGAAATGTGGAGGTCAGTGAGGCCGGACCACCACCCACCACCCCACTGTCCACGTGAGGAGACTGTGGCCAGAGAGGGGAGGTCACTATTCTGAGGTCACACAGCCCTAGCAGAGCTGAACCTGTCCACAGGGCTGGGGTCCCAGGATTGGGAGGAGGAGCGTGGACGGGGGGCATTTCTGGGTGAGGGGCTCGGGCTGTTTAGCCACTGGGCACTCAGGGCCAGGCTAGGCTCTGCCGCCAGAGCAGCTGGGCCGCCCTCCAGCTGGCCTGGCAGCTCCGGTGTCCAGGACCGTGGCAGACCCCTGACCGCTCAGGTCACCGAGCTGTGACTGCAGCATAGGGATGAGGAAACCTGCTGGCTGTCTGGAGGGGGCCTGGGAGGGTCATATGCATTGATGGAACTTTGTAGAACTTGAGGAGCTGGCTGGAAACGCAGAGTGTGCTCATCTGCCAGCCTCGTTTCTGGAGGTCGGCGTGGCTCCTTTTAACAGGGTGAGAGGCGGTGTAGAGTGAGGCACGGCTCTGGGGCTCAGTCCCCTACCTGTGAAAGGGGTATGACAATAAAAGGACCCCCCGAAGGCTTGTTGTGAGGGGAATGAACCAGCGGGAGCCCAGCAGTGTTGACTGTTACTCCACACAAGTTGGTTGGGCGCCGTCTCGGTGCCCAGGGCCCAGGGACAAGATTGTACAGCCCCTGCCTTCAGGGGCCCAGTTCTCAAGGGGTGGTCCCAAGACCCTTCCAGGGGGCCACGAGGTCAAAACTGTTTTCATAGTAATGCTAAGACGTTGTTGGCTGTTTTCACTGTGTTGATATTTGCAACAGATGGTACAAAAGCCACAGTGCTTAAAAGTGCTGATGTCTTAGCACGAATCTGGGTGGTGGCCCCAAACCGGACCAGGATCCTGGTATTCCTCACCACCGAGCACTTGCAGGAAAGAAAAAAGCCAGTTTCACTAAGAATGTCCTTGATGAGCCAATAAAAATCATTAACTTTATTAAATCGCTATCCTTGAGTACACATCTTTTTAATATTCTGTGTGATAAAATGGGAAGTAGATATAAACCATTTCTGCTGCATCCCCACATACGGTAATTGTCTCAACAGCACTTATGTGATCGCTTGAGTCGGAAGCTAAAACAGCCATTTTCTCATGGAGCACCATTTTTACTTCAAATAGCAACTGTAGACAAACTATAGCTATTTTTCTTGAGCATTTGACATACATTTTCTTGACAGTGAATGAAGTGGGCAGATCGCTTCAAGGAAAATAACTGATGGTATTTGTTGCCAGTGATAAAATTTGAAGTTTCAAGCAAAAATCTGAATTTTGGATCACTTTGATCTGCAACTCTGAGCTTGAGAGTTTCCCAATACTTAAAGACTTTTATTTCCAAATGGCCAATGCACGGTGTTACAGGTCGTACATGGGTCAGAGATCCATTCGAAGTGCAGGCTAGCCCAGTGGATCTTCATGTCACAGAGTATAAAAAGTTTGTTGATAAGGTTTCAGATTCTGGACTTCAGTTGACCCTCAGGGATCTACCACTTGTCGAGGTCTGGTGCTCTATCAGAGAAGAATGTCCACAGAAACGGGAAAGGCTACTGGAAAGCTCCTCCCTTTTCCAACTTCATGTCTGGGTGAGGCCAGATTTTCTTTATCCACTTCAACCAAAGCCACATGATGTAGAAGCAAGTCTGAGGATCCCGCTGTCTTCTTTTAAGCCAGACATTGAAAGAGATTTGCAAAAATGTAAAGCAGTGTTACTCTTCTCTCTTGTGTTTTAAAAAATTATCTTTCACAAAAATATATTACTTATAGTAGCATGTACTGAGTTTATTATTTTTACTTTAAATAAATATAAAAATCAGTTTTTATTTCTAATATGGCAAAATATTGTTAAACCCACATAAACAAAAGCTCTTTGGGATCCCAAATAATTTTTAAAGAGTGTAAGGGGATCCTGACACCAAAAATGTTGAGAACTAGTGGTCTAGTACATGTGGGGTGGGAACAGGCAAACAGTTGTCCCCAGCAGAGTGAGTGCTGATGTGAGTCTGTGCAGCATGGGAGGAAGGTTGGGTGAGGGCTGCAAGGTGGAAGGGCAAGCCAGGAGGGCTCCCAGGGGGAGGTGTCCTTGTAACTCAACTAAATGTGCCTGACAGATTGTCCAGGTTACTGAAATAGGGAGGCTGGTATGAGGAATCTCCAAAACAGCAGGGAGATCCCCAGAAACCCATGTGAGAGGTTAATTGAGACCAAAACAGCTGAACAACTCAAACTGTTTCCCCCAGATGAAAACACTTAGGCCTTTATGTACTCCTCTCCCATCCCCAACTCCAGGGGCTCAAGTCCACATGTACCCAATGTGGTCAGATCCAGAGGCCCCAGCATGGCCTTGTCCCTCTGACCCCTCGCAGACAGGCCTGTGGGACACGCTGGCCAGAATTGGGCCATTCACCAAGACTATGTCCTGTCCACCCCCTACCCCCCAGATCCCCATGCCAGAGCCAGCACAGGCCTGCTCTCCTCTCAAGGGGCCCTTCCTAGAGGCTTTATCAGTTTCCAGTTTGCAGTCAGCCTGGGGGACAGAGGAGGAGGAGAAACTCTTGGCCCCAGGGGAGGAGCTGGGCTTTTTATCACTGAGTCCTTGGGGCCTCAGTCTCCAACTGGGGCGTGAGGTGGGCAGGCCCGGTGCTCTCCAGGTCCCTCCCAGCCCCAGATCCCCCATCACACGGCCTTGGTGCAGTGACAGAGCTCCTTGCCCCTCACAGTGGGGCCGGCCGAGTTACCAGCAGGAAGTCAGGAAGGGTACGCTGGCTGCCCTGGGGTGGGGGCGGCAACAGGAAGAAATTCCGTGAAGCCTAAATGTCAAATATTCACTCTCCCCTCTCTGATCTCCCCCTTGGCTTTGAGAGCCAGGACTCCACAGTCATGGCCTCGTCTTCCTCTGCTCCCAACCCCTCCCCTCCTCTGGGGGGCGGGCTGCCTTCAGCCCCCATGGCTCCACTCAAGTGGCTTTAATGAGTCAGTAGTGACTGCTGACCTCTGGCCCCGGGGGCCCGCCCTTGGACAGTCTGCACCCCGCTTGGCTTCTGCGCAGTGTTCCTACTTACCTTGGCCCTGCAATTTCTCCACAGGGGACTCCCCTGGGCCTCCGCCCACCTTGCTGGCCCCCCACATCTTCAGCACTTTTGCTTACCCTCCACCCTCCTGCTGTCTGATGCCCCGGGGACCGCCCTTGACCCTGAATCTGTCAGAAACACATGCAGTAAGTGAGGAAGACTTGACTGACAGCGGGGCTTTGTTTTCTCATACACAAGTCTGGAGGTGAGAGCCCAGGCCTGGCCCGGCTGCCCACGGATGCCATACTGTCCCTTTTAGCTGCAAGGTAGGCTGGGAGGGTGAGTCTGTTTTATTGGTGTGATACTGTGATTTCTGATAAGAAATGTATATTTGGTCTTCATCTCCTTTTCTGGCCCAGAGCTCCTAAAACCCTTGGAATTTCTAAGTGAGAGCAATAAAGGTGTCTTCTGTTATGTTAATGAAGTGACTTTTGGGTCCAACCTTGGGATGGGGGCTGGTTGCCAGGAGAGTCAACCGTGTGATTGGAGGGTTGGAACCTTCAGTCCCGCCCCCCTGATCCCCCAGGAGGGAAGAGGGGCTGGAGGTTGAATTATTGCCAGTGGCCAATGATTGAATCCATCACGACTTTGTAATGAAGCCTCCGTGAAACCCCAAAAGGACGGGATTCAGAGAGCTTATTGGCGGTGAGCTGGCGGAGAGGTGGGGAGAGCAACACACTCCCCATACCTTGCCCTACGCACCTCCTCCATCTGGCTGTTCCCGAGTTATGTCTTATAATAAACCGGTCATCTAGTAAGTGAAATGTTTCTCTGAGGTCTGTGAGCAAACTGATGGAACCCAAGGAGAGGGTGGTGGGAACCACCGATTTACAGCCGGTCAGTGACAACCTGGACTTGTGATTGGTGTCTGAAGGAGGTGGGGGCAGTCTTGTAGGACTGAGCCCTTGACCTGTGGGATCTGATGCTATCTCTGGGTAGATGGTGTCAGAATTGAGCTGAATGGTAGGACACCCAGCTGGTGCGGGAGAACTGCTTGGTGCTGTGGAAAACCCCCAGACATTGGAACTGGTGTCAGAATCGTAGTTGGGCACAGAGTGGATGGTGGGTCAGTAACTACCTCTGATGGGCACAACCGGCTTCTCTTGGAGAGTCGTCTCCTCCTGCGGGCCCTCCAGGCTGATGCCTCCTAAATTGGTTTGAGCCACCAGCTTCCCTCCTGGGCTCCTGAGCAGTAATTCCAACTGCCCGGTCCAGTTTCCCCTTAAACCCACAGGTCCCAAACCCAACCAACCAAGATGAGCTTCTCTTCCTACAGTTCTCTTGCTCGTCCAAATTGGAAACAGCAGCTCCCTCTCTCTCTGTCCCCCACATCCAATGCCATGCTTCTGTCCTGGCAATGTCCTCGAAGAGTAGCCGGCTCCCATCCCGACCCTCCCAGGCCATCTCTCTGCCTCCAGCATCCCTCCCCTCTGTGCTGGGCCATACTGTCTAGAATGCATATCTGTCTGCTCAAAGTGTTTCCTGACGCTCTGGGACCCCATGGTCTGGCCCAGCCCACTCTTGTGGCCTCTGACCCCCTTCTGAATTCAGATCCGTCACATCTCTGTACCCCCTAAGACAGGTGCACCCTCGCACACGCCCACACACGTGTACACATGCGCCCATATGCTCTGCTTTGCTCTAGCTTGGGTGGACCCTCACCATCCCCATTCCAGGAACACCTCCTATATCTTTTTTGCCTTCGTAACTTTACCCGTGCTCTGCCCACTGCTGGGAATGACCTTCCTGCTCCAGTCCTAGTTCAGATACTTCATTTGTAAAGAACAGGGACACACTCAATTTACCTTAATCAAAGGTTCAGTGAAGGATATGTGTGGACGGGGACTGAGGGCCCGCGACATGGTGGGGACTGGGGACTTGTCCTCGTGAGTGTCTCCTGTCCTGGGTGGGTCCCCCCAACCTGTGCACAGTCTACTTTCCTTGTGCCACCAGCCAGCTCTCCACTCATCCATCACTCACAGAAAGTGCTGTCTCATGACTTTGATTCCGTGCTGCACGTCATGGCCTCCCCCAGCACTTCCTCTGCCCCTCCTCCACTGATGACTGCCCTGTCCACTGCACCTTGGCCTGATCAAGCTCCTGAGCAGACGCCAGGCCAAGTCATAGGTCAAAGCAGCCTCCGTCACTAGCGATTGGGTGCCCCTACTCAGGTGCCCTCACTGGTCCACTCAGGGGAGACCATGAGATCATGTGGTCCTCACCAGGCTGACCTTCCAAAGGGGCCAGGATGGGGTTGTGGGGGCAAGGAGCAATGACCCCCCAGCAATCCTGTGCCCATCTCCCCAAGTCCTCTGCTCCATCAAGGCCCCTCAAATACAACCTCTTCCAAGAAGCTGAACTTCCTCGCACTTCCTGGCTGCCTGGCACAGGGGCTGTCTTGGAAAGAAGGCCTAGGGCAGGAAGGTGGAGAGAAGAGGTGGGCCAGTAGGCCTGGAAACTTCCCCAGCTTTGGCCACATCAGAGGTCAGAGATGGAGGAGGCGTGGGGCTCGTGTGCCTGCTGGGGAGAACAGAGGCAGCGAGGTGTCTCCCTGTGGACAGGGCACCAGCCCCATCCTGCACCTTCACTCCCCCTCATTACCTGCCGCCCTGTGGGCTGCTCATGTGTGAGCCTTGCTGGCTCCACTCAATCCTTTTACAGAGGACACTGAGGCCCAGAGATCTCAGCCAAGGTCATGCTCGTGGGGGCTGCGCCCAGGACCCGAGTCCCTGTGGGGCCCTGCCAGCCACCCGCTCTCCTCTCTGTCCCACCCCGGGGCTTGCTGGGGGCTCGTCCTCTCCCTCGGGAATGAGGCTCCATCCAGGTCCCCTTCCCCTCCTCCCAGCCAGCGCAGGACAGAATCCAGTAAATAACATGCTGCCCATCGATCGGAGGTCACTCGGGCCAGGGCCGATCGATGGCCGCAGACAGCTGGGCAGGCGGGTAATGAAGTGCCAGCTCCTTGGCGGGGGTGCTGCTGGCCCTGGGATTTAATCCCCTCACCTCCTGGACAAGGCTCAGCTCCCATGACAGGAGGGAAGACAGATGAGGCTCTGAGGCCAGTGTGGAGGGGTGGGGGTCGCGTGGGGGGAGGGGGGCAGGTGGAGCTGGCGAAGCTCACTGGGGGCGCAGGCCCTCTTCACTCCCACGGGCGCCTCCCCAGCCAGGCTTCCCTTAGGGACTTCCCAGAGGAATGCGCACCCCCACCCCACCCCTGCCCACCCTACAAAGCACATTCCACACGGTGCACTTGTCCCTGCAGGCATAAGGCTGTCTGCCCCTCTAAAATGAGGGTGCTTGGGGGTGTGGAAGACACGTGAGACTAAACATTGTTGAACACCTAGTCTGTGCCAGCTCAGTGTCCTCTTATTCAGTCTTCACAGCAGTCTGGCTGCATAAAAATTATGATGCCCGTTCTATAGACAAGGAAACAGCCTCAGAGAGGAAGAGACGTTTAACAATTAGCGCTGACCCATAATGGACTGGACCAGGCAAGCTTGTAAGGTGGTGAGTTCTCCGTCACTTCAGGTATTCAAGCAGAGGCTGAAGGACTCACCGTTGGGGGGCTTGGAGGAATTCTTTCACAAGGTGGGCTTTGGACTCCATAGTCCTGGGGTCCTTTCCAACTCTAAGCCTGTATGAGTCTTTGGGAAACAAGGAATGTGCTGGATTTCGGGGGCAGGGCTCCCGGCCCAAGTGGAGAGATCACTAAGTGAGATGTGGCTGCAAAGCCTGTGGCTTCCAGACTCCTATCTGCAGATCCCCGGGGGGGTCGGGAGGCCCTGCAGGGTCCACAAATGTTTGACTCCAGTTCATTTTCAATACCATTTTTACAATAAAACAGCATTTTTTTCACTTTCATTTTTTCATTGAAGTATAGTTGACATATAACTGTAAATTAAAGGTGTACAACATGTTAACTTGAAACATTTATATATCATAATGTGATTGCCACTGTAGCCATAATTAGCACCTGCTCATTTTACTTAAAAAAAATTTTTTTCAAACAGTATTTAAAAACAAATACAGGCTGGCAATTATGTTATAGAATTTTTAACCCATTCGAAATCACAGAGAGGCTGCTTCGAGTGGACCTGGGGCTAAAGGGTCTCCTGCATCCGTATTTAATTGAAGAGTATTGCAAGGAGGGATAATGTGAGACACAAAAAACCCGCTTTTAACTGGCAGTTACTTATCCAGTTATCGTTGTCACACTTGTATGAATAAATAATAGTGAGCAACACAAACAAAATGTGGAGACAAGCTGCAGGCTGAGGCCCCGTCACTGATAATTCCATATTTTCGTCTTATATTCGACAAAACGGCCTTGTTTTCATTTTATCTAATCTTATTACAGTTGTTCTCTCTTATTACAATAAGAATATGGCACTCGTGCGAACACATCCAGTGCACTTATACTAACAAAATAGGACTTTTATCTGCTTTGCACAATGTGATTCTACTTAGATTTCATTTGAGAAAGGAGCTCTGTTGTTGGAAATGCTGGGATGTCACCACGGCCAAGTGACCCAGGCTGCCGCCCCCAGGTCCTTTCCAAGCAAGGTGGGGTGAGGGGCTGGGACTCGGGTTTACAGCCCCTGCCTGTCCTTACACACAGGCCACAGCCTCGGCGAGCCGGGCCCTTGGTTCCAGGTGACAGCACCCATGTACACACCTGACTCTGAGTCCCAAGCCCATGGCCAGTGGCTGGGGAGGAGCCTGAGCAGTGTACTGTGGGGACAGGGATAAACGGCTGCTGGAGCGTCCTGGCCGGTTCTTCTCTAGGAGGGAGGTCTGCGGGAGAGGCAGCAGTGGGGATGGGGGAAGCGCAGTCAGCTACAGAGAAGGCTGTGTGCAGGCCCCTGACGCAGGGGCCGTGTGTAAGCAGAAATGATGAGGGAGCAGAAGCCACAGGTCAGAGAAAAGTACCAAGATCAGGAGGTCCCCAGCTGGGGTCAGAGGGACTGGAGGACAGGAACTGGTCTCCATCTAGGTGGGAAATGCATCCAGTCCTTCTTCGTGCTCTGTCCAAGAGGACCAGAAGCTGCGGCTACCCTGGGCCCTGAAGTGTCTTTCCTTCCAGAATTCCCTTCTGTAGCCTGTCAGGCTTTAAGGCCATTTATGGGGCCACAAAGATGCCTGTTGGCCTCATTTCTATCCTGTGTGTCTGCCCTACCAACTCTCTGACCTTGACGTGGAAAAAGCCCATCTGGCCTGACCAGCAAGATCCAAGGCCCCCTCTCCAAACAGCCCCCAGGGATGGCCCTGAATCACTGAAGGTTTGGGGGTCAAAATGCCAACCTCATTTCTTATCATTTGCTCCTTCTCTTCCTGCCCATCACAATCCTGGTCTTAGGTCTGCCTCTCCAACCCCCCAAGCACGCTCCTACCTCAGGGCCTTTGCACTTACCATGTCCTCCACTTGGAAGTTCCTTCCTGCAAAGTTTGCACAGTGGGCTGCTTCTCAGGCTCAGGTCTCAGCTCAGATGTCACCTCCCCAGACAGCCTCCCCTGACCACCTCATCCAATGTAGCTACCCCCACCCCATCACCACCCATTCCATCACTTGGGTTCGCTTTTCTTCGTGGCACACGTCACGTTTTCTACAATTATCTTGTTTACTGACTTGTTTTCTGGAGTGTTTTGTTTCTCCACACCAGAACATCAGCTCCACAGGGCAGGGACATTGTCTGTGGTGTTCACTGCCGGGTCCCCAGCCTCCAGCACCGCGCCTGGCCCACAGTAGGCACTCAATAAATGTGTGTGGAATCAAGGAGCTCAGAGCCTTGGAGTTGTGCACGCTTTTCAGGATGATTTCCTGAGAAATGGGTGACTATTTTTAAGCCCAGGCGCTTGGAGCCTTGAATGGGAAAACGGAGGAAGGGGCTTGAGAAGAGGGGAAGGGTGGCTGGTGGACAGTGAGGACTTGGTATGTGGGGGTAGCGGGGGTTCTGCGGTGTGTGAAGACCTAACAGCTGCTCTGGGGGACAGGCCGCTGGAAGGTGGAAGGTTCCAGGTCTGATGTGAAGGGAGGAAGCCAGGGCGAGGGGGCACAGAGGAGGGGGAAGACAAGGCCCTGTCCCTGGCCCTCTTCAGACCCCACTTCCTGGGGCTGGAGGCCCAGAGCTGGCTACTTACTCAGCTGAGAGAAAGGGGGAAAGAGAAATGCAGGGAGGAAAAATCAAAGGGCTTTTAATATCTCAAAATACTATCTAGTCACATTATTGTCCAGTGGACCCGGCTGAAGTCAGCTCTGCATTTCTCAGAACCCCTAGGGGAACGCCATCTGTCTCTGTGGGGGCCACACCCCTCAGAGGACGGGTCCACTGGCTCTGCTGGGGGTCTGGGAGGGCTCTGAAGGATGGGCAGAGTTTTAGCTGGTGAAGAGAGAACAGAAACCTGAGTTGAGAAACTGCGTGAGCACAGGCCAGGAAGTGGGTCCATGCAGGGAACGTTCAGGAAAAGTGTCTAGACTGGTGTGGCTGGCCTGGGGAAGGAGGAGCAGAGGGACAAGCAGGCCACAAGGGAGCCAACACTTGACCAGGTGATGGGGAGGTTTCCCGCCCTCAGGCCTGGCTGCCCCCAGGTGAGGGATGCCAGGGCTGAGAGGGGTTTACAGAAATTTGTTCTCTATGCTCCCCTCACCTCCTCAGACACAGCCGTCCTTTCATCTGGGCCGGCCCCGCCCACCTCCCCACTTCTAATCTCGTTCAGCTCGGCAATTAAATTTTAAAGGCCCATCAGCACAGTCCCTCGCAGTGCGGCTGGCCTGTCCGAGCGGCAGAGACCAGGGAAGTGGGGTGCAGCGCTGGAGGGGGTGTGAGGGGGTGAGGGCAGGGGTGTGGGAGACACAGGCCTGTGTGCACCGCTGCACTCAGAAGTGTGAGGAGGGGAGGGTTCTGAGAGGCTAGGGTCTTCCCAGACGGAATTCTTCAATAGACTGGATGGCAACTCTGGGCTCCGCCTGGGGCTGCGGACCCACCGAGGCAGAAAATTAGTGAACACAGCCGCCGCCCCCGCCGCCCTCTTGCCCCTGGGCCCGGCCTGCTTCTGCTTACTCTCCTGCCCACCCAGGGCTGGCAGGGACATTTCCACATAGCAGGGACATGCCCCTGGGCAGGGAGCCTTGGAGTTTGTGGGAGGAGGGACGGGAAAGCCTCAGAGACTTGGCAGACCATCTCGGACTATTGGAAGCCCCATTCTGCCACTTATTAGCTGAGCCGTGTGGGACAGGTTACTTAACCTCTCTGCCCTCAGTCCACTCATCCGTGTAATGGGGTCATGGTGAGGCTCATGGAGGTGATGTACGTAAAACACTTGGCTTGATAATCAGCCCATAGCAGGAGCTCAACAGAAAAAGTTCCTTTCCTCCCTCACAGATAATCAGGGCTCCTGTGCCGACGGGTGGAGGAGGGGGTGAGTGGGCAGCCATAATAACAGTGGTAACCAAGCAGTTCCTGACTTCCATGGCCGGAGGGTGCACGGGACTGTGGGCTGACTGGAACTGGGGGGTGTGGCATCAGGAAAAGAGGCCCCAAGGACTGGCATCATGGGGGGAAACTCGGTCCCTGTGTGCTCTTCGGCAGGTCACTTAGCCTCTTGGGCCTCAGTTTCCTCTCCTATAAAATGGGCGCGGTGCCGACTTCACAGGGTATCACGCGGCTTGGTGAGCTGAAATGCCGAGCCCCAGGCAGAGCAGCAGGTGCCCTGGAGATTCTGTCTGTCTCACCCACAGAACGCCAGGTGGCCCCCACCTGGGGCAACCCAGGGGAGAGGAGCAGCTGGGGAGAGGCGGAGGGGGACCAGGAGAGGTGGGCACACTGCGGAGGGAATGAGGAGCGCGATTCTGGGGGACAAGGGCCTGGCCTGATGTCTGGGCTGAGTCCCAGGCTTGTGTCTGGGGGCAGCGGGCCACCGCTGGCTCCCTCCTCACCCTATTCCAATCCGACCTCCCTCCTGGTGGGTGGTGGGTGGGGCTTGAGGAGGAGGAGGGTGAGAGGGGCCCGTCTGTGGGAGGGGAGTCTGACGCGGGATCCCATATTCATCAGACAAATACGACTGGAACACCTACTGTGTGTCAGGCACTGCGCTGGGCGCCGGGGACACAGCAGTGACCATGGACGGCAAAGATCCCGTCCTTGTGGAGCTGAAGGTAAAGGCTATGTGAGGGTCAGTGCTGTGGACAGGAGGGCACAGCAAATGTGCAGTGGCAGGAGAGGGGGTGCTGGGCCCTTAGGGAGGCCTCTCTGAGAAGGCGACATCTGAGCAGAGCCCTGAAGCAAGCAAGGAAGCCATGTGGGTATTTGGGGGAAGAGCATCCAGCAGAAGGAACAGCCCGTGCCAAGGCCCTGAGGTGGAGTGCGGCTGGCCTGTCCGATCAGCAAGAGAGCCGGGAAGTGGGGTGCAGCGCTGGAGGGGGCGTGGGGGAGGTGAGGGCAGGGGTGTGGGAGAGACAGGCCTGTGTGCACCGGGGTTCACTCAGAAGAAGAGAGGGGTGAGGGGGTTCTGAGAGGAGAGGGACAGGGTCTGACGGGACGCTGCCAGGTCTCTGTGGCCTCTGAGGGGAAAATGAGTGGAGAGGGCAGGTGGAGGAGGCGGGCCAGTGAGGAAGCTACTCCAGGTGTCCGGGTGGGAGGTGATGGGGCCCCCACTAGGGTGGGGACAGTGGAGGTAAGAGAAGGGCTGGGATTCTGGATATGTTTTGAGGGTAGAACCGGCTGGAAGCACAGAGCCAGGGGGAGTGGGGATGGTCTGTCTCCCTTTAGCCTCTGGCGGCCCATGCCTCCCATCTAGCACATGCCCCTCCCTCAGCACCCTGACTCTCTGTTGGAGGACTGGCCCCTCTGCCCCTTACAGGAACCTTCTGGAAGCAGCCCGTGGTCTGGAGAGAATCTTCCCTTGGGTCCTTTCCTCCCTGTTCATTACCCATCCCAAATGCCCTTGCACCTTGCTGTCCACCCTTGGGGCTGAGGCCTTGACTGGGGCTGGGAGGATGGCTCAGCCCCCAGCTGGAGGAGAAGGGTCTGTGTGTGTGTGCTGGGGCGTGGGGGTGGGGGTTGGGGGGCATTTCTGCCACAGTGGGAGATCCTGCCCGGGTTGGGGGTAGTGACTGGATCTTTAAGGCTGAGGCGGTGGTAATGGACAGTCAGAAGAAAGAGGTGCAGCCTTGGGGGAAGGCGTCCCTGCAGCCTCCTCACCCCCAGCCTTCAGCTGGGGCGCCCCCTACCCTGACTGCCCACGGCCTGGGGGGCCTCCAGGCCCCGCGTCCCCAGCCTTGCTCCCGGACCCCGCCCTCCTGCCCCGGGCCCCCGCACAGGTTGGGATGCTGGGGCGGGGCCTCGGGAACAATCGATGCCCGCCCTGACATCCAGCAAATTGCCGGGCGCACCCAGCCTGCCCTTTCCCCGGCGCTCCCGCGCCCCCGGGAATTACATGGCGAGAAATCAGCCTTGTTTTCCTTTTTCCTCACAAAGGAATAAATGAAAGGTTTCCAAATTGCTTCAAGAGGGGGCTCGGCCTCTCGCTTCCTGCGCAGACGCGGGTGCCTTTCGGACGCTGTCCCCACGTGGGCGCGCTGGGAGGGGAATGGGGAGATGGAGCTGTGCCTCTCCAACAGAGGTCCCAAGATCAGCCCGCCCGCCCCCAGGCCTCTGGGGTCATGTTGAAATGCAGATTCCCGGGAGGCCCCGACCTCTTGCGTCAGCACTCCCTCCATCCCGTGTTTTTGAGGCGCACAAATTTGAAGACAACCAGAGACAGGTGTGTTCTGAGGTTTACTTTACAATCTACGTTTTTAACTTATGGTCCTTGGGAACCATGACAAGTTCAGGGGCAGTTGGGACTGAGGAGGGGAGGGGTGAACTCGTTAGGTTGGGCCAGCTGCCCATCAGCTGGGGTGGGGGGAGGAGGAAGAGGTTAGGGGGTGCCTGTTGGCACACTCCCTTCACAACTCACAAGTGCTGGCTGCAGAGAAGCAGAAGGAAGCCTGCAGTGAAGGGGACCCAGCCTGGGCAAAGGCCCTGAGGCAGGAGAGAGCCTGCACCTAGCCTGAGGAAAGGCTAATTGGCGTGGGGCGCAGAGTGAAGTGTTGCTGGCGGGAGATGAGGCTGGCAGGTGGGCTGGAGAGCCTGCGGATGCAGAGTTTGGCTTTTGTTCGAGACCACTGGGAAGCTGTTCAAGATTCTCAGCAGGAGAGTGATATGGTCAAACTAAAAACAGTTTTAAGGACCAGCCCTGGTGGCCTAGTGGTTAAGTTCGGGCACTCCCCTTTGGCTGCCAGGGCTGGTTTCCGGGCACGGAACTACACCGCTTGTCTGTCAGTAGCCATGCTGTGACAGAAGTTCACATACAAAAAAGAGGCAGATTGGCAACAGATGTTAGCTCAAGGCGAATCTTCCTCAGCAAAAATAAAAATAAAAAAGAAAGTACAGTAAAATTGACTTTTTGGACAGTGTATAGTTCTATGAGTTTTAACACATGCATAGGTTCATGTAACCACCACCACAGTCAGGACACTGAACAATTCCATCAGCCAAAAATTTCCTTTGTGTCGACCCTTCCTAGTCATCCCACCCTCTGCCCCTAACCCCAGGCAACCACTGATCTGTTCTCCATTGCTGTAGTTTGCCTTTTCCAGAATGTCATATGAATGGAATCTTACAGTATGTAACCTTTTGAGATTGGCTTCTGTCACTCAGCGTAAAGGCTTTGAGATTTATCCAAGTCGCTGCATGTACCAAGTCCCTTTTTATTGCTGAGCAGTGTGCCGTGGAATAGATGCACCACAGTCTGTTTATCTCTCACGTACTGAAGGATACTTGGGTTGTTTCCAGTTTGGTGATTATGAATGTAGCTGCTATAAACATTTGTCTACAGTTTTTTGCATGAACATGAGTTTTCATTTCTCTAGAGTAAATATCCAGGAGAGGTATTGCTGGGTCATGTGATACGTGGACATTTAGCTTTATGAGAAACTGCCAAACCGTCTTCCAAAGTGGCTGTACAGTTCCCACCAGCAGTGGATGAGAATTCCAGTTGCTCTGGAATTCACCTGCCTCAGGTTTTTTTATTTTAGCCATTCTCTGGGTGTGTGGCGGCATCTCACTGTGATTTTAATTCACTTTTCTCTGGTGACTAATGATGTTGAGCATCTTCTCATGTGCATATTTGGCATTCATATATCCTCTTTGGTGAAATATCTATTACAGTCTTTTGCTCATTTTGAAACTTGATTTTTTTTTTACTGTTTAGTTTTGAGAGTTCTTTATATATTCTAGATATAAGTCCTTTGTCAGATATGTGATTTGCAAATATTTTCTTCCTAGTCTGTAGCTTGTCTTTTCATTCTCTTAATAATGCCCTTCACAGAGCAAAAACTTTTAATTTTGATAGAGTCCACTTTATCAATTTTTTTCTTTTATGGATTGTGCTTTGGCGCCGTATCTAAGAACTCCTTGCCTAACTCCAGGTTGCAAAGATTTTCTCCTATGTTTCCTTCTAAAAGTTTTATAGTTTTACTTTTAACATTTAGATTTATGATTCATTTTGCATTTATTTTTGTTTAAATTGTGAGGTTTCGGTTGAGGTTCTTTTTTGCGTGTAGATGCCTGCTGTTCCAACACCATTTGTTGAAAAAACAACGCTTTCTTCATCGAATTGCCTTTGCACCTTTGTCAAAAAGTCAGTTGACCAAATTTGTGTGGGTCTATTTCTGGGCTCTCTATTCTGTTCCACTGACCTATGTGTCTATTCTTTTGCTAATTTCACCCTGCCTTTATTTTTGTAGTTTATGAAGTCTTAAAATTGGGTAGTGTGATTCATCCAACTTTTTCTTTTTCAAAATTGTCTCAGCTATTCTAGTTCTGTTGTCTTTCCATTAAACTTTAGAATCAGCTTGCTTATATCTACAGAAAGATCTCACTAGGATTTTGATGGAAAGAATTGACGTTTAACTAAATTGAGTCTTCCAGTTCATGAACACGGTATGTCTCTCCATTTATTTAGGTCTTCTTTGATTTCTTTCATCAGCATTTGTAGTTTTCAGCATATAGATCCTGCACATGTTTTGTTATATTAATACCTAAGTATTTTATTTTGGGGAACTGTTGTAAACGGTATTGCTTTTTAATATTTTGGTTTCCAAGTGTTTATTGCTGGTATATAGACATATGATTGATTTTTGTGTGTTGACTTTATATCCCGCAACCTTGCTAAACTCAATTCTGTTGTCTACAAATGGAGACTGTTTTATTTTCCCCCTTCCAATCTGTGTGCTTCTTATTTCTTTTTCTTGCCTCAGTGCACTGACCAGGACTTCCTGTACTACGGTGAATGGGAGTGAGAGGATGGGCATCCTTACCTTGCTCCTAATCTTAGAGAGAAGCATTCAGTCCTCTATTATTAAGTATGATGTTACTTGTAGGTTTTTTGTAGGTGTCCTTTATCAGGTTAAGGAAGTTCCTTTCTATTCCTAATTGGCTCAGAGCTTTTATTATGAATGGATGTTGAAGTTTGTCGCATGCTTTTTCTGCCTCAATTAATATGATGGTTTTTCTTCTTTAGCCTATTAATATGATGGATTACATTGATTGATTTTCAAATACTGAACCAGCTTTGCATTCCTGGGATAAACTCCACTTGGTCATGGTATATTATTCATTTTATATATTGCTGAATTCTATTTGCTAATATTTTGCTGAGGATTTTTGTATCTATGCTCATGAGGAATATTGGTCTCTAGTTTTCTTGTACTAGCTGTGTCTGGTTTTGGTATCAAGGTAACGCCGGTCTCGTGAAATAGGTTGGGAAGTGTTCCTTCTTCTACATTCTGGAAGAGATTGGTGTTATTTCTTCTTTAAATGCTTGGTAAAATTTGCCAGTGAAGCTATCTGGGCTGGAATACTTCTTTTTTGGAAGGTTTAAAATTATAAATTCAATTTCCTTAATAGATATAGAACTCTTCGGATCATCTACTTCATTTGAGTGAGTTTTGGTAGTTTGTGGCTTTCAGGGAATCAGCCATCTAGTTGTTGAATATAATGTGTGTAGAGTTGGTAACAGTATCCCCTCATTTTCCTTCTAATGTCAGACTCCGTAACGATATATCTCTTTCATTACTAATACTGATAATTTGTGTCTTCTCTCTTTTTTTCTTTGTCAATTTGGCTAATGGTTTATCAATTTTCTTGATCTTTTCAAATAATCAGATTTAGGTTTCATTGATTTTCTCTATTGTTTTTTCTGTTTTCAATTTCATTGCATTCTGCTCTTTTCTTAATTCCTTCCTTCTGCTTGCTTTGGGTTTATCTTACTCTTTTCCCCTCTAGTTTTGTAGTTTCTCAAGATGGAACATGGATTGATGTTTTGAGACCTTTCTATTTTTCTAATATAAACATTTTAATGTTAAGAATTTCTCTCTAAGCCCTGCTTTAGCTACATCTCACAAATTTTGGCTTGTTATAATTTTATGTTTGTTCAGATCAAATATCTTCTAATGTCCGTGAGACTTCCTCTTTGACTCATGGATAATTTATAAGTGCGTTGCTTTATTTCCAGTGTTTGGAGATTTACCAGTTACCTTTTTGTTATTGACTTTTAATTTAATTCCACTATGGCCAGAGAGCATACTTTGTATGACTTCAACTTTTTAAATTTGTTAAGGTTTGTTTTATGACCCAGAATGTGGTCTATTTTGGTGAATGTTCTATGTGCTCTTGAAAAGAATGTGTATTCTGCTGTCGATGGGTGGAGTGTTCTATAAATGTTAATTAGATCCAGTTTGTTGATAGTGTTGCTCAGTTGTATATTCTTACTGATCTGCTTTTCCTATCAATTACTGAAAGGAGTGTTGAAATCCCCACTTATAAATGTAGATTTTGTCTCTCTCTCTGTTCAATTCTATCAGTTTTTGCTTCATATATTTTGAGGCTCTGTTGTTGGGTGCAAACATATTTAAGAGTGTATGTCTTTCACTGCTGGTGGGAATGCAAACTAGTGCAGCCTCTATGGAAAACAGTATGGAGAGTCCTCAAAAAATTAAAAATAGAAATACTGTATGATCCAGCAATACCACTCTTGGGCATCTACCCAATGGGCGTGAAATCAACCATCACAAGACGCGTATGCACCCCTATGTTCATTGCAGCATTATTCACTATAGCCAAGAAGTGGAAGCAACCCAAGTGTCCCTCAACTGAAGATTGGTTAAAGAAGATGTGGTATATACATACAATGGAATACTACTCAGCCATAAGAAAAGACACAATTGTCCCATTTACAACAACATGGAAGGACCTAGAGGGTATTATGTTAAGTGAAATAAGCCAGAGAGAGAAGGACAGACACTGCATGAACTCACTCATATATGGAATATAAGTGAACACACGGACAGAGAGAACTGATTGGTGGTTACCAACGGGCACAAGGGGTGAAGGGTTACATCCACAAGGTGACAGACAAACAAAAATGTACAACTAAAACCCCACAGTGTTATAAACTAAGACATCAATAAAAAAAAAAAAGAGTGTATGTCTTTTTTGGTGAATTGGCCCTTTAATCATCGTAAAATGTCCCTCTTTATCCCTGGTAATTTTCCTTACTCTGAAATCTATCCTATCTGATATTAAAATAGCCACTCTAGCTTTCTTTTGATTACTCTTTGCAACATATATCTTTTCCATTCCTTTACTATTAACTATATCATAAAGTGGATTTCTTATAGACAACATATTGTTGAGTCTTGTTAGTTTACCTCTTCTGATAATCTCTGGTTTTTAATTGATATGTTTAGATCATTTACATTTAATGTAATTATTGATATGCTTGAATTAGAGCTCCATTTTATGATTTGATTTCTATTTGTTCCTTCTGTTATTAGTTCCCTTGTTTCCTCCTTTTTGCTTTCTTTTGGATTATGTGATGATTTTTCTGTATTCTATTTTATTTATTTATTTATTTATTTTTTACTATATCTCCTTGTATACTTTTTTTTCAAGTGGTGGATCTGGTGATCATAATATATATACTTCACAGTCTACTTAGCAAATTTTGTTTGAACAAGGTCAGGCTACAATGTAAGGATGCAGGAGATCAGTTAGAATTAGGATTGCCAGATTTAGCAAATAAAAATACAAGATGATCCTTGAAATATTGCAGGGATTTCATGGAATTTTTAACTAGAAAAGAACATTTAAAAAATACAAGATGTCAAGTTACATTTGAATTTTAAATAAACAGTGAATAATTGTTTAGTTTAAGTATGTACCATGCACTATTTGGGACATACTTATACTAAAATAGAATCATTGTTGGGGGCTGGCCTGGTGGCATAGTAGTTAAGTTCATGCACTCTGCTTCAGCAGCCCAGGGTTCACAGGTTTGGGTCCTGGGCGCAGACCTGCGCACTGCTTATCAGGTCATGCTGTGGCGGCATCCTGTATACAAAAATAGAGGAAGATGGGCACAGATGTTAGCTTAGGGCTAATCTTCCTCACAGACACACAAAATCATTGTTTATCTGAAATTTGAATTTAACTGGGCATCCCTGTATTTTACCTGGTAACCCTAGTTAGGATGCTGTTTCGAGTGAAGGTGCCCAGGACAAGGCTTGGTGGTGATGAGGTAGGGACAAGTAGACTGATCCGAAAAGAGATTTAGGGGGCAAAGTCTAGAGGACTTGTGATAGATTGGACATGGGGGTGAGGGAGAGAGGGGTCAAGGATGACCCCACGGTGGTGTGTGACCCGTGCCCTCATTGGATGGAGACTGGTACCCTCACTGAGATGGGGAACCCAGGAGGAGGAGAGGGTTGAGGCTGTAGTGGGAGGTTTGGATGCACTGACTTTGAGACATCCAAGCGTTGGTGAAAGGCAGGTGGCTGGATATCTGGGTGTTTGCTTGGGGGAGAGGTCTGGGTTGGACACACACCGATGCAGATGTCTGGGGTTCGGGCGGACCCCAGAAAGAGAGCACATGTGTGAAGATGGGACAGGGCTCAGGGCCCTGCCTGAGGAGCCCCACACATAGTGGCCACGTAGAGGAGGAGGACCTGGCAGCAGAGGCTGAGATGAGACATCCCAAGAGGGAGGAGGGAAACCAGCAGAGCGTGTCTCAGGCGTGGGAGTGGGCAGTGGTGCCAAACACACCTGAGAGGTGAGCAAGGTGAGTCCTGGCAGCCAGAAGGGAAGTGGGGTTGAAGGACGTTTAATTTTTCCTTCTGATGCTAGAGACTTGAGCCTGTTGAAATGTAAATGACCCAGAAGAGAGGGAATAAGTGAACGTGGGGGAGAGACAGGTGGCTGGATTGTGGGGAATTCTCCAGAAGGTGGGAGGAATTACCCTGCAGAGTTGAGGGGGGCAAGCGTGACCTTGGCTGGGAGGAGGGACCGCTCCTCCATTATGTAACAAGAGGGACTGGCTTAATTTGGGTTCCCTGAAAGCAGAGTCTGTGGCAAGACCCGGTGCAAGTTCAACTCCAAGCTTAACTTGGAGACAAGTTTGTTTAGGAGGTGACCCCAGAAAATATAAACAAGGGAGTGGAAGGAATGAGAGAAAGAGGAAAAGCTACGGGGGGCAGGATTCTCTAGCTGGTTGCCACTGTGGGCAACTGGAGGTCAGTCCTCCTGGGGCCCTCTGAGGAATCTGCAGAATGCACCTCAGCGTTGTCCCTCAGAAGAACGTTTATCCGCCTGCTCCCATCTTCCACGGATGGGGGCTGTCCCAGGATATTGACCCCTACCCTTCGGTCTGCTGGGCCTATAGGCTGTGTGAGCCCCGCCCCTGCCCCCTTCCTAGAGAGTGGATGGGCCCTGCAGTGGGATGCTGCGGTCTGGAGGAGAACTGTCCACACATCTGCCGCTGGAGTCCCAGGAGGGCCGATGGGATGTGGAGCGGGGCACTTGAGTGATTATTACAGGGATGGGATGGGTGCTGAGCAGGCAGGGAGGTGGGGGTCACTGAGGGGGTTCCCCTCTACTGGCTTCTCTGGTTTGGGGGTAGGAGGAAGGAGGTTCTGTGTTGAGGGAGGTGGTGGAAAGGTCTGGGGCAGAGGAGAGAGGGCGTGGAGGGATGGACCTGTGCTTTGTAGGAGTGGGAGAGACCGGAGTAAGTGAGTTCAGATAGGTGGATTTTAGGGCAGGGCGAGGCTGGCTGAGGCTGCTGACCTTGAACTTGCCACCTGGCTGTCTGTGCAGCCGTGGAGCTTGGAGGAGTCGGGTCAGGGCTGGGGTTCTGCCAGGCAGCAAGCAGACTCTCTCCCTCCTGGTGCAGGGCAGGCCGTGCAGAATGGGGGCTCTTGCTCAGGGAGCCTGTGAGGAGACAGCAAGGGGGTAAGGGGGTGGAGGGGTGGGGGGCAGGGGCACCGAAGGCACAGTGAGTCAGGGGCCGGACCGGACTTTGGGGACCGTAGGGCATGCCCTGCCTCGCCTTGTTAGCAAACCCTGTTGCCTCCACCTTCCGAATATCTCGCCCCCTCCGCTGCCACGACCCTGGTCCCAGCATCACCATCTCTCACGGGGATCTGCCTACCGGGGGAGCCGTCCTGGGAGAGACGGCTGTGGGGGAGTGAGGAAGCACCACCGGCAGGGGGAGTTAGTGCTGCAGTCCCCAGCAGTGGCCTCGGCCCACCCTGCAGGGAGCTCTGGAGCTGGGATGGCCCTGCAGAGTTGTCCCATGTTGAGGCCTTTGTCTCCCCCATTTGACCAGTTATGGGAGGTGGGCTACTCCAGGGAGGCACCTGACTTGGCTGAGGGCTTCCCCTTGGCTGAGGACCACTCCCAGGGAGCCAGCGTCCTCGGCAGCTGGGGAAGGATCCAGGTCCCAAAGGAGGAGCCGGGTGGAGCTCCCACTGCAGCCTATAAGGGTCCTAGTTCTTCTCTGACCTCATCTCCTTCCACCCTCCCCATCGCTCCCCCTGCTCCGGCCACACTGATGTCCTCACTGCCCTGGGACCCACCTAGCATTCCCCTTTGCCTTCGCTGTTCCCTCTATTTGGAACTCCCCCGCCCGCCCCCAGCAGGGCTCCCTCCTCACTTCCTCCCATTCTGCTCAACCGTCCCCTTGTCAGAGAGGCCCTCCTGATGACCTGATCAAGACAGCACCCTGTCATCTCTCTGTTCCTGACCTGCCTTAGTTTGTCCTCTTAGCATTTATCACCGCTGGACATTATCACATGAACTTACCAGTTTGCATGCTTGTCACCCCTTCCTTCTGCACCTCTCCCCCACCACGCTGGGGTTTGTGTCTGGCTGGGTCCTGGCTCTATGGCAGGTGCCTGCTCAGCATCTGGCACAGAGTGAGCGCCCAGCACACGCAGCTGGACGAATGAACGAGAAGACTGCGGTCCAGAGAGGGGAAGGGACTTTGGTGCCCCAAGGGTCAGTGCACCCCTCTGCTCCGGGAAGCTTTGTGCTGGACGCTGAGGAGACAGGAGTCAGACAAGTGGACAATCAGAGCTACTGCTCTGAGAGAGGCCCTCAGGGCTGGGGACACAGAGGGAGGCTTCCTGGAGGAGGTGGCACCTGAGTTCTGAGGGCGACAGGAGTTAGCTGGATGAAGAACGGGGAAAAGGGTGCTCCAGCAGCAGGAACTGTGCACAGAGACACAGAGCGTGAAACAGGCTCTTTCTGGGAATTGAAAGAAATGGTGTGTATTGCAGGGGGAAAGGGGAGGAGGGCATGACTTGGGATGATTACTAGATACAGAGGCAGGGGCTGGATCAGGAAATGCTTTGTGCGCCGGGCCACAGGGCCTTGGAATTTATACCTTAAGCTGCGGGGAGCCCCTGAAGTGTTATAAGCAGGTGAGGGACATGATCCGATTTGTAATTTAGAAAGATCTTGGTGGCTGTGCGCAGAGGAGGGAAAGGCCTGGAAGTCGGAGATGGTTAGGAGCTGTTATAGTCAGTCAGCCAGGCCGAGACGGGAGCCTGAAAAGGCGGCAGTGGGGAGAGGTGCTTGGGAGACTCTGCCAGGAGCTAGGAGGGGAGGTGTCCAGGTGTGTTCGTGTCACAGAGCAGCATCTGCTGGAATGGGGGGGCAGGGTGTGTGTATACGTGTGCTCGGGTCTGTGGTGGGGAGAACAGAAAGCCCAGTCCAGGCAGCCTGGGAGAAGAGCAGGGCTGGCTACACAGTCTGTGGGGCCAGTGGGGTCCCTTGTTGAAAAATTATGAAGAATTTCGAGATGGCAATGGCAGAGCATTAAACCCGGCGAGCGGCCCTGTGTGACTGCACAGGTCGCTCACCTGAGAAGCCCGCCTGGGCAGGGGAAAGCTTTGGCTCACAGAACCAGCAGAAGACTCAAAGTCCAGGAGAGTGAGGGATGCTACCTGGCCTCGAGACAGCTGGCATCAAGAAGCCGAACCGCTCACGGGACCCTCAGCTCCCACCAGCACTGCGGCTTTACTCCCTAAACTCCCAGCACTGTGTTCAGCTGCCCTGTCCCCTGTCCTCAGCTGTGGCGGGGTTGGGATGGGAGAGGAGCAGATTCCAGGGGAGGGGGCCTGGTCCCAGGAAAGGGGGCTCTGGAGGCCATACCACTTTAGTGTACAGAGAGAAGGGGGGCAGGAAGACTCGCTGGAGGGAGGGTGGGAGCCCCTCGGCCCAGGCCAGAATGGACCAGGAGATGGCCCACCTCTCCCGGCAGGGAGGACCGGGAGCAAGCCCTCTCTGCAGTCCTGAGGGGCAGGGACCCTCCAGGCCTCTCAGTAGGACTCGGAAAATGTTGGATTTTGCTAGGAGCTTGAGGCGTCTCCCCACATATGACCCAGGGAAGTGGGAAATTATTCAGAGAGCCTTTGCTGTGTAGACGGAGACAAACTGGATCAGCCAGGTCCTTGTTGACATGATCTGACTTGGAGAATAACATGGAGAAGTCTCTGTGCATCTGGTAGCTGGGCTGGGAGAGAGATCAGGGCACAAGAAGGCCTTGTCTCGGCCCTCAGGGAACCCCGCCTGATGGGGAGACACATTCCTGCCCTCTGTGGGTCTGTTGGAAGAGACCACCTGTTTTCAGGGAGATCCTTGTCCGAGGGGAGACAGCCCTGCCCCTGGGGGACTCCCAGTCTGACGGGAGAAACAAGACACACTCACACACACACACGGTGGACACAGATAGGTCCCCAGGAGAGTACTACAGATGCACATGCTTCAGGGCTGGAGTAAAGCAAAGGAGACACAAGCCGATGCAGTGTCACTAATCAAGGTCAACTTCCTGGAGGAGGTGAGTTTTTACCAAGGGGAAAGGTATGGATCTTCACAGCAGAAATAGGGGAGGGCATGTCTAGTTAGGGAAAGGGCTCTTAGATGGTTTGGAGGTGAGATTGGGGTGCACAGAGCCTTATCTCCTGCCCCCCCAGGCACCTGAAAGGACACCCTGCTTGACTCCCTGTTCATGCTCGGATTCCCTCTGCAGCAGGCATCGGTTTGGCCCTTTGAGCCAAGACTGTGTGCTGGAGATAGCTGCTGGAGACGAGGGGCGGGTGTCGCCCCCACCATCCAGACCATGCAGACGCCAGCCACCGCCACCAGGTGTGTCAGAGGCCAGCACGTCACACCATCCTCCCAGAAGCTCCAGGTCCTCCCAGTCTTCACATCCACCCCAGCCCTGATACGAGCTCCTCCATGCCAGCTTTTCAGCCCTGCCTTCTGCTCAGGGAGCTCATTCTTCACCACCCAAATGTCAGAAACGCCAACTCAAAGGAGCTTAACCAATAGGAGTTTTATTATTTCTATTCATTTAACACCAATATTTCCAGGCATATGTGCATGCACATTTCTAAGGGGTTTACAAATGATAACTCACTTTTATCCTCATAACAACCCCATGAGGTAGGTATTATTATTGTTGTTGATTTTACAAATGAGGAGGCTGAAGTAGCTTGCTTAAGGTCACATGCTGGCTTAACAAGATGTCAGGAGGTTGGGCAGATCCAGGGTGGGTCCAGAGGCTCAGTACATTCTCTTGGACCCCACTTCTGCTCATCATTCCACTCAGCCATGTTTCCCCTCTTGGTCACAAGGTGGCTGCCACATTAACATTCACACCATAGTATCCCAGAGCAGGAAGGATGGCTCCTCTCCTAGCATATGACTTTCTTTTTACCAAGGAGTAAAATCTTCCCCAGAATCCTTTCTGCAGACTTCTCTTTATGACTATTGGCTAAACTCAGGTCACATGCCCACCTTTAAACCAATCACTGGCAAAGGGAGCAGTGGGCCTGCCCTGATTGGCTTTGGCAACCGTGTGTAGCCCTGGGGGAGGAGCCTCCCTTCCCTGAGCCCCACCGTGAGACCAGGGCATGTCTGGTGGGTGGGTGTCTGTCACAGCTCAGCTTCTCAAAGGGTCAAACCCTTTTGCTTCCTAACATTTTTGAAACCACCAGGGGAACTCAAGCAAGTGTTTAACAGAGTCAAAAATGGCTTCTTCCAGGCATGAGTAACTATGGCATATCTGGGGGAAAGGAAATCAGAGTGGTTTGGCTGCAGCGGCAGGTCGCAGTCAGAAAGGAGCAGGGCAAATGGTTGGGAAGGCAGGTGGGGGAGACTGGGGAGGGCTCTGCCTGGAGGATGAGGGGCCATAGGGAGTCACTCAGGGATTGTGAGTAAGGGAGGGTGGGGTGTGGTGGGTTTGAGGAGCTCACTGACTTGCCTGGAGAGGGAGACGGGAGTGATGGTCCAGGGTCTGAGCGATGACGGTGGCGGTAGGAATGGAGGGGAGGGAGCAGTCACCCTTCAGTGTCCCCCTCCTCCTGGTCTGTAGTCATGTTCTCATCCCCCCTTCCCACCAAAGAAAGTCATTTCCTCAACTCTGCCTCCTACTCCTGCTCTCTTTCCCCCCTTCCCCTCCAGACTTCTTGAAAGAGCAGTTTCCACTCCCTGTCTACACTTACTCGACTCCCACCCACTCCTCAATCCCTCACAATGTGGCTTCTGACCCACCTTGTACCAACAATGATCTCAGAAAGCCCGCCAAGGTGCTAAATTTATGAGGAAACCCTCAAGATAAAGATTCCATTTCAGCCGTGTGCGTAAGAAGGACGCTGCGGGCCTCCAGCGGCCTCCTAATAGGATGGGAAGGTTTGTCCCAGTGCACGTGACTTCCCAGGGACATCTGACCCTGTCTGACCCCATGACCCTGCTGGTGGCTCTCCATGACACTGCTGCCATCACTGTGAGGTGACACCTTTGCCCCATTCCCCTCCTTCTTCTCAGACCTCTCCTTGGGTTGCTTTTCCTCCATTCACCCCTTAAATTTGGAGGTTCCCGATGGTTCACTGTGAGATCCCTTCTCCTCTCAGTCTACATCCTCCCACCCATCTCCCCCCAGTGGCTGGAATTCCCACCTCTGGACCGGTGTCTCCCAGTCTTCCTCCTGCACTCCAGACTCGAGTCTGCACCTGCCTACTGGACACCTCCACCTGGACGTCCCCCACGCCTCAAACCAATGGGCCAACTTGGAATCATCTGCTCTTCCCCCTTTCTTTCCTATCTCCACCAGTGGCTTGCTTCATCTTCTTCCAGTCACTCGAGCCAGGAGATCTGGGGTCATTTTTTAATCCCCCGTCACCACCATCTACTCCCAGTAGAGATGAGCCGAGTGGACTTCTCAGAATTGTCTCTCAAATCTATTCTCAAATCTGCAGCCTGCAGCCACTGCCTTTGTCCTTCTCTTGCCTAGAGCACTCCTGAAGCCTGCCAGCCGGCCCCCCTTGTTCAGGCCATCCAGGTGTTGATCCGATCCTTGGGAGGGCTCGCGGCTGCTGGCCGGGCCTGCAAGAATGATGCCCACGCGGCACTGCAGAACTGGCCCGCCAGGGGAGCTGTTGGCTCTGCCCCATCACGAGGTGGGAATCCCAGAGCCACCATTAGAGCCATTAGCTTGAGAACACATCCGCATCCCGGAGCTGAGACTCGGGTCAAGAAGCGGGATGAGAAGGCCACCGTCTCCACTGCAGGGGTCTCTCCAGGAAGCTGGAGGCTGGACCCGGAACACTGCTGTGGTGTCTTCTCTCCTAGCTCGCCCGTGGAAAACAGACAAGGCAAGAGGGGGCTGGCCCTACCTCACTGTGCTTTCCAGGTCATGGCAGCTGCTTCTGCTGAAGGAACCTCATTCATACTCCAAAACTTCGCTGCACGGGAGTCTGGAGATGTAGCGTTTAGCTTTCCTGGCCCTCAGTGCTGGTAGCATGCCAGACCGGAGTGGGAAAGGATGATGAGGGGCAGTCCATTGCTCTGTTCTGATCCACCCTCCCTTTTGCGCCTGAGGAATATTCTGCACGTAGGTCAGATGATGTCGCTTCACTGTGCTAACCCCTCCAGAAGCTCCCATTGCCTCCAGGAGAAAGTCCGACTTTCCAGCATTGATAGGGCCCTTTCTGTCCTCATGGTGTGACCACGACCACCCATGGGCTGTCACTCGCATTGAATCCTTGCCATGCCCCTGCAGAGCCAGGCCCTTGAGTCCCCTCTGTACCTGATCAACTGCCACTGTTCCTTAAGACTCATCCCCAGGTCCCTTCCCAGCTCTCACTTCCTCCTGTCCGTCCCACCCACCTTGAATGCACCTCAGGTGTGACACCTTCTGAATGGCAGTAGGTGGGTTATACGTCTGTCTCCTCTAGCACCCTCCTCTGTGGGGTCCTCGCACATGGGGAATGTGTCTTATTAACCTTGTACCCACAGACCTAGTGTATGCCACATAGTAATAATAGCAATCACTTACAAGGCATTTACCGTGTGCCAGGGGCCAAGGGTTTTATTTTTATTAACTCATTTGATCTTCCTAACAGCCCTCTAAGGGCATGTGGCAGAGGCTGCTCCCTCCATCATTGTCCCCTCTCCTCCCTGGGCACACAACTTGACCGCATCTCCTGGCCTCCGTTGCAGCTAGCGTGTCCATGTGACCTCTTCTCGGCGATGGAAACTGAGTGGACGTGATGTGTGCCACTCCCAGCCAGGGCTTGCAGCCTTGCTTCCTCCATGCTCTTTCCCCTCTGCCAGGGGGACACTGGCCATAGAGACCCAGCTGGGACCATGAGGACAATGGCAGGGCCCCTGAGGCAGGTGGAGCAACAAGAGGAAAGAGGCTGGGCCCTTCCAGTCGCCACACAGCAGGCTGAAATGTGCGTGAGATGTAAGCTGCTGTTGAGTTCGGGCCATACATTTTGGGTCTGTTATGGCAGTTAGCCCATCTTGGCTAATGTAAGTGCAGGATTATCCCCATTCTAGAAGTGGGGAAACTGAGGCATGGGGCAGTTGGCTAACTTGCCCGGGGTCACACCGCTAGTAAGTGGAGTACGAGGATGAACCCAGGCAGCTTGGGCTCCAGGCTCTGTGCCCTCAGCAGGCTTCAATGAAGTGGAAGCAGAGAGGGGCTGTGGGGACCTGGAGGCTGGCAGCTGGGGTTGGAGGGGGGCCGGGATAAGGGAGAGGTCAGAAGGAGAAACCGAAGCCGGCCCTGAGCTCTGGGGAGAGAGCACAGGAAGGAGCAGGAAGAAGAAATGGCCCTGAGAAGGAGGTGCTGGAACAGTCCAGGGGCAGGGAGGCTGGTGGAGGGAAGAGGGATGTGCGGTGTGTGGTGACAGCTGCCCCGAGAGGATGGGCTGTGTGGAGCTGAGAGGGTCCTGGGGGGCGGCAGTGTGGGGGGTTGATACAGGTCTGAACTTCGCTTACAGGACCCACGCGTTTAGGACTTCCGGGAACCTTGGTGATCTTCCCGCCCACCCCCTACTTAGAGGAAACGGGCTGGGAGGGGGTAAGTGGGTTGCTGAAAATCCCAGCGTGGTTTTTGAACTCCAGAAGATGGCTTGTGTGGCATATGCTCAGCTCCAGACTCACATCTGGAGCCCGGGGAATCCAGGGCTCCCTCCGCCCCCCGCTCGTCCTGGCGTCACTGTGCTATTAGTTTAACTATCCGCTCGTGGAGCAATCCTGCCAGCATGTTAAAGACTGCGTTAATTAATTAACCAGGCACTTCATTGAGAGTCAATGGCGTAATTGTTGTTCGTGGTGGATAAATACTAATTGAATATTAAGAACATATTTGTGCAGAAGGAGCTGCTTCGGAAGCGAGCCGTGCCCTTTGTCAGCCAGCTGTTTGGACTCGTGACGGAGGCTGAGTCAATAGCCGGGAGCGCCCTGGCATTTAGGCTCTGCTGTTCCGTGTCTGAGAAGGCAGGCAGGCAGCCCGTGCAAGGACTGGCACCCAGGCAGTAAGAGGAGGGGGACTCCGCGACGGGCCTGGGAAGTAATAACTGTGTGAAGCAGATGACAAATGTTATTAAGCTTTGACTTGGGCAATTCTAGGTATAATTTTAGCCACTGGAGAATCCTTCCTTCCCTTTAAAATCCTTCAAACGGCTGGTTTAATCCTGGCCAGTGACGCAGGCGGGGTGGGGCCGGTTGACTCCATTTTACAGGTGGGGAAACTGAGCCTCTGTGAAGGGAGGTGACTTAGGATCACAAAGCCACAGAATCCCAGTCTCCATGCTTCCAGCTACAGCCTCATCCCCCTGGGGCAGGCAGCTCAGGCTTGGGCCCCTGGGCCCCTGGTCAGCCGAGGGGAGACGACTGTCTCCCCTTGTTCTCGGGAGTCCCCGTGTCTCAGGACTGACTGGCCCCCAGGAGTCAGGGCCCTCCCCAGGTTTCCAGCCTCCATAACTGACTCAGCCCTGTTAAGGCAGTGCAGTAAGGAATGCAGGCTCTGAAGCCAGAATTCTTGGATTCAGAGCTCAGCTCAACCTTATGTGCTGAGAAATCTTGGGCAAATTAGTTAAGCGCTCTGTGCCTCAGTTTCCATACTTATAAAATGGAGATAATAATAGGCCTTACCTCATACGCAGGGCAGTGGATGCTCCATACTGTGCCTTTACATAAATTAAGAAAAGCTTCTGTCCTCACCCCCAGCCCCCACCGAGGGACAGCGATATGTACCAGGTGCGCTGCTTGGTGAGAAGAACGTGGTCTGCCCTCTCGGCCAGATGCCCTTGTACAGTGAACAACCTGCCTGACTGTATGCAGCAGCCCTGCCTACAGGGTTATGAGAATAAACCAGATGTCGCCCAGTAAGCACCCATTGTGTGTTAGTGATCTCCCGACCCCGCCTCCTCGAGAACTGGGCATGACTTTGCTGTCAGCCACGTGCCGCCAGCGGCCTCCTTCAGAAGGGCTGATAAGAGGACGTTGACACGCAGACCAAGAACATGAGAGGAAACAGCTCCTGTCGCAGCACCAAAGGCAGCAGAGGGTCTGCAGAGCCTGATAACAAAGCGTCTTCTCAGAGCCTTGGTCCTGGAGCCCTCGGAGGGGCTGAAGGAGGACCCCTCCTTCCGCCCTAGTTCCAGCCTCTTCGTCACTTGGTCCTGTGGAGAGCTGGCTCACAACTGTGTGAAACTCTTAGCTCAGGCTCCCCAGAGGCAGGCCCCGAGACAAGGATTCAAATCCAACTGGATTCAAGTTTAACTGGGAGGTGATCCCCGGAAACGCTGGAGGGGAGTGGGGAATGAGACAGGGCGGGAAGGCAGCACTGTGGGCCACTGGCGCTCAAGCCCTCCGCGGACCCCTGGGAGAGGCGCAGAGCACGCCCCACAGGTGCCCACCAGGGCTTCCGTCTCCCGGCTGGTCGGGCTGCCCAGGGCCGTGCGTGGGAGGGCGGCGCGGACTGCAGTCATCGCGCTCGGAGAGATTCTGGGCTGGGAGCTGAGCCGGCGGCCACTGAGCGGGAAGGGCCTGGGGGATGTGGGCGGCACTGACGGTCTGCTCCACAGCACGGCACCTTCTCGCTGCTCGGCCTGTGCGCCCTCCAGGCGGGCTGGGCCGGGGCCTCTTCCAGCCGGAGAATTGGCAGTGGAGGCCTGGGGCCTCGGTCTTAAGGGCATGGACTGTGCTCGCTGTGTGCCAGGCACTGTTGCATCGTGTCATTCCCATGATGCGGGTCCTGTTATGAGTTCCCTCGGAGGGAAGCAAGGCCCAGAGAGGTTAGGTGCTTTTACCGCCATCACAGAGCTAGTAAGTGGCACAGCCACGTGCCTCCAGGGCCCATGCCCTTAACTCAGTGTCCTGCATGAGCCACATTGTTCGAAACCCACCAGGCACAAAGGGGTTTACAGTGAGCAGCCTCTTCCCAACCTGTCCCACAGCCTCCCAGTTTTCTCCTCTGAGGACATTTGAATCCTTCTCCCCAGGGTGAGGGAGGGCTCCCCGCTCATGGCCACTCTGGCCTCCCACTCTGCACCAGCCTCAGCCCAGCGGTGCGGGGAGGGCGGCTGTGGCCTTCAGCAGCTGCCCAGTGCCTTTCTCCCATTGCAACACTCTCTTGTGCTCCGGCTGGCAGGCTGGGCAACTGTTCCAATCTCAGCTCCCTGCTGCAGCCTAAGGCCACTCTTATTAGTCAGGGGCTGGGTGACCCCCCAGTGGCTCCCCTCCCCAGGACTTTCTAGGCCAGACAAGCTCTCAAGACAGCACCCTCCAGGGCACCACCAGCAGGCCTGCAGGACCTCCTCCATCGAGGGGAACTGAGAGGGAGAAGGGATGGATGCGGAGCCCCCCCCAGGAGCTGCATTCTGAGGAGGAAGGCAGAGCCTCCTGCCCTCAAGGACCTCCCAGTCTGAGGAGCAGACCAGGCCCGTCCCCAGGGAGCTCCCAGTCGGATGGGGGAGGCGGCCCCAGTTCAGGGGCGGCTCTGTGTCCTCTACCTTCTTGACAAGCCCACACTGACACTCAGAAAAACCGGACAGAAGTTTGGAACCTGTGGTGGGTGGTGTGCCAGGGTAGGTGTGAGGGCAAAGCTTTATACTCTCCTCCCGGAGCAGGTGGAGACCAGGCAGGGCCTCCGAGGAAGCGAGGCCAGTGTGGCGAGAGCCAGGGGCCATCTGTGTCTCTCACCAAAGTCTTTGTCATTACAGGGACCCATCTCACGGGGAGGTGGGGATCTCAATGAGGTCACCATCTCCTTCTGAGCCCCGGGGCGGCCTCCCAGAGCTGGTGTGACCCCTGGGCTCTGAGGGACCAGCTGTGATTTGTGGGTGATGTCAGGAAGGGTCCTTCTGTAGGTACCTCGGATGGACTCAGGCCGTGGCCTGCACAGCCTGGGGTATGGTCTGTGGCAGCCAAGAAGATGCTGGGAGAGGCCAGAACTGCCCTCTGGCATCGGTCCCTGAAGTCCCCGAGGCTAGGCCCCCAGGTCATAGTCTCAGACCCTGTCCCAGGCCCCCACCTCACACCGGCAAAGCTTTCCCGGGAAGCTGATGACATCAGAGGTGCCCCAGGAAGCCACCCGCCCCCAGGGCGACAGACGGGACTATTTATGTGGAGGAAACGCAGCCCTGTCACCCTCCAGCTCCAAGTTGCCTTCTGCTTCCCCACTCGCGCCCCGGCTGCCGCTGCCTATATTGGGAGCTTGGCAGATGGTGGGAGCCGGGACCCTCCCCCACGCCCCGGGCTCTCTGCACGTGCCAGTGAGGCCCTGAGCCAGCAAGCCCTGGCCCCCACTTCCTGGGCTGCCTACACCTGCCTCAGACCCTAGGGGGTAAGGACTCCGTGTCAGTCTGATTCTGGGGGAACAAACCAGATGGACCCATAGAGAGGGGAGTGCAGAGAGGGTGGGATAATGGCTGGAAGACGGGGAGCAAGGAAGGGGTGGAGGGAACAAAGTGTAGAGACAGAGGTGAGGGACTAAGGAGCAGGGAGGAGAGGTAAGATCTGAACAAGAGGTGGAGAGCAGAAGAAAGAGGAGTCAGGGGTCTCAAAGGCCCCCAACCTCTATAGCGATATGTGCAGATTAGGAAAAGGCGCCCTCTGTGGGTGGATGAATTAGAAAAAGGCAAAAGTCAAGTGTTTTTTGTGTGAAGAAAAAGACACTCTTCTTCCCAGAGGACTTGGCCCCATGCCAGGTCAGCCAGTCTGGGGAGCAGGGCATGGGCCCAAATGTAGTCCCCTTGTCACCTGCACAGTTGTGCGTGGCAGCCTGCTCCTGAGCCCCGGGCAAGAAGAGGGGCTGAGGCGGGCAGGCCTGCCTTGGGGCCTGAGCTTGGTGCTGGGACTGCTTTAGGTGGACCCCAGTGCCCTGCCCGTCAGCAGCCGGGTTCTGACAACCCAAGAGGCAATCCGTTTGACCATGTTGGCAAGCAGACAATTCTTACCATCTCCCACTGAGGGCTCCAGGCTCACCACGGAGCCCAGGCTCATTAGGAAACCACACAGTGTGTTGCCCCAGCCAGGCAGAGAGCCAGCAGGAGACGACCCATGGCAAGCTCCAGCCTGGTCCCCTTTGGGGGTGACAGTCCAGACCTCCGACCCCCACTTTTGGCATCAGTGGCTGCTTCCCTCTCCAAGGAGCCGTGGAGACAGGACGAGCATCTGGCTTAACATCCCAAGCCCACCTGGGGCCCATGTTCTGTCCCCCATTTCTTTGTACACCCGGCAAGTGGGGCCTCTCGTGTCCTGGGAGCTGGGGGTCCTGCAGCCTTGAGTCCTGATTGTGTTCCGTGGCTTTGGCCCCGGGAGGTGTGAGAGACTGGAGCACAATTTGCATTTTAATAAAGAAAGTTGTATTTCAATCATTTGCATTTAAATAAGTTGCTGCTTCCTCCCTCCCTCCCTCCCCTGCTGGTGGCGGCACCTCTGGGAGAAGAAGGCTCCCCACACCTCCTGTTCCCCGCACAGCCTCCTCACCCAGCCAGCTTCAGTGGGGGGACAATGGGCACAGCGGGGTCCTCCCCCCATTACTCATGCACTCTCTCTGCAGAGCTCTTCAGCGCACAGGCACGTGCACACATGCCCGGACACTCGCACTCAGTATTGCTCATGCACATACACACTGCACACACACGTGCACAAGCAGACACACGAGCAGGCCCATGCATGAAGACGTGCACGCATCCCAACACTTAGCATATGCATGCACACATATGCATAAGCACACACAAACACCTAACCATCAAAAATGACAAGATGCCCCACTTGCCTCGTGCATTGGCAGCTACCCGGCCCTGGGTGAACCAGCCCTCAGAAACTGACCCCTGTGGCGACACTCGTGGACCCACTGCATCTGATTGTCCCTGGGTCCCATCTCTGGACTCGGGTGGGTGGAGGACCGTGTACGTCAGGAGGGGCTGAGATGCTTGGAGGCCAGCCTGGCAGGGCAGGCACGGTGAGTGGTGGGGTTCATGGCCCAGCATCACCCCATGTCCCCAGGAGCCCCCTCCTCACCCCGGCTCTGCCGTGGGCACCTTTGGCTCCTGAGGTGCAGATGTGCTGCCAGCTGCCTCTTCCTCTCCCAGCGTCTCTTTGCCAAGCCTTTGGCTTACCGGTGGCTGCCGCTTGCTTGTCCTGGCTCCAGCTTGGTCTCCTGAGTCAGTTCCCTGTCCCTGCCTCCCCTCCAGCGCCCCAGACTCCCCAGACTGGCAGTTTCCTCAGGACAGCCTTCTCCCCTCTTCACGCCCTCCCCATCCTCGCCCCTTCTCCTGCGGCAGTGCTTGGGGCGGGGGGCAGACGTCCATACGCGCAGACCAGCCTCGACTCCTGGTGCTGGCTGTCTCCTCGTCTCTACACGGGGCAGCTGCGCCGGTTCCTAGACTCCGGAGGATTCACAAGTGCCAGTGTCAAATGCTCGCCTGTGGTCTGGCTCAATAAATGAAGGCTGGTGTCACTGCAGACCCCAGATCCACACAGCGCCCCCGCTGGGCGTGGAGATATGGCCCCAGTAGAAGCTCAGAACCGAATGAATGTAAGTAGATGCCGAATCGCGTTACTCAGCCTGGCATAAAGGACCGCAGCTGGGAGCATGCAGCCTGTGCACAGGGAGAAGAGTTGGGTGCTGTGCCCCCTTACCTCTCAGAGCTTCGAATTCCCGGTCTGTAAAATGGGCACAACGACATCTGCCTCACCTCCTCCAAGGACAGTGGGAGGAGCTGATGGGCGAAAGGTGCTCTGGTGCTGGGGACTCTGTAAGGCAGAGTGGGAACGGGGGCCGGGCCCACTTGAGGTCCAGGAGGGATGGGCCCCTTGCTGGACAGAGATCCCAGCCCAGGACACAGGCATCTCTCTCACCAGCAGCCAGGAAACCCAGGCAGAGCCTGGGCGGGGCCACTGGTCATCACAGGGCCCAGTGGCAGCGTACCTGCTCCACCCAGGAGCACCATCTCCACCCTCCTGGCCAACCCCAGGAAGTCAGTGGTACTGTCCTATTTACTGATGAACAGACTCCGAAGTCAGGTCTTTCCACCACCTCAGACTCCTGGCAGGCGGCAGAGAAGGCTGGAACTTGGGCTGCAATGAGAAGTGGTGACAAGTCACGCGGATATTTGGACGTGGAGCAGGGGGCCTGGCGAGGCCCTGAGGCAGGAGCGTGCTGCCTGTTTAGGGACCAGGAGGCTCCTGCGAGGCACGTCCTCAGCCCTTGGAGTGGTGACGAGGCTGGTCGCCTCTGGCTTCCTTGTCCTCTGTTCGCCACAGTGCCCTGCAAATGGTTGTCATTTTCTGTGTGTGTCGTGATGGGTGAAAGGGTGGGAAGCAGGGCCTCAGGCAAGAGGCGCCCGGGGAACCGAGAGACGTCAACCCGGGCTCCCTGGGCAGGAAGGGCAAGGACGCTGCTCCTGGGATGCATCTGAGGATAAAACAGGGAGACTCACATGTGGGCAGTGGGGATGGAACTCGGCCAGTGGGGCCAAGTTTGCCCCAGGACCCCCTTCCTAATGGTTTGTCCCAGATGCCTTCCTGGCATCGCCATCCTCCTCAATGCCTCCAGACTCACGAGTTCTTTAGTAAATTAATAAAGAAGCACATATATTACTCCAGTGGAGTAAGATGGCGGATTCTCCCTTCCAGGGGCCCCCATACCAGAATGCCTGTGCAGCCATGACCCCCCCGCCCAGCCCTGAAGGACTGTTCTAGCCTCCCCGTTTCCAGACACTGCCCGTGACCCAGCCCTGGCCCGCCTGTCCGGAGAATGCCCGGGACTTCTGCAGGGGGAAGCTCTGTGGAGTGCCTCTGCCTTCCTGGCTAGATCCATGGGCAAAAGCCTAGAACAGGGGAAGCCATGGCATTGACCAAAATACGTTATAATTCGTGGAGCACTTGCCATGCACCAGACCCTGCACCAAGCAGACTATTTTATCTTCACAACAACCACATGAGCAGGTACGACCGTCTCCATTTCACAGATGAGGAAAGTGAGGCTCTGGGAGGAGCGTGTGATGGAGCCGGGTTCACTCAGGGCAGCTGACTCAGGCTCTGCTCTCACCACTAAGCCTATCATTCCAGCGCTGGCTCCTTCCCTCCCTCCCTCTCTCCACCCTCCTCCCTGCCTCCTTTCCTTTCACCCAATTTATTGAGCTCCTACCCTGTGTCGGGCCCTCTCTGAGCAGTTTACCTTCTAGAACAGGGGCTCCTCCCTGTAGCAATGCCATAGATCCCTCCCCATCTGGGGAGGCCTTAGCCCCTTTCTCAGAATGACATTTGTAAATCCACATGGTAAAATTTATAAGATTCAAAGGAAACCAACATATTAAGATGCAGTTATCAAAATATTAAGAAAAAATTGCGATGGAGTAATGTATGTGCTTCTTTATTAATACACTAAATAATAAGATCAAGCAGTGGATCTAATAAAACGACCATTTTGAAGTAGGGTTGAGTGTAAGTGATATTTCAAGGTTTCTGCTGCAATTATAAGAAGATCTGAAATTACCTGCACTTTCTCTGGGAGACAGAGCCACACACAGGTTCTGTGATTACTGCTACGGTCTGTTGCTAATGTGCGCAATGGAAGGAAGTGCTCAATTTCAACCGAAGATGAGAGAAAATAAAGATGTGATTTTTTTCCCATCCACCTTCACTGAGCTCTGAATTCTATCCAGGGATCCCTCGGGGGTCTGTAGGCCCCTGGCCTTTCCCGGTGGCTGGAGACTAATAGGAGCAAACACATAAACTAGCCAGGGGGTTGAAATGCAGAGAAGACAGATGAGGAGGAGGTCACGGAAGGAGCCGAGCCGCTGAGGGGACACCTGCGGGAAGTGAAGGAGAGAGCCTGGGGCACCTGGGGGAAGACTGACAGGGAGGGAACAGTGAAGGAGGCCGGTGTGATGGTGCAACAGCTAGATCTTAAGTTAGCATGAGGGAAGCCATCTTAGGGAAAGGAAGCAATATTGTAACTGTGACCCTGATTCACTAGTCTCTGTGTAGACACTCTAGCCTGCACATAGCCTAGAGGATTAAGCACCTCTCACTTTTGCAAAATACACGATCTGCTAGTTCTGTGACTCCTGCTTACTTATATCTCCCAGCTGTGATAAGATGATAACTTTGTTCTCTGAGTTCCCAAGGAACATGAAGACCTCCAGAAAGAGAAACTCTGTTGGTACCCATCATGGATGACAGAAGAAAGAGACAATGAAGCTCCTTGAAGTTCTCACACCAGATAGTCAACATGCCTAAACCCCTCCTTCCCTGCCCATTCCCCTATGTAACTGCCTCAAGATTCTGTATGACTTTAAGATGGTTCTTCAGGACACTAGTCCACCATCTTCCAACTGTGCTAGCTAATCGTGTAAACTTTCCTTTCTCAACCACTGACTCATTTGCAACTGATTGGCACTGGATTGCGGCAAGCGGAACGAGCCCCTTCTGCCCGGTCACAATGGGTGTGCCCAAGTGGCGGGAGAGTGGTGGCCCTGAGGTTGCCGAGTTTCGAGCCATGCTAAAAATTTGGATTAATTCTAGGGATGGCAGGGCCGTGGGACCATGGAGACCAGAAGGGGACATGGACTGACTGATGCTCTCATAGGGTCGCTCTGACTGCACGTGGAGGACCGACTGTGGGGCAGGGGGACCAGTGAGGGGGCAACTGCACTCCTCCAGGCTGCATCCAGAGTGGCAGCAGCCAGGGTGGGGACATGCGGTCAGATCTGGGGCACGTTTTCAAGGTGGGGCCGGCAGGATTTCTGAGGGTTGAAGGCGCAGGGTAAGAGAAGGAGGGCGCTCAGGCCCTATTCCCTGACCCCACCCAGTGGGCTGGCGGGAGAGCAATGGCCCTGGGGACCCTGCTGCTCCCGGCGTGATGGTGGAGCTCTGGTCCTGCCACCTGTCCCCAGCCGACAAGTTGCCCTGTGGCTGAGGCAGGGGCAGGGACAACGGGGGAGCAGCCAACAGGGGCCAGGTTGCAAACTCACCTCTTGGTTTTTTAAAGCTAAAGCTCTGTCTTACCCATCAGTCAGCATTGCCTTTCCCACGGCGACTTCGCGGACACCCTCTGCTGCCGCTGCAGAGCACGGGCTTTGCTGAGTCACTTGCTTTGCCCACACCCAGGGAGTCCCTCAGGAGGTGACTTACCTGCTCTGTTGACACGGATGCCCTCCATTTACTCCACTTCCCAGGCGGCTCTGGAACGCCCGTGGCAGCCCAGGCACAAGCCTCCTCCTCCTCCTCCAGGGCTGTTCCCAAAGACAGCTGCAGGCCCGGGGGCTTTGTCTCAAACTAGAAAACAAGCCGCCCTTCATGGATGCCCAGAAGGTGTCTGGTGACTGAACGGATGAAGAGAACAGGGGCAGGGAGAGAAAGACAGCTTCTCAGGACCTGAGTCTATTCTCTCCCATTTACCTTGAGGTCCCAGAACATCAGATGTACCCATGGTCCCATGTGAGGGCAGGAGGCTGTCCCCAGCCCAGATGCCGAGGCGTGGCTGCCATTCTGGATGGTCCACGCCCTGCCCGGGACCTAGCTGGGCAGCAGGAGAGCTGGGGCGTCACTCCTCCTCTGTCTGTTTGTCCCTCTGCACTCACACCTGCCTCTCAGCCTGTCCCTGCCCTTCACGGGCCAGGCTTTGTGGCGATTAGGTTCTCTGGTGGAACAGGTTCTCTGACACCCTGTTTTTTGCCCTCCCCCTCCCCCCACCAAGGCTGTGTGGTGGGATTCGAGACCCCCTGCACCCCCCGCCAAGAGGGGTCATGTCCCAGGAAAGTCCCCTTTGGGATGCCCAGGGAGTCCCAAAGATTCCTAAAGCCTAGATCAGGGTTGGCAAACAATGGCCTGAGGGCCACATCTGGCCTGTCACCTGTTTTTGTACGGTCTGTGAGCTAAGAATGGTTTTTATATTTTTAAATGAGTGAAGAAGAATCAAGATAAGAATAATACTTTGTGACATGAAAATTATATGAAGTTAAAATTTCATTGTCCTTAAATAAAGCTTTATTGGCACACAGCTGTGATCATTCGTTTATGTATTGTCTATGGCTGCTTTTGCATCACACTGGCAGAGTCGAGCGGTTGTGACACAGACTGGACGTGGCCTGCGAAGCTCAGATATTTACTGTCTGGCCCTTTACAGAACAAGCGTGCCCATCACTGGCCTAGAGCCCGTGGCCTTGTGGAGCCTGGACCTTCCGGGCTGAGAGAGGGATTAGGTTACACAGCAAGTTCCCTCACCCCTCCATACTCCTGCTAAGACTGGCTCGAGGATTTCAGAGATCGGTTTGGGTGGCATCTGGCACCAGTGGGCACAGAGTGGCGCCTTTGGGAAGCTCACATGGCAACCCTTGAAAGCTGCCCTTAAGAGGCAAGGCCACGCCCAGGCAGGTGTGGCACATCTCACCCTGGAGACAGGGACCACGGAGTGGGGGCAGCCTGGTAAGTGGAATGGAGTCACGCTGGCTTCTCCTAAGAGGCACAGTGACTGGGGGAGGCGCCTTGGACTTCGGTGGGGGAGGAGACACATCAGGTTCAGCTGTGGCCGAGGGGGCAGGCGGGGGCAGAAGGGCAAGGGCTGAGTGGTCCAGAAAGCACTGTACAGCTGGTCTTGGGGATTTGGGCAAGCCCCCGCCCTTCCTGGGACTGTGGTCTATTGGCGTCATTGGGGTAGACTTGCAGCCTCCTGCACTCCCCCTACCAGGTCTGAGTCTGGCAGACCCGTGCCACTCTCCCCCTAGCACCTCCCTACCGCCTCCCGGACATCCATTACCGTAACCAGCAGCCCCCCGGGGCCCGGTCAGCTGCATGCGGCTGCGCCCGCCCGGGGCCCAAGAGCTGGTGGAGCTTGCCCAGGCTGGGCCACTGAATCCCTCCCTCTGGCCTCCCACAGTGGCTTTATTAATTGTTTATATTGGAGTCTGTTAATTGGCAATAACCAGCATGCTGAAGTGTCTTTTAATCACCCCCTCTCAGGGCCCCAAGGCTGTGAAGGATTGGTGGATTCAATAAAGTGAAAAGGAAGATTCAATAAAGTGAGAAGGAATTAGCACCCCCATCCTTTTCATTATCACAGTTAGATAAACTGCCAACACCTGTCATGCAAATGGAGCGGGAAAGGAAGCCGGCCCCTCCTCCTGGCCCTGCTGGGAACTGCTGAGGGTGAGGTGAGAGGCCGACCAGACCCTGGGTAGGGCAATGCACGCCCACCCCTGCCCACAGGTGCGCGTACACACACACACACACACAGAGGCACACACAGATGTACACAGACTCACAGACTCACCTTCTGTGCCATCCTAGAGCACACCCACTCATTCAACAGGCATTTCTTCAGCACTAGGTTTTTTGTTTGTTTGTTTGGTGAGGAAGATTGGCCCTGAGCTAACCCCTGTGCCCATCTTCCTCTATTTTGTCTGTGGGATGCCACCACATCATGGCTTGATGAGCAGTGTGTAGGTCTGCTACTGGGATCCGAACCCACAAACCCTGGGCCACTGCAGCGGAGCTTGTGAAACTTAACCACCACGCCACTGGGCTGGCCCTGCCTTCAGCACTAGTATGTGCCAGGTGCAGTGTTCCCTGTGGACAGGACAATAACCTGTCACTGCCCCCAAGGAAACTGCAGTCCAACAGGGAGACAGAGCACTAGCCAGTTGCCAAATGGGAACATTAGGGTGGTGACAGAGGCCTCTGTGGGGTGCTGTGGGAGGCCAGAGGGACAAGGATGCTCCTCCTGGAATGCAGGGCGGGAGTCAGAGGAGGCCCTGTAGTCCATGCAACCTCACACCCTCCCCAAGGTCACACAGCACAGGTGCACGTGTGCCCCCCTCCACCTGCTCAGGCGCCTGGAGCTCCCCTCCCTGTCCTCGGTGAGGCTCCGTCACACCCACATGCCCGTGGTTACTGGGGATCCATCACTGGGCTTGGAGGCAGGGCAGCAAGGAGAGCTTTGCAAACAGGTGGGGTCTGGAGCCTGGGCTGCCGCCCGGGGTGGAAGCAGCTGCGGTGGGAAGCTCTGGGGGCCAGTGTGAGGGCCCAGGCACCTTGTCCTGAACGGCATTCAATGGCTCCCCATTACCAACGTCTCAGCCCTACGCTGAAGTCCCTGTGCTGTCTGAGCAGGGTGTGCCTCTCCACCCGGAGTCTCCCCAGGGCCTGGCACTCCCATCTGCTCCCGTAACATACACCCGTGCTCCAGGCACGCTGCCCACCAGCACCGGGGGCCTCTGCCTACCCATCAACTGCTCCCTGCTGCCTTCCCGCCTGCCCAAATGCCTCCCATCCATCCTGCAAGGCCCTGTCTGGTTTCTTTTCATGGGGGATGACGACAGTGGGGACAGTGGTGGGGACAGCAGTGGAAACAGGATGGGTCTCTCCCCTGTCAGCCCTTAGGTTGGGTTTGAACCTCAGAGGGGAGAGAGGGGAGGGACAGATGGTGAAGGAGCTGCTTCTGAGAGAGACCCAAGGGTGTCTGGATGTGGGGGAAGTCAGTGGGGCCCAGAGCAGGGAGGGCACTATCCCCGTCACTACACACAGGACGTCTGTGTCCTGTTGAGGGTGTCCAGGGTAAAGTAGTCCAGGGATGACACAGCAGCTCTGCTCTATAAAGGCCTAAGGGACCTGGGCTCTTTCTTATTGCTCTGCTATGCATGGTCTCCATTCTGGAGTCACCTCATGGTCCAAGGTAGCTGCCACAGCTCCAGCCATCTCATCCTCATTCCATAAGCAGAAAAGAAGGGGCAAGAGATGTATACTAACTATCTCTAAGCAAACTTCCTGGAAGCTTCTACATATGACCCTCTGGCCGGAACCCAGTCAGATGACCACTCCTAGCTATAAGGAAAATACTGTATACTTTATACTCCAGATAGTCAACCAGAAGAAGGGGTGAATAGATACTGGGGCAGCAGTAGCAGACTTTTTCCCAGGGGTCAGCTTCAGTGTGCTCTCCCTTCTCCACTACTCCTGGCTGAGTCCCCAGGAGGCACATGGGATGGGAGTTTGTCTCTCTCCAGCCCCTCTAGCCCCTCTGGACATGACCCTACAGGGAGACAGTGCTAGTCTGCCTGCCGTGGGAGTCCCCGGCCCAGGGCGGGTGAGGCAGGGAGTGGGCCTGCTGGGCCCAGGAGCTGACCAGTTAGCGGGCAGCCTGCAGCCTTGCTGGCCCTCCCTCCTGGTCCCTGTTCTCCAGGCGCGGTGCTCAGTCCAGGGTGCAGCTCCTGGTGGGGCGGGCCGCCACCTGCCTTCCTCTTCAGTCATCAGTGCCTATTAAATACTGGAGGTACTGAGCACCGGGCCGGGGGCTGGTGTGCAAAAGAGCTCAAGGGGCCTGCAGGTGCGTTAGAGGAGGTGCACATGTCACTGCAGAGAACAAAGAGGACTCCACGGGACTCCTCTCCGGACCTGCGGGCCCCTCGCCCCTCCCCACGGAGGCCCCACACCCCTCCCACAAGGACCTGCTCTCCTCTTCTTATGGCCCGGCCGGCCGGCGTCAGGGCTGAGCTTGCCTTCAGGCCCCACCAGCTCCCTCCTGACGGGTCCCACTCTGCCTTCTTCACTCGTCCCACCGAGTGAACAACGGAGGGCGGCCCTCAAGGAAAGTTTCTGGAACGGAGTTCTTTGCTCTCTGCCCCTGGTTCCTGATCACTTCTGATAGCTTAGCTCCATTCATTCATTCATTCATTCATTCACCAAATGTGTTCCAGGCGATGAGCACACAGCAGAAACAGAGTCCCTGCCCTCCAGGCCTCACCTCCGGTCACGATTCCCAGCTCTCATTTGTGGGTCTCCCTCCTCTCCGTCCACGTGGATTGAGTGAAGCTGACCTCACTGCTGGCTCAGGTGGGCGCATGACCCCAGCCTCGCCAAACCCACCGACACCAGGGCTTTGAAGAGGTGCCCTGTCTGGGGCAGTTTCCAGCTGTAGAACGAGGGCCTGCCACCCCCGCCAGCCTGTGAGCTGAGCCAGCTCAAAGGAGTGGAGACAGTCCTGATGACATCGCTTGAACATCTGGGTCCAGCTGCATCTGGAGCTCTGACTTTTCACTGACTTGAGCCAACAAATCCACCTCCCTTTTATTTTCCTTGAGCTCGTTTGAATACAGTTTCTATGACCTAAAATGTGATTAATAGGAGGGTTTAGGATGTCACCCCTCCACGGGTATCTGGATTTACATAAAAGGAGCTCTTGAGACAGAGACATAGTTAAACCCCAAAGGGATAATCTAAGGAAAGGAAGACACTGAATCTTCAGAGGGGGCCTGCCCTCTCTAGCGACCCCGGGCGGGCGGTTCCACTCCCCCATCCCCGAGTCCCAGACCTACTCTCTCCGCCCAGACCGCCCTCTGGAGCACACGCTCCACCCAGCTTCCCACTGGACGTGTCTGCCCTCAGAGCCCATGTGCACCCCACACGCCCCACCTCCCAAATGGAACACGTCCGCGCCCCCCTCCACCGTAGCCCATGCCCCCCTCATCGTCCCCGGCCTCTCCTCCCAGCCCCTACCCCATCCGCCGGGCCGTCCTTCAGGCCCCCTTGTGTTGGTGCCGTCCTTCACTTTCGCCGTCTGGGCCTCCCCGCGGTACCCCTCTCATTCTCCCCCCGCCTGCGGGCCTGCCCTCCCCATCCGCCCACCGCCCTGCTGCTGGGGCTGTTCCAAACACGCGATGCTGGGGACACGATCCCTCTCTGGTCTCTCATCCTCAGGTGGGGCCGTGGTCTGGTGGGACTGCTCCAAATGCCCCAGATGGGGAGGAGGGGGACTCTGGGAAGAGCCTGGTCTGTGGCTCCTCTGAGACTGCAGGGGCCTCTGGCAGAGGGAGAGGGAAGTCAGCGCCACCTTGGCGTTCCCCTCAAGGGTGGAACCGTCCAGAGAGAACGCGCCCCAGCCTGCCACTGTCGGCTCCCTTGGCTGAAGCCCCTTGGGCCTCACTGACCTCTCTCTCCCTTGAGGCCCCGTGGGGCGGGTGGGGCAGGATGACTGACACCCTCACGACAGGAGGGGAAATGTGAGGGCCTGGAGGACCCCGCTGGGGACAGCGCCGGCCTCCCAAGAGGCCGTCTGGGCAGAGGAGGAGCCCTGCGGCGTGAGCAGGCGCGCAGCGGGGAGGTGAAGCTCTGAGAGGCCAGGGCCAGCGCCCCTCCCTCACTCAGGGACTTGAATTAATTTCTGAGAACCCTGCTCCCGGAAGAAAAGCCATAAAATGAAAAAATAGTTTCATTAATTTTAATTAAAAAATCACGGTGCATTGTATTCCATGCCAAGAAGTCCAATTTCTCACAGATAGAAAAACATAGCAACTGAACAAGAAAAACAAGTTTATGTAAGTAATAAACAACGACCTGAAATTAAATACTACGGTCTGTAACTAAAATGTGACGTGATGAAGGTTTATCGTTCCCGGGGAGGTGGGGGCAGCGCCCGGACGTTGGCCGGGAGCGGGGTGGCGGGGTGGGATGTTTCCGAGGACCACCTTTCAGGCCGTGCCTTTTGGGGCTCACGGTTTCTTGCACTGAAAGGTGGGGTTAGAGCAGAGAAAAACAACTTCAGGGCAGAGTAAAGCTTAGGAGAGAGCGATTCCAGGCGGATGAAGTGGCCGCGCAGGGAACAGCCCAGGAGCCGGGGAAGAGGCTGGGCTCCCTGCACCGGCCGGTGTGTGAGAACACAGCCAACCATCGTGGTCCCCGCAAACCTGCGACTCAGATGCGTTCCACGTGACAGTCTCTGCCCAGAGACGGCAGAGTCCAGGAAACACGGGGTGAGTGTGTCTTTGTCTGAAACTAAGACAGACATATCACTTTTTAGAGTATATTTAATGAGTGGGTTTGGGGGGGTCTAATGTTTTTACAACAGAAAAGGGGAGTTGTTGTCTGAAAAGTTCTTTAACTTTTCCAGAGCCGGTAGGGCAAAAAGTCTCCAACCACAGAGCCTGAGCGAGGGCCTGTCTCCCCAGGACTCAGTTCCCAGGGCCCAGCCTTGTGGGCAGGTGGTCTCTACAGCCCCAGATGCCCACTGGAGTGGGGGGAGGGGGAGGAAAAGCCAACCCTCGTGTGGTGAAGGACGTTGGCCTGGGAAGTCAGGAGAGACAGGGCTGGACCGAAACAGTCATGTTCTCCCCGCTGCCCTCCACCCAGGGCCATGACTCCTTCCCCTCCTGGCAGCCCGCAGAGGCCCCAGAGGAGGAAAGACCCACGAACATGGTTGGAGTCTGAGATTTATAAGATTCAAGCCCAAACAGGGTACTATGATTCTGTAACCGTGTGCGGAGGGGCAAACTTGATTCGCCTCCCCTCTCCCCTGTGTGAAGCTTGCCATTTGTGGGGCCCAGCGTCCATTCCCTCCACTTTGTGACAACAAAGCCCACCATTTCCTTTGGAGGGCCACCCCTCCCCCACTCTTGGTCATGCTACTTGGATAGGATGGGCTCCCCTCAGCGCCAGGGGTCGGGCCTGGATGTCTGCAGCCAATCAGCGAAGCTCCCCAGCTACAGGAATTGTCACAAATGGGCACATGATCCAAGTCAGGCCCATGGGACACAAGGATGCTGGAGGATTCTGGGAAAGGAGCCCCTTTACTTCTCCAAGAGTTCCCAGCAGAGTTGTGCTCCCTGCCACCAGACTCGAAGGAGGAAGTGGTATAGCACCAGGAATGCTGACAGCCATCTTGTGGGAGTGAAAGGGCAATGTTATGTTAAGGTTGACACCATGGAAAGCAGAGAGAAGAGGCAGGAACAAGGTCTCTAGTGATATCACTGGGCTGCTGGATCCAGCCTCACCTGAAGCAGTTAACTTTGTAGTTTTTTAAAATTATGTGAGCCCTTCTTTTTAAGCCAATGTTTTCTGTTACTTGCAACTAAAATATCCTTCCTGATACTCCTGGTCTCTGTTCCAGAGAGTATCGAGGGTCAGTCCCATGTGGGACAGAAAGGAGAGGCCCTGACACAGGTTATACACAGCGTTACTGAAGACAGAGCACTACTGAGCATGCCCCACGTAGGGCCAGTGGAGACCAACAGCATCTGATTCATGATGGACATCTCAGGCTGCCGACTGCTCTGTGACTCAGGGTCAGGCATTCAGTCTTTCTAGAGCCTGTGGCAAGAACCGGTTTTCTCAAAGGAGAAGAGTTCCTTACTCAAAAGCTCTAGAGACTTCGTTGGGACTTTCTGGCTGCAGGCGAGCCCCACACAGCATTGTCCCTGCCCCGGAGGCTCTGAGCACCACTGGGCAGGGGCTGAGGGCGGAGGACTTGCACCACGGCCAGGGCCCCCACAGAGCCTCCGCTCGCCCGGGGCCCCACTCAAAGCCGTGTGCTTTCAGGTTGCTTAGCAAAGGTGTGAGAAGGGTTGATCCTAAGACTGCTTCCAAAACCCAAAGAAGTCCACCAAGCGTTGTGCCTCCTTGCTAGAGGTAGTGCGTTCCAGCGGCAGCAGATTCTCCATTTTGAAGAGTGTTCTAACACGTCTCAGACCACGGACCCGCGGGGTCCTCACTGAGGTGGCAGGCCCTGAATTATGTCCCAGTCTCTGTCACATGTGCATCTCACCGAGACACCTAGGGCTCCTGTGACTTCCTTCCTGTCAGACCCTATCAGTGTTTTGCTGTCGATGCAGAGCACAAGCTGTTGGCCGAGCGATGCCTGTGGGAGGGGGAGATGCTCCAGGGCTGGGGAGGAGCTAGAAAGCCCGCATCCCTGAGGCAGGGCAGGAACATTCCACCCCCGTCCTGGTCAGGAGCAAGCAGACTGCTTCTGGTGTTTTCTGTTGGTCAGACGGAGCACATTCCACTTTCCAGATCAGCAACTGAACACCAAGCGCCGGGGCCGAATTAATTTGCTCTGCCAAGGAGACCAGATCTGGAAGGGCAGCCGCGAGCAGTCACCACTGATTAAGCTCACGATGTGCTGCTGTTGTTTGCTGAGATGGAGCTCTTTGTCACACTGGCCAGTCTGTGGGTAGAAGGGGGTGTGATCAGGTCACCTCGGTTCCTGCTTTCTGGTGTTCGATGGGTCGCAGTGTCTCTTTTGGTTCACTGTGTCTGTAGGTAGTGGGCGCGTCAATGGCTCCCTCCTGGCCCTTCCTGTTGTGACAGGCCCTAGTCTATGGTCAGGAAGCTGAGGTGGGTGTTCCGTCACCAACAAGGACCTCGATTTCCTCTCAGAAACTCGAGAAGAAGAAGACTCGAGAAGTGGGTGGGGGACCTGCTGAGCCAGCGCAGGGTGAATCCAGCCGGGAGCACATTGTCCTTGAGCTCCTGGAGCGCAGCCCCACCCTCGGACCACGTGGCACTCCGGTCCCAGGAGCCGAGTTAGCGGATCCTCATCTAATCACCCCCCCACTGCTCCCATGCTCAGCACCCCAGGAGGAGGGTGGCGGCTTTCTTTGGGGGAAGCTGGGCAGCTTCATCATGTCCTCTGTGGGGTGGCAGCAGGTCTGGGCTCAAAGACACCGCCCAGCCCTGCACTTGAGATGCTCTGGGTCCCAACCAGCCCTGGCCTGGGAATTCTACCCCAGTTACAGGTCCTCCAGGGAGCCTGGGATTCACCAGGCCCAGAGGATTTGGGTTGTAGAGGAAGTGGGCCCCCAGTGGGCTGCTTGCTTGTTTCATCCCGAGGGGGGATGCTTGCCCTGGATGATTCCCTTAGCCCCATCCCCAGTTGCCCTCTGCCTGTTAGGGAACGGCCATGCCCACTTTTCCCACATAGCTCCTCCCACCCACTCTACGATTAGAAATCCTATTGCAAGAGCAGCCCTTCTGCCGGAATTCCTGGACCACCGAGAGGAGGTAGCTGAGCCCATTGTAAAGACGTGGGAGGTAACGGTTAACAGGGGTTTGACCGGTACTGGCCATGCTTCACGTGTGGCTGTGAAAATGGACGTCGCCTACTGCGGTGCACGTAATCGACCTACAGCCCTTGCTGCGCGCTGAGTTCTCTGGATTCGTGTCCGAGACACACTTCCCCGGGCTGCACCCAGCCCCACTGCGCCCGGCAGGGACAGCAGGCAGGCCGCGTCCTGCGAGACCCGGGGCTCCTCTCACAGGCGACTCTGGCTCCAGGACTTCCCATCAGCCTTGCTGGAACTTTCTTAGACCCGCACTGCAGTCTGGGAATCTTCCTCCCCAACCTTCCTCCCTTCCCTTTGTGCTTCCTGGGGGTCAGACTGCACACTGTGACCTGATGGCCCGCGCCGCCCCCCGCGTTCCCTCCTCCACCCACTTTCCTCAGAGGTGTGTCCTCGTCCCATCTTGGTGCCTGCTTGCCCGAGGAGTCGAACTCATACATCTCACATCTTAAGTTGGATAAGGGGTTCGTGGATGTTTGTTACATTTTTCTTTATGCCTTTTTATAGCTGAAATATGTTGCTAATTTTTTGATTTAAAAAAAAGACAAGAGCCAGCCCTGCTGGCCTAGAGGTTAAGGTTTGGCAGGCTCCGTCCCCAGGCGTGGAACCACACCACGCGTCGGTCAGTAGCCATGCTGTGGCGGCGACTCACATAGAAGAACTTAGAACCATACACAACTATGTCCTGGGGCTTTGGGAGGGGAGGAAGGAAGAAAAAGAATGAAGATTGGCAACAGATGTTACATCTTCCCCTGCAAAAAAAAGACAAGATTATGATCCTTTCACTGAGCGCGTCCTCAAGAGGAGCAGGAAGGGAGAGTCTCCTGGGCTCCACGTGGATGGATAGATCCAGGCAGCCTTCCTGTCTCTGGCTGTTTTGTTTTCATTGCTCTAATTATGCCCGGGATTTTCCGGTCCTTTTTAGCCAATTAGTGCGAATCATCACTCGGTCGAGGTTTGCATTAGTGACTTCTGCAAAATGTCAGAACTTCTGCCGACTGCCTGAGAAAGCACCCCGGTGCGCCGTCTCTGGTGACTGTGCCCACATCAACAAATGCAGCCCCATCCACACTTACATCCCCCCCAGCTTGATCAAGGTGCCCCCAAAATCTGCTCCCACATGTGTTCCTGGTACCCTAGAAATTTAAATGAGTGAATTCCTGCAGCTCTTTCTGGGTATAAGTCCTCTCCTCTCCTGATTCCGCTCTGTATCACCTGGACCACGTGGAGTCTGAATATTCCAGGAGAAACGGTGATGGGTGGGTCATGAGGGAACCGAGAGTGGGACAGTGAGCTACTGGGGCTTAGGGTCCTCTGGGTCCTCGGAATTTTCCCAGATGTCGCCGTCCGATGGGATAGCAATGTTTCCTGCCCAGTGCCCTCCCTTTCTCAGAAGGGACCAAGAGAGGCTGTGAATTCACCGACACTGTAACCCAGTAACTTCAAAATCCGTCTCAGAGTTCAGTCTCGGACAATTTCCACTCCATGGCTGTATGCAAGAAAAGCTTCTCTCAGCGGGGTCATGTAATGGCCCTGAAGTTTATTCTGTGCCTTGAGGTGTGCATTTTGATTTGAGCCTGTCATTTTCTTGCTTTAAATTATCCAGCGTCAGGAGCAGCCATCCAGCCGACGGTCCCAGGGTTCCTCGTCCTCTCCAAACTGGCCCATGGCAGCCGCTAGAGGCTGTCACTTCCAGTCGGCACATGGTCCCAGGTGACGGGAGGGTACAACATGACTAGCTGTTCACCACTGTGTGCCATTTGTGACCTCTTTTCTGTCCAATAATGTGAATTGGAGTCCTACTGATTTTGGCCCCACGGAGTTATGAAAACCAATTCCAAGTAGCTCACATATCCCTAAGGGTTTTTTGTAAATCCCACTCCTGGTACTAATTTCTGAATGGGGTTTATTTGGCTGCAAGCAGCAAAAACTGACTCTGAAAAAGTGAAGCAAGAACAGGGGATTTACTGAAGAGACAGTGAAGCAGGTCGCAGAATGGGGGGGGGGAGCGGGAAGCTAGACAACAGGCCTCAGGATCGACAGGCCCCGGGGCCGCTCTGGGGATCTGAGTAGCACGGACAATCTCTCGAGGGCACTGCCGTGAGACACCTCGGCCCTTCCCACCTTCCATCCCCATGTGTCTCCGTTAGACACGCAGTTTCTTGGGAGAGATTCTGATAGGGCCAGACTGGGTCATGGACCTAACCCTGCGGTGAGGGGCGTGGGGTGGTGATTGGCCACCTCCCAGAAGCAGCACAGGGCCGGGGAAGCTGTGACTGCCCCCCAAGAAAAGATGCTAAGCACACAAAACCAGCGTGTGTATTCCACACACCACTCCCTCTCAGTTCTGAGCCTTTTCACATTCTGTTCCCTCTTCCTGGAGGGCTCTGCTCTCCTGTACGACTTGACATAGATGTTACCTCCCCTCGGAAGTTTCCATAAGGTTCCACGCTAGGGACAAGTGCCTCTCAAGTGATTCCATAGCACCTATTTCACTGTATTGTAATTGTCTGTTTATTTGTCTTTCTCTCTTGCTGGATTGTGAGCTCAATGATAGTAGGGATTACATTTGCCTTGCTTACAGTTATCACCCCTAGATCAACACAATTCACGGCACATACTAGGTCCTCAATAGGCATTTGTTACATGAATGCAAAGGATGAAGACCTGGCTCTGTCATTAACTTGCTGTGACCTCAGGGAAGGCCCCTCCCCTCTGAACTTAGTTTCTTATTCATAAAATGTGGAGCAGCAGTGTGCTGCTTCAAGGAGAGTTTGACGGCAAAAAATAGGAATCCACTCAAGCCAGCCTAGCAAAGGGGGGTGTTACGAGGAATCAGGGGTGTCTCCCAGAACCCAAGGGCTTCACCCGAAGTGACCCAGGAGCTGGAAAGCGCCAGGAATCAGCACAGACACTTCATCTGCTCCCTGGGGCCACGTGGCCTGATGCCTGCCCCCTGCTGTGCTCCGGGTTCCTGCTTCGCATCTCTGTTCATGGATGACAGTGGTCTCTTCCGCCCACACATCTCAGTTCCCTCCAGCTCTTGCGTCGGGGGTTGCCCGGGAGGCAGCTCTGAGGTGGAGTTTATCGCGGAGGGTGTTTATTAGGAATGGTCTCAGGATCAACACCTGCAGGAGGAAAGGGAAGGATGCAGGAGTGGACAGAGGGAGAAGCCGAGCTGTGATACCCTCCCCAAAATGTCCTCAGCCGATCTCCTGTGAAGCTCTGGACCTGGGACAGTGAGGGGACCAGGCCTTTAACACCACCTTCCACTAGTCATGGGGTGTGGGCTGCCCAGGGAAGAGGGTGTGACCTTGGGCAAGGCTGCTCCTTCAGCCGAGGCTGTCCTTGAAGGGGCAACAGCTGAGAGACGCCTCAGGTCAGCAGCTGGAATATGCCCTTCGCTCCTAAAGAGGGATCTGGGCAGCGCAGGAGACCGAGTCCCAGGCTTGATTCAAGTTCTTGAGGAAGAATCTGATTGGTTTGGTTCTTGGTCAGTTGTCCGCTCTAAAGCCACTGAGCTGTGCTCAGGCAGCTGCCAAGGTACACGGGACAAACAGCCCTTCAGGTAGGGATGGGAGGGGACCAAAAGGAGGGTGTATCATGAAAAGCCTCCAAATGTGTCCTCTACAAATTCAGTGACAGGTGGGACAAGAGTGCTAAGATCAGAGGCTCTTGAGCCAAACTGCTTGTTTGAATCTTATTAACGAGGAGTGCAGTGAGTAACAGGAAACAACGGTAGGAAGGCTTAAACGAGAGGGGTTTATGTGGCTCATCCAAGAACAAGTCTGGGAGAAGGTAGTCCAGAGCTGGTGCAGAGCTCAAAGATGTCACTGAGAACCTGAGATCCTTCTATTTTCCTGCTCCATCATATTTAGTGTGTTGATTTCCTCCTCATGGTTACAAGGTGGCTGCTGCACTTCTGGTCATCACATCTGTGTTCCCCTTACATAAAGGGAAGAGAAAAGGACAATGAGAAAGGAGAGGGAAAGAGGAGGGCAGAGGGTTCTCCTCTAGCTAAGCTTTGTCTTTTTATTTGGAAAGGAATGCTGCTTTAAGGACTCACCTCTTGCTCATTGGCCAAAATGGTGTCACAGGGCTACAAGGGAGCATCAAGGGAGGCTGGGATGGTGAGCATTTCAGCATTCTAGCCATAGAGCAGGGGAAGGGAGAGAAAGAGGACTTGCCAACAGCTCTTGGATGGTTCATCCACTATGTGTGCCACAACCACTTACTGCCTGTGTGACCTCTTAACCTCTCCCGCCTCAGTGTCCCCATCAATAAAATGGAGATACAGTAGTCCTCCTTATCCTCAGGGGATACATTTCAAGACCCCAAGTGGATGCCTGACATGGCAGATAGTACCAAACCCTATACACCTATGTTTTTTCCTATCCATACACACCTATGATAAAGTTTAATTTATCAATTAGTCATAGTAAGAGATTAACAACAATAACTCATAATAAAATAGAACAATCATCACAGTGCACTGTAATGAAGTTATGTGAATGTGGTCTCTCTCAAAATATCCTACTGTACTGCACTCACCCTTCTTCCCGGGATGAGGTGAGACAATGCAATGCTTGTGTGATGAGGCGGGGTGGGGTGGTGACATGGCGTTCTGGGCAGGACAGAGCGGGCCGCCACGCAATTTCATCACACTACTCAGAACGGTGTGCAATTTAAAACTTACAAATTGTTTATTTCTGAAATTTTTAATATTTTCAGGCCGCGATTGACCACGGGGAACTGAAACCACAGAAAGTGAAACCGTGGATAAGGGGGGACCACTGTCATCGCAGTATCTGCACCCCCAGGTGAGTTTGTACAACAGCACCCTGTATACGGGAAACTCACAATAAACGTTAGTATTGTCATTACTCTGACGATCAACGATCCCACTGGTGGCATCTGAGGCCCAGGGGCGGAGTGTGGGGGGAGGCGTCTGCTCTGCCCCAGCCCTGTGGGGTTCTGCCTTGCAAAGCACATCTCACCGAGGGGCAGTGCTGTGCGTGCTCTGGGGACGCAGGTGGGGCCAGGATTTGGTTTCAGTTTGAAATGTTTGGGGTCAGAGAGAGGCGTGCCCGGGTTCGGGATGCAGCTGGGCGTGGGTGTGTCCCCATCTTCTGGGTCGGGACAGCTCAGTGCCGGGGGTGGGGCAGGCGGCATGTGACAGGCTGGCTGGGCCCTCTCTGGCTGGTGCAGGTTCCTTTTAGTGAGTGAAATTTGGCCCTGGGGCCCCAATGCCTCATTTCTCTTCTTCCCTGTTGGGGAATCAGCACAAATCAATTGTGAGCAACTTTAATGAATTGATTCAATTTGGCAAACAAAAAAGGCAAAAGAGGGGGAAATATGTGTGGCTTCCAGCCACAGGTCCAGCGGTTAATCTCTGCTTCATAACCCTGTCCGGTGGTGGTTTAAATAATTAAGTGGGGTGAGGGCCGGCTGGATGACGCCTCCTCCCCCGCACTGGCTCATTCAGAGGGGTCCCCACAGCCCTGTGGTCCTAGCACTCCGCTTCCCCAGTGCGATGCCCTCGGGGACCTGGGAGGGTATGTGGGCCGGGCACCCAGGTGGGCTCAGGGCGCGCACGCACCCCCAATGCCTGCACACACACGCCTACACACCTGCATGCACCACCTCCCCCCGCCGGGAGTCAAGGAGGAGACCCCCCCAGCAATGGGCACACTCTCACATGCGGGCCCACTCCAGCCCCCACCCACACTGGTTTGAGAACATGGCCCGGCCCCTCACCACTCCCAGCCTCGGTTTCCCCATCAGTCATATGGGCGTTGGAACAGGCCTGGGAGGGCCTCGAGGTATCTGCTGGAAAGTTCTTTGTGAACAGCCCGGCCTCTGATCAGGGCTTGCCTGGGCTTGCTTTTGCACCTCTTGTTCTCTCCCTGTGTCCCCCACCGCTCCCCTGGCACGTGGCTCGAGTCTTGCATCTATGCTCAGAAAAAGACCCAGTTCCTGTACGTGTCCTGCGTCTTCTCCCAAAGGACCTGCAGCCTGAGCCTTTGTCTTCAGCAGGTCTCTCTCAGGCACCTGGCAGAGTGGTTAAGGGCCCAGCTCTGGAGCCCCACTGCCTGCGTTTGTGTGACCTTGGGCAAGTTACTCTCTGTGCCTCAGTTTCCCCATCTATAAACTGGGGCATAATAGTTGGGTCCCTGGTTGTTGTGTGGGTTCGATGAGTATATAAAGCACATGGGACTGTGCCTGGCCCGCAGCGAGCACACAAGTGTTAGCACTCTCGCGAGCAGCAGCTGCGTCTGGGAGAGGTGAGGGGGGCCCTAAGTCGGGCAGGGCTCTCAAACTGTGGCTGCATGTTGGAAGCACCTGGGAAACGAATATATTAATATCCATGACCAGGGCCTCTCCCCACCACTTAAATCAGGGTCTCTGGGTGTGGGCAGGACATCAGGATTGCTAGAACCCTCTGGATGATTCTAATATGCAGCAGAGCCGAGAACTACCAGGTTGGACAGTTACAGGGAGGGCCTGAGTCTAGTGACAAGCACAGTCCAAATGAAGGCCATCGGGAGTCCCAGCCAAGCATGACTGCCGGAAGTCTTCCTGGAGGCAGAGGCAGAGGAGGTGAGGGGATGGGGGGAGGGGGGAGGTGGACTGGTTGAGGGTGGGAGGGGGCTCTGAGGCCCAGGTTGTGGGGGGGGCACCCCCTCTGCTGTCTACCTGCCACCCCGCCCTCCTGGCTCCCAGCTGCCTCTGCTCTTCTGCTCTCCTGTCTCCTGGGGCCCCCGCGCTCCAGCTGGCACCCGCCTCCTTAATAAAGGCGGATTGCTGCTCAGCTCATCCCCAGCACTCCTGTTGGGGCCATTAATATTCTAGGGAAGATTAACTCCCCCTCTGCTCCCTCCTCTGCAGCCGCTGGGCCCTGCCTGACAGATGAGGGCCTCTGGCTCAGACAGAGATGATGCTGGAACCCAGGCAGGGGGCTGCCAAGGATGACCTCTGGAGCTTGGGTGCTTTCCTGCCTCTGCGGCCCCTGCCAGATTTCACCTGGGAAAGTAGAACATGAATGAGGGAGAGTGTGAGCGAGGCTGTGGGGAGCCGTGTTCGGTCCTGGGACTCTGGAGGGAGTCTCCAGGGATCTAATTCAGGCCTTTTATTCAGCTCAGAGAACGCATGTGACCTACCAACAGTCACGTGGCAGGAGTGGAACCCAGGACTCCTGCCTTCTGGCTGAGTGACCTTTGCATATCAGGCCTCAGGGCACTGGGCAGAGGGACAGTGCCCCTCACACCCTCCCCGGAGGCCTCCTGGCACAGGGTAGAAGTGTGACAAGAACGGCGCAGTCTGGGAGCTGTTGGTGAGGCAGGGCCTGGCTGCCGGGCCTCCACCTGGGCCTGCTGCCCTCAGCCAGTGGGGTGTGAGGAGGGGCCTGGACAGGAGCCCCGGCCTGGCTCCTCCCCCAGAGTGGTCTCTGGTACCTTCCTCCCTGCCTGACAGTGGCCAGGGGCAGGTCTGAAGGCAGAAAGTGGGAGGCAGCAGAAAGTGGAATCCAACCCCTGAAGACTCTAATAAAGAGACACACCCCTGCCTGAATCCCACTTCTTCTCTGCCAACCTCCAGCTCCCAGCCACGTGCACACACGTATACTACCCGCCACGCACTGCACCTACCACACAGCACATGAACCCCCACATGGACACACAGCACACACCCCACACACTCCAGTGTGCTGGGAACTCACCCATTCCCAGGCTTTTGATTAGCGTGTAAACGCTGCTGGAGCCCAAATCTGTGTCTCCGGTCCAGCCGCCCTCCGAGCTCCAGACTCCTGTCTCTGACAGGGTGGCCCCAATAAGCCACGCCCAATGAGGTATTCACACCCCGTCCTGGCCCTGTCCTTGGACCTGGGCTGGCCCGAACAGCAGGGCGGAAGCGATACTGCGTGCCGTCGAAAGCTGGAGCGTTAGAAGCCTTGCAACCCCCGCCTGGGTCCCCTGGGATGCTCACTCCCGGGACAGCCCTTGGGACCCAGCCCCATGCTGTGTGGGGCTCCCGTCGACAGCCCCGGCTGGGCTCCCAGCCCACACCCGCTGCCAGCCGTGTGAGGAAGCTGTTTTGGACGTCCGGCCCAGTCAAGCCTTCAGATGACTCCTGCCCCAGCCACCATCTGATTGCCACCTCTGGGGACCCTAAGTTAGAAATGCCTGGTGAGCCCAGAAAACCCACGAGAGAGAAACTGTAGTGTGAAGACCCCAAGTTTTGGGTGGCTGGCAATAATCAAACACAGGATGAGCCGGAGAGACTTCAGGCAGAACAGCCTGGGCTTTGGGGAATCCTGGCTCCGCCGCTGCCACCAGTTGTCTTGTGGGGCCACTGCCAGGGGCAGGGTGGTCTTCTCCCGAAGGGAATCAATGGTCACCCACCCTGGGCACTAATGGATCTGGGCAAAGGAAAGGACTTGGGACTTGGTTTTAGACCAGGGGTATTAGGATTAGATCCAGCTGCAGAAAACAGAAGATCCTCAGAGGGCAGTGGCTCACAATGGAAGAACGTTTCTCTCTACCTGCGTGATATCCAGAGGTAAGAGTTGAGGCTGATACGGCATCTGGTGTCAGGGGCCTAGGCTCCAGGGCCGCTGCTTTGCAAACTCTGGGGCTGCCCTTCATGTTGTGTTCTGTGTTTTGTATTCTGTTCACCAGAGAAGATAATGTAAAGGATACTCCCCGGAGGTGGCCAACATAGGGTACTGCCGGGCCTCTTCTATCTTGTTGCTCCATTGTGTGTGGCTTCCATTACCAGGGTCACCCCTACCTCATGGTCCAAGGTCACTGCTGGAGCTGCAGACATTATATCTGCATTCCAACTGTCAGGAAGGAGGAGTGATGAAGGCCACACCTCCTCCCCTTATAGACACTTCTTGGAAATGACACTTCCATTTACATCCCATTAGCCAGACTTAGTCACACGACCACATCCAGCTGCAGACAAGGTTGGAAATGTAAGAGTCTTTGTGGATGGGCACATGCCCAGCTGCAAATCAGGAGTTCACAGAAGAGAGTGGATACTGGCCCACCCTCAGACCGCCACTCTTGCTTTCTGGGAGCAGGGATCAGTTTGGCTCAGACGCCAAGGTCTGGATAGGTGGGGGTGGCCGCTCAGAAGGAGGCAGAGGGCGGGATGGCGAGGAATGCAGGGGCCAGCCTCAGAGGAGACCCTTTGGTGTGGGCCTGGGAAAGAGTTATTCCCAAACCTTCAAGGACACAGCTTCAGGGTCCCACAGCTGGGACCCTCCAGGGAGCTGGGGGATCAGGGAAGGGTCCGCCGTCCCATGCTTGGAACAAGATGGCTGAGGAAGGAGTGTGGCCTTCCTAAGGTCAGGAGCCACAGGGGCTGCAGCCTGGGTCTCGCAGAAACAGGATCCTCTCTCTGGCAATCCACTGTGGGGCCGCTGGGCGCTCTCCCCCCGCACCTCACACCCTGGGTGTCCACCACCCTCCCCTTCCCCCCACTCCAACCAGCCACCAGCAGTCCCAGGCTGCAGTCTTCTCCTGTGTGCTCCACCCCACCCAGATACCTAGAGACATGCTAGACTCCTCTGTCTCACGTGCCCCCAGTTCGGTCACCAAGCCGCCCCTCCACTCCCTTGACATCCTCTCCAGGCCTCCACCAGGCTCGTGTGATCTTGCCTGGACACATCCGATGTGTCCCCTCCTTTTCTCTGCTCCAACCCCTTCTCCACACTGTCACCAGAGCCTCCCACTCCCGACCAGCCCAAGGTCCCCCAGTGGTTTCTTGCTGCCTCCAGGGTGGATAAAGCTGCAGCCCCCAGGACACAGCCCCCCCACCCCCCAGATGAGCTGCCCACTGTGCTCATCAGCCCAGCTCTCACTGCCCCCTCCACACCTCACTTCACCTGTACTGAACTTTTCGGGGGCTCCCACACACACCTGCTGCTTCTGGCTCCTTCCAGCCAGGTTCTTGACGTGACCCATTATCGCTAGTCCTCAGACCCTCCTACAACAGGGTGAAGTTAGTCTCCATTTTACAGTTGAGGAGACTGAGGTTCAGAGAGGTCAAGAAAGGTGTCCCACCTCCCAGAGGCTGAGGGAGAATTCAAACCCCAGTTGGCCTCACTCCATAGTTGGTGCTGCCTCCTCCGGCCCTGCCCTGAATGGCCAACCTCCATCATCCCCATACATTCCTATTCTCTCATCTTCACCACACACACGCAGTATGCGTGCCCTCCCACCCTTGGGCCTCATTCTCTCTGACAGGCTAGTTTTCATATTTGCGCCGTGGCTCAACATAAAGAATCTTACCCCTTTCTCCTAAGGGAACCAGCTCCTCCATCCAGGTAATCTTTTACCTCCCTGGGCCTCAGGGCCTTGGCATGTGCCGCCGCTCCCTGCCTGCCCTGCCAGAACACTCTCCCCCACTCACTGCATGGCTGGCTCCTTCTCAACTGTTAGGGCTCAGCTCAAATGTCACTACCCCACAGGAGGTAACATGGTGAGACTTTGGAAAACAGTGTGACATTTTTTTAAAAGTTAAATTTACCACATAACTCAGCAATTCCACTCCTAGGAATCTACCCAAGAGAAATGAAAACATACGTCCCCAGAAAGACGTGTGTGTGAAATGTTCATAGCAGCTTTATTCATAATAGCTAAAAATTGGAAGCAACCTAATTATCCATCAACTGGTGAATGGATGAACAAAATGTGATCTAGCCATACAATGGAGTACTACTTAGCAATAAAAAGGCATGAACTACTGGTACATGGTACAACATGGTCCTTCAAAACATGCCAAGTGAAAGAAGCCAGACATACGAGATCACATAATATTGTATGATTCCATTTATGTGAAATTTCCAGAAAAGGCAAGCCTACAGAAACAGAAAGTAGGTTAGTGGTTGCCAGGAACGGAATTAACTATATGTGGGCTTAAGGAATCTCTTTGGGGTGGTGAAAATGTTCTAAAACTGGGTTATGGCGATAGTTGCACAACATAGTAAATTTACTAACTCATTGAATTGTACATTTGAAATGGGTGAATTTTATGATATATAAAAATATAACTCATTAAAGCTGTAAAAGAAAAAGATATTTAAAAGTCACTTCCCTAGAGCAGCCTCGCTGACACCTGTTCCCCAGCCTCCTCCACATGGAGCCCTCTGGGCCTGGTCTCCCGGCCCCCGCTTTTCCATCATAGCCCTGTGTCAGGTGGAAACCATATGTTTGTGGGGTGATGACGTTTCATGCAGATCTTCTTCTCTAGAATGGAGCCTCCAGGGGGAAGGACATGGGTCTATTTTCTTTAAACAGTTTTATTGAGATATAATTTACGTACCATACAATTCACCCACTTAGTGTACAATTCAACAGTATATTGAATTAGTACACAGTCATGGGCTGCATAATAATGTTTCAGTCAATGATCGGCCGCATATACGATGGTGGTCCCGTAAGATCAGTACCAGGCAGCCTCGGTGTGCAGTAGACTACTCCATCTGGGTCCGTGTAAGCACGCTCTATGATGTTCGCACGATGACGCAATCGCCTAACGACTCATTTCTCAGAATGTATCTCTGTCGTTAAGCGACACATGACTGTGTTCACACACAAGTGTAACCATCACCACAGTCAATTTTAGCACATTTTCATCACCTCGAAAAGAAGCTCCATGCCCTTTGGTTATCACCTCCCATCCGTTCACTCCCCTCAGCCCTAAGCAACCACTAATCTACCTTGTCTTTACAGATTTGCCTATTCTGGCCATTTCATATAAACGGAATCACGTAATATGTGGTCTTTTGTGGTTGACTTCCTTCACTTAGCATGATGTTTTCAAGGTTCATCCATGTTGCAGCAGTAATAGTACTTCATTCCCTTTTATGGCTGAATAATATTCCACTGTGTGCATAGACCACCTTTTGTTTATCTATTCATCAGTTAGACATTTGGGTTGTCTCTACCCTTTGGCTATAAATATTCGTGTACGAGTTTTTGTGTGGACATATAATTTCATTTCTCTTGGGTATATATCTAGGAGTGGAATTGCTGGGTCATATGGCAACTCTATGCTTAACTTTTTAGGCCGGACTACTTTCTAGAGTGGCTGCGCCGGTTTACATTCCCCACCGCAGCGTTCGAGGGTTCAGATCTCTCCATATCCTTGCCAACACTCGTTATCTGACGTCTAGCTCACAGCCATCCCAGGGAGCCTGAAATGCTATCTCATTGCGGTTTCAATTTGCATTTCCTGATGACCAAAGATGTCAAGTGTCTTTTCATGTGCTTATTGGCCATTTGTATATCTTCCTTGGAAAAATATCTATTCAGATCTTTTGCCCATTTTTAAATTGGATTTGTCCTTTTGTTATTGAGTTGTAAGAGTTCTTTATTCTAGATACAAGTCCCTTCTCAGGTATCCGATTTGCGAATGTTTTTTCCTCTCGTATGGGTTGTCTCATTTTCTTGATAGTGTCCTCTGAAGCACACAGGTTTTTAATTTTCATGAAGTCCAGTTTATTTACTTTTTCTTTTGCCTCTTGTGCTTTTAGCATCGTATTTAAGAATCCATTGCCAAATCTGAGGTTAGGAAGATTTATCCCTGTGTTTCCTTCTATGAATTGTATAGTTTTAGCTCTTACATTTGGGTCTTTTATCCATTTTGAGTTAATTTTTGTATATGATGTGAGGTAAGGGTCCAACTTCATGCTTTTGCATGTGGAGATCAGTTGTCCCATCACCATTAGGACTATTCTTCCCCCCATTGAGTGGTCTTGGCACCCTTGTCGGAAATCAGTTGACCATGGACACGAGATTTTATTTCTGGACTCTCAATTTATTCCACTGATCACATTGTATGTCTGTCCTTAAGCCACACTGTTTTGAATTCCGCTGCTTGTCTTCACGACCACATTGCTTGGAACACTGTAGTTCAAATGTCTGATAGAGGTTCAAAGCCCAACGACCAGATACCACCAGGAACACACCTGTAATCAAAAAAGTTAGGTTGATTTAGCTTGCTGCAGCAAAGTCACACCCCAGAGGACCTCCAGAGCGTCTCGAGAGGAGCTTTGGTTGAGGGTTTGGGTTGGTGCTGAGTGATTTTGAGGAGAGGCTGGGGATGCAGAGACCAGTCTTCGCAACATCCAGCAAATGGGGTGACCAGTGATAGGGTCTTAGTTTTTATCTGGGGGATGGGAGGATTAAATTGGGGCTAGAGTTGTCCCGGTGGCCTAGTGGTTAAGATTTGGTGCTCTCACCACGGCGGCCCAGGTTTGCTTCCCCATCAGAGAACCACACCACCTGTCAGTTGTCATACTGTGGTGGTTGTCATAATGTGGCGGTTGTGTGTTGCTATGATGCTGAAAGCTATGCCACTGATATTTCAAATACCAGCAGGGTCACCCATGGTGGACAGGTTTCAGCAGAGCTTCCGGACTAAGACAGACTAGGAAGAAAGACCTGGCCACCCACATCCAAAAAAACTGGCCATGAAAACCCTGTGAACAGCAGTGGAGCCTTGTCTGATCGAGTGCCAGAAGGTGAGAGGATGATGCGAAAAGATTAGGCAGGGTGGCAGGGCTCTGCTCTGCTGTAGACAGGGTTGCCAGGAGTCGGATGGACTCCGTAGCACTAACAACAAGGAGTTGTCACTGGCGGAGAACCACTTGTCACTCAAAAAGGCTGGCCAGGAATGGCTTTGTCCGTGTGCTCTTCTGACCCTGGTCTTCGTTCCTTTGGGAACTTCTTGGTCTGGCCATCAGCAGGGCTGTTTTCTTCTCCCTGGGGTGAACAAATGGTCTCTGCCGCGCAAGAAGCAGAGCTTCAACAGCAGGCCCTATGACATCCACACCGAAGCCTGCTGTAGGGGCAGCACAGGGACAAGGGGTGGCCGCTGGGAAAGGGAGGAGGTGCCTTCGGTGTGCAATGGCCAGGGCCAAGACGACTCACTCACCGTGTGGCTTGGCCCAGTCATTTTCCCTCCCTGGGCCTCAGTTTCCTCATCCGTAATATAGGGAGAGCGGATGGGACGGTGCCTGGGCATCCCTCCGGTTGCTTATCCATGATCTCGCTGTCTTCCTGTGCTATTTCAGAGAGAGGAAAACGTCCCGGCCCCTCCCCCCGGCTCCCGCCACCCCACTCACACACTTTCTCCCCACACACAGCTGACTCATCTGGCCTCAAGTCCCTGATTCAGTGTCTTAGCTCAGCAGCTCCCAGACATTTGGATTTTATACCCTGGAAAAATTTCCAAAAACTATTTTTGGGATCTACACAGGGTTGCCAATATTTTATGTTGTCAAATAGGACATTAAAAAGTACTACCACCTGTTGCAAGCCCATGCCATAAAAGAAAGGACAGTACTCTCACACTGCCTGTGTTCCCTCATTTCTTGGACAACTGTGCAAATTCCTGTTGGAACGGACAGTTGCCCTTCCCACCTGGATTTGGGAACGGCTGCTTTATCTTACAGCCTGGACACTTATTAAAATGCAAATCCTGTGAGAAAGCTAGCCTCAATTGTCTATAAAGGAGTGATGCAGGCTCTTGGCGGGTGTTGGCAAGTGGAAGTTGGGGTGGGAAGAGCTCGGATCTGGACTCTGGACACCAGGTCTCCGGCAGCTGTATTGACCCAAGAGGGAATGCCCTCCCTAACTATGAGACTGGAAACATGGGCTGGGAGAAGGTGTTGGGAACTAATGAAGCACTAATCAAATGAAAGCTGAACTAGACAATCTTCCCTCTGGCCTTGAAGCTGCCACCTTCTTAACGTTTCCTGAGCTGCCACCTTCTACTTCCAGAAATTTCCACCTCCAATGTGTGCCCAAAGCTTGTGAGAAATACTCTGTGGGGTGTGTGTGTGTGTGATTCCAGTAACCTCCATAGGTGTTTCTGTGAAAGAGAGCAGGAAGTGAAGAGTAAGTTGTCCACCCTCAGAACAACGTTGTGGGTCTGTTTTTAAACTCTTTTTGGTCACAGGACAACACCTGGCACCTGTGGGTTCACTCTGGACTGTGAAGAGCTGCATTCAGAGAGGGGATCCTTCCACCCCCAGTCCATTCACCCAGGCCCTGTTGGTGCACTGTGCTACTGTTCCTTTAAAAAGTACCCCAGTATCACTGGAGAAAACCAATCAGCAGACAGAGGGAGGAGCTACTTGGGGGGGCCTGACCACCAGTCCTGCTAATAAAGAGTCAGTGGGAAGCCCCAAGAGTGACAGCTTCCTGAGGGAGCCTGGGCAAACCTATTTAAAGGGACAGTGTCCCAGAAGGGCCGCTCAGGTGGTGAAAGGGTCCAGAGCCCCTGAACTGACCGATGCATCCTCAAAGTGGCTGCTGTCCCCTGCACACCCACGCCCCCAAGATGATAATTTACTGGTAAAGACAAGTGATTTATCTGTCTAATTGGGCTTTTATTTGCATTTTAAATCACGCTCTTTTGCTAAACTAATGGATCCCCTATTTATAGATGACACAAAGTGACTACTAATTACTACAATTAATATCACGTTAAGGGCTTGCCAGCCAACTTCACAGCAACTTGTATCGCCTACTCATTTTCAGTTAAGGCACATTGACAGGGAGAATACATGGTTATTAAGAGCGGGCCCTGGGGTATAATCACTGCTCAGAAGGTCATTAAGCAAATCCCCTGCAGGGTTGGCACCTTGGAGCCTGGGGACTGGGGGCCCAGATCCTGTCCCACCCAGAGGCCATAAAGGCTCAGGGCCCCAGGCCGCCAGGCAGATGGGGGCCTGGCTCTGAGCTGCCTGGAAGTGGAACAGATGATGCCAGGATGGCTTCGGGCTGGGACAGGAGAGCCAGGCAGGGAGGCTGAGAGGGACGTTCCACCCTTTCCTGAAGACAGCAGTTGGTGGCAGCCACCAGAGAGATGACAGAACTGCAGCCTCCCTCGAGCAGCATTTGGAGAGTGTCTGTGGAGGCCTCCTCTGGGACAGGCAGGGGGTTGGCAGCAGGGCCGCAGGGATGAGGGGCTGAGAGCCTAGAAGGAGGCAGCTGCCAGAAGACTGTGTGGGGGCAGGACGAGAGAGACTGGGAGGTAGAGGATAGGCTTCGGGGCTGGGAAGAGGCCCAGGCTCCAAACGGTGAGGAGTGGTCCCTTCTGATGAGGAGGACGAGAGCTTGAAGGTGAGGAAAAGCCATGGGAGAAGAAAAAGCCGGGAAGGGATGGCGGTGGTAGAAGCTAGCAGGAGAGAGCACCTCACGAGGGCACCCTTGTGGCTCAGTGTCCCCTGATTCTTCTCTACCCAGTGGCCATGGCTGACCTGCCACAGACAAGGTACAGGCAGATGGGAAGGCTCGGGCCCAGTCCCTGCCTTCCCGGGGGTCAAACCCCAGCCAGGCAACCTGTGGGCTCAGGGCCAAGACACCGTGGCAGGGTGGGGACCTGTGGTAGGTGAAGAAGCCCCTGGCAGTGGTATGCTGGAGCCGCTCGTTGACCTCCCCAATTCTGCTGTCAGGCTCTTCATGTTTACAGCTTAGAATCGCCGTGGTGGGGGATTTAGACAATTGAAATCTGCAAATACTACACACCAGGGCATTTTTCCCCAGGTTGTTAAACATTTGCTAGCACACCACCCGCCCGAGTCAGCCTGTCAGGGCAGTGTGCCCTGGGCTGCAGTGTTGGGCCTTCTTTGAGTTTATGCCCTTAGTACTTGGCCCTGTGTTCATGTGGTGTACATGGTGGGACTTTGCATATGTTTACCAAACTGAGTTCACGGGGAACCCCGGGGAAGCCCACTTCCAAGAAGCAAGCCATGGGGATAGCACAGGGGCTCAGGAATGAGATGGGAGCCCCGTGGTCACGTCTAGATCTGTTGTCTTGATTTGGGAAAAACTTGCAGTTCTGGGGAGACACTCCCTCCCTGACCCCAGCCTCAGACTCTCACCAGACACCCCGTCTCACCAGACCAGCACTGCCCTCCCATCTGCTGCCTCATCAGGGAGGGGGTTGGGGCCTTGGTGGGAAGCTGGGGGAGGACACTGGGCCCTCCAGGGGAAAACTGGGGCAAGCGTGGGGGTGGGTGGGAAGTTCCTGCTGCCCCTGCTCTTCTGGAAGGTTCTGCCCACCACCCCTGCACTGACAAATCCTCCCCAGGCTCTGTCCTCCTCTGTCCGAACCACCTCCATTGCCTCGTACCTTGGCATCCTTGCCCTTTCTAAATCACCTCTAGTGGCTTCTGTATCCCTCCTCTGCTCTCCACATGGTAGGTCCTTCCTCAGTGGGTGGAGGGGAGGGAGGAGAGGAGGGAGGAAGGAGGGGAGAGGGCAGGGAGAGGGAGGGACTGTGTATCAGGACTAGGTCTGCCTGCACAGAGATGGTGGTGGCTTGATTAAGATGTTTCTCTCTCACCTAAACGTAGGCAGTCCAGGGCTGGTTCTTGGTGGGGCCATGGCTATCTGATTGCTCTGCCATTCTCACAGTGTGCCTTCCACCTTGCGGTCAGAGATGCAGCCATCGCTTGTCTGCCTTCCAGCCAGGGGCATGAGGAAAGGGTGGGAAGAGGAGCACACGTGTCCCTTTGAGGCGCTTCCTAAAATCCACACATGGCGATTGTTGGCATGGCCAGTTCCATGGCCACACCTGGCTGCCAAGGAGGACTGTGGAATCACGTAACCACTTCGTTTCCACCTAGAAGGCAAGGTTCTATTGCTAACAAAGGCAGGGGATGGATGTGGAGGGACAAGAGCAGTCTGTCACGCAGTGACTGTAGTACTCCGTGACAGTCAGGGTGACTGTCAGTGTTGGTGAGGGTGGAAGGACTCCTGACCATGGACAGCTGCCACCAGCTGCCATGTCCCACAGTCCCTGCTGCTGCCGGAGGGACTGGGGGGATGGTCAGAAGGGGCTCAGAGTCTGGGAATCTGGGGAGCCAGGGCAGACTGTGGCCTCCCTCCCCAGCCCCAAGACCCTCCCCGCTTCCAGGGCTGGGACTCAGCATCCTCACCTGGTCCTCCTTGGAGCTGGGGAACTTCCTTTAACACAGAGGTGTGCATGGCTGAGGACACAGCAAGGCACTGGGTGCCCTGCCCCCAGGGTGCTCCTGCGGGTGCGCAGTTGGGAGATCTGGGAGGAGACAGGGGGAGCCATGGGCCTTAAGTGAAGAAAAGAAGGGTAATTGGGTGACACAATGCAAGGGCACTTCAGACCCTCGGAGCTGAGACAAATGAAAGCAGAGACCACAGGGGCAGGGGGTGTTTGGAGGAGGTTGGCAGTTTGGGGGGGCCAGAAGCATGGGCTGGGTGGGGAGCTGGAGTAGGGAGAGAGGTCAGGGCCATCTGTGATTGCTGAACCCCGAATTCTACCGTGATTGCCCGGTTTTCCCTGAGCACTTGCTGTGTCAGGCATTAGGCTTAGAACTGGAAATAGCTTATCACAGTTTTTCCTCATAGAGATCCTGTGAGAGACGTGCTGTCCCCGTTTTACAGGGGAGGGTACTGATGCTCGGAGGGGTTAGGAGTTTGCCCAGGGCCCTGAGCTCCCCAGCAATGGGGCTGCTGTTCAGTTACCTGCTCATGTGCACAGCTCGGGGGCTAAGAAACCATGCCATAAAACCCATGTAGGAAGTACCATGGAGGGCAGTGGGGGACCCCAGGAGGTGGGGTGTCATTAAGCCCTGAGAAGTGCATCCTCGCCCTGCAGAGCCCGAGACTGTCCACCCAGGAGCTGTTCCCCCACCACGCAGGCTCAACCTCTCCCCGTTGCTCACCCTCCCCTCCCCTGTAGCTTCACACAGGCTCCCTCTGCCCTCGGGCCTCCCCGACCTCCCTGCACCACCTCCCACACTCAGGGCTCAGAAGGCAGTTAGAAGTGGGGGGTTCGGGGGCAGGGCTGGGCCTCCACTCCTGGGCCTAGCAGGGACAGGATGTGTCTCTGGGCAAAGAGCATGTTCAGTGGCTAGCCTGTGAGCCCACCAAGTTGTCTCAGAGTGGCTGAGAACTGGGGTCAGGGGGTTGGGGGTTGGGGAGATGGGCTATTGCTGCCCACCAGTAGAGAGAGGGCACATAGTAGGCACTAAATAAATGCTAATTATTCTTCCCTTCTTTCTCTTCCCCATCATAACACAAAGTGCTTTGTGAAAATTTCTGGTTACTCATAAAAACTGTCAATTTAAAGAGCAAATCCATCAGTTATTTTAGTCTTAAAATGAGTTTATTCAGGAATAACTAAAAGAATTGCAATTCGTGATGTGCATGCTATGGCAAACCATAGGCAAATCCAGAGAACAAAGGAAAGGAGCTTGCTTTTTTAGAGAAAAAGGGGCAGTAGGGAGGGGCTGTTCTAAGTGAAAGTCCATTGGAGGAAAGTACCAGTTTAGGGCACCAACGGCTTCTCATTGGCTGAGCTGTGGTGTTTCTCATTGGCTGGGCGGCTGTCAGGTCAGGAGAGAAGTCTTCCTTCAGCAGGAAAGTAGTTGCACTTCCTGTTGGAGATGCAAGTGTTATGTCTCTTCCTGTTTGGAGTAACTGATGATGTGTGATGGGCGTGAGAGCTCCCCCTACAGGCTTTCCCGACTCCAGTTCAGTTGAGGTTTCTCTTATTTATTTCACATTTTCCCTTTTGATCAAGATCTTTCTCCAGAAGTATCTCTGATCAAGAGTCAGGTTCTCTGCACACAGTGGTCTTGTCCCTCAGTGCCAGGAAGGACCTGTCCTGGTTGTCATGTCCCACATTGGAGTGAAAGTGCAGAGTGATTGGAAACCATTTAGGCCACATTTAAGTAACAAGGAAGGTTAGAGGGAGAACTGTCAGGCATATCCCATCTAAAGTCTATATTTCTCCAAGGTCATAGGTGTTGGAGATCATCTTGAAGTTCTGAGCCAGCATCACCATATTGGGCAATGTCATTTTTACAGAGGCTTGGCAGGCAGTAGGTACAGAACTTTACAGTAAGTATACAGAGTAAGATTAAGAGCAATACTGTAATTCAGTTTGCAGGATGGTTCTAAACCAGAAGCCCATACTTGAAGGTAACCAGCTGAACAAATCAAAAGACCGTGAATTGTTAGGTGAGATTTGTTACAGCCAATGTGCTTGCTCTCTAATCTTATGTAATTGGGTTTCTACTTCCCCAAAGGCATTTATCCATGTGCAACAGGAGGTGTTTGCCACTGCACAGACACCTTCTTGCTCAGCACATAGATAATCAAGAGCTTTACAATAATCCAAAGTTACCTTGGCCAATGAATTAAGCAACCGTTGCTGAGCTGAACTTGCTTTGGATCTGGAGCTGGCCAGCTCTCCTAGTGTTGGGGAGAGGTTCTTGATCATTTGATCATTGGCACTCACTCTGATCAGGATGAAAGCTCAGGAAGGATGAAAGATCTTCTCGTGGAGGCAAGCCCAGAGTTCTATACGCCTTCTGGAAATTCTCATTTAGGGCGACTATGGAGATTTAATGGGAGAGACCCAGGAGAGGTCTCTCTTTGATTATGCAGAGAAAACAGGACAGTGAATACGGGAAGGGCACGCTGTCCCTGTGTTTTCCCGCTGTCCAGGCGATGAACTGCCCAGGCACAAAGGCTATTACCAAAACTTCCACACATGAAGATGTAACCAGGGGGTGTACATAAGGCTCTCGCATAAGTGGGGTTATCTATGGACTCATTCATTGGCAAAGAGGCATTAACATTATCTAACCAAGGCTCAGACATTATGTTGTTACATATTAAGAGGTTGTCTAAATATATGGGTATATCAAGAAATTTACAGATGGTCTAGGTTACATTGACAGCCCCACAGAATATTTCGTACAAATATTCAAAGGCTCTTGTTTTCCCCTTCCAAGGCTGGGTTAAATTAAAGCAAGGAACGAGTTTAGGTATGCTGAGCATCCTGACTCAGAGCAATTTAGACACATAACAGCATCTGGAATCCCAGTGAAATTACACAGAGTGAACTAAGGGGTCATCACTATCTTGGCCAGACCTAAGTTTCTGATGGCAGATCCAGCAGTCAGACAGGTTTCCCCTTTTGCAAAGGATTAGGAAATGCGGACAAGAACATTGTCCTTTCAGGAAAAAGAAACAACAGTGGAAGAGGTATACAGGCCTGGTCCGGTCATCTTGGGAAAGCTGTCTGCCTCAGATGTTCACTGCTTCCCTTCCTAGTCAGTTTGATTTGGAGGGCCCCAGAGTTTGTCAGGACTAGATGTCAGGTGGAACCTTCTTTAGCTGTGAGACATTTGCCCAAGACTCAAGTCCCTGAAGTTTGGCTGCCATCTGGGTAGTGAGGAAGTCCCTTCTGAGGACATTTCAAGGGCAGTAAAAATTGGAAACATTATTTTGGAGAGTCGTGGCCAGACACTGAAGGAAACTAGAAGGATTTAGGATCCAGTCTAGCTGACAGGTACATAACAAAACCTTAGAGACAATTAATAGGACTAGAATTTAATATCTACAAAGGTGCAAACATAATTTCTTTCTCCAAAATTACCCCAGTTTTATTAAAGATAATCATAGTAAAACTCATTTGTAGTAAACTTGGCCTGATTATTTATATAAATGCAGCAAAACTGGTGATTGACCACATAAGCTCTTTTTCTTTTTAAGATTGCTTTGCTGGAACCTTGTAAGCAAGGTACTAGGCTGATTTTTCCAAGCAGTTCCTTAAAGCTGTCTGGTCATTTCTGAGTCTATGTACCTCTTTCTTCAATATGACATTCTAGTCAAACCCTGGTAATGTAGCCACTATTTCTAATTGTATCCTGTTAAAGGAGAAAAGACCTTCACTGAACCCATGCAAATACGTATATCGTCTTGAAAAGAGTACTTGAGTTTCTGAATTCTGGAGGGATCAGGTAGTGAGAGAAGAATAAATGTTTCAACCCTTGTTGCAAAGATACATTTTACCAAGTTGTTGTTAAGTTATAGGTAGCTCAAAGGAGAGGAGGAAAACCGGTCCTTTACATCTGAAAAACAAGCATTAAAGCAATCAGTTTTCCATTCGAGTTTTAGAAATTCTTACCCAGTTCAGTGTTATGATCTTAAAGTTATCAAAAACTTGTATTCCAGAGTACATGTCAAAGTCTTTTCCATGAATCCCTTTGAAAATGAAACATACTTGTAAAAGCATCAGAGTAAAACAATAACTGACAAAAGACTTTTAAAAAAGGCAATGGGTAATGCAATTGACGAGGAAATTTAGGGGTTTTTGTGGCATACATTTTAGATAGTAACTAAAATTACAGGTAATAACATTTTATGAGGACATATCAGATTTTTAAGAATTTTATACTATTTCTAGAACCTTTATAGTAACACTCACCCATACAATATAACCTAAACAGGTTTATTATCACTTGTTTGACCATACTTCTCGTGAAATTTGGCATACCAAATAAGCCCAATTAGTGTAATCTCTCTTTTTATACAGAGACAACCAATCTTTTGAGGTGTCCCCTGGAAAACCCCAAAGTTACATCCAGGTTGAAAAGACTTCATTTAGAATTTGAATTTTTGGGAGACTTGTCAAAAATATCAAATGGTTGGATACTTGACCAAACAGGATAGCAAATCATTATGAATACTTAAGTATGTATTTGACCAAAATAACAACAACAAGTTTCAAAGGCAAATACAAAAGGTTATATAGTTGTAAGCCAAACTTAACTCTTTCAGTACTAAGAAGACTGTTCTACATAATCAAAGACCTGATAGAAACAATACAGGAAATCATTTTGACAAAACATAAAATCCGTTTTCTAGGCATATTGCTTAAAGGTAAAGAAGCTTTCACAATCTGCTATCAAGAACAGACCATGGGCCAGCCTGGTGGCATAGTGGTCAAGTTCGTGCGCTCTGCTTCAGTGGCCTGGGGTTTGTGGGTTTGGATCTTGGGCGTGGACCTACACACTGCTCATCAAGCCATGCTGTGGCAGTGTCCCACATAAAAAATAGAGGGAGATTGGCACAGATGTTAGCTCAGGGCCAATATTCCTCACCAGAAAAAAAAAAGAACAGATCAATAGCCCAAGGAAACATTGTCCTTTCAACAGAAAAGAAAGCCAAATTTTAATTTTGCATCAGTTTATTTTTGATATTAAAACTCATTTTAACAAATTTATTTTAATCTTAGCCAGCCTGATCACACATTAAAATTCCTTTCCTAAGATTCCTTTCTACAAACCTTCTATACTTTCTTTTCACATTTAGATTTTGTCCTATGTTTTTCTTTTCCCATTCCAAAATAACTATCCTCTCTTTAGGACAAAATCATTTTCTTTTCCTTCAACAAAATGCATTTCCATTCCTCATACATTCTTTTATCGAAACACACATCCTACCTTCCTTCATATAAAGATGTTTCCCTTTTTATTTCTAGTGGCTTTGGTTACATATATTAGAATTCCTAACCCTTAGAATCCCAATTCCCAGTGAAAACTAAGAAGTAAGCAATCAGGGACTGGCAGATTTATAAATATATTTCATAATTTCTGGGAGTATATGCCTTTTTAATAGTGCAGTCTTTCAATGTGGCACAAGACATAGTTACTAACAGACCCAAATTTATCCTGTTTTCTTTGCAATAGGAAGCCAAAAATAGATAAACCTATGTTCAATAATTGATGTTCATCTTATTTGGAAATGATTTAGATATTCAATGATCACCCATTATTTAGTTTAACTTAGTATAAACTTTGATCTTATTTACATTTATTTAAATTACTCGCTTTTAACAATTATGCTTGGATTTGACATTAGCCAACCATCGTCAAGTTACTTTCTTGCTGACAAACTTTGTAACAGAGATAACGTGAGCTTAATAAACCCAGGTACAATGAAAACTGTATGTCTGCATTACATTCAGCGCTGATAACTCTAAAGACGTGCCCATTTCAATTAAACCAACAACCTTAAGCTAGCTTTTATTTACTAAAGATTAATCCTAGATCATGTAAACTTGAAAACATTTGGGTTAGTTTCTATTATACTTTTGAGGTTTAGGAATACTTAATTTGTAAGTGCTTAATTTCATGCCAATTAAATAGAACTCTTTACAAATCAGTTTTGGCAATACCATCCAGAGGTAGAAGAATCTCTCATCTCTATAACATACATAGGTGGACACACAGACAGACAAACAGAGATCTCATAGCTTTCATTTAAAAGATTTTAGTGAGGGCCGGCCTGGTGGTGTAGTGGTTAAGTTCGTGCGCTCCACTTCAGCAGCCTAGGGTTTGCAGGTTCGGATCCTGGGCACAGACAGACGTACCACTTGTCAAGTCACGCTGTGGTGGCGTCCCATAGAAAGTAGAGGAAGATGGGCACAGATGTTAGCCCAGGGCCAGTCTTCCTCAGCAAAAAGTAGGAAGATTGGCAACGGATGTTAGCTCAGGGCTGGTTTTCCTCACACACACACAAAAATAATGATAAAAAAATAGAAAATAAAAAATTTTAGCCATGTCTCAGGTACAAAGCTCAAAAGAATAGTTGGATCCCAATTGTATTTCTGGCAGATGGACTAAGTTCAGGTTACTTGTTCAGAAGGCCAGAGTCTTACTAAAGGTATCTTTTATTTGCATCTTGTAAGGAACATTTTAGAGCTGTTTTTGAAGTCATTTTGTCTGCTCTCAAAAGTCTAGGGTAATTACTATTTAAATCTTTCCTTCTAGTTGTTTATTTGCTCCAGTTAACTTAGAAATTGTAATTAGGTGTTTAGCATTTGAATCCTCAGAGGGTCTGATTTTAAAGGGGCAGGTTTTTGCAAAAGAGGAGAGAGGAAGATGGCACTGGGGGCAGAGTCTGAGAAGACAAACCAGATGGTGCCTGAGACGGAGAAGAAGGGGAATGTGAAGCTTCAGAGGCTGTTTTGTTCTCCCTCAGTTTTTCAGTTGTTTCTGTTAACTTAGACATGGTGCCTTGTGGTGAGGCAATTTTAGAGCTTTGCATGTGTTCAGAAGCCTCCAGGTACCAGTGAAGATAGTCATGCCATTCATTTTGCTTAATTTTATAGCCATGGTCTTCCAATTTGGTTTTAAGAAAAATGAGTTTGGGGAGATTAAAAGTTCCCCATAATGGCCATTGTAATTCTGGACTACTCTTCCTCAGTTTGGTCCACTTAGTTAACAGTGTGCATGTAGGGGCCCAAAGTTCTCAAACATAAACCCAACCGGGATCCCTGGAGGACGGTTTTCCATTTGGGACAGGGATCCCATTTCTGAAATTTCCTCTGAAAACCCTACAGCCCTAGCCCTGATCCCTGCAGAAATCTAAAAACAAAAGAAACTTACTGGATTCCCAGTCCTGATTCCAAAAGGAATCTAAAAGCCAAAGAAAAATTCCTGGATTCTCAGCAAGCCCGAGACCCTAAAAGAACTGTGTTACGTTCAGAAAATAACTGAGCACTTGCCAAAGACAACACCTTGAACGCAAGAACAGAGCCTTGAATCAGGAGGACAAAGTCCCTCCCCCAGAGGAAAAAGCCTCTCCTGATCCCAGATAAAAGCAGAGAGCTCAGAAGGCAAAGGGAGCGGAGCTCAGAATAGAAGACACTCACCAAACTGAAAGCAGGCAGCGACTCACAGAAGCGATGGGCACAGGGGCTTGTGCAGGTTCCTCACTTGATTCTGGGGGTCACTAGACCTTGGGGGTTGCCTCCTTTGGATCCCACTTTTCTGACACCATATATGTCAACTTAAAAAGCAGATTCACCAGTTATTTTACCCTCAAAACAAGTTTATTTGGGAATAGCCAAAAGAATTGCAATTTGAGAAATGCATGTTATGGCGCCACAGGCGAATCCAGAGAACAGGGGAAGGGGCTTGCTTTTATAGAGAAAAAGGGGGAGTACAGAGGGGCTGTTCTGCAAGAAGGTCCACTCCGGGAAAGTAACAGTTCAGGGCACCAATGACTTCTCATTGGCTGGGCGGTTGCTGGGCTGGGAAAGAAATCTTCCTTCGCTAGTAAAGTAGTTGTACTTCCTGTGGGAGATGCAAGGGTATGTCTCTTCCTGTTTGGCGTAATTGACGATGTATGATAGGGCGCGAGAGCTCCCCCTGCAGGCCTTCTTGACTCCAGTTTAGTTGAGGTTTCTCTTATTTCACAAAACCTGGAAATGACTTTCTTCTTTTATGACAGTTTAAACAAATTTAAAATTTTAATTTTCCCCAACCTTCCTTCTCAGGTGCTAGTGAGATCATGTTTAGATTCAGGATTATACGGACCAAAGAGAGGATTTTGGTGCCACCATGTAACAGAACTTGATGCCTGGCTTTGGTAACGTGAAGGTGAGTGCTGTTGTGTGGTAACCTCTTCCTCAGCCGGCCTGCTAGGGCCACACCACCTGCCGAGGCCACCCCCAGCCTCTCCCACTCACTGCTTCTGCTCCACCGGCAAGTGACTGACATCCACCCCCACATCTGGGTCCCTCATCTTCCCTTGATGGGGACTCCTGACCTCACTCTGGTCCTCTGTGCCTCAGGCTGCTGGGCCTGCCTCACCGCCCACCCTTTTGGCCATATCCCCACATCCAGCAAATCAGTACTCCAGCAACTAAGCCTCCCGGCCTCTCTCCCCAAGCTGCTGGGCACCACTGCAACCAACACACACGCCAGCAGGCAAGCAGGCTCCTAGTTGGCCCTGGTTAGCCCCTAGATAGAGCCTAGTTAGTCCTCTCTTGTCCTCAGAGGGGACTCTTAGCAGAAACCACACCTCTTTCATAGAGAAAAGAGCAGCCACAGAGAGGGACCCTGATGTCCCTTCCATCTCTCCCCCCTTCCATCCTCTCCCTCCCTACTGGCCCATCAGCACCAGCATTCAAACCCCCTGAGGTCTCTCTCTCCCAGTGGAATTGCCACCCCTGGCCCTCACTGGGCGTTAGGTGCAGGGGCTATGCTGGGGCCTGACTGTTATCCCACCCAGCCTCCCAAGGACCCTGCAGCAACTGAGGGATCTGGGCCTGCACTATTCCCTCTGCCTGGACTGCTCCCCACCCCCCACCCCATAGCCACATGGCTCCCTTCCCTCCTCCTCATGGGCCAGCTGGGCTAGGCTCTGCTTCATGGAGGCCAGCCCCCCCGCCCCACCCCCAAGAAGAGTGGCTGCCTGCCTCCTCTTGCAGCTTTTACACCATCCTTTGGTTTTATTTCCTTCACCACACCCACAGCTCTCGGACATAATATTAATTTGTTTTGTCCCCCACCCTGTCAGCTGGAACATCAGCTATAGAGAGGTGGGTGCTTGGCTGTCTTGTTCATAGCTGTATTCCTAAGGCCTTGGGCACGTGATTGTGGCCCCAAAAATATTTGTTCAATGAATGAATGTGTGAATGAATGAGCGAGGGACCGATTATTATCATCCTGATTATACAGGTGAGGAAACTAAAACAGCCCCTCCCCTTCCTGGCCCTCCAAGTCTTCCGGCTTCGGCCTGGTTCACCTGTTTCCCCGTCCTGGGTTCTGGGCTCCTTTCCTGCCTCTGTCTGCGTTCCAGCCCCAGGAGGTCCTGCCCACTCTGGGCTTGCCTCGTCCCATGGAGCCCCACTCTGTGGGGCCAGCTGGGATTCTTCCTCCCCACACTCCCACTCATATGCAGGCTTCCTAACACAAGCAAGAGGAAAGGGGATTTATTAAAAGATGCCTGGTAGCTCACACGCTCTGGGGACAGGCCAGCAGAGGAGTCTCAGGACAGGCCAGGCGGCAGGCCAGAGGCAGCGCTCAGCCATGCCTTGGGTCTGGGCTGACTGACCACACCCCTCTCCCATGTGGCATCTGGGACGCTGGGGTTGGATGCCAGAAGCTCTACCCAGCCCCCTAAAGACTCAAAGATCCCTCATTTTCTGGAAAACAGAGCTTCCTGGGCAGCCTCACAGCAGCACCTCTGATGACGGAAACCCAGCTTACTGCCTCCACCCGGCTCTAAAGGAGCCAGTGAGGGAATTCTCTGGATTTGCCCTGGGGATGACTGAACTCGTGGTGTGGGGGGTTATCTCCCCCACCCTAGAGGGGACTGTGTCTGTGATGGTCAGAGCGTTGGTCAGTGTGATCTGCACTGGAGCCCAGGGCAGGGCTACCAGGTGCCCTGACAGAGGTGGAGCCGCCTGCCCTTTACACGTTCCTCTACGAGCAGTCTGAAAGCCCAAAGATGCTGCCACCGTGTCCCCTGCTACCCTCAAAACCTCGCAACCGGAGTCTCCACAGTGGAGCCAGGACCCTGGTGGGGCTGGGAGACAGGAGGGCAGCGCCAGTCAAGGGGCTGGGATGGGAGCAGGGGAGGCAGATCCCAAGGGAAATCTAGACGCCCACCCAAGGCCAACTGCTGGGGCTGGACAGTGGCCCAACGGAAAGCACATCCCTCGTCCTTCCTGTTTTCCTGGTTGCAGTGGCAGGATGGTTTTGTCCTGGTGGTGGCCTCTGCACGGGGGCACCTGGGAGGGTGGCTGGATCTTCAGGCTGGAACTCTGCTGAGCTTCTGGACCGGATAGATACCCACATCTTCCAACTCTTCCTCAGTATGCCTGAACCCATCCTCTCCAACCAGACGTGGCCTTTTCTGCCTAGAATCGGCCCCTCCCTTGAGTCCCCTCTCTCATTGAAGGCCACCACTGTGCACCTGGTTTCCTGGGCTAGCAGTCACTCCCTCTCCCCCACCACCTGCGTACACCCCTGCGTCAGTCTTTAAGCCTCGTGGGGTCTGTCTCCAAGGTCTCTCTCAATCTCTGTCATTTCTGGGCTCAGGCCTCTGTCGTCCCGGCCTCTCCAATTGCGATAGTCTAACTGGCCGTCTGCTCCCAGCCCGGCGTGGGCCACCTGGATCCTGTCTCTGCCCACTCCTCTCGTTGTGGCCCGAAGGGCCCTGTGCCCGGGTCTGGCCCTGCTTCCTCTCCAGCTGTGGTTCTCACTCGACACTCCGGTTGAATTCCACCCTCGTTCCTTCCCCCGTCTTGCTCCTGTCCATCCTTTAGGTCTGAGCTTGGATGTCTCCACCTCCAGGAAGCTCTCCCTGCCTGTTGCCCCTCCAGGCTGGGATTTGTGCCTCACCTACATGCTCTCCAACACGCCGTGCTGCCCCCACCTACACTTATCGTGCTGCGCTGCCCACCTTGTGTTGGCAGGGGCCATACCCATCTTGCTTTCTGCCAAATCACCATAAGAGCCCAATCAACACTTCAGGGAGCAGCAGGAATGCTGGTGAAGCCATGATTCTGCCCTCAGTGTGAGGGCTTTTGGTGGGAGGGAGGAGGAGACAGAGAGGCAGCTATGCCAGGACACAGCTGGTTGGGGTGCTGGCCTGCACCCCAGGGCCCTTCCTGCCCCCTGGCCGTCCTCAGTGACTGTACAGAGGGATGGCACACGGGGCAGTTCTGGCTGCTGAGATGTAAGCAGAGGGTGCGGGGCCCAGTCTCCCCATTGGGCCTTCTGTCCCTTCCCTCTCTGCACGGTACCTAGAGGAGCATCAGCATCCTGTGACCACAAGGATGGAGGGGACATGCTAAGGACAGCAGAAAGACGAGCAAGGTCCCAGTGGCCTGGGCCCCAGCCCCAGCCTGTCAGCCTCCACACTTCGTCTCCCAGTGGACAGAGACGTTATGCCTCGGCCACTGACCAAGACCCTTGGGGAGACCCCCCCATCCTCAGATGTCCTGGCTGCCCACTGGGGACCTGAAGGCTCTCCTTTCCCTGCCACTGTGCCACCACTCCTGCTCAGGAGACCCCCCTCCAGGCACAGTCCTGGGCCCGGAGCCCAGTCAGGCTGTTCCCAGGCTCTGGTGACATTTCATGACGTTACGTTTTGATCCTCAGTGTGAGCTGAGGCTCCCTTGGTCCTCCTTGCCCCAGGAGGAGGGTGGCATGCTGCCTGACCCCCAGCTCTGTCTGTCTGGCTCCTTTACCGACTTTGGTTGTGGCTGCCAGAGACCCCCTGCGCACAAGGCTTGTCCCCTTACCCTGGAGGGTCGAGTAGGAGACCCTGAGAAGGCACTCCCCTGACCCAGCCTCCAGGGATTATCTGGGGGCTGGCTGGGGGCCTGGGGAGGGCGCAGCCAGGCCCATCTCTACGGAGTCCGAGCCCACACGTGCATGTTTGGCTCATCCATCGGAGACTTGGGCCCAGTACCGTCTTGCAGGACACAGGACTTTTAGCCCAAGGCCGTCTGTGGGATTGGTCAGTATCAGCACTTTGCTGTCTGGTTCTCAACACTCATGACCCTGTCAACACCTTGGAAAGGACCAGGGGAGGCTGGCAGTCACGAAGGCCTCTGGGAGCTAGGAGGGCTGCATCCCCTGACAACACGGTGGCTGGGGGGGCAGAGCTGCGACACTGAACACAACTGGGCGGAGAAAACAAAATTTCTTTATTTGGTCTATAGCTTAGAAAACCCTGCCCGAATGCCCATTCTGGTTTACAGTTCAGTCCCATTCAGTAACACATAGTCTCTCCAGGCCCCAGATGTGGCCTGCTCTGGTCTGGGTGCAGGGTTGTGGCTCCTTCTGTGGCCCGAGCAGCACTCCTGCTGGCACTCTGAGCCAGCTGTAGCCTCCACGCGGTCCAGCCTGGTGCCACTGGAGTGACCCCCACACCAGGCACCTCTGCAGCCAAACAGCCAGCCTCTTCCAGGTCCTGCCTCCAGCACATGTGGACCAGGGCAGATCAAGAAGGCTAAGGCTCAGTGCCCCCTCAGCCTGCCCATGAAAAGTGGCCCAGGGGCAGGTCTGTGCCACGTGGCCATGGAGCTGCTTGCTCTTTGTTTTGGCCTTACTCAGCTAATAATGCTCTCCTTGCTCTGGGCTGACCCTGGAGAGGGGTTTCTCTTTCTTCTCCTTCCAAGAATCCCCTGGGCAAGCGGGGCCAGCTTTGCCCCTTCCTTTTCAGTGGACTTCACATACATAAAAATTCAGCTCACTGAGCCTGGCCCTCAACATACCGAAGACGGTTAAGGGAGTTAGACACTCTTCTTTCAGAACCAAAGCCTAGTTTGCTACTTCCTGAAACTGTGGCCAATGCCTGCTACAGAGCCGGAAGGTGATGATTACTTCCACTGCTTCTTTCGTTCTTTTTAGAACCAATCAGAATACTCCTGTCAACTTTGAAAATAAAACAGCCGGTTAATTTACCAGCAAAATGAGTTTATTTGGGAATAGCCAAAGAATTCCAATTCGGGATATACATGCTATGACGGACTGTAGACAAATCCAACAAACGAGGGGGAGGAACATTATTTTATAGAGAAAAAAGAGGAAGTTGGGATGGGTTGTTTTGAACGAAAGTCCATTGGAGGGAATCAAGAGTTCAGGGTGATGACCAGTTCTCATTGGCTTAGTTGCTGGAGTAGTTGATTTCTGTTTGGGATGCACCATACATTTCTTCCTGTAATTGAGGGTTCTTTCCTCTTGATGACTTCTTTCTGCTGGGGTCTGTAATTGATGGTCTTTCCTGTAATTGACCTTGAGTGGTACTATGTGGGAGTTCCCCCTTCTGGCCTCCTGACTCCATTTTGAAGGAAGTTTCTCTTTATTTTCACACTCCCATATTCCAACCTTAGCTATAATGTTGGGCCACCTCTCTATCTGGGTTTTAGTCCTGTGTTTGCTCCCTTGCTCCTAAATGGTTTTTTGGCATGGAAACTGCCTAGTCTACCTTGGTAGTTGATATCACCCTCGTCCATTAAGACCTCAAGCCCTGTCCCACCTCAAAACCACCTTCATCCCTGCTCTTGGTGTATTCTCTTCCCAAGAATTTGAGGCAGGCAGAACACAAGTCCTTTATGGAGGTCAAAGAGTCTCTGGCCATCCAGGCTAAGTTCAAGGCCAGGCCATGATCTGGAGGGGCCTGGCCCCCACGGACAGTCCTGACTCAGGGCCCTGCCACCAGCTCCTCCATACCTCCAAGCTCTCCAACCAGGGACAGTGCTTTAGTCCCCTTCCTGCCTCCAACGCAGACTCTTAGGAAGGAATTCTCGCCCTCTCCCTGCTGCCTCTTCCTGCTAGTAGGGTGCCCCAGAGTTCCCACTGTCACTCCTGTGCCTTCCCCACTGTTAGGATCCCAAGTGCCACAGACAGGTTTCTGCTTTGGTGGCTATTTGGGGCTAACCCTTAGCCCTCCATCCTCTTAACTTCAACTTCCTAAGCCTAGGTATCCCCAGAAACCAGAACAGTGGTGATATCAAACCTCAGAAACTCTAATACCTGGTCCTTACAAAAGTGGCTTTCCTAAAAACCTTTGCAGCCAGATACCCCAGCTTGGATTCCATTACTCTCACTTCTGAACCAGACTGTCAGGCAGGATCAGTCCTAAAGGGGGTCCCTCCTTTGAAGGCCTTTAGTGTGGGAATTCCTGCCTGGAAATCCCCCTCCCCCCATCCCATCACTGAAGGTTGCATTAAACCCTTTACCAGGACCTGATAGGGGTCCAGGGGCGGCCAGGGAGGCTCAGGGACTGATGCATGGACCTGTCACGGCCCCCACTGACCTTAGCTCTCTGCCTCAGCTCCCACCGTCTGGAACAGTGAACCCACTCTCAATGAGATCCTCTTGTGCTGTTCCAACTGGCTGATTCTGGTCCCCCATTGGGCCCCCTGACTTCCTGCTCAGCGTGTGAATCCACATACAATATCCAGAATAAACTAAACCTCAACTGACCTTCAGGAGACTCAAGAAAATCCAAAGAGGTATGAAAGTGAAGGCAGAGCCTGGGGGCCATGAAGAACCCAGTTAGAGGAAGAGGACGCCCCAGTCGCTAATGTTTCAGCTTGCTCAGGGACAAACGCTTTGTGATCGTTTCTGAGGCTTCTTGTACATCCTTATGTTCTTTGTTTCTCCACTCTTCTTAGCACAGAAGCATTTAAAATGCACAGGGACTCCGTGTCTGACTGGGAGGTGACCAGGAAGCAGGTATCTGGAGCGCCCCTCAGCAGCCACTGCTGAGGGCGAGGAGGGGAGCCTCAGAAGGTAGGGTAGGTGGTTGCAGCTGTGAAGGGAAGAGGATGCTGCACTGAGACCCAGAGACCCAAGCAAGAAAAGGATCCATGGGGAATGGTCCCAAGACCAGGAAGCAGGATGGGGCTTAATTGGCATGAGCCCCATTACAAACTTAGGGGACAGGGACAAGGAGTGGGAAGTGAGTGAGGTGGGGAGTTGGGGGTGACACAGGGTGGCAGATTTGGAGGACAGTGGATTCATGCACAGGGAAGCCCAATGGGGCACCTTGCTGTGTGGGGATGGCAGTGTGGGAGGCTGCAGAAGCTCATCAGATCGAGGCCCGACGGGCAAGGAGGGAGCATCCAAAGCCATGCCTCCCCCTCCATCTCCTGGGCCCAGACGCCTAGACCCAGAGCTTCCCCAGGCTGACTTGAATGATCTTTGGGGACACTATGGGATACTTATGGACTTTCCATTACGGGTGAGGGGTCTGGCCAAGGCTGGACAGGCAAAGAGAACACGGAGGAGGTGAAGAGCAATCTGCCACCCCCGTGCTTGCTCTTGGCATCGTTTTGGCCAACGTTGCCCAGCGGACACATTTGTATGAGAAGGGCTCCAGCCCCAAATATCCCCACCCAGACTGGTATCAGTTTGGGGGTCCTCTTTCTAAACTCACTTATTTTCTCTCTTAAAAATAAAAGATTCAAACTCTCTAGCAAGTATAGAAAGAGGGAAGGAACCCCTTAGAAGAGAGAAAAAGGCATCATCAACCTATTCTAGAACCCACCTTCAGTCAAGTTCTTGAGTTCCCCTCTGAGTTGTCTGCCCCACCCCTGCCTCAACTGTCTGACATTTCCTGAACTTTGAGGTGGTGGGACCCTGTGGGCCAGGGGAAGTCTCAAGGTGTCTTCTCTTCCTTTGACTTCTTGTTGTGTTGGCTGTGCTGGGGGCTCAGATGTAGCAGCGACAGTGCAGTTATCTAGAAAAGAGAACGAGGCTACAGCCCGTGCTACAGCTGGAAAAATGTCCAGGTTAAAGCCTCCATCTCCTGGGCAAGGGGCAGTGGGACAGCCCCACCATTCCCGCACCTGGCGCAAGGCCCTCCCCACTGCCCGCCACTAGGCTGGCCACTGTCCCCCAAGGACTGTGACACCCAGTAGCCTCACTGTGCATAGCACACACCTCCCACTCTGTCAGATGGCCTGGGGACCACGCTTCTCCCTCCCCCACCCTCAGAGACCCCTCTGGACTGTCTGGCCCTCAAGAACACCTAGGCAGGGGGAACAGAACTACAAATTTTTGGTCCTTCCTTTCCCCGGCTGCAGGGGTTCAGGCTCAAATGAAACTGGGGTTGCATCCCATTCCACGAATCTTCCAGCATGCCATCTGTGATACTGTGATTTATAAGAAATATATATTTGGTATTCAGATGACCAAATATATATTTCTCATATACATTTGGTCTTCATCCACAGTTCCTGGCTCAGAGCTCCCAAAACCCTTGGAATTTCTTAAGTGTTGAGATTGATAAAGATGTCTTTTGTTATGTTAATGAGAAGACTTTTGGAGAGCTTCTAAGGTTGGGGGTTGGTTGCCAATGGAGCCAATCATGTGATCAGAGGATTGGAATTTTCAGCCCTACCCCCTGATTGCCAGGGAGGGGAGGGAGGCTTGAAGTTGAATCAGTTGCCAGTGACCAGTGACTTAGTCAATCATGACTATGTCATGAAGCCTCCATAAAAACCGACAAAGGACAGGTCATTGCCCTGTCTTTTTTCCGAGAGCTTCTGCATTGGGGAACTAGAAGCCTTCCACATGCCACTGTGTCAGGCCCCAAGCTCCATGAGGACAAAAGCTCTTCTGTTGGGGACCTTGCCCTATGTATCTCTTCATTCAGCTGCTTATTCATATCCTTTAATATCCTTTGTAATAATTGGTAATCTAATGAGAGACAGAGTTCAGAACAGGCCTCCCCAAGATACGCCACTTTGGCACGTGAAATATTTTGAGCCAAAGGCAACTGAGATCCTGTGGGCCCAAGAGAAACTTTTCGGTCTCCCTTAAAAAATTTAAATTGGGGGTCTTGTCCATAATAAGAGTTATAACCAGAAAGAACTTTTTATGACCTATCTGTATGAAGGGCAAATCTCTAATTAGTGAACATCTGCTCTTATTGTCCTGTGAATTAACCCCCGCCCCTCTGAAGCCTCAGGCCCCTATTCCAATCCTTAGCTAAAGATGGCATATATACCTCGTTTTACCCTTATGTTCTCTGAACGTTTCATGTATGTGGGGTTCCCGTGCATATGCAGTTAAATTTGATTTTCTCCTATTAATCTGTCTACATTTAATTTTTAGGCCAGCCAGAAGAACCTAGAAGGGTAGACAAAAATTTCTTCCTCCCCTACATGAGTAAATGGGTTTTCTTGAGTTCCGTGAGCCTTTCTAGCAAATTAATTGAACCTGAGGAGCAGATGGTGGGAACCTCTGGTCTATAGTCCATTAGTCAGAAGTACAGGTAACAACCTGGGCTTGCGACTGGCGTCTGAAGCGGAGGGTGGTCTTGTGGCACTGAGCTCTTAACCTGTAGTGTCTGGTTCTACCTCCCAGTAGAGAGTGTCAGAATTGAGTTGAATTCTTGGACACCCTGCTGGCATCCAAGAACTGCTTGCTGGGTGGGGAAGCCTCCACACACACATTGGAATTGGATCCAGGAACCCTTTGCACCATCTGTCAGGGAGCAAACACTGGCCAGCCCAGGCCCAGAATGCTTTCTCTACCGGTGCCCAGCAGGCCTCTCCTCAGCTGGGAGCTCCCCCTGGGGAGTCCTGGGATGAGAGTCACCGAGGTTTGGTACCACCTCCATCCCACTTGAGACCTCGTGTTTGTCCACCTGTTGTCATCCACCCATTCATCCATTCAACAAATACTCATTGAGTGCCCATCTCTGTCAGGCCCCATTCTAGAAGCTGAAGGTAGAGCTGCAGTCGAGTGACCAGACGCCTGCCCACATGGAGCGTGCCTTCTAGGGAGGAGAGAGAGACAACCAACAAGGAAACAGAGATGGACAAGATAAATCCAGATAATGATAAGTGCTATGAAGAAAACAGGACCAGTGGGGTGACAGGATAGTCTCGGGGGAGGGGGGCCCTGGAGCTGCTGGAATCAGAGGAGACTTTTCTGAGGGGGATGTCTAAGCTGGGCTGGAGGGATGGAGATGAGCAGCGCACAGAAGAAAGAGTGTTTCTGGAGGAGCCAGACGGCTTCTACTGTGGGAACCCCTCAGGGTTCAGAGGAGCAGACGATCTCACAGGAGAGGTTGTGGGGGGGACCCCACGAAGGCGCCAAGGGGGATTGGATGGATGGTGGAGCAGAGGCCTGCTACCTAGGGAAAAGCCACTGGCTGTTGAAGCCTCCCTGGAGGCCCCTCTGCCTAGCATCTGCCTGGCTTGTCTCTGACGGGAACCCTGCTCCCATCATACACCAGGGGCCTCCCCTGCTGCCTCAACTCAGACTAGTCATTACAGAGGAAGAAGAAGGGCAAGCACAGCCCTGGCTAAAGTCACATCTGAGTTCCTCGGCCCACTCCCACTCTGTCTGTCCCTCCCTAAGATGTAAGAACGTGTGAAGAATGATTACCGGCACCGTTCAGTTCAATTTGGCCTGTACTCACTGGCCACCTGGGCTGTGCCCTGTTTCCAGCCATCCCAGAGCCTGGCTGTGGCCCCCAGCTCTGGGCCCTGAGAGAAACCTCCTTCCTTCCCCTCCCTAAACCCCTATCACTCCCTCCACAGCCCTCCTCTGAGCTGACCTGGCTGGGGCAGGAGTGACTACGCGGTCCTCTGGTCAGCTGTGAAAAACAGCAACTCTAAAGCCCAGCCTGCCCACTTAGACAATGGTCCGGCTTCGGAAGCCCTGGGGTCTGTCTGCCTGGCCCAGTTGCCAAGTCCACATCCTTCCCAAGCGGGCCTTCCCTTCTTGGTCCCCTCACCCTCACTGCCTCACCTCCATGGCACCCCCCATGTCACCTGAGCCTTCCCTACATTCCCTTGGTTCCGAGGGGGTCCTAAGTGCCAGGTGCGACTCCTTCACTGCCCTTGGAGAACTCATCTCTCTTCCACCCCCACTGACAGGTCATCAGTTGTTGGAGCCAACGTCATTGTTGTCACAGCCAATGCCCAGGCTTATTCAGGCCCCTTTAACACTGAACCATCAGCCACCATTACACAGGCAGTTAGGATGCAGACCAGCTTCCCAGAAACTTTGTTTATCCCCCGGGGGAGGGGGAGGGGGCTTTAAAAGAAATGCAGGGTCAGGCCTGTCCTTAATGAGTTTTTTATCTTGCTAGATAGAGAAAAGAATGCCTAAGAAAGTCTTTGAGATTAAAACAAAGAGAAGCATACATGGAGTATCATAAAGCACTAAGTAAACTCAGGGAGGCAGACAGTGAAAGCTCTGTGTCGTCAGAGGACTGGGGAGATGGTGGTGGACTGGAGTGGACCCAGGAAGCTTCCTGGAGAAGGGCCCCAGGCAGGCCTTGAAGAGAACGATAAGGAGAGTGAGTAGGGTGGGAAATAGCAAAAAAAAAAAAAAGAAAGAAAGAAAGAAAAAGAAAAGGCCCCAGCACTCAAGTGACACTACAGAGTGAATCCCTGGAGTCAGGACTGGAGGCCCATTTCCGGCTGTCTGTTTCCTTGTTGCTTCCTGAAGGCACGTGGAGGTTGGGCCGAAGAGGCCTGAGCAGCCGCGCCTCTCTTTGCCCTGTCCAAGAGGACAGACCAGCTGAGGGATAAGAAGCAAGTGGGGAAAGGCTCTGGCAGGGAGGGGCTTCGGTCATTTCGATTTGGGGGCACGCAGGAGGGAGAGGTGGCTGTGCGTGGCCACCTCCTTGCCCAGGGAGGAGGCTCTTTCAGCCTGGCAGTGAGTGAGCTGACCACGGACTCTGTTGTTGGTGCAGGTGGATGGTCAGGAGGTGGGGAAGGGAGGGCAGGAGCTGGAGCCACTGCCAGAGACAAGCCTCCAAAGTAGGCGCAAGGCAGCTTGCGGGGCAGCACAAGTGTGGCTGCAGAAGAGAGGTTTCCATCAGATTGTCAATCACTTGCTCATACGTGGTCCAAGAGGGTGGCCATCATTTCCCAGACTCCCTTCTCTGCTCCCAAGACCCAGAATGCCCATCCTCCTGATGCTGGCCCGGATATCAGTTCCTCTACATTAAACTCAACATATATGGGGTTAAAACCAAAGGCAACCATCCCCTATCCCTGCTTACTTCTTGGCTTCCTGGCACCAGAATCCACCATTTACCACAGAGGCAGATAACCAAGGATTCCCACCTGCAATTCCCTTATCTTCCCATTCCCCTCCCTGCCAGCAGCCTCACAAGGCCAAATGCAGGCTGGTGGGAAAGTGCCAACGAGCAAGGCCACAGGTCACCCTCCCTACAGCCGCATTCCTCGCAACCTTTAAAACCCCTTGCCTCCCATCTTTCAGGGAGACAGATGAATTTGAGGGCTGACTCTCATCTCCCCACTCGATGTCACCTGAAATAGAAACCCTTTCCTTGCCATAAGCCTGGCATTCCAGTTATTATTTGGCCCCTCTTGCGTGGCCAGTAAACAGCCTGTGTTTGTGTCCAGCAACACTCCCGGCCACCCCACGTCAACAGAGCATCCTGCCCCAGCATGAGTCTTCATACCTCTCCCTCTCCCTCCACATGTTGGGGACTTCTTCAGCCGCCTCTCTCTGCCTCATCCTCTCCACCTCCCCAGCCCCCTTTAACTTGCCCCTGGATTCTAGAACCTCAGACATCCAGATCGATCCACAGGTAGTGAGTGCTTTCCTGCTGCTGTCCTTTCTGCTCCAGACTATCCCAGGCTGGGTTCAACATTTCATTCTATCCCTCCCACTCTCTGCCTTCTAGACTTGTTTTTCAACACCAGCATTTTCATCCTGCAATTCTCTTGTTCATCTCAAGTCCTCAGATCTGGTGCAGGACACGAGGAGACATGGCAGGGCCTCTGAGACTGAACGCATGTATTAGATGAATGACTCTAAGTTGCTGGGAGTGAGACTCAAATGGAACAAGGGTAGTTTTTCAACTAAAATAGGAGAAAACGCCAATCGGCATCAAATTGTACAAGATTCTGACTGGTACCTACTCCGGACAGTCAGTGGTCAGGAGGAAATGTAAAGGGATTTGAAGAACGTGGGGGTAACAATGAAGTTTACCCACATAACCTGACAACTGAAAGGCCCAGGAAGTGGCAGAAAAGCAAAGACAAAGTCTGTAACTGTTTTTACACACACATCACAAGTCACGAAATAAAATGGACAACGTGGAATGGTTGGTGCAGCCTCGAAAGAAGTGAGTGGAAGAGATTAGCAAAGGGAACTGACCAATGGCAGGCAGCTCTGACAGACTGGAAATTCAACAGGAAGGAAGAGAGCAGGAGAAGCTGCACCCCCTGGGTGGGTTAAACAAGTGATTCTACTGTACACGGATAAGCTGTCGTAACATAGCTATAAGGGGCTTGTTTTCAATAACTAAATCTCATTTTACTAATTACCCTGAGATGTCCCCAAAGCTTTCTAGAACTTTCTCTTTTCCAGTTGCACCACTTTTCTGGATGATGAGTTCCATATGTTACCGTCAGTCAGTTGCCATTTTCACTATTCAGGATAGAACTCCCCTCTCTTGGCTCCAACTGCTGCCTGCTCTTGGTTAAGATAAATGACTGCTCCCTCAAATACAGAGTTTTCTCATCCATTAAGAGAGGAAATAGGCTGGGTTCTTCTCCAAAGTGACAGACCCCCAAGTGGGAGGGGTCCTCGGGGCGGCTCTTAACACCCACATGATAATATTTAATACTCTGGTGGCAGAAGGAAGGCCCTGAATATGCCCCTCTCAGGTGCTCAATTTCAGGCAAAGGAACTTTGATGAAATATGGCCATTAGTAAGGGAAAAAATCAAAAGGAACTATTTAAAGAGCAAAAACCCCATAGGAAGCCTTGGAGAACACTTGAAAACAGGAAAAAAAAAAAAAGTGTTTTGCAAACAAAAAATCTAGGCCCATGACCAGATGCCACAAGCAGCCGAATGCAAAGCGACGATGAGCAGAAAGCCTGTTGGGAGAGAGGGTCTGGCAGCGGGGGCCGCAGCTCCTCACATACACCCAAGGGCCCTGCACAAACGTCAAAGGCGGGAACTCAAGAATGATGGGGCTGCAGGAGTCATCCAACAGCAACAGAGTTGTGGTGGGACACAAAGAACTCCAGGCACATGTCTTGCAACCTAGTGACACACAGAGGCGAGGGAGAAGGACTGTTGACCACACTCTCCAAACTAGCTCTCCCTCACGCCACCCGGCTGGCGTCCAGGCAACTGCAGGAACTGTGACGAAGAGAGATGCTTCTATCCTTTCTGTCAGAACTTGGGCAAAGCCCTGATCACAGGTAACGCCCATGCAAGTGCTTTGAGAAATAAAAGGTTCTATACGCATCTGAGGTGCTGTCACTACTGTTAGTGTAACACTGTGGTTAACCCCCCATTCCCCTTTTTCCTGGCCCATACCTTGTCAGACCTAAAGAATGTTTGCCCAACAGTTTCTAGCAGGAATATTGAGAATCTCTTGGGCACCTTTGGGCAAATTAGAAAAAAGGAACACTCCTGGGTGGACCAGGGCAGCTGGGCCCTGCGTGGCCTGCTGAGTGGGGCTGGCACAACCAGTAGAGCCATAGTTGTAGGCCTTGCCATGAGGGACACTGGATACAAGGCCTGGAGGATTCCAGAAGGGAAATGGCTTTTAGTATTTATGATGTGGTTGAACCTCTGGAATGTCTTTCACCATAACTGGCGAGGGCAGGGGAGAAGACAGAAATGGCTGGCTCTTCACCCAGAACAGGGGACGTGAAGAATCACTGCCACTTTGATGGCTGCTGTTTCCAGCCGGCCGGAAGGAGTCCAACATCTGTTGGAGGTGATCTCAGACGTGACTGGCCTTGGAGCCCGATGGAATTGCTTCATGCTAGATAGTCTCTTTTTTTAAAAAATAAACTTTTTATTGAAGTAGAATAAACACACAGAAAAGTGCCACAAATGTGTAGACCAATGCATTTCACCAACTGAATGGACCCTGAAGAGAGCGAGCATCGAGATCAGCAAATAGAATACAGCGGCCCCCTGGGTGCTCTTGGGTCTCTTTGCAGTGACGTCTCTCCTCAAGAGTAATCACTATCGTGAAATCTAACCCCGCTGGTTACTTTTGCCTGTTTCTTGAACTTTACATAAAGGATTACAAATAGTATCTAGTCTTTGATGTCTGACCTCTTTTGCTCAACAGTTCCGTGTTTTGGCGATGTATCCATGCCGTTGCATAGAATTGGATAGTATTCCGTTGCATGAATTTACCATGATTTATTTATCCATTATACTGTTGATGGGCATTAGGGCAGCTGGACTTTCTTTTTAATTGACATTTTTTTTCTGTATGCAAAGATAATCAAATAATCATTATAAAGATGTTCCCATTTTCCAATCTCATGGAGAACTCCAGGCCCAGGAGTCTTGCTGGGGTCTCCACATCCATGCTTCCCTTCCTTCCCTGACTGCGTAGACCCCGGCTCACCAACATTCACCCCTTTGGGCTCTTGCCTGTACATCTCAGCCTCTTTACAATCCCCCAACCTGGGGACAGTCCCTCGCTCCGTCTTTCAGCCTCAAATGCACAGGCCTCAAAGAACCTCAGGAAAACTGCTGTCCAGGACAGTGCGTGCCCTCACGCCTACCCTTCAACGTGGTGTCAAGTCTCCAGACTTCTTGCAACCACTAGCCAAAAACTCTGAAAACGCCCTCAGCAGCTATTTCACTGAGGAAAGGGAAGGCCTGGAGCCCAGTGGCCTTCCCCTGCCTCCCCCAACCCTCCACGTGCCCATCAACTGCACCTGCCTCTCCCCCAAGGCCTCCAGGAACGGGGGTCTGAGCCCTCCGCCAGGGCCCAGGACCCCTCTCCTCACCCCTCCAGAACTTGACCCTTTCAGTCTTCTCCCTCAGAATCCAGAAACCCTCAGCCCCTCCCTCTCTGAGGACATCTTCCCCTCAGGCTGCTGATGGGTAGCCCCTTCCTTCCCTGCTGGGGCCACACGGCACCCCCACCACACCACAGCACAGCTCCAGCCTTCCTAAACCCATAGGGTACAGCGCAGGCCTTTACAGTGTAACCTCTGGGCCGCATCTGACATGGTCCCCCGTGCTCACTTGCTCTCCTCTTCCCTTGACTTCTGGGACAGAAATTTTTCTTACTGTGTCTCTCCACCCCGTAATTCATAATTCTCTTTTGCTGGTTCTCTGCCTGTGCCTGCCCCTTAAGAGTCAACTTTCCCCAAAGCTCTGGATTAATCTCATTCTTTCCTGGACCCCTCCTGTCTGCAATACCAACTATGGGGACCCCTACCTCTACCATCCCAGGTCCCACCCTTCCCCCCGAGTTCAGGCTTCCTATCCAGCCCTTCCATCGGGAGGTCCCAGAAGAGCCTCAGAATCTCAGGGAGATGCCTCTCGAATAAAGGCACATTCAGATTTCACCTGGAGAAAACAAATCATCCAGTGTTTTCACAATATACACCACACAATGCAGAGCTCAGCAAAACCTTGGCAGGTGGGATGCAGAGCAAACGGTCTATCCCTCCTGAGCATCCTCGGTGCCTCATCACACGGGATGGGAGGTCTCCCACACTACCCAAGAGGTGCATCAGAATTTCTGGTGGAACGCAAGATTTATGTATCGGCCAAAAGGAAAGATGGACTTAAGAAGTCGAGTAACGACACTGGAGAGAAGTCAGGGAGCACCAGTGAGGGAGCCAGCAGGAACAAAGGCCCTTCCCCGCTGGGCACTTTGAGCAAAGCTCAGCGATCCAACCACCTACAATGGTGGGATTTAGGACATGCTTCAGAAAGAAATCGAAGACCTGAAAGCGGAAGGAGCAGACAGTTATGAGACCCAGAGAGGGCAGCTGTGTGGAGAGGGCAGCCGGCCAGAGCTATGTCCTCCCACCGAGGGACACAGCCTGGGCTCACCCTCCCCATCTTCATTCCCCTCCTCATCGAGGCCAAGGTCTCTTGACCCCACTGGAAGATGTCACTGCAGTCTGTTCAGGTCAGCCTCCTGCGCCCAGAGAAGAATGTGAGAAGGAGCAGAAACAGGGTGTCGTGTCAGCTCCATCGGGACATAAAATGAAGATGGAGGACCATCACTGACACTGTGATAGAAACCAGGAAATAAAACTGGGGGGACCAGGTGACATTCCTGGAGCCTTCGTACCATCCGCTCACTCGTTGTCCTGTGTATTGTCTGGAGTGACTATCACACCTCTCACTGGAGAGGATCTGCGTGCTTGAACCAAGGCAGGGGACACCGAGGACCAGTGGAGGCAGAGGATCAACTAGCCTGCCTTCTGCCTCCCTCTATGATCGATCCTGTCTTTGAAAAGGGCCCCCCAAGTGAGGAAGCTGGGAGTTGGGAAAAGATGAAATACACAGACCCCTGGCAGCTGGGTGTTAAGGAGGAAGCAATTCGAGACAGAAAGATGTGTCAAACACTTGTGTGGAAAAGAGAAGTGTGTCACTAAAAGCAGAACTGCACGTGTATGTTTCCGAGTAGAGAACTGTTACCAGTAGGGTGTCTGGGGAGCCATGCTGGGAACTGTCTTATTTATCGGGGAAATGGGGTACACAGAAGAGACTAATGACACCCAATGTGGGTAGTTAAATTCTCAACACGGGGGGAGGGGCTGTGGAAGCCCCAGCTCAGGCAGTTGGGAAGGAACGGCAGACTTGAACTTTGAGGTGGACAAATGTAACCTACTGTGCGTGGGGGAAGCATGGCTTCCTGGATGGCCTTGAGATGAGGACCGGGATCTAGGCCCCCCGAGCACGTGAGGCCAGTGAAAGGGCGGGGTCACCAGCGGAGAGCAAAATAGAACCTCTTCTGACCCGGACACAAAGCAAGGTCTGTACCTGAGACCGACTGGAGGTTCTGTTCACTTGGCCTCAGGCAAGATGGTACAGGCTTTTTCTAGTCCAGAGAAGGGTGCCGGGAAGCTCAAGCGGTTCTAGAAAGAAGAGGGCTGACCCGGGCTGTAGGTCAGGCCTCTCCAGTCTGTAAGGCTATGTCAGCAGAGATCATGAACCTGTTCATGAAATCCTATGATGTCAGGGCTAGGGCACCCCTCTGCGGCTGTAAGGACCCATTTAACAAAACAGGTAGTTTCTCTCAGGGGAGTTTTCTAAGCTGAAAATAAACTTAAAGTAGGGTTTAGATACATCAAGAGCAGGAGAGAGCCCCGTAAAAGTTATGGGGGGAGCGCTGGGAGCCCCGACTGAGGGCTCAGCACCAGAGGGGCCCTGTTCTGCCCTTTGCCACAAGTCAGTCTTCAGTGCCTCTGCCCTTGGAGGAAGGCCGGGGAGTGGCATTTCTTCCAGTCCAGGCCACTGCGGAGCGTGCGTGGCATTGCACCTGCGAGTAGTTCCTGGGGGTGGGGAACAAAAGGTGAAGAGGTTTGGGCTGTAAGAAACCAGAGTGGTTTCCAAGCAGCCATTAGCCTGATGTCTCAGCAGAAGGCAGAGCTCAGTCAGAGCTGAGCCCAGAGCTTGGGAGTGGGGGGCAGGGGTGTGGTCAGGCAGAAGCAGTGGGGGAGACCCACCCTGTGCTTCCACATCTCCAGCTCACATCCAGGCTCGAGGCCCAAGAGGAAGCACCAGCGCTGGTTGGGAAGCCATTCTGAGAACTGGGAGGCCTTTCCCACCCAAGTGCTGTGGTCCCTTCTCCACCTTCACCCAGGGCCACAGTGTCCTGCCCAGGGGGCTTGGGCTTCTGCTCCTTGCTTCCTGCTTTCTTCCCTTCCCTTCCTCCCCATCTCAGCTGCCTTTGTTTTCTTTCTCCAGGAGCAGCAGGTGCTGAGAGGAAGCCAGGAGAAGGAAGAGTGACCTGACCACCCGCTGGGGGTGCCGAGGTGGTCCCAGGCCTCGCAGGCATCCCAAAGACTTTGGGGGCAAAAGGAGGTAAAAGACATCACCAGGAATTCAGCTCCCCTCCCTCCCTCAAATGCCTTCTGCCTCCAGCTCTTACGGAAAGACCATTCCAGACTCAGAGCAGCCCAACTCCTAGAGCAGAGACTTGTTAGACTTTAGGGGAAACCGAAGGCCCCAGGTCATCCTGCCTGGAAGCTTTGTCTGGAATCTAAAAGAACACAACTTGATTGTTCGTTCCACGCCCATAGGCAGGTCGTGAGTGCATAGCGGGACCCCCATGCCCACTCCCTAAGAGAGGGGGATGAAGACCAGGATGCCCAAGTCACATGATGAGGTCAGTAATGTAGGAAAGAGACAGATAAGAGCAGGTGACCCCAGAAAGTGGGGCTCAGTCTGGAAGGTGGCATAATGGCTCTCCCAGGGTGTTCAGGTAGAAGGAAAGGCGTCCTCCCTGAGATCCAGGGAGTGACCCCAGGATATTGGATCATCAGCATCCTCCTCCCTCCAGGCCCTTCTGTGCCACTGGCCCCACCACCGCCCCCGGACCTCTTCCTCCCCTGTGGCTTCAAGGTGGCCCGAAGGACAGAAAGAAACCATCAGAGGGACATTTGCTGGCTAAGACACAGCAGAACCAGCTGTGTCTGGTGGTGACCCCATCATAGCCCTCTCTTCTCTGGGGTCCCATTTCCCTCTGTGTATGACTGTCTTCCTGTCCTGCCTCCTCCGTGTGCATCTCTCTCTTCTCTCAGGAATATCTTTTGGTGTCTCCTCCTGTTTTCCTCCACGTCTCTCTCCTCCTGGATCCCTCTCTCCCCTACCACTGTATCTGGTCTTATCAGCCCCCTCCTGCCTTTCTTGTTTCTCTCCACTTCCACACAATGGGTGAGGGCCAGAATCCAGAGCTGAAGTCACAGAGAAGAGTGTCATAGTCCTGGGGATGGAGCCCCGTGGTGTCTGAGGAAAGACCTGCCTTTCCCCTTTTGTCAGCCCTGTACATTGCTGTGGGGCTGAGGTGTGGGGGAAGGCAGGCCGGGTGCCAGGAGGAAGCTGCCCGCCTTCACTTCATCAGAAGCCTGCCTTCCTGGCAGCTCCTCTTCCAGCTCTTCTAAAAGAGAGATGCTGCTCTTCCTATCGTCCCAAGCTGTCAGCACCCCTGGCTTCTTGCCTCATCTTTGTTATTCTAACTCATCCCTTGGTGACACTTCCTCTTCCTCTTGGAGCCCCACATCCCAGGCCACATGACCCCCTTCTTCCCCTCTTCATCTATCAGCAAGCCAGTGCACTCCCCCACTCGCCTCCGCCTCAGGGCTTAGCAGGGTGCCAGGCACATGATAGGTGCTCAGTAAAAATCTGTTGAATGAATGGAGAGCGTTGACCTCCTACTCCCGGGTTCTATCTTTGCCCCAATACTGCCCCCACCTAGACAATTGTAACAACTCCCAAGGAACCTTGTCCCCGCTCCTCTCCACTTCTGCAGCCCCCCCCACAGCCAGCCTTGAGCCCAGACATCACCCAGGAGGCCCCATCTTGGCCCTCCACAATTCCCTTCTCTTGAAAGGCTCTTGTGGCTGCTCATCCCAACATGCAGATCTCCAGTTCCGCATCAGGTTTGCCACCTCACAGGCGGGGCAACCCCTTTAAAACCCTCAGTTCCCCTCCCTCTATCTGGCCTTGCCTTGCTGGTTCCCAGCCTGGGAACAATGTGACCTTTCATTTTCTCTAGTCTTGCACTTGAGCTCCGCTCAGAGAAAAACGCAGACCTGCCAGTTTGTTCCTTGACAAAGATGTGAGTTACAACTCAGCTGGGCCCTCCTCTGCCGCCAGCGAGCAGTTAGTTTACTCACCCTTTTTTCCATTCCCAGAGTTGACCCTGGCCCTCAAACCATTGTCCTGATTCTTCACCCGCTCACTTCCCCTAACACATCCACTCTTAGTTTACTGATGAAAACTTGGGCCATCACCTCTGACCTCCCTCCCTGCCCTCCCTTCTCATGTTATCCGTCCATGTATCCCTCCCACCCAACGTGCTCCTCGCCATTTTCAGGACAATTCCTCCACTGGGGCTGTGGGTCCTGCTGGCCTTCTGCACCCACCAGCCTGGCCCTCCAGCCAAACACCCCTCCCCCAGTATCCTGTGAAATTACTTCTGATCTCACCTCCCTCCCTTCAGCCTATCAATGGGCCAACACTTCCCATTAGATATAAACCTTCCCTCCATCACACCTCTTCCTTAAGCTGGCATCCTCTTTCAAAAATGCCATTCACCAGAAAACTTCTGGAAGGATCTTCCCAGTCTGTAGACAGCTTGCTCATCCCTCCTGCCCGTTCCACCCAGTGCAATTGGCCTCTGCCCCCCAAGTCTAATGAATCTGAGCTCCCAGAGGGCAAGATTCCCTCTCCATTCTATACCATACCTTCCCTTTCCCTTTTTATCACAGCAAAAGCACACGCTCCTTCAAACCATACCACAGAGAGAGTCAGTCGTGGGAGTGCTCCCTTACCCTATGCTGGATCCCATTCTCCTGAGGAAAGAGTGTGAAAGGTGGATCATGTATGTATCCTTCCAGGCTTTTCTCTATGCACAAACATATATGTAGTTTCATGCACACAAATAGAAATTTCCTTTTGAAACATAAATGGGATCCTAGCACACATATTGTTCTGTAGCTTGCTTTATTTCAACTAACGCATCGACAGATTTCCACACCAGTGCTGACCCATTACACTCTTGGCGTGGCTGCACTGCATCCTATCATGTGCATGGACTGTGGACGTAGCCACACCCCAATGAATGATGCTTAAGTTATTTCCAGTTTTTACCATTGCTGTCACAACTGTCCTTGCATGTCTATCCTCACAAAGTTATGTGAGTATTCTGTTGGAGACAGCCCCAAAAGTGGAGCTTCTTTTTATGTTTAAAATGGCCTTCCAAAAAGGCCATCCCGGCTCCCTTGCCCACCCCCAGCACAGGAAAGAGCTTCTGCCCATGGCTGGCAGGTGCCTGAACCCATCCCTTATGACATCTGCAGCAATGCCCCCCGACTCCCGCCCCCCAAACTCTGCTGTTGGATTACTTCTCACCTCTTCTCAAACTGTCCCCACCGCTCAACAGTGGCCCACCCTCTGCCTACCCCTTGAGTGCTGTTTCCTGACTTCTCCACGTTTGCTTTCTGAATAACCTCCTCTATCATCTTTTTGCTAATAGGCTTCAGCTGTCATTCCTTTCATGCGCCTCCTGGAGCTGGGCAGCCAGGCAATTCAAGTGAACTGCCCAATGAATGAGGGTTGCACAGGTGAGTGTGAGGAAGAGGAGAACTCAGATGGCCCCTTTCATTCATTCATTCCACTAATATTTATTGAGTAACTATTAAGTGCCGGCGCGTTGCAAGAGAGGGTGGGGAGAATGGTGAGCCAAAGCAGGCACCGTCAGCCTTGGAGGGGAGAGAGACATTAATCAAATAATCACACAGATGAATGCAGGATTTCAAACTGTGCCATATGCCACAAAGGAGTGGCTCATGGAGATGTCCCTGACAGCTGCCAGTCCACTGGGCCCAGGAAGGGGCTCCCTGGGAATTGACATTGGAACTGAGGTCTGAATGATGGGCAGGCTTTGAGGAGATGAGGAGGGTTGGGGAAAAGGTCTCCACATTGGAACAGAAGGCCTGGCCAGAGGGGAGTAAGGCACAATCCAGGGCCCTTAAGAAGAGAGGATGGTTTAATATTCAGCTGAGGTCTTATGAAGCCTTGGGGTGAGGCAGGCAGTGGGGGAGATAAGATGTGTGTGTTGTGAGATTTCTGCTCTTGACCTTGCCTGCATTTCTAGCCACAGGAAATAAGAGAAAAACACCTGTTCCCCCCTGCTTTGCCCTTCTCAGACCCCAGGACCTCCAATTTAGGATGTACTGACAGGGGAGAAGCAGAAAGGAGAGGCCTTCACCCTGCCTTTCATTGATCATCCTGCTTACATCCCTATATTCTCCCTTTGCAGATGCAACCCCCGGCCTTGGGTGGACACTCAAAAGCTTCCTACAAGTCATTGGAGAGAGAAAGTTAGCATGTGGGCCACAGCAAAGGTGAGTGGGTGACAGGGGCTTGGCTTTTGACCAATCAGTGTACTCTTCTGTTCTACCAAGCCCACCTCTGGCTTCCAGAGGCATGTTCTTCCAACTTCTGGGGAGCTGTGCCAGACAATGCTTTCTCATTGGACGTATGGGGAGGGTTTCTATTTTTTCATTCACTGGTATTTTCTGCTCTTGGAATCTGGGTACCTCTCCAAAGAGGTGGAAAAATGCTGATCCCTGTGGATAAAACAAAGCCACTTAACTTGGCCATTGGCCACTGGCCCCATCATCCATCTGACAAATTTCTCCTAATGGTGGTCTGACCATTGGCCGCCCTATCTGGCTACTCAGAGGCTTCCACGGGCACCATCCTAAAGGACAGAACAGGTGACATAGGATCTGGAGCCCCATCCCAGCCACCCCCTGGCCTTTCAGCCAAGAACCACCCGCTCTTTGCCCAGAGAGTCCACGCTGACCTCCAGCCAAGGAACTCCCTCCTTGCCTCCCCAGGAGGGACGGCCTGCCCCTATCCCCAAGGAGACTTACTCTCCCCCACCCTCTGTCACCTCCACTGAAGTCTCAAATACACCAGGTGGACCTTCTCTTCAGAGCGCCTGGTCAATCCTGTATTTGATGCCTCGAGCCCCCTCAACTAACTCAAGAAACGCCAAGGCCCAGCCCACTTCCCCGGCCATCCCAACCCCTTGTCTGCCGCCTGAGGCCTGTGGTGTGAGGACCTAAAAGTTCAAGAAACCGGCCCACCAGCTGCCACCACTGTTCCACAACAGCCCTGCAAACATTAGTTAGCCCACTGTGACATCCCTCGAGTTCACCCTCATGCTGTGCACACTGATTACCAGCCACTACGCCTTGCCTCAGGAGTCTAAGGCAGCGCCCAGAGCTGGGTCTCTAACTTTGAACTTGTAGCCAAGAGGGGGATCCCCAGGAGGGAAGCACCTATCTGGGACCCTTCTTTCTGGATTTTGGTTCCGAAAATATGGAATAAGAGCCGAGCAGTTCTCTCCCTTCTCAACCCGAGAGACCTCCATATAGTTCCATTCCATTTCAAAGACCTCTGATCAGAGGGAAATTGGTTATTGCAATAACAGCACTGAGAGATTCTGAAACGAAGAATGCAGCCAAGCCCTTTAGGAGATCAAAGCTTTCGGGAATTAAATGTTCAGTTAATTCAAAGAGAAGAAGACGTGTGGGTGATTTTTGGATTTCTTTCACCTCGGCAGCCACATGGCTTCTACCAGAGCTCTCTCACCCATTGCTCGGACCCCCAGCCAGGTGCTGCTGCTTCCTGGCCCAGACTAGGGACTGGCTTAGGGTCTAAATGGGCCAAAGTGCCAGTGGAACAGCACTCGGTGACCTCAGTTCACCAACAGAAACTTGGGAACCCGCTCTGCATGAAGGAAGGTGCGGCCTTGCGAGAGCAGCCCCGGCTGCTGGGTGCCAGACCCCGGCCACCCCCAGCAGCCTCGCTACCCAAGTCTGGAAGACAATCTTTCAACATTTGATGGGCAGTATACATCAGAGGGCATAAAATACTTTTCCTGTGCATCTTCTCAATCCCCAGTTGGTCTCAGTGAGCTGCAAACTATTCACTCAGAGAAGATAGGATGGACTCGCTTCTCCCTGGCCCCTAACCAGGCCTGGTCGGGGTAGCTCCCCTCCTGCTCCTTGGAAACAGAAACTGGACTGTTTTTCCTGGAGAAGTCAGCGGCCCACTCTGTCCAGGAATGTAAATACAATTCCCCTTGGTGGGGTCCCCAGGAGCCCTGCTCCTTCCAAAGTTGAAAGCAATGATGATCTGCTAAAGAAGCTGAAACTCCAAAGGGAATTGCTGAGAAAAGGAGGCAGGGTCTTGAAGCCCTCAGAAAACCAAGTGGGGAGGGGGATAGCTTCTCTGGGTTGGTCTGCAATCTTCCCATCACTGACCCCTGATTTCTGCGCGTTATCAGAGGTGTGTGCCTCTCCGAGGGCCCAGGTAAGGGGGACTCCAGCACAGCCCCCGGGCTGCATTCAGGACACGATCCTTCTCCCTGTCCCCTGGGTGCCTGAGTGAACGGTCGTCTGCCTGCTGTGGTGGAGGGTGTGTGTGTGATGGGGTGGGTGGGGAGGGGGCTGCCTTCTACTGCTTGTAGTTCTAGGAATCCATGGACACCTCTATTGTGGCTGTGGGCAGTGGCAGCTATGCTCGAGCAGCTGTCTCCAGGGACATTGTGGGGTTAGGAGTGGGAGGCAGCAGTCACGCTGCCTGTGGCTGGGGACAGGATAGGATAATGTGTGCAAAACTAAGGGACAGAATGGGGGAGGCAGCCCTGCACAGCCCTTTTTCCTCTACATCTGGGTGTGGGTTTCAGCGTGCATTTCTTGGCAAAGAAGCATCTCAGTGCACTTTTTGAGCTGCCGTCGCCTCCTCCCAAGCCTTCTAATTAATATCTACTGTGTGAATTATTTATTGGGAGCAGATGTTGGAGTTTAAAGAGTGTTGAGTTGGGATCTTTTGCTAATCAATTTAACAGGTTAACATATTTACTACAAACCAAATTGGAGATTTCCCTGCCATTGGAAGCCTGCCATCCTACAAGACTGTGTCACCAGAATTTGTGGATTTAGGGGGGAAGGGAATGATCCAAACAGGCGAACGCCCTGCTCTCCACAAGAATTTACAGTCTGGGACATAGCCAAGCCTGCTCCTTCCATTTTTCTGCCCAATCAGGATGAAGAAGGGAAAGGCGAGCTCTGCCCCCAGGGACCTCTTCTTCGCTGCCCTCTGCCAGCCCCCAGCACACGACCACCCTGCCTTCTGGAATCACCCCCAGCAGGGAAGAAACTGAGGTGTTTTGAAAGTCCACAGGGATTCCCATGCACACCACAGCCCCATTTCATTCACCAGCAGCTGCTCTCTGGGCTCAGGGGGTCCGCCACAGCAGAGAATGGTCTAAAGGACAGAGGCAGGGGGCAAGGGCAGGTAAACCACGGCCCGGTGAGCTGCCTGTGCCCCATGACTGATCTTTCCATCTCCCCAACACTGATCCCACCTAGAGCCATGGTCCAGAATTCTCTGATGGTTCTGTAGTCTTGGGGTGAGAGCATCTCCTCCTGCAAGTCCATCTTTACTTGGGAGGCAGGGGGAGGGGGGTAGGAGGGCCCAAGAGAAGGTTTCTTTTTGCTTCTGCCTGGACTTCCAGAGGTATCACTGTCCCAGGACCACCTTTTAGGCGAATTTCTCCCTATGGACCCCACCGTATGTAAATCTTAGAGACATGTATCCAGGGCAGGGGAGAACTGCAGTAACTGCAGATATGGGTTTACTACCCACACGATGGGGCCAAGGAGGGCTCTGTGCAGGGACGGGCGTCTTGGGTGCGGAGGGCATACAACGACCACACAAACAGGAGGAATCCATTTCAAGGAGCTGATGCCAAAGTTCCATCTGACCCGATGCATGGGTAAGGAACCATCACATACTTTATTTTGCCTCCCAGAAGAGGGACTTGTGATCCTGGAGTTGAGGAGAGAAACAAGCTTCCCTGCTTCTTCCCAGGCAGAGCTGCGAGGGGACCTGGCTGGGGCTGGGGCCTCTGCCTCTGGCTAAAGTCCAAAAGAAACCATAAACCTCAGACACGACAGAGTCTCCCTTGGCCTGGACCAGTATTTGACTTGCAGAGGTCCCAGTAGGATGAGCCCCTGCTCCCCACCCCCAACACTGATCCAGATAGGGACCACCATCCAGAATTCTCTGATAGGACTCAAGTTTTTGGAGGCCTAATCCTGTTGTTGTTATCTGCTTTCCTCATGAGAGAGCTCATCTTTTGGGGGCCTCTGTTTGGGCAAAGCAGGGAGCCGTGGGGGCCGGGGGGGTCTCCTGGGGGGCCTGGGGCTACCCTGAGCTGTGGGAAGCCTCCTGTGTCCTCACATCTCCACAGGCAACTTTGTGGAGCAGGCGAGGGTGTCTGCCTCGGAAGAGGGTCTGGAAAGCACTCCTATTCACATTTAGGTGTGGCTTATGACGACACAGTGCCGGCAGCCCTGATCCACACCTGAGAATTTCCCACTTCGTAGCCTTTAAAGCCCACATAGCACACTAGTCCCCACGGTCCCAGAGTGGCAAGCTCTCTCAGGTCCCTTCAGGGATGTTCTTGGAGGGGCTCTGTTTCCTGGGCTTTGGGGACCAAAGGTTCTGCCACAGCCAGCGGAAACAAGACCAAGCAGAAAACAGCACAGCATCCAGGGAAGGGTGTGGCCTGCCAGGCCAACCACAGCCCGCCACCTCCGGGGAGGGGCAACTGCAGAGAGCACCAACGGGGTGGACACTGAAGCTGGAGGTTGAAGTCACCAGCAAGGGTACAGGGACTTCCCTTCCTTCCCAACGCAGATTCCGTGCACTGTCGGGATCACCTGTCACCCACTTCAAAGATGTTTCCCTTTCAGCTCTAATCTCTTTGGGCCAGGCAGGCAGGCCCTCGACCCCTTTCTTCAGGAAGTTGGCTCAGGTTGAACGGGCAGGCAAGAATATGTAGTCTCCATACATTTTTTAGGGAGCAGGAAGGTACTTTGGGGGGGACGGGTGGGGAGGACTTACTGCCAGGGCCCATAGACAGCTCAGTGTCCACCCAGAAATCCTTCATTGTTCAGCGGGAAGGGAACTTCCTCTTGGCTCTAGGAACATAACCTAGAAGCCACATCTAACTTATCTACAAGTGTGAGCACATGGGGCCTGCTCAGGCTCCATTCTCCAGTAGTTAAAGCTCAAACTGATCGACCTCCTCCTACACTTTACAGGACCTCAATCAGTTCCCCAGCCCCTCCCCACCCCACTGCTGATGTGGATCTTACATGCCTACGGTTTGGGCCTTCCAGATCCAGTAAGTGTGTGCAAAGCCAATGGCAACCATGTGCCAGTTCAATGCCAGGGCTGCAGGGGCCCAGAGTGAATGCAGCACTCCCTGCCCATAAGGGAGTCTCCCTCAGGTTGGAGAATCAGACGAATGTAAGGGGACAGTGCCACCCTGGAGACCTTGCACGTATCCACATACGCCACACAGGCAAAGTCTTGAACCACGCTAACCTGAGTCGAGGCCTGATGCCCAGAAGCCCACAGGAAGGAAGCCTGCTCTGAGGCCATCGCCCACCCCCTCTCTTTCTCCCTAGGAGGGTGTCATGAGACAGTTTCTTATCACCTCTGGGTTCTAGCTGGAGGAGAGAATAGGAGTGGAAAGAACTTTCTGGATGCTCCTGATGGAAAACCTAAGGCATGAATAGTCATGCCTAATGGATTCAAGTCCTGAATATCCAGCATGTTTGGAATTGAGGGTCAGACTCAAAAGAGTTTCTTGTATTCTGGATTCATCTGTGAAAGAATTTCTCTGAGGATCTTAGTAGGGAGCCAGTTAAGGCCCCAAACTTCCGCTCTTCCTCCATCCCCATTCCACTGACAGATTCCACGGTCAGGAAATGTCTCCCAGAGGTAGCTGAGGACTGATAGCAAAAAGCTGATGACAGGGCTGGTGCCCCACCCTCTTCCCCTCCAAGCCCTCCCCATCCTTTTACACGATGACACCCCACCCAGTCCTTATTTAATAACATGAGCTGGCACCCACCCACCCCAGGAGTTTGCCAGTGTTGTTAGCTGATTGAAGTCCATTAATTGTCCAGACCTCCCATCCCCAGGCCTGCCTGCAGTGAGCTGCCACTGACTTCCGCTCTGTAGGAGCATGCTCCAGCCCATTCCCTGGATCACACACGCCCCTTTTTGCCTTTCCCCACACACCCTCCGTGCCAGCATTTCTTCAAGACGCCCACAGTTGCCCCTAAAGAGGCAGCCCTAGCAAGCTCACTTCACAGGAGCCAAGTTGTAGACTTAAGTGCAACTTTGAAAGGGATGACGTTGGCAGATCCCTTCTTTGGAATACCCCTAAAATATTATGATCTCTGGGAGCCACACAGTTGCTTGCTTTCCATTTGGGGCCCAAATCCTGCATCCCTGGGGTGAGCGGCCTCCACCCCAACATATTCCATCTAACTTGATGCTCCTGTAATGCCTCCCCTACATGCAGACGCCCGCAACCCCTTCGCCTGCTCAGGGACCCAGTAGTGACGACGGACAGACGCCCCTGGCAGCAGCAGGACCGAAACGGGCAGCAGCGCGAGAGGCGGCCTGCGACCCGCCCAGGGCACCGCGACCTCCTCGCCCTCTGGGGCTAAGGGGCGCACGGAACTGAGAAGCGTGGGGCCCTCTCTCCCGGCTCCCCGGGCGCCAGGAAGGTGCCCCCCGCCCCTGCTGCCTCCTGCGCCCCCATCCTCGGATCCCTCCGGTGGTCCAGCCCGTCGTCGCCCTCAGGGAGCGCAGGGACACCCTCCGGCGCGGCAGGACAGACGGCCGTTGGGCTCGGCCGTTACCCGAGGCCCCGCCCCCTCCAACGGCCGGCGGCGCCCCGCCCCGCCCCGCCCCGCGCCGGAATCCACCCGCTCAGCGCGCCTGCCGGTCGCTCTGGTCAGAGACGGCTGGGGGCGGGGCCACGCGCTCCTCTGCCTCTCTGCGCCCGTGGGCCGGGAGTCAGGACCGACTTACGGGGGTTTCCCGAGATGTCCCTGATTTCAAATATTCTGTCCCCTTGTCCGACTGAGCGGTCCTCCCTGCGCTTTGGAGAACGGCTGTTCATGCGCTTTCTAAAGGGTGTCAGATTGAGCTGAACAGAAATGATTGAGGGTTACTGTGGAAGGTCCCAGCTCATTCAGATGTCTTGATTCACCAGGTCGTCCCTGCGGTCAGAAACGTCTTTTGAGGGCGGGGGAGACTATAGACGTTGCCTTCCCTTCTCTAGGCTTGAGGAGGAAGGACAGTGCCAAGACCAAGGACTTGGAGTGAGCAGGAGAGAGGTGGGGTGGGGTGGGGTGGGCCCGAGACCCACTATCTTCACCTCACCCAGTAAGACTGAAAACCCTGCCCAGAAGTTTCAGACGCCTTTAAGTCCCACTCCTCCCCGAGCCCTCCTGTTCTTCCCATTCTCCTTGAAGTCAAGGGATCTTCTTAGCTTCCTCGAGAAAAATTCAGGCCTCAGAGTTTCTCCACCAGCACCCTCCTCCCCCAGGGAGTGGGCCGGCTGCATTTCTCTCTATATTCTGTTCCAGAGAGAGCTTGGATCATCAGCCTTCCCTCCTCACTTAGGTGCCAACTCTAGCTGAGGAGATAGAGCAGGAAGTGAAAAGAAATTTCCTTTCAGTCTCACAGGTTCTAATAGGGACCTGGAAGAAGTGGCATTTAATAAGCTGAAAGTGGTTGTGACTAATCTCTGCTACACACCCCCCCCTTTAAATTCCTTTTAAATAACTAAAGACGTTTTTAAAAATGTAAAGCAAATTGGCTATTTCTTGAAGCAAACAAAGGTGGCTCTGAAATTATAACATTTGTTAGTGTAAATCCATTAAAAAGAAAGTTTATAACTATCCACATTTTCCTTGACGACCCCAATCCATCTACTTGCAGTAGCCTCCTCTCTGCCCTCCCACCAAATCCATCTACAATTATTATTCTCACAGAAAGTCATGAAAGATTGCAAGAGGATCTATTCCAAACAAGGGAAAGAAGGAGAAATCTGTTTTTTAGAGCTTGGACTTTCGAGTAGCAAAAGTTAGAGGGACTTACCTTTAAAATGCAGATGTATGTTGTGATGTCTGAAGGGGGAGATACTGAAAGATGTAAAGAAAAGGAGGTGGAGAACTCTTGCCTGGGGCCGGTGACAGTTAGGTTAAGGTGGCTCATATCAGAAGCCGAGGGGCAGAGCCTACAGGAAAGAAGAGATCTCAGACCAGAAGAAAGTGCAGCTTGTCTCTGGTGGAGGTGGTGGTGAAAGCCAGTGCATCTAGAAGGTTCTCCCTGCTGTGTTCTGCTGTGCTTTCACCTCAGCCGGCTGTATGTGTGTGTGTATGTGTGTGAAACAAGCTGCAGTGGGGAGCCAGAGAAGGGAGGCTGGGGTTTGAGGCGGAAAGTTCACACTGTCCCAGATTCTTTTCTCAGAAGAGCCAATTTCAGATCACCTGAAGACAGGCTGTGGGCTGTCACATCCCAAATGGGAGGGTCCTTGGAAATCTTGGTAATTATAGGAAGGGGGCTGCAGTGTGGTGGGAGGGCTGACAAAGCATCAGTCCTGGATAACCAGGCTTGGGAGAGTCAGGACAGTGAGGCCTCACCAGGAAGACTTGGATACCGAACCTCTTAACCTCAAATTCATGGACTTGATGCACAGGAAGCTAAACACTGAGACATGGGTGCTTGGAGATGGAGAAAGATTTATTTGAATTGGCCAAAATGAGTAGGAGGAAGCCTGGGTTTGCTCAAATTCATCTCCCAAGAACAGAAAGCAGAGGATTTTACAGAGCTAAGGGGCTTGGCAGGAGGAGCTTCAGGAAAACAGAGGTCACTCCCAATAAGCCCCTGGGCAGTCTGACCTCTGGGCTTCAATGGCTGCTGAGGGCCAGCCATTTTGATAATCACAACCTCCCCAAAGGTGTTCTCTTTCCTTTGCAAAACAAGCTCACAAATCCTTGAGACCCCCAAGTCACCCCTCAAGTTAAACAAGAAAACAGCAAGTTGGTTTAATATCTACAGTGCCCTCAGGTACCCAGCGTCAACTTCAGAATGCAGGGAGCACCGTGATTCCCTGCAAAGCCCTCTGCCAGCCTCCCAGAGGGACAGGGTCAGGAAAGCCTCCCTCCATATAGGAGCAGCTTTATTTTTGGCTAGCACACCCTTGGCATTGTCGATGCAAATAATCCATAACCAATCTATAAATCAAAATTGGGGTGAGCTTATTATGAGCCAGATCTGAGGACCATATAGCCCGGGAGAGTCCTTTCACAAAGGAATGGAGCACTGCAAAGAAGTGGGGGTGTACAGAGTGGTTATATGCCATCAAAGAGCATGTATCACATATGATTGGAATGTCCCTTTCACATTAGTCACAAGATTGCTTTGCCAGCACAGCATTTCCACAGTTCCATGAACACAGCAGGTCAGCAATCAATCCCTAGCCTAGGGAGAAGCACTTAATCCTTAAGGAAATGCTGATGTGGGGGAAGTTACATCCTCATCTTCAAGGGCGTTGTTCTTGTCTTTGGGACATAGTAAATACTTAGAGCAGATATACAATGCGTGCTCAACGGCCATGTCAGGCCCTTTTGGAAAAACAAGTTCAGGCCGAATTAGTTTTACACCAAATGGCTTCCTCATATACTCCAGTATATCCTACTACTTGTCATTTATTTATCAGCATTAAAAGCAGAGAGCAGAACTTCACTGGTGCTTCCAAAAGGGAACCAGAAGCTATAAACTGGAAACTAGAACTTAGGGAATCTTTGAAGAGTCTGTATCTTGTCGTTTCTAAATGTATCAATTTGGTCAACTCCTTTATTTCTCTGTGGTTAAACCCGGGATACAGCAAGGAAGTGGGGAGCAGGAAGACCGTCCTTCTCAACAGCTAGTCTTGAGTGGAGCCAGATCCCTCTCAAAGAAAAGGAGAAAAACTGAAACCTTGGTGCCTGCTGTACAAAGCAGGAATGGTGGGCTGGAGGAGTGTAGGCAGAAACAGGTGGTCCAGGGCTTAAGTACAGAAAGTTCCTGGGGATGTCACTGGGGGCAGGCCATATGTGCCAACAGAGAAACCTGGGAACAGAGACTTTTGTGCAGAGATCTGGGTGCCAGGAGGGCCAAGGGAAAGAAAGAGTGGGCTGGGCAAGTGAGAAGCCGGGTCATGATGGTGTTATCGCCCAAGGGGGAGTTGTCTGCCCTCCACAAGACATGCCAATAGTCAAGAGGCAAGGTGCTAGGAGAGAAAGGACTTTTTATCACAGCTTGCTAGCCAGGGGGAGGATGGCCAACTAATGTCCAAAAAAACCATCTTACAGAACAGAAACTACAGGCCAGTTATGTAGGGGCTGGTCTCTGGAGTTGGGGAGGCAGCTGGTCTCCGGATGGGGCAGACACCTAGTCTCAGTTCCCGATAGTCTGGTTTTCCTGGACGTGCGTCCGACACCGGAGCAACTCCCTACACCCTGATATTTCAGTTGTCACTGATGATGGCTCTCAGCATAGAGTCTCTGCCCAGGGGTCAGCACATTCCTAAGGAATTCAAAAGAACACAGTTTCAAGGCCAACTCGGTGGCATAGCAGTTAAGTTCGCATGCTCCACTGCAGTGGCCCAGGGTTTGCAGGTTCAGATCCCCAGTGCGCACCAATGCACCACTTGTCAGCCATGCTGTGGAAGTGTCCTACATAAAGTAGAGGAAAATGGGCACAGATGTTAGCCCAGGGTCAGTCTTCCTCAGCAAGAAGAGGAGGATTGGCAACGGATGTTAGCTCAGAGCTAATCTTCCTCACACACACACACATAAAGAACAAAGTTATCAACTTACAGCAGCTGGGAGGGGCCATAAAATCTACAGAGCATGTCTGGGCTAGTTAATCAGAGGTCATTCAAAGTTATGACAGGGTTTCCATTTCCACAGTATGGCTTCCCTCATGTCAACCTTGTGTTGAGCCTGTATCAATGGAAAGGAGTTAGTTTAATCTCTCCTTTCTTTGTCACATGAATCTGTGTACAGTCTGCCCCAGCTAGACTGTTCACCCTTGGGCTGGGGCGCAATCTCAGTTTCTGTTCCCATTAGCACTTAGCTCGGTGCCTGGCACACTAAGTTGAATTTTATTTAAAACATTTAATTTGCCTTAAATGGTATATTTGCAAGCTCATTCTTCCAGATCTCAGTTTATTCTTTTTCTCCAATCATTTTAAAGGGGTTCTCTCAGACCTTCTGTTGGCTAGGGAATCAATCTCATGGCGCTCGAACCTTCCTTCCTGAATTCTCAGGAAATGGAGCTTATGGCTTATGGGCTAGTTAATTCCATTTAGAATTAACATTGTCTAATAAGACATGTGGACACACTCTGAGAGCGGGTGAAGTGCTATACAAATGAAAGATGGTATTTTCATTTTCCGTACATCTTTGATTATAATAGATTATTCTCTGCCAAACCCGGAAAAGCTAAATGAACGCAGGTTGCTGAAAGAGGAGGTCCAACTAGCGCAACCAGAGTTTGACCAGAAATTTACAACCACGTCCTCAGCATGGCAACTGGAAGCCCCCTCCTGAACTGGGGCTGGCTGGGGCAAGGCTTTGCCAAGGCAGGCCTCTTCTGAAACGTCACCCCAGTCTCTCTCCAGGCCCCCACCCCACCCCACCTCAGGCGTGCTGTCTAGAAGCTGCATGTCTGGGGTGGTTCAAACCGCAGATTAGGCCAGCATTTTTATGTTAATGATTCAGACTGCTCTTCTAGCTGTCGCCTTGCCTCAGGGTGGGCATTAAGAACATTTTTTCCCAATTTAAGAAGTTCAAAGTAGAGTGCTTTGGGGGGTTATGAAAAGAGAGACCTGGACTCATATCTTGATAAATTGTAAAATGCCTTCCCTACCTCTCCCTGTCCCACAGCTCCCCTCTCCTTCTTTCTACCATTGCAACCTACCATTGCAAACATAAGCCTTTCAAAGAATAAATAATAAAAAACAAAGAAGAAAATGAAAGGTCTATTGCTTCTCAATGTCCCCTAATGTTAAACACACACACACACACAATTATACACTTAGTGTATTTTTTCAAGGAGTTGGAATCATAAGGGGTCACACGTTGGTGTGTGACTTTGTGGTCTACACTTGAAATGGGAGTATGAATTTATTTGAACATTGCCCTGAACAGAATTGCTCTGGCATTCAACTGACCACAGACCTGGAGCATGGAGCAGGGTTTTCTTTCCAGCCCCGTGACTCTCCCTGGAAACTGCACTTCTTTTTTGGAAGTTACTTTTCATAAACAAATTCCAGAGAGCACTGTTTCAACACTTATCAATTTATCAACAAGATTGAGTGCCAATTGTACCAAAATTTCCATTGTTGGGCCCTCTCTGAGCTATCTGTGACGCCGGCGAGCCAGGAAGAGCCCGTTCTGGTGTATCCTCGGTCTCCTCTTCCCTCTGCCAGACTCGCCTCCCTCCTCCTCTTCACTCTGAGCTGGATGGCAGGGGGTGAAGTATCGAGCCCGTCTGGCACAACCCTCTTATTTTACAAATGAGGAAACTGAGGCCCAGAGAGGGATGGCCCTCACCTAATCCTGCATCCTCTACACTTTTCCGTCTTCACTCCTCATGCCTTCCAGTATGGATGACACCAACCTTGCCTCTCCCCTTCCCACATCCTGTATTACTCCTTTCAGATTATTTTTGAGTAGGTGGCCTGCCACCCGCTTATATTTGGCATGGTAAAGGCAGATCTCTATACCTCTCTCCAGACCCCTCTCACCCCCCATTGTGAATACTGTAAGGCCAGTCCTTCTGTTACCACCCAAGGGGGAGTTGTCTGCCCACTGCAAGACATGCCAATAGTCAAGAGGCAAGGTGGTAGGACAGAAAGGACTTTTTTATTACAGCTTGCTAGCAAGGGGGAAGATGGCCAACTAATGTCCAAAGAACCATCTTACAGAACAAAAACTATAGGCCAGTTATATAGGGGGCTGGTCTCCATGTGGGGGAGGCATCTGGTCTCCAGATCGGGCATCCATCTGATCTCTGGGTGGGGCAGACATCTGGTCTTAGTTCCTGATAGTCTTTGGTTTTCCTGGATATGCGTCCGAGACCGGAGCAACTCCCTATACCCTGATCTTTCAGTTGTCACTGATGATGGCTGTCAGCATAGACTCTCTGCCCGGGGGTCATCACATTCCTGAGGAACTCAAAAGAACAAAGTTATCAACTTATAGCAGCTGGGAGGGACCATTTAATCCACAGAGCATGTCTGGGCTAGTTAACCAGAGGTCATTCAAAGTTACAACAGGGTTTCTTTTCTACAATATGGCTTCCCTCATGTCAACCTTGTGTTGAGCCGGTATCACTTCCATTCATCACAAACTCAGCATGCACTGCTCTTTACCATCTCATATCTACAAAACTGGCTGCAACAAGGTCATGCCGTAGAAATAGATCAAGGAAAATGGTAGTTGACAATTTAAGAATTGTATTGAACAAAAATCCTCTTCTATTTGAATAACTGATACTGGCCCTGATATGGACCCCCTACATTAAACCCAGCATATATGGAGTTAAAACCAAAAATACTCATCCCCTTGCTGATTTCTTCTCTTCATTCCGCAAATATTCTCAAGTTTCTCCTATCCTTACAACAAACCCTCCTTAGCTCTGAGGTCCATCTCTAGCTGTCTGCCCATCTCTCTCCTCAGCTGAGCTTCCTAAAATTGATCTACCTGAGAGTATGTTACAGGGAAACTGATATCCAGAGAATATCAAGAAGCTGAAGCTTCCCAGACCCCAACTCCTCAGTTTCCTGGCACCAGAATCCACCATCCACCATGCAGGCAGATAAGGAAGGACATCCATCTGTGGATTCCCTTATCTCGCCATCCTCTTCCCTGCAAATAGCCTCACAAGGTCAAACACAGGCTGAAGATGAAAACTAACCAGAAAAGTCCAGACAGTTAAGGGAAAAGAAATTCAGTCTTCAAGGCCAAATGCAGGCTAGTGGGAAGGCGCCGACCAGCAAGGCCACAGGTTCCCCTTCCCTAACAGGCAGCTGCGTTCCTCACAACCTCTGACACCCCTTGCCTCCCATCTTTCGAGGAGACAAATTTGAGGGCTCACTCTCGTCTCCCAGCTGACACCACCTGAAATAAAAACCCTTTCCCTGCTGTAAGCCTGGCATTCCACTTTTTATTTGGCCCCTCTTTACCAGCCCTCGTGGCTGGTAACATAACGACAGGAGAGACGACTTTGCCACTGTTTTGCCTTCTCCTTAATCAGGATACAAAAAACTCAGTAAAAATGTTATATCAAAGGCTCAGGAGCATCGTTCAAATCTTCCCTAATCCATTGCCCTCATTTGAAAAGCCAACTTTTCATTAAAAACAGCATTGTTGTGCATGACACTTGACAGTACATTAACTTGTCGTGTGCATCTGTCCCTTTGCAAACAGATGCTTGGATGTTCTGTGTGTGCGCGGTGACCTCTGTAGTTGTGGCACTACAGCACTAGAAGGAACTGGGGAAGCCATCCGCTTTGTCCCCGTCACTTGACAAACAAGGAAACTGACACCCAGCGAGAGGAAGGGACTTGCCGAGGGCCACTAACTAGTAGTAGAACTGGGACTAGAAGGCAAGCGTCATGACTCCCAGTCAGGACCCTCTCCCCACCTCCCCCTGCCCCCACCCCGGCTTCTCACAATGGTAGAACCACAAGATGCCCAACAGAAAGGATCTTGGAGGTCTTCCTAGCATTTTCTTCTAAATACGAAAAGGCTGGACCGTACGCATTGAGAGGCCCAGGTCCCGGGAGGTGAGACTCTTCTCCAGAAGCAGGCTCCACAAGCCCACGCAAACATGTGGAATCTGAGTGTTACTTCCCTCCAGCGCATTGACGCTACTCGAAGGAAAACACTAGGTGTTTCTGACTTTGGTGTCCCCCCTCAACTCCCAGCTCTGATGCTTCCTTGGCCAACAGGTGGTCACAGAAGGCCCCCCAGCTGCCCGGTCAGTTGCTGGCAATCTGAGGAGTGATAGAGAAAGAGTGGGAAACCGGTTCTAACAGCTGGCCCAAAGCACAGAGTAAATCGCCAGAAATGGCCTGTAAGAGGCTATAAAATGAGAATAAAGCAGGATGATAACTGATGATGTGCAGTAAAAAGATCTGGGGAAGCCAAGCAGGCAGTGAAGGGTCGTTTCCCTCTGCTCAGTGGCTCTTTAGCCTGGCTGAGCTGTTCTCTGCATGCCCTGGCAGCCCCCACATTTTGGAGAGCTGTCCCCCACATCAGGGTGGGAACGGAAGTGAAGGCTGTCTTCGGGCCCCAGGCAGCCCTTGCTGCACCGATTCTCCTCTGCAAGGGCACCTGCCCTTCCAGCCCCCGGGGCCCCCAAACCTTTTTAATAAAATCCGTTTCCATTGTACACCTTACAGATCGTGAAGCACTTCCCCACCGTTATGTCATTTGATGCTTGGAGAAACTGCGAGGAGCCTTCTAAGGAGATATTGAGGGACTGGCTCAAGGTCACACAGCTAGTCAGTGGCAAATCCAAGACCTGGACCCAGGACTACCTATCTCAGGATTAAAGTCTTTCTCAAACCTACCCCCATTATCCTTGCTGGGAACAGAAGACTTTGAAATTCAAGGTATAAATGAAGGCTACTCTCCACTTCCAACCTCCTCCCTACCCAGAAAGCCCCAGAAGCTGGAGCCCAGGCCCAGGCCAGAGGGCATCGCTTTAACTGGCCCACTGAGCCTCGAGGCAGAGAGGGCAGCCCCAGAGGGAGGCCAGTGCATCTCCTCAGTGTCAGATCGTAGAGGCTGTGATTAGAGCAGGCTGCCTCTGGGCCTCACCCCCACCCCATCAATTCAGGTCACCCATGAGTCACTGAGTTTGTGGAGCTCATTCGCTGCCCCTGCTCCGAGGGGCTCACTTGGCTCTCCACAAAGACTAGCCAGGTGTACCCCAAGGCAGCCCCTTCCCCACTTGCTGCCAGGCATGAATTGTTCTCAGTGGTCTGACGGGTGGGGAATACCTCTTGTCCCGTGCCGGGAGCGTGGTGATGAGAATGTCCCTGTCACATCCTTCCAAGGTGGGTTTGGAAGGTCTTGAATGTGGAGGGAGGTTCTGGAAGCAGAGAGAGCACTAGACATCCTCCCATTCCAAGGACTCTTTTTGGGGTGACTTGGGGACTCCCCAGGGACTATCTCTTTGCAGCTTAGTAGAGGGGGAGGGCAGGAGGGCAGAGGGTCAGAGATGAGAACTCTGGGCTGGGGTCTTGTGCTGGTTCTACCACTAACCCATCTTGTGCCCTCAGAGAAGTTACCTCTCTGAAACCCAGTTGCCTCTCCTCACCCATCTCAAAGACTCCTAGGAAAGTTCCAGTGAGATAATGGATGTGACAGGACTTTGTAAATCCCCAAACACCCTTGAGTTGTAGGATGCTGTAACTCATTGGTTGAACAAAGGGGCACCAACACGCCTGTCCCAGACGCCATTAGTCTGGTGGCCATTTATGCTCAGTCCCCAGGCCTGTTGCTGCTGCCATGTCCCTGCCACATCGGGGGCCTGCACACTCTCGTTCACCTCCCCCCAAGGCAAGCCTAAAACGGAGGGAAAGCAAATGCAACTCTCAGCAGGCCACTGGGGAGGCTCTGAGGGTCACTGATCCAGAATATCCCCCCAAGGCCCCCCTGCCCCCGCAACGCATCCTTTCTTTTTGCTCATCCTTTTTCCCATGATCTCACAGACGAGAGAGGAGGCCATTGGCTCAGAGTCCTGCTCGCCACCCTGGTTGCCTACGTCGGGCTCAAATTGTCCTGATTTTCACTTATTCTCAAGAACAGGTGCCTGCAAGGACACTCCCCGCTCTGGCGTCCTCGGCATGGGGCCTGTTGGCTCTGGTTGAAGCTGTTCAGCCCAGCGGCTGGCCAGAGGCCCATTCCAGAGTTCCTGAAGACCTTCTGGTTACCAGGCTTGGCAGCAGCTGCCCTAAGCTGCTCTCCAGTGGTGACTTCCTATTCCATCCCAAGAACCGCAGATTCTTCTGCCTGGCTGGTCCCCTCTATTTAACTCAGTGAACCCTCGGATCAGTTGATACTGAAGGGGGCAATTCTTTGTGAGCACAGAATCTCAAAAACGACTTTTCAGGGGTGTGGTTGCCACCCCCAGGATCTTAGACAATAGCCTCCCCTTGCTCTCCAGACACACAAGTCCCCCTCTGGCTGAACTCGGGTGGCCAACCCTACCCTACTAGTCTCCAAAAATTGCTCCTCTTTCCTCTCTCTCACTCTGCAACACCCCTTTCCCCTGCAAAGCTTCTATTCCCTGAGTGGGTTGACATAAGCTAGATAACAGGTATAGAAGAATGAAGTGTTAAAGTAATTTACACAAGGAATTTGGGGGGCAGGGGAACTTCCCAGAGGAATAAAGATCAGCAGTGTCTGTCCTCTTTGGAAAAGCCCTGGCATGTTTAACAAACACCGAGGATGCTCACCATGCCTGTCAGCTTCCTCCTCCTTCCTTTTTAAAAGCATGGTCAAAGGATGCGTGACGGGGAATCCACACAAACCCAATTATCTGCCCTCCGCAGAGGGGGTGTGCTGTAAGAAACCCCCAAACCATTTCTCCTTGGTCTGGGCATATTTTTCCAAACCCTCCAAGGGGAAGGACGTAGGTTTCTGTGGCCGAGTCCAGAAATGAACTCCTGGGGTTTCCTACCCGTCTGGTTATTCAGCATCCTGACAAGTTGCTTGTTCCTTTCCACTCCCCTGAAGTTCAGCAAACAGGACCATCCAGGGTCATCCAGATGCTCCCCCAGCCGGCTGTGGGCACCAGGTTGATACCCCTCCTGAATGGATATCTTTGGGGATCTACCATGGCTTCTTCAAGCCAGAGTTAGATCCCATCACTCCTCTTGACACGAACTGCTGGCCCCCCTTAGGGGGTCCTCAAACCCAAGGGGTTCCAGCGTTTGTTTCTGCACTGGTTGACTGCTGCCTGGTTGGGCTGCTTGGAGTCAGCCAAGGGAGTTCCTCGGGGTTGCTGGTGCATGTGGCACAGAGGCACAGTGTGCTTGGCGGAGAGGCTCCCAGCCCCAGTCCCTGTCCTCATGGAGCTTACAACCTAGTAAGGGACACAAGACAAAGACAGCCCCAAGAAGAGAATGGCTAGAAATCACGTGCGATGCCCCTGTGAGACCAAAGCACAAAGCCAGCCTCCAGGGATCCAGTTCAGCAGGCCGTCGCTCGGCAAACCCTTCTCACCAGACCTAGAATAGAGGCAGACTCCATCTAGGCCAGATCTGAGTCGTGCCAGGCTCCTAATTAGTGGGGCCTGAATTAGTCTTCCTCCCTTCGTTGACAATGCAGGTGAGGTGTTACTGGATGGAGCTCAGCTGTTCCCCAGACGGGGCTATCTGGCTCTGTTCCTTCCAGAGCCCACTTAGCCCCCTGCCCCAGCTCCCTTCAGCCTCGCTCTGCTTATGTTCAGCCTGACGTTTCTATTGACATATTGATCTCTGCCAGCTGAGGAGCATTTCTGCTGAACATGCTCACTGCTCCATCTGGGGGCCAGAAGGTGTGGCTGACTGAATCTCCCACAGGGCCAAGACCCGATGGGCAGGCTCCGGGTGGCGGGGGGGGGGGTGGGGGGCAAGTGCCGGGGACAGTGGCCTCAAGTCTGGGCCTAGGGTGGGGATGAGCATCTGGAGTTGGGATGGAGATTTTGATGGGAAGCAGAGGAATGACTATTTGGAGGGACAACGGTGGGCAAAGCTGGCTGCTTCGCTCATCCAGCTGCTGCTGCCCTTAGGGGAAAGGGGGCGCGGTGGGGCGTTGAGACACAGGTCTACCTGGAGTCTTTCTACCCCACTCCAGAACTGAGTGGACATGTGTCAATCTCCCCATCTGCATAGGGAGGCCTTTTTTTCTCCTTGCTCTTCATCCACGGTTAAGAGGAGGCTTAAAATAATATGGGAATGTGCCCTAAAACCTGTAAAATGTCAAGGGAATCAACGTGAGACCTGTGAGGGATTTAACCAGGTGCGGTCTTGAGAGCAAAGTTCTCTCCTTAGCAGCCGACCCGGCCAGGTCAGCAGCCTCAGGTTCGTCAAGTGGGCCCTTCAGCTGTCCAGACGAGACCCGACTGTCTCTGTTCCACAGTTCACAAAGCAGCTCCATAGTCCTCCCCTCCTTGCTGCCAGGGTTCCCTCCCACCCTCCATCGGTGGAATTTGGAGTCATCCTGGCAAATCTCTTATTTTCGCTCATGTCCCAAACAGGCATTTAACCAAAGGCAACATTCGGGCTGAGGGCGGGGTGAACAAAGGGACCTGCTGCTTTGTCTTTTACTTGTCTTTGCTCCCTTGACACATTTCCTTTTCTTGGCTTTTTCCAGCTCTAGACACCTGCTCGCATGGCCCAAGTCTTTCCACTCAAGGTGGCCTCAGCTGGCCTCGTGTGGGATGGTATGAGACATCCCTTGGTCATTCCGTGTTTTAACCTAAAATAGCCAAAATGAGAGGCAGAGAGGCATTTATTTTGGGATCAAAGAATTGCAGTTCAGGGAGCAGAGATTCAGGTAGAAACCCAAATGGTATCCCACTAGGGATAAGAGGCTGGGGCTTTTAAAGGCAAAAGAGGGAGGTTTGCATTACAAAGAATGATAATTGGGCTTGGTGGCACAAAGCTGGTATTGGCTAGATATAATTTTAATTTATAAAAGATCACTGAAACCCTAGCTAAAGGGAGGTAAAAGTCTGTCACAGTGATGAGGGCAGCTCTCGTGCTGCGGTCTCGGAACTTTTGTGTCTTCATTCAGTTCAAAAGTTTATGTTCTGCCTGATGAGGATCCATTTTCTTAAAGCCTTCCTGGCTCGTGTTAAAGTCCTTAGACATAAGTAGCTCTGTTTCGTTTCACATTTCACACTTGTAATGTAATGAGACGTTACATTAATTCTGGTAGCCCAGCACATTCATGCACACAATCCAGCAAGACGTGAGCCCATTGCGGGTTGAGAAATGCATGTTCTCATCTTAGTGGAGTGGGAGGAAGGCAGAGCCTGGGTCCTGGTTCCAGTTCTGCCATCGCTGAGTGGGTGAGCAGTTACTTACTGCATCCAAGCTTTGGTTTCCTCTGGGCTTGGATTCCAGACCTTTCTCAGAGTCTCTTTGGTTCTGACGTTCTAGGCTTTAAGAACACTGGGGACCCAGTCATCAAATTTCAAGTCAACTCCATGAAGAAGCATCTAGTCAGAATTATCTGTGGAGGCCCCACCCCAGTCCCCAAGTGGGCAGAATCAGAGAGAAATTTGAGTTCCCCTAGATCACCTCTCCTCTCCACCGGCACCCTGCGCCCGCGCCTGCACGCACCCACGACTGAGGGCTGGACCCACCACTGGCTGCTTCTGATCACCATCTGTCTCCTTGTGGCCTCCGCCCCTGGCCTCGTAGGACAAGCTGGACTCCCCTCCACACTGACATCCACCAGACACATCTTCACACTCACCCTTGCCCCGTCCCCACGTGGAATGCCCTCAGGGTACCCTGACCCAGCCACCTAAGAAGGATACCTCCTCATGTGGCATCGTTGAAGCCACAGTATCCTGCTGCTCATTTTCCCTGAACATTTACTTTCTAGAAGGTCTATTGTAAAGCCGCTCAAGAACTCAAGGGCGGTGCATCTGATCAGTGAGGGGGCAGGAAAACCAGCCATCCCCTGCCTGACCCCACTGCCTGCCTCCCACCCTGGCACCCGGACCCCAGGACCCCTGCTCCCCAGCCCCTCCTTCCCAGGCCAGGCTCAGCAACTCATCTGGGCCCTCTCACACCCTACCCCACGCCACACCCATCGTCTGTAAGGGAAGCCCTTGTCAGACATGAATGAGGTCACTACAGAGATGAATAGAACTAAGATTTCTGCAGAGGACAGACCTGCAAACAATTAAAAACAGCAGAATGTGATATGATTTCTTCGGGGAACAGAGAAAGACACGGAGAGGCCCCGGGGTTCAGGGAAGAGCACATGGGGAGGTGATGTGTGAGCTGAGTCAAATCAGTGGGATAAGAAGGGTGGGGTCTGTGGGGTTGGCTCAGTAAAGGTGGCGTCAGTCTAGGAACCCTCCTCAGCAGAGAACCCGGGAGGGGGTGGGAGCATTAGGTTGAAGAGAGAGCACCCACTCTGGCTGGGGAGACAGACACACGTCTTGAGTTTAGCACAGTGTGGTGTATGGCAGTGACCAGGCTGTGAACCCATGTAGGGGATGATCAGATGGGAGCAACTGATTTTGGAGAGGCCAGCAAGGCTTCACAAGATGCTTCATGGAGCCGGGTTTCTGCCCAAGCATGGCCTACGTGGAGAGGTCAACCACAGAGTGGGAGAGGAGCAGAGCACAAGCGACTCTGATGTTCAGATGGCTGTGTCGCTCTCCTTGCAGCCCCTTCTTCCTTTCCGAGGCACCCTGATGTCACCATGGCAACAAAGCTCCCCTGGGGCAGGCTGGGAGCCAGGCCGTGTGGGCTGGGGTCTCAGTGAGCTCAGAGTGGGAAACCACACCAGAGGTGGTGACTGCAGGCCTGGGGAGAGACTGGATGTGAGAGGGCAAACTGGCCCTACGGGAGGTGGTGGGGCCTGCGTGGGCTGGGGAGGCTGAAGGAGTGAGCTTCTAGTGAGGGGAGGGGCTAGAAATGATAATGTCAACTTTAAAATAAAATAGCCAGTTACCTTACCAACAAAATGAGTTTATTTGGGAATAGCCAGAGGAAGTTCAATTTGGGACAAGTAAGCTATGGCAAAACCCGTAGGCAAGTCCAAAGAATAAAGGAGGGGAGCTTGCTCCTATAGAGAAAAAGGAGGAGTTGGGAGAGGCTGTTCTAAATGAAAGTTCATTGGAAGAGAGTAAGAGTTCAGGGTGGCCACAGCGCCTCATTGTCTGAGCTATGATGTTTTCCATTGGCTGGGCTTGTTGCCGGGCAAGAAAAAATTCTTCCTTCCTGCCAGGGTAGTAAAGTAGTAGCCAACTTCCTGCCGGAGATACAAGATACCTCTCTTCTGTTTGGCGTAACTGAGGATGAGTGGTAGGGCTGAGAGCAACCTCTACAGGCCTTCCCAACGTCACTTTAGTTGAGGTTTCCTTTATTAATTCTCACAATAAGCACCCACAAGTGTGAGCAAGAAATGGGGCTTCTTCCTCTGTTCCACGTCCCCGGTAGCCAGTATGATGTCATGGCTGAGAACACCACAATCATCCACCTTAAGAGCAGCAGGGGAACACAGTCCCCAACCCCAGCCTGACCCCCTAGGTGGGTCACTCTACCTGGCAGACGTTGAGTTCCACCTCCGAAATGAACAAGTCTCCCTCTTCTTTGCCTCTGCAAGGAGAGCAGAGTTCTAAACTTTTTCCAGCAGTCCCCGAATTGTCACTGACTCCCTCTCACCAAGGTTTCATCCTGACCTTCCTCGCTGTCCCCTTGCCCCATTGGCAGTAACCAGAGCATACACGTGCAGCAACTAGTTGGGGTCCTCTTGAAGTTCTCCTGAGGAATGACTCAGGACAGAAGAGGAAGAGGTACTACATGACCGATGTGGCCCTGAGCTGTGGCCAGGGGTGCAGGTTGGGAAGGGGGCCTGGCCTGGACCACAAGAGCCACTCCAAGAGGGTGGCCTTCCGCCACGTGGCAGCTTCCTCTCCACTGCCTCCCCTCCCTGAGGAGTGTGATGGAGATGACTAGATTGGGGATATGGTGTACAGTGATAGAAGCTGCATCCGTGGTTGAACATCACTTGGGAGAGGGCCCCACAGCCTGGGCCCCTGGAGCCAAGGTGAGATCAGCAGAAGAGCCCACCTTCCTAGCCTCAGGTCAAGTGTGGTTTCTGCTTTCCATTCTCCTCAGCCTCCCCAGCCACTCATTTGAAGAGTTTTTTCCTCTGATGCATGACAGCCCAGTGGGTTGCTCCATTAGGAGCCCACCAAGATGTAGTGTCCTCAGGTCGGATGTTCCCAGTGTTTCCTTGTTCAGCCAAAGTTTCAAGAGGTCATGTCATCTGCACGTGGGAATGGAGTTTTCAGTTATTCCTCGGGCTCTCTGAGTCTCCAGTCCCCACCTAACTGTTCCTGCCTCCTCCCATGGCTCCCTCACCCCTCCCAACCCCATCCTCAGCAGTGAGGAAGTTGTACCTGGTGATTATCTTTCGTTCTACTACTGGGTCCTGCAAGTAATTCTGGGAGCTTCTCCCTGAATCCCGGCTTGGACAAATGATCCCCTCACTTGTCCCCAGATTATTGTTCTGCCTTTGAAGCGGGTCAGATTCTGATTTCTGGGTCCTGGTTGTGATAAGGTGCCTCTTCTTCCTGCCTCCATCTCTTCAAGATTTTCTTCTCAAGGCTTTCCCTGAAGCTGATTGGAACTGCAGGGGAAGGTGCAAGAGGGGAGGGTTGGTTACACAGATCGCAGGAAGCAGTGAGGGATACTGTGTGGTGGAATCGGAGAAGAGGGTCTCTGTGCTTAGGCCAGGCCTCCTGCCCAGGGCAGATGGATGTCTCCTCTCACCTCAGGACTATGGCTGACACCTCATTCCTGCACCCCGATCATTTCCACTCGTCTCAGCTCCGTTACCCTGCCTCTGGCTCTGCCCTTCCATGATCCTCTTCAGTTTCAGCTCCCATTGCTGATGCCCTAAGTACTTCCCAGACCCACCTTCTGAGAAGCAGAATCCACTTCACCCCAGGCCACATCTCAAGTGGCCTTGCCCCGATGGGCTGCCCTTAGAGCGGCTGGGACCGGGCACAGTGCACGTCACCATGGCGTTCTCTCTGGGGCAGGACAGTTGTCTTTAGAAGGAACCACGAGCATGGCAAAGCTGCAATTGGCAGGTCTGTTAACTTTTCATTAATTTGACAGACGCCTACGGGGCTCTTATCAAATGCCAGGCACTGAGTGAGGCCTAGGGTATAGCATGAGGTCAGGGACCCAGCCCGGCCTCTGCCATTCTCTCTCCAGTACACAGCCCCCTGGAGTCTGGCCGATGCTTCTCTCAGAGATAGGAGATGGGGGTCTCTGGAGAACACAGAATCGTATGGTGGAGCCAGCAGAGCCCAAAGAACTCAGCCGGCCCCCGCCACTCATTGCAGACAAGGAAACTGACACACAGAGAAGTGGCACAGCCGAGGGCACCTGGTTGTGGTGCTGGGCGTGGCCTCCGTTTTCATTTCAGGGAAGTGTCCATCAGGTTGTTCCCTTGACCTGGAGGGAGAAGGGGAGGCCCTGATCTCCTGATTCTGCAATTCTTCTGCCCTTGCATCTTCCGCTTTCCTCCCACCCACCCTCCCAGGGCCTCCCCAGACCACCTAGCTTCAGCTAACATCGGTGGGCATGGTGGGAAGGGTGCTTGAGATCCAGGAGCCCGGCGGACACTGCCCACCAGCTGAGGAGCCCAGAGTCAGTCCTCAGCCCTGAGAAGCCAGGTGGGCCACCTCCCTGAGGTTTCAGACTCCTCCACCGTCAGCTCTGGGGGCTGTTTCTGTTGCCACATATTGAAAACTGAGTTTTGAACTCTACGAAGGTTTGCTAGAACAGGACACCCCCTGCACTGACCCCTCAAAAGATGCTTGCACTAGAGACATGGGTTTCCTGCCTCCCAGGTCACTTGGGATGTAAGCAGAAATGCTCCCAGGGGAATCCAATCACTTCTTTCTAAGCCCCAATTCGAATTCCTCCCAATTTGCGTTTGGTGCTTCCATTCCAGGTCATCTTGCTTTTTGTGCTCAGCTCCCTAAAGCTGCCCCTCACCTTACTCTGAGGCAGGAGTGTCCCTTGTCCCCCCCAGCACCTCCCATCCTCCTTACCACGCACTGTCCTCAGGATGGACCAGCAGGGTTAGATGGAGAGAAAATGAGAAGACAGATTGCCCTGACTGTCCACCTAGCGATAGGCAGGCCAGGTCTGTGTTCTTAGCTTGGCCCGCAGATCAGCATCATAGGAAACTCTTTCTAGAAACACACATGCCCAGGCCACCTCCCAGAGACTTTGGTCAGTAAATTTGGGGAGAGCCCATGTTGAGCTTGCCTGGTCTAAGCAGTGGACCAGGGGAGAGGGGAGGATGCTCTCCTCACACTGCCAGTCTTCAGAAGCCAAAAAAAAAAAAAAAAAAAAAAGCGCAGAGAGAAACTACATCAGGGAACAGTTGCCTGTAGTTGTTACCAAACTTTCAAAAAATAAGACACAACAAAGAAATAAAAGCAGTAGATAATTAAGCACATAATTGTACACACCACTTGTTAATTAAGCTTTTACTCCTAGAACCTGACAGAATCTGCTTATAAGGTGGTAGCGTGAGGGAGGGTGGCATATGGCAAGCCATCTGCAACACGAACGCTTTGTCGATGAAAACTTCCCTGCCCCGCGAAAAGAATGAGATGCTAAATGTAGTTTTCCGGAGCGGAGTGATTTATCTCCATTCTGTGCAGAAAATGAGTTGACGGCGCTGAGCTGAGATGAAAGAACCTTGGGGAGAGCCGGGGGCTGGTCTGTGATGCTCGCAGCATGCCATGCCCCGGCCTGGGGTGGCCCACGCTAGGAGCGTTCTGGCAACCCCTTTGGCTGCTTATTTGTCTGAGAGCAGCTCCTTAAGGACATAGGATGCACAGAGGAGAGGTGGCATAGCCAAGGCCGTGATCAATGCTCTGAAACGCTCCCGCTCTGGGTGTGCAGGGAGTCAGACCCGCGGAAGGTCTTCAGAAAGTGAATTGATGGGGGCATTGCTAGGCCCCTTGTTTCTCAACTGTCAACCCACTGCTGGCCATTCCAGCATTAGAGCTTCTGGTCTCAAAGGTCCTTAACCTCTTTAAGCCTACTTCCTCAACTGTAAAATGGAGATAAATTACCCACCTTGGCCACCGTCCTGGGTGGATGTAAGACCTGGTAAGATGACAACAAAAGTATATGAAACAGTATGAGGTGTACATACGTACAGAGTAATTGTTCTTCATAATAAGTCTTAAGCCCCATGAGCCCACATCTCCACTTTCAGTTAACCCCGGACCTACATCCGGGGCTGCACGGCAGGGCAAGCCCAGAGCCGTGGGTGCAGTCCTTCGGAGTCCTGCGGCTCCCCGCGTTCTAAGGGCCTTCCCAGCTCTGGTGCTCCCGTTCTGAGAGTCTGACCAAGTGGCCCTGCAGAAACTGGCAGCTGGAAGAAAGGGCCCAGCTGGGAGATGGGGACCTTGGGCGTCAATGGGTGGCTGGCCTCCTGGAGACAGGCTTGTTGGGGACACAGCCGGTGGGGAGGTGGACCCAGGCACAGCCCTGCCAGGCTCCCAGCCTGCATCTCCACCTCTGACTGCCCCTCTCCATCTACTTACTCCTCAGAATATGTCACCACCCCAAGGGAGAGGGGCTGCCTTGGTCTCACGCACACCCTTGGCCCTGTCAGTGGGGTCACATAGTACAAAGCATGGTGACCTGTGTGTGTGGAAGCCCCTCCCTTCTCCTGTGAACCCCCTAGTTCAGAACTGCCTTCACCCAGACTCAGGCCAGAACCCCAGCCTTTTGCTTCTGGACCCAAAAGTGGGGGATGCCCTCCACCTCTGCTGGGGGGCATCCACTGTACTCATCGGTGACTTTTTGTCTCCACAGGTGTTCCAAGAGATCCCTGTGGAGTCGTGGAGAAGTGGCTGCCTTGCCCTGGGCCCCCACCCCTGCCGGCCTCCCTGCAGGGCAACCGCCCTGTGCTCGGTGGCGGGCTCACTGTCCCTCTCCAGCAGCTGCCCTGGCCTTTCCTCCAGGGGTTAGTTCTTCTGCACAGGCGGCCCCTGCTCCTGTCACATGGGAAGGACTCTGCTCCTTGGAAGGTAGGGCCTGGCTGGTGTCAGGGAGGGGAAAATCCCCCCTTCTACCCATCTTGTGTTCTCATGGCTGGACTAATAATAAAACTGACACAAGACCAGATTAACAGGAGAAAAACCCAATTGAATTACGTGTGCACGGGAGAGTCATGAAAATGATGCTCAGGGTGAACGAAGCTGGCAGTTTCTTTTACACGAAGAAATAATACATTTGTGAGGAATTGACAGGACAAAAAAACTTAGGTTTGGGGTACATACTTATTGAGGAATTTAAACAGAATTAGGTTTGAGAGAGTAAATTAACCAAGTTGTTGATGCAGGCTTCTAGGCCCGGAATTCCCGAGCTCTGGTGATGAGGATGCAGGGAGAGCACGTCTCACGTGGGAGATTTATTTCCTGCTTTCAGGGGGACAGAGACAGGAGGGTCAGAGCGCCCTTTTTGCTTCTCAATGTTAATTCAAGATCATCAGTATGCCGTTGTGGGATATTTGGGGGGCCTGCCCTGGGCCCCAACCTGGTTGTCATGCGTGCTGCTGTTTGTCACGATTGAGCTGAACAGGCAATCGTCTCCGAGTGGCTGCACCAGCCTTTGCTATGGGCAGGGCACCTGGACATAGAGCATCTCACTGCCTCCTCCCAGCAATCCTAGGAGGAGGGCGAGGGGAGAGGAGGCAGCGGGGATGTGAGGGGACAGGGAGCCCTGGGGTCCAGGCCAGGCCCCTCCCTCCTTTGAAGGGTGGATAACAGTGTTCATCCCAGAGAAGGGAGAGGGAGCACTCTTCATGCTCCACACGGCACGTCTCTATGGATTTATTACTCTCTGCATTTTATCAACAGAGGAAATGGGGGCCATGCGATCCACATCGTCCCAGAAACAGATTCTTAGCTGGAAAGAATTGCTGAGATGATGGCGTCCACTCCCCCATCATTTTACAGACAAGGAGAATCAGGCCCTCAGGGTGGGAGTGACATGTGGAAGGTCACGGAGGCAGCGGGAGAATTCCCTGCCTGAGGACCCCATCGCAGAACAGCAATGCAGGGGCCCGGGGCAACGAGCACCAAGCAAAGCGGGAGCGTGGCTTCAGGAAGGAGGTAGCAGGAGAGGATTTCTGGCCACCATTGGGAAGGTGGTTTACCAGGACAGGACAAAAGGGTCTCCAGGGACAGGCAAATGACTGCTAAGGGCCAGAGCTCCCTTCGGACATACTTTTTCTGACCACTGGGATGTCTGGGGAGAAAAACGGTGGAATTAGGGCTTGGTGTGGGGTAGGAGGTAGGAGATGAGAAGTGGAGGCCAGAGGGAAGAACCAGAAGGGAAGCTCAGGTTCAGGCCGAGACCCCAGACGGTGTTGTGTGGCTCTGAAGAGGAATTGTGGAGAGCCATCCCAGGGCCCCAGTGGCCCATGCTCCATTCTGGGCTGGATAGAATTTGCCAGCACAGGGTCCATCTCTTGAATTAAAGTTGAGAAGCAAAAAGGGGTCTGTCCAGCTGTAGGATGGAGTTGAATCCAAACAGATCCTGGGCTGAAGCACCCAGGACATTCACAGGAGGACCCCAGGGCTCCATAGAGCCCTCTCAGCGGGGGCACACTGGCTCCAGAACCTTGGCAATCTCTTGGCTGAAGGAGTGGAGGAGAGGAGCACCCTTTTGCAGGATTAAAAATGAGAGGAGTGGTTGGAGAGGTGAAAGAAAGTGATATGGGGAGGAGTAGGGGGCTGCATTCTGGGAGGGTAGCCCCAAACAAAGAAGTGGGGGGTCGACAGGTGAGGGGCCCCTGCTACAGGCTTAGGACTGTCTTTCCCGTCCCACCTCACCCCTGCAGACAGTTTCAGATGCCCTTTACAGAGGACGGGGTGCCCGATGGTCTGAGATGGCAGACAGCAGCACAGAATTTCTACTGGCCTAGCCAGTACCCCCACCCCATCCTCACACAGTTTCCCCAGGGACATCTCTCCAGGCAGCCCAGCACCCCTGGGAGGCTGACAGCCTGCCAGAATCCCACTTTGAGCAGACACCAGAAATGGGTGGTGCTCACACCTACGCCCGTTGCCGCAGATGCAGCTGGGGCCATCACGCAGAGAGATGGTTCTTGGCTAGGAGCTCCAGGGAGCCACGCACCTCTTCCTGGGGCCAGCACCCACACCAGCGGGAGGGTATGACGCCATTCTCTCTTTGGAGCACCTCCAGCTGCTCTGGGCCCCTCGCCAGACCCTCAGCTACCCCCTCAGGCTCCTCATTCTGCACTGCCCCAGAGGTCCCCCAAGCCAGGCCTAATGGGGTGAGGAGTTTTGTCCCTGGCAGGGCCCCCTAGCTGTCCCACTGCTTTCCCCTGCCCAGCCCACAGGGAAGGCCCAGGTAGGAGCCAAGGGCTTTGCCCTCAGACTTTAGTCAAGCACCACCCCACAGGCCAGCCCTTCCCAGCTTCTTCTCTCACCTACCCCTGGGTGGCTTCTCTCAGGCCTGCTCTAGAAAAAAGAAGCACACTTGCAGCCCTGCTTCTCCCCCTGAGCCCCCCAAAGCCTGCAGACCTGCGCTGGCCACGGGGTTCCCTTGGTTCTCTGTTCATCCCGCCGTGCCCCGCACCAGTTTCTTCCCACCCCCTCCACCCTTCCCCAGGGAAGCTGCACAGCGCAGGCCGGGCATTCCAAGTGGCAGTGCCATCCCATTGCCCCCTTCCCAAGGGGTGAGGCCTTCATGTCCTCAGGAATTCCTGTTTGGGGCTCCCTCCTGCAGGCCCTCCTCATCTGCAGTTGCCTGTGATGGCAAATCTGGACAAAAGGGAGGAGGGGACGGGGCGTGGGCAAAGGAGGTGAGCCTTAAACAATGCAGCTGCTGAGAAGAAACTTCTCAGGTAAAGCAGGAAATCAAAAACTGCCTCCAGTGTACAAACAAACCCACCCAACCCCCAGATGTTGGAGATTAATGGCCTAGGGAACATAGAGTTAATCTTCAAAGATCTTGCTCAGGAATATGAATTGGTTGCCCTGGGTGTAGTGATCAAATGGACAGCTCTACAGCGTAAACATTTGTATTCTTTCTTTGTTAGAAGGAACACAGTTTGAAAGAAGAGCTTTCAAATTTTCCCTCCTTTGTCTTCATGCATGAAGGGAAAATAATTTGATGCCTACGAAAGGGTTCCTGGACCCAATTCCAACGTGTGTGTGGAGGCTTCCCCACTCCATCAAGCAGTTCTCGGACACCAGCCGGGTGTCCTGACACTGGTACCCAGAGACAGAATCCAGTTCCACGGGTAAAGGGCTCAGTCCCACAAGGCGGCCCTCCACTTCAGACGCCAGTGGCTTGTGCTTCTGACCAACTGGCTACAAAGCGGAGGTTCCCATGACCTGCTCCTCGATTTCAATCAATTTGCTAGAAAGACTCATAGGACTCAAGAAGACCTTTTGACTTTCTTCACTAGATTACCAGTTTATTTCAGAGGATGCTAAATAGGAATCAACAGCCAGATGAAGACACACATGGGGCCAGGTCCCGAACAAAGGAGCGTCTGTCCTCATGGAGCTTGGGGCCCGGCACAGTAGCACGTGAAGTGTTCTGGCTCTCCAACCTGGAAGCTCTCCAAAAAAACGGTGACGAGCTGTCCTTTTGGGTTTTTATGGAGGCTTCATTACATAGTTATGATTGACTGAGCCATTGGCCATTGGCGATCCAACCTCAAGACCCCCTTCCTTCCCCAAGAGTCAGAGGGTGGGACAGAAAGTTCCGATCCTCTGATCCCATGGCTGGTTCTCTGGCAACCAGCCCCCACCCTTGGGTGGCGTCCAAAGTCACCTCCACTAACATAAGACACTTATTTCACCTTTATGGCCCTCAAGCATTTTCAGGAACTGAGGACAAGAGATGAAATATTATAACAAAAGATGCTCCCGTTGCTCTTATTGCTCAAGACATTCCAAGGGTTTTGGGAGCTGTGAGCCGGGAACTGCGGACGAAGACCAAATATATCTGAGAAATGTATTTCGGTCATCTGAATGATGAAATACATATATTTCTTATACATCACAATATCGCAATGCCTTTGGTGGATCCCTTGAAACAATGTGCGTGAAGATAATAGTTCTGTTACTTTCTGCGCTCTCACTGCTTTTTATCTAATCCAGAGTCTTTGGGTATCTTCAGAGAAAATTCCCGGAAAGGGACTGAGGAAATCGTCTCACCCATCCCCCTACCTCTGGTTAGACCCCAACTTGCCCCCCAACTATTGCAGACAGAGGAGGAATAATCTTACGCTCAAAACTTTTCCACAGTCGAGACTCATTTGCCCCTGATCCTCGCTCCCCCAGACTGTTGGGCTCCTCTCTGACCCCTCCACCAACTGCCTTAAGCTAGGAGGGCAGGCTCTCCAGCCATCCATTCACTCATTTGTCCACCCCACAGTGCTAACCGCTAGATGCCCAGCATCCAACATATTAGCACTGAGGAGGGATGAGATCTGGAATTTCCCAGAGTCCGAACTGAATATAATTTCATTTTTTAATTGGAGGTGATGTTCCAATAAATCCCCTAATGGGCTTGATCTTTTTTAACCCTTTGTGTAAGTGACTTCACAAAGGCTACAGGTTTGATTTCTGCTTACAAATGCATGGTAACTGGGAAAGGTCACTGCTCTGTGCTCATGTGAATGGAAACATGCTGACAGGTTGTGGTCATGGGCAGGGCCAACAGCCCCCATCCTGTCACCAAGAACTGGGGCCAGGACACCAGCCTTAGAAAAAGGGAACCTAAATGGCTGGTGGCTCAGAAGGGACTGGGCCTGGGGCACTGGTTTGGCTGTAATATCATGAGGGACCAATTTCTAAAAACCAGAATGCCAATTATTTACTTACATTGAGAAATATAACTGTCACGAGGACCAGAGCTTCATGTTCAATCCATAGATTAGTCGACATGGGAAGATGAATCATAACCAGAAATGTAAGTGAACATGAGTGAGGCCATCTTGTCATGCTAAATCATGATTTCCTAGTTAAAGCCCTTCCAGCATGTAATCATTATAAATTACTACACGCTTTCATGATTTCCTGGCCCTGACCCTGTGCACATACCCCTGCCAAGGTGCTCTGATAGCTTTGTTCTTAACAATCTTAACAAATTTTCCCAAAGAACAAGAAGGCCTCCAGGAAGAAGGAACACCTGTAGGATATTTGTCATCACAGACAGAAGAAAAGGACAATGAGGGGCCCTGGAGTCCGTCATGCCTGAAGGCCAACATTTCTAAATCCCATCCTTATTGCCCATTTTCCCTATATAACTGCCTCAAGATTCTGTAATTCTTTAAGATGGTTTTTTTTGAGACATTAGTCTGCCATTTTCCGATTATGCTGGCTAATCGAATAGATACTTCCTTTCTCGATCTTTAACTCATGATTAATTAGCTCAGATTGCCACAAGCAGAGCAAGCCGATTGTTCAGTAACAGAAGTTTGGGGTAGAAATCAGATTGGAGGAGGAGGCCCTTGGAGCCGTGTCTGTGTAGTTCTTTACTGAGAAAATGTCATCAAACAAAACAGCTGTGGAGGGGCTTTGGCAATCAGGCAGAGGGAGGCCTGTGGCCACAGTGGGGCTGTTTGCCCTTCTTCTTAGCTGCCCAGCATCTGAACCCTCCTCTTATGCCTGGGGGACTCCCTATATTAAGCAGAAAGTCTGTCTCCCATCAAGGAGGAAATTTTCCTTCTACCCTTCTAAGTTCTTCTGGCTGGTCAAAGAATTAAATTGACATGAGACAGATTAACAGGAGAAAATCAAACAAAAGTTTAATAACACGCATACATAGGAGAGACCCAGGAAAGCTAACTTGCCAATATGGCCAAAGCCTTCACCTAAAATACCATCTTCAGCTAAAAACAAAATAGGATGTTGGAGGTGGGGAGAGTCAGTTATGGGAGGTTACCAGGAAAAGCACAGTAAACAAGGGTAAGGTTGTTATGTAGATTTAAGTTGTTGCCTTCTCCATTGATAAGAGTTTCTAGAGATTTAGATATCCTCCACTTCCTGGTACATGGAGGGAGATACCCTTACAAATGGAGGTTTCCCTTACAAATGTAAATGTCTTTTCTAAAGGGTAACTTCTACTTGGTTTTCAGAGCTCCTCATGGTATCGAACTTTTTTGTGTGTGTGTGAGGAAGACCAGCCCTGAGCTAACATCCGTTGCTAATCCTCCTCTTTTTGCTGAGGAAGACTGGCCCTGAGCTAACATCCGTGCCCATCTTCCTCTACTTTATATGGGACGCTGCCACGGCATGGCTGACAAGTGGTGCGTCTGTCCACGCCCAGGATCCGAACCTGCAAACCCTAGGCTGCCAAACGCGAACTAAACTGCTATGCCACTGGGCCAGCCCCTAGTACCGAACTTCTTAATCTCAAGTTCATGTGCCTGATGCGCAGCAAGCCAAACACTGAGACTTCGGTGCTTGGAGATGGGGAAAGGCCCCATTCAAGTTGGTCAAAATGAGAAAGTGGGAGCATGGGTTCACTCAAATCCACCTTAACCAGAGCAAAAAGCAGGGGGTTTTATAGAGCTAAGGGGCTTGGCAGGAGAAGCTTCAGAGAAGCAAAGGGGTCACTCCTGATAAGCCCCAGGGCAGTCTGCAATGGCTGCTGGGAGCTGGCCATCTGGTGACTGCAACCTCCCTGAAGTCCTTCTCTTTCTCCTGTAAAACAAACTCATGGATCCTCAAGACCCCTGAGTCACCCCTCAAGTTAAACAAGAAAACAGCAAATTGACAAGATTCATCTGTGTCTGTGTTGGGAACAAGGTCAAAAGGCAATCATGTTGTTATGGAATCTCTACAGTACCCCTCAGGCACCCGGCTTCACTCTCATGTCTGCTGTTTCTCAAAAAATAACCAGCCTAAAATAATCCTTTGCCAAAGAGACATATTTTGAGTAGCAAATTCTGTTCCCCTATGGTTCCACCTTTGAAACTTCCCCAGGAAGTTTCACAGTACAGAGGCTGAGTTTATAGATTGCTCCATATCTCACTGAACCAGTCACTCAGTCCTGAGAATAGGCCAGTTCAGTTGAACAATTGCATGTCACTTCAGAAGGTGATGATGCAGCTGGGCTCCCAAAATTAGGCCTATATTGTGGGAGATATCAAGTATTTAAAAGAGGCAGTTCTACAGAAACAAAAGAAAAACAAAGGTTAATGATTGGAGCAAATTATAACCAGTTGCTGAGTTCTGAGGGTAGCCAGTCAGGAAGATTTTTCGATGTCGAGGTTGAAGTATCTTTTGCAGTTTGAAGTGTCTCTGATGTCACCAAGTGTTCAGGCAAACTCTGAGTGGCTTCCATAGCGTCAGGCACAGAGAGTGTCCAAACAAGGGTTATTGTGGTGACCTCTCCTAAAACTATATCGAGTCATTTACATTCAGTTTTCAGGGCTTCAGGAAAAGGGGCAGTTTTAGTTTATAATGATTCTAAGTCAAAAAGTAGGAGAAAATTGGAAACATTAGTTTGGAGAATTGTGGCCAAACATTTGAGGAAACTAGAAGAATTCAGGATCCAGTCCAGTTTACAGGTGGAAAACAAAGCCTCAAAAGACAATGAACAGCACTAGAATCTAACAATATCCACAAAGGTGTATTATATTTTCTACTAAAACATAATTTTGAAAATCACCCTCAATTTTACCAAAGATAGCCAAATTAAGACTAATTTTTTGCAAAATAAGCTTAGCTTCAATAAACTTGGCCTGATTATTTATGTAAATGCAGCAAGAATAGCAATTGATCGTATAGGCTCTTTTAAATCTTCTTTGCTGGAACTTTTCATAAGGAATCTCCAGATTGAATTTTTAATAGCTTCTCAAGGCTAAGAAGCCATGCCAAGGACTTGCCATCAGACTTTGCCTGCACTCTCTGTAGATGTGAGTTAATTACTCTCTTCTTGAGGTCTCCAAAATATCCTGTGGTTCCTTCACCTGCCAGGAAGTGACATTTCTTACTCTGGTTGGGCTGCTGGGAACACTGTAAGCAAAGTATCAGGCTGTTTTTTCAAGGGACTTTATTGGCTTCATAACATTGATCTTAGTTCCTTAAGGCTATTTGGTCATATCTGAATCTATGCACGTCTCTCTCAAATATGACATTCCAGTCAAAGCCTTGGTGATACAACCAGTTTCCAATTGTGTCCTGTTAGAAGGAGAACAGATTCTTATTGAACTTATGTAAGTAACTATACTTCCATGAAAATAGAATACTCGCTAAGAGTTTCCAAATTCTGGAGGGATCAGGTAGGGAGAAAAGTTGTTTCATCTTTGTTTTTAATGAAACAACAAATTTTACCAAATTGCTCTAAGTCATAGGTAGTTCAAGAGAAAACATTTCCTTAAATCTGAAAAACAAAGATCAAAGAACCAGTAATATTTCAAATAAAAAGTCATAAAAATTATAATCATATTCATCAGTTAGTCTCATATATAATTCTTATTGATCTTGATCTTTTGTTAGCAGTTTTATGAATCTAGTCTTTCCTTAGAGTTCTGTAAATTGTTATCCAGTTCAGTTTTATGATCTTAAAGTTATCAGAAACCTATATGTGGCAAATAAAAGTCCTTTTTATGAATCTTCTTTAAGATGAAAAATTTTTGCAAAAGCATCAGAGTAAAATAGCTGTCTATAAATGACAAAAGACTTAACATTATAATGCAACTGACAAACTTGGTAATTTCTGTGACATACAACATTTTAAGATAATAACTGAAATTATGACTGATAACATTATACCAGGACATATCAGAATTTTAGGAGTTTTATATAATTTTTAAAGCACTTATATTAATAACATTCATCCATGCAATATAACCTAAGAAGTTTTACCATTATTTATTTGACAATGTTTCCCATGTAATACAACATGCCAAATAAGCCTATTTGTTATATCTCTTAATCTAAATCTAAATATGAGATATTTAGGTATCTAATATCTCTAATAACTAAATAAGAGATATTCGTTTAATATCTCTCTTTAAGATGTTTCAGGGACCCTCTGAAAAATCTCAAAGTTATTTCCAGGTCAAAAGATGTTATTTAGAATTGGATTTTTAGGAAGCTTGTCAAAAATATCAAAAGATTTGGACTTTTGACTAAATACAATCACAGATCGTAATGAAACAATACTTAATTATCCACTTAACCAAGTGACAATAAAATATTTCAAAGGCAGATACAGAAAGTTACAACAGATTACTTAAAAGGTAAAGAAATTTTTACAGTCTGTTATCAAAAGCAGATCAATAGTCCAAGATAACTTCATCCTCTTAATAGGAAAGAACCAAATTCTAGTTTTGCACTAGTTTTGATATTAAAATTCATTCACTCGGTTAAATTCATTCTAATCATAGCCAGTCCTGACCATGCATAAAACTTCTTTCCAAAGATTTCCCCTTCACAAACCTTCTATATAACTTCCTTTTTACATTTAGATTTTGTCCCATCCTTTCCCTCCCTTTTAGCCTATACTTAAGAGAAAAATTACTTTCTTTTCCTTAACAAAATTCCATTCCTCATACCTTCCTTTACCAAAAACACATACCTTACTTTCCTTGAAATTCAGAGATGTTTTCCCTATTTTCAGTGGTCTTAATTACATATGTTAATTAGAATTCTTAACCCTTAGAAACTTTAATTTCTAGTGATACCAGCATTTTTTTTGGATTGGCAAATGCATGAATACATTTCATAATTTTTAGAAACATACATTTTATCATAGCATAAATTTGTAAATGTGGCACAAGACAAGATTACTAATAGACTCAAATGTCTTTTAGTTTCTCCCTAATAAGAAGCCACAAGTAGATAAAGCTATGTTTAATAATTAATGTTCAACATTTTATCTTATTTGGAAGTGATCTAGATATTCAATGAGTTTCCATCATTTAATTTAATTTAGCAAAATTCTAAAGTTAAAAGTTACCAAAGAGATTTGGGAAACTATTTTTTTTAAGTACACATACCCTTAAACATAATTTGCTAAAGAGTTCACTGAGGACTCTTTTCCCACTTACATTTATTTAACTTACTTATTTTCAACAATTATGTTTAGATTACTTATGAAATTTCATCATACCAAGTTATTTTTCTTGCTGACAAATTTTGTAAGAGATAACATGAACTTATTTGACTTTTAGTAAACCTGGGTAGAATAAAAATTTTATACTTAAAGTTGGTAACTCTAAAGACATGTCTGTTTTAATAAAACCAACAAATTTAAATTAGGTGGGTTTTTTTTTTTTTTGGTGAGGAAGATTGGCCCTGAGCTAACCTCTGTGCCCATCTTCCTCCAATTTGTATGTGGGATGCTGCCACAGCATGGCTTGATGAGCGGTGCGTAGGCCCGCCTCCAGTATCCGAACCTGAGAACCCTGGGGCTGCCGAAGTGGAGCCGGCCAACTTAACCACTATGCCACTGGGCTGGCCCCATTAAACTAGCTTTGATATTGAATATTTTCCTAGAACATAAACTTGAAAAGCATTTGGGTTAGTTTCTATATTTCTGAGTTTTGGAAAACACCCAATCCTTACAAGTGCTTGACCCTCGACCCAACTAAATAGAGCTCTTGATAAATTAACTTTAGCAATACCGTCCAGAGGCAGAAAAATAACACCCATCTACAACATACACATGTAGACACACACACAAACACACAGGCCAACACAGAGATCTTACAGCTTTTGTTTTTTAAAAAAATTTTAGTCATGAGACAGGTCCAATAGTACAAAATTCAAGTTATAAAAGAACAATTGGACCCAAATTTTGTTTTGGCGGTTGGAAAAAGTTACATATCTGCTCAGATGGCTAAAGTTTTTTTTTTAACTAATATTTTGGGAAAAGACACTTAAGATTTGTATTTGTCCTTGATAAGTCAAATTCCAAATGACCTTCCCCTTTTGTTTTTTCTTTTGATCAGAGTTACCTCCCTTAAGTTTGTATGTTAAAGAGATGGTCTCGATCAGAGTTAACATGTACATCTCAAAGCCACCGGGAAAGAACGCCAGTCCCTCCATGAAGGACTTTGGCTTTCCAAAGCCAACCTCTACAAGCTTTTTGAGATAAATCAGGGAGGTTTTAGGATTGGTAAAAAGAGTAGGTGGGCTTTGAATTGTTTCTGGAGCCATACCTCTGGTCCTCTAAAGACTCAATTTGTAAAACAAGGACTGCTGTTTTTAATTTCTCAAAGAATTGGGTTGCTGCCTAAATAATATCATCCATTGATCCAGTTATCTACCTACCTCATCCTTCTTTAATAAGCCCTTGTACATAGTTTCCTTTTAGCTTAGGGGAGGAGGCCTAAAAAACTGCCTATCAGGCTCTGAATATCAGCTGTGGTCACGAGTTCTGTCAGACCAGTGGCCTCCCATCTAATTTTCTGCCTTTTTATCTCTACACTAATCTCAGGATGTGATCCATTCACAAAAACTTTTGAGGATCCTCCCTGGGTTTGAGAAATTCTTTAACTATGGCCTTTGCTTTTAAGTGCACTTTTTAAATGATATTCTCTAATTGACATCTTATCTAATTGAGATGTTCCTCATAATGGCCAGTGCTCTTAATCTAATTTCCATTCTTTCATCTTGTTAAGAGAATTCCCAAGGCTAGCCAATACATTCCTTTGTTACGTTCCTTCATCTTAGCCTTTAGTCATGTCCTCTTGTGAGCCTTTCCTTAGGTACAAATAAGAGGATGAGAGCTCTCTAAAAAAATTTCAAATACAGCCAATTCAAAGGACTCATTATTTGGCCATTGATGAGGAGGATCTCAATAGTGACTCAAACCAGTAAGCCTTTTTATGGCTCAACCAAGGACGTAAGAGGTGTCCCACAAGAGATGGCTAAGGATGCAACCCTCACAAGATCCAGAAAGTTCACTTCCAAGGATAGTCTAAGAAAGTAAAAGTCTTCATTGTACAGGCAGTCTAACAAAGCAACAAAGGTTGAGACAACAAAGGCCCCTTATGGACTGGGACCCCTTATTGTAACCGAGCAAGGGCTCGTTCTGCTCACCACAACCTTGAAGCCTTTCAATAGTAAACGAGTCAGTGGTTGAGAAAGGGATTTATTCGGTTAGCCAGCAAAACCATGTCCCAAAGGCCATCTTAAACAAGCACATAATCTTGAGGCAGTTATATAGGGTCTAGTGGGCTATGAAGGAGGGGCTCAGGAACGTTGACCATCCAGCATCGGTGACTGGGGACACCACCCCAGGTCTTTCAGTTGTCATCGATGATGGAGGCCAGCACAGAGGTTCTTCTCTGAGGAGGCCGCCATGTTCCTAAGAAACTCAAAAGAACAAAGTTATCATCTATCACTATTGGGAGGTGCATGTGTCAGCCAGGATCATTTCTCAGAGGGTAGCTATTTATCTCCTAGGCTACATGCAAGGTAAAACGTATACAGCTTGGGTGAGTTAGTCAGAGGTTATTCTAAGTTACAACTCCCTCATGTCAACCTTGCTTCAGGACAGTATTATTATGACAAACTCCCCTGAGAGCTGGCACAGCCAGAGATGCCAGTCACAAGCCCAGGTTGTCACCTGTGCTTCTGACCCACTGGTGACCCCTGCTCAGAATCCCAGTCTATTCAAACGGCTGTCAAGTGCGCACTGGTATGTGCATCTTCCAGATGGCAGAGACCAGAGACAACGGTTAACGGAGCCAAGCTCTCGGGACACAGAACAAGAGGAAAGGGAAACCTAATCAGACCAATGGTTTTCCTCCTTATGACAAATGACACCAAAGACAGAGACAAAGAAAGACAGTGGCCATCTTTGGGAGGAAAAGGATCAATAAAGCCAAGAGTACTCTACCAAATTTACCTCAGTCGCTAAGCCCAAGTGACTTGTTCACAAATATTTTCTCCTGCTCATTCAAAATTTAGAAGAAAAGAAAAAAAAGACTCTTAGCACTCTCAATTTTAACAGACCCTGCAGGCAGAGATCTGGGAGGCTGACGTGGTAAGAACTCGCACCTTCTGCCGGCGCTTGTCAGGGTCCCAGGATCTCTCAACTGCAGTGGCCTCAGAGGGAGCAGTGTCCAGCCAGAGAAGTGGATCCTGCCGGCTGTGCCAGTTGTCAAGGAGGACATTTTCCTTCTACCCTCTAGGTTCTTCTGGCTGGTCTAAGAATTAAACTGACATGAGACAGATTAACAGGAGAAAATCAAAGTCTAATAACATGTACATGTGAGAGAGACCCAGGAAAACCGAGTAACTCGCCAAAATGGCCAAAGCCCTCACCCCAAATCCCATCTTCAGCTAAAGACAAAAGAGGATGTTGGGAGTGGGGAGATTCAGTTGTGGGAGGCTGATGCCGGCCCTGATATCAGTTCCCCTACATTAAACCCAGCATATATGGGGTTGAAACCAAAAGCACTCATCCTCTTTCCCTGCTACTCTAAGTTACATTCATACGTAAATATCGGTTTTTTAAACCTTTGTGTCCCTGAACCTCACAAGGCAGATGGAAGTTATAAATTGTTAAAAGCCCAGGTGGCCTCAAGCTGGGCTCACACTGAAGTTTTGGCTAATTACCAGTTCCTGAGGTTTGTTACAGGGAAACTGATATCCAGAGGATGTCAAGAAGCTAAAGCTTCCCCACCCCAACTCCTTGACTTCCTGGCACCAGAATCCACGTCCACCACGGAGACAGACAACCAAGGACCCCCATCTGCGATTCCCTTATCTCACCACCCGCCCTGCCTGCCAGCAGCCTCATGAGGCCAAACGCAGGCTGATGGGAAAGCGCCGACCAGCAAGGCCACCTGCTCCCCGTCCCTACAAGCAGCTGCATTCCTCGCAACCTTTAAAAACCCTTGCCTCCCATCTTTTGGGGAGACAGGATAAATTTGAGGGCTCACTCTTGTCTCCCGGCTGATATCACCCAAAATAAAAACTCTTTCCTTACCATAAGCCTGGCATTCCAGTTTTTATTTGGCCCCTCTCGTGTGGCGGGGAAAGAACCTGTTTGTTTCCGGTAACAAGGTTACAAGGAAAAGCACAGTAAACTAAGGTTGTTACTTCTCCGTTGACAAGCTTCTAGAGATTTAGAGTCATCCTTCCCTTCCTGGTACAGCTAGGGAGACACCCTTACAAATGGAGATTTCCCTTACAAATGTACGTGCCTTTTCCAAAGGATGACTTCTACTTGGTTTTCAGAGTTCCTCCCATGTATGCTATTTCTTAAAAAATAACCAGCCTAAAATAATCCTCATGCTGAAGAGACATATTTTGGGTTGCAAATTGTTCCCCTGCAGTCCTTTTACAGAAATGCAAAATATCAGGTATTCACTATTCCACCCATCTTTGCAGCTTGGCTGTGGTAGGAGCTCCAAGCCGCACACAGCAGCCCCCTGCCGGCCTTGGGTGGGAGGCTGGGGATGGGAGAAGCCTCGATTCCGGTGACAGCGGTGGTCTGGCCATGTCAGGTTTCCAAAGCCAGCTGTTCTTCCAAGAGTATGCAGCAGCTCCCCAACGTCCAGGCCTGTCTGTCTGCTGTGCAAACGCAGGGGCCAGGACCTTACGACTGCCCGTGGTATCCCCTGGAGCAGATCTGCCGAAGAATTTCAGACGCTGTTCCTGATCGACCGCCTCCAGGCCGCATTCTCTGGCCCTTGCAGAGTTTGAGCTTCCTGGTGTCCTTTAATAGATTCCATTTCTGCTCATATCCACCAGCGTCATTCTCTGTGACCTGCAAATAAGAACCTTGCGTGATAGATGACCCCTTGGCAGTGCCACCTGTCAGTTGTCCAGAGTCACACAGCTGGTGGGTGACACACCTTGGACAACTCCTGAGCTCGCAGTGCTGCCCCACCTGCCCTGCTGTCTGCCCAGGGAGCCATAGATGGGAGCCGGTGAGTGCCCCGCGAGTATAGGGGAGGGACCCATCCCTGCCAGGCTTCTTGAAGTCAGTGGGCCAGAAGGGGGAGTAAACTAAATGGGCTGAGAGGAAAGCAGACGGTTTTCTGGGGGAAGAGACATTATACTGAGCCTAACTCTTTGGGCAGTAGAACTAGGAATAGTCTCAGGATCAGGGACATGGACCCTGTGCCAATGTGTCACCCCCAGCCCCTGGCTCTGAGCTGACAGTAATGAGGAACAGAAAAATGAGCACTTAGCAATAATTAATTGCTAAGATGCAAAGAAAAATTGTTTTGAACATTAAAATTATAGATATAATGCTATTAGGAGCATGATTCAGAGTTTATGAAAACATTATTTATATTGATTTATTCCCAGAGCCATCAAGACTCCTTGAAAGTAATTAAAGTTGACATTTCCATTGCTGAAGCTAAATGTTGATATCATATAATGAAAATTATATGCTTGGGATGGGCTATGCTCTAGAAAGCATTAAAGCAAACACCAACATCTGCAGACCTCCCTCCACCCATCCATCCCCATTATTAATTATCCCGCCACCAGAGGACAGGCCTCTGAGGCTTGCCACCCATTGGCCCCTGGCCCAGGCCCCCAACGATCAGCCACCCCAGAGCCTCTTGGAGCTGACAGGAACAGCCAGGACCAGCAACCCAGGGCCTAGAGCAAGGATGCTCAGCAGGGCCATGAGCCACGGAGGGGAATGGTCCAGATAGGAAGCCAGCTCAGTCAGGTCCTGGGTGGTGACTGAGCTACTGATTCCTGCTGGCCTTGGAGGAAGGAAGAAAAGAGAGAGAGAGGAGGCAGGTGAGGAAGGAAGAGAGGATGAAGGAAGGGGAGGGAGGGAGGGCGGGAAGGTCTTCCTCTCTGCCTTGGGAAATTCCTTACACTTCTCCCATCACAAAGCTGCAGACTCCAGGCTTGGCAGCTGAGTGCCAGTCTCCATTTTCCTGGGCAGCCTATGGCCAATAGGGTCATCATTTGTTGATGGCTTTATAAGAGCCAGCTGTCTCCTCTTGGGAGCCCGTGTCCTGTCTCATCAGCTCATCCTCCAAAGGTAGTCATTCTGTTCTCTCTGCCCTCTTTCTCCACCAAGCACACAGGGCAGTCGGTCTCTTGTTTCATCTTTACAAAACCCTAGAGTGGGGGGAGATACTCTAAGAAGATGAATTTCAAACAACAAGATGGGGACTCCTTGGTGAGTAGTGAGATCAATTTCATGGGCAGTGACCAGCAGTACCAAAAAAAGATCAAGTAGAATATATCAGAGCCCTCGCCAAGCAGTGAGGGTAAGTTTCTATGACACATTGTTTAAGTAAGTTACATGCCTGGATGTATGGCTCCTGTGTAATGTTTATTTTTCAAAACAATTTGAAGCCTGTTTGTTGTTCTAGGGTTTTGTCCAGATTTTAATGTTTCCATATCAGTTTCTGAAGTGTGGGTGAAAATGGGTATGGTCAACTCCATATCCCTGTTAATTTCTATTTTGATTCCAAGATGTGTCCCTGAGGGCCGGGATGGCGTGGGGGAAGGGAGAAGGAGCAGGCTGAACCACACACACTCACATAGACATACGTACACGCACACACTCACTGACCAGCAGCGACTCAGAATCCATGTTCTGTCTACATATTTTCTATGTGCATGTCTTGGCCCCGCACAACCCCTGCAGGAAAGGTGAGTCAAAGGGACAGTCTAGGCACCTGGATTTGTGTCCATTAAAAGCCCACAAACGTGTAGCTCACCCACACTAGGTTTTCCCTCACTGGTGACTTCCATGGGCAAGTGTGGGAGCAGGAGCTGCATGCTGCTGCCACAGTCAGCGAATCCTTTGCTCTCGAGAGTCACCTGGAGGGCTTTGGGGTGCAGTGAACCATCGCTGTGCCATACTGCATGCCTTCATTCATTTTTCAACAAACCTTGGAGCATCTACTGTGTCCCGTGCTCTGGGCTAAGGGTTGGGGATTTTGAGGCCTAAAAGCCAAGTCCTGGCCTCGTGTGTCTCCTCCGGTGAGAGAGAGGGGCCGGGCAACCGTGACAACGCAGGGTCCTATGTGTAAGGCCAGAAGCAGCTCCGGCAACTGCGGGTGCCAAGGACGGCAGGGCGGGTGCAAGAACATTCTTGGCAAAGGACGGCACCCGACACAAGAGCGCAGGAGCCTCCGAGGGCCTGGCCTGGAGGGGAGTGTGCGGGCGGCCGGCTGATGGAGGCCGCGGGAACCCAGAGCAGGAGTGAAGCTCTTGAAAGGGCTGGTCGGCACCGGCGGAGCGGGGCGAGGAGCAGAGGCTCCGGAGGGGGGAGCGGGGCGAGGGGCAGAGGCTCCGGAGGGCGGAGCGGGGCGAGGGGCAGAGGCTCCGGAGGGCGGAGCGGGGCGAGGGGCAGAGGCTCCGGAGGGCGGAGCGGGGCGAGGGGCAGAGGCTCCGGAGGGGGGAGCGGGGCGAGGGGCAGAGGCTCCGGAGGGGGGAGCGGGGCGAGGGGCAGAGGCTCCGGAGGGGGGAGCGGGGCGAGGAGCAGAGGCTCCAGAGGGAGGGCCGCTCCACAGCGCTCAGGGGCTCGGCTCAGTCCTGATGAGAACGCGTGTCTGGGATGCTCAGACTGTGGGTCACGTCACTGCACTGCACGTGTTAAGAAGGGAATTTGCATTAACAAAGGGGCCCCTCCCCTAGGGGGATGAGGCTCTGTGAAGGTCCAAAGGAGCCCATCACGGGGAGATGCCTCTGTCCCTCCTTCATGTTTCCTCATCTGCAAACACTCCAGACCTGCCCTTCCCCCCACCTCAGGCCCACAAATCCTAGGTACAGCCACTGGAGGCGGGGCCACAGGCCACCCCCATGCTCAGCCTCCAGTCTGGGCAGGCGGGAGGCAGGCTGAGAGAGAAGGGTGGGGTGGGTGCTCTGGTGCTGCTTCACGTGGATGTGGAGGAACACAGGTTGCCTGAAGGGCCTTTTCCCCCAGATTCTGGGCTCCTCCCTTCAGCACCCCCTATGCCCAGGCAGAAGGAAAGGCCCAGAGAAGAGGAACCCTAGGGAGTGGCCTCTGGGCATCCACCGTGAACACCAGTCCTCCCACCCAACTTGTCCCCTCCCCCTTCCCCTCTTCCCAAGAGCCCCTGCTCTCTTTGGGGGGATCCTGGGGGTCTAGAGAAGCACATGCTACCCGTGGGCTGGACCACATGACCTGTGCTAAGCCAACTGAATGCCTGGTACAGTGATTGGATTGGGGCCAGTCATGTGACCTGTATCAATACAGTCAATAGAATGTGTCTTAAAACATTGGCTGCCCTCTTTCCTGCATACGTGAACTTGGAAGCACACAGCCCCTAGAGCTTCTGGAAGCCATCTTTGCAACTCTTGATTGGCCCCGAGTGGTCTCAGCCTTGGAAACCAAACTGTGGAGGACAGGGGAGCCGTGGAAAGAGAGCTGCCCGCTGGCCCTCCACAGTCAGGAGACACTCCCGCTCGCCATGGCTCTGGGCCTTCTTTCCACTGCTGCGGCCCAGGCTACAGGGCTTGCCCTACTTTGAGACCATGGAAGTAGACGGCAGCACATCTGCCCACCGCTCCAAGGGCAGGGTACAGGGAAAGCTGCCCAGACGAGTTCCTGCCAGTCCAAATGTCATCACCACACGGGGCAGCGCTGCCTCACTAAGCAATCTGGGAGCAGGAGGCAAGTCCAAGGGGCTGGACCACGAGATCTCTGGTCTGGAGTCACCTGATGGTGGGAGGGATGGGGTGCTGACAGCAAGCTGGAGCAAAATGAGGAAATGACCAGCGGTGCCCCCACGTCTCTGAGGAAATGCCACAGAAAAGATGTGTGAGAGCCCCGCACTGGGGGTCAGGAGACCTGGGTTCTAGTCATGGCTCTGTCATTAACTCACATGGCCTCGGACAAGTTTCTCCCCCTCTACTGGTCAGGACAGGACTTGGGGGATAGATCATGGGCATCTTTGCCAGTAGACATCTTGGGCAATGTTAAAAAGAGTCAGATGAAAAAGGGTTCTAAGTTCAAATTAGTTTGGAAAACACTGGGTTTATGTTAAATAAGTTTTCTACAGGACTTGTCAGTGCCTTCAATATGGTAATGTGCAGGTGAATTTCAAAGTAGGAATAGAATATGCAGCATTTTCTCAAAAAAATTTTTTTTTTGGTCATAGAACACATTTTTTCAGGGTATAGCTCTTAGGATATAGTGTTCCTTGGAACACATTTTGGAAAGTACTGGATACGAATTCTAAAGTGGCCAATCCACCTGTTTTATCACTAAGAAGCAGAGGAAATAACCATGACTGACAGTGAAGGTCACTTCCCATCATCCACTCTTCCACTCTCCATACAATAGCCATGTAGTGGAGGCTGGATTGACCAACCCAGCTCCAGGGGCAGCCCTGAAGGCCCAGGTTCATCTAGTCAACACTTCTGGCCCCAGCGACTGATTTCAGGTGGATATGTGACTTCCGTTTGTGTAAGCAGAGTGAAGGCCAGACTTGACTGGCTGGGGAAAGAGAAACACATTGTTACTAACAGCCATTGTAGGACCCACCCTGGCTCACTCTTAAGTCCTGCACATCCTGAGGGTGATGTCAGGAGAGGCAGGAGGGCGAGAGGGCAGAGGCAGCCTGACCCACCCAACCTGTGCTCCAGCTGCATTCCACTCGGAATCAGAGGGCGAAGAGCAACAATGCTCAGACTCCCTTGCAGCTAGGGCTCCAGCTGTGGCTCAGGGTCAGCGATTCAGAGGCACCTGCATACGACCTGAGCTGGGAGCTGAGTTATGTGGGGAAAGAGGGTGTGGGGCACCCGTTTTTCTGGTGTGGGTAACAACAGGAGCAGCGTGGCTTTGGAACTGGCAACTGCAGCAGCGACCTTCTGATTCAGCAGGTTCTTTCCTGACTTGGCAGTTTCCTTGCTGTGGCAGACAAGCCAAAGGCTGGGGGAAGCTTCCAGAATCTGCAGCTTCCTGACTACAGGAGAGGCAACAGCTCTCTTGGCAGCCCAGTTCTGCACTGAGGCTTTAGGAATTGCTCCTGGAAGCTCAACCTAGAGTCTATTGCATCAATTCTGTAAACTAATTCTTGATAATAAATCTCTTTTTGCTTAAACTAGCTACAAAGGCATCTACTCTCTCCAGTGGAACCGTGGTCAATGCAGGGAGTCACGACTGTGGGTAGAGCCATCTCCTGCTGGGGGACTCTTAGCTAGAGAGAGTGGAAGAGCTCCAGGGGCCCAGCACATATGCCCCTTGGGGACCCTAGACTTCTCTGGCTCTCGTCTTCAGAAGGCCTCCAGAGAGATAGCTGACCACTGGCAGCAGCTGCAAGGAAGTCCTTGCCTGGGGATGAAGCTGACAGGGCTGCAGCAGCAGTAGGGACCCCCCCCCCCCGGACTAGGGGAGGACAGAGCAAGGACTGGGCTCTGCTGGGCAGGGTGGGAGGGGCTCTTAGCTGCAGATGGCAGAATCCCATGATTCTTGTTTAAGCAAAAAAGATTTATCAAGGGGGCAGAGATAGCTCACAAAAGCACTGGAAGATCCAAATAAACAGACTAGCTGAGCTTCCAGAACAACTCCCAGCATCACACCCCAGAACCGGGCTGCCAAGGGAGCTGCCGCCTCTGCTGCTTCCAGAAGGTGCTGAGATCAGGAAGCTGCTGTCAAGTGACTGATGCCGTGATTGACACTAGTAAAGTGGACACCACACGCCCTCCCTCCCTCCCCTCAGAGCCCCACTCCAAATCAAAGACCCACGTGAGCACATCGAACAGCAGAATCCCCATCATATCTGAACTCCAAGGGCGTCTGGGAAATGTAGTTTGTAGCTCTCCAACCTCCCAGGGCAGAAAGGAAAGCACGGTGGAAGGAGTGGGAATGGAGGTTGAGCTGCCAACCCCTGTGTCCCCCCCACCCCACACTGTCGCTTCACTACTCGTCAGTCCTGTGGGGGCTCGCGAGTGGGGAGCAGGGTCGAGTTCTCCCTGGGGTGATTTGAGCAGTGGCAGTCATGTGATGAGGGCCGCGGGGACCGAACACATCAGCCTGGCTTCTCAGTTACCACCCCACAGCCACCTCCACGTAGTTTAAGCAGACGAGCACTTTATTACGGGACATGTGGAAAGTCAGAGTCACTGGGAGGGCCAGAGACCAGGCTTGGCAGCTCTCCAATAAAGAACATCATCCAAAATCACCCTGCAGAACCATCGCAGCAGCCCCAGGCCCCATCTCACCCCACTGTCGCCAAAGATACGGCCCCAAACCCCTGCGGCCAGGGCCCCTGGGATCAGGTGTGTCCGCGTCCACACTCACCGCAACCAGTTGCTCAGGGGCCCGACTCTCAGGTGGTAGCTCCTGCTTGGGAGAACGTGGGTCACAGGCCGAGCCCCGGGCGCAGGGGAGACTGGGAAAGCAAGCGTTGGGATTCCATGGTGGGAGACAGGGACTTATAGAGTGGGGGGACTCCCCCAACTTCTTAGGGTCTGGGTAGCCGAAGAGAATGACAAACGTCATCTCCAAACCCCCAAAACCTAAACCAGATGGGGGTTAAACCAAGAAACTGGGCCGCTGGGGAGGGGGTGGGCCCGCTGCCCTGTCTCACCCAGCCCCGGCCTCTTAGACTCCTCTGCCCCTCCAGACGGAGGTGCATCCGTCTCCATCTTCCGAGCCTCCCCTGCTCCCCGGTGCCAGCATCCCGCCTGGCACCTCACGGGTGCTGGCCACATGTCTGGGAATTGAGCTGAGCCGCCTGCGTCGTGAATGCGCCTGGCTCCCGTCAACACTGTGTGGGCGTGTGCCTGGCGGTGGGGCCATAGTGTTCTCCATCCAGGAACTCTGTGGAGAGGGAGAAGATTGTGCCTTTGCAGGCTGCCCATTAACTGTCACCCTGACCCTAAAGACTGGAGATGGTTCCGGTCACCGGGGCAGGAGAGGAGGGAGAAATCACAACGTGAGGCAAACAGCTGCGGACGTTTGTCAGGCACGGGAGTGGCCCGTGCGCCAGCTGCAGTCACACTGCCTGGGTCTGCACCTCCCTCCTCCACCAGCTCAGCCCCGGGAAGGTGCTAAAGTACCCTGTGCCTCAACTGTCCCACCCGTAAAATGGGAATGACAAAGGGGTGTGTGAGGCGTTCGCTAGTGAGAGGACAGGAGCTTTAAAGCGGTGTCTCCTGTGCGCCCGGGGCAGTGCTAACCGCTGGCACTGAGTCCTTAACACCGTCTGTGAGGTAACTTCCGTGGTGAGCGTCTCTCCTGAGTCGCCTGAGGTCTACACAGTGCGTGAGAGCAACTGGGATCCAAACCCAGATTTGTCTGACTCCAGAGACTCTCATCCCAAAGCTCAAGAGAAAGGGAGGAGCTCAAGCCGTGCCTGCTCCGCCGCACATTGATGCCGACGTGCCTACGCCGCGCCTACGTCGTGCCTACGCCGCGCTGGGGGCGGTGCCGCAGGGCAATCGGCCGCAGACCACAGGAAGATTATCTATAATCTATTATCTATAATCCAGGGAGGTGAGCATGAGGCAGAGGTGGTCCAGGGTCACCAGTCCAGACACCCAGGATGGCTTCCTGGAGGTGATGACAACGGGCTAGGCTTTTGTTTAAATTTACTTTATTGGGGTATGATTTATGCACCCATTTTAAGGAAACAGTTCAATGAATTTTGATAGATGTACATATCTGTGTAAGCACCACCCCAATCAAGATATAGAACATCTCCATCACTCCAGAAAGTTCCTTAGTGCCCCTTTTCGGTCACGATTTCCCACCCCCACCCCAGGCAAGCACTGTGGCTGAGCTTTAAAAGATGAGCAGGAACTAGCTAAGAAAGGGAGATGGCAAAGACACAGAGAAGTATAACATGATTGTGATTGTAGGAAGCTGTGAGCAGTCCTTTGTTATTGGAGTCAAAGGAGCAAACCAGGAGAAGCAGGAGATGAAGCCAGAGATGCAAGAAGGGGCCCATCATAAAAGACCTTGTACACTTGGAAGGAGTTGGGACTGCATTCTCCGGACCAAGGATCACAAACCCAAATGCCAAAGAAGCCAAACATAGACCTAACTAAGGGAAGCAGGGCATGTGCAAAACAGCAGAGAAAGCCCAGTGGTGCTGAGGGGCAATAGGGAGTGGTGGGGACTGGGGCCAACCGGAGAACACAGGCTCTAATGGGAGCCTCCCCTATTCAGCCCCTTTGCACTGTTGCCTGCAGAGATTTGGGCTCAGTGGGGCCACATCTGATTTTGTCTTCTCAAGTAAAGCCAGAAACCCAGATTCATGTGTGAAATCTCCTGGTTTTAAGAGAAACAATTAATTTAAATTTCTCAGAAACTTAGCAGGCCAGTGCCAAGAAGGTCCTGTCACATCATGGCTGCAGGCTGTGTTCGACCTGCGGGCCACCATTCTGAGGCTCTACTGTGGGTGGTGGAGGTGCTTTAACCAGGAGAGGAGCCGGTTCAGCTTTGTGTTGTATAAAGGGGCTCAGCAGCCGTGAGAATAACTGATAGGAGACAGCCATGAGATTTACAGCCAGCGGCTTTCCCTCTCTGGACCCCGTGCCCCACCCCCCACACAAGGCAAAAGATGTCCCAAGTCTCCATCAACCCCAGAAACTGAAGACCCTCCTTAACCTCAACCTCTTCCTCTGGAAGTCCTTCTAAGCATCTAATCTGCAACCCTTTAGCTCGCCGCAAAACTCATGAGCAACAGTTTGCTCCGGGCCGAGAATCCAGGCACTAGAACAAAGACCTCACTCGCCCCAGCTCCCCTCCGCAAACCCCCACCACTCCCTCCCAGGAAGTTCTGATGGAGGTGCTAGGGACAGGGTACTGATGGGCTGTTGATGATGCTGCTGTGCGGAGTGAGAGTTAATTACTCCGGAGGCCAGGGACTGATGAATACTTCATAAAGCTAGAGCCACCTGTGAATTATTCATTCATCCTCCATTGTCATAAGAGAGAGAGTGACGGGATGACTTGGAGGAGGGGGGCGCCCAGATTGGGGGGAGTCCAGGCACTGCCTCTGGACACCCAGAAGGACCCGTTCCTCTCCCCTCTGCAGCCCTGGCCCAGGTGAGACTTGGCCCAACTCACTGGGGGACCCCGGGCCCCTCCCCTGCCCTCTCTAGTCCTGGCACCACTTCTGGACTAGGCGGCATGGTCTGACATCTACCGGCCCCGCCCTGTGCCACGTAACCCGGAGGCTGGCGGAGTGTGCAGGGATCAAGACCTCGGCCTGCCACCGGAGGCACCAGCCCCGGGGAGAGAATATCCGCGGCCACAATTAACTCCCAAGCAGACCGCAAGCAGGCAACCGCAGAGCGCCGGCCACTGTGGGCGGGAGGGGCAGGCGTGGGCACGCGGTGTGACATTTGCCCGACTGTCACACACATACACACACACACACACACACACACACACACACACATGGCTGCAGGGGGTGGGTGGCGGGTGCCCTAAGGTCCACCTCCCGGCACTTGTCGTGGCAGCTCCAGGGCCCCCTGAGGGCTTGGTCGGAGCAGAGAAGAGAGGCAACTGTCCCTGTCCTGAAAGCAAGTGACACGCCCACAATTTGGGCTTCCTTGATGGCCTCATGAGCCCTCAGAACCTCCTGAGGGGTCCCAGAAGCCCCGTCCGCTATGGGCCCAGTTTATTGACCCAAATATCAACCTACTTCCTTGTAGCTTTCTAGGAGGAAGCAGGCGGGCTGAGCAGGGGCGGGCGGCCGACTACGTACCCGTGGGGCCTTTTGCCCACCTGCCCTGTTCCTGGGTGTTTCTGGCCTGCTCAGAGATTTGGGGCAGGAGTCACTCTTGGGGATGCCGGACCCAACCCCCACCAGCCCGGACGCCCTGGATCAGACCTGACCCTCTGGGATGGTCCCGCTGGCCCTCCAGGTCCAGGCTCAGCCGGGGGGGGCAGTCCAAAGCCCGGGTTTCTCCTGCTCCTCCCCACCCCACGGAGCTCAGCCCTGGCCCCAGAGGAACCCGTGCTCCCGCAGCACATCGTGATGCCACCCTCCAGCCTGGACCCGGTGACCCAGGGCTGCACTGCAGGGAGATGTGAGCACAGGGTATAGCATGGGGGCCGAGGGATGGAGGGAGGCTGTCCCAGGGGGTCTCCCCCTCCTGCTTCCCTCCAGCCTGGGCTACTGGCACTTCCATTTCCACAGCCTCCCTAGATCTAACAGCAACCTTCATTTACAGAGAACTGAGGTCCCAAGGGGAGGACACTTGTGGGGGGCGGAGGGAGACAGGCATCCACTCTGAGACCTCCTCCCTGGGCCCTTATCCCACCTCCATCACTGACCTTCCCTTGGGCCAGTCTCTTCCCTTCTCAGGACCTCAGTCTCCTCATCTGTAAAATGGACTCTTTGGGCCTGGTGACTCCTAGGGCCCCTTCCTGATTCCCCCGGGGCTTCTTCCCTCTGGATGAGCTGCATCTCCCAGCCCCTGGCTGGGATTCCCTTTGCCCTCTAACCAGCTGTGCTGCCTTAGGCAGGATTTCAGCCTCTTTGAGCCTGGTCACTCCTTTGTACAGTGGGGTACCATCCCTTGCCCTGCTGACCTGGGAGCCTGTTGGGAGGGTGCAGCGTTATCAAGGATGGGACTGTGCCTTGAAGCCATAAATCTCCCTGCAGATGCGCGGTAGAGAGATCCTGTATTAATGGAGTCTCAAGCACAGCCCACCTCTGCTCTGTCTGGCTGGCCCAGTGTAATTTCATATTTGAATGCCGTTAGGCAGAGCACACACTGTCCAGTTTGCCCCAGGCTCCCTACCGCCTGCTCTTAGATCAGCCAGCCGTGTCTTATGGCTACCTTTGTGTCTGGCCCTGAGTTTGGTGGGATCAGAGTCCTTACTCTCAACCCGAAGCTTCTGGGGTCCGTCCTGTGGGCGCCTCCAGACAGGGAAACCACGCAGCTGGAGCACACAGCTGGCAGGGAGCCCAGCGAGCTGCCTCTGCCTCCCTCCCCCACCCTCCAATGTCCTGGCGCCCCAGCCTCCTGGGCCCGAGGGCAGAAGGGGGCCCACAGGTGCTGCCTCCGGCCACGGCTTATGACAAATCACTCCCATGGGTTCTGAAATAGCTGCAGAGTTTTCCCTTTTTCTGTTTAGAAATTTGCCGAGGCTGCCCCAGCCTGGGCCCCCCAATCTAAATCCTGCCTGTGCTTCTCAGACCTTAAAGAATATTTAAGCACCTGTTAAATGATTTATCCCGTTGAGGCTCCAGAGCTCAGGGCACTCACAGGCCTCCTCGAGAATTAACTAGAGCCATAAATCAAAGCGACGTCTGAGACATTTCCAGCCGCCGCAGACAGCAGGCAGTGTGGCTCTGGCCCAGACTGGGAAATGGCATTTAGACGGGAGAAATGGCATTCAGGAGTGCTGGCTGCCAGCGGCCTCCGGCCAGCTTAGGAGCTGGGGGCCGAGGACATCCTGCTTCTAGAGGGCTCTGTGGGGACGCAGGCAGGTCCCCTTGGCTCTTTTTGTCAAAGCAGGCAGCACCCTAACTCCTCACACATACAGGCAGAAGAGAGTGTTCCCACCTGCTGTCTCATCTGATTTCACAATGCCCAGGGGCCTGGCGCTGGGAGTGAGTGCAACAAGGCCTAACGGTGGGATTCTGGGCACCTGCCATCCGGGGCAGGGGCGGACTGGACTTGTGCGGCCCAAGAGTGACAAGTGTGGTGGGACATAAGGACCAGACAGCGACTCGAGTCGAGGCACGGTGGCCAAAGAAGACCAGGTGAGGCTGTGTTTGGACTCTGGGTCGGGGTTCAAGGGGGGCGGGGGAAGGAGGGTAGAAGTTGAAAATGAGCCCCAGCCATGCATTAAAGCCAGAGCCAAACTGCAGAGATGAGCCCTTCAAATCCCACAAGAACCTGAGGCGGTAGGGAGATAGTTTTTTAAACCCCATTTTACAGATGAACAAACTGAGGTTCTCTGACCTGGGCAAGGCCACACAGCTGGCAGGTGTCAGAGCCAGGAACTGAACCCAAATTGGTCTGACTTGAAATTTGTGCTTTTCTTCCCCACTATCAGATCTGCTAAAAAGAAAAACTAAAATGTAACAGCCCTTGACAGTGTGCCTGTCACTCCACCAAGGGCCTCACCTGCATTATGGCCTGGAGTCCTTAGAACAACCCTGGGAGGCTGGTTCTCGAATTCTCTCCATTTTACAGATGAGGAGACCGAGGCCCCTAAACCCCCAGCTAAGGAACAGCGCCAGGGCTCACACGCAGGCAGTCTGACCCCAGAGCCTCTGTCTGCATCCTGCCCACAGCACAGTCTCCTGCGTCTGGGGGCTCCGTGCGGAAGGCTTGGTGGCACAGTGTGCTGAGCAAGGACGCCGCAAGGAGTCCCTGGGGGGTTCCACGGGCCCCTCGTGCCAGAGCCGTTGGCAGCAGCCCTTGGTGGGCCCCAGGCACCCAGCCATTGCTGGCTCCAAGGCAGAGGCGCGGGGCCACGGCCTGGGCTCATTTCCATCCAGGAGGGCACCCCCAGGGAGGCGTCTGTGCCCCAGGTTTCCCTGCAGTGGTGAAGGGTCACCCTGAACCACCCTTTCTTCCATCCCTTAGGGCAAAGGCTCAGGCCCCAGCAGCGAGGGCCTCCCCTCGGGCTGGGAGCCATGGTCCCAGGGACAACGTGCTGTACCTTCAAGGAGAGTCATGTCCCTCACTATCCCATCCCTGGTCCCCACAGCCCTTGAAATGTCCGGGAAATGGCAACATTGGACACCCAGATTGTCTCCCAGACTGCTTCACTCCAAAAGCAGAACAAAACTCCCTCTTTGATTCATGAGCCCCAGGTTGTGATGTGGAAAATCTCATATTTGGGAGGAGAGATGTAGAAGCCCGCTGGAAGCAGCGTGGTCTCCCGGAGGCCCTTGTCGGGTCACTCAGTGTTGCGGGGCGAGGGGTTGGGCGGCCTGCGGGGAGGTTGGAGGGAGTGGCATAAAACAGGCAGCCGCGCCCCCCAGTCTCCCCTCACCCTGTCTGAACCCTCTCAAGCCCCAGGATCCTCCATCCCCACTCCGGGTAGCCTGAGGCTGTTGTGTCTGGGCAACTGCAGTGAGCCAAGGCCCTTCCCACAGGGGCCGGGGTGAAGGCTCTCTGCAGGCCCTGGTACAGGGACCCTGTCTCTCACCTCCCACTCAGCAGCCTGGCAGGTTGGCCCAGGACCACGGCACCCCACAAAGCAGGGCTTGGACATGCCCCTCCCCCATCTACCCCTTCCCAGAGTGTAAATTCAGCTGAGTTCACAGGGAGACTGGCGCTCCCTAGTGTTTTCTTAGAGCACATCCCAGGATCCCCAGGTTTGGAGCTGCTCACCCACCGGGAAAAGGGTCGAGAGGCACCCCGCAGATCCCAAACACAGTGGTGAGGAGGGCAGGGTATGTTCCTGAGCCCACTTGCCCACCCTGTGGGCCTCATGATGCCCTCTTACCAACCTCTCCTCCTCCAAGCCGAAACCTTCCACTCAATCACCCTCTCCCCTCCCCCATCAGATCCTTCCCATTCTGTGACTCAGTTTCTCAGGCTGGATCCCAGCTGGTCTTGACTCAGAATGTCAGGGCCAGAAGGGGCTCAGAGACCCATTGTCATTGCAGATGTGAAGACTGAGGCGACAGGGGCAAATGACACAAGGTCTTTTCCCGGGCACACAGTGAATGCTCCATTGGCTGATGGACCAGCACCTGCTCACAGAGCCCCAGTCCTGCCATCACTGAAGCAAGTGCTGCGCCAGACTTGCCTCCCTCACACAGGCCCCAGCTCCACCCCTGCCCCAGCCACCTCCCAGTCCCCATGCTACGGGCCACGCTGGGGCTTCGTGGATTTAGGGAGTCCTGCTTCTGCTTCTGAGGCCCAGACAGCAGACTTAGGAACGGATATGTGGTGCAACAGCATTCCAAACAGAGGGGGCCAGGCGTGCAAATACCCTGCACATTCCGGGGACCCAGCGAGGCCTCTCAGCTGCAGTGGGGTGAGTGTGCTGGGCCCCTGAAAGTGGACTCTTAGAGCCGCCACTCTGAGTGACAAAATCAAAATACCCCTAGTGCATGGAAATGATTCACGGGCTTCCAGACAAAGGAAGAGGATGGCCATTCCCACATTCACCTGTGGGCCGCATCACTGTCCTCTGTCCCTGCCAGGAGAGGGGCAGGCCTAGAGCCTCGCGCAGAGGGGAGATGGGGCTGTGGTATGTGTGATGCACCCAGACCTGGACTCAGGCCAGAAAGAAAGGCCCTGCCCTCCTCATGGCTCCTGTCAGCAGAGCCCCAGGGTCACCTGCCCCCAAGAGTGGCTTCAAGAGGCTGACAGGCTCTGACATGGCTCACTGGGCCTCCGAGTAACATGCACGTGTTACTAGCATGCCAGGTGCTGGGAGGAAGGCAGGGGCGCCCAGTCCAGCTCTCCTCCCTCCCCTCCAGGTCCACGGTCCTGTGGCTGGAGTCACCCTGCGGAGCACTGACCAGGGAAAGCAGGCACTCTGAGCTGGACCCTGTGAAGGTCCCATTTAGCGCTTGCTGCAGTGGGCAGGGTCTCTGGAGGCCCTGGGAGATGCCGGGGAGCAGGGAGCTGGTGGTGTTGGTTGGGGGTCCTCCCCGCTGCCCCTCAGGAGACTCAGAGGCAGCTCCAGGTCCCTCTCCCCAGCTCCAAGGCTCAGAAGGAGGGAGTCTGCAACCAGAATCTCACGAGGACAAAATTCTATGTTATTTGGGGGGACAACAGGAGGGGGCTGATCTCACACAGAAAGCAGGAGGAACCCAATGGCTGATACAAAAACGAACCTCGCATATTTTCTAGCTTATAGTGGCTTGTAGCTTGTCTTGGTAATTTTGCCTCAGTTCTGTCCTTTGCTGACGTAATTAAAGAAGACAACACAGAGAGAGCATTAGCAGCGAGCCTCATGCAGGAACCGCTCAGCATGGTGGCTAGTGTTGTTCTTTGAGAACTGCAAGGACACAGGACAGAGTGAGGACCTTTTGTTCACAGACAAAGAGGCTGAGGCTGCAAGAGGCCAAATGCCCCGGCGGAGCCAGGATCAGAGTCCACACTCCCAGCTCCCACTTTCCATCCCTCCTTGTGATGCCACAGCGCCGGTCCCGGCCTTTAACCTGGCAGCCCCTGATGCAGACCCCAACCCAACCCCAACCCTGACCCCAGTCCTTAACCAAGTGCATCCAGAACACAAGTCCCAACCCTGGGCCAAAGCTTTGTTCCCAACTTTGAATTGACGGAATCCTGGTTCTACCCAATCACAAATCAGATTTCAGTCTCTACAGCACCCTAACCCCAGTCCTCCCCAGCCCTCCCCAGTCCCAGCCCAGGCCCCAGGCATAGGAGTGTCCTGCTTACACCCTGTGGCAAAGCCCTGCCTGGGCCTGGGTCCGTCTCCCCTCCTGCCCTGGGGTGGGCAGCGTGAGGTTCAGAGAGGTTAGATGACTTGTCTACGGTCACACAGAGCAAACAGCAGAGTTCAGCCTGGAGCCCAGGTCCCTGAGGCTCTGGAGTTTCCAGTGTGGGTGGGTAGCAGGAGGCCTAGAAGGTGCCAGGGGGGATGGTGGGCAGCCTAGGCCAGTGATGTTGACATGGGCACACCCCTAATGGTACCTGACCTCAAGGGAGCCCCACGGCGCCTGGAGAAGTCAGCAGCCCAGTGATTGTTAATCTCCATTTTACAGATGAGGAGACTGAGGCCCAAGGGAAAAGCCCAGAGTCACCCCCAGGCCAGTGGCAGAGCAGGGCAAGAGCCCACATCCACTGACAGCCCACCCAGGGCTCTCCCACTGCCCCGCATTGCCCTCTCCCCACTTGGTAGGAGCTGGGCAGCAGAGTCGGCATGTAAAGAAATAAAGCAGGAAACTGCACAGGATCACAGATGGTGGAACTCTAGTTTCTGGTTCTCACACCTGGAGAAGAGCTGGAAACGTTTCCCTGCCCCAGAATGGCCAGTACAAACTCACAGGTGCCTTTAACTGGGAGCTCCATGGGCTCCAGAGCAGCCAGCCCTGCAGACCCCATGCACCAACAGTGGGGTATTGATCAAATGAGCTAACCGCCCTCCACCCCCATGTCCCCATCTGTACAATGGGACCGTACAAGTATCTCAAGATGTCGCTGAGTATTGGGATCAGATGAGGGATGCCGGCCCCGGCTCAGTGCCTGGCTCGTCGTAGGAGCTCCCGGCCTGGGCTCCCTCTGTCTCCCCCACCCCGTCTCTGGGAAGTCACCTCTGGGCAGCCCTTCTCTCCCCTACCTGCCGCTGTAGCCGGCAACCCCTCCGGGACCACTACCTGCCTCTGTAGCCGGCAACCCCTCCGGGACCACTACCTGCCTCTGTAGCCGGCAACCCCTCCGGGACCACCCACTCGGTTCTTGAATCTGGCCTGAGGAGATGCCTTGTTCACGCAAACAGTGGTGGGTGTGAAGATTGATACTCTGAATTCTCAGGAATGACCCGGAAGGCCAGCCAAAAGTGTTCAGCCCTGCCCACCTCTGGAACATTCTGGCGGACCACTCAGGTGTAGCTGGCGAGGCCCCAGGGCCTGTGTGGAAACGCCCAAAGCTTGGAGTAACCCTGAAGGCTGAAGAATGAGGAGTGACCCTGGGGCACAAGACCAGGCAGAGGGGCTGAGGAAGGAGCCCCCTGGGGCGGGGAGGATGGAGGTCCAGGCGGGGAGCCAGGTGATGCTCGGGGCCCAGACAGAGGAGCAGTCGTCATTTCCCGGGCCGGCAGAGGGTGATCCCACTGGGAGAAGACAAACGGCCAGATGGCAGAGGGAAGGCACCGGCTGTAGACTCCACTGGGAAAATTAATTAAGCCTTCAATTAGCACAGGCCTGCCCCTGTCGGCTTCAAGGGGCGCCCAGGGCCCCGGCTGCCCTGCCCAAGCCAGGAGTTAATAACTCACCGTCTAATGAACTCAGCAGAGAGACAGCCAGAACCACCCACCCACCCACTGCCTGCCTGCCAGGGCTCCAGGCAGGAGTGGGAGTGGGATGCCTCTGTGGGTCCCTTATATCCATGGAGAGTCAAGTCACACCGTAGGCCAGCCGGAGGTGGGATGGCGTGGTGGACCCTCTTGCCCCTGGGGACTCATGTGTACTATTCCCAGAAAAGAAAGAACCAGAACCCCAGCATGTCAGGGCAGGGAGGACCCAGAGGTTTCATTTCAACATTTACTGTGCCTGACACTGTGTGGGCTGCTGGGGACAAAGATGAAAAAGAGACCAGCCCTGCCCTCCAGGAGCTGACTGTCAGCTGAAGGGGTGCGGAGTGGGGAGGAAATAGACATGAAACTGACCCTCACCAGAGCCTCCATGGCCAGTGCTGTCAACAGAGCACCCTCCAAGAGGTATGGGAGGAGGGTCTCAGCTCAGGGCTGGGGAGAGCTGCCTGGAGGTGGTCAGGTGAATAGAGAGGTCAAGGTCCTATAGTCCCACCCTTTGTTTTATGGGTGAACAACCTAATGCCCAGAGAGGGTAGGCAACTGGTCCAAGGCCACACAGTTATTCAGGGGCAGAATCAGAATTGGAACTCAGGCCAGAACCCACCTCTGTAGAGAGCAGGCCTCCCCATGTTGAACAAGGCAAGCAGAGGCCCAAAGAGTCACTTAACTGGGACACTGAATGGAGCCCTGCTGGTGCCCACACCGCACCCGAGAAAGACTGGCCCTCCAAGGGCCATTTCACACGTCTCACCCTCTGGTAAGCATTGCCCGGGAGTCCACACTGGGTTTGCTGCTGAGAGTGCACCAGAGAGCAGCAGCCCCCCCACCTCCCCTGGCCTCCTCGATACACAGGCTCTTCCTGCCCCTTCCGCCTGCCCCTTCCACCTCCCCGTCTCCCCAGCACTCTCAACCGTTCCCCCAGCACCTCGGGCCGACTGGGCCGCCACCGAGAATGGCCAAGCACCACTCGACCCTCCCGGGGCTGGCCAGGGCCAGGCTTAAAGCCTGCTGGTCAGACACAAGCTGCACAGAGTCACCCGGGGAGCTGCTCAAAATGTCCCAGGTCCCACTCAGGACCCGAAGAATCAGAGTCTCTGGGAGTGCGTCATAGGAACCTGCACCTAGAACGAGCTCTCCCGGGTTTTTTCATGAATGTTAACAGGGCACACACATACAGAGACGCGTCCAAGCCGTGGTGAATTGCTCGATGCATTTTCACAAATTGCACATCTGTTTAATCCACACCAGATCAAGCAATAGAACCTTAAGAGGCCCTCAGAAACCCCTTCACGCCCCCTTCTAGTCACCAGCCTCCCCAGAGGGGGCCACTATCCTGACTCCTAACAGCTTAGGCCAGTCTCGCCTGTTTTTGAACTTCACACGCATGGAATTATACAGACGCTGCGTCTGGCTTTTCCTGCTCGACACGTGAGTTTCATTTACATCGTTGCGTGCGGTTGTGGTTTATTTGCTCTCGCTGCTGAGTAGGATTCCAGCTACGCCTGTACCACAGTGTGTCCGCATCCTACTGTCGGTGGCCACGGGGTTGTTTCCAGCTTTAGGATATCAAAAGAGGGTTGCTATGAAATTGGATTATGTGTATCTCCATGGACACTTGTATGCATTTCTGAAGGGTATATTTCCACCAGCGGAGGTGCTGCATCATAGGGTTTGTCTGTGTTCAGGTTTAATAGATACTGGGAGTGATTTTCCAAAGCTGCTGGACCACTGTAGACTTCCCGCAGAGCGTCTAAGGGCTCCAGTGAGCCACACCCTCACTGACTGTTGGTACATTTCTCTCTTCATTCGAGCCATTCTGCTGGGCGTGTAGTGGTATCATTTTATGTTTCAATTTGCATTTCCCTGATGACCAATGATGTTGAGCACATTTTCTCATGTTTGTTGGCCATTTGGGCATCCTCTTTTGTGGAGCCTGTTCAGATCTTTTACCAATTTTTAAATCGAATTGTCTTCTCCTTATCAATTTATAGGCGTTCTCTATATATTCTGGATTCCAGTCCTTTATTGGAGCCACGTATTGCCAATATCTTCTTTAACTTGGTGTCTTGCCTTTTGACTCTTAATGATATCTTTTGATGAACAGAGTTTGTAATTTGAATATAATCTGAATTATCCATTTCTTCCCTTTTGGGTAACATTTCTTGCGTCCTGTGTCCAGGTGGTTTTATGCACGTGAAAGTTTGAGGGGTGGGAGCGGAGCTCTTCCAGATGGAAGAGGCCTTGTTACTGCTAAACCCCACTTCCTTCTCAGCCAGAGACACAGAATTTGCTTAATCATACCACTCCATTTACTGAGTATTTATCCAGTTTTCAGGCACTATGCATGGTGTTGCAGACCTCCTCATGGGCATCCGCTCAGCCTGTGGCCCCTGTACCACGTGTGCTGAGAACAGCTCCAGAGAGGTGTGCCACGGCATGTGGCCATGTTGGGACGTGACCCCAGCCCCCCGACCACAGGCGATTGGACAGGAGCAGACACTTACCAAGCTGAGCCAATCAGGCTGTCTCTCCCGGGGGTCTGGAATTTGTCTGAAAGTCACTACTCTCAGTCCAGACTGTAGCAAGGAAGATATGATGGGAACTCAGGAGCTAAGGGTGCCACGGAGCTCAAGGTGAGCCCTTCTGTCCCCAGACCCCTGGAAGCCACAAACATGGCCTGCAGAGGAAGACAGAGGAGGCAGATGTGCAGGGAGAAGCAGAGACGAAGGATGGAGCGTGGACACTGCCAAGGTTACGACTCACTGCCTGGTTCTTGGCCCTCGTGGTGCACTCCCGCCCTGGGAGCCCCCACAGACAGCCAGCATCCTTCTGATGAATTCCCCGTTTTGTTTAACGTGAATCGTGTTCTTGCAACCAAGAGAGTCTTCACTAAGATATGATGATCATCTTGAATCCTCAGAGCAATGGATTCTTCCCTCTTTAGAGATGAAGAAGCTCAGACTTGAAAGATGGTGAATGCTTTTCCCCAAACCTGGCGGCCACTAAGAACCAGAGCCAGGACTCCAGCCTCGTCCGCACGGCTCAGAGCCTGCTCTTCTGTCTCCACAGCACAGAGCCACACACACTGGGCCTGAGATCAGGTTTCCCAAAGGGTGTTCTGCAGAACCCTGGGCTCGGGAAATGAGTCCTTGGGGGAAAGAAGTATTTTGGTTCCCTGATCCACCTGTGGGGACACTGGGCACATATTGAACAGGATATTCTTGACTGCAGAGCATTTTAGAGCCTTTGATAGAAGGGAACACATGGGAAGTCTACAGAATGCAGAATTTCTCTAACTTATTTGACCATGGAACCCCCTTTTGTAAGGAGCATTTATTGAGATTAATGTTTTACAGAAAACGCTGCAAGGAACCAAATTTATCCTCCCCGCTCCAAGGTGGTCCCCCTGGAGGGGGTGTCCTGGGCAAATAACTGGAAATGTCCCTGCAGTGGGCAGGTGACCCTTTGTGAGATACACTGAAGGAATTTTATAAATCTGCTTGCTCAGGGTTTGACTAACCTGAAGCATCTTCCCCCCAGATGAATCCACTGTAACGGAGTCTCACAATCTTCCAAGTGGTTGATGGGACTTCAGGCCCCACCAGGCCACGTCGCCCCAGGAGCCTGGCCCTCGAGGCCTTGGTTCTGCCCAGCCAGCCCCTTCCCCACAGGAATGAGTCCCGGGAGGGGCAAAAGAGAAGAGAGGAGAGAAGGGACAGGACTAAAGAAGGGGGAGAGGATCAGAGTGAAGGAAACAGTTGGGAAGCAGACAGCCCCTCAAACAGGGATGATCTGCCAGAGGTGCACGTAGGACTCTGGAGAACCATCAAAGGTGGTGCCGGAGCCAGGGCCATCCCCAGACCTGCAGGGGCAAGAGAGAGAGTGGGCCCGGAGAGGGTGGGCATGGAGGATCTGCCGCATAGGAGCCGCCAGGGCCTCTGGTGCTGTCAGCTCAAAAGCACCCCGTCCTGTTGTCCCTCACCCTCTGAACTGCTTCTGGGGCCTCCCGTTTGCCAAACCCAACCTGAGGCCCAGAGGGCAGGGAGCCGCTGCTGCAAACAGCACTGGGCAGGGTGGAGAGGGTGAGGAGCCCGGCTGAGGGGCAAATAGAGGTTGTCCAGCACAGGGAGGACTGGGAGAAGGCTGTGGGAAGCGGAGGAGGAGGGAGGGGAGATGAAAACACAGGGCCGATCCAAAGGGACGCCTGGGGGAGAAGCAAGAGGAGAAGCGAGAAGAGCCTCGGGGTGGAAGCAGCTTTGTTCTGCCCCTCCTGGAAGCATGGGGTCGTTGCCAAGGTCCAAACCCCCAGATCTCTAAGTATGAGAACAGCCCACCCTGAGAAGCAGACGCGAGCACGGCCCCGCAGAGGGACGGGGCCGCCGCGTCCCCCCACTTCCACCGGCTCCCACATATCCGGTGGGTGTGCGGATCTTCGCTAAGATCGGCTCCACAGACCCGCTTGTGATGTGCGCGGCCCTCCCTTTACGCAAGCCCGCGAGGTGTAAGGTTGGGAGCATAAATCAGTGCAGGCGGAGGAATCCTAGTTGAAATTCACCGGAAAACGTACCGCTGAGTTCCTCTCCACAGAGAACAGCTGTCCCCCGTTCCGATTTTGTCCAAAAGCAGGTGTTCGTGCGCTGGAGTGGTTGAAAGTGGGCCCACTCTGTCTGTGGGATTTCATCACGGGGACGTTCTGGCCTGACCAGGATGGGTGATGGGCCACTTCTGCCTCCCAGACCCCCAGGTTGGGGGAAGCTTGCAGGCGCTCCAACATCCCTCTCTGTTTCCCGCCTCCCAGTTCCAGTCACTCCGAGGAGGGAAAATGTGTGGCCTTTACCCATTCTGCAGAGAGGTAAACTGATGAATCAGCACTCAGAGACCACTCAGGCCTGCCAGTCACCCAGCCCTGCTGTCAGTGGGGCCTGACTCCCTCACCACCAGCTGCCTCCCAGGACCCGGCTGGATGGGGACATGGGGAGAGTCACCTTCGCAGCTCATTCCAAGCACAGCACCACCAGCTCCTTTGGCAAGATGAATCCGGGAACACCGTGACCAGGCCTGGGAAAGTAATATCTGAGGCCAGGAAATCCATCACGGAGGAAGGCAGCTGCTGTAGATCAAAGCCTGCTCCCTCTGCCTCTACATCATCATTAGCGGACAGCAGGGTGGGGGAGGCCGGGGGGCAGGAGCCAAACTGGAGGAGAGATCTTTGGATCCACAGAGTAAAGGTGGATGCCCCAGAGGCACCTGGTGGAGGTGAAGGGGGCAGCTCCAATGCCCTCTGAGCCCCGGGTGTGGTGGGGCCAAAGGAGGGGCTCCAGGCCCAAGACACATGCCAGGGAAGGCGTCCTGGAGGAGGAAGCATCTGAGCTGAGTCCTGAGGAGGCACTGTTAGTATCCAAACCATGCTTGGGTAGGCAGACCCCTATGCTGAGTGAGTCTTCACCTTTGGGGGCTTAATAGAAAGACAAGACACCACCAGGGAAAGTCTTGAATCCAGAGACCCATCACAAAGTGCCCATTAATCGGGTAATACGGATGGGCAATCAGGGAAGACTTCTCGGAGGAGGTGAGCTTAAGCAGAGCTTTAAAGGAAGGGAGTGGAGAGAGACTGCAGACCAGGCAGACCCCCAGCAATGTGCCCTCATTGTGCCCAGGATCTGTCCTCCTCAGCTGCTGTCTCGGTCTGAGGTTGTACACCTCTCTAATTGTCCAGTTACTGTCTGTCATCCATGGACATGGGCTCACGGTTTCGCTCACCATTTTGACATAGTGAATGCTCAATCAATGTTTTCTGAATGAATAGTCCTAACCCCCATGATGGCCTGGAGATGGAGTGGGTCAGAGCCACAGAGTGGGTGGAAGGCAGCAGAAGGTCCTAGCGATTGCTAAGCATAAGTGGAGCCGGGGTGGTTGAGCCGGGCAGAGGACAGTTTGGGGCAGGAGGACAGTCAGCACAGGGTGCGTGGACTTGTTTCGGGGGATGAAGGACACCCAGGCAGGGAGCTGGGAAGGGGGTGCGAGGTTAGGACTGGATACAGAGCGGGTGATCTGGAACCACGGGGGTGGCTGGGGCTTGCAGGAGGCAGGCATGGAAGGACTAGAGGACCCAGGGTGGAGCAAACCTCCTCTCATGAGCACCCCTATCCTGTGGCCCCTCTCCCTGGCCCGGGGTCCTCCGGGAGCCACCGTGCCTCTGCCTCCTGTGTCCCCCATCGCCTCCTTGGTCTTATGACGCAGAGTGATTTGTGGCCCTGACAAGTTGAATTGTGGGTAAAGCAGCTGTCCAAATGGGGAGCAAATTGGAACCACGGCTCCAGCCAGCGGGCCATCCATCATGGGGAGAAAGGCTCCATTAGCACCTCGCTGCCCCCAGTCTGGCAGAGCCTGGCCCCTCACTGCGCCCGCCCTCCTCCTCTCTCCACCTCGGGTGTCGGGGGAGGCCTGGGCTGGGGGCCCAGTTAGGGGAGAGACAGGGAAGAGGAGGACTGAGCTCACTATTCTCCACAGGGCTTCCATTTACAAGGTCTCCTTTGGGCTTCTTCCTAGCATTTTTATGCTGATGAATATCACATAGGCCTCCCAGGAGGGTCTATATTTACAAATTAGGAAACTGAGGCCCAGTGCACTCAGATGACAGGCCCAGATTTGCACGGTGTTAGCAGAAACTGGGGCATGAAAATTGCTCCTGGAATAGCTGGGATATGAAATTTGCTGCTGGAATCTGGAATTCTTAACAAAGCAGCAGTTTCCTGCAACATGGAAAAATTCAAAACAAATAAACATTCACCTGGCAAAACTCCTAGTTTCTGGAGGTGACACTGCAGTGGCTCCGTTATGGACCAATGGGGTGAAGGAACCACAAAAGCCCTAGAACCCCAGGCCCTGCCTTGAGGGTGTTGCCAGTTATGAAAGGAGCAGGTGCACCTATCGTGCCCCCACCTGCAGCCCCTTCTAAGCCTCTGAAGTGTGGACCCCATGCCCTATCCATGTGACCCAGCTCCTGGCCATGGCTGCTGAGACCAGAGGTGGTCACCAGAGCCAGAGGCCGTCTCCTCATAGGCTGGTCACTGACCTTCACTTGGGGCCTGGCTGAAAAAGATGAGCTAAGCCGATCAGACTGGAGGAATTTGGAATGCGGACTCTGAGCAACCCAATCAGGTAGCAGAGCGAGCCAAGCTGAGAGGTCACGTGACCTCAGGGGCCCAAGCTATCTCTGCCCTGCTTGTTTTCCCTCTGCCTCTCCCCCAGGTCCTAGTCCAGAAAACTCTGTGTGTGAAGGGGGGAGGGAGGGGGGGGAGGGCAAGAAGCTTGTTCTGTGTCACCCTACCTGCCCCATCTCCTGCACTGTTCAGCCACATGAGTCATTTCCGGTTCCCCTTGAAGACTGCAATTTTGAAACTCAAAAGCCAGGCCAGGACTGCTGGTTTCTCTCTTTGTGCTGAGTCATCTCTTCCCAAGACAACAGTTGTCCTGCTAGCTACCAAACAGGAAACAGCCAAGGTCAGGGATGGGGGTTACCACCAGGTATGAATAACATTTCCATGTGTCATCCTGCCACACAAGGCTATTTGTGGCCAGAGACCCCAACACTGAAGCATCAGGAAGGGAGAAAGCACCCCTCTGCCTCCTCCCAGGGCACGCGTGTTGGGGAGGAGTGTTTCTGCAGACTCGACTCCCAATTTCACTTTTTTGTGTCCTTTCATGTCTACCCTGGTCCTGGGGCCCCTCATGGCCTGTTAGCTTCATGCTAACAGTCCAAACTGTTAGCACAAAGTGCATTTATGTCTGTTTCAATCAGGGTCCAGTGCAGGAGACAGAAATAGCACTGGGATTTTAAGAAGAGAGGGGATTAATACAGGGAATTAGGTGCTGACAAAGTGATGAATAAATGACAAGCAGTAGGATATGTTGGAGTATACGAGGAAGCCATTTGGTGTAAAACTAATTTGGCCTGACCTTGTTTTTCCAAAAAGGCCTGATGTGGCCTGTTGAGTGTGCATTGTACATCTGCTTTAAACATTTACAACATCTCAAAGACCAGAATGATGCCCTTAAAGATAGGGACGTGGCTTCCCGCCATATTGGCATTTCCTTAAGGATAAGCATCTCTTCCTAGAAACTAAGGATTAATTACCGAGCTGCTGTGCTCACCTTGTGACCACTGACCTGCTCTGCCAGATAAGCATCTCATGACAGTAGTAAAAGAGATATTCCTGTCACGTGTGATGTATGCTCTTTGTTCCAAGATGGCATAGAACTACTCTGTACATCCCATTTCTTTGGTGCCCTTCCTTCCTCGAGGAAGGAAGGCCCCGGGCTATAGCCCTCAGACCTGGCTCATAATAAATTCACCCCAATTTTGATTTAGAGACTGATTATGGATTATTTGCATTGACAAAAGTCATAGGAAGTGCTGTAGGTATCGGCTCTGGGCTGGGCGCCCAGGAATGACAGAACAACACTGCTGAACTGGCCTGTCAGGAAGATGGGGAATCCGGAGCCACTGCAGGGCCACAGGGCCACAGCTGCAATCCCAGGATCTGGAAGCCACCGTCACCACCATACCTGCATCCGGGCTCCCACAAAGCTGGTGACTGGACGTGGAATGCTGCTGACAGAAAACCCTTGTGCCACCAGTAAACAGCCAAAGGACCGGGAAGCTGGCTCCATTTCATGTCTGCCTTCCAAATCGCATGTAGGTACATGTATTTAGCAGAACCTAACTCATGAACTAAAACCCTAGGTGCACAGGAGTCTGGGAAACCTAGTGTTTAGCTTTGCAGCCCCTGCAGCACCAGAAGGACTAGAATGGGTGCTGAGTCTGAGCACGTACCTCAGAGCCCAATTCCAGATCCCCCAGAGACACCACGGGCGGACTCGGCTGTCTTTTACAGCCAGTGCTGGTTGGTTGAAGCCTGGCCAGGGGAAGCTGTGTAAACACAGGAGAGTTTATTGGGCCGTGGAGGGGCCGTGGAGAGCTAGGTACACATCTATGAGTGTGTGTGTGTGTGCACGCGCGTGTGCACACGTGAACGTCCCCGACTGGGGAAGACGAATGGGGGGACCTTAGGGGCTGGGGGTCAAGCCCACCTCACCCCACATTCTTACTGGGCCTCTGATCACATGAGCAGCCAGGGCAGTTGGCGAAGTCAGAGGCAGGGGTGGACCTCACAAATTACTGTAGTCGTTTCTGAGGAGCTGAAGTCTTTGTCTTCCCCTGAGCTACATTCGCTGCAGGTCCCAGCATCTCCAGTCCAAACCCAGGGCACCCAGAGTGTCCCTCTCTTCAACATGTAGTTGTGACACAATCCCTCTGGCTGCAGGTTCCCCGAGGGGACCGTTGCTGGGGTGAGGCACCCTGGCCCTGGGGCTCAGTGCCCCTGACAGTGGCCGGCTCTCTGCCCCCAGCCCAGGGCAGGCCTGAGGGGGTGAGGGATGCCAGAGCCAGGAGCGGTGTGGCCTCGCAGCCACAGCCTCCTCAGCTGACGCCCTCAGCGGAGCTGCTGTCTCCTCTGCACTTATTAAATAGTCCGTCTGCTGCCACTCACTGCTCCCTGGGAAGATGAAAGGCCGCTGCTCCGGAGGAGGCAGGGCACACTCCACGCTGAGTACAGGGTGCTGGAGTGTAGGGACAGCCTCCCAGGAAGGTGACCTGCTGTGTAGCAGACAAGACACCCTCTCTCTGCCCTCCTCCCCGTGGAGAAGTGCTCTAGCCCGTCTCCCTCAGGGGCGACCTGTGACCAGCTCCTGGCCCAGGGCCTCCCAGAAGAGTGGCTCAGAGGTTAAGGAAGGACTTCATCACCATCACCTCAACTCAGTATGTCCCGCATGGAGTAGTCCCTCCTCCCCTGCCCTGTCTGTGTCACTGGGACCCCGGCTCTCCACTCTCTGAGATCTGCTGCTCTGTCCCCTAAGGTGTCTTCCAGATGTGGCCCCTCCTCCTCACTCCCACCCTTGGGCCCTCTTGCAGGCCCTCGTCTCCTCTGCGCCCATCATCACAGGCCACCTCGCCCATCCCCTCCCTCACTCCCCTCTCTCCCGTCCCCTTAAAGCCCTGTCTGAGTCACATGACTCCCCTTCTCTAACACCCCTGGGGCCCCATGATCTAACAGAGCCCCAGCACCTCAGCCTGACCTCAGGCTTTCTACAGCCCATCCCTACAAACCTTTCCAGACCTTCACCCACACCTCCCCTACCTTCTTGCCAAACTATCACTTATTACTATTACTTATTACTTCGAGAATAGTGGTTAAGAGCACGGACTTGGGCACCTACCTCCTCAGTTCAAATCCTGCTTGTTAGCTGTGAGAACTTGAGAGTTGCTTAATCTCTCTGCGCCTCAGTTTCCTCATCTGTAAAAGTGGAGAGAACAACAGTGCATCCACATCATGGGCGCTGTGAGGTAGTGCAGGCGAGATGCTGAGTGCAGTGTCCGGCACATATAAGTTCCCAATAAAGTGAGCGGTTGTTATCATCCTTCTGCTTTGATGCTCCCAATTCTGAGCCCTTTGCTCAGGCTTTATCTCCATCTGGAATGCCCATCAAATTCCCTCCCATCGCTAGGGGACATGGACCTTGCCTGCCCAGCATCCCACTCTTTGGGGAGCTGCCCTTCCTCCATCCCACAGTGACACCACTCAGTCCATGTGACTAGGTGGGGCTGACCCACTCGCCAGCTGCAAGATTGGGAGTGTGGTCCAGGCCTCATCAAGCAGAGGCCTTCTGTGCCCTGACCACAGGGATCCAGTCAGGAATGGTCACGTGACCCAAGCTGGCCAATGAGAGCCCTCCCCTGGGACTGCCTGAGCCGGTCCTCTAGAATCCTGAGCTGAAAGGAGGGGGTGGCAGGCTGAAAAAGTGCCTCTCTCTCAAGGACACCCTCACTTCCTCACACCCGGAAGCTGTGAATATCACCTTAGATGCCAGAAGGTCTGGTTAAGTTAAGGGTCTTGAGAGGAGAAGCTTATTCTGGATTATCCATGTGGGCCCTAAATGCCATCACGAGCATCCCTATAAGAGAGATTAGACACGCAGAGGAGAGATTAGACACGCAGAGGAGAGATTAGACACGCAGAGGAGAGATTAGACACGCAGAGGAGAGATTAGACACGCAGAGGAGAGATTAGACACGCAGAGGAGAGATTAGACACGCAGAGGAGAGATTAGACACGCAGAGGAGAGATTAGACACGCAGAGGAGAGATTAGACACGCAGAGGAGAGATTAGACACGCAGAGGAGAGATTAGACACGCAGAGGAGAAGGCGAAGTGAAAACCAAGCAGAGAAAGATGCGGCCACAAGCCAAGAAACGCTGGGCCGTCACCAGAAGCTGGGGAGGCCAGGAACGGATTCTTCCCTAGAGCCCCCGGAGGGAGGGAACGCAGCCCTGTCGGCACCTTGATTTCAGACTTCTGGCTCCAAAACTGAAAGAATTCATTTCTGTTGCTTGAAGCCAGCAAGTCTGTTGTAATTTGTTCCCGCAGCCCTAGGAACCTAATACAGACCGTGAGCACCGAGGCGCTGGGGGCACCCTGTGCCACGTGGAGAGGGCCTGCCTGCCTGCGATGAAGCTGATTCAGAGGGAAGCAAAGCTGAGGGATGGAGAGAGGGGGACTTAGGGAGTGGGCAGAGGCCCGAGGACACTGGGACAGCCCTGAAGGCAGCCTTCCCTCCCTGGCCTTTTCAGCAACATAAGCCAACCCAGGTCCCTTCTTACTTAAGCCAGTTTGGACTGGTCTGTCACTTGCCAGTCAAAGTTCTGCTAACACTTACCTACGAATTATCAAGAGCCTTAAAATTAGCTCAAATCTTTGACCCAGTAATCCCAGCTTTCTGCCCTAAGGAGATAATTTGTATACAGTCACTGCAATGTGAAAAAATAGAGAAAAAAAAAACCTAGAGATGCAACCACAGGACAGGGGTTCATAAATTATCACACATCCCTACGGGGGGATATTATGCAGCCATTAAAAATCATGTTTTCATGCTCATTATAGAATGTTAAGTGAACAGCAGGACATTAAAAATATATACATACACAAAAAACCACACATATACATACATTTATGTATTTATATATATAAACAGAATGATCCCATTTTATTTTTATTTTGCTTTAAATCATTTTTAAAGAAATAAGGCATTACACATACAGTGGAAATCCTTTGTATACCTCTCCCCAGTTCTTTATGTAGTTCTTTCCCTCTCCGATGGCAGCCACTCATTCTAAGTTGGTCTCATTCCCATCTATGATTTTAAACATTTACTACCTATGTATGGATCCATAAATAATATATAATATTTGTACATGTTTTTACATTTTAATAAATAGTAGGAGACTTTCTGCAACTTGCTTTTATTCAACCAACAATATTTTTGTGCACTTAATCCATCTTGATAACATGTAACATTAATTTTAACTGCTGCCAAGAATTCCATTGCTGAGTATCCCACAGTTTATTTGTCCTTTCTCTGGTTAATAAACGCTGAGATTATTGACAATGTTTTTTCCCATAAAATGCTGCAGCTCTTATGTTCCCTTGTGCACACAAGTGAGATCGTCTCTGGGGACTTACAGCCCAGCGTGCAGTGGCCAGGTCGCAGGGCGTGCTCATCTTCATCTTCTCGAGGTGCTGCTGAAGGGTGCTCCTAAGTGGTGGTACCAAGAGCGAGTGGAGAGGGTCCATTTCCCACATCCTTGATGGAGATGTTTTCATTTTTGTCAACCCCATGGGTAGGAAACTGTACCTTACTGTGGTTTTTGTGTGCACTTCCCTGATTACAGTGCTGCCCTTCATCGTTCCATGTGTGTCCCATTCAGTTTCCTCTTCTGTAAATGCCTTCCTCTATTCTGCTGAGGTGTTTGCCTTTTGAATAGAAAATCTATTAGCATGACCTACACCCATGTGTTAGTGGTTTAACAAGTAATTTTTGTTTTCTTTTTTGTGGTAATGGGACACTTAATTTGTCTGCCTTCCCTACTTTGGAAAACACCACCCAACCCAGCCCCTGTCCCCGCCTCCCCACACGCACGAGCCTCGTGGGCGAATCCGACCCTGTCTCACAAGCTGCAGCGATTGGCTCGGGTTTAAGCATGTGACCCAAGCCAGGCCAATCAGAGCCCTTCCCTGGGGTTTCTAGAACTGGAGCTGGAGGAGAGCTTCTTTCCTCTTTGGTCCTGAAGCTGTGAGGCCTTGTGGCCAGTATTGCAGCCTCATAGAGGCAAGCAGCCTGAGACGAAGAAACACACGTGCTGAGGAGAAAAGCAGAGAGAGTGGAGAGGGGCCTGGGGCAACCAGGCTTGGCAGACGCACCTAATACCCCGCAGCCCTCCTGGTCACCACAGTGACTTCCCTCCTGCCTTGATGGGCTCCAGTTGGTGTCCCCTCACATGCAACCACAAGGGCTCTGACTAACATAAGACTTCTCTGCATTTTTCAAGTTTTCTACAATAGACACATAGGTTACCATTTATAATCAGAAATTTAATAACTATTATTTTTTTTAAATCTTACTCATCTTTCAAGGTTAGACCCAAACATCTCTCTTCCATGAAGTCTTTTCATTTCTTCTTTTTTTTTTTTGCAGGGAAAGATTCATCCTGAGCTAACATCTGTTGCCAATCTTCCTCTTTTTATTTTTTCCTCCCCAAAGCCCCATACATGGTTCTATATTCTAGTTGTAAGTTCTTCTAGTTCTTCTCTGTGAGCCACTGCCACAGCATGGCAACTGACAGACAGTTGGTGTGGTTCCACAACCGGGAAACGAACCCGGGCCGCCGAAGCAGGGGGCGCCAAACTTAACCACCAGGCCATCAGGGCTGGCTCCATGAAGACTTGTGTAACCACTTAGCCAAAAGCCCTGCCCAGCTGCTGTCAGACCTGAGGCCTGGCCTGGAGCACTGTGGGAAATGGGGTCAGTAGTGGGCTCCTCCGTGGGAAAGGGTCCTGATGGAAATGGAGAGTGGAGGGGCAGAGGAAGTGAAGGTCTGTTAGGGAAGTGGGGGCCCGAGTGGGGATCAGGTCTCCACCGAATTGTGCGCTGTTGGAGGATGAGGCCCAGACAGAAATCTGCCCTTACAACCAAGGGTCACCAGCCGCCTGCAGGGCGCCCAGCAGCCTCTGGCCTGCCAGGGTCGGGGGAGATGCACAGGCTCTGGCTCTTTTGGTCCAGGGCTGCGGGGAAGCCTGCTCTGGTGCTGGAGCAGCAACATCAGCAGGTTGCCGCTGGGCTTCTGCGCGGACCCGGGCCTGCTGACCCGCGTGGAGACGCTTGCCAGGGACGGCCCTTGAAGCCCGCTCCTGCCCCCACATGTCTTGCACGTCCTCTTCTCACTCAGTCTAGAGGCTTAAAATGAGAAGCGTGTTCCAAAAGATGTGGCTTATGGGAAAACTTCAGCCAAATCAATTAATGATAAAACCCTTGAGCAAACACAGTGACTTCTATCATTTTAGAATGTTGTGATTCGAGCGGCAAAATAAATTAAATTAAAAACGCAGAGACTCTGGGTCAGAACCCCAGCCGCTCTCGTTAGTTTTTAATCTCCTGTGAAACGATATATCTTCTGATGGCTTTTGTCAGCTTATTCAATGTAATAACCCAGGACACGTGGCCCGCTGACCCTCTTCATTTCCTCCATATGGCTGAGGGGGAGGGTGCCGCTGGCAGCCAGTCAACTGACAATCTTAACATGGGGATGGGCAGGTGGGCCAGGGTCAGGGGGAATGACAAGGGGCTGCATAAGACCCTGGGACTGGACGTCACCAGAGCTGTGTAGGCAAAGGGCAGGGCGTGAGGTACCCTGGGACCCCCTGTCTAACCCTCACAGTGCAGATGAGGCACCTGGAGCCCAGAAAACAAAAGTTTTCCCAAATCACACTGAGTCAAGATTGGAACCCAGGTGTCCTGACCCCCGGCCCACAGCTCATTCTGTTGGACCCCCCCCACATGGCAGCATCCAGGAAGGGCCCTTGGCTGGGAGCAGGCAGTGTGGTCCCCAGCTCTGCGCTGCTCTCGGGGCATATCAGCGGGACTTCCTGGGCTCAGTCTGGGAGACAGAGTTAGGAGGAGTCAGTCCCCATCTTTGCAGAGATGCTGGCCTGATGGGAGAGGCAGTTCGCATCTTGGGAAACTCCCAGTCTGATGGTGGCACAGCCCTACCCTCAGGAAGCTCCCAGTCTGATGGGGACACAGGCAAATGCAGAGAGTCAACTCTACGAGTCTTTGCTTTGGTGAGAACACAGCATGACAAGAAAGAATGGCTTGGAATTTGTGTTGGTTTCACCAAGGAGGGCTTCCTGGAGAAGGCTGAGATAGAAGGAGAAGGAGCCAGTCTCAAGACAGCCTAGGCAGAGGATGTGAGGCGAGGGAGAGGCTGGAGCTGGTGAGGGAGATGACGCAGAGGGTGAGTTGCCTCCAGGAGCTGTCTGTACCCACACGCAAGCACACTGACAAACACACGGGCCTGTTTGCACACACTCACGCCTACGTGCACATACTCATCCACGCACCCTCATAACCATATGCTACGTGCCAGGTATGGGCACACACAAGCTTTCTCATACCTCCATGCACACACACGCCTATATGCACACGTGCATTTGTACATATACCTATACGTGCAACCACACACAGGCCTACACACTGGCCAACCCGCCGTTGTATGTAACTCATATATGCTCTGCTCTGCTCATAGGTGGGGGCTCTAGCACTGCCCCCAGCCACACTTGGGGTCCCCCAGCAGCTGTATCACCTGTCAGATGTCCCTGAGCCCCCTGTCTGTGCTCCATCTGCATCCCCTCCCCCTGCCATGGTCCAGATCCATGGTCCACGCATCTGCTGCCTCTCCTCCAGCTCTGTGGGTGGGTAGGGAGCTGGGGCTGACCTGGAGGACACTCCCAGGGAAGCCCCCTACAGCTCCCTCCTCCCCAGAGGACCCACAGGCTGGGGGAGAGTCTCCAGGGGTTGTCCAGGTCACCCCCCCAGCCTCAGAGTGGGACTCGCTGGTTCCCTCGGCAGCCGTTCACTGCCTCCCGCATTTACTCGGGGTCCCTGTGACGGGTCGGGTTCCTGTGAAACAGACTCTGAGATGGAGATCTGTGAGCAGGTTTCCCGGGAAGAGCTCCCGGAACAGCACCCGTGGAGGGTGATGGAGGCAGAGAAAGCTGGACTGCAAGGCAGTCACAGCAAAAGCCTCAGCCACCCCCTGGGAGCTGCAGAGCGGGGATGGCCCTGCAGGCAGCCCCACATGGGGAGAGGGGGACCGTCCTTTACACTGTGCATTTGCCAGTCACTGGTCGGGCCCACCCCCAGAAAATGTGGTGACCTTGAGAGAGGAGGTTCCCTTCAGCCAGGAGCCCTCACAAGGAAGAAGGGCTCACCCTGGAGCTGGCAGTGGCTAACACTCCCCCTGCTGGGAGAACGGGCACTTGAGTCTTGAAGAGGGGGTGGGTGGGCAGTGTCCACTCTTGTCTGCACAGGATGAGACACTCAACTCCCTTCCCACTGCAGGTCTCACTTGAGTCCTTCCAGCTGCAGTTGGATGCTCCTATGTGGAGTTTTTCCAGGCCTTGCGCCCTTGTCATCCCTCCCACGTCATCCCACCTCGTGTTGACAGCTCCCGGTGGCCGGCCGTTTCCCTTCAGAAAGCAGAGGGCGAGGCTCCCTCCTGCACCCTCCTTTCCTGGGGGCTGAGACCACCTCTGAACGCAGGGGAGCTGGGTAATCGGTTAGGACAGTCCCACCCCGTCCCCCCCTCCCCAGCCCACTAGTCCTCGGTGACTCACATCAGTGGGACAGGGGCTGAGGCCATCGGTTTTGCTCTGGGCTGACGAGTCAGCAGCATGGGCTTGTGACTGTTATTCAGCAGGCTCTGTGGGTGGCAGATGGCTTTCCACTCTCTCTGACAGGATCCCCTCCTCTGCTTCCCCTGGCCTCTGAGACCAGCATCTTGTCTCCTCTGGCACAGGCGGCCCCGGCAAGAGTGGGAGCTGCAAGCCTTTGGATCAACAGCAAACCTTTCATTCATTCCTTTCCAGGGAAGGTGTGAGCCAGAGCGTGGCCAGCTCAAGGGGGAGGGGCCGCTCCACCTCGGCTAGGACTGTGTTTCGTCTAAGATGTTTGTTTTCACATTTTAATACCCCGAGATTGGGCCATTTCCAACAATCAATGGTTTATCCTGGTTTAATCAGCAGTATTTTTTCCCTCCATGTACCTAAAATAATGGTTACTTTTAAGAGAAGGGCAGCCTGGGTTTGATGGCATCAGTTCTTTGCAGCCGCCTGAGAGGTGACGCCCCCTCCCCACCCAGGCATGGGGAAGGGGAGGGGACTGGAGCTGGACAACCTTCCAGCACCTCCTGCGCCAGGTTTTTCCGGCACCACTTCAGGATCGAGGCCCTCCCAAGGCCTCCCGCAGGCAGATGAAGAGCAGAACCCGGTTCTGGAGCCAAAGAGAAAGTTATTTTTAGAGACTCAGGGCCGAGCTTTACTTCCAGGGCCTGGCAGACCACATCAGCCGGAGGCCACAGCCCTCCTTCTGAAGCCTAAATCAAAGTAGCTGGAAGCAGGGCCTGCAGCAGGTGGGAGGATGTCAGACATGCAGATGTGGGTGCCGACGTCCTGGGGAAGAGGGTTGGGGCTGCAGGGCCAAGTATCTCCAGGTGATAGGATCAGCCCTGCGGGCAGCCAGATGTAAAAAGCCTAGGAATTAAGAAGGAAAATGCTGCACTGGCAGAGGAGAGGCAAGGCAGGGGGAGCTGATGGAGGAGAAGCACATTCTGGACTTTGGCCACAGGCAGCAGGAGACCCCTGAGGCAGGCTCCCTGGGGACGGCCTTCGTGGCCCAGCCACACTCTGCACCCAGGCACCCGCTCTCGCTGCTCCCCAGAGCCTCAGTGAACCCCCAAACGACCATCTGAGCAGACTCCCGGGGGAGGGGTGGCAGGTGGATGATGTTGAGATCCGAGCCTTGACAGCCAGGGAGATTTCAACGAGCAGCAGAGGCCGGAGGAAGCCACTCCAGGTGCAGGTGCAGGGACAGGGACAGGGGCAGGTGTGAGCGAGGCCCAAAGGGAGACCAGGTGCTGAGCAGGCTGGAGGACCGCGGGCCAGCATGTGCTCCCTCCCCACCCTCTAACCGAGCCAGAAGCCCACGGCCAGGGGCCCGGGGAAGTGCAGTTTGCAGGAAAAAGGCAGGAGGGCTAGAAAAGAGCACTGGCAGCACCCCAGGCCTGCAGGGCGCCCCACCACCCCCGCCAGCTCTCGCACATTCCTCCACTCCCCAAACACGCACCGAGCACCCACTGCAGGCCAGACACTGCTGGGGATCCAAGCAGACAGGCAAAAATCCCTGCTCTCAAGGAGTCTGTGTTCCAGTCGGGAGAGAGAGTAAAACAAACAGAATGTCAGTGCTAAGTGCTGTGGAGAAAGATACAACAGGATGGGGGGACGGGGGATAGGAATGCTGCTTTCTTCAGTGTGGTCAGGGAAGTCCCTCTGGAAGGATTCGACTAGAGACTTAAATGAAATGAGGGGGTGCGCCAGGAGGATCTTCGAGCAGTGTGCTTCAGGCTCAGCAAGTAGTAGGTGCAAAGGCCCGGGGCAGGAGAGAACTTGGATAGTCAAGAACTGACAACAAGGCCAGTGGCTGGAGTGGAGGAAGCCAGGGAGGAGGAGGAGGCGAGGGCAGGGAGGTAAGTGGTGTCAGATCCTGCGGGGCTTTGTGGTTTCGCTCTGAGTGAATTGGGGAGCCTGTACAGGTTTGGGCAGAAGGGTATGATCTGTCTTAGGTTTTGGCAGGAGGACAGACCGTGGCGGGCAAGGAGCCGGAGGCAGGGAGACCCCTTCGATGCTATTGTAACCTTCCGAGCAGGAGCTGATGGAGGGTGGGTTTGGGATGTGTTTAGAAGGCCGAGCTGACAAGACTCGCTGACAGATTGGATTCGGGGTGAGTTCCAGCTGTCTATTGCTCCATAACAAGTTACTCCCAATACTTGGGGGCTTAAAACAACCACAATCATTTTCTTTGCTCACGAGTCTGCAGTTTGGCAGGGCTCGACGGGGAAGGCTCGTCTGCTCCAGGTGACATCGTCTGGGACGGCCTGACTGGAGCCGCTGGAGCCACTTCCAAGACGGCTCAGTCATGGCAAGTGTGCGCGGCCGGGGCTGGGAGCTTAGCCTGGGCTGTTGGCCCGAGGTCTCGGTTCCCCCTCACATGGGCCTCTCGCGGGGCAACTTGGGATTCCCATGACATGGCAGCCGGGTAACAAGGTAAGGGGTCCAGGAAATATCCCGACCGTGCAAAGGTAGCGTAATCACTTGTTCTCTAAACAAGGACTGTATGAATGGCCACGAGGTGGAAGCTGCGAGGCTCCTTATGATCAAGCCTCGAGCCCCAGCACATCATTTCTGCAGCCTTCTTTTGGTCAAGCCACTCGCCAAGGCTAGCCCGGATTCAGGGGGGGAAGGATTAGATGTCACCTTCATCTTCCAGTAGGAGGAGGAGCAGAGATTTTTTGGCCATCATTAATCTGCCACAGGCTGAGAGAGAAAGGTGAGTCAAAGGTGACTCCAGGATTTGGGGGCTGTGCTACTTACATCCCAACTATCTTACCTCCAGAGACAAAGCTGCGTGACCTTAGCCAAGTCCCTTCCTCTGGCTGGACCTGTTTCTTCCTGTCAAATGAGCGGTTGGATCAGAATACAGCTGTTCCTCCAGCTGCGTGCATTTGCCACAGGGGCTGGGAGTGGCCTGCCCTGTGGGTTCCCAGGAGACAAATGACCTCTCCTCCCAGAACCTCGACTGGGGCCTGAGGCTAGGGTTGGGACAGCTGGACTTGGGATGCACCACCGAGCAGAATCCCAGTTCTCAGCCGTCCCCCCAGTATCCTCCCTCTGCTTCCAGGCTGGGCTCAGGTGTGCCCCGCAACAGTGGACCCAGCCCAGGCCACAGCCCCCCGAGGTCAGGAAACAGGTAGAAGGGCCCAGCCCATTATTGCCTGGTTATGGTCTCCAGACGTCAGCAAACCCTTATTTATCAGGGCAGAATCGAGCATCAGGAGACCCAGAGGCAGTCAGCCAAGCCCCTGCCCGTTGCTTTCCATGCCCTGGGCTGGGCAGCCTGGCGGGGACTCTGACATGCTATCCCTGATGCAGAAGAGGGTCAGGAGTGGGGTGGCCGCAGTGGCTGTGAGCACACACCTGGGGTGGCCGAGAGGTATGCAGTTCTCCCTTCTGGAGGCAAGACTGGCGGAATGGGGACCCTCAACTGAAAACCCTCCAGCCCAAACCCTCGTGTGCCCCTGACTCTCCCGGAGGATATTGTTAAAATGCTGAATCTGATTCAAAAGGTCTGTGTGGGGCCTGAGACTCTGAATTTCTAACCAGCTCCCAGGTCACGCCGATGCTGCTGGTCCACAGACCCAGGGTCTAGACTAGCCAGACCTGTGGCTTCCCAGGTGGACACTGCCACACAGGCTGGAGGGACCACCGTCTAGCCCGTGTGCTACAGAGGACATGAGCAGCAGCCACGGGCATGGAGCACCTGTAAGGTCACTGACCACCCAGGGGAGGAGCTATGTGACCCTGGGCAAGTTCGGGCCCTCTGAGTCTCTGTTTGCTCATCTGCAAAATGGGGAGAGGCCTGGAAAGTGGGAGAGAGAAGGAAGGGTTGAGGGAGGAGGGGCGAGGCAGGGGATGGGGAGGAATGGAGCACAGGAAGGAGAGGGAAGGATTGAAGAGGTAAGGGGGGGGGAGGAGAGCACAGAATGAGAGGGGGCAGTGGAGGGGCCTTGAAGACAAAGGGATCTAGCAGGAGTCCTAGCTGGGAGCGAGTGTGAGGAGGGGATGAGGGGCTGGGCGGGAGGAGACCCGTGTGAGAGGAGGAGGTGGCAGGGGAGGGTGGGCCTGAGGGGAGGCAGTTTCTCTCACCTCACCCCCAGCTCTAAGGCACTGGGGAGAAATGAGATTCTAGCTGCAACCCTTCTGGGAAACTTCTGCTTTTTCATTTACGAGGAAAAAGTGGAAAAATGACCAGGGGAGGTGCTGCTGTTTTTTTAAGCAATCGCAGCAAAAATGTCACCACTGGGAGTGTAAAGCCCATCAGGATGGTTCAGTAATGGCCTGGCCCTGGCCGCCTTCATCAGGCTTGGCCGCCCACACGCCTCCCCATCCCTGGGCCATGTTTCACCCGGGCCCTGTGGCCCGGACTCGCCTGAAAGCCCATAATGAGCTGCAGGATGGATGTAAACACCCACCATTGGTCATCTTCCCAGCGAGACAGGCCCTTCTGATGCGAGATCCAGAACCTGCAAGACCTGGACCCTCCCACCCCAGTTCCATCACACAGCTCCAAGTAGGGAAACTGAGGCACGGGACTATTTCCCACCCCTTTATGGACCACCAGACTTACTCACTGTACGGGCTTTCCCCACCCACTCAGGGGGCTGCCGGGACCAGAGTTGTCCTTGGGTTCGTGGAATGACAGTTTGGGGCCTCCTTGAAGAAAAGAGAAATGGGTATCTGTGCCTTCCTGTAGCCCATGCCCCATGGAAGCTTTCTCTTTGTATTTTTGCCAGAAACAGTTCCTTGTGGGGTGAGGATGCCGGCAGGGAGGGAAGGTGAGGCCCTGGGAAAAACAAGGGAATGAGGTCCATGCACTGCCCAGGTAGGGGCTGGCATCCCAGGCCTCGCAAAGGTGCCAGGGCAGTGAGGGCTCGGCATTTGCACGGGGTATGAGTGAGGACTCTGTGCCGAGAACGCCTGCCACGCTCAGGTCGGGGCTGGGCTTTGAGTGGAAAAGGGGGTCTGTGGCAGCCCATCCCCTCCTGCACGGGACCTGGGGTAGGTTGAGCAGCCCCTGCCACATCTTGGCTCACACTGCACTGTGGCCTGGAGTGCCCTCTCCCTCCTGTGCAGTTGTGAGTTTGCTCATCCTTCAAGGCCCAGCCCAGGTGCCACCTCCTCTAGGAAGCCCACCGTGAACCCTCCAACCTACTGACTCCCACCTTCCCTGACCTGCCCAAGCCAGCTCATAAATGGAATCCTGTCTGTGGAAGAACCACAGAGTACCCCGTGGCCAGTCTTGTCTCTTTCTCTAAACCACCAGAAGCCCCTGAAGGGCAGAGCCTGGCACTCGCCATGGCTCATGTGAAATTCCCTCTTCCTGTTTTGCAGGAGGGACCTTCCAGGCCCTGGTCCCCACTCCGTGCTCTGCGAGCTGCTCCCCCCCCACCCCCAGCCCACCACGGCCCTTCCCCCCAACACGCTCTGTATCTTAGTTCTTTATTTGTTTACTGTCTCTCTCTCCTGACCAGAATGTAAACTTCATCAGGGCGGCGGTTTTTGCCAGGATTCTTGCTGCTGTATCCCTGGCGTCTGGACTAGTGCCTGGCACAGAGTAGGTGCAGAATAATTGTTTCTCACATCCTGTTCTTCACAGAGTGAATTTACACCGTGGAGGTTTTCTTTCCCTTGATCCAAAAAGCGGGGTCACACAGGCAACTGATGGGCAGTGGTGTGTTCTGCAGGGAAAGTGCAGGGGAGAAGGGAGTCCTTTCATACCACAGTGGGGTCTTGCCCCCTCCCTTTGAAAACCTGAAAACGGGGGGCTTCTTCCTATAAAATTCCCTTTATCTGGACCGCGAACCCTCGGAGAGCTCCAAACCGATTTCTGTTGTTGTTCATGTATTTTGCTTGGACACATTGGAAAATATTTAGAGAACAATCGCCTTTTTGAAATGAGAGAGTACAGTGACTTGCCAAACGTCACACAGCAAGTTAGGGGCCCAGCCAGAGCTCCGTCCCCAACCCCAGGGGGAGGGCGCTCCAGCCCGCACTGGCTCTCTTCCACCACCCACTGAGGCTGACGGAGGCAAAAGAGGAGGAAATTAACTGACTTTGGGGTTTTGCTCCAAAATAAAATGTGAGGGTCCGTGATGGAGGGTGCACCTGCCGACCTCGCCTCCTGGCTGGACCGGGGGCTTCAGCACTAATGGAGCCGGTTCTCAGGCTGGGACTCCAGCTGGAGGCAGAGCACTGGGCCTGGTCCCCGCGCGCTGGCAGCTGCCGCGGCTCCAGCAGAGCCGGGGTGCAGCTTCGAGTCTGCATTTCTAACAAGGCTGATGCTGCTGGGAGGGCACCGGCTCTGAGAACCACTGGCTGAGACCTAGATGGGGAGGGAGAGAGGCGTGAGGGCCTTTTGCTCTTTATTTATCCACTTCAGTGTGGTTGTGAATGTTTAAAAGCCGTGGGCATTATTTTTGTAATAATTCTTCAAGTTTTAAAAGAAAACGAGCAATTCATGCGTGGTGTGAATGGCAATCATCTATTCAACCCAGCAAGCATTTATTATGTGCCTACTGTGTGCAGGGGAGAATTTTAAATGAATGAGACACAGTCCCCACTGTCTGGACACTGAAGACTCAGGATGGGGAGTGAGGCAGATAAAACAGCATTCACAGAAGGGAGGAGGGACTGTGCTCGTGTTTACAGGTACAATGGGAGCACAAGTGGCAATTAATTCCAGCAGAGGAGTTGGGGAACGCTGCCAGAGGAGGTGGCGTTTGCGCTCAGCCTTGAAGGACCCGAGCCGAGGGGACAGCGTGCAGAGCTTGAAGCAACACGGTACCTGCATTTTTAAAGACCTGGACCAAAGCCTGGGGTGCCCGGAGGCCTCCGGATGGGGGATGGAAGGCACTGGAGGCGGGCCAGAAAAAGAGGCGATGAGGCAGAGAAGCTGGAGACCAGGGAGGGTGATGGGGTCCTGGGTTGGGGGACAGTGGGAGAGCGGGCAAGGAGGATGCCCCTTGTTGATGCCTTGGGACGGGAGAGGAGAGGGAGAAGGAGGGGCGAGTATGCTCTGAGGTTCTTGTCTTGGGGGCTGCAGTGGCACCATGATCTGTACCATGTCACCCTGCCTTATTTCTCTGGTCACAGTCGATTGGTTCACTTCTAGGCATGTGATCCAATCAGGTGGCGGGGTGATGGGTGGGGGAGACCTGCTCTAGAGGATTCCTTGTAACATATGTATAATTAAGGGCTCAGCCCTGATACACCCACCCTCCTGGTCCCAGCACAGGACTGGGCACTCAGCATGGTATTCATTGAAAAGGAGGGCAGAAGGGCTGGTGCAATCAGGGAGGGCTTCCTGGAGGAGAGAGTTGGATTTGGATGGGCAGAGGGAAGGGCAGAAGCCATGGAGAGAGCATAGGGCCAGGCAGGTCCTTTAAGGCCATCATCACTCCCTCTCCAGCCCTCTCAGGGCAGGAGTCCCTGCACCTCAGAAGGAGCGTTGACTTCTTCACCCACTTCGCCCCTCTGGCCTGGGATCTCTGAGAGCAGCTCTGGCAGAGGGTATAGCCTCCCAGCAGCTGAGGAAATGAGGCCAGGGAGAGCAGCAACTCGCCTCAGGTCAAAGAGCCAGTTAGTGGCCCTGCAGGACCCCAAATCCAGGCTCTTTCCCCTGGGGAGGTGATCAGGGCTGGCCAGACCTCCACATGGGGCAATCTCCCAACCTATAGGGACACGAGGACCAGCCCAGAAACGCTGACTCAGAGCCTTGAGCCCGGGTGCTCTGCAGACCTGGTGCAGGCCAGCCCAGAGTCGCCTTCAGCTCCAGCCGAGGCCCCATGAGGTCCGGGAGAGGAGGCTGGGCCTGGGGGTGAGGGACAGGAGGCTAATCGTGCTATGACCTCAGGAACCTCAGACCCACGCCTCCCGCCCCCATCCTAGCGACCACCCATGTAGCCTGGGGGTTCTCCAAACCCTCCCTCCAGAGCTTCAGCCACAAGCTGCCAGCCCCGTGGGACAGGGGAGAGGGCATGAAAGAGGCCCTGCCGGCACCAGGCCCAGTGTCCACACACCTGTCCTCGGTGGCGGGGATCTGCATGAAGTGATCACGGTGACAGGCATCGGGTGCCCAGACCTGCAGACCAATCCACCAGGACATCAGGCATGAGAGTGTGCTGCTGCAGAAGTAAGATGCAGACACGTCTACAGCTGGCGCCACCCCAGATCAGGATTCACCCCGCTCTGTGACCCATCCAGGCCTGGGTGGCGGCAGGAAACACTGCCAGCTCCACCGTTTCCCACCTCCCTCTGCACCAAACCCAATTCTCTCCATCCTCTTTCTCTCACCAACCAGGCCCCCACCCCGACCCCCACCCCCACCCCTTGCTTCCTTTTCCCTCCTCTCTCCCATCTGTCTCTCCCCTCCCTCCTCCCGTGGTTGTTCCTGAGGGTTAAGCATTGCCCTCCAGCTGTGTTCCCTTCCTAAACACCCCTGGGGAAGTTCCCAGGGAACATCAGTGACTGACCTTGATGACAGAGAGAGACCTTAGCAGGCGAGCCCTGACAGGAGGAGAGTGAGAACACAAAGTGGGGGGAGGGTGGAGAGCTCCCCCATCCTCAGCAGGGGGTAGGAGGTCCAGCAAGTGGGACTCCCACCTGACCTCCCTGAACCCTGCTTCATGAAGGCAGCGGCAACAAGAGGAGAAGCGGACAGAGAAAGGGGAGGCTGGGAGAGCTGAGAGTGTCAGCACCTGCCCTCAGGGAAGGGGTGGGGCAGGCAGGGAGAAATCTGGGCTGACCCAGAAGTTCAACCCCACAAGCACCCAGAGCCCCGCCCTGGCAGGGGCAGGACTGGGAGAGCCAACTTCCTCCCCATCCTTGGGCCTGGAAGAGTCTGCTGCCTGCCTAACAAGATGCAGCAGGTGGAATTAGGTCACAAGGTGCAAATGAGGCCCTTCACACCGCGAAGTAGCCAAATGTGGCAGGGACTGGCCCAGAGCCCCTCCCGCATCTCCAGAGAGGCCCTGAGCCCCCTGGGTCCCCGTCCCCCACCTGGGGAGCCTCAGGTCACGTCACCGCTGTCCATCCCCCAAGGGCCGCCTTCAACCTGCACACCCCAGCCCCCGGGCGGCTTTCAAATTACGTCAAGATCTCCTACGTCGAACACCAGCCTGCCGCAGCCTACAGCAAACGCGTGGTTCACCACACGCTTGCACCACCATCTTCCACGTGTCTACAAATGCTATTGTGATTAATAAAACACAAACTCATCCAAAGCATCCCGAATCCGTGGTGGATTTTCGTCGTCGTGAATTTCCCACACACAGTGACAGGTTACCGAAAGTACAGTGGAAAGCCTTTGTTTTCAAACAAAGTCATGCCCGTTTTTTATTCTTTTATTTTTTTAACTTTTTTATTATAGAGAATTTCAAAAATACACAAAAGCACAGAAAATAGTCTAAGGAAGCCCCAGGTACCCAGCACCCAGCCACAACCATTATCAACTCGCGGCCAGTCTTTGCGGCTACACCCCCAGCCACGCCCCCAGCCCTGTTATTTTGAAGGAAATCCCAGCCATCACACCATTTCATCTGTCAATATTTCACTTCATATTTCTAAAAGATAAGGACTCTTCATTTTTAAACAGAGTCAAAATACCATTATCACACGTAATGGTAAGTCTTTCATAGCCAGGCAGTGTTCACAGCTGTTGAAAGTTTTTATGTCAAATACGGATCCTCATATTTGGAAAGGCAGGGAGCCACTGGCCTCCAGGTCTCCCTCTCATCTGACTGGAGCTGTGCGTGCCTCTTAGTCCCCATCCCAATCCCTCCTCCAACACGGCAGACGGGAGCAATCTCAGGCCAGAAACCCGGTCAACATCCTCTTCTTTCCTCCAACCCGCAGGGGAGAAGCGGGTTAGGACCACTGCTCGTGGGCTCCACGGTGGATGCTCCATAAATGTTTGTTCGGTTGCACTGAGTTACACTCTTACGCTGGCACACAGCTGGGGGTCTAAGGCCTCAAAGCTCAGAGGCAGTGAGAAGCAGTGGACACCCCACCCCCCATAGCAGGAGCAGACCCCGCAGGAGAGAATCCAGGTGCAGACACTGGAGTGGGGGACGAATGAGAGTCCCCATCCTCAGCCACTCTCCTGAAGGATCTTGCCTGCCTAACCTCTCCCCAGCTCCATCAGGCCCTGTGAGAAGCTGTCCCTAAGTACCCTACTCTCCATGCCATCTAAATGCACCTCCTCCAGGGAGCCCTCCTGGAACCCACCTACCACTGAAGGGCCATGACCTTTGTCCTTCCTGTCCTCTGGACTTTGTCTGGCCCACCCATTACTGTGCATCATTTGCTGTGAGCTCCTGAGGGGGGGAACCTTGCCCTGTCCATCGCTGTATCCCCCACTGTGAGCTCTCCATAACTGCTCACAGCTGAATGAACAGCGGACCATCTGTCTACCCTGACATAGTCCTTCTCCTGCCCACCCTTACTGATTCTCTCCACCCCTTTGGCCATTTTCTCACTTTTTAAACCAGGGCTCCTTACCCACAAATCCATTTATTTTACAAACTCTAATAAAGCCCCACTGCATGCCAGGTGCTGGGCTGAGCCCTCGGGGTCGGGGGGTGGGTAGAGAGAGGAGAAGGTGAGATCAGTCCACCCAAGGTGAGGTCAGCGGAGGTGCAGTGACAAGGACACCATGCCTCTGTAGGCGTGACTGCAGGCAGCTTCTCCACACCCTCCACACAGGGTGGGCCCTACGACCCCTCAGCTCACACGACCCACGAGGCCTGGCTCTGCACTGCATCCAGGTGTTGGCCACTCAAACCTGAATCGGATACTCGGGCCTGTCCTGGCAGAGATCACACTTAAGTTGGAAAAATACTTTCACATCCACATCTCATTAAATCTCAGGCCAAGCTGAGGGTGGAGCGGGGCTTGGTGGGATTAACAGGCCCAGGTGTCAGTTGGTAAAAGTGAGACACAGAGAGGTTGTGCCTTGCCCAAGGGGCACACAGCCAGGCAGAGAGGGAGAGAGCCTGGAAACAAACCCAGACTCCTACACCTCTCAGTGGTCCACACAGCCAACCTCCAGGGACCGCACTGAGCGGAGACCTGGCCCCACATCCGCCATGCTTGGTCTGGCCCCTCCCAAGCCCCCGTGTCATCACCCGGAAAAGCCGCCCTCCTCCCTGCCTCTGGCAGTCAAGAGAGTCGGGAGGGGCGCCCAGAACCCCCCAGTATGGCCTTCTTTTCCCCAGCTCCTCATATTACAGTTGAAGTAGCTGAGCCAAGATGGGGAAAATGCCTTGGCACTTATTGAGCACCTACCATATACACCAGGCTTCTTTATATCCATTATCTATTTAACGCTCATCACACCCCAGCAAGGCAGACCTTAGGATCCCCATCATTCACATGAAAAGGGGCTCTAACCAAACTGAGCCCCAATATTTCTGTAACCTCAATGGCCAGAAGTGGGAACAAATTTCTGCATCAGAGCTGTCAGCAGTTCTCTGATCCATGCTGTGGAGAGGGGTCTTTTGTTCTGAGAAAAATCGTTTAGTAGGTTCTTTGTGTAAAAATGCAGCCAAACTCCTCTACTTGATTAGAGAGGATGGATCTGATGAGAAGCACATGATTTTGGAGGCAGTGTGGCCTCTCTCTCTGTCTCTGAGCCCAGCAGAGGTTGGGGGCCTGGGCTCTGGGTCCCAGGACCTTGGCCAAAGGGACTCTCATTAAGGGTCTGAGCAGGCCCTACGGCACCAGGTCCGAGGTAAGGTGAGAGCCGCCCTGAGGGAGAGGGGTTGGGGAGGCGCCCATGGAGACACGGGGCCTTCAGACCCAGGATCGGGCACCCACTGACCCATCTTCCTTCACCACTGGCTGGGCTCCGAGGAAAGCTTGCTTCAACTCCTGAGCCTAGTCTTAGCCAGGCTTTGTGAGTTACAGGAATTGGGCCTGACTCCCAACTTGCAGGAAAGGAGTTTGAAGAGGAAGGAATTGGTGTGAAAATGCCCACAGTGAGGAGGTGGCAGGCAGAGCCCAGGCACAGCCATCATCCAGAACGAGATGCTGATGAAGACACTACCACGGATTTGGGGGATGTGCAAGAATTCCCTGAGGATCCCCAGAGCTACTTTGGAGGGGAACCTGAGAAAGACTGGACCTCCTGCCCACAGCGGGAGGGGCTCAGAGTATTATTGTCTGGGCGTTGATGGAAGCCCAGTCCCGCAGACTGGAGAAGTGGGAGGCATCTGGTTACTACAGAGGAAAAATTGGAGGCCCTAAGAGGCGAGGCCGGTTGCCCGAGGCTCCCCAAAGTCCCTGCTCTCCCGCCTGGAACAAGGATGCCGCTGTCCTGCCTCAGCTCCCCGCCCGGTCCTCATTAGAACCAGAGCGCCCCCTCTGGGCCAAGCGAGTGATTGGCGAGTTCACTTTGGTCACCATCTCCTCGCCTCTCAATCAGAGGCTCCTCCGCCTCAGGGACCCGGGGTTCTTAGTTGGGGGCAGCCTGCCCCGACACGTGTGTCTGCCCTCTACCTTGGCTCTGATTGACTTCCTACTTCCCTGCCTGTCCAAACAATAATTAGGATCCTTTTTTCCTTATTAAGCAGCTGCTGCCATCACCACTTCCTCCTCTCCTAATCACGTTTCTCTTCCTTCTCTTTATCCTGGAGGCAGGTTTCTGACAAGTCGGCTGTTTCCATTTCCCTGCGAAAAAGGCGGAAGGATGTTGGAGAAGGAGGCTGGGGGTGGTGGGGAGTTGGGGTGGCTTTCTTAGAATATGAACAGGGTCAGTTCTGCCTTCTAAGGTGGACCCGTTGTAGATGGAATAGGTCACTTCCAGTCTCTCTGCAGGGAAACTAGGAGAGACCCTCATGACCCCATGGCTCCCCAGCTCACCTGCCCCTGATGCCAGAATCCCCTCATTAGAGATTCATCCCTTTGAATACGGCATGTTTAAATACAAATATTCCTGCAGGGAGACTAGTTAAACTGCCACTGTGATTTCTGATAGACTTCTGTGCTGATCCCCTCCTGCTTTGCCTGCCCTTCCCTGCGCCGCTCTGTATCACAGTGGCTGCCCCCAGAAAACTACATTTCCCAGGCTCCTTGCCTACTGGCTTCCTGTCAGTTTCAGCCAATGGAAGCCACTGGCTGGAGACTGGTGGGAGGGAGAAGAGGAGAACCCAGCATATTTCTTCCCTCCCTCTGATTTGTGGTGTCTTTGCCTGTGGCTGCCTCTCTGGCAGGGGCCACATCACTGCTGTGGCCTCAATTTCCCCAGTTTGACCCCTACCCTTGGGCAGCCCCTTCTCCACATCGCACCTCCCACGGGGCAGCCCCAGCTCCTGGGCTGGTCCCATCACCTCTTTCCCTTGTGCCTCCATCCTAGCCTGGGGCGGATTCCCGCCATCAGCTGCCTCTGGGTTGTTCTCTCACCTCCTGTTTTAGCTCTTCCAGGACCTCTGCAACTGGTTCTGTGTATTTTGTTCCCTCTATTGAACTACCTGGCAAAAGTTCCGTTTTCCTGCTTGGACCCTCACTGACAGAGCAGCTCACACTTAAAATGTGCAACATGGAACAGTCAATTCCCTCTCCCTCAACACGTATCTCTTTTCCTCAGTCTTCTCCAGCCCAGTGATTACCACTACTGTGCGCACAGCACTCAAGTCAGAAACCTAAACACCATCCTTGATTCTTTTCTCCATACATCCAATCTATTACCAAATCCATGTGCAAGTATGTCTTGCACCCTCGGTTTCCATCGACACCCCACCACCTCTCATTGGGCCTGTAGCCTCCCGACTGGTGTCCCTGCTTCTTTTCTTGCCTCCCCACAATCTCCTCTCCACACAGCACCCAGAATGGCCTTTTAAAAACAAAACTCGGATCATGTCCTCCCCTGCCTAAAACCCCTCAGTGGCACCCCATTTGAATCCAGACTCCTGTCCAGGGTCAATCAGGAAGTGCTCGTTCACATGTAATACCACCCGTTTCTGGCTAGCTTAAGAAAAAAGGCTCTGCTGGAGGTTATTGGGACCCTCAGAATTGATGGCAGGAGACTCTAGGCTTAGAAAACAGGCAAGAAGCATCTTTTGGCACGACAACCTGAACAGAACACACCCAAGGCTGCTAGGCCCCACTTCCCACATCATTGCCAGAGGGAGCCTGACTTTCTTCCCATCTTTGGCTACTTGAGACTCAAAGTCCAGGGCAGGAGGAAGCAGTCTGCCAAGTCAGGTCAAGTGCCATATCCTAGCCGAGAGAGAGAGTCTGGACCCTCTGGCTTCCCTCTCTCTGCCCCAAAAGAAAAGAAGGGTGGATGCTGGACAGGCAAAGCATGATAAATGTCCATAGGTGGCCTTCAGGCATGGCACAATCCAGCTTCTGTCTCTTCCTCATCCCCAGCTCATCCACTCCCCCTAATTTTCCCCACCGGGTTCACTCCACACCACACTGATTTATCAGTTTCTAAAACACAGCCAAGATCTTTCCTGCCTCTACATTCTCCATCAGGGCTGCCCCTTGCAGAGGAGCCCCATGACTCTGGCTGCCCACAGTCCTCTTGCTTGCTCCACTTTCCCTGCTGGAGGGGTGGGAGGGGTGAGGGACATAATCCCACATCTGGTAGGTGCCCAAGCCATGCTCCAGTCAGCCGTGGTGGGTGACCCTCATCCAGGCTTTGGGGCCAGCACATTTGCAGAGCCTGGGTGTTGTCAGGGTAGCCTAGGGCCTAGGGATGCTTCTCCCAAGGGAGCGCCCTCGGGTGCCAGCCGCACCCTTCCCCAGGCCCGGCATCTTCGAGGAGGTTCTTCTCCCAGAGGCAGGGCTTGCTGTCCTCAGTGGGCACAGGAATCCTGTCCCTCTGTGTTCCTTCTCCCAAACATGCCTCCTTCCGCCTCCCCCACCTCCTTCACCAACAGCTGCAAAATTTCAGCCGAGAGCGTAAAAGACAGGTGCTCGTCTCTGGCTTCATTCTTTTAAGAGGAAAAACAATGAAGAGACAAACCCTAGGAAATCAAGTGGAGAAAAAAACCCAACCCTGTGTTCCGGGGAAATGTTAAATCAGCGAATTGAAATGCCGGAGATGAAAGTGGGACTGCCGGGTGGAGCCTGTCACACCCGCGCTCTGACAATGACAGTTAGTGTTGGGGGGCGGGGGGACGCAGGCAGTGCCAGGCTGTAAGACTTGACATCAGCGCCCCATTCTGCTGGCTCCTGAGTTCCCTGCCCCCGTGCTCCCTCCTGGCCCCTGGTCCCTCCTTGTCTCCCCCTCCAGCTTAGACAGCATGGGCTGGGGGGAGCTCTCTTGCCTCTGCCCCTCCCCCACACCAAATTGCACTGAAGTCCCCCACCCCCACCCGTCATGTAGGAGAGTGTTCCCTAATGGTGCTGTGATACTGCGATGTGTAATAAGAAATTCATATTGGTCTTCCCCCATTTCTGGCACAGAGCTCCTAAACCCTTGGAATTTCCTAAGTGATAACAGCAACACGAGCATCTTTTGTCGTAATATTTGGTCTTTTGTCCTCAGTTCTTGAAGCAGCTCCGGGGCCACAAAGGTGAAGGGTGTCTTGTTACTTATAACAAGCCCCTCTCAACCCCACCTGAGTTTATGTTATGCGATGACTTTGGGAAAGCCCCTAAGGATGGGGGCTGGTTGCCAAGGGAGCCAACCACGGATTGGAGGGTTTCATCCGCCCCCCTCCAGGGAGGGGAGAGGGGCTGGAGATGGAGTTCAATCGCCAAAGGCCAATGATTTCATCAATCATGACTGTGTAATGAAGCCTCCATAAAAACCGCAAAAGGACAGGTTTGGAGAGCTTCCAGGTTGGTGAACACGTCTGCATTCCGGGAGGGTGGTGCCCTCCATGGGGACAGAAGCTCCTGACTCGGGACCCTTCTGAACCCTACCCTATGAACCTCTGTGTCTGACTGTTCATCTGTATCCATTAGAGTAAACTGGTAAACTTAAGTAAATGTTTCTCTGAGGTCTGTGAACTGCTCTAGCAAATTAATCAAACCAGAGGAGAGGGTTGTGGGAAACTCCAATTCATAGCCCATCGGTCAGAAGCACAAGTAACAACCTGGACTTGTGATTGGTGTCTGGGGGTGGGAGGATCTGTGGGACTGAGCCCTTGACCTGTGAGATCTGACTCTATCTTCAGGTAGATAGTGTCAGAGTTGAGTTAAGCTGTAGGACACCCAGCTGGTGTCGCAGAATTGCTTGGTGGTGTTGGAAAAAACACACATCGAAGATGGCCTCAGCAAGTTTGGCAAAGAGACAGTGGCCTCCTTGGCTCTCCAGAAATCGCCCCCCTCAGGCCTGGACCTCCTGTATGGGAAGCGGCCCCCCTGTCCTCTGTCCCAGAGAGAGTTTAGCCTTCAAGGAGGTGGACTGCATTCCTGTTTCCAGGGCACCAGCACTCAGCCCACTCGTCACTCACTATGACCAGAGATCCACTGGACACAGGAGGGTTCCAAATGGATTAAGTTCTCAGGGGAAAGGAAAGGAGAGAAAGAGGTGGCAGCAATCTGTGGAGAGGGGCCCATCAGATGTAGCTACTCAACCCTAGGCTGAGATGGGGTGAGCGGGGGAGCAAAGATTGTTTGGAGAGGAGAGCAGACCCCCCGACAGGCAGCCGGCAAGGTGGAGCAGGGGCCGGGGGAGGAAAGGGGGGTGGTGGGTACCCCTCCCTGGAACCTGAGCTGGACGCAGGCCTGAAGGGGACATGCGGGACCTCAGGGATGGAAGCTTCTGAGTTGGAGGGCAAAGGAAAGGCCTGCTGTCCACGCAAGCAGTTACCCCCACACCCAGACTGTTTTGTCTTCTAATGAGCCATCTCCTCCTGCACAGCATCTGCCCACGTGGGTCTGTGTGGAGTTGGTCTGTGTGGGAGCCTGGCCTCACTAGGGGGCTGTGAGTCTTTTAGGACAAAGTGGGGCCTTCTCTTGATGGGCCTGTCATCATGAGCTTTGAGGGAAAATAATGAGGGGACAAATTGCCTCCCCATATGGGTCTGACAAGGCCAGAGGCTGAGAGCATGGCAGCCAGGGATGGTTCTTTTCAGGGCTTCTCTCCCTTGAGAGCTAATAGCGGGCCCACCCGCAGCAGGAAGGCCACAGTGGAGCCTGCTCACACTCCTCTCTCCATCCTCCTGAATCTCTTGTTCTCCCAGCTCCCGGCAGGGACACCCAACCCCACTCTGCCTCTGAGTACCCTTGAATGAGGGGTAATCATTCCAGAGACGCAGCAGGGGATGTTTTGCTGCCCTTAGGGGAAAGGGAAATATGTCCAAGTCCATTTGTTTAAATTATTCAGCCCTCCAAGTTCCAAAGCTGCATGAAGAAGTGCCCTGGGCTGGCCTGGCCGCCTGGTTAACTGGGGTGGCCTGGGCCCATCAGCACCACGGACAGCACCCTGGGCCCAATCAGCCCCCAGGCACCTGCGTGCAGGCTGGAGGAGGGGGAGCGGGTGGCTCAAGGCCTAAGAGAACCCCACCTTTGAAGCCCTGAGAGCACGTCCCTTTCACTGCAGCTTGAAGGGACATCGGATAAGGAATGTCACCGCCGGGCCCAGTTGCCGGGTAATCAACCATTCTCGGTGCCCTGCATGGAAAGGCAATTAAAGCAAGGATTAAAAAGCCATAGCATCATTTAAAATCCAATAACACGGCTGGCCTGAAATGTGTCCTCAGTCTCTGGGGAGGGTGGAGGTGCGGTGTGGGGAGGTGCTGAGGGCAGAGGGATGCAGCAATGAGGGAAGAGAAAGAAGCAGGGAAGGAGAACGCGGTGGCATGGGAATGGAGAAGGTTTCTGAGGCCTGCATGCCTTCCCACCACATAGCCAAAGTCTTCTCACCCAACGCCTCACGTCTCCCTGGAAGCCCTCCCTGATGACTCCGGCCTTAAAGAAGTCCTCTCCTCTGGAGTCCAGTAGAGCTTACAACCATCGCATGGTATTCAGAGCTGGTTCCTGGCTGTTCATCCTTCCTTCGCAACCACAACATGTGCTCCTGCAGGGATGGGCTGTGCTTATGTCATCAGTGTCCCCCTCACCCCAGTGCCTAGCACAGAGCAACACTGGGGAGGTGATCATTAACTACTCATTGACTGGCTCATTGGCTGAAGCTTTTAACATAGTCCCACCTTGCCCCCCATCACCTTCCCCAACACAGCAACACCATGCCTAAAACGAGAATAACACAACTCATGGTCCTCGTGAGCCTGTGTGATAGACACAAAGCACGTCTGGCCATTCCCCTCTTTTGTTTCCCGTGTCTAAAAAGGGTTTGTGCACATTCCTTCATGTAAAAGCTCTGAATTTGCTTTTCATTCCTAAGAGATGCAGAGAATTTCTAATCTACTAAGATGACGTTAACCCTTTTCACATCAAATAAAGCCCTCCTGCAGGTAATCTTCCTGTCACGAGCTGACTGCCTTGATGTGACTTGGAAGTGAGTGAGGACACTCGTCTCCCTTTCATTTTCCATCCTCCTTAGTAAAACCCAAAACCAGGAGGATTCGGGTTTGATTGGAGCTGTTCTTGCAATTTATGCCTCCTGTCCCTTGAGAACTTACACGTGCCTATTTTAAATAAATCCCCCCTTTTTTCTCTCCTTTTTACAAAGAACAACTGCAAATCTTCTCTGAGGATAGCTTCTCTTTGGGGTGGAATTCAGTTCTGACAGTCAAACATCCATGAGACGGGCCCTGGGTGAATAATGATTCGATGAATTAGCTCTGTGATTGGGCCTTGCCTGAGACCCAGGGATGTTCTCTCAAAGTCCTGTGGTGTTTTTGGCTGCAGTTTCCCAATAACTTGCTTGCTCTTTCAGGAAGAATATTATTCTAAGAAGTGGAAAAGGAAAAAGAGGGGTGGATGCTGCCACAGGAGGTGAGGGTGAGCTCTAAAGCCACGTCTTCAGAGCTGCCCTCGGCAGCTCTTTCTGGTTTTAGATCTGGGTGGGAGTAGCCAAGATTGTCACCATCTAAACTGTACTCTCCAAGTTCACCCTGTCTGTGTCCTGGATTCTGCAGTGTGAACACAAGACTGTGTCTCTGGCTGGCCCTACTATCTGACTGGGATTTTAGGACCTGCCCATTTGGTGCATATGTCACTTAGATGTGGGGCACGAGAGACCACAAGGGTTCAGGACCCGAGGAGCATGCTCACTGTGGTGGAGCAGGTCTCTGCTCAGCCAGGCATCTCTGAAGGGGCTGGAGTTGTGAATGGCCCCTGAGCACCAGACCTGAGCAGCAACAATCCCCCTCGATTCCTGGGTGAACTCACCTTCCTCCACCACTCCCCACACTTCCCCAGACCCCACCTGGCCACCCAGCCCTAGCCCTGGACCACAGAGGAAACAGAATCCTCTCCCTTTCCCTGCCACTCACTCCAGAGCAGGCTGGGGGGACAGAGGCCTGTGTGACTGCCACAGCTGTCAACAGCAGGGCTGCATGTGGTCTGCTGCTCCCATTAGCAGCCACTGGCAGCTCCCCAAATCCAAAAACCGTCAGCCCAGCAGATGTGGGGAAGTCGATGACTGAGGTTCGCTAATGCAACGGGAGAGAAAAAGTTTGGACAGCTAGCTCCTTTTACTGACTCTACCCCGGCTTAGGCTGACACTTGAAATGACTTTGGCTCCCATCCACACAGTGTAAAACCTCTATCAAGACTTCTCTCCTCCTTAAACATGAAAGCACAAACTTTTCTCAACAACAGACTTCCTTAATCATTTATGAAAACGTGTCAGCTCTCCCTGCCTCCTTGTTCCAGCGCCTCGTACCCTCGGATCAGGGAGCTGGGAGCCGCCTGCCCTAAAGGAGTTGAAGAGAAAGAAGACCCTTCAGCTTATGAAAGGCCAACCTTTCCTTATAATTAATTCGTCACTTCCAAAGCCATCTGCTTTCTCTTCATGCACATCCATCATCTTCATAAAAATATAAATACATATATTTAAAATTCAATTAAAAGGTGTCACCAGCTCAATTCACAGAAGGAGCAGAAAAAGTAAATCCCACCGAAGTCCAGCCCACAGACCAAGCTCTTAGCACCTGCTTCCCGTCCCTGGAAAAAAAGTTATGTGGCCTCTTCTCGAAGCTTTATGGCTGCAGCTTTCACGATAAACTCCCATAAATAGAAAGGGAACCCAGAAGCAAGTTGGTGACTGGGGCATTTCTGGGAGTGTATTAAACCCCGGGGAAGTATTGACCAGGAAGGCGGCAGGAATGTGATTGCAAAGCTCAGCCGAGTCCCCACGTTCCGTGCACACCGTCAATAGTCCAGGAGGCTGAACTGAAAAGGAGAGCATTTTATAGGATTGTTTTGGGTCCAGGTTGTCTGCGCGCACTGAACGGACTCAACAGGAAATCGGAGATGCAGGCGTGTTAATTCGAGGAGCAGATGGGTAACACACAAACAAGGAGCTCAATGCGTTGGAAATTAATTCTGAGTGGACCCTCTCTGCTTTCGTATGTTTTCCTCTTCACCTGCACTATTTCTATACCAGAGGTTCTTGGCATTTGCTGTGTGTCATTTCTCAACGAATCATTTGTGAGTTCTCAAAAAAGACCCTGAGGTATAGAAGGAAAAGAATAAAAATACCCCATAGATGGCCAAAGCCTGTGTCCCCTGGGCCAGGGCACAGTTGTTGCCTAAAATACAACCCTCAGCGCTTCGCTTGCCCTAGTTTTAAATGCCATCACCATCAACTAGTATTTTTGCTCCTGAGCCCAGTGGCACACCTCTAGCTCTGTGAGGACACAATGACTTTAACCTGAAGGCGGAGCAACAGCTATTCTGCCCCTTCCCCACTGCCTCTGCCCCTGAGAAACTGGGTTCTTTGCCTTCCCTTGGCCTCCGCTTATGTGAGCAACGCATATTTCATTCTTCCCGGCGCTCTGGGCAAGCAGACCTTTGGGAACCTTTCATTTTTCATTTTTAGACCTTAAGCTTTGCACTCCCAGCAATCCCTGGGCTATTTTGGCTCATCTGAACTCTGTCTTCCTCTAGCCCCCATCCTCTGCCTCTTTGAGGGTGCCATCGGGAAAACAGGGCCACGTTTGAGCCGCCATGCCTCCCCCCGGGTGCCCCCCGTTGAAGCTTTCCTTCTCGACTGGCCCTTCCCCGCCCCCCACATCCTCCATCCCGTGTCCCTGGGATGACATATGCCCAGCAGCTCACCCACCATTTCCATCTCGTGGTTCTAACCTCCCCGCATCTTCTTGTGTTAGCTCTCTGTCCTCCCTGATGTTTGCTACATCTCCCAATTTAGTATCATCTGCAAATTTAATTAACATGCTGGTGCCTCCCTGTTCCGGGCCATTAATGAAGATGTTATGGCAGTCCCGGCAAACAATCTTTTCAAGGTCAAGAGCGGAGGAGCGCTCAATGGCTAATACCTCTGCTCCACGTGGGGGAAGAGGCCATCAAGTGCCCACATGTGGTTTGAGTCACTTCCTCTGAGTTTTGTGAACCTCCTTTCCCAGACTTGGGTTAGGTTTTCTGCCCCCCTCTGCCTCAGCCGCTGCACATCTGTGGCAATTCCCTTTGGGAGAATGAAGAACAGCAGACTGCCTTCCTTTTATTTTTGTCCAGTTTCTAGCAGAGAAACAGCCACTAATTGAGCATTTGTAGAGAGAGACAGCATAAACGGTGAAGACAAAGTGTCCTTATTAGGCTTGTTATCCACCCATCTCTTCATTTCTGAAGCACCCGCTGTGACAGAGCAAAATGCACGTCGAGGACCAGGGCGCCCGGCAGAGAGGGGAGAGAAGACATGTACCTGGTGGGACGGTTCCTACAGGGCGACCCACGCGATCTGCAGCCCAGGGGGGCCCAAAGGAGAGGCCCTTCATCCTTGCAGCTTGTGCCACTAACACGGTTGTGACCCCAGAGCAGACCTGAGCCCCCGTTAGGCCACGTTCCCCTCTGCATAACCAGGAGCAGCCCAGCGCGAGCCCTGCGTTGCCTCCCTTCCGCACCAGACTGCAGCAAGCATGCCGTAAACCGCGAATTGCTTGGATCAGAAGCACCGGATCCCAAGAGAGAACCAGGATAATGCTCTTCACGCCCAGAAAATTGATCCCGGGTTATTTACTGTTCCCAGCACTTCCCTTCTCCCCGTCTCTCACTGCAGGCCTGTCTCGGGTTCCAAGGCTTCCAATCATTTCTCAGACAGGGCGTCTTGAAGATGTCTCTGGACCAGAGCCCAGACTAGCCCAGCAAAGCCCGATGTGGAGGGGCAGCGGGAGCGGCTTCGTATCTCCCCTGTGCTTGGCGGACAGGCCCAGCCCACCATCTGCAGTCCTCCCTGGGTCCAAACCTCTCCAAACCTAAGAACACACGAGAACAAGCTGCGCTCATCCCAGCTGGTCAGCTCAGACTGCATCATATCAGACGCCTTGCCGGGGGATGGCTCAGGGAGAGAGCGGCAGGCTTGGAGAATTTGTACTGGCCTCTGTTAAGGGCCTTTCTCAGCTGTAGACATCCATTGCTCACTCATCAAACATTGAGAGGCAAGAAAGCACAGTGAATTCTGAAGCCCGACTCCTGACTTTGAATCCTGGCCCTGCCATTTTAGTAGCTGTGTGACCCTGGGCCAGTTATTTCACCTCAGTTTTCCCACCTGGAAAACTGACTTCGTGGGGTTGTTAGAGTTTTAAAAGCCGATAGGTGTGATGTCTGGCTGTTATTTATTACACGTCGAACATCTTCCAGACTCTAGACACTGTTGAGGTCACGGGTCAGAAAACTTTTTCTATAAGGTCCAGATAATAAATATTTTTGGTTCCGTGGGCCATAATGTCTCTGTCACAACTATTCAGCTCTGCTGTTGTAGCCCAAGAGCAGCCACAGACGATCCACAAATGAATGAGAGTGGCTGTGTTCCAATAAGACTTTATTTATGGACGTGGAAATTTGAATTTCATACAGATTCACATGTCACTAAATACTATTTTTCTTTTGATTTTTTTTAGTTATTGAAAAATGAAAAAAATTGCTCTTAGCTCACAGGCTGTATAAAAATAGGTGGCGGGCTGGATTTGCCCATATTCGGCTGCCCCTAGCCTAGGGGTTGGAGATGCAGATGCTGACGTGTCCACTGTAGGAGCCCCCTTGGGTGCAGAAGGAGCCTCCCCGGGGCCTCCCTGAGCGTGGGAAGCCAGTGGGCTCCTTCACGGCTCTCATGCTACTTTGCAACCCGCCAAGGTCTCTGATCTTGTCTTAAAAGCCCCTTTTGAAACAGTGGCAGTGAGACTCCGATCAGGCCAAGGTTAAGGATGGCGGTTCAGTTCCAGGCCCTGGCATTTTGAGCTCTAATTCCTCTGAGATCAGTCTCAAAGACTGTGGAGACCCAACGTGCAAGTCCAACAGCCCCCAAGCCTGTGCTGGAGGAGTTCCAACCTCACAACGGGAGTGGAACAGAGACCCTGCTGGTAGGAAGCCTCACTGAGTCGGGGTTTAGAGGTTATCTGGGTTGGGTTTGAAGCACTGCGAACATTTGTTTCTTGCAGAGGGGAAAAGCCAGACCAAAGGATGACAGGGGAGGGATTCTGGGACAAGAAGCAGCCCCCATCGGGAGGTTCCAGAGGGCAGCCTCTCTGGAAGCACTAATGGCCGATGAGGTTCCCCTGGGGAAATGGCCTCTGCCCACCCAGACCCCTGGGACTTCACGTCCCCCAGCCTCACCTCTCCCTGCTCGAACGCCTGCACCCCGCCTCTGAGTGATCTTCCAGCATGATGCTTCCGTCGTATCATCCCCTTCAAGGCACCATGAGGACACCAATTTCCTCCACCAACAAATCTAAATCCTTCTGCCCGGCTTCTAAGGGCCCCCACACTCAGGCCCCACATTGACCTTCTCCCAACCCACACAGGGGACCTCCTGTGACACCCCATCCTGTGCCATCCTCCCCACCTGTGTGTGCCCTGCATCCCAGAAGCCCTCACTCCCACCCTCTGCCACACCTGGCCATGTCCAGCCGTGACCCTTGCATGAAGAGAGCTTGCAGTGGGATCACAGAGGAGTGATTTAATAGTGCCTCAGTTTCCTTATCTGTAAAATGGAGGAAATAAGGGCACCCACCTGAGGTTTAATTAGAACATGCACGTCAAGCATTCCCTGAGTGGTGCCAGAGGCGCCACCATGTTCGGAAATGGCACTGGCCAGCAGCAGCAGCAGCAAGCCCTGTCTGACTCCAGAATACATCCACCTCTTCCCTCTTTGAATCTTTTGATTTACCATTCGAACGGCACAGTGATCATGAAAGCCTTCCTGGATAGGTGTCCCGTCTCCCCGTTTAGGCTGCCGTCCAGAAGCATGAGGCTTCTGTACTGCACACCTGATGCATTTCCTTGGCTCCCATGGAGCCTCTGGTTCTCACAGTCCTGAGTCTGGGTTTTTCATTAATTGATTGAAACACTGCCACACACTTCTGAGCCCTTTCTTTCGTGAGGGGCTTCAGGGGGAAGACTAAAGACAGGCCATTTTTCTAATACAGCCCTCTGACAGGCCAACAGAGAATCTGATCACTAAAGAGTTGGCCTGGAGATGCTCAACATCATCCCGTATTTAAGTAACAAAAAACAGGCTTTTGTTAAAATGACCCTCTGAGCAGCAACTGAGTTCTAAGTGGACAGGAGAGTGCCATCTGGGTGGGAGCTGGCCTCCACCCAACCATGACTGTTGCTCGAGGAAGAGGCCTTCCAGGAAAGCCCCAGAAGTCCACGGCATGGCAGGCCCTGCCTGCTGTTTCCATGAGCTCCAAGAATCCAGACTCCCCACCCGGAGCCCCCAAAGGTGTGGCCAAAGGTTAATGGGCTCCAAAGGGAGGATGGGAGGTATATAAGGGCCCATGACACCAGCCAGACACCAGAGGACAAGCAGAGAGAGACCCCACCAGGCCCACGCAGACCACGCTCTTGCTGTGAGTAGCCACAGAAGACAGTGGGTCCCTACCCACTGTCAGCATGAGCCCTAGGGCAGAAGGGTGGCACGAGCTGAGTGAGCTGGGGTGAGCTGACCCGCTCCTGAGCCCCCAGCTGATTTCCAGAGTGTGGGAGAAAGCCGCACAGAGTGAGCAAGAGCAGAGCTGCCCCGAGGCACGGAGGGAGGAGGGAGGAGCAGGGGGTGCAATTCCTGGCAAAAGAGAGGCTGTTTGGGGTGGGTGGGGTCATTGACTGCAGGCCAGGAACCCAGGCCAGAGCTCCGCATGGATGCGGGACCCCGCTGGGCATGAAAGCTTTGCTCTGGGGAGTTAAGGAAAAAAGCTGGTCCCTAGGGAGAGGACATGGCCAGGCAAGATAAGCCAGTCTGGTGCCACCATGGAAGGGGGTGCAGATAGGAGCCCCTCATCCAGAGCTGAGCACCTGGAGGCTGGAGCCCGTCCCTGGTGACGGGAAAGGGAAGTCAGCTCCTCACTCTACGATGAGAAGCTCTCTCCCACTCGGGCTCCCCGAACACAAACAAATGTAGGTGACAGGCCGACTGCCAGTTGGATCAGGAAAATGAGCAGCAATTGGATTTTGCCTTTTTTTTATTCAAAGTTTTTATTGATTCTTATGGAGTGAATTAAACGCGAACACCAGAATGAAAAGGGATCTATAGCACCTCCGTGAAGGAAATGGGACGCCATAAATGTGACACATCCGCCTCCACTGGGAGGGAGCGCGAGGCGCCAGACGCGGTGGGGAAAGGAAGGGAATGGAGGGGAGGTCCCCACTCCCACCTGCCCTCTGTTCCCTCAAGAGCCTCCTGGGGCTCGGGCCTCGGGGCTCAGTACAGGGCCTTGGACTCCCAGGATGGTCTTCAGGAGCGGGTGGTCCTTCCCACCCTCCTGGGAATTTGTAAGCAGCTGGCACGGGAAGCTCCGGCTGTCTGAGCTCTTGCGTTCTTGCTCATGGAGTTTTCACAAGATGGAGAGAGAAAGTAGGACAGGGCAGCAGGGTTGCAAGAAGGCAGAGAGAGTGTCTTGCTGAGAGGAGGTGGCTTCAGATGACTGAGGACACGGGTCCTGACGGAGAGGCAGGACACAAGCCTGAAAGATTCTGTCTAAAGGGAGAGTCAGGTTGGACCTGCAGAGAAGCCGGGAGGCCCCCCTCAGGGTGGGACCCTCTGCGATCAGTGGAATCCAGGCTGCCCCAGGGCTGTGGGAGCCCCGAGTTGACCCCGGAAGCTCTTTATCTGGAAACCTGCAGTCAGCCTCACCCCCACTGCAGCAGAGGCTGCCCCAGTCTCCCCTCCCTGCTCTGGGGCCTGGCCCCTGCGCTCCACAGTCCACCCAGCACAGGAACATCGGCGCCCAGGATACATTCAGCAGGCCCGCCTCTGCGATGCCCTTCTCAGGCTTCTGTGGGCAGAGGCAGCGTGGAGTGGGGTACCAGGATAGGCACCAGGCCTCAGGAGGCCAGGCTTCCAGCCCCCACTGTCTTTGAATGAGCTCCTTCACATCCCCAGGTCTCCTCCCCTCCCCAGATCGCACCTGCTCCCAGGTGGGTGTGAGGACCGCGTGGGAGAGGGCTTGGGATGGGACCGGGTGCACCGGTTTAAGGAAACAGCGGAAGCCAGCACCCAGCAGGCAGCACCCGCCCCCCACAGGACCGTCCTGAGCCTGCCTGAAGTCCGCCCGGCTGACCCCCTTTCTCAAGTCTCAGAACCCCTGCAGTCACCACGCCCACCTGTTCCCTGGCAGGTCTCTGTGCCCACCTTCCCACCACCAGCGGGGGACCCCGCACCCCACCAGCACTCATGGCATTCCCAGGGTGGGGAGGCTTGCAGGGAGGAGCTGCCCTCCCTTTTGTTTCTAGACGGTGGCCGACAAGCAGCTACACCCGCTGGTGCTGGGGAGGCCTTGTTCCAGAGCCAGTGCTGGCCCAGGCGGTGGAGACCCTCCAGCTCTTGGATGCTGCTCCATGCTGAACTCGTCCATCTGGCTCTGCCTCCACGTGGGCAGGGGGTCTCGGCCCGATTCTGTCTAGACCCGGGGTCTTGGCCAGGTACTCCCAAGTGGAGCCAGGGCCGTCTGGGCCTGGGCCCATCCCTTTCGGCATCCTAATTGGCTCAGGGAGCAGGGAGGGCTCCCTGGGTCTTGGGGCATAGTTCTGTTGATAATCTAGAGACATAAGATCCCTCCCACTTCACGAGCCCAGCTGACCCCAGAAGACCTCACCTGTAACAAAGAGAAGGCCCACAAGTGGAATGGTTCTTCCCCGGGATGTGGTGGGAGGCTGGGCGGCCTCTCCCAGGTGCTTGGTGAGTTCTCACAGCTCTAGGGCAGAGAAGGGCTCTGAGCTCATCTGGTAAAGCTCAGACCAGGCCCAAGTCCAGAGAGGCTAAGCGGCTTGCTCAAGATCACACAGCTACAGGTGGGGTGTGGGCCAGAGCTGAGGGCTCCTGCCTCCAATGCAGCAGTCCATCACTGCACCCTGAACTTGGTGACAGGCGCTCCTTGTCCTTGTCCAGCTCCAGGATGGTGTCCCGCAAGGCCGTGGCTGCCCTGCTGGTAGTGCACGTGGCTGCCATGCTGGCCTCCCAGACAGAAGCCTTTGTCCCCATCTTCACCTACAGCGAACTCCAGAGGATGCAGGTAAGATTCCCCAGGCTGCTTGCCTCCCCGGCACGGCCGAGGCGACACAGCCCTGCCCAGCACTGGAGTGGTGTTAGTCTCTCTAAGGTACAAGTGTCCCTTTGGTAAACCCACATTTAATCAACTCTGCCGGTGACACCGAGGGGAGCATGAAGAACTAGGACCCATGATAACCCCAAGCTCCAGCCATCTCCCTGGCACCTCCACGTCTTCACTAGCACCACAACGGTGTCCGTGGCTCCCGTGAGCGACATCCTATCCCACTGCCTCCCATCCTTCAGAGGAAATTTTCAATTAACAAGCCAATAAATATTTGTTGAGCATCTCTGCAGTACGAAGGGCCACCGGGGTGAGAGGCCAGACATGCAGGGCAGTCTAAGAAGCGCCCATCTTCAAGGAGCAGGCTCGGGAGCAAGACACAAACATATGAAAAATTCACTAACAATAGAAGACAAAAGGGAGATGTCACGAGGCAGGATATGATTAATTGTCCAATAAGTGATGCTGATGGTAAGGGCTGAGTTCCGGGAGGGAGAAATCACCGTGGGCTGGCGTGCATTCCAAAGCTTGCAGGAAAGAGGTGAGAGCTGAGCTGGGGGCCTTGGGAGAGAAGGAAGCAGGAATGGGTGGGAGCAAAGGTCCAGAACGGGAAAGAAGGTGGCTTTCCATGTAATGGTGGCCAACGCCTCCTTCTCTTTAGAGCCCAGAAGAAAACAAGGCACGCTTAACAGGCCTCAGGCAGTGGGGCCTAAGGAAAACTGGACAGCTGGACCTGCCTCCCTGTGCCTTTTACTTTAGATGTCAAGGGATTCTGAGTGTCTCGTGCATATATTTGTTTCTCCGAGGAGATGAAGAAATGGGACTTTCATGTCCCACCTGTCTGAGAGCGAGGCTCCAACAGGGACAAATACATGAGTCTGTTCTCTGGGAGGTCACGTGGCCCTGGTGCAGCCTCTGTATGTACACTCTGTCCCGGGCAGGCTTCCATGGACCCACTGAACCATCCTTTGCTGAGACAAGGCTGGACCCAGCTCCCCTCTTCAGGGACAGACATGGAAACTGATGGAGGAGATGCAGTGGGCCCTAAACACACCTTCCTCCACCCCTGGCTCCCTCTCCCAAAGAGATGACCAATTGTTCTAGAATCACAGCATCTCAGGGCAGGCTCAGAGCTGACTCCCAAGGGTGTCATTAGAGAAACCAAAGGAATGGGGTGTATCTGACATCAGTGCTCGGGGACCCGGCAAGCAGGAAGCCAGGCCAGATTTGGGACTGGACAGAAACAGTCAAACCCAGTAAAACATAAACTAGCAAAAGGGCAACCAGAGGACACTGTGCATCAATCTGCTCTGTGGTTTTTCTCCTCATAATTGCCAGGTGCCGGGGTTTTTATGAAGAAGCTGCGAACTCCTTCCTCCATAATTCATCTCCCTGTCTTGCCTCCTATAAATCACCGCCCAGGACTCCAGTTTCCGGGCCACCCCATGGCGCCCTCGCAGACTCGGCTGTCTAGCCACCTTTTTTATAGGCTAAGAAAAACACATTTTCACACTTAATATGCATGAAGGGCGGCCATTATTTTCAGCATTTTAACTTAATTAACAGTAACAATCTGAGCGCGGTGTTTGAACTGCAAAGGCACAGGTTCCTCCTCAAGCTGACCTGCTGGTGGGCAACTCCAGGGCCATTCTTAAGCCATGGGTGTCGGAGGCTCCTCGTGCAGGAGGCGCCTGGGAGAAGCGGGTCTTTTGGCCTGTGGGGGGCTCCGGCCACTTAGCACCCTGGGCAGAGACAGGCACAGGGCCACCAGGCAGCCGAGGGAGGGCCGGTTTTGCGCAATTTTGTGCTCTGCCCCCAGGAAAAGGAGCGGAATAAAGGGCAAAAGAAATCCCTGAGTGTACAGCAGAGGTCTGAGGAGGTGCGCTCTCTGGAGCCCGCGGAGGCCACAGAGGAAGAAGGAAATGAAGTTATCAAGGTGAGCAGATGGGGACAACGCAGAGAAACTTAGTCAGGGAATGGCTCCCTCGGCCAGCCACAGAATGTTCTAGGATACAGCTGTGAACAAGACATTCAGGCAACGAGCTCCATCCCAGGAGGGAGAGACAGACACGATGAGAAAATAAACCATTTTAGGCACCAATAAGGAGATCTGAGAGAGGTACAGGGTGGAGCCTGGGGGCACTGCTTTGGCCGGGCGAGGGGTCAGGGAAGGCTTCTCGGAGGAGGTGACATTTGATTTGAAACCTGAATGATGAGAAGGAGCCACCCATGCAGACAGCTAAGCAAGAACACCCCAGAAGAAGGAACAGCGAGTGCAAACGCCCTGCTCAGAAAGCACCTGGTGAGCTGGAGGCCCTCAAGGTCAGGGCAGGCTGGGACAGAGCAGGTCAGCAGGGCTGGGGGGCCAGGCAAGACATCTGGGATGCCACTGGGGTTCCAAGCAGGGAAGTTACCTGATCGGATTTAGAAAGATCCAGGGCAGCACAAGTGGAGGCAGGAGAGCAGTCAGGAGGGGGCTTCCGTCCTCGGGAGAGGGGAGCCCGGGAGATGCTGCAGCTCAGGACTGGGGCTGGCGCTGTCAGTGCCCAGTCAGGATGCACAGGCTGTGGGGCTGCAGAGAGCCCCGAGCTCATCTAGTACAGCTCTGTAATTTCACAGAAGCACTGTTCAGGCAATGAATACCTGCTGGGCCCCGGCTCGGTGCAAGGCACGTTTCTAGGCCCCAGGGACAGAGTGGTGAACAAAACAGACAAATCCTCTGCCCTTGCAGAGCTCACACTCCAGTGGGGGAACCCAAAACAAGATCCCGGAAGGACTGGCAACAGACGACAAACAGGATAAATGAGCAAACTTTACAATACGGCAGGTAGTGACAGGCGCTAGGAAGGAAAATAATTCAGGGCAAGGAGATGGCGTGGGTTGTCATTTTAAATAGGGTGACCAGAGCAGCTTCATGGGTGGATGGTATTAGTGCAAAGACCTGAAGAGAGCGAGGGAGTGAACCACAGGGATGTCTGGGGAAAGAGCATCCAGGCAGAAGGAATAGCCAGTGCAAAGGCCCTGAGGCAGGAGCAGGCCTGGTGCATTCTGGGAGCAGTGAGGGAGCTGGAGCGGCTGGAGCAGAAGGAGTTGGGGCGAGCGTGGGCAGCGAGGCCAGACTATGGATTTCATAAGCCAGTGTTTGGACTTTGCTCTCACTGCTGAGGTAGGAGCCCTTGCTGGCTTTTGAGCACAGGAGGGACATGATCTGATCCATATTTTAAAAGAGTCTCCCCAGCTTCTGTGTTGAGAACTGACTGGAGGGGCAAAAGCAGAATCAGGGAGACCACTGAGGAGGCTGCTGCAGTACCCAAGAAAAAGAAAGTGGCTCGGCCCAGGGTGGTCATGGTGGAGGCAGGGCAAAGTGGTCGGATTCTGGAAACATTTTGGAGGTAGAATCCCACAGGATTTGCTGCAAGAACAGATATGGGATCTGAAGAAAAAGAACAGTGAAAACTGAGGTTTTCGAGGTTTTGGCCGGAACACGTGGAAGGAGGGCTTTGCCGCTAACAGAGACAGGGAAGCCTGTGGCTGGCTGCAGGCTGGCGAGGAAGATCAGGAGGTCAGACTGGACTCGTGAATTGTGAGATGCCTGCTGGGCACCCAGGTGGAGACGCTGCGCTGGCAGGTAGATGCTGAGTCTGGACTTCAGAGGAGGCCAGAGCGGGAGACACAAATGGGGGAGGCATCAGCAGTGAGATGGCACTTCAAGCCAGGACAGGGAAAGGTCCCCGAGGGGGTGGGTGAATGGAGAAGGAAGGGCCTCAGGACTGAGCATGGGGCACCTCCCTGTAAAGGGACCTGGGAGGGGAGGAGACCGATACCTACAGAGAGACGGTCTAGCCAAGGTCACACAGGGGTCAGGGCAGAACCAAGTGGGACTCCACACCTTCCGCTTCCCACTGGATACTGACCAGTGATCTTTGCACCCCCTCGGGTCACCACGGTATGCTGTCCATAAACAGCAAGGTCAGAGCATGGCCAGGAGAGTGACGGGGTGCTGTCACTGCACTGGGGGGAAGAACTGGGAGGGGCACTCCTTGGGCTCTGGAGGAGGGAGCTGGGAGGGAGCCGTGCAGCTGGCACAGGGGGCACGCGCTCAGAACTGCCCTCTGCACACCCCCGAGGCACTAACTCCATCCTTCCCGGGGAGGCTGCAGCGCGGTACCTCTCGTCCCCTTTCCATTTCCCTAGAACCACGATAAACAGGCCAGGAGGTCCTTTCTGGACCGTCCAGTCCAGCCTGCTCATTTTCAAGTGAGGACACTGAGGCCGAGAGAGGCGTCACCGCAGCAGGGGAACGGCACAGCAGGGCTCGAACCCAGAGCCCTGCACCTGGAGCCCCGTGGAGACGCCTCTGTGGTTGCCCTTCAGGCCTCCCGAGCCATTTCCCACCCCCAGGGGGCCCGGTGGGAGGCGGGAGCAGGCCGGGGACTCCTCTCCAGAGAGGGGAATCTCTCAGTCGTTGCCTGGTTTGGGCAAGACCACTGACCCAGGAAGCTCTGGGGGAGACGGCGAGGTCAGTCAGTACCCTGGCTCATCCACACAACCTCTCCTGGGGTAGAGCCTCCAGACAGCTCCTCTGGGGTCTCACTCGTGCCCCCACAGTGCTAGACAGAGTGTAGCCTGGTGGTCGCAGGCACAGACCCTGGAGCTGGGTCCCCTGGGTGTACTGTCTTCTCCCTCTGCTATTTAATACCTGTGCGGTCTTGAGCTAGTCACTCGACCTCTTTGTCCTCAGTTTCCTCATCTGCAAAATGGGGACACAATAGTCTCTACATCATAGGGTTATTGAGAGGCTTAATATACATGAAGCATTTAGAACGACCCCTGGCACACATAAGACTCCACAGTGTTAGCTATTATTACTGGGGGTGAGTTCCCTCCTCATATGAAAAGCCAGGGCGGGTTCCAGCTGACCCCACCCCTCCAGTTCTGGTTTCTCCACCAGGCTGTTTGTGGATGCTCCTCCCAACAGGTCTCAGTGACTTCCAGGATCCAGCCCCTGGTTAGAACTGGGGGAGGTGCCAGAACTCCCATCTGGCCCTAGAAGCCCAGGAGCCCCCAGCGGATTGGGGAGAGTGGGGCCAGCAGGGTGGTATAGCTCCAGGCGGTCCCTCCTGCCACCTGTAGGGCGCGCAGGGGTTGACGGCGCTCTCCGTGCCTCTCCCTTCTTGTTAACTCTGCCTTATTTCACAGCTGACTGCTCCTGTGGAAATTGGAATGAGGATGAACCTCAGGCAGCTGGAAAAGTACTGGGCCGCCCTGGAAGGGCTGCTGAGCAAGATGCTGCTGTCCATGCAGGACGGTAGGAAGAGGGCGGGCACCTCTGCTGCTGGGGCCTGGCCTCCGCCCACCCTGTTAATACCGCAGGAGTGCAGCAGAGCAGGGCTTGGGGACGGCATTTGCACTTGAGAACATAAAGCTGTCTCCAGCAAGTGCGCCCTCCCCATCTTCGAGGACGGGGTCACAGAGTCACAGAGCAGGGTGGGCTCCGATAGCTGCTGGTGGCCATGGAGGCCCAATTCCCCAGCCGGAGGCATCTCAAGGCCCTGCCTCGATGGCTCAGGCCATTTCCCAAATGCCTTTCTGGCAGAGGGCCACAACCCCCCAAGCCTCCCTCTGCTCCAGGGATGTTCATTCCCTCCCAAAACTCCACCGAGGCTCTGCTTACTCTGAAGCAAAGCCTGATGCAGTCTGGTCACAAAAGCCTCCATTTTTTTCATCTGTTCTGCAAATCAAAGTCTTGAGCCCCCCTTTGGCCACACCCAGTTCAAGGTCTGCTCAGTTACTTGTGCAAAGCTAGGTCCCATCTGACAAACAGCCACTAATGACTTCTCATAGTCCCCAGGAGGAGGGGAGAGGGGCAGGGAGGAAGTATTGTTCGAGGGGGAGGAACTGGGAGGTTAAATGACTTGCCCCAGGCTACAGAGAAAGCTGGTGGTAGAGCTTCCAGAAGCCTGCGAAAACCTCCCATCCTGGGTGCAGCCCTCTCTCAGACCTGCAGGCAGGTGTAGAAGGCGGTTTCATAAGCTGACCTGCTGACACCACTGAGCTGCAAATCCCCTTTTGCTTTCTCCAGCAGCCAAATGACAGCCGCTCCAGGGTGAAGGTAGATGGATCTGGGAGCCCCACCAGAGTGAGGCCCCCGTAATCTGCATGGCCCATCAGCTGGGCTTGGAAGGAAAACCCCTCTCCCAAGAAAATCCCCTTCCAGCAAATAAAGCATGAAATATACAGAAACGACTCTTTTATTTAATATTTTAATTTCCAAAGGTCAAACTCAGGTCATGCCATAAAGGGGAAAAAAATAAAGCCCAGAAAGAGTTGGCCATAAATGCTGCATACATTAGCAAAACGTTTGCCTTTTGTAAGTCCTAATATTAACTTAAGCACATGGAATCAGAAGATTGGGGCCAGCCCTTCCTTTATAGGTGAGGAAACTGAGGCCCAGAGGGGTGGCATTTCATGCCCACACAGAGTCAGTGGCAGAGCAAGGACTGGAATTCAGGTCTCCTGAATCCTGGTCCACTTTCTGTCTCCTGATGAGCTTGAGATCTAATGGACCAGAGAGTTTTAAGGCCTCTGCACTCAACCCCTTACTGAGTAACTTCCAGCTAGCCCTTTAACCCCAGTGAGTCTTCACAAAAGCAAGGTGGTAGTATCTGCCTTGAGATCTGGGGACAGAGGCTCCAGCAAAGAGCAAATTACTATTACTATTATCAGCTTGTGACCACATGCTACAGCGTCCACAGCAAAATTACACAGCCAGCCCACTTATTTCTGCCTTCTAAACAAAACCGGATGGGAAATTTCACTCTAATTTAATTTTACATTAATGAATGTTCACTTATTTATAAACTTGGGCCATATAGGAACCACAGCTCCCTTGATCCATAGGTTACCAGGAATTAGACTGGGTGCCTGTTCTGCATTTCCACCCCCCCACAACCACTGCAAGGGCTTAGCCACAGATAGTGGTTACCGAAATAAGAAGACCCCAACCCATAAAAAGGACCCCGTTTGGGGTGCTCAGAATGCTCCCGAGGAACACGCAAACCTTACACGGGCCCCAGCCCCTGCATGCTGCACATTCACACAATTTCCAGTGCGTGTGCTGATCAACAGGAGCGCAGCTGTGGGTTCCCAGGAAACGCTGCCAGGACACCCACTAGTAAATGGAGAGAGGGCTCAGGGCATGTGGGGAGAGAAAGGAGCAAAGACACAGGAATCTATACAGCCACGATTGAGCCAGGACTCCTCCTCGCCCTTCCGAGTTCCACCACGCCAGCTACTCCATTATCAGGAACGCACTCCGAGGAGCAGAAAACAAAATGCTCACTGTCTCCTTCCATATGGAAAACAGATTTTGTGTCTTTTCCTCACCCTCTGCTCAGATCTCCTCCTATAGTGAGACCACCCTCCCCCAACACCAGCAGGGGGCGCCCATTTCTGGGGTAGGGGCCCCAGCACCCTCTGGGGAATGTTCCTTAAGATCCTAGGGGTTGTAGAGCAGCGTTGAAATAGGTGCAACAGAGGGAAATGAGACCCCCCCCCAGGAGACGCCCCGGGTGGTCTGCATTTTTTTTACTGGAAACTGGTCCAGTAACCACAGCACTGGGAAGTGCGAGCGCGCTGTCCATTCTGTGGAACAGCCCTGTTCACAGCTCAGCCCCGCAGTCAGGTTGTCCCGACCCTCACCCGGTGGCCTCTGATGTGCTTCTCGGTAATGAGCCGCAACAGGGACCCAGCCACCACCTGCATCTGTATTCACAGGGCCTCTGCCGCCTGTTCAGATGTGTTGGCTCCTTTCTTCTCTCATCTCTTCCTCCTGCCACTGTTCCATTTCTCACAATGGGCTCAGATAATTCTTTTTCTCCAACGAGCTCCTGCAGTTTCCAGGACAGCGGACTCGATTGCTTACAGGACATGCACAGCCCTGGAAGAAATCAAAACTGGGGGGAGGTTGGGGAGGATTCTGTGAGCTGAGCCAAGAGAAAATGACCATGTTTTCACAAAACAGAAGTTAAGAGAGACACACCTTGGTTAAAACTACCGAATGCCTGGACCAGGATCCAGCCAGCATCAGGGATGGGGCAAGAGACCAGACGAAGCAGTAGGGAGAGGACGCCATTCCTCCTCCCATCTCGCTGAGGTTTATCCAGCAGAATCCGCAGGAATCTCTCCAGACACCTGGCAATTACAGAGAGTTACAGATTACCCTTCTTCATCTGAAATGTACTTTACACTCAACAGGACCCTGGGCAATTACAGGCCAAGCTGAACCTCACTTCACAAGATGGAGATGATGAGGCATTTTCTCCGCAACCACATCGGCGGGATTTTATAATTACTGAGTTACATGGATTTGCCGTGAAATTGAATAGTTAAAAGCAAAGAGTAATTGCCTGATATCTGTACTCTGTAATTTAGTATAATCTAATCATGGACAAAGCCCAAAAGAAAATGTTCTGAAAGCATCACATTTTTCTTCATACACAATTCATTACTGACATCAGGAAATGTATTCCATGCCTCCAAAGGATCTCTTACTCACAGATATCAAAGTGTAAGAGTAGCCAAAAGAGCGAGAGTTTTCATTTTCAGCCAATTATGAAAAGCAGGTGACATTATTGCCCATTAAGCCCATTCTGACATTTCTCTGTGACTCTATTTGCCCCTTCATTGACCTAGAGAGATGAAAAGGGTGACCGTCCCCTTCCACAGGGCACTGAGATGAGGCACCAAGAAGTGGGGCGGTGCTGGAGCCATTCCAGTCAAAACAGGAGGCCAAGAAGGCACCCACTTTGTCCCCCTTTCCAATCGCACTCTCCCAGTGCCCCCTCAGCGGTGTGACGCCACCCATTATGTGGTTCAAAGGAAGCCCAGAAGAGCTGAGAGGGATGCACAGGGCCAGCAATGAGGTGGATCAAGGACAAGTCCACCGTCCCTGAGCATCTTTAAGGACCTGATAAATGTGCACAGGGCTTTTTGCAGGAGGAGAAGGAGAATGGAACCCACTAAAAGATTTATGGCTGTTATTATTATAAGGCTCCACTGAGACAGAGAGAGGTCAGCAGGACGGCAGGCCGTGTGGCAGCCCTCCGGGAATCCAGAGCATCTGCCAAGCAGCCCCTCACCTCCACTAAATGTGTGGATGTGGTTACTAAGTAGAATTAGACACTAGAGCTTGTTTTTCCTCTTTTGCCTTTAATACATCAGGAAGACCGACCACAGGCTGAGCTGCTCACCTTAAAAAAAACCCACAACAAAGTGATGAGAAAGGAGGGCATGCAGGGCAGCCATTGACTTTGCAATGTTGCCCTTGCCTTTAAAATATGCGTGCCCATACTCGACAGGCCCAGCCGAAGAACCGCATTGAGAGGGCCCGCAAGGGCCTCAGGGGCAGCTCCCGACACGAGGCGGTGGTGGCAAAGAGGCACGGAGGCTGAGCCCTCATGTGGGGGAGACGCGAGAGTCAGTGAAGGAAGCGTGCAGACCGTCGCGTGGAGAAAAGTGAACATCGACAAGCTGACTTCACTAAAGTGCGTAAAAGGGCCTTGGGGCGGAGGGTATTGACGGAGGACCGTGGAGGGTTATCGACACAGGGAGGGGCAGGACTGGAGCAGGGAGTTCAGGAGGAAAATGGAAAGGCCCGAGACCTGGGAGGAACGATTGACTTGTGAGGTTTTCTCTGATTGACTTTCTCAATCAGATTGTGAGGTTTCTTCTCGCAGGGGGTGGGGAAGGGAAGCACCAACTGGCAAAGATGCCGTAAATGGTGGCAACTACACCAAAAGTCTACTAAACTCAGCAAGACAAGGGCAGGGGCCGCCGGAAGCCACCGTGGAGGCAGAAGGGTGGACCACAGGGGTAAAGGGCCACTGCTGCAAACATGATGGGTTCTAGCCTGGAGGGAAGACAATGGGGTTGGGGGCGGGGGGTAAGGGGGAGGCTATGGGTCATTTGGCCCCAGCTGTGTGTAGCAGCAGCAGCGTCCCCAAACCCAAGGAAGGCTGACAAAGCCCACACTGGGGACCACCGCTGGGGGTGGCTCCAGTTCAGTACATATTTTTAAATCGCCCTGAGATCCCTTGCGATGAAATAGACCATAACTCTGCAAAATGCTGTAACGTTAACTTTGTTTAAGCATCGGTTTCAAGCCCTCTTAGAATACACAGGGCCAGTATTGATGCCGAAAGGCTCATTCTTTATCAATTGAACTGCACAGCTGCAAGGAGTTGCACAAATGTTACCGACTCATTTGTCATGCAAACAGTGCTTCAGAAAGAAATAAAATACTATTATGTGGTATATGTGTTAGGCAATCACTATATCAAATTCATGGCATTCCGTGCAAACACAGGCAGGGAAAAGGAAAACAACACTTGGTGAGAGAAATCACACCACATGGGAGAAGCTAAGTCAGGCAAGATGGGGAGGCTAACAACGGACGCCTGACCAAGCTGAGGCTGTAATTTTCTCAGCAATTGTGGTCCGTGTTGAAGACCCCTGTGGTCAAGCAAGTGGCAGGAATGCAAACCACTGGCAGAGGGGCCTTGCCCAGGGACCCAGGGAGGGCACGGGAGGGAACGAGGTGGGGGCTGGGCAATGGGACTGCAGGGGAGGAGGGGAACACAGGGGAAGAAGAGAACCGAATTAGCGGGGTAGAAATGGAACGGAAGCTACAGGCCGGCAATAAACGTTTGGGAAAGGCAGTTGATGAGGGACGTGGAAGGAATACAGAGAGGGAGACGGAGGTGGAAGGAAGACTATGAACCATGGCTCTATTTCCACTTGCCACCTCTCCCCACGCTTCCCTTAGGGATTTCTCGCTAAGAGCCTTCATGTAATCAAACAGCGAGCCCTGTGGGAGGTTCTACACAGCACTGATGCTGCAGAGACACGGGTTAAGTATAAACACTTAGGAGCATGTGCCAGCGCTGTCCTAAGCACCTTATACAAATTACCTCTCTAATCGTCACAGCAACCCTAGGAGGTTTACTGGCCAACAGGCTAGAAATGTTAATTGAATAGATCACACATCTAACGGTGGTGGAGTCGGGATTCGAGAGCCCCCAACCTAAATCCACCAGTGACACAGACTGTGTCTCTGGGGTGCTCCCCCACCCATCTCTCTTCATCCAGCCACACAGCCTCCTCCCAGAAGCCTGACCTGCCACCTGAGCCCAAGGGCGTTGGACTCTTCCGCCCCGCGGTGGCTGTGACGCGGTGTCCCTCTCCCGCAGGAGCCCCTCGAAGGCCGGGGTCCTCGAAGGCCGGGGTGCTCGAAGGCAGGGCCCGTACGCCCTCGGCGCTCAGGGGCGGCCACACCTGAGGTCGTATGGGTCTTAGAACAGGCCTGCGTCTACTCCACGACCCAAACAAGGCTCTTCCCCGAGCGCAGAAGGGGTCACACATCGGTCCCCAAGCTCAGGGAGAGGCAAAGGATCCCGTCTTCCCAGTCGGCAATGGCTGGTCTTGCACCATTGAGTAATTCATCCATTAAATCAACACGACTTTATTGAGCGCCTGCCACATGCCAGGGACCGCGCGAGGGGCGGAGGACTCGGAGATAAACACCTGTCGGTCTTACAGACGAGGAGAAAGACTGAGCAAGGAGGGGAAAGGAAAAAGGAAGAAAAACAAACTAACCAGCAAACAAAACCCCTGGGACCTCCCCAACATGGCGGCGATGAAGGCCGAGTCTGACCTCCTCATCATGGCCGTCTCATCGGGCGGGGCGTCGACCTCCTCAACATGGCGGCCGAGGCCGACCTTCCCATCATGGCGCAGGGCCCCGCCCGCCCCGCCGCGGCCGCCGGGGGGAGCAGTTCCGGGTGCGGTGCGCGCCGGGGGCGGGCGGGGGCGGCGTCCTGGCCATGGCCGGCCTGTCGGACCTGGAGCTGCGGCGGGAGCTGCAGGCCCTGGGCTTCCAGCCAGGACCCATCACTGACACCACCCGGGACGTCTACCGCAACAAGCTGCGCCGCCTGCGGGGCGAGGCCCGGCTGCGTGGCCAGGAGCGGCCGCGGGAGGAGGCCCGGCCGCGGAGCGAGGAGCGGCCGCGGGAGGAGGCTCGGCTGCGCGAGGAGGCGCCGCTGCGCGCCCGGCCCGCCGTGGCCTCTCTGCGGGCGGAGCCCTGGCTCTCGCCGCCGGCCTCGGGCTCGGCCTACGCGACCCCTGGGGCCTACGGCGATCTCTGGGCCTCCGCGGCTTCCTGGTCCGGGAGCCGCGGCCTCGCCTACCCCGCGCGCCCCGCGCCGCTCAGGCGCCGCGCCTCGGTCCGGGGCAGCTCCGAGGAGGACGAGGACGCCCGGCCACTCGACAGGGCCGCGCCGGGCCCGGGCCCCGGAGTCCGTCGCTGGTGGGCCGCGTCCCCGGCCCCGGCGCGGCCGCCCTCCGCCCTTCTCGGCCCCGACCCGCGCCCGGGCCTGCGGGCCACGCGAGCAGGCTCAGCGGGCGCGGCGCGGGTCCGGCCCGAGGCGGGGCGGCGGCTGGAGCGCTGCCTGTCCCGGCTCCTGTTCTGGGCCAGCCTGGGGCTGCTGCTCGTCTTCCTGGGCATCCTCTGGGTGAAGATGGGCAAGCCCTCGGCGCCGCAGGAGGCGGAGGACAACAGTACGTCCCGGGCCGGCGCAGGGGAGGGCCCCGGGCGCGCGTGTGGCCACCACCACGACCACCCATTGCTTCAGCGCCAGGCTGCACACTCCGGGCCTGGTCAGCCGCCTCTTCTTACCTCCACACCTTCACCTTCCTTCCTCCAGCGTGGGAGGAAAGGGCTGGAATTCTGCATCTGCAATAATTTCTGTCTTCACTTTCTCCTACTTTCATTTTCTGCCCTAGCCCTCCCCACTAATCTCCCTTTGAACCACGTGCTAGAAGCAAGTTTCATTCCTAGTCACTCTTACCCCAAGCTCTGGTTTTCCCTCTCTAGAGAAAGCCACACCCCCCTCTGACAGCCAGTCCACCCGCATTCCTTTTTAGTTCTTTCCTCCCTTCTGATCTTTTGCTCATTCACACATTAGTTCCCGCTTGAAGGCACCCCGGGTTTCACTCCCCACAGAGGGGATCTGGCTCGGGGTCCAGCTTTGCAGCACCAGAAAGGCTACGGTCTCCACTTCTTTGGACTACAGGGCCCTCATTTGTCAGGAGGAGGTTGTGCTAGCCCTGCTTATGAGACAAGTGTGCAAGAACCTTTTAGAGTTGAAACTGATGTAAACGGAGGCGTTTATCATTTCTTGTAGCATCCTCCTGGAGTGCTGCCAGGAGAGGGTCCTGTGGGTCAAAGATATGCCCAGCCATGCTTCTGTCCACACTTAGTTATATGATTAGACATGCCAATAAGAGGTCTGCAGGAGACAGTATGTTTCTTGAATAGTTGAGGATTTGCAAGTTTCCTAAAAGGGAACTTCGCCTCTCTGGTAATTCTGGGCTCTAGTCTAACAGGAAACAACATAGAGATCACCTCTTTATCAATTAAAGTCTAAAATGACACCGTAGTTCATCAACTGTTAATATTCTTTGCAAACTGTAAATTTGAGTCATCCTGTTTCCAGCCTCGAGCCACATCTTCCCACGCCTAGCAGGAACATCCCGATTCAAGGGAAAAGCTCAAGTATGTCTTAGCTGGTGCAGAAGATGGATGTTTGGGTGTATGAACAAGTCTGTGGGCATGGGGATCTCAGACTCGTGCACACACCCAAATAGCTTCTTGACTCTGAGAGCAGTGTATCCACCTGCTAGAGAAATTAAACGGGCCTGCGGGGTGTCATGGTACTGGACTGGTACTGTAAGTGCACTGGTGACGTCAAACAGTAAACTGTCATACTCACTGCCAAGACGCTTTAAAACAACAGCTCTGGGATGTATACTGGGATTTATCTGGAGCCCCTTCCTGTGATGGTATTAATCCCTGTTTAACACACCATTGTTTGCAACTTCAGAACCATCATGTATGTTGTCTTCTTTGAGGCTAACTCCCTGAGTGAAGCAGGGAAGGCTTTATTGATCCCATTTTATAGATGAGGAAACAGAGGTTCAGAGTGGTTATGTGAGTTGCTCAAGATCCCTTGGCTAATCATTTTCACCTGGGATTAGGACCCAGCTGTCCTAATTCCTAATCCAGGACTGGGAAACCCTTACATTTTACTGTCTGCATTTTAAAAGTGCCTCCTTTAGATGACATCTTTTTAACCCCCACCCTTAATGCTGGTGATGTTTTGCTTCCCCTGAATTTGAGAGTGGTCCCTTTTGTACTCTTCCTCAATCCACACTTAATCTCCTCTGTGTTTCTTTTCTTGGTCTCAGTGAAATTATTGCCAGTGGACTGTGAGAAGAAAACAGATGAGGTGAGTTGGAGTTTCTCTAGCTTTTGTTATTCCTTCCAAGGATGTTAGCCTCCATTAGGAGGCAAACTTCCCCAGAAAAAGATCATAATAGGATCATTTTCAGGAGTGCTTCCCGTAATGTCCCAGAATCACAGTGTTCTGTGATGTTTGTGTCAGACTCAATTGCGGCAGTGAAGGAGTACTTGAAACTGAGACGTGAGCTCCCAGATCCAGTCCTGGGCCTGTTACGGAGGTGCTCCCGTCAATCACCGCGTTGAAGACTCTGATCTGCCGAAGTCGATCTAGGGGATGCAGTAGGTTGTGGTTGGAGGACCTCTCAAGCTCCCTGGCTTCAGGAGGAAGGGCTGCCAGTTTTTAAGCATGAGGAGGCGAAGTTCTCAATTCTGCATTGTCCCCTCCAGCCAACATCTGTGGCCCTGAAAATGCCATTCTGATTTGAAACATCATCGGGGGGGGTTGTTTTAAACACATCTGACGTGGAGTTAGCCCTCTTAGTCTATAGATTTGTTTTATGAAGCTTTAATATGCCCTACAAATAATATTTGGGGAAGGTGAGCAGCCCCAGTCATTTATGAGTCGTGAAAGCAACATTAGCAAGGAGCCAGTTTGCTGGTACAAGTGGTAGTCTGGGGAAGATAGGAGGCCGTAAATTTTCAGGTCATAAATCCTACCAGGAGGAGCCTCGTGCTGCCAGAGGGCATGACTTACTAGTCTAATTATTATTAAGTGTGCAATGCCAGGCCTCCCTGAGCCCCCAGTTCACATCTCTGGCAGCCTGGGGGCTGGGAAAGAAACACCACATGGTCATCTCCTTGCGCCTGCATTGGCTCTCGTACCCGCGTTCATGAAGGGGTGTCCTGGTGCAGATAACTGGGTTTATTTCTCTTTGGCTTCTGCTGTGTTATATTTGAGGGTGTTTTATTACATTCGTTTATTGCATTCATCCACCGAGTATCTTTGCTTCCCAACCGTTTTGTAAAAACAGGTTCATAGTAAGTTTAGTCTGCCTTCCATCATAAAAACCAAAGTTGATGCTTAGAGGAAGTGGCCCAGAAATATAGGCAGCGGCCAGAGGGGAAACTGGAATTTTGAAGACTGAAACAAAAACAGGAAAAAATAACTTTTCTGTTCGACTTCTCTGCTGATGTTAGTTTTGTCTTTTATTAGCAAAGGGCTCCCTGGGTTCTGTTTCTTGCTCCTTCCCATCTCTGAACGTATCAGACCCGCAACTGAAGGACAGATTTGCTCCCTGGGCCTCTGAGCCAGACATGCTCACATCCCACCCGAGTGAGCTCAGATGGGCACAGTCCAGGTCCTGCTAGAGACATGCTCAGTGAGCAGCCTGGATGTTTGTAACCTCAGCACACCGGCAGGCAGGCTCTGTGGAACTGAGACTTCACGGGGCGCTCTTGGCCTTCATGGAGGGTGGACGCAGGAACAGGCAGGTCGGGAGGCACTTCTTGGCTCTGGTGAGGCTCTTGCTGAAAGTGTGGTTCTTCGTGTGACTCAGGCTCCCCCAGACCCCGACGGGCCTCTGAGTTCAGATACACGTGTCCTTTCCCTCCTCAGCCGACTGACACTTTGTCTTTCTGCCTTTGTGCTGCTGAAAGCGTGGGGACAGTGGGGGTGGGTGTGTTGTTGTTCTCAGGCCGTCTTGTTGTCTGGTACCTTCTGTCCTCAAGTTCCCTTTAGGTGGTATCAGCGCTGCTTTGCCTAATTTGGAACAGTGTTCATTGTTACTGCTTTTTTCTGTAGCTGTGACGGTAATAGATGTTTAGTGTAGAAAATGTGAAAAATGTGCCAAAGAAAAATCACCCATGATTCTGCTACCTAGAGATAATCAACATTATGTTTTGGGGGCCTTTCCTTCCCATCTTACCTCTCTGTGTAGGTGTGTTTATAGCACTGGGATCTCAGCGTATCTTCTATTACATTTAACATTCATTATCAATATTTCACATCCTGTTAAATATTCTTTAAAAAGTAGTGTGGGTATGGAACTCTACTGGTAGACATGTGAATCATTTCTGAAGTTTATGGTCGTGTGTAAATCTTGGTTACGTCATTTGGTACCTTGTAAAGGCTTTAGGGTCTTTAGGCAACATAAGGGACAAATCTTGACCTCTGAGACTGATAGGAACCAAGTCAGATGAGGCAGCTAATGAGCCCAGGAAGGAAAGTGGCTTTGGTTCCTTTCTTCTGTAGTTGCAGAGCCGGGTCCAGACCCAGGCCCTTGGCTTCCCGTCCAGGGCTCCACCCAGCGACACCCCACAGGAGGCCCGAAGTGTGGGACATGGGCTTGGAGTCCACTAGCCAGACTCCACCACTTACGAGCTGTGGGATCTTGGTGGCCTGAAGTCTCCAAACCTTAGGCTCCTCATCTGAGAAACTGGGGTACAGTAAGGATTGCAGTGAGGATTCAGGGCATGCTCATGGCTAAACCACTCCCCACAGCACCTGGCCCATCGTCCACTCTCAACAGAGAGCAACCATTTTTTTTTTAATGTTCTAAATCCAGTAAGTCTAGCAAAACGGCACCAATTCTGTAACAGGTGCTAGAGGACTAGGTACGCATATATTCCTGTTCCTATTTTCTCATACAGATGACTTTTTCCCCCTACAGTTTCAAGTTTCTAGAAATTTTCCATTTCTAAGGGAATGCAGTTTAAGATTAAACATTTGCAACAGATAGTCCACAAAGCAGACAATCCACATGCAGACTGTAGACACTGGACTCTCCAGAAATGGATGGGAGTGACCTAGAGGGAGCGTCTGCCTTTCCCTCCAAGGAAGCTGGGCTCCTGCATGTCCACAGCGCCACTCAATGGCCTTTATTCCAGCGGGAGCCGTGGGGCAGAGGCCAGGGAGCCTCTAGCATGGCAGACCCTTGGTTACTGTGTCTGCGTTCAACCCAGCCTCTGCTTTTACAGTGTTCCTTTCAGTCTGTTAACCCGATATTTATTGCCCCTGTCCCTGGGCCCACCACTTTGCAGAGTTTGTTTTTATCTTTTAAAAGTATGAGGTGTTCCTTGCTGCTTAGTACTGGCAGTGTGGCTGAGGAGGTAAACCAGACAGACAGATCCCCTCCCACCCACCCCTCCCCGCTGACCGCTTGTCCTGTGCCCTTTCAGTTCTGTCAGGCCAAGCAGAAGGCCGCCTTGCTGGAGCTGCTGCACGAACTGTACAACTTCCTGGCCGTCCAAGCCGGTGAGTAGGTCTCGTGAGGCCGAGATTCCTCGGGGGTGGGTTGTGGGCCGCTGTCTGGATCAGTTAGGTTGAGGCTGGCCGGAAGGCCACTGAGACGCTCCGGTCATCTCCCAAAAGACATACTCAGCAACTGAGTCTCGCCTTCCCCCTTCCCCACTCAGACACGTCTTTTGAAAACCTTGGATCTGGGCAAAACACATTTGGTTCTTGCATCCCCTTTAAGGACCCCAGGGGTCCTGGCATGTGCACAGGCCTTTCACAGATGTGAATCCCTTCTCTGGTTTCCCCCCACCTGATGTTTTGGGGGTCCGTGTTGCATTGGAAGGGGCCAGGCCCCCAGGCTTCTCAGAGTCTGGGTCCTCTGACCTGGAGGGCCTGCGCCACCAGATGGTCAGCTGGGCCAGTGGAGAGGCCTGTGCAGGAGGCAGGCGGCCTGCATGGTGGGCCGAGCACACTCAGGCCTGTCCAGCCCACCAGGTCCCTGGTGTCACACCTGGTCCTGATCACCCCATCTGGCTATGGGACCTTGGACAAGTCCCTGATCCTCTCAGGGCCTCAGTCTCCCCGTCTGACCAAGTCATCTTGGGTCTGTCTTTCCTTTACAAAGGGGAAATCGAGTGCTGTACTGCAGCGGGGGGCATTCTCAGCACCCTCAAGAAGTACCCCTGAAAACTCAGCCATCCAGAAGGCTCCCCTACTCTTTTGTTTGGTAAATGGGTTCCTTGAGGCCAGAGGTGTCACCTGCATTATCGTGTCCTCTCCCACACCTGGCGTCTCTGCGGCTCTCAGAATCACTTGCTGACAAGACAGGTGAAGGTCCAGGGCTTGTGCCCCGTTTTAAATACACTTGACAGGAGAACCGGACAGAGCTGTCCTGTCTCATGGGACGTCAAGAGGCGCCCCTTACCTGCGGGGCCAACCCCTGTCTGAGGTTGTTGCTGGGAAGTCACGGTTGGGTGGACTTGGACTGGGCCCTCAGTCCTCAAGGCCAGTCTTGTGGGCCTCAGCTCTGCCACCTCCTCCCTCCCAGCTGGTGGAAGCTGGAGATGGTCAGGAGGTGTCTGTGAGCCCCTTGGAGGGGTGGCAGGAGTTGGGGCTCACAATATGATGGTCGTCACAGGTACTTCCTTAGGGCCCAGGTCTTGGAATATGGATTCTGGCCTCAGAGGGTGCTCCAAACCTTAGTGACTCAGTTGGAGTCCGAGGACCAGCAGCTTCAGCATCACTTGGGAGCCTGTTGGAAATGCAGAATCTCAGGTCCCATCCCAAACCTTTTGAATCAGAATCTGCATTTCAGTAAGACCCTAGGCGATAAAGTTGAGAAGCTTTGCTCTTAAACTGTGGGTCCTAGTAAACATTTCTCTTCCATCCCGCCCTCCATATGTGGTCCTGGCTTGTGCTGTCAAGGGGCCTTGTCCTCTGACAAGCCTGGCAGGGGCAGCCCCGAGGGTATGCATCTCACTGGGACAGGATGCAGGGGAGTGTGGGCTTTCTGCCGGGCCACGCTCCCTCCCGAAAGGGGCCTATACCAAGAAAAGAGCTATTACCAGAGATACTTTTTACCTAAGAAACTTATCTGCTTAACAGGGCAACCTTTGTTTTCCAAACATCTCCTCTGCCTTCCTGTGAATGGCCTTCTTCCCCTTTCTACCCCCAGACTCCCACCCCTTTTCTTAGCTCAGGATAGTATATAAGCCTCAATTACCTGGCTGCCTTTTGAGTCTTCATATCTTTATGGGGCCCAGTATGTATGTAACTAAATTTGTTTTAGTTGGAGACCAGCTATGGGCAGGGCACTGTGCTGGCCTTTTAGGGTATGAGATGACTCAGCCCAGGGTCCTACCAGGCTGCTTGTGGTCTGGTGGAAGAGACAGGCCACCTACCTCCCTGACCACTGGGTGATATAAGATGCAATTCGATGAGAACCAAGCCAGAGATTCCGGGAGGCACGATGCTTTTTAGCTAGAGTTGTCAGGAAAGTGACACGAGGGAGGTGGCATCTGTGCCAGGCCCTGAAGCCCAGGTAGGAGTGGCTATGTGTATGTGGGGGGAGGGCGGGGCCAAAGAGCAGGAAATTACAGAGTCAGGGGTGGAAGCAGTTGGCTTCATGGGGGAAGGAGAAGCAGAGGGAATGGAGTTTGGGAAGGTCAGTTGGGCCAGGCCACTGAGGCTTGATCCTGCAGCCAGTGAGGGCCAGGGAGGCCTTTGAGCAGGGGAGTGACATGCGGAGAGCCAGGTGCCAGGAAGGCAAACATGGCAGCAGCTTGAGTGGAGTAGTGTCATTGAAGCAGAACCGTCTTAAAGCTTTGTCAGCCAAACATGGGTGAGAAAGGGGAGAGGAGGAACCCAGTCAGGAGGCCATGGTGGTGGTCCAGGCAGGCCTCCCCAGGGCAGGGCGGTCTGGGTGGGGGCAGGAGGACGGGAGAAACTTGGTCTCAGGGGACCCAGAGAGCGAAGATCAACTTCAAGGTTGAAGATCTTGAGGATTTGGCTATTTGGGGGGTCGAGGGATGGGCTTCAGTTCATTGTCAAGGTTTTTAATACTACCTTCAGCCACTGCCTCCCCGCAGACAATCACAGACTGGCCATCTGAAGCCCCGGGCTGGCTGGGTCAGGAGCACGCAAGCCAGGTGTGAGGGCTGAGGATCTTGCACATGCCCAGCTCTGTGGCTTCCCTGCTCTCAAGGAGCCTATTGGACCCACGGGAAGCAGTGCATGGTGGGTGAACCAGAGTGGGTAGGCGATAGAGAGCCAGGGGCTGTGGCAGACCTCCCAGTCCAGAGCCATCTGGCCAACCAAGAGGTCCCCGCGGGCTGGGGGCTTTTCAGAGAAGATGGTCCGTGGGCTGGGCCTGGAAGGCTGGGCAGGATTGAGGGGGACGCTCCCACTCCATCCTCAGTGGGAGCCGGCCACCCAGGGCACTCAGAAGAGAGCTGCCCCGCTGCCCAGCACGCAGACACCCCCTTCCTTCTTGGGTCCTTCTGGACATCCCTCCCCAGGACCCCTCACAACAGTGCGCCTGGCATTCCAGGTCGCCTGCCTGTGTCATGAGTCAAAATCCCTGCGGTGCCTGTGGCCTCCCTGCCTTTCTATTTTCCCAGGCTGTGTTTATTTATAGCACCATTCCGGTACCTTCCAAAGCTATCTGTCTGATCCTTTTAGGGATCAATTGCAAACAGACCTTGGTATTGGGCAGCTTTTTAGTCATTTAATGCAAATTGCCGCACTGCTTTGCAGGTCAGGTTTTAATGATCTGGATTCGATCCAAGCTAAGTGGCTTTTGATCCTGCTGCAGAGGGAAGATGCCCCTGGAAGCTGGGGCCGCTGGCCACATGCTCCCTGTCAGGGCTGATGGCTTGATTCTGCTGCATTTTTTTAGTCTATTTCAGAGTAATTTTTTTTCACCTCTTCTTTGTGTTTGAGTGTGTGTTTTTTCCTCCTAGGTAATTTTGAGTGTGGAAATCCAGAGAAGCTAAAAAGCAAATGCATTCCTGTAATGGAGGCGCAGGAATATATAGCAGTAAGTAGGCTGCAGTGCATCTCTGCTCCCGGAGGTCCTGGGGCCTTTGTAGTGATCTTTCAAGCCCAGCATTTTTTGGTGTGTTTGCTTTTTGGCATTTTTTCCTTTTTTTTTTTTTTAACTTAGTTGAGGGTTATGCTACCTTGAGTTAAGGCAGCAGTGGGGGTGACTGGGCCCAAGGTGAGCTGTGAGCCTGAGCCAGGCCTGCTGTGCAGGCAGGCAGCTCACCACCGACCGGCCACTCCTTGACCAGCTGGCACGGCCGCTGCAGGTGCCCGGCCTTTAGGTGGCCCTGTGATTTGCTCCTCCTTTGGTTCGCTTTTCTCCCCTTCTCAGCAGCTTTAAGGACACACGTTTAACCTATCCATTCTCTCCCCTTATGATTACCGTGTGGATTGCTCAGGTCCATTTCATTTTCCACGTGGCCTCAGGATAATAGAATTATGAATCTTTGGAGCTGGCAGAAATCTTAGGGGTACCTACTCCAATTTCCATTTCACAGATGAGGAAACTGAGGCCCAGAGAGGGGCAGGGACTTGCTCAAGGCCACACAGCTGGGACTGGCTGCCAGGTCCCCCACCCCCACTTTTTTTTCTTGGTGAGGAAGATTAGCCTTGAGCTAACATCTGTACGTGGGACACCACTGCAGCGTGGCTTGAGCATGGTTTGATGAGTGGTGCGTAGGTCCACACCTGGGATCCGAGCCTGAGAACCCTGGGCCACCAAAGTGGAGCCCGCGAACATGACCACTATGTCACAGGGCCGGCCCCCACTTTTTTTCATTTTACCCAAGATGAGCTGCCAGCTCTCCTGCGTGATGCTTTAGTCCTTGAGAAAATTATATTCTTTTGGCTGTCTCAGACCTGGATTGTTTTCCTGTGTGTGCTCCTGCATCCCCTCTGCCGGTTATAGCCTCTTCCTCGGCTCTTGTCAGCCCCCAGTTTCCTTCCTGCCAGTTTGCTGTGCATTTAGCGGGACGGGGCTTTGGGGCATGCGAAGGACACGGCAGAGGGCTTCCTTAATCCAGCAGCAGAATAATGTCACTCCACGCTCTGCCCAGAGGCAGAACTAATCTCCCGCCCCTCCCACAGAATGTGACCGGCAGCTCCTCCACCAAGTTTGAAGCCGCGCTGACCTGGATATTGAGCAGTAACAAGGACGTGGGCATCTGGTGAGTGTGGGCTGGGCATCACGAGGTGGCGGGCACAGCCATGGGTGCCTGCGGCCACTGTCCTCAGCCGTCAGCTGACTCTCGTGCTCCAAGAGGTGTCACGGGTCTGAAGTGAGAGGGTGGGCCTCCCAGCTGAGTCGTTGCGGCCCGGGATTGCAGCTGGGCAGCGCCAGGAGTGCAGCGCAAGGAGCCGTTTCAAGAGGAGGCACGAGCTCCAGGAGCCGGGACGTGAGCCTGGTGTTCCTGCTACCCTGCTTCAAGCAGCTCTGTCTGTGCCCTGTTAATCCACTGCCCACGTGGTTGCTGGAGCAGACATTTTTCTGCACCTCGTTTCCTTGGGTGCTAGTTTTCATTTGCACATGAAGTGATTTGTATGCTGGTTTCACTCAGTATGGAAACTGCAAAGGGGAGACTGGATTGTATTCTGACCAGGCAGTCCGCCTCATTTCTCTCTCGCGCGCGCGCGAGCACTGTTAGCAGAGAGAGTAAGCCCTTTCACCCCCCTGAATGGCCCCGCCTGGCTGCTCAGCCCTGGGGGGACACACCCGCCAGCAGCGGACAACCCTAAGGAGGCCCCCTCTGGAAAAGCACTCACCTTGGCACCCCTCCCAGCTCTCAGGGTTTGTCAGGGTCTCTGTTCAGGTTACGGCTCCTGATATTAGAACACACTCTGGGGTTTTGTTCTCTGCCTCCCTGATCCACCCAAATTACTAATTCCATCAGCAGTGCATCCAGCAGGGACCCCTTGGGCGCTCGGCCTAAAGCTTGATAACTGGATGCGTGGCACGATTAAAATTCGTTGGCTTAAAAAAAAAGAAAGCTTCCCTGAGCGGCTGAGCGATTTTCCCTTGTGTTGGAAAAGGCGGAGGAGAGTGCAGGTTTTCTCCTCGGCAGCGCTCGCGAGGCTGCTCACACAGAAGAGGGATGGCACCCACCTTTTCACACTGGGGGAGGCAGCCTGGAGGTGGCTGGGCCCAGCTCAGACGACCGGAGTTAAAAGTGGGCCGTGAGAAATCGGGGCACTTGAGGTCCCAGCCATTCCAGCGTGCAGTCCAGAGCTTCCACAGCGGTCGCCTAGTTGGAGGAAGGCGCGGGTGTCGGTGTCCCCGTGGGTCCCACAGCTCCTCACTGGGCCAGGGCGGAGGCGCTGTGGCTGGGGTCTGGCCTCGGAGAGCCTGGCGGTTTTCTTTCCCCCGAGCCTCGCGGCGCCCCATGATGTCTACACTTAAACAGCTTACGTGCCTCTTTGTCACCGAGGACAAGCACACCCTCCCAGACTCTGCCTTTCAGCTCTTGCCATGCAGCGCAAAGCCGACGACTCAGTAAACATTTCCATTTCTCTGTGCTGGGAGGTGGGAATCCAATTTACAGTTTAATCTTCCGCACGCTGAGAGGGGCTGTCGAAGACCCGACAGAGGGGGGCATCACTTTAGCAGCAGGGGTTCAAGCCTGCTGCCATCTTTAAAGCTTTATTCTTTCTAAGTAGCCTACGTGGGAAATTTCTGGAAACGGTGCAGGCAGGATACCAAGTCTATTTTATAAGCAAGTAGAGGCCTCAAAGCTCCTCCTTCCTTCTCCTCCTGGTTAAAGTGGGGCTTATACTGCGGCTTCTCGGAGCTTTTGAACGTGGTTACCATCCTGTGTCCTGTTCCAGGTTGAAGGGGGAAGACCCATCGGAGGTGGTGACAACCGTGGACAAGGTGGTCTGCCTGGAATCCGCCCGCCCTCGCATGGGTGTTGGCTGCCGCCTGAGCCGCGCCCTGCTCACTGCCGTCACCAACGTGCTCATCTTCTTCTGGTGTAAGTCCTCTGCCGCCCTTCTCACCCCTTCCCCTCCCATCGGGACTGCCCGCACACAGCGCCGCCTGGGGACCCAGCTCGGCAGCACCCCTAGGCTGAGTGCTGAGTCACAGAAACCCAGGCTGGCGGACGTCATGTCTGTCTAGTGACCCTGAGGTCTGTCTAATAAGACAGGAAATGAACGAGTCAGCCTCTGCCCTGGGGCGTCTTTACCTTTGGAGATTGGTGGCAGGAGCGAGAGGATAACTAGAAAATGTCCTTGACTCGGGGCAGGGGACTATCAGCGTCCCTCAGAGGGAGCCTGGCCTGGAGCCAAGCATCGTCCCTTCTGGGACCCCAGAGTGCCGGACACAGCAAGGGGGAAGCACAGCAGGAGCTTGGCCTCATTTTACTGTTTGAACAATGTAAACGTCCCCTGGGAGCCAGATACCTCATGAAAGCAGGAAGGACCCGGGTGCCGAGCTGAGAAGGAGAGCACAGATCCGGGCATCAGGGGCTGCCTTTGAGCAGAGACCCCGGGGTGTCTCTGAAGGCGAGAGGCCAAGGCACAGAAGCCGCCGGCTCTGCAGAGATAGCCGAGTTACAAATCACAGGCCATCTGGGGCGCACACAGCTCCCTCACCCACGCCGTCGGGCGCAGACATCATTATCGGCAGCAGCATCTCGGAATACAAAGGGCCCCGGCATGTCTATATGTATGAAACACGTGTTCTGGTTCACGAGGGAGGAGATGAAAGCCCCGCACTGAGTCTGGGAGGAGCCGAGATCGGGACGGCTGGGGCTGCTCCGTGGTGACAGCCGCAGGAGGAGGATGATCACCTCATAGCCTGTCCTCCCGTTGCGTTCCTGTGTCTTGTTTCCTGCACGCCAGCCCTGGGCCTGACACACAGTAGGTGCTCAGAACACTTGGCAGCTCACCCACAGCCTCAGGCACAGCGACTCACCCCACTGAGAGCCAGTGAGCGCCTGATTGGCGAAGGTGACACGAGGGATTAACGGTGCTTTCTTCCCTCACAGGCTTGGCCTTTTTGTGGGGGCTCCTGATGCTCCTGAAATGTCGGTGGCGGAAGTTGGAAGAGGAGGAGCAGGCCATGTATGAGATGGTGAAGAAGATTATAGGTGCGTGGTCCCTGGTGAAAGGGCTGCTGGCACCCGCCAGAAGGTCCTCACCCTAAACAGTGCCCTCTGTCCTGCAGACGTGGTCCAGGACCATTACGTGGACTGGGAGCAGGACATGGAGCGCTACCCGTACGTGGGCATCCTGCATGTGCGCGACACCCTGATCCCTCCACAGAGCCGGTGAGTCTGGTCTGACCCCAGAGTGCCCCGCTCAAGGAGGCCCAGAGCCTCGCATCAGTGCTGGGGGTGGGGCACCGTCCCCAGTTCCTGCCGCCTCTCCAGCGGTCTGCTCTTTATGGCAGAACGCACAGACAGGAGGGTGTGCAGGCGTGGTCCCGCTCCTCTATAGAGATGCAGCGCTGTTAGTGTTCATACTGAAGAGGGCGCTTTGGTGGCGAGTCCTCGACCCTCCCCCAGGGGCTCAGGCAGGGGAGGACCTGATGAGTTTCCATGGGTGGAAATCCACAGTCATGTGGGCTCCAAGCACAGAACTGTCAGGTCTCTGGTTCCATTTCTCTCTGATTCTCGTGGACCTGCCCTTTGTGGATGTTGTCGGTTGGCTGGAGTTCTTTGTGGTCACAAGATGGTGGCCAGCGGCAGCTAGAGCAACGTCTGCCTGTCACAGCCAGCAGGGGAGAGGGGCTTCCTGTTGCTCTCACGAGCAAGAGAAAACATTCCAGCGACACACTCCTTGAGGCTCCGCTGGCCGGAATTGGTGACTTATCTATTCTTGAAGCAATCACTGGAAAGGAGGAGGAGATTGTTTTTCAAATGTTTTTAACCATGACCCACAGTCAGAAACCCGTATTACCTAAAATATCATGGTCCAGTTCCCACACACGCATGCGCACACACGTGCACAGATGTAGTTGAAATCTAACTTTCACAGCAGTGGATGGTGTCAACTTCCAGGGCCCCCGGCTGCGTGGGAAGGCATGGCAGGCCACTGTCGTGCACAACTCCAGCGGCACCTTCCACATGGGCTGCAGATGCCAGATGGGTCCCTCACAAAACCAGGGGTGGGGGAGAGCTGGGGACAGAGTCCCAGGAGGCAGCCAGCAAGACCCCGCATGGTGCCAGCTCAGCTTGCAGGCCCCCACAGCAGATTCTGCTGCGGTCTCTGGGTGGACGCCGTCATCTCTCAGTGATGCTAAGCACTCACACTTGCTGCATGCTCGCTATGAGCCCTCTGCAGTACAGACTCACTCGCTTGCTCCTCACCATGGCCCTCGGAGGTGAGAACAGGGAGTACCCCATTTTACGGATGAGGAAACTGAGGCACAGCAGGTTGAGGAGCTTGCTCAGAGGCCCATGGCTGGTGGCATTTCTGTGCTGTCACAGACAGGCTCTGCAGTCGAGGTCACCCCTTTCTGTGCAACTCAAGAGGAATTGGAAGAGTGGAACGTTCAAGGGCCCCTTTTAAATGTGAAGATGCTTAATAACATTCATGCCCACCCCACCTCCTGGAAGGTGGCAGCCAGGAAGCTTAGAGAGAGCAGACTGGCCGTGGTGTGGGGCTGGTGCTTGCTGCTGGTCCCCAGGGGAGGCCACTTGGTGTAGTCAGACTCCCACCTGATTCCTGGCCCTGCTTGGAGTCGTCATATGACCACGGGTAACCTCTCCAAGCCAGTTTCCTTCTCCCTAAAACACAGGTGACACCACTGCCTCACAGAGGGCTGTGGGGACGAGAAGCTGTCATTCATTCATTCATTCATTCCACAAGTGCTTCCTGAGCACCCCTACCTGCCCCGTTCACTGGGTCAGGGGAGACAGTGGGGAGTGAAAGAAGCAAAACTCCCTGCCCTGCAGGAGCCCTGGCTCCGGGGAGGAAGATGGATGACAAGACGCATGAGAAAATGAGCTCTGTTAAGTAGTGACAAGTCCTGAGGAAAAGGGCAGCAGGGGTGTGGGGGAGATGGCCTCCCAGCTCACCAAGTCAGTGCTGGCACCTGAGCCCCCATCAAAGGGCAGCCGTTATTGCTTGGGCTTCAATTATATGAACGCACATGCTCAGCTTAACTCAGAGCAGGAAGTGGCATTGTAGCTTGTCGCAGGCCTGAGCCACCACGCCTCAGCTCCTGTTTGCAGGCAGGTGGCCACCCCACGGGGTCTGAACCCCCGTCAGTGAAACCCGGGGGGCTCATGCCCCATTGGCCCTCAGCCTCTTGATTCACCTCCCAAGCTCCCCAGTCAGTGCAGCCGAGCTCTCGACTCACGTGGAGACATTAGCGTCCGTCTGCCAGCCCTCCATGGCCGCGCTTGGGTCCCCTGTGGATGAGGGCCTGCTGGTGAGCCTGAGGGAGTTCTGAAGAGCATGTTTAGGGGGGAGAGCAGGGGGGCTGATGAGAGCCACTGGCTCGGGCAGGCTTGGTCATTACCTGTTAATGGGCAGCCTGGAAAGAAGGGGTAGGGTTGGGGCACCGGCCCCACACAGTGCTGGCTGCCTCCCCTTGGGGACCCAGCATGAGGGGCTCACTCCCAGGGCGTGTGTGGCCTTGGCCAGGCCAGCCAAGTGGGGGCTGCTAAAACAGCTGTGGGGTTTGGTTGGTGACAGGGCCTGACCCCTGGGGAAGAAAACCCTGACACCCCCACTTTGCCTCCTGACTCACAGACCCCCTCAGGGGTGTCCTTCCACATGTCCTCCCTGGGTTGAACCTTCCTGCTCCCCCACACTCACATTCACCCTCCACATGTGGGGTCATGGGGGTGGTCTGCGGTGCTGACAGAAGGCAGGGGCTTATCAAAGGGAAGACACCAAAGCAACCCTCCCCAACTATCCTGGAATCTTCCTGTCTAGTCTGGAGGCGGGGATGAGGAAATAGGGGCTATTCGAGGGGATGGAAGACCCTGGGGACCCAGCAAAGCAGGGACTTTGGCCACTGGCCCGAGGGCCAAGGCCAGCCAGCTGCGAAGGGGCTCTGCCTGATGGCTCTGGTTCCAAGAGTGGCTCCAGCTTCTTGGCCTCGCTGGTTGGACGCTTAGCTCATCCCCACCCCCTGAAGTGCTGTGGAGTTTGGACTCAACAGCCCAGTGGCCACTCTTTAATTAGCCCACATGAGGCATTAAAATGCAGCCAGCCCTGGTGGTGGGGCCGCCCGACCAGGGCTCCTGCAGTAACAGTTCCCAGCAAGAGTCGGCAAAGCATAGCCCCTTCCCAGTTGGACACCTGGGGGTGCCCTGGACACCTCTGGCCCCTTTCAGCTCCCCTTAATTGAATGCTTTTGGAGCAGAGAAGGTTGAGGAATTATTTCTCTGTGGCCCAAGAAATTTCTCTCCTCTGCAGGAGTCCCATTAGTACCTGCCAGCTTTTCCTCCTGCAGATTTATCTGCGCAGGTTCTTGGAGCTTGGTCCCCACTTTGTATTAAGGGCACCCGCAGACCAGCTCGCCTCTCTCAGCAGGGCTGGGCAGAGTGGCCGAGGGCACGCTTGCCCACTGAGCTTGGCCTCTCTTGTTGCAGGAGGCGCATGAAGCGGGTCTGGGACCGGGCCGTGGAGTTCCTGGCCTCCAATGAATCCCGGATCCAGACAGAGTCCCACCGCGTGGCCGGAGAAGATATGCTGGTGTGGAGATGGACTAAGCCCTCTTCCTTCTCGGACTCCGAGCGATAAACCCCGGCTGGGGGCCTGTTCCAGTCAGCCTGCCCTGGGCCAGTCCACTCGGGCGCTCAAGAGGGCACCAGCCCTGCCGGTGCTGAATTCACACTTGCCTTGACTTTCACCTCCCGCCCTTGGTTCCAAAGGTGTCTCTGTACAATTCTCCAGAGACCCGCTCGGTAGGGAAGTGTGGGCTTCCTTGAAGGGCGGAGGGGAGAAGCCAGAGGCCGGGTGGATAAACTTGTCCTCCACATTGGTTGGATCCTCTCTGCCCTGCTTTGCTGGCAGAAAGGGGAGAAGGGTTTGTTTTTCTGAGTAGAAAAGATAAAAGAGCAGTGGCTGTGAGACCCTGCAGAGCAGGTGTGCGGTTGGGTTGGCTGGAGCTCGGCCACCGCCAGCGAGTGCTGGGCAGTGAGGTGGGTCGGGTTGGCAGGCTGGGGCAGCAGGGGTGGGGGAGCAGCTTGGTCCATGTGCCTTCAGGGGGTGTTACCTGGGAGCTCAAGGGTGAGGGGAGAGAGCCTGTCCTCCCCCTGGATTGGGCCTCTTTCATCCTGAAGGGGAAGGTGCTAGAAATTAGAACAAGTACTGTAGGAGAACTCTAGAACTCTAGCCCTGGCACGTGGGGCCCAGGGGTCAGGAGGAGTGAGCTGCTGTGTGGCCTCCTGGGAGGAACCTGGAGTAGGCACAGGGGCCCGAGGGCAGAGAGGGTCAGGGCTGCCACCAGCCACAGCCTCCCGGGTGGGCCTCTCCGGTGGTGCTCGGCACAGAAGTGGCAGTTTCAGATCAGACCTGCAGCCATGGCCCCGCATCAGGCTGAGCGTGGTGATTCCAGGCCCTCGGAACGAGAACTTCCAGCATAGCGTTGGTTTCTGTGCGCGGCTGAGGCACGGTGGCCGCACCACTGCCCCCTGCCGGCCCACCCGAGAGTGTGCCCGCGCCGCCGCAGACCATCATGGCCCCCTGCCAGCTCATCAGCCGGACGGCGGGAGGCAGTCTCCAGAAACACCCCGGCGGGGGGGCCTTATTAGTTAACTGTGAGGAGCCTCTCCACCAGAGCCTCATCCCCATATGTTCTCATCTGCAGACCCGAGGGGCGAGCAGAGGAGACGCAACAGCTGCCTCCAGAAGGCGTTCACCACCCCTTTCTGGTCTTATTGGTGTTTTTTGTTTCCTTAATAAAGCTCCAGTCTCCCTCGTTTGAGCAATACTCTCTCATTTCCTCTGATGCCTGGATGATCGGCGGGGCTGGAGTCTGAGCGCTGGCCCTGTGGCAAAGAAATGGTCTCATAAGCAGGCTCCAGCCAGAGGAGAAGAAACTGCAACAGGCTTCAGCATCAGGGCTGAACTGTTGGAGAAATAAACTGTTTATTAAAAATGAATGTGTTTCTCATCCGTGGTTCTTTCCCTTTCCCCCCAGAGCGATGTATGAGGAATGGCCGTGTGTGGAGTTATTAAGCACTGGCTCCAGGAGAGGTCAGCTGAAGAGAAGGTAGAGCGGGCTGAGCAGGGGCTCAGGGCCTTTGCACGCCCAGCCTGCCTATGTCTGGGCCTCAGCCTCTCAGTGACGGGCTCCTCAGGCAAACTGTATCACCTCTCAGAGCCTGGGCCTCCACATTCATAACACGGTGTGACAACCCTACCCTGCAGGGTGAACTCACAAGATGCCCGCCTGGTCCCAGTGGGTGGCAAGGAGTGGGGATCGATAGAACCTCATTTCTGTCTCCCCCGAAGGCCCCAGAGGCTCCCCTGGGGTGCCCGGCACCAGCCCTGGGAGGGGGAGGAAGAAAGGGCAGAGTGAGGTTGGATGGGGCTCCTCAGCAGCCAAAGGTGTCTGCCAAGGAGGCAGGAGGTTGATGGCAGCAGACCTGTCTCTGGGCCCCACCACTTTTGAGAACACAAGTGTGGCCACCTGCTGGAGGGGACCGGACTTTGCAAGGCAGAGGTTTGCTGAGTGTGTTTCGGGGTCCTACCCCTCCATCAGCGCTGCCTCTACCCTGGGGGCACGGCGGGCATGTGGGGAGAGCTGGAGGCAGTTGGGGTTGGCACCAAGATCCAGCCAGGCCTTCCTTCTGCAGGGGTCCCAAGGTCTTGGTCAGCGCTGGAAGAAGGCAGCCTCTGAGCTACTGGCTGCTCCCACTGCCCTGCTGTCCCTGTCCACACTGGTCCACCTATGGGTGGTGACTGGCGCATGAGCACGGTCCTACAACCCTCTCATCAGCTGGAAACTTCGTGGGTACATTGAGTCAAAGGACCCAGAAAAAAATGAGCCCATCTTTCCCTTTTCTGTTGCTCAGTGAAAGATTTTTCCCTCTGCCATGTTTTGTCTGAAGCTGAGAAGGGAGCTAATGCAGGGCTCTATTTCTGTGAAGCTGTTTGGAGAGCAGAAGCCAGATCAAAATAAACGAAATAACAAAAGGCCCCTGCCAGCCCGGCCCCTTCCTTTATGGCACACGGAGCGCTCGGCACAAAGGCCCCGAGGCGCGTCCTCAGTGCTGCAGACATCTCAGATCCGGCTCTGCAGGCTTCCTTGGCTTTGAAGGGCCAGTCTCCCTTTTAAGCAGCTCTTATTTCACAAGGGACAGTGCAGGGTGGTGGGACTTGCCCGAGGAGGGGTTCTGAGGACATCTTGGGGGGAGCGTGGTGAGAAGTCTCTGTTGCTCCGCCCAGTCCCTTCCAGGCGCTCAGAATTGTCTTTCCTCAGTGACAAACAGCCCTCTCGGGCTCAGTGGGCACCGATAAAGAAGCTTTAGGGGGTGAGGGAGGGAGAGGCTGTACCCCACAAATCTTGGCCATGGACGTCCACCCAGGAGCTCCACGCCACCTTCCAGAGCCTCTGCTCAGGGAAAAGGTAAACACGGCCATTTGTCACTGACTTATCATAAGAACTGCGCTAGCAGCTGTTCCCCCTTAATTAATACACCATTGACTTTGAGCCTCAAAAAAAAAAAAAAAAAATCCCTTTGTTGAGACAGGTGCGTGGACTCAAATCCATTATCCCGTCGGTCTCCCCATAAGGGAAGGGCCAGGGGAGCAGTTTGCAGTGTCGATTCAACTGTTCCAAAGCGGCCCTCTCTGGGCAGCCAGGCCAGCTTCTCTACCCCTGCTCCAGAGAAAGTTCTAGAGGGAAGGAGAGAATCCGGATGGAGGGCCCAGGATGCTCCAGGGAAAGGAGAGGCAGAGGGGATGAGTGGGGGCATCATGCCGCCTGGTGCTGCCATGTTTCTGGGGGCGACGCTACCTACACCCGAGCAGCAGGCCAGTGGCAGGAGGCCGAGGGGGGAGGCGGGGATCAGCGTCCTCAGGACCAGCCCTGCCATTTATCAGGTGGGACCTTGAGCTAATCGCTTTATCTCTGTAGCAGGGGAAGTTATTAAGAAAGAAATGATATGGGGCCGGCCCCATGGCCTAGTGACTAAGTTTGGCGTGCTCCACTTCAGCAGCCCAGGTTCACGGGTTCGGATCCCCGGCGCAGACCTACTCCACTTGTCAGCCATGCTGTGGTGGTGTCCTACATACAAAATAGAGGAAGATGGGCACAGATGTTAGCTCAGGGCCAATCTTCCTCACCGCGAAAAGAAAAAGAAAGAAATGATAAAATTAGCCAACACTTGATAGCATTATGTCAGGCTTCCAGTGAGCTGTACCCCGCTGAATCCTCACAACGACCCCGTGCGGTAGGTGCTGATGTTATCCCCTGTATACAGGGAGACAGGGACGTCAGGTAAGTGGTGGAGCAGGGGTTTGAACTCCAGAGTCTGTGCTCTCAGCCCTGCTCTCTTCCCTTCTCCAAAGAGAGGAAGGGGAAGCCACTCTCAGATTTCTCATGCTGCTGTGGATTTGCCAGAACAGAATGAAACCGCCTCGTTCCAGAGGAAGAACCTACAGGGGCTCTGGGAGGCTCCTCTGACCTGCCCTCCTGCTCTCTCCCGTCTGCTCGGGCCACGGCACACCTTGCTGCCCTCCCCTTCACCAGGCCCACTCCTGCCTCCCAGCCTCTGCACTTGCTGTTCTACCCACTTTGCTGTTCCCCCAGATCCCCACGTGCCTCACCCCCTCCTCTCCTTCAGATCACAGTCCTTGTTTGGAGCTGTAGTCATACCCCACCCATACACCCTCTGGGGCCCAGCCCTTCTTTATTTCTCTCCTAACACCAGACGGCTACATATTTTACTTGCTCACGCACCTCCCTGCTGCAGGTTACCAGTCTGTCACCTGTCTCCCTGAAGGGTCCATATCCCCCTCCCCAGGGAAACGCTGGCCACAGAGGGAATTAGGCTGGACCGTCTGAGATGGGGCGGGGCTCTCAGACAGAGAAGCAGACAGGGAACCAGCTTCCCCAGATGGGCGGTGGTGTTTGCTGGCTTTCCTCACATGGACACTCGAGGACCTGCCAGCCTACAGCATCTATGACAGAAGGAGCCGTTATGAAGATGGTCTAGGGGCCAGGCCCCTCCCCTCTGCCAGGCACCAATCCAGAGAAGCCCCAGGATTTGTGTAAGACACTGGTCAGGGAGCCCCTTCATCAGAAATGTGGCTTCTCTGCAGCCCTGGTGAGTGAGGGCTTGGAGCAGAGCCCACGTGATTTCTAAAGAAAGTGATGGGACGTTTCTTCCTGCTGAAAGTGTGGGCCAGCCCATGGCTGAAGCCCCTGTGAAGTCCCCGGCGATCCTCTCAACATCGCAGGGGGGTGGGGAGACTCCAGTGAGTGCTGCCCACCGCAAGGGCCAGGACTGGGCTGCCCAGGCCAGGTGGAGGAGCTAGAACCCTCCGTAGCAGGGTCTCAGGAGCGGGGAACAGCCGAACAAGGTCTGGGGAGAAAGGATAGGAGAGGTATCACTGGTGATTACAGCCCAATTTCTAAGCCGCTTCTGTTTAGGAAGGAGACAGGGGAAAGTACAGTAATTTTCTTCAATGAAAACAGGCAACAGAATTCCCTTTGCCTCGCTCCCCTTGCAATTAAGCCCTTCTCTGCAAATGAAATGATTTGGTTTTCATGGGGACTAATTTAAGCAACTGGAAGGGCCGCTGAACTTTTTGATTGCAAACACCAGCGTGTGCAAAACAGAATCCCAAGCAGCCACGCCAGGCTGGGGAGGCGGGCCCTGCCCTGGAGACGGGGCTTCGATGGGGTGAGGTTGGGAGTCCAGCTCTGCCCCTAACTCCATGACCCGCTCCGAGTAGCTGACCCTCTTGCCCTCTCTAGCCTCCATCCCCGCATCCCAAGGGAGAAGGTCGGACTAGACCCTGGGGGACAAATTCAGAAGCTCTGACACATTTGCGGACAGCAATGAGTTAAAGATGCCACACATTCTCTGCCACTCCTTTCATCAACAGGCAGTCTATTTCTCCTCCCTTGAATCTGGGCCGGCCCTGGGACTGCTCTGACCAATGCAACGTGGCCGGCCAGAGGGACACTGGCCAGTTCTGGCCAAAGCCTTGTATTTCCTCTTTCACCCTCTTGAGCCTGGAGCCACCACGTAAAGAGGAACCAGCTGCCCTGCCGGAGAGACCCTGTGGGGAGACGGATGCCTGCCGGCCCCCAGCTGTTCCAGCATCCCAGCTGGCATGCCAGACATGTGAGTGAAGCCACTTGTGCCAGCCCCGTGTGAACACAGATGAGCTGTCCCCACCCAGCCCTGCCCAAAAGGCAGAATCATGAGGAAGCACATGGTGGTTGTCTTAACCCACTGAGTCTGTATTGTTCTTATACCTTTAATTAGAAATGGTTTAAGACTCACAGAAGATGCAAAAATAGTGCAGAGATTTCACACGTACCCTTCACCCAGCTCCCCCCAATGACAACAGCCCGCATAACCATGGCGTATTGCCAAAACCAGGAAACTGACTTGATATAATACTACTAACTCAGGCCCAGAACTTATTTAGGTTTTATCAGTTTTACATGCACTTCGTGGTGTGTGTGTGTAGATCTGTGAAATTTTATCACACGAAGACACTAAGTTTCAGGGTCTGTTACTCGTAACAGATGACATAGAGGTATGGACGAGCCCCCAGGAGTGTGTCCTACTCACATTCTTCAGTTGAAAGTGACAGAAACGCAGCTCAGACTTCAGCACAGGCGAACGCACGACTCACATGAACCGATCCACTGAGAGGCAGGGGTGGGCGGGCCTCCGAGCAGCCCCATGGGAGCAGGGGCAGCACCAGGCCACATTCTCAGAGGGCTCCTCTGCCTGGCTGCCACCCTCTGAGGACGTGAGAGGGCAGGGAGAGAAGGGAAGGACTCAGCTGTCCCGGCATGAGTCGGGGGCCCCTTCAGGGCAATCACTGGGGAGACAGCAGGTTGTTCAGAACTGAACCCTGGCCTGCCTGGGTTGGGTACATCTCAGGCTCAAGGTAGGAGGTGGGGGGAGCAGCTCTCAGGAAGGGTTGGGGCCCTGAGACCGAAGAAGGAAAGACACGCCTTGCAGAGCAATAGTGGTGAGAGACAGGGCAAAACCCGGACACACGGACCCCAGGGTGGGAAGTGGAAGAACATTCCACGCTGGACTCCGAGAACCAGCATCCCAGTGGCTTGGTGGGAACTCGGGGTGGCTCTGAGGGACGGGAACAGCCAATATGCAGAAGAGTCACCGAGGCCATGTGCCAAATTTCCTGGCACAAGAGAAGATTAGACTTCCCACTCCCTTTGCAATTAGGCATGACCAGCTGACTTGCTCTAGCCAACGAAATGTGAATGGAAGTGACAAATGGCACTTGGACACAGAAACATTAGGAGCTACTACATGGTCTTCCTCTTTTTTTCTTCTGCTGTGGTGTGACACTGTGGCTGGGGCCACGACTCTGCCTGGATCCCACAGCGATGATCACTTGGACCAGAATCCCCAGCTGACCCACAATGTAGCAGTGTGAGCCAGAAATCAATGTATGTTGCTATAAGACACCAGGAATCTGGGGCTGTTTGTTACTAGCCTCAGCTGACTGATACAGGTAACTAGCTTTTGCCACCTTCTCTGAGGGAAGAACAAACAGCTCACATTGCAGTTGTCCAAGAAAGCTGAGGAACATGCTGGCTGGCCAGCCTTGCCCCAAGCTTGGTAGAGGAGCCAGGCGAGGCATGGCCAGGTCAGAGGCTGCTTAAATGGCAGCCAGTGGAGGTAAGGAGGTGCGGACGTCCCCAGAGCATCCTACCCCCGATGGGGACACATGTGCACAGCAAGTGGCTGCTGAGTGCCAGGCCCTGTGTAGGACACAGGTGCCCAGGATCCCCACTAGGATCTTGAAGGTGGCTGGACAGGGCTGACGAGCCTCGGCCAGAGAGAGGAAAGTGTGTGTGCGTGTGTGCGCACACTTGTGCTCCAGCCACTCAGCGGGGGGTGGGGGCTTCCTCTGAGACAAACACGCTACATGTACTTTATCAGATTTGCAGATGCCACACAGCTGGGGGGGACGATGGCAAATACGCCAGATGACAGAGCTGGGATCTAAAGACAAGCTGACAGGCCAGAGCGATGAGGTTGATCTAACGAGATGAAACTTAACAGGGACAAACGTGTTTATTTCGTTTTATTTATTTGTGCCTTGCCTCATGTGAGGAGGAATGGAGGAAGAACAGCGGCTCCCAGGAGGAAGGGAGTGAAATGCCCACGGCCCCAGACATGAGTGCACAGAGCCCCATACGGTCGGGCTGTCCTGTTGGGCAGGGACCTTTGGGCAGCTCAAGCCTGGCCCCCTCCGTGCCGTCCACCTGGGACTCAGGTCCCACGCCCGTCTCTCCTTTCCTATGGCTAGGGCACCCCCAGGCAGCCTCTCCCTTTAAACGCATCCCAGCAAAAGTCAGGCTTGGGCCTCTGAGACCCCCCAAAGTGTGTGTGGGGGGTCACAGGTGGATTCTGCCAAGAACTCTCTACACTCTCCACCCAGAGCTCCAGGGCTGGGCTTGGAGTCTCACCAGCTCTGCCGAAGAGTGAGAGTGAGATGCCTCTCTCCCCTCTGGCGGGCACCTCCCCGTTTCTCCAAGGGGTCTTTTACTGGCTTTGACTGGGGAGAAGACTCCGCAGGAAGATGGTCACTTGTTCCAAACATCATAAGAGGAAGGGTTAGGCTGGTTCTGAGACTCCTGAAGGGGCAGGGCTGGGCCTTGTGAGCAGAAGCCTCAGAGAGACAAATTTCAGCTCTCTAGCAGAAGGAAGACCCTCACTGTTTTGAGCCTTGGGCTGCCTTGAGAGGTAATGAGCCTCCCATCACTGGAGGCATGTAAGCAGAGGCTGCACAGGCACTCAGCAGAGATGCTAGCACAGAAAAGATGGACGGAACTAGATGAGTTTGAAAGTCTTGCCCTACACTGAGATGGTACAACACTAGGCAAGCTTTTGGTTAAAGCTTGATGGAGTTTTTCACCCATGGGAATCTTCCTGAATGTGGCGCCTCTCCCTGGGGTCTCAATAGTTAGACTGAGAAATAGACGGAACTTGAGGAGGTAGCCAGGGGTGAGGGTACCTGAGCATGACCAAGGGCATTGTGGCCGTGGAGTGTGGCCAGGGGTCACCAAAGGACAGGGTGGTGGTAACCAGAATGTCCTGTGTCCTACCCCTCGCACACCCACGCAGCTTCTCACACTGCGGGTGGCCTGGTGCTCCTGGGGATGGCCGGAATCCAGGAAGCCTCTCCAAGCCCCTTCCCTGCTCCTTGTCCTCTGAGGGGCAATGCAGTCTGTTCCCCCAGCCCTGCCCTCTCAGTACTGCTGGGACCCCAACAGTCTGGTTAGACCAGACTGGGCCAGAGGCCTGCCGGAAGATGTTGCCCCCACTGCCACAGGCCCGGCCATCCCACCAAGAGTCAGTGTGACACCAGGCCCAGGCGGCTTCCCAAATGCTGACTCCTGAGGCCCTGCCAGGCACCAAGTGGGGGCATCAGGTCCTTGACCAAAGCCTGTCCTGAAGTGGGGAAGAGAGAAGTAACAGACCCGTCCCACTGTGTCACTGTAGACTCACCAGCAAGCATCACAGACACGCCCCGTTATCCCCTCTCCCCTCCTCTCACTGTTAGAAGGTACCTGGGGAGGAAGGCTCCCTCCCTACCCCTTGGCTGTCCTAGGAGGGCTTCCTGGAGGAGGAGTTAATCCAGCTGCAGAGTCTGGGGGAGAAGGTATGAGTTTATGTGGGGCAGTGGGGCCTGGCGGGGAAATAAGAACAAGCTGGAGAGGGAGCCAAGAGGGCGGAAGGGGTGGGATGGGCACATCCCAAGCTGGCAAGGGCATGGGCCTGGGTTTGAATCCCAGGTTCTGTGATTTCCTGGCTGTGTGACACACTTAGGTGACACACTTCCTCTGGATTTCAGGTTTCTTGTCTATACGATGGGGATGACACGGGTACCAACCTCACAGGTGTTGAAAGGACTAAATGACATAATGCACTGTGCCTGGTACACGGCCAGTATCGATGATGATGATGAAGATGTATGACTCCAGAGGGTGTGACTATGAATAAACAGATGGAAGTAACCAGTACTCAGACTTCAGCTCACTACAAAGAACTTGTTTAAGAAGCAGAAGCATTTCTGCCTGGAGCAAGCTGCTGCATGAAGTGGTGAGCTCCCCGTCCCCAGAAGCATTCAAGCACCAGAGCCCTGTGGAGGGATGCCTGTCAGGAGGGGAGGCCTCCGAGGGTGTGTGAGGATGGCCAGCAGGGGTCAGCAGCACAGCGAGAAGGAAGGGAGGTGGGGACAGGCTTGAGGTCAGGCTGGGTCAGGCTGCCTTACTTCTGGCCTGGGCTGAGGCACGTCCTGCAGGGTCAGCGGGCTGGGCCGGGGTGATGGGCAAAGGATGAACACACGGTGGACCTGAGGGGGGCTCTGGGCAGACTGGGGGGGCCAGAACAGGAGTGCTTACACCCCAGGAGACGAAGCTCTAGGTACAGGCCCCTGGAAGGGTCACTTGGGTGTCCAGCAATGAGGCCTGCTGACCCAGCCCTCTGTGCTGAGCCTCCCCAGCTCTCTGTCTGAGGGGTGAGGGCTTCTTCTCCTTCTGATCCCCACAGTGGGGGCTGGCAGGGTCCGTCGCACCCCACCTCCAGTGCCAGCTCTCCCTCAGCTCCACTGGAGGCCTCTTGCTGCCAGGAGACTGAGGATGAAGAGACTGGGTCCAGGGAGCACCAGGGACTCAGCCATGTCCCCAGACCCTGTCCCAGCTGGCACAGCCAAACAGAGAACCCCAAAGATGGTGCTTCTCCCTCTTCATCCTCCAGGACTGAAGAGCAAGGGGCCTGCGACACAGCTGCTCTGGGAGAGACGGGGGCGGTGGGGCAAGGAGGGGAGAGCCTGATACCTCCCCTGCAGACTGCCCCAGCACAAGCCCTCTGGTTGGCTGTCAGGGGCACCCACCTGGGGCTGAGGGTGGGTGAGGGGTTCATTCCTTCTTTGGCCCCCTGAGGCCTCCATCAGAGAGAGTGGCTGCAGCCTCAGACTGCGGCGGGGCAGCCAGGTCCAGGCAGGAGCTGACCATGTGTCACAGCTGTCGAAGCAGACTCAGATGCGCCTGGAGTGCCCTCTGTCCAGCCCCAGCCCCACAGGAGGGGGAGCAGGTCACTCCTGGCCCCCAGAGTGCCCCCCACCTCCCTCAGGGCAGGTGTGGCAGCACAGCGCAGGAGGGGAAGGGGCAGGCTGAAGGTGGGAGCAGAGGAGCAGAGAGCGGACCCTCCCTGGTGGGAGCCAGAGGAAACTGATGACCCCCCACCCCAGGAAATGCTCTGGCAACTGATGGGGAAAGTGACCTGGCCAACAGTGTCCAGGAGGGGGCCTGGGGCTTCAGGGTGGCTCCAGGACACAGGGAAGCTTCTCTGACAAAACCAAAACAAATAAAACTTCTCCTAAGAGGAAGAGGCCTGAAATTCCACCATTAAAAATTCATTCCTTTAGCTTAACACCTTGTCCTTTTTAAAAATGCAAACCTACCAAAGCCTCACCGATGAGTCAGTTTGTCAAAGGAAAGAAGAGAGAGAATGAACAGCATCCTGGTGACGAAAAACGTGAGGAGGCCGAGGGAGAGAGCAGGGGGGGCCGGTTTTCCAGGATTTGCTTTGCCGGCTACACAGCTTTGGCCAAAGGCCAGCCCTAAGGACACCTGCAAGGGGGGGAAGCGGTGTCTCCCAGTGCTGTTCCTGCGTTCCGGGAGCGAGATTCACAGGACAGACTCACAGCCCTTCACCCAGACACCATTCACATATGCACATGCCCCCACATACGTGTAAACATGTGCACACCTCTGTACATGTGTGTGTGACAAACTACACAAACATGCACCCCCACCCCCACCCCCACTGTCACCCTCCAGGTCCCGTGCATGACATGGAATCCAGGAAACAGAAGATTCTGGGGGCAGGTGACTCAGGGGGGAAGATGAGGCGGGGGTGGCGGGCGGTCTCCACTGTCCCTTCCCAACACCTCTCCGGGTGGCTGGGTTGCTTGCCCTGAGCTGGGAGCTTCCCGATTTAGGGTCAAAGCTTGAATATTTATGGAGAGTCTGTGGGAAGCAGCTGAAGTGCCCTCGTGACTTCTGAGAGGCGGAGCGATTACCCCATTAGCAGGATTAGTCCTCACGTTAACATCTGCCTGCACCTCCCGCAGGCTTGGCCCCTGTGTCCTCAGCCCATCCCATCCGCAGGACCTGCCTGCACCGCAGGTATTTCTCTGTGGCTTCAGCAGGGCAAGGGGGGTCCACTTCGGTGCATTGACCAATATACTTGTGACCTCTCCAATTCCTTTCCTTCTTCTTTTTTACTTGTGGTAAATTACCCTTCCCTTCTTTTTAGGTAAATTTAATTTTTATAAAAGTAACACACAGACATAATTTTTACAATCAAATAGTATTTCAGGCTGGTACACAGCAGGTGCCACATAAACAAATGAAAGAAAGAGGAGCCCCTCTTGAGGTCTCTCCAGCCCCTCACACTGGGGGCCCTGCCCCTGCTCCAGCCCCTCCACTCAGCTGGGGGCTGCCCCACCCGGCACTCTCCCGGGGCCCCTGTGGCTGCCCCAGCCTGGGCAGGTTACCAGCTTCTCACATTCCAGGCCTGACTGTATCTGCTCCCTCAGAGGGTGGGAAAGGGTGCCAGAGGAGCAGAGGCCAAAGGGCAGAGCTCTGGGGACTGGGCTGGCCCAGGCCTGCGAGGGCCTCCTCCTGCCTCGGAACTTGGGGGCCAGGCTTCTGCCCTGGTCTTCCCGAAGGGCAGGCCGTGGTGGCCAGCAGGCTAAAACGGGACAAGAGGTGAGAGAGAAGACTCGCAGGGCCCTGTGGGATCCGCGTGGCCAGGTCCTCTCGGCACCTCACAGGGATCACTGCTGCACTCCCATCGGGCCCCCCAGAATCTCAGCACCTCCCAGGGGCTTCTCAATCCTGTGCAAGGAGTCAGCAACCAGGGCCTCAGTTTCCTCACCTGTGAAATCTGGGATGATAATCACATGTCCCTTGCAGAGTGATTAACTGAGTTCAGACGATCAGTGGCTAGAACAGTGCCTGGCACATACAGGGCTTCATATGTGTCTGCTGACGTTGCTGTTCCACACGTCATGATCTGACCCCCTGCTCTTGCTGCCCCAGCATCCCCCTCCCTCCCCGTCCTGCCAGTCCCCTCACTGTCCGTGGCAGCCTGTGGACATGGGGCGTGGGGCATGGGCTGCCCGGAGAACAAATTCCCTGACCACCAACCTGCCCAGGCCCTGCGGGCGTGGGGACAGCTGCCTGGGGACAGGGTGGGGGCAGGCCAAGGATGGATGGCCACTCCAGCCCTGCTTACTTAACTCAGCAAAAACCAGGGCCGGCGGTAATGGGCTGGCAGCCCCCAGCTGCAACCAGCTTCATTTTCTGCCACAATTAAATGATTGCCCGTGTCTGCTCACGCTCACTTATTCAATTACCTTCGCCGCCCTGAAGGACTCACTGGGAAACGGCCATAAATGACACGCATGAGTCGCCCCCCGGGCTGTCATCCCTGCCCATCACTCTCACAGGCCCAGCCCGGCCATTCCTGCCTCTGACCATCGTCTTGTGCATCCCAGTTCCCCAAGGAAATCCTCCCAGCTCCCACCACCCATGTCTGAAAGTCAATCCCTGGCCTGAGAGTCAGCAGATCTGTGTCACCACCCGGTCTTACCCGCCCAGCTGGGGATCTCTGGGGCCACCCCCTCTGCAGGCCTCTGGTTCCTCATCTGTGAAATGACAGCAAGTCTGTGTGAGCTGTGAAGTGTTGCCCTTGCAAGAGGCTGTGGTCCTGGCTGCACAGTCAAAACGTGGACATCCGGAAGGGAGGAGAGACGAGGTGTCCTCTCTCCACCTGACCCCACCCCCACTCCCACTCCAGCCACCTGAAGGCTTCTGGAATTGCCACACTCTTAGTGTGTCTCTCTGTCTTTGTGGATGCTCTTGCTGTTCCCTTCATTCACTTCTCTGCCAGGAGACTCCTATGCACCCTTCAAGGTCCAGCTTGGGTGCCACTTCCCCCAGAAGGCCTGAAGCCCACCCTTCGCGCAAGCAGATTAACCAGTCCCTTCCCTCCTTGTGCTCCCATAGCACCTTATATATGCCTCTGTGGTACTCATGGGTCCTGCATTGGGGACAGTCCCAGGTTCACATATTCTGAGCCACTGTCCCCATGAACATGTCAGGCATGAATCTGAATTCAGGACTGGGAAGTGGAACCACGGTGGTTCCCCTCCCTGACAGAGGCCCGTCTGCATGAGGCCTTGCTAGCCATTTATAATTACAAGCATACTAGCCAATATTGTGGAGGCCTTGCGTCAGACACTGTGCAAACGTTTTTTACTTGTATTATGTCATTGAAAGGTCACAAGAACACTGAGAAAATTATCCCCGCTTTACAGATGAGGAAACTGAGGCTCAGGAAGGCTACGATGCTTGACCAAGGTCACATCTCCAGGAAAGGGCAGGGCTGGGACTCCAGCCCAGGTGTGTCACATCCACAGCCCATGCTCTTCGCCAGCCTCCACCCTGCGCAGCAAAAGGCACTGGCAGCCTCGGATGTTGAGTTCAAGTCTGGCTCTTCCACTGGCTGCCGTGTGACTCTGGGCAGGTCCTCTCCCCTCTGTGCAGCCTCCTGATGTCTCTCCTCCCCTCTAAAATGGACACATTGTGACAGGTGGCCCCTGAGGTTCCAGGATTTCTTTTCTTTCTGTAAAGCACTGCTCCCACCAGCGGGACCAACAAAGCTGTTAAAACTCAAGGCAGGAATGGGGGGTTCACCCCCTGGGGAGACGCTCCGGGGCAGGGACCCCACTGCACCCCCTCATGCCCGGAAGGCAGGTGAAAGCCTGTTCTCCCGAGGAGGGCAGCCCTCGACCCTAGGAGGGGTGGCAAAGTTCTCTGCGACTCTCGGGAGGCAGCGCAGTGTCCCTCCTCTGATGGCCTTTGATGTCAGCCACCAGGGAGGCCACATAAATGTCACATGCGGACGGTTTAAGGGGCCAAGGAGATGCGCTACAACGCTGCTGGTGTGTAGTTGGGTTCTCAGTGCCACACACCAACCCTTTCTCAGATTAGCAGCCTGCAGGAACCCACCCAGAGAGCTGCCTTGGGAAGGCGTCTCTCTGAGCCTCAGCCAGACAAGAGCTGGGGACACGGCTCGTATGTAACCCAGTGCCGCTGGCAGAGCCAGCCGGTGCCAAGTCCTCCCCTGTGTCTCCGTGTGGGGACCAGCCAACACCTCCCTCCTGCCTCCTCCCCAGCCCATACCTGGCCCTGGGCTTGGCTGCGGGAGTGGAGGGATCACCGTGAACTTTCCCCCTCGGCGTGGGGACGTGTCCTTGCACTGCTGTGTGACTGTGGGCTGCCTGGTGAATAAGACAGTGGTTAGGACTGGGGCCCTGGTTCAAATCCTGGCTCTGCCACTTACTAGCTGTGTGACTTGAGGCCTCTCTGGGCTCCATTTCTCAGCTGTAAAACGAGGGTAACAAGAGCCCTTCCCTCTGTTGTGAGGATCAGAATGTTCGCTGCCCCTGCTAATGATGGCCATGCAGGTGGCTATGGTGGCTCCCTCGGCACCTCCCCCAACCCTGAGCCAGCTCCCCCACCCGCACCCCACCCCGCTACACCTGGCCGATGTGCCAGCTGCTCCTGACATTGCCCCCAGAGCTGGCTGATGACATCCCTGCAGCTCCCGAGTCAAGGGACTCCAGTGACCTACCCCCACTGTGCACAGTCTCCTCAGATCCAGGGTTCCCCAGGGCAGGTAGAGGCCGAGGAGTGGGGAGTGGCTGCCCGGGCCAGGGGCCCCTCCTCCTCCAAGGGTCTTAGCTCATCAGCCGTTTGGGATCCCACAGGAGCCAGGTAGGCTCTGCTGCAGAGACCTGGACGGGATCCAGGCTAGAAGGTGGGGCAGGGGGCCGGTCAGGACAGCATGGATGCAATTCTGGGGGAGCTGCCAGCTGACTGGCCTCGAGCCATCCTCTGACTGTGAGTGCTGGGCGACCTCTCTCAGCATGGGCTCCATCCTGGGCTTTCTAGGGAGGGGGTGGTAGCTGATGGTGGTAACCCCCAGAACGCCCAGAGCACCACCATCAGGGGAGGCTCTGGACAACTCAGGGAGACCTAGGGAGGCAGGTGCATGACATCAACATGCCAACAACGAAGGAAGCTGAGGGGCTCCATCCCTGGGACCTTGCTTCAGGATTCCCTTCGGGGAACAGGGCCTATGTGAGGTCCCTCAGTGCCCAAGTCTCTGGGCAGAATCCCACAGCCCTGCCCTCCCGGTCACCCGGTCCCAAAAGCCCACTAATTAGCACACACCTGTTCAGCCCGACGCTCCCCAACCTCCTCACACACCCACACCCGGATGCTGACCTGCACCCGCACACATGCACAGTCACACACACACCCCCACTCTCACACACTCACACCACACTCACACGTGGCCTGAACACAGCAGAACGAGAACAAGAAGTATCAGCCGAAACAGAAAAGTTAACAAGAGAATGTGAGACAAAAAAAGAGAAACCAGAGACAGAAAGAGCTAAGACAGCACAGGAAATAGCTGACAGGCGGGAAAAGGAGGGAGACAAAGAGAGACCATGGAGGGAATCACAGGACTGAGGCCGCTTCCCCCCTGAGCCTGGGCGTCCCAGCCTGGAAAGTGGGGCTCTTCGCACCAAGGGGAGGGGATGGCAGGGGCCAGTCTGCACACTCGTCTTGGAGGTCCCCACACGGCACGGGGAGGGGGAAGAGGAGAAGGAAGGGGAGGGCGGTATGCCAAGCTTGGGGTACAGCAAGAAGAGCCCCAGCACAGGGGAGGAGGGGTTTGCTGGAACCTGGGCAGGTCAGCCACACCCATGGCAGCCACGTTTATGCCGTGCTAAGAGGGTGTGACATGTCCTGGAACACGAAGGGTTGTTGTCCCTACAGTGGGAAAACCAGGTTATGGGGGCAGTGGGGGGAGCTGCTAAGGAAGGATGTCACAGGGCCACGGTGACCAGGCCGAGGCCTCCACGCCGGAGGCCAGGAAGAAGAAAGGAAACCCTTAGACACCAGCAGTGGGCGGCTCCCGACTCCACACACCCCCAGCTGTGAAAGATGGAGCATCGAGAGGCTGGGAGGGGAAACCAGAGACCCAGAATGCATTCACGCATTCATTCATTCATTCATGCATGCACCAAACATGACCTAGGAGGCTGGCGCTGTGCTACATGCTGGGGACACAGTGTGGAGCAAAATGAGCCAGGTCACCGCCCTCAAGGAAGGGAAACGTGCAGGGAGCAAATTATCACAGAGATAAAAGGGCAACTACATCTGGGATCAGTGCTTCTGAAGTAAGGTACGTGTCAGAGAGGTCAGGGAGGGTTTCTTGGAGGAGGTGACACTTGAGCTGGCATCTGAAGGGTGAAGAGGAGTTAGCCAGGTGAAGAGGTGAGGGAAGGGCAGCCCAGGCAGAAGGGACAGCAGGTGCAAAGGCCCTGCACAAGGTGTGGCTGGACCAAAGAAGGCTAGAGGGATACCCGGGAGACAGGGCTGGGGAGGTGGGCAGGGGCTGGGCCCTGGGGAGGGCTTTGGACCTTATTCCAAGGACAGGGAGCCTCTGAGGAGTATTAAGCAGGTAAGTTTGTTCAAAACATTGCTCTGGGGTGAATGAATTGTAGGAGCAGGGACGTGAGGAAAAGGGAGGGCACCATAAGGAGCCACTGAAGTCATTTGTGCGGGAGATGGCAGGGCGGTGAGCCAGGGTGGTGGCTGTGGAAATGGAAAATAGGGGACTAGTTTGGGGCGTGAAATCCCCAGAATGTGGTGATAGACGAACTTCCGGGGATGGCAGCAGTGAAGGGACAGTCCTAAATGGTGAGGGGAGGCCGGGGTGGGAGAAGTGAAGGGGGAGCGGCCAGAGAGCCACTAACCCACCCCTTTGCCTTGAGGGGACAGTCCCCAAATAGTTGGTGTGTGCTTATGAGCCCTAGGCATTTTCTGCCTCCAAGTGGTGGCATCCAGAGCTGGCCTGGAATGCTCTGTCCACAGGAGAGCCACGCTGGTCAGGGCTGATTCCTGGGAGGAGAGGCAGGGGCCGGGCCCAGAGAGTGCACTGGGCAGGGACTTACCGGGTCACAGAGGCGGGTCACAGTCATGGCTGCAGAAAGAGGCTGAGCAGCAGGCGTCTTGCAAGCGAAGCTGAGCTTCAGAAAAATGACCACAGGAAGAGCTTGGGCATGGTCAGGAAACAGAAGTAAAGTGGCCTGTTTGATTGCATAACAGAAAGCGCCAGATCACCAGCTCCTGGTGGCAGGGCCCTGTGCTTTTGATTCCCTGCCAGGTGTCTCAGATCACATAATAGGGTCTCAAAACTGTTAAATAAATGGATGATGAAGAAGTTGGGACGGAACCTTGCTCTTTACAGCAAGAAAACAAAAACAGAAGCCAGGTACTAAAATGTGGACTGACCCACCCGAGGCCCTGGGTTCACCCAAGCTCAGCCACTCCCTGGCCAGTAGCTCAGGTGGGAGATCCCTTCCCTCTGCACCCCGGGGGCCGCCTGGCTCAGCCCTATGGGGGCTCCAGGGTTCCCAGAACAGGGATCTGAGTCCAGTCAGGCGGGAAGAGGAGGCGGGGAAGGGCTGGGGGAAAGGAGATCACATTCTCTCTTCCAGGGCCAGGTAACCGGAGTCGCACATAGCTGGGCAGTGAGAAGGATGAGCAGGCAGGAGGGGAGGCTCGCGGGGCAGCCTGACCATCCGCCTTCCCTGGTGAAATGCGATCCGCTGCCCTGGGCCAGGGAGCAGGGGGGGACATGCATGGGATCCTCATTCCACTTTAAACCAGGCCTCAGGGCGCCCTGGGAATTCCTGTCTGGGTGTGGGGAGGACTCTGGGCAGGGTAGGGGGAGGCCAGCCACAAGAAGGGCAGTGGCACAGGCGGCCCCCAGACCTGCTGCAACCTTCCTGTGACACCTTCTTTTGATGCTAACACACTGTTGAGCAGCTCGTGCTATCCTAGGCCCCAGAGTGGGTGCAGAGGGCACTGAGTGGACAATGGCCAAGGGGACCTCTAGGACGAGGGCTGGGAGACCTGGCTTCTAGTCCTGCCTCATGTCCCATTTTGCCTCTGTCAAACCAGGGGCTCATCTGCTCTGTGATGGCAGTGGGGGAGGGGAGGCTGTCTGTACGGAATGAGTTCTCCATGGACACGTGGAAATGTGGGAAGGGGGAGATGGAAAAGCCCTCATGACTCAGGGGTGCAGCAACAGCCTGGGGGGACACGGGCGGAAGCAGGGACATGGGAGGTGTGCCCCAGAGGCTGGACCAGATGAGGGGGTGGTGTCTGCCTCGCCTCGGGCCCAAGTGGAGGCTGAGCCCCAAGGCTGCTGAGTCTCTGGGGGCCGACCGCCCGCACACGGAGAGGCCCAGAAGCCCAGGAAGGGACAGGCTGGGGCCCAGAGCAAGTGGGTGCCCAGTGCCCAGGGTAACTGTGACCAGAAGTCCGGGGTAGTTTAAGTCCCTGGCAGACAGGCTTCAGGCCTTCCTAATACTTGGTCCAGGGTCACTCAGAACTGAAGCTTGTCCCTTGATGAACCCTGTCCTTTGCCCCCACCCCATCTCTCCCTGTCCAGCATAAGCAGCCAGATCTTGTCAAGTCTGCCTCCTCAACATCCCAGGAACTCACCCACTCCCTTCCGCCACTGTCCCTCTCCCCACCAGGCTAGGAGTGACCTTGGGGACAGTACTGGGGGTCCTCATATCCTGCCTTCCCGCTTTTGATCTACTCCTCCCCAGTCGGCTCTCCTCAAAGCAGAGCGAGCACTCTAAACACAAGCCGAGCCTGGCCCTTCCTGCCATAAAGCCCTTCAGTTCCTCTGGAAAAGCTAAGGAGAGAGGCCTGTGAGGCCCACCTCCCCCACCCCTCCACCTCATCGGTCATCACTCCCCCCTCCCTGTGTGCTCCGGTCACTCTGAGCACCTCCGCCTCCCTGAACACCCTTCTCCCTGCTGCCTCTGGGCCTTTGCACGTGCTCTTCCTTTAGACAGAGCATTCTTCTCACCATCCTCCACCCAACTCAACCTGGATGACCTTGTTTCTCCTTCAGGTCTCCATTTGTCACTTCCTCCAGGATGCCTTCCCTGCTCCCCCCAGGCTGGGTGAGGGCCCCCCCCCAAGCCCCATGTTCTCCCACCAAACACTCACACTGGAATTGCCCTTTGACTTGTTGAGTCCCACCCCCCACCCCCACTGTAATCCCCTGATAACAGGCACTGGTCTGGCAGGGTCTTGGATCAGCCTAGCAGAGAGTCCAGCACACACAAGGGCCTCAAAAAATATCTGATTGACTGACCGTCTTCAAGCCGATTGACTGTTGATTGACTGACTGTCCTCAAGCTGACTAACTATTGACTGACTGAATGTCTTGCTGCATGGTTTTCCTTCTCTCAGGCAGCCACAGCTTGGAGCAGACTGGCAGTGAGGTTGTGGGGAAGGGGTGGGGGCTGGGAGACAAGGAGAAGGGAGAACACAACCCCCCACCCTAGCCTTAGCCTGTGAACAAGGAATCAAAAAATAACCAGGGGCCTTGGGCAATTGTGCAGGGCCTGACATCCATGCAGGCAGCAGAGCTAAACCAGACCACTCCTCCTCTTTCTCCTTTCCTCCCCTCTGGCTCTGGCCCTGCCCCACTGCAGCCCAACACCAGCTGACAGCTGGACATGCTGGCCCTTCCTGAGGGTCAGGTGACCTCCCCTCCCCAGGCCACTGGCAGCCTAGCCCTCTGGGCAGACCTGAGTCTGGGCAGACCTCTCCCCCAGTGCCACAGTGGACAGAGACTTCTCTACGCTGGGACACTGGGAAAGGCCTTTGCCCGACAGTTGGTGGGTCCTGAAAGAGAAGATTACTTTCTGCTGGACCCCTCCCTTCCACACACTGTGCTCCACAACCCCTCCAGGAAGAGGCCCTGGTGAGTGCTGCCTTGGGGGATGATAAGGAGGGGCAGGGAAGGCCTTGTGGAGCCCTTGATGGTGCCTGAGCAAGAGGAGAGAGGGTCTCCTGGCCACAGGGCATGTTCATACCACGGGGGACTGAGGGGGTGGGTCTCCAAGCAGGACCCCCTGATTAGGGGTCCGCCCTGTGGAGGTGCCAGCGGTCTGTGTCTGCATATCTGTGTGTGCCTGTGTGTCTATGGGGGGATGCTGGGACAGTCTAGCAATATAGAAATTCTGTCATTTGCTCCTCTCCCATCTCTCTCCCCCTTCCCCTAGAGTAATTCCAACCCTCTCTTTCCTAAGGTGTTCCGGAATCTCTAACCTTGGTCCCTGCATGAAGGCAGGGAGGGCTGGGGTGAGCTGGGATGGCAGAGGAAGCTGTGGGAGCGGGTGCAGGGCTTAGAGCCAATGATTCCCACTCCATGCTGGGTTTAACCCTTAACAGAGGCAGTTGTCCCAGGGGAAGTGGGCAGCACCCCCTGGGCCCCAGGAACAGCGTGTCCTATCCCAGCAGCCCCACCCTTCCGCCCCGCCCTGGGGCCATGGGGCTGGGATGACATCAGCGACTGTGGGCAGCAGCCCAGGCCTGTGTGTGGGGCACCCCATGGAGTGGAGGTGGGGGTGGACCATGGGCCGTGGAGGGATGTCACCACCAGGGGCCCCCCTGCCCTGGGCAGTGGCAGAGTCTTTGGGGCCCCTCCCCATGGGCTCTTCTGGGCCCTCCTGTGAGCCTGAGACCTGAACCTGAGCCCACCATGGTCCTCAAGATCTCTGGGGGCCTTAAAAACATCCAGGCCAGGCCCGGTCCCCAGAGATTCAGACCCCACAGGGCAGGACCCAGGCTTTTAGAATTTTTAAAAGCTACATTTACTTTTCACCATGAAAAATGTTAAGCCTACAGAAAAACACGGAGGGAATGATATCATGTACACCTGTGTGTCCTGACAGCATCTGCATGCACACGGCTGGTTGAGTTTTGCCATATTTGCTTCATCGAATGATCTAAGGCTAAAGTATTTTCAAGTAATTTATGGACATCACCGCTTTGCCCTGCAAAGTACCTCAGTACAGGTTCCTACATAGCCCCAAAGCCATTATCCCCCCAGCAAAATTAACGACTCCCCAAGAACATCCACGTCCAGTCCACGTTCAAATTTCCCCAACTGCCCCCTAAGTGTTTTTGATGCTTCATTTAGACCAGGACCCAGTCAAGGTGCATCGGGTCAGTATGTCTTCTAAGTGTCTTTCAATCTGGAAGTGTCTCTGCCAACCCTCCACCCCAATTCTCCCCCTGCCACATTGACTTCCTGAATCGAAGGGCCAGTTGTCACATAGGAGGGTAAGAACATGGCCAGGCCAGACAGCTCTCAGTACAGATAGGGAAACTGAGGCCTGGAGAAGAAGGGACAGGGAGTTTGAGGCAGAAGCAGGTCTTCTGGTCCCCCCTGTGCCACGCTCCCCCAGAGCCAGCTCCTTATAGGGATCTGAGAAACTCCTCCCCTGCAAGGGACCTGCGGCCCCTGGGACCCTCCCTGTGCTCTGCCCAGGGCATCCTGGGGGCGGCAGGCCAGGCTGTGCCCACCCCGTGGACAGCAGCATGCCCCTGCTTTCTCCTGCTCTGAGCAGGGCACCTGAACAAATCCTTTCTGTATGGTTGCTGTCTTGTTCACCAGTGGCTGCAGGGAACAGCAACCAACTTTATGAGCATCACGCAGAGAACTGGCTGGGGAGGTGGGAGGTGGCAATGGGAGGTGAGAGGACGGGGTGCTCTCTGTCACTTTGGCAGCCCCTCACCTCGTGCTGGTTACTTCTCCTCATCCGCTGGGCTGGCCCGGCCCAGCCAGCAGCTAAAGGGGAGTGGGGTCCGCTACCCCCAGGGAGGGAGGGACCTGTGGAGTGGAGAAAGACCCCATTCCCTTGGCTCAGACGTGCTCTCCAGCGCCCTCGCCCTACCTCCTCCTGGGCAAGCCCTGCCCCTGGTTTTGGGGTCCCTCTCCCTATGAATGGAGCCAGGCACCCCACTCCTCAGAACGTGCCTCATCCAGGGCAGGAAGCTCCCCTACTCAGACAAGCTTTAAAAAAATTGGGGATGGCAAGGGGAGAAGGGAGCATGGGGGACATCCACACCGTGACAACTTCTGAGCTCTTTAAAAACAGCCCCTGGGAAAGGCAGGGGCCCTCCAGACACCATCTGGGCTCTCTGAGGACAGGACAGGCCTGGCAAACCCACGACAGTTTAGGAATGTGTCCCCTGGTTGCTGGGCCAAGGTGCTTGCTGGCTGTGGAGTTTGGCTGGAGTACCGCCGCTCTGGGCTGTTCTGGCTCGTCTGCTGCTGCCCTCTGCTGAGGACAGGCTTGCTCCTCAGAGGAGGCCAGTCTAGCTCAGAGGCCTGAAGGACCATGACTACACACTCACACACATGCATACACGTGCTCACACACTCATCTACACACTCACACACGCTTGTTCCACCCATTATTGTGCTTTGACCTTAAAAGGCTGCTTTTTCTTGCAGCCATGAAGTTGCCATGCTAACCACTGGGAAAACCTTCTCTCTCTGCCTCATAGGCCTCTTACATAAGGCAGGTGGTGGGTCATATTACCTAGAGAAAGGCGGAGAGGTGTGGGGAAGAGTGTCAGAGGTTGGAAAATGTGCAGGTTTGGGTGCAGCTTCGAGGGGGCGCATGCCTGGGAGGGGCTGATGGAGAGGTGACTAACCATGCCCGAGGACAGGCATGAGGTCAGGATATGTTAGGGGCAGCGAGGAGGAGCCTGTCAGCCTCTGCCTACCCCAGAGCGGCCCTCCCTGTGGAGCTCGGCGTCTGGAGTCATCTTTGCCCCACGCGTCTCCTGCCCTGACAGCAAGCTCAGAACGTTGCCGGCGCTGCTAAGGACATTTGTCAGTGGCTGGAGGGCTCCTAAACTAATAATCGCTGTATTAAAACCACATTTGCTCCTCAAGCTGGAGGAACGTTGGGAGGTTTTAAATGTTGAGAGAAGAAAATCTCTTGGAAAGGATAAAATCAGCCCCAAAATAAGTTTCTGCGACTGAGGAATATGAAGTATTGCTCTGAGATTCTGGAAATCAAGCCTTCCTGGGAAATGGATGCTCTCCAAAGCCACATATTTCAGCCATGGCTGAGAAAGTGATGTGTGAAGTCCCCCAGTGTTCGGCATTGATCCCACCAGGCCGGGACCACGTAGATGGAGGGCACATGGTCCTATGGCCCTTGAATCATTTCTAGAATGGATTTTAAAACGTGATTTTCTTTCCCCAGAAAAATATCTTGTGCCTTCCCAGCCTGGATGGACCTGGATGATACACAGCCCTCCAGCAAGGGAGAAACTCCAAAATTCTCCTGCCCATTACGACCTAAGCAGTTTTAAATGGTTTTCGGGTCCTCTCCTCTAATAGATTAAAAAATGCTCCCTTGGGCATCACAAAGACATTGAATGGTATTTGTACCAAACCTCTGGCTCCCAGAGGCCTGCGAAATGTACATTAGAGCTTCAGAGGTGAGAGGACAGCCCATAAACCATGCTGCTTTGAATCTGCAGCTGGACACGTTTTATATGGCAGTCTTCTTTCACTACAAGCTGTTTCTTAATTATCTCCTCCCCAGAATGCCCCCTCTCAGATTTATTGGGATGTGGTCCTGAGGGCTTCCACACATTGGCGATCTCAGGCGACCCCTTCCTGCAGGGACCAGACAGGCACCCCCGCTCCACAGGGCCTGCCCCCTCTCTGCCCTACCACTGCCAATGCCCGCAGCACAGTGCGGAGGCCATGAAACTGGGCCAGGCCCACCGCAGCATCCCACCTCTTCCTCTCCACACAGCGCCACCTCTGGTCCCTGTCTCCAGCCTGTCCTTGCACGTCCCTATTGCTCGCTACACACGCACGCCCCAAAACAGGCCCTCCTCCCCCAGGCTGAGCCACCTCTCCCCACCTCAGACCCCTTCCCGGACCCTTCACACCCCCATCTCAGCCAACAGCAGTATCTCTCCCAACCTTTTCAACTAGGACTCATTTTTCAGCATAATTTCTTCCCTACAGGTCCCCCTGTGGTACTCATTATACTTTTAGTATCTGTTGATTGAGAAAACAGATGATGATAAAAACTACCAGGAACTCAATAATGCCTTTAAATGAATCTGTATTTTGGTAATCACCAAAGTGTTCACACACATTTGAGAAATTACTTGTCTAGTCTGCAGATACCACGTGCGGTGGTGTGGCTTTGGTAAGGTCCCACGCGGCCCATGGGTGGGAGCCCTGTACCCGCGGCACTGCCGGGGCCTCACGTGCCCATGGCTGTGGTGCCCTCGCTGCCCAGCTGGGCGCACCCTCCTGGAAGGCTCCTGTTTCTGATGTCGGTCTTTGAGGCACACAGCGTGGATAGGGCAGGGGAAAGACCCGGCCCCGAGAGCCTGACTTGGGCCTCGGGACTCCCAGGGGTGGCACGGGTTTAGGATGAGACAGTCTTGCTGCGGCCGACACCCAGCTCCAGGGCTCACTGCTCTGGACCCTGGGAAAGCGCTTCAACTCTTCTCCATTTGAAAATTACTCTCTTGAGAAACAGAGATGGTACTTGTCAAGCCAGTGGTCCACAAAGATGCTTCACAGGAGTGGCTATTATTGTGTAGATATATTTGTGCAATGAAATATCTGAGTGCCTGACTCAAGTGCGGTCGCTTTCAACTTAAGGGCTCCACACTGGGTATTTGGCTATGAGCTGGTGAATTAGTCAGGATGGATTAGGCTGTGCTGCGTAACAAACCACCCCAACCCCAGTGGCCTCATATAGCAGAGGTTTATTTCTCTGTCATGCTACAAACATGTGCAGTCACTCGGGGAGTGACTGTGCGCCCAAGATCACCATGGCCAGGGAAGGAGAATGGGGGGACGGCCCGCCCTTACAGCCCCCACTGGAAGTGACACGTCCCTCCCATCCACATCACGTCGGCCAAAGCACACCATGTGGCCACACTTACTTCAAAGGGCAGGGGAAGTACAGTCATACCGTGTTCCCACGGGGAAAACCAGACTATTTGTGAACAGCCCTGACCGTGACCACAGCCAGCCACCTTGGTTCCAGATCTATGGAGCTGACAGGCTTTGATGAGATACAGTCCATGACTAATTTAGTCCAAGTTTGAACCCTTACAAGCTTGCCTTGTGGTTTCGTCTGCCATCTTCCCCAAAATGGGAGCAGCGAGTTCTAAAAGAGGCATATCTTCTGTCATTCTTCAGGAACTCAGGTTTAGCATGCGGGTAGAGCTCATATACCCACAGGCTCTCAGGAAATAAAAAGTGCTGACTGGTAGTGACGAGCCACAGTGCCCTCATCCACCTCGGCTCCATGGGTGGCATCTGTCATTGTGGCTGGCATCACTGGTACTGTCATCTGCCCCCATTCTGGAAGCCAAATACAACCGCAGGCCCTGCTGTCTGTAACCCTCCTTTCAGACTGGGGAATGTCTTGCAACCCAGCGGCAGGCTGGCTGTCACTCAGGCCCTGCAGTGCTGCAGAGCAGGGTTTATATGGACACACACGGCCCCGCGCCTCAGTGAACCAGCTTGAGGGCCGATGGTCGTGTCCCATCAGAGGAATTAGCCCCCTTGAGTCTCCGGGAGTGAGGCCCAGAGTTATTTCATTCAGGACATGACCCAATGACAGGGCAGGAGGACACAGGGACCTGAGGCCACTTGTCCCCTGGTCCTGGGGGAGGGGGTGCTTTAAGCTGAGCTCTTCTGGCTGGAGGCATCACACCCTCTTCCCACCCTCCCTCCCTCCCTCATCCTTACTCCCTTCTATCCCTCCCCAGGGAACACTAGGGAAGGATGCTGAGTGAGGCATCTGGGCTGTGGGGCCGTGGGAGGAGGCGTGGGCTGGAGACAGGGACATTTGTCTCCCTCTGAAGCACTAAAGGGAGCCCAGCGTATTCAGCAAGTGTGTCAGAGGGAGCGTGAGGTCCTGTCTCAGGTGAGTGGCTCACCTGCCTTCCCAGCACCCAAGCTGAGTCAGTCCTGAGAATAACCCACACAGCGACGAACCTCAGGCGGTGGAGACGCTGGGGAAGAGAACGCCACAAAGGGGTGCTGTGCATTTTGTCATCTGAGCATCATGACAAGACCGTGGCAGTGGGCAGGAGACCACGACTCAAAGCAGTTACCCAGTTCATCCGGGGGCTTCAGCAGGCTGGTGGGAACGCCTGGAACATAACGGGCTCCTGACTCCTTGCCCAGGGCTCTGAGGACACAGAGCAGGGCCCAGAGGCACCGATAGAAGAACACGGCCCAGCCAACGGCAGAAGTGCCTGCATGTGGTAAAAGGAAGGTCTGGGCTGAGACAGGTCTGTCGACTTGAATTATTTATTTGGGACTTCCGAGGGAGGAATGGGAAGAATGGAGGCCTTCCCTCGCTCAGTCCCACAGAGCAGGAGGCTGCGCACAAAGACACCAGCAGACGGAAACCCTCAGGCTTCCTGGGAATCCAAGGTCTGCATCGGTGCCAAGGGGAAGCCACAGACTGCCTCCCTGAGCGGCAGCAAAGCCCACCTGCCCAGCTCAGGCGGGTGCTCTGGGCGCCGAAGCTGCTGCCCGTGTGCCTCCTCCGCCCTCCCACCAACCTGTGTCAGAACCGCAGACCATGCAGCTCAGGAGCAGGAGGACCCTCAGACGTCACCTGATCTACACCCTAAGATGACCCTTGAGAGGAAGGGCCTCAGTTTCCCCGGTGTCAAGTCTAGCTTTTTGAAAAGTGCAGGCTGACTACCCAGCAGACACCCCATTGCCACCAACCCACCCTGAGTCTAGGGGCAGCAGTTTGTCGCTGTGCTGTGGGCTGTCTTGGAGGCCCAGGGTCTTCCTGGCTTGCTCTGTGCTCTCTGAGAAGGTTTGGCCAGGGCTCCTGAGGACATTGGGGGATGACAGCACCTCTTGGGTCTGGCTGACATCCCCAGCCAGGGAGCTGGGGCTTCTAGGTGGGCCTCCCTGCGCCCTCATGATGGTTCCTGCAGAGGTGGGACCCCACCCACCATTAGGACATGCACTTGCTGTCGCCAGGTTGGGAGAGGGCAGGCCAGGGTAGGAGAGACCAGGCCTGGGGGACAAGAAACTCTGGGTCCTGTCCAGGGACCTGCAGGTGACTGGCCAAGACCCTGCCTCCCAGGGGCTCATTTTCCTGACTTTCAAAAGTAGATAAACAGAGCCCACAGCATGGTGGGTAAGTGCACTCTAGGGCTAACATGCCTGGGTTCAAATCCCCGCTCTCCCCATACTAGCTGGGTGCACATAGGCAATTTACTTAACCTCTTTGTGCCTCATTTTCCTCATCTGTAAAAAGGGCTGATAACACCACCTCACGGGTGGCTGTGAGGCTCTGAAGGGTTGATCTACACACGGCACCTAGAACCCTGCCTGGCACACAGCGAGCACTGTGTTACCACTTCGTGTTGCTATTTCCTCCTTATGCTCCACTGTGGGGTGACATCCATGTCCTCAGAGCTCCGTAGGGAGACGGCTATGGGGAAAGAAGGGTGGTGGACCGCCCAGTGTGGCAGCACAAGGGTTTGCCTGGGACACTGCCTGGAAGCGTTGGCAGAGCTGGGCTTGCTTGGCAAGGTCAGGCCTGGTTAGCGCTGGGCCGGGCCCTGGGGAGACAAGTGCGAGGGACGGGCTCTAGGCTCCTTCCAGGAGTGGCTATAAATGAATTTACAACCTGGCTGTCCCTCTGGCTACCAGAAGTGCCTCTGCCATCCCCCACCCCCGGGGACAAGTCAGCTGGCAAATGCCAAAGTCCGAATGAGCCCAGAGAGAGGAGAATGGTTGGGCAGCCTTGGTTTTTCTCTCTAACCAAAGGGTTACGAGACTGAAGATTTCAACTTATCCTTGGCTGATTTCTAATTTCCCTCTGTACCCGCAGGCCTCCCACCAACTTCTCTTCTCAGGTCCTGGAAGAGGTTCCCGAGTAGGGCTCACCTCTGTGCGGTCGTAGAGCGGAGCTGGGCAAGGCCTAGGCTGCTGCCTCAGGCACAGCCCCCTGGCCGGCCATCAGGCCTCCGGCCTCCCCACCCAACACCTCACCCCAGCATGCTCCAGACACACAGGCAGCTCCCAGAAGCCCCATCCTGCATCGGGCAAAGCCAATGCACATACCAGGCAGCACCCCCTCCCCTTCCTAAAGGGGCATCTGAGGCCTGCAGGACAACAGCCAGTGCCAGAGAGGCCCCTGTTGGGGGACCAATGGGCTGGGCTGAGGCCTTCAATGCCACCTGGTACTGGAGGTCGGGGTGGGTGGCAAGAGGCCCTCTGAGCCAGGGTCCTGAACAAACTGATAGGCGCTGCTGTGCATGGAGCCAGCCAGCCACGGCCGTGGCTGGACTGAAGGTCACTCAGAGGGTTCATCACGCCCCGCGCTGCCCAGCCCGCTGACATCCTCGGCCACGAGTCCAGCAGAGGAGAGTATTAATAACCCAGTGGTGGGAACGTCCTCTCGGACAGGACGAATGCGGCCAGGAGAGCCTCCCCTCGCAGTTCTCCTTGGCTCTCTCCTGAGACAGAGTCAGGATGACTTTAGGGACTGCGTTTCCAGCCCAGAGCTCCAGCTTTGCCTCAGGTCCAGCAAGCCCGCCCTCGGGGAGGGTAAAGGACCAGGCGAGAGACAAGGAGCCCCCAAGGGCCCCAGGCAAGGCAGGTCCGGCCTGCTCTCCTCATCTGCAAAGTGGCCGTGAGAAAAGCCTGCCTCCCCACAACCCAGAGCTGTTGGGAAAATATGACCACCACGGCAGTAACACTAGAAATAACAATAAATCACATTTATTGAGCACTTAGCTCTGGGCCCTGGGCTAAACTTCTCATGGACTTTATTTCAATTCTGTCCCTAACTCCGTGAGGTAGGTATCATTATTATCCCATTCTACAGATGAGGAAACTGAGGCCCAGAGAGGTTTCTGACTAGACTTCCCAAGGTCACACAGCAGTTATATTGTGGAGCCACGATGCAATTCGACAGTGCACAGCTATGCTATACAAAAATGAAGGATTCCGGTACCCCCAAAGCCCCTGCAAGATGCTGAGTGTCCCAACAGCAGGGACTCTGCCCTCCTCTTGGGCCTGGAATCAATGTCTCCAAAGGAAGGCAAGCAACACAACATGAGAAGTTAAGACACAGTCTCTGCACTCTGAAAGCTTACAGTTGTGTGTATTGTTTGATTTTTTAAAATGTTTTAACATTTAAATTCAAAAGGTACAAAACAGTATTTAGTGAAAAGTCTCCCTCTCAGCACGGCTCCACCTTCACGTTTCTTGTAACAGATTATTCCATTCTTGTAACAGATTATTCCAGAAGTAATCGATGCCTATTGACAGTCTTGTTTAACTACCGGTGTGTCGTGCCTGGGGACTGTGGGTCCTTTCAAATGCTGCCCTGCATCCCCTCTCCCTCCTCTGCTTTCCAGGGACCCCGCCGAGAGCCCGCAGATGGGAGGACAACTGTGCTACAACAGCGACAGAGGCCAAGAAGGAGAAAGCTGAGGACAGCTGACAGCCCCATATCCTGTCCAGGAGCCGCCACTTCTACCTCAGGCTCCCTTTTGCGGATTCGCGGGGTGCCCCACTCGCAGAGCAGAAGCATGGTGGTGCAGGACAGCGCGGACGCCGGGGACGCCAGGATGGGTGTGTTGCTGGAGCCCTTCCTGCACCAGGTCGGGGGGCACCTGAGCGTGATGAAGTACGACGAGCACACTGTGTGCAAGCCCCTCATCTCCCAGGAGCAGAGGTTCTACGAATCTCTGCCGCTGGCCATGAAGCGGTTCACCCCACAGTACAAAGGTGAGTCCAGCGAGAGGAGAGGGGTTGGGCACAGGGTCCGCTACACCGGGCCAGGCTCGGCTGCACACACCCTTCGTTTCCTCGTGCACTGTGGTGCGTGGAAGGGTTGCCATGGAGACATGCCCCTCTCCTGCAGCCCGGTGGCCTTCACTGTCCTAGTTTCTCTGAACTCTTCCAGCCTCCAGGTCTGCAGCGTAATGTCATTTGGCATCCCTACAAATTAGCTCAAGCCACCAGGCTTCGAGGAATTGAGAATGGGAGGAAATGATACCCCAGCCCCACCATGCCCTGAGGGGGCATTCTGGTCTGCGCTCTGGGTGTGCCATGGCTGGGTCCTGTGACCGCGGCTGGTAAACACCGGACAGGTTGAGGCCTCCTCCCCTTCGCCTCCCTCTGGAGACCCAGGCAGGTGGCGGGAGCCTCGGGCCTGAGACAGGGCGTTTTTAGGAAACCAGAATTCCCGCCCTCATCCAGGAAGGGGCAAAGCCAGGGGAATGGGCTGCCTTCCAGGCGTAGCTGGGGAACCTGTGCATGGAGCAGCGTGTGTTCTGGATCTGAGCAGAAGGTGGGTTCTGGGGAGAGATGGCTCAGTGCTGGGACTGCCATTTGGGGGCCTCAGGGCAGGGGCACTCTGGGCAGGCGGCCAGGATCCATGGGGCAGGCTGTTTGGTCCACACCTGGCCTTCGGTAAATGCGGTTCACAGGGCTCGGGGCATGACTCTGCCAGCCGCCGATGCCACAATAGGATGAGTGCTCAGGGAAGAGACCTCCTTTAAAGATTTTAGACCTCATGACTGCAAGCTTCTGCCCTCCCTGTCCCTGAATCTGTAGTGAAGGCAATGATAACACTCAAGTCAGTCAGTCAAAAACTCACTGGCACATCAATGATTGAGATAAGAGGGAAGGATGGGTTCTCCACTGGTGTTTCTCAGTGTGATCTAAGATCAACCAACTTTATCAGAATCACCAGGGTGAGTGTGTGTGTGTGTGTGAATGAAAATGCAGGTTCTCTCCCAGACCTGAGAATCAGAATTCCTTGGGTCAGGGCCCAGGAATCTGTATCCAGCATGCTCCAGATTGTGACTCACTGGTAGGGGGCCAAGGCCTTGAGCCCTGGGCATTGCTTCAGTCCCGTCCTACCAGGACCTCCTGAGAGTCTGAGACAAGACCGATGAGCCTCACACACTGAGACGGGGCCCGATGGTCAGTGTGCAGGCTGTGCAGGTCTCCCTTGGGGCCTCCTGGGGCCGCAGGCAGTGTTGCCCATAGGTTGTGGGTCACTGCCCATCTTGTCGGAGCACCCACTGGAATTAATGTCTGTCCTTTTACAAATGAACTCGACCCAGCAAGGGGGTGGCAGAATCTTGCGTGGGGTGGCCTCCTGCCCACGGCATTTCATGCTTGTTCGACACAGCTCTGGAGCTGAGACAGACGGCCAGGGCAGCACAGGCAAAGCAGGGAAGTGGAAGAGGCCGGTCAGTCTCCAGGTCCCCATCCTGGTGTCCTCCCTGCCCTGTCTGCATGTGCCCATCCCTCTGTGGGGGCAGGGTGGCACCACTCTTGGGCGCCCTTGGGCACTGATCTACTGTGCAGACCTCTACTCCACCCTGCCTCCCCTTTCCGGTTGGGCCCTCCCCAGTGTCACCCACCCTGGGGCTCTGCTAACTTGATAGATTAATTTGAGCCGGGGCGTCCTAGCTACGTGCACTAGCGGCCACAGACGGTGCTTCCGCCTCTGCCTTGGACTCCACTCAGGAGACGGTGAGGAGGGGCTGGGCCAGGGCCGCACGCCAGCCCTCAGGTGAGACCACGCAGCCCTGCTGAGGGTGGGCACAGGCTGGGGTGACGCCCACACATGAGGCTTCAGTGATGCAGCAACTGTGACTCAGTCACCAGCCAGGAGCCTACCCACACGGTGCCGCAGGCCAGACACCACCTGAGGAAACGCGTTTACAGAGGCACTAGAAGAGGCCCAGAACAGAGACCCGCAGCTCGCAGATGCCCAGGGCGCTGGCTGAGGTCAGGTTTTAGTTGAGAAAGAGTTCCTAAAAGGGCCCTCAGACCCTCTGGCTTCTTGTTTCCCCAATGAGAAAGTAACATCCGCGAACCTTCAGGCTCGCTCAGCGCCGGACACACTGTAAGCAGTTTCCCCCACAAACTCACTGAATCCCCACAACAACCCTCTGAGGTAGGAGTGATCATCCCCCTTTCACAGGTGAGGAAGCACAGAGAGGTTACCTAACTCGCCTCAGGCCACACAGCCAGTGAGAGGCAGGGCTGGGATTCAGGGCCCCGAGGTCTGGCTCCCGAGGGGGGGCCTTGGCCACCCAGGCCCACTCCACCGGCTACTGTTACTGGAGAGGGACTGCTCAGATGCCAGTGATTGGGGGTCATCTAGCCCAACAAGGGAGGGGATGTGACTTGCCTGGGGTCACCCGGCTAGTGACTTCAGGTCAGGGGGACAAGGCTGCCACAATGGTCTCCCTTTTTCTCCCCGATTGGAACAGCCCCAGATGAGGGTCCATTTCTGAAGTGGCGACCACATGCCACGGAGCACACCCTCTCCCTTCTTGCTGCCCGCACCACAATGGTGTCAGGGCAGCCTCCCCGTACCAGCACCTTTTGCTGGGCTCCTCAGGCATGACGGGGTCTTGGGGCTGCATCCCTCTGCCTCCCAGTTCGCCTGTCAGCCTTGGGCAAGCAAGGACATGCTCCTAGATCCAGCTGGTTAACAGAAGAGCCAGATTCATATTACAGACGGTGGCAAATTAATGCTCTCATGAGCTTAAAAATAAATACATGACAGAATATTCAAGGAGGCTGGGAAGTTGCATGGCCAAACTGAAATAGCTGAGATGCTCTGGGCACGTCAGTCATGGCAATAAGCACTCTCATCTGCCCAGCCAGCATGGTGGAAGGTCGAGGTGCATGGGGAGGGCTGGTGAGAGGCAGACGGGGGCTCTGGCTGTGTCCCCGACTCTCCTGGCCAGGCAGGGGTGGCAGAATGCTGGGAGCCCATGGGCCTCTGAGGCCGAGTCCCGAAGGACACACAGGGCAAGCTGGAGGCCAGGCCAGGGCCAACATGGCTCTTTTTTTTTCAAATGTGGTTTTTTTTTTGCTTTTTTCTCCCCAAAGCCCCAGTAGATAGTTGTATGTCATAGTTGTGCATCCTTCTAGTTGCTGTATGTGGGGCGCCGCCTCAGCATGGCTTGATGAGCAGTGCATAGGTCCGTGCCCAGGATCCAAACAGGTGAACCCCGGGCCACCGAAGCGGAGCGCGTGAACTTAACTGCTCCGCCACCAGGCCAGTCCCCAACATGGCTCTTGACTAAAAGAACAATCCAAGCCCCAAGGAGCCTGGATTCCACTGACATGCTGCTCCTGTCAAGGACAGGCAACTGGGGGTTGTCTGCAGGGCGGCTCTCTGCCACGGTCCCCAGGCTTCAGGGGAAGGGTGGGCTGAGCCGTAGAGGGCTGTGAGAGATGGAGGGAAGACAGATAGATGGAGTCACAGAGCCAGTCAGAGGCACGCAGGAAGACGGAGCGAGAAGGCAGGGACACGGAGTCTGGCTGTGTAGCTCTGACAATATGAGAAATAGAAATGACTTGGATTTTATTGGTTTTGGCTTATTTGCACCTCTGCTCGCCTCCATTTATTTAGACACTCAGAACTGATGAGCTCTGACAAGAGCTGGAGACTGGAGAAGCGGGCACAGGTCACATTTCTTGTCCCTCCAGGGAGGCCTCCTGGTCCTGGGGTTCCCCAAGAAGGTGGTATCTGGCAGGCCTGTCACCAAAGCCTCACAAGTGGGAAAGGCCAGGGGGCCGCTGCATCGTAACTGGAACTTCACAAGATCCGAAAGGCCTTGCCCTTGGCCAGCACCTTCCCAGGCTCTGCAGGGGTGGGGATGGGCGGGCTCCAGGCACCTCAGGTGGTGTCCAGGTCAGTCCTCCTGACTGGAACAAGCACAGCGACCCCCCTGCCCGAGGACACAGGGCTGGAATTGTAAACGCCCGCCCTTGGGCCTCCGGGCACTCCCAGGCCTCTGCGCTGACGCCTCTCTCACGAGGTGGCGGGATCACGGCTCTCAGTTCCTCCCACGGAACAGAATGACCGGAACAAACATGGCTGGGACACAGCAGGAGCGTTCCTCAGCCACACACGGTAAACACGGCGTGATGACACCAGAGTCTCCCAGTAAAGTCCTTGGCCCCGGGGGACAGACTGTTCCTCCTTCCACATCGACGTCTGGAGTGGCCTTCTCAGAGCTCCGCCGCCTCACCACCAGTGTGACCTCGGCAAGTCATTCAATCTCTCTGGGCCTCAGTGACCACAGTCACCGGCCTTATAGGCTTGCTGTAACTAGTGATAACAAATGAAAAGCACACAACGCTGGCACGCGGTAGGGGTAAAAGACACGGCAGTGATGATGACTACAGTGGTGGTGTCCCGGAACTGCCGCCAGCCCCGCTCTCATGAGCAGAGCGGCTCTGGTGGGGCCGGCGTAGCCAGGCACACCGGTCTTCTGGTAAGCTACAAATGCCAGATTCAGGTACAGCAGTATTGTCAGGATCACGGTGACTTCACAGGACACAGGCCTGGGAGGAGCGGAGGAAAAGTAGAGTTTTTTAGGAGCTGGAGAGAAATGAATGTCACTCTCAGGCTGCATAATGGGGGCACCGGGAATCCGAGATGACAGGACTAGCCCAGGAAGACCGCTGAGCTAGGCACAGATGGCCCCGAAGAGCGACCTGCTGAATTATAGAACAGCCCTGAAAATGAGTGTCTGCGCGGCTCAGCCCAGGAGGGCCCGGTGGGACGCACGCAGGAAGTCAGCTGCCCTGACGGCTGGTTCAGCAGAAATGACCACTTACGCCGACAAGGTGACCAAGCGGCCAGGGGAGGAAATAAATACCTTGGGGAACATGATTAGATGCAACCTACCCTCTCTGTCAGGTCCCAGCAGAAAATGAGTGGTACATTCAAATAGGTTTAAATGAAGAGAAGTTTTAAAGGGACTATTTGCACAAGTGCGTGCAGGATTAATGCAACCACTGGGGATAGGGAGGCACCCAGGGACCAGCACCACTGGAAAGCTGTGAGCACCCCAGGGCCTGAGGGGACAGAATGGTGTAACTGACCCAGAGAGAGGGAGGCCAGAGAGGAACACAGCCATGGCAGAGCCATGCTGCAGCAGGAAGGGAACCACTAAGATAAACACCTCACCTTTCTCCTCCCCTGCCATCTCCTGCCAATGGCCCCCAGTGACCAAACCCATCAGAAAGCAGGGACAAGGAAGCCATTGGTGACTCGGCAGGGTCAGCCTGTCAGGCACAAAGCAGGGTGGAGACAGTGGAGGTGGGTTAGTGGGGGAGGGAGCCACAAAGAACCCTCACTGTAGGCATCAGCTGTAGGAAGAACAGGGAACCAGGCACCCTAGACACCTGGTTCTCGAAAAACCATCTGTGCGGCTGCCACCAAGAGTATCGGTCCCTCTTCACCAGAACTGGCGAGGCTGGGCACCCACTGGAGCCAAGCCCCACCCTGGAAGGCCTGGACTCTGCCACAGAGCGAGAAATCCAAAGGGGGTGACCACAGAGCCGTTAGTGCACGTCCCAGAGCTAATTACTGACCTGGCCAACGTCCCGGAGGAGAAGCCCAATTAGCACATTCGTTCACTGGGTTTCCTTGCACTCTTCACTTTCACAACCAGCGACTGGAGTAGGACGTCGTGCCTTGATTACAAACGCTGATGGTGAAGAGGCACTGTAAGCTGGAGAAATCTCACCAGTCATCTGTTTTTTTATCAAAGAACCATGTTCTGCCAATAATCTTTGCGTGCTGTGCATCCAACCAAAGGAAATGGTGAGCGTCAGTACTAAAGCCAGAGATGGGGAGGGTGAATGAAGGGGCAACGGAGAGTCCTGAGCCCCAGAAGGCTGTCTAAGGAAGGCTTCCTGGAAGGAGCTGGCAGATACAGATAAATGGAGGGGACAGAAGGGATGATGATGGGGTCGAAGGGGAAGGGGAAGGGACAGGATGTGCCCCAACTTCCCTCACTGCCACTCTGAGCTGGGGGCCCTCTTTGCAGAGCACAGCTCTGCTGCCCCAAGGGTGGGCCCAGTTGGGGTGGCTGTGGTGTGACTGGGAAGGTGTGACTGCACACAGAACTGGAACGGAGAACAAAATGTACAGGGCTGGCTTTGTCTAAAGCAGGAAGGGACAGAGAAGTGCAATGAGGAGGAAGCTGTGCCAAGATCAGCCCAAGGCTATTTTCTGCAGGCTCCCTGGCTCTGGGATCATTCTGGAACACGATTAAGTCCAGGCTAAACCAGGCCAGTCCCTGTAGCTCTTCCTTGAGGGAGGAATTGGGGAAGGGGGGAGGTTGACCAGTGCCATTAAACTGCAATTCAAAAGGATGTCACCCATTGCAACGTGTCCACTCAGGTAAATTCCATCTGGTTTCTCCCCTCCCCCTCCCCCATGTGCTCTGCAGGCACCATTACTGTGCACCTCCGGAAAGACAGCCTCGGCCATCTCAGGTTGGTTGCCACCCCACTGAAGGAGAACCGGGGGCCCTTCAAGGTCTCCACAGAGTCAGCGGCAGTGGCGATATGGCAGACGCTCCAGCAGACTACCAGTGGCAGTGGCGGCGCCTGCCCCCTTGCTGAGTGGCAGCACGCCCAGCTGGCACACTCGCTCAAGGAGAGGTGAGGGCCACTTGGCAGGATGACAGAAATCGGGCAGCTCGTCCCTAGCAGGGACCAGCCCTGCTCCCACCTGTGCCAAGGCCGACCGCTCCCCATTAGGGCCAGAGCCGAGAAAATGAGAAATTCAGATGAAGGTTCTGTCTAGAATAACCACTGTGACCACAGAAAGGAATGAATTTTCTTTCATGCCACTTCTAGAGGGAGGATTCCGATGGATTTCATCTCAGAAGTTGATGCACAGACAGAGTCCTATACAGAGCAGGCATTCGGTATATGTTTGTTTAATTAAACACCAGTTTCACTGAGACCATAAAGTGTGTCTGGGGGAAAAATGTGCAGAGCAAAAACCTCAGAATAGTTGACCTAAAGGAAAATGGCTAAAGTCTCCCGGAAATCATCTTTCCTTAGCGGTTGGGAAAGCCACTCGGAAATCATCTTTCTTTAGTGGTCGGGATGGGACCAGGAGAGAGGTCAATGCAGCCCTCCATGGGGCCTCGGAGACGCAGGCGGCTCAGGGTACCCGAGGTCCTTGGAGAGGTCTCCAAAACCTCTGATAGTGTTAGCTAACCTCTCTCAGATGAAAAGGATCCCTGGGGATTTTTAAAACATTTATGGGAAACAAAAGGGAGCTAATATAATGAAAGTACCTCCCTTCCCCCAAGGAGCACAGCGGATCTAATTAAGCCTCTTGGCTGGGTGTCAGGAAGCGGGTGCACATTACCTCCATTTCACAGATGGGGAAGCCAAGATGCAGAGGCAGGAGAGGGGGTGGACCAAGGACCCGTGATTCCCACCCCCTGTGGCATTTTGAGGTCTCAAGGAGATGACCACATGCCATACCACAGAAACAGCCCAAACCCAGAGCCCTCTGATTCCAGGCAGGGTCGCTGCCCCCATACTGTGTTGCTTCGATAATGAGATAATACTCAGATCACTTACAAGTGAATTTCAACCCCCTCACCCTTTGAGGAGGTGACATGCTCTAATGAGTTGTTTTGGGTTAGAGAAACTGCCCACGGGGGCTGCACTGTGGCCTGAGTGGGGCCACTGCGGGTGTCCTGGCGAGCAGTCAGGGACAGTCCATGTCACAGTCCAGCCCAAGAGAGCCCAGTCAGTCACAGGGACAGGCACCTTTCCCTGGACCTCTGCCCACGGCTGCCCTGTCATCTGCTTCCCTCACCCGCAGCCCGGCCACAGTGCTCCTGAGGTCCGAGTTCCACCTCAACGCCCAAGTCTCCTCGCTGGTGGAAGATGCTAATGGGAACCAGGCCGAGAAGGCGAGCTTTAACCCGTGGGGCCTCTACTGCCACCAGGCCCACCTGACCCGCCTATGCACCGAGTACCCGGAGAACAAGCGGCACCGTATCCTTGCCCGCCCTCTCCACCGCGCATGGTGTGCCCATCAGGGGGTGCGCCTATCACAGGGCGGGGGAGTGATATTGTATTGGGGAGCGACAGGGGTAGGGGTGGGAGGGGGAGACACACACACACACACAGGGCCAAGGGAGGGGTGGGTGGGGAGAGAGGCTGAGGTGAGGGAGAGTTTGAGGGCCAAGCCCTCAAACCTGGGACCTAGAAGAAATCAGATCTCTCCAGAAGAAAACTCAGAGAGTATCGGCAAGTAGACTGGGAATTAAGCTGAACCCTGGCCAGGCCACTAGCCATGTCTCTGCACCTGGGCAGTAAGGATGGGCTGGGCTGGGGGTCTCTGTGGGCAGACAGGAATGAGGGCTGCCATGATGGGTGGGGGCAGCAGGGGCTCTGAGGGCTGGGTGGGTCCCCACACCCCAACCTCCCTTTCTATCCCTCCAAATTCTCCCCGCAGATTCTTCCCATGGAACTGACGGGGTGAGAAGGGGGTCCTCCCTTAGGGAGGTGCCCCAGGGTGGTCTCTCAGGGGAAGCACCCCCCTCCCTCCAGGCTGCCATGTTCTCAGTGAGCAAACTTAGGCTTGAAATGCCCTTGTGTCACCAATGGGCTCCTTCCTGCAAACGGGCGGCTGGTTTCACAGTATTTACCGAGACACATCTGCAACCCTAATCCCTAAGAAGCTTTTGCAGGATAATTACTCCGCTGAAATTAATATTCCTGCAACATCTCCGAAGCTAACATCAAGCCACTTCTCCCAAAAGGTACTGGCCCATTCAATGACTCAAGATTTTAGCCTTACTATTTTCTGCCATAAAATGTAAATTGGGCATGGCCTGCCAGGGATTTCACGTCTGCATTTAAATTTCAATCTCAGAGCAAAAAGGAAAAGAAGCTCACATACTCATAAACTCCTCCTAAATAAATGGGAATATTAAAGCAGTCTCCAAAGCTAACACCTTGAATTCTTAATAGTGACGATGGGCTTGTCTGTAACAAAGGAAATGGGAGGGAAGGAAGGGCGCTCAGGGTGGGGATCTCCAGCCAGCTTCAGAGGCTGCCAACTGCTTCCTGGGGGGCAGCGGCCTTGACATCCCCAGAGCCCTCCTTAACTTGGTGTGACCAGGGTTCCTGTTGCTGGAAAACGTCGTGTCACAATACAGGCATCCCTGCATCCTGGACCTGAAGATGGGGACCCGGCAGCACGGGGACAACGTGTCCGAGGAGAAGAAGGCCCGCCACATGAGGAAGTGTGCGCAGAGCACCTCGGCCTGCCTGGGCGTACGCATTTGCGGCATGCAGGTAGGTGGCAGAGGGCCCATTGCAGGGCTGGGCATCCTGGCATGTCCACTGCGGGGGCAAGGGTGTCTCCCATCCAGACACCACTGCCCCCACAGAGCCCTTTGCTTTGGGGCAGCAACAGAGGAGGCAGCCAGGCACAGCTCTTCCACCAAGGAAATACATGTCCTGGTCTATGACACACTAGGTGTTTTTAAGAGCACCTTTCAGGATAGTGGTGCCAGAAACCCCCCATTTTTTAACTCAGTCTCAGGGTCTTTGGCAGCTGAAACTTTGCACAGTGGCCACGCGGGTCCTGCCCATGTTGAGAGCAGACCTTTGATGACAGTGTGTGAGCAGGGGCTGGGGAAAGAACTAAGAGAAGGAGCTCTGTGGATTCCTCATTCCCTTGAATGATAAAACTGAACCCTCTCCTCAGAAGCTGTGAGGCAGTCTGCTCTTTGAATTCTTATTAGCCGTTCCCTCTTCTTACTCTACCTTTTCTGCTTCTTCTTGGTTAACAAAGTGGGAAGGTCGTAACCTGCTAACCTCAGCAAAGGAATGGTTAATTTTTGATTGCCCAGGCTCCAGTCTTCACTTTTGCTGCTCTGATGTGGCTTACGGCAGGGGCTGCAGGAGAGGAGGAAACAAACTTTCTCCACTCGCTCACTCTTACAGTCTATCTACTCAAGGCAAAACTAGACACCGATTTGACGGTAAATGTCATAGCTTTCCTTAATTGAAACTGCCATCCCTTGAAGGTGGAAGTTGAGTCTATAAATTTGTTGCACAGATGTCCCTTGGAAGGCTTGGAATGCAGTCCTCAAGAGAATGGAGTGTGATGATTTGTGGTGTAAATGGAATCTTTCTCTGGACCTCAAACCTTCTGAAATTGATCTGATTTATTTAGAAAGTGATGCCTGTCGTGTATTTATGACAGCTAATTTAGCAGCCGATCTCCAGCCCTCCAAAGGCAACACCAAGTCTATCATATCTTTCCAATTTTTTTCAACACTGGTTTTCCATCAACATATCATGTAATCTGAAGGCAGGAAACACCTGAGAAACTGTCTTGGCAGCCCTTCCCAGGTGTGCCAGGCAGGGGTGTGCCAAGTCACCCTTTGGTCATGCCAGTCACTGCCTTCAGTTCAGCCTCTGCTGCTGCCTGTGCCATCTGAATGAAATGGGGGCGGCTGCCAGTGTCCCCCCATCAGCATCTCTCCTCCATCTGCTCCCTTCTGGTGGCCAAGACATGACAGGGGAGGGAGAGGAGCTGGTGCCAAGGAGAGGAGCCACCAGCCCCACAGAGCTGCTGTGGACCCCCCTGCTCCATCCAGGCTCCCCTCAGCTGCACTGGCTGCCTGAAAACTCTGTCCACACCTGATCCAGCCTGTGTTTTATCTTCAAAGAATTCACCCCACTCCACCCCAAGAGCCATTACTGTTTCCTTAGAATCTGCAGAGAAAGGACTTTACAAACTTTGTTGGGGAAAATTTAATCAAGTTGGCTTTCCAAGGCCATTGGCTGTGATTTCAGACTCCTACTAAAGCTTTGTAGCTTGGGTTTGCTAATATTTGAAGAGGGCCAGAAGCCAGGGTTTAAATCATGATTTGGAGGTGGACATCGGAAATTCACAAGATAGGCAATCTAAACCTTTTCCTCGTGGGTGGAGGGTCACCTCTGTGGGGTGAAGGATCTTCAGGCCTTGGGTTCCTATTAAAGGCTTGCCCAGAAACCATTTTAAAATGTAAAAGCTACACTGGTGCTTGAAGAAAGATTGTCTTTCTGTTCATTTCAGCCATTCTTGCCCTGTCTCCTGGAAATCTGTTTATATATTATGTTAGCTTGTGACGCTGCAACCACAGCAAATGCAATTTTTTCTTAAAGTGTACAATCTTCACATTTTCTCTTTCTTCTTTTTAATGTAAGGTTTATCAGGTTGATAAGAAGCACTTTCTCTGCAAAGACAAGTACTATGGAAGAAAACTCTCAGTCGAGGGGTTCAGACAAGCGCTCTATCAGTTCCTGCACGACGGAATGCGCCTCCGGACAGAGCTCCTGGAGCCCATCCAGCACCAGCTCCGAGCCCTCCTCTCGGTCATTAGGAGCCAGAGTTCATACCGGTTCTACTCCAGCTCTCTCCTCATCATCTATGATGGGCAGGAGCAGCCAGAAGGAACCCCGGGCGGCCTGCACCCTCAGGAGGCTCCGCAGACAGCCCACGGCAGCCCCCCCTGCGGTGTTGCCAAAGTTGACATCCGGATGATCGACTTTGCTCACACGACATACAAGGGCTCCTGGAATGAGCACACCACCTACGAGGGACCAGATCTGGGCTATATTTTTGGCCTGGAAAACCTCATCCAGATCCTGCAGGCTATCCAGGAGGGAGAATAAGACTTGTTGAGCCCATCCAGATTTTTCTGGAGTCTAGATCTTATAAGGGACCTATTGGTAGCTAGGATAGTCTAAACACCCCTTAGATATCTTTGTAATAATTACATCTACATTCAAAAGCCATCTCTTTACATGGCAGGTTATATTAACAGCTGCTAAAGAAACCAGCTCTGGAGGTAATTCCACGTACCCTGGCATCTTGGCTAATGCTGGTCATGGTAGGCTGGATAGTCAGTACAAAATGGCACCAATTTGGAGTACATTGGAGGGGTGCAGTGTGAGTTGGAGGCCAGCATTACAGTGAGATTCTGCAGTACCTGCACTTACACATGCTTTCTTGTTGTCATGCTACAGCCCTCACAAGCCGTAAGGCAAACAACCTTACTTGAAGAAGCCTTGAAGAGTGAGTTCACAAGTTCATGGTTTTCTGCTCGTGTGGGCTGCCCGTCCAAGAGCAGACAGAGCTAACGAATGCCTCTACCTTCCTAAGAGGCACTGTAGGTGGGGCAAGATGAAGGGGGACAGATCCGCCCATCTCACTAGCTTTGTCCCCAGGTTCTGAATGGACAAGGACAATCCCAGACACGGCACTGGTAAACCAAGAGCCCAGTTCTCCACTTTTGTCTGGGGAGAGAAGGGTCTCTTTACAGACTCCCAAGGACCTATTGGAACCAATGATTCTGCCAGATTCTGACCACGAAATAGCTCTAACCAGGAAATGCACCTTCCAGTGGCGGTGGACTGCGCATAAAGAGAAGCCGCTGATGTTATGCTACACTCTCGGCTTAAGCTTACTATTTATTTATTTTGGGGGTGGGGAGGGGAGAGTCAGCAGTGAGGAGCCTGGAGAACTGGGGAAACCAGGCACAATGTTTACAAGACTGGTGGACAAGTGCAAATATGGAACAAAGAGCAAAGTTCTAATTAATTCCGTCTTCTGCAGTGTGGAAACCTATTACAATGCCCTTGAGTCAAGCACTGAGATACGTTACCCAATTAGGGAAATAAATTTGTTAATAAAATTGCTGAGGTCACCAGTGATTATTTGGTGTGCCTTATTACCCTTTCTGTTTATTTATTCTGATCATCACACCGTACAGTAGTTTCAATTTATGAGTGACTAGAGTATACAGCAAGAACAGTTCACTGATTTCCTGCAATCCTTCAGGGAGCCCGGGTGGGAAATGGGAGCTAACAAAATATGTGCATGTATTGGCAAGGCAGGCACCAGACCTGAAAAGTAAGGGGCCCCTTCATTTGAACCTTATATGATGCAAAATTAAATATTTTCTGGATTCTCAGGGCTAATTACCATCAGCTTTCCAAAATCCACACTAATAGAAGGAAAGAATGACCTAGACAATAAAAAAACTTTTGTTTAGTTTTGGGATACATTATATGGATTTCAAAGCAAGTGGACCTCCCTAACTATGTTTGGCCAAGGTAATGACATGATTAATTTGCACGCTCTGTGCCAATGGTGGGAAAGTTGAGTCAAAGCATATTGAGTGACAAAAGGGAGTCATCAGAAAACTAAATATTTGCTAATGACAAGATGGAGCCCTAAATACTGCTTATTCTGGGTCACTTCCTTGAGAATCTGGTACCACATCAACCAAGTCCAAAGCTCCCTGGCTTAGCTTCTGATTCCTCCCCTGCTTCTCAGGCCTGGGTGCTGTGGGACCTGCCTGGGGATGGGCTAGCAATGATCAGCTGGAATCTATGTCTTTTAGGGCTGGCCACCCATGTCACTAACTGTGTTACAACCACTCTCCATGGGCTGGGTCCTTATTCCTGCCCATGTGAGGCCCTGTCTCTTGGCTACTCCTTTACCCCATGGTGCCCTTTACATATGAGCTCTTCCTCCTCTATAAATCATTTGAGGCCCAGGCCAAATTCCCACCTCCTCTTGAAGATGTCCCTGACAAAAGTACACTTTGCAATAAGGGACAAAGTTGGCTACTGGTTTTAGACCGTTCTTCCTGGACTACTGAACTCAGAGGGGTGGGTCGCGGTGGTCTGGAAACTTGTGCAAGGCTTTGCAGATTCAGAAACTTGGCTGAGTGAGCCCACACAATTATGGCAAATCTGGGAAGAGAGAGGAGAATAGAAAGATATGGAAAGAAGAGAAGATGATGAGTAGGTATGTATTTGAGTTTACTTAAAAATGGCAACAGGGGTGAGGGAGCCCTAGATAGCCAGCAATCAGCAAGTGTGTTCTTCTACTGAGCAGCTCTTCTGTCCTGATCTCTTTGCTAAGCGCTGTGGAAGATCCAGCTCTTGGGAGCTCAGACTCTAGTCGAGGAAGCAAGAACAACCCACATGAACTGACAACAAAACCACACAAGTCAGTACCCAATGATATAGAGGGTTAATCTGTGTGGTGCAGATGATCAGGCCTCTAATTTAAAGTCAAAGAGGTTCACTGAGAGCAGGGTCATCAGGGAAGCTATTGGAGGAGGTGAGACTTCATCTGGGCCCTGAAGGGTGACAGGAGTTGGGAAGGGGCTGGGAGATGGGAGGGGGGTGGGAAGTGGAAGGAAGGAAAAGTTGGCATGTTCATGAGTCTATGGACAGACCAACCCATTCAGAACAGGGTTTTTGTGGTTGGGAGTAGTAGAAATGAAGAGCAGGGAAATGGAGTGAGCCAGATGGTGCAGACACGAAAATCTGGCTGAGTAACTCACTTATTTGTTTGTGATTTCATTAATCTGTCCTTCCTTCCTTTCTTCCTTCCTCCCTCCCTCCCTTCTTTCCTTCTTTCCTTCCTTCCATTCATCCATCCAACAAATACTTTCAGAGTGCCTGGTACATACAACACAGTGCTAGGACCTGTGCAGGAAACAAGGAAGCATGAGGATCATGACGTTATCCTTAAGAACCTCATGATTTAATGAGAGAGTAAAGACCCTCATATGAAAATATCATGGGTGCTTCAACAGGGGGTGGGGCCATTTGCTCAGCTGTGCAGAGTGCTACCCAGGACATCCACATGGGGTGATCACGGAGCTGTGCCTTGAAAGGGAGGCAAGTCTGAAAGGTGATAAAGAAGGACAGGTGTTCCAGGAATATGATCGACAAGCATGGGAACAGGGAATCAAACATTCTGCTCAGGGAACAGCAAGTGATCTGTGTTGGCCACAGGGGCTTGCTGTACAGGGGCACCGAGAGAGAATAGGATGGAAATGGAGAAACCCCACAACATGAGAACCAGAAAGGACCTCTGAATCTTCCACCTCTACTGCTCCCTGTTGCCTAGACGCTGTAAGAGCCTCCTGGCTGGCCTCCCTTACTCAGGCTGGGGAGCTCTCTTCTTTCTTCAACTGAGAAACACACAGGTATTAGTCAGGGTAGGCTAATTGCTATAACAAACAATCCCCAAATATCATTACACTCCAACGTGGTCGGCAGAGAGCCTCTGCTCCACACAGTCATCCGGGGACCCAGGCTCCTTCCATCCTGTGACACCACCATCTTCAACCACAAGGCCTAAAAGTCAGATAGCATGGAGAAAGCACACCCACATTCCAAGGGCAAGAACTAGTCACGTGGCCGGACCCGGATGCCAAGGGACTGAGATGTGGTTTAACTGTGTGCCTAGGAAGAGGAAATGAGTTTGATGAGAAACTAGCTAGTCCCTACTATACTCTCTTTCTCCATAATCCTCATGTCAAATTGATACCTGGCTTAAGGAAGGAGAAATAGAGACATAAAGAATAAGTGGGGGGTGGGGGGTGGGAGGGGATGGGAGGGGCCTGGCAGTGCCAGAGCTGTGGGTTCTGATCCAGATCCTTCCCCTAGCCATGTCCTCATACAATGAGTGCACCCAGAGTGCTGGGAGATTTGCTCAGCACCTCCCCTGCCTCAGTTTCCTCATCTGTCCCACAGGAACTCTTACTTGGTCCTCAAGACAGGTAATATGGAAGAGCAACCTGCTCCTGACCTCCCTGCCAGTGGCAGGGGGGACAAGGGCAGCCTGGGAGACAGTCACCCAGCCCCACCTTGTCCCCTGGTGTCCCCTGTGTGACTGAAAAGGAAGTTAAAGAGCAGAATGTTATTACAGCTTTTTCATAATGCAGTGTCATCAGGAAGGCCTGGGCCTCTGGGCAGCACCCTGGCAGCCCCATCCCTCTTCCCAGCTGCGGGGAGCCTTTCAGACCACGCTGGAAAGGGCAGGAAGCAGTCTAATAAAACAAATGGCAAGGCAAGATCAGCTCTTCAAAATGATCTAAACTTCTGACTTTTGATTTAAATCTGCATCCTCTGTGGCCAAAAACATAAAACAGAAGATGAGGAAAAGAACTAAAACGAAGGCGTGGGTGCCAAGAATTAGAGGGGAGGGAGGGAGGGAGGAAAAAACGCAGCTCTGGGACAACACCAAGTTGAGCGCCAGCCAGGCAGGCTGACTTGCAGCCAGGTTGGGTGCTTTTCATTATGCATTGTTCCCAACTTCTCCCTTCTGTGACTAAGCTGCCCTGAAATGGGACAGGAGGTTTGAGAGCTAATCCAAGAGCAAAATCCAGAAATCTACCTGCTCCTGATTTACCCTTCACCCTTCTCCCTCAGCTCCCTAAAGATGGGTATCTTATAGAGGCAAGGGTTCGGGTGGGGACAGGTGGGTGAGGAGACCTAGGTTTATATTCTAACGTCATCCGGTCTCTTCAGATTCGCTGAGTGAGAGACTACTGTGCACCAGACCCTGTCGTCAAACAGTGACAGTGTTTTAAAGCAAAAGGGGACCAAAAGTGACGGGGCTGCTACTTTGGGGGGGGCGGGGGGGAAGGCCTCTCTAAGGTGACATTGACCAGAGAGCAGAGTGGAGGGAGGCCTGCGTGTCTAGAAAAAAAGCTCACCTCCAGAATAGGCAGCAACCTACTGCCAGCATGACCCTTCCGGCTTCCTTTACACGGGGCATTAAATGACTAACTGCTCCAATGCAAGTCCAGACCCACTTTTTATGGTAACATATCAGGGGATTGCAGCCAATCATTTCCTCCGGTTGAACAAGTTGAAAGAAGAAAATTCCGGCAATCATGCCCCACAATACAGCTGAGTATTTAATTCCTTTTTAATGTTTACATTATTAACACCAGCATTACAAAACGATATTTTTACTTTCAAGCGATTTAAATGTGCAATTTGGTGTCTCAAGTACTGGGATCATTACAATTTGAAAAACTGAAGCAGCGCTCCCTCCCTCTTCTCTCCTCCCCCTGATGGTGCCTGTTTCCATAAAGAGCGATCAGGGCTCCATATAGCCCCGATACCCATTCTAAATGGCTCAGGAGGTGCGGCCCTGGCAGGGGTTTCAGTGAGCCAGGAGAGGCTGCATTCTGGGTGGAATGAGTGACAGCCGGCAGGTGGGTGTTAAAATGGTCATCAACTCCCTGAGGGGCTGGCACCACAGAGCCACATTCTAGGCAGTGCCTATTACTGTGCCCAGAAGGCACTGGGTGACTGACAAGCCAGCGAGCCCAGACTCTGGCTCCAGCCACCCACAGGCATGGGGAGGCAGGGCAGGTAAAACAAGGCCAGAGAGGACCCTAGAGCCCCTCGGGAAACTATAATGCACACAGGTCACAGTGACAACATGGCAAGGAGGCCCAAAAAGGCACCCTGATGGAATGGGTGAGACCACGAGGTTCAAGTCCTGGCTCTGCCACTTACTAGCTGGAGACCTTGGCAAGTCCTTATCCTCTCTGTGCCTCAGTTTCCACCTCTGTAAAATGGGGATAACAGTGAGACTCATCTATCTCTGAGAGGCCCTGTGAGGACTAAATGAGTTAATATGTGCAAGGCATTTAGAACAGTGCCTGGCATAAAGCAAATAGTAAGTGCTAATTATCGTTATAATTCCCATTCTAAGATAAAGACCTGAAGTTCAGAGCAATTAAATGACCCATCCAAGGCTGGCTGCTCTGAAGGCCTTTGCTGCCCCTCTCCTGGAATCCTCTCTTGCCCCTCCAGTGACTCAGATCACTCTCAAACTCAAGCCTCTCCAGACCACTCAGACCCCACGGCTGCCCCCATCACTCTGGACCCAGCAGCTCGACTTGATCTGACATTATCACATCTGAAATCATCTTGCTCCTTTATTAAGTGACATAATACACATAAAGCACTACTATTGTTGTTATTGTATGTCTGCTCGGTTGTTGTCTGCCTCCCTTGACTGAAATGTAAAACCCCCGGGATCAGGCCCTCACCTGTCTTGTCCACACGTGGAAGGAACTCAGGGCTGGCTTCATGCGCATGTGACCTGTGCAGTCACACAGGGCCCCGCCCTCCAAAGGGCCCCACACTTGGTTTGATGCTCTGCTCTACGGTCTTGAAATTCTTAGTAATTTTTTAACAAGGCACTTCACTTGTCATTTTGCATTGGGTCCCCACAAATTATACAGATAGTCCTAGATGAATGAATGAATGAGTGAATGAGCACGCCCACAATCCAACCCAGGTCTGTCAGACTCCAAGGCCTCACTGCTAAGCCACAAGCCAAATAAGCCCCCAGTGGGCAGAAGAGAGGTGAGGAGGGCAGCCTGAACCCAGGACAACCACAGCCTGACCCAGAAGATGCTGTGCTGGGGAAGGGAGCGCCTGAGAAGGAGGCACTGGTTTGGGTTTCCCCTGGCGTCCAGTTGTTCTGAACCTCCCACTGCATTTGTGCCTCAAATGCGGTGAAAACCATTTACTACCCCTAATGTTACTCCTCTTGCTGAAGACAGAGGGACCTCAGTCCCGGCCTCCCAGAACAGCTGTCGGCTAGCCAGATGCTCTTCAAAGCCACAGCTGTGGTGGGGCCTCAGGCAGAACGGCAAGCCCTCGGGGCACCCAGCACAGCCCTAGGTGCTTGGAGCTTGATAGTAAATAGATACAACCCCTGCCCTTTGGGTCTCACGGCAGCCACCAAACCTTTGTGGCTATAAACACAGCTGATGGTGAGGATGGAGCAGGGAGGTACTGCTGGGCTGGGAAAGGGGTAGAGGTGCCCGGGAGTGACTCATTTTCCCCTCTCCCTGAGCTCTCCTTACCTCAGGTGGGCACCCCCTGACCTCACGTACCTCAAGCAGGCATCGCACACCCTGGGTCCCCAGAGGTTCTCATTCAATAGGTCTTTACTCGAGACTTCAGAACAGTTCTAGGTGTTCCCTGTTAAAACCACCCAGTGCTCTTTCCTCAGATTAAACTCCTCCCTCTTCCACTCTCCCATTCCTGCCCCGGGCCTGGCTCTTGCTGCTCAGTGTCCCTCCATCCCCACTTATCCAAATCCTAACCATCCTTCAATGTCCGGCCCAAATGCCATGGCCTTCAGAAGCCATCCCTGATCTTTCTCCCCCTACTCCCTGAACAGCTAGAAGTAAGACTCCTTTCCCCAAACTCCCTACATTCTAACACTTCAGTTGAAGCCCTTGTCACTTTCACTCTGCCTCTAGTTGAGTGTTCACTCCCCTACTCAAGACAGGAGTCTCCCCGAGTCACCTTTACAAAGTAGGTGGGGCAAGAAGGAAGAGGTTTGGGGGAGGCCAAGTGTTGTATGCATGGGATGCCTGGCTAAATGCAGGACAGTGAAGATGTGGGGGGGCGGGGGGGGCTGAGGCTTTCTTAAGGGAAATCTGGAAGGTTGGGGGTATCTTTTGAAAAGAAAAATCGGGACATTCCACATAAGGATGCAGCTGGAGATGTATAAGAGAGGGCTTGGTAAAACAAAAAAGTTTTTCCAGGCTGAATCAAGTTTTTCCCAGCTGACGTCGCTCAAGCTAGGAAATCCGTGCCTCCCGGGGAAAAATGCCTGGCTTGGGAGGGGGGCGCTCAGAAGGGATATTAATAGGGGCTGGGGAGTCAGACAAGAGCTGAGGACCACTAAAGCAGAAATTGTGGCCGAGTACCAAGTGGTAGTGACAGGTATCCGGGCTATGAGGGGACAGAAGGGGGAGTGTTCAAACCACGTGCGCGCTACGCGATTAAGTTGACACATCTCCATCGAATAACCACCTGTATTTACATGCAAATATATTCATTTATGCAAATTAGCAAAGGTCTCGGAGGAGGGTTTTTTAGTCTGGAGCTTGCGCAGTCATTGAAAAGGAGAAGCCAAGCTGTCCCTGGGGTCTCCACGTCTGACTCGCCCCTGGGAGCTGGGCCGGTTCCATAAGGACACAGACTGACCCAGCTCGGCTCGCAGAGACAGGCGAGCAGCGCCCCCACCCGGAGAGCAGCGGGGCGCCCGCGACGTCGCGCACGCTCACTCCTCCTTCCCGCCCCTCCTCCTCGGGAAGGCTGCGAGCCTCAGTGCGCAAGCGCCATTTGTCCGCGCCGACTCCTCCCTCCGGGGCGGGGAAAAGTGGGGCTCAAAATGGCGGCCAGCCGCTACCGGCGTTTCCTTAAGCTCTGTGAGGAGTGGCCAGTGGACGAGACCAAACGGGGCCGGGACTTGGGCGCTTACCTGCGGCAGCGGGTAGCACAGGCCTTTCGGGAGGGAGAGAACACCCAGGTGACCGGACTGTGGGGTCCGCGAGGCGGTGGGGGCGAGGGGCGGAGAGGACGAGGCAGGGGCGGGGCCCACGGGCGGGCCCGCGCATGCGCGCGCCGTCCTTCCCTGGCCGCACGTGCGTGCGGACCCTTTTAGGCCCTCGGGCAACTACTGAGAGCGACGTCCCTGCCGTCTACTCAGTGCCCTCAGCTGGCTGCACCTTGGAATTACCGAAGAAGTTTTTCAAAAATCTAGATGCCCGGGATCCTTCAGCCTTGTTGAGTCAATCTCTGCGCGTGGCGTCTTGGCCTCAGTGTTTTCTTAAACCTCTCCGGATGATTCAGGGTGCAGCCGGGGTGAGACGCACAGCACCAGGTGTAGGTGGTGACAGTCGCCGGTTTATTCCCCTGACACGGTGCCATTACCTCGCAGTGCTGTGCACTGACGGAGCTGATCCCCAAGGACGTCTGCAGGGCCCCCTATAAGCCTTTGTGTACTTCGGGGGCCCCTGTACGCCCGTGCAGCAGGTTTGGGTTCTCAGCCTCCGCCCCTGTGTGTCAGTAGGAGACCTACATTCTCGCTCTCCTCCAGGTTGGTGCTGCAGCCCCCTGGGATTCATCATTCATATAGCACATAGTTACTGAGTGCCCACCATGTGCCAGGAGCTGTGCTAGGTGCTGGGGAGACAGCATGGAATTAGACAGATGAGGTCCTGCCTGCAGGAAGTTTGAGTTTACATTCTAGTTCAGGACACAGTAAGCAAGTAGACATGCATAAGACAGTTCAGATAAGTACCATGATGGATTTAAAATAGAGTAGCATAAAAAAAGGATAATATTAGTTATGATAGGTGAGGCCTTACTGAGGAGGTGACATATAGATGAGACTACAGGAAGAAGATGAGCCAACAATTTATACTTGATTGGAAGGGCATTCCAGCCAGTTCAAAGGTCCTGAGGCAAGACCCAGATTGGTATGTTAGAGAACAGAAAGGAAGCCAGAGTGACTGGAAGGTAGTGAGTGAGATGGAGTTTGCTAAGAGCTGAGGTCAAAGGAGGACAGGAGCCAGGCACAGTAGGGGCTTATAGGCTCTGGTTAGGAGTTAGATTTTATCATAAGGCCAATGAGAAGCCATTGGGGAGGTTTAGTCAGGAGACCACTGTGACCTAACTTACTTTTTTTAAAAGATCATTCCAGTTGTATATGGTGAAGGGATTATAGGGGGCAAGAACAGAAACAAGAAGGCTGGAGAAAAGGCTACTCTGGTAGCCCAGGGAAGAAATGGTGGTGGCTTGGATGACAGTGGCAGCCCAGGAGATGGAAGTGGCTGGATTCGGGTTGCAGTGTGAAGGTTGCATCAACAGGACTTGCTGATATGTTGGATGTGGGGTAAAGAGAAAGAGAGGAACCAAGGACAACACCTAGATTTTTTTTAGCCTGAGCAACCTGGGCGGAAGATGGTGTCATTTGCTGAGATGGGAAAGACTAGAAGGGGAACAGGTGGGCTGTGGGAAGAACATCTTGAGTTTGGTGTTAGACATGTTAAACTTGAGATGCCAAGTGGACTGACTTCCAAGTGAAAATGTCAAGGAGGCGGTGGGATTTTTGCCTGGGGCTCAGGCAAGAGGTCAGAGATATGAAACGAGATACATACACCCACAGCCTGAAGAAATGACTTTTGCAAAACTTGACCATGACCTGTCAAAGCAGGAACATGTTTTTTTGCAACTGAGCCCAACACAGAACCAAGCCAAACACATACCGGAGCAAGATCATGCCCAGTGGCATCATTGTACCTAGACTGCCGATTGGATGGTGGGCATGGATGGATCATCTGGCCTGAGGCTTCTGTGGGGAGGCTGGGGGGGGTCGCACTACACTGAGAGCCCTCACACCTTTCACGGTGGTCTTCACTGACGCAAAGGGTAAGGATCTTGAAGGCAAGAATCATAGCTAGTCCTAAGTCTGCAAACCCCATAGACTTTCTAGGGCTCTGTTCCCTACATATTTTAGTGTGAGCTTCCTGAGAATAGGGATGGTGCCATTATCTTTCTCCCACCAGTGTCTACTATAGTTCTTGGCACATAAAAGGCACTCAGTAAATATCTGAATGAGTAGATAAATGATTGGTTATGGCTCATGAGACAGAAATCATCTGAATATAGTTGCAGATGCAGCAGAACTAGATGGAGAGAAGAGGTGAAGAGTGAGAGGGAATATTTCTGTGTCCTGAATTTGAGAGCTTACGTAGGGGGTCATGGCAAGAACTACAGAAGAGGGACATCACCTGGTCCTACCCACCAAGGAGCTTACAGTCAGACAGACGGTGACTTACTGTAGCGAAATTCAGGGGGTGAAACCAACCAGCAGAGAGGCCAACAGTGGCTAAATTGTTGGGGAGGTGAGAGAGTGTGACGCTCATCTATTTGACTGTTAGTGTAAGAGGAGCCAGAAAAGGAAGGTAGAGCTTTCTCTTTGGGAGTTGTCATCCTTTGTCATCACCTAGGGAGATAATTTGGATCATTCGGAGGCCCACACAGATTTGAGTCATGGCTCGGTTGATGGTTGCGGAGTAGCTGATGAATGCGCCCCTGGTAGCGTGAACCGGTGCATCATGATGGCAGCGGGCACATTACTCAGGACCACTGTCGTGCTACCTCATCCCCATGACACCTGACAACGCGCCTGGGCTTAGTAAATCTTTGTGATAATTTTGGGAGGGAGCAGCCTCTTGCTGGAACTGAGAATAGCACCGTGAGTCACTCCCCCTGCCAGCCCCGGATCATTTAGAAAGACCTTGAGAAAGAAAGGTAGTTCCGATAGACTCCTCATGAAGCTGGCAGCCGGCGGGCGTTAGACCCGGTTGGCTGATTGGTGTGGACTCCCCCTTGGTTATGCCAGTTCCCACACAGACAGGACTGGAGGGGGAGGCAGCTCTGCTCCGCAGCCTTTCTGTTCCTGTGGAGGAGACAGGCAGGCAGTCCTCCTCTCGGCCTCTTGGCTTCCTGCATCTTAACAATAACTGAACACGTGCAGGCGCTCTTCTGCGTGCGTGATCTCATTTAGTTTAATCCCTAGTGCGGCGGAGTGAGGTAGCCATGACTATGCCCATTTTACAGACAAGGAAACAAAATGAGAAAAATACGACGACTTCCACGGGGTCCCTGGGAGTTCAGTGCCAAGACTAGACAAGTGAAAAACAGACCCAGCTCTCCCTGCCCTGATCTGGCGTTGCCTTCTTGGAGCCTGTCTTTCCTCAGCTGCCGCTCCTTCCGAGTTGTTTCTTCTTGTTTAGAAAGGCCTCTTGTTCTGTGAACATCAAAATGCTCCCTTCCCCTCATTCCCCACTCAAACCTTTTTGGATCATGGACAGTTTGGGGAAAGAATTAAACACCTCCCTGTGTTTTCCCGCCTGCTTCTCTGCCCTAGCCACTGCCTCCCCAGTGCGGATGGGAAGAAAGGTGGGCCTCGGGTGGGGCATCGGCAGAAAAGCCCGATTCACGAGAAAGCAGATTAATGGTTCAGACTCGAAACCAGAGTACAAAACCACTACCTCCATTTTCCACCTCAAATTGCCCTTTGGGGAGTCTCACCGTCCACTGGAAACCCACCAAGAGGGAGCGATGATGGGAAGCAGGAACACACTTAACACCTCTTACACCCTCTAACCTGTTGTGTAATTTTTTAAAGTTAATGCTTATGGATTTTGCCCCCTTTGAATACAGTTTCCTGAAGAGAATATGTGTTCCCTGCAGCCCGAGAGCTTAATAAAAGAATCACAACGTGGGGGAAGGTGCAGAACAAGTGTAATTGTTGATTTAAATGCAGGGAAAGGAGCAGAGTCTTCTAACGAGCTCATTAAGTGCACAGGCAGCTCCCTGAAAGACCCCTGACTACACACCAGGACCCACTTATCTCGCATGGGGCACAGCTCAGGAACAGCCTGGAAACGCTGCCACCCAGGATGGGGCTCACCCCCCAGGGAGTTCTTGTAATTGTATTATATCCAGGTTTAAATAACATCGGCCCGTTTGAAAGAAGTTGAACTTGGTCGGAGGTTTGCAGTAATGTAAATGATGTTTCTAGCTCCTCAGAGGAGAATTCACAGGTTTTATATGATGCTGTTTTCTCGGCCATCAGTTGAAGCCCAGTCTTTGGCATTCTTCAGGGTGGCAGGGAGCTGGCTCCACTCTGCCTGGCATGAGCTGGCCGCAGTGACACCATCTCAATGCTGCCCACCCCCATAGGTGGGCCCCCTGGAATCAAGTTTTTGAGGAGTGGCCTCAGAACAGCGTATGCCACTTTTGTTATAATATTGAACCCACTGCAGAGCAGGAGTTGTCAGGAGCACCATTCCTGAGAGGAAGTGCAAATATCCTCATCTCTTTTCTTCTCTGCTGGTCCTGGATGGAGCTAGAGTGAGTGAAACCGGTGTTTAGACCAGGGGATGGCGGGTTTCTATGCATGTGTAAAGATGTGGGGGCTCCTCCTAGAGGGGTAAATGATCGACCACTGTCACTGGGTCTCCACTTCACTCAGAGATCTTTGGGTCTGCCTGTTGCCTCTTCGACAAGTGGCGGGCAGCTTTGTGAGGCCTTCCCTGTTTTCTGGTCCTTGGTCCCAGCCTGCATTTCACCTCTCACCACACCCCAGCACGTGCCCCGGCCTCAGCGAGGGTGTCTTCTCATTGCCTCCCAAATTGGCCATAATATAAGTGGTTCTAAACCTTGGAGAACCTCATGCACTGTGGACACCCCTCCCCTCCCACCCCCCAAACACACACAGCTTGCTAAGAATTTGGGGATGTCCCAGGCCCTTGAAGCACTGCTTGGCTCAGCTTAAGACTCTGCCTGCCTGAAACATCCTCGTCCCCCTGCCTTCTCGTGCCCCTTCTCTCAGGCACTCTGATCCCCATCCACCCAGGCCCAGGTCCGGCTCGGAAGTCTGCACTCGTCACTCTATGAACTGTCACTGAAGTGAAATTCGACCTTCCCCGCCCGCCACTGTGCCCTGTTGCTGGCCTTGGCCTGGTGCTCAGCTCGCGCCTCTGGTCTCCTGTAACTCTGGCCCTCAGTTACACGCTGCCCCGGGCCGTGTGTGATTTTTAATGCAGGTGCATCTTGCCTCCTCAGCTTGATTGACAACGTCTCTAGGGTCTGGATGGGGTCTCTTATGTCCCTCCACAGCCCTCTGGCAGAGCACTCTATGTAGTAGGTGCTCAAGAAATAGATTTTCAATTGAATTGAAGGGAATAGGCTTCCACAATGGGATGAACTCACTCCAGAAGTTCATTACCAAGTCATGGAAACCTTTTTTTCATAGGTCCTCCTGGACTGAATCCAGCTCTGCCTTAATTAGCAAAGCAATTTGCAACACCCTTTCCCACAAGTGCTTATGCATCCCTTTGTGTGACTAGAATAGGAGCTGCTCTGCCAATTGCTGTCACCACCCAAAATTCAATTTTGAAAATCGAAATCAGCGCCTGCGGCAGTGATATAGATTTGTATGTATAAAAGTTTAATATGGTAAAGAGAAATTTACTGACGACTGAGCAGGGGAAATGCGAAAGGAGCAAAAATAGAGCCATAAAGGACACTTTGTCAGATGAACATCTATTTTATTCACATTTAGGGAGCAGAGCTGAATTTTTCATAACGTCCCACTGCTACCTTTTTCAAACTCAGTGCTACTGTCAGCCCCAAAATGTCCGTAATCTCATTAGGTGTGAATGCAAAATCAGGTAGTTTAAAGCATGTAAGTTAAGAATATTTCTAAAAGTGCACAGTACATTTCATCAGGAAAACTGTATATTTCAAAATTCAGGAATGTTTGTCATGGTGTCTGAATAAAGTGTAGAATATAGGCGTGTGGCAAGGCTTCTGGAATTAGACAGGTATTTCTACTGATGTTCTTGTAAGCAGTAAGCAAGTCTGTTTTGTAATTGCTGAGTTTGGGTTGGTTGTGACTAGGAACCCAGGATTGGCCATGGCTCCGTCTCTTTTTAGGCCACAATAACTTGGCTAGAACCTGGCATACCTCAGACTCCCATTTCCTCCACATACGGACACCTGACCTCAAATGGGAAGTTGGGTGACAAGTTCATTTTTAGGTGATTGGTTAAATAACCAGGCATTTGGTTCCTTCTCAGATTATTAATTGAGCTCCAGGCATTATGTAACATTTCTAGGAGACTGTCTCTTTAATACTGAAGGGATTTTAAGAGGTTGAGGGAGCCCAGAGGGCCACTCTGTCTTGTGCACTCAGACCCTCTGCTGTTTCCTGTCACAGGAGCAAAACTCTGCAGAGGTGACCCTGACCTCCCTCTGTCCCCCTCCTCTCTGCCCTGCTGCCCTGTCAGAGATGGGAAAAGATGGAAGGAAAGGACCCCTGCTCACCCTCTTGAGGGTATAGTAGGAGGTGGCTGAGTGGGCCCCTGGCCAATTTTCACCATTAGAGAAGTTGGAGGAGAAGCAGAAGGGGAACTTCCATTGGCAAGATTTCTGAGGGCGAGGATCTGGTCGGGGTGCGGGTTTGATCAGGAAGTGGTGTTTTGGTGTGACGGCAGTGGTGGGAGCCCAGGAGAGAGGCGCTGGGAGGAAGGCAGTGCCTCTCCTAGGAGCTTGGTTGGGAAGGTGGTTGGATGGTGGTAGGAGGGGAAGATCCAGATGAGCGGCTGGTAGGTAAAGAACCGGAGCTGCAAACGGCCGCTCACTTGGCAGAGACCAAGGGTCGCTGTCTGAGCCCTGCTGAGCCCACTATGGAGTGCTTGGTGAGCGCTGGGAGCCATCAGGTCAGGTATGGAGTGAAGCTTCGGTGATTTCCCGTCCCTTCCTCACTTCCATCTCTGGCCACACCCGGCAGTCACACCAGCAACACCGATCTGGTAATGTCCTCCCTGCATTCCCTGGGCGGCCGCTTAAGCCAGTCCTGTGCCTGGAGAGCCCCCACTTCCTTCTGGTAACTCCTGCTCCTCCTCGGCCCTGACCCTCCAGCAGGCCTTCCCTGGCTTCCCTGGCAGCGTCAGGGGCCCTCCCTGTGGCCCCAGCACGCTTCATTCCCCGTCACTAGGATTGTCCTGAGCTGTCCCCTTGTAGTTCATGAGGGAGAGGCCTGTGTTTACTACTAGTAATAGTAACAGACTAATCACTCACCTTCCCCAATGTTCCAGGCCCCGAATTCAGAGCAGTCCAGGCGTTACCTCATTTATCCTCACACCGCCCTCAGAAATGGAGACTATTATTATCTTTTCTTTTAAAAGAAAGGTTAAGTTGGCCAATACGCTTCAAAATGTCAGTGCTTGAAAAGACAAAGACCGAGGAGCTGTCCCAGCTGAAAGAAGAAAGATACATGACTGATAAATGCAGTAGGTGATCCTGGACCAAAAGGATTTTTTTTTTCTGTAGAAATTATTACTGAGACAACTGGCAGAATTGGACTATGGACGGTGGACTAGATGAAAGTGTCGCATCAGTGTTAAATGTCCCGAATGTGATCACTGAACTGTGGTTATACAAGAGAATGTCCTTGTTCCTAGGAAACACATACTGAAATATTATAGAGTGAAGGGGTATGTGCTCCCACTCACTCTCAGCTACTGGGTCAGAAGAAAAATACATGGATATAGAGATAGAGAATGATCAGGCAAATGTGGCAAATTTTTTTAAAGTGTTGGGGGAGATTGAGTTTTTTGCCCAACATCCCATAGCTAATAAGTGATGGTATCAAGATTTGAACCCAGGCAGTTTGACTTCACTGCTCTCACAGCCGCAGAGACCTGCTCATACACGGGGCCGAGCACACTGTAGGTTCTCAGTGCGTGTCTTTTAAATTTGAGTGAACACACCTGCACAGGTATGAAGAGAGCAAGGAAAAGATGAAATACACAATTGTTTGATAATCTACATAATATTCTTTAGAACTTTGTGCTGGTGTTATGCTTTTTCCTTGTGTCTTGTACCTTCTGCTCTTCTGTCTTCTGGGTTAGATTTTGGTGAAGACATAACATTCAAAATGCTTTCCTCCCAAGAGCGTGCTGCAGAATTCTGTTCCAGCTGGACTTTCCCTGGAAATGCTGCCCAGAGGGAGTCAGAGCTCAGTCACCAGCCTCACGTTTTTCCTTTTCAGGAAAACATTATCTCTTTTCAGCCCTTAGCCCCAATCCACTCAAATAATGCCTTTGATTATTTTTCAACAAACACTGGCTCCCTCCTCAGCCCATTGTCCTTTCTTTTCTGATGTGGCTACCTGGGCATTCTCATGGCAAGTGGCTTGAGCCCGGGGATGGATCAAGTAGAAGGAAATGATGGGATCATCTTTTTCGTTTGCTGTAAAGTGGGGACCTCATTGGACACACACAAGGAGTCAGAAGCGGAGCTGCCTAATTAAAATGCTTAACTACTGATTTGCTTATCCTTCTTCTAGAAAGGATTTAAGTTGGAAAAAATCCATCATTTGAATTCTGGGAAGAAACATTAAAGAGAAAGTTTTGTTCTGGGGAGCTTTCAGAATTCTTGGCAGAATAATGTAAGGAACTATAGATAAATCCTAGGAAAGCGTGAGAGGGAATTACACTTCTCCACGTGTTGTGGGCTTCCCTGGAATTCCCAGCAGGGGCACTGCTGTCTCGGGCACCCTGCATGTTTCTTTATTTTCCTCTTTCTATTCGCAGGGCCATGGTGTCGGAGGCCTTGTGCTTCCACAGGCCCTGACTGGACTCCCTCCTGGTTCTTCTCAGACCACCTGTCTCACCCTCAAATACCGCTTTCTTCGTGTGTCCTTCCTTGTACAGTTCCAACAGCTCCCCACTTACCACAGATGAAAGCTCACATGATTGTCCACCTTTCATAACAGAATCTTTATTTTATACATTTCATATTGAAGGTTTAACTCAAAAACCTCTTTTTTTTTTTTTTTTTTTGTGGGGAAGACCAGCCCTGAGCTAACATCCGTCGCCAATCCTCCCCTTTTTGCTGAGGAAGACTGGCCCTGGGCTAACATCGTGCCCATCTTCCTCCACTTTATATGGGATGCCGCCACGGCATGGCTGACAGGCAGTGCGTCGGCGGGCGCCCGGGATCCGAACTCGCGAACCCTGGGCTGCCAAGCGCGGACTAAACCGCTGCGCCACCGGGCGGCCCCAAAAACCTCTTTGTTTTTTCTCCAGGCAGGCTCGTGTACCTGCATATTCAGACCCTCAGCCAGACGAGCTAACCTTCCTGCCTCCTCTGCCTTGCTCACGCCATCCCCTCCACCAGGAAGGCCCTCTCCTTTCTCCTTTCTGCTCCCCAACTCCTGTGCATCCTTCAGAACCCAGCTTAGTCTCGCTTCCGCCATACACTGACCACTTGAGCCCGTGGGGACTCCCCCCTCAGACTTCTTGAAGCCCACACTGCCCCCAGCACTCCCTTTCTGAGATACGCCCTGCCGGTGTTATATTTTTATTGTGGTGGCTCACAAGGCACAGATGCTCTGCAAATATTTGCTGGTCGATTAAGCAGGTTTTTCTGCAGGTTGGGGAGTTGATGAGGTGGGGCCGTCCTCCAGAAGGGTGGTTTCTAGTGGTGAGAGCTACAGGCCATGTTTGCTTCCCATGGAGGGAGCAGCAGTGCTGGGCTGCAGGCCACTTCCTGTGAAGGCCTCTTTGAGTGGGGTCCTCCCTCGGGTGCAGGCAGGGGTGGAGGCGGGGCTGGTGTGCTCACTCCCCTGGGGGTTCTCTGTTTTCCAGATTGCGGAGCCTGAGGCCTGTGATCAGATGTACGAGAGTTTAGCACGGCTCCATTCAAACTATTACAAACACAAGGTGAGTGGGCCACAGTCTTTATATCCCCGGCTCTCTGCCTGCAGAAGACCAATGAGAATGAGTGAAAATCTGATTGTACAATGTTTTGTACAGAATTGTGGTTTTGCTACTTTCAAGTGTAACCAGTAATTTCACCCAACCCAACAAAGGCTCCTGGTAGAGGCTTTGAGGTCACCTAAATAAAAGCTATTTATAATTTTGAATAAAAGCCATGTATTATATATGCCAGTATGTGCTTTTGGGTGTATCTGACAACTGTTGGATCTTATACATATTTTCCCATCCACTCTGATGGAACTGGTATTTCCCCACATTCTGGTGATAAAGATGAGGTGATTGGGAAAGTCCCATCAGCCAGAGCTGGGCTTTTCCTCAGCCCTGACACGATTATTGTCAAATTCCATTCAGCATGGCTTTTCCCAAGCTTGAAAAATGTGTTCAGTAACTCCACAAATATACATGGCCAAATGCCTGGCTTTCATGGAAAAGGGATTTCTTCTAAATCCTTGAAACTGAAAGTGTGGTCCGTGAGCAGCAGCATTGGCATCACCTGGGGGCTCTTAGAAATGCAGGATCGTGGGCCCCACCCAGCCCTCCTGAGTCACAGCCCACGCTTTCCGAGAGGACTCATGTGCATGTTGAAGTTGGAGCCTCCTGCTTTAGATACCAGTTCTTGTGAGGCCAAGTCTTTGACCTCCAGGTGGCGCTGCTCTTCTCCCTGCTGGGCCTCTGGCCTCTGGCCACCTACGGCCCAGTGAAGGCCGGTGAGCTGCCTTTAGAGAGCAAGCCTTCTCTCCGGGATCGTCAGGTCTCAGGTTGTGCTGCAGAACTCATCTCTCCCCTCCCTTCTCTCTTCCTCTCTGCCCCGGGTGACCAGTACCCTCGCCCCAGAGACACGAGTTTCAGTGGCCTGTCCGTGGAAGAGTACAAGCTGATCCTGTCCACAGGTATTGAAAGCACAGTTGCCCTTCCTGGTTGGTTTGCAAATGATTCTTTGAGTGGCCAAGGGGAACTGTCGAATAAGACAGCTTTGCTTGATGGAAAGTCTTGTGGAATAGCCCAGAGGAAATTCTGAAGCTACAGGGCTCATGCTTTTTGGCCATAGATTATGGAGAAGGTCAAAGGCATTATTTAAAAAGAGAAAATCCATCTTTAGAGCTTTTAAATTCAAGGCTGGGCAGCAGGGAACCAAAGGAACACGTATTTGCCAAATGGAAGTAGTTGAAATCACGATGGAAGGAAAATAATTTTATTTTTATGGTCCTAAGGGGGCTTTATAAACAATAAGGGTTTTAATTAAAACAAAAAGCCATTCCGTAAACGTGTATGGGGATATCCGCCTAAGAGTTATCCAACCCAGGGGACGTGGTCTGTGGGTTAGATATGGGGTTAACTAGGTAGATTGGAGTCATTGGTAGACCCCGATTAACCAGGAAGGAAATACCCTGCCTAGCCCACCCCCTCACTTCCCCATCTCCATTGTGACTGAAGGGGGAGCCCGGGTTGAAGTAGGCAAGTTCTGGAAAATTGCTATTTTTATTGCCAAGGACACTGTTTACAAAAATAGGCTAACCTTTTCTGGGAGGGCATCGCCCTGAAACATTTGCCTTCTGGTACTCTAGAAATTTCTCTTTCCTATTCCCCTGGCAGCCTTCAGGAACTAAGTGTTGGGGATTTGGCCTTCCAGAAAAGTCGCACCTTCTGAGCGGATTAAAACCTGGTAGTGTCACTTGCTATTGTGTGTCGACTCTGATCCTATTTTTATTACAGAACTCTCTGGAAAACTGGGGTAAAGATATTTTGGCCAGGCAAAATCACTTTATTGGCAGTTTTTAAAAATATATATATAAATTTATTCCCATGTCCTTGGGCCCATGTAATCACCAGCATTAATGCACAGTGTCATTTTGAGGGCCCTGGAGAGTTTGAGCAAAGTTTGAACTTGAAATTAGAATGAAAGTAAGTTCCAGAGGCCCAGCCTCTGCCCTCTTTGTTATCTGTGAGTTGGGGGAGAACAGACCACAGCGAAGGAGGGGAGATGTAAGACTCCCCACCACTGGCCTGTGCTGCAGCTTGTTCTGGCTGGGAGTTCAGCTCCAGGAAATTTGCTGATAATTTGTTTTCATAGCAAGCTTCATATTTTTGTTGCAGCTGTGTGGAATAAGCTTACCAAACGTTTCCTCTGACGGGGCAAGAAAACACCTCACAGTGTTTGTGGTGAGAGGACTTGAGGGCCTGGAGAGTCTGAAATGTGGCCACAGTCTGGGTCCCAAGTGTGTCCACCCTGGTCTTGTGGTCAAGGGAGACTCTAAAGGAGGCCTCATGGCTTATAAGTGGACAGGGATCCCTCAGCGTCCCATTTTGTGCCCCACAAGAGAACCTGGACTTCTGGAAAAGCCCCAGGTGGGATGCTGGGCTCGCGGCTGAGGTACAGTACGTGTCCTATGTTAGTCAAGAGCCCACTGACAATATTAATAACTAATGTAAGTAACCTTTTTGTTTAGAAAAGCTATTTTCTCCAGAAGTTTTGTCAAGAGATGAAAATCCAGACTGTGCAATTGAAAGTATTACATGAACATCTGAACATAAAATACAAGTAAAATTACGTGTCAGAGAACTTGAGCCCCAGAGACTTTAGACCAGTGGTTCTCACCTGGGGGTGATTTTGCCCCCAGGGCACATGTGCGATGTCTGGAGGCATTGTTAGTTGTCACAGCTCGGGGCTGGGGTGGTGCTACTGGCATCAGGCGGGGAGAGGCTGCACGGGTCAGCCTCGCAACAAAGAATTATCTGGCCCGAGGTCAGTAGTGCCAAGACTGAGAAACCCTGCTTTGGCTCCTTTGGAGTGCGTGTGCGCATGCGTGCGTGTGTGTTCTTCCTAAACAAGGACCCCACCGGCTCCCACCAGCTCCCTGCTGCCTTCATAGCTATGAAGATGGCCGCATTTTCTTGAGGGCAGTCCAGGTGCCAAGCAGGTGACCTCCATTAGTTCCTTTAATTCCCACAACTTTCAAGGCAGGCATTTTTATCTCCCCTTTACAGATGAGGAGCCTGAGGCCCAGAAGTGAAGTAATCTGCTTGAGGGGACCCAACGGGGAAATGATGGGCGGAGATGTGGGCCCGGTGCCTGCTCACCTCCACAGCCTGTGGTGGATGCCCACTGCCCAGGTTCAAATCCCAGCTCCACCACGTCCTAGCTGTGCGACCTGAGCAAGTTACGTAACCTCCCTCTGCCTGTTTCCACATCTGAGAAATGGAGATAGTCAAGTCTTTGCGGCGCAGGCCGAGTTCTGAGAGAAAGCATCTGGGCCTGTGGGTTGTGTGGCTGACGCCTCAGTGCCATTTCTTTGTCCGCTCAGGTGCGGCAGGGCAGCGAGGGCCCTGCTTAGATGCTGAATGACGCTTCAACATGGGCAGAGGCTGCCGTGAGGGTGCAGTGTGCTTAGCACGGTCCTGGTCAACCAGTGATCAGTCCACACCGGCAGTTATTTTTCTATGACTCTATCTGACTTGCTTATCAGAAGTTAGGTCTACACTTCCCCTTTTCAGGAACACACTGAAAAGCAAGGCAAGCTTGTATGGCGAAAGCCCTGTGGGGCCAATCTATGTAATCAAATTTTAGATCAGTCTCTTTTTTGTGTGTACACCTTTTGCAGACACCCTGGAAGAGTTTAAAGAGATGAATAAAGGCATGTGGAAGAAACTGCAGGAGAAGTTTGCCCCCAGGAGTCCCGAGGAGAAGCAGAAGGCTTGGGCTCGGTCCTTATCTCGCCCCCGGACCTAAGCGTGGAGTCTTATATGTTGCCATCGTAATAAAACTGGCCTGACTTCCCCTGTCCTCAGTTTGGGAACCTCGTCTAGCCTTCACAGAAGGGAAGCCCTTGTTGCTCTAAAGAAAGCCGCAGCCGTTGGAGCATCCGCCCTGCCCACCAGCCAGGGGAGGGAGGTCTCCCATGGAGAGGAAGCACGGGTCTCCGTCTGGGCCTGAGAAGGGAAGGTGACAGGACCTCTGGGCAAGGTGCTTCCTGCGCAGCCACGGGCACCCCACCTTGCTAACAGGGGTCCGGCTGGCTCCTGGCAAGATTCTCAGGCTCCCTTTTGTTGTAGGAGCTCCTGGGAGATAGCCAAAAATAGCAGTAAATACCCAAGAAGGCGCCCTGTTGCAAACAGAAAGCAGCAGGAGGTGGTATGGCAGATGAGAAGAGCCTGCTTGGCCTTCATTCCTACTGACTCAGAAGGATGGAGCTCGGGTCCTCTGCCCCTGACCTTGCAGAAAACCCATGTTCCAAGTTGGCTTAAGGGACAGAGTGGAGCCACAGGCAGGCCTTGGCCAGGCGGGGCCTCAGGTTGCGGTTGGCTTCAGCACTATGGGCCGGCTCTGTGGGAGGCCACAGGACAGAGGCCCCCTGGCCAGGACACACACAGGGTCACCTTATTACTCCATGGAACCTTAGCTTTTCCTAGTAGACATTACATTCCTTACTTGAGCTTTCTTCTGTCAAGACCAGAGCTAAGACAGGGGTAGGGCAGGGGTCAGCAGCACCCCATGTTGGGAAGAAGTGGAAGTGGGTTCTTAACCCCCTTTGTACCTAGACTCCTCATGTTGTTTTGAAATGCACACAATAAAATACATAGGATTATGAGGGAAACCAGTTATACCGACTACAGCTCTGTCCAGGAACCCCTGGTCAGGAATCACTTTGAGACAGGATGTCACTCAGAGCATCTCCAGAGAGCCTGAGGCCGGGCCAGTGTTCTGTCCTCTGCCAGCATGCCACATTACCCCCACAGCCCCGGGGGAGTACAGGAAACAAGCATCCCTTTCTGATGGACTAGGTTTCTATTAATTTATTTAAGGCAATTAACATATTAGTTCTGAGGCCAAAGGATCTGTAAAACATTACACCAAAAGGAGAAAAAACAGTCAAAAACCAGCCACTCTAACACAGCCCAGCCCTGTCACCTGGATGTGCGGCTCCTCCCCAGGAGGCCCAGGAAGAGGCCAGGTCCCGGGAGGCAGGTCTCTGTCCTCGGGTTACCAGTCCAGCCGGGGCCGTGCCAGGGCGGGTGGCCCGGACACTGACGGTGAGGTCTACACATTGTCTACAGCAGATCTGAGCACGGAGGGAGCTATGTGGCCACAGCAGAGCCGAGCATAGCACCCGTGAATAAGTTAAATAACGAAGCCCTCAAATGACTAGCAACTGCGTGGCTTCACCCCCCGCCCCGAAGTGGGCAGCAGCCCAAATGTAGTGCTTGACTGAAGCGATGACCCCACTCCTACTCACCCACGGGAGGAATACAAAGGAATGTCAGTTACTGCTTTGAGGGACAGAGCAGTAGTCCTTTAAGAGAACTTGTCTTCCTCTAAGGCATTAAGGTAATAAGCTGAGTCCCAGTGAGTTTCTGAGTCATTTTAAGGGCTCTAGGCAGGACTGTCAGCTCTGTGGCTCCCCTCTCTGTGCTGGTCAGCACCTGGGTTGGCTTGGGGGGGTGTCTGGCACAGTGGGAGCTGGAGGCTGGGGGAGCACCTGGCCTTGAGAGGCTGGTGGGCTGGCTGGGCCACCAGACCCGAGGGAAGGGGCAGTGTTCCCAGTCACAGCTCTCCAGTGATGGGCATCCTGTCGGGGCCTTTGACGGCTCTCCTCAGCGGCTCATGCAGTTCTGGACGTCTACAAAGCCCAGGCGTTGCCTGCGTTTCCGCTGCTCTGTCATCTAGGATGAAATGGACACCAAGTCGAGTCAGGCTGCCCAGCACCCTCTCCATGGGCACTGCGGAGGGGCTGGTGCCCACCCTGCCCCAGGGACTCAGCTGCCGTTCAGCACAGGCGGCAGGCCAAGGCCCCTCAGGGTGCAATGAGGATGTCAGCCCCAAACCCTCGTCCTCAATTAGTGTGTCACAAACCCCTGATGTGGTGCAGCTGAAAAATCACTCCACCTCAAAGAGGGGCTGCCTAACCTCATTTAGTCACTGCCAGATGGAAAGGAGGATGCTCTGGGCAGGAGGGGATCTTGAGAAGCGGGAGGATGCCTGACCTCCCCATCTCCAGTGAACCCCTCCAAGAGACTCCGGAGCAGCTGCTAGAGTAAGGGGAGGAGCGAGGGGGAGGCCCCCATACCCGCACCAAGGTTCCCTGGGCCGTGTCTTTCAGGGGTTCAGGGATAGGGGCTGCCAACCCTAGTCTAGCTTTCCACAGAGGCGAGAGTGTTTGGAACCTGTCTTCCACCCCAGACCCAAGAACGGGGCCAGCCGGAAACGGGGGGCATAAGGCCTCAGCACCCCTCCATGACGGTCTGAGGCTGCGCAATGTGGGACCCCAAGGGCAGGGCCAGGACAGGGCTGGGGTGCACACCTGCTCCTTGAGCTCATTGAGCTGGGCAGTGAGGTGGGACACCAGCTTCATGGTGGAGTGAAGCTTGTCCTGAAGAATCCGGATCTCGTTCTGCTCCCCCTCTCCCTCGTTGCTCACTAGGGACATGGCCCTCATCCGGGGGAACCAGTCCAGGTTCTTGTTCTGAAAAAGATCACCAGTGGGGTGAGCAAGCTTGGGCCCAGCCTCGTAAGGCCCTGTTTGGAAAAGCAGTAATGTGGGGGGAGCCTCCTGCCACACCCTTGACAGAATGACTCCCCAGGGATGTGTCATGGGAAATCTGAACGGACCGGGGTCCTCCCTGGGCCAGAGTGAGCTGGCAGCGAACCCTCTGGGTGTTGAGGCCGCAGCACTGTGACAGGCTGACTTCCGTTAGACAGCCTCACTGGTATCGGAACCATCTGTTTACTCTCCTAACACCCTGCGAGAGGCGGAGGGAAGGCCTCTGCACCCAGACCCTGAATCTCCTTCCTTCCTTCCTTCCTCCCCGCCCTGACACACATGCCCCACGCCCCAGGAAGATGCGAGTCAGACAGATGGCACACTGAGGGAGCGGGAGGCTCTGCTGAGCACGGCTGGGACAGAGGAGCGGGAGGGGGCACCAAGCAGTTTTCTGGTTCCTTGTCGCAAGTGGTGAATTCTCAGACCAACAGATAAATCTGTACTCAAAGATCAGTTCAAATCTCAGACTTAAAATCAAATAGAACTCCCTTTTTTTTCCCCATCAAATAGGTCTTTCCTTTCAGCCTGCAATTTCTCTGTTGTGCAGCAACATGAAGATGCGCTATATTTGATGGAGTTGATGGGCTTCCCTTCCCAGAAATGCTACAAGACCTTTTTGTATTATTCACTGCCTTCACTCCTTTCGTTACTATAGACATTGGACAGAATAAATTTGATTCCTCCTGAGTCTGATAGTTTAAAGTTTTTCCAGGCTCCTTCTTGGCCTGGGACCACCCAGGCTTCGGGAAGCTGCTCTTCCTCTGGCCGAGCTAGAAAAGGCTCCCTCCGAATGGTCCACAGAACAGTGGCCATGGGTAGGGCTTGCCCTGTTCCCATGCCTCCTCAGCATCATGCACCCACGGGCCCGGGGACACCATGCCTGTCCTTTGGGGCTGATGGGTTTGTCGTGGGCTTTTTCCTGACAACAGAGCCTGCGCAGAAGAGTGCAGAGTGCAGCGGACCCTCTGCGGCACAGGCAGCTGGCAGGGCTCCAGAGTAGCCGAGGGCTGTCTCCAGCTGCTCCTCCACTCCCCTGCCGGCCTTTCAACATGCGTCCACCCAGGTCAGTGCAGGTAGACGCGGCCGCTCCTCCCAGGGCCCCACCTTGATCATCTGGGCCACGTAGCTCTCGGGCCCCGTGTAGTCCGTCTTGTTCTTCACGCGGACCAGCACGATGAAGTACAGGTAGTTCCACATGTTGTGCTCAAACTTGATGTGCTCCTCAAAGGACACCGTCTTGTTATCAAACTTATCCCTCTCCAGACCTGAGGATGCAGGGAGTGAGGATGAAACCCTCGGCCTCCAAGAGTCACTGTGGGGCCACCCAATGGAGTGGACACTGTGGCCGTTAGATGCAGTGGGGGCATCTGTTCTCAGGCTGAAGGTCTGATGAACATATGCGACAGCTCCTCTGGGCTATTTAGGTCACTTCTATTTAGAGCACCAGCCACTTAACCATGGCGGCGCCACCCTGCCACGCTGCAGCTCTCTGCAATGGGGACTAAGGGCTATGGGAGCGAATGCAAGGATTCTGAGAACCCGGGGGAGCAGGAATAGCTGGAGAAGGGATCTGTCCTACGGGCGACACCTGCTCCTTAGCCTGCAGTGGCTGGGGATAGGACTAGCCCTTCACAACAGGGGTGGAAAGAGCTCTGGGCTGAGACTGGAGGCCTAAGCCACTGACTGGGCTTCAGTGTCCTCATCTGTAAACCGAGTGGGTTTCAAGGACTGGGTTCTGAGGCCTTTCCTGCTCCCTCCTCCTCCTCCAGGTTCAGGCAGGGTCCTGTTCTCCCAGTTCTGGGACAAGCAAACAGCCATCAACCAACCCAGGGCAGGGTTCCCCAGTGGCCACAGGAACCTGGGAAGGGCCAAACTGAGGTTGCCACAGCCCAGATGATGTCCCAGTCCACAGGCCACCCCGGCCCTGCTGCAGCCCCCGCGGGGCAGGAACCAGGCCTCACCGCAGATAAAGCACGTGGTCTTGAGAATCTCCTCCTTCTTCTGCTTCTCACTGCGCAGGTCGGCAAAAGTGTCAATGATCACCCCAAAGATGAGGTTCAGCACGATGATGATGACAATGAAGAAGAAGAGGAGATCGTAGACCACACGGGCCGGGAAGAGAGACTCCTGCAGGGGCGAGACAGGGATGCTGGGCCCAGGGGTCCCCCAGTTCACCCGGCAGGCAGGACTCAGGCGGGCAGGGGTCAGGACTGTGACAAAGGGAGCCCAGCCCCCAGAAGCAAACGAGGGCCTCTGGCTCCCAGGGCCCTGAAGACGGCAGAGCGGACCCAGCCTCACTCTACGCAGTGAGAATTGCAACCATAAGCCCTGCGTGTGGATTAGCGAAGAGCGGACTCAGAAAGGAGACCAGCCGGGACAGAGCCCTGCAGGAGGAGGCTGGCGTGGGGAGCTAAGGCCACGAGTCTAGGCTTGTGTCTGCCCCTAACTTTTGGTTGGGGAAGGGCCAACTCTGAAATTCTCTGCGCCACTCTCAGGATGCCTGGCCTCACACGGTCTAGAAACCCTCTGTCTGGCCGGGGAGGCAGCTTCTCACCCCTATGGGACTACAGACAGACCACCATTCTGGAAGTGATGCCCGAGCCAAATCCTGAGGCCTCCTTATGAAGTTGACTCAGCTTCCCCCCCGCCCTCCCCTGCTGTGGACTGGGCTTTGCTGCACGGATGAAGCCAGTGTGGCCCTGGGATCCGCCTGCTGTCTGACTCATGCCTTCCCTAGTCGGGGCAAAGCTTGGTTGCCAAGGCCTTTCCTTAGAGCATCTACAGTGAGCTGGTGGGGAAGCCTGGGCAGACTGGGGTGGGGACAGCTCAGCAAGAGTGTAACTGCACACTGACTGAATAGGAAAGTGGGGAAAAGGGGATACAAATGGGGGAGGATGGGAACACTGAAGACTGAGGGAGGCCAAGCTCTGCCTGGCTGTGACCTGAGGGCAGGACCCACACAGTTGCTGACCCAGCCAGGGCATGGGGCCACATAGATCTGCGGGTGGGGCCCGGGACACTCACATCTTTGGAAGGCTTGCGGAGAATGTCACCCACACCGCCACCGTTGCGCAGCCCATGGTTCATGACGGTGACAATGCACATCAGCAGAGTGTCACAGGCCCGCTCTGTGCTGTCCAGCTCCTCGTCATCTGCGAGCAGAGCATTTGCTCACACCCAGGCCAGGCCATCATCCTCTGCCCCCACCCCACGCGGACTCCTGAGACACACAGCCCTCACCTTCTAGGACCTCAGGCACTGAGACCCCCGAGACACAGTCCATCTTGTCCCCACTGCACGTGCCCACAAATGTGGCCGCTCCATGTGGCATCCCCAGGGGGCTGGCTGGAGGGAACAAGGACGAGGTCACCAGGAGGTCTAAATGCCTGGCCTTATCATCCCCAGCATCACATCCTCCAGGAAGTCTTCCCTGATCCTACCAGCTTCTCAGTCTTTCTGGCTACAAATAAAGAGTCTTCATTCCCTGACCTGCACTGGGCTGTGCACTAGGGCAGGGGAGGGGGTCTGCGCCCTCAACCCTGGCACACAGGCAGCCCCTGCACATACTGAGTCTAACATGAATGACAGGGTCTCCTCAGGGAGTTGGAGACCCAAGGCTCTCCCACCCTCTCAGCCTGTCCCAGGAACAGGAGGCAGACTGGTGTGAGCTAGACCTCCCCAGAACCCAAGAGGAGAAACTGAGGCAGGGAGCCTGGGATAAGCACTCCCCGGTCCTGGTCCTGACACCAGCCACATGCACAGTCCCTCTCATGCCCCACACCACCCAGGAGAGGGGCCCCGAACCTCTGGAGTTGTTGCTGGGCAGCCGGTCGACCTCAAGGATGAAGTCGTCCTTGAGGAAGAGGAAGCCGACAATGGAGAAGAGGTAGACCAGGATGAGGGCTAGCAGGGCGGTCAGCAGGATGGAGCGGCCGTTGCGGGTCACACTCTTGATGACGTTGAACAGGGTCTCCTCGCGGTAGATGAGGTCAAAGAGCTGCAGGGCAGGGATGGGGCCTTGAGGGCTTGGGACACTGCTAGACCCAAGGGCTGCGGTCCCAGTGGTTTCACACAGCCTCCTCCAGCAGGGTCTGCACTGAGGCAGGTGTAACCAGGCGGCTGGGCCTGTTGGAGGAGGCTTCTCAGAGGAACCTGGGGTTCTAAGGCCAAGGAAAGGGAGGGGCCCAGGGGAAGGTGTGAGGGGTTGAATGGGCAGGCGAGCACCACACACAGGGGAGAAGGATGGCCAACTCTTACAGTGCACTTGCTGCACGCCAGGACACACTCTATGTGACTTTTGTGCATTAGCTCATTTCACCCTCACAATTATTCTAGAAGGTAGGTGCTGTTAATTACCCCCATTTTACAGCGGGGAAACTGAGGCACAGGACAGTTAAGAAACATGCCCAAAGTTGCACAGCTAATAGAGGCCACAGTGGGATGCAAACCCAGGTGGTCTGGCTCCAGAGTCAGGCTTGAACTACCACTGTGCAGGGGAGATGGGTCAGACGGGGCCAGGAGTGGCCATCAGGGACTTGAAGAACAGGCTGGGGTCAGGCGGAGGACGACTCTGGAAATCCACTTCTCCCGGCCCAGCAGCAAAAGGACTAGACAGGGAGACTGGTGCTGGGGAACCACCGGCAACTCGCAGGAAGCCCCAGCCGCCCCTGCGCCCGTCCTGACCCAGCCCCCAGCGGGCCTCACCAGGATACTGTAGAAGAGCTCGTGTGCGAAGAGACCCAGGACGCTAGTCAGGATGTAGCCCACGTGGTAGAGAAATTCCATGTCCATGACCATGGCCTTATAGCCCCGGATGAAGGTGCCACGGTTGCCCACAAAGCTCACCACGAACACAATCTTGTTGGTCAGCTGGGGACAAGTGCAGGGCACAGGGGTCAGTGACCCACTGCCCACCGTGAACCTCATTCCCTGCCACCATGCCCACCCAGTGTCCAGCTCAGAGGCCGGGCCTTCAGTGGAGCGTCAGTCTGGCAGACACAGCATTAATGAAAATGCTTCCAGAAACGCATCCAGGGCCCCAGACCTAGAATAGAGGAGAAGTCCCTTGGGTCCCCTGGCTCCAGGAAGAAAAGTGAAATACAGAAAAAGGAAGGTGGTCAGAGAGCGCCGGTGGCCTTTACGGTGTCGGGGTGAGTTATGAAAAGGTGCCCCCCCCTTGCTCAAGGCACTTTTTCCATCTGTCAGGAAATCATCACAATAGACAAATCTTTGACGGCTACAATGCAAATAGTGCCTTTGGGCAGCGCACAACTACACTGTGTGCACAGCGGCCCTGAAGCCGGTGCTCCAAAGTGACTCCTGGCTGGCTGGCTCTGAGTGCCTGCTGCCCCCAGTTGTCCGGGGAGACGGAGGAGGCACAGAGTGGTCCCAACTGTGGGTCCAGAATGAGCTTGGGATCCCAACCCAAGGTCAAAGGGGGTGGAGCAGAGCAGTGGCTGCTGGGAGACAGCAGGCCAGCTTCAGGTCCAACTGTGTTAGGAGCATAAGGGTGGGCTGCAGTGGGGGTTCCCTCTGGCACTCACATTGAGGGCACCCAGGATGTTGAGCGTGGGCCCAATGCCCAGATAATAGATGGAGCGCAGGATGAGTGCCACAATGAGGGGGCGGATACTGTAGCGCTTGGTGAACAGGGCCGCGATGGAGAAGCAGATGAGGATCCAGAACAGCAGCGAGATGAGCGGGGAGCCCAGCACACCTGGGGCCAGGGAGCAGGGGTGAGTGTGGCTTGCTCAAACCCACCACAGCCCCAACAGACCCCATGAAGACACCCCTTCCTGGAAGCCTTCCCTATTAAGTTCCCAGTCACCTGGTTTTAGGGCTCCCTCATCACACCTGCATCTCTAGGCCTAGGGCAGGACGCCCTATCCAGTTACTGCTACCACATCCAGCCTCTGGCTCACGCACGCGTGCACAGTCTCCAGAGGTCAAGGAGCCTGCCTGTCCCACCGGACCACACCTGAGTCTCCCCATGATGGATATTCTCCCCACTCTGCATCTGGTCCCTCAGATCCCGGCAGGCCCCAAGGATCTGCCCGAATCTGGGAAGGGGGCATGGTGGGCCTTTAGGCCCCTGCCTGTCAGCCCTGTGTCCTGACCTGTGGACGCGCCCTCCACGTAGGGGTAGAAGAAGGCGATGATGATGTTGATAAAAACTGCCAGGTTGAAGGAGATGCTGCCCCACAGGGTCATGCGGCGGGAGAACCAGTAGATCAGCGGCATGCCTGGGGAGGAAGGTGGTGGGGCTGGTGTAAGGGGCCCGAATGACAACTCTGCCCGCCCCGCGGGGGCCCCACTGCCTGCACAAGCTCCAGGCCCAGCAGGCGGAGGAGGCATCAGCGGGCAGCGGTGAGCAGCTCCAGGCCCCGGCCCACCCTCCCACCCCACGGGTCCTCACTGCGGAGCTTGCGCTGCCACTCCATCTCGTTGTGCAGGAAGGAGGACTGGTCGAAGAAGTCGCTCACTTTGCTGCCCTGCTCGTCCTGCTCAGTGGTGGTGAAGAGCCGGTGCTTGGTCTCCTCTGTCAGGAACTGGCAGATGGCGGGCACTGGGAACACGATCTGCTCCATGCTGCGGTCCTGCCGCACGATCTGGGCACACACAGGCACGTGGTCACACCAACGGCCAAGCTCACGGCCCTCGCTCACCAGCCCCTAACCCTCAGGCCCCACCTCGATCTGGGACGTGTGGTTCTCATAGTAGGCCAGGGGGTCCTCCTCCTCCTCCTGTGCCGGCGCTGAGGACTTGAGCATCTGCGACAGCTGCTTGTTGTTGAGGCTGAGCTGGGGGTGGGGAGGGCACTGAAGTCAGGCCCACAGCCCCCCACCACTAGGCCTGGCACCCGAGCCCCACCTGCCAGGCCTGAGCCCACCTCTGAACTACACGCCGGCGAGCGACTCCTCAGCCAGACCAGACCCAGCCCAGCCCAGCCAGGACCCAGCCCCAAAGTGGGAGGGGGGAGCGGGAGAGCTGTGTCAGACAATCCTATAGGACAGTCAGCACCCTCCTAAGTCCTGTCCAGGTGCACCCTAGGTCCTGCTCCAGGCTTCCAGACCCACCCCAGCCTTGTTCCCACTTCTAGGTTCTGGTTTCACCTCTAGCCACCGCCACCACTAGTCTGACTCCCGTCTGTCCAGAGCCCCGCCCCCCAATTCTAGCCGGCCTCCTGGATCCCACCTCTTTACTCACGCCCAGGTCACGCCCTTGGGCTGAAGCTCCGCCCCGAGTTTCTGGCCCCGCCCCTGGCCTCATCCCGGATTCCAGCCAGCCCTCAAGTCTCAGCTCTGCCCTCACCCCCGCCCTCAGGTCATAGCCCGGCCCCCAATTCCCAGCCTCACCCCCAGTTACTCTCCTATCCATCTGCCGCCCAGCCACACCCCTAGATCTAAGCCCCGCCCCACTCCCAGCCTGGTCCTCCTGGCCCACCATGGAAGAGATGCCCTCGGCCTCCTCCTCTTGGATGCGCTTCACCGGCTTCAGCAGGTGCTGCAGCTGTTTGTTGTGCCTGGAGAGCTGACCGAGAGGGCAGTGCCGAGTCACTGGGGCGTGGTCACTGGGGGGCATGGCCACGGGGGGCGGGGTCACGGGGTGGGGCCGGTACCTGCAGCGCTAGGATGTAGATGTTGTGGCCCACCTCACGTGGGCTCACCTCGGAGTTCTCCCGCTCCTCCTCTTGCAGGTAGGCCTTCTTGATGACGTCCACCTGGTGGGGCAGTACCTGCTCGAATGCCTCTTCCTGGGGCATGGGGCGTAGGGCGGGCTGGGCCCCAATCCCCATCCCCACACCCGACTCAGTCACCCGCCAGTCCAGCCTCACCAGCTCCTGGGGCCGCAGGCTGATGAGGATGCGCTCAGCGTTTTCGCTGTCGTGTCGGCTCTCCATCAGAGCCAGGAGCAGCTTGGAGGCATTGTCCTGGGGGGTGGGGGGGGACAGGGACAGGCCAGTCTGAGGACCCCTACCACACCCCCACAACTGCCTCCACTGACTACTCCATAACAGCCTCTCCCGGCCCACAAGATGTCCCATGGCCTTCCCATTCCCCACGGCCCCCGGGCTTGCTGAGACGCCTCCTGCATATCCAGCCCCCGACAGGCCGCCTCCACCCCACCCTGCGGCAGTACACTTGACCCCCGGCAGCAGACACGTACACAGGAGGTCCTCGGATAAACCCAGAACACGTGTGCTTCTGCAGTGAGCATGTGTTTGCTCACACATTCACTCATATGTACATATAAACAAGCAAATACTACACACATGCAACCTGCACACATCACATTTGCACACGTGATGCCCACATCTCACACACACACACAATGCTAACATCACACACACCAATATGCACACTCAACACCCACTCATGCGTCTCTGCACACACGCAAACCCACGCACACTCACGTGGGCTGCCACGGCCCCACCTTGAGTTGCAGCACCAGATCCATCCGGTACTTGCACAGGGGACTGATGTCGTTGAGGATCAGCGCCGTGATAATGTCTATGCCGTTGGACTCATGCGTCACGATGCAGGTCTGGCAGGAGGCAGTGCGGGACACCGGGCCCAGGCCCCCTCAGAACTGTGGCAGCTCCAGGGGCCCCAGCCTGCTCCGTCCACCACAGTCCCCACTGCCACCTCGGCTGCTGCTCCGCCACCCTGACGCTCACCTGGTTCTCGTGGCAGGGGCCCTGGCAGTACTCAGTGAGGGTCTCCAGGGTCTGGGTGACGAGCCCCACATTGTCCTCGTTGATGTAGAGCCCCAGCAGCCCCAGGCCACCCGTGGTGCTGCCGCACATGATGTCGAGGAACTGCAGCGTCTCGCACACCAAGTTGTAGTTGGTCTTATTGTTCTGACAGCGCAGGAAGTTCTGCAGAGCACAGAACAGGTGGGCGTGGTACGGCTCGGACCGGGAGGGGAGGCCTGCCCAGAGGATCCTGCGCGCTGCAGGGCTGGGGGAGTCACGGCCGCAGAGCGGTGGTGTCCAGGTCAGATGACGGGCACGGAGCATGAGCAGGGCCGGAGGGCAGGGCTGGGGTCCACGTGCTGGCTGGATGGCCGGGGAAGGGGCAGGGTGCAGGGGCCTCACCTGCAGGTCCCGGTTGTGGTTCTCGCACAGCAGCTGCAGGAAGCGCAGGATGGGCTGCATGATGAGCACAGACGTGCCCATCTCGTTGCTTTGCGCGCGCTCGCCCACCTCGTGCCCCCGGCGCAGGCTGGGGCCCAGCGAATAGTGGGATGGGGAGCCAGGCATGGAGAAGGAGGCCACACGGCCTGCGGGGGTAGGCCTCGTGAGGCTGGGGCTGCTGGCAGCAGCCAGACCCTCACCCTATGTTCCCCCCCCGAGCCCCCCGCCCGCACATCATGCCCTGTGCCCCAAGCCCTTTGCCCTGTCCTTTGATCCCCCCATCCTGCAACCTCTGACCCTGCCCAGCACCCCCACCCTGTACCCCTGTGCCCCCATCCCCACCCCTGACCTCTGGCGGTGGGGTCTGCCGGCTCCCGGTCCTCACGCGGCTGGCTGCCCAAGTCGCTCATGTTGACGGCCACCGTGGACTTGGTCTCCTGTTGGGCCCGCTTCATGCGATCATGCAGCACCTTGAAGAAGCGCTCTGACTTTTTGTCGCTCGTCATCAGGTTGTAGAAGGATTTCTGGGGTGGATGGTAAGATGGGGGGGCAGCCTCAGCACAGGGCCTGGCGCTAAGCAGCCCTTGGTGAGGCCCCGGAGGGCTGTCCTGTGCTGCAGGGACAAGGATGGGGCCCAGGTGGGCCCCCAGACATGCCCAAACCAGACTGAGGCTGGGGGAGACAGAGACACCCCCGTGCCCTTTGACTAAGGCTGGGGGGCCGTCAGAGGTGGAGGGGACAAGCCTTAACTGATGCTGGAGGCCTGCACTAGCCTCCTGACCACCTTCTGTGTCTGCCCTGGGCCCTACGTCTGCTCCCCACACTGCAGCCAGAGGCATCCCTTTGAGTCTGTCACATCCCTCCTCTGCTCAAAGCCTGCAGTGGCCCCATCTTGCCCAGAGGAAAGCTGGGCCTCACAGTGCCCACAAGGCCACGTGATGGCCCACCACCTCTCTGACCCCAGGTCCTGCCACTCACCCCTCCTCCGCCCCCTCCAGTCACATCAGCTACTTCCTCTTCACAGCCTCTGCGCCGGCCACCTGCTCTGCACGGTGTGCCCGCCCCACCTGCCACATGCTCACCGCTGGGTCCTCATTCAAATGTTCCTCCCAGGGGCCTTCCCGGTCACTCCAGCTCAGGTCCCCCAGCGCTCCCTGAGCCCCTTGCCTGAACGATCACCATCCAACATGCTCTCCACATTACACGGGGATTAGTGATTGACTGTTGTCCCCACTACGATGTAAGTACTAAGGGAACGTGGATCTTGTCTCTTGTTCACTGCTGAATCCTTCGTGCCTAGAATACCGCCAGGCACACAGAAGACACTCACTGCAGACTTATCGGAAGAATGAACGAGTGAATGAGCGGGGATAAAGCAATCAGAGAGGGCTTTTTGGAGGAGGGAGGCCTTTAGCTGGGCACCAAAGGCTGAGGAGGATGGAGGCCTGAGCAGAGGCCAAGAGGCAAGAATGGTGGACGAGGAGGATGGAGGGCAGACAGGCTCAGGCCTGGCTGGAGCAGGGGGTGCACGTGGATACAGAAGGGGCCACATGACACAGGGCAGATATGGGAGGTGGAGCCGCCCATGGGTCGCCAGACTCACGCTGGCCACCAGCGCCCTGCCCTGCCAGGCCCCACAGCCTCAGCAACTTGGCACACTGTCCCCCGTCCTGAGTAGAAGGGACCGCCCGGAGGAGGTGAGCCCCCAGCACCCCTGTCCACTCCACACCTGGATCTCGGTGTTGCCACCGTCCAGCAGGCGGATGGCCAGGCCGATGCTCTCCTGGAAGATCTTCTCATTCTTGGTGCTGGTGATGAGGTCACACACCAGCTTGGTGGCCCCCTCCTTATCCAGCCTGCACTGGGTGGCCGCGATTGCTGACCAGTCTTGGTCCAGGCCTGGAGTGGGGAACTTGTTTGAGGGGGAGCTGGTGGGGCAAGGGAGCAGAAGAGAGGGCCCAGGGCCTGGGCAAACAGGCCACCCGGAGGCAAGGCAGGCGTAAGTGGTACTGACCGATGCCCATGGGGTCTGCAAGGTCCCCCCGCGAGCTGGACTTGCGGTTCTGGAGGTAGTTCTGTAGCAGCATTTTGCGCAGCTGGTTGCCCTGGGGGAAGGGAGCGAGGCCCCACAGTGGCATGTGTCACCCTTTAACCGTTGGCCCGACAGTCCTGGCCCTGAGCCCCTGGACCTCCCCCCGGGTCCGCCTGGCATCCAGCCCGCCTGGGCACTCACCCGGTCCCCGTACTTGGTCTTCTTGAGCAGCATTTGCTGCAGAGTCCGCAGCACCTTGACGCACAGCTTCTCCTCTGACTCCATGAGGTCCTTGGTGTGCTGGATCAGCCTGGCCAACAGGGAGGGACCACATGCTCGGGGCAACCCCTGCTGCCCCCTCCAGCCACTTCTCTGGCCCTGTCTCGGGCAGGAACGCCCCGCAGTCCTCTGACCCTGTGGGCCACCGAGTCCCCACCAGACCATTCCCTGTCCCAGGCCGCTGCACCCCTCCTGCCCCCCTGCCCCAGCCCGGCATCCCACTCACTTGGACAGGAAGCCCCCGCTCTCGCAGCGCTGGTAGGCCTCACTGCCCTCCAGGAAGAGCAGCTCGGGCCAGTGCAGGACGTCCACCAGCACGGACAGCTCAGCCTGCACCAGGGGCTTCAGCCGCTCCTCCAGGGCCGTGATGATGTCCTGGGGTGGGCAGGGCAGGGTCACCACCCGGCCAGGTGGAGGCCACCCAGGCCCAAGAAATGACAGGCTTGACTGCTATTCCCCTGACCCCAACACCAAACAGCCCCATGGATTGCCCTGCACCTGTCTGAGGGACCCTGGGCCCACAGAGCGACCCTGCACAAAGCGCAGTGTCTGTGTGCTCAGAGCCTCTGGCTGGGGGCCGTGAGCCCTAGCTTTTCTCCCAGCCCCTCCTCTAGCTCTGTGTGACCTTCGGCAAACCCCTTGCCCTCCCTGGGCCTCTAAAGGCCAATGAGACAGTGGATGGAAGCATGTTGCATGAACGGGAAGCTGCTGTCAGGAGTAAGGGGTGTCCTGACCCCCTACATAAGCACAAACCCTAGAATGACGCCCCTCAGTCCCCTACCCAGAGCCTGCCCTGAACAGCCCCGGAGGAGGGGCCGAGCCGACCAGCCCCTTCCCGGGGAGTGTGGGCAGCACAGGAAGGGACACTCCCCAAGAACGTGCCCTTCCAAAGCAGTTCCTATGGCGGACACCGGGCAGTCCCACCCCACCTGCCCACCTGCAACTTCTCGATGATGTTCTTGTAGTCCCACTGGTTGGCGGTGGGGGTGACGCGGGGGAAGGCCCGCGTGGTCGCCTTGTAGCTGGAAGCGTTCCGCTGGGCGGCAGCTGCAGAGCTGGCACCACTGCTGAGCAGTGAGCTGATGTGGGCGTCCAGGTCCATGGGCAGCGAGATGGCCCGGCCCTTGGCTAGGGGGAGGGGACAAGGTGATGGATGGTTGGTGGGGGTGGGGGGCTCAGCCAGCCCGAGGGGCAGGGCTCAGGGCTGCTGCACTGGGTGACAGGGAACCAGACTGAGGGTCTGGGGTGCAGGGACCCCCACCTTGGCCCACATTTGAGGGACTGAGGTGCCCTCTTCCCCTTTTTGGGTAAAAAGAGGGAGCTTTTGCCTCTTTGATTCCACCCAGGCTGCACCCTGACCCCTCCCCTCCTCTTGCCCACCTTCTCTCTCCCCTTCCCAGCTCCCTAACAATCCACAGGCCTCCTTCCTGCCTGAGACCATGTGCAAACACAAGAAACTTTGGTTGGGGAATGTCACCCAGCATTGTCCTCTGGGGAACTGACTCAGAGGAGCAAACAGCTTCTCCCAATTGCCAAGATGCCAGTTAGACACCAAGAAGGACTTACTGAGAACCACCTGGGAGCAGATGATGGGCGAGCTTAGGGATAATGTCTGTATTGTGGGGCAGGCGTCCTGTGGCGGGGGGGTAGTTGGAGCTAGCCAGGCCCCTGGCTCACTCACCCACGATGGCGAGGGTCCGGATGCAGGCCTCCACGGAGCCCTTGTGCTGCTGCTGCAGCCACGGGCACTCGAGCAGCCGCGTGGTGGACTGCAGCAGCTGCACCACGATCGTCTGGTGCGTCTGCAAGAGGCCATATGCCTGCCGCTGCAGCCTGGCCCACCCTCCACACTGGGCAGCCCCAGGCCCAGGGACCAGGGTCCACTGAGAATGGGCACGGGTAGAGGGACGGGGCCTCCCATAGCTACCATGTGCCTTTGTGCCAGTTGGAAAAAGGCACCCCCTTTCCTCTCAGCAGTGCACAACCTGACCAACTGTACACAGCAGCCCTGTGAGAACTCCCCAAGATCCCAGCCTGAGGCCTATAGCCCTATTGCTGACCCTTTTCTTCATTTAAAAAATGTTTTAAATAAGTTAATGTGAAAATGTGATATATTTACATGGTTCAAAAACCAAAGGGTCATCAAAAGGCATACTTTGAGAAGTCTCACCCCCACCCTTGACCCCATCACCCCCATTCTCCCACATGCTGCCCTGGGTCTGATGATGTGGGGAAAGTTGATGTAAATTACCAGAGTCCCATAGTCCCAAAGAGGTCCCAGGGCCGAACACACGTGTGTCAAGACAAACCCACCCTAGCTGCAAGAGTGGGACCAACATTTTTTACCACTCTCAGAAGCCCCATCCCCACTCCACCCCAGCCCCTCTGCCTACAGGTGGCCCCTTTTATTGGTTTCTTGTGTATCCTTCCAGTGCTTCTTTATGATCTAGGTGGCAGAGCAGCAACTTCCTCAAGGGAACCTGGCTCTTTCATCCAAAGGGCTCAGGGGCCGTGAACTGGCTTGAGTCTGGGAATCTGGGAATTGACTGAGGGGCTGTGACTTTCCCGGTGATTCAAGCCAAACTTCTGTTCACCAGCCTGGAGCTCTTCTGCTCATACAGGTAAGAAAGATGTTAGAAGGCTGCCTACCTATTTCAGCTCTAGGGACACCATGGTCAACGAGCCAACACCAAAGATCTCTGAGCGTCACACTCTCCTGATGACTACCGTGGCTCTGCTGTCCGTGGTGGTAAGCACGCCCACCTTGTCTTGGTGAGACAGTGCTCCTAGGTGTCTCCTGCCCCCCCAGGATCCATCATACCAAGTGACTTCAGGAACTCCTGTTCTATGGTACAGTTCTCACTATAATTCCTGACCCACAGAAACTGAGAGAGAATAAACGTTTGTTGTTTTAAACTGCTAAACTTGGGGGTAATTTGATACGTGGCACAGATAATTAATGCACTTGTACATCCTTCTGCTGTATCTTTCTGCATTCCAAGCAAACGTGAGTATATGTTCTGACATTGCCCCTCCCTACACGAACGCTGCCGGGGGCCGGTGAAGCTCACCTGCAGGGAGGTGCTGTTCTCAGAGAACGGGGAGCTGAAGAAGGCGTTGACGGTGTCCAGGACGACGGTCAGCACATACTTCTCCAGGGTGGGGTCCGCCAGGCGCTTCTCACGCTTGCTGCAGACCTGGGGCAGGACACAGAGATGTCGGGGGCATCCAACACATGGGGCCCCTCCACTGCCACCCCATGGAAGGCCGCCTGGACCCCCAACCACGACCCTGCCCACCACAGTCCCCTGCAGGCCCACGCGCCCACGGGGACAAACCCGAGCCATGTCCAGGGTGAAGCTCTCAAAGAGTGTCCAGATGTGGTTGCTGGTGTAGATCTCCTTCATCTCCACCTCTGTGTCCACGTAGCAGTGGTTCACGAAGTTCACGTAGGCCATTTTCACCTGGGCGGCCAGGGCGGAGGTCAGGGCACGAGCAGGGCCACCGTCCCAGGCTCTCCCACTCTGCACCTCACCAATTCCTCCTGGACCCGCCCTTGCTCCTCTGCCCACGTCCCCACCGCCCTCCCCCGCGCCTCCCGCTTCCTGTCCACTTCCCCAACCAGTCCCCAGTGTCCCCGCACGGACACCCGGGCCCCACCTCGGTGATGCAGTCCTCGTGTGTCACCACAGACACCACGTCCTCCAGGGGCAGCAGGGAGGTGCACTTGATCTCAGTGTAGACATTCTTGCCCTCGGCGCAGGCGGCCAGCAGGTCCACCAGGGAGATGTGGTACATGAGGGGGCTGTGGTCCTCCACGCCGTCCCGGGCGGCCTTCATCATGTCCAGCAGGTGGGCCAGCGAGGCCTTGTCATTGTAGAACACGACCACGTCGTCACCTGCGTTGGTCAGCTGCGGGCAGGAGGGGGGCATGCATCAGAGCCCCTCGGTCCAGCAGGCCCTGGGCCCCACCCATCTCCTGTGCTTACCATGGGAAGATTGCGACTCTGACCCCAGCCATCGCCTGACGCTCAGGAAAACCCTGCCTGCCTGAATTTGGGGTTCCCTGGCCCTTGGGGCCCTAGGCTGATGTTCAGGCCCTCTGCCATCAGACCTTGGACCCAGAAAGTGCCCTCTCCTCCCAAAAGGAAAGAAGTCCCACTTGGGCTTGTCCCAGAGGCACCTCCTCCAGGAAGTCCTTTCTAATCCCACCCCAACCTGGCTCACCCCTCCCTCCCCCGTGCTCCTACAGGGTGTAATTTAAACTCTCCAAGAGCACACCCTGAATCTCTCTCGAGTCAGCGATTATGTTATTCACAGTAATATAATAATAGCAATTAGTAATTTACATCGCTCAGCACTTCCCGTACACAGGGCTCGGTGATTAGGGCCCTCATCTCTAGTGTTCATGCCTTTCTCCTCCGCCACCCCCCCGTAAGACGCTTGAGGGCAGAGACCACATCTGTTCCAGATTCAGACTCAGCCCTTCATCCTTCATGCCTTCTCTTAACAGGTGTTCACTGAGTACCTACTATGTGCCAGATGCTAGGCCCGACAGTGAGCACAAAGGACGTGGTCCCTGACCCTGGCCCCCAAGCTTACACACGACTGAGATCCCCAAGTGTCCGTGGTCCCTGGCACACAGCAGGTGCTTCATGATTTTTCAACAAGTGATAAATGAAGGAATGTGTGTCTGAGTTCTTTCAGGCCTGTTATCTGAGTTCTACTAGGCGCCTAAGTTCTACTGGGCCCCTGCTTGAGTTTTGTTAGGCCCGCAGCCTGAGTTCTACTAGACCTTCCTCTGTGCCCCCTCCACAGTCCAGCACCTCAGTGTTCCTTCTGTGACCCACTGTCTGACTTCCCTAACTCTGGAGCCCGCCACCCGAGTTCCCGGGCGCCCCTCGACCTTGCCCTCACCTCAGTCATGATCATGTCCTGGCACTTCTTGACGTACTTGCCCTCGGCCTTGATGACGGTGTGCAGGAAGTCCAGGTACTGCACGTGGCGCCCGTGGGTGGCCAGCAGGTGCACGAAGTGCTGCAGCACGGGCTCGCTGATCTCGGAGCACAGCTGATAGTTGTTCAGGAAGATGTGCTGCATGGTCTCAGCCTCCAGGAGCTGCGGGTGGCAGAGGCTCCGTCAGAAAGGGGCGGGTCCGGGCCCTGCCCCGCCCAGGCGCCCCACCCCGCGCCCTCACCCCCGGTGTGAGGAAGAGGTGCAGGTGCTTGTGCAGCAGGGCCTGGTTGCCGGGGTTCCCCGCGCAGAACTTCTGCAGGAACTGGTGTGTGTAGCGCAGGATCTCCATCATCTTGGCATCACCCTGGGCACAGAGAGGGGAGAGGGTGCTGGGCCCCACCACAGGGAAAGGTGAGGCCAGGTCTGGGGCCTGAGCCTGGACAGGTGTGGGGGTGGGTCAGGGCTTGGGATTGGGACCACAAGGAGGCCAGGCTCAAGGTGAAAGTCAGGATATGGAAATGTGTGAGGGGCTGAGGGTCAGAGGTTAAGATGAGGCTGGAGTGGGGGAGCAAGGCTAAGGGTGAGGGTCAGGGGAATGTTGGGGTGATGTCAGGGTCAGGAGTTGGCGTGAGGCTTGGGACCTAAGAAGATCAAGGTCAGTCAAGGTGAGAGGTGGAGGGTCAAAGGTTGAGATGAGTAAGTTTGGAGTCAGGGGCCAGGGTGGGCCTAGGGACAGGTCAGGGTAAGAGATCAGGGTGAGGCTAGGGTGAAGGATCAAAGTCAGGGGTCAGGATGAGGCCAGAGTTGACATCATGGGTCAAGAAAAGGCTGGGGTCAGATTAGGGTCAACATAGGTCAAAATAAAGGAGGCTGAGGGTCAAAGGTTAAAATGAAGCTGAGATTATCAGGATTAGGCCAGAGAGGGAGAGAGAAGCTGGGGTCAGGGTCAAGAATCAGGATGAGGCTGAGGTCAAGTCAAGGTCAAATTGGATCAAGATGAGGGGCGGAGGATCAAAAGTTGAGATGCTACTAAGATTGGATTCACGGGTCAAGGTGTGTCTGAGGACAGGTCAGGGTAAAAGGTCAGGGTGAGGCTGGGTTAGGTCAGCATTAGGGGTTAGGTGTGGTTTGGGTTGGGTCAGGGTTCAAGGTGAAGCTTCCCTGGGGAGTCAGAAGTCAGGGGTCACCTTGTCGTAGGGGATTTGCAGCAGGTCCAGCATGACCTTGTGGGCATCCATGTTCTTGAGCAGCCGTTGTTGCTTCTTCCTCATCTGCTCCCCGACACCGCACATCTTGTTCAGCCGCTCCAGGATCTGGGGGCAGGGAGGGTGAGCCGCGAGACCCTTCCCTCCTCCTCAAGCTTCCCCTCCATCCGGCCCACCCTCGGGCTGGTCAGAGCCCCCTGCCTACCACAGCCGAGTCCTGACTCACACCAGGGCCAGGAAGGGGGAGGGAGACCATGGCCGCTCAATCAGATCCTTGCAACAAGGCAGGGGAACACTAAAAACCCAACTCCAGGGAGCCGGCCTGGTGGCGCAGCGGTTTAGTTCGCGCTTGGCAGCCCGGGGTTTGCGGGTTCAGATCCCAGGTGCCTGCCGACGCACTGCTTGTCAGGCATGCCGTGGTGGCATCCCATATAGAGTAGAGGAAGATGGGCACGGATGTTAGCCCAGGGCCAGTCTTCCTCAGCAAAAAGAGGAGGATTGGCGACGGATGTTAGCTCAGGGCTGGTCTTCCTCACAAAAAAAAAAAAAAAAAACTGAACTCCACCCATAAACGTAAACAGAACAAGATGACTATGACATGGAATTGCATTAAATTCTTTCAGCTTTAAAATAATTCCATCTGGATCTTGGCAGGGTTGTTTTGAACATGTAGGAAAAGCGGGAAGATGTCTTTTGAGGACCAGTGGTCAGGAGAGCAGGAATCGGAAGAGGCCAGGCCTGGAGCCACCCCCGAGGACACGCCACTCACGCCCTTGACGAGCTGGTAGTTCTCGCTGCTCCTCTCCCCGGGCGGGTGCAGAAAGCCCTCCTCGTCCGTTGGCCGCTGGGGGCACAAGGGCGGGGTCAGCCAGGCCCAGCCCTCGCGGGGGGCCCCACCCCGCCCCCTGCAGGCCCGCTCACCTCCTTCTTATCTTTGGCAGCGCCCGCCTCCCCCTCCTCGCCCTTGCTGCTGCCCTTCTTGTCCACCCACAGCTCCGACTTCTCCACCATGGTCCGCAGCCGGTCCAGCTCCGACTTGATCACCTTGTAGTTCTCCACGTCCTGGGCCGAGATCAGCAGCTGCACCTGCAGGTCGAGGATAGGCTTGCCTGGGGAGACGGGCACCCCCAGGGGCACCGCCTCATAGACGCCCGGTGCCCTCCCTGTTCCGGGCCTCTGCTCCTGGCGTCTCCACTCCACACCATTCCTCTCCACTGAGCCAAATCCTACTCAATGTTTATGGCCCTGCCGTAACCCCACTGCCTCCAGGAAGCCTTCCCTGATGGCTGCAGGCCTCCCTGCACACCCTGTTGTGAGCTGCCTTGTCGCCTGGCTTCAGTTGCTCACTGCCTCACGTCACATGCTGCTATGGCCTGTCACTTGTTCACTCGGACCCTGAATAGGGCAGGGCAAAGCATACTGGCACCACTGAATGCTGGTTGAAGAGGGACCTGAACCCTGACTCCCCCTTACCCGCTCTGGGTCAGTGGGTAAGGGAGGGAAGCTCCCTGGGCCTCGATTTCCCTCTCTGTAAAAGAGGAATGAGAGGAGTAACCACGTGCTCAGGGCTGCTGCAAGAATTCCGTGAATGCGAGTCCAACGCTCAGTGCCCGGGACACAGCAAGCACTCGTGACGTGCCAGGCCCATTCCACAGGGAGCTGTCGAGACCCCGTGCCGTCACAGAAACAAAACTAGTCACCTTAGTGAGGGCCGACTGCATGCCAGGCGTGACTTAAAGCACTCAGCAAAGGTGCACGTGAGAGTTTGCAAACTGTCAGTGCTAGCCACATCGTACGAAACGACAGGCCTTCAGCCAGGCTGAGAGGAGATAAGGGTGGCCAAGACTTGGCCCTCACCTATTAGGAGCTCAGCAAAGCCAAGAACCCCGAATGTGCACCTCAGCTCCCCCCCGAGCTGTGAGCTCCTCCATCACTGTTCATCCCCAGTGCCCAGCGCAGGCCAGTGCGTGGCCAGGGCAGCCCCAGGAAGCCCCCTCAGGTCTTCCTCCCCGCTCCCCGCAGGCCGGGGTGCTCAGGCGGGGGCAGCACCTGCTTGAAGGTGTGCATGGCCTCCTGGCGCTGGCTGAAGTGCTTGAAGAGCAGCTGCAGGGCGCCCGAGACGAGCGGAGCGTAGTCGTGCATGGTGAGGTGGATGAGCACTCGCAGGAACATGCGGCCGCCCTCGTCGTCCACCTCCAGCATGCTGCTGGTCTTCCTGCAGCACCGGGGCGGGCACAGTTGGCGCGCTCCCGGGGGTCCAAGGGGACAGCACGCTCCCGGCCACCCACTAGCAGAGGCAGTGCCCAGTGGACTATGTGCTAAAAATACTGACGATTTCTCAGCAGTCTGTCAACAGCCACTGCTCTGAGCCCCCCCAGGGATCCCCACATCCCGAGGTCCTGCAGGACTCCCCCAGATTAAGCAACTGAAGCAGAGACTTGTAATATGGGATCCACAGCCCCTGCCCAAGGAGATTCATGGATAGAAGTTGGGGCCACAAACAGAGACGGGGAAGAGACTGCATCTATTTTACCAACCTCTAACCAAAGTGGAGCATTTCCTTCAACGAGAAAAAGTGAGCAGTAACCTGTGACTTTGTCACCAATAAAAATCAGAGATGTTTTCCCATCACCTCAGAGCTGGGATAGAAATCTCAAAACATCATTTACACTCATCACTACTTGGAAGCAATGGTACTAATGACACCTCGGGCACAGCTCATTATTTAAGATATTAATAAAGAGACACAGGGGCCGGCCCAGTGGCACAGTGGTTATGGTCGTGCACTCCGCTTCAGCAGCCCAGGGTTCACAGATTTGGATCCCGGGCACAGACCTACACACCGCTCATCAAGCCACGCTGTGGCGGCGTCCCACATAAAGCAGAGGAAGATGGGCACAGATGTTAGCTCAGGGACAGTCTTCCTCACCAAATAAATAAATAAATCACAAACAAAAAATAAAAAAATAGACACATACATAACTATCACTTCAGATTTGTTTTCTTCAATGTTGTGATAACTGTATCTCAATGCCATGGGTTTTCTTTGTTATTTTATGTGCTTTATTTTATTAAGTTAAAAATGCCATTCTGAGAAGTGATCCAAAGGCTTCGCTGGACACCAAGGACATCTAGAAACGGTCAAGGGCCCCCGACTCCTGGGAGACCCCTGACGCCAGCCCTCTGGAGAGCAGGCTGCATACCCCCCACCCCTCCTCCCTGCTGTGGGACAGGGGGACGTCCTTCCAGCTCCCTGGCCAAGTCCTGATGCACAAACAGGCACAACTGCCCTGAGTGGAAGGAGGGGAATGACCAGGATGACACTGGGGCTGGGCAGGCAAGGGAGGGTCGGAGCACAAAGCCAGGGGGACCCCCGCCCCAGAGCCTGGTGAGGGGGTACAGGGGGAATGACAGAGGGAGAGGCCAGCCCCAGGCTTGGGAAACCCAGGCCACCCCAAGAGGAGGTCATGAGCCTGTGCTGGCATCACCACCCAACCCCACACGCAAACCCCTGGCCTCACCCCACTCCAAACATGGCCTCCGCCTGCTCCCCGATGCGATCCAGGTTCATGTTGGCAGCTGTGGGGAGCAAGACGGGGCAGATAGGGGAGGTGGCAGGTCCATGTACAGGAAAGATGGGGAGCATCACAGCCCAAAACACCCCTTCCCCACACTGCCTAGGTGGCAGCCCCTCTGCCCCCCTTCCTGGAGTAGAGGTGGGACCAACCGGGGCAGGGAACAGAGCAGCCCCACTGGCCTGCAGGGCAGTGTTGGGGCGAGCAGAGTTCTGGGCTGGGGGTCAGGAGATCCGGGTCCTGGTTTGGCTCAGCCTCTGCCTGGCTTGTCCCAAGGAATTTGACCTTGGGCAAGTCCCTACGCCTCTCTGGGCCTCAGTTTCCCCATTTAGGAAATGGAGGGAATGATCCCTGTCCTTCTGTCTCCCTGTGTCAATTAAATGAGACAATGGAGAGGAAAGGCCTCTGCAGATCAGGAAACAGGGCCAGGGCTGGGGAGCTGGCCCCAAAGTGTCCCCCAGGCTCCACCCCACTGCTGTGTGTCCCTGGGCCTGAGGGCAGGGGTGGGGGCTCACTGGTGGAGTCGAAGGCGGGCGCTGTGCCGTCGGCCCCGCTGTCCTGCATGGGGAAAACCTCCACAAACTCCTTCTTGAAGACGGACAGCAGGTAGGAGATGCGGTAATCCAGGCGGACGTTGAGAATGAACTGGAGAAGCGAGGAAAGAATGGAGTGAGGACTGGCCCGGGGTCAAGACACCTATCCTACTCCAGGAGGGGAGAGGAGGTACCCTGAACAAGCTCCAGCACTCGGGGGTCTCAGCACAGATGTTCAGGGATGCCCCAGGACATCACAACCAAAAACATCAAGACCCTCTCCCCAAGGAGGTCCAGGTGCCCTCTCCCCAGCTCCTGCTCCAGTGATGCGGGAAGGCACCTCCTCCCAGAATGAGGCAGAGACGCCTCTCCTAGCCCACTCAGTCCTCTTCCCAGGCTGGATGCTGACAGGGAGGGGAATGAAGCTCCCTGGATCCAGAGGCCAAACCTTATCCTCCTAAGGTTTGGAGGATATCCTGCTCTGCCAAGCAGACCCTGGGGCTCCCAGTGAAGGGACGGGGAACCGAGGACTGTGAGGGAGCAGGAGAGGCCACTGCGGGGTGTGGGGTGAGGACACAGCGTCTGCAGACACTCCTGACTAGTCTCTATCCTCATGGGACGCAGAGCCTCTGGCCACACCCGGGACTCAGATCTGGAAGCCCCAGAATGAGTGAGAAGCCCCCTCTGACTGTCCTGAACGGGCCCTGCCCAGACTGGGTCCCCAATGAGGTCACTGCATTACCCCTCCCATCCTCTGGTGGCAACAAGGCAAGAGCAAGGGTCCCTCTCCCTCCTTAGGACCTCACCAGCCCCTCCCCAAGTGCTCTGGAGAGTCACAGACGAGACTCAGAACAGGGACGACTGTGCCCACCCTGCCGGGGAATGGGCTCTGCTTCAAAATCTTTGTGTGACCATGGGAATGCCCCCTCCCCACTTTTACTTTCCTCGTCCATACAATGGGAGCACAGAGCTAGACTTTAGCGCGCACCACGTCACCGGGACGGCTGTCACAGCACAGACGGGGAGCCCCACCTCCTTCTGATCTGTAGGACTTGGGTGGGGCCCGAGAATGTGCATTTCTAAGTTCCCAGTGAGGCTGATGCTGCTGGTCCAAGGACCACACTTTGAGAACCACTGGGCTAGACAGCCGATCATCATGGAACCTTCCAGTACAAGATACTGTGATCTGAGCGTGGTTCGCCCCGCCCAACCTCCCCGTACCTGCCCCCACTCTCCCGCCCTGTTCCCAGCACCTCCCACACGGGTCCCGCCCAACCTGCAGGATTTCCAGGATCTTCAGCTTCGTCTCCATCACCACAATGTCTTCATTTTCCTCGAACTTGCTTCTGTCCAGCGGCTCTGCGGCACCGGCCCCGGCAGACAGGCTGGGGGCGCCAAAGACAGACTGCTTACGGCTCAGCACCATGGTGGACATCATGTGGCCCACGCCCTGGATGGACCGGCGCACATTCTTGCCTGCAGAGCAGGGAGCAGAAGGGGGTCACAGAGGGTGCACAGTGGGGGCTCCCAGTCTGACTCTGTTTCTGTCAGCTGCAGGGCAAAGCCATGCTAAGGAGGGGATGAGGCTAACCCAGGAAGGCTTCCTGGAGGAGGTGAGCTTTAAGCCAAATCTGGGAAAATAAGAGAGGGCCAGGGCAAAGGTGAACTGTGTGGGGACATCAGTAAGAATGCTCACGTGGAAAATCATGGGAGCTGCTACAGAGCATGGAGACTGAGGGGACAGTGTGCGGAGCACCAAAAACCAGGTGTCAATCTCTATGCACTTTTTGTTTAGATGAGCTTATGCCACCTAGGGCTGTCCCTGAAGGCAAGGGCTGTGGCTCATCCCTCAGATGGCCCCCTTCCTCCTCACACTCCCCAAGGGCAGGGCTGTGTCCCCCATCTGACTGGGAGCTCCCCAGGCAGGGCCTGTGTCTCCCCTCCTCCCTCATCTTCTCCCCTGAGAACCAAGCTGTGTGGGAAGATAACTCGCCCAGACCCGGCGTCTCCAGAGGGCCTGGGCAGGGGCCCATCTCGTCCAGCCGAGGTTGGAGGGGACTGAGCAGAAAGACGTGCCCTTACAGCAGAGCCAGGAGGCAGGCTGCACAGGGCAGGCGATCAGAGAGGACCTCCGGCGCAGGAGGACACTGAGGCCCGCCAGGGTGGGTGCTGGAGGGCCTGGGCCGGACGGAGCCTCACCGCCTGGGTCCTCGTAGGCCTGCAGCATGGCCGGGGGGCCCTGCACACAGTCGATGATGCCGAGCAGCGTGCGCGTGAGCCGCAGCAGCTCGCTGAAGCTGTAGAAGCCGAAGTAGATGAGATTGTGCGCCAGGCTGACAACCTGCGGGGAGGGGGCGGGGCCCAGGTGAGCGTGGGCGGGGTCAAAGCGTGGTGGGCGGGGCCAAGACGGGAAACCGGGCTAAGCTCGAGAAAGGGGAGACCTGTGCGAGGGCAGCGCTGCGTGGACATGGAACCAAGGGACTCAGACAAGGGCAGCCCCACCCTAGTGGGTTACTGAGGAAGACAGGCCTGCAAAGGGGGCCACCATGGGGGGGGGGGTTGGGCAGAACTGCAGAAGGTGGGGGGCTCCTGCCAGGATCCTGTGACTCAGCCCCCCGCTGATGGGGTGAATGGACAAGGGGAGCCAGCACTTTCCCAAGAATCAGGAGAAATCCCAGCAACCTATGCAGTCCCCCTGCACTGGCTGGGGCCATTGAGAGAAGGGTGGTCATGGATCCCACAACCCACCCCTGCAGGCGACTGAGGCCCAGTGAGGGGACGTGCCAGAGCCCTGCTGAGCCCCAGCCCCTTGCGCCCACCCCCCCAGCCCACCTCGAAGGTGAGCTTGTTCTTCTCCTCATTGGCGAAGGGCACGGCCTCGCTGACCACGTTGTTGAGGTAGTCCTCCACAAACTCCATAGTACTGGCAAACTTGTTCTTCTTGTCGTCTCGGGAGGCGTTGAGGTTGGAATCATAGCTGGGGGTGGAGGCAGGGAGGCGTGAGGGTCCCTGAGACCCTCCCACCCCAGCCTTGCCCGGCCCCCCTCCCCCACCCATCTCACTCCTTGATGGTGATGGCTGTGGGAATCTCAGTCCAGAGGCGGGCGAACTTGACGGGCGTGACCAGCTCCTGGGGGTCGCGGTCCACGTGCACATGCAGCATCAGGTGGCAGAAGGAGGCGCGCAGGTCAAAGGGGAGCATCTCGTCCGCCATGCACAGGAAGATCAGGTCGACGCCCAGCTGCTGGGAGATCTCGTCGATGGCCAGGTACTGCCGGTCCAGGCACATGCGGGCGAAGAGCTTCAGCTGGTACCTGCGGGGCAGGAAGGGTGCGAGGACACAGCAGGTGGGGGCTTGCGAGGGCTGCTAGCGCTGGGCTTGTCGAGGACTCGAGAAAATGGCAAAGGGACTTAGATTAAACCCAGCACCAACCACATAACAGTAAGGCCCCAATTCTGAGTAAGAGAGGTGGAAGGAACAGCCTGGAATTAGGAGGATTAGCAAATCTCTCCCTCCTGGCTAAGAAGGAAAACACTTTCTGGCTCGGCCAGGACAGGTCTTCATGGGAAGAGGGTTGGCTGAGGGAAAGGCTGGGAGAGGAGGGAGAAGAGTGTAGTGAAGGAAACAGCCTCCGGCAGGGACAATAAGAGCAAGTCAGGGAGAGAGTGGAGGGGAGGGTGAGCAGCTGGCGAAGGTGCAAGACCGCGATGGAAGAGCTACAGAAAGGAGCACTGGAGGAAGCTCTGCTCTGCCCCGGTGACGTCATGCCCTCTGCTTCCTCCTCAGAGCCCTGCATTACCAACCATTGGCTCTGGAGCCAGACAGCCTGGGTATGAACTGTGGGTCACCACTTACAGCTGTGTAACCTTGGGCAAGTTCCTGAACCTCTCTGTGTCTGTCTCGCCAACTTTACAATGAGGGTAATGATAGTCCCCAACTCACGAGGTGGTTGTGAGGCTTAACTGAGTGATGGGGTGAAGTGCTTTGAACAGGGCCGGGTATAGAGTGAGCCTCTGACAAGTGTTACCTAGTATTCTTATTTTTAAATAGATAGGTCTGGAGTCAGGTTTGGGTGTCTTTCAGGCCTGGTCACTGTGCTGAGCCCGGCCTCAAGGCCACCCAGAGCTCCTCGGGCTCCAGTTGGCCTTCCCTTGGCCTCCCTGGTGGAGGCCGCGTTGCGGGCGAGTGGAGGCAGGAGCCCTACCGGAAGCTGTGGAGCTTCCTGGCAGGGAAGGCTGAGGCCTCCGAGAAGGCCACAGGCACGGGAAGCACTGAGGGGACGGAGCTGGGGCCGGGCACCTGTAGTAGCTGAGCACGTTCTCATCATGGGCATTGCCGGCCCGTGCCTCCTGGGCCAGCTGCCTCACGCTCTTCTCGTGGTGCTCGTTGTTCCTGTCGGTCCACGTGAGCCACACCTCCTCCTCTGAGTACTCGATGCTCAGGTACTCGTGGGACTGGGCCATCTCCTTCACTGGCCGAAGCCTGCAGACCAACGCCATGCATCACAGGGGGTGGGGGGCCGGGACAGGACTCCACCCACGCCCAGAGCCCTCCCTGAGCAGGGCTGGCACACAGACCTCCTCCGAGCTGGGCTCGCATGCTGCCTCCCATGTGGGACCCACCTCCAGCTTGGGACCCCAACAGACCAGGAGCTTCTCGGGGGCAGGGTCCATGGCTCATGCTCCTCTGTGCCCCTGCGCTCCCCAACACAGTGCGCACAGAGCTGGGCACACAGCAGGCCCAGGGTACATATCTGGAGGGAGTGTGGTGCCAGTTCTAGCCTGAACCCAGACGAGGCCCGAGCTCTAAGGAGGCTGGGAAGCCGGGCAGGGTGGAGCCCTGGCTGTGGGTGGGAGACAGGGCAGCTGGCTCACTCAGTCTGGATGAGGATGTCGCTGTTCTTGGGGTCCAGCACACACTTGCAGATGAGCTCCTGGGTGACAGGGATGGCGATGTGGTTGGACACACACAGGTCGGAGAGGTAGTCCAGGAACCTGGGGTGTGACAGCAGGGTGGGAGAGGGGGCTTAGAGGCTGACCTGGTGGGGACTAAGCCCACTCCTTCCCCAGCTGGCAGCACTGGCTCCCTGGACCAGTTACTGCCCCTGCTCCCTCCCCAAAGCTTGGAGACGGGTGCAGTGGACTCCCAGCTGCCCAGGGAGGGACAACCCATGAGCACCTGGGGCAGGGGGAAGGCTAGATGGGGGTCCAAGGGGTCAAGGAAAGGAGGCAAAAGGACAGGAGTGATATTCAAAATATTTAACTGGTTCAACACCTACTTTGTCACTGGAGAAGGGTCTGGGGGCCTCCTGCTGGACCAGGAGTCAACCCTCTTGTTGCAGATTGGGCCCAATGTGGAGGGGGCCCAGGGAAGGGCTGGGTTGGCCAGGGCCTCAGAGAGGCGGCAATTGACCAACAGAGGCAGAAGTATTTCCATATTTTAACACCCAGCGCCACTGACTTTCTCCCTTGGGCAGGAGTGGAAGGGAGGAGGGAGGGGTGCGGGAGGGGAGGGGGCGGGCCCACCTGGGCTCGCGGTTCTTGCGCACGAGGCTGACGAAGGTCTCCACCTCAGTCTTGGTGATGTGCTTCTCCAGGAGCTTGCGGTTGTTGTGCAGCAGGGCGGTGATGGTGTCCTCGGCCAGGATGTCGTAGCCGATCTGGGACTGCATCATCCCGAACTGCTTGGCAATGTGCTCCTGGGGGCACACGGGCTGGGGGTCACGGGGGCCCAGCTCCACTCCAGGACACTGCCCCCAGACCCCTAGACAGGAGCCCAACACCAGCAGGGAACCCCGACCCTAGAAAGTCAGGGGTCCAGGAGAGGAAGCCAGTGCTGGGTGGAAGAGCAAGTTTACATAATATGTGGTTCAGCTCACAGCCTGTCTGTCTGCCTACCAGGGCAAAACCTCCATGAGGGGGGTGGGCCTTGTCTGTCTGGCAGGACTGGTTACATAATTTGTGGGGCCCAGTGCAAAATGAAATAGCAGGACCCTTGATCACAAGTTAAGAATTTCAAGACGGCAACAGCAGAGCATTAAACCCAGCACCCGAACCTTCTGAGCACAGAGCCAGGTTATGCCCCAAAGCCAGCCCCACTGTCCGGTTCCCTACTGCAGGCCCAGGGCCTAACACCGGGCTGCGGTAAATACACAGTACATGCCTCAGGAAACATTCACTGAATAACTGAAAGCATGAGTGAGGGAGGAGCGAGTGGGTGAGCCAGCGAGCAGGTGCGCAGGGGTGCGCAGGTGTGCGCAGGCAGGAGGGCTCAGGCAGGGTGAGCAGGCGGGCGCCCACCTGGTTCTTGCGGTAGTCCTCCTGGGAATGCCGCAGCACACGGTAGCAGAGGCGGAACATGTGCTGGTAGGGGGCGTTCTTCTGGTCCGACAACTCCTCCAGCCGCACCAGGGGGCCCTCACCCCCCTTGTCACGGAACGGGGCCTTCAGAATGCCAAAGATCTGGGGGAGCAGGGAGAATAAGGAGGGATGCCCCACATCTACCTGTACCCCTAATTATCCCAGGAACCCTAAGCCCCAACTGATCCTGCCCCAAAGTCACCCCGACATTAACCCCGTGCTGATTCTAAGCTGGACTACGGCCCCAGCCCACCCTCCATTGGCCCCAGGTCCAGCCCTCACTCCCTACTCCTGGCAGGAACCCCGACACTGGCCTCGGCCCACCCTCCCCAACATGAATTCTAATCCCAGCTCAGACCCTGGGCCTGGCTCAGCGTCTGGGGGAAGAGCAGAGGGTCGCCAACGCTCAAGGGTCTGAGGCGAAGGGAAATGGCAAGCCAGGCCGGCATGGCCAGAGCTTAAGAGACGAGACACAGGCAGCCTTGTCAAAAAACATAATGTAATTACAAAACTAAAAAAGGCGGGGGGTTGGGGTGGGGATAAAAAACAGTTCAACAGACCAAAGAAACAGAACCGAATGGAATGAGAAAACCTAAAAACAAGCTTTAAAAAGATCTTTGGGGAAAGATAGAGAAATTTGATATGGATTGTGTATAATTGCTAATTTTCTTAGGTGCGATGATGGTACTGTGGTTATGACAATGCCCTCATTCTTAGGAGATGCACGCTGAAAAAGCTAGGGGCAAGGCGCGCCCTGGATGGAAGGATGCATGTATGGATGTAGGTACATGAAGCCAAACTGGCAAAATGGTAAGAACTGAACTCAGGCGGGGGATGTACAGTGTTCCTGGTACTATTCTTTCAAGACTTTCTCAATATTTGAACATTTTCATCATAAAAATTTATTTTAAAATATTTTAAAAAGCACAAGTTCTGGCCCCAACATCCTGAGTTCAAACCCTGGCCCTGCTGCTTCCCAGCTGTGTGCTCTCGGTTAGGTTACTCCAACCTCTGTGTGCCTCAGTTTCCTCATGGGTTGAGAGGATCGAATGAGTCGATACACGGCGGGCACTAAGGGCAGGGCCTGGCGCATGGTAAGTGCTCAGTAAATACTGTTTCTTTAAAAGGGGCGATGAGAAACAGCGGGGAGACTGCAGCTCAACTCCAGACGGGAAAGGGCGAACTCATGTGAAACAGACACCCTGTTCCCTGTCCCCAGCCCCTGTCCCCGGCCCACTGCTGCGGGTCTCAGACATGCCCCCTCCCCGCCGCAGGTGCACACGCACCTGTTTGAGGATGTTCTGCTCCCTCATCAGCTTCTGCCGTTCCCTGTTGGGCTTGGTGACCATGATGTCCAGCACGTTCTGCCCATTGTTGGGGACGTCACTGACGAAGAACACCAGGTCTTCCAGCAGCTGGATGACAAACCTTCACGAAGGGACCCAGGGATGACGAGTGTGAGGGGTTTCCCTGGGAACCCCTCCCAAGGACCCACCATCATGTGCCCCCCGCGGGCAACCAGCCCTTCCCCAAACACAGCTCTCATCAAGTCATTCACCGGCCCTGCTGTCCAAAGCACGAAGCCCATCATCGGCCTTCAAATTCTCTCCCCAGCTTCACCTTGAATTGTTCTCAAAACACACCCCTCGCCCCCGACCCTGGATTCTGAAGCACCCCCAAGACAAAGAATCTCAGGATACTCCAATCTGGAGAGGAACAACAGGGCCGAGGTGGGGTGTTTGGTGTGAAGGGCTGCACATTTCTGTTCTGACTCTGCCACTTACTGGCTGTGTGACCCTGAACAAGTCTCTTAACTTCTCTGAGCCTCAGTCCCATCGTAAGTAAAACAGGTGATGATGGCTCAGTCACACAGTCAGTTCTGGGAGTGAGTGAGCAGTGAGGCAGGGGCCAGTCCCTACCTCTGTCTCCCCTGCCCAGCCAGCCTGCCCGGCTCCTGCTCTGTGACTCCTGTTCATGAACTGCAGACCCCGGGAGAACACGGCCTCTCGGAACAGCCCGGTACCCTGCCCCTCGGCCCACCTGCGATCATTCTGGCTGATGAAGCCCTCGTTGAGTTTCTCCACCGCGCTGGCCAGCATGGAGCTGGCGTCGTTGGCAAAGTCCAGGTCTCGGATCTCGGACACAGGCACCGACACAATGGCAAAGGCCTCTTTGTCCTCCTTCGTGGGGCAGGTGCCCAGCTGCAAGGACAGAGGTCAGCAGGGCACCCAGGGACAAGCTCAGGCCCGGCCCCGGCCCCGGCCCCGGCCCCGGCGGCCCGCACCATGAGCCGGATGGGCCGCTCCTCCTCCACGTCGATGGGCACATTAGTGCTCTGGATCCATGTGTTGGTGCAGAGGTGCCGCAGCCGGACATACGAGTTCCTGCGGGCAGGGCGGGGGCAGGGCATGTAGACTGCGCCACGGAGCGCATCCCAGCTGTCTGCCCGCTCTGCCCCCAGTGGCTTCACATCTTCCACCTGACCCCACACCAGCAGCCATGGGACAGGGGCACTGGCCCCCTCCAGGTGAGGAGCCAGACCCAGAGACGAGCACCAGCCATGTGCCAACAGCTGCACTTCCCCAGGCCCACGTGCCGTCCCGCACTCCCCAGACCCAAAGCACTCCACAAGCCAAGGCTTGTTTGTAAACGTGGGACCAAAATTCATTTGGACAAATGAGGCTATTGAAACTATTTATTCCATTTAGTGTCAACATGCATCTGTTTCACAGCAGAAACACGCATGTCTGTGATTATGAAATATAATTACCTTTCCAAAATGAAAAACGATATGAATCTCCAAGTGTATCTGGCAAGAGTTTCAGGTAAGGGGTCATGGGCCTAGAGTGACTCAATTAATTCTCCCATCGGCCCTGTTGATGGGCAGACTTGCTACTCCCACTTTACAGGAAAGGAAATCAGGGCAAAGTGATTGAGTAAGCTGCCCGAGGTCACACACTAGTAAATACTAAAGTCTGAGTGACACCTGGGAAGTTTCTGGATGTTTTCTTCTACAGTCTCAGGGTTGGGGGTCTTAAAAGTCAGGACCCAGCACCCCCACCCAGTGTACCCTGGACAAGCTGTCGTGCAGCCTGTGCCTGAGCCCCCAGAGCAGCTGGGACAAGCGGCTGCTAAGAACACTGGAAGGAAGGCATTTTGATAGAGCAACCAGCACAAGGCAGCACCCAGCGTGCGGAACCCAGGGCCTGGCCCATGGCAGGCGCTCCATGGTGGTCAGCTGCCTACAGGCCTCAGAGCTGGATCCCCAGAGGGACGGGTCACGCAGGTCCCAAGGCCAAAGGAACTCAGGAGGACAGAGGAGTGGGGGATGCAGGGAGTCCAGGGACAGGATGGCCCCGCCTGGGCACCCCCCGGCCAGCCCCCCGGCACGTGGCGCATACCCACCGGGGCACGAAGGAGTCAGTTTTCTGCAGTGTGGTGGGGTCCAGCTCAAAGAGGGAGGCGATGTCATTGCCATGGGGCACAGCCACCAGGCGGTACTTGATCTTCTCCCGGGCGTTCCGGCGACCTGTGCGGCCCTGGGCACCCTGGGGTGAGGACCCCAACTCAGGCAGGAGCCCTTCCCTCCTGTCAGGGCCCCTGAAACCACCTGGGATCCCACCTGAGAGGTCTTTTCCCTTCAGCCCACCTCCCAGAGTCTCGTAGCCCCCCTGCCCCGCCCCCCCCCCCGCTCAGAGCGGCCCATGGTCACTCCTCCCCCACCCTGGAGCCCTGCTATGGTCCTCACCGTTCCTGCTGCCTTGGGATCAGAGGCATCACCCTTGTAGCTGGGGTTCTCCTGGACAGAGATACCAGATGGGGGAGCTACTGGACACCAAGATGTGCCCACATGACTCCCACCCCAAAACAAGGTGCACACAAGGCCCTGGTTCAGGGCAGGCAGGCCCCCCCCCCTCCCAGGGGTGCCCACCCCAGCCCCAAAACCCACGTCACTCCTGGAGGAGCCACCAACGAGAGCCTCCAGGCCCTGGCCTTCACAGTCCCTCTCCGTAGGCCCACAGATGAACACACACCCCACATACATGAAAACCCCCATACACACAAGCCTGTACATCATGGGCAGACATGAAGGTCAAATGTAAGTTTCACAGAACTGGGAATTTTGCTCACTGCTGGACCCCCAGTGCCTAGAATTGCTCCTGGCACAGAGGGGGGCACAGTAACATTGATTAGGCCCATTTACAGTCACGTGCTCATTTGATAATATTGGTTAAATAAATGCATGAGTGCAGATAAGTCGGGGTCCAGTGTAGATAAGTGCAGATAAGACACGTGTCTGTGTGTGCAGTCGTGCACCAGGCCCACATGCTCGTGCACGCACAGCCTGAGCTCCCAGGATGCCCGTGCCTCCCACTCACCTCAGCAGCCAGGTAGTTGCCAGTGGCCAGATGCTTGAAGCGGTACAGGCCATTCCAGTGGCCAGCTCCTCCACGGCAGGGGTCGTGGTGCACCACCTGGGGGGCGCAGGCGTGAGGCAGGAAGGAGGGATGGGCCAAGAGGGGGAGCTCAGACCCTGGGGAGGTCTGGGGGGGTCGCTGGAGGCCTGGAGAGCTCTGGGTAGGTGGCGCCTGCCCCACCCCCCGACCTCCCACCCTCCGGGGTGATGGGGGAAGAGGGAAGGATGGAGCCCAGGGCTGGAGAGAAAGGCTGGGTCCTGGGCACCGGAAGCAGGGCTCTGACCTCCACCTCCCAGAGGGCGTTGGAGCTGGTGGCCGAGGTGGCAGACTGGCGCAGCGTGGTGCGCAGGAACACCTGCAGCTTGCCCTTGTACTCGTCACACGTCAGGAACTTCTCCTGCTCCGCGTGGAACAGCCGCACCACATCTCCCTGCAGGTAGCGGCCGTGGGCTCAGGACGGACGAGGACCCTCCCAGGGGCCAGCCCCACCCTCCTGAGATGCAGGCGCAGCCGGCTGGGCCCCTCTGGCTCCTTCCAGAGCTGGCGAGCGGACGGTGAGGTGTGCGCTGAGCCCCACCAGAGGGCGGCCAGGTCCGGGCGCCGGCCCCTCAGCCAGGCCCTCCACCCACAGCCCTCAGCCCAGACCCAAATCCACAACCTCCAGAGGCTGGGGCGGGACACACTCTTACCCAGCGCCTTCTCTGGCCTTCCATTGGAACCTGCCCTTGATGGCCTCCCTCCCCGATCTGTACCTCTAGAAACCCTGCCTGACCTCTAAAGGCCAACCTCATGTCACCCCCTCCATGAAGGCAGATGGGATCTCACCTCCTGGGGCCTCCCCAGGCCCATGGCTGCACCTCTCCCAGGGCCCTTTCCATGTGAATTCCGGGAGACCATGCCCATTTCTTTTGCTCCCTACTGGCCTGGAGCAGCTGGAGTGCAGGGACTGTGGCCTGTCGTCTCCATAGCTTTGGACACAGACCAAGTGTGCATCCTGGCTCTGCTCTTATAAGCTGTGTGACCTTGGATAAGTCCCTTAACATCTCTGAGCCTCAGTTTCCTCTTCTGTAAAATACTATGACCTCTTTACAGAAATTGTGAGGATCATAATTTATACAATGAAGTAACACTGGACCCTCCCCATGTGCCAGCCACAGTGTGAGCACTTTACATGAACTTTCTCACTAATCCTTGCACTAAACTTCTGGGTACAGACATCATCATCCCCATTTTCAGGTGAAGAAACTCAGGCACAGAGAAGGTAAGTGCACAGCCGAGGGTCACACAGCTAATGACAAATGGGACAAGAATCTGTGCCACAGCTCCAGAGCCCACACCCTCATCTCTCCACCACACATCTTCCCGCGGCGGGCCTGCCACCCCAGGCTCCCAGTGCAGGGCTGCGCTCCTATTATTGTCACTAATGGCATTATCCGTCTTCCCTACACTGCGCTGGACACAGAGTACTCAGTCAGCATCTGTGCAGTGAATGCATGAGTGAATGGATGAATGAACATACACAGATTGGGTCTGTTACTGTGGCAGAACGTACTGACTTTTGAACCCGGGCCGGCTGGGTGAGAGCAAACAAAGGGCTATGTACGCTCCAGTCTCACTCCCGAGGTGCTAGAGTCTAACCGCCGAGCCAGGACAGATTCACTGAAACCACTCTGGGCAGCACCACGGGGCTCGGCCCAATGAGCTTCATTTTCTAAGTGCTGCACAGATCTGAGGCCGGAATGTGTAATCAGGGAAGGCTTCTGGGAGGAGGTGGCACGTGGGCTGGGCCTTGATTGATGTGTGGATGACATGCAGGCTTAAGGCAGAGAGGGAAAGGCATTTGCACAGAGCATGAGTGGACAGGAAACAGCCCGGGAGAGAGCAGGGAGGAGGAGGGCGGGGGGCTGAGGCAGCCTGAGGGGGCAGGGAAGTCTGACAGAGCAGCCCAAGGGAGCCACTGCAGGCTTCCAAGCAGGGGAGGGCGCAGTGCACATGGTGCTCCTGAGGTGGCTGCTCTCGGGCCTGTCACCTGTCGCTCTAACAGGTATCACAGACAGGTGTACCTGCCGATTCCCCCCAGCTGAGGAGCCCCACCCTCTTCACTACCCCAGATCTGCCCCTCCACGTGCCGCCTGCACCCCAACAGGCTGGGTCCACTCCCTGCAGCCCCACTTGAGGAACCTCTGAACTCTCCTCTCTCCCCCATGTTTTGGGGTTTCTCTAATGGTCTCTCCAGCCCTCCTTCCAGCCTCTGCTCTGGTCCCTCCTAAAGTCTTTACTGCGGTATTTGCCAGCAGTGCTGTCCCCAGCAGGCTCGTCCCCTTATGTCCAAGCACCCACGCCAGCAGGTCTGGACCAGGCCCTGACTCAGCAGCCTCACGCCCTTGCTCAAGAGGGCACAGGGCAAAGGGTAGGGGGCCTGGCCGGGATCCACGGAGATGTTGTGGGGGAGGGGCCAGGTGCTCAAGGGATCTGGGCCCACCCCAAGGTGGGGGAATGGGGACCCCAGTCCAGTTGGGGCCTGTGAATAGGGGCCTGTGGGGGTGGAGGGAGGCTGCAGGGTGCAGAGCCAGAGAAGGGGGCGCATGGAGGAGAGGGCCAGACAGGAAGCAGAGCTGGGTCCATGGGAAGTGGGTGAAGGCAGGAAGGGGACCTGTGCGGGCGGGCTGGGCAGCCGGCAGGCAGGGGCAGTGGTGGGGGCCCCCAGTCCTTACCCCTTTCAACACCTCCTCCAGGTGGTCTCGGAACTGCATGAACAGGTTGATCTTCCAGCTGGTGTTGCAGTTCACAGAGTTGACCTGGGGAAGGGCGGAGACCATGATGCCAGGCAGCCCCCTGGCCGTTGGGGAGTGGGGCAGTGCTGAAGGCCCAGAGATGGGGTGAGGGGAGGACCAGCCCAGCCAGCCCCCATTAGAGCACAAGGAGGGGTGTCTTCTCCCAGCCAGGCCCCCAGACTCCAGCCCAGCTGCCCTGGGGCTGCCAAGCTGTGGGGTGGAGAAAGGGGGCAGACGGTGGGAGCCAGGTGGGGGAGCAGCGAGGCCCAGCTCATCCAGCAGGCAGGATGGGACTGGAGGAAGATACACTGGCGGGGAGGGGGTGTCTCTGCCCTCAGGGGTGTGTGGATGCCCCTCCTCTGCAGGGCTATCCCCACCCCCCCTCACCTCCTTGCAGCCGGCGTTGTCACTGAGCTCATAATTGCTGGCATGCAGAGGCTGCCCGGCGTTGACAGGATTCAGGATCACCTTGTCCCCCACGACCACCTATGGGGACAGGTGGAGCAGGGTGGCGGGGGAGGGCCAGGCCTCCAGGCCCTCTCTGTGGCCTCAGTCTGCCCCTCTGAGAAATGTGCATGACCTCACCCAAGTCCCCACATCAAAGACCCCGCAGCAGCCCCTCTGGAGCTGCGGCCTGCACCTTCTACCGGGCCCTCCAGCCCGGCCCTGTCCTCACATTGTCCCCGTTGCTCCGCAGCTTCCAGAAGGGCTGGATGAAGAGCCAGGAGCCCTCGTTGCCCGTGGCGTCCAGGGTCACCCGCATGGCGTTCTTCTCCAGCAGGGCTGGCAGCCGCTTGTTCACCGTCAGGTACTTGTTGCTCTTCATGTGCAGGAGCTGCAGGGCAGGCGGGGCACGAGCGAGGTCACCAGGCCCCAGGAGGCCAGCCCGTCAGGGAGGGGGCCGCTGGGGGGACCACTGGACCCCTGGTCACAGCCGGACGCACATACAGGGTCAGACACACACACAGCCCGAGACACACGCAGCCACACGCATCACCACACACAAATGCACACACCCAGTGGTCACAAGAAAAGAAGCCAGCACTGTTCTGAACGCCTCCACGTATTAGTGCAAGTAGCCAACCACCCAGACAGAACTACTGTCACCAGCCTGATGTCACAGATGGGGAAATGGAGGCACGGGGACGGCAAATAACTTGTCCACGTCACAGAACCAAGATGTGAACCCAGACCACGGGGCTCCAGAATCTGTGCTGGTGACCACCGTGCTGGGAGCACGCCCCTGGGCACAGCTACTCAGGCCACACGGCAAGGGGCACACGCAGAAGCAGAAACAGTCACAGGGACAGTCCTGGAGGCACCCACTGGGGACACCCCCCCAGAGGGCATGTCAGCGGGCACCCCTCACCCCCAACACCAGCCCAGGCCTCTTCAGGGGGAGATGAGGTGGGCCTCACCTGGATCACACTGCCATACTTCACGACATCCCCGTGCACCTTCTTGTTCTCCGTGTCGTTCTGCTTCTGCTCCATCTGGGCCGCGTGCTGCGCAGACACACATGGAGGTGGAGGGTGGGTGAGAGGCCTGCTCCTGGAGGGACGCAGCCCCACACACACTCGGCTCCTGGCACTGCACCCAGTGACCCTCAGGCCATCTAGCCTGTCCCCTCCCAGTACTGATGAGGGACTGAGGCTCAGATTGTGGAGGGGCGGCCCGAGGTCGTACAGCACGCAGCCCAGGGAACCAATCCCTCACTCCTGCCCCCCACCTCCCTCTGGAGGGGCGTGCCTGCAGACCCTTGGGCCCCCTATGCCCCTGACACCCCCAGCAGACAACCTAAAGCTGTGCCTCACTACCCCCTCTCACCAGACACCCCTGCCCCAGCCCAAATGCTGTCAGGTATGCTTGCTGCCACTTCCCCCTCCTCCTCCACCTCCACTCCTCGGGGACCCTCCCTCCCAAAACTGTGTGTGCTCCCAGCCCACTGCCTCCAGGGAGTCTTCCCTGACTGGTCACATCCAACTCTGATAGATCCAACTCTGGTGGCCTCGAGGATTTGGTTTACATCCTATTAAGGACACCTTTTTAGGCACTTCTGTCCCATTAGACTAGAAGCTGCCTGAGGACAGGCTCTGTCTCCTCCATCAGATTAGGGGGCCCTGCAGGCAGGGGCTCTGTCTCCTCCATCAGACTGGCACTTCCTGAGAGCACTGGCCCCTCTGCCCCTTTCTTCTCCTCAGTCCCATTACCCAGGCCTCAGACAGCCTGGAGTGAGGCTGGCTGCTGGGGAGCCTGGCCATGTACCCTGTGGAATTCCACAGACCTATGGTGTGTGGCTGTGTGACCACGTGCGGTTCTGAGGATGAATCTGTGCACGTGTTAAGGCCCTACGCCCAGGCCAGATGCCCAGTTCAGCCTCAGCCTGTGTCAGCAACAGGAAGGAAGCCGGTGACGGCCCCCAGCCCAGGAAGAAAGATGGGGTTATTTATAACAGAGCTCCGGCAGCCCACCCTGGCCCCCTCTTTCCAGCCCAGTTCACAGTTATTGGGCAGCCCACCCCTCCCCCATTTTATAGGCAACTCCTCAGGACAGGGGGCCAGGGGAAGGGGACATAGGGAAGCAAAGTCTGCATGACAGGGGGCAGGGGACCAGGCCCAAGGGAGGGTCTCAGAAGCAGGCTGCAAAGTTGCTGACCACAGCCAAATCTTCCCACTCTCTTTTCCATGGGGCCCGGGCTTGAGGCCCTGAGCTCTGCCCAGGAAGGACTGCCCAGGACGTGAATGAACCACTGTCCCTGAGGCCTGTGAACAACCACCAGACCCTAGCACCATGTGTCCAGGAACCCAAGGGGGTCAGAGACCCAGGGGCTGTCTATGCCCTACTGCAAACTCGCAGGATGACCATGGACAGCCCAGTCCCCTCTAAGGGCCCCAGGCTCCAACTCTATAAAATGAGGGGAGAGGTTAAAACTAATTCTCAAATTGGGTTCCCAGGAGCCACTGATAACTCCATGTACAGTTGTACAGGTTGTTCACTGCACCATGGTGTCCTGCTGAAAGGCTGGGTGGGAGCTGAAATCCAGTCCACATTCTACTCACTGAGCATGTGCCCTGGTATACGGCTGCGCCAGCCTGAAGGAAGGGGCACCTTCTTCCAACTTCTAACACAAAGGGGTCATATAGACGAGTGGGTCACTGGGGGGACACATTTCTCCCCCCACCTCACCTCATTCACAGCAACGCACACCAATCTCTAGCACACTGGGGTTTTAAAAACTACTGGATCAGCCACAGGGCCCCTGTTGGCTCTGACAAGCAGTGGCCCTGTGTGTGTGCCCAGGTTCCTGATGCACACACAGGCGCACACCTGCACGCACACACCTGCAACTTCTGCAGCAGCACCACGTCAGCGATCTTCTCCTTGTCCTGCTTGGTCTGCTTGGCCTTCCAGTACTGCTTCTGGGCTGAGTAGCGGTTCATGGGACACACTTTGAAGAGGCAGTCTGTGGCAGGGCGGGCAAGGAGAGGGAGACCGGTTCATGTGGGAAAACCCAGACTGCAGTCCTGCCCCCAGATCCCACCTCTGCTCTCCCCATCCCTCCCATCTTCCTGCCCCACTGTGGGTAGAGAGGCAGTGGTCGGAAAAACCCCGTAGAACTTGGCGCATCCTGGATTGAGTAGAATGGAGAGTCCCAGAGGCAGGAGGATGGCACCTGGGAGGTGGACATGTGCCCCCACAGGAGAGCTATCAGAGGCGCTGGGCCCCCACCCCTAGGCGTCTGTGCCCAGCTTCTGTGGACTCTGGTGGCTGACAGCTCACGCCTGCATCCTTCGCTGGCCGACTGCCATCTTGCCCACAGACACCTGGGAAGTTACGTCCCCCCGCCGCCCCCTCCCGAGGGCAGCCCGCATCCAGCCGCTGACGCAGGCCCGTGACAAACAGCCCAGCCCGGGAGGAGACCGTCTGCGGTGCCGGTCATGCCCCAGCTCCCTGTGGGCCCGGGCTGAGGCTTCTCTCCCCTGAAACCACATCCTTGCTCGGCTCCTCCCCCGCCCTGTGAGCGAGGCTCCCTCACTCTCTCCTCCTGAGAGCTCGCCTCAACAATTCTCCCCGTCCTGGGCTCTGCTTCTGGGCAACTCGACCTAAGACAGGGCCAATCAAAATTCCAGGAACAGGTTCACTATTACAATCTTTATTTTGGAAAGTAGACCAAACGCCTATGATTTCCGTAAATCCAAACTCCAGAAAGGGTGTCAGATTTTTCTACTTATTAAAAGGAGGCGCAAGTTGGAAAATCCAATTCTAAAATGGGGGGGGTGGGAGTTGAGAGGTCTGGGTCATGGTGAAATGCTGGGTCTGTTTGATAACAGCATGAGCTGTGCTGTGAGGCAGTGAGTTCCCCGTCCCAGGAGGGAATCACACCCTGGGCAAGCGGTTGGGCTCATGGCCTCTAAGATCTTCTAATGCAGCAGGGCTGTGCCTCCATGACTGCACAGTGCTCCAGCAGCATGGAACACAGGAGAAAGATGGCTGTGCTGGGGACCTGGTGGGGGCCTCTGGGGGAGCAGGTCACAGAGACGGGGAGCCCCCTCCTTCAGGCCCTTTCCTCTACTCTCTAAAAAGAAGGCTGTGTCCCTGCTGTGGTCGAAGCTGGTCATCCGGCCCCTGGAAACTAAAAACAAAACTGGCAGAGGCCCCTGGGGCCATCAGGAGGAAAATCTGAGAGAGTCAAAGTTCAGAGAAGAGAGCACTTCCTCGAGAGGAGGGAGAAAATGGCAATTCCGTGAGCAGATGGAGCGGCCAAGGGCCGCCCTGCCTAGCCCGTCTTGGCACCACCAGCATGAGCGGGCATCACTTCTGGAAACAACCACTCAGTTTGTTGGACAGAATACGTCTTTATAGGATTCTGCTTGGCCCTCAAGAAGAAGCTGGGTGTCACCCCCTCCAGGAAGCCCTCAGGAGCTTTCAGGCTCCCCCAGGTCCTCTGGTCACCACATCAATGTCACTGCCTTGTTAGAGGCCAATGGTTCCCAGAAGAGTGGGGGGAGTGGGGCCACACCAGGCGGTGGGTGTTTTGGAAATGGGGGGCAATTTTGGTTGTCCCAACAATTGAGGTCGCAGCTGACACTTAGTGGGCAGGACATGGATGCTGGATGCCAGCACCATAAAGACTGTCCATGTGACGCCTGCCACGAATGTCCTGTGCACGCTCACAGGTAGACAAGTGCGGGCAGTGCTCGGGCCCAGGGTGGCACACAGACACAGAGTATTTTTTGCACGGTTTTAGCAAACACTGAATTTTCCAGGAATGCAACTCCAATATGAACGAAGGGAATGTGTGCTGTTCAAACCTGACCACGAGATTTTCGCTCTTTCAGAAAATGCACTGCGCATGGCCCCGCAGAATGCCGGCATTCGTGGCTGCCGCGTTAGTGACTCAGAGGGCAGTCTGCCTGCCTCCTTTATTGTGCCTGACATTTACCTCTAAAATATATATTCCTTTATTATAAATGGCTTTCCTTTCGTTTCTCTTTTTTGTCACACTTAGGGCATTATACTGGCCTCGCTCCCTCCCCCGGCTTCGGGCTCACTCAGACCCCGGCCCGGGATCCCCCCATTTTTATGTTACATAAATATGGATACAGATCAACTGTAGTATTTTTGAATTCCACTTTGTAATATTAAAGGGGGCTCAGGGTCTGACAGCCGATCTGCTCATTGTTTGCTGCCCCGATCAGACTCCAAGTGGCAGGCGGGCAGGGCCGAGTGGAGCTCATCACTGTGTCCCCAGCCCCCAGCCCGGGGCTCAGACAATGTCTGCCAGATGAACACATGAATCTAGAAATGACTCCCTCATGTGTGATGAGACAGGGCTTGAATTTAGCCTTGAAGGGAGGAAAGGGATGAGGCACTGCCAGTGGAGGGAAGGGCAGGAGAGAGGAGGAGGAGGCAGCAAGACACTGGCCAATCACGTGGGGTCTGGTGAGCTGAGACAGGAAGGGGATGAGGGGGCAGTCAGAGCCCAGTCTAAGTGAGCCTGGAGCCAGGGGAGGGCGGCACGACCAGGAGCCCACAGGCCTTGGCGATCCTGAGCTCCTTGGTCTCCCCACAGCCCACCCCCCCCACTCCACTCCCAATCCAGGGAGGAGAACAGGAGGAAAGAGAGATGCTACCCCAGGTCGCCCAGAGCAGAGGTTCTCAAGCTCTTTTGACCTGACTCACCTAGGAAATACACTTTTGGATCACCATTCCCTGAAACAATATAGGGACTTCCTGTCCCTGGGAGCGGGGGCAGGCTCTGGGTCTGACAAGGCTGAGAACCATGGTCACAATCCGTTCTGGACCAACCCAACCAGAAAACAACTAAAACAACCGGATTTTCCAAATGTGTATTATTTTAAGACTTAAGAACTGATGAGACAGTGAGGAATCGTCTGGCCAGAACAGATCAAAAGAAAAACCAGGGAGCTATAGAAACACCCAGGCGACTTTCACCCCAAGGGTATCTGCTGATTCCAGAAAACATGAACTTCCATTTGGACAGCTTCACCGGGTGATGGGGGCAGAAATCCAAACCCAGGCCCACGGAAGGTGGGAAGTGTACAGGAGACCTTCCCTCAATAATCTGGGACCCCAAAGGGCTACACCCCCAGGCGAAGGCTGAGTCAGAGTAGAACAGCTCCTCCCAGGAACTAGAACCCTCTGGAAGCCCCCAGATGGTGCAAGAAACCCCAAACGTGAGCTTGGCTTCAGGTGGTCGTGGAGGGGCAGTGGCCCCAGGAGTCTGGTAACAGGATAAGCACATCCTCTCTTGGAGGAAGGTACCTTCCTCCCAGTCCACAACCGCTAGTACCACATTTTTCTAATGCAATAGCCAGTATTCAAAGATAACCAGAAACTCTTGGGAACTAGACACCACAAGAGAGAACAAACCCACAAAACAGACACTAGCAATAGACGTGAAGAGACTGCAGACACAGACGTCATCTGTAAAACAGATATGCCTACTCTGCTTAAATCCATGAAAGAAAAGCTTGAGGATCCCTGCAGAGAACAGAAAACTAGAAAAAGTGACATAGCAGACTGGAAAAGAACCAAATGGAATTTCTAGAAATAAAAAAGCTTCAATAACCAAATCTAAAACTCACTGAACATATTTAAGAGAACAGAGAGAGGGGCCACCCGGTGGCGCAGCGGTTTAGTTCGCACTTGGCAGCCCGGGGTTTGCGAGTTCGGATCCCGGGCGCCCGCGGACACACAGCTTGTCAGCCATGCCGTGGCGGCGTCCCATATAAAGTAGAGGAAGATGGGCACAGATGTTAGCCCAGGGCCAGTCTTCCTCAGCAAAAAGAGGAGGATTAGCAACGGATGTTAGCTCAGGGCTGGTCTTCCCCACAAAAAAAAAAAAAAAGAGAGAGAACAGAGAGAGCTGAAGAAAGAACTAATGAACAAATAACAACCCTCACCCTGGTTGATGCATTCTAATTCTATTCTACCCAATTCTTTAAAGGACGGTTGGGCCCCATTAAAGGGACTTGACAGCCCACCAATGGGTTAGAACCTGTGTCTGAGTGAAACGCACCGCCCTGGGCCATCCCAGGAGAGAGATGAAGCCGGAAGTGATTGCTCCCTGCTCCTGACTCCCCTGTATCTTCCTTGGAAACTTACTACCTGGAACTTGTCAAATTCATCTTTTTCTCCACATACATCCTCCCTTAGAGCCTTGCCCACAATGCACGTCGGAAAATGCTTGTTGAATGAATAAATGATTTGAGCTCTCTAAAATGTTTGTGGCCCACCTCTATGCCCATCTCCATGTCGTTACTGTGCCGTGCTCTTTGCCCAAAGGCAGCCCTGTCAGACCCCAGAAGGGGCCAGAACCTTCTTTCTCACCGAACCACAGGGCAGAAGGGCAGAGAGGAGGAAGGGTGGAAGGGCAGCCAGGAGCCTGGGCCCACGCGACAGCAGCAGCATCAAAGGCCAAGAGAAAGACTGGGTCCAGGAGGGTTCCCCACAGGTAGGACTGTTTGTGCTGGGGGGCACGTGCCAGTGGGAGGGGGCACAGGCCTTGTGAGGCTGCAGACAAGGATAATCATTTATGAAATAAAAGTCAAGTGACATTCCCTGAAACTGACTAAGGTGCACAACACCCCAAAAGCCACTGCCACTGCACAGAATTATCGGGCATGTGGGGAGCTTTAAAAAATACAAACTCCCAGGTCCCCCACAGATATTGGCAGGTGTGGGGTGATGCCTGGGAATATGCATTTGTAAAGGGACACACTCCCACCCACGTGACCCCAAATGGGTCTGCTGCTCACCCAAGGTTGAAAAGCACCATGTAGAGGACTGGAGACAAGAACACAGCACAGGGAATAAAGTTACACCCTTGCAATAATGCATACGCGCTGTATAAATAATGTAAACATCTGTTTTTAATTTTTTTCAACATTAGGCTCAACTATAGAACAAAACAGCAAAGGCCCCATTGTGGTTACAGAAGAGAATGTGAAGCTTTTTCAGTCCTGATGATGTGAAACTAAAAGTGCACATGGCAGTGGTGGGAGGGAGACGGGGGCAGGGCACTGGAGGAGGTGACAGAATGAGAAATAAGGGAGTAACTATGATAAGGGAGCATCCAGAACAGCAACAGGATGCTGCCGGGAGGGCAGGAGGAGAGAAAGTGGAGGAGCAGGCCAAGGCAGCTACATTCTCAAGGAATAAGCAAAACATTTGGGGACACGGGGGTAGCTAGCAGAAGAAACAATGAAAAGAGTTCAGAGTCCTCTTATTACACTGCTGGAGGAGGGACAAAATGGTACCACCCCAGTGGGGAGCAACTGGCAGTCCTGATCAGAATCACAGATGCTCCACCCTTTGACCCAGCAATGTCACTTCTGGGCATTCATTCTAAGGGCACACCTGCATTCGTACAAAATGAGGAGGGACAGGGCCTTCGCTGCAGTATGTCGGGAATGATAAAGATTAGAAAGAGCCCAGTGGTCGGTCAGAGGGGACTGGTTAAATAAATTACAACAGAGCCACATAATGGAATGCTCTGAAGCTGTAAGAGAGAGAGGGGTCAGAAATTCTGACACACACTACTACACGGGTAACCCCTGAAGCCCTTACGCTAAGGGAAATAAGCCAGTCACAAAAGGACAGATACTGTATGATTCCACTCATATGAGGTCCTTAGAACAGTCAAATTGACAGAAATGGAAAGCAGAATGGTGGTTGCCGGGGGTGGGGGGATGAGGGATGGGGAGTTGTTGTTTAATGGGTACAGGGTTTCAGTTTTACAAGAAGAAAAAAGTTCTGTGGATGGATGGTGCTGACGGCCGTACAACAACGGGAACGTGCTTAATGCCACTGAACTGCACACTTCAAAATGGTTAAGATGACAGTAATCAAAAACCTCCCAAAAAATAAAAGCCCAGGACCAGATGGCTTCCCTGGAGAATTTTATCAAACGTTCAAAGAAGATTTAGCACCTATCCTTCTCAAACTATTCCAAAAAATAGAGGAAGATGGAATACTTCCCAACACATTCTATGAGGCCGACATCATGCTGATACCAAAGCCAGACAAGGACAATACAAAGAAGGAAAACTACAGGCCAATATCGCTGATGAACATAGACGCAAAAATCCTCAGCAAAATATTGGCAAACCGAATACAGCAATACATCAAAAAGATCATACACCACGATCAAGTGGGATTTATACCAGGGACACAGGGATGGTTTAACATCCGCAAATCAATCAACGTGATACACCACATTAACAAAATGAAGAATAAAAACCACATGATCATCTCAATCGATGCAGAGAAGGCATTCGACAAGATCCAGCATCCATTTATGATAAAAACTCTCAACAAAATTGGTATAGAAGGAAAATACCTCAACATAATAAGGGCCATATATGACAAACCTACAGCAAACATCCTACTCAACGGGGAAAAACTGAAAGCCATTCCTTTGAGGACAGGAACAAGACAAGGGTGCCCACTCTCACCGCTCCTATTCAACATAGTACTGGAAGTTCTGGCCAGAGCAATTAGGCAAGAAAAAGGAATAAAAGGACTCCAAATAGGCAATGAAGAAGTGAAACTCTCACTATTTGCAGACGACATGATCCTATACATAGAAAACCCCAAAAATTCCATCGGAAAGCTACTAGAAACAATCAACAACTACAGTAAAGTGGCAGGGTATAAAATCAACTTACAAAAATCAATTGCATTTCTATACACTAACGATGAAACAACAGAAAGAGAACTCAAAAAGACAATCCCATTTACAATTGCAACAAAGAGAATAAAATATCTGGGAATAAATTTAACCAAGGAGGTCAAAGACCTATACAATGAAAACTATAAGACACTATTGAAAGAAATCGAGGAGGACATAAAGAAATGGAAAAATATTCCATGCACATGGATTGGAAGAATAAATATAGTTAAAATGTCCATTCTACCTAAAGCAATCTACAGATTCAATGCAATCCCAATCAGAATCCCAATGTCATTCTTCACGGTAATAGAACAAAAACTACTGAAATTCGTATGGGGCAACAAAAGAGCCCGAATAGCTAAAGCAATCCTGAAAAAAAAGAACAAAGCTGGAGGCATCACAATCCCTGATTTCAAAATATACTATAAAGCTACAGTAATCAAAACAGCATGGTACTGGTACAAGAATAGACACACAGATCAATGGAACAGAATTGAAAGCCCAGAAATAAAACCACACACCTATGGACAGCTAATCTTCGACAAAGGAGCAAAGAACATACAATGGAGAGAGGGAAGTCTCTTCAATAAATGGTGCTGGGAAAATTGGACAGCAACATGCAAAAGAATGAAAGTAGACCATCTCCTATCGCCATATACAAAAATCAATTCAAAATGGATCAAAGACCTGAAAATGAGACCTGAAACTATAAAAATCCTGGAAGAAAATATAGGCAGTACACTAATTGCGATTGGACATAAAGGGATCCTGTCAGATTCCATGTCTACCCAGACAAGGGAAACAAAAGAAAAAATAAACAAGTGGGACCTCATCAGACTAAAGAGCTTCTACAAGGCAAATGAAACCAGGATCAAAATGAATAAACAACCCACCAGCTGGGAGAAAATATTTGCAAATCGTTTGTCCGACAAGGGATTAATCTCAGTAATATATAAAGATCTCATACAACTGAGCAACAAAAAAACAAACAACCCGATCAAAAAATGGGCAGAGGAGATGAACAGACATTTTTCCAAGGAAGAGATACAGATGGCCAATAGACACATGAAAAGATGTTCAACATCACTAATCATCAGGGAAATGCAAATCAAAACTACACTGAGATATCACCTTACACCGGTTAGAATGGCTATAATCACCAAGACAAATAACAACAAATGCTGGAGAGGTTGTGGAGAAACGGGGACCCTCATTCACTGCTGGTGGGAATGCAAACTGGTGCAGCCTCTATGGAAAACAGTATGGAGAGTCCTCAAAAAATTAAAAATAGAAATACCGTATGATCCAGCAATACCACTCTTGGGCATCTACCCAATGGACGTGAAATCAACCATCACAAGAGGCGTATGCACCCCTATGTTCATTGCAGCATTATTCACTATAGCCAAGAAGTGGAAGCAACCCAAGTGTCCCTCAACTGAAGATTGGTTAAAGAAGATGTGGTATATACATACAATGGAATACTACTCAGCCATAAGAAAAGACACAATTGTCCCATTTGCAACAACATGGAAGGACCTAGAGGGTATTATGTTAAGTGAAATAAGCCAGAGAGAGAAGGACAGACACTGCATGAACTCACTCATATATGGAATATAAGTGAACACACGGACAGAGAGAACTGATTGGTGGTTACCAAGGGGAAGGGGGGTGGGGGGGGCACAAGGGGTGAAGGGTTACATACACAAGGTGACGGACAAAAATGTACAACTAAAACCCCACAGTGTTATAAACTAAGACATCAATAAAAAAAAAAAAAATACAAAGTACTATACCACAAAAAAAAAAAAAAAAAATGGTTAAGATGGTAAACTTTATCTTACGGATATTTACCACAATTAAAAAATAAGTCAATATTTTTTAAATGCTTAAAACTATGTAATTTGTCAGAACACTATTTTCACATAGTTGTCCAAGATATGGAACAAAAATGAGTTTTTAAAGAAAAAAAAAGAGAAAGAGAGTTCAAGATTTCTATATACTAATATGGAAAGGTCTCTAAGAGGATCTATCCATAGTAAGATTTATAAAGTAAAAACAGCAAAGAACGGAATGGTGTATATAGAATGCTACCGTTGTATAAGGAAAGGGGGGAAATCTAAATATACATCTGTATTTGCATAAAGGAATTTGGAGGATGCATAAGAAACTAAAGAAAAGTGGTTACCTGAAGGGACAATAGCGGTGGGGGCCAGTGGGAGCAGACTCCCAACATATATTTCTACAATGTTTTGATGTTTTCCCCGCATGAATAAATTACCTAGTCAGATTTTCTATATGGTTGCCCCTGGAGATGAGGGCAGGGGGTAAGTGAGGGTGAGGTGGGGTCACCATTGCTGTTATCTTGATCCTGGAGCATGTATTTGTATTACTTTTATGAAAAGAAAAAAAAAATAAGAACAAAATTTTGAGTGGCCGATAAACATACGAAAAGATGCTCCATCTCAGTAGTAGTCAGAAGAATGCAAATCAAAACCGCGGGGAGATGCCATGTCACACCCAGCAGGCTGGAAGGAATTTAAATGGGACAAAACCAAGGTTGGCAAGGATGGCGGCAGAGCAAAGGGGGGCACCCACAGTCTGTCAGGGGTGAGCATGCACAGCCCTCCAGGAAGGCGCAGAAGAGCTTCCTCCCACCAGGATGCCCCCTCCTCGGAACACACTCAAGAAACCCTTGCACACGCGCCCAAGGAGACGTGCACAGGAATGCTCACTGCGGCATCGCTAGCAAGTGCCAAAAACTGGAAATAAGCCACATGTCCCTCACCAGGGGAACCGATAAATGGATGGCAGTTTACTCACCCGACAGGATATTACATAGCAATTAAACAGATGAACTACAGCCACACATGTCAACAGGGATAAATCTCAAAAACAGTGCAGAATGAAAATAGTGCAGAAAGATTTGTACAGAAGGCTACTGTTAATAGACAGGGTTGTAAAAATGGAAAATAATACCCTATATGGATATATCCCTATGTATTAATAGCAAAAATATAAAAACAGGCCCCTGAAGGACGCACACCAATTTCTGACCAGTGTTTACCTCAGGAGAGGGATGGAGGGGAAAGGGATGGGGGGAGGGAAGATGCAGGGGCTTCAGCCACAGGCATAAGATGGTATCTTTAAAAATGAAAAGATCTGGGGGCTGGCCCAGTGGCATAGTGGTTAAGTTCGGGCACTCCGCTTTGGCAGCCCAGGTTCGAATCCCCGGCGCAGATCGACACACCGCTTATCAAGCCATGGTGTCCCATATACAAAATAGAGGAAGATGGGCACAGATGGTAGTTCACAGCCAATCTTCCTCAGCAAAAATAGGAAGATTGGCAACAGATGTTAGCACAGGGCCAATCTTCCTCACAAAAAAAAAGAAAGAAAGAAAGAAAAAGGAAAAGATCTGAAATAAACAAGACAAAAAGGATTTGACAGAGCTCAGTAGTGGGTACATGGGTGTGTGTTATTTTTCTCTGTACTTTTGTGTTGAGGTGAAATATGTCTTAATAATAATACAAAAAAACAATAAACTGGGCTTGGAAGATGGACAGGTAGAGCAGAGCCATAAGGCTGGGGGGGTGGGCGCCCAGTGGTGCAAGCACAGGGAGGCCACCTCATCAGCCCCCTCCCCAGCACCTGCCCCCCACCAGTCTAGGTGGATAAATGACCCCTTCACATTTTCCTGGGGTTGCTGTAACTGGGGGTGTGAGCTCTGAGTTTCCCTGAGGAAGATTGGGAGGTGGGAGCTGCCGAATCCTGCACTGGGTCTCCCCGTGCCCCAGCAGTGGGGAGGAGAAAGAGAAAGGGCATGTGGGAGGGAACATGCCCAAACCCTGGGCCAGGTCGGAGAGCAGGACTCAGAGAAGCCGTAACCCAAGACCCCCACAGCAAAGCAGAGGGCAGGGAGGCTGGGCTGGCATGGGGTCCCCTACACATTGTGGCACCAGTAACCTAGGCCTCCCAGGGCCGTGCAGACTCTGGAAAGAATTCCCTGAGCATGTCAGGGCTTGGGATGGCCTCCGAAGATGGCTGGAGCTGAAACCACAAACAAAGAGCCAATCAGGGGCCAATAGAGGCAAGTCGGGGGCTTCATGGGGCTTTGTTAGCCCAGCCTGGGGGCCTCCAGGGTCAGCAGGTGAAGGGGGAGTCGGCAGGGAACTGGTAGCGGCTGTGGGGGGAGAGGGAGAGAGCACAGCTCCCAGCAACAGCTGGGCCCACCCCGGGATGGCAGGCAGCACTTGTGGCGGCCTCAGGACACGGCCATCTCTGACAACCTCTAGCCAACCTCTAAAATGCCTGCCTTGGCCCCCACGCCCTTGCTGGGATCCCCCACTCCGGGGCCGGGGTGCCTGCAGGGAAGACACGGAACAATGAGGGCCAGGATCCCGGGTTTGAGGTCAAGCTGCACCTTTCTATTCTCTGGACTTCAGTCTCGAAACTGAAGAGGCTGGAGCCCATGTCTCTCAGCCAAGTTCCAACGCCCCAACTTGTACCCACCAGCCACAGGGCCGCACAGAGACCTGGATCTGTCCCAGAAGATGGACTATTCTCAGGTCCAAATAGGGCCATAGGAGTCCAGAGGGGCCTCTGCCTGCCTCACCAAGACACCACAGGCCAGGACCTGGGGCGGAGAGGACGGGAGAGGCCGAGTCCACTCTTCCAACTCCCTGAGCTGGCTGGGCCCAGTGAGGCCACCGGGACTGCGGGGAAGCCCCAGATCCTGGGCTGGGCCCTGCTCACAGGCTCTGGGAAATGGAGAGGAAGAGGAAGGAGGGAGTGGGAAGGAGCGATGGGGGAGGAGGGCAAGAAGTCAAAGGAGCATTTGTTCTGCTAAGTGGCCTTTTTATTGTCAAAAGTTGGCCCCAAACCCTGTCCACTGGAACTCTAGGGCAATTCCTCCTTCATCACACCCATCTGTCACCACCTGTCACACCACGAAGCAGACTGCACACACCTCAACACATGCACACACCTTCCCCTTTCAGCCCCAGCCCCACCTCTGCCCTGGCACAGCCCACCCTCAGGACTCACCACTATCCCCCTTACAAAGTTCTTCCCAAGAATTCACCTAAATCCCTGAGCTACAGGGGAAATCCGCCCCCTCCATCAGCAGCTTCAGAGCTCTCCTACTTCTGGCCCCAGGAACGGCCCAGGCCCAGTCACCATCCACTCCCAACCGTCAGGAGCCAGAGGCAGGCGTGGTCAGAGCTGTGCCTCCAAGCAGGGGGCCCATATGAGCCCCCTGAAACCCTCAGAGCCTAGGCCCAGTGCCTTCGAGGCTGGGCTCAATCAAGGGACTCTGGGCGGGTCACGTCAATGGGGTCTAGAGCTTCCAAGCCTGAGAGAGGGGGCAGGGGCAGGGGGAAGCCCAAGGGGGCCCAATGCATGCATTACTCCTCGGAAGGGTACCGGGCACTACCGCGGGGCAGACACTGCAAATAAAACAGCCAGAAATCCCTGCCCAGGTGGAGCTGACATCCTGTCAGGGGAGACAGATGATAAACAAACAAATGATTAAAAGACAGGGAGCATGTCAGATTTGTGGAGAAAAAGAACACAGGGAGGGGAGATGGGGCATTTTCTATTGGGTGGTCAGAGAATGCCCCACTGAAGACATGAGACCTGAAGCGGCTGAGAGCCCGAGTAATGTGGATATTTAGAGTAAGAACCTTCCAGGCGGAGGGAACAGCAAGTGCAAAGGTGCAGAGGTGGAGTGTGGGTGATAAATAGGAGGAACAGCAGGGAAGTCGGTGTCAGTGGAGGGAATGAGAGAGGGGCAGCCGGGCCAGATGGTGTCGGGCAGAGGGGTCCAGGGTGGGAAAGAAAGTCCAGCGCCAGAGGTGGTTCCCACATATCACAGCATGTCCCAACCTAAGACCCCCAGGCAAAGTCCCCACTCAGAGGCCGTGATGGAAGCAGGAACAGAACAGTGGACGTGGGGCCCCTCTGTGGGCTGGGAGGCCCCCCCATCTCCTCCACACCTCAGCAGATGGGCAAGGCCCCCGCAGACAGACAGCCAAGGATGCCGCAGGATTATCTTAAACCCCGCTCCCCTCCCAGTATCCCTCTCCAGGACAATCCCAGCTAATCTCTCCGAGAGGAGCAGCCACGTGGGCAGACGAGGTGGCAGCACCAGCGTGTTCCTGCCTGCTCCCACCCTGCCCGCCACGCCCAGGATCCGTCTGTCTGACTTCAGTGTCAGCCTCACAGGTAATGACAACAATAACACCTTACCCGGGCTGGGCACCGTGACAGCAGGGCATCATTTAACTCTCACGAGGGCCTGCGGGCCTGTGAGGCGGGGCCGAGGAGCCCACTGACCACGGAGGACACAGAGGCCCCGAGAGGGAAGGCACTTGCCCAGGGTCACAGAGCAGAGCCAGGTCTGGGCTCCACACGCTCCCCATGCTCCCCACACGCAGTTGTCCACACCGCATGGGGCTGAAGACACAGCCCAGGAGAAGGGACAGGAGCCCACCGGCTCCACTCCCCTCGCCACAGACGAGACTGCAGCAGAGAAGGGCGCTCACTCTGGGCCTCCTAACGCCTGGGGAAACTCTCTTCCATCCCTGTTCCCTCAGAAGACGCCCAGTCGTGCAGACAAAGGAAGCCTTTGGGAGTTCGCGGGTGGGGAGTTCGGGGGAGAACAGGCTCCCCGCCAGAAGTGGGTGTGCCCCTGAGAAGTGGATTGTGGCCCCCAGAAAACACAGGAGAGGTCGTCGGTGCCACCATGGCGGCAGCTGAGGATTCCACAGAGGGCGGTGTGCAGGCGGCAGGGTGCCTGGTCTGGATGGGGTGGGCGAGTCCAGTCCCAGGTCTAGGACACAGCAGCCCGGGAGGGCAGTTAGTGTGGGGAGCAGAGGTCTTACCTCGGAACTTCTTAGGGGGGTTGTCCAGGTCCCCGGCCGCGGGCTCCACCACACAGCGGTCATCCACCAGCCTGGGAACGAGGCAGTTGGTCAGCGAGAGAGCAGAGATCCATCTCCCTGCAGCATCCCTCCCCCGGGGCAGGGGAGTCCAGGGAACTGGGCAGGCCTCCCAAGAAACCTCTGCACCACCATCAATCCCCTCCGCCAGCCAAGACTTTCCCTTTCCTGGTACCACTGTTAAAAGGCCAGGTTTCTGCGGGAGAGCCCCCAGGAAGAGCACAGACACACCCAGCTCACTCCCAACCCCCCAGCTGGAGTTGGAGCTGGAGGTGTCCTGTGGGGGTCTGCTGCCAGTCTGGGCTGTCAGACGCGGTGGATGTAACTCCTGTCATGGCCCTGAGACCTTGCTGCCCAGACCTGAGAGGACAGTGGGTGATAGAGGATGGAGAGAGAAAGGGACCGAGAGAGACAGAGACAAAGTCAGGGAGACACAGAGAGGGAGGGAGAGCAAGTCAGAGTAAGGAGAGAGAGGCAGAAAGGTAAGGGGAAAAGAAACAGAGGCAGAGAGGGACCAGAGACGGACAGAAAGATGAGAGAAGCTTATGAGATACCAAACTAGGGGGACAGGCCTTTGGGTCTCAAAGACAGGACAATGAACTTTGTGCCTTCCCAACCTCAGGCAGGTCCCACTGCATACCCTCTTCTTTGGCCCATCCTAAGGCCTGAAGTTCCCCACTTACAGCAATAGCTGGGGTTAATCCTGAATCTCTGGAGGGCATCCACCCATGCATCCATCCATCCATTCATCATCCATCCTCCCACCCACTCATCCATCCATCCATCCATCTACCCACCCATCTATTCATCCACCCACCCATCCATCCATCCATCCATCCATCCATCCATCCATCCATCATCCATCCACCCACCCACTCATCCATCCATCCATCCATCATCCATCCACCCACCCACTCATCCATCCATCCATCCATCTACCCATCCATCCATCCATCCATCCATTCATTCCTGCATTTAAAATTCTTCAATACCACCCCAGCCTCTAGGAAGAGCAATGATGATGACCCACCATTTCAGAGGCCAACTCCATCTCAGCACTTCACAACTGTTGCCTCTGAATTCTCACCAACTTCTCCCCAAGGGGCTGGTCATTGGCGCCATTTTACACAGGAAGAAACTGGGTTTGAAGGTTAAATAATTTGCCTGAAGTCACAGAGCTGATTCCAAAGCCTCCTTTTGCTCCTCCACTCCTTGGATTGGCTAACAAGGCCTTTTGTGATTTGACCTCCACCCACTCCTCCACTAGCCTCACAACTTCCTTGCCCCAGCCATGCTAAACCTCCAGTCGACCCAAAGGCCCCTGGAGCTCTCATCTCACAGAGGTGGTCCTGGCAGCCTGCAATGCCCTTCATGCCCAACTTACCCTTGCTTCCCTCCAAGCCCCAGGCCTAACAGACCATCCCACCCTTAGCCCATCTCTCCCACTCCTTGGCCAGTGCCGTCTCTCCCTCTGGGCCTCCCTTGCCTGTGTTCCCGCAGCACCTAGTCCTGGCCTCTCCCGCTGCTGTGACCACCTGCCATGTCTACACTGTGAGTTCCTGGAGGACAGGACCCCGTGTTTTTCCCTTTGGAATCACCAGCACTTTGCACAGTGCAGTCCATAGTAATAATAATAGCAAGCAGGATTTTGTTTCTAACGTCTTCATATATTGTTACCTAATTTTCTAAATCTACTTGGTTGTGATTTCCATTTCACAACCAGGGAAACCAGAGCACAGGGAGGTTAAACAATCTGGCCAGGGATACATAGCCAGCAAGCAGCAGAGCCAGGCTTTGAAACATCAGAGCGGGTGGTGTGTGGGATCTCGCAGTGACAGTGAGGGGAGAGGGCAGCCTGCTCTGCGAGGACCCTCTCAGTCTCCTTCCCCCTCCCCAGCCTCCTGCACTAGCTAGTCCTCAGCCCCCTTCCCTTCTCCGTCTGCACTCAGGCTTGTGGGCATCTCAGCCACACTCCTGGGTTCAAAACACCACTTGTACACTCACGATGAAGCCCACATCCACCCCCGCCCCTCCTCCTCCCCCAGACTCCAGACTCGCACGTCTCACTGCCTGCTCCACATCTCCACTCGGACGTCCACCACCTCCAACTCGGCGTGTTCAAAACTGAGCTCCCGGCCTTCCGCCTGAACGTGCTCCCCTTGAAGTCTCAGCCGATGGCAACTCCATCCTTCCAATCGCCTGGGCCAGAAACCCTGGACCAGTCCTAGGCTTCTCTCCTCCATTCACCCCTCACACCTAATCCTTGAGCCCTACCTTCAAGATGTGTACGGAATGCGACCTCTTCGCATCACTGCCACCACCCCTGAGTCCAGGCCCCTCCAGCGCTCACCTGGACGTGAGGAACGGCCTCCTCCTTGGTCTCCTTGGTGTTGTACCCCCTCCCCCCACCACAGCCTGTCCGCACACAGCAGCAGAGTGATCCCTTTAAAAGGTAAGTCAAGGGGGCCGGCCCGGTGGCGCAGCAGTTTAGTTTGCGCTTGGCAGCCCGGGGTTCGCCGGTTCGGATCCCCGGTGCCCGCCGACGCACTGCTTGTCAGCCACGCTGTGGCGGCGTCCCATATAAAGTGGAGGAAGATGGGCACGGATGTTAGCCCAGGGCCAGTCTTCCTCAGCAAAAAGGGGAGGATTGGCAACGGAAGTTAGCTCAGGGCTGGTCTTCCTCGCAATAAATAAATAAATAAAATAAAAGGTAAGTCAAATCAGGGCAGTCCTCTGCTCAGAACCCTCCAGAACCACTCAACTCAGAGTAAAAGCCAAGAACTCACAATGGCCTAAAAGATCCCACAGGATCCACCCCCTCACCTCTCTGACCCCATCTTCTCCCCCAGCCCCTCGCCCACTCTGCTCCAGCCCACAGCCCTCCTCCAGGCTCCTCGAACCTTCCAGAACCTTTGGCACTGGCTCTTCCCTCTGCCTGGAACCCTCTGCCCCCAGACACCCTCCCAGCTCCTCCATCACCTCCTTCAGATCTTGGCTCACATAACCCATTCCCTGGACACCCTCCCTCCCATCCTTTTTAAAATCGTAAACTGCTCTTTCCCACTCTCCTTGTCCTCTTCTTGCCTCCGTGTTCTCCACAGCACGTATGACCACCTGGCCTGCTAGATATCTTACTTCTTTATTTTGGTTACTATCCCCCTGACCTGGGATGGAAGACCCATGAGGACAGAGATGTGTCTGTTTTGCTCCCTGCTGTATCCCCAGCATCTAGACCACTGCCTGGTGCACAGTGGGCACACAAGAAATACACGTTGAGTGAATGAATTCATTTTCCTAGCTGCTGAGGAAAATACACGAGAAGCAAAAGATAAGGTCCCTGCTTCAGGGAGTTTAAAATCTCATTGGGAGGACAAGTCACACACTCAGAAGAGCTAATGATATGAGGAATATGCACGGGTGCCAACTGGTGGTCCCAGCTGTGGATTTTGTCCGAATTCAGGGAAGGGAGAGGTCAGAGCTTGGCCAGTCAGAGAAGGTGTGAAAGAAGAGGCAGGAGCTGGGTAGAGTCTTGACTAATTCATAAATTTCCTGTAAGACATTAGTGAATCAGATGAGCTGGCTGTCTCTTAGCAGAGCTCCAAGGGGAGGGGACACAGGATGGGTCAGTTTTGGGAGGGGGGAAGAAAGCGTGGGCCAGGGCCTGGGACCCAGTACTGCCAGGGTGCTGGACAGCCACAGGGCATCCTGGAAGTCGGGGTAGCTGAGGAGAACCTGGGGTGGCCCCCCACACCCCCATCTTGACCAGTGCACAAGGACTGTGGAAGCCCCCTCCTCAGAGACTCCCTGTCTGAGGGAAAACCCATCCTCACCTGGATCCCTCCACACCTCCCCTGGGAACTCCTTGTCTGGGTCACACGTGTAGGAAAAACACATGCAAATTCGGATGCCTGGCATGTTCTTCCTAATCCCCCTGGCACAAATCTGCCTGGTCATTATGTGGATGTCCCTCTATCCCCACCCACTCTGCCACTGCTTCTGAAACCCTAATGCCTTCAACTCAGCCCCTCCCCAATGCCCAGAGGTCTACAAAGCAGGCACATTTGGGGAGTGCAAGCTGAAGCCACTTAGAGAAGAGGAGGGCCTGGTCAGGAGGGGAGCATGGCCCTAGGAGGAGACTATCCAACAAGGTTGGGAAGGAAAACATCCCAGACCTGCAGCCCAGAGGGGTCAGGAAGGGTCTGTAGGAGGGACCAGAACAGAGAAGCAAGCCACGTGGAGGGTGGAAACAGCAGGGGGGCATCCAGAAGGTATCAAGAACACACAGTGGCTAGAAGGGTCTCTCAGAGGTTTCTCGCGGCTCTACATTCCACACCCTCCGTCCTCCAAGTGTGGGTCGCGGACTAGCAGAGTCAACATCACCTGAGAACGCTAGGCCACATTCTGTACCCATCCCCAAGAACCTCTAAGCGGTGGCACCTTGTCCTCCTCATCTTTTTATTTCCCGTAGTGCTTAAGGCAGCTCCCCACCTCGCCTGTAGGCAATGAAAGCAGACATCGGCAGGATGTTCTGAGTGCCGAGTGTCCCCAAGCGCGCCCGCAAACGCCTCCGCTCCATTCCTCCGCACCTACTCATTAGGACCGAGGCATCCCACAAAGATGCCAGCGGGCCAGAGGGCGCGGGAGGGGTGTCGCGCGTAGCCCTTAACAGATAAGCAGGAAAGCCCCTATCAGATGGGCTGCAGGGAGACCTGAGGCCAGAGGGAGGCCAGAAGGCCGGGTCACTCAACAGGTAAGTTTTCAAGGAGGGCAGCGTCACAGAGCGAGGCCGGGGGCAGACCCCGCTGCACGGGGCGGCAGAGCGGGGGTCGCCGAGCGCCCCGCCCCCGCCCCGAGACTCCGCCCCCGCGCGGAGGCCCCAGCGCGCTCGGCCACCCGCCCCGCCCCCGCCGCCGCGGAGCGAAACTCGCCGCCCCACGTGCAGCCGTCGCCGCCGACGGAGGACGAGCGCGGCCTCGCCCCGGCCTGCCTCCGACTACGAGCCGCTGCCAGGACGCTGGGCCCGGGCCAGGCGCGCCCGGGGGCGGGGCGGGGCGGGTGACTGGCCGCCTGCGCCCACGCTTTCCTCCCCTCCCGGGCTACCCCTCCCCACCTGGTGGCACCTACGTCCCGGGGCGCAGCCCCCCGACTCTCCCTCGTGGCGGGGGAGACATCTGTATTTATTAAACTAGCCCCGCACAGGTGCCGGCTTCGGGTGCGCACCTGGCGCTGTAACCAGAGCCGAGCTCTCCAAGGGGAAGTGGCCGCGTCGCTTCGCTCCCCCACCCCCTCCGGAGCTCCTACGTCTCTGCCCAAGGTCCGGGGAAGGGCCTACCCCCACCTCCGCAAGCCCACTGATCTCGCCGTCCCCCTCCACACCTTTGCACACGCAGCAGCCCTATTGGAGTCCGGCCGTCTTGAAGGCCGCGCTTAAGCTCCTACAGAGTTCCCTGCCCACTCCCCGCACAGGCATCGCCCCTCATCTAAATGCCGGTGGCACCCCAGCCAAGATCACATCAGTAAAACCGGCGCTCCAATGTGCGGAACACATTTTAATCTATAAATCGTCTTGACATCCAATACCTTATTCGTTTCTCACCACAGTCCAGTGTGAGGGTCACAGAGTAGAAGGGGCCACGTGGCCACTGATACAACCCAGGCCTCCCTCCATTCAACACAACCTTACTCGAGTCCATTATGCAGTCGATCATGCACTCGCTGTGGTCCTACCCTCAGGAAGCTCATGCCCACCATGCTGAGTGCCCTGAGGACCGGAGCCAGGTCTTCTGCCAGCGCATCCCCCCCATGCCCTTAGTCCCCCAACCCCCACAGGGCTGAGGACAGTCCCTGCTGTGAGCCTTCCACCCACTGGGAGCCATGAGACCAGTTTGAGCCTGCACTGTGTGGGCCCAGTAGGGCATCAGCAGAGTGGGCAGGGGATGGGGGGATGGGGATGAGGTAAGGCCCGTGGGCAGGGCTGCCCTGGACTCCGAAGAGGAGCTGGTTGACAAGTCTGCTCTAGAAGGGTGGAGAAGGGTGCTATACCTGAAATGCCCTTGGGGTCTGCACCCCAGGACCTTGGTCTGAGGGAAGACGGAAGGCAGATGCATCCAGGGACCTGCCCAGGGTGGACTTTGAGATCTAGGTGGGAGCCACAGAAAAGGCAGTGGGGTGGGTCAGTGCTGTCTGGAAAGATTAGATAAGGAGGAGGAAGAAGGGAGCTAGAAGTGCGACAGGGGACTATCAGAGGAGCCTGAATCAAAGCCTGCACCTACCAGCTTGGCCACGTTTGCAGCCACAGGAGGAAGAATCACAGACTGGGGAGATGCCCAAGGGACCCTAGACAGCCCCTCCCCCATCCAACTGTGGCATGGAGGGGTGGAGGGGGAAACTGACTAGCTCAGGTCACACAAGTTAAAGGAACAACCAGTTCCAGACCCCAGTTCTCCTGACTCCCAGCCCAGGGCACTGGCCACCACCCCACAGATCTAGGCCAGACCCGAGGATGGCCACTCTCAATGCGGGCTCTGTCAGACACTGGGACTGGCTGGTGGTGGAGGGGGGCCTTGGAACCCCCTTCTCCAGACGCCCAGAGTCACGCCCACCAGGTGGGAGTGGGGAGGGATGCTGGGAGAGGAGCCCGGGCTCCCTTGGCTCATCAGAGAAAAGCATTCACTTGTGCATCCCTGCAGAAACCTCCACTTACATAACCTCTACTTATCTCTTTACCAAGGATCCACCCTGCGCCACCCAAGGCACTGGTATATGGAATTTAAAACAAGCATGGCTCAGCCCTTCAGAGAGCTTAAGTCTAGAAAGGACAGGAAGCCACACACTCAGAGAACTTGAGAGTCTCTCCAGTGAGGAATGGAGGTAGCAAAAATGATGAAACTTAGGCCAATAGAAATAAAGGTCCCTGGCTAGTGTGCGAGCCTGCAGGACGCTGTCTCTGCCCACAGACCTGGGTTCCTGGCTCTCAGGATTGGCGGGCTCTGGTAAGTCCTGGGGTCTCAACAGTGCTGCTGGGAGCATGGGAAGATGGATCTGTTAGGCCAAGGAGAAGAGGGACAGGGAGCAAGAGAGACAAGAGGGGAAGCTGAGAAGAGATAGAGAAGGGGTACAACCAGTGGCCGTGGGCCAGCCCTCACCTCACACATTGGCCTTGCTGGGCCCGGGCCTCTCTCCTGCTCTCCACAACCGGGGACCGGACCCAGCCTGTCCTACTTGATGTAATAACTGAGGCTCTCGGAGCGTCAGCAGGGCAGGCCCTGAGGCCCAGCCCACCCGGCTCCAGACCCGCAGCGCTCTCTGGGAAACAGCAGCAAAAGCAGCCCAGAGGAATCCAGAAAGTGAGACAGTGTCCAGCATAACCAGCCCCGTCTCGTCAGGAGCTCAAGATCATGGTGGGAAAGAAAGAGACGGGGGGCAGGGCACTGTTATAGATTAAAGGAGATTTAAGAGGCATAAGAATCAAATGTAACACACGGACCTTGACTGGATCCTGAATTAAAGAAACCGGTGTTCAAAGACAGACTGAGGACAATGGGGCACATGTGACTGTGGATGGGGCATTGGGAGCTATTAGGAAATTACTAATTGGTGTGGTAACTGTACTGTGGCTATGCATGGTATCCTTATTTCTTAGACATGTGTGATGAAGTATTGAGAGGTGAAACCATGCGATGGATGTAATTTACCATAAAATACTTCAGCAAAACATAGACGCAGCAAATATGGCAAAATGTGGACAATTATTAAGTCTACGTAGTGGGCATATGGGTGTTCTAGAAGGTTCTCTCTACTTTTCCTGAATTATATTTATGCCTCAGGCTGGTGGTGAGGGGCCAGAGTGACAGCAGAGGTAAAGGTCACAGCCACCTGGTGTGAAAGCCCTGCAGCATCCACCCACTGCCAGCAGAGCAGCTCCAAGGGGCAGACTTCGTTCTCCCTCTCATGACCTATGTCACCCGTCACCCATTTCTAGATCTCATCCTGGAGAGGACGGCTCTCCTGCAGGCTGGAGGAAGGGGGTGATGGCTGGCGGGCTGAGTCAGTGATGGGAAAGGGATTTGCGAACCAAATAACGCACAGGTGTCTGCCACCTGCAGCTGCCTGGGCTGAGATTTGTGTTCACTGCCTCTTCTGGCTCTGCCCACCTGCCGGCCAAAACATACCAGCTCTACACTCCACTGTGATCATTTCACTCCCCCACTCAGTCCCCTGCAATGAGTCCCTGCTGCCTGTCTCCCCCAGTGGAAACCCCTCTGCAATGTGTCTCCACCCAACCCCATCCCCAGCCGACACCCTGGGCTCACTGTGTAGTCAATGCCCAGCCTCATTTCTGCCCCCACAGTCCCTGGTGTGAAAGGCCCTGCACTCCCCTCTCTGCAGACTCCCTATGTGACCCCAGGCAAGTCACTTAGCCTCACTAAGCCAGCAGTCCTCACTGCAGGGAACTGCGACTGCAGGTACAAATGCTGGGTACCACCGACACCTGGATGACCAGTGTGACACCCTCAGGGAGCTCAGAGCTCACATTCAGAGCCCTGTGATGAACGGACTGGAGATTTGGGCTCTGCTCTCCTCCCCTCCCCGCAGGCCTCCTTCCCTCCAGTCTCACAGCCTCCACCTGCAGGGAGGAGCCCCCCAGCTCCATACAGGGTGAGGTCTGGAGAGCAGGCCTGGGGGTGCACCGCAGGGACTTCAGACGTGTGCTCAGGGGTAATCCAACCCTAGAAACCTCCCCCTGAGCTGAGAGCAGAAGGCTGGTGCAGCCCCACCTTAAAATCCAGCGCATCACCCCACCCCCAACCCAAGCCACGGCCCCACCCACCCACAGCCCCACTGGGCCAAGTCAGGGAGGGGAGGGGAGGGGATGTGGGGTCAGGAATGTAGGGCAGGGCAGCATGTGAGCAAGTGGCCACTGCAGGATTCTTTAAGGCCAAGGAGTTGGAGGCAGCCTGGGTTCCTGGAGTCCCACAGTGGAACTTTGGGGCTGATTCTGTCCCCAGGCAACCCCCACACAGCCCTTCTACCCACTTCGCCCCTCCGATCACAGCTACCACGCCCAACCTCAGGGGTGGAGGCTGGTCTTACTCCCCCCACCCTCGAGGACAACACTCTCAAACTTATGACATGAAGTGGGTGGGTCAGACCCGCCGGGGCCCAGGGTCCCCATTTCCATGGCCTTCACCCCCAGAGAGACACGCAGAGGTAGAGACAGCCTGTGAGGGGAACGCTGTGCCTCCCCTTTGATCTCAGAATTCCACTTCTGGGAATTTATCCCGAGGGGATAACTGGACAAGTGTTCAGGCATGTATGGGCTAGGATGTTCAGTGCAAACTGTTTAGAATGGCAAAAATTTAGAAAAACCTGAATGCCCCATACTAGAGTTACTTACATAAATTATGGTTCATCCTACCGTGGGATGCTACGCAGCCATTACACTGATGTGTTGGCATGGAAAATACAGCTTAATGTATTCCCCCAAAAGGACAGGATACAAAGCCCTATGTGCACTTTGATATCGTTTTGTAAATGTTTGTGTATATAAAAGGCTAGAAGGTCCATATCCAGAATATGAATATAAGTCACAGTGGTATTCCACATCATTTTTTATTTGAGTTTTTCCAGTTTTCTCCATGGAGCATATATTATTTTTTAATCAGAAAAAATAAATATTTTCAAAACATGAGTTGCATGGATTGGCCCAGCTGAGGCCAGGACCCGGCCCTGGGGCACAGGTCAGGGGTGAGTCCGACATCTAGTTCCAGTGAAATCACAGTTAAATGAAAGCCAAGGGCAGGTCTGAAATCTGCCTGGGGAATGCAGTCTGCACAGGAGGGCATGCCCCTGCTCCTGGAATTACACGTGTCTCAGAAACTCAGGCCTCAGAGGCCGTCACAGACCCCCAGCTCCCCGCTGTACAGACTAGAACAGGCTGGCCCTCTGTCCTGGTTACTACTGATTCCCCAGTGTCTAGAACAGTCTTGGCACAAAGTAGGTGCTCAGTAAGTGTTTGTTGAATGACTTAATGAAATCTGATGAGGGCTAAGAGATTGGCTCTCCGGAGCAAGGGGCAGGCAGACCCAACAGGTAGGCTCCTTCACAGCCTGTCAGCCTGGGAGGCTGTGAGATCAGGGATCCCCACCCCAGGTACACATTAAAGTCACTGGGGAGCTTGAGAAAATCCAACCCTCAAACTCAGCCCTAGAAATGTTGACATGTCTAGGTTGATCTGACATGGGACTTGGGAGCTGGAATATTTTGAAGACCCCAGAGGGATTCTCAGGTGCAAACAGAGCACCTTAGAGGACATCCAGGCTGAAGGAAACACACTCTGAGAAGGCAGAGCTTTGCCCAAATCACCCAGTGAGTTAGCGACAAAGCAGGAGAGCCAGGCCCCTGGGGAACTGGGGCTTCCTCCATATTCACCTCCACATTTCCTGGATCCTGACCTCCAGTGCCCACCCCCCCGGGGAAGGTGGATCAGGCTGGAAGGTGGCCAGGCAACCCGAAGGGGGCCCCTTCTGCCCCTACTCCCCGCAATCAGCCAGCCGGGCAATACAGGTCCAGAGGCCCTGAGGGCCCCCAGATCGTGCTCCAAGGCCCAGCCATGGGTGGGCAGAGGCACCTGGACAAGTCCTGGGAGCTCAGCTTCAAGACCCAGTTCACCTGCACTCCCCAACTTACTCCCTGTGGTCTGGCAGCCACCCCTCTGGCCACTCAAGAGATCTTTGGGGGACCGGATGTGAGACTCTGAGGCGCCCACCCTGCACGCTTATGGCCAGTTCCCACAGCCACTGGCCAGGAGCCACATGGAATCCTTCACCTTACGCTGGCCCTGATCAGTCACTCCAGCCCTGGCCTCTCCTGCCTCCCACTTAGGGCGAGGGGCAAGGCAGTGGCCCTGACCACACTCTCCTGCCAAGAACGGGCGTGGGCCTGCTTTCCCTTCCTGGCAGAGGTCTCTGCCTGCTCCAGGATCCACCCCCCAGACCCCTCCCGTCCTCCCAATCCAGAGTTAATGTACAATCTTCACCCGGAGGTCTAATTATCCAGGCGGCTCTAATTGGCCTCCTCCACTTCGCCCTACAGAGCCTGGCCAGAATCTGAAAACCGCCCCAGACTCCCTCCTCCACCAGTGCCCCCTTCCCACCTCCCATTCTGAGCAACCCCTTTGCCCACCAAGGCCTCCTCTGTCTTCACCAAATTCATTTCATCCAGCCCTTACTGGGCACCTCTTAGTCATCAAGCATTGGGTTAGCCTGGGAACTCAGTCAAATCGGCCTCCAAGGCTCACAGACATGGGCACCAACAGCCAGGGTGAAGGCAAAAGGGGACTAGAGCTGAGGATGGAGCAGAGAAAGACTCACTTAGAGCAATGCTTCTCACATTTAAGGCACCAAATCCCCTGAGGATCAGCATGCAGATTCTGATTCAGGAGGACAGGCAGGGGTCTAAGATTCTGTATTTCTAACAAGCTTCTGAGTGATGCTGATGCTGCTGGACCGAGGACCACACTTTGAGTAGCCATCTAAGCTTACAGTGCTCAGAAATCATTCTTCCATTGACTCTAAGTTCCCAGAAGATGGGACTCACAGCTCCCTGATTCACCAGCGCATCCCCAGTGCCCAGTACAGTGCCTGTGGACATGCTGAGTGGATGAATGGTGTAATTAATTAGTTAATCCTGGCAAAGTGCCCAGTGTTAGATGGCCCTACGGAGAAACCCCCAACTAATTGTAAAACAACACGATTAACACCAGAGAGGAGTTTGTACAAAGCAGGGCAAGGCACAAAGGAGAAGGGGTTAATCCTGCCAGGTTGAGGGTCGGGGGGGGGGGGGGGGAGGCTGGATCTCTCAAAAGAGGCCACTTTGCACCAGGTCTTAAGAGGGTGGGTCAGATTTACCCAGGTGGAGACTGGCTGAAGGGCAAGGGCAAAGGTAGAGACGGTGAGTGCGGGGTAGGTTCCAGGAACTGGGAGGAGTGTGGCACACCTGAAGCTTTGGAGAGGGTGAAGGGGGATGTGAAAAACAACAGAAAATTAAGTTTGGGCCAACACATGCAGGTGCTAGAATGCCAGGCTGGAAGGGCGGGCGTCCATCAGGGGAAAGTGGGGAGATTTCGGAGGTGTCGGCACAGGGAACCGGCCTCCAGGAGTAAAAGCCCTGGAGTAGATGGACTCTCAGAGGTCACCAGGTCCTGCCCCAGATCAGGGGGGACTGGAGGAAGCAACTTCCTGGGGAAGGAAGGGCCAAGGTGGGAGGGAGATACGTCAGGAAGCAACAGAGGGAATCCCTTCTCTGTGAGAGGATGAGGCCTGTGTGGAGGGCAGAGTAAGATGTTTCCCTGATTCTGACAGAACTCACAGGTGTTTAAAAACCACCCACTGTGTGCTCAGCCCTGAGCCAGGCACTAAGCAATAGAGAAGATGGTCATTCCAAAAAGCCCCCAGTGCTGTTCAGACACTAGGAGGGGGGCTTCCACCAACCGCCCCCATGTCCCCCACAGCCCCCACTCTTCAGCATTATCAGAGGTGTTTACTGTGCACCTACTATGTGCAGGCCCTGGCCACAAGCAGCAGCCCCAGCCAGAGGGGCAGCCAGGGCTCTCTCTGGTCGAGGCCTGCACAGATGCTGGCCCAGATGCGGCTCCACCCCCATCCTCTGGGGAACTGAGCAAGAGAAGTCAAATCTAGTGGGGGAGAGGACAGGCGGCTGGGGATTCCACATCTGAATGGGGAGGGGAAAGAGCCGCCTGCAGGGTGCTGAGATAAGGAGAGCAGGGCTTGCTGGAATTCCTGTCAGACTCCCCTGCTGGCAGAGCCAGCCCTCCAACCCCCACAATCCTGCTGGATTCCCTCTCCAACAGACTGAAGCTAAACTCCCAACAACTGAGCCAGACACCAAGGAGCCAGGTGACCCCACCTCCCAGCCAGGTCCAGAGCCAGGCCCCAGCTGAGGCGGCCACAGCTGTCCTCCAAAGCCCCCAGAGAGGAGGCACCTTGTGGCTGGCTGGTGTCCAGATGAGAAGGGTCAGCAGAGGAGGGTGGGTGTGGTGGGAGGATGAGACAACAACACAGATCCCCAGACTGAAATGGGACAAAGGTAGCAGGCCCTGCCCTCAGGCCAGGCTGGAGAGGCAGAGAAACCACTCTACCGGCACCCCGCTCACCCACCCACCCGCGAGACTCACCCAGCTGCTCCTCTGAAGATAAACTCATTCTCTCTGCCTAATTCCTTTCCTGCCCTATGCCTGCTTCAGGCCTGGCCCTCTCCAGGGACTTGAATTGATTCCCTGATTATCCAGCCTAGACCCTGGGGGGTGGCAGCCAGAATTAATTAATGTTTGTAAAGTGCTCCAGAGATCCTGGGACTAGGGACCCAGGGGCGCCAGATGAGTTGCGCAGGAAATTGACAGAGAGAGGCAAGAGAAGGGAGGCAGCGGGCCAGAACCTGGGACTCCTGGAAGGGGAGGGCTGAGAAGACACTCCTACCGAAGGGCGGCAGGGCAGGAGAGAGCTATGAGGAAAAGGTGCGACCCCTCACAGGCGCGACAGCCGTAGCTAAAGGACCCACCACCCACAGCTCCGCCCCGCCCTCAGAGCCGGTCACGTCCAGGCCCGGATGCCGTTCCCCAGCTCAGGCCCCAGCCACCCACCTGCCCCCGCCCCGGGACCACCTGCAGAGGAAGTCCCGGCCTCTCCGCCCCCTCTGAAGAAAGGCGAGCGTGCAAGGCTGGAGGCTACGCTGAGCGGGGCGCCTCCTGCCAATTGTGGCAGGGCGCCCGACTCCTACCTGGGCAAACATTTCACTTCCTTTCTCTAAAAGGAGGTGAGCCGTTCCCCCGCTCCTTGAAGCTGGGGACGTCCAGGTCCTCTGTCGAGGGGGGCGACGGCAGGGCGCACGAAACTGGCACCAGGGCCCACGGTGCCCCCTCCCCGCCCGTGCCCCCTCGAATTTGGCTTACTCACCCCAAAGTGCTGATGAAGCCATTGACGGAGCCCTCGGCGTACAGGGAGACGATGTCCCCGATGTGGAGAAAGCTAGACATCTCGCTCATGGCTGCGGCCCTCCCGGGAGCCGGGGCGGTGGGGGCGCCCAAGGGCGCGCGGCCCGGCTTGGTGCGGAGAATGGAGATGACCGGGGGGGGGGCAGGAAGGGGCGCGCCCCCACCCCCGAGCAGGGTGATCGGCGCGGCCGGGGCGGGCTAGCGGCCACCCGAGCGGAAGGCGGCGCGGCGTGGCCCGGGAGCCGGTGGTGGCGTCCGGGTGAGGAGGTGCCCGAGGCTCCGCGCGCCCGCCGCCCGCCCGCCCGGCCCGGCCCGCGCGTACCTGCAGCGTAGAAGGAGCAGGAAGTCTGGGGCCGCCACACACACATGCAAATCCCGCCCGGGAGGCGGGGAAGCCACACCCCGCACACCCCCCCCCCGCACCCCCATCCGCGGCCCGCCCGCCGGCACCCATGTGCGCCGGCCCGCCCCCCGCGCCCTGCGCCCCTCGCGCGTCCCGGGCCCGGCCTCCCGCACGCCCAGTAAGCCGCCTGCCCCGCGCGACTCTGAGCAGTCCCGGGGCTCTGGCGGGCTCCCCGGAAAAGAGTTCCAGCTCCAGCGAGTCCCCAAACTAGACCCGTGGAACCACCAGCCCTGGGAGGCCCAGCCCTCGGGGTTCCTTGCACTATCTACTCCTCGGCCCTTGGGTCGCTGAGAGCCAGGGCGGCGCCCGCGGAAGGGGGAGGCCAGCGCCCCCGCAGGCGCTACCTTGAGCCGCGCGCGGAGGATCGGGAGCGCCCCGACCGCGGCCGCCCTCCGGCCACCGCGCCGTCTGCGCGCCCAGCTGAGAGCGGTCTCATTCCTGCGCAGCGCAAATCGGGATTCATTTTTCTCTACGTGAAAAGCCTTTTCATTGCACAATAGAAAGTGCTCGGGCTTGGAAGGGAAATGAAGCAATGGGGTGGGTTTTGTTTTTTTCTCTCCGCATTCCTGTGTACAAAGAGATCCAACTTCCGAATCACTTCAGCCGCTCCCTGTCCAGGAGTTGGCTCCAGAACTCTTGGCTCCTTCTGTCTTTCTTTTTTAAAAGGGAGGAGGGGGGCGGGGGAAAAAGCCACCTTCGCTAGTTAATAGCGCACCCGAGCGCCAACAATGACAAGGCTGGTGCCGGCCCTCTGGGAGTGACCCGCTGCGGTGTCGCCGCCAAGCCCTTGCTCACGAAGTCCTGCCCTCAAACTCACGTCCCCAACTCGCCTACTTTCTGTTCTGTTCCCGGGTGTTTGCTTCCTTGTCCTTTTATTTGAACTCCTGGGATAGAGTGCCCACGGCCACCCCCATTCGATCACATTTACTCCCTTCCGAACACCCCCACCCTGACTTCCTGGGAAGGGGGAGGCTTGTCCCTGGGAGAAAGAGAGGAGGGGACTCGTCTGAAGCAGGAAGAAGAGAGACCCGGGGAGGGGTGAGGCAGCTAACAGCGAAGAGACAGCTGCTGACCCCGGGGGAGGGAGAGAAGAGCCCCTCTGTGTGTGGCTTTTTCACTGAGACCCCTGGAATGTGGGAAGGAAGGACCTCCGAGACTGCTGAGTTCAGTGTTGTAGAGTTTTTTCACCAGACCCACAGTAACAAATTTTACATCAGACCGGCCCACACCATCCAAATATAAGTGAAACAATACTTACCCTTATGACCTGTGATGCACTCTGATACCTTCTGTTCTACTTCAGTGTTTTGTTTTGTTCTTTTAACACTGATTGTGACCCACTAAATTGCTTTTAATCCAAATGGATCGCAAACCGCAGTTTGAAAAACCTCATCCAGGCCACTCTGCCAAAAAGCGATGACCAAAGCCCAGAAAGTGAGCACCAAACCTCAAGGTCACACAGCGGGTGCATGGCAAGCGCAGCCGGAAGCTCAGCCTCTGACTCCCCGCCCAGTACTCTCCCCGCTGCCCCACACTGCACTGGAGCTGCAGCTGTCCACGCCTGGAGCCCCACCGGGAGGGCCAGCCCCTGGAACAGCTCACTTGCTCCCAGAAGTCAGGCCTCCACTGACTTCCCCGTAGAAGGAAGGGAGACATGTGCATTCATTCCACAAGCATTTACGGAGGGCCTGCTACGTGCCAGGCCTCGTCTGGGCACCAGGTTCTGATCCAGCCGCTGGCCTCAGCCCAGTTGCCTTTCCCTTCCCCAGAGAGGCAGAGGGAGACGGATGTGCTGAAACACCCTCTCCAGTGGCCACACTGAGGACTTCCGCCTTCCTCGCCCAGCCCCATCCAGGGGTCCATGTCCTTCCTCTCCTGAGACTCAAATAGATGGTCTCATAACTCAGCCGAGGTCTCCCAGCCGGGAGGTGGAGGTCAGGCCCTCTGGCCCAAAGCATGTGCCACTGGTTCTCCCTCCACCCCCAGCCTGGGAGCGCTCTGAGCCTCTGTCCCTCCACCACCCAGGAGGACTCGGAGGGGGCACAACTCCCAACCGACAGAGAAGCCCTGGGAGGGATGCCACTGCCAGCCTCCTGCCACACACACTGCTTCTAGATGTTTTTCTGGAACGTGACGTCCATATTGTGTTCCCAGAGGAGCCAGCCCTGGGCTCTGGGCCCTGGTGACCTGCTTCTGCTGAATCAACCCCCCTGTAAGCTCTATTGTATATCTGGGTTCTGAGTTAGAGTCTGTTTAAAGAAAGGTTCAGTTGGTTAAAAAAAAAATTGAGAAACAGATGCTACAGCTCCCGCGAGTTCGGTCAGCTGCTTCCCTCTTGAAACCGCCCTGTATCTCCTCATCACCACAGAATGAAGTCTACACACCTTAGCTCAGCACACCAGACCCCAACTGTCCTATCCCTCCCCACCCCTGCACCCTGGCAGATGCAAGGCTGCTCCTCAAGGAGGACCACGCTGTGGACTGCTCAAGAGTGTGGGCTCTGGCTCTCACAGGCCCAGGGTCGAGTCCCACCCCTGCTACTGTCCAGTGGCAGCTCTCTCAGCCTCTGTTCCCATATGCTAAATAGAGAGGCCTCTGTCAAATGGGGAGAGTATAGTTCCAACACGTGAGGGAAGAGGGATAAAGCCATCAGCACAGCATCCCCAGTGAGGAAGGCCTGGGTGTCTTCATTCTCATTTCCCTAGGCCCCCGGCCACTCCTGTCCCTGTACCTGGGCTCGTGCAGTTCCCTCCACACGGCCCCCCTCTATAACCCATGGTCAGAATAAAGTCTCCTTCCCTGATGTAGTGGAGCACCAACATTGTAAGTATGATCGTGAAATACTTTAAGAAATAATAATATTAAATACAAATAAATATATTAAAAATAGAGTGAGTGCCTTTAGCTTTCTTCCAGCTTTGGCAAATCTTAATATTTTGCAAAATTTGGTTCTAATGTATTTTTTTAAGAACTAAACCTTAAAAGTTCAACTGAAGTTCCTTATGCCCTCTGTCCCAACTACATCCCCCTCCCCCTCTCTCCACAGATAAGCACTCTCCTGATTCGGGTGGGAATCATTTCACGCAGTTTTTATCTTGTACCACGTACAGATGTATCCACAAACAATGGATGCTATCACTCTGCAGGGTTCTACATTTTATAGAAATGGCACCACCCCGTGTGGATCCTTTGATACACGGAGCAGCAGCCTGATAGTCTATTCCTGACCGCATCACAATTTGTTTATCCATTTTGTTAGTGACCATTAAAGCCCTAAGTTTTTGCTGTTACAACAGTGTTGCAGTAAACATTCTTGTCTCCTTGTACACACCTGAGTGTCTCTAGGGCAGCGTTGTTCAAACTGTGGGGATGGAGACCTATTAATGGGTGATGAAATCAATTTAGCGGATGAAGATCAGCATTTTTTAAACTCAAAATTGATTAGGAAGTATCAGCGTGCATCACACGTCGTCGGGGTAACCATTAGGGTATCTGTCGTGGGTGTGTGGTGTGTGTATTCTGGATCCCAGTGGATGCTTATTGAGGATACTTGTCAAAAAGTTTGACAAACGGGCTGGCCCAGTGGCATAGCGGTTAAGTTCGTGCGCTCCACTTCAGCGGCCTGGGGGTTCGCAGGTTCGGATCCCGGGCGCGGACAGATGCACTGCCTGTCAGCCATGCCGTGGCGGCGTCCCATATAAAGTGGAGGAAGATGGGCATGGATGTTAGCCCAGGGCCAGTCTTCCTCAGCAAAAATGAGGAGGATTGGCAATAGATGTTAGCTCAGGGCTGGTCTTCCCCCTCCACACACACACACAAAAAGTTTGAAAAGCTCTGGAGTGAGAAGTTAGAAAGTGGAATTGCTGGATCACAGGGAAGGTGCATTGTCAACTTCCTAGAATTGCCAAATTACTCTCCAAAGTGGCTGTTCTAGCTCACCCTCTCACCAGCCACTAGGAGTGTGCCCACTGAACCACACCCTCACCAACACTTGGTACTGTCAGGCTTTTTAACATGGAATGACTTGATCCCCCCACTGTCAGAGAGCACATCGTGGGCCGTCTTGAACTGTAACATTCTCTCTCCTTTTTGGCCTCCCCCCGTAGACCATGAGCTCCTGGATGGAGCAGGCTGTGTCCACTCCTCTTCATGTCTCCAAGCCAGGCCGGGCACATTGTAAGTGCTAAATAAATCTGTGTGGAATTGAACTGTCAAGGAGAAAGAGGGTGGGGAAAGTATATAAATTATACCAGAAGATAAAGGGAGACTGTGGGAGCCCCGGCTCGGGGTGTCAGGCGTCTGGGTCCCCCAAGTGGGAGGCGGGGAACTTCCAGGGCCGCTCTAAGCAATTAAGAAGGAGAAGCAATGGGCCCCACCTCTCCTGAATGGCTTGAGTGGGATGCTGTTAAGCTGGAGCCAAGTTCAGGCCCAGGAAGGAGGCCACCACCGTCCCCATGGCACCTGGTCTGCCTGGTCCAGGCCCCAACCTCAATGGCTGGGTGTCTCCCTGCACCCCCAGCCCCACCTCCCAAAGGAGCCTTGCCTAGAGGGAAAACAGGGCATGGGAATCTCTGGTCAGAAAGCCCAAACTCAGGACTCACAGAGAGCCCGGGACTGCAGGGGCCCCTGGAGGGGACTAAGGGGTGGAGGGTGGATGGGGCGAAATTACTTTTCACCATATCTCGTTTTTAAACTTTTGGATTTTGGACTCTGTGGATGTATAACCTATAACCAAAAATAGGTTTAAAAAAAGATGTTCAAAGTCTCACCCCCAAGCTCCAAGCTCCAGCAGAAGACCTCCAGGAACCCTCCACCCTCTACCCAACCCAGGCCCGGGGAGACAAGCAAAGAAGGGTGGTGGTGCTCAGACCATCTCCCTGGACACAGAAGGAACATGTGTGCATGTGTGCGCGCGTGTGCGCGCGTGCGTGTGCGCGTGTGTGCGTGCGTGTGTGCGTGTGTGTGTCGGAGGATAAGACTGAACTGTAGTATAGGGAGGGGCTACTAGCTCTGAACCCTAGGCCTCCTCCACCAGTATACACCCCCTCCCACCACCACACCTGCCTTCTGGTAACTTTCCCCCAGCTCTGCTGTGTGACTTTGCACAGGGTACAGACCTCTCCGGGTCTCAGGTTCCTTCTTGTAAACAGAGTTGGCATCATCTTCCCAGATTTCACCCTCGGCTCTGACTGTTCTGTAAGGTCTTTCTGGCCCTCCCCGAATGTGATTGGGAGGGGTAGAAGCCCCCTCCCCCCAACGACAGCTGTGTCTTCTCATGGTGTAGGGGCAGATAACAGGGAGTTCTCAAGGGCTTCCTCTGCCTGATACGGCAGCAGGGCCAGGAGGGGCGGGGCGGAGCCGGGCCAGAAGGGCTGACTCAGTGCAGAGCCACCCAGCCCGGTCACCCGCCGTGGGTGGGGTGCCAGCCCAGGCCCGCTGGGGTTCCCAGAGAATTCCTTCCCCATGCCATAAGCTGCCCTGGGCGGGCACCCCAGCCCACAACAACCACTTAGCCACAGCCAGGGCTGCCTGCCCCAGGAGCCTTCCCTCACACTCACACACAGACTTTCTCCCTCATACTCTCTCATCCTCACACTCACACCCACTCACACACTCACCCTCTCGGGAAGCCTGAGAGGAGACAGAACTCGATCTGTTTGCCTCCACCCTGCCCCCATGCCCCAGCCATCAATGCCATATCTATTTACTTCAGACATTGCTGACCACCTACCACATGCAGGGGACCAGAGAGGAAACGGCCCGCAGGAACGCGGCCAGCTAACCCTCACACGTGGTCTCAGTCTGGTGAAGAAAGAGATAAAAGAATCTGCTGCCAGGATTCCCACTGGTCACGGGAGACAGCGTGATGCCCTCCCCCTTCTAGTTTTGGCCTCTTGAGTGAGCAACCCCCTGGTTCTGGAGTCCTGAAACCAAGGAGCCCTATTCCAGGTCCTTCCTCCTCCTTTCCCCTGAGTGGTGGCCAGCAGGTGAGGTGTGACCCCTCCCCGGGCACCTTTACGAACAGTGAAAAGCAAAAGTCCTGGAGCAGGACCACTAGGTCCCGGCTCTGACCACTGGCCAGCTGCACAGAGAAGCTCTCTGGCCCAGGCTCTCTGGCCCTCAGTGTTCTCCTGTATAAAATAAGAACACAGAGCTGTATTAGTAAGATCTTGGCAGGAAACTGGCAACACATCCCCAGTGGGTGATTACAGAGAGGTTAATGAATGGATTGACTTGCAGAGGGGTGGGCAGGGGTAAGGGACCCCACAAGGGATGGTGCAGCACCCCGGAGCCAGCCACTGCAAAGAGCTGGTACCACTCAAGGTCTGAAAAGACGCCGATGGAACCAACACCCCAACCTCTCTCCCTTCCTGCCCCCCAGTCTCTCACCAGTGCCTCCCATCGGCTCAGAGGGCAGGGGGCCTGGGTAAGCCAGACCGTAGAGACCAGCCCCCCAGGACACAGAGAAGCACAGAAGAGTGGACAGTGGATCTGGAGGGGTGAAGGGAGACTGTCTAACATAAGTGACTACTTTGTAAAGCACTTAGCTCAGTCAGCAAATGTTCTCTGTAATTGTCTCTGTCCGCATAGTTCTCAGTGTTCTCAATAACGGGCAGTGCCTGTAGATCTAAAGAAATGACAATCTAATGGTGGAATTTTGTTTTAGAGGATGACCAAGGAGGGGATATTTATGAGGCAGATTTTATGGAGATCTCCACAAATCAGGCCTCCGAGTCCCCTCCCCAACAATCAGTTACGGACTGCCGTTACACCCACTGGCTGGGAGGAGGAAGGACAGAGGGCTGGGCTGGGCTGCAAACCGCCGAGTTCTGAGTCGGAGTCGCGGAGTGGTGAGGTGACAGTGGAGGCCGTCTAATTACAGTTCCCAGTCGCCCTGTGAGGTCACCCCATCCCTGTGTCCAGGTCAGGACCTTCGCAGGAGCCCCTGAGAAGACGGGAGGCCTCTGGCAATTCTGTCTCTTTCCAGACTCAGAAAGGAGAGGCCGCACAGGCCTCTGTTAGTGTGCCCGGGCCTCTACACCTCACCTGCCAACAAGGGAGGCAGGTTAGGAGGAGGGGGCACATCGGACCTGTGATCCTGTTGCGAAAGGGGACCAGCAGGAAAAACCTCCCTGGGGCCAGGGCCAGGCAGGAGCAGCCTTTGTCTGGCAGGAGACGAACAAGATGACGTCAAGTCCACCTGGGCTGGGCCCTGGCCTCAGCCATGCCCCACACCCACCTTGGCAAGACTGAGGCCCTTCGAGCCGGCCCCTGCCCAGACTGCCCCACCAAAGCTGGGAATGGTCGAAATATAGGGGTTCCCCCACCAAACAGGACCTGCTCCTCTGCCAGGTTTGCCAGCCTCTGTGTCTGGATCACACAGAAGGAGGAGGTCGTGCAGGGAGGGGTGTGCCATGCCCTTCCGAGGGGGCAGGGAGGGGTCACGGCTGAGGCACTCTGGAGGGGAGAGGGAGAGAAAGGCCTGCTGTTTGCCCAGGAGCGGAGCAGACACTGGGGCCCTTGTCCTGGGGCAGCGGGGGAGGCTGCTGGCCAGATGGAGAACAGCGAGGGCAGAGGAGGGATTCCTGGGCTGAGCGAGCAGCCTCTTCCCCCCACACTCCCACCAGGCTCCTGGGCCAAGCCCAAGAGAAAGAGAGGAACCTCACTGAGGCCTGGCGCAGCACAGCCCCCACTCCCACCCAGACAGCAGTGCTGTCTGGGACGCTCAGAGGCACCCCAAGGTGCTGAGCAAGGAGCTGCTTTCCTGAGGCCCAGATGTTGCAGGAACCCTCCAGGTCTGGGCCTTCAAAGTGGGTGGGCTTTCCTTCGGAAGGGGTGCTCCTGGTCTGCCATGAACAAACCCATCCTCAGACCTTTGGGGCCAGCAGCCTGGTGAGGAGAGCTGCGTCCAGCCCCTTGACAAATGTAGAGTCTGTGCTGTGTGCCTGGCACTCTACGGGGCAGGAGGGAGGGCTCCTGGCAGGCCTAAGCGCCCTGGTTGCAGTGGCCCCAGCCCCTGCCCAGCGCCTGACCCCAGCAGGCCTTTGACAAACATGGGCTGGGCCAGGCTGAACCTCTGCGGCTCTTTCCTTTGGTTGGGATGGCCGTCATTCTACGCCCTCTTTCTAAATGTAGCCACACCCAGGAGCGGCCCCCAGCACCTCAGCCAGCCCTCAGTGTTTGTCCAGGGTTGGCCGAGGAGCAGAGAGGAAGGCTTACCAAGGCAAGTGGCTTGGGGTGGGAGCTGGAAAGCGGAAGCTGATAGTAACCAACCATTGCCAACACCTGTTGTCCACCCCTAGGTGGCGCTCTGGCTACATTAGTGCACTCAGTCTGGCCTCAGCCTGTCCCCATTTTACAGATGAAGAAACTGAGGCTCACAGAGCTGAGGGGACTTGAACAGCTAATGGATCATTCCCATTCCACATATGGGGAAAGGAAACTCAGCTACCTAATGGGCTGGTGAAGGTTGTACAGCTAGTAAGGTGTCCCCATTTTGCAGATAAGGAAAGCTCAAGGAGGTGAAGGGTCCTGCTCAATGTCACACAGCTAATAAGTGACAGAGGTGGGACTCAAACTCGGGCCTGTCTGACCCCAGAGCCTGCCGGCTTAATCTTCACTCTGCAGGAGGGTCCCAGACAGGGAGTCTGCAGGGAGGAATCTTTGTTCACTCAGGAGTTATGCCCCATAGAGGGCTGCTCCTTTGCCTTCAGAGACCCTGCCCCGAACTCCTAAGTGGCGGTGGCTGGGAGGAGCCTCCCTTCACCCTGAGCCAGATGGGCCTCTGCACCCAGGATGGGTTCTCTCTGGGTACCAGAGTCTGTGGGCCACACGCAGGCTGCACCTGCCCTGATTCCAGCAGACTCCAGCACCAATCACCATGATTCATTAGCTCTCCTTTTGTCCCAACAGAAAAAATGCACAGCAGGAGGAAAAGAGGTTAGACAGCAGGGAGGACTTCCAGGTTGTCAGGGAGGGGAGATTCAGGGACTGGGTGACAGAGGTTGCGGAGTTCTTTAAAAGAGGAATACACCAGGCTGCCTGACTAAAAATCCAAATTCAGGGGTTCCAGACCAATTTCACTTCCTTTGGCTTCTCCAGCTCCCTCCCCTGGGGGCCTGAGTGCTGGGAGCAGAGTTGGAAGGTTGCCTCCAGAACCTGTTCAGACCTCCGGCCAGGACCACACCCGACAGCTCACACGGTCCCCATTCACAGCCAGTAAGAATTAGCTTTTACTAGACATTTCAGTCCCTTATGTCTCTATCAATTCATTTAATCTTCAAACGGCCCTATGAGAGGGGTACTGTTATTATGTCCACTTGAGAGATGAGGAAACCAAGGCCTTTTCCAGGACTCTCCATCTTCCCATGTCTGTTCATCCTTCAAGGCTCAGCTTAAATGTCCCCCTGCCCAAGAGGACGTGCCGAGGACCTCTGCTCTCCATGGGGCAGTCAATGCACAGGGACCACCACCAGGCTCTCCAGGCCAACGTGCCACTTCCTAGCTCTTCACCTTGAACAAACGACTTTCCTAAACCTCAGTTTCCTTATCTGTCAAATGGGAATAAAGAAGTACCAACCATAGGGGATCGTGGCGAGTGTGCAACAAGACCATAGGCATCTCTATGTAGCCTCCCTACACCAGCCAGCAGTTCTAGGATTGACTCAAACCTCAGCCATGTCCAAGGCCCCAGCATCCCACTGCTCTGAGCTCTGGTGATGGGCTATCCTGTCTTCATCTGGCTCAGCCCTGCTCGGCCAACAGACTGGGGGACAGGAGGCCGGGCCTTGGAGACCTGGGGTGCCAGGGGCTGAGGGCAGGGCCAGGCTGAGGGCCACCATGGGCACAGTGGTGGGCACCAGGGACACCCTGGTCCTGGCCAAACAGGAGGGACAAAGGCGGGGGTGCCGCCCAGCGGCTCACCTGTCAGGTGCGTGTTTGGTCACTGCCATCAGGGTAAGCCGAGCACTTCCTGGGGGAGGGTGGGCAGCCTGCCCCAGCTTCCCCATTGCATTCTCAGAGCCCAGGGAGCCATCTCTGGGCCTTGGGTCCAGTCCAGGAGAGGTTCAGTCTGGGAGACAAGGTGGGAAGGGGCAAGGAAGGATCAGGAAAGGTTTGGGGCCAATGTTCCAATGACTACTGCTACATAACAACTTATCCAAAACTCAGTGGTGTGAAACAACAGCCATTGGGTTTTGCTCGACGGTCTGTGGTTCAGGAATTTGGAAAGGGCCTGGCCAGGCGGTTCTCACTTGGGTCTCACGTGATTGCTGTCAGATGTCAGCTGGGGCTGGAGTCATCTGAAAGGCTCAACTGGGCAGGACGTGCAAGATGCTCCCTCCCACAGCTGGCAGGTGGTGCTGGGGCTGTGGGTGAGACCAGCTCCACAGGGCCTCTCCAGCGGGGCAATCTCAGGGTAGCGGACTTCTTACATGGGGGCCGGCTCGTCCCAGAGCAAGTGTCCGAAGAGAAGCAGGCGGAACCTGTGTGGGCTTTTATAACTTAGCTTCTGCGGCCACACAGCATCACTTCCACTGTACTTTATTGATGGAAGCAGTCACAGATTCAAGGGGAGAGGACATAGACCCCACCTCTCCCTGGGAAGGCTGCCAAAGGATGTTGGGGCCATGTTTTAAAACTGTCACAGGTCGGGGCCAGCCCAGTGGCATAGTGGTTAAGTTTGAGTGCTCCGCTTTGGTGGCCCAGGGTTCACAGATTCGGATCCCGGGCGCGGACAGAGGCACCGCTCGTCAAGCCGTGCTGTGGCGGCATCACATATACAAAATAGAGGAAGATGCACACAGACGTTAGCTCAGAGCCAATCTTCCTCAGACACACACACAAAAAATTGTCACAGGTGACATCTCAGAACAGATCTCTCTCCCTGTGCTTACTGGGACCTCACAGGTTACAGGCCCTGGGGGACGCCAAGAGACCTTAAGCCAGCACCCATCCTACATATTCCAAGACCGGGGCACATATCCAAAGAGTGCAGAGCTCAGCCGTCAACACCTGCCTGTTCCCCATCCTGCCTGTCCATGATGGTGAAGGCCAAGGAGTTCTCAGGCCCTGAGGCTGAGGGCAGGTTAGCAACCCAGGCAGGTATGTGGGGGGCCTGAGTGCCCAAGAGGTGTGCATACTTGTGTACAAGCAGTCGCATGTGCAGATGGACGTGGGAGGGTTATTCTACCCACTACAAGATGCTGTGCACCTTTGCTTATCTCTCATCTCAAGGAAGTGAGTCACATAAATTCCTAGGGGCAGAGCCTCCAGGCAGAAGGAAGAGCAAGTCTGAGGCAGGAGTGGGCTGAGTGTGTGCAAGGAACAGCAAAGAGGCCAGTGTGAACAGAGCACAGAGAGCAAGAAGGAGGGCCTCAGGAGGAGGGGTTGGAGATGGAGAGGGAACCAGACGGTGAGGGCCTTGTCAGACCTGGGAGGGACTTTGGCTCTCTTTTTTTTTTGGTGAGGAAGATGGGCTCTGAGCTAACATCTATTGCCAATCTTCCTCTTTTTGCTTGAAGATTGTCGCTGAGCTAACATCTATGCCAATCTTCCCCTATTTTTTGTATGTGGGACGCTGCCACAGCATGACTTGATGAGCGGGGCATAGGTTGGCACCCAGGATTCGAACCTGCCAACCCTGGGCTGCCGAAACAGAGCAAGCAAACTTAACCACTACGCCACTGGGCTGGCCCCGGACTTTGGCTCTCAAGCGATGGGGAGCCAGCGCAGGCCTTTGCACAGAGGATTTATGTTTAAAATAATAGTAGTGCATGGTACCTAGGACTTAACATGTATCAGCCACTTTTCTAAACACAGAACATGTATTAACCCATTTAATCCTCCCAATAACCTTTATTAAAGATGGGGAATCTGACACTAGAGGGGTCCAGAGGATGCTAGTAGCACCCCCCCACCCAAGTTGTGACAAACCAAAAATGTCTCCAGACAGACAGAACTGCCCCTGTTGAGAACCACTGCCAAGTGTCCTCCTCCACCCCATCTGCCACTGTCCCAGCTCAGGCCCACACCCCCCTCACTGTGATGACTGTGACAGCCTCTTAATTGGCGCCCTGCCCCTTCCCCTCCATCCTCCACTGTACATCTTCCCATGCCACTCTCCCAGCTCTACAGCCATCTATGGCTCCCACTACCCATGGAGGATAGTGGATAGTGGAGGATAAATGCAGCCACTCAGGTTAGCATACGTGGCCCTGAGCAACCTGGCCCCACCCACGTCTCCAGCTCTACCCTCCAGCCCCCTCCTCCCGCCTGCCCTCCCCTGCTCAGTCGGTCCAGCCTCATGTGTGGAGCCTGCTCTGTGCCAGTCACCACACTGGACCCTGCAGACATGGAGACAAAGACCCTAGGGCCTGCCTTCAGGGTGTGTCTGTTCGGGGTGGGGGAGAGCAGGTAACCACGTGGATCCCGTTAGTCCCGCAGCCTGGGAGCGGTGAGGACTCCAGGAGAAGGCGAGGTGCCCGCACTGAGCTGTAGAGGCTGGACAGGGGCTATCCAGGGGAGCAAGGAAGACCTGGCAGTGGTGGGGCAGAAGCTTTGAGAGGATTTGGCATCTGTGGCTGTGATTTGGGGCCCCAGCAAAGGCACCGAGAGAGCAAGCGTGAAGAGGGAGGGATGGCAGGGAGCGAAGGACTAAACATAAACTGCAGGACTGAACAAGGAGGCCCCGGAGAGAGACCAGGCGGCTCTGGCTTGGTCAGAGGGGTGGAAAGTGGGGTCGTGGTGCAGACTGGACACTGTCCCATCACCATAGGCTTCCCCTGGCAGGCAGACCCTTCTCCCCTTACTTCATCTGTCAAGTTCCTCCTCCTTCTGCAAGCCCAAATCACAAATGGTGCCTCCTCCTTGAAGCCTTCCGGATCCCTCCCTGTGGAATTACTTGCTCCCTCCTCCGTGTTTTCAAAACCTGTGTTATAGCAGCATCATCACCGGATTTTTATTGTGTTCTTCCCCCACACCCCGGACTGTGAATCTCATGAGGACAGGGCGATGTCGTCCGTCCTTGGTCTACTGACAGTAAACCAAGCTGCCGTCAGCAAAGTAAGCCCCGAGCGCCCTGACGGTCCTCCGAGGGCGCCAGGGAGCAGAAACGCCCTACGGTTCAGCGGCTCCCAGACACACGCACGCTGGACGGCGCCGTGGCCGAGCCTGGGGGAGCGGGGCTGTCGTGGTCAGGACGCATTTGCTGCACCTCGGTGCCCACACGCCCAGCCGGTGCCCACCACCTCCTCCCGCCCTGCCGCCGCAGCGGCCCACGCAGGACCGGCCGCCCACTCGCCTTCCGCAGGCCCTTCCAGGACTCCATGCCCCGAGGCACCCCCCAACCCCCCCCACCCCCGTCTTCACCCTTTGGGGCGGGGGAGGGACTGGTTGACCACTGCACAGAGGTGCGGGCCAAGGGGCGCTCCCTAGTGGTCAAGACCCCCAGCAGCCTCCAGCATGCTTTTCACAATAATAACAGCACCAGTGAGGCCACCTGGCCCCACGACCCTAGCAGCCTGCTAAGTAGCCTCCCTGCTTCAGCCCCTGCCCCTACACTCTGTTCCCCACTCAGCAGCCAAGAAAGATTTTTAAAACGTAAACCACATGTCACTCCTCACTCTGATAAAATAACCCCCCAAAAACCCAGATCAACAAAGTACCTGATCTCCTCCTTCCTCCCTTCTCCCCCTCCCACTCACTCCCTTCTGGCCACACAGGTCTTCTTCCTGTTCCTCAGACACACCAGGCCTGCTCCTGCCTCAGGGCATTTGCACTTGCTGTTCCCTCTGCTGGAATGCCTTTTCCCCAGCACCCCTCTGACTCCCTACCTCACTTCCTGGTGGTCCCTGCTTACGTTTGACCTCCTCAGAGAGGCCTTTCCCATCCTGTCATTCTGTCTGAAACAGCATCCGGTTACCCAGCTTCATCTTTCCTCATAGTACTTGTCCTTCCTGACATATTGTCTATTGTTGATCCTACTAGCAATAATGAATGCTCGGAAAAGTGATGGCTTAGTGTGTCTTGTTCACACCGTTACTCCCCAGTGCCTAGAACAGGAATGGGATGTAGTAGATGCTTAATAAATATTTGTTCCATGCCAAACAGCACTTGATCTAGCCCACACAAGAAGCCCGTGATTCACCCATTTCATGGATGTGGAAACTGAGATTCAGAGAGGTACGGGACCTGTCTGCAGTCACATGAGCTTGCCAACCCAGCCGAGTCTCTCCCTCTGCCTCTGCGCTCCATCTCATTTCCTGCCTGGAAAAGAACATAGGTGGTTTTGCCCTTCCCTCGCCCCAGGATAAGCAAGACTGACAACCAGTGACTCTAGACAGAGCTCCAGGTGGCATCTTCCTCGAAAGTCTGCCCAGGAGCCCACGGGGAGAGATGCCACTGTCTCCCCAGCAGGCAGGCCCAGCTTTGACCCCGCCCACATTTATCCCAGATGACCCACCTTGCTCCCTCCCGCCACCCCCCATTATCCCCACCTACAGCCTTCCTTTCCACCACCTCTGGCCCCAAAATACCCTCAGCTGGATCTGGAGGCTGCTTTTCTCACCTCTGTGCCACCAGAGATACAGTGAGAAAGAGACAGGGACACAGAGAGAGAGAGAAGCCACAGAGATGGGGAGAGAGAGCGAGCCGCAGAGACATACACAGAAACAGAGACACTCATGCAGGCACCAACAGGGAGAGACGAGGAAGATGGGGGAGAGGAGAGAAACCTGGAGAGCAGCAGAGACTTGCCAAGTTCTGACGTAATGGCTCAACTCAAACCCGCAGGCCTGACCAGGGCCACTGCCGGCCCAGTTGGCCCTTTTGAGCAAATCAGAGAGAGGCACTCTCGCTGGGTTTCAGAGCCCTCTCACCCTTGAGCCGAGCACCCTGCCCAGGACCCCACCTGCCCAGCAGGGCACAGCAGCCCTCCCCATGCATTCTGCACAGCAGGAGGGGAAGGCAACCTCAAATGCCACCCAGTCCTCAGGTCTGACCCACAGCTGCGTCTGTGTGGTTCCCTCAAGGCCTTCCAGGAACGCCCGGGCTCTCTCGGTGTGCCCAGCCCTCTGGACTCGCCCACCAGGCCTTCCCCCACAGCAGATCCAAGGCCATGTCACCCCTGCCTTTGCCACTCATGAGTGTCAAGCCAGGCCCATCCACAGAAACCAGCCCAGGACCCTGCGGGGTCAGGAAGGGGTCCTCATGCGTGTGCCAGCCCACAGACCCCCTTCCTGCTCTAATCCAGCACCGGCAGCCACATGCCCCAGCCTCAAGACCTTCCTGTCTGTAGTCCATAGGAACCCCAGGGGTGGACGAGGAGGTGCCGAGGTCCTCACTGGACAGAAAGGGAAAGAGAGGAGCAGAGACGGGAGTGATCAGCTCTGAGTCCCACCGACTGAATCCAGGTTCCTGCCCCCTCACTCCCCAGCAGCCCCACCCTGTGGGGTCCAAGGATAAGAGGCTCTTGTCCCCAGGAGCTGAGGTGGCCTATGAGTGGCCCTATGAGCCTGAGCTGCCAGGGGGGCCCGGCCCACCCTGACCCACTGTGGTGCCTGCCTGTGCCCCACAGCCGCTGGTTGGCCCCACCCAGAGGGCAATGGGGAGGGCAGAAGCTCTGTCCTGGAGTGCTCTGGGCCTGGGATTCCCCCCTCCAGCCTGGGCCTGGCCAGCACAGGGTTTGGGGCCTATCAGGAGGGGGAAGGAGGAGAGGCATCCTCTCCATGGGGTCCATGAGGAGTTCTATGTCCATCGGGGGGGATCAGGGGGTCAGGTGCAACCCAGGAGCCCACAGTCCACCCTCCAAGGCCACACCCTTCCCTACAGCCAGTACTCTGGGAGGAAATAATTAGGGCACAGGTGAGTCATCTGGTCATAAGGCTGCTTCCCGGCTGACTCAGGAGTACAGTCCACATGGGCCCTTCCACTGGCCCCCAGCTCAGAGCCTGAGTCGAGGATTCCAGGGGCACGGCCGGGAAGCCCAGGAGAAGCCCCCAGCCCGCTGTGAACCGCCTGCCCTCTCCAAATTCTCCCCGCACCCCCCAGACTCCCACCTCCACTGGGCCCGGCTGGGCTGGGGCAGGAGACCCGGTGGCTGCAGTTTCCCACCCCCACCCCAAGCACGTGCCGGGGTCCAAACAGACGGCTGTTGTTCTCAATGACAGTGATCGCTAAGGGTGGCTGCCTGTGTTCTAACATTGAACTTCAGCTCTGCAACAGGCCTCCAGCCAGACACGGTAGGGCCGGGGAGAACAGCAGACGTGCTTGTGCAAACACATTTGAGCTGAGAAGACTTGAGGGCAGTGGGAGCTCTCTCTCTCTCTCGCTCTCTCATGTGTGTGCTGGGGGCTCAGAGCCTGGACCCACATGGAACGGAAGGAACCAGGGGTCCTACCGGGAGCCAGCAGGACCTCCTGGCAAACAGCACCTCCTGGTGTCCAAACCCAGTGAGGCCCTCCCTCCCACCGGATCCTCACAAAGCCAGGTAAAATGGTGCCCCCTCCTACGGCCACTAAGGGCACAGTACCATGTGCCCCCAACTCAAGCCCATCCTTGTCTCTGGGATTAGGTAGAGTGGGGACTTCTGGGTGTCTGGACCTCGCTCTGCCCAGATCCGCAGAGGCACCCAGTGCTCAGCATGGCACAGAGTGGGCTGTGGCCAGGGGCAGCAGGATAGGGCCCTGCCCCCACCCCTGTAGCGCGGGCCCTTGAGCATCACCCCCAGGGACCCCTCACCTTCCCCCCAGCCCAGCTCCCCAGCACGTCCCCCCATCCCAGGGCTGCTTTCCTGGCTTTGTCCCTGTGCTGGCTGGGCAGGAACTTCCTGCTGGAGAATTCCCGGATCCTCCCTGGGAGGCCGGGGCCTGGGAACTTAGGAGGGCGGGAAGTCAGGGACGCTCCTCCTAACAGGGGCAGGTCCTGTGGCAGCAGGGGCTCCCCTGGCACTCTGGGCTGGGGGTCCCTCCCCACCCTAGGTCAGGTGCATCAACCCTCTTGTCCTTGAGCTCAGACCTCCCTCTGAGCACCCCCCACCCCCCGCTGGAACCAGGGCTCTGCAGCTGGGGCAGCCCTGGCACAGTGGGCACACACTGGGGGTTAGACAGATAAAATGACAGACCCAGAGAAAATGAGCTTGTTCTGGGGCTGAGGAGGAGGGGTGGGTCTGCACACAGACAGCCCAGGAGGCCGGAGTCAAACTGGGCTTTATTAATAACATCACTGGCCTGAGTCTGATGGGTGGGGACAGTCTGCTGGGCAGGCCCACCCTGCAGACGGGTGGACACTGTTTATCCCAAGACCCCTTGGCCCCAGGGGTTCCTTGGACGTGCCCTAAGAAGGGGGATGCATTCCCGCAGAGTTCCAGGGGTCTGGGGGCAGGGCAGACTCAGGGCCGCTGTCAGCTTCACTCCGGAGGCCAGTTTCCCAGCTCGTCCATCTCCTCAAGGAGCAGGTGCTGGGGGCAGAAGTGGGTGAAGGAAGACACCCCGGCTTCTTCAGGCTCTCCCCTCCCTGCTCGACACCCCCAGAACCTTCCCCCCTACCCCCTAGAGACAAGCACCCTGACGCCGGCTTTTCCAGACCCTCCCCCACGTCCCCACAGCTGGCCCAGGTCCTCCAACCCTGAGCCATCTCCCTCCCATAAAATGGAAGGGCCCTTCTAGCTTGGGGGCATTCCTTGGAAGCCCCAGGAGTCAGGCACCCCAGCCGACCCCTCTCTCCTTCACCTCTGTCCTGGACACCACACCAGGAGGCTCTACACCCTTCTCTCCAGCCTAGGGTGGGGCAGCCTTGCTCCCCAGAACACACGGGGGCGTCCTGTGACACGGGCGTGCAGGCCTCAGTGCCCGGCAGGCGTGTATTTCTGGCATTCACTAACCCCAAGGGGTGCGTCAGAATCCCTAACACCGAAGTGTCTCTTGCAGTCGGTGGTCATACACCCCTCAGCTCATTTGCTCCTTCCCATAGTCCCTCTCACTGGTGAACAACCCAAGGCCCACATTCAAGGTCACAGCGCCAGTTGAGGCCAGAGCAGGGACTTCGACTGGAGACCCTGGCCTCGGAACCCTACGCTCTTTCCTTTTCGTGAACTACACAGACCATCAGGGGCAAATGTCCACTGAATGAAGGATGAGCTGATGAATGAATGGAAATGAACTCGAAAAGGACACTGACATTTTTCAACAACAGCTCCATCAACGGGCGCTCAGAGAAGCTGGGACAGGCTAACCTTGAAGTCCGATGTCAAGGAGGGTGGGCAGTGGGTGGTCCTTGGTGTGACCCAGTGGGGTAACTCCCCGAGCTGTGTGTGCTTGTGGGAGAAGGTGTGGGTGTGAATTGGAGAGAAAAAGAGCAACACTGTGAATTACAGATGTGCAGGAAAGCCTTACAGCCACCTAGACAAATCCCCTCATTGTACAGATGAGAAAACTGAGGTCCAGAGAGGAGAAGGGATTGCCCAAGGCCACACAGCAAGCGAATGGCAAACTTAAGACTTAAAAATGGACATTGGACTCTGGGTCAAGTGACAGACAGAGAGACTGATGGAAAAGTGTGTGTGCAGGGGGTCAGCGTCCTACCCTCAGAAATACCCCAGCAAGAAGAGACGGTGCCTTCCCCACCCAGGCAGTGGGGCCTATGGAGATGGGAGGCCTCCAGCCCCCTGTCTCCAGGGCCTTCAGGCAGGGGGTGGTGGTTGGGACGGGCCAGGCGTACCTGGCCGTCCACGATGCCCGCCTCCTCCAGGGTGATCTCCGGCTGGGTCAGCAGCTCCCGGCCCTCGTGGCTGCCCATCTTCCAGAGGCGAGACTCCCGCTGTACCACCAGAAGCTTCTTTAACTCTGACTCCACGAACCCTGAGAGCCAGAGAGATGGGCATGGGACAGGCAGGAGCAGGGAGGAGCAACCTGCTGGGAGCCGGAGGAGGAAGAGGCAGATCTGGACCTCATGCCAGCCCTGTGCAGTCCCTGGTCACCCCCAGGAGAGCCCTTTCTTCTCCCATCACCTGGAGCCAGCCAGACACCACCTCCCCACCGCCTGCCTTCCCCAGGGAACTCACTTTCCATGGGCTCCCTCCTGCATCGTGAGGGTGAGTCCCTCTCTTGGAGAGACAAGCAAGGGGCAGACATCTGCCTCCCCTCTAGCCACTGACTCAAGAGCAAGGATCTGGAACCACCCAAACTGCCTGAGTTCAAGTCCTGGCTCTGCCCCCTACTAGCTGTGTGGCCTTGGACAAGTTACTTAACCTCTCTGTGCCTCAGTTTCCTCACTGTGAAGTGGAGATTATAATAGGACCTACCTCAGTTATGATGTGGTATTTCATGGAAAGTGCTTAGAAGAGGCTGGCTCGCAGTAATGGCTACGTAAATGTCAACAATGATTTCACCATATTATGGTCTTACCACTGAGCCATCTGCTCACCATGTCCTGGCAGCACAGGGGCTGCCCTGGGAGAGCAGACTCTTGGGGCACTGTCACAGCAGTGCGCGACGGGAAAAGCAGGGATGGAGGTGGCCACAGAAGGAGTTAGACTTCCGGGCTGGGAAGAGGTGGTGCTCGAGGAGCCGCAGCGCCAGTCACAACCCCCACCTCGCCCCCTCCCAAACCCTGAGGGAGGAAGACCCCCGCGAGACCTAACGTGGTCTCCAGCCCGGCCAACACAGTGGTCCCCCATCTCCGGCGGTCATCTTAGGTCCTCTGGTACCACCTGGTGGTGAGAACCGGTATCGCACCCGCGAGCCGCTGGCCAAAGTGGGGCTCCCTGGGCCTGCAAGTAAGTTGGGAGGGGAGGTGGGGGCGCCGCACTTACCCACGGTATCTGTTGACAGAAAGGTCTTATGCAGCGGTGACTGGAGAGTGACAGTGCCTGGGACACAGAGCTTGAATGAGCTGTCCTCTTCCTCCGTTTCCTCTTCCTCCCCTTTCTCCTCAGGGGGCAAGCCTTCCTTGACAGGAAGCTGAGGGCATGTGGGGCACTGAGCAGGTGAGGAAGGCGGGGCCCCCAGCCTGGAGCCCCACCCCCACTGCCAACCCCCAGATACAACAGAAAGCAGGAGAGAACAGCTCCCAAAAGGTCAAGAAAGGGCACTGCTCCCCCTAGGCCCGAGCCACATTTCCTGAGGCCCAGCCAGATGTGGGGAGGACCCCACTCAGGCTTCACACCCCTATTCCCCCAGCCTGGCCCCACAGACCTTGGCTGACTTCTGAAGCTGCTTGTACAAGGTGAGGAGGCGGTTCCAGGGGGTCGCCCCCACCTTCGAAGAGGCCAGCCTGAGGTCTCCTGTGAAGGGCCAGTGTCACTGACAGGCTGATAGCAATGGGCGGCGGCCCAGGCCCAGGAGGGCAGGGACATTGGGAGGGCTGAGCTGAGGTGGGGTGTCCTTGTTTTCTTTAGCAAATGCCTACTATGCGCTGGGCACAGTTCTAGGCACTTTACAAAGAACACCTCATTTGGGGCCGCCCGGTGGCGCAGCGGTTTAGTCCGCGCTTGGCAGCCCAGGGTTCGCGAGTTCGGATCCCGGGCGCCCGCCGACGCACTGCTTGTCAGCCATGCTGTGGCGGCGTCCCATATAAAGTAGAGGAAGATGGTCACGGATGTGAGCCCAGGGCCAGTCTTCCTCAGCAAAAAGAGGAGGATTGGCGACGGATGTTAGCTCAGGGCTGGTCTTCCTCACAAAAAAAAAAAAGAACACCTCATTTAATCCTTGCGACGACCCTCTGAGATAGGCACTATTATATTCCCATCTCATAGATGAAGAAACCGAGACACAGAAAGGTTGAGCAACTTGCCACTGTCACACAGCTCGGCACAGTGGAGTTGGGATTCGAACTCAGGCAGTCTGCCTCCAGCATTCCCTCAGACTGTCCTGTGTCCTTCCAGGCCTCACATCCCGCGGAGTCCTAGAGGAAGGGGGTCTATTTCTGGCACCTGCCCCATGCCTGTGGCCACCACACTCACCATCAAGAAGACACTCCTTCTCCTCCCTGGTGAAGGCCTCAGGGCTGACCTCCAGCGGCCCCACCGCCCTCTGCAGGCATCCTTGCTCCACCTCTAGGGCTCTGGCAAAGTGACTCCTGATCCCAAAGCAAAGTCAGGTGGGGCCCAGAGGTGTGGCAAAGGCCCTGAACCCTCCAACCCCTCCCAAGGCTCTCCCCCAGGCCCTGCTCAGCCCCCTCCACCCTCCTGCTCCCAACAGCACCCTGCTCTGCCCTCTGGGGTCTTCATCAGAGATGGGGGCTATCCCTCCCCGAAGGCAGGGTGGGGATGGGGGAGCAGAGAGAGAGGTGGGCCCCCTTCCTCACAGGGAGTGGGAACTAGGAGGGAGAGAGTGGGGAGGGAAGTGGGGTGGGGCGGGGCTCAGAAAGGAGCTGGGAGGCAGTGGGAGACTCTGGCGTGCTCCCTTCCCAGTCTCCAGCCTGTCCCCCTTTCATCTTTGGTGCCTCCATCCACCCGTCTCTGTCTCCTCCCCACACCCCCATCTCCAGGCTCCTCCCCACCCAGGTATCCAGTACCAGTCCTCTGCTCATCCGAGGACTTGCATTCCTGGACCCTCTCCAACCTGGGTCCTCCCATCTCAGGCCCATATCCTTCCCCCGCTTACATCCAGTACCTCCATCCCAGGCCCCTTCCCCCCAACCCCAGCCCAGCTCCTCACCTGTCTGAGGTCCCTGTGTCCCCTGAGGCCTCCCCTGCTGCTGCCTCCTCCTCCTCTTCCCTCCCCTCCTTTTCAGACAGGTTGTCCAGCACCTCCTGGCTTCCTCTGGGCAGGACTGACTTCACCTCCACACCCTGGGCCACGACTCTCAGGACATCCATGGGGGTGGGGGTCTGGGTCCCCATATCCCCCAGCCCTGAGGGACCGTGCCGTGGCATGGCCACAGAGAGGATGCAGGGCAGTGTGGTGGGCGGCCTGGGCTCCTTCCTCCCCACTCCCCGCTGGCGGTCTGCCATCAGGGGGATGGCATCGTGCTCTTGTGAGGGGCACGCCCGACCCCTTGACAGGGCCTTGTCAGAGCTTTTGGGGCTGCCTTTGCTCCCCCCCAGGCTACGGAAAAAGCGCAACATGGAGGAGCGGCCCAAAATTCGGGATCGTGGGGTTGGCGCTGGGGCCTCCATCCTGAGGGGACCCTGACTCAGAGGGAGGGGCCGTAGCAGCCACCCCAGGACCAACTGCTTAAGAACTGGAGGAGCTTTCAAATTAAAACCTCCAGTTGGAAACTTCCAGGAGTTCTAGAAGGCAAAGGTCAGGCAGGTGGGGGGAGGACTTGATGGGCGGGCTTAGTTGGGGACAGAAAAGGCAGGGGGTCGATGAGGCAGGGGAAGGAGGTATGGGAGCCAGACTGGGGGGTGGCTGGTGAGACTCCAGGACGCATGGGGGTAGGGGGCAGGCAGAGGAGGCTGGGCGAGCCAGGACCCCAAGAATGGAGCAGGTGCTCTTCAGGACTCTCTCCATCTGGCTTGTCCTTCTCTGGCTGTGGCTGCTTCTGTCCTTGAGAACATTCCTCCCCCTTCTCTCAGCATCCAGCTCGCCCGTGCCCAGGTGGTAGCACAGACCCCACTGTGTTTTCCTCTGTTTACCTGCCTGTCACCTTCAGGATTTTGTATCTCCAGAGACCACTGAGGTGCCTGGTGCACGTCTTGTCTTAATTGCTCGTTGAATCTCAACTTAGTGGTATTATTCCCCACGGCATCTACAGACCTGATTATAAACCCAGCTCGGGGACCTCGGGAGGGTCCCTTAAACCAGCTGAGCCTCTATTTGTTCATCTGCAAAATGAGTGTAGTCGACAGAACCTACTTCCAAGGTTTGTGAGGAGATTCAATGAGGCAATGGTTGCTTAAGTGCAGGGCACACAGCAGTGCTTAAGAAATGTCACCATCCTGACTTTTTTATTGCTATTGATTGATAGAAGGGAGGGAAAGATCAAGGACAAGGGCTGGGAATCAGGAGTAGGAAAAACAGTGGGGGAGGGGAAGTCATTCCGCCTGCAGGGCCCGAGGGTAGGGGGCGGGAGCGGCTCCCTGGGCCGGGTGAGCCCAGACCGCCCCCAGGCTTTAGGCCGGTGCATCTGTATCCGGCGGCCACAGAGCAACTTCCTCTAGAGGGAGCTGATTGGAGCCGGGAGCAGCCGGCACCTCTATGATCGCCGAAGCCTGGCGGGTCCCCAGGGCCACGCCAGGAGAAGCAGAGGCTGCATCCAGACACCAGGAATTCACTGACGCCCGTTCCTGGAAGCCAGGCCTGGGCACCATACCCCTGGGAGCAGCCGCTGGCCTCTCAGGATCTCCGGCCTCGGCCGTGCTGAGCTGTCCCGGGCCTGGGCCGGGGTCCGGGCAGGTAAGTCAGGAGGATCCTGCCCATCCTCCTTGCTCTCGGCAGTCCCAGGCCCAGGGTGGGGCAGGGAGCCCGCAGGGAGTGGGGTGGGGAGGGGGAGGCCTCGAGGCTTGCCTGGGCAGCTCCTGCTGGGGGCCCGATCCAGCCAGGGCTCCCTCTGGCTGCTCCTCAGACAGCTTCCCCTCTCGCCCCGGCCCTGGGTGCCAGAGAATCGGGTGCCAAAGAACCAGGTCCTTTAGCGGTCTGGGGGATGGGAGTGGAGGTCAGAGCCAAGGTCAAGGGCAGGGGGAGAACTTGCACGGCGCTTCCTGCTGCCCCAGGAGCCCTAGACTGAGTGGGCAGCCCAGCCAGGCATCTCCCTCTGGGAACATCCTGGGCCTAGCAAGTGGAGTGCAGTGGACTCCCCTTACCAGGAAGTCAGACCACTTGGACGGGGGCAGGGGGAGGCCCCGGTGGGCATAAGGTCTCTGGCCCTGGGGGGCCGTTCGGAAGCTCCACCGGCTCCCTGGTAGTGAGCCCCTGTGGTGGTGGAGGGAGCCGGGAGTGCGGTCAGCATCCTTGGGCCCCGCTGTCCCGGGGGTGCGGCGTTTCAGGGACTGGGGGAGAGGGAAGAGCAACTTGATCTGGAAGGAACTGCCAGGATGGGAGTGTGCCTGGCAAAGGTCTGTTTTACTGAGGCCGAGTGCCCAGGGGTGAAGGGGGGTCTGCCCTCTCCCTGTCCTGCCCTGAGAGGGTGGAGGGGTGGAGAACTGAGTGCACAGATGGTCCTGCCCTCCCCCACTCCTTCTCTTGGGTCACTTTCGAAAATGGCCCCAGGCCTGAGAGGGAGGCAGGCGGGGGCACACAGGCCCTCCCAGGGAGAAGGGGGCGGCTGTGTCTGGCCCAGGGTGGGGCTGTGCCCTCCCCAGGGATGGGAGGAGGGGTGCTTCTTGCCTGGGTGATGGAGGCAGCTTTTGGGTGGAGGGGAAATGAAGGGGGTGCAAATTGAAAGTGAAACAGCTTATGTCCAGGAAATACTCCCTCTGTCAAGGGTTCATAGAGCAGATCGAGGCTGCAGCCAGGACCGGGCGAAGAGGGAGACAGGCTGGGACAGGCGAGCAAGGGGGTGGTGGGGAGTACACGTGTGAGGCAGGCTAGGCGGCTGCAAAGAAGAGGGCCCTGGCTCTTGAGGGCTTCCTCAGCTCACTGCAAGACAGGAACGGGAAGAGTACAGGCCAGACGTAAATAGGGAAAGTTGCCCTGGATAGGACACCCTCTGAGGTCCACAAACCGGAAAATAAATCTTCAATGAGTGTTGAGTAGATGGACTCATGGAAGTTCAGATAACCATCCTGACTCCCTGACTAGCAAGGTGGCCTCAGGCACTAACCTCTGTGCCTCGCTTTTCCCATCTGTAAAGTGGGTATGTGATGCTTACCTTGCTGGGTTAATGTGCGTTTTCAGTGTCCAGCACCCCCTGGGGAGTGCTCACACGTGGTAGAAGTATACCATAGGCGCTCAGGAAATGTTTGAGGCTAACAGGCCTGAGTTGGAAAACAGGTGTGCTTTGACAAGCTAAGGGGAAGTGGGACCTTCGAGGATGGTCTTCATGGGTCATTGGCTGGAAGGTGGCAAGCCTGCGGTAAGCGTGTGCTGGGTGGGGTGCAGGAGGCCCCAGGAGCAACTGAAAGAACCCCCAGCCTCTGAAACTAGCCTCGCTTGCCCAGGAGTGACATGAAATATGACTTGAGATCCACTCACCACTGCCGTGGCCCCTCCTCCCGGAGGCCTGGCTGCCAGGTACAGATCCCTGGGTGTGACTCTTGGCTGCCTTGCCTCTCACGCTCAGTGTCCCTGGAAGGGTTGCCAGTGAAATGCTCTCCAAGTTCTGATTCTACCAGCAGACTCCACAGGGACCCAAAGTGGTGAAATAAAAGTGGCTGGACTAGGACTGTGGGGTCTTTTGGGAGTGGGGGCCCCCTCCCTCCTGTGTGGCTGTGGGAACCTGTCATCAGTGACCCCTGCTCGTCCCCATCTCTGCTTTTTCTCACCCATCCCCACAGGCTAACACTGTCCTCTACCGGGACCTGAAAAATGGCGTCTGGGCAGGGCCCAGGTCCTCCTGGGCAGGAGTGCGGAGAGCCTGCCCCGTCCTCCACTTCGGGTAAGGGCCTTTCTACCCCTCACCCATCCCATAATCACCAGGGCCGTCCGTGAGGGTGGAGAGAGCAGAAGGGGACAGGGTCAGCCAGGACTTACGGGCAGGCTCTCCTGCCTCAGTTTACTCACCTTGGATAAAAAACAAGTCTCTTCCCACCCAATGCAGGTGGCCCGGTGGCCTCAGAAGCTAGAGTTTGGTCAAGGTTAAGCCCTGGGATTGGGGAGGGTGCAGACGCTGGGAGAGGCCAGGGAGTGAGCATGGGGTGGGCACAGCGCCATCCCAGGGCAGCGGGGCAGGATGGGGGAGGGTGGAAAGAAGAGCGGGGTGTGGCTGGCCTATCCCTGCCAGAGGAGAAATAAGGAAGTAAGTTGGCTTGTCACCGAATCAGGTCTGCTAAACGGGGAAAGCAATTGTTGGGGAGGAAGTAAGATGGCTGCCCTTCTTCCCTCTTCCAAGGGGACCATCGGGAAGTCTGCAGCCCACAGCGCACTACGGGCTGTTCCTTGAACTTTGGGGTCAGGTCCCAGGTCTGTTCTTATTTCCCTATGTGACTTTTATGGCCCCACATTCCCTAAGCCATAAGGGCCGGGTCCCTTGTACATGCTAAAACAAACTTGGGGGCCCAGATGCCTGGGATTACAGCCTGGCTTCACTGCTCATTCTAGCTGTATGACCACGTGCAAGTTACATAAATATCCCATGCCTCAGTTTCCCCAACTGTAAACTGGGGATCACCTACTTCGCAAGGCTGTTGTGAAAATTAAATGAAAAGTGCCAGAAGAATGCCCTGCACAGAGTAAGCACCAGGTGTTAATCGAGGGCTAGAGCAGGGACACTTCTGTCCACGGGCAAGGACAGCTGTGGCGGTGCAGGAGAGTGGCCCATCCACCAGCCCTGACTCCCTGACTCCGGCTTTGATCCTCAGAGGAGCAGGTAGCCCGGGACACGGAGGAGGTTTTCCGCAGCTACGTTTTTTACCGCCATCAGCAGGAGCAGGAGGCCGAGGGCGCGGCTGCACCCGCCGACCCAGAAATGGTCACCTTGCCCCTAGAACCTAACAGGTGAGCGGCAGCCCCCTGGGCCCACAGGGTCACCTTCAGGGAGGCGGAGGCTCACACGGGGTCACTGTGCAGGTCTTGGGAGCTGGGGAGGCGTGGGGGGTCTTGTCCCTTTCCCATTGGTGCTCCCTTTTCATTGTGGGCTCCCACCCCCATGCGGGGCCTTGCACCCTTTCTAGCACATGCCTGCCCCTTGACCCTGGGCCCAGCCCTCATGTGCGAGAACACTGGCAGGGCCTCCAAGGAGGGGCACCCAAGGCCAGAACCCCCTCGCCGTGAGCCCAGGCCCCAGCCCTGACCACCTGTCTGCTCACCCGGTGCCTCCCGTTCCTCCAGCACCATGGGGCAGGTGGGGCGACAGCTCGCCATCATTGGGGACGACATCAACCGGCGCTACGACTCGGAGTTCCAGATGATGCTGAAGCACCTGCAGCCCACGGCAGAGAACGCCTATGAGCTGTTCACCAAGATCGCCTCGAGGTAGCCGTGGCCACTGCCTCCCTGCTGCGCGGTCACCACCACTCTGTGCCCTGCCCGTGGGATGGGAGACACACGCTTCTCTGTCAGTGTCAGGAGACATGTTTGCTGTCCCCGTGTCTGTTGTTAACTCACGCATTGTCTTGGCCCCGTCTTTCTCTCTCTGTGTCCCTGACTCCTCATCGTTTGTGCATAAACTCCCAGCTCTTGTGAGCGCTGGCACAGAGGACCTGACCTCGGGTTAGATCAGGACTGTAGAGGGGTCTGGGTGGGGATGTCCCCAGAGCTGCCCAGCCCAGCTGGGACACAGCTGTCCTGATTTGGGACCACATTTCACACCAAAGATGAGAAGGTGGCTACGCTCTACCAGGTCCTGGAAATGGATTGTGCTAGATGCTATAATCTGGCATCCGGAAGGCAGTCTGAGGTGGTGTTTAAAGAGACCAAATGCCTGGGTCAAATCTCAGCTGTGCCACCTACTGGCTTTGTGAAACTTTCTAGCCCTCAATCTCCTCCATCCGTAAAATAGGGGAAAAATGCTTAGAACGGCATCCACACTTCAAGGTGTTAGCTGTTGTTACCATCCGGGTTAGGGAGGCGGGTCTGAGGGTAGATTTGAAGTTGGGGGTGAAGATAGGAGCAGACAGATTTAGAATTAGTGCTCACAGCCGCAACGTCCTGCCCCTGTCCTTAGAGGCCACCCCCCACCGGGCTGTGATTCCAGGACCTGTCCTAACCTCCTCTTCTGTCCTTTTCTCTCTGCTGTCCCTCGGGCTGCCAGGCCAGCAGCAACACCCACAGGTAATCTCCTGCTGCCTCCGCCCGCTCGCTCTGCTCTCTGCCCTCTCTGTGCCCCCTCGCGCCTGCACCACTGGGGCCACACCCCAGCAGCAGCAGCCCGCTCATGTGCCCTCTGAGCTTTCTCCTTTCACAGAGACACAGGCTCTTCCCAAATCGAGGCCAGGCTGGGGCAGCCTCTGCCGCCTTGATTCACAGCTAAGCCATTTTGCTTTCTAGCTGGGAGAGAGGTGGGGGTCCAAGCGGGGGGAGGGAAAGCAGGCTGAAGGGCCTCCTGGGGGGAGTCTCAACTAATGGAGTCGGATGCTTTGCCCATAGCCTGTTTGAGAGCGGCATCAACTGGGGCCGAGTGGTGGCTCTCCTGGGCTTCGGCTACCGCCTGGCCCTGCACGTCTACCAGCGCGGCCTGACCGGCTTCCTGGGCCAGTTGACCCGCTTCGTGGCCGACTTCATGCTGCGTCACTGCATTGCCCGGTGGATCGCGCAGAGGGGCGGCTGGGTGAGTGCCCAAGCATTGGCAGCCACCTCCCCGCTGCTGAGGCTGTCTCCCCTCTCAGCCCCAACCCAGTCCCAGAGGGCTGTAGATGCTGCCAGTCCCCTATGACCACTCTGTCTCTCCTGGCAGGTGGCGGCTCTGGACTTGGGAAATGGCCCCATCCGCAATGTGCTGATAGTTCTGGCTGTGGTTCTGCTGGGCCAGTATGTGGTACGAAGATTCTTCAAGTCATGACTCCCGGAGGGACCCTTTTGGGATCCCAGCAGAGACCCCTGCCTGGACTTCAGCCAAGCCTTCTCTCTTCACCCCCTCCCCTGCAGGGGTCCCCCCGTCAAGTGTACAGAAGCTTTAGCAAGTGGGTACTCCAGCTTTGGAGGGTCCCTGCCCAGGGGTCAGTCAGGCTTTAGGGGCGCCCCAATTGCATGGTGCTAATGGGCCCCATCCTGTCAGACAGGGGCTGTAGCCTCCTCCTCAGCTCTCTGGGACCCCCTCAGCCCTCTCTGCTGAGCTTTGGGGAGACTGATAACTTGGGGAAGCAAGGGGCTGGGAGCCCCTTCTCCCAAAGAAGTTGTTAATGGTTTTAGCTTTTTATAATACCCTTGGGCGGACCCTCCCCCCATCCCCACTACTCTGTCCAAGCCAGGATGTCTGGGGTGTGGGGGTTAGCGGGCCTCCCCTGTGTTCCCTAGGACTCAGCTGTTCTGGAAGGTCAGTTGAGAGCTGGGCCTGGAGCCCAGTCCTGGCCCTTCCTAAACATCATATCCCCCAGGAACAGGACTGTGTGGGGCTGGGGGATGAGTTCCTGCTCAGCTCTCCCTGCTCCCACTCCCCCCACCCCATATTGCCTTTGCAGTTGGACTCTCAGGGATTCTGGGCCTGGGGTATGGAGTAGGGGTGCAGACCAGAGCTGTCTGAACTTCTCTGGCACCCTCCAGCCTGCCTCCTGAGCGCCTCAGTTCTCTCCCTTCTCCTCACCTATCACCCCTTGCTTCCAACCCATTCACTACAAGTGAAGGCTGCCCCGACCCCACACTCCAGATAAGGAAGCAGGGGCCTTGCGTGAGTGGAGTGCTGAGGCCCCCTCCTTGCCCAGACTATAGGGTTTAAGACTGTGGTTTGTTATTGTCAGGGAAGGGGGTAGGGAGCTCATCTTGAGGTTTCTGAGTGAGAGAAGGGCTAGTAACATCACTAGGAACCCCAGGGTTGGGATCCTCCCTCATGGCCTGGGCACAGTGTAATCTGGGGGTGTGGGTGGGGAACTGTGAATACTTGAACTCTACCCTCAACCCCCCACTCTCTACACTCCTCACCTGCCCTAAGCCCCTCTTGTGGGAGGGGAGTACCTTGTCTATCTTGCACAGCCTAGGGGGAGGGGAGAGAAGTTCTTGATTAAGCCAAATGCGGGGAGGGGATGCAGATGGAGCCCACTGTCCACCCCCCACCCACTGAGTGTGTCTGAAAATAAACTGCAATCCCCCCCACAACTGCTTGGTAATTTTTGTGTTGACTGCTACCCCTCTCCATCAGGCTGGATTGGGGGAACCTGGGTGTGCCTGACATTCACCTGGTTTATTCCTGAACAAGGTCTCATCTTGGGCCTCCAGAATCCTGTGGAGAGCTGGGTATGGTTCTCCAGACCCCTAGAGGGCCTTGGCTCCTCCCCCTCTCTCTAGCCCCTTCTCCAGGCAATTCCCTCATCTCTTTGGGTTCCAGGCAAGTTTTCCACTCTCTTAGGAAGTCAGGGGACCCCAAACGGTTGAACTTTGGCTGCAGAATGGTGGAGCAGCTGCACATGTCTGGGGGCCCTCACAGGCCACCTTAGGCCTGGCCTGAATCCTCTCCCTTGGGCCATCACCCACCCTGGCCCAAAAAGCCCTTCTCCCCCATGCTTGGCTCCACCCGGGACACATTGTCCCAGCTCCCTCTTCCCGATGTCTCCCACAGCTAGCACACACACACAGGGCTTTTCATTCTCCTTTTGTGCTGCATGGGAGTCCCTATGGGGAGGCAGCCAGGGTTGATAAAAATAACAAGCGTGGGGGCGTTTAAATGTTCCAAAATCTACAAAGTCTTTCCAGTCCTGGGCACCCTGGTCTGTGTTTCTGACACCCTTCCAAAATGGTCACATGCAAGTCCTAAGGGACTCGGGTTTCGTTTTCACCTCCTGAGGGCGTCTTGCCAATCCCCTTGCCCCTCGGACCTGGTCTTCAAAGAGTCCGCGCACAGACGCAGTCATGGAGGGGGGCCTGGCAGCAGTGGTGGCTGGAACAGTGGTGGCTACAAGGCCCCCCGCGATCTCCTGCAGGAAAAGCTCATAGACAACATTTGTGGCACATACACTATGCACCGGGCTTCACGCTGAGAATGTTACCATCCAAGCCCAATCAGTAGGTAATACAGCTGGTGACCCGGGGGGAGGAGGGGGACTCAAACTCCCACTTTACAGACAAGGAAACTGAGGTACCTGCCCAGAGTCACCAGGTAGGAAAGGGCGGGGAGCTGGCACTTGCCACCAGGATGCTGGTTCCAGGTTTTACATGGAGGCTGGAAGGATGGGAGCTGGCGCCGTTGGTCTCAAGCACAAGCCCGCTAAGGGGTTAGGTGGGGAGGGGGTGTAGGTCACCTCTCCACCCCCGTGTGCAGCCCGCAGCGCAAAGGCGTGACCCCACTGAAGACGGCTGGAAGTGGGCTGGCTGCCAGGGTCCAAGATGGCGGCCGCCGCATCGGGCACGCAAGCGTGCCCTCTTGTGGGAGGGGCCTCCGGGCGCACCTCCCGCTCCGTGCCGCCGGGTTTGGAGGCGGAGGCCTTCGCCCTAGAGCAGATGCTTCTAGGGCTGGAAGGAAGGCGGGTGGGTGGGTGGTGGCAGGAGCTGTGACCTTCTCTGCCCCTGAAAGAAAGGAACTGGAACGCTATGCTGAAAGGCATGGGGAGCCCCAAGTGGTTTTGGCCTGTGTCTAGCCCAGCCCCTTCCATCCCACCCTCTATTCTGCCAGGATGACGTTTCAAAAACCAAAATCTGAGCGCATTCCGGAGTTGCCGAAACCAGGGCGTGAGAAGTTAGGACAGAATAAGGTAGGGCCTGTGGGGTACAGGGAGTAGATAGGTTCTGCAAGTATTAAGGAAGTTAAATCAAATTCTCAAAATTTGTGGTTCTTCTGAAATTGAAGCTTCGTTTTCACCAGAGGTCTAGATTCCTCAGTCTGTGGTGCCCCTGGGCTCGGGCAGTCCGGCCATGGGAAAGGAGCACGTTCAGGTGTCATCTCACTTTCTTGCAGTGTCACTGTAAACACCTGCCCTGCCTTGTACCCAGCACCTCCCCGCCCCCACCCCACAGCTTACCTTCTTATGTTTGCTTTTTTCACCTCCGAAGAAAGTTTATTTTAGGTCACTGGGTGTCCATCCAAGTGAGAAAATCCTTCCTTTGCCTAAACCACTCAGTAAGTTGTTTGAACAAGTTTTTAATAACTTAACTATCTGAATGCCATTAAAATAAATTGAAATTAATTCATTAGTTAATTAAAATAAATAAAACCACCATATCCTGCTCCAGTTGTACGCACCTCAGATGTAAAGGCCCTGACAAAGACACTTGTAAAATGAGGACTTAGGGATTTTGTTCAATCTAAGCAGAACAGATGTTCATAATCCTCTGTGTGTGTGTGTGTGTGTGTGTGTGTGTGTGTGTGAGAGAGAGAGAGAGAGGGAGGAAGAGGGAGAGGGAAAAAATGGAGTTACCAAAGATTGCTGTAGGTGTCCAAAGGTAAGGGATCAGAAAATCAGCAAATTGGGACGTGTTCACCAATTGCTGGACACAGAAAAGGTGAACACCAGACTACTGGGATATAAAAGATGGGGAAAGAGGGATTCCGCCCACCAGATAAGAGAATGAAAAGCAGCGGTCTGGCCTATTGAGCACATGGCTGGAAGTAGATCTCCGGCAAATTGTATGAATGATCCGGTAGGGGGGCATCCTCATGAGACCAAGATCAGCTAATAGACTAATATGGGCAGAAACTGCTTTTCTGATAAAAATCACTTCATATCTGAGGGGACTAAAGCCACAGAATCTCCTTCCACCTGGTGTGTGGGATTTGGCAATGGATGACTCTGAGGATGTGAGCGTGCGCATGTGTCATCTGTAGAGTAACATTTGAGTGGGCATCGATTGTTGAAATCAACCTGGAAATCAGTATTCCTCTCCACTTCTCTCAGCTCTTCCTTTGTAACCCCGGAATCACTCCTGCTGCCCAATGCCTCTGCTTGTTCCAGCTTTAGCTAAGAACACAGTATGAAGACAGTTCGTCAAAGTCGTCTGCTCCATCACATCACACAGTGAACCTACTTTGCAGAATTCACGGCACAGACTTTTGTGATGATTAGCTGCTGGCCTAATTAGGAAGCTGGGCTCACCAACCTCCTCCTGTTTTCACCTGACCTCTCTGACCTGACCTCTGACCCTACTGAGAGCAACTTCTCCAATTCATTTCCTGGCAGATGGCTAGGCTTCCTCAAGATTAAGAACATGTTCTTGCTAAATTCTCGGGAGGACCACACCAGGGAACGGCAGGGGGAATTTGGCATGTCCAGCCTCTCTGAACTGTATTTGTTGTAACTCAGAGTGCAAGGGAGGGGCTGGGCTGGGCTTGGGGATGTGGGTTCCCATGTCTGCTGAGAAAGAATGAGGTTTCCAGGAACCTGAGTAACATTACCACCAGGGTGTGTGAGAAGGGCTGTGTGCAGGATAAAAGCCAAGTGCTATCCTGGTAAGGGGGTGGGAGAATCCCCTTGTGATGTGTAGTGTGATGGACAAGATTGTCTTCACATGACCTTGGACTTTTGGTACTGGTTCAAGACAAGGTTGACATAAGGGAAGCCATACTATAGAAAAGAAACTCTATTGTAACTTTGAATGACCTCTGATTAACTAGCCTAGACATGCCCTGTGGATTTTATGGCCCCTCCCAGCTGCTATAAGTTGATAACTTTGTTCTTTTGAGTTCCTTAGACATGTGATGACCCCCTAGCAGAGTCTATGCTGACAACCATCATCAAGGACAACTAAGAGATGAGGGCATAGGGCGTTGCTCTGTTCTCTGCATATCAAGTAAAACAAAAGACTGCCAGGAACTAAGACTAGATAGATGCCCCACCCTGAGACCAGATGCCTCCCCCACCTGGAGAACAGCCCCCTATATAACTGGCCTGTAGTCTTTGTTCTGTAAGATGGTTCTTTGAGACACTAGTTGGCCATCTTCCCCCTTGCTAGCAAGCTGTAATAAATCCCCTTTCTTATCCACCATCTTGCCTCTTGATGATTGGCTTTTGTCTTGTGCCCTTTGTGCGGTGACACTTTCATGCTGGGTGGCCTGAACAATGGGCTAGCTAAGAGTAGGCCCTTTTCCTTCTCCTAGTGAGAGGGGCCACACCCAAGTTCAGCTTACCACGGGACTGGGAGCTATTCCAGTATTCTGAGTATTCTGTGCCCTCTCCCTGGCCAGCTGGCCACACAGTACTATCCACAGGCCCGAGGTGTCCACGTACTGGCATCCTCAGACAACTCCTGTAATGGGCTGGCAACCCAAGTTCGGACTGCGTGGTGCCAAGTAGCCTGGTGTTCCTCCATTGACAAGGCTGCTTTCTCATGCCAGCTGCAGACAAAGGCAGGTGATAGCAGGAAGGCCCATCTGCAGGAATGCACGCTGGAAAGCAGACCCAGCTACTGCCGCCCTGGCTCGCCTCCCATGGGATGAGAGGTGGGTCGGGGGGCCCACAGCTGCTCCTCTTCCTATTGACCTCCTTGTTTTTTCTTTCCCCAGTAAAGCTGTAAAGGAAAAACACACTCCTGTTTTCTGCGTACTCACAGCACTGCTGTCACTTCTGGCCACCAGTGTGTGGGGGTGTTTCCCACACCAAGCAATTCTATGACACCAGCTGGGTGTCCTACAATTTAACTCAATTCTGACACCATCTTCCTGGACATAGTGTCAGATCCCACAGGTTAAGGGCCCAGCCCCTCAAGACTGCTCCCCACCCACCCACATCAGACACCAATCTCAAGTCCAGGTTGTCACCTGTGCTTCTGACCCACTGGCTATAGATCAGAGGATCCAACAACCCCTCCAAAGTTTCGATTAATTTGCTAGAACACCTCACAGAACTCAGGAAAACAGTTGACTTGCCAGATTACCAGTTTATTACAAAGGATATTAAAGGATACGAATGAACGAGATGAAATGAAGAGATACTTAGGTGAGGTCTGGAAGGGTCCAGAGCACAGGAGCTTCTGTCCCCATGGACAGAAGGGTGTGTCACCCTCCTGGCAAGTGGATGCATTCTTGTTCACCAACCCGGAAGCTCTCCCAAGCCCCATAGTTCAGAGATTCTTATGGAGGCTTCATTACATAGGCATGGCCGATTAAATCATTGGCCACTGGTGGCTGATTCCACCTCCAGCTTTCCCTTCCTCGGAGGTGTGGGGGGGGGCCCTGGAAGTTCCAACCCTCTACTCAAGGTTGGTTCCCCTGGCAACCAGCCCCATCCTTAGGGACTTTCCAAAAGTCACATCATTAACATAAATACAGGTGTGGTTGAAAGGGGCTTATTATGAATAAGAAAAGGCAGTTTTACATGTCACTTTTATCAGGAAATTCCAAGGGTTTTAGGAGCTCTGTGCCAGCAACAGGGATGAAGACCAAATATATATTTCTTATTATAAATCACAATATCAGAAAAACCTATTCCCATGCTATGTGATGCTGGGAATTTGTCTCCCACCTGAGTGCCTGATGGGGAGACCCAGAGAGGTTTGTCCAGTGGGAGAGGTAACTTGGAGAGGGTGGAGGAGGGAAAGCTGGGGGCCGAGAGGTTCGGGCCAGGAGACTACTCGTCCAGTCTCAATGAACTTCTCTTCCTTGCTGCTCAGGGCCCTCCTTGGCACCACGGCTTCATGCCGTAGAGCCTCCCTCTGCTCACAGCTGCCCTGTGTGAGACTCCGCTCACTGTTCACTCCTCCTCTCCCCATCTCTGATTTCCCATCCCCACCCCAAGGCCCTGGGGTGTATTCTGAGTGTTCTAAATTTGGTAATGGTCCTTCCTTGGGTCCTGCCTAGCTCAAATCATCCCGGGCACACCCCCCCCCCCCCCCCCCCCACCGAACAGGCTTCACAAAACATTGTCTTCGTCACGTCGCACCTCCACTTAAAATCTACGAGATTCATTATACTCAGCACATTCACCTCCTCTTCGCTGATCCCCAGTGGAGGCACTGGAAAGTCAAAGGCTCTGTCCTCAGGGAGCTTACACTTCAATGGAGGAGGCATCAAGCAGTGATGATGACCCAGGGAGAAGTGTCAGGGAAGCATGGGGGCCGTGGGCTTCCAGGGGAGATGCACCAAGCCTGGTCTGGGGGCGATCCAGGGAGACTTCTCAGAGGAAGAAACAAACTCATCCTGACAGACATGCACTTGAGACCTTCTCAATGGCTTTCCAGCTTTTTTCTTACTCCTACCAAATGGTCCACTTACCACTCTGTTGTCTTCAGAGCTCCTCCCACTTTCTCCCTGTTCCCCAACCCACATTTAACAGGATCTGCTCCACACCTGTAATGTCGCCCGCACCATCTCTTTTGTTTGTTTCAATGTGCTACTTCATCCCTTAACATCCAAAGGGCAGCAGGATATGCCACCCCAAAATATGCCACTTAAGTATATTTTGAGCTGTAGGCACTTGAAAAATAGCAAATGCAGGGAGAAGCTTTTCTCAATTCCCCTTATCTGCCTAAAGACAGATCTTCCAAAAGGAACTCATTGATCATAGATCCCTCCCCAGGAGTTTCGTCAACCACGGAAGGTTGACCCCTATCCCCTGGAGAAGACTAGAAGTCCACATCACACCCAGACAAACTTTGTCACAAACTATCATGTCTCCCATCTATTCTTCTAAGGGCCAATTCATCTTTCCTAAAAATTATTTACTCTCCCTAAGAGGCCTACATAACCCCTCCCCTTTCCCTGTTAAGATGCTATTTAATCCTGCATTCTAAGCCATGTCAGGGAGTTACTCATTTTTCTCTGAGTATCCCCCATGATTACGTGAGGTATACATGTTGTAAACTTCTGTTTTTCTCTTGTTAATCTGTCTGTTAATACAGGGATCTCAGCTAAGAAAGCAGAAGGGGAGAGGGAAAATGATCTTTCCTCCTCTACACATCCAGTGCTAATTCCTTCTCTACCAGGAAGCCTTCTGTGACCACCCTTCCAACTCTGGGTCAGTCTCTCCCTCCTCTCACTTCAGTGCCCCGATTCACTCATTTGACAGTCGATGGTGTGGGGGATCAGAATTGGCCACCTCAGGATATGTCTCTTTACCTTGCTCTGAAGGAGGCATTGACCTTCACCCCCCCCCCCCCGTACACACACACACACACACACACACACACACAACTGTCTAAAGGGATTTGGGATGGAAGGCCTGTCTCTGGGACGGGCCATCACCTTGGATAACTCTGGGTATCAATAGACTGGGAGGGTCTTTGCTCTGCCCCTTCCTATCAAAGTTCTGTTTACATTTGCAAGGGAAATCTCCATTTGTAAAGGTATCTCCTTCTCTGTACTGGGAAGGGGGGTGGATGACCTCATCTCTAGAAACTTGTCAGTGTGGAAGGCAAGGCCTTAAATCTGCATAATAACCTTACTGTGCCTTTCTGGTAATCTTCCGTAGCTGACCCAACCCCCCAAAAATCCTCATTTTTCTATATAAGAGGAGAATCTCTGCCATTTTGTCGAGAGATACTCAGTTTCCTCGGGTCTCTCCCATGTATACATGTGATAAAGCTTTGTTTGATTTTTCTCCTGCTATTCGGCCTCATGTCAATTTAATTTGTAGCCCAGCCAGAAAGGACCCAGAGTGGGTAGAGAATGTTCTTTTTCCCCTTCAATGGCTTGTCCAGTTAGGAAGAACATTTCACTTTAAGTTTTGGGACCTGAGTATAAGTCTTAGGTCTGTCTCTTATATAGCTTTTGGGCCAGTCCCTCTAATATGAAAGCAAATGAGAATTCATGCTTTCTTTCATTCATTCAACAAACACTTATTGAGTACCATGAAGCCTCTATAAAGCCAAATGGAATGGAAGGTCTTAGGAATCAGCTCTCGTATTTGTGCTTGTCATGTATATGATTTGAGGGTAGGAATTCTGAGTTTTATCTATTGTATTTTGTTTATCAGTACTGCTAATCAAATAATAGGCCCTCATTGTAATCTTCAAAAATATTTTATTAATAGAATAGCTAGAACTTGTTGAGCCTTTATTATGTGTCTAGTACCGTACTGTACCCCTTACAAATTTTATCTTGTTTAATTTTCACAAGTTTATGAAGTATGCACATTTAGCAGATAAAGAAATTGAGGTTTAGAGGGGCTAAGTAACTCTCCCAGAGTGTAAGTGATGAGCCAAGACTTTAGCCCAAATCTGTTTTATTCTAGAGGCTGTGATTTTTCTGAATTCTATGATCTTTACCATTATGTTACTCTGCTTTCTTTTTATTATAACTGGGAAACATATTTATTGTGGAAAATAGAGAAAAAACCCAAAATCACCATAACTCGCTTTTCTCAATATTTTGTATAGTCCATTTCCAATCTTTTAAAAATGTACATACATATTCAATAACTATGTGTCAGTTAATTATTGCTGTGTAACAAACTACCCCAAAACTTATCAGCTTAAAACAACCACCATCCTCACAGCCAATGCTTCAACTGGGCAATTCTGCTGCTCTGGGCCAGGCTTGGCTGCTCTTGGTCGGGTTCACTCATATGTTTGTGGTCAGCTGGCAGGTCAGCTGAGGGCTGGCTTGTCTAGGATAACCTCAACTGGGACAACTCAGCTTTCCTCCATATGTCATTCACGTCCCTCCAGGGGGTTAACCTGGGCATGTTTTAAGCATGTTCTCATGGTGACCACAGAGAAGCAAGAGAAGAAACAGAAACACACAGATCACTTGTTCAAACTTCTACTCGTGTCAAGTCTTCTAACGTCATCATCATCGTAATGGCCAAAGCAAGTCACGTGGCCAAGCGCAGATTCTTCAGGAGAGTGGGGAGATACATTCTCTGCTGTTATGAAAGGAGTTGCAAATTCGCAGGACAAAGTGTGTGGATATAGGGAAGCGTGAAAGATTGGAGCTGTCAAAGCAATCAATCTACCACGGTCTGCCCCATGGCCACAATTATTTACGTTCTCCCTCCATACAAAATATGCTCACTCTTACTCTAGGACCCCCAAAGACTCATCCAGTCATGACATTAGACTCAGGATCTCATGATCTGCATCAAGTCTGGATGTGGCTCTTGAATGAAACACCTATGATCTAAAGACAAGTTACCCCACACACACCCAAAATACAATGGTGAGTCAGGGACAGAATAACCATAATAGACACTCCCTTGAAAAAGAATAAGGAGGAACAGAGGCATGTGGCAGTCACTGGTCCAGAGCACTTCTGAAATCAGATGTGCAAATCCAGCCAGGTCCCCCTACCTGGCGATGGGGACTAGTCCTTGATTAGACCTGGTTCTGCTCCCTCAGAGTGGCCCCCCAGTCCACTGTTCTCCGTGGCTTTTGGCTCCCCCAAGTCTGAGGCATCTTTCCTTTTCCATCATGTTCCTTGCCTTCATCTGAAGAAACAGCCTTCTCAGCTTGCTTCCTCCTGATGGAAAGTAGGCAGCCCAGAGGCCTTTATACAAGTTGAACAGTCTCAGTCCCAATTTGTCAAGACTAGCAGTGTTTTAGAGGGTACAATGCCCTTAAAAACGTTGGAGTTCTATATATCTGATTGGATTCCACTTCATGCACCAAAGCCACATCCAAATTCTCTTGAGACACGCTTCTCTGTTGACTCAGTCTCTGGGCTGTGTCAGGATGCTGTGGGGGTAATGCCTTAAAAATTCTAGAAGTCCTTTGTCCAGCCGAGAAGGTCTACCAGGCATTGCCCTGATTTTTTTCAGAGGACTTAGCAGTCTTCAGCCACACGTTTGGGGCCTTTTCTCACTTTCATAACCTTTTACTGACCTAAGAGGCTGGGAATGAGAGTTTTATTTTCCAACCCAGAAAATTCTGCCCCCTTCACATTTCCTCCAAATTCTGCTTACACATTGAGTCTTCCTTTAACTCATCTCTTTCGCATAACACTTTATCAAACACAGATAGTAGGAGCCGGCCGACATGTTTAACATTCTGCCCGGAGATTCTTTGCTCAAGTCCGCAAATTCATTAGGTACGTTTTCTATCACAGGTGACAGTTTTACCAATTGTTTTGCCACTGCATAACATGGGTGGCCATCACCCCACCTTCCTTAACACGTTTCTCACTGTCTTCCAGCCTCCCCTGCCACCCAGTCCCAAAGTCAATGTCACATATTTTAGGTTTTTGTTATGGTAGCACCCCCACTTCTGGTACCAATTTCTGTATCTGTTAGCTATTACTGCATAACAAACAACCCCAAACCTTAGTGGTTTAACACAATAATCAATTTCTCACAGCCGATGGTCAACTGAGCAGTTCTGCTGATTTAGAATGAGCTTGCTCATGCAGGTTTAGTTCATCAATGGGTCTAGCTGGGAGCTGACTGGTCTAGGATGGCCTCCACTGGGATAACTTGGCTCTCTTCCATGTGTCTCTCTCACATCCCTCCAGCTGGCACAGTATGTTCTCAGGCTGGACTGGGCATGTTCTTATAGCAATTGCAGAAAAGTAAGAAAGGAATTGCAAACATGAAAGCACTGTTTAATCTTCTGCTGGCCTCAAGCCTACTGACGTCCTGTTTGCCAGGGCAAGTTACATGGCCAAGTTCAGATTTAAGGAGTAGGGAAATAGATTCTGCTTCTTTGTGAGAGGAATCACAAAGTCACATGGCAGAGGATGTGGATATAGGTAGAGGTGAAGAATTGGGATCATTAATGCAATTAATCTATCACAAATTATTGACTAATTTTTCTTTGAGAAACTAGATTGCTCTAAACTAATTTGATTTAAATCATCAATGTAATAACTTAAGTAGATTTTCTTCTTAAAAAGTTTGTTTTTCTTAGAATCCTTAACATATTCTTTAAACCAAAGACACAAATATAAACACTATTTCTATTTTTAAAAACAGTAAATCGTCTGGAAACTCCACTGTGGACAATGGAGGGATCAGAGTAAGGAGAGGGGTGCCTCTCTGAGAAAGATGTTTTTCTTCCTTTTCACAAAACCGTCTCCCAGATATGGTCCCCCCCCCCCTTACATTTGGAAGAAGAAGAGACCCTGGCATTTCTCAAAATTAATCTGAGTTTTGGGGAAAGGTTGTGGAACTAGGAAAGGAGAAAGGAGGAAATGAACATGTATTAAGTTATTATGCTTATGACAGACATCTCATTTTGGCTGTACAGCTCTCTAAGATAGAAATTATTATGCCCATTTTATAGATGAAGCAAAAAAAGTAGATAGAAAAAAAAAGATCTAAGTAAAAGCAAAAACATGTACCCTAAAGAAAAGGTAACATGATAGTATAAGGTTCATATACAGTATAGAGTTACTTGCATCATTCACTCTATCATAAGTGTTAATTTTGTTTCTTTGCATAGATAAATAATATAAATTAAAATATATTAGTTTTGTTTAACACTGAGTTTAAATTTAGAAGGATAATTGTCAGACTTTTCTTTAGTTGTAGGGGCAAATCAATAAGATAATTGTAGAATTGTGGCAAGAAGAATATGAACAGAAAGTATTTTATTCTACCACCTCGGGAAAGAAAATAGAAATGACTAAATAAAAACAAATCCATTATGTTGCTTCATTTGTGTAAAGGTTAGGGAAAAGATTGTGAAAGGTTGAGATAGTCTGTGTGTTTGCTTTTTAATGTGTCTATAATATTTAACAGAATTTGGCATATTAGAGAATCTGACAGATTATTCTTGTGATTTCAAATTGAATTGAGTAACTTATTTTAGACTTGTGATTTGGAGCTGTAAGGTATAAGATAATTTGATTATGTTTGTAAACAGTATTGAAATCTTTAAGATAACTTGATTTGCCACATTTAGAAGTTTGAATTATTAGGTTTATGAGAGTTATTTACATGCTTAACATTTTTTCTTGTTTGACTTGTAAATCTGCCCTATGAGGAATCTGAAGTGCTTGAAAAAATGAAGTATATTAAATTTGTAAATGTTGTTTAAATATTTAAGAGAATTTAATTAACTAACTTTGTAAATGGCATGAGTAATGTTCAAGCAAATTTAACATGTCAAGCCCATGGGCTAATTGAACATTAATCAAGGAACAAGTCATTACTCTTATTTTTATACAAAAATTACAAGATTTCTAAATAGAACATCAAAGTTATGCAAGTTAAACTTAAAAACTTAAGAAAATCTGTTTGTAAATTTACAACTAATTAATTGAAAATTAATTTAAACCTAAGCAAATGCAAATAGTCCTTTCTGCTCTCGAATGTGTCCCTAGGATATTTGCCTTCTTGGCAGCTGACTACCTTCTTATTGTTCTCCATCTGAGCTCCGGCAGCCCTCGTTCCTGGGAACGCTTTCACTGGGCCCTGACTTTTATGGTTATTTAACTTTTATAAGGGGGCCGCCCAGTGGCGAAGCGGTTAAGCTGGCTCCTTCTGCTTCGGCGACCCGAGGTTAGCCGGTTCGGATCCTGGGTGGGAACTTACCGCTCATCAAGCCATGCTGAGCCGGAGTCCCACACAAAAGAACTAGAAGGACCTACAACTAGGATATACGACTGGGTACTGGCGCTTTAGGGTGAAAAAGAAAAAGAGGAAGATTGGCAACAGATGTTAGCTCAGGGCCAATCTTCTTCTTCCTCAAAAAAAAAAAGAATGCACATTTTGTCTGCGCATTTTGAGGGCAGGATCCATGTGAAGGGCTTAGCAAGTACCTGGCATGGAGTAAACCCTCAATAGATGTTAGATATCCACCCCCTCCCTCCATCATCTCTCTATCCCACAGCATCTACAAGCCTCAATCAATACTCATTGAATATACTTTCTCTTGATCCAGTATTTCCTAGGAGTCTGGCTTACAGAAAAGCCTAAGTAGAAAAAGCACTTTACGGTCAGAAATGTTCATTTGCGGCAAAATTTCAAATAGCTAAAAATTAGGATTGCTTATTCAACATTAAGGAAACGGTTGAGCAATTTTATTGATTCCTTTATCTACAGCCTTGTTTCAAAAAGGATTTAAGGTGGCTTACGGAGGCCTAAACCAAAGCAAGATAAAATACATTTAAAACAAACAAGAAAGATAAGGCAAAGGGAAAACAAAGATAGCAGTGGGAGGGGGCCAGGAGGGGCGTTAGCTATACAAAAAAACCCACACATTGTAACGTCATATATCCTTGCGCCGTAAAATTTGCTCTAAGCTTTCTAGCAGCCAACTCAACCCAAATTCAAGACTCGCAGGATCCATAGGCCAAAAACTAGCCAGTTGCTCCAGAAAAGTTAAACTCTTCTTGATAGCAAGGCCATAAGAACGTCCTTCTTTGAGTAGTTATAGAGAGGGACTGTGTAATGAACGAACACCATCCTCAACAGCTTCTTGGAGAGAAAACACAGTGACAGCTTCACAACACTTCCCCGAGGACAGGCTGAGACACCATTCGGTGCCACCATTCTAAGGAAGGCTGTTATTCCCGGGCTCATTCCAGGTGATTTGATATAGAATGAATAAATAAATGATGATAATCCAGTTAATGGACTATCACAATGCGTGCCGCAGTATGGGGGCAGAGGGGAGCGCTTACGTGACAAACTTAAGTGGGAAACTGGAGATGACAAAAACACTAAAATGTCATACTATGTGTAGAAGATTATCGGGGTGAAATTCACTAAAATGTTAACAGTAGTAATTTCCGTATATTAGGAGTACCATTGCTTTTTTCTTCTATTTTTCTTTAGATGTCCAACGGGAAACACAACAGGAAGAAGTATTTTGAGAGATGATTCACATAAAACCTGAACAGTGACGAGGCCAGGCCTCGCAGCAGCGCCCCTGTTCATTCTAACGCGGGGCGGAGGGCGCGAGGTCCGGGCCGACACATTTCCGATAAAAGCCTGGACCCAGTGGTACCCAGGCGTCTAGGGAGCGGCCCACAGAGACGCGGGTCCTCCGCGCAGCCTAGAGAGGACGCGGAAGTCGGCTGGGGGCGGAGCGGGGGCGGAGCGGGGGCGGGGCCCGAGGCCCCATCAAACTCCTGGTCAGCAGACTATGCCGAATCCTGCGGCTCCGCGAAAGTCGGTCGGAAGCGGACGTGGAGGGTGGGTGTCCTGCCCTTTGCCCCTCTGTCGTTACCTTTTCCTCACCGAGCCATGCAGCCGGCGCCCGAGGTGAGTGGGTGAGGGTCCCGAGTCTCCCGGGGGTCGACGCCGGCTGTGCATCGCTCCGTGCCCGGGGTCGTCGAGGCCCTGCCTCGCCTCTTCTCACGCCCGTCCATCCCCCGCTGCTCAGGTTGCCAGCCCTGCTTATCCTTGGAGGAGCGGGGGGGGGGATGACCCCGGGCCGGAGTGGACAAACCTCCTGTCCCCGGAGCCGGTGACCTTCGAGGATGCGGTCGTGGGCTTCAGATATGAGGAGTGGAAGCTCCTGACCGCTCTCAGAAGCCTCTCTGCATGGACGTGATGCTAAAGAATTCTGGAAACGTCGTCGCACTGAGTAAGGCCTTTCCTGGGACCCTCAGTCGGTCTGACTGGAAGCCTTAACTGCAGTTTCTTACTGATGGGGATCTTCCAGACATTCCGCCTGTCGTGTGTCGTGGAACGTTTCAGGGACTGGAGAGCTTCCAGAATGTGTCCGGATACACCTCTGAGCTCAAGTTTCTTGTTTTTCTTTTCTTAGTATTACTTTATTCATTTATTTGTGTGTCAGACAAAAGGCTTGAAATTCGCCTGTGTTCCTTGGTATGGCAAGCCCTCTTTTGGTGAGAGTGCTGCTGGATGGAGCTGCACGGTTACTGGTCCCCCCCTTTATTGACAGGGAGAGCCCAGAGGTGCTCCTGGGCCTTGAGGCAAGGTATTTCTACTTCTAGACTCATGTCTCCTGATTCTTACCTGTTAAAAGTTGGCAGTTTTCTAGGTGTTCTCAATTACTGCCTTTCTCATACCTGGAGTTCTCTGTAAGCATTCCCCAGGGCAGAATCCCAAGCGTGGGACTGACTGGCTTGTAGGTTTCTAGGGTGGCTGGCCTCTGCCACTGCCTTTCAGGTCATCCCAGACACACAAAAAGCACCACCTTCCCTTCCAGGCCTCAGAGTATATTCTGACCCCAGAAAGAGCATATTTTTCTAACTTCCCCAAATATGTGAAATGAGTCTTTAGCTCTTTTTCTCTATAATTCGGTATCAGAATGATTTGATTAGATTAAATCTCGGGGGACATTAAGGTGGAAGACTCCCACCTGGAGTTTGCCAGCCCCTCATACTTTGTAGTTAGAAAAGGAGTCCCCTACCCCAAGTGTTGGAGAGAGTATGTAGGAAAGGGATGAAGTTGAACTCCACCCTTGATCTGAAAGTGTGGTAGAAAAACGATTCCCAGGATATCATCTAAAAAGGGAAACCCGAAGTATAGACCAGGCTTTAACTGCCCGTTCTCTGTATTTTTGCAGTCATCAGCAGAAAAACCTTTATCTGAGAAGCTTTTTTAGGTTAGAGTGGACAGCAAGGAGGGGGAAAGCTGGGAAGTCTACAGATAGTCATGGGGAGAAAGGAAAGAAGGAAGCAGATGGAGTATCTAGAACCAGTGGGAAGGAGCCAAGGGCCGGAACAAGAGGAGAGTTAGCTTACCTGGGGCTGTGAGATTAGGGGGCTCACCAGAGAAGAGTGGGATTCCTTAACATGCTGACCCTTTTCCTTGTCCACAAACAGGATTTTCCATTTATAAACCTGAGGTGGTAAGGCTTTTGGGAAGAGAGTTGGCCTTGTGTATCTGGGCTGGACAAAGAACCACAGCCAGTCGGGTGAGGGCAGGGAGGCCTTTGGGGCCCATCCTGCTCTGCCTTCATCTTGTACTGATTATAGTAAATAATTCTAAAGTGTTGTACGTTCTGTTGTTAATGATATAGGCTCATCCTGATTAGTTTTCTCCTCCTGGTTGATTTTGCTGTTACCAGTAATGATCCAGCCTTTTTCTCTCAGCTCTTGCTCTGTTTCAGTTACTGTGAAGGAAGGCTGAAGATGGGTTTCTTTCCACCTCATTGGTTCCCAGTGGACTTAGGATTTCTAAGTGAGCAGAGGAGCATTTACAGTTCTTACTTGCTCTATTTAGAATCTGCAGCTTCATTTTTCTTTGGAAATAGAAGCAGAATAGAGAATGGGACTTTGGATCTGGAATCCCCCAAATCCTCAGAACCCTCCTGTTCCAATAAGCCCCACTCTGAATCCAGTGGCCCCTGTTCTGACACTGGACTGAGAAAAGGTGTCTGGGTGATGGTGATGGGACCTCCAACCCTCCCTCACTTCCATCCTCTTAGTGAAATCATAGAGACTTCTCATCCAGGAGAGCGGGAGGAGGACCGGAGAGTTATCTCGACAGGAAAGGCTGTTTTGCCTCTTGAGGATGAGACCTTCCTGGGGAGGGCCAAGAGTGCCTGCCTGCTCCACACCCTCCTGGTTGCTGAGGGACGGGGCCCTGGCTCTAGTGCGGATTGATGCCCTCCCTATGATCCAGACAGCTTGGGGCAGACTCTCCACGGGTTTCCTGAAGGCAGAAGAATAACTTCAACCACCAGACATTTAAACAGCTGGAGCTTTATTGCTGATAAGGTTAACTTAAACATTAGACTGTCAAATTCTGTTTAAAGACTAAATCCAATAAAGTCATTTTTTTTAAATTCATTTTTACCTCCATGCTGTTATGAGTAGAAGAGATTGCTAATAATGGCCCTCTCCTGGCTTCAGAATGGGAAAATCACACCTTCCAGAAAACCTAGCGTATCTATTTAAATAGTGCTATCAGGACTACAAATTATTAAGTAACCAATCAGAATTATAGACTTTAAAAGTTAAAGTTAAAGATCGCTTTACCATGATGTAATAACAATCTGTGAAGTCCAGGAGTCTTGAAAGACTCCTTAAAAATAACCTTAGTAAGAGCAGTTTTGTGACATTGAATAGCATTTGCTTCTCTGTGGCTGTGGAACAGAGAAAGTTTTTTCCTCTCCTCATCTCGCTGAGACATTTTTGACTAGCAGTTGGGAAGGCCTGCAGTTTCAAAGCCACACTTGGAATCCTGTTAGTACCGGAGGAGGGAAAAGAGGCAAATCTGAGAAGCTCAAAATTCACAACGTGGAAAGGAAAAGGGCTGAATAGAATAATTGTCCAACAGAACATGGGAATGCACTGGAGTCCAGTTTTCCATCTGTGGAACCTGGAGGATACTTGTTAGGTAGAACACACATCAAACTGAAGCCCCAGCTGGTCCCAGCCGCTCACGTGGTCTTGGACCTGTAATCACGGTCTCTCCTGTCACTGCTGCGCCAGTGGTTTTTGAGCCAGTGGCTGAACTGTAACCCCTGGGGTCTGGTGAGGAAAGGGGAGCAGAGGCTGGCTGATGGGACAGGACCTGACCCGGCTGAATCCTTGTGGAATCCCCTACCCCCCCCTCCCTGCCCCCCAGGCTGGTATGATGTCAGAAGTCTGGGGAGGAACCAGAGGGCTGAGAGTCAGAGATCAACTGCTCTACTGCCCTTCCTCCTGAAACACTTCACTGTCTCACCTCTGGGAATCAGGGCCCTCACCTTGGCTATAGAGGCCTTCTGCTTTCTGTCCAGGGTTCCAGAGAGGAGGATCCCAAACTTTTGTGCGTAGTAAGCCATTGAAATAAGTCTTCTGGATTATTTACTAGTACACAATGGTTTGAAGAGATTTCTTCCTGCCACGTGAGTAGATAGTTCTCAGGTGAGGAGCTGGAATTTACCCTAGGCCTCAGGGAACACTTTCTTTTTAGTAGGGTGGTCGGATGTGCCAATTTGTTTGAGGCAATTCCAGTCAAGATCTGATGTCCGGGTGTAATTAATACCATTCCCTTTCACTCCCAGAAGTAAGAAGTATCCCTATTGTGACAATAAATCATATCATCCCTCAACTTCTAGGACAGATCACATCTGCTCTAGTATCAGTTCCTACTCTGAATCCCCTTCCCAGTCTTTCTTTCTGACTGGAACCAGTCGGACTAACTTGCCTGCAGGCCCTTTCAACTGCAACCCAGGAATCCCTTTATTACCACAGGCTGGTCATGCAGTTGGTTTCTGTCATCACTGTGGCCCCTGATCTTATGTGAGGATGGAAACTGTTCATTGTTCTATGCTTTAACAACATCCTGTCTGAAGGAACACTGAAAAGTATTTGAAAATCAGTTGTAAACACCCTGAAGAAAATGGAGCATTGACTGGGATGTCCTGTGCAACAACCCATAAAGTTCATACCACTTTAAATTGTTCTTTTCTGTGAATACTTGAATGCACAAATCAAGGCAGCTACAGGGTAGATGTGTGCTGTCTGGCCCGTGCAGGTTTTTTGGTCATTTTTAAAAAAAATTTAATTAAAATTAGTTTATTTTGCTGAGGAAGATTCACCCTGAACTAACATCTGCTGCCAATCTTCCTCTTTTTTTCATATGTGAGCCACTGCCACAGCGTGGCTGTGATAGCCGAGTGGTGTAGGTCCACACCCAGGAGCCAAACCTGGGCTGCCGCAGTGGAGCACGCCAAACCTAACCAGTAAGCCACTGAGGCTGGCCCTAGTGCTGGGTTTTAAAATAAGTTGAACTGAGGTACTTCTTGGGAGTCCACCCTCTCCAGGGAGCCATAGCCACCCTTCCCTTGTCTGAGTCCCAACTGCTTCACTCACATTTACATTTCTGTCTGGTGCCTAAAGACTTGTGAGTTTGTGAACTCAGCTCTAAATTTCCCCTTCTGTCTTTGTTACCTCTTGTTCACATTGAAATGGGATGGAGAAGCCTGCCGGCCCCTCAGGCTGGCTTTACAAGTGGGGTCACTGCAAGTGAGACAGGCCTGGCCCTCAGGCTCACACCACCATATTTGCAAAAATTTTGGTGCTTTATTGAGCAACTCCCACTTGCCAGGGACTGTCCTAAGGGTTTACCTGTCCTAGTGACCTTAAGGGGGAGATGTGTTTATCCCCCTTCTATAGGTAAAGAAACCAGCACAGAGAGGTTGATTAACTTGCTTAAGATCATCTGAATAATTTTTTTTAAATTACTGATTCTTATTTTCTTTTGTATATGTGTGTGTATTTATTATAGGTTTCTGGTTTGTGATTACCATGAGATTCCTATATAATAACCGATGTATATAGCAATCTATATTAAGTTGATGGTCTCTTTAGTTTGATCTCTTGTTAAAAGCTCTACTCTTTTACTCCCCTCCTCCCACATTTTCTTTTTGATATCATATCTAACCTCTTTTTTTGTGCGTGTGTATCTGTTATCCTTTTATTATGGAAATAGATGATTTTAGTACTTTTGTCTTTTGACCTTCATATTAGTTTCATAGGTGGTTGATCTACTACCTTTACTGTATATTTGCCTTTACCAGTGATTTTATTGCTTTTGTGTGTGTGTGTGATAATTTTCTTATTCCTATTTGTGGTCTTCTCTTTTCCCCTGAAAGAAGTCTCTTTATCATTTCTTGCAAGGCTGGTTTCTTGGTGATAAACTCCTTTAGTTTTTGCTTGTCTGGAAAACTCTTTATCTCTCCTTCCATTCTGAATCATAACTTTGCCAAGTAGAGTATTCCTGGCTGTAGGTTTTTTTTCCTTTCAGCACTTTAAATATATCATGCCACTCTCTTCTAGCCTGTGAGGTTTCTGCTGAGAAGTCAGCTGATAGCCATATGGGGTTTCCTTTGTCAGTAATTTGTTGCCTTTCTCTTGCAGCTTTTAGGATTCTCTCTTTATCTTTAATTCCTGACATTTTAATTATAATGTGTCTTGGTGTGGGCCTCTTTGGGTTTATCTTGTTTGGTGCTCTCTGTGCTTCCTGTACCTGGATGTCTGTTTCCTTCCTTAGGTTAGGAAAGTTTTCAGCTATTATTTCTTCAGATAGATTCTCTGCCCGTTTGTCTCTCTCTTCTCCTTCTGGGACACCTTTAATATGGATGTCAGTGTGCTTGATGTTGTCCCAGAGGTCCTTTAGACTGTCCTAGTTCTTTTTAATTCTTTTTTATTTTATCTGTTCATCTTGGGTGATTTCCTCTAGTCTTTTTGTCCAGCTTGCTGATCTGCTCTTCTGTACCATCTACTCTGCTATTGAGTCCCTCTAGTGAATTTTTCATTTCCAGTATTGTATTCTTCTGATTGATTCTTTTTTATATTTTCCAGTTCTTTGTTGAAGTCTCACTGAGTTCATCCATTCTTCTCCCAAGATCAGTGAGCATCCTCATGACTATTAGTTTGTACTCTTTTTCAAGTAGATTGTTTATCTCTGTTTCGTTTAGTTCTTTTTCTGGGGTTTTGTCCTGTTCCCTTACTTGGAACGTATTCCTTTGTCTCCTCATTTTGCCTCTTTCTCTGTGCTTATATCTATATATTAGGTAGGTCAATGACATCTCCTGATCTTGGAGAGGTGGCCTTATGTAAGAGATGTCTTATGAGGCCCAGCAGTGTGGTTCTCTCTCGTCACCAGTTCCAAATGTTTCAGGAGTGACCCCATGTGGGCTATGTGTGTTCTTCTGTTGTGGCAGTGTTGCTCTTGCTGCAGGTGCCCAGGGAGGCTGGGCTGTGCCCCTGGCCAGCTGGTTGTAATGCTCAGCTACATGTGGCTGCTATGGACCCATCAGTCACTTTATCAGGTGTGGGGAGCCCCAGCACAGTTGGCTACAGGGTCTAATAGCACATTCTTGTTGCAGTTTTTCTGTTAAGTGAGTAGGCTCCCAGTGTGGCTGGTTGCTAGGCTCAGGGGCTTACAATTGCTGTAGACCTCCAGTCTGCCTGCTTCTTACTTTCTGATGACAGAAGTAATTATTGTTCATTGTGGAAAATACAGAAAAATAATGACATAAATTTACAAAATTATAAAATAAAACAAGTCATCTCTAATTGCACCCTGAGACATAATCTCATGCTTTGTGAGATTCTGCCAGGATTTTTTTTTCCCTGAGTATATATTTTTTTAAAACACAGCTGGGATTGTTTGATACATCTGTTTTATAACCTGATTTTTTTAAATGTCCTCTATTGTGAACATTTCCCCATGGCAATATCTACTCTTTTACACCATGTTTTTTAATGGCTGCATAGTCTTATACATATGCACTATAATGAATTTTATTCTTAACGGATTCCCTGTTGTTGGACATTTATGTAACTTCCAAGCTGTTAGAATTAATCAGCATGCAAATTTACAATGAGAAATATATTTGGAAAGCAAACAAGACTATTTCTGCAGGTTGGTCGCACATCTTTTCCCTGTAAGAAAGTAGGTAGAAAATCAAATTATATCATAGAATTCAAAAAAGGGGTGTTGATCTTAATAACTGGGTCAGCAAGCTATGTGATAGCCTGTTTATATGTATTTGGACGTGCTTGAATAAGATTGTGTACATTGCAGCTTTCCAAGTTCCGTCAAAGACAATGCCTGAATCATGCATGTTGGGGTCTCCTCATCCACACCTTTAGAGGTACCCTGAGGTGAATGGGTTCTGCAGAGGATTAATCTTGTCTTTCCTGCCACTCTCAGGGTCCTGAGTGCCTGTCACCATCATCCCCATGGACTGACACCTGAACGTCGTACATGGCTGTCCATGTATACGTACATCTTGTAATCTTTTCCCCCGTGACTTACATCTCATTGTCTTGTATGGAGAGAATCCATATCTTTGTAACAGCCAAGTATTTGACTGACAAAATGTGTGTTAGCTTTATACACTATTAGATGAATGCATAGATTAGTGGGAACCTATTCAGTATCCTTTTCTCTGGTAGTCATTTGCAGATTGATTTAATGTGTATCTGTGTGTAATTTTTTAACTCAAGCAAAAACTTTATTTATTGCTATATACAGTCATTCAGGTTTTTTTTTGAGCACTTCATATGTGCCAGGTACTGTTCTAGATGCTTAGGATCATCAGTGAACAAAAGAGATGAAAACTCCTTCCCTCATGAGTTTCTATACTGTGGGGTGGAGCTTAGGTAGTATTGAATTTCACTGTGTGGCATCGACATACTAGTATCAGCTTAGCCACTCTCTTGTTACAGTGTTAGTTTAGTGTGAGCTTTGCCAGCTTGGATTGTTGTGTAGACATTTTACCTTAGCTATATTCAAAAAACAGCTTAAATAGTGTTTCCTTAAAAAAGTTTTTTGTAATGTTCTTCTTATATATAAAGAGCCTGGAGAGTAGAACAGGAAGGAAAAGGAGAGAAGGAAGTGTATGCACCAGGATGCTGCAGTGTGTCTTCAATGTGTGTGTGTGTCTCAGCATTTTCCTCTTAAATGTAGGACCCTGGAGAGCTTTCCTTAGTTTAGTTTTGCTGTGCTGGTTTGAAGTGTGTTTGGAGTTGCCTTGGAAGCTGATACATATATATAGGCCTCAGAGGTGACAAGTCTTTACTTCTTTTTTTTTTTTTTTTTTTGTGAGGAAGACCAGCCCTGAGGTAACATCCGTGCCCATCTTCCTCCACTTTATATGGGACGCCGCCACAGCATGGCTGACAAGCAGTGCGTCCAGCAGGCGCCCGGGATCCGAACTCGCGAACCCTGGGCTGCCAAGCGCGAACTAAACCGCTGCGCCACCGGGCCGGCCCCAAGTCTTTACTTCTTGAGGATCATTTTATTTTGAAATGTAGCCAAAAGTGATTTAGTGGAGTCTGAAAACCAAGGGACTGCTCAAGCTGGTGAATAGGTGTGTAGTCAAAATGAATGTGATGTGACCTGGGAATTTTTTGGACCTTAGGAGTAGAGGGTGTGCAAATTATACTTAGTTCAAGGCCCATTGTCATCATTGGTCGAGCAAGGTCCCTCTCGCTTTATTCCCTCTTTTCTCCTTAGCCCACTCCCACCCTAAAAAGTAGGCAATTCCTTATCCTGTTCAATATGTGCCCTTTTTTGTCTTCTTCAGAAAGGTGTACTTTTGTGTGGGGTACATGTATTTCCTTAAAAAAATTTTTTTATTGCAAAATAAAATTCATGCAAAATGTAAAAAATTAAGTCAATAAAGAAGGTGTAAAGAAGAAACTTAAATTTACTCATAATCCCACCACCTATACTATGAGCATTTTGCTATCCTCCAGACATTTTTATACACATTTATCTGTCTACATATATTAACTTAAAATGAAATGATTATGTGTAGTTTATAATCAAGCAACGGTCGTCTGCGCGCTTTCTTGCCTAGGGCTCTCTGACTTCTCTTCCAGTCTGTGCATCTGGAGTGGTTCCTTCTCAGTAGTAAATGCATATGGGAGAGGTTGTTCTGTCGTGTTAGAGAAGTCTGGAGGTAGGCAGTTCCAGGCAGTGTGGTGGCTCCATGATGCCATCAGTGCCCCAGGCTCCTTCTGTTTTGTCGCCTGCCATCTTCAGCATTGACTTTGTTACCGCCAAAAGGGGGTCTTCTACTCACTGCAAGACAAGCCAACAGTCAAGAGGCAAGGTGGTAGAAGAGAAACGGTTTTATTACAGCTTACCAGTAAAGTGGAAGGTGGGGGATTAAGGTCCAGAAGAACCATCTTAAGGAGGGCACAGCATCTTGAAGCAGTTATATAGGCCAGTGGGTTATAGGGGAGGGGGGTAGGAATGTTGGAGTTGCCACACTAGATCTTTCAGTTGTCATGGATATCAGTATGGAATCTCTGTCCTGGGGTCATCATATTCCTAGGGAACTCAGAAGAACAAAGTTATCATCTTATCGCAGCTGAGAGGGGCCATAAAATCTACAGAGCATCTGTATCTCCTGGAGAGTGCATCTTCAGCTGGGTTAGTTAATCAGAGGTCATTCAAAGTTAACAATATGGTTTCTTTTCTACAATATGGCTTCCCTTATGTCAACCTTATGTTGAGCTGTTATCAGCTTCTTCCAGGTCACATCATGGTCAAAAGGTGGCCAGTGTAGCTCCAGCCATCACATTCACATTCCAGGCAGGAAGAAAGGAAGCTAACTAAGTCAGCTCTCCTTAAAGCAGCACTTCTCAAAACTTGCAAAACTACGCAAAACTTGCGCTTCTCAAAAAATGCACCTGTGAATCAATAGGGGATCTTGTTAAAATGAAGATTCTGATTCTGTTGGTCTGGACTGGGGCCCCAAATTCTTCATTTTTAACAAAGTATCACACTTTTTAATAACAGGACTTTAAAGAGCTTTCTAGAAGCCCTGTCCAGTGACTCCTGCTTTCATTTCATTGGCCAGAACTGTATCATGTAACCAGCCCTGACTGCAGGAGAGGCTGGGAGCTGTGGTCTTTTTAGCTGAGAACTTTGTCACCCTGAATACGAATGTGCTTCTTTTAGTAGGAGAGAAGAGAGTGGTGTTGGTAGGTGACTAGCAGCCTCTGGCAGAGTGCTCAGATCACGTAGGAAAAGCTTTTAAAAAATCTGTCCCATTAATAGTCACAATTCATTTCTGGTAGAACTCTGGATACAAATATCTAAGATCCTGTAGATCTATCATTATTTCAAAATAAAAAACTGAAAAAATCTCCAAGATCCTGATCCAACTATAAAAGATATTTTTGAGACAGTCTTGGTCATCAAGAGCAAGTAGATTAAAGAATGGCAGAATGTTTACAGTTTACTCTTTCTGCTTTTGTGAATCTTAGAAACTTTCCATGCAAAAAGCTTTTTAGAAAGTTTTTAAAAATTGAAAGATATCCAGAATATATAAACTACTCCTGCAGTTCAGCAACAGGAAGACAAACAGCTCCATTAAAAAATGGGCAACGGACATTTCTCCAAAAGAAGATATGCAAATGGCTAATAAGCACATGAAAAGATGTTCAACATCACTAGTCATTAGGGAAATGCAAATCAAAACGACAATGAGATACCACTTCACATGGATTGGGGTGGCTATTATTTAAAAAAATGAAAATAAGTGTTGGTGAGGCTATGGAGAGATTGGAAACCTTGTGCATTGCTGATGAAAATGTAAAATGGTGCACCCACTATGGAAAATGATGTGGCAGTTCCTCAAAAAAAATGAAAGATAGAATTACCATATGATCCAGCAATTCCACTTCTTGGTGTATACCCAAAAGAATTGAAAACAGCGACTCTGGTAGATATTTGCACACCCATGTTCATAGCAGCTTTATTCACAATAGCCAAGAGGTGGAAGCAGCCTAGGTATCCATCAATGGATGACTGGATAAACAAAATATGGAATAACACAATGTGTTTATATGGATAAACACAATGGAATGTTACTTGGCCTTAAAAATGAAGGAGGTTCTTGGGGCTGGCCCCATGGCCTAGTGGTTAAGTTCAGCGCACTCCACTTCAAGTGGCCTGGGTTCGGTTCCTGGGCGCAGACCTACACCACTCAGCGGTGGCCATGCTGTGGCAGTGACCCACTTCATCATGGCCCCAAAGTATCCACCCTCTGCGGAGGAAAGCCACGAGGCTGGTCACGGCAGTTACAGTCCAGCACTTGGGTCTGGTAAGCCTCACTTCCTTCTGCTGTTTTTGCCAAGGCCTTGCTTTGCCACCCAAATAAGCTTTGCATTCCTTCCTGTGGTATAATAAATGTATTTGGTCCTTGTCCCCATTCCCAGCACAGAGCTCCTAAAACCCTTGGAATTTCCTGAGTGATACAACAGTCTTTTGTTACTCATAAGGGGCCCCTTTTGAGCACACCAGAGTTTATACTAATGAGGTGACTTAGGGTGGGACCTCTAGGTAGCCTCAGGGTGGGGCTGGTCACCAGAAAGACCAAGTGACTGGAGGGTTGGAACCTCTGGGAAGTGGGGGCCTGGATATTAAGCTCTGTAAAAACTCTTGGACAGTGAGATTTGATGAGCTCTTCTGTGTTGATGAACAAGAAGGCGCCTAGGTCTACCTCTGCCTATGTGTCTCTTCATCTGGTTGTTTATCCTCTAATATCCTTTGTAATAAACTGGCAGTAGTAAGCAGACTGTCTTCCTGAGCTCTGAGAGCCGCTCTGGTAAAGGAGCAATCGTGGGAAGGTTTGATTTACAGCCAGTTGGTCAGAAGCGCAGGTGACAACCCTGACCTGAGATTGGTGTCTGAAGTGGGGTGGTCTTCTGGGACTGAACCCTTAACCTGTGGGATCTGACTCTATCTCCAGGTGGAGAGTGTCAGAATTCAGTTAAATTGTGGGACACCCAGCTGGTGTCTGAGAATTGCTTGGTGCAAGAACCCCTTTCCCCCCATACACACATGCACAACATTTGGTGACCAAAAGTATTGAGAGTAGAGGAGGAAAATAGAGTTTTTTCCTTGCTGTGACATTTGCTGACCTGGCAGCCCTGACCAAGTCCTTCCCTGCTAGAAGAGTGTCTTCCTAGACTTGACCCTTGGCCTCTTGTTCCACAGCTCTTCTTGCTCATCAGACATAAACACAGACTCAAAGCCTCCGCTTTACCCTGATGCATCTGGTTATGTCCCTCAGGGATTTTTCCTCTGCACTAGAGAAATCATGTGTTTCAGGATTGGGTGACCTTTGAGGATGTGTGAGGCTGTGGCCATACACTTCACTCGTGGGCACTGGCATTGTCTGACCCCTCCGAGAGGAATCTCCGTTAGGATGTGATCATGGAGAATTTCAGGAATGTGATCTGACTGTGTTAAGAACTCTCTATTTGACTCAGTTCATCCATTGCTAAGTCACTGCTGCCACCCATTTATCAGTAGCGGTGTGGTCTAAAGGTTTCAGTTTAGTTGGTTTTATTTTATTATTTTATTTATTTATTTTTTTGAGGAAGACTAGCCCTGAGCTAACATCTGTGCCAATCCTCCTCTTTTTTGCTGAGGAAGACTGGCCCTGGGCTAACATCCGTGCCCATCTTCCTCTACTTTATATGGGACGCCGCCACAGCATGGCTCAAGTCCTGCGTCGGTTTGCGCCCGGGATCGGAACATGTGAACCCCGGGCCGCCGAAGCGGAGAATGCGAACTTAACTGCTATGCCACTGGGCCAGCCCCATTTTGTTGGTTTTAGTCTCTGAATCCCTCCAATCTGCTTGGTCCCTCCTGATGAAAAGTGGGATATTTCTGCTTCCCATTAGTGTTGGGTTCTGATATTTCCCTTCCTGGAAATGGGCAGCTTTCCTGTGCTGAGTCTACCCTCGCCTCCCTGCACTCCAGTGATCCGCCATTGTATTGGAGGCCCTGCCCTGGGAGTTTCACTTCTTTCCTGAGATGGTTGTCCGCTCAGAGAGTAGCCCTGGTGCTTGCGCTTCCCCAGCAAGCTCTTCACTTGTTCCCTCAGCCACGTCTGTTTCACACTCACAGAAGGGCTAACACTGGGTTTGGTCCATTATCTCTCCTTTCATGTTTTCAGTGCTATGAACAGAATTTCATTTTTTCCAGCCTAATCTGATCATCTTCCTGGAACAAGGGGAAGCATCATGGGTATCAGATCAGCAGGCAGCTGAGGACAGAAGATCTCATGGCACAGGAGAGTGAGGGAGAGTCCATTAGTGCCCCTCCTTCTTGCAGCTCCTTCCCTGTGCATTTAGAACGTTGAAGAACCCTAGGCAGGACACTGATCTAGATGATTCCTCATTTTCTCTTGGTCTCTAAGCCACCAGGTGGAAGTCTGATGGGACCCTCCACATAAATCCCTCACCATGCATTCCTCTCCTCTGGGTTAGCCATCTTCAGAGAGGACAGTGGCCCGACACCGTGGCCCCACCTGCTCTGTCTGCACGTGCTGAGGACTCTGGGACCTCCAGCCCTCAGCCCTTCCCCTTCACCTGCTGCTTCGTTTTCTCGCCCTTTCCTTCTGGGGGTTGACTCCGTCTTTACACATCCCCTGACTTCCCTGTTTATTCCCCAGTTGTGTCCTGCCCTTTCTTCCCTCCTGCTCATTTTCCTTCATGCATGTCCAGTACACTCAGCTTCTTGGTGTGCTGGCTCTGGAGGTTTCCATTTTGGCCCCATTCCCTGCCCTTACTATCAAGGGTTGTGAAGGAAGTGCTGCTCGCTGCCAGTCTGTCTTTGTTGTGCTTGATTACTCCATTCTCAAGTTGACTTTTGCTCCCAAATGAGGATCAGGTCATGTCTGGTTTTCTTGTCAGATGGTGAGAGCAGAACCAGGCAGGTGGAATCACCTCTGGAGCAGGGCATTTCTGAGGACACTAAGTGTGGAGGGAAGGCACTGGGAGAACTCCCACAGGCTGGGCTCCAGAGATCCAATTTTGTAGAATCTCACGGATCCCAAGACATAAGAGGTCTTAGAAGAAATGCTCCTTCAAGTATGGTGCGGGCAGGGAGGGATCCACTAGGAAGTCACATCTTCCTGCTTGTCAGAAAATCCACACTGGAGAGAGGTTTCCTCTCCCTCCTTCCTGCAGCCCAGAGGACTTACACCAGCAAAGAGTCTTACAGGTGTAAGGAGTGTGTGGAAGCGTTGGGACACAGACACATTCTCGCACATCAGTGCACTCACGTCAGAGGGAGACCCCACACCTGCAGTGAGTGTGGGACAGTCTTTGTGTCTAGTGGTATGACTCCACAGCAGAGACAAGGCCCATGAGTGTGAGTGGTGTGGCAAAATCTTGAGCCCTCGTTCCCAGCTTACAGCATGTGGGAAGTAGTGCCCTGAGAGTGTGGAGAGAACGTCAGGAACCAGTCACCCAGGCTGCTCCTCAGTACTTCGTAATAGAAAAAGCTCCACGAATGTAACAAGTGTGGAAGAACCTTCCAGGACAGTCAGGCCCTTTCTTCCCATCAGCAAGCACACATGATGCGAAGGAGTTTGTCTGTATATCTGTAAGGAATGTAGAGGGGCCTTTTCTCAGGAGGCTGCTTTTATTGTTGATCACAGAGTCCACTAGAGAAAAGCTGTGTAGAATGTAAAGAATGCAGGAAAGATTTCAGACAGGTCACACGTCATGACACACCAGAGAGTTCACACCCCTCATAGGCCATGTGCATGCAGCAAGTGTGGAAGAGCTTTCAGGTATTACACTAGCTACTGCACACTGCAGAGTTCACACTGGAGGTAAGCCCCAGGGGTGTAAAAGCTCCCAACGCCTGGTTCCTCTGAGTATTCACTCTGAGAAAAGCCTTTTACATGTGGCGAGTGCGGGAAGGGCTTCAGGGATCAGCCCCATGTCATTGCCCATCAGTATCCATACTGTGAAGAAACCTTAAGAATGCCAGAGGTGTGGAAAAGCCTTCAGCTCAAACTGGAATCTCAGGGCCCATCAAAGAGCCCACACTGGAGAGAAACCCGGGAGTGTCAAGAATGTGGGAAGGCCTTTAGGAGGAATACCAGCCTTACTATTCATCAGACTCCAGTCTGGTGGGAGGCATCGACCTGGAGGGAGGAGGGAAGAAAGGTTGTTAATAATCATGGAGACCTTCATTAACATAATAGAATTCACACAATTTCAGATCCCATGAGTGTGATGAGTGGGAAAGCAGAAAAAGATCACACCTTCCTCTATCCCAGAATTGACATAGGAGACAGACTGTGCAAACAGACCAAGGAGGGGAAAGCTTTCACTGCAGCTGATTCATTCCAGGGCAGGGGTCGGCAAGCTCTTTCTGTGGAGGGCCAGAGAGTAAATATGTTAGGCTTCGTGGGCTCTGTAATCTCTGTCACAGCTACTCAGCTCTGCGGTTGGAGCAGGAAAGCAGCCATAGAGTCCGTACACGAATGAGGAGGGCTGTGTTCCAGTAAAACTTGCTTCACAAAAACAGGCGGCCGGCCAGATATGGCCCATGGGTCATACTTTTCCAACCCCTGTTCTAGAGAGAAAGCTTCTCTAGAAGCCTTAATAGTCAAAGGGCGGAGTCACACTGGACTGGATTCCTTCTGCAGAGAAATCCTAGAAGAGCATGGTCAGTGGGGCAGAACCTTCTGGGGGTGCCTCAGCCTTGTCTGAGGGGTCTGGATGGAAGTCCCAGAGACCTGGGTTCTGCCACAAAATGGTTGTTCAACTAGCACCCCGTTGTTCAAAATCCACAGGGCTTTTATGAGGAGTGAGATAGTGTATCTAAAAGTGCTTTCAAAGTGAATGTGGGAAACACATTTAAAATGGTGATTTATGTGAAAAGATTCACTCTTTGGCCAAATGGTTTGTGAGCCTCAGCTCTTTCAGGTTCCTGCAGAGGTAAATTCAGGAGTGTCGGCATGTGAGTGGTGTGTAGAGCCATGGGACTGGATGATTTCACCAAGGGGATTCATGAAGGTTGCTCTGGGGGCCCCCATCGTTTAGAAGTTGGGGAGAAGTGAGGGATCCAGCATGAAAGATTGTGCAAGCATCCTGTGAGGTGGGAATACAGCAGTGTGGACTCAGGAAAGCAGAGTGGAGGAAGTGTCTGAAGGATGGGATGGTCACCTGCAAGTGCTGCTGTCGAGGGGGTAACAGCAGGACTGGGGGTGGACCACTGGCTTTGTCAAGGGTGAGGTATTAGTTCCCTAGGGCTACTGTAACAAATGACCACCAGCTGGGTGGCCTAAAACAACAGAAATGTATTCTCTCTCACTTGTAGGAGCCAGATGTTCAGAATCAGCAGGGCCGTTCAAAGTCTCCGAGGGCTCTAGGGGTGACCCTTTGCCTCTTCCAGCGCCTCGTGGCTCCAGATGTTCCTTGGTTTGTGGCCAGAACTCTGCTCTCTGTCTCCATCTTCACAAGGCCCTCTCTTTTGTCTGTGCCTCTCTTTGTGGGTCTCTTAGGACACTTGTCATTGGATTTAGGACTCACCCAATAATCCAGGATGGTCTCATCTCAAGATTTTTAACTTAATTACATCTGCAAACACTCTTTTTCCAAATCGGTTCACATCCATGCATTCCAGGGGTTAGGATGTGGACATATCTTCTGCGGGGACAGCATTCAACCCACTACAGGTTTTGTCGGTGGAGTAATGGTAACAAAGCACTTGAGCCCGTTCTGGAGAGAACTGCGGCAGAAGGAGTGCAGACGGCAAGTATGTCTAGAACTAGAGGGGAAAACTGAGTCACACTTGCCTGATGGAAGCAAGGCTCCTGTTACACCCACCTCTCCGGTGTGTCAGTGTCAGTGTCGGCGTGACAGATGCAGCACCCCCCCACACACATTCTCAGGAGGAGGGGCTGGGGGAGGTGGGGAAGGAGTCGTATCACAGTACTGCTGTTACACAGCCTTGGCCTTTCTGGAATCACCCATTGCAGTGGGCGAATTGCATCAGGGTCTCTAGATGCCACACGAGCTTGTCTGGGGTAGGGTGGGGATGGCATTGCCGAGGCCTGTGGGCAGGAGACAGAAGAGAACAAACTTGCAGTGGCCTGAGCTGTACTGAGGCCTTGCAGAAACTGGTTGCTTTGGTACTGAGGCAGCGATCCATAAGGCAAGTTGCATGTCCTCCTGCAGCCATAGGAAACTTGTCCTCACCGAGCTAAGCCCACTTGCCACGCTTCCAGGAGAAAGGCAGTCTTCTTGTGTACAGGGCACCCACGTTAGGTCTGGCGTTAAGGCCAGTGCCCAGATCTCTGGGGGTAGAAGGCCACCCCAGCTCTTTTGCATAGGATTTCTGAAACAGGGACACAAACAGTGGTGTGCTTTGGGCAATGGTGGGTTGAGGGAATCTCAGCCTTGAACAAAAGAGAACTAAACAGAAGGTCTTAGGAAGGGGTCTTGGCCAGAATAGGCCAAGTTTCAATATATAGACAAAGACAGTGATGCCAGGATGAAATTGCTCACTGGAAAGGGATGGCACCTGGAGAAAGATGGTTTGGGGGGAGAATGTATTTCAAGTCTTAGTTTAAACATAATTTTTTCAAAAAAGGCTTTCTTTGACACACGCCTAACTAAGTTGGGTCCCCTGTTCTTTCAACTCACTTGTTCAGTGTCCATCATAAGCATACAGGGGTAGTTCCACAATGGTAGGGGCTGGCCCAGCATCTCTGCCTAACACCTGGCTGACACAGAATGAACTAGAGGAGAAGGGTAGGGAGAAATCATCAGCTGTCTCCTGCATGTCCCTCGGAGAGGGCGCTGCTCTGAGCAGTTGCTTCGTCATGTCCAGGAGGACTGCTGCCCGCCGCCTGTAGGAGCTGTGCTGTGAGCTCTGCCCCATGCACAGCATAGGGGTGCAGAGGAAGAGTGGCTGGCCCTCTCCTGGAGTCAGTGAGGATGGAGTGAATGCCACCCTCTCTCCTTAGGTTTAATTCACTGGCCTCTTCTGTTCTCACCACACCAATTGCTTGCCACCTCTTAGCTCTTCCCCTTCCCTGTCCTTGTTCCCAGACCGAGGAATGCCAAATTGAAGTGTTTCCTTTGAGTTGCCTTTCCCTCCTGTTTTCCCTTCTGCTCTTTCAGCCAACCCTAGCTGAAGAAATGACACAGGGGCTGGCAGTGTGCCACAGCCAATAGCAGCATATAGCAACAATAGCAGCACCATCCCATTCCGTCCCTCCCACTGGTCAGATGTACCTCAAATCATCTCATGGAAGCAAACATTTCTACTTATTTTACATGCACCTGCAGGAGAGGGTTCACACACAGGCGTGTCACTACGATACGATAGGCCAGGCACTCAGCTGTTTCTGAGGTTTGTCATTGGAAATGGAATTACTGGAAAGGCCTACTTTCTCTGTCATGTGCCTCTACTGTAGTTTGTAATCAGAATGAGAAGTTAAAATATTGAAAAATATCTGCATGTTGTTTGCTAGCCTTTCATAAGTAATGTTTAAGGGAGCTTTGCTCAGATGATCTTTCCATAATGTCTGATTCTTTTGAGATTCAATTTTGACACACAAAGTCCACATGGTTTGAAAAGCATAGATTTAAAAAATTTTTAAACCTATTTTTGGTTACTGGAAGGGTGTAGAAAAATAGTTTTTATCTAATCAAATAGTCTTTTTTAAAGATTAAAGCCTGGTTCTAATGGGATTGTTGAAAAGGGTGTATAATCTTGGAATATTTGAGAGGTATCCGTTTCATTGCCTACTGGTGTACTAACTGCACCATTTTTTTCTAAGTGGTGTTTATTTGCTGGTTGTGAAGAGGGGAATGTCTGACGGACAGTCACTTGGGGCCCTGTCTCCAGAAGTGGAGTGGAGTGGACTTCTTTATAAACCAGGGTTTTCTTGGTGTGATGCTGCCTTCAGCATGGCCTAGAAGCGATGCTCCCGTGTCCTGATACCCTCCCGACACATGGCATTACATAAGTAATCTGAAAATAACAACAAGGATGTTCCCGTTTTGTAGACAGTTTCAGAGGGAAACCCTTGAAATGGGAATAGCCTTTCTTAAAAGCAAACTTTGGTTCATCCTTCAAATTTCTTTGATTCTGATTCCATTCCTCACTCTATAAACTCTTACGGATTTGAATTTAAATTTTATTAAGATAGGTAATTTCCACTGTTAGATACGGACTTTTTTGAAGGGTGGTATTAAAGACATAGGACTAGACGGAGCTTTTTGAAAGCAGGGACCATTTCCCAGTCGTCTTAGTGTCTCCAGCTTCACCTGAATGAATGATTGAATGAGGATTGAATGAGTGAGGTCTTCCATGCTTCCATGTGGCCGTAAAGCAGCCGGCCGGCCGGCAGGGAGGAAGTGGGGTCCGCGGTCCGCCCGCCCCGCCCCTTGGACCCCGGCCCAGAGTGCGGGTTACAGCTGGGCGGCCCCGAAACCCGGGAGGGCCGATGGCCCAGCACCCCGGTCAGCGCACAGCGAGGGCGGCGCCGGGATGAGGCGGGGCGGTGGGCTGAGCGCACCTCCGCCGGCCGAGGAGCAGGGGGTGCGGGAGGAGGGGAGAGCGCCTGAGACCCGCGAGGGAACGCGAGGAAGCTTACAACGCTGGGAGGACAGACGGGAAAAAGGTTCCCTTTCCCCAGAGGAAAAGTAAGGAGAGATCCTACTTTTAAAAACAGAACCGGCACTCCCCCCCCAACTGCCGGCACTCCCCCCCTCAACTCCCGTAATCAAAGGGGCCCGGGAGGCCGATCTCCGACGGCTGAGGGTGGCTGGGGCGCGCACATCCGCCCCCAAACTGCAGGCAGCACAGGCCTGGAGCCGGGAGAAGCGGGTTTATGAGCCTTGAAGCCTCTGAGACGGGAGAGATAATATCCATAAAAATCCAGGATTGCTAGAAAGCCGCAGACTTGCTTCTCCACTGCTGAAAATAGAAAGTAGGAAGTGAAATTAATAGCGCTGGGATTGAGAAAGAAACAAGGCCATGTGTGCATATCTTTAAAGCTAGACAGTAACCGCATCTTCTGGACACATCACGTTCCAGGTGCTGAACTAAGCAATTTGCACTTGTTTTGTTTAATCCTCATAACGACCCCAGGAGATAGATATTACAATCCTGTTTTATTGAAGAGGAAGTTCTCTGGTTGAGTAGCTTGCCCAAAGTCACAAAGCTGAACCCACTTCAGCTGACTGAGGATAGATTTTATTGCCATATCAGTAGCTTTCAAACTTTTTTTACTAAGACCCACAGGAAGAGATTATTTTAGATCTTAACCCAGTGCACATAGATATAATATATAACTGAAGGGAAAATGTCAGTAAACAACACGGACCCTCACTACCTACAGTGCTCTCTAATACTTTCTGTTCTCTTCATTCTATTTTATAAAAGGAAGTGCTGGTGTCAACCTGCTAAGTGCAGTCCATAATTCATTAACGGACAGGACCCGGGGTTGGAGAAACACTGGATTACCGTGTCCCGTCCCCCCCCCCCCCCGCAGTGGAGGGGGTGGACTCGACCCAGAAGAGGGCTTTACCCAGCTCCCCTGTATTACTGGGCTGAAGGGTGAATACCCTCCTCTGATAAACTGTGAGGACTGTAAGATCTTCTTGAATCTCCTGGTCTTGATGAATTACATCCCAGTATAGTGGGAGGACATGCCTCAGAGACCTTTGAGGAAGTGCCACAAATGAAATGGGCAGTGAATTATGAACAAATAATTAATAAGCAGTTATAAAGGAGAGCTGCACACATTCATGAGGAATAATTTACACTGGACGGATCTCTGTCCTGTTTGAAGTACTTCTACTAGTACTGTAGACACGGGCACCTGAATTTCAGCAAAGCATTTGACTAATTTCCTAATAGCCCTCAGGATAACGTGGGAAATTTGGGATGGTATGTGGTTAAGTAAATTTACTCTGGTTGACTGCCTATCCCAAACAGGGCTCAAAAGAGACAATTCGTGAGGGAGTTCTTTGTAAAAACAAAAGCACTAAACAAGTATAAGTTAGAATTTATATCATCTATTTCATTGCATCTGCTTCCTCCAGGAGAACGTGAGGCCTCTGAGCGGGAAGAACTTGTTTCCTTTGCCACCTTTGTATTCCCAGCACTCAACCCAGGCCCGGGCATTTAGATGTTCCTCAGAAACTCTTGGTGGATTATCATTAATTATTCAATATCTGCCTGAAAGAGGACTCCGGGGACAGGGTCCAGGGCTCTGGCCTTAGTCCTGTCCTGTTCCATATTCTTACCAGTTACTTGGACATGGGAATGGACGATATATTTATCAAATTTCAGGTGGCAAAAAACTGGGACAGCCAAAGCACCGGATGACAGAATCACAGTCCAAAAATAACTTAGCAGCCTGGAATGGTAGATGGAATCAAGATGAAAAATAATAGAGATCTGTATTCTGCCTGTGGGTCTCAAATTTAACTTCATAAGCATAGGATAAAGGTGTGTATGGTTTAACAGCAACACACGTGAGGGACTTGTGGTTTTTACTGGAAGCTAACAAATGAAGCAGCAATGTGATGAGGCCGCCAACACTGCAGACTTAGGCAGTGAAAATACAAGCTTAGTGAACAATAGAGGGAGGTCAGAGCCCCTCTGCTTTGTGCAGGTCAAATGACACTGGAAGAACTGGCTTTGCCTGAACACCACTTATTAAGGACGATATGGACACACTGCAAACCTTCTAGAGAACAATATGTTGAATTTGCCCGCATCAAAATCAAGGATTTCTGTTCAGTAAAGGATACCATAAAGTCTGGATGGATAACAGACTAGGAAAAGATATTATTTAAGATTAACACAGAATTAATATTTAGAGTGTTTAAGAACACTTGCAAATCAACAGGAGAAAGACAGGAAACCATGAGCAAAGAGGGCATCTCGCAGAAGAGGAAACTTGAACTGCTAGCAGTATAAGAAGAGCTGCTGGACTCATGTGGAATATAAATGAACACACGGACGAGAGAACTGGTTGGTGGTTACCAAGGGGAAGGGGGGTGGGGGGTGGGCACAAGGGGTGAAGGGATGCATCCACATGGTGACGGACAAATAATGTACAACTAAAACCCCACAATGTTATAAACTATTAAGACGTCAATATAAAAAAAAGAGGTGCTGGAATTCACCACTAATCAAAGAAATGCAAATTAAGACATCAGGACTTAAACCAATATGACCTCAATAAAATAATTAAATTTTTAAAAAAATCAAGACTTCTCTTTCTGGTAACAGTAGGATAGCTGTCTCCAGAAACCCTCCTGCTGAAAACAACTAAATAAGCTGGATCAACTGTTGAAAATATCCTCATAAAGAAACTGACAAGATGGGACAGCATCATTGTAGGTTACAGGAACCAAGGAGGAAGGAGCCCAGAGGCTGCTCTCTCCCTAAGGACCTTTGCCCACTAGGGGAGGGGCGCACTTTCCTTCTGATGGCCTCTTGAGACGAGTGGGTCTCTATCACAGCCCAGAGCCCGTCCCTGGTGGGAAGTCTAACAGGAGCCCCCTTCCCCCCAATATGCCAGGAGGAGGGTAAACTAGAAGTGGACCAACCTGCCAAAATTACAGCCTGGTTCTGTTTGCCTGGGTTATTCAGGGTACCCAAGCCTTGACTTTGGATAGCTCAGCACTGACAATGCCCCCAGGCCCCTGGAAGAAGCAAACACAAATTCTCTGTGGAGGAAATGACCTTCATCCTGGCCCTCAAATTATTCCTACAAGTCATTTTTCAAATATAATGACTGGCATATAGTCAAAGATAACTTGGGACACAAGGAAATTAGGCTCCAGCCCGCTGCCCTAGAAGCACAATTTCTGTGGCTGCTAGACTCCAAATTTGACACATGGGGGCAGGGGTGGCACAGAATGTGTGGCCATCAGCAGCTGTGTGCCCTAGCATCCAGGGATTGTGTGAGTGGGTGAGAGTGTGGCTGCATGTGTGTGCCACCAGAGTTCTGGAAAGTTCTCCTTAGCAGAGCTGGGCAAGTTTTGTGATACTATTCTAACTTTTCAAAAAATGTTCTTGAAGAAGGGCCATTTTTTCTAATTTGCGTAAAGGTGTCCTATGGCCTAGGGGCAGCCCCATGTGAAGACTTTAGATATTGGAACCATCTGACACAGCCTGTAAAATAACTAAGTTTATTATTTTAAAGAAATAGGTTGAATATATCTGCAGGAAATAAGAAACCAGGAAAAGTGATATGGCAGATTTTAAAAAGAACCAAATTGAACTTCTAGACATGATAAATGCATAAATGAAATGAAAAACTCATGTCAGTGAGATAACCACTTTGTACTAACTAGAGAGAATAATGCTGCAATGAACATAGGGGTGCATACGCCTCTTGTGATGGTTGATTTCACGTCCATTGGGTAGATGCCCAAGAGTGGTATTGCTGGATCATACGGTATTTCTATTTTTAATTTTTTGAGGACTCTCCATACTGTTTTCCATAGAGGCTGCACCAGTTTGCATTCCCACCAGCAGTGAATGAGGGTCCCCGTTTCTCCACAACCTCTCCAGCATTTGTTGTTATTTGTCTTTGTGATTATAGCCATTCTAACCCGTGTAAGGTGATATCTCAGTGTAGTTTTGATTTGCATTTCCCTGATGATTAGTGATGTTGAACATCTTTTCATGTGTCTATTGGCCATTCAGATACCTTTTTATTTGATTCTGGGAGCTCTAGGGGTTTCTCATAAGTAAACTTCTTGTTAATTGCCTTTTTTTTACATCAACAAAATCCCAAATTAGAAAAATGAACTAAAATTTCCCTACTTAAAATGCAATTCTTTTGTAGTTTTACGCACTCTCTTTTCTTTTTCATTAATTATTTAACACATTTTTATGATCCATGGGGTTAACTGGCCGGAATTAAAATTGAAACTGGGAAATATATATATACATAGTCCAAATGATGGTGTTTTTTCCCAATAATAGTTCTGAGGGACAGTGGGATGAATTTGAAAGAGCATGAACTTGACAATCATTCAGAGCTGGGTTTTAACTTGGGTTCCCCAATTAGCTATAAATTAATGACCCTGTTGCAGTTTCTGCTGCATAAAATGGGATATCTCCTCCTCTGCAGTTGTCATGAAGGTTAAAGATAATATGAGTAAAGTGCCTGGTACACGGGAGAGAGTTTTTAATATTATTCCCTTGTGTGATTCTTGCCAGGGTTTGATGGTTTAAGCATGTCACTCTCGTGGGTTTTTTGTATTATTTGTTTTTACACATAGCATGACCTGTGGACTGTTTTTGCCCTTCTATGTTTCTTTTCAATGTGATTTTATTTTCATCTGGACTTTAGACACACCTTCATGAGTTAATTTATCCAAACTTCTCAATAGCGTATGAAGGTCTGTCTCAAGGCCATCAATATGAGCTCACAATCCCAAATTAGAAAACCCACAAGGAAATAATCCCTCATGAGTGCAAGTTTGCCTACATAACAGACAGCAGGATTAGACCCTCAAGCATTTCAGATGTTGGAATTACAAGATTCAAGCTATGTTATGTTAAAAATTATTGAAGTCATAAAACAAAGAATCAAAAGCATGAGAAATAAACAGAATGCTATGAAAAAAGATTACATAGGTATCAATGATTACAAATGATTATTATAAACTCAATGGATGAGTTAAACAGAAGATGTGATGTAGCTGAAGTTAGAATTGGGCACTGGAAGATAAATCTGACAAAATTATCTAAAATGTAGCACAGAAAGATAAAGAGATGAAAAATGTGTAAAAGAGAGGAAGAGGCATGGTGGATAGAATGAGATGATCTAACAAATGTTTGAAAAAAATTTGAGCAGGAGAGAAGAGAGAGAACGAGGGGGCATGTAGAAAAGTTCATGTATTTACAAATTCATTCAACAACTACTAATAAGCACCTAATGTGGATGATGAGAGGACAAGAAGAGATCATTGATCATCTTCTAGAACTGATTTTGGACAAGCATTCTCAGTCTCAGGAAATCCCAAGAAACACTAAATCCTCACCTAGATACATCAGAGAGAAAAGGAAGAACTCAAAGATGGGAGAATATTTGAAAAGAAAACATATATTTTCCACAAAGTGAGGATGCCTGGACAAATAGCAAATTTCTCAACCGCAACTATACAAGCTAGAAGACTGGAAAATATTGTCTTCATGGTTCTTAGAAGAAATATCTGGCAACTTGGACCATTACACCCAGCTAATCCATCATTCGAGAAAGAAGGTGACTTGAACAAACCACCAATATACAGTCAAATCCTGTTTAGATTTACCTAATCTTTGCTGATTTTTTAAACAATTGGACAAATATGAATATAGACGAAGTATCAGATATCAAAGAATTATTATTTTGTTAGTGATGATGTTGTGGTTAAGTAGGAAATGTCCTTATTTTCATAGGATGAATACTCAAGAATTTAGAGGTGAAACCTCACAATGTGTTTAATAACTTTTTAAAAACCACAATGAGATATTATTTTACATAATATTGACAAAAGTAAAAAAAAATCCGAAAATACCAAGTATTGGGGAAAAGAAATGTCTACATGCTGCTGGTGGAGGCATAAATTGACTAATTGGAGAGTAATTTGGTATCAAGTGGTAAAACTAAAGATGCAATTTCCTCCTACCCGTCAGTGCTACTGCTGGAGAAGGTAATTGAGAGGATGTGACTGCCAGTTGACCCGAGAACTGGACCTGGGCAATTGGAGGCTCCTCACCCCCTCTCTTGTGCTAGGAATGTACTCTCTTACCGCCGTTCCCACAGTGGGAGCCATTTTCAAGGACAAAGCCTTGAGAGAGCAATGTGTTGTTGAGACCATCTGGACACTATATGTGACTGAACCCAGTTAAGGCCTTTATACAAACTTTTACGATTTGGTGGGTGAGTGTGGAGATCTACTTGTCTTATGGCCCCCCAAGACGAGCCTTGTAAGCTTTAATAAGCCTTGCTTATTAAAAGTGCCACCTACCAATCTGGAATGGTCTGCCTCTTTCTTCCATCTCTCGTTGCCCTCTGGGGAGGCTGGTTTCAGATATCATCCGGAAGGCTCCCGAGGTTGTGAACCAACTACTTCTTTTTTTTTGGTGAGGAAGATTAGCCCTGAGCTAACATCCGTTGCCAATCCTCCTCTTTTTGCTGAGGAAGACTGGCCCTGGGCTAACATCCATGCCCATCTTCCTCTACTTTTTTTGTATGTGGGACGCCTGCTGCAGCATGGCTTGATGAGCGGTGCATAGGTTCATGCCTGGATTGGGGCCTGCGAACCCTGGGCTGCTGGGGCGGAGCACGGGAACTTAACCATTACTCCACAAGGCTGGCCTCCCAACAACTACTTTTTAAGTTTATATCCTAAAATAATTCTCCCACATGACATGTGAAAGTGGCATATTCCAAGTGGTCCCAATGCATGCTAGTTAGAAGTTAAATCTATATGCCCTTCCATCCTCAGCATGCATTTTTCCAGTGCTCTTCCCAGTCTCTTGTTTACTGCATCCTCATTGGAATCTTTCACACAGAAGTCCTATGTAGAAAAATCCTGAAACAAACCATTAATGAAGGACAAAATCCTAGCACAGAACTTTGTACAAGAATGCTTATATAACAGGTGGATTAGTAACATTATTAAATTTTTATGTGAATATTGCATCACCTGTGATTTGCTCTAGCCAATAATGTTTGATTTAAATTTAATCAACCCTTTGGATCTAACTTACAGTTTAAAGGAAATATTTGGGAAAGAGGAACACGTTAGACCCCGCCACAAGGAAGCAATCTATTCCAGAAGGGGGATATTCCACAGGACAAGCGGCCCTGTCTGTCCAGCTAATCATTGTCATGAAAAAAGGGACTATTTGAGATTAAAAGAGGCTTAAAGGACACAGTAAATAAACTGATGCAGCTTGTGGTTCTGGATTGGATCTGATTTGGAAAACTAGACATTATTGGGATAGTTGGGAAAATCTGAATATGGAATGGATATTAGATGATATTAAGGAAATATTGTCCATTATGTTAGATGTGTTCATGTTAATTTGATGTAAGCAAAAGTTCTATTTTAAACGTGGACACAAAGATTGTAATATCAAGACATCTAAAATTCTGGATTTTTAAAATATAAATAAGTTAATTTTTATTTTTATTTATTTATTTTGCTGAGGAAGATTCGCCCTGAGCTAACATCTGTTGCCAATCTTTCTCATTTTTTGCTTGAGGAAGATTAGCCCTGAACTAACATCTGTGCCTGTCTGCCTCTACCTTATATGTGGGTCACCGCCACAGTGCGGCTGACAAGTGCTGTAGGTCCACACCTGGGATCCAAACCCACAAACCCGGGCTACTTGAATGCACTGAACTTAACCACTACACCACAGGGCCAGCCCCATGTAAGTGAATTTTTAAAAATGAGGGTGAAATAAAATCACTTTTATTCAAAGAAAAACTCAGAGTTTATCACTTATACAGCCTCAGTAAAAGATTCCTAAGGGATGTATTTCAGGTTGAAGGAATCGAACACTGAGATGCAAGAGAGAAGAATATACAAATAAGGATGTGAATACATTTAAACAGGTGTCAACTGTATCAAGCAATAATAATGACATCAATGCGGGGGATATAAAATAAATACAACTGGGGCCGCCCGGTGGCGCAGCGGTTTAGTCCGCGCTTGGCAGCCCGGGGTTCGCGAGTTCGGATCCCGGGCGCCCGCCGACGCACTGCCTGTCAGCCATGCTGTGGCGGCGTCCCATATAAAGTAGAGGAAGATGGGCACGGATGTTAGCCCAGGGCCAGTCTTCCTCAGCAAAAAGGGGAGGATTGGCAACAGATGTTAGCTCAGGGCTGGTCTTCCCCACAAAAAAAATAAAATAAAATAAAATAAATAAATAAATAAATACAACTGAATGCTGGACATATTAACACACCAGGTAGAAGGGAGGTGGTCAGTGTGGTAGCAATCAGAGGCCCCTCATTGTTCTGAAAGAAACTACAGAGGTTAACAAACTTTAGACTGTCAAGTGTGTATGTTAAAGTATAAAAGATATTTACTAAAAGAATGGAAATAGAAAGTGTAACTTCCAAACTACTAGAGAGGAAATAAAGGAAAAAAGAAAACACAATCATTCCAAATGCAATAGGAAAGGGGAAAGAAGCAGCTTAGGAAAATCAAAAAATAAAACACAAGATAATAGTAATAAATCCAAATATATCACTAATCACAATAAATATAATTTTCTCATCTTTCCAAGAATTGTTGGGTTTGATGATTTTTAAATATCAAGCTATATGCTATTTATTAGAGTACATTTAAAACAAAGAGGCACAGAAAAGTTGAAAATAAATGGATGGAAGAAGACATACCAGACAAAAAACTAACCAAGGAAAGCATTATTAGAAATGAAGAGGACTTCCATACAGAAGTCGAAATATAATGAAATTTATATAATGTTATAAACCAAAATTTTTACAGCAAAAAAAAAGGGAATCTCTACATAATCATAGATGATATAATTCACAAGGAAGAATGAATAATTTTTAATTTGCACAAAATAATAGTCTATAAATATAAGAAGTAAAAACTGACAGAATTATAAGGAGAAATTTATAATTCCCAAAGACAATGGAAGATTTTAATGTATATCTCAGAAATTTCTAGATCAAGCTAAGTTAGTAAGAAATATATTAGCACACCATCGGTAAGCAATCTTGCATTTGATAATTAGAGAATACTCATTCCTGTCAAATACTTATGAGGCATTTACAAAAATGGCAAAAATTGACTACCAGGACATAAGTCTTAACAAATTGTATTATATAAGACCATATGCTTAGATCACAATGCAATTAAGTTAGAAATGGATTTTTTTTAAAGATACTTTTAAAGCATCATATTTTTGTAAATTTAAAACACACACAACTTCTAGATGAGTCATAGGTCCAGTAAAAGATACTTTAGTAAAGAGACTACATCTTACATCTGGACAGCAGCTGCCTTCGGAGTCACCACCAGATTAAGTTTACAATAGTCCGCAATCATTTTTCTAAGACCCACCTGTCTTGTAAACTGGTGAATTAAATGGAAGGGTTAGGAATCACTACCCCTGCTTCTTTCAAGTCTTTGATGGGAGTATTATTGTCTGCATTTCCCACAGGGATGCAGTTTTTCTTCTGGTTTACTATCTTGGTGGAGGGTAGAAGTCCCAGAAGCTTCCACTTAGCCCTGCCTACCATAACAACCCCATAATTGATGATCTCATAGGTCAGAGCCAATGTGGGGATTCTGCCAGCTGCCAAATATATCTATTCCAATTACACTTTCAGGAACCAGGGAAATAACCACAGGGTGAGTTCATGGGCCAGCTGGGCCCATTGTGAGTCTGAGATTGAGATTCCATCTACCACCTGTCCACCATATACCCCTACTTTGAATGCTGGGCTACAATGGCATTTTGAATCCCAAGGAATTGGCCTAAATTGAGAGCCAGTGTCTAGTAATCCCTGAAAAATCTGAGTATTTCCTTTTCCCCAGTGCACAGTCCCTCTAGTAAATGGCTGCAGGTTCCTTTAGGGAATGCTTGGAGGAAGATTAAGGTGTTTACTTGTGGCAGTGGTGCAAGGTCCTTCCTCAAGGAAACCTGGCCTTTTCAAAGGGCTTGGTCTGTGAACTGACTTAAGTCTGGAAACTGGGTGAGAGGGTATCAACTCTACTATGGTGAGTTAAGTTAGGTCTCTGGCTACCAGACCTAGAGTTTTTCCTGTTATAGATCAAGCAATATTCTATTAGGCTGATTATCTATTTCGTTCCTAGGGACACCATGATCAATTAGCTACCACTAAAGATCTCTGGTGGCCAAGGCATTCTGATTACCGAAACATCCTTGAGGCCCTTCACAGTTGACATGCCCACCTTGTCTTTGACGGTTAAGTGCTTCCACTTGGCCTCTGCTACAATGGAATACCATCATCCAGGAGCCCATCTGAAAGGTGGCATCCCCTGCAGTCATAAATGGCCTACAACAGGGAACAACCACAGAACTTTTGAAGGATGCGGGTGTTCCCGTCACTAGTATATTTCTCAGTGCCTTAGTAAAGGGAATGTCTTCATGGGTCTTCACATAGAATGTGGTTAGGGGATAGGTCACACATGATAAATCCAATCCAACATCGTGATCTCCCTACAGCTTTGGATTTCCTTCTCCACATCATGCCAGGAAAGCTCTAGCCTCCTAACCTCAAAATTAGACCTCCTTAAACCTGAGTATTGAGTTCAAGTTTCAGTCAACCAACCAAATAAGCAGTTAGAGCCACTTGTAGCTAACAAACTTACACGTTACATCTAGATTTCTAGTAAGCATATTCATATGCAAAATTTAGACTGATATAGTGATATATTTTGTCCTCCTTGATTACCAACCTCAGAATCCATTCCCACACATGTTCCCAGGTTACTTCCAATACATATTAGCAAAGTCCTGCAATTCTTTGGGTGCCTAAGCAACTTTCTCCTGGGTCCTGTTGTGTCCCTGTCCCTCTGGAGCATGCTAAAATTTGACACTAGTTATGGGCCTAATGGCAATAGGGGATGGCTGTGGTGGATTCTGAGGAGAATGAGCATCTCTTTCAAGGCATCTGCCTCAGGTAAGCCTGTCACAGGTTTTTCAAGTAGAGGAAAGCTGGTATTCTCAGACAGCAGAGGGCATACTATGTCACTGGTAAGGGGGCTCAGAATGACCTGGGAGTTCAAGATTATGGGTTTTATTTGGATGTCTCAATTCATTTGAGATGTCCCAATTTCAAGTTCAGGATCCCATTCTTTCCTGATCAATGCCCTAACTTTCACATGGAAATCTTGGCAAGATTATTAATTCAACAGTCATTATAATTCGGAAATTTACATGATTAAATTTGGTTTTTGATATTCAGCAATATCAGCCCTGGAGGTACAAGAAACAAGAAATTCTTTTAGGGTTGTCATAAAAGTTCTCTGGTTCCCATTCTGTGACTTGAGTAGAGAGTTAACAGTCCTAAGCTCTCATTTTCTCCTTATAAGTGCTCAAGTACACTCAAAAAAACTTGTCTGACACCACAGTCTTTATAGTCATTCTTACTGCCGTAACAGTGAAGGGCAGCAGCTGCATGGGCTCCCAAGGCATGTGTTCCCGTTGGCGCTTCATCGCAATCAACCACAGATGATAGTCTGATTAATCGTGATGCCACTGCAGGCTATGGGTTACTAGCAGCTCATTTCCAGCTCATTGACGAAGAGGTCAGCACTGTGCTCAAGCCCAAGGGCATGACCAAACCAATGCCCAGGTCCCATCTTTATGGGTCTATTTCCTGGAACTGTTCCTGATACCAATTCTTTATTAATTTGTGTCGAATCAAGAGACAGAAACCACATAATAATTTAAACAGGATAGTATAATATACAGAATTATTAAACAATAATAGATTAGTAACTATAAAGATGTGAAGAAGACTGTAAAGAGTATCCTAGAGCTAAGGGAAAGTCCCCAAGGCTGTGGTTCAGACCTTATTGGAGAAGGCATTGTTGCAGCCCACTGGATGGCAGAGAAGTGTGCTGGGTTGCCCAGGCCAGAGTTGGTCAGCAATCAGCAAGCAAGCAGGAAACAACCCTCCAAGGTGCAGGTGAACTGACACTGGCAGGCAGGCATGCAGAGGCAGTAAGGGCACCACCGTGGGCATGAGGCCTGCAGTGTGCTGTATCTGCATTGGGAGGGCAGCAGCAAATGGCCACTGGGCCCACACTGGGGCTTCATGGTAGCTGAGGGACTGCATTCTCTGGGCACATGGCTGGAGCAGAGCACTCCTGGATGGTCACCCCCAACCCCACCACAAACACACACATATACATATTGCTGATAGACCACGTAGCAGGAGCAATAAAAGCAAAATGAAGCGCATTGGAACTAGGAGGAAAAACTCCCTTCCTTCTGCAATGTCCCTCCTGTGCCCTCTACAGCATGCTTACTGTAGAAGAGAAATGCTTCAATAGTCCAGTCCATTACTGCAGAGCAAGTACTGAAGGATGAATTTGGAGCTGAGAGTTAATAAATTGATAACTGGCATAATGCTTTCAATCACTATGCTATAGTGCTTATACAAGCAGTTCCAGAAGAAAAAGAAAGGAAGGAATGTTTTTTTATAACTCATTTGTAAGGCTACTATAATATTTATTTATTTAAAAATATTTAATGCTCCCCTACTACGTACTAGGCACTGTTTTAGGTTGTAGCAACACAACAATAAACAAGGTAGATCAATTGCCTGCTCTCATAAAGCTCACATTGTAGTGAGGGAAGACAGATAATAAACAAACATTATAAAAAATGTCAATTGGCTATAAGTGATATGCAAAATAGAACAAGGAAAGGGGTGCAAAGGGAAGAAGAGACTCCCTCTTTCAACTATGATGGACTGGCTTATAGCAGACTAATCCTCCCGCCAAAAACAAGACAGGCTAGATAAAATTAAAAACAAAACAAACAAAATTTTATTTGAAAGCATGAGAGAGCTACTAAGACAGCCGGAATTTAAGGGGCCAAGTTTCCAGAGAGAATGGAAAATCATTGAGATGAGCCCAAATACTAATCCACTTTTCACCTAGAAGTATTTGCCAGTTTGTAAGTGGCACAGGGTGAGGGGCTGAGAAGCTTATCAGAAAGTGGCCACTAAGAGGCCAACAAGCTCAGCAGCTCTCTCAATGATCTCAACGGGTTGAGGAGGCTCCTAAGACAACCAGGACTTGAGGGTCTAGGATCCTAGAGAGGAGAGTCCTAAAAAGTGAACTTTCCTTGCAAGGCATTTGCTTCTTTGCAAGTGGCAGAGTGAGAGGCTAAGAAGCTGAGCAGAAAGCATGTGCCAAGAGGATGAGAATCTAAACAGAGCTCTTGGCTGTCTCATGGTGCTAGGGACATAAAACATGGAGGTCAGGCCGATTAAGGAAGAGGGCTCCCAGGCTCTCAGTTAGGACCTCTTAAGGTCTACATCCTAGGAGTAATGGGAAACCAGAAACCAGAAATAGATACAGCCTTGCAGAGCAAACCAGCCACAAATTAGCTCAATTCCTGAGTGGATTAAATTAATCTGTCCTACCTCTAACTCCCTGCCTAGAGAAGCTAAAGTAAATCTTCTCTAGAGAAAGATAACACTATCCAGAGTCTACAATTTTTCATACAAAATGTTCAGCATTGAAGACAAAGAATATCAGGCATACTAAGAAATGAGATCAAAAAAAGAGTCAAGAGGAACAGCCCCTTAAGTGATCCAGATATTAGGTTTTCAGATGCAGATTTTTAAATAGCCAATTAATATGCTGAAGAAAACACATGACACAATGGAGAATTTTACAGGAGAATTGGAATCTCTAAAAATAAATGGAAATTCTAGAATGTAAAAATACAATAAATGAAGTTAATAACTTAATAGACAGATTTGATAGCAGAAAGGACACAGCTGAAGAGAGATTAGTGAACAGGAAAATGGGTTAGTAGAGAGACAAAAAGATGAAAAACACACACAAAAGCATAAGAAACATATGAGAAATGGTAAAAAGTATAATATATGTGTAGTTGGAGTTCTAGAAGAGGAAAAGAGAGAATGTGACAGAAGCAATATTTGATAGAATAATGGCTGAGAAATTTCCCAAGCATTAAGAAACATCAAACTGCAGATTCAAGAAACACACCCACACACCCACACACATAAGCACATCATAGAAAAACTGCTGAAAACCAAAGGGAAAGGAAAAAAATTTTTAAGCAAATAGATGCTGCTGTCTCCAAAATCCAGAGACCAACAATCACTACTCATCTTTTTGGTGGCAGAAGATGTAAGGTGCAGTAAATTGCCCTTTACTTTGGAAAGGATGTCTCATCATGTCCCAAATCACTGGACCCCAAATCATTATCACCAATATGAGATACCCCTGAATCTGTGTATGGTTTATCTCCTATCTCCTCTGGCATACCTGTGTCTTATGGGGGCATCCAGAGTACTTGCTACTTCCTGCTTCCTGACCCAAGGTGTTTTCAATGTAATGGGTCAGTATAACATTCTGAGGAATGTCCAGATGATCAAAGTCATGTTAGCCCATGTCATGACAGAGAAAGCAAGAGAGGGAGCAAGAGAGTAGCCCTGGGAAAGACCATGACTGTACACTTCTGTCTATTCCATGTGCATATGAACTGTTTCTGATCATCCTTTCTGATAGAGATAGAAAATAATACAATTACCAGATCAAAAGCCATATACCGAGAGCCAAAGTCTATGTTGGACTACCAAATAGTCCACTACCATCCGCCATGATCAGTCTGGTTTTTACAGGGGCCACAGTGGTGAAATAAATGGAAATATAATATGTAACAACTGCATTCTTTAAGTATTTGAGGATGATACTAATCCCTGCCATTCCATGTAGAATGCAAAACGACTTCTAATTTATTTTGTCTTGCTGGGGGGAGGTGAGACAGTTTTGGGGGCTTTTACTTGTCTTTTCCTACCATTATGGCTCTTACTCCATAGGTCAGGGAACCACTGTGAGGGTTCTACCAGGGTCTAAATATATCCATTCTTACTGTGCTTTCGAGAATTAGGGAAATTACCAGAGGATGGGTGCGCAGACCCATTAGACCCACTGTGAGGAAAACTTGGGCCGGGACTCCATTTATCACCAGCCTCCATACACCACTTCATGGGGGCCATGATGTCACTTTGGGTATCCTGATGCCAGTGTCACCTCAGACTCTGAAACCCACATCTCTCAAAAGATCTTCTTGTTCCTCTTTTTCCTGTGTACAGTTACCTTAGAAAATTGCAATAGGTCCCTTTAGGATTAGAGGAACTGCTACTGTGTTGTCACCAAGTCCTTCCTCAGGGTAATTCAGTCTCCTTTGGGTCTGAGAACTGACTCAGGTCTAGCAAGTGAGTGAGGGATCGATTTTTCTTTTCAGTAGCAAACATCAACCTTTGGCTCATCCACTCTTGATCCTTTTTTTTTTTTTTTTTTTGGTTATATAGATTGGGTAATATCCTGACTGGCTTTCTATCTACCTTGCACTTTCTATCCATGGCCTATTAGCCATTGCCACAGATCTTGGTAGGTCTCTTCCCTCTGGTTGCCACGCTGGCTTTGCTGCCTGTTATGGTAATTATGTCCACCTTGTCCCTGACAATTAAGTCAGAGACTCTACTCTTTCAAAGTCCTATCATCCCCATTTTCACTAGGGGCTCCAGTTCCATATCAGTCTCCTCTATGATGAATCCTCGCTTTCAAAGAACAGCTACTACTGATATTCTCAACAATGTCAGTGCTCATCTCTAGCAGATTTCTTATTGCTTTATTGAGGGGAGTGTCCTCCAGGCCTCCCAGGGAACACAGTCACTGATGCGTTCTTTAATCTTAAGGTAAATCCATTCTAGCGTGTCTACATTTTAACTGTTCCAAGGCAGTTCCAGCACCTCTACCTCAGTTACTCTGGAGTATTGTTTTTCCAAGCTTCAAGGAGCTTTCTCAGTGATGTACTAGGATTAGTTTCAAATGTCTTTGCCAGGACATTAAATCTTAAGTCACAGGAGAATGTCCTTATATTAATATACTCTTTCTTATACAATCCCCTTGGTCCAGCACCCTCAAGATCCCCATCTCCAGGCATAGTCTCCCAGTTACTACAGGTACATATTAGCTAAATCCTGCAACTCTTTTGGTGAATAATTTCTTTTCTCCCAAAGTGGAGTCAGTATTTTCCCAGTTGGGCCATGATGAAAAATGATCCAAATTATTGGCCTAGAAGCCACGAGGGAAGTTGGGGACAAATCTTGAGGAGGCCAGGTATCATCTTACAAGGCATCTGCCTCAGATGTGGCCTCCACATGTTTCTGAGCAAGGAGAAGCTGTCATCCTCCAACAAGGGGGAAATGGGACACTTCTTCAGGTCTAGAGAGTTCAGGGGAATCTGGGGTTCAAGGTTCTCAAGTATGTCTACATGGGATCCCATCCCAGCTCTCAGGGCACCACTGTCTCCTTATCAGCACACAGATTTTGAATTAGGAGTCTTAACAAGGCTGTGAATTAAGCCTTCTCTATAATTCTTCTACTCTAACAATTAAGTCCTATGCTTAGTTTTCAGCTCAATCAGCCCTTTAGCTGCAGGAGATGCATGTCTTTTAAAATACTGTCATAGAGGCATTCTACATCTCATACCTTTCCTGAGTTTATGGTTAGTTAGCTAGAGTCTGTCATTTTATTCATTCAGCATATCAATGGCACTTAATGACAACTTAAAAAAGAGTGTCTAAAAAAATCTTCAGCAAACATCATAGTCAATAGTGAAATATTGAAAGTTTTCCTCATGGGATAAGATATGCGACAAGGATACTTACTATTACCACATCAATTTAACATTGTACTAGAGGTCCTAGCCTTTATAATAAGGCAGGAAAAATTAATTAAAGGTAAAAGGATTGGAAAGAAAAAATGAAACTGCCATTATTCACAGATGACATAGAAAATCCAAAAGAATCCACATAGAAACTATTAGAATTAATAAGTAAATTTAGTATGATCTCTGGATCAATATTAAAAAAATAAATTGCATTTTTATATACTGGCAACTCTTAATTTGAAAATGAGATTTTAAAATGCCATTTATAATTACGTGAAATATCTAACAAAAGATGTGCAAGATCTCTACAATTAAAAGTTTGAAAAATAGTCAAAATAGTTAGAATAGTCAAAAATAGTTAGAATCAACCTTATAGAACTCTGGAAGCTAGTGACAGGTTTACAGCAACCAAGTGACTGCTTAACCAGGAGAAAGACTGCCATAATTGGGCAGGAGAGCTTTGAGGTGTCTTAATTTAGTCTTACCCCCTGCCGCCCCCCCGACATGGTGGCAGTCTTGAAGATGGCAGCTTGTGTTCCCAGTGTGGATACCTGATTCCAGAGGGAGCAGAGTGGACTTTGTTCCCAAGGAATTGTTTGTCTGTTTTGACCTGACTGGGGTTTCCCCAAAAGCTTGCCTTTGTTTCACCTATCTCAGAACTCTATCAGGGTGGAGCAGCTATGCAGAGGACATTCTTTGAAAACACTGAAAGACAAATGAACAAGCTGGTGCCACCTGGGGCAAAATACAACAGTTGGAGTGAAAAACAGACATGCCAAAAATCTGGGAGGAAAAGCCACGGAGTGAGATTTGGGGGGGAACAGGGGTCTTAAAAAGCTCCCATGTGTACTGGGGAACCTAGAAATCCAAACAAATGCCCAGGGCAGGATGCATGCTCAGAAAAGACCTGACAAGAGCATAAGCATTCATCTTTGGCTGGTCTTTAGGTTCAGTGCAAGCAGGAAGTGAAGGCTAAGAAAGAGTTGTAAATGGCCTGATTAAATGTTGCAGGAGTTCCCTCAACCAGAGCCAATCTGGAAAGATCTAGAGAGTAATTTTTCTTTTCTTTTCTTTTTTCATAATATTCAAGATGTCCAGTTTTCAACAAAAAATTATGAAGCATTCAAAGAAAGAAGAAAGTATGGACCATTCACGGGGGGAAAAAAGGAGAATATCAATAAAGAGATACAAATGATAAAAAGGAACCAGATAGAAAATCTGGAGCTGAAAAGTACAATAACTGAAATGAAAAATGCATTAGAGGATTTCAACAGCTTATTTGAGCAGACAGAGGAAATAATCATTGGACTTAAAAATAGGTCAAATAAAATTATCCAGTCTGAGGAGCAGAAAGAAAAAAGTGTGAAGAAAAATGAACAGAACCTAAAAGACCTGTGAAACACTAGCAAGCATACCAACATATGCATAATGGAGTCCCAAGAGGAAGAGGATAGAGAGACAGGGGCAGAAAGAACATTTGAAGAATTAATGGCTGAAACTGCCCCACTGCAAATTTGATAAAAGACATGACTCTACACATCCAAGAAGCTCAGTGAACTCCAAGTAGGATAAACTCAAAGAGATCCACATTGAGACACAAAACCAAACTGCTGAAAGCCAAAGAAAAGAGAGAATCTTGAAAGCAGCAAGAGAATACTGAACCACAATGTGCAAGGGATAATCAATAAGTATTAACAGCTGATTTTTAATCAGAAATCATGGAGGCTAGAAGGCAGTGGGATGACATAATTAACGTGCTGGGAAAAAAACCTGTCAACCAAGGATTCTATACCAGCAAAACTATCCTTCAAGAATATAGAAGAAATTAAGATATTCCCAGATAAATGAAAGTTGATAGAGTTCATTGGTACTAGACCTGCTCTATAAGAAATGCTAAAGGGAGCCCTTCATGCAGAAATGAAAGGACATTAGACAATCTACATGCAAAACAATGAAATTGGGACCTTACCCCACACAATACAAAAATTAATTCAAAATGGATCAAAGACCTAAAAGTAAGAGTGAAAACTATAAAACCCTTAGAAAAAAACTTAGGGGAAAATCTTCATGACTTTGGGTTTGGCAATAGTTTCTGAAATATGATGCCAAAAGCACAAGCAACAAAAGAAAAATAGATAAGCTGGTCCTCATCAAAATTTAAAAATTTGTGCTTCAAAAGATACTATCAAAAGAATGAAAGGACAACCCATAGAATGGGAAAAAATACTTGCATATAATATATCACAGAATGAGAGAAAATATTTGCAAAAAATATATAGAGAAGGATCTAGTATCCAGAACATGTAAAGAACTCTTGTAACTCACAGCCAAAAGACAAACAACTCAATGTAAAAATGGGCAAAGTATTGGTGGGAATGTAAAATAGTGCAGCTGTTGTAGAAAATAGAATGATGGTTCCACAAAAAATTAAACATAGAATTATCATATGATCCAGCAATTCCACTTCTGGATATATAGTCAAAAGAATTGAAAACAAGGACTTGAACAGACATTTGTACACCAATGTTCCTAATAGCATTTTTCACAATAGCCCAAATGTGGAAACAACTCAAATGTCCATCAATGAAAGAATGGATAAACAAAATGTGGTATATACATACAATGGAATATTATTCAGATGTAAAAATGTATGAAGTACTAATATATTCTACAACATGGATGAACCTTGAAAACATGCTAAGTGAAAGAAGCCAGACACAAAAGGCCACATATTGTATGATTCCATTTGTATGAAATAATTAGAATAGGCAAATCCATAGAGACAGAAAACAGATTTAAGGAGTTGGGTGAACAAGGGAATGGAAAGTGACTGCTCAATGGGTACAGGGATTCTGTTTGGGGTGATGAAAAAGTTCTGGAACTAGATAGCGGTCATGGTTGCACACCATTTTGGATGTACTTAATACCACTATATTACTTTAAAATAATTAAAATGGTAACTATTATACATATTTTACAACAATAAAAAACATTATTGATAGAAATTAGGAAAGACTTAAATAAATGTAAGGCTATACAATATTCATAGATTGAAAGATTCAATATTATAAAAATATCAGTTCTTCCTAAGTTGATCAATAGATTCAATGTAATCACAGGTGAAACTCCAGCAGGTATTTTGTGGAAATTGTCAAATTGATTCTAAAACATATATGGAATTGCAAAGGGCAAAGGTTAGCAAATACAGTCTCAAAGTAAAAGAACAAAGTTGAAGGTCCTACACTAATAGGTATCAAGACTTACTATAAAGATATAAAAATCTTTAAGACAGTGTGGTATTGGTGCAAAGATAGACAGTCTAGTTTTATGTGTTTTCTGTATCAATTCCCTGCGTTAGAAAGTGAAAAGTGGAAAACCTGTGAAGAAAGCAGGTGAATTAAGAGACTAGAGAAGCATGTATATTGAAAATGATAAAGCGTATTAAAAGGTGAAAGCATCGAAAGATATATGCATGGCCATGCACCATGTTTCCCTTTACTATGAATACCTTATTTTCTGTGTGTAAGAAAATAAAGACAAATTATTAAAATGTTGTTGATCCTAGAAAGCTCTACCATTTTCCTTCCAAGAAACACACTCAACTGGAAGGAATAATGCTGGAAGGAATGAAGTTGGAGGAAGAGGAGTGTCAGAGACTGAATTGTGTCCCCCCAAAATTCATATGTTGAAGTCCTAATGCTCAACGAGACTGTATTTGGAGATACAGCCTTAACAGTAATTAAGGGTAAATGAGGTAATAAGGGTGAAGCCCTAATCTAATATGAACTGGTGTCCTTGTAAGAACAGAATTTCTGCAAGCACAGAAAGAGACCACGTTAGGACCCAGTGAGAAGGTGGTGGTCTGCAAGCCAAGGAGAGAGGCCTTAGGAGAAACCAAACTGCTGGGATCTTGATCTGGAACTTCTAGTCTCCAGAACTGTGAGAAAATAAATATCTGTTGTTTAAGCCATACAGCCTGTGGTATTTTGTAATGGCAGCCCTAGCAGACTAACACAAGGAGCTACAATACTTGACAACAAATCTTTAAAGTAAATTTTAGATCATGTAGACAGATGATTGTTATTGCTTACAGGAGATCATGGTCCTGACAAGAGCAGAAAAATCACATTCAAAAATGCAATTTCCAGCACAGTCTAGGGTTATCAGAAGCTGCATAGCACAAAGGGAATGTATCTTCTGTCCATTTCGAGTTTCTTGTTATGCTTTGTCAATACTTTGAGAAGATTATTTACAACCATCCATTTCTGAAGACTCCATTGCCAAGGAAAGCAGACTCTTCACCAGCTTCCTGGATCTGGACATGCATGAAGTTCAGGCATTTACTATTTCACTCACTCCTTCTGCAACTCATTCTTGTTCATCCTTATTCACCACTGAACAGCAACAGGGACTACAGCCTCGGTATCTCCCTTCTCATCTTCAAACCTTGCTCAGGAAACATTGCAATCTTTGGTAATCATGTTTAAAAACTTGCCTTGTTTATTTTATTATTGCTAAGTATTATTTGCCTTCATTATGTGTCTTTAACATATTATTTCAGTGTTCATTTACATTACAGTACCCATTTGTTGCAGTTAAAAGGGAAACATGATTCGTATCCTATAATGTTACTGTACAAATAAACTCACTAATGAGTTAATTAAGTGTTAAATAATTAGGCAACTGGTGTTTTAAAGGCTTTATATTAAGCAGAAAAACCTGGTTGGTTGTTATATATATATATTTTTTTAGAGTGTTTCAGGAACTGAGAGAAGTTGGTTGAGGTTTTTAGATGTGCTGGGAATACATTATTATTTTTTCCATTTAAAATAATGGTGCACAGACTCCCACTATCTCAAAATTCACTATCCAACATGTTTTTAGGAATGGATTAAATCCTCTGAGGGATGCCTGAACTGGGGCAAAAGGTACTAGAAAGAATAAAGTCATATAGTTATCATACTGCTGTGCACCTAACATTGCATTTCATCAGAAGACATATGATTGACCATTAGTGATGCTGATTGACCCCCTAGATTAGGGTGATTACAGTCTAATCACTTGATTTACAGTTAATGCTTTCCTTCTTGAGACTAGAAAGTAATCTGTGTGGTGTTACGTTGGTTCTGTATGAATGTTTACAACAATCAATCATTGATCGGTTTTAACACCAATTGATGATCCTTGCCTGAATCAATAATTTTGTTGGAGTTTGTGAAATTATGTTTTTATAATTCTTTCTCATTGTTTAACTAGAATTTTTTGAAAGTTTTCTTCATTAACTAGAACTATTTGGTTATCCTAAAATAAATTTTTACTGGAAGAGCAAAATAAATGCTTCATATTTTCCCTTTAATTACCAATTTTCAAAGTAGTTGTTTTCGTAGTTGCCTCAAATGGTAACAAATGAGACTTCTTGACTTACTCTCATTTTGAGTATCATTATAATAATAATGAATTTTGCTTGATTCAATGTGTTCAATACAATCATTGCTATTTTAGTTGCTCAGATTGTCATAACTTTGTTCAGTGGGGACATCTTCATATGGGTTCCTAGGTCCTTTTGACATGACATTATCTTCTAAATCTTCTTGCTTGACACAAAAAGGTGTCCCAGGCGCACCTTGAAAAGTGCCTGCTGTAGACCTGGAATCAGCAGTTTCTCAAAGCAGCCACACTTTGTTTTAGTGGGGAATGGCATTAGAGATCGAAACATGGGCACTAGGGCTACTCATTGCTTCTAGTCCGTTTCAATGGACAGGACCAGAAAATATATATTTGAAAACACATGAGTTCATATTGGTTTTTCATTTTTAACATTATTATGTTTTCACTTAGTTTCTTCAGTTATGTAATTGTTTACCTTTCCTCATATGAAAAATATTGATTCTTTACATTATTAACATAATTACTTATGTCATTTAACCTATTTATAAGAAAATACTATATTTTCAAAATTCCAGTACTGATCATACTAAAACAATATAACTTCTGAGAGAAATTTAAAATTTAAGAGAGTTTAATATTTAAGGGTATAAAGTTTAAAATTTTTGTTGGAGATTTTTTTTTTTTTTTCCCTTAGAGGGCATCCCATTAAGGATGTAGAGTCTTTAGAACTAACTCTTTCTCTCTGTGATTGTGTTGTCAAGTTGATATGGTTCAGTTCATTTGTTCTCAAAAGAATTTAAAAATTTTTACTTGTATTCTTTGATCAGGTAATGGAATTACATGACTCAAAGTACACATAGGGGAGTCTAAAAGTACACACAGTCTTGTTTCTGTCTTTAGCTTCTTTTCCCATTTTTATTGGTTTCTTGTTTATTCTAGCAATGCTTCTTTTTGCATATGTAAGCAAATATTACACCTTTCTTATTTCCTCCCACCCTCACTGTCTCTCATACAAAATATAGCATGCTACATAAACTGTTCTGCACTTTCCTTTTTTCACTCAACAATACATACTGGAGATCTTCCTATATCAACAAGTTTTATTAACTTGGACCAGAATATGTTTGTAATATAAAATTTCTGATTAGACATTCTTAAAGAGCATAGCTATTTTCAAATTTATTTCTCAATCTTTTAAAAAATTGACTACATCGGGGGCCGCCCGGTGGCGCAGCGGTTTAGTCCGCGCTTGGCAGCCCAGGGTTCGCGAGTTCGGATCCCGGGCGCCCGCCGATGCACTGCCTGTCAGCCATGCCGTGGCGGCGTCCCATATAAAGTAGAGGAAGATGGGCACGGATGTTAGCCCAGGGCCAGTCTTCCTCAGCAAAAAGGGGAGGAGTGGCAACAGATGTTAGCTCAGGGCTGGTCTTCCCCACAAAAAAAAAAAAAAAAAATTGACTACATATTCAAAAATTATGATCTATACACTTATCTAGAGCTCCTATATGTATTTGGTATATTTACTCAATCCGTAACTATGGATAAATTTATCTATCTATAAAAAACCAATGCCATCAAAAAACAAGGTCCCTTTTTTTTAACCTTAACCACAACTCCATTATCACAACTAAAAATTTAAAAAATTACTTCTGGGGCTGCTTTGGTGGCCCGGGGTTTGCAGGTTCAGATCCTGGGCGTGGACCTACACAGTGCTTATCAAGCCATGCTCTGGCAGGCGTCCCACATATAGAGTAGAGGAAGATGGGCATGGATGTTAGCCCAGCGCCAATCTTCCTCCGCAAAAAGGAGGATTGGCAACAGACATTAGCTCAGGGCTAATCTTCCTCACCAAAAAATAAGTGAATAACTCCTAATATCATCAAATGTCTAGTCAGTGGTTGAGTCGCCAGTTGTCTCATAAAGATCACAAATTTCTTTAAAATCTCTTTTAAAAACTATGATCCAAATAAGGTCCACATATTATGATGGGTTAATATGTCTTTTAAAATCTTTTAAACTACAAGTTTTCCTCCATCCCTTGCAATTTTTTTGGTGAAGAAAATGGGTTGTTTATTCCTCAGAATTTCTTACAGTCTCAGTTTTGCTGATTATATCACTGTGGTGTGATTTAACATGTTTCCCTGCCCTCTGCATTTTCTGTGGATTGGTAGTTATATTTCAAGACTTGATCACATTCAAGTTCGGTATTTTTGGCCAGACTAATTCAAAGATGGTGGTGGTATTTTCCATAAGAAGCACATAATGTTGTTTCTTTTTGGTGGCATTAGCAGCCACTGAGGCTCAATGCCCAGACCCTTTAATTCAGTAGTGCTTCATTTATTTATTTTTTTATTGTGGTAAAACACACATAACATAAAATTTATCATTTAAACAATTTTTAAGTGTACAGTTCAGTGATATTAAGTACATTCACATTGTTGTGCAACCATCACCACCATCCATCTGCAGAACTTTTTTCATCTTTCCAAACTGAAAGTTTATCCATTAAATAATAACTCCTCATTCCGCACTCTCCCCAACTCGTAGCAACCACCATTCTACTTTCTGTCTCTATGAACTTGACTGCTCTAAGTCCCTCATATAAGTGAAATCATACAGTATTTGTCCTTTTGTGACTGTCTTATTTCACTTAGCATAATGTCTTCAAGATTCATCCTTGTTGTAGCATGTGTCAGAATTTCCTTCCTTTTTAGGGCTGAATAACATTCCATTGTATGTATATATTACATTGAGTTTATCTGTTCATCCATTGGTAGACACTTGGTGCAGACATGGTAATTTTTCTTAATGAATTTAATCTAAAATTACAAGGTAAAACAGTGCTTATATGTGAAATACATATTGCAGCAAAGTCATTATAGTTGTTTGAATCACAGGTAATGTCAAGCTGCTATAGACACTTCCAGTGCAATCAAAACAAGAAGCAAGATCTCCTTCCCTATACAAATTTGCAACAGACATTTTCTGGGCTCAAACTACAGTTCCAGCAGTGTTTTTCGGACCTCAACACAAGTGCAAAGGAAATTTCTATATTGCAGTTAAGGAGCTTCCACCCAACCTTCAACTGGATGTGATTAATGTACAATGTAATGATGAGATAAAAGGCAAGTATCAAGAGAAGAATATAATAGAATTCTATAAATGCCTTTCAAGTGATGCATATACTCAAGTCAAGTCAGATGCTCTTGGACTGATATCAGTATTTAGCAGTACTATCTGTGTGAAGACATTTTCAAAGATGAAATATGTAAAATCTCATTACAGACCAGCATTAACAGGTGAACATTTGTAATTGATTTTGATGACAGGGAACACTAACTTTGAACCCCAATTAAACAGCAGACCTGTATTACAAAATAATTGTACTCAATTATTATATTTTGAATTCTGTCAATAAAAAATTTGTGGAAATTTGTTTTCTTTAATTTTTATGTACTTATATAATATCCTTGATTTTTCTTCTTGGCATGCAAAGCCTAATACTTACTATCTGATTCCTTATAGAATAAATTTGCCAACCCCTGGTTTAGAAGAACACTGGATGAATACATCCAGCTGCCCACTGGATAGCTTCTAGTCATTCAAACAAAACCCTTGATCCACTCCCAAGTTCTTCTATTCCTGTCTTCCATTAATTAAATGGCTTCTAATTCAGTTGCTCAAGCCAAAACTCTAGATGTTTTCCTTGATTTTTTTACTTTCCCACAATCTCTATATTAATCTGTTAGAAAGTCCTGTGTCAGTCCTATTCCAAATATAATAGCTTTAATCCATCTACTTCTCTCCACATCTGCTGTTTTTACCCACCTCTTATCTGCACTACTGAAATAGTCTAATTGGTCTCCCTGCCTCCACTCTTGCCTGCTAATGATCCAATATTTGCTCTGTAGCTAGAGGAATCTCTTTAAAATATTAAAAGATCATCATTTTCCTATTTAAACTCTTTATTGCCTTCCCATTGCATTTAGAATAAAATTCAAATTTCTTATCACTACTTGAAAGGCTCTATATAACCCGGCCCCAGCCTACCTCTTCAGTCATATCTGCAATGGACTGAATGTTTACGTCCCCCTCAAATTCGTATGCTGACATCCTAACCCCCAATGTGATGGTATTAGGAGGTGGGGCTTATGGGAGGTGATTAGGTCATGAAGGTGGAGCCCTCATGAATGGAATTAGTGCCTTTATAAAAGACACCCCAGAGAGCTCCCTTTTTCTTTCTGCCACATGAGGATACAGCGAGAAGACGGCCTTCTATGAACCAGGAAGCAGGTCCTGATGACACTGAATCTGCCAGCACTTCATCTTGGACTTCCAGCCTCCAAAACTGTGAGAAATCAGTTTATGTTGTTTACAAGCCACTCACTCTATGGTATTCTATTATAGCAGCCCAGACAGACCAAGACAACATCTCATTCCTCTCCAGGTCCACTGGTCTCCTTGTCAAACATACCAGCCGCTTTCTCTTTCTTGGCTTTTGCATCAACTAATCACTTTACTGGAACCATCTTCCCTGCCTGCTTTGCATGTCTGGGTCTTTCTCTGCTTTTGGATACTAGATCATGTGTACACTATGCCTTCCTTTTCTGTTATTCTCCACCTTATTACCTGGTTTATTTCCTTTACAGCACTGGAATGTAATCTTATGAGGGCAAGCAATGTCCACCATGCCTAAAACAGCACCCATATATAATGGGTAATCACGGATAGTTGGCAAATACTTATTGAATAAAGGAAATTCCAGGAAAGTCTCATGATATGGGGAAATAAGACCTACTAGAGCACATAGCCAAGGTCCTCCCTGACCTAATGGTCAGGGAGATTTCTAGAGGAAGTGATGTTTGAGCTGATATCTGAAGAGAGTAGGAATTAGCCCACTGAGGGCTATTTCTAGGTAGGTAACACTATTCTAGGTAACTATTCTTGGTAGAGAGATTAGCACGAGGAGCAGAAAAAGCAGAGGCCTGGCGAGAGACAGTAATAAGTGATGAAACTGTAGTAATTGGGACCAGCTCATTTGGACTTCATGAATGCGCAAGAGGAAGCAAATGAAAAATTTAAGCGGGAGAGTTGGTGAAACAGTGCTTTTTACTTTAGAAAGATCACTCTGGCCCTAGTGTGTGGAGTGAAACATAGAGAGAAGCAAGACAGAAGACACCAATTAGGAGGTTACAGTAGCAGTAGTGAGAATGAAGGAATGCATCAATTTGAAATATTTGGGAGACAGCATTGGTAGGACAGGTGTGGGATGTGAGATAGGTATTCAGGAACATTCCTAGGTTTCAGTCTTGGGCATTTGGATGGATGGTGGAGCCATTACTAAACCTGGAAACAATGGACTAGCAGCTGGCTAGAGGTGGGGTAGAGTATTTTAGACATGTTGAGCTTCAGATGTCTATGAAGTATCTACATAGCTGGTTTAAACATGTCTCTTAGAGCAATAATCCAGGGTCCAAGATCCTACGATACCTTCTGCTTTTTTCATCAGTGTCTGGTACACAGCAGGCACTTAGTAAGGAAGGAAGAAATCTAAGTGGGTCTGGAGGTCAGGAAAACTGGAGATATAAAATTAAGGGTCATCAGTATTTACATGGTTTAACTCAGAAGAGTGGACAAAAATCATCCAGGAGTGTATAAAGTTAGAAGACGGTGAAAAAGAGTCCTGAAGAACTCTAGCATTTATGAGGAAGGTAATAACAATGATAACATCTAAGCCTTACTGAGTGCTGTATGCCTCATTTCCCTTTCAGCTGAAAATATTTTCCCCTTATGTATGTGATCCCTCCCTGAGAACTGATCCCAGGAAAGGTGTAGGGAACTGACTAATCTTCTCATTCATAATAGCTAATGTTTATTGAGTTTACTAAGTGCAAGGCACTGTTCTAAGCATTTTACATGTATTAATTAATTCTCACAACTCTATGAGCATGATTAAATGCTATTGAGGAACTACAGAGACAGAGTGAGGATACAGGATGGAGGCGATAATCAAAAAAGCAAAGGCTCTGGGAAGGGGGCTAGCCTTGGATAGTGGGAGGGACATCTTTTCCAATATAAGGAGGAAAGGACAGAGGCAGAGAGGTACATGTTTCAGTTTGTTTAAACCAAAATCTTTCATCATGAAACTTGTTTTCTGTATAATACCTCATAACTTAAAAAAAAATAAACTCTAACATGGTGTTTTAATTGACATTATAGAAGTAATAACAAAGTGTTATGGGGATTAAGGAGAGGGAGGAAGCAATTCTGCCTTAAGTTCAGAGGGCAGAGGTGGAAGTTGGGCAGGTTCAACATTTCTTGAACACGTATTAAGTGCCACGTATAACTGAGGCTTTAAGGATCCCAAGATGGGCAACATGTGGAGATTGTCTGAGGTGGGCCTCTAGTTCTGTGGGCTGACCAGCACCCATTCCCCACTCTTCTGTCCTAGGACTTCAATTTCCCCTTGAGGATTCCATGTCCACTTTGTTGCCTTGATGGAATATATGATCAAGATGCTCTGCAGAGGGAGGATCTGAGGCTGAGTTCTCTCCTGGAAAATTTTATCTTGAGATGAGTGACAAGCAATAAAAATGACTGGATCATCATCTCAAAACATATGACCTGAAAAGATTCCCCAGGAGTTCCTGCTCCCTGGACCCTCAAAGCTGACCCAGGTCTTGTCCTTCCAAAGACTGGTCCTTCGGCCCTTCCTTCCATTCCAGGAGCCACCGCATATCCCTCTATAGATTCCTGTTTTGGTAAGGTTAGTCAGAGCCAGCTTCTGTTGCTTGCAACCAAAGGATCCTGGCTAATGGATATAGCCACCTACAGAAGGTGTGCCAAAAGCTGGGTGGGATTTTAGTAGATCCAAGATTGGCAGCCGTGTGTGTGTGTGTGTGTGTGTGTGTGTGTGTGTGTCTGTGTGTGTAAGACCAGCCCTGAGGGATTTTAGTAGATCCAAGATTGGCAGCCGTGTGTGTGTGTGTGTGTGTGTGTGTGTGTGTCTGTCTGTCTGTGTCTGTGTAAGACCAGCCCTGAGCTAACATCTGTTGCTAATCCTCCTCCTTTTGCTGAGGAAGCCCGGCCCTGGGCTAACATCCGTGCCCATTTATATGGGACGCGACCACGGCATGGCTGCCAAGCAGTGCATCAGCGGGTGCCCGGGATCCAAACCCGCTAACCCCGGGCTGCCAAGCACAAACTAAACTGCTGCGCCACTGGGCGGCCCCCATACCTAATAACTTGTGAGGAACATGCTTTGGGGAAGGCTATCACTCCTGGCCCGACAGTTGTGACTTCAATGCCTGTTTACCATTTCCACATCAGTTCAGCCATCTACACCCACTGCCATACTCTGGCACATGGAGTTCTTTGTGAAATCTCTGCTGACCTATAATACATCTTTGCTCAGCTTCCTTTGTGCCACTACTGTCCACAGCAGCTTGTACTGTCCACTATCATGGACTTATACCACATTGTCATTATTTGTCTAGCTTCCGTAGTAGCTGTGAACTCTTTGAGAGCAGAGTATAAGTCAGGGTCTAGCAAAATGCTTTGCACGAAATGTTTGTAAAATAAACCAAACATTATACATAATACGTGAAGCCAGGGATATTATAGATAAAGGTCATGTGAACCAACCCCCTTAAAAAAAAAGACAGAGAACCAGTTCGGGGGTACATACCACCTTCTCCCCACAACACACACAAACAAAAAAGTAACAGTTGACTCTGAAAGATAAGGCAATTTACCAGAGGTTATTCAGTGGCAGGTCAGGGCCTAGAATCTCGCCCACTGAAGTCCAGGACAGTGCTCTCTGCACCAGTGTGAAACTATCCCATTCTCCCCCCATCAACATAACCCAGCTGCAAATAGATCACATCCAAGTCTTTGTAATTCTGTTCTCATGTTGTCTCTCCCAGAAAAATTACTCATCAGTCCACTGTCAACTTAGATTTCAGGACAAAGTTTATTTGAAGAAACTAAGTAACCTGTGACAATCTCCCCATTCCAATATCTACCCTTCTACCTCTCAACCAAGGGCTGTCCTGTGTGGGTGGGGATGGGAAGGGAGGGGTGTGGTCCCACTGCACAGTTACTCTCCAGCCTTCAGCATGCCCCATCTCAGCCCTGAGTCCCTCTGACCACAGCCACTTGTTCAGAGCAGTGATGCCATCCTGAGAGCATTTTAGGTCAGTGGCCATCTCCTGAGTTCACTGGTCACATTCCAGTCACTGTGATCAACATATGAGTGATCAGTGGTGGTCAAAGCTAGACAAGAGGCACAGGCTGTTGAGGGAATACCCTCTGTTAAAGAGGGTTCTAGGAATGACAGGTGTAATGCTCAATTTTTAAAGTGCTCAACTACAACATAAAAAATAAAGGTGTTGGGATGGTATCTACTGGTGAGAAAGCGAGTTATGATCTGAGGGGCTTCTGGAAAGATATAATAAAAGTACATAAAGAGAACTCTACTCACATCATTTCAGCAATGATGAGGGTGAGGAAAACTTAGAGCTTAGTCTCTGGATTAATATAACTCTGAATCAAACATATCCCTAGATGGAGACCACCTCCTTTACCTCCTCATGGAAATTGAATGAAACACTTATCTCTGTCTTTTTGTTCTAACTCTTCTCTCATCAAATAAACTTCTAATCTGAAATCTGGTTTCCTGTACAAAAAAAGGTCTATTAAGGGCAAGTGATCAATTTACGTATGGCCTGTAAACCACTTCCTGTAGGACTGTTAGCAAAAACCTGGGGTGAGACAAGACATCTGAGTCTCCAAATCTGCTAGGTTGAAGCCCACACCCAAGAGCAAGAGGTCCATAATATATCTATCCTCTTGGCATGATTATAAGTTCCAGGGTTGGGGTACCACGGTAGTGAGGGTAAGTATCCACCAGCAACAGTGGCTCTCTTGTACTGGAAGTTAGTGTTTGGCCTCCACAGTCACTTGTAAGTCCAGTGAGCAGTGGCCCAACCCTGGCCCTTGCATAGGTCCCGGTGGCGAAGGAAACAGGCATGGACTCGGAACCGACGGCCACAGTGGGGACAGGCATGCAGGGCTCCAGCATGAGTCTTCATATGCTCTGTCAGATGGTGCTTCAGCTTGAAGCGCTTGTTGCAGATGCCACAGCCAAAAGGTCGAAGGCTGAAGGTCAGCATGATGTGTCGGTCACGCTTTGGCTTCACTGCAAACCGCTTCCCACACAAGCAACCAAAGCGTTTTCCATCTGCAGGGGGTGCCCCCCCTAGCTTCACAGGCCCATGCACAGCCTGCCCTGCTCCTCCAGGTCCCCCACCCCCTGACAGGATTTCATTACCATGAAGATCCACTGGTTTCCAAGATGAACCTCCTCCTCCAGATGTTGCCCCTGCTCCCGAGGGCAGCAAGAACCCTAGCTCTCCATTCCCTTCTGTGTCCCCTCCAGCAAAAACTTTGGTCTCCTCCTTTGCTCCTCCAGACTGAGTTCCACTTCCTGATATCTCCTCCTTAGGCTCAAAGGGTTCCTGTTTAATGTAAAAGATTTTGGGGGGCAGTGCAGTATGAGGTGCAGAAGGCTCAAGTGGTGCACTCTCACCCTCTGGAGGCCTGCGGGGAGTAGCAGAAATGGGCAGTGGGTGGGATCCACGAGGGCGGGGAAAACCCCCTGATACTCTCTGAGGTTGAGAAGTCTGAGAGGGTGCTGCTGACCCCTGGTCCTCCTCCTCCTCCTCCTCCTCCTCTTCTTCTTCCTCCTCCTCCTCTTCCTCAACTTGAATCTGTAACACATCTCCCAGTTCACTCCCCTCCCCTCCAACAGGACTCTCCGTAGCGGAAGACTGCACTGGGGTCTGGAAAGGGGAAGAGCGAATGCACCAGCCTCCTACAGAGGATGTGGTGGAAAGAAGCGTGTGGCAAGGGGTCGATCCACGGGTTGAAATTCCACCACCTGAGGTTTCTAGTTCTCTAAGAATCTCTGAGCACTGATCTACTACTTGCCACATCTGGAGGCCACTGGCCACAAGGAGATGGGCAGGAAGAGCGTCCAGCGGCAGGCGGAGGCGCCCTGAATAAATGAGCTGGAGCAGTCCCTCGAAAGCATCAGCTTCAATGACGCTGGGCAGAGTGAGCCGTGGCGCGTCCCCCAGAAGAAGTTTGTCATGGAAGTAAGGAGAGGCAGCGGCCAACACTGCTTTGTGAGCCCTAAGTTCCCGGCCCTGCACCAGGAGGGACACATCACAGAACTTCCCCTCCAGCCTGTGACGGTTCAGGGCTTCCAGGAGCAACGAGCTATGCTGAGGGAACTCGATCTGGATTGTCCGTGGGGCTGGGTTGCAGTTCGGGGAGGGGGGTACCGGAGGCAAAGGCGTCGAGGTATCCATGGCCTCCTCGGAAAGAGAGACCCCAGAGGATCAAGTACAGGAGATGAGGAGCTGGGGTAGGCCCCACGCGGGATGAAGGCTGTGGAGGAAAGAGATGGGGGTCACAGAAGCTCTGGCTAACGGGAACCACGTCTCCTCACACTACACCCGCCTCCCCTTCCCGCCGACATGGGGAAACTTTTCAGTCAGCGGTGCTTTCTGCCGATCAGTCCCGCGCACTCCTCCACCGAGAAAACAAAAACCGCCACCCGCGACAAGACACCAACCGGGGTTTTCACTTCCAGGACTGTGGAGGAGGATGAGGAGGTGCTTCAGCCACGCGCCTGACCTCGCCGGCCCTGCCCGCCGCCCCGTTCACCCTCACGGTGCCCAAGGAGCCCGGCTCCCGGGAAGCCGCGGCCACCGGGAGAGCGCGAGCGCCGCCCCGCTGCCACGCCCCCGCAGGTACGCACGCGGCAGGACCTCCGCGTCTCTCCGGCCTCCGTGCAGTCCCGGGCCGGAAGCCGCCTCCTCCTCACCGGACGCAGACGCCGGGCGCGGTGGGCGGGGCTAAGGCCGAAGCCAATCCGAGGACGGCGTCCTACAAGCCTGATGTTGATTGGTTGCGCGGGCGAGAAGACGGTGCTGGGTGCAGGCCGCGGGCTCCCGCGACGGCGCGTGGGGTGGTAGTCCCTGCGGGCAGGGGAAGTGCGACCCTGGGAAGCGCAGCCCCGATGGAGGGGGTGACTCAGTAGTCATCCCGGAGATTAAACGTAGCTCCCACACCCCTGGTCCGTGCTGAGAGGGCGAGATTAAGTGGGTACCTACTGTCTGGGCTAGGCATCGCCCACATCACCCTGTGTCCTCCCCCAGCCCCGCGAGGTAGGTGCTGCCAGCCTGTTTCCTCGGGGGAAACCGAGGCTGGCAAGCGGTGGGCCTGCGATTGGAATCCAGATTTCCTAAGGAACCAAGTTCTTTCCTCCATTTCGCACAGGAACATTTTAACCAGCACTTAAGCCTTATTTCTAGGCAGTTATTCTTTTTAAACCATATACGTAAATATATACTTGGACTCTTTTTATCAGATGCTGCTGCTTGTTCCTTGACCTCTTTACTCCTTCGGGTTAAGTGGAGCAGTGGTGAGGGGAGAGCTAGACCACGTACGTTTGGCCAGGGCAAAACCCCTGCTCTAAAAGAGAATGAATCTCCTGGCTGGGGGGGAGTGATATTCTAGGGGGAGACTATGGCATCACGCAGGGATATAGTTTCTCCCAGACTGTCAGCCTCCTCTCAGAAAGCAGATCCTATCACCGTGCTGGTCCGTGTGGAGGTCCCAGCCTAGGAACATCAGCACAGCGATAAAAGAACAATCTCCGTTTATTAAACATGATTTTTCTGTTTCACCACACACTCCAGAAAAAAAGGAAATGGGGCTGGGAGTGGAGGAAAAGGGACAGTGGTGGGGGATAGAGAAGGTTGGGAGTGGGGTGGGGTGGGGAGGGAGAACGAGAAAACAAAATAAAACAGGTAGGAAGAGCATCTCCCTACCCTTAGAGGGGTGGGTGGGGAGGGAAGCGTGGAGGGGAGGGGGCCAGGAAGCTCTGTACAGAGGGGTTGCCCCCAGCCCCCACACACACACCCCGGATATGTACAGTACAAACCCCAGATAATTACAACAGCCAAAGAAGAGAGGAGGAAAAGGGGGTCCAGGGGTAGGGTCTGAGGTTGGGACAGCAAGGAAAGGGCACAGGGATAAAATATCACATATTTACAACTTTTATATAAGTATAAATTTGGCCCCGGCTGGGTGTATGTGTGTGGGGGGATGGGACTGAAGGGGAACTGTCCATACAAAAGAAAGAAGGGTGGAGTCTGAGTAGAGTCTCAATACCAAACGCAAGAAGGGATGAGGGGGCAAGGCTGGGTAGGGGACAGCAGTCAGGGAAGAGGGGGTGCCACGGAGGGGCTTCTCCCCTCCCATGACCTACCCACCCCAAACCCCATCCATCCTACCTCCCCTATCCCGCCAGAGAGCTATATACAGAGAAACACCGAAAAATCGTGGAGCTGGCGGGAGGGAGGGAGGTGGAGGGAGATTGGGGCGGGGGGAGGATGAGAGGGAAGCCCAGCCCTGTCCTACCTCCCCCAGGGGACAGAGTCATGGAAGGGGGCCCCCAACACCCCTCCTCCAACACAGGTCCCCCCACCCTGGGGGAGAGAGACATGGCTTTTCCTAGAGTAAGTTCCCCCCTCCCCCTGGGAGTAGAGACCAAGAAGAGAGGGGAGGGGCAGGGGGGGACTGTGTGTGTCAGGGTAGGGCAGATCAACCAGTCTGTCCTCCCTAACATACACACCCTCCTAAACCCTAACCCTTCACCCTAACCTCAATTCCACCCCACCCAACACACTGGGGGAGGGGGGGGCATAAGCCCCCTCACCCCGCTCTGGGACCAGCCAAGAGCAGATCAGGTGTGGGAGGAAGGGGAGACAACTCCCAATCCCCCCTTGCCGCCCCCTCCCTGCCCCGGTGGCCCCTCCACCCCATCTGGGTTCTGGGTGGGGAGCGAGTAAATTTAAGAGTGGTAGGAGGAGAAGGAGTTTGTGCGTGCTGAGCCCCCCCAGACGCTCCTGAGAAATCAAGGGGTAATAGGGCCCCCTCACCCGGGGTCCCCTCCCCATAACAAGGGGGACAGGGGAGGCCAAAATGGGGCGGTGGAGGGGAGTTAGATTGTCAGCTCTGGTTACTGCTAAAAAATCACCCTGAAGTTGAAAGTTTGGAGGTGCCACACCCCCAGGGTGGGGGCGAGGGTCTGTCCCCCAGTGCTCAGGGGAACGATGAGGCAGAGGATGGGGATAGCACCCCGGAGTGAAGGGGTCTGTGTGGGGTAGGTGGTGTCCTGGGGCAAGGGTCCCTGGGGGTCACAGGGGGCAGCACCCCAACAGGAAGGAAAAGGGGGCAGCTAAGGGTCCCCACTCTCCCTCCTGGAAATGGTGCAGTGGGGGTGGGGGATTGGTGCCCCACAAGGAGGCATTCAGGGAGGCAATCCCGCTGTCCCTCGGCGACGTCCAGTCCTGGTGGTTGGTGCTGTTCCAGGGTGGGGTGCATGGGGAGGGAGAATGTCTGTGATGCTGGGTGAGCTAGTGGTCTGCGGTGTTTCGGAACTCGCCGTTCTCGGTGATCTGCAGCCGGGGTGGGGGGGGCGGGGCTGGGGGGGCCAGGCCGTTCCAAGGTGGGGCCAGCGTCACACGCGGGTTTGTTGGACCCAAGGGGGGAAGCTGCCTCTCCTGCAAGACACCAAAGAGGAGAGCGCGGACTTATTGAGACGCTTCGCGGGGGCCTGGGTGCCAGCCCCCTAGCTGTGGCCTCCCCCAGAGCCAGCCCGCTTCATAAACCATGTCCACCCCCTTCCCCCAGAACCACCCCCTCCCCCATCCTCCTATTTTCTTTCTCACCTGCAGGAGAAGTTACATCTTCGGGGATCAGAGAGAAGAGAATCTCACCCCAGACTCCTAATAAGGGCCTTCAACCCAGGGAGTCACTCACACCAGGAAACCAGTTCAAAAGAATCAAGTTCCCACCTCACCCCCAACCTAACCCTTGTTATCTTCCCCTGCCCAGCCCACCCTCCTCCTCTTGGAACCCCCTCCCAGCCCACCCCCAATCGGGGGTAGGAGCTTTGTGTTGAGGGAACAAGGGGAGGCAGTACAGCAAAACCTCATTAATCCAAACCCCCATGGATTTGGAATTTTTTCATAATTTGAACAAAACCTGGGCTTGAGTTTTCTTTTATCTATGAAGAAAGGGTGTGCTAAGCAAATTAATAGTGGAAATGTGCCTGTGGGAGGGAATATTTAACCTATACCAGAAAACAGACTTTTCAATCCTGTGTATTCATTAACACATGCTCCCTGAGGGCCTCGAGTGAAAAAGCCTTGTTCATCAAGTTCTACTTACTGTATATATTTTGAAGACATGCATTTCATTAAATAGACACTGTCATTCAGTTTTGTCACTTATTCAGAGTGGCCATCTTCTCAAACATAACATTCCAAATTAGAGAGGTTTAACTGTACTGGGAGGGGGAAAGGAAGGGGATTCAGGGAAGTGATGTGGGAAGGTAAAAATACTGTGGGAGGGCTGCCTCTCTCGCATGCTAACAGCAGAGGCAGAAACAACTAGGAGCTTCTGCAGAGACACAGCATGCCCCAATCTCTGCATCCCCGGGAAGCAGAAATGCTTCATTCCTTTCCACCCCCACGTTCCTTTCAATCCCTCTCCCTGGGCTCCCACTTAGAGAGTGAGGGGTACCAGACCCTACTCCCACCCTGGTCCTATTCTATCACCCCCTACCGCTCCTGGACCAACTCCTGGCTCCTGCCCTCAGCTCTGGCTTCTGTTCCTCTGCTGGGAGAGCAGAAGAAAGCCACCTGTACTACATTTCTGGTTGCTCACTTGACTTTTTAAAAATTAATTTTTAAACTAATGGCTGAGTTGCAGAGGGACCAATACATAAAAGTGGTTTAGAAAAGTGTCCAAATTTATTTCCTGGGCCACAGGGCATTTAGGCCTGGCAACCCAGTTATGTCTGACCCTATCTCTAAAGGAAACAAACATCCAAGTAGAAGCTCCCAAAATCGGCTCTCCCTTCCAAATCAAAGAGCTCACCTCTCAGAAGGTCACCCAAACTCCGGCCTTAAGCAAAGCTGCCCTCTTAGCTTGCTGAGCATATCCCACACTTTTCACAAGTCAGCAAGAGAGGAAATGACGTATGGGAGGGGATCCTGAGTATGGCAGGAGAGCAGGGGAAGGAAACCTCAGATTCCCTTCCCTCTGCTTGTCTGCTGCCGACGGCACACAGGCATGCCCCCTACACCCCCATGGACCCAAATTTAGAAAGCAGATAAATTAGGGTGCCATTATTCATTTTACAAAAGAATTCACTGCAGGAGTCCTGTAAATGGTGAGGTCCCCTGGTGCCTTTTAGCATCTGTTTACAGATCACTACCTGCTTTGACAGAGAGGCTGGGCAGGCAGAGTTAAAATTACCATGTGAAGAGCCACTGCCCACTGCAGATCAACCCCACAGAAAATAAAGCAACTCAGAAATGATGTCAGTGGCTGTCAGGTTCCCATTTACCGGCTTTTTAGGTAGGATTATGTGTCCAGCAAGGCCACTGGGTGGCGGGAGAGGGGGAGTGAGTGGCATTAGCAACCCCAGGATGTGAGCTCTGACAAGAAGAACAGAGCGATGATTTAACATGCAGTTCCTGGCATCTCTGCCTGGGAATCAACATGGCTACTGGGCCCATGATGTTATTTAGGAGGACGTCTTACCCCACTTCCAACTCCCACACCACATGGACCAGTCCACGTCCTAACATCTGTCAAGACTCCTTTCTTGCTCCTCCTTGCTTTACTCACCCTGCCTACTGTCCTGACATCTGAACAGCATTCTTCCCAGGGCCCCCCCAAGTCTCCATGAGTTAACTGCCCACTCCTAATTCCCACCCAGTGGGGCTGACTAGGAGCCCCAGAGGCCTTCTACCTCACAGATGTAAGGGAGGAGGAAGAGAAATAGGTGGGGATGGAAGGAGGAAGGGCAGAGAACCAAGGTTAGGGAAGGAAGAGGAAACCCCAACCTACCTGCTGCAGTCAGCACAGCCCCTCTAGCCAGGGTCCCCCAACCCATCATCACTGCCACCCCTTTAACAAGCCCCACCCCCAACATCCCAACCCCCAAGGACGCTCTGGTGAAATGGGGGGTGACAGACATACACTAGAGAGGTAGAGGGAAAGGACTGAGTCAGGAGGAGGCTGAGGAGGGCGTGTAGGAAGGGAGTGTGATTCGGGAATGCGCTGGGCCTGTCTAGGGGGAAGTGCTTGATACTGGTAAGGTATCACTAACAGTTCAGGGAGGCAGCAGGAAGTGCTCTCTTGAGGGAGTGCCTTGGGAGGTAGGTCTGTGCAGGAGGTGTCAGGAGGGTAGGGTCTGTGGAGGTTCTCAGGTATGGAGGGCAGCAGTGAGGGGGGAGAGGCTCCAGAGAGTTGGAGGGGAGTGGGCTTCATGACCAACCTGCAGTGGTCCGGAGTCACCTCCCCCTGTGTCCTCCGCCCCGTAGTCAAAGCGGAACCAGGAGAATTACCTGATGAGGAGCTGCAGGGGGAGAGAGTGGGGTCATGGGGTCAGGAGCCTTGGTGGTGGTGGTGGGGAAGCCTGGCGGTCAGAGCAGAGGAAGGAGGAGCATGGGTGGGAAAGTGAGCAGAATTTGGGGAGAGCAAGGGGTAAGGGTGCAGGAGGGAAGTCCTAAAAGCTAGCTGGTGAGAAGAGAAGGAGGGCAGGGGGGAGCTGGAAAACCAGTCAGGTGTGAGGACCAGAGGGAGAGAGAGGCCAAAGGAGGCTGGACTTTAACACTGAGGGAAAGGAGAGCCTACAAGGTGGGAAGCCTTCAAGATCTGAAGAGTCAGGAAGAGGAAGCTATGTGGGAGCTGCCAAGGAGTTAGGAAAATTGGGGAGCTAAGAGAACAGAGGTGATGGGGATGCCAAATCCCCAGGGCACCATCCAGAGCCAGGGGAAACTAGAACTCATACTACCCTGTGCTCTCTTCTAGCAAACTGCAGCCTCTAGCCTTCCTAGCCCAAGAAAAGCTCAGAGGAAGCTGAACTCCTGACTTGAACAGGAGCAGGCACAGAAGGGGCAGGGGATCTGGGACCTGGGTGGGATCTGGGGGCAGAGAGACCGAGGTTCTGGCAGAGATCCTGAGACGCAGACAGGAGTGGGGAGGACAGGGTGGGGAGGCACAGGGGGTGGGGCTGACGCTGCCAGGAGTGACAAAGGCACAGACGATGGGATGAAGATGGGGTCACTGAGGGGCTGCAGGGAGCAGCCAGTGGACAAACAGAAGACAGTGGGAGAGACAGATGGTGATGGGGCTGATGGCTAGTGCAGTGAGAGCACGAAGGACAGTGGGATGGATGGGGATGGGACACGGAGAAGATAAATGACATTGTAATTTCCACCTGAGCGTCGAGCAGCCTCTTCTTGGGTTCGGGCAGCGGCTCAGCCATGGCGGGGTGGTCCCGGCGCAGCTCCTCCTCCACCAGCATCAGCCTGAAGGGACGGGCTTCAGTGGGGTTAGTGGCGGGCACGGGCTCGGAGCCTGCCTGTGTAACTTCTGATCCCAGGGAACTCCTGCAGCTCTCTGGAAAAGCCTCGGACATCCTTCTCTCCTCTCCCTCAATCCCTCCCCGACCCAAAAGACTCTCTGTTGTTCACTTTCCTTTCAGGGTCCCTCACATCTCCCTGCTAAGGACAGCTTTCTGGGGCTCAAAGAGCTCTACCACCCAGATACCCCTGGCCCTCCACCTTCCCATTCAGGGCCGTGCCCTCCCACAGACCCTCTGTGGCTGAAGACCTGGCTTCTATGTCTCCCATTCCACCTCCCTGAACCTAGGCCATCTCCAGTACAGCCCCTGGGGCACCCCTCGCCCAAGAGGGATCTCTACAGTCACTAGTATTCCCAGCATCTCCCTTCCTGTGAGAGATTCTCAAGGTGATTTCTCATAAAGGATATCAATGAGAGCAGTGGTTTTCAAACAAAAGTTTCAAGTCAAGCCTTTTTCTTTTAATTAACCTTACTCAAAAATACTTTTAGAATGGATCAAAATGGTGCTGGCTATAGTTGGAGTGGGGCCTGGGGTCCTGCCCAGTTCTCAAGATAACTGACCCCCTTGCTGAGATAGTTCCTTTGGAGCCCAGAGCTTGGCAGAGCAATTGAAAGTGTACACAGGCTTTATGAAACAAGAGTTACTTATTTTCTAACAGAACACCTTTCCAAGCTGGAGAGGGAGGGTCTGCCCAGGATGGGGATGGTCAGGGGCTACTCTGGCTAGGGAACCCTGCCTAGGTTTGGAGTGAACATCACAGGCTGGGTTGAGACTAACCAGTGGGTAGACCCAGCCTAGGCTGGGTCCAGACACATAGTGATGGTTGGACAGTAACAGGCACATTTTCCAAGGGCTTCAGAAGTTACTCTATCAGAAGAGAGATCAGGGTTGTAAACGGACATTTAATGCACTAAGCAAGAGGTTTCTCCCCTTCTGGTAATGGGTGAGTGGGTGGCATCCCTGGAAGTAGGACAGTGGGCTCTCCTCATGGTGTCCTTAGCTGGGGGCTAGAGGGGGAGCTCACTGGCTCTCTTTAGTCTCAGGCTCTCCTTTGCTCCTCCTCCCCGGGCCGCTCCTCACCTGCCAATGATGCTCTTGATCTGCGAGTCCTTCTCCACCTGCTGCTGCCTTAGCCTCTTCTCGCTCTGCTCTAGTCGGGCCTGATACTGCATCAGGATTTTGCTGGTCTGTTCTTCCTGGGACAGCAGCCTCCGCTCATACTCTTCCAGCTTCCGGTTGGACATGTGCAGCCGCTCCTTCAGTGAGTGGATCTCCTCCTCGTACTCCTTCACCTGCCCGCCGGGCACATGACCCCGCACTGTGAGGGGCACCCTGCCCTGATCCCACCACCCAGCCTCCATCCCTGCCTGCCAGGCACAGCCACTGCCTTACAAGGGACATCCCAACGGCCTTTTCCAGCCCTTCCCCTGCCTGTGGATCATACACACACTCACTTTTGAGAAGGCCCTTCCATGGAGCTGATGCTCCCTCAAAATGAAACAAGGTCATAGACTCCCACACACTGAGAGGTATATACATGTCCTTACATGTGCATCTGGACACATGAGGACCCACACGGGAACCTAGGCAGACTCATGGACACACCTCGAGTGACTGTACACCGAAATTAAAGCTAAGGTGATTCCTCAGTCCCAACCCAGGCCCATGCACATGGGGGAGACCAGGAGGAAAAGACAGTAGCTTGGAAGAGGAAAGGCTCTGTCCTGGTGACAGGGCATCTGGGCTTCAAGTGAGTCCAGGCTGAGAATCTAGCAATGCCTCTCTATGGATAATGACCCTGGAATTCTGGGGCTGGGAGGGCTCAGAAGAATCATTTTATCTATTGACTCTAAGAGTTGAGAGCTGTGCTATCCAATCCAACACAGTAGCCATTAACCACATATGGTTACCGAAAATTTAATTAAAACTAAAAATTCAGTTCCTCAACTGCCCCAGCCACATGTGGCCAGTGCCTACTGTATTGGACAGTGCAGATTATAAAATATTTCCATCGCTGCAGAAAGTTCTACTGGACAGTACTAGTCTAGAGCCTTCCTCAGCAAAGATTCCTCTTATGAACCACAGGACAGAAAAAATGATTTGAGAGACTACTTTCTCAGTCTCCAAAGATGGTACATACATAACCAACCCCATTCTAGATAAGAAAGGACAGATGTTAATTCATTGCCTACAATGGCTACCTTGGGGTATTAGGCCTTAATCTCTCATGGAATTTGCTGGACAAAATCCATCTGAATCAGTCCCAACATTTTCCTATGCTCAAAGACCACTTCCCCCAAGAAACCTCTCTGCTCCCCCAAGCTGGAGTCGTACATTCTTTACATATAACCTAATGCTGCAGCCACCCTCTTCTTCAGGGTCCTGGGGGCAAGGGCTTCCCCGAGGAACTTTCTGCTAAGTTATCTGTGTGTGCCCCAGAGCTCTTGCTGTCTTTTGCTCTGGGCCACCACCAGCTGAGAGTCTGGATGGTCTTTCCACACATGGGCCAATACACACCACATTCCAACACTGACCCTCTGTCACCAATGCCCACGAGACAGTGACTGGGTAAGCCGGACATCGCTTGTCGCATAACGCGACCCTTCTGCCCTTGCCCAATTTATCAGCTCACACTGCTGGTAAAATAACTTCCCTTTCCTGAGCAGTCATAAGAGCCAGGGCTTATGTCCTCCCTGGGGAAGAACATGGAGCTAAGCCTAAGATAGAATGTTTTCCCCCGATAGTCTACGATGTGTATAACCCACAAAATAGAGTTGAAATTGGCTTTTCAACCGACTGATTATATCTGGTCTCCCCTAATAGACTAAACTTCTCAAGAGGGGGGACCAGGTCTCTGCCTTTTCTCTCCATCATAACTACCTGACCCTGGACGCTTCCCTTAGCACTGAGTAGAGGCTTCCCTGGGGGGGAAAGGGCAAGGTGGGCATGGAGCTGGTGGGGCCAGTGTACCCTGTCCAGCCGGCTCTCATCCATTGACTTCGAGTACTCCTTCAGCTTGTACTCTTCCCGCTCGATGTGGGCACTCTCGATGTCAGCTGACAGGTGAGGCATATTGGAGACCCAAGCCACTGTCCGCTCGGAGGCTGGCATCGTGGGGTTCAGCGTGGATGGCGTCTGAGAGTGCTGGGATGAGGCAAGGTGGGGGCAGAGGGAGAGAGGGAAGGTGGGAGAAGGTAGGGCACACTGAGAGGGAGAGAGCACTGCCAGGAGAGCTGACAGTCCCCACCCTGTTCCCCTGCTCTGGCACTGGTCACCTCAGGACTGCTATGTGCGTTATTTATCATGTCTCCCCTCTGAACGTGAGCTCCGTGAGGGCAGGGATTTTTGCCTGTTGTTCACTGCCGAATCCACAGTGCCAAAACAGCACATGGCACAGAGCGGGCACTCTATACACATTTGTTTAATGAACGAAAGGAGGTGAGAAAATTGTGAGGAACTTCAGACCACAGACGCTATTCTACCCTCAATTCTCCAACCCAGTTCCTTCTTCCCTCCCTGCTCTTCACCCACCCTGCCTTCCTCCCACCCTCACCTACCTGCTTGGTGATGGAGGGCTTGAGCCCCCCACCCCCTCCGCCACCGCTGCCCCCGCTGCCCCCAATGCTGCCCTCCTTGCTGAGGCTCTGTTGCCGTGGACGGGCAGGGCCATAACTCGGCTCCGGTGACTGTAATAGATTCCCGCTGGATGGCCGGGGTTTCTGGGCAGCGCTGACTGTCAACTGCTGAGACTTGCCCCTCTGCAATGGAGGCGGCTGGCCCCCGCCACCCCCGCCACTGCCCCCACCACCGCTCCCACCTCCAGGCCCTGAGGGGGCAGGCCTCTGGGGACCAATGGTGATCTGGGGAGGGGACAGCATGTGCTGCAGGTTGTCCTGGAGTGAGAGCTGCCGACGGGTGAAGTCAGTGCCAGAGGGTCCAAACTCATCACTGTAGCTGTGGCTGTGAAGGATGGAAGCAGCAGGGGGCTTGGGGACCCCTGAGGAGAGGTCCTCACTCTTGCTATAGCCATGGAATGGGGCGAAGGTGTCCCCTGGGGGCTCTCCACCTCGGTGATGGTGATGGTGGTGGTGGTGGTGATGGGAAGTGGGCGGGCCATGGCCACCGCCCCCTCCATGTCCCCCTGGGGGGCCTGGCCCATCAGCAGCCATATGGAAGAGAGGGTTCTGGAAGGAGAGGGGGATACGCAGTTGCTGGGCAGGGACACCGTCCGTGGTGACGCCCATCTGGCTAAGGCGCATGCCAGCCGCAGTAATGGACGAGCCACTCCCCTGGGAGAGGCGTCCAGCGGGCGCAGGCCGCAGCCCCAAGGCCGCTGTCAGGGAGGCCTGGCTTGAGTGCAGCAGGTCCCCAACGGCCGCCAGGTTGGACACACTGCTGCTGTTGAGGCGGCCGCCGGGCCCATCGCCCTGCAGATCCAGCATGGAGACGCTCTTATTGACACTCAGCATCTTCTGCTCTGGCTCTGTGATGTCTGAGCTGCTCGTGCAGTATGCTGGCGAGGAACGGGCCAGAGGTGGACGGCTGACATAGAACAGGTCTTTCCCCCCACCAGGGGGTGGTGGGGGTGGCTTTTCCTTGGTTGGGGAGGGGAGGCGAGCCATGTCCATAGAGCTGTGGGAAGGGAAGGGGGCACACAAGCAGGAGGTAAGGCCAAAGCTGCTGGTGATGGACCTGCTGCAGTCTGGCACAGGCCTTGGGGTGCAAAGTGGGACCCACAGGGAAGGGCTGAGAGCTGGCGGTGGCAGCTCTGGAGAGTGCAGGCAGGGAGGATGGGAGGGGAGATGTGGGCAGAAGGCAAGGACAAGGCCCCTCTAGGAAGGGAGGGAGGCCTAGAGGAGGGGAGATGGGGGCAGCAAGAGGAGGGATGAGGGGCAGGTCTGGGCAGATATGGAGGAGATGAGGGTGCATGGAGGAGAAGAGGAGAGGAGGAAGGTGAAGGCCATTGGAGTGGGAGAGGGGGAGCAGACAGGAGAGGAGAGGAGGGCGGGGGAGGGGAGAGCCCCTCACCTGTTGAGGCCTCGAGCCATGAAGGACTGAAGGTCGATGGAGCTGGAGAGAGATGGAAAGAGGGGCGAGCACAGACAGAGAAGGAGAGAAGTGGGCAGAAGGCATGGACCAATGGAAGGAGAGGTGGGAATGGTGGAATGGGTATGGCATCATGGAGGGAGAGACAGGGCGGAGGAACAAGCAGGGTGGTCATCAAACAGTGAGCAGCAACTGAGGCCCAGTGCCGTCCCATCGGAACGGATGCTGTGGCTTGGGAGGCCCCACTAGGTAGGGTCCAGGTGTTACTTCTCTAGTGCTGGATCATGGCGAGGTCTGTGGGGTTCTGGTGGGAGGCTGGGGGTAGTGCCTATTTACCAGCTAGCATGGAGATATTTGCAGGTTTTGACACCACATCGCTGATGCAGCATGCACTGGCTGAAGCTCAGCTCTGGGAGAGCGAGACCCCTAGGCTTACGACAAACTGGAGGAGCCTCCGCACTTGTCCTGCGACTCCCTCTGGCTTTAAAGGACTTTCAGCCTAACCACTGACTGCACCTGTCTCCTTGCCATTCTCTCTGAAAACCTGCTTCTCTTCCTTTTCTTTCAAGCCCTAGAGAGATGCCCAGTGAAGTGTATCCAGAACAGAAAGAGGGGCTCCTGGGGCACAAGCGTGGTGGTCCTGGGTGCTCACCTGTTGAGGTCCCGCATCATGTAGCCCTGCATCTCGGCTGACGGACCCCGCAGCACCACGGGCTGAGGCCGAGGCCGCTCGCTCTGGCGGCTTGGCTGCCTTTGGATGTTGGGGTTCCTCAGAGCTGTGCTGATGTCATTGAGGAGCCGGGGCAGTGGGCCCAGCTTCAGGAGGGCTTCCTGGAAGGGTGAGGCTGTTACCTGGGGGCTATGTGCCCGGCTCTAAGAGGGCCTCAGAGGGTGCAGGTGGAGGGTGTTCTGAGCTGGGGAGTGGTGGTGATATGTCTGGGAACAGGGAGGGGAGAAAATGTGTGCAGGGGGTGGTCTCTCAGGCCACAGGAGCCTCTGGAGACAGCTGGGGCCGGGGCCGAGGGGCATTTGCTGACCTTGCTGAGCTGGGGCAGCACCTCCCAGAGCAAGGCATGCAGTGTGGAGAGCTCTCGGCCCAGGTCGATGTAACCCTCAAAGCTACTGCTGTTGGTCAGCGTATCCAGGTTGGAGATCTCGTACAGGAACTGCTGCATGGAACCCCACTCCAGCTCCAGAAACTCATTCATGAATCCCAGAAAGTCCTCCTTTGAGGTAAACCTGGCCAAGGCATCCAGAAGGCAGAAGTCACACACACAGAAGGCCTTACACCCACCCGTCTCAGGGTCTCTGGGGATTCAGGAGACCCTTCCTGCCCACTCCCAGCCCTGCCCTACCCCTGCCTGAGGCTTCCCTCACTTGGAAAAGTTGGCCAGGTTCTGGATGACCTTGGCGATGAGGGTGAGGGTTCGTGAGGTCTGCTCATCTGGGTACTCCTGCATGAGCCCAAAGAGACTGGGCGACATAATGGCTGGGCAGAGGAAGCGCAGGAAGAGTGAGGCGCTGATCAGCCTGTCAGCGATGTCCTCCCGGCCCCGCTCTGCGCAGCGCAGTCGCCAAGATGCAAACACCTCCTTCAGCTCCCTCGGGAACACACTGGGGGGAAGGGGTGGGTAGACAGAGAGAGAGAGAAAGAAAGAGAGAGACCGGGACTGAGCCCCAGAGACCCTCAGCTTCCAGGGAACATGCTGAGGGGGGTGGTAGGAGGTGAGGGCATGGAAACAGGTGAGAGAGACAGGGAGGGAGGGACTGCAGGGGGAAGACGGGAGGCTGCTGGAAGAAGAGGGCTATGGCAGAGGGAACAGACAGATTAGGGAGAGAGAAATGGAGGAGGAGAGAAGGTGAGGGGAGAGAGACACATGGGAGAGAGACAGAGGGTGCGTGAGAGAGACAAGGAGAGGAGGAGAAGAAAAAGACACCAGGGAGAGACAGAGATGGGAGAGAGATGGAGGGTCACTTGAGGTACAGGGAGCTCGGACCCCCCAACTCTTCTGGATTCCAGGGAAATGGGGATGGAAGTGCCCCTGGCATGATCCCCAGTCCCTGGAATGGCTCAGAGCTCACTCTCCCCACCTCCCCGTTCCACTTCAGTGTGCCACTGACACCTTAAACTCTGACTGGAGTAAAGCGGAGCTCACCATCGCCCCCACACCTCCAACTGGCTCCTCCTCTTGACTTCCCTGGTTCTGTCAGTGGGGCCACAGGTCTCCCAAACACCAGTCTCATGGCCTCAGCTCCCCGCAGACATGCCCCCTCCCTACCAGTCAGCTGAAAAGCCCTGCAGATCCCTTTCTCAGAGGGGAGCCTTCTCTATAGCAGCCCCTTCTCTACTTTCCTGCCACCATCCTGATTCAGGATCTGACTTCCATGCCTGACCCATAAACAACAGCCCCCAACTAGCCTGGACTTCACTCTCCCAACTCCAGTCAACCCCTGACCCCCACTATACTTAAGGATTAATCTTCTCAGTCATGATACTTCTTGGCATCAGCACCATTAATGGCATCCTGTGACCTACCAATGAACTCAAACTCCTGAACCAGGCAGCTGAGGCCTTCTAGATTCTAACTCTAATCCCTCTGTCCAGACATCTCTCCCACCACTCTCCATTATGAGCCATGTGCTCTGTTAAACCTGTTCTAACTGTTGTCCTCTGAAAGCTCCTGGGCCTTCTCACCTCCATGCATCCGCCTGTCCCACAGCCTTCTCCTGGGATGTCGTCTTTGCCCACCATCTCCATATATCAGAACCTGACCCAGTCTTCAAAGCCCAGCCCAGGGGCACCTCCTCCACACAGACTTCCCTGCTTAGTGCAGTCACAGCTCTGCCTTCTCTGAACTTATGTTGCATGGGGGGATCCTCCCATGGCATTTAACATATACTACAACTGTTCTGTGGCTTTTTGTGTATCTAATTTGTCCCTCATTCTGGTGGAGGCCCTCTGAGGGCAGGGGCCAGACCTCATTCCTCTCTGTCTGCTCTACAGTACCCAGTACAACGCTTTGCCCATGACTGGTACTCAGTCCTCTTTGAGGATGGACAGATGGATGAACAGATGAAAACACGACTCCCCTGCCCCCGGCCCCCCTGCCCCCAGCGCTCCCAGTCTCACCAATGGGAGTTGACCACCTTGCACAGGGCCAACTCACAGCACATTCGCAGGTTGGCCTGGTGCTCTGCCAGACTGGACGCCGTGCACTTGATGGGGTCCACCTCACAGTTCTCCTCAGACTCATACAGAGCACGGATGAATTCCCCTGGGGAGGGGGTCGGGGCACAACAGGGGGTGGTCACACTTTCCAAGATCAGGGACAGGGACTGCCTGGTTTGGGGGAATCTTGGAATCATGTGGAGCTGGAGTCCGGGACTCTGGGCTTAGAAGCACCAAGCTGAGGAAGGTGGACTTGGGGTCTGGAGTAGCCAGGTTTAGGGTTGGGGTGGCATCTGGTAGGTTTGGGAAGGAGAGGACCTGAGGGTGGGCCATACCAATGGCATCCTTGAGGTATTTCTGACCAATCAGTCTCATGTACTCTTCTATGGCTTTAGTGGCGAGCGTGTTCTCGCGGAATATGAGGTGTTCCCGTTCCATGAACCGGTCCACCTCCGACATGGCCATGTCTGAAAGGAAGTCCTGGGGCCCAGGAAAATCCAAGGATCAGCCTCTGTACAACCCAAGCTCATGAAGACTGAAGTGCCCTATCCTCACTGTCCCCTCAAGCAAGTGCCCACTCCCAGGTCACCTTTTCCTGAGGGCACAGCACTCACCTTGGCCTTGCCCGTACTCTGCAGGATGTGAACAAGTGCACTGGCAACCTCCTCCTTGCCCTTGACATTCAGGGCAGGCTCCAATACTGCACACAGCATCCGATAATGGTTCGTGACATACTCTGCAAACTCCTTATACAGCTCCATGGGCAGGATACTCATTGTCTGGTAACGTGCTTTCAGCCGCACAGCCGGGCAACCTCCTTTGCCCTTGCCCCCTGAGCCGCCCCCCGAGCCCCCTCCCCCTCCTGAGCCCCCCATGCCCCCAGACCCCCCGCTGCCTGTTGGCAAGGTTACGGGGTACCACTGCTCTGTGAAGTGGCGCCCAGCTAGGGTGGCCACGGGCACAGTCACCAGGCCGACATAGCCCGCCTTGTCCTTCTTGCGCTTTTTGTCTGAGTCACGGTAGAGATGCAGCCGCAGGGCACGGACCGCTGGCAGGTTGTTAAACTCAAAGTGCTCGCCCCAGAAGACGGTGTCCCCTGAGGCCGAGCGGGGCTTGGAGGTGGTGCGCGCATATAGCATGTCGTCCAGGCAGAGCTCACAATAGTACCGCTTCTTGGGGGGCAGCTCCCGGGCCTCTATGATCCACAGTTTCAACACGTTGTCCACCCGGCGGCTGTTGTCCTGGCATGGTGGGATGAGCACAGCGGATAAAGGGGAAGGGACAGAGACACCAAAAGAGGAGAGTGAGACAGTCTATTAGACAACAATCATAAGGCTGAGAAGATGTGTACTGGATTGAATAGAGTCCCCCCAAAATTCATGTCCATGCAGAACCACTGAATGTGATCTTATTTGGAAATAGGCTCCTTGCAGACATACTTATATTAAGATGTGCTCATACTGGATGAGAGTGGGCCCTAAGTCCAATGACTGGTGTCTACATGGAGAGGGAGATTTGGAGACCAGAGATGCACAGAGGAAAGACGGCCATGTGAAGAGGGAGGCAGAAAGAAACTGGACAGATGCAGCTACAAGTCAAGGAATGCCCAAAACTGCCGGCAACCAGCGGAAGCTATGAAGAGGCAAGAAGGGATTCTTCCTGAAGCTTCAGAGGGAGCAAAGCCCTGCCAACACCTTGATTTTGAACTTGCAGTCTCCTGAACTGCGAGAGAATAAGGCTCTGTTGTTTTAAGCAACCCAGTTTGTGGTAATTTGTTACAGCAGCCCTAGGAAACTACTGCTGAAGGGGAGCTCATACCTCAGACAATAGAAACAGTATTGGGAAAGATCTTAAAAGCTAGAAAAACAAACCAAAAATATTAAGGTGGAGTTTCAAGGGGAGAAGTGGGCTGTCCTTCAAAGACAATCAGAGGTAAATTCAAAGAAAAAAAGAACTGCAAAAATACAGGATGGGTAAGGCTATACAGTTAGTATGAAAAGGGCCTGCGGGGACACAACTGACCACAAACTCACGGTGAGGCTCAGGTGATGTCGCAATGCGAAAGGAGTGTGGTGTTTGGTGTTTGGAGCAAGGTGCATGGGTTAGATCGCATCTAGCATCTCGGGTCTAGTTCTTTAAGAAGGATATTGAGAAACAAGGGGTCCCCCAAAGAAGGGTCACCAGGACTGTGAGCTCACTGGAACCTGGGATACGGAGAAGAGCTGACAGAACTGAGAGCCTTTTTCCTGGGAAGTAGAAGTCTTGGGAAGAACAGACTCAAGAATTTCTGAGCCAAAGACACTTGCAAGATCATCTCTTCCAACCCCATTCCCACCAGTTTTACAGAGAGGAAACCAAGGTTTAGAGATGTGGCTAGCCGACCATCGCATGTGTCCTGCTGAAAGGCTGCAAGGGGGGGCTGGGAGACCCCATGTCAGATTATTAGTGGGGCATTTCCGCCTGCGGGAAAGATGGGCCAGAGGACTTGGAGAGCCCCATGAACTCTATAAGTCTGTGATTTCTATGGGAGGGAAAAGAAACGAGGAACTAAAAAAAAAATGAGGGTCACCTCTGCTCATCCAGGTCCCCTCCACCTCAGTCCTCTCTTCCCCCAAGTCTCCCTTCCTTTAGCTCCCCTTCCCCTCTAGGCTCCCAGCTTCCCCTGTGGCCTGACCTTTGCCTTGCCCATGCTGTCTGTGTCCCCTTTACTCCCAATACCTTGTTGGGTTTTACTGCCCGCTGTAGATTCTCGATCCATTTGTCCCTTTCGGCCGCAGAACGACAGGCAAAACATTTTGTTCCTGATGACGTTGTTACCTAGAGAGGGGTGTGGAGACGAGACGGGGCTCCAGATGGGAGGTGACTCCTAAGGACTGGAGACTCCACCACCATCCCTTCCTCCCTGGCCTATCCTCCTTTCTCCCAGCCCCAGAGGTTTCTGTTCCCTTGATATCCCCATCTGTGCCACTTTCTCCAGGATTCTCTGCCCTCACCCTCCATCACCCCTGCCCTTCAGCCTTCCCTAGGCTACTAGACCCAGTACCTCAAAACAGAACTCCTGGCCGAGGATGGAGCTGTGCACTGGCTTGATAATGGAATCTTCATCCAAGTTGAGCTCCAAGGCTTCGGCTGCACTGCTAGGACTCAGCAAGGACTCATGAGAGTGCGACTCCTTAAAGCTCTGCATCAGCCGGGCCCTGGCAGGTGGAAAGTTCAGGAGACAGGATCAGGGCCCCCACTCTTCTTACACACCCAGGGGCCTGCATCATCAGTCTGGCTCTAGGATGGAAACTTGGGGAAAGGGCCTCCTGAACCCTCACCCCACATGGACACAGACAGAAAGAAATCCAACCCATCCCTGGGGAAGGACATGAGGGATGTGAGAGAAACCAGAACCTTTTAAGAAACCTCCTCCCTTCAGTTCACACCTAAGAGGTTGTGAGGACTGGGGACACCTAGAAATATCTCAAGCCAGAAATGGACCATGGCAGAAAAAAAAGAAAACAGGTGGGCCTGGGACACTTCTAGATGACCCCCCCCCCCCCCCGCCAAAGCAGAGCCTCAATACAAAGAAAAAAAAGGTGAAAGTAAAAAACCAGAAGTACAAAGATGTCTGCCTGGGCCTGGCACACAGCTAGTGCCCAAAAAACATTTAATGATTCTAAGAATGAATGAATGAGGTAAGAGAACAAATTTTAGCAGAATCAAGGGGAAAAGTGACAGAAAATCACAAGAAATAGGAGAAAGCTGTGGGCAGAAAAGTGACAATGAAGATAAGAAACTGAAAATGGGGACTGGGGAAGAAGAATTAGGACAAGAAGCAGGAAAAAAGGAGGCAAGGATATGTGCAGAGACATGGAGGATGGAGAAGATGAGGAGTGGCAGCTGGAGAGATGGACATGGGAACAGAGATGGGAGACAGAGGGGATGAAACCAGACAATCAGTGCGGGAAGGCAGAAGGAAAGGGGCTGAGGGGAATGGAGGATGGGGGCACAGAACAGGAGGCACAGGAGAGTGAGGGGGATGGAGATGGCCAGGGGATGAAGAGTGGAGAGCAGTAGGGAAGCGGGAGGGAGAGCTCGGGTGTGGGAGCCTCCATGAAGCTATTAATAGCAGCCCCGTCATCTCGGGCGTCAGCGCGACGCTCCCCCGGCCCCCCGCCCCCGCCGCCAGGAATACCATGCCCTCACCCCCCTGCCAGCCCCAAATCCAGCTCTGGTGACATGGGAGGGAGGCAGGGGAAGGTAACGCACCCATCCCAACCTTCCTACCTGCCCAATCCTGGGGGCGGCCAGACACGGGGGAAAGGAAGGACAAGGTTCTCCCTGGGGAGTGACTGGGTGAGGGGGAAACCCAAAGAGGGACCCCAAGAAGCAGACAACAGAAGCAAACATCAGATCTCCTGCAACCCTGGCCTCAGAGACAGTGTCCTCTGGACTTCTCCGAGGGCTTCTTTCTCATGCTTCAATCCATGGATTAACCACAACCTCCCCGCATTCTGTCAACCTGTATACCTGTGCTAGCCTCTCCTTTCTCTGTCAGGCTCTATGCTGTCCCTTCCCTCATCCATTAGTATCTGCCAGCCCGAGGTTCATGCCAACCTGCTGCCCTTCCCTCATATCCTTCTACCTAGATCACACTGCTCCCTCTCCTACCAACCCACTGCTCCTTCCCTGGAGTCCTTAAATGTTCCTCCCAGGCTCTGTCACTCCTTCTCTGTCTTTCTGTACAGCTCCTTCAATCCAGGGCTGGAGCCCATCCTTCTGTCAGCCAGAAGAGTCCCTCCTTGGCTTCACCTTCACTCTCTTTCCTCTTTCTCTGCTCATCCTCTCCCTGCCCCTCTCCTGCTTCCCTACCCCATAACATCCCTCAACCCATCTGAGGCCTCCAACCTCTGTACTCAGATAACCTCCATCCCTCTGATCTCAATCTAGAGCCTGCTACATTGCATCCAACTCATCCCACCAGCTCCAGCCCCTGTACCGGTCATGGTCAGCACTTCGGAAGCGAGGCAGGATCTGGCGAAAGCTGCTGGTCCGGTCAAGTTTGGGTTGTGACTTCGTGCGTTTGATGGAGCTTTTTAGCCTCCGGCTCAGGAAGCCTTGCTGGGGGTGAAAATGGGGGTAGGGGCGGGTTGGGGCGGGGTCAGTTCTACCTACTCACCCTCAGCTGGTAGAGTCCCTGGATGAAGATGGGATGGGGGGAAAAGGGAAGTCTCTAGAGGCGAGGAAAGGGGGTTAGAAGCCCTGCAACCAGTTTGTCTTCCTTTGCTTCCACGGGTGCAAGCACACACACACACACACCAGCTTGGAGAAGGTGGGAGGGCTGGTCTGAGAAGCAGGGGGGCAGAGGGGCAGAGCCAAGAAGGGGGAAACCAAAGAGGTGGGGAGACACACACACATTCTCCCTCTCTCTCTCCCCCTCCTGCCTCCTTTCTCAGAATCTTGGGGCTCCAGCTGGGGCTGGAGGGGAGGGGGCCCAGCTGAGCCACATCTGGCAGGCGCCTTCCCTCACTCACCGAGGGCCGGAAGGGCGCAGCCGGGGCGGCCTCCATGCTGTACTGCTTCCCCCCTGGGACGCTCTTCCTCCTCGAGCGACCCAAGTGGTATTCTGGACGAGAGGAAAGGGCCAGAAGGGAAGTTGGGGAGGGCTCGCTGTTAGTCAGGTTTCCACCCTTGGCCCCAGCACATTCACCCACCTCCCTCTGCCCCTCAGCTCCAGCCTCACCTACCCCCCGGAAAGCAGCAGGAAGAGCAGCGGCGGCTGAGAGGCTGGCGGCGGGAAGGAGGGGGCAAGGAACCCGAGCCGGAGCCCCCCGAGGGGGACGGGGTGGGAGGCCTTAGGCCCATGACTGGGGCTGGCAGTCAGCAGAGTGGCATGGCTAAGAGGGTCAGTAAAACCCCAGTAATAAAGGATACCAAAAATCCACAGAAGCTAGGTCCTTGGTGCTCACCCCCCCAGGAAGGGGCTAGCTGGGGGGGGGGGGGGAGTTGGGTTAAAGGTCATTGCCCATAGGCAGGCTTTCCTCTTCCCTCAGCTGGGCACATCTTCCACCTGCCCTCCCCTCCTGGAATCCCTGTCTGTCTGGACAGCCAGGGCTGCCTCCCATGACCCCCTCCCTGGACTGGAGGGGGCAAGTCTCAGAAGGGACCTGTGAGGAGTAGCAGGGGAAGACGCCTGGGGACAGAAAATTCAAGGAAGAGGCAGCTTGGGGGAGGGGAGGAAGGGTTGGTTCCACGTGCTCTGCAGTGGCAGGGACTCAGAAGGGAAGGGGGGAAGGGGAAAAAGGAAGAATGCAGGGGAGTGGGGAGGACGAGGAGTGGGGGCTCCAGGGACTCCCAAGTGAGGGTAGGGAGAGGAGGAGAAGGGGAGGTGAACGCGGATGAAGCTCAGACTGCCAAGAGTCTAGAGGGGTGGCAGCTCCGAGGAGAGAAGCTGAGGGTCTGCTGCCAGGGAATTTAGAGGGGCCGAGGGGCTAGAGGAGAATGAAAGTGGGGGGATGCCAAGCTCCGGCTCCAGCTCCAGAATGGCTGCCCAGGCCTGGGCTCCCCCCTCAGCCCCACAGTCACCACTGCAGCCAATGGGGGGGCAGGTGCTGCATCAGGGGCGGGGCTACCATCTCCACAGCAACAAGAAGCTACAGGCTTGGGGGGCGGGTGGACCGGAAGAGCTGCCTGTTAACCCTCTAGGTTCCAGAACAAGGAAGGGCCACAGCTACATTGTCACTGTTTGCTTCCAGAATTGCAAATCTCCCGCAAACTGCCCTGGAATCAGTCCCGAGCTTCCCTTTGCCTCTAAAACCCATGTGTTAGGAGGTCTCCACACAAAAATGGGGATCCCATGACACAGGAGCGCTTGTCAGTCCCTCAGGAACAAATGTGTAGAGCACAGAAACATACACTGAACTGTGGGGGTACGTGTATGTGAGAACCACAATACAAAAAAGAAATAGGGATCTAGGTGCTTATGAGACATACAGACAACTGTGAGCATGGGGGTGCCACGGATCCACATTCTGAGACCCTGAGGCCTACATACCCCATGGGATACATGCTTAGACATATGTGAGCACTGCAACAGGAGAGTACATACTTGGACCTAGACACCCACATGAGAGCTGCTGGTGTGGACGCATGGCCCGAGTCCCTCGGGCAATCATGTGGGCAGCACACTACAGAAATGGACATTTAACCCTGAGACATACACATGGCCCCCAGACAAGAGAAGCCAGTTTAGCTTCTAAGATACACGCTTGAGGCTTGAGTACACCATGATCCCGACCACATCAAGGAGTCCCTGTATCCCAAAAGCACAAGCATCCTTCATTCACATGAAAAGTACAACCACATCCACTCTCTCAGGACAACCTCTTTTTCTCCCCCAGCCCTTCCCTGACTGTGCCTGCTACAAGAAAGAAAAACCAAGGAGCAAATGTGTTTATTATCCTTCTGTTACATACTCAACCATGCACTGAAGGGTTCAGGTTCTCTTTTCCCTAGTCTCTGCATTTCTCAGGTATGGCTACCCCACTTTCACTCCAGGGAACCTAGCTCAGCCGTTATTTTCATATGCAAGCTCCTCTAATAAAGGCATGAAGTCTAACTTTAAATCCACGAAAATTTTGCTTTGGAACTAAAGAATTAACAGAAGGAGAACAGATTTGCTAATTGGTTCACTTGATTTTTGGAGGTAATACAACCTTACACATATTACCAGAAACTAAGACCCATGAACTCACACATAAGTCACAGGTACATAGAGGCCACATACACATATGCTTACAAAGGCTCTCAATGCCGCAAAGAAAAGAACAGCAGAAACACACAGGAAAAGGAGGCAGAGTGAAAGAAACACAGGACATCCTGTTATTAGTGCTTCATGCAGTGACACATAGAGAAAACACAGCACACTCCCATGTACACATACAGAGCAAACCTGATAAGCATACTGTGCGATCCTGGGTCTCCATGTCCCATCCCTGCATGAGGTATACACGCATGCACACAGATAACAGCCACCTACACAGACCCGTAACTCAGGCATTGTGCACACACCCACACATGTACACACCCTGTGTACACACACAATTGCACTCACACACACACCCAGCAAGGGCTTAGACTCCCGCCTCTCCAACCTCTCTAATCTTGCCATCACCCACAGAATCTTGCCCTGCCCTCCAATCCCCCAAATTCCCACCTTCCCTTTGGCCTTTCTTCCTTGTCACACCCAGCTGGCAGCTCTCAAGGGGAGCCAGAAGAGGGAGGCAGCCAGAGCAGGATGAGGAACCAAGCTGGACAGAGAAATGGGGGCAAAACTCTGTGCTGGGGACAGGAACCTTTGATGACAGTCCCTGCTATGACAGGCCTCACTGTGAGCCAGCCTCCATGCCTGAATGGCCTCCCCTAATCCAACCAAGCTTGATTTTACTGGGCCTACCTGAATCCAGTGCCCTCTCCCATCTTGCCCCTTTCTTCTCTTTCTTCTCTCTAAAGAGATCACTTTACCAACAGGCCTGACTCTCTCCTCCTCTGGCCTCCCCAGTTCCCAGGCCCCTTCTCCCGCCATCTCCCTCCAGTTCCCCATCCTAAGCTCTCTTACCCTCTTTTCTCTCTTCTAAATCTGGCTCAACTATCTCCCACATTCTCATTCTCCAGCTATTCTTTCTCCCTGGCTCTCTCTCCTCTTCTCTCCAAGCCTCTCTCATTCCCTCTCTCCCCCTCCTTTTTCTCTTTACCCCACTCTTTCTCTTTTCAGCTTTTCTGTCCCCATTCCCTGGTTAAGCAGGGACTCACACCTGCATAGCCAAAAAGTGTTTCATACACAGTAGGATTCCAAGGAACACACTCACACACACTTACTCCCTCCCCCCACTTGCACACCACCCACATCCAGACACACCCTGGACACCCATGCTGGGATTGACACAGATACCCAGGTCAATGATGGAACACACATGCAAAGACACACACCTGCCACCAGGGACACAGAAAATCCTGCTCATGCAGCCACACATCCCCACACAGGAGACTGACAGGAGGTGAGCCCTAGCCAGGGGCATGCATGCTTAGGGTCAGAGGTGACATGTACCAGTATGGCCAGGGACTGCTCACAAGACAGTGGCCAGCCCAGCAGCCCCCTAGGCAGGAACTGGGCAGAGGCAAGATAAGACAGGACAGGCTTGCACACGGCTGGCTGCACATGTGTGCACGAGAAACTGGGCCCCCGTGTGCACATGGCACGAACATGAGCACGAACACGAACACACACGCGGACACACGAGCTGCCGCCTCCACTGAGGAGCTCCAAGACCACCCCACACCGGCCGCCCCCGCGCGCTAGCGACCCTGGGCCCCACGAGGCCGGTCCCCGACCCCCCGACCTCCGCTGGCCCCCCCTCCAGTTACCATAACTCCCCCCACTCGGAAGATGCAGCGAGAACATGCGGAGGGAGCAGCAGCTGCCACCGCCGCGGCTTCCCCACCCCCCCCGCGCCCACGCACACGCGCGCCCCCGTCCCCACGCGCGCGCGGCGCCCCCCACCACGCGCGCTCCTCGTCCGCCCGGCCCCGCCCTTACCTTGCACCGCCCCCCGGAGGGGGGGTCGGGGGTGTCCCCGGTGGGGGTGGGGGAGGGGCCCCGCCCCTGAGCGGGGGAGGGGCGGGGTGCGGCGGGAGAGGGGGCGGCGCGGCCCGGCTCGCGCCGCCCGGTGTGGTGGGGGCGGCGGCGGGGCCCAGGACAGCCAGGACGGCCGCGCGGTGACGGCCGCGGGAACGGCTCCCTCCGCCGCCGCTCCCGCCGCTGCCGCCGTTGCCCGGGCCCCGCCGCCGTTGCTAGGCGACCGCTGCTGCCGTGGCCGCCTCTGTCACGAGCCCCGTCGCCCGGAGACAGCGCGAGAGAGATGGGGGAGGGGGGCGAGGGGACCCCCAAAACCAACCGGACCTCCCACCATCCTCCCCTGAACAGGACCCCCCCACCAAAACCGCGGAGGGAACGAAGGGTGGCGGCTCCACCCAGCAGAGGAGGAGCCCTGGATTCTAATACCCCTCAAAGGTCCGGCGACCTCTCCTGGGCTCTTGCATCCACAGCCTCAGCACACATCTTCGCAAGGTCCCAAAGACCCCTATGTCCCCTGTACATCCTCCATACCCTTTACACATTCCATGTGCCCATAAAATCCCCAAACGTTCACCAGCTATCAACTCTTTCACTAAACCCTCTCCCAAAATATATATACCCCTGAACCCCCTCCCAACCCCTATTGAACGCTCAACACAACCTTCACATACCATCCCCAGGTCCAAACACACACGGGTGCCCCGACCCAAAACACACAGGAGACCCACATCAGAGACCCCAGACCCTGAGGACTTTCTCCTGAGGGTAAGGAGAAAGATGGGGAAATGTGGGCAGAGACACCAACCACAGAACATACGATAAACATGCTCCACAAGCATATGACCATTCTGGCCTGGACACACAGGTATGCACATGTGTACACAAACACACAAACCTTTCCCAGACATGGACATTGACTCACACACACACACACACACAGATGCGATAGACATCACACATTCTCTGTACACGCTCCACCACCACCACAACCACCACCACCTGGCTTTGCCTGACAGAGATATACTACCCACACACCCCCATGGTCAGAGGTTTCCATGACAATGACACACATCTCTGGCCACCCACCCACCCACCCAGGCTCCCAGAGCTGGCCCCCAAGGGCAGTGAGGCCTGGGCTTATCAGAAGAGGGCTGAAGGGAGCCAAGGGATGAAGACAGGCCACTGGCTCTAAGGATGAGAAATTGAGAGCCTGGATCCCTGAGGGGAAGGGGAGCTGGTGGAAGAAAGGGGTCACCAGGGTTTGGGGGGATGGAGGACCTAGATCCCTGGTCCTGGAAGGGGAATGCAGTGATGGGGGCAGTGACTAGGGGGTTTCCGGGGGCTGAGGGCGTCTCTCTGCACTTTGGCTGCAGATCTCTGTTCTCTGCCTTCATCTCCCCTCACTGTTCCCATGGAAACCTTTTAAGCGAACTTCTCAGGAAGACAAAAATCTTTTTTTAAATGACTAAAGAGGGGGGTGGAGGGGGGGCAGAAAGAGGGAGGGAGAGGAAGAGACAGATGGAGAGAGGGAGAGAGTTGGAGACAGACTGAGCAGATAGCTCTACAGACAGAAAGGAGATGAGATTGAGGGTCTGATGGAGTTCCACCGCTAGCAGAGGGGAGAGACAGAGGAATCAAGAGGGGTAGAGAAAATAAGAGAAATCGGGGAGGAAAGAGAAAGGGGGTGATAGAATTGCAGAAAACAGAAGCAGCTGATGAGAAAAGGAAAAAGGGGGCAAGAAAAGAGGGAGGGCCCACAGGCCAGAAGGTCTGGAAGAAGAATCAGGAACGTGGGGGTGGGGCAGAGGTCTAGGGGAGGGCAGGAACTAGGTCATTCTCTCCAAGATCCCAGACCAAGCGCTGGGAGGGGCAGGGGCAAGAACTCGGGCAGGAAGCTAAAGATCTAAAGAGACTATTTTTACAAGCACCAGGAAAATAGTCAAACTTCTCTGCTGGAGAAGAAAAAGGGAGCGAAACAGAGCCAGAACCACTGGGGCCTCTCACCCACAGCCCCTGTCCCTCTCCAGATCCCAGAGGAGGGCGCTTCTCCTCCCAGGCTCTCACTCGCAGGAGGTGAGACTTTGTCTCCGCCTCCTCCCAGCCCCTGACAGCTCCCTCAGGTCCCCGACTCCCCCCTCCCTGCAGCCCGGTCCCGCTTCAGCCCTCTTCCCGCCACTGTCCGGGGCACGAGAGCCTGCTCGGCCGCCGTACCATGCTCGCCGTGGGGCCGCCCCTCCACCGGCACGGAGACTGTGCGTCTCAGCAGTTTGTTGCGGCTGGACTCGCTCCTCCGGTCCCGGATCAGAAGGGGGTGTATCTAGAGGATGCGGGGGGGGGGGGGGGGGGTGTCAGACCTCATTGGCCCAGGCCGTCCCTCCTCTTTCCCTCCCCCACCGAGGAAGGATGAACCTCCCTTTCCACCGGGTCTGCCCACCTTCTGCCCCTCCACACTCTTTCAGTGTCTCTGGGTGAGTCAATCTCTCTTTCCCTTCTCTCTCCCAGTCTCTCTTCCTCATTCCCTCCCGTTCCACCCTCCTCTTTTCTCCCTCCATTTCTTCTGAAACAACCTCCAGGGAATTCTCCCAAACCCTACTCAGGAGGAATTCTCCCGCAACCCCTCAGGAGTCTGCTACTCCTTGAATCCACTTTCCCCTTGACCTTCAGTTCCTCCATTCTCCCTGCTTTTCTCCCAGCCTCCCACCTCCCTCACCCCCTTCCCTCCCTCCGTGCCTGTCACGGGGGTAGCAGAAGCTGCATTTATAATCAGGATCCACAGCTTGTCTCCCTCCCACGGCCCGGCTTGCGGCCAGACTGGGACCCAACCTCCCCACCCCCCAGAGGGCCTGGTCACCTCCCCCCTCCTTTCATCTCCTTCCATCACCCCCTACTCAACTTCTCTCACTTCCTTCTTCCCTTTAGCCATTACTCTCCCTAAGCTTCATCCCCAACCTCCCTTCTTGAACCCTCCAATCTCCTACACCCCTAGGGGAACCACCCCCACCCCACTAGTCCCCAGCCCCAGTTCTACAACCCATGCTCATTTCCCCAATTCCATCCCACTCCCCCCTCTCCACACCCTTCCTACTCTAGACTCTGGCCACTCTTGTTGCCCCTCAGCTTGCTGGCCACCAGTCCCCTCAACCTGTCCCCATCTCTGTCATTCCTTCATTATCCCACCCATTGTCCTCCCTCTTCATCCTCACAATAGTCCCCACTCTCATGGGTTCCAGTTTCCCCAATTCATCCTACAGACCCCAAACCCTTGGTTAAGACCAGTGACCCCTAATGAATCACTCGAATGCCCCCCAATGTCTAAAACTTTGATTCCCCAAACCACCTCTCCCTTTAAAGTCCCCACGTCCTCCCCTAGACACCTCAACTTTGTGGCCTGGAATCTCTCTACCCAGCCATCTCTCCACACTCTCATTTGCCCCCCAGGTCCCTCAAAATTCTGGTTAACCCCAACTCCAATTCTAACGCTGCCTCTCCACACCCTCCCCAACAGCTTTCTGGGCATACCTCTCACCACCTCTCTGGTCTCACAGGCTACCTTATAACTCTCTAAAGCTGGCCCCCCAATCACCCCCACTCCCTGAATCATACTTCTAGGTGACCACCCTTCATGTTCACATCCCCTGTTTCCTCTGATGGACTCTCTACTGCTAACTCAGCTCCCAAATCAGAACCCACACTCCCCTGGCTCTCTAATCACCCTGCATGGCCACTACCTCCCACAAGAACCCTTTGTTCATTTCACGTCTTTCTCTCTGGCCAGTCCCTGCCCCATCCCACTCTTACTCGTTTAGACAACTTCCCATACTCCCAGTTCCCCTCATCCCCAGGCATCTCTTCCCTTATATTCCTTCCTGATATCCCTGGAGAAAGCCCTCTCAGTGTTTCTGTAAACTCTGGTCTCAGGCACCTTCCCTGTCTTCTCTGCCATCCAAGCCAAGATCCTCTGTCATCTCTCCTAGTACCCCCCAGCCCCCTCGTAGTTTCCTGAAGACCCCACTCTCCCCTGCATTTTCTCTGAGCTCCTCAATTCCCCCTCCCTGCACTCTGCCCCATGATGGGGAAAGGACTGGGAGTGGTGAGTGATGGCGCTTGCTCAGTTGGGAGAGAGAAGAGGATCCCAAGGTGATCCCTCCAAAGTGATTCCCATTCCTTCACCCCTTCTCCAAGCCCTTCAGTTTCCCTTTCCTATCCTAACCTACCCCACGATATAGGCTGGGTGAAAACAGGAGGCACCCTCAAATCTTCAGAACCACATTTCCTCCCCAACACTGCACATGGCCCTCAAAGACCCCCGGCCAAGCTGAGAGATGCTTGCCCCTTTTCCCATCCCAACCCAAATCTCAATGGCCATCCTCTTCCCATCACTTGCAAATGTTTCTTTCTTCTTTGCCCTCTGTGTCTCTCGCCCCTTCACTAATGAGGATTCTCCCTATCTTTCTCTCCATGTTCTCCCACACTACCCAGAGGTCTTTTCCCAACCTTCCCACCCTGCTCACCTCGTCCTCATCCAGCATGAGAAGCTGGTTCCCCGAGATGATGCAGAACCGAGGGTTCCAACCAGGACGATCATATGGGGAATGAACGTATTGGGTTCGGTGCATAGGGGGTCCCCGTACATCTGGGGGACAGAGACACACAGAAATGGTAAGGGAGGCTGTATGCATTTGGGAGACAGAGGCCTAAAACGGCAAGAAGAGAGTCCACAAAGTGGGAGAAGGGGACCCCACCCGCCTTGAGATCACAGATAGGGGTGAAGCGCCTGGTAACTTTAAAGGAACAGAAGATAAGCTTCTATATCTGGGGAGAAAGAGGGGAGGGGAGTCACATCACAGGGGGCTCTGTAGACTTGGGGGAACAAATACAGAGGGATGGTACAGGGAAGGGAATTATATCATGACAGAGAGGGTACAGGTTTGGAGGCAGAGAAAGGTGAAGGAGCTCTCCATCCACTTCAGAAAAATAAAAAGGTGGAGAGTGCAGCAAAACTAGCAAAAGAAAAACACAAAGAGAGGTTGGTGGCAGGTCTGGGAAGAGGGAGGGCATCTGAATAACTACAGAAGACAAGGACTTGCAAGGTGGTACCACCCATCTGCAAGAGAGTAAGAGGAAAGCTACAAAGCTGTGGGAAAAAAGGATGGGGTTGGAAATATAGAAACATTTGGGTCACGAGATTCTGAGAGCTAAACATCTGGAAAAGAGAGGAAGTGAGGGGGCTTACCTGCTCACAGAGTCAGACATGAGAGGGCCTCCCCTCTTGCCTCTCCTCTATCCTCCATTCCCTGCTCCCCTAGCCCAACCCTGCTCATCCACTGGGGGAAGTTCTGGTTCTTCTGGTGGTAGGGGGAGGATGGGTGTTGTCAGCATCTGGCTGTGGAGGGGCTGGGGAGTGAGTAGGAAATATGCCCTTGTTTGAATGAATAGAGACTGAATTGATCTCTTCCCCCACTCTGTGCCCAGAGATCAAAGATTCAGTACTGTCCCCCAACTCCCCAGCTAGTTTCTATGGACAGGATGGAAGCCAACTCCACAGGTTAGGAACCTCCCCAAGGCACAGTGAGGAGCTTGAAGAAGAAAGAGGGAAGGGAAGAATGGAAGATCCAGGCCTGTGACATGGAGGGGGCCTCCAAAGACTAAAGCTGGGGATGGGGACAAAACTTCTAGAAAAGAACAGCAGACTAAGGGTTGCCCAGGCTCAGAGATGCCCCCAGGTTCCTTCTTCCCCAACTTTGTTGTTCTTCCCATGCTCCCATCCCTGCCTCTCCTTTAAACCCCAATGCCACACACCATCACAGGAACACAGGGGACAAGCCCTGTGGAAGTAAGAAAGAAATCAAATTGGTGACAAAGTGATAGAAAATAGGCTTAAGGTATCAGAAAGAGAAAGTTTAGACGAAGAAAAGTGAAATTCTGTCTCCTGTACAGGATAATTAATCATGGGTATACTGCAGGAACAGAACTGGTCTTTGAGCTTCATTCCACCTGAATGCCCTGAGTAGGAGAGTTTTGAAAAATCTAGCCCCATTCTGTTTACAAATATGTCCTTCAAATTTCCCCAACCTGCAGTTCAGAGTCAGAGATGAACCCCCAGAATAGAGATATCTGGAAACGCTAAGAATCTGAAACTCTCACTATCTCAATACCATCTCAGAGAATCTAACCAGTACCCTCTAGATACAGAGATCACCAATACCTAGGCTCTGAGACTGCAAACACTGCAGGCAACATGCCCAGCGCACTCAGACTCTGGGGACCCCCAGAGGAGAAATCTGTTGACACACATGATCATTATGAGAGGGGCTGGTTCAGGCTTCAGCCACCAGGAGGCAGGTTAGACTTCAGGGGGTACCTTCCTCCTGGGAGCAGGGAAGGACACAGGGAACTTAGCTTAGGAGCAACTCTGGAAACACACACACACACACACACACACAAACACACACACACAGACACATATTGTCTGGACTTAAGGATGATTCTGGGAGGCAGATGCAAGAGACCGGAACATAGCTGAGACAGAGGAAAGATTTACTAGGATGAGAAATCCCACAGGGCTCAGATGGGGATCTCTTATAGGCTCTGTTCTAACCATCAAAACCCATGTCTGCACCCCAAATCTCCTAGGAAGTAGAAGAGACAAGCAAAGAGGAGTGGGTGATAAGAGCTGAAGTATTAGAGGAAAGTGGGTAGGCACAGACTTGTGACAAGATAGGGAATGGGGTAGGGAGTAGAGGATGGGCTGGGGGACAAATAACAGGGATGGATCTAAGAGAAAAGGAGGCAGAAATGATGGTAAATCCCTAGGGACAAGGGAATATACCAGAAGGGCCCAAGTGGACATGGGGCAGAGAAAATGAAGTGGACCTAATAGGAGTACTAGGACAAGGGGATCAAGAAAGAGGAGGTGAAGAGGTGGTAAAGATATAAGGGAGCTACGTATAGAAAAGAGGGAGAGAGAGAATGGACACCAGAGAAGAGACTGATATAGGGGAAGGACAGAAGGGGGACTCATATAAGGAACGGACACCATATGGGGGGAAAGATATAGGTGATGGACACCAGAGGAGGGAGGGGGAATGGAAATAAGGATTGGAGGTGGGGGAGGGGGATACAAGTGGGGAAGTGAAGGAAGCGAATAAGACCCCAGGGGTTATATTTCACTGGTCAAGGGCCTTAATGAGGGTCAGAGCCTGGGGCAGGGTCCTAACCTGCCCCCTACTCCCATCACTATCTTACTTGTATTGCCCCCCCCCAACAAACACATACATAATTTAGTACCCCCCCTGCCCTGGTCTTTCCTCCCCCAACCCATTCCCTCTCTCTTCTCTTCCCTCCATCTGGACCCTTCTTTCCTCCCCGCCCTGCCTCCCTCTCTCTCCATCTGGTCCCTTCTTCTCTCCCTCCATCCTCCTCTCTTTTTCTACCCCCTACCATTCTCTGAGCCCCCCCACCATATTCTCCCCCCCCACCTTCTTGGCTTCTCTTTTCACCCCTGGGTTTTTATTTCCCCCTCTTAGCCCCTCTCCTAAGACTCTGTCCTTCTATTTCCTTGATATTTTCCTCATCTCTCAGCTCCCACCTCCAAATTATTTCTGCAGCTCTTCCCCCAACCCTATCCTTCTATCTTCCCACCCTTTCTGGCAATCTTTCCCCTTCATCATTTTCCCCTCAGCCCCCTTCAAGGCCTGTTTCCTGGCCCCTCCGGCCCCTATCTACCCCTATCCTCTAGCCTCCAACCCCTCCTTCCCCATTGCTCCCATCCCTGCCTTCCCGGTCCTCCTCTCTCCCTCCATTTCAGCTGCTCCCCTCCCTGGCCCCAGCTCTGCCGCCCCCCGCCCCTCCCCCTCTTGCCCCCCCCGGCCCTCCCCCTCCCCTAAACCACCGTACCTCTGAAGGGGGCATAGGACATCGCGGGGATGCTCCCCCGATGGATGGAGGCGCGAGACCTGCTCATCAGGCCTGGGGGGGAGGGGGCGGGGGGACGGGGGAGAAAGAGAAGAGAGAAAGAGGGGGAGAGAGAGGGGGAGAAGGAGGAGGAGGTGGAGGAGGAGGAGGAGGAGAGAGGAGGAGAGAGGAGCGGAGAGGAGCAGAGAGGAGGAGAGAAGAGGAGGAGGAGGAGAATAGGAGCCAACGGCAGCAGCGGCAGCCGGGAGAGAGAGAGAGGGGGGCGGGGGAGTGAGCGAGAGGAGAAAGCAGGAGGAGGAGGAGAGAGAGACTCTGCAGCCCCCACCCCTACTCAGCAAGAACCAGAGCAAGAGAGACCCCCTGACTCAAAAACACACCAGAGAGAGAGAGAGAGCAGTTCTAAAGATGCAGACCCCAGACCCTCAGACCGACAGACCCCAGACCCACAGAGAAAGATACTTTGCCACCTCTGGGAGTTAATCTGAGGCACAAACCCAAAATCTAGAGGAAAAGAGACCCCAATCTCAGAAAAAAAAGACCCCAGACTCCCCGCTGAGAGAGGGGTCAAAGGTCAAAATCTGAGCAACCAGTCTCAAAAAGGTTCTCCATAGCCACAGAAATCTTAGACCCCAGACTCAAATGGTGATTTCAGGGCCCAAGACCTGAGACCAAAACTCAGAGAAAAAGATGAGACCCAGATTCAGAACCTAGACCCAGAATTAGGTCTTAGAGAACGCAGACCCAGAGAGAGGTATCAGAGACCCCAGACTTAGATCTCAGAAAAAGAAACTGCAGACTTAGAGACACAGACACTCCAGACCTGGGGGGCCGGGGGGGGGGGTGAGAGAGAGAGAAGAGACACTCTGCTAGCCCAGAGATGGAGAACTCAGAGACCCTGAACACATAAAGAAGAGTTTGAAAGACCTCGGAGAAAGTGATTGCCGATCCAGAAACACCGAAACCCCCAGAACAAAAAGGAAACTCAGTCCTGAGAAAGATCCCAATGCAAATTCTGAAAGACCCCACAGAGCTCCACCTGAGAGACAAACTCCAAACACAAAGGCAGAGATCTCAGGGAGATCCTAACCCGAGAGGGAGGTATAAGAGAACTTGGACATCAGCATGGGAAATGCCCAGTCACACCCACACAGCAGACCAGAGACCCCAGACCTTGGAGGGAGGGGGGACACTAGGTAGGGGGAGTGGCAAGAGACTTTCTCTGCTGCCTCCTCCCAACTCTCTCTCCTCTCATTGGCCCCTCTCTCCATTTTTGGGTCACAGGATGTGCTTGGGCCCCAGGGAGGTTATGTAGGGCAGGTCCTGGCTCCTAGGGGGATGGGTTAATGGAAGGAGACCCAAGGCTGAGAGGTAGACCAGTCCTGAAGAGTCAAATAGGAAGAGGATAAGGGACAAAAGGACCATCACTACTTCCTGGTGTCCTCTCCATATCTCTAACCTGCAGCCCTCATCTTCCCCCACCTCCCCAATTCAACAGTCTTGTCTCTGGTTTTGGGGTTTCAGTTAAGAAGGCTGAGGCGCCGTCAGCCCCTCTATCCCATTTACAGGGTCTCTGTCCTTTGACAGTGCATCTTTCCTTACTTAGCCATCGTTTTGCCAAGCCCGTGCCTGCCTAATCACTTCCCTCTACCCAGGGACAGCTGGCTTCTCCTCAAATTATCATTGTTCATTCCCAAACCCAGGCATCTGTCAGTCGTAACCAAAATGGCAGGGGGCGCTCTCTTCGCCCCCTGAGGTTCAATCTTCTCAGACCCTCCTACTCCCTAAGGCCTAGGGAACAGTGTAGGGGCTGTTACTGGGCACATTCTGGGGTTTAAGCATGATTCCCCACTCCACAACCTGACGCATCGAGTCTGCGGGGTCTCTAGCCCCCCTTTCCTAGCGCCAGCTCTCTCATCATGTGGCCTGCGGGGCTGGCCTGCGATTGGCCTCTTCGCGTCGCTCACTGAGGTACCACCCCCTGAAGGGCCCGGTCCCCTCACGTGACAGTGGAACGCCGCAGCGGCTCTCCTCAGCCCTCAATTGGCCACCTCCGGTTTATACGGAAGCGAGCGGGCCATTTCCGTGCACGTCTGCAGATCTGGCTGTCGATTGGTCAGATCCCCCTTCGCTCCTCCCTCACCAGGAGGCGGGGCAAGCCAGGCCACGTGAGGGCCAGGATTGGCTGGCTCTGGAGGATCGGGTGGTCTGGTTTCTACTGTCACGTGGTGCACGCTGTTTTCTTATCACGTGGGTGCCGCCCAGGTAAGAAGAGGCCGCTCTTCCTGGGCTTGGGTTCTTTCTCGGCGTTATGTGTGGCCTTTGATATCCAACCCTCTACCAGCATAGGCTGCATGAAGGGGGGGCGGGCTCCCGCAATCCTGCTCGGCGGAGGGGTGAGTGACTGGCCCCGCCCCTTCCGGTCCTCGATGCCGCGACCCCCACCCGCACCCCAAATCCCGGAGGTTGGCCCTCGAGGAGCGAGTGAAAACCGTCTTTGCCTTAAATTTTCCAAGTTTCTCTCCCAGCTTCAGGGACCTTTTCCTTCGGGGTGCAAAAGAGGGAGGGCAGAGCCTGAGTGTCTACCAAGCGAAGGGTTCCCGAGATGCAATTTCCTGGGGTGTTTGTGGAAGACAACGAATTCACCTCCTGCTCTCAGGCCGCTCTGCTCCTGTCGCTTCTTTGGATGCCAGCGTTGCTGCCCGTGGCCTCCCGCCTTCTGTTGCTACCCCGAGCCCTGCTGTCCATGGCTTCAGGAAGCCCCCCGACCCAGCCCTCGCAGGCCTCGGGCTCTGGCTATGTTCCCGGCTCCGTCTCTGCAGCCTTTGTCACCTGCCCCAACGAGAAGGTTGCCAAGGAGATCGCCAGGTGGGGACCTCAGTGTGAAGCAGGGAAGGATGATCATGAAGAGAGAGTTGGGGGTGGGCGAGAAGAGTGTCCTCCCCCTGCTTCCTGCCTGCTCCGGCTTTGGAAGCCTGTCTCTGGGCTGCCAGTGCACAAATCCGGGTCATGGGGCGCTCTGAACAGGGCTGTCTCTTCACCTTCAGGGCTGTGGTGGAGAAGCGCCTGGCAGCCTGCGTCAACCTCATCCCTCAGATTACATCCATGTGAGTCATAGGAGTTGGGGGGTTAACCAAACTCTAGGGGCTGAGTGGCAGTCTTTTTCCTTGAGGGAAATCTTTGCTCCCACAACACTCTCTCCCTGACCTTTTCAGCTATGAGTGGAAAGGAAAGATTGAGGAGGACAGTGAGGTGCTGATGGTGAGAAACATTCCCCCACCCAACAAAACCTCAATTCCCTGACCCCTTTGACCCCATCCCTCATCTGAGATCCTGAAATCAGTCAACCCCACTCCTTGATTCAACCATGTCTGTCTTTGCCCCTTAGATGATTAAAACCCAGAGTTCCTTAGTTCCAGCTTTGACAGATTTTGTTCGGTGAGAACTGAGATGGGTAGGGGGGAGGGTGTGTACTGTGGGGTGGGACTTGCTGGGCAGTCTGAGGGGGTGGGCTCCTTTGGGTAAATCTTTGAGTGATTCCCCCATCTTTTTCGCAGTTCTGTGCACCCATACGAAGTGGCTGAGGTGATTGCGTTGCCTGTGGAGCAGGGGAACTCTCCATACCTGCACTGGGTGCGCCAGGTTACAGAGTCAGTTTCTGACTCCAGCACAGTTCTACCCTGATGAGCCCTGTTCTTGCCAGGTTCCCCTCATACAGTTCAATGCCCTCTGACTTCAGGTGATGTCTGGGCCCCTAATAAATCCTATCTTTGGTTCTTGCTGCATTTTGCCTTTTTCCTTGTCACATTGAGAGTTTGGTTGGGAAGATTAGAAGTGCTTCTAGTCCCATCTTTCAGAATGACTCAGGGCTGCTAGATTTGTTTATTTATCTTTATTTCAATCATACAGAGTCTGGGATCCTTTATCATCCCCCCCCCCAGTCTCCGTCCCCAGGGGTTAAATAATTTTAAAAAATATTTAAAAAGCTGTAACAAAATAACATCAAAGAAAATGGGAAGAGGGATGGGGGAAGGGTCAGGAATCATGAAGGGACTAGAGAAGAGAGAGACTCTTCCCCAACCCCCCACCTGGATTCCAGCCTGGGCAGTAGAGAGAACTACCCCCTACCTCCCCAGGTACATCCCAGCTGTAGGTGAGGTCAGAGGTCAGGGTATGAAAGTGCCGGTGTGTGTGAATGGGGAGGTGGACAGAGGCAGGCTGTTCAGAAGATGCCCCCACCTCCCCACTCAACCAGGTACTGCACAGAGCCATCAGGCCGTACTCTCCGAGCAAGGACCCGGACGGGGTCCCCTCGGGACAGGTAGCCAACCCCACCTCGGACTCCTCCCCCAGTCCCAGGAGACAAACTACGGCACAAGGGAGAAGGGGGTGCTGAGCGTCTAGGAAGACCTGGGGAGGGGGCTGGGACTGAGGAAGATGAGGCAGTCATCGAGTGGGGGGCACTTTTAGGGATGTCTGTGGGGAAACCAATGTGAAGTTCCAGGGGTGACCTAGGAAGAGAGGGCAGTTGTGAGTCCAGATGCAGATGCAGACTGACCAGAAATGGAGGCCTCGTGTGGATCAGAGGAATGAAGAAATGGGTAGACACTGAGGAACTTAAGAATACAGAGGCAAAGAGGAGTGTCACAGGTAAAGGGGGTAGAATCTCACCTGTCTGGGGGTTCACCATCCCCAGAGGTCCCTGCGGTGCTGGCAGAGGGGTGGAAGGAAGCAAACATCCGGATGGGACTGCTGGGGTTGGGGAGAGGCAAAGTCAGGACCTGAAGCAGGAGAACAGGACCTCTCCCCCTGAGAAGGGCAGAGCTCGACCACCACCCCCAAGGAACCCCCATCCCCAGAATACTGAGGACCAGACATTGGTTCCAGAAGTTTCTCTAGGACAAGAAGTGGGTAGCCAAGAGAGAGGGAAAAGAATTCTGGGTAAGAAAGTCCAGAGGATGTAGACAACTGGAGGAGAGGTTCCAAGGGCTCATATCTGGTTGGAGGATGGAGGAGCACTGACCTGGGCAGACAGCGGGCATCTGTGGGCCGGAAGTTGTAGCCGCTGCTGCCCTGGTAACTCTGGTTAGGGCTGGGGGGTGGTGGAGACACTGAGGCCTGGAAGAAGGAGCCAAGGACTGAGAGATAATCCTTGATTCCTTCCCACACCGCCATTTGCCCCATGGCACTCCCTCTGCCCCTGTACCTGCAGTGCCCTCTGCAGACGAGCCCGCTCCCTCTGCTCCTGGGGCTCGGGCTGATTGCGCACTGCTGAGGGTGGCCCCAGCTCCTCCATTTTCCCCTTCTGCCTCCTCCTCAAGGGCTCTGGCTCCGGCCTCCGGCGCTTCCCCAGGGGACGTGAGACCCCTCCCCCAGGGCCCTGCCCTGAAGGGAAGCTGTAAGAGGCCTCCTTATCCCCCCAGCCCCCTCCCGGACACCCCAAAGACCTCCCCATCTCCATACATATAACCCCAGATTAATACCCTGAGAATTTCCCCATCCCCCCTGGACCAGTGACCTGGTGGGGGCTCCATCTCCAGTAGGGGGCTCCACAGGGGGAGGGATCCGAGCATGGAGACCAAACAAGCATTTCCTCTTCTTAATCTCCCTCCCTGAAATGAAACTGGGGTGAGGAGAGAAATGATATAGGGTCAGTGCTGTAGAAAAGGGCCCCTTTTATGCTGTTATTCAATCCTTTTCAGAGATGATTTTCCAGGTAGGTTGCAGCCCCTCCCCTCCTAGACTTCCATATTCATATCTCCATCTCTTTCTGGGCCTCCTTCCAACTCACCGGTCCTTGTGGCTGTTGAGAGCAGAGAGGAGCTTGGAAGAACGTTCTCCCTTGGGGGTGTCTGAGAGCTGGGAGAAGGGAAGAAAAATGGGGTCAGGGGAGCAGTGACCCCTTCCTTCCCCTTTTCTTCACACCTCCCTGTTCCACCCCAACCCCCAAAGCTTCACTACCCCTTACCTCCCCAAGAAGCAAACTGTCCCAATTCTCAGAGGTGAAGGGGAGGATCTCACGGTCAAAATCAAAGTATTTTTTCTTACAGCAAACACTGAGGTGATAGAGGACGAGATGGGCCACATCCACCCTGCAGAAACATTGACTTGGTCAAGGTTGTGGAAGCATTACAAAAGCAAGGGAGTCCTGAGGTGGGAGGTTGGGGCATGCAGGGTGAAATACTGGGGGTGTTGAGAAAGGAGTTACGCTGAGGTTGTGTTCAATCCAGCTCACCAGCGAAGCTGTAGCCTCCTGACCTTCTCGGGGCCCCCCCGACACACACAGCATTCAAACTCATAGAACCTGGACGTGGGCAAGAGAGAAGAGAACACACCTTACACAGGAAAACTATACTATGCTATGGAGGACTCACAAGCAAGGATGGGGTGAACCGATGGGGAAAGCTTCAGAGGTTGGGAAGAGAAGGGATCTGAGAAGGTGGAGCAGAGCAAGAGGGCTCCCTCAGCTCCTGGAGAGTCTGCTGTTGGTCTCACCTGTCCCCATAGAGGAGGGGCTTGCTCAGACACTGGGTGCAGGCCTCGTGGAACCACTGGAGGCAGCTCCGGCACTGCAACATTTTCAGATTCCACCTGAGGGGAACACAGGACTAGTGACCTCCAGACGCTCCCCACCTTAACTGCCTCAAACCCTGCTCCCCACCTACTCCCATCCCATTTGCATTCCCGTCACCCTGCTTTTTATCCTTCACTCCCTGGGATTCCCCTCACCCTCCACCACCCCATCACTCATTCATTAATCCCCTGTCCCTCATTACTCACTCCCCAGGGCCACCACAGTAACAGTAGCTCTGTTGCCGGTTGCTCAGATGTCCAGCGTCCCAGTCCAGCCCCTTTAGTCCGTATGGCAGAGAGAGCTTCATGCCCAGCATGGCCCGGGCATAGGGACCCTTCTTCAGTGCACCCCCCCTCTGCAGAGAGAACAGGCAGGCCGGGCGCCTCAGAGGAGTGGGGAGAGGAAAGGCCTGGGAGAGGATGTGGGTGGGAGCTCCCACAGAAGGGCCTTTACCTTGGTGGCAATGGCAAAGACGCATTGGCGGCAGACCCAGGATGTGCCCTCTCCCTCTCCAGGGGCTGGAGCCCTTGGAACATGGCAGTCCTGGTGATAAGCTGAATAATGATAACAATGATAGTAGACCACTTATTACAACCTGTACGTGTATGTGTATGCAACCTATGTGTGCAAGGTATTGGGACAGGAAGAGTCTTATTCATCTCGTTTAATCCTTAACCATGGTCCTGCTAAGGTGCATGTATTACCCTTATTTTACAGGTAAGGGAACTGAGGCTCCTAGAGGTTTAGGGACTTGCTCAAGGTCATATGATTAGAAAACGGTGTATTTGAACCACTGTCTGCCTGCAAAGCCCACAAATCCCCATTCCACAGCTACCTCTCCCTGTGCTAGGAGGGAGTGAAGTTACAGAGTTGAGAAGACTGGCAAAAGCAGTGGCCTGGGGACTCAGGCCAGGACAGGTGGCATAAGGATCAGTGCTGGAGGGAGGGGTCATAAGTAGCCTGGAAGGCCCAGGGCAAGCTGGACCATTCAGGTGTCCTGCCCTCTCACCATGGCGACACTTCTCACAGCTGACCAGCCGGTTCCCAGGGACCACAGTCTCAGAGCGACAGACACAGCAGAGGAGTTCCTCCCCAGGGAGAGCAGCTGTGAAGGAACAGTGTCAAGGGGCCTGTCCTTGAGCCCCTTTCTGTCCCCCCAAGCCAGGTTTCTGTTTTCTGTGGGATATACACTCTCAGGCCTCTGGGATCTCACCAGGGCTAATGTCTTTCCATAGAACCAGAAATTGAGAATCATCCTCAAACTGAACCAGACACACCTCCCGAGCACTGTCCACCTGGAATGGGTGAGCAGAGAATGAAACAGGAATCAGAAGTAGATAAGGGGAATGGGGAAAAGGAAACAGGTCAGAGGTCAAAGGTCTTACCTTCTTAATAGTCCCCAAGTATAGAAGCCCATCTGTCCATCTGGCCAGCACATCTTGACCCTCCCAAAGTCGAGGCCTGGGGCCTGAGGTGGGAGCAGGGGAAGCTGGATCCCAAAGTGGGGGGGCACCAGAGCGGCTCAGCCGGGGGGGCTGTGCCATTGCATCCTGGGGGGGCCTAGCCAGAAGTGGGATGGGAGGAGGAGGTTATGAATGCTGAGAGAGTGGCCCCATTTTGTTTGCCTATGTTTCTGTCAAGGGCTCAAGCAGCTGTGCCCCCACTCTCCAAATCCCTGACATACCCGGATAGGAAACCTCTCGGCACCCCTCCCCAGCTTCTTGACTCTAGCTCTCCCAACTCTAGTGACTGGCTCTCCTTTCCCTAACCACCCCCCCAACCTGGTTCTCTAGTTTCCCAGCTTCCAGAGCTCCCCTGGGATATCATATCCTGGCCTTGAGATTTTAGCAAAAACGATGGTTGCAGAAGCAAAGATTTCTCAGTTTCTACTGTCACCTTCTCTTGCTGTTTAGAGGTATCATAATTGGGGTGCTGTTACCCAGAGATGTGTTTTGGGAGCTTTTCTAGAGGTGTTTTCCAGAGTAGAAACAGATGCCTCCCTGGGCCGGCGTATCTCATTCAGAACAATCGTCCCGGTGCCAGGTTATGTCAGGTCACCCTCAAATTCGGGGCTCCCTGCCCCCGGGTTAGATAAGTTCCCTGAGTGCCCCGGGAGGGGGGCGTGTCCCAGTCCCGGTCTCTACTCCCCATGACGGCGAGTCCGAGAGGGGACTTGAGTCGGCCCAGCCGGACCCGATGCCAGGGCGGCGAGGCTCTCCCGCCCGCGCCCTGCGCGCCGACCCCCGGCTCCCTGCCCCCCCACGGGCGCCTCCCGCCGCCTCCTTACCAGTGACAGCTGGGGCCGCCGAGAGCCGGGCAGAGGCAGACGTGGGAGACCGAGGCGAACCCCCCGCGCGCGGAGGGCACGTCTGGGCGTCGGGGGGCGTGCAGGCAGAGGCCGGGGGGTCCCCAGGCCCAGCCCCTCCGTCCCGGCGGCTCTGGGGCGTATGACGCAGCAGCCAAAGCAGCGGCAGCGGCAGGAGGAGGCGGCGGGGGAAAGGAGGGGAGAGGAGGGGAGGGACAAACCGGCTCGGGAGGAGGGTGGTGGGAGGGGAGGACTGGGAGGAAGGAGGAGCCGGGGGGGGGTAGGCGGGCACCACCTTACCCCACCTCCCTCACCTCCAACAGGCCTGGAGGGCGCCGAGCAAGCGGTGGCCTCTCCGCGGCTGGGGCGGGCGGACGGTCGGACCCGGTGGGAGAGGGAATCCCCGCAGCCCCTTCCTCCGAAGGGAGACCCGTCCTCGGGGCAGGAGGGAATCCCCCCTCCCGGCAGCCCGCCTTCGGACTGGCCCCCGCCCCATGCCACATCCGTTAACTGCCCCCCCAACCTCCATGGTCACTCCAAGCCCCGCCCCTCGGCCCCAGTTCACGACCCCGCCCTCCAGTCACCCTTCCTTTGGCCCCACCACGCCCTCGTCTCTCGAGTGCCCCGCCCTCCTCCCGCCTTTGCCCCCGGCCCCGCCCTCCCCGTGGCAAGTGGTCCCCCCCGCCACTGCCGCGCTCCTGCGCACGCGTGACCCCTCCCGCGCGCGGCACCTGGGAGCACTGAGCCCCTCCTTTATGGGGCGGCGGCCGTTGGCGGTTGGCGCGAGGGATCCGGGGGGCGTGCGTCCCGCCCCGCGCTTCCAGGGCGGGGGCACGGACCAGGAGGTTAGTGCCGAGGCGATGACGCCACCGAGAGCCAGCCAATGGGCAGCGGTTGGGGCCGGCCCTGGCGGTTCGAACGGGAAGGCAAGGAAAGGGCGGGAGAAAAGAGCCAGCAGTTTGTGAGAGGGTGCGCCGGTCCCGCCCCTGGGCTCACCTTCCCACAGCCACCGGAGGAGCGTTCCTGCCTGGGGCTGGGGTGGCCTGTGCAAGGCGGAGGCATATCTAGTGACTGTGGATGGCTAGCGTCCACCTAGATGTGGACGACGGGGGAAGGTATAGGGGCTGAGAGCCACCCAGACTCCAGGGGACAGCCTGTCAAGGAGAAAAGCCGAAGCCCTCGCCCCGCAAAACACAAATGCTTGCCCGACTGGACAGCTCCACAGTTCCCATCTTTACAGAGATGAAAAATATCTCCCTTCTTGGGCAACAGCTAATACAACCTTTATTTTTAAAACGACAACAAAAAACTGTTCTTTATTTGATAGGCCCAGGTAACACATCACCCCCTCCCAATAAGGCATCCCTCAGCAGCGCCCCTCCCCCCATCTGGATCTGTCTTCATTTCCTGTTGGCCTGGGCAGTACCAATAACACACTGGTTCACCTGTGAGCAGGAGGTTTAGAGAGGATAAAAAAAGTTTTCAGAGTAACCAAAAGAATAGTTTTCCCAAGATCGCCTCCCAACCCCCACTATTAGGGCTACCTACAGAGACTACTGAAATAAGGGCTCTGAAGGCCCTCTGAAGGTTCAGGCTGGTCTTAGTTATGGTGAGTTCTCCTGTGCCTACTAGGCACACCAGATCTGGAAAGGTGAAAAGGCCTGAGAAGGGATGGAAGCCCCGCACAGGAGGAGAGAGAGAAGGAGCTTCCATTTCTAGCAATACCATGGACTAGAGACCCCAAAGCCCTCCCACCACTAATGCTTAATAAACTAGATAAAGCAATAACAACACTCATTTAGGAACCAAGGCTCCTTGGAAAATGAATGATTCCAAGTCTAGGGCAGGAAATGTACACAATGAATCTGGAATAAAGATTACTGGGGACTTGTCTAAAGGACACAGGAGCCAACTTGAAGGAGCTCCCACTGACCAAAGATGTGACAGGTTGAGCATCAGAAAGAATAATGACTGCAAAGGATATCTATCAAATACACAAGCATCTGTAAGATGATACCCCCAGACAAAAATTCACTGGTCACCTCTGGAAGTTGCCAGGATATCAACTTATAATATTGAAAATTGATAAAGAATCCAGCATTTCTTCTGCCTTTCCTATAGGGACTGAGTTTCAAAATAACCAAATAGATGGCAAGAGGAAGTTCTTTACAGAAAAATCATGACTAATAAATATAGAACAATTTGAAAATCACCATTTTAAAACTCTCTAGTGAAATAACAGATCTAGGTATGATCACTGTTTGATAAAATCACTAGGTGAAAAAATCCATAGGGAGTTTGAAAAGGTACAGATCAGGCTGACAACACCCAAATCCAATGATCAATTTTTCTATCATTAAAACTGGAACAACTAGATATTAGGTGCCTCCTGATATGATACAATAGAAAGTGTACCACACTATCTAAGTTTTCTTGCCAAAAAATTTGAACCTGATTCAAATCTAATCAAGCCTCTAAATCTAACTACCAGATAACAAAAATTAGGGAGAAAAGAGGAAGCAACCAATCAAAATCCAGAATGTGGTATATTATATAGGACAAATGACCCTATTTCTTCAACAAATAAATGCCATAAAAGGGGTGGGGTTTCTATAGAGTTAAAGTTTCTTTTAGAGACAATTTCAATCAAATGAAATGGGTGGCCCTTGCTTAAATCCTGATAGGAACAGAGCTAATGTATAAAAGACATTTCTGAGATAATCAGGTGAAATTTAACATAAACTGGGTATTAGAAGATATTAAAGAGTTCAAGTTGTTGGGTATTCATGATGTTGATATAACTTTAATTGAACTTGCAAGATACCATGGGAAATCCTGATCAAAGCAGAAGACCAGGGCAGGTGCTGAGGTGGCTAACTACTTCCATGGCATCAACCAGGGCTGAAGCCCGAGAGCAGCAGGGCTCACCATCAGAGACGCTGGATAAAGCCAGGACCCATCATAGGGCTATACCCTCAGGAAAACGAGTAACCAGAGGAAAAAAATGACCCTCCAGAGGCAGACAGTAAAGAAACTTTCTGACTTAACTCTAGTGAAGGAAGCATAAGACTCCTAGAGAATTCATGGCCATGGCCACAGCCAACCCTTGTGGGGTTTGGAGCCTGAATTCACACTATTTGGAATGGTCTGAAAAACCTGTAAGTCTCCTTTGATCCAGCAATCCTATTTCAAGGAATCTCTCCCTAGATAGTTAGACGCAACTAAACAAATACAAAATGACATGTGTACAAGATTAGTCAATATGGCCTTGTCTGTAATAGAAAAAGGGTGGAAACAATCCAAGTGTCCAGTAGAGAGAACTGGTGGATAAACTTTGGTGCATCCACAGAGTGGAGTCCCAGGCAGACATAAGAATAATGAGATGATCTCTGTGTGCTGGTGGGGAGTAATCCTGGGGCTGTCTTTGTTAAGCAAAACGAAGCACAGAACAACATATATATGAGAAAGAAAGGACGAGAGATGTCTTTTATATAAGAAGGAAAGGAATAAGCACATGCATATTGCTTGTAGTTGCAAAAAGAACATTTGAAGGATAAGTAAAATGATAAATGATAAAAATGACTACCTCTCCTAGGACAGGAAGGGAAGATGGGGTGGTGGTAAAATTTCATTTGTTGTGGATAGCTTTCTATATGGTTTTGACCTTCCTTTTAACTACCTATTTTTACAAACTTAATTAAAAATCCCCAAAAGCCAATATGTAAAAAATGGATCCAGGTGGGTAGTGCCCCAGATGCCTGGCAAATATAAATCCTTTCTGGATGAATGTGCCCCCTGTCCTAAAGGACAGAAGGGGCCAAGATGGAGAAGTCTGACAACCCAGGGGTCCTGACAGGGCTTGGTGGTAAACGCACCTTGGAGGCAAAGCGTAGGGAGTTGAGGGACTCAGAGACATTCTCTTCTAGGGGGGAAATGTTCACAAACATGAGCCTGTGGAGAGAGGAAAGGGGGCCGAACCCCAGCATCAGTGGCAGGGAGGAGCCTAGATCAGGTCGTGGAGACCTGTTTCCCCTCTCCCACTCCTGACGCCAACATCATCGTTCCGACCTGACCCCTTCCATGTGTCCCGATCACTCACATTTTAGCACTGCCACCCAAAGAATTCTGCAGCAGGTAAGTGAGCTTGCTGTTCCGGTAAGGCACATGGGACTCCTAGGGGATTGAGGGGGACAGATGATTAGGATAGCACAGGGTTCAGCATGGCCAACTCCAACCTATCCTCAGGTCCCACCTGCCCCCTCCCCCCATTCCCACCTTGTTGCTCAAGGCCATGATGACCAGCCCCAGCGTGGACAGGCTGCTGTTAATGGCCTGTGTTTCCCGAAGGCGTTCCCGCTCCCCAGGGCCAAGGGCTAAGCCGGGATCTAGCCGCTCGCTCCCAGCCAGGTCCACAAGACTGAGGGGGGCTCCGCACTGCAGGCCTCGTGCAGCATGCTCCCCAGAGATCTGCAGCTGGAACACACTGTGACTGCGTGATGACCGCTCGTTCTGGGCTGTGCGGGCTACAGCCCGGTTCTGGCGGGCCAGATGGAGCAGGGCCTCCACCTGGGGCAAAGGCAAGCAGGAAGTCAGTACACAGCAATGTCAAGTATGGCAATGAACAAGAGTCAGCACCTGCCCTCTTAGACCTTTCTTTCTAGCCAGTGAAGAGACAAGTAAGTAAAATGCACAGTATGTCTGAGAGTACTAAGGAGTAAAATAAAACAGAAAAATAAAGAGTGTGTGAGGGTGAGGTGAGGGTTGCAATCTTAGTCAGGATGGCCAAGGACAGCCCAGAGTGTGAATGGTGGGCTAAGGAACAGCCAGGAGGCCAGCATGGCTGGAGTGAATTGGGCAAGGAAAGTAGTAGGAAATGAGACCTGGGACACAACGGGCAGGAGGCCAGCGACACACCCCTTCAGAGGATGCATCACTCCTCTCCACTCCTTGGTTCTCTTAAGGCAGATTCACCTTACAGCCTACCAGCTGAAACTGAATCTGGCAACCTATCCTTCAACTTTCTCCTGCTCCCTTCTCCATCCACCTCCATCTTGTGTCACCCTGCCCACTCCTCCCCATTTTCCAGTCCCAGTGCCCATCAGTGCTTACCTCTTTCTCACAGGAGACAGGAACATATCGGGCATTGGTGACAGTAAGCTCCTCGCTCCCTGGCCCTGCCCGGCGAATCTCGCACTCACCCCCAGGGCCCTTCCGCATCCCAGTGGCCAGCAGGTCTCGGACAGTCTCATTGTAGATCTCTACATAGCTTGCCACAAAACTGTAGGTCCAACCCTGGCCACTCAGCTCCTGAGCCATGGAGAAGAGGTGCCGCAGGGCCCGAGGGATCAGCCCCTCCACCTGGGGGTCTCCCCCAGGCCCACCCTCCATTGTGAAGGTCTTGCCACTGCCTGTCTGGCCGTAGGCAAAGATGCATACTGGGTAGCCATCCAGAGCTGACTGGACAAGCATGGCAATCTCCTCAAATACTTCGTCCTGTCCACTCCCTGGTGGGAATACCCGGTCAAAGGAGAAGTCATGGCGGGTGGGGGGGGCTGGTGCCCCACTCAGTGTCCCACGCCGCTCATCAGACCGGGAGAGGCTGAGGCGGGTTGGAAGATCAGAGAGCCCACCAGGGCCAGAGGGAAACAGGAGGAAGCCAGGGGGTGGGGTGGGTTCCCCTGGAAGGACAGGGCGGACCCGGCAGAACACTCGGATGTTGCCTTTGAGTTCCTGCAGTTGGTTGTGCAGTCGCCGGCGCTCCATCTCTAGCCCATGGAGACGTTCTCCCCGCTCAGCCAGTAAGGCTGCCTGGGTCACAGCCTCCTGGCGCAGAGATGCCACCTCCGCTTGGCTGTCTGACAGAGCTGCTTCTGATATCTGCAGCCTCCTCTGCCCAGAAGAAATAGAGAGGGTGAGATGCAACCAAGAATAAGAACAAGTCATGATAGGGTGGGGGATGGGGGGGGTGGTCCCTGCCCCCAAGGACTTTACAGTCTGGTAAAGAAAGAGATAAGAAAATAGGAATCATGGTGCCAGAATAGGGAGTGCTATGGGAACATCCAGAAGGGGCACAAGAAAGATGATATCTAGGCTGACACCCAAAAGTCTAGAAGTGAACCAAGGGAAGGATGGAATACAGAAAGAACACTCCACAAAGAGGGAAGCGCATATGCAAAATGTCCTGAAGTGAGAATTGAGTCATTTGAGAGACTGTAAGTAATTCAATCTAGTTGGTGCTCACCAAGGAAACAAATGGACATGAGAAGAGGGAGAGAGAATGCATGAGGATTTTTGATGAGGAAAGACAGACAGAAAGAGGGGGATGGAGGAGCAGGGGAGACAGACATCCGGGGGGGTGCTATGAAAACAGAGTCAAGGAGAGGGAGAAGTGGGACAGAAAGCAAGACAGAGTCAAGAGTGGGCTGGGTTGGAGAAGGGGAGAGGACAGAGGTGTACTGCTGGAGAGAGGTGGTCAGGGATTCTAAGCCAAAAGAGACTTCAGGGTAACCTGGAAAGGAAGGTCAGCATTTGGGGAGAAACTGGCCCTTACCTCCTGCTCCTCCAGCCGGGTGGCCAGTCCCCTCCGCTCCTCCTGCAATCCCAGCTGTTCTTTCTGGAGCTCTTGCACCAAGGCTTCCTGCGTGCCCAGCCGCTCTTCTAGCTCCAGGACACGGGCACTCAGGTTCCCCAGCTCCTGTTGCCCCTGCTCAGCCTGGGCCTGTACCCTGGCCAACTCCCCTTCTAGTGTCCTGCGTTCTGCCCCCAGGGCCGTGGCCTGTTGCTGGGCCTCCCTGAGCTGGTCTCGCAGCTGTTGGTTCTCTTGGTCCAATGTCTGAGTTCTCTCACGGTAGCATTTGAGCTCTGCATTTAGGTCACATACCTGACCCTTTAAGTCCCAGGCCGGACGTTTGCTGGGTTTCTTCCCCCCCAGCATAGGAGGAGCAACTGCTGCTAAGATGGGCACAGAAAGGACAAAGGTCAGGAAGTCTTGGTTCTCTATCTCTCCTCCCTCCTAGCCTTTAGGGCTTCCATACCTGATGCTACATCTCCTTCTCCTCCAGTCAAGGAAGAGACTAAATGGATTTTTTTGGGTATTCACCACCTCCTCTTCCCTATCCCAGCCTCTTACCCAATGGTTATGTTTGTCACCTACTGCCAGGTTTCTGGACAGGAACAGCAGGGCCTGACTTCTGATTCTTCAACACTACAGGATTGGGGAGTTGACATAAGGAATTATAGCACCTCTATCCTTCCACCTCCATCATTCTCCCTTAACACATGCCCCCAAATCCCTTCTCAGCCCCAGCTATTACATGCTATTACCTGTGGCAATAGCTGTGGAACATCGGGGTCCTGTCTTCCTGGGAACTTTTGGCGCTGTCAGATGGGAGAGAGAAAAAAATAGAGCAGTCACACAGAGTGTCCTGTACTCTGGCTGAGCCAGGGGCAGGGGAGTTGCTTTTTCTGAGGATCAGAAACAGGATAACATCCCTCTTCCCCTAAGCCTGGCCAGCTCCTAAAGATACCCTTCCTGGGACCAGAGATTATTCAATATGCCAAGAAACAAGTTGGACTGAGATAAGCAAAAAGAGCTTGAGGGCAGTACCAGGTGTAAAGTATGCTACCATTTGTGTAAAAAAATGTTAAGGAAAGCCAGCCCTGATGGCCTAGTGGTTAAAGTTCGGCGTACTCCGCTTAGGCAGCCTGAGTTTGGTTCCTGGGCGCAGAACCACACCACTCATCTGTCAGTAGCCATGCTGTGGTGGCAGCTCACATAGAAGGACTTACAACTAGAATATACAACTATGTACTGGGGCTTTGGGGAAGTGAAAAAAAAGAGAGAGGAAGATTGGCAACAGATGTTAGCTCAGGCCAAATCTTTCCCAGCAAAAAAAGAAAAAAGAACTGGGGGGAATATGTCCATATTTGCTTGAATACCCACAGAATATCCCTAGGACACACAGTTGCCCCTGGGGAGGGGAACTGGGTGGTTGGTGAACATGGGTAGGAGGGAGAATTTTCACTATATAACAACTTTTGTGCCTTTGGAATTTTGAAACACGTGAAACGTATTACCTATTCAAAATAAGCTAAAATTGAAAGAAATGAGTTTAAGAGCACTGGACTTCTGTGCTCCTCCATGGACTTCCCATGGTCTCTGTCCACCCTAAAGCCCACCTGCGGTTTGGCCTTGTGTCTGTGGCACTGTGGTGAGGACCGGTGCTCTGGGACGGGATATGGCAATTTTGGGCGCTGTGCCCAGGCCTCGTGTCCTTTTCTGGGGAAAGACAAGGACGGGGTCCATAGTTACTCTCCCTGATTGGTTTATTCACTCTCTCTCTCTCACACACACACAGGTACATGTGCAGCTTTCCAAACCCAGCTCACCTTCTCAGGCTCCAAGGCATCCTCCATCTGGTCAGGCCCCCTCTTAAATCTGCTTCCTGGGAGAGGCAGCCGGGAAGGGGCCTTGACCAGGGGTCTCTTCAGCTCTATGTTCCCCTTCACTTCCAGCAAGGGGGACCTCTGCTGGGAAAAGAGAGACCCTTACGACAATACCCTGGAGCCCAAATGTCCCAAGAACTCCGCTTTTTGGCTTCCCAGCCTAATTCTCAACATCACCACCAACAAGCATAACTGAGTACCTCTTGTGCCACAAACTGGGGCTTCACAGATTATGTTCCAGCCAAAAAGCACAGAGAGAAGTGGGATATAATGCATAAGTGGGAGCAATCTCTAAGGGAAAAGCTGGATGGATGTTCGACTTCAGCTAACTTTAACAAGCAGAGAGAAATGGACACTCCTTTTAGAAGGCAAAAACTCAAACATGCACATGGTATCGCTGGGAAACCAATAGGTCCTTTTAGCTAGAGCAGAGAATCTTAAATAAGGGAGAGAGTGGAAGATAGATAAGGCTGAAGATTGGGTGGGAGGAGCAGGTAACATGTATTAGGAACTGTTTTAAATGCTTTATCTGTATCAACTTAATCCTCAAAGTAGCCCACTGGGGAGGTGCTGTTATTAGCCTCATTCTGCAGATGAGGGAAGGAAGGCACTGAGAGGTAAAACAGCCTGCTAAGGTCATCAGCAAGTAAAAGGCAGAGCCAGGGTTAGAATCTAGACAGTCTGGTTCTGGAGGCCATGGCTTTATCCGCTAGGCCACATTGTCTTGTAGGACTTTGATGCCTAGCTAAGGAGGAGTTTAGGTGTTAGCCCTGCATACTGGCTCTCTGGAGAGCCAGATACAGTTTCTGATCAGGCATGTGAAAAATATACAAAAGAGCCTATTATAAAGAATAATAATGAATTATAAGTAGGCCAACTTGCATAGGGAAGACTAGGAAGTAGCATGACCAGTTTGGAGACCACCAAAGTACAGGTATGAAGTGGAGGCAGTGGGAAAGGAAGAGAGATCCCCTCCTCTAAGCAGCCCAGTTCAGTGCCTGGGGATTATGCCCAGCCCATGGTTACTCCTATGTAGGGTAACCAATCATTCTGGTTTACCCAGGACTGAAGGGTTTCTTGGGACACAGGATTTTCAGTGCTAAAACTAGGTCACGCCTATGCAAACCGGGACAACTGGTCACCCTACTCCTATCCCACCATCAGGAAAGCACTATGGATAGATCAACTTCTGATTTTCAATATAGGTAACTTAATTCTAAGCCCAGTCTCTCTCTGCCCTTCAGTTTACTTCATTCATTCAACATTTCCTAAGTGTCTGTTATGTGGCAGGAAATGATCTGGGTTCTGGAGTAACAGATGTAGTCCCTGCCCTCAAGATGCTCATGGGACAGTGGGGAAGAGAAGCATTTAAAGAGATGATTAAAACTTTACTGAGTGCTATCATAAAAGGATCCCAGAGGAGAGAGTGGGCATCCCGTTTAGATGGGGAGAGTGTCAGAGAATACTTCTGAAAAGTATTTTTAGGCCAAGCCTAAGGATGAGAAAGAGCTGGTTTGATGGGCTTGAGCCAAGGAAGAGCATTCCAGGCAGAAAGTAAGGAGGGATGCATGTAAGCAATGATAAATTGTTCTGTTCAGCTGAACACAGGGATATGCACAGAAAGTAGGGAGATGAGAACAGAGGTAGAAGGGAAAAGATTGTGGCAGTCGGTATGCCATGATAAGGAGTCTGGGATTTACTGAAGGCAAGAGGGACTCTGATGATTTTCAGTCAGGAGAATAATATGACTAGATTTGTACTGAAAAAGTGAACTGTGAGTAATGTGAAGAATGAATGGAAGTAGAAGATGAAGGGTATCATCGGCAGAGAGACTGCATCATTCCTTCATTCATCCATTCAACAAGGATTTGTTTCACTAAGATTTGTTGAAAGACTGCTCTGTACCAGACGTTGTTCTAGGTGCTGGGGCGAGTAAGGGATATAAAGTTCCTGGCTTTCCAGAGCTTACTTTCTAGGGTGGCCTTTCCAAACTGGGGTACCAGAGGAGAATTAAGCTCTACAGAAAATGATCTATTTTCTCAGTTCTCCCAAGGATGTATACAGCTCTTACCATTCTAGGTGCCTAAGAGAGCAGTTAATTCATTATATACAAAGGATGCCTTAGAGCATCAGAGCTTAATTCTCATGGAACTCAGTCAAGAGGGACTGTTCTAAGAGTTTGAGGGCTAAGTAGAAATCCATCTCAGAGAAGGCTGGGCAGTGGGCTGAAGAGGAGGGGCTGGCTTATGTGAAACCAAATATTGACCTAACTGGGAGCTGGCTTGGGGGATGGAGAAAGAGGGCAGGCTGTGGGGGAGACGGAGGAGCCCAGGCTGACTCCAAGATGCCTGCCATGGCTCCATTGACCAAGATCACAGGAGGACGTGCTGGTTTTGTTTTTTCTTTTTTTTTTTTAATAAACTTTTCATTTAAAAATCATTATAGATTCACACGCAGTTGTAAGAAATGATACAGAGAGATCCAAGAGTACCAAAGGGCTAGTTTTTAAGAGATGCTGAGTTCAGCTTTGAGAGAGTCTGAGCTACTTGTGATACAATGAGATATATTCAAGGATGTTCACACAGCATCACTACAGAGAAAACTCTGCAACAACCTGATATTCTGGTTTTTTAAATTTTAGTTTATTGTCTTTCCTTACATTAGATCGTGAGCATCATAAGAACATGTCTCTTTTGTTCACAACTGTATAACCAGAGTGGGGGATTACTTATATAATACTTAAATAAACTGTGATACATCCAAACCATTGGTTTCTATACAAATAAAAAAGAAAAAAAAAAGGAGGTGGCTTTTTTCCCTGCCACCTGCAGAAATGTGCACAAAGAATACTTATTTTAATTTAGTTTAATCAAATGTAGTATGAAAACCAAATTTTTCTTTATGTATTCCAGAGTCAAACACTGGATTTTTTATAACCCATGCCCTTCATTCTCTCTATACTACCACAGAGGATCTACTAAAGACCTACCTCCTGGAATTTTTGTGGGTTCAGAAAATGTGTTCAAAAGTTTGTTTATTCAGGACAACTCCAAAGAGTACACTATTTATTTTTCTCTCATCTATAAAGCTAGACACAGTGACTCTCCACGTTCCACAGTAAGCATAAGCACTTAACCTTCTATAAAAACAGATATTCATCCAACCCCTCCTATACCCACTTCCCAAGATCAGAGATGGATGCCCTGCTCCTATGGCAATATCTCCACGTGTGCATCGGATCCCACCCCTCACCTACTCAGGAACAGCGCACCAGCAATGCTTCCTTCTTCCCTCTACACCATCGACGTTTCACTCTGTACTGGATCATTCCAATCAGTATACGACACATGCTCTTATTTCTACCAACCTCAAAAAGAGTTTCTTGACTCTGCTTTCTTTACCAGCTACTACCCTTTTCCTTTGTTGTCCTTTGTAGCAAAACTCAAAAGTGTGTCTCTATAGTATTCACTGTGTCCAATCTCTCTCCTAAACCCATATCAATCAGGCTTTCACTCCCACCATTCCACCAAAACTGCTCTCCTGTAGGTCACAAGTAACCTTGTGTTGCTAAGTCAATTCTTCCTCTTCATGTTTCTTGACCCATCAGCAGCACTTGATACAGCTGATTGCTCCCTCTTCCTTAATACACTTTCTTCATTTAGCTTCCAGGAGACCATACTCTCTTGTTTTTCCTACCTCACTGGTAAATCTTCCTCATCTCTCCAAACTTTAACGGTGGTCTTTCTATTCTCTATCCACACTCCAGTCCACTCCCATGGCTTTAAATACTATCCATGTTCTGACAATTCCCAAATTTATATCTCCAGCCCAGACCTCTCTCCTCAACTTATATGAAACTGCCTTCTCAATGTCTCCACTTGAAAGTCTAATAAACATGTCAGACTTAACACATCCAAACTGACCTCCTGATTTCCAATCCCTTTCAAACTTGCTCCTCTTGCAGGTTCCTCCATCTCAGTTGATATAACTCCATCTTTCAGTTGATCAAGCCAAAACTCCCAAAGTCCTCTTGTTCTCTTACAAACCACATCTATTGTCAGCAAAGCATGGCTGACTCTATCTTCAAAATATATCCAGAATCTGGCCACTTGTTACCACTTCCCCTGCTACTACCCCAATCCAAGTCACCATCATTTTTCACCTAGATTACCATATTCCACTGCTTCTCAAGTGGGGATGATTTCACTCCCCAGGGGACATTCAGCAATGTCTGGAGACATTCTGATTGTCATGATTAGGTAGGGGTTGCTACTGGCATCTAGTGGGTAGAAGCCAGGAATGCTGCTAAACATCAGACAATGTACAGGACAGCCCCCACAATAAAATGTCAATGGTGCGAAAGTTGAGAAAACCTGCTTCATTCCTAACAGTTCTTGTTTCCATCCTTGCCCTTTTACAGTCCAATCTCAATGCAGCTAGAATGATCCTCTTAAAATGTAAGACAGATCTTGTCTCTCTCTGCTTAAAACCATCCAATGATTCCCCACCTCACTCAGAGTAAAGTCCTCGCAATGGCCCCTATAAGAAGCAATGGGATCAACGACCTCACCCTCCATTATCTGACTTCCCTTCCCACAACTTCCCCTTTTGCTCACTCCATTCCAGCTTTGCTATACAACTCTTTAGAGACATTGCTCTAGCAGATTCCCTCTACCTGGAATGCTCTTCCCTCAATATCCACTTGCCTGTCTCCCTCACCTCCTTCAAGTCTTTATTCAACTCTCACCTTCTTAATGGAGCTTACTAAGACCACCCTATTTAATACTCTATCCTGCCAGTTGGCCTCCCCTCCTCCCTTTTAATCTGCTCAAATTTTTCATTTTCTCCAAAGCACTTATCACCTTCTAATACAATTATATAATTTATTTATTACACATTGTCTGTCTCCTCATAGAATGGCAGCTCCATGATGACAGGGATTTCTGTCTTGTTCATTGCTGCATCTACAACTGTGCTTGGCACATAGTAGGTTTTCACTAAATATTTGATGAATAAATATGAGAAGGTTTCTACTATTTTTCACTGTCACATCACACTACTCTGCTCTTTGGCTGTCAAGATACAAAGAATATCTCTTCAGATTGAAACTTGACTGAGTAAATCTGAATGTGAAATACTAGTAAACAGAGGATTCAGGCAGGAGCCCTTTCTGGCACCAAAAGTCAGTACACTCTCACTGTCACACACACATCTCTCTCCACTGGAGGAGGCTGCAGATGGTTGTGGGGTGCAGCAGGGCACCGAAAAGAGAAGAAATTAAGTCAACGAGTCTCACTGGACAGAGATCTCTGCAAAACCTGGGGAAGGAGAGAGAATGAGGGATCCTTCACATCAGATTACCCCATTCCCTCTCTTCCCCTTCCTATCCCCCGAAGCGGCAGCAATGAGAGAGGAGACGAAAGGACAACTGGGATTTGGCTCAGACGCCACTTCCCCAGTGGTGGAGATCGTCTCAGAACTCCCCTCTCTCAATCACACAATGCAATCGTGGGTTGGAATGGAGAGGCGGAAACCTTCAGACAAGCCTGAGAATTCGAAATGGGAAATGCTGGAAACACGAAAGTGAGGAAGGGCATAGGGGACTCCCTGAAGCTGGGGGATGGCAGGTAAAGACGCCCTCCGACCTCCTGGGGCTGCTCCCTGCCTTCTCCATTCTCCCTCCCTCCCCCCTTTCCACTGCGCAGGGGGGCAGAGACCTTCAACAGGCAGGACCAAGGCCGGCCGGGAGCCGGGGGACTGCATCTGGGCGGCCAGCTGTCGTCCCCGCTCCCCGAGGCAGGGGACCCGCACCGGCCCCTACTCACCTGCGGCTCCATGTCCAGCTCCGTGCCACCCACGCCAAGGGAGCGCAATGGAGGAGGACAGGGCGCCGGGGTTCCCAGGACCCGTGTTCTCTCGCCCGCTCGTGACGCAGAGCAGGCGCGCTCCAGGCTCCGGAGCAGATCAGCTCCGCGCCACAGCCGCCACTTTTGAATTTCAACGGCCGCCACCCTGCTCACCTCGCTCCGCACTCAGGGGCCAATCGTCGCCGTCGCCTCAGCCGAGGGCCAATCGCAGCGCCCTCCGCCTCCCCAGGCCACACCCCGCCCGGCCGGCGCCTTCCCCGCCTGCTTCGCCCGAGCCCGGGCGACAGGCTGGTTAGTCACACTTCCGGCTCCACTCTTTCCTCTCTTCCGCACCCCTCCTCTAGCAGGAGTCGCGCTGGACTTCCGCTCGGCTCCCAGCCGCCGCGCGCTACGTCAGAAAATGCCTGAAACACGCCGCCCGAACGTAACTGGCGTGGGGGCGGAGACACGGAGGAAAGGAATCACGCGTGCGCAAACGAGGACCTGGACCGGGCGAGGGGCGGGACGAGCGGCCCCTAGTGAGACTGCAGTAGGGAGCGCACTCGTTAGCCCGGATTGGATCGACGTTGACTGCGGCTCGAGCGCGGTGTCTCCCCGCCGAGATGAAGTGGTCCCGGAAGTGGGAGCTGGAGCCCCCAGGCGGATGGGAGAGTGGTCGCGTCTGCCCGTTCCCTGGTCCTTTCGGCCTTTCTCACGAAACTTAGGGGCCTTGGGTACAGTTTGGCGCTCCGTGGAAGCCCGACGGTGGGGATTCAAGGCTCAAGGAAGGAGTTTTCTCTGCAGTCCCTCTCCTGGCTCCCACGTACCTGGGCGCTCTTATTGGTGCTGGGGAATTGGCTTAGGGCCTTCAAAGCCCTAAGAATTTACTGCTTCCGTTTATGGAGTATTTTATGTTTTTCAGACTATCTGCACTTGCATTATCTAGTTTAGTAATAACTAAATTCACAGAGCTCTCACTGTGTGTCAAGTGCTTTGCGTATCTTATCTGCAAGCTAGAAGGAGGCAGGTTTAGAAAGGTTAAGTAACAAGTACAAGGTCATACTGCTCATTGGGTGTGGATCTAGATTGCATTAGCTTCAAAATCCAAGCTCTCTCTGTTATCCCACACCACCTCTAACAATCTTAGTAACAAAAACAACAACCCCTTACCTGTGAATAATTTGCAGAGTGGTTCTACATTTATTCATCTGAGTTTCCAACTAGTCCTGGGGGTTGGCAGGACAGGGATTTTATTTATGAGACTGAAAGGCAGGGAACCAAAGGATCTGTTTGATGCATAATTGGAGATTGACAGAACTGGAACTCAAGCCGCCTATCTTCTAATCCAGTGCTTTAACTTGGATTCAGACCTGCTTGTGTCAGGGAGCAGACTGTGGGGAGACACTGTGTCTGAAACCCTGTTGTCATCCCCCAATCTTTGCTATCCTAGGAAATCTACAAAAAGCGGGAGCTTGAAACGAGGAATGAAGAGGGAAACCGGAGAAGACCAACACTTAATGGGTGGGTAAAGAGGGGGAACTGAGAAAGGAAACCTGAGAAGAAATGTACATTTATCAAAGTTAAGAAACAAATGTTAGACTAGGAGAAGTATGGACCCATTAGTACAGCAAAGAGGAGAAAGTTTATTCATCTCAACTGGTACAGAAAAACTACTCAAAATATTCAACATCCATTGATATTAAAGAAAAAAACCCCATAACCTGGTAAAGGACATCTTCAAAAGTCCTACAGCACACATCACAATAATGATGAAATGTTGAAAGCATTCCTCTTAAGATGAGGAACAAGGCAGGATGCCTGCTCTCAATAATCCTAGTCAATGTAATAATGGAAGTTTTAGCCAGTCCAATAAACAATAAATATACGAGGATTGGAAAGAAACAAGAATGGCAGTATTTGCAGATGAAATTATTGCATGTGTAGCAACCCCAAAAGAAAATTCAGAATTGATAAATGAGTTTAGCAAGGTTGCTGGGTACTAAATCAATATGGAGAAAATCATGTACAAAATCTATTGTATTTCTATCATCAGTGACCATCAGTTAAAAAGTGTTACTTTAAAATAATACACCAGGGGGCCGGCCCGGTGGCGCAGCGGTTTAGTCCGCGCTTGGCAGCCCGGGGTTCGCTGGTTCGGATCCCGGGCGCCCGCCGACGCACTGCTTGTCAGCCATGCCATGGCGGCGTCCCATATAAAGTGGAGGAAGATGGGCACGGATGTTAGCCCAGGGCCAGTCTTCCTCAGCAAAAAGAGGAGGATTAGCAACGGATGTTAGCTCAGGGCTGGTCTTCCTCACCAAAAAAAAAATAATAATACACCATTTGGTTACATGAATATATACATATATAAAAATCAAGCTATATACTTGATTTGTGCACTTCATGTTATCCTGCAATAGACATTTTAATAAAAAATACACCATTTGCAAAAAAAAAAATACACCATTTGCAAGAGCAACGAAAATATAAAGTCTTTAGGAATAAATTTAACAATAGGCATGCAAGCCCTTTGTGGAGAAAATGATAAAGCTTTATTGGAAGATACTAAAAAAAAATCTAAATGAATGGAAAGATGTACTATGTACTTGCAGAGCGACTTGGCATTGTAAAGATGTCAATTCTCTCCAAGGACTTGGTGTTGGGCTAAAGGATGATAGAGTCCTTGATATCTGGTCCTGCTAGAGTCTCTCCCATCTGCCCATCTCAGGAGCAGGCTGAGTGGGACAGCCCTTGGTGGTCCTTTCCCTCTCCCCAGAGATCCCTCCTGCAAGCTGGGGAGGATTGCTTACCTTGGAAATTACATTCCTGAACCCCACGTCCTCTCCTCCCCCTGCTTCTCTTCCTGGCTTCTCTGGAAGGTTCCTTTTCTCCTACCCAGCCCTTTGCAAGCCTCTCCACAGATGGCAACGTGCGCAGTGAAGTTACCTTGATTATGTCTGAAAGATGTCAACCCTTCATCCCCCCATCCTATCCAGCAATTTCTTGTGTCCACTCTTCTGGGGAGTGTGTTGCTTTGGCCCTGGCACTTGCAGGGATTCTGCCTCTGCCACCCTCTCCCACAAGGCTGGTCATCACTGCCTTGATCCTCAGGCCCCTTGGCCTCAGAGTGGGGAAGCCCTAACTGGTTTGGCCCTCCTCTGCCCAGCTTGGGACATAGGATTCACAAAGGCTTGCACAGTTCTGTTCCCAGCCCAGCTGACCTTTGATGAGCCACAGCACCTTCCTCCCAAGTCCCTTTCATGGCCCTGTTCTGAAATTCACAAAAACAAACATTTGTACATTTAAACCTTTCTTATTTTAGAGCAAATCCCAGAGATCATATAATTTCTCTGGAAGATACATACATACATATATATATAATATACCACAATATCATTATTATACCACCAGAATGAATAAAAATTCCTCAATATCACCTAATAACCAGTCAGGGTTCAATTTTCCCTAATTGTCCCTAAACTATCTTTTTGCAGATGGTTTTACAATCAGGATCTGAACAAGATCCACTTGATTGGTTTGTCTCTTCCATCTCCCTATGACAGCCCCCTGCCTCCCTGCCCCCGCCACACACACTCTTTTAAAAAGCCCTCTATTTGTTGAAGAAATAATACATTTTATTGTGTCATATTCTGGATCAGATTTATTGTAATTTTGTGGTGTTATTTAGTATGCTCCCATCTCCTCTGGATGTCCAATTGCATCTCCTTAGGAGGTACATGTCTGGTTGTCCCACACTCATAGAGTTTTAAAAATAATGTTCATCATAATTTTTTTCCCTTTTCTAAAGTGGTGTTTTTTCACTGTAGAAAATTTAGAGGAAAAAAAATCCATCATTTTGCTAGTCATGGATAACCACTGTTCACATTTTGGTGTATTGCCTTCCAGCCTTTTTTCCATGTGTATGTTGCATGGTTCAAATTCCAGAGATAAAAACAAAACAGAGACACAAACAAAAAAATGTGAAAGACACTTCAGATAAGCAAAATGTGGTATATCCATAAAAAGGAATATCATTCAGCCATAAAAAGGAATAAAATACTGATCTGTGCTACAGCATGGATGAACCTTGAAAACATTATGCTAAGTGATGGAATCCAGATACAAAAGGCCACATATTGTATAATCCCATTTATATGAAGTGTCTGGAATAAAAGGCTGCATATTTTATGATTCAATTTATATGAGATATCCAGAATAGGCAATCCATAGAGACAAAAAAGTAGATTAGTGTTTGCCAGGGGGCAGGGGAGGGAAGAATGGGGATTGGCTAATGGGTATGGGTTTCTTTTTGTGGTGATGAAAATGTTCTAAAATTAGATAGTGGTGATGATTGAACAACTCTGTGAATATACTAAAACCCACTAAACTTACACTTTAAACGGGTGAATTTTATTTCTCAAAATTATTATAAAAAGCTTTAATAGGTCATTCAATTTTCAAGTACAATTCATCCAACATTTCTTAAATGCCCACTCTGTGTCCTGCACCATGCTGGGCTTTGGGGCTACCCTGAAGAAGGAGACAAACATAATCTCTTTCCTCCCAGGGCTTCCAGTTTGGGAGTGAAGAGGAGACAGACAGTAAAATGTTACCATACAGTAGAAGGAAGACCAGTACTGTCAGATGACCTTTCTCAGAAGTGAGGAGTTGAAGAAAGATTTCCAGAGGAAGTTCTTGTCTCAGCTGTGAGCAGCAAGAGAAGTAAGAGTAAAGACAAAAAGTAGCTTCCATCTTGACAGGAGTAGAGACATGTGGGTGCAGGCCGGGAGCTGGGGTCCCCAAGGATGAGCCTAGGTCTGAGGGGACTCAGCCAGAGGTGGTTGGCTTCCCCCCAAGTTGTTCTCCCTTTATCCCAGAGTTCCCCTTGATAACACAACCAAGGCATTGATAGATATCAGGCCTGTGAGGAGAAGACCCACTCACTACCACAGACAGTCATGGGCAGAGCGGGCCTTGTGATTTACCCTGAGAGGAAGGCCTCTGGCTCTTCCCAGAGTGTTCCAGCACTGCAGTGACTCCCTGGTCCTTGTCTACAGACTCTAGGGAAAAGGTTACAGAGGGGCTCTCCGGAGGCCCTCACACACTCACCTCCTGGAAACACAGTGAGCAGAGGAGGGGCCCTACTCCAGGCCACTTGCCCCAAAATCATAAGTGACAATTGTGGGTGTCTCTCCAGGCACCAAGATTTGAGTAGCCCATGGTAAAACAACATAACTACCATTAGGCCTGAGGTGCACCATCAGCCTTTTGTCTCCCAAGGAAAGAAGTATTTAGGGTGAGAGAAAAGCCTCCATATTGTCTAGGCTGGGTAGGAAGTAAAGACTAAGATGGCGTGATGACCAGGCAATTCAAAGTGTGCCGGGCAAGGGGGAGTACTTTCACATTTTGAGCCGTATGAATATATTACACAATGAGATAAATAGAATTAAGGAAAACGAGAAGAATAAAATAAGTTTCCCTGTCAAACTGGTACTCTCAGACATTACTGCTGGGAGTATAAGTTGGTATTACTTTCCTAGAAGTTCAGGAATCTTGAAAGTACCAACACCTCTTAACATAGCTTTCCAATTTAAGAATTTAGTTTAAGGAAATAACTGGAAATGTGCACAAAAATTTACAAAAGTAAATTACTGGAAACAATCAAAATTTCCAATGGATGATTATTAAATAGAAGATAACAAAAATATATTACATAATGCAAATTTAATCTATACATATTTATAATAACATATATGTTATGGATAATACATATATATATTTGGGGCAACGCATCTACTATGTGTGCTGCTGCTGGTGATTCAACCCTGAGCCAAAACTGACATGGCCCTGCCCTTAAGGAGCTTATAGTCAAATGAAGAGACAGACATTAAACACATAGTCACACCATTCAGTGTATGATTGTAAAGTGAGATGGATTCTGTGAAAGAAAGGCATCTGAGAACATGTGGAATATGATGCAGCCACTGAAAATAGTGATTTTTTTTTAATCAAAGACTTTTGTTTCATTATAGTACGTGGGCTGGGACTGATGGGAGGGGGTAGATGCAGTGAGCAACAATTGCCCTGATTAGCATCGGATGCCTGTCCCCATAGCCATGAATGTGCCAAAGGCGCCGCCGTTCTGCATCATGGTTTTCCCAATGCCGCCTGTCAGCTCCCAACCCCACATTCCGATCCTGAGACAGGAAAATGTGCCGAAGAGTGCCTGGGCCACCACGTCCACAGCAACTCATCACAAAGCCCATCTTCACACAGTCCGAAGAGCTTGGCTGAAATTGTCCGTAGGAACCCAGAGCCACCGGCATCTCGCTCACAGCCTTGGTCACTCAGCTCTACATCTCAGGGAACACGAGGCAAAGTGCTGACAATAGTGATTTTATTTTTTATTTTTTTTGTGTGTGAGGAAGACCGACCCTGAGCTAACATCCGTCGCCAATCCTCCTCTTTTTGCTGAGGGAGACTGGCCCTGGGCTAACATCCGTGCCCATCTTCCTCTACTTTATATGGGACGCCGCCACAGCATGGCTGACGAGCAGTGCGTCGGCGGGTGCCCGGGATCCGAACCCGCGAACCCCGGGCTGCCAAGCGCGGACTAAACCGCTGCGCCACCCGGCGGCCCCTGACAATAGTGATTTTGAAGACTCTACAGTAACAGGTGTGGCGTAAAAATTATTAGAAATTCTAAAAGACTGTAATTCAACCTTGGTTCAAATCAGTTACAAGTCATGATGATATCTAATGGGAAACATTGCAAGGAAAGAACTTGGTTGACATGAGGTCTTTCAGTGCAGGATAGGTAGAGGTAGAGGTAGAGGTAGAGGTGGTATGTATTATGGTAGACTCCAAATCACAAGGACCAACATTTGGCCAAGGGGAAGAAGGTTTTTTAAGATTAGTTTTATGCATGCTCTGTCTCTAGTAAAGACAACCACCTTTCCATTTTTTAGGGTGTGATAAAGTCAGGTAACTTCTGTGATAGGCTACTTCTAATTTCAGAAATTATAGCCTAAAATTTAAGGCTTTGATTATTTGTTATAGGAAATTGCACTTGTCAGAATGTGTGCTACAGCAAATCATGTTTGTTCACTTCAAGGTTAGACTATTTGTTATATAAAGTTATGTTTGTACACCGACCTTATATTGATAACTCACTGTTTATGACCTTACTGATTTTGTTATAATTAATCATATCTGTATATTATCTTGCGAAGTTAGATTCCACATCCACAGCTTCCCTCCTTGTGGGTTGTATAAGTAAAATAAAATGGTATGACAGCACATTTGCTTTCAAAAACACAACACTATATCTTGATCCTCCGCAGAGGAAAGCATTTATGATGGAAGGTAAGTGAAGAAGACCACAACCTTGTATATACCCTACATTCAAAATTATGTTTGGAAAAAAAAGATGCATAAGAAAAAGAGTGGGGGAAAATAATCAAAATGCAAAACTTTTCACTGTGTTTTCAAATGTCGTGTAACATGATTATCATTCGTATGAAAAATTATTTTCAAAATGTTTCCCTGAGACCAAGGAGTCAATCTCCCCTCCCAAATGATATCAACTGAGATGTTTCTGAGGATGCAAAGGTCAGGTGGGGGACAGTGGAAAATTCCTGTTTGCAATTTTTTACTCAAAGACTAGTCGAGATTTTTAGTCCATGTGGTAATTATTTCCCCATTGACTTTCCAGTTCTTAGAAAGATAAGAGAGCTCCGGACATTAACTCCAAACAGGTGGCTGGAGTGTCTTTCACCATCTCATCCTTCCTTTCCCTGCTCTCCCAAGCTATCCAAATACAGCTAATGGCACAGATTTGGAATAGGAGGGGAAGCAAGATTGGGCTGAGCACGCCCCTGTGACACTGGACTTGAGGGCACTTTCCGAGGCCAGGCATCTCTGTGTTTCAGCTCTCACTGCTACAGGAATGTTATTTCTAACCATGTGCCCGTATCACAAAATTCCACTACACTAAACCATACAGAATGAAGGTCCTAGAGAGTTTCTCAAAATGAAAAATTTCCTATCCAGACTTGGAAATAACGGGTTATTTAAGTGGGCTAGAGATTGGGTTAGGAGAAAGAAATGTAGTTTTCTATATTTTTACTGTCATTTCTTTGATGGGAAATGGAAGATGTTAAATAAAAAGAGGGTCTACACCCACACTCCCCTTCTCCGCAATTCCTTCCTTGAGACACAAAGAACTCCCTCTCTGGTCTCCAGTCCCAGTTGCCAGGGAGGGATCACTTCCCACCACCATCTGCATGGATAGGCCTCCCAGGAGACAGCCACTCCTTGCATAAAGTCCATTATCACTCCAAAAAGCAATGTCAAAGATCCAGGGAAGATACACCCTTTAAAGTAAGTCTAGGGAACTATCTTCCTTTCTCTGGTCACTGCTCCTCAGAAAAAACTATTCAAAAAAGACAAAAAAAGTGTTGCACTTAATAACATCTCACTTCATTTTTATGCTGGATGCAAATTCAACGTAAGAAACACTTATTGTGGGCCAATTGTAGTGTGGAGCCAGGGGCTCCATGAACCTGCCACACTGTGCTGGATGCTGGAAATGCAGCAGTGAGCAGGACAGACAGGTCTCTCTGCATTTTTTGGAGTTCTTGCCCAGTGGGGAGTACAGATAGATTCGCAGAGAGAGAGACAATGACAGAAACGAAAGAGATCATGGGTGTGACATACTTAGCACAGCACATGCAATAGTATGCATTACTGAGTCATAGCAGGGCACAGAAGGCTAGAGCCAGGTTCTTCAAGGGTATGGAACTAAAAAGGGCTGGAGCACAGAACAACTGGGGAGATGAGGCTGGAGAGGGTGGCAGTTGAGCGAAGGCATCCTTCACTCTGTGTGTCCCTGGCTGCTGGTGCCACTCCAGAGGCTCCACCCAGGGAAGTCACACACCTGCTCCACAGTCTCTGCACCACATGCCAGGTTGTCCTTTGGGGTGGCTCTACCTACCTCCTCTGTGGGCTTTCAAGACCTCAGTTCACAACCCAACAGGCCCCTCCTCCCTTCTCTTCAGTTGGCATGGCAACCTTGTGCTCTTCCAGGCTAGTCTTTATCATGCTGGTCAAGGCATGAAAATTTCTTGTATAAATGGGACTGCCCTTTTGCTCCATCCTGCTGATGACAGTGTGTAAAAGGCAGGCGTGCCACATCACCGAAAATAATCACATTATAAGAATGTGGCGATTGTGACCCAAAGAGCTCAAGAAAGTGTATGGTTGAAATATGGGTTGTTTTATGTGTACATTATCAAATTCCAAATAATAAACTTAACATGACCAGAAAACAAATTATCCTTTACACTGTCCTGCATACTCTGAGTAAGACTTGCCTTTGTGGTCCTCATCAATGAAGCTCTGTAACAACCGTTGAGTCATCAGAAGCCAGGATTCACACATGACGCAGTGTCCCGAGTAGTGACGTACCAGCATTAGGTAAATGGCATTAGGGAACAGCAGAGGCAAGAGATCTGTGTTGTTTCCACACAAACAGATTCCAAAGAGCTGTGATATTGTGAACAATGACAATGTTCCTATCTATTTCCTCTCAGTGGGAGGTATGAAATTATCCAGGCACGGCACATTTGACAAAGAATAAGTGATGGTTCCTGGACCTGAATGGGAAGAGATGATGCCTGAAAACTACAAAGAATCTTCACGTGCACAGATTGGACAGGTAAAAAAAGTATGTAAGTACATCTTTTCACCCATTAATCTAAATTTTCATCAATATGTCAGTGTACTTCACTTGGGCCTATGTATTTTGTAATATATTTTAAAATCAATTTGTTTATAGAATTGCTTAAGCTTTGCACACCCTAGGTGCAATCTCACCTCAACATGTCCAACCAGGGCTCTGGACCTGCTTGACTCCCCACACCTGCTTCTTATTTGGTGCCTGTCTCCCAGTGACTGGCCTTGCCAGAAATCTAACTTTCTCCCTCCAACTACCCTCTCTCTACCACCACTGCCAGCCTCATATCTAATCCACCTCCAAGTCATGCAGATTCTGCCTGCTAAGCATCCTTCCACATCTCTGACCTCTCTGCCTCTTCACTATTACCACCTGAAGCCAGGATTCTCTCACCTGTAGTCCACAACTGAAGACTGTAGACCACAGACCACCTGTCCACTACTACAGCTGTCATAATTGCCTCCCCCATCCTCTCCCAATTTATGCCAGCTCTTTCTCTATTTTGCAGCCAGCAAGATCTTTCAAAAGTGCAAATATCATCACATCACTCCCTGGATTAAGAAGCATTGCCTCTCACTGCTGAAGTCTAAAGTCCAAATTTCTTAACGTGACCTGGAAGAGAAAGTTAAAGCAAGAGCATCGTTCCACATTTACGTTTCAGGGGAGAAACCTTTTAGAATTTACTTCATTCAAAAAATATATAACGGGCCAGCCCTGCTGGCCTAGTGGTTAAGTTCAGCGGGCTCTGCTTCAGCAGCCCAGGTTCAGTTCCCGGGCATGGACCTACACCACTTCTCTGTCAGTGGCCATGCTGTGGTGGTGGGTCACTTAAAAAAGAGGAAGATTAGCAGCAGATGTTAGCTCAGGACAAATCTTCCTCAGCAAAATATATATATATGTGTGTGTGTATATACATATATAAATATGGATGAGTGTTTTAAAATCATAATCACAAATTGATATTTTTGCCTTTGAATAGAATGCACCTCTGGGAAAAGTTTAGTAAACTCATGGATGCCCCATTTATCTCAACTGATACAAATTCTGAACCATCATTAAATTTCACAGATATCATTGTAATTTATCTAAACAGTGTGTTGCAAGCATTTGAAACAATTAAATCAGGTATTAAGAGGTTTTTGCAAATTTATTAGCCCTAGGAGAATTCTTATTTTCTTCCCTTTGGATGCCAAAATCTTCAGAGCAGTAAATGCAAAGTAAAAATGCATTCGCTTTGAGAATTGTACCTAGCTGTCTGAAGTTTTCCAAATCTATTTAGTGAGCCCTTTGCTAATTAAAAATGGACTTCCATTCTTCAAAGAAAAATTCATATACCTGATCTTATACTTTCTTTATAAAGAAGGCCTTATATGTTTTTTCTTTCACCACAGCTTAAATGGTCCAGTGTGCTGGCCCATGCCCACCTGGCCAGACTTCTTCAGGGCAAATCCACCTTCACACTCAAATCTGGCTATGGAAGCTTTATTTAAGTCCTCAGAAGTGCCACATTCTCTCTCACATCCAGGCCTTCACATTTAAAGCTTAAAACAATTTTCTTCCTTCTCTTTCTCTCTCTTTCAAAATGGTGAAATACTTAAGTAGAAAACTCCATGGTATAGCCATAATGGACCTCACAGAATCACCAACCCCTTATCCAACACTAATAATTTGCTCTATTTTTTATAAGTAAAACATTACAGACTCAATTGATGCCCCTGCGTACTTCTTCTTGGTACCCTTCCTTCCTCTTCAGAGGTACCCTCTAGCCTGAATGTGATGATTATCATTCCGATGAATGTTTTTGTACTGTTACTATATTTTTATGTATCTGTGAAAATATGTAGCATTTTTAGTGTGCTCAAACTGGATTTATTTATCAGCTAACACGTTGCAGTTTCGTTTCATGTTCACATTACATTCATCTGTTGCCCCTTTCCTCTACAAGTAATTTCAAGACTTTTTTGGCCTCACCCAGAGGTTTTCATTTCCACATGAAACTAATACAGAGAATTGAGCAATAGAACTGAAACTAATACAGAGAATTGAGATCTTGCTGTAGAAGTGGCAGTGCAAAAATTTTAAATTTGCATTTTGTGTAAATTGTAAAATATCACAGGAAGGGAATACAAAGTTACTTTTTTTAAGATGACCTGGTAGATAGGTTTCAATAAATAACCAATAAATATGGTTTTGCCGGAGTCCAAACAGGCTGTCCATGCATTGGCCTTTTTCTTGAATTGGTTGGGGCCAGGAGACTTTATTTTATTATATTTGAATAGATGATACAATTGCACGGTTTGAAATTTAAAAGATGCAAAGGGTATATGTGAAAAGTCTCCCCACTTCATCATTCACCACACATTTCCCTTCCTTGAAGGCAACTAATGTTATCAATTTCTTCCAAACTATTTAAATGGGAGGATACTCTAGGTGTCCTTCTGCAACTTGCTTGCTTTTTCCTACCAACTTTATATTTTTGAGACTTATATATTTTGAAACATGTAGACCAGATAGCTCATTTTATCTGCCTATAACACTGCTGTCCAATAAAGCTTTCTCCAGTGATGGAAATGTTCTATATCTGTACTGTCCAATACGGTACCCACTAGCCCCATGTGGCTACTGAGCACTGAAAATGCAGCTAATGTGATTGAGGAACTAAATTTAAAACATAGAATTAATTTTAATTAATTTAAATTTAAGTTTAAATAGCCACATTTGGCTTGGGCTATACTGGATAGTACAGCTCTGTACATTTAATTATATACATTACAGCTCTATAATATTTAATTATATAAATATACCACAAATAATGTACCCATTCTTTTGTTTATGGATATTAAAGTTATATCCAGTTTATTGCTATATAAAACAATGCTGCAATAAACATACTTCTGTATACCTTCTTGTGCAAGTGTGGGAGAGTTTGGGTATAAATTTATAAGTGGAATTGTATTATCAACTCTACTAGAGTAGAGTTGCACAGTGGTTTTTCCAGTTTACATTCCCATCCAATGTGAGAGAGTCTCTGTTGTCCCATAGCCTCACCAACATTTCATATTACCACACTTATCTGTGCCAATTTGATAGATGTGAAATGTTATCTCATTGTTTCCTCTTTGAGGAATTGTCTTTTGTACTGTTTTCCTTGTTCTCTTGAGTTGATTGTCATTTTCATATTGATTTGTGGAAGTTCTCCATGAATGCTAGGTAGTAATTCTTTCTTGTTTATATGCCTATACATGAAGTCTACTATAATGTGCCTTTTATTATTAATTTAATTGTTGGAATAGCAATATATTCACATGTATTTCAAAAGGTGTATAAAGATAACCAGGCTTCTTCAAAAAGTTAAATATAGACTTAACATATGACTGAAAAAGATTCTCTCCTCAACCAAACTCTAGCCAGGTTCCTCTAAGTCCTTTCTATCTTGGCCTATGAACATGTAAAAAAACACTAACAGTTTCTAACAGCTCAAGGCCACCAAGGCCCTGGGTTGACCCTTGCTCCCCTTAAAGTGCTTGCCTGAGAAAGTTCAAGGCTGCCAAAAGAATTTACTCTTTGTTCCAGCCAACACCTGAAGATAGGGCCCCTGTCCCAGCCTCAGTGGGAGGGTAGGAGCCTCACTTGGACCAGCGCCAGTTAGCAAACCCAAACGGATGTCACATAGACCAACCCCCCTTCCTGCTTTTTGTAACTTTTCGCTTGCCTGACTCTACTGAGCTCCCACTTGCCCCCTCCCTATTCCCTCATTCTCCTTTGAAAACACCCAGTTACCTCTGTACAAATCAAAGTTGAGTTCCATTCACGCTGGGCTCTTTCCCTATTGTAGTAGTATATTACTGACTAAAATCTGTTCCTACCACTTTAACTATGTCCAGCTTTGTTTATCTTTGACATGACCCAGCAATTCTACTCTCAGACATATACCCAAGAGAAATGAAAACACATGTCCACACAGAAACTTGCACAAGAACTTTTATAGCAGCATTATTTATAATAACCAAAAGGTGGAAACAGCCCAAATGTCCATCAACTGATGAATGGATAAATAAATTGTGATGTATGCATAGAATGGAATATTATTCAGCCATAAAAAGAAATGCAGTACTGATACATTCTACAACTTTGATCAACCTCGAAAATATTATGCTAAGTGTAAGAAGCCAGACATGAAAGGTCACATATTGTATGATTCCTTTTATATGATACATACAGAATAGGCAAATCCATAGTGATAGAGAGTAGATTAGAGGTTACCAGGGGATGGGGTCAGAGGGAATGGGGAGTGATTACTTAATGGATATGGAGTGTTTTTATGGGGTGATGAAAAAGCTTTGGGACTAGAGAGAGGTAGTAGTTGCACAACCTTGTGAATGCATTTTAATTTTTTTTTTTTTTTTTATTAGGAAGACCAGCCCTGAGCTAACATTCCTTGCTGATCTTCCTCTTTTTGCCGAGGAAGACTGGCCCTGGGCTAACATCCGTGCCCATCTTCCTCTGCTCTATATGGGACGCCGCCACAGCATGGCTGACAGGCAGTGCGTCAGCGGGCGCCCGGGATCCGAACCGGTGAACCCCAGGCTGCCAAGCGCGAACTAAACCGCTGCGCCGCCGGGCCGGCCCCGGCATTTTAGTTTTAACACAGACAAACTTATCAATCTTTCCCCTTAGGGCTTGTGCTTTTCAAGTATCTAATTTCAGAAATTCTATCTTATCCCAATAACCTACTGTCCTATATTTTTTCTAAAAGTTTAAAAAATCTGCTTTTCACATTTAGGTCTTTAATCCAGTTGAACCTCCTTTTTTTTGGTTGAGGAAGATTCGCCCTGAGCTAACATCTGTGCCAATCTTCCTCTGCTTTGATGTGGGTCACCACCACGGCATGGCCAACAAGTCGTGTAGGTCCATACCCAGGAACCGAACCCAGACCACTGAAGTGGAGCATGCCAAACTTAACTACTAGGCCACTGGGGCCAGCCCTGGACCTCCTTTTTATGTATAGAATGAGATAGAAATCCAGTTTTATTTTATTTTTCATATGGATAACCAATTGCCTCAGCATAATTTATTGAATACTCAGTCCTGTCCACAGAACAAGGACAATCTACCTATGTCAAATATTGGGTATCCACATATATGCATGATTTTTTTCTAAGCTCTCTATTCTGCTCCACTGGTCTATTAGTTTATCTTGGCTATTTTTGGTCCTTTGTTCATCCATTTGAATTTTGGAATCAGCTTGTGAAGTCCAGAAAAAATGTTACTGAGGATTTTTAATAGAATTGCATTAGATTCATAGATTCATTTGGAAAGAGTTGCCATCACTGTAATATTGTCCTCTCATCTATAAACTTGGTATGTCTTTCCGTTTATTTAGGTCTTCTTTAGCATCTTTCAATAAAATGCTATAATTTTTCTCAGAAATTTCTTGAACATTTTTGTTTGATTTATTCTTAAATAAAATTTAGTTGTATCTTAAAATTTTTATTGTGTTTAAAGGACTTTTATAAAATTTTATTTTCTTACTATCTGCTGCTGGTATAAAGGAAACCAATTGTTTTCCTTGTTCATATCATATCCAGTAAAATTTCTAAGGTTTCCTATCAATTCTAGTAATGTGTTGAATTTTCTACATAGACAATCAAATCCTTATAAACAATATGATCATTATTTATGTGTTTTTTTTCCTTTTTCATCGTCAGGCTAACAGTCCGCACACACACACACTGCTTGATTTGCTTTACAAAAATTTTGTTTAGGATTTTTTCCAACTTTGTCACTGAGATTAGCATATAGTTACCCTTTCTTGTACTGTCTTTGTCTAATGTTGTATTTAAGGTTATATTAAGTCTTACAAGATAGTTTGAAAGTCTGCTGTCTTTTTTCTCTTCTCTGGAAAGGTGTATGTTGTTGTTGTTGTTTTATTGTTGGTTATAACTGTATCCAAGTAGTAATAATCTCATGAAGCGTTTTTCTACTATCAGAAACAATTTGTACAAAACAGTGAGCCCCTCGGCCCCCCACTCTTTTACGGGGTTAATGTCTATTCATCTTTCTGTTCTCATTGTGAACTTCACATCCTTAGAGAGTTCTGTGCTGTCTCACACTAGATTAGGTGTCCTCATTCCATACTCTCATAGCACATTTTATTTCCTCTCTCATAATTCACTTCACATTCCATTGTAATGTCTCACTAAATGTTAGTATTCTCAGCTAGACTACAAGCTGCATGAAGAGAGGGACCTAACTTTTGGTCACCACTACTCCAGGGCTTAGCACATTGATGGCACAAAGTTGGCCATCAATAAATATTTGTTGACTGTTTGATTAAGTGAATGAATGAAAGAAACAACCTTAAAATGGGACAGGAAACAAGTTATCCCTGGATTTGGGCAAATTTGAGCTCCCTGTGAAGTCCTTCTGCTTCAGAACAGGAAAAAGATAAGAACCAAGAGAGACCACAGCCCCAGCTGTGAAAGCAGAGGCCTGTGGAAGGAGGTGGATGCTTCATCCTGATCTGTCTGTGTAGAAGCCTAGTATAATAAGACAGTGATGGGGGCAGAGATGTGTCAGCACCAGGGACCCCGTCATCACTGGAGGTCTGCTGGAACCCTGGGGGTTCTACCAGAAGTGGCCCTGGGCACTTAGAGATTCTGGGATGGTCATCAAGCCACCTCAGAGCCAAGTGCTATACAGGGTCATAGGGAAGACCCTGAAGAGTCTTTCACAGAGATTGGGGCTTGGACAGGGCTAGATTTCTCTTAACACTGCAGGTGGAGTCCCCAAAAATCCAGTTTTAGTTTTTTTTTTATACTTTTGCACTATGTGACCAAATTGTATCCAAACCTGAGAAATTAAATTAAACTTTCGAAATTCCCAAATCCTCTCAAGGCACAGATGGCTCAATGGCTTCTGTGGGCCCCTAGAGAAACCTCCTTCACCATGTCCTCACCCCTCTGACTCATACTCAGTGACTATCATGTTTATTCCGCATCTGCACCCCAGAACCAGTAAGTGGGTTGGACAGAGGGACGAGAAATTCACTCACAGGAAAGACATAATATCCCAGGTATCCTAGCTTATCTGTCTCATGTGACTTTGACTATCATCAGTTACCCCCTTGAGCTTCAATAACTCTGAACACACTGGCAAATAGACCTGTAGACTTGCAGTGAGGATCATCAGGCCCTGATCCTGGATGGTGGTTTGTTCATTCATTCAATAAACCCTTCCTGAATACTTCCTGTGTGGGAGACCATGGTTGGGTCAGTCTCTGGTATCTACCTAGAGAGCTATTTCCATGTGACCCAGAAATCTTGATCTATAGAGTAGACTTGAGGACTGATGGCTTAGGTCTACAATTTCCTTCCCATTGTTTCAAAGGAGAATAGGGGGACGAAGAGAAGAGGTGTTTGAGAGGGCTTGTTTTAAGCGTGCAGGTTGACTAAGTTGTTGACTGAGGTCACCATCACATGACCTAACTCCTTGCATAAAACTTAGGGCAACCCCAGGACTAGCCCTGCATCTGAGAGGGGGCCTCTGGGAGCCTGGTCCTGACCCTTCTCTGAGTTGTATGGCTGCAGGGCCAGACCAAGGCCATGTTGGTATGTTTGTACTGCCATGCCCAGACCTTCTGCTTTTTCACCAGGGGGGCATTTAACTGCATTATCCTCTGAATCAACTGACACGTACATAAGAGACTTCAGCCTCACACAAGATTTGGAAGGCAGGATATCATAGTAGGTAAAAGCATATGCTCTGGAGACAAAGCCTGGATTCAAATCCAACCTCCAGCACTTACTTCTCTCAGGCTCATGGGACAATAGTGCAGAATAAGAGTCCTGTGTCAGTTAGGATGTATTCAGCTGCAAGCAACAGAAAACTCAGTTAACAATAAAGACATTAAATTGTTACATATTACAAAAAGATCTGGAGGTAGGAAGCTGGTAAAGCCCCTCAACTATATCATCCAAGACCCAGACTCTCCTCCTCCTGCTCCTTCATCCTTGCTGTGCTGGCTTTTTGGGCCTGCTGTGACACTCCACTGATACTCTTGGAGTGTGGGGAACTTTGCTCATGGACTTCCCAATCAATCTGGGAGTATTACTGTTTGAGGGGTGGACAGGGGACAGTGGCTCTGTAATGGTTTGGACTGTTATTCTCAATTCTTTGCTCCTTCATTATTTAAGTATACATCCATGACCTTTGCTGTGTGACTTGCTTGGGCCAATAGAATGTCAGAGGACATGATGCAAGCAGATGATTTAAATGTACTTCTATGATTTGACTTGGTCTCTTGTGCTCCTCTGATGTGACAAGAGAAAAGCAAATTCTAGATATCCACTGCCCCTTCAGCTTGGGCCCCAGAATAAAGACCCTGGACCAGAACGGAGCACAACCAGAAGCCTGGAGCCCTACCAATCCCTGTTGGGTCCAACTTGGATCAGACAAGCCACAGCCAACTTCCAACACCATAAGTATAAAAATAAATAGATGTTGTAATAAGTCATTGAGATCTTGGAGCTGTTTGTTACATGGCAAAACTGACTATTGCAGGCCATTTTTAGGCTCCCACTAATGTCTAAGCTCTTTAGCAGGATCAATTATCTTATACCAGAGGTGTGAGGGGATGTAGTTTATCTGTAAACAATGTGATCTTTCTTATAACCCTCATCTACAGGGTGGCAGTAAAGCTGGAGTTGTTTCCGTGCAATGCCATAGTATAAACAGGCTGTTCAGATACTTTTTAGTATCTCTAGGTAAAAATGCTCAGTCTCAGATTTCCCAGAGGTCTTCCTTCCTCTCAGACTTTTTGCAAAGTAGCTGTTGGGGGAGCGTAGAGAAAGAGAAGAAGCTTAAGCGATCTCCTGGGGGACAGGTGTAGGAGGAGAATTGGGGTCCTCATGTTCTCAGTGTGTCCTTTGGTTCCTCTGGTTTATGGGTCAATATGCACTTGGTCACATTCACCCTACTGGCTTTTGGCTAAAGTCACCACTTAGAGTATCTCATGGGTCTCTCTTGGCTGGGTCTGATCTCATTGGTACTCCTCAGCTGACTCAATCTCCCTGTGGCTCTGGAAAGCCTGATGGACCTCCTGAATTTCCACCATGTCCCTCATCCAGCCCCTGATCCAAGCTGTACCAACCACATGCCTATGTTGCCCTTTCATCATCTTCCTGCCACATTATGCCCCCTGGCAGGCCTATGGCTCTCAACTCAATATCCATCATTGCAGAAGGACTGGAAAAGCAAACTAGACCCTATCTCCCTGCTGGTTCACTCTGATTTGCCCACTTATCTATATTGGGCACAAGTTTGTACCAACTTCAATTATTTTTTTCTATTTTCTGGATGTTTCTGAAGCCATTTCCCAAATTACAAGTCAAACCTGTTTGATTCCTATCTCACTCTCATCTCCCAGCTTTCTTCTTCTTCAGTGCCCAAGACAAGAAGGGACAGGCTTCTCTTTTATTCCTTTCATATCATATCCTTGGCTTCCTGGCTCTAGTTGCCACTTCAGAAGACAGGAGCTCCTTTTGCAAGCAATCCTTTGAGGTAGGTGTTATTATCATCATTATAGACAGATGAGAAAATCAAAGACGAGAGATTAAATTACCTCCTCCTTCAGTAGAAACTTGAATCTAGGTCTGGATCTTGATTTTGTTAAATGGGAGCTAAATGAATGTAGAAAATTATTTCTCTCTCACAGAGTCCAGTTTTCAAGCCTATTGTCTTGTTTAAAAATCCTATTTTGAATTTCAATAGATGCACATTAGCTCTTTTCTTCTCTTAATATTCCTTCTGAAACATCCTAATCTCCTCACAAGCAGATTGATGCCACAACCAAATGAGGAGGAGGTCATTTAGTTGCGGAGGGCAAAGAGATAAGCACAATAACAGTTTCTTCATACATTACCCATTCCAGCTCCCTGCTTCCACCTGACTTCTCTACTCCAAAGTCTAGGGAATTTTTATCTAGTCCTTTGAATGTGTGCATCACACGTGTGTAGTGTGTGTGTATGCATGTACATGAGAGTGTGTATGGATATGTGTAACAGTGTTGAGAAAAATGAACTCTCTAATTATTCTTCCAAAGCTGTTTTCTTATGCCACGAGTCTTTGACTTTTAAAACCCCAAAGTCAAAAACTTGACTCACTTGTAATTGTTGTTCTATTATCATTCCTTTGTTGGGGCCAGTCTGGTGGCATAGTGGTTAAGTTCTCATGCTCTGCTCCGGTGGCCCAGGGTTTGCAGGTTCAGATCCTGGTCGTGGACCTATGCACCACTCATCAAGCCATGCTGTGGTGGCATCCCACATACAAAATAGAGGAAGATGGGCAGAGATGTTAGCTCAGGGCCAACCTTCCTCAGCAAAAAGAGGAAGATTGGCAACGGATGTTAGCTTAGGGCCAATCTTCCTCACCAAAAAAAAAAAAATTAAAAAAAAAGAATATTATCATTCCTTTCTTGAGATAATATAGTCAGAACCCTTGTTTTTTGTGATGGGAGTAAGGATGGGGGTACAGGAAATATAGGATAATAGGTTACTATTTTAAAAATCTTATATCTCCAGGATCTAAGTCAATGGCAATAGAGATAGAAAAGAGGACAGTGGTGGTCACCTAACCAA